>OX419719.1:21045102-31045102 GCA_948474765.1 Patella depressa
GAACTGATTAATTTGAACGCGTCATAAATTTTCTGACTAAAGTTCATCGAGATTATTCGGGGTATTTCACACTTGTCAGTGGTGCGTCAGAGTACAACATATATTCCTTCGGACAGGACGAAAACAGATATCTCGTGTAAACAATGGAGTGCACGGAAAAGAACCCTTGTCAGTTGCAAGTGCGATTGTGAATCAGAATCGCTCTTGCTATGCAAAATTGACAACATTTTTCTTCAAAACAACGATTGTTATTCATAATATTTATGCCACACCCAATTACAATTAAGCATATGGGTATAAATCATCGTATCTAAAATCGCCCCCCCCCCACTGTATCCGCCTCTGGTGTAATTGAAACTAAAGGGAGTTATCGGCCAGCAACTTTTTTGTAGTCAAAGGATTATAAAACTTGTTCAAAGGGAGGCCTTGGAACGGTCCACTACAGTGACTGGAACAAGAAGGAAGACATCAGTAGTGGAACCATTTCTAGGTGGGTACTAACAAAGTCGTATATAGATAAAGTTGCGACAACTGTGAAGCCAGAAATTCCATATGATGCCATCTTGAGTCCCAAGTACCTACGCACTATCTATACAGGGCTTTGGCTACCAAATGACACTGACGTCATTGGACTTTCTTAAATTCAAAGTTCATTTAGAGAAAATCTAATTAAAGCCAAATTGTTTCTAAGGGACTCTGATTTTAAAATCTGTTGGATAAATCTTTATTCGTAGGTACTTTTAATTTAGTTCCTATACGCTGTCCATATAACTATGAGCAGTCCAGTTATTGTAAATGATTACGAGCTATACATATTCCACATTGAAATTACTTGAAATTAGTATATATATATATATAAAAAAGAATAATTGTTGTTTGTTTCATTGTTCAAAATCTAGAAGGCCAGTTGCTGCTGTTCCCTGCAATTCTTTGTACATCAATTCCAATCAATAAATGCTGGTGAAATAAGAATCATTTTATGTCACCAATTCCAATTCCGTAACTTTATTTTTCTTATATTGCCACTTATAAAACCTGCAAAAAGGATTTGAGTATGGATAATTAGACCTATCCCTAAACAATATACTGAAATTAAAGATATATTCCTTTGATTAAATACATGTACACTTTTCTATCGACATACTATGAGCTGGCGATACAACTGGATTCACTTCTCACTGCCACCATTCTACATTTTAATCTTAAAGTTCCAATTTCACATTTTCTAAAAAAAGTCAAAACATAATTATTTCTATGTCTTTTGCTCAAAAGGTTGTCAACTCACTATTATACGGTCCTGGGCAAAATTTTTTGGGCATTATAAAGGGTGACACAGGGTGATTGAGGAAATAGTTACTCAATTACCTCCCTTGTTTTCCCATTCCTCTCCATGGACGGCCATCTTCAAACGTTTGAATTTGAAGTTGAAAATGATATTTTTGCCAATTTCTCAACTGGCAGTACTGAATTATAGGATTAATAGGATTATTCTTTAACAAGGTAGGACTGTTTATAGGTTCAATCTATTTTTGGGCTTTATTTTAATACATTTTAAAAATATAACTTAAAAAAATGCTATTGGAGCTTTAAAGGAATGACTTTATGGTTACTGAGACGCTATTGCCAGTCCATGCAAGTGGAATAAAATATGCTAGGTCAGACAGGATTCGATCACACAACCGTTCTGAAAGACCTTGATACCGCTACGTATTTACTTTCTTGGAAACCAGTGTGCACCATTTGCTTTACACATTTATAATGCAGATGAAAGAAATTCGGAATAATTTTCCAGTACATGAGTTAAATAAGATGTGGTTATTTTCATACTACTGCAGTTACTAACGCTAATAATACTTACAGGAAAAATAATATATCTATAAAAGCTAATCCAGCCATATTAAACCATACAATTCCTTTATAATATTCCACTGTAGCATTATATACAGCATTATACAGTGTAGACGATGCACTTGTACATATAGTTTCTACAACAGCAATACTGGCAAATAATGCCCCTGAAACATAAATTGATCAATAACATGTTAGGGTTAGTTTTCGGTATATAGTATAGCCCGTTTCCAGGTTACCTATTTAGGTTGCCTTCCGGCATTTATTGTGTTTTCCGGTATTAAGCGTGTTTCCGGTGTTTTCCTTTATTCAGTATAAAATAGTGTTTGCCAGTAATAATCTGGTGTTTTCCGGTATTTTTCTGGTGTTTTCCGGTATATAGTATTGTCGATTATTATAGCATTATTGTACTAGAAAAATGGGACAACATAATGTCATAATTATATTCCTGTAATATCATCAACACCGGTGTCACATAATTTTTACTAACAAATCTGTCTAAAATTGAAAAAAATTTCATCATTCTTGAAGTAAGATAATTTCAGCTACGAGTTATATGTTTTAGCCTAGATATAGATGTTTAGCGGTTTTAACACGAACAATTACTCGGATAGGGTTTAAATGGAGTATACTAAATCACCCTGTGTTTAATACTACCTCAACCATAATAATTCCAAACACTATCTACTAATATGGAAAAATAACTCCCGGCTGAACCATAATAATTCCAAACACTATCTACTAATATGGAAAAATAACTCCCGACTCCAAGAACAGGAACTGAAACATAAAAATATGTATACACGATTTTGTACATGTCACAAATATCAGTACACATATCAAAATGGAATATATCAAAAGCTCATGACCCCTGGTGGAAGTGGACGTTAAACTCCAGAAACGAACGAACGAACAGCAGCACAAGTTTTCGAAACAAATAACAAATGACTGCGTAACGTACTCAGTCGACATTTAAACATTACTAAAGGAATAAAATGATATAAATAAAACCTTACCTAAATACATCAACCAGCTTGTATTGATTGCACCTTCAAAGACTAGACCGGTTATTGCCGAAATAGTGCTAATTATTGCGATGGTTTCATCTTGGAAATAAGGCTGTAATATTTTTACTGCTGCAGTGCTGAATAAAACTAGCGAGGTCAATCTAAATGCACCATAATACCCGATTTGTACTGAATCCCAACAAAAAGGTTCACCAAGCTGATAAATAGTCTCCAGGGTAGTACGACCCAAAGTTGTAACAACACCAAAAAAGAAGGTTCCCAACGCAATAACGTAACATAGTCTATCATGCATAGTTCCATCTGTAAAGTAAAACCCTAACACTTTCTTGATGCTTCCTAGAAGTGAGTTGTTTCACCATTGCTTATTTGTAACCGTCTCGGGCAAAAAAAAGAAAATGACCGCTATTTCTAAAGCATTAATAATATCAAACATCACCAAAGTATAGAAGAATCCAGCAGATCTGATCAAATATCCTGTGCCAAGCTGTCCTAGACACACAGCTAAAGCCATACAACCTTCCATGACAGTCAACGCTATGGCCCTCGACTTTCCCGGTTTTGTTACATCTACACTGTAAGCGAAAATGACGAAGTTTTTACCAGAAAGGCCGTTAAGTCCATATGCCAAATACATGTAATATATATTTAATTTAAAGTAAATAATAAATGTAACGAACAGCGATTTAACCAAAATCCCAAACATTGGAATCAAAAATGTGATTTTTCTACCAAGTGAATCAGAAAGTGGTCCTAAAAAGATGCTCGTAAAGAAGGCTACAGAGTTTCCAACTAATGCGAAATAAAGCGTTAACCGTGAAACCTCCTCCTGTATCCCCTGTTCAAGTTGGTCATTTTTAGTGAGTGTACTGTTGCCACAGGTTCTTATTGTCCCATTAGATTTTAAAGAAACAAACACTTCTTCTCTAAGTTTAGCCTCAACATATTGAGTTATTACGGGAGATATGGTAATTTCAGCTACAGTAAATAATACAACTGAAAATCCGGATACCAACCATGCCCGAATGTATGGAAAATTCGATGGTAATATTTTATTGCTTGGCGTTAACTCTTCTTCCTGATTCTCCATTGTCACAGGCTTTAGTTCTCAGTACCAATGATGCATTGTATTAATTTAAAACGAGTGACATGGGGTGGACATAACATATGATATAACACGAGTTACACAATCACGTGATGAATACAGAGATTAAATCACCCAATGATAAATGCATTAACATGTGCGTGATCCAGTGCAGTCCAAAAAATGTTTCTTAATGAAAGCTTTCTGTAAAATGAATCTCTTTTCTTTTTGATACCAATAATCATTAGCATTGTCGGTGGCAGAAACGTAGGACGCTAAACTCCATTCCATTTCACTTTGTCAAGAAATGAGCTTCCCAATACAATTTAACAATTCATAATATTTGTACATCACCAGATGTATACCCGAAAGAGATAACATACATGTGATAAAACGAGATATGACCAAAAGATTATTATGCAATCGTTATCCACAATAACTGCAGATAAATAGTTTCCCAAACAACGCTGACGAATTGACTTAAATCGAGTATTAAAATTTTCAATTAACATTGGACATGCAGGTTTTCCTATCCTAAATCATTTATTATAAAAATGGAAGACATAAATGATTCTGATGAACAGCTGTTAAGGGTTAATTTAGGAGGAGGACATTTTCAAGAGTTTTTGGCTATGGTTCAGCTGCACGGGTTGGATGGCCGAATGGTAAGCACGTGCGCGCTGTATCATAAAGCCTGTCATTGAGTCAATTGGCGTTGTTTATCCCTGGCTGTACGTGACAAAGAGTAGGATGGCCTTACCGCTCTTCCAGTACCGGATCATGTCTCGTGGCTTCTTTGCCTTTGCAATTAAAGGGATACTTGTCGACTTCTATACTCTTCCCAATCTCCCCCTTCACGTCATTGTCATGACAATTTTTAATAACTTTCGGTCTAGACCTAAGTAAGGGTTTTCTACGTAAGCGAATGTGTGATTTTCTACGTTTTGTACAAGATACCGGTACGTCCAGGGGCGTACATAACGATTTCATTTGGGGGCGTGTTTAGTCAAAATGCGACCAACTGATGCACATACCCCGTCCCCCAGTGCGAGTGCCGCAATCAGGAGCCGAGCTGAGTTTTCTAGGGAATATGGGGGTGGGGTAGGGGGCGGTTTCAAATCTAGGGTGCCATCCACAATCCCACCGCACAATGAAAGTAAACAAACATTAAGCGTCCCGGTAGAACATAGAGAGTATTATATAATTATATAGTTGTTCGCCGATCATTGTCTCGTCGGAAAGTAGTTTTATTTTAATTAACATATAGTTTATGCCATATCAATGCCGGTGCCTAACTACAACACTGAGTAATTTGAGAAAATTTTTGAAAAATTGATTCAATATCCTGGCATTTGAGGTCATTGCTGGGAGAAATTCCTGTGGACGAGTGTACCAGAAATGTCAGTCAATGGGACAGAATCTCCAGATGTGTTTTGCAAGAGTTGGCATAACATCTGTACAATCTGACGCCCCCGCCCCATACACCAGTGGAACTACAAACTAGGCAGTTCACTGTAATCGTAAATATGATAGTGTCGAGACAGTATAAGACAACTGAGAAGTAGAAGAATGATTTTAATCGAGCGCCATAGGCGCGAAAAAAATTCAAATACATGTATGTAACCGAGTAGAAGAATGATGTTATAATGGAATCGCACCGCATCTCATGGCAAATGGAACCAAATTGTCGTTAACGAGATGATAAGAAATGGGACAGAATCTTGATGCTTATCTGTCAATTTTGCCTGTTTTGCGATTGTTTTTTTATCTCATTAATTCATTTATACTCCTATTTTGCGACCGACTGCATTGATTTTGCGAACCACTAGAGACTGGAGACGGCGACAATGGGGGCAGGTACTCTTCACTGATGAGTCCCGATTTGCATTACGTGTTAACGTCAGACAACTCCATCGCTTTGGGGGTTATACGGTAATTGTGTGGGCTGGAATTTCGGTACATCACAGGACTCCTCTTTTCGTCGTCCAATGAAATTTGACGGGTATCAGGTACAGAGACGAAATTTTACAGCCTTTTGTCATCACAAATCTGCGTCAAATTGAAGCAGGTTCTGTTCTTCAAGATGACAATGCTAGACCGCATAGAGCACGAGTTGTTAATGATTTTCTCACCCAAAATGGTATTGAACGAATGGATTGGCCTGCATAGGCCTATTCTCCTGACTTGGAACCAATTTAGCATGCATGAGATGAGTTATAACTAATATAAGTTTTTATAAATACATAAGTAATATACGTTTTCATAAAAATATATTTTGTTACCTAAAGACATCAAGCCGACAAACAACTGATTATCACCTCCTTTTGGAGGCAACGATGTAGGATTTTTATTACTGTGACACTGAATATCACAACATTGCGAAGTATGAACCACCTAGCCCATCAATCAGATTTGCTAAGTAAAAGTAATTTGTATCTAGCTTGAAATATACAATAAAAGTAATGATCACATTTTTGGTAAGGATTCCAAGCAAAGGCGATAAAAACATAAATCTTCTGCCAATAGAATCAGACAGTGGCCCAATGAAGATGTTGATGACGATAGCAGACAAACTTCCAACAAGCGAATAATACAGATTCAAACTTGCCGCATGCTTTTGTACTTCCTGATCCAGACGATCGTCCGCTGTGAGATTTCCATGTTCACCACATACACGTCGCGTTGTGTTGACATCTGAAGAATTAAAAACACTTCCTCTCAATCTTGATACTACATACTGGGATATGACTGGAGCTGTGGGTATTGCTGCTACCATATAGAATAATTGATAAAGCAGTCACCACCCAAGCACGAATATAAGGAAAATTAGATGGTAATTTAGATCCTTCAGATGCTCCTGCTTCTGCTGGGCTTCCCATCTTTATATATTTTGACTAGATATAGTAAGCTGTCCCTTTTATATTCCGGAAGTGTGTCAGTTCTAGGGTTGTGACGATAACCGGTATGTAGATATACCGCGATATAAAAATTTGACGGTATTTGTATCGTCAAAATATTGAAATATCGGTATACCGTGATACAACAAATGATGATCAAAAGACACAACGACATCGGCGGCAAAGAAATAATAATTAAATCACAGGTAGTAATAAATTTACCAATATCAGTATGGTCAATTATATCGCCGTTATATACCTGCGTAATCAAAAATAAATATCAGCTGAGTGATGATGTCAGCCACGCGGTCTAGATAAATTAGCCAGTCGTAAATTGAACAACACAGTCTAACAACATTACGGACTGGATATTCTCGTACAATTTAAGTCGTAAAACAAAGTAGTGCCCGGTCCGTGCTTTAAACGTCATTAATTATTAGCGAGTTCAATTATAGTAATAGTTTAATATTATTCTCAATATCTGCAAAGATTCAGGCTCAAAAATTATCGAAATGTAAGCGAAATTACCGTTTGTTTACATGAGACGCCCGCGGGAAAATACCGCTCTGACGTCATTTGACTGGGAATTTTTTATTGCTACGGCTCACTTCGTTGGATTTCCGTACCGTAGTTTCCGGTGGATAGATAGATAGATAACACACTCGGCAAATCTCGACAGATTCCGTAAACTACATCTAGTCTCGGATGTATGACAGTAAGTGATATGTACCTACGCCCATACATTTGCGATGAGGCTACCGGTTTACTTTAACAGGAAAACTTGACGCTATTACACAAATTGGGAACCTATTCGGCTAGCGACCTATTCGACCGATCGAGCTGCAACCTGTTCGTTGGAAACCTATTTAGAGTAAAGACAAGAGTCTCTATTTATTAACCAATAAAATCTAACGTTATGTCTATCAAATGACAGTAGAATATATTATTTTTTATCCATTCCTTCAGCTCAGAATAGAAGTGTAATTTCGTCATTATCTTACAGCTGGATCGGTCGAATAGGTCGCTAGCCAAATAGGTCGCCAACTTGTGTTTGGAATGGGCGCAGCCATGTTTCATCCGGGACCTTTAAAGTAGTTCCAATATGGCGGAATTCATCATACAGCCGAGTTTAGATTGTCCGAAATCTTCCGAGGTTTGCCGAGTGATAGATAACATTTTTGTGATTATTATGGTTCGCGATACCACGAGATCTGACAATTACAACAGAAGAAAGTGAGATTTATTTGGAATCTGTTAATTATTAACTGTTTTCCGGGAGCATTTCAGGTTAATCTTTAAAGTAGTTGATAGAAAGTTGGTACACTGTCGTGATGCATGTATGTAGCCCGGTTACGGGGATATAGCCCGGTTTATGGGATTCTTTTAGGATGTCTTAAGGGTAAACTTTTATGATATATTATGATTGGAGGTTGGTAGCGCTATTGCAATTTAGTAACCTGTTTTACAGACTAATTCATTGAAAATTATAGTATTTTCTCAATCTGGTCCGACAGGGTATGCATTGCCCTATTCTGATATTATTAATTTAACGAGATGATATACTGGTGTTTAATATTCTGTGACAGCCTTGTTAAAATATTTGAGGACGGCCAAATTTTGTCGATTGTTAAATTTAGATTTGCAATATCTAAACTGGAAGACATGATGATTATATTAACGAATTGATCTTCAAAATTTCATTTCATACTTCAAAATAATAATAAAAAAATAGTTTAATCATAAGAGTGCCTTTACACAGATGTGCTGAATTCATCGTGCAGCGTATCGTACAAACCAAAACTGTTATTTGTTTATTAAATTTTTGAAGATTATCAATCAGCTTTTCATAACACTCGGTATGACCCAGCATTTATTCTCAACTTTTACTGAATGCCTAGGTCGTCCCCTTTCTTAACCCATGAGTCGTATTTGATTGATTTAAAACACTAGTTTCAATTTAGACCACCCCAGAAAAATTATTCCATTGGGCTATAACCTTTGATCCATAATCTTCGTATGCCGTTAAATGTTTTTGTCATAAACATTCAGCACAATTTTTTACATTCTGCACACAGAGATCTCTGAATAGATCTCGAGAAGAGATCTCTGTCCTAAATGGCCGCCATATCCAGTATACTGTTTTGCAGTGCGTTTCTACTCGTTTCACAGCTACCATACACACAAAGACCAAATAAACTTTTTCAATTTTATTAAATGGAAGTAGAATAAATACTCAACAGTATTGTCGAAGTATACTAGTGATTTAGGACTTAAAGCTCCAATAACACTCTTGTTGTAACTGAAAAATATGTCCCAATCTTCATTCTGGTCAACAAATCGTTTTATTTTAGAATATTCCAATTAAAAGATGATATAAATTTCATCTTAACACACCTAATTTAAAAAATTGGAAAAATTCAACCAATTGATTTGAAAAGTCTAACGTAAACCTTTTCAAATGTGACTTGGATTTTAAAATATTTTCGAACCCTCTGGACAAATAAAATAGGTTGTAATGGATAATTTACACAACAGGTAGGACATTTAAACATCTAGTACTTAGAATAAGGGTATTATTTATTACTGGAGCTACCAAGCCAGCAAGAATGTTATTGTCCCTTTAAAATGTCGGTCAACTGCCAAAGTGTCTGTTCTCGAGCGGATTTTTGAATATGTCGACCCTCGAATCTTATCTCAACCAAGGCGGAGCACGAGCCCTCATTGCACGGCAGGTATGATACAGTATGCTACGAAAATTGCATCCATATCAAATCATGACGACTGACCTGTTTTAACTGCTAATCTTATTCCGGGGGTCTTTGTACCTATTACTTGGACTTCACATTTTGTAAATAAAAGATAAAACCCCGGAGGACATTATAGTTCTAATCTATGTTTATATTTCACTACTACGTACTTTCCTTATACAGAACAGCCGTGGTGATAATGAGATTTCCATACTTTAGAGGATACTCACTGCACAACAATAAAGAAAAACATAAAAAATATCACGCTGTTCGACAAGGGCGGAACACAACCAGCTTCGTGCCCTAATATCGTCTCTGAATGATGTCTTTGCAGTTGGGTTGTTTATTTTTTTGCTACACAGAACTGATAAATTTGAACGCGTCATACATTTTCTGACTAAAGTTCATCGAGGTTATTCGGGGTAGTTCCTCCTTGTCAATGGTGCGTCAGAGGATAACGTATAGTCCTTCGGATAGGACGAAAACAGAGATCCCGTGTAAACACTTTAGTGCACGGAAAAGAACCCCTGTCAGTTGCAATTCGGTGAGTAGGCTGTAGTGACACTGTCCGAGCAAGATGACCCTCATAGGAAGTATGCCTTATGCCCGTATTCATTAACCTAGTCGAAGTAGAACAGTAAGACTTTAAACATGCATATTATATGATTTAGATAAAAAGTTGGTAGTTCCCGCTATGATAGTAAAAAAAACTAGATAATGAAAATGGGATATCGGGAAATTTTAGTCAAATTATTTCAGTCTGAGCGAGTAAGGGTCTCAAATGTAATTGCTATCGTTGTTATGATTATCCATTGAAAACATCTAGCATCCGGTGTCATCGAGAGTTGATTAGTTTATTTTATTATTATTGAGTTAATATATTACTTACATCTTGTACTTGTACTGACTTTAAAATGGGTTTAATCAAATCATATAATTTATGCAGTAAGTATTCACCTATATCTCAATGAGATTGTTTTTTATATGTTTATTAGCTATGTTCAGTACAGATTGGAAACATTGTAATTGAAACTTAAGGGAGTTATCGGCCAGCAACTTGTCACGGTCTACTATTGTGACTGCAGCAAGACAGAAGATATCAGTAGTGGAACCATTTCTAGGCGGGTACCAACAAAGTCGTACATAGATAAAATTGCGACAACTGTGAAGCCAGAAAATTCATATGACGCCATCTTGAGTCCCACGTGCCTACGCATTATCGATACAGGGCTTTGGATACCAAATGACATTGACGTCGTTGGACTTTCTAAAATTCGAAGTTCATTTAGAGAAAATCTAATTAAACCCAAACTGTTTCTAAGGGACTTTTAAAATCCGTCGGATAAATCTTTATTCGTTGGTACTTTTAATTTAGACCCCATAAAAAATGGTAGTTCCTATACGTTGCCCATATAACTATGCGCAGTCCAGTTATGTACATGATTACAAGTTATACATATTCCACAATGAAATTACTTGAAATTAATATATATAAAAAAGAATAATTGTTGTTTGTTTCATTGTTCAGAATCTAGAAGGCGAGTAGCTGCTGTTCTCTGCAATTCTTTGAACATCAATTCCAATCAATAAATGCTGGTGAAATAAGAATCATTTTATGTCACCAATTCCAATTCCGTAACTTTATTTTTCTTATATTGCCACTTATACAACCTGCAAAAAGGATTTGAGTATGGATAAATAGACTTATCCCCAACCAATATACTGAAATTAAAGATATATTCCTTTGATTAAATACATGTACACTAATCTATCGACATGCTATGAGCTGGCGATACAACTGGATTCACTGCGACCATTCTACATTTTATTCCTTTGATTAAATACATTTGATTATATTCCTTTGATTAAATACATGTACACTTTTCTATCGACATACTATGAACTGGCGATACAACTGGATTCACTTCTCACTGCCACCATTCTACATTTTAATCTTAAAGGAATAACTTTATGGCTACTGAGACGCTATTGCCGGTAAAATATGTTAGGCTAGACAGGATTCGATCACACAACCGTTCTGAAAGACCTTGATACCGCTACGTATTTACTTTCTTGGAAACCTGTGTGCACCATTTGCTTTACACATTTATAATCCAGACGAAAGAAATTCGGAATAATTTTCCAGTACATGATGTGGTTATTGTCATACTACTGCAGTTACTAACGCTAATAACACTTACAAGAAAAATATTATATCTATAAAAGCTAATCCAGCCATATTAAACCATACAATTCCTTTATAATATTCCACTGTAGCATTATATACAGCATTATACAGTGTATAAGATGCACTCGAACATATAGTTTCTATTATAGAAATACTGGCAAATAATGCCCCTGAAACATAAATTGATCAATAAAATGTTAGGGTTAGTTTACGGTATACACATAGCCCGGTTGTCAGGTACCTATTTAGAGTGTTTCCGGTATTTAGTGTGCTTTAGTATGTTTTCCGGTATTCAACCCTTTAATACCCAGCGTATCAGATATGCACACCTACATGATATACATATTTTTATAATCTCTATGGTATATTTTAATTATTTACTGTTATAATATCAATTATCACTTATTCCCTGTTAAATAAAAATCGGTCACCAAGTGCAGCTGTACAACTTCAAGGACCCTGGCCTCAAGTGCCTGGGACCAACTCTACACTTTCTGAAATGTCAATAAAAGCTCTGGAATGATTTTAATTTAAAAAAATAAACAGTAAGTAAATCTATTTTTATTTATATGCTATTTGTTGCCAGAAAATATATCTTTTTACTAGTTTAATTCAAATTTAAAGATAAACAATATTTTTTTCTGAAATCCAATGTCGAAATTAAGTGTATCAAATATGATACAATGGGTCTGAGACATATTGTTATTGATATATAGAATTTAATGCAGTGTTCATATTATTTGTTAAAAAAGTGCCAGAAATGTCTTTAAATTCAGTCATTTGTGTTTTTTTGTATAATATTAACAATATGTGTGTATTACAAAGCTATGATTTGTGTACACCCCACCCCACCCACACACCTCGTATCACTACCAGATACATATTAATTCTGCTGCCAACACGCCCACGCGAACATGACTAAATGATGAAACATTGTCTAGTCGTTTGTATATTACGAAAAAACGAGGCCAGCGTGTGGCTCATTTGCACAGAACGAAGGCCTTGCAAGGAAGAATGTCTAGTCGTTTGGATGGAATGAAAAACCGAGGTCACTGTGGTTCTCCGTTGTCAGTGTCGAAGGACGATAGACCCTAGAAGGATCTGTGTCTAGTCATTTGGATGGGACGAAAAACTCTGCCCCCCTCGTTCGTGGCGCAAGAGTTAGTGCCTAGTCTCTTGGATGGGACGTAAAACAGGTCCCCGTTGTATCCCCTTTGTCTGTGGTTCTGGATCAAAGGCCTAACAATTAACATTGCGTGCAGTTGTTTGGATGGGACGAAAAACCGAAATCTTGCGGACATATTATAATAAAAATCGGTCACATTCTTTTTTCACTACCTGCATTGTAATTTTTTTTTTATTTCAGATGACTATGCCCCGGTTTTTCACAGTGAAAGATTTTCTTGAACAATAATTAAATGCATACAACAGCGATGTTAGTGATCAATCAGATGAATCCGAAGATGAAGAATTCCAAATACATGACTGCCAAGCTCAGTCGAATGAGGCTGATGATACTTCAGACAGTGAACCAGATGATGAACCAGTAGCATTTACAATAAATGGTCGATATCAATTGAGACAAGTTGATTTAGAGTCCCCGGAAATTACGTTTCTTCCTGGCGAGAGCCTAGAACTAGAACCAAAACCACAAATGAACAAAACTCCATATTTGTACTTCAAATACGTCACTGATAGCATGTTAGACTCTTTGACCTTTCAAACTAACCTATATAGTACACAGACAAATTTAGTTTCTATTAACACGTCTAAATCCGAAATAGAGCAATTTCTGGGGGTTTATCTATACATGGGTTTAGTTCAAATGGGCAACATTCGCTGTTATTGGCAACAAAAATTTCGCTATGCTCCTATTGCAGATGTTATGTCCCGTTCTCGGTTTCAAACCCTCGTGACAAATTTACATTTTGTAGATAATAATAATGTCACGGATGACGAGAAACAAGCTGACAAACTTTGGAAATTGCGGCCATGGATTCTACAACTGAAAGACAACTTCCTGAAAAATACACCCGAAGAATGTCATTCAGTTGACGAAATTATGGTCCCCTTTAAAGGTCGCTCGAATATTAAACAATTACATGCCAGGGAAACCACATAAGTGGGGCTTTAAGATGTGGGGCAGAAGCGGTGTGTCTGGTTATTTATATGCTTTTGATATATATCAGGGCAGAAGACCTGGCACTGATACCCCTGGACCATCATTATTTGGAATGGGAGGGGAGGTAGTCTTAAGTCTAACAAAATCACTTTCGAATGGACGTAATTTTAAAATATTCGCAGACAATTTTTTCACTGTAGGCATTACAGGGTTTTAATGTGTTTCCGGTGTTTCAGGTATTCATTATAAAATGGTGTTTTCCAGTAATTTTCCGGTGTTTTCTGGTATATAGTATTGTCGATTTTTATGGCATTACTAGAAACATGGGACAACATAATGCCATAATTATATATCCCTGTAATATCAGCAACACCGGTGTCACACAATTTTACTAACAAATCTGTCTAACATTGAAAGAAATTTCATTATTCTTAAATACCGGAAAACACACTAAAGCACACTTAATACCAGAAACACTCTAAAGTAAGATAATTTCAGCTACGAGTGATATGTTTTAGCCTAGATATAGATGATTAGCGGTTTTAACACAAACACTTACTCGCGTAGGTTTTAAATGGTGTATACCACATGTAACCTGTGTTAAATACTACCTCAACCATAATAATTCCCAACACTAACAACTACTATGGCAAATGACTCCTGGCTGAAATATTGAATATTATAACTTGCCTTGCCGAGACGGTAATGTCATCTCAGACATAATTGCTCTAGATATCGGTATAGCTGCACCTCCAAGGACTCCAAGAACAGGAACTAAAACATAAAAATATGTATACATGATTTTGTACATGTCACAAATACTAGTACACATATCCAAATGGAACATATCAAAAGCTGCTGACTATAAAACCACCTTAGTTGTAAAGCAGCGCCTTTGTCTACGATATCATCTCTGGTGGAAGTAGGCGTTAAACTCCAGAAACAAACGAACGAAAAGCAGCACAAGTTTTCTAAACTAAAAACATATTACAAATGACCTGCGTAATAATGCCGTACTAAGTCGACATTTAAATATACTGAAGGAATAGAATTATATAAATGAACTTTACCTAAATACATCAACCAGCTTGTATTGATTACACCTTCAAAGACTAGACCGACTATTGCCGAAATAGTGCTAATTATAGCAATGGTTTCATCTTGGAAATAAGGCTGTAATATTTTTACTGCTGCAGTGCTGAATAAAACTAGCGCTGTCAATCTAAATGCATTATAATACCCGATTTGTACTGAATCCCAACAAAAAGGTTCACCAAGCTGATAAATAGTCTCCAGGGTAACACGACCCAAAGTTGTAACAACACCAAAAAAGAAGGTTCCCAACGCAATTACGTAACATAGTCTATCATGCAGAGTTCCATCTGTAAAGTAAAACCCGAACACTTTCTTGATGCTTCCTAGAAGGGAGTTGTTTCTCCATTGCTTATTTGTGACGGTCTCGGGCAAAAAAAAGAAAATGACCGCTATTTCTAAAGCACTAATGATGTCAAACATCACCAAAGTATAGAAGAATCCAGTAGATCTGATCAAATATCCTGCGCCAAGCTGTCCTAGACCCGCAGCTAAAGCCATACACCCTTCCATGATAGTTACCGCTATGGTTCTCGACTTTCCCGGCTTTGCTACATCTACACTGTAAGCGAAAGTTGCAACTAACATGACGAAGTTTTTACCAGAAAGACCATCAATTCCATATGCCAAATACATGTAATATATATTTAACTTAAAGTAAATAATAAATGTAATGAACAGCGATTTAACCAAAATCCCAAACATTGGAATTAAAAATATAATAGTCCAAAATAGTTTCTTAATGAAAGATTTCTGTAAAATGTATCTCTTTTCTTTTTTATACCAATCATCATTAGCATTGTCGGAGTCAGAAACGTAGGGCGCTAAACTCCACTTGATTTCATTTTGTCAACAAATGAGCTTTCAATAAAGTTTAACCTCCATAATATTTGTACATGACCCGAAAGAGATAACATGTATGTGATAAGTAAGGGTTATCGACTGAGACAGAGGGGTTCAAGTTAGATGAACACCCGAGCTCGTGCAAAGTTGTACACTGAGAACGCGCAGCGTTCGAAGTGTTCAATGCACGGGCGCAGGTGTTTATCTAACTCGATGCATACAAATCAGATTATTCAAATGTCAGGTTTTTGAAAAACAATTTTAAGAAAGTTGGATTGGTATATGGATAAATGTCCGAATGGTTAGCGCCTCTGCGTTGTGTCATAAGGTCTGCCATTCAGTCAACTGGTGTGGTTTCGATTCCTCGGTTGTACGTGACAAGGTGTAGGGTCTCCGGTTTCCTCTGGCTGCTAAAGACCCCTACGTCGAGTGAACATCAAATCCCATTCCTCTCTTCCCTTACCGACAAAAGAAAAAATATGCCATACCCCTTATTGACTGCCCGGACTACATGTACTTAGCTGCTGTGAGCGTATGTTTCGTTGCCTGGCAATTTATCTTTAAAATCCACAAGAGGCCAATGAATAATGTAATATTTATTTGGTGCGAATGGGTTATGCTGCATTGGCTGGAATACGTTCTAAATTCGCGAATTGTCAGCCACAGAACAAACTATCTATGTGCGAAAAAAATATCATGTTTGATGATGTAGGATTGGTATTTTACAAGATGACAATAAAATTATTATCTAAAAAAAATGTTCAAACAGAAATTTATCCCAATTCGCTAGGTTTTTTGTATTTGTTTCCTAATACTGTTGGTTTCGTTTTCTAGCTAATGATATTATTTTATAATCTACTGTGAAAAAATATTTATTTATTGTTTTAACTACTGTACATGTATTTATCTTTTTAAAATTGACACGGTGTTTATTGTTATTGCTAATACACAGTGCACGCACGGAAATGCGCGATTGTCTGTTTTGACAATCACCGGGTTAGTATGTTGGGGTGTTCATTTATATAAACACCCACTTTTCCTCAAATGATCACCTGTGTACGCGCTAAAACAACACAATACAGGTTGGTCAGTAACTTGAACACCCGAGTGGGAACAAAGGGTCCAGTGTGTAAAACGATATGACCAAAAGATTATTATACAATCGCTATCCACCATAACTGTAGATAAATAGTATCCAAAACAAGACTGACTAACTGACATAAAGTGAGTATTAAAAATTTGACCGAATTACCATTGGACGTTCAGGTTTACCTGTCCTAAATTATTTCTTATAGAAATGTAAGATAAATTAAACATAAATGATTCTGATGAACAGCTGTAAAGGGTTGATTTAGGGGGTGAACGTTTTCCAGAGAAGTAGTCTAGGTTGCCCGCAAGGGATATTAGTTTGGAAATATGTTATTATTGTTGACTATGGTTCAGCTGCACCATTTGCAACATGATAAAGCAGGTACTTGAGAAAATATCGCGTCCCTTCCCCCTTCCCTTGGCGTCTGTTATCGTAGTTTATATTGTTGTTTTTCATACCAAGCACGTCTTTAGCTATTTCTAAATTAATTATATCCAGGGTATTGTTTTGATCGGTGTTTTCACCACTAACTTACTGCTCTTCCTATACCGAAGTCAGGATAAATCCATCAAGATTCGAATTATGTCTCGTGACTCCTTGGCTTTGCGCTTAAAAGGATACTTCACGACTATACCCTCTCCCCATCTCCCTCTTAACGCCTTTGGAATGGCAATTTTTAATAACTTTTGGTCAAGACTCTAAGTTAGTGTTCTGCGTCTTTGAAATGATACCGGTACGTCTATAATAGTTACCCCCCTTGCAACATAGCTGAGACTGGTGGTCACATGTGTGTTTATGTTCATTCAATATGACCCATATTGGGGAGCAGAGTGGGCGTAAAATTACTTTGGTTGGCCACCCTGCATCACGGGAAGAGGGGGGGGGATTTAAGATCGAACCAAAGATAGTTTCCTTTCAATATAATTGACCATAGCGCATCTGCTATTCTTTGCCAGGTCGTCATTGGCCCGAAAATAAATTACAATTGGGCGCCCTTACTGTTAATGGTAGGTCTGCAGGCTAGGGCGATTTGGTGCCTGGAAATAAATGTCATTATCTTGCTTGCTGAGAATCGAAAGGGTGTGGGCTGGGAAAATTGCGTTGCATTTATCAGCTCTAAAATTATAACATCAACAAACTGACATGCAAATAATTATGAAATTAAGCTTGCAGAGAACCACGAGTAAACGCTTAAATTCCCAGACACTCTCGAGGGTGGGGGGAATCCAGGACTTAACACCATCGACCTCGTTCGTAGCAGAAACAATAGCAAGAGGAAGACCCAACTCAGCCCGGGGTAGAAGTAGTTTGGAGAACGCACACTCGTCGTACGGAAGAACTAGGTTGAACCGAGATCATAGCTCGGTTTTTCCGCAGAACTCGGCGCCGCTGGGGTTGTAGTTGAAAAATAAATCTCCACCTTTCCGTCGTTCGGAACTTATGCTGAACCAAGCCTATCAAACAATCACAACTTCAACTAGCATAAAGTGACTTGAATGAAATTCGCAATATATTTATTTTCGTAATCTATTATATAGCTAGAACGACCAAGAAAATTTGCATCAAAGTTCGTGTGACTTTTCGCATCGCCCATAGTTGTCATCTTTAATCGTAAATAAACGTCAGTTAAATCTAACGTCAACTTCTGCCCCATATTATTGGATTCGTCATTTTAAAAAGAGCGGCTTGTACCTTCGGAGACCAAACAACAATAAAGGAGATTTGCATCAATATCCATTTGGTTCTTCGCTGCTTCCGTAATTGTCGTCATTTATGGTAAGCTCTGCTTCATAACATGGGTAGATATTGCCTTTGTTTGATGTCCATATAAATGCCCTGCAATATAACACAGTATTAGTCAGACACATTTGAATTCAATAAGACCAATAAAATGCGGGCTTAAATTTATTATTTATATGAGAATTTGAAAGACGTTCTTAGTAATTCAAACTCCTCTGTTGGTGAATGTTGCCTCTAGTCTGGTAAGTATTTTTGACAGATATATAGGATTTATTGTTGGGAACCCTTTTATCCCAAATACGATCAGCAAATTTGGGGTTCATTTCACATCTCCGAAACTATAAAGCCTCTTAAATTTGAATGGTTTATATATTAAAGACGATGAAACAAAGTTAATCTGGATCATGCTTGACCCACTAACAGTACATGTTATTGAGAATTAAGCTGCCGGTTAATGTACATGTCATCGTGTAAAATATTTACTCACAATAAAAATACAGCAGTTACCAACGCTAGTCCCGCCATCACAAACCATACAATTCCTCGATAGTACTCAACAGTTGCATTATATACAGAATTATAAAGTATATAAGATGTGCTATTACTTAAAGATTCCACGATTGCTATACTAGCAAATAATGCTCCTGGAAAAAACATACATAAAACGTAAGATAATTGTGTCTAAAAGCGTTGACACGTGTTCTTTTTGATGGATTTGTTTTAATCATATTTGCAAAGATTGTTACATAAAAATGATTTTAAATCTTAAATGATAGTCATTTTGAATAAAAGTGATACACATTTTAACTATAAATAGCATGTAACACCACAAGAAAGTATACCCATAGTTGTCCAGTGGTTATAGACAGATACCCAGCCCAGAAGTTCGTATCCAACCCCCCTTTAACAACCAGGCTTTGGTATCAAATTTTATATTAATACCTTGCTGAGATGGTAATGTCATTTTAGAAATGGTTGCTCTGGTCACTGGTATAACAGTGGATGCAAATAATGACGCAACAGGAACTGAAATATAAATAACATCACCAAATCAGTATAATATAATATGCACACCGCGGAATAACATAATTGTGTTATGTCTGTGTCATGTGGTTCCTTTTTGATTTTTGAGATCTAACTGATATGCCAATAATTTCAAGTCTGTAGCAAGTCATTTTTATAATTCAGTTTTATAATGGAATTAAAAGAAGTATAGCTCTATACCAATCAGCCTAGAGAATCAAGTGATCTTTAACATGCGGTCAATGCTATATATAGGCTGCGGCTTTTCGTATCACCCTAAAGAGTAGACACTTTACTTGTCACGCCTTGGGGAAACTAAATTGGAAAATCCCGAGTAAATATCTCAATCAACACCAGGATCGAACCTGGTGCCTCCCCGGGTCCCCGAAAAGGCAATTTGGGTCGAATGCTTTCAGAATCAAAATATGCTGTTTTAGGGCAGGGTCCTCCCAGTATACAGTATACCCTTTCCAAAACATTTGCCGCCTAAAGGCAAATATTTTTATTGCCTAAACCAATCTCGTGCGATAAGAAATAAAAACACATCCATCGTGTGTTAGTACCGGCATAAAAAATTGAAGATCACGTTTGATGATGGGACATGCATGACTTCATGTTATATATTATATCAATTTCGCAAAAATGGTATCGCCACAAAGACTGCCTGATTCTCTTGCAATTTATGGGGGTGGGGTTGGGGTAAACATTAATTTCCAATTCTAATATACCTTGCCAAGTAACAACTAAGAGACTGAAGCCAATGCTCGGCAAAAATACAATCTAAAGCATGTTACTTTACCTAAATACATCATTAAACTGGTGTCTGCAAATCCTTCTAGCACGAAACCGGAAATAGATGCTAAACAACTTATTATACCGATCACTTCCTCTCTTACAAAATATTGTAAAATTTTAAGCGCTATGATAGAAAAAATAAATGCCGATGTCAATCTTATTGAGCCGTAATACCCAATTTTGACGGAGTCCCAGCAAAAGGGTTCCCCAAGCTGATATATAGTTTCTAAGGTAGATCGTCCCAGTGTTGTGACAACGCCGAAAAAAAATACAGCCAATGCAATCAGGTAAGCGCATCTTTTAGTCATGTTTGCTCCCGAAAAGTAAAATCCAAATACTTTCTTTATGTTTTTCAGGGGTGATAAGCTTGGTTTCGTTTTTATGGTAACAGTTTCAGGAAGTAAAAAGAAAACAATCACCAAATTCAAACCACTTAGACAGACAAATATAACAGCAGGATAAAGAAATCCGACAAATTTGATGAGAAATCCTGTTGCAAGTTGTCCTGCTGATGACGCTACAGCTGCGCACCCTTCTAAGATTGTTATGGCAATAGTTCTTGAATTTCCAGGAACTGTCACATCCGCACTATAAGAAAACATTGCTACAAAGATAGCAAAATACGATCCAGTCAAACCATCGATTCCGTACGCCAAGTAAAAATAATTTAAATTTAGGTTATAGTAAACGATGAACGTAATAATCAAATCTTTAGCTAAGATGCCCAAGGCAGGAATAATAAATACTGTCTTTCTACCTACTGCATCACAGAGTGGTCCCATATAGATATTAGTTAAGACGGCAATAAACCCTCCAACAAGAGAATAATAAAGAGTTAGACTTGAAGCTTTCTTTTGTATTTCCTGCTCCTGACTGTCATCTTTTCCACACGAACTTGTGGTATTATTACTCGTCATATTGAAATGTGTTGAATTGATTTGATCGTGTTTTATTCTCTGGACCACATATTGAGATATTACCGGTAATATAGCAAAGGCAGCTATTATATAAAAAACGACCAATGTCCCGGAAACAAGCCATGCTCGGACGTAAGGAAAATCCGGTGATAAGCGGTTTTGTGATCCCCGTTTTAGCAATGGCGTCGCTGAATCTTCTTCAGGTTTCATTATTTTGTCGTATCTTAGATGTCAGTCCATTTATCTTCAGCTAGTACTGACACTGAATCGTCTGCAGGTTTCATAGTTTTAGTATCTTAATTATCAACCGAGGAGTAAACGCAATTTACTATATGGAGAGGTGAACACACAAGTACATTAAAGTTGATAAACTAATTGTATATCACCTGTTTGTTTCGGTTTTAACGAGACGGATATGAACATTATACCGAGTACACTAAAAATAGGACCGTCATTATCTTAATACTTACTCTTATCTGATATACAATACGTTACTGTTACTTAAAGCGACATTTTATTTTTTAACACCATGTTAATAAAGCCTGAAAACACATGGAACCTGTACACAGCCCTACCCTATTAAAGAATATTCATATTAATCCTATAATTCACTGGCAAATAATATGATTTTCAAATTGAATCATTGTCGTTGAGAAAGGTTTGTCAATGTATGATGGAGTGGTGTTATTATTAGAACAATATGACGTTTGCTAGTTGTCTCGGTAAACTATTTGACCACAAACCTTGACAATCGAGACAAACTACAGATTTCCGATTGCCAAGGGCGTAGCCGTGAAATATATATTGGGGGTGGGGGGTCCCATAAATTTTGTTTAAAGTCTCAGTCTTCTGTAAACATTGTTTGGCAAATTTTACGGGGTTAAACTAAAACATCACACCAATACAACGTTTATCATGTTTACAGACAGCGGCATTGGTCTTCCCCGAGAGACGAAGAAGCGTGGCTTACCCCCACCTAAGAAAATTTTGGAATATTTGACGGCTGCAAACACCTTTTCCTGCTATTTCAGCCCACGAACAAAGCAATTTCAAAGTGGTCTAATATTACCTAATTAAGGTTTTCTTGCTGACTCGAATTACAATCAATTGATTACACCCATGAAGACGGGACTGTTGGGAGAAAATTTTGAGAATTTAACTGCCACAAACGCGTTTTCCTGCTATTCCAGTCTGTAACCTGTGAATATAGCAACTTCAATTTGGTTCAATATAGCCTATCTGGCTGCCCAGAATTCCAAACAACCAATCAATTGTCGCGGGCTATGGGGAGCCTCACCCTCCCGGAGAAAATTTTGAAAATTTAACCACAGCAAATGCGTTTTCTGCTATTCTAGCCTGTGTGAGCAACTCCAAAACTATCCAATGCTTTTGTAACCGAAATCCCAACCATCCAATTACAATGTTGCAGATGCATTCACGAGTAATAATCGATGCCCGAAAAATGTCGCACAAAGTAGAGTGGCCCCAGACAAAATGTTTTAGTCAACTCAGTACAAATTCGTGGTATTCAATTAAAAGAAAAGTGAAATTCGTGTTTTATTAGGAAGTTAGGGCGAAGCAAAACTAGAAATGCCCGAAGCAGGTTTACGGGCTGTGGCCAGTTTGTTTTCTTCGCAGGGCGAAGAAGCGGAGCTGACCTTGTATGGACCCCCCCAAGAAAATTTTGGAATATTTGATGGCCGCAAACGCGTTTTACTGCTATTCCAGTCCTAAAATTAGTGTTTTATTAGATTTCGGGGGGACTTTATTTTGCGAATTTTTTTTTTTTTTTTTTTTTTTTTGGGGGGGGGGGGTCCAAGTATATTCAGACACCCCCCCAGGAAAGCAATTGGGGGGGGGGGGTCCGACCCCCCCCCCCATGTGTGACGCCCATGCCGATTGCCATTATGTATACTTTATTTTAAATACCGTACCGTATATGCGAGTAGGATATGGATGTTTTAAAATGCTAGAATGACTCATATTATTGTATAATAATGATTTGACTATTTATCAAATAATAGATATAGAAATAATTTTGCTTTTCGTTTCTTAGAAATTATGCAACTAACCATTTAAAGTATAAAAAAAAGTGTAGTCCTGGTCAAAGTCTATAATAAATAAAAAAAATTAAATACACCCAGTGGGCGAAACGCTAACTACCTGAGAATTGATATTTTCTTTCTAAACTGAAATATACTTACCTGAGAGTACACATTTTTATCAACTTTTTATGTATGCGTATCATCGATTACATTCCCTATAAACCGCGACGCAAAATCAAAAGTCACAACGTGTGTGTCATCGTTATCATAGATGTGAAAGCTTTCAATATTTTAATCTTGTCAGAAAAGATGAACTTAAGGATATTATTATGCAATCGAAACCGACATCATGTGCATTAGATTCCAACAAATCTTTTCTTTCAAGTCTTCGATGTTCTCCTTCGATACCAGCATGAAACTTAGCACTGTGCTTCAGTCGTTTAAACATGCAATTATAAAACCTCTTCTCAAAAAGTCATCATTAGACACGGAACTATCATAAAACTATCGTCCAGTTTCAAACCTACCTTTCATTTAAAAAATTCTTGAAAAGGTCATCAAAATGCAATTGGTTTGCCATCTGGATAGAAGTAATCTATGGGAAAAAATATTGGACTCCGCACAGTACAGAAATTGCCCTAAATTCTTTTCTAAATGCCGTTAAGGAATCTGTCGACAAAGGTGAGGTGTCAATGTTGGCCTTACTAGAAGGTTCTACTGCGTCCCCAGTGTGAATATTGAATTATTTTCATTATTTTTTTTTTAACTGAAGCTCATCATACATGTCAAAAAAGGTGAAAAGCTGTTGCTGTTAGGTAATCCTTGTCAACTGTAGTACAACAGGGATCTGTTCTTGGACCAATCCTATTTTGTCTTTATACCAAACATCTCGTAGATTTGTTAAATCGGCACTTGATCACACATCACTGTTATGCTGATGGAAAATTGTATAAATGATGTCAAGAAATGGATTGACGATAACGTGTTAAAGCTACATTCTGATAAAGCAATTCTCAGTGGTCCTCAATCTCCACTTCAAAAATGTAAAGTACAGTCCTTAAATATATTTAAATATATTGCTTTATCTGTTAAGAATCCTGGAATTCATATTATCTCTTTCACTGGCATATGATTTCAGAAATAATCGAATTCAAAACGTTTTTATATCACTTACGTGGAGGCTATGGCGCTCCACCACCCTGCTGCGCCCCCACTTTTCAAATCCTACATACGGGTCTGATACAAGAATACGTTTTTAATCAATGTTTAGGTTAGGCTACCAGTTTAAAGTGTTGATAAATGTCTTATATAAGTCTTATTCTTGCACCAGCCAGCGTATTTTTTACTGTTCGTTCGTTCCTGGAGTTTTATCGTAGAAAGGGCCCTATGGCTATAAACATTATATAGTAGCTAAGCTAAACCCTTGTCTGAGTGGCTATCCCTAGATCCTACTCCTTATTTTTAAAATTGATTTTTTTATGTTTATTTGCATTGCATCTTTTCTTCATCTGTAGCCTATTATTTATTTTTAAGCTTATAATGAAAGAAATTTTAATTTTGGCCAAAGTCAGAATTATATCGCTGAGGAATATGAGATGGATACATTAAATCAAACCAAGTTCAAAGATTTGTATAAAGACACGGTGGTAACAAAGATATCATTTATGCATATCTTGGACCTTTGAATAAAATCTTTCCCACAGAGAGCCTGAATCTAGTTAATGAAAAGTTTCTATGTTACACTAAAACAGAAGTGCAATGTGATCTTCATTCTTTTAAAAGTCAATGTAAAGCTGAAATGAAAAAAAATGTTGATGTTTCTGTGAATTCACATGGACTGATTGAAGTACTTTAAGAAACATGTACCCCAAAGTTGCAAACTGTTCATCATGTTAAACGCAACGAAGGGTCGCCTGTAAAGGCATGGGATTTGAAATTCAGTACTAAAAGAAAAGTTGTTAGCTATATAGATCACTATGTACTTGCTGACAATTCTGATGAGCTGTCTCTGAATACATAATAATTGTTTTTACTTTCTGGTTCAGTTCCTTTGCTCAGGACGACATGGGCGCTTTTCTGTGTGTACACTCATAACGGCATTTGGTGCCCGGTCATTTTCCTACGCCTTTACATCACTTTGGAATAATTAGTTAAATTGTGTTGTTGAGAGCTAGTGCGTGTTCGTTGTGTGATCGGCGCTGTGAGCATACTCCTTTTGTGGTGTGGATTTTGGCGCAGCACAAGACTCCTTGTTATTATTATTAAAGTAGCTAAGTCTCTAACTCGATATCATCCAAAATCTTCAACATTGAAAACACGAATTATTTGTCTATTTAAATCAAAATTGATGATGTGATCTTACCGCAAAAAGATATCCAACATTTAAGACAAAATAAATATTTTACCATTGGTACACGAATCGAGTACCATAATGCGTTTCAGTCCCAGTTCTAGCAATAGACTCGAGAAACATTGCACCAAATCAAACGGCGCATGTATAGACTGGAATAAGTAGACGCTAGAAATTTGCATTCGATTGACACTGCTGGCTTGAAACTAGAGTAAAAACGGAAACCATTGAATGTAAATCAGTTTAGATACATTCATATTAGTGTATTATATGCGTTGCGACCCACTTGTTTGAATTTCTAGGTCCCAAATGATAGCGATTTAGCTCCTTTAATAATACTATGAAAGCAACTTCCGTAAAATAGTTGGCGACTGACAAGTATCAACAACCATATATTCCAACCATGATTAAACGAAAAGGGGGATTCATAAGCGGCTTAATATAGGACTTTGTTCCCTACTCATTGTCATGTACAGTCGGTAATTAATTGCAACCACGCCAGTTGACTGAATGACAGACCTTTTGACACAACACGCACGCGCTAACCAGTCGGCCATCTAACCCCTTTCGTTTTCGTTATTTGATAAATTACTTAGTTCTGATCTGATATAACGTACATGTATTGTGTTTACTGACAGATAGTGGCATTTACGGTCACTTCGAAAGACGATCCATTGATTTCATTATCGACATGACAGCCCCGGTTTTACTCATTTCAAACCAGCAAAATGTATGATACTGACTTAAAAACAGACAAGACAATAACAAGCGCGGATCCAAGAAGGGGGGGGGGGCACCCGGTGCACGCCCCCTCTATTTTTTTGTGGTGGCGAACAATTTTTAGCTCCATATATTCTCGCGGAAAAGAAGAACATAATAGTTAAGGTTGGAAGTTGTAATTTACAGTCCTTGTGGGCATTTTTTTCCACCCAAAAATCACGGGCCGGACTGCGCACTCTCAAGTGGATGCAACATGCCCCCCCGCCTTCTGAAAATCCTGGATCCGCCCCTGAATAACCTCACACAGTGATAATTAGCAACACAAACAAATCTATACCGACTTTATAATAACACCAAGATACATTATGGGGGATTAGATAAAGAGCTGACAGTTCAAAGTTAAAAACTAGAAAATATAACAGGAATTTGCTGAAAACTGAACCGAGATCTTGGCGATTAAATTTTCGGCCTAGCCTTGATCACCATTACTGAAGTCGGTACGATAAAAAAAAACAGTCTCGATTATCCATTTCATAATTAAATCATGAATGAAAGTTGAAAAGCAAATGGGATCCTAATCCAGCAAATTTCGCAGACTAGCGTTGACATCAAGAGTTGAATATGGTCTGGATAAGTTAATTTATGTAGATAACATTTCAGACCCAAAGAAAGGCCTGAAATAGGCAGATTGAGCGCTTGCATAATGTATGTTTAAGGAAATCTGCATTAATGTTCATGTGACTGTTCGCAGCTTCCGTAGTCGTCGTTATTTATGGTAAGCTCTGCTTCGTAACATGGGTAGATATTGCCTTTGTTTGATGTCCATATAAATGCCCTGCAATATAACATACATATATATATTCAACAAGGTCAATTTAATGTTTGCATTATTAAGATTATAGACTAATGAGGGATTAAATTTTTACTTTTGTTAGAATTTCAGGAGACGTTCTTATTAATTCAAACTGAACTCAAACTCATCTGTTGGTGAATGTTAGTGATTATTTTTGGCAGATGTCGGTCAGTAACAGTCAGATTTTTTTGTCAGGCGTATAAGGATTTATTGTAGGGCACCTTCATTTTCCTTAGATGATCGGGAAATTCGGAGCCCTTTTCACAATAACTCTTCACAATCGAATAACTTATGGTTAAAAGAAACAAAAATTTGGATTAACGCCACCATTGCTTCGCTAGCAGTGCTGCAGTTATGAAATTATTTCTGAAGATATAATAATGCCAGTGTATATAATATTTACTTACAATAAGAACATAGCAGCTACGAAAGCTAGTCCCGCCATCACAAACCATACAATTCCTCTATAGTACTCAACAGTTGCATTATATACAGAATTATAAAGTATATAAGATGAGCTATTACTTATAGCTTCCACGATTGCTATACTAGCAAATAATGCTCCTGGAAAACAAAACAAAATAAAAAAGTTAAATAATTGACGGTGTCGAAAAGACACACACCTCTTTATCTACGAACCCCAGACCACATTTCAGACCACAATTTTTGTTAACAGGTCTATTAAACTTTGTTCTATCTTCGATGTGAAACCAGGCTGTTCTATATCTACCAGCTTTAAAGGGACTATACCGATTTGAACAGGGTCTCAAAATAAAAGTCTGAGTACATATGGAATTTAAGCGCCAATATATCGAGGAATGGTGTATTTACCTTGTCGCATAATTTCAGCTCAAAATACTGAGTAGTTTGGATGTGAACGCCAAAACTGCTTATCCGGACACGTAACCCTTTTAAGATTTCGGCGGGTCACGCACTGAAAAACCAAAAAACTCGGAAGTTGTCCCTTTGCGCGCGTCTGAGTTATAGACAAGTTTATTGCTAGTCGAGAAGCAAGTATCCAACCCCAATTGGCATAGCTTTAGATATATGTTTTGATCTGGAATTAACCAGTTTTATTACTTTTTTCTCAGATTTCTCTCTGTTATTACCTTGCCGAGATGGTAATGTCATTTTAGACATGGTTGCCCTGGTTATTGGTATAACAGCAGATGCAAATAATGACGCAACAGGAACTGAAATATAGACAAGATCATCAAATCATTAGTCTCTAGCGTCATGTAGGAATTGTTATACCTGGCGAATAGATGGTTTAATTACAGTCTAAATAGATGGCTTCATTACAGTCATTATTTCCAACAGCCAGCATCCTCTGTATACGATAGAAAGGGATATGGCCAAACTGTCAAATTTATGGGTGAAAAACTGCTTCCACAATACTCCCTATTAACTTTGCACTTAACAAACGCGGAATGTAAAGACTGCATATTATGAAATCCCACACTACCTTCGAAAGACAACAATTTAAAACTTTACCCAAATACATCATTAAACTGGTGTCTGCAAATCCTTCTAACAGGAAACCGGCAACAGATGCTAAACAACTTATTATACCAATCACTTCCTCTGTCACAAAATACTGTAAAATCTTAAGAGCAATGAGAGAAAAAATACATTGAGCTGTCTTTCTTACTGCACCAAAATATCCAATTGTGATGGGGCTCCAACAAAACGGGTCTCCAAGTTGGTATATAGTTTCTAATGTAGATCGTCCCAAAAATGTAACGACACCGAAAAAGAACACACCCAATGCAATCAGGTAAGCATATCTTTTAATCATGTTTGCCCCCGAAAAGTAAAATCCAAATACTTTCTTTATATTTTTCAGGGGTGATAAGCTTGGTTTCGTTTTTATGGTAACAGTTTCAGGAAGTAAAAAGAACACAACCACCAAATTCAAACCACTTAGACTGACAAACATAACTGCAGGATAAAGAAATCCCCAAAATTTGATGAGATATCCTGTTGCAAGTTGTCCTGCTGATGACGCTACAGCTGAACATCCTTCTAAGATTGCTATGGCAATAGTTCTTGAATTTCCAGGAACTGTCACATCCGCACTATAAGAAAATATCGCTACTAACAAAGTGAAATACGATCCAGTCAAACCATCGATTCCGTACGCCAAGTAAAAATAATTTAAATTTAGATTATAGTAAACGATGAACGTAATAATCAAATCTTTAGCTAAGATACCCAAAACAGGAATAAGAAATATTGTCTTTCTACCGACTGCATCGGAGAGTGGTCCCATATAGATATTAGTTAAGACGGCAATAAACCCTCCAACAAGAGAATAATAAAGAGTAAGACTTGAAGCTTTCTTTTGTATTTCCTGCTCCTGGCTGTCATCTTTTCCACACGAACTTGTAGTTTTATTGACCGTCACATTTAAATTTGTTGAATTGATTTGTTCATATTTTATTCTCTGGACCACGTATTGAGATATTACAGGTGCTATCGCCAAGCCTGCCATTATATAAAAAATGACCAATATACCCGAAACAAGCCATGCTCGGACATAGGGAAAATCCGGCGGTAAGCTGTTTAGTGGTCTTTTTAGCAATGACGTCGCCGAATCTTCTTCAGATTTCATATTTTTAGTATCTTAGTTGTCAGTCTAGAAGTAAACCCATTTCTCTTCAGCTATAACTAAATACAAGTCGGTAGCCACAGCTTAGTTAAATGTGACTAACTGTTTGTCACCTGATTTTTTTCAACATATTATTATACCGATTACAATAAAGACTAAGAACGCTATTTATCTAATAACGTACTCTTATCTTAGTACTATACATACGAAACGTTCATGTTACTCGTGATAAGAAAACGTATGGCCTTCATCAAAGTATAACATAGATGGTTGTGAAATATAAAAGAAATTGAAATACGACCAGTTGAAAAGGGTATATAAAACAAAAACTTTAATTATTACCGATGTTTATATACTATTGATTAACAATGACTAAAAGTGACTTAACAAAATTCTATTAAATTGTCTAAATCAATTTCACTCAAGCCATAAACCATAGTGAGGTGACAAACTGGACATCGTTGCAAATTCTGCATATCAGATAAATACAGTTTTGAAAGCCAACATATGAATTAATATTAGTCGAAACACAATCTGATTAAAGCACAGATTCCTTTTTGTTTCGTTTTTTATAGTTCAATTTTTCGTTTTACTTGTCTTTACTACTAATAATAATAATAATAATAATAATAATTGTCTTGTATAGCGCTACATTATGTCCAATGGTCATTTCTAAGCGCTGTTCAGCCACACTGTATATCATGTGGAAAGTATCTCTGGAGTATATTTATGATCACACCACTAGTACACTTTATTAAACAGATAAGATTTTAAAGCAGATTTAAATTCTGTAAATGTAGATAGTTCCCGCATTGTTTTTGGAAGATCATTCCAGAGAATTGCGCCATTAACAGGGAAGGAATATTTTCCACGTAACTTATTATATTTCGGCACAGATAGTAATGTGTTATCGTTCGAGGATCTGAGGTTGTGGCGTATCTGTACATCACTATACAGTGTAAACATCTGTTTCATATAGCTGGGAGCGGATATAGAGAAGAGACTTTTATATACAGTCGTAAGGATTTTATATTCAATTCGTGCTCTGACTGGCAACCAATGCAGTTCCTTTAGTTTGTCACTGATGTGTTCACGTCTCGGTGTTTTAGTCACCAGTCTGGCCGCATTGTTTTGTGCAACTTGCAACCTATCCAGAGAGTATTTAGGTGCTCCGGCTAGAAGAGCATTGGCATAGTCAAGTTGGGAAATAACTAATGAAGTCACAGTCCTTACACAGACTGATTTGCTCAAATAACCTCGGATACTTGCTATTGGTTTCAATTTAAAGTACATTTTTCTAATAATATTGTTTATTTGGGGAGTTGCAGACATAGTGACATCCATGACATAACCAAGATTCTTCGCTTTTTTAATTGGATGAATGAGACTAGAACCCATTCGTAGTTTTGGTATCAAGCTTAGGCTCTGTGATGTGGACGGAGGGGTTATGATAAGGAATTCAGTTTTGTCGTCATTGAGTTTTAATTTGTTAAGGCACATCCACACACGAACATCATCCAGACATTTCTCTATATTGGAGATAGCCTGTTCTGCGAATTTTTCAGACAAATGAAAATTGTGATAAATTTGAGTGTCATCAGCAAAACCATGATTGTTGACTCCATGTTTCAGTATAATTGGACCAAGTGGGAGAAGATACAGCAAGAACAACAAAGGGCCTAAAACTGACCCTTGTGGGACACCAACAGAAAGTGGAATTTTCGGTCCAAGGGTTGCGTTAACCATGATTTGTTGACTTCTGTTGCAGAGGTAAGATTTAATCCATACTAAAGCTGATCCTGTGATTCCTACTTTAAATTCCAGCCTATCGAAAAGCATAGCATGATCAATGGTATCGAAGGCAGCACTTAAGTCTAAGAGTACCAGTAAGACGCCACGATTGTTATCAAGTGCAACATCTATGTCTGATTTTATTTTCAGAATGGCTTTTTCAGTACTGTGTCCAATTTTATAAGCTGACTGTAAGTTCTCGTGTAGACCATTAGCTGTCAGGTAGGAAGTAAGCTGAGAAGCAACAACCTTTTCCAGTACCTTTACTACACTATGATCTGGAAGAGTTGTTATCATTGACGTATGTAATAGGATGTGAGGCATTAGTCAATGAAACGGTCTGCTTTTGGCGTGAGATACACGGAACTGTGGGTAATCCACTAGAAACATCAATGTTGAATGGTTAATCAAATCTCTGAGGTCATAGGGTCAAAAACCGATCGTACGATCTCTAACGCGACCACCTAAAACAACCGGTCAGATCTTAATGTAGGCCATCGAAAGTATAAAAACCCGAAATGAAATATAAATATTTATTTTAATCAGATTGGTAAAAACATCACCACCTTATTCTTTCTAATAAAACAAGAGGATGTTTCTTATCGAAATAACACATCAGATCAGGATTATTACCCTTTAAGATCAAACTAATTAATTATTTATTCTTTAGATATCCTTTCATTTTCTAGAAATATATTACAATTCATTGCCTTAGATTAATTCGAATATTTCACCATGTCCTTTCGCTGATTTTAGGGTTCGTTGTAACAGATAACAGCACCTGACAATTTCTAAAATATATAGTAACTAATCAGTTTGAAGAGCTCGTGATATAGATAACATGGGTCATGTTTGTATATTTACCGACATACTAATACATGTAAACCAACACTGTTTTGAAGATGCATTACCACACTCCCTCATTTGAAAATAACTGTAGTTAATTGATCATACAATAACCCCAGAACATACCAATTACGGGAAAGTTATTTATTTATTTGACCTAATTAAAGATACATTATGTAAGATTTAGATAAAGAACTAGCCATTCTTGCTATAATAGTTCCAAAGTAGATAATGTAAAATGAATAATTTGAAAATTTCATTCAAATTACGCAATTGCAATATTAGCCTTTGAAGTTATGACGAAAACTATACATGAGTTCTGTTCCTTGGTACATTACATAAATGTACACGGTTCATTTATCAAACTAAACATCTATGTTCGTATGTCTGTCTTAACCTAGCTGTGTAGGCAGATAAAACCAGATTGTCTGATACTTTGGCCGTTTGAATTAGAAGAAAGGTCAGTGGAATTACAGCTTTCCGCGCAAAACTCGTTACGATGGCCATAAAGTTCAAATGAACGCAGCTAACAATATTATATTTGATTTTTAATCGTTGTATGATAAGATAATAAATCATTATATAAATACCGAAAGATGTAGTTTACCAACGAGAGGATGGCCTTCAGGTTAACTAATATCAAAGGTTATCCATACATTGAGTTGATACGGGGCCTCCACATATAGTGATATTGAAATAAAGTAGAGGGATGACAACTCCAAGTGTAACACTATATTGGCCACAGATCACTAATTATTTCCCCATTGACTTCAATGTTAATTCTCGTCTCTAAGACCGGTTGTAACTTTTTCCCAAATATTCGTTGGGTAAAACGCTTTCTGCCACAGATGAGCAACATATGGCAAACTCTTGCCCAAAAGCATGTATGAGGTTCTTCATGAAAAACTTGAGATGGACAAGCTGGAAGTAGAGACAGCTATACTTGCAATTTTCGGCCCTCCCTTTCAACGTAACCAACCTCACAACTCTTGTATCCTTCCGCCTCAAAATCATGAATATTCACCCAAACCTGGCAGAAAATATATTTTCAAACCATTTTCTTCGACTCTACACCAAAAACTCAACAAAAATCGCCATGCAAAAGGGGGAGAGAAAGACTAAAAATAACTTTCGCCCTTGTTTCGTGACGGCCCATGAATATTTGGTGATCTGTGTCCATTTTAGGTCTAAGAAAGGTATTCTGTTTAATATAGATATTCTTTACCTACGAAAACTAGGGTAATGAAGTAGCTTGCATTATTCTAGTACTATGTCACTGTCTATTTCTGGAAAGTAGGGTACTATAGTCCAGTCCTCAAGTGCACAGATTAGTACAATTAACTAGAATAGTGTTGACGTACAACGGTGCCATTACGAAACACTAACCCAAAAATGGCAATTGTCCTTCCCTAATAGATGACGCACTATTCTTCCATATAGGAGAGAGCGGGTTCGATTTATCTCAGACATCATTCGAGAGATCCAAGGGGGGAGATCATACCGGCGGCTGCCCTGGCTTATAGACCGGACGTCTTGATGAGACCATAGAGAAGACATCATAGAGGGCCCAAGAAAGGAGCATGATAGCGTCCTGGGCTAAAAGCCTAGGCTGAACGCACGAACATTAAGTGGAACAGCCAAGACGTACGTGGCTCTTCCCACGTTTAAGCCTGAGTTAGAAAGGGTATTAAAATCAGATGGTGGATATTTTAATAACTCGAAAAGTATAACAATCGTCATACTCCGCACAGCGTTTCGTTTGATTAGAGGTAATCCCACTATACACTGCTATTATGAGTGGATATTGTTGTTTTAAATTTTGATTGGTCAGTAGTCCGACTACCACCAATCCCTAGCTGCCCTACAAAAGCTTTACATTTAAAACGAGTGCAAATATTGCACCAAATATGTTTACATAACGTTACGTCATGGCTCTCGATTTTATTATGCCTAATTAACCCGTGCATAGCAGAATACTGCAGTAAAACTAATTGCGTGACAAACGAGGCTATCAAGTCGAATGGAATGTAAACAATACTGTTTGGAAACGAACATACGTTCACCGTTTTTAATACCTTAAATCCCTGTCCAAAGTTTTAGGGAAGACCCAAATTAAACAAAGGACTGTCATGTTGCTGTACTTAAGTGATAGCTTTCATTGAACGGAAAGAATAGACACACTCCCGCATAAGTTCAAGAAACAGACGCTATTCCAGCAATGGCCAGAGTATGGGGCGCCGTTTGTAAAATAATTATTTAATTTTTTTATAGCAAAAAAACATTAGATTTAACTCCGAATATATATATTTAGATAAATATTAGAACAAAAATGGCATATATGTAAATATCAAAAAATATTGTAGCTAAAAGTCGAGTTTTTGGTCTATGAAAAACTTTAAATGTTATATCTTGATTTCACATCGCTTAGTTAAATATATAGCTAAATGTGCTGTTTCTCGTAGGTATAAATGCTAAATACTAAATCACTGAAAAATCTAAAGTTAAATATTTAGCTAAATATATAAACATTTAGCTAAATATATACACATTTAGCTAAATATATACACATTTAGCTAAATATATACACATTTAGCTAAATATATAAACATTTAGCTAAATATATATATTTAGTTAAATATAAATATATATATATATTTAGTTAAATATAAATATATATATTTAGTTAAATATATATATTTAGTTAAATATATAAACATTTAGCTAAATATATAAACAGTTAACTAAATATATAAATATCTTGCTAAATATATATATGTTTAGCTAAATGTATAAATATTTAACTAAATATATATTTGTGGTCCCGCCAATATTTCTATTATCGTAAGCGACACAAAAAACTGCGCATAAAATGATGACGTGTACCCGACACGTTAACCCGTAATATGTCGTGAAGTTACCATATTATGAGTGATCGATGTCTAACGTTACATATATGTAGGCATTATTAACGAATTGCGGATGTAAGAACTAAGCTGAGCGTTCAGGTACCAGATAGTATTGTGTCGTGCAGTCAGTGGAAAGTTGTACACTACGTCATCGTTTAGTGTGAAGTCACTTACAACAATAATTATTTTACAAACGGCGTGGACGGTTGCGCTTTGTAAATTTAACTATATGTTTAGTTAAATATATAATTATTTAGTTAAATATATAAATATTTAGCTAAATATAAATGTTTAACTAAATATTTTAACATTTAACTAAATATTTTAACATTTTAACTAAATATTTTAACATTTAACTAAATATTTTAACATTTAACTAAATATTTTAACATTTAACTAAATATATATATTTAGCTAAATGTTTAAACATTTAACTAAATATTTAGCTAAATATTTATATATCATCAAATCTCTTGTTTTGGTCTTAATATTCAATGCTAAATGTTAAATATGAAAATAGAGACAAATCGAGAAATATTTATATATATTATGTTAAATATTGAGTTTTTGTTGTATTTTTAGTTTAAATATTAAAAGTGAAAAATTTGCACAAAAGTCGAAATTTAACTATATATATAAATTTAAATTAAATCTAGTGTTTTTTGCTATATAAAAAGCTAAATAATTAATTTACAAACGGCGCCCCATAGCCAGAGAGGGATTTCTCGGGCCATTGCTTCAAGAATATGAACAACCGTAGATATTGTAGTTTCCTGTATGTAACCTTTGTAGTTTGCTGTATTCGATATATAAACATAGTAACAAAATAAACGGTGTTTCAGTTTAATTGATCATTGGAAATAATTGATCTACCCCGTAGAGCCACAGTCGTTTTTATTTGGTACCGTGACACAAGATAGTGTCACACATAACAAGTATTTAAGTAATTTTTAGCCATTTTAATTAAAAATTGAAGACCTGACAAGCAACTGATGGAAGGTCACTTTTGTTTACTATCAGAAACAAGGTACATATTGCTATTTTCTGTCCATAGCACCCAATGTATTCATCAGGATTTTCCGGCGTAGTTCCCCCTTGTCAGTAGTGCAGGACAGACGACTTGTCACAGGTGCAACGTATAGTCGTTCGGATCGGGAGATCATTGACGTGGGCCACTAGATACTATCTGAGCGGCAGTATTTTGTATCTTTTGTAACCTCTTGATGGACTCTTTTGACACACCACCAAGAAGGCTATTGCAGTAGTCTAAACGGGATAAGATTAAGGTGCGTACAAGTGTACTTGTTGCTTCAGGTGTTTGATAATCTCTAATCTGACTGATATTTTTAAGGTGACAGTAACATTTCCTGGTAAGACCATTGATATGACTGTTCATACTTAAGTTAGAATCTATAAGGACACCTAAATTTCTGACTGACGGGGAGTGAGTAATTTCGGATTCTTCAACAACTATATGGTTAAAATTAAGTTTGTTCACACGAGTCGGTGGCCCAAAGATAGTAATAATTATGTTTTGACTCTCTTAGAAAAAAAAATTCTCGCTTTAAGGGACAACCACAGTAGTAATGATTGTCAAAATTTGACGACAGACTATTGAAGCGGGGTCTGTATCGAATGCGAATTTAGAAGAATCAATCAAAATATCTACATATATAACATGCCTTCGCTTGCATGCATTAAATCATGTCTTCAAAAATTCAGATTTAATCAAATCGATTCTAGGTGGTAGAATACATGTATTACTTGTATGGCTATCTTGTCCAGAATTCTTTTCAGTCTCCGCAATTAATAAGAGAAAATATTAATAAGTAAGCAACCTAGAAGCACAGACTTTATAATATAAATTTGATAATAGTTCTTTAAATGAGATTAGTATTATTATGACATATTATTATAGTATATTATTTCTATAGAAATAGTTCATAACATCAGAACTTTTATAACACTTAATCCAAAATGCATTTTCACGCAAGGAGAATGAGTTGTAAAATATAAATAGTTGAAAAAGACAATAATGACACAATATACACAATGCAATAATAGAAGATAAATAAACAAATAATTTATATATATATATATATGTAATACAAGAGTAAGTTTTTATACATGCGACTTAATTTTGAAAAAAAGTTAATCATTGTAAATAACATTAAAATACTACAATGAAAGTCAAAATAAGAATTCAGAGATAATGTTTAACAATACAAGTGGCCAAAACTCTTTATTAATTAAATTAATATCAGATCAACGAGTTTATTCCATATTTTAAGCGATCAAACATGTAAAAATGCCTTCAATTAACACTGAAGGATATCGACTTATAGAATATGAGTGACCCGAGTTTATTGCTTTAAGCCGTTCAGAATAAAAAGTAATGTATAAATATTGTACATTACGTATATAGTCCTTGCACATTGAACAAATTAAACCTGTTCAAATGATGTTGAATGCAAGAACATCTTATTCTAAAATGTAAACAGCTGACATATAATATGAGTGACCCGAGTTTATTGCTTTAAGCCGTTCAGAATAAAAGGTAATGAATAAATATTGTACATTACGTATATAGACCTTGCACATTGAAAGAGAGAGAGAAATGGGGTTTAACGTCCACTCAACACAAACTAGGTCATTTCGGGACTAACATATGGTTTAATTTTATTTCAATAATTCGCTTGCGCGTAGGGGTCTTTAGCAGTGGGAGGAAACCGGAGTGCCCGGAGGAAACCCACGAGGTTGAGAAGGCGCCCCTATCTCCATGCCACATACGCTCACACCAGGGCTCGAAACCACAGCCGCAAGCCAGAGGTGACCGGCCAGCTAGAGGTCGAAGCGCGGCACTCTAGACCACTAGGCCATCCCAACCCCCCTTGCACATTGAACAAGTGAAACCTGTTCAAATGATGTTGAATGCAAGAACATCTTATTCTAAAATGTAAACAACTGACATTGACGATATATTGAAACAATGGAGGCGATTCCAAACAATATAAAACTGAACGACAACGCTAGATCGAAGACGCATTTAAGCACATATGGGATTATGGCGTCATATATAGATTGTGGCTTAGGGTTAGGGTAAGGGCTAAAGATCTGTAGATTTCGTCAAAGCGTCGATATATAAGCAGGGCTAGCCCTAACCCTAACCCTGGGCCAAGCCCAACACTTACCCTAACCCACAATCTACATAATATATGTCGTCATAATATGCGTAGGACCGTATCCGATCTATAGCTTTCTCCCAAACGGGAAGTTTGGACTAAAAGGAACCATTTAAAAACTTTTTTTCTATTCAATCAATAAATATCATGCTTATCGCTGCCACCATAGCTATCATCGTTCACGGTCACCTCGATTTCATAAGTTGGATAGATATCACCACCTTTGCCAGATATCCATATAAAGGCTCTGAAAAACAAAATATAACGAATATAACTGATACAATTTGTAAAGAAGGAATATCTTCCAAGGAAAAATTCTTTCCTCACTGAAGTTAATTTGTGGCATTTCGGCTACAATGATAAAGTACAAACTACATGTCTGTGATTTGATGATCTAGATTAAAAATATTAATCGAATTATCAGACCGTTTGCTTCAAATCCCTCTCAAAGAATTCCACCACAAGTGTCTACGCCCCAAGCCGTAAAATATATATATTTTAAGCAGTTTTGTGATTTAGGGAGGGTCCATTTAGCTTGTATATGTCGTTACTTGCTGACAGTTTACTCTTAATATCGATGCCTTAGCAAATTTTTGGATTTTCTTCACCCACTGTAAAATCGCAAAGACTTTGCCTCACTGTTGTCAAAGGGGTTAGCGATTTGATCAACACACACCAAGCGCCCCCTATACGTTGCTCGAGCAGACAACAAGCCGACATGTGTGTTTTGGGGGAATCCAATTCGTTTCTAGTACGATTGGGTGTCTCTACTTACCATACAAATTTGGAAATACTTTTACATGAAATAACTATCCTATAAATACTTTCGTAGGAATGCATCTTAACCAAAATTATGCAAAAAATCACCGAATATTAAAGATACATTATGGGAGATTAGATAACGAGTTGGCAGTTCTCACTATAACAGTTAAAAACTAGCTAATGTAAAGGCAATTTGCTGAAAATTTCAGTCAAATTGATCCACTATGAACTTAGAACTAAGCGAATGAAAGTTCCGCTTAGCCTCGGTCGTCATTACTTATGTCGGTAAGACAAAACCAGTAGTCTCGGTTATCCAATTTTATCGGTAAATCACGAAGGAAAAAATTTCAGCGAATCGAACTGCAATCCAACAAAAATTTCATGCTAGCCTCGACATCGAGAGTTGATTATGGTCTGGATAAGTTAATTAATGTCTAATTAATATTTTTTATAACATTTCGGGCCTAAAGAAAGACCTACAATAGGCAGAATTTGCTCTTTCATAATGCATGTTTAATCTCACTTACGTTAAGAATATTATATCTATCAAAGCCATACCAGCCATCATAAACCAAACAATTCCTTTATAATATTCTACAGTAGCATTATATACAGCACTATACAATAAATTAGATGTACTATTACATACAGTTTCAACGATTGCTATACTAGCAAATAATGCCCCTGAAAATATATATTTAAATTCACAGTTCAAAGAACACAGAATGTACATTCATGTAATATGGTAAATAACTAAAGTATGGCAGTAAATATCACTGACTTCATTTATTTATCATCAATATCATAAGTTCAGTTAGCCGGGTATCTACGTTAAGGTTGAAAGGAAAGGAATGATGGGGTGAAGTATTTCATATGTCTGGGAGCAGAATTTTGTACATTTGTTCATACAGCTAGGTGTCCGCTTATTCTTCTTTCAGTTCCAAATGGATTTTGGGGTCATCTGCGATTGCATTCCATCCGAGCAACTAGGCGCCACTTTCCATGTCAACCACTTTCAGATGGGATGAAAGAGAAAACCGGGCTTGGAAAGCCCCATATGATATTCAACAGCATATATCGGTTCTAAATACTTGCAAATTAATAAATATTAAAATTGCAATTATCGATTCTAATCGGTTAAAATAGCAAATGTCGATTTTAATCGCATAAAACAGTGACTGACGAATTTTGTTATATGCGTAAATAAAGGTTATATATAAGAAAATATTTCGTCCAGAATTATAATTAATCAAATTGATATGATTAAGATAACCTCGATTTCCAATTCGCTATCTTAAAGGACCTAAATTGCCGTTCTTTGGCATCTAGAAAGGACAAAAATGGGTCGCAGCGCATTTGATAATGTAATATGAATGTATATAAAATCAAATCGTTTTTGTTTTTACTGTACTTTCTAATACGTTATGTTCGACGAAATGCCCCAAGGTTCCGAAATGAATGACGGTCTATGGCGTTTAGCCTCGTTCGTCGAGTCACTTCATTACCATTGGCTCTAGAAAACATTCTGGCACGCGATTCGTGTGACAATTTTAAAATGTTCATTTTGTCTTAATTGCTGGATTTCAGAAGCCCGTGCTGATCTAAATTGACCAATAATTTTGGATCAGCGTATTGTCCCCTTTAATGACTTAGATTAAAATAGGAGTGAAACATAATAGATCTATAAATTATTTACCTTGCTGTGATGGTAAAGTCATTTTAGACAAGATAGATCTAGCTATTGGTATAGAAGCAGCTCCAACTAGTGATACCACGGGCACTATAATATATCAAATAACAGAATATAATCTCCACAGGTAGCATAACTACGACAATGATTGTGTACCAATAGACTAAATCAGGCGCGGATCCAGAGGGGGGGGGGGGGGGGGGGGGGGGGGGGGGTCCACAACCCCCACCCCACCCCACCCCCCACCCCCCACCCCCCTTCAGCTACATAAAAAAAAATTATGCCTTGCATCAATGAAATTACATCACAAAGTGATCCTACATCAGTATAAAAATTATTTCTCTGTTTAAAAAGCTCAATTTGTATGTATGCCTATGTAATTTAGAGACGATGGTGGCAGATTTCCGTAACAGAAACCTGCCAAACCTCCTCCTGCAAAAATTCCTGGATCCGCCCCTGTAAATCCAAGAGGTACTTTAATACAGCAATTCAAATTTCAAATAGATCAAATACGTATAGCTTAGACACCTCGTCTGTGGCTTTGAGAGCAGGACAGTGAAGGATTGTTATTAACCAGAGCCCTGTATCTCGAAAGTTTAACTAAAGATAAAATTCAAATTTTGGTAGATACTTCAATTTTGATTGGCTAAGCATTAAAATCAATCTAATATTATCCAATCAAATTACTAAAATTGGGATTTTATACTCGTTAAAATTTCGTGAAATAGACCCCTGCTATCGTGTATTTCCAATTCAATTACTAAATTTCATTGACACAATTTGAATGAAACCGGGTGATACCTTGTGATGCTGAGTAATCGTGTGATTTAACTCGAACCATAATGTTGGACAAATAAGAAGAAGAAGAAAATTATTATAACCATATTAATAAATAATTACCTAAGTACATTAGCAAACTTGTGTCAGCCATTCCTTCCAATAAAAATCCTGCTATAGCTGACAAACAGCTAATAATACTGATAATCTCCTCTCGTAAAAACTTTTGTAAAATTTTCAATGCCAAAATACCACAAATGAACGATGTTGTCAACCTGACTGCACCGTAATATCCAATTTTGATGGAATCCCAGCAAAATGGTACGCCAAGCTGATATATAGTTTCTAATGAAGATCGCCCCAGCGTTGTAACGACACTAAAAAAGAATACACCCAATGCAGTTAGGTAAGCACATCTTTTAATCCCACTTCCTTCTGTAAAGTAGAATCCAAACACCTTTTTTATACTTTTCAAAGGCGATTTTTCTGCTTTCCTTTTGACTGTGAGTGTTTCAGGTAATAAAAAAAATACAATCACTAAATCCAATGCACTTACACAAACTACCATAACCATAGGATAAAAGAATCCGGTAGATTTTATGAGATATCCGGTTGCAAGTTGTCCCAATGAAGCCGCTATAGCTAAACAGCCTTCTAAGACTGCTATGGCAATGGTTCTTGAATTTCCAGGAACTGTAATATCAGCACTGTAAGAAAACATAGCTACCAACACAGCATAATACGACCCACATAAACCATCAATTCCATATGCCAAAAACATATAATTCAAATTCATGTTATAGTAAACGATAAACATTATAATCAAATTTTTACACAAGACCCCCATCATGGGAATCAAATAAATTTTCTTTCTACCGATTGAATCAGAGAGTGGTCCCATGAAGATGTTGATGAATATTGCAGAAGAACCTGCGGTAAGTGCATAATATAAGTTCAACATTGACGCCTCCTTCTGGACTTCTTGCCCCACACGACCAATTTCGGTAAGATTTGTGTGGTTTCCACATGGACTTGAATCATCATTATCTGTGATATTTAAAAATGTTGCATTGAATTTTGCCTCCTTTAATCTTCGGACCACGTACTGAGATATAACTGGTGTCAAAGACACGGCTGCCATCATATAAAATACAACTGATACACCTGAAATTATCCATGCTCTGGCAATAGGAAACTTTGGAGGCACGCTTCCTTCGGATTTACTGTTAAGAAGACTTGTCTTCTCATCATCTTGGTGCTTCATATTGTCGATCAGTGACAGGTTAAACAATGGCCATTTGTCTGCTTATAAGTTAATTATTCCCCGTTAATTTTTAGGATGATGTTGAATGCCGCATCTTCGGGTTACTTATGATATGACACGCGATGCTAATCTTGACTTAAATCACTATCCTCCCTGTGTCACCTGATAATTAATGATTAAACGAACGTCATGTTGAAATTGATACGCGTTCCTGAGTCATAGCTGACTTTTCCCAGTTCACGCTTTTATCCAATTCAATAATTCTTCAACGGTTATTCTTCTTATGTATCTGAAACATTCAAAACATATTGAATAAAGCCATCGCTTAGGTGAGTATGTGCATTCGGGAATCCATTTCGTAAGAACAAAACTACTTACAGCAAAAGACCCTTTTACCATAGAACTTTGGTGGTTATTTGATGTTTCGTCTTTTAAAAATGGTACACATGTAATCAAAATGGCAAACATTCTCTTTTGAAGAGAATTAAATATTTTGATAGTTGAATTCAGTTTACTGTGGCTTAATATACGGCATGAAAAATATAGAAATATGCCTATGGGATATCATTATTTCAAATTATATTATCACCAGTGGTCGAAAACATAAGGACACGTTGAATTGCGGCGATTCTTTATCAAGAAAACAGTCGTCGCCAAAATGCTCTAAAAGTGAACGACGTACTTGTAAGTATGTCTTACAAATATACATATAATTGAAATTTATATCAGGGATTTATATTCTAATACCTTTACGGTACCTGAAAATAACAATTGGCCTATTTTACATAAATTTATTGAAAATTATTGCCAATCCTTGGATTGGATTTGACGTGTAAATACTGATAATATATTGCGCAGTACGATGTTCAAATAAACTAAAGTCACCAAAATAAAATCTGATATTATTAAATCCAAACTGTTCTAGTCTGTTATGTAAAGACATGTTTTTAAAAGTTATTAGTAATTGTTTTATAATAAATCTAGCTGAGACGTAAAATTGTTAAATGTTGTTTCTTTTAATCACATATTTGGGCAGATAAAATATAAACATTTCTTTATAAAAAATACCAATCATTACGGCGGAAAAGACACATAAGAGCATGCGCTTTAGCGATGCGATTTTTTCCCCATACCACAGCGTACGGTGCACATGGGGCTACTTTGATAGACAAGGCTCATTGGCTACCTCATCAGTATATCCATTTTTATGGGCAGCATTTTTAAGTCCTGTCCAAACTTATTGTAGTCTCTGTCACCCAGAACCCCCTAGTCTTCAACGCACGGAGGGTCTGGGTCGGTTCTCAATTTTTGACGAAATTTACTGGATAATCTACCACATAAAAAACCAAACATTTGGTTACGCATGGGCAATGGAACCTTTTGGCTAAAGTATCCAATGAAAGTATCGGTAAGTGCTATATCTTATGAAGCCGGGCCGATTGTGCTAGATTCTATAAAGCGTGGTTGAAATATATCCCACAATTCACTTCGCACATCTATTATTAGAAACAAAATAGAGACGAGGAATAAGCAAGCATCGTGATGAAGAATTAAGAAGATTGTGAGAAGCCATACGTCTGATTCATGACGAGAGAAAATTACCATTTCAATTGAAACCTTTACACAACAAAATTTTAAAGAGTGTCATCGTTGACAAGCGAGCTGTTTTGATAGATTCAGTACGTGGTAACTTAAAAGACTGGATAATCCAGACAATGACCTATTTTCCGTCAAATATTGAGGACCCATCCAGACTAATATTCGTAGAATATTTGTATGGATGATAGAGACTAAACTTATTGCATTATCTTTGCTTTTAATCTTACTGGGTATTTAATGTAATACGATCTCCTTTTTGATACGAGTATAAATTAATCATGACCATCAAAGGTCATATGACTATTACCTTCAGGCGCGGATCCAGGGGGGTGGGGCCAGGGGGCCGTCCCCCCCCCCCTCAGCCCCAGTGACATAGATAATTTTCATTTTCGTTTACTTTGTAACCGTTGTTGTTCACATCTGCTCTTTAAAAGATGATATAAACATGTTTTTATAAGCATTGTCTCCGCCCAAACAATCCAACTTTGTAACATATTACCCTTTTCTCCAATGTGTGCCCCCCCCCCCCCTCCTCGACAAAAGCCTGACCTTTGAAACCTTAAAATAGATGAACATGGGTCTAAAGGCAGATAATAAGTTAATATTACTGTATATAAAGTGATTTACATTCAAATTTTGCATTGTTTGTGGTAATTTCTAATCAATTATGTTCGGTGAAAATACGTGAACTGTACAACGTTCTTTTGATCATTTTGTCGTTTGTGAAGCAGCCATTACTAATTAGTTCTGCGTTGTCTTGTACTCGACCCGTGTACTGATTCTAAAATGATCAGTGTGTCTTAATTAATATTTCATATTAGGAGCCCATTTTTTCACGGCAAGATAACAATATCAATATTGATTGGAATGGGCCAATATTGCATTCTTATTCTTGGTTTAATTTAGATTATTATTTAGAAAAATACTGAGTAACATGTTTAGCCCCTTTAACTGACAGTGCAAAGATGTCAATCGTAAAAAAGGGTTAAAAAGAAATGTAAGTGGGTGTTGCATCGTTATCATTTCATCCTAGATAAGATAAAATAGAATATATAACAGCTTTATTTAATCAGGGTTACTATTTAAAGGAGCAAATTCTAATTTGAATAAATAAAAAAATGGTTTTGTTTTTGGCAAAAGGACAATTCCTCATTGATATAATTATTATTATAAGAAGAATAATTGTTAAAATGAAATATAACAAAAAATTAGAAAAGGATTATTTGCTATGCTTTCGGGTTCTTTGATTATACATTAAGTGTTGTTTAAAAACAAATATCCAGCAATTTCATAACTGCCGTTTCAAATTCATTTTAACTATTAGCATTATAGGTATTAGTTTATAATTCGATCCCAGCATTGGCCGACAAAGTCCATCTAGATTTTCCGGCGCGGTTACGCCTTGTCATTGATGCAGGACCGTTGGGACGAAAAACCAAGGTCCTGGGTACATATTGGAATTCGATATATCATATGCCGTAGCGCCGCTGTCTGGGCAAAATTCCCCTCATTGCACACTGTATCGCGTATGCCGTCTTCCTTTACTCAGTTTAGGAGCGGAACAGTAGGACGTTAAACCCCATTTCATTTCATTCTATTAATTTATAAAGACCAATCGATATCTCAACAAACTTCGCATTTCTCAAATACTAGGTTTGTAATCTGTATACCGTATAAAGTGACGTTATTCAGAGATTAACAAGAATATTGCAAATACAGAAGCTTAAACATTTAGTAAGGACGGTAGGGGCCTTGCAAAGACTTATTATTACTGCTTTAAATATACATCACAAAGCACAATGCAATATTTTTCATAGTATATACTATATAAACTAGACACTACCTGGACAAAAGTTCGCTGGACATCTCGTAGTTAGGAATCAGTCAGAGTTACTGATCCATCCGAATCAATAATAAACCCACATATGTGTTTTGTATAACGCGTGAGTTCGTCCATGTGATGCGTCTATTCATTTAGTATTTAAAAGATTTCAAAATGGTTGCGATTACGTCGGGTCCGAGTCCAAAGTCCATAATTTTGATTCAAACTGACTGAAGGTATATTGAACACCCGCTTTACCAACAGTTATGTTGGCCATAGCGTACACTGTCGTCCCAGAAATACCATGTAAAAGTGCTGAATCACCCCAGTTGATAAATAATATAACCTTCATTTTAATATTAAACGTGTAATATAAATAATGACTGAGGAAGTTTCATTATTGACTTATTACACTCCGTTATCTCTTCGTTCACCGTAGAGAGTCTTCGAAGCAGACTAAAGCATAAATTATAGATATAAATACTTACTTGTCACGTTAAATTTTCCGATAATATTAAATGTGGGATCGGGTAGTATACACAAATGCTATGTGGAATGCGAATATATACTACCCATCGTGACTTGTTATTCAAACATTACACAAGGATACACCTATTAATGTGTACATAACATAAGGTGACTATGAATATATCTTGTGATCAAGATTGTTTTGTGGGATAACTTTTCTATTTTTACACCTGCCGCGATTTGACTTAGTTGTTTATGCATGGGACTCGAGAGTAAATTATATTTAGTCATTGGTGTAGTAAGAGTGGGTCAAACGTCATAAGTGAAATGGGGTTTAACGTCCTACTCTTCTGCACCGCCTAAGCTAATGGAGTCGGACATACACTAGTCAGGTTGCTACGAGCGAAATTTTCCCCGGACATCGGCACTACGGCCTACTCTTATTTCATATTCAAACTTCAGGGGTTCTTTTACGTGTACGCTAATGTGTAGACGGTGTAACTCCGTTTTCCGTCTCTCTCGAATGATACTGTCCTTTGCGGGTGCTCCGCCTCGCACCACTGATAAGGGTAGAACGCGATGGAAAATCCGTTGAAATTTCTCGGCCGATCTTGTTAGCGAGTCATCGTCTTACTCAATGAGCCATCGAGGCTCCTCCAAAAGAATTTAGATCCTATTTGTTGAAACATGTATGTAACCATTTATAGTTAGGAGCGCGAGCAGCTAAGAAGCGGGTCACAAAATGTTGTCTTTTTAAAATCATTGCATATTGGATAATCATTTTTGGATAATCTAATTTATATATATGCGTGTATATAAATTTTATATATGTATAAGATCTGCCTGTTGGATTTGACAGAGTCCACTGTATATAAATTTTATATATGCACAAGATCCGCCAGATTCTTGTTTAATAAATGATGAGTATTCATCAAATCCGTAGACACAAAACGTTATACCATGTTTTGGTACTTCACATTGGTTAACGTGTTAGCAATACCCTACCCACAGGCGGGGTCCCAGATTTGTGGGTTATCCGCTGATGAAAATACAGAAGCGATCACTTTGTTTGCAGGTAATATGTAACCCATTTAAAGTTCCAATTTCATATTTTCTAAAAAAGTCAAAACATAATTATTTCTATGTCTTTTGCTCAAAAGGTTGTCAACTCACTATTATACGGTCATGGGCAAAATTTTTGGGGCATTAGAAAGGGTGACACAGGGTGATTGAGGAAATAGTTACTCAATTACCTCCCTTGTTTTCCCATTCCTCTCCATGGACGGCCATCTTCAAACGTTTGAATTTGAAGTTGAAAATGATATTTTTGCCAATTTCTCAACTGGCAATAGTGAATTATAGGATTAATAGGATTATTCTTTAACAAGGTAGGACTGTTTATAGGTTCAATCTATTTTGGGGCTTTATTTTCAAACATTTTAAAAATATAACTTAAAATAATGCTATTGGAGCTTTAAAGTGTAGGGAGAGGGAATATATTTATATCTTAATGGCAAATTTGTCCAAAGCTGTATTATAAAAACAACCGCATTATTTTTCCAAAATCGATTATATATTTATACTAACAATGTATAGATGATATTTGAGATAAATTTCCATATAAAATAATAAATTATAATACATATAAAAGCAATAAACAATCAATATTATCAGTAGATTATAATTTTAAAAAATCCCCCAAATTGTAATAGGTGATTATTTCCATATAAAATAATAAATTATAATACATATAAAAGCAATACAATCGATATAGATAAGTTTAAAATAAGCTCGTGGTGATCAGATCTATAAAATGCAATGTTATATAAATGAAGACTATGAAATGCAAATTGATTACGCCCTGGAAAAGTTTTAAAGCAAATAAATACATGGTGCTGTGACGTCGCGCCTTTCTTCCAAATATTCGGAATTCATACCAACAGGCTAACTGTCAAGAACTCGAACAAAAAATGGCGGTCGATATCCTGAGCGTTTAATAAATGCAGTCACTGAAGGTGGGTTTTTTTTCAATAGCGGAATTGTTGACCATTACTATTACAAACGTTTTCATCCAAGAATACTTATAAAAAAAAATTATCAAAGACGAAATATAACCAAGTATCTAATGCGTTTGACCCTCGGCAAGAGGAAGTATTACATGATTAGGTTTCGCTAGTTTATTCTGTCGTATGGACAATCATCTTCTGGTAGTCTGCGATATCCCGATGCCACTTCGTCCTTTGTTTTAACTCTTAACAATCTGAAAATCCAAATTACAGGTATATATTATAATGCAAACCAACTATTCTTGATATCCACAGACCGACTCTTTACTTAAAATGATTTGTTATAACCCCATCGCTTTACATACCCCTTCATTCTCGCCATGACAGACATCGCCCATTTCATAATCATATTATAAGTTTATCAGTTTCATAAATTCATAGAACGTATTGTTCTGTTTCGAACGCTTGAATTATGGATATTGGAACACGTTAAAAAATTTCAGAACACATTTTAAAAAACAGAACGCTGTCCAGCTTTTAGAGTGTACATAGACCTTCGAGGTAGCTAATTCGTTATGGTCCTCTAGCCCACATTACATAAATATGTAAGTGACAAATGTTTTAAAATTAATCAAATTCTAGTAAGATTATGCATAAACAACCACCACATTGTGGCTTTGAGATTCGTTCCCATGGAAAAGCTGACACAAGCAGGGCAAGTGGAACGTCACCATTATAAGACTTCTTTAAAAAAAACACTTTTTTTTCAAAATTTAATCATCTTTACCCCCATGTAGGGTGCAGATATTCTTTAAGCGAACAACTTCCTACCACTTGTAAACATTTAAATTAAGTTGAAATCCCATAGTTTACGTAATCATGAATAAGGTTCCAGAGTGATAACAACTCTGCTAAAAAATCAACTGATCTAAGATTTTCGGTAAAATATTTAAGAGGACAACTTACAAGAAGAGGCCCAGCGTCACGATCATTAATGCCGCCATACACAAAAAGATAAAACCTCTATCAAAGGAATAGGTTTTGGAATAAATGTAATCCGAAAGACTTCCTGCTACCGCTGCTGTTACTACTTCAACAGCTGCAAAACCAGCAAATAGGGCTCCTAGAATAGAAATTCCATGATTTATTTTTCAGTCAATCAAAGTCCACCCACTTCATTCATTCATTCTTTGTTTCTTTCATCGAATGTTCTTACACAAATGCATAAAGTACAAACAAAATGGAATATGTTGAATCTAAGATTCTTCACATTCGAAATCAAGTAATTCATTTACGCACAGGGCGAATCTGAATTCAAATTCCCTACTAGTTTAGAGACGCGAGCAATATTGCGTTCTTAAATGTTACAATGTCATGCACCTCATTTTGGATCTTTTAAACCATATTTTGAGCATTTACTGATTTTCGAAATAATACTCATCAATTTGTTAGTATTGTACACACAACTTAACAACAAATTCTTTATTGAGCTCCAAATGTGGATTATGATTTGCATGAACGATTCAATCCACGCACAGTCAATGATTCGTAATTTTTGAATCTATATATTTTTAACTGACCTTGTTCTTTCAATAAAACATGTCGAGATGAAAAAGATCTAATCATGGGTATGATCAATCTGATAAACCCTCCGGCTGCTGTCGCTGTAACGAAAAAAAAAATGAAATGAAATGAAAAGGGGTTCAACGTCCTACTGTTCTGCTCCAAACCTGGACTAATGAAGACTGGCATCCGCCATATGAGGGAAATTTTGCCCGGGCAGCGCCAATGTGTACACGGAACCTCGGTTTTTCGTCCCATCCGAACGACTAGACAGCTGTCATTGTCAGACCCTCCATTATATATCACTGACAAAAGGAAACCACGCCGGAAAATCTGGAAGAACTTTTTAGGCCTATGCAGAGATCGAACACCCGACCTCCAGGCTAGCGAGCCAGCGTCTTACCCACACAATAAATGATATGCTTTTCGGTTTTGAACTCAGTTTTTTGAGGATGATCAAACTATTTTAAAAGGGCGTGAAAGATGTAATAATAAAGGGAGATTTATGCTATATGAATAATTACATTAGGCGAATATAGGAATTTTATGGCTTGGCATTATAAACAAGTTAGATATCAGTGCAATAACGGACATGAGTTATACTTTGACAAGCTGCCATGTGTATAGTTCATTGACAATATATATTGCTTAATAGTATTAAGTATAAGTGTTTTTGAAACGAAGTTAATCTTTTTCGATATACTGCGAGAAAAACAAGATATAGCAGATCTACAGTCAAACAGTCAGAGATAGTTTGGTATTGTCCAAAATACTCGTGAGGGAGAGTTATGAATTACGTCATTAGGTATAAGTAACCAATAACATAATTAATAGCATAAATTTGTCCAATTCAATAATTAATAGCAGAGGTCTAGGCATATAAAACGTAAGATTTGTGCGCGTCAGGGCAGATACACATTAGATTCTTCAGAGATCAGACACGCATTCAATTCTTTAAGAGATCAAACACGCCGTATCTAGCGGGGGTGCAGGGGGTATATTGCACCCCCGGAAAAATAAGGCGCCCTGAGAAATGGCGCCCCACATCCATCCCCCAAAAATAATAATTGATAAATACACTTGAGTATGATCACACAGTGATGCTCTTAAGGTACTGATCAGTCGGCCGGTTTTAAGGGTGCCCTGATCAAAACTTTCTTATATCAATTACGAGGAGGCTACGGCGCCCCACCACTCTGCTGCACCCCCACTTTTAAAATCCTACATACGGCCCTGATTGGATTCTTGAATAATAATGAATTTGTATAGCGCCTTTCATCTAGAACTGTTCTACTCGATGGCGTTGAGCTGCACTGTCAGGTTTCGTATTCACAGTTAAAGTTACATTATGGGAGATAAGATAGAGAGATGGCAGTTCTCACTATAATAGTTAAAAACTAGATAGTGTAAAGGTAATTTGCTGAAAATTTCAGTCAATTGATCCACTATTAGCCGAGAAAAAAGCGTTTGAAATATTCACATAGCCTCGGTCATCATTACTCAAATCATTAATATAAACAGCATAGTCTCGATTATCCACTTGATTGATTTAATTATCAACGGCCATTAAGCGGCATAGGATTTTAATCCGCCAACATCGAAGGCTAGCCTTGACATCAAGAGTTTATTATGGTCTTGATATGTTAATTAATGTCTAATTGATTATCAAGATAACATTTCAGGCCTAAAGAAAGACCTGTAATAAGCAGATTTTGCTCTTGCATAATGCTATTTTAAATAAGTGAGTTTTCGGGGATACTTTAAAGGCCCTAATGTATCATGTGTTTGACAAAACATGTAGAAACCAGCTGTTTAGCTGGTGATAAAAAATAAGTACACAACGTGAGAAGTCATAGCCACTAGAGTAACAAACTACAATAACATTTGAGTGGGAGACAAATCTAGACGGTTACTGGCTAAGAAGACGTGTAGGAATAGAATATATCGGACGTCGGATGTGATAAACGATTTGATGGCACTGCTTCCCGTGTCCGACGACGTACATTGTTACAAGGATTAGCCATAATATTAAATCATAAAAACACATATATATATATATATCGGTGTATACCGATTTTCGATAGGAAAAAGAAATATAAAAAGGCAAACAGCCAGTCGTTATTGAAAGCTCTTGATACAAAATCTTGAATTAGCAGAAGAATCTACAACTTTAATTCATCTTGTATCATAGGCGGATCCAGAGGCGGGGGGGGGGGGGGTCCAAACCCCACCCTGCTCAGCTATATTTAAAAAAATATGCCTTGCATCAATGAAATTACATCACAAAGTGATCCTACATCATTATAAAATGATTTCTCTGTTTAAAAAGCCCAATTTGTATGTATGCCTATGTAATTTAGAGACCATGATGGCAGATATCCTTAACTGAAACCTGGCAAACCCCCTCCTGAAAAAATTCCTGGATCCGCCCCTGTGTATTGTTCACATTTTAATTATCATTACCAATGACTTACCTGAATAGGCAATCTTGTCTGTTGAAGCAAACGCGAAAATGAAGAGCGATGTAATGGATGAGAAACAGCCAATGATGCCCAATGATAAGTCCTGTAAACTGAAGAATGTTTGTAATAGCTTGGAGACAATTAAAATTGTAAACCAGCAGACTATTAATCCACAGGACACATACAGAGTTATCTTGACCTCTCCCCAACAGAACGGGGCATACATTAACACCATCTGCTGGATATTGGATTTGGAAAAGTTTACAGACACAGTTAGAATAAAACAGACGAGTGCGGTCACCATCATCCATCTTCTTTCCGGGAAGTACTTACTCTTCCTATACACCGAACAGCATCGTAGAAATAAACCCGGGGAGCACGTTAATCCCGAAGTTATCTCCAAGGTTTCTGGAACAACGGTTAACACTACCCACAGAAGGCAGACGCTTGCTGCAGCAGACAGAATCATCGGGTTTCTGAAGTCGTGGTTTTGAATCCAGAATCCTGTTGTAACTATAGCTACTGATGTTGTGACGGCCTGTAAAGCTTCTATAACTGCTATACGATACGCTCTCTCCTTTCCTGGGGGCGTTATGTCTGCAATGATCCCGAAACACGAGAGTAACATCACTGCATATCCACCAGAGATGTTTTCAATTCCGCAACCAATCAAGAGATAGTACATACTTAAATCAAGACTCATAAATAGATAAAACAAGATGGCTTTACCTAATATACCTATCGTTGGTATCAAAATGCCCACTTTTCTTCCGACTTTGTCCACGATGGGTCCAAAGAATATTGCAGGGATGATTCCAATGACGTTCACTACTTTATTATACATCATGAATTGTGCCATTTCATCTTGCTCTACTTTTGTATCGTTCGAAAATGACGTGCGGTTATCGAATGGTTTACAGCTGTAATTTTTACCATGTTGCTGAGTTTGAAGACGACTGTGGGCGTAAAACACGTTAACGGGAATAGCTATCCCATGAGCGACAAAAAACAAGAACACAGCAGTTTCAATGACAAGACATCTCAGACGGCCAACATTCCTTTCCGATTGATTATGAAGATCGTCGTCAGCTGTGTGTCTAATTAGAGTTGTGTATTCGTTACCAACGTCTGTAGCCATCTTTTAATATAATAGTAGTAGATCAACGAATTAAGTCAATTTTGTCTTAATTGTTGTCCCTTTCATGACCTGTAAAATATAAACATTTATTTCTATAGTTTTTACGCTGTAAATTTATCCATTTTTATGAATTCAACAGCTATGAATAGATATAGTTGTTAATTTATGGATGGAATTCCTGTCGAAAAGTCCTATAATATAAATGCAACATGACATTAAAAGCGAAAGAGAGAGAGAAATGGGGTTTAACGTCCACTCAACACAAACTAGGTCATTTCGGGACTAACAACATGGTTTTAATTTTATTTCAATAATTCGCTTGCGCGTCGGGGTCTTTAGCAGTGGGAGGAAACCGGAGTGCCCAGATGAAACCCACGAGGTTGAGAAGGCGCCCCAATCTCCATGCCACATACTCTCACACCTGGGATCGAAACCAGGCCATCCCAACCCCCGACATTAAAAGCAGTCCTAATTAATAAAGCGGTGACTTAGTATGAAAATCTAATAAGATGATCTTATGAAAAATTAGCTTGTACTAAATTTAGCTGGGTGGGTATCTGAAATTTAAACAGAAATTGAAAATTGCACATCAACAGATCAAACAGGGTCTGATGGTGGGGGATGTTTAAATACGATAAAACAAGACGTTGACTACCGTCGTCCGCTAAGGTTTGCGTCGTCAAGTCTGAGTACTGTTAAACAGATCAACAAAATGACTTCTCTGGCGTCTCTGGCGTGACATTAAATTAACTCTAGACCGCAGCGTATCTGAAAACAGGCATGAAATTAGTTATTTTACACGTTTTTAACTAAGCGACGGATACAAGGGTAACTGACTGCGCAGATAATTACATGGCGATGTTCGTAACAAGAAAAAAAGCGTAGTATCTATTATTTGGAAAAATTACCGTAGGCCTACATCAATGAAATAAAAATGGAAAAGGGTTTTGATCATGACACATACCGGACCATATTTTATAAGAAAAAAAACACTTAACTCTTTAAACCTGCTAAGTTTTATTCACACCTCAAAATGTCTAGTTACTTTAGTAACGGTATCTGGTTGGATTAGCCTCCCGCCGTTACTGCCTGTCCCTATACACGTGTAACATGGAAAAAAAACACTATTTCTGTACTTCAATAAACGGACTAAACTGTCATTATTGATATCACTAAAATTTTTGGTATTCAACATAAATAAACATTTACATGTATTACATAAAATCGATTTATACATAATTGAAGTATAGCAAGACTTTTTGTTTACGGTAACTCTCCATTCCTAAATTTTGAATATTGGGGTAAGCGCGGGTTTCCTAATGCCAGACCAATTCAAACGAATTCGTTTGTGTATTTGAATCGCAAAATTATAAACTTGTGTCGAAATATGATTCCTTTTGGCGAACAAAGAAGGGTCGTTGTGGAACATATACGGCAAGGATTCCAAAATAGCCATAGAGTCGAGGTGGTGTAAAGCGTTATTTTCATTTTACATGTGTGTAGGGACAAACAGTAACGGTGAGACATTATTCCTACTAGACACTGTTACTAAAACTGAAGTAACTACAAAATGTCAAACGTTTTAAGATTTACAGTGCAAATAAAACAAATCATGACTTATCTTGCTTGTTTTGAAACCAGGATGCGCTCGGTGCAATTCAACATGTACATGTCCTAGTCGGGTAGTCCTAGTTTATACATATTGGCTTTTACAACTATTGCACCAGCAATTTACTTCCTTGTTGCTCAAGTAACATATTCAACACATCCCCAAAAACATAAGGACTATTCTTATGTAATTACAGGTTTTTTTAAAAATTACCCAAGCCTATTTATAAATGGAAGTGACACCACGCTTTCTAATACGATATGTCGTTTATTTCAACGGGGAAATTGAGATTTGTTGCGGGTTTTTATTTACGGTAGTAATGGATCATATCCGGAAATAGCAGATCACGCCCCCTGGTGTCGAAAACTTGTTTTAGTTAATATGTTATTTCGATCATTATTCTTGGGCGAATGAATTTGAGTTTAGGGTGACTGGAAACCTACCGAACCAATATTAAAAGTCACAAACAGAATTAATATCTGTACATAGAAAATTTCTGTATTAAAGGGACTATACCGGACATTTCAGACCAAAAATCCGCCCAAAGAAATTAAACAAGTAGTGTTCTTTATTTTTCTAGCGTCGCATAAGTTCTACACTTTCAGAGAATGGTAAACGATTCCATGTGCAATGTACCACAGTAATTTACTATTTACTTTGTATTTCAACCCTCTACACGAAAATTAATGTATGCGCGGAACAGAACGTACGCTTACGGCTGGCCCCCGGATCCATTCACTTGATTTGATATTTGTTTATTTTTTTGCAATGTCTCTTTTCTGTCCTGTACGCGGGTTTATCTTGTAGATTTTTGTTTTGCGTGTAGTGCGGTCCTCCTCACTATTTGTGTCTTATAGAAACAAAAATTCATTTTTGGTTCACATCTTGCTAATCTTCTTGGGGTCGAGACTCATACAAAAAATTCAAGTGCGATCGGACGACACTTGGCCCTTGGAAAATTGCGCATGGATTCACAGATGATGATTCCAATATGGCGTTGATGACGTCACGTTCAGTTTTTGTTCTGTAGCACATTATTGCTTGATATGAAACCAAAATCCCTAAACATCTTTACTGATATGAGCTACAAACAATATTTAACAGCGTTTTGTTTTTTTTGTTCATCAAGTAACTGTATAAATTTGGAACAAGTTCATGCCATTCATGTCAACAGGTATTTGGATACAATCCTTTGTGGTTTATTTTGCAGGGACAGTTCTTGTATAGTTTCTCGAATATTCGTAGATAAATACATGTATATGTAAACAGGACTTTGTATTCTTCGGTTAACAAACAATTAATCAACATAAAGTACAACACACAATTAATGTTAACAAAATTGGATCAATGCTTCTAGATAAGCTGCTGCGAGAATTAACATAAACGTGTCTTCAAACATCTAAATACATGGAATCATTTGGGTCTATTATCACCATGCGTTACCTATGACACTAATAATATAAACAATATGGTAATTACAAATTATAAGATACGAAAAGTGTAAAACAAAGAATACACTATGTAAGATTTAGATAAAGAACTAGCCATTCTTGCTATAATAGTTCGAAAGTAGATAATGTAAAATGAATAATTTGAAAATTTCATTCAAATTATACTATTGCAAGCGAAGATATTAGCCTTTGAATGTTGACAGACGCGTGCAATAATTTCGACCATCGTACTGCTTGATCTTTGCTAAGTCTCGGTCCTCCGTATTTGATTAAATCAATGTATCGTGAACCGTTTCAATCTATTTAATATCGGAGAAATCTGATGTCATCGGGGATTGACTAAGGCCTGGATCCGTTAATTAATGACTAATCAATACTTTAGAAAACATTTCAGGCCTAAAGAAATACTTGCAATAGGCAGATTTAACTCTTGCATAATGCATGTTTAACTGAACTTCGCCCTACTACAATATGTTTTATTGGGTTTGGGGTTTGGTTAAGGGTGCTTTTTTTGTTTATCATGTTTGCTGATAGCATAAGTGAGAACTCGAGTGCAACACTTTTGCAGACGGAAATATATATAGTCAAATCAATGCAAAACGAGATATATTTCTGTTCCGACATTCGAGGACCTCAAAATTATCATTAATTTCCTCTTTATGGTAAAATATTAAAGATGCATGATGTAAGAGCTAAAACTGCTTATTGCAAATATGTCGTTTGAAATTAAAATTAGATATTAATATACATGCCCAGCCCATGATTGAAATTTTCAACGGATTTAAACACGATCGCAAGTTAATAACTTACACATACATTATGCAAGCTCAAAATCTGCCTAATGTAGGCCTTTCTTTAGGCGCCGAAAAAAATATATCCTGGTACCATAGACGACTAATCAATATCGTTCCATTTTCCCGCCAAAAATGGCCGTAATATTGTAAATATGCAAAATAGGTAAACTTATAATCATTTTACACAGAAAAGGAGTCTGCGCCCCGTAAGCATATATATTGACTCCAAATACTACTATTTAATCAAAATCTGCGAATCGTCTCAATTTTCCGCCTAAAATGCCCGCTATCTTGGTCATATGCTAAGTAGGCCCTATATATAAACATGTGACCATTTTACAAGGTTGTAAATGCCAGGATTGGAATCTGTGACCCCGAAAACATATATATTGACACAAACTCTGCTACTTAATCGAAATCAGCACATCGTCCGATTTTCCCGCCAAAAATGAATGCCATCTTGGAAATATCATCAAAAAATGATAGAAAACGATCTGAAATGTAGTCACAAACCCTGCCAATATAAAGACATCGTCAAATCACTGTTGATGTGTCGATACCATTATAAATACTGTGAAAATTAAAAAAAAAAAGTTGGAATATTATCGCAAAACGGCTACCCTCAAATAATGGCCTCCCATAGGCCTACCATGAAGACCTATTCAGAAAAAAATGTCAACATTGTTTTTTTGTAATCAAACATCAACACCTACAAAATAAAGCTTATTATGGCACGATTTCTACCCGAAAAGTCAACGGATTTACATTTAAGATCGGACTAAAATGGACGAAATCAGGAATTATCGGACAGATTCTAATGTCTTAATCGGTATAGGATACATAAATAAGATTTTGAGAGAAAAGTGAACACAACAATACATGAAAATTTTGCATACTAATTTTACGCTAACGTTTTTGTTATTCGATAAAAAATTAATTCACGGTTCCATCCCGCGCACATAAGCATATGAACAGAACAATTCGTCTTGAATAACAAAGAAATAAATGGGGCCAAAGTCAGACAGGGAACTATAACAGCTTGGTTGAAGGGCGGTTACCTTTTCGGGCAGTATAATGTTATTGAATTGCAATTTATAAGTACGAAACAAGATTTGGTCATCGGTATCTGATTGTATAGAAAATGCGTGAATTTTAAAGCGGAAGACCAACGATTTTCAACAATCCCCTCTGTAACACATGTAAAAATGTTTTTTCAAAACCGGAAGTTTGGCTCAACATAGTTGGGCTTTATAGTAAGCATACAGATTTGGCATAAGTTTACTGCAGTATTGTGTTCACGCTTCGTCCTTGACCAAAATTCTTATCAAGTAGGGCTGTTTGTTAGTCTGGAAGCGTTAGATCTCTGCATCAACTCAGAAAGGTCATCGGGATTTGCCGGTGTAGTTTCTCGTCGTCAGTGGTGCAGGGCCTGACAACAACAGCTATCTAGTCGTTCAGATGGGAATAAAATCCGAGGTACACGTTAAAGATCCCCTAGCAGTTAGAATTCGATAGGCCATTGTGCAGTTGCCCGAGCAAAATATCCCTCATTAACCCAGTCGGATCAGAACAGTATGACGTTAAACCCCATTTCATTTCGTTTCATCAGTTTTTGGACATGTTAAGTAGCTAAGTCTCCGAAATGTATCATTACTTTACATGTTCATTTCTATGATGCTGATTGTTTTATATATAGGCGCAACAGGGAAGGAAATCCGCATTTCCTCTGAAAAACTTTTTTAGCATATATTTCGTCTAAAACCTAATTCTTATAACGAGCAATGGTCTAACAATATCGTTCTGCTCGTCATTATAAAATGATAAACCAATCTTCCAAACTCACTTTTGCGGATAATTATGATAAACATAAAAGTATCGTTACAAGAAAAGAACCAAATTAGTATGCCACACCACATGCACTTGAAAGGATTATAATAAAATTTCTTGCTAGCTTTTATTTTAATCCATTCAAGTGCCCGTGTACGACACCTCTCCATATACATTCTTAATGGGTAATGGTAGACATATAGTGTATGGCTATTCAATTTACTCATCCAACTGGAAGATATAATTATATGCAAATAGAGATATTTATAGCTAATACGGGAAAATACACGTTCAACGCCTACGGCATTAACCTAGATACGAGTAACATCCTTGCAAGTAAATTCTGGAAAAAATGATTGTTTAGTTTGCTATAATTCACTGAGCTTTTGTTTTTCATCATAAAGTAATATAGATTTATTCTTTTTGCGGGTGGTGTGTGTGGGGGTGAGGGGGGTGTTTGTGGGGGGGGGGGGGGGATCCATGAAAATATAGCCCATACAGTACATGCCGAAGTATATATTTACTTGAAGATATAAATACAGTAATTTGAATTAAGTCTCAATATATTGTTTATTGTATCGGTACTTAACCTTTGTTTACTTTCAAACATAAATAAAGATATTTGAAATCTCTTAAATAGAAAATTTAATTTGGAGTATTGGTACGTTGACTCACCCATGTCTTAAACAGGCTCGTATTATGCCTCGTATTTGCCCAGAGTATTTTTTTAAACATTACAAAACATTGCGGGTTTTTATTTATGGCAGTTAAAGAAATATTAGACAAACGAGTAAAACAAATTACTTACCAAATCAAAACATAAAATACAAGCTACTGCCTGTACTGCAGTTGACATGCGCTTTAAATTCTTTCAAAATGTGGGATTTTCCACGAACAGGAAGTTTTCGCGTAATCTTTCCTGTGATTCACAATAGTTATGTAAAGAAATGATATCATCGCTGTTGCTATTATTACAGAGCTGTCGGTTACATTGCCATATAGCTCAATGAAATCGACTAAAACCCATTTAATTCAGTTCCCGTTTGCTGAAATACAAGTTCATTTAAATTACATACAGTATAAATAAATGCTTTATGCACACACATTACACTCGATTGAGTTTTTGACACGACGCTTTTGTAAACTATATTGTATTGTATTTATAAATTTTAAGCTAACTCAATATCATTCGAAGTCTACGACATTGATAACACGAATTATTTGTCAATATAGTGTTCTCATTGGGAAAAATGGGCTTCTGATATGCAATATTTAGGACAAAATAAACACAACGCGTTTGTAACATGGGACTCGAAAAACGAGGCTATATCTTAATCCACTGGTCATGTCAAACGGTGACGCGATATTCTTATCCGAAGAGCATGGGCTATAAATACTATCGGTGTAGACTGAAATAACCAGACAGATTGTCATTCGATTGAGAGTTTTCGCTGAACATAACTGATTTGAAATTAATCAGTTTATATCAGGGGCGTGGTGAGAATGAGTTCATGAGTAGCCATACTCATGCGCCAAAAAGTTTTTGCGCCAAAATCACAATCAAATTACTCAAAAAATGAAAAACATTTGTAAGTGGAAAAATTGTTTCATCTGACCCAATTAAAAAAATTTTGAAAGAGTCAAGTTGGAAAATTTAATCATATTTTATTACCGTATTTCTTGTCTCGGATTGCTGGAGATTGCGTTTCTGGGCTTCTAATTTTCGAAATTTTCCCGGGGGAGGGCCCCCCCCCCGGACCCCCCGCCGCGGGCTCGCGCCTACGGCGCTTGCGGTGGCCAGCTTCGCCGGCCACAGCTCCGCGGTCAGTAAAAGGGTTTTTGTGCCAAAATCTTTTTTGTTACTCATAATTTCTTCTCAATAATTGCCCTCACCACGCCCCTGGTTTATATACATGCACATTCATATTACATTTTTATATTGCGTTGCGACGCTTTTGTGTCCATTTCTAGCAAAGGCGTTTTATAGCTGAGGCACTGGAGGCGCCAGCCTCCTCGCAAAAAAAATCAAAGAAGTTAAACAAATAAAACAGGAGAAAAAAGCTAAAACCGACGAGAAAAATGACGTATTATGTGGACGTATTATGCCGTCGCCCCTGTCCGTCCGTCCACAATTTGTTTGTGGACTCCCTGCAGGTCACACAATTCTTATCCGATTTTGACAAAGCTTGACATATAACATCTCGGCTGATTTTGATATTGGCTATATCGGATCGAAACTTCATGGATTATGGTCTCTGATTGTACGAAAAATCATGTTTTTGGCTTGTGGATCTTATAGAGGTCACTATTTTAGTTCGATTTTGATGAAACTTAAAATACATGTTTATAACCTAAAGACAAGATCTTTGTTCCTGTCGATATTTGCGTATATCGGATCGAATTATGCCCCCTGATTATACGCAAAATCGACTTTATTAGCTTGTGGTTCCTCTGGAGGTCAAAATTATTACCCGATTTGTTTGTGGACTTTAGAAAATATTTAAGGCCTAAAGAAAGACAATAGGCAGATTTTGCTCTTGCATAATGCATGTTTAATTAACTGATCCATGCCTTAATCATCTCTCGATGGCATCAGATTTCTCCGATATTAAACAGCTTAGAATGGTTCAGCGACGCTTTGATTTAATCAAATATGGAGGACCCAGGCACAGCTTTGATCAACCAGTACCGTGGTTGAAATTATTGAACACGTCTGTCAAACATTCAAAGTTTCAATTGTCAAAGGCCAATATCTTCGCTTGCAATAGAGTAATTTGAATGAAATTTTCAAATTATTCATTTTACATTATCTACTTTCGAACTATTATAGCAAGAATGGCTAGTTCTTTATCTAAATCTTATATAATGTATCTTTAAGCTAAAGTGGGACACTCTAAGAAACAGTTTCCTCATGGAAATGGGACTTAGTATTAAACTCAGTAATTGTGTATCCGTAAAATTGTACCTTGTGTTAATATGTTCAATTACTAAATGTCTATCAAAGACGGTAAAATACAGTTCAGGATGTTGACATACCTTATCTATAAGATTGTATCTATAAGATTTTTGAAACATGCCATCTATTTCTTTACCACAGCCAGTGGCATAGTTGGTTTTACTGTCTGTTCGGGGGGGGGGGGATACGTCTCTCTCTTCCAATATTTCAGGTAGCATGTCCCCTAACCCCTCTTGCTCTTGTTCACAAATTATAATTGTTCACAAATATAATGTATCTTTAAGCTAAAGTGGGACACTCTAAGAAACAGTTTCCTCATGGAAATGGGACTTAGTATTAAACTCAGTAATTGTGTATCCGTAAAATTGTACCTTGTGTTAATATGTTCAATTACTAAATGTCTATCAAAGACGGTAAAATACAGTTAAGGATGTTGACATACCTTATCTATAAGATTGTATCTATAAGATTTTTGAAACATGCCATCAATTTCTTTACCACAGCCAGTGGCATAGTTGGTTTTACTGTCTGTTCCGGGGGGGGGGGGGGATACGTCTCTCTCTACCAATATTTCAGGTAGCATGTCCCCTAACCCCTCTTGCTCTTGTTCACAAATTATAATTGTTCACAAATATAATGTATCTTTAAGCTAAAGTGGGACACTCTAAGAAACAGTTTCCTCATGGAAATGGGACTTAGTATTAAACTCAGTAATTGTGTATCCGTAAAATTGTACCTTGTGTTAATATGTTCAATTACTAAATGTCTATCAAAGACGGTAAAATACAGTTCAGGATGTTGACATACCTTATCTATAAGATTGTATCTATAAGATTTTTGAAACATGCCATCTATTTCTTTACCACAGCCAGTGGCATAGTTGGTTTTACTGTCTGTTCCGGGGGGGGGGGGGGGCGATACGTCTCTCTCTACCAATATTTCAGGTAGCATGCCCCCTAACCCCTCTTGCTCACAAATTTCTGGCAATGTCACTGAACAAATGATTTCTCACAATGTGACAGGATAAATCTTGTGAAATGTTGTTGACAGTTGTATGGTTATCTAGGTCATTTTGATATCATGTCTTTTACCAGGAAATTGACACACTGACTAGAAAACCCCTGGATTAATAAATCTCTGATTCATTACATTTGCATAAATTGAGTTCACTATTCAGGCTTGAAATTAACAATTTTTCTTAAATCACATGCACAAAGAGCAATCTCAAAGAGTTTTAAAAAATTCTGGAGAGAGAGAGAGAGAGAAAGAGAGAGAGAAATGGGGTTTAATGTCCACTCCACACAAACTTGTGCGTAGGGGTCTTTAGCAGTGGGAGGAAATCGAAATACCAGGAGAAAACCCACAAGGTTGGACAGACGACCCTACTCCTTGCCATGTACAATAAAGATTCTGTACAAATTAACTGTGCCTTGTATTCTGTTCATAAGATTTCATAAATTTGAAAATAAAAGTGGGAGAAAATGGAAAATGTATCATCTAAATATTCTGAATTCCATTGAGTTTCGACATTATGCTCCTATGAAAAATCCAACTAGGCTTTAATAATAAGTTCCATTGTAAACTTTGTATAACCATATACCGCAAAACACATTGAAAATTTACAATTCGTAAATTGACAACCAACATACAATAAATCTACACTGTATGACAACAGATAAAAAGCAAAGGGTTAGGTAAGACCTTTTTGATAAGGCCAACTTCAAATTTTAATCGAAGGTCACCAGATGTAAAAAGGGCTAGTGCTAATTCCAACCTAACACTAACCCTTACCTAAAATCTCACCAACACTCAAGTGCCCTAACCTTGATGAAAATCGAGTTGGCCTTAACAAATAGATCTAGCATACTAAATACGTGAATGTAAGGGAGATAACTCAATACTAATCTCTGCAATCAGACATGCATATATTTCACCATTGCCTGTAATATTAATTACAGGCCATACTCATTTTACTGAGTAAAATCTTGAATGATGTTATCATCTCAATCTTTCAATAATAAAGCCAACTGAGCATATTATTATTATATTCTATAAAAAGTTTAAATTTCACAAAGAAGCACCACCTTATCTGCATATACCACCTCATAAATATTCATGAAAACTTTTAAAGAATATGCCAATTAAGGGCAAAGAGTATGCAAAATTAAAAAAATGAAGTTGGAAATATATGACGATAAGGAGAGGGTATTACTAGTCTTGATGTTGTTCAATAGTGATCGTTCTCACAACTGAAGATCCTAACTGTCTTTTCATTCCTACATCCAATATTCTGAAAAGTAAAAATATAAATTCATTTGTGTATGTATATATATATATATATATATATATATATATCATCACAGTAAGTGATTCAATAATTCAAGTAAGGCCATACAAAATACGAAAAAATTAATCTGCTAACATACAATCCTTTCCAAAAAATCTGAAGGGACAGGGAGTTTTTATTTCTGTGTATTTTGTCAAAGAACCACTACCATGCTGTTTATAGGAATGTAGGTTTATCCAGTATCATCCATAACTGCCAGTAACATTTATTAGGGTGGTATACTGGATAAATGAACCTACATAGTACACGTCAAAACGGGGGGAAAAATATTTACATGAGGTAGCCTGGAGGTCGGGTGTTCGATCCCTGCATTGACAGAAAAAGTGCATTAAGATTTTTCAGGATGGAGACTGTGACAGAAACGGCTATCTAGTCGTTCGGATGAGATCCTGTGTGTCAGGTGCGGATCCAGGAATTTTTGCAGGAGGGGGTTTGCCAGGTTTCTGTTACGGAAATCTGTCATCATCGTCTCTAAATTACATAGGCAAACATACAAATTGAGCTTTTTAAACAGAGAAATCATTTTATACTGATGTAGGATCACTTTGTGATGTAATTTCATTGATGCAAGGCATTATTTTTATGTAGCTGTGCAGGGGGGGGTTTGGACCCCCCACCCACCCCCCCCCCTCTGGATCCGCGCCTGTGTGTACAGTAGAGAGTAGGCTGTAGTGCCTGGTAAAATTTCCTTCATAGCACACTGTATGGTGTATATGCCCGTCTTCATTAGCCTAGTTCGGAGCAGAACAGCAGGACATTAAAACCCATTTCATTTCATTTCAATACATGAAATAGATTGTTTTTAATTTCTGTAATAAAACAGGTTGTGCAGCCCTCTTTAAGTAATGAAGGAGTATCTGAAAACCAAATTGGGTTTTATTTTATGGCCTAACAATTGATTGCAATGATTAACTGATTGCATAATTCAGAAAATTAATATGAGTACTAAATTGTATGATAATTGACAGAATTAAGTCAGAGAAATAAATCAGTTAGGAAGCATAAATATCTTTCTCACAAAAATAAACAAGTACTTACATTAACATTATTAGTACGAGTCCAACAAGAATGGCCATACATAAGAAAACAAAACCGCTGAAGAAATCTAGAGTTAAATTATAAACTATAGTAGCCACCAATCCCATTATAGCTGTACAGGTCATCTCTATCACACCAACACTAGCAAACAATATACCTGGAAGATACAAACACAAAGATAGGCTGCCAGTCAACAAAACATGCCCACGGCCAGCATGTAAAAATTTAACATTTCCATATTATTTTTGAAAAATAAAATTGAGATAAATGATGGTTAATATCCTTCCTTTCTCCCTCAACTAGGCATACCCCATGTCAGTGCAATGTGTTTTAAGGAAAATTTTGCCCAATCATTGACGAATGAACCTCATTTTTTTTTTATTTCATTCAAACGGTTTAATGATTTCCAGACTCTCTTGCATCACTGAGATGGGGAGAACATAGACGTTTCTCTGACAGCACCAGGATCAAATCTAAGACACCTTGGTTAGTGAATCTGTGCAATACTCACCAAGTCACAATCACTCCAAATCTCTGACAAATACTTTTAAACTCTTCTTACCTTGTTCGTCAGCTGATACTTGATGTGACATCAGAGAACGTAAAACTGGTATTGTTACATCTGCCAATAAACCTACTACACTGGCTGTATAGAACAAAAATTGATGTTATTTGAAAAGAAACATTTTCATTTATGTAATAGTATATTGACATTTTTACTTGGATGTAAGTTAGTCTGATAGAAGTGTTGTCTTTCAAGAATATTTCATATCAGTCTAGTTTCCTTTTGTGTTCAGAAAGTTATGGGATTCGGTGCTGTATGTTAATAATGATGATGAAATTTTTTTAAAGAAAAATGAAACAAAATGAAATGGGGTTTAACATCTCACTATTCTGCATCAAATAAAGATACGTTGTGGAAATTGATAGGTAGGATGGTGTATGTATTACCATGGACCTTATGATACATTATAAGGTCCATGGTATTACACAAAAAACTGTTGCGCTCCTTGAAGCAGCGGGCTCTAAGAGTTCAGGGGTAAAGGGAGGTAATCAGGCTTTACCTGTATCCTAGAGACCGGGATAATAATTGTGTGGCGCTTTGAGCATAAACTTGGTTTATGGATATAGTGCATTATAAATATACTCATTATTATAGCAGAAGTTGGAAAATATCCCTTATTGAAAATCATTGTGCAGATCAAAAACCCTGCAAGTATGGCTACTTTTGTGAAAACTTAAAATTGATTGAGACTCTCAATATTAATTATTCTTAAAAAATTGATCAAAATCAGTTCAGTCTAGAGTCCTAGACATAGAACGAGTTCATGAATGGATGAACAGACAGACAAGACTGACCACAACATACCACCACTTTAAACAAAAAATAACAAAATTACTCACATGCATATATGTAAACATCTTTGGTGGCCAGGCCCCACAATATTAATGAAGCAGTATTGGATATACAGCCTAGTATTCCTGGCATTCTTTCGGACATTCGATGTCCAAAACATTTCAAAAATCCTAATATGACCACCCAATTGACTAGAACTCGCACAGCACCGACTAAGTTGATTTTTGTCTGTTGCCAACAAAAAGGATTATTCAACAAAAATAATGTCATTAACGACATTTTAGAAAGACCAACGGATATTAAGACAAAAAATGATATCATGCAAATCCATAATTTCCATCTTCGATGATTGATTGTATCCTTTGTATAAAGTTGAACACATCTTTTCAAAGTAGCTAAATTAAATGGAGCCCTGTTGCGAGGTTTGAGAGTTTCTGGAATGCAAAATGATGTAAATAGGAATGCCACAGCAAGTAACATAGTAGAAAACAACATCGGCACAAAAAAACCTGCTATTGGAATCCAGAATCCTGCTATGAAAAGAGCAGTCGCAGATGATATGGCTAACATGGCCTCCAATGCAGTGATTCTTATTGCACGACCTTTTCCTGGTTGGGTGATATCAGCTATAAGGCTAAACATGGCCATCAGACAAGTTCCATAACTCCCAGTTGCTCCTTCAATACAATTACCAACAAATAAATAATTTATATTCAGCTTCAAATGAATTACAACTGCATAAACAATGGCACGTATTAAACTTCCACTTAAAGCTATGAGTAACACCAACTTGCGGCCGTATCTATCTGATAATCCTCCCATAAATAATGTCGGAAGAATTGCAGGAAAAGCAGTAGCACAGGTTAAATACAACAACATGTTAGTCGTTTCCATTTGTATTTTTCTCCCAATATGACTGGCTGTAGAGTTACGTATCTTTGGGATATCTTCACATGGATGCATGCCACTTATATTTACTGGTGAATATTGTTCCGCAATTTTATCGAAAAGGAAATATTGTGTGATGGAAACACTGGTCACTATAGATAAAAAATATAAGAAAACAACAATCTCTATCAGAACATATTGTCGAATACCCTGACAAGAACATAAATCAATTCTGGAAGCAACTAATGTTCCTGATTCTTGTAAAGATTGATTCCGTTGGTGAATTAAAGGGGTGTTTTCATCAGAATCTTCTCTAATTGATGAACCAGCCCAATCTATTTCCTCAACACTTTCATATTTCTTAATTTTTTCCATGATATGGATTTCTACACAAAATACTTTGTTTTCTGAATATTCTGAGCTTGTTAGAACCTAAATATCAAATAGAAAAGATAGGTAAATATTAAAACAAAATCTAGACAAAGAAAACAATACATCTGAGCTCATAACCCTTTTGATGTAGTAATCCATTTTTTGGTCTATTAAATAGAATGGGTTACAACCAGTGGCATATGCTCAGTCTTATACTAACTCTCACAAAAAAGGTAGAATTGACAAGCAGATCTCTTAGATCCTGTCCCATTAAGGATATGTTAAAATATTCTCAAACCCCCCTCCAAACAGCCATTCAGGTTGCTTGTGCCTGCACTGCTCCCATGATGCCTTCTGCATCCCACCTGGTCCCTAAAAAATTCCTAGTTACAAAATGTTTAAGATTAAAGTTTATACATCTCAAAATTAAATAAAACTGGGAGGAAAAGCACAACTCTTTATTTCAAATTTACAGGACATCTACTATGCTATTTATGTATGGTCAACCAAGAGAAATTTGTGTATTAAATAAATTTTAAAGCCACAGTTTCTGATAGTGTATTTTTCAGACAATTTCTAATTTTTCATAGCTTAATCATCCCCAAATTGTACTAAAATCAACAGGATTTAACCTGATTAAAGATGAACATCAAAATACTTCAACCAACAATTCAAGGTGTTGATCTCTTGTTTGTATTGTCTGCAGAGGATATCAAATGATGCAAATTTTTAATTCATCTTAATTTACCTAATACTAAACAGAACTGACCTATTTTCTGCAATGATTGTCAGTTTAGAAAATGAGCTTTCATAGTACTGTAGTTTTCTAGGGATTCAAGGCTTGCACAAATTAATATAAAACTAGACAAAGAACTCACCTTGTGATATAATATTACATATAACCATTAACCAAAAAACTCAAAGCTACATGTTTACATAACATCTGAATAAAAAACACAAATATAATCAGTGTCCCAATTATTCAACCATGAAAATTTCTATCAATTTATAATGCTTGTTGATTAATATAGGTGAATATTGTCCATGGCAATAATAAGTAAACATACGAATGTCAGCACAATACATCTTAGACTTTGCTTATTACAGGAGCTGAGTTAAATATAGCTACAGGTTAAATATAGCTTACAGGTTAAGCAAAGTTCAATTCAATTATGACTTTTTCACCCCCAAATTTTTGATGAAGTAATTATCGATCTTCATATATAGGCTAATTTTATGGAATAATTGCATGATTTTAAAAATTTAAAAGTCTACATAATTTGTCACTTTATTTAGGCTAAGTCCCCAACAGTGTTTTTTTGGTTTCAATATAGTCATAAAAGTAAAATATATGTACCGGTAGCCTACCTTCTAGGCTTATTTCAATGTAGTGAATTTTAAGTCCCTTGACAGAAAATTCCAGTGTTTTATTCTCTAATATAATATTGTGTAGTTCTTGTGTCCAAATGTGGAACACAGACATACCTGGTAATTGCAAGATAAATCCTACAGAACTGAGAAATGAATTGGAATGGAAGTAAAAGACAACATAGTTTAAACGTAAGGATGATAATGTAGGTTAAACCGTGTTAATTTCATCATGGACCTTAGGTCCAAGATTTCAGGAAGAGTGATTTTGAAGTGGAGACACAGTCAAATATTGAAATAAAAAAATCCCTAAGGGCCTAAGTCTATAGATAGGAGTTTGCACCCCACCCTCTATGTAGCTAGAATGTAGGATGAGTCGATGACCGCCTGCTGAAATTTGGAAGATGGGATTTTATTTGGTTATATAAAAAATGATGTGGCCTACAACAAAAAACAGCACTGAGAATAATGTAACATACAATTTTCCCGCCAAAAATAGAGACAAATTGGTTGCAACTTTTAATGGAGTTATTCCCCTTATATCGCAGCAATCCTGCGTTTCCTTGATGTGATTTTACAGCGAGGGGTCTGAGTGTCCTCAGGCGCGGATCCAGAGGGGGGTCCAGGGGGTCCCCCCCCCCTGCTCAGGCTTGAAAATTTTTTATGCGATTTTATTGGCGATTTAGACCTGTAATTTTGGAATTTACCTTCCGGAAATACGCCAGAATGAACCAAATTGAACCTAATTTACCAAATTAATCGGTTGAGAGCAATTAGTTAAGCAATTATCAAACCTAGACCCCCCACCCCCCTGCAAAAAATCCTGGATCCGCACCTGGTCCTCACCAGGAAAATGCCATTTCCAGCGATCAGAGGCGGGCCCGTAGCCAGCTCATAAAATTGGGGGGGGGGGGCTACAGAATGTTTTGGAGTGGCTGAGGATGTGGCCGGCTAAGAACACTCCTAAGAAATCACTATATTGGGCGAATTATTGGGGGGGGGGGGTGCTAATTCGATTTTGTTTGGGGGGGGGGGGCGATCTGAGGCAAGAACAGGGTTATAGAAAAATGAATTATAATGGAGCTTTTTCAGACAAATCCAGATAGGGAGGCCAATCAGGCCATACGTCGTAAATTGGGCATTAAAGTTACATACCGGTACATATAGGCCTATACTTGCTACAACAACTTTACCAGATGAACGCGATACAACCTCTGAAGTGCCTGTGAGTGAAGAAGGCAAATAGAATAACTTTTCTCCAAAGCAAAGCACTAGATCGTGCCTAAATGGGTTTGAGTGGGACAGAGGAGTGCAGCTCTTTTTACTTCCGACATGATATAGATGGGCTACAGGGGCAATTTGTTCATGTCTCTACTAAAACAGATGTGTATTTTTACTCTTCAATGTGATTATATTATTATTATATTGTCCTCATTAATTCATTTATCAGTTCTGTATTCGGTTTGCACAGATCTTTTGACAAACAAATTGGACAAACAATAGGATGGAGGAAATGATATGGAAACAATTGAAGAAAGTACAATTTTCTTTGTATTATTATTCTTTTCACATTTTTGAGCTTCCGTTTGCACAGAGGAAGATTAATTAAACAGATTTATTTAAAGGATAGGCCTATGTATGCATGTCTCCTAATAAAGGGTGTTAAAAAAATTATATAATTATGTATTTTCTGAAATTGATGGAGGAAGGTGCTAGAGGTACCCACTCTAATAAGTTGATTTGAAATAAGGACATGATATTTTGGAAAGTGATGAGTGAACTCAGTGGACAAATAGAGACTGTGTATTGATCTGCTGTAGTTAAGTTCCAGTAAGATTCTTTGACATATTCCGTTATCTCCCCCTATAGTAGTCCCAGTAAGATTTGTTGACGTTGATATATTCCTTTATCTCCCCCCCCCCCCCCACCAATCAAATTTGATACATAATTTTTAGTGAGGTAGGTTCCCCACTATAATCGCTTTGTCTGAAGGGCTTCAAATACTCTTAAAAAATGGTTTGAGGTAAGGTCCCCTTCAGTAGCGGATTATCAATGAGGCTGATGAGGTTGCAGCCTCAGGCCCAAAGATTTTGTAAAAAAAAAAATTTTAGACTTGTCTGATACGATTAAAAATGCATAGACAATGAATGTTAGGAGGGGGGTAGGCCCATGGGAATCAACATAGGCCCTGACCTGAAATTAATTAGGCCCACGCCTTTTTAGATAGGCCCTCCAGAAACTGCCGCCTCAGGCCTTGGTGGAGCTTAATCCGCCACTGGTCCCCTCCATATTTATTGCTTTGTCTGGTCTAATATTCCGCAAAATTCAATATACATGTACATCTAATATCTCTGTATAGATGTTTCCAGATTGGTTGATATTCTACTGCTGTTAACTTTGTTTTTACTGTCAAAATGTGGTATAAATTGTCTAGTCAGTGTGATCCTTTGAGAGCAGCCAATCCCCAAATGGGGGTAAAAATAACATAACATACAACGCTCTACCCATGTTGTTTCTTCAGCATTTTATTGTGCTGCTTTTCAAAGAGACAAAGCAATAGAGATTTGTTACATATCTACTGGCAGAAAAACAGAATGCAGCACATGAACTTTAATAATATACAAATTAATTATATATCAAACATTATACAGATGGCAAATGCAGGCAGACACATGGATGTTGATTAAAGGAATGCTCACAATTATAACAACATTTAATTACATGTACATATCAAAATGAGAAATGATAATATTTGAACAATTTGCTCTGCTCTTTATTTAAAATGAATATACACAAATGAAAATAATATAATAATATTAATAATATTATAATAAATATATACATATTTTTCATGTCTCTTTATGATATATAGTATAGTAACCACATACATATACATAACCAGAATGACATGATTTTACATTAAGCCCTTAAATAACATTAACATAATAGGTGTTGGTTACCATTCATGCTAGCACTTAATATATTTTATAAATAAATTTTACAAAGTTACTTCACTGCTGTACTTTACTGCAACAGATGCAACAAATTTTATATATGGTAACCAACTTGTTAAGAAAAATAAAACTTAAACCGGTCTACATTAAGCAATGCTTTTTCAACAAAGAGTACATCAGGTGTCAAATTTGTAATATATCAAACTAAATTGTCTTAATGCTTTTAGTTAAAACTTGTTTTTTATTCATGACCTTATCTTGTGAGTTTGCACTGCGAACCCGATATTCTCGAAAATATTTTCTCTAACATCCTTATATGGACATAGAAAACAGCTGTAAGTTAACACAGGCTATTTGACAAGGTTGTCATAATGTATCGACTGGCACCATTGTTTTAACACACAATAGACGACCAGTTTAGTCAGAACTCATGATTCATGGAAAACAATTTTAATTCTCTTCATGTGTGGAACATGTGCTTGTCATTGAACAAACATTTTTCATAATGGAATTTGGAGGTCTATTCAAACTAAAATGGGTGCCAGATTCGGCTGGATTCAAAGTGAAGCACAAGCGCTAAAATAACTGCCTATATATTAACCTTTCGAGTTTTGTTCCCAAAATGAGCTAACTACAGACTAGATGCGGTATATACACATGCACGGAAAGGCAAAAATACAATTATATGACATCTTTAACACAACATATATATATATATACATATACGACAATAATAACCAAATAATATATAATGCACCAAAAACATGTGAATATCTACAATTACAATAATAGAAACAAAATCACAAAAAAAAATAGTTTTCAAAAAATTAATCTAAATAATATAATATGTGTCAATCACAAATTATACTATATCAAAAGTAAATTAATTTATTTGATGTGAAAGAGATTTGTTCTTATTCATAATTTCAACAAAAAGCAAGATAGCAGCACCAAAGAAAACAGAAACCAGTCAAAGGTTAAATGCAGGATCGAAAAAGCTAATTCCACAATATACATTTCTATACAAGAATAGAAATATGTATTAAACATACATTATACAATTACAATACAAACATCAGACATACAACAAATACACAAAAAGCAATGATATGCCTATATATAATAACTGAGATTCTTCTGCCAAATTAAAGCATTATTTTTTTTTATTATCTTACATAACACTGGAATGCATCTATCTTCAATAAAATCTTTATATTAACAAAATTATAGTTTATACAGTCACAACCTTTCTAGCAAAATGATACTTCTATTAAATTGTCTACATCTTTTTGTGATACTAAACAAAAAACATAATTAAATCAAGAAATTGTTCAACAAAAATCCACTTTTTGCCCTCATTGAATAGAAAAATATTTGATTTATTTGCCATTTGTATCACAGAATTGTGTAACTTTTGACCCAGATTTTGAAGAAATCAACAATAAACATCGATCAAATTTGTGACAAAAAAAAAATAACCATAAATTTAAAATCAAAATAATTTATCAATTGTTTATTCAATAAATAGTTTTTGTTCCTGAGAAGAGATTTAGTCATTTCGTCTCAATTTAACTCAACTTCCAACATACAATAAACTGAATTGCAGAAAAGACACATCTAAGAAGCCTTGAAGTTTGCTTAAATTTCAATTAGAGCAACTAGTGTTAACACATTTTCTACATAAGAAAATAGCCAAATAATTATTTTTGGTTTGGTGAATCTCTTTTCTTTCAATATTCATTATCAGTGGAGAAGAGAGATAAGTATATGTATGTAAGTAAAAAGTTCACATACTTAAAAACATCAAAGCATATTAAGCAGGTGTATGGTAGACTCTTGACCACGTGCGAATTGTATCAAGACCTGTATCACGTCTAGGTTCCTGACAGAATTTCAAAACAAATTCTACTCAAGTTTTACATTTACACTGAATGTATATTGTATGACATAATAATATTAATTTAGAAGTTATTTTTAAAGTTTTCCAAAATTAATTTCAATTCTACAAACAATTTCTTAATATGAAACTTATTAGTATATATGTATTTTAATATAAAACCCAATAACATCAGTGTACAGATAAAATAAAAATATGCAAATTGCTCTTTATTGATATTACAATTATTCTGAATGGAACAATCATTGTTCAGATTTTACAAATTCCTAATATACTAAATCATCAGGTCTTGCCATGATCAAAATCAAGCCAAGATGTTTATCAAGCTTAAATTAAATTTGTTTTGTGAGTAGTAAATATATGCTACTCTCAAATAACGAAAATGTGTAAATCTATCTACAGAAATGATGCTACATGTCAAAACATAGCAAGTTCATTTGGTATGGATGCATAAAATACATGTATAATTTACCAATAGTTAAGTTTTAATTCTTGAACATGTAAATTAGATTTGTTTCAAGTTCTAAAGGGCCATAAAGATTTTAATTTGAAATTCTAATCATTTCTTAAATTATAACATTGCACTCTATACCAACCATTAAATATACAAACATTACCATACAAAAACATATTTACCACAATATATATATATATATATAATATATATATAACTTTCATACTATCTTCTCTTAATATACTTTACACGAACACAACACAATTAAACATGTTGACTCAAATAAGCTTAATATACATCTTTGCAACAAAATTAATGACTAAATCTTTTGATGAAACATATAGACACATTATAATCTATGTATCAACACATGATAATCTATATATAGACACATTATATTTCATATAGACACATTCTATTCTACAATGTAAGTTTTCTGCCTCTACCAAGTCTTCATGTAACAAGGGAATGCTCCCTAGTGGAAGATTAAATTTTGTGTTAAAGATTTAATTACACAAATTACCGATTGATTACTGCATTTGAATGGCTTATTTTATAGGTATGAAAGACAGCTGGTTGTCAAAAATATATCATAGATTGTTTGTGTAAGTATGTACTTATAGATATGAATATAAATATTCTTTTACATTTTACCTGCATACGTGATTCAAATATTCCATAAATTTTGCCATATTTCAGTTTAAATATATTAATATACAATAATAGTCATGTAAAATGTTTAATCTTAAATAAAATAATTAGGAACAACTATTCGTTATCTGAATTTTCAGAGGTACAATTTTGCCGTTTGTTTTCCAATATGCATCATACTTCTTCCATCTATTAACTGCTTTCATTGTCTGTATGTTGTTTACACTTGATTAAAAGTTTTATTTGAAATGCACTTTTCATTCGGTGCCACAAATTGGTCTGTGTCCACATAATGATTTTCCGTCTTATCTGTTAAACGCACTTTTTCTGGGCTAATAACAGGACTCAACGATCTGTATGATTTCTCCAGCACATAATTTTCTTTGTTGGATTTACTTGGAGAATCCATCAAAAATGGCATTTGACCCTGATAGTCTAAATTGGTTGATTTGGGTCGTATTTTAATGTCTGTCATTATTGTCGAATCGTGTTTCATCTTGAACTTTCCAGTATGACGGCGACGCAATATTACCAAGAATAAGACTAACAGCACAAGCAATGCTATCAATAGAATACCCACAAGAGCTGATATTGTCAACACATATTTTTCTTTTGATACTAAATCTTCTGTTGGTCCTGAAAGCAAAACAAAGACAAATACTATAAGGTAAAAAATTAGTTGATGCATGAAATTAATAAATATAATCTATCGTGAACTAAAATGTGCAAAGAAAATAATTTTTACAATTTGGTATGTCAATGTTGAAACCATCTTGTTGTAGTTCACATATCTGCTCTTTAATAGATGATATAAACATGTTTTTAGCATTGTCTCCGCCCAGACAATCCAACTTTGTAACATATTACTCTTTTCTCCAATGTGGCCCCACCCCCCTCCACAAAATCCTGGATCCGAGCCTGGGTGGCATATAGCATTACAAAGTAGAGCATTCTTCCTCTTCTGGTATACCCATGACGAAAAAACTCCAATGTTAAAGCGAGAAATTACTCTTTCTTGCATTGCATAGACATTGTTTTTCAATGAAGTAGTTTTTACATAGATACGTATGGTAAATATGAGTGAAAAACGTACCATCCATAGCTAAAGTAGTGGTAGGAGAAGGTCTGGTGGTAAGAACTGGAAACAAATCTAATATACCCGGAGTCGAATGAATGTCTTCTGAAAAAAAATAATATCCAATTTTAGCAATAAAAGTAAATCTGATTAAAATTCAAATCTATATTTCATTTTGTTTATTATACTTTTGATGGCCTACACTACATGAAGATCTGACCAGAAGTACTGGGAGGTCACGTCAGGGGGTCATACCAGCAGCTTTTGAACCTATGATGTCAGACATTGATTAAGCCTTGACTTTCTAGGGGTTTACCCACTTTTCCGTGCAGACCATACCAAAAACTTGTCGTAATAGACAGTTTTATTGGCTAATTCCTCATACCATCTAGAACACCTGTTATATAACTAGTCTATTAGTCAATAAGCAAGTACCTTTGGCATAGACTATTACATCCTTTCGCAGCTATAAGGCATTTTGAAATTTGTTCAAGTTTGTAGATGTGTAAATAAAATCCTACACTTACCAAGACATGAAGGACAGCACTGTCCAGGTTTACGGATCATAACTGTACAATCCAAAGGTGTACAAGGTAATGGTATACAGGCTAGCTTGCCATTAGTACAAGAACATTCCGTACAATTATCAGATAACCACTGTTCACCTGAACTATATGCTATATCATTAGCTCTACATACTTCATACTGATTTACATCTACAATAACAATAAACATTCTTTAAATAGCTTCAACTTTAACACAGTTTACGACCATGGCAATTCAGAGATAGGGCATTCGGTTAACCGAATGCCCTGAGTTGAGATCTCTACATGGATTAAGAAGAATCTTTGTGATTTTTTCGAGTTTGGTTCTCACTTGTCAGAGGTGATAGAACAAAAAAATCGTGGTCAATGGCATTATACTCATGGCAGTAAGAATTCAATGAAGTGTAGACAAGATTGCTGCTGTTTGCTCAAAATCCATGCAAATTTCATTGGTACATGTATATACAAAATATTAAAATCTTACCTAAGCAGGAAGGACAGCATTGACCCTTTCTGAGAAAAGTTTTATTACAGTCAAGTATTGGACAAGTCTGGGAGTAACAATGTATTTGACCATGTTTACAAACACAACTCTGACATGGTGTTTTCTGCCAGACGGCTTCATGTTTATGTATCATGCCAGATTGGGTTTTACAGGGTCTAGGAGTTAATACTGGTATAATTGGATCACCATCAACATCTACAAAATACAAAAATAAATTCGACATTGGTTTGAAATTTGTAAATCACATCAACATTGAGCAAAATGCACTTTCTACCTAAATCCAATACCATCGCCGACAAAACATAGGCCATACAAAAAATAAATTTGGGATCTCAGACAATCCTACAAGAAAGATCTGATGCGGGAGGTTTTTATCTTTGTGTTTTTATTTTGCAAAGGATCAAGTCTGGGCTAAATGAATTCTCACATCATATCTTTACCTCATCATGTCATATTAAAGGAATGTATGATTATCTAGTGTCATTCATATTTACACATGGTAATTTATGAGATTGTTTCTAGAAAATCAGAATATTTTTTTTGCATGGCCTAAGAAATCAATCATGAAAAACAGGAAACTAAAATGGTTTGCACTGTGTGTTTTGAGAAATCAGGATGTCAGTGACAAATCATTTAAAAATCATAGTGAACACAAATCTCATTTTATATCATGAATAAACCTTGCTTTTTCATGCGTGCTCATCAGATTTGTTTTAAAATATATCTACGTTTTTTTTCTATTTTGAAAAGAACAAGTCAAATGTTTGTGCCAAATTCTACTTAAACATGCAAATTTATTTTTAAATAGATTCACGCAAAAAAACATTTTTGTGGATTCAATTTTGGAGAAACACTTGACAGGATAATATACAGATGAATAATAACATGTCTAAGCTTTATTAAAATAGATGTATTTTTATATAATGGTTTACTTAACACAAACAGGTGGATATTATTAGCATAAACCAAAAAAGAAACACTGGCACTTCTCATTACTTTGAGTCACTTTTGATCGTTAAAAAATCTAAGCACTTTACATGGACAAAGCAACCACTATGGAACAAATGCACAAAATAAAGATTTAGATGAAATTCATACCGTATTTAACTAAATAACAACCCAATCAATCCCAAATTTCAGAATTAATCATCATTCAAATAATCTCACGAGTGGAGGTATTAATTGGATTTTTTAATAAGAGCATGTTGGTAGCTATATTTAACAAGAAAAAAGACACCATAGCACTAAGAGGTGAAATGATGGATATGGGCATTTATTTGGTATATAATGGTTTTAATTTTATATGAAAGATGTATTTGTACAAAACTGACAAGCATCAGTAATGCCTACTATAACTACTACGATGAATATATATCTCGACCTACTAAAAACACATAAATCAAACAAATAAAAAGGAAACTAGGTTTCATAAATATATTAATAGTACTCTCTATAATTAATTTATCAAATTTTATTGTTTATATTAAAGCAGACTTGTATTTGAATTAAAGGTGCAATACTACTTTATTTTTATTTGGAAAAAAGCCAGAATAAATATTATCAAATTGATTTTCAAGAGAGTTATGTTAAATTCACCTGGTCGTTGGTCATATCAAATGCATCAAAAAATCTGACTATTTCTTTTATTTTATTGCCTTGAGACTTTTTTCCTGACATGTATCTTTCATCTTTTACATGTTTTCTCTTGTAAAAAGCCATGTTTTTTTCTCTGATTAAAGGTAGTATTATAACCATGTGATGTCCAGGATATACTTAAATTTAACTTTACATGTGAACTACACTCTAATGTATATAACATAAGTATTACATACTTTCTTTAAAAGATATAAAGTACATGCCTTAAACCACATGTCAGAAGTGTATGGACTTTGAACACAAAAGCTCTTTGAAAACCTAATTCATTTGGCCCAAAGAACAAAGTTTTGAGGGATGATTTTAGAAACATAAATATATTGTAAAAAAACTTTAGTTGAAATAAATAGAATTTACCACATATTGATTTAATTTAGCATAAAACAAACATTTACCATTCTATTTTGAATGAAATAAGAGGAACCAGTTTGCATTATTGAATTAGTCTCGGACCACTGTAGCTGGGGTTTTTTTCATGGTATACTGTTTTAAGTACAATTACATTAAGTATTTTTAGTGTACCAATATGTTGTTTGATCTATGACCAAGAGTCTGTGCTTTTAATTTTCCTGGTATACTGTTCTAGGTATAATTACATCAAGTATTTTTGGTGTGCTGAAATTTTGTTTAATCTATCACCACAAGCCTTTGTTTTTTTAATTTTACTATGTTTGCAGAGCCACCAACATATTGACTAGGAAAAAATTAATTTCTACAATAAAATAAATTGGCAGGAGTGGTTTATACCTCTGCAGACGGCACAGCAATGTGATGCTGGTTTGACTGGATGATGACATAAAACAGGAGGGCATGTGTGGGATTCACATAAAACAGTTCCATCATGACAAATACACTGAGTACATTCATCCATCTTCCAGATCTCTCCTTCAACAAAATAGTGACCAGATACACTCTGACAGGATTCCTTCTTACCAACACTTGGTAAAACAGAAACACCTGTAAAATATAAAACGACATTGTCATAAAACATAATGACTGATAAACTAATTAGTAGATTTGACAATTTCTGTGGTGTCATGTTTGTGGTGTTACATAAGCACCTATTCATTTCCCAACTTTCATGTCTGAGTGAAAATATTCTAAAATCTAAAATCAATTTCCACCTACCTGGGCAAGATGGGCAACAATCTCCAATTCTAAACACCGGGTTAGCACATTTAGGCACAGGACAAGATATTAATGAACACATTTCTTGTCCTGATAAACAATAACATAGACCACAACCATCATGCCATGATTCACCATCTTCATGGCGTTGACCAGTTTGAGACATACACGATTTACCTTCTTCTCCAGGTCTACTTAGATTGAAGTAGGAAGGTAAAGTAGGTAATGGTGGTGCTTCTAAAATAAAATAAAAAATAAAACAAAATAAAGTTTCATCTATTATTAAATACAATATTTTTAAAGAGCAATGTCTATAAAAGTTCAAGAAGCTTGGTCATTTTGGGAATTACATAAAGAATCAGTAAGAGAAATCAAAATTTCAACAAATCCAATGAAGGTTAAGGTAAACATGACACTAATTGTTATCACGTACAATAGTGGTACTAGACTCAACTGTTCAGATGAAGACACAAAGTGACAGACCAATGACCATCTTAGAGTTGTGAAAGTGAATTATTTCTAAAATTAAAATGGCCATACCTGAACATTTGCACAACTGACAACCCTGATCATTGAAGGTGTATCCATGGAGGCATCGCTTGGTACAGTTGAATGGTGGACAACTCTTACAACGACACTTTAAACACCCATTACGATTCTTACGAAAACCATAAGTGCACTGTTTATTACAATCATCCATACCAGGACAATGTTCCAATAACTCAACACATTCACATATTTCTTCTCTTTTCTCATTTACCTTCTTTCCAAATTTACATTCAATATTACAGATTTCTGAAAAACATTGGATAAAACTTGAAAAAGTTATAGATCTGGGGTTCTTTGATAAAAGTATGGAGATTTATATCTTTGACAATTTGAGAGGGCTTACAATAATTGTGTGATTACTGTTTACACTGGACTCAAAACTAAACTGTAGTAGTATAACTCCCAGCACGAGCCAAGAAGAACATTCAGCATTATTCCAGTCTGGTTCTCAATGATGACATCTGCAATGATGGCATCTGCAATGCTGACAATGGAAGTGTGCCCACTGTCCATTGTTTCCAATGTGATGAAATACAACTGTCCTAAAAACAATTTTAGGTCACATAACTGAGCCCTTGTCTGTTGGAACTTGAAGAAGAGGAATTGAAAACATGGTGACCCTGGCAAAACTGTCTCTTGCACAAATAGAAATTACTAAATGTTAGTCTCAAATGAGTAAAAATTCAAGAATTTGCGCTTTATTCAATTCCTTTATAAATTTCAATATCTTTGTATGACCTAATTGGTCAAATATTTTCTTCTCAGGTTGAATAAATTCTGAGAATGTTTTATTTTGGTTGAAGAATCTGGTATAGTTTGTCAGACAGTGTTTTATTTTGGTTGAATTTGTCTGGTGTATTTTGTCTGACTGCGATACTGATCTTTCTATTTCTATTTGTTTTATAAAATAAGAGAACTATAATTACCTTCTTTACATTTACAGAGAAAACAACCTTTATCTGTTTTCTGTAGACCATGAGGACAATCTAAACTACAATTTTCTGTTTCTGTACATAGTTTAGGTGGATATATCAAACTATCATCTATAAATAAACACAATCAAAATATCTAGTAAAATGAAATGACATTTTAAGACTAGTGTTATGGTTCTATTTGGGTAACCTAATGGTCAGGAGTCGACATATACTTTCAGTACCAGGTTAGTAAGTCATTATTATACTAGATGAGTTCAGTCTCTATAAGATCGTTGGATTCACAATACAGGTAATTGCTTTTACAACATCAAAAGGAGCACATTAGTTGTCTAATTTATAATATATAATAATGTTAATAAGACACCATTTTTGACAAAAGTTAGCTAATACTACTGCTATGGGATGGAATGCAGACATTTTACATCACAAAAACTATTTGGTATTAAAATAAGTAAGTCATCAATTTTAAAGTACAACCCATTCAATGTCATGTGAAATTTCAATTTATCTATTAATAAAAATCTTAAACTCCAGAAGCTTTAAGATATAATCTTTTATCATAGCGATCAGTGTTTATAAGTTTAGGTCTATTGTATATCAAAAAACATTTTGTGTAGGTGTATATCTGGCTTATATAATATATTATAAAGATCAAGTATCCTATATCTACTGTAAAATCTTAAACACAGCAGTCTTTGGAAGGACAAAGGTACACCTGAAGAGACCAAATACCACGAATCCAACGTTGGATTTATTTTATAACCCCAGCAAATAACGACAAAGTCTTATCATCATCAATATTATATCACAGGGTTAACGATGACAAAGTCCTATCATTACAATCAATTGTCCTCATCAAATAGTGGAATTCTTTACATGTTTTAACATACTCCATCAAAATTGAAATCTGAGTAGGTAAATATGTAAATCATCATATAGTATGATTTTCATATTCTTTTATCGTTTAAATGTAGACAGGTTCAGATTTATGATAAAATGGGGATTTAGGACAGAATTAAAATATGTAATTCAGATGTTTAGGGGGTGTGATATAAGAAAGATACTATAGACGTTTCTTGTTTGGTGTCTTTGATTTACATGAATTGCTTTTGCATTTTGACATATGCCAAATATGAAAAACACATCAGACACCTTTTCAAATCATCAGCAGAAACTTGAATATCACACCAGTCGGGACATTGAATAGCACATCCGATCTATTCAAATCATCAGTGAACTTTGAATAGCACATAAGATCTATTTAAAATCATCAGTGAACTTTGAATAGCACATCAGATCTATTCAAATCATCATAGTAGAACACAAATAAATCAGATCTATTCAAATCCTCAGTTCAACATAAATAGTATCAAATCAGCGCTTACACAACTTTCCAGAAACCATACAGAAGTTGCCAATTCTGGTAAGTCAGTTCAAAACAGAGGGTTAGTAATGGTTAACCTGGTGTAACAGATTTAAACAACTTGTAATATATGTTCCTTACAAGATGGCTAATTGTTTATAAATATTTATAAAGTACTAGTAATTTATACTGACCATCACAAACTGGACAGCATTGACCAGCAACCTGTCTTGGATAAGAACATTGGACAGCACACATTTCAGCTTGACATAACACCTGGCCCATGTCACAATGACACGATACACAACTATTCTCCTTCCATACTTCAGTATTATTATAAAGTTGACCGGATTCAGATACACAACCTGATATTAGATAAAATGTAAAGATGTAACAATAGTATCCATTACCATTCAACAAATAAAACTTATAATTCATTCACAAAAAAACTCTACCACAACCCTTACAGCTGGCCCCTATAACCATTCACATTATTTGAAAATTATGTTATGACTTACAATGTCTGAGTTTTGTCACATTTTATCTGTTTGTCTTACAGATTTTCAGTAAGTGTCTATTAAGGTCTGGCCTTCTGCACAGACAACTAATACTACACAATTTAATTCATTCTTTTTGAATAGTTTTTACGATTGCAATTTGCCTACAAAGGGTTAGGGGCCCTCAACCAATTTATTTCAATCATTCATTCTATAATTATATGCAAACTTAATTTCAAATGATGTTCTTTTCGAGTCTCCCTGTCCAAATTCTGCAACATTATTATTTTCTATTTACTAGAATGATAAATTTGAAGCACAGCATGTTAAATTTGAAGAATGGTATGAGAACTTAAATCACCTCGACAGACTGGACAACATTCACCATCTGGTATCACCATCCACCCACATAATGTTTCATTACATGTTTTAGTTTTACAGAAAGTTAAACCATCTTTACATGTACATGTTGTACATTTATCTAGTTGCCAACTCTGACCATCTTTATAATCTTCACCTTCATAATAACATGTTAATCCAGTATCTGTAAAACATGAAATATTACGGTCAATTTCTGTGACAATATTTACTTACGTATTAACACAAAGCTTACAGCTTACTTTCATTGTCCTTTAAACATATCGTAATGAAATACTTTATGTTCAAAACCATATAAATGTACTTTTGTTACAGTGGTGCTAGAAATAGAGTTTAAATTTCCCAGTTATGTTCACTGATATGTAGATCAATTGGTGCCACTTATAGCCATATAATTGCATATATAACGGTCTCCATAACTTGTCTTATGTAACTATAAAATTCAATAGCTTATTGTACATGATATAACCTCAGTGAAAGTGGGCATTAAATAAATTTATTACACACACAGAACTGAAATGAAATGGAAGCCTTGATTAAACAGATCACCATTATGGAGTAATAGGAAAGTAATCAACTGAACAGATTTTCATAGGCTTTAATTTTGTGTCATCTTTAATTTTGTGTCATTCTGTTAAGCTATTTATCATACTAATCTACACACACAACATATTATACATAATTTTGATGTGAGTTAACAGTTGCAACAATTGCTAGCTTTGTGAGATTCCAGAATAAAAGATGATATATCCTGTTGTATGATATATCCTGTTGCAGAAAGTATAGGCATATCCCACCTCATGTACAATACTCATTTCAATGACAAACAAACTGGTTAACTCAGCATTGTATAAGGTAAGTGACCTGTACTAATCTATCATAGCTATAAACTCAGGGTTAGTGAACAATATAATTTCCCTAGACATAGAGTACTTGAGAGAACTGTGTGTTAGAATTATATCAGAAGATTATATTGTCTTGACTTTTAGGAGACTAAACTTGACCTAGCCATCTGAGTAAATATCAACATAAACCTTCCATTATTACACCTATATGTCAATTGATATACTTATAGTTTAGCCATCTTTTATTAGATTAACAAGTGGTCTAACCACAAACTCGATGTTTGGTTAATATAATAAGTCCGTGTTCTACGCATGTTAGCATAAATACATACATTATCAAATTAGAACCAAACACGAACCTAGAGATATAACATTAATTGCTAGTAACCGGACACTAAAAATATAAATGCTTCAACAACACTCCCTACAAAACTGATTTCTAACCAACATACAATAATTGTTCACAACATAAACTTTGCAAATAAATTAGAAAAAGTATTAAGCATACCCTGTCTTGTGTAAACTTCTGTTACTTCATAAGGTCAAATGGCGCAAGAGTGTGTACTTGAGTTTCATAAACTGTGGCCAGAAGGCAAATCCCTGTGCAATAGCCACCAACAGAACCAAAGACATTTGAAATAATAACAAACAAATAAAATCGTGGTAAAAAATGTAAGGATGACGCCATAACTGGCTCTCCTTCCAATGCCATTGTAGTAATTTTTTCAACCTGCTTAATGATATCACATTTAAAGAATAAAAATGGCCACCCACATATTTCCTAGATTCAGCATTGAGATCACAAATAGAAGAAATAAGAACCATATACTGGTAATCCCTTCCAGTAATACTTTTATCATGACTTTCTAAAATTTCACTAAAGGTAGTATTAGTTTTTATACCTAAAATAAATGCAAAGGAGTTTTTGTACCACCCATATCTACAGTTCATAAGGTTCTGTTTTCTTATTTTTTCTATTTCTACTTAAGAACTAAATGCATTATTATATTTTCACGAAATATTGAAAGGGTTGGTATGTGTTGGCATTGTTCGCAATCTTTTCAAGATATGAATACCAGTATATAGACTAGTGGAAGTAGACATTGGATAACTTGTGACCAGATGTAGCCCACTCCGCATCAGTAGAATATTTATCAAACCTTTATACCAGTTCCACCCAAAACTCTATTCATTTCACTCATGATTTCATATTATCAGTTTTCATAAAACTATATTTTAGACAACTCTGTTAAGCATTCTAGTATTTTAAAAGTGACATGATGGTATTGTAACAATATGCTGTGGAATCTTCTTAAAGAGTCTGGTAATGGCAAACGCAACCAGATTCTGAATACATGAAATATCTAAACTGTCAAATGATAAAGAATAATTCCTGTTATGCTTTCTGTGGTTTTAAAAGGTGAATTTAAATTTCTTTCTGATAAAGTTACAGAGAGTTTAACCAGGCCTGAAACAATATGTTACAGTTCCAGAAAGATTACTAAATTGTTCCAATATATAATCATAGAACATGCTCTAAAATAGTGAGGGCGCGAGTAAAATGATAGAATACCCTCCTGGAATATTTTCACTATTCTGTAGATTATGTTGACCATATATGATGTTGACGATGGGATAAGAAACTTGATAACAAGAGAAAATAATTGAGCTATTATTTCTTCGATCCAACATCTTGAGGAAATATGAACACCAAAGATCAACAATGGATATTATATGCAGCTGCAGGTTTTTCATTTAAACCTCAAATAAGGGTTGGAGATTTTGTGGCCATCTAGGTGAAGTTTGGGTGTTTGTACACAAGGTAAACAAAACACATGGAATTAACTCCTTATATTAAATAAAAGTTCATGTTGCAGCCAAACAGGAAATAAGAGTCTTTTCTATAGTTTGCAAGGTGATATTGCTCGTCTTCACTGAACAAACAGTCAACATATGCTAACTCTAAATATACATGTACATACATGTACAGATTAACAAATTAGCATTTATGCTCACCAGCTAAAATTTCAAAATATTATTTCTTTTCCCATTCAATAGAGATAAAGATAGTGCCAGACAATGTGAAACATCCCAGGACCAAGAGTTCATCATTGACAATATCATAGAGATATAAAATCACTGATTCAGTGTGGTTTTACTGTGTCTCAATTTTTAGATCAAGAATGTGCATTTTCAAATGAACTTGTGCAAAACCAACAGTGCTACCTACCGGTACAAAATATGACAGTTTAAAGACTTTGACATCTTGGATGAACTGAATGACACTTGTGCCATTTTGAATCCTCTGCAAACTACAAATATTTCAAAAGGTGAATCTCCATGTCAAATACGCTCACACCAGGGCTCGAAACCACAGCCGCAAGCCAGAGGTGACCGGCTAGCTAGAGGTCGAAGCGCAGCACTCTAGACCACTAGGCCATCCCAACCCCCTTACTAAGATATGACGAATTCAACATTCGGCATCCTCTGCAATAAAATCCAAATCGTGATGGTTATCTACCAATGATCTTTTGGTTATTTTCTTAAATAAATATTACATTATCAATTAACTATTGTTCAATGTAGTATAGAGATATGAAACTTTAAAACCACACATCAATGCATTTTAACTAAATTAGAAAAGAAATGGATTTTAACATCCTCTGTTTTATCACAGCACTCGCAGTAGGAAAAATTTCTCTTGTTACTCAAGTAGCATCGGATTCAGTTCAGACAGATGACAATATAATTCTCAAAATTAAATCTGTTTACAGGTATGTGTTGGTGCTTAGTACTTTCAGGTAAAACATTAATAGTACATAGATAAAATAAGTATGAGAATACAATATGAGCCAGTACAACTGATCATTATTACAGCCATCCTAGAATAGTGACGTCTAAAGAGCAGGCATACCAATTTTCTTGTTGGTTGTTATTGAATTGGTGAAGACTTAAGTCTTTTTTTTTTATAAGAGTTTTGCACCAAGAAAGAAGAACAATGCCAATAACAAGATTAACAATTGTATGGAACCAATTCCTGATTCAAAATTATCATCTTTATGCATATATCAAATAAGTACCGGTGTCTATAAAGTTGGTAACCAAATACCAAAACAAACAAAAAACCATTCTCAATATTGAATACCTCCTTCCTACACATTTGGCACTTTGTTAGTTACGTAATTTATCTCTCTTTTATCTTATATTTTACATACACCAACAATAGCTACACATCATATTAACACATGGATGTGATTGAGGCCAGCATTTGCTTTCCACATCAATTTTAATTCTTCATCTGTTTATAACATTAAGTCACTGGTAAGTTATTCATCTTTAATATATACTCTTGGCATGCAATTATCAAAGTTTTTCTCCATATGTAAGATGTAAGCAACTAAACTGTACCATCACAAATTGGTACCCTTCAACAAGTCGGTCATAATATTATTCAAAACATACAGTATATTAGACAATATAGGAATGCAGATCATATTTTCTTTTTACAATTAAGAAGATACATTATGATGCATGATACATATTCTAATAGATTTTATTCTTATCACAAATAGAGCTACATGTATCAGTATTTTAAAATTCAATTTTCCTTGTTTGCACAACACTACGATCTAGTTGATGTCAGGCATTAGCCAATGAAATGGTCTGTTATGGCGAGTTTTTGCTGTGGTCTGCAAGGAACCGTGGGTAAACCCCTAGAAACGTCAATTCTGATTGATTAATCAATGGTTGGCATCATAGGGTCAAAAGCCACTCATACAACCTCTGACACGACCTCCTAGTAGAACTGGTCAGATCTTCATGTAGTGTAGGCCATCAAAATTATTAAATAAAATTAAACGAAATATAGAGCTGTAATCAGAATGGATTTTGCAAGGACGTAAATTTTTCAGAAATATGAGTCCAAACTATCTCTCTCCATTTAGCTACAAAAAGTGACAAGTATCATGCATGAAGCTGGTAATTTGCGCTCTTCCCAGAAAGCCAGATTCAAAGAAGTTTAAAACAGTTCGAAAAATTTTGACAAGTTACTGTTCTTGAACCAAGCACAAACAAGTCTTACAGTTGGTTGTGTGACAAAATAAATTTTCTACATCAGATGCTGCACATTAGGTACATTAGCCAATTTTTTTTTTTTACAAACTTAACAGCAACTGCATTTTCAGAGCAGATTTATTGTAAAGTAATAAACTTCTAGCCATTCACTTCTATTTGACCATTAATACATTCAAACTTCCATACAGAATTACTGTAAAAATCAGTCATTTGAAATAAAGTATGTAGATTTTAGTTGATGTGTAAATGATATTAGCATATAATCCTATCACACACATTGCTACTTACATGACATCTAAACTATATGACTTCCCTTATAATAATATATACTAGCTTATAGGGAGTACGCCTTTGCCTTTCTGAACTAAAAATTTTAGCTTATGCAAATTTACTCAAATTTCAAAGTCACCACCCTCCAAAAGTCCAAAGCAAAACTTCACTATCTAATTGAATATCTGTCTACAGTTGTAGAGATTACAAAGGGACAGTGTTATCAATTTGACTATTACATTTTGATCCAAATATCTACAGAAAAAAAATAATAATCCAAACTTATCATGAAGCAATCATATAGATGAAGCCAAAGTTTTTGGTCAAGGTTAAAACTATCAAGAATGTTAATTAATATAGGGAAGGGTGGCACCTGATTTACCACTAACCAACATGCTCACCTAGAAAAAAAACTTTCCTTTAATTTGTAATGATATAAGAGCATAAATCAGTTCATCAAAAGAAAAAGTTTGTAATTAAAAATGTAGGTTAAATCTGTAGAAGCGTAAATAAGTCATTATTTACTGACCAAAGTAACAGGTTACGCTCATTAGACTCACCTAATTTAACTTGATATAATATTAAAACACTCACATGATGAGATATGCAACACCTTCCAAACATCAGTATTTGTGTCTAGGGAATGAATGAATGAAATGGTATTCAACTTCCTACTTTTCTGCACCGAACAGGCTACTAAAGATGGAAGTATGCAGGGAAATTCAAGGTTATAGCTTTGAATTAAATTAATTCTACTCCTTTTTTATTTCAGTACTGAGATGCAGTTACTGAATTCCATATAAAATGCAAGCCTTTAGGTGTTTGTAAATGAATTTTCAAATCAAATGACTAGAAAATCATAATGGCCTTGTGGCTGCCGCAAAGTTATTAATATTTGCAACAAGGGTCTAATTCAAATCACCCTTTGGGCATAGTTTTCTACACAGTAAAGCATTCATTTTTACTTTGAATTTAATCATCTACTTATTACACCAAATTATAATTTAGAGTCCCTCAATCTCCATGTTTATATTCAAAACGTCAATCCGTTGTAAAATGCCTTTATATTTTTGGGAACTGATTTGAAAATACATGTACTTTATAAATATGTTAATTTTTAATCTCTTAATATTCAAAAAATACTTAAATTCTACACACTAGTAACTTAGGAAATCACCATACTTTATGTTAATAAAATCACAAGATAATCTCTTACTTAATTAACATTTCAATAGATTTATTGTATAAAGCTCAGGTTTGAAGAATCTTTTTCTGTGACTAATAAACAAGGCGATGAAGCATGGTGTAAATGGAAGTATGCTTGGTTGGGTAGACAGTATTCTCCTCAAATGAAGATCTTCAAATGAAATGTTTTGAAAAGGGGGGCAATTATAAGATGATAAACCTCTTGTCTGACATAAATTATAGATAATATATTGAATGAAGTTAGATTGGTGATAAAATGTATGGTGTATAACCACCATCACATGCATAATGTCAGTTACATATGTCTTATACAACACAAAAACTGGGTGAGAACGTTACTACTTAAACTTTCACATGCATGTCATAAAGAGACAGAAAAAAAACTAGCTTACACATTAGTGACAAAACAAGTTTTGAGGATGGTTATGTTACTATCTTTCAACAATTTAATGTCATTTCATACTAGGTCCATTGAAATCTATGTACCTTATTATTGTCTATAAATTATAGTAATTATTGTAGACAGTAATTTGACTACCACAAACATTCTCGTGATTCAGTTTCTTTCTGATAATCTCTTATCTTACATTGGTGTGAATATTTCCAATCCATTAGCGTATTATTTTGGATGAAAAACATATAAAAACCTGTTTACCTGACTGATTTTTGATCCAGGTGAGAGAGGGGGAGAGAGAGAAACAGAGACAGAGAGAGAAAGTTGGTGATTAACGTCCACTTGACACATACTAAGTCATTTTGGACTAAAATATGGTTTTTAATTTTATTTCAATAATTTGCTTGCGCTTAGGGGTTTTTAGCAGTGGAAGGAAACCGGATGACCCGGAGAAAACCCATGAGGTTGAACAGGCGACCCTACTCCTTGTCACATACAACCGGTTGAACAGGCGACCCTACTCCTTGTCACGTACAACCAGGAATTTGAAACCACGCCAGTTGACTCAATGACAGGCTTATGATACAGCATGCATGTGCTAACCATTCGATCATCCAATCACCCTCTGATCGAGTTACAAATAATGCACTTTAAACTTTAATAATAATGTACATTTAACTTTACACAACTTTATAAAAAAAATCCCATTTTAATCTTTGTCCAAGATTTATATCTCTAAACATATAATAACTCAAAAATTATTATACAAACACAGATTGCTATCTACATCTTAATGTTTGCCAGTGCCCTACTTTATAAAACAAGATGAGCCAATTATATCCTGACTTGTAATAAATGTTTGAAAACCTTGATGCATGTATATGTACTGTATTGTCAAAAGGATTGGATTTAAAGAAAACCAGACATCTTAACTTATCCAGATTTTAATTATGCAATTTGTAATTAAAACCAAATGGTATGCAGGAAAGGTTGCAATATCTGCACATCTGTGTTATTTGCTGATAGAAACACTTAAGATGATTTAGGTGAGAAAGCTTGTAAAAAGTTAAAACTTGTAACAACTTTAAATGTCATTAACTAGCTGTTGGTAAAGTTCTGTTGAAAACATAGGTAATATGTAAATATATAACAATCAACCTTGTGTTTATGACATCTTAGTAGATATACACATTGGCTTAAATACACAACAGAGATGTTTATTTTGATTAAAGTTATTTAGAATCTAAGAATTTCCAACTAAAACATGCTGTTATACATTAAGTCTCCGAATGTCATTGAAAGATGCATTTTAAGTCAATCGAATAATAATGTTAGCATTTTGAGCTTCAGCAAAATTTTTCAAAGTGATCAAGGGTCATAATGCTGGTAGTAACTATCACATGATTCTTCATCTCATGACCTTAAATACCATGCATATATTTAATGTCAATCGAATATTAACTTAAGCCTCTAGAGCAGTCACAGACAAATGAAATGGGGTTTAATGTTCTAAAGTTCTGCCCGAACTGGGCTAATGAAGATGGGCATACACCATACAGTGTGCTAAATCGAATTCCAACTATCAAGGGATCTTTTATGTACATGCCAATGGAAACCAGTACCGCAGTTTTTCGTCCCATCCAAATGATTAGACAGTTGTCCTTGTCAGTTCCCCTGTGATGCTAATGAAGGTTAATTCTGACCAAATTTTGCAGAATAAGGGGATACATATATTAAAATAATAATTTTGATTGTACATGTACTTTGCAGCCTGGCATTAACAGTTAAATATCTTAAGGTTATCAAATCCAGCAATGTCTTTTTTAAGGAAAATTGAGAAGTCCTTTTAAGGAATATAGTGAAGTTCTTTTCAATTGAATGAACAAGTTTTACCTCAATGCGGCATCAGTAAATCAACAATTTTATGTAAAGTAAATCGCGTTTACACTTGGCCACAACAAGCGTTCCCTTCTCAGAACCTTCCTGGCCGCGATAAATCTCAAGAAAACAGCCCTTTTACATGAATCTACAATAACCAGTCTGTGGAACTCTTCACAGAAAAGTTAATTTCAGTCCCTATGAAAATTTTGTTATTAAGAGTACAAAAGAAATAAAAAACAGGTTGCCAGGCAACAAAACATACGCACACACAGCAGCTAAATCATCCGGGCAGTCAACAAGAGTTGTTGCATTTTAAGTAATCATCAGAAAAACATAATTCAAACTCACCCATAACTATGGTTTAACTGTGATATAATCAAACGTTTTTTTTAAATCAGATAATAATTGTGACCTCCAGATTGACCACAAGCTAAAAAGGGTGATTTTTCGTACAATCAGGGGCCATAATTCAGGAAGTTACGATCCGATATGCGCAAATATGCAGTGGAACCAAGATCTTTGGGTTATAAACATGTATTTAAAGTTTCATCAAAATCAGTTCAAAATTGTGACCTCTATAGGGTCCACAACCTTGATATAACATATTTTCACACTATTCGCGTACAAACAGCGGCCATTTTATCCGTCAATTATGGTCCGATTTTCACGAAATTCAAAGTCTCTTTTCATTAGCATGTAACGGTGATATAATCAAACGTTTTTTTTAAATCGGATAATAATTTTGACCTCCAGAGGGACCACAAGCTAACAAAAGCGATTTTTTCAGACAATCAGGGGACATAATTCAGGAAGTTACGATCCGATATGCGCAAATATGCAATGGAACCAAGATCTTTGGGTTATAAACATGTATTTAAAGTTTCATCAAAATCAGTTCAAAATTGTGACCTCTATAGGGTCCACAACCTTGATATAACATATTTTCACACTATTCGTGTACAAACAGCGGCCATTTTATCCGTCAATTATGGTCCGAATTTTCACGAAATTCAAAGTCTCTTTTCATTAGCATGTAACGGTGATATAATCAAACGTTTTTTTAAATCGGATAATAATTTTGATCTCCAGAGGGACCACAAGCTAACAAAAGCGATTTTTCAGACAATCAGGGGACATAATTCAGGAAGTTACGATCCGATGGGCGCAAATATCGAAAGAAACCAAGATCTTTGGGTTATAAACATTTATGTCAAGTTTCATCCAAATCGGTTCAAAATTGTGACCTCTACACTGTTCACAAGCTAAAAAACATGATTTTTCGTACGATCAGGGGCCATTTAAAATTTGTAATGTAAACAGGGCTAATGCAAAGAAATATATTATCTTTCAAGAAAATCTTACCATTAACACACTGGAACTTGTCACAACAAGAACCTGGTAGTCTTGATGCTTTGGAAATCACCTGTATCTGATATCCTTCATGACAGGTGACAGCAGGACAAGTATCTATTGTTTTGCATTTACATCTAAAATTATACAAGAAATAAATATCACCATATAATAAAAATCATAATTGTGTTAGGCATTAGGACTGATGTATGTTTAATAAAACAATTTCCATGTACAGTATAGTTACAATATGAAGTAGTGACATCTTACTCACATGAGTAGACATGGAGCATTACACAGGCCAGAGGGATTTTCTGTTTTGTTAGAGGACGTGCATTGTATCACACAGAAAGTGCTTTTTTGGCATTTTTAACCTAATGATAAAACAGAAGTACAATGGCCCCAAAGACAATAATAAAACAATATGCAATTAAGTCATTCCTCATTTTACATTACATTATTACATGTATGTTGCTTGTATACTGTAAATTTAAACTTGAAAAGTCACAAGAGCAGCAGGTGATACAGGCATCAAAAAGACATGTTTACAAAGATCTATGTAATCCTTATGATGTTTTGTATTATACAATTACATGCTTTGGTAAGAAAGCTTTATATATTTATCAATTTTTCAACTTGTGAAACCTGATTCTATTTGTAACACATGCTTGTATTTAACTAGTGGCTGGAGCATGTGAGGAAACCAATATTTGAGATTTATGTATTTGTAGTTCACTTAATAATATAATCAAGTTCGATCAATAATACAATCAGCAATAATATGTGACATGTACTGTTTAGCAAACATCCAGAAAACTATAACAATTTTACACATGGTCAGTTTTAATACTCACAAAATACATTTCATAACAAAAATCCAAATTAGTAACATTCAATTAATTTGTGAAATATATGAATAGTAATTAACATGTGTATACATTTATATTCAAATTAGCACCTATTCTCAACTTTAGCATTTCATCATCAACCTTAGTTTATCATATAAAATGTGCACACACAATGTATTGAGGTGTGGTTGTTTTTTCAACACAAGTGCTAGGTAAATGGTTTTCTCAGCATATTGCTGTAATATATTTTATCAATTAAATGCACAACTGTTGAGTGACACATATCATTTTTTGGTATTTCCATAAGGTTAACTAGAATATATAACCACACTGGAGAAACTAGAAGTTAATGCATTCAGTAGTGCACATTTAAAGGGCAAAAGATTGTTCTTTTTAAATGTTTGCTTAAATACATATTGAACAAGGTACATGTACATCTGGCAAATGGTGTTGCATTATTCATAAGGAGAGTTGTCATAGCTAAACCCATTCAGTAGCTTTGACATGCATGCTTCTTTTGTCTTTTTTCTTTAATGTTTGAAGTTAAATAATCCCTTAAACCATGCATCAATACACATAATTAATTATAAATTCTTTTTCTGAAAAACTGGTTGTTTAATGTGAACATATTTACCAGTACAGGGAAATAAACTTTTTACCAATGTTTTATGATTCCAATAATTCTTTTCTGTTCAAAATGTATTTCTTCAAAATTAATCGAATATTAATTATCAAATAAAAATAATTTATTCAAAATTGCTGACTATACTATGCTTTGAAACCGGCTGATTTTTTGCAAAGGTCAACTGCATCTCTCCCTCAAAAAATGAGGCTGAAAGTTCATTTACAGTCAGCATGTACGTACAAACTGAAGTTTTTAACATGTTATATGTACTTTTTAACATCTTGTTTAAATGGTAAACCAATATATTTGTTAGTAGTTAAAAGTCAACCTTTTTTTTACACCTACCTATTAAGATAAAATAGCTATCTCTCTTTTTCTGAAGCTTACGGAAGAACATGATAACATGGTAAAGACACTAACTTACAAATGTTGCCAAATAATGTGGAAAACAGGAATTTTAATTAATCCTTGAAAAGTACTTGACATATACATACAAGAATACTAATGATTATGGGTTTTATTGGCTTAAGAAAAACTCATTTATATACATCACATAAAGACGGTTATAAGTCTATTTAAGCTCTAGACATTTGTTTTATGTTGTACGTTCTTAATTTCTTGTTAAATCCTTTATATGCTTTTTTACCTGAACCAAGGTACTACAATTCACTCAAAATTCTAAACAAACTGTAGAATTCTAATAAATGGTAAACCCAGTATTTGATGCTTATAATAATCTTATTGCTATTTCAATCTCCTCTCCTAAAAATAACTGCAGATATCAAATATCATGCATCTCACAACACACAGTGACTTTTTGTCTCCATCTTAACATCAACAACTGTTTCAGAATTGTAACAATTAACAATACAAATGTCAGTATTCCTAAATTCCATGTAAATATCAATTTCCATACCTCTTTCTTTTTTCCTAGCCATTGTCTTTAAAAAATTTACATACTGTGCATGTTTGACATTGTAAAATGTTTGTTTTCTATGTGCAAGACGATAAAATAATAAATAAAGTGTTGTAACAGTGTCAGTGTGAAGCGTGGATATGCATGGTGTGAACAACAAATTAAAAAAAAAAAAAAACTTGTCAGAGCCTTTATGATGGTTTGAAAAAAATAGCAGAGGAATGGAAAATGAGTCAAAACGAACCTTTAAAACTATGTTTGTTTGATAAACAGTTTGAAGAATATGGCAAAACAAGAAATGTCAACAAAACAACACAACTTATGTTTGACAAAGAAATACAGTTTACATGCTTACACACGTGTTTGGCCACATATTAGTAATGTGTCCGTGTCCAAGATGTGGACAAAAAAAATTCTATATATATGTATACACAGAGTGAAAAACAGGTGTGACTAGTCAATTACAGTCACATGACCCACTCCATAGTATTACAAATTTAAAGGGATAGTACCAAATTTCCATTCTGAGTTTCCAATTTGAAAACAGCTCAATGTTCTGAGTTTCCAATTTGAAAACAGCTCAATATTCTGAACTGAAGCTAACATGCAGGGTAAACTGGCTACTGTTCTTTTACAAATACATTATGGGAGATTAGATAAAGAGGTGGCAGTTCTCACTAATATTTCAGTCAAATCGTAACGCTCTGAACCGAGAATTTAGCCATTGAATTTTGGTCCTAGCCTCAATCATCATTACTAAAGTCAGTACAATTAAAAACATAGTCTTGATTATCCATTTTTTGATTTAATCATCAATGAGCTTTGATCAGCAGATCGTCTTCTAATGCAGTAAATATTGCAGGCTTGCAACGACATATCTGTCTAATTAGTAATTTAGATAACATTTCAGCAAATGGCAGATTTAGCTCTTGCATGGTGTATGTTTAAGTAAACAAATAAAAAAACACACTTTTTAGTAACCAGACCTTAAAGATTGATTAAGGGCCACCTATGATGAAAGAAAATGATCTTGAGGTCAATGTCCATAGACCACTACTTCAGAAGTACTTGAAGACCTAGCTGGTAGACAATTATTTCTGATTTTCATTTTATAGCTTTTCAACATTGGACTACGTTATTTAATCTTATAAATAGAATATCCATGTATGTATACTCCTTTCAATTACTTTTTCACATAAAAAGTTTTATATCCCTTTCATCAAAACCTGTTACACACAATAATACACATGTATATCCCCTATTATATCAATGCCTAACTCATCTGTACTGTATACAAAACCCAATGGCTTGAAATATTTAAGGGGTCTATATTTTATCATGAATTTTAAAATTAAAGGGAGACTGTGGCTAATTCCACAACTTATGCATGTATTTATTACTTATGCATGTATGATTTACCATAGACTGGCCCAGTCTCTTCTATTTATTTTACATTTCGATTTATATAAAAGTAGTCATTTTTAGTAAACCAACACTTTCGTTTCCATTTGTATAAAAAAAAAAATTTGAGTAAACCTGTAACCAGCACCAGAGACTGGACAATTTGCGAGCTTCACAATAAAATGGGCGTTTCTTGTCCTGTTTTACGTTGTTCCTTATTTGGAATGATTGACAGTTGTCAAGCAAGCCCCGAGTCACGTGACACGAATTTGTAAATGTGATATTTGTAAAAGTTCGATATTTACCTTCATGAATCATGCGTCTCGAATGGAGTGCAAAGCAGTCATGCTGAAACCGTCTGCGGGCTGATGTCACGTTTTTGTTTCCATTCACCATTCGGCTTCGTCCCGATACGCATGAACTGGCTTCGTTAAGTAAAAGTTGTTATAATGATGTCGTGTGTAATTATTTATGTTCATTCACCTCATCCCATACGTTGTATCCGTTCATTCGACAGATATTATCATATTGTCCGTCAACAAAATTCTTAGATCGTTAAAGTATCACTAAATAACAATAACTGTTATCCACAACAAACATCTCGCACCTACATCAGTTTGCCAGTGCAAATGCAGTAATCCCGTGCACGACGTCACACGACCTACATAATGCAGATTGACCTACTAGATGAGAATGAAGCTCTATTTGCCCAGTCTCTAGAGATTACGTTTTTTTTTCGGTTTTTTTTTTGAGAGGACTGGCCAATTTTTGGTGTGTGGAGAAGACTGGCCACCAGTCTAGATTTACCAGTGAGGCAAAAGATGACATACTAAATTGTCAATGCTCTGAAACCGGCATATTTGTTATTTTTTTTATCCTTATTCTAATTGAAGCCCATTCTCACAAGCAGTTTGTTTATGTTTGTTGTACTGGTAACAATACCAAATTTAATATGGTACATAATTATAGCCCAAATTGATTCTTTAGCCTGTAACTTTTGAAAGAGATAATGTTTGAAACATATCTTATTGTTATTTTCATTGTACCGTGGATGATAAAATCAATATTTAAATATCTCAAGATTCAAGCTTTGTTGATATAATATGCAATTTTTGAAAAATTATGAAATGTCATAACAAACGTGTACTTTGATGGATTATTGACAAAATCAGTAGAATTACTTTTCAAATTACATATAAATAATTTGATCTTTCAGTTAACGTATTCTTAACAAATCTGAAGAAAACAATACTGCAGGAATTGTGTAACAACATTATGATGTCAAAGTTTTTTGTACTTACCCTTGTTGTATATAACAGCAGCCATCTTCTGTTAATATATTAGGAAGTTGGAAACTGTCATCAGGGCAGATTTTAGCTTCAATTGCGGGACATATCACAGATTTACAGACGGCTAGTAAAGAAGAAAGAAAAATAAACAATTTAAATCATTTAATACTATTTCAATAATCAAAAAAGTTCAAGTGTCAACACAATCTATTTAATTCTTGAAGATAACATCAATTAAGCCACTTGTGTTTTCTAAACCATTTCTCCACGGAAGTCTTTGTTTTTTCTATCTGTGGGTGAAGTCGTATACAATATCATACAAGAAGGAAACAAAGGTATTAAATACTGGGTGGAGTTCAAGAGATAGATTCTAAGAATTCTAAATTCACAACCAAGTCATTCAAAACGCTAACAAGCCGAAGGTCTCTCTTTTTTTAGCAAAATTTTGATAATAGGCACAAACTCTACAAGAGAATGAGTACAAACTCGGATGTGTACACTGACAAAAGGCATAACAAAAATTATGGTCTCTGCAAAATTGTTATGGCTGTCGGTCAATTTTTGAACACGAAAAAGCTTCACATTTCCCCTGAAACATTTTCCATTAACTTTAAAGCTTATATATCACTAAAAACTGAAAGGAAGAATAAAGGAATGAAAATTACTGAATGTTGACAAAGGGTTAATAAAAATCTAGGATTGTGACTTTGTTAATGTAATGGGTTAATGTGTGCTATAAATGTACATGTATGTATATGGATAAAAGTCATCCATCACCTTAATAAGTTGACATATAAGTTCCACCTGCTATTAAATTATGTATACTCCTATATATTTCCCTGCACTCCATAATTGAGAGGTAATTACGGGTTAATGATAGTGTTTTTGTATCCTTTAACAGGTGCTCTGATTATTCATAGTGAGACTGAAACCATGCGAAACAATAATTCCTGAAATACATAATGAGCTCACATAGAAGCATTATTTCTCAAGTGTCATTTTAATAGCCTGACTGATTCCTTAATGCTCTGTTATATTATATCTTAATTGAACCCTAATCTATGATCAGACAAATATGTGTAAAATTACACAGTTTGATATCCCTGTGGGCAGCTAGGTGGAGAATCTTAAGTTTTGAAATGTATGATTAGCGACAATTTCATCCAAGTAGAAAATAAAAGATATTTTATCCTAGGGTATGAGAAGAATTTTATTGTGTTTAAAACTAGATTGATGATAACTTATATGGACATATGTGATCCAATTTCCAAATAGGATGAAATAGCCTGTTCATATGATTAAATTACACGATTAGAAAAATCAGTCAAGAACCTATATATAATTTTTACAATACATTAAGTAAGTAGGTAGGTCTTTCATTTTTATGTATCTTTATAAAGTAAATGTACACTATCATTTCATTTGATGTATCTCAATCAAAAACGTTCTGTAAATAGACATATTTTATTGCCGTATGCTTAGCAAATTTTTCAAAAGATCATGTGACATCGCATCTCTAAGTCAATTTCCTATGTCAATTACATGCCTAATGTGTCAATTAAGCCTCCTTGTATTACACTGTAGTGAAAGATGACTAATTCATGATATAATCATTCACTTTACAGATGTTTTTTTTTCTCTCCCATAAATCATCTGAATTGGCACATCATTTCCGTGAGGTATTCTTAAACCATATCCCTATAGCGGAAATGACAAACTATATAAACATGTAAAAGTTACATCACTGAACATGCTAGAACATGTGCATGCTTTGCGTAGGTTTATTTTTTTGATACCCGTATATAACATACTGGTTACAACTATAGTTATTATAGAGTGGTGTCTAAGCTGCAACCAACATGTATGGGCGGGTTTTTTTTTTTAATCCCCTCTTATTCAGCTACATGTATAAATAAATGTACTACAAATATGCAATATTCAAATTGAAAGACTCTCATCCACTCTATATCATATTATTAGCTATTAGCTCTGCAATTTCTTTGGTTTGACCTCACGCTGCTACATGTAATTTTTGGGGCTCATCCACATGACAAGATCATCTATTTCACTAGTTATAAGCTATGTAACGAATGCTAGTAAGCTTTTGCAATGTTACTAAAAAAAAATCATTAAAAATTGAGGAATTTAAGTCCTGAATCAAAAAATAACCATGTAAACATTTTTCTACACATCACTTTTACTTGTAATGCACCCCTTTAACATTTTACAACAAGGTCCAGCTGTTTATGGGTAGCCTAAAAAATCTGAGGTATGAATCCCAAACACTGCAAGAGACTAAACTTTTAAACTTTTGTGCATCACTGCATAAAATATAGTGTATATGTCATACATATTTTAGCATCTATATGCATACATTAATCTGTTGGTGTCTATGATCTTTTTCTATTTTTATCACTTGATAGTTTATCTTTGGCGTCACAGGGACAGACATGCAGAGTCGAAAGATATAAAAAAAATATTTTATGAGATGTCATCTCCTCAGGAGTTAATTATTTCTTCTTTTTTTTCAGAAAAGTAACAAATTTAGAGGCGTGTTCTGTTAGTGCATCTGTCTTATGCTTTACAATGGAAATAAGAAAAGATAAATGATTGTTCTAAATCACCAACAGCAAAAATGGAAATTAATGAATGAAATAAAAGTTTGTTTGGCCTTTGGGTGTGTAGGTTTTTATCAGTTAACATTTAACAATTGAAAAAAAAAAGTTAAAAGAAAAAATTGAAATAAACAGGCATATATAAATGCTGGTCGCTAGTTTAAAATAACATAGAAAACAATATGAAGTCTTTATCACTTGTATAAATCTGAACATGTAAGATATTTACTTATATCAAAGTCCAGAGGGAAAGTGTGAGTTATATATATATATATATATAGTCTATATCATGTCATGGTTATTTTAAACGGAAAAGATATGAAACAGATCACACATTCCTTTAGAACACTTCAGTTTTTATGAGTGAACAATGGCTGTGTAGAAAAACACATTTTACCAGTAGTAGTACTTGACAGACAGATTAAGACTTACAAATGAGGCATCCAAGTATGTATTAATGGAGAAAAGAATGTCAACTATTCAAGCCTTTCATTGGATAAGTTGAGAAGCAATTGGCCTGGTAATTTAGATAATTGATGGCTAGTGATAACATGAGAATAATAAACTTCACTGTGAAAGATGTTCAACTTGATCATAACAAATACCTATGAGTATATATATTACAGTATATGTTTAAACTATCTCAAGTATTGTTTTGTTTTAATGTTATAGAAGCAAATCTGGACGAACTACATATCTGTTTATAGTTACACAATCAAGAAACAGAATTTATGTATAAGAATTACATGTTTGTATATTTCTCTTATCATGTATACTTGAGGCTATGTTAACAATGCATGTACTGTACATTTGTTCTCACACTTAGATTACCCAAACATTCTTCTGTGTGGAATTCCTGTAAAGTCATGCTAAATGTACCTGTGAACGATAGTACCTAAGTACATTATCATGGCTTTATAACTTGGATGGTATTTACATGTAGAGCAATCAATTAAACATATTTGCAAAACTCTCAGACAGTTGGCTATTCTACAACAGCTAGATGAAATATTGATCTGGTTTTAAAATTGTTTTTGAAAAGTCTGCTTTTTTTTAAGGTTCTACAGCTACTGTTACTGTCTGTTCACGAATCACCGATGTTGCCAACAGAATCTTTTTCTTTTTACAAGTCAGAAGAAGAAAGTAGTCGATTTAAAGAAAAGATAGAATCGATATAAAAGATCTAGTTGTAATTGTAAAAACTATGTTTACCTGATCGTTTACACACCAGTTCGTCACAACACGAACCAGGAATTCCTTTCCCTTTATTTAATACAGCGGCATAAAACCCTGGAGCACACAAAGTTTGGTTACAATATGCGGGTCTACACTGACACTTTATTCTTTTATCCAGAGATGTGGAATTTTGTATTAATTTAGAATCTGGAGGGCATATTACAGTCACGTCATTATCACAGTTACTGCTTGTACAGTTTTTATCCGGAACGGAGTTCGCTGGAATAGTATCAATAAAGTTACTGGGAGGAACTGGTGTTGTTGTGTTGGAAATTGGTGAAGGCACCAGAATCTTGGTAGCATTAAGAGCTGCTGTTTCTGGTTCTACTGCATTATTTGTCCCGGTACTTATTTCTGAAAATACAAAATATTAAAATAATTAGAAAATCATTCAATTTAATTATCTCTTCACAGTCAGGCATAACAAAATCCACATCAAAATGCGGGCACATGAAATGTCTAAGTAGTTTTCCAATATCTGGACTTGAAGGTTAGAAATAAAATTTCACCTCCCTGAAGACTACCAGTTCATATCACAAATTACATGTATAGCATAAAATTAAACCCACAAAGTCATTTTTGATTGGATCCAAATTGACTTGGTTGTTTCTTTGTAGCATATAGATCAAGGCTCTAGTTTCAGTCATATTCTCCAGTCTTGACTGACATTTACTGAAACTGTGTGGATGGTAAATCAACTGTTAGTCAATCTACATGAACACAATAAATACTCCAAAATTGAATCATTAATTGAGATGATGTTAAAGGTTACCGCAAAAAAATATATGTGCAATAAATTAACTTTTTACTAAAACTTTGTAGTAGGAGCCCTGTTTCATGTATCATGCTGTAACATGAATGCAGGTGTATCTAAAGCCTAAAGAGAAAAATGGCCACATGCGAAGAATATCTTAACATATTCAAAGAGTCTAATGTAAATCTGATATCTAACAAAAACACTAACAATGTCAAATATCTATTGATGAAAGATCTTGGATACAAGTGAAATTTTTATGATTATCTTAAAACAAGAGATATTGCTTGTTTACGTTTTCAGGGAAAGAGAATTTGAATAACAGCGCCGGAAAGTTTCCTGGTTTAACCAAAGATGTACGTTAATCACAAAAACTCCCTTTTGTTTGTTTAGTCGATCAGAATGCAAGCATACATGCCACTGATCAAAGTGTGGCTTTGTTTAGACCCATGTGTTGTGTTTGCTTGTTTCTTTGACAAAATAGTTTTGTGTGTTTCTTACAGGCTGTTGTATGTTTGTTTTGCTTCCCCACGATTTCCTGGCTTAAAATAAGCTTCATCTGTGCCATAAATTGTGTCAGTCTGTATACCAATAAGGAACCTCAGGTTAACATTTTTTTCCCAATTTCCCAACAATCAAGGATATAAATTCACTACAAACATGAAGACAATTCAAATAAAATTACTGTCTTCAAATTGAATGCAGGTAGGCTTTGATTTGGCCCCAGGTTGTTGAATCTCAGTAATGCCGGTATAAACATGATTGAAATAAATCCAAGCGATATGTTTACTTTGTCTGGCTATGACATATACATTTCATCTAAAATCACTTTTTATTTTCGCTCTAAGGTCATGATTTGACCTGGCTTTATAAGGAACACACAAATTCTGAGACAGCAAGTAACCATTAAGGTAGTAAGAATCAAACATGCAAACAAAAGAAAATCAAATTTTGTTATCAGACTTTAAACTAACAAGCTGGAACAAACAAATGAAAATGATAATATTTTTTCAGCATACTTTACATAATAGTGTGAAATGATCTGCAGGCTACATTCTGCTATATACATGTATATATCACTCCTTTTATAAAAAATTAAAGATGAAAATATCTATAGATTAAAAGGTGTCAGAAATGTCACATTTCACATGAGAAAAGATGGGGGGAAAATATTAAAACTTATTAGTTTATAACATATCTAATTTCTAATCTTTTTAAAAATCAAATTTATATCAAATGTGGGATCCCTTAAGTACAAATCATTGAATGAAAAAATGTTCTTATTAATTTATTTGTTTGCTTTGAAAGGTTCTGAAAATCTGGAATCATCCCAACTTTCTCACTTCCATTGTTAGCTCGTCTGTAACATGCTTCTCCTTTCACTAAACTAAGCCAGAGAAAAATGAAAAGGAACCTATTGAAAATAGGATGATTAACTGAAAGAATAGAACTGAACTAAGGTGACCAAGTTATTAGATAGATATTATATATTTTAAGTGGATGACAGAGTCAGTATTAACCTAACCTTCTTTAATGACACCCTCATAAATCTATCTTATATCTACCTTCAAACACTGGCTTGTTACACTGAACATGTTCAGTACTATATAAAACACAGCAACGACTATCACTTTTGAATATCATATCTGATGTATTATTGGTATAGATATGTACATGTAGTCTACAAAGGTTAAACTGTTTTTAAACATGGGAATTAAGGTGACTAAATGATTCCCCATTGTAAGGACACCAGTACCACAAAATTAAACCATCTAATTAGTATACTGATACCATAATGATAGAGTACATCATCTTCAAAAGTCAAGCGTATATTTAAATTTACCATAATAGACAAATAATCATAGACCAAAAGAAAAAGAATATTATGACTTGTTTAATGCCGATTGAACGTTTGCAATCATTAGTAGTATTTTTGTTTCACTAACCGATGCTTGTTAGCCAGACAATGAAATGTTACAATACAAATAGACCCAGTAAATGCTATGCATTACTTATATTGCTTCTCCAAGTCGACATAATAAAATGCAACTTTTGATACAAATGGTTAAAGTTGCCACATTTAAAATGTGTTCAAAACACAAGAGCTAAATCAAAGGGATGACAATTGCAAGTGTTAGTGTGGCAACTTTAAATTCTGTCTTGAGAAGATGAGAGTACAACAACCTAGACTCTATATATCTACTTATTATAGTGAAACGTTGGGCTAGTTGCCAGAAAGTTTACATTATAATAAGACGATTGTTAGTTAATGTATCTACATAAAGATAAGTTGATTGTAAGTCAATAGGATTTTAACATACATAATATCCTAAACTACACAGTTTTGGCAAAACTCCTAGAAGAAACAGATTCCTAATGAACACCCCCACATTATTTACAATATTAAGATTGCTTCAAATTTTATTCAGGTGAGTCTTCTCAGTTAATAGAAATGTATTCTAAACATATTTAACTGCATTCAAAGTATTTTGTTGTTGATTTCAAATGGATAAATACTGTCTACTACACTGCTAAAGGCAATAACAGTCTAACAATTTCTAATGCCATAATTAATCGAGTTACTAAATGGCACTGATATTGTTGTTCTTGGCGTTTAACGGCCGCTTCCACCGAAGGTGATATCGCAGACAAGTCCTATTTTTCATTTTCATTATCTTAGCGCACACGCAGGGGTCTTTGCTGTGGGAAGAAACCGGAGTGCCCGGAGGAAACGCACGAGGTTGAGAAGGAGCCCCTATCTCCATGCCATATATGCTCACACCGGGGATCGAAACCACAGTCGTAATCCAGAGGTCGAAGCACGGCACTCTAGTCCACTAGGCCATCCCAACATGACATTCAGGTTATATTGTTATTTGTATGTATATTGGAGAAGATCTGAATGTGTATTAAAGGTGTTAACTACTTGTAAATTGTGGCTTTAGCTGTGAACAATTAGATTGTAACACCCACTTGACAAGCTAATTAATTAAAATTGTGTATTACATCATTAATATACTGCTACTGGTAGGATATGTATTAGGAGATCCATTTTCCCACAGCTTGATAATAAAGTAATTAATGATGTGTAGAAGTAGGGATTACAACTGAATGTGAAGGTGCTATATTGATGGTGTTAACACTTGATTAACACAATATATTGAACAGCTGATCGATAGATATATATATCATAATAATACTTATAAGTAGATAAATATTAATTCCAACTTTCTCATACAAAAATTTAATCCCTATAGTCCCATTAAGATCTTTTGAATAGTACTATCCTTATATATCTGCCAAGTACATGAATACTTATTGTGCATACATACAGATAACCATTTCTTAAAGAAAACACCTGATGGCCTTTGCATATTATAATGGTCAGTTAGAAATCAGTGAAATGGAAAGATCACATTCTGTCAATCTATTAACGGATAATAGATCTTTATGAATAGAATATCTCCCACTACTGGGTACACTGCAGTATTAAATGCTACATGTACGCCTGTTGCTCGATCTATCAAATATAAGCACGTCTATTTTTCCTGCCTAGTAACCTGTCAATTCTCAGTAGGAAATCAAAATCCTTTAATACAGTGTATCTCATAAAAACCCGCTGATAATAAAAAATGCCAAACCATCATATCTTTAAAGTCTTCTCCTTGATGACTTTTCTGATCGACTGTAGCCATCCATTAAACTAAAGTAGATATCTTAACAAAAAGCTTATTCAGGTTTTTTATTCTTTGAAATAATGGACTATGGTGTATTTGTGTTTTTTTAGGTGTCTTTATCATTTACACTTTTGTTTAACATGATGTTTCATTTAACCATTTAACACAGTGCAATGATCAATCTCCATGATTTCACACAATGACAGGACGTGATTTGTCTCCCACTTTTTCAGTTATTAATTTTTCTGCACCAATGTGCTACATTAAACTGAACAATTTAGACAGAGATAAAAGGTATTAATGTTGCCCTTAGTAAACACTTAATGCAAAAAGTCAACTGTAGCTGACATGTTCAATAGATTTTGACTGACATTTGAATATGTCAAAGGTGATATCATGTATGTATGTATGTATGTATGAAAGACTAGATACTGAATACTGTCAATGGATACTAATTCGGGTCTGACAAATTGGTGGCTGGGGCGAGTTCTCATAGATGTAAAGAAACTTTAAACACCAAAAACTGTGATAAAGAATTTCAGATACATTTATAATGTGTACAAGTCTGAAACTCTAATTATTCTTCAAAGAAACACAAACAGTCTTTTTTTGAAAATTGTGAAGAAAATTTCTAAGGAAGACTGCTATACTGTCTGGAAGGTCATGCTGAATTTCAAATTTGACTTCTTGCCTTTTGCTTACATAAAGCCTTCTGATTTTCAAACTGGATTTTTTGCCTTTTGCTTACATAAAGTGTTGCATTTATAATGTCACTTTATATAAGCAAAAGACAAAAAATCTAATTGGAAAATCGACAGCAGCATCATTTAACATTGTCCCAATATCTTTTTACATTTTCAAGATTGACTTTTACCTTACATGTATACAAACAAATACTCTGTCACTTCTGGAACTGCTCCTTTAAATATACTTATTAATAACAACTATACATGTAAATCACAATCTAAAATAATATAACAACATGTATAAGCAAATGGGCCAGGGTCATGTCTATAAGCTAACCACAGAGTTTTAAATATGAATTTTAATTCTAGCAAATATGCTTCCTGAAAATAAATTTATGTTTTGTAATACATATTGATTTCTTTCAAGGAAGAGAATACACGTAAATAAATCATTAGAGGAAAGTTACAAATAGGAGGATGTTCATTTAAAGCAATCTTAAAAAATACACTATTGCTTAACAAGAAGAATGTGCGTGCTGTAAACTAAGGTCTGTCATTGAATCAACTGACATGGTTTTGATTCTCCAGTTGTACATGAAAAGGAGTAGAGTCGCCTGTCCAACCTCTTGGGTTTTCTGCGGGTCCTCCGGTTTCCTCCAACTGCTATTGACCCATACACGCAAGTGAATTATTGAAATAAAGCTGAATCATTTGTTAGACGCGAAATGACCTAGTTTATGTTGAGTGGATGTTAAACCGAATTTTTCCCTCCCTTTAACAAAAAAGTAACACAAACTTTCTTTTGGTCTTCACAATATAGTATATAGTATTCATCATATGAAATATTACTTTTGTGTGTCCAAAACAAGGGATTACATTAACATGTACAGTGTGATTTAACATGGCGATATAAAGTTTACTTGGTAAGTTATAAATGTTTACACAAAACCTTGGGTCAAACGCCTAATAGATTCTCAAATCTTGTTTTGATATCTCCTTAATCAATAGTGAAGCTTGTAGAAAACAAGATGTTTAACATTCCTTTCTAGTGTTAAATACACAAACCATCTGTAGATTGTCTCATTTCATTCATTCATGTGGTTAACAGAAATAATACTCAACAGAAAAACTTATCGATACAACTTTGTCTTAACAAAAGACAACAATTCGCACAATTCATGTCAACAAATATTCTATTTGCTACCTGACCCAGTTCCATTACCAGGTAATTGACTTTTTAACATTTAATAAGGAATATTCCAGTAAAGGTACAAATCTACATATGTATGTATGTATCGTAAAAGAGAACTATAAAAAGTCAAAATTCGTCATTTGGGGTGACTTAAAACACTATTTTTGATACCATATATGTACCAATATCATATTGAATAGCAATGAATGCTTTGGAAAGTTTTATCAGTTAAATGACATTCCACACCCAAATACATTGCAAGCTAAGATTCGTTATTATTATCAAACACTTATGTTGCGCATCATTCACAATAGCGTTCTGATGTCACTTTATATTCTTTATAATAGAAATATACAAATTTGTACGATACATAAAAAGTGCATAAATTCAACTTTAAAAGATGTAAAAAGACACATAATAATAAATAATATAAAGATAACATTTACCAGGGAATAAATTTATTAAAAGCAAATAGAAATAACTGGGTTTTTAAACATGATTCAAAAAGAGATACAGTATTACTTTGTATAATAAAAAGTGGGAGCTTATTCCATAAAAAGTGGGAGCTTATTTCATAAAAAGTAGAAGTTTATTCCATAAAAAGGGGTCACAAAAGAAAATGAATGGTCACCGTTGACGAAGTAATAACCCATCTGATAAAGACCTTACAAGAAGTTGTCTACATAAATTATTCAGACATTTGTACATAAATTTTCTAAATAAATAACTGTCAATAATAACTCATAATTTTCATTTTATGAAATCTGCAAGCAAGTGACTCATTCTTTCATATACACCTACAAAATCCGATTTTCTTCAGCACCCACTCAAATTATTGCCGTAAAATTTGTAATTTAATAAGAGATGCCCACCGATGAGCAGAGTTCATCTTAATCTATCAAATACAAACAGATTAAAAGCAGTTACAGAATGGAGTCTCTCTTTTCAAAATTTCTTCCATATATTTCTTGATGAACTATTTCTAGTTGATTACCCTAATCAGATTGATGAATGTGTAGTAAGAAAGTACATCTAACTACTTATATCTACCATGTAATTACTATGGACAAAACAGGTCAACCCATATATTAATATTTTAAAACCAGGTATTATCTATCGTAAACCAACCATTTATATGATATATTTCACACCAGAATGTCTTGTTTTCATTTGTGAACAATTACTTGGCCATAACATGTATACATGTTTGGCCTGAAGTACTCTGTTTCGTGACCTCCAATATTAATATTCCTAATATTATCCAAAATAAGGTCATTGGTCAATAAAGTGGTCAACATATAAACCTATTGATTATATATTATACTTATTACTTGTCAACTGTCACATATATATATATTCATTCAAAGAAAACATAAACTAGAGCAATTCTTTCTCCAATATTCTGTCAAAACATATGCATCAAAAATCAAAACACAATTGTGTCAATTCTAATTCCACATTCAGAAAACTTTAATCCAGTATGTGACATATTTAGTTTCAGTTTTGGTATACATTATTGTATTAATTTCCAGAAAAAGGTGACTAAAAATAAACAAAACAAGACTCCATAGTTTCCAAATTATGTAAAATTTCATGCAAAATCCGTGACATATGTCTCTTTAAACCAAAGCAATTTTAGTTTTGAGGAATTCAAACTCTAATTGAAGGCAAATATCCTACAACATCTAAAAATTGTTCTGTACTGTATTTCCAACATGTCTCATTTTTTGCAGAATCTGATTAAAACACAGATCCTATTTCGTTTTGATTCTTATAGTTCAAAATTTTATTTTTCTTATCCCACTAGAAACAATTTGACGTCATAGGGTCAAAAGCCACTAGTATGACTCCTGACATGACCTTTCCACTTCAACTCGTCAGATCGTCATGTAGTGGCGTCCATCAAAAGTATAAAAAAAACAAAATGAAATATAGATTTGTATTTTCATTAAAATGATTTTGGCAGCGTTGGTCATACGAATCATCTGAAAAATATAACCATCAAGAGTACCACACACCTCCCCGATGAATTTGTCCATTATCCACTTCTGTCCCACACAAGCTTTTTCTAATATACATTAGCATTGAGGAAAGTGATTTCTTTGTAACTTAACAAAGCCCACAGGAAAACCACAATGCTTATGATATCATTCTCAATTAAATTACACACAAGGTTGCTTGTGAATATTGGCCCCTTATGTGGATGGAAGACCCACAAAATAGAATTCATATTATAATATGTGTGTGTGGTTTACCCCCAGACCACCCATTACAGCACTAAAGATATTAGTAGGTGCTTTGTTATATCAGATTTCATTTGGAGTTTATTTGTCCTACTTTACAGTATTCAACAAAAGCAGATAAAGAATTAGAATAAGAGCTTGTAAATAATTCATGTAGTTCAATGTTCAGCACTTCATTCATAATATTCAAACCAAAAAAAAATGCCTAACATTATGCCCTACTGTGTTCTTTGACTCTGATGTAATGATTTTGAAGTAGATCAAGCAATCAATTGTGAGGGTGGTGTTTATTTTATGTGTTCTTTGATACCCCCATTTTGAAGAGCTGAGCTACAATATCTAATAACCTTTGATACATACATGTATAATAGTATTAAAAATCTACTGTATTGTACTTAGTGCAGTTTTGATATAAAACTTGAATATTGCAGACACCAAACTTATTCTGGAAAGATAAAACTGAGCAATAGGGACTTCACTATGAAGAAATCTAATACAAGTCGGCACATGAACGAACACCTGCATTTCGAAATCTAAACGTTTCTTTTTTTAAACTTTCAAAAGGACCACAAAGTGAAACTGATAAGCCTGTATATGTATTCAGCAATTACAAAGTTCAGGAAGCTATTGATATATACAAATTATAACTTTTTGGTAATGATAGGGTATCCTCTAACCTTTCTGAATACCCAGAAACAAAGAGTTTATCACAGGGGGTATATGATGTACTATAGAAATAATAACATTAACGGCCTTGATCAAATAGTACATACATAGATCTAATGATAGAAAATTGACTGTTGATTATTAACTGTAGGGTGGTGTGAGGAGGGTTGTTGTGTAGGGTTTCACAAAGCTTCTTTGTCTCCTGGTGTTATTATGCTATATAATATTACTGACCTCCAGATAATCATTACAGATGACGGGGTTCATGTAAACAGATGATAATATCAGACCTATTATTATTTATAATCTGAGTGCATGATTTTAACATAGATAAAATCATCCTTAAAAGATCTTTAGTGGGTATGGTTGACATGTTATAGTCTTTTCTAAATTATGTAGATTAGTTACATCATGCGCTATACCGAAACAATCAAACTGTCACCTGGAGTTACCTGTATTAAGATTATAAAGATAATATGTGAATATCTCGAGCCAAGTCTATCACTATTGAGATTAATTCAAGCCATCTGAAGCAAGGCGAGTAATGGCTTTTTTTTTTCAGTTCATATTAGTTAAGGGAATAATAAAGAATTTTTATCTTGATTATGGAATCTATTTTCAAGACCACCACATAGAAAAAGTAAATGTGACAGTAACCTTATTAAGGTGCCAACTAGGACAACTTTATATGCAAAGTGAATAAGTTCAAAATGCATTAAGCTCTTATCGAATTCTGTTCCCATAAATTGATATTGATAAGCTATTCAATACATATTCCACAAAATGAATCTTAAATTTCAATCATAGATTGAAATGAGAAACTAATAAAATAGTCATAGATATTTCAAAACAGACATAATTTGAATCTAGAGCAGTTTGGTAGTCTGTATGGAGTCAGTCTATCAGCAATGTTAACAAAGCAATCTCATTAATTGATAAATACATGATGAACAGTGATAATGTTTGATTGTACAGGTGTAGAAATTTGTCAGTTTATCACCTCTCCCAGTTTCTTCATTAACACCTGTCCAGTCACCTATATTGTTCATATCTCCATCAGATGATAACTTGTCAATCAAATGTCACATCCTAGTTGAACATGTTGATAACAACCAGTCATGAATGGAATTTGCTCTTTAATTTCCCTAAATCTAATTGATCAATAATCTATGATTATAAAACATTTAATAATTTTGTAAACATGGTATTTATCAAGTATTTACAACAACACAGATGTTTGACCAATTAGTATTTTTGTGTATGAGCTGAATTTTTACTTAGTGGGTGTTTTGTGTCATATTTAATCAATTTTTGTACTAAAGTTCTCTGCTCTCCCTTTTAAGTGACATTAATTTTGACTTTGCCCAAAGAAAGCATAATATACTAAGTCTAGCTCTGGCCCCCATTGGACTGATGAAGTTGTACTCATTTACACTAACAATGCCAGATTTGTTCTCAGCATGGTTATGTGTGGAACAGTTAAGAGAAAAGTTCGTTTAACCCGAGTTACATGTAAGGATATCATTATTTAATGCATGCGCATGTCTGGGCTATTTGCACAACATATATTTTAATAGAACCATACTTGATCCCAGATTAAGACCAGGTGACTTCAAGGGGCAAGTTCTGGTCCAGTCTGAGTTAGGCAAGATCAGTTTACACTACTGAAGTTTTGCAGAATGAATCTAAGTACGGACTGAGTAGGCTATGTTCCATTCTGGTAGTGTGAATGCAGGATTTAAAAACTGGCCAAGTTGAACTACCAAGTCAATAAAATTTTGAAAACAAAATCCAGTGTTGAAATAGGGAATAAATCTTGGCATATCCTTTACGACAATCTACATGAGGTGATTTTACCGAGATAAGAAGTGAAATAGTTTGGGCAGTTGGAGATTATAAACTGATATAAAACGACATATCTGAAATTCTGTAGACATGTTTTAATATAGATAAGTACATGATCGATACTGATTAGATAATATATATACATATACAAGTAAACAATCTTATCTATTTAAATAAAGGATTGGAAACCTAATTTATTGATACATACCTCCATATTAATATTACATGGTAAAATATAGGAGATTTAAGTTTCACAGATTTGGTATTGCTAAATGTTTCAAAGAGATTCCTTTCTACAGTCGCTGATTGTCATTTGTATTTTTCTAACAATATCAAAATGTACTCAAATTGATATAACATTATGAAAACTCAATTTTCAATTCATCTTTTTTTGTATAAATACTAAACAGAATTGAAGCATTTTTGACTGATATTCCTTTCACAATATTGTAGTTTTCAAGAGATATGACAAACTTTTGGTTTCACTTCTTTTAATATCCTGGCATAGCTAACTTGTGTTTTAAGATTCCAATTTGGTTTCAATCAGGATAAAACTATCTATTGAATAGTTCTAATAACAATTCAGCAATAAAAAAAACAAAGGGGAGCAGTTAATAAATCATTTGGATACTGTATGTGATGCTTTAAATTAGTGTTATTTCTGAGGTAAAAAACTTAAGTAAGGGGCCTGGAATAATAATGAAAGTAAACTTCTTGAGTAGTCTTCAGGATTTACATTTTCTTCTTTGTGAAAGCAAATATCAGTATCAGCAATCAGCTTTACATAGTAAACCTGCTTCAAATTCTACTTGATCTATATCCCTGTTCACAAGGTACTGTCACATCACTATTGTTTCTAAGATTACATGCAAATTTAAAGGAGATTTTAGAAACAGTAGATAATGAAATGATTTCACAAGTATTCGTAATGTGTATCTAGAATTTCTAGACCACTTGATACATTCCCAGAAACAATCAACAAGATAACACCACCCAAATAAAAAACTTCTTCAAAGTTCAGGTAAATAATGTTCAAATTTAAACTCTTCACAGGGTCAAACAATCACAAAACACTCTAAACCCCATATCTGCTTTCTTTTAATTAAAAAGTCCTAGAAAATACCATTCAAATAAAGAACGAAAATAGTTACGGTAACTAACAATTACTGACTGAAAAAGTTGGATCATAGCTATAAATTTAATTTTTTTCACTTAAATTGTAAAGGTGTTCTTTTACTTAAAGAACACACTTGACAGCTTGTGGAAATTGGGGTCTGAATCAGCAAATGTCAAAATATCTGCATTTGTAGACAAAGAAATTTGAATAAATTTGTATCCAATTGCAACCGTAAAATATAAATACTACAAAAAATACTACTTTGTGATGACATTTAGATTTTGAAGGTTAGGTTACATGTACCCTATGTGCACTGAACGTAACTTCTTGACAAATTGAAAGTCAACTGAAGGTGCATATCGAGACTGATTTCTATAATAAACACTATTGATTTAGACCAGAAGCATTGAATAAGAGTGTGGCCAACATGTATATAAAGAATGGTACCCTAGACTGCCAAGAGTCATTGTTGACTTCCATCAGTTACCATTACGTAAAATTGATCAGAACACTACAGTTTTGCAACAAAATAATGAATAAGAAGGGCTACAAAGTATAAACACAGAATGGTACCCTAGAGCCACTGTTGACTTCATCAATTAAAGTCAATTGATCACAGTTTAAACATATCATCATGGAGTTGGACAGAATTGACTACAACATATAAGGGATAAATAGATAAAAGATCAATATTTGTTTGATGGCAGGTACTTATTAAAGCCACGTTTGTAGTTTGTACTATGATCAAATTTTGATAGTTATATTGACAATTTGTCTCTAATCTGTAAACAAGTTACTTACATCATGATGTATAGGTTATTGGAGGATAGGTTAACTAACCACATTTTGATGATCTCCATCATTTCACATACAAATATAAATCAAAAGATTACATTTTAAGGAGAATATAAAGTATATTCTTTCATGACACATACAGTATGCCCTAGATTTCTTTAAACTTTCATTTTCATTTATCACAACTACATAACTCTGGCAAGAAGACCCCCTCCTGCAGATATTTAGTTGGATAGATTTTAAAATGAGGTTAAAATATACATGAGTTCTTAAGTAAGTATGGTTTAAGTAGACATAGCTAGCCACAGGCCAAATAGCTTGATCTTATCACAGGGAATTATTGAATTGTAAACGTCAAAACATAAATACAGGTTAAAGTCAACCCTTTATCTGTTTTTATTATTAGCCCACTGGACAACATAAAACTAATAGTATGCTTCAATACCATATGTAGATATGAGAATGTCCATTTGACAAGTGGTCAATAAGACATTCTATATCTGATGGTCGTATTATGTTTTCTTTTCTATATTGTTGACAGGTTTACTGGTCACCACAAACCGCTTGGTGTCACCAGGGATTACAGGGTCTTAGCCCCTTCTACAAGTACAACTATAAGCTATTTGATTTATGAACAATAATTGCTTCAATCAGCTGAGTCCTATTTAATGCCCATTTAATTGACTTGAACCGGTAACAAATCTTATTATGGAGACTAAATACAGAAGTAGAAATAAAGAGCTAGGGAAATAAATCATAATGCGATGTCAGTCTCTTTTTGTCAATAGATTTATTCACGCTTATAAAGATTATAGAACATTAAGCTGATTTGCATTAGCTGTTAATTTGTTCACTGAAATTCTTATTTCTAGCAGGTGTCCAGTCATTGATTTTTATGGTTGGACAACAAATTGGTCAATTTCTCATAAACCTGACAAGTTACAGATAGAGTTCTAATTTCCAATGAAAATGTGGGGTCAAAACAGTTTTTCCCTTGCTTCATTGTCCAAACAACTTTTGTTTTCATGGAATCACATATTGCCTAGATAAAACAGACATCTAATAAAGGGTTTTTTCTTGCCCCCCCCCCCCAAAAAAAAGAATTTATGAACCAATTTATGAATTACTTTTTGTCCTGAGTGGAAACATCACTAAAGGCATACATATAAATCGACCTGAATATTTGCAATGTTTGGAGAATTACAAATTTATTTTCTTTCTTGAATTTCAATTTGGGAGAAACTCAACTTGAACTGTCCAGATATATTAGCAGTATATCGCACATAACTTTTCAGGCAACTGAACAAATTGGCCTCCTTCACTGCAATCTCCAAGAACACTGGTAAATCAAAAATATATTACAGATACATGTATTCTGATCATAAGTTTTCAACACTAAAAACTTCTACAATCTTGTTATCACCAACTTATTGAGATCTATATCAGACAAAGTACTTTTTATTTATATAAAAGTAAACAAATCATACATGTCAGTTTTTAACAAAAGAAATAAAATTAGTGATAAGAATGACAGCTGTCATAATATACATTTTTTTACATACAAGATCAGGCATATCAATTTTTGGGCCACCCATATCATATTTTATACCGACAAATAAAATCATAATATACATATGTAAATGAAATGAGTTAAACATCCTACTGTTCTGCTCCAACTGGGCTAATGAAGACGGGCATATGCTATACAGTGTGCTATGATGGAAATTTTAGCTGGAGAGTGATGCTACGACCTACTCTAAAATTGAATTCCAACTGCCCAGGGATCTTTTACATGAACACCAATGTGTATGTGGGACTTTGGTTAATCGTTTCATTTGAATGACTAGACAGCTGTCCACATAATTATGTACATGCATAGTCCATAGTCCAAGAATTGGCAATTCTTTATTAAGAGGATGACTGTTTAACTAATGTAATTTGACATAATAAATAATTATCAATTGATCAATTCCCTTTCAAAAAAACTTTTTCAATAACAATCAAACAATGTTATGGATTGTTGTCTTTGACAATGGCAGTTGACATGCTTGCACGATTATTTGCAATGCATATTATTTTAAGAACAAGATGTTTTTTAATATAAATTTTGTAACAATGAAGTATTGTTTTGATTTTGAATGACAACTGATGATAAAATAAAAACTATGACCAAGTTGAATAAAACACTTTTAATTCAGGTACAAGATGGTGATCGTAGACTTTGCTCACCATGACACTATTAGGTCTGAAATTGAAGTCGTACATTAAATGGCCACCTTTTGACCATTAGAAATAACCTTTTTGTCCAAATAATAAGATTTAACTAGGTCAATAGGAGGAGGGAGATATATTGTCGGATACATACCGTGATAGTTTGTAGCATTGAGACTGGACAAAGTAAACCTCATTAATTGGGCAAGCTGTGTAAAGAAGTTGTATTAAAAGTATTTGTAATGTGGTAATGAAAGGCAAGAAGCTGATAAAGATCTTGTTTGAGATGTTTAACACTGGTAGTTATTATGTCAAGTACATCGACCACTGGGTCAGCCTCTTAAAAAACACCAGGTAATGCCTGCTACCTGTCACAAGCTTGAAAACTAGGTGACTAATGAGTGAATTGCGCTGGATAAGGTTAATTAACTGGTGACCTCTATTACATTTTGGAGGTTAGCGTATGATCCCCCACCGATTTTCAAAGAGATAATACAACTACTACGTCTCACCGCACCCCTCCCCATGACCAATAATAATCCCCGTTCTACCACCTGTATTGCATTATTATTGTAATCTGTGATTGAAGTAATACACAAAACAATAGAACAAGAACAAAGCCTTTACTATTGCGTGACATTTAGCATTTATTTGGCTGCCAAAGTCACAGTATTCTGTTTAGTCAGATATTCTGATTTGGAAATCACCCAAAGTAAGTACAGTCTGTCCATTTTTTTCTGTAGCCATGATAAATAAACAGCTGAACATGTACATGTATCTTTAGTTTACACAAGATGCCATTCTTGTTGATTACTATAATCTTTTAATCTTTCATTTGTTACAGGTACATATCATATGCTTTTAAATGAAAAGTCAAGGTACAGCAGAAATTGTTAACAGTCAAAAGATATTTAATTACAAGACACCCATCAGAACTAACTGGAATAAGAGTTTGAAGGCTGCAACACTATATCATAGATCATAAGATCAAGCTGAATAATTCAGATGAAGTTTTTTTTCTTTCAATTGGATTCTCATGGTACAACTTCAACATCAATGTTACCTGTTTATAGTGATATTGAAATTGACATTTAAACTGAAAAATTGAATTAACAATCAACCACATGTCAACATCATTAGAGATACATAATCAATCAATCCTTATAGCCCAAATAAAAAATTTGTAGCTGGAAGATTTTTTAAGTGATTTTTTTATCAGATCAATTATTGTTCGTACTTGAAGTTGTCAAATAATGATAGATTTAATCTAAAAAAAATAAGATCATTCATCAGTTTCACATAGTTATCTGTCATAATTTAAGTATATATTATATTAATATAAGTGATTGAATGATATTTAGAGCACATGCTAGTACATCATCTGATAATTATTTACATACTTCATTACCTACACGAGTTCAAATTCTATACATTTTTATTTCTTTAATAAAATATCAATATAAAGGGTACAATGTCCATATTCTGAAAAAAGTTTAGCCTTAGGCCTACTTGTAGACATATCTGAATAACCGAAGCTGCAAAATTTGACTAAATTTGTCTTTCCAAATCAGAAATTCATGAACTTGACCTATCTATTACCAGTATATGCTTTGTCAGGTATTATACAATGTATACTACATTTAGGTAGAAAGTGTTAAAAGGAATTCCAGGGATCATCAACCTATTCAGGTTTCAATGATTCTGTTTACAGCTGAAAGTTGTATTCACAGATTCAAAAAAAAGTATTTTAATGAGAAGATATAACCAAAGGCAATATAATCATCTAGGCCATGACAGGAATGTTTACATAATGTTACCAAATGTGAAAAGGTTTATTCATATAGTTAAAATAAGAAGTGGATATTGAATCAATGGAATAAAACAGAAATTTGAGTAAATTTCTATCTTAAGTTTCTACAATGAACATTTTTTACATCTGTACATGTACTGTGTATTATATCTTGTATTTTCATATTCAAACAAGTCCCTAGTCATAATTGATAAAATGGAATTTTATACCGAAATAGGTTGTTAATATTATTTTTGATAACACAATTCTACTATAGCAAATCTTTCCATAGCTACTAAATTGACCAGACTTTGTTTAGAATCTGTCCATCACATGCATTATCAAAACTGTTTGTGCAGTGAACACAGGTTCGAGTTCATTCTATTTGAATGCTATGCTGCAACGTGGATATAATCTCTGCTTCATTTCCACCCCATGCGATTTGGACCAAGCAGCTGCACTATTCCTTACCAGATTTGCATTCAATATACATGCAGACAGGCCAACACATTTATGTGTAGGTGTGCCATTTGTTATAATATATACTTAACTAATAATCAATGACAATACAAATGATCTTTTTATAATGCACGGAATTCACCACTTGTACTTTACTGCCAAGATTTCTGATAACAGTTATTTAGTCAACTTTTTCAACAAATACGAGCTTTAAAAGCTGCCAAGCAATCAAAAAGATTAGTTAACTTATGTTCTTTACATGCTGTCGTTTTCAATTGTTTTACATTTGAATCATACAAAACTGTGTACTTTTACATTATTGATAGGCCCTGTAATGGGTTAGAAATACTTGTTTTCCTTACCGTCCGTCATGATTACTATGCATTAGATTACTTATTTAAATCAAATGAACATGTATTCCATCTTTTTAGCACTTGCCAATGGTCTGATGGCACAATAACAAACCTGTTTTGAAAATTTACATGACATTGTCCATGAGAACATATGAAACAACAGTCATTAACAAGTCACTTACTTATTCTAACTGTTTATACAACACAAACATTAAGAAATCCCTGATCAATCAAAATAACTTTTTGTACAATATATTTCTTATATTTTACATTATTGTGTGCCTGTTTAAAGCTATGTTCCATCAAGCATAATTGGGTCAACTGTTTGACCGCCTTAAGTGCAATACATTAAATTTGTAGACTGTCAAAATAGTTACCCTTGCAACAAATATATTGTTTCTGGCACTTTGCTTAGGTTTCTAATGGATGGTTCTGTGTTTAGCAATGTGACAGTGGAAAAATATCCTTAATTAAATCTATTAGAAATTACAATGTATCACTATGGGTGCCAAAGAAGATGAACGAAGACCAATTGGTTGGTTTGAACATGTTAATAGCTGTTCTGATTAATCCAATCAATCAAAAAAGTCTCCTTTGGGATCACTGACCTATGCTGACACACAAAACCTAACCTACCATACTACATGTACAGCATGTAATATGATAAGAATTAAATTACTATAGATGTTAACACCAATGTAATGAGCCCAGCACTTCAAACATCTATTTCGAGGAAAGTGCACTTTCAAAGTGTTCTTGGGTCAATAAGCATCTAATAATGGTAAATGAACACTCTAAAAATCCTTTTAATAGAAGATGTAATTTTTTGTTCAAAGAACAGCAAATTTCTTAATAGATGTCGAGATGATTATAGAGGTTATGATGTAGATACAGCTGTGTAATTGACACTGACACAAAGACGATTCAAGTACATGTATGGCATAAGAAAATCAAAACTGTGTTTACAGGCCCCTTTTTTGAAAATGAGTTTTCGTGTGGACATAGTTGAAATTCTTGCCATTATTGTAAGTATTGTGTTCGGGTATTATGTTTTAGTCAGCTGTGCTTCAATGACATGATATTGTATGTTATGTTATATTGTCTAGTATTTAAGGTGTTTAGAGTGTTGTATTTAGGTTATACACCTGATGGGTACATTGTTATTGCTGGTGTTCAACTATGTTTATCTTAACATACCTTTAGTAAAAGGACAACTTTTTAAAGCAATTACTGAATAATAGATCCAACTAGATCAGAATTCGGGAGGGGGCAAGGAATGTTTAATTTTCATTAAGATATGTCTTTGATACATTTTTTAAAAAATAAATGACCTGTTCTTGATTTGTGAAAAAATCTTTTTAAAAAATGTTCTAAATTTGACCAGTTACATGTAGGTAAGACAATGCAGCAGACAATTTTATATACTGATATTCTAAATTAGAATTTTAATAACACAATTCATCTATTAATAAACAATGATTCATACAAACGAGTTCTCGATTCATATTTCTATGAATAGTCAACATTAGCAACGAAAAAAAAAATATGTAACTAGTTGACAACTATCTAGTTTTATTGATATGAATTTGGCACCATGACAAAAATTATTGAATCAGATTGGTATATGACTAATCTGTAAACATTGACAGCTGATTCAAAATTAATTATAGTTATCGCTAACTTCAATTAATTTTTATACATGTATGGCCAGAAACCATTGGGTTTTAATTACTCAAACATGTATATAACATGTATAATCCACATACATGTATATGTACTTATAAGTTTCTTATCAAATAGCCATAAACCAACGCAAAAGACAATTATTAGATGACAGTGTCATAATGTGCTATTTTTGGTCCAGTATGTAACAAGAGTATTGATAATCCAAACCCCTTTGATTAAGGTAAAAATGAAGTATAGAATAGCATAATTACAGCAGGGTTTTTTCCTAATTATAGATTCCTTTTTGCCCAAATTCTTGATGGTGAAAACAAACTCAGCTACATGTACCTCTTAACACTGGCTTTTTATCAGAAGTAAAACAATGTTGTCTTTTTCAATTGCTCACAGAGGCTCAGTACTATCTGAAAAACTTAGTGAAGCTAGTTGGGTTTTTTTTACAAACAAATATATTATATAAAAGGACAAATGTAAAACATTATCAGGAACCTACAGTTTAGTAATGGGAACACATGCATCAAAATATTAAAACAGAAGTCAACCTGTTTCGCATCTAAAATATGAATTCAATTTGTTTAAAAATATGTCTAGCCAAAACCACCTGTATACATGTACATAATATACCTAATGAACTAATCTAACCATGACATAACTGGGTGTGACAAAATATAACAATATGAAAGTCTATAGGATATGCTTACCAAATATGGATTTTTTTCTAACTCTACATGTAGCATATTTAAAGTAAACAGTATTATTGAATACAATATGCTTTATATTCAATTTCTGCATGAATGTTATTGCAACCTAATTTTATCAGGGTTAATACACAAAATATTTTGGTAGATAGTAGCCAAGTTGTTCGAATCCGCTATTGTATTAATAGAAAAATACAAACTGAATATTACTAAAGTAAGATTAAAAAGAACTATCAAATCATTTCATGAATAGTGACAAACACTATTCCATACCACTAGTCCACACCAGGAGTCTGACCCCTGTTCTGCATATGCAATACAACTCTCCTACATGTACATGTATCTATACATTAAATAAGTAGACCTTATCATATATCCATAGTTATTTACATCAAATAATCAATGTCAAATATAATACACATTACAACATAAATGAAAGACAGGATCATTTTGTTTTAAAAGTGACATTTTGCTTATCGACTTATCTCACCTTTAAGTATCCTGTTCTAATAATAATCAATGTATCAAAAATGGGTTATCAAAAAATAAAATACAGTCTTTTTTGCTTAGGCTTATATTAGTCAATAAAACTAGAACACAAACAAGAGTACAACATATGTTTGAAGTGTTTTTCTTACATAGATCCAGAAGAGAATTGTGTTGGGGCTTATTTTTTAGGGTAAAACTTTATCTTTAAACAAGATGTGCAGTATCGAAAAAAAACAGCTCTATTTGCTTTCTCTGAATGTTCTCATAACAAAATATTGGCTTTCTTTTACAAAATACATGAAACTAAACAAAACAAAAAATTTGTATTGAAATAACTTTGAAGTATGCTGGCTAACGTCTATGCAGTAAATTGAGAAATAAAAATAGTAATTAATCTTTAGCGTTTGTCTTGACAAAGTTAAGAGAATCAAACATAAAGACGATTCCAGGAACCATTTCCAATTATGTTAAAATTATTGAACAGTATATAGCATTACAGTTAATCAAACAAAAGTTGATTAGTCCCTGTAAGATATGTGATTACAATCTAATCACTTTTGTGCAACTGGGAGTTTGTAAACTGCCATTTTAATTCCTTCAGGCAATTGCCCTATCACACTCCTCATTGATTTTATGGCCAATTTAGATGTTTATCAAACACACAACTTTACTGACAACCCAAGGATCTAATATGTGAGTGCTGCATTCTCCTCTTTCAATAGCCCCTTAACCCCTTTAATACATGCCATTTATTGACTGATGTAATCATTGTATTATATAAACTAGTTACCACAAACACTGTACAACCCCTATCACCTCATCAGTGATGGTTAATGAATGTAATGATAACTACTTTGACAGAAGTAATTTGTGGGATTTTATGCAATATTGATAGGGTGAAGAAACCTTAAACACTTTCATTAACAACTTAATTAACTACTTTATGCTTCTGTTAAGCGTAAATATCCAGTTTTTGTTGGGTGGAGGGTGTGCAGCGCCTCGAATTGTGAATACACTGAAAAGTCAAGACACTTTCCTCTCAAATATATTTCAATATGCAATTTCAGCGATAAATATATAGTGAAATCAGCATTGAATTAGATATGAATAACTTAATTAACTACTTTATGCTTCTATTAAGCTGAAAAAAGTATCCAGTCCCCGTTCAGGAGAAAGGGTGCAGCACCTCAAATAGTGAATGCACTGAAAAGTCAAGACACTTTCCTTTCAAATATATTTCAATGTGCAATTTCTGCGATAATTATATAGTGACATATCATCATTGAATTAAGATAATAGGTATCTAAAAATAACATCCAGGTACAACATATTCTCAATGAATTGTATTTATCATTGTTTATTCCTATTGCCTATTTGGCTGGAATATCCACATTTAATGGTAGCATCTTACTTATTTACCAATTATCTTAAATTTGCATATCATCATTTTTATTTACTGACATTTTATTCAGTTATTCAGTTAATTTGGGGGCTTAAAATTTCACTGCCAAAAATAATTCCAAATATATCCATTTGGTTAGTATAAATAAAAGTAAGCATAAAATGCATCTTATTACGGAAAAATGAACAAAAAATCTCCATTTTCATAAATGAACTAAAAATCTCCATTTTCATAAATGAAACCGTCATTTCATGTTTGAATGACACCCCTTCAAGTACGCAGTTTGGCAATTTCCCAAAAGATTTGGTCAGCAAAGAGATACGAAACAAGTGGTTAACAGACGGCTAAAAAATTACACTTTTATTTATAATCTTACATTAGAACAGGAATAACGCGGTAACTTGTTCACTTTCTGGGCTATAACCCACACTTCTATCAACAAAATGTTATAACTTGGTCAAAATAACAAATAATGAAGTCACGCCGAAACGTTATGGAGGAAAATGTTATTGTCACGTAGCGTCATGCCATTATAACACATCAGGTATGAATTTGACAATGTGTGAAGATATTTAAGTTAATCAAATTTTAGTTGTATAATACAAAGTCATCACAAATATGTCCATTCCTTTGAAAGGATTTTCAGTATGATTCAATGAAATTTTTACGTGTACATTTTTAACTTGATTTTTTACAATGAAAATGAAAGCCATGTCAAAAACAATTTTACGCCATTGAAGGACAGATTAACGTTGTGTAAGTAGTGTAGGTGTATATGTCCTAATACTGTATACCCTTGTTTCGCCTGCCTCAGTTTGTAATGTGGAACATCGCTAGAGATAGTAACATTGTGTTAAAATTACGCTGAAACTTGTCGACCGATACAAGAATTTACCCGAGCGTTCATCAATTGCCGTGAAATATCACCCATCTATTTAACTCTTACTTGGGCGTTATGAGAATCGAGACATGTCATTACGTAAAATAGACCACACTAAAACATTATATTCTATTTCTTACCTTTGCAAATACCTTCTTCTTGTCCCGTAATGGCCTGTCCAACTTTGGGCGAAATATAACATCGCAAATTATCAGCACACTTGCCTAGCAATCCAAAATTTCCACCACAACTTTCATTGACTAATTTAGCACACACATTACAGCAATTACAAATTCCTTTGGTAAACCCACCTGGGCAATCCTTGGGGTCGGGTGAGCATAACTCCGGATCGCAAACTCCACAACTCAAAGCACTGACAGAATAATTGCGAAGTATTAGTGACAGTCCTACACTTAACAGAACAAGTAACCCGCTCGAACTTTGAGTGATCATGCCGTCATCTAAATTAAAACGGACTAAAAACCTTTATCCAGCACGAAATTCTGAAAACTTAAACAGGACGCACCTTACAACCAACATTTTCCACCGGTGCGACATCACAACTAAATTCACTGAGCTTATCTTGAAAACAAAATGCTGTCTGCTCGCACAACTAATTTTGTTTCCGGTGTTTGAGAAGTCATCCGGGTAACTAGTTTAGGCGCGCGCTACCGCTAGGGGTCTCAATGCTTCGTGAGTTGCCTGCCAAGATAAAGTAACGCCCCTGAAAGTTTAGTTGACAGGTAGATGTCGAAGCGAAATTTCAGTCTAACAGCGAACGAACTTTAACCGAACACAGCAGCTTTTAACGTTCGTGTATAGTGTACTCACAGCAGTGTTATCTAGCCAAATGATAGGCTATATACAGTGACTTGTGTTCATCGAACAAATAATACGCACCGGCCGCTTACCTGTAATCCATGAATGACAGGTGTGAAGCCAATACATTATATTCACCGCCCTTGTATATAGCCTAGTCATGTGACGTTTTCATATACGCGTGGTATAAAAAAAACTCAAAAGCACACATAAAACCAAGTTATGTATTACAAAAAGTTTTGCAATGACTTTCTCTTTCTGCAACTACAGTTGCGTCAGTTTCCTAACTTTTCATTTTGATTAGTCACTGCGTAGTATTTTTTAGAATAGACTCTTATTAATTTTGATCATAACTAGATTGAAATAGCTCAAAAAGAACAAGAACGCGTATATTTTGTGAATTGCCACTAATGTCCATACAAAACATATCATATTCATATTAACGCTGTACATTTATTTATGATATCAAATGACTCTGTATCAGACCATAGTTTACACGGAATGTGCCGTGGCACATTTGTGTCATAACATGTACAATATAGCCATATAGGCCAATCGACAATTATAAACAACAGCTTATCTATGTATATGTTAAAGATGATAGCGGGCTATTAAGTTGGGAAAATGATCGTTGTGAAAGAGAACAATTGCAAAGACAGACGAAAGTCTACGCTGCACAAAATTACACTGATGCTTGTTACAAATATATTAGATTATCGGCTCTGTTTTAGATGTTAAATTATGATATTAATAAGATTAGCAGACCTTTGTGGTCACATAGAGGAATATTAATATTATATTTAAACTAAAAATGAAATGTTTTTTCTCTCAGTACATATTAAGCTCGTTAACCGAGTTAAAATTATTTCTGAAAAAAAATTGCAGACATTATGTCTCTGTAGATGTTACATAAGGTGAAATATTACAAAATTATGACAATGCATCAAAATAGTGGGGATATGATAACAGACATAACTGGTATTTGTTATCCATCTTATTATTTGCTTCATTGTGACCAGTATTTCTTTTACTTTGAAGAAGGTAAATGCACCGCAAACAGCATGTCTGTATAGAATAAATCCATTGTTAGATTTATAAAATGTATTTTGAAGCATGAAAGAAATTATTAATCGAGTGTGAAACGGTGGGGGATGATACGAGTAACTCCTTCAAATAAAACCCCCATTTAAAGTTTATTGGCAAACGTCATCTGGTCAAAGGTGCCAGTTACCGTCTCTCTGATCACGCGTATAATTGTTTGTCAGGCACACGACCCCAAGAACCAGACCGAAGTTAGAGATAAAACATATTATTGTGTCGACTTCTAATTGCAACCGGGAATTTCCTTACAGTGTCTGATTAACCCCTTGGTTTTGTAGAAAGTTGATCTCCCACGTGCTTCGTGGACTTGACAGTTTTATTTTTTGTAACATCTGCCGTTTTCATTTATTTTAACTAACAGAAAAAAAACGCCGAATAGGGACGATAAAATAAAAGAAATTAAATAGGAATTTAGTAATGAAACATTTGGAAAACACGAACTGGATGTATATATATATATACAATTTGATTAAATTTTCCCGTCCACATGTCACACGATATAAACAATTACAAACCATGCTAACAAAACCATAAAGTACACAGCATGACGAACGGGTAGAACCAAACATTTAATAAGATTTTAACACCCGATCAGTTTCTCATCGTGTTTTCATGGCCCTATAATGTCATAACTTCGGAGTCCAGTGATATTTAATCAAAATTTTGAGTCCAAACGGTTTCAGGTCTACAGGCCCTATATAACACACGACTAGGTTGTGTTGGGTTTTTTCCCTGTTATTTACTAATATAACAGATGTGCACGAGGAGACATCAACCAGCAGTTGGTAGGACTGGTTCATGAAAGCAGAGGAGCCACGGTGACTCAGTGGGTAAGACGTTGGCTTGCTAACCTGGAGGTCCCGTGTTCGGTCCAAACGTTGGCCGAGAAAGCTCATCTGGACTTTCCGGCGTTGCCCCTCTTTGTCAGTGGAACAGGGCCAAGGGCCTGGCACGGGACAACGAGTAGTAGTTCGGATGGAACGAAAAATCGTGCACGTAAAAGACCCATTGCAGTTGGAATTCGATTTAAGAGTAGGCCGTAGTGCCACTGTCCGTATAGCACATGATTCCCGTGCTGACCGAGACAGGGATATTCCAATTTACCAGGCGCGGATCCAGGGAGAGGTGGGAGGATCCCGATATAGCCGGAAGTGGCATCTACAGCGTTCAATTTTTCGCGGATTGCCACTCTTACACTTCAATATGGAACCCCCTGCTAAACATCCTGGATCCGCTCCTAGCACATATTTTTCTGTGGCACATAATGGAATGCCTGGCAAGATAGAAAGTCTATTCGTTTGGGTTGTATGAAAAATTGAGCTCCCATTAAAGATCACCTAACAGTTGAAAATCGAAATAAAAGTAAGTCGTAATATCGCTACTGTAATTGGCTAAATAATTTCGGTCATAGCACACTGCGTGACACATGCCCTCTTAATTGGCCCTGCTGATGCAGAACAATATAGGACATTCAGCCCCGTTTAATTTCATTGCCATATCCATGGAATTCGGGTCTCCCAATTTATACCGAACAATCCACATGAATTCTTGACATACATCATAATATTTGAGTTAAACTATTATTGGGTAATAAATAATACATGATTTTTTAACGTTACAAAATGTGTTGCCAAAGCAAAAACTGAAAGGAACTTCCTAGATGAATAACTTTGCAATATCTACCATAGGTACGTTTTCCGCAATAATAATCCTATAATAAAACACAATGAGAAGTAAGTATAATATATAATACAAGATAATATAATGTAGATCTATATCTACTGGTGGACATATGTTTGTTTATATCGAATGGAATGATGTATAAACATCGTTTTATTAGAGCAAACGGAAGGGTTGGGAGAAGTCTTAACATATTTTGGCGTTGAGGTGTGGGTTGAAAGTTCTTTTGGTATTCCCGCTTGACCACCTTGTCGGTTGGTATATCAGACGTGAGATCACCACGCACAGCACATTATGTAGATGTACTAATAAACTACAAATCCTTGAACCAAATACTGAAGTGTAAAATGTATTTATATACTAATATACTTTATGACATTTCCGTTACGATAAACATACGTCGAAATGCCATTCTTTTTGGAATGGGTCTACATTTTTAGCTGGTATATATCTAATGATTTGGGAAGTTTGAATGAATATCTATTTAAACAACTTGGCAGGTCAATGTTTCCACGATGTTATCTTTACAAATCCAATTCCAAACTATTTTCCCATTTCCAGGATATTACCTTAACGAATGTTTGCTTAGAAATCAAATTCAGAACTAACTACTATTTATATTACTTGGAATCTGACGTTGGCAATAGCTCCAAGGTAACATGGTTTCTAAATCAAATCCCACTACTAATAGTTGGAGGTAAAACGTCCGCTTCCACCAATATTAATATTAATGGCAAGAAACCATACCCAAATGATCATATCCACTTAGTATAATTTATATTTAAGTGTGTTCTGTGCAAGACAGTGCATGGTTATTCTTTCTAGAATACATGATACCACTTCTCATTTATCAATGCAGTTGTCTAGATATGTATTTAGAGCTTTTTTAAACATACATTATGCAAGAACTAAATCTGATAATTGTAGGTGTTTCTTTAGGCTCTGAAATGTAATCTAAATTATTAATTAGACATTAATTAACTTATCCAGACCATAATCAACTCTCGATGTCATCGCTAGCTTGCGATATTTACTGGATTATAATTCCCTATACATTATATAGTTTTTAACTGTTATTATAGTGAGAACTGCCAGATTTTTATCTAATCTCTCATAGTGCATCTTTAAGATAACAAATCATAAAATTAAACATGAAATTTAATTTAAAAAAAACAATGCAATGTATGTGCTATTCGTCACGTAACTGAAATTAATTCCATTTATCATAGTTTGTAATTCCGGACAATGTCGGTACAATTTGAATACATCCGATGAAATTATTGTTTAACAAACCCTTCAAAATAACATTTAGTCATAAATTTCATTTCCGAGAATTCTATTTTAATCTACCAAATAACGGAAATATTTTACAACAACACGGTTTATTAAATTATGCAAGATTTGCAAATACTATTGAATAAGCTTCATATTGGGGCGTTAGATTTATAAGCACTTGTTTTAGATATAAGACATAAATGAAGGCCAGATTTGAAGTATTTGAATTATGAATAGTTGACATGAAGGGGTTTATATAGGTTGGCCACATATGTTGTACGTCTGACCAGAATAACCTTACACTGCTGGTTGGCCGCATTCTTTGCTTTTCTTTCTGCGAGTTCCTACCATCCTATAATACGTGTTTGTTTCCACAAGTTGGGAATATTTTACCTATTGGTACCTTACGTTAAATCTGTTAGTTCTTTTATAACGTTTCCACATACTCAACATTTACAGGATTCCTGTCCTTTCTACTTGATATAATTACATCCGACGACACTGTCCCTATTCCCTCTATTTACACATTAATTGAATTTCATTGTTTTATTGATGTTCACAAAGACGAATAAAAAAATAAAATTTTAGTTTTACAAACTATTTTTCTATTTAAGACTTTCGTGATTTCAAGGCGCATGTATTGGCGTCAGTTTTAGATAACAATAAACCTTAATGGGTTATGTATCTTTCAAAAGAACTCAAATTTCAAATATTTAAAGGAGCTAAATCACTGATACTTCCGGTATTTCAAGGCATGTAATGGTGTTAGTTTTAGAAAACAATAAACTTTAATAGGTTATGTATCTGTCAAAAGAACTTAAATTAAGAAAAGATTAAAGGAACTAAATCACTAATATTTAGAATCTAGAAATTGACACGAATGGGCCACAGCGCGTAAAATAATAACGTAATATGATTGTTTACTGATTACATTCTATCGTTTCCGTTTTACTCTAATTTCAAATCTGTTATGTTTGGCGAAATACGCGACACGTCGAAATCGAATCTCAATCTCGAGCGTCTGGTCTACAACGACAGTATCTATTGCGCATGATCTCCAGCTAAGAATATGGGTACCGAATGACATGTTTAGCCTCGTTCTTCGAGTCCCCTTGGTTTCTGAAATCAGCAATGTGCCAGATCAATGATTGATCAACCCAAAATGCCATGCAGTGATTTCTGTAAAGATTTGTGAACGTTTTTTTTCTCTCAAGCGCCTGCTCATATAACTAGATATCTTTGATTTGTGTAATAAAAAAATTAAAGTGTCGATTTAATGAAGTCTTATGTGTTGATTGATCTAGTGGCGTATAGCCAGGAACTTGCCATGGTGGGTACTGGGGTTTAAATGCTTGAAGGTCATGAAGCGAAAAAGTTATGAGTTTGCTACGGGATCCCCCCAAAATGTTTTGGCCTAGCTCTTTGAACGAACAACCAAGGACTATAATAAACTTGTTCGAAGTAAGTCACACAGAAGGGTTTTCTGCCTTAAGATTATTAATTAAATATCTATCACCTTTACTTCAGATTAAGGAAATGTTACAGATGTAAGGAAAAATTGTATCTTAAGGTGGTTACATAAGCTCAAGTAGTTTATTGAATAATAATAGCACACAGAGTATTGCAACAATTGAATGATATGCATACCATATCCCACCCCGTTCTATCTATCATTGCTTGATAAAAGCTAGAGACTAATCGAAACGTAACCTTGTATTAAACAATATAACTGTGCCTTGTATACCGGTATTACGTCTCTTTGTCAAAATTTCAGTTCCACATTATTTTGTCAATTTGAATTTAGGATATAATGTTTGGTATATGTATACCTATAATATATTATTATCTTTCATTGTGGCCACTTTTAACAAAAAAAACAACAACCCAGAATACTATTGTCAAAATTTCAGTTTAACACAATTTGTCAATTTAAATGTAGGATATGATGTGTGGAATATGCTTATTTTTAACATATCTTTCATTGCCGGCCACTTTTAACACACACCCTCACCAACCAAACACCCATTTAGGTGATTAGTATAACCCCCCTTATTTTTCCTCGAATCAAAGAGCTTGGGCTAGCTTTTTGAAAGAATAATCACGGAATATAATAACTCTATTAGAAAAGATTGACTGATGGGTATCATTCATTCTCCTACATTAACAAGTAAATTGATATATAGTTAGCAGTAAGTAATTTCCTGGTGTTAATGCTGGTCAACTATTGTAGTGTTGATGAATAAATAATGACAATACTCGGGTTAAGTACCTGTAGCTCGTACGATAATGGAAGCTAACTGACCATGTATTATTAACACATGTAGAATTCTTTTTCTCATCAATAAACTGACCACACAGGCAAAATAACAGTTATAATACGACCGGTAGTGAAAGACGTATCCGGAGAGCTTAACACATCCAATAAATCCCAACTGGCATTGATTTTGACAAAACCCTTTACTAAATGTTTGTTTCTAATTCTAAGCATAAAGTCCATGGAGTACTGATAAAGAAAGAATTTTTAGTTCTCTTTTGAAAAATAAATGCATGTCCATGAAGAACGGTATAACGCTTTTCTTAATATTATCACCACGAATATTAATTGTATCGAAGAACTAAACCCAGTGCACTACCACGTGTGCGTCCATAGTATACCCGCACTAGCAAATATTTTGAATAAAAGATTTGAATTAATTGTATCGAAGAACTAAATCCAGTGCACAACAAATGTATACTCCCATAGTACACCTGTACTATAGCGAATATATTGAATAAAAGATTTGTAAAGCATTGTACAAAACCATATCAATGTCATTTAAGAATAAATGAAATATGATTGGCATTTGAATACAAAAAAGTAAAAGGGATATCTATAACTTTTACTATGGGGATATAACCCTTCGCATAAGAACAAAACTAATCTACGTGTCAAGCACAGATATCTTGTATACATATCAAACTTGATAGACCTATTGGTGTCAAATTTTGACACATATTAAATTTGCCAACATAAAGGTCATTGGGCTTCTGGAATTTCCAATAAAACACAATGACATGCCCCTTTTAATAAAATTGTTATACTTAGTTACATATACACTATTAAAATAACCTATACTCTCTGCACATTTTCTTGGCTTATATTAAAACATGAAACACCGTCGAAAATGGGATATGGAGACACGGAGCGACCACGTCCAGTACATTATCAAACATCTCAGCGATCAAGACACATCAAAATGATTTCAATGGCCCGATCCTTGATGCTAGGTAATCCATATTTTTATTCTGAAAGAAAATCATAATGGGGCACACGGAACACCCGGATTCGGGTGTACATGTTTGAAATCTCGAAACACAAAGTTCAATAAATAATTATTGAAAATATTCGATAATCGGTCCTAAGTTTAATCATTTAGTTAACATTACTTAAAGTAAGAAGTCTCGGCAACTATCCAAAATCTTAACCCTTAATGAAATTCTTTTGAGAGTAAAAGCAGTTCAAGAAACAGTTAAACTCGACAGGTAGTTTTCATAGCAAAGGTAACCCAGGGTCACTAGTGTCGTGGTCATAAACTTTATACAATAGGATTTATTCCCCAGGTTTTTAAAGAGTTTAGACTCGTATATTAAATGTGTCCATATATATTTAAATCAAATGAAATCTGACATGGAGAACTCCCAAGTTAATTCTCATTAAGGACATGATTTTAGAGACAAAACAAAGTTTCTTATCAACTGGTATTTATAGTATAGAAACATTCATTTCTTATTGTACGTTAGTTTCGTATAAAAGCATTTGTGTATAGTACTCATTGGATATTTTTGTCCTTCAAGAAATGCCAACGATGGGGTGTGTTCGTTTAGTTTGGGTTCTTCTTTTCTCCAGAGCAGGTGGCGTGTTAATATGTAGATGTTGGGGTTCCAATATCAATGGGAACTTTCATGCTTAAACTGAACCAGGGTTAGGTAAAGTACACATGTTAGGTACCAGACACAATTAAAAACTCATGTTAAAGGAAGTTTACAAAGGTTTGGACTTAAAGAAAGCTAGTGGTCTTAATGGGGTTCTGGATATTGACCATAGCCTCTAAACATCTAAAGAAAATCATTTTACGTATTTGATATGATTTTGGTAAACAAAGAACCAGGACTAATGTCAATAACGAAGCATTATAATTTCGGTGGTCTATATTAGCAATTATTATATAGGTTACCAATAAGTCTTACCATAATACTATTATAGTAAAAATGTCTACCAGACTAATTAGCTTTATTTATTTAAGCATATGGCGATGTGTGTTTTCTATTTAACACGTATATTATAAGTATAAAGCGGTATTTATGTAAGATTTATATACTAATAATAGACCATGTTAACAGTTCATGTCTACAACATACTGATACCATAATTTTGTTTTTCATGTCGGTCATGGATTGTACAAAAAATTTGCCCATGTTAAGTAACACTTTGATGTCTGCCAAAAAATATCGCCTCTTTTTCCAGGTGTGAAGCTATTTCTTATACGGAATATTTTTATCTTTGAATTACTGGTATATTTTCGACAAAATTAATATCATCACCTTTCTGGTACAGACGAAAATCTCTAGCGTCTCCAGAAAGTATTATATTTTTTTTTAGTACAGTCCTCTAATAGAGTTTAATAAGGTCCTCTACAGGCACACTGGAGTGGGGGGAGCGATAATTTGGCCGCAAGTACTCTTTTCCCAAGGTTATTGCACGCAAATAATTATGCGTTTAGATACAACGAGGTCTGATGTTAACACAGAAGTGAGACACAAGCTGAGAGGATCAGGATAGTTATCTGAACAGTCGATCTTTATTTCTTCAAGTCAATCTAACTTCCGTTATATCTGTGTACCCTATCCATCAAATAATTCATTGCCATCGGTTATAACCATTTAAAACGATGCTTGATATGCTCACATTTCCCGATAAATGAATTGGGAAGAGGTAAAATCAAGATCTTTTAATCCTTGGCAAGTTCCATCGGAATGGGACGACACTTGTACCCCCCCCCCCCCCAGATGACCTGAAAATATATACATATTTTACATTTTCCTATCGGTGCTATAGCTCTAGAATGTAAGGTCTGGTTCATATCAAAGACATACTCATCCAAGAACTTTTGATCCTTACTTGGTTTATAGTTAGAATTTCATCTCATGAATCGGATAAAAATTGTTGCCACAAGAAGGTCCACAGACTTCATCCATATTTCAAATTTTGCACAAAAGTCAAGGGACCAATGCGCACCCAAATTAAACTCACCCAAGATAGAAATTGTGACATCTAGATGGTCCACATCCTGGGCATTACCATTACATGCATGCATTTATACTTTGCGTAAAGAGGAACGGCTAATTGACTGAAAGTTTCGGTTCAATTTTTAGGAAATTCTAACCTTGTTTATGATGTTGCGGTGATACTTTTTGAAAGTTTTTTTTAAACGCGCCAATATCGAACCTCTGGGTAGCCTACCACCTGGGTATTACTTGATTTCAAGGGAAGCGGCCTTTTTGTCGGACAGTTTCCGTCAGATTTTCGGAAAATTTAAAGTCAGTCGAAGTTATTATGGTGTAACGGTGGTATATTTGAACGTTTTTTTAATGGAATAAAAACTCTGAAGTCTTGTGGGTCCACAAGCTAAAAAAAAAGTCGAGATCGTTCAGTTATAGACATACATTGTCATTTTCATCAAAATCGTATATGAAAATTGTGACCTCTAGAGTGCCCCAACCTTAGTATTATTAAGCACATTACCAAAGGCCAGCAATATTGAAGTCTTCTGGTTTAATGATATTTGTTATAGAAGCTAAGCATTAGTCAACACGGTATTCTTTTAGGGTATATCGCGGTCTGGTAGGGTTTGATGTAGCAAGGCGTAATATTATGTTTTACACATATTTCTGGTAGGGTTTTTGATAAGGCTTATACAAAGGACTCCCTTCAAGCGTGGTTTACCAAAGTTTTCTGGTAAGGTATAAGGTAGATAACACGGTCATCTGGTAGACTTTTAAAAACACCATCTTTTGGTATCATTTACTGGCATACAACCATGCAAGGCTTTAGAAAACAGTGTCTACTTAATACCAACGAAGGATTCTTTTATCTGTTAAGAATAGTTTAGCAGGAAAGCATGCCATTATGCTACTAATGCCATTATGCTTCGAAAGAGTGTCTACTTAACACCAACGAAGGATTCTTTTATATGTAAAGGAAGGTGTAGCACGAAATGATGCCATTATGCTTTTTGGAATTTTGAAAAGCATTTGATCGGACAACATCCCAGGGAAACTATTTACCTGAATTCACCACTGGCAGTCGTCATAATAGTCAAAGGTTATACATATTATTCAAACACAAATATCCTTACAAAACAAGTTCGGATATAATTTTTCTCACCGAAATTTCCCCCGGGCACTATTACCGTGTGCTTTTTTTATGAATGGTGTACTACCATTCTAATCACTGTCAATATTATTCAATATTTAAAACCTATGAATAACAAGCGAATCATACCACAGATCAGTATTAATCTAAATGTGCACAATAGATGTTTTATATTTCAACAATTTAATGCATAGTAATAACCAATTTCTAAAAACTTCTAAACAATGCTCAGGTGCCTTGAAGGTCAGATGATCGTGAGAACGGTGTTTCTTGTAAATATCATTCGCTTTAATCTCAAACCACGAAAAAAGAAAACTTGAGCAATTTATAATCAGTTTGCCTGCAACCCCTCTTTTAATTCACAAATTCTTATGACATTTGGTTTAAGAAAATACATTTGTTCTTTTGATTTCAGGCCGTTCTCCAAGCAATGTATACAGAAAACACAACATTAAAGACATCCGGTGGTTTAAGCCAAACCACAATCCTAGCTTTTGTCATTGATGCTAAACAGTTAAGTTGTATGAGATTTTCAAACGATGTTATGTAATCCTATCATTAAGATTGTCGTTCGCCGATTTTGTTGTGTTCTGTCAAAACTACCTTGCACATTCACCTTAACCGCTACAGTTGGTGATAACCCATACCCTGGTCCAATTTTCATTTCCGTTGGTGGATTTAAAACAGATTAGCAGGTGCTAACATGGCTTTAAATGTGACCTAACGTTATGATTCTACTCGACGTGAAACAGAGGTCATTTTACGGTAATTTACAGTAGCAACCCCCTTGTCTGAACTTTTCACAGCACAAACGTCTTCCAAACATTATACATCCCATTCTCACATAAAATGTACCGTATGTTGAAATCTTAACGTGCACCCTATCATTTCCGCCAAGAAAGGGATAATAATAAGAAAATAAATCGGCCTGTAACAAGGCCGTAAAAGGCAACCCATTTTTTACCTACATTATATTATGGACATAAGTGCCCACTTCCCAGAATATGGGTATCTGATGGTATGATGTGTATGTTTTAGACTCGGTTTTACACAATATCTTGATATTTTTTTTCTTTTCATGGAGTTATCTCGATTGTCCCTGGATTTAAGGTTTCCGTGTGCGCGGTTGACCGCTATTGAGGGTCTTGTCAGTTGGCTCTTGTGACAAAAGCTTCGTGTTGGCCTTTATGTTCCCATGATGGAGTTCATAAATTTAGCCTCTTATAGGCCCACTATTTCGTTATTATTATTCCCTTCCAGATGGTAATAATATTGGATCGGCGGTCACGGTGGTTAAATGGGTAAGACGCTACTAGCCTTGAGGTCGTGTGTTCGATCCCCGTATTGACCGAGAAAGTTCATCCGAATTTTCCCGTTTGGTCCCCCTTCTTAGTAGTGATGCAGGACGGAGGACCTGGCATGGACAGTTGTCTAGTTGTTCGGATGATACAAAACCCAAAGGTCCCGTGCAGGCTACACATTGGCGTGCACATCAAAGATTCATTGACAATTCGATATAAGAGTATGCCGTAGTGCATCTGCCCGGTCCAAATTTACCACATAGCACACTGTATGGCGTTAGCCCGTCTTCACGAGCCAAGTTCGGAGCAGAACAGTAGGACGTTAGACTCCATTTCATTTCTTTTCAATACTGGATCGGTTGTTAGTGAAGATTTCAACAAAAGAGTTGATCACGTAATTGTTCATAGCCAATAGAGCCCATTTTGAATCTGTTAAATAGTTTTACACTGCCACTTTACAGGGATTTGATTGCCTCTGACTCGTGTTTGGTTCTCTGGTTCTTAATTTAAGAGAATATAGACATTGAAGGTGAAATTGAAGTTGGCAATGGGTTTTTATACGCCCACATTTTCATGTGGACGTATTATGTCGTCGCCCCTGTCCGTCCGGACGTCCGTCCGTCCACAATTTGTTTGTGGACCCTCTACAGGTCACAATTCCTATCCGATTTTGACGAAACTTGAAATATAGGTTTATCCCCATAAGATCTCGGTTCCTTTCGATATTGGCATGTATCGGATCGGAACTTCATGGATTATGGCCCCTGATTGTGCGAAATATCATGTTTTTAGCTTGTGGACCCTATAGAGGTCACAATTTTGAACCGATTGTGATGAAACTTGACATGCGTGTCTATAACCCCAAAATCTTGGTTCCTTTCGATATTTGCGCCCATCGGATCGTAACTTCCTGAATTATGGCCCCTGATTGTCCGAAAAATCGCCCTTTTTAGCTTGTGGTCCCTCTGGAGGTCAAAATTATTATCCGATTTAAAAAACCGTATGATTATATCACCGTTACATGGTAATGAAGGTTGAGTTCAAATTTCGTGAAAATCGGACCAAAATTGACGGACAAAATGGCCGCCGTTTGTACGCGAATAGTGTGAAAATATGTTATATCAAGTTTGTGGACCCTATAGAGGTCACAATTTTGAACCGATTTTGATGAAACTTGACATGTATGTTTATAACCCAAAGATCTTGGTTCCTGTCGATATTTGCACCCATCGGATCGTAACTTCCTGAATTATGGCCCCTGATTGTCAGAAAAATTCCCCTTTTTAGCTTGTGGTCCCTCTGGAGGTCAAAATTATTATCCGATTTACAAAACCGTTTGATTATATCACCGTTACATGGTAATGAAGGCTGACTTCGAATTTTGTGAAAATCAAACCAAAATTGACGGACAAAATGGCCACCGTTTGTACGCGAATAGTGTGAAAATATGTTATATCAAGGTTGTGGACCCTATATAGGTCACAATTTTGAACTGATTTTGATGAAACTTGACATGCATGTTTATAACCCGAAGATCTTGGTTCCTTTCGTTATTTGCGCTCATTGATTCATAACTTCTTGAATTATGGCCCCTGATTGTACGAAAAATCACCCTTTTTAGCTTGTGGTCCCTCTGGAAGTCACAATTATTTTCCGATTTAAAAAAACGTTTGATTATATCACCGTTTCACCTTAAGGAAGGTTTGAGATCAAATTTCGGGAAAATCGGACCAAAATTGACAGACAAAATGGCCGCCGTTTGTACGCGAATACTGTTAAAAAATGGTATATCATGGTTGTGGACCCTGTATAGGTCACAATTTTAATTTGATTTTGATGAAACTTGAAATGCATGGTTATAACCCAAAGATCTTGGTTCCTTTCGGTATTTGCGCATATCGGAGCGTAACTTCCTGAATTATTCGAATTTCGTGAAAATCGTACCAAAATTGCCGGACAAAATGGTCGCCGTTTGTAATCGAATAGAGTAAAGTTATGGTATATCATGGTTGTGGACTCTCTACAGGTCACAATTCTTATCCGATTTTGCCGAAAAGTCACATTTCTAGGTTGTGTATCGTCACACCATAATCATTGTCGGCTTCGAATTTCATGAATATCAGACTGGAACTGACCAACAAAATGGCTGCTCCCAATACAGTATGAAATACAGGACTTAATGATGTAGGAAAAATCACTTTAGGTATTGCTTGTTCTCTATCCATCTCTCGAAAATGTGGGCGTATCCTGCCTGGCAGTGCCAGCCTATCTTTTTTATTCCAACCTAAAAACGTGGTTAAAAGTTCTGTATTAAAATGGTATACACATATTTTTTTTTAACCCAGAACAATTTGGCAAGGGTGGTCATGTAATTTGATTGTGACATTGCCAGGATGATTCATCAAACCAATTTCGTAACCCATCCATCCATTTTCTCTTTTTTTACTTTTGTAACATGAAATATATGAAACAGACTTACATATAATATATTTGAGGAAATTAAAGAAGCTCAAATTATACCAACTACTTTTATTTATTATGCGAGTTTGTTGTAATGTTTTTGAGTGGAAAATCTATGAGATTTTTGTCTTTAGTAGTGCTTATATGTTTTTTTTATTAGAGATGAAATAGTTAACTGCAGTGTAATAAAATAGTAGATGCATGAAACAAACTTGTTCTGCAGACAATATTCCTAAACATATTCCATCAAAAACAAAGATTAAAGGGGGGGGGGAAGAAACCGAGGATTTGAAACCGAGTATGACTTCATCGCCGCCGTCATGGAATTATATCAAATCGATGCCTGTCAATCGATGCGGCAATTGTCCAAGAAACATGCAGGCTCAGTTTCATGTCGATCATACTTTAATTGACGGATTCTCAGGGTTTTTTCGAAGAGCGTCGCCACCAAGAAGAAGAACAACAAGATGAGTTGAGCTTGGGGCCCTGTTCCTGGTCTAAAGAAATTCTAAACTATATCAATGGGTTCGGAAAACAAAAATAAAACAGAGTATTATCTTTTAAACTCTCCGCTGACCTTAACCATCTCATTAACCACAAAAAATTCCATGGAAAGAGTCCAATAAGAAAAAAAAACCCACTTTATTTATACATCATTGAGTAGTATAGGAGATATTTGAAGTAAACCCTATATAGGTAGTACATATCTTGAGAACATTATATGCAAGGCAAAATGACGTCAATTCGGGCACAGAAAAGAAGAAATTAAATACTTTTAATATGAATACAATTGCAATGTTCCCCATAACACGTCGTTAAACACCGCGGCGTTTGGTCCATAGTTGTTAAACATTATACCTTCGTGTAAGATCATGCTGCTTTCGTTTTTAAACCAAATCAACCCAGTATATGATAGTAAAAATATACCACCACCTCTAACTCCCACGCAATACGCTTATATTACCTTTGATTTTTGTACATGGCGACGCATATTATTCTAATTTATTAGATATAAATAAACAAGAGTCTAGTTTCAGATATACATCTTATATTGTAGTAGACATGTCAATTTATTTGGCAATAAGATAACACAATACGTCGAGCAGTCTATCAGTCTTAGGGCGCCTGTTCATGTCATTTAAAACAAAAACTGGCATTTGAACCTTAACTATTAAATTCTTACATTCTAACACCATGGGGGTATATTTAGTAAATACAGGTTGTCTGGATATATTAATTCCCTGTCCTGAATTTGGTAATCTAGAAAATATATATCCGTGAAATGAAATAAAATAAAGCACATCTACAAATACTTATTAGTCTTTATTCCAAAATCAACTATAATTACTTAGCCAATCTGATTAAAATACAGATCCTATTTCGTTTTGTTTTTATAGTTCAAAATTTCGTTTTACTTGTCTTTACTACATTAGGATCTGAAAGACTTGTTATTTAACTCGTGTTCTGCTTGAAATGAGGGGTCAGCCAATCAAATTGTCCGTGAGTTTGACCTATTTTGTGCGGAATTGTGGGTAGGCATTATCAGCGATAGAAATCAAAACAAAGCCACAACGATTCTGATTGGTTAATCGAATGACTGAGATTATAGGGTCAAAGGTTGCGTGCTTGACATCTGAACTGGCAGAACGTGACCTCCCGCTATAACTTGTTAGATCTACATGTAGTGTAGGCCATCGAAACTATAAAAACCGAAACGAAATATAGATCTGAATTTTAATTAGATTGTAATTACTTGGCAAGACAAAATATTCTTACCATTTTCAATTCACAAGATACCACTTCCCATTGCACACTTATAGTCTCCATAAATATACATTCATGTCGTACATCCAAACACTTGATACATTCACAAAAAGCTTACCGTACCCCAGTATTCTCCAAAACCGATTAGTGTTAAACGAAAGAAAGATATTGTAAAACTATGATTGCGTGTTTTCAAGAAGTTTAATCTGAGTATGCAAAACTCGAAAACTGATTAGGGGTTAAAAGCAATCAAATAATTCGAGAAAAGACCCGGAACGAAATTAATAAAGAAAATAAAATATATATGTTTTTCTGAAAATGTAAATGTCAGTATGCAAAATGCTAATTTCAGGATACAGTATATATTTTAGGGTTCAAAGGGCATCATGTGTGTAAAGCAAATAAGATATTATTTGGTAGAAGAAAACTAGTTATCTATGTGTTATCTCATTGTATTAGTTACAACAGTAGGTAATATTAGTTGAGCGTTAGTGATACAACTAGCAGATAAATTGAAACTGTCAGAACGAAATAGATTAGTTTTAGGGAGGGTTTCGCCATATCTTTAAAAAGAAAGAATGAATAAGGTGATAAAAATAAAGGAATAGATAACATTAGATGTCAAATTAATACGTCGGTTGTATAATAATACGTGACACTCCTTGTAAATCTAGTTTCAAACAAAGGCATGGAGGTCAAGAGATTAGTGGTTTTAATTTAAACTACAATATATCAAGCATCTGTTGGGCAACACTATACCCCCCAACATACATATTACCCTTGTCCTCGCTTGAAAGACATTTTTTAGAACATAAGCTCCTAATGATTGTACAAACATTTGTTTAAAGTTATGAACATTTGTATTCCTTGTTTTATCTTTGTTTATTCATGTGGTACAAACTATCACGGAGAGTGACGTTTAGTTCATCAGTAATCTGTAATAGTAAGCCCGATACCTTCTACAAGAAACGTAAGCCGTTCGGCTGTCCTCGGTCTGATCTTCGGGTTAGCTCTACCATGATTTCTAAATTAAAGGGTCGCGTGTGATATTGTTTTTAACGTATATCAACAATTGGCAGCATTAGGTTTCTTGGGGGTTTTTTTTATGACGGCCAACATTGTTATTTCTTGTTACGCTGCTTCTGAAACTGAAAGCTGTTACTGCTGGGCATTACGTCGACACTCTCTGGTGGGAGGTGTTAATTCATGACCTCTTGTGCTCCTTTCCGTCTGATCAAATCTATAACGTATGATGAACCTGGTACGATTATGTTAACATTGCCCTTCAAAGTAAGTAAGAAAATTCGGCGATACCTGAACAACACTTATTCCAGAAAGTTTACTGGGCATAGTTCTACGCCTTCTGAATCTTTCAACAATCTAAAAATTAAGTCCACTATTTACTTGTATATGTACAAGTCAGCAAGTGTTGTGTAAGGTATGACAGAACAAAGTTCACTGATTTGTAATTTGGTGGTATAGCGATTTTGTGTAGAAAAATACTACCCAGAAGAATTGTATGACCAAATCCTAAAATAAATCGGCCATTTAGTATTTAGTATTTCCGGATGAGAGACGTACTGAATATCTCCCACTTCCCAGTGGCCTAGGAGGTTCCCCAGAACATGGTTTCTCCAAAAAGGCTGTCATAGCTATCAGAAGCTGGGGAAAAATTAGGATCAGATTTGGACTAAAGCGTCTAGGCCAATTGAATGGGTCATCACCTTTATTGTCTTTATTATAAGAATGCTATGTTTCGCACAGAAAACAGTGAAAAGTGCAATCTTGTATAAAAATTAATTCTTGGTGGGTTAATGACGATTAGATACATGCACTCATCTGAACTCCATCATGATCAATCATGCGAGTGTTATATAACGTTTTGGGATTTGTTTTTGTTACTTTAATCTTTAAAATATGTTCACTACACCCAAGTGTCACTGCTTTTCTTAGACCACCGATGTCTCTAAATACAGGCCCTGGATTTAACCTTAGGTAATAATTTAACAGACGGACTGACGATTAATAACTACCCTTTTGCTCAATAACAAGATCATAAATCAAGCTGAAGATAAATAAGACATGGTATTTTTTCTATTATCGAAAGTCACCATTAATTCGCTAGCTTCTAGACAGCTCATTTCATTGTCGGTGTAAACATAAAAATGTTATTTACCATTCGATCGCGGCGTTGACATTGGGGAAAAAGTATTATCCAAGAAAATAAATGTAAAAATGTAGGCGTAGCCTAGATATGGTGGTACTTGTGCTCCCCCACCTGGCAATGATACAACGCAACACAATCAAAGAAAAACCTAGTTATAGTCGAGTGCTGCCTTCCTGCCAATAACTGATTTATTAAGTGAACGATGGTGTTGTCGCCACAAACTCGACTACCAACTCTTCCAATGTTTACATACGAACTACCCCTATTACACAACTTAGAGGCCACAGGAAATTTATGATTATATTGGCTGTAAATCTTGAGTACCCTGGGATTGCCTCAGGTTTATATGATATTTTGGTTGTATATTGTTTAATTTGACCTAATGATGGAAACGTAAGTCGCTCTGACACTGTTATTGTCCACCCTTTTCCACGATAAATTGCGCACGACGTTTTTCCAAGAACAATCAGCAAAATAAAAATTAGGCGACGTTGTTGTCAACTATGTCAAGCATCTCCAAGTCCATTCAAACTAAATTATAGAACGATCATTAATAGAAAATGGCAAACTGAAGTCATAAGCAAAACCAGAGTTTTGGTTAAGAATTCGTTAAAAAATTTGATATTCCTCAGATATGTCATTGATTGGTTAGGGTTTTTGGGCAGCTTTAATTTATTCAAATAAAAAAAACCATTAGAAACATCGAAAAATAGAGCGGCGAACGTTGTCTTTTGTGAGACTAAGCAAATCATAAAAGCTTTTATTTATCATCTAAGGATTAACAAACAGCAAAAAATGGCGTATCTTTGAGACCAATATGCCAACAAAGAAGATTATCTTCATGATCAAAGTCAACAGAATTTTATTACACAAATAAAATTCTTTGAAGAATATCTTTGATTCAGATAGAGCGAGTTGCCTGGTGATGAATGCGAAATTTCCACCTGTAAATGTTCAAAATCTTCTTCGCGAAGACGGCAAAACATCTGTCACCGACATATGAGTATTTCTCTATTTATTTTCTTATAATTTCTCTATGTTTGTACGTGTATCATTTTGCTGGTGAAGCTGGGTTTATTGTGTAATCTAGATATTAGATGTGAATTACCTGGAGTAAAAAGTCCATATCAAAATATTTGTTCACCTGTGAGCGCGAGTAAACATTACCATATGACACATTCCTTCCTCTTCAAATAACCTTTCGTAAGTCCAAAGTTTTCATGTATTAGCAATCTTATGATTAATTTTTACATATTTATGGGGCCCGCGGTGTGCTAACAAGAATGTGTCATAAATGTATGGGAAATAACAGGTGGTACTCTTACTTTATGAACCGATATACCAGACTGTTCTACCATAATATACAAACATTGTACTTGTACGACATTTTGTTTCCGTTCACATTGTTCTATACAGGAAACATAAATCATATTTTATACTGGAAAATTTTTACCTATTTCTGAATAAAATTATTGCGCAACACATGTTTTCGTCAAGTTAAAAACTAGGTATTTTGAAACTCTTTTATTTTATCTCTTAAACTCCCTCTGGAAGTCTTTCTGTTTTGGTTAAATCTTTGCTTGGTAGACTGTGCCCAAGTTCAAAATTGAAGTTTCGGAGACCGTTCTTTTTATTTTTATCTAAAAACAGAGCCAGGCACTCAAGAATGTTTCGATTTTGCCTGGTGATCTACGTCACATTGGTTAAGGCCGCAGGAGCTAAATGGGGACAAACTAGTGATAATCTGGCCCAATGGTTAGGGTTGGAGTTAGGGTTAAAATATATGTGACCGAAACGCCGTACATTGAGTTTGCTACGGATGTACACGGATGTTGTCGCCGTTGTGTAGAATCTGAATTACACTCCCGTGTTATGTTAATGCTTTTCGGTTCCAAGGTTTTGTTTTTGGATGAAGTGGAGCCTAATGATTAATGCACATACATGTACTTCCAAACCCACACCGAAGAGTCTTTTTGATTAATTGATACTGTGCAATATCAGAGAAAATATGTTGGTTTGAAGGAACAGAAAATATTATAGTATCAGTCTGTTAGAGATTAATCATGTGGTGGTTGTCTGTGAAATCGCAGATTTACTAACAGAAGCTGATCATAACACACAACTACCGCATCAACAACAACACGGAGAGAATGTCTTGTTGACGTTCATTCCTAACCATGGTATTTGGCAGCAACTTATTGTGTAGATCGAAATAACAGATGTTTTGCATACTTCTTTATACCCACCTATTTGAATATAAAAATTTGATAGAGGTAAGTACGAAACTACAGAAGACTTTGCAAAGTCGTTTCGTATCTTACTCGGTCAACATAACAGTGAGACTCATTCATGCACAAAAGATGGTAACCTTGTTTTACCCGGTTATGTATATGTTATATACATGCCTGCGTCTTGAGAAATAATTAATTTAGAAATAAAACCGCCAACACTATGGATTCATAGATTTATATCCTTGTTTTGTTGTGAGCTCAATCTATTCGTTTCTTTGGAATGCTGTCGTCCTTTCTGCTAGAAGGCAGATTGTTTTTTTGCTTCGCTGTGTGAAATCTTCATTAGGCTTATCTGACAACGTCATCAAGAAAAGAGTACAGGATAAACGGTAGACGTATATAACGGATGACAGACGTGTGCTGATCTGACGATAAAAAATTAACCTTATTTAACTCGTCACCTTATATTTCAGCAATTAACGTAATGGCAAATGAAAAACAAAAACCTTGCTCTGTATAATCCTTTCTCGTGAATTTGGACAGAGACTATATAATGTACTACAGATTTTTCTGTAATCGATATAACACTTTGGAAATGTCGAACTGGGCTTTAGTCGAATGTTCCCTAAAAACACAACATGCATTTGCCTTGCAAAAACAAATGATTGGAACACTCAACGACACCCATCCCTTCCTCTTTGTGATCCATATTCAACTTCCCTGTACATATCTCGGCACAGTGTCATTATAAGTATGTCAATAAAATACGCATTTATTTTCAGATCAAACTATAAACTTGCATATATTTAACTACCAGACATTTACTTAGTGCAACACCTATACCGGTATATTATAAAGGCCCATGGAGGACTATTTGTAATAAATTTGAAGTCTCAGACAAAGTGACCATCGTGGAATCGGACCAGAGGGTTGTCGATATTTTGAACAGCAATTCTAACAGGATGTGAATTACCTTTGGAATACGATTGAAATATAACTATAGCTACGGAACTTTGCTTAGCCTAAAGCCTGTTGTGTGTGGCTGTGTCCATGACGTGACCATTATCATATTATTCTCACTCCACAACACTAATATAAAGGAATAGATTGGTGCGAATTAACATCCCACTGCCACTTCACTCACTGGACATTTCAAAATGTAACATACTATCTTCGTCAAAATACCGACATTCTATTATATCACTTGTGTATAATCTGGTTTACTGGTCACCTTGTTTACCTTAGTTACACGATGATTTTAGGGGGATATTTTTTCCACCTTAGGATCGTGACACGTGCCAGATAAGGTGTTGGGGCGTATAACAGCAGTGTCTTGATCACGTCACGATTCAAACTGACCACACCATATCACCAGAGCTGACCACAATGTCGAAAGACATGACTGACTATTAGAATTGAGTGATTTATTATAATAACTATTATTATAGTCTCGTCACATTTTATCACCTTCTTCACTAATGTTAAGATGTCACTACTAGAGGTCTATCAGAAAAATACGCTGGCAGAATAATTACAAAGGCCCTCAGAACGGAAGTATGTAACAGAGATACTTCATTATGACAACACCCAATTGCTTCAGTTCTATGGTACTTTCAAAACCACTCCTTTGCACACGTGGACTCGGGTGGTACGCATATAACAGAGGCGGATCCAGTGGGGGTGCGAGGGGCGCCCCCCCCCCCCTAATTTTCGACAGTGCCCTTTTTACTGCTGAAAGTGCCTTTTTTACTGCTGAAAGTGCCTTTTTTCAGACCCAAATATTTCCTCTCCGAACGCTTACTTAGACGAAAATATTAGCCAAATAGCTCTTGGAATGTCTACAGATGCAAGGAAATGATCGACAGTGCCCTTTTTTACTGCTGAAAGTGCCTTTTTTACTGCTGAAAGTGCCTTTTTTCAGACCCAAATATTTCCTCTCCGAACGCTTAATTACACGAAAATATTAGCCAAATAGCTCTTGGAATGTCTACAGATGCAAGGAAATGACGGATAATTGTCTTGGGGGACCCCCCCTCCCCCCTCACAACGGCGTGCCCTGTCTCCGCAGTAAGTGCCCTCATTTTGCGGCGCCCCCCCTTTTCAAAATTCCTAGATCCGCCCCTGTATACCTTTATTCGTTGGGTATTTGAAACCGTCATACTTCCATAGCTGTATCCTCAACTGAACGAAAGCTGACGTCTGTGGCAGCGTCTTCCCCATGTGCACTGGATGTTGTTATTTGCACGGACATGATTTTGAACAGATCGTTCTGGTTACTTGACAAATGTTGGTCAATGGACAAGACTCGGTTTTGGTAGAATAAGCGAAACAAGAAAATGCTGTCACATTTCTTTAGACGGTTTGGGTAATGGACAAGAATGTAAGTTGCAGGACAGCTGATACATTAATCATTTTGTGATGTGTGACGCAAACTACAGTTGACAACCCATAAAATATTATTAAAGCCATTGTTTCCTTATTTTTTGAAGGGTGTTGGTATTTTAAGGGGCGTATAAAAACACGATTTATTATTCTTTTTTTTTAGCGTAAGCCATCTTTTAATAGACGACTCTAAACGATTGTCTCGGTCAATCCATTCTCATTGGTTTTTTAAATTATTAACATATAAAGCAATATGACTCCGTGTGGTAATTAAATTCCTAAATAGAAAAAATGTCGGAAGAAAATATAGGATCATAAATTAGAGAGGAATATTTTCGTATTCATGATCTAGTTACCAACATTTAACTTTGGACATAATTATGCGCTCGTTTGTCAACTCCCATCTTAAATGTCCAAAATGTCATTAACAATTTCTTTCATCTTGCCAATAAGCCATCCGTTACAGACGTCATAACCTCTGTTTATACGTTTTGTCCTTATTTCTATCAATATTAATAGGACCACCTTCTCGGTAATAGTCAGTTTTATTACAATACTTTTATTATTAAAGTCCACTGTTCATTCAGTGACTTTGCCAGAAACCAAAATACAGAGAAAGTCAAAATCAAGCCCCAAATATTCACACGGTTTTATATGATTTCCAATTAATATGCAAATTTATTTCAGAACAATTTCAATGCCAATTAGGTTTTCCGGGTAGAGAAGACAGACTGCATTTTAACGCCACACCGCGTTCCCATAACTAGTATTTGGTATGTATTATTCTAGTATGCTGAGCGATGACATGAACCGCCCTCACTTGCATATCTTAAAGATTTCTATTTTGAAAAAAAATCACCCATGGCTCAAAATATATTCTGAGGTATGCCATATTAAGTCATTAATCTTTTTGAAGGAGTGTTTTAGTAATAAATATTTATCTAAATAACTTTTTTTCCGTTTCAAATTGGTGATATTATTTATCTTCAAACGTACAAGAGAATCATAGAAACGGTGAAGAGAAGTACTGAAATACTTGAATTATTTGGCTAGTTTAAGATATAACACTGACCCAGCCACGAACTTTAATATTTTCCTAGCATATTTACCGTGAAATGTAAACTCTTTATGTCAATAATTGATCATTACACAATAAATCCACGGTTACCAAAGTTTGGCCAATTAAACGGTAACACCCTTTCAAGGTCTGCTCTACTTGTGTGAAGTCTCGGGGCGGAAACGTATGTAATAAGGCAATTAGACTAATCGAGGTCACCTTTACTTTTGTTAGTAAATCCCCCTGAAGTCATTGACAACTAAATACTGACGTAACCCGATCTCCTTTAATTGAAGTAAAATTTTACTAATGCTCACTGGCGACAGTAGTAAGTTTACGATAATTATTCTTAACGAGTAAATGGCACCATGGTCGAGTAGCAAAGCCTTGAAGTTTCAGCAACGGAAAACATTTGGCGCCGGTTACGTTCAAAGTTTCTATAATTAAACGTATTCAGCAATCGCCTAAACGAACACAAAGTCTAATCAAATCTTTTGATGAAATTCCGGAAAGCATTTCGGTGGTCTCTTGTCAGTTGTTTTAATCTGAACAAGACGTGTCTCATGAACACCCAGAAAGCATGTTTGGAAATCCCTGGTTGATAAAACTTTCTCATCTATTTAACGGTCACTGAGAGAATGGTATTCATGCAGTCGACAATGTCTAGGGCATTGGTGAATTTAAGAATGCGTCAAAAGAGATAACAAATGCGATGACCGATCAAGTTCATAAAAGTTCGAGTGTATATTTACTACTTTCTTACTGGATATCACTTAAAGCCCCGTTTACATTTGGCCGCGATAAGTGTGCCGTACTAGGTACGGTACCAGGCCGCGATAAATTTCAAGAAATGGACCCGTTTACATTACTCTAAAATAAGCGGTCTCAGAACCGTGCCAAGCGTGCCAAATGAGGAACTCTTCACGGAAAAGTTAATTTCAGCCCCTGTACAAATTACCCAGATGAAAACAATTATGATGACTGATTTAGTTTGAGCAGCCATTATGACAGAACTAATGAAAGAACTGGCACGGTTTGCCTGGAAAAAAGGTCAAGGTTCATTTGGCGCATGCGCAGTAATCCGTACTCAGACCGGTTAGCGTTTACACTACGAAAATTTGAAGTGAGCCGTTCTTAGCACGGTTCCGAGACCACATCACTTCAGTGGGCCAGATTGGCACGGTACTCAGTACGGCACGCTTGTATTTTACCCGTTTACACTACAAAAAAATTAACCATGCCGTACCAGGAACGGTACCTGGCACGCTTAAAATTTGTCATGTAAACGGGGTTATAGGACGTTAGTCCATGTTCTATAAATAATTGCGATTTGGCCTCATCACTGACGGTTTTTTATAACTTGATTAGCCTAGCTCTTAGTATTATGTTATGTATTTTATTTACATTAATAGTTACCTGAGTGATGTTATTGCACACAGAGTGTGTATTGGTAAATTATAAGTAACAACGATCATTAATGATATTTGAATGACCATAACAATAACACTAGCAGTGATTGCAGAAAACATTCCCTGAACCTTCTGGTACTAATGACATTTTCTTCAAAGATACCCATGCATTGCCCAAGGGGCTGTGGTTCAGCTTAACGTAATGAAGGTACCCTTCAAAGTAAATTTTAGGTTGTCTCACAAATAATGAATTTTTATTATTCAATACAAACAAAACAGTGAGATGGCTTGTAAATCATTATATAAAATATTAATATACTTATATTCAACTTACTAAATATTTATATATGATTATTTATTATACTCCAGGGGGGTTTTATTAAGTGCTATCTATAAAGCGAGATTGTGTTGTACTGCCAAGACTACCCAAGTGATTTATAAGATATATATAATGTTGGGAATGTAGTAAGGAAAACATCTTTGTTTTTTAATGACATACTGGACTGTTGTTCAGTTGCCCACGTGTTGACCAAGTGTCACTAGAAAGAGACATTAAGATAATTTGAAGTTCAACTATGGGTTTTAAAGTGATAAATAGACGGTATTATCGCTATTAACCCTCTCATTATACTAGAGCGGTCTGATTAGGGTTTCAGTATGGCGATAATTGGTCAAAATGGATGGATTTGTGACCAAAAGAGCTTTACCACCAGCTGACCGCAGGTCAGATAAAGGTATTATCTATAGAAGGTGGTTTATAGAGATTAATATCAATACCTACTTGTAGTTAGTACACCATAAACACACATTTATCATGCATCTGCCTCTTTCTATTCTCCCCATAATGGCGATAAAACACATCGCTAGCTTTATTCACTCAGATAAAACGCCTGCCGTAAAACCTGCATCATTTAAGGTCATTTATCGATAGAGATTTACAAACAAAGAAACATTGTGTGAAATAAATATTTTCGGTAAATAATCTTCTAATATTCTTAAGATATTCATGGAAGTCTTTTAGAATTTCCATAATACCCTAAAGATGCCATGTTCACGCATCATGTGAACTGACTTCCAAGCACTTGGTTACCCATTGGGAGAAATAGAATAAAGTGGAGGCAACTGATTTGACGTAAGTTATTTAATCTAAGGCCTATCAATGCTGAAATATTATACTCCACATCGTGCACGCACGTGTAAACGTATCCGCCAGCTTTTATACACAAGCGTAAGCACGAAAGGGAAGGACCGAATAGCACGCCCAATCGTAACTAAGCTCATTATAGGGTATATAAGTGTTTGATATATGTTATCAATGGAATTCCACGGACTTTGTTTATGTATTCAGCTATCAATATCTATCACCAATGTATCTACATATAGTATACATCTTAAAGATAGCACAGTTCTCTCCAGACAGCACTTGGTATTAAACTATCTTGATGGTTTCACGTACTGGCAGCACTCAGCTTGTGATTTATGGTGCAGGTGAAACGAAACAGGTTCATTATCCAATGCAGTGGACGAACTGGGGTGGTAAAAACATATTAAACACTCGTAATCCACCCAACATAAGACAACAGAAGAGATTTGCACTTAACGTGTTTTATATTCCCATAGATAAAAAGCACGTGCACACAGAAGCAGAGGTAGTCTACTTCGGGGTTTACAGTTTCTCCTCGAACACCCCACCCGTGCTTTAGATAGTTCTAACAAAATAAATACTTTTTGAAATGTTAAATCCAAACCGGGTACCTTTATATATTAGAACAAGAACTCGCCCCTTTTGTTTTCTCATCTTTTATAGGGTATCAGGTTTTCCTGTCCAGACGTCCAACATGCATACGTGAGAGTATTAGATTTTATCGAAGATTGTTCGGTTATTTGGCGAGCAACAGAAAGGGGTTTTGCAACCAGTCCATATCAGATTGTTATCTAATAATGATTTTGCCCATGCCCCCCCAAAATTTGATCTACATTGATATGAATATTTATTGGGTTGGCGCAAAATACGATCTTAAGTCACTTGACATCCAGTGGTATACCACAGTGAGTCAAATCTTAGGATGAAGAACTATAGATTGTCATTGTAGGGCAATTTACACCGAGAGACGCCCGTTCCATGATCTTTAAACTTTAAACCTTAACGATATAGCATTTCGTATAAATACAGTAGTTGGTTTAATTCAAAACAATTATAAACGTGATTCTGTGTTTTACACCTTCCAAAAAATAGGCTTTCCAGAGAGCTAACCATGCTTTTTAAAATAATGTTTATACAGTATGTACTTGAAGTCTACTTGATAATGAAGTGTTTAGTGGGGGTTGAGAGATTGACGAGCTAATCTCCCCACTTAAACAACACTGCATGTTTACCTTCATCGATGGGGTTACAAGTTTTAGAGATAATTTCCTGGCAGGGGAGAGGCTCGCTGGTCCGATAGTTGAACTCCACGAGTTCAACAAGCCGACATAGGGTGGAGTCACCTGGTTCAATTATAGTAGCAGCTACGGATATAAACTAAGCCTTAAAAATATTTTGGATAAATTTGTTTAAATGTGCTGTTTTGTGTCGTTCAGTTGATAATCCAATCTCTACCCAGTGTATATTTTTTCAAGTTACGGCGTCTGTTTATTTGATTCAAGCAGTCATTTGACTATATGATGATTTATAAACAGATGCAGCAAGAATTTTCACAATAAAATCTGTTTATATATTGAACGGAAATATGTAGAAGTAATACGAAAACCAAACGTGGAGAGAGAGAGAGACCCGCATGCAGAGTTAGTTTAGAGTATATTTTACACAGTTTGGCTGGGATTCCTAAACAATATCGGCCGAGAATGCTGTTTTCGTGTTGCCATATCAAATAATGCTGATATATCTGTTCTCTTATTATATCATAATAATGAGTATGGTAAATAAATAGACGTATCGTATATACAGTGATTGTGTATACTACTAAGTGCAATGTATCAATAACTCAGGTATGATATTTGTTATAAGATGAAGTGTGTTTAAATTATGAAGGAATCTCCGGGTAGATGAAATAAAAATAGTGGAGTTTACTACACCTGCAGGGTTTAACAAGTCAAAGGGCAGCCAATTCAGCTGTATGAAATTCTAGCGAGAGGGTTATCTTTAGACAAAGATTTGGCATAAAAGATTTTATTTTACATTTTGGTTTTTAAATGTATATATTAGGAAAGTATCGATTTCGAGGCTGTGGTGCATGTGTATGTTTACTTACTCTAACGCATTGTTTTTTATAATCGGTGGCAAATCTTTCAGGATTTCTATCGGCACGGACTTTGACCCGATCAAGCGTACCATGAAATAAAATAAGAAGTGGTGCCAATTTACACTGTTTTCTTCGACAAAGTTCCATTTCCAGAAAAGGTAAATTGGAGGATCTATGACGAATACGTCTCTGTTAAAGACGTGACGATATGTTCTGACAGTGACCATATAACCAAAATTTAACACTAGATTGGTCAATTTTGATCCGAATTGGGCACGGTTTGACACTGTCCCAGGCTCGGTGTGGGTAACATTTTATTTTTGAAGTGTAAATGGGCACACCCTTTTTATGCTTGATGGGGGTGGGAAGCCCACATGGACGTTTGCCAATTTATACTACCCGTAAATGTCGCCCATAATCAATCTGGGTGGGTTTCAGAATGGCTGAACCTTTAGGTCTTGAATTATACATGCCCACCAAGAAGTAGAAGAAGGGATACTCGGTGATATTCTCAAATGGGAACATATTGAAATAACGAGATATTCTTTGTAATCGCGTTAGCTAAACACGGGATAGGAGCACACGAAGCATCATCTGGTGTTAAATGTGTTCACGTCATGATAAAACTATATGTCATACAAATCCATACCCGGCCTAGAATTTGGAAAACTCCTTTTTAGCATGGGTTACTTCATGAACATTAAATATCTGCTACAGTATAGCACACATGATGAATAGGCATGAATATGTGAAAATTGTTGGTGTTGGTGGTAAATCTGCCACTTCTGAAATCCACCCTCCTTTACCTCCCCGGAAAAGCTCGTCTTAAGAATGTGATGTATCATGGGCAAGAACTTTGGAATATTTCTACAAGAAATAATATCGTATGAAACATCGACAAAAGTTAAACATGTTAACATCATGTTTGATCTATCAGTCATGAAGTTCATATCACAGGTTAAAAAAAACCCCACATGATTGACAGAACTGAACACAACTCGGGTTTCATTGACGCGTGCTATAAATATAGGGTCATAACAAGGTAGGTGGTATGAGATCGTAGTACAGTTTTTAGTACTATGTTTTACACATTTACACTATCCCCATCCATACTTATCTGGCCTTTTCTTGTCAGAAAACGGACCTGGGATAACAACATTTGCAACGCCTCTGCGACCGGAAGTTAACACTCGTCTGCAGTGCTTTAAACACGATCGGCCTGGTTCATCACTCCCGCGAGAGATTGCTAGAATGTATTTGAAATCGTCAGAAAACCGTACATTCCGGAAACCCTTGGCACCACTCTACTGAGTTCCAATTTTTAGCATTTTTCTTTGAAGGATATGGCGATTGTTAACATTCTTGGCAGGCAATTCATTACTCACAATATAAAGCTGAACATTAAAACAAAACCCTTTCGTTTGCTATGTGTTGTTTTTTGTGATAATAACTATTTAAGTTCTTACTTTAAATATAAACATCTGTTTTTTTACACTGATTTTTAATGACATCTCTTTAAATGTTACATACTGTAACATATAAAAACGCAATTACAGTTATCTTTGGCTAATAATCTTAAGAACTTTAGCCTAGTACTTCATTTGGACGAGTTCTAACAATCGGAAACTTAGGCTTATTAATTGGAGCTAAATATTTCTGTTACATTGTTGTATTTATACTAGACTATTTGATTTTATTGGAATATGAAAATAAACGTGCGGATTTAAAAACTTGAGATTCCATTGGCAGGTGCAGAAACAAAAACAAGAGGCTTTGTTACTGTACTATATATTTGGGGAAATACAACAGTTATGCCATGCGCCAGGGTCGATGAACGAGGCGAAGTAACACGTGTGTAATACCTCCATGTGTAAAACTTTTGTTTCGTATGCCTGAGTAGAAATGGATAACTTTAAGCAGTTACTAAAATGGCTACGTAAGAGGGGGAGCTCTGTCACTAGTAAACAGCAGGGGCCCCAAAATGTATCCTTTTGAGACACCATATATGGCAAATCGATCGGACCATATTTGCTCTTATCATGGACCTTATAATAAGGTATTATAAGGTCCATGCTCTTATTTACAACAACTTACGGATTTATACTACAAATGGTTGATTCCAGCCACATTAACACCCAGTAAAATAGTTTACTTTATCCTGGAGAAGGTCCATGGTGTAATGACAACCTAATGATATCAAACATATGTTTTCATACAGATTGTAAATGAGGTAATATAGTAAATACAAGGGCGTGTTGAACTGGAAAACTCATCATCGACTGGTACACTCATCTCCATTAACCAGTATTGCGGCATGAAGTTATTTCAGCATTTATTAAGATTGTATATAGATATAACCATTTCATATAGTATTTTGATACATAAACCACACGCATTCATAAGAGAAATTCCTCTTCAGTTTATTTATTTTCTTACATATGCTGAGAAGATTTATGATTATACCGTAGTTAGATAATGGTGCTGAGCGTTTAGCTCATAGAAATATTACACGGTACATGATTTCAACGATTAGTTGAGTATGGTTTGGCACACTAACCAGGAGTTCCTGTGTTCTATCTGGATTAAGACCAGTAATTATCTCCCTATATTTCATGATGACAATTTTTCCCTTAATTTATTCTCCAGTTTTCCTGCATTTTTTGATTGATTTTCTGGTCTGGAATTGGAGAAAGGGGTCAAAATTGCAATTTCATAGCAGTTTTGTGCAATACTGAATATATTCTAGCGGAGGGATAGGAGGTGTAAACTGTCTTTCTGCAGAGTAATCATCATGTCGGAATCTTTCTAGAAAACAATCTAAACGGTCACCCCCTGCAATATTATGAAGAGGAGATTGTAAAATGCGGTTCACTATGTACATAAAATATTGGAACCAACGGAAAGTTGAGCAAAAAGCTACAGCCTGTAATTTTAAAGCAAGTTAACAATGAATTGTTAGTTTGGCAAAGGAAGTTACTTGGGGTTTGCAACCTGATTTCCCACTGCCAATGATGCAGGATGAATGGTTTGGGAACCAACAGCATTAAGTGATTCGGATGGCGCGGGGTCCCGTGTTTACCATTGGCAACACATTAAAGATCACATGAGTGTGCCCATCGTCGTTATCCCAGTTGGTGAAGAAAAGTACTGTTGGTGATGATGACGAGTCAATGTTCGCTCCCACCAGCGGTCATTCCGCAGACAAGAAAATTAAGACGTAGAATCCCATTACATCTCAGTCATCTATGGCTACGCAAAAACAAAAAAAGAAATATGGAAGCTTTAATTGTCAACCGCATGTGAAGTGTGGAAGTTTATATCTATCTGTAAAGTTTCTGCCTTGCCAGTTCCCCCTTGGTGTGGCCCCTGTCACTGCAGCCCGCCCGTGACATTCCCATCGGATTCATTGTAAAACTTTGACAGGTGTACAAGTATGAGTGGGAGCGGACGTCCAGCAAATCAATGTACACTATAGCTTATTTTCAGTGATTAGGCGAAAACAAGTCGGGGCCTAATTCAAAGAATTCGCTTTCATCTCCACCCACTCGGGATCCTGATCCCGAAGATTCATCGAGTCGGTACACTTATGCTGATACCAATCGATTGGGAATATAATTGGTCTACAGAGAAAACGGTTGGCATCAAATATCGCCTGCTAGTGCTAGATGATTGCATTCTTTGGATTTCCCTTTGAGTCCTTTTTCTAGATAAGAGATTAAAAGCAAAGGTAAACCAAAACGGTGAAATGATATATATGAGTAGCATAGAAAATATTACTTTATCAATAAGTAACTATTGGAATGGACGTTAGACAAACCTACTAGTTCTTTTAACTGATCGATACCAATTTAGACGGGTATCTTATTGTATTGACTACTACACGTGACATGTAGATACAAAATACATCGTCTACAGCTCTGTCAGAAACCATTTCTATTAGTGTTGTACGTGACTACCACCTAAATAACAACCAGTCGTTTTACCAAATTCGCACGTTTTCCGATTACAAATCGTATTTGATAGTATTGTGTGTGTTTGTTCTAAGCGTTCATGACCATGTGAAGATAAAGGTTGTCCATTAAATTTGGATTAAGTTGTCATCATGCGCTTGTACTAACATCAAATGTAGAAATTGTTAATTGGTATCAATAATTGATCTGCTATTTAAGGACCTCTATGCGATTATGACATTGAATTGTTTAAATTTGTTTGTTCGAGTAATTGGCAGTGTTTTACTGACCCGCACCAATCTTAATAAATCAGTCAACTATGTGACTGAAACCGACTGACCGACAACAGATCGGATGAGCAGGTTATTAACGGGAATCACTGTGCGGATAAAAAGATCAAGTTTGTTGCTTTTAGTTCTGGCATGTCATCAATCAGATGATGGACGATGAGCTCTATATCTTCAATGTTTTGCTGAATAGCGATCCTGCAAAATCCCTCAGAACCTTTATTTCTGAATCCCTTAATCCAAAAACAAATAACATCGCCTAATGTTGGTGGTAGTAGGTATTTCTTCATGCTCACCTTCTTATGTGGACAACACGTTTTGTTATTTCTGATCGTGTGCACATAATTATTTTTCGTGGGTTTTCTCTAGAACACCTGATATAAGTTCTTGCTTGCAGTTAACAGTCTTTGGGGGTGCAGGCTCTGGGCCATTGAAATAAGGTTTTCGATCATCGAGAACCTAAAACACCCAGAAAGCCTGTGTGCAGGAAGGCATTTCACACCAACTGTGTACTTAATAAACAGGCCACAATTCTATAGAATATATTAAACTGTTTATTACTGAGCGACGTTTCGACTAGGCTTCTTAGTCGGAAGTCAATAAATCCAGTTATATATACCACGAAGAAACTTGCCTTTTTATCACAAAATGGCTTGGGTGTTTATAAGAGCAAAATTTACAGCGTGTGGACCATAATAGCGTTTATATTTCACTCCAGTTATACTCTTGGAGCAAACACAGAAAGTCTTGCACTCTTCTGAAGTTCCATTCTTGCCATTAAAAATCGCCAAACCGACAGCAATCAAACTGTGTATAAACACAAGTCTTGAAAAAAAAGAATAACCAAAATCGTGATTTAATGATCACGTAAATAGACCTTGTATTAAGACAGAATACTGGTTGCAATTTCAGAATCAGAAATTTAGTTTGGCGGCTTTCAACAGATAGAGTTCCAGATAATCTTAACAAGATGCCCAACTTGTACCGAATCCAAGTAAAATACACGATTCTAAACAATCTGTCTCAGTTAGTCCCACGCACGTCACCTCTATCAATGTAACATTACATTAAAATTAACCTATAGGTTTCTTGGGTCATGTTTGTTTTGGAACCATGGCGTAAATACGATCTGTACTTGTAAAGTATTTTATAGAATACAACACATTTGTAAGCATTGTAATTGGATTTAGCTAAATATTTGCAGGATTTTTTACATGATATGATATGTGGTTTAACGTCTCGATTCCAAACATAAACTTGTCTAAAGAAGGGAAAACGCAACGCCGGATTAACCATGGTGGGGCCCTGGGGCCTGGAAAATGTGAGGGCCCTTGAGCACCGATCACGGATCTGTAGCCGACGAAGCCGTCCATCGCGAGCGTGAAAGGCCCGAAGCCCGAAATTTTCAGAAATTGGATGCCGGAAACGTGATTTCCTGGCATTTCAGGCACTTGCGTCGGAGTCCCTCCCCCAGAAAAAAAATAAAATTCTGCCACAAAATTAGCGCATCCTGGCGTTATTTCAGTGGACCAATCCATGCGAGTGCTATGAAATGAGGGCATTTGTAGAGGAGGAGGCTGGAGCCCATTGAGTCCGTTAAATCCGCCACTGTAAGTGAGCAGAGCTACATCAAACCTAATTCTGAAGTCGCTCGGAGGAGGGCACTCGGAGGAGCCCCGTCACTAGGTCACCAGCCGTTGCAATCTGAACATCTGAGACACGCTCCCTGCCATTTAATTTTCGTACGTACGCGGCCGTTGGAGTCCGCGGTCCGACCATGCTCGAGGCGTGCAACTGAGATTTTTGTGGGGCCCCCCTAATGAGTGTGTGTGTGGGGGGGGGCTGGGGCCTGTGCCCCATGGTACCCCGTGGTTAATCCGGCGTTGGGAAAACGTCATGTAATGTAAAAATTGTTATGACGTGGCTTTACAGCCTACTTGTTGAATTCCAATTGTCAATGGTTCTTCTACGTATACACGGGACCGTGTTTGTCTCCTATCCAAACGACTAGACGCAATTTTTCGTCCAGCATTACTGATATGGGGAAAGCAAGCTGACAAAAAAGCCCGTGGTTCTTTGTTGAACCCCAAAACTCCAGTACATAATACACTGAGGCACACGACTGTATTATGGGACTTTTAAAATATTTGCTAATTTGGCAGAATTCATTCATATATCTTACATGATTGCATTATACGATGTTTGCTAATTTGGCTGATTGGGGTATAGAATTGTTAAAAGACCAATTCAAAATTCTGATACATTTTAAACTCTTGAATTGCCTTCGATTTGTGTACTGCCTATTATAATCAAGTTTTACTATTACCATCCTAAAGTTTGTGTCACTTTAATTTGAAAGGTATAAAAACTGACATTTGCTTCGTGATTTTCCCTACATTACTTTGGACTTGAATGCACTTCTGATCAATATAACAAACATCCTAGACCGACGCTCTTAAAATATTTACATAGATATTGTTACGGTTATATTATTAAATATTGCACGTCTGGGCCCTGTTTCACGAAATTTTAACTTAAGATAAAATCCAATTTTAGTAGATACTTCAATTTTGATTGGCTAAGCACTAAAATCAATCTAATTATATCCAATCAAATTACTAAAATTGGGATCTTATCTTAGTTAAAATTTCGTGAAATAGGCCCCAGGTAGACAGTATAGACATGGAAGCTTAATTGATAAAGCCTTGGAACCTTAAAACCACCCCCGTTACTTGACCTGATAAACCTTACTGATCAGATGAGTAAATAATAACACTAAGCTTTGTCGTGTATTTTATGCTATGATAAAATTTAACAGTATCACACAGGAAAGCTACTGTATCGCAAGTTCTATCACTAAATACGAAAGTATGTACAACAAAAAAATACACAGGATTGGTTTTAACAACACAATAAGTAGAGTAATTTATTATATTTGCGCAGTCTCTTTTATGACCTTGAATTGTAACTTCACGAATTTGAAATAACCGGATTTTTTTTATTTGATAAGGAAAATGGTATACACTCAAACAACCATTCAAATACAATATAGAAGTTGGTTTTGGGTATATATTCCTTAATTTTGTTTAATGACATTTAATGTCAGGGATGTGTTCGGTATATAACGTCCAGACAAGAATGGGCTGGAATTATACTAATATTGGACAATTCATCATTTAGTATTTATAGACTTTGGAACCATGATATTCTACTTTATTCATTCAAGTCGATTTCATTAGCACAATGCAGGAATGGCAATGGGCTCAGATATTAAACCTTTGGCATACCACCACGGAATTGGCAATATGATCTGACCGATCATTCTCAGACACATTGCATAGCCATAGCCCTGGCTATGAAAACCCCAACCTGGTAATATTACAAATATCGGTTTACCTTTACACATTTTAATGCGATAAATTAAAATAAAGGAACGTTTTTACCTATCGTCTAGACTTGAGCCTGTTGAAACAAATTGCTGTTAAAAAGTTCGCCCTTTGACCTAATGTTAAAAGTGTTTTATATGTTGGTAAAAAGTTAACCGTCTAGTTCCAGCGTATAACTCTCATAGAAAAAAAGATCCGTATCTCCTATATTGAGGTTAACTAAGGTGGGGTACCTCAATATAAATATATACAGGAAATAACAAAGGTAATATAGTTAGAGAACAATGGTGCCAGTATGTATATTATGTACCCTAATAAATGTATACGTTGCATATATACCCAGTATAACGTAGATAATTCGGCATTTACATTAAACAGTATCCGTAACAGAAATTAAATTTTGGGTGGCAATTCTCAAAAGGGGAAAGGGAGGCGATGGCGATGATCTTGGCGAAAGATCAAGTTTGGCAGATAGGAAACGTCCATTCACTGGGAGAGCCAGATGTGTTCAATTTGAGACATTTTAAGCTCCCACAACGACGTACTGAACAATCTTAGTAATCAAATTTAAAGCGTTTTGAAAAGCAAACAGAATAATATGTACTTGGTTGATCACGAATAAATTCAATTGTTAGTATGTACCTGGAACGGATCGAGTGCTTTATTAAAAAAAGTATTTTAACGGTTTTAGCGACAATGAAGGGTTTTCTAGATTTGAATATAATATAGTCTATAATAATTATAGATATAGCATGTTTGAAGATAATTTTAACTCGCCTAAGAAAATTAATATGTAACGCACGATCGAGACAGATATTATAACGGAAACGTGTCTAATAGTTGTCACACGGCGACTGCGTCAACACATTAGATAAATTAGAAACTTTAATGTGGCTACTTAATATTATCATTATGCAGCCCAACTACATTGTTATGTGTATTAAGTACAGGTAAATCAACAACTGTCTTAATAATGTTCATATTTATATATGTCTAATCAACGTCCCATATAATATATACGGTGTCAAGTATACAATGTCCTTATTCACAAACTTGTTTAACTTTTTTTCAGACACTCATAGTTAGTGTCGACCAAATTTCAAAAAGAAATGCAGCATACTAAAGTTTACCGAAATGTGCACTATCATTTTAGACCATAAAGCTCTCATCGTCTGTTATTCATCAAGGATTTCAATAACGAAACAAAACTTCATGCTGTTGAAGTTCATTGCATCCGAATCCCAAACGACAAAATCTCAACTCCACATAATTCCACCACCACCAACCAAACATAGCCCCAATAGCTCATGCTTATCAGAATATACTTAACTTAGAATGATGTACTTTTGCTTATTTCCGCAACATGAATGGATTTTTATTGTTGGTGTACACGACTGGTGTACGGTAGGAACATGGTATAACAGTTGTAAGGGATTCAAAACGTTTATTCTTTATGGCCAGTAGTCAACCTGGGTTTATATTTTATTACACTGTCGTGTTCTTTCTGAATGGAAATGTACAACTCATAACTTACCCCTTGCACTTTAACCTCTTACACTCCTAAATAAGATGTATATTAACATTATGGTGTTAAGCTTATGGAAGAATAAAAGTAGTAACTGTAATTTCATCGGCCGTGGGACAAGTTTTTTACAGTCCAAAAAGGTTACACGAAGCTTGTTTACATTGCAATATCCAGTGACTTTGCCGACAGTAAAGGTCGTACGTTTTTTCGGATTTAAACCAGTCGATGGTATTTCAGTGGGATCCTTTTAATCGCTTATCCGTTTATTATAATTAGTTTGTCAAAATTCCAATTATCCATAATTCTGTAATGTTTTTTTTATGAAATCATATAAATTATTGATATGATGCGTAGAATATATATAGTTATAAGATATACAATGTATTTCCTTATAATTTTGCAATACTTTAGACGCTTTTGATCCAAAATGATTAATAAAAACCTAAAAACTATAAGGTCACACAAACTGAAAAGTTAATGTCCGTACCTCCAGACTATAATATATTATACGGGATTTACATTGAAGGGTTTATCCTGACTTAGTTCTTCGACTAAAAATGACATGTCGGTAAGAATATCAAAATTGCTAAAACTGCCAGACAGATCTTCAATCAAAACTTATGGTTAACCCTCTGCAGTCGAGTGTACTTAATTTTCTCCTGGATTTGCACTAAAGATGGTGGAACATGAGTCTGCGACAAGGATATGCCATTGTTCCAGTCCTTTTTATTATATATACAAACGATAGACTAAATGGACTGCTTCTTGCAGCTGAACACTGTTAATAATCGTTACGTACAGAAACTCGTTATAATAAACGTGTTCTATCTTCTAGTTCCTTGCTGTCGCCTATCAGCCTAATATAATGAATACCTACTGAGACAATTAGTTTTATATATGTAACATACACAGTTATCGTTATTGGTAATTAAAGTGATTGGCAGCTTTTGAGTACGGTAAGCACAACTAATAATGATAAGATATCGGTAAGTGCTGCCAGACGCCGTGATAAGTCTTGTTATCAATTATGACATTACGCCAACATATCAATATTTTAAATGAGAGTAGATATTTTATTGATAAGCTGGCAATATACTTATAATATAGCCAATTTTAGTGGACTTCTATGTATATCATTTTTAAAAACTATCTTTTAAGTTCCTTACCCAAAAATATTTTGAAAGGATTCGTAATTGGTAATACCTCCTACTGATATTTAAGTATTTTATTGAAGAAAAACAACATGAAACTGTTTCTTGCTTGTGCATGTAGGTGTAAAAAATTCTACCAGATATACGATTTGATAATAATGATAAAATGTACATCTTGTGTTAATAAATATTTAATAAATTCATTGACACTAAAAGAAAAATGTGTTATTCAAGATTAAGTGTAACACTGACCGACATAAATAACACAGAATTTCTGTGAATTTGAGAAATTAGGGTACCACATATTTCTTATGTGGGTGACAAATTCCTATCTCTGTAATAATATCATATAAATATCATATTTTTCATATAAAACACGATTTTTAATTCTTTGAGTAGTCTACAATAGACTTCCTTTTTAACAATATGGCGACAACCAACTTTCTGGTATTCCAGTATAACATTTTCATACTCGTATGGAATTACTTGAGAGTATCCCATGAACAATGTTTTTAGATATGCTAGATATGTTTTGAGACTTTCATCTCAATCCATCACCATATATCAATTTCATCGAGCTCACATGCGACCCGCCCAGAAACAGGCTTTGGCGAATTAAGATGAAAACCGACGCGTGGACAAGACAATACCTTATGACATTAGAATTGATGAGGTGAAGGTTAGAGGCGATATTCCTGCATGGTTTCTTACATTTCAACGTCATCCTGCTGTTTTAATTATCGCAAGGTATGGTTTAACAGATGAAATTGTATATGTTTTAAAGGCAACACTAAATCTCCGTAACATGATTTTATGATTAATAGTTCAAGTAGGGGACATCATGATCTTTTCTTCATTTGAATTATGAAAAGTCACCGTCGTACTACGTCGTAGTACACATCCACTGAAAGCCGGAGAAAAACTGACAAATTCGAACGATAAATTTAGACAATCTGAATGGAAATGTGTCTTGGTCTTGCAAAAAGAGTGGCGTCTTTTTGTTGTCATTGCTATTTGTATCCCACGATTGGACAAAGTGAATAGTTTTATCCACACCACTGCCAAAGAAACCTACATAATATAAAGCTCTACACAACGTTCAAGATCACCATTAGCAATTAAAGGGAACTTCCCAATTTTAACAGAGTTTCATGAAAAAAAGTCCGTGACCCCCTCAAGATTTCGGGTCAATTTTTTCGTTGGGTCACTTGATAATCTATTACCGTTTCTTTAGAGGCCAAAACAGTGCGTAATGCATGTGCTGTTCTCGATAACAAACGGTAGACCTCCCCAACACTTTATTTTTTTATAAAATAAAAGTCTGGTTTTATCCGGACAGCGTGTAATACAGCTCGAGACACCGGTTTCATTTCCAGACGAAGACTGGCGGGTTTAAGTTGTTTGCAATCATATCACGTATATTGAGTTAGTTGCTAGACCCCATGGTAGTGGTTTTTAAGGACTGTCCATACAAAATTAACCAGTTTTATTCTCCAACATACAACATGATTTGGCCCTTTAAATTAAACCTTTGCTTTCTTACTCTCATAATAACCTTTTCACTGCGAGGCGGGCCCGTATCTACAGGGGGGCGCGGGGGGGGGGGGGCACCCCCCGCGTGAAATGCTCGCCCCCCCCCCCCGCTCAGAAATTGCTAACAATCATTAAAGTATACACAGTAACCTAAAAAAGCTAATTTTTGTTTGTTTGAATACTTATTTTAAAATGCTTATTAGACGCCTAGTTAACTACATAGCATGATGATTACAACAGTCTGTTAGAATGACCTTTCCGAAAATTTCCTCAAAATGTTCGCCCCCCTACCGAAAGGTAATGCCCCCCCCCCCGCTTAATGGTGTCTAGATACGGGCCTGCTGCGAGGTGTGATAAATGGACGTTAAACTACATTTAGCCTACTCAAACGTTTTTTGTTTTCTGCGTTGTACCTGAAACAGGATGAACTGTGACATTAATATTGGTCGGTGAGTAAACTTTAGAGGTTAAACCAGCATTAAAGAAACCAAACTAAGGCAAAGGTGTGTCAAAATATCGATAGCCTTTACCTTTGTCTTTTCTGCACATCACAAAAACGACTTGAGTTAGGGTCGGAATGTGTCCAGCCCTCAAATAACAATCAACGACAAAGGATGTTTTCATTTCGTCCCAAATGTTAAAGTTCGACTTATCCATCGGTTACTATTTCACATGCTTATTTGCTTCATTATAATTGTTTGAAGAAACTAAACACCGTGATAGTTAAGTAAATGATAAAGCGATATCCAAGCATTTGTCACGTGTGAAGTTTCTAGTAAAAAAATCTACAAAGTTTAAAAACTACCAAGCAATGCCTTTTGAGGTTTTGTTTCGTGTAGTGTTCAACGCTTAGGTCAACTTTATGATTGGGGTGCAAACCGGCAGGCTAGAAGTTAGTGTATGTAAAAGTCATTTGCAACAAATTTTGATAAGTGGTTGTTGAAAATTGTGGCATGCCGCTGTCTTTGATGTTTGGGTTTTTTGGTATTGACATGTAAAAAGTGTGGAATCTTTAGAATTCCCAAATCGACCCCCATCAGTCGTCAACATCACCTAACTTGGACAACAAAATCATCACCTCACGTATCCAAACCATTCCTCTGGTTTCACTCAACAGCTTTTATTCGCTCCTTAGCTGTATTTTAGCAGGTAAACGTTTCCAAAACCAACACAGCGTTTCCTCTTTGTCACCAGTTAATTACCTATACCACCTTTCCGGGTATGCAGAAGTAATGGGACTTTTATTTTTATAAAGTTTATGTGAAATTAATCAGTACGCATTGGGTTGGTTTTTGATGAGTTTTGCTTTTTTTTTCGGGGTATCTTTTTAGTTTTAATAAAAGAAAGATGAGTGTTTAATTAGACAGTAGTCTAACTACTCACTGCATGAAGTCTTAATCATCACTGCTAGGAGAGTAACATACCTTGCCTAATTTAACAACATTATATATTTATAGCATTTTGAGATATTTTTGCCAAAATTCCGTTGGTAAATGTCCAAGAGGGTTAAATTTAAATGAAGTGCATAGATAGTTTTATCGGTATTTTACGTGTGTTTTGGGATTTTGACTAAGACAACTTCTGTTCAATGTACCAGGTAGCAGCATGAAAGTTGAGGGTCATCACGTAAAAATCATTGACGATATGCTTGGCAGATGCCTCTGACCTGATGCTGCTTGTGTCAAGATAATCAAAATCTAAACTAGTCTGCTTTAAGTCTGGGCGTAGAAACATAATCTATGGGTTAACAACTCTATTACCCTCATAAACTGATAAACTAATGCACGACATAACCATTATAGAAATGCAACTTTTTTTAATAAAGTAAATTTAAATACTTAATAGTTTCTAACAGGTAGTTCGGATAATGAGGCAGAAAGCAACTTGTCTGAAGGAATCGTGTCAAAATTTCTTACAAGGAACATGCCTTCTTAATTAAACAAAAAAACTAGACAAAATATTGTGATCTAACCTCTGATACTGTTCATTTTTAGAACCAGGTTTTGAGTCATAATATTCCCCCCAGATAGGTTGGAATTCTGATGTCTAGGGAAAAAACGCACCTTCTTTAGGTACAATTTGGCAAAATGCTTAAAACACATGTTCTGCACAAAAAAGTAACGCGTGGTTTCTAAACCTTTAACTTAAATTCTGCACGTTATCTTTTGGGAGCAAATTTTTCTCAAGAATAAATACCATCATTGTGTGAAGAGTGAGCGATTTTTAAATTACTGATCAAAACGTATGCCAAATGCAGTTTTGTATTTATCTTGAATTCAGGTCTATTCCCGTACTTCGTGGATGTATTTTTTAATGTTGTTTTTAAGGGTTTTCTCATTCTCTTTGACATTTTGGATTGATGAGAGAGAGATATAAAAAAAAACTATGGGCCATTTCGAGAAAAACATCGAACAATTATTTTTCAATTATTCACTTGCGTAGGGGTCTTTAGCAGCTGCAGTGGGAGTAAACCAGGGGAACAAACGATCCCACTACTTGTTACGCACAAACTTAGGACATATGGTTCCAGATGACTCAATGACAGATCTTATGATCTAAAGCGCACGCGTTAGACCGTTCGAGAACCCACCCCTCATTTGGAGCGTATGTGTTGGTCTGTCGGGCAGTTAGTGGTGCTGGACTGTCTATTAGAGATAAAATATGCATTTCGATTTGCACATTGGGCTTACTATAGATTAGCACTTAATGCAATATATAATTATTCCATGTCAGACTGACAATCCACTTGACAATCTTAAAGACTTCTTGAAAGATTTATAGATTCGTCTTAGTTGACGCATAAATCATTTTGATCAAAGTATTGTTGGCAGCTCTTTAAATGAAGGTCGTCTATCAAATCCAATTCTTATTGAACAAAATAAACGACTGAATTATACGAATAAACTGGAAAATGGAATGGACTTTAAGATGAACCACAATATACTAATTTTGCAATTCGTTTGAAGACACATTCTGTTGATTTCGAGATAAAGGATAGAATCTATGCCAGACTGTAAGTTATTCGAGATTCAATAACGCCCAATACGAAATGATGTTAGTATTATCCAACCCAACCTAGACAGATGCCTGGCTATTACCGTGTATACAAACTATTAGTAATATATAGATGTACATGTTTTCGGGGGTGCTGTGTCTTTAAGTTGGGAAAATAAATGATGCCACGCAGGTATGTAATGATCTATTGACCCAAGCATTTATTGTCTATCAGTTAAACGTTGGAAGAAATCTAATCTTTCCGAACAGCCAAAATACGACATTTGCAAACATAACACAAGTCAAGTAAAAAAGAAAGTGACCTTTGATTTGATTGAATAGATACAAAACATAGCTAGAATTCCAGTCTCCGTTCAAACGATTCTGACGTTCGGCAGGTAGAGGTGAGTGGGGGAGGTGATGAAAAGCGGTCAACAATTGCATGGTAAGGAATCTACGGGATAGAAAGCCGACACCGTACACTTATGCTGCTCCACCCTGGTGATGTTAAGTAGGATACAGGTTGAATGAGGACTCCTACACAGCCAAGATGAGATTGTATAAAAAAAAATATTCTTGTGTTTGACATTTTCATTTAAACAAATTGTGTCTGAATCAGTCTGAATCTGTTGGCACCACATTGACGTCGACGATGTTTTAACTTTTGACCCTTTGAATTGAATACATGATTTAATAGATGATTGAATAGATGAATGAGTGGATTATTGAAAGAACATGAATGGATGAAATTCTCAGATGCTTTCATAAAGGAAACCTGTATTGCATTAATATTTGGCCAAGAAATACACGATCTTTTTAAGGCGGCAATACAGGAAAGGAAATTGTACTATTGTTTCGCCACAGCCAGAAATATTTGCCAAAATAAACAATTTGTGAATGAAGGTATTGCAAAGTATATTTCTTTTTTCTTCTAAAAGCTGAACCCTCGATCATTATTCAAACATTCCAGAATGACATAATGTATTCTTTATAATCTATTAACATAAGGTTGTGGGGCGTCTTAAAGGTTAGAGTGCCGCCGTTTAACACAGGTTAAACGTTTAGATGGGATAAACTGCGACAGAACGTCTCGGGTCATCAGCTAAATGTGTTCAGAATCTAGTTAAAATGATTAGAAACTGTAATATGTCGCCATATGAATGAAGTGTGGGATTTAAGTATTATAATTTATTTACATGTACCTATACCGCCTTGTCATATGATGCTTGAAATTTTGAGTCTTTTCAATTTCATTCAAATAGTATGATGTCACATGTACTTTAATCGGATTATTAGGGTCAACTTCAACGAGAAAACTTGCCCGAGCTTGAATATACTTATCATTTCAATTGCTATAATTAATTCTATTTATTAATGTTGAAACTGGCTTGTATTTTTAATTAACAAAATCATGTCCATTCAAGCCTTCTTTTAGAAACCGTAAAAACACATTTGTAAATGATTAAAGGGTTTAACAATATTTTAGTTTGCAAGGGATTCATCAATCCCTCAACTGATGATCAGTGGGTTTAACAAATAATTATATCAAGATAATTATGTAGATACTTGGCAGAATAGTTTGAGAAATTACACCCCCTAGAGACCCCGAAAGGGCTAATGCCTCTTTTCAAAACTGAGAGAAACGTGGTGTTCTAAGCATATCCATTGTGGATTTTTGTTTTATTACTCAGAAACCTAGTATGGTAATTTCAATTACTTTTCCATTACATTTGACTTTTAATTAAACGTTCATTATAATTAAGATGTTCCATGTTAAGGCCCGTTTCTATTGTACTGAAACCATATCCCTTGGTCAATTTTGTTTTGGACATTGCCTATTTTCGATAATCATATTAAAATATCATACATTTCCTGTAGTTTGTAAAGAATAACATCACCAATATTATTCATAAGCCCAGTCAATGCAGAAAAGTAGGATGTTAAACTCCATTTCATTCCCAATATTGTTGATGTAATGATTAGTATCTTCATATATCAACAAACATACTGGCATACGTCAGCAAGACAAAAATAGCTGTCCAATGTGACCTTTCATAATGACAGTTCATAATTGGGAGTAATTTGTCAAACATCGTCAAAAAAAAAACTTTCCCATCTGAACATGGCAATTTGGCACGTTATACTTCCACACGTAGGCATTCAGTGGTATCACATGACAAAATACATAGCATTTAAACAGCCTTGTCCATGATATGAGACCTATAAAAATACACTGAAGTATCATTAGTGTCAGTGTCAGGGTGAAAAGCTACATGACTATGGCATAATATTGACATTATAAACGCTGGGCAAAATAAGAGAGGTGTAAAGTAAGGGTAATAATGTCAAATAGTTTCTACATGTATTTTACTATAAACATATTGTATAAGTAAAGTCTACACATTACCTACATGGAATACAATCAACAAGGCGCCCACCTGACCTTCCGCTACATTCCACTAAAGGTAGAAGGAACATAACAGTGGCTATATTTCTGCAAGCACTCTTGACTGCAAAGTAATTTGAGGCCAGAGAACACCCAACATAAAATGTTTAAGTAAAAAGGATATATTATTGGTACTGAATATGAGTACCAATTTTGTGGTGCTGTCATCCAACATTTTCATTTCTTCTAACAGCATAGCCTCTGATTATAAACGGACTGATATCAAATTAGCAAAATCATTTGATTTCACTAGTATATAGTTAAATAGCTCTTGTTTTAGTGATGGTCGAGCATTTAGACTTGCTGAATCACTCGACCAGTTAAATAATTTGTTTGGGGGCCAATCATTCAGACTTCCCATAACAACCACAGCTTATATTAGTGTGATATGATTTAGATGTTGGACTTCCATGGTAATTCACAATTTGCAATCTTAAGAGTTTCATCCTTGAAGCAGAGTTTGTTTTCTTTTCTGGATAACAGGAGAATATTCTGCTGTCAATTATATTTTAAGGAAATTCCAGACAAATTGTTTAATGGATTGTTATTAAATTTGGTTACCTATTAGGATGCATTATGTATAATTATTTTGTATTTCTAATATACACCAGAAACATCTTTTATCCTAGATCTTGATCTATTTAGCCAACATGGAAAATTCTTGACATGTGGTAAAAGCCCAGCAGGACCCTGCGCCTGACTAGAATTGCGGTGGCCCTAACGTGACGAAAAAATGATTTCATGTCTTTCTGAATGGCACACATGCGTAACACACAATAAAACAGTCCGTAATACAAGAATAACCACATCTGATCACATACGACATCTATTCAACATACGACACATATAATGGGGGAAGGGGGAACTTTTATAACAAGTGGAACTTCAAAGAGAGGGTTGAGGGATAGCTCGATTACCGTGAAATGTTCATCTGGAATTTAATCTTTTTCTCTTTTGGTATAAATCGCAGGCCCCCCTAAATGATGGGGCCTGGCCCTGGGTCCCATGCCTAAGCTAAGTTTTGCATTTGGAGTGTGTTGGTAAGAATATGCTTACTCTACATTTAATTGGTTTACTGAATTTTTCTTGCCCATCCTCATTTGAGATATTCGAGAACTTTTCAACTTTTACATTAAATTGTTTCTTTACTCCCTGGTTATCATCATTATACAAATTAAAACAAAACTTTTTGTTTTTATGTAAATTGTTTTTAATAACAAAAAGTCAAAAACATAATTTTATAAACAAAGTCATTAAAAAATATTTTATTTATAGTATGAAATGTTAAGTGGTTAATAAAAGTAAATGCTAGTTTTCTCAAGTATATGTAGAAAGTAATGAGATACAAACTGGTCTTGTTCTAACACCTGCCGTACATAAAAAACACAATTTACATGCTCGTTTTACCTTATATCTTATATACTGACATTACTTTAATCATTAGTGACACAACGTAAATCAAATTAATGATATCCTTATATGCCGTAAAACCCACTAATACAGGTTATAAAGCTTATAAATGCAAATTTTAATGTAAAAAAATATAAGTAAACATTACACAAATGCAAATAAGTTGACATAAAATTTTAAATGTATGTTTACAATGAATCATTCCATCTCACCTGTATTATCAATATTTATTTAAGGAGAAATTGAATCATAATGTGGTTATTTAATAACCTGGGTGGAGCACTTTACATTTTAATATTGATTTCAATTAATGTGAACATTTTTAACATGTTCATCACCATACAACTTAAAGGGACAGGTTTATTAATGGACACTGGTTTCTGGCAAACAGGTAGAGATTATCTCCCTTTGCCTCTGTACTTTATCCTAGTACTAGTGGTATCAAAATGAACAGATTTACTCATGGTTTTATTGTGCTTTTATGGATATACGAATGTGAAACTCATTAAAAAATTCAGTTGTAGGACTGAAAATCAACTCTCTATCTAAGCATTGTTAAAATGCCTCTTTATTTTATCAGTTGGATCTGATATCATGATAATTAGAATTAATCCAAAAATTGGTATTAGATCCATACATCTTTCTTTAGTATTTTACACACAAAAACATTTGAGGTTAACAAATTTGATGCTCAGTACTCTCGTCCAGAAAAAATGAAACCCCTATTTTCAATAAATACATGTAGAAACTGTTTTTATGAACACAATGTGGCTAGAATATTCTAAACTTTGTTATTCGGGAGCCAGAACATCAAGAGTCCTCCAGTACAGATCCAGTCTTTCTAACCATTGAGACCAATATTGATGACACTTTGCAGAGTTGAGGAAATGAACATGTGCTGGATCCCCCCAGGAATAGGCTACAACTATCACAGCATTAGATACAGGTCCAATCTACAAGTAGAAAATAATTCATTTTACTTCTATGTAAATAAAATTTCTTAGCTGAAAACAAGTTAGATATCAAGGTAAATACATCTATAAACATGAATTATGTCTGATTTACGTGTATATAAATATATATGTAAATGTCTTGGCTCTGTGCAGCATGTCCTCAAACAAACAAGTACTCGTGTTTCTTTCATATTTCTCTTTTTTTTTGTACTTCCAAATTTCTAGTTGCTTAAACTCTTTGATGTAGGTCAAAATAAAGTGTTAGTAATGGATAACCTATAAGTGATTAAATTTTCTGGATCTGCTGCAGCTCAGTATATGACACTGACTCATTAACCAGATCCTGGGTTTGATCCTGGTGTATGTTGAGAACGTTCTTTGCATCACAGCTGGTTTTTCTTTTGTCACTGGTGCAGGAGGAAGGGCCTCACAAGGAAAAGTGTCTAGTCTGTCCAACAGGACAAAATACTATGGTCCCATGTATACTACAGGCAGCACATTAAAAGATCCCCTGGCAGTTGAACATAGATATAACAGTAGGCAACGGTGCTGATGTCAGTGCATGTATTCACTCAGGTAAAAAACATGGATTCGTCTTTAAGTATCCACAAAAAATGTTACAATGCCGTCTACTTAAACGCTCTACTATCACATCATAACACCTAATGTTATTTTGACCCTGTATCTATTATGGTGGACTGTCATTTCTTCTGATGGCTAATTTTGTGAAATAATATTGACTCAATCTCTGTTACATCTATCTTGAATATAGAACTTATCGGATACACCTATCAGTTTCAATGTCTTTGATGACATCACAGATCATGTGCCCATCTGCCAATCACTTTATAGAAATCATTGAAATACTACTATACTAAATTCTACTTTTCCCACAAACCTGTGTTTGTGCAAGCGAAGTGGATTCCACATTTCAATAGTTCAATTTTACTCACTATCTACTAGCAAAACATGTTTGCTTACATTAAGCCATTTAAACCTGAGCAAATAAAATGAAAAATTTCTTAACAAAACCACCATTCTTACCAAATTGAAATTGATACATTGACCTTCAAATAAATAATATTTGGATAAAAATCATAAAAAGAGTAATGACTGCAATAGAAACTGCCTGTCACGATCAAGAGTGTACCTTCATCAATAGGAGATTTATATTTCTAAAAGTCTAATGGTTTCTTGACAAATAGAAGAATAAGTCAGGTCTGTTTTTATGTAACTTTGAGTGAAATTTAGTAATTAAACAGTAACACATTCAAAAAACTATTTTAGGAATAACAATTACTTGTTTACTAACATGCAATGCTTCTATGATGATACTCTTGTGACGAGATATTATCATCAAAAAGTTTAATCTAAAAATAACAGTCACAAATAACTATAGTTTAAACTGAACCATTCTGCTAATCAAAAACAGTTTTATCTCAGAACATTGAAACCTTTTCAAAACTGATGATTCAGGAAGTCATGTTTGTTGTGAAATGGAATCTTTGTAGCATGTGTTACTCAGATAACTTTGGAACTTATTATTATTTCAATTTCTAATATAAAATGAAATTCTGATCTTAACCATACATTATGCAAGAGCTAAATATGCCCATTGAAGGTCTTTCATTAGGCCTGAGATGTTATATAAATCATTTATTAGACATTTATAACATAAAAAGACCTTAATCAACTCTCGATGCCATCTTATTGTTCGGATCATCACTGAATTTGAATCTGATCTGCTTCTCCACGCTCCCTAATAATTAAATCAAAAAAAGGATAATCCAGACTGTTTTTCATTGTGAGAGAGAGAGAGATATGGGGTTTAATGTCTACTAGGTCATTTCGGGACTATCACTAACATATGGTTCAATTTTATTTCAATAATTCGCTTGCATGTAAGGGTCTTTAGCAGTGGGAGGAAACCGGAGTGCCCAGAAGAAACCCACAAGGTTGAGAAGGCACCCCTATCTCCATGCCACATACGCTCACACTAGGGCTCGAAACCGCAATGATGACCGAGGCTAGGTCAAAAAATCAATCACTAATAACTTAGTTGAGAGTAGAGCAAATTGACTAATAAAATTTTCAGCATATTCCCTTTACTTTATCTGTTTTTTATCATTATACTGAGAACTGCCAGTTCCCCTACTGATCTTCCAAAGGTATCTTTAAGTTCCACAAAATATCTTTGAATTACATGTATAAGCAGATCAAATGTGCAACATCAACATGATAAACAACAATTTCACAGAAAAAAAAGTCCCAAAGTTTTCAACTTTTAGCAATGTACATGAGATTGTATGTGATTCTAACCATCCATGAGGGTAAAGTCAATTATGGATACCACCTGAATCATGAAATATGAGTCTATTATTAAGCTATTTCTAGCTCAAATATTTAGTAAATATTTTGTAAGGTCTTAAAGGCTACCTGTTCATACACCCCCAAGACTCTTTTTATCCTGATTGTTCAATTACCTTCTTAAGAAGACAATAATGTCATTGAACCCTCTAATCCAACTATTACTTATGTAAATAAATACAAGTCTTAACAATATCCGTAGATCATTGTTGTCCAAGTCATATTTAGAAGAAGCATATCCCCCCTGTAGCTTACTGCCCCCTCAAAGGGTCAATATGAAGTTGTAGTATTGACAAGATGAAGTGTTTTCTGTGATCAAATTATTGACTGTTGTAGATATCTGTTTATCTGACTGTCAAACATCTTCTGTCATTTTAGATTTATTTTATCATATCATCACTTCAAAAATAATACACTTCTTTATGATCTCAACACAATCTTTTTTAGTGATGTTTTGCTAGTTTTTGAAATCATTCTAATTTGGCTGGTGGCTGGTGGCCTTCGCCTCAAAGTTACCTTTTAGTAAGTAACCATAGTTTTGACTGTCCATGTCAAAACTAGAAGTAACTTGTGACTGATGTTATGTATGAGGTAAGGTATTGTATTACCTTACAGCTAACAATACTTAGGAATTCAAATAAGCCAAAAGTGAGGCTGATGTCCCCCGTGGAAATCCCAAAATAAATAGATTACACATATTAATTATTTGCACATTTATCTTTTTCAAAAGTATGGAGCAATCAAAATATACCCTAAGTTTCATCACTCTCTATCAGATAGAATCAAGATTATCTTGTCCCAAAGCATTGACCAATGAAATTGACTAGCTCTGCTAAGCTTCAGCTTGAAAGTGTTAATCATTGAACTCAGTCAAGACATTCACCTAATGAACATCTATATCAAGTTTAAACATTCTACCTCAATTAAAAGCAGACTTGTTAAGTTTCAAAGTCTTGACCAATCAAATTGCTTATCACTCCTTAGCAGAAAATTCTCACTATCAAACTTAGTCAAGGTAATGATATAATGAATCTATATTCTGAGTTTCATCGCTCTCACTTCATTATAACCAAAGTTACCATGCACCAAAGCATCAACCAATAAGAATGCTAATTTCTGCTTACTGTAAGCAGAAAATGTTCATCATCGCACTCAGGGCATTCACTTATTGAACGCCACCATCAAGTTTGAACATTCTAGCTCAGTTAGAAGGAGAGTTATTGTGTTCCAAAGTTTCAGCCAATCAAATTGCTTATCGCTATGCTTAGCCTAAGCAGAAAATGTTCATTATCGACCTAAGTCAAGGTATTGATGTAATGAAACTATACACCAAGTTTCAATTAGAACAAAAGTTATCGTGTCCCAAAGCATCCACCAATCAAATTGCTTATCTCCGCTTACCCTAAGCTGAAAATGCTCATCTTCAAACTCCATCAAGGTATCGCCCTAATAAACACCTACACCAAGTTTGAAGATTCTAGATCAATTAGGAGGAGAGTTATTGTGTCCCAAAGATTGTGACAGACAGACAGACAGACAGACGAACCCATTCGAAAGGTGGGGGACAATAAAATGTAGGTCTATGTTGTTAAAAAATCTAATATGTATATTCATAAATACACGTACATGCATATATGGAGTGATGACCACCCCCACCCCCAAACTCATTGCCAGTATTTGTTGTCATTTATTATGACTCTTAGTTAGAAACTACATTATATTATTTTTGTTTTTGGGGAGGAAAGGATTTGGGGTAAGTGTTTTATACCTTTTCACTAAATCTGAAAAGAAGTAGCTATCTTGTTCGAAAGTGGACTTTGTCCTCTCTTGAGTTCACTAATGAACGGGTTATCCAATCCAGAATCCTTTGTTTTAAACAATGGATATAAATTTCAAGCAGATTCTAAAGATAGGTTGCCAGGCAACGAAACATACGCCCACAGCAGCTAAATCGTCCGCGCAGTCAACAAGGGTTGTCGCATATTTTTACTTTTTTCGCTAATGAAACATTTGTAATACACTAAAAACTGATTAAGAGTAACAGCTCATTATGTAATTATCAGAAAATCATTAGAATTTGATTGCTTTTTATAAAGTGTTACCCCACGCTAACAATTAGTATATACATGAAACATTTAATATCATGGATTTAGCTGTTCAGTTATCAAAATTCATTGAAAATCAAAATACTTGTTCGTTTCAACACCTTAAACTCTGTGTATCAATCTAAAGTCAATCGGATGATAAGTTTGGCCTCTATAGCGTAACAAGATTTTTTGAAGTTATCAAGGGAGATAACTCTGGCAATAATTATTTGAAATCTCTGAAAATCCATAGGCTTCTTCGTCTCATGACCCTAAACACTGTGTGTTAATTTAAAGTCGATCGGATATTAACTTTGGCCTCTAGAGCTTCCACAGGATTTTTTCGAAGTGATCAAGGGCAATAACTCTGGCAACAATTATTGAAAATCACTGAAAATCGATTGATGACTTAGTCTCATGACTGTCAACACTATGTATAAATTTGAAGTCAATCGGATATTAACTTTGGCCTCTAGACCATCCACAATATTTTTTGAAGTGATCAAGGGTCATAACTCTGGCAGACGGACGGACGGACGGACGGACGGACGGACGGACGGGGGCGACGACAATATACGACCACATTTCAATGTGGGCGTATAAAAAGTGGTCATGGGTAATAACTCTAGAAATTATTATTATTTGAATCACTAAATAATGATTAATTGTCTAAGTCTAAGTGTTTAATATGAATTGTAAAACGACTGAGTGCTAAATGTAGTCTGTAGGATTATACACAAACTATTGTTAATGAAAGACATATAATTATACCACATTTCAATTTTGGTGTAAAAAATATCACAGTGCCTCTTGCCCTAACTATTTAAGTTACTTTTGAAATTAACTTTGTAGCTGCCCGTACCTTTACCTTACAAATCAAAATTGCACAGTTTCTAAAACTTTTAATGCAAGCTCATCTTAACAAATAAGTTTTTTCTTTCTTAAAATCTACTAATGCATGTTTTCATTTATCTATCAAATATTAAATGAAAAGAAAACGTGTTGAAAAAGGTATTGGAATGTCGGAGCTTTTAATATGTTCTATAGACTTTCAATAGGCGACACCACCTTTTATCACCTCTGACCCCTTATGTATTTAACATGGTGATAAAAACATCATTCATTTTACATGTTTAATTAAATTATCTTTGTGAAAAACAACTTTGCTTTTTATAATAATTTGACATCTGACTAGTGACTACCCTGTTACGGTACTCATTATGAAAAAAAACCTCTCAACATTTTTTCTTCATCTTTACCTTTTCTTTCCCCCCTTTCAGTTTGGTAACATAAGCAATTACCAGTTTTAACAAATAACCTTATATGCCCTTAGCAACATTTTATAATAGGGTAGGAGTACAAAGACTTTGGGCTGGCACTAGTTTGCTTTGGTTAATAAAAAAAAGCTGCCTCAACAGATTAGAAAAAATAACTGAGTTTAAATTCAAAAGAGAATTGGGGACATACCTTTCTACCTTAAAAGTAAATAGTATTTAAATTCTTAAAAGAAGTGGGTTTAGTCGACGATTGAAGAAACAAATGAAAGTATGGAGTCATTCTTGTTTATCTATCATCTTATTGGTAAGTGTCATCGTAGGTAAATATTGTGACAGACCACAAGTTATTCTCTATAATTATATATCCTCTTAACAAGCTTGAGTTTATCCTTAAAATACTCTAGAAATTTACTTTTTTCCTTTTTTGTTTTGAACAAGTGACAACTGTTTGTTTAGTTTCTCTAGTTCAGAGATGTCAGGATCATGATATGCACCTTCTACAAGTATCTACTTCAAATCCTTCTTCCTTCTTATATATCTTACTCAAATAAACATGTCTTCTTCTACCAGATAGTTTAGAAGAATATAACAAAGATAATATTGTGTACAGACAAAAATAATTGAATAAATAAAAGAAAAATAAATCGCTATGAATACACACACTGATTAGAATACATATCCTTTAAAATAAATTGTTCTTTCTTCTTGGGTAGTCATTAACCTTTGAAGTCTCAGCATCTGCCAAGGGGAAATATGCCAGCTTTGCATTTTACTAAGTTCATGAGGGAGAGAGAGCACCTCAGATTTCAGCATCAGTTTGGGGCATTTCTTTACAAAGAGTTTTGTGTGAAAGATACAAAAGCAAAAGGAGTCAGCCCCATTGACACTGTTTTCCCCTGGGCAAACCAATTTGTAATGGTCCATCTTTTTTGTATAATTAGACTACAAACAAAGATAGATATTTTATATTATTCTTTGATGTGAACCACCGTACAACAACAGCGAAACAGTGATAATTTTGTTTTTCTAGCTTACTATTATTTACATAGACGTAAAGAAAAGTAATTTACAAAATGGTATCTAAAAGCAATTAAAATGCCTCCTGAATACATATAATTTCCACCAAAACGCACAATGAAAAAGGTCAGTTAAATAATCATGTCAGTGCCACAGAGTCACTATCTGAGATTTCTATTTTGTAATTGATCATCCATCCATGGATGTCAAATGGTTTCAATTTTGGCTGTACTAGGAAAGGAAAGATAGGTTGCCAGACAATGAAACATATGCCCACAGCAGCTTAATCGTCCGAGTAGTCGACAAGTGTTGTCTCATATTCATTTTTAATTGTTTTGTAATGAGGCATTTATAAGACACTGATAAGATTCTTGAAAGTGAAACAAGGGTCAAAAGCTTTGACTCAAAACTCTAGAATAAATTAACATAAATTGGTGAAATCTTATCATTATCTCACTAATGTAACAAAATATATCAATTTATAAAAATCAGATAATAAATGTAGACTGCAGAGTGTTCATAAGAAATTGTGGACGATGGACAGACAGACACAACAACAATATGCGATGACATCTGATCGCATGTCAATGTGGGCATATAAAAATTGGTTGCCAGGCAACAAAACATACGCCCACACAGCAGCCAAATCGTCCGGGCAGTCAAGAGTTGTTGCATTTTAAGTAATCATCAGAAAATCATAATTCAAACTCACCAATAACTACGGTGTAACTGATATAATCAAACGTTTTTTTAAATCAGATAATAATTGTGACCTCCAGAGGGACCACAAGCTAAAAAGGGTGATTTTTCATACAATCAGGGGACATAATTCAGGAAGTAATGATCCGATGGGCGCAAATATCGATAGGAACCAAGATCTTTGGGTTATAAACATACATTTCAAGTTTCATCAAAATCGATTCAAAATTGTGACCTCTATAGGGTCCACAACCTTGATATAACACATTTTCACACTATTTGTGTACAAACGGCAGCCATTGTGTCCGTCAATTTTGGTCCGATTTTCACGAAATTCAAACCATTTCTTCATTACCATGTAACGGTGATATAGTCAAACGTTTGACCTCCAGAGGAACCAAAAGCTAACAAAAGCGATTTTTCGGACAATCCGGGGACATAATTCAGGAAGTTATGATCCGATGGGCGCAAATATCGAAAGGAATCAAGATCTTTGGGTTATAAATATACATGTCAAGTTTCATCAAAATCGGTTCAAAATTGTGACCTCTATAAGGTCCACAACCTTTATATAACATTTTCACACTATTCGCGTACAAACGGCGGCCATTTTGTCCGTCAATTTTGGTCTGATTTTCACGAAATTCGAACTCGACCTTCATAACCATGCAACGGTGATATAATCAAAGGTTTTTTTTAAATCGGATAACAATTTCGACCTCCAGAGGGACCACAAGCTAAAAAGGGCGATTTTTCGGACAATCAGGGGCCATAATTCAGGAAGTTACGATCCGATTCGCGCAAATATCAAAAGGAACCAAGATCTTTGGGATATAAACATGCATTTTAAGTTTCATCCAAATCGGTTCAAAATTGTGACCTCTACACTGTTCACAAGCTAAAAACGTGATTTTTCGTACAATCAGGGGCCATAACCCATGAACTTACAGTCCGATACATGTCAATATCGAAAGGAACCGAGATCTTAGGGTGATAAACCTATATTTTAGGTTTCATTGAAATCGGATAAAAATTGTGACCTGTAGACTGTTCACAAACAATTGTGGACGGACGGACGGACGAACAGGGGCGACGACAATATACGTCCACATGAAAATGTGGGCGTATTAAAAGTAGGGGATATTTGGTTTTGGGGGCATAATACTAAGTCACTATAGAACCTAACAGAAGAAACATTTCCAGTTACATGTGACGCCCAAACGCACCAATAGCTACCGCATGGAATGCAGGTGATGCTTGGGATCATCATGGGGGTCCAACCCAAGATTTGCACGACTCTGAATGTTACAGTCATTGTGGCATTGAATTCCAGGGTGGAAACATCAGTTTAATTGTTTTAGTGACCAGAAAACAAATTTTGATATGCGTCGGCTTACCCAAAATGAAAGGTTACGTGCCCTTGGCATGCTACAGATCGGCACAACACAGGCGGTTGTGGCGCGGACGATGAATGTTTCTCAGTCTGTCATAAGCAGGTTATGGTCCAGATACCGTGATACACAATCTGTACAGGACAGACCACGCTCAGGTCGACCAAGGGCGACAACTCAAGCCCAGGATCGATTTATCTGTACCTCAGCCTAGAGAAATCTTGTCATAACAGCAAATCAGATCAGCGCTCGTCTTCAAACAGACACTAGTGTGAGAGTGAGTGGCCAGACTGCATAGGGGTCACCTTCGCGCCCGACGTCCTCGCGTGATCCCTTGTTTGAGAGATCATCACATTCAGGCAAGACGTCGTTGGTGTAGGGATCGTCAACACTGGGATAATCGACGCTGGAGCAATGTGATGTTTTCAGACGAGTCAAGGTTCACTGTTGATTATTTGGACAGACGTAGGAGGGTGTGGCGTCGTCGAAACGAGCGCTTCCAAGACGTTAACGTCATCAGACATGATCGATTTGGGGGTGGTTCTGTTATGGTGTGGGTAGGCATCACTGTTGCTGGAAGAACGGCTTTCCATGTTGTTGCAGGGCGTGTTACAGGCCAGTACTACCGGGACAACATCTTGGTAGTCCATGTTGTGCCGTTTGCACGACGTCATGGCCACCGTTTCATCTTCCAGGATGACAACGCAAGATGTCACAGGGCCAGGATCGTTACGGGTTACCTCCAACAACAGAACATCACCACATTACCTTGGTCAGCACCGAGTCCCGACCTCTCCCCCATCGAGCATGTCTGGGACATGCTTGGACAGAAGTTACGTCAACGTCAACAACGTCCTGCCAATGTCCAAGAACTTGCTGCTGCGTTGCAACAGGAATGGGACAATCTGGACCAAAATGACCTTAGACGTCTCATTAGGAGTACGCCACGTCGGATCAATGCTTGTTTGGCAACTTTGCTGTTTGACCCCGGGTATCATTTTACCCTTATAATGGTCAGTCTGTGCCTTACTTAGTCCAACGATCATTTGGAATAAATCGATGAATGTGAACTTCATTTCATTTTGTCATTTGTTTCTTCGTCAGTTTCCTTAGGTGACTTTAATAACACTTAAAGATAGGCTGGCACTGCCAGGCAGGATACGCCCACATTTTCGAGAGATGGACAGAGAACAAGCAATACCGAAAGTGATTTTTCCTACATCTTTTTAAGTCCTGTATTTCATACTGTATTGGGAGCAGCCATTTAGTTGGTCAGTTCCAGTCTGATATTAATGAAATTCGAAACCGACAATGATTATGGTGTGACGGTACACAACCTAGAAATGTGACTTTTCATCAAAATCGGATAAGAATTGTGACCTGTAGAGAGTCCACAACCATGATATACCATATTTTTACACTATTCGCGTACAAACGGCGACCATTTCGTCCGGCAATTTTGGTACGATTTTCACGAAATTAGAACTCAACCTTCCTCATCAAAATCGAATTAAAATTGTGACCTATACAGGGTCCACAACCATGATATATCATTTTTTTAACAGTATTTGCGTACAAATGGCGGCCATTTTGTCTGTCAATTTTGGTCTGATTTTCCCGAAATTCAAACTCAACCTTCCTTACAGTGTAACGGTGATATAATCAAACGTGTTTTTAAATTGGATAATAATTGTGACCTCCAGAGGGACCACAAGCTAAAGAAAGGGGGATTTTGCGTATAACCAGGGGCCATAATTCAGGAAGTTACGATCCGATATGCGCAAATATCGAAAAGAACCAAGATCTTTGGGTTATAACCATGAATTTCAAGTTTCATCAAAATCGAATTAAAATTGTGACCTTTACAGGGTGCACAACCTTGATATACCATTTTTTAACAGTATTCGCGTACAAACGGTGGCCATTTTGTATGGCAATTTTGGTCTGATTTTCCCGAAATTCGAACTCAACCTTCCTTACGGTGTAACGGTAATATAATCAAACGTTTTTTTAAATCGGATAATAATTGTGACCTCCAAGCTAAAAAAAAGGCGATTTTGCGTTTAATCAGGGGCCATAATTCAGGAAGTTACGATCCGATATGCGCAAATATCGAAAGGAAGCAAGAACTTTGGGTTATAACCTTGAATTTCAAGTTTCATCAAAATCGAATCAAAATTGTGACCTCCACAGGGTCCACAACCTTGATATACCATTTTTTAACAGTATTCGCGTACAAACGGCGGCCATTTTGTATGGCAATTTTCGTCCGATTTTCCCGAAATTCAAACTCAACCTTCCTTAGGGTGTAACGATGATATAATCAAACGTTTTTTTAAATCAGATAATAATTGTGACCTCCAAGCTAAAAAAAAGGCGATTTTGCATATAATCAGGGGCCATAATTCAGGAAGTTACGATCCGATATGCGCAAATATCGAAAGGAAGCAAGATCTTTGGGTTATAACCATGAATTTCAAGTTTCATCAAAATCGAATCAAAATTGTGACCTCCACAGGGTCCACAACCTTGATATACCATTTTTTAACAGTATTCGCGTACAAACGGCGGCCATTTTGTATGGCAATTTTCGTCCGATTTTCCCGAAATTCGAACTCAACCTTCCTTAGGGTGTAACGGTGATATAATCGAACGGTTTTTTAAATCGAATAATAATTGTGACCTCCAGAGGGACCACAAGCTAAAAAGGGTGATTTTTCGGACAATCAGGGGCCATAATTCAGGAAATTACATTCCGATAGCCGCAAATATCGAAAGGAACCAAGATCTTTGGGTTACAAACATGCATGTCAAGTTTCATCAAAATCGGTTCAAAATTGTGACCTCTATAGGGTCCACAAGCTAAAAACGTGATTTTTCGTACAATCAGGGGCCATAATCCATGAAGTTTTGATCCGATACATGCCAATATCGAAAGGAACCGAGATCTTTTGGGGATAAACCTATATTTCAAATTTCGTCAAAATCGGATAAGAATTGTGACCTGTAGAGAGTCCACAAACAAATTGTGGACGGACGGACGTCCGGACGGACAGGGGCGACGACATAATACGTCCACATGAAAATGTGGGCGTATAAAAAAGAATATTTATTAAGAGATAACTGCAGATACAATATGAATGTGCTCAATAGTGTATGTCCCCTTTAATCACTTGAGGTGTAATCTTATCAATAACAAAAAATATCAGCTGAATTTAAGCTTAAATGGCTATCAAACTAATAACTAAACTCTAAAGGACATAATCCTGTCTGGTACAATGTTGTTTTTAGCTAAAACTTAAAGAATAATTTTAACTGAGGACATTTTAAAAGAATTGGTAAAGTATTACATGTAGGCGATGGGTCCATTCAATTGATTCTCAGATTGCTTTACAAAAGAAAAAGCAAACACTCCACCCACTGGGTTGGACCATATAAAAACCAATTTGACAGTCCTAGTCCAGCTGATCCCTAACAAATGGTCAATAGGCATGTATACATACACTGTACCTATTTGTATAAGAATTACAAACCTGCTGGCTAAATTTACACGAACTTCTTTCATCCACTCAATTCATTAATCGCTTTTTTTATTGGAAAATTAATTTCTGCTTCAAGAAAAGATTTGAGAGGTAATTTGGACAATACTCTGTATGTCATAGCACTTGGAGAACTTAGTTTTTAAACAGAAAACGAAATAAGATTTTCAATAGAAAACAATTAATTAGATTCTCTTATGTATTTAAGAAGAGTGGTTGTTATTGTCTAACTTTCTTGATAACAAAATGCTGGGCCAATGTAACTATTTATAACTGTATCTACATTCATCCATATACAAATAGTTAACCCCTTAAAACTGAATAAAAACATTTGACACTATCACCACTAGTTATTTCAGACTTATTGGTATAATAATGTCCTTTCTTAAATAAGAGGCTCAGGGGCCTTAGCTGCCCATCGGTTAAGCGTGCGTGTACGTATGTATACATTACAGATTTTGCTTAATGAGAACATACATATACATTTTTGTCCATCCAAGGTGTTCCCACACCAGTATTGGGTAGAGCAACATTTTTTGAAAATAAATCTGAATAAGTGCCACCAAGGCAACATATATACCAATTTTGGTTGTAATCCATTCAGTGGGACACAAAAAAGGTTTAAAATGTCTAGTTTTGCCTGTTCACAGTGCCACTGCCCTGTACCTTCGATGCCAAGTAACTTAATTTAAATATCAAAGGATCAACCAAAGCATCAACCAATCAAAATATACCAAATTTGGTTGTGAAATCCATCAAGAAGTTCAGGACAAGTTGAAAATACATAACTTTGCTGCTCTGAGATGACCTCATTTTGCTGTCCTTTTTTTGGACAAATTTGTATCTTTAACATGTAAAAACTTGCCACTTTAAGGTGCCCCTGACCAGCCAGTATGGTGGGAAACAACAAAATAACTAGAACCCTGTCAACATCTTTCACATTTTGTCCATGTAACACTTCAAGGGAAAGAGTGGCAAATGTCTGTTTGCACTGGTCAAAGAGATGACATCAAGCCTTTGGGCCAACGACCTGATCATTTTAAACATTACAAAAATAAATTCCATCTCCATGTTTTGTTTAGTGTTAACGTATAAAGATGCAATACTGTACTGAAATATAATTGCATCTTGTTTGCACTAATATCATTATTACACATGTTCTAATCTTGTTCCAGACAGAATAATCAGAAATCCAGTTTCTTTATCAAATTTTGTTACCAGGTCTGATTAGTTCACTTTTGGCACTTCTTGTCAACATGTAAATACTGATTAAAGAATTTGATTATTTGGTTAGAAACAACTTGGTAATTTACTAATACCTCAAGGTTACTGTGACACAGATAGTTGACCTCTACGGCATTCACCATTGGGCTATATCTTAAATTGAAACCCCATAAAACCTGATACACTTAAAATTAGTCTATTTGTATCTAAAAAAATGTCCAATTTTACCATCTAATAAGGAGATATTTATAAACACTTCCTGTTTCGCATTTAAAGTTAGCGGGATGTTATTGTCCAATAGACATGCCCTGGGATTTTACATTAAACACAATAACACTCCTCTAAATGCGAAACAGGAAGTGTAACATGCTATTTTAACACTTTAAAAGAAATTACTAAAACAGAGGGATGTTGTTGTCCAATCAGCAGTGTCTAATTGACCAATCAACAGTGTCTATATGACCTATCAAAAAGCAAGATTCACTTTTAAGAATGTTACAATGGGATAGAAATCTATAAACCCATGCAGAATATCAAATTACCATTGTAAAACAAAAGTCATCTTTATTCTTACAGGAATTTCGTAACATGTCAAAAGGATTAAAAAATATTGAATTACAATCAATTTGATCTGCTTGGCTTTCAAAAATCAATTAATGATCCAATATGCTGAATCTTGGGCTAATTGGCCTAACTGATGACAGACAAAACCAGTGTGAGCAACTGGTGGTAGGGAAAGCAATAAATATTTCTTAAGGAGACAAACACAAGATCAAGTATCATTAAAGAATACCAAAAAGTTGGATCTTTGTGTAAGCACGAGATCAAAATGTTGTTGTATAAAACTATTTTTTCTTTTTAAAAAAGAACAAATTTCTGGCCATCCTTCAGTGACTGTTTAACACATCGCTAGTGACTCGCTAGTCTATACCCGGTACCAGCACACTTGGTCCTTTCTAAATGTACTCTTCACATCACTGTAGAAGAAAATGGCAAGAGTGTTAAATAAGTAAAAAATCGTGTTGAATTTGTCAGTTTGATTTACTGAACTAAGTGTCACGTTAGCTTGTAAAAGCACACAGCAAGTTTATCTTCAAGGTTTAATATATATGATAGCGACACAACACCTTAGTCCTTAATCCCTTGGAATGTATCAAATATATTTGGTCATTAATAGAGCAGTGCGACTACTAATCCTTACAGCTGTTAAGGTTCCATTTATTGTGAATTTTGACAAGGCAATCTCACCTGATGAGTACCATTATCTTGGTTTAAATAGATAATACAAAATCTACTTTGTGTCAATTATACAATTTATCAAAGAGAAGTGGAATTAACCCCATTAAAGACAAGTTGACTGATAAAGTTATGACCTAATCTTAAAGGTGAACTTGTTAACACTTTCATTTTCTCTCTTCAGACTTTGAAGACGTAGACTAAATGGAGTTTTAATATGCCAGCGATCATTAAGCTAGCTTAATTTTGTAGGCTAGCACAATAAATGGTAGGGAAAATAGACTTCAGCTTCTTATCTGTCTTCGAAAAGGCTTATTTTCTAAGCTGACTAATATCAGATGTCTGAATAGGTCAACTTAAAATTGCAGGCGCCAACTATTAGTGCATGCCCATTTCATAGCAGACAAGCTAACTGAATATTCAACGATATAGAAAATATGATTTTTGTTATTAATCATTTTATTAGATTTCAGAAGCTGAAGATAGTCATCTGAAAGTAACCTTTGAACCAATGTCCATTATCTATAGGAGCTTAGTTAATCTGAAGTCGAATCATGGTGTTCAAGAAGGAAGTTTACGCTTGGGTTACCAGTTTTTTGACAAGTATAAAAAGTACATGTAACTTTAATAAAATTAAAAAAATATACCAGGGTGTGTCACAAACATACTGTACAATGTAAAAATAATACTGCAAATAAATAAGTTTAACCTCTAGACAACGCAATTTAATCTGCTATATCATATGAACTTTGATCAGATCAGCTACCTCAAAGTTATATTATACATTAATTTATAAAATACAACAAAGACTTATTCAAAAATTGAAGTACACAGTTTTGTCACATCTTTATAAGATTTCTGATTGTAATCAACAAAGTTTTACTCATCCACATCATTCTATACAATTTACTCTAACTGGATTTATATTTTATGAACTCTATTATTAGCCATTATACAACTTTTGCAGATATGAAGATAATAGTTTTAATAGGCAATAATATGTCTAATAATTCCCACACTGAGATTTTTCAAATAACCAAATTTTGACCCAACGTCCTTCCTTTCACATTCAATGACATTGCCGCTTTTAATATAGAAAGAATAAGTAATTTTACAATATCCAAACATCATAAATTACCAATATAAGATACAGATAGTATCAGTTACGATTAGGAAAATTACTTTTTTTTACCTAGTAAATAATATAACAATATATAAAGCTTATGTTCTTATAATGGGGATTTGGTGTAAATCCAGGAGGATTAGTTTAATTTATATAGAAACCATGTTACACTTGTTTGACCTAATGTTACAACTAAATTCGACCCCATTCATACTTTTTAATTGTATTCTAGATGACAGCTCATTCTCATATTTCTCTGCTTATATACACTATATTGTTTATTTTGTGTCCAAGATATTTGTACCATACAATTTATTAGTGTAAATATGGTACCCAGGGTTATCATTTCGTGGTAAAATTACTTATTTTTAAAATAAGGTTTAGACAACAAGGAATAGAGTTCATCGTCCCATCAAATAGATTACTTTTGAGGCTAACAAACAGTTACTTTTTCTCTAAGGTGACCTGTACAATGCTAGAGTTGAGAACTATGCTCATAGAGTGGCTTTTGCACCTACACTTTATTGAATTCTTGTGTTCTATAAAGGTGGATCATGTGTTTTCGCCCAGACTGAAAGACAAGGCAAAACTTTCCTTGTCAACCCATAAAGTGGTCTTAATTAACTTCTAATACAAGTTAAACATACATTATGCAGATACATTATTGCAGATCTTTCTTTTTAGGCCTGAAATGTTATCTCAATTATTAATGAGACATTAATTAACATATCCAGACCATATTAAAATCTTGATGCCATCACTAGCCTGCAATATTTAGCAAACTGGAATATATTTTTTGAAAAATAATTAAATCGCTAAATGGATAATCAAGACTGTTTTTTTCTTCATCATACTGAATACAAATGAGAGATGGAGAAATTTGGTTTAACGTCCACTCAACACAAACTAGGTCATTTCGGGACTAACATATGGTTTTTGATTTTATTTCAATAATTCGCATGCGAGTAGGGGTCTTTAGCAGTGGGAGGAAACCGGAGTGCCCGGAGGAAACCCACGAGGTTGAGAAGGCGCCCCTATCTCCATGCCACATACGCTCACACCTGGGCTCGAAACCACAGCCGCAAGCCAGAGGTGACTGGCCAGCTAGATGTCGAAGCGCGGCACTCTAGACCACTAGGCCATCCCAACCCCCGAATTTAGTAATGAGGATAGAGGTTAACCTGAATATCAAAATCTAATGTCTCAGTTCAGGAAGGAGAAATTTGACTGAAATTTTCAGCATATTCTAAGTCTATTTATGTTATCTATTTTTTCACTATTATAGCCCCATAATGCCACTTTAACATTATTAACTTCTAATATGTCAGCAATTTTAACTTCTAATATATGTCAAAATTTTTAACTTCTAGTAAGTTAACATTTTTAACTTCTAATATAAGTTAACATTTTTAACTTCTAATATAAGTTAACATTTTTAACTTCTAATACAAGTTAACATTACTAATTTCTAATATAAGTTAACATTATAAAGAGCTGCAACCCCTATGACCAGTGTAAATTAGACGAACTCCATGGTTAGAATAAACATTTTTATTCATTAAAAGTTTAGGACAAAAAGGTCCAAAACCTCTAATCAATAAACCTTTTTATTATAACCATGGTGCTCTTCTAATCTACATGGGTTAAAGGGGTTGCATCTCCTTCTTCCTGAATCCCTTATGTATTGCCGAGATCCCACTAGTCTCCTGCTATCCCAGACTTCACCTTATCAGAGTTGTCATTGTCTGTATAGATAAGTTAGCATAATTAAAAGCAAGCACATATTGGTTTTTCAAATTAAGGAAGTAAACAATATTATTGCCAGGCCAAAACACATTGATGAAATTTCCCTCTATCTAAATGATGACATTGTTTCAGTGACAGTTATTGACAGTTCAAAGGCAGACACCATAACATTATTGTTGACCTAAGCAAGTGATAGTTTTACACAAGCCTTATGATTTATAGAATTCCCTTTTATCTTAAAGGTCATGCAGTCCAAAAATAATTGCCAGTAGACAATGACCCATCAGTACTAATTATATTTGGTATATTGTCTCCTCATCACTTATTCCATGTATTTAAAGTAGCCATAATGATGTTTTACAGACTGGTATTTTTCATTTGTATTAAAATGATACCCAAAATTTTAAGTGTTGGAGAACAGTCTGTGTGATAAAATGAACTTCAGATCACCTGGGATACTCACTCTTAATTTATTCTCAAGTGTTGCCCATCAACAGTTTTACAATGCATTTGATCAATATGAACACAGTACCATCTGCACTGCACTACATTACTCTATCTGTGTTTATACCCAATCAAAACCAAATTGGTGCTGAATTTGTTTTGTACTGTACTTGGGGCCCCTGTAGGTTGTTACATTGAGAGTGTAAGGTTGTTGCATTGAGAATGTAAAGGTCCCTGTAGGTTGTTGCATTGAGAGTGTAAAGGCAATGCAATGCATTGAGAGTGTAAAGGTAATGCAATCTAATGAAGCAAGTAGAAAACAGATCTAGAAGTGAAAGATAGGTTGCCAGGCAACGAACATACGCCCACAGCAGCTAAATCGTCCGGGCAGTCAACAAGGGTTGTCGCATATTTTTACTTTTTTCGGTAATGAAACATTTGTAATACACTAAAAACTGATTAAGAGTAACAACTCATTATGTAATTATCAGAAAATCATTAGAATTTGATTGCTTTTTATAAAGTTTTACCCCACGCTAACAATTAGTATATACATGAAACATTTAATATCATGGATTTAGCTGTTCAGTTATCTAAATTCATTGAAAATCAAAATACTTGTTCGTTTCAACACCTTAAACTCTATGTATCAATCTGAAGTCAATCGGATGGTAACTTTGGCCTCTATAGCGTCACAAGAATTTGAGGGAGATAACTCTGGCAGTAATTATTTGAAATCGCTGAAAATCAATAGGCTTCTTCGTCTCATGACCTTAAACACTGTGTATAAATCTAAAGTCAATCGGATATTAACTTTGGCCTCCAGAGCGTCCACAAGATTTTTTGAGGTGATCAAGGGCCATAACTCTGGCATTAATTATCGGAAATCGCTGAAAATCAATAGGCGTCTTTGTCTTATGACCTTAAACACTGTGTATAAATTTGAAGTCAATCGGATATTAACTTTGGCCTCTAGAGCGTCCACAAGATTTTTTGAAGTGATCAAGGGCCATAACTCTGGCACTAATTATCGGAAATCGCTGAAAATCAATAGGCTTCTTCGTCTTATGACCTTAAACACTGTGTATAAATTTAAAGTCAATCGGATATTAACTTTGACCTTTAGAGCGTCCACATGATTTTTTAAAGAGATCAAGGGCCATAACTCTGACACTAATTATCGGAAATCGCCGAAAATCAATAGGTTTCTTCGTCTCATGACCTTAAACACTGTGTATAAATCTAAAGTCAATCGGATATTAACTTTGGCCTCTAGAGCGTCCACAAGATTTTTTGAGGTGATCAAGGGCCATAACTCTGGCACTAATTATCGGAAATCGCTGAAAATCAATAGGCGTCTTCGTCTTATGACGTTAAACACTGTGTATAAATTTAAAGTCAATCGGATATTAACTTTGGCCTCTAGAGCGTCCACAAGATTTTTTGAAGTTATCAAGGGCCATAACTCTGGCACTAATTATGGGAAATCGCTGAAAATCAATAGGCTTCTTCGTCTTATGACCTTAAACACTGTGTATTAATTTAAAGTCAATCGGATATTAACTTTGACCTTTAGAGCGTCCACAAGATTTTTTAAAGAGATCAAGGGTCATAACTCTGGCACTAATTATCGGAAATCGCTGAAAATCAATAGGCGTCTTTGTCTTATGACCTTAAACGCTGTGTATAAATTTAAAGTTGATCGGATATTAACTTTGGCCTCTAGAGCGTCCACAAGATTTTTTGAAGTGATCAAGGGCCATAACTCTGGTAGTTATTATCGGAAATCGCTGAAAAACAATAGGCTTCTTCGTCTCATGACCTTAAACACTGTGTATAAATTTAAAGTAAATCGGATATTAACTTTAGCCTGTAGAGCGTCCACAAGCAATTGTGGACGCCGGACCGACGGACCGACGGACGGACGGACGGACGGACGGGGGCGACGACAATATACGACCACATTTCAATGTGGGCGTATAAAAACTACTATACAAAGCATTGGCTCTACTGTATTTAATGAGACTGCTGTTGTTCTGGGTTGGTGTAAAGTCATACTCCGCGCAGTGTTGCGTCTGATTAGAGGTAATCCAACTACACACTGCTATTATGAGTGGATATTGTTGTGTTAAATTTTGATTGATCAGTAGTCCGTCTACCAACCAATCACGAGCTGCCAATACTGGACCAAATATGTTTACATAACGTATACGTCATGACTCACGATTTTATTATGCCTAATTAACCCGTGCATAGCAGAATACTGCAGTAAAACTAATTGCGTGACAAACGAGGCTATCAAGTCGAATGAAATGTAAACAATACTGTTTGGAAACGAACATACTTTTCACCGTTTTAATACCTTAAATCACTGTCCAAAGTTTTAGGGAAGACCCAGATGAAACGAAGGACTGTCATGTTGCTGTACTTAAGTGATAGCTTTCATTTAACGGAAAGAATAGACACACTCCCGCATAAGTTCAAGAAACAGACGCTATTCCAGCAATGGTCAGAGAGGGATTTCTCGGGCCATTGCTTCAGGAATATGGTGTAAAGGGGAAACCAGGACCTGGTAGTAACATAGGCCTGGCAACGATGGCTTACCATTTCCAGTTTCAGAGTTATGCTACCTCCCATTCATGTTTAGTTTATACCCATGCTACAACGGGCCAATCACTAGTATCTATTAAAATCGATTATTTCATTTATTACAATTTTTTTTTTCAAAATCAGACCCCCTATCATTCAAGGTGTGATTTGATTTTATGACATGTACAGTACATGTATGAAATCAAATTTGTAAATCACTACTTTCATTTCAAATCTTTTGAATTATCTAGTAAATAATGTTGACAAACCAAGCAGTATACAATAAACCTATTTCAAAAGAACCATACTATTCTATCCTCTGATTCTATATATCTAATAAAAAAAATAAAACTGGCAATGTCTCTTCAAATAAGAAATATTACACAATACAATAATAAACAATGTTTTTGTTAGCCAAAATTTAAGAGCTACACTCTTTGCAGCACTTGTTTCCTTTGATGTACACTGAGTCTTCCCTCTTCAATGCTTCCTTTTTTCTAAACCTTTCCACAAAATAAAATCTGTTTACTGGGGTGGCCACACATCAAGTGCACCTATTCTGTACACCATAACCTTTGAAAAACATAAGTTTTATATAACACTGCTCTTAATAACTACATATACTAAGTGAATAAAATAATGTTAAGTGTTACTTAGTCTGCTGACTATAGTTTTTCTAGATTAAATGTTGCTTGGGCCTTCAAAAAAAAGTCAAAGCTGTTACTGCATTCTACAGATACTCGATAAAAATGGATACTGAAATGTTGAAATAATAAAAATATTATACAGATTTGTTCATTATCTAGAGTACAGGTGTGTGTAAATTTGGAATGTATGTTAAGATAATTCCCCTCAGAAAAAAACCAACAACTAACAAATATGTCTTTGAGTGAAAAATGCATAAAGGAATAGCTGAAGATACATTATGTATTTATGATTGATATTTGATACCAATGATAGATTAGTTACAATGCTGTAGACCATGTCAGACATATTAACCAAAGTTTGCAGACCAACTGGTATATCACTTCAACCAATGTTAAAAAAACATGGCAGCATGTTAGGCTAGTGACAGATGGGCTGAAGTGAAAAAGAGTGGATAGGAAATAGAAATCAACATGTAGGATATGAGTGACAAGTCATATGGTATTTACAGATTGTTGTTGGTGGTTCTACTTCATCAAACTTTCTTACCTTTAATAAAAATTAAAAAAAAAAAGGTAAAAACTATCTTTATGCATCAATCTGTTATAAATAGAAGTCAGTCATGATAAATCAAGACTATCTTCTTGTTTATAACCATGTTATGTGTACATCAAACTAACTTTAATAGATTCCATGTTCTGAAAAAAACTGTGTACAAATTAAAAACAGTGTCCTAAATAATGGAAATCTGCCAGTTTGATTACTTTTCAGCCTTTATTTTATAACAACTTCACCTTTATTTGTTTTAAAACTCAAACTACATTCTACAAGTTTCTATCAACAATTTCCGTCCATTTTCTAATTAAAGAACCAATTTTTCAATCTAAAAAATTCTAAGTTATTCATACTTTAAATAAGTTCCCTTTTTTTGGCATATGTTGATAACTGTAAATTTAATAACACCTTAAAGGTTAACAAAGAGGAATTTGAATTTATATTTTTTCAAAAAATGGAATGTGTTTCAGTGGATGCACTAGTTGGCTTTATTTCAAAACTAAATGAAATTTTCAAATTTTGACATAAGATTTGGCTGTGTATTGCAGGCATAATGAAAGGGCAAAACCATTCAAACTTCAAACTCCTCTGGAAAAGCTTTGGTTTTAGACGGAGATTTGAGAAAATGTGTTCAATTGCTTTAAAATCCCCAAATGATATTCCTTGATTCAGCATCAATGAAGACAAATGAGGGATGCTTATGGCAGGTAAGACTATATGTTTTGCTAATCTGTCACAGAAAACAGATGCCAGATAAAAAGAAATGGACATGTTAATAGATTTGTTGCTTCACACATGATCAAATAACTACTGACAGTCAACAAGTTAATCAGGATTTAAGACTATTAGTGGACAAGTGAGAAAGACATAAAGGCCGATTTGGCCCAATATTCACTCAAACCTCCCAACAAAAGCACTTGAGAAATTCAATAGGTGACAATGGGTCATTCTAAAGTCAATTGAGAGATATCAATTGACACACACTATTGATCAGAAATTAATCACCCCCATTCTTTCCCACAATAAGTCTAGAAGTGTGGACTTCAATTTGACACGCTCTCCAAACACTGACCATACTCGCCAGTTTGGACAAGATATTTTACCGGGTTATTCAATCTACTTAACACAACTGTAATCGATAATAGGGATATTAAATTAAACAAACCCTACCCAACGGCCACATATTGAACTAAGACTGACATACCACAAGAATGGAAGGGACATTATGGATTTTAGATAAGCACTTTAAACTCCAATGGTTTATTATGACTCCATTGTGTTCCAGAATGATTGAATCTTGCTGAGTACTACCACTTCACCCAAATAAACTCAACATTAAGGCATCAGTTTTCACATAAAGAAGTCTGCAACTTGATCTTCTAAATAAAATACTCATCAGTAAGGTTATAATAAAGCAATATTTTTCATCGCATTTATTTATAAAAGTTAATTGTTGAATTATAGATTATCCATTACAAATTTCCAAGTATATTCACACTGAGAGCAATGGCAAAAAAATGAATTAGTATACAAAGGACCGTATAAATTTGTAAACTTCAATATCTTTATTAGCGATGTACTTTATATTATGTTTAAGTACAATGTGTGTGTTACTGTTTTACAGAGAGAGAGAGAGAAAGAGAGAGAGTTTAATCTCAACACAAACTAGATCATTTTGGAACTAACATATGTTTCAAGTTTATTTCAATAATTCGCTTGCATGTAGGGGACTTTAGCAGTGAGTGGAAATGGGACGACCCCGAGAAAATCTCACGAGGTTGGACTGGCGACCCTACTCCCTGTCACGTACAACCAGGGAATCAAAATCTAGCCAGTTGACTCAATGACAGACCTTATGATACAATACTCTTCTTTGAGCCAATACAGTAAAATATTTCAAAGACTTTGAAATTTCTAACACAACTACAAGTGTTCTGTGATGCACTTGAACATCAATTTTCACTTGACGTAAACAAATATAAACTTGATTAAAGTCTTAAAGACAATAAATCTACAGTTTCTTTGAAGTTGACAATTGAAGAGATTATCATTACACAATTAGGTCAGTGATCAATAAATATCAAACAAAGGGTCAAAGTTTAAACTTAGACGAAATCCCTTAAATACATATATTGATCCTTTATGGGGTTTGATTATCTATTTGTCAATCTAAAGCAGAATTGATTTCCCAGCAACTTAATAAAATCGAAAACATTTTAGTGCGAGGGATTAGTACGAGTCTCAATGTAAATAGAATATGTTGAGTTTGGTTAGAACCATGGTGTTAAGAATTAATCAAATAAAGTGCCAGAAATGAACCATTGTGGTGAACATGTGCCAACAAACCAAATACTGCTTAGTGCCGAACCATGAGGAAGAATTTATCACATGAGGTTACAGAACTGAAAATTCCATTCTCTTTTTGACCTTAGTTAAAGATGCTGTGTTTAGTACCCTTAAAATCCAATTGCCTTACCAAAAATATAGGTTTCCAGAGAATGAAACCTATATCAACCTTGATGAAATGGCAAAGCCAATTAAAAAACATACCACCTTGTTCATTTGTAATCCATAATCAGATTTTATTGAATTTCTTACAAGCGCTAACAAAAAGAACATATTCGCAATCAGCTTAAACCACTATACATAAATATACATAAATGTCAAGTTAGAAGAAAAATTTAGACTCTACACAGTTCACTTGAAATTATTTAAGGGGGGTTTTACAGAGAGCAGCAATCTAATTAAAATTCAGACTTGTTGGTCTTCCCCATATCTGACTTAAAAATGAAAAGAAAGTGACTTTTTTTCAATTTAGATATAAAAACAACATCCGTTTTGACAACTAAATCTTTATAGTTTTATATGTAGATTACACAAACACTAGTATAGAAAATATTTGGTGTTCTAGAAAGAATAAACATATCCTGTCATGTGCATGACATCTGTCACTTGAGCTAAACAAAGCAAGGTACATGTAATAAAGACACATAATACTTACACAATTACATACTAGGTTATATTGTTTACCAAATATTAAATTAGTTTCTCTGTAAATTCTCACAAAAACTCATTTATCTAACAAATCATTTTTTATCACCATTAAATTCCTAAAGAAAAAAACAAATAAATTGTTTATATCCCAGATAAGCGTAAAAGCGATATGCAAATTCCATTGCAGTTCAATGCACCACAATAAAACAAAGAATGCACTAAACTGTCCAGTCATAAAACATTAAATCTAAAAGAATCTTTATCTTTAGACATTGGTCGTGTATTAATCTTAAGTGACTCATTTATAGTTAGATAATCATAGATTCCAGATATGTTCAGCAACTCAACAAAAAAAGCTCCACTAATCGTGATTTATCGAAGAAGTGCAACCACTGCATATTTAATAATCATCTAGTCTCTATGCAATACATGAGAAAAAATTATATAAGTGCAGATTTAAATCTTCAACCATTTGACAGAACTAAAACCAGAGGAAACACATTCAAAGTCAACATATTAAATTTCTTTATTCAGGTAGTTAATAAAAAAACTTCAATAGTAAAAGATTTGAATTCAACAAAGTCGGCTGAATCACTGCCTAAGTAAATACTACATATTAAAAAGATTTTTATAAATGCATGAATATCTTAGTGCTTGAGAAAATACATAAGAAAGATAAAATGGATTTAATTTATATAAAGCTAAATGAGCTTCACAAGTGTAGCCTGTTATATATTTTAATACTTATATTCTACAGGAGAAAATAAATACGGCTTTATATCCCATAATATAAATATCTTACAATGATTTATATAATATTTATATAAAATGTAGGACATATCCAACTTTAGCACAATATTTCTTTAGTTGAGGAATGTTAAAAATACAAAAAAGTATTGGTAATGTAAAAAATATGAGTCACCATTGTCAACAATTGAATATAAATGGTAATAACGTGAATTATACAAATGTATAATACAAGACTGCTAATTTAATGTAGATGTTTGGGGGTATTAAAATATGATAATAAAGTTAATCATGTAGAAAAGATTAGTAATGATCTCTATGTAAGATATATGTAAGAAATAATGAAGTATTGTGTAAGCTGGCAGGTAACTATAAATCATGTATGCAATATATAAAGCTGTATGTCGGCATGTATATCATATTTATCTAATGAATACACCTACATATGCCTTTGATCTCTTTGATTGTGAATAGTAGAATATAGACATAACCTTTTAACAATGATGTTACAAATTTTATAATCTTTCACAAAAAATCAATGGTTCTTTCAATTTTTTCTTATTCTTCGGTGCTTTGATCTTTTCTTTGTAATCATTTGATTTCTAAACCAACTTTCTTTTGAAATATTTAGATATATCTTTATAAGCTACATATAATCTACTTAAGACATCATAGCATATTTTTGATACTATGCAATAAGTGAGTTAGTTTTTAAAATCTGTAAAACATGTCTAGGCAAAGTCTGATAATAATAATAATGTATTCCTCTAATATGAACATTGTCCATATTGTCATTAATCTTCTATATTAAAAAAATCAAATTATTTGTTAACTTTCAAGAATGTCTCTTACTCAATTTTTAACAGAATAAAAGATGGAACCTTTTTTGTAATACTGCAAGACTGCCATTTCAATGTCTACAATAAGACCACTGGGTAATATAATTTTGAAATATTGAAAAAAAAGATTAACTACCAATAAAAAATACTTGAAATATTGACTGTTGATTTTATTTTGTGAATTGATATTATTAATAAAACAGAATTAGGCAGTCAAAAGAAGAAATATCCAAACTATAAAATAAAGTCAACATGTACCTACCTTTAGAAGTGGATCTGTACAGGCATTAATAGCACCAAGATAAGCCGCTACTTGTAAAGGATTATCATATGTATTTGTTAGTAAAGGTTTAGGTTTACTAGATGTCTTCCAATCTATTACACATAATGTGTCCCTGAAAAAAAAATAAAAACAATTTCAAAACATAATTCTGCTTATTTGAATAAAGGTTCACTCTTTTAATTTAGAACATATTTTATGGCATCTCAGAATTTATGATGCTGCATCACTTTTATTTTCATTTCTTTATATAAAACTCTGCTAGAGAGATTTTTAACATTCTATGTTTCAAAAATTTTTTTTTACAGTATTCCCTAAAATGCCGACATTTAGTAGAAATGAAATAGGGTTTAACATCCTACTGTTCTGTTCCAAACTGGGCTAATGAAGACGGCAGACATTAATTAGTGTTTCTATAACAATAAGACTGTAAGTGTAGAGCAACATTATTTTAATAACTACAATTTTTTCAATTTGAACATTTTCTCAAATTCTGAAGTTTACTGATGCCCATTGGTTAAGTAACAAGGCTAAAGACATTGCATCAAATCAAATGGTGTCGCCATATTCTTATCTGGAGACCATGCACAATAAATACTATGTAGACTGGATTAACCAGCTGCTAGAAATTTGCATTCAATTGATGAGATTGCTGGCTTATTTCGTCGAACATAATTGATTTGAAATTAGAGTAAAAACGGAAACCATTGAATGTAAATCAGTTTATGAACATTCATATTACATTATTATATAAGTTGTGACCCACTTGTGTCAATTTCTAGGTGTTAAATGTTAGCGATTTAGCTCCTTTAAGTCATATTCATATTGAAATCTTAATATTTTTTTTTGTACAAAACCAGTATCGTAGATAAACATACTAAATGGAATAGAATATACTGCATACCCTGTCCAGGATCACACAAGTTCCCACATTACTTTGTAAAATGTAAAACAAACATGGCAGAAATATCACAGGTTTTATTCATTAGCATATTATAAAAGTCAACAATATTCCTAATTGTTCATATATGAATAAATTAGAAACATATTGAGTTACCTTAACAGCACTAAAGTTCCAACATGTACCCTGAGGACAACTTAAATCTCAAGACTTCTACAAGAAGGCAATCAGAAAACCCCTAGAGTTATACAGTTCATGAACTTCTGACCACTGCTTGTACCAAGTGTCACTTTTCATTTTAAACAATTACTAACAGAGCCTATATAAATATCATATTAAAATATCAGCAAGATTCTATGATTGTAATAGTACCACACCATGGCTGTTTATCTGGCTGTTTATCAATAACAGTATCATTGTTATTTTTCAAACTGTGCACAAATTGAGAATTTAATATTTCCTGTTTAAGACAAATAAGGTAATTTACGTATGCATGCTTGTAAACTCTACTACTGTACATGTTGAACACCTAAGGGACAATCAGACCAAAATCATTCAAGTCCACTTAATATTTAGTAACATGATGTAAATTCTTTGATATCTCTTTAATCTGACTGAATCAAAGCTGGAAGATAATCTACCATTAATATTTTTATTTCTTTAATTAAATCTTGAACAATCAATTTGAGTACATTTAGATTAGATCAAATTATGAAAAATTTGATATATGATGATCTAACTATTTACATTGAAAATTTTAAACAGAGTTGAATAGAAATAAAAAAGAGTACTGAAATTAACTCATACTCTTAATGTCACTTTAATAAAGATAAAAAATATGACATTCTCTCTGGAGCGTATATTCGTTTTATTTGATACAAATTTTCTGTGGGGGTAGTTCTGTAGTTACATGTAAGTGATAAACTCTGACAACAACATTTATTTATTGCTAAAATACCTCACATGCCTTGGACTAAATTTTATTTTCTAATCATAAATCACCTTAACTTCATCTTAAAAACATGTCAAGTCTATATTTTCAAGTGAACATAAATTTTGATACACAATAGTCCTTGTCACATACTTAAACATTGTAAATGAAATATTTAAAATTCAGTAATTACTTAAAGATACATTATGTAAGGTTTAAATAAAGAGCTGGTCGTTCTTGCTATATTGGTTCAAAAAAAGCTAACACAAAATGAATATACTGAAAATTTTATTCTATTTACTTTATTCAGAGTTGTCAATGTCTGTAGTTTTTACAAGATGTGTGCATTGATTGTTTATTGTTGTAAGCCTCGCTTCTCTTTTATTTTCATGAAATCATCAAATGGCCCGAACATTCTAATCTACTTAAAATTAGAGCCATTCGATAGTCTAGAGAGTTGACAATGGTTTTGTCATATTAATATATGTTTAATTAATAATACATATAATATAAAAGGCCTAAAGAAAGACCTGCAATTGGCCGATTTAGCTCTTGTATTTTCATTTAGATTTGACTTTCATTACCTTATCTGAGGTAAGAGCATAGCTAAGGAACCAGAGAATTCGCTGTAATAGCGGAATGCCAAAATCATAACTATCTAGAAAGTTAAAGGCATATGTAATGTAGATCATGACATAATATTCAATAATGTGGATAAAGTACTGTCTAGGAACTTTGGTTTATTAACAAAATTCCAATGCCAAAGTTAGCAAAAAGTACATGTTATTATTATGCTTTATTAACAGCTTAATCTGCCTATTGCAGGTCTTTCTTTTGGCTTCAAGGATTCATTTTTATGAGAAGTCAATAATCAACTCTCCAGACCACTATGTCGAATATCGATTTCCAACTGTCAAGGGATCTGTTATGTGCACACTTCAGTTTTAATGTCCCATCCAAACGACTACACAGCTGTCCATTCAGCCCCAATTGACATGGGGAACCCACAATGGAAAATTTTGAAGAACTCTCTTAGCCAACACTAGGCTCGAACCCGAGACCTCCTGGGTAACGAGCCAGCATCTTACTCACTGGCTCCACAGAACATTGAAAAGGCATAGGGGTCGTTCTCTTGTGATCACTGTGCTGCACCTCATATTTGGAAACAAAAAACTGTTAAAAACTGTAGCCTATATTATGTGTAACAAGCCAACTGTTTACAGAAGGACATTGGTAACAACAACTTATCTACCCACACTTAAATGTGGGCAAAAAAAATGGACAGCCAGGCCTTTTTTCATTAGCAATGGCACCTGACAATCAAGTCTATATTGTTAAAGCTTTCTATTTTTGTACTACTATAGCAAGAATAGTCAGCTCTTTATCTCAATAAATCTTAAATAATGCATCTTTAATGGGGGGTTTATTAAGAAGAGTATAACTTATGTTTTAAATAGAGTAAAATAAATAAGTTTAACCAACTTTGATTAAAAACACTACTAACAATAAAATACCCATGGACAGACTGTGATAACAGTAAACACTCACTTTTACAGTGTGATACACTGTTTGTGATCCACCTGCTGTTGTGGAAATTAGCTGACTAAAAAAACATAAAAAATCTAAAATGACTCAGAAACTTGTAATTTATCGCAATACATAGCAACCTGAGTAATTATTGGATTAAAAAAAATGCACCTCTTTGCCAAAATCCACTTTTTACGAAACATTTAATGCACTATTTTTCTGAGTAAATTAGAAGTAAGTCAGAAATAGAGAGTGCAAAATTTACAGTGATAGCCTTATTTTGTTACTAAACATCAATCAAAATATCTTTGAAATTCTCCTTTCAATATAGAAAAAAACAACCAAAAAAACTAGGGTAATATTGAAAAACAGTAACCATTACAAGGGGAGTAACTCTGTTTTGCTTTTGTAAGCACAAAAACTATTGCTGTCTGAAAGATGGAACAATTCTTCTCACACATATTGAAATTAACACCTCATAGCTAAACCTTTGTTTCAAAACAAAGTTATACTCCATGCCATTGTATATTTGGCCTTAGATACGGCAACCAGAGTTTGTACAATCTTACATGATAGTGTCATACAAATTACTACTTACTACTACTTAATAGTCATATTCCTGAAGCAATGGCCCGAGAAATCCTTCTCTGGCCATTGCTGGATTGGTTTCTGATACTTGAGTTTTCAAGGGAGTGTGTCTATTCTTCCTGTTCAATCAAATCTATTCCATGTACAGCAACATGACACCCCATTGTTTAATCTGGGGTATTCCCTAAAACTTTGGACAGTGATTTAAGTAGTCTCGGTCACCCAGACCCCCCTAGTCTTCAACGTACGGAGGGTCTGGGTCGGTTCTCAATTATTGACGAAAATTACTGGATAATCTACCACATAAAAAACCAAACTCCCGGTTACGCATGGGCAATGGAACCCTTTGGCTAAAGTCTCGGTAAGTGATAGATATTATGAAGCCGGGCCGATTTTGATAGATTCTATAAGGCGAGGATAAAATATATCCCACAATTCACTTGGCACATCTATTATTAGAAACAAAATAGAGACGATACAACAGCATGAATCTTGATTAAGGAGATTGTGAGAAGCCATACGTTTGATTCATGACGAGAGAAAATTACCATTTCAATTAAAAACTTTAAAACAAAATTTTAGAGAAGGTCATTGTTGACAAGCGAGATGTTTTGATAGATTCAGCACGTGGTAACTTAAAAGACTGGATAATCCAGACAGTGACCGACTTTCTGTCAAATTTTGAGGACCCATCCAGACTAATATTCATAGAATATTTGTTTGGGTGATAAGAGACTATGATTTAAGTATCAAAAGGGTGAGAGTATTGTTCGTCTCCAAACAGTATTGTTTTGTATTGTGTATCAGTGTTGACAGCCTCGTTTGTCACGTAATTAGTTTTTGGGCAATATTTTGCTATTCAGTGGTTAATTGGGCATAATAATTGGGCATGACGCAATGTTATAAAAACATAACTGGTTCAATTTGGGGCTCTGTTTAAAGTGTAATGATATTGTTACACAGTAAGCTATTGGTTTTTAATCGGACAATTGACCAGTCATAATTTGGAACGAATTTGCTTTCTTTACAGCAGTGTTAAGTGGGATTAGTTCTTATTAAATAAAACACTGTGAGGAGTATGCCTAATAGTAACTGAAGGGGGACTGCACTACACAAAATTTACACAAAAACAAATCCATGGACATGACACAATACACAGAAATCACAAACAAACTAACATATCAAATTAAGTGAATGGATCGGGGGCTAGCCTTAAATGTCCACTGTGCTGTACAGTCCCGGACCTGTAGTGATAGTGATTTCAAATTTGAAAACAATCAGGAACATAACCCAGAGAAAACCATTGTGTAATGCCAGCATGAGATATAGAATCAAGGTTTATTGATGTTTGGAATGTGTGGGAAAGAACTCTACATTCACAGGAATCTGCAGCATCATGCCATTCATGGCAGTTAAAATAAACCGTGGCAGTTATAGTATGACTTTGTGATTATCTATACAGTACAGAAACACTTAACCTCATTCAGGATCAGGCAACTGTCATCATTAGATACCCTTATGAGAATTCAGACACTGTTAGTGTTTTTCACTCTCTATTATAGCCGACAACCACCCTTTCCAGCCATGGCTAAACATATCTACAAACCAGCCAAGATTAACTTTAAGTTAAAGATGTAATTAATGTGGAAACTGCTTACCTATAGAGTGCCACACAATCGAATACACCTTTATAAAGGAGATAAGGATGAGTTATCGAACATTCTAATGCCTTAACTTCTGTAACCTCTTTAAATATAGACTGTATACTCCTCCAGAAAGCTTCAATGTTAGGTTGTATCTGAATTTCTGATTCCGATTCACCAGCAAGTAACTGTTGTACACAGGCATGAAAATTTATGCCTTTTCTTAGAGTTTCTGAAATGAACAAAATCATGAATCCAATCACTCTTCTTCAGAAAACATGAATAATTACTTGGAACACCCATGGAAGTGGGACCATTCTAATAAGGACACATATACCAAGCTTCATTCAAATTAAAATAAAGACTTGATTGCATACACATGTACACATGCAAGTGTGGGTGATTGACTGGACAGAAGAGAAGGGGTAATAAAATATACATCCATGGTAAATGTAGTAAAATTCTACCTTCTTGATGTTGCTTGAAGCCCTCTTCACCCATTTCCTCTATCATCTTTTTCTTCCATCTCTCCAAGAAGTAACGATTCTTCGCGGACATTGTTTTGTTTAAGATTTTGCTGACCGATGGGGTATACTGAAGACAAAATTTTTCCACCTCTGTATTAAACCTTTCAAATCCTACACTACCCTCGGAAGAATTAGGAATCAAGGGATAGTTAAGGACAAAGTTCAGTGGGTCATTTGGATCAATCACCTTTGGTAATATACCTTCTTTTCTAGAGTTCAGTGCTTTGTTAATTTCTTTATATGATTTAATTTCTGGGTCCACAGTATTTCTTTGGATTTCAGATCTACAGTTTGAGTTTGCATTTGCTTTACGGTAGCTATTATCGATTAGCGTATCCTCATCATAGTGATTTTTCACAGACATATCAACGTCTTGGAGACTTTCACCAATAATCCCTAAGCTGGCTACCCTCTTATTTATTTTTCTTGCTTTTTTAGATTTTGTACCTTCTTTGTTTTTTGATGCAATTTTCTGTCCATATAAGGAGTCAAGTTCTTTGTTCATGAATATCAGTTTGGATAAATCACTCCTGGATGGTTTGGATGTTTTAAAGCGTATGGGTAAAGTCTTCATACAAAGTAAACAAACTGGTTTCAATGATACACATTGTAAAATCCTTTGATTAATATTCCTTGTTAGGTTCATATTGCACATTAAATTTGAATAAAATCAATCAAAAATGTTTGGAGACCAAATGCATCCTGGCGTCCTGGATGTCCTTTTACTGTAAAATGAAAGAAAATTCAAACATAATTAAATTACTGTAAGCCAGGTGTCTTGCTAGTTAAAACTAAAAGTAGTGAAAGCTATTTTTTCTGAACCGCCATGGCTATTACGTATCTTAGAAGTAAGGCACTGACTCGTCCAGCTCTGAACGTAGGTCACACAATACACTCGCCCTGTTAAAGCGGGAATTTCAAATTTTCTAATAAAGTCAAAACATAATTATTTCTAAGTCTTTTGCTTAAAAGGTTGTCAACTCACTATTATACTATCATGGGCAATATTTCACAGGCATAAAAATGCTTGACACCAAAAATAATAACACAATTACTTGAATTACCTCCCTTGTTTTCCCATTCCCCTCCATGCAATGGCAATCTTCAAACATTTGAATTTGAAGATGATATTTTTGCCATTTTCTCAACTGGCAATATTGAATTATAGGATTAATAAGATTATTCTTTAACAAGGTAGGACTGTTTATAGATACAATCTATTTTATTTTAGGCATTTATTAATTATCAAAAATATAACTAAAAAATATGAAATTGCCGAGTTAACGAATTGCTAGTCGAAAAAGTAACAGTGCTCGGCCTCTGTCAATTTTACTGGTCAACTTTTTACTGCTAAACAGTCATGAACATCACTGTCTGTGTGTGCACGCCCTTGTCCTTCGGGTCATACAAGAAAAACTAATTTAAATTATTTATTAAATCAATTGAGTCAAGACCATCATCATAGTTTCTTTACGTGACTGATTATAAGTGCAGAGGCTACGCGATCAAAATAGAACAATGTCTTCTTTTACCACATATTTGACAACCTGAGAGTAAGATTCTGCTTCTGGTGATGTTCAGCTTTAAAAATGTAAACAGACTACTAACCCACGTTGTGTTATTGAACTTAACCCTAACTTTAGTTTCGTATTTACCGGTTCAGCTTATCGACATTGCATTATAATCTATGATTATACTGTAATTATATTTTATTATTTTAATGATAAATACTGCATACTACACATCGCAATTTTAACAAGCCGGATTTTCCTTTGTTTACTGAAAAATATAAACAAAACGGTATAAAATTCTATCTGCGGCTGTTTCATGAGTAGTCAATTCAAGATGTCTGCGCCCAGCAAGAAGAAGAAAACAATATCCAAAGATGAACTTCGCCGGTTAATGAAACAAACTAAATCTAGTTCTAAAAAGGAAATAAAACGCATAGAACATCCTTATGCAAAGTATCCTTTTGGTTTCTATTCGAGTGCAATCAAAAGTAGTTAGTGGCAGTGTTTAGTTCCCATCTATAACTTAGTACTTATTAATATGTAACAGGCCTTGCCTGAGTAGAGCGAAGCTGGTGTTTGCAAAAAGAACAAAAAAGTGTGAGAATTTTCATTGACATCAAAAATATGTGACGTCATTCATTCGACGCGTCATAGAACTATTTCCTAGTGACGCGAAATCTCGCTTGGGCGAGATTTGGTAAGTTGACATGCGCTGACATGCGCATTGACAGACATGCGCATTGCCAATTTTGCCCAGTGTATCCGGTTCCGGTCTGAAATTTTTTTTAACCAACAGTCTGTGGGTGACATTTTGCTTACGCTCCTGTGTTACCGGAAAAGAGCTTTGCTCAAGCACCGCGCTTCGCGCGATGCTTTAGAGCTTCACTCTATAATATGTAACAGGCCTTGCCTGAGTAGAGCGAAGCTGGTGTTTGCAAAAAGAACAAAAAAGTGTGAGAATTTTCATTGACGTCATAAATATGTGACGTCATTCATTCGACGCGTCATAGAACTATTTCCTAGTGACGCGAAATCTCGCTTGGGCGAGATTTGGTAAGTTGACATGCGCTGACATGCGCATTGACAGACATGCGCATTGCCAATTTTGCCCAGTGTATCCGGTTCCGGTCTGAAATTTTTTTTAACCAACAGTCTGTGGGTGACATTTTGCTTACGCTCCTGTGTTACCGGAAAAGAGCTTTGCTCAAGCACCGCGCTTCGCGCGATGCTTTAGAGCTTCGCTCTATATTAGTAGTAGTAGTAGTCGTGTTCATCAAAGTCAAAGAAAAAGTCAACAACTTTAAAGCCCCAATAACACTCTTGTTGTAATTGAATAATATGTCCCAATCTTTATTCTGGTCAACAAATTGTATTATTTTACAATATTCAAATTAATTGATGATACAAATTTCATCTTAAAGTTCCAATTTCACTTTTTCTAAGAAAGTCAAAAATAATTATTTCTATGTTTTTTGCTCAAAATGTTGTCAACTCACTATTATACGATCATGGATAAAAATTTTTGGGGGGGGGGGGGGTAGAAAGGGTGACACTGGTTGATTGAGGAAATAGTTACTCAATTACCTCCCTTGTTTTCCCATTCTTCTCCATGGACGGCCATCTTCAAACGTTTGAATTTGAAGTTGAAAATGATATTTTTGCCAATTTCTCAACTGGCAATAGTGAATTATAGGATTAATAGGATTATTCTTTAACAAGGTAGGACTGTTTATAGGTTCAATCTATTTTGGGGCTTTATTTTAATAAATTTTAAAAATATAACTTAAAAAAATGCTATTGGAACTTTAATACACCTAATTTAAAAAATTGGAAAAATTCAACTACATGATTTGAAAAGGTTAACCTTTTCAAATGAGACTTGGATTTTAAAATATTTTCGAACCCTCTGGACAAGTAAAATATGATGTAATGGATAATTTACACATCACACATAAACATCTAGTACTTAGATAAGACTTATTTATTTTCTAGAGCTGCAAAGCCAGCAAGAGTGTTATTGTCCCTTTAATTCACCACAGACGATTTATGAGGTCTTTGGGTTGATAATGGTTGTCTTTATTATATGTTTCTTGTATATGGCATTTACATGATTTGAATATACCATATGGCGGTATATTAGATTCAAAATTCTAACATGCCGTCGTCTTATTCTACTTCTTTCTATTCATGTAATTTTTTAATTAAGACAATGATATAATATATATTCATTATAATCCAACTTCTTCATTTGTTCAGTGTATATTTTAATTCTGTTTCATCGTATTTCTATCATTAAAATGAAGAATGTCTACTTCATTGTCGCTTTACTTATAGATACCTAGCAACCATCTCTTTACTGAAGGTGTATGGATTCTTTAGATTCCTGACAGGAGTTTCCAATCCAATACTATTTAATCAAGTGCAGAATTTGATAATTCTGTTAAGCCATTCTTAAGACGCCTGTGTATAGTAAAGTCTGTAGTCAATATTGCAATTGTCTATTGGATAATATTCCTTTGATGTCAATCAGCAGACCTATTAAAATAATTTTCAGTTATTCTTTTGAAATATTCCTTTTTTTAAAACTATGTATGACTTATATTATCAAATACATAATTTTGTAGGTAATGTAGTCTAAGTAGGGGGAATAAAGTCTACTTAAATTGGTATTACAAAAAAAACAAAGTGGGTCGGTAATATATTATGACTGTTTTTCTAATTGTATGATTTATAAGATTCTTCCTTGACAACCTGTTCAGATATAATAGCCTGGGTCAGTTGTTATGTACTTTATGTGGAACAAATATCAAAAGTGAATTAATATGGCCTACACACTTGCAAAGTAAATCTCATAAAGAGGTACATGTAGTATTTATCGTCTATACTCTGTATGGATACACTGTTATCTTTTTATTTGTGAAAACTTTACAGTTTATGTAAAAATGTATATTTTGTAACTTTTCTGTTTGACCTGTATTTAGGAATAGTACTTCATAAAACAAAGAGTGGTATTGGCATATACTTGTAACATGTACTTTAAATCAGAACTCAGCATTATCTGTTTATGTATTTCATTTTTACAATGTCACTATTATATTATGTCGGTGGATATTTCTGTTTACATAGGCCTTCTTCCAATGTTTTTAAAATTTATACACAAATGTCATCATCTTATCTACTTGAAATAGAAATGTTTTCGCTTCTTTTTACCTAAAGCATCAATGTGACAGCATTTGTTGATGACGCAGGCAATTTAGCTGCTGTCAGTGAAACAGCAGGTATGCTGACCTTATAAATGAAAAACAAGATTCTGTGTACATATGGCAGTGCCCATAAAAGAAGCTGTGACAGTTAGAAATAGTTCAAAACTAGAGTAGGCCTTAGTGGCAGTGCTGCTGTACGGGCAAAATTTCCCTCAATTGTAGCACACTCTATGGCATATGCCTGTCTTCATTAGCCAAGATGGAGCTGACAAGTATGATGTTTGAACCCCATATCATTTTATTTCTTTATTTCCTATACATACATGTATGATATGTCCCTTAATCTAACTAAAACCATTACATTTTCTACAGTTTGTGCTAATATCTAAATCTAAGCCAAATTCAATAAAACGACCTATAGCAGAATCAGCTGATGAACCACATTCCAAAAAATCTAAAGGTATTTTGATTTTTCTTTATTTTGCTTGCTTGATGGACAATAAATTTGTTCATGTCATGATATTATTATTCTTTCTGAGATATGTTATAATACCACTAATCATTTCTTTTAAAAGTTGGAATAGCAACAATTTCCACAGTATTGTATATTTAAACAACAAATAGATTGATCACTCTTATAAAGAAAATTGTCCAAAATGGTTATTACCATCTGCTAAAGTAACTTTAACATATAAAATCAAAACTTTGTATTAGCTTTAATGCAGGGTGTCATACAAAAAGGCAAGGTGCTCTTTCTAGAACATACCACTGAATTAGCTTGATAACGTTGAGAGAATACTCTTCGAAATGTCGCCCAAATAAATAAGTAGCTGTTTTTCCATAAGTATGTGTTATATATATAGTTTATTGCTCTATCCAGTTACTAAATGCCACCCAAAGATTAAGATTAATACTACTTCTTGTTTAGTTTGGAAGTTAATTTTTGTAATCAGTATTTGTTATATATTTGCATGTATTGTTTTGTAAAGAATAGACGACTGGAAATCTTTTCCTAAGTAATCCGTTTGTTAAATGTCATTGGTAAAGAGAAAAATGAGCTAAATTTAAATAATTTCAATTTTTTGACAGATTCTAAAGACAGTAAAACTACATCATCAGGGTAAGTTAGATTAACCAATGTTTACACATGTCTATAAAGAATATAAGGAATCTGGATCAATACATTCTAATAGTTTAGTACCATACCCAAAATAATGTTCAGGGTTGATTTTTTTATATCCCAACTTGTTACTGTGGGCACGTATAGTCATTTCAGGCAGATTGGATTGCCTAATGGTTAGCATGTGCGCTTTGTATCATAAAGCCTGTCATTGAGTCAACTGGTGTGGTTACGAGTCCTCAGTTGTATGTGACAAGGAGTAGGGTCGCCTGTCCAACCTCATGGGTTTTCTCTACTTTCCCTCCTCTACGAAAATTGAAATATATGTTAGTCCCAAAATGACCTAGTTTGTGTTGAGTGAACTTTAAACCCCATTTTCCTCTCTCTATAATCATTTCCCCCATCTTCCTAGCCACACTTTCTTGTACTTCAAGCAAAATTCAAAATTTCACAAATTGAGATAAAAGAATTAGATTTGGATAGCTTTTGCATTTTGTTATTTGTTTTAGGTTACCTCCAGACTTTTTTGATAATAAGGCAGCAAAAACCAGTCATCAGAATAGCACCACATTAGCTGCCTATTCTTCTTCTGAAGATGAAGACGAAAAACCACCTCAGAAAACATCTTCTCTGCCTTCTGGTTTACCAACAGGTAAAGTATTTTTTTAAAACTAAACATTCTTGTTTTTGCATAAAAGTCTACTGGAGATTTTAGCTGATGCTAAATTGTTTATTGGATCATTTCTATGATTTCATCATTGGTTTTTTATGTATTGTTATCCTTTTTATGTATTTAATATTCTTATAGTTACATGTACTTGTATATAACCTATGATTTATTCCTAGAATAAACATGGGGTTTTTTTTCCCCCAAAAGACTATGTAAATTTCTTGCTTCCCCATAAGTTTTGAAATGTTATTCGTGACCTATTAATTTAAGAGTTCACATAGCTACTTTATTATTTGTGAGAAAAGCATATTATTAAGGGTAATATCCTATCTATCTATTCCATCAGATTTTTTTGATTCTGCACCAATGACAGAGGCAGCAGAGATAGAAGAACCAAAGAAGATGTCTGATGTATTACCAGAAGGCTTTTTTGATGATCCTAAAATGGATGCTAAGGTCTGTTGGTAATCTTTGTTCAATATAACCAAATTATAAATGGATTTGTGACTCAGTGAACATTAACATTTTTACAAAAAAACAATGTTTTGTCACATCTCAAGTTTGGATTAAGCCGCTGATCGTCATTGTACTCTCAACTGGTTCAGCCACTGCGTAAATGTTTTGGCTGTTGTCATTTGCCAAATATGAACTAATGATCTCTTCATCTTTTGAAATTGAAATAATGCTTTATTGATTTTAGGTTAGAAAAGTTGAATATAAAGATAAAATGGAAGAAGAATGGGAAATGTTTCAAAAGTCTATGAAGGAGGAAGCTCATGTAAGTCTACATATTCTGTTTCAAATAAGGTGGATTTTCTTTTTCCAATTGTTATTTTGAACCGTTGTAAAAATTCCAGCATTTGACAATTGTCTTCCCGAAATACAATATACTTATTTATAAGTCATCGTCTCCAATAATTTGGGGAAAACTAGGTACCAATAAAATGAGTTTGCTTTGCTAATAACTTTGATTATAATTCAGTAAGATTGATGAAACTTTTATGACATGAAAACCTTGACTTAAAGAGTGTGATATTAGCTATATAGAATCACTTTCAAACTACAATATTGTCAAAGCTGAATTTCTAATAGGAATATCAGTCAAACAATGATTCAGTTCCACTGAGTATTTACAAAGATATGACAAATTGAAAATTGCATCAATCCCTCTGCTCCTTATGTAACACCTCACTGCCATCTTATTGTATTTGCCATGAACCAAATTGATGGGCCTATTTTAACATCTGATTGAATCCAAGAAGGGAGATTTTATAGCGTTGATATTTTAATTTTATTTTCTAAGTTAAATAATCAATCTGAGTACATGCAAATCATGCATCATTAGCGTGCATGTAAAAGATCCTTCGGTAGTTGGAATATTGACATAAGAGTAGGCCATAGCACTGCTGTCCGCGCAAAATTTCCCTCATAGCACACTGTATGGCGTATGCCTGTCTTCATTACCCCAGTTTGGAGCACAACATTAGGATGTTAAACCCTATTAGATTTCATTTATTTTAAAGTGCTTTTAAGCAGGGTGTAAACTTTGTTTGATGCTTAGATATAAATGTGCAAAATGTCATCTATTTTGGGGGAGGGGGGGGGGAGATTAAGGCTTGTTTTTTTTTTTTTTTCATTTATATTCTATTTATTTATAAGTTGTTTAACCATTTAAGGTATCGGAGGTAATTGTAGAAGAAGATGATGAACTGGCTAATTTTGATAGAAATATTGATGAAATAGATGAACAAATGTAAGTTAAATATACATCAATAACAAGGTGGATTCTGATAATATATAATATAATTATCCCGCGCCAAACAAAGCTAGGGAGGGATATTGAAATGGGGTCCGTCCCGAATTCGTTTCCGGGCCATATCGCATAAACCATTTTAGATATCTTTCTGAAACTTTGTACACACATCAACCTATTACAGTAGTATTTGGTGTATAATTTTGTTTCCGGAGCATATCTCATAAACCATTCGAAATACCTTTTTGAAACTTTATACACACATCAACTTATTATAGTAGTTGTGCCTTTAGAACATGCTGACATTAAACTTTGCAAACCAGCATCTAGTCACTGCAACACAATTTCCAAGGCATCCTAAATTTATTGTTATGTGTTTAAATGTCATAAAATAATTGTCTCAGGTAGCACATTATAGGTGAACAGTGAGTTATATGTAAATCAATGAAATTAAAACATGGCATATTCTAATTCCAGACAAAAATTGCAAGAAGTTAATGATCTACAAAATAAAAAAGAAGAAATTATGAAATGTGTAAAAGATGTAAAAAATAATGACAATAGTTCTGATGAACTTGATGAAGACGATATTAATGACTTTTTTGATTGGAGGTCAAAAAAATCATGGAAGTGAGACTTGTATAATACCTCCGATGTGATTTTTAGTAAAATAATAACTGAATATGGTGCATTGCCTGTATGGCGCTACAAGTTAGCTGTCTGGTTATACAACATGTGAAATGAGGATTAGTTTCTATGAAATGTGAATAATAAAGAAAGAGTTATTGGATAATGAAGTACTCAAAGTGAAGATGGAATAGATGAAAAGTGAAAGAATAAAAGTTAAAGTTCTGATTAGGGTTTCAAATATCAGTAATGACTGTTAAGTTTGTTATCTTATGTAAATATAAATGAAGTTTCGACATATAAATATATTTTGAACTGATGTTGATTCACAAGTAAATTTTGGCTCAGTTGATCAGTTTTGTGGTCTAAGGGGAGATAATATGGAGTTAAGGTCAAAATGAAGAGTTGTCTCCCCTTACCCATAAATAAATATCACTTTTACTAACGAGCATTAATTTTCTGGTTCGTCACCAGTCTCAATCTTGCATCCATTTTCAATGAGGATAATGATAGAGGAAGAAGTGGAGGTTTTCCCTCTACTAGATTGGTCATATTGATACATTAATACAATGCTGAGAAATTCATCTGAACAGGACATTTTCATTTGAAAAATAATATACGTCTAGTATCCAACAGTGCAGAGCAGATTTTTATACATATTCCTGAAGCAATGGCCCGAGAAATCCCTCTCTGACCATTGCTGGAATAGCGTCTGTTTCTTGAACTTATGCGGGAGTGTGTCTATTCTTTCCGTTCAATGAAAGCTATCGCTTAAGTACAGCAACATGACAGTCCTTCGTTTAATCTGGGTCTTCCCTAAAACTTTTGGACAGTGATTTAAGGTATTAAAAACGGTGAAAGTATGTTCGTTTCCAAACAGTATTGTTTACATTTCATTCGACTTGATAGCCTCGTTTGTCACACAATTAGTTTTCTGCTATGCACGGCTTAATTAGGCATAACAAAATCGTGAGTCATGACGAAACGTTATGTAAACATATTTGGTCCAATATTGGCAGCTAGTGATTGGTTGGTAGATGGACTACTGACAAATCAAAATTTAAAACAACAATATCCACTCATAATAGCAGTGTGTAGTTGGATCACCTCTAATCAAACTCATTCAATGTATCGACACCTTCAACCTGGAAAATTAATGTTACACCACTATACGAGAACCAGGGGTTTGAGCAATGTTGAACCACAAAAAATGAAAATAGTCCAACACCATTGATTAGTTCTAAATTACTTGTGACCAATCAAATAAACACTTTTTTTGTAATAACAAGCCAACAAATGGGATGTATAATAACAGAACAAGATTGGTTAGTCATTATGTTTTTAACATGAACAATATTCCTTTTAATACATTTTTGATCAGGAAACAAGCAAAGCCTATAGAAAATTCCTCTCTTTGGTGCTAGATACCCCCCCACTTTACACTTTTGAGATAAGTAAACACATACCATTCTTACTTCTGAAGTTTTTATTTCTTACACTGATATCTTTATCCATCTAGATGTTGTAATACTAGTACACAATATTTGAAGGGCAATAACTTTGTCACATATACATACAGTTTACTCATTCATACAGGGTCTTACAAATTAGAGTGGGTGTACTCCAAACACGATTTTTGATCATTCATAAATTGTTTCAGTGCTGACTGCCACACATCAATACATAATATCGAAATAATACTAATAATGAATATTTTATCTAAACATATGTCTCCACTGATTGTAATTAATATCTTTATTCCCAGAAAGATGTAATATTTGGATATTTCTCTGTGACAGTATTTAACAAGAGGTGATAGATAAAACACATTCTTCAAAAAGAAAGTAAATATAAGAGTTTAAATCAAATTAAAACCAAACTAAACTAACACTGAATAAACCCAGCAATGTGAACTGATATTCACTTCTGTGAAAGTTATTGATATTCACTTGTCATTTGACCAAGTACATGTATATTAAAAAACTTATTTGAAACCAAGTAGTACCATTTAAATGGGATTATATTAAATTGTAAGTAATTAAAGAAAATTATATTCTCTTCAAAAAAAGAAACGCACAACCCATTTTTCATCATTTTCTTATTTGAACCAGGTCTTTGTTTCGGTAAATTTTACTTGTTTTTAATGCCATTATGTAAGGATAAAAGAAATTCATTATTGATTTTAAAGGTAGGGTCACTAATTGTGACTGGTCATCCTTTTTGTCGAAATTTTTTATTGCTTGATTGGACCAAGAAACATGAATTTAACAACTTCGCGGGCTTTTCTCATGGAACCTAAATCTAAGATCTTTAAAATCCCGGGGTTCTCGGTTTCCAAATCAGTTGCACATGTAAACACTGAAAGACCCAAGTGATGCCACATCCGAACGAAGACCAACGCAACAACGATATTGGTGGATTACAAGCAGGTGACTCCAAGACAGATGTAGCCAGGCTGCTGATAGTTTCCCTTAGTTCCATTTCTCGCCTTTGGGATAGGCACCGACAGCGAAGTTCAAGAAGTGAACGCCCAAGCTCAGGCCAAACAAGTGTGGTCCCACTTGTCCTGGGTCGTCACTTCCGGTTACGTCATTGGCGTAAATGGTTTTCAACAGCGACCTCTACTGCAGCAGCAATTCCCGGACGGCGTAGAATCTCGTACCAGACAGTAGGCAAACGCCTACGTGAAACCGAATAACGAGGCAGACGTCCCCTTTAGAGCTTCTGTTTTGAAATACGCCGACACCATGAAATCCAACTTTAATGGGTTCAGGCACTGAGGTTATGGTCACAGCAACACTGGAGAGCAGTTTGGTTCAGCGACGTGTCACCGTTCTTGTTGTAACAAGGCGATAGTAGAGCGAGGATATACTGACGACGAAATGTAACATTGCGTTTCTTTTTTGGGAGAGTATATATGATTTTTACATGAGATATTATCCAGGTGTCAGTTTGGCTAGGTTTATTAGAAAATTGATTCAAAAGAAAATAGTATAATTTGGAAGGGAATATAATAATATAGAAGTAAATTATTCAAGGTCACTAAGAATTCTTAATAAACACATCACAGCATAGGACAATAAATCACATTTTATATATTTAAATGAAGAATTCAACTAAAATAAAAACAAAATTTATCATAGATCTCCATAATTGCAACAAACACGTCCGACAGAAATAACTTTCCCAACAAAATTTGTGTGGCATCAAAATAACTAAAAATTTAACAAAGGGCCAATCATGATTTCCTTTCTGGAATCACTATGCCATAAACCTCCTAACAACTCTGCAACATATTTACATTAACATAATTTAAATAAATTAAATAACAGCATTATATAGATCTCGTCATAGTTTTTACATATAAACAAAAGAATAACAATGGTTCCAAAATAAAGATGGCTACAATTAATAGATAGATCTTAAAACAAAACAATTATTTTAGCTAGAATTTGTTAGCTTAAAAATGAATCCTATAAACAGTAGCTGTTAACTTTTATAGGATAGGTAGCATATAATATCACACAATCTTCTTCACAGACAATACTTTACAGATAATCATGTATAGAAAATCATGAAAAGACAATATCTAGTGGAACAGCTAGCCTATCATAACTAGATAGTTTCAAAATTCTGTTGTCTTCTTCAAAATTTCTCTTACGGACAAATGTTCACACTTTGATAAATTCTTAAGTTTACTGTAAATTATTTTTTTTATAGATATGTCCATCTTTGAGAGTTATAGATAGGATGTGTTGAGGTAGATGTAGATGAAGGTTTAGAGGGGGTGGCAATAGGTGTAACACTTTTAGGTACAACTTGAAAGCTCTCATCAGTAGTGGTGCTAAGATCATTTTCTTTACCTTCACAGAAAGACATGTCTTCTTCAAAATGAAAATCTTGTCTTTTCTGCATGTCTTTCAAATAAAGTTTAGCTTTGTCTCTAAAAATAGAAAGATAATATAACATAATTAAATATCAAAAATTATTTTCTTTTAAGAGAAATCTTATCTGATTACTGAATGAATACATACACAACACACATCTGCATGACACTATTTATAGTTAAACATACATTATGCAAGAGCTAAATCTGCCTATTGCAGGTCTTTCTTTAGACCTGAAATGTTATCTAAATTATTAATTAGACATTAATTAACATATCCAGACCATAATCAACCCTCAAGCGCATTGCTAGCCTGAGATCTTTGGTTTATTGTGATCTGATTTACTGCATAACATATCCAGACCATTGCTAGCCTGAGATCTTTGGTGGATTGTCATCTGATTTACTGCATAACTTGCTGCCTTGATTTAACTATTAAATGGATAATCGACGAGACTATGCTTTTTACCACTCCGATTTTAGTTATGATGATCAAGGCTAAGCGGAAATTTCACTTGCTTAATTTTCGGTTCATAGTGGATCAATTTGACTGAAAGTTTCAGCATAGTGCATTTATATTATCTAGTTTTTAACTATTATAGAGAGAACTGCCAACTTGTTAACTAATATCCCATAATGTATCTTTAAATCAAGCAGTGTCATAAAGATAGGTTGCCAGGCAACGAAACATACGCCCACAGCAGCTAAATCGTCCGGGCAGTCAACAAGGGTTCAATGTCGCATATTTTTACTTTTTTTGGTAATGAAACCTTTGTAATACACTAAAATCTGATTAAGAGTAACAACTCATTATGTAATTATCTGAAATCATTAGAATTTGTTTACTTTTTATAAAAGTTTTGCCCCACGCTAACAATTAGTATAGAAAACATTTAATATCATGGATTTAGCAGTTCAGTTATCAAAATTCATTGAAAATCAAAATACTTGTTTGTTTCAACACCCTAAACTCTGTGTATCAATCTGAAGTCAATCTGATGATAAGTTTGGCCTCTATAGCGTCACAAGGGCCATAACTCTGGCACTTATTATCGGAAATTGCTGAAAATCAATAGGCTTCTTTGTCTCATGACCTTCAACACTGTGTATAAATTTAAAGTCAATCAAATATTAACTGTGGCCTATAGAGCGTCCACAAGATTTTTTGAAGAGATCAAGGGTCATAACTCTGGCACTAATTATCGGAAATCGCTGAAAATCAATAGGCTTCTTCGTCTTATGACCTTAAACACTGTGTATAAATTTAAAGTCAATCGAATATTAACTTTGGCCTCTGGAGCGTCCATAAGATTTTTTGAAGTGATCAAGGGCCATAACTCTGGTAGTTATTATCGGAAATCGCTGAAAAACAATAGGCTTCTTCGTCTCATGACCTTAAACACTGTGTATAAATTTAAAGTCAATCGGATATTAACTTTAGCCTCTGGAGCGTCCATAAGATTTTTTGAAGTGATCAAGGGCCATAACTCTGGATGGACAGGGGCGACGACAATATACGACCACATTTCAATGTGGGCGTATAAAAAAAAGGTTGTCAACCCATATTTGTTTTTAAAATTTTGGAAGATGATAAAATAATATGCTGAGTCTCTGTTTACTCCTCTAGTGAATAATCAGATCGGCCAAAAGATTATCCTATCTGCTGCTGAAATATATTATTTAACTTACTTATAGGGTTGTTGACATTCACTGGACATACTTCGCCAAGTCTGACCCATCATTTTACTTATATGAGAGGTATGTACACCAGGATTGGCACTGTAAAATAGATGTTAATTTTCATTAGAATCATACAATTATTGGGGTTTGGATTCCCCGGTTGTACGTGACACGTAGGGTCGCCTATCCAACCCTGTGGTTTTTCTCCAGTTTCTTCTCACAGCTAAAGGCCCCTAAGCCCAAGCAAATCATTGAAATAAAATTGAACCATGCATTAGTCCCGAAATGACCTAGTTTGTGCAGATGGACGTTAAACCCTCTCTCTCGTATACAATTATTATTAAATTACATTTGTATTCATAGTGTACTGATCTGTAGTACCACTTGTGACTGACGCATAAGATACTTTATCCATCAGAGGTTCACCACAGATTTCAGCATCCCGATCATGGGTATGGTAATACTAGACTACTATATTGGCTACACATGTTTGGTTGAAATTTGAATTTATTTGAATACTTTCAGCCAATTGCAAAGCTTCAACCGATTTTAGGGTTAAACAGTCGTATATGATGCTTCAGTCGTTACTACAAACACAGCGTAAATATATATCCAGAAAAGGGTGCAATATTTTCTTAGTAACACAAACTAAAGGGGGTTTAACCTACTTTTCTACAGAGCTAATAAAGATATTACATAACCATACAGTGATTAGAAAAATATTTTCAAAAACAGGCAATATAGTACTCAATATATAAAAATCAAGATATTTTAGTTGTATAATTATAATACGTACGTTATAAACTGTCTACGATTGAGCCGACTGTACATCATAAATCCATTCATCCATGATGTCTTTCTGTGATCAACTTTCTGTGGTTTTAAATACACCTCTCTATAGGTAGGACTGAATGGGAAAAAACAATCATTTACTGTTAGTCATTTCAATTCTGAGATAAATACAGAATAAATATTGTCATTCACCCATATTTTGTAATTTCTTGATAACCAATTGCAATATGATCCATAATTGTATCAATTATTTGATGGTATACCATATCCAAACAACTTACTTCTGTACATACTTTGGAGTTCTATTTTTTTGCAGGTCTGACTTTGTACTATGGACCAGTTTACTGATAGGTTCATTCATTGAGTGAAATGTCCAGGTATAGGGTACTGTATGAATAACAACTTGTTCCTCTGTCTTTTCTAAACAAAAAGAAATACATACATACAATGTTTGTCATTTATTGGCATTAGCTGATTGTACCGTGTTGATCTTGGCCATAAATGTGGTATTTCTTTTAAATTTTTTTGGTCCAAAATCAGGTTTAAAGTAATGTTAAATCTATCTTTACCTTCAACTTTTGAAACACAAATCTTATTAGGCATGGAATCAGGAATACTAATAGTTGCATGTACTGCTGGTTCATTGATCTCATCACTAGAAAACGGTGAGGAATTGTTGGTCATGCTCTCTAATGGCTGGCGTTTAGAAGGAGTATACTGTTTGCGTTTATTTTTGTGTGGAGACCAAACACTGCTATTGACTGATTCGTTTATGTCCAGATCCATTTCAATTTCATCCAGGGTGTTAGGAATATGTATCATGTCGTCTGGGATTGATAATATTTTAATTGGAGATACAGCTACATGCTCTTTATGTGCTGATAAATATTTAGTAGGGGATATCGCAAAGTTGTCCGTGTTGTTAGGTAATATCTCTATAATGTCTGGATCGGCTGGTAAAATTTTATTAGGAGAAACAGCTATGGTGTTCATCAAATCCTGATCATTTTCTAATAAACTGTGGAATTGTAATCCAAAGGCGTCATTCATATTATCTCCCTGAAAGTCAATGGGAAAACTAATAGGTACAATAATATTTACTACCTAAAGATATGGATTTTAATTGGACACCACCAAAATTTAAATAAACAATCCAGCTTAACTGCTTAACAATGCATAGAGCATGACAAACAGTGTATGAATACAGCACATATAATCAAAGATAGGCTGGCACTGCCAGGCAGGATACGCCCACATTTTCGAGAGATGGACAGAGAACAAGCAATACCGAAAGTGATTTTTCCTACATCTTTAAGTCCTGTATTTCATACTGTATTGGGAGCAGCCATTTAGTTGGTCAGTTCCAGTCTGATATTAATGAAACTCGAAACCGACAATGATTATGGTGTGACGGTACACAACCTAGAAATGTGACTTTTCATCAAAATCGGATAAGAATTGTGACCTGTAGCGAGTCCACAACCATGATATACCATATTTTTACACTATTCGTGTACAAACGGCGACCATTTCGTCCGGCAATTTTGGTACGATTTTCACGAAATTAGAACTCAACCTTCCTCATCAAAATCGAATTAAAATTGTAACCTATACAGGGTCCACAACCATGATATATCATTTTTATAACAGTATTCGCGTACAAACGGCGGCCATTTTGTCTGTCAATTTTGGTTGGATTTTCCCGAAATTCAAACTCAACCTTCCTTACAGTGTAACGGTGATATAATCAAACGTTTTTTTAAATTGGATAATAATTGTGACCTCCAGAGGGACCACAAGCTAAAGAAAAGGGGATTTTGCGTATAACCAGGGGCCATAATTCAGGAAGTTACGATCCGATATGCGCAAATATTGAAAAGAACCAAGATCTTTGGGTTATAACGATGAATTTCAAGTTTCATCAAAATCGAATTAAAATTGTGACCTTTACAGGGTCCACAACCTTGATATACCATTTTTTAACAGTATTCGCGTACAAACGGCGGCCATTTTGTATGGCAATTTTGGTCTGATTTTCCCGAAATTCGAACTCAACCTTCCTTACGGTGTAACGGTAATATAATCAAACGTTTTTTTTAAATCGGATAATAATTGTGACCTCCAAGCTAAAAAAAAGGCGATTTTGAGTATAATCAGGGGCCATAATTCAGGAAGTTACGATCCGATATGCGCAAATATCGAAAGGAAGCAAGATCTTTGGGTTATAACCATGAATTTCAAATGTCATTAAAATCGAATCAAAATTGTGACCTCCACAGGGTCCACAACCTTGATATACCATTTTTTAACAGTATTCGCGTACAAACGGCGGCCATTTTGTATGGCAATTTTCGTCCGATTTTCCCGAAATTCAATCTCAACCTTCCTTAGGGTGTAACGGTAATATAATCAAACGTTTTTTTAAATCGAATAATAATTGTGACCTCCAAGCTAAAAAAAAGGTGATTTTGCGTATAATCAGGGGCCATAATTCAGAAAGTTACGATCCTATATGCGCAAATATCGAAAGGAAGCAAGATCTTTGGGTTATAACCATGAATTTCAAGTTTCATCAAAATCGAATCAAAATTGTGACCTCCACAGGGTCCACAACCTTGATATACCATTTTTTAACAGTATTCGCGTACAAACGGCGGCCATTTTGTATGGCAATTTTCGTCCGATTTTCCCGAAATTCGAACTCAACCTTCCTTAGGGTGTAACGGTGATATAATCAAACGTTTTTTTAAATCGAATAATAATTGTGACCTCCAGAGGGACCACAAGCTAAAAAGGGTGATTTTTCGGACAATCAGGGGCCATAATTCAGGAAATTACATTCCGATAGCCGCAAATATCGAAAGGAACCAAGATCTTTGGGTTACAAACATGCATGTCAAGTTTCATCAAAATCGGTTCAAAATTGTGACCTCTATAGGGTCCACAAGCTAAAAACGTGATTTTTCGTACAATCAGGGGCCATAATCCATGAAGTTTTGATCCGATACATGCCAATATCGAAAGCAGCCGAGATCTTTTGGGGATAAACCTATATTTCAAGTTTCGTCAAAATCGGATAAGAATTGTGACCTGTAGAGAGTCCACAAACAAATTGTGGACGGACGGACGGACGGACGGACAGGGGCGACGACATAATACGTCCACATGAAAATGTGGGCGTATAAAAATATACTTAAATACACCCCACAAGAAAATATCTCACCCAAAGTAGCATCGACGGAAGTTCTATAAAAAAAACCCTTGGCAATGCTTATATAAACAACACCTAGTTGTCATCAAGGCCAAAATTGGTTACACTTTATTGGGGCAACAAATAAACAATAAAAACTATAAAAATTCTCATGGATAACACACTGTTATATTTATGTTTGAATTGGATTTAAAAAAAGTTATACCCACCAGATAATCTGGACTGTCCTCATTACTGAAAGCTATACATGGACTAGGAAACAATGATAACGACTCCTGTAATGAGGTATTACTCTGACTAGATAAATCAATAGGTGTGGAACCTTCATTCTGAAACATAAAGTAAGAAAAACTTAAAATATAGACACTATCCCATACATACATTTCAATAATTCATCTTGTATGAATAAAACAAAGCCACATCTGTATTTTAATAGTGGACATAATCAACATTTCATGAAACATGTACACTCACTATAAGTACCAGTATAGTACATTTACTTACAATAAATGATTCTGAAGGAATAGTACAGAAGTCAGGTGAAGAGTCTTGCATAATTGAATCAAAAAAGCCAAATTCATCTGAAACATCATATTTTTAAGAAAAAAATTAACATCCATTATTTCATATGACATAATTATTAAATATATATATAATAAAAATCTGTAGCTATTTTTCAACATGTTCAGTTTAAAATTAATGAAAAAAAAATGCTTAGAAATTTTCAAAACAATGGAATTGGGAACATATATATCCCAGTGGTCGCATTTTCATTCTATAGCATTTACTTGCCAATACTAAAATGTCAATCAGTTTATTCTGCTAGTGACTAGGGCATCCACCATTTAAATGTGAGTGTATATGAACATTTTGTTACATTCATACGAGGGGCATCAAGAAGTGTTATCAATTCAAAGAACAAAAAGGACTAATCTTTTACCTCCATTTGGTGGAATCATAGATTCATCAACCAGCCATGGTGCAAGAGAAGAATCATTAGCCATATAGGGTAAAAAAGTTGAGGATGGTGCCATAGAGTCTTGCGACGATTCCAAACTATTAGGATAAAGGTCTTGAATATCTGGAACTATTCTATCTGTTGTTGAGTCTATTGTAGGTGATGACAGTTTATATCTTCGATCTATTAAACTATCTGGTATACTTGTCTACAAAAGAAAATCCATGTTCACTTATAATACATTATACAACCCCCCAAAAAAAATTTAAAATGATTTTAAACTGAATAATGTATTGAATGGAATTCAGATGTCTGTTATTGTATTCTATAAAAACTTCTTCTCAAAGAAATCACAATTTCTAAGTATGATTAAATCTTAAAGATGAATTATGTAAGATTTAGATAAAGAGCTGGCTGTTCAAACTAAGACATTGAAAATGAATATATATTTTATTGAATATTTTACTCAAATTACTCCTGATCAGCCTTTGATGTTTTCACAATATAGTGTCTATTGTTAATTACCATTGTTATAATAATAAACAAAGTCTTGATTATCCATTTTTAAATTAAATTATTCAATGGCAATCATGTTTCAGTTGATTATGAGCTTGTCATTTGAATAAATGTCTAATTAAATCTTTTAAATGTCAATGAATATAGTTGAATATGTACAAAACATTGTAATGGAACAAATTCTGATTACCTCATTATGACAGGTAGAAAATGGAGTTTTTTTACTAATTGATGGTTCATGTTGGAAACCATCTATATCTGGAACAACTGCCATAGTAGCACAATCTTCTATATATTATCAAAGAAAAAAGTATGAAATCCATCTATAGATATATAACTGTACTTAAATCAAAATGTTAACATGAAACTATCAGACCAAGTCAACAACACAAGCCATAGACTAGTTAGTGTTAAGGAGCTAAATCTTTAACTTAATATTTTCCATGAAATTAAAAATCAGATCAAAAATCAATATTGGTCTATTTCAATCAACATTGATGTTGTTATCTTGCAGTGAAAGTAAGGGGTCCTTATATCTAATATTCAAGACATAATAAACATTTTATAATCACTAAACGAGTTGTATATTCTGTGGCTCTGGGGCCTATTTCACGAAATTTTAACTAAGATAAGATCCCAATTTTAGTAATTTGATTGGATAATATTAGATTGATTTTAGTGCTTAGCCAATCAAAATTGAGGTATCTACTAAAATTGGATTTTATCTTAAGTTAAAATTTCGTGAAACAGGGCCCTGGGTGCTATTTGTAATGAACAAAGAAAAACAGATTTTAACATTCCAAAGAATAGAGCCATACACCCTTTAAGTGGATGTTAAACCCATTTCTCTCTCTCAAGGAAATGAAAATCACACACAGCAATAGAATAACTACAGCAATATATTTTGCTTTGGTAGTATTAAGTGAGAGTATGGTGCTCATAATGCAATAAATGTAAGACTGCACCCACAGTAGCTTCCTCATCTATAGGTAACAGGATCATTTACATAATACTAAAACATGTAGGGGTAATCAGATGATAATTTTAGATGATATCAAGGCCCGTAACTTTGAAAGTAATAATCACTGGAAATAATGGAAATCATTAATAAGATTAAAATTACCACAAATATTTATACCTACCTATCTGTTTTCTTAGTTTTGTTGTTAAAGGTGCCAGTTTAGGATCTGGTTCTAATCCTAATCCAAAGGTCACTTGTGCCACAGTGTTTTCTAAATATGCTATGTAACTGATAATTCTTTGCATCATAACAACCTATTTTATAAAGGGAAAAAACACTATACTACTTAATAGCAATAAATTTATATAACTGCCTGAAATTTCCATGAAGGATTTTTGTTGACCTAAAATGCACCCGAATGGCTTCACAGGAAAAGTGATGAGTCACAAAAAAAGAAGGTCAAGGATATAAATATGTAGATGTTTTTCTGCTATTCCAGATTGTGAGAAATATATTAGTACAGAGTACTAGAAAAGACAGTGTCCTTTCCATGAATAAGTACATATGACAGTATCTGTGTTAATCTTAAACAACAATTAATGAGTACCTTAGTTTCTCTACCATCTTCTCCAGAACCTGGAACATGTCTACATATTGCTCTTAGTCTTTCATTTAAAGTATGATGTCTCACCCTAGAATACAGAAAAGACCACATTATTTCTTGCTTAAATTTGAGTATTCTTTATCGCTTGATATATTTGGCTGCAACCAACAATACGTTACGTCAATAAGAGGTATCTTGTCACCTATTGGTTAATAAACAAAAGCTTATCAACACACCTGTAAAATAACACATACTATGTTAAATTATTGCCTTCAGAATAAACATTTCAAAAGATAAATGTAAGTAATTTTCATTCAGTTATATTTTGTATATATATCTTGGTTGTCCATCGATATCATGAAGCATACAACTACATGTTCCAAGTGACAGAAAACATAGCGTCTTAGAAGTTCGTTGTTCTACCTTTTATTATGTCTTACCTTTCATTATGTCTATGTCTCTCCATTAATTTCATCAAGGTTCTTGGCGAATGTTCCTTTTTCCCTGTACATGTATTAGATTTCTTTCTGGAGGTAGATGAATCCATATGTCCCATGCTATAAGGCCTTGTGCTTCGAACATAACTCTTTCCCATTGCCTAAAATATAGATAATCAGTCTGAAATAAAACATATTCAGTGTATTCTAATCCAAAATATTATTTGGTGTACCTATTCAAGATATAGCATAAAAAAAAGGTGCTTACTTAGTAACTGATACAATATTTTCCATGTGATTAATATGTATTATTTATCATGAAAATATGTTATCGTATTAAATCTCTCTTCTCAAATCTCTCTTCTCGTTTTGAAGATATTCACATTCTGAGTTATAATATATATGGCTGGAGAGTGGATAGGAAGGTTAACATGAGTGCTGAACCGTACCAAACCAATTTATTTCATTCATACCTGATGGCTATTATTATTATCATTGCCAAGGCCAGCATTCAATGTTGGATCATTATTAAGTAAAGTTTTTAATGTGATCTTCTTCAGTTCTGTTTGGGTAGAAGCATCATTAGGGCTTGGTTCCGTATGAATATTAAAGAGTGAAAAAGAGTGTTCATCATCTTCCATCATCTCTATGTCTTCCAAATCCTCTTCTTTATTCAAATCAGGTTCTTCTTCCACTGAATTATGTCGGAAGTCAAATACAGGATGATAGGTAAACCTAGCTGTCATCTAATAATATAAATAATAAAGATGCACATATAATATATAAAGTGAAAGTCATAATATTTAGGGGATGACTAAATGTCATTCTAATTAATGTCACCAATAACTAATAATATGGCCTAGTCCTGAAAATAATATAGGATTTAATCCCAATCTTGAACAGTAAGGCTTCACTCTAAATTGTTCTCATGGTCAGAGGGAAGTTAATGGGTTTTCTCCCCCTGTTCTAAATAACGAATCCAAAGCCTCGCTTTACAAGCCTAGAAAATGACGTCCTATTTTCGATAATTTAGATAGCGTAGATCTATTTCCATCTTTTTTTTCAAATTATACAATACAATTCAAACAAAGAGTGCTTTCTATGATACGTTATATCATTGTGAAATTGTTATTTACGTATTATTACCTCCAATTTTCGTACAGACTAGGCCTTCAGCCCCCGCCAAAGATAATGATAAAATTTTAATCTTCGTACATTCCCGCCTTGTCTTAAGTGTTAAGACACGTGACATTCTTTGAACTTGTTTTTATAATTTATCGTGGTGAAACAATATATTGGCATGAAATGTGATAAAAATCATCTGACTAGATTTCACAAAAACTGTGTATTACAAATGTAAAACATGTCACGATACGAAATTTCGTATAATCCCGACGAATAACCCATGTTTACGGAGGTTGTCGAAATAGCCCGATATATTTGGATAGTGGCCGGAGATTACCGAACAAAACCAAAACACGTAAAATGCTGACGTATTACGCACGCCATCACTAAAACTGCATGATGGAAGAATCTGAATCATCTTATTCTCATACAAATGGTGTCGGTATGTAATCGTCTATGCATGCTAATCATTAATTACCTAATGCTGTATATGCGCATGCTTTATAAACTCTTTTTTTCCAGTATTTAATCCTTTCATTTCATAATGTTAGACCGATGGTTATGAAAAACAAAGAGATGACACACGCACCTGTTCTTTTAATTATGTAAATATGGTTTAGTTTCGTTTGTCTGTCTCCTGGTTCGCTTGGTTCAGTGGTGGAACCGGTGACATATTAATCGCAGTGTCATTTAAGTTACCAGTTTATATTTTTTTTAAGGAATGCAAATCACAGTCTTAATAAGATGTTATAGTTATATTTTCTGCCCTTTTAAAGTCAAAAAGACAACAGGCTTCTTATTGCTTATAATACATTTAAATACGACACACCAACCTTTCAACACCAATCTTATTAAGACTACAGACTTGTTCCTTGTGTAAAATAACCTAGAGGAAACAATATAACATTAAACAATCCGACGGTTAGTTGTGTAATATTCAAGGTACAAACAAAAGAAAACCCTATTTGTAGCAAATGTAAAGGTTTCCCTGACCTACTACTAGTTCTTGAATAAATTATGACTACCAGACAAAATTGGAAAATCGAAATTGAAAACTGATTGTTGTATTACTTCTGAAATTTATCACAGAGTATCAGATAGTTGCATGTGATAATACTATTACTAGAAAGGTATATCTAGCTGTCACCGCTATATTGACAGATTAATTTTTTCGATGTGACAGGTAGTAAGCTATTTTAATCTGACTTCAGATTGCAATACTCTCATATAATTAATTAATTATTCTATTCCAAAACAGTGGTAATGTAAGAATTAACTTCAAAGGAATACAAAGAGAAATTGTGACTGAATGCTATGTTGCATTATTGACATGGTTAACACAGCCAATAACAATTAATTTCACGCCATCTACTCATGGCGGGGTGGATGGCCGAATGGTTAGCATGTGCACGATGTATCATAAAGCCTGTCATTTAGACAGCTGGCATCGTTTCGAATCCCCTATTGTATGTGACAAGGAGTAGGGTCGCGTGTCCAACCTTGTGGGTTTTATCCGGGTCCTACGGTTTCCTCACACTGGTAAAGATCCCTACGTGCAAGTGAATTATTGAAATAAAATTGAAACCATATGTTAGTCCCAAAATGGCCTAGTTTGTGCCGATTGGACGTTAAACCCCTTTTCTCTCTCTCTGTCTCTACTCATTGCAGTTCATGGCATTATGAAGTATCTACATATTTATCTAAATGTTTGTCCATTTCATTCAATATTGTCTATTTTTGTTTACAAAAATCTCCAGTGGCTCCTTCAAATTTGTGTTAAAAATATAGCACTATGTGATAGATACTGCATGATGGACAACGGCACATAACAAGCATTTAATTCATCATTTATAGATATTGCTCATCTGGAACGGCTGTAACTTGTCTAAACATAGATTCTAGAATCTTAATACTAAAATCTGTATAAATATATCTATCAATTATCTACTGCATGTCTTTGACATTAACTTTTAATCATCTTTACTAAACAGTTAACCAAGTGTGTTTCTAGTAATAAAAAAAAAGAAGATTCTTGAATTTTTTGTTGTTTTTATTTTATTGAAGTGTGCATGAAATGGAATCGGTAGTACAAAGCTTTGGAATGCTTGTTTTGGATGTGTGTCATATTCTTGAAGCAATTGTAACAAGTATTAACCATCAATACAGTACACAGTGCCCTTGCTACAGAAGTGTTGTTTATGATTAGTAATCTTTCCCTGATAAGATTATCTCCCATGTGTGTTACAACTTGATACAGCTGATTTCAATTTCTCTGCTGAGGTTTATATGAAACTGCACACAATACCAGAAACTAAATTATGATAGCGTTTCTCTTTTCTATATACTTCAATATTGATTCCATAACCTAATACAAAGCCAAAATGTATTATTATGAAAAATAGTCTGGTGTCTGTTAAATACATATCAACAGAGAAATTAAAGGAAGAAGCAGGGAGCCTAAGTTAAAAAAACTTTTTTGTATTAGTACAGTGACCTATAGTAACTTTAAATTCTATAACACATAAATTTGTGCTGAGTATTCTTTTACCAGGAATCACTTAGCATAATGAGGCACCTGACTGTGTTTAAAAAATCCTTAGTTTAGAATTTAAAATTCATTACCAATTCAAATTTTAAAGCGAGAATTTCATAACATAATTATTTCCATGTCTTTTGCTCTATGGTTTGTCAACTCACTATTATACGATCATAGGTATCATTCTCACACTTAAAAATCATTCACACCAGAAATGATAACATAATTACTTCCCTTGTTTTTCTATTCTCCCCATGGAATAGCTATCTTCAAACGTTTGAAGTTGAAAATGATATTTTTGCGAATTTCTCATCTTGTAATAGTGAATTATGGGATTTATAGGACTATTCTTTAAAGTGACAATTTTATATTTTTAAATTATATTTTTAAAATGTATTAAAATAAAGTCTTAGAATAGATGGTATCTATAAACAGTCCTACCTTGTTAAATGATAATCTTTTTAATCCAATAATTGACTATTTCCAGTTGAGAAATTGGCAAATATACCATTTTCAACTTCAAATTCAAATGTTTTATGATAGCTTTTCCATGGGTTAGGGGGGAATAGATAAACAAGGGAGGTAATTGTGTTATTATATCTGGTGTCAATGATTTTGAAGTGCAGGAAAAAAAGGACCTATGATTGTATAATCGTGAGTTGACAACTTGATGAGAAAAAATATAGAAATAATTATGTTTTGACTTTCTTAGAAAATATGAATCATAGCACCCTATATGGCGTATGTCGGTCTTCAGTAGCCCAATACCAAGCAGCACAGCAGGATGTTAAACCAAATTTCATTTCCTTTCCTACTGGTTTGTGTTTTGATTTAGCAGGATGGAGGGCCTGACAAGGACAATTGTCTAGTCGTTCAGATGGTACAAAAAAACGAGGTCCTACGTACACATTGGCGTGCATGTAAAAGATCCCTTGACAGTTGGAATAGGATATAAGAGTCGGCCACAGTGCATTTTATTTATTTTTGATTTATCTTTTGTTTACTAAGTAGAAGTCGTTTTTAAACAATAGAATTTTTACTGTTCCTTTTAGTCTTAGAATAATAAAGCTTACCCAGTGAATGAAATAACATTGTACTGTTTTATTGACACTGTTAACAAAGAGAGCTTGCTTGTGTTTTGTTGAATCTTCAGGTGTTAGCTGTTAAATATTACTAGAAAATGCAGTTGGCTTTTAGAAACTTTAAACTAAATATAAATGTAATTTGTAACTGTTAAAGGAATGTTTATTTCTATTCATTCAACATGTATTGTTGTTAACCCAGGCTATCCGCAATTGTTCTCCACTGATTATGTAGAAATGAAATGAAATAAAATGGCATTTTACATCCTATTTTTTTGCACCAACTGGGCTCATGTCGGGCATACGATATGCAGTTTCGCCCCACCAACATCACTTCCATCTACTCTTAGTTTAATTTCCAATTGCTAAGAGTACTTTGTGTACAAGGGACTTTAATTTTTTCCCCAGCACTCGAAAACCAGCAAGAGAATTATTGAAATAAAATTAAACCATATGTTAGTCCCGAAATAACCTAGTTTGTGTTGAGTGGACGTTAAACCCCATTTCTCTCTCTCCCTCATATTATCAAGTTTAGTTTAAAGTTACTGAAAACAAGCATAACCGACATTCATGCAACAAGAATTAAAAAATTGTGGCGTTTCTCTAGAAGACGGCTGAAATAGACATAATGCAGTTTTATAAGCTGGTTATTATATTAACGATATCTTGATGACTAATAAAACTGAACAGGAGGATCAATTAACTTCAAAATTCACCACCATATTCATTCTCTTATTGGTCATGTTTGATAACAAATTGCATTGCTGGTAGAAAGTGCATTACATGGTAATGAAACTACCGTGTATTTATAAGGTGGGTTGCAGACTTCCTCAAAACCATATGGATGAGTTCTTTACAATGTTTAGCTGCCTCGGATAGTTTTTGGAATGAAGCTTGTTTGTTAACACTGTTTGTCATGCATGTCATGAAATAACTCATTATTAAAGATACATTATGGGAGATTTTGACAAGGAGTTAGCCTTTCTTGCTATAAAAGTTCAAAAATAGATGTTGAAACAAGAATATATTGAAAATTTCAGTCAAATTACTTTATCCTAAACAAAGTTGTTACCACTATAATTTTTTACTAGAAATGGCGTTAACTCCATCGACACCCTTTTTCCACTATGGCCGATTGTTGATTGACAGGCGTTAACTCCACCTACATAGTCTCGATCATCAACTATTGTTTAAACGGTATCTAGTGAAGCTTGTGTATAGCCTCGGTCATCACTGTCTTTTATGAATAATTTCAACGTCACGGAGAAACCCCACCCACGACGCCATAGTGATTAAATCAGTCGACGAAATCATGTTTTAATCGGCTTTTTGTTTAAATAAAGATCTAATTTATAATTTCTATGACATCTGAGGCTCAAATGAAGACCGACAAAAGTCAGTTTTTGCTCTTCCATAATGTATGTTTAATCTTAGTATGTCACTGGTCATAATGAAGACATTATCGTGTCAATTTTTGTTTTTAACCTGGGTGTCTAAATAAAGCTTCAAAATACAAATTAGTACAAATACACCATTGTGTGGGTGGTGGGTGGGTACTTACATTTCTAATTGGAATCTTTATTCTATGAGTAATTTTAGTAAAGGAAAGACCTTGTAATTATTAAGATTGACAAATTTCCAATTGTTTCTTTTCCTAAATAATATCCTTTGTCTTATATTTCCTTACTGAGCTTACTAAAAGAACAAAGTAGAGTTGTGTCCCCTTTTCATTGATAGTATTAAGTGCCAGAGGCTGTAGACGTAGTATTATAATGAAGGTAGTTGAAAACACAGTGTGGTAGATATTGATTAGTAGACTACCTGCAACCGTTAGAAGGCAACATATTGATCTCTGTATGTATGGGAAGTACAGGCAAAAACGAAACGAGGTGATGTTTACAGGGATTACATTGTGACAATTTCGCGGATTTTTCTTTCGGACCTTTATTTATTGGATTAATAGACAATGTGGCCCATAGAGGAAAATACTACAGTCCAAAATCAACATTGCATGGATGTGTTAGGTTAGTATTGCTATTCCTAGCAGATGACAGGTCACATTTATTAATAATAACAAAAGATTGTTTTTGCATGCATCCAGGGAGATTTAACACCATCAATTCTTGATACAGAGACATGTATATTATATTTCTTTAATTTGTTTATTTTTGGAAAGCTCAAATACTTTTTGACGAGTTGACATTGACATTATATACTATGCATAATCTTTTATGATATCATATATATACTTATACTTCTTTCATCTAGTATTAAATGACATTTCCTGACTAATATGAGTAAAGAGCTAGGATTAGATTTCACTGTATATAAATATATAAAGTTGAATTGACATATCATTGTATGTATTGCAATATTCTATGTGAACATGTCAATATCTATTACTGTATATTCAACCTAGTTTTCTATTGATTTTACGTTTTTAAACAGCAACGAAATTTTATTTCTCATTTAGTTGTATTTCTGGTTTTGTTGAGTGAAAATGACTAAAATGTCCAGTTAAAGAGACGAAATCAATTGGTCACATTTGTTAAAAGTGACATATATGGGTAAACCTTATGTCAACCAGCTGTGTAGTTTCTTACTTTTCTCAGATAATACACTCAAAATAGTTTTCTAAAGTCTCCAGTGTGTTATTAAGGAATATATATGGGCTACATTTATCATTCATATTAAAAGAGCAGGCTTTATTTGAATGGTTGAATTACGAAAATAATTTTGATTAAAAACATCCAATCATATTTTTATAGTGCCCATGTTTCAAATGAATTTGATTAGTGATCCCATGTAGTGAATACATTTCATCAAATTTGACTGTCTTGAAAGCTTCAAAAAGTTATGTCAGTTATAGTAAATGTAATTATAACATTTCAAATATAATCCATTCATTATTGTCCTGCCCTACATCAAATAATCTTTAGTGTTTGCCACAAACATCTTTTATAGTCGGGTTGTTATTGATTTTATTCAATTTCATTAGGTTTTATTAAAATGAAATAACCATTGTGTAGAAATGTTACAAAATAAGATTGATGTGATGAAATGGGTTTTCTTTAATGTTTTGTGATAAATATGACAAGAATCAATCATATGAAGACTGTATAATTTATTCATTGTATAGAAATTCCTAATACTAAACAAGAGAACTATATCTTTGATATAATTTTATGATAAATGAAATGGCATTTATTGTCCAACTTTTCTGCACCAACCAGGCTAATGAAGATGTGCGTTACACTATGTAGTGTATTATGAGGAAAGTTTCGCTCAAACAGCTGGTCTACAGAGTGTTCTTCTTTCAAATTCCAACTGTTGACTGTTTAATGTTGACACCAGTTTTTTGTACCATCCCAATGACTAGACTCTGTCCCTAGCCAGCTCCTCCATACTTCACTTCTGACAAAGAGAAACCATGCGGGAAAATGACAGGAAAGTTTTCAACCAACACCAAGATAAACCCTGTATACCCACTGAGTCACTGTGGCTCACTTAATCATAAACATATGATATCTGCAGATTGAAACTTAAAAAAAACCCAACAACAAATGTTAATATCATAAATGAATACTATGTCTCAAGTTTTATTGAGTTTAGAGACAGTGGTTGGCAAATATTTGCACATTTTGGCTTTAGAAACATATAAAGACATTATGACTAATGTTCTTTGTGATGTAAATTTCTTTTTCTTTACTATAAATGTGAAAATCTTTTTTACTTAAATTAAAGCTGAGTGTAGGTATATTATGAAGGAAAGAGATGTAAATCTACATTTAGTATAAAGGTGTATCTCTTTCAGTTTTGTTTGAATTATTTTATCTTAATCTTGAGGATTGATTCATATGAAGGTGTAAATATTATCTAAAATGACACAATTTAGGTGTGATAAATCCCTCTGGTGTTGATCTCCCTTTCTATATAGAATGGTGTCATTAATGCCTGGAGCAGTTATTACAAGCTGATTAATACTTTCACCATATTTCTTGCTCACCCCTTTAACTCCATGTTAATCAAGGGAGAAATGCCACTTCTTACACCTCCTTTGAAATAGATCAAGTAAGACAACCATGAGATGTCACACAAATTTATGAATGAGCTCTAATTAGTTCTGGTAGCCAGGTTTTAGTTCCCTTTAAAGTATTTATCACATAATATTATAAATATGTCTAAGTTGATTAAACTAATGATTTTATAATTGGAATATGGATTGAAATTTGAAGGGCATAATGAACCTGTCAGAGTTCTTATTCAAATTAGGATAAATTTGATATTGCCAAAACAATAATTGGAGGAATTGAAGTTAGGATGGGCTATTCTTACTGCTTCTGTGAAATCCAAAACTGTAACATTAAGCTTGCACAGAAACTTGTCCCTGGAGAGATTTGGATAGTTGTTTCAAAAACTGCTTACTCATTATGTATCCCACACAAAACTTATCAAAGTCTTTTGTATCTCTTTTTTTAGCATCGATTGCAGGAACAGTATTACTTATGGGCAACATCAGGGTTTAATATTAACCTTTCCTCATCACAAGGAAACCAATATTTTTTTTCTATGGTCATGTTTGCAGTGCTAGGAAGTAGAATTTAGGCCAGATAGCTATTTTTCTGCTTACTCCTCACCGAATTTCAACTGCCAATGTTTTATTTACGGGCATTCCAATGTGTACCCCAAACTAGTTCTTGAAACCAGGTTGAAAAATCCCATTGATTAAAGAATGAAACTGCTTAACTACCAAAGTTCTGAGTATTTGGTCAAAGATGAATCCTAATGTTTTTATATTTTTGTAAACATTTATCAAATCTCCATCTGTAAAATATTCTGATCATGTGGAAATATATTATCAACTTAATGTCTCTAATCTCCATATTAACAGATTCTCATCTAGATACATCACAGTTAGAACCCATATAAAGATTTAATCTTAACGCCTGGAAGGATAGAATATTTATAACATTTTATTTTGGTACTACCGGTACTTTATGATACATTTCTAGTACTAATCATGTTATAAGGCATCTTCCATGAATATTTTTATCTCTCCCGCTGTTGCTGGTCTGGAACTTTGACTATCAAAGGAATCATAAATGACTAGGTGAGTGGTTCTGGAAGCTTTAAGATAAAACATTTGTCTAATTAAAACACATCTCTTCTAAAACACTTGTTTGTTATAATGTATCTTGCACTCAACATTGGTAGCCAGATACAGCCTATCTCTGATTATAATCCAACATTTTTTAAGCGTTAAAAAGTAGAACATAGATATACATATTCAATATCATGATTATTATATTGTGACCTTGTCTTCAGAAAAACATTAATTTTTCTTTATCAGTGAGCTAATCATTTCCACAGGTAAACAAACAATAAACATGCAATCTTTGCAATCAGACTGTTATTATTAGGTGTACATGTGCATACTATCTTTAAAGTAGCTAAGTCTCTAAGTCAATATCATTCAAAGTCTTACACATTGAAAACACAAATTATTTGTCAATTCAAATCAACATTGATGTCGTTATCTTACTTGAAAAGGTAGGCTTCCGATATCCACTATTTAAGGCAAAATAAACATTTTACTTGGTACATGATTGATGTTGCCATAATGCGTTTCAGTGTCATTTGTAACAAGTGACCAGAAAGAACGAGGCTAGACATATTCCACAACTCATGTCAAACGGCGACACCATAACTTATCTGGAGAGCATATACAGTAGACTGGAATAACCAGATGCTGGACATAAAGGATTTGAAATTAGAGTCAAAACTAAAACACTTGAATGTTAATCAGTTCATATACGATCAGATAACATTATTATATGCATTGGTCATTTTCTAGGTCCCAAATATTTCTGTTGAGCTTTGTTGAAAACTCTTTCCTTACTGCTACTAGATGCACAAATTATAACAAATCTACAAATGCTGAACTATTCCATAAATCTACACAATAAAATTTATATTGATTTTACACAAAAGATGATGCATGAAACAGCAAAATTTTTTCATTTAGATAAACATTAAATCTTTCTCGGTATATTTTAAATATATCTGTTTACATTCTCTGTATTATGATATTATATTACTTATGTTGCAAATTTGTCAACTGAAATATTGAATATTCTGTCATATTAACTATTTGTCATGATTTACACACAATATATGAAAATTTTGAATAACAATGAAAAGTAATTTATACCAAATTTTTATTGATCAATAGGAGAATACATAATTAACAACTATATAAACACAATGCTTATAGTAAATGTAGTAAATGTAATTATATAAGATAATATAAGTCTTTCACTTTGTCGGTCACAGTTTGTATAAAGTTCTGGTAAAACAGTAGGGGTTGGAGAGCCAAATGGTCCAATGCAATGTGCTTTAGATCATAGGATCTGTAATTGATTCAAGTGGTGTGGTTGTGATTGTCCTTATGGGGGTTTTCTGGGTCCACCAGTTTCTTACCTCTGTTAAAGACCTGTATGCACCATCAAATTATATTAAAATTTAACCATATTAGGTGTTACTCCTGAAATGACATAGTTTACGTTAAGTGGCTATTAAACCCCATTTTGCTATGTCTCTCTGGTAAACCTTAATAAGCTGAGAGACAGTGTAGGCCAATTTCTGAGTAAAATTTATATCTAGCTTTTGGCCTACATATAGATAGATATAGGATAAAAGATCAAAGGAAATTATGATTTTATGAAGCATATCCCTCTTTACAGATAAGTGTTGTTACATGTGACCTGCCTAAGGCATGAAACAGCCATTTTTTGTCAACACTGTACATGTTAGAGATTTTGGAATATTTTTAGGTTAAAAATTTAGGTTTGTAATTGGTTGACTATTCTTATGGAAGAACCATGTCAAAATTCAGGTTTGTGCAACAATTTTTTATAGAGTTAACACTGTATATGTTTTATTGGCCTTCATACGAATGTGGCCGTCCATTGTATATTGCATTCCATACTCCTCGCAGTGTTCCGTTAGATTAGAGGTAATCCCACTACTCACTGCTGTAATGAATGGATATTGTTGTTTTAAATTTTGATTTGTCAGTAGTCCGACTACCAACCAATGACTAGCTGCTCTACAAAAGCTTTACATCTAAAACGAGTGCCAATATTGGACCAAATATGTTTACATAATGTTACGTCCTGGCTCACGATTTTATTATGCCCAATTAACCCGTGCCTAGCAGAATACTGCAGTAAAACTAATTGCGTGACAAACGACGCTATCAAGTCGAATGAAATATAAACAATACTCTTTGGAAACGAACATACTTTCACCATTTTTAATACCTTAAATCACTGTCCAAAGTTTTAGGGGAGACCCAGATTAAACATAGGACTGTCATGTTGATTGAGCTGGAAGAATAGACACACTCTCTCAAAAGTTCAAATATCAGAAGTCAATCCAGCAATGGGCTGAGAGGGATTTCTCGGGATTTTGGTTGCCCAAAGTTATTACCTGATTGGCTTGAAATTTATGCACAGTGAGACAAAGAAGCTCATTGATTTTATTTGTGAAGTTATTGCCCTTGATTACTTTCTAAATTCTTGCTGATTGATTTGAAATTATACATAGTGTTTGTGTTCATGAGATAAACAGTTTAAGTTATCTGGTTACCGGTACATGATTTGTAAAATCATAGAACTAAGTATTTAGTTCTATGCTAAAATAAATGTTAGAACTAGAAAGAACTAGAATTCAATCAAATTTTAATTGTTTCTGATATCTGGTAATTACTTTAGGGTGGTTACACTTACACTTGGTCATTTTATTTTTTTCCGAAATGCTCTGTCACTTAAAAAAGAATAATTTCATGTATGCAGCAACATTTATTGACCACTACACAGATCACTTAGCTGCTATGGGCAACAGATCTTATAGATTTTTTATTCAGACTTGTTGGTGGAAATGTGAAGAGGTTTGGTTGTATCAGTGGCCAACCCCTTCATTCTATTCCCCAAACATCGAGTATAAAACCTTGCATGCAGAGAAAGGAAATTTATCAAAAGAGATGAAGGACAATTTTTATTTACATTAGATAGGGCAGTCTGCAATAGTTTCAAATGTAAATGGGGTTTTGGAGTAGAAATGGGCAAAACTATTTCATAATCAAATGAATCTTATTATTCCATCCCTTTAACTGCTATGAAACAATGTATTTTTGTTTTAATTAACTCTCAGTTTCTACTGCCAATCTGTCGTGGTCTTTCCTGAAATAAAATCGTGGTATGTTGTTTGAATACAACTTCTAATGTTACAATATTAGAATAAGTCTGTCAGACATATCTTTCATTTTGTCACTGTAATTGGCAATGTTGGATAATCTGGTTTGACTAATTTATTGTAGATGTAGAGAGTTTGTCAAGGACTAAAAATAGATCTTTTATGTTCATTATTAACAGTTTGACAGACGTATGTAATAGTGATTGATTAGTAATTATTACCTGTGAAACTACAGGTATTTATGATGTGAATATTGAACAGATTTTATAAGTTTCTGCTCAATAACTTATGGTATTTAATAGGCATATAATGGTGAAACTGTGAAGTCGTATAATGTGATCAGTATCATTAAATTAATGTTATTGTGATTTGGATTGAATAAATCATATGTTATAATATTACAATGGATGGCAGATGGAAAGTTAATTGGAAGAAAACAAATAGGGCCCTGGGTAATAATGGTTATTTTATTGTGTAATATGATTTACTAATTCTTTAATTATTCTTGTTTTTCGGTAAATATCGAATTTTAAAAAAAAATAACTTTGATTTAATTCTTGCTATCTACAACAGTATGACTGAAATATTTTCATATTCTTAAAGTTCCAATTTCATATTTTCTAAGAAAGTCAAAACATAATTATTTCTATGTCTTTTGCTCAAAAGGTTGTCAACTCACTATTATATAATCATGGGCAAAATTTTTTGGGCATTAAAAAGGCTGATTGAGGAAATATTAACCCAATTACCTCCCTTGTTTTCCCATTCCTCTCCATGGACGGCCATCTTCAAACGTTTGAATTTGAAGTCGAAAATGATATTTTTGCCAATTTCTCAACTGGCAATAGTGAATTATAGGATTAATAGGATTATTCTTTAACAAGGTAGGACTGTTTATAGGTTCAATCTATTTTAGGGCTTTATTTTAATACATTTTAAAAATATAACTTAAAAATATGCTATTGGAACTTTAAGAATTATTGAACACTTTATCATGTGCATGGGATATTATGTACTTTGCTTTGTTATTGATTATTGACTCTTATTTAATATTGAGAACAATGTAAAGGGCATCCAGTCATTAGAGGCGTGGGAACTTCGTCATTTGGCAAAAAGGAATATAGCGACAACCCAAATTTTTCAAGATATATTTTTGATATATGTGAGCTGCTCCCACAAAACCAGTATATTTGAATAGTTTACAGCCTGAGCAATCCAACAATGCAATTATTTTCAAATTCACAGCAACAGGAAGGCATGCAGTTTATGCTTTTGTGCGTGTAGCACAAAATGAAGTTGTGCGACAAGCGCCTAGTTTTGTGGGAGCGGGTCACATTGTGTTCTCATCTCATTCATCACTGGACTCTTGAAACCTTTAGCACCACATCACAGTGCATAGGTAATTTTGCCTTCTTCAAAATACAGGTATGCGAGTAGTCTACAGCAATGAATCCATGTAACATGAACAGCCAAGTATTCAGTAGGTATATTCCCGTAGATATACTAAAAAATTACTCCAGGACATAACATTTTCCAAAAATCTTCCAAGGGGATGGCATACAAATAAATACCCGCTCCTGCTCTTAGAATTTAGAGTCTGTCAGATATCCAGTTGCAGAAACCAATGATGGATTCAAAATAATCATCAGTTAATTTTATTGGACTTGAAAATGTAAGATGGTGGCAGAGGTTTTCATACATGTATATTTTTCAAATAAATCTGTGTGAATATGTAAAATGCAGTAATCTCCCTTCATACATCTATGTTTCAGTGATAGTAGCATTTTGTAATAATGTCAGGAAACTACTATAACAATTAAATTATATATATAGATCAAGCCATAGAAACATATTTTAATTGGTTATTCCTATAACTATGTCTTTTCTTTAAATTTTGTCAAGTTTATGAATATAATCACTATCCACAATTTACAGACCCCAAACAGAACATGAGGCAAAAACAATCTGGTTGTAATAATATTTGTCATACACTTCACATTTTAAGGAGGTAATTTACTGTTATTACCCTATCCATGTTTATTTCTTATTCTTAGTATAATCTGTTTTCTGGTAACCACGATAGCTCAGTGAGTAAGACATTTATTTGCTAATCAGGAGAGCAGATCAGAGGTTTCTTCCCAGTGTTGAGCTGAGAAAGTTCCTCGGGATTTTCCTGTGTGATTTTCCCTTGTCGGTGCGACAGGACAGAGGGCCTGGCATGGAACAGTGAATATTAATTGTTTGTATAGAGGTTTTATGTGGCAAGGTGTGTGGTCACCTGTCCAACCTTGTGGGTTTTCTCCGGGTCCTCTGGTTTCCTCCCACTACTACAGAAACCATATGTTAGTCCGTAAATGACTTAGTTTGTGTCTAGTGGACAATAAACGATAAACCCTATTTCTCTATCTGTCTGATATGGAGTACATGTAAAAAAATCCTTGACATTTGAAACTCGAAGTAAGTGTAGGCTGTAGCGCTGCTGTTCTGACCAAATTGTGCTCATAGCACACTGCATGGCATATGCCTGTCAGCCACCATTATCCCAGTTGTTGCGGAAACATAGGACATTAAACCCCATTTCATTTCTCAGTGTTTTTTATTTGCACTGATATGATATCACAACATCAAAGTTCTTTTGCAGTGTTTTCAAAAATGTTATAACCCTACAATTAATATTTGTTAAGTTATCTTATAATATTTGGCTGACATTTGCATATGAAAGAGGAATGTTGTTGTACAAATTAATATTCTTACAATTTTTGTTTTTATTCATATTTTTGTAGACAGATTTAACCAAGGTTATGTTTGTGGTGCATGTTTTTGAAAAATTTATCTCCACAAATATTTGTAGTAGGGTAGTGATATTTGACATACAACTTTATTATTTTAAAGATGTAATGTTGATGTTTGACATTGATGTACTTATTTTTTTTTGTGTTACAAGTTTTAGTGCAAGTTTTCAGAATTTTAAAGGACATTATGACATATTAGATAAAGAGCTGACAGTTCTTGCTATGATAGTTAAAAAGTAGATAATGAAAACAGAATATGGCAAAAATTTGAGTCTTAATTGCTTCAGTCTGAAGGCTATACTCAATAGTTATTACTACTGATAATAATCATTACTACGATAATAAACAAAGTATTGATTATCCATTTTTGTGTTTAATTATATTTCAAAGAATGTATTCCAATCAGCTAAGTTAATTAAAGTCTAATTAATAATTTAGATAACATTTCAGACCCAAAGAAAGATCTGTAATTGGCAGAATTAACTCTTGCTTAATAGGAGTTTTAGCTGCGGCCATTGGATTTATTTAAGGAGTCTGTATTGATAAATCTTCCAATATGGCATCTCCAGGTTTAAAACTGGAAATCGTTTGTAAGCTAAAATTAATTCTTACTTAGGTAACGTGACACATGTTTCTATAATTTTAATAATTTAGTGTGGTATTTGAGATCAAGACCGGGGCAGGAAAGGGGGGGGGTGGAAATTGAGCTATGTGTAGCTGTCACCATCATCTACTTGTGTTCTATTGTTACTACATGTATGTAGAAGTAGGTAGTCCATCTATTTTGAAAATTATTTTGACATTTCATACAATATTGTAAGACTTACATAATTATGTATTGATGATTTGAATTGATTATATGGAACTTGAAATTATTACATTCACAATAGAGCTTGACAAAGTTATTAAATTTAACTTTACGAACTTGGAATTTCTGAAACACTTTTAAGACATTGTGAAAACAACAATGACTGATCTATGTACACTGATCTTTGTTAAAATTGTCGTGCCTTGCATATTTACAAGGTACCTACCAAACAGAGTGATATTTATTTTGAACGTTCTGACAGTAGTACTGTTGACCTGACACAATTATTGTCCATCACTCCCACCTTTGTAAGTTACTGTTTAATTATTCAGTGTCGTAGATCGAATACAAGCACAGGGTTCCCAGCGCACTTCAAGGTTAAACACAATTCCATGTTTAATGCGTCTGCAATTCTTATGAATTTTGAGCGTTGCTTTACCTGTAAAGACCTCCATAGTTTTTGAAATGACATTTCTGATCTTTCAATTTATTAATAAAAAGTTTCTGGTGGTTACCTTCTCATAAGTGCATTCTTAATTCTGTTGTTCTGGTATCAATTTAATTTTGAAAATTTAATTACCATCCCACAGCCTAGATTCACACCAGTTTTAAACAGAACATTCAGCTATGAATCCTAACACAGAAGTGTATTCAATTTCCTTGCATTCTAAACTATATTCAATGTCTTTCAAGACTATTTTAATTTCCTTGACTATATTTAATTTCCTAGACAGCTATGCAAATTAATTCAGATAACATCATGTTCATTATGGAATACTCAGTTCCTAAAGCAAAATGTAATTACCTTAATTAACATTTGACTTTAATGAGATTGCTAAATGCCTGAAAGAAATAATATCAAGGTAGAAAAAAAGTCAGAAGGTTAATAATAATTATCGATTACAAACATCCAGAGTAATGAATGTGTCAAAATGTGTTTAATCTTTGGTTAGTGTAAACTAGAATTTTGTTTGTAATAAAAATAACTTTGGATATTGGGGTTCACCTCCTGGAAACAAAAAGATACTGGTATAAAGGTTGACATTCTGTATAAATGTAGAACAGAATAGGTTGATGAAGTGGTATTGATCAGTGCCAGCTTATTACCACTGTGTGTAGTACCGGTATATATGAGAGCAGATGAGAGCAGACGGTAATCATCGACTGTATAATTACTTAGCTCCTAGCCTTGGCTTGTAAAGAGGAATTTGTAGGATTAGCAAGACAGTTTTCTTGTTTATTTGGAGGAGATTAGATGGTTTCTTGATAGAATTGTTCTTGGATTAGTTCTAAGGTGGATAAACTAACTGCACAAATTGCTTGCATTTGTTTGTGTCTGGGAAACTGTCAGTGACAAAAATAATATGGCTGACATAGAGAGAGAAAGTGAGGAGTCTTTAGTTGTAAATAATGGTACATCAGTATCTGACATTATTTCTACCGGTAAGTTTGATGCAAGGTTGTCAATTCTTATAGGTTTTAGTTATGCCATTTGAAATTTCAGGCATGGCCATTTAGAATGTGTTTGTTGGAGGTATAGTCACAGTCCTACAGCTAAGACTGAATATTATGAATGAACACATCCATATAATAAAAATAGAACAATTTTATGTTAGCCTAATTACTATACTGTTTATTAACTAGTAAATAAAAACTCTGTTTATTACTGTAATTTTAGTTTGATTCTTGACAGTGGAACACAAAATCTCAACAATGGCTGTACCTGTTGACCTATAAATTACCACTCAACACAACTGCTTATAGTTCATTTAAAGCTCATCTTACTGTGGATCATTATTTTATAAATTATATTGCATGAAATCCGAGCTTTGAAAACCTTGAGAAAACGTGGCGTGGTTTCGATCGCCTGTCCAACCCCTGTGTGTTTTCCACAGGTCGCCTGGTTTCCTCCCAGTACTAAAGACCCCAATGCAAATTATTGTATCAAAATTGAACCATATGTTAGTCCCTAAATGACCTTGTTTGTGTCAAGTGGACTTTAAACCCCATTGCTCTTTCTGTCTTTCTTCAGACTACAAAAAGGTAATGGCAAATGAGATGATTTTAGATCAATAGAATTTAGTACTAATACACCTTTCAGACTACCAAGTAAATCATAGTTAAATCATTTGTAATGGTTCAATTTTCTCTGTAATCACATGTGAATTTTGTCCAGAAAAGGAAAAAAAAGTCCTCAAGGTTAATGGATTATAACTGTTTTTCTAGTTTATGATGATGTGAAAACTAAATATAAAATTAAGTTATTGGATGCCGTTTGCTTTGTGACATTGATCATTTTATATTTTAATGTCAAACTATATGCATGAATATCTGACCAATTATAATCCATTTGCCTAATACTACAATATGTCTTTAATTTTTTGGCTCGATGCTACTATGAACAAACCAAACTCTTTTGTTACGTACTCAGCCAATTATTAACAGGTGGCATTGATGTTTGAACTCTGATGAGTAACTTTAATAATGCACAAATACTTGTAAATTTGAGAAAAAATCCATTTCATAGAAACAGCGAATTTGATAGCTTCCCGCTTTTGCAAAAATGTTTGGGACAGTGAACTGGAATAGTTAAAATTACTTTACTGTTAGCTATAGGGTGAAAACTATCAATCAGTTTAACCCTTTAAATATTCCAGTGTGAAAGTATCTACACCATTTGTTAACCATTTACATTTAGATTACAACGTTGAGGAAAAGGTATACTAGTAAGAGTAGAAGGACTATGATAATCTGTACATAGTAGACAGTAAAATAGTTAGTAATGGGGAAACTATTCTGGTAAAAAGATCAATAATGGTCATGTCATTTACTTCTGGTATTTTAGTTATCAAATCTACAGAGATTAATGTTATGAATTATTGATAAACTATAGACATTTTAGTCTGAAATATATTCATGTTCTCATTAAACGACAACTTGATACTGAGCTAAGTTGGTGCTATAATATCAACTATTACAACCAGTGGTATACAGATTTATGAAATTGATGATCACAAAATTATCAGATAACTTAAAATGATCCTATGGGATATAATATAATAATCTTTATTCAAAATCTTTATTAGAAGAAATGTGAATATACATAATATATAATATAGATGCTGTCAAACAAAACAATCATTCCTAATTTGGTAAATGTTTATACCTATTCAGATATTTGTTTAAATTAAGTTGATTGGACCCATTGGACTTACAGGGCCATACTTAGACAAATTCAAACATATTTAACTAATTCCTCTTTGAAGCAAGGGGGATTGAGTGGCCGAATGGTTAACATCTGCGTGTTGTATCATTAGGCCTGTCATTGAGTTACGTGGTTTGGTTTTGATTTGCTGCTTCCAGGGTTGCCTTATTTCCACTTCCTGGGTTTTCTCCAGGTCCTCAGGTTTCCTGACACTTCTACTGAATTATTGAAATAAAATATCATGGTTGGTATGTTGCTTTAGTGATGCTCATTTAGATTTGTTGAAATGAAGTATAATCGGCTCAATTGATGTTGTGTACATGTAAATATTGTCATGTTATATTTTGATATTTTATCATTGATTCATTGCTTTATAATGACTAGAGAAGCCTAGTCGAAAGTTGCTCAGTAATAAACAGGTATTTGTATTCCGTAGAATTGTGACCTGTATATTGCAGTTCAATTTCTAAATGGCATTGAAACAACATTATATGTTATGTATTTTATAAAAACTTATATCAAGGACTAAAGGTTATAATACCAATTTATCATTAATCAAGAAAAATGTGATTGGTCGCCTAATTATATAGGAAGTTTGACATCTGTGTTGTATGATTAATAAATCTACTGTTTGATATGGTGATTAATTCATGTATCTTGACATATAAACATGATATCAATGAAAATAATATATTAAAGATACATTATGGGAGATTTTTATAAGGAGTTAGCTATATAGGAGGAAATAAGAATATACTGAAACATTCAGTCAAATTACTTTATTCTGAACATAGTTATCACCACTATTTTTGAGTAAAAATAGTAGATAACTCAGTAGATAACTCCATGTTCACCCATGGCCAATCGTTTGATTGACAGGCGTTAAAGGAGCTAAATCATTAATATTTCGGACCTAGAAATTGACCCAATTGGGTCGCAACGCATATAATAAATTAATAATGTGAAATGATTGTATATTAACTGATTTACATTCAATTGTTTCCATTTTGACTCTTATGTCCAGCAAAATACGGCATGAGCCTCAACCCAATAGAAATTTCTAGTGTCTGGTTATTCCAGTCTATTGTGTATGCTCCCTAGATAAGTTGTGCTATCGCCGTTTGACTGAGTTGCCCGGCCTTGTTCATTCTGGTCACTTGTTACAAAGGACGCTGAAACGCACCATGGTACACGATTTGTGTACCAATGGTAAACATATGTTTATTTTGTCTTAAACTTTGGATATCAGAAGCCTACCTTTCCAAGGTAAGATAACAACATCAATGTTGATTTGAATTGACAAATAATTTGTGTTTTCAACATGTAAGACTTTGGATGATATTGAGTTAAAGACTTAGCTACTTTAACTCCACCTACATAATCTCGATTATCAATAAGTAATGTTTTCAATAACTATTGTACCGTTAGCCTATGACGGGGATGCAATTCAATTCGTATTACATATATTTTGTACTACAAATTAGAATTTAGACTTTTAATATATAGATAAGAAGAGAAAGTCGGCAACATAATTTTAAAGTCTGAAAGGAATGGACCAAATCAATGAGGCAGTATTGTAAATAATTGTACTATATGTATAGCCGACTTCTTCTGTTGCCTGCGTGCATTCTTGTGCTTTAGGTAGGCCTACATGTCTCCCGAAGCAAGCCAACAGAAAAAAGTGATCCGATGGGGCTGGAATTCAGCTGGTTGATGTTAGCTGCAATGTTTATCAATTTCCAGTGTGTATTAGGGAAGACAGCATGTTGACCTAATTACCTCGCTCAACAGTGGCCTCACTTAGTACACTCTATCATATAGCCTTGATCTAGGCGTATGACGCCAACGTAACGGTTAATCTCCACTCACGACACCATTTAAAATTAAATCAATCAATAAAATCCTGTTTAAATCCAAGCTGAATCCAAGCCATCCTTGGGTCTACAGAGTTGATTTTATGCTTTAAATAAAGATCTAATTTATAATTTCTATGACATCTGAAGCTTTAATAAAGACTTGCAATAATCAGATTTAGCTCTTGCATAATGTATGTTTAATATAATGCATGATAATTACTATGGGTTATTCATTACAAGTTTTGATAAGTTTGATATTATAAACATAACTTAATCTAAAACAGGTGTGCACAATAAATAAAATTGCTAAAAATAATGAGTAGACTTTCTACCTTACTTTATTATTATCACAGGGATGCAATGAATCACTTTTAAACATCCAGTGTACCACAGCCATCACTTCTAAACATCCAATTCACCACATTTGGCACATGCATCGTCGGAGGTTGGCCTTTCCTGTTGTACCACTCTAAATTCTTGATTTTTTGGATTAACTTTTATTTATTCCTTACCGAAAAAAGAATACCATGAAAGCTGGTTGTGTGGAATAAATTATGGAATAAAATAACATGAACTTAATCAATGATATATTTGGCAAGGTCCCAGCACAGATCTCCACTCTTCAATTTAAGTTAAATAATCATAAATCATGTCTGATTATTCTGCCTACAGGAATACAAATAAGTCTGGAAAATAGCTATAACTTGGCAACACAATTAGCTTCTTTGATCCAGTCCAATGGATGAGAAGGATTACCAGGATTAGTCTAAAAATAATGAGAATATATGTAGATAACTTCATAAACTCAATTATTGACTTTGGCTGTATGACCTTGCACTCAATTATGGACCTCGGCTGTATATGACCTTGCACTGATACAATATACATTATATCACATCATACACCATCATCTTTATAAACTCAATCAATGTACATTTTGATATTTTAATGAAGGAAACATTAGGGATCATTAGAGTGAAAAAGAAAACAAGCAAGTCATGCATTTCCTCTTTTCTATTGGTAAAAAAAGAACTATCAGCATTGATGATATAACTTTTTAGTTTTCACACAATTTTCCTATTTTTGCAGATGGACTTTTAAGTCAAGAACAAGAAGAATTAGTGGACAGAGTTGCATATTTGGAAAAAAAAGTACGAAAACAAGAAGATGAAATTATATGTTTAAAAACAGCTTTATCAGATGTTATTCGTAGACTGGGTGTATTAGAAGGTAAGGCCTCTTTCAAAATACTTTAGGGGGTGGGGCACTGTCCCGGGTTTTGAGTCTAAGATTTGTCATATTACAAAATATAAACCCTTAATTCATTATTTGCAATGTATGTTCAATATCTTTTGACCCCCCACGTTTTTCTGAATCACAGTATTAACTGTTTAACAAGTCCGTACTTAGGAATTTGAAATTCAGCTCTTTAATTTCCTTTGAAAACAAAAGAAAAACATTTGATTATAAAAGCTCTTTAGATAAACAGTTTCTTTGTGTTGTCATAGTTGACCAGCTGGATTTACACTATCCTAGTCTTCATCTTACACTATAGGCCTATGTAGATTATTTTGTAACCGGTTGTATGTGACAAGGAGTAGGGTTGCCTGTCTAACCTCATGGGTTTTCTTCGAATCCTCCAGTTTCCTCCCAAAGCTATGCGTAAGCAAATTATTGAAATAAAATTGAACCATGTGTTAGCTCTAAAATAACCTAGTTTGTGTTGAGTGGACGTTAAACCCCATTTCTATCTCTCCTTTATTTTGTTGTAATGTTGATGTCTTGTTTCTTTATTTCAGCTTCACAAAATAATATCTTACCTTCCAAGACAAAACCTTATAAAATAAACAGAAAATCTTACCCTTCCACAGATAGAAAATCTAATTTAAATGCTTTAGAAAATGTTAATTTAGTTCCTCACCGAGGGTCATCTAGCAGCTCTCCACGACCACATCACAAGTCAAGTAATCACTTAAAGAAATGGGGGTCATTATCTAATTCAGCCGATTTATCTAACACATCTTTAACATCTTCAAGGTAACTATTTTTCATTACGCCATCTTAATTCTAAAAAAACTACAAACAAAAAGATATCAATTTTTGCATTATTAAAGTCTAAGTGTTCTGGTAATAGAATTGTTAAAAAATTGATTAATTTCGTCTAAGTGTTACGGTAATAGAATTGTTAAAATCAATTAATATAGTAGATTAATAAATGTTGTTAGTTACATATTTAGTTAATTAGAAATTATAATTTTGGAGTACAAAGTGTTTCATTCACATATTGTTTCACAAATTCTTCAGTTCTCTGGTTAGGCATACCAGAATGTCGAATGATAATATATAGTAAACATACAGCAAGTTTTATATTGCTGTACAATTCAACAATGCATGATTTATTTTGGATTGATAATGATCACACAAACCTTTTGGTTGTTATTTTGATGAAAAATCTATGTTGTGTGTAATAGACACAAAATGCTCTGGAATGGTTTGAAAAGAAAATAGTTGAATTTTAGTTTTCAGGGTTGTCTCCCTTTAATGCATTTTGATACCATAGTCAAGAAGTTTTGCTTTATAATAGAAATTGCATTTAATTTGAGCGATTGCAATGATTTTTAAGACTTAATTAGAGTTATTAGAGATATACTTCTAATTTTTTTTTATAAGAAATATGAAGTAAACGGAGTTTAAAAAAAAGAAATAAAATTGTTGCAGCTAACGTAGTTTAAAAAAAAGAAATAAGATTGTTGCATTGTAAAACTTGAATATTTTCTGTACTGTTGTAGGTCACCAACTCGGTAATGTTTTTATAATTATTGAATTGCATGCAATATTAAAATTGGATTGGAAATAATCTGAGTCTTAATGATGTAATTTATACAATTAAAATAGATTAGAATATTATGTTTCCATTTTGTTTACTAGTAATTGCTTGATTATTTAACATTCGAATAGTGCCTATAGATTGATTATTCTGTCTTTTCAACAGACTTTTGTGCATTAAAATTTGACTGATTTTACATTTTGGGTTGTAATGAGAAATCCAACTTACATATTGATTAAATAGGTGGATATCTAAGAAATGATTGAAAGTGAAAAATGTCATTGTAACAGTTTTAAAGTTACAAATAGGTCAATCTTTAATATAACTTAGATGATGGTGATTAACTAACTTATATTTGCCACTGTCAAGTTGAATATTCTCAGACATTATAATATAAACTGTATTTACTAACAGGATTAAATGCAGGTTTTGTATTTGTTGGTAAGTTAAAGTAGAAATGAATACGGTATACACATCCGAATATACATGTATCTTATATATGGGCATGAAATAAGTACATAACTCGAATGTAATGTGGGCGGAATAGGGTTATCTGGACTTGGCTCTTAACCTTAACCTGATGAATGTTGATTATAGTCAGTTCATATTAAAAGTTTATTGATGTGATGGAGTGAGCAATTAAAAAATGTTAACATTTCTAAAAAAAAATGTCCATCGTCATAAACCTCTTTAAGACCCATCAATGCTGTTAGGGATACTTCTTCTAAATTCTGTGATGATTTTATATAATAATAAAAAAATCTTAAAATAGTAGTGTGGTACAGATGTTTGATAATGAGTTAGATTATGGTATGTGTATTTTAATAGCAGAAAAATCAATGACAATTTAACATTAACACTCTTCATGGTACTTTAATCAATATGTATTGCAAACTGTTACTATTATTATCTAGAATATAACATAATATTACTCCAATGATTGATGGTCTGTTTCAAACATAAATGACCTAATTTCAGTTTTTAAAATACAATATTGACAATTATTTTCATGTGAATAATACAGATCGGTTTTGATTAGAAATATTTATCAATAGAATAAAGGAAAGTTGTGATCCCTGTCTTATACCTTGCCATGAATATTTGTTGATATGTGTTGTGAAAGTGATCTATTATTGAATGCAAGTCAAATAAAAAAGCATAGTTTACCCTTTACATAGTAATGGAATGTATTTTTACATGTCAAATATACAGATTATAATATAGAATGATATATGGAAAAATAGCTTTAGATAAATGTGTTGTTATAGTTGTAATAGCTGTTGATTACATTTCTTGTCATCACTAGTCATGTTGACCTCAAAACAACTCATGAATATCCTGGTCCCGCCCACCAACACAACAGTCAAGGCTAGTTTCAAACTTTATATAGGTCTCAAATAGTTTGCACTGATTCACTGCAGTGACTGTGTGTGGAGAAAGTATCATTTTCATTTGGAAGTTCTTTGTGAAGAGAATCATGGCATCTAAAAGGTATCAATGGTGTGACATATCAGTAATCATACTGTGTGTTTAGACCCTGCTTGCATGTTGCATTATGGTGATCTTTCTTTATTGCTTCTTTTTATTTCTTGTTAACATAACAACTTTTACTGGTGAGTCAGGTTTTTAGTGTATTGGACTGAGTTTGAATAATCTAGACATGGAAGTGACTAATACTAGTTTGATTTTGTTTATTGTAATCTTTCATGAGATGGTTTAAGTGCACTAAATTATAATGCATATTATATAGGTTTTTGATGTTTGTATATGTGTTCAACAAGTATTAGTTGATTGATAATTTATTGCTCTGGATGGTAAATGTGCAATGGAGATAGCTGTTATCTGTTTGATACATGATTTCAGTTTATTGAGTTGCTTTTTTAAGCTTCAACATTAGATGCAATCTTCATAATTCAGTTCATCAAAAATGCATTATCTAAGAGCTAAATCTGCCTTCAAATGTTATTATTTAAACATTTTTATTCACATGACTAGCCCATATTGCCATTATCAACTCGGCCAGGTCATTGCATAATGTTAGTTGTTGAGGTGGTTAAGAATATAAGACCTTGTGATATTTACTGGTTGTGTTCATGTTGTAGTTAGTATATAGTGTTCACGATTTGTTTCCCTGTTGTCTAAAAACAGACATCAAATAGTTTGTCACTCTCCAGTGATTAGATAGAGCCTGAGGATTTTTATTGTAGCCGTTACATTGAATACTATTATTACTTATATCAGTTTTTTTTTAGTTTTTTCTTATGGGTATAAAAAACGTCATTGTATGCAAACAGCTGTATGCAAACAGCACCATTAATTTGCTGGCCATGTGAACTTTTCTAGATAAATAAGAAGTAACTTCAGATACTTCTGACAAAGCAGTTATACCCTGCCTTATACACAACACCTGTTAATATTATTATAATAAATCTGATTGTTTTCACATGTATTTTATTTTAGACGTAGTTTTTCCCACAGTAACTTGTCGCAACGGCCTACCAGCCATAGGGGGTATATTATATTTAGCATGAAACATCGTTCATGGTCATATCACGTTAATGTGAAATGTTAAAAATTTCATATCATATATCATCTATTTCATATTAAAGTCCATCTAGTTCAAAATTATACATATTTTATTGGCTATGATTTACTAAATTATAAATCTTCAGTATTTCTAAGCTAATCTTTTGGTTTTACAATTACATCATAAGAAATCTTTTTTGGAGAAGATGGAATTTAATCCATTTGCCATTAAGTACACATCATGCTTTTAATAGAATACAGATATGAAAGTATGCTTTTTGATTGCACTACATGAGCACTGACTTGCTTTCTGTAAGTAGAATCTGTCAGATCTTTAAGCAGTGATGTATTCAGTCATAATTTACTGTTTCCCTTCCCTGCATAATTTATCTTTGTTCAACATGAAGAGGGATCTACCTCAGTGAATTATATGCTTAGTTTTAATTGGTTTGACAAACTGGGTTGATGGAAGAAAATGGATTGATGAATATATATGATATGATGATAATGCAGACTTTCTTGTATAAATGTAGTGATAGAGGAATCGGTTTAAGTTTAATGATTCAACGGGAGAGGAAATGATTTATTGTTAAAATGATCTTTTAGTTTCATTTTGTTTAAATGTAGAAATATGTTACAAACTCTTTCTTCTTTCTAAATTTCTCCTTTCTTCTGTATTTTCTTTTATGAGGGGTTTCGTCTTTCACTGTGTAGCGCTTGCATTAAATCTAGATGAGTTTGGTTAATTAGAAAAGTTTTATTTTAAATCTATTTAAGCTCTTTTGCTTTCAATTTTTTTTTTCAAATTATTTATTTGTCAAGGTATATTTGATTTCAGAATACATGTAGCTATAGATAAACTTTATATAGATATCATTTGTTTTTCATGTCACACATTAGCATGATTGATCATATTATGCATGTTCGATCATGCATGTCTGTGCATTTATTCTTATTTACATTCTTGTCTCAAACCTATGTGCTTTTCTTGACAACCATATATCCCTTTTATGTTATTTCTTAATTGATATTATTGAATGATTAATGTAAATTTTATTTTATATTAAATTTTTGTAATATAAAATAGTAAATATTGAGAATATGCATTCAATTGTTATGTGTACATGTAGTTTTTCTGAGCATGAAATTAGTCATAAGTTTTTAAACATTGTAATCTTCACAATTTTATTTTGCATCTCAACATTTTATTGCTTTCTGAGACATGTTTTCATGATAATGTACATTTGATCGAGTAACTTTTTAAATTTTCTTATTTTGTTGACTGACTTTTTTTCCTCTTATTTTCAGTTCTAGAGAACCTAACTGGAATCAAGGTTTGTATATTTAATTATATTGTATATTAACCAATGATCAAAATTGTATCTCGCATACACGTAAAACTTACAGCAGCAGATATGCAAATTGTTTTTCAGGCCTTTTCCTGCTTGTTAATGGCAGTGCCTGGGTATTTAGATGCCATTAACATTTGTGTAAAAGAATCCTTGCTAGTAGAAATTTGATAAAGAGTAATGTTCAGCAAGAAAGTGTCTCACCATAGAAAAACATAATATGTCAAAAGTATAGTGTTGATGAGTTGTTTTACCTGATAGATTTTCTTTCTTCTTTCCTGTTGACATTTGTTGGGAATGGGAATAATTTGTATAGTTAGGTTAGATTCTCAATTTAGATTTGGACTGAAGACATTACTTGTATACTTTGGTTTTGTGTAACAGCGGACATAGTTTAGAATCCTGAATTCAACTACGTGCCTCAAAAAAAAATATACGGCAATACAGCACATAGTATAATCCTCTGTTCAGAAGACAGAAGGCAAAATGAATAATTTCACTGTTAAATATCTAAAATATGTGAATCAACAAGAGATGATGGGTGATGTGGAGATAAAAGATGGATAATAAAATGGACATGTAGGCTTGTTTAGGGAATTGTATTCAAGCAGTAATAGCAATTGAAGCCATCGGATGATTTGCTATGACAAATGATTGCCTTTGGGTATTACATGTGAGATAGTACATTATATGTATTATGAAAATATCAATGATCTACCTGTGTTAGGATGACATTGGAATAAGTGCATAAAATAATGCAAATTTAATGGGTCTGAGTAAATTTTAATCCAGCTGTCAACAAATTTCTGTTGTTGATTGTATACTACCACTGGCACGTGATTCGAAGGCAGTTCGCTGTAAGGATAGTTTTAGTATACAATGAAGGGTCAATATGGCATTCCATAGTGCCATAGTCTGATATACTAGTAGGCAACTCTCTATAACGCAGGTTATATCAGTGGACGCTAACAAAAGCATTAGGGTGAGGTCCCAGTGTTTTATCGTAATTTAAGTCAGAGTTTCAAAGTAATAATAACTTAGAAGAATTTTTATGTTTTACTTTGTGTAACATATTGCACCACTATCCTTACATTTCACACTTTAATTGTTTTTTTTTTCTATTGAATGATTGTGTTCTTATTATATTGTTGTTATATGTACTATATTGTATATTGTTTATTTCTGCTTACATATATAGTGTTTGGTAAGTCACGGAAGATAGATCTGGTTTGCAAATTATAAAATTTTGTCTTACCCCCACCCCTACAAAACATTGATAATTCACTTTCAGCACGGGTGTATGATATTTTTTCTTAATATTTAAAAGATGTGATTTTATTTTACTTATGTATTAAACTTTTAAACCAAATCTTTTGTAATACCATATTCTGTTGTATTGGCTTTAATTGAAAATTAATCCAAACTATAATTCTGTTTTGTTCTGAGATAGTTGAAAAATAATTCATTTTGTACAGTTCCTTACTGACTTTTCTGTTCAAAGAAATTTCTTCATTTATAAGTTTTGTATAATGACAAAAACTCTTCATTTGATGCTAATACCAACTAAAACTATAATTCTAGATTTGTTCTGAGATTGTTGAAAAATAGAGCATTTTTTCATCAATTCTTCACTGACAGCACTTTTCAAAAACTTTACTTATTTTATAACTTTCCAGTTTGTTTTTGGCTCTAATCACTACAACTATGGGACATTGATCCATTATCACGAGGGAGATGCCTTGGTAAATTCTTTGTGTACTCTGGTTGGGGGCCTTTCCACTGTATTCCCTGATTGATGCCCCTGCTAGGGATCATCACTTTCTGTACATCTATGTCAGTTTATATATTTGCACACTTTATGATTTTTTATATTTTTATTTGTTTTTCTTCTATCTTTATGTATAAACAGTTCAAGTGTATGATTCATTATCGTATGCATTTATGTTATTTGTTATATCTGTACTCTTAAGTTTAACTTCTGACTCTGTAGTGTTTCTTACATGCTTATTGGATATATATTTCTTATTTTAAATTTCTTCTTTTTATTTGTTTTCAGCTGAAGGTTACCTAAAGGTATTTTTAAAGGGTAGAGGTGTAGCTCTTTATGCTCCGTCAGATATCACAGACTTTGATATTGGTACTGTTGGTGAAGCACCTAACGAAAAACTACAGTTAGAATGGGTGTATCCTTTATACTAAAATTATTTCAGAATAAGACTACATGGATTTTACATTGATGGTCTTGGTAGTGTTTTGAATTATGCTTGATTACTTTTAGAATACAATATAATATGTGAGACTTCATATTGTAATATTTTCAAACATGCAAGAAAACTACTAACCAAAGGGATAATTGACATTCAGCCTGGAATGTCTGAATAAAATGTAAAAGAACTATTACATGTGATTTACATGTACAAAACATAATTTTTAACGAAACCAAACTCATTCCCAGTTTGAGATCATCTTGCATTAGCAATAAGTGAGTTTTGTTCAACCAGTTTTCACTATTTAAAATTTTTGAAGATTAGTTTAAACATTTTTTTTTTAAAATACATTTCTTTAACTGTGTAAGATATGGATATCGTGGAAGAGATTGTCGCTCCAACTTATACCACCTACCAACAGGGGAGATAATCTATTTTATAGCAGCGACAGTTGTATTATACAATGTGGAAGAGGGTATGCAGAGACATTACAATCAACATACAGATGATGTCAAATGGTATGTAACTGTGAAATCTGGTGATCAGTGTTGATTACTATTAATGTTTCTGTCATTTGCTTGGTGACTTTGAGAGAACCCTCAACAAAATCTCTTTTATCAAAATAGTTTTTGTGTTCAATATTAATGGGTTTCACTATAGAAATCTGACACATTCCAACTTGGAAAGCTAACCATGTTTTCATTCACAGTTTGATATCTTATAGCAAATGTTTTTCTAAATTGTGTAATAATAAAAAAGACTTTCTGTTGTTTTGGGAATAAATTTGCAAGAGCATACAAAATGTAAAGTTTTGGTTTGATAAGTTGTTACTGTTTATGTGTCAAATTTTGATTGACTTTAATGCAATTGTCTTGCTTCAATTAAATATGAATGTTTGTGGTTTTACAGTATAGCTATACATCCAGATAAAGTTAAGATCGCAACTGGTCAGGTTGCTGGTCATGAGAAAAAAGAGGGGAGGGTAAGTTCATGTATAATTTTTCCACAGACTTTTTGGCTTATTCTCAGCTTTAAATTAATCAATTAAACTGAATAAACAAAAGAGTCAATTGTTATTCTGTTCAGATTCAGTTTCACTACTGATCAATACAAGGAGAGTATTGAAAGCATAATAAACCAAATTTAATTGTCTGATTTATATTAACAGGCTTTTTATGCATTTATTTGTATATTTTGGCATTTTTCTGTGAACCAGGATACACGATAATTATGTTAATTAATAACTATGATATTTAGAGCTTATAACATATTTATAGTAACTAATTAATGATTGTTGCCTTGATAGTTTATGTTATGAAATTAAATCCTTCCAATAATTTTATTATATATGCACAAACAGAATAAGCGTAATGATGTGGCTGAAATTGATGATCATTTGGTAAGATAATAAAGTAGATGGTTTTCTAATTGTTATTACAAACTAACAGAACTATTATTTGCCATAATCCCGCTATTTAATGCATAAATAATCCTGCTAATTATAGCTTTAATAAAGCCCTTATTAATGTAAGTCATGGAGTAAGAAAGATATTACAGGAAAGCTAATTAACAAACTGTAAGCTAGTTTAGTACCACATTTTAAAACATTAACAAAAACTAAAATGAGCTTGTAAAGATTTTAAAGTGTGTTTTATTCTATGTCTTGTCCCGGTTTTGTTTTAAACAATTTCTTGTACATTTGTTTTAAAATTAGTTGGTGACAGTTGTATATTTTCCCCTATACATATATATACGTGTGAATTAGATTGCCATGTATTATATTACGTTGAAATAAGTTTTCAAAGAATATTTAATTATTATTCATTCAAGACTGTGTATTCATCTTTTTAAAAAATCGACAAAATTTGTAATATCCAAAATACTTTAAGAATTGCTTTGTATGTAATTTAAAGCTGATTTCTTAACTATAAAGAAGTGGGAAATATTTGTAGGATTTTATCTGTTTTGAATGTCAGTGCTGTCTGAAATTGATTGGCAATTGAATAGTAAATTAGTTCCCTGCATAAATTCTATAAATTATCACTTCCTGAAGAGTAAAATAACTGTTGTTCCTTTTTATAAATTTTACCAGATTTACACGTACTGAGCTTTAGCCTTACTTTTATTTGATTGATTTATAATGTTTTCAGCTGATGTATTTTTGGGAATCCTGGTATTCAATGTTATTGTGTGTGTTCAGGCCTATAATTTTGTTTTAGGTTTAAGGGATGGAAACAATTAATGTTACATTTTATTTCTGAAATTGTGAAATTTTTTGTGATTCTACTTATTGTAAATGCTTGTGTGTATTCTGGGTTGTTATTTTGGAAGGATTCCTGGTTATGTATCCTCTTTAAAATAGATGTATGTGTTGGTGTATGGAATTTACTTACTTTTGTACTCATTTATTATTTTTAGCCCCATGTACGAATCTGGGATTCTGTTAGTCTGAACACATTACATATCATTGGATTAGGAGATTTTGAAAGAGCTGTATGTTGTGTATCCTTCTCAAAGCTTGTAAGTATGGAATTTTAAAAAAATGTTCATGGTTGAATCAGCCATTTGTTCTGACCATGGCTATTACTTGATTGAATGGCAGATAAATTGTATAATTTACCTGTCAGTGAATTTACATGCATAAAATTAGAATTTCAGACGATAAATACTGTTTATTTTGTATTTTTTAAACAATATATACTGCTAAAAGTTGTCATATTCTTGTCGAAAGATATCTTGTTAACCTGAGGTAAACAAAATATTTCAAAATCTACCAGCTGGCATAATTTTGAATTGATACACATGGCTCTAATATTCTGCAACAAAATTTGATTTAAAGTAATACATTAAAGAAACCCAAAGTAGACAAAATAGAAGGATGTTCTTTAAAAATATTGTTGATGTTGTATAACCTTGTGTTTGTGTATTTGAATAGGATGGAGGACAACAGTTGGTTTGTGTTGATGATGCTAATGAACATGTGATATCTGTCTGGGATATTAGTCGAGATAAACCACATAAAGTAACAGAAACTAAGGTAAGAATACATATATGATTATTTCCTGAAAGTTGGCATGATGATTCTTCTTGTTTTTGAAGATTTATTTGTGATTGGGACATGTAAATCTGTGTTGACCAGTTTCAGATGTAAGTTGGATATTCAATTCTGTATATAATACATCAATTGACTTCTTCATGGAGGTTGATGGAATAGGATATACAAGTATATCCAACAAATATTATCATAACTTAGTTTATCATTTGTTTGTTGAAGTTAAGTGAAGTTAAGATTTGGTTGGAATTAAGTGAAATTAAGCTGAAAATGGATCTAGACACAAAGTTATTTGATAACAAATATTTTGATCCCAAATTTTTATTATTTTAGAGTTCTACTGAACCTGTGCTGGCCGCAGAATTTCATCCGTATGAAAACAACCAGGTTGTAATGTGTGGTAAAGGACAGATATCATTTTGGACATTAGAAAGTGGAACATTGACAAAGAAACAGGGAATTTATGAGGTATTTGAATGTCATAGAAAGAATTATCTATAAAATAACTGTTGAAAGTATTAGAATTCTTGACATTTTTGTCTGAGATTCCAAAAACAGAATAGTCAAATGCATTTCGGTGCAGGTTGTGATATTTGTACTAACATCATAGAAATGCGATTCAAATATTTAGATATATTCTATTTCCAACAGAAAATGGAGAAACCCAAATTTGTGTTGTGTTTAGCTTTTGCTGAAAATGGGGATGTCCTGTCAGGTGATTCAAATGGAAATATTTTTGTGTGGGGAAGAGGTATGTGCATAAAAATTGTTTTAATGTTTATCTATTGAAATGAAAGTAGTTATTTAATGCTGCTGATCATCATTTGAGCAACTGTAATCCCTCGCAAACTACAATATTCTAAAGGAAGCTAAAGTGGTTCAGTGTGTGTGTGCTTCCCTGGTATCCTGGACGTTACAGGCTTGATTTGATCTTGGTGTTGGCAGCGAAAAATTTCTCTGGATTATCATGGTTTTTCCTTGTCAATGGTTCATATCATTTCATTTAGAATATGGCAAAAGGACTGGTTACATATTTGTTCAGTATTAACAAAGATATTTCGAATTTGAAATTTCACAACATTCAGCATCCTCAGCAGACCATATAAACACCTAGTACCACATATTTTTCTTAAATTTTGAAAAATTTTGCACTTTCCATTCCTTTATTATGAACATGCGGTTAAACCGAGAAACTCCTCCAACAAGATCCGTGACTTGAATTTTTTATACTATTGGTATTGTCAGATGTTGATCATAATTACTTTAGTATCATTTATTTGTCTTGTTTGTAGGCACAAACCGAATTTCTCATGCTGTTAATGGTGCACACGATGGTGGAGTTTTTTCCCTTTGTGTAATGAAGGATGGAACTATTCTGTCTGGTGGTGGTAAAGATAGAAAAGTCTACCAGTTTGATGAAAATTATAAGAGAACTGGATTAGAAACAGAAGTGAGTTTTTTGTTTGTGAAATTGTCTCCTGTTTTAGATTAGTAAGAAGTTAAATTTGGTCGTGTTTGAAAAACATGAGAATATGTAATGAAAACATAACCATCTTTACTGGATAATTAATTATCATAATATATATACCTGAGGTTTCTAGAATTTATTTGTTATTTCTAGATACCAGAGGAATTCGGTCCTGTTCGAACCCTGAGTCAAGGTCATGGAAATCTGATTTTAGTTGGAACAACCAGAAACTCAATATTACAAGGAACTCTAGATCTTAAACTTAACCCTATTGTTTATGTAAGTTATCAATTTTTTGTTATCAATATCCTGAATATAAAATGATTAATATATAATCTTTGGGCATGCTTGCATGTATTGTATATTTGTATTGTTATACTTATAGCCAATATGGTCACATTCTACATGCCTTAGGTGTAAGTGCAGACTGATCAACTGCAAGTCATATCATACTTTGCTTGGTTCAGCCTTGCCGTTGAATTATTGTTGCAGAAGAAAACAACTCTTTTTTTCTAATCAAAATCTATTTGTACTACGGTAGAGGGGGGAGTTTTTTAGATATTTTTATGAATTATAGGGCTTAGAATAATCTCCTTGTTATCTTGAATATTTACTATCATGTTGAATGTTGTTCTACATTCAGAATTGGCTTGTAAAATAGGGAAATTGCTGTCATAGGATGCTATTATAAAGAGACATATAAAACTATTTGTAACATAGAAATTATATATTTTCATAGAATCATTGTCTTAGCTGTATAGATCAGGTGAACATATTTTTAATGAGTAGTGAGGTTTAATTTTAAACTATTATTTTTTGGAAATGATCAAATTGGCTACACACATTGATCATTGTAATTTTCATAAAATTCCACCATTTGGGAAATCATATTCTCACTTAGTTAAATCTTCAATGCACACATATTTTTATCCGTTAGGCTATAAAGATCCTTGGAACTCTTGTTTCCTTTAGATATCAACTTTGGTTTTAGGTTGAAATTTATTTATATTTTCTGTCTGTTATATAAGCGTTCTTAGATTTTTTATTTCTTCTTCCCCTTTTCACACCACTAAATTCCACCATTGTATGCAATTACTTATATATGCACAAATCTGCAATACTGGTAAGTAGGATGTTAAACCCCATTTCAGTTTGCAATAGCGGTACTCAATATTTGATATTTTTGCAAATACATACACTTTTCTTAGCCAATTTCTTGTTTTTCTGAGGCAAGTAACATGGTTATCAGTTAAACATGCATTATGCAAGAGCTAAATCTGCTTATTTCAAGCGTTTCTTTAGGCCTGGAATGTTATCTAAATTATCAATTAGACATTAATTAACTTATCAAGACTCGATGTCAAGGCTAGCCTTCAATGTAGGCTGGATTAGATTCATATATGCGCGTAACAGCCATCGATAATTAAATCAAGACAATGGACAATAGAGACTATGCTGTTTATATTAATGATTTTAGTAATGATGACCGAGGCTATGCGGAAACCTCACCCACTTCAATCTCGGCTTGCAGTGAATCAATTTGACTGAAATTTTCAGCAAATTACCCTGACACTATCAAGTTTTTAACGATAATAGTGAGAACTGCCAACTCTTTATTTTATCTCCCATAATGTATCTTTAATAAATGGGTTGATAACTATGAGGATTTAAAAAATTGAGTTTTATAATGAACAGACCTTTGTTAGCTGTTTTATATATTGGAAATAGATGATATTAAGGAGGAGTGTTGTTATTACTGTGTAGAAAGCAGTAAAGTTATGTTTCACAAATTCTTAAAGACTCCTTTGTGCTCAATTTAATGTTGAAGATGCAAGTTTAAAACTACAGACTATTCTCATTAGCAGTAGCAATATTTTTCACATAATTTTCAAATGGCATTGTAGTAATTGGTCATATTAAATAAAACACAGACCATTATGGAACATTATTGTTTTGAATAAAGTTTTATGTAATATATTATCAAGCTTTGTGCACATCATTACATTTATTTTGCTCCTGCTTTGTTTATTTGACTGTCAGTGTCATATTCTGGAAAAACGAACTTGTATTGTGTTATGGCATAAAAAACCTCGCAATTTAAAGCTCCAATAGCATTTTTTTAAGTTATATTTTTAAAATGTATTAAAATAAAGCCCAAAAATAGATTGAACCTATAAACAGTCCTACCTTGTTAAAGAATAATCCTATTAATCCTATAATTCAGTACTGCCAGTTGAGAAATTGGCAAAAATATCATTTTCAACTTCAAATTCAAACGTTTGAAGATGGCCGTCCATGGAGAGGAATGGGAAAACAAGGGAGGTAATTGAGTAACTATTTCCTCAATCACCCTGTGTCACCCTTTATAATGCCCAAAAAATTTTGCCCAGGACCGTATAATAGTGAGTTGACAACCTTTTGAGCAAAAGACATAGAAATAATTATGTTTTGACTTTCTTAGAAAATGTGAAATTGGAACTTTAAACATCAATCCTGGAACAAATTATAAAAATTCATTTAGCATAGTTTCTAGAAGCAAATAATTCTGAATTAATTGAGGATCCATATTGATTATATTAAAATAATTTACAGGGTCATCTTGATGAACTATGGGGTCTGGCACCCCATCCATCCCAGCATCAGTTTATGTCATGTGGATCTGATAAGCATGTTTATTTATGGGACAGTATGTCACACTCTGTAGTGTGGAGTAAAGAAATAACGGTAAGAAACCATGTCTTTTGTTTGTATTTAGTGGATTTCAGATAAAGTGTGTCTGTTTGTTCATACGTCTATCTCACACTTGTTGATTAACTTGATTGAACACAATAACTCTGCACCTCATTGAGGTGGAATGATCATCTTTGATTGGTTTGATGGTTCACTTGTTGGGCTTTAAGACCGCTTCAACCTAGGGCTCAAACATGGTGTAGATGTTCGTTAGGTAAAAGGTTTGAGAAAGCTTGATGATGGGCATTATTTGCATATTCAAAGCAGCTGTCCGTCATTCACACAATAACTCCTTTAGGCAGAGTGATAAGCAATATGATAGGTCAGGATATGGAAAAACAATAACTCTATGCACACAACTGAGGTAGAATGATGCAACATACTGTAAATGATCATAAAGTGACTGTCTTGATAAGAGTGGATGATGAACATTTTCTGCTTAGGCCAAGCAGAAATGAGCTATTTGATTTGTCTAATTCAGTGAGTGACAAACATTTTGTATGGTTTAACTACATCAGTACCTTAAGAAAGTTCAATATTGAGGTTAAAAAGCTTGTTAATAAGCAGTTTGACTGCTTGATGCTTTATAAAAGGATGAATATACATGAGTGACCTATTTATTATGAGATTAAGGCTGGGGACACCAGTCTCATTTTTGGCTTGGTAATTGTAAAATTAAATATTGATGCATTACAGGATCCAGCCCACAGTTGTTGTTTCCATCCAGAAGGAAATATAGCAGTTGTTGGAACACATAACGCACGTTGGTTGGTGATAGATCTGAATACTCATGACATCATTACAGCTCATACAGATGGTAACGAGCAGATTGAATGTTTGCAATTTTCTCCTGGTAAGTTCATACAACAATGTTTGAATTTTTTTACTTATGGATAAGTGCTGATAAGACCAAAAACATGGACATAGTAAGTCATATATCCCATGGATTTGGTCATAAATCTCCTGAATTGAGTGAAAAGTGGATTGATTTTTATTTTTTATTCATAGCTATAAATTGTAAGACTGGAGTTATGTTTATTACATCCAAATATCAGCCATTATTTTTTTGGTATTTTTGGGGGTTTTTTGACATCATTTATTAATCATTTATGTATTAATTACATCATTGTGTAATATTGTTTTATATTAATAGATGGTAAATATTTAGCTGTTGGATCAAGAGATAATTATATTTATTTATATCAAGTTAGTGATGGAGGAACTAAATATACCAAAATTGGTAGATGCTCTGTAAGTAATTATGATAGAATTTTTATACATTAAGCTTCAAGATGTCCAACATTTTAAAGTATTTTCGTAATAGAAATTCTAGAGATTTAAATATCTGATTACAAGGAACTTGTGGCATTAAACAAATGATTGCATATGCAGAATAATTGAACTCATTTGAAGATTTATACAGAAATAATACAACAAAATTTGTCGTTTTGATGCAGATAAAACTTGTTTCTACATTAACAAAGATTATATTTTATTAAAATACTGAGTTTCTTTTTACAGGGTCACTCAAGTTTTATAACACATGTTGATTGGTCAGAAGATGGTCAGTATTTAGTCAGTAATTCGGGTGATTACGAAGTATTATATTGTAAGTTGAGTCCTTCATTTATTCAATTTTAACAACAAAGATTGATTTTAAGACGATGTACTTTATCAAAAGATACAAATCATTCTAAAAATTATCTAAGTCATTAAGTTTTATGGGATATAAGTTTACTTTGTTTCTATTATTTTCAAGCTGTCCAGCAGAATCTACCAACAGCAAGGTCTTGACGTTATATAAATAACACTTTTCAGTCATTTTTTCTTTTGAAAATTGATAATAATTTTGTATTTGCCTACATGTAAATCAATTAAATTGTCTAGAGTAATAGTTGAATAAATTTGTATGTTTTTTTGATACAGGGACAACAAACTGTAGACAAGTTACGTCACCAGATAATGTTAGAAATGTTCAGTGGGCAACACAAACCTGTACATTAGGTTTTAATGTTGCAGGTAAGATAATATGGTTGTCATATCAACTACCATAAATGTGTTATGAAATATATTGATCTAAGATATCCAGTCTTCCCATATTAAAGTATACTCCTGCAAGTTTTTCATTTATTACCACACAATACACTGCTCTATCAAAACCTAGTTTTTGTAGAACAAATATGCAAACAAATCGGGAGAGGAGAGTTACCTTAATGTTGTCAAATATTCCACGGTTAGGAACATTGATGCATATTAAAGTTAATGCAGACAGACTATCCTACTGTTGTCTAGTTAATAGTATGAATGGCGTCTTGTAATTTTATCATGTAAGTAACCATTGTTTTGTAGTACATGGTTAGAGGTGGAACAGATAGTATATGTAGACTCAAAATAAACTTATACAAGTTTATTATTTATATATTCTTTTATTCCAGATTTATCATGAGATTGATATATTTTGAACAGTTTCAAAAATAAGTATTGTCTTTACTTGTAGGAATATGGCCAGAAGGTGCTGACGGAACAGATGTAAATACATGTGGACGAACAAAAAACCACACCGTTATTGCATCTGGAGACGATTTTGGAAAAGTTAATTTGTATAAGTATCCTTGTTGTAAACCCAGGGTATGTATTTCATTTATAATTTCTTTGTATTTTGAAATGTTTTGCAATGATACGATAACTAAAATGTGCAAAGAAGATGTACATCTGGTTTCTGTGTTGAGAGAATACCCTTCGAAACATAATCCAAATAAATCAGTAATTGTTTTTCGTAAGTATGTGTTATAGTTTATTAATGTTATATTATTGACTTTAAATCAAAACTCTCTTGTTTTATTTCAGTCTTCCTGTCATAGTTATAAAGCACATAGTAGCCATGTGACTTCCGTCAACTTCCTGTTTGATGATTCAAGATTGATAACAGCTGGAGGTCGTGACATGGCAATTATGCAGTGGGAATTAATCTAAGTCTAAAGTTGATAATTGTGTATTATAGATCTGTTTATGCCTGACAGAAATATATCACTGTAATCTTAGAATTTAATCTTAAAAAAACTTTCTCATTTTTTTTTTTAAACTTTCCATTTTGTAATCCTACACTTCTAACCACATAGAATCTATTATGGGAAATGGATTGAAATATACATTTACTATTTCATTTATTACTTGAATTTTTGCCCCTCCATATTTAATACTATAAAAACCATCATTTAAGTCATCTAGTGCTGTTATTGTTATAAATCATATATCTCCATATTTATTCATGTTTTGGATTACACAATCGGGGGATTATTTTGAAAGTGTTTTTTTTTAACATGTACATGTATACTACAACATACAAAGGAAATTGTTAAAATTTGGACTAGTCAGCCTATAACCTTATTTGTTTTTTATACGCCCACATTTTCATGTGGACGTATTATTTTTTCTCGAATGGCAATCATGTATTTACTATAATTGTAATTTAAGTATTATTCGTTTGTATATGCATGGGTTTGTGTAATAGATATATTCAAATAACATCCAGCCAATTGGCACTTTGTGGAGATTGCAACCTATATTCAGATAGCCAGTATCTTTACTTAAAATACAGATGTGACGTCATCCTTTGATGTTGGTTACCATTATTTCAAATAATGGTGCCAACACTATTCATAGTAGTTGAAATAGTGTTACCCGAGTGACATATTTCATTGAAATGCATGTGCTGGATAGTGTCTGTGTTTTAAGTTGTTTAATGGTCTTGTGCAAGACATTGCGTAATATATCGATATTGCCCTCGTGCTTTTGCACTCGTACAATACCAATATATTACTATGTCTCGCACTCGACCATTAAACTTCACATAATTGCTTCTTCAAATATTTAAACAAAAACAAATTACAATCTCATTTCAAACATTATTTAGTTGTACTTTTTAACAACATATTAGACTCTATTTGATTGAGCAAATCACAATCTGAAAATTTGTTCAATCAATATTACAGCACTCGCTTGGTGTCTGTTACAGTTTTACAGTGGAGATAACAATATAAAATTGCTGTGTGTTTCCATTTAAGTGAGAAACTGTGTGCTGTTTCAATGAACAGTTTTCAACTGCTGTATACCGTAGTTTTATACAGTAACATGGACATTGATTATCTTGAATTATATATAGGTTTTCTTTAATAACCAATTTTGTTGTTAATGTTTTGTGGTATACCGGTAATGATAATAATAATAATCTGTAATCTGTTTAATGGTCAAATAATATGCAACTATTGTTGATGACTGAAAAGAAAAGTTTGAAAATGGAAATAATTAATTAATATGAGCATTGTTTGTATAAAATATTATATATCAGATTTTTATTTTTGTATATTTAATATGACTGTTTATACAAATCATTGTATAACTCTTATCTCCAAAATTGGAATAAATTGAAATGAAAGAATTCAAATCACAGAATGCAAATAGCACATTTTTGTAAAAAATATTTCTTGATGATTTTGGTTTACACTAGTCTTTTATTAGGTATTCTATGAATACTCACAATTTTATTTCTATCTATTTATAATGCTTTTGAAGCTGTAATGTTTTATGTGCATATTTTGTATTTTGTGTGCTTGCTCAAATTTAGTTTTTTCTGTGATGTCTTTATTTATGTTAGTAAACCAATATATTTTTAGTTTGAAGCAACATAATAGTAAATGTGTATTATTAAAGCAATTATTTTATGTGCAACGCAGGTTTTGTTTATTACAAATATTATATTTTATAGCTACGCTAAGCCATACATTTATACCCTAGTCTGTAAGGCCTTTATTGAATGTGGTATAGAAATTTTGATATTGTTTTGTGAGGATTTGTATCTTTATTAATAAAAATTTAATTTTGTTTTTCTATATTGCACTTGCAGCTATTTTAAGCATAATTAGGTAGAGACCAAACAGCTGTATTTCTATAAAATGTTCATGACATGATATAATAAATAGAATTCTATTCATTCACACTTGTAAATCATGTTTCTTTAATTATGGACATGTAGTCTATTCTTGTATAATTTTGTCTAATGTATATTTGTTTTAACTCAGAAAATATTGATAATAAAGTAAATAAATTCTTCCCAGGAATGTAATTTTAGCTTTGTTTTGTGCATCTGCAGACTAATTTTTCTCTAGCGTTTGTTTGTCTGTTTAAGATCAATAAAGTAGATGGGACTGATTAGAATTCATTAGGTAGTAAATAAAATGGAGCACAGCTTTGTTCCAGAAATAGTTAAAGAAGCATTTTGTAAGAACTAAATTGGCCTTTAGCAGATCTTTCTTATGGACACAGATGTTATATAAATTATTAATTAGACATTTATAACCATGATTAGCCCTTAATCAACTCCCTTGAACATTGTATGGTTGTGATTTTGAACAGATTGAAGCATGATCAACATTCAAAAATTTTATTTTAAAATGAATATTCAAAACTTAGTTATTATTGTAACAACAGTAACAAAGGAAATTAGTAACAAACATTCCAAACACCAGCTGGAATATAGTAATTTGACTGAAATTTTCAACAAATTCTTTTTTCATTATCTATTTTAAAACAAATATATTGAGTACTCTCAGTACTTTATCTATATCTTATATAATGCATCTTTAACATTCAGCATTCGCTTAATTTGGGTAAGCAATGATGTGTAGCTACTCTGAAATAGGCTTCTGATGACTTTCTAGAGAAGCAATCATATATATATATATACTGAGTGCCATAGAAAACGCATCACTTAGTTTTTCGTATGCGTTTTCTATGGCGCTCACTATATATCTTATTAGTTAATAGTTTATGACTTGAACTGCAACCAAATTTTGTATTTCTCTCCCATGATACCATATTCTTTATATTTCCCTAACATATTATGTAATGATTTTCAATCAATACGGTATTGGAATAATGTGTTTCTATTGTACAAAAACATAATATATCCTGTTGGAACTATAATACTAGTAATTACTTCCCCGAATGTAGTTCTTTCTCCCTTTTTGCATTTCAAATTTTGTTGACTTTTTGTCTAGAAACGAAGAGGAGTGTTTAGATTTATATTTGTCTGCCAGGAATTAGTAAATATTTATTATTTTGTGGCAGAGGGATCAGGAAGTAGAGATATGAAATGAGGAGATTGCCTACCCAAAAAAATATCAATGCATATAGTTTCTTTTGAGCAGGTCTAGCAAAATAAATTGAAATGGTAACCCCTTTTCAATATTTTTATCCGCTGGTGATATGTTGGGGTCGTTTTGGTTATAAAGATTAAACTCATTCGAACGCTGAACAAAATGTTATAGCCCAGGAAATATGGATTTACATGTGAGAGAATTACTAGTCTGATTCCTAATGTCCAAAAGGACTTGTCTATCATCGCCACATATTTTTCTCGTCGACATAGTAAGTTATCTCCCTTATACCACACTGCTGTAAAAATTCGCTGATATCGGCCAACTTCACGCATTGTGTCTGAACTGAACTATTCATATTTTATTATGGAAACAATCTCTCAACCGTAGCCTTTTTTATGGAATGGTTGGCCTGATTTCGAACAAACTCACTGTAAACTTATGTTGTCAGCACCACCGGAGTAAGAATCCTCTAAAATTACCGAAACAATCAATAATAATGGCCATTTTATTTTGATCAGTTTTCTAGCAGACGATTCCAATTGGGTAAGTAAAATCAATACAAATGTGGGAAATATAATCAGAAACGAAGAGTTTCTAACAGGATGCAATTAACGATGATAAAGGAATGTGTCAAAAAACGAAACAGTTGTGTTGGCGTACACGGACATAAATCTGTGACTGCTCCACAACAGATAAAACAGTACATTTAATAAATTATAATACAACCCGGATATAGATAAGGTCAACAACGGTGGTCGGGCCTATCAGTGTCTTTGCCACAAATATTGAAATAAATAAGTCGTATAAACGTATCCAGATGCCAGTTGTGTATGTGTAGTTGAGAATAACTTGTCTAAGCCGATATTCAATGAAATAGTATACTAGAGCTTCCGAGGACAAGTTGAAATAACAGCAAAATAATGGATAAGAACATTGTTTCCTGGTTAGTGTTGGTAGTATTTACCAGTCTTTTAGTAAATGTCCTGACAGTAATTCCACATGATTTTAACAAAGTTATGGTACTACAAAACCAGGAAGATTTTGAAAACCTCATAAACACTAAACATGTTGCAGTAGTATATTACTATAAAAGAGGTAAGTTACAGAAAATATACCACACTTTATTTTATGATCAGTAGTGGAATACCACGTTTTATCAGTGAAATAAAAGTGTTATTCCACTGGCTAGCAGTGTTTTACCTAAAATGATTGTAAAATCATAAAATAAATAGAACATTTGTCGTTTTGTCGTGAATAACATATTTTATTTCATCTCTAAGCAAGAAAACGTTTATATTTTCACTCATGCTACGCATTCTTGAAAATATAAGTTTTCTTGCATCTCCAAGCAAGAAAACGTTTATATTTTCACCCATGCTACGCATTCTTGAAAATATAAGTTTTCTTGCTTCTCGATGAAATAAAATATGTTATTCACGACAAAACGACAAATATCCTGTATATATAGTTGAAGGAGGGAGGGGTGTATACAATGTTACTATATTGATTACTGGTGATACATGTGGTATATCACGTAAATATAAATCCCTATAATATAACAAGTATCTAAAGGATCTGTTGTTTAAATTTTAGACAGTTTATTATACCTATTCCTACAATTTAATGACATCAAATAGTGTATATTTTATAATTTAATTTTTCATCTAAAGATATATTAATGAAGAAAGAACCTAAATAGATGAAATGACCATTATTAACAGATCAAAAAATAAATAATTTCCTTCACTTAACATACAATTTAATTAGATCTCGACAGTTTTAATCAAGTGGTTATTTCGAGTGTCTGGTTATTCCAGTCTACATACGCCGTTTGATTTGGTGCAATATGTTCCTAGCCTCGTTCCTCGAGTCTCTTGCTAGAACTGGGGCTGAAACGCATTATGGTACACGATTCGTGTACCAATGGTAAAATGATTATTTTGTTTTAAATATTGGATATCAAAAGCCCATTTTTTCCCGGTAAAATGACACCATCAGTGTTGATTTAAATTGACAAATAATTCATGTTTTGAATACCGAAGACTTTGGATGATATTGAGTTAGAGACTTAGTAATATTTAAAGAGCACATAAAATGAGAAAACTAGATTCATTGAGCCTATAGACATTGGTTACTATATGCATTTTATGTCAAGTTCACTCCAATCTGATTAAAATTAATTGAGATATTAACGTTTAAACATCAGACAGCCAAAAAGGGTTTTCAAATTTTCAATTACAACCTTTATCCGGTTGATTGGCTGGTGACGTCACAGGCACTACACATAATCTATACACATTATCTATACAATATAGCACTATCTGTACGATATATCACTGTATACACACCGCCAGTTAACACGTGTGTATTTCGCGGTCCAATTAACATTTGACTGGCGTAATCATTAACTCGTAATTTTACACGTAAGCTACATATCACTATACTATAATAGTCAAAGCATTTTCAAAAGCGGACCTTTCTCGTCTTGAGTTGTAATAGATTATATATTTGTGACTAGAATATTTCGGAGTGTATTTCAAGATGCCGTATTATCGTTGTGTTATTGAGAGTTGTGGAAATTCCAGCAAGGAAAAGGGGAATAATGTGCCGGCGTTTCATAAATTTCCCAAGGATGAAATCTTACGGAAAAGGTGGATTGCGTTTGTAAACAACAGTGATATGCAGTGAACATTTTGCGAACGATTGCTATGGGCTGCGACCTAACTTAATTGAAGTTTTCGAAATACGCAAACAGAGAATAAAACTTTTCCCGGGTTCCATTCCTACGATGAATGCCAGTCAATTCGGGATATGGATATTCTTTCTATAATCCGGTAAAATATTCAAAACAAGCTTGTTGATTATTCATAAAAGGTACATTAAAATAAGCCACGTGGTCATTGAAGACAGTCTCGGCATGGTTTCAGAATTGCACGTCTTCCACGCTCTGTCCGTGTGAATTTCAGGTACCGGTAGATATTAAAATAATAACTGGATAATACATTGATGGATTCACTGACCAGTTGTTAGGTAAATTTAAATCGTCATTGGATATAATTCCCTGATTGAACATCGAATACACGGGGAGAGAAACAGTGGATGTTTTCCCCGACAGAATCTCCATTGGAGAATTCCAATGATACGCGACATATCGGTTGGCATTATGCCAATAAAGCAGTTCTAAATCGATTTTTTTTTATGACACTATTGACAGGCAATCTGAACGACAGACTCACCCTACCTATTACCATTTAATTTTCGTACGTTAGTTACGTACGTATTGTCATAGTCGTACAGAACTTTATTTTATAGCCATTTCAGTTATGGTTGTCACGTGATCATTGTCTATCATCGACGGATGAATAAAAACGTTTGCAAGTTACATGACTGTTAAGTGAAGGACTACACATTGTGTTATTAAGAAATACCACGGCATTTTCTGATTTTAACTTCGGCATTTTCTGACACTGACAATAAACACTAATCAAACAATCAAATTGCTAAAATCATATCGCCAATTAACAAACAATACAAGAATACTTCATTAAAAACAAAACAATGATCATACGATCATACAAACAATACGATTAACATTAACTTTATTATAAAAACATCGGTGATTCGATCTGAAATCAAATAACAAAATAGTCAACGAGTACTATAGCTATTTCTTCCATATGATTAAATTGTGTACAATAGTAACTGTAAATTTTCCCGCGGTAAGATACTTCTAACCAATCAAAAAATTGTTGTTTGATCACTCACACCCTTCAATCGAGAAATCGAGCTTCTCGTGCGATTTTCTATAATTTAATAGATATTATAAATTAGTAAAATTTTAAAACTGTCATTCAGTCAATAAATTAGAACACAAAAATAAGTGTGTAAAATATTATATTCCGGTACGTACCATTCCAGAGAATCTAGTCTCGCAACAATCGGATGATTGTCATTGTTAGATCCCGTATTCTCTACATCGCCATCCTCTACGGAACTACTACAGTCAGATAAATACGGCTCAAAACATATATGGCGCTATATTAATCATTTCTCGCGACGTATCTGTATCCGATACACTGCCCAAGCTAAAAGAACTACTGCTACATGATAACTCCAAATATTCTGCCTCCATTTCGCTCGGTGTATGATAAAATGATCAATAAATAATAATACAAATGTTGGTGATCTAAGTTTATATGATTATTATTTGAAACAATTTCGTTTCTTAAAAGCCGACAATTGATTATTTCTATCGGCTTAAAAGATGTCCGTAGCGCCGGCTATAACAATTTCACACCAATCTTGTTTCAATCAGAAGCCAATTATTGTTTGCTTACGGTCGGCTTATTCTGATAAAAAAAAACATTATAAAGTACAAAACAAATTATTCCGTACTCAATTTTTATTTAATTAGGGGGATTAAGGAATCAGTCAGGCGTTAACGAATACACACGCCGAGTGTATACAGGTAATTAAGGAATAAACATCCCGAATATGCATTCGGTCACTGTGACGTCACTGGCGTCTGAGGGGATTAAGAGTGTTTTCAATAATTGGCCAAGTCGTTTTTACGGGAGGCCTATATTTGCGACTTTGGGTGACGATATCTGAATTAATTTTCATCAGATCGATGTTAAACTGCCGTAAAATGCATATAGTAACCAATGTCTATAAGCTCAATGAATTTAGTTTACTCATTTTATGTGCTCTTTAAGCTTATAAGTTATATACAAGTATATTATTGATTAAATTCTATCAAAATTGAAAATATGAATACAGTTGAATTTGAAAAAAATGAGTTATGGTTCATAACAGTGTTATTTGTAACAAAAATTGATTACCAGTGCATGTTTTATTACATGTTTGACTTCATTTAATGTTGATTTCTTTATTATATTAATATTTTGATCTAGTGATAGCATAGATTAAAATTATCTGAATATTTCTAAAAAATATTTCTATACATCTACTCTAGAATCTTCACGGATCAGCAGTTTTTATGATAAATGTGCCTACACATATTGTCGTTGATAACATATAACCCCAGTATATTTGAAGATTACTTGTGCTCCTACACTTTAAATCCGGTTTCTTTATAACCATTTAAAATCTCCAATATCTCATATCAATGCTTCTTCAAATTATTTATTCATAACAAAAGTTACATTCTTTATAGATACATTATGGGAGATTAGATAAAGAGCTGCAGTTCTCACTATAATAGTTAACAACTAAATAATGTTAAGGGAATTTGCTCAAAATTTCAGTCAAATCGATCCTTCTGAACCAAGATTTTAGCGATTGAATTTTCGAACTATCCTTGATCATTATTACTAGAGCAGTCATAATATCCATTACATGATTAAATCATGAATAAAAGTTGAGCAGCAAATCTGATTTCAATCCAATAAATATTGCAGGCTATCGTTGATTATGGTCTGGATAAGGTAATGAAATGCCTTATCAATAATTTAGATAACATTTCAGGCCTAAAGAAATACATGCAATAGGCAGATTTAGCTCTTGCAACAGCATACCTTTATTTTTGTCTTTTTTTGTACATTTTGATAGTTACTGATACCATGAATAAAGAGGGGATTATCTCGACTTTACAACAGAGAGCAACTGGAGAAAATTTTGCCCCATAAAGATGGAGAATAGTGCTCTAGAATAGTGTTGCAATGATTAATAACCCACTCTATGGAAACAAAAATGACCCTTAAAATACCGCGCCAAAAATATGAGGCAATGAACAAGCAAAGTATTTAACAGAATAAGTGTGTTTCAAGCTTTCAGACTTTCCCCATTTCAGGGGACTTTTCCATTTGACTGGGGGCCCTGTCTCCCTGGATTCACCGTCGTCTTTCATTTGTTTTTTTGATAAAAATAAGCAAAATGGAAGCAAACAAAGACACCCATTTTTAAAATGTTGATGACGTCAACAATAATGTATTGATAAAATTGTGGCAAGATTGAAAATGCCCTTGGGGGGGGGAGGGGGGCTACTTCTAATAGTAAGTGCAGGGTGACTGCACCACACACAATTACAAGAACTTAATATGCAGAAATCACAAACAAATGTGCATATCAGATTAAGTGAATGGATCCGAGGGCTAACTGTAAGCGTCCTCTGCGATGTACAGTTCAGGGCCTGTAGTGATACAGACTTTAATCAAAAACGAAAACTAACAATAAGGTATTCGCCATCATCACATGATGAATAAATTAAGTCATGTGTTTTGTGTAATCTCTATTAGTTCCAAGTCATGAGCGCTGTGAATTCAGTTGCTCTCGTTTGAAGAGCCCATGGGAAGAGCGATCATAGGCACTTTTTTAACAAACCTTAGTTTATAGCACCATCTGGTAGCAAATTGTATAACTATGAGCTTTCTATTGACCAATCAATTTCAGGTAAAAACAATCTGAGTCGCATCGAACCAAGGCCCTTATTTAACCTTAATTTGCCTGAAAAGTTGAAGTCAGTACTGGTAATTATGGTTCGTGTTAAAACATCACTTTGAAGTTGCAATTAAACTCACTCGTTGTTATGCAAAAAGACAATTATGTGACTCAGATCGTTCTTCCCCTGGACTCTTCATTTGTTGTCAGTTGCTGATAAGATCGACACAATCACACTTGCAAATGACGGGGAACTATGTGCTTTGAGTTGCAAAGTCGACCAAAGAGTCCTTAAAACGCCAGATACAGCTTTTCTTTGCGAAATTCACATTATTTGTTGTAATTAGATACAAAGACTGTAAGATTTATAGTTATGGAACATCAGAAGAACCGATAGTTTGCTCAGACGGTAATTGATATATTGTATACCATTTTTAGAAACCCATTGTCTGTCACTAATATCATCCCAGTTAACCTCTGTAATCCTAAAGGACTAAGAGAAGGCAGAAGTAATGTTAAATGTTCAATAAGTTCTTTAATTTTTCTGGATCAAAATGTGTGAGGGATTAGAGTATGTTTTTGTTATATTAATTTAAACATGCATTATGCAAGAGCTAAATCTGCCTATTACAAGCCTTTCTTTAGGCCTGAAATGTTATCTAAATTATCAATTAGACATTAATTAACTTATCCAGACCATAATAAACTTTCGATGTCTAGACAATTAAATTTAAAACGTGGATAATCGAGACTACGCTGTTTATATTAATGATTTTAGTAATGATGACCGAGGCTAGGCGAAAATTTCACCCGCTTCGTTCTCGTCTCATAATGGATCAATAGGACTGCAATTTTCAGCAAATTACCTTTACACTATCTAGTTTTAACTCTTTATCTTATCTCCCATAATGTATCTTTAAGGAGGCTTGAGTGGACGAATGGTCTCGTGCATTAGATCAGAAGATCTTGTTGTTGAATCAAGTGGAGGGATTTTGATTCCCAGCTTATACGTGACATTGAGTAGTGTTACCTATCTTATCTTGTGGGTTTCCCCTGGTTTCCTCTCACTGCTACACACACCAGCGATTGATTGAAAACAAATTGACCCATATGTTAGTTCTGAAACTGAATGACCCTCTATCTGTTTGTCTCTTTTCTTTCTCTCGTTATATACTTAAAAAAACACAAAAAGAACAATAGAGAGAGAGGGAGAGAAATGGGGTTTAATGTCCACTTGACACAAACTAGGTTATTTCAGGACTAACATATGGTTTAATTTTATTTCAATAATTCGTTTTGGTGTAGGGATCTTTAGCAGTGAGCAGAGACCAGAAGAGTCGGAGAAAACCCATGAGGTTGGACAGGCGACCCTACTCTTTGCCACGTACAACCGTGGATTTGAAACCCCGCCAGTTAACTCAATGGCAGGCCATATGGTATAGCGGCTTGCTAACCATTCGGCCATCCCCACCCCCCATCCCCCAAAAAGGAACAATACCATAAGGATTGTAGACTAGTACATAATAATAATAATGCTTTTTTACACAACTACTTGATACATGTATATACCCAAGCATACATGTACAATACAAAGTACAATATTATACTGTTGTCATCTCATGTCCATCAGAAGATTTCTGATAACAAAGTCTATACAGTTTTTACCTTTTAATCTTGAGCGATCAAAGAACAAAAGTTATCATCCGATCTGTTTGAAATTTAAGGATATCCATGAAATGGAAAAGAATATCAAATTTTGATTGTGGAACTTGTGAACCCGCTACCAGTATTAACAAAAGTTATCATCCTATCTAAACTTCACACACATCCTTTAGACTAGAGCAATGAAGAATCTCATTGAATTTCAATTTCAGTTGTTCACTTTGTAAAATTTTATGAGATTATTGTTCTGACTATTGAAATGAAAAATTCTAACCAATTTCAATAATTTCTAATAATTTCCAATAATTATTTATTTAGTTATTGTCCTTGATTATGTCATATAATCTTGTCAATGTACCACTGATATACGGTATAATAATTTTGCATTTTATTTGCATAAAGATTCACAATTCGACAACCTTCATGGACTGCTCATACAACTATTGCCTGGCAACTTATCTTTAACTAGTTTGAAATATCAGACCCCCCCCCCCCAGTCAGTTTTATACCAATTTGATGGTTAACAGTAAGGTCTTATTGTTTTGTTAATTTTTTAGAGAAATGTTTCAAAGTCTCTGTCTCTTTTACATTGTGGAATTAGGATAACACTCAGACATCACTTTTGTGGTGTATTGCTCATAATTTGAAAGTGATTTAATGTTCATTGATTGCTTATCATATTATCATTTTTCACAAAATCAAATCAAAACGCAACATATATTATTGAATTATTCAAAATGCTGTGTAACATTCTATTGTACAGAATGATACTGTCATTTAATTCCATGCTGGGCGGCAATACAATTTTCCGGTTATATAATTCAGTTATTATAAAGAGTAATTATGTTTGGTTGAATGTTTTTATATAATAATGAATTTCATTAGATGTATCAGATTTTATTCATTGAAATTTAAATGACCTACTTTTATGCACCAACAGGGCTATATTGTATTCACTTAAAACCCACTTACAGAGAATTATAAAACAATAAAAGAAACATTTTATTGCCTGTACATTGTCATAAATACGAAACCTATTATGTTTTGTTAATATTTGGAAATGTTTCATTCCCAAGGCATTTTATTAGCTGTCAGTGTCATTTGATGTTGGAGTATAATGTTATCACACCATTCAATCTGCCTGTCTGTCCATTCACAATTACATGTATTGTAAATTCTTTGCTGGTCAGAGTTTTTGAGGGGTTTTGTAGGAATTATTTGGTTAGTCAAAAGTAGGAATCCTATCAATATTCAAATTTGTGCAATCAGTTTTATACAGGGTTCTTTCCAATTTGAAGTCTGTTCAAATAAGTTACAGAAAACTATCCTTGACTATAAAAATGCATTGTCGCCACATGACTATCTTGATTTTATTATTAAAGATGAAAGTTGGTGACAAATAGTTGACTGACACACTCAGGTAAAATCATTCTACATCCCGAAAAAGCATTGTTACACAATTTCCTTTGAGGTTAGCTGGAAAACAGAAAGGGGATTTAAAGGAAACATTTTCAATCATTATAAAGAAATATGAACCTTATTCTGTGCATGTATTATTTTCCGTACAATCTAAGGTCAATTGATATAGCAACCAGAATATACATACACAGGGTAAATTTTGGAGCCTTTAGGTATCCTTGTCAACCCTCCTTTAAGAAAACTGTTAATTATTGAAAATAGCCCAATCAATATAACCACGCTTGTGTAGTATAATTAATTAGCAGAGCTTTATTTGCCAGAGGTGGTCAAGCCCTATTATAGGATAACATGAATGTGTAGGCTTTAAGAAAAGCAGCACTATGGTCATTGAACAGTTATGAAAACATTTTCTTTTGTATACAAGTTATATTTTGTGTGAAAAATTGTTTTACGTTACTACGCTACTACACATACTAATTACGACAGGTTTATTTCTCTTTCAAACGAAACTGACATGCAATAAATCATCGTCTTTCATATTGTTACGGTTATCTTATGACAAGAGATTAGAGAGGGATTAGTAGAATTGATTATTTCTAATTCTGACTTGTTTTTAAATCACTAAGGTAACTGAAGACTGGCATAACTTGATCAGTTTTATCAGTTTTTGTGATTATACGCCTGCGAACTTGTCAAGTTGAACACTGTTCTATCTAAGAATCAGATCAAATTGCTTTATTTGACACCAGGATATCTAAAAAAAGAGAAAATAATCAACTGGAATAAAATACGCCAAACAGTGTGCTATGAAGAAAATTTTGCCCAGACAGTGGCGCTACTTTCTCAGCCAACAACAAGAGACCTCCAGGCTAGCTCACTGCATTTCCGCCACTCCCCTCATTTAGAATGCCATTCGGTGATATTATAAATGATATTTGAATGAGTACTGCATTAAATTGATGAAATCATTTTTTGTGCCTTTCATGAAACACAGAGGGGGATAAATACAATTTATCCATTTATTACCATAGCAACAGGATGTTTTTTTGGCAACAGTTGAAGTTTACCCCATATTTGGTGAAGAGGCATTAATGATTACTTAATAAGTTGTGTGATTTATTGAGACAAAAATTCACTTCAACATGTGTGTTCCCAATCTATTATGTCGGCTTATAATGAATGACCATCTAAACTTTCATCTTGAAATGAGATTTGAAATTGAATCCATTATTGAGTCTGTCAAATAAGAATTGAAAAAACACAAGGAAGAGCAATGATAGTCAGATTAATGTACTTCCAGGTCGTTTATCTTGATATATAGGTTTAAATCTCCACAAGCAAACATTGATCTCCATCTTAATCAAGTCAAACTATCCTGAAGTCTATTTAATTTAATACTTTTCCTTCTTTGGTTGTTCCCAAGAAAAGCATACATTTATATTTGTTAAAGTCCACTTAAATGCAATTGTTGTGTGACAAAATTGTTGTTTTACCAACATTTTTTGGGATATGTTTCACAATGAATATTGATGTTGATGGATGAAAACTTTGAGTGTCTTAAATAGAATAAGAAAATTGCAAAATTGATCATTCAAAATAGATATCTGAGATAATAGAAAAATAGTTTCCATTATATTTCTCATTTTAAGAATTATAAAAATGGAGGCAGGTTTTTATTTCATTATGAGATATAGTCCTAGCATTGTTAATTGTTATTATTGGTTATTGTAGGCAAACTATGTTGTATTAATTGTCTGACATATTATTAGCTTGTAGTCTATAGTCTCCAGTCCTTTAGACCATACGGTCTGTCATTGAGTCAAGTGGTGTGGTTTTGATTCCACGCAAGGACGTGAAGAAGAGTAGGTTTGTCTGCTCAACCTCATTGGTTTTCTCCACAACCTTTCTTTCCACCCACCCATCCCTGAAAACACCTATGCTCAAGCAAAGTATTGAAATATGTGACATTGACGTTAAATGATATTTATCTTTCTCTACAGTTTGGCGATTGTCATTTGAAAAGTGGCTTTATATATACCGGTAATTGTATATTGTTTTTGAACATTTGTTTTTTTTCAGCTCTTGGGAACTTCGAAACATTTGCTGGGGTTTTTTTTACTTAATTTCACTGAACTTTTGTCTTTATTGTTTTTGGATAATCAAGATTCAAGGTTCTGAGTGCTTGATCAATGAGGAGAGTGTTGAAAATGTAACAGAAATGAGAACAATTGTTTAAATAAATAGATTTTGCCAAGGATGTAAAGATTCAAATATATCTTGACTAACAAATGTAGCTACATGTATTTCCACTCCCCTACCAAGCTTCCATTCACTCTTTTTGAATTGTTTATGTTTGTGGTCTCTGGGTATGATGTCTTGTCCATATATTTGTTTTTGTGTAGAATTGTGTGTGGTGCAGTCCCCCTGCGCTTACTATTAAGACTTTTCAGAACCAGATATTTATTTAGAAAATAAAAACTAATTCCCAATGACAAAATATGATTGTGCATGTATTGTATAAATATGAAATATTCATAAGATAAGGATGTTGCATTAATCATTTGTGTAATAAGAGATTTAGATTTCTTTAAGTTATTCATGCAGTGAAAAAACAAATCTGAATCAGAAATAAAGATAGAGACAATTATTCAAAGTATTTGAATATTGAAGGGAAACTTCTAAAGGGAATAGCTGTTGGAGTATGTACATTTCTGAGTATTTTGAATCCCATTATTTTGTAATGGTAGTGTTGAAGATAAACAGTGGGTCTCTGTAGGATTTATATTGGAATGAAGAGACTACACCCACAGTATCGATATCATTGTTGAACCATTACGCCTACCACCTCATTAGCATCTGCAATGTAACATCCAAACAATTTTGTCCAAATTCATTTCTGGACCAGGAACTCATCTCGTTGGTGTTATTCTTCTTTTTGGGGGCAATGCTCTTTGCAAAAGGTCTAAGACTCTGCCAATGCAAGTGCAATAGACCCAAAGCTTGGTTTGCATGTTTCTTACACAATTGCGCATCGATCAACAAACTTCAGTTGTTTGTATGACGTCACAATTCCAATATCGTTCTATCGTAGGCTTGTGAAGAGTGATTAAATCTTTTTTTTGTGATTGTTAAAGATAAAGAACACATCCTCAGCCATTATCTATTCCAGATGTTAATTGTTTCCTGCCTTTCGAACAATGTCTGTCCATTTATCCGTCTGTCACACTTTTTGGGACACAATAAGATAACTCTCCTTCTAATTGAGCTAGAATACTCAAACTTGGTATGAATGCCTTGATAGAGTTCGAAGATGAGCATTTTTTTTTTTGAGTTCAAGCAGAGATAATCAATTTGAATGGGTGAGACACTATGACTCTGGTTCTAATTGGGCGAAAGTGATGAAACTCAGAGTATAGAGTCATTATATCAACACGTTGACTACGTTTGATTATGAGCATTTTCTGCTTGTGATAGGGAGAGTTTGGATCATGACAATTGAGGAAGTATGTTTGAACTTGAAGTATTTTGTTCATTAGGTAAATGTCTTGACTGAGTTCAATAATTAACTAAAACCAAGCAGAGCTAAACAAATTCATTGATCAATGCTTTGGTACAAAATAACTTTGATTTTAACTGATAGAGAGTGATGAAATTTAGTGTATAGTTTCCCTACCAGGTACTTCAAAACCTTGATTGAGTTCGATCGGTAAACATTTTCTGCTACATCTAAATACAGATAATCAGTTTTATTGTTTGGTACTTTTGAAAAAGAAAAAATGTGCAATTGATTAATCTGTGTCATCTGTTTATTTTGGGATTGCGACAGGTGACATCAGCCTCACTGTTGACTTATTTATTATGAAATTGGAGTACATTGTTAAAATACAATTGGTTTAATATGTTTAATTTTGGGTTTCAGAAGTAGCAAGAATACGTCACTTTTTTAAAGAATTTGATAAATCTGCTGAATATTTAGCTGTGTATGGTGTTGTGTCTGGAATAGTAAGTGATGGAAACCGTTTTTATACGCCCACATTTTTATGTGGACGTATATTGTCGTCGCCCCTGTCCGTCCGTCCGTCCGTCCGTCCGTCCGTCCGTCCACATTTTTTTTGTGAACAGTCTACAGGTCACAATTTTTATCCGATTTCAATGAAACTTAAAATATAGGTTTATCACCATAAAATCTCGGTTCCTTTCGATATTGGCATGTATCGGACTGTAACTTCATGGGTTATGGCCCCTGATTGTACGAAAAATCACGTTTTTTAGCTTGTGAACAGTGTAGAGGTCACAATTTTGAACCGATTTGGATGAAACTTGACATGTATGTTTATAACCCAAAGATCTTGGTTCCTTTCGATATTTGCGCCAATCGGATCGTAACTTCCTGAATTATGGCCCCTGATTGTCCGAAAAATCGCTCTTTTTAGCTTGTGGTCCCTCTGGATGTCACAATTGTTATCCAATTAAAAAAATCGTTTGATTATATCACCGTTGCATGGTTATGAAGGTTGAGTTCGAATTTCGTTAAAATCGGACCAAAATTGACGGACAAAATGGCCGCCGTTTGTACGCGAATAGTGTGAAAATATGTTATATCAAGGTTGTGGACCTTATAGAGGTCACAATTTTGAACCGATTTTGATGAAACTTGACATGTATGTTTATAACCCAAAGATCTTGGTTCCTTTCGATATTTGCGCCCATCTGATCGTAACTTCCTGAATTATGGCCCCTGATTGTCTGAAAAATTGCCCTTTTTAGCTTGTGGTCCCTCTGGAGGTCAAAATTGTTATCGGATTTAAAAAAACGTTTGATTATATCACCGTTCCATGGTTATGAAGGTTGAGTTCGAATTTCGTGAAAATCGGACCAAAATTGATGGACAAAATGGCCGCCGTTTGTACGCGAATAGTGTGAAAATATGTTATATCAAGGTTGTGGACCTTATAGAGGTCACAATTTTGAACCAATTTTGATGAAACTTGACATGTATGTTTATAACCAAAAGATCTTGGTTCCTTTCGATATTTGCGCCCATCGGATCGTAACTTCCTGAATTATGGCCCCTGATTGTCCGAAAAATTGCCCTTTTTAGCTTGTGGTCCCTCTGGAGGTCAAAATTGTTATCGGATTTAAAAAAACCTTTGATTATATCACCGTTCCATGGTTATGAAGGTTGAGTTTTGAATTTCATGAAAATCGGACCAAAATTGACGGACAAAATGGCCGCCGTTTGTACGCGAATAGTGTGAAAATATGTTATATCAAGGTTGTGGACCTTATGGAGGTCACAATTTTGAACCAATTTTGATGAAACTTGACATGTATGTTTATAACCCAAAGATCTTGGTTCCTTTCGATATTTGCGCCCATCAGATCGTAACTTCCTGAATTATGGCCCTGATTGTCCGAAAAATCACCCTTTTTAGCTTGTGGTCCCTCTGGAGGTCAAAATTGTTATCGGATTTAAAAAAACCTTTGATTATATCACCGTTCCATGGTTATGAAGGTTGAGTTTTGAATTTCATGAAAATCGGACCAAAATTGACGGACAAAATGGCCGCCGTTTGTACGCGAATAGTGTGAAAATATGTTATATCAAGGTTGTGGACCTTATGGAGGTCACAATTTTGAACCAATTTTGATGAAACTTGACATGTATGTTTATAACCCAAAGATCTTGGTTCCTTTCGATATTTGCGCCCATCGGATCGTAACTTCCTGAATCATGGCCCCTGATTGTCCGAAAAATCGCTTTTGTTAGCTTTTGGTCCCTCTGGAGGTCAAAATTATTATCCGATTGAAAAAAACGTTTGACTATATCACCGTTACATGGTAATGAAGAGAGAGTTTGAATTACGTGAAAATCGGACTAGAATTGACTGACAAAATGGCCGTCGTTTGTACACGAATAGTGTGAAAATATGTTATATCAAGGTTGTGGACCCTATAGAGGTCACAATTTTGAACCGATTTTGATGAAACTTGATATGTATGTTTATAACCCAAAGATCTTGGTTCCTCTCGATATTTGCGCCCATCGGGTCATTACTTCCTGAATTATGTCCCCTGATTGTACGAAAAATCACCCTTTTTAGCTTGTGGTCCCTCTGGAGGTCACAATTATTATCTGATTTAAAAAAAAACGTTTGATTATAAAAACCAAACAAATTCTAATGATTTTCTGATAATTCCTTAATATGCGACAACTCTTGTTGACTGCCCGGACGATTTGGTTGCTGTGTGGGCGTATGTTTCGTTGCCTGGCAACCTATTTTTATACCTCAGTGATCTGTCATGTTATTGTTTATTGATGTTAAATATTTTGTAACATAAATTGTCAATAATCTGACAGTCCATTATGCCTCAACCATTGTTTATTCAAGATTTATGAATAAAATTAATGTAGGAGAAATATTTGCCAATGTTTCTGCCATTTACAAATCATAAAATATTGAAATAATTTATTGATTCATATTTGTGTCAATTCCAGGTGGATTGTAGAGGCGATGGCAACAATTTACCAACAATATGTCAAAAAACAGGCATTGAACACTCCATTTATACTTACAGGTAAGGTACAACAAAAAACATGAGGATAATATTTCTAGACATCTTATTATATCACTTTTCATTCAAATACCTAATATTGTAAAATATCATGTTTTATGCAACTGACAAAATAATATTTCTTAATTTGAAAATCAGATGTATCCGACAAAATATCAGTACATGACATTTATGATTTAATTTAAAAATACTAAAAAAGAGACAATTGTGTGCTGGACAAAATGACAAGCGTTAGAGGGTATGTGACTGACAAAGCCAGAACCTGTACTCAACCACAAGGTCTTATAAATATCACCGTGTCCATAAAATGGATGATGGCACATGCATCTTTCTGTGTATAAAATGATAATTATCACATATATTACCAGTACATTAAATGTGAATCCAGGAACCATAAATTATGAAGTACCTATCCCAAAATTATTTGAATAGATCCATTGTAACTCGAGCTATGGCCATTTCAACCTTATGCTAAGTCAACTATTAGATCAGTGTGATTGTGTGATCGATGGAAAATGGCTTAGTTTGTCATTTAGAGTTATATGGCACCATGCATATATACTATAATAGATGATATTAAATGCAAAGCAGAAACATTTAATATGTTTGTTGGATGGAAATCAATATCCTTAATCATCAAATATTTATGATATTAAATTATGTGTGATATCAAAATCTCGTTTATGGAGATAATAGTTAGGTGTGTTTTTAGATCAAAAGATTCTTATAAGCCTCATCTTTCAAAGTTGATCACATAAAGATCAATTACAGAAATCTGGATATTGAGCTGTAAAATATTGGATAAAGTAAAGTGATATGAGATTAAATAAATGTCTACTTAAAGATGCATGTCTACTCAAATCTGCCTACTGCAGGTCTTTATTTGGTTTCAAATGTTACATAAACTAATATTTAGACATTTATTCATATGATAAGACTCTAGGCTCGATAGCTGAGATTACATGGATTAGAACATCTGTGAGATTTAAGTTTGGACTGTCAAGTACATCTTCAAAAAGTCATAACTTCACACAGAATAAAGTAATTTTGGTGAAATTTTAAATAAATTCATTATCTATTTTTGAACTATTATAGCTTTTTATCTTAATATTTTTTCCCCTGCTCTAATAGTGAAATGTTTTCAAAACTGCACGACCAGAAATACAGATTATTTCACCTTAAAACACAAATCAAACCTTATAGTAGCTCTATAAGACCAATATTAAACTACGGTAATTTCGTCAGTGTCTTGAATAATTTTCTCATCTGTAATAACTTCAGTCACTTTCTGCTTTTAACATTTTGCATGGGTAGAATAATTTCTAAATAGGAACTATCAAATGAGTAACCTACAGTCAACAAGAATTAGATGAATTAGCCACAAACCAGGTTCAAATACAAATTAAACAGTGTATGATAATGATAAAGGCATAAGTTATTAGCCCATAAAAGTTACACATTAAAGTTACATTATGGGAGATAAGATAAAAAGATGGCAGTTCTCACTATAATAGTTAAAAACTAGATAGTGTAACGATAATTTGCTGAAAATTTCAGTCAAATTGATTCACTATTAGCTGAAAAAAAAGGGTTTGAAATATTCACATAGCCTCGGTCATCATTACTCAAATCATTAATATAAACAGCATAGTCTCGATTATCCAATTATCAATGGCCATTAAGCGGCATATAAGAATTTAATCTGCCAACATCGAAGGCTAGCCTTGACATAAAGAGTTTATTATGGTCTGGATATGTTAATTAATGTCTAATTGATTATTTAGATAACATCTCAGGTTTAAAGAAAGACCTGTAATAAGCAGATTTTGCTCTTGCATAATGCTATTTTAAGTACACTTTAAAGTTAAAGATGAAGTACTGACACTAGTATGGCTAGTGAGGAAATAAATGTTCAATTCAAAGCATTCTATAGCCATTCTTCTAACTAATTGTACTCTTTCTATATATATATATATATATAAATCTCTTTCTCAAGTGCTAAATCATTCTTCTACAGGCATTTCGCTTTGTGACTTTCAAGCCTCTGATTATGGTATGTCCAATTATGGATTAAAGTGAATTGAATTTGGAAGTCTCATTCGCCTTATAAAACTCTTTTATTTCCTCCACCCCCACATTCTTTTAAACATTAAAAGACGTTTTTATCATGAAATGACAAAAATTGATGTCATTATGAAGTTAGTTTTACATTTTTTATGTAATTCCAATTAGTTTTTAAAATGTTGAAATTTTGGGAAATTGTTACATGAACGAATTGATTTAATCAATCAATATTTACATCATGTTCATCTGCATTTTATTGCTTTACTTTTAGAACCGAGTATTTCCTTCTAGGGTAATAAACATTTTCTTTGAAGTGGTTTAATAATATACCATTCAGAGATTAGATATAAAGCATAGGGTGTCCTTCTAATAAGATTGAAATAATTAAAAGGATTAGACAGAAAAGACATTTAACCCACATGGTACACAGTCTATTACCATTTTTAGCCGATCACATTAACTTTCTTGTCCTTTTTTTTCCCCCATTAGTAAAAGTGTCTTTTCATAAATGGTTATTGATGACGCTTCGTAACCTTTCCTGTGATTTCCATTTTAAATGGTTTTCCACGTAGTAACTATAGATGCCATTGGGGAATTGTCAGGTTTGGTAATTACTTTTCACATGACAGCCTGTTCAATTATGGTCTGATCACATTCATTCACAAAAAAATAATATATCATGGAAATTCACACAATTTTCCAATTTAGTATGAAGAATAGATTGATACATTATTTCTACATTGAGAATTTAATGGTACATAGTTTTGATACGCCCACATGGAAATGTGGTTATACATTGCTTTTCTCGTTGTATATCCAACATCCACAAGTTCTTGCATACAGTGTAACATTTAATATTTTTTTAATTTATGTCATTTCATTAATGTGATGAAGTAACCTCTTGAATTTCAATGCATTTAGATAATAATTGCCAGAGTTATTGCCCTTGATTATCTTGTAGAATCATGTGAATCACGACAAAAGTTATCATCCGATCTACTCTCTTTGTAGTATGTTGTGACTATTCCAGCCAAAGTTAACATGTAAACTCCTTTAAATTTAGTTGGGGAGAACAGTAGGACATTAGAACCGATTTCATTTGATTTCTTTTAAGTGTATGTTCTTTGTTTCAAGTGAGCCATATGTTTCAAGTGAGCCACAGTGACTCTATAACTAAATAGCTGGCTTCCTAACCAAATGGTCTTGGGGATTTGTTCCTGTTTTGATTGAGAAAGATTGTCAAGAATCTTTGACAGTTGAAATTCAAAATGGCGCACTGTAGTATTATTATTATTAAATCGCTAACAGCAGTGTTCACTCTGGGTTCAATTTTTCTTCCGCCAATTTTTCATTTTAATTTATTAGCCATATATGTTTTCCGCCAAAAAAAAAAGAACGAATACGGAATATCTTTTCTATTATATTTTTTCGGTAATTTTTATTTACATATAATATACATATGCTATTACAATTTACAAAATTCTTCACTGCTTTGCAGTAGCACATTTTGTTTAGCTTTTTCAACATCTGGGGTAACCACACAGTGTATTTATTTTTAATGAATATTTTTCTTTATAACAGAAATTGTGACCACGCACTTACTGATATATCAAGGATTTGACAATTTTCATTCATCCTTAAGAGATCTACATTTTTCAAATGCACAAACATATATTATGTAAATATTAAGAGCTGAATCTTTCTTTAGCGATGATGATCGAGGCTGGGCCTAATATCAAACGCTAATAATCTCGGTTCAAAGGAAACAAATTGACTCAAATTTTCAGCATATTCCATTTACGTCGTCTATTTTTTAACTATTATATAGTCAGTTCGGGAGTATTTTGGTGGTGAAATACAAAAAAAAAAATAAATAAGTTTGAAATTCTTCTATCGGACGTTGACGAAGGATGTTCAAGTTTTCGCTTACGGCCCATTATTATTAATTGCATGTGATTAGAAAATAACTGACTTTCGTTCGTTCGTTTCTGACGTTTAATGGTTAAAAAAAGAATCGCTAAAAATTTCGCCAGAATGATTATTTTAACGCCAAAATTATATTTTTATTGCAATTGGCGGAAATGGCGATCGACAGCGTGAGCGCTGGCTAACAGACAATCTTGCGAACCTACCTATTGAAATCACCAGAAATGGACCATACATGGTGACATGGTCTCCACTTTAGTGGATATGCCCCTTCCTATTCTACAGTAAAGAAGTGGTTTGGCCATCAACAGCTACCATTCAATAAAATATTGCTCGGGTGCATGATGTGGTGGTTGCTACTAGTCGATTGACCATGGGCTATATTGCAAGTGTTGTGGGAATCTCTCATGAGAGGGTTGAGCACATTAGCACCAACAACTTGGGAATGACAAAAGTTTTTGCAAGATGATGAATGCCAAAGTTTCTGACAGGATCAGAAACATGTCAGATTTCTGACTTCCTGTGACAATCGGTGCCATTTTAAAGTAGAATCTCATAATGTTTTGGACAGATTTGTAACCATGGATGAGACCTGGATTCGTCACTTTCAGCCAGAATCCCAGGTTTAGTCTAAACAATGGAAGCATCCAGAGTCCCAAGCTTCTAAAAAAGCCCAATTTGTTCCTTCTGCTGAGAGGGTGATGGCTTCAGTATTTTGGGATTACAAGGGTATTCTGCTGATTTACTTTCTTGAAAAGGACCAAACTTACAATGCAAGATATAATGCTAACCTACTAAGAAGATATCAAAGCTAAGCCACAGGGATTAAATGTGTCCTATTCCAGCAATACAATACTCATGTTTATAAATCGGTGATTGTCATGTCAATGATCCATGATTGTGGCTTCAAACTCATTGAACACCCTTCTTACACACTCGATAGTCAACACATTTTTAGTAATGATGACGTCTTATGAGCCATGAACGACTTTTATAGGGTGGCTGAAGAAACTTTCTTTCTGCCAGTGTAGAAAAATAAATGGAAACCATTGACTTTGTACAGGTCTTTCACAGATAGGCTTAGAACCTTTCAGCCAGTACTTGTATGCAAAGTAATTCCATGTAATTACTGACATACAAAGAGCTTAAAAACAGTATGGTAACATTTATATCACTACTTTCAAATAGCTAAATAGAGAGGAGTAGAAAGTAGTTAGATACTTACTGGAGATCCAGTGTTTAAGAAATGTGATTGTAGCGGCTTACCAAATATTCACTGCTTATCAGTGTGTATACCTAAATTCTCAAAAGATCTACAAAATATTCAATAAATGCACATTAGAGACACACACACTGTATGTAGTATGTACAATAAATATAATTTAATACAAAGTGTGATTGACTTTATATTTGATTTGTTAAATCTTAATTCTATAATTAAATATATTTGTAACAATATCATTTCAGAGATGGAGAAGAATTACTTATATTGGACCTGGAGACAATGTTTGATGTTAATTCTATTATGTCTAATGTCTTACAGTAAGTAAACTATAGATTCCTTCACTATATTATACTCCAATATTTTCATTATCACATAATATGATAGTTATTTTATTGTATTACATAAAAAAAATGACAATTCTTGAGAAGGAAATTGAGATGGTCAGCTTATTTCAGTACAACACAACAGTGGAAAAAAGTTATTGCCTTAGAAGGGTCTAACACTAAGTTTACTTGTTAGTATCTGAGAAACAAAACCTGCGAAAAATACATGGTCGAATAAAACACTACTCATCCTTTTATGACAGTATTAAATATACTTAGTTTGTTTTTTCATGGCAGCAAAGATATTCTGAATATCAAATTGTTTTTAAGGGCCTTTTTTTCACATATTTTGCATAAAAGAGAGTGTTTTGTATAACCAACTTACGGGGTAAAGTGTAGGGTCAATTTGGGTTTTGTCCTGGATCATTTTCTCTCCTTTCGGGGATATCCAACATTTTATTTTCTCATATTCAAGTTTTAGTGGAGGTATGTACAGGTTAATTTTGAATTTGGATCACTTGTAAGTGCCCATTTTTTGGAAGTCATCAGGGGTGCCTGCTTGCAGTCCAAAGAGAGTTATTTTATGGTAGTAATAAAATTTAGTGGCATTGTGTTGATCACATTTTTTTAATAGAATATTCATTGGTAATACTAAACTTGAACAGGTTTCTCACCATCAACCTTGCTAGTATTCTTTCTTTTTCTTGTTATTAACATTGATTGTCACTCTATTCAGAACATCTTGTGCCACTTTGGTTCAAGCAATATTTTATTTGATTAAAGGGGCATTATAGGCGATTAGATAAAGAATAGACTGTTCTTGCTATAATCGATAAAAAATAGATAATGTAAATAGAATTTACTGAAAATTTCAGTCAAATTTCTCAACTATGAACCAAGATCTATTATCTTTTAAATTTTGTACTAGCCTCGATCATCATTAGTTGGTACAATAAAAAACAAAAGTCTTGAGTACGGTATCCATTTATTGATTTAATTATTTTTCAAAAATGTTTTCCAATCCGCTAAATTCACAGACTAGCGGTGGCATCTAGAATTGAATATGGTCTGGATAAGTTAATAATTGCTAGTTTAGTTAACATTTCAGGCCTAAAGAAAGATTTGCTATAGACATGTTTGGATCTTGCATAAAGTATATTTAACTGAATCAGATTAAACAACTGTTACACTATCAGACATAATCTCATATACCAACAACTGTTATTATGACTGGAATGTATTAATATTAAATATAGTTTTACATTTTCACATCAAAAGACTGCAATAATCTATATTATTTACATTGTGATCTGTAACAAGGACAAATCAAAAAACCTTTTGGAATAAGAAGTTTATTATTTGCCGCATGTAGTAAACATCTGTTTGTTCTTTATTGAAATATACATAGAATTCTAATACTATGTCTATATACATCTATATACATATGTATAATATGTCATAATATGCTGACCTTTACAATAAAGATTTATTTGATTAACAGATAATACAAATGTAGGTTAAAGAAATTTGAGAGAAATAATAGCTGATTAACAAATACTTTAAATTTATCTAGAAAATTGATCCACATCAGATTAACATTAAATATTTAGATATGACCTAAATGGTGAACTTATTTCTTGATCTATATATTTATCTTTTCTTACTCATACTATGGGCATAGATCGGTCATATCTGATAGGGCACCTGGGTGATTACTTTGGGGGGCATATTTAAGAAAGATAGATCTTTCATGTCTACTACTTTTCTGTAAAAGTATGATTGTAGTTTATTGCAGATTTTTTAATGATCAAGAAATTTTGTTTGTTTGTAGTTTTCTCAGTCATTCGCATACGTCCTTTACCATAACTGGCTTGTAGTGTTTTTAATAGATAACAAAATTCTGAATAAATGAAAGGTTGAAGAAGTACTTGGCAGCATTTTCAGGTGGTCAAAAATAGTCAGAACAGAATTTCTTGATCCCAGTATACTTCCAACCATATGAAATAAAGTTATATTAAGATGCCTATATTTGATACTAATTCATAGAGAGATTCACCATAGCTATAAGGATGTAATTTAATGATTTAAATTTTTAATCACACGACATATTATAGAGTAAACATTGATTTTAAACTTGTTATCTCATATTCTATATAAAGTAACAGTTAATGACATTTAAATAAATAGACAAATTTAAATCTATTGATAACTGACTAGACTCAATCATTAAATTAAATTGTAAAGGGTTCCACTGCTTCACCACCCCTTGTGCAACCACCTACCCTTGCTCTATTGCTCTACAATATAAATGTTACAGTAACAGATTCCCTTGTGGGTCCAGCTTCTGTGCTTAGTTTTCATACAATTTTGTTTTGATGATATAATGTTTGCCCATTCCAAATAAAACATCTGGTAATAAGCAAATTATATAACATTTTCTGCTAATTCAGTTGAAATACCTGCACAATATTTTGATTTCATTTTTAAATGGTTTTTCCCCTTATTTTTCATCAATGTTTGAAAAATTTATGTTTTGTTTCATCATAGTATTAACAGTTTGAATTCTCTGAATATTAGATTAGTGTCGAAACATGTCCGAATTCAAGTATGGTCAAAATTTTAAAAAAATGATTTAATATGCTCTTAATTTCAGCTTATATTGGTATGTATACCATGGCAAACTTTGTTAATGTGAAAAAGGGTATATCCTGATTTGTCGATGTAATTTAAGCTTTAGTCGCAAAACAATGTTGTTATTTACCGTAATATACAGTCAATTATTATTGTTGATTATTGATCTGGATGTTACATGTACAAAATGCATGCTAAAATGTCTAATCGTTAATATGTTTATTTATTTGTTGCAAATTGAAAAGTTTACACTCGTTCACTCTCTATACCGTATTGATATTTGTTTTCAAATTCGATTTATTTTGTAATACATATCCATCTGAAACAATATTTGATTTGTAATAAAATATATTCACAATTATAAAACAGCTTAATAGGAATCCAGAGACAGCCATATGTAATTTTCAAACCTATATCTAATATAGATTTACATTTATTAACAGATTGGATATTCTTTGGCGCCGTACTGAGTATCATTTGCAGTTTATCCTGTAACTATATTATGAAATCTGGTTTCTTTTTTTAGATTTTATTATTTACATTCAGAATTCCCAGATGGTCTATTTTAAATTTGACTTCCTTTTATTTCAGAAATGAATTACACATATGAATTGAATATTTAGTTACATGTGTCTATAAATGAATTAATGGTGATATGTTATTTTTGTACGTTATAGGCTTGTATTACTACATGAAGTGCCCATTATTCAGAATAAAGCAGACATGGAGGAAATGATGGACAAAAACAAAGGCAAATCAGACGTTATTTTCTCTTATCAGAAAGCAATTGGAACATATGGTATGTCCTTTATGTTATCTGTGTTATTTTAACAGTAAATATTCAGCAATATATCTTTATGTCTGACTTCTCAAGTTTTTAAGCTAATTTAGTTTTAGATCAATTCCCATTTGACATGTGCATACAATAACCAAATCATATACAACAATCACTAACAATACCCACGACTTCATGCCCACATCAGTAAATATGTACCTCTCCCTATAAAATACACAGTAAAAACACTTATTACACAATATTGACTAATAATACCCACATGTGATAGAAACCAATACTTAGTGGAACCACAATATTGGTCAATAGCAACTATTAACTACTACTACTACTACTTAGTGTTTAACGTCTGCTTCCACATAAGTGATATCGCAGACAAGACTTAGGAGAGCCGAAGCTGATTCCTGTTTTTTAGAATATGATTTTGCAATCTTTCCATTTGGCTTTAAGCCATGGATTGGGTTTAGTGGGAAGTTCTTCCCTTTATTTATTAAAAAACATATCATTTGGTAGATGATCTCGTTTGCTTCTGGGTTGGTTGGTGTCATCGTTTGGGGTTAGTGTTTAGGTGCCAGACCCGTCTTATCGTGGCCTCCCCTTACTCCACTATCCCACTCTATGGGTTTGGTATCAGTTTTATTTACGAAATAGTGTTTAGGTGCCGAGTACGTCTGACCGAAACTCCCCCTTACTCCACTATCCTGCTTAGTTTGGTAGATGTCATCTGTGGGATTTGTGTTTAGGTGCCAGGCCCGTCTTATCGTGACCTCCCCTTACTCCACTATCCTATTCTGTAGGTTTGGTGTCTGTTTTTTTGGTGGAATAGTGTTTAGATGCCGAGTCCGTCTGATCGTGACCCTCCCTTACTCCACTATCCTGCCAGTTTGGTATAAATCCCCTATGTAGTTTAGTGTTTAGATGCCGGGCCCATCTAATCATGACCCCCTCTTACTTCACTATTCTACTTAGTCCAACTGTGTCCATTAGGGCGTGGATTTGTTCAAAGATTTGCAGATTCAGATCTGGTCTAGGGAAGAGTAGGTTCTTAGTGTTGAATGGTACATGTATGTTGTTATTCTCCATTATTCTCATTAGTTCCCTTCTCTCCTCCTTGTATACCTCGCAGTCTACCAGGACATGGTTGGTGGTACATTCTTCCCCGCACTCACAAACGATGACTTGGTGTTTGTGGTCTCGCAGCCGCTCTCTCACCCTTAGTTTCGATATAAATCTGCATATATCTCTTCTAGGGTGATTGATTGCTGTCTTCGTGTAGATCTTGTCATCCAGCCGGAATCTGTATGTGTCGAGTTGTAATTCCCAGATTGAATTGACCTGTCTTTTAACCGTACTGTAGATTTCCGTGGTGCTGTAGTCTATGGTGCGGAGTGGTGCTGTATCCTTGAGACCTTCGTTTGCGAGACGATCTGCCTCCTCGTTTCCTCTAATGTTGACATGTGATGGAATCCACACGAGCTCTACTTTGCTCCTCTTCTCTAAGACCCTCTATTACAGCTGCCTGATTTCCAAAATGACTTCTGGTCTTGAGTCCGAGTTGTCAGTTTGGATTGAAATCAGACTGTTCAGGGAGTCGCTTGGAATGACGAACTTACTAGTCTTTTGGTGGGAAATCCATGATATAGCGTCACTATTAAAGAGCAAATAAAATGAGAAAACTAGATTCATTGAGCCTATAGACATTGGTTACTATATGCATTTTATGTCAAGTTCACTCCAATCTGATTAAAATTAATTGAGATATTAACGTTTAAACATCAGACAGCCAAAAACGGTTTTCAAATTTTCAATTACAAGCTTTATCCGGTTGATTGGCTAGTGACGTCACAGGCACTACACATAATCTATACACATTATCTATACAATATAGCACTATCTGTACGATATATCACTGTATACACACCGCCAGTTAACACGTGTGTATTTGTCGGTCCAATTAACATTTGACTGGCGTAATCATTAATTTTACACGTAAGCTACATATCACTATACTATATAAGTCAAAGCATTTTCAAAAGCCGACCTTTCTCATCTTAAGTTGTAATAGATTATATATCTAAATTCACTAGTTGATCAACATCTCCAGGCCGTAAATCAGTACGTAATATTTTAACACGGTTATCGGTAGTCATATCGACAAATAAACCGACAGAATGAAACGACACAAGACGGTGCAGATAAAAACATGTGTCTTCTAAAGGTGCGGCAAAAGGGGAGGGGGGCGAATAGAAGAGCCTCCTAAGCTGGTATCTCAGGTACACGGTAACGTCGCATTCTGATTGTGAATTAAATAATAACGTAAATTTTTTTTTTCTTTATATTATATAAAACTGTATATTATTAATATTACATTGGTAGTTTAGTAATTTGTTTAAAAAGGCATAGCCAACTTTCCTGCCATATGCGACATGCTTTCAGCATGTCTGTTATTGGCGTACGTGACCATTTTCAGCTTTTTCGCGCCAAAATCAACCATTTTACACATTTCTTAGTAAGCCATGCCTTATATGGTAGACGAAGATTTCCATGTGACATTGAGATCGTGTAACGCTATTTTAGTGATAACGGAGCTTTTTGTTATAAATACAGAGTAATTATTCGACAAATACAAGTGAATTTGAGCCATGTTACTTTCGCTATTACAAACTATCGAAGCTATCGATAGTTTGCTTAACTATCGCAATTTTTATCGATAGTTTCTTTTTACTATCGATATACACTATCGACAGTCAAACTATCGCGATGCATCGATTGTTCGATGTATCGTTACACCCTTAATGATTATTATTTGAAACCATTTCGTTTCTTAAAAGCCAACAATTGATTATTTCTATCGGCTTAAAAGATGTCCGTAGCGCTGGCTATAACAATTTCACACCAATCTTGTTTCAATCAGAAGCCAATTATTGTTGGCTTACGGTCGGCTTATTCTGATAAAAAAAACCACATGGGGAATATGGCTACAACAACTGTCTTTATAAAACAAATTCTTCCGTAGTCAATTGTTATTTAATTAGGGGGATTAAGGAATCAGTCAGGCGTTAACGAATACACACGCCGGGTGTATATAGGTAATTAAGGAATAAACATCCCGAATATGCATTCGGTCACTGTGACGTCACTGGCGTCTGAGGGGATTAAGAGTGTTTTCAATAATTGGCCAAGTCGGTTTTACGGGAGGTCTATATTTGCGACTTTGAGTGACGATATCTGAATTAATTTTCATCAGATCGACGTTAAACTGCCGTAAAATGCATATAGTAACCAATGTTTATAAGCTCAATGAATTTAGTTTCCTCATTTTATGTGCTCTTTAACTATTTTAATTTCCCCTATGTATTAGTTGCTATTGTGTATGAACTTATTGTGTATTTAATGAGTATTGGTTGCTATTGTGTATTTTTAAATACTCAATAGCAACCAATACCCATTAAATACACAATATGGGCTAATAACTGTTAAATACACAAATATATATGTTAATACACAGGAGACACCAATACCCATAAGATACACAAACACATCCAATACCCATCAAATAGGCAATTGCAACCAATAACCAACCAATTCTAATACACAATATAAGCTATCAACTACTTAATACACAATATCTGCTAATACACATTAAATGCAAAATAGCAACCATTAAATATACAATATCTGCTAATATGAATTAATACATAATATCTGCTAATATGAATTAATACATAATATCTGCAAATACACATTAAATACACAATAGCAACTAATACCTATTAAATATATAATATTAGCTAATGGCTATCAAATGAAAAAAATAAGCAGCTATTAAATACACAATAGAAACCAATTCTGGTGGAATACCTGCTAATATTTTAAATACACAATATCTGTAAATACACGTTAACTACACAATATCTGTAAATACACATTAAATACACAATAGCAACCAATACCCATTAAATATATAATATTAGCTAATGGCTATTAAATACAGAATATCAGTTAGTTAAATACACTATATTGGCAAATGCTCATTCAATACCCAGTAATATGTTAGTAACCAATACCCATTAAATGCACAAAATTTGCAATCACATTATGAAAGATATATTATATATGAATACCTTTTATACACATTAACAAATTATTAAATGCACCTGCACAATCAACCAATTACATATGCTTTCTTGCAATAGTTTTCAGAATTAACCCACCCAGTTTTAAATTCTGTTATTCACCACAAAATGCACAAAAGATGTGTATGTAATATATTTAATTTAGGAAGTTCTGATTCCACAAGGAAAATGTATTTTAAGTTCATGTACGTGTTCCTTTTAACATACAATAAAAATAAAATTTATTATAAACCATTGAAGTGTTTTATTTCCTGGTTTCAAAGTTATCCCATATTACTACATTTGAGAGTAATTTTACTCCCACATTTATTTGCTGGTTTCATAGTTACCCTATGTTACTACTATTTGGGGGTCATTTTACTCCCCACATTTATTGTTGTATTTCGTTTTTTGAACATAGTAACATTAACTAGAATTTCATACTTGTGTGTTGATGTGCTTGAGTTTGATGATTAGTATTTTCAACTAAGGCTTACCATAGATCAGCTTTTATCCTCATTGATGCTTCAGGACACCATAACTTAGATTTTAATTGAAAGAGACTGATGAGACTAGGTGTATAGTTTCACTATATCAAAACTTTGTCTGACTTCTATCATGAAAATTTTCTGCTTTGGCTAAGAATGGTTTGCTCAATACAGAGAGATAAATGTGCAGTTAATTAATATGTGTCATCTATTTTCTTTTTTAAATTCAGTCCCACTGTTGGAATATTTACAGAGTTATTGCTTTGGCCTTGGAATATTGTAAACAGAAAAACTATCAACAATATTTTTTAGAAATTGCCTTGTTTGATCATAGTATAGTCAGCACTATTCAAAGTCAGCACATATTCATTATATTTAACGTGTTATTGCCTTTATCTCATAAAAATTATAACAGAAGAATGTTATAGATTGAATTTTTAAACGCCCTTATGAAAATGTGGTCATATATTGCTATAGCCTCTTTCCGTTTATTTGTCGTTAAGACTTTCTTGTGAATACTCTAGAGATTACATTTATGATCTGATTGTTTTGAAATTGACATTATGTTGTTTACATTACTAGATTGAGTTATGGCCATTGTTTCATTTTATTGCACATTGTGCATGCTCTAACTACAAAAATTATCATCCGATCTGTATGAAATTTATATGCATCCATCAGATTAGTGAATGTCTGTAATTTCTGGTAATTGCTGCTAGAGTTATGGCCCTAGTTTCACTTTCTTAAACCTTGTGAATGCTCTTACAACAAAAATTATCATCCGGTCTGTATGAAATTTATATATATCCTTTGAGTTAGTAAAAAGGACAAGTTTCAGCATTTTCTGTTAATTATGTCTAAAGTTATGGACCTTGCTTCACTTTATTGCACCTTGTGAATGCCCTGTATGAAATCTTCTGTATGAAAATTATAATCTAATCTGTATGAAATTATCTTGTAAATTCCCCCCTATTACCTACAGAAGATTAAATATTCAACAACCCTTGTTGACCGCTCAGATAATTTCGCTGCTATGAGGTATGTTTAGTTGCCTGGCAACCTATCTTTTCAAACCTTGGTTAGTTTGAATTATATAGTTGATCAGTGGATAATATGTAAATATTGCATCAGCTTGACTATGCAGACTATTTGCTGCCAGTGGGCATATCGGTATATCTAGTTAACATCCAACACTCAAACATTGCACCAAGAGATTAGCTGTGAAAATGTCCACCTACAGACACAGATGTTTCACAAGTTTCATCATTTGTTTTACACTTTGCAAATTATTTTTCTCACAATAAGATCTGCACCTGCCGCCTTGAAATACTCTGATTTATGTTAAAACTTTAATTGAAAATACATCCTGCGAATCTGAATAGTGTGAAATAAAATTGGTGAAAGAAAGAGAACTATGAAATTGATTATTGGATATAAAAGAAATTAAAACAATAGCTAATCTCACTTAAGCAAATATTGGAGATTCAGTTCCTTACTAATGGTATTTGAAATATCAGTAATACTTAAAAAAAACTATCTCTTCTGTTACAAGTTGGCTCTAGGGAGACAGATTGATGTCTATGGGAAAGAGAATATAAACTGTAATACGCTATATTATCCGCTGTCTTTGATCGAAAGGCTATGTCTATGACAGCATGGTAATAGGAAAAGGTAGCATCTATTTGGTCAGACATGCCTATAGGGGCAATCTCCAGCCTTTGGCATTAAAGTGCTGTCTAGCACAAAGCCCCTTTGGTGCAAAGAAGATAAAATGTTGATCCTTCATTGAAATATAAATTGTCATAATCTAAAATTTGCATACAGAATTGTTCATTTTGTATGATAATTTTGGCTTAATATAACTTCCTAAAATTGAATTATTATTAAATCTTTGTGTTTGTGTATATTATATTTCTAGAACATAGAATTTTTATGGAAGTTGCCTTTGCTTATCAAGACAAATATGCCTTCGCTGTAACGACGGAAAGAGATGCAGTGGAAAGTCTTAGGTCAGTATTATAATATAGTCTATTAAACTTAAACTAATTTAGAAAATACTTAATCATAAATTCTGTATTTTATGATCACAGCTTGGCTTAGTAAAATAGTCAAAAACTCAAGAAGTTATTAACTGTCGTTAAATTAGGTATTTCAATGATATGTAGTAGCAGTTGTGTTAAAATCTCCCTTTAAGCAAAGCAAGTCTCCACTGTAAAATGATATATTCTAGTTAGCTGTATAATACAATTTACACATGCAACAGGTCTCCTTCAACCATTAAAAACAATTCTATTTAGAAGTCATCTGATTTACACTTAAATGTTTTCATTGTCTGCTTTTGAAATGACTCTGATTAAACAGAACATTTGTGGGCGAATAAGTTAGAGACCATGACAAACCCATTAATTTGTAGAGGCATCAGTAATTAATTATATAGTATTTAATTATTTAGTTTGTTTGTCCCGGGGTGTAGCACTTATTGTTAATCATCCCAAGAGTTATTGAATTCCAATGGCGTCTGACAATAGGTTTCTTATTGAACAGACAGTACCTTAGGGAATACGCATATCGGGAAAAGTACCTAGAGACCAGCAGCTTTGGGCTTCTCCTAAAATAAAAGTCATTAACTTGTCAGAGACTGAATGAAAAATAAAAGCATTTCTTGGTCTTCATTCTTAAAACAATAGAATAGAGGCACATATATTTTAACCATAGAATTTATTTGATACACTTTGTTTGGTAGAATTTATAATATGTTCAGGAATATATGTCTTAAATATACCTCCCGTCATTGTTGTCTTAGTCAGAGCCAGAATGGTATGACCTTAGACCCAATTTCATATTATTTTGTTATACATAGTATGGTATCAATACGTAATAAGAGCTATTAACACTTCACCAATCCTTGTTGTTAAAAAATTCACATGTACCTCATTTGTATTTATCGCATTCTGAGAACAAACCATATCTGTCATGTTAGCCTGTGACTGGTTCTTTTGTTACACCATTAGGATATAACTACTCATTACAGTAATAAGAAAATGAATTTTGTTTCTGTGTTAAGAGAAGTAATTCACCCATTCATTAACATGGACATTGAATTAATGTTCTTTAAAGACACTGGGGTTTTAAAAATGCAAAGGCTTTTCTCTTATTTTGAAAATGATAAATGGTCTATTTAAATGAAAGGTGAAGTAGATGTTAATTATATATAATTACGTGTAATTTCCTTCTGATCCTTGTATTATCAAGTATAATTATTGTATTAGATTCATTATCAAGGAAATGAGGTTTTAGTTAGGCTCGCTTAGACACAATGATCTATCAGACGTTATCTGATATTAGTTCCTACCATCCTCGGCAGATAATGATATCACAACTGATCATACTTTAGTTTAATGATGTATATGATGATATAGGTGGAACCGCAATTCTCTAGGCTGCTATTGATTGGAAAAATCTAATATCTTTGTTTTGTTCATGTTTGGGGATTATCAAATTATTGCACAATTTGTCTGGTAATCGGATTTTCTAAGTAGCCCTGTGATAAAACCAGGTTGTTTCGTGTTACATTTTTTCCAGTAGATCTCAATTACCATGGTTAGTTCCAATCCCACAACTAAATAATGAACAGTTGTGATAACCAGACCGGGTCGCTAGGCTGACGCTGTCTTCCATTATATTTTATTGACCATAAACAACTGTTAAATCAAATCTAATATGAGAAGACAAATAGTCACTATTGATTTGATTGGAATATTCCTGAAATAAACATAAAAAAAACAACTGTGGGAAGACATGTTTATTCAGAATTTGCTAAAAAAAAAAAAAAAAAAAAAAAAAAAATCCAAACAACAAAAGATTTTTTTAAAAATCACGGAGTAGGAAATTATTGTTTGTGTAGGATTTCTGTTTGATGTTTCTTAATTGTTTTGTTTATAGTATTGAATATCACTCACAAAGAAATAATGATTCTTTTACCGGTAATGGGATTTTTATAGTTATTCATGATCAATTAAATTTGTTTTGTATTTTTGACCTCTGTGTGTTATTGTTGAATATGTTGTTAATTTTAATTGGAGGTGTGGATATAATAGTACACACCATTTAAGTTCTTGTCAACAAGCTTTAAACATGATATCCCACGCAAAATATCACGCAAAATATCGTGTGTATTGCGTAATATCTTTTGGTACTTTTTTTTAAAAAAAAAAAATTTTTTTAACATGTACCCTGAAGGATGGTTGCAAAATATTTCAACAAGTCTTTAAACATATCGATAATAATGCCACAATATTTATATATATGAAATATCTTACCTTTTCCTTGCCCTGCTCCTTTCCTGCACCAATGGGAAGGGGAACTTAGGACCCCCTGAGCCAATGCAATATACACTGAGGCATCATGGCTCTACCTATTTTGAAAAAATATTTCAATAGTCAGCTTTTCGGATAATATGGCACTGATCCAGGAACAATGCAAGTGTAATCTTTAAGTGGCATTTAGTGATTGGAGAACACAATAACAGAACACAATTTTTATGGGAAACAATCACTGGTTTATTCTAATATCACGACGTTTCGACAAGTATCCTCTTATCGTTATCAAGCACAATGACATTTAGTAAACTAATGCAAGTGTAGTAAAAATGTTATTTTCAAATGTACTTATTTTTTTTTTTTTTACAGAGAATCTGACCAAATAAGTCAGTCATCTATGGCAGCTATTTGGGCATTACATTGTAAGGACATAACAGAAAGCCATGAAAACTGTATAGATGTTAAATATAAAGGCAAAATGGATTTACCATCATTAGCTAAATATTTACGATCCATGACTCTTCCTAAATTTGTAAGTTTATGTTGTGCTTGTTTAGCTATTTCAAAATAGGTTGCCAATCAACAGCCCATAGACCAGCTTTATTGCCATATAGGGGGCATGAATCGTTAGTCACAATTTTCTTTCAAAATGGGTCATAGCTTATGCAAATTATCACACTTTTACGAATTCATTCTGTCTTATCTTTAGTTATTTATTTCATAGTCAAAAGACTATTTGTTTTCTATTTGTTGGATGGGGAAACCCCTTAATGATTGGTTTGTAGATCAATATTAATATTCGTTTATGTTGATTTGTTGATTGATATTGATATTCATATATGTTTGATTGTAGATTTCTGTAAAAAATGGTTATGAGATGATACCATATGAAAAAGAGAAATTAGACTGTCTTTATTTGGTATATGATACAGCTACACAAAATGAAGTAGACAAAATATTGCAAAACTATAAGTATTTCTTTCATGGTATAGTTGGAATAGTACTTGTAAACATGTAAGTAAAAATGCTAAAACACAAGATAATTTTTATTTTGCTTGCACACCAATGGTTAAATCTTTCAGATTAGTTTTCATTTATCAGTTGGGATGATATTTGTCTTTAAACAATCAGATTTTACACTTGTTTTCTGTTTGAAAGATTAGAATTGTTTCACATAGTATGTTTGGTGTAACTGTTTTGATATTGAACTTTTGAAAAGAAAAACTCAGAAAGATGGCATTCACACAGGCCTCTGGTTTCTCTGGCGTTATTGAATTATTTGTTGTTTTTAGGAATTCTGTCCTTGATTCGGTTAAAGATAAATATAGTCATGTGACATTACCTGGTATTGGTTTGAAAAAAGCAGACGAAGTGAGTATGAGATATACAAGAAATATTTCTCTTTATTACCAGAAGGTCACAATAACATCTAATATGGACATTGTATTAGAAACATTTCTCTTTATTTACCAAAATAAATCATGCAGTGACTCAAATTACATGTACCGGTAATCTGATTAGATATAGATTTTTATTTTATCTTGTTTTTTGAACTTTCAAATGCCTCTACTTCATGAAGATCTGACTGGTTGTAGTGGGAGGTCTCATCAGAGGTAATATGAATGTCTTTTGACCCTATGACATCAGACATTTGATTAGCCAATCAGCTTTGATGCACATCATGCCAAGAACTCGCCACAACAAACCATTTGATTGGCTAATGCCTCACATCAACCAGAACACTGTTTATCTAACAATTTTTTCAGATCCTAGTGTAGTAAAGACCAGTAAAACCAAATTTTAAACTTTAAGAAACGAAACGAAATAGGATCTGTGTTTTAATCAGATTGTGACTCATATGTGATACGGACATTAAGTTGTCACCACATCTCTCTGCAATCCATTGGACCATCTACATTGTCTTGTGAAAGCTCTTAAGGTCCCTAGGATGCAAGCAAATTAAAAAGTTTACAATCAAAAACAAGCAAGATATCTTCGAGTTTTAATTGAAACTTGTGAAGATGATACAGGACAGACTGGTATTCTTAGACTGGTAATATTTGGCACCCAAAAATGTTTTCCTAACAAAAAATTTTACAACATGTATATTCGCATGTATTATTAGTATATATGTATTTTTCTTTCATCTTTATTTTCAGGAAGATGTAGGATTTATGACCAGTGAATGGTCAGATCACACAGTGGCTGAATTTATAACAGAAAATTTACTCTATACAAAACCTGAATTTAACGGAGAAGCTAGTGGCCCACCATCAGATACAGAATATATTGACATGAAAAATGATGATGATAATGATAGAACTCAATATAATCTACCGTCAATTGAAGATGGTCAGTTTTAATTATTAGTTTTAGAGATAAATGTTATTATATTGTATGAGAATAATCCAATTTTATACAAAGTTGCTGCTTTGTTATTCTGGTTGTTAGGCTAAGGGGGGGTTGGGATGGCCTAGTGGTCTAGAGTGCCGTGCTTCGACCTCTAGCTGGCCGGTCACCTCTGGCTTGCGGCTGTGGTTTCGAGCCCTGGTGTGAGCGTATGTGGCATGGAGATAGGGGCGCCTTCTCAACCTCGTGGGTTTCCTCCGGGCACTCCGGTTTCCTCCCACTGCTAAAGACCCCTACGCGCAAGCGAATTATTGAAATAAAATTAAACCATATGTTAGTCCCGAAATGACCTAGTTTGTGTTGAGTGGACGTTAAACCCCATTTCTCTCTCTCTCTCTCTGTTAGGCTAAGCTTGTTCTCCTTAGGGGCAATGTTCTTCAAGATAAAGCCTAGGTATGAAAGCTCCTACATGATCGAAATGATTGACAGACTTTGATTTTGAATATCAAGTCATAATTTCCATGTGGTGGTTATGATGTCATTCTCGGTTTCTGGTCCATATAGTAACTATCATACTTGTTTAAAACTGTAGTCAACTGTAGTGTGTTTGACGTTGTTCTAAAACAACAGTACAAATTTATGTAATAGCATTTGGAATCACAAGTCGGCACATACCAGTACTTGAAGATGTCAACTGGTAGTTTAAAAGTGTGTCAGACACTCAACGTTTTTAGCTGGTCATTAATACTACTGATGAGAATATCAAAATTATCATGTCTATAAGTCTGATAAATCTGCCATAAAAGAGCTTTGGCAATATATCGCCTTAATAGCAAGCATGCAATATGAAATTTTTCATCTAATTCAAAATACTGATTTACTACACTGCTGAGTACAATTATAATAAAATCATCTGCTTTATGAAGAAAAGCATGCGACAAATACAGAATCTGTGGCAGTGAAAAGAATCAAATGAAATTCTGTAATGATGTGTACAGACTACACAAGTTTTTTTTTTATATTTATCATTATATTCATAATGCTGTATTTAACATTTGTAATAAAAAAGGAGCCATGTAAAAATAGAAATAACCATATTATACATTAAATTGATATTGTTTAACATTGGTAATTAATTTAGTTCCAGTACTACATAGTACAATATAATCAATAAAAATTCCATCATTTTGATATAGCTTTATTGGATTTTTTTCTGTGTTTAACTTTCGTAATAAACAAGGAGTCATATAAAAATAGAAAAAAAAAACATTATTTGAAAATGATATTGGTTAACATTTTCTTTTAAGATAGTTATAGTTCACAAATGGTAAATTTAGTAAAAGTACTAGACATTAGAATACAATCAATAAAAAATTCTATTATTTTGATTTTGCTTTATTGAATTTTTTTTCTGTGTAACATTTAGCCCACCATAGACTGGCTAAATGATTTTGAACATTCTTCATTTGGCAGAAATTTAAAAAAGGTATAGAGCGTTTGTTTAGTTAGGCGGCAATTAATGTTAGTCTATCTGTGTTGGACTTTTGTAATGATGCAAGAGTCATATAAATATAGAAATAACCATATTGTGTAATAAATAGAAATAACTTTTATTTGAAATAATGATAGTTCACAAAATAAATGGTAAATTTAATGGTGCAATACAATCAATAAAAAATTATATTATTTTGATTTATTTTCAGTGGAAACACAAGATGATCAGGTAGCAGATTCTGTATTTAGATTAACAAAACAAGCCATGTCTTTAAATACTGTATCAACATTAACAGATCAAACTTATTCTCAAACAATAACAAACTCTAGCCTACTTATGGTTCTGTTTTATATACCATGTAAGTATATTTAATTTCTCTGAAGTGATAAATTGTTGATGGCACAGAATTTATGTGAACACTAATATTTTTGGTCTATGTCTCTTTAACTATGAACAGTTTTACTACTACAACAAACTGTAGATCTGCTACAGTTGTAGCATTTATCTTTATCAACACATGTTTTTAGATGAGCTAAACTGAATTGGATTGCACAGATGTGTTTTTTTACATAGTGATGGAGCTTTATAATTTCATTAATTTCAAAACAGAATCTATTATGTCTCAACACTGCTTTAGGTGTCCCATATATCAAATCAACATACAAAATCCAGTAAAATTCAAAATTTCATTTTTGAGTTTGACCCAAATCAAATAAATGAAATTGAATGGGGGCACAACTTTTTATTTTTATACACCGATAATGATGCTGATGAAGAAGTGCATTTTTTGTGCAGTGTGATATAAGTTAAATTTTGCTAGGACAGAGGCACTATGACCTACTCTTATTTTGATTTCCAACTGTTGGGGGATCTATAATGTACTGTCAATGGTATACCAGTGACCTTGTTTTATCATTCCATCCAAAAAACTAGGCACATCTGACAGCTTGTCTTTTATTTTATTTTTTAGTCGATGCTAAAAGTATGGCTTTTCTAAGAGCTTATGGAGAAGCCTCTGAATTATTAGTTGATAATTCTACACCGAACGTATTAGCTAGAATGAATTGTTATGATTGGACAGATGTATGTGGTAAAGAGAATGTATTTACCTACCCTACTATACGTGTATTTAAAAAGGGAAAATACATAGAAGATTATAATGGATTATTAGACACACAAGCTGTTGTCAGAACTATAAGATTGTAAGTAAAAGAAATAAATCGTTACTTCAGAGTCAATAAGTGTATCAGATTTTTGTCAATTTGTTTAAGAGAACCAAAAGTCATACAGCTTTGAAGATAAATGATATCAATGTCACAATGTTTTATTTCTAAAGTTTTCTATGTTAAGATGCACAAAAGAATTCTGGTTCTGTATGAACATTCTTTTAATTCCTCACTGAAAATATGTAGTTTTAACTCTACTTTGTACAAATATATGACTGAAATTACACCATGCCTCAAAGAAAAACAGTTTTAACGATAGACAGAAAACTGTTATCAAAAAACCAGAATAAAGAAATACTGAACTACAAGTTTCAAAAACCTGTCACAGGATGTCTCTATCACAGATAGTCCTATAGTGAAAAGTGATCTTAGATTATATGGAAAGAATAAGCATACATGATTTTGTTCATGATACCCATCCCAGCTATATGGTCAAGACTGGCCAGAGTTTACCAAGGCAAAACTGTCCAAGCAAAATTTAGAATGCAAAGTGTAACACAAGTGTATTGAAGGATTGAAATGTATAGATTAAAAAAGATAAAGTACATGATCTGCATAAATAGATAAATATACAAGGTTTGCTTAAATCTAATACAAATTAAATTGAACTTTTTGATTTTTACACAGCATTGAAATCTTACCAATTTTCTACTGAAACCATGCTCTTCCTACAACAGTAACATTTGTATCAAAAACATTCCCACATATTCTTTCCTTTAATGTACTACAAAAAGCCAATTCAGACAATATGATTACTAAATTTAAAGTCTGTATGCCGACTTTAAACAAGTATGTGAAATATAACCAATTAAATTGTACTGACGATACCATGAGGTCATAATAGATGCAAATATATTTGCTTGCCTCACAAATTCTCTTGTGTAGATAAATGACTAGCCATATTTTATTCAATTACTAAAAGAAGAAATATTAGTGTGTATTAACCTAGCTATCTAACTCTTCAACAAATCTCATTACCAAGTTATATTAGTTTTATAAGTGAACAGTCCATTTCTGATATTCATATTCCCTAAACATATTATCCAATTGACCAGTTAGTCATGAAAATATCTTATATTCAGAGGAGAATTTATAGGAATCAATAAATACATACTTTACTTCTCTCTTAAATCTCTATATTCAAGTCTAAACTGTTCCTTCATTTAGCTGCTGTGACTGGTGTTTTTGATGAGACAGATTATGCTTACTTTTTATACGGCCACATTGAAATCTTGTCGTATATTGTTGTCGCCCCCGTCCGTCCGTAGGTCTGGCGTCCACAATTGCTTGTGGAAGCTCTAGAGGCTAAAGTTAATATCCAATTTACTTTAAATTTATACACAGTGTTTAAGGGCATGAGATGAAGAAGCCTATTGTTTCTCAGCGATTTCTGATAATTACTGCCAGAGTTATGGCCCTTGATCACTTCAAAAAATCTTGTGGACGCTCTAGAGGCCAAAGTTGATATCAGATTGACTTTAAATTTACAGACAGTGTTTAAGGTCATGAGACAAAGAAGCCTATTGATTTTCAGCGATTTCAAATAATTACTGCCAGAGTTATCTCCCTTGATAACTTCAAAAATTCTTGTGACACTATAGAGGCCAAACTTATCATCCGATTGACTTCAGATTGATACACAGAGTTTAAGATGTTGAATCAAACAAGTATTTTGATTTTCAATGAATTTTGATAACTGGGGCCTATTTCACGAAATTTTAACTAAGATAAGATCCCAATTTTAGTAATTTGATTGGATAATATTAGATTGATTTTAGTGCTTAGCCAATCAAAATTGAAGTATCTACTAAAATTGGATTTTATCTTAAGTTAAAATTTCGTGAAACAGGGCCCAGAACAGCTAAATCCATGATATTAAATGTTTCGTATACTAATTGTTAGTGTGGGGCAAAACCTTACAAAAAGCAAACAAATTCTAATGATTTTTTGATAATTGCATAATGAGTTGTTACTCTTAATCAGATTTTAGTGTATTACAAATGTTTCATTACCGAAAAAAGTAAAAATATGCGACAACCTTGTTGATTGCCTGGATGATTTAGCTGCTGTGAGCATATGTTTCGTTGCCTGGCAACCTATCTTTCCAGAAGTCCTCATATCAACTCTCAGTTATTTGCTATACTTTTGCATTGTATTCAGTCTGAATTAAAGATCATTTTGAAATGTGATTGTGCTTGTATACTGTCGTCACCCTGTCCACATTTGCTTCTTCTCCCTCTGTCGGATCAAGTTATGATCCAACTGACCTTTATTATATAGGTCATGAGACAAAGAATCCTGCTTATTTTCAACAATTTCCAATAGGGTTATGATCCTTGATTACTTTGAAAAATCTTGTGGACATTCTGGTTATTATCCGATTGACTGATATCAATACCTAGTGTTTAAGGACATAAGCAGAAGAATCCCATTGATTTTCAACAATATCTGATAATTCTGACTCTTCATCACTTTGCAAAATCTTGTTAACAGATCTTATTTTCATAAGATAGGGATTATTTACTACCTTTAAAAACTTGCAGACACCCAAGATTATAAATATATTTTTAAGAAATAAAAAGTCTAGAATTAATTTTAGTGTTATTTTCTGATTAATTTGAAGTTAGTACTCAGTGTATGTGGTGAAACCCCTTATTTTCAATGATTTCCGATCAATCAAACAACTAAATTTATCAACATTACTTGTACATGTTTTGTATGATAAATTTTAGCATCTTGAAGAACTAGTAGTGAATCAAGTTAGTAATATCCATATGTCTTCATGATTAAACATTTTGATTAAATTTTAATGTATGAGGTGTGCTTTATTTCCCATTTAATTGACAATTGGTATAAGCCAACAAATGTATCGCTGTGCGTTTATATAAGTTTGCTCCAATAATATTTTGTGCAATGTTATGGGGTTTCAACAGAAACAGTCAATGCTATGGTCAAGTAATTTTTTTACAATAAATATAAAAAAAAACCTGGCGTATTGGAAATATGAGATGAAATTTAATGCTTTTTTTGATTAATAAGAATGAATTATTTGTTGTATTTAGATCAGTTAAACACTAATTTGTTGTTTGCGATATCAGTTAGGTGATATTAGTAACTAATAAAACACACAGCCACCTTGATTAATTTACAACCCCAATTTAGCTTTCACAACACCTCAGTTGTTACTTAACACCTATACCTGATTGGGGCTATAAAATAATCAAGGTAGCTGTGTGTCTGCAATAGTTTTACACCTCCACCTATGGCGTGTATTCTTGTCTTGTCTATTTGTCTGATTATAATATGATAGTTTGGACAGGTTTATTTTCGTATTAAATAACATAAATTTTAATTTTTACAAATTCGCTGACAGCAAATACCGCTAATAACTATCTTGAAAAAAAAAACACGTTTAGTAAACGAGGCATTTTTACCAAGCCTCATTCTGAACAAAATACCTCGTTCCAAAAACAGGGCAATTTAAATAAAAAAAACCCTTGGAACTGCAGACAACGAGTCATTTTTTTATTTCACTTCGTTTGGACAGGAATGCAGAACTCGGCATTCTGAGGTTTATAGTGCCAGTCAAGACAAGTTTAAATTTCTATTTGGAAATGGTTTTGAAATGTCAAACTTTCTTTTTGCAGATTGCAAATTGGTAGTCCAATAAAACTGCAATCATCTGAAAAGGTGATGGATTTTATAGAAGGTAGATTACCAGCTAACATAAGTCAACTAACTAATACTAGTATATTAGGTGTTTTTGATTCTTCTCATAAATCAGGTCGGTATTATTACAATCTAATATTTTTCTCGTTCCAGTATTCTCCGCAGACGGGAGGGATGGCCGAATTGTTAGCATGTGCTTTGATAAGGTCTGTCATTGAGTCAACAGGCGTGGTTTCGATTCCCCGGTTCTATGTGACAAGGAGTAGGGTCTCCTGTTAACCTCATTGGTTTTCTCCGGGTCCCCCAGTTTCGTCTCACTGCTAAAAAGACCCCTACGCAAAAATTGATCCATATGTTAGTCCCAAAATGACCAATTTTGTGTTGAGTGGATGTTAATCTCTGTTTGAATATGTATCAAATTATCGAACAGACAAGGTACTTGCCTAACTATCTATCAATTGAAATGACAAATATAAAAAATGTTAAAGTGAATGGCAAGTCTATTATAAAGAGATAAAAGAAGAACAATTTTAACCCAAATGTCAAGGTGAATACAAAGCTCTAAGTAACATGATCCTTCAACATTCAAAGGTTGTTCAATTATTTTTGATGTATCGATAGAAGCTTTTTATGTAGAATATTGGTGTAACCTTCTGGGCTGTCATACAAACTGTTTTATTTTGTTACCAGACTCACCCAATATATGAATTAGTCAACCAAAATTTAATTCCAAAGATATTGTTGTGGCCTCCCCACTCCATATAGTTTTAAAATGAACTTAATTGATTTACAAATTTTGTAGCCAGCCACCCCAAAGCCAAATATGTTTCAAAATATATTTGACTTTAATTTCAGAATTAAGTGCCTTTTCTAAAATAGCAAAACAATACATGAAAACTATTGTATTTGGAGTGACTGATAGTACAACAGCTAAAACCAAATCTCCAGCTATTATTATTATTAGACATAATGATCCATTCCAAAAGGATTCCAGTCTTACATCAGACTTTAGTACAGATAGTATAGCAGAATTTATAGAAAATAATAGATTACCTGTTTTGGTAAGTTAAAAGATCTTTGATATTAAACATTAAAGGGGATACTTGAAATTTTTAGTTGTTAAAGATGGTCCTCCTGCACTTATTATTATGTAAGAATTAGACACAGAACTGGCCATTGTTGCCTTAATAGTTAAAAATAGATGATTAGAAATGCTTAAAGATTTAAATCAAATTACTTGATACTGAGGAGGTGTGTGAAGTTTTGACAAAGTAGTCCTTATTGTCAAGTAGCATTGCTATGATAATAAACAATGTCTGAATTTTATTGTTAAATTATTGAAATGGTGAGTGGGTTCTAATCCATTCAATATTTAAGCCATCCAATTGCCTAGAGACTTGATTATGGGCTTATCATGTGAATAATTGTCACAATAAAGATCCTTAAAATAGCCAGACGAAACACTATGTGAAAATGGGGAAATTTGTGTAAAAGGTAAACATAAAGTGATCATAAATTCTCCCCCAACAAATAATTTTCTTCCTTAGGTCTATCCACATTTGTATGTAACAAAGAATAGAGTTGCACATATCTAATCTCGTGGGTTTTTCCCAGGTCCCCTGGTTTCCTACTACTGCTAAAGACCCACACACCTAAGCTATATAGATGTATTTATGTCCATATATGTATTAAATTTGAAGAATTTGTTTCTAGTATAAATAGGTTAGCAAAGAGAATTAACCTGACAAAGATCAATCATTTTAAGATTATTGGCTTTATTCTATGTAACACTGATTTATAATACTTAATGTTGCTTGATTTCTTATTTCAGCCTGAATTAACAGCATACAGATTCCCAGATTTATTTAAAAGAGGAAAGCCATTAGTTATTTTATTTTTAGATGAACCAGTTAGTAGTGATATAAAAGAAACATTAGCCAATATAGCTAAATCTGGTAAATTCACAGAATTTACTTTCTGCTGGATGGATATGTAAGTATAAACTGTATACTATTAGTAAGTGCAGGGGGACTGCACCACACACAATTCTACACAAAAACAAATATACAGATAAGACATCATACTAAGAGACCACAAACAAAAACAAATCAAAAAGAGTGAATGGATCCGGGGGCTAGCCGTAAGCGTCCACTGCGCTGTACAGTCCCGGGCCTGTGGTGACACAGACTTCACTCATATTTGAAAACAAGTTGGCAGTAAAACCCAAGGAATTCAATGATCACAAGAAATCAAGTTTCTGTCATTTCTGTAAAATACTTTTTTGACCAGAAGTAGGCAACACTCTTCGAATAAATGCCTAAGGCCCGTCAGTTCTAGCACAATCAACGTGGAACTTTGCGTGCTTATTCATTGGATAATTGCACATTGATTGACAAACTGTGATTTTTGATATGATGTCACAATACCAAGATGGTAGCGGCAAGGTCATGCTGTGTTTCTGATCCATAATAATACATTTGTTTTGTAAATATTTTGTTCTAAGATTTTCATCTAGTTTCTAATGTGTAAACAAAAATCTGCACATTCCATGCTTTATTTATAGTTAGTTAGTACTATTTTTTGAGATATGTTTTTATTTTGCAGAACATCGAATCGTGGGATAGGAGAAAAAATATTAAATTCATATACGCAGTCTAGTAGAGTACCTGCTATCTCTATTGTAAATAATAAAAAGGTAATATTAATATTATATTCATTTGGTATTTCTCTTAATTTTAAAAGATCATGCAGGTTGCTGTGTAATTTTTCTTGCTAAATAAGATAATGAAATTAACCATTTTGTGTATGAATATTCAAATTAAAATAGATATTTTGTTATTTAATTTATATTTTATTTATTCAGTGGCACTTAAAACAAATGATATTTAACTAGTCATACATACAAGAAATATTTGTTATTCATTCAAAGTTAAATAGAAATAAATAATAGTTAAATTGACTTGAATGAAACTCAATTTCAAGACATCAGAAAAATGCTTAAGAAATGTTAAGTCATTTGAATTGAAATAAATATTGGAATAACATTTCAATAATGAGTTACAATATTCAGATAATGAAAAACAGCATTCAAAGAGTAATATTTATTTTTTCTTATTCAACGAAACAGGGTGATGTATATAATTATCATGGTGCTAGCACTGAGTTTTCAGAGAATAAATTAATAAAATGGTTTACAGAAGTTTTGTCAAAAATGGTTGAACCATCAAGTAAGTGCTAGTCAAAACTTGATTCTTGTTTGATTAAAGCATTTTCATAACTAACTTATCTTCCCCTTACCATCGTAAACCTGTGGTTGTATGGTCTTGATCTTTCCAGCCAAAATTATTTCCACTTTGACTACAAAGAATATTGAGATGGACAAAATATTCCCCTTAGTTTATGCAGTGAGAAAAGTCATACAATTGCATCGAAATATGCAGAATGTATTGTTAATGAGTAGACTCAAATAGTATTTTCTAGAAGTTCTTACAAGAAACAGTGTGCACAAATAGACAAGCACTTACTCAATTATTGCTATTTTGTCTGGACCAATGTTCGTTGAGGACACTATTTGCGATGAGGTTTGAGTTTGACGTCCTACTGTTCTGTTCCTAAACTGGGCTAATGAAAATGGGCATACACCATACAGTGTGCTCTGAGGGAAATTTTGCCTGGGCAGCGGCGCTACAGCCTACTCTTATATTGAATTCCAACTGCCAAGGGATCTTTTACATACACACCAATTTGTACACAGGACCTCGGTTTTTCATCCCATCCAAAAGACTAGACAGCTGTTCTCATCTGGATGAACTTTCTAGGCCAATGCAGGAATAGAACACCCGACCTACAGGCTACCGAGCCAACGTCTTACCCATTTAGCTGTGTGATCCCCTCTCAAAACAAATAAGGAATGAAACAGGAATCAATGGTATTTTAAATGATTGCATCCTTAGTTATGGTCCTTGTTTTGAAATCTTGTCACTATAACAGAAGTTAGAATATTATCAGCCAATTTTTGGGGTAGTAGAGATGCAACTACTATTTTTAACACTTGTGAATGTATCTTTTGTTGCCTGGCAACCCTAGACCATAAATTCCAGAACTAAGTTGACAGGCTATTATTTGTATATTTTAGAAACATTACCAAGTGGAGACTGGAAACCATCTGGTCGTAGTTATGACTTTTTAGCTATGATGGATTTTGAAGCTGAACATGGTCAACCTCCTGAACTCATTAACAATGAAGAAATATGTAAGATATAGATTAAGCCTCTTTAAGATGCTTGGGTTCTACTAGGTTTATACTCTTTAATCGTTGTCAGTAAATTGGTATCATTTTTAAGTTGCCATATTTTCTGACTTAATGTCAATAATCAACAGAGGAATATTTCACTATTTGATCAAATTGAGAAATTGGACCCAACTTACTGGCAATAAGTTGGCAGTGAAAACACAACATTATTATCACAATTACTGTAATATATCTGATGTACGCCAGCAACATACCCCAATAGGTACAGTCGTCAGCTTATATTTCTATTTCTGAGCTTGTCGTTATGCTAGATTCGAGTGTGTACATTCTTTGTGGACTTTCTATAAGTAGAGGAGACTCTGTCTAAATTACTGATACTTGATTATTTAACAAACTTGATGATGTACCAAACAGGCTAAATTTTCATTGAAAACGTTTTACAGTCTTCAAAAGGATATTTCTTAAGGGCATAGTAAGTCTGAGTCAACCATAATTAAGATCTGTTCCACCAAACCCAAGTTTCTCTTTCATAATCTACATATATTAATATGGTATCTTCATTATGACAGACCTACAATGTCTTAAGGTCTTAAAGTATTATAATCCCCTCTGTAGCAATTAGAAATGAAAGTAGAAATAATTCTCCAAAGGAAGTAGAAATCACAGCAAACAATATCTGGTTGGTGACAGTGGTTGTGGGGGGTAGTTGTGGAGTAACTAAAATTTATGAGAGTCACTTTGATATGAGATTCCATTGGTCAAAAAGGGGGTTGGATGGCTGAAAGTTTAGCACGTGTGTGCTGTATCATAAAGCCTGTCATTGAGTCAACTAGCGTGGTCTCGAATCCCCAGTTGTATGTGACAAAGAGTTAAAAATAATCACCAGTTGATATTGTTTGACAGTTTACATTTGAGATTGTAGCCTAAGGAACTATAAATATCCTTAAAAATATTTTCACCTGAAAAGAAAATGTAAGAATCCAGCTTTATTTCTATTGATCAGATTTCATTTTTCGGGGGAATATATACTATTCAAAAAAAGTAGGGGATATTTGATTTTTAAGTGTTATTAAAGTCACCTAATGAAACTGACGAAGAAACAAATGACAAAATGAAATGAAGTTACCATTCATCGATTTATTCCAAATGATCGTTAGACTAAGTAAGGCACAGACTGACCATTATAAGGGTAAAATGATACCCGGGGTCAAACAGCAAAGTTACCACAGCATCACAACAAAGTCAGTAACGGGTAAATCCTCCTCTGTTTGCCAAACAAGCATTGATCCGATGTGGCATACTCCTAATGAGACGTCTAAGGTCATTTTGGTCCAGATTGTTCCATTCCTGTTGCAACGCAGCAGCAAGCTCTTGGACATTGGCAGGACGTTGTTGATGTTGACGTAACCTCTGTCCAAGCATGTCGCAGACATGCTAGATGGGGGAGAGGTCGGGACTCAGTGCTGGCCAAGGTAATGTGGTGATGTTCTGTTGTTGGAGGTAACCTGTAACGATCCTGGCCCTGTGACATCTTGCGTTGTCATCTTGGAAGATGAAATGGCGGCCATGACGTCCTGCGAACGGCACAACATGGACTGCCAAGATGTTGTCCCGGTAGTACTGGCCTGTAACACGCCCTGCAACAACATGTAAAGCCGTTCTTCCAGCAACAGTGATGCCTCCCCACACCATAACAGAACCACCCCCAAATCGATCATGTCTGATGACATTAACGCCTTGGAAGCGCTCGTTTCGACGACGCCACACCCTCCTACGTCTGTCCAAAAAATCAACAGTGACCCTTGACTCATCTGAAAACATCACATTGCTCCAGCGTCGATTATCCCAGTGTTGACAATCCCTACACCAACGACGTCTTGCCTGAATGTGATGATCTCTCAAACAAGGGATCACGCAAGGACGTCGGGCGCGAAGGTGACCCCTATGCAGTTGATTCCGAATCGTCTGGCCACTCACTCTCACACCAGTGTCTGCTTGAAGACGAGCGCTGATCTGATTTGCTGTGATGACACGATTTCTCAAGGCCAAGGTACGGATAAATCGATCCTGGGCTTGAGTTGTCGCCCTTGGTCGACCTGAGCGTGGTCTGTCCTGTACAGATTGTGTATCACGGTATTTGGACCATAGCCTGCTTATGACAGACTGAGAAACATTCATCGTCCACACCACAACCGCCTGTGTTGTGCCGATCTGTAGCATGCCAAGGGCACGTAACCTTTCATTTTGGGTAAGCCGACGCATATCAAAATTTGTTTTCTGGTCACTAAAACAATAAAACTGATGTTTCCACCCTGGAATTCAATGCCACAATGACTGTAACATTCAAAGTCAGAGTCGTGCAAATCTTGGGTTGGACCCCCATGATGATCCCAAGCATCACCTGCATTCCATGCGGTAGCTATTGGTGCGTTTGGGCATCACATGTAACTGAAAATGTTTCTTCTGTTAGGTTCTATAGTGACTTTTTTCGTAGTCATTTGCATATTTTAGTATTATGCCCCCAAAATCAAATATCCCCTACTTTTTTTGAATAGTATACAAAAGAAAAATCACATATTTAAACATGTCATTTATCTCTTGTATATTACCCCAAAAAGTGGGGAAAGGTATAATATTTGACATGTAACTATAAAATATAATCCTTCATTTTTTAGCTTATGAAGGAGATCAAGAAGCCAGACCTGAAGAACTTAAAACTGAAGAAATAGAAGCAAGAGCTGAATTAATACAGTTGGGTAATTCACGTCTGTATCATACAGCTAAAGATAGAAAATCAGATGACACAATAACAGATAAAACACCAACAGCAGAACATCCAACAGATAAAACAACACCTCAACATCCAGCAGATAAATCAACAGAACCAATGAAAGATGAATTATAGTTTATAAAAATTTGTTTTTCCTCACATAATCTCTTCCATTGATTTATCCATTTTTATTTTGGTGCATATTATTTGTTCATGGTACCTATGCCATAATTGTTGAGTGACAATACCAGGGCTCTCAGTACAGTCATTTTTGTCAGTTTTGACTGATCAGCAAAAAAAATGACCAGCAGGAGAACTTACTGCCAGTCAATTGACATACCATAAAATTATAATTTAAAAGAAATTAACCTTGAAATATGATAAATACAGTTAAATAATATAGCCTTTATGCGAACAAACATAATTAGAAATACGGGATAATGCCATAAAATTGCCATAATTATTAAAAGATATCTTGCTAAACAAAATAAATCAAAAATTGAACAAGTGGCTATGTTTTGAAGCGAAAACCCCAGACTATACTGATAATACACAGGTCACAGTTCTATAGAATGCAGTTACTGCTTATTACGTTTTGGCTAGGCTTCTTTAATCTTTATCAATGTCGTTCAGTAATGGGTAGTAATTGTATTCCATGTGACCTATGTATTCCCGTTCAATTACTAAATGCCATTGAAACAATACAGATAATGTTTTAATTCTCCTGTCATTCCACAATTATTTCTGTAGAAGTTTTAGCAATGTTGTTATAAAGCTTAAAAATCAGTTGAATATATTATATTTTTATTTGATGTTATATGATTTGACATATAAGTTCTATCTTATCCTAGATCTGTTGATTCACAATAGAAAGTGTGTATAATTTTCATCCCATCACTAGTTATTAATGGCATTAAGAACGGTCAAATACTTTATTTTTAGATCGCTGTCCAGTAAGTAAATTTTCTCTCCTCAAAATCTTCTGAGTGTTGTCTGTGTAACCTACACAGAGATCAACAGTAGATTAAAAGTAGATGTTACAGGAGTAGAAAAATTGAATTCATGACTTTATTCCTTACCAATACAAAAAAATTGCAGGAATCAATTTGGATATTTGCTTCTGTAATAATAGTAATTTTCTGTTGATATGGTTGAATAATCTTGATCCAAGGTGATTATTCAAAATGATTCACTTAATGGACATAACAGCCTTTATATGAATTAATGCGATATATTATGTTCTGTTTTTGCCATAATATGTTTTATTGCTTTCGCAAGTTGAAGTTTAATCTGCTGTTTTTAATACAATATTACATAATATTAATGTAATGTTTTGAATAATCTTTCATTTCTAAAACTGACCTTATCCATTACTTCTTTTCAGATACTATTTTTGTTTTATTTCTGACAGTACTTTGGCTCAATTTCAATTTTGAAAGGTTATGGAAATAAATCTCTTAATACAACAAAAGACTGTACTCATAATATCAATGTTATTAAAGTGACCGATGGTCATTTGAGGGATTTTGAATCAGTTGCAAACTACAACACTGGAGAAAGCTGAATTTCTGATAAGAATATCAGCCAAAAATGGTTCAATTGGACATTTTTCAATTTCACCTGTTGGTTTTTGGTAAAATCCTTTTAATCTGACTGAATGCAGTCTGACTTGGTTTTTAATTCAGGGTTATAATTAAATAATTAATCAATCTGAAAACATTTTAGTGTGGATTTATTAGATAGAGTTGAAAAATGCCAATGTTTATTTGTGACTTTATAGTCAAAGTGATTTTTAATACATCATGTACATGTAAATAAACTAGGTTTATAGGGCAATATATATTTTATTTTATGTAGATATTATTGGTAGTAAGGGTTTAGTTATAATGTTTTACAATGTTTACTGTTTATAGCTTATTGTTGGTAGTAGATTTTTATAGCTGAAAGTCTTGGGTTTTGTTCAATTTAATCTTCCAGATGTTTCTGTCACATTGGCCTATGTATGTATCCTTATTTGTGGAAATATAGTCTTATATTGTTGCCACCCTTGTGTCTGTCTGTCCACAGTTGCTTGGAATTTATGCAGTGTTCATGTTCATGAAACCTAAAAGCCTTTGATTTTCAATGACATCTGATTATGTGAAAAGTTGATGTTAATATTATTGGTACATGTTTTGTTTCTTATTGTTTTACAAAGAACCTATCAAATTGAAATTATTTTAGATAATTACTTCATGGGCTATTTCCCTTGATTAGTTTTTAGTTTCTTTAAATGTTTCTAGAAGCTACTAAAGAATATAAACGCACTGAACTGCTTGGACAATGCTACTGCTGTGGGTGGGTTTATGTTTTATTGCTTGGCAACCAATAAATCTTTTTTACTAACTCACCATGGATTGATAACAATATAGTCATGCCTTTCAAATAGTAAAAAAATGAAATATTTTTGTAGTATATTTTTCTAATGGAATTGTGATATGTATAAGTTAGTTTGCAATTTGGTGTATGTGATCATGTGATGAGAAAATATATATGCAATTTTTGTTAAAAAAAAAGAAAAAAAAAAAAAAGAAAAAGAAAATTGAAAAAAAAAAAAAAAAAAAAAAAAACCAACCTAAAACACCCAGTTCAATCAAACGTTATTTTTTTGTTGTAAAATTGTTTTGCAGTTCAGAAACAAAACGTTTTGTTATGTTAAACTTGTGAACCACTTCTGTGTTCATCTTGTTTCAAAATAAAACTTCCATTTAATTGTCATGAAGCTTTGTATAAATATTACCAATATGCATTCATTGTCAGTGATGTGTGATGGTGGTTTCAATATATTATGCAGAGTTAAGAAATAAAGGGGCTTATTTTGTGTTATAACGCTAAAATAGGTTTGTGGTATACCTCAGCAAGAATTTAAAGAGTTAGTAATAAATTTTCAACCATAGTTTTTTAATGCAAGAGATATTTTCATGTTCTCTTCACTTATATATGTAATCATACCTCTTAACATCGCAAAATACTATGATTAATATATTTAAAACATGTTACAACTTTATATTTATGAAACCTAAAATTTGTTATTAAAAAGAATGTTCATAATTATTTATTTGTATACCGATAACTTGTCATTGTTATATTTTGTTTTTTCTCGTTGAAATGTTTACAAATTTTATCAAAAGATGTCTTTATATCAGTGTCATTAAAATAGACATTTTAAAACTGACACACGCATATATATCTCTATATAAATGTTGCTTTATAATCAACAGCATAATATGTAAAATGTATATACAAACAAAATTTTTGGAAAAATGCAATAGTTGTTTTATATCCGGTTGGTGTAAAATACTTTTCTATCCACTGGATTATATATTTCCTTTCCACCTGTAGGTCATTTATTTCCTGGATGATCAAATCTCAAACCCTTATTAGCTTTGGAACTGTGTATTGCAGTCCAGTTATATTGCAATATAACCAGGCATATTGCAACTTTTAGGCCTATTTTGAAATCCATTTCTGGAAGAAAAACATTATTTTGATTAGATCAGTCTGCATACATTTATGGAATGGGCTAATGAAGATGGAGGACTTTTTAAAAATTTTGAAATTAAAATCATGAATGGTGTAATAAAACTAAAATTTCAATACAGAACAAAAATGTCTCTTATCAATATTGTGCTAAAATTCTTTTTTTTATTCCATTGTTTTGATGAAATTTAATGAAGAAAAAAAAAGAAAGTTGTTTCTATACAATTAAATTATTTTTAAAATCAATAAATTTAGATGCCAAATTTTGTATTATCATACATAATGCCAACAATCTGTACTGTGATACTGTTATTTTTTGGCAACCTTAGTCCAAACCCTATAAATTTATTAGTTCAGAGCTTGGGAACAGCAGAGGACAGGAAAGCATTTTACACCAACTCATTTATTTATATTTACATGTATGGTTTGCTCATGTATCTTACAACTGCTGTCATTTTTTAAATACATGTTCTTTAGCTGGATTTTAATGTCCAATTTGTTTTACTTTCAATAATCTAAACCCTAAATATTGCCAAAAAGAAAACATGTTTTTGATACAAACACTATTTATTAGAGTAATTGTCTGTTATTTCATTCATAATATTTATGTATTTATTATTTGACCAAAATTCTACATGAAATATATCTATATAATAAACAGCTATTTTCTTAAAGACATTAATGTTTATTTGCATTAGTAAGTATTGCCTATTTCTTCTGCTAGTAGTAAGTGCGGACAACACCATCTTAAATAGATACCCAGAAGACAAACCACAATACATGACACACACTGTGAATAAACAACAAAAGTAGTAGGAAAATCTGTTTAATGCTGCAATCTGTGTAATGTTTCCGGATATTTCCATTGGGTTGGTTCATCATAGATAAAAAAATCTCATCTCTCAACCCTCAGTGTTTCGAGATGAAAGTTGTTCCTATATAGTTCAATGTTGCAAGTGCGATTCTGATTTGCATTGGGCATTACTGTTGATAATTTTGATAAATATAAGGCTTTATAATGGCCATTCAAAAATGCACTGTAAGTGTTCTCGCATGCCTAAAGCACTGTAACTATGAATTGATGTGGATGGCAGTGTATGTTCGGACAAAAACCATGCTTCATAAATTTAAATGCGAATACTTGGAGTTGGATGGTAGATGTGTCACTATATTACCCTCTGTAAGTTTAATAAGTCATAATATAGTATAAACTTATCTTATTTTAAAGATGTTACATGCATTAATAAAGAAATTGAGCTTGCCATCCTAGCTAAAAACAGACATCAGTATACCTCAATGTTTTTAGCTACTTTTGTAGCTAGTTTCATCATTGTACTAGCCCATTTATCCAGAAAGTGCGTTGAAATTGAAACTGATAAATATTCAAATTTCAACCAACAGCTATTACTCGTTCAGTTAACCAAACATATCAAAATGAAAGGCAAACTGAAATCTGTTTACCATTATTTGAATGCTTGTGTTGACTCAATGACAGACTTTACACCCCCCATTCACACAATCTTTTTTTTCATAAGAAAATTGTTATCTAAATTTTCCATATCACTGGAATATAGATACAATATATGATATATAAACATTTGGTAGTTTTAGACTTCATTTTCTTAAGAATTATAATGAATTGACAGACTTTAATGGCATGTCAGTCAGTAACAAAAGGCCTTTATAATAAAAAAAAGACAAAAACTATCTTACGGAGAATAACTTTGCAAAGATAACATTTCATTTTTTTGGGGGGGAATGTTTATTGTTCAAAATAATATTCCATAAAACAAATACAATAAATATAACAATAATCATAACAAAAACAATTGTGACTCATGGCAAATTGTATGGCAACTACAGAGCTGTAGACAGCTGAAACAGATTGGTGGGGCATGCCACGAATAGTTTTTTGTTTTTTGGTCTTTTAACACTTGAGATAAATATTACTATAATTCATAATTTTTAAAAGAACTTCATTATTTGATAGATAAAAAGAGAATGTCACATTCATGACTATTTATAGGCGAATACTAGCACATAAATGATAGCTGTTACATACTCAATTGAGGTAAACATACACATTATGCAAAAGCTAATTCTGCCTATTGCAGGTCTTTCTTCAGGCCTGAAATTTTATCTAAATTGGTAATTATTAACTTATCCAGACAATATTCAACTCTCGTTGTATCACTCACTATCCTGCGATATTTAGCAAAAACATTTTTTGAAAAATAATTTTTAAAACTCAATAAATGGATAATCAAGACTTGTTTTTTATCATACCAACTCAATTAATGATGATCGAGACTAGGCCTAAGATCCATTCGCTATTAGCAATTTGACTGAAATTTTCAGCATATTCTCTTTACGTTTTTTTTATTTTCTAACTATTATAGCAAGAACTGTCAGCTCTTTATCTAATCTGCGATTAAGCCCCTCTTAAGTAATTTCAACTGATATAGTGTTCATTTATTCCTGTGTGAGGCACCCTACAATGAATAAGAGTGCATGGACGGATATTCATAAATGTTTTATGCTATTTTTACATGGAATACTCTCTGCAAAAAGAATTCTTTAAAATCATCATTTTCAACCTTACAATATATTAACACTTCTGTGGGAATTATATTGAGCAAAATGTTGACTAGATTATGTACAAAAACAGGTGAATAATATAAATAAATGTGTATGATAATTAATTCAAAGCGATATCAACCTAAATTGTAAAATATTTAATTCTATTCATAATAAAATCTAAAACATATACAGAAAAATATGGAAAGTCTCTATGCATCATTTACATTTTTCAGAAAATATATTTATTATAAGCTTATTCCAAAGATTAATCCATTTAAAAATGTATATAAAATGATTATTTAACATTTAATTAATAAATCAAAACATGAACACTTGATAATCTCCAACTTGGATTCAAATGGATTAAAAAGATGGCCATGGAAAAAAAATAGCAGGTGGTGCTCACTTTTTACCATATTCAGTTTTTATCTTCTGCAGATGATAGCGAATGCCGACTGCTTTTTAGATTCATATTCCTTTTAGATATTCAATTTTCACAATATGCAGTTTGCAAAGGATTCTTTGAATGACATTCAGAGACTTAAACCATGAATTTAATAAAATGTGAATTCTATGGTTGACATACTACTATTCATTCCATTTAAATAACTAACTACGTTGTGAAATTAAATTAATGCAAATTCCATATTATTACATTAAAATATGATCTACAATATTAAATTTCATGTATTACATTTAATGTTAATAAAAACAAAACATTTCAACAACAATAATGGACGAAAAACAAATAACCTTAAAAATTATAAATTTTGATTTTTGTAAAATAGAGTAATCATATTGAGGAATGTAAGGTTTACAAATTAAAACAATCGAGATTCAAAACCGTCTCTTAAATGCTAGAGGTGGAATACAGATAGTATCTTCTATTTTACTGGCCAGATTTTCCACTTCTGTTTTACAAATACCTTGATCAACCAACAAATCATGTTCTAAATTTTCTATACGTCTCTCAATATCAACAATAGCTACATTAATATCAACACTTTGACCATCTCCCTGTCCAATTGAAAATGCAGGAGCAAGATGTTTGGATTGTCTGGCAGCAGTTTTCTTTGTTTTGTCTTGTAGAATAAATCTGGTCTGTTTGGGAGGTTTTAACATAGTTTCAGTAGCAGATAGTGATAAATTAGCTCGTTGTAGTGCTATTTCCATATTGATGGATGTCAATAAATTATCTAAATCCTGTTCACTGATATCTTCATGCTACAATATACCAGAGATTTAAGGAGATAATTGAGATATAATAATCCTATTAAATTTATGTTTCCGGACAAAAGAACTACATGGAACACCTGCATTCATATTGTGTCTAATAAGAATCCTAGTCTGAAGTACATCAGAAAGTTTGTATTCATTTGAGGATACTGAAATGAATGTTCCAGAATTGGATTTTCTCAATCCCTCGAAAGTTGTCAATTAATTAAACAGGATAATTAGGGATGACATGGCATGCGCTAACTGTATAAGATATCTCAAGCAATCACCATAGCTGAAATGTTTGATCACTTCATGATTTTACTCACACCATATTTGTTTTTAGAGCTGTTACTGAACTCAATTCTGTGTCACTCATTTTCAATTCCATCCATTTGAAATGTTGTGAACTGACAATTGAGCTCTCCCTAGAGTTTTTAACTCTACATTTAAACAAAACATAATTATGATCTTGAACTTTAACCTTCAAAATCAATAGCCACCTGTGTTTTATCCCTCCAATAGGAAAAATATAGAGAGAAATACACTCAACACAAACTAGGTCATTTTGCGACTAACACATGGTTCAATTTTATTTCATTTTAACAATTCGCTTGCTCGAAAAGATCTTTAGCAGTGGGAAGCCACAGAGAAAATCCACAACATCGTATAGGTGACCCTATTTCTTGTCACATACAAGCAGGGAGTCAAAACCATGCCAATTGACTCAATGACAGACCTTGTGTTTTAACAAACACACTTTAAAGCCCCAATAACACTCTTGTTGTAACTGAAAAATATGTCCCAATCTTCATTCTGGTCAACAAATCGTATTATTTTAGAATATTCTAATTAAATGATGATATAAATTTCATCTTAACACACCTAATTTAAAAAATTGGAAAAATTCAACCAATTGATTTGAAAAGTCTAACGTAAACCTTTTCAAATGTGACTTGGATTTTAAAATATTTTCGAACCCTCTGGACAAGTTAAATAGGTTGTAATGGATAATTTACACAACAGGTAGGACATTTAAACATCTAGTAATTAGAATAAGGGTGTTATTTATTTTCTGGAGCTACCAAGCCAGCAAGAATGTTATTGTCCCTTTAAACCATTCGGCAACCCAACCCCTCTCAAAAGGAAAGGTAAGTTGAATTAAATACTCTTTACACTCACAGTCTGAAAACCAAATTATCAAAAATACTCAAACTCAATGGACAAAACTGCTTAATATTGTGTACAAACCTTTCTTGTCCATAGATTTTCTAATTGATCTATTATATCTTCATATTGTAAAATAGTTTCTACTAAATGTTGTCTTGTACTGTTTATTTTTTCATTACAATCAGATGGTAGATTTAAATATACAGGTATATTTCGATACGATGTAGAGATATCTTCTTCACTTAGTTTTAATTCAAGTACACTTTCCTTCAAAAATGACCAAATAAATATATTATAAATATATTGTTGATTATGTAAAACGATTTCATGTAGATCTGAATGACTGTCGAGTCACTCGAGTGAACAGACCAAAACAAATAACTAGGTATAATTCAATTATACATCTCACTAAAACTTTTTGAATTTGGTTGAAATAAATGTGATGAATTGGATTGATCTAATGTGTTACTTTGATTAGTGATTGGATATGACATGATTTTGGAAACACAAGATAGCAGCTGGGGCTAACATACACTAATTTTCATCAAATGAACTGCATTATTATCCTAATACAAACCAACTCCATTTAGAATAATTCTAACTGGCATTTACAAATTGAAGTAGAGTTTCTATTGCATAATATTATCATTAAGTCCAGTGAACTATAAATACTGTTTGTGTATTATAACATAAAAGATAATTACCATCCAATGCCAAAATATATGTTCCTGATCTTTCCATAATAATAAATTCTGTATTCTTTCATTGTCTTTTTCTAATAAATGTAGCATCTGAAACATGTTAAATGATAGCTACATCGAAAGAATATATGCGGTTTTGAATAAATGGAATAAAATATCGTCATTGTATGTTGTTAACTGCCAAAGTAGCAATAACCTTAAAAAAGTAGCACAAGCAATACCCTAAAAAACAATAATTTGTAACATGATCTGTTAATCATTATTACTGACTTAACAATCCATTCAAGTTTATAACAATATTTCCCCAAATCTTTTTCGTCTTCTTCTATTAATGTTTAACATCCAATAATGTCCACTGTAGTTTGTTTTTATAAAGGATTCAGTGACCAGGGGCCTATTTCACGAAATTTTAACTAAGATAAGATCCCAATTTTAGTAATTTGATTGGATAATATTAGATTGATTTTTGGATTTGGATTTTATCTTAAGTTAAAATTTCGTGAAACAGGGCCCTGGGCAATAACTTTGCAAAAATTGTTGCAAAACTCTGAATTTTGATAGAAATCTCCTTAAAGTTACATTATGGGAGATTTTATAAGGAGTTAGCCATTCTGGCCATAACAGTTCAAAAATAGATGATGAAACAAGAATATATTGAAAATTTCAGACAAATTACTTTATTCTGAACAAAGTTATTACCACTATAATTTTTACTAGAAATGGCATCGACACCCTTTTTCGATTATGGCCGATCGTTGATTGACCTATATAGTCTCGTTTATCAAGTAATGTTTACAATGACTGTGTTGCCATTAGCGTATCCATTTGAGACAAGACTGCAATTCAATTCGTATTACTTTTATTATTTACTACAAATTAGAATTAAGACTTTTAATATATAGATAAGAAGAGAAAGTCTGTGACAGGATTTTAAAGTTTGAAAGGAATGGACCAAATCAACGATGCAGTATTGTAAATAAAGTATAATAAATAACCGACTTCTTGCGTTGCCTGCGTGTACTCTTTTGTACTTCAGACAGGCCTAAATGACTCCCAAAGCAGACGAATAGAAAACAGCGAGCCGATGGGGTTGTAATTCAACTGGGGTGATGTTAGCTGCGATGTTTATCAATTTCCATAATTTTTCCATAATTTTACTGAAACGCAAGTGACAGAATCGCGTATAAACGACAGTGTATATTATAGGGACGGTAGCGTGATGAGCTGCTAATTTCCGGAAGTATTATGACGTCGACGTCACGAAGAATCTCCGCCCATGACGCCATTGTGATTAAATCAATCAACGAAATCCGCAATCCTGTTTAAATCTGAGCCCAATCCAAGCCATCCATAGGTATACAGAGTTGATTTTTGGCTTGTTGTTTAAATAAAGATCTAATTTATAATTTCTCTGACATCTGAGGCCCAACGGAAGACTGAAATAAGTCAGTTTTTGCTCTCCAATAATGTATCTTTGATAAAAAATCTCAGCAAATTTGAAAAAAAAAATCCAACACAAATATAGGCATATAAAAAATATTCTTAGACAAGATTCCGACCTATGTGCTGGAAGTGGGAGAGAGAAAAATTGAGTATGTGGAAGAAATCCACCAGTTTGGAAGGGAACCTACTACTTGTCATGTTACAAGCTTGGGATCAAACCCTTTTCTTATAGAGCAGATCCTATAATAATCACTTCTCACATCCTAACATAAGATAGTATTATACTATTATTGTTTGTTATTATTATTTTATTTTTATAAGCAATATTCTTATTCAGATTTGCATCTGAATAGGGATTGGGGAATAGGCATAGCCCACATTAAACACCTTTCCCTGTCAGATATAGATTCATTTATTTAGAAATAAATAATAAAATGTACACATGAAAATATGAGAGAGAGAGAGAGAGATATGGGATATAACGTCCACTTGAAACAAACTACGTCATTTCGGGACTAACATATGGTTTAATTTTATTTCGACAATTCGCTTGCGCATAGGGGTCTTTAGCAGTCAGAGGACCCGGAGAAAAACCACGAGGCTGGACAGGAGACCCTACTCCTTGTCACGTACAACTGGGGATTCGAAACCATGCCAGTTGACTCAATGACAGTCTTTATGATACTGTACATGCTAACCATTTGGCCATCCAACCACCTAAGAAAATATGACTACAGTGTCTTATTTTAGAAATAAGCAAGCAATGTACAAGTGGAAATATATTCACAATGAGTCCGCTATTGTTGTCCCTTGAACCATCTGGTGATATCGAAAAACGAGTGGACAGTTTTAAAAGTATTGAGTAAATTTTCCATGTCGTCAATTATGTGAAATAAGAGTGTTCCGATGGATAATAGGTAAATTATTTATTATATTATTTCGGGCATCTGTTATTAATATTTGTATTATACCTTTTTTAAATGAGCTGGATATCTGAGTAGTCGAACTTCCATAGGTGTTAAATGGTTTCTGTAAGATGTCATTGATACACCCTTTGTAGATTCATGTACCTGTAAATAATGAAATACTTAGAAATGTTAATTGAATGTTGGAAACAGCATTACAGGCCATACTAGCTTGTTTTCAGAGGCAGTAACAGTAAGTATGCGAAAAATTATTGAGTTGAATCTTTAAAAGAATCGTGGGCAGTTAGGTGGAAGTGATGAATATATACTTCCACCTTGATCAAAAGCTAATTATCCCAGCAATTCTTCAAATAATTATGACCCTCAAAGCTGAATTCCCTTTAAAATATACTCAAGATTACTGGAAATTATGCCAAATGAATTACACCATAATGAACATGTCATTGCCATTTATTTAGACTGGATTGGAATAAGTAAATATGATACGAGTACTTTCTTCCTAATTCTTTCTGAAAGAATTGTAAACTTTAGTCATGAGTTTGGAGAGGGAATAGGGAGAGCAAAGAGGTCTCACCTTGTGGCTAAGATTAATATCTTGAATCTGTAAAGAATATAATCTTCTCAGATTTAACTGTAGTTTACCATTTAACATCAGCAGCTTTTGGACTTTACAACTTGGTTCTTTTATATCACATTTCTTAACTGAGGGCGTGAATTTCATTTCCTCCTTTTGATCAGTATAAAAAAATAAAAATAAAATGAAAGAAATGGGATTTAAGTTTCAATTTCTGGTGCCAACTGGACTGAAGGCGGAAAATATATAACACTTATGTGTTTTGGAAAAGAGGAAACATTAGTAGGGTGCCCCATGCGCTTACTGAAAAGTTGTACTAGACACATGGAATGTGCACCCTCAAGTTGTGTATCTACAACTAATTTTATGACAGTCTCGCACACTCGTTGAATCTATAAATAGCAACAGCATAGGGAAATTCTCAACATACAATTAACTATTACAGTCGTAAAAAATCTATTGTTGACGATTCTGAACAGCAGTAATATTTAGCTTTTGGTTATAACGGCATCTTTAGCAATTACGCTCGTTTTATTTTTTTAAATTGCTTTATCCTTTACAAGACCGTAAGAAGCGACATATTTTGATTTAGTACAAATAATATCTCTGAATAACTCAGGTTGGACAGCAACATGATACCAGCAGTTGTTTTATTTTACTTTTACAAGGTTCGTAAAACAATTGTTGAGTCGCCCACCGTGCGTCATTTCTAAATTTGATTTCTTGTTCCAGCTTTCTGCCATGCTTTGTAAAAAGTAGTCTGGATTATCCCGGCCTGTCAATAAGACGGAGAATGGTCGGTAGACTGGTGAATTGAGACTATTTTCAAAACAAGGGCACATGATCTATTTTTTACTCGAAAGTGTCTGGATGTTATGGATGACACTCCGAACCATTTTTCAGTGTATTATTTATGATGGTTAAATGGTCATAGCTTATTAAGTACAAAATGGTTGTTTATTTAGTGACTATAAATGTGTGAAACTGATTTAAGGCTTGGTATATATATAAATATTGTGGTGTAATTGTTGAGCTATTTGGAGATATTTATTTATGGTGGGGCACCCTAACATTAGTACTAAAATAATATGCTGAATACCATTTTTTTTTCATTGCTCAAATAAAAAACACAAATCAATCAGCTTACAAAATATATTACATAACATATATTTCAATGGTAGATTATGAAGAAGTCATAAATTAAAATGAACATGATACAGGTGTTGCGTGTTTAAGCAATAAAAGTTTTTGGGAAGGTTACTTGGTCTGTTCCAGAGTTTGAAATATAACCAGCCTCCAGATCATTCACTCACACTTCTAATGGGCCTAATTTTTTCTGTATAATCTATTTTATTGTTTATTACGAAATTAGGAATACAATTTCTATGACCAACCCAACTTTTGTTTACCAGTATTTTCAAACCATGGTCCATTCCTCAAAAAACTAAGATTTATAGTTATGCCTACATACCTCAAATAGTAAATCAGAATCATACTCTATCGGTGAAGTACAGTTGTTCATAAATTTCTCCATAATATCTTCCTTACAGATCAACCAGGCTAGAGCTAACAACAATTCACGACTTCCAGTGTTGCCATCTGGTGATAAACATGCAAAATCTGGTAATAGATATCCCCATTTCTGTAATTCTTGTTTTACATACACACACCTTTCCTCTGAGATAAATAAACAAAAAAACAGAAAGATTTATCTTTAGTATTTTGAATATGACCCTATAGTCACATTTATATAAAATTATAATAGTCTGAAATTGACCAACTAAAACTTGCATTGAAACTCAACTTATAACAAATGGCTGTCAGATCATTCAAGATAATGCTGCAGCCATATGAAGGGTTTATCTGTTTAACTGCCAAATAGTATGAACAATGAGAACTAACTGTGTATAAATTTAACGTCAATAGGAGGATATTAACTTTAGTCTCTAGAGCGTCTACAAGATATTTCAAAGGGATCAAGGGCCAAAAAGCTGGCAGTCATAATCAGAAATTGTTGAAAGGCTTCTTCATCTCATGACCTGAAATATATTGTATAAATTTAAAGTCAATCGAATATTAACTTCAGCCTCTAAACTGTAGAGCATCTACAACATTTTTTAAAGTGATCAAAGGTCGTAACTGTGGTAGTATTTATCGGACATTGTTGAAAATCAATAGGCTTCTTTGTCTCCTAACCGTAGACACTGCAATGTGTATATAAATCTAAAGTCTATCGGACTGCCACACGAGGGCAATATACAACCACTTTACGAAAATAAAGAGTTACAAAAATAATTGGAGAGTTAAATTTATATATTTAATAGTACAATAGCTTAAAGTTGTACTAACCCTGTGTCAACTCTGTTTCAGCTTTGACTGCAGATTCATCAATAATTCCAAAGTTACAAAAATATACCAACTGGAACATTAATTTCCATAAAACTGGTGCCTGTATGAAAAAAAAGTTATAAATAGAACACTGTGAAAAAATAAATTAGATCAATTAAACATATATTATGCAAGAGCTAAATCTTCCTATTGCAGGTCTTTCTTTAGGCTTGATATGTTAACTAAATTATTAATTAGACATTAATTAACTTTGCCAGACCATAATCAGCACTCGATGTCAATGGTAGCCTGTGATATTTACTGGATTAGGATCCGATCTGCTGCTCAACTTTCAATCCATATTTAATCATGAAATAGATAATCGAGACTATGTTTTTTATAAAACTGACTTTAGTAATAATGATCGAGGCTAGGCTGAAAATTCAATCACTAAAATCTTGGTCCAGAGTTGATCAATTTGACTGAAATTTTCAGCGAATTCCCTTTACATTATGTAGTTTTTAACTATTATAGTGAGAACTGCCAGCTCTTCATCTAATCTAGTTTTTGTGTATATAGACACAACCAAACAGCACACTACCAATTTGATCTCACCTAAACGACCAGACAGACTTTAATGACACTGTTGTTAGCCCTGCATGCTTTAACTCTGACAATCTGGCTTCAAACTGCACACAGTTTGATATTAATAACCATGCACCCAATTGTCCCAATGTAATCTAATTAAAAATAAATGTAATTTTTAGTCTGTTTCATTAGATTGTCAGTCCCTAAAACATATGATCCTGGTTTTCAAAACAATTCCTGGATATTTCTGTATAACACGTTTTGTTTGATAAATAATTTGGTTTTGACCTAGTTCAGCTCTGAACGTAGACCTCCGTACACTTGACAGGTAGAGTATAGGTATGGAGGTTTATGTCCAGAGCGGGACCAATATTGTTGATCAATCAGAATCTTTGCAATAGTGAGGGCACCCTTACAAAAAATGTCTTTAGACCAAGATGAAGTGGTTTAAACAACCCAAAAAAGAAATGGAATTTGGTAGAATTTTAATATTTTAGACTTATCTTTCTGACCATCTACTGGTCACCAATTAACCTGTATGTATCAAAATCATATACTAAAAAGCAAAGTCAGAAATTCTTTCCAGGAATTAACCAGTTTTATTCAACGGAAGTGTACTTAAGTGGCTTCTTTAACTTTATGAAAAAAAAGAAAGAACTTCAAAGAGGCAATTGAGCATTTAACAAGAAAATATAATTCAATTTTGCAAACTACTTTACGCCATTATAATGCTAAAGCTATTGATTTGTTAAAGAAAAGGCAATAGATTACGGTAATCTATACTAGTTAAAAACATTGAAAACTTATGTCTATAGCTGAATAAATCGTAAAGCCTGAGTTGAGAGATAGTTGGTATGGTACATTACACATAATGTATTTATCAACAATCATTTAATTTAGAAACAATAACATATAATATAGGACTCATTTTTTGAGAAAAGCTGAAAACCATCAAAATCAATGGTGACCAGCCTAAGATTAGCATGAAAACTCAGATAGTCAGATCTGTCTGAACTGTCTCAAATTTTCCATAAAATTTGGAACACATCTCAATTCTTGACATATTGAAAATTGTTTTTAGTTACAGACCAGCAGAAACCCCTAAAGCTATAAAGTATCTTTTACCAGCGGCTGCCAGGCAAGATACAAAAACAAGCTAAAAACAATCACGATTTTTTGTACAATCAGGGGCAATAATCCAGAAAGTTATGGTCTGAAATGTGCAAATATCAAAAGGGACTGATATCTTTGGGATAAGATATGTTTTAAGTTTCATCAAAATCTGATCAAAATTGTGACCTCTTAGAGGGTCCACAACCTTTGTATTATAAACTTCTACACAATTTGTCTGTTCAAAGAGTGGCCATTTTCATTTCGATTTTCCCCGGTATTCAAATTCAACCTTCATTATGGTGGAATAGGGATGTATTTAAGAGGTTTTTAAAATCGGAAAAGAATTGTGACATCTGGAGAATCCGCAAGCTAAAATTGCGACTTTAAGAAAATCAGGGGCCATGATCCAAGAAGTTAAGTTTGGGTAATCGCGATTATCAAAATGAACCAAGATCTTAGTGTGTAATGGTGACATATTCACCCATTTTTTTTTTTAAATCGGATGAAAATTGTGACCTCTACAGGGACCATAAGCTAAGATTCAAGAACACGATTTTTTGTTCAATCAAGGGCCATAATTCAGGAAGTTACGATCCAATATGTGGAATATCGAGAGGAACCATACCTTTGGGTTATAAACATGTATTTCAAGTTTCATCAAAATTGGATTGAAATTGTGACCTCTGGATGGTTCACAAACTTGATTTACCAGATGTTTACACTATTATTTGTGTATGAAGAGTGGCCATTTTGCCAAGCAACAATTTTGCCCTCTAGAAGAGCCACAGGCTAAAAACGTGATTTTTTGTACAATCAGGGGCCATAATTCAAGAATTGACAATCTGATCTGTGCGAATATTATAAGAAATCAAGATCTTTGGGTTTTAAACTTGCATTTCAAGTTTCATCAAAATCAAATCATAATTGTGGATTCTAGAGGGCCCACAACTTTGATATACCTGGTGTTTACACTATTTGCGTACGAGGGGCGGCGATTTTGTCCGGCACTTTTGGTTCATTTTTCATGAAATTCCCTCTTACTGTGTAACAGTGATATCTTTGAACGTTTTTTTTAATCAGAAAATAATTGTGACTTCTAGGGGGACCACAAGCTAAAAACGCGATTTTTCATACAATCAGGGGCATTAATTCAGGAAGTTACAATTCGATATCAGGAACCAAGGTATTTGGGTTATAAACATGCATTTCAAGTAACATCAAAATCAGATGAAAATTGTTACCTCCAGACGGTCCACAACCCTGATACACAATATTTTGACTATTTGCTAACCAAGGCTTGAAGGGTGGCCATTTTGTCTGTCAGTTTTGGTCCGATTTTCACGAAATTTGAATTCCACAAACCTTAGGGTGTAACGGTGATTTAATCAAACATTTTTTTAAATCGGATAAAAATTGTGACCTCTAAAGGGTCCACAAGCTAAAAATGCTATTTTTCGAAGAATCAGGGGCCATAATTCAGGAAGTTATGGTCCGAAATGCACCAATATCGAAAGGAAGAGAGATCTGTGGGTTATATTACATATTTACATTTCATGTTTAAACCAAATCGGATAAAAATTGTGACAATTCTACAGTGTTCACAAGTTAAAAACATGATTTTTTGTACAATCTGGGGCCATAATTAATCCAAGAGATTACAGTCCGGACCGATATACATACATGCGGCCATTATCATTATCGAAATTGGATAAAAATTGTGACCTGTATTGTAGAAAGTTCACAAACAATTCGGACGGACCAGGGTGACGACAATATAAATGGGCATATAAAAATAAAAGGGAAATAATACAACAAAAACTAACAGCTTCTTTTTTGTTGAATTTTGCCTGTCTGAACATTTCTGGAGATATTTCACTCGTTCCATTTTGCAACAATATTTTTGAAAGCAATTTAATAGTCTCTCTAACATGAGCCATATTCAATAGTGATACTTTGTATGATTAATGTGTATATTTCATGTGTATATCAATTAATAATTCTATGGGAGCAACTGTGAAGTTTTCAAGACATTTTCTTTGGATTCTGAATTCTTAACATCTTCATAGTTGATCGCTGTTGATGAGGACGCTCAAAACATTTGATGTGATGATCCACCAAATTCAACTTGATCTACCATACCTTAAATATTATCAACTTTCAATAATCGCCTATTTCGATCCGCCTAGCATCGTAACATTAAAAATATATCAACTTTTATTTATCATTTGTGGAAATGATACTGAGAAATAAATGAAAGACATTGACGTCAATGATGATCACATATTTTTTGTACGGAACATCACGTCAATATAAATATTATAGAGTTATCTTTCCCGAGAACGCTTGGTCGAAGACGGTCTAGCACCACACTGATCAGCAGTGGATATTCGCTAGGTTACCTAGCCTAGGTATGTATTTCTCTGTGAAACAGATTGGTTCTAGAGTAGCTGGTCGATTATGAGAGATTGTCAGCTGTTTGTCTACAATATCACCCTTGGTGAAAGTGGACGTTGAACTCCAGAAACGAAGGAACTGTAAGTTGTGGCTAGGGTTGCAAAATTCCCGGGAATTTTCAATCAGCAGTGGATATTCGCTAGGTATGTATTTCTCTGTGAAACAGATTGGTTCTAGAGTAGCAGGTCGAGTATGAGAGATTGTCAGCTGTTTGTCTACAATATCACCCTTGGTGAAAGTGGACGTTGAACTCCAGAAACGAACGAACTGTAAGTTGTGGCTAGGGTTGCAAAATTCCCGGGAATTTTCAAACAGGGTTACAGGGTAAATTTCCTGGAAATTTTAATAATTTTCAGTTTGATTTCTCAAATTAGATCTTATATTTTTTGTATACCTTTGATTTTTGAGAGCGGAATTTACATAAATTTATCTCTTTAGTTTTATCATTTGGAACACAACTAACATGGTTAAATAAGTTTTAATAGTTTATATAGATGAAAGTAAAAGAGAAAGAGAAAATTCCAGTAAATAATTGTAATTTTAGTATTTTTCAGTTCTAAAAATAGATTTGAAAATTCCCAACACTGAAAATTCCTGGAGAGTTTCCCTGCCTTTGCAACCCAAGTTGTGGCTAAAAAGAAGAAATTTAGAGATCTGTAACCTGATTAATATGTTACAAGTAGGGGTTTCAGGTCACATAACTTTACTGTGAAATCGGACAGGCAATGACTGAAATATAGCCAAGTTCAATTTACGATTCTGAATTACTATTTTATGTAAATGTATTACTAGCAATGTATTGTAATAGTTTAATGTCAATCTTAATATCTGCAAACATTCAGGCTAAAAAATTATCGAAATGTAAGCGAAATTACCATTTGTTTACATGTGACGCCAGCGGGAAACTACGGCTCTGACATCACACGACCGGGAATTTTCCATTGCTACGACCCACTTCATTGGATTTCCGCACCTTAGTTTCCGGTGGATTCTGATATAGAACCAATCAAACGATAGATAACATTCTTGTGATTATTACGTCCTTTGATACCACGTGATCCGATAATTACAGCCGAAGAAAACAGGATATATCTTTTTTGGATTACTGATATTTGCTAAATTTCGACTAAATATAGCTTACGGTTTTTGTGGTATCATCCAGATTATAAATATTTGACATATTATCATTCCAATTATTACGATTTTAATAATTAAATCTTAGCTGACAATAACGTGCGGATTTCAGTTTTAAAAAAATTGGTATTAGTGATTCTGAAGGGAAAATACCCATTATGACGTCACTCAGATATGACTGAAAAGCACTTATTTTGGTGCCATTCGACGCATTGACTGGTATAGAGCGTTTTGATTACATTTTTGATGTCGATCTCGAATTTTAAAATTCCATAACTTAGGATCTAATTGGAATATTTTGATGAAATAAAAAAATTGGGTAGCATTTTATGTATATTTTCACAAATTTTTTTTTTTAAATTTTTTTTCTATCATCTGAATCTTTGACCTGAACTCCCTATTACAAGCCTTGCCTGTGTAGAGCGAAGCTGTTGTGATTGTGATTAATTTCGTTTTAATTTAGATCAAAATTAAAATGATTTATTTTGTTTAAAAACAAAAGAACAAAAAAGTGTGAGAATTATTTTCATTGACGACAAAAATGTGTGACGTCGATTAGATGCGTCAAAGAAATATTTCTATGAGACGCGTAATCTCGCTTGGGCCAGATTTTTTTAAGTTGACATCCACATTGCCCAGTGGATCTGGTTCCGGTGTGAACTTTTTTTTTAATCAACAGCGTGTGGATGACATCTTTACTTATGCTCCTGTGTTAACGGAAAAGAGCTTTGCTTAAGCAAAGTGCTTTAGAGCTTCGCTCTATATTACATTTATGACCAAAAAGGCCACCCACTCTGTAATAAAGGGTGTTTCTCTTCTTAAAAAAGTTTAAAATCATGAACAGTATTAGCTACTCTTCAATTGCAAAATTTTCAACAGATATCATCACAGTTTGCATGGAAACAAGTAGGCCTAATTATTAATTATATGTTACTAATAGAGAAGAGTGGAATTGATGCTGCCGCAATACTGCTACTTCTCATACTTGTCGTTTTTTCTGATGAGTGAGTTTGGTATTATGACATTTATGGTTGGTAACAGATGAGTGAGTTGGATTGACGATAAAATGTGGTATGAATGAACTAGGCACGAAAGAGCCAAGTTACGAAACAGTCTGCACCATGACTGCAATTTGGAGACGTGATACACTATTGATACACTATTCGTGTCTTTGAGCAAGTGAAATAAAGTATAGTTGTAAAATTTTCAGTACATATCATCACAGTTTGTAGTTTGCATGGAAATAAGTAATTATGTTACAATTAGTAAAGAGTGGAACACTGAAATCATAATCTATCTTAGCCAACAGTTCTTCTGTTTTATTTGAGTGACATGACATCGTTTGATGGCCATTTTAAAGAGAGAGAGAGAGAGACAAATGGGGTTTAACGTCCACTCAACACAAACTAGGTCATTTCGGGACTAACATATGGTTTAATTTTATTTCAATAATTCGCTTGCGCGTAGGGGTCTTTAGCAGTGGGAGGAAACCGGAGTGCCCAGAGGAAACCCCCGCAGTTGAGAAGGCGCCCCTATCTCCATGCCACATACGCTCACACCAGGGCTCGAAACCACAGCCTCAAGCCAGAGGTGACCGGCCAGCTAGAGGTCGAAGCACGGCACTCTAGACCACTAGGCCATCCCAACCCCCCATTGTTGGCGGATTAAAATCATATATGCCGCTTAATTGCCGTTGATAATTAAATCAATCAAGTGGATAATCGAGACTATGCTGTTTATATTAATGATTTGAGTAATGATGACCGAGGCTATGTGAATATTTCAAACACTTTTTTCTCGGCTAATAGTGAATCAATTTGACTGAAATTTTCAGCAAATTACCTTTACAGTACTATCTAGCTTTTAACTATTATAGTGATAACTGCCATCTCTTTATCTTATCTCCCATAATGTAACTTTAAGCTATGTACAGTACAGTTTGGAAATTAAGGGAGTTATAGACCAGTAACTTTTTTGTAGTCTAATGACTACAAAACTTGCTCAAAGGAAGGCCTGGTCCACTGTGGCTGGAGCAAGACGGAAGTCATCAGTAGTGGAACCATTTCTACCTGCACCCCAGTTTAACAAAGGCTGAGTCATCGAATGCACTTTGGGATGATCTTTGTGCAAAATACCTTCTACACAATTACTAAAATAAACCACATTGGAGTGCAAGTAAAAGATCCCTTGGCAGTTGGAATTCGATATAAGAGTAGACCGAAGCGCCGCTGCCGGGGCAAAATTTCCCTCATAGCACATTGTATGGCGTATGCCAATAATCACATTTCAGCCAATTGTTTCACCACCACAAGAGTATATTTTTGTTTTTACGCTTATGTCTTCCAACATTGTAATAATTTTTTTTTTTTTTAACTTTTACAGAATTATACATATTTACCGGTACTGCAATAACCCACTCCATGGCTGATGATCTTTTAACAGTTAGTGTTAGACCTAGAGCAGGATGGATAGTGTACAACCCAAATCATTATAACGGAAATATCCATACATGGTTGGAGGAATACAAACCATCACAGATTAATCAGTAATTCATCTCTATCTTACTACAAGGAGTATGGTCGTCTGTTCAACCCTGCGGGTTTCCTGTGGGTTCTCCCACTGCTAAAGACCCCTATGTGCAAGCGAATTAGTGACATGAAATAAAATTTGGGTCAAGTTGAAGTTTAACCCCATTTCTATCGCTCTCTCTCGTTTTACTTTCAATTACTCCCAGATTTATACCCCTTGTTTAACTTTAATCTACACCATTTCTATGTTCCTTGTTTCGGTTGTAGCAATGAATAACAATTACAATAATTTCTTATTTTTACTTGTAGAGTTATTGCCCTTGATTATGACAGAATCTTGTCAACACGCCAATGATATTATTCAGTATCAAGATTCACAGTTTGACACCTTTATGTACAGCTTGGACGACTTAGCTGCTGTGGGATTTTATTTGTTGAAATTATATGGCCTTGTTGTACCATGTGGAACCCGGATATGGGCCCTTATCATAGACTCTTAATAAATACATATAGCTTTGTTGTTATTGTTTTCATCCATTTTGAAAAGGTTTAATTATGGAAATAACTATCATAGACCAGAGTACTGAGTGAGAAAGCTGTCACCAAGCCTGGATATAATGCATTGGCAACTGACATTATCCGGCACAAATGTGGGTTCTGTGAATGTCAACCTTACAATTGATAACAGTTGGCAGTTCGGTACTGGGAGCAACTGCCTCTTACAACCTGCTTCAACTAGTTCCAGTCAATCGCCCATGTTTAACTTTCTGCAACTCACTTCAACTAACAGCAGCAATCATTGTGCTTGATAACGATAAGAGGATACTTGTCGAAACGTCGTGATATTAGAATAAAACCAGTGATTGTTTCCCATAAAAATTGTGTTCTGTTAACAGCAATTAGTTGCGGTTGACATGAGCGCTCTTACAACTAGTGTCAAGTCATTTCCATGGAAACAACATCACATGGTAAGAGTTAAAGAGACCATTTGTCATGAGCAAAATGGAAGTGAATGAAGACACCAAAATTTCAAATGTTGATGATGTCGACAATAATGCATGAGAAGAATATAATTGTGGAAGGCCTGACCATGCCTTTGAGTGCTTCTTCCACGGTATTTACCATTTAGGGTATTTACCATTTAGTTGATCACATGATATGTAGTTAGTTTCAAATTCAGTAGCGCTCATTCAGGGGCGTAGCAGTGAAATATATATTGTGGGGGGGGGTGTCCGCAAATGAAATTATATAAGATGCTGTCAATCTGTCAGCCGATGTAGCGCAATATGAGAGTCACCCTCCTACGGGGGTGGGGGGGTGTATCCCCATAAACTTTGTTTAAAGTTTCAATCTTCTGTAAACACTGTTTTGGCAAATTTTACGGGTTAAACTAAAACATCACACCAATACAATGTTTATCATGTTTACAGACAGCGGCACCGGTCTCCCCCGAGAGGCGAAGAAGCGTGGCTTACCTTGTATGGACCCCCATCCTCACCCCCACATATTTGATGGCTGAACAAAGCAACTTCAAAGTGGTCTAATATATAGAGAATCTCCTACGAGTGTTTTTTGATATCAAAAAATATCAACGAGTGTTGATATTTTTTTATATCAAAAAACACGAGTTGGAGATTTTATTTATCACCCAATCCTTTCTTACATGCAGAAATAAATAAATATAATTCTTTGGTATAAATTTCACCTTTACTGGACCTAATTTCATTACTGCGTAGTGATACATCAGTTATTTGACTGCAGTTTAGCTATTGCAAAGTCCTATATATTGACCCAGTATTTCCTTCAAAGTCAATTAAATAAAAACAGTTTCTTTTTAACAAAAAAAAAAGTCACTTTTTATTTAAAATAAGTGGTTTCTTTAAAATAAAAGAAAGTAGTTCCTTTTTGATTGACCAATCAAATTCATGTAAAGCGATATCTCCTAAGGAGATATCGCAGTAGATTATGTAATGTATCATACAAGCGATATCTACTGTCAAATAAGATATTGGGTGATAAAGCCTAATTAAGGTGGCTTGCTGACTCGAGGTCCAATCAATCGTTTACACCCACGAAGACGGGACTGTTGGGAGAAAATTTTGAAACTTTAACTGCCACAAACGCGTTTTCCTGCTATTCCAGCCTGTGAATACAGCAACTTCAATTTGGTCCAATATAGCCTACCTGGCTGCCCAGAATTCCAAACAACCAATCAATCGTCGCGGACTATGGGAGCCTCACCCTCCCAGAGAAAATTTTGAAAATTTAACCACTGCAAATGCGTTTTCTGCTATTCAAGCCTGTGTAAGCAACTCAGTATTCAGTGGTTTTGTAACCGAAATCCCACTCTGAATTCCAACCATCAAATCACACTATTGCAGTTGCATTCACAAGTAATAATCGATGCCGGAAAATGTCAAACAAAGTGGAGTGGCCCCAGACAAAATGTTTTAATTAACTCAGTACAAATTTGTGGTATTCAATTAAAAGAAAAGTGAAATTAGTGTTTTATTAGGAATCGATGACAGTTAGGGAAGCAAAACTAGAAATCCCTGAAGCAGGTTTACGGACAGTGGCCAGTTTTCGGCGAGCGGCGAAGAAACGGAGCTGACCTTGTATGGACCCCCCAAGAAAATTTTGAAATATTTGATGGCCGCAAGCACATTTTACTGCTATTCCAGTCCTAAAATTAGTGTTTTATTAGATTAAGGACACTTTATTTTGGGGGGGGAGGGGAGTCCAAGTATATTCAGGCCCCCCCCCCCCCCCCATGTGTGACGTCCCAGTCCTCATTTGCTGATATGATTGACATAACCACACCTGCAACTGGTAAAGCCCCTTTAAGACAAAATTACTGTAGTTTCTGTCATTTCGCATGAATTATGGCACCTGATTGTATGAAAAATCATGTTTAGCAGCTTATAGTCCCTCTAGAGATCACAATTATTATCCAATTTAAAAAAACGTTTGAATATATCACTGTTAAACTGTTATGACCCTCTAGAGGCCACAGTTTTAAAGAAACTTAGACAATTTCTTGAATCATAGCCCTTGATTGTAAAAAAATATCATGTTTTTCACTTGTAGTTCCTCCTCTACAGGTCACAATATTTATATGATTGAAAAAAACTTTTGAATATATCACCGTTACACCCTAATAACAACTGAGTTAGAATTTTGTGGAAATGGGACCAAAACTGCCAGACAAATTGCCACCCCTCGTACGCAAATACTGTATATGGGTATTTTAATTATAATAATGTCTTAATATTTCAGAAATTGTGGTATTTGCTGGCTTTCTCTTCGATCTCCAGAAACCCAGGAATGTGAACAAGATGAAAGTGGAGTAGATGAAAGTGAAAACAGTAATTTAGATGGGTTAATAGAGTCATTTGATCGTCTACAGGCCTCTGGTCGACCTATTAATTCACAAACATTGACTGAATTGGCACAAATGTTTAACGTTCGTGTAGGAAAATGGATGTTTTTTACTGACACAGGAGCTAAAGTGGACTATCTGTGGGAAAAAGTTGCTACCAATATTGCATCTGGAGCACTGCATCCAGCAATATCTGCAAAGGTTTCAACTGCTGATGATACTGGTAGCCATGTTGTGTTAATATACAACAATGATTTTGCTGATAAAGATGAAGTTTATATCACTGAAAATGCTATTCGAAATATTGGCATCAAAACAAAGATGTGCTATAAAGCAGATGCATATACTTACATGGGAATATATAGTAATAACCCTTGGGGAGTAAGACCTGTATTGTATACAAGCATGTTTGATATTCAACAGGGTGTATCAAAAATATTAGAATGTTCTGATTTGATGAACCATGAGAATATGGAAATGATGGATACAACATAATGAAATTGTTTTATAATGTTTGTAACACCAAGAACTTCGTTGGCAATTGCTCATGGGTCTTTCACTTTGGTAGACCAAACTTTGTGGTACTCTCTAACAGGTGACACCAAAACTTAAAACTGATTTTTTTATAAGAACTTTATAAAGTAATAAGAACTTTATAAAGTAATAAGAACTTTTTAAAGTAATAAGAACTTTTATTATTGTTAATAACTTTTAATTATTGTTAATTACTTTTAATTATTGTTTTATGTGTATTTATCGAAAAGTTAAAAAATTATATTATTATTATAAAGTGTTAGTGTTGTTAAAATAGAGATAACATAGTGTTAATATGTGCATGAAGGCCTGATGAATAACCAATAGGCTGCAGTAAATTATTCAGCCCGACAGATTGTATGTGCGATACTACTGGCAGATATTTGGTCACTGACAAACCATCAACATGGCTAAATAAAGTGAACAGATTGATGGCAAAGCTGGTTTGTTTATGTTTTTATGAGCTTTGGATAATTAACTGATTGGGGGAACAATTAACAAACATTGTTGGACATACATCTACATTTACCAATGAAGGGTCGGTAACAGAATACAAGTGTGCTGCAAGATTTGCTAAACAAGAAATTAGACTCTATAACAACTAATTCTTGATATGTGTAGGCCGCATTCTGATGTTAGTCACTGATCTACTGAGTTTTGCCTGGACAATGACAAATGTGCTTGCCAAATCATGACAATAACCACATTGTATAAAATAAATCATGCAAAATGGGAGAAATAGATGAAGACAGAAAGACTGTTCATAGAAGGAACTTCATTTGCGGGTACCATGATGTTGGAATTTAATGGTGGTCAATAGGGGTCCTCCTTAAAGGGACAATAACATTCTTGCTTGCTTGGTAGCTCCAGAAAATAAATAATACCCTTATTCTAAGTACTAGATGTTTAAGTGTCCTACCTGTTATATAAATTATCCATTACAACCTATTTTACTTGTCCAGAGGGTTCGCAAATATTATAAAATCCAAGTCACATGAAAAGGTTTACGTTAGACTTTTCAAATCAATTGGTTGAATTTTTCCAATTTTTTAAATTAGGTGTATTAAGATGAAATTTATATCATCATTTAATTGGAATATTCTAAAATAATACGATTTGTTGACCAGAATGAAGATTGGGACATATTTTTCAGTTACAACAAGTGTTATTGGGGCTTTAAACACAAATTAAAAAATTCATTAAAAGTGTACCAGGGGGGTTCTTGTACATTACTAATACCAGCTTCAAAAGTAAAATGTCTACAGAAAAGTTGAAATTACGTACTGTAAAATTCAATAGGTTTCTTCCTTATAAAAACTTGATTTTGTTATGTGTTTACGAGATTTTACAAGTTTGAAAGTAAGATTGAACAATTCTGAATTGACTATGCTTCCCTATGATTGAAATCAGCCTATCTAGTAAATAGTAATCTACAATCCCTGTAAATATGAAGAAATCAGTTTCTAGGGAGCTGTTGGTTTTTACAATAATTGATTATTTACAGATCAGGGTTTTGAAATAAGAATGTTTTATGTTGAGATTTAAAACGGCCCACAGATGGTAATTGTTTCATTGACTGTTGAGAATTGAGAGACAGTAATAACAATATGATAATGTTTAAATATCAGGCCTGACAAGGAAACCAGTCTAGTCCTTTGGATGGGACAGAAAATCATGTTCCCAGGTACATATTGGCATGCATGCAGAGGCGGATTCAATTTTATTTCATTCAGATATCAAATGGAATGGAATTTGAATTGATGCTTAATCAGATTTGATCCACATTGCGCCATTAACTTCTCTTTGACTATATTTAAGAATACCTTCACTCCTGTTCCTTCAAATATATACATGCCTTATATTTTGGAAGAATTATACTTATCTCTGAAGACACTTTTGCATCAACAGTAGTCACAGTACACATTCAAAATAAATGTTTTAAATAAATGAATGTTCAATGTTTGATCTAAGTTTCTAGATATATTTTCGACATGTTTTGCTGATTTGATAACATTAATGTCATAACAGAATAAATATTTGTGAAAATTTTCCCAGAGGTAAAGTTATATATATTCATCATCTTCATCATCATCAGGATATTCATCATCATCATAACCATCATCAAAATCACCATGTTCAAGTCTACAAAGATACAAAGTTTTGAAAAAATCTGTGATTTAAGTACTTTCTTAGATTTCATAACCAAAAATCAGCATTCATAGAGTTATAAATAAATTAATAGTTAAGAGCCCTCAAAAGAGGTTAATTTGAGAACCTACATGTTTAATGTACTTTCTATTATATAGTTTTCTATAAAAAGTGATGAATAGAAAAGATCTGTGTGGCTACAGACAATAATAAACCTGTTTAAATTATTGTGGCCTAATCACGCAATCTGATCATTACAAATAACAGTGTTTATTAAAAGTTTGTCAGCAGATGATAAAAGAAAAAGAACACAACATTAAATGTAGGCTTCTCAATACATATTTACCTTGGATGTTTTACATTCTGATTCACTGAAATAAGAAAACATTCTATGATGAAACATAATATAATATCAAGTACAAAAGATACCTAAAATTCCTGATTGGTAAGTGGAAATGTCCTGAACAATTTTTCAGTCTAACAAATGTGTTTGACTGATATTCTAGATTAAATGTCTATTCAAATAGCCTGGTCATTATTTTAAATAGGCCAACATTTCCATATGTAAGTATTATGCCGTTGCCCCTGTCTATCTATTTTCATTTGGTTTGTGGACACTCTACAGGTCACAATTTTTATATCCTTTAGATACTGGCTCAAATCGAACTATGGACCATCTGAATTGCACAATTTAAAATCGATTTATCAGTCTCTCATACATTTAACAATTACACCATAATAATGGTGTAAGTCTCCTAGAAGTCACAATTTTTATCAGGTTTTGATGAAACTTAAATGGATGTTTATATCCCAAAGATTTCAGTGTCTTTTGATATTGACGCATGTCAGACCGTAATTATACAAATTATCTGTTTTTTTTAGCTTGTTCGCTGACTATGTCTTGCAAAATGTGTATCTTGTATGGCCACCACTTGATTGCATCCAGAAAATTGAGGAAATTAGGAACCGAATGAACAATACTAGACAGGTAGATCCTTTAGGAACTGTGTCTGAGCGGACGATGCCCACTGACAGTTCCTGTCGGACCTTATATATAGCTGAAATATGAAAATACCTCTCTTCCCCACCTCGGTTTCTACGGCTATTTTGGAATCCTCACCTACTATTTTTCACCTTGATTCTACTTTATTCGCCAAAGGCATCATTTCTTGCCACAGCTGGCACATATTTATAATGATTCAATACTATTTTCAAGTATAATTCTGCGATAAATACATACACAAAATACCTTTGAACTGAACAGTCATTACGAGACCGTATGTTTATTTCATCCCTAAATTCTACTTGAAAAAAGTGTTGAATTATTGAAAATTCGATTTCTTTTGGTGGAAAAATAAAGAATCATTGTGAAAAATATTAGGTAAGGGTTCTAAAACAGCCTGAGAACAGAGGTGGGGAAGAGCAGTATTTTACCGTATTTTCATATTGCAGCTATATAGGGCCCCGACAGGAACTGTCAGTGGACAGGAACTACAAGACAGGTACTGTTTCGACTATTGATCTGTATATCTAAACATTGATTTATTAAAAAAAATATATTTACTTTCATCCACTAGTTTTTGTGGATCATATTTCATTTCAATGTTGGCAGCTTCAGGATGGTCTTCTAAATATTTTCTCTTGGCAGTCACAGCAGCTTCTTCCATTTCCTTTACATGTAAAGTATTTGCGTCCTCAGCATTTGAACACCTAACAAAACAAAATAGTATTTATCACATGGTTACTTCCTATAAAAGTATGGCAAATTTGGTATATATTGAAAGTATAGATGCCCAATCTTACAAGACAAATACTGGATTATCAAAAAAAACAACCCCAAAATGCCAGGGTATCTATCACTAACTGGTAACCTGACAGCTGTATTTCTCAATTGAATGGTTTGGGGGTTTGGGGAACATTGACAGGTATTAACTTATAGTCTCTGTAATAAAACTGCGGAAAAAGAAGTAAGCAGAAAATGATTCAAAAAATTACATAGGATTCAATATATATGGAAATGGACAGTAAGTGCAATCACATCACGTGGCATCAATCAATGGCTCAATGGCGCGGGCATTATTTACATAAGACCAAACTGCTTCGGGCAGAATGATGTGCCTTTTACTCATTTTAATACTGATTTACACTAAATAGTAGATACTATTTACCTACAAATACTTCAAACGTCTTTATTTATTTTTCTAATACATAAAAACAAATGTTTTAGAATTTAATTTGTCGGAGGAAAAAAGTTAATATTGGGAACTCATTAAGTCGCATCAATGTCATCCTCATCAGTGACTAGCGGCCTAGCAAATATTCACTGCTGATTAGTGTGCAATTATGTATGCTTCTTACAGAGACCAGAGAGTCTATTGAACTAACTACATCACATCTGGTTTAATAAAAATTCATTTCTTGCTTACAAAAACCTTTTTGCTTCTGTTACAGAGGGGATTATTTCGGAATATATATTTAAGATTTTGTGGAAACCTTAGTTATGCTAAATGATCAATATGCTCATTTTGATTCTTTAAAGGAGCTAAATCGCTAACATTTGGGACCTAGAAATTGACACAAGTGGGTCACAACGTATATAATACTGTAATATGAATGTATTATAAACTGATTTACATTCAATGGTTTCCATCTTTACACTAATTTCAAATCGGCGAAAATTTCTAGTGTCTGGTTATTCCAGTCTACATACGCCGTTTAAATTGGTGCAATGTATATAGCCTTGTTCCTCGAGTCTCTTGCTAGAACTGGGGCTGAAACGCATTATGGTACACGATTCGTGTACCAATGGTAAAATGTTTATTTTGTCTTAAATATTTGATATCAGAAGCCCATCTTTTCCCCGGTAAGATCACAGCATCAATGTTGATTTGAATTGACAATTAATTTGTGTTTTCAATGTTGAAGATTTTGAATGATATTGAGTTAGAGACTTAGCTACTTTAATAAACAATTTGTTTCTAGTATATATATTTGAATTTTAACAAATATATTAAATCTATATTTACCCGCCTGCATCATTAAAATGGTCATAGTCTATATTGGGTGCTCTACAAACATAACACATAGTAGTACCACAAGTACATGTCATCTTATTACATCCAAAATCTTTAAAAAATCTTTTTTTACAGTTTGAACAAGTTCTCAACATGGCCTCAGATATTTTATTTTCTATATATGTTCGCATATCAGTTTCAGTTTTCTTTTCAACTTCACTGCATTTCAAAGGAACATGATTTAGTTCTTGACAGAATCTGAAATAAAATAAATCAATCTACAGACATACCATTAAAATATTTGAAATGAACATGGTTTAATGTTTTACCAACATTGTTCGCTGAGAATAAAACTTGACTACATGTACAGTGAGAGAGATCATGTTGTCTTGACTAACTTGAGATTGTAAAATTTTTCTGCATACTGTTCTGGGAAGCAGCAAAATGGTTAGCATGTTAGATCTGTAACCATACGACTCAATGTTTTATCTAAATGTCGAATCTTTGTGTAGCCAACTTGAATAAGATACTTTTACCACTGTATTACCAGCTAGCCAGCTGTAACTGCGTACTGATGTGACAGTGAAATTTAAAATTAATATAGCACCAAAATACGGTAGAGGGAGATAGAGAGACAGAGAACTGCATTTAATGTCCATAAAGACAAAAATAAAGCCATTTGGGTAGGCAATCCCTTTCCTTAAACATACAAGCTAAGGATTAATACAAATAGACTACTTGACCTTTAATCTAAAGGGAGGTTACTTTATCAAAGACCTTCCTTAAAGCTAAAATTACATTTTATTCCAAAAACCAATTCATTTTCCATAAATGTTAAAATAACATGTAATAAAGCACTGCACATAAGAAATTACAATGCCCTAAATATTAACAAGTTGAAATTTGAATCTGGAACAAATTGCAATTATGACAATAAAATCAATAATTCCAGACAATGTGACTTACCTACATGTTTCTTTCAAACATTCAGGATTTAAGCACTTAAATACTTTGTCATTTGGATCTGGCATAACTGTAGCAAAACTACAAAACGGACAGGAAACAAGATCCGGAATATCTGCGAGTCGGAGTTCTTCTTCTTGTAACTTTCGTATAATATTTGAAAAGAGATTTGGAGGAACAATTGACTGTAGAACTGACAGTGGAATATCATGTTCACAGGTGCCTGTTAAACATGGGAATTTGGTCTTGGCATCTCCAAAGGCTGCCTCTGTGGAACGTTTAACACATTCTTTACAGAATAAATGTCCATCTGCACATGTTGCCATATCCTCAAACAAAACCTCATCATCAAAACAACAACTACATTCATACAGTTCTCCATTACTCTTAGCTTCTTCTATCTTTTTTTTCTTCTCATCTTCTAACTTCTTTAAATGCACTAAAATAAAATACAAAGTAGAAAAGTAGCTCCTGAACCTCCATTTACGTCAATATAAAGTATTAAAGTAGTTGGTTTGATTACTGCTAATAATGGGGTAATCAAGCTCCATACAGTTACATATTTGTTCTGAAAAATTAATCACTTACTGTGTCAGCAGTGGGGGAAAAAAATCAGTTACATGCAGTTACATGTACCATATATCTTAACACAAGCTTTTTCTATATATACAATTTTTTTTTAACACAGTCAGATTGTCACCCCACATAAAAAAATAGGTTGCCAGGCAACGAAACATACACCCACACAGCAGCCAAATCGTCCGGGCAGTCAACAAGAATTGTCGCATATTAAGGAATTATCAGAAAATCATTAGAATTTGTTTGGTTTTTATAATCAAACGTTTTTTTTTAAATCATATAATAATTGTGACCTCCAGAGACACCACAAGCTAAAAAGGGTGATTTTTCGTACAATCAGGGGACATAATTCAGGAAGTAATGACCCGATGGGCGCAAATATCGAAAGGAACCAAGATCTTTGGGTTTAAAACATACCTGTCAAGTTTCATCAAAATCGATTCAAAAGTGTGACCTCTATAGGGTCCACAACCTTGATATAACATATTTTCACACTATTCGTGTACAAACGGCGGCCATTTTGTCCGTCAATTCTAATCCGGTTTTCACGTAATTCAAACTCTCTCTTCATTACCATGGAACAATGATATAATCAAACGGTTTTTTAAATCGGATAACAATTTTGACCTCCAGAGGGACCAAAAGCTAAAAAGGGCAATTTTTCGGACAATCAGGGGCCATAATTCAGGAAGTTACGATCCGATTGGCGCAAATATCGAAAGGAACCAAGATCTTTGGGTTATAAACATGCAATTTAAGTTTCATCCAAATCGGTTCAAAATTGTGTCCTCTACACTGTTATAAACCTTGATAGAACATATTTTCACACTATTCGCGTACAAATGGCGGCCATTTTGTCCGTCAATTTTGATCCGATTTTCACGAAATTCGAACTCGACCTTCATAACCATGGAACAGTGATATAATCAAACGGTTTTTTAAATCGGATAACAATTTTGACCTCCAGAGGGACCACAAGCTAAAAAGGGCGATTTTTCGGACAATCAGGGGCCATAATTCAGGAAGTTACAATCCGATTGGCGCAAATATCGTAAGGAACCAAGATCTTTGGGTTATAAACATGCATTTCAAGTTTCATCCAAATCGGTTCAAAATTGTGTCCTCTACACTGTTCACAACCTTGATTTAACATATTTTCACACTATTCGAGTACAAATGGCGGCCATTTTGTCCGTCAATTTTGGTCCGATTTTCACGAAATTCGAACTCGACCTTCATAACCATGGAACGGTGATATAATCAAATGGTTTTTTAAATCGGATAACAATTTTGACCTCCAGAGGGACCACAAGCTAAAAAGGGCGATTTTTCGGACAATCAGGGGCCATAATTCAGGAAGTTACGATCCGATTGGCGCAATTATCGAAAGGAACCAAGATCTTTGGGTTATAAACATGCATTTCAAGTTTCATCCAAATCGGTTCAAAATTGTGACCTCTAAACTGTTCACAAGCTAAAAAACGTGATTTTTCGTACAATCAGGGGCCATAACCCATTAAGTTACAGTCCGATACATGCCAATATCGAAAGGAACCGAGATCTTAGGGTGATAAACCTATGTTTTAAGTTTCATTGAAATCGGATAAAAATTGTGACCTGTAGACTGTTCACAAACAATTGTGGACGGACGGACGGACGGACGAACAGGGGCGACGACAATATACGTCCACATGAAAATGTGGGCGTATAAAAAGTACAATATATAAAATCCATTGAAATTGTGAGTGACCCACACCCTAGATCACCAACTATCTCCTCCCACTACTTGAATCCACTTGAAAAATACAGAATAATAGCAAGTAATTTGATAAGGTGGTCTATATAAACTAACTGAGTACTGATAGATATTAAAACAACTAGGTCTAATTATTGGCGTATGTAACACAGTGGATAGATTTGGCAATTCAATTTATTTATAGTTAAATGTTACATATAAACAGTATTTGTGAATTTACAACATAATCTTACTTTTGATTTCCAACTCATGATTCATGTAAAGCAGCTCATTAAAAAAGAATTCATCCGGATTGTCTGGATATGGTATCATTGTCATTCTTGGATTTACACGCATCTTTTTAGAACGCCTTCCAGTTCCTGAAAACAATAATAAATATTACATGTGAAAATGTTTTCAGGCAGGTCTTTAATCAAAATGCAAATCAATGTGTCAACATAATACTTTAGTCATTTTCAGACTAAATACTATGAAATGCGAAGGAGGGGATTTTCCTTAAAATAGCAACATGTTTATCTACTCATCTTCGAATTCCAAGTTCTTAAACATTTTTTAGAGCGCTTACAATTTTTGCATAGGACCTCACTTTTATATATCTCCTCAATGACCTGACATAATTTCCTAGTCACTTCTGTAACACCTACCCCTGACTTATAGGGAAAAAAAATATGTACAGACATCTCATGTTGACAGTTTCACATTTTGAAACCTATACTGAACAATTCGTCAATAATTTTATAATTGTGCAGTTAACATAGTCATTCGATTCTCAAAAAAGACTACAGGTAACCAACTAACCTAATAATGCAGCTAATTCTTCATTCAATTCTCTATGACACTTAATTAATGAATGATTATTTCTTTCCAAAACTTCTTTGACATAGCCATCTTTAAATTGAGCAAAATCATTCTTCAACTGAATGAGAACATGTTCCTTATAGCCTGCACTCATTGCTTTATCGTTCAGTTCAAACATTGATTTAGGATCAGGAATCTTTTCCAAGAACTGTTTTAATTTAAACTCCATATTCTGAATCTTTCTTTTAATGGAATATTTGGATTGTTTATCAAGTACATCTTTTAGTTTGGGATAGTCTCGCGACTCAAACATTTTAGCTGCTAGGTTATTCATTCTGTCAGTATCTTTTGCATTAAGTTCTAATTGTTCAAAAATATAATTTGGATCACAGTCTGGGAAGATATCGCAGAGATTTTCAAACTCCCCGCGACTTCTGTTAGTAAGAGGATTACTAGTTGGATTAGGGTAGTCAGTTTCATCAAGGCTACCTTGACTGTTGCCAGATTTTAAAAGTTCTTCAATCACAACTTGGATACGATCTTTTTTATAGTGATGTGCCTCGAGATATGCATATATCTCATTTCTATCTATATCTGGAAACATTTTAGAAATAACTCTCATATCTTGAAAGATTGGATCATTTTTAACCAATGGGTCATCCGAATCGGTATCAAATTTCTTGAGTTTTGGAGTATTTTCATCTGGAGAATCTCTGCTTTGAATAGTATCTTGTAGAGATACAAGTAATTGTCCAGTAACCACATCTACTCGATTTTTCTTTTTTTCATTTAATCGCAGTAAAGATAAAATATATGCTTCATTTAGTTTTTCATTTGATTTATCTTGAACATTTTTAATGACTGTTTTCACATCTTTAAATATATCATCACTAGTGGTGGAGTCTGGTTCATCTAGAAGTGTCGCTGTTACAATATCCATACGTTTAGGATTGGACCGTCTCTCTACTAATTTATCATAAATCGTGTCAATATCTTTAGGAACAATATTGTTGATAATCTTGGCATCTCTGTAACAAGATTCAATCTTTGATAAACCCGGAGTATCTGTCTTTGCATTATTATTTGAACTAGCAGCTTCAGTTGTTTTAAAAGAACTTGGTGAAACTTTGTTTGTGGCTTCTTCATCTTCTCTTTTATTATTATCTTCATTATTAGGTTTCTTTTCACTCTCATCATTTATTTCTGTATCCCAATCAACATCAGTATCTTCATCATCATCTTTGATCAATTCTTCAGTATTAGACAACTCATCATTTTTTGTACACTTATTCACTTCATCAGTGTCTTTGTCATTGTGTGCATTATCATCATCATCCTTCATATCATCTTCACTTAGAAAATCATCCATAGTGTAGTCTAACGTTGCTTGGTCTACAACCTCATCATTTTGTGACAACACAACATATTGTGAGTCTACTGAAGACCCTTGGCGATTTAAAGGAAATTCCTTCTTTAAAATTGTTTTTTTTCTTGACAGCTTACCATGATCATTATCATCATCAACATCATCATCATCAGTGTCCTTCTTATCATTGTCATCATCAGAGTCCTCATTATTATTATCATCTTCAACGTCCTCCTCATCATTATCATCTTCACTAAGGAAATCCTCTATTCTGTAATTTAATGATGCTTGATCTACAACCTCATCATTTTGTGATAGCACAATGTACTGTGATTCTGCAGAAGACCCATGGCGATTTAAAGGAAATTCCTTCAATAAAATTGTTTTCTTTCTAGATAGCTTGCTGCAATCAGTATTAGCATTATTATCGTGATCACCACTATCATCAATCAGTGATTCTACTGGAAGTGTGCTGTTCAAACTATCTCCTTCTTCCATTTTGCATCAATCTATATACCATAATATATAATAAATAAAATGAAAAGGCTTAAATTAAGCGACGTAAAATGGTGTCTAAATTGATTATGTGTTGTTTGCTAATAAACAAATTGCATAAATAACAAAAGAAGAGGAAGAACACCTAACTTAGGCCTATGCTGTAAAAACCCAATCTGTTTCACAGAGAATTACTTATAATATCTCTGGCTCAGTGACACATGCCTCATTTACGTAACACATCACTGCTTTGGGCAAAATGATGCCTTTTACTCATTTTAATACCCATTTACACCATATAAAATAGGAAATATTTTTTAACTACAAATACTTCAAACACCTTTATTTATTTTTCTTTTACTTCAAAAAAATGTTTTAGAATTTATTTTGTCGGAGGAAAAAAGTTAATACTGGGGACTCATTAAGTCGCATTGATATGTCATCCCCATCATTGATTGTAGAGGCCAAGCGAATATTCACTGCTGATCAGTGTGGTAACAACCATGCAATAATGCAAAACATATAATTGACGGATTATCTTTTTAACAAAACCAGCTTGATGATTTCATTGAAATGCTGGTGCGGGATAGTGTCATTAATCTGTGGCCTCAGGTATGACATTGACAGATATTCATGGAATTGTCAGATATTCACTCACAGTTTCACATAACAACTTTTGTTCTGTGAAGGAATTATGAGTGAGCAGAAATTTTCCCACGTATCTGTTACCACCCGTTACTTCAGTCAGTTAATTACATGTACTCATGTAGGCTATAATACTATAAAAAGGATAACTTGTGTTTTTTCCTTTAGCTTTCGCCACTCCGGTTTCTTCAAATCTTCGTTGTGCATCTATCATGATTCATAGCAACGTTCTCTGTGTTAAAATTATATTTGGAACTTGTTTAACCAGTTCTATCAATATTGTCCTTTTTTTTTAAACAACACACATCTTATAATATTTATGTTTATGTTATGGCAATAATGGAAGATTAATGAACTAATGAAGTATTCTCATTTTTAATGGTGTCCAAATGATAGCCTATCATTTCAATCCTTAATAAATAATGACAACAACCACAACCAATATAGAATAGATTCTGCAATAGACTTAACATGTGATGATTAATTTAATTTGAATATTTACTTAAAATCATTTTGTTATTATTTGTCTACTTTTTCTAATTTATTGGTTTATTGTAAAGTCCATGGGCTGGATAACAGGGATACAATTTGGGCTGCTGAACTTCGGGCGGTCTAATAGGCTCTTTTGGTTTGGGGTGGGGTGATGGGTGGGGGGTGTTGTACCTGTCTTCAGTCTATGATACAAACAGTGGACCATATTACAAATATTTACGATTAACATCATTTGTGTAAGTAAACCAAAGGCATGCACTACCATCCTGATTTCGAGCTTGCCATTATTTACTCAGAGAATTTTGATCTGTAAAAAATGGCGATATTTCTTAATTATGATATTCCATAATATGACATTTTTGTCATCGGGTAAAAAGATGATTGTTATAAGGTCCATGCACAGACCTGCATAACAATCACGCACGATCTGTGATTCCACACCAGTAACTTGCCACCGCCCGAATGTATCAGTGACGTATGAGGACTGGATAATCGAAATAGAAATCCGACGAGGGAGCAATATGGCGTCGTTATCTCAGTAAGTGAAAAATATCTGTAACAGAATTACAATAGTCTCGAAATTAGTGCCCATTTGCAACTAAGCTTGTCCCCATGAGAGAGTATAGCATATGATTCGACATGTTCCATGTTCAAAATCCGTACATGAATGTAGCCAGAATAAAAAAAACCCGACACAGCACAGTTTGTTAGTTGAGTTACGTTTCATGCTTCGGTTCGGCTTCACCTCCTGTCGATAACCGGCGGTCAATTAGGGTTAATTATATAAAGCTAAACTAAAATCTTGACCGTGACGTGTTTTGGTATCGAGAAAAGACCAGTGATCGGTAGCAATTTGTATTGTTTTAAATGAAGTACCCCAATTATCCAATTATCAATATTATATATGACTTCAAAAATAGCAAGCAGTAGGCAGAGGCGGTAATTGGCTGATTGGGACCATGGCTGATTGGGACCTGGCTGATTGGGACCAGATTTGTGGCTGACTGGGACCAGATTTGTGGCTGATTGGGACCAGATTCTTGGCTGACTGGGACCAGATTTATGGCTGATTGGGACCATGACAAGGCTTATTCGGACCATTACTTAAATGCCGCGAGTATTTAAAATATGTTTGCATATTTTTGATAATAAGACAACTAGGGCTGGGTAAAATATCGATATAAATCGATAGTATCGATTGGATGGCCCAGAAAAGCACTATCGATAGCGGTGGGTTACTATCGATTATCGCTCTTCGTCTAATTTTCTTGCGTCTGAAATGTCAATGTTTTCTTTCAGTTAATCATAATACACCGCTCACTTTAATTACTATCATGTATCAATGTAACACATAACAAAATTGTGACTGCTTATTGAACAGCCGTTTTCATATATCCACTCTCATTGAAACGTTACTTTAGTTTTGAAGAAATTATTGTTGAATATCACCAAATCGGAGATACCCGGATGTGTAAATAAAGTTAGAGTTATTTCCCTTTGCAAGCTTCAGAATTCGTCTGTACAGTTCACTATTTCTGTACGTGTGCCTCGGTAATAGAGTACCCGGTACAATAAATAGCACACATGGACGACAAAACGCTTGTTGATTTTCCCGGCAAAGCTAAAAAAGCTGTGTGGAAACACTTTGGGTTTTAGACAGGAGCAAACGATCTTTCGCAACTTCGCATGGTTTTGAACTTACAGTCACTGCATTCAGTCTTGATGACGACCGTGAAAATAAGTTTGTTTTCGATACTATCGATTATCGACCGACATTTCATTGCCGATTATCGATAGTAAAAATCACTATCGATACCCAGCCCTAAAGACAACTATGGCAATAAATAGTGTAATTAGTCACAAATAATAGTGTAATTAGTGATTGACGGCTTCAATACAAATGAGCTAAATCACAGAGAATATGCTTCACATTCTTGGTTGATTGGGACCAGATTCTTGGCTGATTGGGACCATGATCAGACCAATGATAAGAGTGTTTTAAATATGTTTGCATGACAATAAATACCATCAAGTATTATAAAATTGTAATCCAATATCAAAAAGCCTCATATCAGTATAATTACTGCAATGAATGCAATATTTTGTAATGAATGAAGCGGAAATAATGACAGACAAATATTGTTCTTTGTATAATATTTTACTTAGTAAATATCATTTCATTTCATATAGTGATTCAATTCCTTTACAAACCAATATTTTATTAAAAGATACAAATATTTAAAATTATTTCATATAAAAATACACATTTCAAAATATTTCATATAAAAATACACATTTCAAAATATTTCATAAAATATTTCATATAAAAATACACATTTCAAAATATTTCATATAAAAATACAGACCTGTAAAAAATAAACACATATATTTCATAACGTTTCATATAACAAAACAAAATTATTTACAAGCTATTATGATTTAGTCGGACCATATAAATGCACGGCTTTGTTTAGTAAACGACTTGTGATAATCTCAATTTCACAATATTGTCTCCACAATTCCATTATTTTTCCTTCTGTTTTTTGTTGTTTTGTTGTTAGTATAAAACTCGGGTAGCAATATACAAGACCCTAATCACACCTTTTATTGTTAATTAATGACAAGCCTAATAATCCAATAAACAATCAGATCCAATCACACAAATTCCCTGTTGTGGCTGTCAGTAAGATCTGAGTAATTTTCATGTAGTAATATAGTACACTTTCCTAGATATCACCTACCTGTTTACTTGTGTTAAAATTGAGTCTATAAATCTATTATGTTTATATTCTGTACAAGGTAGGATATACATTTTGACTGCCTTTATGTACATCATATTTGAAATAACCGATTTCCGTTGCTACTGTATTGCTAGGGGCTAGTACCGGTATTAGTTGTCAAATTTGTATGACTTAATTGCAATTAGCATAAATTGGTTTAAACAGTATTTCTAACATATAATTACACACAATGTATAGGCTATAATGGATTCCAAAGCAAGCTATGAAGTTTATAAAATAAAATAAAAAATGGTCTGTTTAAATTGCATAAAACGTATAATAATTTACATAAGATTAATAAGATAATCTCTGTTAATATAATATAGTGTAACTGTGGCATAAAAAAATGGAATATAAACATAAATAACGCAGGCCTACATAAAAAAAGCACATAATTATAGTCACGCTATAGATATAAAACTCCTTTAATTTATGTTAAACTTAATTCAATATCAAAACCTAAGTTTCTAGTATTTTTTAATCGTGTGGTCCGAATCAGCCTAGTGGTGGTCCCAATCAGCCTGGAATGTGGTCCCAATCAGCCAAGAATCTGGTCCCAATCAGCTTTGACTTTTGTCCCAATCAGCCATGGTCCCAATCAGCCATGGTCCCAATCAGCTTGGTTTCGCAGAGGCTAGGCTAGTTCTTTTCAGAACTGTCTTTTTGAGCGAACTTTCGCTGACAGTTCTTATTGGGCCTTCTATAACTGCAGTATGAAAATACGGTAAAATATTGCTATTCCCCACCCTTGTTTTTTGGGCTGTTTTAGAACCCTTACCGTCTATTTGCCACCACAATTCTTTATGACTAATTTATGTTCACCAAAAAGGAATCCTTTCTCACTAGTGTCACTAGGCCTATATCTGACACAAATTCAAGTAGAATTAAGCGATGAAATAAACATGTGGTTTGCCCATGTCTGGGTCTCGTAATGTCTCTTCAGTTTAAACGTATTTGGTGTATGTTTATAATCGTAGAATTCTTCTTGACAATAGTGTTGAATCTTTAATCCGAAAATACCCAATTATCTCTTGCCAGGGTCATTCTCAGAAAAAAGTGGCAAGTAACGCTAAAGACACATTCAATATTTTTTGAAATTTTTTTCATAAATCAGAAGTAGGTGTTCCCTTCGTTCAAAATCATGTTTGCAATGTGTGATCAGCATTATTGAGAAATATCTCAGTCTTTAGTATTAAAAATGGTAACGGTAAAGGCATCGAGTGGTAACGGTAAAGACACATTTTGCTTTGAAAAAAGAAAAAGAGCAACACATTCTCATCTTTTTCTTGCTTATTTTCAAGGATACCAGTTATCTTATCTAATATTTTATTATTTAAAATATTCCCCCGTTCTTTGCCTCATTATTTCAGGTAACGGTAAAGACAAACAATTTCCCAGACATGTGAAAATTGTGATTCTTTCCTTTGAAATTCCCTCCTTGGTAAACTTTTATTACCTTCAGAATCAATATGGCTAAAAAAGACCTTTACCTTGAGGTTAACAGTAGCCTTGTTGAATATAGTTGAGATATCTGTGAAATACACCGCAAGGTAACGGTAAAGACATTTTGAAACAGAAAATCAGGACACTCATTGAGGCTCTCCTCATAGCTAAATAGAAACCCCTAGGAACCCAGGACTATAGTATTAATGGAAAGTGACCAATATAGTATGAATTGATATGTATGGGAATTAAGATTCACAGTTGCCTCACATCTATCTAGGAAAAATGTAAAAAACTTTTGGAATCCAAAGTTGGACATGGTAACGGTAAGGGCATTTCACGCGTATATTAGACCTCGAAAGATCTACTTTTGGAGCAAATGTGGTTGAATAATTTTTTTCTGTTAGATAAAATATTATTCCTTGATAAAATTTATGATAATCAAGAAATTATTAGGTGAACAAGTCGAGGACAATTTTTTCGTTCAATTTGCCACTTTTTCTGAGAATGACTCGTCTCCAGTTTAAAGGATTATATATAACCATTTACTGTACATTTTATTATATTTGCAACACATATCGTACATATGCAAATTAGTCCATGGGCTAAAGGTAAAAAGCAGCATATGCATACTCCAACTCTTCTTGTGTCAGTTGTCTTGGTCTAACAATCAGTTTATGATTATAGTGTTTGGTCTGATCCATACTTGCAGCGACTGTTGGCATTGATGAAATTGAGGTCTTTTTTTTCATCAGACTAGTCACCTACTCGTAGCTTGGAAATCTCTCCATCATGTGCTAATACCTTTTTTATACGCCCACATTGAAATGTGGTCGTATATTGTCGTCGCCCCCGTCCGTCCGTCCGTCGGTCCGTCGGTCCGTCCGTCCGTCCGTCGGTCCGACGTCCACAATTGCTTGTGGACGCTCTACAGGCTAAAGTTAATATTCGATTGACTTTAAATTTATACACAGTGTTTAAGGTCATGAGACGAAGAAGCCTATTGTTTTTCAGCGATTTCCGATAATAACTACCAGAGTTATGGCCCTTGATCACTTCAAAAAATCTTGTGGACGCTCTAGAGGCCAAAGTTAATATCCGATTGACTTTAGATTTACACACAGTGTTTAAGTTAATGAGACGAAGAAGCCTATTGATTTTCGGCGATTTCCGATAATTAGTGCCAGAGTTATGGCCCTTGATCTCTTTAAAAAATCTTGTGGACGCTCTAAAGGTCAAGGTTAATATCCGATTGACTTTAAATTTATACACAGTGTTTAAGGTCATAAGACGAAGAAGCCTATTGATTTTCAGCGATTTCCGATAATTAGTGCCAGAGTTATGGCCCTTGATCACTTCAAAACATCTTGTGGACGCTCTAGAGGCCAAAGTTAATATCTGATTGACTTTAGATTTATACACAGTGTTTAAGGTCATAAGACGAAGACGCCTATTGATTTTCAGCAATTTCCGATAATTAGTGCCAGAGTTATGGCCCTTGATCACCTCAAAAAATCTTGTGGACGCTCTAGAGGCCAAAGTTAATATCCGATTGACTTTAGATTTATACACAGTGTTTAAGGTCATGAGACGAAGAAGCCTATCGATTTTCGGCGATTTCCGATAATTAGTGCCAGAGTTATTGCCCTTGATCTCTTTAAAAAATCATGTGGACGCTCTAAAGGTCAAAGTTAATATCCGATTGACTTTAAATTTATACACAGTGTTTAAGGTCATAAGACGAAGAAGCCTATTGATTTTCAGCGATTTCCGATAATTAGTGCCAGAGTTATGGCCCTTGATCACTTCAAAAAATCTTGTGGACGCTCTAGAGGCCAAAGTTAATATCCGATTGACTTCAAATTTATACACAGTGTTTAAGGTCATAAAACAAAGACGCCTATTGATTTTCAGCGATTTCCGTTAATTAGTGCCAGAGTTATGGCCCTTGATCACCTCAAAAAATCTTGTGGACGCTCTGGAGGCCAAAGTTAATATCCGATTGACTTTAGATTTACACACAGTGTTTAAGTTAATGAGACGAAGAAGCCTATTGATTTTCTGCGATTTCAAATAATTACTGCCAGAGTTATCTCCCTTGATAACTTCAAAAATTCTTGGGACGCTATAGAGGCCAAAGTTACCATCCGATTTACTTCAGATTGATACATAGAGTTAAGGTGTTGAAACGAACAAGTATTTTGATTTTCAATGAATTTAGATAACTGAACAGCTAAATCCATGATATTAAATGTTTCATGTATATACTAATTGTTAGCGTGGGGTAAAATTTTATAAAAAGCAATCAAATTCTTATGATTTTCTAATAATTACATAATGAGTTGTTACTCTTAATCAGTTTTTAGTGTATTACAAATGTTTCATTACCGAAAAAAGTAAAAATATGCGACAACCCTTGTTGACTGCCCGGACGATTTAGCTGCTGTGGGCGTATGTTTCGTTGCCTGGCAACCTATCTTTACAATTCAAATACATTTTTATTTCATAGTATACTTCCTGCACCATCTCAGAAATTTTATGACAGAGGAGAAGATGAACAACAATATAGATCTCAACTTCAGGTGAGATTTACAATTATACATTCTAAGCATTGAGAAACTTTCATTTACAGAGTAAAGTACAAAAAAACATAAATAAATATCTCTGTGATACCAACCATATCTTATAGAATTATATAGATTTTTGAATTTATAGGTCTCTTTTGAGATTATTGTAATATTGTAAAATAATATTAAAAAGATAAAAAAGATGTTTGTGTATGGTATTTTATGTTTTCCTGAGAAAATTATAGAACAAAAAATTTATAATTTTTTTGTTCAGGTCGCACCTGTTTCAAGTAAAAGAACAGCACCTCCATATGGACATAGAAAAGGATGGATTCCAAGAACCCAAGAGGTAATGAAAACAATGATGTAATCCCCTGATATTTATTATTATGCATTATTTTGGATCATACTTTTACATTTGTTAATCTGTGATCAGCCCACCTTCAATTAAAATTAGGTCATACTTTTGTTGTTTCATGTGGGTTACATTTAAGGAAAACATTTAAGGCGGATGGGGGCACAAGCTCTATATTACAAAATTTTTCATTTTAAAGATTGAAGTAGAATTCAGGTTCATTTAATCTAATTTTTGATTTACTCGATCGAAACCGAAATGCAAAGTTGATTTAAACCCAATACTGGCTTTATCTCCAGTTTTGAAGAAAAGTTGTCATCCCACAAAACAAATCAACACACAAAATCCATTGAAATTGCCAATTTTATTTTTGACCCAAATGAAAGAGGTCCTTTCTGTTTTAGGCAATAATTGTTGATACCCTGATTGCAGATTTTGTAGTATTCTGCTGCTATAATGGCTTTTAATTGCCCTTTCTTTCAGGATTTTGGGGATGGTGGAGCCTTCCCAGAAGTTCACATAGCTCAGTATCCACTGAGTATGGGATTAAAAAAGACTACTTCCAATTCCTTAGCTGTATCTTTAGATGAAAAAGGAAAGATTAAATATGATGCTATTGCCAGACAGGGACATTACAAGGACAAGGTGAGACACTTACTTTGTGCTTTATTGTGGCATTGGTATTGGGGAGCGGTGTTGGCTCAATCAGAGCTAGATCAATAACCAGGAGGACTGGGGCTTAATCCAAATCTTGAGGTCGAGAAATTCCTCAGTACTTCCTGGCATGGTTTCACCTTGTCAGTGACTGGTTTCAGGATGAGTGTGTTGCAAGGGACTTGGCCCAGTAAAAGAACCCTTGACAGTAGAAATTCGTTTGTTTTAGATATTTTACTTAACGTTTTTGAAAAATTTAATACAATGATTAAAATCATTTTGATAATGTATTTAAAATACAAAATTCCTGTTGTTTTTAGATTGTTCATTCCCGACCCCAAGATTTGGTTCCTAAAGTTATGGATGAGGCTGATCCAGATCTACAGAGACCAGATGATGATGCAATAGCAGATACTACAGAGAAAACTAGATTAGCTTTAGAAAAATTAACAAACAGTAAAATAGCAGCAGCTATGCCAGTTAGAATGGCAGAAAAGCAAGCTCCTGCTCAATACATCAGGTAATTTTACTTTTAATTTAATATACATGTATAATACTTTATTAAGTTTCTAGCATTCCCTTTCCTTGTATTTAAATCAGTAATGCTGGACGTTCATATCTGTTGTGTCATTTGAAGGTTGTAGGACCATGTACAAAAGTTACATTCATTGTGGGTATTGATAAACTTGAAGTCAGGAATCTGTATGGCAGGTTTTATAACAATAATGTGATTCTTGTATTTATCCAAAAATGTCCTTCAAGAATTAGTTAAAGTGATAAAATAAGATGTTACAAATAATGAGTTTATATATTTCAGATACACTCCTTCTCAACAAGGAGTAGCATTTAATTCTGGTGCTAAACAGAGGGTGATTAGAATGGTAGAAGCACAAAAAGATCCCATGGAACCACCACGATTTAAGTAAGCATACCTTACATTGAAGTGAATAAGATATAATTAATTTTACATGTCAAGTATGCAAGCACTGACTTACTTAAAGTCGAGCTGTTTGCAAAAGCCTCCACTCAACTTCTGAAGTGCTGCTACAGTCTGAGAGTTTGTTGTGTACAAATCGTAACAAATATTAAAATGTGTGTTAACTGTTATTGGTTAGTCAAGCCACATCATATTGAAAATGTGATTTTTAACGACCAACAAAGATAACCAATGTACTATTTAACTGAAAGTATACAAAATAATATTTGTCAAACAGTTACTGTATCTAAATCGGGGGTTGGGTGGCCGAATGGCTGCATCATAAGGTTTGTCACTGAGTCAAGAGGTGTGGTTTTGATTCCCCGCTTGTACATGACAAGAAGTAGGGTTGCCTATCCAACATCATGGGTTTTCTCTGCGTTCAACCATTTTCCTTGCACTGCAAAAGACACCTACGTGCAAATGAAAAGAAATTGAACCATATGTTAGTCAGTTAGTCTTGTAATGATCTAATTTGTGTCAAGTGGACGTTAAACACAATTTCTCTATCTCTCTCTGTATGTAAGTCAGGAAAAGGGCATGTTATACAATGATTGAAAGTAAACTGAACTTTATTTGAAAGATTAATTATTGGAACATGTTTTTTTTATTTCAGGACAAACAAAAAAATACCCCGTGGTCCACCCTCTCCACCTGCTCCAGTTATGCATTCACCAAATAGAAAAGTAAGTTTCTTTTAGTTATGAACTGATCACTAATGCTTTTTGGTGATTTATTTATTATCTGCCAATAGTGTGAAATAGATGATAATTTACAAGATGAAATATAAGCAATTGGGTTCTCTGATCTCGAAAAAATAATAATCAAACCTACTAGTAGTTTTCCACTCACCATAATAATATTTTACAAATCTAGATATTGTATTTTATTAAAGGTTACAGTTAAAGAACAACAGGAATGGAAGATTCCACCTTGTATATCAAACTGGAAGAACAACAGAGTAAGTATTAAATACATGGCATAGGATCAGCAAATAAATTTTATACTTCAACATTTGTACTAAATAGTCAATTGTGAATACTTGAATATTGGTACAGTGTCTCGTTCAACCAGAAATTTTTATTTTTAAAGTTCAACCAGAAATTTTTATTTTTAAAATTGCATATAATATGGCAATCCTAATATAGCAGTGGCTTTTGATACATAGAAATGAGCTATAGTAAATAGTCATATTAAACAAATTTTATGCAATCTGCAGTAAAAATTGAAATTTACTCCATTATATACTGTTCAAACGCCATTTTACTCTTAAAGTATATCAATATTAGAAAGATAAAAGGGAATAGATCATTTGTTTTTGTGTCTTGTAGAAATGTTTTCTATTTTTAGGGTTACACAATTCCCTTAGCTAAAAGATTAGCTGCTGATGGGCGTGGTTTACAAGGTGTACATGTTAATGAGAACTTTGCTAAATTAGCTGAAGCTTTGTATATTGCTGATAGAAAAGTAAGTTGAATTTACATGTTATCTTTGAATATAGAGGGTTAGGAATATAGTTTTGGAAAATTTTGAAAAACGATTTCTTGGTTTGTTTTTGTGTGTGGTAAGCTTAAGAGATTCTTAGGTAGCTGAAATATGAAGAAAGATTGTCAATGTAAATTTCTTCTTGAATTCATCTATGAATTCATGTTCATCTGATATTTCTGTGTTACTAAGAAGATGGAAGCAGATGTTTGAAGTGCAGCCATCGTTATTAATTGTGAGATACGATTGAAGAATTACGTCATTATTTGTGTCTTTTAGAAGTATTTGTTTATATTTAGGCTCGAGAAGCTGTAGAAATGAGAGCTCAAATAGAGAAGAAAATGGCTCAAAAAGAGAAAGAAAAGAGAGAGGATGGTTTACGTATGTTGGCTGCCAAAGCTAGGGAAGAACGAGCTGGTATTAGACATAGAGATGGTATGTTATTATTTATTATTATTTCAATGAAAGAAGTCTTGAATGAGCAAAACAATATCTTCACTTTTATTTTAACTGAATCAAGAAACACTTGCCCTAAAGACTTTGGATCAGTGGTCTTATAGCTGGGGTGACTGTCTAATGTTCAAATCCTAATACAAATTTTAAACTACATTTGTAATTTGTCATGGGAGACATTTGCAAGACTGAAAAAGATGTGTGTCTGGTTATTTTAATGGTTAATTACACCTGGTCCAGGGATTCTACTGTGGCACGAATAATGAAAAAAAATGTTGCAGCTGCAACAGCACAACATCATTAGCCAATTGATGACATTAATTTTGAGTGCTGGAGTTTCCTAGAAAATACTTACTTCATGTAAGTTTTAGGGATCACAAGGCGAAGTGGGTAAGACGCTGGCTCACCAGCCTGGAGGTTGGGTGTTTGATCCCTGCATTGGCTGAGAAAGTTCATCCAGATTTTCCGGCGTGGTTTCCCCTTGTCAGTGATGCAGGATGGTTTACAGCTGTTTACTCGTTCAGATGAGACGAAAAACTGAGGTCATTGTGCACACAAAAGATCCCTTGGCAGTTGGAATTTGATAGAAGAGTAGGATGTAGCACTGCTGCCCGGGCAGAATTTTCCTCATAGCACACTGTATGCCGTATGCCCATCTTCATTAGCCCAGGTTAGAAGCAGAACAGTAGGACGTTAAACCCATTTAATTTCATTTTTCGTGTAATTTTTAAAATGTTGATACTGAAAATTCCATAAAAAATTTATAAAATCTTTATCTCCAGTGTGCATGATATCTGATTGTTACAAATCATAATGATAATCTTTCAATTGAAAGAAAAAATGGGTCTAGAAAGAAAAAAACTTATGCATGTTGCAAATTGTTTCTTTAAATGTGTGCGTTATTTCAGATAAAGATGAAGATGTTGGAGAAAGAGATGAAGTTAGGAGAGACAGACAAAAAGAAAGACAGAGAGACAGAAATTTGGCAAGAGCTGCTCCAGATAGGAGGTAAACAGAATAAGAAGATTATATTTTCTAACATAGTTATATTTAATTCTAGATCAATTCAAATATCTATATTTTGCAATGAATTTTTTAGAAATTATCCAGTGGTACCTGCTTCTGTTTATAAATGAAAACATTCATGAAAGGCAAGAACATTTGCAAATAGTTGAATTAGTTTTATGGTGACTTATACAGAGAGATTACTATATATAAACTTTGGTTATTTTAGGAATCGTCTTCAGAGAGAAAAAGATAGGGATGTCAGTGAAATGATAGCTCTTGGTTTACCAAATGCTGGAGGTTCACAAGAAACACAGTTTGATCAGAGATTGTTCAATCAATCTAAGGTAATTTAAGGCAGATGTGAAGATATTTAAAGGATAGGAAACCACACAATCATTAAAAACAGCACAGCGATTAAATAATATTGTTAACTAGAATAGCAAAGAATGGGAACTACAGAACAGTTAGTGAGATAGATCTAGACCCAAATGGTGACGTGGAAGAAAATTCATTCCCCACTGCTTTGGCATTGAATCCTTGTCTCATTGAAAGAGACACTTTGTCTCAATGTTTAAGCTGGCTGCATCATTTTCATTAGCAAAGAACTAGTATTATAGTCAAATTTTCAACTGTTAGCAAATCTAAAGGCAGCATCCTTAAAGCCCCAATAACACTCTTGTTGTAACTGAAAAATATGTCCCAATCTTCATTCTGGTCAACAAATCGTATTATTTTAGAATATTTCAATTAAATGATGATATAAATTTCATCTTAACACACCTAATTTAAAAAATTGGAAAAATTCAACCAATTGATTTGAAAAGTCTAACGTAAACCTTTTCAAATGTGACTTGGATTTTAAAATATTTTCGAACCCTCTGGACAAATAAAATAGGTTGTAATGGATAATTTACACAACAGGTAGGACATTTAAACATCTAGTACTTAGAATAAGAGTATTATTTATTTTCTGGAGCTACCAAGCCAGCAAGAATGTTATTGTCCCTTTAAATTATTTTAGTTTAAGACACCTTGTTCTTTAATTACTTTTAATTTGGGTTATTTGAGGAGAGCTTATGTACAGTTATGTAATGTAAAATCTGTTATTAGATTTGTCATTGTAAACAAGTAGGGTATTGAATGTATAAATATTGTTTGTCAATGACGAAACCGGTTGAAAGAATTAACAAACCACAATGATCAAACAATTATTGGTTTTGATATTTATATTTTGCTTTGCTAATAAACTTTTGTTTATTTTTCAGGGAATGGATAGTGGTTTCGCTGATGATGAAGCCTATAATGTTTATGATAAAGCTTGGAGAGATGAAAATAAAATTGGCAACTCCATTTACAAACCGTCTAAAAATCTGGACAAAGATACATATGGTGGTGATCTGGATTCTTTGATGAAGAACAGAAGGTCAGAATAAATGTTATACCCCATATTAAAGATATATTCACTTATGGTCAACTAGATCATCTAGTGCAATATGAAAACTAATTGTTAAATCACAATATTGTATTTCGTAGCGACAAGGTGTTAGTGAAGTAACAGTAAATGAATATTTACGTACACCTGTTTTACTATCATGATAAAATTGGGATGGCAGTAGTTTTTAAATTGAATAGGATTCTTCAATTGTAACTTATCAGTCAGAAAACATCAAAATTTAAATTACATTCACTGAAGAACATATGCAAAGAAATTTCCCCAAGGGATGTTGTTGTATCCAATTTTGAATGTCTGACAAGGAAAGTACAAAAACTCAAAATCTGTGATTCATAGCTCAGTAGCACCATGACAGTTCAGGTTGAAAGACTTTTTATGTCTGAACAATAAAAATGCTGGCTTTTTTTTTCTTTTTCAGGTTTGTTCCAGACAAAGAGTTTGAAGGAACAGATCGAAGTCGGCGAAGAGAGGGACCTGTTCAGTTTGAACGAGATGTGGAGGAGGATTTGTTTGGTCTTGATAAATTCTTTAAAGAAGCCAAAACTGGACAAAAACGATCAAATGACGATTCTAGATCTAGTCGAGATTATGAGAAAAAGAAAAGAAGAGAATGAGAAAAAAAAATATTATATCTTGTACATTTTCACATAACCTCATCATATTCATTGTCAGACCTCCCTGTATAGATAAGAAAATATTTTCTTTAATCAAGATTTTAACTAAACCTCTTTGATTTAGGCCAAAATGAAGTATTGAATTGGCTTGATCAGGCCCAGAGTTCACAAAGCATTTTCAGACTTAAGTTGAGAATTTTCTCAAACTTTCCTTATTTTAACTAAAATATAGCCTTTTATAACAATTTTGTTGTTTTAATGTATCAAATATATGAATAAGAAACTATGTGCAAAGTTTTGTGTTTTTGCATCAAAGATATTTCTCATAAACAGTGATTGAAAGTTGAGAAAATTCTAAACTTAAGTCTGGGAATGCTTTGTGAACTCAGGGCCTGATGTGTTATTTCCATTTGTGATGGAGTTTTATACAATTCAATTTTGTTTTAAAACAGTAAGCGGATGTTTTCATATTTATTAATTTCTGGTTAAATTTTGACAAATCAAGATATAAAATCCATTGAAATCAACTATTTTATATATGTTGTAAATTAAAGAGGTTCATTAATTGTAGTATGAAACAAGAGAGGGGAGTATTATAACCTGTAACTATTGTTTTATGTACAGAATAAAAGAGAATATGGTTACACTGTGTGTATGAGTCACACATTGATTGAGGGCATTGTGTTAATAAACTAATATTTAAATTTCCGTGGAAGGATAAAGTTACTGAACTGTAAGGTTCTTGTATTTATTGTGTTTCTGGGTCATCGTGTAATGTTGCTTTCCCACTGTGGTGTGATGTGCTACAATAGGATTGTACCTATTGAGTCCACGATCAACATGTCTGTGAGTGATCTCATTATATGATTAGACCTGATACCATCACCACTATTAAAACCACGATTCCAAATCGTGATAGTGGGAACCTAGCATAGACAATATATTGTTACAAACAAAAGCTCTTATATAATTTGTAAGAAAAAAATTAATCTGAGCAAGAAATGAAGTTATACAAGAAAAACCTGTGGACAAGACACATCACGCACATAACTCACCGATATTGAAGTGTTTGGTGACATAAAAAGGATCACATTAATGTCAATATACATTCATATGGCCCTTTTGTTCTACAGTACTCGCAGAATTTAATTGTAACTTATGAGGCTATCTATAAGAGCTTGAGCTCATTTTAGAAAAAATAAACTGTATTGATTTTAATGAGCAAAATGAATAAGTTGACTATTTTGACCCAATATTTGTAGTCAACCTAGCAATTGACAAAAGATTAATTGAATTTTATATTCAGTAAAGTAAAATTTGAAAACTTTTTTTTGAAGATGCAATAATATTTCATGATTTTAATTAAAGTAGGCTACCAAGGCTGTAGTGACATACGGTACAGATTTGTTTCAATATATGTGTACAAAGATTGTATGTATGTAAAATGAATAAAATATTGGCCCGTCCATGGGCTTGAAAGTTTTTAGCCAAATGTTTTCTTCTAAACATTACATCACACCACTGACATTTGTTGAAGATACTTCTGCAGTTGAATTTTAATTCCTTTATAGCAAATCTAAGCTTTTCAAAGACTTTAATCATGTACATTTTGAAAGAAAAAAAAAACTCTATTAAAATTATTGTGTTTAGTCGAGAAACAAACCATCCTTTGAAATGAATTCTGAATATAAGACAATCAGCAAATTTCTCAGAAGTTATCTCCCTTGAGGTAGAGGGCAGTGAATTACAAGATGTCAGCCTCCATGTCCAAGAAAAGTAGATATTTAGGTAATTGGACAATTTTAAGACAGCACACATGTAAAGTTGCCATTTGGAATAAAATATGAGAAACTCGTATTGCTAATGTCATGGAAGACGTTCCTGTCAACCCCCACATTTCATCTTAATTTTCTACATGCATGGGCCGGTAGTTCCTTTGGAACTGTCTTTGAGCGAACGATATTCGCTGAAAGTTCCTATCCTGCCTTCTATAACTGCAGTATGAAAATACGGTTAAATACTGCTATTCCCCACCCATGTTCTCAGGCTGTTTTAGAACCTTTATCGTCTATTTGTCACCACAATTCTTTATTTTCCACCAAAAGGAATCCTTTCTTGCTATGATATTTGACACAAATTTATAATAATTTCAACTCCATTTTCAAGTAGAATCATGGACCTTATAATACAAGGTCCATGGTAGAATTTAGCGATGAAATAAACTTGCAGTTTGCGCATGCCCGGATCTCGTAATGTCTTTTCAGTTTAAACGTATTTGGTGTATATGTTTTTAATCGCAGAATTCTACTTGAATCTTTATAAATGTGTGTCAGCTGTGGCCAGAAATGATTCCTTTGGCGAATAAAGTAGAATCAAGGTGAAATATAGTAGGTAAGGATTCCAAAATAGCCATAGGACAGGTGGGAAAGAACAGTATTTTCATGCTGCACTGCGGTTAATCCCGTTATAGAAGATAGGATTATAGGAACTGTCAGCAAATATGTCGTTCGCTTAAGGACAGTTCCAAAAGGAACTAATGGGCCGGAAATTCCTGTTTAGAATTGTGTCTCTACTCTCAGAATCTGATCGATGTCCGATGACAGTTCCTATTGAGTCCTATATAACTTCAATATGAAAATACCGTTCATCCCCACCACTGGTCTAAGCCTATTTTTGAATCCATATAGTATATTTCCATAAAATTCTCTGAAGCATAGTTACCAATTGTCTGTGGTTCAGCATGGAGTGCTCAGTGTTGAGCAAGGAACTTCATTAGTGTGTACACAAAGATCCCTGAAATTTGGAGATCTTGTGGATAGAATGATGTCTTGTGAAATGCACCTCATACCACACACTGCATGTTGTATGCCAAACTCATTAGCTGAGTTGGTGCTGAAAAGTAAGATGTGAAATCCCATTTAATATCTTTAGAAATTTATCATATAAAAGGGACTGAAAGACATACATACCTGATGATTTTTCAATCTGTTCCTATACGGACAATCATCCAGGTTGAATTTCATAATGGTTGTTGTTCCAGGTCAGTCTACAAATTTTAATTTTTAACCAAACTTTTCCTGTAAAGATGTTGTTGACAGAAATCATAATGACAGTTCCTGCCAGACAAGTGTTCTTTAAATCTTTAAGAAAATCGCTTACCACTGTGAAGAAACGATCTATTGATCAAGCACCACTCTTTCAACCGTGTAAAGGTTGTAGATACTTCTCCTTGTCAACAAAGAGGAGAAAAGCACCAGATAGTCCAAAAGAATGGCAGACAAAATTTGAATCGACTAATCCAGAATTTGATTGGGATTTTTTATGTGATTCTAAAAATTTATCCTTTATTGAAAATAATATCCAGAATAGAAAAGGTGTTGGAGATATTCAAAAAGTGGTATGTATACCTGATGAACCCTCTAACAGTCATTTCTTTTAGATCTAAATATCATGGTGTAAAAATTCTTTATGGCCCAGTGAGAAAAACATAAGGAAATGTTGAGAACTTATCCTGTATCGAGTTGACCAGATATAATTTTGAACATCAATGATTAACGGATCGCCTGGTGTTTCGAACATATCATTTGGAATCTGATGCTGTTCCTCCTTGGTCCAAAAGAACATTCCCACCAAGTTTTGAAAAATCCCACAGAGAACTTGGTCCTGTATCAGGACATATAATTAGTTATACCCCAATGAAAGTTTGTCAAGAACTTAGTTGTCTATTGCATTTCCAAGCTTTTATAAATTTTAATAAAAAAGAAAAGATAATTTCAATATAGCTCTTCCTTTCCTTGTGCTAAAATATTTTATCATTAACTGGGTTTACAATAATGTACAGGGAGAAACTCAAATAAATATGGTGAACTGTGTGAATTTCCATTGATACAATATGTTTTATTTTTTCAGCTATATTTGTGGGATAGATACAACAAAGAGATTATGGTAACATTTTTCATTAGCTTATTTAACTGATTTCTGTTAAAAAAAAATCCACAAGATATGAAATTTGTTTTAAACTTTGAACTTATTGATGTGTTACCTTATAAGGTGACGATTACTTTCCCTGCATTTATAATTTCTGTTATTGATAAATTTTAATTTTACGTTTTCTTTTTAGGTTGCAAATAAAGAAGTAGTGTGGAAAGATTTAATAAAAGCTGCTGCTGATTTACCAAATACACATCATACATCAACAGTAAGTTATATCATGGACCATGTATATATTATTCATATAGTCAATAAGCTTATTACCATTACTTCTGTGTATGTCATCTGTTCCCCATTGGTTTTATTGGGGGGGGGGGGCCTAAGTCAGGATATTTATAGAAGAAAAAAAGGCTGTGGCACTTGAGCAACTGAACTGTAGACTTAAAATCCTGAGTCGAACCTTAGCATGAAATGAAGAGTATCATCAAGATTTTTTAAGCACACATATACAAGTCTGTAGCAACACCTGAATATATAATATGGTGGTGATTGTTCAGAAACTTTTTAAAGCTGTTTCAACCATATATATAGAATTGTCAAATTGATGTTATTATTGAATATGCTATATTTCAGCCAATAGGAGAAGAAAGTATTGCCAGACTAGTAGAAACTGTAGGAATATTAAAAGGTAGGGCAATATATTTTATAACGATACTGGGTATAGTTTATAGAAATATGATGATTCCCATCAAAATTCACCTCAAAATGAAGACTTACCTCCATTTACATTCATCATTTAAAAAGTTTGTGTATATGATATAAGTATCAAGAACATACAGGTAACTAAATCTTAGTCATAAGGTTTTGTTCCGAGTTTACAACTCTTCTGACAAGTTCGCTGTTGTTTCATGTGCTCTAGGGGTTATCTCTCACTTCCGCACCTCCCACACCCCCTTCAAATATATTATTAAGCTCATGCTCAACTGCAAATAAGAAAATTTCTTCAAAATAATGGTTTGATGCTGTTTTGCAGAATTTGAATTTCAACCAAAGACAGTTGTTGAATTAGGTGAAGATTTACACATACTTAGAACAGAGTAAGTACAGTCTAGTAGTTCAAATTGACACTACAATAAGTTAGCATTGTAAAATTTAATGCATCTACAATATACAGCCCGTTTTTATTTGGCCAGTCGGAGCAGAACAGTAAGACATTAAACCCGATTTCATTTCATTCAGAATAAAATATATTTTGTCAGAGCAAAGAAAATAGCAAATATGCAAAAATAGATTGTGACAGCAGGTTAATCAGCAATAGTCTGCTATTAAACTATTAACAAAATTATGTTGTACAAGTTTTGTTTTTGTTTCAGCAATGAGTCGGATGTTTCATTTCATTCATTTGTTTCAGCAATGTCACGGCAGCAACTGGACATAGAACCTATTATTTTATGGATGATTTAGTTAATTTAGAAGATGCATTGATACAGTTTACATTAGAGTATTTACAACAACAGGTTTGAACCGTTTTAAATTTCTTAAACGCTTAAAATAAAATAAAAATACCAATTTTTTGGCTGATATTCATATTAGAGATTAAATTTTCATGATCTAAATGCTGAACTCAGATTGGTATTTCTGTGAATATTGTTACAGATTAACTATCTGCGTCTTTCAAGATTCTACCAAAATATCAACCAAATTTTAGTATCCAATAATTGAACTTGTTTTTCGTTATTTGTAGGGTTTTACATTAGTTTCTGTACCAGATCTAATTTATTCTCCAGTAATTGTAAGTTTTCCTCTTTTTTTTTACTGTTTACTACTTTTGATAATTTACAAGTATGGGCAGTAAAATAAAGTGTGATATGAAAATATATAGCTAGTTTTTATGTGTTAAAAAGTAAGGGTTAGTGTTTAAACGTCTTATGATACCTTTCATTATTGAAATAGAAAATTGTTCTGTTTTCCCATCTCTTGATTATTGATCTTATTATTTGTTTATTCTGGATCCACGGACAATCCTTTGGACTACAAACACATGTAGCTTACATATTCTATGACTTGTTATAAGAAGAATATTTTTGATAATCAAGATGTTGAAATATGGAGTATTTACACCATAGAGTGGACATGTTTGGAAATATCATTAGTAACTCATTCTGGATTGGATACATGTATAGATAAAGTTTTTGATAATTAAATCAGTTTTATTTGATTACCATACCAAATGCCATATTGGATGACTCGACTTTCTCCTTTAAAGAAATATATTTTGTCTTGATATCAGATATCTACCTACACCACACCTTAAATGTAATTGTTTATTGCAGTTTATTCATGTAGTAACATTTGTTGTAGGAAGCTTGTGGTTTTAAAACCAGTGGTGAAAGGAATCAGGTTTATAAGATAGATAATACAGACTATAATGATGTTTGTTTAGCTGGAACCTCAGAAATGTCATTAGCAGGTAGATTTATCTTAATACATTGTATGCTTTGTATATTATTAATATTTCTTTATGGATAAATAAGTTGATATTTATCAGTTTCATTAGATGAATATCAAGACAGTTCAGCATATTATGCCTTGTATAAGACAGCCTATAATCTGTAAAGCTTATGATAAATTCAATTGGTTGCTGCTGCTCTATTTGGTGTACTTTTACGATGTTAGTATGGAATAATGATCTAAGATTCTATTTATTAAGTAATTGTAATTTTTAGCTAAATAAATGTTTATTTAAGGCTATATGGCTGATGAGTGCTTAACATCGCAAGATTTGCCAAAAAAGTAAGTGAAGTTTAATAACATTAGATAACTGGATGTTCATGCTAGAAAAATTATCAATTAAAGACCAGATACTAGTGTAGGGTAGGGTTGTCTGCCTAACTTCATTGTTTTCTCTGGTTTCTTTCCACTGGCAAAGATTCCCACCCTTTTCCAAATATGCCAGGCATATCGCTCTCTCTCTCTGTTCATGTATATATGTTAATTATAAGAACTGTTACAACAAAACACATACTTATGGAAAACAGTTACCGGTACTAGTGTATTTTAGGCGACGTTTCGTAGAGTATCGTCTCAACATCATCAAGCTAATACAGTAAAACAGGTATGAGGCAAACATATATAGACAAAATACAATACCGTAACATAACTGTTATTAAAATGGTGATATATGTTATTTAGATTAACAGCTGTTAGTAGATGTTATAGAAGAGAAGGATCTGATAGTTATGAAGAAAAGGGTATTTATAGAGTTCATCAATTTACTAAGGTGTGTATAATTCATATATTATATATAGGCATCTGATTCTTACCGAGGGTCTGGCTCTGCAATGTTGACCTCTGTCAGAAGAAAGGTACTTCTGAAACATGAGGTCTTCGGTTTTCCCATGGACACCCTGTGGGAAGGTTTAGCAAAGAATAGCATCTAGTCATTTGGATGGGACAGTGAAACAAGGCCCACATGTGTACTCATTGGTGTGCACATGACGGTTGACATTCGATAAAATAGGAAATACCATAAGAAAATAAGACCAGGAATAATTATCCTGGAGATGAGCAGAAATTCCCTGTACAATCACTATTTGAGGTAATAAAACGTGACGAGTATCCATAAATAGTTACGAAAAACATGGTATTTAGTGAACAATCTTCTAAATACTGAATTCAATATATTAAAATTACAAACATTATTATTTATTAATTATTGTGATAAAATTCAAGTTATTGTATATTATAGATAGAAATGTTTGGTGTAACAGAAAAAAAAACTGGTGAAGAAATACTGAATTCAATATATTAAAATTACAAACATTATTATTTATTAATTATTGTGATAAAGTTCAAGTTATTGCATATTATAGATAGAAATGTTTGGTGTAACAGAAAATAAAACTGGTGAAGAAAGTGATCAACTTTTACAACATTTCCTACAAATAGAGAAATATCTTTTTACTCAATTAGGACTTCACTTTAGGTAATGTTACAGGATCTAAATTGCTTTTCTTTGATCACAAATGGGTCGAAACGCATATTATAATAATGTGATATAAATGTATACTTTTACATTCGATCGTTTCAGTTTTTGAATGGCAATCTTTAGTGTCTGGTGTTTATTCCAGACTACTCCAGTAGTCTTCCCTTGTGGAATATGTTTAGCATCGTTCATAGAGTTACTCATTACAAATGGCGCTCACAAGCATTTTAGCGCATGATTCGTGTACTAAGTTTAATTTTCATTGTGTCTTTAACATTGGATACAAAAAGCCCCATTGTTTCACAATAAGATAAGAACATTAATGTTGATTTAAATCGAACAGTAAGTTTTGTTTGCAATGTTGAAAATGGATGATACTGAGTTAAAAACTTGGTTACTTTAAACTTACGATCGTTAACCCTTATATTAACTCTTTTAGTTGTAGGATTAGGACTCCTTGGACCCCCTTAAACCACCCGGGTCACATGAACAGCTGTGCACCCTCAGCAGTTACTAATGAAGATGTTGATAAATACATATTGTTGGAACCAACGTTATAGTTTATAGATATTATCATCCTTGCATATAGAAGATGTGCATTAATAAGATTAAATTTTATTATTTAAGGATACTAGAGATGCCGACACAGTGTTTAGGAGCTCCAGCTTATAGAAAATATGATATGGAAGCCTGGATGCCAGCTAAACAATTCTGGGGAGAGGTATGTAAGTGGTGCTTTGTTTGTTATTGTGGATAAGTCAGAGAATTAAAAACTTTGATAATATCAAGTACCCTTAGGCTTAAATCTATAAATACTCGTATTTACTTGTTTTATGAATTAGTAAAACAGCAAACATTAGCAATATATATAAACAAGTGTCTTGCATTGCAGGTATGACTTTTGGTAGCAAAAGCATGTTTGATTTTCAGTGTAAAGGCGAACATTTGGACATAATAGAAAATAAAGACTTCAATGTGTATATGTATATTTTTGAGATATTTATGTTTTTTTATAGACAAGAACACACTGAGCAATTGGACTACTGATCAAATGTCTTAAAGTCTCTTCAAGCTATTTTTGAGACGTCTGTCAATTTCATGTGCTTATATATAACTACATAAACATAATTAATTTAAGAACTGCTTTTAAAATCTCAGATAAAATCTTAGATCATTTTCCACTGATATCAGATGATAAATGTTTAGGTTAGTATATTCACATGTTAATATTGATGGGGATAATAATGTGAACATTTAAAGATAGTATATAAACTATGGCAAACTTATTAAAATCTTCTAATTCAGATCTCCAGTGCTTCAAATTGTACAGATTATCAAAGTAGACGTCTAGGAATCAAATATACAGACAAGAAGCACGAAAGTAGACATGTCCATACTGTAAGTTGTCTGTCTGCTTCAGCTATCTTCCTATTTAAAGGACATGTGGCTCCATTCTTTGTAATCTTTTTATCTATTTGAAAATGGTTCTAAAAGCACATACTTACGCAATATATATGTATATATAAAGTCATATAAAATTTTTAAAAATTATGCTCTATGAAATATGTAAGTTGAATGACAGTCAAATTCTAATTTGTGTTTATAATTTTATGAAAAATGTTTGAGTTAATAGGTTATGTTAGCTCTTATAAACTGAATAAATATTTTATAGATTAATGGAACGGCATGTGCTGTACCAAGAATGATAATGGCTATCTTGGAAAACTATCAACGGAAAGTAAGTTTTTTTTCTTAACTTTTAGAGTGGTTGGTGCAAGAGAAACTACTTAACTGCTCTCTCTGAAATTACCTGAGTCACATGATAAATGGCTGTGAACTATAAATGACTGTCAATTATGTGACTCATGCAATCAAGAAAGCAGTTGTTTAAGAAATAAACCATGGAACATAATGTCATATAGTAATGACACTATATGTGTTGTCCCTTTAATGTAAGGTTGTATGTATGTGTGAGAGACTGTATACTCCAGTTAGCTTGAGGTTGTCTCTTGGTAAGGACATCATTTTTGGTGTTGTAACAGATCATCGGAATAAACGCCTCAAGAACTTATATACTTGTTTCATCGTCTACTTTTCATAAATAGGCCAAAGGCCTATTTGACATGGTGGAGATTGCCATGATCCCACTCTCATGGTGGATATTTATTCATGAAGTGGAATTTATACAGCTTGTTTGGTAAATCATAATGGAATACTGTGATTTGTGACTATTCTGAATAATTATGTCATAGTTTGACTGATTGGTTATAGAATGTGACATGACTTTCAACTCTGCATTCAGAAGTTTATCGGTTTACAGAACTTTGTGATTATTTAACTTGATACTGTTTTATCCAAGTTTGATTAATTTCAAATTGAAGAATGTGACATAACTTTTAAGAAATCTGCATGATTAGGAGTGTATCTGGTTCACGGAACTTTATGAAGAGTGGATTTTCAGATTGGATATGCAGTTTATAAAGAATTTGTTTGTGTGTGGATTTTTCATATTGAATTTGCAGCACATTTAGGATTTGTGTATTTCATATTCGGATTCGCAGTTTATTTTCTACTTCTAGGATAAAAGTGAACTTCGTGTGTGGATTTCTTTTACTGTTTGTTTAAAATCAGTTTCATAATTTGTGCAGAATACTTTTTTATCATTATCTGAACATTGCTTATTAAAGCATTTATTGTGTACTATTAGGCCCATATTTACAGCATTTATTGATCTATTTCGTGTAGTACATGTATAGTAAAGTAAGCAAAATAGGCCGAAGTTGACCCGCACTTAATGACAGATGAACTCCATCGATACATTGTATTAACTGTCAAGTTCCAAATCTTCTGCACCTGGCTATAGTATAGAAGTCGCCATACACTATTGTTTATATTTTACTGAGACTGATTGATATACTGTGAATTATTAACTGTTATATAACCGTAATTTTTGACTATTGTTCAACAGTTTTTACTATATTGTTTAGAGGTCATAATAACTAGAATTTAAAGTGACAATTCATACGAAAAAAAAATTAAAAAAAAAAAATTAAATACCTCTCAATGACTTGTATATGAATTAGTTGTAGAATTGATAAATTTGGATGTTTGTGTACGAATGTTTGTGTACGAATGTTTTGTCTTGATTTGTGGTTTTTTTTTTTAACCAATAATCATTTATAGACGGGTGTGTGATTGCAACCTTACTAGGCCTAATTCATTTATTCTATATCCTATTCTATATTTATACTAAGATTTTATATTGCATTTTCTTATAATGTATACATGTACGCATCCGTCCGTCGCCATCAATACATAGTCTGTCGCACTTCCACTGTCCGTTACTATTTTAATTTCAACCATTATGGAGTGTCACCCCTTTTATGAACGTTTTGATGGTAGCAACATTGATCCTGATTATGTCTTATCCCACTTTCTGTCATTTAAGGATTACCTTTCTTATTGCAAGATCGATCCTGATACCGCTGATCTACCTGAGATTGTTAGTCTGTTTAGACAGACGCTTAAGGGTGAAGCCCGCCTCTGGATCGAAGGGCTCACATTTCGCTCCCTTAATGACTTAAAGCAAAACTTTCTGGACCGCTTCACCAATAAGAAAACTCAGCTCGGTCTATATAAAGAGTTTTCGACTCTTGTCTATGACAGTACAAAATCACCCATTCGTAACCTGGAAGATCTTCGTCGCCTAGCCTTGCGACTCAAATACAATGACGATCTCCTTCGGGATCGTTTTCTATCCATTCTTCCACTGGCTTGTCAACAAGCGGTGATAATGTCTAGTACCGATAATACGCCAGTAAACCAACTTGCTGTTAAGGCGCAACGTTTCTTCGATGCACACGGTACTCCGTCGTGTTCTGCAAATCAGGAGCGCCATGTTGTTTTTGCTACCAATAGTCGCAATGACCTAGAAGATGCATTTGACAATCTTACATTAAAAGAAGACCATAGTCATATGTCACGTTCACCGCATCCGCACCACAAACAGCATTACGAACGACAATATTCTCGATCACCTCAGCGGAAGTTGTCTCATAGGTATTCTTCAGATCATCAGGAATATTCACAACATCGACGATCTTCACAGTCCCCGTACGCGCGTCACTCTTACCGTCGACGTTTATCTCAGTCACCTCATAGGTCGTATCCTTCCTCACCACACAAAAATAATCAACAGTTTTCTGCGGAATCCGCTCGTCCTTCGCGTCGACCACATGATGGTTACAATTTACCCTCAAGACCTAGGAAGCCAGTTATTTTCTGCGACTTTTGTTTTGCACCAGGACATGCATGGCAGTATTGTTATGAGCGCCAGAAGCTCATCCGACAACGCAACTTTGTTAATGGCAAATCTTCGGATTTTTGAAAACAGGGATATCCGATAATGCTCCTCGTGTATCCCTGAATTCTATCTGGCCAAATTCTGTAAATACTTGTTCTCAACCCGGTTCTACCGAAGATGTTTCTATCAGTTTAGATTGTCATAATTTTTGTCAAGGTTCTCTTACAGATGGAAAATCTGTTCTTCTTTTGTTTGATAGTGGTGCATCTAAGACACTGATTTCGTCATCAGCTATCCAATCTTCTGCGTACTTACGTAGCTTGCCTGTAAATATGTTAGATAAACCCTTGCAATTTCGTATGGGTAATGGTTCTACCCTAATTTGTGTTTCTTCAATTAAGTTCCCTGTTGTTGTTCAAGGCTTCAAACTTCCAGTTGAGGCCTGTATTGTACAAAATCTTGTAGGAATTGATATTATTCTTGGACAGGAAACTTTGGATCATCTCCATGGCGTACTCGACTTTAAGTCAAATACTTTTCGCTGTAAATCAAGACAAATTGCCTTTTCGTCCAGTCATGATGTTTATATAAAGCCGAACCACACACGACAAGTAATAGTTCATGGTAAAGTCCCTAGAGTTGTAAAGAATCGGGAGATTCTTCTTAAAGCAGAATCATCATTATCTGATTCTTGTCCTTCATTAATGCTTGTCTCTCTCAATAGAAATAGTGCGGTTATTCCAATAACTAATTCTACAAAGAAGACTTTACGTATTAAAGCTTCTAGGCCCTTGTCATATCTTTCTCTTAACCACATATTCGCATGTGAGAGCATAGATGTTGTGGACAAAGAGTCTTCTTCAGATATCTCCACAGATATCAACTTATTGGAGAAACAAGTTGATCTTTCAAAGAGCATTCTTACACCTAACCAACAGTCAGACTTCCTTCGCTTTCTTAGGCAACACAGAGAAGCATTTAGTCTACAGGGTGAAATTGGCCACTGTAAAGATCTGGAGATCGACATTGATGTTAATGACAGAGCACCTTTCTACATTCGACCATATCGTACAACCGACAATGAGAAGTACATTATTGACAAAGAGTTGCAAAAATTGGTTAAACTCGGTATTTTGTCAGAGGGACACCAACCCTATACCTCACCGGTGCTTATTCTACCTAAGAAAAATACAACTGAGAAGCGTGTTGTAGTAGATTTCCGCTATCTCAACTCTCGTATAAAACGTATGAACCATCCATTCCCTCTCCTGTCTGAAACACTACGCACCATTGGTCATTCTGGAGCAACAGTATTAAGCTGTCTTGATTTAAAGTCAGCATTCTTTGCTTTGCCCTTGTCACAAAATGCTCGGCAGTATACTGGCATTTCATCGTACCACGGTGGTAAGCATTATTTCTTCAAACGCTTGTCACAGGGCCTAAGCATTTCCCCTGCCATTTTTCAATCCCACATTGATAAAATTTTGTCCGAAATTCCAGAAAGTAGAAAGTTCTGCATTGCTCATCATGATGACATCATTCTATTTAGCCCAAATCTTGAAATCCATAAGACTCACCTACAGCTTGTCCTCAGTTGTTTAATAATCAAGCATGGCCTAAAGATATCCCCTCATAAATGTGCTCTATTTCAACATGAAGTTACCTACATGGGCCACATTCTTTCCACAGACAAAAATGGGTCATTAACCATAAAACCCCTTTCTAATCGATGTCAAGCAATTAGGAATTTACCACGTCCTAAATCTTCTAAAGAGGTTAGACGTTTTATTGGAGCTGTAAACTACATCTCCAGTTTTATGCCAAGACTACAGCTTGTTCTGCGACCACTTCACAAGATCTCAAACAAGAAAGCTAAGTTTGAATGGACAGCTCAGCATGAAGATGCATTCGAAGAGGTAAAAGCACTTCTTGTCAAACCACCTATTCTTCATTTACCCCAAAGTGTCGGGCGCCTTACTTTATATAGTGATACATCACGTTTAGCTACAGGTTCGTATCTTACTCAACTTGTGGACAATGAAGAACACATTTTAGGATACTACAGTAGAAGGTTACCACCTGCATGCCAACGGTACAGTGTAACAGAGTTAGAACTCTTCGGCTTGCTTATAAATATAACAAACTTTCAGCATCTCTTAAAGGGCGTTGAATTTGACGCTGTAGTTGATCACGCTGCAATTGTACCCCTGCTTCAGTCAAAGCGTGAACCATGCACGAATCGTCTTCAAAAACTTATTGTTAAGTTGTCCGCCTATGCCTTCAAAGTAAAATATCAGAAGGGTTCTGAAATGGTACTCGCAGACTTTCTCTCACGCAGTCCTGCTCAAGACTCTGATTTAGAGATTGATGCAATAGTCCCGACAGCTTTTAGCTTCTCTGAGATCGCCTTCCCCATTACTCAACCAAAGGAGAGACCTGTTACTAGGAACTATGCAAAACAGAAAAACATTCACGTTCCTAATATATTCCCGCCTAGGTCCACCCCACCCGCCCCAACTGTGCAGGTAAATCCTCCTTCTTCATCAAAGGTTAATCCTCCTTCCTCATCAAGTGTGAGTCCTCCTGATTCTATCGACACACTTCCACAACCAGATCGACCACACAGAAGGGTGAATGCTTCATCCCTTCCTTGCGACATTCCTACAGAGGAACGTTTGGTAGATAACACATACGCTGAACAATCTTCGGAGGATCTTGAAATTCCCATTGAATTATGTGTGCCCCCAAAGCCCGTTGTTCAGTGCTGTGATGATATGGTTAAGTCACACTTCCCAAAGCAAAGGGAACTTAACAAGTTGCTGAAGATCATTCAAAGGAAGATAATCAGAAATTATAATTTATCGTTGGACGCAAACCAATTACGTCTTTCACAAGAAACATCGCCTTATTTTAAGCCTGTTTATGATTATCTTTCCCACGGCATCCTTCCTAGTGACAAAAAGGCTGCAAAGTCTATAAAGATCAAGTCAGAGGAATATATTCTATGCGACTCCCTCTTATTTCGCCTTATCATTCATAAAGATGGCGAAAACTTTACACTACAATTGGCAATCCCTGAAAGTATGTGTGATAGTCTCATTAATCTATACCATGACAGTCGTCTTAGTAATCATCAGGGTATAATGCGTACATATCTCACAATGCGCAAATGTTTTTATTTTCCCCATATGTTTGAGACAATTTCCACTTATATCAAGACTTGTTCCACTTGTCAACAGTTTAAAGGGAAAACCGACAAGCTAAGAATTTTCCACCCTCGTATCCCTTCTGAGTATCACACTTTTGATCGGTTAAGTATCGATTTCAAGTCTATGCCTTCCTCTCCTTCAGGTTTTAGGCATCTCATGGTTATCACCGATGAGATTACACGCTTTGTTGTTTGCGCTGCCCTTAAAACGTTAGATGCCGAATCCATCTGTGAAGCTTTAATCCAAAAGGTTGTATGTATTTTCGGTCCTCCATCCGTCATCATTACGGATGCAGCTGCTTCTTTGACTGGTAGTCTTGTTTCAACACTTTGTAATTGTCTGGGAATCAGCCAAAAGACAGTAAGTGTCGAGAACCATGGAAGCCTTCTAGTGGAGCGTCATATCAAATCCATTTCTGACCTCATAAAAGTCAACCTTAATCAGTATGGTACAGATTGGGTGCGCTATATTGGCACATGCTGCTATTCTTACAATTCATTTGTGTCTCCCCATTTAGGTGACCACAGTCCCTTTGAACTAGCTTTTGGAAAGCAGGCTAAAAGCCTAACAGATATCAAGTGGCAGTTTGACGGTGTTTCACATTCTTACGATGATTATGTTTCACATCTAAAACGCAAATTTGACAACTTTTCAAAGATGGCACTTGAACTTCAGAAGCAGAAACAGCAACACCAAAATGTCAGTATTTCACATTGTCTAAGCAAAAATCCTGTATATGGGTTAGGTCAGCTAGTCTACATGTTTAAGCCAACTTCATCAATCCTCACTGCTCAGTCTCGCAAAATAAAAGCTGATTGGTGTGGGCCTTACGTGATACACCAAATCTTAGACAGGACCCACTATGTTCTTGCTACTTTGGATGGTCATGTTCTTCCAGATGTGTTCTCTATTAACCGCCTCAAACCTTGTTTTGTGCGTGCTCCAAATCTCAATGAACGTATTACACACATTGATCAATTGCAGCAGAAATTAGGTAAAGCTTCACATACTGTAAATTCAGTAACTTGTGAGAATGCCCTGGAATTCACAGATGAACTGAATAATGTTTTATCTAGGTCTGATAGTTCCCATATCTGCAATAGAGTTACTAATCCTGTCGATACTTCACTTTGCCTTAGTCACTATGCTGAAAATCATCATTTAGCCTCTGTTAATGCTTTATCCTCATCACAGATAGAGCAGCAGTGCAATCTGCTATCTCAGGTTCCTAATATTGATCATATGTATATGGTTATCTCAAAAGCTAGTTTTAAACAAGGACAATTACATGTTCTTGTTGGCATCCCTAATGCACACGGGAAATGTTCGTATGAATGGATTAATGTTACCTCTTCCCCCGATCTGTTCAATGTCACCATGACATATATTGACGAGAAGAGAATTCCCCTCATAGGGAGTACAGAAAGATTTTATCATCTACTGCACATTTAAAGAGGACGATTTTGAGAATTGTTGTTGACAATTTTGTGTTCATAACCCGATATCTGTTACTATTCAATTGTATTTTGTCATCTTTTGGTATTTATAAAATATCACGATTACTTATCATATACACTGTTATATTGATCTGAATATGTTAACTGTAGGGTTGGAGCATTTTGAACACACTAGATATTAATAGTCATCAATTTTCATTTGTGTATTATAGTTTCATGTATAAATGTTATTTTAGTTTGCTTTCTTTAAAAATATAGTTGTATTGCACCACATATTGCAGGCCTTTGCTTTAAGCGAGGGGGATGTCATATAGTAATGACACTATATGTGTTGTCCCTTTAATGTAAGGTTGTATGTATGTGTGAGAGACTGTATACTCCAGTTAGCTTGAGGTTGTCTCTTGGTAAGGACATCATTTTTGGTGTTGTAACAGATCATCGGAATAAACGCCTCAAGAACTTATATACTTGTTTCATCGTCTACTTTTCATAAATAGGCCAAAGGCCTATTTGACAATAATGTATAAATAAATCATCTCGTTTCTCTTAAATTTTTAAGGAACTGATCTAGTCAATATTTACATGTATATCATTTCATGTATTTACTGTACATATTGTACTAATTTTTTGTAATATCTTAGTATTCTATTGAAATAACCGTTAGAAATATTTTTAATGTCGAGTAAGATACCATTCACAAGATATGTAATTTTACAAATAAAATGAAATGTGGTTTAACGTCATGCTGTTTTGCTACGACAGCGCTATTGTACAATACATCACAGCATATTTTGATGGTTTTTGTTACTCTAATAAGAAAACCCTGAAAAAATATTTTGGGAATGAATTATTTTTCCAGAATTTTTTGAAATGGTCTGTCTTATTTAACTTAATATCAAGAGACATAATTGTAATAGATGGATTATATTTTATTTCAGGATGGAAGTGTTGATATACCACAAGTTTTACAGCCATATATGGACAATAATACACAGATACATATTCCAAGACATAAGCATAATGTACATTGGGTTAATTTACACAAATCAAAAACTATTAAATCCTGATTCTGATTATCTACCAGTGTTTAGTTTTGAAATGGCAGATCTTGTCAATAACCTAATTACTCAGCTTATCCCTTCATCAACAGATCTTTTACCCCCTTCCCCCCTCCTGACAACTGAAAATCTCTTTAAAAAAACAAAACTCTTCACTAACTCACCATTTATAGTCTTAGTAGGGCAGTAAGCCAATAAAAATCCTAATGTCTATTAGTTTGGGGTGTTTCCTGTTAAGTTCATGTGATATCCTTTGATGTCAGTTTTCCATTACTTCAAATAAATGCTCAGTCAGCCTGTCGATTGTACAGTATTTATGAAAGAGAAATGGGGTTGAACATCCACTCGACACAAACTAGTTCATTTTGGGACTAACATATAGTCCAATTTTAATTTCCCACTGGCTGGATAATTTTATAGTTACAGAGTGGATGTCGACTGTAGCAATGTTTGAAAATTGGGTTTTGAAAAAAAAAAGGCGGCTATTTTTCCAAAGTGCAAAATGACTGATCTGTCAGATCTAGCTACGGTCATTTTCCATAGCCCTCAATCCCAAACAGCATATACTGCCGATGTAGAACCTATGGTGTAGGGGTCTTTAGCAGTGGATGAGGACACAGAGAAAACCCCAAAGGTTTGACAGGTGACTTAACTCCTGGCCCCGAGTTCACAAAGCATTCTCTGACTTAAGTCAAGAATTTACTCAAAATTGTTCCCCTTATTGTAACTGAAATATAGCCCTTTATATAACTTTTGTTGTTTTAATGTATCAAATACCCTAATAAGAAACTATATGCAAAGTTTTGTTTTTCTGGATCAAAGATATTTCTTTTAAACAGTGATTGAAAGTTGAGCAAATTCTCAACTTAAGTCTGTGAATGCTTGGTGAACTTGGGCACTGGTTACGTACAACCGGGGATTCGAAACGACACCAGTCTTTATGATGCAACGCGCAGATGCTAATTATTCGGCCATCAATCCCGCCTGAACCATAGATAGATTTATTCATGTAAATGCCCCACAGAAGACAATACAGACTACTGTCCTTGTGCAGTATCAATATATGCTTTCAACCACAAGTATAATCTGCTTGCTTGCTAACGAGGAGATGTTTGCAAAGAAATTTTCTCTGAATTTTCCAGTGTGGGAGGAGAGCTTAGCAAAGCAATGTAATTTAATATCCTACTTTGCTGAACCGCCAGTGTTTACAAATGCCTTGGTTTTCGGTTGTGTAGAAGTATATGATATAATGATCAATCTTGTCAGGTAAATTAAAATGTTTTCTACAAAGAAAAAGAAAAACTCCAATAAAAATTTTTAATTTAATATTTCTAAAAATGAATCTCAATTACACAATTTTGATAAGACTGGCATATAAATACAAATGTGGATTTCATAGGTAGCATGGAGTGTGGTTTTATTGTATATACCACATACTTGATCAGAAAGCATTGCTTTTTTTCTTTCAATAAACACTACTACCAAATTCTAATCTCCAAGGTAAACAATGAAGGGAGTAAGGAAAGCTGGGTTTTATAGCTCAATATTAACTTTATCGATTTATGTAACAATGTATTTAAATCTTTCATGATTAAAAACCATTCAATGAATTATTAAATAATTGTATAAAGAAATAATAATCATCATATCATGATTAAATATTTGAATGAATCATGATACACTGAATTAGTAATATTAATATTGTGTTTTATTTTTTTTGATAAAGTGTATAAGTAGTAAACTTTTGTATGGCTAATAAAGTTTTATAATCTAAGATTTATCAAAATAATACACATTGTAGTCAATATTTTTAAACATATTTTTTTTTTTGATCCAGTAATATTCACAATAAACATAAATCAGAATCTATCAAATTACATGTATTATATACAATGAATTTATTCATCAAGCTATAATTGTTCTCTAACATAGGCCAAGTAATATTCACAAATTATGTTGTTACACATGGCTTTCATACAATTTTGTTGCATGGAAGAATTTTGCTTTTCTAAAAAAAACACATCAACTGATCAGTTCAACAACCATTTACCATATCAGGTCAATCCACATGATCATTCATAGTATAATATATATATATATGGATCAATGTTGTATATATAAAATATGTAAACACACGAATCATACAAACTCTAATCAACTATACGACCACATCACACACTGAACTATCTTTACAAAACAATATATATATTTATACAACAATCAGTCAACTCAAGTGTCAGAATTTTAACTTCCCTTTGATGAAGTAAATGAACACAAAATCGTTGGTGCATTAAATTCTAATACTCTGAGATCACCATCCAAATAAAATGTTCTGATGAAAAGTCTTACATTATAATTTATAAGTATTTATACAATCTATTTTTAATCATTCTTCTTCTCTTGCTTTGTTTTTGGATCAGAATCCGTGATAGCAGCCTCCTCTGGTTTATTATCCTCCAAACTTTTGGCATCTCCATTTTGATCTAGCATCTCTCCACTCACCCCAAACTCATTAACTCGAGTAGGATCAACTCGATAAACCCATCGTTGATACAAATAAATAAAGAATATCACATCTGTAATATACAATATATAGATACCTGTAGTAATATATATAAATGTATGAAATCTACAAAGAAACAGATCTTTTTATGTTGTAAAACTTTACATTTTTATCTCAAAGGTGAAGTGTAAAGCTAAATAGAGTCCATGGTTTGGCTTATTTTAAATATTTATGTCATAAAATGATATATCCTTTCATTTTTACAGTTCTGATTTTCTACACTGGGTGACGTAAATATAAGAATTGCATTTTCATTGCCTGTTTACTGTAAACGAGTAAAAAGTATGACCTAATGACAGAACTTGTAAAATATAAATGAAAGAATTTAATCAGACCACATGCAAAGAATGAACTTGATATCATATATGAGAATAGAATTCAATTACTTACCATCTCGAAGACAACCTAACCTATATAACGTTGGCATCTTTATAACAAAGGCAAATATATCATCTATAAAGGTGTTGAGAGCTTTATAAGTTAACATTCTCCAAGGTAGATGTGCCACTGATTTCAGTTTATAGTTTATAAATAACTGTGGTGTCATCATAATGAAACCTAAAACAGTAAATAAATAATAGTTTAAAAGTTGACAGATGTGATTCGAGGGATTTTGAAACCCTTGCAAACATGAAAGATGAATTTCTGAAAGAAATATCAGTCCAAAATGGTTCAGTTCTGATCAGTATTTACACAGATACAACGAATTGGAAATTTTGCAATATTTAGCATCCTATGCAGAAGATAACAAGACAGCATCACATATACTGGGTAAAATCTGATTATCTACCTTTGATAATTTTGGAATTGATATTTTTGGATTGTAAATAGACCACATCATCACTTAAACTCAATTCCATTCACGCTACCTTGTGGAATTTAGGATGGCTCCTTAAAGTTTTTATTATATTTTCTCCATTTCATTTTGTCCAGAAAAAATGGAGATCTGCTTATAGAAACTTACCAAATGTAAGTAAGAAACCATACATCATTCCTAATACCCATGAATACCAGCCTTTATGTTCTTGATATAATAACGAATAGACAGCATAACACAGTATTAATGGATACAATAACCATGATAAATATTTAAATGCGAGCTGAAATTAAAAAAAAATTAAACCATTTTATTACAAAAAATATTTAAACAAGAAGACTACTAAAACAAGCTAACAGCGAGGCTGATGTCCCCCCACCAAAATCCCCGAATAAATAGATGTCACATTAACTAATTGCACATTTATCTTTTTCAAAAGAGTCGGGTAGTCGATCTTATTATGTATACTTAGTCTTATTAGAAGATGTTCACGATGAAACACATTCAAGGTTTTGAAATATCTGCTCGTGAAACTATACACTAGTTTCATCAATCTTTGCATCAGAAGGAATCAAAATTATCTTATCACAAAGCATCACCAACGAAATTGCTTAACTTGCTTAGATTTATCGTGAAATGTTAATCATTAAACTAAATCAAGCCATTCATTTAATGAACATTTAAATCAAGTTTAAACATTCTACCTCAATTAAGAGCAGAGTTTTTCAATCAAACTGCTTATGGCTACTTAGCCTAAACAGAAAATTTCAATCATCGAACATACTCAAGATATTTATATAATCAATCTATACTTGGAATTTCATCACTCTCACCCAATTAGAACTAAAGTCTCAACCATTCACATTGCTTATCTCTGCTTAGCCTTAGTGGAAAATGCACATGATCTACCTTTGTCAAGGCATTCACCTAAAAGACACCTACACTAAGTTGGAACATTCTACCCCAATTAGAAGGAGATTTATTGTGTTCCAATTCAGTATGTCAACATTAAAATTTATCGGTCAATCTACATGAATAAAAACTTAAACTAACCATATCATACTGCTTAGTATTAGACTCTGTATAACTTGATTTATCTTTTATAGTTATTCTTGGTATAATTCCAAATAATTTACGTTCTCGATCCAACTATAAAAAGAACAGAAACATTTATTTCTTGTACTATAAATATGTGTCATGCAATTAATTTTGTTGATCAACAAACCGGGAGGTCTGGGGTTTAATCCCTGTTTGTTGGCATAAAAAAGTATCAGCCTGGGTGCATGATAGATGGGCTGGCATGGATCATTTGGTGCCCATATTAAAGAACTCCAGCATTTGGAATCTGATGAACAGAAGACAGTAACTTTGATTGGCACTTTACACTATTGTTATTAAAATGTTTGGCTTATCAAAAGTAGATAATCATTACTTGAGCTAACACTGCAAAGTTGATATGTCTCACTTATGAACAAATCACTTTTATTAATGTAAATATCTGCTACAAACAGATCTAGGACATTGTGTTATATGCATAATTATAAAATAGTTATTAATCAGACAGTAGTCAAAGCAAGTGTTATGTTCCAAAGGTGTTAAAACAGGCTAATAAGTGATATAGACCACAGTGGAGTATACATGTGAGAAATAGTCACACTTTTACAACTAGTTACAAGCCTGCTAATTGAATTATAATTGTATAATTTAATGCCAAACAATTTCATTAGTAAAAGGCCTAGGTTGATAGATGAAAGGTATCAGTTTCACAGTGTATTAATTTATTCAAAAGAAAGGTTAAAATAAACTCCAGCATTTCTACAGTATCCATAAGAGATGAATTTTGTCCATATCCTACCTTGACATCCATGACTTTGTGTATTTTCCAGATTTCGATACCCAGTCCTACAAAGATACTGATTCTAACAACAGTATTAGTTTCATTGTCCATCACATATAACAGTACAATAAGAGACTGGAAGACATTGAAGAACACAGATCTAACGGATAAACCTTCCAATGATTTACGACTCTTCCAAAACTGGATATCTGTAAACAGAAACATGTATACAAAAAATCAATCAACGTATACAGAACTTTAAATCACATTAGATAACAACATTTAACCTGCAGACAAAGAAATCGAATCATAAACACAGTTTATTACTTGGGTTGAGCACATAGTCACTGTACGTATGACTAAAATCCTTTATCAATTTTACTAGAACAGTAGATTTTACTGACATAAATATGAACATATTTCAATGAGACTTACCATTCTTAAATGCCAGAAACTCAAATACACTATGTAAAATAGAAACAACAATCGTCATTCCCAAAAGGTAAGGATTCGTCTCTAAAAATGCAGTCTGAAAAATATAATGCAAAAAATGTCAAAACATGTGATGAATGATTAACTACATATGAAGAGAAGTTTTTTTCAATCCAATACATTTTTACTCCTAGATATTGTTCTGCCATAATAATATATAATTAGAAATGGACGATTCAAATCAAATATGAAATATTTAAATAATACATAAAAGTACCTTCAATGAATCCTGATCTTGATCAGATTCTTCCATTAAATCACTTCCCATAAAGTTATACCATTTATTTCTCATACTCTGAGCAGCATACATTTGCCATTTGAACAAGGAGATGGGTGAGTAAGTTAGTGTAAAGTTCAAAACTCTACAAAAAAATAGGTTGCCAGGCAACGAAACATACGCCCACACAGCAGCCAAATCGTCCGGGCAGTCAACAAGAATTGTCGCATATTAAGGAATTATCAAAAAATCATTAGAATTTGTTTGGTTTTTATAATCAAACGTTTTTTTTTAAATCATATAATAATTGTGACCTCCAGAGGCACCACAAGCTAAAAAGGGTGATTTTTCATACAATCAGGGGACATAATTCAGGAAGTAATGACCCGATGGGCGCAAATATTGAAAGGAACCAAGATCTTTGGGTTTAAAACATACCTGTCAAGTTTCATCAAAATCGACTCAAAATTGTGACCTCTATAGGGTCCACAACCTTGATATAACATATTTTCACACTATTCGTGTACAAACGGCGGCCATTTTGTCCGTCAATTCTAGTCCGGTTTTCATGTAATTCAAACTCTCTCTTCTTTACCATGTAACGGTGATATAGTCAAACGTTTTTTTAAATCGGATAATAATTTTGACCTCCAGAGGGACCAAAAGCGAACAAAAGCGATTTTTCGGACAATCCGGGGACATAATTCAGGAAGTTATGATCCAATGGGCGCAAATATCGAAAGGAACCAAGATCTTTGGGTTATAAACTACATGTCAAGTTTCATCAAAATCGGTTCAAAATTGTGACCTCTATAAGGTCCACAACCTTTATATAACATATTTTCACAATATTCGTGTACAAACGGTGGCCATTTTGTCCGTCAATTTTGGTCCGATTTTCACAAAATTCATACTCAACCTTCATAACCATGGAACGGTGATATAATCAAACGTTTTTTTTAAATCGGATAACAATTTTGACCTCCAGAGGGACCACAAGCTAAAAAGGGCAATTTTTCGGACAATCAGGGGCCATAATTCAGGAAGTTACGATCCGATTGGCGCAAATATCAAAAGGAATCAAGATCTTTGGGTTATAAACATGCATTTCAAGTTTCATCCAAATCGGTTCAAAATTGTGTCCTCTACACTGTTCACAACCTTGATTTAACATATTTTCACACTATTCGCGTACAAATGGCGGCCATTTTGTCCGTCAATTTTGGTCCGATTTTCACGAAATTCAAACTCGACCTTCATAACCATGGAACGGTGATATATATCAAACGGTTTTTTAAATCGGATAACAATTTTGACCTCCAGAGGCACCACAAGCTAAAAAGGGCGATTTTTCGGACAATCAGGGGCCATAATTCAGCAAGTTACGATCCGATTGGCGCAAATATCGAAAGGAATCAAGATCTTTGGGTTATAAACATGCATTTCAAGTTTCATCCAAATCGGTTCAAAATTGTGTCCTCTACACTGTTCACAACCTTGATATAACATATTTTCACACTATTCGCGTACAAATGGCGGCCATTTTGTCCGTCAATTTTGGTCCGATTTTCACGAAATTCAACCTCGACCTTCATAACCATGGAACAATGATATAAGAAAACGTTTTTTTAAATCGGATAACAATTTTGACCTCCATAGGGACCACACGCTAAAAAGGGCAATTTTTCGGACAATCAGGGGCCATAATTCAGGAAGTTACGATCCGATTGGCGCAAATATCGAAAGGAACCAAGATCTTTGGGTTATAAACATGCATTTTAAGTTTCATCCAAATCGGTTCAAAATTGTGTCCTCTACACTGTTCACAACCTTGATTTAACATATTTTCACACTATTCGCGTACAAATGGCGGCCATTTTGTCCGTCAATTTTGGTCCGATTTTCACGAAATTCGAACTCGACCTTCATAACCATGGAACGGTGATATAATCACACGGTTTTTTAAATCGGATAACAATTTTGACCTCCAGAGGGACCACAAGCTAAAAAGGGCAATTTTTCGGACAATCAGGGGCCATAATTCAGGAAGTTACGATCCGATTGGCGCAAATATCAAAAGGAATCAAGATCTTTGGGTTATAAACATGCATTTCAAGTTTCATCCAAATCGGTTCAAAATTGTGTCCTCTACACTGTTCACAACCTTGATTTAACATATTTTCACACTATTCGCGTACAAATGGCGGCCATTTTGTCCGTCAATTTTGGTCCGATTTTCACGAAATTCAAACTCGACCTTCATAACCATGGAACGGTGATATAATCAAACGGTTTTTTAAATCGGATAACAATTTTGACCTCCAGAGGCACCACAAGCTAAAAAGGGCGATTTTTCGGACAATCAGGGGCCATAATTCAGCAAGTTACGATCCGATTGGCGCAAATATCGAAAGGAATCAAGATCTTTGGGTTATAAACATGCATTTCAAGTTTCATCCAAATCGGTTCAAAATTGTGTCCTCTACACTGTTCACAACCTTGATATAACATATTTTCACACTATTCGCGTACAAATGGCGGCCATTTTGTCCGTCAATTTTGGTCCGATTTTCACGAAATTCAACCTCGACCTTCATAACCATGGAACAATGATATAAGAAAACGTTTTTTTAAATCGGATAACAATTTTGACCTCCATAGGGACCACACGCTAAAAAGGGCAATTTTTCGGACAATCAGGGGCCATAATTCAGGAAGTTACGATCCGATTGGCGCAAATATCGAAAGGAACCAAGATCTTTGGGTTATAAACATGCATTTTAAGTTTCATCCAAATCGGTTCAAAATTGTGTCCTCTACACTGTTCACAACCTTGATTTAACATATTTTCACACTATTCGCGTACAAATGGCGGCCATTTTGTCCGTCAATTTTGGTCCGATTTTCACGAAATTCGAACTCGACCTTCATAACCATGGAACGGTGATATAATCACACGGTTTTTTAAATCGGATAACAATTTTGACCTCCAGAGGGACCACAAGCTAAAAAGGGCAATTTTTCGGACAATCAGGGGCCATAATTCAGGAAGTTACGATCCGATTGGCGCAAATATCGAAAGGAACCAAGATCTTTGGGTTATAAACACACATGTCAAGTTTCATCCAAATCGGTTCAAAATTGTGACCTCTACGCTGTTCACAAGCTAAAAAACGTGATTTTTCGTACAATCAGGGGCCATAACCCATGAAGTTACAGTCCGATACATGCCAATATCGAAAGGAACCGAGATCTTATGGTGATAAACCTATATTTTAAGTTTAATTGAAATCGGATAAAAATTGTGACCTGTAGACTGTTCACAAAAAAATGTGGACGGACGGACGGACGGACGGACGGACGGACGGACGGACGGACAGGGGCGACGACAATATACGTCCACATAAAAATGTGGGCGTATAAAAACCCAAATAGCAACAAATTAACATTTAGATTGAAATCGTAATACCGTTATATCAAATTGTACGAGTTATTTAGCTCAAAAATTAATGCAGCTGTTATGCAAAAACATAAATGGAAAATTTTTCAAAAACAGATTCCAACTGAATCTCTTCAATCCATAAATGACCAACTCAAACTGAAGATGCCCCCTTCTTGATGAGGAAAAGATGGGCTTCTGATATCCACTATTTAAGACAGATTAATCATTTTACTATTGGTACACGACACGAATCGTGTTCAATAATGCATTTCAGCTCCATTTGTAACAAGGGACTCTAACAACAAGGCTAGACATATTCTTATCTGGAGCACATGCGCAATAAATATTTTGGTGTAGACTGAAAAAACCAAAACCTAGAGATTGTCATTGGATTGAAACTTCTGGTGAATCTCGCCGTACATAACCGATTTAAAATTAGAGAGTAAAAACAGAAATGATTGAATGTAAATCAGTTTATATACATTCACATAAGATTATTATATTTGATGCAACCCATTTGTGTCAATTTTAAGTCCCAAAAATTAGCGATTTACTCCTTTAAGTAGAATAAAATAAGAAAATGCATGGAAATAACCAATTTACTTACTTTGTAGTTTCATTTACTGGCAGATAATCTCTTTGTAGATTCCAATAATCATTGAAATATACAACAGGATAATACTCATTACTATCAGGTACAAAATCAATAACTGAAAGACCAAAGGAAAATTTAACATTTTTGTAATAAAATATTGTGATATTACACAGAAATATTTTCTCTGTGTTTTTCGATACAATTTCCCAAACATAATAGTGATGATTCGATTCAAAGGCAGACTAGTTAAGGGGAATAACTGTTTTAGTCATTATAGGTGGCGTGCTTACACCAATATTTAGTACTTGACTTTTTTATATTCTTTATTTTTCCATTTGATAATATGGTATAAGTAACCTGATTTATGAGATGTATACAGATGTAGCCTAATGATGGAACATAGGTATCACATTTTTAGGGTTTCACACTGCGAAGCTTGTGTGAAACACTATTGTTTTTGTTAAAATTATTATTCTTATTATTATTATTATTCTTCTTTTGTTTTGAGTAGATCTCAGCAACTGCTTGTCGCATCGTTACGATTTCTTCGGTTTTACTGGGAAAGTGGGTGTGACTTAGAGGATAAAGCTATTTTGAACGTTCTGCGACAATGCGAAATGTCCGAAATCACCGAAGTTATCGTTTTTGAAAATATTGCAGTAATTTTAACAATAATCATTGGATTTTAACTTTCGATACATTTTGGCATAGCCTGAGACAGGGCACATAGCTACGCTTCTTTCGATTTTTGATTTTCGGCAAATCTTCGGAGATATTAGGCGCCAAATTTCGTAAATTTAAAATTTTACAAAAAACATTTTTATTTATGAATATTTTTTAGTCGTATTGTGCACAGAATTAAAGAGTCATCTGCCTTGTGCAAAAATGTTAAAAAATTTTGTCTCAGTAATTTTCCTTGGCCGCCATTGGCTAATTCAGTTTTTCAGTCCTAGATTAATTTTTTATTGTTCGATTTGTATAAAACAAAGTTCATATGCTTTGTTGTCTCAATTGTCATTTTTTTTATTACCGGAAGTGATATCTGTCGGCACCGGAAGTGGCATAATTTTACCAAAAACTACAATTTTGACAGTTAGGTACATTTTTTGAAAACAAATATTATTTTTTGGAAAAACTATTTGACTCAAAGAGTGTGCCCTTTCAAGGCGCAAAAAATGTCGGAAGCAGTTTTTTTAATTTCGATTTCATTTTCGAGCAAATTCGATTAAATGGCTAAAAATGGTGTAAAATTGACCTATTTACAACCTATTCAGGCTTTTCAGATTTTAAAATATTTCTTCGTAACTTTTATAAACTTGTAGCTATAATCCATACGAAGAAAATGTATGTTAAAATTAGTTGGTAATATAAGCAGTTCCCAAGAAATGGGCAGTTCTGTACAAGTCACTGTTTTCGTTATTTTGCCTGTAAAATAGTCAATTATTATTGGATTTTTATAAAAGTGACATCATTTGATTCAAAAAGCATGTAGCGTCATATCAAGTTGATTACAATTTAAAATTGACACCGGAAGTGACGTCATTTGGTCAAAAACTGCATTTTAAACTTTTTAAATCAATGTTTTATTCAACCATGAATAACTTAATATGTATTAATAATTTTAACTTTTAGTTTAAATTCACATATAAATACCACTCATATGGTCATATAGATATCATAAAATTGTTTCTAACTTGTTCGGTTGCCGAGAAATAGACGGTTTTCTACAGGTCACTTTTGAAGGTTTCGGGGCCATAAAAGTGTCAATTATTATTCGATTTTCATAAACGTTACACCATGTTATACCTAATGCCATTTGTGATTTCATACAAGTAATTTAAGATTTTCATTATCACCGGAAGTAACGTCATTTTGGCAAAAACTGAATTTTTAGCCTTCAAAACAGATATTTTATTCAAATGAGTCTGTTTTGAAATCTTTTTCAAATTATGGTATTTGATGCCAATCAACAAATAGAATGAACCCATACGATCATACAGATACCACAAAATGGTTTCTAACTTGTGCGGTTGCAGAGAAATAGCAGATTTTCTACAAGTCACTTTTCAAGTTTTTTGGTCTTTAAAAGTGGCAATTATTATTTGATTTACATAAAATTGTCACTATATGATATTGTATGCCATTTCTGATTTCATAAGATTAATTGAACATTTTCATTAACACCGGAAGTAATTTAATTTTGTCAAGATCATTTACAAGTAACAAATGTATAAAATGACTTGATATTGCTGGATTGATTGGTTGATTCTACGTCCATTTTATTTGTGTGCAATGTTAATTTGGAAACCTGTTTAGTGGTTTCGTTGGTACCGGAAGTGACATATGTTCAAGTGTAACTTGGCACCGAAATTGACATGTTTAAGAGTAACTTGGCACCAGTGAAACCCGTCATTCCTGCATGCAGGTCTAGTTTCATTTAAATCTATTTTGTTTTAATATGTTTCTACCCCACTGACGTATGTTTACAGAAAAGAGTAAACTGATTGTACTTACATTCATCAAGTGGAGGTGGTACCGACCCTCTCATCCATGGAGAGTGATCGTCAAGGAGATTCAAGGTTAAATTAGGATGCCAGTGAGAAAGAATTTCAAATGTTGATGAATTATCCCTCTGAAAATTGATCAAATAAATAATCCAAATATGCCGAAATGGCTATTGAACTTTAAGGGTCTTTATCACAGTGAGAAAAAAATTCAAATAATGATGAATTATCCCTCTGAAAAGTGATGAAAGAGACTAACGAACAATATATGGTTCTTTAGCACATTGTTTTCATAGTTGCTTCTTACCTTTGGGAAAATGTAATTCTGTTAATAAAATTAAATGACATGGGGTTTAACTTCCTAGTGTTCTGCTCCTAAACTGGGCTAATGAAAACCGGTATTTGCCATACAGTGTCTTATGAGGGAAATTTTGCAGACTCTAATATCGAATTCCAAATGCCAAGTGATTTTTTACATACACGCCAATGTGTACATGGGACTTCGTTTTTCTTGTCCCATCCAAATGACTAGACAGATGTCCTTCTCAGGCCCTCCGTCCTGCATCACTGACAAGGGAAAAACCACGCCAGAAAACCTGGATGAACATTCGGACAGCGCCTTAGTGATCCCTTTCAATTAATGAAATTAGAATTGATAAAATATACTACAAACCATAATAAGATCTGGATGTACATCTGTTTCACCTGTTAATAGGTTTACAGATTTGTGGAAAACCCTCTTCTTAAATTTATTAAGACCTAAAAATAGATATGAATATTTGAGGTCAGTTAAATAAGAATAACTCTATCCATTTTTATCAAAATCGAAGGATAATAATAATAACTTCAATTTTTATGTTTTTCTAAATTTAATATGGTTTAATCAGTTCAGTAATTGTGTTTAAAAAGTCAGAGTGAGAAATGGATTTAAGTTCACATATGCCTAATAAAGTCATTTTGGGACAAACATATGGTAAATTTTATTTAATAATTTTATTTGTTATGGATCCTTTCATAAGTGTGACATAACCAGAGTATCCACAAGTAAAGGCCTTGTAGAATTAAATCCATCATCTGCATAGATTACAGACCTTGTGATCCAAAGTGTGCATGTTACAAAATATCAAAATAAATAAGACAAGTTTGACTTAATCTGAAAAACGTTCATAGCTTTGTATAAAACATTTTTAAGTGAACAATTGAATTTGGCTAACAAACAATTGGTTTGTTCCATGTGAATTTCTGTCTGTTCTTTCTTTGTTATCAATAATCCCATCTTATGATAAGGGGGAACCCCATCAAAATAGCAACCTATTATCCTGTCAGAAAATTGTTTTAAATAAGTTTAATAAAATTAGAGACACTACTAATGTTTTCTTTGATAATAACAAACAATACTAATATTTGTGACTGTCGTCTGTCTGTTCATGGTTGGTGGTTTCACAGGGTAGCTTGGACTGGGGAGTAACATGGGTCTAGTGACGATGGATTACCTGTGCTATGTCGGGTCAACCGCAATTTAAACATAAAGTATTTATTTTGTTTGATCATTAATGTGTCAATATATAGAAATTTCCTGGTTTATATTTTGCGTTATGGATTATTAGAGGGAGTTATAAAACTTACGCTTAGATCTAGAAACTGTATTCTTTTTACTATATCTTCCTTTATCTGTTGGATCGGGTGATCGTCCTTCTTTCACAAAGTAAACATGTAAATATAATGATCCATTGTTTTGTACAGCCTGAAATAGAAATTAACACCTTTCTATAAATATTCTCTTGTGATATATTTTATTACTGTAACATTAGTACTTCAACATACAACATATGTCTCTGTTTTCACACAAATTAGGATGATAAGTTTCAAGTTTCTTATTATGGAAATTTTCTTTACATACTCCAACTGTGAGCATATGACACATTTGAATTCACAGTGTAACCTATATGGCAAGATATGGTAATTTTCATGTGTAAACTAAAAGTGTAGATTAAGACATACATGAGAAGCTGTGACTTTACTCTGTTGAATAAAAGAACCATCCCCATTTTCTCCAGCATCCCAATCACCATATATCAAATTCTTTTTCCGCCAGAATAAAGCAGCTTCATTTTTGAAATCTGTAAAATCCTCTTGTTCTGATATATATACATACAAATCCTGAAAAATAAACATGTAGGGACATCGTGACTAACATAAACATTTCTAAACCATACCATAGAGTTCCTAGTAACTCAATATCAGCTTACATGAAAAAATTGAATGAAGCTAAACTAGTTTGATGCAAGCTAAAATAAAAGAGAAATAATCCAAGTTAAAATAAAGCATTCAATTTGGTTGATTTGTTGTGTAATAATTATTAGTCATGCGGCAAGCTGCATATATGTGATTAAATTTCAGCAGCCATGTTTCAAGGCCATCAGATTGCAAGCAAAATCTTGTTTATCTACTACTGGGTAATCACCTTACATTTTCAATATTGTGAAGACAATGTTGAGTATCTTAAACTTTTAAAGAAAATTGAAAATGATTTAAAAGATGTTGTTGTTAAAATCACCTCTATCTTGGATAGCCCTATATAGAACATCTGATCATAAGCGAATATATCTTTAAACGTGGAATGAATAATGAATATATTACCAGGACAGTTCCTTTAGAAAAGAGATTTGTTGCTGGAATTGAAATCCCAGCAACTTTCTTCTCTCCAGTTGTATCTGGTGCAGGGTTGGTTGGTGATCTACGGAAAAAGCTTGAAATCATGTAAATGAATAGCATTCGAACCAGCAAAGTTTTAACAGTTGTCCAAAGATTGAAACCCTGTGGTTGTGCGGGTTGAGCTGGAGTGCCTTCAACCTGAAATTATTTCCAATAAAATTATGTTAGTAGTTGTTATATACACAAATAGCATTACTACTGAAAATGAAATTCAGGTCATATACACATTTTATTTAGATTTCGCTGGTGGGAGAGGAGAGATATTTTTTCAAACTCCTTGGAAAGAGTTCAACATCAGACTAATACACTAGATCATTTTTCAATAAAAGGCATTGTTTTGTTTCACCTAAAGTTTGGTAGCAGTACCTCACTCAGGCAATTTGTTGTTGGTGTTATTGTCCAGTATACTGAACAATAGCCTCCTCCACTTGAGATATTTGAACTTCTTTTGGATAATGAAATACTCTAAACGACATAAATGAAATATGTTGCAAAAATTAAATGTAGGGTCAATATAAAAAATACTTTAAAACCAAGACTTATTATTATATTAATTATAACACAACATTCATGATAACATACATATTTTTCTGGAAAAAAAATTGGTACACAGAACCTACACAAGTTGACCTATCATCTTTGTTGGTGCTAGGACGGCATGATTTTATTAATGTGATTGCTTTTTAAAATTAACAAAAGGTACAATTATAAGGATACACAATTACTGAGTTTAATATTAAGCAAAGTTTTCGATGAGGATACTCTCGTTTTCATCATATGCTTGATAAAGACAAGAGTATCCTCGTCCAAACGTCGCATAGTAGTAAACTTAGTAGGCTAAGCGTATCCATAAAATTGTACCTTGTAGTTGTGATATGTTCAATTGTTAAATACCAATCAAAGAAAGCTTTATATATTTTAGCAAGGTCGAACTGGTTTTATAAATTTATGCAAGATTCCCTGGCTATAAATGTTCACATGAATACAATTTTAGTCTAAATAAAAAATTAAAACTATAACAACTGCTCACATTGATTCAGCTCATTAACTTTCAAAATTCATAGAAATTCGGTCTTAAGAGTAAGACATGAGATCTTGCCTCAAATTTTAAGTGTTATATCGTTTCCTTGTATTATTAGTAACCAGTCAATCAGTGAGTAGGACTACCAATCCATACGTCCATAGTATACCGTCACGAAGGATTAGCAAAACAGTCGTTGATTCAAACATTTTGCCTCGATATTAAAAATATTGGATAGTCATAATCATTATTCATCACACCATGGCTTCATCCATGAATTATTCTGTAATGGCTTCAGCGCATCAAGTCTTGAATCTCATTATTTCGTGATAACTGTACTAGCCTACTGAACCCTTTAATTTTTACACGTGGATTTTCCAGTGGTATAAGGACACAAACAACCGTTTTCGTGTGAAAAGTATCACTATTTCTCCCATTTATAATAAAGTGGAGTATGTACCTGATTATCTTGAGTTCCATTTTGTTCTTGTGCGACACTTCCATTGTCTGTAGTTGTAGAAACAGCGTTAGCCGATTCATTTACAGAACTTTCGTCAGCCATGTTGGATAAGTAAAAATAGCCTCAAATAACTGCGCACTTGACGAAATCTTTGATAAGATTCTGAATCATCAAGCTCTGCGTCCTCTTAATGCCTAGAAAAAATTGCCATGTAGTAGTTCAGTTGGATGGTGTAGCAATAACACGTAAAAACGGGCTCATAATCAAAAAACAATCGAAATCCGCTTTGTTTGAAGGTTAGATAACTTTGACGTGAGAAATGCAACAAGATGGCGGGCTTTAGAGATCGTGAAAAACAACATTTCCCGCTTGAAAGTAGTCAAGCTGTGGTCGATTTATTCATAGACCAACTAGAGAATAGTGATGGACCTAATTTAGCACTGTTATCTATAGTTATAGGAGCAGTAGAAAACAAGTTGACAGTCAACAGAAACGTGTCAGCGACCACGGACCGTTCAAGAATACTAGAACCCATCTTCCCCGTGATCGAATTGTCGATGGTCGAAGCTTTGTATACAAAATTTGTCACGGATGTCAAGAGTGGGGTTGACATGTCATTATACCGAAAAGATATTGCTACACGGGAACTAGTCAAAAGAGTGTCAGACATTATTTGGAGTCGACTAACGAGGAGTTATTACAAAGATAAAGCTCATCTCCAGTCGTTATACAGTTATCTCACAGGTGAGTCAAAAAGCGGTATCGCAGCAATGATTACACGCAAACTGAATACTGGCACCGGTAGGCGCGTGCTTGTCATGACGTATACCACGTGTTGCACGTGCGAATCTGTCTTTGGTGAACAGTGATAGCCTAGCTATGTTAGTGGGCCACTTTATTTTGTCAGGAATTTATGTATTTTGATTGGGTCACTGGGTGCAAAGGGTTGCCTTTCATTTAAATGTTGTGACCTTATGTCAATCTGACACAAGTTTATTTCAATTTTGTCAGATTTACTGCTGATATTAAGCAGAGTTCTGATTATAAAATTTAAAAGCTGGTAAAATTTTTGTAAAAAAAAGTGAGACATATCAGCTGATTTATGATCCAGGAAACTAGGACTCAGGAGTAGTTTTATTTTTAATTTAAATGCATATGTAGGCCGTCTCAAAAATCTATAAGGGGGTTTCCGTTTTGTAAAATTTATGTTTTTTTGAAAAGGTTGCTCATTAAATAAAAAGCATGTGACGCATCAAGAATTTCTTTGTGTTTCTAACCTGACAGAATTCAAATATTTGAATTATATGACAATGGGCTGTTGTCTAAACAAAGACAGGTGTATAACAGATTCCTTTTTACATTTTAAATTAATGTGACATGTGTACTATAATGCATTGTACTTTTAGTTTATTATGAAAATTTATCCAAACCAAAGCCATTGCTGTGAATTTTTATTTGTTTTGTTTATTATTTTTAAAAATGTTTTTAACAATACCTGACATGCATAGTTGCTCCGGCTTATACAAACAGTGGCCATTCCATCAAAATGACATTTATAATCTAATATCCTCTAATTTTAGCAATTTTTGTGAAAATCATATACTGTAACTTTGTGCGTTTATGTAAATTTTTTCACATTGCAGCCCCCAATAAGATCTCGGTCAGTTCTACATGTAGTTATCCCCCACATACTACTTCATTGACAGTCAGTATCCCTCCCTTCTCGTCTGATTTATCTAGTTATGAAATTTGTTTAACACACAAACGTGTTTGTTGTGTTAACTAATTTGGGGGACCTCCAATGGCTTCAGTTCAGTCAGTCATCCCTCTTAATTTGCCACTGATTACATGTACTTTATATGATTGTGAATCATTAACATTATTAACAACAAATTAGCCTATATGACATACTGTAAATGTGTTAACCAACTTTCAAAATTTTTCAGGAAACAAACTTGATTGTTTTGGGGTAGCTTTTGCAGTTGTTGCAGCTTTTCAAGTCCTAGGGTATAATGATGTTCATTTAGCTTTATCAGAAGATCATGCCTGGGTTGTGTTTGGAGAGAATGGAAGTGAAACGGCAGAAGTAACTTGGCACGGTAAAAACATAGCATATGTAGTTTTAATGAATACATTGCAGTAAGAGTTTAAAAAAGACATCACACCAACCCTGTGTGGAAGGACATCAAGCCTAATATACCCACATGAATACTAAATTTGAATTATTGAGGATGATAGTAAACGATTTCCTGAATGAAAATTAAGTTGACAAGATTTTTGTATATAAAATCTAATTAGTTTAATATTTGTTTTCCAATTGTTATGATGGACATCAAACATTTAACATCATTGGCGTGCATGAACAAGTGAATTCAATGAATAAAAAGTGAATAAAATTGTTTGAAATCTCAAATAGACTAATATTTACCTGTCTTTAGTGAGTACTGGATGACTGCACCACACACAAACAAAATGCATTGTTTTCCAATTGTTATGATGGACATCAAACATTTAACATCATTGGCGTGCATGAACAAGTGAATTCAATGAATAAAAAGTGAATAAAATTGTTTGAAATCTCAAATAGACTAATATTTACCTGTCTTTAGTGAGTACTGGATGACTGCACCACACACAAACAAAACACAAGACAATTTTGTGACAAGACAAAGGCATTGCATATAAGCAATAAACAACAAACATATTAATCCAATTACTAAATACAAAATGGCATATTGTTATAAGACAAACAAAATTAAATATGATATGTGACTACACAAACCAGAACTAAGTTAGCCATCGAGTTTACTCTGAAATAATAATGCTACACTGATTCCATATCATAACAAACAATAATGTACACAACAGGTGTCATGGATAAACAATTTAATTTCTGAGTTGTGTATACAACAGAGTTAAAAGTAGACTAATATTTATTTTCTTTCTGTTTTTAATTTCTCACTTGGTTATACCACATAAACGACTATACCTTTAACGTAACAGTGCAATAGTGGAATTTACCATCAAGTTAGGTTGAAATTATTCTGTTCAATATTATATTCAGGTACATTTGCTTGAATTGGCAGGTCAAGCCAAAAAGTGACATGTTTAAGATTTCAATCATTTTGGAAAATTCTACCGAAGATTTAATTTCTATTCCCTCGATCTAGTCAATGAAAGAAAAGATAACAACCAATGAAAATAGTAAAGTATCAGACAAGAATAATGGTTAAGTAATATTGAATGGATTTAAATTATGGGAAAATGACATTAAAATATTAACCATTATTTTTTCCCAAATATTTTTTGTCAGAGAAGCAAATTAATGAAAAGGATTTTTATGGCACATCGTCTCCAACCTAGCTATATTACGCCAAAGTTAGAGAAAACAGCCAAAGTTCTTACAATGGTATAACAGAGTCATAACTGCAAATGTATGTTAATAATATTTACAGTTTTGTATATTTGTATATTATAGGTAAAGGTAATGAAGATAAACGTGGACAACCTGTAGGTTTAGAAGTAACAGAGAAAAGTTGGTTATATCTATGTGGTCAAGCTGTTATATGTACACGAGAAATGGAAGTATCAGCTATGGTGTCTGGTATAAATCCATCAATTACAGTTACATTAGATAGTTCAGAAATGGGAAATCTGCAACAGGTAAGTTATCAACTGTAACTCATGAAGTATTTCAAGTTTCAACGGAATGTATATAAAACACATTAAGATACAGAGACGACAGACTTTAATACATAGAGGATATTTGTCGTTTTAGAGTGAATAACATATTTATTTCAACTCTAAGCAAGAAAACGTTTATATTTTCACTCATGCAAATGTTCTATTTATTTTATGATTTTACAATCATTTTATGTAAAACAACATGGACTACTTTGCTAGCCAGTGGAATAACACTTTTATTTCACTGATAAAACTCATTATAAAAAAGCAGAGTGAAAATCTTTTGATATTCATTAAGCATGTCATAAAATGGGATTGTTACACTTTCACATGTTTTGTCTCTGAAATTGGTTTTGGAGGGTATAAACCCATAACACACACTGTTAATGTGGTGATATAATTGTAATCGCGACGCCGTTTCCATACTTGTTGGCGCTCTAGAGGCTACAGTTTTTATTGGATTTCTGTGAAACTTCTATTAAAATAAGCTAAGTTTCCCTCCTTCTTTTCATCAGAATCATATTTCAATTTCCAATTGACTTTAAATTTATTACACAGTGTTTAAGTTCATGAAAAGAAGAAGCCTTTTGGTTTCCTATAATTCCTGTCAAAGAAATGGGCCTTGTGCACTTTGAAAATTAATATCTGATTGACTTTATATTTTTACACAGTGTTTAAGGTCTTGAGATGAACAATTAGAACTCCATGATATTTACATACTCTGCGCAGTGTTGCGTTTGATTAGAGGTATCCTACTACACACTGCTATTATGAGTGGATATTGTTTTTAAATTTGATTGGTCAGTAGTCCGTCTACCGACCAATAACTAGCTGCACTACAAAAGCTTTACATTTAAAACGGGTGCCAATATTGGACCAAATATGTTTACATAACGTCACATCATGGCTCACGATTTTATTATGCCTAATTAACCTGTGCATAGCAGAATACTGCAGTAAAACTAATTGCGTGGCAAATGAGGCTATCAAGTCGAATGAAATGTAAACAATACTGTTTGGAAACGAACATACTTTCACTGTTTTTAATACCTTAAATCACTGTCCAAAGTTATAGGGAAGACCCAGATTAAACGAAGGACTGTCATGTTGCTGTACTTAAGTGATAGCTTTCATTGAACGGAAAGAATAGACACACTCCCACATAAGTTCAAGAAACAGACGCTATTCCAGCAATGGCCAGAGAGGGATTTCTTGGGCCATTGCTTCAGGAATATGTGATATTTATTGCTTTGTATACTAAACGTTAGCGTGGGGCAGAAGTACAAGACAAACAATTTTAGTGTATTACATAGACTGAGCTGCTGTGGGCGTATGTTTCTTCACCTGGCAACCTATCTTTGCCAAAACCTATCCACACTGCTTGTAATGCTTGTTAGCACATTATATTTATAGACCCGAATATTGATTACATTTTTCTGAAACTTTTAGGAAGCCTGTATTATTATAAAACGAAGATCTCGATTTCTTTTTTTTCAAAATCTGATTCATATTTTTAGTGTTATGCCCCTTTTTACCGAAACTTGTCCTTACTGCTTTTAATGCTTATCAGCACAATAGAGGCTAGAATTTGGATCAGATTGTCCTGAAACTCACAGGGAACTTTCATTATAAAATGAGGTTCCCTAAATTTTCATGTCCTTGTCAAGTACAACCGGGGAATCGAAACCACACTAGTTGACTCAGGGTATCAGAAAGGATGTGTGTAAACAATGCCAAACAGTTAGGTGCCTTCTGTGAAATTCAGGTTACGTAAAATTCCCTTTTTATTGCAGATTTATAAACTGAAATGAAATGCAACTACCATAAATGTGCGTTAAGTGCGTTTTGCACATATTTTGCTTCATAATGGCAGCTATATGGCAACAAAATGTGTATTCAGAATGATCAGATTTATTTGATAATACGTTGTATAAGAACGGCTGCATTAAGGGTGTATTGATCACAATCTGATTACATTGACAGGAGTAGACATCTATCCGAAACTCAACCTGAGTAACTTTTCCGACTTGTGCGTAGTACTGAATACAGGGGTCAAAATTCACGACGGCACCCACGGCCGTGGTATTTAGCGAAATTGCCGTAGAAAATGAAAAATAACTACGGCATCGTTTGCCGTGGTATTTCATTGAAGAATATGACTATTATGATGACGGCAATTTGCCGTAGTCGTCACTGAAATTGCCGTTGTACAAATGCGTAATCCACGGCATAACAGAAAATGATAATTTATTGTTTTGTTTCTTTCCTGGGTTTTTCTATCGAATTAGATCTCGAACCACACAGCTGTCATAGCTACTAAAAATAGATCGAACGGCGTGGAATTGGCTATTTACCTGACGTCACATTAGCGGGCGCACGTACGCAGATACCGATAATACAAGTCATTCATTCAGATGCCCATGAAACGGATAGCCTATACGGTACACGATCTACGCATATTTTCGTCTGTTTGCTACTAGTTTATAGCATTATGAAGTACATGTATTTATATCAAAATAAATAATTTCGGAGAAATAAAACAGATTTATTACGATATTTATATGAACTGCGGTTGACGTAAAGTCCTAAACATTTTTAGGCTGTTTGTGGTGACCTACTGTTATAATAATATACTAAACACACATTACAAATGAAAACATATATACTTATAGTTTATTTATTATTTATAATCTTTATTAATCAAATTTATCAGTTTAAAAAAATGCCGTAGTGATGAAAGTCAAATGAAAGTTTTGCCGTAGTGTACACAAAAACTGCCGTAGTGAAGAAGGGATTACTGTGGCATTTTTTGAAAAAACTGCCTCAGTTCCAATATCATGAATTTTGACCCCTGTGAATAGCAAACAGAAGTGTTAACTCATACTGGTCTATAGCTCTTCCTTTCTACTACACTACTTACAGCATATATATATATTCTATTATTATATTTTTTAGGATCTTTTGTGGGCATTATATGACAAACAACATTTGAAAAAGTAAGATGAATATTTGTAAAATTTTACTCTTTGATATTTGCTACTTTTGATTCTTTTCTGTAGACAAAAAGACACTTATATGTTTTACCCTACAGTGTACAATGTATGATGTCCATGCCTAGTATTTATTTGTAACCTATGTATTTTATAGGCTTTATTGACAAATCAGCTTTTTGTCAATCTGATCAAAACACGGATCAGATTTCATGTTTTTATAATTCAAAATTTAATATTACTTGTCTTTACTACACTAGGATCTGGAAGAATTGTTAAATAACATGCATTATAGTTGATGTGAGGGATTAGCCAATGAAACATACTGTTGCACTGAGTTGACTGAGTTCTTGGCATGCGATGCACAGAACTGCATAGCTATACTACTAGAAACAGCAACTAATGTTGATTGGTTAATCAAATGTGTCATGTCATAGGGTCAGAAGCCATTCGTATGACCTCTGGCACGACCTACCACTACAACTTCATGTAGTAGAGGCCATCAAAAGTTATGGATTGGGATATCTTTGAAGAAAACCCTGTATATTGAATTTTAAGATTGATTCTACAAAATAGATAGGCAGGAATGTAACCAAAGACACATTGAAGACAGAATGTCTTTCTGTTTCTGGTAAATTTCCAGTTGTCGTTAGGGACATGGTCAATTGATTTTAAGAAAAAATTATGATGAAAAATAGAAATATTCAAAATTTTAATCTGTTTGAAATATTTTCGAAATCTTACCTTCAAAAGACGCTATACTTGAAACTAGGGATTTAGCAGTTGAGATTGGAATGCTCTATGTTCGGCTGTAAACAGATGCAAGTCAGTGATCGTCAATAGAGTGATTTTGGATGCCTTGCATACTACAATATTGTGAAAGATTAATCTGAAAAGGTTATAAATGTCAAAATATGATCAATTGAAAACTTTTCAACATCCACTGCCAAAGATAAGGTCAAACTTTGGATGAGCCTGTTTTAAAAGATTGAATCCAAGAATGGAGATTATCTTGATATTTTATTTTTGCTTTCTTCAATAAGTGTTACATAATCAGTTTGAGCACATATTAAGACTTAAAAAATTAGATTTTGCCCTTAAAATGCAAAGACATTCAGCGTCTTTATTATTCAGATATTTAATTTCAGGTATCCAATGGCTCTTGGTAATTTGGGAGACTTGGAAGAAGTAAACCCCATTCCAAATAGAAAACCGTGTAAAGTATTATATGCTGAAGCTATAGAAGCTTCAAAGAAATTTTACAACAATCAACATGTGTATCCATATACGTATTTAGGAGGTTATCTATATCGTAAACATCAATATAAGGCAGCTGTCATGGCCTGGGCTGAAGCAGCAAATGTAGTTAGCGGGTAATATAATTCTTTCATGTTATAAAAATGTTCTATTAGTCGTAGGGTGCGTTTGATGAAAGACAATTTCAGTTGTCTTGAATTTAACCATCCTAAATTTAAATTAGTTACAGCTCTTTTATTATCTAGGTAAAGTAAAGTATTGGTTTTGTCTCATATACAAGATTCAGGTCTTGTTTTGAAACTCAGTTTGTTCACTAACTTCAATATAGTTTTTGACTTAAACATCATGTCACAATATCAGCTATCTGCAAACCAATTGTTTTAAGCATAGTTAAGATACGTTTCTTTACAAAACAAATCACCACTTCAAATTATATAAATGAACACTTCTATTTTTTGACAAAAAGAGGCTGTTAAATATCTGTTTAATTTGTTGAGAAATTTGACAAAAAGAGGCTGTTGAATATCTGTTTAATATGTAAATTAATTTGCAATTGAATCCCTGATTTTTTCACTATTCTGCAATATGAATAAACTATACTCGGATGCTAATCAATCCAGCACTTTGTAATAGTACTAATAGTCAATACACTAAGCTGTGCTGAGAGAAATGGTTAGAGAATACAGCAAAACAATACAAATGAAAATACAATGAGAAATGCTCCCAGTCGCTGGTACCTGTATGAGCAGCATTGTCAACAAAATTCATATTTGCACTAAAAATAGTTAAAGCAAGAATATATGGCTCTGTTAATATCTCATATTAAAAATAACCCTTTATCTATATCTCACCTAATGAAAATGCTAATTAGTTAAATTATGGACAATTGCAAGTCATTTTTTAAAAAGATCTTTGAAGATCTCAAAAGCACAATTACCCCTTAAACATAGTAAGTGATCTGGACTCAAAGTATTCTCAGTTTTATGCCCTCATACAAATTTAGAAATTTCAAAATTTTTTAAAAAATCTCTAATTTCATTTGAATATTTCATTTTTCAGTTTCAACTACAATCGTCAAGATGAAGAAATCTACAAAGAATTTCTAGAAATAGCTAACGATTTTATTCCTAATATAGTGAAATCTGTCTCCAACGAGAATAGCTCCGATCCCTTGAAATTACCATTTTTACGTGATCCAGAAGTTTATGTGAAGCTTCTACAATTTTATGATGGTATTTGTGAATGGGAGGAAGGTAGTTCTACACCAGTTTTACATATCACATGGGCACATCACATGGTTTTCTCATTATCAAAGTTTGATTCTCGTGTTCGTGAGTTTGTTACTGTTACCTCAGAAGGTGGAGATAGTGAGGATAATGATGATGATTCTGATGATCAAACAGATGAAAAGGAAACAAGAAGAGGATCTCAGAGTGATTCTAAATCGCGAACATCCCTTCGCGGTCGGCGGAAATCACAAACGTCAGATAAAGTTAAGAATGAAAAACAAAACGGTGATAATGATGGGGTAGATTCTAAATTAAATGGAGACTCAAAAGAAGACCAAATCCAATCTGCGATCAAAGATATAGTTTCAAAAGTAGGGGAGGGGGGTAAAAATGATGCTCCAAATCCAAATATACAAGCTTTATCCCAGGCATGTGGAGAATCTATATTGAATAAAGATTATTTATTGGGTAGTGGTGAGCCGTTTACCACTGCTACATCTAGCACTATAAACAATACTACTACTGATTCACGTAGTGTGGAAATTGAAGATTTCTTGAGCACGAAATCAAATGGTACACCATTCATTGGCTTGACAATGGACTCTATGCTAAAAGCTGACAGTCCGGCAGACATGATGTTATGTCGTAAAGATTCTGATGTTGTCGCCGCTTCTGACAATGGGACCAGCACAGATTATTTAGCAGGGGCCAAACCTGTGACCCTTGTGTTACGCAGTGAGAAAATGAAAGGACTGAAAAAAATCTTCACCTCAGCAAAACTGAATGCGAGTGCAATCAAGCTGCAACTTACAGCTCAGTCTCAAGTACATATGAAACATTCTAAACGAGGAGGGGAGGGGGATATATCAAGTACCGTACGAAAGCGGACACGGCGCGAGTAAAGTGACATAAAACACCACACTGTTATAGACTGTTGATTTTGTTTTGTTTTTCTCCATTATTTTATTTTTTTGTTGTGTTCTTGTTTTTAAGTCACCAACCACAAGTCCTAATTCAATCAATCTTGTTATTAAAATGAATCCTGCCACTTGTAAATAGTTCAACTACATGTATGTTTAGTGCTGTACAGCTTAATATAGATAATATTTATATTAGTAGAACATGAATATCATCTAATAACTCTTACTACCCAGACAGGAGAAAAACTACATTTGGAAATTGGGACTTAAATTTTGATGTAAATAGTTTTATCTCAGACATAGTCAGTCACCTTTCTTCGTCACTATTAAAGATTGTGAAAAGTTTTTACAATGTGAAAAATTGTGAAATTTTTTCACCATGTGAAAATTGGTTAATATAGTACACTGTTGTATAGTTCATTTTAATGTTCGTATTGAAGAGGGTTTAAATATTTTATTCATCATTTTTATCACAAATCATACCACCATTTTAACTTGCTTGATTAATCAATTGTTATTTAACATACTTCATTCATCATCATTTCTTTTAACAGATTGGTTTTATTTTTGGATGACTTTCTAAAGGTGCTTGTATTTTATTTTTGAAACTTTAGTCATTACATTTAATCATGTATTTAAATTGCCCGGTGTACTGTATGTTTATTGACTTTCACAGTCAACAATGTACTTGTTTATTAAGTCAATCTTTAGAATTCTGATTACTTGTAATTCATTAAAGGAAAGTTCCCAGTTTGCACTGAAAAAAAGTTTAAGTAAGGTTGAAATGAGAAGAAATAGTTTATTTACTACTTCCAAATTTCCATTGGTGACCTGATAAACATGACTTTACCAAGAGATTATTAATAATGACATTGTACATTTATGATTGTGCTCACTCTATCTGTATTGCATGCTCTATGCGCATGGAAGATAATAGCTAATCCTAATGATAATTAACATATTACGTTTAAGAAATCTGTATCTCTAGTGGTAAGTTATTCCACAGACAATTAAGGATTCAGTTTAGCTTGCAGCACAACCAATGAGAGCTTATTTTGTAAGCGAAGTGGTCGATTTGGTTGATGTGACTGAATGAGGGTTGTGCCGTAAGATGGGGAAAGATCATGTTGACACATATAGACCAATGTTAGAACCCTGAATGTTTTGAGGTCTTCTGTTGATGGGTAACCAGTGTAGTGATTTCAAAATGTGAGTTATGTACTTTTGTGTTCCTGTTATTATTCTGGCAGTGGACTTTTTAACTGTTTTGAGTTTAGCACATGGGTTTTGGAGAATTCTAATCAAAGCACTGTTGCACTGTTAATCAAGCCTTGAGAATACCAATGGTACACGCAAGCAGCTTACAGGCCCCAAGAAGTGTTGAATATTGCCAATACATCGGAGATGGTAGTAACACATGTAACAAAGTTGTTCAACCAGTTTCTCCATAGTTAACGAGGAATCCAGTAGCGCACCAAGATTCTTTAATGAGAACTAACTGTTGGTTTCACAGATTACGACACATCAATTTCAATGAATTAAAACATAGCAATAACCTACAACTTCTTTTACTTAGTTTTAGATATACAGACTGATTGTTGTTTACATGAAATTTTTCTCATTTATTGACCAGCATCTGTTTTAATATTCAGAAATTATGACATTTATTTGTTTATATATTTATGTCCGTGTATCATGTGCACTTTTCATAGAATTGATGTGATCATTAATATGGACCTTGAGCTGTCTCATATCCTCATTTAATTTTAGAAATTAAAGTATTAGCACAGATATATTTTGGTAATTTAAAAACTAAATTATATGTTTATTTAGATTCTTTTATGATTGATCTTATTTCATATACATTACGTATTAGACATTTGTTATAGAAACTCACCAACCATATTTCATCCACAATAATTACCTTTCAAATAAAAACAAATATAAAAAAATAGTGTTTTGAATACCAGACTAAATTAATTTAACTCAAATTAACACCAGATGCTATCTATATTAGAATATTGTCCAGGATTTTGATCAAGTTCAGAAGTAATACTGGGTCTTGTTGACACTTTAATATTCTATGGATTATGACAATACCGTAACATTTCCCATATTGTTTTTGAGGAGAGGTCCAACTATTTCAGATTTAATTCATTAGTTAATATTGAAATAATTTCAAACATGCGCTTAAATAAACAAAATAAAATAGCGGTTGTCACATTATGACAGTAACTGTATTCCACTGTAGTAAAGAAACAAAGAGGTGTAAATACTATAATGTTATATGTTATAAATAGTATTTGATCCATCAGTTTCATAGTACATACAACTACAGCTACATGTTTACAGAGTACAAGAACATGTTTTTCTTCATAAACAAGGAATTACAGTTACCCTGATATCATCACACTGGAATGTTCATTTATTATGTAAAGACCTTATGAATTGCATTGTAGTGTATGTATGCAATACAAGATCACCGAACCATACCACCATCGCACTTCTTGAAGTTGTTCGAAATCCCAGTTTTAGGTTGCATTTTGAACGAAAAGTATTAAAAACAAATCGAATTTGGTTCCTTCCACCGCGACCCTTGAATTCGAGTCAGAGACTTGAGATCTGAATTATATTTTGCATGAATTAGGCCCCTTTATGAGTCTGTATTACAATTTTCCAGCTGAACATGCCTATGTGATGGCCACAGAGTGTTAACACGTTAACATGGTTATAAGTATAAGTTAACTGCTATCAACCCTGCTAAGAAAATATTTTATTAAAACAAAAAAAAGTGATTCAGATAACTATAAATTAGAAAATGAAAGTGACTGTAAGTAAGCATCCAACGCCTAATACATTCACTAGTTGAATTTCAGTTAACTCATGTGAATTTGATCTACATCTTATGTATATTGTTATGGAATATTTTATTGATGTAGATATTTTACCTAAAAATATGTCTTAATTGTTGTCAAATATATTTTGATTGACCTGGCTTATGAATTGTTATGTTCATAATCTAGGTAATTCATAAAATCTGTCAAGATTAGATGGGAGGTGTAAAGGTTTGTTCCTTGTTTCTTACACTGTTGTCATTTACAAATAAGGATTCCCTCCAGTTGCAGCTATTTTAATTTATTTATTATTCTGACAGTCCACATTTACCTATGCATGTAGAATATGTAGTACGTAGATTCTGCATTAACAATAAATTACATGTACCATTTCCAGCATTTGCCAATTGATCAGTTAAAAATAAGAAATATATTGTTCTTAGATTCAAATTCTATTGAAATTTTATCTTTTAAAATCATAACTGACCACCTATCTTGACATCTCAAGTTTAAGGACACACTTCTGAGTGCGTAAACATAATAGAGATGATTTTTTGTCTATTATGGAGCTTTAAATATTGAAAATGAATACAGGCTATTGTAGTGTATTTAAAATAGTTAAAACTCCGCTATGGCTCTTACGCTCTGACACATTTTACACAGAGTATGGGAGAGTATTATTTAGAATATAGAAAGAGAGAGATGACTTTATAACGACTAGTAAAGCAAATTTTTAAACTAGACCGAAGTAAAAAAGAATTCTTATTGTTAAATATGTAATTAGTTTTTAACTAAAACACTGTAAATATATACTTATTGAAACTAATGATTTGTTATTGGACTTAGCTTCTTTCAACCATCTATCTTTACTTGTTTATTTTATTGTTTGGAGCAAGTTGAATGACAAGAATAAATTGCCATGGAGTGTCTTTCCGTACATCTTTATTAAAATGGAAAGTGTTAAGTCATTTGCAATATTCATGTTCATATTGTTTGTTTGTATTTTATTTTTGATCATGAATATGAAATCTATCGTTTTTTCAGTAGTTAATCTGGGAATATTGTACACACCATAGTGCTAAGAATTTTTTTATTACTTTATATTGATGGATATAAGTATTTATCATATCTTGGAAAACTAGCCCATACAAAAATTTGTTGTGTAATTCCCCTTCAACTATACTTTGAAATAAACACAACTGTGCTTGATAACGACAAGGGAATCATTGTTGAAACGTCGCTTTAATAGAAATACAGTAATTGTTGTGTTTATTTTAATATGTTCAATTACTAAATACAATTCAAACAACTGTACTTTGTTATTATTGGAAAACAAATCCATTAAAATCTTAATGCATGACATTTTAAATGAAATGAAATGGGTTTTGACATCCTACTTTCTTTCTCCATGCACATTATCTGGACTATTGAAGATGGTGACATTAAAGAAATTAATATATTAAAGAGAATATTGATGTTTAAAGCATTTCTGTTTGTAAAACAACATAATATGATGTAGATAGTTACCCCAATAAGTGATACCTATTGTCAAACAGGCTATCCAAAAAATAAAATAATAACAGGTGGTACTTAGATATTGGGCTACCCATTGTCTTTGATAACTTATAATTGGTAATCCATGAGTGCATTTAGTGATTGAGCACATGGATTCTGTTTTCATTAATGGTGTCCCACTACTTCATTAAAGTAGCCAGCCTCCAGTCAACCCTATTCAGGTAGCTATTTAATATATCATTTTACAGTTATCAGATACAAAATTGTTTTTATCTACAGAGAATTTTAGAATGGGCAGTATTTCAACTTTTGATAAGTTTCTTATATCAATGTCTGATTTTATTTTTGACATATTTTACTTCTCAATATTGTAATATAGTATCAACGTTTAAATTAGTCTCTTGGCTATTGTTTATTGATGTTATCAAGATGCATGTTAGTGTAAAGTTTTAAAACTTTGAAGGAATGAAAATACTTTCAGAATATTAATTTTCTAGAAGGAATATCCAACAATGATTAAAATATTCCAAGTAATCATTTACAGTTTTGTTGAACAGTCACATCGAGAAGATCAAATTATTTACCTGAAGGACATTTAAAACTTTTTCTTGAAAATTCTCAACGTTTATTTATTTTGGTCATTTCATGAAATTTCTTGAAATTCTCAACATTTATTTATTTTGGTCATTTCATGAAAGCAACATTTTGTGTAAATTGGATAGAAGAATTTGAAATTTAATATGTATATGTATATACAAGATTTGATTTAATGAATTAAGCTGTAATAGATCTTAAATTCTTTGTGTAAATTTGGTTATCTATTTAAGCAGATATTTACCATTTGTATATAGATATTAGTTTAAGTATCGTTTTGTCTGTTGGTTTAATATTAACACCACCATATATAATGCATTTTCATCATAGAAAGTAAAGGTTGGTTAATTTCATTAAAGCATTCTAAAGCGCTGTGTAGCTTTGTTTTAATTTTAGTGTAGAGTTGAATGTACTTGATAGCCAGATTGGATTATACAAGACAAGCGTTTATAGATTGCCAAATAATATGTGCTTGTCTTCGCCGTCGGGTCCAAATTATTGAGCTACAGCTCTGGTACTGAAGAACCTAACAATTTAATAGCAAATTCAATTTTAATATGCCTGCATTCAATGTGGTTGTATATTGTCGTCAGTTGATTGCTTGTGAATTTAAATTTTTACTCAGTGTTTATGGTCATGAAATGAAGAAGCCTAATGAATTCTTACTACCAGAATGATGGCCCTTGATCTCCTGAAAAATATTTGTAGACACTCGAAAGGCTAAAATTGTCTTCTGATTCACTTAAATTTATTTACGGTCATGAGATGAAGAAGCCTGTTGATTTTCATTGGTTTCTGATAATTATGGCACATGGCCCCAGGATCATCATACAAAATCTTGAGTACTAAAGTTGTCATCCATTTCACATTAAATTTATAGTGTTTAAGGTCATGACATAAAGAAGCACGGTGAATTTTAATAATTTCCTATTACTACTGTCAGAGTTATCACCCTTGATCAATTTGAAAATCTTGTGAATGCGCTAGAGGCCAAAGCAATCATCAAATTCTAATGATAATTAATGGATTGTTACTCTTAAACCAGCTTTAAGTGTATTGTAAATGCTTTCATTTGTGGATTGGTTGGGCGACTTAGCTGCCATTGGCTTATGTTTTGTTGTATGGCAACTTTTTTTCTGTTTGAAAGAACTGATCTGTGGTGTGTTTCCACAATCTTGAATACATCATTTTCACATGCGATCGTCGTGATTTGAGGTTGTTGAATTCAGAAACCAATTTACAATCATATACCGGTATATAAAAAAGTGGACTGTGTTCATTGTGTCTCAGTATATCAAGTTTTTTATAGATAACAATCGCAAATTACACCAGGATTTTAATTAGTTGGAATATTTGGGTTATCGTATGGCACAAATCTTATCCTTCCTTGTCTATACAAATGCATTAGAACATTTCATGGAAACCCAGAAAGTCTGTATGAGCTGACAATAGTCCATCTTCGCTGGCCACGATTACGATTCGCTTCTCTTTCGTAAGCGTTGACCAACGAAGATGACAATAATCGGACATCGGTGCTTTTTGGTAGAAGACACGATGTCCACTGTCTGCAGATGGGTTTAGTCACCGTACATGCCAATTTCTAATTAACCAGACCAGTGTCGATATGAAAATGTGAGCTTAGATAAGAAAAGTGACGTGACAACACTTCATCTGAATGTAGAATTACTTAATCATTCAAAACATCTTTAATTTTATTTAGCTGGTTATATTATCTCAAAGAGTATTCTTCTATGGAGTTTCCTCCCTTTATTCGTTTCTCCCTGCAGACGATTGTTTTTTCATCATATTATTCCTTTTCGGTAGTCGTGGCTCACAAGGAACAGGAGGTCCCGGGGTTCGATGTGGGTCTTGGCGGAGAAAGTTTATCGCGATTTGACCTTGGCATGGTGCAGAAAACAGGGGACCACTGGGACCAGGCAAGAAAATGCTGCCCTTCGTTGGCTCGAACTCGCTTCATAACAGAAGGACGTTAAAACTCCATTTCATTTCCTTGTATAGCTAGTTTCCCAATGGTAGCCAGACTCGTATTGACGATTATGAGGGGGAGTAATATAAAGTTTGAAGTATCTGGGCAATAATTTCTAGCTGCGGTGGACTTTTTTTAAACCCTCGGGCACTGAGGACCAACTATTTCAAATGAGATTTGAGTGCGAACTGTGTTTGGCGGAACCAGTGTGGTTTTCCATGTCAGTGACCAACCTGTTTCACAGAGAATTACTAACGGATGGCTGTCTAAAACACGTGCGTTGACTTGCACGCCTCGTAGTCATTGGCTCAACGGCTCGTGCAATGTTTACTTAACACCTAACTGCTTCGGGCAAAATGATGCATTTTACTCATTTTAATACCCATTTACACTAAATAGGAAATATTTTTTAACTACAAATACTTCAAACGTCTTTATTTATTTTTCTTTTACCTCAAAAAAATGTTTGAGAATTTAATTTGTCGGAGTAAAAAAGTTAATATGCCGTACTCATTAAGCCTCGTCAATGTCATGCTTATCAGTGATTGTAGCGGCCAAGCGAATATTCACTGCGGGATCAGTTTGGTCAGTGACAAGGAGCAGTATCTAGTCGTTTGGGTGGAGCAAAAAAACAAAGTCCCGTGTAGTTTAGACCTTGACATCAGTGTGAACATAAAAGATAGGTTGCCATGCAACGAAACATACGCCCACGGCAGACAATAGCTTTTCTGTGCGGTCGGCAGGGGTTGTTTAGTAATACATTCTTTTCTAGGCAATAGTGGGGGTGGGGCATTTACAAGGCAGTTTCATACAGATCAGATTATAATTTTCGTGTGCGGGTTTACAGGTTTCAACAAATTAAAACAAGGGTCGTAATTCTGGGAGAAATTATTGAAATTCGACAGGCTTTTTATGTTATTAATTTTAAAAAATTACATATAAATTTGAGACTGATCTGGTGATAACTTTTGTTTTTCGAGGGTTTACAAGGTTCAAGTAAACCAAGGGCAATAACTCTAGTATAAATTGACAGAAATTGCTGAAATTCAATAGCCTTTTTCGTTTCTCAAATTTAAATGGTGCTTATGAATTTCATACAGATCGGGTGATAATTCACATGGTCCAACAAAGTGAAACGAGGGTCATAACTCTAGAAGTAATTTACACAAATTACTGAAATTCAACCGGCTTTTCGTTTCACTAATTTAATGCAGTTAAGTCTTTAACTCAATGTCATCCAAAGTTTTCGACATTAAAAGCTCGATCATTTGTCAATTTAAATCAACACTGACGTAGTCTCGGTCACTGTTGTGATCCTACGAGGAAAAGATAAGCTTCTAATATTCAATATTTAAGACAAAATAAACAGTTTACCATGCGTAAGAACGAGGCTAGACATATTCCACAAGTCGTGTCAAATGGTGACCCCATTCTTATTTGGATTGCATGCGCAATAAATACTATCGGTGCAGACTGGAAAAACCAGACGCTAGAGATTGCCATCCGATTGAGACCTCTGACCTTTTTTCGCCGAACATAAAAGATTTAACATTCGAGTAAAAATGGAAACGATTAACTTTAAATAAATTTATGTTCATTCATATTACATTATTATATGCGTTGCGACCCATTTGTGTCAATTTCTTGGTCCAAAATATTAGAGATTTAGCTCCTTTATATGATATAATAAACAAATTTCATACAGATCGGATGATAACTACTGCGACAATGTCGCTCGAGTGTTCACAGGGTCCAACAAAGTGAAACAAGGGCCATAACTCCAGATGTAATTAACGGAAATTGCTGTAATTCAATCAGATGATAAATGCAACCTGTAGAGAGTTCAAAACAAATTGTGCACGACGGTAATATTTTCATGTGAGTGTATTAAAATAACTTGATAGATGGAATTCGAAAAAGAGTGCAGGGGTAAAGGCAGTTTGTTTGATAAAATTCCCCTCAGAGAATACTGCGTCGTCAGTCATACTTCATAAGCACAGTATTACAGAAAAGTTGGACGCCAAGCCCCATTTAATTTATTCCTAATGACTCCAAATATAGTGAGCACAATTCGGAAGACTTTGACACTAGGAATCTGACAAATACTTTTAACGGATAGAAACATGGCCCACAAAATGGAAACTAGAGAATCTGAAGTCACATCTCTCTCCAGTGTCGTGGACTGCCTTTGTCCAAAAATGTTGACTCTAACACTAGTTCTGCGTCTTCAATGTATACTAATGTTGGGGTATACAAATCTTAATACTTTTGTATGCAAGACCGAATATAAATTTATGTACCGTTTAAAATTCGAGTACCGTTTAAAACTAAGTTGTGACACCCTAACTTTATGTCTCACGGCATCAGTTCCGCAAATATCGGGCACTACAGTTGCAAAAATTTTAAAAAATTAAAAAAACATTTCATTTTCATTCGAAGCTAGCCATGAGCAAATTTACCCCAGGTTATTATTTCTTTTAGAGTTATTCCTCATTCACGACATACCCCAAATCCGGGCACAGCCATTGCAAGAGCTTTGTACTTGGGTGTGGAATCCAAAAAAAGTACTTAGTGTTGAATCAAAAAAAACGAAAAAAAACACAATACACTGCATTGTTTTTAAATATGATATATGTATATTTTATAAATATTTGATTACCTACAATGTATATTGGAAAGTAATAGAAATAGTCTGAGAAGGAAATTCACAGAAATGGCGGGAAAATACTATAAAAAGTACAAGATGCATAATTCTTATGAAAATAAGGATTTACTTGGTCTGTACAAAATGTATAATATCTTGATATATATAGTAAGTATTCTACATTGATATATATTTTTATATAATGGTCTACCACTGACTAAATCTATAACATAAAATATTCAACATATTAACAATATATAAGTAGGCCTTTCATTAAGACACATTTATTTAACATTTTGTGATTTGTAGGTATACAACAAAATAAATTGAAGAAATATATATACATCATTTTCAAATAAAAACAAAGATTGAATAACATTATAAGGGTACTTAATTGTACACATTCGGTATTTCACGTAAGTTTCCACCTTCTTAGTTTTTTGGGGGTTTTTTGTTTTGTTTGGGGGGGCTTTGACTTCTGTTGATTACGAACCGAAATTAACCAACAATAAATAAATCAAATATATTTTTAAAATTGATTTTTGAAACGGTTTTAATAATAAATAATACGATACGTAAGTTTTCGATGAAATATTTATACTTGAGCATTTATAACAAACATAACTGTTTAACAATCTGAGATGGAATCATACACGATTTTGGTTTAATATGAAATACACTACTAATTTTATGTTTGACAAAAATAATTCAGATGAAACATATCTGCCCAGACTTGAGCAAAGGCGCCCTACTTCGAGCTAACGTCACATGACCTACATAACATAGGAGTGTTCTCAACACAGCCGATTTACACAGTTGCCATGACTACTTAATCACGATCACGCCACGTGCCCAGACGAAGCTGTAAGTTGGTCATTGTCGATGTATTGAAAACAAGTTCAGCCAAAGAGTAAAAGACGCAAAATTTTTTGTGGTTGTTTACTGCCAGTTTAGTCTCGTAGAAACGAGTTCTTAATCGTATTTTATTTTTTAAAATAAAGCATTCGAGTTCACCCAAAAACTCAATTAAAACTATACAGCATTATTTTTACAGTTTTTTTTTTTTAATAATTTAATTTTGTATGTGGCCTTCATAATACTTTCAGATAATAAAGAATGCTGATGGCCTGATAATGCCGAGTGCAGTTTTAAAGTGTCAAAATAGATTAAAATGACAATGATATTTCCCAAAGTTATTAACAGTAGTTTTCGAGATACATTTAAGTGCATTAAAAACTGACATAAAATGTTTTAATCCTTAAAAGAACATGTTATTCCCTAGTACTACATTCCAATTCCTTATATACTATATCAAAACTAAAGTTGCATAGATTTAAACTTAAGGTATATGTAGTTGTAAGGCTGTATAGTTGAAAGTAATGATATTTATTTATTTAGGAAATGCCATTATTCTACATGTCTATTTAGCATATACTAACAAAGCTTTATTATTGAGTACATAATGTATCATAACCCATAAATTATTGTTATGTCATTTAACAACAAAGGTTCAACTATTCTTTTTTTTTCACATCTCGATATTGTGAAATCGTTACTATCTAACCTTCAGCTAATATCAATAATATTTTAATCGGTTAATTTAAATCTGACAGAATTTATTTTTAAATTTCTAAAAAGCAAACTTTTGTTATTATTTATTCATTTGTTTCACCTGAATCAATCAAAATCAATTTAACTTAAATTTTGATATACAAATCTTGATATATTAGAATATGTAAAACATATACAAGTTATTGATACATACATGAATATTAAAACCGGATAAAGTTTCCCGAACATATTTCGTGAAAATACTGAAAACATGAAATGGGAACTAAATAACCATGGCTTTAAGCTATTTACACAAAATAAAAACACAAAACTATTGTACAATTAACATTTTCATCAATTTAACAAAATATTGCCGTGGGGTATTGCTTAGAACTTTTATGGAAGTATAACTCCATTGCACTTTTCATTAACAAGTTTATTTTATTTAATTACAAAGGATTTATACACAATCAACCAAATAGTTTGATCTATGAAGAAAAACCTTGGTTTTCATCAATGCTAAGCAAATATAAAATTTTGGCCTGGAACCTTTCTTTATAGGCTAATTAATTCAATTAAGAAATGCTTAATAACTGGAACTATTTTGGAGTGGTTCCTTGTTTTGAACCAAGCATACCTATTGGAATAAATAATCTTGCATTTCCAAACTATCCTACATGTTTTTACCGGTAAATAAAATAGAGAGACTGACATTGGCAAGACATAATTTTAAATAAATCTCTGTACATGCTTACCGGTTAATGAAAGGAAAAGAGACTAACATTGGCAAGATACAATTTCAAATAATAATAATAAATTGATTAAATACTCCTCTATTTCATTCTTTGATTTCTCTTGAATATTAATGAATTAATAAGGCAACACCTCCAAAATTTAGCACAAGTAAATAAATATTGGCTTTTTTGGCCTGATGTTCATTTTGATCTAAATTGCAAGTTAAGACAACTATACATGTACCTAATTAATACTAACTTTCTCTAAATAGTGGACAGATTTCACAAAGAATAAATATTTTATTAATATATTACATATATAAATAAATATATCTATAAATATGACAATGTTTGAGATCTGTTCTTCATTGAGTAGCTTCAAAAGGCATATGATTATAGCTTAAATTTACAGTCGCACGTGTAAAATGACCGAGTTTCAATAAGATGTCAATATTTTGATATTCATCGTTTTAAAATTCATTTATTTTCAAATAGATTTCCTCAATGGTAATAGACATATAAATGTATTTCTATCAAATTTGTAATGTTGACTTTCCAATGGATTGCAATACAAAATCAGTCTAAGGCAAGGAAGAAATATATCTTTAAATAGTTAAATGTTCCACAAACCTAGTCCTATCTTCGGAAAATTCCACAGTGACAATGATATGACTAGTCAATTTCTCTAAAATAAATAACATAATTTATAATTGGTGCGGTGATACTCCCAGAGTAAAATTATTAATAAATAAGGTAAATAAAGTTCAATATTGTTGCGATTTTGGTTGTTTTATTTTTCTTGCCTTTGTGGAAAAAAAAACATACTGTATTGTAAAATAGAACATGAATGACGGTAACAGATCATAGCATGTTATTTTTTTAATTTTTATGAATATTAAAATATAAAAGAGTATAACTTAAATTTAATAAACTGATGGAGTCTCGAATCATCATTATTGTTGTTTTGAATAAATCTGATGCATTACACAATAAATTAAAATATATGGTTGATCTGATGATTAAACAAAGTCTAGATTTGTAGACAGATAGCCATGTTGTCTATGACATAATAGTTATATCAATAATATAGGTCATGTCACAATGACATCCCTGCTTAAATATGTAATCAAGTAGTAGAGTATAAATTGGACAAGTCCAAACAAGATAGATACAAACAGTATTTAAATTATATCCTACTTAAATAAAATCATATACATATATGCATATTTTTAATATATAATCATGCATCTTTTTAAATGTTATTTCTTAATGAAGTCTCTAAAGGTCATTTCAGTGATTTGAACACCTTCCAAACTACAATATTGAATCTCTTAAATGAATATCATTCCAAAAATGGGCCTCTTTTTAATCTAAGTGAATCCAAGCCCAGAGATTATCTACCCTTGATATTTCAATTTTGTTTTCTTAATTAAATGTTAAACTTTGGAAAGTACATATTAGTATGAAAGTTAACTTTGGATAAATTTGATATTTTACCTAAAATGCACATGCCTCACAGAGACTTTAAGGAGCTACGGTTTAAGATTTCTCAAGTTTTCATGCAGAAGTATTAAATAATATAGGACAGTGAAAATAAGTAGGTAAATAAGTATATATTACTGAGATGGCTGGGATTCTGATTATGTAATTATCTTGATACATGTAAATTAATTGTTCAAACATTACCTTAAATACATGTAAATTAATTGTTCAAACTTGCTTACGAAACTAATGTGAAAATTAAATGTTGAACTGTCTAGAGTGATCTTAGCCAAGTGGCAAATTATTAAAGAAGTCTGATTCTATATTTTTATCAACATTTTAAAATATTTACAAGTTTTAGAATCCCATAACATGGTTTACTGTGAAATTAATATAAGTTTATTATAACAAATGGTTTTCACTTTAGTAATATAATTGTTGAATTTATTCAATCAAAGCTGTATAGTTACATTTTATCAAAATGATTCAGATGGCATTCATGGGAAGTTATTAGAAATGTGTACATGTGTGTCATTAACACACAACTTAAGAGAATATTTACATGATGACACACAATAATAAAAATATAGCGAATTTCTTGGTGGGTTCCACTGGTCCGTCACAAAAATGAATTTTTGAAAAGGTAAAATGTATCTTACATGAAAATCTTTCAGACAATTTCTTCACAAAATCAATCCAAAATTATTTTTATTTAATGTGAAAAGCTTTGATTGAACAAATCTTGTCTAAGTGTCCTCAATAGACATTGCTCTATAAACATTTAAATAAATTTTAAATCAGTTACTGTATGTATCGTAAATATATATATATATTATATATCATGATGAGAGGACAACATGACAGAAATGTATGACTATGATTCATCCAGTGTTTCATAAATACTTGGGCTGCAAAAAGGCACATTTCAAACAAAAAGGCAATACATACCACTTGTATGTGAAAACAAATTATTGGAGATTTCAGAACCCTTTAGGCCTTTACCCTTAATCATGAAAACTCATTTCTCTTAAAATCATACATGTAAATAATGTTGCTGTAGTAAGTTGTCATTCTTTAAGTAATGATATAAGATTATTTTTTCATCAGTTAATTAATTAAAATGGAATATATTTTTTTACACATTTTGTGGAAGTATACATTTTTCTACCATTGTACTGTGTAAATAAATGAAAACATGTAAATCAAGGCTACAAACAAAATTTAATCAATCCTTACTTTAAGATTAGAGACCCTCATTACCTTTTTTTGCTGAAATTTTAAATTCAACAGTTCATAAATCCTTGAAATGTTTTGATCATACAATTACACAGTTTATAATTCATCTGTTTCTTTCTTCATTAGGTTGACATGCAGATAGATACATAGTCTATTTTGCTACCTGTTACCTCTGCCCAGGTTAGCAGTTATTAAATGCACATTATTGGTTGAAATATTTTGATTACATCAATAATACATTGATATTGTTTGTATAACTACTAGCATAATGGATAATACATTTTATTTATTTCATTATTAACCAAATAGAACTACTGAAGTAGTTTGTTTTTCCACATAGTACCCAACCACAAATTTAATGTATGCATTATTCAGAATTATGCAGATTTCAAAAATATTCACATGCTACATATTCAAATTCTTAAAATGTAAGCAAACCAATTACCGGTATTATAAGTATTGTTCACGAGTTTTTAAAGTTTGGGAAAATCCCCAATATATAACTTTTATTTTAAAAGGAATGGTGCGATGATACAATACTTGCACAAGTTGAGTGCAGAGACAGAATGTTCATCTTCTTGACTACCGGTTAGGCCCATGTACTTCACTTGTAGGCTACAGTACCATTATTATTAGCATGTATACAATTGTACATCTAGTATGTACTGGTGCATTTTCAGTTCATATCTGAAATCAGACCTGCTGGGTTGATATTAATTTTTCAATGGTTGATGACAGGTTAGTGATGATTTTAAATAATATTTCATGTGTCATAGCACATTGAATAAAATCCTTTGGACCACAATATATTTTCTTTGGAACATTACACTTCCTGTAGGTCACAACCTCTAAGGATACCACGGAGGTAACAATTTGTTTTGTTAGTCAAGTAAAATGTTACAAATTAATGTATAAATAGTTTTTTCACCTTCAATAAATAAAATAATATACAGCCATTATATGGCCAGAGTAAATGTACATATGTATATGTATTTTTGGTAATAATGTAATAATAAATATATGCATTATATAAAACTTAAATAATTAATAGTCTATTCTTAATTAATATTAAGTCTTTATGGCTTTTTCACACTCTCCACATATTCTCAATATATAAATATAATATAAATATCTGTTCTGTCATTCAGTCCGTCACATACCCACTAATATTTGAATGATATTGTCTAAGTCTTCAAAATGATCTGTTTTACAGAAGGAGCCACACTGCGAATTAATTATAGATGAAGCACTATCGTGAGGAGGACAGGGAAAGGTATGTAAAACGTCTTCTGCACTTAATGGGGCCAATTTGACAGAGTTTGCAAAATTTGAAAAATCAAAGTCACACACAGAGATATCGATGTCATGCAGAGGATCATGATCCCAGCCAAGATCTGATGATGTTGCTGAAGGGGATGACAATGGCACTAAGTTATTGTTTGAATCTTGATTGGTTTTGAGCTCAGATTGGTTATTACTATATTCTGATGGTAGGCGACATGGTAATAAATCTAATACAGTTCTTTCTTCTTTTTCCTCCACAGAGGACATCTCTACATCTTTTGACACCGGTACACATTTTGGCAAGGTGACAATGTCCATCCGAGAAACAACCGGAGAATGATTGGAGTTTGCTTCGGGTAAAGGATCCAATGTCAATTCATTCAATGCTGTGTTTGAAATAAAATTTGAATCTTGAGGTGGATGGTAAACTACTCCTTCAGTTTGAAGTTCATTTTCGATGTGTTTTAAGGTGTTTAAAATAAGGACCCATCTTCGCAGCCCAGGATCAACTCTGTTTATTCTTGGACCTTTCAACTTGCTAACAGACATATGTAAAACTGACTGTCTCTGCGTCCCATACGTTTCATCTTCTATAAAGTCGTCAAGTTTCCGCTTCATTGCTAACGGTGCATGTGGTGGCATTATCTGAAAGAAAATCAGCATTTTTTTTTAAATACATTATTGTGTATGTGTTATCAATTTGAAATAAACTACTTGAAATTATGAAAAGCTTAATTATTAAATCTTTATTTCAATTATCCTCAACTTTGCTTCTCAAAGACTTAATAATCACATTATAATCTAATAATTAATCTATAAATTATAAATCCTGTTTTTTTTTTATTCATTTGCTTTTTGTAACAGAAATCTAAAGATAAGTTGCCAGACATACACCCACAGCAGTTAAGTTTTTTGGGCAGTCAACAATGCTTGTTATATATAGTTGTAGCATATTTTTTCTTTGTCAATAATGAGAAAATATAACACATGAAAATCAGACAAGTAATAACCCATTGAGTAATTTTCAGAAATCACTAGAATTTGTTTTGTTCCTCACATATCAACTTTTTTGCCTCTAGACGATTCACAAGATTTTTTTCAAAGTGATCAACAGCCAAAACTGTGGCAGTAATTATGGGAATCAATAGGCCTCTTCATCTTGAACAATAAGTTTAAAATCAATTGGATATTAACTTTTCCTTCCAGAGTGTCCACAAGATATTTCAAAGTAATCAAGGGCCATAACTCTTGGAGTAATTATCAGATATCAATAGACGGGGAAGACAACAATATACAACCACATTTCAATGTGGGCGTATAAAAGTCTTTATTTTTTAAAAAAAAATTTAATGGATTGCTACTGAAATATTGTCGTTAATCATTATATTTTAAAGGAGCTAAATCGCTAACATTTGGGACCTAGAAATTGACAGAAGTGGGTATAATACTGTAATATGAATGTAAACTGATTTACATGCAATGGTTTCTGTTTTTACTCTAATTTCAAATCAGTTATGTTCCACGAAATAGGCCAGCAGTCTCAATTGAATGCAAATTTCTTGCGTCTGGTTATTCCAGGATACATATTGTCATGCCGTTTGATTTGGTGCAATGTGCCTAGCCTCGGTCCCTGAGTCTCTTGCTGATAAAATGTTTATTTTGTCTTCAATATTGGATACCTGAAACTCATATTTTTCCGTTAAGATCACACCATCAATGTTGATTTAAATTGACAAATAATTCGGTTTTTCAAAGTTGAAGATGTTGGATAGTATTGAGTTTAGAGACTTAGCTACTTTAAGTGTTGATTACGACAGCATGAAAACAAACCAATTATAAATTTTAACTATTGAAATTCTACATCTACACTAATTTGTATTTTGCAATGAATTATAAGAATATTCTTAACTAATTAGTTGTCACAGATTATTCATTACCGATTTTACAGTTTATCTAGCTTCAGTTCAACTTTGATGACCTCCTGTCACTTCTGGCGCGCATTTATGCTTCGCCACTGACCGGGTCATTTTGGCTATCTGAAATACAATGGGTCTTGAGAATACGACGTTGAACAGTTTACAAATAAATATTTGTGACCGTAAGCATTAAATTTAATATCTTACGTATTAATTGCAACAAGTGTCGACATCTGATTTATCGGATAATACATCTAGATCCTTAAACGAACAAAAATTTGGGAATCTCCCTCGTTGCAATCGTTACTATAAATAGCCATTCGCGCAAGTGAATGGCGAATAACCCACGCACTGACTGACAAAGCCGAGCCAAGGTGGTGATTTCATTTGTCAGTTTGATTTGTCACGATTCAGGAAATCGAAACGAAAACTTGTATCATACATGTAACATGGCGATGACTTGTTCTTATCTCAATATGTTCAAAGAAGTCTACAATAAAACGAATAAACTAACAAAAACACAGCTGACCCCTAAAAATCGATACTGCAAATTGACCCAGCATAAACTACGGCCATTTTGTCCATATAACGGGAAAAACGCTCCATTGAGCATTGCCTGTTTTACATTTATAAAACCACAAAATAACTAAGAATTCATATCAGAGAAATAAACAACATCAGAATATATGTTCGAGTTAGTTTCTAGCTTGAAAACATTAGACTTCAGTCAAATATTCTACGGTAAATAAATGGTTTCATTTCTACATAGGTGACCTAGATAATATAGATGCGATACAAGTGTGCGTTCTCGGGAGTCCCCGGTTTTATAACGGGTCAAGTTAACTTAATTCTTACCTCAAATCAAAAGAAAGATGAGCTCAGTTCATCCGATTATCGATATTCATTTCAAGACCTGTTGATTTCAAATAGGCAACTAATCTTCCAGAATCTACTTTATGATCATAATTCAAACTTTCTTGGTAATACAAGGCAATCCTTCCTGAAGCGACGAACTTCTCCCGGACATTGAAAGCTGAAGCAAGCCGACGTCACAAGACCTATTTTAGAATTTGTAGAATTGCCATTGGCTATAAATAAATAATGTTTAACTCATTTTGTTCTAAATAAATCTATACAATAGAATTAAGACATTTATGCAACATCACTGATGAAATCACAACTAATCAACGCAAAATTCATTTTTTTAGCTTATATTTTCTGTAAAAATATTTAATTTATGCGGTATAACGGAAGTTGTCGCCATGTACCTGTTGGACAAAACAGCTGACAAACAATGTAGCTCATTGGCCAACATTTAGACTGACCTCTTTATAATGTCAATATAATTGTTATTTTCTGTTCGGTTACATCGAACACACAAATAAGCGAGAAAATTATACCAAAAATAATATAACATTGGAAACGTATTTTTCGAAGCAAAAAACAAAAACAACATATCTTTTTACATGCTGCGATTGTCTAATTCTACATTACGGTATTTTAGATGAGTTTCATAATGCCCAACAAGGAAGGATATTTGGTTTAGGGTAAAATGCTTAGACATTTAGATAAAACCTAGTACTTGTAGTGTTTTTTTTTTCTATTACACACACCCCACCCCTAAAAAGCTATGGAACTTTTTTAAATCCTTGAAATTATAAGATTCGTGGCTAGCCCATACACATTAGACGTAGGCCGCTTCTCAATGTTGGCTTATATATAATATGTATATTAACTGACAGATTTATTTCAATTGATCGTAGGCTACTATTTGGTGAGTATTTTCACAGAAGAACAAAACACAACAATTAATAACCAACAGTGAAAATAATAATCAGAAACTATTATGGCGTAAAAATAAAAAACAATCGGCAACATTGTGTATTAGGACTACATACCAGAATTTTTAATATGTTGGTCATTAGAAAGGGCCCACGCAGTGAGCGGAGGTGTCAATGACTCAATAGTATATCTGCCGTGTAGCCTAGCTGGACTAGAATAAAGCATTCAATTTTATAATCTACCCTCCCGTAAACCAATAATTAACTTCACGACTCTTGTTAATTTAATCTTATTTGATGGGCATATTTCAAGAGAAAAAATAGACTGCGCTATAAATTTCCGTGTCTGCAGAAAACCACACCAAGTCCAATAAATAAAAGGGGCATTATGGGAGATTAGACATAGAATTGATAGTAGAAGTTCTCGAAGTTTTTGTTTTAAAAAAAGTAGATAACGTAAATAGAATATGCTAAAAATTGCAGTCAAATTGATTCATTAAGAACCGAGATTTTTGGGCTAGCTGACTCGATCATCGTTACTGAAGTCGGTACCATAAAAAAAAAGTCTCGATTATCCATTGTTACGTTTAATTATTTTTCGAAACAAATATTCCAATCTGCTTAATATCGCAGGCTAGCGATGCGACGATGGCATCGAGAGTTGATTATGGTCTGGCATAAGTTAATTGAAGATACATTATTGGGGATTAGATAAAGAGCTGACTGTTCTCAATATAGTTTAAAATAGATTATAGTGTAAACGGAATTTGCTGAAAATTTCAGTAAAATTGATCCACTCCGAACCGAGAATTTAGCGATTCGATAAAAATTCGGTACGATAAAAAAAATATAGTCTTGACTATCTATTTTTTTTCTTTAATCATGAATGAAAAGTTGAGCAGCAGATTGGATTCCAATCCAGTAATATCACCGGCTAGCAATGACATCGAGAGTTGATTATGGCCTGGATAAGTTAATTAATGTCTCATTAATAATTTAGATAACATTTCAGGCATAAAGAAAGACCTGCAGTCGACAGATTTAGCTCTTGCATATGTTTAATGTCTAATTAATAATTTAGACAACATTTCATGTCCAAAGAAAGACCTGAAACAGGCCGATTTACCTCTTGTATAATGTATGTTTAATATGACTTCGGGAAATCGGAAGATATATAAAGTTTAGACTCGGCTATTTGGACAAAAAAGATAGAAAGGGGAGGAGTGGACAGCAGTAATCACAGGTATTCTTTGGAGGACTCGAGATGAAGCTCAAATTTTTGAAGAAGGTTATTGTAATCCTCTTTTGTTGATTCATTACCGTGATCGGTAAGTTATGGCCCTATCATATCTGAATTCGAAGATTTAAAATCGCGAAGGTATAGCTATTGACTTTCACAGCGAAACTTTCAAACACAATATGCGATCAAGTGATTTTTACGCTTTAAAGCCCCAATAACACTCTTGTTGTTACTGAATAATATGTCCCAATCTTCATTCTGGTCAACAAATCGTATTATTTTAGAATATTCCAATTAAATGATGATATAAATTTCATCTTAACACACTTATTTTGAAAAATTAGAAAAATTCAACGAATTGATTTGAAAAGTCTAACGTAAACCTTTTCAAATGTGACTTGGATTTCAAAATATTTTCGAACCCGCTGGACAAGTAAAATAGGTTGTAATGGATAATTTACACAACAGGTAGGACACTTAAACATCTAGTACTTAGAATAAGGGTATTATTTATTTTCTGGAGCTACCAAGCCAGCAAGAATGTTATTGTCCCTTTAAGAAAAAACGCCCTGTTTATTTAATTTCCCATGTCACTAAGGGCATGCCCATACTTGAGCACGCCCGTTTACTTGATGTAATGAGTTGGATAAAGAAAACTGCCACAAAGTTACTGCCCTTGTCAAATGATTTGGTGACCAAGACAATAACTTTATTAGTCAATCCCATAGAATTACAGGCGATTAATCGACGAGTTATTATCGCTTTGCCCCTTTCATGCATCTTGCTTTACGGATAGGTTTATGCATGTAGTAATTAATGTTCGACTAGTATATAATATACGTACTATAAAGTGAGATTTGTCAATGCAGTGTCGGTTATCCTGTAAAATAATATAGGTTTTACGATTACCGCACTTAATTCAGCTGAAGGAACCGCAACCCGTTTAATTAAAATTTGATTACGTTGCAGTTTCAATTTGTTTTGATGATTTTTTACACTAAATTGTAACCTAACCAACACACTGTATACAATCACATTCAAAATAGTCGTAATAATGTAACCCCCAAATCATTCAAAATCACTCTCACGCTTTCCCAGAATTCACCACAATACACAGCCGTATATTCCAATACAGACAATGTGATTAGTCAAAAACGTTCAGGTAATCTGAACACCGACTTCAAAGAAAGTATCTCATAGATGGGAGTACAGCATAATAAAATGAAACGTATATATAATTTTCTTAATAAAGACGAGGGTATCATCGTCGAAACGTTGCATGTTGATAAACCAGATTTTGTTATTCCATAAATAATGTGAAACGTATATAGTTGGCAGTTTCCGGTTTAATTTTCTTTTATTACCAACCGGTCGCCGTGACACATTTGATTTTAGGGGGTTTTTGTAGGGTGCGTTTATAATTTGTCAAATTTTTATAGTATAATTATATATTATACCACATTTGAAATAAACAACATTGGGTTTATATTAGTTATTTTTATGGAAAAAAATGTAATGCGCTCCAATTATATTTGTTTTTTACATAATTTAATCTGATAAAGAAAAAAAAAATAACATCTAGTTGAAGTTATTTATTTTTTTACAAACAGCCATTATAATAATGATAGGCTTTGATTAGATTTGAGGTTAAACAATACAAGATAACACAGCTATTCTAGGTATTTATCATAGCAGGTTTGTCTTTATTTGTATTAAACGCTGTCGTTTTCAGGAAAGTGATAATGCACCGGACAATTTACTTGATTATATTAATAGCCGTCTAGCATACAGTAGTACGGAAGCGTATAGGGGTCATGCAAAATTGTAGCAGACCTCGAGATCTTGCGACCCTGTGATACTTTATCGAGATCTCAATTTAATGTTCTCAAAATCCCCTAATGATTTTCTCGACAATCTCCCTGACGTTTTGTCATGTTATTCCCATTTAAACAGGTTAGAGCCCAGAGTTTTTCAAGATTTTTTTTATGTAATATCTGCTCCGAAGCATTTGTGTCACAAGACAATAAACTCCGTGTCTATAGTTTTATTCTTAAACAAAATATGGTTTGAAAACCATGCAAAAAAAGGTCATTTTCAATTATCAAATTTGGTGCGAAGTATTGAGCACTATCATACGGTTTCAGTTTCACTCGGAATTTCGAGAAAATTTACAAGGATGTCAATATCTCGAGAACATTTACTCGAATTTTCAATAAAATTAACATAGGATGTCAAGATCTCAGGAAAATTATCAGGGGATTTCGAGAACATTAAATTTCTCGAGAAAATTACCAGGTGATCACGAGATCTCGAGAAAGTATCACAGGATCGCAGGATCACGAGACCTTCTACAAAATTTTGCATGACCCCTATACGCTTCCGTATACAGTAGTTTGATCAGAGGACAATATAAAAGACCTGGGACACGTAGTTATATAGTGGGCATTTTAAAACAGTATTAAAACTTAAAGTAACCAAAAAAAAAACAAAAAAAATACTAGGGCAACATTTCATTTCGTTTGGAAAAAACTTCAGGAGACGAAATTGCATGCATCATGGGCGAGTTGATTTGTATCAACTTGAAAACTGCATTACGTTATATTGATATAATGTATATTCTATAGTTTCCAATAAGTTATTGTGTTTCATATATTATGATACTAAACGACAGTATTTTATATAGTTTATCACAAGGCATAGACATCGGCAAAGGGGGGAAATGTTTACCTTGGGGTGTCACATGTATTTAGGTTCATGTCTTACCATATTATGAATGCAAAAATATACCCGCAATGCACGATATTAAATGTCTTTAATCTCCTTTAAGTTAAACATGTCTAAGGTAAAATATATGCATCTGCTAGAATGTATCATCTTTTAAAATTGAATAAAAATTTAGATAACACTAAGATTGTTATGGTAAATTATAATGCTCATTGTTCGTTTATTTAAAAAATAACGGATGAGTTCTAACGTTCTATTTCATTATTATTTACAATTTCTCAACTTCATGATTGTGTAAATTTCAACACATTAAGCCAGCGTTTATTCTTCATGTCACAATATTCGCATTGTTTTCTTTGTTTCATATAAACTGGTTATTATTGTAAGTATATAATTATATATGGAGAAATGCTGGAGTTAATATCATGTCTTATAAACGTATAACGTATAATACACCATACAAAGAGTGAGTAAGTCAGTGATCAGCTAACATACAACCTACATACCTACATTGTATTTTTAGAACCGACTTGGTACATGGAGAATTCGGGCCATCCGGTACATAGTTTATGACTATGTTAGATATATGTAGGCTACAACATTTAACCGTCTTTATATTTGTATAGTTTTATTCTGTTTACAGATTCTTTCACCTTTATATTAAGTGGTCTTTAATTTTTGACTCAACATCTTTTAATTTTAGTACCCACTAATTAACACAATAAGATATTATATTAATCTGTAAAAAAAGTGGATGATATTAAAAATTTCGCAAATATACTTTTGATTACTGCCATTAATTTATTTGAAAAAATAATATGGGAATGCCGAAGTCTTATGCTTGCAATAAATAACTTATAAGTTTATAACCTATAGATTTTATGTTTTCAAAGTCAACCCGCAATCTTTCTACGGAAGATATAGGATAAACGTATGTGTCTAGAACCAAATTTAAGTAACTAATTTTGCATTTTAATGGATTTTAACAAATCTGAAATCTACACTTTTAAATCCCAACACGCTAGTGTCACACATAAAATAAATCGATTCAATTCTAGATATTTTTAGAATTTGCATCTTTCATATACATGTAGTACTGACGTATGGCCTGGTAAGGAACACCGTCTAGTCGTTCATATGGAACTAAAATTGATGTCCCGTGTACTCGTTGACGTTCCCCTAAGAACCTTATAAATAATATAGTGACTTAAAAACTGCCTCGTCATATGCTGTCCGAAATGGGTGTTTTATGTAATAAAATCTATCTATCTATCTAATAGAAGGGTTGACCTATTAATTGTCGATATATAGGTCAAATTCAAAACGCCCAGTGGGGCTTTGGCTAAAATTTGACCCGTAAGTAATAGGGTCAGAATTATTTATAAAATGTTGCCGCACAATGTATGAATATAAGAAATATAACTCTGCCCGGAAAAAATGGGGCCATGCCCTTTTCTGACTGCCTTAAAAGGTGTGGACGGGGCCCCAAAAATGCCCCATAAGTAATAAGATTGAAATTGGTGTCACATGTTAGCTAATTATGAGACGGTTCTAGAAATATCAAATCTGACTAGTTTCAGTGGGGCAACCCTCAAGCTCACTATATAGGGGGTTGGATGGCCGAATGGTTCGTGCTGTATCATAAAGCCTGTCATTGACTCAAATGGCGTGGTTTCAAATCCCCGGTTGTACGTGGCAAGGGTTAGGGGTCCTCCGGTTTCCTCCCACTGCTAAGACCCCAATACGCAAGCGAATTATTGAAATATAATTAAACCATATTATGTTAGTCCCGAAATGACCTAGTTTGTGTCGAGTGGACGTTAAACCCCATTTCTCTCTCTCTTTCTCTCCCTCCCTCTCTCTCTCAAACTCACTAAATGAGCCTCAGCTGCCACTTCTATAAAAGGAGTAAATTTTGCCGCATATACAACCGAAACTGGTGTCAAATGTTAACTACTATGGGACGATTCTTCTATAAGACGGAAAAATTTCCGCAACGGAACCTTATCCGGAAAAATTATCCACCACCTCTTCCCGGTTGGAGTATTGTATATAGGACGTTAAATCTCATTTCATTTAATAATGACAAATTAGAGATTCATGGTGGAATGATTTAATTTAGTCAAAGATGATTCATTATACAGTTCATAGCCTAAATATGTATATATTTTATATCCATGAGTCACCATATTGTATACTCGTAGGCCTACCCTAAATGCTTAGATATATATTTTAATGTCAACACCTCAACAATATTCTGCTGAATAATCTTTTATGCAAGTAATGTCACAAAATACGCATGAAGTACTCGAAAACTTTCCATATACGACTATCGTCCGCAATAATGCTATATACAAAACCCACATTGAGAAATCAGTGCAGTAAAACGACTTGAAAAAAATGAAATATAGAATGGATTGGGTTTAACATCTCGTCAACACATCTTAGTCATTTTGTGACTAATATACAGTTATTATATACAATACCAAATGTTAAGGATTCTCTTATATCCGTTCATGTTAACGTGTATATGAGTCGATCTTGGTTTTTCGCCCCCATAGTGAGTGCGGTGTTGGCCGAGAAAGTCGATCCCGGTGTTGGTCGAGAAAGTCACAAAGCGTTTCCTAGCGTGATTCCCCCTTGCCGATGGTGCAGGATGGGGGTCTGGGAAAGATAGTGCATAGGACGACAACCCGAGGTCCTGTGTACACGTAAAAGAACCCTTAATAGTTGTATTTCGATTTAAGAGTAGGCATATAGCAGAAAAGTAAGACGTTAAAATACATTTCATTTTGTCCTATATTATAGCTAGTCACGCTTTACATCTCCACACACACCAACCCTGACAAGTCGGAGCCTACGTTATATTTTATATTTGGGCGACAAATCGGTATAACACAGATTGTTGAATCTAAACCCTGTGTGCATCAAACTTATGAGTTTTTATACGCCCACATTTTCATGTGGACGTATATTGTCGTCGCCCCTGTTCGTCCGTCCACAATTGTTTGTGAACAGTCTACAGGTCACAATTTTTATCCGATTTCAATGAAACTTAAAACATAGGTTTATCACCCTAAGATCTCGGTTCCTTTCGATATTGGCATGTATCGGACTGTAACTTCATGGGTTATGGCCCCTGATTGTACGAAAAATCACGTTTTTTAGCTTGTGAACAGTGTAGAGGTCACAATTTTGAACCGATTTGGATGAAACTTGAAATGCATGTTTATAACCCAAAGATCTTGGTTCCTTTCGATATTTGCGCCAATCGGATCGTAACTTCCTGAATTATGGCCCCTGATTGTCCGAAAAATCGCCCTTTTTAGCTTGTGGTCCCTCTGGAGGTCAAAATTGTTATCCGATTTAAAAAAAACGTTTGTTTATATCACCGTTCCATGGTTATGAAGGTTGAGTTCGAATTTCGTGAAAATCGGACCAAAATTGACGGACAAAATGGCCGCCATTTGTACACGAATAGTGTGAAAATATGTTATATCAAGGTTGTGAACAGTGTAGAGGACACAATTTTGAACCGATTTGGATGAAACTTGAAATGCATGTTTATAACCCAAAGATCTTGGTTCCTTTCGATATTTGCGCCAATCGGATTGTAACTTCCTGAATAATGGCCCCTGATTGTCCGAAAAATCGCCCTTTTTAGCTTGTGGTCCCTCTGGAGGTCAAAATTGTTATCCGATTTAAAAAACCGTTTGATTATATCACCGTTCCATGGTTATGAAGGTTGAGTTCAAATTTCGTGAAAATCGGACCAAAATTGACGGATAAAATGGCCGCCATTTGTACGCGAATAGTGTGAAAATATGTTATATCAAGGTTGTGAACAGTGTAGAGGACACAATTTGGAACCGATTTTGATGAAACTTGAAATGCATGTTTATAACCCAAATATCTTGGTTCCTGTCGATATTTGCGCCAATCGGATCGTAACTTCCTGAATTATGGCCCCTGATTGTCCGAAAAATCGCCCTTTTTAGCTTGTGGTCCCTCTGGAGGTCAAAATTGTTATCCGATTAAAAAAAACAGTTTGATTATATCACCATTCCATGGTTATGAAGGTTGAGTATGAATTTTTTGAAAATCAGACCAAAATTGACGGACAAAATGGCCGCCGTTTGTACGCGAATATTGTGAAAATATGTTATATAAAGGTTGTGGACCTTATAGAGGTCACAATTTTGAACCGATTTTGATGAAACTTGACATGTATGTTTATAACCCAAAGATCTTGGTTCCTTTCGATATTTGCGCCCATTAGATCATAACTTCCTGAATTATGTCCCCGGATTGTCCGAAAAATCGCTTTTGTTCGCTTTTGGTACCTCTGGAGGTCAAAATTATTATCCGATTTAAAAAAACGTTTGACTATATCACCGTTACATGGTAATGAAGAGAGAGTTTGAATTTCGTGAAAATCGGACTAGAATTGACGGACAAAATGGCCGCCGTTTGTACACGAATAGTGTGAAAATATGTTATATCAAGGTTGTGGACCCTATAGAGGTCACAATTTTGAATCGATTTTGATGAAACTTGACAGGTATGTTTATAACCCAAAGATCTTGGTTCCTTTTGATATTTGCGCCCATTGGGTCATTACTTCTTGAATTATGTCCCCTGATTGTACGAAAAATCACCCTTTTTAGCTTGTGGTGCCTCTGGAGGTCACAATTATTATCTGATTTAAAAAAAAAACGTTTGATTATAAAAACCAAACAAATTCTAATGATTTTCTGATAATTCCTTAATATGCGACAACTCTTGTTGACTGCCCGGACGATTTGGCTGCTGTGTGGGCGTATGTTTCGTTGCCTGGCAACCTATTTTTAAATAATGTATATGCGGGATTTGACCAACATACGGGAATTCTGCTCGAACACAGTCGTTTCCGATAACTTATCTTAGAATTCCTACTGTCAAGGGATCTTTTTCTCAGTGCCAATTTGTACGCTCCGTGTCGTCTTTTCGTCCATTACTTAGATAAGGCACATTTTCCTTGTCAACTCTATAAATATTGATGATATGTATACTGCTGTCATGACAAAAATTGCCAAGATCATACCATTCTCATACGTTACCATTAATCCGATTAGTGCAAAACAGTATAAGGCGATACGTTAAACCAATTTGCATGAATTTTGTGTTTTATTTACTGTGGGCAACCGTTATTAGACGATTCAAGACAATATAAACTTTCAAGCTGCCTCCTCACAGCAATCCTTCAAAATAAATGCAATTTAACAACGGTTATCTCCATTTGGCGCGTCTAATCACAAATTAAAGCTTACACCATTGCACAATTAATGTAATTATAAGAGCAAACGTTTCATAATATCTGAAATCGTTGGAATGTATTGATTTGCTGAGGGGCGTTCAAGTCTGCATCATACGTAATCTTTCCATATTATTACTATAGAAACAAGATCATAAATAAAATGCGCGTATAGGTCTTACGGAACCAAGGCTTGTGAAAAACATATATAGACAGTAAATATTTCTTCAGAAGAATGACGACATCTGATAAAAAACATAAATGGACTGACTAAAGTATAAGAGAAAAAACCCCAGATGGAAATGAATATTTATCTTATGTGTATACAAACAAATGAATGCTGTCGGACAGAGTGTGGGGATTTTCACATGATTACAGGGGCGGATTGGTCAATATTTTTTTTAATTTTTCAAAAATTTCTAGAGGGAGAACCTCCCCCCTCCCCCGTCCGGAAACCGCGGTCAGTAAAAGGGGCCGCTCCAGGAGCCCGAGCCGGTTTCCAGCCCCAATCCGCCCCTGCATGATTATATTACTCTCAGGGACGGATCCAGGAATTTTTGCAGGAGGGGTTTTGCCAGGTTCCAGTTAAGGAAATCTGCCATCATCGTCTCTAAATTGCATAAACATACATACAAATTGAGCTTTTTAAAGAGAGAAATCATTTTTAAAATGATGTAGGATCTCATTGTGATTTAATTTCATTGATGCAAGGCATTAATTTTTTTTATGTAGCTGGGCAGGGTGGGGTTTGGACCCCCCAAACCCCCCTCTGGATCCGTCCCTGACTCTTTCATTTAAAGGTTATAGTCGGGATGAAATGATATTATATGAAAATGTACAATGCAAACAAATAAAGGTTGAATAGGAATTCAAGAATACAGACTTGCCATATTATATGCCTCACCCTACCCCCAAACACACACCCGCCCACACTTAAATTTCCACGATACATTTCCATGGGCGAAAACAAACGAAAACCCCAATTAGCATGTTCTGAACATTCGGACGAGATCTTCGCATGTCATTCGTTTTACCATTGCTTCTCTTGGATTGTTCGCAAAGAAGGATATTTCACTTTAGGACATTCCCTTACTTTTCATATTCATGTGTCATAATTTTACTGAACGCGTGGCCGCAAGGTCAAATACAGCAGTTGCATCGGTCGGTCGTACAAGGACAAATCGAGGTTGAAATATTTGGGTTGAATATAATGAGAGTTACTTGAAATGGGGAACGTATTTATAATCTTGGTCCTTCAAATTATATAAATTGGAGAGAAAAACGGCCAAACGATCTGTTGAATTAAGCCTGGTTCACTAAACTTCATCAAAATTTATCTGCTCTACAGATTCACACTTTTACAAAATACAATTCTTTACCCCCGTCTTCCCTTTCCCATACCAAGGGTTCTTTTCATGTACACACTGTGTCTTTGTCCCACCCGAATAATCGCAGACGGTGTTCATTGCTGGACCTCCTGTCTTGCACCGGTGCCGAGAGAAAACCGCACCGCAACGCCTAATGGGCCACGGATGGATGGGTAGGTGGGGGATACATTTTGGTCAGAACAACAATTTAGTGTATATAAAAAGAGTAACATCTTCAGCACTAATACTTTTATTAGAGAGCTGATTTCTTCGTCGCTTTGTATAAGAGAGCTGATTTCGTCGCTTTGTTTCGAAATACAACCTTTGGACCATTATAGACAAAGCATCCGATCATGGCGTGGACACCTGTTAGAAGACAATATATTCTAAAATAATAACATATTTTTTTCTATGGTTTTGAAGGAAAGTTTACAAACTATGTATTGCCACATAAATTCACCAATCATAAAAAAAACCAGTTATATATATTTAAAAACAATGTTTTGCTCCACACGGATAGTCTTTATGTAACGTTTATATCACAAAACTAGCCGTGCATATAGTTGAGAGAGGAGACAAACAAGCGTGGTATTAGAACCTATTCTATGTGTAGTTAAACTAGAGTTATATGTCTCTGGTTTTATCGATTGATTTTGTGTGTGTAACGGTTGATCTCTCTATAGTTATAATCTTCATCGAGTCAACAGCCGTTCTAAATTAGCCACCATCTATTGATTTTATCCAGTAAAATTCCTGTTGAAACGCCTCGTCTCTTTTACTGGGACGTGTACGACTAGAACATTCTCGAACTCAATGCAATATTTATCTGATTTTAACACAAACAAAATCGGAGTTACAGATATGATTAAAGTTTTTAGACTTGATGTAAGCTTTGTTTATCTGGTTAATATAAACCATCCATCCGCTTCTTGTTTACAGCTATTTTTTCTAATATTCATTTTTTTAATGAGAAAATCTCATATAGCAAAAACTGTTAATACCGAGAGGTGCGGTATAAAACGGTCCTTAGATATATTGCTAAGCACGAAGAAAATTTAAACCCATCTTGGCCCCAATTTTTACATTTCATAATTCTTAAATCTAAATGTTTACGAGAAGTGAAGTCAGTATGGGGTACGTATATTTATTCTTTTTTTTCGATAAAAGAATACTATACCCGCTATAGAACTGTTGTTTTGTGTACACACAATGGACAAAATTCAGTTCGTCGCTCTGATTACGAAAACTCTCGTGGTGCAATTCCAAATACGCAAAAATATATTCCTACAAATATGTGAAATCTTTGGTACGGCCTACTCAAACTGACCAACTTATTCACAAAGCAGAAGAGAACAGGGAATTTAATGTTATGTATGGGATATAAAGATATTTGAGACGAAGTTGTGATGGATGTGGTGCCACAATTCGAAAGCTTGCTAATTTATTCATTTTGGATCGAGATCAAGGGTCACAGCCCGAAAATAGTGTAGAATACACGTGAATGAAGAATTAAAGGGACATAACTCCATATTTCAACACCGTAATATCTCTTTGTTTTCTTTGCATAACAAATAAATATCCTCTAAATATAAAACGAAGTTACAAACTGCGTTGTTATGTCTTGTTCTAAATATCCACCCATTAAAGAATAAAAGCAAAATGTAGAATTATGACCACATGTTATAATAATATAACGTATATTATTATAAAACATTACACAACCAAATGCAGACTTTTAAAAAATGATACCAATCTATTAAAAAAGAAAAAAGACAAGTGGCCCAAAATTCTATTAATTATCTAAAACGCTCGAGATACAAAGTCGAGCGGCCTCCGAGATTATACCACTCGGCAAATCTCGACCGATTCCGTTCGGCTGGATGACAGTAAGTGTACCTACGCCCATACATTTGCGATGCGGCTACCGGTTTACTTTGACAGGAAAACCTGACGCTATTACACAAATTGGGAACCTATTCGGCTAGCGACCTATTCGACCGATCAAGCTGCAACCTGTTCGTTGGAAACCTATTTAGAATAAAGACAACAGTCGCCTTAACTCATCAATTTTATCAACCAATAAAATCCAACGTTAAGCAGGCGCGGATCCAGGATTTTTTGCAGGGGGGGGGGGGGTCTGGGTTTGATAATTGCTTAACTAATTGCGCTCCCCCAGAAATTTGGTAAATTAGTCTCAATTTGGTGCATTCTGACGTATTTCCGGAAGGTAAATTCCAAAATTACAGGTCTAAAAATGGCCAATAAAATCGCATAAAAAATTTTCAAGTCTGAGCGGGGGGGGGGAGGGGGGGTCCGGACCCCCTGGACACCCCCTCTGGATAAGCGCCTGCATCTTATGTCTATCAAATGAAAGTAGAATATAGGACTATTATTTTTTATCCATTCCTTTCGCTCAGAATAGAAGTGTAACTTCGTCATCATCTTACAGGTGGATCGGTCGAATAGGTCGCTAGTCAAATATAGGTCGCCAATTTGTGTTCGGTATGGACGCAGCCATGTTTCACCCGGGACCTTTAAAGTAGTTCCAATATGGCGGAATTCGTCATACAGCCGAGGTTAGATGTAGGTTCCGGAGGTTACGGAATCTGCCGAGGTTATACAAGACAGTTTTTTGGAAAAAGGGATTATAACTCCGGAGCGAAATATCGATAGACTTCATCACTCATAACCCCAATGCTTACCAGCAAAATTGAAAATAAATCCTCAAAAAAACTGAAGCATCTATCGCGTTTACAAGGTTTTTAGCAAAGGGGGATAATTCCGGAACACAGGATATGGATATAGTTTTTCTCTCATGACTACAATACTTCACCCAGAATTTAAAAAGAGTCCGTCAAAAACTGTAACCTCTAACTATGATGGTATAATATGAGTTGAAAATTTTGCAACTGAACCTAATTTTACTTGCGCAAAGAGTCGAATAGTGTATCAATTGCAGCCGTAGATAAGAATTATCTCGGCTGAAAAAATGTAGCTAATGGCGACAATAGTTAAGTGACCGATTGGAAATTCTATATATATTCATATCTATAAGCTAGGTGCCGGTATGAAGGGGGGAACCCCTAACTTTTGGCCAATCTGAATTATGATATAATCTACAGTTGGCAAAATAAAGTCTAATAAAACACTATAATTTAACCGAATTTGTACTGAATTGACTGTGTCCGGAGCCACTCTAATTTGCAAATCAAATATCATCCATTTAACAAAATAAAGTGTCCAAAATCTAACAAAAGACTAATTTTACTTTTAATTGGGTACCGCGAATTTGTACAGAATTAACTGACTATGGATTAAAACATTTTTTTAAAAGACACCTGCTTTGTGAGACATTTTTCGAGCATTGATTATTATTGTGAATGCAGTTCCAGCTAACAATCTGGTTGAATGGTTGGAATTAAGATCGGCATCGAGTAGGGATTTCGGTTGTAAAAAACGCATTATGCGTCCGTTGAATTTCTACATATTTCCCGGAGATGGCGAGTTTCCCCATACATACGCCGCGACAGTGGACTACACAATTCGTCGGTTGTTTGGAATTAAAGGTCAGCCACCAGAGTTAAGCTAACTGGTTCACATTGAAGTTGCTGTATTCACGTCATTTTTTTTCTCCAATATTCCTCGAGGAGGCCCGTTATACGAGATAAGCTTCGTATAGGCCCGAAACGGAATTTTTTGTCGGCTATTTCTGGTCTTGCATCTAACATCCGCATTTATATATATTTGAGATTCTGTTCACGAAAAGCAATATGCTAAAAAACAAGATCACCTATAAAAATTTTATCAAGCTGATCATAAACAATGAAAGTAAACTTGACGAGTTGGCACCCTTGCCCTCAATCTCAAATTTTTAAAAGCACTATTAAAACAGGTTTAGTTAGAGGAAACCTTAGATGGGTTAGCACGTGCGTACTGCTAAAGACCCCCACGCGCCAGAACATGAAAAATGTTGGCTTGTTTTTATACGCCCACATTTTCTTGGAACCTTTGATATTTGCGCCCATCGGATCTTAACTTCCTGAATTATGGCCTCTGATTGTCCGAAAAATCGTCCCTTTTAGCTTGTGGTCCCTCTCGAGGTCAAAATTATTATCCGAATTAAAAAACCGTTTGATTATATCGCCGTTACATGTAATGAAGGATGAGTTCGAATTTCGTGAAAATCAGACCAAAATTGAACGAAAAAAATGGCCCCTTTTAGCTTGTGGTCCCTCTCGAGGTCAAAATTATTATCCGAATTAAAAAACCGTTTGATTATATCGCCGTTACATGTAATGAAGGATGAGTTCGAATTTCGTGAAAATCAGACCAAAATTGAACGAAAAAAATGGCCGCCGTTTGTACGCGAATAGTGTGAAAATATGTTGTGGTCAGAATTTGAAATACATGTTTGTAAGCTAAAGATCTTGGTTCTAATCCATATTTGCGCATATCGAATTGTAACTTCCTGAATTATGGCCCTTGATCGTACGAAAAATCACCTTTATTTGCTAATTAATGGTCCCTCTGGGGGTCACCATTATTACCAGATTTAAAAAAACGATTGATTATATCACCGTTATACAGGGTAATCTAGGTTGAGTTCGAATTTTGTGAAAATCGGACCAAAATTGACAAACAAAACATTTTTTTAAAAGACACCTGCTTTGTGAGACATTTTTCGAGCATTGATTATTATTGTGAATGCAGTTCCAGCTAACAATCTGGTTGAATGGTTGGAATTAAGGTCGGACCAAAATCGGACCAAAATTGACAAACAAAATGGCCGCCGTCTGTACACGAATAGTGTAAAAATATGGTAATACAAGTTTGTGGTCCCTATAATAGAGGTCACAATTTTAATTCGATTTTGATGAAACTTGAAATACATGTTGGTTCCTTTCAATACTTGCGCATATCGGATTGTAACTTCCTGAATTATGGCCTTTGATTGTACGAAAAATCACCTTTATTATCCTGTGGTTCGTCTGGAGGTCACAATTATTACCTGTTTAAAAAAAAAAACGTTTGATAATATCACCGTTACACTGTAATGAATGCTTGGTTCGAATGTCATGAACATCGGACCAAAATTGCTGAACAAAATGGCCGCCACTTTTACGTGAATGGTGTAAAAATATGGTATATCAAGGTTGTGGACCCTGTAGAGGTCACAATTTTAATCCGATTTTGATGAAATTTGAAATGTAAGTTTGTAACCCAAAGATCGAGGTCCCTTTCTATATTCGGGCACATTGGACCATCACTTCCTGAATTATGGCCCCTGATTGTACGAAAAATCATGTTTTTTACCTTATGGGTCCATAAGGTAAAAAACATGGAGGTCACAATTTTATTCCAAATTAAAAAAACATTTGACTATATCCCCGTTACACATTACACGGAATGTTTTGGAGGGGGTGAGGATGTGGCCGGCTAAGAACACTCCTAAGAAATCACTATTTTTGGCAAAATATTGGGGGGGGGGGGCTTATTCGATTTTTTTGGGGGGAGGGGGGGTAAGCTACGGGCCCTCTGACAAGGACCGCTGTCTAGTCGTTCGGGAGGAATGGAAAACTGAGGTCCCGTGTACACATTGGCGTGCACGTAAAAGATCCCTTGGCAGTTGGAATTCGATTAAGAGTATGCCGTTGCGCTGCCGTCCGGGAAAAATTTCCCTCATGCACACTGTATATATTGACGTATGCCCGTCTCCATTAACCCAGGTTAGGAGCCGAACAGTAGGCATAGGACGTTAAACCCCATTTCATTTCATTCAGCTTGTCAAAAACTACATATCTTGCCTGTTGGTTGAGTTTCAGTCATGTAATCTATTTCTAACACCATTTCTTAGGCGTGTTCGGGCCTACTATAAGGCGATCCATGGAGACGGCGAAACTCATCATGCAACTGAAGGTCATGTTATGAATCATACGATTACATCATGTGTACCTACTTCAAGAATACACATGATGGCAAATGGCCGCCATTTAAAATACTACGCCCGCCTCTTAGAGACGATAACTTAACTCGCTATAAATTGTAAAAAAATTTACTTCGGCTAGAATTAAAAAACACCTAAGATTAACATTTGCTAAAAATTTCTAAAAAACAACCTAAATTTATGGAAATGGGGCCAAATCAAATCAGGCAAATTACATCAAATAGTCCATGTTAAACGTATAGCAAAAATTTTAAACTAACGCGAGCACGCGCGTTTCTAGACAACGCCATAGCGGGTCATAGCAACCAGTGAGTATAAATTGGAAATCCCCAATGACGTAGATATTATAAATTGGAAAGCCGAGTCTGTCTTAAAATAAGTAGTACCGTCAGTAAACAAGATGGAAGCCATCTGCTATCGTGTTTGATCATGGAGTAGGCAAGCACAGGTGTGTCGTATGGTTATGAATTAGTCTCGTTATCAGGGGCGGATCTAGGAATTTTGAAGGGGGGGGGTGGCGCCGCAAAATGAGGGCACTGACCGCGGAGACGGGGCACGCCACTGAAAGGGGGATTGGGGGCGGGGGCAAGAAAATTATCCGTCATTTCCATAGACGTGCGGGGAAGTTTTTGACTTGGGGGGGGGGGGGGCCCAAAAAATGTAGTTAGGTTCTTAGTATGTTACATAACAATAATAATAATGGCAGGTTCTACAATATCTCTTTTGCGATGAATAAGTTATTAATTTCTAAATCATCAATAAAAGAGAACTAAATTTTATTTACTTGTAATATACACAACTAAAAACAGTTGTTTATGTAACTGTAACTCGTGGCTTACTGTACTCCAAACAACAGAGGGTTCGAGTCTTAAGATTGCTTTTTAATTGCCTAACTAGACACTCGAATTTAAATTCGCTGTTAAATTGGACGGATTCAAGAACACATTTTTTTTATACAACTTTATGTGCCCAAATTTTCCCAGCATTTGGTGCCCAAAATGTACGCCTATGGTCATTTCCTTGCATCTGTAGCCATTCCAAGAACTATTTGGCTGATATTTTCGTCTAAGTAAACGTTCGAAACGGACATATATTTGGGTCTGAGAAAAGGCACTTTCAGCAGTAAAAACGGGCACAGTCGAAAATTAGGGGGGGGGGGGCTGTATTGGATCTGCCTCTGGTTATAAATCCGCTTTTTGGGGCGATGGCTACGAAGGTGGTGCGGCAGAACAGAGAATTTTCTGTCCATCTATATATAGCCAGGACTAGATTAACCTTGCAAGGGGCCCACATTAAAGGTTCAAGTGAGCAGGGACCTATCCAAGACAACGTATAAAAATAGATTCGATATGATGTAAAAGGGGCTCTTTCGAATGCCCCATGCGGTCATTGTAGTTAAAATGAGGTATAGATTATGGCCACTCAATCCTAATCTTGTACTCAAATCAAAATGTGGGGCCCTGGGGACAATATTGCCTTACGTTGCCCACCCCACCCCACCCAACTAGATTAAGTACCAAATTCAATAGCTTTAATTGGAGTATATATTATTTATTTTTCCATGTGTGACAGTGTTAATAAATCGTTTTTGCGAGCTTCAATATTTAAGGGAGGCAACCGAAAAATAATTTCATAAAAATTGGAATTGTGTCCCTTTAATAAAGATATACATTGTATTTTATAGTCCAGATTTGCAGATTTGCAACCGATACACTACGAATACGCCGTCGATTGATTCCGTTATGAACAAGTCCATCGATTGGTGCATCATACAATTACTATAGAAGTAGAAGTTTATCGAAGACTGATTCAAATCAACTTGACGTACAAAGGTTAAAGTTCAAGGTGAAGGTTGTCAAAGCAGACAGAATGATAGTTCCGAAAATGGCGGAGCTGCAGTTTGAGGCTCCATTGGCATCGTTTGAGAACGAGGAATGGAACGAGTATAACGAGTTTCAGACGGCCAATAAAGGCGAGAACAATTCTGAAATGGATAATTCTACCTCTGCTAGTGTGTGTTCAGACAAAAATGTAAATAGCCAGCCAGAAAATTTCGCCGAAACGTTCACTGGCTCACTGGAAGACTTGGTCAATTCGTTTGATGAAAAAATTAACAATTGTTTTTGTAATTTAGAAGAACAAACGGATAAATTTGCTCCAGTTCAAATTCGCACACAAGAGGAAATAATGAGCGATTGTCAGTAAGTAACCCTATGATACTATATGTACATCATTCGTAATATAAACTCGAAGGCTAATGATAATTACATTCAAAGACTGTCAGAATCAGGCGATGCCATTTTCAATACATTAACATGTGTCAAGTGGAAACATAATGCTATACCTCACTTCCAACTGTTTATAGTGTATTCATTACATATTTGTGTGTGGTTAAGGGTATTTTGTTATGTTGTTTTCCAGGTTTGTTATTCATTTTACAAGCCAGTTTCTCACAATATACTGTATAATGTCAAAGTTCGATACACGCCTACGGATATTACTGTAGTACTCCTTCAGTGTCAGTACCACATGTATTAATTATTTATAATAAATGGTTATATCTAACTAATCTACAATTTCATTTTCATGTATACATCTGTCCTATTTTCATCTTTTTAATTTCTTTATCCATATAACCAATACCTTATAAGATATTAGAATCCAACATTTATTATTTTGTATTAATTACTCACCACATTATATATAAATGTTATTATTGCTGCTCCTAAAATACACATTGTGCATCATGACTGTGAAGTATTTGGTTATAAGTGTGTATTATTTGGTGAAGATTACAACTGTAATTCTCATTATGGTATATTCATGTGTGTGTATTACATATATAAATCCATACTCCCCTTTGCAAATATGAGGTATGTATGGTGTCATAATCAATATGTATTAACTGTCAGACTTATGATTTATCCCCCCTTGAAAATTATTTTCGGTGAATATTGAAATGTGTTCTTTCCCTCATCTTCATTTTAAATGAGATGAATCACTATGAATCAATTTTTAAAAAAATATATTTTGATGTGACACACTGTCATGGACACACTGTTATTAATGATTAAGATTTGATGTCAACAAAATGAGGTTTAGTTCTCATCCAATGACATCAGTATGATAAAGGGATGAGAATTAATTAATTCTAATATAAACTGTATAAACACAAGTCATAATAAATCATATTACCTAGTAATTACTAATATACCCATGCCACAACATTGATTATATGTTGAAAGAAAAATTTTTGTAATATACTAATACATGTAATATGAATTGAATCCTTACATTTATTTTAAGGAAATAAGACTAGATTATTTTCTTTTAATGTTTATGAATCACACTATGTAGAATGAATGTTTACATTTATGTAGACTAATATCAATAGTTCTTTACATAATTTATGAAGTAAGCTTACAGTACGTATAGTCATACACTACATATAGGTTAAGACTAATTAGTCATTCTGTTTTATGTATTGATTGCGTCCTTAAATTATAGGAAGACTTGATGTATTGAAATATAGATTTTCTCCTTAAATTATTACCATAGGTTATGTATTTTTTATAGCGTAATTTGTAATAATGATAGTTTATAATGTTGGTAGAGGGGAATTTTGATACATTACTAATTTTTAATGGAACATTGTATTAAGATTTTAATGTTATTGATGTAGTAACATTAATTGTGTATAAGTTACCATTGTATGCAAAATTTGAGAGTGATCTTTTGATCCATTGCTGAGATGAGATTATATCGTAGTAGGTGATTTAGGATGCAGTATGAGCTGTATATTTTTCAAGTTCAGTTCGATTGAGGTATTCTGTCTGTTGGGAAATATATTTCTTACCAAACAAATTCAAGATACTTTAAGGGAGTACGCTAAGTTAACAACAGCAGACAATGTGGTAAACACTCAGTATAGGGAAATTTGTATCTATCTATAATCTTATTTTTGTTGGGTACTAGTTCAAATATACTTGCACAGATAATAAAAATATGTGCAGAAGGTCGGACATGTACATGTACATTGTAAAAGAACAACAGGTAACAGTAGTTTGCTGCTCAAGCTATTAATGTATAAATGTATACACCATATAGATAGTATTGATTTTACTTATAATCCTGTTATCTTTACCACAGACATAAATAACGTCACAAAATCTAGTACTACAACAATGTCAACATTAATGGAATTCAAGTTCAATGTATCAAAACTGTGAAAGGTTCATCTACATGTATCAGAAATTTGTGAAGAATTAGGTTTAATTTGGATCTCCAAAACTTTTACAATCCTAGTAGTTTCTTTCATTACAAAATTTACAGATATATGTATGAATTATCTTAAAGAAATTATTAAAATCCAAAGTGTTATCAATTCATACACTCTTGTTAACATCTGACTTGTTGCGTTTGTAGTTTACTTCTGTATGATTTTATTCTTTCTTTTATGAATATCTAACCATAAAAACACTATAGATGCCATTTTATAAGAATCAATATATCATATTTATCTATTTAATTATTAAAAAGAAATATTCTATTTTATGTTCTGCTGTAATGTGCAACAGAGTAATTTGTTATTAGTGTAAATAATTTGTAAAAATCTATAAACTACAGCTAGGACGTTGAATTACTACAGAATATAAAATAAACCTAACATTAACTCCTATTTATTGATCAGTGTAATAAAAATCTATTTATGTTGGTAATTATGTGTTTATATGATATTTTCACATTGATTTGGTGGTATTATTTATATATGTTAGAATGTGGAGCTTGGAAATAGTTTGTAATATCTCTGTAAGTTGAAACATTGTAAAAGTATTTATGTTAGGGATAGATGCTTTATGTCCCTCACTTTTAGTATTCAGTGATGCCTTATCTGCTACAGTAAATACACTCAACACGTTGCATTGTAACATTTTAAGCCGTAAAATGTTACAATGCAATGCATGTGTTGAGTGGATTTTACTGTAGCAGACACTGGTCATTTATACATGTGTATATGAATATTCATAATGTCCACATGGCACCAGCAGTATGGCTACAGACATGTGTGATATAATTATTCAAGTTCACTGTAATACTGGCATCTACTAACTATATATTATTATTATCAATATGGATGTATGATAGAATCATTTATAATAGATGATCTGGTTTTGACTGGTATTTCTTGTACTGTACAACCATGAAGAGCAGTCAGATCTGTCAGGTTAGAATAGGGTTACCAGATTAGTCACAGAAGAAACCGGGACATATATTTTCCTGCGAAGCCCAAAGGATAACTCTGCACGGAGCTCCCGTAGGGCGCGACAAAATGAGCGCCCTATGGGCGCGAATCATTGAGCGCCGAAGGCGTGAACTAACTAGGGCACTAGGGGGGGTTTGGGGACTTGCCCCCCAAAGAATTTTTTTCATTTCTAGAAGCCGGGAGATGCGTTTTCAGCCATTTTTGTGACGGTAGTTACACTAAAAATATATGTTGTTGAATGGGCATTGACGGGCATTATTTCGATTGTCACGTGTTAGTAATGTAGTATTTTTGCTGATGACCGTAACACATACGGTGTCTATTGAACAAGGCCCGTTCATTAGCAGAGAAACCAATAAAATTATACCCAAGATCATACGTCAATTTCTATATTTATGCACATTCGGAACACTTCGGTTAATCTACGAACGCCGATGTATGTCGAATGTATGTGTACTGAACTATATTTAGATCAGAAGTGGTGTGCCTTCGTGTTGAAGTAAGAGTGTTTGCAGCAAACGCTACTTTTTTACATTAATAATCACTAGTTATTAAATGTTATGTGTTATTATTTTCAATTGAAAAACACCTGATTTGAAAACCGGGACATTTAGGCACGTGAGAAGCCTCGGGACGGGACGACAAAAGGGACCCGCAAAACCGGGAGGTATGGTAACCCTAGGTTAGAATCAGAACCTGTTTATATTTTACCTGCAATTGATCCCGAATATTGACATATTTTCAATTCATCCAACATATCCTTGCAAATACTGAATTTAATTGAGACATTTTCACACTGATATTCCTTTTATTTAGATGGTATTCAACTTCCACATTATTGTAGTTTGCAAGGGAATAAATATCCCTTAAATGATGGCCTGTCATTGAGTCAACTGGCATGGTTTCGAATCCCTGGTTGTACGTGACAAGGAGTAGGATCGCCTGTTCAAACCTCATGAGTTTTCTCCGGGTCCTTTGGTTTCCTCCCACTGCTAAAGACCCCTACGCGCAATTGAATCATTGAAATAAAATTAAACCATATGTGAGTCCCAAAATGACCTAGTTTGTGACGAGTGGACGTTAAACCCTATTTCTCTCTCTCTCTTTCATAAATGATGGTTAGAGACTAACAATAATTTCTTTCATCAGACAGATTTGCCTGCAAAATTGAAGGGATATAAGAACGTAACATGTAGGACTTGGAGAAAAAAGTTGGAAAATTCAGACTACACTGTACTTTAATTGATCTACAGTTATCACTAGGGACCGGGTATCATTAAGATTCGATGAAAAAAGGAAAAAAACTGAGCTTACCACCTATAATCAAATACACATATTCAGTTAATAGATTGCCATCCAGAGAGTGTTAAATACCATCAAGATTCATCGAATAACACCCAGTTTGTGCTACAGTTTAGTTTAAGAAACACTGTTTAGTTTTGACATCGGTCATCTAGTTTATGACCATTTAGTTTAGTTTTGATATTGGTCATCCCGTTTATGACCATTTAGTTTCATAAACTAGACAACTGATGTCAAACTGAACGGTAGCACAAACTGGGCGTTATTTGATGAATCTTGATGGTATTTAACACTTTCTGGATGGTAATCTATTAACTGAATATGTGTATTAGATTATAGATGGTAAGCTCAGTTTCTTTCCTTTTTTCATCAAAACTGAATGATACCCGGTCCCTAGTGTATGAATTAACGTAACATGTAGTGGTCATAGGACTTCGAGGAAAGAGTGATAAAATTCTGACTACATTCATTTTTCTATGGTTATAAATTAACTTTGTTTTACTTTATGTTGAAATTGTTTGACACATTATTTCAAAATACTAGTGTGTATGAAGATAGGTCAATAGTGGTATTGCTATTATGTCACAAATGATGTACAAACATATCTGTAACAAAAATTTTCTTTAGATATTGTGACTTTGAAATCTGCAGTCACATTTAAAGTAGAATCAAAATAGTTTAAAGGCATTGTTTTTATACGGACACATTGAATATTTGCACCACAACTTTATATCCAAAAGTGGTCACGGTCGCATATTTGCGACCATAGCAAGAACCTTTTTTTTTAAAAGCCGCATTTGAGTATTTACTATTTAATTAATATCGCCACGCATGCGTCTCAGACAGGAACTTGTCTTGTCAATAACATTGAGAAAAACATGTCTTCGTTCAACATTTTTTTACAAAAAACGTAATTTAACGATTTTGGGAATGTTAAAGACCCACAAAGTCATTGTAATGCCTATATATGATTCTGACTCGGATAATATCGATTACGTCGATTCTGAAGACGATATTTCTAATGAAAATGATTTAATATGATATGCAAATTATAGATCAACTTATCCTCTTCAACTTTTTTATTGGTGTCAAGAGTCTATCACTTATAATTATTCGGCAGTAGTCGATTGTAATAGGCATACAAAATATTTCACATTAGTTATTTCTTAGCCTGACCACTTGACGTCATAACGTTAAAATGACATTGACCGGTTAAGGGTTAAGGTCGTAAGACGAGGAAGCCTATTGATTTTCAGCGATTTCCGATAATTAGTGCCAGAGTTATGGCCCTTGATCACTTCAAAAAATCTTGTGGACGCTCTAGAGGCCAAAGTTAATATCCGATTGACTTCAAATTTATACACGTCTGATTTTTAGTGATTTCCAATAATTACTGCCAGAGTTATGGCCCTTGATCACTTCAAAAAATCCTGTGGATGCTCTAGAGGCCAAACTTATCATCCGATTGACTTCAGATTGATACACAGAGTTTAAGGTGTTGAAAAAAGCAAGTATTTTGATAACTGAACAGCTAAATCCATGATGTTAAATGTTTCGTATACTAATTGTTAGCGTGGGGCAAAACTTTATAAAAAGCAAACAAATTCTAATGATTTTCTAATAATTACATAATGAGTTGTTACTCTTAATCAGATTTTAGTGTATTACAAATGTTTCATTACCAAAAAAAAGTAAAAATATGTGACAACCCTTGTTGACTGCCCGGACGATTTAACTGCTGTGGGCGTATGTTTCGTTGCCTGGCAACCTATCTTTATATATATATTTAAAGTACAGGTAATTACAATGGTACATATTTCATATGAAGATACATGTTTCCAAAACCTAAAAAATGATGTGTTTTTCCCTTTAATATTAATATTTATACCATTAGGAAGTTACGTGATCATAGTATTATTATCCCGAAACGTAGCTTTTTGTCTGGCTGATACATAACAATTATGTAAGACAGTGAAACATTTCATATTTCTTTTACAACTTGCTGTGTGTACATAGTGACCTAGTAACAGCAAGGTCTATATATAAGGCAGAATCTACAAGTGCATTTTTCTTGTTGACTGTTGAAATTATTATTTCATTTTAACTTTGAATTTCATTGAAAACAGTACTAATATTTTGATATCAAAATCAATTTGTGCCAATAACCTTCGTATTTTGACATTTATGATTAATCTCTCGACAATGAAAGTTTGGTTGTACCTCTCCTTGTTGAGAGATTAGGTGCTAGATAGTCAAGATATCAAAGGACAATATACAGTGTAATAATGCCAAAAGTGCACATAGTTACACTACTGTATATATGCAGTAGAATAAATAAATTAAGGAATGCGTTTGTTGAAACTGTTGTCTTAAAGTCACTAGGTGAAACACATGTGAGAATCACTGGAATAAAAGGACTTATTTTTAGAAGTTATTGAAGACAAATATTTTCAAGTTACACCCAAACAATTAAATGTTCAATCTCAAAAGTATTTTAATGAGGGGTTTATTTCCAAAATGGGATAAATCCATTACAAACATTCTGTTGATAGACAATTGATAAAACTGAATAAAAACCTTTTCTCTAGTAGTAAGTGCAGGAGGACCACACTACACGCAAAAGTAAACCAACAAGATAAACCTGTAGACAAGACAAACTACGTGTACATAAAGTTTGCAAGAAATAAATAACAATTATCAAAGACGTAAGTTCACTGGGCTATGATTTAATTGCATGGATAATTATAGGTATGCCAATAGCCTTGCACCCAGGTCAATTCTTACTTGTTAACTTTCTCGATCACTTGATAATTAATACCACTTCTCATTTGAAAACTTTACATATTTTTTACTAATTTGTCTCATATTTTTGCACAAGAAAGTTTGCGTAACCCATTTATAAAATAATTTAATTGCAAAAATGAGGTCCAACTTTGGTATGCATGTGAAAAAGAAAAACCCTTGGAATGTATTAATCAGTAGCTGGAAACTGAGCAGATTCCCCTTCCTCACATACATGGCACATGACCATACAAAAATAAACTGTATGATGAAATGATTGTGTGGATGAGCCAGGATTCATTCAATTCCATTCCAGTCTTATATTACTCTACATGAGAAAATAGACAATGAAATGATAGGATCAGACAAAGTAATTGTAGACTATTAAAAACCACAGTGTATTATATTGAGGTCACGGGTACATGTCTCTAGCTCTTTACTTTCTACCACTGGAACAACATCAATCTTGATATGAATAAAAAATGAAAAGGGGATCTGATGTTGAGACACCACAGCCTCGCCAGACAGGTTTCTATATTATTGATTTTCCTTATTTTGAATAAAAACTGACTGAATATATAGATAAGAGAAAATAAAACTAATTATTAAGATGCCACTGACACTGATACATCCTTTTGCTGTCTTTATAAGTCTAAAGTATCATTTATATGCTTTGATATGTTCATAAAAGTTGAATTTGGTCAGTCTACTTACACTTTTCACAACTTTAAAGCCCCAATAACACTCTTTTTGTAACTGAATAATATGTCCCAATCTTCATTCTGATTAACAAATCGTATTATTTTAGAGTATTCCACTTAAATGATGATATAAATTTCATCTTAACACACCTATTTTGAAAAATTGGAAAAATTCAACCAATTGATTTGAAAAGTCTAACGTAAACCTTTTCAAATGTGACTTGGATTTTAAAATATTTTCGAACCCTCTGGACAAGTAAAATAGGTTGTAATGGATAATTTACACAACAGGTAGGACACTTAAACATCTGTACTTAGAATAAGGGTATTATTTATTTTCTGGAGCTACCAAGCCAGCAAGAATGTTATTGTACCTTTAAAATTTAACAAATCTACAATTTGTGTTAAACCATGTTTCATTAGACTCGTGTATTTTCGCTATCTTGGGACTGAAATGCAATCAGATTTGATGTCTCATTAACAGAATAGTTTAATCTTTTTGAGACTAACTTTAGGTTAAGTATATGCAGTGCAATGAAACAAGTTTGTCTGGATGATGGCAATTACTTTTCAAGACATTTTCAATTTCTCGCTGCCAAGTTAAACAAGTGGACAAGTAAAGCGCCTTATTAGAAACGATTTGTGCCAGTAATTCCTTTTTTGCATGAATGACAAAAACATTTGTTTAATAATGTGTTGTTGGTGAAAATAAATCCAACAGAATTAGCTGGTCTGTTGATCAGTTTAACATTGATAGAGGAAAAACAGCAACTAATGGTATTGATGATCAATCATTGTTAGGTGCAAATCTACCACAAATTGCTAGCATTGTTACATGAGATCTACTACAAACAATGAATCATGTGTGACATTCTCCAGCAAATTCTTCCTTGAGAACCATAATGATATCTTGTTATCTGGTCACTTTAGCATGACTGGTAGGTCAAAAAATAGATTGTATTTCTTAGTCTTATCTGATTGTTGTGTAGATGAGAAACCATCATGGGTTACGCATAGTGAGCATCTGTTTTATGACCCTACTGAATATAGCTAAATTATAGATTCATACTCAAGACCTTTTATCTCATTGATTTTTGTTTTTCAGACATTTTGTTTATTGCGCATTTTATTCATTACCCCTTAGAATGTATACAGTTGTTACATAGTTACATATCTTATAATCTTTTCAGGGTTTTTTGGGGGTCTGTTTTTACATTGACACTTTATCATGACTGTTTCTTTTGCTCAAATTATGCCTTTTTTTGACTCTTTTGCCATCGCTAAGAAAAATAGTCCATATTCACTGGCTTGAATTGATGTTTTGAGATGTCAGTGACCATGAAAACTTCTGCCAAAGATTTAATTTCTGTTCCCTTGGTTCGGTATTTATGAGAAATTATTATTATGATAATACATGTATGTGTTTCAAATTCCCCACTTCAGAAAGGTTGGATTCCCCCTCTTCCTCCCGATTTCTGTATTATGTATCATTGCAATACATTATTTAAAGGAAATGTGACGTTTTTTGTGAAAATCTGGATTGCCACTTTAAGAAACCTATGTGAAAGACAACAAAATCAAATTGGTTTGGAATGTGCTGGAGAGTTTGTAATTGTCTTGGGCATGTAACAAGAATATAAAGAGTGGATAGCCTACTATAGTTAGACTGTTAGACCCACTCTGTGTTAAAGTTCAGAGCTTTTATTTCTTTTTATACCCCCACATTTTCATGTGGACGTATTATGTCGTCGCCCCTGTCCGTCCGGACGTCCGTCCACAATTTGTTTGTGGACTCTCTACAGGTCACAATTCTTATCCGATTTTGACGAAACTTGAAATATAGGTTAATCCCCATAAAATCTCGGGTCCTTTCGATATTGGCATGTATCGGATCGGAACTTCATGGATTATGGCCCTGATTGTACGAAATATCATGTTTTTAGCTTGTGGACACTATAGAGGTCACAATTTTAAACCGATTGTGATGAAACTTGACATGCATGTCTATAACCCCAGAATCTTGGTTCCTTTCGATATTTGCGCCCATCGGATCGTAACTTCCTGAATTATGGGCCCTGATTGTCCGAAAAATCGCCCTTTTTAGCTTGTGGTCCCTTTGGAGGTCAAAATTATTATCCGATTTAAAAAACCGTTTGATTATATCACCGTTACATGGTAATGAAGGTTGAGTTCAAATTTCGTGAAAATCGGACCAAAATTGACAAACAAAATGGCCGCCGTTTGTACGCGAATAGTGTGAAAATATGTTATATCAAGGTTGTGGACCCTATAGAGGTCACAATTTTGAACCGATTTTGATGAAACTTGACATGTATGTTTATAACCCAAAGATCTTAGTTCCTTTCGATATTTGCACCCATTGGATCGTAACTTCCTGAATTATGGCCCCCGATTGTCCGAATAATTGCCCTTTTTAGCTTGTGGTCCCTCTGGAGGTCAAAATTATTATCCGATTTAAAAAAACGTTTGATTATATCACCGTTACATTGTAATGAAGGCTGACTAAAATCGAACCAAAATTGACGGACAAAATGGCCGCCGTTTGTACGCGAATAGTGTGAAAATATGTTATATCAAGGTTGTGGACCTTATATAGGTCACAATTTTGAACCGATTTTGATGAAACTTGACATGCATGTTTATAACCCAAAGATCTAGGTTCCTTTCGATATTTGCGCTCATTGATTTGTAACTTCCTGAAATCTGGCCCCTGATTGTACGAAAAATCACCCTTTTTAGCTTGTGGTCCCTCTGGAAGTCACAATTATTTTCCGATTTAAAAAAACGTTTGATTATATCACCGTTTCACCTTAAAGTTCCAATAGCATTTTTTTAAGTTATATTTTTAAAATTTATTAAAATAAAGCCCCAAAATAGATTGAACCTATAAACAGTCCTACCTTGTTAAAGAATAATCCTATTAATCCTAAAATTCACTATTGCCAGTTGAGAAATTGGCAAAAATATCATTTTCAACTTCAAATTCAAACGTTTGAAGATGGCCGTCCATGGAGAAGAATGGGAAAACAAGGGAGGTAATTGAGTAACTATTTCCTCAATCAACCAGTGTCACCCTTTCTAACTCCCCCAAAATTTTGTCCATGATCGTATAATAGTGAATTGACAACCTTTTGAGCAAAAAACATAGAAATAATTATATTTTGACTTTCTTAGAAAAAGTGAAATTGGAACTTTAAGGTAGGTTTGAGTTCAAATTTCGGGAAAATCGGACCAAAATTGACAGACAAAATGGCCGCCGTTTGTACGCGAATACTTTTAAAAAATGGTATATCAAGGTTGTGGACCCTGTATAGGTCACAATTTTAATTTGATTTTGATGAAACTTGAAATGCATGGTTATAACCCAAAGATCTTGGTTCCTTTCGGTATTTGAGCATATCGGATCATAACTTCCTGAATTATTCGAATTTCGTGAAAATCGTACCAAAATTGCCGGACGAAATGGTCGCCGTTTGTACGCGAATAGTGTAAAGATATGATATATCATGGTTGTGGACCCTCTACAGGTCAAAATTCTTATCCGATTTTGCCGAAAAGTCACATTTCTAGGTTGTGTACCGTCACACCATAATCATTGTCGGCTTCGAATTTCATGAATATCAGACTGGAACTGACCAACAAAATGGCTGCTCCCAATACAGTATGAAATACAGGACTTAATGATGTAGGAAAAATCACTTTCGGTATTGCTTGTTCTCTATCCGTCTCTCGAAAATGTGGGCGTATCCTGCGTGGCAGTGCCAGCCTATCTTTATGTATTCATATAATCATTGAATTAATAGGAATTGGGGAAAAACCCAGAGCTAATATTAGTCCATTATATACCACTATGGGTATTTAATTTTAAAAAAGTTGAATTTTGAAATGACAAATAAAGTTACTACACCAAATGGAATTCGTATTCTACTGAAAATCTTGGTACAAGAGAACAAACAACTTACATGTACATTAGATTGTATCTCACAGCTATTATTGGACTAGATAAACTCATAGATAAAAGATTGTACAATAACAACCATTTTACATATAATAGCAGGTACAGAGATATATTTGATCTCATTGTCTTTAAGAGAATTTGATATCTCATCTATAATACATAGATCGAACAATAATCATAATTGTCAACATACCCTATACTATATTTATACATTAAATATTTACTTGGCTCTATGGAAGTTCATGCTTTCCTGAATTTTAGATCAATATCAATTCTAATACATCAACATTACTCTCAAACGATTTCGATAAAACCTTTTGGTCTAAACCCCTGTAGATTTTTCTCGCTTTGAGTGATTTATAAAAGGGTTGTTTATTTTCTGTTAGAGTTCTATATATATGTATATATTACAAACTGAAATAACAGCAACTTTATTGCCCAATAACTTGTGTTTCCTCTGAAATTATCTTATTCCTAAAACAAATGTACAGGTAGTCTTGATTAACTGTTATACTTTCCTTTTCCTCCCACTGCTAAAGACCCCTATGCGCAAGCGAATTATTAAAATAAAATTAAACCATGTGTTAGTCCCGAAATGACCTAGTGTGTGTCGAGTGGACGTTAAACCCCATTTCTCTCTCTCTCTCTCTTTATATTTAAAACTAGTTCAAAATCACCTGGGATTATAAGACATTAACCCTTACGTGCCCAAAGTGACTGAGAATTCCCAATCTCGCAATATTGTGAGAGAAGTAAAAATGGCCGAAAATTCCTGATCTCGCATTTTTGCGAGCGATGAAAGATGGCCGAGTATTCCCAATCTCACATTTTTGCGAGTGATGAACATGCCTCAGATCTTCGTTCCGTGTAAAAAAGCCGTTCCGCATTGTAGTCTGACTCCACTATGACTACCTTCGTCTGTTCACGCGCTTTTCAATGATCTCTAAATAACCCAGTGTTTCTACATTTATGAGTAAACGCGTGATGAAGTTCTACTTTCGATTTGCTGCGTTTTTAGATATCAGGGTGGCTAAGACATTAACTGAAGATGAAATCAGGGAAATGTTTATAGATAACGGTTCAGGGGACTCAGATCTCGACACAAATGACGATGAATTTTAACTACGGACCAATTTTGGACAGCTGAAATGAGAGTTACGGTGATCATCAAAACCTGAGGACAATGGCAATGCCAATGTACATAGGATGGTCGGACTAGCTCGCTTTATGGAGAGACACCAGATAAACAAAGGTCCTATGGTGCAGTTTGTACTATTCAAGTAAATAACAAGTACATGCCCCGAAAACAGACCAAGAGTCTGTACAAAACTTGGGTGCCAAACATCCCGCTTTGTGATATTACAACAGTTTCGTGCAAAAGTAGTACATAAGTAATATTGTAAATTCTTCACATTATTTCGTGATATTTCCAGGAAAAAAATGTTTAGGGGATAAAAATCTTCAAAATCTGGTGGTTTTCGTGAAAAAACACATTTTTTCCTAATAACATTTCACATGTTTGAAAATTAACAATTGTCAATGTATAGTTCAACCAATACGCTAGATAAGTTTCAATTTTTCTAAAACTGTATCTCCATAAATAAAAGAGTCACAGGCATTCAAAATGTTATAACTCATTTTCATATTTTTAAAAAGAAAATGGCTGGCAGGCTGGTGACTATCTGTAACAAAATGGCGGACATACTCAAATTTTTTTGCACCAAAATGGTGGACCCCCCTCAGTTGTTTTAGGGAAAATTTGGTGGGCATGTAAGGGTTAAAAACACCTTTTGATGATTAATAAAATAATACTTTTTGATACCAACAATCTGCTATTTTTTATACTTGTTTTTTCGAATCCCCAGTTGTATGTGACACGGAGTAGGGTCGCCTGTCCAACCTCTGTGTCTTCCAGTTTCCTCCCACTGTGCAAGCAAATTATTGAAATGAAATAGTTTGTGTTGAGTGGACTTTAAACCCCATTTCTCTATATCTCTTTACCAATAACTTTTTAATGTGAATCTGATAAAAAATTTTTTAAACAAATGCAGTTACATACTCTTCATTTTTTTTTCTTCTGGTCAACATGGTACACTATGGCAGGTGTGCTAAGCACAGATGTTCATGTATTGATTAATTTAGTTCATACAGGTACTCTACACTTCTTTATAGTTGATTGATAATAAACAATTACCAGCAACATGTATATGTATAATGTAATCTGCACTGACAGTGCAGTTAGCTCTAAATAAATATAATAGCATGGAAACATTTGAGTGGACAGAAAAAACTTTTCCCAAATTATCAGTGGGTGGTATTCCAATTTTAAATTAATTTGATAAACACAAAATCTATCAAATGAGGAATCAGTAACTAAATTATTATGTCTTTTGTATATTCAAGGACAAGTGATTTTCATAAAAATGTCTGTTAAAGCAGTCTAGACAGTGAGAATAACTTTTACCGAATGACCTTATGTGAACCTTCCTATTTGAGGGAATTGTCAATTTAACATTCTATTTGTGTTATTTTGAATCAGAGATGGTTGACCTACAATCTGTTAAAATAGTTGTTATTCAAATTTAATACAATTAGATTTCTAAAAGTGTAAATAATTGGTGTTTGATTTAGGATTTATTTTCAGCAGTATAAAACTTTTTGAGGCTTGGTGAAAATAATTGGTGTTTGATTTAGGATTTATTTTCAGCAGTATAAAACTTAGTTGATATTTTTGAGGCTTGACTTTTATTAATGTACATGCAACTGTATTCTCATGAAGTATGTTGAATAATTTATGAGCTTGGTATATATGTCTAAACTGGCATTGATGTAACAATAAAGTTTATTGTTACCAAGAGAGAAGTTGTTATAGGCCTTTGAATGCTCATGTACCTGTTGTCAGTGTTGACTCCTGTAATTAAAAGGATCCTAAATTTGTTTCTCTTTGATAAACGATTTGAGTTAGAATAATTACTGAAAGGAGAACAGGAATTGTGAGCCTTTAAATCAAATAAATAGAAGTGTCTGAACAGTATTTTAGATAAATTTATTCCAAAATTATTTGTCCATGAATGTTTTGTTCTCTTTTCAATGAAGAGTAGACTAAACTCTACTATCTAGAAATAATCTCAGTCATAGATAGTACCAAGTGTCTTTTTATGTGTACAAGATGTTAAAATCCATCCTTTACTGTCCATGACGTCAGAATGTGACATAGAGACCTCTGGGCCCTGTTTCACGAAATTTTAACTTAAGATAAAATCCAATTTTAGTAGATACTTCAATTTTGATTGGCTAAGCACTAAAATCAATCTAATATTATCCAATCAAAGTACTAAAATTGGGATCTTATCTTAGTTAAAATTTCGTGAAATAGGCCCCAGTATCATTAAATAAAGATATAAAATTGTAACTATGATGTAATGTCCATATATAACAACTCTCTCCGTGTCTCTCTTTATATTTCATCATGAGTCATTGATTGATTTATCTCACGCTAAAGTAGTTCTGCATCTCATTTCGATTAACTTACATGTACTCGCCAATGGCAGGTTATTCTTTATTCACTGGTCTTTTGTAGACTTATGTGCGACCTCAACCTGAAATCAATTTCTAGCAAATTTACTAGCTCTTTAAACTGTTCAACACTTCCTATCCCAATTATTTATTATAAAAGTCTGGAAGATGTAACCGTAGGCTGTTTAAAAGGCAGTGTGTATAAATTTTTGTCTATCCTTGAATCAGACAGCATATGATAAATTTCAGTTAAATATATGTGGCTAAAATTACTAAATTATTTAAAGAATGAATGAAGTAAATAAACTGATTTTAGATATGTCTGCTTTCAAATTTCCAATCTCCAATGTACCTTGGCTTACACTTAGCAGGTGCGGATCCAGGAACTTTTGCAGGAGGGGGTTTGCCAGCTTTCGGTTAGGGAAATCTGCCATCATCGGATCGTCTCTAAATTACGTAGGCATACATACAAATTGAGCTTTTTAAACAGAGAAATCGTTTTATACTGATGTAGGAACACTTTGTGATGTAATTTCATTGATGCAAGGCATTATTTTTTTTATGTAGCTGAGCAGGGGGGGTGGGAGTGGGGATCCGCCCCTGCTTAGACAACTGGATAAGCTATATCAAAGAACATTTTGGCATCCCCCAAGCATCAAATTCATTGAAAAACAAACAGTAAATATAATCAGAGACCTTATCATGGGTTGTAGGAGCTAATACTTCTCAATGTAGGTGGCATTTTTATATGCCCACATGGAAGTGTGGTTGCATATCACTGTTGCTCCGTCTGATATATATATATATATATCAATATATTTTTGTTGCATCAGTGGGAAGAAGAAGTCTATTTAATTTCAATAATTTCTGTTAAATTCTTCTAGATTTATGGCGCTTGTTTAACTTTGTTGAAACTTATGAACACTGGAATGACAAAAGTTATTCTTAGTTTATCTGTATGAAATTTATATGCATCATTTAAATTAATTGCTTCTGGAGTTATAGCCCATGTTTTACTTTGTTGCATTATTTAGATTATTAAAATGAAGAATCCTATTGAATTTCCGCGATTTCCGGCAATAATGTCTAAATTTGTGGCCCTTGTTTTACTTTGTTAAACTTGTGAACGTTCCAATGACAAAATTTTTCATCCTATCTGTATTAGATTTATATACATTCCATGAATTAGTAAAACAAAAAAGCCTGCCAAATTCAAAAAAATTCTGAAAATTACTTTCAGAGTGTGAACCCTTAAACAAAAATTATAATCTATCTGTATTGAATTGTCTTGTAAAGGCCCCCAATTATTTACAAAAGAAAAAAATATGTGACAACCCTCGTTGACAGCTCAGACAATTTACCTGCTGTGGGTGCTTGTTTTTTTACCTGGCAATGGGCTGGCAACCTATCTTTTATCATTTAAGATCAAAATTACTGAACCTGGATAATGTGTATTGAAGTAGTAAATCAATAAGTAGTAAATCCATTAAGTTTTGGTACTAAGGTTTCTGATATCTGGTTACTATCTATGTTTTTTTTTATTGTGCCAGCCGTTTTTTTTACTTTTAAAGATTAAAGCCAAATTGTTGAAGAGGGATGTAAATCAGAAACAATTTGATAGTATTGGAAGTAAGTTGTGATAAATTCTACTGTTATATTGATCCATCTGTCTTTTGTTACTAGTAGGGTACTAGGCTAAAGGCTATTGGGCTAATGAACAGACAAGTTTTCTATCACTATCCCCATAGACTGGTTTTTCAGTTAATGGATTTGGGGAATATAAGCTTTTATTAATTAGATAAATGGAATTTCTTTGGTTCTAGAATTTAATACATTAACTGTTTCAGTTGGGTTGATATGATGCTTTATTTTAATAAAATGATAGATCTACACAGTGTACTGAGTAGATTTTGTCCCTAGATCTTCTTTACTTTCAAATTCTCAAGTCAATTACAGTGAAGCGTTATTAAGTTTATCTGAATACATCTGTTTAGATTGCCCACTTCAACTTGACAAGGAGAAGGGTCACCTGTCCAACCTTGTCTTTTCTCTGGGTCCTCCGGTTTCCTCCCACTGCTAAAGACGGTAAAGTTTCATATATGCAAGCGGAGTATTGAAATAAAATTGAAACATATGTTAGTCCCAAAGCGTCAAGTAAACATTTAACCTCATTTCTATCTCACTTTTTCAAAGGGTTTTTACAATGAATTTCTAGACTTGACAAAAACAATTTTATAAAGTGATTGCTTCGAGTTTGAGAAATAATTTGCTTTGCCATGTCCTAATAGAAGATCAATACTGAGTGACTACAGTTGATTCTTTTGATTGGTGTAAAAGCTAATGGTATCTCATCTAATACATAAAATATACATTATTGTATATACCACAAGAAAACTAGTAAACAAAGCTATTATCGATCTTCAACTTTATTTTGTTGTTCGGTATAACTTGACCTTTATGATGGATCAATAAAATGATGTCACTTCAAAGTTCTATGTAATAAAATAAAGTACTGTATGATATAAATTATTCAAAAATATTATCATTAATATTCTGTCTTGTTGATTATTTGATTATCTAAACCCAATTGTTAGTTTATATAATCTCAAACCAAAAGATAATGAGCAAAATTTGGAGCGATTGCTTTCATTGGTCTGCTAGGTTTGCTAGCAGACTGCTGTATATTGCCTTTTCAGAAAAAACACTTTCCATTAGTGCTTGTAATGCTCATGACCACGGCTTCAGAATTATGCGGCAATCGCATGGCTAAGTGGGTAAGACGGTGGTACGCTTGCCTGGAGGTTGGGTGTTCGATCCCTGCATTGGCCGAGAAAGTTCATCTCGATTTTCCTGTGTGATTTCCCCCTGTCAGTGATGCAGAACGGAGGGCCTGACAAGCACAGCTGTCTAGTGATTTGGATGGGATTAAAAACCGAGGTCTCGTGTACAATTTGGCGTGCACGTAAAAGATCCCTTGGCCGTAGCGCCGCTGCCCAGGCAAAATTTTCCTCATAGCACACTGTATGGCGTATGCCCGTCTTCCATTGGCCCAGGTTAGGTGCAAAAGAGTAGGACGTTAAACCCCATTTCTTTTTCAGAATTATGCTATACATTTTGTTATATAATAATGTACTTTCATTGGAACATCGATGAACATAATTCAAGGCCCGTTCCATTTAATTTCACCCCCCAAAAATATCCTTGAATCTCATTTAAAACAATTATCTTGCATTTTCTCACATAAATCAGCGAATATTCCAGTAATCAAGATGTTGGCCACATTCTATATATCATTCTGTCTCCTTGTATTTAGTCACATGAATCATCAATCACCTTATTAGATTAACATTGGGTATTCTGATTGTGTTGTGAACAGAAAGGACATTTTCCTTATATTAATATTTCAAACTTTCTTATTCTTATCTGCACAAATGTGATTCCATCATCCATTTATTTTGGCATTGTATTCAGTATTCTGCAGTGACATAGATGCAGGCTATAAAATTTTTTATTGCCTTTGACTAGTTAACTGTAGCACACATTATATAAATTGAAAAAAGTCTGCGAATAACGTGTCCAAGCTCAATAATAAAATGTTATCTTCAAACTAATCAATAGATTTTAGCAGATATAGTAGGTGTTCACAGTACTTCACACATGTATTAAACTATCTTATTTTCATTGTGCATAAAAGTTTATTACATTTATAATGCATTGCTGAAGAATATTGATGATATATATCCACCTGATGCATGTTTGGAATAATTCCAGGTTTGAGTAAAATGCTGCATGCAGAGATGACACATCTTATACATATTGGCTTTTTTACAAATCTCTTAATTAGCATAATTTTCAAATATACCAGATATGAAATTAATGAACATTCAATTCACACTTACACTTGAATACAAAACTGATTTTAGATTAATGAACTTTTAATTAAGCACATCCTTTAAGCAATGGTTGAATGAGCTTAGTGAGTGAGCTATATAAGAATGTGCTAAAAGCATTTGTCTATTGGACGAATGTGTTTTTGTCTACGCTTGGAGGCCTTTCATTTATTTTTTTCTCATTTAAGCTTGTGGCTTCTGGGAAATAAAATTTTATCGGAAAATAATACTTTATAAAACTGAGGCAGTTCCTCAGGATTTTCCAGTCAGCTTGCACTTTGTCACCATAAAGATGTATGAAATACATATTAAAAGCTGGTAAACACAGGAAGCAAATTTCTAAAATACATTGCCAATATTTGTTGTTTGAGAAAGCATTGTTGATTTTTGTAGTTCTATATAGGGTTAATCTTGACTATGGTTGTGTCATCTATCTTCTACAGAGTAAACACGACTTGGACTCAAATGAAGTTACCAGTCCATCAAATAGTCTAGTCAGTTTATTGTGGTTTAGATTTTTCAAGTACAAGGTGACCGATACATCATGTATCCAACAAATTGAAAACCATGTACATTAAAATCTTTAAAGCAAAGGAAGGGTATCCATCTGTCTAGTTATTATGACTGAAAATGTCAGTTAAAGTCAAAGTAATAATTGTGTTGTTATTGTTATTTTATCGATACATTTTGTCAGGTTTTATGTTTGTCAATACCACCTGTTATATTACAATATTACACTTATATACCTTATTGATTTATTTATATGTTAATAATTTACATACATTATTTACTTTAGGTTACTTACATGATTTAGTTATGACAAAATTATTTGGTCAGATAATGGTATGGTGTATAGTTTAAAGATGTATTATTATATAAGAGCAAAATCTGGTTATTATAGGTCTTTTGTCTGGCTTCAAATCTTGCATAATTTATTATTTAGACATGTATTCAAATGGCAAGCTTATAATCAACTCTCTAGACTATTCGCATGGCCGAGATTTAAATGTATTTGAATACCCTTGAGATTTCAAAATATAATGATAAAATGGATAATTGAGACTTAGTCTCAGTTGTCCAGTAACATTGCTATGATAATAAAAGATCTATTTTACATCCTTAAATAGCCACAGAATAAAGTAATTTGACAGAAATGTTCAATATGTTCATTTTTCATTACCAGTATGTATTTTTGAAATAGTATAGCAACAATGGCAAACTCTTTAATCTAAATCTTGCATGTTGCATCTTTAAATTGTTAAATCATAAAAGACAGTTTGTTTTGTACAAAAAATGTTTTGTGACAGTAGGATGAATATTGGGTAGCACCACATAAATAGTTTCTGGTTATTATCAAGAACTTTTGTTTTATTTTTGCAGAATGTGGTGGACGATTACTGGTAATTTTGGTAATTTACTTCCAATTGACTGGTCAACCTCGTATACACGGCAGCTTCATACCAAAGTTCTTAACCTGGGAGAGAAAAGGGTAAGTACCAAAAATAGTTTATTCAACCATCTTTCTCTTTTAACACGAAAACTTAAAAAAGAGTTCTGTCTTTAACTTTTAAATAGGATATAGTTATTGCTGTTGTTTCTGCATTCAAATCATGTTGTATTTATGGTAATTACAAGTTTGGGGGTGGATCATAGGGGGCTCATTTAGTTCATATTTGTAAAGTCAAAGTGGTTCAGTTAGTAGATTGTTGGCCCACTAACAAGGATGTGCAAGGTTCAATTCCGGTGTTAGCTGAGAAAGTTCCTCTGGATTTTACAGTGTGGTTGCCAGTAGTCAGTAGTGCAGGATGAAAGGCTTGCAATGAAATTTCATCTATTTGTTTGGATAGTACAAAAACTGAGGCACACCTTGGTACTTGTTGGCCTGTCATAAAATATGATGAAGATAATTCAGAAACAGCCTTCTGGGGAGAACCTCTCTTATTTCAATGCTATTTCTTTTCATTCCATGTTTGTGACGTGAAAATGGCCATACAGAAATTTGCAAATAAAAATTAGAACTAAAAACATGAAGTGCTGTTTTCAAGATGAAAACTCGTAATTTCTGTAAATACTACATGATTTGAATCTAACATAAGCCACTAAGGACTTTGATTGGATGCAGTTAATCTGTTTTCTAGTAACTGGGTGTATCTCTGTAGAAATAAAATGCTGAATGACATAATTTTAAAAATTAGAAAAAATATTTGGCTTTGATATTCAACTAAATTAAATTTGTTCCTTTCAAAAGCAGCCAGCAAACAAGATGGCTAAGGAAGGTTACAGATGAACATACCACATTCTATATGAACTTCTCTCTCATCTTAGTCTCTGGTCTAAAAAATAAATAAATATCATCTGTAAGCTGATTTTAAGTGTTTGCTATGTCATTGTTCCACCTCTTAGCACATTTATTAACAGGTTGTCTATTCTAAGGCTTGAAAAGATCAAACCTTTAAATCTAAACCATTATTTGCTTTGAAATACTTCACCAACATAATCCTTGGTGTTTAAACACAGTATTATTAACCCAAATAATCGTCTAATAGCAGTCTGTTATAAATTAGATTTTGAAATAAACTATAAAACGTACTTTGAAAGTGCTGTCAAACAGATTAATGCACTAAAATAGAATGTTAATCCCAAATGCTCTTTCAAGTCACCTGAAACTTTGAAAGAGGTGTTCCAAATTTATGTCATAATTGATTAAAACACATTGGGGGAAAATATCAAGAAGATTTTAGAAGCAAAACATGACACAGTTAGGATGACAGCAGAGAATAACAGAAGCCATGGAAATCTGAGAAACAAGAAATTGAAAGTGTGATTCTTAGAAATTTTTGGTTTCTGTCTATTTGTAGAAAAAGACAATAAAAGAATTGTTTTTGGATTGAGCACACAGATAAAATTAATTTATCCTGCTTTGCTCCATTATGGTGTTTAATGTTGTTTGTGGTGTAGTGCTTTAGTAGTGCATTATTACAAATAATGTTTTATGGGTATTTCACTTGTTATTTAAGGGAAAGGACACTGCTCGTCCTTCACCTTCAAACTTATGGGATTACCGCCCTGGTCCCACATCGAGAATGAATGGGCCTCGACCTCAGGCTAGCAAGAAGAAGGCCCCTCTATGTATACAAGTAAATATAACATTAAACAATACTCTCTCTTGCTTTGCCTCTATCTTTCTTGGTGAATTGTGGTAATCTGTAGAACTATGTCTGTCATTCCACCAAAGTTGGATTTTTTCCAATAATCAAGGTACATGTAGTTTATGGAAATTATCCACCCAATTTGTTTAATTTTTTCGTGGGTGTGTTGCACTATTAATCATGGGATTTTGCTAAAAATATTCATTACTAAATTTCTTGATATCAGTCTTTAGAAAGATTGATTTTTTGGTGCTCACTTAAATTTACCCACAGACATAGAACTGTCTGTTGTTTAATGGTGCCGTGATTGGTTAATTATAAAAACATCTTCATGTTATACTTATTGAAGATTTCCTTCCTTAATTATTGATAATAAACAGACATGGAAACTAGATGAATATAGAAACTTGGGCTTTTGGCTTAAATCCAACTTTTATAAGCTTTTTCCTGTATCCAGATTTTTGTTACATGAATGGTACTGAAGATAAGGTTTTATAGAGATTAGATGGTTAGATATACAATGTAAATGTCGGTTTAATAGAGAACTTGCCTATTTCAGTATGCATGCAAATTTTGGCTAATCAAACTGATTTGACCATTCTTTCGAAGTCCCTACAGCGTAAAGTTTAGTGCATGAAGTAAAACCAAAGATGTGTCTAGTCAATGTTCTTGATGCGAATACAGTCCGCATAAAATCTCCAAGCATGTTTGAATAATATATAATATAATTTTAATGTTTATATATTTCATATTAAAATTACCAGAATTTGTGTTTGCCAGCATAATTATTTCCAGGAATCAAGTTTTCTTTTAGTCTTGTGGATCAGTTTTAGGTTCTACATGTACAATGGACCTCACTCTAACTCACCTACATTATACGTAAACCTGCCTTATGTTTTACATTGATTTTGTGCTGGGATGATATATGTAAATGTATATGATTTTTTTATGAAACAAAAACTCCCCATGTTCTTTAAAGATGACCCATCTTCATCATCTTGCAATATATTTTATTCCTTATTACAAAAGATGTTTTCAAACAACAAAAGACACTTTCCTTCTGATCAAGCATGTCTAGCGTTGACCCATATCCAAAATTATATTTTTCATAGCAAAATACAGAGTTATAGGTACAGGTAGATAGGCCAACTTAGCTGGTTTTGGGTGTATGATATACAAATTGTCTGGAAAACCCCCATCTTATGTTTATGTACATCTGTATGCAAATAATTACTAAGTACAGAAGAAATTTTTTATCATATTTTGACATGGTTGATTAGCTTATAATATTCATGTAGATATTGAACCTGGCATGTAGTCTGTAGCCAGTAACTTCAAGATAAAAACATTTACCAAAGGAACTGATTAATCGTTACTTGCAAAAGATAACCAGATATATACAACAAAAACTTGATTTACATACAGTATTTATGTATTAATAAATATATATGGGCGCCCCAGTTGTTAATGACTTGATTTATTTTAGGTTAAAGTATTGTTGTATATTGGTATCGTAATTGCATCGTCTTGGTTCAAATCATCCATAGATTAACTTTTATTGTTGTGAAATATGTTCAGTACAGTACCATTCAGTTAGCAAATTGGTCATTTCACCAGGAATTAAGTTTGTCTTCTCTGTGGCAATTCTTCCATTATTGATCAAATCCTGTAGGTGTTATACACAGGCTTGCGGAAGGTTACTTAGTGAATCTAGTTAGGATGAGGATGAGTTTAGAGATGGTCAGTGATGTGTTGGACGTGGTCAGTACAAGATTACTCATCTCCATCATTATTATTGACTTCTAGTAGGTCCATGGTTAATTTTATGAGATATGAGTTGATTTATTGAAGACGTGATAACACTGTCCAATATGCTCAGATATTGAACACCTGCCATATAATAGGCAAAGTCCTTATTTCTATTTGGCTCAAGGGGCTGTGTTAGTTAAACAGGTATGGGACTGCACTCTTGACTTAAATGCCCAGTGTTTGATGAATGCTTCAACATAATTCATTTTTATATACTCATCATATATTCATTTGGACGCATTATGTCGTTGTCGTCCCCCGTCAATCTGTGATTCCGTCCATGTCACAAATGGTTTTCGATTTTGATGGGTGCAAAAATTCCCTATGAATGCACTCTTACTATTAACTGTGGGGAAAATTTAAGTTGAATTTCTTGAATTTTACAGTCATGTATACAAAAATATCTTTTAAATACTTTTGACTTTGTCATATAATAAAAAAACCCTACCCATTATATCTATAGTTAAAGAAGAAACTGTTTGATGTCATGAAGAACTAAGCTGGAGCATGAAATCCTGATTTAATACATTTGATGATGGAAATATGTTAGCCTCAAGCATCAAAGCCATCTTTCACTTACATGAGCAAAATTAATTGGATTTGAGTGTTGTTTTTGCTGTGAGCACATTTTGTGCGTCATTAGTTTGAAATAGACTTTACGACTTTTTACGTTCTATAAAGACATACACAGATCATAGTGGCTGCTCAAGTCATTTATAATTTATTTCATGTATTTATTTCAAGATAAGAATCATGGAAATTTGAAAACCTGCAAATAGTCAGAAATGGCATTTTGAGCATACCATTTTTCCAAATTTTATTGAAAATAAATCTTAAAGACTTTTGTCAATACCTTTTAATATGCCAATAGAAGGTTGGATCTTGGATGGTGTTTTTATACTCAGAATCTATTGCAATCTTCTTTTTTCCTTCCGCCACCAAATAAGCAATGATCGATTTTCTTAGTTTTTGTTTAAAAGCCTTTAATTAAAGCTTGTGGATTGGTTTGTGATATGGTTTATTGACAGGACATTCTGGCTTCCATTTTATGAAATGATCTGCACTATTGGAGGTACTGGTATTCTTTTAGTCAAGATCTGAAGAAATATTTTATATAGGTAGATTTTAAATATACTGTTAATAGATTTACATCAGTATGAAATTAGTGCATGAGACATTTTAGGATTCTTTCGGAAATAGGAAGCTTCCAGAAAAAGAGCTGAAAGGATGAATTTTAACAAAGTTGCTAGGCTCTAAAGTTAATTGATTATTGAAAGTAACTTTTTTATTGTGAATCTCAATCAGTGATAAAATGCTGACCAGGAAAATTTACTGAAGTGAATATCCTTATCCTTTCTCAGACATCATTAAATAAATCAAGTATAATAGAATTGCGGTGACCTTTTCCATTCTTTTGTTTTATATGACATGATATTGGATATTCATGAATTTGATGCCACAGAATTACAGGAATCAATTTTTGTCTCACATGGAGCTACTAATACATTCAGATAGGTTTAATGACAATAGCATGTCTAAAACACTTGGAGGTAAATTATGCCAGACTATGTTTTCTAAAGATTTAGGAGTGAATGCCTTCTATTCGTATTCACCAGTTGAATTAATTTCAGTTTTATATACTGTTTTTCCTCAAATATGTAACTCTCTACATTTTGGTACAAAATCTGTCGTGGAAAATCATTGCTACAATTTTAAATAACATTTTTGAATCAATTGGACATCAGGTTAAAAGTCAATTTGAGCAAAATATTGTTTTTATGCTTTTATAACATGATCTAAAAGTAATCTCTAGTCCTAGATAAAGTAATCCGCAGCAACTGTTAAATTCATTTGACAATTTCCTCTTTTATTTTTTTGCTACATTAGCCAAATGATTTTTTTTTAGGTAAGGATGAATTGAATTGAATCCACATTCAATATTTATTCAGCATTTTTTTGTCACTAGCTTCAGTAGCAGAAAGCCAAACAGTGAAATAGAACAAGATATTAAACAATTTCCTCTTAATTCCATTATTGTGGAACTTTGAAAGATTAAGAATGGTCATGATTTATTGCATCTTAATGCAGTTCCTCTTTCCTATCATCACTATAAAAAGATTTGTTGAATCCTGGTGAAGTTACAGGCCATCTTTTTACAAATGCTCAAAGCAATACGGTTTGCAAATCTGTATACAATTTAAAACGCAGTGAGAAACAAAATTTTAGCTGTGACTTGAAACAGGTAAAGTTCTGGGTTTCCTTATGTTTATTGGTACCATAACTGTTTTTGAGGTGGAGCAGCACTAAAACTTCTATCACCAAATAATTTTAGCCTTGTTTTAGGAACGGCAGGTTTTGTTGTGTTTACCAGTTAGCAAAAGGTGTAGAATGTGTAGACAAACATAATGAGCAAGATTGTTTTGACATTGCTACATGTAGACTAATGATAGAACTTTGTACTGAATGTGGATTTTAACAGGCAACCATTGTAGAGATTTTAACATTTTAGTTGCTTTTTACAATTTTGGCAGTGATTTGAAATTGGCCATAGGACAAATTATTTTCCAAGAGCACTTTGAAAAATCTCTCAATATTCTGCATTCAGTCTAAACTATCATGAACATTTTAGCATTAAAATGTATATTTATTTCAATATGTCTCTTATGTGTAGAGTAGCAGTCTTGAAGGAAAGTGCAGAGTACCTGGATAACACTCCACCAGTTTAGACCAAAAATCCTACGCCTCTTCATGCAAAAACCAGGAATAAAATCCATTTCCAGCAAACTAATCATACAGGTCATGCATTTAAGTTTGTTATGGAATAATATGTGAATAAACTAGATGTGCATTACTAAATTATTTATTATTAAAACAAATTGAAATAATCGTCAAACGGTGGTTGCTCATTGTGATTGACATTTAGTTTGTATTTATAATAATCTATATTGTACCTGTTACCTTCTGTACCTTGTCATTCTGTTTTTACTAAGTTACCTATTGATCAATGTCTATTCTTATATCATTACGTAGAACACTAGCAAGTCATACTGACATGAACCTATGTTGTTCCTGCTAAAGCAATCCTCCTACATTATCTATAAATCATTTTGGAAAATCTATAAAATCATGTTCAAAGTTTGAATATATTGGCAGTGATAATTCAGAAACTTGAGTCTAAAGCTGCGTTCACATTGGGATTTGGTAACTTTGGTTACTAATTCAGGGCACAGTGTTAGTTGAGCAGTCAGAGTGCTGGACTCGTGACAGAATCTCCTTGATTTAAAGCCGAGTCGAGAAGAAGAGTATAAATAAAATAAAACCAAGTACGGACAATCCAAACCATTAGTCAAAATTCGAAGTCCAATAAAAACGGTCAAGGCAAAATAGTGTAATCAGCAGATGGACTGGTCACCGTGTACAAAATACACGACAGTGGTAACAGGTGTCCGAAAGAGTAAGCTTATTTTAAGCCCAGCCTCTGAGTCTGACAAGGAAAGTGTTCCTAGTCATATGGATGAAGGTCCAACCGTGTACAAATTAACCTAATGTAAAAGAACCCTTGATAGTGGACAAATATCACTTACCTTCACCCCATTGTACATTAGAAATAAAAGTCACAGCATGTTTGTCACAAATGCCCTAGTATTGCGTTGATGAGACATTAAAGCCCATTCCATTAAGAATTCTCTGGTGTAGGTGAATGCAGATGCTTTGAGTAGAAAGTAGGATCTTAAAAGTGGATCTCTTCTCGTGAGATATTGTAAGATATTTCTCAAACTTCATTACACCTGTGACAGATTAAGTGATGCAGTACCGTGTGCTAACATGAATTCTAATTGTGACAGTGTAAACTCAAACATTGTTCTGAATTTATTTGATTTGGGTAATCTACTTTGGTTTTGTCAGTGTGATCGCAGCCTTAGTGTGACATGAACTTATCAATGTTAATGTGTTATTGGGTGATTCATACCATTTAAAAAATAATGGCAGTTTGACACAGCTGAGTAATGGACATTATCAGGAAACCCCTTCAGCCAGTCATCATATTATCTTGTAAATGAGTTTTCAGACCTTTGAAATGGAATTCAGAAGAGAATAAGTTCATGAGATAGAGGGGTAAGGGTGAATAGAAAGAGAAATATTGAATGTGGATAAAAATAAAAATTGAATATAATTTTCATTAAAAATGTAAATCTCAAGAAATAATTAAAGAAGCCAATTAATGTGACCATCCTATTGCTGTTTACATAGTAGTTCCTTTCTTTTTTACATAGCTTCTTTGATTTGGGGATACTAATTTTAATTTCTTTTTCAGAGATCATTTTAAGAATGCATAATTTATTTCTTAACTCTATATGTCATGAATTATTACAATAAGATGTATTTGGAAAGAAGAGCTTTAAATTTCAACTTGTGTGGTGTATAATTTACATAACTAACAGACAAATGTGCCATTTGGCACCATTTCACCAATTTATGTGCATACAATTGCTGGTGATAGTTTCAACAAATATATCTTACTAAACTAAAATTCTTCCCCAATTTCATGTGTTTACATGAGTCACAAGTTATTGGAAGAATTTACTATGAAGAGATAACTTTATGTATAACAAACTGAAAGTGACATTGTATGCGGAGATGGCGTGGTTGTACGTGACAAGGAGTAGGGTCACCTGTCCAACCTCGTGAGTTTTCTCCGGGTCCTCCAGTTTTCTCCCAATGCTAAAGACCCCTACGCGCAAGCGAACTATTGAAATAAAATTAAACCATATGTTGGCCCCAAAATAACCCCATTTCTCTCTCTCTCTCTCTCTCTCTCTTGTCTGCGGTGAAGAATCACAGAGGTTTTGTAATAGAAATTTTATGATAGGTCGGTAGAGGTGATGTTATTAATATTGATTTGTCAAGATTGCTTTTATTATGAGATGCATTGTATTGTCTTGACAAATAAGAAGCATGTATTTTATCCATATTTAGCTACTCCTCATTATATTTAGAAATGTGCTGATTCAAAATCACCATTTGCGGACATATTAAATACATCATGAAGGTATTAGTGGATGTCTTTTTTCCTTTTCCAATCTATAATTCAAAAGAATTTTAAGATTGCTTGCTTGTTGAACTAAGGTAATTTGTATATTTTTTGATTGATGTGTTTATCAAGACCGCCAGCTGCTATTATTGGGGTTTGTTTGAAATGTTTTGGGATGCCTATAATTGATAACCAGATACGGAAATATATAATTTTTCGAAGGCAAGTTTCATAGTTGTATCCCCATTTATTAAATCTTACAAAATGCATTACAATGTTATATATGAAATTTTTGTTTTTGGACCCTTTAGAGTTCACAATTTTCTTCCGATTTTGATGTAGCTTGAAATATATATTTATAACCCAAACATCTTTGTTAAATTCATTTTGATATTCACGCACATCGGATTGTAATTTCTGAATTTTTGGACCTTGATTGTATGAAAAATCATGTATTTAGTATTGCTTTGTTGGGGGTAAGGACAACACAAATCTTTTTCTTTTTTTTTATTTGGAACCAGGAACAGTTACACTCTTAAAACTCACTCAAAAAACAAAAAAAAAACCCATCAGTCTGGTTCTGGGAATCATCTCCCTTGAGTTCTGGCCTCAGACTGCCAATTAAAATTTACCAAGAAACAGCATTTAATAAAAAAACTGGGCGCAGACCACAAAATTGTATGTATGTATGTGAATCATAGAAAACAGGTTATTTTATATGGTCTATCAAGGCATGATTGTAACATTAGCTTGTAACTTAGGATTGTGACTTCCTGGATTATCGCCCATGATTGTGACTTCCTGGATTATGGCCCATGATTGTACAAAAAACGTTGGATTATATCATCGTTACACCGTAAGGATGGTTATGTACGAATTTCGTGAAAATCGGACCGAAACCTTGTACACAAATAGTTTAAAAGTATGATATACGATATACATCTAGGTTGTGGATCTTCTAGGGCAGTGATTCTCAACCAGTGTGCCGCCGCACACATGTGTGCCGCAAGATCTTTGCCGCAAAATTTCTCACTAAAGAAGCCAGCTGGACTGATGAAATTTGAAACACTGCAATAAAGTAAGTTCATAGCTGTGTTTTCTTTATTTAGTTTGGGTCTATGACCAGTCTGTGTTTATGTCTTGTTATGTTTTATTTCGCAAAATTCAAATATTTTTCATATATATTTAGCCAGGTGTGCGGCTATTTTGTTATGTGTTCCAAAGTGTGCCGTTGGCAAAAAAATGTTGAGAACCACTGCTCTAGATGTCACAGTTTTTGTCCAATTTTGAAGAAACTTGAAATTTATGTATATATATAAACCAAAGATCGAGGTTCCTTTCAGTATTCATGCATATTGGACCATAATTTGCTGGATTAAGGCCCCCGATTTTACCAAAAGTTGCATTTTTATACGCCCACATTTTCATGTGGACGTATTATGTCGTCGCCCCTGTCCGTCCGGACGTCCGTCCGTCCGTCCACAATTTGTTTGTGGACTCTCTACAGGTCACAATTCTTATCCAATTTTGACGAAACTTGAAATATAGGTTTATCCCCAAAAGATCTCGGCTGCTTTCGATATTGGCATGTATCGGATGAAAACTTCATGGATTATGGCCCCTGATTGTACGAAAAATCACGTTTTTAGCTTGTGGACCCTATAGAGGTCACAATTTTGAACTGATTTGGATGAAACTTGACATGCATGTTTGTAACCCAAAGATCTTGGTTCCTTTCGATATTTGCGGCTATCGGAATGTAATTTCCTGAATTATGGCCCCTGATTGTCCGAAAAATCACCCTTTTTATCTTGTGGTCCCTCTGGAGGTCACAATTATTATTCGATTTAAAAAACCGTTTGATTATATCACCGTTACACCCTAAGGAAGGTTGAGTTTGAATTTCGGGAAAATCGGACGAAAATTGCCATACAAAATGGCCACCGTTTGTACGCGAATACTGTTAAAAAATGGTATATCAAGGTTGTGGACCCTGTGGAGGTCACAATTTTGATTCGATTTTGATGAAACTTGAAATTCATGGTTATAACCCAAAGATCTTGCTTCCTTTCGATATTTGCGCATATCGGATCGTAACTTCCTGAATTATGGCCCCTGATTATACGCAAAATCGCCTTTTTTTTTAGCTTGGAGGTCACAATTATTATTCGATTTAAAAAACCGTTTGATTATATTACCTTCACACCCTAAGGAAGGTTGAGTTCGAATTTCGGGAAAATCGGACGAAAATTGCCATACAAAATGGCCGCCGTTTGTACGCGAATACTGTTAAAAAATGGTATATCAAGGTTGTGGACCCTGTGGAGGTCACAATTTTGATTCGATTTTGATGAAATTTGAAATTCATGGTTATAACCCAAAGATCTTGCTTCCTTTCGATATTTGTGCATATCGGATCGTAACTTCCAGAATTATGTCCCCTGATTATACGCAAAATCGCCTTTTTTTTAGCTTGGAGGTCACAATTATCATCCGATTTAAAAAAACGTTTGATTATATTACCGTTACACCGTAAGGAAGGTTGAGTTTGAATTTCGGGAAAATCAGACCAAAATTGCCATACAAAATGGCCGCCGTTTGTACGCGAATACTGTTAAAAAATGGTATATCAAGCTTGTGGACCCTGTAAAGGTCACAATTTTAATTTGATTTTGATGAAACTTGAAATTCATCGTTATAACCCAAAGATCTTGGTTCTTTTCAATATTTGCGCATATCGGATCGTAACTTCCTGAATTATGGCCCCTGGTTATACGCAAAATCCCCCTTTCTTTAGCTTGTGGTCCCTCTGGAGGTCACAATTATTATCCAATTTAAAAAAACGTTTGATTATATCACCGTTACACTGTAAGGAAGGTTGAGTTTGAATTTCGGGAAAATCGGACCAAAATTGACAGACAAAATGGCCGCCGTTTGTACGCGAATACTGTTAAAAAAATGATATATCATGGTTGTGGATCCTGTATAGGTCACAATTTTAATTCGATTTTGATGAGGAAGGTTGAGTTCTAATTTCGTGAAAATCGTACCAAAATTGCCGGACGAAATGGTCGCCGTTTGTACGCGAATAGTGTAAAAATATGGTATATCATGGTTGTGGACTCGCTACAGGTCACAATTCTTATCCGATTTTGATGAAAAGTCACATTTCTAGGTTGTGTACCGTCACACCATAATCATTGTCGGTTTCGATTTTCATTAATATCAGACTGGAACTGACCAACTAAATGGCTGCTCCCAATACAGTATGAAATACAGGACTTAAAGATGTAGGAAAAACCACTTTCGGTATTGCTTGTTCTCTGTCCATCTCTCGAAATTGTGGGCGTATCCTGCCTGGCAGTGCCAGCCTATCTTTTAGCTTGTTCTCCATCTTGCATGGCAACTGCTTGTTATCCAATTTTTACAATTTTTTGAATATATCATTGTTACACAGTGATGAAAGTTAAGTTTGAATTTCGTAAAAATCGGACCGAAACACTGCCAAACAAAATGGCCGCCCCTTGAATGAAAAATAGTGTAAACATATATAATACCAAGGTTGTGGACCCTCTAGAGGTCAGAATTTTTATCAGATTTTCGTGAGATTTAATATCAAATTTTGAGAAAATCAAAACGAAACTGCCCTTGTATGGCTGCTTCTTGTATGTAAATAATGTAAAAGTATAATGCAAAATGAAGCTTGTGGACCATGTAGAGGTCACAATTTTAGTCCGATTTTGATGAAACTTGAAATATATGTTTATATTACAAAGATTTCAGTTCCGTTCCATATTCGTGCATTTCAAACCTTTCTTTACTTAGTTATTACCTGATCTTACAAAAAATCATGTTATTTTTTATAGTGTTCTCTATCTATCTCGTGCAAAATGTTGGCGTATATAGCATGGCAACCGCTTGTTGATTTAGCTTGGACGACTTTTCTAATTGTTTTTATCATGGGCCCCTACAAGTCTCAATCTTTAGACAAATTTATCCATAGATAGCAGATGGAATGTTTTAACATATGCAGTGTTTATAGTATCAACAATGTGAGAAATGTTAGCTACGGTTTATATCAACTGCTAAGGTAAATTTAACATCTCTGTATCTTTTTTCCGGTGTATATTATTATAATGTGTATTTAAAATTTTGTTTAAAAACTATCCTGTTTTGTTCAAGATCAAAGTTATCATTATATAAACTGTGTCAAATTTATAACATCTTCTAGCTCACATACACTTTAAATCATGGGGAAAAAAACCCCAAAAAGCTAGATGTTCAATAATACAGTAGTTACAGTGATTCTAAGGTTATTTCATTATGATATTTAGAATTAAATGCATTTTTTTTTTCTTTCTGATATTTATTCCCCTTTTTTTTTTACTTGTTTATATAAAAATGTCCTCTCTATATAATTGGAATCTGATTTGTGCTTTGCTTTACATTCAAGGGATCATGTGTTTAGATATTTCTTGTAAAACTGTAATTTGATTATGGAATGGTATAATAAACCATTTCAGCCAACATATATATATATCAGACAATGATTTGCATATAATTTTCAGTGTTTGAGAGGGTTTTGAGTTGATAAGCTATAATTTTCCTTGCTTTTAGGCAACCTTAATGACAGGAAGGAGATAAATCTTGTAGCTCAAAGTCGAGTGTAATGTCAGCAATCAATGATGATAATATGCCTTCAAGATGAAATATAAAGTATTTTGGGTCGGCTTAATTGGCATCACTATTGGCACTTTTGACACCAATAACTGATTTCAAAACAAATTTATTTATATCTAGAATATTGAATTTAGTTCCAGTAAGAAAGATATAATATTTTGTGCAATTATAAATAAAATGTGTTGTGTAAGTGGGCAAGAAAATAAATACAATTAATATGGAATAGTGCCTTATTGAAAATTATATTAGACTCCTTATTACCAAAAAACAAGTACAAATTATTATCAACTTAGTCAACTGTCTCTTTAGTGCTGGTTTCTCTAACCCTTAAAAAAAAAAGATAACGTGAAATATTTTGTCTTCAGAATCGGCTTAATCGATATAATCTGAGTCAGAATCATATATAGGCATTTCAATGACTTTGAGGGTCTTTAACATTCCCAACATCGTTAAATTATGTTTTTTGTCAAAAAATGTTGAACGATGACATGTTTTTCTCAATGTTATTGACAAGACAAGTTCCTGTCTGAGACGCATGCATGGCAATATCAATTAAATACGAAACTAAATACTCAAAAGCGGCTTATAAAAAAGGGTCTTGCTATGGACGCAAATATGCGACCGTGACCACTTTTGGATATAACGTTGTGGTGCAAATATGCGACTGTGACCGGTAAAGGGTTAACAAATGCCTTGCTGTGTGGGATACACTACACTTTTTAATTCTTATCTCTGATCAACAAATATTATTTTATAGTTCAGTATCTAAAATATAATTTCCTTTAGGATATAGGGTAGATATTCAAATTTAGATTTAGAATTAAGATATTTTTTGTGTTATAAATGATTTTTAAATTGATGTTAGGTTTCATGTCAATAAAATATTTTTTGAATGACTTTCTTAATCCCTTCTTTTTCTTGATAAAACTGTGTTCCTTTATGTTTTGTTAAGAACGAATATAGATTCTTAGTGAAAATCTAAAATAAACATTGATTGAAGCGCTGAGGTAATATTTAATAAGATTGGAGGGTTGTTAATTGTCATATCTGAGTGGTTCTTCACAGTTTCTGCGTAGTAAAAATTGTAGAGTTCCACCAATGTATTGATTTTTTGTCTGTGCTGATCGTTCGGACCATGAGATTCAAGTTACTAGCCACGCCAACTATACGACTCTAGCTTCAACACACATACATAGTATTGACGCCATGTTAGCGCAATAACAATATGGCTGACGTCACGCAGGGCTATTTTCAAAACAACATATCGCTTGCTTGTGATTATCTAGATAGGTGAAATCCTTTTTCGTCTCTTTGAATGGAATTTAAAGTTATAAGGATCCATATATGGTAAGTGTTGAAATGTATGAATATGTGACTAAATGTCTGCTTCTAGATTCTTTGCTTTAAGTAGAAGAAAGAAGAAAAAGGATAAAAAAAAATGGTGGCAGTCTGTTGTTGATGAGGTATCAGTTTCTAAGAACTTAGAATTTATTTGATCAATAATTTGCTTGTTATCTGATCTTGTTAATGGATTTGATATACTAATAACCTTTATTTTAATATTGCTCATTACCAGTCTTCGAAGTCAGAATATTAGATTTGACAAAAGACACCTGGGACACTGGTTGTTGTCAATTTTATTCAGTCACATGATATGTCCTACATATTGCAATTTACTATATTTGAAAAGTTTATTCTCTCAAATTCAATGTTGCTAATAAATTTATAGGAAATATATAGAGTTTAAGAATAAACAATCCAATGCTTTATCTATTCTGAAATCTGTTACTTTTGACTTAAACATTGCTTGAGTTATTGATATTAAACATCGGTAAGTTTTAAATTTCTGATTTTATAGTTGCAGTAGTAAAACTTCAAACAATGGGTTTAAGGAGTTAGTATTGTAGAAATTATGATATAAATATAACTATTGTAGATTAATTGGTCTAGTAGTTGAGATTTACGTTCTATTTCGGATTCAAAATAAAGATAATCAACAGGTAGATATTTTGAATATGTAGGGACCCAGGGGGTTGATGGTACCTGATAAACAATGATCTCATAATTTTGAGCTTGCTAAATAATTTGGAATTCACATATTGTGACTAACTAGATGTTAATTACTGTGAATATAGTTAATAAAATAGTATCCTGGATGGTATCAAGAAATATCTTACTATTACCTTGCAAATATTATATTAAATCTAACCTGAGCTCATTCTTGCTATAATCTCCAGGTCCCAATGGACTGGATATGAATTTGATGTGCAAGGTTTTTCACTCTTAAAAATCAACACACAGAGAAAAACTAATATTATCTACTGTAAATATAATAATAGCTGGTCTTTATGGGGAAAATATAGTATGAAAAAATTGTACATTTGGTAGAAAATGACAAGCCATGTACCTTTCTGTACCAACCGGGCTTATAGTAAAACTAAAACAATTAATTCTTTTATAGATACTCTAGGACTTTGGATGTGGAATGTTGTGTATAGCAGAAGAATTTAAATGCTATTTAATTTGATTGTGTTTCGAATTGGTTCACAGATGCATTTATTTATTGAAATTATAAGAGATTTGGTGGTTTTCTTGTAACAATAACATGGGAAACAGGATCTGGACATTGGCTTGTTCCAAAGAGTCTGTAGGCAAAACTTTCAAATCGTTGCTGAGATATACACATTCTATCATTCAATTTATACTTACTTTAACATACATAGAGTAATAGAGACAAAATGTGTGTAGAAAACCTATTTTCAATTCAGGGACATCAATCAGCTTCAATTATATCAACAATTAGACTGAAAGTGATTTCCTGGTGGTAATTAAGTTAAAATCCCTTATTTCCTATCAATTCTCTCACATTAAGTCACTTATCAACCCAAGACAGTGAGAAATTCCTGCAATAGATTAATCTATTCTCACTCAATTCAATTCATGGTGCTACATATTCCGTTCTGCTGTGGTTATGAAGTTTCTGGTCTGAGTGAACCAATCTGCGAATTCTAACATCTACAATGTAATTAGTTTTTCTGTCCTACATGTTCCCTTATAAGACTACTTTTAACTCTTTAGATTGATTCAAATTATATGTGCATATTGTTTGGTTAATTTAAAAAGTGGTAAATTCACCAATATGTTAGGTGAATCTTAAATTCATGTTGACTGTTCAAATTGGAAGAAACTAAACCATTCTCAATTTAGTTACATGTATTTGTGTGTAGAGGATTATCATCTATCTGAAACATCCGACTACAACTTTTATTTCAGGTATTCTTTAGTCCGGAAATATTTTGTACTAGAATATGAATATATACAAATTGTTCAACTCTTAGTTGACTGATGTCGCCTTTTGTCAACACCTAATTACTTTTATCGACAAAACCGGTTTGCCGAAAGCATTGTTCCTAGCGAAATAAGAGTTACTTCCCTCATAGACTTGATTGTTTAATTCCTGTTTAACATTTTGACCGTTACACTTCGTGCTGATGCTTCTTGACAAATTATAATAAAACAGTGATTTTGTCTAGGCGTACAGGGGGGTGGATGGCCGAGTGATCAGGACGTGCGTGCTGTATCATAAAGCCTGTCATTGAGTCAACTGGTGTGGTTTCGAATCCCTGGTTGTACGTGACAAGGAGTAGAGGGGTGTCTGTCCAACCTCATGGGTTTTTTCCAGGTCCTCCAGTTTCCTCCCACTACTAAAGACCTCTACGCCCAAGCGAAATTATTGAAGTAAAATTGAATCATATGTTGGTCCCAAAAATGACCTAGTTTGTGTCGAGTGGATGTCAAACCTCATTTCTCTCTCTGTGTGTCTAGGCCTACACAAACGTGTTCTCCAAATCACGGATTACCATTATGACATGGATTACCATTATGACATGGATTTTAATGACGTCAAACCTAAAGGTCACTTCAGAGTTAATAAGGGATTATAATGTGAGGATTAATTTTAAAATAATAATTTTTTAATGAATCAGTCTTCATGTATGCTTATATCAGAATGATAATACATTCCCAAAATTTATATTTGAAAAATTGTTAACTACAATAATTCAGAGCCCTGGTTATAAATCCCTGCATGAGTCAAAAATAATCACTAGGATTTTTCAAGTCTGGTTTTCACTTATAATGTGTGGCTGACAAGATAAGAAAAGTGTGTCTAGTCACATGGATAGGACAGAAAAATAAGATCCAGCTGTTTATGCATTAATTGTGTCTGACAAAGACTGTGACAGATGCTTAGGTTCCAGACCTGAATATAATTTGATAAAAGATCTTTTGACACTGACAGAAATCGAAGAAGTGTAGGTGGAGAAAAAATGCTGGAAGACAAGTTGTTTTGTTTTTTTTTTGAAGAGATCAATCAATTAGCCTACTTGTTTTCTGTTAAACAGTCTGGGTTGGTTAACCCATTTATAAATACACAAGTGAATTGTGTCAGCTCAACATTCTGCAATCCTTTGCTGTTTTTTCTTGTCAGGGGATAAACAGGCTACATTAATCTCTTAGATTATAATCTGACGGTTTACTACTATCACGATTGGGACTCCCTTATAGGAACTGTCTATCAAGAATCAACTGATAAGTTTACCAGGGAAGAAATCGAATAAAGAATTTATGATAGGCTGATACCACTCAAACAGAAGTCAAGATGTTTATTTCCGTCTGAAAAGAGCAACTCAGAGTTACATACATCAGAAAGACCATTAGACCAATCCATCACCCTTTCAAATAAATTATGGAGAGAGAGAGAGAGAAATGGGGTTTAACGTCCACTCAACACAAACTAGGTCATTTCGGGACTAACATATGGTTTAATTTTATTTCAATAATTTGCTTGCGCGTAGGGGTCTTTAGCAGTGGGAGGAAACCAACCGGAGTGCCCGGAGGAAACCCACGAGGTTGAGAAGGCGCCCCTGTCTCCATGCCACATACGCTCACACCAGGGCTCGAAACCACTGCCGCAAGCCAGAGGTGACCGGCCAGCTAGAGATCGAAGCGCGGCACTCTAGTCCACTAGGCCATCCCAACCCCCCAATAAATTATGGTATGGTAATAATAGAAAAAAGAACATTTTCAGTAATGCAGTTTAGATACCTTGGGCAAAATAGAGTAACAAAATATCATGGAATGATGATTTGTGAATTTCTTTGAATAATTGTGCTTAACTACAGTCTGAATATCTGCAAATAGAAAGAAGTATGCAGTTTGAGTTTCTGTGAATAATACCTAGTTAATACAGACTAAGTGTCCAATTTGAATTTCAATAAAAAAGTATTGTCTAATTTGAATTTCAATGAAAAGTATTGTCTAATTTGAATTTCAATGAATAATATTTATCTAGTTTAAAATTCTATGACTTGCCTTATCCACATAACATGCAGTCTATCATGAATTGGGATGAAAGTGTTTAATTATTTTGTTAAGTAGGAAATTTATAATTTTGTGTTGATTGTTTTTCCCAAAATTTTCATTTTTGTGGAAAGTATAAAGATGTAGAACTAATAAGTCAAGTTTAATTATGTTATTAACATGTCCTAAATCAATATCATATTATGATTGTATAGATAGAACTATGTATAGAGTGCTAATTTATGGTATTATAATACTACAAATCAATATCTCATCTGTGAAATACTCACCAATCACAGAAAACAAGTTATTTCCCCATGTTTTATTGTTAATACATACAATGTAAACAAAGGAAGTTGTTTAAGAGGAATTATTATTCTCACCATTAAAATACATAAAGTTTTGAATATGATATTCAGAGAAAACTTGGACGTAACTACCGGTAATTATCCAAGCCTACTTAAGCTTGGTGCAGAGGGTCAACTTTTCGTCGCTTGTTGCTGCAATAGGCAACTACTGGCGATTCCGAGCAATTGGCAACTCGAGGTCTCCCATGTGCGCTGACTGGCAACGAGAAGCAATTCTTCCCCGGATGTATCCGGAATGCCGATATCACGTGATCATTCAAAATGGCGCCGTACAACATATGACAGTAGAGCGCTCGCTGATTGGACAGTTAACCAGTTGCTTGTTGCCTGTTGTCGCCTACCGCCGCAGACGAGCAATTTTGAAGCAACAGATGAACAATTCCTCGGCGACGAGCGATTTTCTGTTGTCGAATATCAAACATGTTTGATATTTGGCAACGAGAAGCAACTCGGAGCAACAGCAGGCAACTATTGTTGCCCGTTGGCGCAGACGAGCGATTTTTTCTTTCAATGACCAGCGATTTCACTCTTGCCTGAAAGTTGCTCGAAAAAGTTGCCCGTCTGCGCCTGGCTTTAGAGAAAGGTATTTTTCATGCACATCGGCACATCTGTTAAATTTCTTGAATACACTAAAAAATACAAAGTTAAAACATATATTTTAGCGGAAATGATGCATTTGTCTTATATACTTTTAATTCGAACATGATCAGATATAACTTAATTTAAATCACATCAAATCTGAAATTATTTTCAAACAAACTGGTGAAGATCTCTGAAGTGCTATTGCCTCTTTATATGACCACAACCCACTTAGTTAGGTCGTAAAACTGCATGGTGCTGAAATACAATTTCTGGGATCTTTTTGGCTACTCAGAGGGGAGTTCATTTACAATTAAACGCCTTGGATCCTAATAATGAATAAATGTCAATAATCTCCCTGTGATTTGAAAAAGTAGAAGTTTATCTCTTCATTGTATTATGTCTGTCTTCTGACCTGATTTGACTCTTTAAATTCCTTTGTGGTCCAGATGTCATTCTTTTTCATGGCTTAAATTTTCTTCTAATTAACCTTAAATTTAATGTAATCTATCTTCTCTATGTATGTTTAGAGTATTTTTAATCAGATTTGTTTGGCCACATCCCTCAGTTAGAAAGAAACGTACTCTGTCTATATTCAACACATTGGAGACAGTTCAGATGGTAAAATAGAGACAAATAGAGATCACATTTTTTCATGGCACTTGTGATTAAAACAATTGTCTGGAAATGTTACATAAGTCATTAACGTGATGGCTAGTAATGGATGTATTTTTCAGAGTCTCTATTGTACGGTGGTGAAATCGGGTCTATTAGAACCAAGCGTTGAGCAATAAAATCCCACGATAATTGGACAAATTAACTTGCATGTAACTTGGATACTTTTTATGTGAGTTAAAAGGTTTCAAAGAATGAGTTTTTATTGAATTTGTGTAATTTATGTTATTTACAGTGGACTCTGTCACATCCGATCTCTGTGACATCCGACATGATTTTAAAGGGACAATAACACTCTTGCTGGATTGACAGCTCCAGAAAATAAATATTACCCTTATTCTAAGTACTAGATGTTTAAGTGTCCTACTTGTTGTGTAAATTATCCATTAAATCATATTTTACTTGTCCAGAGCCGCCAGAGGGATCAAAAATGCTTTCAAATCCAAGTTACATTTGAAAAGGTTTACGTTAGGCTTTTCAAACCATTAAGTTGAATTTTTCCAATTCTTTAAATTAGGTGTGTTAAGATGAAATTTGTACCATCAATTTATTGGAATATTGTAAAATAGTACAATTTGTTGACCAGAATAAAGATCGGGGCATATTATTCAGTTACAACAAGAGTGGTATTGAGCCTTTAATGTCCCGATTTATTTCCTTATTACATCAGCCAAAAAATCTCTGGTAAATCCGTACTCTGTATCTTCCGGATTACGACATCAATCAGCCGTCCCGTCACATAATTTCCATTGAATCGTCACCATATAATCCGGCCTTAAATCGGTAGGTGTCAAGCAATTGCCAATCAATTTGCCCGTTAGTTAGATTAAAACTTGATGGGTGTGAAGCCACAAAAGATTAACAAGCAATCACCAATCAATTATCGGTAAGATTAAAACTCGCTATCGTGTAGGTCTTTGTTGATTACCTTGATAATTTTAAAATCTCTTGTAAGAGAGTAATTGTGACAAATACTCAAGGATTTCTACGAATTTCCCCCACAAATTCGGTCGTACAAATAAATATTCTTAGCACCTGTTAGAAAACATTTGTTGCGCATGCCGATTAAACCTGATGAGTATCAAGGTCATAAAACGGCCGCTGAATACGTAACGTCCGCTCACTTCAGCCCATTGTTTGTTCACCCTACGACGGATCTCACCGAACCGTATGACGACACCTTGACACAGAACGGAAGATTATCAATGAACACGTGATAGCAAACACAAGCGTGCTACCAGACGCGACCTATTCAAAATGCCTACGCATGTTGAATGAAATAAATATTAATGTTAGAAAATTTTGAATGTACAGAAAAGTTTATCATTTTTAAATGGAATAACTTTCTGGTGATTCGAAGCAAAATTATAATAATTTTCAAAGTTACATTATTTCCGGTTTTGACAAAACTGGGTATTCCGGATCTCTGTGACATCCGACATATTGTAACGATCCCGTACGATGTTGGATTTGACAGAGTCCACTGTATATCATGTTTTAATGTAACAAAGTCTTCATCTCTAGGTAATTGGAGTAAATTAGCTTGGTGTCAAGAACGTGAGTCGGCATTAACATGGCATCACTAAACCCTGGAATTAGCTTCTATTCATATTTTGGTATTGACATATAATATGTTGGAGATTTGGGTCTGTAAGCCTTGGCAGATGCTCATCAGCATTGAACGTATAACTAATAAATAGCTATCAGTATTGATTATATGGTTCATCGTGTTCCTGATTTAGATTTGGGTAAATGAAAGAGGATAGTTCCATTTGAAGTTCTGAAAATACAACTTATACATTCTATTTAATTGTCTCTATAATTCTAATGACTGTTTTTGTGTTGTAAAAGAGTATGTACCTGTTTTTGGGAGGCTGAATACCAAACAATATATATATGATTTGATTCTTAAAACCAACATTTATTTCGAATATTTGCATTCAACTAGTTTTTAAAGGCTATTTTATTGGTATCTGTTATTCAATGACAATTATGTAGTAAATATTTAATGATATTAATTCAGTGTAATCAACTAACATTAAAAAATAAATAAAAAGGCATAAAAATATATTGATGTTAATAATTCACAATGTCTAGAAGTCTGAAAAAGCACCCTAAACAATGGAAATATCCAAAATAAATAAAAAGGTATAAAAAATATATTGATGTTAATAATTCACAATTTCTAGAAATCTGAAAAAGTACCCTAAACAATGGAAATATACTGGGTATTAGATGGTTTAATGAATGTGCTTTAGATCAGAACGTCAGTGATTGAATCAAGAAAATGTGGTACAATTCTTGTCCACGCAACACTTTGGTCATGTTGGAGAAGATAGCAAAATTATGATAAAGAAAAGATGTTTTATCGACAGTTGAATAATAATGAATTCATCCCCAGTCAATGTAGTTTATAAATTGTCTGTTGACATTAACACTTATAATAATAAATTGTCTGCAAACAATCTTTGATCTTCATAGTATGTATGTATTCAAAATGGTTGACACTAAATGATTGATGATGAGGGATACCCATACTGTTGTTGTGGAGCCACAGTGGTTAAGTGGATAAGACAATAACTCACTAGCCTGGTGGTTTCGTGTTCAATCCAGACATTAGCTGAGAAAGTTAATCGCGATTTTCCGACAGTTGTTTGGATGGGAGGAAAACCGAGGTCCCATGTATACATTGGCATGCATGTTAAAGATCCCTTGGCAGTTAGAACTTGATATAAGAGTAGGTCTGTATGTCAATCTTCATTAGTCCAGTCGAAGCAGAACTGTAGGACGTTAAACCTCATTACTATTCAATTCATTTTGTTTCACTAAGCACCAGAATGAATCAACTGTAGAAATGTCTTTTAATACACTCAAGTAAGAATTCTACATGTATGAACTAACATTATTCACATGCTTTTAGAAGATTGGGTTTTGTTAAAGTGCCAGAAGAGAAATATTTTCTTTTATTCAGGAATGTTTTCTAATGATACTAAAGCACAATATTTTTGTATGTATTATATGGAAGGTGTTGTAAGTATTATAAACCTTATAAAATCTATATTGATGTCATATTTGTTTAACAGCTTATTTTGGCAACTGGGTCTTGTATTTTGCAATATGGATATAAATTGACTGCAAAATTATTAACAAATGCCATTAAACTGTGGGAATTTTCACTGTGTAACAGATCTACTTGATGCCCATTCGGTGCTTATTGTATTCACACTACAAAGCTTTAACCAGGGTGGATTAAATGCACAGAAACGCTTGGAGCACTTAACTGGCCACGCTTGTTTTGTCCAGTCTTATGTAGTACTGTATATCTTTGCTTGGATATACATTGTTGTATATATGCTTATAACATTGTACTATTTCTTGGTGTAGACACAGTTTTGATATTCCTGAGAAGGTATATATATATTGTGTCAAATTATTTTGTCACAGAACTGTCTGCCTTTTTGTGAGTAAAAGGTTAGAAGTTATTCTTGTCCTTCTTTGAACCAAAGCTCTTCGAAAAAAAATAAAACCAAAAGTCTGCCAATTAAAGTGTGATCGACATGAAACTTGGTGTGCATGTCCCTTGGACAATTGTGCATCAGTTGACAAACTTTGATTTTTAACATAGAGTAACAATTACAAGATGGCTGCAATGATGTCATGCTAGGTTTCTGTTCATGGTAGGCTCTTACTTGGTTTATAAAAACTGTCAGAGATTTCCCTGTTAAAAACACAAATCATGTTAAAATATTGAACGTATGTGTTATATTTATCATACATGTTATCAGTGATATAAAAACCTTATCTAAATATTATAATGGCATTAAGCCAAAGTCAGAATGACCAGTGTCGTGACTCCTGCTTCAGGTTAAACCAAACTGACCCATGTCGATTCTTTTCTGGACCTTTGATAGAAATACTTGACAGAATAGACCGCTTTACATTGTAGACAGTTAATTGCAGAACTCAAGACGTATACTTAATCAATTTTAATGGTTGAATTCGACACAAACATTCTAGTAGAAGATGTAAATAAATGTTTCTCTTATTCACATGTTTCCAGACTAATGATTTCAATGGCTGATTGAAACAGATTCAAAATAGGTTTTATAGATAATTATGAACAGGGCTACTTAGACACCAGATTAAATAATATACGAGGATGGGTTACAGGCAACAAAATGTACACTCACAAAAGCTAAGTCGTTTAAGCTGTCCCCAAGGGATTGTTGTTATTGGTTGGGTTTTACTTCCAATTCCACTAAAATTGATATCACAAACAAGTTGTTTTGTTTTAGTATGTTTAGTGCATGTGCAGGGGTCTTTTCTGTGGGAGGAAACCAGAGGAAAACCTAAATAATTATGAACATACTTATGTATTCTCAACCAGGTTGAGAAGTACCCCCACCCCCGAATACATATATCCTCATACCAGGTATAGAACCCAAGACTGAAATACACAGAGGATCACTGGCCGGTTAGATTTAGAGGCATGACCCTTTAGACAATTAGGTCATTCCACAACCACCTCCCACTCCCCCCCTCTCTCCTGCAAATGAAATGTCTTATATTATATAGGTACCCCCCCCCCCCTGTAAAATATGATCAAGAATAACAAAACAAGAACTGATTAATATTTGATTGGCTACAACCTTCTTCCTTGTGCTGACATTTAGTATACAAAAAATGTATCAGTAATCAGATAATAATGATAACTATTCGAGTTAAATCAGAAATCGTTAAAAGTCAACAGGCCTTAAACACTGTGTATAAACTTTAGTCCTTAAATAAGTATTTTTAACACTTATATTTCCCTCTGAAATTTTTAACCTTCTTAAAAAAGACTCTACCATATTAATTACACTGATCATGGTTGCTATGACAAGATTTCTGTTGGTTTGATGAACTAAAACAGGCTCCTATTAGATTGGTTTCTCTGGGATTATTTTCTTGTTGGTTAGAACTTATTCTCAGATTTATTCTTATATCTATACATTAATTATCAGTGTTTTATAGTGGTCAGATAAATTATTGCTTGCCTCTTTTAGATAGGTTTCATAATAGCATGTTGTTGGAATCATTCCAGTTGGTTAGAACTTGTCATATTAATTCAGAGACTATGAACTGACCTATGAGGATTTGAAGTAAAATGTTTATGAGCAATGGTATCTGATCACAATCTGCATGCTAGTTGTATTTTATGAATTTTGATTTATGTGCCAATGTTTTATTAAGATTAAGAAATGATTTTTAATGTTTTCACATTTTATGTTCTTCAGGAACAAGAGTGTCAAGATTTAGATCTATCTGATGATGAAGAACTAGCCCAAGCATTTGATATGCATTCTCTAATTATCAACAGACTATCGGATGATGACACCATTATATCCGCTGACCAGGTCATCAGTGAGATTGAAACAATGATGCAGGTAAATTCAGAAATCATTTCCAGAATATGGAGCAAAATTCTATAACACTTGCAACCTTTCAAAATATATTGAGCAGAATGAGTCCTAATAAAAACGACGATCTGCCAAGATGAATCAATTTGTCAGCTTCCTTCTTTGTCAGGTTTCAGAAAATCAAATAACTCTATGTGCATGACAAGACATGTAAAAGTATAGAATGTTGATTCATTTGAAGTAATGACTCTAGCATTTGTCAGCTTTCGGGTTAAAAAGAAAACTGTCTTTTGACAAATCATATAAATTTCATATTAAATTGTGAAACCACTATACAGATACAATATTACAATGAATGATAGATATACTGTATATAGGTGAGATATTAGCCATTAAAATCCTGCTCTCCAATTATTCCCAATTGATTATTGATTGGATGACCAGCTTCCCATAAAGGTTGTAACTATTGGCGATGAGGTCATCGTTCTACTCTTATATGATTTGTTTGCAGGAATATTGTGTACTGAACATGTTCTTGTGTTCTAAGGTTGTAGGTTGTGATAAATGAGTCTGAGATTTGCTGCAAGGCTGATAATAACAAGAAATAAATTATATTGTCAGTCATGTTTGTCAAACATTGAAATGAGAATCATGTAGAGGAATGAATACCAGTTCTTATTTATTTGTCTGTCTGAAAAAAATAAGTGAAAAGATTTCGGTTAAATTTCAAAAATCGCCTTCTTTAAAACATTGTTGTATATTATCATCAGTGTCGTTTTGTCCTCCAAAATTGCTTGTTAATTCGTACACAGTGTTTATGTTAATCATTATTATTGTTCTTGATCAATTTGTGAATGCTCTAGATGATAGCATTTCATTGCCTTGAACACTTTACACAAACAGGTAATAAAAGTTGACCCTACCCCAACGGATGTTCATGTCAAATTAAAACATATATAAACTGTAATAGATAAAATGTAAATTTCTATTCATATTGAATACATTTTATACATTGATATTATTAATGATATTGTTCTGCAAACAGAAACACATTGAAGTCACAGTTTAGCTCATTAGGAAAAACCGCTTGGCAACTGAACCTTTGAGCTTGAAGATTTTCTTTTAATCCCAGACAGGATGATCGAACCATTGATTTCTTTTCAAACTATGTTCTTTATGGACTGGTATGCAGGATAGACCTGGAAATCCAAATTTCGATTTATTAGAATAAAGATTTTGGTGCCATGTATGTACATATGTATGTATGTTTTGGTTATGTAACAATCATCATCATTTTTGTACATTTCTATTTTGTAGGAAACTAATATTGAAGATGGACCTGTTGAATTAGAAGAGACTCCAGAAGATTTACATTATGCTGAATTCAAAGAAAATCTTGCAAAACTTCCACAGTATTCTGAAGCAGGTGAGCATCTTTTATACATTGAACTGATTAATTTTTTAAAGTTCAAAATAGTGTTGACAGGACCAAGTGATCTTTTCGAATTAAAGTGTCACAGCATTACTGATCCTTTTGGTTCTCTAGTTTTACGTCCACTTCCACCTTGGGTGACGTCTTTGTTTTTACTTTTATAGCCTTTTAAGCGGGGCTTATGTCGACTTTGCAACCCAAAGCAACTAGTTGCAGTCAGTTGCAAGAGTGCTTATGTCGATGATATCAGCAACTGAGGACAACTGGGAGCAACTGAATTCGGAGTGCTTATGTCGACTCGGGACTGATAGCGATCACACTTTTAAGTTAAAACACGTGACTGTTAATTATTCATCGCGTGATCAACAAAATGGCGAATAACTTAAAAGAAGCAACACAAAGGCATGGTCGGTCTTACTACAATTCTATTAGTATATTATTGTCGACATCATCAACATTTGAAAAGTGGGTGTCTTTGTTCGCTTCCATCTGCTTATTTATAAAGTAACGTGACACATATCTCTTATCACGTTATGTCATTTCCATGGAAACGAGTTGACTCCAGTTGCAAGAACGCTCATGTAACTGACTCACTGACTGTAACTGACTCACTGACTGCAACTGATTGCAACTGACTGCAACTAGTTGTAAGAGGCGCTCAGGTCGAATTTTTTCAGTTGCTTTCACTTGCTCCCAGTTGCCGAAATGCCAGTTGCTTTCAGTTGCAAGGTCGACATAAGCCCTCCTTTTAAGCTACTAGGTTTTTAAGTTGCCACATACATACAGATGGCATCTTTTATAAAGGGACAAAGCTTTATGGTCTCCCCTCTTCTTTTTGTTAATATCTCTATTGGTAGGTAAACAATTGTTTTACCCGATTGTTACAATGTTGGGACTATGTAATATTACTATTAATATTTGTATCAATAGTCAGTAATAGAGTTTTGCATTCAGTTGCTCTTAAGTAAAGCATTTATTAGTCATTAGATGAATTAAATCATCATTTTCATTCCATTATATTCATTTATGGAATTTAAAACATTTATTATGGACAAAGAAGATAATTATTCTGGAACATGTAAACACTGAGAACCCTTATGAGTATTCAGGAATAGTGCCTTAAATGACAGGTGTGTGTAGCAGTAATCAGAATAATTTACATAATCTTATTGAGGCACAGATTCTTAATTTAACTAGACATATAACAGGAGTGAGATGGAACCTAATAGATTTTACTTAAACAACATCAGCTGTTGTCTATACCGGAAATAGACACATGTATAGAATAACAACTGGTTCTTTAGTCAATACTTTATACCATCAGACAGATGCCAATTTGGAAGAAGAAAGTGGGGTCTTCATTACAAACTTTTTTTTTTGTAAAAGGATTGTCCCCACCTAGCACATCTACCTATATTTACATCAAAATCTAAAAGTTAAAAACCAATGTATTACACCATGATAAATTTATAGAACTGTATCATTTTTTGATGTAAGGGCCAACTCCAATCGTCAAATAATTAATCATAAGGAGACAGATTTTTATCACTCAGATTCTGTGGGTGTATGATTTGTTGCCTGGCAACCTATTTTCTTATATTACTGGTATTTAAAACATAACCTAGCCTTTCTGTAACCAAGTCCCAATTTTATCATATATAACCCTGTATTTGAATTATTAATATGTTTTCTTGTCCGTTCCGTATACTAATAAATGACAAGATATTATATCAGTAATGAGATATATTCCCCAACAGCCAACAGTTCTTATTTTTCAGACATCAGAGTTTATGATGGTTATAAATATCATTAGTATTGATAATGATAAAACATAAAGCTACTCATAACATGATCTCAATATTATTCAATATATTAATATTATGGTTCTATTTAATGGTTTTACACTTTCGGCCGAAGGTGTTCCAAATTGCAGTTTGGGAATTAGATGAATTTACTGCTCTGTCTCTTCATTCATTTGGACTTAAGACATATGAAATGTAATGGAGTTTAAAGCCTAATTTTTTACTCCGACTGGACCAATGAAGACGGGACTTTTAGTTAATTCAAATATTGTTAAAGTGCACATAAAATGGCTCTAAAATTTTCTCTATATTTGTAGACCATGGTTATTTTATCTAAAATTAATTCAGTTATCTTCACTCAAAGTCGTAAAAATAGACCTCCTGTAAAAACGACTTTGCCAATTATCAAAAACACTCATAATCCCCTCAGACGCCAATGACGTCACAGTGACCGAATGCATATTCAGAATGTTTATTCCTTAATTACTTATATTATATACACCGGCGTACGTATTCATTAACACCTGACTGATTCCTTAATCCCCCTGATTAAATAAAACAATTGACTGCGGAATAATTTTTTGTTTTATAATTCATTTTAATTCAAGATCCAATTTAGAATTTGTTTCATAATGTACGGTCCATCTGTTTTCTCACGGCAGCAATTTTAATACACTCTACCATCGTGTACAGTCCAAACGATTCGAGATACATTTCCGTAAGAAGAGTATTGTGGTTCTAATTTAGAATTTGTTTCATTATGTATGGTCGTTCTGTTTTCTCACGGCAGCGATTTTAATACAATCTACCATCGTGTGCAGTCCAAACGATTCGAGATATATTTTCGTTAGAAGAGTATTGTGGTTCTAATTTAAAATTTGTTTCATTATTTACGGTCGTTCTGTTTTCTCACGGCAGCGATTTTAATACAATTTACCATCGCGTGCAGTCCATACGATTCGAGATACATTTTCGTAAGAAGAGTATTGTGGTTCTAATTTGTTTCATAATGTACGGTCGTTCTATTTTCTCATGACAGCGATTTTAATACAATCTACCAACGCGTTCAGTCCAAACAATTCGAGATACATTTTCGTTAGAAGAGTATTGTGGTTCTAATTTAGAATTTGTTTCATAATGTACGGTCGTTCTATTTTCTCGTGGCAGCGATTAAATACCCTCTACCATGTGTGCAGTCCAAACGATTCGAGATACATTTTCGTCCGAAGAGTATTGTGGTTCGAATTTCCCCGAGTAAAAGAGTACAGGAGTAAAAAGATGTGGTCACGCAAAATATATCATGAACGTTAAACATGATTGAAACAAGATTTGTAAATGACGAGAAGGGTCACCTAACTATCTATGTGTATCGCAAGTGTCGTTTATAGCTGTCATTAATCAATCAGACTGAAGTTGCACAGAGACTGGGTCTTAAATTAATTCTTAAAAGAATGTTGATTAGGTAATCACCGATATTTTTGTAATAAAGTAGCCTCGTATTATTTGTTGATTGGTGTTAAAACAACATCTGAATATAAATCATTCGATGGATATAAGTTTGTGATAAGATAAGGTTATATTGTCTAACATCATTTAACTTTTTAAAGAATAAAGGTATTTTACAATTACATTGACAGTTTAATCACTTACCAAATCGCTGCCGTGAGAAAAAAGAACGACCATAAATTATGAAACAAATTCTAAATTGGATCTTGAATTAAGATGAATTATAAAACTAATTATAATTATTCCGTAGCCAATGGTTTTATTTAATTAGGGGGATTAAGGAATCAGTCAGGCGTTAATGAATACACATGCCGGGTGTATATAGTTAATTAAGGAATAAACTTTCCGAATATGCATTCGGTGACTGTGACGTCACTGGGTTTAAGAGTGTTTTCAATAATTGGCAAACTCGTTTTTACGGGATACGACTTTGAGTGAAGATATCTGAAATAATTTTAGTCGGATTAATGTGGATTTACCGTAAACTGGATAAAATAACCATGGTCTACAAATATAGAAAAAATTTTAGAGTCATTTTATGTGCACTTTAAAAGACATACCTGTTTGGACTAAATATTAGCATAAATTGTGGTGCATGAAACTTTGTATTTTAGGATGAGCCTGGCTGAGCAAGTTTGTCTATCTAGCATAAATTTTATGCTATTTTTGTAGTCATAATTTTGAAAGAATAGAAAACAAAATTAATGCTTCAATTTCCAAACTAGAAAGTTGCAGCAATCTCGAGTATCGAGTATCCTGTAAATATGGTAATCTGGTGTGATTCCAATATTTTTTGCAAATTGCTTCATGTCTTGGGGTGGTTTCTCGTGATAATCAACAAATATTAAGACCATAATCTTTAATTTTAATGCTGTCAGTTGATACAGGTAGTCATATTACATGACTACAGAAATAATTGTGCAAAAAGTATCTTCTTTGACTAGCTTATTAGATATCAAGAATTTTCTTTTGATATCATGTTTAGCTATCAATTTAGATATTATTCATAATCATTCATTATGGCCCTTCGGCATCATATTATGAAGATATTAAATTGATATTAGTATATTTTTTTTATATGATGGGAATAAGAAATCATGTTTAAAGGGACAATAACATTCTTGCTGGCTTGGAAACTTCAGAAAATAATTAATACCCTTATTCTAAGTACTAGATGTTTAAGTGTCCTACCTGTTGTGTAAATTATCCATTACAACCTATTTTACTCGTCCAGAGGGTTCGAAAATATTTTAAAATCCAAGTCACATTTGAAAAGGTTTACGTTAGACTTTTCAAATCAATTGGTTGAATTTTTCCATTTTTTTAAAATAGGTGTGTTAAGATGAAATTTATATCATCAATTAATTGGAATATTGTAAAATAATACGATTTGTTGACCAGAATGAAGATTGGGACATATTATTCAGTTACAACAAGAGTGTTATTGGGGCTTTAAGGATATTAATTAAAGAGAAAATTATACTTTCACCATAAAATTTGTATACTTTTCAACTAATATTGACAAGGAGTAGGGTCGCCTGTCCAACCTTGTGGGTTACCTCTGAGTCCTCCAATTTCCTCCAAGTGTGCTATTGAAATAAGAATTGAACCAAATGTTAATGTTAGTCCTGAAATAACCTAGTTTATGTCAAGTGGGCATTAACCCCATTTCTCTCTCTTTCAATTAATAATATTAGTCTGGACAAAATAACATGAATTGTCTATATTGTAATATAGAAAGTTTCTTACATCCTGTGATTCGTTATTATAATTTACCTTCTCATTGAGCTTAAAGTGTGCAGAATGCATTGTTAACCCTTTGTCTTTAGCACTTGGCTTGGCACATGTAGATATTGACTACCCTAGCTGCATGAATAAATTAAGAGAATATATTAATACCAGTCCATCCCTGGATAGACCGAAACAGTAATAAACTACTGTTTCTAGACCGCCTCAAACCATACAAGATATGTGAATAGCTTTTCGCATTTCATGACCATTTACTAGTTCTTGAGGGCTCCACAGCTGTGCACTTGGCAGGGAAGCATGGGGTGGTCTAAGGAGTCATATTTTGGGTGCTTTGGGGCAGTTTAACTGCTAATAGGTTAACAGGGTATTGGATTGATTGAACAATTCCCATAAATTATTGCATGAATTGTATATTCAAACAGTCAAACAGCTAGTTAAACAGGCATTGTGCAAGAACTAAATCTGCCTATTGCAGATGATTCTTTAGGCCTTAAATGTTATAATCAACTCTCAGCGCCATTGTTTGGGTCCAATTTGAGAGATTAGCTGGGTAATCATAGATATGCTACAAAATATTTATCAAATGTAAAAACACCAGAAATTTATCGTCACTCTACATTTTTCATATAGAACCAGGATTTTATGAGGTAGTTAACATCCCATTGTCCACATTCCACCCTCGGTGAACAATCCCTGTGTGTGAGCGTACAAAAAAAATGACACAAGATAATCCAATACCCAGAAACTGTAAACACTTGCAGATACTGAAATATCTTTATTGTGTTTAATTTTTGTGCTTGAAGGGCTCAATTTTGCATTAAATGTTCAGATCTTAACACTGAAAAGACATTCTTCACTTGTATAAACAAACTTTACATTAGACTTGCAGAGATGATGGAAAAACACACTATGAATAAAAATACTTCTAGGATCAATAATTTTTAATATTTTTTCAGAAATGAAAGATATGACAAGTAGTCAGATAAATGAAGTTTTAACAGAGTATGAGCTAACAATCAAAGAATTATCAGGAATGTTGGTCCATGAATTGGCACTAAGAGATGAACTGGAGTATGACAAGGAATTAAAGAATCAGTTTATATCGTTACTGCTGACCATACAGAAAAAACGACGAGACAATAATGTGGATAAGAAAAAAAGACGATCTAAAACTTTTAGTAATAACAACAATAATGGAGCTGTTGAATCACCTGTAAATGCAGTAAGTTTATTTATTAAGATCTATTAAAAGAATGTTAATCTTCATCAATCTACAGGGACACGACTAAAACACAAGTCCAGTTCAGTTCATAAAATACAATATCAGTGATAGAATTTGTTGCTCTTTTCTGGCATGTATCAAAGTTGTTTGCCAACACAGGAAAAAAACCCATGAAGTAATCTGAGAATGAAAATAGATTTTGAAATCACGGGTGTAGTAATATAGGTGCTATTCACTATTGACAATACTGATACATGGCCGAATGATTTAATGCATGCATGTTAAATCACAAGGTTTTTCATTAAGTAAATGGCATGGTTTTGACTCCCTGCTGGTCTAACCTTGTGGGTTTCCTCCCAAGCTGATTATTGAAATAAAACTGGACTGTATTTTGTGTCAAGTGGATGCTAAACCCCATTTCTCTCGCTCTCCCTTTTCCCATTTAGACAGGTGTTAATAATTCATTATGGTTGGATAAGACCGGATTATAAACAATAGCCGAGTCATTGGTACATTAGATTTACCTAATACCTATTCCAAAACTTGATTCAAAAGGCATGCTTCTATAATGATGTACCGGTAAGTGAATAACGCCTGTAATTCACTAGGAACGTGGCAGACAGACAGAGTAGGTCACACCTATGAACTCAGCTTCTGGTTCTCCTCTGGTTTCATTATTATATTATAGGGTGTGATAATAGTCTTTGTATTTCAACGCTTTTTAAAACCTCAATCAATTTTCTTGATGTATTCTAAATTATATATAATTGTGACTCTTATATTTTAGCATCTAACCACAGTGATTCCTTATCATCCTAACCAAGGTCCCCCAACATCTGAACAATTACAGATATATATTAAAAGTAAGTACACTGTGAAGAGATAAATCAACATTAATTATAACAGTAAAAAAAAAGTTCACCTTGAAATAATTTGAATTCTTCTTTAGTTATCTTAGTGCCACTGAGCAGCACATCATTTGTGTTCAGGCACTCTAAGAGTGTATTAAATTCTATTACTTAAAGGAGCTAAATCGCTAATATTTGGGACCTAGAAATTGACACAAATGGGTTGCAACGCATATGATACTGTAATAATATGAATGTATACAAACTGATTTACATTGAATAGTTGACGGTTTTACTCTAATTTCAAATCAGTTATGTTCGGCGAAATACGCCAGCAGTCTCAATCGAACGGCAATCTCTAGCATCTGGTTATTCCAGCCTACACCGATAGTATTTATTGTGCATGCTCTCCAGATAAGAATATGATGTCTTTGTTTGACATGACTTGTGGAATATGTCTATCCCTGTTCTTTAAGTTCCTTGTTACAAATGGGGCTGAAACGCATTATGGTACACAATTCATGTACCAATGGTCAAATGTTTATTTTGTCTTAAATATTGGATATCAGAAGCCCATCTATTCATGGTAAGATGAAAACATCAATGTTGATTTAAACTGACAAATAGACTTTGGATGATATTGGGTTAGAGACTTAGCTACTTTAACATTATTTAATTTGACGAACTTGGGCGGTGACCAAATATTTATACATTTGTGAAATCTGCCTTTTGGAACAAATTATAGGAATACAACATTCCTAAAACCTTGAATTTAAACCTCCTTTTAAATGTTTTCAGCCATAAAATATTTACTTGAATTTCTTGAATTTCCTGCATATTGAACTTATTGTTGTTTCTGTACTACATGCAATAAATGAATTATCTGTAAACATTATTTTCTTTGTGTTTCTAGTTCTACAGGCAATAAATGAAGATAGTTCAACAGTACCCACACTTCTTACTGACTACATTCTGAAAGGTAATATTATTGTTAATGTTGACTATTCATAATTTATTCCAACATAATTGACAGTCAACAAGATTAACATTTTCAATAGAATCTTCATTGCTTCAGAAACATGCAAGATCAATGGCAATGAAACTTTGCTAGAATTTCTTGATTTCTAATTATGGAATTGGATGGGGAATATCTCCAGTTTCCATATTTGAAATTCGTACATAAAGTTTGTCTAGTTATTCAGATTGAAAAAAGGAAGATATCTTGATCCTGCTATAACGTAAGGACACAATCTTTCGTCTGCATACAGGAGTTGTGAGTTTTATATTTTACAGTCTGTTATCTATAGAAATCAAGAGTTACATTCTGGGGTTGTAAGTGCAAAGTAGAGTTCACTGTCTAACCTCATCTTCCAGTTCTAAAGAACCCTGCATGTCTGCAAATTATGTAGATTCTCAAGTTGGTCTAGAAGTTAAACCCCATCTTTCTTCTTTCCAAGACACAAGGGGGGTTGGGATGGCCTAGTGGTCTAGAGTGCCACGCTTCGACCTCTAGCTGGCCGGTCACCTCTGGCTTGCGGCTGTGGTTTCGAGCCCTGGTGTGAGCGTATGTGGCATGGAGATAGGGCGCCTTCTCAACCTCGTGGGTTTCCTCCGGGCACTCCGGTTTCCTCCAACTGCTAAAGACCCCAACGCGCAAGCGAATTATTGAAATAAAATGAAACCATATGTTAGTCCCAAAATGACCTGGTTTGTGTCGAGTTGACGTTAAACCCCATTTCTCTCTCTCTCTCTCTCTCTCTCTCTCTCTCTCTCTCTCTCTCTCTCTCTCTCTCTCCAAGACACAAATTTTTAAGACTTTATTATCTTTGATAAATTGTTAATGATTAAATTAGAGTAACAGAAATAGCAATGTAACTAGATTTATAATTGTTGAAATTTCTATTTCAGTTCTATGTCCCACGTAATAATGAGAAGATTTATAATAACTGTAGTAATATGAAGATGTGACTACATTATGGGTGCCAATGTGATGTCAGTGTTAATCAAGACATTAAGACATTTAAAAGTGCTTAATGATACAGTAGTGATCTAGCTTTTTCTACATACAAGACCCCTGCTTATTGTCTCATTATGTTTCAAATTTTATAGATGTTTTGTACAACTGTCAAAGGGTGTGTTGTGGTCAGGACTGATACTGCTTAAATGTATTTGATATGAAAAATTGTTTGATTTTCTAAAAGAAAAAAAACAATATCACTCATGGGTCATTTATTTACCAATCTAAATATAATTTTAAAAAAATGAAAAAAAAATATATATATTAAACTGAATTTTAAAACATAATATCAAAATTTGCATGTTAATCTATAAATGTTTTCATTTATCATCTGTTTTCGTGAAAATTTTTACAATTTCATCAATTTGTTTTTGTACATACCATTCTATTTATCTATCTACATAATTCATTTTTTATTTGATACGAAACTTAATGGGTTTGTGCGTGTTTCAGTGTAGATGTATGGTTGATGTTTAACTTTGTAAAGGGTATTTTAACACAGAGATTCACTGTTTAACGTATTGAAAGATATATCTTCATACTTATCGTAGATAATTGATGGAATAAAAACACCAGGTCATGAATTATCTTCTTGTCTGACGACAAAAGGTTTAATGAGTTAATAAATTTGAAATGACGATATCAGTTCTCTTAAAGTTATCTGTAAAATCAATCCATGTCAATTAATTGTTGTATGATAACAGTATACTAGAGTATATAAACAGTAATATATGTGGTTGTTTGTTTCTTCATAGTGCATATTATATAGCATGGCTTAAATATTAATAACCAATATGATGATTCTATTATTATTATTATTACACAATTCATGCTAAAAATTACTAGGGGAATTTGTTTTCACTCAACTTAAGCTTCAACTCAAATTTAGTTCACTTGGTAATAGTGATCACTTTAAAATATACAATTGAAAACAGTATTGATCTTTTTCTTTTCGACATATTGCATCAACACAGAGATCAAAAAATGTGCTGAAGCTATTTTAGGGTGACTAACAAATTGAGTAATTAAGTTGAATGAAAATTTGTTTTATGACACTGGATTCAGATATGTTATTTGTAAATTGTGGTATAAATTATTGTGAAATCTAGTGAGATATATTGTTTGTATATTTGTATTATAAACTCTAGCTTAGTTAAACATAAGAAATATATATATGAAGGAGCATATAATTATAGAAGTTAGGACAAAATCTAAATTACAAATAATGGATCATATTATTGTCAAACTGTAACATTCGTTAATAGCCTGTTGAAGATTACTCTTTGGGGATAAAATTGACAAGTATGGTAAAATTGATTTAATAGAATAAAAAAGAGGTGAAAGTCCTAAATGTTGACTACAGAAAACTCATAACTTATGTTTCTCTAAAACTGCCTATCATATATATATAATATATATATAGCTTGTCGTTATTAAATGTTACGTATTATAGTTATTGAAAACCACAAAATATGACCCGCAAAACCATTGTGTATATAATATTTGAAATACACCAAGCTTCTTCCAGTAGGGTTAGACTTTTACTCTGGAATAGAATGGATTATCTATTCCAATATTGATATTAAAAGTATTAGAAAAGCTTTAAATTGTGTATATGTCTACTAGGTGTACATTTTTAGGAATATTTGTCTGTGTGTAAATATTTGCAGAAATGGTTTAAACTTACACGCATTTAATTACTTACATCTGTTGAAATTAGTGAAGATTGAGAATAGTGGCCAAAGATATGGTTAATTGATGATGTTATAAAAATAGGGAGTTACTAAATGACAAGGCTTTTGTTTTCAGGTCTATTTGCTAGTCATCAATTTACAACTGGCTCATCAGTGGTAAACAATATCTACTATAAAATGTCTAGATGGAACTGTAAATTAAATTATACACTAATGTTTTTAGCATGTGAACACTTGTGTGTGTGAAGCTGTTTAACAATGTCTCAATTTTATAATGGCTTATCAATATATATAGTGATAATTTAGTGTAAGGGCAATGTGCAAATATAGTAACCTAACTGTTGAAATCAATATAATATACAAATGTGTCTTTGTTAGTATGATATAGTAATGATCAATATGCTGTGGTTATTCACTATATATAAAGCATAATGAAACTGTTTCAAATAAAAGAATATTGTCAGTATTGATTTGTTTTAGACCTAAAATCTATATAGAATCATGCTTTTCATCTGCACATTAATAATATTAATAATTTTATAATTAATTGTATGCAGGACATGAGATGACTGACCCAATGTCCAGTTTGTCTTTCAACCTTAGTGAAATATTTGAGGATTAACAAAACCCAATAAATATCATACAAAATGGAACATATAGTACAAGTTGTAAAGAAATATCGAACTGCAGTTTATCTGTGAATTTGCATTTATAAGATGAGTATAATTATCTATATAAAAAAAAAACTAAAAATAAAAAAAAACAAAACTAAAGGAAATAGCATAACTTGATTTAACATCAAAAATAGAATTTTCAATCAAAACAGTAATGGAAAGAACATCAAAGAAACCATCAAAAATAATTTCCAAACTAATCACTCGTAGTAATCAGTAAGAAAATATAATAGTTAATCAAATAGATGAATTAATCTATATTTAAACTAATGATCTTTTAATGATACATTTAGAAAAAAAGAGCCAATAATCACTGTATCCACGACGCTGGGAGAATCTCAGATAAAAGGAAATTCAATCAAATTAAAATCGGAACCTATTCCAATCATTGTTTACCGAATATAAAAATTAGAAGTATGAATATTAATAACAACAATGATATTCACTTCTTGTTTATTTGTAAATAATACTTATTTAAAGATATTATTAACTATAAAGAAATATTAAAATTATTATAATTAAAGATTTAATGCTTTGTATAATATTATGATTATTGGCAGCACAATATAATAATGCATAAATATAGTCACTTGTTACTGGTCATATGTATAATTGCTTTTGTTGTATGTAATTCTATACACTTGTATATAAAACTTTGATGTGGAAAACAGGTTTGAAAATAAACAAAATAGTAGTCAAAACAATAAAATGAATGATTTAGCGTAAATAATAAATAGAGACACCAATTTTGAAAGAACAATTGATAATTGAATTTGATTATTCAAAGACACCTAAATAAAAAACATACTCATCTGCATTAAATTTTACTATTAATATTTGTTTTCAATAATGTGCAAAATTATAATGACAAAGGATGTTGTTTGAAAATTCAGAGGATATTGATGGAAAATTCAGATTTTTTTGATCTGAGGGAAATCCAGAATGATATTATTATTTAGAAAATCCAATATTTACTTATTACTTTTATATTAGATTAATTCTTGATATACATACGTAGCTTGCCAATTTATGATATTTGTAAAAAATTATTGCATAATAGTCTTTAAACTTATTTGTAGTTAAATTACTAGGTTTTATAAGTTGTCATTGGTCATTGCTATTTAACTTATGAAGATGCTTGCTAATACTAGAAAACCTAAATGTAAATAAGTGCAAAACTTACACAGCATATCTGCATACAAATTCAAATAATGTGAGCATGGTTAAGAAATAGGTATTAACTTTGGTTAACTGGGTAATTTCTGAGCAAACATATAGACAATTTTTCGATAGAACGCTTTCGAAGAGGGCAGGGGACCTAAGTGTGGGATTAAACCAATGACCATCAGTCCCCCCCCCCTTTTAAGATAATGTTTATGCATCAATATCAACAAGATTTATATAAATTAGGTCTAATAAACTGTATTTTGTTAGCAGGGATGGTGAACCCTAACTATTAGTAGTATTAGCTAGAGAGTAAATCAACAATAAATGGCAATACTATTGTTACCTTATAAAAATTAAATTGAAACAGTTTTTATTTAAAAATTATTGACATTGTACTTGAAAGGTATGTTATATAATTATGTGTATGCCTTTGTAAACAAATAACCTTAAAAATCTTAGAAGTAGAAGAAAATGTGTCAGTGAAGTACATTCATCTTAATGTTGCAGCAGCAATGTTAAATTGATAATCAATGAGTATATTATTTGTTGATATCATTTGAGTTCAATATTTTAGTAGTAAATTTATTTATAACTATTGGTATATCTGTAAAAGCATTTTTAGTATTTAAACATATATACAATTTTAAAGTATTGATATAGTATTGCTTTTAATAGAATTCATTTTGTACATACAACTTTCTTGCAGTTTGTAAGAATTAATTTATCATGTATTTTAATTTTATGTTGTATTAGTGTAGCTTTTATGACAGCCTCATTGAATAAATTGGCTTTATGAAGAAAAATTTGCCTGTCTGGTTAGATTCTTCCTTAGTGAATTACATTTGCTTAGATTAGCACTGGACTAGATATTCAGAGTTGGATTTCATGGAACCACCAGTACAACAAACTACAGTAAATTCATGACAAAAAATTGTACTTTAGCTCCTGCCCTTAGACTACTTAGCCTACTGCTGCTAATTAGTGCAATGGTTTAGACTTTTATTTCTGAAGTTGAAGTCAAAGGCTCTGATTGAAGATATGGAGTAGAAGGCATCTACATCTACTGGATCAAATCCAGTAATCAGCTTCACAACATGTGATCATTGAAACATTTTAAGGGATGGGGGCAATGTTTGGGAAGCGATGGTTACCATTATACAGTATGCCTTGGCCCCAGGTACAATGCTTGGTATGAACCAAAAATAATCTCCAGGATTATACCAGCCTGGTCCTGGTAGGAAAGAAAAAAAGTATATTGGGTTGAAATTCTGCTGAGGGGAAATTAATGTTCTTCGTTTCCTCTCCAACCCAGCTAAGTGAAACAGGCACATGCCACGATTGTAATTCTGTCCAAACATCAATTCCAAATGTAAAGGCTTTTTTTTAGGTAAATGCCAAATAACGTCATCTATTAGGGAATGGGAGTAAGATGCTGACTCGCTAGCCTGGAGGTTGTATGTTTGATTCCAGCTTTGGCCAACAAAATTCATCACGCTTTTCCGACATGGTTTATCCATGTCAGTGGTGGACGCGAGAAAAAGACTGCTCTCTAGTTGTTTGGATGGATGAAAACCAAAGTCCCAAGTATTGGCATGCACGTTAAAGATCCCTTTGGCAGTTGGAATTTGATAGAAGAGTAGGTCATAGTGCCACTGCCTGGGCAAAATTTCCCTCTTAGCACACTGTATAGTAGCCCATCTTCATTAGCCCAGTACAGACCATATTCCTGAAGCAATGGCCTGTGAAATCCCTCTCTGCCCATTGCTGGATTGACTTCTGATTCTTGGGAGTGTTTCTATTCTTCCTGTTCAATCAACATGACAGTCCTTCGTTTAATCTGGATTTTCCCTAAAACTTTTGACAGTGATTTAAGGTATTAAAAACTGTGAAAGTATGTTCGTTTCCAAACTATATTGTTTACATTTCATTCGACTCGATAGCCTCGTTTGTCACGCAATTAGTTTTACTGCAGTATTCTGCTATCCACGGGTTAATTGAGCATAATAAAATCGTGAGCCATGACATAATGTTATGTAAACATATTTGGTCCAATATTGGCACTCGTTTTAAATGTCAAGCTTTTGTAAAGCAGCTAGTCATTGGTTGTTAATCGGACTACTGACCAATCAAAATTTAAAACAACAATATCCACTCATTACAGCAGTGAGTAGTGGGATCACCTCCAATCAAATGGAAGCTGAGGAGTAGGAGTACAGACAGGAGCAGAACATTAAACCCCCATCTTATATTTATGGGGATGCTGGATTAATCTGACAAACTAATGACTGTTATTGAATGAATTTGGTGTCAGTTTTGAATATTCTAGACTAACAAACAAGCATCACCCATTTGCTATTCTGTCAATTTGGAATGTTCCAGACTAACAATCAAACATCACTCAATCGCCACTCAGTTCATTTGAAATTTTCTGGACTGACGATCAAGCATCTCCATTCTTTGTCTGATAAGGAACTTGATTCTTGCAGTTATTGATAAACTCAATTAAAAGTAACCCATGATGCCATACTTTATTTCAAAACACGACATGAAACATTGTGTATACATCCAAAGTGTATTGCCAAGCACTAGTTATCCATAACCTATCATTTACTCTCTCACAGTAACAAGATCGGCCTTATGCCTCTGTGGGTCCTTTAATTTACTCTTACTGGAGCCATGGTGGCTCAGTGTCCAGTGAGTAAAACATTAGATCGCTAATCTGGAGGTCCAGTGTTCAATGAGAAGGGTCATCGGAAATATTCAGCATGGTTCCCTCTTGCCAGTGTTGTCAGATGGAGGGGCTGGCAAGGAGAAAAATACCAAGGTCCATTGTACACATTGCCATTGGTGTGTACATGAAAGAACCCAAAATTCCATGTAATAGTAGGCTGTAGTGCCACTGTACAGGCAAAATTTTCCTATTAGCAAACTGTATGTCTTTCATCAACAGCCCAGTCGGAGCCTCATTTTATTTCATTTTCTCCCCACTGCTAGATTTCTCTCTCTCTCACTTGATCATGTATTATTTGCCACATGAACAAAAAATTTTGGCATTCATAATATATCCAAAATATTTACAGAAAAGACTATTTAACACCAGTAAATAAAATCATTTTGTCCAAACAAACGTTTATTTCCATAAGACATAAATACTACAAAATGTATACAAAAAGTTATATACCTTTTGTCTCCGCACTGAAATCTCATTTTATACACGCTCCTTTTTTCAACACAAAAATATTCATACAATGACAATGGACTAAACAAAAGAAAAAAGATGATCAAAATTAAATGAAGAAATCGCGTGTAAAAATAAAACGAACAGCAAGACACACTAGACACTAGGTATATAACAAAACTAAAATAAAAACAATTATATTAAAGTTACATGATTGTCTCTTGAAGCAGTCATTTACATATATTTATTACATTTAATAAGAAAGATTAATTACCAAAGTCTGTATTTGGTCATTTATATTTAATCATCAATATATAATTACCAACGTTTGGTTATGTTTATACTCTATTTCAAAGGTGAAACAAACATTGACAATAAAAAAAAAACGCGAGGACAATGAATATGTACACTTGTTATTCGTAGCAATTTGTTAATACTTCTCAACGGTAGTTAAAAAATATACTCCTTTTAAGTCAATGATAATGATTTATTACACAGGGCTCTTTGAACGAGATCTGGAGTCCAGTTTACCAGTTCTACTGCCACTTCGACTCCTGGATTTGCTACGACTATCACTTCGAGACCTACTCCTTGAAGGACTTCGTCTTTCCCTGGAACGACTTCTGCTACCTCTGCAATAGGAATAAATTTCTTTTCGTATATTGAACAGCCCAACTAATTCTACATCTTTATCCTCAGGATAGTAACTTTGATACATCAATAAATTCTCAGTGGGGCTGTCAATATTCACAGGAATAAATTCTACATGTATTTGTAAATAATAAATTCTCAGGGGGTCTGTTAATATTCACAGCAATAAATTCTACATGTATTTGTTAATCACTGGACAGTTATGAAATAGGTGTACAATAATAATCCTATAAAGACATTACTACAACAGAATCAAATGAATCTATTTAAATACCTTTTAGGACCATCTTCAACAAGTCTGATCTTTCTACCATTTATCTCTGTACCATCAAGTTTCTCCAAGGCATTTCTCATATCTGAAGATGTGGCAAACTCTACAACACTGCAATACAAATTATGTTAGACACAAATAGTTAATGCCTTTCATCATTAAGTAATGGGGAGAAGCAATCAATCATGAACTATAGCCAGTCAAGAAATAGCTTGTGTTCTAGTCTTGGAGTGGGAGTCTTGTCCAAGAAGCTGGCTGACTCTGCAAAAGGTTCCAGGTTCGGTCCAGTGTTTACCAAGAAAGCTCTTCAGACTATTCCATGGAGCAGTAGAAAAAAGGTCTGGCGAGAAAGACAGTCTAATCGTTCGGATGGAAATTAAAATTCAGGTTCAGAAAAGTGGAACAGTAAAACAAAAACCCCATTTTATTTCAATGACTTTACAAACTTTGGAATGCAGTTTATTTTTTGTTGTAAATATTAATATCAAAAGTAGCCTTGAATATCTTCACAGTTGCATCTTTCTGCTAAATACATGCATTTCATGTACAAATGCTTACCCTTCATTCTTCTGTTTCTTGTGAGCATCAGCATATGTTACTTCACCAGCTTGTCTCATATAATCTTTCAGATCCTATAATGTAGATAAGATATTAAAGAAATGGACAAAAAAAAATGTCGATTCAGATTTTTAACTTTACACTGTGACTGCTGTAAAAATAAAGTACTTTACAAAATATCTCCTGCACTTCTATAGAGCTATAAACAATTTTACACTTTCATTATTGTCCAAGGTTTTCCACAAATGAATATTTCTGATCATAGTATCAATATATAACATAAATTCTGATTTAGTTATGTACAATTGTTCAAATCTTGTCTCAAAATATAACATTTGAATATAATGTAATTATATAATCAAGTCTTCATCCTCTTGTTTATTTAGTAAATTTTCTTTAATTATCATAAATTTGTTGGCATTGTGGTTTTTTTTCTTAACTAAATCAAATTATTTAAGCTATGATTTATATTACTAAGTATGTAAATATAAATTTGTCTATGATCAATTTACCTCTACAATAGCCTGTTAAATTCAAATTTAGATCCTCAATTGAAGGGTCAGAGAGTGGATTGACCCCTTTATAATGCCCAATAATACTTCCAAACATCTAGCCACTCATAGTTAACTCTCCTTAAGACCAGTGATTTTTAAGCCACTTCATGATACAAGAGCAGACCAAACCAAGTCAAAGACGAGTAGGACATCACAAGAAATAACACCAATTCTTTACAAGAAAACATGGCCCGGCTTCTATTTCAATAATTCTGATCTGGTATTTTTTTCTCAAAACCTTGTGATCTTGGGGAACATCCGGTGTTCGAAATGAACCAAGCTAGGAGTAGGATGGACATCAATATTGCCAGTGAAATATTCAACCTTCAGATTTGAAACAGGAAGAACCCAGATTTCGGGACCTTAAAGACTCCAAGCTAGAGCCGCAAATCACCCTTTCCTCTCTCTAATTCCTTTCATAACATATGTATCATTTAATTAGAATTCATATATGCTACAAAATAAAATAATCATGATATTATTATGGCATGAATATGAAGCAAATGAACAAGATTGAAATATAAAAATATCTCATGAAAAAAGGGTGCCATAAATTAAGAATATCCAAGTCAAACAATAATCCATATTTCAATGATCAAACATACCTGCCAACTAACTCGTGATGAAAGGTTTTCAACTAAGACTCTGTAACCAGTTCGGGTTGGTGGTCCGTACCTATTCCATACAAAATTTCATTATTTCTTTGCTAATTAAAATATTATTTAATTACGAGACTTCTATCTCAGGTTAAGTATTCTTCCTATATAATTAAATGATTTTAACATACCTGACCTGTAAGTGCATCAAGCCACAGAAAAACATTAAAACTTTAAAATATAATCTGAATAGCATTGGAATCAATCAGTCTTACTTATCATTCCTCATTCCTCCTCCACCACCCCTTCTATCACCATATCCTCCTCCGAATCCACGACCACCTCTTCCACGGGAATAACCCCCACCACCCCCTCCTCCTCCTCTACGATTGTAATCATCACCTCCCCTCGGTCCTCTAGCATGATTGACTATAACCCTGAAAGATAAAGAAGCTACATTAACAGAGTTGACAGTTATTATCAATTCACATTTCAAAGAATTCTCATTCAGGTTCTGGATGTGTCTAGATCTGGTTTCACCACAAAAATGTTTTTACCTTTCTCCACACAAATCCTTTCCATTTAATTCGTAAACTGCATCATCTGCATCTCTATGGTCATCAAATTCCTGAAAAGATAGGAATTGTGTTTCAATATAAGAAAAAAAATTTAGAAAATAAATATATACCCAATGTTGTGCCAAAATCAATGAGTGGGTGTCAAATTTTTAATCTTTATTCTAAACAAATGATTTTTTTTAGTAAATGTACTTACAACAAAGCCATAACCATTTTTCAGCATAACATCTCGAATTCTGCCGTAAGATCTGAAAAATCTTTCAACATCTTTCTCTCTAGCATGATGGGATAATCTACCAATATAGACTCTAGTTCCCATTTTCCTGTAAAACATTTATAAAGAAAATGAATATGAAAAATAGGAAAAAGATATAGGTATGCCTGGCTACTTCAAGACTGAACAAATTTTAACAATCATGCCCTTTGGCTTCAGCGACATTAGCAAAGTACTACAATGTAGGCCCACTTCTGGACTTGTTAACGACAAGTCGCAATACTATAGTGGCCCAGTGAGTAGGCCTAATGGTTCAATCCAGGTTTTCGTGCACCAAAAACCGTTTTTGGTTTTTATATTATATTCACGACTGTGGGGTTCGGGTAAGCAACTTTGGTTCTGAAAAACCATGGACAAGCTATGATGAGATGACAACAAAAGCTAGTAGTTTAGATCTGATGTTGGACAAATATCCACAGGGATTGAAATAATTAATAACTTGAATAAATCTATTGTAAAACAAGTACGGTACCATTGAATTTACAACTTTAGTTTTACTTTTGTTTTAATGATATTTTTCGATAAAAATAAAAATAGATTTCGAGAAGGGATTAACGCTCTAAGGTCAAGGGAATAGCATTTAATAAATTTCCCTTTAAAACTGAATGAATGGAAAAACATCGGATTGGCAAGAAAAATTTTTATACTACAACACTACTTATTAGATCTATTATAGTATATTTATAGAAGCCTAATTAGTAGTACTACTACTAGTACTAGCTAGAACTACTACCTAGAATCAAATTTTAGCGTTTCTCATTGACCGTTCAAGCAACATTTCTTTTTTTTAATGAAACGTTGCTAAAGAGTTCTAGATTATCAACAATTCAACAAAACTTGCATAGGCCTGCATGTAAAAAAAAATGTATCCAGAAATATTAACAATGGCGGCTTATCCAAGAAATTGGGTCATGCGGTAGGGCATTATTGCTAAATAAATGTGTATCATTTTCGTGCAGTCATCAACATGCTGTTTTAAGCAAGACATGTAATACACTATGTGCAGTGTAATTTCGTCTAAAAACAACAAAGAATTTATACTTAGCCTTTATTAAACTTACAAAATTTGTATGTGAAGACTGTCCTGATCGACAAATTGAACACAGTAATGCTACACGAAGCAATAGAGTCGGGATCAACAGGACGTTTGTAAAGATGGTAATGGACAGGAGTTGCAAGAACTAGTTAATCGTGTCAACAGGAAGTTTTACAAGCGCGTGCGCTGTTTGACGTCACACCTGTTTGTTGCGCATCTTCGGGGTGTCAATTATGGAGAACGCTAAATCGGAGACAGTCCTACGCATTTTAGCACATATGACGTCATATATAGATTATGGGTTAGTGTTAGGGTAAGGGCTAGGACCTGTAGATTTGGTCAAAGTCCCGAGATGTAAACAGGGCTAGCCCTAACCCTAACCCATGATCAAGCCTAACCCTTACCCTAACCCACAATTCACATATGACGTCACAATTTGCGTAGGACCGTCTCCGATCTAGCGCTCTCCGTAAATTATTAACTTACACACATGTACAAAGTGTATTAATAGTCTATATAGGCACCAAAGCACTATTTTATGCATGACATACCCTGTGAAATATCCCCAGAGCAGTATTTAGCGGGGGTGCAGGGGGTAGTTTGCACCCCCAGAAAAATAAGGGGCCCCGAAATAAGTTTGACAACCTCTCAATTGTAAAATAATACACGTGGTTATGATCACACGGTGATGCTATCAATCGATCGGTTTTAAGGGTGCCCACTCTCTTATATCAACTATGTGGAGGCTACGGGGCGCCACCAATGCTGATCCGAGGGCGATAGGAGCTACTGCCTCTCCTAATAAATATTCGGCAGTCAAATTTTCAGTTTTGGGGTTTGAGGGGTACGGTGGATGATGTCTGTGTGTTGCCGCTCCGCAACTTGGGCATCATGGTGCCCCCTCCCACCACATACGGCCCCGAATATCCCCATACCTTATGATTCGGGGTGAAAAATTTAATTGAAAGACAAGACTGTCCCGTCAACTAATTTGAATGGATTTTTTGTTCATCTCATGAATAGAAGCTAAATCAACAGAAAAATTGGTGCTTAATCCACATTTATGATGAGAAAAACCGGGGCTGGGTAGAGTGGAGCCCTTCAAGTAAACATATTTTAACACGTTAACAGTACAATCGATCTATTCAATCCGATAGTTCACGATATTAATAATCATTATCTGAACATTATCTGAATATGATTGAAAACCATAAGATTGAATACTAAACGTTCGATTCACCCCCACTCCCTAGACAAAGTCCTTTCAGATGCAGTCCCAACAAATTAAAGGCCCAGTTAGCCTTCATATCTGTAATCCCTTGCCATCCATACTTCCACTGCTCTGTCTTACATTATCTCATCACTATCATATTCCCGGTGGCAGTTGGTCGCGATTCTGTCCCATTTCCTATGATGGCAACAGAGGCAAATAAGACCTGGAAAACTTTATTCAGATGACTTCTCTAGATCCACACTAACTGTTTAGAGCTACGTAAATATGATTTATATACTATTCAAAAAAAGTAGGGGATATTTGATTTTGGAGGCATAATAATAAAATATGCAAATGACTACGAAAAAAGTCACTATAGAACCTAACAGAAGAAACATTTCCAGTTACATACCATGTGACGCCCAAACGTACCAATAGCTACCGCATGGAATGCAGGTGATGCTTGGGATCATCATGGGGGTCCAACCCAAGATTTGCACGACTCTGACTTTGAATGTTACAGTCATTGTGGCATTGAATTCCAGGGTGGAAACATCAGTTTAATTGTTTTAGTGACCAGAAAACAAATTATGATATGCGTCGGCTTACCCAAAATGAAAGGTTACGTGCCCTTGGCATGCTACAGATCGGCACAACACAGGCAGTTGTGGCGCGGACGATGAATGTTTCTCAGTCTGTCATAAGCAGGCTATGGTCCAGATACCGTGATACACAATCTGTACAGGACAGACCACGCTCAGGCCGACCAAGGGCGACAACTCAAGCCCAGGATCGATTTATCCGTACCTTGGCCTTGAGAAATCGTGTCATCACAGCAAATCAGATCAGCGCTCGTCTTCAAACAGACACTGGTGTGAGAGTGAGTGGCCAGACGATTCGGAATCGACCGCGTGATCCCTTGTTTGAGAGATCATCACATTCAGGCAAGACGTCGTTGGTGTAGGGATCGTCAACACTGGGATAATCGACGCTGGAGCAATGTGATGTTTTCAGATGAGTCAAGGTTCACTGTTGATTTTTTGGACAGACGTAGGAGGGTGTGGCGTCGTCGAAACGAGCGCTTCCAAGACGTTAACGTCATCAGACATGATCGATTTGGGGGTGGTTCTGTTATGGTGTGGGGAGGCATCACTGTTGCTGGAAGAACGGCTTTACATGTTGTTGCAGGGCGTGTTACAGGCCAGTAGTACCGGGACAACATCTTGGCAGTCCATGTTGTGCCGTTCGCACGACGTCATGGCCGCCGTTTCATCTTCCAGGATGACAACGCAAGATGTCACAGGGCCAGGATCGTTACTAGGTTACCTCCAACAACAGAACATCACCTTTGCCAGCACTGAGTCCCGACCCCCATCGAGCATGTCTGGGACATGCTTGGACAGAGGTTACGTCAACAACGTCCTGCCAATGTCCAAGAACTTGCTGCTGCTGCGTTGCAACAGGAATGGGACAATCTGGACCAAAATGACGTTAGACGTCTCATTAGGAGTATGCCACGTCGGATCAATGCTTGTTTGGCAAACAGAGGAGGATTTACCCTGTACTGACTTTGTTGTGATGCTGTGGTAACTTTGCTGTCTGACCCCGGGTATCATTTTACCCTTATAATGGTCAGTCTGTGCCTTACTTAGTCTAACGATCATTTGGAATAAATCGGTGAATGTGAACTTCATTTCATTTTGTCATTTGTTTCTTCGTCAGTTTCATTAGGTGACTTTAATAATACTTAAAAATCAAATATCCCCTACTTTTTTTGAATAGTATATTACTCTACAGGCCAAAGTTGCAAATAATTCCCTGGGGGAGAACACAGCCCATAAGAGTCGTGTCATCTTGTGATCTTATGATCCATCACTATGGTCTTATATCATATTCACATTTTTTTTGTAACGGGGCCCCCCACCCGAGTAACACTAGAGTGTGGGGTGACAGACAGCAAAAATGTTGTCAACTCTTACAAAACCAGCAGAATTGAATAGCAGCTCTGGAGATAGCCCCCCTACCTCTCTGGTTGCTAATAGTTATAATCACTGCTTGCTGCAGTCCTGAGTTATATCTGCGAGTTCCTGATGAAATCTTTGAGATGTTATGCTCATCAGTTAGAAGTGTCTTGTGAATGAATGCTCACACAAACAGCAGCAACCTTTGCCAACTGCTTCAATGACAGCATCTGTCAGTTTTGTTGCCTGGCAACCTACTCCCCCCACAATTGTCAAGAATCTACGTAGAAGTGATATATTACCTTACCATGTTCGATGCAATCATACATGGCTTTGTCCAGTCCTACATATCATACAGGTGAATAATCAAACAGAAGACGCAAGTCCAACACCCCCCCCCCCCACAACAAGTGACTTCAGCATTTCAGTTAAGTAAGCTACCCATTGCGGGTTATATTTTTTCCTTATTAAAGACATTTTTCAGTGCATAATCTTATTGCAGGCCTTTTCTGGCTTCAATTTCATATAAACTATCATTTAAACATTATATCATGACAACCCCCAAATCAATTCTTAAGAAACTGGGGAGGGGGCAGAGATTTAAAGATAGGTTGCCAGGCAACGAAACATACACCCATAGCAGCTAAATTGTCCGGGCAGTCAACAAGGGTTGTCGCATATTTTTACAAGATTTTTAAAGTTATCAAGGGAGATAACTCTGGCAGTAATTATTTGAAATCTCTGAAAATCAATAGGCTTCTTCTTCTCACGACCTTAAACACTGTGTGTAAATTTAAAGTCGATCGGATATTAACTTTGGCCTCTTAGAGCTTCCACAGACAGGGAAGAATATTTTAAGGGTACTTTTTGTTGACCTATTGATTTTCTTTGTCTTAATTATCGGAAATCGCTGAAAATCAACAGGCTTCTTCGTCTTAAGACCTTAAACACTGTGTATAAATTTGAAGTCAATCGGATATTAACTTTGGCCTCTAGAGAGTCCATAAGATTTTTTGAAGTGATCAAGGGCCATAACTCTGGTAGTTATCAGAAATCGCTGAAAAACAATAGGCTTCTTTGTCTCATGACCTTAAATACTGTGTATAAATTGAAAGTCAATCGGATATTAAATTTAGCCTCTAGAGTTGCTTGTGGACGCCGGACGACGACAATATACGACATTTCAATGTGGGCGCATAAAAATTAAAGGATTTAGAAAATCGAGATCAAGGTCTTGATGTCCAGTATTATCATTTAAGGTATTATAGGATAAATGGCCAGCTCTTCGTCTAAATCTTACATATTGCATCTTAATCTTAATGATGATTTAACATATGCTGAGTGTTGATAAATGTCAGTGTCCCTGTGAACAGTTAAGTATTTCATATGATTTTATTTACATAAAAGTGAAATGGTGACAATGAGGATGTTTAGTATTTACATTCAAAATTAGTATTAACATAACAGATTGCACTAGCAACCATTTACTATACAATATATCAAATTCACTACCAATTGTTTAGGTTTTCAAAGTAAGCAAATGTCTAGTTTCCTCACATGTAGCACAATGTACAAGTAGTAACTTATTTTATACACATATATTGTATATCAATATTTAAAATCATAAAATCTAATCATCTTGTTCATGAATAGTAGCATTTTCTTCACCGTTTGTTTTAGCAGGAGATCTAGATTTGGAACGTGAATAAGAACGCGATCTTGATCGCGACCTTGATTTTGACTTTTCCCTAGGTGGACTTTTTGAATGCGATCTTGAATCTCTTTTGCCATTTCTACTCCCACTTCTGCTTCTGGATTTACTATGACTCCTGCTTCTGCTCCTTGAACGACTCCTAGATCTGGATCGACTGCGTGAGCGACTTCTTCTAGACCGAGATCGGCTACGACTCCTGCTCCTGCTGTAAAGATCAAATAAGCCATTTAAATCGATAATAGAAAATGTTTATTTCATATACACATATAATACTATAAATATATTAAGCGACGTTCAGCAATGGTTATGTTGTCATCAAGGTCTTCAGACCCGAAAGATGATATTAGAACATCATAACGTCAAAATGCCAAAGAAATCTCCGAAATATGGAGCAAAAGCCTGAATATAAATTGCCATTGTATTTGAAATTAAGACAAAGAAAATCAATAGAAGGTCAACAAAAAGTACCCTTAAAATATTCTTCCCCGTCTTACTGTTTGGTTTTCCATGATTGAACCCCAATAAACAAGCCAACAGTGAGGCTGATGTCCCCTGCCGAAATCCCAAAATAAATAGATGACACATTAATTAATCGCACATTTATTTTTTTCAAACGTATTGAGCAATAAAACTGTACATGGAGTGTCATCCAAAAGTGTTTTATAAAGAAAAATGCTAAAATTGACGAGAAAAATGAAAATGTACCCTAGTTAGGGGGACCCTAAAGGTAGACAAAAGGGCCTCCACGCGTGACAAAAGAACCCCTCTGGCCAAGGGAAAGGGCCCTCGTGTCAGAGTCAATCTTTTCTATACACTGTTACTGCTGAATCCATTACTGAATGAGAATGCAGTCATTGTATTGGCATAAAAATCATCAATCAAGATGAACCTAAGTTATCTTGTCCCAAAGTATTAAACAATCAAATTGCTTATCTCTGCCTACCCTAAGAAGAAAAAGCTCATCTTTGAACTCCATCAAGGCATTGACCTAATAAGCATACGCACCAATTTTGAACATTTTAACTCAATTCGAAGGAGAGTTATGTGTTCCAAAGTCTCGGCAAATCAAATTGCTTATTGCTCTGCTTAACCCGGACAGAAAATGCTCATTATCGAACTTTGTCAAAGTCACCAAGTTTCATCACTATCATTCAATTAGAACTAAAGTTATCGTGTCCCAAAGCATCAACCAATCAAATTGCCTATCTCTGCTTACCCTAAGCGGAAAATGCTCATCTTCGAACTCCATCAAGGCATTGACCTAATAATAAGCATATACACCATGTTTCATCAATCTCACTTAATTTGAACTAACGTTATCGTGTCCCAAAGCATCAACCAATCAAATTGCTTATCTCTGCTTACCCTTAGCGGAAAATGCTCATCTTCGAACTCTATCAAGGCATTGACCTAATAAACACATACACAAAGTTTGAACATTCTAGCTCAATTAGGAAGAGAGTTATCGTGTCCCAAAAAAGTGTGACAGACAGACGGACATAAAGACGGGGGACAACAAACCTTAATACCATAAAGAATGATCTTTGGGTGTAATGTCAATCTTGCATGGATTCACAAAGTACTAAAAGATCGGACTAAATTCAATTCCACAAAAAATAGGTGCAGATAGGTGAATCCAACTCGAGTCACTAAAACTGATTGTATTTTATGTTGTCCCGATGGGGACTTCATCTTAAATTTTGGGTTTATATTGACAGGTATAAAATGGTGTTCAGTAATGGTTATGTTGTCATCAAGGTCTTCAGACCCGAAAGATGATATTAAAACATCATAACACCAAATCTCATCAATAAACTCATACCCCTGCCCTTCCACCCAAATCTGTAACATACCTTCTTCTCTTTGGTCTGTCTTCTATAATTCGTATCTTTCTGCCATTTATTTCTGTACCATCCAATTTCTCAATAGCATTACGCATGTCTGATGAGGAAGCAAATTCTACAATTCTGTCATGATCAAAAAAAAAAAAAAAAAAATAATGAAGCATTATTAGCACTCGTAAAATTTTTATGATTCACACTTGACACTCAACTAACCAAAAAATACTGGAGCAAATTTACGGAATATTCTCTAATCCATACAAAGAATTTGATTTTCAACTATATCTTTTTTTTCCCAAAGGCTATCTTGAAAGTCCGGAACAAGACATAAAATTCTAATAGCCTGGAGGCTCAGTGCGGGCAGATGCCCATTAAATGGGCACAAAGCCAGCCCCAACTTTTCAAGAGTCAAATTTTGCGTAGAATATGATGCTGAGGTGGCAATCAGTCCGTTTTCTAGATATTCAGGGTCAAAGGTCAAATGAGTTCATTTGCAGTGAAAGTGAATGCGCAGCCATTCTTTATCATGAAAATAAGCTGAAAATAATTGAAAGTAATCACTCTTTTCATAAAAATGTAAATTTGCTAAATTCATCAATGTTTTTAGTAACCCCTCCGCACTGAGCCCCCCACCCCCCCGTCTTAAAGTATTATTTACTTACCCTTCATTTTTATGTTTCTTGTGAGCATCAGCATAAGTTACTTCACCAGCTTGTCTCATATAATCTTTCAGATCCTATAATGTAGACAATACAATACGGATACAAAACTTTCAATATATAAGTTCAAAATTATCAACTTACCACTTGCTGTAAAATAAAATGCTTACTACTAACTGCAAAATGCATTCATTCCTTCGATTGGGCATATATCAGACTGCCTAGATCGCAAACAATGAACTTCTAAATATAATGCAAATCATTCGAGACAAATGAAATCATGTTTCAAGATTATGTTCAAAATAATTGATACATTGTATAGTCAATCAAATTTTTGTGTCTTGGGAGTGAAAACCATACCACTCTAAAAATGTTTATCATGCAACTGCAAGAATTAATAAAAGGTCGCTTATATGTAAATTTTCCTATAATATCACTACATATCGATTTACCTCTTACAATGGTTCTTTCTTACTCATAATCATCCTCAAGGGAGGGTCAGGGGGGTGGAGCGACCCATTTATTGCCTACATCTTAACATCGAGTACATCATCGCTAGCTTCAACAACCAGCAACATTAACCCATTTTGAGACAGTGGTCTCTATTAGTTGAAAGGCTGGCCGATTCCAGAAATAACCATAACTAGGGCATCATTGAGATAGCATCTACTCTAAAGCCTGTGACATCTCAAATCTATCATCCGATTTCTTGTCTCATTTTAACAGCCAGACTTCAGTAACATTTTCTAAGCTTGCAAAACTTGTGCCAAAAACAGATCGTCTGACTTCGGAGAACATCTGGTGTTCGAGAATAAACCAAGCTACTATGGACATCTAAGTGCCGTAAAGGAGGAGTCATCAGAGGACCATACACAGTAGGTGGGCTATGTACCTCGTCTGTGCATATAATTATCGTCTAAGGACCACAGGTCAACTTGGATTCCCTCAACACCTGTTTCATCTCTCAATATCTTTCAAGAAGACAACAAATATATTACATTTATTTTCTAATAAAATACTATAATACTATTACTACATGAAATTATGATTATAATGAATCTGAAGCAATGGTTAAGGAAGTGAATTTATGCAACATGTACAAATAATTACTTGACAACTAATCTGAAAAATAACTTAGCCATACATACCTGCCAGCTCACTCGTGACGATAAATTTTCAACTATTACTCTATTCTCAGTTCTTGTTGGAGGACCATATCTATTAAAATAAGATCAAATTTTTCCATCAATAAATCTTATTAACAAATAAACAGCAAGACTTGTGGCTGCCACCTCCATCCCAAAATAAGTATATGACTCAATTACTTGCACATTACCCGGTAATCTTTTTTCTTCAGTATTGAATAATCAAAAATGTGTTCCAAAACTTGCAATTGACAAACATACAGTAAACCCCGCGCAAGTCCGATTTGAACAAGTCAGATCTTTGCTCAACTCTGATAAAATTGTTTGGATCCTATGATCCTGCACGTTTTTCTTATTGAAGTTACATTCCAAGGTAAAAACTTGGTGATCTGATGATATATTAAGACTAATAACATATTCATACTAATACATCATAATTTTGCTTCAAATCCTTCTCAAAACATTGTAATTGCCAAATATACAATGCTATAAAAATTGATCAAAAGAGGCCATGTTTGCGTTGGGAATCACCCCTCTCCGTACCTATAGCAACGGCAGGCAGAAACTGGTGAGAATTCATGACATACACAAAACAATGTTGCCTGTAATTGCCGACTATTACAAATATCAAATCCTAATTAACTTCTAGGATTATCCACTGCCCGCTTATTTCTGTGATTTTTATCTCTGAAAGGGTTGTCATCTAACTCTTCATAAATTTTATCAACATGTACGCAATGCGCTCAATGTACTCGCACTGCCTTAGACGTCATGCGTGTTGTGTGTATAGTCCTAATTGTCGGGCTGTTGACTAGGGGAACCCTTACATTTGTTTTTCAGGGAATCCAGTATTTTTCTAGTAATTGGATATCTCTACTTTGCAAATATACCAAAATTGTCATACTTTTATTGGCAATAACCACCCGATAAATATTTTCCTGGGAACCCATCTAAATTTATGTACGCAAGATGGATCTTTGCTTAACTCTGATCAAAATGTTCAATCTATTTGGTCTAATACCAGTTTTTTTCCTGTGCCAAATCAGCAGTATGTTCAGAATTTGACGACGTCCGTTTTGTCTGAATGATCTAAGACACGGTTAGCTATTCCATGCACAGAGCCCCAAAATATTTTCCCCTATCAAATCAGTCAAATTAATGCGACGCAATATAGAATTTTCCATAAAATTTTTTAATTCTGTCTGCTGTACTACCCACTTTCCGTGATTTAGGACATTTTTCAAAGATGGCGACAAAATGGAAGTTATCCACTCGCACAAACTTGAAATGTGCCACTGAATCAATTATTTTCCAACTCTTGCAGTTTAATTCTAATTGAGCCAAGATAAAATTGGCAAGTCCACTAAGATCTGATTTATGCGAAGTTTACTGTATTTTAATAGACAACCAACCTACCGTTTTCTAAGACAGACCGGACACATAAACCAAGCACATTTGCACAGAAGAAAGTAATTGATTGATAGAAATCATGATAAAGAGTCCAGTTAGCATATATATACTTTACATGAAATAGTAGAATTTAGTTTTTAAACCAGTTAATATATTTAAGTTTAAGATTGTTATAAACCTGTTAATCAGGGCATTCTAGAGCACCTTACTTTTCATTTCTATTTTGTATACGTTCAGCATAACGTGCTCTGTCAGCATATCCTCCCCTTCCACCTCTACCTCTTGAATATCCCCCTCTGCGGTTGTCCCTACTGTAGCTGTCCCGGTGTTGTTGTTCCCCTCTCGCACCTCTAGCATGCTCTAGTGTCACCCTGAAATAAAATGACATTAAAGCATAAGGTATGTATCTTACTTGGTCAACCAGGATGGCGTATTATTTCTTCGATAACCACCACCGCCGCCTCCACCACCACCTCCACTTCCGTGGTAACTATGGCTATGGCTGCTGCTACTACTTGATCGCCGAGATCCACGGGCAATTTCAAGAAATACCCTGGAAAAAAATATTAGGTACTTGCTTTTACCAGTATGAAATAATCTTACTCATTATTGGTTTACTTCGACCATCATCTTTAATTACATCATCGTCTAGAGCATCACATCTGACCACATCACTAACATCTCATCTATTTCTAAAAATAGTACAAAAATCTCATTTATGGTCATCTTATTCTTACCTTTCTCCACACAACTCCTTTCCATTCAGTTCATAAACAGCATCATCGGCATCTCTATGATCTTCAAATTCCTGAAAACATTAAATTATATAATGTACATGGTACCGATTGAGACAAATCTTAGCACTGCAAATTTACTTATCGTAAAAACAAGACATTTTTTCAGCACAGAAATTAAATAAAAATATTATGCATACTTATAGCATTCACGTTTTGGTTTTATTTCTTTGATACAAATCAAAATTTGCTCTCTTACCACAAAACCGTATCCATTTTTAAGCATTACATCCCGAATTCTTCCGTAAGACCTGAAAAATCTTTCAACATCTTTCTCTCTTGCATGATATGACAACCTTCCAATATATATTCTGGTTCCCATATTTCTGAAAGATAATAATACAGTACATAGATACTTATTTCAACTGGTACTAACAGCAATCAGTGGTAAATGTCAATTTTTTTTAAATACCATTAAATAAAACATTACCATTAAGGCAAAAATCTACCTTATGCATTTTTGACATCGGCCGTTTACCCATTTGCATTACATTTTCAAAATCTGAGTTAATGGCAAAAATCAAGTTATTTCTTACTGTTCATAAAGGTCAACAATTGTGGAAATTGCACTGAATATTTGTGACCTTTAAACAACCCACTTGTAGATAGTAGCAGGACAAATGAAGGTGCCCACAAGAACAAAGAAATGATAACACTCTTGTCACCCTTTCATGGACAGGTCCAGGGGTTACAGAAAACCCTGGTACAGCTGAGGATCACTAAGACATAAATAGCTATTGCACTTGCAAATCATGGGTAACAATACTAAGCATTTGTTAAACTAGTTGAACAAAAACAAGCGGCCACCATTTGTATCGGTTAATAAGACATTACTTGAGATGAGATAGCCCTGATGCTTTAAAGTTGTTTTAGGCAAACTGTTTTTAAGAGAAATAGTGCCCAATACTGCTCAATGCTCGCCTCATATTACTTCAAACATTTGCTTGCACATAGGAGGCCTTTAACAGTGGGAGAACAATGGAGATTGGTCAGGCCACACAACTAATTGTCACACACAAGAGGGCTTCATGAACAAGAAATCCAGTTTTCAAGTTACATGAACCATCGCCAAAAAAGCGAAAACAAATAAGACCAATGTGGAGTCCGACAATGTAGGGCAATGTTTTAGTACGGACAACCAAAAAATCAACAATTCCATATATGGCTTCAATTCTGGATCAACTGGATCACAAGTTTTCTGCGCTAAATATTTTGGCCTAGCACCTACCGATTTCATTGAAAATTAAAGTTGAATGTGGATATTTTCAATTCAAAATATAATTAATCTTATGCTATTCTGGTTCCAAACATTGAGTTTTCTACTTTCACTTTGATAGTTAACTTTCTCTGCACCGTCTTGACAGAGCAGCTACAGTAAAAATTCTAAAATGAGGTGAAAAGCCAGTCTTTTAATCATGAAAATAACCACAATCAAAGCCACAGTTTCATACCAATGGATATTCGGACAAGGAAGAAAGCTGATACACAAATCGTACTGGCATATATATCTGTGTCTCGACTCATGACAACGAAATTAAGCCCTAGTTTTACCAAGACTAGGGGTTACAGGTCACGTAGCTTCAACGTGAAATCGGACAGCCAGTGGCTGATATATAGCCAAGTTCAATCTTCGATTCTGAATTACTATTTTATGTAAATGTATTACTAGCAATTGTATTGTAATAGTTTAAGGTCAATCTCGATATCTGCAAAGATTTAGGCTAAAAAATTATCGAATTACCGTTTGTTTACACGAGGCGTCAGCGGGAAAATCCCGCTCCGACATCACGCGACCTAGAATTTTCCATTGCTACGACCCACTTTATTGGATTTCCGCATGTTAGTTTCCGACCAATTTTCATATAGAACCAATCAAACGATAGATAACATTTTAGGGATTATACCGATGTGCTTATGTTTTTTGTGGTATCATCCAGATTATAAATATTTGACATATTATCATTCAAATTAATACGATTTTAATAAATCTTACCCAGTCGTTGTTTTTTGTATTTTTGAAGAGAGCCGAAAAAAGCTCCCCTTAATGAAGAAATTGAAAAAATCGCTCTCCTAAAAAAGCTCTCCCAGTTTCGATAAGAAGAGTGATTTAGACGTTAAGGAGAGTGATCTGATATTAAGAAGAGTGATTAGTTTTCTGTATATGGAAAATGGTTCTGAAGATCAATAACTTGGTGCAAGGGGTCATTCCTGGTTACATAATTGATAATATACATCGTCTGCTAAATAATAGCATTCGTTCGTAGCCGTACGGTCAAGTAAAACTTCTGCTATCGTCTATATATACTATAACTACTTACAGTATTCCAATAGAAATACTTGTCAAAATTTCTAAATATATTTAGCTTGTATAATTATTTTTAAAAAACATAACCCCCATTCAAAATATAATCATAAACGCTTGAAAATTCCATCAAAATATCTATTTGTTCCGAAATTATTCGCTTTGGAAATTTTTACGTGCCATCTCTCGTAATTTCTCACGTCTCGCGAGCGTTCTACTTTTCACTTCAGTTAAATTAACCAATGGCGCATTGGCGCCATCTATTTTTAGCAACATATACATCGGAATTTTATTACAATGTGCTATCACATACTAATCGAATACACCAAATAATTTAATTTCACAATGACAGCATGGCGGAGATCGAATACATGTCCATGATTTACAAATATGGAGAGCGATTTTCAATTTTAAGGCGAGGGAGAAAAACCTCCCCTCGGCCGACATTCAGGTGCGCGGCAGGCGCTCGCGAGCGATCGCGCGCCTCAAAAAACAATGACTGCTTACCCGACAATAACGTGTGGATTTCAGTTTTAAAATTGGTACTAGCGATTCTGAAGGGAAAATTCCCATTATGACGTCACTCAGATATGACTGAAAAGCACTTACTTTGGTCCATTCCATCCATTGACTGGTATAGAGCGTTTTGATTACATTTTTGACGTTGATCTCGCATTTTAAAATTCCATAACTTCGGATCTAATTGGAATATTTTGAGGAAATAAAAAAATTTGGGTAGCATTATATATTTTCACAAAAAAAATTTTTAAATTTGTTTTCTGTCATTTGAAACTTTGACCTGAACCCCCTACCAAGACATTGTATAATGATCTATACAACATGGCTGTTGACTAGGCAAATGACTATTAGTAATGGATGCGAGATCATTGAAGAGGGAAAAAAAAACAAATTTAAATGTTCAGCATAATCTGCAATTAGGAATTGGGCTAGGCAATCCAACGGAAAAGGAATTTGGAAGAGGATAATTCAGTAATATACAGTATATGCTTTGTGATCAATGGTAAATGCACTGGATCTAAATGTAAAACGACAAAAATAAAGATTACAAGCTGAAAATGTATTCACCCACAATTAAGCTTTTAAGGCCCCAAAAAAGTTTTGGGGAAAGGGTTTGGCTAGGCTATAGTTTCCATTTTGAAGCAAAACTTTTGATAAAAAGAAAAGAAAATTATATTTACTCCATCGGATATATCTAGATTTATCAGTTACAAAATAATCCGATCAGAACTTGTGAATAGGACATAAATTAGACGAACAATGCAAGCAATAAACAACTGATCAACTATCAAGTGAATTGATCCAGGGGCCGGTCGTAAGCGTCATCGCGATAAAAACCATAACCGACAACGGTGGCGACTGTTCAAAACTGAGAAAAATGTTGCCATCGTCAGCGTATCTCCGATTCCTACATACCCCAATGCAAAGACAGCAGTATAAGTAATTATTGTAATCGAAAACGATTCTCTAATCTAGAATCGAGTTCTTAATCATTGACATTGTGTACACCAATTGTAATATACACCTACATTATTATTTATTAACCTCTTTCGACCTCGTGCAAATCTGATATGGCACGCGCACTTCTCGCTACGGGGTTTACACACTAGGTTTCAAAACAAAATTATATTTTTTGATTTTACAATTTATACGAGACAAACAAATAAAGACATAGTGAAAAACATATTTTATATGTAATATTAAAAATTTCTTAGAAAAGTATTACGAATTAATAAAGTTCGTTAATTTCCGTAAAACCGAAAGTAGAACTTAGCCTCCAATAACACAATTAAAATAAATATGATGTGTCTTTATTCCGGAGAGATATCATAAAGTTAAATAGTTTTCAAACAATATATTTATCCAGCGGACCTGACATTTCTTTGACATTGATAGATATCGGCTATTTTTCAAAATAGGTTTATAACCAGTTTGGTTTCGAGATGTAAACGAATAATGGCGGGAGACCCCCTGCATCGTGAGAGGAAAGTCATGACTCCGGTTTTATTTGCGGCTGCCAGCCATAGCCCGAGATTGCTTAGTATTCGCCATCTTGTTAATTCTTGTAACGAGGACTTTGGTCGGGATGCGTTGAATATTTGTTTGGGGAAAATATCTCAAAAGGTATATTTTTATGCTCAGTTACCCCTCCCAGTCCCTCCATGGAATTTATTTCGTCTGCTGTCGCAGCATTTCGATGTCATATTTCTTGAGGAAAACTTTCAACAACCTTTAAAACGTAACCGAAACTATGCTTGAAAATTGTATGATGAGAAGGCAGGCCAGGCAGTCCAGGCGCAATATTCACAGGGCCTGGATTATGGACAGTGTGTGTTTTCTATGTTATCTGTGATCAAAAATTATTGTAAATCACATTGTTTACATTTATAATGTATTAATTGACGTCGGCAACTAAAAACACGTGGTTTAGGATCAGCACACAGTGTATTGTCTGGTTAGTCGGAATGTACTGAATGGAAATTGCACGAAATTATGCCAGGTTCTAGTTATTAATAAAAATTATTAAAACATAATGCAAATTTTGGTCCAGAAAAGAATATAATGCAACCCCAAAACATCAAATTAAAATCCTATTCTTGCTTGAAATGAATGATAATTATATTATTTTGATGCCAGTTAAGATTCATTGTGAATGTGAATGTCAAAGCCATGTTCTCCTTAGTCCTCACCACACTTAAAGTAAGGTTTGGCATAGACCTTCAAAGGAAAAGTGACAACTGTAGGCCTAAATAGTAAAGTGTACACTAACACTAACATTTTAACAACCCAACAGTGCTAATTCTTATAACCATCTATCTATGAATCCTAGTCTTTATATTATTGCATATATTATATTGCTGTGCTTTCTGAACGTCAACAGACCCTATCCTAGTAATTCAGCTCTGAACATTGGTCTCATTACACTCACCCTGAATCGGTTTCGAAAAAAAATGGAGCCCCAGTCAATTTTACTGGGCAACTTTTCACTGCTAAATGATGGGGTGTCAATCCATGTGAAAGCCTGTACAATGTAAAGGAACATCTTAGTGAGAAAATAAGACCTTGCTTACCTCGCTAGAGTCAGTATGAGCGATACAACACGCTGTTAAAAATACGTCTCCTCATGTCAAGTTAGTTTTTCGCCGCTGTGACACTCTAAATATAGGTTAACGTCCATATTTAGGAATGTCGGTCATACAAGACGAAACGAAATTTAGGTAAAAGTTTGCCCACGTTTTGATATTAACCTACCCAGTACCAGCAGAGGTGTGAAAAAACAGTCGGCTAGCATGTAGTTTTCGAGTGTTACTTAATATGATTTTAGGCGGAACAGTCCACTGGGCCGACCGTATGTATTCGACATGTTTCTTTTCTTATGATGGTCTGACAAAATGAAATTGACAGTTCCCATGTTTAGTTTAAGTTTGTGTCTGAATTGCAAACTTAATTTCAGTAAGTCAGTATTGGGCCTAATTTAAAGTATCTGATCCATTTATATACAAATTGGAACAGACAAAAAATCACCTGAGTAAAATAACCAAATATGATTTGGTAAATAGGCGATTTTATTTCCTCGGTTGTTGCAGTGGTGAGCTCATTACAGGATCTGTTGAGCAATCATATCAAACATGTTAGATATCTGTAACAACATACTGCTAGTTACCGAATGCATACACTAGAAGCGATTTTCTTTTAGATTTTTCATCATCTGCAAAGAATTGGCGAATGTCATGGCATAGTATGCCAAGGCTTAAAGTAGCTAAGTCTCTAACTCAATATCATCCAAAGTTTTACACTTGAAAACACGAATTATTTGTCAATTCAAATCAACATTGATGTTGTTTTCTTACCTTGAAAATAGGCTATTTAAAAGGCAAAATAAACATTTTACCATAGGTACACGAATCATGTACCATAGTACGTTTCAGCATCATTTGTAACAAGTGACCAGATAGAATGAGCCAAGACATATTCCACAACTCATGTCAAACGGCGACGCATAACTTATCTGGAGAGCATGCGCAATAGACTGGAATAGCCAGACACTAGAAATTTCTATTCACTGTACATAACTGATTTGAAATTAAGAGTCAAACCGGAAACAATTGAATATAAATCAGTTCATATACAATCAGATTACTTTATTATGTATGCTTTGCGACCCATTTGGATCAATTTCTAGGTCCCAAATGTTAGCAAATTAGCTCCTTTAAATTATTTGCAAAAATACAGATTGGAAACACAATTGTAAAGTTTTGACTATAATTTTGTTTGTATTTTTAATAGTATTTGACTTGTCTTTAGTATAATACTCATAATCATAGAATATTTGATTGAATGCAATAAAATTCTTGTTAACCGGCTTTTATTTTCTCATTTTATTTATTCTTAGTATGATGTTAAACTCCCATTCCATTTATCCATTTCCTTTTTTTATAGAATCATGTAAAATGTCGACAGTCACCAACCTGGAACACAACTATGGGCAGCAGTTAGCAGAACCAGCTCATATACAGAGATTAGAACATGCCCTCTATCTTGAACCGTTATTGGGTTACGTTGAAAAAATTATAACAGAACCTATAGCTGAAAGGTATGAATGATGTCCAACGTGAAAAAAAAATTTGAAATTAATGCCAGCAATAGAGATACAAGAATGAATATAAAGAAAAATGTTATATCAATTTGTTTTCTTTAGTAATCTTTTATCGTGAGCTTCATGTACAGTGTTAAATGTGTCAATGGCCAATATTCAATAACAAGAGGGAAAGAAAATGCCTATATATTTGATTTTATAAGAGAGTGTCTTTTACATTAAAAGAGAGTTCTAGCCATTACAGATTCTTCAAATTTGTTTCCTTATCCAATATTATCATAATGCAGAGCTTGAAGTGCAATTGATTTTGATTTTAACTTTATATAAAGATTAGGGTGTGATGGCCCAGGGTTAGAGGCAGTCACAGTAAGTCACAATAGCTCCTCGTCTAAAACATGTCACTTTAAGAAAGTTGTTACATTGAAGAAAGTTAAAGAACATCACTGTAAATAAACTTTACAGTGATGATAACAGCTAGCTACCATCAAAGTCACAGCTTGGTTATTAATTTGAAACTATTTCAATACTACTAGACAATTAATAGAATATAAAAAGAATATGCAATGGCTGTGACTTCTCCTTTCATTTTGATGATAAATGATGTTTTAAATGTGTTAATTTCTTATAGTGATTTTACGGATACTGAAACAGAAGACTATCTAAAACCTTGTGTAAAAGATGACGAAGAAAATAAAATACTTAATGGTATTACAATTACCAAAGCTGGTAAGTTTAACTTGTAACATGGTGACTCATACTTTAAAAGGGTATCATAAAGGGGTTTTCCCAGATTTTACAGTGGGTGTAACTATGTAAACAAAATGTCAAAATGGGAAAACTTAAAAAAAAAAAAAAAAACCAATATTGAGCCTTTCAGAAGTGATCACCAAATTTGCACAAGTGGGATAAATAACTCATTTAAGAAATTTCATTCATGGCTGGCTGACTCTTTGACCTTATTTTTGTCTGAGTAATTACTGACCCATAAAAATGAAATTACAGATACAAATTGAAGAAATAGTGATAATAAATTATTAAACTAAAATAATGAAACATATTTTAATTTTGGCAACATGTCGCATAGTAACCTTGCTCATATTGGACACTTATTCACTTGTTGTACAAAAAGAGGGACTTGTCATTCGTATTATAATGTCCTTAACGTTTGGTATTATATCTACTTCTGATGAAATCTCTCAAGATATGGTTTTAGGAACAAATTTATGTATCTGGAAAGTTTGTATTTTGAATTGAATGGGTAATGGGGCTCGGGTAAGAAATAATTTCTGTGCAATATATTGACCCCTAAGCTTTGACTTCTTTCATTCTGGTAATCAGAGTTTAAATTAGGCCAATATAATGATTTAACACAGAATACATATTTTGAATACTGTGTTACAGAGAGAAAAGCTGATAAAACAAGACTATTCAATTTTGGTAAAGTCAAGAAAAGTAGAAGATGGCTGAAGGTGAGAAATTGCATTTAAATGGAGTTATTTCCCTTGTTCTTCAATTACTTAAATTTCTCTCGTCTGCCAATATGGAATGCATTCATTGGGAATGTAGCAGAGGTGTGGGAATGTAGCAGAGGTGAAAGAAGACATGTCATCAAGTAAAGGATAGGATATATTACATTTCTTAGCTCCACAAAGTGCCATAATGATTTGTTTTAATGCTATACAAAATACCCAATGTATCTGTAACGGGGACTGTGATTTTACTTACGGTAAATGGTGTTGAACCACAGTTATTGTAGTTTAGTTAAGATATTTGCATATAGATTAATAACAGACATTTGTCTATCTTCTAGAACATACTATTGAGTGATAGTTCATCTGATGAAGATGAAGAGAGGCCAATCACTAATGAAGATTTACAGATGATGATAAAAGTCCATAAATATGAGAAAAAACATCAACTTCATTTTTATCAGGACCCAGAGGTTAGTTTATGATATTTTATCCCAGCTATTGCTATTATTAAATTTGCTGTGTAGTTCAAATATGCTATGCGAATTACTTATATTTTAAAGTACTGAATATTTAGTCGCAATAAAATGCAACATAACATTTAAATGTTCACATAGATCTCTGAGATGACATATAATATAATCTTTCAAAACGAACAGTTGTAAAAATGTTGGAATTACACAATAGAACAATAGCTCAGTTTCTTGTGAAATGATAGAACCAACTTAGAATCAGGTCAGTCGCTAATAGCAACAGGCCTACCGGCAGTAATACTATCTGAATTATGTGAGAACTTTGTCCAATACTTTAGCATTATAACAGTTCCAATACGAATTACAATTTTATTTGATATGTTTAAAGCTTATTTGTCTCCCGCATTGCAGCTACATCAGTATCAGTATTACAGTACTGGTTTGCTTTCTAATCATGATAAATATCCTGAACATAGTAAAGCATTTGGTGGGCCAAAGAAGAAAATTTCTAAAGAACAGAAGAAACTAGAACGTAAAGTGAAAGGTTAGTACCTTATTTACCAATTGCAAAATGAAAGCACATTTCTTCCTTTTTGTGAATACAACTCGAACTGAATTGAACAGAACCGTTGATTACACTTAGTTGTCCAAATAATATTTTACTACTTGGTCCACATACCAGTACCAGTCTTCTACACAGATGGAAAAATAGGATTTTCTGGGCTGATGAAGAAGGGCATGTGCCATGCAGTGTTTTATAAGGGAATTTTTGCTTAGTCAGGTGTTTCATTGAATTCCATCTGTTAAGAGGTCGTTTATGTGGATAACAATGTGTACACAGCATTTCAGTGTTCTGTCCCAATGTTACTTGTCAGACCTTGGTCCTGCAACACTGACAACAAAAAAAAAATGCTGAAAAATTAAAAAAGCACCTTCTCGGGCCACACTTGTATCGGCTTCTAGGCCTCCTCCTGGTTATGAGCAAGTATCTTACTCCCTGAACTAGCGTGACTCCTTACCATCTACGACAGATGTGTTAGATTACTCACAGCCACTCAGAACCCCTAAATAATATTATGTATGCTGATATTATTGAGCTTATTGATACAATAAAATCTTATGTTTATTTTTTTTTGATTTTCTCTGTTTTTTACAGCAAAATTAAAGAAACTGAAAAGAGAGAAGAAAATTGAAAATGGTGATCAAGAGGTATTTGGATCTGTTAACTATTAACCATTTATATTAAACTTTTCCATAGTCATGAATATTTCTCTTCAGATATAAATTGGCATACTTGGTACTATATTTATTGATAGTTTGTTTATGATTATTTACATTAAGATTAGAAAAATAGGAAGGTTTTTATTATATTGAAGGAATGTGATGAGATCGATCCTGAGGTCTTAAAGGCAATCATAGAGCATCATCAACGTGCTGGTAAATCGGGCAAGCCAAAGAAACTAACGCCAGAACAAGCTGATGTTAAACGTAAAAAGATCTGGATGTCGATAGTCAAAAAAGAAATTCCAAAGGTAAGAAAGTAGGCCTATATTGATATTTGAAAAATTGCAAAGAAAACCCAATATTTGAATAATTATATATAAAACACCTGCAATATGTTACTGATCCTAGACCTATATGGAATATGTCACTCATCATAGACTTATTTCACAACTGTACATACGTTTTACAAGTATATAAATCTATTGAGCATATTAGCATTATGCCCACAGAAACAACATAAAGAAGAGGAACTTAACATAAATCTTTTATGTGAAAAATTTAAAATTGACAAGAGTCTTTGCTGTTGAACAACATGCCAACCCCCAAAGTCATTATTGGTCTAGTTATTGTACAGGATCACTTTATATGATTTTAGGTACAAAAACAAAGGGCTTCAGCAAGAAAAGAAATGTTAAATAATGCTAAAAAAGTAAGTAAAGAATTGAGTAATTAATTTTGTTAGTTTAGATCTTAATGTTTTACTGTAGAGTGTCAATTATGCAAAAGCAACTGAACAAGTCCTTGTAGTTCATCAATCAACCTTGTGGGTTTTCTCCGGGTCCCACCATTTCCTCCCACTGCTTAAGACCCCAATGTGCAAACAGATTATTGAACTAAAATTGAACCATATGTTAGTCCTGAAATGACCTAGTTTAAACCCCATTTTTCTTTCTCTCTGTAAAAATCAATATTAATAAGTTTTGTTGTGTGGTGAAAATAATTAACATGCAAAAACGGAGCATGAACAAGTTTGAATTGATATTTTTGGAATTTATAGTTAGCTACACAATGTATGAAAGACAGTCGTAGAGCTGCTCTCCACTCCCAGAAAACAACAAAAGAAATACCATCCCGTGCTAGAAGATTAACACGAGAAATGCTAATCTACTGGAAAAGATTTGATAAAGTGGAAAAAGAACATCGAAAACGAGCTGAGAAAGAAGCTCTTGAACAACGAAAACTTGATATGGAATTACGTGAGGTTTGTGTAATTATTTATATCAAGTAATCATTGCTGAACCCAAGGAATTATACCAGCCCTCTTTCTTATAAAGATAAACAATTTGGGCATTTTAATTTTCGAAAATTAGATTTTTTATTACTCATCGAATTGATATATATTGTAAAATTTTGTGATAGATATTTATTTGATTATTTTTGATATTTTCCAGGCAAAAAGACAGCAAAGGAAACTGAACTTTCTTATCACTCAAACTGAACTGTTTGCTCACTTTGTGGCACGTAAAATAACTGGTGAATCTGATGCAGCGAAAGAGAAAATATTACATAGATTAGATGAAGAGAGTTGTATAGAGAAATCAGAAAAACGTGTTAGTGGTGGAATGTTGTATGATATAGAAGATGATGATTATGGTAACTTTCGCTCAGTTTTGAATGGTTTAGCTATTTTTTTGCCTTCTAATTTAATTCCAAAATGTTGTGTAACTTGAGACATGTTGAAATTTTACTAGGCAGGTTTTATTTACACACATGGATGTTTGAACTAAAAGAAATCACTTTGCACAATGACCAATTATTGCCATTGTGATATTCTGTCTTTCATGACGAATGGGGAATTTTAAGTAAAATTAAAGTAAAATTATTGAGATGATTGCAGTAGTATGATTTTTGTATTAAATATGTTATACTTCTTTTTATAGATAGTGCTGAAATACGTAGCTTAGTGTGTAAAAATGCTGAAGGTGCTTATAAAACCCATGAAACAAAGGTAAGCCATTTAAAGTTCCAATTTCATATTTTCTAAGAAAGTCAAAACTTAATTATTTCTGTCTTTTGCTCAAAAGGTTGTCAACTTACTATGATACTATCATGGGCTAAATGTTTTGGGCATTAAAAAGGCTGACACAGGCTGATTGAGGAAATAGTAACTCAATTACCTCCCTTGTTTTCCCATTCCTCTCGTTTGAATTTGAAGTTGAAAATGATATTTTTGCCAATTTCTCAACTGGCAATAGTAAATTATAGGATTAATAGGATTATTCTTTAACAAGGTAGGACTGTTTATAGGTTCAATCTATTTTAGGGCTTTATTTTAATACATTTTAAAAATATAACTTGAAAATATGCTATTGGAACTTTAAACTATTGTTTTCAAGACTTCATTGGTCAATATGCAGACCTGTATACCTAAAGGAACAATTTAATTAGTCCAGAAATGTTTGTGATCTGAATACCAACTTTATACAATATCTACTTGAAAATACAATGAAGTGTAATTCTCATCTGATTTAAATCTGATAAATCAGCAGCTAAACTGTTAAAATCAGATAATTCTCCCTATTTGATTCTAGTTAGATTAAGTCTTAATTGATTTTTAATGACACAATTATAATGTTTTCAGAGACATGAGTTTGATCGAGCAACAGGGTTATTTGCTGGTATGTAATCAAATAACTTCTTTAAATTCTATAAAATCCATGCATCGTCATGATGTAATATCTTTTCTGTATAAACCAACTCATTCTTTTTTGAGGGTCTTTAGTATGTGTAAACAGATGATGTTCATTTTCATATAAGCCAGATAATCTAATTCAGGGGCCAGTAACTTGAGTTAACCTAGATGAACAAATTAATTCGTTGATGCTTTGAAATAGGATAATTTTGATTCTAATTGAGGGAGATCGATAAAACTTACATTCAGTTTCATTACATGTGCACTTTGACTTAATTCGATAATAAGCAATTTATGCTTCAGTTAGCAGTGTGATAAACAATTTGATTGCTCGATGCTTTGTAAAAAGATAATTATGCAAGTAGTTCACTTAACTGGCAGGCATCTTTATTTTGAAATTTTGGCAGGAGAGACTAGACTCACTTGTTGGCTTATTAACTTTTATACCAGTATGTTGGGGTTTTGATTTTTACTTACTGATATTTTTTGCAGGTTCTAGCTTGGCTAACCCAGCTATAAGTACTGATGCTGAAAAACCCCAACCGTCTATATTTATTGGTAAATTAAAGGGTTATCAGTTGAAGGGTATGAATTGGTTGGCTAATCTATATAATCAAGGTATAAATGGTATCCTAGCTGATGAAATGGGATTAGGTAAAACAGTGCAAACTATAGCATTCCTGGCACATTTAGCAGAGGTAATTTCTACAAGTATTTTTGTGTATAATTAAATTTTGAATGGATGGTCACTTTTTTGCCTCTAAGTAGAAGTGTCTAGATCTTGAGACATTTTTATTTTTCTCCTTTTCATTTTGAAATAAAAAAAAAAGTAACATCCAAAAATTGTAATTTATGAATATATCTTTTATCAGCATTTGAGTTCTGATTTATATTATTAGGTACATATGTATGAAGAAATCAAAGATTTGTATTAAGACAAATTATTGTATTTTTACAGGCACAAGGTATCTGGGGCCCATTTCTAATCATAGCTCCAGCATCAACCTTACATAACTGGCAGCAGGAATGTCAACGATTTCTACCGAAGTTTAAAGTTGTGCCATATTGGGGAAATGCTCAGGATCGAAAAATTCTTCGAAAATTCTGGGACCAGAAGTGTTTGCATACTGCTGAGGCATCTTTTCATGTTGTCATTACCAGTTATCAACTGGTTATTCAGGATGTTAAATATTTTCAAAGAATAAAATGGCAGTATATGGTGTTAGATGAAGCTCAGGCTCTTAAAAGTAGTACAAGGTAATAAAATATACACTCTTGGTCTTGATACAAGACCATTATTCTTTAATAGAGCACTTATTACTGCATAATAAATTCTCAAGCCATTAATATATTTTTTTATTTTTACCTTGGTTTTGTCCATTAGTGAATAGTTGAGTTTCTGTAAATAAATGAATAGTTAAAATCCTAAAGTGTCATTAAACGAATAGCTATTGGCCTTTTTGAAAAGTTTCTATTTTTGATTTAATAAATTTTTGTTTGATTCACAGTGTACGATGGAAGATATTATTAGGTTTTAACTGTAGAAATCGCCTTTTACTTACCGGTACACCAATACAGAACAGTATGGCAGAGGTAGGTACATCAAGCTAATATTATAAGATATCAAAGTCTGAATGTTGCATTCTTGAAAATATAACCTGACAATGTTATCAAAACTGCTTCACATTACTTCAGTAGCTAATACTTTGCTGTAGAATTCAGTCATTGACTGCTTGATTTTTTATTAACGTGACTAATCAGATTAACATATGTAATATTTGAAAGGTTATCATTATAGTGACCTGAAAAAATACTAATTACCTCTGTTTTATTTCTTACAGTTATGGGCCCTCCTTCATTTTATAATGCCAACTATGTTTGATTCTCACGATGAGTTTAATGAATGGTTTTCTAAAGATATAGAAAGTCATATTGAAAAACAGTCTGGTATAGATGAAAGTAAGTGATTTGTTTCTTTGCATAACTTGTATATAGCAGAAAAAAAAGGCCCCCCATTTAATTTTTGAACAAAATTTCTTAGATGGTTACTGTCTTGTAGGAATTGGTACTTATATTTATTGTTTATTATTTGTTATTTTTAATTATAGATCAGTTGTCGAGACTTCATATGATATTAAAACCCTTCATGTTAAGAAGAGTAAAGAAAGATGTGGAAAATGAACTTTCAGATAAGGTACTTAAAAATATTTTGTACTGAAGTGGATAGGGGGAAGGCTTCACTTGAGATTTTGTATCTGTTATCAATCTTGGAGTTTATTGCAGTGATTGCATGTGGCAAGTAGTTGGGTGACAGGTAACCTTAACGCTTTCCCAAAGCAACTAAAAATATTAATTTCAAATTGTATTGAGTGGATGTAAAAAAAATAGTTTTCTAACTTCAAGTCAAAGAATCATGTGGCCAAATGACTTCCCCAAAGGTCCCAATTTTGAGTTCTTCATTTACATAATTACTAATTTTTGTATTGTGTATTGAAAATCTGTCACTATATAATATGCGGAATTAAGTTTATTTCGAAATAAAATTGCGTCTTTTGGCCCCTTTTTATGTGTCTGGGCTGTGTACAAGAACAAAATATTTATATGACCTAAGATATTGTTTTATATAGATAGAAATTCTGGTATATTGTCCGTTAACTAGAAGACAGAAGATGTTATATCAGGGTATTAAGAATAAGATATCTATAGAAGATTTATTACATACAGCTATGGATAATAATACACAAGCTCAATCTACCACTAGTAGTCTTATGAATCTGGTTATGCAGTTTAGAAAGGTAAATCATATTTATACTTAAAGTTTTATCATTTATGTATCGATCAATTTGCTATTTTACATTAGAATTCAACAATTTATTACAGTCTGATACTCAAAGTTAACTTAAAATTGAAATGGGTGAAAAAATGAGACGAAATGATATTAATAAACATTAGTACAAATGAAATTCATCTTTATTGTAGGTTTGTAACCATCCAGATTTATTTGAAAGGCATGAACCCAAATCACCTTTCTTTATGAAGATGGAACCATATTATGTTCCTAAACATATTTACAGATGTGGTAAGCATTAATACTGTTCTGCAGGTACACATAACCTGGAGAGCTGCTTTTTGATATAATTTACCATTATATTACTGGGTATAAGTTTAAATGTAGTAGTTAATATTTTTAAGACATAAAGAAAATGACGGTTGACTTTGTCACCTAATGGATTTAGGCGATAGTTTCAAATAAATGTCAATTTTTTTTTCCACCTCAATCCATATACATGAATAATTTGATGCAGTGGATAAGAATATCAACTCAGTTATATCTTGACAATGTGGTAACTTCTTTTACAAAAGAAAATTTATTTGTTTTGTGCTGTTTGTAGTATTTCTATGTATTTGTTGTAATGACTTGAGTTATATTAATGTTTTTCAGGTATATTAGAACATGCGTTACCTAGTAAAGCTAAGATAATCTACAATCTGTTGTATATTCATTCACCTCATCATATACACTCTTCTCTTACTTCACAAACAAGTATGTATACTCTCATATTCCTGAAGCAATGGTCCTCTCTGACCATTGCTGGAATAGCGTCTGTTTCTTGAACTTATGCGGGAGTGTGTCTATTCTTTCCGTTCAATGAAAGCTATCACTTAAGTACAGCAAACAGTTTTGTTTACATTTCATTCGACTTGATAGCCTCGTTTGTCACGCAATTAATTTTACTGCAGTATTTTGCTATGCACGGGTTAATTAGGCATAATATAATCGTGAGCCATGACGTAACGTTATGTAAACATATTTGTTCCAATATTGGCACTCGTTTTAAATGTAAAGCTTTTGTAGGGCAGCTAGTGATTGGTTGGTAGTCAGACTACTGACCAATCAAAATTTAAAACAACAATATCCACTCATAATAGCAGTATGTAATGGGATTACCTCTTATCAAACGAAACGCTGCGCAGAGTATGGTATACTCGAGACATTTTATCAAACCTGTAATAATGTTTCGAGTCCGTAGCAATATGATGTGTCCTGCGAACAATGTTTTGATTAAAATTTCATAGCTTAAAAATTGAATCTGAATCGACAAGAGCAACACAAATGCTATGATTAAAAATCAAAATTTATTTTCAAATTTATAATCTGATTTAAAGTCAGGATTCTGTTGGTTTTGTATGCTTAGGTGATTAGTTTTGTTTTTATTTATTTCAGATGGTCATGTAAATAGTGCTTTTTCTTTTCTACGTTTTATTGATATGTCACCAGCTGAGATGTATTCTTACATGTTTGGTGGACTATTAGTAAGGTAATATACATCTCCTTTATAATACCCCTGGGAATAACTTGCCCAAACATAAACTAACCTTGATATGAAAATACTATAGCATCTATTCACTTGTCTGTGTCTAGTGTACAAACTATATACTATTTAATGTGATACTCGTCGTAAAATGCAATGTTGAGAGGTACAGTCTTTTGATCTTGACCTATATTCTTATAACAAAGTAAAGCAAGGTCTGACCACATTATTTCCATAAAAAGCCCCCTTTGTTTTAGACTTCTGTAATTGTTATGAAAAATAGCAGAGGATGATATATAGCTTTATGAGTCTAATCTAATTATCAAGCTGTATAATTTTTGTGTTGTAGATGGTTAGGTTTATTTTTATGGTTAAAGATGGCTTATCGGATACACCATGATGTTGTATGGAGAGAAGATTCTCACAGGTGAGATATAGTTTAATTAATACATTGATGACCATGCTTGTCGAGATTTCAGTCTCTGTGGGGAAAAAAAAGGGATTAAAAATGATTTATATGCTAAAAGATTTGTTAGTTGCACCTCACTGGTGAATTTAAACCAGGAGACTATAGCGTGCTTACAGACCAAGTTTTTGACGTATGTTTGTGGTTAATTTTACATGTGATATGTCTTTAATAGGTGGACATATATTAAGCAGACATATTTTTTCCCCCTCTACCATTGCATTCCAGTAAGAGTTTAATTCAGCAAATCTGATCATTAAAGTAGCAATATTGATATTAATTTATTAAAACAAATGAAGTTCAGTTTTTGCTTGTCCAGAGTTAAAATATACCATTGGTATATCATGGCCATTAAAACTTCATTAGTTGACACAATAGAAAGATAAACAATGGATATAATTAGAAAATATTGCAAATACCAGAGCCTCAACTGTTATATGACAAATCATTCTGACTTACCATCACTTAAATATTTTATTTTTCTATTTTGTAGCCCTAGCTCCAACAAGTGCTTTCTATTGAATCCTATTCAAGTCACCTATTTTCCTAATGTAGCAGAGAGTCGGAATTTAAAAAAGATGGTGTTCATAAATCCTTGTTCTTCGTTCCGAGCACATGATGAACATATCTTACATTATATACCAGAAACAATAGCACATCGACAAGTCAGATTAAAAAACAAACGAGATCATATGGCAGCTACACGACAATTGATGAGTCCACCAAAATCTCCTACTAAAGTAAGTTAACATTATAAATAATAAAGAGGCCATTACTGCCATTGTAACCATGTGGTTAGCATGTTACATTTGACAGGGTTAACACCAATAGAAAGTGTGACTAGTTGTTCCGACTAAAACAGGTTCCCTTTAAAAATTGGTAGTTGAAAACTTGAAATTATAGGCAAAGTTGTATTAGACACCATTCAACATTATCCAGCTGATTTCTAATGACTTTGAGAAGTAAAAAATGTTGACTTGCTTCTTTCTGAACTTTGCTTGAAGTATCTTTTGAAATATGTTTATGACATCAGATTTATTTTCCAAATGGTTTTGTATTTAGAAATATATCTTAAAATTAAATTGACGTTCTGTTGCAGAGTCTTTCACATTCACCTAAGAAAGGTGGACATCCTGTAACTCCTATGGAAGAAATCTCTTTACCTTTACATCATCATAGGTTTCGACCAGAACGATATTTTACCCTACAACCTACAGATTATCCACCTTTTCTATATAACTGTATACCGAAGGTAAATATTAATTTGATATTATCACTGTATACTTTTAGTATGTTCCTACATGATTGTGTCCTTATTGACAGACAAAAAATGGGTATTACTCAAGAGTCAAGACTCTAAATTAATTATGTATATTTAGCAATCTGCATCGTTTAAAACAGATTAATAATGACATATTATTCTGGCTATCATAGTCTTGCTACGTCTTTAAGTAAACATATGTACTACGGTTGCAGCGATAACCTGGGGATGGCGATATATCGCGATAATTAGGTCAGACGATAAAATTATCGTCTGAAATCTCAAATATCGCGATATACACGATAATTTTAAAAAATATCGCGATATTGAAATTTCAAGTGATGATTCACGTAAAATCCGTTCAAAATACTCGAAAAATGGAGAAGAAATCAAACTTCAACAAGTGCCGATATTATATACGAACGAGATCTTTTCCATTTTGCACAACAGGTGTCAGTTTTTAACGCAAGGGGTCGACATGTTTCAAGTAGGGCTATATAGTTTAGTATTAATCATAATTTTCCACGTGTAGGCAACATCATCCACAATATTTATAATTATGACAGACTAGGAATGATGCATGTGACAATATACGTCGCCATAGTAACGGAAGTCGTGGTTTATCTTTGATTACCCAGTCCGTTGAAAATTACATTGATAACATACATAGAATAATATTTCCTTTATTCTTTGAATAACATGGCTTCTGAGGCATCCGAGATCGAAAATGCCTATGTTCCCGGTGATAGTTCGACACCGCAGGCGCTAACAACAAAAAAGAACACATCTTCTGTGGTGTGAGAATATTTTAGTTTGAAAAACACAAATGACAAGGATGTGGCAACGTGTAAAGTGTGTTAGAGTTAGAGGGAAATTTAAACGTCCAGTGGAAATACGTCAAACCTTTGGCCAGTTTGGGCTTTGGCATCAGTGGCGAACTAAACTAGCTGACTGCGGTCACGAACCTGCATGAATATTCTTACTCCAGGATATACCTCTATCAATGCAACTCACATACATTGCTAAATAGCAAACAGATATACTTGATGCACCCGTTACACCACGCTTATGTCAATTTTACATCAGTAATCATCATGATAATGAATTTTTGAACCACGATAATTCTAATTATTGCGATAATTTTCTCCAGACGATAATTTTTTTTAACAATATCGTGATATATCGCGATAATTTTTTTCAGTATCGTTGCAACCTTAATATGTACCAGTAAATGATGATTTATAAACCAATATTTGAATCTTTTCGTTATTTTTCTGAGCTATAATACTTTATAATTTTGATTTTAAATAATACTGTAAAATATTTTGACTTGATTCTGTATAAGATTTAACAATTGAAATTATTTTGACTACTATGATTACTATAGGTTCAAGCTGCTTCTAGTTCATGGTGGTGTGAAGATAGAAGTGCAGCATGGCAGATAATGAAAGCGAATCTATGTGGTACATTAGATGGTAGAAATAGTTTATGGTATGGTACACCAGAAATAAGAGAAGAAGTTAAATGGTCTAACTACTATTTTACCTATCCTACTTTAGGTGGCATACATAGTGTTAAACCTAAACATGGTTGGTCAGGCATCTTTATACCAGGTACAAATATATATTATAAACAATCTTTCAGATATTTCTGTTAATTATGGAATTTGGGCCAGACATTCTCTTGGGACTGATTTGTCTCTTTTAAAGTGTGTCATTGATACCGTTATTTAAAGATTGGGTGATAATGAAAAAAAATCATACACATCAGACACAAAGTTGAAAGTACCAATTTGTAGTTGATTAATGCTGTCATTTTTGCAGTCACAATTAAAATCATTATTTCTAAACCTAATATTCACAAACATGGGATAAGTTTTATTCTTTCTTGTAGTATAACCAGACATTGAGTATGGATGTAAATATTTCAAGTTCATCTATAATTATGTTCTGGAAGATTAAAACCAGCTTTATAGATTTAGTGATCTTTATATTTGTATAAAGGTTACTCGCTTACAAAGCTACAATAATACACAACATGCAAGTTCTTGGTAATGATTGGTATTCTGTGTAATTAATGTTTTTTTATTGTTTTAGTCCCGAAATGACCAAGATTGTGTCAAGTTAAAATTAAACCCCATTTCTCTTTCTCTCAATCTAACCCTTTCACACTTTTGTCACTCATTTTTGGAACCACCCAATAGAACTAGGAACTAGTTTACATATATTCAGTTGACTCAGGTGGTTAGAGGTAATAGTAGGATTAAAATTAATCTGTGTTATTTTTAGATAAGGAAAGTTTGGTAACAGATGCTGGTAAACTGTTTGTATTAGATTCTCTGCTACAGAAGTTAAAACGGGAAGGTCATAGAGTTTTAATTTATTCACAGATGACAAGAATGATTGACTTATTAGAGGTAAGAGACCGTATCATTGTTCGCATTGGGGTTAATCCTATATCATTTTGACATCAAATTTGAAAGTTACAATAGAGCTCTGTGATAAAATCTTTACTTTTAAGTCTTACTTGCCTTTCTTAAATGGAATCCAGGGCTGCATCTATTTGGAAATGTTTCTATAGTGAATTCTGCCATTTACTTGTAGTGGCTAGTCTTTGTGATGGCTGTATCTATTTAGAAATTATTCTTAATGAAAGTAACATATTATATTGTAGGAGTACATGTGGCACAGAAAACATACTTATATGAGATTAGATGGATCATCAAAGATATCTGAACGTAGAGATATGGTAGCAGACTTTCAAACTAAAGCTGATATATTTGCTTTCTTGTTAAGTACAAGAGCTGGTGGATTAGGTATTAATCTTACAGCTGCTGATACTGTAAGTATTCTTCTTTACTTTCAACAGACAAAACAAACGGATCATAAATTTCAATTATTCAAATTCTATAGAAGACAAATTGACTATACAGTTTAAAATAATCAAAATCTAAACAAGATAAATGAGCTATACAGTTTAAATTACTTAAATTCTAATCGCAAAAAATGGGAAATTATTTAAATTCTAGACAATTCGAATGGGCGATACAGTTTGAATTATTTAAATTCTAGATAAAACAAATGGTTCATACAGTTTAAATTATTTTAGACAAAACAAATGGGGTATACAGTTCAAACGTATTCTTGACTAAGCAAATGGGCTATACAGTTTTCATTGTTTTAAATTCTAGAGAGAAAATTAGGTCAGGTAATCTCTTTATATTTATGTGGATGTAACTTGATGCAAACAAGAAATGTGAAACAAAACCAAGACAAATTAATAAGTTCTTCTTGATACAGATAATTGAAATTGTTCCATAAACAGAAAGCAATATTATTACAGTAAAGATTACTTAAAATAATCTGTATTTGATTTGGTTTTCTAATGGTTGATGTTTATATTTATTGTAGGTAATATTTTATGATAGTGATTGGAATCCTACAGTAGATCAGCAAGCTATGGATAGAGCACATCGTTTAGGTCAAACTAAGCAAGTAACTGTATATAGACTCATCTGTAAAGGTACTATAGAAGAGAGAATTGTACAAAGAGCCAAAGAAAAAAGTGAGATTCAGAGAATGGTTATATCTGGGGGTAATTTTAAACCAGATACTCTCAAACCGAAAGAAGTAGTTTCACTTCTGATAGATGATGACGAAATGGAGCATAAATGTAAGTACTATTTGTTAAAGTTAGTTGAGGTTTTTGACATACTATGATTCCTTTTGCTGGGACTGCTTATTCTTTTTTTTTCTATGTCAACACTCAAAAGTATTTCAGTCGAAAAGGGAAATAACTCATGTTATAATTGAATATGATCCAGAATTTTCTTTGGGAACGAAATTGCCAACATTAGCAATGTTTGACTGCAATTTCCTTAATGAGTGCTTTTAAATTTACAGTGAAAGTTCGTCAAACAGAGAAGAAAATCAAGAGAACGTACAAAGATGACCGTAAAAGAAAACGAGAATATAAGGTAATTCTTTAAAATTTTGATAAATGTCCGACAAGCAAGATCATTGTCTGAAAGGTTCTTCAACTTGCTCATATACACCATATATGCAACATATTCTTCCTTTAAAAAATAACATGCAATTAATGTGAGTTTGTATTTTCATGATATTAAAAGACTGGAGGAAATCATTTAGATTTATATTATAACCAATAATAAATCATATTAAAATGGTTTCTGTTTATATTTCAGAAAAGAGAAGGAAAGAAATCAAAATTAGAAGAGAATAATGTAACTGTACCAGCTATTGATAATGAATCTGTAGCTAGTGTAGATTCTATTTCTATACCTGCTAGTCCTCAAAGTGTGGTTAGTATACTTATAAATAACATAGCGGTTGAGGTGGTGGAAGTGGACATAAAATTACAGTAACGAACAAACAAAGCTGTCCAATCAACAAATAATTTCAGAAAGACAACTCATAGTTTGTGTAATATTATGATGATTTTACCTATGACCACTTTACTTAGGCTGTACTTGCATATTTGGCATTAAAAAACAAGTAATACCTTTGCGTTATTATGAACTGAAAAAATTCTTAAGTAGATGCATTGCTTTATTGAGTGTTACAAAAAATTAGTAGCTGAAAATATTTCTGTTCTGTGAAGTTGCTATATAAAATAAGCCTAAGTAATGTGTGTAATTGATTTAGTAATGTTATTTGTATTAATGATAATGTTATATATTGTAGATGTCTGTAGGAAGTGAATTAACACCATCAGTTATATCTACAGCTGTATTAGATGATAGTAGTAATGATGGGGGTCTAGTAATAGTCGATGATGCTCATTCTTCTTATTCACCAGGTAACTACACACCATTCGTATTTCTTAAAGGCATCTAGAAATAAGCATCTCTGTGACTTACATAAGATGAAAATTTATACTGAAATTCTGCTCTTCATCAAAATTCTCCTCTTACATTGTTTACAACTTTCAATGGAAACAATTATCTGAAAATGACAGAACTATTCTGATGTTTATCGTATTTCTTATTTATTCCTTATTTTCATAATGTTGATGATTGTTTTTCATGTATTCAGGGCTTGCCACGAGACGCGAGGTAGTTTTACGCGAGCTGTTCGTTGCTCGCGCAAAATTTTAGGAAAAACCTGTAAAAATAATCAAAATATTGACGAGTTTATTGCCCAAACTAATCCAACAATGTCAATAACGTCATAAATTCACTTTATACCTGAACGTCATGACTGGTTTTCCTACGAACACCAGTAACAAACGCGTGATAACCGAGTCTAAAGTAAAGAACGGTTACATCCGGATGATTTGGCATTTCACGCTAAATGAACACGTTTCAAACTTATAATTATCGGTATTTCTTATTTTATCAGAACTTCGGTTTGTATTCCATTGTGTAGTCGTATAATTTTAAATCTAAGCGTAATAATTGGCTAAAGGAAACCTGATTGCCCTACCTATCCACATTTATGTTGTGGGGTGAAGAAATCCGTACGGAAATTGATTATAAAAAAGAGTATGACTGTCAAAAACAGAAAAGCGATGGTCACACATGTTTACTGCAAACTCTGTTCCAGGAATAGCAATTTTGTTGCTCAATCGTTTATTTTGTTGTTTTGTTATACTAGTGCCAACTCATAGTAATAGTACTATCATGTAAATACAGAATTGAAAAAAAAAAAAATTACAAACTTTAAACAGCTTTGTCATTATTTATTTAACAAAAGTATCCAGGCAACAAATTGATTTAAAATTGAAACAATTTTACAAAATGTGTGCTCATGCAAGCAACATTTTATGTGAGCAATTTTTATTGCTCGCCCTGCTCGCCCAAACCTAAATTTGCGAGAACAGTCATCTGCTCGCCATCAATTTATTCGTGGCCAGCCCTGTGTATTGAATTACGTTTCATTTATTCTGGGGTTGTTTTTTGTGAATAGAATCACAGAATGTTAATTAGTACTTTAATTAATGTATTTATTACAGTTATTTAAAATAATGTTCATGATTTATTTCAGTTTCCACGCCCACGCCGACACCAAAGAAAGGACGAGGTAGAGGACGACCAAAGGGTTCTGGGGTTGGGAGGAAACCACGAGGCCGGGGAGGAAAAAAAGCTATGAGTGCAGCAGAGATAGCAGGAGCTCAAGCTGGTTTAACAGCAGCCTATGCAGCTTATGGTTATAACTTTACTGGAACAAGTAAGTTTACTCAAAAGATTGCCATTTGCAATATCACTAGGCTGGATAAGTACTAAAACATAAGATAGGTGTATTCAGGTCTGTTCAGCCATAGATAAAACTAAAATGTTTATTAAGGTTATTACATTGGCACAGTATAGAATATTACTCCACAGCAATAATTAGTTCACATCTGCAAAATTCTTTATTACCGGCATGTTAGTCTGTCTAAATATTTCGAAATAAAAGTAACTTTCTTGCTTGCATTAATTTTTGATTTAAAGTCAATTTCCCCTTTTCAGTGGTAAATTATTATTTTGAAAACACTTTATATATACAACATAGATGTTTAACTATTGATTTACAGGGCCCTCTAATTTTGTTGTATTTAATTCTATTTCAGGTACGAGTAATTCACCTAGAGCTTCAGGTTCTTTACCACCATCTGGACGCACCACACCTACAGTCTAATTTGTCCAGTCTTTTCTTGCCAACACTACTATTATTAAAAAATGTTAAAATTTATTAATATTTTTAAACAGTTTTGTATTGAAATATTCTCATTAGTCATTATATTGTTATATGTAAGTTATAAGTTATATAACAATAATTACAAACTTGTACAATTTATGATTAAAGTTGCTGATCGTCGTTTCCTTTTTTCGGTCGGTTTCTAACTGTTCAGTTATTTCACACTAAAATGGGCTCAAATTGTTTATTTCACATTTAATTAAGAAAACAAAGTATTAATTATGGATTATCTCCGAGCTTGAATTTGATCGAATTAAAAAAGATTCTTCAAAATATTTTACCAAACACTTAAAGCTGACAGTGGCTTATTTATATTGTCTTTAGCGGATGTTGAATGTTGTGAAATCTTCACATATTTATAAATACTGAATGGAATTTAACTAGGATATTCCTTTTAGAGATTCAACCTTCATGGTATTTGCAGTTCATAAGGAATTTAAATCCTTCAAATAACGATCAGTGGCTTTAAGCTCTTTGAATAGTACTTTTAGCTAAGAGAGTGTTTATGCTATCTCTTGTATCATACACATATATTCTTCTTAAAAATTGATGCTGGTTTTCAATTAGTTTGTTGTTCTACTTGTATAAAAATGGTTGGTTTTCATATGCAAATGTTAATTTGATGTAAAATGCTGATAATATGATTCAGGGAGTATTATGCTATGCAGCATGTTTTCTTTAGTCTTGAACTTTAATAGCACAATTGATCAGAACAATTTTAAGTCTTTCAAACAAGAGAGTCTTTCAAGGTTGATCCCTGGTACTAATACCTATTTAAGGTGATTTTATTATCAAAACTGCTGTGTATATTAATTTTTGTGTGATTTCAGACAATGCACTAATTTTATTAAAGAAATGTGAAATCTAGCACCACAAAGAAAAATGGGACCATGGACATAGCTATATAAGTATGGTTCACAAGCAAATTACAGGCAATTTATACATATTCGAATATGAATTCTTTACTAATATTTTAAACATGAAATAAGTCTGTTACTTCAGTAATACCTTGCATTATTTCATTTCTAAATTTCTTGTTTTATGATAACCGAATTCATGTTTGCTCCTAATTGTCTAGATGACGTTATATTCCTCTTAATGCCATCTTGTTCAAACCAAGAAAAGTACCTCAGTCTGAATGAAATTTAATATTTTAATGCTATTGTCCTTATAACTCAATGGAAAGAAATCATTAGTTACAATACTTTAGTACATTTTAAATTTCTTTCTTGCAATTTCAAAGAGTAGACCATTTAGTTAATTGAAATGTTATCCAATTTTAAAAATGTACTGGGTATTCAGTACGATTGTGTTGACCTTCAATTTTTCAATTGATGATTAAATATTGAGGTTCTATATTTTTTGATATTGCTGTTTGCGGTGTTGTCAGTGTTTTTTTATTATTAAAGTGTATATCTTTTTATACGCCCACATTGAAATGTGGTCGTATATTGTCGTCGCCCCCGTCCGTCCGTCCGTCCGTCGGTCCGTCCGTCCGTCCGTCCGTCCGTCCGTCCGTCGGTCCGGCGTCCACAATTGCTTGTGGACGCTCTACAGGCTAAAGTTAATATCCGATTGACTTTAAATTTATACACAGTGTTCAAGGTCATGAGACGAAGAAGCCTATTGTTTTTCAGCGATTTCCAATAATAACTACCAGAGTTATGGCCCTTGATCACTTCAAAAAATCTTGTGGACGCTCTAGAGGCCAAAATTAATATCCGATTGACTTTAAATTTATACACAGCGTTTAAGGTCATGAGACGAAGAAGCCTATTGTTTTTCAGCGATTTCCGATAATAACTACCGGAGTTATGGCCCTTGATCACTTCAAAAAATCTTGTGGGCGCTCTAGAGGCCAAAGTTAATATCCGATTGACTTCAAATTTATACACAGTGTTTAAGGTCATAAGACAAAGACGCCTATTGATTTTCAGCGATTTCCGATAATTAGTGCCAGAGTTATGGCCCTTGATCACTTCAAAAAATCTTGTGGAGGCTCTAGAGGCCAAAGTTAATATCCGATTGACTTTAAATTTATACACAGTGTTTAAGGTCATAAGACGAAGATGCCTATTGATTTTCAGCGATTTCCGATAATTAGTGCCAGAGTTATGGCCCTTGATCACCTCAAAAAATCTTGTGGACGCTCTAGAGGCCAAAGTTAATATCCGATTGACTTTAGATTTATACACAGTGTTTAAGGTCATGAGACGAAGAAGCCTATTGATTTTCAGCAATTTCCGATAATTAGTGCCAGAGTTATGGCCCTTGATCTCTTTAAAAAATCATGTGGACGGTCTAAAGGTCAAAGTTAATATCCGATTGACTTTAAATTTATACACAGTGTTTAAGGTCATAAGACGAAGAATCCTATTGATTTTCAGTGATTTCCGATAATTAGTGCCAGAGTTATGGCCCTTGATCACTTCAAAAAATCTTGTGGAGGCTCTAGAGGCCAAAGTTAATATCCGATTGACTTTAAATTTATACACAGTGTTTAAGGTCATAAGACGAAGATGCCTATTGATTTTCAGCGATTTCCGATAATTAGTGCCAGAGTTATGGCCCTTGATCACCTCAAAAAATCTTGTGGACGCTCTAGAGACCAAAGTTAATATCCGATTGACTTTAGATTTATACATAGAGTTTAAGGTGTTGAAACGAACAAGTATTTTGATTTTCAATGAATTTAGATAACTGAACAGCTAAATCCATGATATTAAATGTTTCATGTATATACTAATTGTTAGCGTGGGGTAAAACTTTATAAAAAGCAATCAAATTCTAATGATTTTCTGATAATTACATAATGAGTTGTTACTCTTAATCAGTTCTTAGTGTATTACAAATGTTTCATTACCGAAAAAAGTAAAAATATGCGACAACCCTTGTTGACTGCCCGGACGACTTACCTGCTGTGGGCGTATGTTTCGTTGCCTGGCAACCTATCTTTTAATAAATTGTGATTGTATATAAAGAAATTGAGTTTAATATAATCTTGTTATGTAGATATGTACATATTTAATACTATATGCACTATATATAGGCATTATATGGATGCACACAATATGTTGTTTATAAGTCAAGTGAATTATGTAGTTATTATTATCATGTCAAATGTTTTATTCATTTGATATACTGGTATATAAATATAAATAAAATGCAAATAAAAAACTTGAAAATGAAATATCAGTAGCTATTTTCTTTATTTGCATCCACCACCACCCAGCTCATTGAAGTTACTATGCCACCACTATCATCTTCCATAGTATGCCAGTAAGTCCCCTCAATGAAAATAATAAAAATTGATTTTTGTGGGTCCATCTTTGAAAAACAGAAAACCTTATATAATTATTTCATGCTTTTAGGTAACTCAGGTTGCTCTGGAAATTAAACAAGAGTTGAACCCCTTTAATCGTGTGTTAATAGAAGTAGTACACTGGTTTTAGTCTTAGTTCCTCGATTTATACACTGTTGCATGTGTTGAGCGACCAAGGGGGACATTTAATTCGAAGTTAGTTAAAGTTACATTATGGGAGATAAGATAAAGAGATGGCAGTTCTCACTATAATAGTTAAAACTAGATAGTGTAAAGGTAATTTGCTGAAAATTTCAGTCAAATTGGTCCACTATTAGCCGAGAAAAAAGCGTTTGAAATATTCACATAGCCTAGGTCGTCATTATTCAAATCATTAATATAAACAGCATAGTCTCGATTATCCACTTGATTGATTTAATTATCAACGGCCATTAAGCGGCATATAGGAATATGTTAATTAATGGATATGTTAATTAATGTCTAATTGATTATTTAGATAACATCTCAGGCCTAAAGAAAGAACTGTGATAAGCAGATTTTGCTCTTGCATAATGCTATTTTAACCGAGATTGACTTGAAATGTATAAAGTGTTTGTACAGCCTTTAGATATATTTGCAAAAAATATTATCTGTGGTTGCCATGAAGAAACCTATCCAATCAGATTAACTATTGTAACCGAGAATTTAAAGCATGTAAACAAAATCTCTTGCTAATTACTATTTACTAATGGACAGTATGCAATGATATGTAGTCGTATATTGCCGTCACCAGCATCCTACCGATGTCCACAAATGGTTGTGGACGCTGTAGACTGTAGAGGCTTAAGCTGATACCCGATTGACTTTAAATTTATACGCAGGGTTGAAGGTCATGAGACGAAGAAAATTAGTGCCAGAGTTATGGCCCTTGATTGACTTTTAATGTATGCGCTGCGTTTTCAGTTATGAGACGAACGAGAAACCTATTGATTTTCAACGATTTTCGATAATTAGTGCCAGAGATATGGCCCTTGATCTTGTGGACTCTAGAGGTTAATATCAAATTGATTTCAAATTTATACATTGTTTGTTGTCATGACAGGAAGAATCCTACTGATTTTCAGCAATTTCCAATAATTAATGCAAGAGGTATGGCCCTTTGTCAAAATCAATATTGTAACGTGACCGGGGCGAATGGTTAGCATGTGCATGTTGTATCATACAGTCTGTCATTGAGTCACCTGGAGTGGTGTGGAATCCCCGGTTGTACGTGACAAGGAATAGGGTAGCCTACCCAACCTCGTGGCTAAAGACCCCTATGCGCGAGCGAATTATTGAAATAAATTAAACCATATATTAGTCTGGAAATGACCTAGTTTGTGTCGAGTGGACATTAAACCCATTTCTCTCTCTCTCTCTCTCTGAACTGAACCGAACTTTAGTGCACACAGAGAACTAGATACTTTGAAAATAAGTATATGCCCAGAATGGCCGCAAAATTTAAAAAAAAAAAAGAAAAATAGTGTACTATTCTAGTATGCGGTTCTAATCACTTCTGTATCTTTCATACTCAAAAAGATATCAAACAACCCATTAAATAGAAGATTAATAAACACTTCTTAATATTCCCTGAATATACTTAGCTGTTCGAATAAAATTGTCGATATAGGATTTTAAAAGGCGGGCTACCAGCTTTATGTCTGTTGTACGCATTCCTTATTGTTATTCTGTTTATTTTGATATTATGTATCCCACATCTTGGTTTGAAAGGGGATAACAAATAATACACAACGCAATAATATTACACACAACAGTAGATATCATATGGTTTCTATTATCATCGATACATCTAAATGACTCTCTTAGGAATTCTATAAACTAAGTGCAGGAACGTCGTTCACCTTAAAGAGACAACAATACAAAATTGCACATGAATATCTTTCAAATAGTAAATGCAGGCCTACGTTTACATTAGATTGTAAATTGGTTGTCCAGATTGGATGATATTGGATGGCGTAAATTCAGTAGATACTAACGTAAACTTCAAATGGCAAACACCCAAGGGTACTTTTGGTTTTTCTTTTGAAGATTGTCGCTTTACGGATGACTACGTAACTATAGTAAATATTGATGATATTAGCTAGAGAGTTGCCTTTTAAAATACCAGAATGCGCACTGTGCCACCAAAATTGTTTATATTTTGCGCGTCTGACATTTGGAAACGATGTACATGAATTTACTGAAGAACTTGAAGAATGTATCACGTGCGGTACAGTGCCACAGAGACAACTTAATCACAGAATACGAAGTCGCGTGCACTGGAATCACTTAGAGAAATGTCGTTAAGGTTACAGTTTTTAGAGTTTTTCCCAATTATATCGAGATGCTTTCAGACAAAATTGATGACCATGCATTAGATTTGAAATGGAAGCCTCAATATGCTTGACAGACGAAAACATCAACATATATTTAAAAACCTCAAAGAAAGCGAGTCCAGATTATTTTAATAGAAAAGACTTTTAGTTAAGATTCTTTGCAATGAATCTAAGAAATGACACAGATAAAGAGGTAAAAGTAAAAAAAAATCTAACAAACCAATAGGATTCGTTTTTATGATTAAAATTGATCACATTTGTATTCTTCGGTATTAAGATTTTAGCATGTTATGGTTAATGTATAAGGTCATTGCTGTAAGACTTAAAAGGTATCTTAAAGCCCCAATAACACTCTTTTTGTAACTGAAAAATATGTCCCAATCTTCATTCTGGTCAACAAATCGTATTATTTTAGAATATTCCAATTAAATGATGATATAAATTTCATCTTAACACACCTAATTTAAAAAATTGGAAAAATTCAACCAATTGATTTGAAAAGTCTAACGTAAACCTATTCAAATGTGACTTGAATTTTAAAATATTTTCGAACCCTCTGGACAAATAAAATAGGTTGTAATGGATAATTTACACAACAGGTAGGACATTTAAACATTTAGTACTTAGAATAAGGGTATTATTTATTCTCTGGAGCTACCAAGCCAGCAAGAATGTTATTGTCCCTTTAAAATTTAAAAACAACGCATTAGATTTTAGAGGCTTAATGCATTGTAGGGTCATTGTTTGTAATGTAGATATAAATGTTTATAATATTGTCGTTATATTGTCACAGTGTTGATGTGTATATTTGTTATTTTAAAATAAATCTATACCGGGATTATTAATGTCGGTGTTGTAGAGATGTTACAGTATTTACAAAAGACGCGTAAGTCTGTTATTAAAACCAGATGGTTGCAACAAAATATAGCCTACATTCTCTTGTCTGTTCCTCCGTACAAGAACAAACGCATTCGATTTATATCGTTTATATCTGTTCAAATTCTGTGCACAAAGTAGAGAATGTTTTATATATCCCGGAAATAAATTCCTATACCAAGTTTCATAGAAATTTCTTTCATAGAAATTTCAGATTGCTTCGATCTTGTAATGTTTTGAAGTTTGAGCTGAATAACCAGAGGGGAAAAGGACATAGTAAGAAAAGCGGTACTTGGCTATCCGAAGACGTAATAATATTCAAAATTTGACCAATACACAGGTATGGCGCAAACAGTTTTAAAATAGCTATGTATTCTAAGTAACGCCGTGGAATGATCACATAGATACTTCCTCGGATATATTCAAGTATATAATAATAATAAAATAGTATTTATGGATAATTTTGTATTGCGTTGCTGCGTGACCGGGCTGTTTAAAAAAATATCAAAATAAATTTCATATGCTCTCTTGGATTTAATTTATATGTATTACCAGAAATGGTTTCTGTCAGCACAGGACTTGATTATATATTGAATATACACACCCGGTACCATTGGTACATTAAGTCATACCGTTCCAAAGTTAAAGGGCCCCCATGAAACCCGTCATAGCTACATCAAGGTCTAATCTTAATATAAAATATGATTTTAGCAATTGAAAATTGAATTAATTTTCGCATATGATATGATTACATTGACTGAAAACTGATTTAAAGTAGGTAAATCTTTGTTTTTGACACCTAAAAACGGAAACAAATGGGTCGCAACGCATAATTATGTAATATTACTGTATAATATAAACTAATTTACATTTAATCATTTCCGTTTTACTGTTATTTCTGATCAGTTTTAAGGTATGTATATATCCCAGTCTACACTGGTGGTACACTCCTGTATGAAAAAAGTGTAACCTAGTTCACCGAGTCGCTTCGTTACAAATGACGCTCGAAAGCGCTCTGGTACGCGATTCGATTGCTAATATTAAAATTTTCATCTTGTCCTTAATATTAGGTATCAGAAGCTCATTTTTTCATGGTAAGATAACAACAAATGTTGATTTAAATATACCAATAAGTTGTGTTTGCAATAATGTCGAAGACTGCTGATGATATTGGGTCAACGACTTGCCTACTTTAATGTAATGGCGAAACCTTCTAATCCGCGCAACGATATTTGTAGTTGTTGACCAGCCACAAATCCGTAGCAATCTGCCAATTAGAACTCAGCATAATAATAATGATGTTCCCAAATTTCAAATGCTCGGTTTACCCCGTGATAATAAAATACACAATCTGGAAATACGAAACGAATGCTACCAAGTTCTTATTTCTCCAGATGTGATTGCCAATGGGAACAGCTGGCCAAACTTTTTTACCGGTTGTTGACGTGACGGCCTGTCTTGCACTCTTATTGTAATCAATGTGGCGTTATTTCATCTACCAGTCTTACAACACACTTATGAATACTTTCTCCATCGTGTGCTGTAATGTTGGCGCGTGGAACAAACTTGAAAGTCTACACAAGAATGATTACAAGCGTTAAACATGTTGGTCTGGATTCTATATTGGATTCGTTAATGACGTCTTTTGCTTCTGCCTCATACGGAAACGAGGGTCATCAGCTTTAAAATGGTTGCGTAGAATCATTTTGTATTTACCCCCTTTTCATTTGGTTTTGAGGAAAATGGTCGAATAATGCCCGCCCAGCTTTTAAAGAGTGTCGGGCTATGAAAGATATTCAATTTAGTTATGGTTTTGTTGGAGTTTTTTTTTTTTCGTTTTAAAGAAAGCATTTCGTTTATCTTTCTGCAATTGTTCAAAGACAGACCCCCGGAGGCCCAGAGACGTGTCTTATAAGTACACTGTAGAGCGAACACCTTATCTATATGGCCGGGTCAATCTGATTACAACACACCCCCCATTTCGTTTCGTCTTTTTATAGACCAAAATTTCGCTTTACTTGTCTTTATCATTGACGTGTTCTGGATGAAGTGTGGGATTAGCCAATGGAATGATTTGTTACAGAGTGGTTTGGGGTGAGGTGCACGGAACTGTGGGGAATCCACTAGGCACATCAATGCTGATATGTTAATCATTTGTCCCCTGACGTGAACTCCCACTATAACTTGTCAGAACTTCATGTAGTGTAGGTCTTCGATCGAAACTGTAAAAAAAGAAACGAAATATAGATCTGGGGCTGTATTTATAAAAATTCTAAGAGTGTTCATAACTTTTACTCTAAGACTTCCTAAAACAACGTTTAGTTAAAAGTTACTCTTTAGAAATATTTGTAAAGGGTCTTAGAGTTACTTTTAACTAAATGTAAGACTTGGGTCCTAACCAAACTCTTAGCGATGTAATCATGGGAAATCCGGGGATTTCCTGAAGTTATTTATAGCTCAGTGTTGATGTCAGACAGTACATCTAACGTTTCTGCAATCACTCTACTCACTGTAGGTTGACTGACGCCGAAATCGTCACCACTACACAGTTGCATTTTACCAGTAGCTAGGAAACGAAGCGTAATGGTGATCTTCATCTCAGCGTCGATTGAGAAATTTCGTTTAGTAAGACTCGTAAGTAGATGCCGAACTAAATCTGTCACAAAAAGAATCCCACCCATGTCCATTCGATATCTCCTTATCAATTCGTCATTGTTGTACTCCACTAAGAAATCTCTTCTTGTTTTAAACTCTCTTAGGCGGCGTACACGGACGGCCATGTTAACCAAGATAAGAGTACTTTTAACAAGTTAGGAATGCTACAGGAGGACTCCTAAATATGTGTCATAGTTAGGAGTAATTCTTAAAGTAAAATGTTTTATAAATAGGTCTTAGGAAAATCTACAAAGTTAGGAGTAATTTTTGACAGTTAAGAGTTGGTTCCAACTCTTATAATTTTTATAAATACCGCCCCTGACTTTTAATCAGATTGCTAAGTGGGTAGCATGTTCCTTGTCTAGCATAGCAAACATCCCAATTACATATATTCGTAAATATCAATACAATAATCTTCACATAACAAGTAATTGACATCTTGGTCAAAACTACAGTAACTGGAGGTCTCAATTTTCTTATACCAAACACACTTGTCGAGTTTTATTCAACCAGGACAAATCCGCCGTAGGGAACCGGAAGTGACGATGTGTGAAAGTTGTTAAAACACGTGTATAGCTAATTACACCACAAGGCGTCTTTTTCTGGAAGTTCATACGAAAATGTTGCCGCATTGGCCAAATTTTATTCACTGTATCCATCACAAGGTGTCTGAATCAAGAGGCATAACTCTTGTTAATGAAATGACATGGCATGAAATGTGTTTAAAGTCTATTTTTTCTGCATCAATTGGCCTAATGAAGACGGTTACGCAGAATGTGCAATATATTTTGAAACATTGACAAATAGGCAGTTCGTATGTCACCATAAGCGGTTTGGTTAAGAATGTTTCGAGGAGGCTGACGAGGCTGACAGAAAAATACAACTAGTTTGGCGAATACTATATAAACTCCGTTGCTCCATTATTCCCAGATTTGACACAACTAAACAGAATATAAAATAACGGGACGCTCATGGTCCCAATCAAAAATATTTTTTGTGAATAGTACCCAAGTAAGTGGACAATGTTTTTAAAAACTGCAAGAATTTATATTGAAAGAGGCTGTTTGGGCAACACCACATAGACATATAAAAACATCCCCAAAACAGCAGCATTAATTTATAGAAATATCTGATAAAAACTGGTCCAGTGTCGGATCCAGACCGCCAGAAAGTTTACTTTAAATAAAAACACACTTCTGCAAGCAATCTGTTTTGGCTCCATCATAATTCACGATGTTAATGAGAGAGGGAGGCGACTTGACATTATAGTCGTGTGCCATATGGCAAATCTTACAACTCGAACCGTGGGAAAATCTCAAGCCACGCGCGCAAAATTCCAAACATGCAGATCTCGTGCCTAGAAAAACGCTAAAAACCGAAGTTTAATCTTTCACTTAGATTTAAATGTCAGTTGATGTATCTGAGGATTCCCTTGTTGTAAACTTTGTGTTGGGCGACAATAAATTCTTCAGACAATAAAAGCTCCAAAATAAATAATGTTTTAATAAAAACAACCCTGATTTTATTAGAAAATGTCAAAACCATTTATTCTATAATGTAAATTTTGTTGAAGTTATTTTTCGAAACAGAAAATCTTTTTTGATTAAAAAACATTTTAAACTGGAGGACGTTAACAACACATAAATAAAGTAACTAAAAAATAATATTTTTAACACAATATAATGAAGAGGCAGTTCGTATAGGTGTAAATTTGCCCCTCCTTTTGGGCCGAGCCACTTCATTTAACAAATCAGAATAAGCACCACCCAATCTGCATGTCTGTTTTCTATTGTCATTATCCTGCAAGGGGTTTAGAAAAAAAGTTGAAACACATTATTTTTTTCTATTATAAATCTACATTTCATCAAATAAAAAAAGAAAAGAGAGAGGGAGAAATGGGGTTTAACGTCCACTCAACACAAACTAGGTCATTTCGGGACTAACACATGGTTTAATTTTATTTCAATAATTCGCTTGCGCGTAGGAGTCTTTAGCAGTGGGAGGAAACCGGAGTGCCCGGAGGAAACCCACGAGAAGGCGCCCCTATCTCCATGCCACATACGCTCACACCAGGGCTTGAAACCACAGCCGCAAGCCAGAGGTGACCGGCCAGCTAGAGGTCGAAGCGCGGCACTCTAGACAACTAGGATATCCCAACCCCCATTAAATAAAAAGAAAGTGAGGTAATTAATAATTTATGACTTCGCTGTATAATAAAGTATACTTCTTTTCAAAATGACAAATGGCCTTATATAAGTAGCATCCATCAACATTGAAAATCTGATCTTCATGAAAACTGGAATACGAAACCAAGACGCTCTTTTTTTTATTAGTAATGTGTCAAGTAAAACGTCATTAACCTCTGACGTAAAGGTTAAGTGTTGATCACTTCAAATGGCAGCCAGCGAACATTTAGCTCTTTTAACTGTCATTACTAAAAACAAATGAGTTTTTAATGATTTCTGTTTGTAAAAAAAACATTATGAAATCCGCATACATAATTTTTACTGTACCAGAAAAGAGCAAAGAGAAGAGCATCTACTGGAAAAAAATAATTACATGTTTGTAAAAATAACAGTTATTTGACATTCCACAACTTCCACACTACCATCAAACCATGAACATCTTATTCAGATCTTTAATAAGACGGCCAATTCCGTTTGTTCACATTTAAATCTATTTAGATCGATTTAATTACTGCCAGCCCCTGTTTCCGTCTTGGAGCCATCAGTCTATGACGCCAGTCAATCACTTCCTGCCAACATCTCTAACTTCCGGTAACATTGATCAAAAGATAATCTGTTATGATGATAAAAATCATCCTGCGTTATACAGATGCAAACCATTTTAATGTTCATTATCCTGAAACAAATCATTGTAGATGAATGACATTTTAATAATTTTTAATGGTTGCACTAGAAAATGTCCAACAACCAATGAATGGGTTTATCAGTACCACATTTTCTGAAGACGCCATTTAGGGATGTTTTACCGGGACAACAATGGCATTCAATTTGTCACGGGTTCTTTGCGATGCACGCCAACGGATATACGGGACCTCATTTAAATTTAATTATTGATGGAAATATATTCATATGTTTACAGCTGAAGATGTAAGCTAAGGTTAGCGTAACTTAACCTTAGTGGTAGCTCAATTAACTAGAAGATAAAAAAAGCGTAATTATTTGCAGACGCTAATATTATTAAATATTTGATGCAAGACAAGTGAAAGTGATTATCAAAACGAAAGTTAACTGCACTACGTTTGGCATTATTATGAAAGACAATACATGTAATTTACTATAAGGTAATTATCTTCCGTAAATTATAGTAAAGCAGGAGTCGGTTCCCACGCTCTTAAATTTACCTCCAGGACTGCTCAATCGTCTAATGTTACTAACTATCTGTTATAACTTACTGTTTACCAGCACACCAACTTAAATAATGAACATATCACATGTTCCTACCAACTGGTGATAACAAAACGCAATCCCGAGTAACTAACGCCCATTCTTACTCGAGGATTTAATTAGATGTGGTTAGTGTTGAAGGAAAGATGACGAAACAGTTTGATCATTTAGAAAAATGATTTTTTCTGTAAGCACTTGCTTTGGAAGCTCACTGTCGCCCACTCGACGCATTGTAGAATCCAAAAGGCATAATAGAGGGGCGGTTGTTTATATGTTCGAAAGAGTAAACATACAATTATACGTGCAAGGTATAAATATTACAAAAGTTGTTCGTAAATTATCTTTGAGGTAACATTTTTGGGTACAAATGAAACGCTTTTTCGTTTATGATTTCATAGACCCCTTAGAGCATCGTTTGAGACCCTTTAACTTCCTAAAGATTTTTATGTAACAGCTAAGAAAAAGAAAAAAAAATCTTGATTTTCCCACGCTTTGTAGAAGTAACTTTGTTGTTTTTTATAGCATGGTGTTTTTTGTTCTTTTAAACTCTAGTTCTTAACAAAATAAATAACATTTTCTCTAGCAAAACAATTGTTTCTTTTAAGACAAAAGCTGTTCTCGAGTAATTATTATTCTAAGAATTCTTCAAGCGCCATTTAATACTCGTAAAAAGTAAGAACAACTGTGATTGATGACGAAAAAGAAATCATATTATACAGAATTCTTTGTGGGTTTAAAATATCTTTCATTTTTAATTTGATGTTTAAGATAATTTCCATTCCAAATTTTAAAAATTCAATAAATCAATGTCCCGTAGCGGTTAGCTCCCGGTGACGACCGAGAAAGTTCCTCGTTCTTTTTTCAGGCGTAGTGTCCCTTTGTCAGTGGTGCAGGACAGGGGTCCAGAACAGAGATCCATGCAAGGAAAACATCTAATCGAAAATAGATCATGCAATATTAATACAGTGTATATTGAAAATCTTCAATCAAATTACTGTATTCTGAATGAAAATATTATTAGCTTTTGAAGGTTTGACAAGTGTGCAATGCTGATTTTTGATTTGGCAATCGTGTTTAATCCGTTAAAAATCACAGTCAGTTGATTATGTTTTTGTCATATAAATAAATATAACATTTGAGCCCCCCCCACCCACTAATAATCTATAATAGGCAAATTGAGCTCTTACATATTGCATCTTTAATTATTATATTTATCTAACATATTTTTATTATAATTTCTCAAATGACTTGGCAACATTGATAAACAAATTATTTTTAAATATTAATGACTTGTCATTGTGGTCGTTTTGGGCAATTTGCACATTTCTGGCTATTTATTTCATGGGTGTGAATTTATAAACATTAGACAAGATCTATTATAGTCAAACCATACAAAAATAGTTCAAATACATACGTACATTACTTTTTATTTTGTTGAAATTTATTCGTGAGAAAATTTACATACAATTTACCGACATTGTTTACAAACTATCAGACAAAAGGACAGTTGTATAGAAGGCTACATCAATTTATCTAGATAGATGGTGAAATTACAATAATTGTAGTAACTGAAAATTGGTAGACCAAGTAATAAAATATTGCAAACTATAATATAAAAAGAACCGTGGGTTTTAGTAATCAACAGTAGAGTGTGTAGCTTAATTTGTCATACAATGGCATAATTCAAGACAAAACAAACATACAGTGAAATTCTGTAGATGAAATATATGGAAGACCAAACAGTTCTTTATTAGGTGTTTATAATTCTTAGTTTTTAATTCATTGTCCTTATTTCTTCATTCTTTCTTTAACATTAATCTTTGTATCTTAAAATCAAACTTTGTTTTACAAATCAGGCATCAGTGATACCAGATTTGTATATTGTATTTTTGTTTAACTCAATTATTATTTTTATATAAATATAAAATTTATTTAAGAAAAAAAAAAAAAAAAAATACCTTAACATTTCATCAGAAACATACAATGAGAAACAAATCTGGAACAACAAATTTCCGAATATTGATTTTAAAATACAAAAGAAGAAATGAGAATTAGGACAATGAATTAAGAACTAAGAATTAAGAACACTGAATAAAGAGCTATTTGGTTTTCCATAGGAATATTGGAGACGTGTTGACTAGGATCAAGACAACACTTCAATTTACTTATGTGAATTAATTCATTTGACTGAAAGTAGCTATCGTTAATATTGGGTGGATCTTGAATTTAAATAGAAAAAACTTGAATCCGGGAAACATGAAATTAAACAATCGCACCTTATATACAGTAAATAACTCAATAAATGACGTCATTTTCAAATTGAATAAAGGTACGTCAAGATTGTATTAGATTATAGTGATACTGTCACGTGAAAGTCTCATGTACATTGACCCTTTCATACTACAGTGACAATTAAATAGAATATTTCGAAAACTTGACGGGCCAATCTCAGATGGCTTTTAGATGGGGTGTTTTGCTGAGGCTATTTCCCCCGAAAATGTTCTTTGTCGCTCGAAAATTAAAAATGAATCATAACCCAACACATACACAATCAATTTTAAGCGACAACACGAAAAAAGCTCTAAATTATATAAAAAAAAAATAACACTTCAAAATTATTAACAATGCACCGATAGACCTACTATTATAAACGTGTTTGAGAAAGAGGCCTATTATTAAAAACGTAGTAATACAAAAATTATGAAAACAATTGAGAAGATTTTTAAATATCAATGATATTACCACCTCATATATTATAGACGGACGGCCGCATACATCAATCATCGGTAAAGGAGTGGTTATCAGTTTAATCCTCTGGGATGTTGAAGGAAACGAAATAACACGTTTTGTACAAAAGGTATTTGCTAGAAGATCATGAGTTTTAATATTTAAGTGTAACTTGTTTTCACATTTAGGGCCCCCTTTTTAATACGCGACAAGCTCAACTCTTGCTCTGTTTTTGCCCTGCTTTGTTTTACACGAATTTCCGACATTCAAGCGAATGTTTCGGCAAGAAATCGTGGATAGCTAATTGCAGACTGGTTGGGGAGGTTCTGGAATTTTACACTGATCGCTTTATAGAAATGAGCGTTTTGGAGAATATTAACCCTACCCCTAACCGTAACCCCTTAAGAGGGGAATAGGTAAATTGGATGTAAATCCAGTCTTCAAAAAAGGTTAGAGTTAGTATTCCCCCAAATACTCATTTATATAAAGCTGTTATTGTGGACTCTGGAAAACCCCGAACCTCCCCACCAACCGGCCTACAATTAGCATCTCCCAAGAAAATCACCCAGTCACAGTAACTTCGGAGTAAATGAAAACTCAACATCACTTTCGAACTAGTCTCTTATCATCCAAACAAATATTCTACGAATATTAGTCTGGATGGGTCCTCAAAATTTGACAGAAAGTCGGTCATTGTCTGGATTATCCAGTCTTTCAAGTTACCACGTACTTAATCTATCAAAACATCTCGCTTGTCAACAATGACACTCTCTAAAATTTTGTTTTAAAGGTTTTATTGAAATGGTAATTTTCTCTCGTCATGAAACAAACGTATGGCTTCTCACAATCTCCTTAATCGCGATTCATGCTGTTGTATCGTCTCTATTTTGTTTCTAATAATAGATGTGCCAAGTGAATTGTGGGATATATTTTATCCTCGCTTTATAGAATCTATCAAAATCGGCCCGGCTTCATAATATCTATCACTTACCGAGACTTTAGCCAAAAGGTTCCACTGCTCATGCGTAACCGGGAGTTTGGTTTTTTATGTGGTAGATTATCCAGTAATTTTCGTCAATAATTGAGAACCGACCCAGACCCTCCGTGCGTTGAAGACTAGGGGGTTCTGGGTGACCGAGACTACTTTCGAACACGGCGACACAAGTAAAGCGTATGACCTAAACAGAATACTGCACTTCATCAAGTTCAATTTGATCATCTTATTGCAGATTCTTGTCGGACACATTTGTTTTCTGTCAGATACAAACTAGTGCTACTAGGAGCTAACTGGAAATTTCCGCTTACGAACAAATGCTTATGTTAAAATTTCTATGTCATAAATAAAGATCATGCGATTTAAAATTAGAATATGGTGATTATAGTTTCATGTCACACACGAAACAATATTAGCTAAACTATAGTATATTTGACCTCATGACACGAGGTATGAAATGAAATAACGTCCTACTCTTTTGCACCTTACCTGAGCTAATGGAAGACGGTCATACGCCATATAGTGTGCTATGAGGGAAATTTTGCCCTGGCAGCGGCGCTACGGCCTACTCTTATATCGAATTCCAACTGCCAAGGGATCTTTTACGTGCACTCCAATGTGTACACGGGACCTCGGTTTTTCGTCCCACCCGAACGACAAGGCAGCTATCCTTGCCAGGCCCTCCTTCTGCATCACTGACAGAAGAAATCACGCCGGAAAATCGAGATGAGCTCTCGGCCAATGCAGGGATTGAACACTCGACCTCCAGGCTAGCGAACCAGCGCCTTATCCACTTAGCCACCGTGACCCCTCCCCCCAACACGAGAAGGTGCGAGATAAAAAGATAACGTTCCATTTAAAGCAATATTAATAATCTTCATTTCTTCCTGCAGACTACCAGCATTTTAAAAAATATATTACACTTTTGTATAGACTGTCAAATTTTGTGAAAATTCTTTGTGTGCTCGCGGGCCAGATCTAAATATTAAGGCCACCTGCAGATTTGGTCAGGGTACGAGATGTGGTCCGGATTAGGTCACATGATTATTGCTTAGAAATGTGGGTATGTGTTAGAACTATGTCTTGTGATAGGGTTTACATTTCATAACTTTGACGAAATCTGCAGTTGACCGTAATATTTAGATCTGGTCTACGAGCACACAAAGAATTTTCATAAAATTTGTCAGTCTATAGAAGTTGACAGTATCAAACAGATCTAACCGGTGACGGCCTTCTTGATTTACTTGTGAGATATAGCACAGGGGTCTATTGGGATTACCCAATATGAAATTAAATGAAATGGGGTTGAACATCCTGTTGTCCTGACCCGACTAATACTCCGCGCAGTGTTTCGTTTGATTATAGGTAATCCCACTATTCACTGCTGTACATAATGAGTGGATATTGTTGTTTTAAATTTTGATTGGTCAGTAGTCCGACTACCAACCAATGACTAGCTGTTCTACAAAAGCTTTACATTTAAAACGAGTGCCAATATCAAATATATTTACATAACGTTACGTCATGGCTCAGCAGAATACTGCAGTAAAACTAATTGCATGACAAACAAGGCTATCAAGTCGAATGACATGTAAACAATACTGTTTGGAAACGAACATACTTCCACCGTTTTTGATACCTTAAATCACTGTCCAAAGTTTTAGGTAAGACCCAGATTAAACGAAGGACTGTTATGTTGCTGTTCTTAAGTGATAGCTTTGATTGAACGGGAAGAATAGAAACAGTCCCGCAAAAGTTCAAGAATCAGAAGCTAATCCAGCAATGGCCGCAGAGAAGGATTTCTTGGGCCATTGCTTCAGAAATATGGACCCGACTCGGCTAATGAAGAGTTGAAGATGGGTGTACGCCACGCCATACAGTGTGCTATGGGGACATTGCCTGAACTACGACTTACTCTTATATTGAATTCCAACTGCCAAGCGATTTTTTTTACCTACACACCAATATGTACACGGGACCTCGGTTTTTCGTCCCACCCGAACGAGTAGACAGCTATCAGTGAAGCTGGAAGGCGGGTCTGAAAAGAGGAAACCACACCGGAAAAACCGATGAACTTTTTCGGCCATCACCTCCAGGCTATCTAGCCAGCGTCTTACTCATTTAGCCACCGTGACTCCTTACCCAATATGTCCCTCTTTTCCAATGTTTGTAACCGAATCTAGAAATAAATAACATCATGTGCATGGTACATACATTCAATTGACATGAAACTATGACATCTAGATGGCATAAAAATTCGGATATGTTTAATTAATGTAAACATCTGTTTCCTGTCACTAACAACGCGTGTAAAATGTTTCGGAAAATAACGAGTTTCATTACATATGATGTATGATCGATATTGTGTGCTAACGATTAATCATAACTTAATTGCACAATTAGTTTAGGTTTAATCAATTACCTAATTATCATAAGCGTAATTAATGTTTAAAAGACGAAATGTGTTTAACGTCCTACTGTTCTGCACCAGTTGGGCTAATGAAGACGGAAAAATTGAGCATGTTCAGCACTTCTGCTTGATTTCATCATCAACGACAATTTACAACTCTAGCATAAATAAAATATAGATATATCATTGCAGAATAAAATCTGACTTCCATATATAACGTTTAATGTGCATACCGTTCTCGATTTCATCATACCTAATCCATAAAATAGTAATATAAATATATACAATCACACGCCTCATTAATCAATACACCCCGTTTACTTTAAGGTGTAAATTTGATTTACATCTCAATAAAACATTTGCCGAATTATAAACTAGCTGATGCAAGCCATGTATAGGCGCTGATGCAATCGACTAATAACCACTAGCTACTGGTGAATGGCCTCGATCGCAACACTTGATTGGTTGATCGTAAGGTCAAGCGAGTTCATAGGTAGAGAATTGTTATAAATATAGTAGGAAATAGAAGAATAAGACATTTGACTCTCTATGTTTAGTAATATATTGATGTACTATCGTTTTATTATCCACGATGAATACCGAAACTTTGAAAGAACTGCTCCTTAATGCAAGCCATTTGCATGTGTTTGGATATGGATCACTGTTATGGAAAACTGATTTTAAATATGACTCGAAACAAGTTGGTTTTATAAAAAACTACAAAAGAAAATTTGATCTTGGAAATACTACACACAGGGGAACGGAGAAAATGGTGAGTGAGGAATATTACATTTCATTTGTTAGGCTACAATTTGTTGAATGTACAATGTAAACGTATGAAAACTTCATAATTAATATGGTCCATATGTTTCCTTGTCAGTGGCACAGGAGAGTCTGGCAAGTGGCAAGGGTCATTGTATAATCGTTGAAATGCGACAAAAACCTAGGTCCAAAGTACGTAGGCTACTGGCGTGCACGTAACAGAATCCTTGCGAGTTGGAATTCGAGTATTAGGTCCTAGCACCACTACCATGGCAAAATTACCGCATAGCATATTGCATGGCGTATGCCTTCATTACTGACATTAGGCCTGAAGGTGCAGAAATTTAGGACGTAGAACACCCTTTCATTCATTCATTGTCCACATGTTGCTTCAGGCTTAATCAATAGCATTAATTAATTGAAATATACAATATGATTACATTAGAATAAATTGATTTTGCAGCCTGGACGAGTTGCCCACATTGAAGAAAGTGAAGGGGTAAGTTAGATCTATTATTGTTAAAATCATTATTTATCAATTACTTTATGAAATGTACCACGCGGGAAATTGCGTACTTCACAATAACAATTTTAAGTATTTCCGGTTAAACAAACGGTTCAGTAGCAAAACAACATTTCATCATTGTTTGTTGTGAGAGGGATTACATCAGACACGTGGTTAGTCTATATTTAGTAACACCTAGCGTCAAAATGTTGTTTACCATGTCAGAGAGTTTCTCGTGAACTTGAGTTGTATTAAACGTGGAATTATCGTGGTAACCGATTTCTGGAAAATCACAGATAGCCACATACTGGGGTAACAGCCAAAATAAAATGGGTGAAGGTTACTATACAAAACTCAAATCACTAAAGGGCTAATAGTTCGCTGACTAAACAATAGCATGTAGGCCTTAACATGGTATTTTGCTCGACTTCATAGTCAAGGTTAAACTGCCCAAAACCCGGAAACTGACTATCCAAAACCAGGACATTGGTTTAAATAATAACAAATGTTACCAAAAATAGATTAAAAAGTAATATTTTTATTTGTCATATTTAGAATAACAAAAATTGTATTTGTTGTATTAGGATTATAATACCCGCCACCCACCAAAAAAAAAAACAAAAAAAAAAAACAATTGTAAATGAAATTAAATGGGTTTTAACGCCACACTGTTCTCCAACTAGACTAATGAAAACGGGCATACACACCGTACAGTGTGCTATGAGAGAAATTGTGCTATAGTCTTATATCGAATTCCAACTGTCAAGGGAGCGTTTACATGCATGTCAATGTGTACACAGGAACTCTGTCATTACTAACACTTCTTACGTGACGTAGGCTAATATTAAGACACTTAATTAGTGAGGGAATTAATTAGTCACCCATAAAACTGAACTAAATTGAATCTGCTTTGTTTTGGTGCAGTTTCATTTAAATGTTATAATACCTTTAATTTCTTGTTTCACCTGGTAAATAATCTTGTGTTTCTTATAATTCCATTTTTTATTAACAGGACAAAGCCTGGGGAGTCGCCTTCAAAGTTTGTGGAAAAGCGGAAATCATGAAAGCTCTAAACTACTTGAATACAAGGGAATGTGAACTCGGAGGTTACACGACTTTAGTGACCGAATTTCATCCTCGTGAAAACCCGAATCAAACTTTAACCGTTTTATGTTACACGGCTACAAATGACAACATTCTTTATCTGGGACCCACCAGTTACCTCGATATGGCAAGTCAAGTTGTGTCCGCAAGAGGAAAGGCGGGAAGCAATGTAGAATACGTCACCAAAATTGCGGAATACGTCAAAGCATTCATTCCCGAGGACAACGACGAACATCTCTTTTCACTGGATAAAGAAATTAGGTTTTTAATACGTGATAGACAATTATCAAAACATCGAGTTGGGCAAGATCCTGAGTTGCATGCGAGCATGATAATAAATCCGGTTCCGGCTTCGTAGAATACCAATGAACTAAGGATGCGCTTGCAACAGCAAGATGTTCCATTATTATTGCAGAGCCCCGCGCTTCCGTCTTCTAGCATGGTTAACCAATTCTGGGTTGGAGGTTTTCTTTCGCATATATTGATTGCCAACCGAAAGCTTGAAATGACCAGAATGTTTCTGAATGCAAAAAAACGAAGACATAGCTCATCAAATTAACACTACAATTCTTTGGGTAGTAGATGGTGAAAATGGATATGATTTTTATAAACCAGCCGAAAGAAGCAAAATCAAACAATAAAATCGTTGTTTTACGTCTTCCGTCCTCTTCCTGTAGTATTTATTTCGCTTTGCCTTCTTTCGATATCTTAAATTCTTACTTTAATATAGGCAAGATCCAAATTCAACAGCTTTTGCCATGCTTAACCGTGGTAGCAGGGCTATAATTGAATTTACTGTTATACAAAAAAGTAGACTAATCCTTTCATGTTGGCTTTCACCTCATAAGTGATCGGCAATTAGCCTACATGTATATTTATATATATAGGTTGTTACCCGGTCACAAACACAACAGCTTATCAAAATAAAAACCCTATTTTGTGATCAACTATACGGGTGATGGGCATTATTTGTTAGTTTATATGAGTTTCTACTTTACATTCCGAATATTATAATTTTATGTTACCTAGTTTGATTGCAATACAGATGTTATATAAAAAAAATCCTTTTCTTTTTGTGTTTTCTCATTACAAAGTATTTTTATGTGATGTAATAAAGAGTTACAAAACCTGCGATGCCAGGCAACAGATCTACATCAATCAGCAGGACTTTGAAGAACGGCTTTCAAGATCAGATTGAATATGCAAGTGATGAGCAAATCGATATATAAATAGGGAGCAGTGTCTGGGAGTTCGCTTCAGATGTTGGCCGAGAAAGTTTATCGGGATTATCTAGCGTGTCCCCCACCCCCTTGTCAGTGCAGGTGCAGAGCACAGGGCCTGACACTGACGCCGGAACACATAGACGTAAAATATTTTCGAAATTGGAATTAAATACCAGATGGTCTCCCTTCGGGAAAAAGAGTCTTCTTCTCTGTGACGAGTTGACACAATCCGTCACCCAGAAGGGTGGTAACACTGGTGGGTAGGTAGTTCAGCTCTGAACATAGGTTTCTTACACTCGCCCTGTACGTTCAGAAACCGTCCTTTGTATTTTACTGCTAAACGGTTGTTTGTCAGTCTCTGAACATTTTAGTGAGAAAAAAAAAAGACCTTGCTTACCTCGCGACAGTCAGTATGTGTGACACATGCTGTTTAAAGCGGCGGGAATTTCATATTTTCCAAGAAAGTCAAGGCGAAAGACGAAAGAAATTTAGGTAAGCGGGGGAAACAGAATTGGAAGGTTGGAAAAATATAGATTGTGTTTGGGCTATGCAAAGCAATAAATTTGCAAAGAGCCCAATTTTCCCATCGCTAGTTTACCAAAATTACATTTCGTCAAATGTGACACGCGACCGTTTAGCAGTGGAAAGTAAGTATCGAACTCGTCAGTAGGTTATGAGCGGGAATGACAGTTGGGCCTGCTGTCCAACCTTGCTCATATATATACCAATCCGTTCTTGATCGGAATGTGGGTAGCAGCCTTTGACAGTCCACACCTTCTTGTCATCTCTCAAATGGTTCTGAACGAGGGTTCTAATTCTATTATCTGCCCAACTAGGAGTTCGCGCCCCTGGCTTGAAAACAAATCATAACTGTTTTTTTTTTCGTAAAACCTCTGATTACTGTCCTAGAAAATGTTGACTGAAAATGTCTATTATAGGCGATCTACCGCATCACATGCTTCGGTTTTAGTCATATAATTTCTCACATTACGGCATTTTTAAAAAAAAAACCAAAAAAATAATATTTACATTTGAAAATGTGTGAAAAACTGCCGAAAAGAAAAAAGAAAAATCAATGACAACTTTAAAGATTTCTACATTTCAATCTGAGACAGTGTATATCGTAGAAAAAAACAAACCCAAAACAGGCTTTAAAATCAATCTTTTACTATTCAAAAATTCGATTTAATTAGGTGTTTTTGCATTGTGGGATGACAATCTGTGAACGTTAAACACTTTACATCCATACTTAAAGTTAGTGTTAAGATAACTGAAACTGAAACTTAAATTAATCAACGATTTCATCAATGCACTCACTTATCAACCGATAGGTGTGTAGGTAAATTAGACACCCGGGCCATCAAGGTAGTTTCCAGTGACATTGTTTCGAAAGGTAAATCAACAACCTGTGAATATTTCTAGAGTTACCTCCCATTAAACAGGTGGTCGTAACAAGTGGTCGCCACGAGAAGGTATCCACAATTAGAATATCTAACAAGACACATGGACAAGGTAGACAGCAAAACCAAAGATACCAATATTCAAAGAACCAACAATAGTCTTTACTTGTTTTGAAAGCAGAGTTCTATTAAACATATAAATTAAATTAGCGAATTATCAGACAATAGACATGCATTAATCTTAAATTAGCAATAATTCCATACTTTATTATATTTATGAACCTATGTTCTACCTTTAAAACTTAAATAGTTGGTCATATTTATAATAAATTAAAAACACATGTTATTCCTTATATTCAGTTCTCTGAACTGATTAGAAAGCCCCAATTAACTCGGTAGTAAAACCGTTATTGAAGAAATATTGATATCGCAATAAAGCGAACCATATACCTATTTATTAAAATATTTTAAAGGTTTACACCTAATCCGAACCAGGTGCATTTATATACCATTGTCTACAGCGAGTGACCCAATGTCCACCTGACAAAAACATAAAAAAATATCGCTCTATAGAGGCATGCTCATAAACCTAGATAAGAACAGATATCGCTATGCCCCTATATATTTACATAAGTTCAAAAGATGCCCCTATTTTGTCAATTTCTTGGAGGGATATTTCTGAAGACTATCAGGTTACAAACTTATCATCGTCTGTTCGTTTCTATTGTTTTGCTAAATACTTGTTTAGATTCGCGTCAAATAACACCATATCATGGAAAATACCCTCTATAGTTATGTAAATCAACTTCTATAGGTCCACTACACGAGTAAGTGAACCCCTGTCTAACTTTTGTTCCCTTAATCCCGCGTGTCGCCGATGAATTCAACCCGTATCTAACACCAATTAAAATCTAACCAACCATAAAGAGAACAAAAATATAAATAAGTCGAAAATCCATTTGAATTTTACCAATTCAAGTTTTAGACAAATGTATTAAATCACGTTACAAAAACGGCTAAAAAATGTTTGCGCTTAAAGATGTTTTGCCAACACTGTTACGTATTATAATATGATATGTTACACATATTAATATCGGACAAAATGGTACAAAATACATTTACATACCCGTCATATACATTTATCTATTATAGAGAGAGACGATTGTTACGCCCATATAGGAAGGCATGATAATACAAGTGAGCATCACAGACAATTATGACCATATATCATCTTGGTATGACTGTCAGATTCATTGTTTAGGGTGAAATATGGCTGAAAATGTAAAACTGTCAGTATGATACAATCAGGTGTATTAGGTAACCAGATATGAGACATATTGTATTTTAGGCTCATTCTTAGACAGGTAGCAGATTTAAACAATCACCTTTCCTATTATTAAAATCCCCTTGTGCGACGGTGTTCTACCAGGTGCACACTTTAAGCCTTTATTATTCATAATAAGTGTCAACGAATTTGATGACAGTGGCTCATTCATTATAGTTTTTATATCCTCGCCAATCGCATCATTAATTTAAGTCTACAATGTCTGATATGTGAATAGTAACATCTCCAGTCACTTCTTTACACAGTCATTAGATTGACACTTATAGTAGTTTGTTTGTCTGACAAATTTGTACCAGTATCATTGAACAATTATTTTATTGACCGCAGGAACACGGAGGCCATGTTAGGCTCGTTAATATCATCTATTATAGATAATTATCAGAGTAATTGTATATTGATATAGCTTTAGGCGGAACAAAAGAATCAGTCACCGAACAAATCACAATAATTGAAACATTCGTTGTTAGACGTATAAAGTAGATGTGTAAATACGTACTCGTGGCCCGAACGCCACTCTCATTGCAAGACTCCCTAAACTATTTGTCTATTATTTACACTGACAATAAGTAATTATACTACACGCGTAATTAAACTTGAAACAAGAATATTGCATTTCTGGACATTTCCTTGGGAGGTCTATAATTCGGCATTACTGTCAGGTAACCTTTGTGGAATACTAGAAGTAAATAAAATACTCTCATACTTCAGAGCTGAAAAATAAGCCACGATCAGTTAAAGAATCAATATGTTAGATACAATTAATTTTATTTATTTGTCCACCGTGACAGTTATTAAATGCAGTTTTCAGTTGTATATTTTTACTAGCAACCATAAAAGTTATTTACATATATATTGATTTGAATCCACTGTTGACAAATCTGCAAATTTTGAGAAATTGCTATATTGATAATTAGACTTGCTCTGCTTTCTTAATTATTTATTTTCATTTGCTATTTGCTATAGTCTTTCAGACGTGGACCAAGTGATATTTCACTTTTATAATATAAGATGACATTTTTAAAGATGACATCTTCAAGTGACTTATCATGTAATTAACTGAAAGTTATAGGCCTAGCCAAGACCTGGTGGTCAATTAAAGACTCGTGTTCATCGCTTATCCGGTTTTAACTTAATGATAATGATGTAATGCAAAGGTGAAGGTCGATTCATTGTTGCTCTGCCATTCAGCTACTGGCACACTCAATGACCATATAACACCAACATCAACTATAATAAACATATGCCAAATTTGAGATCTTGTAAGAAACTAGGACAAATTTAATTATTCTTTAATCCCAAAGGCAGATGCAACCAAATCATGTTTCAGTGACCCCCACTGACCCCCGAACTATCCTGTCAAAAGCAGGGGTTAGAGGTGGAGGATTGCACGATACGTGATTTGAAAAAAGGGATGAAACTCACTCGGGGCTTAGATCCCACTTTAAGATTACACAATGAGAAAGGGGTCGAATCTCTGATCTCGTTACATTCTAGAGGTCGAGTCGGCCTCTATGAAGAATAGGGCTATTTTGAAATGGTCTCACTCGAATAAACAATACCCTATTACCACCTGTCCGTATCTCAAGTAGAGCAACAACACGGAGTTTATTGTCAATCAGTTTGTTTTCTTCAAATAGAGAATTACTTAAAGTTAGTTAAAGTGAGTTCAACACAAGTTTACATTACAATATCAACAGTCTTCTATAATAAAAGCTGTTTATTTGAATGTAAAGGAAAAGTTGTACAAGGGTTCGAATTAAATACCTTATCTGGCATTAAACACTGTGTCTTATTTTCTCTTTTGTACAGAACCAACTTTAGCTATTTGGATCTGGATAGTAGTGTCACCCGTTTCCGGTTGTATGTAATCCGATAGACTGCGTCCAGTCATGTCGTGAATACGGTAATTACGAATATTTCCGACATTAATAGATCGTATTAGCCACACGATTAGTTATATTTTCTGTTGGTGTTCGGTAATTACTGCATACAGGACTAGTATCGAAGGTCGCGTAAATGTTATAATACACAGATTTGTAAAGCTTTTCTATCATTTTTGTATTAGAGGTGTTGGGAGGGGGGAGCGGGTCTTTCCGCGTGCCAAGAAATCGTGGGATGTATGGAACTTGCTTGGGATGTTTTTGCAGCATATCCGAGCCGCGGTATATGTTTGACTCTGGTTGGGCAAAATCATTATGAAGTAGCGTTGAAACCACAATGATCTTTTCCATTTGAGAGCGCAAAACTCAAGGTTGACAGAGAGAGAGAGAGAGAGAGAGAGAGAGGGAGAGTGTGTGTGTGTGTGGGGGGGGGGTTAACGTCTATTATTTGACGCAAACTATGTCATCTCCGGACAAAATGGGGGTTTAACGTCCATTCGGGACTAACATATGGTTTTAATTTTATTTCAATAAGTCGCTTGTACGTATGGGTCTTTAGCAGTGGGAGGGAACCGGAGTGCCCGAAGGAAATCGACGAGGTTGCCAAGGCGCACCTATCACCATGGCACATACGCTCACACCAGAGTTTCGAAACCACAGCTGAAAGTCAGAGGTGACCGGCCAGCTAGAGGTCGAAGCGCGGCACTAGTCATACCCCCCCCCCCCCTCAAGGTTGACACAGAAGCTTTAAACCCATGACGTCAAGTGGGCCACTATTTCCCCCTCACTTAGCCCCTATGTTTAGTAGTTATATTTGTGACATGATTTGAACGCCGTTTAATTTTTAAGATACCAACTGACATTTTCAATTTATTGAGATGGTCAAATAAAACATAAGATCATAAAATTGAGATATATGAAAAAACTTGATAAACAAAAATGTGTTTAATATGAACTACTTGTATATTCAAATAGCTAGTTCACTGAATTCATTTGTCTATAACCCACTCTTTTTAAATTTAATTGATATTTTTATTTTATTGCAATCTCTCTTTTAAAAAAATGAACAGATTGGGAGAAAAAGAAGAGAAACTTGACTGTATGTGCAAGCACGTATTATTTGACATGCTCTAATGCAGATATAAGATTTCAAAACAATCTTTGTCAATTTTCATTCTTTGACTTCTCACTGGTGTCATCATAACCTTGGAATTCATTTCACAAAATGATGAAAGCCAGGACTCGACGGGTGAAAACACATTCGTTAATGCAGACGATGAAACAGTAAACTAAGTTAACCTTTAGAATATAATATTATCTATTTATCAGAACTTTCTAAGAGAAAAGCCAGTCACGCCATATGCAACTTTTTAATGCAAGCTTTTGTCGTCAGCTACGACAAATATCAAATCTATGTCATTTTTCAAAACAGAAAAAAAAACACCAAAGTAAAAACATTCCCAAAAAACATGAAAATTTCGTAAATAACTGCACGTGTAGCTGTCTCGTCACATGGTAACGAGGTCAACTGTCAAATTAAATTGTCTCAAATTTCAAATGATTGCATTTAAATCCTGAAATTGGAATTCTTAGCTCGATTTATTTATGTAAAAGTTAAAAACATATAAAACTGCGTTGCTAACGTGTAATTAAAGTTGACAATATTAGATATCTGTGTTCTATTATTGGTCAATCCAAACCGCAAATTATCAACTTTAAAAGGCGAAAATCCCCGCCGTATTTATTATTAATAAAAGGGTTTCTTTGATGAAGTTATCTGCGGACTAATAAAGTTTAGAAACTGTCAAGTAATTGTTCTTCAGCCGGATGACAATTTATTATTACTTTGCATGGACAAAGAAAAAAAAGAGTCCGACCCGGACGAAAGCTTCTGAAGTCTTATTTGTTACACTAAATTGTAACAACTGACGACACACAGTACCAAAAAATAGCCATTTATACCAAACAAAGAATTTCTCCTTCCAGATGCTAAGGGCAAAGGCCATATGGTCGTCTCATAAAGCTTATATTATCGATAATATTATAGCCGCGTCGAGGTTGTGAGCCTGACAGATTTAACAGCCTATAACAAAGAAATCCTATTACATCTTGATAATATCATATAAATTTTCATTTTATGGGCCGTTAGTTGATTTTTATTAATAATCTTTTGTTGATTGATAAGCCATAAACTGATCGCTGTTTAGCCTCGCCTATGCAAATAACGCCCTAACATCAAGTAATAATCTACCAACAATATAATTTGTGATGTAGGATTAGTGAACAGGTTTATGTATAGTTGAAGCAAGTTTGATTAGCTGAATAGGCTATACCAGATCGAAATGGATTTCCGCGGGACTTTTACAAAGTCGCTTAGGAATTTACAAAACTTTATTTTTATTTGACGAGTGTTACAACTCCCGAAATAAACTGACATCAGGATTTCTTGTACGTCCTTTATCTAAACACTATTTTTTCAATAAATATTTACACAAAATTAAGATACAGATATGAAATGAAATGGGGTCTAACGTCCTATTGTTATGAACCGACCGGGCTAATGAAGACGACAAATTATAAAGATTAAACATACATTATACTTATGGGACCTGAAACGTCGGAGTTTATGTTAATTCATCCATAATGAGGTACATGTATATACAAATAATCATAAATGAAATACACAAAAATATCCTTAATATTACAGAGCCTGCCATTCGCCTAACTCGCTAGACGCGTTCCAACCGTATACGGCAGGCCTGTCGAAAGCGGACAGTGAAATGACAAAATAACATTTGCCTTATAAAACAGAACTACGTCTTCATCAGCCCAGTAAGAAATTAACCCCTATACCAAGGGGCGGATCCAGAGCCCCCCCCCCCCCCATCTGCTCAGCTACATATAAAAAAAATAATGCCTTGCATCAATGAAATTTCATCACAAAGTCATCCTACATCAGTATAAAAATGATTTCTCTGTTTAAAAAGCTCAATTTGTATGTATGCCTATGTAATTTAGAGACGACGATGGCAGATTTCTGTGACAGAAACCTGGCAAACTCCCTCCTGCAAAAAATTCCTGGATCCGCCCCTGATATCATTTCACAAAACAGTATTTTAGGAGACCAAACTTATAAGGTTAAATATAAAAAAAAACCACGTGACTTATAATCTAAGTAAAATGAAATGGGCATTTAGTTCTTAAGAGTTCACCAATAACGTCAGCTGTACCGGTCGGGTATATTCTCATAAGTTCCGTTTGTCTTTGCTACTTTAATGTCACTGATTTACAAAGGGTGCCGACCTTTATTAAATAAACCGAAAGTAGATTGACGCTGATAACGTCTTTAAAATTGCCGCCCAGTGCCGTATAAATTATACTCGATATTGGTTTTTAACCGCTTTATAATAGAAGTAAATACGAGGGTATAGTTTAATGTTCTTCAATTGTTAATTATCTCTATGTTAGCCATTGGTCCTGTTTCAATAAAAGTTATTACTGGCTTTATTTCATTCTGGAGAAGAATCGCGAAATTTTTGTTTTGTTTCACACGGACTGAAGACGTTACAATATACTTACAGCATAATGCATATTTCTGAAAATGACTAGAACCCTTTTGATATAGGTCTAAAATAATTTGTTGATTTCATTGGATTTTATTGTAAGTTGAATTTTCTTCGTGTCTGTAGATAAAACCAGTGTGGAGATATAGTCGATTATATGTGCCAATGTCGACATAGTAAGCCAGAGAGAGAGAGAGAGAGAGAGAGAGAGAGAGAGAGACGTGGGTTTTAACGTCCATTGGACTCTTTATCAGTGGGATGAAACCGGAGGATTCGGAGAAAACCCACAGGTTGGACAGGCGACCTACTCCTTGTCACGTACAACCCGGGAATCAAAACCACGCCAGTTGACTCAATGACAGACCTTGTGATGCAGCGCACCCACTGTAACCATTTGCCCCCCCCCCCAAGCAAGCCAGAAATGAAACAAAAAATTAATCGTATAGAGCTTGCCAAAACAGCAGTACAATTAATGCAATTTTATGGTGGACATCTAGAATTTCGTGCATGCCAATGTGTACAGGGGACTTCGATTTTTCTTCCCACACGATCGACTAGACGCTTTTTCACGGCAGGTTTATGGTTCTGCATCCTGGAAATTCTCGATGAACAAATAGATCTAAGAGGACAAGCTCGTCCTTTAACAATTAACAATCTCTAAAGAAATGAAATGAAAACCACGATATTTATTCGTCGTGTTTGGCGTTGTAATGTCTAACCTGCTACCATTAATGGGTATTAGATACGCACAGCTTGGCACTAGCTATAATAATAACCACTATACAATTATCAATAATCAATTGGGACAAATCACATAAAACCACCACAAAACCAGAAGTAATTTTGCTAAAATGTTTGTTGTAGTTGTTACACTGTTAAAAATACAATTCAACTAAAAACTATTAGCAGTCTAAAATTTAAAAATTAACAATGGAATCCTGCTTAAACAGGTTACGTCCCTCCGAATTTAAAGGAGCTAAATCGCTAATATTTGGTACCTAGAAATTGGCACAACATGGTAACGCATATAATAATGTAATATGAAGGTATATAAACTGATTTACATTCAATCGTTTTCAGTTATATTCGGCGAAATACGCCAGAAGTCTCAATCGCCGCAGCTATTTCTAGTGTCTGGTTATTCCAGTCTACGCAGTATTTATCGTGCATGCTCTCCAGATAAGAATATGTCTAGTCTCGTTCTTCGAGTCCCTTGCTACCTATGGTAAAATGTTTTTTTTATCTTAAATATTGGATATCAGAAGCCCATCTTTTCTTGGTAAGATGATAACATCGGTGTTGATTTAAATTGACGAATAATTTCTTGTTTTGAATGCCGAAGACTTTGAATGATATTGAGTTAGAGACTTAGCTACTGTAACATAAATTTACATCCAAAGGTGTAAATTACACAAGAACCTGTAATTAAAGCATCATACTTATTTTAACCTGGATGTAGGCATATTTTGTGTGATCCGAATTTAGTGCACCAAGTAATAGCACAGAAGGCACAGTAATGAATGTGACAATTTAGTTGCCACCTGAGCGATTGTAAATTGGCTTATTATTTTTAACTGTGCACATACAAGCTATAGAATTATTATTGATATTAACAGGTTATGATGACATGTCGACGTGTTCTAGGAATACATAGAACAAGGTAGATCGTACGTGAATGAACTGTGATAGGAAATATATATTCAATTCTATGAAGGAAACTGATTAAGCTAAATAAGCACGTACTAGGTGAACCCAGGGAAAGGTAGGGTGTTGGCAAATGCTTTTCCGGTGCTGGAATTACCACAGTGCGAATGGCACAAGTGAACTAGGGGTAAAAAATGGCCCCATAATACATACACACACAACTTTTGTAAATTCCTCGGTAACATTTAACATGTCTGTATATCCAGCAGTAGAGAGACCCTGTTAAAAAGTATCAGCAATTTACATGACAAGCTGTTTGGAACCTTGTATTGTAATGGTTAAATAAATATCTTAATTCTTTAAGATAAGATTTTATTTCATTTTCTTTTTGGAATTATTGTAAAAATCAAAACCAACATCCAAAAAGAGGAGTCATGTGATAGCTAAATCTGCCTGTTCTGGATTCAAATGTTACATAAATTATCTAGCTAGGTCATCGGATGGCTTGGATATTGATAGTGGATTAGCAAGTGTCCGCAATTATTAGGGATCTGTGTTCTTTGAAAATTTGAAAACACATGACGTCACTTCAATTTTAACTATATAAAAAAGTCTTTTAAAGCAATCCTCTGTATGAAAATAACTATTCATAACTTCGACCTAAAGTAATTTGACTCACTTTGATCGACATGACACTTGGTATGCCAGTTCATTGGACAATTGTGCCTGATGACGTCATGCTTGGTGCCTGGTCTATAGTAATCTAGCTTAATGACTCTTTAAATAGCATCACTGTTGAAGTATTGATTAATACATGTATAAGATGAAAATAAATACAAGGTGGTGTATATGTGACAATAACCCACTAAACTTTAACTTGTTTTTCTTCCCGATTCAAAGAACCTGGATCGATATTTAACGTACTTTATAATTCGGTATATTGTAGTACAAAATCATATACAATTTCACATTTTAGGTTGAAGTGAGTTTTTCAAACACATCAGATGCGCTGATAATGACGAAAACGTTTCTTTTACATTTGTATTTTTATTTACTGATTTTAAGATTTGAATCCATATGTTCATTTCGATACGTTATATATACCAATTACTTTTCCACTTCTTACACTTGACCGTGTCGCGGCTTGGCTCGGTTCCTTGGACATGGGATCTCGAGTGAAAGCACAAAGGTTATGTATTTAGTTCCCATAATTCAAACGGAGCCCGATTGCTTCACACTCTCTGTTATAGTCTCTTTCGGTAACCTCTTATTAACCTTTTATTAAAGTTACATTATGGGAGATTAAATATAGGGCTAGCAGTTCTCAATATAATAGTAAAGGAGCCACTATGAACTGAGATTCTGGCGATTGAATTTTTAGTCTAGCCTCTATAAAAACGTATCGATTATGCATTTCATGATTAAATCATGAAGGAAAGTTGAGCAGCAAATGACATCCTAGGCCAGTAAATATTGCTGGCTAGCACTGACATCCAGAGTTGGTTGTGATCTGGATAAGTTAATTCATGTCTAATTAATAATTTAGATAAAATTTCAGGCCTAAAGAAATACCTGCAATAGGCAGATTTAGCTCTTGCATAATGTATGTTTAAAATTTTGCCATTGTTTATTGTTTTCCTTACTTATGGTTGAATATTTTGATGTCTATCATTTTACGTCTTATGTGTTGTATACTAGACAGGGTACACCCTACACCCGGAAACATCACCATACTCGTTTCGTAGGAATAAGTCGTAAATTAGTATAGCTGTAACCAAACCGTGATCCATTTCTTTTCTGAAATCATATATCGATGACTCATACTGAATTGTCTTGCATATTAAGTATGCATATTGTTTTTATACAACACATGGAGATCAAGTTTTAACTTTAATCTGAGCAGTGTATCATGTTCATTTTGATTATAGGAGTTACGCCTGAGATATCAAATTATTTTAATATATACAAAGGTTACAACTGTATAACTTAGATCACTAGTTCCCAGTTGGAGTCGGGACAAATAAAACAAAACGAGCTATTTCTTTTTTAAAAACCCTATTAATTCGAATAACCCCAGTTACCCTCACTATATGTGATACCCTGTAAAATGTTGTTTTATGACCGATCCATTTGCAAAGTCTCAATGAACGGTGTAAGCAATCTTTTTGGGATCTTTGCACACCCATTCATAATTTGTTTGGGATTTCCTCGCATTAATAAACTTTGATAAGTTGGTAGAAAAACTTGGTAGTGGCCCCGGAGCTGACAAGCCGAGTGTTGGCTAATCAACGGTCCATGCACAGAAAACACCAGGTATTGTGAAGGCCTTCTTCTTATAACTATGGTAAGATGACTGACCTTTAAAAGGTTCATATATATTCTACGTGTGACGTCATATCACATGGCGTCGATCATTGACTAGACAGATCGTGCAATGTTTACATAATGCGTGAACTGGTCCGGGCAGAATGGTGTCATCTATTCAATTTATAACCATTTACACTTAATAGGAAATATTTTATTTCTAGATATACTTCAAACATCTATATTTATTTTTCGATTAGGTCTAAAACATATTCTAGAATTTAATTTGCAGAAGGAAAAAAGTTAATATTGCGAGATCATTAACCCGCACCGATGTCATCCCTCTCAGAGATATTAGCGGCCTAGTGAAAATTCACTGCTGATCAGTGTGAGAAAAAAAACACATTTGATGGATGGAATTCGATGATAAAAAATACAAATACCCGTATGTTAGTCTCCACTTGACGTGACCTTAAAATCCATCCCAAGCATGTAATGTCTTGTTGAATTTTAAAATATGATTTCGATTTATTCATATTTCCTCAAAGCTGTACCCGATATGAACTTACGGAAGTATTGGTCGTAATAGCGACAAAATACAAACTGCATAGATCAAAGACTATGTGTGTTGGAATGCTATATATAGCGGTCAGTATAAATTGAAATCTAGTATTCATGTTTGTGTGTTCAATTCCTTAACAGGAGACAAATGGACTGTAGATCAACTATAGATAAATGACCCCGCTTATCAATTTCAATTTTATTTTTGCTCGTCTAAAACAGCGTTGTTGATCCGACTTTAATCTAAACTTCTAAGTTCTTTGTCAACTATTTAATCAAATGATTTCTGTGCTTCAAATATGAATGAATGATATGCTTCATCCTTCCAGACCGTAAACCGAGTATCTGCAGCAAAGAACAAAGAAAATCCCATATAAAGAGCACTGTACAAAGGGGAAGATTTATACCCATATCTATATCCTTTATTTCATGTAGGTAGCCTGCCGCCAAATAGTTCAGTATCCACGGCACGCGACACGCGTCACATTCCCATCACAGAAATAAGGGCGGGAACGGTGCGGGAGCCTTGCTTGTCAATCAACCAATGGGCGTAACTTTTTACAAAGGCTGATTGACCAGCTCTAACAAACAGTTTTACTGTCGTACAAGATGAATTGGCGCGTTTTATCAACAGCAGAAAAGGTATTGTTTTCTAGACAATGGGAAATGGAAATAACAGCGATTTTGTCTCACCGCTACGTTGACTGAATGGCACCAGTACTCCCTATGGTACAATTATGAAGGAGTAACATGTTTTAGATGATTATTTAATACAGAAAATGTTAGCTCAACTGTTAACTTCTCATATTTCCTTCTTTTTTTTTTTGCTGCGTGTGTGTGAAATAGCTTTATATAACGTCCGCTTCCACCGAAGTGATATCGCAAACAAGCTTATTTTGGTTAATTCATTGATAATTTATAGGAATGACAACATGAACACTTTAGTTCTTTAATAAATCGATGATTCGAATAAGTAAGAGCTAAAATAAAAACAATTATTTTCGTAAGTAAGATAATTGTAGTAAAAAAAAAGACATTAAAAAATGTTTTGTTTATTTGCGTTTATCAGTTTATCGGTTTATTGATTAAGGTTATATACTGACTAGTGTGCACGCGAGTCGACTGGTAGTTGAATTTGAAGAACAAAACAATGCACTGCAGCATTTAAGTGCTTAAGACTTATTTTAAAAGATTCGTGTACTTAACCAGTTTTATTAAATCGATACTTAAAATAAATGTAAACTTTGCGGTTTGGTGCTAAAACTTGACAGAGATTGCAGTTTCGTGCTTCGGGTTAATAAGTTTGAATACTAGTTATTTACCAGTGTTAGTCCCGAAATGACCTACTTTGTTTCCAGTGGACGTTAAACCCCATTTCTATATCTGTCATTTACCACTGCAATAGTTGGCGCACTTTTGGAAAGACTTTTTAAATTGAGTTATCTCCCTTCTGACCACTGGTCAGCAAATAAATAAAATGAAATGGGGTTTAAAGTCACACTTTTCTGCACCGACTGGGCTAATGACGACGGGCTTATGCCACATAGCGGGGCTATGACCTACTCTTATTCCGAATTCAAACTGACACGGGCTCATTCACGTCGTTGCCAGGCCCCCGGTCATCGAAGAAGGCTTGAGAAACGGGAGTATGAATAATTTTGTACCAATTGGACGTTAGATAAATCTATGTTCTCTAGAAGACTTTTAACAGTAATTTGTTGTCAGAGAAAGTTCTTCGGGGTTTTCAGGCATGGTATCCCATCGTCAATGGTGAGAGAAGGAGGTCCTATCAAGGAAAGTTGTCTAGACATTTGGAGTGGACGAAAAACGATGGCGTGCACGCAAAACATCCTTTTATGATCAGGCTGTAGCGCCGCTACGTTAAACGTTAAAACCTATTCATTTAATGGTAATTATATTGTCCTTCTAGACGTACAGCTAATTACCAAGTATTAAACAAAACCATTAATATGCCCAGAGCACAATTATTATACTGAAGTACTGGAGCTTTAAGGTTAATTACTGATACCAAATTAATAATGGATCACAATACCTGTTACCCTTCTGGGCACATTTCCACTAAACAATTAAGGTCCGATCCCCCAGAATAGGCGGTAAATATAGACTGTTAACTATGTAATCAACAGTCTTATCAAAAAGCATTTTGTTTCAATAAAATATTACTTTCCACTGATTTAAAGCTGACACATGTCGACCTGTGTACACCAAAATATTTTTATTTATGAACATCAAGAATGATATATAACCTACGTTTTAATCAAATTTTAGTTGTCTGAATTATTGCTAGAACGCTATTGACTTTATGTTTGGTATATTTGTGAAAATATATGCATACTTCTTGGAGCAGTGAGCCATCTTTTCTTTTATAGATATAAATTACATTGTGATATATAAACAATGCATTTATTTACACAGGGTGCTTACAGTAATGTCCAGACTATCAGATCGGTGAACCCATGCACTACGAGACAGTTTACCTCTCACAGAGCCGTGTGTGGTATGTGTTCAGGAGGCGTCAATATATCCTGCAAGTTACCTGTAACTTCACTGTCCACGTACCTCAAACCGGATATGCACAAATTTGATCCACAGCGTAATGATCACCTTGACTTGCACAGTCAAAAGCCAAAAGACTAGAGAGAATTCAGATTTGACATTCGTAAATCTTCCGCCTGCAAGAAAAATATAGACAATTATATTTGTGGACGAGAATAATACCGGCTTTCTGTCCCATACGGAAGATTGTCGTGAACTTTTGAAATCAGCTAAAAGAAACAACTACATCGTTTTAGTTTAAAGTTTTAAAACAGTTCTATTAAAACATAATTGATCACATTACTATCACATGCCATTGGCAGTTCGAATTCCAGACGAATTAATTAAAAGTCATATACCATCATATATATAATACTTCATGAACATAAGTCTAAAACACACAGATCAAGAACTGACTAATACACAGATCAAAAACGGACTAACACATCAATGTGGAGGTTGAACGCTCATTCTTCTAGATAGAAAATCAAGTAATTTTTTGGTAAGTTTTCAACCGCTTGACCTGAGTTGAAAGTTTATGGTGTTGAAAAAATGTATTTATTTTGGGTTACTTAATAGGAAGTTTAAAATAGAACTTAAATTCTCAGGATATTTTCGATAAATGAGCCTTTGTCAATTTGTTTTAATAAATCGGTCAATTTTGCGGAAATATCGGTTGACTGAACGGACAAAAGCTATGAAAAACAATAAAAGTGTTAATCATATAAAGACGGTCATCCCTTCTATCTTCTTCATCTGGACACTATTTGATTTCTGTAAAGAATCGAGTCGGTAAAAAAAACACAGGCACACGTGTGTCGCCATCTTGTATTAGTATAATGTTAATCAGGACACGTGTCCGCTAAGTCACCATTGGTCAAAATTATATCAAAATTAAACATTTACATTTAATACAATCAATATGTGAAAAAAGAGGTTAATCACAATAAGCCATATAAACCTTACAGTAGCGTCCTCATTATAATAACGACAGCCGCCATGTCCAGAAAGGGCACGTGACCTTCTGACTCAAAATGATGTCATACGAGATGATCAAAACGATGCACTCTTTTTTATCAGGTGACCTTGAACTCAATTCTCGCTCCTTTGTCTATTTTGAACCAAAACAGAAAAATATCGAAGACAAAAAAAGTTGGAATACGAAACCGCGGTGTTATTAGTGTGTATAACACGTGCGAGTTAAATTTGAAAGCGGATTATCATTTGTTCATGAATTACCCCCCTTCTTTTTAATTTTACAGGTGGTGTCAAATAACTATTGTTATTTTATTAGTTTGACATTAGTTTTAGAGTGTATTTATAGTGTGGTAAAACACAGCATCTGTTCCATGAGTTACTGTCTTAAAAATTTAACTTTGCGTAATTATTGTGAAGGCCAGTCTTCGTCTTGGTTAGAGGCAATTATGGCTAGGATTTCTTGGAGTGAGGTAGAGGCTATGTCTGGATAACTTTGATATATTTCCCAATTCATTAATGTTTTTTTTAAATTTTATTCCTCTTTGAAGCCCACCGCTGTGCACCTTTAAAAATATATTGTGTTTTTTTTTTTTGCGAATTCAACCTGTGTGTACATGTCTAATGCCAATCTGTTTTTGGTCTAGTTTCTAGCAATACTTCGCCAAGACTTCGTTTTGTGTTCGTTTAGTGTCATGTTTTACGAATATGACTTGTTATTGTTGAGTTTTCGAATGCTTTCTTTCGAAATGAAAATGCTTTTTGGTAAGACTGTTTATTGAATATTTCCAAAGTCTATATTTACCGAAATAAGATTAGTTTGGTGGCGAACATCGTTTACGTTTTATGGTCGATGCCTTTGCCGTAAACATGGATAATCGAGACATTGTTTATTATCAAAACAACGGTAGTAGTGACAATCGAGGCTATGTTATAAGTGTATTGTCGATATCTAGCCTTAGAGTGAAGAAATTTAACTGTAATTTCCGCATATTCTATTTTCATTATCTATTTTTTAAACTATTATAGCGAAAACTGTCAGCTCTTTATCTAAATTTTAGCTAATATCTAATATATATATATATATATTTATACCGTTATTGCATGGACATTTACTAAGAACAGGTATAGTGTAGTTGCATGGACATTTACTAACAAATCTGATAACAATTACCAATCGGAAATGACATTAATCCGCCATTTGTGATAAGAATATAGGCAGTTACTTCAAGTGAAATAATCATTCTTAAACAAGCGCCATCTGTTGTTGTCAACCCATAACATTTGTAACGCCATTTTGTTGTTTGTTGCACGTAAACATGATTCTTCATTACGTCACATGTATACATCCACTTAGATGTCAGTACGTGTCAGGCACGTGTCGAGTAAACAAACAGTAGATATACATTGTTTACTCTTTAATTGTTGTCATATCATTAGCTACTGTCTAAAGATATCGTTTTAAAACTCGCTGCATGCAGACCGATTGGAGAGACCTGCAACGTGACAAGGACGCATCTAAAAAAAGCAACAGCAACACCATTACAAATCAACGTATGCCACTGTTTCTATTGAAAATCAATTGTTACGTCCCCCCCACCCACCACCGTAGATCATATCCAACATATCAGCATTTGCAAACGCTTGATGCATATTTCCGACGCCGACAGTACATCATCAAGTTATGGAAAAATTCATGGAACAAGTCGTCTGCCCACCATATCTCGAAATACGAGTTCCCTATGCATGTCGGTATAGGTCACAGGACATAATCTTAATTGGGCCTACTTAATTACTGTTTTTCGGTAATGCTAAGCATCATTGAATATGTATAATTAAATCAAGCCGAGGGTTGATAAAATGTAAATCACCCCAAGAGAGAGAAAGGGGATATATTGTCGAGCTTAAGAAAGTAAAGATGGTGGTTTAAAATCGATAGATAGTAATGTGAACTTGCCGTTTAGTCTTGAATAATGTTCCTTTAATATAGCATCATAAATCGTAGCACACACTAAGTTTACGGGGCTTGCTTGTGTCCGATACCAATTCTTAATTGAGGAGTTCACATACATAGCTAAAACATTTTTGCGCTACTTTGTGTACAGATTAACGGGAGGAGGTGGGTGCCTAGTGGTCTAGAGTGCTGCGCTTCGACCTCTAGCTGGCCGGTCACCTCTGGCTTGCGGCTGTGGTATCGATCCCTGGTTTGAGCGTACTATGTGGCATGGAGATAGGGGCGCCGTCTCAACCTCGTTGGTTTCCTCCAGGCACTCCGGTTTCCTCCCACTGCTAAAGACCCCTACGCGGAAGCGAATTATTGAAATAAAATTAAACTATATGTTAATCCCGAAATGACCTAGTTTGTATCGACTGGACGTTAAACCCCATTAATTTCTCTCTCTCTCTCTCTCTCTCTCTGTCTCTCACATAATAACGATTTTAATTTATGCATGTTTGTTTCTGTAACATTTTTGTATGTCTCTTTTCTCTCTTTGGATATGATTTCAATGCGCGTTACATTTCATAATAACCAGACTTAGTTTATTTAATACATCCTCTTAATCATATATGTTTGTACATGTGTGATTATGGCGACATCAAAGATAACATATAAACATTCCCTACAAACATTTCAACATGTGTCTTTTATTATCATTTCTGTTTTGCCCCAAAACGGTGACAAAAGTTTTTCATTTACAGAATTTTTTATAATATTATGATATGAAATCCGAGTAACTTTGCAGCAACCCGTACAAAGCACGTTTGCGCAATTAATTTCAGAAAAAATGCGCGCGAAGGACGTGGAACTTGAAATTTAGACGATTTATGACGAATCCCGTCGAGTGGTGATGGAAAAGCGATTTTAGATTACAATATTTTGCAAACAGTTATCTCATTTTTTGTACCCCAATCTCTTAAGTCACGACCTCCGCTCATTTTATCTTACACTCACTATTTTGATGGTTCCACCAGACATGTATCGGTTGTGATATGATCAAAATTTTTTTTAAAGACTTCTTCGGGAAAAGGCGCGAGACTTCACCGTTACGTAAATTTGACGCGTGTGTGTAGTGATTTGCGTGGCAAGCAGACGACTGAATATATCATATATCGTGTGATGATTCCGCGAGACCATGTGTTTGCGTATTATATTTAGGTCCACAAATGAATATTGAGAAATTTGAAGTAAGTACTCTTGAAGTCCCATCAACGAATGTTCGTGAAAAGCTTTTTTTCCAATAAGTGTCTTTGTTCTATTGATGACGTTTAGCCACGTGACCAGACTATAGGCCTACGTGGTGGAGCAGAAGTGATATATGACACGTGATATATTATCAGTGGTGGGCTGTACCCTAGGCGGCGTGTGCCTATAATATAATAGCCACCAGCAATTGCTCACGATACTATTATAAATATAGAGTTAAATATTAATTAATTTTGGCAGGTTGTTAAAAATTTTAAGAGATTTGTCAATATAATTTATCAGCTCTGAAAACACTTCACTTGTTAACGGCTTCATATGGCGGATCATAATCATGTTATTAAAGGAACATTTTGCCATACTTACCGTCTACACGGTTAAATTCAAACTTTAATATTTTAGGACTACAGATCAGGTAAAACAAATTGAAAAGAAATAGAATGAACATGAATCAAACAGAATGGGGTTTAATGTCTCCTCCATTTAGGTTGGATTTAGTGGGGCCAAGAACATCGATATTTTCCAACCGAGTCTACGGTGCAGACGAGAAAGAGAAATGGGGTTTAACGTCCACTCAACATAAACTAGATCATTTCGGGACAAACAAATGGTTTAGTTTTATGGGGTTTTTTAGCAGTGGAAGGAAACAGGAGTACCCGGAGAAAACCCACGAGGTTGGATGCGGGGCAGACAGGGAAGGTGGAACCTATCGTTCACATGGGATAGAAGACCAAGACCAATCCGTGTGCAGATTGGCGTAAACGTATCATGCATTGAATGATCTCTAAGTGACCAAACTGTTATGTTCCAACAATTAGAGCACTCTCTTTAAGAAGCAATATTGTTTTTAATTCACAAAACAAATCATGTCTTATCATGGCCAGCTAACGAAATATTGTCAAATGCAGCGAATGGAAACTAAATTGGCCAATTTGTTACCAAAAAGGTCGTTTATTTTATAGTAAACGTAGTAATTGAGGGATAAACAAAGGACCATATTTAACACGGTTATAATTCAATATCAATTTTTCAGACTGGTTAATGCGACAAATTGTTCTGACTATCATAAACACATAATTTCTTTAATATTTCAATTTGCCTTTTCGATATTCATTTACACCATGCCTACACTATCTGAAAACAGCTATCTTTGTTTTAAGACTGGGAGACGGTGGTCGTCAGCTGTGCTCTAAATATGATTGTCCACTTAGAATAAGTAGCCATATTGTAGTACAAATTTTAAATCAAATTAAATTCATAACATCCAACGACACCTGGTGAAAAGGTTGACGCCGGGTTTGAAAACCTCCTGAGGGGTTGGCAAAGGGGTACTTGATATTACTGATAGTGGTGTTTACACATATAATGGGGGTTCTTCTGATAACAATGCCTATGATTTATATCTTTAAAACCCTTTAAAATTATCACATGGACATTACTATAGAACCAAGTGTAGACTTCATAGTTTTACCTAAGTGCGATGTGAATTTCAGCATATGAGCTTGTCAATCTGTGGTTTCTACCGTAATTGAAGTGTCGGCTCGCGCGACTCTCCGGTGGTCCTCTTCGTTGGTCGCAACAGAATGACAAGGAAACCTGCTTGACCTTTCACATTTATTTAAATTCTGATGCGAGTTCTGTCTATATAGTCATCATATACTTTTCATATTTAAAATAATAAAATCAGCAAATGCCCCTTTTCGTTTCCTAATTGGAAAGCTTGAACTGACCCACAAGATTTGAACTATTTCTGGAATTAAGACATGGAAGGTATAATAGATTTTATTATTCTCAAATAGTTATGTAGAAACCTTTTTATTGTTAGTCTTAAGATATTTATGGAAAGAACTTGAAAATAAGAGTAGGTCGTAGTGCACGCTCTCATAGCACACTGTATGGCGTATACTCGTCTTAATTAGCCCTCTCGGAGCAGAACAGTCGGACCTTAAACCCCATTTCATTTCATTTCATTTCTTGTTAGAACATACACGAAGACTTTATGATAAGAAACCAGGGCAAGATATCTGTAATATAATAGTGTTTACCGCGTTCAAATTTGGCGCCGTTTCTTTTTCTGAAATCGTCAAAGCAGGATTAAATTGGCTTAAAATTGACAGAAGGCAGAAAGAATGAAATCTAATCTGCGCATGTATGTGAAACATCGTCTATGTTTAACACCAGAAAGATCTGCCATCTTTTTTGTACAGATGGCCATGCTTAATGTAACATTAGATCTGATTGGGTTTCAGCCATGTTTTTTAGTAGGAGACAAACTATAATTCATATTATGCTTCATCACCTTTACTTTAAGAACTCATCATCACTGTTGTCAATACTTTGTGACGTCTTTTCTTTGTTTTATTTTTTGTAAAATGTTTAATTTCACGTATCACTGAATCTTAAAATAATTGTTTTATGTCTACATATCACGATTTCAATCCAAAAAAGGCATATGAATGCGTTTTATGGAATTTAAAGTTTTCTCTTTGAATGTTTATTTTTTGTTCCTATACACCCTGTATGTTTATTCAATTAACATTTTCAACGCATCTATTGTGATTTAATGTGCTATGGTAGAGAAAAAGGCGGGAAACGATATTGTAAATTTAAGCCGTTGATCGCCATTTGAGGGTTCTTGAATGACTTGTTGCAAACAACAATACCATGAATGGTGCAATATGAACAATAGAAAATTCTGCAAAGGATATACATAATGAAATGAAATGGGTTTAACGTCCTACTGTTCTGCTCCTACTGAGGCTAAATAATAAAGACGGGCATACGCCATGCAGTGTACTATGAGGGAATTCCAGTTGTCAAGCGTTCTTTTACGCTGTCCCTTGCCAAGGGTCTCTTTTTAATCCGATCGTACCCAAGCCGTGAGAATATCTACCTTTGGTATTTTGGTTTGACTCTTAATTAAATGTTAATTTTGACGTGGATTAAGACGTGAAAATTAGATATTGGCCGACTAATGGCTTTAATTCCACGATCTTATATATCTTTGTCACGAACATCATTGCAAAAGAAGATTCAGCCATCACGCCATGCATATTTGAAAATGTCACTATTTCATCCAAATTTTTAGACAATTCCATATATAGCAGAAGCAATGAGGTTGCTTCTATCTAAGGGTCGTGATGGGTGTCGTGAAAGAGACATGAACCGCATACCTTCAGCTATTGTTTTTAGCAGTAACTAGCTGGCAGTTCAGGATTTGTATTGACATTCAAGTCTAATTTTGATATTGGATATCACTAAATCATTCATAGAACTATAGTAAAAAAACAAGATGGACAATATTTAGAACAACCCTATGGTTTCTAGTGGGCTTCATCAAAAGTTTGAGAGGAGGTTAAACCCAATTTCTATTAGAATTGCCTGTTTAGACGAAGAAAAGAAGAGAAATATATGGTTGATAGTGTTATCAATGAGATGTCATAAAAGAGCAAACTTTCTTTTACCGATTAAGATAAGATAAACTGTATATAAATGATATTATCACATCTTATTATTACTTATATAGTCATTCATAATCCTTCATAATATGTTTATACTCTAGCCCTTTATGATGTATATAGATATAAATTGGATATTCGATACCCGTGGGACGTCTCCTTACAGCCTCTTAACGCATCATCATTTTAAGGGACAGTGAAGTTAGTGTGGACATTGTAGTGGCTCTGTTATGACGAACACATATCAAAAGGATTTGTGACCATTGTTGTCTTCAATATATATCATCACGGTATTGTAATTTAGAAGAACAGAAAATAACTACTATATTTTAGCCTTGACGCCATTCACACCAATCAATCTCAACAATCGACGAGGAACTAAGTACGACATGGATTTGTGGAGCCTGAGGATCCGTTTGAAAAACGTCACCCGAAAGAACTAGAAAAACAACAAAAAGCAAGGGGATGTGTATCGGTTGGTAACAAGTTCCCTCCCCCCCCCCCCCCCACAAAAAAAAAATACAAATCAAACAACCCTAACTCAATCGACGAGGAACTAAGTAAGTACGGCATGGATTTGTGGAGCCTGAGGATCCGTTTGAAAAACGTCGCCCCAAAGAACTACAAGAAGAACAACAAAAAACAAGGGGATGTGTATCGGTTGGTAACAAGTTCCCCCCCCCCCCCCCAAAAAAAAAAATAAATACAAAACAAACAACATTAACTCAACCCTAAAATACACCAATTCTTAAGACGATTTAGAGTTACATTATCTTTGCTCTTGTGGATATGATATTTAGGGACTATAGTATCGGATTCCGTGTGTCAGTCCGAATATATTCCCCGCTCATTACCCTATGGGTTTAAAAAGAAGGGGGTGGACATCTATTAAGGATATACGAAGCACGGCGTTCTTTCTCCCTAAGTTGACCTCAACTAAATGAGTTCCTGTGGTGGTGGTGATGACTATTGGGGAAATTTACATAAAATTATAATTTATATCATTTTCCGCTCTCCTCACACCAGGATTTCATGACGGTCAAACCAGTTCGTGTGTGAAATCTATCAAAAGTACAGACCTTCAACAGTTTGTATCAGTTTGATTGAAGGCGTAGCGTGTAGACCAGATTAGTGTAAGTATCGTATATAGTCACCTAGGCGTGAGAAGAAATCCGATTTTCAATACGATTACATCTATCTTGAGGGTCAGTTGCGATTCGCTAAAATCGTGTGACCGACCAGTAAGGGTCTTAAGTGTCGTGGGAAGGGTTGAAGACAAGGGGGACAATTGTTGTGAGAGATATTCCACCCTTTATACAAAAAAGATCAGAATGTGGTCAGAATAGCGTGAAAGGTGGACAAAATTCGCACTAAGTTGCAATAAAAAAAGATCACTTTTTAATCCTCGTCTTTGTATCTTCATTAATATACTGACACATCACATTTACACCCTCCATTTAACAAGGGAAAAAATTTTATAATGATCGTGTTCCGTCTTGAGCACGTGTTTGAATCCCACAAGACGATACAACCTAGTCTTTGTGAAATAAGAAGATGAACTATGAATAATTTCACGCTGTCATTTTAATCACTAGAAATCATCTGTACTAATATATCATATTTTGAAATATATGTTTCAACTTCCGAACTTCTCTATTTTGTTTGCGATAATCTTTAGCCCTGTAATCTAACCGCACGGTAATCTAAGCTGTGATTCTCAACCCTTTTACATAGAGCAGAACACGCCTGAACAAAACAGCAACTTGTATATATTGAATCTATTGCTAAAATATGAAGTGCCTACATTATTTGTATTGTTGCGATTCGTGATGTCTGATGGGTAAGTATACAATAGATATATCTCCTCAACAGGTGTAAACACATGTAAGTAAACAGTGTATATAAAAGATTACCTACTGGTTAATCATATTCATGGATGGATTTGAACTTTGTTAATGAATAACCCGAGAGAGTACTACTTAATAATTATATCCCATCTTAAAGTCATAGGTGAGGAGTGGGGAGGGGATGTTTCTCAGCAACAATAGTCATTGTACTCTAACTTGTTCCTCTGTTGTTACTATACAATGTCCAACCACGCTGTCAAAGAATGCGATAAGTAAATATACACCCATTCATTTACAGTGTTTGTAGCAGATGTCAAGTGAAATCGAAAGTAGAGTTGAACAATGTCTCGATATAAAGAATTATTGCTATCTTTAGAAGTGAGTGACAGCTCAATCATCTGATGTTTGTTAACATATAGATGGCTGACCATAGGACCTTGTACACGAGATTCTTGAATAAATAAACAACAAATGGCACTAGATATAATTTATATTTGATCAATGTCAATTGAAATAATGGTCGAGAGTGTAGTATTGTTCTCATGGGTAACATTATGATGTAGTCCGCTGGGCAAATACTGTAGGATAATAGAGAGATTTGTACAGATGTATCTGGAACAGTTTATTTGATAGTACGTAGTTACATCTTTCGTGCACGAGGCAGGACATGTTAACCTTTGTAGAACTTATGGCACCATTCCCCGTTTGGTTAAGGACTTTAAGTGTTTTTGTTGCACTATTGCAATTAAACAAAGTGGCCGATGGTCAGTGACCAAAGGTTATCATCTTTAAAAGTACATGTGATTTTCTTAATGACAAGTGACATCAGATGTTGTAGACAGAGTAAGCACATGCAATATCTTATAGCTAACTAACTAGGACCGGGTTTTAAGAAGGCATAACTTACGCAGTGCAAAAAATCCAAAGACCGCCAGCAGTATCCCCAGCCAGGTAGCTCTGACTTCGGAAACACAAAGTGACGATTAAAGTAAACTCCACCAGGTCCATATAAACAAGTATAGATATTAAGTATCGATAGTAGATATAGTAAGGTATGCCTATTCTTTACAGATCCAAATTTCTACCAAGCAAAAATTATCCTTTTGTGATGTTGCTGGAATATAAAAGATATTTATATTTCTTCCATAAGATATATGTGATGTTGCTGGAATATAAAAAGGTATTTATATTTCTTCCATCAGATATATGTGATGTTGCTAGACTATAAAAAGGTATTTATATTTCATCATAAGATATATATGTGATGTTGCTGGAATATAAAAATGTATTTATATTTCTTCCGTCAGATATATGTGATGACGATGGAATATAAAAAGGTATTTATATTTCGTCCACGAACATACTCGCAAGCAAAGTGTTTACGTGAGAGCATTTAAAGATGTTAAAGAGTATTTAAAGATGTTAATTACACCACCTTAAAAATATACCATTATGAAGCCGTGGATGTTCACATGTAACAAAAGATTAACATTCAAGATATATATACTAGTTGTCAGTACATTACACGCTCCATAAATACACAAGAAAAACCATTACATACAACTGTCATTACCGCTCAAGATAACACTTCTTTTTTTAAAACTTAAAACATAGATGTTACGATTATAATACACGCTTGATATGTGGCTATACAGACAAATGTTAATCTAATTGTTTCAGATAATAAAACTTTGAAAAAAAAAAATTGAAAAGGCATGAGTGGGGGCTTTGATGCTCCATAAATATTTTAAAAAAGAAAGTATGTTAATTTAGTACTTAGGAGTAAAAAAAAGAAAAATAACCCACCAAGACAACAAAGAAAGTAAGTGAAAAGTCTGGTTCTAATAACTGGTATGAGGCGACAGTCAGGCCACCATGAAAATATATGAAAATGAGACGAGTAAGAGACGCTCCTTGCAGATTTTGAAATCCCGTGACCATAAGAAACTAGCAATAGGGTGTTGGCTATTTTAGGAACTTTACCAGTGCCTTAATGTCACAGTTTACTAATAATTATCGGGATAACAAACCAGACCCAGATTTCACAGGATACTCGTCGACAGAAAGGATTTCAGTCAGATAATTAAATACAAAGAAGTTGCAAATTGCCTTTAATACTCGAATGGTAACTAAGCAATTATCACCAACATTTTCAAATCAAAATATTGAGCCGTTTGAATATGCCAAGAATTCCTCTTCGTTCACACAAATCTGTACACAGATCTTTTGCTTTGCCCACTGTCCTGCGCCACTGACAAGAGGAAACCGAGCCTCAAAGTTGGGAACCTATGCCAACCTTTCATAGAAATCAAATGTTTGTGTTGCTTCGTAAAACCGCCAAAGAGAATAGAGATTCAAATTTTTGCAAATAGTACAATTTTAGGCATCTTGAATTATGCTCATTTTGGGAATTAAAAACAACACGACTGGAACTGTTTCAGATCATCCAGTCATATATGGTAATTATATTATTTTGAATAATCTGCTGTTACAGAATGACATCTGCAGGCAATGTCAACTCAACTGTACTGACCTCAGTTATCAGTGAAATATTATATTATTTGTTAAGATTGATCAGAAACCTGACACCCGAACTATTTTATTACCTGGTTACAAAATGTTCCCAGATCACCGATCAATACGAAAAAAATGCTACGGCCATTAATCATCATTGACACTCCTCAAATAATTTGTATTTATTTGCTGCTATACTCGAATGGTAACTAAGCAATTATCACCAACAATATTGGACAATGAATCAAACTATCCCTTACATAATATCTGAAAATGATTATTGTATCATATATCAATCTAAAACAGACTGAATGTGTTTCAACATCATCGTATTAAAAGCTATTCAATAGAGGATATTTTTCTAGAATCAGTTATGTCACGATTGGATAAATGTCAAGTGATGAAATTGAAAGCAAACCAATGTATATTTATAAATTAATAAAATCCAATATTTTAATCAAACAAATAGTCAAAATTATTACAAATTGTGTTAAAGAAAATCACAATACTTCTTTCAATTTGTGACGAACATAATATTCGGATTCGATGGTCACATGCACAATTCTAGAAATGTAACGACGTCTCCACTCACGCTTCACTCTCTGTTAAGGGTTGCATTGTCATTGTGTAATGGGGCCGGTGTACCTAGGGTTTCTTTTCTCGCCCTCCGAATGACCAAGCAAATTGTGAGTCTCCGACAAGAGTGAATATAATGTTCAAACGGCTCTACTATCCACCAGCCGCACCATACTACCCCACTCCCATGTTTGATAAAATAGACGAGCATATTTATCATCCTACATCAAGAAGAGGAGCTAACAAAAATTGAACATGGAATAATTTATTGTTAAATACGAATAAAGAAAATGTTTATCGGTCTCCTGTAAAGACCAATATAATTTGAACTGAGAACTTGAGAAATGACGATTCTGAAACTGTCTCATTAGTGAAACTTTTATTGCAATACCATGTGCAAAGACAACATAAACTGATCTAATGGGTAAAAGCGATGTCCAACATGGTCAGTGTAGAGCTTCACCACACCATATGGTAGCTATGTTAATACTGTAGCGCGTGCCGCAACCACAATAAAATGACCATCATACACCTAGCGTGGTTCCGGTACACATACGAACTAAAGCGATAAATCAGATTACTGAAAAATCTACAAAGGAACAATGGATGAGTTTTCAAGGTTATAATGTTTCAAATTAAACTATATCATCTTGGTGTCGTGAATGCTGGATGGTAAAATTGCATGTTTGGATGCACGTGCCTGTAAATGAGCAGACGAACACGTGTTTTATTGAGATTCACTAACTGTTGTATTGCAAAGAAACATGAACGCCATTTTGCCTTTGAACTTCTAATTTTTATGCGAAATATTGTCATCATTTGTGCAATTGTATCTACCTTTTCTTTCTAACATGATACATAATAAAACATCTCATCAAAGACCAACGCTTTAATTACCAATAGTTAGCTGCCTTGGTGATTTTTATTTTCATGACAATTATAACATTTGGTTTGTTCTTAATCAGTTGTTTCATTGTAGTTTAAGCCATTATTTTCCCATCCAGAGACTTAAATGATAAAAACTTCTTCAACTTTTCTATTAGTGAGACTTAGTTGTTTTAAGAATGTGTAAACTCTGACATTATGTTACATTACTTTCTGGTTGACTTATTTCGAGCAACTCGCAAAATTCCGCCATTTCCCGTATTTTGTCGTATCGTTGTGAGATCAGCATTGTAGGCATGGCGCCAGTGATGATAACACCCCACAAAACATACAAATATACATTCCTGATAATAATATAATATTATAAGTATGTCAAAGATGTAATATTAGAAGTGAAAGTAGAAATCAGGTGGTATCTATTTGTACTTATTAACATACTGAACCCAATCCAGGGATTGTGGACTTGTAAACAATCGATGAACAATCCAGTAATCTATATTTTATATAAGGTGATTTGGGGCCAATAGTTTTACCAGACAATGTCCAGTTTCTTAAAAGCCCAATATCCTGGAATAAACGTCTAATCAAAAAGTGTTTGGACTAAAAAATTATTAAAAAATTTCTATCCAGGAACATCTATATCAAGATAGCATCAACCTATCTTTTGACTTTAATGTACTGAATTACTACCAGGAACATTGACGCATAACATGTATGAGCGGACATTTTGGTTTTAATATTCTGATTTACTATACCAAAGGAAAGCCTTTTTTTATTCCTTGGTTTATTGGCATTTGGCTGCTTTGCATCTTGATTATCCAGGTAACACAAAGTTTTTAATTATTCGGGTTTCTTTATTTCAGCACAGTTATACGTTTACTTATTGCCGTAGGATCCATCTAATAAAAATGTTGTTAAGCTATTGAATATTCCAGTGGTTTTGAAAACCAATCTTGAATGTCTGTGAAATTCTTTTTCTCAAATCAAATAACCCAAGAGAACCCGACCCATAAGTCATAAAGTCAGTCATGAAGAACTGTACATTATTTCTTCAAACAAACACCTCATAAATTATAGTTTCAATCACGCGTACATGTCCAAAACATAAATTGCTTTTTCATGAAGCGTATCTGTTGAAATTGTTATTTGTAAGAGAATATCAGGAACTATTGGAATCGGACAGTTGTTTGATGTCTGTCAGCCATGTTTGACATATGGCAGCCATATCTTATATTATAATAACCAGGAAATGAGATCATTCCATGATAATATATTATTTGAACTTGTCAGAACTAGAAGTTTGGAAAATGTACCGTTATTCATTTGTTTGAGACGAGTAAATACCTAGATCTGTCAGATCTCTACGATACGAAATTGTTATGGTGCTTAGACCGGACATGGAACAGTGGCCTACTGCAAAATTCACAAACGAACCTCCTAATAGTACGTGCAGGGGGACAGCACCACACACAATTTTACACAAAAACAAATATATGGACAAGACATTGTTCTCAGAGACCACAAACAAAACAATTCAAAAAGAGTGAATGGATCCGGGGGGCTAGCCGTAAGCGTCCACTGCGCTGAGCAGTCCCGGGCCTCTGTTGAAACAGACTTCACTCATATTTGAAAACAACAGGTAATACAACCCAAAGAAATAATTATATAATGTCAGCATGAGTCATGATCTGTAATATGTTGCAAGAAATACGAATGCAAGCATATTGTATTAATTCCGCGATACAAGTAACCACACCGGTAAATGTATCAGAGAAGTAGTTCAAAAAACTAACTGCACTAAATCAATAAAGAAGGGAATCGAAGTATATTGAATTCATTTAAGGCACATATTCCAACCGTCACAGAAACAAACACAACTGAATACAAGGAAGCAAAGGAATGATTGAGTCTGGATTCAAACATGAGGTTGCGTGGCATTAATCTGGTATCAAGCAACCATAAATTCACTATGGTGTAAACGAACCGAGCCGTGTCAGCCCGAAACCAAACTGGTGTCCCAACGTGAGGTGGCGTCATTCTGGTGCCGAGTACGGTTCAGTTAAAATTAAAGTATGCATGGAAGCTTGGTCCAGACGGTCTATTAAGAGGTCCTGACATTGCCTTATCGAAAAAGGTTCAGAGACAGATGGTGTAAAGGGGCACAAGGTTTTGAGTTTTATAGCGACCAGATCTGGAATTGGTTCATCCCTCTTTATTGAGATACATGCAACCTGTATAAATTGTATTCTTCCTTCTTAATAGTGCGTGAACAATGAATTTATTGCAGCTTACGCTATAGTAGTATAAGAGAGTTAATAAATGGAGTTTAACGCTCACTCGACACAAACTAGGTCATTTAGAGACTAACATGATATAATTTTATTTCAATAATTCGCTTGTTTTAGGGGCCTTAAGCTGTGGGGGGAAACCGGAGAACCAAGAGAAAACCAACTTCAATAAAGCTTCCCCTGCAATTATATGAAACAAAAATTTATTAATTACGTGTATATGAACTAATCAAACGAGACGTTCTACCGGATGTTTCTGAACGAACAACAATACCCTGTCTTACGCAAAAGTGGAAGACTATTAGGATTAAGATAACCTAGGGGTCAAAGACCACCAGAAGAGCTACCAACCATGTATACCAGGTGCCGCGCACGTAACTGTTAATCACAACCCTACGATTCCTAAACAATAAGTTGGTGAGGAGTAAACGAACTTTAACCTTTTTTAGAGATCAAACATTTTTAAGATGGAGTACGTCTTGTATGTTTTCATCCTGTGTATATAAAGTATATATTGATAATATAAATATGATATGACTGGTATAACCTCGACCTCCGCAGCCGTCATGTTTACCACATACACGGTACTATTGTTTATTGATGTTATGTACAGAACGATTGTATCGGAAACGGAGATGAGTCCAGGTTTGGTGCTACCATCTTCCACTGCCGACATGGCGGATATCATTCTTGTACAAACAAAAAGCAGACCATCTTTTGGTTCAAAATATTATCACGTCAGCCGTTATTGTACAAAAAAACTTATCTTGATGATGTCGTGTGTTTCGTTGCCAGGCAACCACACGATGGTTATATTATAATTAAGCCTCTATGTATATTTGAAAATGAAAAGAAATGGGATTTAACGTCCTACTTTTCTGCACCAGCAGGGTTAATAAATACTACTATACGTGCGTTTCCGCCTACTTATAATCGAATTCTAACTACCAATAGTTATTTTTACGTGTACGCCGTTTAATTCCTCATCCAAACGACTAGACGTCCTTCGGGTTTCCAAGGAACGTCCCCGAACATCACCAAGACCTTCTGTTTACTGAACCACCGTGGCCCTCGTTGTTAAAACAAAAGTTGATGTTTATCATATATATATTGCTATGTTTTTGTAATATAGGTTATTATTGTGTATGTAAATTGAGTGGCAGCTGTGTAGGGTTATTTGTTATATGAGTAGTTCATACTTTGTAATTGCTTTGTAATATGTTGTTTTTGATATCTACACAAAAAGTAAAACATATAAAGATGGCTTATGTAAGAGATAATTCTGTCTGTTGTGGGTGTTTATTTTGATTTCAAATGTTATATAAATCATTTAAACATTAGTAACATAACAAGCCCAAAGTCCACTACCTGGTGGATAAAATATTGAGTGGATTAGACAATGTTCGTCATACTGTTAATCGTTAAAATGAACGGCACTTGTGGAAACTGAAGATCGGAGAACACTGTAAAATTGAAACTTCGTTTATTCTTGTGCTTAGTGGTGCTTGACAATCGAGAATGTAGTCGAAACTTAAGCCATTCACAACTCCACCCAAAATAACGTAATTTGACTTAAATTTTCAATATATTAAATTATTCATTATCTATTTTCAAACTATTATAGCTAGAACGATCAGCTCTTTTTCCAAATCTTACATAGCGCATCTTTTTTAAAAGACATATTTTATTCACTATGAATGAATGGGAGATTGGGGAACAGGCAAAATGCCTATCCCCTATAATGCATCTTTAATAAACTTAACATACTCTGAAATAACGTTTTAAAACCTGGTTGGCATTTGACGTTATCGTGAGTTCTTTTAGAAAATAAATACAATTCACTAGCAGTCTTCTCAAATTACATCTAATTCTGCCATCAACGATACCTTCTTCTTTATTGTCCATAGTAACAAATCAATTATACCTAGAGGGGGTTGGTTACTGGTACTGGAGGAACAATCCATCCATCAATTTTGTGATAAAAACACGATGACGTGTGTAAACAACATGTCACAACAATAAAATATTAACAAATATTATCATTGATACAGGAGATTAATTAATCTCTGCATTGTAAACAATATTTTAGAATTTCCATTGCTTTAAAAAAGGGTATATGCACAATTCAAATCATTTAGTGTGACCATCTCAATTTCTTTAATACGCCCGGTCAATGGAATATATATCCCCTAATCATGAAATTTTAAAATAAAACTGGCAGAAAAATGTAAATTCAAACACTCTTCTTCGATTCTAGACCAAAAAGTAATAAAACATTTTACTGTAAAGAGGAGAATACAATGCTATGATATAATTCTATAGAATATAATAAATACTACTTATTACTTTGAAAATATAATACTTTGTCAAGAACATTGTGCAGGACAGTTTTCAAACCCGACACGAACTGATTGTACAAGCAGAACATACAAGCAGAACATACAGAATAAGAAAAATAAAGTAATAATAATTCGCATGAAATTTATTCCATTTCGAAAGTACATTTTTTTTAGTTTTGAGATAAATGCAGACGGCAAGGGTTTTGCTAAGTTTTGTTAATAAAAGCTGTTACTTTTAAAACCGAACATATTTACTCAATCAGTATAACGCACTCTGCAATGTAGCATTTGTTACCCTTGAAAAAATCAGTCTGAATAAATACACGGTTGCCTCTTGTCTGTGTTGGTTACATGTTAAACGGAGCGTTGCGAATGCAAAGTGACTGGATTGATCTTTGAGATCATTATGAATGAAACGATATTTCCATTTACAAAAGAACCTCATACAATTAATATTTTTTTTTAAATTACGTTTCCTTATATTTTATATTCCACCAATTGGTGATATATAAAAACGCATTACAAAAAAATTAAATGGAGTTATTGAACCATATTAATAGCATAGTAAATGGTTGAATTTTAGTTGTTATACTCTCAAAGCAAAAAGATGAAAAATCCTCCCTTAGCATTCATTTATCCTCCAACCCCAACACCTGTACCTTTTAAACGTGGACGTGATCGCACGTGGTCGCCAGGCGTGACGTTAGGTTGAATAAAAACATTTTTTAAGGGTGTTGGAGGGTATCCTTTGTTTTGGCGAGCCTGAACAATAGAGTATGTTATTATCATTTATATTTTAGGTCGCGCGGAAGATTTATCACGTGCTTGACCTTTCGAGACACTATGGTCGGAAAGGATCTGTAAAGGCAAGCGCGTGCGCGCGTGACACGAACATATAACATTGTATAGGCATAACGAGATTGGTAGATTTTTTAATCTGAATATGTTTACCGCCAATAGTGCCCTAGAAAATCAATTTTAGTTAAAGATAAAAAATAGTCTCCATATTGAAAGAAAATAGTTTGATTAATTAGCTTTGCTGGTATCTAAGGGCCGACAGGTTGTTTTTTTTAACTCGGCGGGTATAGTAAGATAAGTAAATGGCTTAATACAATAAAACAACAATAGATATCACAATATTACTTTTTAGTTACCCGCAAAAATAATGGACGGGTTTTAATATAGCAACAATGGCTATTCTATTCTCACTGTGTTGTAGGAGGACAGAAGAGTGATTTACAATAAAACTGTTGATTTAGATGGTGAGTTCCATTGACTGTAAAACAAATTCATCGATTTAGTTAATGTCATCGTAAAACAAAGTTTTAATACCTATTTATTTATTTTGCACTTTGTTAAATATTCACGTGTTAGGTATTATCTAAATGTACTTTTATACATAGAATCACTGTAGTGAAAATGAGTTCGACGCATTCCTTTGGATTTATAGTGAATTTTCAAGCGAAAGCGGTAGTAAAAGATATTTTGATGACAAATATTGACTTCAGTAACGAATGTATAACAATTATTTGAAAGGGAGGTAATTCAATTCATCCAAATATATATTCTGAATAATTCGGATTCATTTAGCTTTAGACGATATAAACACGAAAATATACTCATCAGCAGTCTCGGGTTTAAAGAACACTATTAAAGACATGTGAACTGCTTAAGGCAACTTTAACTATTTTCTTTTTTATTGACAAAAATAAATCCACTTGACCAATGGTCAAAAGTTTGCCCAAGGAAATACAAACTGAAGATGAGGAATGAATAAAGCCATATTGGATTAACGCTTAATAGAAGTGACAATCGTCTGTTGCCTTCGGGTGTCTTCGTGATTTTTGCTAGTGTCTAGACATTCAAGCCTATTTTTCAAGAGGAAAAGAAGATCTGTGAATACCGACCATTGTTAAAGCCATGTCTGATCAAATAGAGGACAGAAGTTGTATATAAACAAAGTATAGATTATATGAAAATAGAAAAACAAACATATCTTAATAAACATATAGAATGCTACCACGATTTGGCAGAATAGAAGTCTGGACCATCAAAACATATGCAACGTTATATGGACAATTCGTGTTCTTGAAGCAACGACTGCCAGTTTTACAAGATGTACGTAGTTATGTTTAAATTTGTTGTACTATGCAAATCCTTTTTAGAAACTGAAATGTAAATTGTGACGCAGAACTAAAATACAACTTGCCAGAATAATAAAACCATACACAATCAAAGTTACTTTCATTTTTTCAAAACATATGTTCAAAATAGTATTCAAATGGATCTATTCTTAATAAGATATGGCCATTTAAAGTTTGTATTTATTTTAACTGATTTCTGCTTATGGGTATATATATATTTATAATCATTCAGCCATTCCTTTCCTGTGGATTAATCACTCTTTGATATACATAATGTTAAAATAAAAAATATTTTAGAGATATGAACGATCGGGATTGTTGTGCCTTTGAAATAAATTTTACCATGTGACCCTATATCAATGTGCCTGTTGGTTTAAAATTGAACACTGGGAATCTACACAGTAATTAAACGGGTGGAGACGAGTTTCTTTATTAGTATATTAAACAAATACCACGCCTTGTATATAGTTTATATACCGTATTATCTTTAATAAAGGCTACTATATTGTATTATATACACCATTATCTTTAATAAAGGCTGATGAATTAAATGAAACTTTTACATCTTCATTCAATTGTTCCACACTAAATCTATATGTTGAGGAAAGTACTCACGTTTGTACCGGTAACAATGGCGGGTGTATCGTGTGACACACAATAATAAAGTGTATCAAAGTTAATATTAGATCTATTGTACCGAGTAATTCCACCATGCTGGGATCTTACCATTAAATTCAATGAAACAAAATGGAAAAAATTGTGGGAAGCGGAGACAAGAGTATTTTGATCGGGTGAGAGCAAGACGAGAAAACGCGAAGGAGAACTAACAATGTAACACATTTTTTCTTGACGTCTATATGAGCTTTTAAACTCGACATACGATAAAATAATATTAAAATAATCCACATCAGAAAAAGACGAAATGTTTGAGAGAGAGAAAGAAAGAGAGGGGGGCGGGGGGGGGGGGGGGGGTAACATTCACTCAACAGAATGTATAAAACGAGGTAGTATTGCAGTTTTCTGTTAACCCATAATTCAGTATTCAGGGGCACCACTTGCGAAATTGGAAACAGAAATGAATGAAAGTCTAGCTTTGCGATGGGATTAATAACGTCCCCTGTTTGTAAATTGGTTGGGTATTTAAAAATTGCCATGGCAGTTGGGATTCGAAAAAAGAGAATGCAGAAACGCTGTTGTTCAGGCAAAGTTGTAGGCCTACTTCGTTATAATTTGTCGTCTTTTTCTTCCCAATTTCGTAACTGTTTTCCGTTTTTGTATTCGGTGTACACGTAATTGTGGATAATCTGGTTTCCATACTAATAAAAATCACACGTGTCAAAGTACATGGTGCCATATGCTTTACCCCGTCATTAATAACACGGTATGTTAACCAGTACCTTGCACGATTATCCAATATCTAATCACAGTAATAATAGTACGGTGTACTCACCAATACTAATCACATACATGCGGTTGGATTAAAGCCTGTAGGTGATAATTGACAGTCATTTGTATGTATTGCGTCACTTCCGGACCGGATGCTGTCATTGACCACGGTTTAATGTCAGTAACCAATAATTTAACAAAATGAAAACGTTTAGCTGTACTTAAAATTTGCAGAAACGTAGTTAAACACATTTACGATTTTCAATCAGGTCATAGTTTCATAACGCCTTACCCACCAAAAGTCAACAAAACTTCTCCCCAGATACGGAATAGTTAGAAAATTGACCGACCCCCGTGGTGTTACCGTTGCGTAGGGATTTGTTACGCGTTACTGAATACGTTTATATAGTAAATAGTTTAATAATATGTAAATGCAGAGTAACTGCACATCATTACGTCACTTCCTTTTTGAGACTAAATACAGGAAGTTAACTGTAACACCCAGTAACCAGTCATGTTTAATTGAGCGTAATAATAGTAGGATTCCGACTCATCAGACACCCCTGAGAATATACCACACAAATAAATCACACGCCTAGATATACGACGTTAAAAAATATTTTAATTTAAAATAATACCAGCATTATAAAATCAATTTGAGACATGAAATAAAATCATTTTGTGGTTTTTAAATCAATATTCTGTTATTACAGAAAAATATGTCACGTAGTAGTTAACATCCTTTGTGCATTGTTAAGGGTGTGGTGTATTCTCTTTTCACAGTCAAGAATCAGGGAAAATAATAATTCCCGCTCGAAATGGACGACCTTGGGGATTGAATCGTTTGTTTACTACGTTTCAGAAGCGTGCAATAGCTAACATGTCACGATGAGAACTTAAATTCATACCATTTCTTTACTGGTAAAATCAGACCTTTAATTTGGTGTTAGTGAGAAAATTGAGCCATATCATATGCCGATTACAATTTAATGTCAGTCCCGACCGATCGAATTCTTAAGAAATACTGGGTGACTAAAGCTTGGCGCAGACGGTCAACTTTTCGTCGCTCGTTGCTGCAATAGGCATTTACTGGCAACTCCGAGCAATTGGTAACTCGAGGTCTCCCGTGTGCGCTGACTGGCAACGAGAAGCAATTTTTCCCCGGATGTATCCGGAATGTTAATGTTGTTAGCTGTTCCGACGCCGCCATCTTAAAGTATCACATGATAATAGAGCGCTCGCTGATTGGACAGTTAACCGGTTGCTTGTTGCCGCCTACCGCCGCAGAAGCAACAGATGAACAATTTCTCGGCGACTGTCTAATCAGCGAGCGTTGCCAGTCAGCGCACACGGGAGACCTCGAGTTGCCAATTGCTCGGAGTTGCCAGTAGTTGCCTATTGCAGCAACAAGCGACGAAAAGTTGACCACTAACCAAATCCGGGACCCAGTAGAAATCGTGTTTGTGAACGTTTCTTTTCTGTGGTATATAACTCATATTATGTATGGTCAACACCCTTATTTCTATACGCACATCTTTTCGTCGGCCCTGTCCACCCATCTGCCAGGAAGTCCATCCACAATTTGTATGTGGACATTCTACAGGTCACATTTTCTATCTGATTTTGACGAATATTGAAAAAAAGGTTTATAATACAAAAGTCTTGGTTACTGCGATATTAGCGCATATCGGATCGTAACTTCCTGAATTGTGGCCCATGTTTTTATGCCCCGTTGGCCCTCTAGAGGTTACAATTTAATCTCTTCTAAAAAGAAGACGCTCAAATATTTCACCGTTACACCATAATGACGATTGAGTTCGAATTTTGTGAAAAGTGTAAAAGTATGTACCCAGGTGGCAAACCCTCTAGATGTCACAAATTTTATCCGATTTTGATGAAACTTAAAAAAACATTTATATCCCAATGATCTCGGTTCCTTTCGATATTCACGCATTATGGCATCCGACTTTACAAAAAATCGCGATTTTAGCTTGGGATCCTGTAGAATATGTATCCGACTTAAAAAAATCTTTACATATATCACTGTTACATCATAATGACGACTGAGTCCGAATTTCTTAAAAATCGGACCGAAACTGCCCGACAAAATAATAGCCGTTCCACGTACGCAAACGGTGCAAGAGAAATTTTTATCCGTATCTTGCTTGCTTGGCACCCGCTTGTTTAATACAGGTTATATAAGGAAAAAAAATAGTAAGTAATATTTGTGCTGAATTTCTATTCTATGTTATCTTTGCAATAATTCATATATTTCGCGCATTGTCTACCGAAACTGCTCCATACCCGGCACCCGCCGCTTCTTAAATGGATTGAAGCGAAAAGAACCAGTCTAAATGTTGTGCTAAAAACACAATCATATGCGATGTCAAGGGAGCCACATGCATCATCGGCATACTTGTCTATCTGTTTAACTCTATATAAATGTCATACAATCAAGTATTATGGATATATGATAATATTTGTAAATACAGAAATATGACTATTATCTATATACACGTATAACACCTGCCCCAATCCCCAGGTAAGATGACCTGATCAAACAGAGCCGCTCAACATCAAATACACCGCCCATTCTTATCATCTATCTTGCAGATAAAAGACATTTTCCTTTTTTTTATCAGGCTTTAAACCGAGATAAGAAAAAAATGGACATATGTTCGATTAATGTTACAATATTTTTAATAGCTGATTTGTTCGACATGATATGTACATTGCATGAAAAAAATAAAACGCGAATCTCAGTGGAAAAACGCGGTTTGAGACACCCTTTTATTTCGAGAGCCGAGGTGGTTGAGTCATTTAGGCGCTGGTTCGGGCTCGTTTCCAGTGTTACCGCTGCACGACAGAGGGAACGATATCCAGTCGATTGAAAAGGTTGACAGAAAGAAAGGAGGTCCCCTGTACACATTTGCGAACACGTAATAGAAAACTCGAAAGTTGCAATTCGAAGTGAAAATATGCAGTAGTGCCACTGTCCGGGCAAATTTACCACATAGTAGTAACACTTGCCCATCTCCATTACTCCAGTCGCCACAAAACAGCAGGACGTTTAACCGCATTTCATTTACTATTGCATTCAATTTATATATTATGTGTTTATGATTTCAGCAAAAGACTAAATCGTCGGTTAAAATTATTGTGCGTCATTCGGCTGTCGTTAATTCCTGTTCGTGTGACACGAAGCCCTTGATTATCTCTAAACATGAATTTCTATTCGAGAATTGAGATCTGTAACTACTAATAATTATTAATTTCCACAGAATATTAAAATAAACGAAGATTGTTATTAGATACCGATCACAATAACAGTACAGTTTTAATCTATGTTATTGTGATCTGTATTTTGATATTAAAATATCAAAATTAATAAGAATCGCTAGTATTGAGAGACCGGGTCACTCCGTCCATTGAAAGCTGTGCCATTCTATACTAGTTATATGCAATGAAATTGCACAGTTGCTGGCTTGATATTCCAAATGACCAACACATTAAAGATGCAGTATGCAAGATTTAGATAAATAAGTGGTCGTTATTGCTTGGATCTTTAATTCCATTTACTTATTCTGAGAGTTATCAGTGTTTGAAGATGTGACCCAGATTCTCCATTTTTAAATTGAATTATTAAATGGCGATCGTGTTTCAATCCATTTAAATCACGGTCATCCGATCGACTGAGGAGTTGATTATAGCTTTTTCAAGTGAGTAAATGGCTAAATGATAATTTATTTTACATTTGAAACCGAAGTAAAGAGGTGCACTTGACAGATTTTGCTCTAACACTCTGCATCTTTAATGAAAATAGTGAATATATACGTACACATACATCAAGGTTTGGTAAGTAATGGTCAGACTATTCAGATTACTGATTAGATAAGACTACACGAGTTCTTTATTAGCTCATTTCTAGTTTATTCAAATTAGTACCAAGAAATTATTTGTTCTGCAATTGCGGATCGATGTAGAAAGATGCAATGCAGTACATGTTAAAACTTAATGATGTGGTTCCAGCCGCCAAACATACAAAACCCGATTTGAAATTACTGATATGACCATGCAGAGTTATCTGCAATTATACTGGGCATGGTTACGTGATAGAACAAAATGATTTTCCAAACACCATTAGCGTATACTAATAATAAAAATTTCTTACGTAGAATAAGTATATTAATGAATATATGCACCTGACGTGATTCTTAACAATTTTCCATTTTCAATCAGCATTAATGTGTAATTTAATAATAAAATAACACGATCAAGTATTTTTTCCAGAAGATAAAAGCCAACACTAGTGTATTAAATGACACTATCATGACCAAAACACGAGCTGTTACTACACGTGTTTCAACCCAATTTTACCTCGTAATATTTTATGTTTTTATGTTGTTAATTTTTGATTGGAGATATGATTATTGATTTTGTAATAACACCAGCTATTGGTCCGACCTGATTATGACACAATTTAAATGTAAACATAATTCACCTGGCTTTACCAAGTTATCTAGAGCATGTACACCACAACAGATGCTGTCAACAAACTACACATTTACTATGATCATACGTACACTACTCGTGTTTTCACTATCAAACACGTAACGCGCAGCTTATTGCGCAGAAATTATGACTTTATTACCAGGGTTGACCCAAATATGGCGGGAAAGTTGCAGATGTCGACTACTCAACATTTATCACACATGGGTCATCCGGTTTATACTTTACCTTGATAGATGTATGGAAGCTCGTAATTAAACCACCTTGTTGATACATGACGTTAAGTTGTGTGTTGCTATTGATCAAAGTCTGTCATTTTCAAGTAACGACAACTCCGTTACAAGCAGTATGACATGAATGTTCTTAGAAATCTTTACACAGGTAATTACTCTGAAAATACCGACTTTGTGATTCACGGCCATTGATGTGGTGCGCATGAAAGGTTTCCAGAGGGCTGCAAAGCAGTCGACGGTTCTTTGGTTTCTGATAGAAATTATTTCCCGAAGAAAATAACTATGGCGTGATGCAAATCAAAGATTGAATGCGAATCGGGTCAATTTGCGAAAAGGTCAACAGGTTCTTGTCGTGGTGTAAATATTGTTTTGTGGTTTCACATTCCATGTTATATTAAAAAAAAAACATTTCTAATGCGTGATGAAAAGCATGTATAACGAACGGGTTTTATACTGGATTTTACCTTTTGCACTGGAAATCATTTTGTTTCACCAAAGGTGCACGAAAACATGTGCCATTCGCCTTGTTGGACATAGTTTTAATATCAAAATGCCCAAATATATTTCTTGCGTGCCATTGAGCAATTGGGTAAAAAACACCCCCCCCCCCCCCCAAAAAAAAAACCACACAGTTTTTATGGAAAATAACCACTGGTATGTACATAAGTGTTTTCGTATCGTTTTTAAGCACAAATAGCAATATATGTGATTGTTTAGTGAGCCAACGCAATAGAAAAATATTTAAGTGCAACTTATCTAAACATTATTCGAAACTCGGGTATGAAACCTTTTTAGGGCAACTCCAACACAACGAGAAATTGCAACACCAAATATCTAGATGAAACATTTATGCTATGGCGTATTTTCATTTCAGCTAAATTTATAAATCTATTAGAATTCTCTTGGACACAACATAGCTAAAATCCTTTTCTACAACACTATATTAAGTATTATCATATTGCTATTCAATGTTATGCACCTTGCGTGTTCAAGGGCATCTGGTTGCTATATACATGAACTCCTCAGTGTGATAGGAGATCATAGAGTAGTCGGAGCGCATTGCAATATGTAGCTTCCATATTATTTTCCTTTCTATTATTTTAGCAAAATTCAGTAAGTGTGGTGAATTGTAGGCGAGTTCTTAAACTTCTCCAGAGAGTAAATTCAGATTGAGTCACTCTTTATCTCATATTATGCACACGTTCAGCTAGGATCATCATTGTATATGTTTTACAACCTAAGTACATTAAGCTTTAGGGGTTCTGTTAACGCAAACCTTTAGCAAGCATTTTTAGGGGGTGTTTTGCAATTTCAGGAGATTTTATTCAGCTTTAGCCGATCTGTTACAGACATTAGTAAACGTGTCATTTATATGAAGGTGATCGACAGTATGTTCAACTTAAATCATGTTGCCACCCCTTCGGCTGTAATATACGAGGACTGTCTGATAAGTTCTTAGCCAGAAACGCATTGATCATTTGGATTGAAACAAACTTTTGCCTCCAACAAGGACAATCATTGAATGAATCATAGACACAAGAACTGCTACTTTAATGTTCTTACTGTCTTCGTAGTTTCTGCAAGATGGGAACCAAAGTTCTTGGCGCCACGGTTTTGAAGCAAATCCTGGCCAAATTTGTACTTGTGACCATGGATGGGGCCTATTACCAAAAACTAAAAAAAAGGAACTAACCGGTTGTCATTTTCCTAGTAATAATGACGTCAGATAAGCTGTGAACGCTTTTGTTTCATGGTTACTGAATAAAAATTCGTCCTGATCGGCATCCAGGCCTTGCAACATCGTTGGCAAACGTATATACACCTCGAAAGGGACTATGTAGAAAAATAAATGGAAACCATCGTCTTTGTACAAGTCTTTCAAAGATAGTCTTAGAACTTTTAAGCTAGCCCTCGTATGTTCTGAAAATTACAGTCACCTGCATTAACAAGGGTAGACGGTATTCATTAATTGTAGCGCGCGTTCCGTTTCTTTTTCTAACTTTTTTAGGAATCATTCTGTCAAGATCCATGAAAGGTGAAGTCTTAACTCTTAAATGACCCAGAGGTTTGACGTCATAACGTCATAAAAACCCACGTCATAATGTTAAAATATAGGTATGCATTTTAAAATCATATAACAACTGAAAATAGACCCCTTCTGGGCCTTCATGTTTATGTAAATGGATGAAATATTCTAAATTGCCATTTCCATAAATACGAATTTTATACAAAAAAAATAAAATAAATATTTAGACATTTCATGCACAATTCATGTAGACTTCTAGGCCTACATAGATATAATGGTTATTTCTATTTTTTTTTTGTTCGGCTTTTGTGAACTAAAAAACATTTATAAGTACCGATATTTAAAATTTTTGTGGATTAGCCTAGTTTCTTCGTCTAACGCAAAACTATAAATATTTATACCACCGATAAAATCTGAATCCTGTCATTCAATAGGTATTGTAACCCGTCGCACGGAGAGTGTTGTCGTATAGGCCTAGACATATCACCGTTTTATTGTAATTTTTCAAGAAGAAACAATAAGATTTTTGACTGTCAAAATGTCAAACAGGAAGTAAACAAATGATAAAAGGCCGCCTGTTTATAAGGGGAGTAACTCTCATTGCGCTTGGAACGTTGCATTCGGTTAACTGGTTTTGTCGACAAAAGTCGCCGTGGGTACTTAACGGTAACGTCATAGGTGTCGACAAACGTCGCCGTGGGTCAGTTAAGAGTTAAGTATCAAATTAACATGTTTACCAATAATCGTCTGTATTATAATAACTATTCTACAGACAGATCGCTAATGTACTGCTCTATCGTAGTCCAGTAGTTCCTACCATAGTAACTTGTTTGTCCTCTTTATAGGTATTTACTATAATAGATGCAGTTGTTAACAATTACTAATCACTCAATCTAAACACATTCAGCGAGCAAAAGCATCCCAAACAGTATCTTCTATGTCTTTCACAAGATCTTTAAGAAGCGGGTCCGTCAAAGTAGCTGTTCCATCATTTGTGTGTCACCTCTAACATCTATAATCCTGCATCATTTGTAAATTAGCCGATCGATGTTTAGGAAAAATTTAAAGAACTTGATGTTGTAAACTGTTATCTGGATTCAATAAACTAAAGGGGTAACGATACCTTCAACATTGGATCCCACATAAGGATAATAGCACTAGAATCTTGTGGTTTCCTTCTAAATGGACGCAGAGATTTTCTTTGAAAATAACCGATTTGTCTGTATGAATTTGTTGCTAATTAGAATTAATCCAGTTCTTGAAAGTACTAAATAATATCTTTGGCAGATTCACAGGGATAACCTTGACCTTGATGAAGAGCTTTGGGAAATAATCAAGGTATCCCTGTACACGACGAGGTTATTATAATATCATATCAATCATATTTTACCTATTTATAATTGATATAAAAATAATCTTTTGTATTCTAGACACATTTATAGACTTTTTGATCACTACTCAAACAATTTGAGCGCGTGGGAGTGTCTACTTGGCTCGTGGTTGTTCAGCCATTCTGTACAGTAAGCAGACGTCTGGGGCATAATATTTCCCGCCAATTTCATTATCTATATGTTTATGGATGTTATTTCTGAGTTCAGGTAAGAAATATAATAACTTACACTTCCCGTCAACGTGTTCCAATGAAAATACTACAAATATTTTAATGATGGGCAAGGGATTCCGTTTTTTTTTCAGTTATATGAGCAGACATTGTTCTTGGAACGCGTTGACTTTCTGTCGTCTGGTTGTGTTTGTTACAGGTGTCGTTTTCACCTATTCACGTGTATACTATATATCGATTACTTTTAATATATATTTCATTGATACTTATACTGTTGAATTAACCATTTTTTGGAGTCGTCTTTGGAAATTAAATGCAAATGACATTGTATATTGCACCAAGATGGTGTGACGTCATAATTTCATGCTGAGATCCACCTGGCACAAAGGTAAATTATTGGAACTTTCCTTACAATCATTATCAAAGGGTCTCTAAATATAGATGCCGATAGGTAAACATATTGTTAATGCACTGAGAACCGATTTGGAAATCCCTAGGATTATTTATTTGGGCTCAGAAAAGGGATCATGACTTTTGTGCCGAATTTTTCTTTTCTTTTTGGATATTGATACTTATAGTGCCAGAATTCATTGTAAAATGACCATAATAATAAACATTAATGTGTACTTAAAACGTAGACAATAAATGTAGCCTTCTCTGATAGTAAACACAGATTTCAGATTATGACGAAAACCCAGACAGTATGACCTACATATTTACGCTGACGTCAGCAATTTATGTGTGGTTTATTTCATATACATGTACATGTAGAATTGTGTATAAATACCAGTCAAATATGTAATCAATAAGATAGCAGATAGCATGTTGTGGTCATCGAATATACACTTAGATTACATGTCAATCTAATAGTATGTCAATTGACTTTTGATTAAATTCCCATGGAGGATTTGTTGTCCACACAGTTCAATCTGTTGAATCAATTTGTAGTAAAAGGACTTGTCTGGACGGGACTATATCCTTGAATTATAGAGTAAAGTGTTACTAATTTGTTAATGAGTACGACTTTAAATCGTAGACCCTGTCAAATATACTAATTGGTATCTATTTAACACTTTAACACAACAATGGTGGTCTGACATTTTGACGTGGCAAGGAGTAGGGTCGCCTGTCCAGCCTCGTGGGTTTTCTCCGGGTACTCCGGTTTCCCCCCACTGCTAAAAACCCCTACGCGCAAGCGAATTATTGAAATAAAATTAAACCTTATGTTAGTTCCGAAATGACCTAGTTTGTGTCGAGTGAACGTTAAACCCCATTTCTCTCCTTAGCCCGTGGGGCTAACAAGCGACGTGTACCTAGTCATTCGGTAGGCTGTCAAGTTAAAACCAGGATTCCCCATATACATTGCTTATGTAGCCACAGAAAAAATATGTTGGTTTCAAAATGACGGAAGATGTCCTGAGCAAACGTAAAACACACATCATTTCTATTCTTTCTAATAAAAGGTAATAAAGACACCAGCTTTTCCACTGAGTATTCCCTTACACTATGGCATGACCTTCAACTAATGAGGTCAGATTAATCAATGAAGGGGTCATGAAAGGTTATATCCGGTAAGGTGTTTCTTTAATCCCTATCCAGGTGCACGAGAGAAATATCGTCCCACTGGGAGTCGTTAAACCTGCCTTGCTTAAATCATTTATACGCTCGTAAGTGATGTAGTCACAAATATCTTCATTGGGAAAAGAAGCAATGCATAATATCAATTATTTAAGATGCTGAGAGACATGTTAAAATAAGTTCTTTTGCTATCTTGAAAAACATTTCCATTAAATTAAAAGTTGCTTTGCTTTAACCATTGGAACTAAGACTAGTAATTGCGATGAATGGTGTACGCCTATTTATAGCAAATCTCTCTTTCCTCTTTCCCTTTGTTGTGCATATTGGGCTCTTTGGGGTTATACAGATTAAGATCATCGGTCTGTTAAAAAAATGTTACAAACCAAGAAATATTATCGATTTAACATTGAAGTCAATTGGGAAATATTTACTAGTTTGAGTCTATTAGATTGATCTAGACTTTCAACAGAGGTGGATTCAATGGGGGGCGCGAGCCCCTCCCCCCCACCTAATTTTCGACAGTGCCATTTTTTACTGCTGAAAGTGCATTTTCTCAAGCCAAAATATGTCCGCTCCGAACATTTACTTAGACGACAATACCAGCCAAATAGCTCTTCCTGGAATGGCTACAGATGCAAGGAATAGACGGACAATTTTCTTGGGGGACACCCACCCCAACCCCCTCTCAGCGGCGTGCCCCGTCTCCGCGATCCGTTCCCTCATTTTGCGCCCCCCCCCCTTTTCAAAATTCCTAGATCCGCCCCTGTTCAATATAGGACCTTGACCACCATATATTCACTCAGTATGTTACCCATGGATGTAGTTCCCACTATTGGCGAATATTCATGATTTTAAGGCGGCAGGATAACTGAGTTACATTGAATATGATGGAGTATTACGCTTCACAAGTACAATCATGCATCTTACTTCCGGTTTCTGTATCTTAAGATTTGTGAGAAAATCACAGATTTGTGGGAAAAGGCGTTCAAACCAGCACAAATTTGTAAAAAAAAACCCAGACCAGACCTAACAAGTTGATTTCCAATACAGTGGGTAAATATCTATTTCACTTCCGTAACTCGTATCACAATGATACTCCATCTGACAATTACAAAATGAAATGACAAACAGCAGGATGAACCCAACCAGACCATTGCGATCTACAAATGGTAAAAATCCACCGCATCAAAAATCCCCAACAAAGCATAAACAAGAAACTTAAACAAAACAAACACGTAAAGATACACAAAAGAGTTGATGAGAAAAGCTTCTCAAGTGCTTGCTTTCCTAACAACGTATAATTTATTGAAATTTCTAGATATCCAACTGATAATGCATTAAAAAATAATTTACTATGTTGCAATTATTTTTATCTTGATTAACTACACAATATCATACCGTCAATCAATTACAGAAGTTACACGCGCACTTAAAATGGGTTTTCTTTAAAAGTCAGGTCATACTGCCCCTTGAAGCATCCTTAAAACCCTCTGGCGTTTTTTTTAAATTTACGATTGTTTACGGAATGGAAGACACAATGTAGGCCAAACTGATTTGAGCATCTGTTCAGTTTCTATACAAGTCTAGTTTATTATTCACGTTTCTTTTCTTCCTAATTATTTTCATTAAAAATCCATCAAGTCACTCTGACATTCTTCCTGCCAGGTGATTTTTTCGCTGTCATCTTCAAGGTTAAGTTGTGTTCTTGTGGTAAATGATTTCCTTGAAGGCCATCAAAGTGTTTCGTTTTTTCGGTGCTGGGGGAAATCTTTAGCGTGTATATAATAATTAATTCGCTTTTAGTTTTAGAGTAAAAACAATTTAAAGTAATACAAAAAGTTGACTGTAAACCAACGCGCGCATTCAGAAACACTTCCATGACTATGTCGCAATTCGATCTTTGATGATAACAGATTTTGTTAAACACTATGTGGTGAATTGTAAATCCTGTCTTTTCTCTATCTATACATTTTCTCTCTTACAATTAATGTCGTCAAGTTTGTTATTTTCTTGGGAATCTGTGATAATATTTTTTACCTGCACCTGTAATATTCTCCTATGGGATATGTTTAACTCGTTCACCGAGTTGTTTCATGACAAATGGCGCTCGAAAGAGCTCTGGCACTCATTGCGTGTGCCAAATGTAACATTTTCATTTTGTCATAAATATTTGATATCAGAAGCCCATCATGTCACGGTAAAGCCAGGTTGACACTTGCACGATTCCGTGCCACGCATTGGCACGACTCGAGTCGGCACGACACCGTTCGATTTGCGCAAACTCGTCGTTCCAATGCGGGAAGTGCGTAAGCAATGCGCAAACTATGCGTGAACTCGTCGTGCCAGTTCGTGTCAATGTGGGCACTGATGGGCACGATAAAATCGTGGCCAAAAGTCGTGCAAGTGTCAGCCTGGCTTTAGACTGTGAATGATATTAAGTTAGCATCAATTTGCCTCCTTTAAAGTTCACCCCTTTGCATTTATCATTCTTTAAAACAAGTAGACTATCTACTTGCTCGTACAATTCCTGTATGGACCAAGCCTTGATTCATCTGTAACCATAAGTTATATAAATTCTACCAATTAACTTTCAAAACCTGTAATTTTAAACCACTGACCTTTATATTCAATCGTCTCGAAAAATAATAAACCAAAAATGCGCACAGAATATACCCAAATAAATACTGATATGTTTAACTGTACTTTTCTTGGGGTACTCTCAGACATGTCCATCAATTATGCCAATTATTTTCTCGCGCAATCCTCAAACCTCAGCCTTAACAATAGAAGTATAGATTATTGACATGTTTTATTAGATTGAACAAAAGAATCTCTACACTCCCACTACAAACTAATGAATAGTCTTGTCAGACATTTCGATTTTTTAAAAACTGTAACTACGACTGAGTTCCTTTGGTGTCACCTTAACCTGGACACAATAGATATTTTTTTATTTTCATTAATTAGACAAGAGCTGCACTCCCCCCCCCCCACCTGTCTTAGATTGATTGAAATCACGCCATTGGTATAGATTATTTATATTTTAATTATAATGATGAGTTATCAGAACCGAAGGAGATATTTTTTTTGTTTTCCTGTTGTTCCAGTTTGTATATTTGTTGTTAAGGCGATTACCTGAAAAATCAATCGAAAATAAGATTAGTCTTCTGTAGGGTATACAAAATTCGATTTGTTTTGATTTGTGTTTTTGTTTGCTAAGAAACCAGACACTGAAAAAAATGAACGTTATAAAATTTAATTTTCGTTTCACATTATTAAGCGGTTTTGCCTTACAAAATTTTATTAATATGGAGTGTTCTTAAGTACAAATCACAATTTATTTCTCATTAAACAATGAATGTTTCCCATAAATAGGTATTATTCTCATATTCGTGCACATAGTTTTCAAGGGATTGGGTAGCCGAATAGGTAACGCATGCGCGTTGCCTTATTAGGTATGTCATTGAGTGGCTTAGATTTGGCGCTTGTACGTGACAAGTAGTAGGGTCGCCTGTCAAATCTCGGTTGTAGTAGAAGGTCGCGTCATAGGTCGTTCGAGCGGCTTTTAACCCTATGACATATGTTTCTAGTGGGTTATCCACAGTTCCGTGTACCACACGCTAAAAACTCGTCGTAACAGACCGTTTCATTGGCTTATCCCCCACATCATCCAGAACACGGGTCATAATTTATATAACAACTTCTCTAGATCCTAGTGTAGTAAAGACAAGTAAAATTTTGAACTATAAAAAACGAAACGAAATAGGACCTTTGTTTTAATCAGATTTGGTCTTCCGGTTTCACTGCACTAGCAAAAAACCCTGCGAGCAAGTGAATCAATAAAATAAAGTTGACCATATGTTGGTCTCGAATTGACCTAGTTTGTGTTGCGAGGACGTTACCCACACCCCCTCGCACTCTTTCTCTCTCCCGATTGCATCAGTGCATTGATTTTTGTGTGGGATGATTATCTGTTTTTGATAAAAACGAAAACATAAAACAATTTACCTACTTAAAGGTGATTGCGTGTTAAATAGTCTAGTTTAAAAACAACGGAACTTTCTCCTTCACTAATCAAAAGGACAGGTCAGACTAACACTGACTTAATTTAAAGCGAATTTACCACATTAAGCATTTACAACTAGCTCCGTATTCTTAAATCCAATTTCAAATATTATTCCCATTAGACAGGGGGTTGCGTTGCGGTGGTCGAGCGGTAAGGTCGGGACCAGAGACGTAGCCATGAAATATATATTGGTGTGTGTGTGTGTGTGGGGGGGGGGGGGGGTCCGCAAATGAAATTATATAAAATGTTGACAATTTGTGACGCCGGAGGCACCAGGCTGCGCAGCAGCTGATGTGACGCGATAGGGAGAGTGTAGGAGAGTCATCCTCCCACTGGCAGGGGCAAAGTCAAAGTTTAAGGGGGCAAAAGCAGGAGCTTCAAATAGGGGTAGGGGACTCCCCCAGAAATTTTTGAAAACAGGCTGCAGCCTGGCAATATTTCAGGCACTGATCGTTGAGAAGTGTCAAACGAACGGACTTGCCAACCTCGACGAAGCCCACTCACGAGTCCCAGAGTAGGGTGTCCTTACGGAGGGTATGGGGGATCTCTCCCAGACATTTTGAAAAATAGTCTGCCGGAAATGCTGTCTAACAGTATTCTGTCAGGCACTGATCGTCGAGATAACTATAGCTGACCAGAAATCGTCCGTCGCCTGATCACCAGAATACCCGACCAGAGAACAAAATGTCACACGAACGGACTTGAAAACCTCAACGAAATCCCCTTATGAGCGCCAAAGTAATGAGTCCTTACCGGGATCTTGGGGACTGTCTGACAATATTCAGGCAGCGATTGTCGAGATAAATAAAGCTGATCAGAAACTGTCTGTCGCCTGATCTTTAGTTAATCCGACCCCAGAGAGAAAAGTGTCAAATGAACGAAGTGAATGAATATTTTCGACACGATATTTTGAGAAATTCAGCCTGGTCGTCGTCGAGATAAATAGAACTGATCCGCACTGTTCGTCGACAGCTTATCCGAACAGAGAGGGGGAGGGGTCAAACGAACGCAGTGAATGTATCAATTGAATGCATATTCTCGCCGCGTTGAACCTATACCTACCCATAAACTTTCAGGATCGTAAAAGGCACTTCTTAAGTAAACATAAATGTTTGTGTTATATTGTATGTACATATATAGACGTTTATAGATTTCACATTTTAAGACATATATAGATTGTATATTCACACCCCCCCCCCCCCCCCCCACCGCAGAAAACATTTGGGGAGGGGACTCCCCATGTGTAACGCCCATGGTCGGGGCTCTTGGTTAGAATACTACTGATTCGATCCCCGGTGTGGTCCCGAGAAGAACCTTCGAATGGTACGATGGTTTTATGTCAGTTTAAAAATTATTAATATATTATGTGGAGGAGGCATTAAACTCACTTATTTAAATGGCTGAGTATTAACTGTTTATTCTAGAACTTTTCCTAGATTGCTGGATTTTTGTATTTATCATTTTAATAGTTGTTCTTTTTTTGTATTTTGATTAAGATGGAATCTTATAAAACCGGTAGATTATTATCTGTATTGTAATATGTTTTGACGTCACACAAGGTTTTTTTTTTTTTTTATTCCATTGCCATTTTGGAATAAACAACATTTTTGAAGCGCATATAGATCGGCTACTTACGCTACAACCTGATGATATGTTTGTTCTAAATGAGTATCTTGATCATAAAATCACCGATCTTTATGCCGTGTCTAGTATACCTGATGTCTATACGACCCGGTCAAGGTGTTCTGGAGACAAATGTCACAATCACCCCTAGGGTGCAAAACAAAACCCCGTATTTGCTCATCTGTTATTTTTTCTCCACCTAATCCAAAAATTATATTTTCACCAAAACACAGACCCGGTGTATAAACAAAAAAATGAAACCCCTTTCAACTATAATCGTAAGATCAGATTTTAAGGTCAAAGAGCCCTTAAATTTGAACAAAAGCCTTGTGCCGCTAATTATTACCCCCAAGGATTAAAATCTGGGTCATCCAGTCCCTTTTTACCATAAAATACGAAAATAAAAACAGCCAATTAAATTAAAAGGGATCAAATTTTAAGTTCGTGTCGACCTTTAAGTGTAAAACAGGGTTGTATTCAGGTTTTAATCGTTGTTATGTTTTAAGGGTAGGATTAAGCAGCCATGTGTTTCAGATTGTTTCGTATCCTGCCGTCTGTTCAACTTGTCAACATGTTTTTAAGATATCTTTTACACCAACACATCCATATGTCTCGTGCCATAATAAAACAGAAAGTACGACAAACCCTACACTCTCCGAATTTTTGTTCAATTCTCTTTGTTCTTCAGAGGATCATGTTGTAACTTTAAAATGATATTTTTGTGACCTGAACTTGTAACCAGGCTGCTGCATGGGAGGAGGGGGGTAGGGGTAGGGCCTGCATGCGTGGCTGATGCGTTTGTACTTTGAGATTAACTATTATGATAACTCATTTTAAATTTTATGGCAGAATTATATAGTGAACAATTTATTCAGCTTCTAACAAAATGAATAGAAAGCTTCCTTAACTAAATAAAGACAATCCCGTAGATTGAGGTTGTATATGTGTACAGAGGGAGGGGGCATTGTTTCTATACCTGAAAGCTGTAGGCTCACAGAATTTTACGCCTCAAAGACTCGCCATCTTTGATATGATCCTCACTATATCATATTGCATGCTAAGCTGGATTTATTGGATTTATAATTAAATACCATAATCTATTCTAATCCCTGCCATATTTGATATGTCGAAACCCAATAACACGCCTGTCAACACGATTGCAATGGTCGTTTTTATTTTCTTAATAATTCAGTTAAAGCTGATCAGAGTTTAGTCATTAATAACGCGTATGTTTATAGCAACCAGGGGTTAGTTCATTATAACATTCAAAATAAAGATAAAATTGAAGTGATCGCAATGTACCGTCTATGAAATTTCTGGGGTTTTTTCAGTGTATTCAACAAATATTGAAGTTTTCCTTTATTTTCATAGACGGAAACGGGATTTTTTTCTACAGAAAAACCATTTATTCATGTAAATGACCTGATACTGAACACGGGACATTCTTGTCAAGGGTCTAATGTTCTTACGCTCGACTATACCGCGGCCTTCAGATCTGGACGGTAAGCCCTATCCGAGAAATGAAAAAAAGAACGAAATCAAACCAGATTTGATTAGCCATTTATTTGTGTTGTACAAATTTATAGCTAACAATATTTTCGTTGAAGATTTTTATTATGAAAATAGCTCAACCGTTTGAACTCCACTGGCGTTATTTTGGGGTTTCCAAGCGACGTGGAACATATCAGCTGCGGTTCTTCGATATAATTAGAGTTTACCGACCACTATTTTATGGGCGCTGGAATATTCCCCGATTCAAGCAAATTTAAAGAATATTGTAATTTCACACAATCTCTATCGTTTTTACGTTTATAGTACTTATAAAGTCCTTGTTATTCCACGTGTTTCCTGTAATAGTATATTGTATAAACAATTAGCACATATATTGATTAGCAGGTTCATTAATTAATAATTTCCAGGATACTTTACTTTAAATTTGTGCCTAAAATTAATATGGCACAAATTATTGTACCAGATCTACAGGGGTGTACATATTGATTTTACTTGTTTAGTAAAATGAGACCGAATGTTTCAGGCCCCTAATACGAGTGACACACGTGGGAGCTATCTAGGGGAGCGGCGGGTTCCCTGAAATGCCATTTCCTTGACCTTGGTGAAGATTTTGTAGAATTCTGATGGCTAGCAAAACACTTATAGCATGAGAATAATTCAATACTACGCATGGAAATTCATGTTACTTATTAAGAATTTTACAAGAACGCACAAAGCACTGCGAATCTGTGACAAATTCTGAAAGTAATAATTTCATCATTTACATGGACCTACATCTTCGACATTCATAAATTAGCAAAGGTATGACCATGTCCTTATATCTAAAAACCGATCGGCGGTTTTGTCATGATGATAGTGTCCGTCAGCAGACCCGAATCCTGGATTTTGTCGAGGTGGGGGTGGGCACACATTGGAGCAAAGGGTAATATGTTGCAACTTTGGATTGTTTGGGCGGAGACAATGCGTAAATCACGTTTATATCATCTATTAAAGAGCACATATGTGAACTACATCAGTAACAAAGAAAACGAAAATTAAAATCAACTTTGTCACTGGGGCCCTGCCCCCCCCCCCCCCCTCTGGATCCTCGCCTGGTCAGGCCTCACGAAAATCTGACGCGCATTGGCATTGTTTGTTTACCTCATTAATTCATTTAGTTGCCGATGCATAATTCTAAGATGGACCGCACTTACTGGCGCGTATTGTGATATAGTTTCTAATATATACAAACCAATCAAATAAAATATTGTGGCCAAAATCACAACTCTAAAGGATCTGAAATATTATATAATAAATATTTATGATTTGCCTTAACATTTTGATCTTTTCTTCAGTCGTGACGTAATTGATATGTGGATAGTCGGATTATTGATTACAACAGATGGAAAGTACATGAATGTATTTTTTTTAATTGACCCTGTCTCAGGTCACCTTATCTCTTTTATAGTTCAAATTACAGAGTGATAAAAACATGAACTCTTTATTAAAGTATCGACTATATGAGTTTATATTTAAACACGAGTGTTCCGTACAGTAGAAACAAGTAGAAGGTAAATATAATATGAAGCTTAATTAGTTGATTACTGATATCTCCTGATGATCTGTCACGAACTTGTAAAACACATAAATGGAGTTTATTCAGCAGGAGTTCATCTGGACTTCGTGTTTCCTAAAGAGCAATTTAAGGTCACGCAACAGGCTATCACCAATAAAGCCCGTGGGAGTGCCTAGGGAGTCCCCCTTCCGAAAAAAAATGATTGATGCCCGTAAAAACGCTGTTTAGCTCTCATTTTGTTATTCGGTTTTAACAGAATAACCCTGACACTCTGATTTTTTAAAATATTTCTCGCTGCTCTATGGGAGAAAACCAACCTAGATCTCACCCTGCACGTACCCGCTCCGCCCCCTCCTCCGAAAAAAAAATCATGACAATGGACTTAAACAAGCATAGTGAGACTAACATATTGTTTAATGTAGTTTAAAATGCACCAACTTAATCTGGCAGCAACCCCCAAAGCACATCTTTAGATGGATAGGCTTTGTGTGGAAGCAATTTACGTACTATTAAAAATGATAACCTGTGATAAGTCCAATGTTGGTTGCCTTGACTTGGTCTAGTTCACAACAAGAATGCACCGATTGCATTAATCGAAGATGTACATGACATTCAGCACATCCTGGTGTCTTATCGGATTGAAATTGGGGCTAAAAATAAAACGATTGTTAGTAATAATGCAAGTCACGCGAACAAGTTGGCATTTTTATTCGATGAATTTTGTATTTATAACAAATTTATTTTTAAATCGCAACAGAAAAACTGTTTAATTGATTAAATGTCACGGAATAGCATGAATGTCCAAACTAATAAAGATGGCCGACATGTTTTTACTTAGCAACAGATTGGTTATTTCACATCCGTGTTTTTGATTTTTAATGTGACGAGTCTACTATGATTTTATCTCTTAATATGAATATTAATCAGGTTTATTAGCGTCACAAAACCTTTGTAAACTGCACATGCTCGTGCTCACCTGAGATTAACGTATGCCTGACCCGGGGATGACCTTGCCGTGGGAACCATTTTTTCTGGGTAAAATAGTAGTTATATGAAAAGAGAAGGTCAGTTAATTGATGATTACAATAAAGCAGAGATTTTATCACCTGTCCCACTCCACACCTTTACCGCCAATCACATTAAACAAATGTGCATTATGTGGTTATTGGGTGTTGCCCCTTTTCCGACATATGTAGTGAAAAAAAACTAAAATATAATAAAGAAATTCGTACGGTGTAGTTGGAACAAATACCCGCACTCTTAATAAGGCTAATAGGACCGCAAATTTTAGCGATCTCTGCCGTGCAACACTTACGATATTTTGACGTTTACCATGACCAGTTAACGCCTATTTAATAAAATTTAGCACCCATTTAGCCTTTATGGCCTAAAGGTCGGTCTTTCGAAATAACTTCTTTTTAGACAAAAAGAGCACCTTAAACGTTGGCAAAAAAAAAATTCTCAAAGATCATTTCTGTGTGGCCCTTATTTATTGTCCTATATAATGCTGGGTATTGTAAACAATTAGATAGCCCCTACCTCCCCTTTTTTGACCCCGTTGTTTCGACTTTTCAAAAGACTAATAATTATTGTTGTTATAGAACAGAAAGGGGTGAAGGATACGTATTATCTTTCACCTTTTCTACTAATGGACAGGTTATATGGACGTGCTGGGCAGCTCTTTGGTTTGTTGACACTCTATATTAGACTTGATGTTTTCTTTTAAAAATTTATGTGTAGAAATTGTTTTTGAATGTTTGCATTCACTTCGCCCAATTATAATCCGCAAACAGACAAAATTGTACTCACTAATAGCCGTTGGTCTCTTAGCTGTGAAAATTATGGGTTCGGTAAAGAGATGATACTTCAATTGTCATGCTATTCCGTTCCGGATAAAAGAACCCTAATTTTAGTCGTCCCTAGCAAAATGGGGTCTAACATGTGGTGTGTAAGAAGATTACGCTCAAGGCTAAATGGGGTCTCGTGAAAGGGGAATATATTATTATATATACAATATGTCATATTATACCACGTTATAAATACTGAATATTCAGTATCGACATCTCGACATGATATCTGTCACATCAAAAGATATATATTCAATGAAATATTTGACATGTGTACATATATTATTGGGCGGAACAAGAACAGTTTGTTATCGTGTCGTTTTTATTCAAATTTAGAAATATTAGAATAATCATTGATAATGAAGTATTATTTAAATTTGAAAATTGAAATCGCATCGGAGACGATGTCCATGGTCAAGTCTATTGAAATAAAAAATTGTTTATTTCTAAATACTATAATTCATGAGTATACATAATATACTAGAATAATCTTCATTTTTAAACTTTGGCTTTAATTTATGATCGATTTCACCTGTAGAGCTAAGTAACAGTTGAATATTTACTTGGACATGTAAGCTTGCATGCCATTTTCATTCTTTTAAAACTATGGCTTTTTATGATCGATTTTCCCCCTCAATTTAAGCACGAACTAGTCATCAAATACTGCCTAATAACGACAATAGATAAGACAATCACACCGCCAATTAATGTTCATTTTGAGTGTTGTACCTTACAAGCGGTTTCTTTTCATTGTGGGTGTAGGTACCTTACAGCCGACTCCTGCTCATTTTGAGAGTAAGTAACTATCATCCGCTTTCTGTTCGTTGGGAGTACCAGTGTATATATCTGTTCAAGTTCCGTAAACTGTCAGCGTAATGACAAGAAATGACAACGCTGCGCAAACATATGAGCAATGGGGTTATGTTTGGTTCAAATTGACGACGGTGATTAGAGGTATTTCCGGGAGTATTGTTTATATTGAACTTAAAGAATAGTTATGACCCCTATCATTAAAAAGTTAATGTAGATGTCATATTTTCATGATGCTGTTGAAACAAGGGGTTGACGGGTTAACTACGCCCAACATACGTTCCCACCAACTCCTTTTCTTTACACAGTTCCCAGCAGATAGTCAATCGACTCACCTGTCGCGTGGGTCACCGGGGGTGAAGATTTAACACATCGTCTAGAACTGGGTGGACTTCAGGCGTCAGGTATCCGGTATATAAGCCACCAATATACTCCCACCCAGCTAAGAGATTAGCTTAAAATGGTCAAACCATGTAAGACGACGGCTGATCAGTGGCGTGCAAAGGTTTTGCGATACCTGAGGCCAACTCCTTGATTGTATAGCCCAAAGACTCAAGTATAGGAACTTGAATCAGAAATGTGAGAAAGGAAAACATTTTATTTATGTCAAAACAGAAAAATGTAATATTTTATTCAAACCAAGTAACAGATCATTTCAGAAAAACTTAATTCAATTTCAATCCTTTGATTGGGTGATCTCCAGAAATGAATGTCCGAGGTCGCCACCCACTCTGTTCACTCACTCTCTACACGCCACTGCCGTCGGTTGTACGTTTGATTGCCCATGTATTTATGTTAATGAATTTTCCAACAATAAAATTTAGTAACATCGATCATATAGGGAAAGTAAAGTTTAAAATCTATAAAAAAAATTCAAAATAGTTACGAGAACTTCCCCTGAAGAACATGCCGATGTAACTGACGTTCTTATAGCAGAGTAATGTCGGTCGTTTTAAAACAGTGATCTTGGTTTTAACACCAAGTCTATAATATTTATAACTGTCAGTTAAATTATTGTATCTCAGAAATGCAATGTATTTTATGAGTGCGATTCCATTCATATGATACAGACAATAAGATTCAAATCCTGGTAAATTCATAGACTTTGATTGAAGGGGTATGCAGATATGTTATTTATTTCCATATTCCAAGGAAAATTCATTTTTAATCAAAATGTCGCTGTGTTCATATACCGGTATTCAAATTGTGCATCGTTATATTTTTTTCGTTTTATATTAATCTTTTTTCATGGTTTTGCTAACGTTATTGCTCCAAGTATTTTATTTCAAAGGAAGGTACAAGAAAGGATTCCTTTATACGGAAAATTGGAGAAAATAGAGACATTTTTGTGATTAATAAAGTAGTAGTATAGAATCTAAGTGCATGTATTTCCATGATCTCCGGCGAGATCACGTTATTTTTTTAAAAAAAAAAAAAAAAAACTATATCTCGATAACTGAATAATTCTAAAAACTCTAAATTTCACAGAGGTTCATTTGAGCAGTAAATTATTAGTATAGAACTAGATACAATAGACTTAGTTGAATCAATGCCCTGATATCCCAGATCGTACCCTTTTATGGTAAAACTTAGCTAAAACAGTGTCCTAAGATCCACCAATCTGATCCTTTCGTTAAGTAACTCAATATACTGTCAAATATTCGGAACAAAGGGCTTCTCATTACTTTTGATTGATTTATAGAAACAATATTCTATTGGGTCGATTTTTATAACAATAGGATGAGGATGATTTTTCAACTTCTGTTTTATCCCATAAAAACTAAAACCAATACTATCAAGTGGATGGTTTGTAGTGACCGCTGAGTGACCATTTATATCAATACTATAAACACACATGTTATCAGCCACTAGTATTTATTATTTATTTTACCATTTACTTTATTATAAGGACACGTGGCAGATTGTCTAGAGACAATAAAGCAGTCTCTCTTGTAAAAAATATAAAAAAGGAATATTTACTATTCAATTATTTTATTTTATCAGCACTTATTGTACATGTGGACCAAGGTCGGTGATTTTCAAACGAAAATAAGAACGGCGATTTCATTTCTAACACATGTTGATGATACTTAAAGTTATTAAAATCAGTTAAAATCAGACATTATACTGGATTTGTGTCCATGGCACTTTGTATTTCAAACCGTGGTAGGGTTTCACCTTATACAAATCATCGAATAGAATCGACAAGAAATGTATTTCAAAAAGTGGCCGGCAAGGAAAGATATGTTATAGATTTGCATACTAATATATATTCTACACGTCACATCCAAACTTTAAGTGACAGCGTTATGCTAAACGATATTGGCAACAGAATCGCACTTTCCGGTGATTAGTGGGGGCGCCACATTAAGTGTATATTGAAGAGCTGGAATCGTAACAAGAAAGTTAAAACTTTGAAATACGTTTGAGGAGACTTCTTCCTGAATTTTCACTTGATCGAACCGGTAGGGCTGACAAAAATGTAACTAGCTGTTTGGATAGGATATTTATTATGAACAAGAGGCATTCAAAAGATCCATTGGAACTTAAGAATGAGATTTGATTTTCCAGCGTTCATGCTGACGTGCAATTGACAATATCACTTCCTAAAGCCAGTCTGACAGTAGCTCTCGGATTCCGAAACTGATTCGTGACCATAAGAACAACGAGAACACCTTGTAGGGGGTTTTATGGTCAAGGAATTGTACGCTCTAATTAAAAGTCTATCCGTCTTTCAATAAATATTTAATACTAACCTAAAGGCTATGATTAGCGAATTCTCACTGTCTGATCTGTTAAATCACGTATGCCATAGTACTCATGTTAGTACTAAAAGACCACAGTTGTCAGATTGTCGAACGACATTTTTTTTTATTCCAAACACACAGACCTTTAGTTTCCTTGGGATTGGAAATATGACATCTATGGAAGCCCATAAGGGTCAATCAAATGAAAAAAAAATATTCTGACTATCTTGTAATTACAAGATAGCCTATCTTGTTATTACAAGATAGCCAAAGCCTTCTGACTATCTTGTAATTACAAGATACCGAGATGCCAATTTAAAGGTCACCATACACCGATTTCATGCTCCCATAAATACCATTGCCTTCATACACCCACCAACTGCATATTTATATCATGACTCATCAATTTTAATACGCTCTTTGAAGCCACAGAACGCTATTTCTATTTTTCAAACTTCTTTAAATTTTGATTTTTGAAAAGTAAGTAAGGAAAGGGATATTCTGAAAAACGGACCCTCCATCAATGAAATGAGCTGACTGACATAGCGTTTAAAAGCAGATTATTTATAGCTTGCGGTATCTCCTGATGTATACAATGTTTTGAGAGGGATTTGAAGCAAACGTTTGATAGATTAATTAGCTTGAATATATTTTAGCCCAAATATATCATCAAATCACACAGTTTGTACGCGCGGAAGGTATCTTTAAGGAGAACATGAAATCAATGTATCATAAATGCTATTAATGAGGGAATGAAGTTAATGAGAGTATGAATAGTATTTAATGAGGGCACAACCTGGTGATGCCGATCCCGTGACATACAAAAGGGGGATTCGAAACCACGTCAGTTGACTCAATGTCAGGCTTTTAAGATAAAACACGCACGTGCTAACAAATCGACCTGCCAACCCTCCAGCTCAACGAAGTATTATTGTATGTTACGGGATCGGCATCATCAGGTTGTCAGTCCTCCGGGTTCCTCCAACGGCTAAAAAGAGAGGGGTATATGGTTTAACGTCCACTCGACACAAAGTAGGTCATTTCGAATCCCCATTTGTACGTGACAAGGAGTAGGATCGCCTGTCCATCCTCGCCTGTCCACCGGTTTCCTCCAACTGCTAAAGAGAGTGAGGGGAGGTGTAACGTCCACTCGACACAAACTAGGTCATTTCGCGACTAACATATAGTTTAATTTCAATAATCGCTTGCACGTATGGATCTTTAGCAGTGGGAGGAAAGCAGAGGACCCGGAGAAACCCCACGATGTTGGACAGGCGATATTACTCCTTGTCGCGTACAACGGGGGATTCGAAATCACGCCAGTTGACTCAATGACAGGCTTTACGATACAGTGCGCATGTGCTAACAAATCGACCTGCCAACCCTCCAGCTCAACGAAGTATTATTGTATGTTACGGGATCGGCATCATCAGGTTGTCAGTCCTCCGGTTTCCTCCAACTGCTAAACAGAGAGGGGGATGTGGTTTAACGTCCACTCGACACAAACTAGGTCATTTCGGGACTAACATATGGTTTAATTTTATTTCAATAATGCACTTGCGCGTAGGCGTCTTTAGCAGCGGGAGAAAAGAGGAGGACCCGGAGAAAACCCACGATGTTGGACAGGCGACCCTACTCCTTGTCACGTACAACAGGGGTTTCGAAACCACGCCAGTTGACTCAATTACAGGCTTTGTGATACTGCGTGCACGTGCTAACCATTTGCCATCCAACCCCCACCTCACTACTAAAGACCCCTACGCGCAAACGAATTATTGGAATTAAATTAAACCATATGTTAGTCCCGAAATGACCTAGTTTGTGTCGAGTAGACGTTAAACCCCATTCCCCCTCTCCCTCCCCCTCTCTCTCTCTCTATCTCTCTCTCTCTATCTCTCTCTCCCACACACACACACTTTGGCTTATAACTATCCGATAAATCAGTGTGGGACGACCTTGAAATACAAGAAAACTAATTTGGCTATCTTGTAATTACAAGATAGTCAGAAGGCTTTGGCTATCTTGTAATAACAAGATATATTACAAGATAGGCTATCTTGTAACTACAAGATAGCTATCTTGTAACTACAAGATAGCTATCTTGTAATTACAAGATAGTCAGAATATTTTTTTTTCATTTGATTGACCCTTATGGGCTTCCGTAGACATCTAAAGCATTGAATTGTATTGTTTTTAAATAGTGGCTTGTGTAAAACGACTATTTATGATTGTCCATTTATCGTTTATAATATATTTTAAAACAAAGTCTCTTTTATCCATTTTAACGTTAAATTTTCCATCACAAAATATATTCAAATCCATTAAACATCACAGGCTAACGATGGCATTGAGAACTGATTAATCAATGTCCAATTAATGATTTAGATAACATTTTTTGCATAATGAATGTTTCATTTGTTTTGCCAAAGTCAGTTAGAAAAGTTTGATTAAAATAAATTTGGGGTCAAATGTTGTTCTCATAAAAGTGCCTAGATTGTCTATGCTACTGAATTCAACTCAATATTTCACCTTTATTCCGCTCTCCATGTATGGGATTTAACTTGGTGGGAAGTGGTAAGTGAAATCTGACAAATTTAATAGGATTTAAAACGCCAACGTCGTCCTTTAATATATAAATAGAACCATAAAAGTTTAAATACATTCTAAGATAAATTTACTACCGGGATCCGGAGATTGTTTTCATGTAAACTAAAAACTGTAAATATATAACTTGCATTAAATAGGTAGTTGGCACGCTTGACATGATGAAATATAAATCGAAATATTGATATAGAAATTGAAATAGAGATATTGGTTATGGTGGCTGAACGTTGAAGCAATATCAAAGGACGTACATACAATTAAACAATGGGATTAGTAGAAATGTCAAAGACTAACGACCACTTCTCTAAACACCAATAAAGTCATTTCTGGTGTAAATTATTTGACAATATTCAGATAATTTAATGAGACCAGTTAGTGGTCAATGTGAAATAGAACTAGTGACAATTTTTGACGGTGACATTTCATTAATACTAGTAGATCTATTTATTCTATGAGGCAAGAATTCGTTCATCGTTCGTTTTTACGGTATTTTTGGCGGTTGGTAACAGTGTAAGTCATTTTGGCTATTCGATGTTTTAAGAAGTCGTTCTTTATCTGATTGTGTTTTTGAATTACAGGTTAGTTGTCAATCTGTTAATACTCATACGTGCCATGCTGCTTTCATTCAGCTAAAATCTATATAGAATTCCTTCATTTGCTTTCACCTTGTACTTACAAGAACACAAATAGCATTACTTTTTTCAATTTTTTGTCTTGTTACCCTTTCAATTAACCAACGTTGGCTCCTAGTACCTGAATTTTAGAGAAGGTTCTGACATACTATATGTATTGTATGTACACGAAGTGGCTAATTAGGTTCTTTGAAACACCTGTTTAACTGGTGAAGGCACCTCCTTAGATTCTATAGAGCCCATGATAATCACCTGTACAAACTGTGTGTAAAGGTTACCTATGTAATATATTACTTATATTACGGTCAGAACAACCCGACACATGTTACCCGTTAGATCCCCGTCCAATATTTTTCTTACCCTAATTTAAAACAACGTAACAGCAAGCCAGCAACAATATTACTCGACGTCAGTGATAAAACGGGAGTACGAATAACAACACACTAACGGTAGAACCAGATATAGAGCAAATAAATCTATAAATATCTCAAACGATTAAAAAAGTTATATTAAAAGCTTTAGTCGTTAAAACGTTACCAAAATCCTGGAAAAGTGAAATACGAATGACGCGATTAAAGCCCCACTTCCGGTTTCAAATGTTACCAAGGTCACTAGCTAAAATTTATATTTACTGTGGCGCTCCACCCCCCCCCCCTACCCCCACATTCTCAAAATAATTTTTATCACATCATTTTGTCTCCTTCAATTAATCGCCTTCGGTAACCGACAGCAACTAAATTCCGTGGATCTATCAAAACATTATGGTATGATACACCAAACCAAAATATAGCTTTGTTGTTTGAAACTATAACACATTTTGACAATGATGGCAATTCGTATAACTAAAGCTAGAATGGACATATTACTAGTACATCTTTATTATCGTGTATTCCAGATGAATTAAAGTTAACAATCAATAGCCGTCTATCTCACACATGCATGTGCTGAAATTGATTTTAAAAAAACACGTGAAACTGGATGTGGGTATTTATGTAATGTTTAATTGGGATGTGAAGATAGTTTAAAACTGAAACCATTGTATTATTGTTCAGATGTAATCTAAGCAAATTTTGCATATTTTATTTCTGAAAATACTATTCCCACTATCTCTGTTTTGGAAATTTGGAATATTTGATACTTATGGTAATTATTGAACTAAAGATGTAACATATGTTACTGTCGAAGTAACATAGTTTGTGTTGAGTGAACGTTAATTCCCTTCTTGAAAAATACATCAACGTAATGTAAAAGATCAAACAAGCATAAATACTGCAATAAACATATTCAGAAAGTATTGAGTGCATTTGAATATTTTATTGAGCATAATAAAAAAAATGAGTGCATTAAAAATATAGATAAATAGGTTCCATTTGACTGATTTCACGATATATATGTTTAATGGGTGCAACTCCTGCATTTATTGTCTTGAAAATTAAAATGCCATAAACATCATGTGTTTACAAAATAATCGATATAATTGCACCGAATTCCACGTCACTTTAAATCGATTTCCTCTATAAAATGTATAGATTTTATAGATAATATCGATTTTATTTAATATTAAGTTTTGTCAAATGTTGGCCTATATTAATATTATGTCAAAGTGTCAGCTTTAACTGAAATGAAGTGAAATGGGGCTTAACCTCCAACGTTTCTACACCAAAAAAGAAACTGAATACGGCACACGACATGCAGTGTGCTATGACGGAAACTTTGCCTGGACTGCGTCGTTCTACCTAATTTTCATCGAATTCTTATTTTCAAGATTTCTTTTGGGCTAACACCTGGATCGAACCCGAACCTTCCTGATTATGGAGAGCCTGATCCGTGTAATTACAAATATGAGTAACACTTGCGTAAAGATAATAATTTTTATAGTTTGGTTATCACATCTTGCTAGAGTTTCTTTGTTAAGTGAATATGATTTTTGTTAGATAGATTCTTCACTCATTGAACATGACATTAATGGGCCATTATTTTACAACTGGCGTTTTTTTTTGTTAAGTGAATATGATTTTTGTTGGATAGATTTTTCACTCATAGAACATGACATTAATGGTTCGACTTATATCATGTATTTAGTATTATGAATGACCACGCAATACCAATATTTCATAAATTTAATCGGACTGAGTCGAGTAGTTGACATATATGATAGATGTTGTTATTATTCTATCGATTTTGGGTTACATTCAGTTGACTTGAATTCCGATCTGAATGGAATCTACTGTACTGTTCATTTGAGAATGAGATGTGGAAGTGTTTCCTTCGGATTCCACCCGCAGTATGGTTAAGAACAATGTTGGCTATTCTTATTCAGATTCCCATATCAATTTGTCAACTTTTGTGGGGAATCTGGACCTTAAACGCAAAATGTAGAACTGTTGTCGTAAACACAATTACTGCGAGTTCTACAATGTAGACACTTTAAACATCTTACCAGCACTGATTATAATTGGTTTCGGTATAGCACCACTTTAAGAAAAAGAATGTCTCCAAAATGAGGAACATTTATGAGAACAAGAACCTGGTCAATGACCTATTCTAAATATTACTTATGAACCCATTCACCATAACTGATTGGCATTGAGACTGGAGGAAATTGCAGATGTAACGCAAAGAACATACTCATCAATGAACATAATATACTTGTCCCATTGGGGGATCGCGTGGATAAGTGGGCAAGACACTGGCTCGCTAGACTGGAGGTCGGGTGTTCGATCCCTACATTGGCCGAGAAAGTTCATCCAGATTTTCCGGCATGGTTTCCTCAAACCAAGTTCCCGTGTACACATTGGAGTACACGTAAAAGATCCCTTGGAATATAAGAGTAGGCTGTGGTCCGTCTTCATTAGCCCAGGTTGGGAGCAGAACTGTAGGACGTTAAACCCAATTTCATTCCATTTCTTTCTTGTCCCAGTGGCGGAATAAAACGTACATACAATACTTTTGAATTTATTAAAATCGTCCGATCAGGGTGCTTGACCCACTGTATATTAACACTAGCCTTTTGTATGACTGAGATCCGTTATATCAATGGGGGTCTACTTTATAGACAATATCAGAATGTTCCTTATAGTTCTAGGTGGCATCAGTTATTACACATAGGAAATTACATTATTATATTCTCTGCTTTATTGAATGACTTTCAATTAAGTAATTACAGAACACTACACAGTTGACCGATATGCGGTTCATTCTATTGAATAATCTTACTGGGGAGTAACGGGTTCTGGCCTAATTTTATTCTATTAACACGTCAATAAATGTGGGCATTGAACTTACCAATGACAAATACCGGTTTGTCCTCTTGCTATAAAGTTTAGTATTTGGCCGAGAACACGAGGATCAACATCGCCCATTTGAATTTCGTGCTGTTAGTCGCCTGAATCAACAACCCAGGATAAAAGCTCTCCAGATATCCCACAACAGGTACTGGGGTTATCAACATAGCACGGACTATGTTGTAATAAATCCGCAATGCCAGCTGCTGGTGTGTCACTCCAGCAGGATACGTTAAATTACCCTACGACTCTCCATGTCACTATGGAATATTGAAAATGTCTTCCAATTTATATCAGTTGATCCACAAATGTTTTTTGTCAAAGGTGATTTTCTTCTGTTTATGTACTCCTATCACGGTTGCAAATTAAAAATTTACAGTCATGAACAACTATTAACATATTCAAATAGCAGGCGTACAACCTGCCATGTCTATATTAACCCAAACTCTTTTAAATGGACAATCCCGATAAGAACAGAGTCTTAAAAATTAAAGTCCGAGCATTTATGAAATTTATGGACCAAAATATAAAGGCATGGTGTATTTACCTTGTCTCAAAATTTCAGCTCAAAATATTGAGTCGTTTTGACGTTAACGTCAACACTGCTTATCCGGACACGTAACCCTTTTAAGTTTCGGGTCATTTTTTTCATTGAGTGACCTGATAATCGATTCCCGTTTCTTGAGAGGTCTATACAGTGAATGACCCATGTACTGCACTTGATAACAAAAGGTAAATTTCACCTACATATTATTTTTAGAGAAAAAAGTCTGGTTTTATCCCTATACTGTATAATACAACGGTCTCCATTTCCAGATGAAGACTGTCAGGTTTAAGTTATTTACAAGCATATCACAAATATCGGGTTAGTTGGTAGGCCTTAGGTAATGGGTTTTAAGGTATTTAAACACAAAATTAAGCAGTTTTATTCCCGAAAAAGTTATCGGTATTGGCCCTTTAAATGGTGCGTTCAGAAATATATATTTAATTTCTACACAGATTGTGTTAACAAGTACACGCACCCAAGTGTCTCTAACACAATGGAACATAATTGCAAGAACGTGGCAGAGAGTACTAAAATTATATCTATAAATACTTTTTTGTTTAGATCAAATGCATTGATTGTTTTATTTTATTGCAGGAATGTTTTATTCCAGGAATAAGCCTGATCTGTAAGTTTACACAACCTTTGAAATCAGAAATGTACATTATAGCGTCAAAATAAAATTTCCGGTTATTGGGGGCTTGAGTAACAATTCTATTTTAACCTACCGGATATTCCTCCGGTTGGTCGTCCGCCTGTTAAATGTTTTACATCTTCCGAACGGTTTGATTCCAATTAATATTTTAACGTTTTCAATTTCTTTCGAACGGCCAAGCAAGCCAGATTTCAATCAAATTTGGAAGCCCTCTTGTGGTGTTGATCGCCCCAATCGCAAAAGTACATGGGCAAATAAACGTTTTAGAATTGATCGGCAATGGAGCTCATAGTAGGACACGGACCCCAAGGCTCGTTACATCAGGGACTCACAACAACAATGCAGTGGCTATGGAATTGATCTGAGGGTTCAGAACGAGTCCAAATAGAGCTGATGAGTCCACCCCCCCCCCCCCCGTTTGTAAATGACTATTCGGTGCCTGGAGGAGCCCTCCTGATCATGCTAAGTCCCAATACGACTCTGGGAAAACATGCCTAACCCACGCCGACACAAATAAGTCCTTAAAACAGAGGTGGAATGACATCGAACAGCATCAATGAACAATGCAGCACTGTACCACCCCACCATTCGTCAGTAAATGAGGCTATGTCGTTGTTCAATCCTTTGCAAATGAATAAAATATTGTTTAAACTAAATAATCATTTCATCGCACAGTACTGTCCTTTGAATGAATTATATATATGAGCCATATTAGTAAATTATGAAGTAGTTTAGATCGATCTTTGCTTCACCATGACCATAATGTTATACACATATCAATGTTTACGATCATGTACAATATACTAGAACTCTATAATACACCTTTCCTGATAATTTATAGTAACGTAAGCGTTATTTTTAGATATTTTATTCAATTAAAGATATGATTTTAGATTTTTCTTTGTCATGTGTCAATTTCACACGTGTGGGTTTTGGTATTACCATAGCAATATTACATTTAGGTTATTTTTAGTAATAAAAAATGATGATGTAAGCTTTGAAATTGCCCGAAATAAACTGCTTTGTTCATTTTCGGTTAGTTTCGAAGCAGATTTTCGACTAACAGCATGTGAACTGGATTATATGTGAATTTACCTGTGCCTTAGTTACTTATATACTTATACTTATATTTACTTACATCCAAGCTGTGATACAGACCCAGTGGAATATGTGGGCGACAGGCAACGTGATTGTGTTAAAAGTTTCTTAATGAATCCTGAGAACTGCAAAAATTGGTAATTATATAGTTTTTGATTTGTACTTTGTAAAAGCTTACTAAATTTATTGTAGTTCAAGTCCAACCCAAACCCAACCCTTAATCATTTTTGTAAATGAAAAATTAACAGTGTTTTAGACTGAAAATGACAGGTGTGCTGTCTTAACGATATGTGAAAACTCCATTCTCTTTTTTGTTAACGCTGTTCCTTTCTAAATGTACCTTTCGATATTTGAAATAGGTTTGATTAGGAATTTTCTCTTATTGTCCGACATGTTGTTCAAAATTCCATATTCTGACATCCATTATGATGTCACTACAAATTATAAAAAATAAAATGTCGATTTTAACCCTTAATAAAAAAAATCGTTGTAATATGCGTGTTAGTTTACATATATGTGATAAGTAATAGAAGCACTGTCAGATCTCAAGATAAGCATTTGTCTTCTCAGCAAATTTCAATCGAAAAACAGCTGCCATATTGATTTCATGTAAGATTTTGTCATGTAAGGAAATAACAAACAAAATACGAAAGGAACACTCAGTATTAAAATAGCACCCATATGTCATGCCGACATTTTAGGATCATCCACCATTTCGTATTTGCTTATCTATTGATGTTATTTATATCTGTTTAGTTTAAGCGTCAGTATTATGGATTATCTGACGAACAAAAATGATTAAACTAATGGCGTTCGTTAAACAGAAGAGTCGCCTGCATTGGAAAACATGTCAATAGAGATTGCTAATGAAGTATGGCAAAACATTACTGTAAACTTGACTGTGTTTAATAATCAATAATTTTAAAAAACTATTATTCAATAGCATTTAAACAGAGTAGATTTCCACTCTTTTCGGTCTACAACGGGTTCCATCTCGGTCGTATATACAAGTTTGGACCGAGTGCTTTGGAAAATGACCGAAACCGGATCAGACCCGATGATCATTTTACATGCAAAAAAATGGCTTCTTATTATATGCCAAAAAACCCCAGCACTTTCTCCGCGTGAAAAATGACCGGCTGGGAAAATTTTGAAGTTGAAACCCTGGTCTACATAGCTTTTGCACTACGCATTGTCAACGTGTTTTATCGGACCTTCAATATACAAGACGGTTCTGCGTTGTCTAACGCACCACTTTAATATCCAAGGTCATTACAAATACAAAACTTCAATAGGGACTGGTGTGATGCTCTGTAAATGAACAATTCGCTGATAAGATAAATTTAATTCACGACTTTATACTTCCATTCCTTAAGATTAGTCACATGCCAAAACCATCAACCCTCGGTGATTTCTTAGAATTAGTCAGCGGGTTTCATCAAAGGGAACATACCGGTACAGAGAACGGATTATGACAATGCTAAAGAAATACCTGATACCTAGATTTAATGTTTACATATAAGGTAATATGCCCCGATCCCCACCCAAACGGAAACTTATTACGTTAGGGTAGTTTTTGGTATAAATGAAACCCAGCGGTTACTTCATAGCGGACGGAGCCGACGAAACATGTTATACATACACGTTTTGTAAACAAATTGCTGTGAATGCTTTCTGCTTAAACCTGAAATTTTGATGTGTTGATTTATTTGCATATTAGGTGTCTGCGTTTAGATTTAGGTCCAAAGGTCAAGCCGATATTGGGGTAAAGCTAATTTTGTTACTAGATTAGTAAGTAAACTGATTTCTGATTAACATTTCGAAGTAAAATTTAATCGTAAAGTAATTTTCCATTCCCCAATTAAAGCAATATTTGAGACCATCCCAATTATTTAAGCCTAAACCAAAGCGTTGACGCTCCTTTAAAAATTTCACCTGTCAATTGGTTTAAAACTATCGATAATCAGACAAACTTTGAGGACAGAACATCCTTGTCTGAAGTAGAAAACCATGTTCTTTTAGTTGACAGAATCGGGTGAACGTAATAAACATACTGTCCATACAATCTGCATTACCACCATTTCAATCAGTAAATTCACACCATGTTCATGTCACTTCTTTATATGATGAAATTATTCAATAGATTGTTCGCTTTATCAGGGGCGGATCTTTAGTACTTTTAGTAAATAGACAACTCATGAATACAGCGAACTAATCATATTAATCGACTGATTGCACATAAATCATTGGATAATCGACAGATAGTGCAAAGTAAAGATTGATTTTTGAAAAGCGCTGGAACAAAACGTAAACAATGACGCAATGAACTAAGTAAACACGTGCCTTAAGGGGAAAGGTTCTGGAATAATCAGAATCGTGTCAACAAAATAATTCATGACGACAAAGCTTGCGTCAATTTTTGAAAAAAAAATTGCATATGGCTCTAACATCCTACTTTTTCATACCAATGCAAGAAGACGTACTATGTTTGAAAATTTTCATAGCAATATTTCCTCCTACTCTTCAATGAATATAAATATAAATATTCATTGACAGGGGGGTGGGGAGGCTAGAAAGTCCCGAGGTACTTTCTCCGATAACATCGGAGTCGAATCCAAAGCATAGTCGTCGAGCTACCTTTGTAACACTATGCCTAGTGCTATGCAGTCGCTGGTTAGATGTGGAAAATAAGCCGAGAGAACTCCCCACATCCAACGTGTGACGCATACTCTTTCTTCTGTGTTAATATTTTAGAACAACCTTTGATCGTCTAGAATTTACCTCAGGTTGTCTTTCTTCTTCACGTTGTGAATTTACTTCTTATTGTTTTCTTAAGACGTTTGTCTTACCAGAGGTAACAAAGGGGCGGTTCGTTTTTATACGCCCACATTTTTATGTGGACGTATATTGTCGTCGCCCCTGCCCGTCCGCCCGTCCGTCCACAATTGTTTGTGAACAGTCTACAGGTCACAATTTTTATCCGATTTCAATGGAACTTAAAATATAGGTTTATCACCCTACGATCTCGGTATTGGACTGTAACTTCATGGGTTGTGGCCCCTGATTGTACAAAAAATAACGTTTTTAGCTTGTGAACAGTGTAGAGGTCACAATTTTGAACCGATTTGGATGAAACTTGAAATGCATGTTTATAACCCAAAGATCTTGGTTCCTTTCGATATTTGCGCCCAGCGGATTGTAACTTCCTGAATTATGGCCCCTGACTGTCCAAAAAATCACCCTTTTTAGCTTGTGGTCTCTCTACAGGTCAAGATTGTTATCTGATTTAAAAAACCGTTAGATTATATCACCGTTACATGGTTATGGAAATTTAGTTCGAATTTCGTGAAAATCGGACCCAAATTGACAGACAAAATGGCCGCCGTTTGTACGCGAATAGTCTGAAAATATGTTATATCAAGGTTGTGGACCCTATAGAGGTCACAATTTTGAACCGATTTGGATGAAACTTGAAATGCATGTTTATAACCCAAAGATCTTGGTTCCTTTCGATATTTGCGCCCAGCGGATCGTAACTTCCTGAATTATGGCCCCTGATTGTCCGAAAAATCACCCTTTTTAGCTTGTGGTCCCTCTGGAGGTCAAAATTGTTATCCGATTTAAAAAAAAAAACGTTTGATTATATCACCGTTACATGGTTATGGAGGTTGAGTTCGAATTTCGTGAAAATCGCACCAATATTGACAGACAAAATGGCCGCCGTTTGTACGCGAATAGTGTGAAAATATGTTGTGGACGCTATAGAGGTCACAATTTTGAACCGATTTTTAATGAAACTTGACATGTATGTTTATAACCCAAAGATCTTGGGTCCTTTCGATATTTGAGCCCATCTGATCATAATGTCCTGAATTATGTCCCCTGATTGTAAGAAAAATCGCCTTTATCACCTTGTGGTCCCATCTGGAGGTCACAATTATTACCTGATTTAAAAAAAAAACGTTTGATTATATCACCGTTACATGGTAATAAAGGATGAGATTGAATTTCGTGAACATCGGACCAAAACTGCTGAACAAAATGGCCGCCACTTTTACACGAATAGTGTAAAAATATGGTATATCAAGGTTGTGGACCCTGTAGAGGTCACAATTTTAATTCGATTTTGATTAAACTTGAAATGCATGTTCATAACTCAAAGATCTTGGTTCCTGTCGATATTTGCACATATCTGATCGTAACTTCCTGAATTATGGCCCCTGATTGTACGAAAAATGGCCATAATATTAAATGTTTCGTATCCAGTGGAGGTGACAGCTAATTCCATAATATTAAATGTTTCGTATACTTAACGTTAGCATGGGACAGAACTTTATAAAAACCAAACAAATTCTAATGATTTTTTGATAATTACTTAATATGTGACAACTCTTCTTTACTGCCCGGACGATTTAGCTGCTGTGTGGGCGTATGTTTCGTTGCCTGGCAACCTATTTTTACATTTTACATAACATAGCCGGATACATAGATACAAGCATAGTAGAGATTACAATACTAAAGTCATCCTCAAACACAAACCAGCCAAACTCGCTGGGCGAGTCTGCTGATAGAAAATGGTACATCTTTCCCCTTCTGGAATCAAGCTGCCCGTCTCTTTGGAATCTAATGAGTCTAACATGATTTCTTTTATAGCACTCATGGATATCATGAAGAACCGTATGTATTCATGACCCTGAATCTGTGCAATTAACGATGTGATTGGTTAAATTAAGCCAAATTTCTCAAAGGGTAAATTTCCAATCACATGTATTTTGTTGAAAGATAGAACCAGTTTGTTATGGCTCTATGGCTCTTTTTATGTGACAACCTGTCACTTATATTTTTAGTGTTATTTAGTATATACTACATACATGTGAATCTACTAACTTGCCAAAGATATTAATTAATACAATATAATGCCATCTTATTTCTATATTCCTTGTCTATAAATTAAAAAACAGTATTGCTACACCATTTTTAATAACACAGTGCGCAGTGTTACTGCTCAATAAAACATAAATCAAGCAGAAAAAATAAGAAATATCACCAAGTGTCAGTGCCAGAGCTGATTCAGTTACGTGAAAACTATTGCCGAGACACAGTCGTGACAAAATTCTATCCCGTGTCATACGATTGTTAACAATTCTGTCAGCCCGTGTCACTCGTTTATATATAACTCTACTTGACCAAATCATGTGTAACGTCATATATTTCAACACCCGTTCCCAGCTTTTACCGTTTTTGCAATTTCCTGTCAAGAAGTAAGAATTCGTGTCGCAGTAAGCCGGGCTGCATAACCGCCTGCGGTGCCATGTGCTTTAAATCAACAAAACCATCGGTCTCGCCTCTTCACGTAGAATCTTTAAAAAATAGTTCCATTGTCTGCCTGTTACTGATATTGATCACCAAATCTCAGATCACTAGAACTAAACGTAATTTCCGCCTTTGGCTTATGGCCACGAAGCGTTATTTTTGCATCGATTTTTATAGTGTACAGGTAAAATAATAGGGTTTTGTTTGCTTTTGTGCATCAAATCTTGACTTTTAAGCCGTAAAGTAATCAAAGTGTAGTTCATCTAGAATAAACCAAAGTTGAATTCTTTCTTAATTTACAGCTTAACGATATGTGATGGTAAAATGCCATGACCGTTGAAAAGTAGATGTTACTCCATGACCTATTTTTATAATCGTATGACCTTCATTTCGTTGTAGATTGGTGCTTGATATGTTTATCGTGGGCACGGATGAGTTCCTGCAACTTTTCACGCAAATTTTAATTGTTAATTTCGTTTCGTTTTATCTATAATCTTGTAATCAGAAAAATAAACGGAACGAAATTGTAGCGCGGAGTTAAAGTTGTTTTCTTCATAGAATACTCCTTTGTGGTCTAACAAATATACTCGCTTTGTTAATAGAATGTCTAAACATTAATAAAAAAAAATCTGCAATTGTAACATATGGATAGTAAATAGTGACTTATAATTCCATTTTCTTTAGTTGCGACACGCGTGCTGCATTAGTCCGCGTGCTCTTGACTGTATTTTATTATGACTGGTGGTGACATCTTGTGGAATATTTTGTTTTGTCGCTTATTTAGACTTTATGCCCTTTTTTATTTTTGTACAGCTTGTATTATTACATAACTATTCAGAATCAGCTCTATGAATATTCAAAGAACAGTAACAATAGTGTTTCTCAAGTTAGAATATGCTTAGTTAAATAAACCCGGGATCATTGTCCTCTTGTATTATATATGAAAACAATCTAGTATAGCTTAATAAACGAAATACTTGTTTCGGGTTTGTTCTGTCTTGCTTTGTTTCAATTTGAAAACTATGTAATATGAATTATGTTACTGTGATGAGTTATATTTTTTATTTTGAATTATTAAAAGTCTAAAAATAAAAAAAATATATATTGCTAGAGATGTTTAATCAAGTATATTATGCAAATGCTTTGACACAGGTGTCTTTAACCAATTTCATAATTAAATAAAAAGCAATGTTTCCTGTTGATTTTCTTCTGAAATGGGTCATTTGTCAATTTGTAGAAAATAGTTTTTATTAAGGTATGGTATTATGTGTATTATATTAGCTTCATTAGGCAATCAATAAGATAATCAATATACCTGCTGTGATTCTATTGGAAACCTAATCGACAGTTCTTCTAAATCATCAGCGGTTGAAGTCTTAAGACACACTACACCTGACTCCACCTGACAACCATACTGAGTCATAGGTTTATTGAGACGCAGTGGTACCAGGAATCCAAGACTTCCAGGCTCCTGTCAGTACATTTTATTACCGTTCAATTAGCTATATCATTTAATACTACTCGAGGCTGTCATTAGATGATAGATGTTTACGGCAATTAACCGATTATAACACGGTGTTTAAAAAAAGTATAAGATAATAGCCTTTCTAACTCTACCTAGCACAACAAAAGACATATGGTTAAAACTCAACAAAGGGTTTCTAGCTATGCGAACTCTTCAAATGACAAATTGTATTATGTGTTCTAGGAAGAATGAGAGAGAAAGAAATGGGGTTTAACGTCCACTCGACATAAACTAGGTCATTTCGGGACTAACATATGGTTTAATTTTATTTCAATAATTCGCTTGCGCGGAGGGGTCTTTAGCAGTGTGAGGAAATCGGAGTGCCCGGAGAAACCAACGAGGTTGAGAAGGCGCCCCTATCTCCATGCCACATACGCTCACACCAGGGATTGAAACCACAGCCGCAAGCCAGAGGTGACCGGCCAGCTAGAGGTCGAAGCGCGGCACTCTAGACCACTAGGCCATCCCAATCCCCAACTCTAGGAAAAATAATCATACACTGCCTTATAATTTAAACCCACCACTGGCTAAAGCTGTGATTAAAACAACGGGTCATTAGTTATGCGAACTCTTCGAATGAGAAGTTGTATTAGGTGTTCGACAAAGAGTAAGCATACCCTGCTTCTGGCATTAATCGCGACCCTACTTATAGCTAAGGCATGTTTAAAACAAATGGTGTTTTGTTCTGTAATCCCTTCAAATGAGAAATGGTATTGGGTGTTCTAGTAAGAATTATTATATCCTGCATCATTTACCAAACCTGTGACAGAATTTTACTCTGTTACTTAAGGCCACTAGTCACGTATACACACTCTACAAATATTCGTTAGATAGTATATTGACAAACTAACATATGAATAAGACACACATTCTAAAGAATCCATTCCCATCAATAAATACTGAGAGGACGCAAGATCAGCGGTGCCTGGAAGATGTGCTCACTCGGAAAGTTGTAATTCAGTTGCTACTCCCGGCAAATCTCTTTCTTCACACGGAAGTTTAGACATATAAATACTGGGTGATAGAACTGCATGTCCCATGCATGCGCTTCGTTCCAATCTTGTAAAGAAAGAAAAGGCTGGTTATTAACATCAACATATTATCATTGAGCTCATAGTAAAATGCGACAAAATTCACGTGCACTGTAACCATAACCATATGTTTGAAAATGGTACAATTGTCAGTTCCATGCGTTTATGATATGTTAACGTCCTCTCGGATTTCCTTAAAATATGGTCAGAATAAGCTCACAGGATACGGCTCGATTCTCAAAGAATTGTCAGAATTTTCTTCATATTCCAACGAAGAGTCCTTCCATAGATACAAATTCTAATCTCTAACATCTGGAATTTTATTAAAAAGGAATGGATGGGAGCAGGCCACAAATTCCTGGATTTGATTAGGAAGGTTACAAAAACAAAGGTCATTGAGATTATGGACTACTGTTTTGAAACAGGAAGCAACATTAAAAAAAGGAAGGGGCGGGGAGCAAATCAATTAGAATTTGAGAAACTGCTTAAATGATTTAAAAACAAATTTTGGACAGTTCCCAATCCACAACGAATACCCGAATATGTTGTTAAGTTTGATTGAACAGGCTCACAATTAACTTGTTAACTATGAAGATTGTCTTATTATTAGTTCTAATTCTAAATTGAGTCGAGAAGAACCTTCGGGATCTTAAAGAAGCCCAACTTTGAAGCACTGTCCCATACTTCCGGCTGTGGACAGAATAAAATGTATATACTGAAGCTTCTTGAATATAGTTAATTCTTACTTAGGAGCAAGATATATCGGTATAGTTACTTGTCAAATGCAATATCTGTCGACAATTGAGTGCAGAAAGGCAATCCTACCTACAGCCATGTTGCCTTTGGCAGCTTCGTTAATTTAAAGTTGGCTTTCTCTGTAACATTTGTTATCAAATGCCATAAAATAGGTAAAGATATTATAATTACATGTACGTTAAAGGTGAAAGACACGTCATTACTATTCCGTCAAATATATGTATATAGCATTAAAATTTGTGTTGATCGATATATCTTTCACTATGGGCTTGTCAGACCTTTCTGTACTGGATATCATATATAGCAAGCTTTGGTAAAGTCTATTTAATAGATAATTTCGTTCCAGATACTCTGATAATATCCCTTATAGACTTATCAGCTAAGGGAGGTCACTTGGGCATTTCTAATTTGACTCTTGCGTCATGTCCGGGTCCCCAGTTGGAGTAGGAAACAACTTCGATTGCAACTTTGATTTTATGTTAATGAAAGGCGATGACGTAAGATGACCGTCATTACATATAACTTACTGGCCAAAACGGTCAGACTAGTGAGTAATGGTTAGAGGTCAAGCAATCCATATAAACCAACTGCTAAATAAATAGCGCATGGCCTCATTTTTTAAATCCAAGATTGCGGACAATGTTTGGCACCGAACTTTATAAGCTGACATCACTTTTTAACATAAGCATGCTAGAACTATGAACTATGAGATCAAGCTATTTAATAAAATAAATCGCCATATTCTAAAAGCACATGTCATTGCAAAATCTAATATGGCCGCAATATTAAAACCATTAACGTCTCGTGTAGTTATGCAAGAACAAAATGTGATGTATACATCGAGTGAAAAACCGAATGAAGGCCGTACCCAATGTGTGAATTGTTAAGTTCCATGTTCCCTCACGTAATCACTGGTCAAACAGACTTCAGCAGTTGCGTTCGAAGCTAAAATCATTCGGATACAGATCGTTCTCAGTAAATCGCAAAACCAGTGGAACAATCTATTACAAATCATTAAATCATCTAAAAGTCTTTCTTGTTTTAAATCAAGACTTAAAACCCTTCTTTTTAAGAAATGTTATCAGGATTAATTAAATTAATTTAAGTGTATGCGCTGTGGAATGTCCCTATGCGTGGAGTACTAGCGCCATAGGAATGTAAATTATTATTAATGAAACGACTAATGAACGATGTTTTCAAGTGAAATAATGAAACAGTGAAGTTATCCAATGCTTCACTTATATCATGTTTTCGTTTTCATTATTTCATGAGAAGCATGATTTTAAAACTATCTAGCAATAAAAAATATCTGATATTATCAATTATGGTAAGCAACTAATTTCTCACAATTCCAATTTTTTTAACCGATGAAAACCAATAGCCCGTGGTTATGTGCTATATAACAAGGGTGAATCAACAGCAATCTGATTATGGTAACAGCAGTAGAGATCTTTCTGAAACAAAACTTGAGTAACTTTGCCGACATGTAAATAGGAATGGTCCGGCATTCTATAGACACTGGTATCACGTGAAGTCAGCAATTATCTTTATCACCGTGAGCCATAACCGATTGTCTCTTACTAACACTCTTCACCTAATAATATCTAGTCTTTTACATTCCAGACACGAATTATTGGTCCATTCCAATCAATAAAGATTTACCGTGAAAATATACAACATTTAAGACATAGTGAACAATTTTAAACCGATAGACACCTCTGTGGACTCTGTGCTCTTGACTCTTGGGTACAATTAGCGTTGTAAAAGCGTGGTGGGGATGCCACGTTCTGTGGTCTCCATGGTCGATAAATCACGGCGTTTGTTTTGAGCATGTTCAAAACAAACGCCAAGATTCCGCGATCTAAACTGGAAAGCAATGAGAATACGACTTTTCAAGTTTGTAATTTTGGGGACATCTTCTAGCGTTGTGGTCGCCGTAGGGTCGCAGTAGCTTAGTAAAGACGCCAGTCCCGGTCTGGTGGGGGCTTAAGTGAAATGTCAACCCGCAACTCCGATGTAGACTTGACTAATTAGGCGACGGTCATTCAATTTGGACTGCTCACTTAGTTCGACCTGAGTATATAGGATGGAATCTGTTTTGTTATTAACCTGTACCCTATAAATTTATTGACATTAGCTTTTAAATTGTGTACATAATTGATCCAGTTGGTACAGAATCAAGGAAATATACAATACTGTTCTACATATATTACACAAATAATAAGTATATTCTTTTGTTCTAATCGTTCAAATTCCTATTACTTAGCCAAAACTTCTTTTGATAATAAAAATTTCACTATGCATCGTCATGACCGAGAAAATGTATGATATGCACGGCATTCGCTTGACTCGAACAAATGCACTTTTATAATAGGCTACTCCAAAATACACCAGAAATAATAGTTACTGTTATATTTATAGAGATGGCCATAAATATCAGCCATAGTAGAAATATCTGACGCATCACCTGATCTTTGTAGTAACTGTGATTCCAACTGATTTACTCACATAGCTTTTCTACGAATTAAACAATGCAGAGGGGGTAATCATTTTTGCAATCGTACTACATTTTGTAGATACCTGCTAATATACACCATTGTTATTCCAAATCGAAACGGTCACAGCATTTGTCTTAAAGGTCCACCCGAGATTGAAAGAAAATATCAACTTATTCCCGTAGATAGGTAATTGGGGGGATGCGGTCTTATGGTATGATTTGAATTTGTTGTGCAATCTGGATCGTGTGCAAATTGGTACATAATATCTGTTAAGATGTAGCTGAGATATACACGTTCTAACTAAAAGTTTGTTTGGGTTTTTTTGGCGGTGGGGGAGGGGGATTTTATAGAACACTATAACTTTAGTATAAGTAGCCCAATGCTTCGGGTTTCATGTTATTTTAGGTGTATTTTTTACTTTTATATTTATATGATAATGGACATGACGCAAACCACCAAAGCTAGTATAGTCATTCAACCAATGGTTAACTTTGATAGACCTGCTGGCCTACGCTGAAAAAGGTAACCAGGAAGTAATACCAATAATGACCCAAAGTTGTTGCCAAACTGTTTCCAGTATAGCGTAATAAAGAGGCTTTTTGGCGAACGTAAATCCGTGGTAGTTATGTAGACTTATTCTACGTATAAAAACCAATTTCTTTAAATCCGCATAAAATATAATATAGATCTACACCATTTTTTACTAGTATTCTACCTGTTATTAATTACTATAATTAGTTAGTATTGTTATCATCTGTATTACTGTGAAAGGTTATAAGTAAGGTTAATCTGCTAACTATTAATGGTGTGTGTTCTGTACAACCAAAACTGTATTTTTACATCTTCGACATTTTAAACTCATTATCCATTTCCTCGTCTGGTCTTAGTCTACGATAGAGTGCATTGGGTGCAATTATTTCCTAAACGGCCATTTATAATTTGTATTATTTATTGATGTTTCCGTAGTTTAAGTTCTAATATAGTTTTAAGGTTAGATCTGGGATAGCTTCAGGTTTTAAGAATTGCCTACGACACCATCAACAGGATTTACTGAATTGTTATATTAAAGACTGAGGCTTCGGGTGATATAGCATAAATGTTATTATATCGTTTTTTAGTCATAGAAGTGTTGACGAGGCATTAACCTTTATTCGATTCCAATTAATTCCATGCATTTTCTTTGCAGTCTCAAAAGTATCAAGAAGACGTTAAACACTATTCTATTCCAACCAATTTCTTACATTTTCTTTGCAGTCTCAAAAGTGTCAAGAAGACACTACACCCAATTCCGTATATTTTCTTTGCCGCCTCAAAAAGTGCCAAGAAGACTTTAAACCCTTTTCTATTCTAACCAATTCCACACATTTTCTTTGTGACCTTAAAAGTATTGACGAGACGTTAATCCAGTACAATCAATTCCACACACTTTCTATGTAGTCTCAAAAGTGTCAAGAAGGCGTTTAACCCGGTTCCATTCCAAAAGCTTTAAACGTGATCGAGCTATTTAGTGAAATAGTTGAAAGGGTTGCCTCCTACATCTGATATAAGGTCAAACCATCAACAACTCAATCTGTAAAACATTATCATGTCTGCTAGTTTAAAGATGAGAGATCGTGTGTATACAATCACACTAATTATATATCCATCCTATGTGGATAGATGCGCCCACCTGGTCATTTTGTACATAGATTTGGGTGTTTTTACGGCTAATATTAACTCTTTAAAGAGTGGACAAGTTCGTGAAGCTAATATTACATCGGTAGCTACAGTATAAAACATGTTGTACCACGATGTCTGACTGTTAGATTGATATGTTATTCCTGTGTTTCAGAACTTGGGAGGCCACTCAGTCAAAGGGTTCGTTTCATCTGGGAATTATCAGGTGTACTTAATCCAGTCATATAAATTTCTTTGGTACATATCTCATGTTTTGTCTTGGGATTTTGGTTTGTTTTTGTTTTTTCGAGATTCTGTATTGGATTCCACGCGAGGAGCTGAAAATCTTTGTTCATGATTTCTCGCTAACATGTTCGATGGATTACCATTTCATCTCAATTTACATATACATATTTATAACGTAGTTGCCCTTCCAAAACTATAAGAAAGGGTTCGCTTATTTTTTCTAGAAAAAAACTGGCACCCCTCGTGACTGGCCATGGGCACATAGGCGTACGGGGAAATTTTTGACTGGGGATGCGGTGTTGGTTGGTGCCAAAAAATATTGCTAGGTTCTTAGTATGTCAGTCGTGGCTTACTGTACTCCAAACAATAGAGGGCTCGAGTCTTGAGATTTCTATTTAATTGCCTAACTATAGACACTCTGAATTTAAATTCGCTGTTAAATTGGACACATTCAAGAACACAATATTTTTCTATACTACTTTTATAAAGTATAATTGTGTGCCCAAATTTTCCCAGCATTTGTTGCCCAAAATGAGGTCGGGGGGGGGGGGGCGGCCGTACGCCTATCCTATGCATGGGCACACTGCTGAATGATGCCGAACAGTAAATTCATGTAGCTAAAAAGTTGGACCATGTTATGTTGATATTGTCTATAAATGAATTTTAGCACAGTTACCTACATTGATTAATGTATCGATGGATGATTAATGGGCGATGCAATTGTAACTTCAGCGATATTGAATGGTTAATTGAGTTACAAACTCTCCCCGAACTCATCCTGGATATTTGAAACCGAAAAGCCACACTTAACATACAATATGGTGTATGGATTCCGAAATCCAGATTGAAACTATTGTTCTGCAGCTGTAAGTGTTAATTGTGGATGTCGTGTACGAGGTTGGATATACATACACTTTTTTCGAAAACCTTACACCGCTCGCCTTATCTAACAATTATTTCTTGTACTTGTGTATTCCAATGTAGCCCGGATAGCACCCAGGGTGTACTACTAATGTAATGTTTATATCTTGAAGCGATAAATTGGGCTCTTCTATTACATTATAATTCGTCATGGTTATTATCATATGTACCAATCTGGCCGATTTCGTTAGCAGAAAAACAAAGAAAAAAACAACCCACAACAGCACGATTCTGAGTACAACGAAATAGTAACTTCTTCTTGTGATACGACCTAATTATTTCAAGGGCTTTCAGCGTCTGTTCTTCATTATATAAGGTCTAATGATTTCAAGCAGAATTCAATTAAGTGTGGAAAAAACTATTTACTACGCCATTTACTGTCTACTCTACAAATTACCCAAGCACGTGTAGCAAAAAGCTCGTATATATAGTAAGTAATAGTAATGTTCTGACAAAAGTCGTCCATTCGGAATATCTATATATATATTTCTTTAAATGATTGGGGGTGAATAACCGATTCAAAATTTTGGTAGGTTTCAATACACTTACCGGAACAAGCATTTTAAATTCCGTAGCACTCAACCCAGGGCCGTATGTAGGATTTTAAAAGTGGGGGTGCTGCAGAGTGGTGGGGCGCCATAACCTCCTCGTAAGTGATATTAGAAATTTTTGATCAGGGCGCCCTAAAACCGACCGACTGATCAGTACCTTATAGCATCACTGTGTGATCATAATCAAGTGTATTATTCTATAATTGAAAGTTTGTCAAATTATTGTTTTGGGGGGGGGGGATTTCTCAGGGCGCCTTATTTTTCTGGGGGTGCAATGTGCCCCCTGCACCCCAGCTAGATACGGCCCTGACTCCACCGTCTGAATATAAGCCGGAGAATAATAATAATGTCAGTGTACACTTTGAGGACCTGCGATAATATGAGCGTTAATGCGAATCATTTACAATTATTTTGCTTGCAAATTCCCACTTGACACAGCTAAGATGACTTACAGAAATCTACTTCCCAAAAAAATAGAATTTCCAGATATACAAGATCAATTTATTTCGGTTAGTTCCGGCATTTTGTTTTTCTGTTTATACACTCAACAGCTCTCGTATCTATTATAAATAGCAAACAAGAATGGCAGCATATTTTGGGGTATGCATATAGCAGAGATAATATAATACGTTTTATTATCGGAATGAAAATGGTTTTTACTTTTCGTTTCGCTGATAATAATAACTCGAGTTTGTTGCATAATAAACCATATAGTCACCGAATTTTTAACATACAAACTATTCGTGTTAACACTTGTGATCTCAACATGGTTTCTTATAATTGCGTAATTCCAGTAAAAGCGATGAGTTTTGCTTGATGTGTAAAGATGGTTGAATGTTCTAGTTTATCTGTTGAGTTAGTATAAAAACAGGTTATTATTGTACTGTGAGGGTTATTAGCACCTTCGCTAGTTGGTATAATCATTAAAGACACTAGATTGCATTTGTAGGTGATAATCAGATGTCGGATGCGCCTTTAAAGAACGTTATTTTGAATTCGTAAAGAATACCGTCTTATTTTTGATAATATTATGGCTTAATCCTCAATCAAAAAAAAAAAAAACGGCGAATATGTTCCAGCAGTAGCGTTTCCGATGAGATTAAATTTTAAACCGCTGAAGCTACAATTAATAGAATTAATGCATGGAATAAGGATTATTGACTTACTCTTCTGCTGCAACCGGGAAATAAAGACGGTCACGCACCATAGGCAAGGCCAGACCAGGCCACCCGTCCTGCACCACTGACGAGGAGAGACAAGGCTGGAAAATTACGATGGGGTCAACATACATACAAATCACTCGGTGATCGAGATGGTAACTAATTAACGGGCATGAAATGAAATGGGGTTTAACGTCATAATGTTCTGATTCGGCTGTAACCATCGGCATGCACGTAAAAGACCCCTTGCCAGCTGGAATTCGATTTAAGAGTAGGCCTAATGCGGCTGTTTGAGAAAAATTTCGTCATAGCACACTGTATGGCGTATGCCCGTCTTCATTAGTCGGAGCAGAACATGACGTACCCCATTTCATTTCATCTCCGTTAACTAGATGCCATCTCGATCAGTGAGTGATTTGTATATATTCAGCACTGTATCTTTCTGGCAGTTATTAATAAAAAACAGTTTGACATATTGGCAAGCAACTATATGTTAATATATTTAACACAGATAACCAACTCCCAATATTCACTTATTTACTACGTGCATAGTTTTCCTGCAACAACTATTTTCATGTTAATGGTGGCCACAAAACGACGAGTAAAATAAGATTTGCTATGAAGTGTAGTGGAATATGTTATTTTGAGACTAACATAGTCGTTAGACGGTGGCGGTGGTGCAGCCCAAACAGTTAGTAAAATGGGGTTAAGTAATTGTTGTGCAATAACGAAGAACAGCCACGTAATCAATATCTCTTTTTTGAGACAAATGTCCGTTATTTGAGACTATCTGTTATGTGAGACTAATAGCTGTTTTTGAGACTGAATATGTTATCTGTTTTGAAGACTGTATATCTTTAAGACTAAAAATGATATCTGTTTTTTATATACTTGTATCTGTTTTTGGATGCTGATATTGGTTTTGGGACTTTTGAGACATCTATCTGTTTTTGACATTCATTTTCTTAGTCTAGAAACGGCATTCTATCTGTCTTATTTTGTAAACTCAGAAAGCGCTTAAGTAACCACTGAAACATAGTTAATGTCAAAGTTGTCGATAGTTATTCAACCTCTGGAGCCACTTAATGATTTCATATATGTTGAAAAACTCGAGGTTTGTCGAGTACGAAATTTTGTTGCTAATGGTTATGTGTATATAGTTACATGTAGAAAGTTAATGACAATACCATCCATCTTCTCTCTCTCTCTCTCTAAACTAACAATCTTCAATATACAAAAAGAACATAGGATTGTATACCATAATCTACCACGATAACAACTTAGAGATATAACCACTTGAGTTATAATATATCCTTTCACCATTCTTTGGATAGTTCGTAAAATATTTAGACAATAACTATATTCACAGCCAAACAATGCACGGTATGGTGTTAATAGGTGACATTTCGAAAAGAAAAACCAGTTCATTGGATTCCGTTATAATCTGTTCTCACTAAAATAATGAAAATGTTATAAGTGATACCCACAATACTGTAACACAACCAAGTATGAGAATACTATGTACCAGGAACCCAAAATGACACCATCGCCGCCATCTTGGAATTGTGACGGAATATCAAAAATTTGTGCGCAACTGTAAAAAGAACAGGCATAGTTTCATGTCGATTATACTGATATTGGCATTTTTTTCGAAGAGTGTCGACCCAAGAACAAAAAATCCCAACAACATAAGTAGCCCTTGGTGCCTAGTTACTGGTCCAAAATATAGAAATATTATTGTCATTGTACTGTGAGTCGATGATGATTATGATGATGATGATGGTTGTGTGTTTATTCTATTATTTTGTAATATGATCATATAAACTCGTGTAGTTAACCACAAGAACATAAGAAAATATATTTATGTCGTACAGCATAGAAAAATGAAATGATATAAACAGACTGACAAAAAATGAAATTAGAGATTGGAAGAATTACTGAAATGGTCGAAATATCTTTCATTCCAGCCTTAAACAGTTGCGTAGTCAATAACATTCAAGGATAAAAGTACAATTCTATATAATAAGTCCCAGCCATGATTTATATTTGTTATTTTCATTCCGTAAAGACTTGTTTTAAAAAATGCGTTTTGGTCTTTGCTACTACTGTTACTCGGGATTTACGTCTGCTTCCATGTATGTATGTTTGATATGGAATACAGTTTTGGGACTTTAACACAGCTTAATGAACAACCTTGTCTTCGATTAATAAGCCAATCAAAGGCAGTATTCCTTCGTCCATGTTGCTTAACGTCCACTTTAATAGAGGGGGACTTTGCAGACAAATCAATTTTCTGGATAACCGAGGCCTTTCGAAACTTTGCGTTGAAATTATGCAGATTTTGATTCGTAGTAAACAACTATTAGGTAAACCGGAACGAAAAGTTGGCGTAATGTATTTTCTCTGTCAACATACGTAATCAAATTAACTAATAATCGTATCTTTTGGTTAGTTTTTTTTTCATTTCATTGAATCCAATTTTCAAATTCTCATGAAATTCAATAACATCGTGGCAGAGTTAACCGATTTTACTGCCATGTATATATTCTACATCTACAAACAATGCGTGTCAATTCTTCATCACCATCACAGAATCGAGTGGAACGTGAAACTGAAGAATTCAAAAGACAATATTATATTTGATAGCATCTAATCAAAACCAATGGTTCTTCACTCAACGAATATAACACATTGAAAACAAATCTCATTAGATGTTAGAAAAAAGTAAACTAATTGATCTTCCAAGCTGGTAATCGCGTTGATACTGTCTAAGGTTTCACTTAAAAAATCATTAGCAAAATTTTTTCACTATGACGAAGAGATTTTTTTAACAATAGAATGCGAAACAAGGGCTAAGAAGGTTGAAATTTAGATAAGAGTTAACAGGTTCCTTCATGTTTATCAGATTCTGGTATATCAATGAAAAAGCGTTCAGCACTTTAGCTAAAGTGTGCGCTTTGAGAGGTTGAATCCTGCATGGTTGTGTTTGTGGGTGCATCTGATTGCTGTATGTCTATTTCGAGCTCTGCTGATAACGTACTCTGATTTTCCAGACTGGTGCATTGATTAAAATCATTCATGTCCGGTAAAGATCCTAAATAACCTAGAACAAAATAAATCGGTTTTCGAGTAATTAGGATAAATCTAATATAGCTGCCATGGAAATCTTAAAACTCCAGTGACTCGGGAATGTATGAATTTACATACGTCATGTACATATATTTTGTTGTATATTGTATATCAGCAACACAAATTCTGGCCAAGGGATGAAATGAACGCAAGAGATTATAGGGTTTGGGGTTTCACAGATCACATAATCGTATTGCCAATGAAACACTGCTATGCTATTGCGTTGAAAACTATAATAATAATAATAACGAAATTTATATTGCGCATCAATTCACAGCACTTTGGGATGCTCTAGGCGCATGAAAGTTTTCATATGGATTAATTAGTGCCTAAATAGCCAAGATTTCAAACTTGATCTGAAGATAGACGAAGTTTCACATTTTCAAATGGAAGGTGGCAGCGAATTTCAAGGAATTGATGTATTGTACTGAAAGCTCTTGAACCAGAATTCTTCGTGTTATAAATCGGTACATCTAACAGTAGATTACTCTCGGATCTCAGTGACCTTATTGGTTGATAGTGAGCTTAGAGATTCTGAAGATATCTTGGTGCTGTTTTATTTATTATGTTGTATGTCAGTGTTAAAATTTTAAAGTTAATTCTCTCGCTCATTCGGAGCCAGTGAAGATTATATAAGACTACGATTTTTATCCCACGTGCTGTGCGATTTTGGACTCTTTGCAACTTGGAAATTTGTTCTGCAGTTACTCCAGACAGTACGGCTCTGCAGACGTCAATTCTGGACAGCCAGTGCATCAGAAAAAGACAGAATCTTGATTATACGGCATTGGGATAAAAGTTATATGATTGGTGTCAACAAAAGATGAATCGTATAAAAAAACTTCCCACCAGGAACCTATAATTACGTATCAGATCAGGTGAACGACACTTTACTTGTAACTAATGCATTGAGTTTGGCAGAAACTCCTTTAAGCAGTTCAAGAGTCAATGCACGAAGTGTCTTCAAAAGCTGCACTGTTTGATCCTGTACACTATCTTTAAAAAAATACTACGTACCCTTCATTCATATCAGCTTCATGTTAAGAAAACTTGTATTGTGGTGTAAAAAACGCTGTTGTGAAACACGATTAAAGAAAAACATTACTGGCTGTGGTTTTTGTAATAAATAGACAAGAAATCCGCCATCTTTTGACACTGACAAATCTGTGTACTGAACCCAACGGGTTGTTTAATTCTACACAAGAATTAACTTAGTGACGTCAGATAATATCACGAGCTGTCATGTACGATTCCATATCTGATTATTTTGTAACTTTTCTATTATCAAAATACGTTTAGAATGTAAAAAGCTGCATGGATATCAATTAGACTTTATTCTATATCACATAGTATTTTTTGTTCTGTTCTCTGACAAGTTTTAATACATTGCAGTTGAAACATAACATAATCTGAAACATAGTAACAAATTTTAACGCTGTAAAAGGATTCTGTTTGTTTAAATATTTAGGTTAATTATTTTCGTTTGATTGTAATAAACAATCTGACAAGTTTTAATACATTGCAGTCGAAAATCCCGATAAATAAAATAATTACGACAGAGTTACAAATTTCAGGCCTATAAAATGGTACCGTTTATCTAAATATTTAGGTTGTTATATTCGTTCGTATGTTTGGACCCCGTTCTGCTTCTTACAATGAGGGGGGCTGGATGGCTGAATGATGGGTGTGTTCGCTCGGTATCATAAGGTCTGTCAACTGGTATGATTTCGATTCCTCGGTTGTACGTGACAAGGAGTAGGGTCGCCTGTCCAACCTCGTGGCTTTCTCCGGTTTCCTCCCACTGCTAAAGACCCCTACGCAGAAGCGATAGTAAATATCATAACATGTTTAAAAGCCATTAAATCAAGAATCTATTGTCAACCCGTAAACTCTCCATTAATTGCATTTTTAAGAGCAATATTTATTATATCGTCTAAAAAATATGATTAATGTAATTAAAATCAAGTCGGGCAAATTAAAACCCATTTCCAGAGTACATAAAACAATATTAAAAAGAACCTCGTTTATGTATAAATCATACAAAACTAGAAGCCATAAATCAAACACTGTGAATACTATAATCGATATTTCTGGTTGAACATTAATCAATTCTATGTCCCCACCCATAATTGTTTAAATCGAACAGCCGTCATAAATAAGTCTATTTATAATTCTTTAGACTCTGGCTGAATATGTACATTATAAAGTTCTAACAGAGTTTGTTTCTATACTTACAATGGTATTTGTTTTCAATATATCACATGTTACCTGCGTACACCTGTTCAGGAAATAAAAATGGCCATTTTTAAAGATTTCATTAAGTGTTGATCATGAGATTTGTATAGATTCTAAGCGAGTATATAGCTTACATTATTATCGGGTACTAAAATAAGTTTCAAATCACTTTCCTTAGTACAAAAGATATAAATCACAAATTTATTATCATATACAACAAATTATCAAGGCATAAAATGCGCACCTTGTGGCACATATATTCCCTATTTTTAAAAGAAAGTGGCAGTAAACATTATTGTTTCCTTATTTACACGTGTTCGTAAAGATTATGCATTGAAATATTCTTTAAAAGGAAATTTTATCCGGACAGCAATTGAATTCCAACAGTTAATGTGTACACGGGACCTGAGTTTTGGCCCCACCCAAACGACGCCACTGAAATGGAAAACCATGTTGAAAAACCCCGCGGAACTTTCTCTGCCAGCATCGGGTACGCACCCCAAACACCAGACTTAGTGAACCAGTGCCTTAATCACTGAGCCACCGTTGCTCCACCATGATATGATATAAGTAATGGATAACTAACACGTGTATTCAGGTGCCGCATAACTATCTCCCGCATTACTTACATCAATATTACGCGTTTTATATTGTCAAGCCCTGGGCTAGAAGGTTTTTTTTGATAACAGGGTAGTAGTAATTGACGCTTATAGCTTTTATTACTTAAATCTGAGACTTCAAAGACTACGTGATCGGCTTTAGAAATAGTTTATCTTCAGTTGATGTAAGACAAGTTGTGTGGAAGTATTCAGGTAGAAAGATTAGAATTTGTACAACAATAGATGAACTCATTATTCCCTACAGCTACATCATCTTTTCCATACGATACTTTATACTATGATAAATAATGAGTAAGCAATAACATTGATGACCAGGATATTATATGGTTCCTTATTACAAGTAATCATTACTGTATTTCTGATTTACCACAAGGAAATAAATGTGTGTGTATATAAAAGAACGTGGGAAAACTTGAAAGCATGTCTGCAATACTTCGTCTGTAAAGATTGTCCAAATGCATGTACACGAAAAAGTGACTGGAAACATTATTCTACCGATCATATCTTGGTAGTATGACAGGGGTTTACTTTTACGCCTGCTACTACGTTGGGTGATATCACAGAAAAGTGTTTCCTGTCACATGAGCAAATTCGACCATCGTTTCCTTATGCGTGAACACCCATATGATTGTTGAAAGGAACTTTACCGTTCCTATTTCCCCGGAGTAGATGAAGAACTCTTAGATAAAATCAAATATCTCGAAATGACCTTGTCCGTCATGACCGACTAACATATGCCACGAAAACTTTACTTTTTTTTTGCGTTATAATACCTATTTTTAGCCATGTTCCGTAACAGTGTTGCGTGCGAACAGTCATAAAGACAACTGCATTTTTAAACTGGTTTATTGTTATGAACTATAATTTGTCAAACGAACATCTAATCAATATATTCTGACGAGCTTTCAATGTAATTTTTAAAAACATCACACCACATTTCTATGATATGTTGATAATACGCACAAAAAGAGACTACACACCAAAACTGATAATACAAATGGCTTCACAAACAGTCTCAAAATGAGTAAGAAAGTGAATCCAGAACAATAAGTGAATTCAGAATAAAGCGTCCATTTGTTCGGATGGTACTAAAAACCGGGGTCCTGTATATACCAATTGCACTACGTTTAAGAGTATGTCATAGCGCCGCTGTCAGGGCAAAATTACCTTCAAACAGCTGAAATCTTTCGATGTACTTTATATTCGAAGGAAGCTGTCGTTTTTTTATTTAAATAATATTCAATGCAACCTTGGACCATTTTTTGGTTTTAAAAAACAACACAAAAGAAATTTTAAATTTTTTGCTTCTGACATTTTGAATTTAGCTTCCCTTTTTTCTATTAGTTAATATTTTTTAAAAAGATAAAAATATTCAAAAGCAGATCTAATGGATTTTGTAACAATGTATAAGCGCAGTGTTTAGTGGGGTGTAGAAAGATTGGTCTATTATAATCATTGTGTAATGAGTGTACACTGATATCGAGTGGCGGGGATGAAGAGACGGATGAAGAATATTCTATTGTTATGAATCTGTATCATGCACCTGTCGTTACCTGTCATCATGTGATGGAATGTCCAAACCTGTTCCCCTTGAAAATACACCTGCCGTGTAAAAGGATGTTTATATTAAAAGACCGCTAAATTTAAATGCTTCAAGTGGTTGATAAATATCATAACGTCTGCCATATTTAGACTGAATTTCTACACTACTTTATATTAGTCTGTAACTCACCAAAAAACAAAAGATTCTTTTGAAAACATGATATGAAACCCAATATTTACCCATTTATAATTGTATTTTGAGATTTCTTATAAATCTGAAATATGATTTTATTTATCTACATTCCAAGCATTTTAATGAAGTCAGAACTTGATTGTTGGTAGTCTGCTTCTGACTCTTGTAACTCTGTTTTAAAACTTGTTCGCCGTGAATGTAGTTATTTCAAAGACTATTAATTTTTTTAAAAAAATAAGATTATATTTCTTTGTCGAATTTGTGAGAAAAAACTGGTAATCTAAGTACATAACTATTGTGTGCTTAAAACTTACAGCTTCCATCTGGTCGTAATACATGTTGGGAAAGTCAGGTAAAATAGTCCTTAGGTTATAAGACCTGTCGATTAAAATAAGGAGTTCATTTCCATAATAACATTATGATCTTTTATATTTCCAATTGATAACAATGAAAGTAAACGTCATAGCCCAATGACCATTGACACTTAAATAGTTATATATTGCACCTGTCTCTTACTATTTGCTCCCCCAACCTAACCTATTAAATAACAGAAACTATTGACATTCACATTAGACTTAAAGAAATATTTGTTAACCATTATCAAACAAATCGTTTACATCTTCACAATTATCTCAAAACAACTTCTTGATTTTTGATAATAATTTTCTTTTACAATAAATTTCCTTTTAGATCTCATATTTTCATGTCGGGGCAATACACAAAAAAATTAAGATTTATAAATATTAAAAAATCAAATTGTAATCAGACATTTATATAGCCGCATGAATAATACAATTTTTGGCGGGTCTAACTTTGCAGGTTATATTTTATATCTTTTAATAAGAAGCCATACTTTCTCTGTAGTATTGTTGGTCTGATGTCTGACCGAGGATGAATATCTATCATCGCATTATAAATTCCTAATTTCGGTCTGGTTAACCTAACAATATAATATTTCCCACGTTCCGAGGGATAATTTTCACTTTCGTTCATTTAATTATAAACTTTTGAATCCATACAACTGTATGTATACAATTAGCGCTTGAATGGGTTCCATAAAATTTGCTATGTTTTATACGTCTATAAATTTATGACTTCGCTTTTAATCTAACTCCAACAGTTTGTTACGATGTTTTGATTATAATATATATTCGAGTGTTGTGTTAAACTTAAAAGGCTTGATTTACACCATTAGCAAAAACATTCCCCGAATCTTATACAGTAGAAGTCACACACAGCCTGCTAATATGAAAGAGCTTGTGTTGCTTGTACCAAAAATATTAATTATATGGAACCCGGCTTTGGCTTTCCCCTGGCAATCCCCTCCCACAAACCCTTGACGTAAACCGCATTAGGTAAATTTGTAAAGCCCAAAACGCTGGGATTACAAAGACTATTTCTGGTAGGGTAATGTTCAAAGGATGAGTTATGAATGACCTTACCAGGAGCTCAAAAATTAATTTGGTGATTTCACGCTTACGTTTCTGTGCTTTATATATAATTAGACCCTGGCCTAGAGCAAGATGGCTGACCAGAGTTGGAAGCTGGGATAGATCTATTGAAACCCTTATTAAAGATTAAAAATAGGATGAAGAAGATCGTGATATCAACACCCATAACGTCAATAACAACGACGACAAGCCAGTGATTCATCATCTCAATGAATGGACAGTGGGGTTACACATACATATTGTTGTATATTGATGATAATGGAGTAATATCGGAGATTTTAATGACCATTAGAGTTGGAATCCCACTGAGTCGAACATATTTAAACCACGGGAAGTGAGGACGTTTACAACTTGATTTCTCTAATATCCATTGAGTGAAGTTGTCCAAGCCTTACCCTAGCATTTATGTAACGTGATAATCTAGTAAAACATTAAAAGATAAGAATTGAAAGGTGTTAAACTTTTAATACACTTTCACAGTTAGTTTTATAGAAGCCTATAATAATGTTCTGGTTATGGTTAGAATGACTGTATACTGCTGATTGTCGTCATCAATTATCGTATGTCAAGTAGCGATACCACATACTGCTAGATGTTGTTCTTGTAGTCAAGATGTTGGACGACATTATATTATAATGACAACCAAAGGATTTTGGGTGGTTGATATAAAGGTCTGTTGTGAGTGTATACCCGGTGTATCTGTCTTTTTTATAAAAGGGTTAATATGGACAAAACTTGAAAAACTTATTCTAGCCTAACCTGGGATTGTTCTCGTAAAAAAAATACGATGCATTAGCTTTTAATGTCGTACAATTTTACCTCCAATAGTAAATGTTAGAAATATTTAACCGATAAAAGCATGTTTGGCGTAGTCTTTGCTTTAGACCTTTAATTATGCGCTTATACGATCGATTTTTAATGATTCTTGTAGAATCCCTAAATCAGTACTGTTCAAAGAATATTGTTTGAGGAGTTATATTCCTGTGCCCTTTGTTTAAAATAAAACAGGCCATTAAACTGAGATGCAGAGATAATGGAAGCCTTTAAACATATGCAAAATCCACATGAAGAACTTTGCTGTGTAGATATCACCTTCAGTTTATCTACTGCACAGCTATCCCACCCAATACATCCCACCTTTATTCCACCTGTGATTCTATTGTCCCGGTTCTATATCAGGTGATTAGTGATCTGCACGGGTAATCCCTGGAGAGATTTAGACCCTCACTGAACAAGGTATCACATCAAAGGTCGAACCAGTTAGGTGATCAATCAAGATTTATGAACAAGTAGAGTGAGTGAATGAAATTGATGCTGGCTATTGAATAGATCGGATTATCTTTGATCTGAGGGTGTAGATTTGTATGTATAGTTAAATGGCGAAAATCCCTAGTCCAATTAGAGACCTGTTCAAAGGTCTAAATTGCGATGGACAAATATATGAGAGAAAAAAACTAACTATAATTATTTTAGACAGTGTAGCGAGCAGGAGACATTGAAAATGTACGATGGTGCTATATGGCGTTTTCGGTCCTACTATGGGCGTTTTTTGGTTAATAGCGCCCAAAGTATTGCAAAAGGTGACCAACAAAAATATGTTACAGATATGCACATTCTACTAATCATGCACAACATTTATATATCGACAAGCGCGTTTTTGTCACTTTTTGCAATACTTCGGGCGATATTGACACCAACAACGCTCCTCCTGTCGGTCATTGCCGGTGATTTGTAGGAAGTTAGTTTCCTGACGATGTAATACCATCAATTTGAAGCGTGTCGTGGAGTTCATTGACCACGTATTTTTGAAAGATCATAGCAATCTGGGAACAAAAGTTATTAGCGGGATGTCCAGGGATACAGTTTCATTTCCAGCCCAACAGACATTTGTAATGGCGAAATCTAATGATTGCAAACAATCAAATCTAGATGAATGTATTACTGGGATTACAATACCATCGCAAAATGAGTAGAAAGTGGGTCGTAGAATGAGTTGTTTCTTTTGAAAATAATAATCATTTATCATAAGAGTCATTGATGTTCATTGTATTACACATCTTTCGGTTGGATCAAAAACTTTCACAATCAAAAACCTATTCATATCCTTTAATGATGTGAAGACGGCTTGAAAACAGAAAACAACTTAACATTTCTAAGCCTGCACTAATTTATGCTGGAAGAAAATAGAGTTATCAGAAGAAGGCTGCTTTAAGTTGTTTTTCATCGCGGTTCATTTGTTTCTTCTTTCAACAATTCTACTCCTTCAAGTGACCACGGGTGATTGAAGTGTGTCGGCCATTTTACACCTGTCACTGATCCTCCTGGTCAACAATACCCTCAACATCCTCTATTAATTATTTAAATAAATATTCATCTTTTCCAATAAATACTTAAATTAAATTCAAATTTTGGACAGGTTTTCGATGGGACACTGTTCAGAAAGCAATAAACGTAAAACAATTGTCATTAAACTTCTTGTGTTGCCATATTGTGGCGTTCCTTCGCCCCCCCCCCCCAAATTACTGTGATAGGGAGTAGGACCGCCTGTCCAACCTTATGGGGTTTCTCCGGGTCCCCCGGTTACCGCCTAAGTTGAACCACATGTTAGTCCGGGCAAAATATCCTCCAAAGCACATTGCATTGTATATTTGTTTTCTATGCTTATACGGTTCGGTATTGCATATGTTTACATAACTGACAGTGCAAGGATTTGCATCAGTCATCTATTGACGGAAATTACATAATGATGCTTGTTAAATTGGACTTAGAAAATTAGAAAGCCATGTATAGTCATGGTAATAATTACTGTGATACAAGAGATTGGTTATATATAAACAGACAAACTCCTATAAATAATACATAGATTAATCTATATCTACAATCACCATCTAATACTAATCCTGTAATAACACACAGACCTTCATCATTAATTAAACCAAGGTCAGATAATCAGATATCTTACATTTACAGTAAATGACTTAAAAACACCATATGATTTGGTGATTTTAATAGAAATATCATATGTTTTTAAACATACATGTACTTATAAGTTATTTGTTATCTAATGAGGAGTCACGGTTGTACAGTAAAGGGACAGCAGGCTCACCAGGAGGTCTGGGGTTCGCTCCTGGCGATGCCCAAGAAAGTTCCCGTGGTTTCCCATTGTTCGTGATACAGGACGTCGGCCTAAAAAAAAACAACGTCTAATCCTTCGGATGTAACGCAAAAGCTCTGTTCCGTGTATACGTTGAAGTGCGCGTTAAAAAACCACTGACAATTGGGGTAAGATAACGTGTAGGCGGAAACACAGCTGTCCAGATAAAATTCCCTCTCCGACTTCATGGTCCTAGTGTGTGCAGAAAATTAGGACGTTAAAGATCATTTCATTTCATTTTGTTATCTATTGGGTTAGTTCACATTTCTAAGAATACTGAAGGTATTTTTAGTCATTATTAACAAATGTAATTATAAAATTGATTCCAAACGTGATTTAAATGAATTTACCTGTCACACAGTCAATGACTATTAGAAATAACACAATAGCATTTTTTAAAAAGGGAAATATACAAATAACCTTTTACACGATTATGACATAACTAAATATTTTTTTTAATGGCAAAATCACGTTATTCAACATGATGTGTCAATATAATCGTGCATATCCATTATCAAACTATGCAGAAACATCCTAAATAAATGTTATAAAGTACCACCCATGTTGAGTGATTATTTGCATGTCGCTGTATCATAACGACGAATTCGGCATTTTTGAATACTGGAGGCAAAAAACAAACACTTTATATACATGTATAAATATTGTAGTTTAAAATAAAAGGGGGTTTAACGTGAGTCAAATGAAGACAGTGTTAGATACATAATTCATTTGTAAATATTGATGATGCTCAGCTAAACATAAAACTCCTTTTGTCCAATAAAACAGGGTTTTGGTCATTGATAAGAAAGGTTGATATGCCACTCGTGATGGCGGCTGTCCAAACATGTAAATAATTAATGCTAAAAGAACACCTTGCAAGCTTATCGTGTTCAGATCGTATGATAATAATACTGCCAATCAAATTAAATATGTATTTAGTCATCATTGTAGCCCCAACCGGTCACTTAATTGCAGGGTATTAAGATGAATAATATATGAACCAGTGGTAGTCATACGGTGATATAGTTCAATCATTCTTTGATTCCAAGTTTAGATATCGTTTAATATGGATTGTGTAGGTTTCATTCTGAGACCTCCAGCCCCTTACCAACTGGTCTCATCAAGATACTATGTTATAGATTTTCGGACCGTACATAGGAACTAATGTTCATTATTTTTTTAGGGCCACGGTGGATCGGTGAATAAGAGAAAATTCCCTGAGATTTTCTGTGTTTTTTCCCTTGTCAGTGGTGCAGGACGGAGGTCCTGGCAACAGTGCCTAGTCAATCTGGTGAGACGATAGACCAAGGTCTCGTGTATACATTGGCATGCACGTAAAAGGACTCTTCACAGTTAGAATTCACTTCCTGTCCGGGCAAATTTTTAGCCATTGAAAAAGCTGTTGGATGGTTGGAGTAGAAAAGTATGACGGTCATCCTCATTCCATTAACTCATTAGCATACTTTATAAACTTTCCAGGACCATTCAAAGTTATTTTTGCGAGAGTAATATTATCAGTATGTTTATGGTTCAAGTAATTATTATACAAGTATATATTATATCAACTCATCCATATAAATATTAATCAACAGATTGTTTTAACAGATATATAATACAACATGGTGAATATTTATTTTATTCAAATAACAATGCGTATATATTTTTTCGGAAAGTATCAAACTAATGTTAGAAAGCAAAATAAAAACAAAACAGATCCATCAATTTTCTTCACGGCAAATAAAGGAGGCGGTCGTCTTGTTACATAGGGAGCAGCATACATCAAATAAATTTTCAACTCATCATATCTTTGTAAACACTGCATGGAATTCGGCCATTTTTTAAAGTTTATCGTCGCTTGCCTTATATAAGACAGTTTAGAGAAAAAAGTATGATGCCATACAATATAAAGCTGTGTTGACTATGGGGTTATAACATCTTATAAAAATCATATTGGTGTATATGAACGCAGATACGTCTGTCAGGTGCAACGAATCCTTAATCTACGTTAAACCCCGTTTACATTACAAATTTTAAGCGTGCCAGGTACCGTTCCTGGTACGGCACGGTTATTTTTTTTGTAGTGTGAACGGGTAAAACACAAGCGTACCGTACTGAGTACCGTGCCACATTGGCCCACTGAAGTGATGTGGTCTCGGAACCGTGCTAAGAACGGCTCACTTCAAATTTTCGTAGTGTAAACGCTAACCGGTCTGAGTACGGATTACTGCGCATGCGCCAAATGAACCTTGACCTTTTTTCCCTGCAAACCTTGACAGTTCTGTCATCAGTTCTGTCAAAATGGCTGCTCAAACTAAATCAGTCATCATAATTGTTTTCATCTGGGTAATTTGTACAGGGGCTGAAATTAACTTTTCTGTGAAGAGTTCCTCATTTGGCACGCTTGGCACGGTTCTGAGACCGGTAATGTAAACGGGTCCATTTCTTGAAATTTATCGCGGCCTGGTACCGTACCTAGTACGGCACGCTTATCGCGGCCAAATGTAAACGGGGCTTCTCGCTGACATACAATTTCAATGCTGGCATCGGTCTTGTTCGAGATCAAATGGCACATCACAACGCCATCAAACCGACTAATCTGTTTCGTCCGATTATACAAATTCTAATCTTGGTTCCGGTTATTTGCTTTCGGTATAAAAACCGTGAACATGACCTTAGTGAGAGTATGTCAGTTAATAATATACAGCGTTAGATTGGTAAAATGTGGTACAACAGCTGTTATAGTTGTTCACAAATCAACATGAGACAGAAGTTTAACAATCAATATACTGCTACATATTGTCCAGTTTTACTCATTATAGTAAAATATCGTAGTAACAAACATATTCTACATACCTTTATATATTTTTCTTATCATTTACGTACATCATATACATTGATTGAATATATTCGTGATTATCAAAGTTTTATAAAATGAATGATTAATTGTTTTATATCCTTCCTGTTTTCAACCACTGTCTTTGTGGACAATATACCTACAGAATAAGGTCAACATTATTAGTAACCTGGTCAGCAAATTCGGCTCAAAAAGAAAGCACTTCTATCATATTGTTTATAGAAAACAGCGTGGTTTTCCCTGTTAGTTGTGCAGGACCGAGAGGATGGTAAGGAATGGCGACTAGTCATTCGGGTGATACGAACAACTCAGGTCCTGTGAACATATTGGCGTGTACGTAAAGGAACCCTTGACAGTTTGGAATTTAATTGCTGCCCGGTCACAATTCCTCTCATAACACATTGTATAGTGTATGACCGTCTTCATTGAATTTGACTATACTTTTGAAGTTCTGAACCTAATTTCCCATTCATAACACTTTGAAATACCACATTTATGTTCCCCGGTCTCCGTCTAAAGAATTGATGAAACTCGATGACGTGGTGAAGTATAATCTGCAATAAGCCAGTCGCCTACAATAAGTGTGTAAGAAGTCAAGTGGTTGGCCAGTTATACTGTCTCATTAAAACATTGATTCCTTTCATTTAGACCCCTTGAGACAAAGTAAACAAAGCTCCATGACATCCTTCCGCGAAACACTGGTCAGTAATGAAGACTAATCACCTGTCGTCCATTTTGTCCAGTGTTTCCCGTTTAACAGGATATGTTTGTCCGGTCGTGCATGTGCATGTTCAATATGGCGATCAATTTATCTGGTCATTTATCTTCTTGTGTTAACGAACAACATATTTGACGTGGGACGCACAATGGTTGGGTTATAAAATAAATACAATACAACAGAACAGCATATTTACTCACTGGTTCTGCTTAGCAAGATTCAGGGAAAAGCTACCAGTTTGTCAAGCACAATTCATATTTTGATATACTATAAGGACTGTCAGTTTCCATAACAAAGCTTACCAAGGATACAGTTGGATACTGCCACGTCTAAGATGAGGGCCAACTTCGTCTTGTTCAGTGATAAACTGATTACCGAAATACTACCGTAATGGAAGAATATCATATCCATATTACACCCATCACACATTACAGATATATTTGTACGTTCTTATTCGATTCATTGAGTCAATTGGCGTGATTTCGATTCCCGGTTGTACGTGACAAGGAGTAGGATCGCCTGTCCAACCTCGTGTGTTTTCTCCCACTACTAAAGACTCCCTACGCAAGTTATTGAAATAAAATTGGACCATATGGACCTCGCTATATAATGCAAAAGTTTCTGTAGGAGATGTTGGTTTGCTGAAACAACATTAATAAAACAATTTACATAACCTGGATTACCATTCTGTCAATTAATGTTGGTGGGCTTGAATTGCGTTATGCAATATTATAAAGATATCCAGTCACATGGATCACTCCGTTTCAAGGGCACTTCTGCACGTTTGGGAAAACGGTAGCAGTTTGCGGGTCTCTGGTTTACCACTGTTGGGTGGCTCTGTGCAATGTACAGTTAGTCAATTAAAGAAGCGACAGTTACAATGTAGTACTAAGTTGATAATCCAAAAATGTAAAGACTCTTAGATTGGAATTAACTTAAGAACCGGCGACAAGCATCGTTTGTTTATTTAGACCACTAAAACCAGATAATAAATAGTCATTTACACGAATAAATAGCATTGAGCGTATTGTGGGAATCAAGATGTCACGTGTCATCTACAATGCCTGTAGTAGGGGGTCTGATTAAATAGATTAACTTACTATTAAAAACTAGTAGGTGGATTTGTTTTGGATTAAAAGTAATGTTACGCTTAAGCTTTTGATAAGTCGACATGCTTTATTGGCATTGAACATTTTAAGCAAACTAGCCAAAACAAAATGCACAGGCTAGTCTGCCTAGAAAAAAATCTTTAGAAGAGCGGCTGAAGGAGTCAATGGCATTGTGTCATCCACCATTTAAAAAAATTCAGACTGAGTGTTTCTTTTCAAAGTGTCAATTTTTTTACAAGAAAAACTTCATGGCAGAGTTGCACAGCAGGATTAGAAACTTTGTGTCTTTCGCGGTCATGTCCTTGTTAAATCTTCCTACTGACATTTGATTAATAAGGAAGGGTCAGCAGGGGTTAATCAGAACATCATCGTTAATTAGCATCCCTATTAACGTCAACGATCTGGGTATTAGAGGGGCTTCTAGGTCGAGGTCAAAGGTTGCACCATCAAATCTGTCATAAGTTACACTAAAAGGGGTGAAATTAAAAAGAGGTGTTTTGATATAATATGGAAGCAAACTTGTCATTTTTATTTTACTCTGATGTGAAGGATGGAGTTACATTTACCGTTATTTTGTTTACGTGTTAAGGGCTTCTCGATTCGTGTCAGTTTGAACCTGCCAAGTTTAACTAAAAGGAGTCAGTACAAATAGGTTACTTTCTGAGTATGTAAGCTTGTTAAGGTCCACCCTGGGTGCCGTTTATTTAAGATAGTTCGAACTCGCACAAAATAGTTGATGTTCTAGGCGGAATCATATTTTATTAATGCTTCTAAACCGGTTCCAAAGGTTGCATTGTGCTATCTACGTGTTCGTCCGATGACGAGGGTAGCTTTAAAGGGGTTAAACAGACGCTCCCAGCATAAGTAAGCAAGCTTGTCCGCCCATCACCGTGTTGATGCTAGAGATTGAGATAGAATAAAGTGCATCTCAAATTTGTCGAATGTCAGTAAATATCTGACAAGTAGTAACATTGGTTTAACATTTATTCTGACATGAGGAAATTGATTCTGTAAATATGCAGATTTTCTACAACATGAAAATATACTTTTCTAGCATCAGGTTGGTTTATTGATAGAACGCCAGTGAACGATACGCAAGGAGAAATATTCGATCTGTTTACATCATCAAACCTGTTACAAAGTATTGTGCATTTAATTTGTTATAAGTTACTTTACTAGCAGTGTGGTATTTTTTGTGTGTTAAAGGCTCATAACTAACCTTGTATTTGTGTTAATGTATGGAACAAATAAATAGGTGACAGTGTCAATATATAATAACTTTTCAAACAGGCGAGAAAAAAGAGAAGGGGGGTGTAACGTCCACTCGACACAAACTAGGTCATTTCGGGACTAACACAAGGTTGGATTTTATTTCATTAACCCGCTTGCAAGTAGGGGGTTTTAGCGGGGGGGGGGGGGGGGGTAGGGGAAAACCCACGAGGTTCGACAGGCGACACTGTTATTTGTCCTGTAAAACTAGGAAATCGATACCATGTCAGTTGACTCAATGACAGACCATATGATACATCACGCACGTGCTAACCATTCTGCCATCCAATTTATATCTCGGTATTTTGTTAGTTCCCTCAACACTGTTTAAAAAACGACCAGATTCATGCTCGTGCAGTAGAAATGTAGTTCCCGCCCTTGTAAAATACAGACCACAATGCATACCTAGCTATAGAATAAAAACAGAATTAAGTTATACTATAATATCAAACTAAAGGAAGTTTTAATGTTCAAAGACCCTAAACTTCTTCTCTTCCTTGGCGAGCTTCTATTTTATATTCGGCAATGCCCCTTCAGTCAGTATAGCCTGTTGTAAGCATATCGTATATATGCCATGTAGATAAAGGAGATAGGGGTTTCTATAGTCAAAGTTCAGCAGTTGATCAAAAATAAATGATGCATTTATAGAAGTTTGCGCCCTGCGTCTTTCCTATGTAGATGCATGCTGTATGTTGATGATTGATAATGTATCTAAAACATATATCAAGTATAATACACTTCCACCCATCACAAATGTCATGCATAAAGTATAGATCAGTAGACATTTAAAGAACTCCATCATTTTTAAGTGAATGCTAGCCGGAAACTACCAATAATACAACTCTTAGTTATTGTCTTTATACTCTGTAAATAAATAGAGTGGTGCATCATGTGCAACATAATAATAACAAACCCGTGAAGCAACACTGACATTTGATGCCGATAGAACAAGTTGTACATCTGCTGGCAGACGTGCTATTTTACTACAAATACAAACCAACTCTTGACGTCATCTTATGCAACTTACATCACTGGATATGATTATTTGGAGTTTTTGTGCAGGAATAATTAACCCAGTTATCTGCCCTTGTGTTGGGTTATTATTATTAAAGGTCAAAATGGCCCCCGACTTGATTTCTACACTTTGTTTTTACTTTGGGTTTGTTTGTTTTGAGTGTTGAGATGAAAGAAGACTATATTTATGTTGTATATAGAGTTTGTATTGACTATTCAACTGATATTATCGCCTATGTATATGTCTATCTCTAATTGTGATAAGAAATTTGGAATCGGAATCTCAGCTATGCTGCCAAATATCTTGGTGATTTTCTGTCTTATTTTGAATCTGGAATTTACGAAGTTCTCTTTAAACCTTCCAATTAGTTAGAATAGATTTTAAGGTATCTGACACGAGTTTAGCACCGTTGATCCAAAACTAAAACATGGTGGCGATGAGCTTTTTGCTCTGAGAGTAAAACAATTCATATCCACAGAAAATAGAAGCTATTCGATTATGTAGGGTGGTGTTGGTCTTGGTCTTCCAATACTCGAATGTGAAAAGAAATGGGGCTCATTCCACTTTGGAAAAGCTATGCAAGGAAATATGGATTTACCAACCTTGTCAGTCCCAAAAAGACATAGTGGTGTTCAGTGGACATTTAAACATATGTACCTCTTTGTACAGGAAAACCACTGATGTTTATAAGAAGAGTCGACAGCAAAAGCTTCTGAAACATTTCGTATACTTATTCTATTAAATGCTCGAATTTAATGGTAATTGTGTGACTGAATTTGTGAAATAGGGTTTAACTTTCTGCACCTATCGTGCATACGCCATCTAGTTTGTTAGGAGGTAAATTTTGCCGGGAAAGTAACCGGAATACAACTGTCAAGAGTTCGTTAACATGCACACCTGTTTTCACGGGACCTCGGTTTTTTGTCCCATCCGAAGGATTTTGATTCGTTAGAGGTAGGCACCCCGTCCTACATCACTGATAAGGGGGAACCACGCTGGAAAATCCCCAGGAACTTTGGCAAGTTAGCGAACGCGCCTTACTCAGCCACTGGTAATTGAGTAAGTTTACATGTGTATACCTGTAATGTATATTTTACCTCACCTGTATAAGAACGTGAATTATCCCACACTTTACATTCTCTTTAACAGTCAATGTATGGTACACACGTGTAAGTGAAAAATATGTAACTATGGTAGACACATGAAAGTAGCAATAATTAGACTCTTTTCTAAACAGATACACCCAACCAGAATGTTTTTTTCGCTTCTGACATGACGTGAGAATAACTCAAAGAAGATACATATGCTTCGATATTTGTTTGGGGTAATGGTCAAACCGAATGTTTATTTCCAACCGTCTCCACTGCAAGAGACTTACCATTTTTTTGAACTAGCGTCTACTTAAACCACCGCCGTATTCATTAGCTCAGTAGGAGGTTAAACCCCATTCCATTTCTTAAACCACCAGAAGATTCCTTACTGTTCTGTAGCCTATTTTTGGAAATTTAGAACGACAAAAATATGTTAGTTTTCCAGAAATGTGTCACTGTATCCAAACGATTTTGTGAACGAAAATATCTCAAAAATGAGTTAGGTAATGGAGTTCCTTGTCAGAAGATGTTGAAATAGTTATTATATAATCCATCAGCGAAATCATGTAACAATGCATTAATTGTTTTAAGGCATCCTGCTATGTAACAACACACTTGTTTATTTATGCCGAGTAACAAAGAAATAAAGGATGCATATTGCATCTGTTTGCACTCGGCGATACCATAACATGCAATCGCAATATGGCGGATTATTGAAAGACGGATGTAAAAGTAAACTACCTGGTGGACGCAGGCACAGGGGACGCGGAAGAAAAACTGTTTATGAATATCGGGTACAGAGTTATAAATATTTTCTGTAGGAATGAAAAATATTATGGGTAGAATCAAAGTCAGTCCCGCCTGCTTTGAAGGTTGTTCCCCTGTTTGATATAGAGATCAAGTCGCGATCTTCCCTGGTGATGTACATGTTGGTTATTCCAATACTGTAGACTGTACCAGGATACCTTAGCTCTAGATGTTATCAAGTGATGATGGCAACCCATTAAAATATAGTTTATAATCCTTTCTTTTTCACCTTTCGCCACTCTTCTGTAGCAAACAAAACATCAAAATCTAATTTGATGCTTTAACAATCGTTTTGTTCACCCTGGTTGATTCAGCTTTGACGAGGATTCACTTCGACATCCACCGTGCTAAAATATTCAAGCTACATGTAGATCTATGTTTGATGTCAGTTTGTACTTATCTCTCTACCTTCCCTTACCTGTTGAAATCATCCAGCAAATTTCTTCCCAAAATGTGATTTTTATCACCCGATGAAATGGACCATCACTAACATCTTTGTTATATCTTCCATGATCCAAATTTTTACTGTCGGTTCTCCTTACACTATACAGAATTCTATAGATCTTGCAAGATATTTGGAAACCTATAGAACAGACGATATGTACTACAACTACTTTTCTTTCATTTACAATAAATAATCGTAAAATGTCAAGATGAAGTCTGTGGTGTCAATGCCCTTTTTGTTTAGAAGTATACAGAAAGTGTAACGTAACAATGCTGGGGTTTTCGATGAGCTTGAGTACGCGGCACGCTTCTTCATTAAGAAAAAAGATAAGGAAAATCTATTTGACTCAAGGAGTTTGATCTCCCACTGGGCTCAAATGAATAAAAGTCAACATATTTTCTTAATTGAAAGGAAGCAGCAGTATAGAGTAGGCACGAGTGTGGTTTATCAAAGAGCCTTTGGCCACTAGCATGTCACAAGTGTCTTCATTACCAACCCACTGATTACCAGATCAGATCACAATCTTACTATGGATTACCTTTAAACAAAATACCCCCATTGTCAGACCCAAAACAAACAACACGCACTTTAACCCTTTCTCCAGCCACCAGACACTTTAACAATACTGTTGTTTTTCTACACAAATTATGCAACTTCGAAACAACACACCATTGATAAGCCAAGGTCTTGAGAAGTAAGAAAGGGATCTCTTGGTAATATCATTGGCTTAATCTAACGAGTTGGAAGACTTGAATATCCTGTATAAAGATGTCGCTTTGACTTCTGAATCTTAAGATTTTTCTTTTGAAATATCGATAAGATCACGTTCGTCGGATATCCATGATTACACGATTGTAACTCTTGAAGTACCTCCTCTCAAAGAGTTAATCTTAGAATATCTATAATATCTAACGCTTGGTTTTCAATTCCTTAAACAAGAATTTCTTATTTTATTTTTATTTGATTTTATGTGATTATTGTCTTGATATGCACCAATTTATAAAGATCATTGCACATCTGAGTACGAAAAAAATCTCGTTGTTTACCGTACAATAAATTGCACAAATCATTAAGCATCCAATACATAGCATGATAAAAGAGTTTACACCCATTTTTTACGAGCCAAACAAACATGTTGTCTTCAAAAACACCGCTAAATATTTATTTGAACTCTTTCCTATGTGTCTTCCTTTGTAAACACACGAACCGAGATTAAATACTTGATAATCTACTATTAAACTCGCATTGGTGTAAGGTAGGTTTGGATGGAGGTTAGATGATAACATCCGAAGTGTTGGAGGCAATTGCCTCTTGGCCGCCAGCAGCTAAAGATAAACTTACATGACTTACTCTTATCTTACGTTGCGTTTTATTACCCCTTACGCAATGTTGGCCCAACCCAGACTGTTCAACCTTACAGATGAAAGGTATCGTAATAAGGCTTTATGGTATTTGTAATAAGATTACTAAGTTTTTATGATTTAGTCATTACTTAGTAATTACTTTGATCTTATCTTCACTGCTTTCTACTATAATCAATACGTCATAATTTATAAACATCGTTTCATTTTGACATCTGCTACCTTTCTCCTGTCGCCATCTTCTTTAACAAGTGTTCCATAAAAATAGCAATATATTTAACGAAACGAAATGAATATTATATACAGTAAACAATAACTAATTATATTTAAGAGGTTTTTATCCTTTAAAAATCTTATCTTCAGTGTCTTGGTTATTTCAACACTAGGTACAAATGAGAACAATTACTAAAATTATACAAATAGAATGATAGCAGATAATAATGTTGAGGTGGTAAAAGATTTGGCGGTTAGAAAGCTCAATCTCCTTAATTATTTCAACACTCTGTGCAAATGAAAATAATTAATAGGATTATGTCTGATGGAAGCGGAATAAAAGACTTTATATATAGCCTGAAATTATACATTAAGTGTTCACAAAACACCGAATAGGAAATGAAATGGTTTTAATGTTCTGTCTACACTTTAGCCTGGCCGTTCTGGGACTAACATAGGTATGGATAAATTTGCCCGATCAAAAGTTCAATATTTCGAATGACAAAGTCACGATATTGTATACCTCGGGCGCAGGAAACCTCAATGTACTTTTTAAACCGCATCCAGACAGTCTAGTCGTTAATTTTTTATCCCCATCACCCGACTCCTAAAATGTAAGACACTTTTTTTAAAGAGGACATTCAACTGTATGATATTTTGTATGTACCTCTGAATGAAATCCCTTAATAATTAATGACATACTGAATGAGTTTAGGGACCACTGCGTGTGTCAGGAGATAGATAAGTCCCTACAGCTGCGCCAGTATGTAATTACCTATTAAACTTTTAACAAGCTTTTGATCTTGCTAAATGAACACAGCCCCTATTAGCGGTATAATACTAGACAAATTGTGTTCAGCGACCATCTTATTTAAAGATAAAAGAGAAAATTGTCCAGTGGTGTCAGAAGTAGCATACTCCCTACTCCTTAATGGCGCTAGATTTGTACATAAATATCCTAACATATAAACTGCTAATTGTCCTGGCCGCAAACTATTAATTTCAAACGATTCTCTTGAATTCATCAGATACACTCACTTTAAGTATAATAAATGTTAACATCTTTCAAGATTTGTGTCTATCTCATTCTGAAGATGCACCCAAAAACCAAAGCTCCCGATTTTAGATTCATGTTTTTTTGTTGGTACTCGTAATGCATATATAAAACCGAAATTAAATTTGAATATCACCAAGATCTTGAATGTGTAGGTGATTTTATTACATTTCCTATATATTTCCACATTTTCTCATTATCTTAAAAATTATGTTTATGTATGATTTCATCTTAAGAAAGTGTAAATATTATTTTTGAAGACGTTAATAGTAATTCAATTTGAAGTGGCATGCTAGCTTTTCGAAACTATCAGTAAAATCTTGGAAGCTTCATATGAACACTTAGTAGAACAGCACAGACTTTACTATTTTAAAGAATATCCCCTTTTAATATGCACTCTGTGTACAACAGAACATGAAATAATTTTCAATTTTGCATAACAAAGGCTGACTTTAACACGCACACGGCATGTAATTGCGTACCTGCAGTGGTGATTATATTAAGAAAAACAACAATACCTTATGGAACAGCAAACCCTTGCATGTGATATGGAATGAAAAATATCTAATAAATTAAATGACCAGAAGACAGTTAATTTATATAATAGAACAAAACGTCACCCTACCAATTTATAAATCAAAGTTATTTATTTGTCAATTTATTCGTAATCAATCTTTACTACATTACAGGTAACATGTCATTATATAGCGATTGAAAATTGGCGATCATTTTACAACATGTATTTTAAATCCAATTTGTATTTCGGTTGACCTCCGCCCCGCTTGTTCTTTAATATTATATTACCTCTTTGTCGGCGTGTTTTGATATTCTTTATCAAATAAAAGTTGTAATTCTTTAATAATAGAATTTATATAGCCCCGTTTGTCTTTTTAATTATTATACTGAATGATTAAAATGTTTGCCGACGACAAGATGTTGATTGATGCTTCAGATGAAGATTCTTCAAAACCAATTTTCCCACGAAATCACGCCGATTTGATCATTTTAAGATTTTGTCAGGATTCTATTGAATTTCTTTTTTAGATTTTGTTTAAAGAACTATAAATAAATGAAATGGGGTTTAACGTCCTACTTTGCCTCACTAATCTGCATAATGAAGACAGCATATGTCATGCATTACGCTATGATTGAAAGTATACCCTAACCGCGGTGCTACGTCCTAATGCTTATTCCTATTTTTAAGAGTTAAAATTATCGAAAGTAGTCATATGAGCATAACCCGTACATGGGCCTGAAACGTGAGAGAGAAACGACGTTTAACGTCCACTCGACACAAACTAAGTCATTTCGGGATTGACGTGTCGTTCATTTTTTGTTTATTTTAATAATTCGCTTGTGCGTAGGGGTCTTTAGCAGACCTTATGATACAGCGCTCAGGCGCTAAGCATTCGTCCATTGAACCCCTTCTCCATAAAATGTACGTTATATACGAAACGAATAAGTAACATACAATGTTAATCTGAGAAGTCAAAACCCATCTACAAATTTTTACTAAAGGTATTCTACAGGGTTCATATTTTGACACATCGTATTAGTTTAGTTCACAAATGAATTTTAAAATGTTGCTATACATTGATCACTAGTTTTTCTGTTATTCTGTTATTTAACAATCACACACCTGATGAAAGACATGTGAAAATACATTCAAAAATAAAGCTTAACCATCTGTGATATTGTGGTACAGGTATTGTTATCAATGGATCTTAAACACTTGTTCCGACATCATTTGTCAGTATTAAAACTCTTCGTATGCAACCTGTGCTACCTCCTAAATTTTAATCTTCAGTCATGGTCGAGTTGCTGAAAAAACTGAACGTTAAGGTCGAATGGGTCGTAAAAGACGAACAGTGTACAACAATTACACAATTTGTATTAACGTTTATGTTAGAAAAATAATCATTGTTTGATTATTCAAATTTAATGAATATTTTATGAGCTACTTTATGAGTTTGTCAATGGTATTACAACGATTACCCAACACGTATTTGACTTGCATCGCTTTCTTTAACTTTTACATTAAAATTTTAGCAGTACAGATTAACTCCTCCACACTGAACTCATCCCAGACAATGTAGTATTTGATTTTTATGGGCTTTTATCATATCCTTTTGTATATGTCGTTAGGCACATATTTGTTTATTCCCGAGCGTCATAGTTACTGTATGTAATATTAAAATTATAAAAAAAGCATGATAAATCGCTGACGTCTTAAAATTGAAGTAGATAAACTCCCACTCTATATCAATTGTTCTATATTGTTTCTGGCGTGTCTGGGGGATGTATTATGAATTTATCAATCTGTTATTTTTCTTCCTGAACAAGAATCATGTCTACAACAAACATTGTTTATTGTGAAATACAATAGTTCAGAACAACAGTTATTGTGAGTTTAAGACTGATTGAATATTCTAGAAAAAGTAGTTGTTTTCTTGGCCTGTTTTAAGGAAATGGAATCACCATTGTCCAGAACAAACCAACTTACAGAAATTATCTTTAGATGTCTGCCTTTATTATTGTACATCGTGTGGATGTGCGAATGATGGTTGTTCCAGTCCTGTTATGTCTAGACTTGAAAATGACCACGATGAATTATAATTTAGCAGCGTGACGGTTCCTGATTTAACCATGTCTGGTTCAGAACAAAACAATAATTTTGAGTTCTGTGATATATATTATAGATGTTATCACTTTTTTGAATACTAAATAATTTTGTGACGTATAATATGAAACAAGATCTATCCAGAATACAAGTTCACGTATAATTTGTATTAGACATTTTGATTGGGCAAACCTTCTTCCCGGTAACCCAGACATCTGAGATACGGCGTGACATGCTCTTTTAATTATTTATTTTTGATGTCCATTATTCCCATTGTTAATGTCTATAACTTCGGATACGCTACTTTGATCTTTGGTCTTCTGTTTTGTACTGTTGGTCTATTAAAGACCATCACACATTAATTATTAAAGACTATGGTTATGGATCTGAACCGGGTCGTTTCATATACCAAGGTAGGGTGTAATTGATATGAATTAGCTAATAGATGTCTCGTGCTATAAACAAAACAGTCGGTGTGCATTACGCCACATCCGCAATCTACAAGGCTGGGATTGGATTTGATTTATAATATTTGTTAAATAGCAAGTGCATACTTCCAAGTATACATAAACTTTATAGCAGTATATTCTATAATAAAATTGTCTATAGACTCGATATTAGAGGGGGGGGGGGACTAACATGTGGGTCTTATTGTGGCCTGTTATTGAGTCGTCTAGTGTGATTACGGGACAAGTGTTTGGATCGCCTGCTCTACCTCGTGGGTTTTCTCCGCGTCCCCGTGCACTGCTAAAGACCAAGTATGTGTCGAGTGCCCCCCCCCCCCCTGTATAACAACGAATACAACCACGGTTATTCCCGCATTCAAACATACCTCCGATATAAGCCACATCTTTATAATCCCAGCGGGTATAAATCGAACGACATGTTTATGTTTTACAAAAAACCCAGATATTTATGACCCCCTAATTTGACGCCCCTTGTGTCTACCGCTGGCCTGGGAACTACCGGTTGTTATTAAACGACCTTTAGTCTAGGTGGCCCCCAAATTGCTATTAGCACATTCCTCGATGTTTAGAAGAGAGCCCCGATGATGTCCGACAAAGAGATCAGGATATCGGGCTGTCTGATTGACAGTTTTCTACACTATGTGAAGTTTTATCGCGAGTACAATTACTGATGGTTTAAGATTTATTTCTGATATACGTCCATTGTCTGAACAATCGGGTTGGTCGTCCTGTTTTATTGATTTCATTTGTCTGTTGTTTTTCCTCTTATATTGTGGGAAACGTTGCAGACATATTATTATGGCAACATCATTCCTCTGGTCAATAGTCCCGTGATTCTTCTATTTTTGTAATTTTTGTTGATTGCTAATATAAAAGAAATGAAATGGGGTTTAAAGTCCTACTGCTCTGCTCCTAAACTCTCCCGTGCTTCCTATTGTTGTACTAGATATTCCAATCTTTTGATTTTGTAAGCAGTTACACCTGTGACACAACCTAGCAACTTTCTTTGTTTGCCAGGTATGCCACAGAAAAACCTAGTAACCCAAAAGTCAAATCAATGGAGTTGAATATTCATTCATTACTTTTTCCTTTGTTTTCTCAAAATAATAGTTAGTTGGTGTTGCCTTTTGGCGGGAGAAACTGGCTAATGAACATGGGTAATATAAATAGATAAATATATGTCATTTAATATTCCTACTATTCGACGTAGTTTTTTTCATTCCTGATGACCACCTAACAGCCAAGCTAAAATTTTCAAACTAAATATACAAAAGTTTTAGTATGAGTAGGTCAGTTGTAACACAATTATGGGCTTTCATCTTATCAATTTTTTGCAAAGATGGTTGTTTATGTTGGCGTAGATTTAGAATCTAAAAGTTAACCAAAATGTTTTTGTGAGGTGGACACAAGGCTGGCCATTTCAGGTCATAAAATGGTAAACTTAAGGAGTGGGGTAATAAAACTAATGTCCACGTTTTGTGTTTTACAAAGTGTCACCATTAACTGCGGTACTGGCCTATAGCCATCGTGATAGAAAATAGCTACATTCTTTGTTTGGTGGATTAGTCTGTGCATGTCACCTTTTCAATATGACTATTAACATGGCAGGAAATATGCAATAAACCATTTATAAACATTAGTTTAATTACGATAAGGAGGGGTTTGTTGATTGTTGTGTTTTGTCGGACGAAAGTAGTTTTTATCATTAAATGAACACATCGTGCATTTTTATGATTTGGGTGATGTGACATTTGCCCCCTTGCTGTTGAAAATTGAACTTAATAGGTAAAACATATGTCGCACAGACACTTAGCATTTATTGCTCAAAACAAAGCACAATAACTGGAGGCTGAATTATCTAACAGCAATAAAGAAATAAGTAGCAGTGCTCTCCATAATTTTCAATGGTACACTTATGATCTCTCTAAGATTAAATTCAAAGTGTTGATTTGATTAAATTTACTGTCGTAATATGCTGGGGGGGGGGGGCTTACATACTCAACCAACGTACATTATTGCGATATCAGTTCAAATTTGTTTCAACCCAATTCAATATTGGAAATGTCGCAACATTTGGTGTATCTAGTCCTTCGGAACGTACGAGAACGTTTACGAATTGGTAGGCTTGTGCATGTTAATCAATTGGGATTTGAAAGGTGCTGATCCAAAAAATGACCAGACTATGGTGTCGATGAAACGTACAAATTATATTTAGCTTACCATGTATTCGTAAAAAGGTCGATCTTCGCTGATAGAAAAGAAGTAAGATCCTACTCAATTTAACAGCCTCACGCTCTCGGCACTGGACAGCATCAAAATTCGATATTAATTTGATTTAAGTATATTAGTAAGTGCAGTGGGACTGCACCACGCATAATTTATACACCCAAAACAAAAGAATCTACGGACACAATACGCAGAACTGCTCCTTTATATTTGTGACCTCTGTTCGAACTGCATGACTAGAATTTAAAACGTATTAACCATGAACATCAAAGCTGATTATTATTGTATAGTTATGATTAACATTGAATATTAAACTGCATTTTAAATACTATTTAAATCTATTTCAAATTGAAATTTGATATTGATAGTAAGTAAATGACAACAGCAGGCGAAATATGTATGATCGAGGGGTTTTTGTAATTAATTTATGCATTTTGACAGTTTGCTATATTATTACATGGATTTATGATTTATATAGCCACATCTGTAAAATCGTGTAACGCAAACATGTATGTAAAGATAATTTATTTCAATATTTTAAATTGAGTAATTAGGCTTCACGTTGTGATTCCCTTGCACAAGTTCATGATATACTGGCATTTAGATTCGTGGAAGGATTCTTATATCGAGTAATGAACACGTCGATGTAGTACTTATACGACAACAAGAACGGAAGTCAAAGTTCTCGTGTACTTCCAATTACTTAAATGTTCAAGGTCGTTAAAGCCTATTCCGTTTACTTAAATGTCCATAGGAAGGAGGGTCGTCATTTCGCTCCTTTGGCGAAATTCCAATAGGAAAACATAAGCTTGGTACAAGATGGCGGATGAAATGAGCAGAGATGCCATGGCAATATCCCATCACCATTGTCGCTCCCATGGCGAGATTCCTATAGTCGGGGATGGCATCGTACTAGGAAATAATAATCTTGGTACAAGATGGCGCATGGAACGAGCAGATAGACTATGAAACGCATTTATAATGACATGCGTCCATAAAACCCCCCCAACCCGCTTCCTGAACAACTGAATCAACCATTTTAATCTGACTGAATGTTTTGTAAATACGTCTATCTTACGATCAGGACGTCCTGTCAATTAAAACATGTAAATCTATTGTTAGTTTATCATCTTTCTACTGCAGGGCATCGTATTTAGTTAAACATCAACTCCCACTTACTAACCAACACGTAGTATAATTAAACTCCACAGATTAACAAGCCAGCGTGCCAAAGATTGTGAAAACACTGCAGGGGTTTCTAACAGTTGTGCTGCTTGGACATGCAGTTGGCACTCGATGGGTGTCTTATCTTGTTGATTAATACCCAGAAGCTGATTTCTCTTTCTACCAATGATAAATATGTAAAAATATTGTTGTTTTTCTGTTAGGTTGCCTAAAAAAGGTTTGAGTGATTACAGTTGTATTTACTCAGAGTTACGATTTCTAACTTTTACAACAGACTTCTGGCAGAGATTCTGTTATTGATGCTTAAAGTCATTGATGCCAGGTTAGGTTTTCTTGACCTTGACTTGAATACTGTCATAAAAAATACACGCTCACGCGTTTATGTCAATTTAAACTTGCAACGGCAATTCCCAATTCGTTGCCGCATAACGTAAAATATGCTTTGGAGAAGCTATCGTGTAATTAGAAAATCTTTAAAATAAAAATATGGCTATAAAAATTAATGAAGAGCATATTTTTGTTGAGTAAAAACTCTTTTTAGAATATAACAGATTTTTCATATCCTTAGAAGTAATTGCAATGTGCAACTTGAATTTCAACTGTGGAATTTCTGATGCAATACATCTGTGTTCAGCTGAATGATAAGAACAATTTCGTACCTGACCTTCATACTTTGAAAATTGACTATTTGTTCTTGTATATATCCCCGAGCATTCATGTCAGAATATTTAGTGGTGACTGCAGTCACTGCATAATGTTATTGCATAATTAAAAGGCTTGAAGAAATAAGAACAAGTTGGATAAACTGCAGTGAAAATTGTTATTATAGCGGGTGTTTAAATCGGTTAATGTCCCTTTGGGAATCATTGCCAACAAAAGGTACCAGAATCCTCCTATTTAGAATGGTAGTGCAATACAAAAATACAACTCCAAAAATAAGAAGGAGCAAAACAGTAGGACGTCAAACCCCATTTCATTTCATTTCCCCAAAAAAGAAGTGATATTGGGTGCTATAGATAGAGCAAGAACATTATTTATTGCCAGCAATTGTGCCAGGGTAACCCCTGGGTTTTACACCACCACCAATAACAGCTCGAATTGCGCAGGGTATGCAACAGTCTATCCTTATCTGTCCAGCAATCGATGTAATATAAACATAGACTGACCATTGGTCATACTGACTGATGACCACTGGATTCCGTATTGACTACGAACAGGCCGGAACAGCTCTACTACTAATATAATCACGGCCTGGTCATTAGATTCCATATTGTTCAGGGATGGGATAACAGCACGGTAATATAAACACACTGTCTGACCACTGGCTGGACTATCAGTGACCAGTGGTCACCACATCGAGGTGCTAACACATTAAGTATACAAACACCATATGATGGCATATAGGGGAAGAAATATTTCATAATGGAATTCATTCCACAGCAGGGAGTAGCGTGGCATCTTTTTCCTGTGACGACAGGTTCTAAATCAACATGCTGCATAGGCATGTTCCGTGCATGTGCACAATTTTAACTCCAAAATATCGCTTTCTTTTAAATGAATTAACTGACAAGCACAGAGCTTGGAATCCAGAAAAGCTACGTCAGCAGAAGTTGATATTTTTTAATACAAAACATCGATTTTTATTCTTTAGTATGTCTTCATTAAGCCAGTCGGAGCAGAACAGTCGAGCATTAACCCCCGTTTCATTTTATTTATTCTTTAGCTAGTAGACGGCTAGAACAATCGGATGTGTTACTCGAAAGGAAACACGTGGTGCTGTGGAGCCTTGCAGGGCTATTAAGTCAAGTTTAAATTTTCATTTGTAATAAGTGTATTACTAAAGCATAATATTTAGTATGTTATATACGAGAAAAGATTACAAACGCCCTACTTCTTGTGTGGTTTCTAGTAGTTTGGTCATCACGGTGACAGATTTAATTATAAGAGGTTCTCAAGTGTTACGAATGGCACAGCTCATTGGGCACTACTGAAACCAAATGGTACAGCTCTACTTTGATTATCTTGTTAACACTTTATCAGTTACTAATAGAGTAGTCTGATGTGTAACATTTTGTTTCTATCAACTACTGATAATAATACTAATAACATCACTTATAGCCCTAGATTCTCACTGAAAATTCTTCGCCACGGCCAAAGGGATTCCAAAAGCAACACACAGCTTATTTATATTGACCCAACAATTTAGTATGTTAAATTAATTCATCTGGGTCTTTGCTTGGTTTTGGCATTTTAGTCATACCGATATATTTTTGTTCTCACTGTCTATTCGCACCTTGCTTATCTTAATCCTAATTTTCAATATTGGGTGAATGTGGTGCTACAAATCTCTAAATCACGAATAACAAAATGAAGGATCTATCTGAAGACAGAGCAGGGGTCAATTCCGTCAAACACATAATTTACCAGGTTCAGGAATGTGATAGAACAGATTTCTAATCTGAACTGACCAGTAGCAAATTGACCGCAGGCAGAACATCCTTATTCTGTCAACTTTTGATGATTTTGTTATCAAAGTCAACACACTTTGATTTCATACTTTCAATACCCTTTTCTAATACTAATCCTAACTTGATAGATTAAATGTTAGGGTCTGTTAAAGGCATCATCTTCATTATTCCAGAAATCCAATTTCTTCATTCATTCATTCTGTTAAAGACAACTGGCATAACTTTTGTAAATTTCTCCACTTGTGACACAAGTAATTAGCCTGCCTATATATAATCTAAAAATGAGAATTAATGTTGGTAATGGTTTATCTCGTCCATGCTGTAAAAGATATTATAATCTATAAGCAACTTACATGTAAATATGTGTTATTTTTATTCTCTAAAGATAAAGCTCCATTCTTGAGGAGAGGAGCTGAGACTATTCCCAACACATCTAAAACAAACAGTCTTGTAATATCTATATAATAAGTATAGTTATTCTCCCAAAATAATTAAGTGGAAATAGATTAAAGTGGGTTCTATTTATGTAATTTTACAAAGAAGTTTTGTTTAATACTAATTGAAATGCACGTATTTGTACGTATCTCTTTATCCCTAAATAGATACAGCTCGGTTGCGCCATTTAAAGTGACTCAATTCTGTTCCCACTATAGATCGCAATACATAAAATGTCCATTTAATGTCCCTTTAATCGATATTTTTATACTATTGTTTTGATATTGATTAAGGTTCCTGGTAAATGTATAAGAATTATTTTGAAACTTCGAATTTATGAGTTTTTATTCATGAATAACGAGAGAGTGATATTGTGCAGAACTGTGATGCAAACTGAACCCGTATAACAAATTAGCTCTTGACTGTTCATCGCATGCAATAAAATTGTATCCCTTTAAGGCAATATGATCATTCAGACCGGCTGGCAAATGAACTTAACTGACAGATTTGGATTTAAAATCTCACATCATTATAAAAACGCAGATAACTCTTATTATTTGTATTCTCAGAAATCCATCATTTTCTGACCTTTCGTGCTTTCTTTAAATTCTAATCCTACGGTAAGCTTAAGCCTTTAATTAAGTTAAACCTGGCAATTTAGCTATCTCATATGACGTCTCTGGTAGCTCAGGTTTTAAGTCGCTATTATTTCTGCTTATCATAAACAACTTCATCAACTGATAGCAAACACAGAACTTGATAAACATGACACCTTCTGTTTAGTCACAATCATCCATCTGTTTTCTGCTCGGTCAAATACATTTATAGGTTGAGATAAGACAAGGTGAATCTCCCATGAAGATGAATTCGCTTTCCGTATCACAACACTTGATAATTCTTCATAATATTAATCAACGCATTAATTCTAAGAGGTGAATGTATTTATAATGAGGAGGTAAAGCGTGCCTTAGAGAACAAAGCGCGATATGAAATATTTTTTAAAATCAGAGAGTACTCAGTTCGTTACTGTTCATTCATTTCATTAAGTTAACGTCACACTACGCGAATTCAACGCGATTTTTCATCGCTTTTAATTCAGCAAAAAATATCACAAGAGATCGTCGCACACCAGGACGAAATGGTATTTTTTTTATTCTCAACAAGATGGCGGATTAAAAATATGTTTCGTTTCGCGTAGGTGTTAAAACCAAACAAAATATATAACCTACACAATATAGTACATTGGAATTAATGTTTTGTTTCGCATAAACTCAAAAACCAAATTCCAAACTTCTGTGATTCTCGTCTTCTTTTTTTTATTTTCTGTTTCTGCTAGTTGTTTCTTATGGAGGCTCAGCGACTCGTGTTCGTATTATAAACACTGGCAGTTTTTCGTCATTTAAACAATATTGCTACTACTCTAACAGGGAGAAGATGCTAGAAAAGGCGCCATATTACGTGAGCGGGAAAAGATTTAATATGTGTAAGTAATACAAATAAACAAGCAGACGAGCCTTTAATTTTAAAGGCACGATCGTTGCGCCATCTGGATGAGTGATCGTGAGATGAGATTGCAACATGTTTGACTAAGCAGTAGTTTAATTTGCAGTCAGGTAACGTAATGAATGATCTGTTAGGTTAATCTGCTATCAGATATATTAATTACTTATATTTCATGTTATACGTGTGTATGTTTCATATATTAATTACTTATATTTCATGTTATACGTGTGTTATTTTTAATATGTAGCTGTGTAAGTCAATAACTGGGTTTATTAAGTAGCAAATAGGCGATACTAGTAAAATACCATACATATTTCAGATTCCTTTTTATAACTAGCAATGCTGCGTTGTTTTTAATATCATTAAAATTATAATAGTTGGAGATGGTATTATATGGTGCATGTAATAATGATATAAGTTAAGGTTACCAATTTCTGTGTAGGGCATATTTTGTTGAAATGAAACGACGTTTAACGCCTTACTTTTCTGCACAAACCGGGATAAAAGCCAAACACAATTATCTGTAAAGAGTAAACAAAATACAAATTCTGATGGATGACATCGTCAAAATTCAAGATGTTGCCTTATGTACGACATCCATCACAACTATGGCACATTTTAAACAGTTGGGTACAATGGAGCTTTTGTTTTTAAAATACATATTATTTGCCCAAATCTAAGCATCTTAGCCTTAAGAATGTTTATACTATGAAAGTACAAAGAACCAAAAACACCTCTCTCGGGTGTAACAACAGTTAGATCAATTAGATTTTCCCCCCACTTGTTGACTGGTATGATAAAATCTATTTTATTAATAGACTATATCAATCAGCCAACTAACTGTTAAAGGTATATCGCATTACTGACCTCATTTGTTAATTATTATCAGGTATTCTCGACTGATGTGGAGCAAGATTTGTTTTAGGTGTAACCGGTTACTCTCTTCATTTATATATCAAAATATTTACATGGAAATCATATTTTTAATGAATATTAACGATAATGAGTTTTTACTTATAAGTATATAATTTTTTGAAAACGGAACCTTTAAACAAAAAGCATGGTATCTAAAATAGCCATAATATATAGATTGTCTGGTCAACTATTGTCTCAATTGTGATTGGGTAACAAAATTAGGAACCACGGTGAGTAAGACGTTGGCCTTCTAACATGGGAGTCCGTGCTCGATCCCTGCATTGGACGAGAAAGTCCACGAGATTTGTTGGCGTGTTTCCCGCTTGTCAGTGGTGCTAGACAGGGGATAACGTATTAGCGTTCACGTAAAATATCCCTGGGAAGTAGGTCGTAGCGACACTGTCAGGGCAAAATTCCCCTCACAGCACACTGTATGGCGCATGTCTATCCCCACGAGCCCAATCGGAGCAGAACAGCGGGACGTCAAATCCCGTTACATTTCATTTCATGTAACGAAATTACATTTCTGTTTTATCTAAGTGCTTTGTACACTCTTACACAGTTCCCGTCTTTGGTCCGCACTTATGCAGAACTTCACGAGAAAACATTTCTACGCTTTATCTTTGCTTCTTGGTTCAGAAAACATTTCCCAATATCTCTGAACATTTCACAGAATCTGTGATTTTTACAATGTCGTAGATCTTCATCATCACATCGTAAACCCCGTTCTTTACTACGAAGAAGCTTAACATTTGTATAAAACTTATCGCAATAAGAGATGGGTTCGCTTTTGCCTGTTTTATTTTTTTTTCTTGTTATCTTGAAAGTATTTCATGTTGGTATCTTTACGGAATATTACGTTTCTTAAGAACAATTTATATTAACAGAAACGTTCTTATCAAACTCGGGAAAGCATTTTAGAAGATGGTATAACGTTCACTTACGATTATCTTGGATAGAAGAAATAACAAGAAAAGTTTGGAAAAAAAAAACACAATCATTATTATTATGTTGAAGAAAAGAAAAACTGCCCATTATCTAATCACTGTTAAATTTACTTTAGATTTGGTGAAAATTAAGTAGAGAAAAACATCTAATCGGTTAATAAAAGAAATGGATTTATTGGGGTTGTTTGTTGGAAAAATTTGTTTTAACATGTTTTAAAAAAAACTTTAAGGGAGATAGTATATATGGCATAAGTTTATGGTTCTATTATTTCGATCGAAAAACTTATCTTAACAAAACAGTTATTTTATAGTTATCTGTGGCATGATTCGCTGTTAACGGTCTTCTATTCTATTCTGGTGCTAAGTTAAAACACAATCTCACAGGTTTTTGTTTTGAAATGAAATATGTTGGTTAATTCATGGTAATAAATATACGAGCCTCGGTGGCTCAGTGAGTAAGGCATAGGCCCACTATTCATTAGATCCGAAGTTCGAACCCAGTGTTTTGTCATTTATAGTTTTGCGGGAGAGGGAAGGGGGGCTGGAAAAAGAACTGTGTCTAGTCGTTCGGATTGGTCATAAACGGAGGACCCTCGTACACGTCTGTGTGTTGGTGTTCGAAATAAGAGTAGGCCATAGCTCCGCTGCCCGTACAAGATTTCCCTCATAGCTCACGTTATGTCGTATATTCGTCTCAGTTAACCCGGTTGGTACAGAACAGTAGGACGTTAAACCCCATTTTTTCTCAATAATTTAATACTTGTAAGTAAGTGGTTTATAGCTTTCCCCTTAGCGAATTCGTCCAATATAACTGTCTACTTTAAAGTACTAACTATACCAAATGGCTATATTCGGGCGAAAAATATTTGAATTAATTGATATTTCAAAATATCTAAAACCGAAAATTCCATCTGAACTATTTTTACTCTTGTTTTCGAAAAAAATGATATTTTATTTTATACTGAAATTGAATCCGCGTGTAAAATTCTTTAAATATGAACCTCCAAAAAATTGTTTGAAAATTTCTTTTGAACTTTAAAAACGAAGCTATGTCCTTCAGCATGCGGGTATTAAAGATATGTCGATGAGCTTATAAGTAACAACTATATCAAAGACTCGAGGCTTTCTGGACGGGTATTAAATTATATCTTAACACTTTCCACTAATTTAAGCAATGTGTTAGAAGCGTGTGTAGTGCGATACATGACACGGTATGTTGTGTGGTTCTTACTTGACCAACGCAGTTTATTGTTGTAATATGAGTTAACATGTAAATCGAGATGGTCAAGCGTTGATGGACATGATCGGTCAACTGCAAATTTAAAACACGTGGATGTCCGAATGACCATTCCTCTTTTCACGGTCGTAAGCCCTAAAATCTTCTCTGTGGAATCCACGTTTTGAAATATGATACGCCATTTTGCCAACATCAAAAGAACAATCTGTGAAAATTATCACGCTAAGATTTCCGGGATTTTCTAAATTAATACAGCAGAATAAAAAAAGACTCAAGTTTTCATAAATATATCATCTCTGAGTTTGGTTGAAAGGGTTAATAATTAAATAAATACTTGTGTGGTCAACTCAAAGAAGACAGACTTTTATAAGTGCCAACGTGGACAAAATAATTTAACCCATTCGCGGATTTCTGTGGGAATCGAGCAGTTGGGTCGGTTCGGTTCAAAGGTTACAAATGTTCCGATATTTTTTCTAATGAGATTAGTGTTTAAAACATTGTCAAAGATTAGAAATATTGAGAAATGTTTTCTTGGACGAATCGTATGTTCAATCCCCATCTTCCTGTATTGCCAATGTAAAACATTCTGCAAGATTATAATATTTCATACAATGCTCTCTCTATTTCACTTGAATTATATTTGCAGCTAACTCAAAACTAGTTTGATGTAAAAATAAACTGGAATTTTACTCTTGATTTAAAGCCCACTTAAAAGAATCGGGTGAATTTCCATTCATTGGTTTAAAGACATACTAATAGTAGCAATCTATAGCGGTTTAATAATGTTCGTCTTTAATCTGTTTCGGTTTAAGACAAAATGTGTTTTATGTTAAGTCTCGTATATTTCACATAAGTAACCGTTAAATATTCGGGTCTTATATATGTATTATCAAAACAACCATATGAGTTATAGATGTTCAAGCGGCTTATCTTCACTGGGTCGATAACGTTTTATTTTCAGTCTACATAAATAGGTTGAAGAGCAGAAGAGAAAGTGAATATAGTTTTGGGTTGGAGAGTACACCACGGTAGATCTTATTGTTGCTACCGTAAACAGCTGATTGCTGGCTTCTGACATGACATTCTGGATCTTAAAGCGACACATTCTAAGAATATTGGTTTTAAAAATGAATATTGAAGGTTTTTTGGTTCGATTTGATTAAAATTAGAAACACTGGTCAAATTTAGATTAAGATCCATTCACATAAAAAGGTTTTGAATCTTAAAAAAAACAAACTGGTTAACACGGCTCTTTTTCACTACTCGGCCATTAACGAATCCGATAAAGTGTTTCGGCTGCAGACAATCTGGATGCCTATAACTGGGTCAGTTTGGTAAAAGCGAGAGAGAGAAATGGGATTTAACGTCCACTCGACACAAACTAGGTCATTTCGGGACTAAGTTTGGTAAATAAGCCAGTGTACATGACGCATTATTTGTTGCTAAGGATGCGTGTCTTTCGTCAAATGGAATATACAAAAAATATCACTAGCAAAATCCTTTTGCGATGGCCTTTAAAAGCATCGTTTCTCTGTCTATATCGTTATCGTAAAATACTCGTGATAGTTGTATTCAGGTATAATATATTATGATGTACGCTATGATTACTATTACCTAGACATAGATGTATTATGATGTGATGGCTGTTTTAATTGCGATTTCTTGTAGAACTGAGTGCCATAACCTACAACTTACTAGCTCCACGGAAAGATAACGTACATCGTCTACTGCTGCTGGATTTGGCCAACATCCCAATGCACCATGTGAATTAAGATACGGTACAACTTTCTCTAAATAGTTTTATTCTAATGAAAGCATATTGCAATTTGTTAATTAAAAGTTTAAGGGACAAAACTATTAATGGAAAATGAAAAACCAAACAATTTGTAGATTTAATAGATAGTTATTAATGGGTATTCAGACCTCCAGCTAATAATTTTTCATCAGCTAATGCCATAATGGAATTGGGAATATGCAAATAACGATTTAAAATAGAAAGGTTCTTAACCTAATTTAAGTGAAATACTTCATATTTGGAACCGATGTAGGTAAGGTTGGGTGTGGAGGGGTATGTTAAAAAAGAGTACGGAGTCAAATCGGATACCGAATCAAACGGCTCTGATTTCTTGAGTCAAATCGGATACCGAATCAAACGGCTCTGATTTCTTGAGTCAAATCGGATACCGAATCAAACGGATTCTGATTTCTTAAATGACCGAAATACTTTTGTTTCAGTTAACTAACGATGTAAGGTGTGGGTGGAGCTGACTTCTAAGTGCCAAGACTATAATTTTTATTATTTGTGTAAATTTTGTGTACTATAAACTGTGGATGCCAAGAGTTCGCACTTTGAAATTATCTGATTTATTTTAAATTAACTGATAAAATTTCCACACAACTTCTGCACCTATCAACTTTTCAACATCGTTATTCCTGGGTGTTTTAAGAACACTTTATGGCGTGAAATTGCATATTTATACTTTCAAGAAGTTCCAAAAGGGCAAACACGAACATGCGCCGTTTATTGTAAACCGGTGTTTAACGACGGGAGCCACCGGAAGGTAAGCGATTATCCAGCGTACCCCCCCCCCCCCTTGTCAATGGTGCAGGGCGTGGTACTTAGAAAGTAAAACAACTATAGTTATTGGGTGGCAAAAACCGAATTCCCGTGTACAAGTTAATATGTTCGCAAAACAGTCCTTGTCAGTTGGAATTCCCCGGTCTACATTATACCGGTTAGTTGAGAAAAGTAGGGCGGTAAACTTACACCCCATTTATTCAATCAATCGTTTTTTACAAAGTAGAGGTAACTGATACAAATGATAAAATTAACATTCCCCTATCTGTGAATTATTCGGTTATTTGTTTGATAATTCCAATTAGTTTGAAGGTACCAAGGACAAAACCATAATGCTGCACATGGATTGAATGGTATGACATTGGGTTTAACGTCTCAGCAACACCATACAATGGTCATTTTGGTTACTAACTAATTCAGAACAGGTTTAACTCGATATCCGATTTCGTTTCAGACCCGTATTTCATTTAGTTACAAAATAAGAGACCTTTTACCTTGAATATTTCCCCGTAAAATAGTAAGCAGATATGATATACACTATGGTACCTAAAAGAACTAAGTAGAACTAATAATAATAATAATAGGTGAAAAGGGACACTATGTAAATAAATAAGAAATACAAGACCGAATCAAAGATTTATACTAATAATAAACAGGAAAAGAAATTTAAAATAAATGTATTCCCGGCCCTTACAAAATCGATCTCGCTGGAAAAGGGAGAACCAAAAGGATACGTAACTGATGCGGTTTCACAGTCTACCTAACCATACGGAACCGGGTGTTGCTGTCTGTGCCCTCATCGCTCGATTACCACGGCGTATCCCTAAATATTGCTAATAATATAAAGTAAATAGGAAAAACAATGACCGATGTAGCCTACTTTATCGTGGTTGTTTTTCTGTCTTGTAGACCTATAATCAGTGATTGGCCATCTTATAGAAACAAGCTCCCCCAAAATACCAGACGTAACTTTAACCAGGTGCTAGATATATTATAAGATAGTCTATATCTACATATTGTACGATTTACCTTAGTACTGGTACAGAAGGTTATTGCCTTTCAGTAGTTCATCAAAACTTCCAACTATAATACACACAGTTAAAGGTACTGCTTCCACTCGTCTTTTGTTACGATTACAAAAAGCGAGTCTTAAAACTTAAAAGTTGACTTATTCTTAAACTTTTGCTGGGCAGCTTCAAAATCAAAAATTTCAACGAACAATAGTTAGCTCCAGAATTTGTGGAAGAGTTGGTCTTAACTTTGTGTAGTTGGATTCACTTCCCAGTCTGAAATTAATTCCTTTAAATGATAAAAATAGGATATGGATGAAATATTACTCACGATTTTCCTATTATGTTGGATCTGTCAGATTGTTCAATCGAAAAATTACACAAGATACCCGTTTTGCGCGATTATATCTAGTGATCTCTATATAACAAAGGTGTGGGGAAAGAATCTTAATTAATAAACAACCATTATATTTGTGGAGTATTATATTAGTGATGTCTACTACCTATAGGCATTGTTTTAGTTAGAATAGTGTTACCTTTACTCTAGGGTGTGTTCTGGCATCACCTACTCTAACCCTATCTCACCACCTTGTCTGTTTGCTTGTTGTTATTTCTCGAGGGTTTTTATAAATCAGACAAAATCTCTTCACATCTCGTCACTACAATCTTGTCTAGAGGTTCACTACTCAGGATGTTTAACTTGTATATTTACAAACATATTCGCCATTTTGAAATCTGATTTCGTGCATACGTATAACAACATTGGCAGCAATTTTACAGACGGTTGTATTTACTTCGATATTTGTATAGTTCCATGTGTGCGGTGGCAAGCAATGTCTACCATTTTATTACACGTATGGGGTTAAAGGTTAATTTAGTGTTCGTCGGTGCTTTTCGTTGTCAATCAATCCTGTATCCACCCAAGTTGTGCACAATGCTTTAAAGCTGCAATTTCATATTTTTAAGTTATATTTTTAAAATGTATTAAAATAAATCCTTAAGATAGATTGTATCTATAAACAGTCCTACCTTGTTAAATAATAATCGTATTAATCTTATAATTCATTATTGCCAGTTGAGAAATTGGCAAATATGTCATTTTGAACTTCAAATTCAAACATTTGAAGATAGCTATACCATGGGGGGGGGGGGGGCGGGGGGAAACAAGGGCGTATAATAGTAAGTTGACAACCTATTGAGCAAAAGACATAGAAATAATTATAATTTGAAAATATGAAATTATCGCTTCAAGGGAATGTTAAGGCACAAGAAGGAAGATAGGTTATTCACATATATGTTTCAAAAGTCAAAAATATTTATGTACATATATGTTTCAAAAGTCAAAAATATTTATGTTAATCGTGATTTGTACTATTTTAATGTAGAAACTATTTTAGCGTAAAATTTGTACCGTTTAAATGTTAAAATTGTTGTTATTACGTAGTTGGGGTACTATTTTAATGAATAAACTGTTGTTATTTAATTTTGTTTAATATGTAGGTAATATAGGTATGTGTTTACATACAAATCAGTAAGTAAGAATGCATGAATCAAATGGGGTTTAACATCCTAACTATCTGCACCAACCGGGCTAATTGAGACGGGAAATCAGTCCGTACGAGAGTGATCAATAGCCTATTATTGATTCCGTTATGTCTACATTCTACAGTTTCTGGACAAAGTAAACATCGTTAACGTTTTACTGATTTTAAGAAACGCAACCCTCTTCATTGATCGACCGGTAATTTCACGAACAGGCAAATTTTGTTCAAGATTTACGCCATAGACATTCGTAAACTGACCCAATCGAATCCTTTTGGAAGCTGAAAATGAAACTAATAATACCATATTCCATGACAAAACTTTATAAATCCTTAATTCTCCCTTTTTTCTAAAATGTGACGAGAAGCTAAATAATTGCTACCAATAGATGTGGATTGTTCGGAGAAATCCTCGCCCCAGTCCCAGGATGTGGTAACTACGGGAGTTTAAGATTAGACCATGAACAAATATCAGTAGAACGTAGCGTGGGGTTAAATTTTACTTCTACTTTTGATAACATTCCGACTATATAAACTTTACTATCATACTAAACTTCAGACCCTAGCATCAGATTTAAGTTTAATCATTTACCACATGTCAGATTGTATTGATTGTAACTATGACCTCAACTATATTTAGTAATAGGAACCGTGGATATGGGAACAGAAAAGGGATTGTCGTCCAAATGGTATTTTGGATTTCTTAAAGATATCATTTGTAATTAAACTCTGATTCTGAAAGCCAAGTCTTAACTATCGAGTGACTTGAATGAGGCCGCATATGCCTTGAACACCGCAACTATTGCTCTTTTTCTATGGAATTTTATATAGCCAATATTATGTCAATTATAGCTCACACCCTTTTGTGCTTATGTAGTCACCGTTGGGGCAGGGCGGCAAGACGGTAAACCGGATATTATAGCAGGAAAGGAGTCAACGATCTAAAATATCCAAAACATTTTACATAATTTCTGAAAAAAAGCCGTTTAGAACTTTCTCAAGGTGTGTAATTAAAAGTTTGGTAATGTTTTTTTTATATCCGGTGTATCCATGTTTATAATTTACGACTTATACACGAAACCACCTGTTTCTTAAAGATATATTAAAAGTGTTCAAAATTCGTTTTCCTCCAAATATTCCAAGGTTAATTTTTATAGTTTCTCGATTTACCAATTTTAACCCTGTAGGTCAATGTCAAGTACGCTTTAATTGTACAGACAGATATTCAGTTAGATTGATAACTTGGCATGAGATCTCCTATGTTAACTAGTAGAAGTTTTAAGTAGATTTTTAACATAGTTTTAAAGTGTGGGAGTGCGTCTGTTAACTCTACATGATATCTATAAGCTTCGTTATAAGTACATAATATTTAAATAGACCAGACAACTCGATATTACTCTCTGGGATATTATGAGAATTACATCATAAAATCAAAAGATATATTCGTCTATGTTCATACCTCTGTATATTTGGACTTACGTTATGGGTCACCATGCTGTGAGGAAACCCTCTGGTAGGATTTGAAGGTTGTTTAGTGGTTCAGGTAGCCAACTATCTGAAGTTTTCAGTAGGATTTAGATTCTATGCTGTCTCATGTATAACATTTACTTCGAAACATATGATTATTACAGATACCTGATATCATTTTCCAATTTAAAGGAAATATGTAATTTGGATAGTCAACTTGGTATTAATTTTGACAGATTCATTCATTAGATTTCCGTTTGTACCTCGGTTAGGATCGTTTTTCCATTTCAGTTATTAAGGCGAGGCTTACGCTGAAGGGAGTTTTAGGGTTCGACCAACGTTTTTACAGCCTATTATCTTAACCAGCAAAAGTGTATAGTCGTTCGGATTGGACCAAAAATCAAGGGGACGTGAATATGTACGTTAAAGACCAACTGATAGTTGTTATCGTTAGCCACTTCATTTCATTTATTTCATTAAGTAATGCAGTAAAGAATAGACTGTTTCTTTGGCTTATAGTGTGAAAAGACGTTCCATTAAAACCACAACTCATTCACCGAATACTGGATTTCCTATTTGGGTTAGGGTAAATCTATATGTAATCTAAGCTTCAATGAAAGAACCCATCTCACAGTTGTAATTTAATTATTTAAGACAGTGATGTGAATGGGATTGGTGTTGGAATGGTGCCTAACCTGTATTTTTAAAACGTTGATTAACTAATCTTTTAGAGTGGAAATAGATTTTATATAGGCTAGAAACATAACACAAATCATTGATGATTTTAACATTGTTAATTTAACCATTGTGGATTGTACTTTATTACAAAAAGTACAACAGACTTTTGTTAGTTATGCGAATTCCTTAAGTTAAACTCATATCGGGAATCATAGCGTTTTAGCAGAATGGTTATCTCGGCTGGTCACGACATGGTTAAGCCAAAATATGTTGAAGAAAGGAGCGTTCTTAACCTAATACCAGAGTCAATCAGACGATTTTACGCAATTTTCGGTATCATGGGTTCTGATTTGCGGATTATGGAGTCGACCAATGACAAGAGGTTAACGGTAGTCAACACAAACCAGGTCATTTCGGAACTATTATATATTAAATATTAATTCTGTAGTGCGCTTGAGCAGAGGAGATATTAACAATGGGGTGGGGTGTAGAGAAACTGGAGAGAAAACCATTGGTACTCGCATAAACATAGCACGTGACTTTGATTATGGTCAATGTTACCTTTTACATAGACTGGTGGCCAGTCTTCTCCACACACCAAAAATTGGCCAGTCCTCTCAAAAAAAAAAAACGAAAAATGGAAACGAAATAACGTACGAAACGAAAGTGTTGGTTTACTAAAAATTAATACTTTTATATAAATCGAAATGTAAAATAAATAGAAGAGACTGGGCCAGTCTACCTTCTACACAGTATCCTCGGCTTCTAAAATCAAATTCACCCCATTTACCCTGAAGTAGCAAAGAATGTTGTGCATGAGATCCGGTAAGTTAACTCATTTCACATGATCAGACACCAGTAAGTATCTATCCACATAATCAATGATTTTTTGTAGTAAGTGAGTATCTATATATTTGTTCTTCTAGTGGTATAAATAATTTAAGACATTAAGTAAGTTTATATGATATGATAGTGTATGTTATTGGGTACAGTATCTGTATCTGTCTGTTAAACATGATAATATATAATGTCAGGTAACACTTGTTAGACGGAACACCAGTAGCAACAAGTGATAATACCTTTTTGATCTACCCCATCTTATATTGCAGGAATCGTCATTTCCAGATATAACCTGATATGTCTGGCTAGATAACAAAGAAAGAATGATGTCATTATAATGGTGTAATATCATCCAATTTGGCACGAAATTAAAAGATAGTCTGATTTTGAATTTTATTAGCAATATCTTATAGACTATCTTATAGACTAGTATATTGTGGTGCTGCAGGGATGGAGGGTTGATGATAAGGAACAGTGTGGTACGAAAAGCTTAGGTCCCGTGTACAGGCGTGCACGTAAGACAGCCTTTGACAGTTGGAACTAGAAATAAGAGTATGTCGTAGTGCATTTACAATATAATTCCAACCAATGGTCAAGATAATAATTCCAGATTAATTAGACAAAAAATGAGGTTATACAAATGTTTTTGATATACCAATTTTACACAAAATTACTATTCTGTGTAATTATTGTGTTTATAAAGGTGTATTTTAACTCACCAATTATAGACAGAATCATAAGTTTATAATAGTTAGCACACTTAGTTTACTTTTCATAGTTTTGAATATTCAGTACAAAAACTCTACTGGACAAAAATCATAAAAATCAGAGCTTTTAATAAATTAGATGTTGTTTCGTCGTCTGCAACTACGATATGTAGGAAAATCCGTGCACATATGAGCGTGCATGTAAACGAAAACTTAAAAGTAGGCCGTAGTGCCGCTGTTCGGGCAAAGGCAAAATTCTCCTCATAGCACACTGTATGGGATTATCCTGTCGTTGAAGAAAAGTGAAACGTTAAATCCCATTTTATTTCAAGTATAGAGTAGCTAATGGTTATACATATATTATCATAATGTTCTATTTTAACGTACAGTCTGCAACAATCTGTTCATCAAAAGTCTACATACACTATCAACTATTCTCACTTGAAATCAATGCATCCCCTCATGGGTGAACACAGCTATTAACGGGAAACGTCTTCTAACAAATGAGTTTGTCTGGGTTTACAGACTCATCTACGGAAAGCAGAAATGGATACTTGGCATTGGGGGCAAATTATCATAACACCTAAATGAAATCTAACAGTGTTGTATGATGATGCTTCTAGCATAATAGAAATCAAACCTTCAGAAAATATTCTTTTCCAGATTAAACCGTTTAGTTCGATGATCTAAAACATGATTACAGTTCAATTTGTGAACATATTCGACGAAGATGCATCAAGCAAAGATTTTTGCAACGATTTTTATCATTCATAAACTGTCTATTGGGTGCTAAAATACCTGTACATATGCTTCACAGATGCATCAAAAGGCGTGAGATATTTATTTAATCTGCAACAAACTGTTATTTCCCTTAATGCTGTGATACATAAACTGTTGTATCTCTTCACTTAAAGGTCAACTTGGGTTTGATGTATACAAAATTGACCAGTGGTCTTTATCCTGCACTATGGGTCATTGGCGTTGATTTCTTCCCACAAAACTATTTGAGTCATCTTGTTTTCATGCATGCTCACGTTTTTAAACTTCGGCCTTTACTTCGACTCGGGTTTCGTGCATGTACACTAGAACAAAGGAATACGGTGCATGTTTAAAGCTGGTCCGTATCAATATTTACACGTGCGTCAGCCATTAGCTGCTTCGGATAGATAATGAAACAATATCTGAGAGATGCATGATATTCATTCGACATAGAGCAGCGTATGGCAGAAAAAAATACTCAAAAGATTCGATACAATTTGCTGAAGTTGTTCTTTTACCTACTCCTAGTCTTATCACGGTTCTGGCATTTACGAGAAGCGAGATTCCTAAATTGAAACAATTTCAAATGTCATCACGGGACTATCAGACGTGGAATAATGACGAGAATCTTTAAACGATAATTTGGGTTAAGCTGTTGATCTGATAATTCGGTTAAAGAATGTGGAATTCGAGATGTACCGAAGACAATTTTAATGTAAAACCTAATTATACGCCGAGTTTAAAAAAGCGGATATATATTTTCATACACACCTTGAAGAGGTAAAGTGTCTAACAATCTATTACTCCCTATCTAAGATTGGCATAAGTGTTGTTTTTTGTGATACAGGAATACAAATAAAAATACCAATGTGTTCATCCCTAAAACATTCATACTACAATAAAGTGCGTGACAAAGAGTGGATTTTTCTCCGTGTTGTATCAAAATAAAATTGTACTATATGTCAGTCCCGAAGTGAGTGGAAGTTAAAAACTCTCTCTCTCTCTCTCTCTCTCTCTCTCTCTCTCTCTCTCTCTCTCTTATAGCCACATATTCAAAAGGAATATGGCTCCATCGATATACGTCTAGCAGTTGTCTTATGGTTCATCAAAATTCTGTCTACATCAGACTATTGCCAGTGTTCTATAAACAGTTGTTTCATTGACCAGACAAGATCCAATAGAGATAGAACAAGTAGTACTTGATAGATACATGTATATTAACAGACAGTACAAATGGTCCGACTGATGAAAACTACCGATATAGCACAACAAATGTCCGGCTTCGTCTTAAAATAGATCAACTATTAGCTACTCACATCTTTTGAAATGTTGTGGATAATCGGAATCTATCTGCCAACCGTGTGTAGTTGTGTATTATATTAAACATCGTACATATAAATTCTTATTTGATAAATTTCGTGTGGCTTAACTAAATACTGGTATGCACCCAGTGCATTTAAAGCTAATGTATTTGATGAAATGTGTTTCGATGATTAGACAGAGTAGGCAGCAGAAAAAATGATGCATACAAAATATTTGTGAATTATCTTTAGACAGCAGAGCCCTGGAGCTGTAAAGGTTGCTAAAATCATGTCTGCATTGTCGAATATATCTCGTCTTTGTCACGCCATGATTATTGAAATGCCAGTAATTGATTCGCGCTGACATTTTCTGAAATAAATTAAGAAACGCGGGCCATACTTTCGTGACCATTCTTGTCCTAACAGATGAAAATAGTTAGACTTGTTCAAAGTGTCAGGGTTGTTTTTTCTTTCTGCAGCACAAAACATGAAAAGTAAAGGACCCGATGGTCAACCTTAGCTCACACCTGTAAAATACAACAATAGAGCCTTTCGCGAAATACAATCGCTGACAAAACATATCGGGACGATGTCCACCCCAAATTGACCAAATACTTCAATATCTTTGTCTTTTTATAGTATCCCCTACGGTGAGGACAGAATAGATACTCTTAAAAAACATTTTGTCACGACGACAAAGAGATGAAAAACCTAACTTCGTTTCTAAAACTGACCACAGGCCTTCTGTGTTATTTTACACAACAAACTTACGTTGATATATATAGTGCCAATATGTTCTCTTTATTTTATTATAATAAAAATATTTTCTTATAATAAAGAAATAACATCTTTACTAGATATAAATTATATAGACTTTCTCTTAGTATTGTATATCAGATTTTGACTTCTACAGAGATTAACTCATGTGTGACCAGACTGTGAAATATCAAGGCAATTTATCTGTTTATGATCAAACTGGAAACTCTGCTTATCCAAGAAATCGACTTATCTTGGATTTATTGACTGAAAAAATAATATTTTTGTCCGCATTGATTTTTGTCTTTTTTCTTCTTAAAGGATGGTTCAATATTAGATGAAGACGGCGTTTTGTCACCCACCTTAATAGCTTTTAATGTGCTATTGATTTAATTAAGACTAATGAATAGGGCTTTATTATACAGTATCTGCTGAGGCTGCTGTACTGTATTTCTAACAGCTAGGTGTGAGGATAGATTCTATAGCAGTAATCATCTATCTATGGTAATTGTTATTGATAAGCTAAGGGTGTGTATAAAGACAGCATCCACTTTCCCAGGAGGATCAAGATGGCTCTTTTATGTCTCCATATAAAAGATATAAATAAATATTATCATAATTTTGTCATTTGACGAAAAAGTACAAATGAACAATGCAACAATCAAAAAAAAAATTGCCAGTGATATGTTTTGGTGTCTTAGTTTTTAGATAATTAATATAATGATTGGGGTTAATTGGTTTTATTGTGTCTAAAGCTGAGAGTATCTGTACATTATTCAAATAGAAAATTGTAATAGATAACTCCCAGTGCGCTATAACCTGCATCTGTGATGTCATCAACAATATCACCCACAGTATTGACTAGTTCATGTATGTTATAAACATGGTCATAATCATACAAGTCAAATATATGCACATATTAAAACTCTTTAATGCATCATTCAAAGGTGGCCACAGGGCGGTTGGTGTCTGAGAGGAAGAGGCGGAAAGTGTGCATAATATTTCAGATAAGACTAAAAGAAGAGGTCAGGAGATGTACACATTAGCGTACAAGTGAAAGAACCCGTGACAGTTCGAGGCGGTGAAATTTTTCTAATTCGCATTGAACACGTAACCATGGAAATAAAAATGACCATATTTTGACGAGAAATTAAACCCCATCAAATTTACAATATCCGAATTAATGATATTTTCAGTTTTATGTTTAAATAATATGTTTTACACTATTAACATCTTTAAAAGAGGAAATTGGAGAAATAAAATGAACTTGAGTTGGTGCTGAAGAGGAAGAGAGGACAATTTGTTCTTAATGACAGTAAAATGACACGTGTGCGCTGTATTTATATTTTTTCTATTCTCTGTAAAAGCAGTTTAATAATTGATCTTAATCAAATCTCAAAGGACGAGCAATCGATATCGTATGATAACGAATAGCCAATTCTCTTATATTTACTAGAAAAATACGTTTTTATTTGTTTATTGGCCTTTCATCTCTAGATTGATGAATATGTCGTACTATTGGTGTGTTAGAATAAACAGTGTAATTTACTATGATAGATTAATACACACAGTATTAGCATATTACAATCATATTATAGAAACTACCATAGTAAATTCATTTTATTAAAAGAATATTAGAGAAAAATGCAAGAAAGTTGAGCGTTTTGACAAAATGGAGAAAAACTTTCAAATTGTAGCTTATTTAGAAGCATTCTTCATTAAAGATTTGTCTCTTTAAAGTACTTTCACCTTGACTCAAGACAAGATCCGTTCGCTCATATCGCTCTTGTTAATTATGCATATAAATGGGGTTTAATGTTCTACTTCGGCTGGGCTGATGAGGGCGGACAAACGCCATACAGTATACTAAGAGGGGAATTTAACCCCAACAGCAGCGCTATGACTTACTCTTATATCGAATTTCAACTGCCAAGGACTCTTGTACGTGCCCGCCAATGTTTACACGGGACCTCAAGGTTTCATCCCATCCGAACGATTAAAATAATAAAGAGAGGAGATTTCCGAAAATTGCCAAAAATAAAATATGGTGAAGTTATTTATATTATGGATGAATATGTCTGTACGATTTCGCAGTCCATGTTTTAATCACAGTGTTGTCTACTTACACAGGTTCATGTTTCTTACATCTTGTATACATATATACGTGGAAGTATAATCGGTACAGAAAATGAAGCGTATGTAAAGCGTTTGGCGTGATTGATTTATCAGTCACAGAAAGATTTCAGCATGGCTGTTTAAGTCGCTACACGTTTTATTGAGTCATTAAAGATCTCGGACCATTAAAAATAGTGGTCGGCGGAGAGATCTAATCCAGCTTGATTCATTAACAAGGTTTAATGGTCAATACTGGGCATAGTATAGGAATTATAAAATACAGTTGTAAACATGCCACAATAGATAACTATACGTGTATATTTATTCCAGATCAATTTACGAATATTCATTCTTGAAAACCAATCACATCTCACCATCGTTATCGACCTTAGAGATGTGAGATGTTTTGACTCGGTACTTTACTGCGTGGTTGGGGGGGGGGGGGCATGAGTATATAAGAAATGCAATACTGTATCAAGGGTTTATGCCAATAATAAGAGCAGTTAAAGATCCTGAAAAGCTCACTTATCTGGAAATGTTTAAAGAGAATGAAAATAAAAGTGAAGTAACCTAATTAATCAATTCTCGATTGGAGCTTTAAATGTATATTGCAATTCAGCGATTGTTAATGCTATTGGTGATGTAGGTAATGAATTTATACACGTTAAAGTTGCCACAAGCTAAAACAAATAATTTGGGCCCTTTTCATTAAAATAGCTGCAATGATTAAGTTTGTATGTCCCTGAAAGAGCTAATTAGTTTGTCTCTAATTATGTCTTATAAACGTTGTGAATAAATAATAATAATTTCCCTAGAGGAATACAGATCGCCTAGTCATGTCCATTATTTTCTAGATTAGTTTTTATCTTTATTTCTCTGAAATTGCTGACCTTTCGAAGACAAGAGTTTAGTCAAATTGTCTGTTGGGGGATCAAACCCGTAGACTGGTTTATCAGAATTTGCATAATAAGTTAATAACGTTCCACTTTGTCTGCTAACAGACATTTTTATCAAAGACTCGGTTCTCTGTTCAATTTTCATCCTCAGACCAATTTCAAATTCCATATTTTGTGACCCAGACCATCTATAAATACATGTCTTTCAACTCGAGATAAAATAATTTTTATTAAAAGAAAAAAAATCCCTAACAATTGTAACCATTATTTTTTCAGACTATGTTTTTCTTGTGTTCAGGACAAAGAACATTCTATCCGAGATGTTAACCTTCAAGATAACAAAATGAAGTATTGCGATGTTCGTGTGAAATGTGGTAATGTTCAAAACAGTCGCCAAAAAGCCTAAACGGGTACAATTCCAGGTTTGTTTTCCCTATATAGAAATGACTTTCCCATCATTTAGCTATCAGACATTGTTTAAGATCGTTTTGTCTCGTCGTATATGACCAGGAGGTATATTAATAACCTTATATTTTGGGGAACAGTTGGTCAGTATGAGATCATCGAAACCACGAATTGAAATGGGGTTTAATGTCCTATTTATCTACTTACAATCTTTTGATATTTTTGAAAAATTGTTGAAATATATTTATAGAGATTTAAAATGGCCAGATCTCTTTGATTCGGTTAAAAAAGAACACTGTCAGTTTCACTGGATTTTATACGTCGATTTGCTTTGCGTCAGTTTGTTTTCGTTGATAAAGCCGGTGTTGAGATTTAACGGATTCTAATGTGTTCAACTTGACTGTAAGCCAAGAATGAAATTATCTTAATCCACAGAAACAAAAATTTAATCGCATAGATCACTAATCGAAATAACATTATCATATGAACCCAGTTCAACAAAGAGAAAATTGATCGAAAGAAAAGAAATGGGCGATTTAACGTCCTACTCCACAGAGGTTTGTCTTGTTTAATATGGAGGATATAAACAAGTACAGTAGGTTCTGACCAATGGACATTATTGAGCAATAGCAAGAAGACTTTAATTAACATAGCTCATCGGGTACATTTGTACATAATGTATTGGTTGTTGGGGAATATTCACACATTTTTTGATGAGCGGTTCTATGTCTTTCATCATTCTGAATATCCATCGCCTTCATTACTATATGTATCTGCTTTGATATTTTACCAACAATGAAAGTTTTAATGTCAACGTACTGATTCACTTTTTATTATCGTTTTATATCTGTTTTAACCCATGCCGACTGATATATAAGTCCAGTTTACTTCATATATCACCCCATCAGATATTATTAATACCTTCATATCTGTAATAGAACTTTTAGATTAACTTTTGAGCGTAAGTGGCTATGTTATAAAATTGATAACTTTAACTTTTTCTAAATTAATTGTTTGTTTAATTAAATGAATGACTTCGTTTGATGTAGTCTTTATATTGTTCTCTGTGGTTTCACCAAAGGGTGCAAAGCTATTAATTATGCACTAATAGAAATCCCCAATTCCATATGTTTAATAGGTTTTGATTATAGAGATTCCTAGTTAAGACAATGCCGGTCTTTGTAAAGAAGGTTTAAATAAATTAAAGTGTAATTGATGAGTTTGTTCATGCATGATAAATGATTAAATTTAAATGATTTTTGATGTGTGTGAAGGGAAATAATGCATTGATAAAATGCATTGAAAAATGAGACGGCTGCATTTCCCGTTAAATGCTTGCGTGTTTATTGAAAAGTAAAATACAAATGTTTGAGTTTTGGATGCATGGTTGACGTCGACAAGGGCTACCCACATCTGCATCTTTGTAGTATCATATACGCAAAATCCCCAGTTACTGGCACCTTAATCAAAGAGCTCTTCACAGTAAGAATTCCAAGAGGCGTGAATAAGTAAATAGCAAAACCTACCCTAGCATTTTACACGCCGGACAGCATGATCATGTGAACAAGGCAAGCACATCATTCTCTTCTATTCTATTCTATTCGATTATTTGGTAAATGTTTAATTGAAAAAAAAGAACACGCTCAAAGTAAAACAAACATAGCCCATTTTTTTATTATTAGAGTAAGTCGTGTTGTTTTAGCTTGCTTCATGACCATCATAATAGCTTTGATGATCACAAAAAGCCGAAAGCGAATAAAGTAGGTTACAAAATATGTAACGCATCGGTGAGTTTCGTATAATATCGTCACCTGTGACGTGAATATTATCAATCTGTAATGTCACTCATCTTAGTTCACTTTAATCGATTTTATTCCGAAGCCAAACTATCACTTTCGACTGCAATTTCCCGTACTAGTTATCAATTATCATTATCTTTAGTGGCCATAGAATAATCTCGACAACGACAATCACTCACACGATTGGCAATAAAAATGGCACCAGGGGTGAGATTTTGATTCACTGCATCAATTAGGTAATGAGCTGTTGAGAGTTATCCCAATATTTCGAACATTAATTCCAATATGAAAGGTAAACACCCGGCATAATAACACTATAGAAATTCTCTTCCGTCATCCTCCGCCATTTTATAGCCCCAGTACAAGACAACAGCAATAGAGAAATTCCGCGACTTCTCCAAACAGTCCTTACAATTTATACAAGAAATTCATTTCTGACGTTTTGGAAAGAATATTGACTTTAACCTACCCTGTTGGCTATTTCAAGTGTCACGTATGGTTATTTCAGCTGTCATTAATACTGAAAGTTAACCGATACCTTATTGTTACTCCAATATTATATTGGTCCTAATTGTGGCCAATACTAATATGCCTTCTAATAGATTCATAAATTATCGTTTCGCCTTACAACATAATTATATTTGTTCAAGATGAAGACATTTCTAACACGTTAAATATTTAGACTGAGTTTCGCTGTTACATACATTTCACATTTACCGTCTTGTTGGTCGTCTATATTCCTGATTTACCATCGAATTGTTTATTTATTCAAGTCTTTCATAAAAACAGAAATAGACTCCGTATTTGTTGAATCTGGTTTTGCAATTTTTGATTAATGGTATAATCGTTATTTATATTAGTAGTAATATAATACAACAACGGTCTTATTCACAAATATTTTTAGATTTTCAGTGAATAATAGATTGAATTTTTACTAAGATGTAGAAGTCAAATTCTTAAGACATTTTAGATGAAGTTTTCGGGAGTAGGTCACAAGGTTATACACCTTAAAAAGCACTGTTTGGCGTTAACTGCAGCGACAACATTTTTTTAAGGTACTGGAAATCAAAATAAGAACAGGATGTAGCGCAAACACATCCCCTTAACGTTCACTTGACGCCAACTAGGTCATTTCGCGACTAACATATGGTTCAATTTTATTTCTGTAATTCGCTTCCGTTTTAGGTCTTAGGAATGGTTGGGGGACCGGAGGACCCAGAGAAAATCCACCGAGGAATCGAGACAACGCCAGTTGATTCAATGTCAGACCATTCGCCCCCCCCCCTTCATCCCCACAGCACTTTGGTACTGAACACAAGGATGTTGAACTCATTTTCATTTATGAGTAATTGTATTTTCAAATGTCTAGTCAATTCGTCATGTGACAATTAACAGTTTGTAGTATTATAATCTATATATTAGTGGTAAATTGAATACAGAGGGAATTTATTCTTTTCGTTTGTAATTGGTTCGTCCAACGCAATTATATCGTCTAGCGTAACAAGCATTTTAATTTTACCCTAAAGGTCGACTAACGGTGGCCGTTCGGGATTTTTAATGATTATCAAAGGTTTTGGCTACTTATTGATTTCTAGCTACTACTCGAGGGACACGTTGGCAATTCTGACAGAGTAATAAAAGTGCAAGACCAATTTCATGTCGATCATATTGATGTTAGTGCTACTTTATAATATTTTAGTACCAATAAATGAAACACTTTATGATTTGAATCTATTTGATTTGGAAGGTGATACCGGAAGTAGAACTGGAATAACGATTCGTCTGAGAATAACGATTTCGGCGTCTTAATCAAGTGAGCTAGATAGCCGAGTAGTATAAGCATCATTTGTGGATCATATCTCTGAGTTCTTTGTGTTGTATTATTTTTAGGATACAAACTTTCTTGATATCGAAATTAATATTACCATATTTAAAGGAGAACGTTGTCAATTATTTATTCGATCAAAGTATAAAGGTTGATCAAATAATTCGTGCGTGTGCATCTATTTCTGATTCCTCGTTAACTGTACCCACAGAATTGAGACGTGTAATGGGCCCTTGACTGGTATTAGATTGTTTTTTCCAGAGAATGTAGTGAACTATGATATGGGGTGATGTAACACGTTGGAATTAAGATTCCATGGTGTGATGGAATCAGCCACAGCTCTCCATCTTCAGACGATCATACGATGTTCCTTCCCGACAAACTTATCGATCGCATCGCCCTCTGTACTGAAGGGATGTCGTAATTCCGTCTAGACGATAACTCAACCACAATGTGATTAGCCTACAAATTGATATTAAGGGTCTGTAGACAGTCTTCCTCAAGGGAACGATCAACTTCGCCAAGCATCGTTTTGTGTACTTAACACGTTAATCACAGCTCCGATTGGAGTGGCGTTGGTTACGACGTACAATTTGTATCAATCGTTTCGTTCTCTTTCCCTCCTTTACTGTTATAAAATGGTTTTGTGTGATTCTGTGATTGATCATGTCGGAAACCTTGTCTTGGTTCTAGACTTATATTTCACGATGTTTGATGTAGTTTAGTCTACTTGACCCCGAAGTACAAAACGACATAGAGAGAAAGGTTGTCTAGGGTCAAATATTTACAGAGAATAATTTGTCATTGATTTTCCTTTGGGATTTCTTCGTTCTTTCCAGATCGTCTGTAGCAGACAAGGTCACAATACCAGTTTATCTATGATACGATGGCTATGCAATACCAAATTACAACACCAAGAAATGACTTTGGGTATCTCTTAAAGCCCGTGAAATTGTACCAGCTCTTCTAGTTAGAATAATCATATAAAGTATCATGCACGTCCCCTTTCATGTATATGACATTTGATGTCCTTCTGCTCTGGTCCGATTGGGCCAATGAAGGCTGGTTTACGCCATACACTGTGCTATGAGGGAAATTTTGCTCGGGCAGTGGCAATACGGCCTACTCTTATTCTTATATCGAAATCCGACTGTTAATGGATCTTTTACGTAAACGCCAATGTGTACACGAGACCTCGGTTTTAGGCTCCGTTCGGACAACTATACGCAGCTCCAGTGGCATTTATAACTAAACGTATAGTTTCTATTGCTTAGATGAAAGCATATCCTGTCACGACGATATGATGATGTGATATAGTACACCTTGGATTAGGTAATAATAAAAAATATAGATCGAGGTCTCCTTTGAAACAAATTTTTGCCGCCAATGTTATAGTGTATGGCCAGGTGTGTTTATGATTGTGGTGTCTAAAGTGATAGTGACGCTTTGTGCAAACTAATTACATCTTCAAATTTGATTCATATCTGTGTACCTTGATCTGGAAATATAAAACCACATTTTATTTACATGAATACAATAACTTCAAAAATCATACTTCAAAACAATTTGGTTTGTGTTCTTTTCAGTATAAGGCGCAGGTTCTGTTCATCTAATTATAGCCCTTTAGAAACACGAACTGCAGCAATGAAACTTAGTTTGTCATGTTTATTCTTTCGCATCATTTTTGTGTGAATTTCGGTCATTCTTTTCACAAAATGTGCTTTGAAGGATTAATGTTATCATCGATTCACCTGAATTCTATTTCTTTTTTGTTGTCATAAAATCCGAGATCTGGGTAAGGCCACAGATGTAGCTGACAAATAACATCACAACAACTACTTATGTGTAATGCCACAGATTGTTTTTTGTGTTCTGATCGCCGATTTGTACCCATGATGTTCTTTGATATGAACCTTTTGTTGATCGCCTTTTATTATTCACAATACATTGAAATTGTTAAACGATACACTAAAATAGCTGGTTGAAGAAGACAAACGTTCCTGTCCATTAAGTGATATAATTTGTAGTATAGTAAGTGGTGTTTTATCACCACCATTAGTATAGACCTATGGTAGATATGTATAGAAAAGAGGTAACAGATTGCTTACTATATTTAACATATTTGCGGTAGAATTTTGGGCACGAGCTTTAATAAATAAACACCAATCGGACATGCATGGACAGGTATCTGAATGCTCCTACGGCAACGTTGTATTTAGTAACCCTTACGACATTCCCATCTTTTCTAATCCATGTGTGCTATTTGCCTTTTATTTAGTAATTCTGGTATGATTCATATCCTTCCTAACCTATGTGCTCTATTTTCTTGTTATTTAGTAACTCTTGTATAATTCGTATCCTTTCTTCCTGTTGTGCTATTTGCCTGTTATTTCTAATCCGTGTGCTATTTACCTGTTAGTTAAATGACACTGGATTTTGGCCATATCGGATTAACTAAATGACACACTTCGACCGTTTACGTTTTCACGCGATACAGTTGTTATTGGTCAGGTAAATATCTAAATTACATATTCATAAAGATAAGAATCTATGTTATCAAAAATTGTTCTGGTGTCAAGAATCATGTACAAATGGAAGTCTGGATGCATAGTTACACCGTTTTTACATGGGAACGAATAATTCTAGGTGACATTCATGTCAAAAAATCACCGTGTTGTCGGCATGATTAGTGTCTGTCAATCAGTAAGCTGGATCCTGTCACGTGTTTATCCGGATTATCAGAACTTGTCAATCGGTGTTACTGATCTAGTAGTAATTGAGGACACTGGAAGACTGATCATTTAACACGAATGACACACATTACACGGTTCTGAACTTTGTATTTACTGATAGAAATATTGTTTGAAAATTCAGATTGTACAGTCAAATTAAGACTAAAATGACAATAAAGTATTAATGTGCACTGCAAGTAGGGTTGGTGTCAGATATATGCTGTAACGTAACCGCCTGTTTATCCCCATGTTTAAACTCGCGCTACTTCTCTTCCCGACTGACAAACTAGAAGCTCCATTGACACCATTTTCATCCAATGCAATATACCCGGACCCTTTCGCTTTACAAGCGACAGACTGGAACCACCATGTAGAGTATTAAGATATTTTAGATTTTTATTAATAACACAACATGGAGCGTGTTGATTATAAGTACTACTTTACAATTTACGTATTGTTTACAACACGCGACCTAAACCGGAAGTAAGTTGATTTTATCTTGTATCTGTAAAAATGCATAGTAATTTGATCAATCATTCCATTATAATACATAGTTCTGTGCTCTCTAGGTTTTGTATTAAACAAGAAAATTTATAGCTGTTATTGAAGTGATGAAGATAAGATTGCTTTGCTATTTTGTTCAGAGAGTACTTTGTTTGGAGATTATTTCTTACCGATATAAATGACAGAAATAGATAACACGCTACGGATATATGCTACAAATATAGATATATTGTTTACATAGAGTGGGTTAATCTGTTTACAAAAATAATGATGCAATGTATTATAAACACTGTTGCATCATAAACATCAAAACATGTGTGCCGCGATAAAGGCCTTATCTGTCATAGGCCTATCGTTTTGGATCAATATTAGTCACACTTGTGGTCATCCATAAGTTGTCCCAACCCACGACGTTCTGTTTGGCCATACATAACAATACGACATGTTTTTAATTTGACACGTGCCATGCTTTGTTGGTACAGCCTCGTATATTTAGAGAAGCCGGTATACTAAAAACTACAAAGATAAAATTAAACGAAGATAAGATTAAAGCTCAAATCCAGAAAATGAACTTTGGATTCACGGAGTATCACATCGAAAACATACATGACCTTCAATATTTAAAAGTTTGAAAATTGTGGATATTCCTTTGAGAAAATTGGGGGGTTGGATAACCGAACGGTAAGCGCGTGCGCGCTGTTTTTTACAAGAAAAAAGTTCGTGCGCGCTGTATCATAATGTCTGTCAATTGAGTTAATTGACGTGGTTTCAATTCCCCCGTTGTACTTGAAAAGGAGTAGGGTCGTCTGTCCAATCTCCTGGGTTATCTCCTTGTTCTCCGGTTTCCCCAAACTGCTAACGAGTCCTTACGCACAATCATATTATTGAAATAAAAATGACCTACTTTGTGCGGACATTAAACCCTATTTCTCTCACTATTTTCTTTTGAAACTTATATATGAAAGATAAAATTGGGTGCAGTCTCCATCCATGAATACAGCCTAATCAGGCACTGGAGATGTGTAGTATATATTGAATTTGTTAATTGGCCATCAAAAGGAAATTTTAACGTAGCCTTTCATAATCAGGTGGGAAGCCGAGATCCAAATTGTGAGAAAATCGGCGAACAAACAAAACATTATCTAAGTAGTTTGTTATTGGCGCTAAAAGTTTTCCCATTCGCAAATCTTTTTGATACTTGAATATTGTCGTGAAGGAAAGGATTTTTATTCCTTTTCAAACATAGCGGTGTGTTGTTCTTTGATGATATCATTATTAGTCCACTTATAATGGCTACCCGAATACTCCAGATATTATCATTATGTTTAAACTACATGAGAAATACACTCCACTACGGCTTCAAGAGCTGAAAATCAAATCCCCTTAAGGCAATTAAGATCGACAATTCTTTAGTTAATCCCGTTCTCATCCCTATTATTCATATCACCAGCACCGCCATTGTTTAACGATGACGTATCCCACGCTGCACGTGAGACCAGTTTCTTAGGCACGTTTTACCTGACGGGTCATATTGACATTAAAACCCGATGACAACCCGACATTGAAAGTTTTGCTTGTTTTAAACAAAGATATTTGTAAAATGTAAGAATTTTCTTTCCGTTGTGGATCAAAGATTATGTATGACCATTGTCCATTGTAAAGAATGAATCATATCATTAAGCGATCAGGTATATGGCCATCAATGGTCAACTGGTCATCAATGTCAACTGTTGTATAATATGATTGATGACCACACTACTTTACTACTCATACTGTGCGAGTGTGTTCTTTATTTATATTTCTTTACTTACATAATGTAGCATTTTAGTTTGGGAGGTTTCTATCTATGTTGTATGTCATATAAATAAATGTTTATTAAATTTATTAAATGCAGAATGTGTTATCTTATTAATCAAATCATAGAAAACGTCAGAAATTTGTGTTAATCCTTGTTGGATCGACTTCACGCGAGTTGTAAATGAAATGTAATGGGGTTTAACGTCTGCACAAACATGGACGGGTATAGCCCATGTAGCGAGTGGATTGCGAAATTAACGTGTTGGCGTTGGGATAAATGGAACCTCGGATTTCCGGACCATCAGAACGACTTGGCGCCCTTCATGGCCACACAAATCCGCCCTACAACATTAACAAGAGGAACTTGAATAAACAGCACGACGCTTCAGATCCCTTAAGAATCTTTAACACATAGGTTTTATCAAAATGAGCACAGGCGTGATCAGAAAGTGTATATCCCAGTTATCAGTTCAATTTGTTGACTGCATGTCATTGTCTATAATCTGAACAAAAGTTCTTGCTTGCAATAGAGGGGCTAATTATGCTGTCTTTATTACACGAGTGCAATACCAGGGAGATGATTAACTACATTTTTATTCTAAACTTATTCAAGGTAGGTATAGAGGAATATTAACTCCTATCTATGGTAATCTTGGCTCGGGCTTGTAACCGGATATGCGTCAAATAACTGTTCAATCAAGTCCTCGATCCATGATGCTCCTTGATTGGCGGGAATCCGGATGAATCAACATCTTTATGAATTCAATCTCTGATATGTCCTTCCGTGGCCAATTTTTTCCGAATCCATAATTCTTCACTAAATACCAGATTAAAGAACCCAGGTTGGGTGAATACGTGCTTAATGACATGGGACGTTATTTAAGTGATCTATTGTAAGAAAGCAGACTTTTCATGAGCCATGGAACCACCGGTCCTGCGCCCCCCTCGCCCGAGAGAGGATCGGACCACGTCGCTTTCGCTGCGCCACAAGGGAGTGTTTTTCCCTGTGACTCGCGCTCACGTTAGACTCCTTGGTCCGTGTTTCAAGACGGGTCGGGAAGAGTGCCGCCACGGCCAGCCGCGGACCCTCTAGACCGTCCCCCAATGCCCGCCGCCCCACCGACGCCGACCGAGCGACCGCACTTGCACTGTTAAGCCCGCGAGGGGCAGTCAAGACGGCCGCGACGACGCCGGGAGACTAGGTCGGGAGCGAGGACGGGGCCGTTCATCGGCCCGGAGCTACGTTCGCCCTAGAGCCGGCCGGAGCAGACAGTCCGAAGACAGGTGCGACGCCCCGAGAGACGCGCCCCTCGCCTGACACCAGCCGAGACGAAGCACTCCGAGCCGGTCGCGACTCGCGACGCAGCGGAAGATACGCCGACGGGGACGAACCCACTCGCACGACCGAGCCCGTCCTCCGAGAAGGACAAGTCTCGACCCGCGCGAGGAGCCGCCGGCCCGGCGAGCTGGATTCCGCTGATCGCACCGGCGGTTCCACCCGTTTGCCCGTAGGCGCTTTCACGGTCTCTTGAACTCTCTCTTCAAAGTTCTTTTCAACTTTCCCTCACGGTACTTGTTCGCTATCGGACTCGTGCAAGTATTTAGCCTTAGATGGAGCTTACCACCCGCTTTGAGCTGCGATCCCAAGCAACTCGACTCGCAGGTACCGACTGCGCCGGGCAGAAGACCCAGACCGAACTAAAGGCCTCACACCCACTCTGGGAGCACACCTGTCCCGCGGGACTTGTTCGGACGGTCAGACGCCTGACGAGTCGGACCCTTACGCCACAATTCCCGAACCGCCGAGGTCCGACGGGGGATTCGGCGATGGGCTCTTCCCGCTTCGCTCGCCGCTACTGAGGGAATCCCGGTTGGTTTCTTTTCCTCCGCTTAGTGATATGCTTAAGTTCAGCGGGTAATCTCGCTCGATCCGAGGCCGGTGAGAAAAAAAAAACGACGGAGGAGGAGGAAAGATGCAGGGAGTACGTGCGCCCGGAAAGACGCCTCTTGCCACGCACTCCGAACCCGTCCTGTTGAGAGAGATTTGTTGTCAGAGAGCGACGCACACTCCTCGTCCCAGGCGAGAACGGAACGCCGGAGTGACAGCGGACAAGGGGCGCTCGAGAGCCTCCCTTCCGTGCTCCTCCCGCACTGTAACCTACTCCGCTCCGTCGAAATGGTCAGGTCTGCCTTTGAGGAGACGGGGCCTGGCGGCCGCGACTCCCAGTCTTGGTTAATCTTACCTGCCGGCCCTCGGACGAACGTGGCCGCGGGAGGACCCGCTGCCGCCATGTGCGTTCGAGACGTCGATGATCTTCACTGCAATTCACATCACTTAACGCGTCAGGCCGCGCTCTTCATCGACGCACGAGCCGAGTGATCCAACGCCTACGGTCGTACGCTTTTGCTTTCTTTATTTAAGTCTGACGGCCGCCGAAAACGACGGCCCGTGTCAAAAGTTGTTTCCATCCTAGTGTGAAAAAAAAATATATACAAGAAGACCGATCGAGAAGATCGCCGGCGGTCCCGGTGCTGACGACCGAGACTCTTTGAACGTGCCCCCCCACTCACTACTCGCCGAGAGGAGAGAGAGAGGGTCGTGTGAAACACGTACCGACAAGAGGAGAGAAGCCACAACCGAAGCCGTGCGCACCTGGCCCCCGCTCGCGCCCCAGGACAGGACACGGGACGGGGGTGAGCTGGAGGAGGAGGCACGCCTCGCCACAGACTGGTTGGCTCGGGACGAGCCTCCTAGCGTCTGAGAGGGAGCGAAACTGTTTCGAGGGTTCGGGTTCCGTCATCTCTTCTTCTGTCTCGCGGAGGAGGAGGAGAAAGAGAGCGAAGATACGGTAATGATCCTTCCGCAGGTTCACCTACGGAAACCTTGTTACGACTTTTACTTCCTCTAAATGATTAAGCTCGAACGCCTTTCCGGGCCCGTCCGAAGACCGGCCCAGTCTAACGGCCTCGCTTAGCCATTCTATCGGAGGTAGCGACGGGCGGTGTGTACAAAAGGCAGGGACTTAATCGGCGCCAGCTGATGACGGACGCCTACTCGGAATTCCTCGTTCACGGGGCTGAGTTGCAAGCCCCGATCCCCAGCACGAAGACGATTGGCACGGTTAACCCGTTGTAGGCGAGACTGCCCCCGAAGGAACAGCCCCAACCTCCCCTCTCGGGGCGGGTTCCCGGCCTGACCAAACCAAGACCGTAGGCACTCGCGCTTTCGTCTTCAGTGTAGCGCGCGTGCGGCCCCGGACATCTAAGGGCATCACTGACCTGTTATTGATCTCTCTCACCTAGCTTAAGCTTGCTCGGGATCCCCCTAAGAAGTAGCGACGATCGCTTCGACTCGCCCGATGTTCTCCCTGCTCCCCGAGGGGAGACTAAGATTCGAGAACCACGAGCCGACTAGTTAAGGGCGAGGCCTCGCCCGTTAGCGGAATAAACCAGACTTTTCACTTCACCAGCCACGAACGGCCATGCACCACCACCCATCGAATCGAGAAAGAACTGCACGAGCGTCTGTCAATCCTGACGATGTCCGGACCGGGTAAGTTGCCCCGTGTTGAGTCAAATTAAGCCGCAGGCTCCACTCCTTGTGGTGCCCTTCCGTCAATTCCTTCAAGTTTCAGCCTTGCGACCATACTACCCCCGGAACCCGTAAACTCTCAGGTTGCCCGAAGCCGCCACGGACGGGTCCATAACCGCTGTTCTCGAGCCTCGTCCGCGGCCCGGTCGGCAGCGTTTACCGTCGGTACTACGACGGTATCTGATCGTCTTTGCTCCACCCACCTTCGTTCTGGATTAAGGAAGACGTCCGGGGCCAGCGCTTTCGCTTCGAGTCGTCCCGAGCGGATCACAAAATTTCACCTCTCCCCGCCCGGTACGCTCGCCCCCCACCGTTCCTCTCGAATCCTAGCTCTCCGGCGAAACCGACAGCGAAAGCGACGTCGCCAAGTCGGCCGGACCACCCTCCGGAAAAGAGCATCCCCGCTTATTCCATGCACGAAATATTCAGGCTCGGGGTTTTAGCCTGCCTTTAGCACTCTAATTTTTTCAAGGTAGACAGAAAATGCGGCGGGTTCTCTCCCGCGAAGGAGAAAAACGAGGCAGGACCGCGAAGTCCACCTCGCTAATAATATATATATTATATTTTTAGCAAACAAATAGACAAAGATTCAAATTGAATGTTCAAAAATAGGTAATTGTGACCTCTTTATTCATAATGTTGGAAATAGTAATAATGGTATAGAAGTAGTAACAATAATTATTTACATCTTCATTTTAACTATAAATATACATATTATTATATACATGTTAACATCACAGTTATCTTTTCATTTCACTCACACACTACACTCACAACATACACACAGGCAGACAACATGATAGACATGATCCATGTACAAAATTTGTACGTACAAAATGTTGGGTTAATGAAGATATGATTTGATTTGCGTGAATTTTTGACCCCTTTTTAATATTTTTAGGAAAAAATAACGATAATTGAACAAAATTTAATAAATTTTAACAAGTGATTATTCTAAAAATAACATTTTTCTAGTTTTCTTTAAAAATCAATACAGAATTTGTTATAGAATAATAGATAAACAAATAATTATCAAATTAAAACAAAAATAACTATCAAATGTTTTTTTTTAACAACATTCGAACAGTTATTTGATAACTTAAACTCAACAAATTTCCATTCTCAAATTTTGAAGTAACTGAACTTAACAAGAGACAGGTAGAATACAAACTTAATGAAAAACAAGATCTTGGGGTCAGAAACTCTTAATGTATGGTCACATGACGAACACGTGGAGACAGGTGAAAAATATGGATATCATGTGACATTTATGTAGACAATGGAATGATGGGAAGAATAAATATTATTTTAAATTATTTTGAAGACAGGTAATTAACTTACAGAGAAGTTTCAAATCTGAAAATGAATTTTGATGTTTGACAATTTATCTGGTCCAAAAATGAAATTTACGTTTTTGATAACATATACCCAATGTTTTGAAATCTCGAAATCCACCATTTTGAAATGTTTGTTCAAACCCATCAGATAATAATATAGAATAAGGAAGAAGCAAATTCCAGTTAAATAATTTAAGTAAAGTGAGAGATTAAGCAAGTAATTTGCGGAGTAATATAAATCATGCTTTTTACACAGCAGTAAAAAATAAATTAATGTTGTCACGTGGTCGATCACATGACCAGGCAAAAATCATTTACAGCCTCAACACTAAACCAAATTTGGAATCTGGTAAAATATAAACAAACACATAACATTTTACATATAACAAACATTGGACTAGTTTCAGTTATATAGACACCTTTGTTTTGTCCGTGAGCGTTGGGTCGCTTAGTAACCCACCACTTCAAGTGCTGCCATTTTGGTATTTTACAAGACGGGAGGGCATGACAAATTGCACAGGTTTTTTAAATATTTGTGGTGTAATGCAAACTACACAAAATGCATCAGAAGTTCAAAATGATATAAATTCATCTGCCGATTGTTTTTCAACTTTAAACAATGATAAAATGTGAACACACCTCTCTTTATGACTGACGTTATGAAAATGGCACAATGTAACGGCAGTGATGTTGATAATGTTTAAGATCTCACTTTATTGGTCCAATGGTTATTTAATTAAGTGGTCATTTTGCTGTGTGCGTTGGAATTGCATTCCTTATTTGGAATCACCAGGTTAAGATTATTAGTCCGTGCCCTTTAATCTTGTGACGCCTGTTAGCCACGATATAGTACAGCCTCTCAGGAAAAGCTTGCATAATGTACAAGGCCAGAAGCCGGTATACAAGTATATTTAAGTTCAAATTAATAGTTAAAAAAATATCCAGCATACACAAAAAATGAATTGGTTTGCATCTTTAAACAGCAAGGCACTTAAATAAATCCATACACACAAGTAGAATATAATTTTATATATAATTTATATATATATATATTAATGTAATATATTGTTATTAGTCATGTGCACTATACGAATCTGTATATATATATGTATATATAACAATGCCCTCGGATGGTATTTATTACACTTCTGTTGCAAGCACTTCTTCTGAATAATGATGCCTTTTTTGTTCCAAAACTAATATAGAGTTTCTATTTTCGCGTTTTATTGGCTTTGCGATAACGTGAATATCTTGCGAACTGCACGAATAATCACTGAAAAGAGAAAAGAAGAAATTTATTAGATATATTTTGTCATTAAAGAATCAAAATCAATAGTTTTAATAAATATATATATCATGGATAGAAGTGGGTCACCTAATAAAAGTACAATATTTGTACAGATAGGATCTGAGCCAATATCTATTCCAAGAGAACAGACATGGATGCCAGCAATCTAACAAATGATGCTTGGTAAAAACGTGTGAATTAAGTGAGAAAGTTGGGCGAATCATAACAGAACGCAGAAAGATAGCCAAGCACAACATAATCAAAACACAACTGCATGTTACATTACGTCGTTATCACTTGCAAATCAACTTCGTAGACTTTCTGTTCGATCTTATTATATAAGTAATTCGGTCCAACAAGAAATCGTTGGCCTATGATATGAAGCAATAAAGTTTGGGTGGACTTATTTAAGATCTTGGTTCTATGTAGCATACTATTGATTGGCTCGGATTTACAAATCTGTTTTAAAGATCTTGGTTCGACTGCACAATAACAAAGCCGGATATAGTATCATAATAGACTTGAATAACAGTAATAAATTATGTTCAGTAGAAGGGTAGATGAAAATATCAATACGCCATAGTAATATGACTGTATAGTATTCTCTTACTGCACCTAGTTACTTAATGAGGTGTATTTTTATATGTAGCCAGGCCACCTGTTCTTTCTAAGAGTAAACAAAACAAAATAAATATATTGGGCCACCATCCAACATATTAATATCATACACAATAACATATATATACACATTCTGTGTCCACGTTTTAGAACCACTATGACGTCATCTTTTTAAGTGCAAGGTACAGAAACAAACGTTTAACAGAAACGTTCTAAATAATTGGCATCCTGATTTCTGTATCCATTATTTCGAGCATAAAGAAATGAAAATAAAATGGGGTTTAACGACCTACAGTTCTACAAAAAGACCGAATGGCAAATCGGACATTTATGACTTTAAGTCGGTCTAAATGTGAATACAGAATGGTTGAACTTAAACAAGCATAAATACCTACCTATTATCTTTTCTAGTATCAGTAGAAAGAGATTCCACGTCTAAACGCTTACGCGCTTTTTCATACTCCTCCCTTTCACTGTCTCTATTACACCCATATAATTGTTCGTGTGTATTATAGTCTTTAATAAACTGTTTCTGGCTCGATTTTTCTAATATATTTTGCTTTTTATTTATTTTTTTATGGGCGAAGTCTTTATCTTCATTGTTTATTTTAATACTTGCACTGCCCGTGCTATTTGGTGGTATTGTAGTAAAGATATTTGAGTCTATACACTTATTATTAATATTGTTCACTATGTTTTGTTCTTTTTCTGTCTCCATGTTATGGCGCATCAGATTGTTTTTTCTCTTACACAATAGCACTATAACAACAATGATGATGAGAATAAGGGGGATTCCAACTCCCAGACACACTACGATAAGTAACTGGGAATTAGACAGGGCTGAATTGGGGCTCGAGTTTTTAGCGTTTCCGTGAATAGGAATATTGTCCTCCTCGGTAACTTGCACTGTGGTTTCTTCGGTGGTTGTTTCAACTGTGGTTGGTGTAGTAATTTGGGTCGGTTCCGCTATAGGAGGCATACCCTCGTATAAATGGCACTTTTTACCCCAAAATCCTTCAGGACACGCACATTTAAAATCAGCCACTAAATCCGTACAATTACCTCCGTGTCGGCAAGGAGAATTGGCACAATCGTCGACATTAATGCGGCAATCTTTTCCCGCGAAACCGTCAGCACAAGTACACCTGAATGTATTGTCCAGATCGATGCACGTGCCACCGTTTGCGCATGGCCGAATCAGACAATCATCCACATTATCCGTACACAGTGAACCCACAAATCCAGGACGACACCGACACTGGTAATCATTAACTTTATCCACGCAGGTACCTCCATTTTGACAGGGATTATGAACGCAATCGTTGATATTTTCAGAACAAGTTGGTCCTTCGAATCCTGTAGTACACAAACACCGGAAACCATTTCTTTGATCAATGCAACGACCTCCTGAAATTTCAAAACATGAAAATTAATAAGGCGCATTTTATACATAAATAGACAATATCCATAAAGGTCAATAATGATTGAACTAATATGGCTAACATTTGACCAATTGATGGGATTGGTCAACAAGTGTTCTGGTTAGTATCTTGTAAGTGGAAGATTAATCGTTATTAGTAGTGACATGTTATCATTGAATACCTCTTTATCTTCATTCTAAACGATCGGCCATTAATGATTATTTCTAAGACTGGACAGTTTCTTGACAGCTACCAGTATTGACCAGCACAGTGGACAATAGATGGACATTTCATTGTCATTCATTGATTTGTACTAACAAGAGACCACAATTTCCTGTATTTACGTGTTAATAACACATTAAATTAGCATCGAATTGTACATAACGGTTCCATGTCACCTGTCGACATTTTTCTACGATGAAAAAGTCCTTTTTGATTGCATTGTATTTAAATTGTTAAAATTCCAGTTATAACCAATCATCAAACTGTGTCACTTCGCCATCCTATTAGTAATGGTATATTATAGCTTTAACAACAAATACATACATACTAACATTGTAACACATGTTCAGTTTTATTTCATTATTGACAAGTTTTTCACCGTTTTATGAAATATCTCAAAATATGTAGCATTCCAACCAATGACTAAGAAAGAGAGAGAGGGAGAGAGAAATGAGGTTTAAGTCACAAACTAGGTCATTTCGGGAGTGGAAGGAAACGTGCAAGCCGGGAATCGAAACCACGCCACTTGATTCGATTGTGTTTTAATCTTAGTATTAAGAATGGCCGATATTGAATAATTCTAACTTAAAATCTACAACAATTTGAAGCATCACGCACCGTGTGACTTGCTATGGTTGTTTTATGGCAACTTATACAGTAGGAATCCCATTTGGAATATTAATTGCATCATAAAACTATAGTAGTTTCAAATCATGCATGTATTGATCGGTCGTTACATTTTTCAATGGCAAGCAATAAAAAAGCACTCTGAATTACTGTCATCAATATAAAAAAAATCGAACCACCAAAAAAAACTTCCTACTTACCATTCAAACATGGTTTCTCATCGCACTCATTAATCTCCATTTCACAATTTTGTCCTGAATATCCAGCATCACAAATACATGTATAGGAACCTTCACCTTCGACGCAAGTGCCTTGATTTTGGCAAGGTGCCTTATTACAGGAATCTGCCTTATGTTCACATGATCGTCCGTAAAACCCTTTGTCACACATACATCTAAATCCATTTCCAATATCCTGTTAATATTAAACGATAATTTAATAAATTAAATCATTATTATTAAATCATGGATGACACGTATTTAAATTACATTATTCTCAAACACAAAGCCTGTAAAACAATATGGCCGACTTTAATAGTAAGTTAGTATTTAAGTCAAAGTAATAATAATCAACTCCCTTACCTTACAACTGCCTCCATTTAAACAGGGTTGTTTTTCACAATCATCATACTCAATCTCACAATTTGTGCCAGAGAATCCTGGAGGGCAGGTACATGTATAACTTCCTTCACCAGTATTGGTGCAGGTTCCTCCATTTTTACATGGCTTGTGATGGGTACAATAATTAAGATCTAGAATGAATCAAAATTAAATCATAAACATAAAAATCGAGATTCAATGGACTTTTAAAGCCAAATAATTGGTTTAGAAACAAACGGACTTCAATAATTTAATAAAAATCAAAAATAACATATTTAACGGTTGACTAAACTTCTAATACTTTTCTCTTGTAATGTGATTTTATGTTGTAATGTGCTGATATTGTCGTAAATCAAAACATTATTCACTTGGGAGAATACTAAGTTAGTGTATGCAACCATGAATATTATGCCGACACCGAATCAATTATTGAAATAGATCGATTATTTCATATGGAATCCAACTTGTAAAACGATTATGTATAACAAATCTAAACAAGGTAACATCAGTTGTATGCAATTCAATGACATGGACCAGCCTTGAATCATCAGAGTTTGTATAGCCTCTAAGCGAGTATTAATACCGATTGTACGTCTTAAGGAAAGCCTTGTATTTTTCTTGTCACGTTATGTTATATATGACTATTGTTCCTAATTCTCCGATCAATATATGCCAATAAGCCCACCAACTGGTCGACATGACGGAACTTGCATATTAAGCACAAATTTACATGTGTGTATGCAAATAATATGTATGGTTTCCTTCTCGTTGTCTTAATACAGCAATTTCGTATGTATAAATCTATTGTTATCCTGGTGTGAAAAGTAAAGAGTGAAATTATAAACAAGTTTGTGTTGTGTTTCCTTATGTCTATTTTATCATTGATCAAGAAAAAAAGTAAATGAGAGAAAGAATGGATCAATAATTGAGTATAATATAATACATTTCATTGATCGACCTATCTCTGCCTTGTCGAAGTCATTTCTCCGTACTTTAAAAGCCTGTGGTGTGTTTGTTAGTTTAATTGATTTATAATATGAGGCATAATTCCCCAAGACTTTTTACTATTGAATACTACACGAATATATTAAGTTGGCACTTGCAGGAAGAAAAGTGTTAAAAGAGCAAGTTGATCTGACCTACTGCAGCAGGAATATATATTTACCTTGATTGCAGAACAAACCGCCCCACCCTTCTTCACAATTGCATTCCCAGGGTTTTGAACACGAGCCATGCTGGCATCCAGGATATGGGATGCAGGCATCACAAAATCTGTCCTGCCAACCGAGACGACAGCTGAAAAAATACAAAAGAAGCTTATAATAATAGTAGTTACTTAGCATGTAAAATTGAGTGCAAATACATGTAGGTAAAGATAATAGATAAATGTAAGTAATTAAAGACGTATAGCACACTTATAGTATACTAATACAAGTCATTATTCAAACAAAGGACGTTAAACCAAGGTCTATTGTTACCTATTACCTATATTCACCATTTATCAAAGTACGATTTTTAAACACCTGTAACATTGCTAATAACTTAAATAAATATACCTAAATAGTAAGTTATAAGTATCACCTGACGTGGGTACAATACATTAAGAAACTTGTTATTTGTATTGGGGTCTATATTAAATAATTAAATGTAGTCAATCATGTAATGTCGCCTTAAGCATTGCTTTAGAACTCTTTAGAAAATCGGTAAGACTATTTCCATGGTTGAATTCATATACTCAAATCTCAAGGAGAAAAAAATGGTTAGTCCTTAAGGGCTTTATAAAAAACAAACAAATTGCAAGGCCAAAAATAAACAAACTTGAGTTTCTTAATAAATTTGCCGCTCCATTTGAACCGATATTAAGACATATGATGGTCTGTTTCTACACTTTATAATTTTCTACTAATATCGTAAACAGACTATAGTAGCATTTGTTAACATGGTACTAACATAAATACACATACAACCCTACACAAACAGACGCCATCTTGTTTATGTATTCCTTGGGGACTGGCAAAAGTCATAACAACCAATAGACATAAATAGTCAATAGTCCAAATTGAAGATTTATTGTCCAATTCGCCCATTATTTACCGTTAGACGAGTAGAAATTGTTGCTGATATCCTTCAATGCTCTGATGAACCTGCCAGAATTGCAAAACAGGCGGGGTGTTGGCATGTTGATTAGCCTTCCCCTAGGATTCCAGTCTAGCAATAAATACGGAAGCCTAAAGGTCAAATACGGATTGCGATGCCTTCTAGACACCAAACTAATTTAAGTTTATCGTGATTTGAGCAATTTGTTAAATAGGTGAAAAAACACTTACATGCACTCGTTCGGTTTGTCGCAATAACCGTGGTCTGGATGACAACCAGGTAAACACATTGCTGTAACCAAAAATAAAACCATTTACAATCCATGATATGAATAATTGTAGTACATGAAATCTGATAATATGAACAGTTATTGAGTGATATTTTATAATTAATACATGTCGCTATTTCTATACAATCTACATGTCAGAATTGATTAATTAGATCGCAAATAACAACTAGTAAATAAAAGCTAAACAACTACCCACACAATCTCGACGGGTGGTCCAACAATATAACCGAATCGAGTTGATAATTTTAATGAAATGTATGTTTTATTGCCTGGCAAAGTTGGATACAAATTGTTTGATTAATCCTAGTTTTATGGATGTCCAAACTTTTTAAAGTGAGCAGCTGTCATTTTTGTTTTTAGGTCGGGGTGTCTGGACAGCTGAGTATTCAATGGTCACCCAGGCATCTGCTTTCTTTGTTCATATTACATTGTATTGTCCATGGCTATATCGGAATCTAAACAGCTGCCTAAACTGACCAAAAATCGACACTTCCCAGAGGCTAATCTTTAAATCTTAGCCCACACCTCTTTTAAATTTGTAGAGGAATTTAAAATTTTCAACGAGCACTGCTTACGGGAAGAAGCTCGATCAAAACACTTGTATGTACATAAGTAAAAAGTAACTATGTATATAGATGCTCTGGTAAATTTCAAAATATGACCTAATTTTTAATGCCGTGTACAGCATCTTAATTTTGCATTGTTAATCAAATGTGCTAACATGAAAATAAATGAACCGCAATTTATTATAATGTCATTAAGGGTATCAAATATTAAACCTAATTTATTTTACCATCAATCTTTTCCATTTCAAATGCTGCAAAAATTAGTATCTCCGGCACGATCCTGAACACTACAGAATGAATTTAACTTTTTGTTATGTTAATTGTTACACACACGCCACCAAACTCAAATTTAACACAAAACACTCTACTACTATAGGCCTATCGATCCAAAGTTTTTCGTCTCTGTATTGTGGGGCAAAAAGATCAATTTATTTCAACGTTGATGAAAAGCATGTGGTTTTTAAAAATCGAAATATTCTGTAAGGATTTAAGGGTAGACCATACAAGCTGTACAACACGTACCGATTTATACTGATGTTAACGTATTTCAAGTAAGAAGTCAGTCATGCATACCACTGACATTGTCTAAAAGAAGAGAAGTTTATGAATGATGACGCGGAACAATAAAAGGTACTATACGATGTTATTGAAAGGCACACTTGTTTTCAGGACGAATCCCGATCAAGTAAGCAGATGTCCCTGATTCGAGATGCAGACTTGTGGGAAAATGTTGATGTGTGTCAAGCCTATCTTCTGAACTTACGGTCAAAACTACACCGTAAATGCATGCCTATTACCTGTACTAATATCAATTTTTGAGTGAGATTTCACTTCCTAAACCTCTTTCAGTGACCATTGGGTAGTAAGGCTACAGTAATTCAACTACCGGTATTTAATTTGGTTATCTTACAAACTATTCTGATTGACGCCCATTATCTACAGGTATAGGGGCCACTTCAGAGTCGTTGGTTAATCCCGTAGGGACCACTTGTAGCCTACAGTTCTGTTACCTACGTGTGATTAACACCTTAATAAGCGGCTACTATTTGGTGTTATGGCATCGCTATACAATGAGTTAGGCATTTGATGAAAACCAATTTTCACAGATTAATGTCGTAGCAATTTAATTAACATATAAATCAGACGAAGTTAATCCAGAATAATTGGCGGGCGCGTCATCTGATATGACTAATTTGTTGCTTCTTTCGCGCAATAATGAACCATAATTGTTGTAATTAAATCGAAACAAATTTGTATCTAACCAACTTTGTCAGTCTGTCCTCCATATTTTCACACATACACCAAACCAGTGACGTGTACCCCAAGCAATACACACGTGTTTCAATAGAATTGATAAATAATAACACTAGCTTACCTTGTTCACAATACTCCCCAGTCCAGCCATCCAAACAAACTTTAGTTCCATTGACACTACAAGTATAATGTCCGAACTGGTCATCCCGAGGGCGACACATTTCAGAACATCCACTTCCATAATAATTTTTGTCACACACGATACGATAACTATATTTAATTTCCCTGTAATGATCTTTAAGTGATAGTGAATACCAATCTTTGCTCACTTCGGCTGATCTCTGGACAGGCAAATGAGAAATCAACTCCCTAGGACTGTCTGCAAATGAAAAAAATTCAGATCATTAATTTGTAATTCTAGAAAATAATTTGAACATTACAAACGACAGAATGAAAACAAAACAATTTCGAGAATGGCAAATCGATACTAGACAACAAGGCACAATGCTGTCAATATAAATTGTATGCATGTGCTTGTAAAAGCACATTAATGCAACAGTCTAATATGGCTGAAAAGCTACTAACAATCTTGCAAGCAGAATTTAATAATGGTTACAAGGGTGCATTTTGTTTTTATCTTAGATTGTTTTGACTGGCGTGTCATTTTATTGTTATGATCCACTGTCTCCAGTTGTTGTTTTGTGTTAGTGAGTCCCCGGTTTATCAAAATTGGTAGATCTGTTATATCGTCCAAACTTATGATATATTACGCCATTTTATTTCTGTATTCTGCTATCAGGTTTCAACTTTCTCAGGGTTTGAGGAGATAGTAGGATGTGTCAGGTAGCTTGAAAAGCATTCACCACAAACCTAGGGGTAATTAATACCATCTCACGACGCCATTGTGAAAGAGAACGGGGGAACTAACTTGGACAACACAGTGATAGCTGGGTTCTTACATTAACCACCCCAACCCATGGGAAAATCCCTTTTATGGGGTCAAAGAAGGAGTAGGGGTCAGCTGTCATTGTCAACAAAGGTCTACCAACACAATGTCCGACTTAACACAGAGAAGACCTAATCAAATCCTGTAAACTAACACGTTGAGTAGCTACCTTGGACCTTAAGTTGAAATATATATTGTAGCTTAATATAAGTCATTAGGTTTAGAATTTGGTAGATAGATAACATGATAAGTGCTTTCCCCCGAACTGCACATTTGTATCGTCTGCTCTAGGTTAACCTCAATGTAGTGTTTTGTGAACAAAAGGAAGGTTATGTTAAGAGATAGTAGTGAGAATACATTCAGTGGTCGCACCTGTCATGTACACAGACCCGGACAATCACAACTTCTAGGGTTCTTATAGCCTTAAAATAATGTATGTGCTCCCAAGATATTGGTATCTTTGAAGCGTTCACATGAAATTACTATGCATCATGTTGCATGCCTACAATTGCTTACATATATCAACATGGGCATGCATTGCCAAAATCCGGTTATCATTGAATTGTAGATTTTGAACTGATAACTGAATTAGGACCTGTTACATTTCAGATCTAAGTAACACATTGTCATGTAGCAATAACACGGGAGGCTTTATTCTATCGCCTCTATTTATAATCCAAAACGACACAGCTGTAGCCAGCAGTATAACGCATTACAATAACGAACAGTCTGTAATTGCATAATTAAAATTCAATCACTAAGAGCCAAAAATACTGAGCAATGAATGGACGTTCACTGAAAAACCACACACACGTTTGTATCGTGACCAATGACATAAAACACGGAGGTTTGGGGTAACGCATGCATTTCCACACCCATGATTTAAAAAAATCAAATAAAGTTATTGACAGTAGCGACCTAAGGTTTTATGTACGACAGCTGGTAACGTTTCGCATAGCGATTTTTTTTTTGCCTTGATTATACTGTACTTTCAATGGTTAGCTTAGATTGGCCTGGAATGTATGGACCGTGTTTCGCAGAATCAAGTCCTACTTGCATCATCATCACACTATAACCAACCTAGCAACCGTATATTTGCATTTGTTTAAGAAGTTAATATTCTAAACAGTCAATCATGGAGGTTACTAGAATAACTAGATAAAGCAATCTATGAACTTCGTGGTGAAATTGACTTAATTGATCGTTTTCTATGAACTGTGTTGGCTATTGAAAAGAAACAGACAGGTAGAACATACACAGCAGACAATCAGCATTGACTTAAACTAATGGCCCAATACTTGTGTCATATATTAGTAAGAATCTTGGAAATTATTCGGCATGTTGGTATTCACTCTACAAGTTTTGGTCTATCTTAAAATCAAACGAAGAAGAAAGTGCCATTAGTATTTGTGGCGAGCCTTTCTCTCTCACACAAGCCTCCTACCAAGATCTATTAGAAAGAAAACGCAAGGCTCTCTTTTGATGGACTAGATTGCCTAACGAACCATACTGACTAGAAGAGCGAAGTTAAGACCACAAAATAGCTAAAACAGATGGTGTACATCTGTAAATTAAAACACTGAAAACTCCACTCGGCTTTAGTCGAGTCGACGAGCAACGCATCTGTTAACTCATGTCTTGTCTCGACTATCAGGTTTAACATATCTTCTTGCATAAGTTCATCTACTGCCTGGATTTTTTGTCTGCTGCTCTCGACTTGATTTTAAAACATATCCTTTATTGCAGAGTATAACACAACACAGGCCTGGGTGCTGGTTATCTTAGGAACAACCTCGGCGCGTGTCGCTCTCATTAACCTTTTGAAGTTGGTTAAAACGTTTTAGAACATCCCATTGTTCATATCGTATAATTCAAGATACAGTTTTCTTGATAAATTACGTAAATAATTAAGCTTGCCTTTCTTAAAAAAAAATAAACTTAGCATCTTTTGAATTTAGCTTTGGAGAAACGTAAAGCAAATATCGCTGCTGCTTATCAGTGGCAATAACAGAAGACCAACAGACATGACCTTTACTCCCGTTTAAAAACAGATTTCTTGATACGTTTGTATATGAATGTTTGTTGTTTTGTGCCTTGTAAAAAGGCTATGAATAAATACCAAACAGATATCCCCATATATCAGTTTATGGAATGGTATGCATGTAAATGATGCAGGCAGTAAGTAATAAAACAACAATGGTCTTACCTTGTACTGGGCCATGAAGCGTGCTATCATGCCAAGCTTCAATAATTAAAGAAAATGAGCCCTGAAAGAGAAATAAAACCAGGGTGAAATGGGAGTTAAAATTAAACCTTGAGAATACAGTATGGTTTTACCATTGGTATATTCTATCCTACATAATTCCCTATATACTACTAATCAATAACATATCTGCAAATAGCATCAAAGCCAGTGTCATCTTTTTTACGTAATGTTCGTATTAACGGAGGAAAATGTTCTCGGCTAATTACCAGAATACGTGCACTAACTTGTTGACTAACACAGAAATACCATAAAGCTTTAATAACCTAAATCATAACTATCTTGATATTGGGTTGTTCTAATTTCAAGGTAAATTCGTTGTGTTTACTATTTCAGTTATTGTAAATAAAGAGTAAAAGATATAGTTAGGTTAAATACAATTTGCAGGTTTTCAATGAACACAAGCTGTTGTCAACTGTTGCTCTCTTTCATACAGAGTTTTAAAAAAATCAATAACAGCCTATAGTCAACAAGAATACCACTTCTATATGTATATATACTATATATACCTATGTATACCTATGTAGGTATATCTAGGTATACCATTGGTTTATAAAGACAAAGAAGTGTGCAATCATTAATTATGCATTGAATTTTCATTATCTGTTTACCTTCTTATCTATATATTTATTAAGCGCACAAACACGATGTTAATATTTAATAACAGGCTTATGCAAACACGATTTGCATTGTTTAGTTGTATATATGGTGTTTATTAATTGCCTACAGTAAATCGCATATATAAGTTTATCAGTATATCTTATACTAGTCGATAGTGTTATTAACCAACTAGGTGCAATGGTTAAAATTTGTATTCCATTACAAGAATTAGGTGCAACAGTTAAAAATAGATAAAATTGTAACAGCGAAGGATGCCAAGAGAGGATGCAACCAGGTTCACTATCTAGTCGACAAAGAACGTAAAATGGAACTTACCGGCCATGAAAACTGGAACTTAAACTGTATAGGGTTAATAAAATCCGCAGCTAAATCCGAATCAAAATTGATAGAATTATTTCCAAGCACTTTGGTTGTTATATTTGCAAATGAACACGGTGGATTTTTTGAGATTTTAGCTTGATAGTGGGTTAAACAAACTCGAAAGAAAGTTTTGCATGTAGAACTACATACTCCGCCCGTTCGTAAACCATTGCAGCAATTTCCATCATAATTAAGTCCATGTTCATTTAGGAATGACGTTAATTTTAATTCAAACACCCCTGACGCCGTTACCTAAAACAATCAAAAGAAGCATGTTAATTTAACGTCGGAAATGTACGTTAACGTAAAATACAACGTTCAAAAGAAAAACGTCATAATTATATCTGAATCACGTTAGCGGAAAAACAATTCCACTTTAAATATCATTTAAATCACATTTAATTGTTAAATTAATTTGTAATTTTTTAAAATGAATAAATATTTGACCTACCTGTGATATTAATGAAAGTATTGGTATAATCCAGAGCACGGCACTCGATGCCGCTTTCCGTGACCGCATCTTGTACGTTGTTTACTGTCTCACTGATTCTGTTATAGTCAAGTTTGGCTTCAGTCCACAAAAGCCTGTTTCGAACCAACCAGCTCAAAGCTCCGCCCACTAATGATTGACAACCTGAAAGATACAATCAATACGCATGGGTAAACCGGCGTTTTCAACTAAACACGTGGGTACTCTAAACAATGAGTTTTAAAGGAATTAAAATAGCAATTTTAGCAGCAAAACTTCACGAACCTTCAAAATAATTTTAAAATTATGTTAGTCCTTGTATAATATCCAAATTCTTAATATTGGGAGTAAGTTATCCACGTTTCTGTCAAAAAGGTCCGTAAAGTAAATAGTATAGCCGGCACGCGCTGCTCACGAGTATAGTAGTACATTGAATGAGGGATAATACGAGCGACTTGCCTTATGTACCTCTAGTATATTTACAAAACCAATTAACGCTAGTCGCGTGCCAATCCCGATAATGCAATTGGTCAACGTAAAACAATAGGTCTTGATGAGCGGGTCCAAGGAGGATCAACTTGATTACCGTTACTCTAACCGTCAAGGTACCCGTTTTGTTCCCATTGTTTTCAGTTTCTTAAGACATCGTCTGCCGCTATCCAACTGTCGTCGGACTGTCTCGAGCACCGTTACGTCTTTTCATCAATTAAAGAATAGTATCCTCCCTCACCTTCATTGTAAAATCCGAGCTAGTTGCGTCCCAACACTGCTAAAAAGTTATCACGAGAATTAAATCCTTTGGGTACGAGGTGAACACTACTAAGTCACTACATTCATCTGAACATTCCCCCCTTTACCCCACTAGTTTAAAGATCCCGTTTAAATGATAATGTATTCAAATTTGGTGAATGTCGCGTGGCCCCAATCAAAAGAGTGGTCCAAGTTTTTGTGTGTGATGAATGGGGGTCATAAAAGTTTCTTTGTGTTCTCAGCTGCCGACAGTTGATGCACCTGCCTATCTTTTGTAGGGTACGTTTTCCTTATATGGGGTAAGGGCGCGTGCCACCATATCAACATGCACAAGACAGTGCACCTGGAACATGTTCAGTTATGTTGTCTTCAGCCAGTGAGCAATTATTTCCTTTACAATGGCTGAAGGTTACCCGTCAAAATGCAACCCCATTCCATCACATGAAAGAATGAAGAAGACTGGCGAAGAAGAAGAACCTTGTCTTATACCCCCTATAGTCAATGGTGAATTTTGGCGCGCTTTTCCGTTAACCTGTAGCCCTGAAGCTTTTATTAAAAGTGGTCGTATAATACCGTATATTATATTGTATACTCCACCTGTTGAAACAGATTTATCCAAGGTGAACAGACACACGACTTAATTTATATGACAAGTGCGCCATCTGCGCTCCCTAATATTAATATACACCTTACCAAGACATCACAACAAAAGTATATTATACATATATTTTGTTCGCATATATAATTTATTCGATTAATGGAAGTTGAGGTGTGTACCAATTACACCATCTGGAATATACAGTCAAAGAAGGGTATATTTATTTCCAAGACATAAGTATTACACACCCGTATCATCTGTTTTTACTTAACAGATTGCATATACAAATATAGACCAAAAGTTTATGTATTATGTATACCAACAATTAATATGTATGTATCTTTCAAACAAAACAAAACAAAATGTTAAGTATGGGAACTTTACAAATTGATAAGTGGCATCAGGTGTTCTACAAAGCAGAAGCATGATACGACATTTTGAACATGGGTTTCAGAAACCGAAGTCAATAATTGTTAGAAAGGAATCTTTATGTACTATTGGAATTAGATAATGTAAACTTTTGACATCGGGCTTGCATACGTAAAATGTTAAATAGATAAGTGGAATCGTGTATTGCACAAAAAAAATAGCATGGCCCATAGTACGGACGACAATTTAAACTTGAATTCCAGGATTAAACAAACTTTTGATATTGGGGTCGTACTAAATGGGTAACAGTTTATTGGTCCACTACAAAGAAATTGTCCATTTTTAGTATCGCAACTTAAGAGATAAAATGTTATGTGCTGGGCACCGTTAAATCTAGGGCCATTTTATTTTTCGAAACGAGTATCAAAAATATTATTCTGCCAATCAAGGTGATAATTTATGGTAATTTTATCAACACGAAACCATTACAGAATGTGCCAATATTTCACAGATTCTACAAATTAGCTAACCAGATATCAATATACATTAGCTGAGTTAGGGAGTAAACATGTCGTAATATAAAGACCATTATCGAATGTTATGATTAACCTCATTAGTACCTTAACACCATCATACAAAACATGCCCAATATTATTACATACCTACTAATATTTTTATAAGTACGCGCGAATAAGTCCATCTGCCCTCGAACCCATTATTGATTTTCAAAATATTATTATGAAAGCTTACTAAACAATTAGAGTCTTTTATATTATAATTTGTACCTTTACAATGGATTTTAGACTCTAAATTAACAGTTAAACGATAGTTAAACCATGTTTCAAGTAGATGGGTCGAGTGAATTGAGTAAAGGTGTTTATTTTTTCTGTGTTTTTGATAAATGAAGGACACGTTATTTGGCGGTGTTTTAAAATCATTATGTAAATAAGATACACCTGTCTTAATATCTATCCATCAATCACAAAAAACCGCCAAAATATAACACGTTCCTCAGTCTTTTCGCGCTAAAAATGTTTGACACCTGATTCTCAAGCTCCAGATGGTTAAAATAATCAAAATTAAGACTCAACAAAAAAAAGGCTGAAGGAAGATAGAAATAACAGGTCTTTCTTCAGACCCTTTCGCTATCAGGTCCTCAAATTCCTTTATCGTCATATTCACTGACACAGAACCGCCCGACCATGAATTAATCACGATGTGATATCTTTGATTCAAATTTTACGTATAAGCAGATGGTCATCCAATGTCGTAACAACATCATTTTCCCGCCAAATCTCAATTTATTTGCATATAGCTGTAAGCGTGTGTGACATAGATGTGCACGCGCCGTAACACTATCGTGGTTGACATTAATCTCGTTTATGTCATCTACTCGATATTAAATCTCATAGAAATCATTTTTAATAAAACCAAAACCAATTCATGTTAGGATTTGAATATTATCACCCTTGATCGGCAACTGTATAACATTTATTAAGCCTTTATTCCCATCTTAGGTACAGTCTTTGTTAGTTTTTTCTCTCTTGTTTTTATTATCAGTGTGGGTTGACAAAATGTGTTTAGCGTTGTTTATCATATTTCAGTGAAGCATTAAAAGGGAGTCATAGATTTATGCAAAATACAAAAAGAATATGGACTGTATATCTAAAAAATCTGAAAAGAAGCCACAATACGTGTACTGTGGTTACTTTATTTTTTTGTAGTGACAATTGTATATTATACACGTTTGTAAGAAATAAACACCCTTTTTGGCGCGCGACAACATTGGGTCGCGTGTTCGCTGTCATTCCAGTATACTGACGACCTTATTCACCATAAGATAGGGAAAATATAAACCAATGAGCGAAGAGATTTTTGTATAACGGACCTATCGAGAGCGAGGGTATGGGTTATCGGTAGCTGGTAGAATGACCATCTGCTTGTGTTGACAGGGGCGCCGTGAGGTGGCCTTCAGCAACAATAAAACAAACGGTATAAGGGTATCCACCTGTCGTTTCAACCGTTCCAATCACGACCAAAGAAACAGGTTGGTGATACAAAACCAACTGATACCCCTCGGCTCTAAACTTTACGGGATTAAAAACTTTATAGTCTGCTCGTCGCGTGGAGCGGTAAACTTCAAAGCTTAAATGACTTGAGATACCTTTAAGTAATTTACTATCGGCCATCAAGTGTTCTAGCGACTCGAGTACTTTTACCAACGACAGGTGGGGACGCCCATACACCGTTACCCGCCGCCAAAATTCCCATACAACAAAAGCATCTGATTATGATTTGTAAAATTGTTTTGATGTAGTCCATATGTCCCGGCAATTGAATAAATGAACTTAATTTCACATTAGTTGTAACAAAGAAATACAAACAAGTGTATTATTGAACCCGACAGTACAAATGCATGCCTATGAATACGGCAAATGTTTCTGTGGAAAAAAACTGAATTTACAGAATTTCTAGTGCTCTCCACGTGTTCGGGGTTGACTGTTAATCAGTCATGTTCATTATTTGACCAGAAACGAATATATGATTGATCACCTGATTTGACGCGCTGGAAAAAAAAACCCCGCAAATATGAATCAATGAATCTCTTAATGTCTTCATCTATTCTCTTTAACGCAAACCCATAAGTGCCTCGTCATCTATGTAGGAAACAGGTGACACTGAATACATTTTAAATAATGAAGGCATGTTGCCCTCCTCAAAATTTAAAGTTAATTAAGACAGGCAGTTGAGATTCTATAGAATAAAAAGTCATATCGGAGATGATCAAAACGAAATATTTCACAGGTGACATCCATGTTGTCGTTTAAAATGCGTTAAGACATTTGGCCCACTTGAAATTTTCAGATTTTCTATATGGACGAGCAATCTGGAATGTCGTAATCCGTCCATAAAATCACTGTAATCTTATCGATTGATTTTAAGATTCATTAACCACAATTAATAGAAATCATGAGATTGTGTAACTATCTTGTTTTTCGGCCCAATAGCTTTTTATGGCCCATCTGTCGCTGAAGCAGGTATTTGACGTAACAGTGTGCAGAAGATAACGACATTCTATTGAAGAGATCGTCCGATAAAACACTCCAGGGCAGATGGTGATGGACAAGACTACCCCATACATTGTCCCCTTTCTTTGACCATGAGGGGTGTGGGGTATTAGGCGATCAAAAGAAATAATTCAGGTGAATGTCGTTCGCCAAATGTCGAAGAAATCTTAAGATGGGACAGAAGGAAGGTTTTAACACGGCCACATGTTGTAGAATAGGACCATTAACCGTTTAACGACATCAATACCATTACTAAGAAAATTGGTTCGTGTATCGGAATGAAAGGAACCTGTTGCTCACTTGACGCTTGTTAATTTTCCAAACGCAATTGATGGCTCATTTTATTTTAATTGTTGCAATTGATATTAATGAGATAACGCGGTGCTTTGATGTTTCTGATGGACTGGTTGCTTCACTTTTGTCGCAGGTCGAAAGATCGTGTAAGGCCATTTCATTATCGTTATTATATTGTCAATCACGGATTTCTCACGTAATCAGACAAGGGATCGACAAGGAAAATTCCGTCTCGGCAGTTTAAATTTAAAACATAAACATCAATCAACGTTTAATCTTGTCCAATTGATCAAATAAATCGGATCGGCGTAGACGGCGAGACGGAATTTGTAACGACTGACGGCAGTAATTATTCATGTCTCTGTTTATCGCAATGGATTAACGGGATTGGGGATATAAGGTCAATATTGATCAGAAGACGTGGTCTTTTAATCTTTACTTTAATCCACTTAAGTTGTATACTGTTTGTATAATTAGTGCTAAATGTAACGGCTAATCAAAGAGAACAGTCGAGGATCATTTTATATGTTATTTTAAACCTTTGTCTGTGTCTAGAGCAATCTATCTGTTTTTGACACTGTCTGGTCACCTCGAAGAACATTATTATCATTACGATCATTAAGATCAAGTGAACTACTCAATATAGAAAACATTGAGATATAAACAATTCATTCATCTATTCTAAATAATATGAAACCATTTAGTTTCTGATTCTCTGTATCCCATCGAGGAGAATTTATGAATTACTGGGTTCTTATTGAACGTATTACGATCAATAGTGAAAAACATCCATGGCAATAAAATATGGATTAGAAAAGTGCAGTTTAATTCTTTTTTTATTAGATTGTTTTCTCGATTGAAATATGGCTCTATCGCTCAAGTTCGACAACTTTTGATCTCACTTCTGAATAATATATTTGATTCTAAAAGATCAAAGCTTTTAGTTTGGGTACGGTGCACAGATGGTATTTTACGAAAAAAAGTTATTGCGTATTGTAAGTTTCAACAGCAATCAATGCTTCATAACATTACTTACGACATTGTATTCGAATTATACCATTTTTGTGTATACTCAGTTTACGCAATTACAGCATGAATTCAGAGAAAACAGAAAGCACATTACAAAAAGAGAGAAAGAAAGAGGGAGAGGGAGAGAGGGGGGAGAAGGATGGGGTTCAATAATTCGCTTGCGCGTAGTGGTCTTTAGCAGTGGGGAAAAATGTAGGACCCGTAGAAAAGCCCCCGATGTTGGACAGGTGGCCCTACTCCTTGTCACGTACAACCCGGGAATCGAAACCACACCAGTTGCCTCAATGACAGACCGTATGATATACCGCTCACGTGCTAACAATTCGCCCCAGCCATACTTTGAACTTTTCATATAATGTTGTGAAGTTCTGTATGAACCTAACATTTCATATAAAGTTCAATATCATATTCAAATTTTAGACATTAGATATTTAATACATTTTAGCAAATTCTAGACACTGCAATAAATGAACAATGCTTGGCAATCATAGCTTTAGATTTAGATAATCTTTTAAAAATCCTAACATAACTATTTTCTTCCTTAAAAATGTCAAAGTTTGAATCAGGATATGTATTTTTAATACGATATTCTAACAAATATTTATAAATGAGCATTCAAAATATATTAAATGGTTTCTATTTTGATGTAAATATTATTGTTTATATAACATTTTATATTTGTCTAGACGAAGTTTTGTCAGATCAGACAAGAGGTGATCAATCTTTTAATCCCTTTTAATCTACATTAACTGGCCGGAATGAATGAAGATTAAGTGAAACTGTCTAATCCGGTTAATTTGTCATTTAATGCATTAATTATAGGATCAGTATAACTTGTTTCGAAACCTACGACCCTACAGTTGTACTCGATCAGGTGTTTGTGTATTGTGATAGGCAACCCTATGTTGTCTCAACCAAGGCAGGTCTGCGTCAAAATTCACACCTGCATTAATTATCACATTCTGGAGAATAAAGAACGCTAGATGTGAAAAGGGAGATAAGTGAACGTTGAACAGGTTAGTTTATTGCTTCAAGTGTAGAAAATCACAGTTGGTTTTTTGTTGTTGTTTACGACATACTTGTTAAGTTCGTAAACGACACCTTCATCCATATACCCCAACATTTTGTCACCTTACTAAAGCCACTTTAGTAAACGTCTCCATTTAATTTTCAAACTTGTAAATACTGTCAAATTAGCGTAATCCTGTGGGATCAGAAAACGATGCACTTTACAAAAGAATGGCATCTTTGTAAGTAGCCTATCAATGTCTGCCGAAAATCGACACATGCCATTTTCAGAATAATAATAACTATGCAATATTTATCTGATTTTATGTGTGTAACAAGGCATTTTCAGGGGCACTATTCTATGCACACTAAGCTCTGATAAGCAAAGGGGACATGGTTTCTTGTTATATCCAAAACCACTAGACACCATTCCATTAGCTGTCCCCTTTAAAGTACAGTATTCACATAAATGGAGAACCCTATTTAAAGCCATTGGTCGTCCATTGCATTTACGGGTTTATCTCACGTGTCACATTTAATTTATACGCCAAAATATCAACATATATGGCTAAAAACTTGAATGCAATTGCTTTACAAAGGGGGTCATTAAACATTTTTTCTCAGCCAAGTTTTTGGGTGGGACTGGTGTTTTATCCCCCTGGGCCCCTACTATCGTATGCGTAGAATGCCATGCTACCAAAATTTGAATTCGTCATATGTTACTATATATTGAACGGAATTTAGCCATTTTTGGATTGATATTCCTTACTCCTTCCAAATTCAACTTCAACAAAACGGTCGTTTGCTACAGATAAATAACTCCCGAAAGACGACTAGACTTGAATCCCCCAAATATTCTAGTTAACGTCTCGCGCAAATATGCATTACAAGGGAGGCTACCCTTGTTACAGCAAAGACGTGACATTAAAAACTACTGTGTTCGGAAAATATTTTTATCTATTTCCAAACATAGCGTGACGAAAAAAAAGAACAAATAAAACATGTATACAGAAATTCAACATCGTTAAAGTCATTTCCAGCAACATTACTATTATCTGATCGTAAAAATTATTCTCATTTTTCCTATTGCGAACTTTCGGAGACTGCAACGTGGAAAACGTTTAAAATGCTACAAACACTATTCAATCTCAATCGTTGATGGTATTAATTAGTAAAATAGCGCAAACACAACCGCCACCTTTTTGCTGTTTGGTTAACTGATTGCTGTAAACGATATTATTTTTTGTTATAAAGAGTTTGATTGAGATAACCAGAGTTGCCTCCCCTGAAATATAAGCGATTTTCGAGATTAATTGAATTTTATTTTCAAAAGCAACCTAAATACACATGTTTACCGTGTTCGACACACCAAATTTCTGCATTGACGGATACATGGATTTTAAAATACGACCGAAACTGACCTTTATGAATAGGTTTGGATTTATGTCGAAACAAAAATGAAATGAAATGAAATAGGGTTTGACGCCCTACTGTTCTGCTCCTAAACTGGGCTAACGAAGACAAGCATACGCCATACAGTGTGCTATGGGGGGAAATTTTGCCCGGGCAGCGGCGCCAAGGCCTACTCATAACATAGAATTCCAACTGTCAAGGGATCTTTTACGTGCACGCTAATGTGTACACGGGACCTCGGTTTTTCGTCCCGATTCAAATCGCCACTGTTCCTTCTGTCAAACTACACGATACTTATTTGTAAAATTCAATATTTATTTAACTTCAGATCCAACCGAACCCCAGTACAAACCCATTTGAAAATATAGAATGACCCCAGTACAAATCCACTTGATGACTTTCTGTTTTAGTTTTGAGGATACACAAGGTATGAATGAACATTAATTATTCGCTGTCAGAAAGTTACCCCAAGTTGAATTACAGAAATCTTTAATGGTGTCAATACGGGTTTTGCTACTGTAAGAAATTACATATCTTGGGGTCACGGTGGCCAAGTGGCTAGTACCCGGACTCAGTCTGACAAGGACAGCAATCTAGTCGTCCGGATGGTACAAAAAACGGAGGCCCCATGCACCCACTGACGTACACGTAAAAGATCCATGGACAGTGAATTGAATGTTTCTAGTTACCATTGATGACAGTTAAATTAGTACTTCTAGATAGTCCAGGCACGATTTTGTCCAAAACCTTGTAGTTATTTTGCATGTTGATCTGGAAGCCCACATAAATGGAAAAGCTGAGAAAAATAAGCACTCTCTTGTTTATGTTTTAATAGTACGGATTGTGTTTTAAGACAACAGATACGAATGATCATAACTAAGATTTGCAAATAAGAAAGATATCACTTCATACACAATTGTATTGAATGATGTACAATGATCGTGACATTCGTGTCATACCAATGCCAGTATAAATTGGAGGGGGTTTAGTACACGAGTTATCTCACACCAACTCTTTTAGTTAGATGAATTATGCTCTTTATAATAGACCTTCAAATTTGCATGAACATAAAAAGAGCAATCAACCAGGTGTAGTAAACTTTTCTACAACAAGAATTGTAAATGTTGACTGATGGACAACTTCATAGATTATGACTGATGAGCATCGCTTTACAAGAAATCATGAGCCAACAAGAAGTTTTGACATCTGAATTCTTGTCATTGTCAATCGCCATTTTTTTGTAATCAACAGGTGACATGCCAGGATAAAACTCATCAATCAACAAGCGAATCGGTCAAAGTATCAACCAAATTCCAAACAAATTATACTTACCACCATGGTTTATCATCCCTTGATAAATATAATTAGCAATCTGTGATATTTAACATCCATTAAACGTAGGAAAACAAAAAATCAACAACAACACCTCTAATTAAACAAATAATTGTCGTATGACAACTTAAACAGTCTCGCTTTCGATCTAATCACATTTCTGACCAGTAGTGACGACAATTTAAATAGCTGGTATACGCATGCACACACGTGCAGCCCATGTTCCCTCTCTAAACAAATTAATAAGCTCAGCCTTTTCTTATTAGTTCATCAATGTTTCCGGTAGCTAACGCGAACCGACATGTTTATGGTTCCTAGAAATCTTTCTAAATTATAAACTCCAAGATTTATTTCCTTTGAAACACGCCATTGCCCTTATAAATATTTAAATAATTATACATTTGGAGAAAGGTTATAGGGGTGACATGTGTAGACTTTATCATTAAGTTTACATAGCCTTGCAGCTCCTAATAATAAATCTTACACATAAGACAGCTTTCTTCCAAACACCAAAATTGGATTCTTTCCTCAAATCAAAAGCATCGATCCCCTTGTTCACGCATTCGTTCGACAATGGTACAGGTAAACATTTTCACAGATTAAAGTCTGCACATCGTGATTACAAATCGCAATTTAGCTTGTACTCACAATTATATTTACTTCCCAGTTCCCACCCATAATGACGGAACATCTGAGAGCCACGGTGACTCAGTGAGTATGGCACTGGTTCAAAAAACAAGTGTGATCCCGATGTTGATAGACACAATTCGCCTGATTTTTCCAGCCTGGTTCCCCCTTTTAATTGACACAGGACGTGGAGAGAGGCTTTAAAAGAACACAAAGTGTCTAGTCGTTCGGATGGGATGTACAACCGAGGTCTGCCCTTGAATTTGTTTAATTTGATGAAGAATAAGTGAAAACTCTGCTGTTTGGACAAAGTTGTCACAAAGCATATTCATTTTTCTTTTTATAGTGCGTTGTAGTTTAATTTGTAGTGTCAGAATACCAACGAAATTGCGATTTGAGAACTACAGCTGCCAAAACCCGGCTTCCTTAGAAGACCAAAGCCATTTGCCCGGACAGTTAGCGATTCAAGCAACTTGGATATTACTACAGCTATTGACAAAACATATCAAAACCGCCAGTGTTGACCAGACATTAAATTCATTTTAATTTTTCTCTCCCAACCATGTGGAAAAAATACACATCCAATCTCTCTATCAACATACCAAAGTGGCTATATTCCAGACCAGTGACTAACCATCTATTGTTATAAACAAATAATTAACAAATTATTTAAACTTGTTTATTATCTGTAACAACACCAAGAAATAAAGTTCACATGTAGTCCCCATTTTCTACCAAACAACATCTACCAAATGTTATGAGCGCATGTTTTGACCAAACGACAGGTGTGGGTGAAGAGGTATGTGAAATTTGACCAGCCTTCAAGGTCTTTAAAGTAACGCTTTAATGCCATGTTTGATCGTTAAATTAAGTTTATAAAATGCCTAAAGTTTTTTTTATTGACTATTACTCGCTAAGGTCCGGGAAAATTCACTAAACCCATCAATGGCTGTTGAAATGAAATGAAATGGGGTATAACGCTCTACTTTTCTGCACCTAACCTGAGCTATTTTAATAAAGACAGGCTAACGTCATGCAGTGTGCCATGAGGGAAATTTTGCCCGGGCAGCGGCGCTACGGCCTACTCTTGAATCGAATTTCAACTGCCAGAGGATCTTTTACGTGCACTCCAATGTGTATATGGGACTTTCAATTTTTGTCCCAGTCGAATAACTAGAAAGCTGTCCCTGTCAGGCCCTCCTCCGTCCTGCACCACTGACAAGGGAGAAACCACGCCGTAAAATCTCGACGTACATTCTCGGCCAACACTGGAAGCGAACCACGACCACCAGGTTAGCGAGCCAGCATCTAACCCACTCATTTTCATTCCGAATTGTGGAGGAAAGCAAGACTAGACTGCTTGTTTCAAAATATTAACTAACTGGAATAAACAAACTGGGATACATAAAAGAAACTTGTAAGTCTACCTTTACCAAATCTCAGGTACTTATTTATCAACTTTATGAAAGGTGTGAGAGTAGCTTACTGATACCAGTTGATAATAAGAGTTGACCCTATCAATCAAAGCTTGACCCCATCCTGATAAAATTATTCCCACACAATCAAATTAATTCATGATTATATTAGACCTATTGATGTTTACATCAATCCATTTGGTTTGAATTATCCTCTTGTTTATATGATTTAAACTATTTAAAATGGCACTTTTGGCACTTCAACTTTAACCCGGGCCAAAATTGGAACAACGAAGATGAAATATCTTCTTGTTTTAATTAAAATAGCATTATGCAAGAGCAAAATCTGCTTACTACAGGTCTTTCTTTAGGCCCGAGATGTTATCTAAATAATCAATTAGACATTAATTAACATATCCAGACCATAATAAACTCTTAAAGTCAAGGCTAGCCTTCGATGTTGGCGGATTGAATTCCTATATGCCGCTTAATGGCCGTTGATAATTAAATCAATCAAGTGGATAATCGAGACTATGCTGTTTATATTAATGATTTGAGTAATGATGACCGAGGCTATGTGAATATTTCAAACGCTTTTTTCTCGGCTAATAGTGGACCAATTTGACTGAAATTTTCAGCAAATTACCTTTACACTATCTAGTTTTTAACTATTATAGTGAGAACTGCCATCTCTTTATCTTAACTCCCATAATGTAACTTTAAAGTATCCTCCGGAGACTTTGCTTTGCCTGTAGCCCCTTTATTAATGGGTGTGTCTATAGCTCTATATTTATGTTGTATAGACAACGATCATCAAATAATTGTAAAACAAAATGCGCCACGGACCACACCATCAATCTATTCTTTGAATGCATATAGAACATATGCCAGTTTGTTCAGTAAAAAAACACCGAAGAATTCTAGCGTCCCGTGAGTGATACAAGGTCGTAACTCGCCCAGAGCAACGAGGGGCCGGAAGTGTTCTCGGGGGTGCTGTAAAGCTGACGGCCAATGTATATCTAATGTTTTTATGGTCAACAATTTTTTCACAGGGAAGGCGAAACTTTTTGGAAGCGACCCCCCCCCCCCTCCTGTTACGGTCCTGGAGAGATAGCACTATTACCAGAAAACTATCAGATAAATATACATAAATTAGACCGGGATTTTTATTTGTCACCATATAAAGCAATGGGATAAAAAGTCAATGAAATATTTTAGGATAATAACAGATCAAATATTTAAAGAGATAAAAATCAAACACCCCACCTTTACAGTTTATACTAGAACATTAACTGTGATATCTTCGATTTGTGCCTCAAGCTAACGCTTAAAATAAAGATAGAGAAATCTAAAACAGCACTTCACTTAACACAACATCAAACAGAGACTTGTTAGATTGAAAAGACCAACATTTTTAATGGAGCCGAAACAGAAAAGAGCGTCTATTAAAGGGTCTTGTTATTAGCAAAGAATACAAAACCAGCAAGAGACTTTGATTAGGTAATTGAACCGCGTGTTGAAAGTGAATACCGCGAATATTGATATTCGTTTTTAACTCAATGCGAATGTTAATTTTGTTGATCATTTATATGTAAGCTACATACTAACTAATGCAGAAGTATTTTTGGAATATACCTCTATAACCTGTGTAAGAATCGTGGACACGCTATACCGAGTACCTTTAGGGTAATTAATTTACCAATCGGAACATCAATTGCATGACTAGTCTGCTCACGAATTCCTTTCATCATTCAACAATTTTAGAAACATTTTACACTGCTGCTGAGCATATTACATCAAACATACAATATAAATTTAATATTTAAAAAAAATATAGAAATTCGATTTTCCAATTTCTGTTTGAGATCATTAGGAAGGTAGAGTTTGATTGTATAGCCATAGGCATTCATTCTTTTTTCTTATTAAAATGCATCGACTACCTATTTCAGAAACGAATTGAATTAATCATGATTATGCGTATAGGACAATGATAACATGAAAATGGCAGATGGTTACACCGAGTATCTTACACTGAGAACATAATAATTGTATTTGAAAGATATCACTGAAAAAAAACTTGTGTTGGAACACAACACAAGTACTTGTGTTGAAATTAATCTACACAAACTTGTGTTGTTTTGCATTGCATCAACACAAACTTGTGTTGTTTTACATTGCATCAACACAAACTTGTGTTCTTTTTAATGCTTTAACACAAACTTGTGTTGATTTATAAAATTTCGTGTTTTTGTCATAAAATTAACACAAATAATGTGTATACTATCGTCAATAAATATTTTGTGTTTTTAATTTTAAAAATTAAACTCCATACAAAGTATTAATTTTGGGGTCCACAAGACAATATAGGCAGACAGACTTGAATGTTAATTGGTGTTTAGATGTCTGTAGTTAAAATAAAGTTGTTGATTTTTTTATTGGCCCAATAAACTGGTAGATCAAAGAACTGCCTGGTGAGCATTCCGGTGTGATTTTGACAATGGGTAAAACTCTTTCTTAATGTAATTTGTTAATAAAAACAACTACTCTAGGCTACACTTTGTCTGCGATATCACCTCGGTGGAAGCGGACGTTAAATAAAGCGATTTCACACACAAACATTTACCATTAACAGCGTGCTGAAATGATATTTGAGCAGTGATATAATGGTCACCACAGAGAATACAAGACCGTAGGTTTGTATATATTTATAGATATATATATATATAAAAAAAATGTCATGTATTTATTTCTTTAGCATCGATATTGTTTCTTTGTGTATTAGTATTTTCTTTCCGTATCGCCTTGCGCGTACTTGTATCAAAAAACTAACCGTCGCAAAATTCATCAAATAATGACTAATAATACTAAGGCAGTGATCCATGGTGAATACCGATTAAGATTAAGCGGATTATCATCGCACTAATTCACTTCGCGCGCGCAGATGACTGATCAGAAGGAGGTTCGCGCATGCGCGGTGATAATTTGTCATTTACAATGGCGGGACAGTGAAAAAATATTTCAGCATGATATTGTTGAATCTGTCTCATTTTTCTGAACTCTGCTTAATGAACATTAGTTGTTCGACGCCACGATGTTACAGAATCACATTCAACCAGAAACGGCTCGACTAGAGCCAGTAGGTAAGAACCTGTTTTAAAATAATACCTAGGGCGGTTGGATTGGATTTGGATTGACGGCCATGTTTTTTTTTATATATAAAAACATTTTGGCTAGAGTAGACATAAACCATGGGACGGACTAGAAAATAACTTTTTACACTTTTGTGTTTGTTGAAATGTAGGCCTAATCTAATTTGTGTTTTTAAAAAAAGACCCTCTGTAATCAAATAAGCAGACATTTTCCACACAATCTGTCCAACCTCTGTGTAAAATTAGTTCACTGATTCAGTCAATAAAAATGATAGAATTTAGAATGAGTCTTTGGAAGTTTCTTTTTATTTTCATTTTATTTTTCAGTCAATGCTGCTATTTGACTCTTTCCACCTTCCAGTTTTTAAGCAATTATTGAGAATTTACCATATAGAAGAAAAACAGGTAACAATTTGAATTTCATTTAACTTTTAAAATTTATATTTTCTTTTTCTTCTTTTTTTTTTACCAATGTCCTACAATTATTAGTGTATTTGAAGACACAATCCCACATTAAGTATTTATATGCAACAGAGAGAGAGAGGTGGGGGGGATTCACATACATCTAAATAAGGATTGACAAGGCCTATATGTACTTGTATTTGCGGAATCAAGTAGTCCAACTATGTCCCACTCTTACATGCATAGGCTACCGGTAATCAACTACAACGAGTAGCTGACTTCCGTTTTATTGCCTCATTCTACATGTATTCAAAACTGGTTTGTTGTGCAATATTAATTCTGCATGAATCTAGAATTGTTGTAGGAGGGATCCTTATCTACTTACTGGCTCTAACGCTAGGTCATAATGGGACTAACTAAGGTATGGTGAAATTTAATATGAATAATTCGCTTGCGAGTTTGGGTATTTAGCAAAAAGATGAAACCATAAAACCCACAGAAAATTCAAGAAGTTGGACAGACGATAGCACAACATTTTGGTCCAGCGTCATTTCGGACTCAACACAGACGATCTGTTGGACTCGGTATGATGACTTTTCGGATTTACTTGCCAAATTTTCGGACTCCGTCTGAAGACTGTTTTGAATTGCCCTATTTCTGATAAATTCATCAGCAACTTTTTTTATATACATAACATAGTACATATATAAAAAGAAATAAATAAAACATTCTTTTCGTAAACATTCAAAATTGGAGACGTTGCTGTATGTGCGTGATCAAGGTGCTGTATATTTTTACCTGCTTTTTTTTTAAAGATCGTTTTTGGGTCCTTTTGAATTGATTTGACAGTCTGTTCAATCTTTCCTTTCAACTTATTCCCGAGTCTGAAATGTCATCGCCTTCACAACCTCGTGGGTTTCCTCCGGGCACTCTGGTTTCCTCCCACTGCTAAAGACCCCTACGTGCAAGCGAATTGTTGAAATAAAGTTGAACCATATGTTAGTCCCGAAATGACCTAGTTTGTGTTGGGTAGATCTTAAACCCCATTTCTCTCTCTCTGAAATGTCACCCACCCAAGTCCAAAATGTCACCTACTGGAGACAGAAACGTTGAAGCCATAGTCCGAAATGACATATAATTGGACAGGCGACCCGGCTCCTTGGCATCGAAACCATGCATCACTGAATGGACTTTCTCGGTCAACAAGTTTGTGTAAATTAATTTTAACACAAGTTAAAATGCAGGGATCGAACACCCGTCGAACAGGCTAGCGAGCCAGCATCTTAGGCATGTGATTCCCCACACAGTTTTGAATATGGTAAACTTAATTGTTAATTACATGTTATGTATTTATTTTTTCAGTTTTAATAATGGATGCATATGAAAATCACCTAGAAAAAGATCATACAAAAAAAGAAATTAAAAAATGGAAGAAAAAATAGCTGAATAAATGATGATAGAGCAGCTTGTTCTTGGTGGGTAACTATTCAATTCTAGTATAAAAGATTGTTGTTATGCTATTTTGATATATTACATCAAAACTATAAGATTGATGCAATGTTACATCCTTTCATAATGAATATTATAAAGCCTTCAAATGAACGAATTTGTGAAATATAATTAATATCATATTATATTACTGTATACAATACTGTATTCACACTTGTCTTAGTTGAGCTGGGGATCATGTGGGTAAGACACTGACTCTCTAGCCTGGAGATCAGGTGTTCGATCTCTGCATTGGCATGCAGGGCAAAATTTCCCTCATTGCACACTGTATGGTGTATGCCCGTCTAAATTCACTGAGTTTAGGAACAAAACAGTAAGACAATAAACTCATTTATATTGTCATTTTTTCAAGAGTTTTGTTCTGGCTTCTTACCCATTGAGGCATAATAATCAGCCTAGGTCTGTAACTTAAAAAGGCACAATAAGTATTATGCAAAGTTGAAACAAAATAGAGACCCCACATGAGGCAAAATGAGTTATTTAAACATTCTGAACCATAGAAAGTATATTTATTGCCTGCTATAATAATGTATAATTTTTTTTTTTTTCAGACTGGAGAGCATTTGATGCGTGGTTCCAGCAACAAGAGATGTTGACCATAAACCTTTTGAATATTAAGCCAGCAAATTATTTTATAATTTTGAAAAAGAATGTAGTGATTATAAAAGCTAATAGGTTATCTGTTGCATTTGGTCTGTTATTCAAATATTTTATTTTTGTTTTTAATGTTAAATATCCTTTGCAAAAACAATTATGTTGTAATTCTCTCCAGAAATTTGTGTAAAATATAGACTGTAAAAATAACTCAGAATTTGGTCGTCAATCATAAAGTATTATATAGAGCACTCAGGTAGATTACGGTGACTTTCCCATGCTAATTAAATGAAGGGGGGGGAATAGGACGTGTATGCTGTATCATAAGGTCCGTCATTGAGTCAACTAACATAGTTTCAATTCCCCTTGTGTTCATGATAATGAGTAGGGTCGCGTGACCAATCTTGTCGGTTTTCTCCGGGTCTTCCCTTTTCCTCTTGCTACTCACTACGAAAGACCCCTACGTGCAAGCTAATTATATGTTAGTCCTGAAATAACTGTCGAGTGGACATTAAACCCCATTTCTCTCTCTTTCTCTTTAAAAGCTGAAAAAGGGTTTAACATCCTACTTTTCTTTGTGGTTGGGGGTGGGGTGGGAGTGGATGGCCGAATGGTTAGCGTGCGTGCGCTGTATCACTTGGCCTGCCAATCTGGTGTGGTTTCGAATCCCCGGTTGTACGTGGCAAGGAGTAGGGTTGCTTTCCAACCCTGTGGGTTTTCTCCGGGTACTCCGGTTTCCTCCCACTGCTAAAGACCCCTACGCACAAGTGAATTATTGAAATAGAATTAAACCATATTATTATGTTAGTCCCAACCCTATCTCTCTCTCTCTCCCTACTTTTCTTTGTTATGTAGGCCAACAGTGGGATCCAAAAAGAACCATCATGGTTCCCCTTACTTATGACTTGTATCTAAATATATTGTACATGCCTTTTATATTTCATTTGTAAGTAGTTTTTCAGTTTTTGTGCATAATTTATGTCTTTAATGCTTGTTTTGATTGTTATTTAATTTAGATATACAATGTAGGTAAATCCTATTTTAAGGGGGCATGGTGCAGGAATATTTTGGACATAGCGTTTAAATTATCATTTCTTTAAAAAAAAACTTTTGGTGGGGGTGGGAATAAATTGTTATTATATAACACAATTTTTATTAGCATTGGAAGTAACTTTGTTTATTAGTATTCCAAATGTCTCAGTGCTTGTTTTGAGGTTTTTTTTCAATTTAAATAGCTATGCTTATTTTATGATTTGTTTATTTTTTATTTATTTATATTTCTGTTGGGGGGGGGGGGATTTTTTATTATCCATCAAAATGTCTGTTTAGTTTTGATTTGGCATTAATTTAATTGTTCATATAATTTTATGAATATATGATAATTTATGAATAAATAATAATTTTATGAATATATGATAATTTTATGAATAAATAAATTTTTTATGAATAAAGAATAATTTTATAAATAAATAATAATAATTTTATGAATAAATAATAATAATTTTATGAATAAATAATAATAATTTTATGAATAAATAATAATAATGTATGAATAAATAATAATTTTTGAATAAATAATAATTTTTGAATAAATAAATATTTTTTGAATAAATAATAATTTTATGAATAAAGAATATTTTTATGAATAAAGAATATTTTTATGAATAAAGAATAATTTTATGAACAAAATTGTTGTCATGTCATTTATCAAATATTGCAGTTAAAAGAGAATAAAGGAGGGGTCTGTTGGTGGTTATACACAAGTTTGTATGAAACAACACATGTTTCAGAAATTTCAACACAAGTTTCAGAAATTACAACACAAGTTTCAGAAATTTCAACACAAGTTTCAAAAATTTCAACACAAGTTTCAGAAATTCCAACACAAGTTTTAGAAATTTTAACACAAGTATTGTGTAGATTTTCACACAAGTTTCAACACAAGTTTGTGTTGTTTGATCAATTTTAACACAAGTCTTGTGTTGTTTCGACATTTAACACAAGTTTGTGTTGTTTCAACACAAGTTTGTGTTGTTAAATAGTAACACCCAACTTGTGTTGAAAACAACACAAGTTTGTGTTGTTTCAACACAAGTTTTTTTTCAGTGATATTAATGTGTTACACATCTTTTTTCTATATTTTGTGTTCATTGTCAAGTGAGAGACTTCTTCCCTGTCAGCATAGTTCCCAAATACTCTTAGTAGAATTCTGACGACCAAGGGATATTCTGTGTGCACTATTATTTTGTACACAATGACCTAAGTTTGTGGTCCCATCCGAAAGACTAATGTAAACCGAACTTGCAAAATCATTTGTTTTCTTTCTAATAACTGCGAAACAGCGCCGTGTTTCAATATAAATGATAAACCTTAGTGTATGAGCTACTTTTAGTGTGCATTTTAAATCATTGTATTTCTTAATCCACGATCCACACTGCGTAAAAGCAAGTCTTTTTGAAACAAACGTTATCATGTGTACATAATGCATCCATGTATGCATACGTGCGTGTAAATAAGCTTAATTTAATGCTATTTACAATGGTGAATATACTAAAACATTCTCAACTACGATAAACGGTTTTTAATTACTTTCTAATTGCCTAGTTCATATCGACTGTACCAGGGTGAAAACGGTTTATATGCAAATGAGACCAAGAGGAGCATGGGAAATCGTTTGAAGATAGACTGGGGTAAAATTTAGCGAGTCTTATTAAGTGCAGGTAACGTGAGAAATGAAAGATTTTCAGATAATTTATAGGTGAAAGATTCTCCCCCATCTTGCTACGAAGTTGTGTCTTGAATAATGTATTAATGTTTGGTAGACCAACCCATGTATGGATACCTTCAGGTGATTAAGATAAGGTGATTATTTCAGGTGGATTAATTAACATTTCTTTATTCTTGGCCATCCTTGTTCGGCATTAGCTAGTTAAACTAAAGTTTAAACCGTGAAATATTTGTCTTGTGACGAATTGTTGTTTATTGATATGGGGCATGATCCGACATAAATTCATATCCAGTGGTTCGCATCCCTCCCCAAACAGATATGTAAAATAACCAAGTATGGCACCATTTAGTTAAAACGTATTTTACTTACTGGACTACAGTATGCTCGCATGGATGGACCTCCCAGAAAAAACATCGATGAGTTCTTCAGAAAGGAAAATTAAAGTTTTTTTTAAGTCTGAACTCGGTCGAATTGCGGGGATTGAAATGAAACCTTTGAAATAAAAGTGTTATATTTCCACAATTATAAATATTTGGTCACCGTTGACCCACATTAACACATTTGTAATGTTACAAGGTTTAATCTATAGTATTAACCGAGGCTACCTGGAAGATATAGATTTTCAAGTGTCAATATCAAACTGGATATTCTAGATACATGTTTATTTACATGGGTGGGCTATTAAGACCAGTTTGTCTGCGAATTTCGTTTTAGAATTACTTCAGGATTAATTTTACATGCTACCTGTTGATTTTACGTGTTTATTCACACATTTAATCGTAGTATTTACGAGAAATACACCTAAACGCACAAGTCCCTATTTGGATATTATGTAATACATAAATACGTGACATCATCAGAAGTTGTTTTAATCAGTAATCAATAAAGTTACGATTTATTATCAAGATGTCGCTTGTCGTTCAAATCCACGCGAACTCGAAACATAAACATCAACTGTTGTTCTTGACTGTGTAATATGTTGTATGATTTCGGGTGTATTTTTTTCATCATTTATTCACATAATATTGTTCCTGAACCAAAACTCTATTTCATACACCGTGGGACTGTTTCACTAAGTGCAATTCGTTAGGTGTCCAAATAGATGCATAATAAACATAAATCTATTCAGTATTCAAGCTAAAGCAATCATACCAAATAGACCAACAATAAATATGAAGAGTGCTACTGCAACTTCGTTCCTTGCACAAATACACAAGAATAAATTTGGATAAAATTAAATGTTAATTGTGCAAATCACAAACGCACCCTCGTCGCCTCTAGTTTCATTAAACATGGCTAAATTAGTCCAATTGAAAACACAAGATGAAAGGCGAGTGAGCTGTGGATTCCATGTTACTCTAAATACAAGAATGTCAAATTTATTCTTCTTTTTAGAGACTCGCTGCTAAGGCCCCATATGTACCGTGTACTTTTTACTTGAACCACAAACACCGATCTCCATGTTGACTAGCTCCTATTCGCCATGTTGTATCGTATGTTTATTTATTGTCGTGGACATGTTGTCTTTCAATACACGTTAAACACACAAAGTAATTTTTAAGATAAACTTGATCTACTTGTGAAGCTCTTCCATCAATTAATGCTACTTAGTTAAAAACAAATACACACCAACGTCTTACTCTTTTGTCCTGACTCATAAAAAGCGAACGGATTCTTCAGAAAATTATATGAACAGAACTAACGTAATAAATCAACGAGTAGATTGTTGAATGTGCGTAATTATAGGAGGATAGCAATGAATTTACTTAGTGTATTACACTGGATTTGATATAATAGTTTCTTGTTTATTGCTTACGGTGTCTGATGTGTAGTTTATATATGTCTTCTCCGTTTGTTTGTGTGTAGTGCTATATAGACCTATACAACCTGATTAACTCACTGATCCCATTTCATTTCTTTTAATATCAAAATTTCGTTTTCCTTGTCTTCGCCATTGCTTGTCTGTTCTATATTGTATTAAAAATATTTCTACAAATGCGATTGTGTACTAATTTGATTTACTAAAGTACAAAACCCTTGGGAAAGGTTTTAAATTAAATTCAAATGCATTTTTATCAATCTCGGAAGGTTCAAATGTTCTTGTTTTTGTTTCGGCAAATTGATACCCCCTAACAGAATACACATTTCTAAACTGATAAGTGTACATAATCCCAAGTAAATGTTCCCAAACTTATATATAATTGTAATATTTAACTTAAGATTAGCTATCACTTTAAATTAAGTTATTTTAAAGCTGCCTTAAGACTTGTAGACATCCTTGCTGAACTGACAAATAGTTTAATCGGGAAGGTGTATACCCTCGGGTGGTAATTGTTAGTTTATCGCCATGTTGTTTATCATAAAAAAAGAAAATGTGACATTATCCTCTACTTTATAGTATTTTACTTACGCAAACAATGACATAATGCAAAATGTTCGAATTAATGTCATCCGATTCTTGGTTTAGTTAGGAAAGACTATACAACTGGAGATGGAAGTGTTTGGACAGAACTGAGATTGAACTGAGAAAGTGGAACTAAGTGTGTCTGAAATAACTTCATTTAACGTCCGCTTTCACAATGAAGAAGATAATAAAGTTTCATGTATGCTGCTTTATAGTGGTTCCTTATAATTGTACCATGGTGAAATCACCATTTGTCACTCTTAAAAAGTCCGAAGAGTTGTGTTGGCGAGAAGTTAAGTCCCTATTCCTTTCCTTTATACTGATATGGCCCCAATCCCTAAAACAAACCGTATAGCTTCACTAACCCACAGCATGCCATTGAATCAGGATCTGGTGAGATTTAGAGGGGGTTTCACAATATCTAGCCCTTAAATATTGTATTTATTTTTTTCAATATGTCGAACTTAGAAACATGGTGTGTATCACCATTCCTTCAGCATTTCTGCGTTTCGCGTCATTACGAAAACACAGCGTTATTGTAAAAAAATGAACGTGGCTGTGTTCAAAACAACCAAATGTTGCCCACTACCCGGTGGTCATGTTGATTATGGCTAACAATGACCACGAGCCATTAGCACACAAACACAAGAAATAAAATAAACAGACTTGTTGACGTTCTACTACAATACTGTCTTTGTTGTTACATATATAGTCAACTACCAATGCCCGAGTTTCAGAAACAGGTACTGACAGCAAACGACTTTAAACCAAAAAATACCCCCAAAAACCCAACAACCTGAATCTCAAACACAATTTCCCCACAGGATCGATGTTACTATATTAATGCGGGGGGTTGGGATGGCCTAGTTGTCTAGAGTACCACGCTTCGACCTCTAGCTGGCCGGTCACCTCTGGCTTTCGGCTGTGGTTTCGAGCCCTGGTGTGAGCGTATGTGTCATGGAGATAAAGGCGCCTTCTCAACCTCGTGGGTTTCCTCCGGGCAATCCGGTTTCCTCCCACTGCTAAAGACCCATACGCACACGCGAATTATTGAAATACAATGAAACCATATGTTAGTCCCGAAATGACCATGGTTTGAGCCGAGTGGACTTTAAACCCCATTTCTCTCTCACTCTCTATAGTAATGCTTGGTATACAGAATGATCCGTGTAAGTGTACATTATATGTCAAGAACAAGATGTCAACAATGTCAACGAAAGACATGTTAAATAAGTTCAAGGGTAAAATGGGTCCTTATTTAGCGATATAGGAATTTTTGCAGGTGTGGGGGGGGGGGCAGGCTCCTTGGACAATGTATCTTTGGTGGTGGTGGTTTGGGGGTGGGTGACACCATCCCACTGTGATTCAATTTCACAATTCCATTGATACAATGCATTAATTGTGAGATCACATATGTCTATATCATTATCTCGCGCTTTGAATGCCCATCCCACCCCACCATATGGCGATAAAGGATAAGGCACATGATTGTGAAACTTTTCTCGTGAAAGTGTTGTATTTTATGTAGCTGACCCACGCTTGGATCCGCCTCTACGGAAGTGCTCCTGGAGCAGAAGGCTGCGTTATAGCCTATTGGGTGCACTGTCGGCAATAGTGTAAGGATTCAAATTAAGAGTGTGATATACACTTCTACTGATGAACCAACAAACATACAGATCATACCACGTCAATTGACGTAATCTTAATATTCCTTTTATTCACATTTTTAATTTGTATTAATAATATTTAGCAGTGATACCAGGTACGACGGCATTTCAATAATCCTGTGAACTTTTGTAACTTTCTCCGCTTTTAGTATAAAATCATGACCCGGTTGAAAAGTTCATTTGCTATGTTTATGATATGCACTCTTATGTACCACCCAAAATACCTTCATTTATCAATACCATTAAAAAAGTCAGACGACACTAAACTTAAAATACACCAAACCTGTCCAATACCTAATCTAAACTTCGCCCATTGACCCTAATGTCATTTCTGAACAAACTGAAAGAAGTTTTTGGAACAAGAAAACATGTTCGGTCGCTTTTAGATATTTCTTTGATATCGTGTAGCTCGGAGTCGCGAAACATGCCAGAGACAAGAAATCAAGTACGACCACTTGAACCGAACACAAAAAGAGAATGAAAGGAAGACCCAGAACGCCTTTGTATAAAGATAATTCAATTATAAACTAGCAAAAAAAATATGAATAGACAAAAACCTTAATCATTACTGAAGTAGATTCCCAACTTAAAGCATCTTTTGTTAATTTGTATAGCGAGAAAACTTGATGTATATAACATAGCAGTGATAATGCTTATCAATTTGTGACTGACATGAAATCTTATGTTAGTCAAAGACGACTTTGGCGACAACTTTTTTATATTTTTATTCGAGTTCGCCTAAATGATTCATTACGATCAAATGGGTATTAATTAAATTCAGGAATGACAACTCCTAGATCAGAAGAAATTCGAAGCAAAAATTGTTTATTGATTAACATGGAAGATGGGTGGGGATTAAATTCCTATGGATTTGTAAAATGTACTTTAATCTCATTACATATTGATAATGGGATACATATTCACATCAGACGATACCCGAAATATTGAGGATAGATTCTAATTATGGTAACAGACGAGCCAAAATGACTGGACATTCGTTTGTTTAATTGACCCGAGCAGACGACGGGGAATTGGCGCGCATTTTTGTCCGCCATGTTTATTTCTGGACGTAAACAAGTCCAGAATATCATGTGGTACCTATAAATATAGCTATTGTCAACATGTGTGACCGGCTATCAAATCAAAGCCCGCTAGCAACATCTAAATTGGAATAATTAAATGTTTAAAGAAATCCTCATCGAATTACCCTCGCTCTAGGAGGGCTCACTGACGACTTCCCGCGTGTCCGATGACTTTTATTTACTATTAGCGCGTGGAGTTAAAGAGAGGGCCTTCCAATAAGATTTACACGAAACTAAAGTATTAGAAACGGAAACGGTAAACTCTGAAACTAATTTGATCAATATTCGTTGGCTTCAAAAGATAAATATGGCCACGTGCCACTTCCTTTATTAGTAGTTAATTATGGTCAGACGTCTGACCACCTACATCAATGATATTATGTAAACAAAGTTAAAAGTCTTGGTACGAAATATTTTGCTCCAACTAGGTACATATAGACACTAATAACTATTTAAGTGCGATATCACTTTGGTGGAAGACAACGTAAAATTTCTCTCATAAGACAGAATACAAATACTAATGTACTAAGAGCTTATCAAGGACGTCCAATCAAATTAAACGAAAAGAAAGTTAAAACAAAAGTTATCCGACTTCATAAATGGGTGTATATCATACATAGTCAATACCCTATTGCAAATGTGGTATTATGTGTTCGTTTCCAACAATAACCACAGACCATTGACCAATTTTTTTAAAATTAAGATAAATCGACATGAATGCCGTATTCTAATCCTATACTTATTCCAGCAGTTAAAAAATAGGTGACCACTTCGAGATAAGTAATGGCAAGAAAAACATACAATATAAAACATTTTCTATTGTCTCTAGTAACCTCATTTCTACTCGGGTAGGATTACAAGACATAATGAAGATGTGTTTTAAAGTGACATTTCCTGTGTGGGGCTCACATGTCTAGGATTAAATTGAGTACTAAACGTCAGCTACAGTTAACACAAATTGCGGAACAGCTGAGAGACTACCAAGAAACGAAGATATCACAAAATTTTATTTTATCTTATAAGCTTAGATGATCAAATCATCATCACTAGAGTTAGGATTTTGGCAACGATTTCTATCAATATGTTAAGCTTTTTTTATTTCTTAGCCCTATGTTCAAATTGTAAGATGAAAGAATCGAGAACTTTCGTCTCACCTAGATTGTTTTGGTTGCCTTCGAGTGGGATGGATAGTGACATGTGAATTAGTGAAGGGTTATGTTTAAGATGTGATGTTGTAGACAGATAGGTGTAAGTTTAGTAAAAAGTACATGCAAACTACTATAATGATGTCTGGTGGTGGTAAGTTTAGTACATTGTAAACTGAGTTAGTATGATTAAGCTTTAGTGGGTTTAAATTACCAACACCATTAGTTTTAGGTTTGCAACTACATTTCAAGTTACTACACCCTTTCGAGTTCTACCGTGTTGGGTACAAATTGAAAATTATAACGTTGCCCTTTGGGACAATATCAAGGAATTATTCAAAATACAATCAACTATCTGCTGAACAGAAGTCAACACGGACCCTATGAGCCCCCAGAATCCTTACGTCACTGCCTTTCACAGAATGCAGTAATACGTAATTTAGACCGTTCTTTCTAGAAAATTTACATATCCTATAGTAAATTAGTAAAGCCGCGTACTGAAAATATATCTGCTACTATTCAATGATTATAGTTAATTTATAGTATATAGGAATTCCAATTAATTCGGCTATTTGCAAAAACCTTTGTTATATAAAAATTATATCTAAACAATAATTTTCCTGGTAAAACGTGTTGAGATCCGAGGACACTGTATTTTAAAATACTCTTCTTGTATAGATAATAGTCAAATTATGCAGAATAAACAAAATATTTTAAATTTCTAAAAGATGTATAATATATTTCATCACAGACAGGGTGTTTCACGACCACGTGTTTTACTGGCGATTTCGGGGTCATTAAGTATATTGTCCGCCTACGGTATTTTACATGATGCTAGATGCACGACATGATGGACAGCCATCGTCTCTTCTGACCGTGTCCCACATGTTGAATACAACAACAGAAAAAAATCAAAACAGAAATCCACAACCATGTATATCTGTAAGTTTGAGTCACCTTCGACTTAGGTTTTTTGACTGAGTGCTTGTCGGTTCGGTTTATCATTGTCAACTTCACCTCGAAACTTCTAAAGAGAGCATTCGTCTCTGTCCACCACAACATGCCTGAACTCGGTTGTTGGGCAAAAATAACACGTTCCGCCCTCTAAGCAGGATAATCCGTTATTTTCATGACGAATTAAAGTTAATTCGTCAGTCATCCCAAGACAAGCAATGGGTCTTTGTATCGAGCTGAGTTTGGAATCTGCGCGGCTAGCAGTCGTGTTGATTCTGATGTTAGACTGAAGACTAGATCACGGGTTGGAGGATTCGGGGAGTTAAACGGGGACTAGTGGGTTACCCGTGTTGTTACCTCTGTTTTCTCAGTGACCAAAAGGTTGTTTAAGTTTAAACAACGTGGTAGAGGATCAGCTTTCTTTGTCTAACTACACTGCAAATTGTTGTCCGATCAAACCCCATCCTAACTACCTCCACAGTCCCATGAAAAGTGTTATTGTAACATCCAAGGCAGAAAGCAAACACAACAAGCGGGATAAAACAAAGTGGAATTCTAAATATCGGCGTGCTTTCTATCGAAGTTGTCTAAACCTATCATGTAGGGTAAATAAAGCGTTTATCATTTCTCCCTATTGTTCTTCGGCGAATAAATAGAAACGGCGTAGAGTGAGATGAGTGTTGGTTGTCGCAGTTTGCTTTCCCTCACATAAAACAAGCCAAGGAATGCTGTTCATGTATCAAAACCAAAACGACCCCGAACGTTAGGCCACACATTGCTTCGGTCCTCGTCTTTGATTGGGAGACGGAACCCTCTAAGCAAACTTTCACAATGGCGAATACAAGGCAGCTTTTCTTCTCCGCTTCTGGTAAATATTCGGGGTGTTCCTTGTGCGTTTTGCAAGACACAAGAGAATACATGTCAACAATGACTTTTTCTTGAAAAAATAAAACAAAGGAATGAAAACAGATTAATTAACAATAGGTGCAACTGTTCGACTAATTATTTTTCTCTTACTTATCTCCGCATCATTATATTTTTTATGGTCAGGTATTTCTAGCATTCAACATAGAAACAATGCTTTGTTTATTTTTTTCGTTTTGGTGTTAGTCTAAGGTAAAAGGTGTCATTAAGAACATTCTTCTGTCTCTGTCTACTTTTGTTGAGGTCGATATTTCTTTTTTACCCTCGTCACTCCCGTCGTCTAGAATCAAATAACTTTGTTACCGCTGTGAACCATCGAATTCGTAGATCTCCAATTCTCTACACAAACGACCACTCAATGAAAATATAAGCATTGATTTCTCGCCTTGTGTACCTGGTTCGACAGTTAGGTGTAAAAGTGTAGAAAATTTGGCTTCTGACTCGGCCATATAAATCTTCTTACGAAACTCAAATTAAAATCCTTCAGTACAGGACACGAGGGGTTGCCGTTATCGTGATTCCGTATAAAAATACTGTCCTGCAGTGAACTGTCTTTAAATGCGTTGCGCAAATGAGCAATTCCGCTAATGTATACCATGTATTTACATACATGATGAATAATCTAAATAATGCATTGTTGTGTTTCCCCTAGTTTTTCTTGACAGGTTATGCAATTATAGTAATCGCATATATTGAGACTGACATTAACATAGCGTGATGGTATTTAAATAGTTGTTTAACAAATTGTGTCTGTCCATCTGTTTAATTACAAAAATGTATGGTTCTATTATCTAATTCAACAACGCGTTGGCGGAAGTCTTTAATTCATAATGCAATAACAAATTTCCCTCTAATGAACAAACACTTTTAATGCACATAGTGGTGTATACCGAAATAATACTGGTGTTCGCAACAAGCAATGGTGTCAAATGGAAGCACCTAAACAAATTGCTTCATGAAAAACAAATTAAGGTTTATTTGTCTTTCACATCAACATTCCAAAATTACAACTCAATACAGAATCTATTTTTTGAGTGATATGCTATCCATTAAATTGTAAGGGTATCGTTTTGACTCATTTCTGACCAATTTCAACTTCAAGCCAATTCTCTTTGTTCCTGGCCGACTAGCTTTGTAGTTGTTGTTCTATTTCTGTTTTTATCCTTGACTTGTTGAACTGGTACCTTATTGGTATTCCTGGTAATGCTTTCTTTTACTCTCGTTTTCCTTTCAAAACCATCTAAACATTTTCTCAGCTGTTAATATGTGCCACTTGGGCATGCACCATTGCCGGTAACTTCGCGTGCAATGCACATTCCCACGCGCTAGATCTCCGGGGGTTCCAGTCAAGATGGCCACCAAAAGAGCAGACGACGAGTCAAGTTTAGATATGTGTGAAGAATTTGGAAAATGTATGAAGAGAAATGTTTATGAAAACTAATCCTCCTTCGATTCATCAACGTTTGGCCATAATACATGTCAATGTACTGAGTATGTGTCTTCATTAGATTGTCATTCAAATAAGACCAAAGCCCGTGGGCAAAGTCGTGGCTTTAGTTCAAAAAGTAATGCTCTGTGTTTCACATCAATCTGAAACTATTCTTATGATATTTATCTTATTTAAAAAAAAGATGTACCGAATCGCAATGTTTCGGGAAATTAAGGTAAAACCTTCACATCCATTTTCAAATCTATGAAGATTTTGTATCACTACTAACTGCATTTATTAGATATTCCATATTTCTCTAAACAATTAAACAATGGACATGATCGAATACAAAAAGTAGAAAGTTATGAAATTAGTTTAAACACTTCACGACGGTCTCATAATATCATTCAATTATTGTAAAATCCATATTTTGTGAGTATGCATATATTTCATATTACCCAATTTACAATATTACACACTTAATTAAGTACAATATAATACGACTATCAGATATTTAATACAACCCTTGAGGTGGTAACTATAACAAGAGGAATTTCGCAAGTAACTTAGGTCGTTATGTATGGAGGGTTTTATGCAATACCGATCTCATTATTTTTAATATATATTTTATTGAAAAGGTTGTTCATATTAATATCGGCGGTCACCCGATCTTTTTATAGCAAGTTCTCCCGTTACATCCTATTTTTATAACGATATCGAATTTAGGTAAACCGATATGTTGCATTAAATTACGAATAATTTATAATATTAATATCTATGTTGTTTGATTGTTATAACTCTAAATAGCAGACACTTAATCGTAGTTATAAATGTACAAAACTCGAGAAATAAAATATTAAAAAAGACTTACCTTCAATTGTGTAAAATATATCCAGATGATAAATATAGGGTCCACTTATTAACGACCTCTTATATCCACTGTAAAAAAGAGAAAGCTAATATAAAATTCGGGTATGATGTATACACACTTTGTCTCAAGTGTTATGAAGACTGGACCACGAAAACACGGTAATAAAAGGATAATTTCAAAATTAAATAGATACTTAAAATTAGCCATTATAAAATACCTACGACCGGGATCATCAGAAATAATCATATATGAATGCCATTTACAACAGTTCGCATTGGTAATTCTACATGTAAGAAATTGATCCACAAATGTTGAAAGACAAGACCACGCCTTGCTATATATACTATACATAAAAACATATAAAATTGAAAATAGATTAATTGCCAGTGATTATTACAATCATTATGATAATAATCGACGTGTCATTTAGAACAATAAATAATAATCGTGTTGTTAAGATGTCGCCTTGTCGAACATACATAGATCATCGAAATATAATGGCATTTTTTTTCGAGTCATTTGTTAAAGACAGACTTTTACGGTTTTTCAGTTTAATGACAGAAATAAGTACGCGTGTCGATTGAGTTCTATCATATTAACAAAATACGATAGACTACTAATAGAGACTAAACAAGATCAGAAAATATATTAAGCGATCATTATCGAATACCGCTACAGAAATTTTCTATGAACCGCAATATTTATTTAAATGATCTGTTCTGAAACAAAAATGTATTTCAGTTATGCTGATATACAAATTTATTATGAGAAAGGATCGAACTATTATCGATCAATTTTCTTCGGTTTTGTAAACCAATTTATTTCTTCGGTTATTTAAAATCGACATTTATTTAGATGTAAATATATTAATATGGATAGTTTCGTGTTATATAAACAAGATTTGTAACGTTTATCAGGATATATTAACCGATAAACACCTAATCATAACACCTTCAAACGTGCGACAAAATAAAAACAAGTGAAGCGAAACAATAGATTATATGATATGTTATGATATATTAAACCGTTAGAATAAACCACACTATAGACTATTTTATTTACCTTATCTGCTCCAGACCGATTATATAAAACATTACAATCCAAAATACTCATTTTCTATGAAACACCTTGTCATATGTAAATGGTGATATGCATTAACACTAGTAAAGGTAAGTAACTAATCTATATGTATATATACACTCGGGTCCATTCGTATTATGTATTCATGAATTATACACCTGATTTGTCCAATAACTCGTTATACGTCAAACACAAGGCTAGGTCGTTTCTAACTTCACTTAATCTGATCCGGTCGTCTGATAAACTGACTAAAGTTGTCGTTAGATCTCGTGACATGTTCCAGTCAGCGTCAAACAAACCACACGATAACTTCATCTACCAGTGTCTCCGCATCTTATTCATCATCCTCGCCATCATTTAGGAAGCATCTACAACTCCATCCATCGTCGATCACCTTTACTACCAAAAATCAACACGAACCCACGTGACCGCCCTCGTCACGGGTGCGACTGATTAATAAGACAATATTTAGTTTCTAAATTTCTGCCTGCAGCCCACAATTACGGCAACATATTCCCACGCTTGTAGCAAACGCCTCTCCACTCGCGGGATTCCAACTGAAAACAATAGCGCATATGTAAAGAGATGTTCTAGAGCCGCCAATGTTTGTTTGGCCGTTTGAGGAAATACTTTGTTTCTAACAAACCAATGTAGAATTTTTATATTGTCGTCATTTTAAGAGGGGAAAAATGAATCATATTATTTTGAATGAGAAAAATACACAAGGAAAACTTTAGCCATTAAATTAGTAATGGCGGGTCAACAACTAAAGATGAAACAATACGATTTTTTAGACCAATAAAGCGTGGGGATAGCATTTTACTTTTTAATCGAAAACTTAAACTTATAGAATGTTATGTATGCATGTGTATACATAATATTAAAGCTTCAGAAGTGAGTGCATGGACTTAAAACTAAAAATCGTAGAAATAGAAATGTCTTCAAATTATCATTAGAAATGAGCATTCCTCTAATAAACAGTAATTCTGCTGTATCGAACATAATTTAAATTCCAAGCTCCTGCTGCACGGATAGAGAAATCTTTCTAGAAATCAAGCTATTTCATTAGACTTTCTATTTCTGGTGTTGAAATATCGGTCAGATAAGAAAACAAAATGCAAAACTTAAGTTACAAAAGGAAGTTTCTATTTGTAAATTCTGCGTGAAGCCAGTGAATGGGGTTTGTTCTACCTCTAGACAAGAATGTTTCAGTATTATTTTTAACCGTTTCTTCCCTTGAGAAAACCTGATATAAAGTTACAAGGTAAACTCTCAACAAGATAGCACATTTTATAAACATATCAAACTGCTTGGGTTAACGCGTAGCATTTTTTTTCTCTCTAACCGAATACCATGGTTATCATAGAACGCGGATGGATACCACGTGTCTAACTCTTAACGGTATCATTATTTTATTAAATATCGTGGCTCGTGCTGGTGTTTTTATTATATCACCGTCGCATTCTGTTTTCTGTCACAAATTTCAGACCCCCATGTTTTTATAACCCCGTCTTGGTTATATTATCAATAAATAGGGTACATACAGTAACCATTTAACTAAATACAAACAGACGAAAATAAACAAATTCTACTCCCAGCCATCCTAAACGTCATCACTTTTTAACTCCCGTGACGGCCGTTAACATCGCTTGGTTCATGAAGAGCACGCGACTTGGCCACCGGGGCCTTAACATAGCTGTATTTCTGTTTATTTGATAAGAACGTGCCAAATGTACCAACAGAAGTCAACTTGGGTGTGCCGTCTGGCTAGATCAAATCAGCTCGCGTCCCCCCACGGTCAACTTTCTCCCGCCAAAAAATAACAATGAGCTACATTTCACGACAGTTAAAAGTTCTCTCGGACTTGTAAGGGTAAATATTGACTAAAAGACCAAAAACCACAACAGTAACAGTTGACGGCTCATCTTTACAAATGAAACGAAAATATCAGGTGCACGCGACTCCAAACAAAAGACGATTAAACTAATGTAACTTAATTAACATTGAAATTCCAAGCCGTGCAGCACTTCAGGAGAATACTTAAAACGGCAATTGCATCAATCAAACACAAACTCGCATCTATCTTCATTAAATACTAGTTTGCATAAATAAATCCCTGTTTTAATAATGATGAGAAAACACCCACACTTCCTGTTCATATATTTTATTTCGTTTATAAAACAATAAGTAGACACTGTGGCTCAGTGAGTAAGGCGCTGGCTTACTAGTCCAGATTATCCAGTGAGGTTAGAAGTTCTTGTCAGTGGTGCTGTCCTGGCATCGTTTTCCTCATTGAACCGGTTTAAACAGAAAAGTGGGATGCTAAACCCCATTTCATTTATTCATTAAACAGTTATATCCCAAATTCTCGAGTGAATACTCGGATTTCTCGTCTGATTACTCATGATGAAAATAAAACTTTTATCATCATTTATTTATGAGACGGAACCAATTCCTTTGTTTCCCAGGAAAATATCAGTCAACTGTACACTTTCTTTGGAATTATTATTGAAAATACAGTAATTCTACATATTAATGAATTGCGATATTTACCTTGACCGAAAGGAGCCAGGGGTGTTACAAGGTTGAGCTTTTGTACGGGGTTCGGGGAGGGGTGGGAGTCTACATCTGTTTTTTTTATATTTAATTTAACCTTTCCAATTCGTGTCATTGCTGGAGGTTTTCTTTATAGATTATTTTTATAGATTACAGCTATGTTTGGTTTTAAGAATATAACAGAAGAACTTTCTCGTCATCAACAGTAGTTATTTGAGATCATTCTAAAACCGCTCCTTTCCAAATGTTAACAGTCCAGTCCGGCGACTAGCGTTATTTTCTGATGGCAATATCTTCCTAACTATTCTTAAAAGCTCAACTTTTCACAGATTGTCCTTTAAAAGGTTAGAATAGAACTAGTCACAACAGATTGTAGCAGGATGGGATGTTATGACTTGCTACCCCAGGTATCTGTTCGTACTCCTTGAACAGTTTTCGACATTAGTTCGATATAATACATGAACATTACAAAAACATATAAATAATTTATCTCAAAATGAAGCCCGACTTGATACAAATCAGATTTTCAACACCAATGTCTCCGATTTTTCTCAGTTTAAAACTTATCATACCTAACATCAATGTTTCTGTCGACGCCTAATCTATTCCTTCAAATAAATCATTGATACCTAAACACCACAATGAAATCCGCTAAGGTCTGTATTTGATCCACATCACTTCTAGCCTGTCCACACCAAGCAATTATTTATGTACATACTGAATTCCAACAATTAATTATACTTATTTAATGAGATTAAACAATATAATTTACTTACCAATAAATAACACCGATATTGGACCTAGCAGGATCCGAATGTCACCGATAAGACTTTAATCTGGCGGTGTTTCTTACTTAGCACATAACCTATACTGATTCTATCTTCATCAGATCATTGAATGACAGATCTACTCCCGTCTTATTTCCTTCATTAAATCAATATAGAATGCTGTCTGGTTAAACTAAACAAAATCAACCAGGGTGACTACTTATACTAATATGCATTAAAAATGTTTTGGACCAATTCATTCTAAAGGGTGTTTGGTATTCTTTGTTTTAGTTTATTCAATAAGGCACGGGGTCAATCTGACCAATCATAATGACACGATGGAATAATTCAACCGATGTCTATCTGTCGAGCAGACGATAGTAAAGAATGATAACAAGTCTCGGCTTCAGAATTTAATTAAAAAGAATTTTAGACATGCAAAGAGTAATGAAATTAAACACTGTTGGTTAATATTACAAAACGAAGAGGTGTGGAAATTAATTAATAGTTTGAGAGAATTTCTGGTTGTGATATTTTTATATTGGTTATAATTTATTAAATGTATATGTACTAAGAATTTTCGTCGACGTAGCTTTATCGTTATGTAGCGAGAGACATTTGTTGAGATACCCCAAGTCACACACAAAAATCGAGAATGGTTTGCAGATTACTTTAACGGAGAGGGAGATAGCTGGCGCAAATTATACATACAAGTTTGGGACTAACATATGGTGCAATTATATTTTAAGCTTGGGATAGAATTACCCCCGCCCCCCCCCCCATTTATAGAAGTATAAAATATATTCCTAATTTTGGGGATTTCACTGTTGCATTATTTATTTTTGAATCAAGTAGCTTTATATTTTCGGGGATTACTATGGCCACATGACCATGTAAACCCCGGTAGACAAAAGATTCTAACAGAATGATATATACATGTAATGGCGTATATCCCCAGGTCTAGAGAGTCATTAAACGTAATGAGTTAGATTAAATAAATTATTAAATGTAGTAGACTGTTGACTTTTCTTTGGTTACAGAAGTTTACGACATGTTTGAGTATGTGTCGTGGTGTTGGCATGTTGATGATAACCAAACATGACACGTGATGGCATCCTACTTCACAATATATTCTATCTTTGTCCTTAAATATATCAGCAGCATTACCTACTTTCAATTTATCAAGCATGGCTTACATCCTACGGTTTACATTATACGAGATGAACTTGAGATATTTTATGGAAAGGCAGTAATTCCTCTTCAAATCAAATCAAAATAAACACTAGTGAATAAGATACGGCTTATAATGAAATTTCTTTTTGTGATATTGTTGAACAAGACAAAATCGTATTAACGTACTATAAGAGCCTTTCCTGTAAGGTAATTCAGACAAGGGATGACACGAGCCACAGTGTGGACAATACTATGGTCAGTTATTAACTATCAATGACTGATAGTATTTGTTTGTGGTCAATGGATGATCGGTCCATGGTCTACTGACCATCTATTGACCATGATCAGCGATTATCTTGTAATACAATAACATATTAGTAGCACGACTACAGACTGAACCTAAGGGGTTCGTAATGGCGACAAGTGGGTGTGGATATTCAGTATTGATGACATATACGGAGTTGTTCAGATGAGTTTTTCAAAGTACGCATCTTTGTCTTTGGATACTGATAAGGATTTTAATCATTCTGACTGGATCTTCGTCTCCATCTTCCCTGGGAGCTAGCGTCCGTTTCCATCTGAGGCGACTTCACAGAAAATAAAGATTGAATGGGAAAGGGGTTGGGGTAGAAGAACATTTACGCAGATGCAATAACGTGCATCTAAACATCGGAAATCAAACTTTAAAACATCGGATAAATTGGTCGCATTTTCTTTTTTTTTCACATGCCATGGTATTGAACGAGGGTTTGAGAAGTTTGTCGCCGGGAGCAGGAAGGTGCTATTGACACAACCAATGTACAACGACAAATATTTTATTGAAAGCGCACATTCAATGTTTGATTCATTCAAAACAAATTTAAACAGACGAACGTGGTAAAAATGGCCAGTGGCCTTTGACCTAGCATTGTATTTAATATTAAATCAACTTTTCACTCCTCCGCTATTTATCTTTTCAATTTATAGCCAGTGGTGGCGACGGCGATAGCGCTCTTCTCGTTTAAAGAAAGAACGCTTTATTAATAAACTTTTGAATAAACTTACCGATAAAATATTCCTGTAAATATATCGACTTAAAACCACCCATAAAGTTTAAAAAATACGCTACGACCTATTATTTATTTGGATTATAAATGTCAAAGTTTTACGTGCACGCCAATGTGTACACAGGACCTTGTTTTTTCGTCCCATCGGAACAGCACTTTTCCTTGTCATTCCACCTCGAATACAGATGATGATCACGGCGACGACAATGGTGATAATAATTGATCAAAGGTTGTGATGATGATGATGATGTTGTGGAATTGCGACCCACCTAACATTCTCATAAATAAAACTATAAATGGAATCTAAAAATAAATATCATTTATATAGAGTAATCTAAGCTTAACGTAAATGTGCATGAAATCAGTTTTTAATTAACTAAATCAACACAATATCCAAACATGTATTATTATGTAACAAATTTATTCAGTGCGTTAAATTAAGCTAAATTCTAAAACGTGATATGCATAATCAAACCCGTTTAATCATATTTATTGAACATGCTGTTCAGTTGATAGAAATAAATTATTTTTATTCAACCCTTTTTTCTTCATTTCGTTTGAACTATTATTTTACATGACACCATGTGTATCAAGCATTTGTGCGCACTTAAAGTGAACTTATCATCTACTGTGAAAACAGCGATAGTGTCCATTTATTTCAATGGTAATGTGTGCGTAATATATTAAGGGTGAAGTTTGTCATGGCAGCGGCGTTTCGCTTATACAGAAATTCAATCCGACGATGATGCCCAACATATGAAACGGTATTAATAACTAAGTTTTGACCAATTATTAAAAAGTTTAGTAAACATTCTCTCTCTGTGTGTTAAATAACCAGATGCTGTAGAGCAAAATATTTTTTTAAAAAGTATCAATCTGTTTAATTTGTTTTGTTGATTAATTTGCCAAGTATTTATCATTTAATATTTTAAATTTTAAGCCCAGAGATAAAATACTGAGCAAACGTTGAGATACAACTAATTTAGTATTCAACTGTCGAGGCCAAAACGAAACTAAAATTAGTAAACAAAGTGACTTCCCGGCATAATAATGCGAAACAAAGATATCAGAGCACGAGTCAACATTTACCGGTACTTAAATCAAAAAGGTTAGCTTAGAAAATAGGGACTGATCGAAGCCTTGTGGTAAGAATATATATTTACAGAGCTTTGTCTGATTTGTTCATAGAATTTATTTCTTGGCATCAGTAATATCGACTGTACTTCTTATAACGAACTTTATTACCAAACTGTTTTTCTTTCCTTTTTTCTTTTTTGTTTATTATTAAAGATGGGTTCCCAGCAAAGTATTATTTATCGGGTGGTTATTGCCAATAAAAGTATGGCAATTTTGGTATATATGGAAAGTAGAGATATCCAATCTTATTAGAAAAATATTGGATTCCCTGAAAAATACTCATTGAGAGTATACAGGACAAAAATGTAAGGGTTCTACTAATCGACGATTAGGGCTATCCCCACGCGTGACGTCGAAGGCTGCACGGGTACATTGAGCTCTTTGTGTACATGTTGATAAACTCTATAAAGAGTTAGACCTACAACACTTTCTGGGATAAAAATCACGGAAAAGGACACAGGCAGTGGATAATCCGAGAATTTAATTAGGATTCGATATTTGTAATAAATAGTCAGCGATTGTGTCAAACTGATCCCGCAGTGAATATTCGCTTGGCCGCTACAATCACTGATAAGCATGACATCGATGAGGCTTAATAAGTACGGCATATTAACTTTTTTACTCCGACATATTAAATTCTCAAACATTTTTTTGAGGTAACAGAAAAATAAATAACGACGTTTGAAGTAATTGAAGTTAAAAAATATTTCCTATTAAGTGTAAATGGGTATTAAAATGAGTAAAATGCGTCATTTTGCCCGAAGCAGTTAGGTGTTAAGTAAACATTGCACGAGCCGTTGAGCCAATGACTGCAGTCAACGCACGTGCTTTGGACACTATCTGTTACAGAGTTAATTCCTAAGTAATTCTCTGTGAAACAGATTGCGATTGTGTATGCAATGAAGTCTCACCCGTCTCCGCCCGCGGTTGTCATAGGGACGGAGAGGGGTAATCCCCTGACGTAAACATGGCCTCTTTTGATCGATTTTCATAGCGGGGTATACTTGGCAATTACAGTGTTTTGGGAAGGATTTGAAGCAAAATTGTGATAAATTAATTAGTTCGAATATGTTTTTAGTCATATCACCCAGTTTGTACCCGGGAAAGCAACTTTAATAATACCCAGCAATTCCTCCTTTGTCGCGTCACAAAATAAAAATTATCCGAAATAAGCGACAGCCTTTCAAGATGTATAAATTCTCAAAATATCATATAACAATTCACACGACGCGTTTTGCATTGTGATCATTGAATCGCGTAATTTAAAAAGGTAAACTACTAATTTTCGAGGGATAAGGAGGTGTTTTGGGGTTAAGAAGTTACCTGCCAATAAATCTGTTCGTGTATTTTTTTATAGGTATTATTATCTATATCCTGGATTAAGCTCCTTGTTGTAAGCCATGTGAACTTCCCACGTAGATTAGAAATGGTATTAAATGGTCCAGACAGATAAAGAATTTTCATTTTCAACCATTAGACATGGAAAATGTTACATGAACAAAGCTAAACTCACCACAAAGCAGTCTTCTGTATTCAGTCGGTAGAGAACAAATTTGGGTTTACCGTCCGTCCAAACTAGGTCCAGGCGCGGATCCAGGATTTTTTGCAGGGGGGGGGTCTAGGTTTGATAATTGCTTAATTAATTGCGCTCAACCGATTAGCGGGGGGTTTGGGGGCCCGCCCCCAGAAAAATTTGGTAAATTAGATTCAATTTGGTTCATTCTGACGTATTTCCGGAAGGTAAATTCCAAAATTACAGGTCTAAATCGCCAATAAAATCGCATAAAAAACTTTCAAGTCTAAGCAGGGGGGGTCCGGACCCCCTGGACCCCTCCTCTGGATCCGCGCCTGAGGTCACATCCGGACGAACATATGGTTCAATTTTATTTCAATAATTCGCTTACGCGTAGGGTGATAAACCCAACAAGATTGGAAGTATTTAGTTTATAACAGTGTGATATGTAGGCTTTGTGCTAAGTCATTTTGCCCCTCATTGCTTTGATCTGATGTCTAAATGACCCGGAGGGAAGCATTTTAGGTCAACCGTAATCGTAACCATGTTGATAAGCAACTACTAGTTTACCAATAAAACGCTGCGCCTTGGTTATCCGAACCTGGAAGTATGCAAGTAGGCCTGTACAAATTATAAGTTCACCTGAACGGCATTATAAGATACCGATACAACTTGCTGTTTTATCATTCCCTATTATCTCACCTCGAAATCGATTATGTGTACACGAAAGAGTGTCCGTTTTGTTAATGTAATACGCCCAGCTTTATGTTGTCAATATCCATCTAAAATAACTTCTGACACTGCCAAAGAAAATAATTTGAGATATTAGCGAGCCTCGTTTTATAGACGTATGCGCACGCACAACTCACGTGCATCCAGTCATAACGCGTGTGTGACGAGTTCGGTGGAGTTTGGTACGGTGCAGTCATTGAAACATTCTATCATCAAAGCTGATTCGACAATGAATATTATGAATGTGTATGCATTCCCTATCCAAATTACAGAAGCTTTTGATGCCGGGTCTTGATAGCTAGGTTCTAAGCAACAAAGAACGGTTTGTTATATAGCATTATTATAGGCCTAACTTTTAGGGAAATTTGGTGCACATAGTTACAGGAACATCCCTAAACCACATCGCAAGTGATTAATTGCTGCTTCAAACTCAAAGTCTTTCAAATAACATAAAGCAGATATTATGTTTATTGTGTGCCTCACACAAAAAGTCGTCTTAAGTGTACCAAGTTCAGCAATTCATCTGAACTTAAAACAAGTCGAACTGTTTATACGATGTTAGAATGTGCAATGAGTTAAAACTTACTGTAAATCAAGCGACAAATTTAGTAAAAATTTTAAATAGATAGCGTTTGTAGAGATAATGTGGGATTTATCATGTATTTACAGTTCCTTTACTTATTCTATGACTAAACACATGTTTTAGACATGTTAAATTCCCAATTTACCACACTGCGCTTTGCCTAAATAGAAAATAAATATAACAATGTCTATCTAATGGTACAAACAAACATAGGTATAAGGATGCTACTTCCTCTAAATCTACCCTTTTTACCCACTTTTACTATTGGCTGCATCTCGCCCGAGTGTCACGTAACAATACCTGTCATTGGTTGAAATCTAAGGATGGAGGAACAGAATGAACTGAAATATGATTCAATAGGATTTCGTAAACTATGATTTGATTACTGTACAACTATCCTCGTGGGTTTTTTTTGTTTTGTGACCTGTGTAGTTTGTCAGAATGGCAATTTTCATGTAAATAAAGTAAATACCAACGTTTGTATCTGCAGATTGGGATCACGATTTTGACGCTGTTGATGACGACGATGACTATGAGAGAGAGAGAGAGAGAGAGAGAGAGAGAGAGATGGGGTTTAACGTCCACTCGACACAAACTAGGTCATTTTGATACTAACATATGGTTTCATTTTATTTCAATAATTCGCTTGCGCGTAGGGGTCTTTAGCAGTGGGAGGAAACCGGAGTGCCCGGAGGAAACCCACGAGGTTGAGAAGGCGCCCCTATCTCCATGCCACATACGCTCACACCATGGCTCGAAACCACAGCAGCAAGCCAGAGGTGACCGGCCAGCACGATGACTATGATGTTTTTGCTGTTTATGATGACTATGATGGTGCTTTTTTTTTATCAGCTGGTGCTCATTATGATGATGGCTGCTGCACGAAGATGACAATGACGACGAAATTCATTCTAATAAATTATTATGGACAGAACGGTGATCACGAGGTGGACAGGGTAGAGGTTTGAATATAAAAGATGATTTTGATGTCATGATAAGAAAGTGGGCGATGGTCTCTCTTGTTTGGGATTTAAATTTTGAAAAGTAGCCTGTAGGCTTTGAGGGGAGGTGGCTTTTTTTCGTTGGCATTAACTAAGTAACTCTAGGTCCCATGAAAAACAATAAGATAAATCCACAAAAGAATCCCAGAAGAGGATGAAAAATAACAAGTTTTGTGTGAGAGTATATAATATTATAAGGTGAAAGTACCAGGGACATCTCTCCCGGTAATCTTGATCGATGTTAGGGCGACACCTGGTGATAAAACGTGTGATATAGGACAGGTAATCCCGCTTGTCCCGTTAACAAATCACAAGATATATTGACAGGATTAAGAAACGTATTAACCTAAATTTGAGGACCCAAAATTACAGCTATTAAAAACAAGGAACCTCCACTACCCTTTGTTTTGTAGACTATAAGCCATATTAATTATGATTCAAATTGGGCAACGAGTAAGTGGTTTTTTGGGGGTCTATTTTACTAAATTTGTTAAATATCCATAACAAAAAAAGAGAATTGAAATGTGGAACCGTTTGAGCAGAAAAATAGCCATTGCTAAGCAGTTCACTTAACACATTTGCTAACAAAATTTTGTTATACATGTATTTAACCGGGCTGTGCTGGAGTAAGAGGAATTGGCGTACTATATAAATGTTCGGGACTTTGTATATTGACGAGATTTCATAGAACTTGCAATTAATTAATAATATACCCACCAAACGGTCAAGTATTTTAAATCCAAACCATTCCTTTCAAAAATAAAATTGTGGCCATAGTTTCCTGGTGTTTTTTCACTAAAAGATCAAAGGAAGGGAGGTGGGGCTTTAAATAATGGCGATAGATCTGAGATCTGATGTCAATATTGAATTTGTGGGCATAAATAAAAGTCAAATATTGACCTAAATATTACGTAATTAAGGCGTTGTATGGTTTTGGGTAGTTGGACGTATATGGCAGAACTATTCGTGTAGGAACATGCTAAAATCAGATGATATAGTAAAAACATTATTTGTATAACTGCAGTTGGAATACTTGACATGTCGACGATTCGCCAAAATCATGATGAATTCAAAGTTGTTGTGACCTTTTAATTAAACAGGGTAGATTTATGGGAGTTTCTACAGCGACATTTTGTGTGCTTTTATGCATATTTGTACAAAATAAAAGTGATTGAACCAACGATTTTCCAGCAGGTGAATACGCTCTACCGCAAAAGTCCAAATTCTCGCTTTATTTAATTACTGTCAGTAGTAACACTTGCGTCCATGTGAGCTGCACAAAGTTATGGACACCACACTAGTATACAATCTAGACAAACTTCAATTGTAAGAAATCTAAGGATATGCGAACATAAGCCAGTATGTGTATGTTGAATGAAATCATTCCCAGGTACGAAATAATATGTAGACAGAATTTACGCATTCAATTGTTAGAGAGAGAGGGGGGGGGGGGTGAGAAGAGGGGGAGGTCTAGAGTGTCGCGCCTCGTGCTCTAAATGGCACTCTTGGCTTGCGGTCGTAGGTTCAGCCCCTTAAAGCCTTATCGTAGCAAAGACCTGTGCACAATGGATAAGTCGGACGTTAAATCATCCATGAGAGGAGGGGGGATTACTAGGTATTTTAGGGAAGACTCAGTATATCTTGATGCGAGTAACACGGAAAAAAAACATTGGAACTTAGTTTTGTAGGACATTCTTTAAAAGCAAATTAATAAGCACGAACATGAGGTGCTGTTGCAGTCTATATTTTTATAAGTAAGTGAGATATTGGCGGGAAAATCAATTTTCAACAAATACTGTACATAAAGTATAAATTGTTATATCATCATGTGTATACCATTAAGACATTTCAATAATCTAATTATTCAGTATCGCAATGAACAATACAGAACAATAATTCAATCGATATCCAATGCATATGAATTAAAATATGAATTACCGGTAAAATTCTTACCTGTTCCTTTACAGAAGGTTTCGGAATATATTTTTGGTTTAAATCCAAATTAACATTCCTTATAATTAATACATATTATATTATAGTTATTACTGTGCTCACTCAATGCTAGTATTGGTGGATATAATAGATAAATTACCTATGTTTATTAATTGAAACCTACATTGACCTATGTATAATTTAATTATAGTAGTATACGTCATCTAGATTGTTACTAGTGATCTGTTCTCACGCTCTATGTATATAATAGGTAAGTATTTGTTTGTAAAGACCTATATATAGACTAAACACCTTGGACTCGAACCTCTAAACTACTTCTTAAAGGTACGCAATCCTGTTATTATTAACCGCTGTCCTGCTTGAAATAGACATTTGAATAGACGAAGACCTCACATAATATCGTCTAGCCCCCCCCCCCCCCCACACTTGCTTGAAACTCGTCAATGAAAGGCACCCACTCCCCAAATCCATATTCACAATGAGAATATTTTTGAGATTTCTATTAATTTATATTATTATTTTAAATGATTTATTTTGGCGTTGTATTACTTGGCATGACCATCAACGTGCTGAAGCAAAACGTGGATTGGGTGGACCGATGTTTAGACCACAGAGGAGCTAACTGGTTAGGATGGAGAACTCCTGTTATGCGATATCTCACTGGTGGAAGCGGACGTTGGTTAAATCTGTACACAAACGTCAGTGACGCTGAACGAAAAGTCGAACCTCCCTTTAAACTGGTGGGAAAGGCTACTTTACGTTCAACATCATTTAAAACACGTACAGTCACACCCTGGAAAATGACCAAGTTTAAAGGCCTAATCCCGATAACCTTTTGGGGAATAAAACTGCTTAATTTTGTGTTAAAATCCCTTAAAACCCATTACCTAAGGCCGATCAACTAACCCGATATTTGTGATATGCTTGTAAATAACTTAAACCTGACAGTCTTCATCTGGAAATGGAGACCGTTCTATTATACAGTATAGGGATAAAACCAGACTTTTTTCTATAAAAATAATATGTAGGTGAAATTTACCTTTTGTTATCAAGTACAGTACATGGGTCATTCACTGTATAGACCTCTCAAGAAACGAGAATCGATTAGCAGGTCACCCAATGAAAAAATTGACCCAAAATCTTAAAAGAGTTACGTGTCCGGATAAACAGTGTTGACGTTAACGTCAAAACGACTCAATATTTTGAGCTGAAATTTTGAGACAAGGTAAATACACCACGCCTCTATGTTTTGGTCCATAAATTTCATAAATGCTCGGACTTCAATTTTTGAGACTCTGTTCTTATCGGGATTGTCCCTTTAAACTATGATAAAAATTCTTTAGCGTGTCATGTGAAACAATGGTGTAGGTCTGTTTATCAACAGATATACTTAGTTAATTTATTATCACCATGATTTGTGTTTTATAAAATAAAAGTAGTGAAAAAAACTCAACATATCTCACGGTCTTCGTGTGTCACATGGTCGGTTATTCCCGCTTTTTTGAGACATGATGTAAGCTTCGAGAAAAAAGCTGTGGGAACCTGATGACACATTCTGAAATGGGAATATTTTTAGCGCCTGGACATGAAATCAAATGTTATGTGCGTTACTATGTGTAGCAGTTACAATACCGAGTTAAAAGTATGGGATTTAGCTATGTAAGTTGTGTATTTAATGTCAACCAATCACGTAGACTGCTCAAGGACAAAGAAGGCGCAATAATATTCAACGGTCTCATGGAAGCGGACGTTAGCCCTACGAATGAGGCTATTGTCTGGGAATAGTGTAGTCATGGGTAGTGTTGTATAGACTACTGTTTTGATGAAAACTGTTATGTTTTAAAAGATAACGAAATACCATTATAATTGTTGCCTAATATTAATTCTGCTTCCTTGAGAAAAATGGTAGTAACCAGGCGCGGATCCAGAGGGGGGCGCACCCGGCGCACGCCCCCTTTATTTTTCGAGGTGGCGAACAATTTTTAGCTCCATATATTCTCGCGAGAAAGGAGAACAAAAATAGTTTAGGTTGGTAATCCTAATTTACAGGATTAGTATGAAATTCGTCCTTGTGGGCATTTTTTCCACTCAAAAATCACTGTTCAGGGCTTCGCACTCCCAAGTGGGTGCGGCACGCCCCCTCTTACTGGAAATCCTGGATCCGCCTCTGGTAACTGTTAAAACAACCATATTATGCAGAATAAAAACATTACTAGACCAAGTAAAAAAATCAATTATCAACTACTTTAATTTAATGTTGCATTTGCAAGGAGGAACAATTACAGAATATGTCAACAAAAACAGAATATGGCCAGCACTCCCAATGTCTCACTTAATTGATCAACATAATGCTTTATACATTGTATTTCATATTTAACCAGAATCACCTTGAATATTATGGAATTTCTGGATGTGTCTGGTCAAAAAGTCCCCTATTAAAAAGCCTATCGATAAGAGTCAAAATACATCTGGAACTACAGTCCAAAGGTGTAGATATAAAACCAAAACAAGAAGACGGCTTGTATTGACCATCATTCACATCACAACATTTTTCCCTACCCCACTCCCTGCCCGTAGCCAGCTCATAAAATTCGGAGGGGCTACGGAATGGTTTTTTTGGGGGGGGGGGAGTGGGGAATGTTTTGGAGGGGCCGAGGATGTGGCCGACTAAGAACACTCCTAAGAAATCACTATTTTTGGCGAAATATTTGGGGGTGCTAATTCGATTGGGGGGGGGGGGTAAAAGCCCCCTCATTGACCCCACTGTTTTAAACAGTAAATTTTCAGCAAATATTTATTCATAATGTCAGTAACTTTAAGTTTTAAACAGTTAAGAATTATTTCCAATTATTCAATTAAAAAGTAATATGTCTTACCTTTGTAGATATTAGAATAAGAAGGATGATTGAAGACAAAGAAGTTGAAATCTGCTAAAATCCATCTTAATAAGACAAGTATAGAGAGCATCCCAATATAGATGTAAGTAAAATATCCTTTAATCTAGTCACTCACTTTACTCTGAAATACAGAAAAAAACACTTCATTATTTATATACTATATATCATACCTATCACAGGTTCTTATACTTCTACATATTCCATACATGTTTGACCGGATTGCACTCAATGATATGATTTTATCCAGAAAACAAGTTCAAACTGCAGAATAAACAAAATACTAAAAACTGAACAAGGACAGTAGCTTCTGAATTATTTATCAGAAATTGCGTAATTCAAAACGTTTCTTCGTCATCTCAGAAAATTTGTAATTTTTGCTCTGACGCTGGAAACTGGAAATTAACATTTTCCAATTTCAAAGACTTTGCATGGGCAGGATGTTAGAAAGGCCCATGCCTAATCTTATGCAGCCTAATAATCCACTATCCTTCTCAGATATAGTTATTATTATGGCTTTGATATGTTCAAACTAACTTTATCCTCAAAGTCCTACCCACTTTTCAATTAACACCTATGCAAATCTTACACAGAAATCCATTCCCTTCCATAATCCCACGTGCAGGAATTTCTGATTTAGGATGCATGCATATAGAAAGTAAAATTTACCATTTATCATAGGTACCAAAACCCTGAACAACATGGCACCTAGTTAATGTCTGTCTGTTATCTATAGACCTAACAATCAACGTATGCTACCATCCTCGTATATGTTCTTCAAACAACTGTATGCATTACCTAACATAAAAAACAGAACTATTTCTCACAGCTTCAGTGTGGAAGATTTTTTCTCAGGACATTACATGTGTTCTAAAAATAGACAGTAATTCAATCTGATGCTGATTTTGGTAAATTCTTTATAACTGTAACCGTGGGAGATGATAAGAAGGTGATAGGTGTTGTTTACATAAGGATCCCCAATAGTTGGCTGTATATAATATCATTTGAATAAAATTAAAATTGGAAATTTTGTAAATAATTGAATAAAACTCCACCTAACTTTGACTCTGTATAGCATAAAGTAAGTGTTTTGATAATGCATTGGAAATGTAATTTTTATATGCCCATATTCCATCGGGGAATATACTGTGGTCACCTCCATCTGCCCGCCCGTAGGTCCACAATTCTTGTAAAGGCAATCTACAAGTAGGAGTTCTGACATTAATCCTTCAACGTTGCTGGGATTATTACCACAGTCATAAAGACTACCGGTATATTTTGGAAGAGGATTTCTTGAAATAGACATTTGTTGAGTCTATACGTAAAACTAGTTACTAGTGACTGATTTTGAAGGAAGCCTGGATCACCAAGATGCTGATGGACATCTATGTTTCACATGCCTGGTAAGCAGTTGTTAATTTATGGTTACTCATCTAAATTGTGTTTCCTTTGTTATAGTTTTACTTATCGAAAAGAGAATTTAGCCAGTGCAGTGGCACTTATAAATATGCTACAAATGCAGTAACATTTTATTTTTTTTTTTATTGCACACCAATTCTGATATGAATTAAAAATAGAGAAATGAGCCATTATAGTATATTATCATCATGTATTGTATGAGATAATTAATCTTTAATTAATCCATGTCAAAGGATGTAGAAATAATTACGTATTACAGTTATTTAAAGAACAAGCACTGCATTTCAGTTATAAAAAAAACTACAGAAACCTTTTAATAAGGCCCATGGTAAGACTTTTAAGGGTCATCAATAAAAAAAATAAAATTATTTTCTCCCAAATGGAGAACGTAACAAACTTTTGCGAAACTATTTTTCCTTTTAAGATGTACAAGGGAGCTAACTCAGAGAGTGATAAGGTTAATTAAGAACTCTCGATAAGCATTATTGGGGTCTTGTATACTTATATCTAATTGTCAGTCTATAAAAGCACTATATAAACGAAGTCTTGATATACAAAAACTCTGTAAAGATTGTTGATCATACCAAAGGAAGTTTGCACATGGTTAGTAAGTACAATAAATAAATGGATATAAAATTTACAAATAGTCAAAAAACATGGCACTTCTCCTTTAAATAAAAAAATATATTAAAGAAATTACTTTATGTTTGTATAAATATTGAATATTATATGTGATGTTATCTTCCTTTATGTTAAAAACTACTATCACTGACTTTCTATATCTTTACACATCTTCTATACAGACACATTACTGTCAGACTGTCATTTATCACGTGCAACTGTTGCGCATGCATTAATGCAAAACTTCAAAGATATAGACACAACTTCATGCTTTGAAAAAGGGAAAACAAGTAGACGCATAATCAGGGTTGTGTACTGCAGTGTTTCATGAGGTTAGTCAGGTTACATATTGGGTCGAGTTGATCAGACTATTTGAGAAATGTATTCAGTTTGTTTTACAGATTGGTAATCCAAAACAGCAGCCATTCCATCATAAAATCAAACATTGAATATCTCTGTAACACTACACCCCATTGTTCCACCACAAAATTGACGGAATATTTTGACATTTGGCATGTCAAGTCATCTTTTGTATTTTTTCGTTTGTTATCCCAAATCATGCACAAACAATCCAAGAAATTACTGGGGTCTTTTAGACTCCTTTCCCGCTAAAATTCATCATAAATTAATGCTTTTGTTGTCTTGATTATTTAAAAGCAAAAATCTTTTTCCATTTCTGCCGCATGTTAAAGGTGTTCTTTAAAATTTCAGATGAAATTAGAATGAATTATTTCAGTTTATTTTTTTATGTCTCACCTCCTGTCTGATGAATAGACCATTGTTTTATTTTTTCTTTTGTTCCATCAGCCAAGAAGTCCTTTGCGTTATCTTTCTTGTTGAAAAACAAATAATGAAATATATTTAAGATCACCTCTGGCTTCTTAAAAAATATATCATAACTTGTCTATATAACATGTTCATGTTTGAATTAGATAATTAAAAATTTGTATTTATAGCTTATTTTGGAGATTTTTTCAATTAATATAAATGAACCAAAATTTTTTTGAAAATTTGGTTCATGATTTTAAGTAAGAAAAAAAATTAAATAAAGGGTGAATTTTACTAAAGAAAACTTGATACGCAAGCAAAACTCTTTTTTTTTTAATGTCAAAATCAAAGTAAAAAACAGTCCTTTGATTCATGGTATATATTCTGACTTACTTACATCTTTCTAATATTGTACTTAAATGATTGAAAGTAGTTTTATCTAAAATGACCAGCATAGGATTAAATGTTGTGAAACTGGCCAAAAAACTTGTTAAAAACCTCCATGTTAAGGTGCGTTCTCCTTTTAAGATAACTTGGTATTGCATGTGACTCATTTAAAAAGCTTTGGAGACGTTTTTTTGGGGTCAAGTCAAATTAAAATCATTGTCCACCATGTGAAAGATGATCAGAAGTGACATTTTGGTATGGAGTCAGACTAATAAAAACTTCACCAATGTTTAATGAATTCTCTTTACGCCCCAAATAAGCAATAAAATTGTTTCATAGGCATTTGTTTGAAAAGGATACTCATTCATAATGGAAATTAAACAGAATTTTAAATTAGATAAATTTCTTTGAAGGCTTTTTTGGGGGGGAGGGGGGAATGATACATTTTAAAATGTCAAAAGATCAGCTTTTTTCTGGTGAATGAATAAAGAAAAATCAAGAGCTCCATTAATTTAGCTGTTGTGCATTATGTTCTACATTTTTTAATAATCTAAATAATTGTACTGAATTCCAACCATCTGGCTGTGCAAATTGCAATGTCAGAGATCATTTTTTAAATTCTGTTAAATGTTTTTAGCATTTTGTGGTAAACAGTTCAGCGTAGCACATGTTGCCGAGGAAAACACAAATAGTTGAGGATATCGTTAGTAGGTTTTTATCCGACAATTTTTACTGGCAGGAAAGTCTCTGTAATTCAGCTGAATTTTGTTTTTGAGCCCTTCCAAATTGTACAGTGTTCAGTCCTATGTATTATTAACAGACATTACCTAAACCGCCCAAGTGTGTTAAGTAGACTATCGGTCACTCACATATTTGAACGAAAGAGTTTAATAATAAATCTAACAAAATAACCTTGAAAATTTGCACTATAAGGTCATTAACTTGGAGAAAGATTCATCAGCAAATAGACCATTACAGTTGCGCAGCAACTAACAAAACAAAACACTATTGGAATAAAAAAACATAATCATTAAATCATGCTATTCAAAAATAAAATTCAGTTGAAAAAAAATTGAGACTGTCATGCAACTGCCTGCATCCGGTAATAATTCATGGTGGGAATAATGTTGATAAGATATGTCTGAGAAAATAATGATTGATTACGTTGCAGATGATGAATATTTTAAAACTTGGTTCATTTCGAATTAAAAGACCACCTACATGTAATAATGAATTGATAAGATTTGGCTATGTCATTAAATTATTTATCATTCTATGCATGATGAGCAGCATTTTGACGTAAATAATCAGTATTGTTTGCACGATATCCGTGATAAACAACAAAATATTATGATTTGTTTCTTTACAACTAGGCAACGCGTAATAAGTTTATGAAGGTCACTTACAGCTTTCAATTATGACATGGTCAAATTGGGCTTGAAAAGCAAAAAAAAAAAAAAAAAACAATTGCTTAAAGAAACATTATGGGAGATAAGATAAAGAGATGGCATCTCTCACTATAATAGTTAAAAACTAGATTGTGTAAAGGTAATTTGCTGAAAATTTCAGTCAAATGATCCACTATTAGCTGAGAACGAAGAGAGTGAAATAATCGCATTGACTCGGTCATCATTACTAAAATCATTAATATAAACAGCATAGTCTCAGTTATCCACTTGATTGATTTAATTATCAATGGCCTTTAAGCGGCATATAGGAATTTAATCCGCCAACATCGAAGGCTAGCCTTGACATGAAGAGTTTATTATGGTCTGGATAAGTTAATTAATGTCTAATTGATTATTTAGATAACATTTCAGGCCTAAAGAAAGACCTGTAATAAACAGATTTTGCTCTTGAATAATGCTATTTTAACATTACTTTGCCCACACATAGAAAGTCTGTAAAGGTCACCCATTTCTTCTTTCATCTTGTAAGGAAATGTCAGATTGTTCAAAAAGTAAAATAAGATTCTTTTTATCATTTTGCCCAGGCAAATGGTATTTTACACTATTTTAGTTTCTTTAAAACAAATTAATTTCTTATATTTATTTTCCATCATTATTTTTCAAATTGAAACATTGTCACTGTTACCACTTAATATTGGATGGAAAAAGTCAAATTGAAACTATCTTGAGTTGAAATAGAGACATATTATTATGCTATAGGTATACTAGCCAAGCGAAAAGTGCCAATGGGCCTAGCAAGAGTGGATGCGTGGAGAACAGAAGATTTTTTATTTTTCATCTGGACTTTTTAAAATTTAGACTTAACACCGTCACTAAGCTACAGAGGGGTGTCAAAAATATTCAATTTCCAAATTTCCATCAAATTTTTACAACTGCATGGCTATTTAAACTAACTGTTTTGAGAGAGAGAGAAATGGGGTTTAACGTCCACTCGATACAATCTAGGTCATTTTGGGACTAACATATGGTTTCAATTTTATTTTGATAATTCGCTTGCACGTAGAAGTCTATTGCAGTGGGATAACTGTTTTGGCATTTCCATGTTCAAACATTTTTTTATGTGGTAAAAATGTAATTCAATGAAATAGGCAAATGTCCATCATATGCCATTTCTACAATCTGATGAAATACAGATCTATAGTTTTGTTTTCTTATACTTTCGATGGCCTCTACAATGTGAAGATCTGACTAGATGTAGTATGGAGGGGGGCAACGTCCAGAGTCATGAGTGGCTTTTGATGTTTCTAGCAGGATACCAACATTTCCGTGCATTGCACATGAAGAACTTGCTACAATAGACCATTTCATTGGCTAATCCATCACACTGACCAGAATGCGGGTTATATAACAACTCTTCCAGATCCTAGTGCAGTAAAGACAATTAAAAAAAAATTGAACTCTAAAAAACAAAACAATATAAGATCTGTGTTTTGATAAGATTGCCATTTCTAGAAATCTGAAAATTTATTTAAAACAATCTATGAAAAGTTGGATCGAATTATCAAATACCAGGGTAGTTTTTTAATTGACTTACAATAGTCAAAATCTGCATTTGATGTGACCACTATTATATTCCAGTCGTTGTTAATATTTTGAACTATTTTGTACTGCTTTTCGATTGAAAGTTAATTCAAAAAGATTTAAGCTACAGAGAAACAGCTTGATAGGCATACAGAGAGAGGGCTGTCTAAAGGACTACATGTACACACAACTGTTGTATAATATTGATATTGATTTAACTTGAGATGAACATAAGTTTTCTCCCTTTAATTAGAACAGGATCTTAGTTAGTTTCAAGCCGATAGAAATTGTATTAATACATTTATATATATATATGTACATATACAGCCTAATAGTCTCAGGTAATATGCCTTATGATATGAATAATGTTGTGGTAGATAAATTTAGCAAAATGAGTTTACTATGTACCTGTCCTCATTAATGTTCAAGGTTGGTAACTATAATATATTCTCTTCAATAGAAATAGGTCTCGAAAATTCATTAAAGATACAAATTATTCATTAAAATATTCTATTAATAGTCAAATAAAATGTTATGCAAGAAATAAGTATTGGGTGACTTTTATTATCAGATATATTGGTATAATGAATTCTACAGCTACATAAAGATGTATGGAATGAGTTGACAAATTCGCCTCATCTGAGGATGAAATTCTATTTTGATATCTCAGGTGCAGCCATTAGATTTACAACAGATGATTATTTGGGTCACAAATATAGTGTTGAAGGATTTCAAATACCTCTGCAGTTGATTTTTTTTTCATTCTTTAGATTTGAGTAAAGATAAAAATAACACTTTCTTTCAGTCTCTTCATTTATTGTAGAAAACGATTTTTTCTTCTTTATTATTACTTTGGAAAAATATAACTATACATACCTGAAGAAATTCATATTTTAAGGTATATTAATAGATGTTACATTTATCTTTTATTTTATTTTTTCACTTTTGTCATAAAACATTCTGTTCATCTAATTTCAAGAAAACATTTTGAAAACTAATGCTAAGCTTAGACTTTATTAAATTTTATGTGTGTTTATGTGTTAAATGAGTGATATTATTTCACTTATAAAAGACAATTATGACAAGACATATGATTATAGGGCGTGAGAAAGTGTCTTGTTTAACTATCTCAACTTTTTAATCAGTCAGTATTCACTGTGGAGGTACATACATGTACATATTCTACAAATGCTTGGTTACGAAACATCTGTAGTTTATTTACTACCTTTACGTATACCTATTTATTACTTATGTCAAGTTGTATAATGTCAAGTATTCAAATAAGCTTGACATTATATATGTACTAATCCAACGGAACAATGATTTTCATGTTGAACCATTCTGTGGTCCAGACAAGAACTATAGTAGTTTCATTCTGTACATGATGCACATGCGTTCAGTTGTGACCTTAGTGTAAGTTTAAATTTCAACTTCAACGTTGAATTTAAAATAAACTGTTTAACATTTTAATTTAATTAACATGCTTCAGGGAGTTACAAAAGAGTTGCCTGAATTCACCTGGAATAATGATTGTAGATATACATCATAGCCTACTGAGCAAGTAAATGACATTTTGAATTTTATGCAGAACATGCATTGACAAAAAAAAAATCCAGAGTCTGTGTCAGACAAAATGAAATGCATCTGAGGGATTGGGCCGGTCAAAGCCTGAATTGGTGTCTGACAATGTTTGTGACAGGTGCCTTGTATCCAGGCTTGAACTCAGAAATCAACTAGATCATTTCAATGACGTTTGACAATAATTTATATGGGATAATAATCAAAAAATTTCTTCAAATTTATCCTTTATCTTTTTGTATTAATCTTTCAAAATATAAATCAAGTAAGTATCCTCATTATATAGACCAACAAACATGTTAACTTAAGGCATTTTCAAACCAAGATGTAGAAATCGTGCCTTTAATTGTTAGGTATTTTCTGTATAAGTGATAACAATCATTGCTTAAAATCAAAACTAAACCAGTTCAACACTGAAATATTAATGAAAAAAAAGAGACCTGTGAAAGAAAAAACAAATTTAATTTTTTTAATGTATGGTAAGCACTTCTAGTCTCATAGACAGACACCTAAGGGTGTGTTCAGAAGGCCTGACTTAAAAAGTCTTTTTCTTTGACCCATTGTCATGCAAATAAAATTTTTATAATAAATATACATTTCACTGTTGACAATATCCAGATATATATGTTGAATAGAAGATTTAAATGATGATTATTTTTTAAAAAGATTAGTTTCGTTTTACTTACCTGAGAAATATATGTAATACATTTTATATACATGAGTATTGAAATATACCTGGCTAGTATATTAAATCCTGTATAAAGCGTAATAACACTACACCTAGCTATAAGGTTATCATCAAGATTTTTGTTTTGGCCTGGTCGTGTATCATATCTTGTCTACCTTGTTATTGTCAAAAAATATTCCCACGGTCTAATGACAGATTTGAAAAGTTTATGGCTTTCTTTATAGCTGTTTAATATCTGTATAATGCTTTTAGATGAATTATTTAAGAAAAAAAGATTTGATAAGAGGAAGGGATGTGTAAGGTTTTCAGTAATCAGATTTTTTATACAATTGATTTTAAGGTTTGATTAAAGCTTGGTAAAGTTAGTCAAATTTGATTATTGTTTTGGATAGCGTGAAATTAATGTAGCCTATATATACCTCGTAGGGAGTAGGTATATATGTACATGTATATGAAGGTATATAGTATAGACTTATAGTTGCAGACGGCAGTCGACAAGTTTATTATCACAACTTATAAGATGAGTAATTGGTCTTTTGTACTATTCTTCAAATAAAGAAACAATATTTTTTTCCCCTGGTGGTGAGAAAGAAATATTATCCCATGTGGATAGGTGATATATGAAAGGTTGTTGAATGAGAGGTTAAATCTGATTACAATTGATAAACTTTTTTATGCCTTAAATGGAGATTTTTATTTTGGGGTTAAAGAAAAAGAATATTAAGTATTGCCTATATGGACTGTCCTTGACAGTTGTAATCTTTTATACATAACAATAGATTGGAAGATTTATCAGGAAAAATAAAACGTATTGGTTTTCAAAACCATTACATGTTATGAAATTATAGTTGTTTGTCCTTTGTCAGTGGTGCAAGACATTGGGCCTGGCAAGGGACAACATATAGTCCCATGTACACACTCCTTGTAGCATACTGTATTGCATATGCATGTCTTTACCAGGTGGAGATGAACAGTTTGAAGTTAAACCCCAGAGTGGTTATTACTGGTAATACTGCACAAAGTCTTGCAAGATGAGGAATGGCTGAGAACCATCATTACCGTTTACCATATTAGTAATGTATTCGCAAAGATGTAGTGATTGACTTTTGTTTAATATATTGTTGGCTTATTGTGTAATTTATATCTATAATTTTATTTTTCACACTCATTGAAAATAATATATTCCGATAAATATAATTTAGATGCTCAATTGAACATGCTTGCGTTGAAATTCCAGTAATATAATATTTTTTAAAGGCATTCTGGATGCAAATTTGGACCAGAATATTTTAAATGACTTTTACTATTCTTTTCACTTTTAGGTTGTCTTAAGTTTTGAAAAGTTGTGTGAATGAGTGGTAATAGAATAATAATGATAAATCATGCCATAGCAGAGAATAGAATACAGGATATTTATCAAGGTCCTCATCAGATACTGTATCAGTATTAGTTTTTGAAAAAATTACAAAAGGCTCGAGTTATAATCATACAATATCTTTTATACTAAATACAGGTGTAGGCGACAAGACACAGCTTTAAAGATGTTAGAAAATTTCCCATGCATTCAAGCGTAAAATTTCGGAATAATTTTGGCAATTAAACGCAGTGTACTCTAGCCCTCGAGCCGTTTCAATATTTAAAAATACTGTTTATGAGTAGTGATCATATAAGAAGTTTATACTAGAGTAGATTTACATTTATAAATCATATAATTTAATATGTTTCAAAATTGATATATTATTTAACTTTTTTATGCTCCAGTATTTCCATGTGGGCATATTATATTCTCGTTACCCCCGGCCGTCTACAATTTGATTGTGAACACTCTACATGTCACAATTTTTTTTTGACTTCGAAGAAACTTGAAATATAGATTTATATTCCAAATATCCTGGTTCCTTTCGATATTGGCCTGTAACTTCATGAGTTTATGGCCGCTGAGTGTACGAAAAATCACATTTTATTTAGCTAGTGGACTTTAAGACGTCACAATATTTATCCAGTTTTAAAAATCATTCACATATGACACTGTTACACATTAATCACGATTTAGTTTGCATTCTGTGAAATTTGGACAATGGCTGCTTCCTGTACGCAAATAGTGTAAAAGTAAGACCAAGGTTGGGGACCCCTCTAGAAGTCACAATTTTCATCTGATTTTCATGAAACTTAAAATGTTATGTTTATATCCCAAATATCTCAGTTCCTGTCGGTATTGTCGCATGTCAGACCATAACATCCTGGATTATGGCCCCTGATGGTTTGAAAAATCGCTTTTGTATCTTGGTTGTTCTCTGTCTATCTCTTGCAAAATGTGGATGTATCTTGCATGGCAACCACTTGTTAACTATTTTAAGGCTTACTACTCACACACAGACACAGTTAATGACATTAAGACCTAGACAAAGATTCACAAAGTTGACAGATTGATAAAAAAAAAATGATATACAAGATTTTGCATGTCAATGTGCCTTTGTATCGAAAGCTGTGATCATGTTAGTAAATGTACGCATGTTTTCATAACTTGAGAATCTTTGGAGGTGTGGTCCCTGATCCCTTAGCTTACTGGTGATCTGTGGCCACCTAGATTATTAATGTGTGCTTTGGTCACCTAGATTACTAATGTGTGCATTGGTCACTGAGATTACTGGTTATATGTGGACTTGAATCACTTCAATAACAGAATCTACATTAGTGATGTGTGCTTCAATTATCTAGAATAATTGTGTGCTTCGTAGTTTAAATTGCTGGATGCATGCATCATTAATCTAGATTACTGGATGTGTACTTCAATAATGTGTGCGTCATTAATCTAGATTACTGGATGTGTGCTTCAATAATTTAGATTAATTATGGCATTTGTTATCAAGGTCGTAGTCAGGAAGCTATGATAACCTAGATTATTGATTGCAATTTTTAATGAGCTTACTGTTAATGTCATATTGTATTAATAGTTATAAATATCAACAATAATTCTTGAAAAAAAATTCTTACATCAGTTAATTTTATGTGATGGGTGTTTACCTTTTAGCAGGTGTAGTTAGTCATCTGGTATAAGAATATTGATGTAGAAAAATGAAACATATGGTAGTGTTGTAAAATTCATATTAAAATACTATAGCAAGTACAGGTTTATAGTGAGGATTTATCAATGACTAATCTTATTGACTTGAAATTAAAAGTTGGTCAACCACAAACATTTAACTGTGGTTTGGCTAGAATGGGACCTAATGCAGCAATCCAGATTGAATACTCACAAAAATTAAAATGTGGCCTTGCTAGAATAGGCTCTAATAACACAAGGACGACTGAATAATTTTGGTTCTATGTGTGTTGGATATGAAATTAATATTTGGGGAGTGACTGTTGATTTAAAATGTAAATGAGCAATGATAGAGCATTGATGCAGATATTAATACACATACCTCTCCTAGCCACAATCTGTATTCAAACTCTGATTATTTGCAAATTAACATAATATGATGTATTTTATGTTTTTAATGAGATTTCAGTTAGTTTTTGTTTTCAAGAATCCATCAGGTAGCGACACACCTTTAACGCTGCGCAATAGTGTTCATGTCAAATGCTGATTTTTCTATTCGGATATTGTAAGTCATTGTATGAATTCTAACAAATTCAAATCAAGAGAGTCGCAATGGTACAGTGAGTAAGGCGATGACTGTGTTTTTCACTGATTAAGGAATGAAGACCTTTCAAGTCATTTGGATGTGAATTGAGGCACATGATACAACCCTCGAGTATTGAATTTGACGAACAGTAAGCGCATACACTGCTGTCCGCCTCAATTTTTTTTCACAGCACATAACATATGATCATCTTCATTAGGTAGGTTGATGCAGAAAAATAGGATGTTAAACCATATTTGATTTCATTTCATTTTAAAATGATGAATTTCATCAACTCATTTTAGTTCATTCTCAGATTTCCCGAAAAATTGTGAACTTGTCAGATCAATACAATTTCCTGTATCTGTTCATTCAGATTACTAAACCATTTCACTCCACTACAAAAAACAAATATCTATTTTGCATATTAATATATCAATAGGGTTATTATTGATATATAGATTGTATATTATGTCAATGCTAGTAGAATGGTATGTATTAACAAGGGGATTTGTTGACAAGACACAGTTTAAACATCTGTTATTTATATGAAATAAATACTCACTAATGAACTTTTCTTTACCTTTTTTACAGGAATATCACCAGACATTTCAATTTTGTTGATGATAGTTTTTTCCTATTCTAAATGTCAATATTGACATCATTACAAAGCTTCAAGACCATAATGATCAGGGGCAAATGTCCTCCACGTGGATCTGGTTCTTGTGCCCTTGTAATTTAACATAATGCTCTAATCTCCGTGTTAAGGTGTAAACCTTGGCTTATCGGTGACTAGAGCTGACCTATATTTTATACCCCAATGTCTGTACCATAAAATTGTGAATTTCAACATCCCATTCTGTTGATTTCAATTTTTGATGTTCAAAAGAATTGATCAGTGGTGTCTCAGTTGTGATCTGATATTGTAAGATAAACTATATCTCACAATATAAGATTTACAATTATCTAGTTGCGATTTCATTGCGTCTTGGTATATCAAGACAAGACAGAAGAAACTTTAAATCTGATATCAAGAAAAATATAAAAAACATATAGTGGCCACGACTTGGAGGCTAAATTTGGTCTGCCAGATTATATGGTATACAGTCAGCTAATTTGATGTACAGCCAGAAAAAGCAACAGATTAAAATTGTGTTCCATTAAGACATGTTTTTCCATCCATCGGAATCTTTTTGTAGGCCTGCAAGTTTAGTTGCAATAGTATTTCTAAGCTATGTATTTGGAAGATTTTTACTGTAAATTCTACAAATTAACTATAACTGCACTATAGGCATACATTGTTGTATTTACATGTGAATTTAATAAACTCTGATCAATATACTAACATGCCTTGAATTTAATCAACCAAAAAAACTCAATAATAATAATAATATTTTGTATAAAGTACAAATGTTAGGTCCCCAAATAAATAGGAGGTTCAGAGGGTTATAATGGAGTCATAATAATCAGGAGTTCTTGAAAGTAATCCCAAACCTATTTTTGCAGCAAAATTTTGACTAAATATTATTTTTACAAGTGTAATAACAATTGAAAGAAAAACAGGAGGGCGATTGCCTTGGACAAGTGTCCAGGTGTTTTTCTTAACATAAATTATGACCTGTTAGATTAAAGGTGTAGTGATATCAAAGTGTTCTTAAACTTCACGAAAATGGTATTAGATATAATGCTAACCAATTTCATGACACCTTGCCACTGTTACTAATTTTCTGTACTGTACGGTATCTTCCAAGTTTATGAATCCAAGAGTGGTCAGCATTGAAATAAAGATCACAAGTAGGCAAGTGAAAGTCAACTGTAAAGAGATGTTAGTGTCCAGGTTTAAACATGGTATGGTCTTTAGTAGCAAGGGGAAGATTTAGAACCTTTATTTATATAGCCTTGAACCCATCACAAATAGTGATTGAATGGTTTCAAAAAAAGTGCAAAATTAAAATCACTTGAATTTAAGAAGATCAACTTCAACACCTACCATAAATGTGTTTTACTCTCATTTCTATATTGACAGTGAATTTTTTTTACACAAATAATTACTGATTTATTTATATTCTTATGTTTAAATTGACACTTTTATGAATGTTGAAGTTGAAATAAAATTTAAAGTTGGAAATCTTGTCTTATAAATCCTTCAAACTAAAATTGTGTGATTTTAAGTGAAATATCTTTCAGCTTTTATGGATGTTTTAAAGGCATAAAATTGAAAAATAACAAGCAAGTGAATCCTTGAAATGATTTTTGTTCAGACATAGTTGTGTATTATGTGCTGTCATTTTGGAAGATGTCATTAACCCTTTTAACATGTGTGGCTCGATTTCTACCTATAACATTGTAGTGCTCTCGATATGAGTGGCCGAAGCCTTCACTTGTTTCCAGCTATGACATTGTAGTGTCCACAATATGAGTGGTCAGAACTGGCCGAAGCCTTCACTTGTTAATGTCCAGACAATAATTGCTCATATTCATACCACAAGATGTAATATTGGAGATAAACCAAGTGCCCACATTACAAAAAGTTTGTTCTATGATGGCAAACCTTCAAATGATTACACCTTGGTCCTGGAAACCCTGTGTATTGGCCGTGAAGACATGTTGTAAAGAGCACAAGACAAATTAGATAGCAATGAAAAATCTCATGTACTTGAGAATTGGTATATGGTGTCCTCGAATGAGTAAGCATTCACATTTATGCATCAATGGGAAATAGTTTGGACTGCCACTACCTGCATCACACCCCAAAAGAACTACATCATGATTTTCTATCCCCAAACTCAGACAGATGACGCATGAATAGATACATTTCACTCAGTCAGATATCGGTTAAATGTTACAATGCTGTTAATTATTCAATCAGTATAGGGCAACGCCATTTGATCTCCTCAGGTCACTTTGAACATACTTAAGTTGTATCGATTTTTATTATCGTAAATTAGCATCTTAAACTTCAGCACAATTATTGAACTTCGTACATGTAAATAAGATCAATGATCTTCAAAGAAAAAACTTAAATATTCAACAATAAGAAATTCAAGACCTTGACGATAAGAAATGGAATACTTACCATGTATTTGCAGTAAGATTAAAATTAAACGAGTAAACACTGCAACATCTGCTTCAGGAGTAGGAGTTATTGAATTTGTTATCTAATAATCTTCTTAATATGACTAAAAACACAAGTCTGAAGAAGAAGTCAACATTTGGACTAATGCTATGTTATTAAGTGTTTCTACCAATAGTTGACCTTCCCTTTTTTTTACAATCTACATCTCACTTTTAATACCACACCAGCTGCTGCCAACTGTTAGAAACCTTCGTTAAAGAAAATTTATTGATATTCTTATACTAATGTCTCTCACATTTAAGGAAATTTGACAGTAACAAATTGTTACAAATTATTGATAAACAAGCAATTTATATGGCCTAGGTTATATAGAATCGTTAAAACATATTAAATGAATGAAGGCATTTAATGGGAACCTTGGCAAATATCAGTATAATATGTTAGAACTATGGAGGCGGCATCACAAGATATGAATTTAGGTAAAAACTTCAAAAAGCTATTTTTCTCTCTATACTAGACGATATAACACAAATATAACAAAAATTACTGTAAAGTCAAATTAAAATTGGTATCAATAAAAGTGTCAAGAATGAAAAAATATTGAATCAATCCAGAAGCTGTTAAAATTTATCACTTTTGATTTCAATATATTAAAGAATACTTGCCTTGTTTTATAGTTATAATATTCTGTCAGTTTATCAACAACCAAAAATGACTTCATCAGAAATAATCGTTATAAAATAGAATTTCTACATTACGGCATGATTTGACATTAAATTCTCGTCGTTGTTTTAAGCAAATCGTTACAATCCCTGTGAATAAGCCTATATCTGTGTATCATAGAGACAATTCTTGATGATGTGACAATACCTTCATTATTAGAAAATCAATAAATTAATATCATGAAATGATTTCTGTTCAGGGTGTGTCAGACTTTCTGGTCATACAGTTTAATTCTTCAGGCGTGACACAGTATAGACTTTAAAAATACACCGAAACAGACAATTATTATTCGGTTTTAGTTTTGATACCAGAGACCCTATTCATTATCGCATACACACATGGAATCGTAAACATACCACTTTACTCAGAGACAGCGACCTCATGGTCCAAAGCACTCCCGCCTGCACTTTGGTGCCTTACCAGTAAAATTAACTTATATAATTAACTAAATATTAAGAGAAGAAATGATAAATACTGAGCAAACAAAGATGTCAAATAAGCTAATTTCTTAATATATTCCTATTGAAAATATGAGAGTCAACACTAACCCTCTTCATTATTACTGATTAAACCTTTGTATGTAATGTCAATCCATAATTTCTTTAGAAACAGACAATACAATTTCTTTAAGTGGATTTTACAGTTAGGACGCTGTTTTCCCGCAAGCTTCTATTGTCTTACATTGATTTCTGGTTTGCCATATTTAGTCTTTATCAATATATCTTTAATGGAGATATTAGAGACTGCATAATGGTATCGAACGAGCTGCATGTTCCACTAGTTGTTTATCTTATGGTAAACAATGTATTTCACGATATGCTTCTTTACCGTCACAAGACTTTAAAAGGTTACAGGACAAAACAGGAAATAATGCTATATTCATATTCAAGAGGCATCTATTTTTTTGCATGGATATATCATACTAAAGTCTGATTGTAAATAAAAGGTTTTAATTTTCTAGGTGAATTGAGTTAACTACTCTGATAAAGGTTGACATGCTCTTTGGCATGATGCATGACCAGAAAGTAAATTGGTGTTCATGGTATTATAATTCCCTTCCTGATTATTTTGGAGTCTGATACATGTAAAGAGATATTATGTCATTTAAAGAGATATTATGTCATTTTTTACCAATCTTTATGATTCATATGTATACATGTATATAGTTTCTTATAGAGAGATGAAATATTTTCCATTAACAGCAAACCCCACACCTTCAAGGTCAATACATTTCAGGATCTCTGAATTGGGGGCTTAGTACACGAATCAGCAGTGAAAATTCGCTTGTTTGCTGCAATCACTGATTGGGATGAGATCGATGTGACTTAATGAGGTAAACAATATTTCCTAATTCGTGTAAATAGGTATGTAAAATAAGTAAAAGGCACCATTCTGCCCGGACCATCTTATGTGAACATTGCACGCCTCATTGAGCCAATGATTTACGCTGCATAATGTGAAGTCATCTACAGAGTTATTAGAAGACTTTCATAATACTCTGTGAAACAGATTGGGGGCTCAGATGCCCTTGATTTAATGAGGTGCAATGTAAATGTGGGTATATTATTCTGGGTTAGAATTTCCTGGTTAAGAGGCAGTAATTCAGTTTGAAGTAGGTTTTATCCAATCTTGAACTTTTACCTTAACGTAATGGAAGACCCTAATGCCAAGGGCTCTCGAAGTTATATCATTTCTTCAAAGTTTAAAGTCAAATTAGAATCAGATTTGTTGTGTACAGAGGTTGATTTTATTTTTTTGGTAAATTTTGTATATTTATCTGTGTTGATAATATCACACTCTTCCAATAATCTGGTATGGAGTTATATCATTTCTTCAAAGTTTAAAGTCAAATTAGAATCAGATTTGTTGTGTACAGAGGTTGATTTTATTTTTTTGGTAAATTTTGTATATTTATCTCTGTTGATAATATCACACTCTTCCAATAATCTGGTATGGAGTTTATAGATATATACACTCAATTACCTATATATTGTACATATATGATATTTGATAATTGTAGTTGAATAAGTGTACTTAATATAAATATAATATGTATTCATCAGAGGACATATTAAGATAAATCAACCTGTAATTTCACTTCAATGACGTCTATTGTTTGACAAAAATACTTCAGTAGAAAGAAGATCTTGACATTTATTGAACCTTTTAGTTTCAAACTGTTAGTGAAGTTATAGGTAGTATAATTTGGATGTTTAGAGTCAAGCCTTTGCCTTTGTTCATTTAAATAGATATGGGAGTTTGTCCGTTTTGAAATATATTCCCACGCTTCTCGATTTAGAAATAAAAGAATTAGTTGAATTACAGATATATAATATAGTTTATTTAATCTTTATGGATTATCATAGTGACTCAAAAGTCATTCACAGGATGATCAAGTTAGACTGAATGCATAATTTGAGGTAAATCTGCCCAGCCATCATTTAGTATAGCCATTTTTACTATTCAATTTATTAGTCGTCAAGTATTACTGGTGAAAAATACCTTAGTTCAGGGGCGGATCCAGGAATTTTTGCAGGAGGGGGTTTGCCAGGTTTCAGTTACGGAAATCTGCCATCATCGTCTCTAAATTACATAGGCATACATACAAATTGAGCTTTTTAAACAGAGAAATCATTTTTATACTGATGTAGGATCACTTTGTGATGTAATTTCATTGATGCAAGGCATTATTTTTTTTTATGTAGCTGAGCAGGGGGGGGGGGGTCCCAGACCCCCCCCCCCCTCTGGATCCGCGCCTTTAGTTTCAATAATAGTTAGAATCTAGAGTTATTATGAATAATAATGGTGGGCATTGGTATACACAAGTTCTCATTTATTTTCGAAAAGGGAAGACAGTCTAGAAAAGCCTGAGGAACTTTATAAGCCAACATCCGAAGTCAACCTGGGGCCTTATGGTTAGGAAGCAAGCACCATATTGAGCTACATTGGTTGCCAACAGATAATGGAAAAAAATTTTGAATTGAAAGAATTCCCCAATTTGTACAGATCTAGAAATACACTAAAAGTAAATGATCATTTGAACTGGAGCAAACATTCCAGTAGAATTTGAATATTCGAATAGGTAGTAAAACCAGTATTCAATGTGACAACAAATTAATTAGGGTACTATATTTCCACATGATCATTGTTCTAAATTAGTGTAATAAAATGACTTACCAAATGAATAAAACATAGTTCTTCACAGTTTCCTCTAAAATCAGATTTTCTGGTTAGATTAATTACAAGAGCTATAATAGTACACCCTGCTGCTCTTTATCTTATTTCTACAAAACATGTGTCTATTATAGCATCAATTAAGATGACTACCTAGTTTTCTAAGGTATCAGTATGTATCAATTTTAGATTAAAGAGAACAGGTTGTCTTACCTGTATGTAATGCAATCAAGGTATATTTGACTAGAGGATTAATCCATCCATTCATATCACTGATCAAAGTCTAGATTAACAACTTGATGTATGTAATAATGATATAAGATTATCTACAGCTACATGTACATGTACTATCATGCAACTTCCAACGGTCCACTGAGATTTTATTACATGTAACGCTTCTCTCACAAACAAGACATGCATTGTCCACGATAAAGTTTTCAAGAACTTAAATTCTACTCTAATCTCTATTTGATCCCTTGATTGATTTACCATTTTCAGTTTGTTTTAATACTTTATGAAATATTTTATGAAAAAATAAGAAATGTTTATTGAATGTTGCTGGATATGCATGTTTGTATTCGCCATCTGTGCAAATGACTAAACAATGTTCAAGATCTTATTCCAGATAGATTTTCAATAAAAAGAATATATTTCAAGGCATAATATTCCAAGGAAAAAAATTGTATAATTGTATTAATATTAATGTAGACTTTCAGACGATACATAATATAAGATTGTCTTAATATAGACTTTCAGACCATGATACACAATATAAACCATACATTATATACAGCAGTATTTCAGTCCAATATACAATATAACATAGTCTTAAAGGAGCTAAATCGTTAACATTTGGGACTTAGAAATTGACACAAGTCGGTCGCAATGCATATAATACTGCAATATGAATGTATATTAACTGATTTACATTCAATGGTTTCCGTTTTTACACTAATTTCAAATCAGTTATGTTCGGCGAAATAAGCCAGCAGTTTCAATCGAATGTAAATTTCTAGCGTGTGGTTATTCCAGTCTACATACGCTGTTTTATTTGTTGCAATGTTTCTAGCCGCTTTCCTCGAGTCTCTTGCTAGAACTGAGGCTGAAACACATTATGGTACACGATTCGTGTACCAATGGTAAAATGTTTATCTTGTCTTAAATATTAGATATCAGAAACCCATCTTTTTCCGGTAAGATCACAGCATCAACGTTGATTTAAATTGACAAATAATTCGTGTTTTCAGTGTTGAAGATTTTGGATGATATTGAGTTAGAGACTTAGCTATCTTAATATAGACTTTCAGACCATATACAATAGAAGATTCAATTTTTCAGACAATACCCAATATAAAGCAAGTCTTTCAGACTATACATAATTTATTATCTTAATGTAGAATTTCAGATGATGCAAAATTGCTTCATGAACATTGAGACACTGGAATTAAAAATTTTGATAAGCAGAATGATTATTAGCATATTAAAAAAAACATACAATCAGGATTGAAGCAGTGTCTGTATTGTAGGAATTTGAAATGAGACGATCAGAATTTGAATAAGCTTTGAACAATGGCAAAAATCTGTAAAAAAAATATTACAGTTAATTAAATATTTACAATTATAAAATTAAATTTATTAGGACTGATTACGCCTATGTTACTATGAATATCCATTTTAACATTTAATTATTCCGTGGGAATTTAGATACGCATATGCATATTGCATTCTTAATCAACAGTTACTGCAATTGTGTTTTTTTTTAAACGGCCACATTTTCATGTGGACGTATTATGCCGTCGCCCCTGTTTGTCTGTCCGTCCGTCCACAATTTGCTTGTGGACACTCTACAGGTCACAATTTTTATTCAATTTCCACGAAACTTGAACTATAGGTTAATCTCCCTAAGGTCTCTGTTCCTTTCGATATTGGCATGTATCGGACCATGCATGTATCGATTATGGCCCTTGATTGTACGAAAAATTGTGTTTTTAGCTTGTGGACACTCTAGAGGTCCCAATTTTTAGCCGATTTTGATGAAACTTGATGTGCATGTTTATAACCCCAAAATCTTGGTTCCTTTCGATATTTGCGCCCATCGGATCATAACTTCCTGAATTATGGCCCCTGATTGTCCGAAAAATCGCCATTTTTAGCTTGTGGTCCCTCTGGAGGTCAAAATTATTATCCGATTTAAAACACTGTTTGATTATATCACCGTTACATTGTAATGAAGGTTGAGTTCGAAAATCAGACCAAAATTGACGGACAAAATGGCCGCCGTATGTACGCGATTAGTGTGAAAATATGTTATATCAAGGTTGTGGACCCCATAGAGGTCACAATTTTGAACTGATTTTGATGAAACTTGACATGCATGTTTATGACCCAAAGATCTTGGTTCCTTTCGATATTTGCGCCCATTGATTTGTAACTTTCTGAATTATGGCCCCTGATTTTACGAAAAATCACCCTTTTTAGCTTGTGGTCCCAGTGGAGGTCAAAATTATTATCCAATTTAAAAACACGTTTGATTATATCACCATACATGGTACTGAAGGTCGACTTCGAATTTTGTGAAAATCGGACCAAAATTGACAAACAAAATGGCCACCGTTTGTACCCGATTAGTGTGAAAATATGTTATATCAAGGTTGTGGACCCCATAGAGGTCACAATTTTGAACCGATTTTGATGAAACTTGACATGTATGTTTATAACCCAAAGATCTTGGTTCCTTTCTATATTTGCGCCCATCGGATCGTAACTTCCTGAATTATGGCCCCTGATTGTACAAAAAATCATGTTTTTTTTACCTTGTGGACCCTATGGAGGTCACAATTTTATTCCGAATTAAAAAAAAACGTTTGACTATATCACCATTACACATTAATGATGGTTGAGTGTGAATTTCTTGAAAATTGATAATTGAACAGCTAAATCCATAATATTAAATGTTTCGTATACTTAATGTTAGCATTGGACAGAACTTTGTAAAAACCAAACAAATTCTAATGATTTTCTGATAATTACTTAATATGCGACAACTCTTGTTGACTGCCCGGACGATTTAGCTGCTGTGTGGGCGTATGTTTCGTTGACTGGCAACCTTTTTTTTCTGATTAAGGCATTGAATAATATCTTGGGCCAGTCTCTTTATATAAAATTGAATGGGTTGCCACAATAATAACACTACAGACAAATATACATATATTCATAATCTATGTTTTGAGAAGATGTGAGCAACTCTTTTATAAAATATGAATCGTGTATGAAGGGTAAATATTGATGTCTTATCGTTACATATGTAGCCATATGATTTATATTGACTTAGTACGGCAAAGGAACAAGGGTGCTCTTTTTATGTTGTTCCGTTAACAGATAGCCACTTTATGTACTACAATTGACATATACCTCATAAAAACCATATTAAGCTTAAGGCTTAGGGTGTGGAGGGGGGTGAGTTTGTTTTCATTATAGAATAATATACATAGATTAATTCATACTTTTTCTAGGTTATAAAAATAGTCGATTACTGAGATCTTACGATAGGAAATCTCACCTTCACTGGCAAAGTGAGTGGTTATTTGAATGTGACTTATATGAAACTATAAATTTTGTCCTACAGTCACGTAAAGAAATTTGGAGTCTGTGAATTGTTTGCATGTTAGTGCTAAAAGTAGTAGATGAAAGAAAGGTAAAGAGAATAAAAAGATATGAAGTTTACTAATCTTGATATTTCCCACGCTTTTAATACAAGATATTTTCATGTCTATTTTGTTTTTACACCACTAGAATCAATTATTTTAGTATTCAGTCAAATTGTAACTGATCAACTTTTATGATCATAATTTTCGTTATTTTCAAGGGTGTCAGTATACAAGCCTAGAATTTACTTATTATTTGCATAATTGCCAAAAAGATTTATGTCATCACTTCCGACCTTGATTTAGCAAATTTTTGTATTTTCCACTTCTCCCAACTGCTTAAAGACAACATCAAATGATTCAGAAAATTTTTACGTACCGGTACTCAATAGTTACAAAATCCATTTTACGGCAAGTTCAAACTAATCTGATTAAAATTAATTCAGATATTTACGTTTTAGTATCCGACTGCCAAAAACGGTTTTCAAATTTTCAATTACAACCTTAATCTGGTTGATTGGCTAGTGACGTCACAGGCACTACACATAGTATATACATCATCTGTACAATATATCACACAGCCAATATATCATACCGAGTGTATTTCAAGATGCCATATTACCGTTGTGTTATTGAGAGTTGTGGAAATCCCAGAAAGGGGAATAATGTACCGGCGTTTCATAAATTTCCCAACGATGAAATCGTACGGAAAAATTGGAATGCGTTTGTAAACAATTCAAATCCTGATTGGCAACCTACAGTCACAACAGTGATATGCAGTGAACATTTTACGAACGATTGCTTAATTACCTATACACACCCGGCGTATGTATTTATTAACGCCTGACTGATTCCTTAATCCCCCTAATTAAATAAAACAATTGACTACGGAATAATTTGTTTTGTAATACATTTTAATTCAAGATCCATTTTAAAATTTGTTTCATTATGTACGGCCGTTCTGTTTTCTCACGGCAGCGATTTTAATACAATCTACCATCGTGTGCAGTCCAAACGATTTGAGATACATTTTCGTCAGTATTGTGGTTCTAATTTAGAAGGGTAATTATCATTTTTTGTTACGCCGGCCAGATCAATTTGTAATAATGAATATCAAATACACTTGATCAAATGTGAAGTTCCTGGTGCCGTTTGGTGAGTGATTAAACTGTCAATTTAATTGTAAAATACTTGTATTCTTTATAAAAAAGTTAAATGATGTTAGACATTATAACCTTTTCGTATATCCATCAAAGGATTTATATTTAGATGTTGTTTAAACACCAATCAACAAATAATACGAGGCTACTTATTACAAAAACATCGGTGAGCAAAGAAAAAGATAATTACCTAATCAACATTCTTAATTACTTTATGACCCAATCACTGTTCAAATTTAGTCTGATTGATTAATGACAGGTATTAACGACACTACACTTGCGATACACATAGATAGTTAGGTGATCCTTCTCAATCTGTTATTTCTAACGTATATTGAGATATTTTTTCGCATTTCATTTTTACGGTCTCTTTCAGAGTAATAAAGTCAAATTCGCAAGCAGAAATAAAGGCGCCGTACGTTGATAACGGATCGTCATTTACAAATCGCGTTTCAATCATGTTTGAAATTTATGATATATTTTGCGTGACCACATCTTTTTACTCCTATACTCTTTTACTCGGAGAAATTCAAACCACATTACTCTTCTGACAAAAATGTATCTCGAATAGATGTGACTGCACATATAGGAGAGTGTATGACATCGCTGCCGTGTGAAAATGAACGACCGTACATTATGAAAAAAATTCTGAATTAGAACGACGATACTCTTCTGACGAAAATGTATCTCGAATCGTTTGGACTGCACCCGATGGTAGATTGTATTAAAATCGCTGCCGTGAGTAAACAGAACGACCGTACATAATGAAACAGATTCTAAATTCGAACAATAAACTTCTGACGAAAATGTATCTCAAATCGTTTAGACTGCTGTGAGAAAACAGAATGTCCGTACATTATAAAACAAATTCTAAATTGGATCTTGAATTAAATTGAATTATAAAACAAATTATTCGGTAGTCAATTGTTTTATTTAATTAGGGGGGTTAAGGAATCAGTCAGGCGTTAATGAATACACACGCCGGCTGTATATAGGTAATTAAGGAATAAACATTCCGAATATGCATTCGGTCACTGTGACGTCACTGGCGTCTGAGGGGATTAAGAGTGTTTTCAATAATTGGCAAAGTCGTTTTTATGCGAGGTCTATTTTTACGACTTTGAATGAAGATAGCTGATTTAATTTTATTCGGATTGATGTGAATTTGCCGTAAAGTGGATAAAATAACCATGGAATGCTCACATAGAGAAGTTTTCAGGGCTATTTTATGTGCACTTTAAAGGACTGTAACCAAATTTGTTAGGTATGTTGATGCTTGTCCACATTTACTTCAAACAAAGCGATTGGTATCCCAAGGGGCAGAGAAGGGGCACTTTAAAGGTCTTGTTTAGACCTATTCAACTTTTTTTTATCCTAACCCAGGCTATACAACCAAATTGGTTATTCAGCTTTGTTGATTAGACTGATTTTGGCATTTAGATTCAAACCGTTAGATTCCTACCAGAAAGGTTTTTAAAATTGTGGGAATGCTTGTCAAGATTCTTTCAACTAAAGTTCCTTGGTCCCATAGAGACAAGTTAAAGGAACTGTGAATGGGAGGATTAAGATATGTTTAACTTAGCCTCCACCCCAACACCGTACATCAGCACAGCTACATTACTAAATTAATTAGTAGATTGCAATGGTGGTGCTTTTATTCAGATTTGCTAGACCAGAAAGGAATGGGGACAGGGCACCTTCATTGTTAAATCATGATTACACATATATACTCTTAACCAATGTATGCTTATCTCTGTTGTGGCTTTTGTAACAGACAGATCCAGGAAACGTTTTTATACGCCCACATTTTCATGTGGACGTATATTGTCGTCGCCCCTGTTCGTCCACAATTGTTTGTGAACAGTCTACAGGTCACAATTTTTATCCGATTTCAATGAAACTTTAAACATAGGTTTATCGACCCTTAGATCTCGGTTCCTTTCGATATTGGCATGTATCGGACTGTAACTTCATGGGTTATGGCCCCTGATTGTACGAAAAATCACGTTTTTAGCTTGTGAACAGTGTAGAGGTCACAATTTTGAACCGATTTGGATGAAACTTGAAATGCATGGTTATAACTCAAAGAAATTGGTTCCTTTCGATATTTGCCCCTGTCGGATCGTAACTTTATGAATTATGGCCCCTGATTTGGCGAAAAATCGCCCTTTTTAGCTTGTGTTCCCTCAGAAGGTCAAAATTGTTATCCGATTTAAAAAAAACGTTCGATTATATCACCATTACATGGTTATGGAGGTTGAGTTGAAATTTCATGAAAATCGGACCAAAATTGACAGACAAAATGGCCGCCGTTTGTACGCGAATAGTGTGAAAATATGTTATATCAAGGTTGTGGACCCTATAGAGGTCACAATTTTGAACCGATTTTGATGAAGCTTGACATGTATGTTTATAGCACAAAGGTCTTGGTTCCTTTCGATATTTGCGCTCATCGGATTTTAACTTCCTGAATTATGTCCCCTGATTGTCCGAAAAATCGCCTTTTTTAGCTTGTGGTCTCTCCGGAAGGTCAAAATTGTTCACCGATTTTAAAAACCGTTTGAATATATCACCGTTACATGGTTATGGAGGTTGAGTTCGAAATTCGTGAAAATCAGACAAAAATTGACAGACAAAATGGCCGCCGTTTGTACGCGAATAGTGTGAAAATCTGTTGTATATCAAGCTTGTGGACCCTATATAGGTCACAATTTTTAACCGATTTCAATAAAACTTGACATGTATGTTTATAACCCAAAGATCTTGGTTCCTTTTGATATTTGCGCCCGTCTGATATCGTAACTTTATGAATTATGGCCCCTGATTGTCCGAAAAATCGTTTTTTTTTAGCTTGTGGTCCCTCTGGAGGTCAAAATTTTTATCCGATTTAAAAAAACGTTTGATTATATCACCGTTACATGGTAATGAAGAATGATTTAGCATTTTGTAAAAATCGGACCAAAATTAACGGACAAAATGGCCACCGTTTGTATGCGAATAGTGTGAAAATATGTTATATCAAGGTTGTGGACCCTATAGAGGTTACAATTTTGAACCGATTTTGATGAAACTTAAAATACATGTTTATAACCTAAAGATGCAGTTCCTTTCGATATTCAGGCACATTGGACCATAACTTGGCTTGTGGTCCCTCTGGAGGTCACAACTATTATCCGATTTTAAAAAACGTTTGATTATATCACTGTTTCACTGTAATGAATGTTGAGGTTGAATTTCGTAAATATGGTACCAAAACTGTCCGACATAATGGCTGCCGCTAATACGCGAATATCAAGGTTGTGGAACCTGTAGAGGTCACAATTTTGATCCGATTTTGATGAAATTTGAAATTAAGTTTATAACCCAAAGATGCGGTTCCTTTCGATATTCAGGCACATTGGACCATAACTTCCTGAATTATGGCCCCTGATTGTACAAAAATCATGTTTTTTTACCTTGTGGACCCTATGGAGGTCACAATTTTATTCCAAATTAAAAAAACGTTTGACTATATCCCCGTTACACATTAATGATGGTTGAGTGTGAATTTCTTGAAAATCGATAATTGAACAGTTAAATCCATAATATTAAATGTTTCGTATGCTTAACGTTAGCATGGGGCAGAACTTTATAAAAACCAAACAAATTCTAATGATTTCCTGATAATTGCTTAAGATGCGACAACTCTTTTTGACTGCCCGGACGATTTAGCTGCTGTGTGGGCGTATGTTTCGTTGCCTGGCAACCTATTTTTTATAGTTAAGCCATGTGCTTCACCTATTAAAAAAAAGTTAACACATAAAAATGATCAATTGTAATTACATTCGGTTCACTACCAAAGAAATTGATAATAACTAGAAAGGCAATATAAAATGAATGAAATTGCCAGTGAGTTAAATGTTGCATAAACAACAAATAGGTCACTTTGATACTAGAATATTGGGATGTGTGGGAGGGGAATTTGCTACTGGTTTTATGTGGGAGTATAATAGCTGCATCTATCCATTGTCCCAAAATTCTTGTGAACACATTATAGACCACACTTATCTTTCAATCCTTTTAGAATTAAAATATATTTATTTTTACAAAAAAGGCTTTAATAGAAGTTCAGTAACTTTTTAATAATACCATTTGATGTTACTGCCATTAATCTCAATATGGAAGCTCTGATCTGCGTTTAATTTATCCATATTATTGGGAAGATTAAGGAGACAATGAAACAAACCAAATTTAGAAATTTCTGTAAATTTGGTCATTTTGTAGAATCTTGTGAATGCTCTAGTGAAAAAAGTTCAAAGTTATATTCCTTGTTCAAATAAGTCTGACAATTTAAGAAGCCTAAGCAGAATTGAGAGAGACCTGAGGACCTGGAGAAAACCCATGAGGTTGGAAGGCAACCCTACTCATCGTCCCTTACAAGTACAATGGGGGAATCAAAACCATGTCAGTTGATTTATTGACATACCTTATGATACAATGAGTACATGATAATCATTTAACCATCCACCCCACCCCACCCTATCCAGAAATTCAACAAGTATAAAAATCAGACATAAGGTAGATTGCCAGTCTTTAACATTTCACAGGTAGTTCAGTGAGATGATAATAGTTTTTAAGGAGAGAATAAGTTTTATGTTTATTGGGGTTTTTTTTTTGCATGAATAACACTCCTCATTGAGAAGGCTCTATAGGCTTTCATGTGTATTCCTTGTTCATGCTCATTTGATAGTTTGAGTGAAGAAAAAAGATACAACTGTTTTTATCTAAATTCATCTATCACACATAAGCCAATATGAATATTGGCAGACTTGTTTATGAGACAGAAAATGGTCATATTCATCAGTGTCAACGAATACATCGGAATATTGACATCGCATAAAATTATGACACAAATGACAGTCAGTTTGTTGTTATAAATGACAACATACATAGATTTTGTTAAGGTAGAAAGTACATGATTGTATGCCTCAAGGAGGGAGGGGAGAGTTTCCCTGCGGCCGTAGAAGGTGCCAGCAATTATTAGAATACTTAATGTAATGATAGATTTTGACAGAAAATGATTTGAATTGTATGATTTTGATTGATACTGGACATGGTTTCATGTGTCAATGTTATATATCTTGTAAAGATAAATAACATTTAAAAAATTTAATTACAGTACTTAAACAATCTAATAAAAGAGTACAATTCTAAGTAGATCTTTTGCCATCCTATTTTATTTTTAATAGTTCTACAAGCATATCAGACTGTACAGTTCACGGTTGTGACTATTGAAATTCTGTAACTACTTGAGATGAAAAAGTCTATCTAAATGCAGGATTGCGCAACAATTGCTCAAGACGATACAGCTCAGATTTCAAAACTTAATATTAAACTGATCAAGACAGCAAAGCCTATTATATGTTTGATTTTCTAAGAGCTCAAGTAAAAGGAGATTGTCACTATGTAAACGGCAGTTCAAGTCTGTTTTGATACTAAACTAAGAAATTGTGCATCAGAAATAGCTGAACAAATCAAAAGCTGAAATATTTTCTGGGTAAAATGTAAATGAATTTGTTTCTTAAGTTAATGTTGTATAAGACATTCCGTGGATCAACACATCAAGCAATGGTTAATTGAGTTATTACTTGTGACTGAATTCTTCAGGGATCTTTAAATGACTACTATAGCCACATGCACTCAATTGGTAGGTTTACTTTGTTTCAGTTAAATTTGTTCTGGGATATTTATATTAATCCTCCTATTGGAAGGGTGTTATAGTGGAATGTAGACAACAATAAAATTCTGTCAACAAGTGTTCTTCATAATGTTTTATTCAAATTTTGTTAAATGTTGATACAAGCACTGGCAGTGATAAACAAGGTAGAATTTCAATTGATATGCTATAATATGATATATAATGAATGGATGTAGATAGATAAATATGGTAATGGGATGGTGATTAGAAATGATAGATATGTATAGAGTAGGTAATTGACGAACATTGACATATTACTGACACTCTATCAATCATAATATTATCAGTTATTACTTATATCATTATGTTTATTATACAAATAGACATTGAAATAACATGTTGCGCTTTTACCAGAGGATTTAAGCTGTCGATATTTAGATAAGGTACTAGAAATTAAAGCATAATTTTGATGTCATTCCTTTTTAAGAAATTTGATTTTTTGAATTTAAAATATATAACAAAGTAATATCTTGATTTCTTTCACACGACCTATTTGAACAATCATTTGTAGTAAATTTTGTTGTACATTATATTGTACATATATTTACTCTTACCCCCAAACTAAAATCCCTGGTGAATAAAATCGTGATTATTGTTATATGTTTAAATATGGGGCTCTTTGCTTATATTTGAAGTATGAGGCTCTTTGCTTGCCAGTCGTCCTGTTCAGGATAAAGAAAACCTGCTTATTGTGCTCTGTGTTGAATTGTGTTGTAGGAATATAATAAAAGATCTTGTCAGAATGACATTATAGTAAGTTAATATGACATGGTGTCATCCTGCTCCTTTATCTGTCCATAAGCACATTGTTTGATTGTGATGGTGACAACCCCTGCTGTACATAAAGTTTTCAGCCAACAAATTAAGTCAATCATATATTTCATCCACCGTCAACCACAGTAAAATGTGCAAATGACCAAATACATGAAACCAAGTATAGCTATTGAAACTTCATATTAAATTGGATATTTGTAGAATTTACATTGAACTTTGAATGTGGTAGAATTTATCCCAATTTATTATACATAACCATTGTGAAATGTAGAAATGATATAATAACATAGTTGATTGACAATACACAACTAATTTGCAATATGCAGCTGATATCTGATTTACAATACACAACTGATCTGTAATTTGCAATACACAACTTGAGTTATTTGCACTTGCTTACACAGCTGCTGTGTACTTTGCAAATGTACAACTTATGTGATTACAGTACACCACTGACTGATGTCTTATTACCACAGTCAGTTACAATACATATTTATAGTGTCTTAATATGAAATATAGAGCAAAGATATTAATATGCTAATTTCACAATTAAGCTGTTACATATTCATTTACAATAGACTGGCAAGTTGTTTGAGGTAGAGCTTGTTAAATTTCTGTGAACAGTCGATTGTGTATTCTCATATGTTAGCAGTTTACTCAAAAAATTTGTAAATGGTGGAAAAATAAATATTCCACATCAACACAACCAAAATAAACCACAGTTGACTTGGCTTACATTTTTAGTTTTTGCATTTTTGGGACTGTTATTAAACAAATCAGTTCATGTATTGATTGATAAATATCAACTCATTTGCATAATTGATTACCATACAAGATGATTCAACTTGTGTTTATGTCAATATGGTAAGACAATATTTACTTCTAGTATCTAAATAAACATTTTGGCCTAACAATATATCCTCATGGTTACCTAGTAAACACATCAAAATAACACAAAAACACAACAATAACACACTTCTTCATTTCTTCATACTCCATTTGTCTTGAGAAGATTTTCTTGTTTTACAATTTCAAATTTGTAAAGCAACATGGTGGTCGATCAGCATTTTTATTTTTAAATCTCTGAACTATTATGTGAAAATCGATATGGAAATTTTAAATGCAGGATGTTTGAGAGAAAAATTTTTAGTAAGGTTTTTACATGATGTGAAAAATTGCACTTACAAAAGTCTATTCTGTAAACCAGGCGTGTAGCCAGCTCATAAAATTCAGTGGGGCTACGGAATTTTTTGAGTGACTGAGGATGTGACTGGTTAAGAACACTCCAAAGAAATCATTATATTGGTAGTGAAATATTTGTCATTATAAGGCATCCCACCAATCATGTCATTATAGGTGCACCTCTGGGATAAGGCACACCACAGATTGCGCTGTTATGGGCACCCCATCCATTTAGTTGTGGTGTTAATTGTGTGATTCATTATGAGACTCCTCACCATTTGGGGGCGCCTCATATGTAACAACACGTTTTGGTCATTGACTTCGTATTGTCTACAATGAAATTCCTGCATTTTCGGGGCACCAATTTTTTCCAGTGGAGGGTGGGTGTTGGCCGCCCTAGCCCCCCCTCCCCATCCTCCACTTCCTTCAGTCCTGGTAAACAACAAATATGTCAAGTAATCTGCCAGATGATGTGGTGAGGTAAAACATTAAAAATTTGAAAGTAATAGAATCTTGGAAAATGGTGAAATGTAATAAAGTATAGTGAGCAAATAAGAACTGGTACTTAAGTTACTATATTAAAGGCACACTATTCTAAACAAATACAGGTCATTTCAAGACTAACATATAGTTCAATTTTATTTCAATAATTCACTTCCGCAAAGGGTTCTTTGGCTGTGGGAGGAAATGAGAGAAGCAGGAGAAAACCCACACGGTTGGACAGGCGACCATGCTCCTTGTCACATGCAAATGAACTAGACTTTCTGATCACTCCATTAAAAGTAACCTTATCAAAAAGCTTATTGGTCAAACTAATTGAAAGTGCCCATTACCTTGTATTTACCTTGTATTTTCCCCCTTCGATCATTAGGCAACACCCGAATGATAATTCAAAATGGCATCTAAAATTAATATGCATACCCTGTCTTATGCATGATCTATTTCACAAATTATACGTAATTGGAGCAATAATATGCCTGCCTCAAACCACAACACAACTCATTATTAATTTCTGCTTGGCTTGTCTTTATAAATGGGGTGAATATTATATAATTTGTGCAAGTAAACAGACAGGTGAAAGCCAGGTTGTTATTCACAAGTCAATCACACATTCACTATTATTACAGATTAATGGAAATTAATGCTATAGTTATTGGAAGAAAACCACAATTCAGAATTACACTCGTATAAGGAATTATTTTAGTACCTATAGCATTATTACATATCTCTTCTATTTTGTTATTCATTCATTCATATACATGTATTAAGATATTCCAAAAGATCTGTGTACAACCCTAAATCAAAATCACATTCCAGTATACCATTGGCTATATTACAATAAATAGCACCTTTTTGGTGTTTATGTTAGCAAATTCGTTCAGAGTATCACTCCAGTTAGCTATGGAGAAATGGGGTTTAATGTCCACACAACACAGACTAGGTCATTTTGGGACTAACATATGATTTAATTTTATTTCATTAATTCACTTGCACGTAGGGGTCTTTAGCAGTAGGAGGAAATTAGAAGATTTGGAGATAACCCAGGAAGCCATCAATCTAAGTGTTGATAACCAATTTCCAATAAAAGAAAAACTGACATGATTGAATCCAGAACAATGTGGCATTGTTACCACAATAAATTGTCTTGAATGTCTTTTAATATGGGGCATGGTTTCCCTCTTGTCAGTAGTGCAGGACAGAGGGCCTGGCAAGGATAGTGTCTAGTTTTTTGGATGAGACCAAAAACCGTGGTATGGTGTACACATTGGTATGTACTTAAAAAACTATGATAGATAAGAGTGGGCTGTCTATGCAAACTTTCCCACACTGTATGGCATATGCCCATCTTCATTGGCTCAGTCGATGCAGAAAAGGAGGACGCTAAGCCCCATTTCATTTCGTTTCTTTTAATATGGTACCATAAACAGTTAGCCCCACTCCACTGTCTAATTATTCAGCCTTTGTTAAATCAGAATACTGTCTGATTGATGTCGACCTTATGTTTCAAATGCTAATAAACAACTTTCCAAATATCAATCAACTTCTATTGAAGACTTTCAGATTTATTCTGCAATAGCTGATAAAATTTATAAACTACTGTGCCCTTCCCATGTCCAATATTTATCAGTATCTAAATTCAATTGTCCAATTAGTTTAACAAATAATTACATTAAAAATTAACATATTCAATGTAATTTCAAATTATTAATTCATTAAATTACACCAGAAATTTATAAATAAGATATATTCTGTTTAAAATTACATGCAAGACTAAAACCTTTTAAACAAAAATAAATTCCTCACATGGCATTACATTGATTAAATAAAAGATCAAAGATTTTTTTAAAGTTTGTGTAATGGTTTTCATTAAAATGTCTTAATTAAATATGAAAAGTTTTGTGCATGTATTTATATGTAAGAGTAGAGGTAAGAAGGAATGTGTGTATGTTATTGTTAGTCCTGTATTTGTTGACTGTCTGCTCAAACCTTTGTTTACATTTGATCATTGTTTGTGCATGGAAAATAAATTCAAAAAAAAAGAATGTACATCCAGGAATACATTAACAATATCCAATTGAGAAAAAAGAGAGATTTCTATAGATAAAATTGACCTACCTATGAAACGGTACTAGTTAATCCTATTGTATGCTCATGTTCAGTATTCAGGCATTTAGTTTACACCCTAGCTGAAAATCCCCCACGTGCCTTCAGATAGCATTTCTGGTGGGATGCGTTATTAGTCGCACACAGGACAAGTCACTTCTCTTCTTTAATGTGACAGGTAACAACCATTTTCAGCAGCAAACCAGGTATATTAAGGTATATCATAATAATGGTAAAAGTATATTGCGTGAAGATTTTATATATATATCAAATTTCTCCCTAGATAACTCTCTGTTTGGATATTAAATGAATATACTCTTTCGTGACCTGTCACTAAGACTGTATCGGATGGTTAAAAATAGCTGTCTTCTCTCTAGCGTGGGAAAGTGACACACCAAATATTGATAGTTGAATTAGAACACAACCAATCATCAGGCTCCTTGTTTTTGCGTCTGGAGGTTTCAGGTTAAAATCAGGGTTCTATTGCCATCAAATTCTTACCCCCAGGGACCTGCGTTTGTTTACTTTTTACCTTTTCATGAGTATATGATATTTTGTGTTTATTATAGAGTACAACTCCTCATTGTTATCCTCCTATACTGAAAAGGCTTAAGTAGTCATATAAATTTAATCAACTGTGTATTTAGTTATCTGTCACCTTTAAGGCCAATGCAGAAAAATTATTTGATTCGCAAAGGATTAAAGGTGTGATTTCAATTGCTTTATGATTCATTGTTACAACCTTACAAGTTTTGATAGAAAAGTTAAATTCCAGACTGTGTTTGCCCAGACCAGTTCAACCAGTGCTTAAACATGTTTTTTGTATTGAGAGATGCAAAGAAACTTCTGATGTAAAATTGACCCAAAGTGATTGGTGTGAATCTGTATCCGTTAATCGTACATATCAATAAAACTATATTAACTATATTCAATTGAAATGACATTTCATCCCACAAGGATTACGGTCCAGTATAATAAAATCCATTACGAAACGATGCTTTAGGTGCCCCAACATGGGTAGTCATAATATTATTGGTAAGTTAGACTAAATTTGGTTAAATTGCATTATAAAAGAGGAAAAAGCAGTAAAAATGGAAAGATGGGCAGTATTTTGATATTTTAACTTATATTTGAACAGAAATTTATACCTAAAAAAAGGGAGGGGATAATTATTAACGGGTATCATAGGCCAGACTCAAGAGGAAAATTTGTGATCTTCACACCTGCCCAACTGTGCAGGTTATTATGTTTTGACAAACTTGCTGAAGGACTTTGATGGGATGTGAATAAATCAAATAAAGATGTAGTATGTTAGTGAAATGAAACAGAGTTTAATACCCTACTCTTCAGCTTCGACTGGGCTATGAGAGAAATTTGGACCGGGCAGCAGCACTATGGCCTATATTTTATCGAATTCCAACAGGACCTCGGTTTTTTGTATCATCCAAAAGACTAGACAGCTGTCCTTGATGGGGCCCTCTGTCCTGCACCACATTGGAAAATCATCATGAACTTTCTCGGCCAATGCTTGGATCGAGCTAGTTTCCTACCCTCTTAGCCACTGTGGCTCCCCATACCATGTTAGTCTTGAAAAGAAGTATATATGTTGAACACTTAGTTTTCTCCGATTTAGCTTTATTTGGCAATGTTAAATCATTGATTTTATTTGCAGGAATCTTTATTTACTATATTTGTCATTCAGTGTAAAATAAGTCAAAAGTCAGACATTTTATTCAAATGGAAATCAAACATTTATGCAGTGCGTAGTAATTATTTAAATTCAAAAACAAGCTATTATTATGCGATTAGAAAGGGTTGACAGCTCACTAGTTTAATTGCTAAGTTTATTTACAGTGATAATGATAATGTAATTTCCTTGTTTGCGGAGATTAGCACCCATGTTTTTCCTTGTTTTTTCATGACGTCTGCTTTTTCACTTTCATAAAGCTTGAATTTGGTGATTTATAAAAATGATATATATATATAAGATTACATTCATAATGGACCGCATACAAAGTTTACAGTTTTAAAAGAATTTGATCATAAGGAAATAAAGTGGACCAGTGAACATTTTCAAAGAATACATTTATTTGCCAGGGACAAGACAGACACCTGTCCTCAGATGACCATGTCAAGGTCACTCATTGACTGTAATCCTTTAAGTAGTCTTGATCAACTGACCATACCTCTTTGTGTGTGTTTTATTTAACACACAGGGTTTAGTTAGATAGTACATATTAACACAGTACTTTAACGTTAAGAGCTTTGTGATGGTGTTGATAGGAGGGGAAAAATTAGCATCCATTCAACACAAACTAGGTAATTTCAGAGTTAACATAACAATAGTACAATTTTATATTTCAATACTTGGGGCATAGGCGTACGAGGCCGAACTTGTTTGGGGGGGCCAGCATATTTTCCCGACAAAGTTCGGGGCCTCCACCAGAAAATTTTGAAAACCAGACGACCGTAGATGTGATTTCCAGGCATTTCGAATACTTTCTAGTAATTTGGAGTGGGTAGTAAATTATGTCAGTTGCAGCATAAAAACTGGTAAAAAGTCATCAATTGAACTTGAAATTGATTAAGAGAAACTAATCAAATTTAATAACAATTTAGTAAAATTTGATTCAAATACTACATAATGTAATAAAAAGCTTAGTTAATGATATTTAACATCTACATCATAGTGGTTTTGGAACTTTTTCCTGGAATGATTTATAAGTAAAGTAAGCGTTGTTGAGCACATTATCTTTGTATAACTCTTGCCAGTGGCACTTTACATTCACCTATGAATATTTATTTCCAAAGAAAAGGGCTCAATATAGAATTATTTACGGCCTATTGAGCCATCCTACATGTGTGACTACACGGTACAATATTATTACAAACTTATCAATTATTATTAAAGAAAATTTTCAGCTGCTCACTTCTATCACTGGTGCATGGAGTTGGATGCCAGTAACAGGAATACAGTACTCAAGAACTGCGAAAGGCCATGTGTACGTGCTAGTTCTATTCAGATGGCGTACGTGTTCATCATTGACTGGACTGCTTTCTTTCCGCTTCCATATTATTAAAAATATTCAAAACCTGACAGACGGCGCGACGCTTCCCGACAAACTGAGCATTCATTCCCGACAAGACCATAGCCTTCCCCGACAAGGCCATACTCCTACCCCAACCCCATTTTCAAAAACTCCTCATCTAATGACCGATCTCACAATTCTGAGCTTAACGACGTATGTGTCGCCAACGTCATACCTTATTTTAGATCAATTTTTCTGATCGCATACTAAAAGGAACCACTCGAAATATTGTCCAATGATAGGAATAGAAATTAAAGTTACTATTTTTAGCTCATAGCCTCGTTTTAAATAACTACTAATGGGGGTTTTCCATGGGGTTTCTGAAAGGTCAAGTACGTTCACTGTCGTCTACCTAGACTGGATAACACGCGCTAGGCCTATCCTCCGCTTTGTTGTCATTAGTGCAAGATCGCGGCCTTCTGTTCTAAACGGCCACGGATGAACAAAAACGTAACATTAAATGCTGTCTGAGAAATTGTTAATGTTGAAAATGACGAGAATAGTGATATTGGTAGTGATCCCGATCCACGAGACCGTGGAATGGAATCGGAAGAGGAGGAAAATTGCGATGATCAAAATGCAAACAATCATCGCAATTTGATGACAGATCACGGCGTTGTTGGTTCTGGTGGCGATAATGAGTGAGCGAAGAATTTTAACAAGTGGTGCATTGTAACAATACTATATCTGTCCAAATAATTATTTTTAAACATTAAAAATAAAAACATGATCTTGATGAAATTTGGCACAGGAGCAATTGTCAATCTTGGGATATCTACATCCCGCCACACTGTCAATGAACTTGTCAGTGGTAAACTGGTAGGATCATATCTATCAATCTTATTTATATTTAAAATAGCTCCCATTCTCATGATAATCAGTTTTCTGGCGTTTATTTGATTTATTCCGATAACCCCCAAAAATGCCCCAATATACCGGGGATGGCGATTATCTGATTTTGAGCCTATACTATAATCATAATTTTAAAAAGTAATCGTGATCATGCAGCATCCCCGGGCTGTCGCTGCAACCTTATACTTAAAATAAAAATTAAATAATGGGTGTATTATATTTATTTTAGTAAATGTTATTACATGTTATCAATATAAAGGTATAAAAATTGTTTTAACGTCATTGTTACGTCATTAATTCGCTCACTGGGGGAATGACGTCATTACATATCCACTTCTCAAAGGGTTAAGAATATTTGGGGGATCCAGCTGCCACCATTTTATAGTGGCAGTCAAAAATCATTATCTAAGAGGGGACGATTTTTAGTCTTGTGCTATAAAATTTGAAATAAGATATTTCATACCTGAGTATGAGACACAATTAAAGGGTTTATTTTCCTCCTTATTTTGTTTTGTTTTCTGATAAGATATTTTCCCACGCATACAGTGACTTGTTAAATGGATTTGATATTGACACTATGTAATATAAATGGCGGAGAGATTAGAAGTGGTGAAGTACTGTTTTATACAGTTGTTTCAACAAAGATTAATATATAGCAATATGTCAAGAGTTCCTGTATATCCAAGTTACTTCAGCTAATGATATTAATGATATGATTAGACTTCGACAAAACAAGGTCTGGATCAGAGATTTCTCATGGATTATTGGTCAACGTATACATCATGACAAAGATTAATATGAACAAGTTACCACATTCTTTTGGTGTGTAGAATCAACTTGGGGAACCTTGGGGAGCTCCCCTATGAAAGTAGCAATTGTTGATATGGATTGTGCTTACTTCTCATATCTTACAAGGATAAAAGTTTGCAAGAATATAGATTCTAGTAATTTGCATGGCTTAATATGTCATTCTTGGCATGATTAAGCTGGTTTACCTTCTAATGTTGAGCATGGTTCTTGCTTAAATATTATATAAATTATTATTTAGACATTTATGCACATGACAAGCCCATAATCAAGTCTCTAGATCATCGGATGGCTTATATAGAAAGTGGATTATACAATGCCCGGCATATCTGTTACACAAACTCACTAGATCAGTGGCTCCAAACCTACTAGTGGTACATGAGGGCCTTCCAGGTGGTACACGAACACTTTCGAGGCCATGAACGATTTTTAGTTATTTTTTACTCCACAAAAATGTTTACTGCCTAACACAAGATAATGACCATTATTTTCTCAGTGTGTATGTTACTATTCTTATTATTATTTTGTATACTTACATGTATTTATATTTTCTCTCTATACGTCTGCATTTATTTCTTGATTGATTAATCTTTTTTTTTGGAGAAGAAGCAGATACAGCCCTCGCATTGAGTTGCGCTTTTTTTCTTTTTTTTTTAACTTCATTTGCGTATTCTACTTGTAAAATTATGCAAATAAAGTGATATTTGATCAAATTGAGTTTCTCTGGAATTAAGTGGTAGGCCTACACAGCGACTGTATGGGACCTCCAAGTGGTACTCTTATCACAAAAAGGTTGGAAACCACTGCTTAGATATAAAGTGGATTATACAATGTCAGGCATATCTCATGTTACATAAACTCTCTAGATTATCAGATGGCTTAGATATAAAGAGGAAAAAACAATGCTAGGCATATCTCTGTTACACAAAAATGGAGCTGGAGACTGCTAATGTAAGGACTGACAATCAAGACTTCAATGATTATCAAACATTTGTAACTTCGCTCATGAAAAGAAATTTGGCAGAAATTTTCAATATATTCATTACATTATTTATCTTTAACTGTCATAGCAAGATCAGCAAGTCCTTTATTTAAATCCTGCATAATGTATCTTTAATATCCGTCAACAAACTTACTCTAGCTTTATGATCACTAGTCATTTTAATGTTGATCAACTTTGTCAAGAAACCTGGTGACTAGAGAAAGTATAAAAGATTAAAATGTTGCATCAGCATATCTATAATTTACATCCTTTCTACAGTGAAATACATAATTACAGTCAAAAGTTTTAAAGATCTGAGTCATATCGGCACAAATTTCATTTATCAAGATTAAGATTTGGCTCTTATTGTCCGTGTAAATGTAGCTTATGTCTGACTCATTCAAATCATATAAAATAACATGCTGTCACATATCTTGAGGAAATATATTGTTGACAAAATATTACAGTTATGACTTTTTGATGTGAAAATCATTTAATACTATCAGAAATAACCAATAATGCAACACGAAACTCAAATTAACCTTCCACCATATTGGAAATATCAACAAAGATCAGCTCATTCCAGATGGTTGCAAGAATTTCAATAGTTTCCATATTGTCATATGAAGTGAAGCATATGGGATTTGATAATGAAAATATTAGAATTGTCTGTCCTTGAGTGTATTGTGACAGATTTATACAATAATAAAAGAATAGACAGGATATTTAAGATCTAATATTACAACATTCTCTTAGGAGTTAAAATACAAATGTCAATCAGACTCTGGTCCCCTGCAATGTCTTATTTGTGTTTTTTTTAAGAGTGAAGACAAAATTTCAATCCATATTTTTTAACTATGGTTATTATCATCTTTACTACTGCATGAGTTAAATTCATAATGTCATATGATTTATGGTAACTGGGATGTCCTGACCTGTGACAATGGGTTATTTTTACTATTGGCTGTACCTACAATGAAATTACTACCAGTTTGTATATTCCCTTACCCTTTAACTTTGGATTCAAAATATTCAATAATTTTGTGGACATTACATTAAGTTTCCAAAATTACCACAATTACTAGACACTTGGACTAGTTAGTCTTCAGTCAGAATAGAGGCATTGACAGTTCTCATCAGCTTTTGGCCCATGGGCAATTGTAATATCTAAAACTATTTATTTTCATTTTACAAACTGATGATTTAATATAAATAATATGTTTTTGAGACTGATTATTTATATTATCAAGAACATCGGAAATGATGACTTTATGAAATTAGAAATAAGCTACTAGTTTCGTTCATTTCAAAGTCATCAGGCTTAAATGAAATTGTGCGGATGTTCCCTAAAAAAAGAAATGATTAAAACAGACCCACAACTGAATCAATTCCTGTTAATATAAAAGTGTGTAGTGGGGAGAGAGGGAGACAAGAAGCAAACAATTACCTAAAGATCCATTTTACAAAATGAAATGGGATTTAATGTAGCACTGTGCTGCACTGCCTGGGCTAATATAGTGTGGGAAATGTTGCCCGGACAACAGCACAACTCTGTACAACGGACCTCTGTTTTTCATACCATCCAAACGACTATATGTTGTCCTTCCAGGCCCTCTGTCCTGCATCAATGACAAGGGTAAACCACACTGGAAAATCCCAAACTTTCTTGAACAACACCAGGTAAGCAAGCAAAGATTTTACTCACTCCCTCCATTATACAGAAATAATGTAACACCTTAACAGTATATGGCTTTCAAATATTTAACATGAAGCGGCAACTAATGTATTGTTTACTAAGACAATTACCACACTTAAACAAATAAATAAACACACAACCTTAGAAACAAACAACCCAACAAAAAAATCATTACTTTACCTCATTAATAGCTCAGAGTTACATCCCTTTGAAAATATATCAAAAGTATTGTACAATAAAATAGGTTTGACAAATTTTTGAATAGTTATATATAGTTATTAATGTTTTTTATGATGACAAAGAAAGCTTATTTAATAAACAACTACTAAGATTATCATACTTGTCAGAAGCGTTTTAAGGTTTATCATGGCGGAGGCTATACTATTTTGAGGGCCCTCTTTCCCCCGGAAGGGGGGTTCATGATTGATGACTTTGATGCCAATGCAATGACTGCATTCTCATTCAGTAGTGGATGTGACAGGTAACAGCGTATCAAAAACGATTGACTCGGATGGGCCCTTTTGTCGGGCATGGGGCCCTTTGGTCTGCGTTTAGGGCCCTCCCTAACTAGGGTACATTTTCATTTTCTCAATGGTTTTAGCATTTTTCTCCCGTTTTATTTTTTCAACTTTGTTGATTTTTTTAGCGAGGAAGCTGGCCCCTCCAGCGCCTCAGCTATAAAACGCCTTTGATACTTGTTAGGGAAAAGATGTTTCACAGCTAAGTATTCTATGATTTAAAACCTCTAATACTAAGTGTGGTATGAGACAAGTAATTTGGATTACCCGTTTTCCATTCTGTAACAGTAAATTTTCACACATCACTGAATTTATATTTAATTCAAACATCAATATCTGGAAAAAAATAATTATTTCTATAAAATAAAGAGCATACACCTATCAGACCTCATGGGACATTCCATCCACTGACTTACATTGGTGTGAGGTTAATTTGTCACTCAAAGCAAAATTTGATATAAATATAATTCTTCTTTATGGCTAACCACAAAGTTTCTCAATGGGCTTAATAATATAAATTGGTGTTTATTTCAATTTGGTAAAAAAATAATTGTTCCGCCCAAACATCTGGAGATATTCAAACTAAAGTTAAAAGGTGTATTGTTTGATGATTATAAAGGTACGGGAGAAGCCTAAGAGGGATATAAACAGACTTTTAACTATGGGCACACTTTATGTTTAGTGTATGTTTAATTGCCTGGCAACGCAGGTTCTATCATTTAAGGATTATATCAAGAATATCAACAGCAAAAATTTATTTGCTGTTTTGAGTTATCCTTTAAACTTTACAACATGTATATAACATGGTATTGATCATATATTCCAACTATCACAGGTTTTCTTCATTTTAAACATTTTCTTTATTAAAGATATAAACTGGATGAGTAGGCTATCGACAATTTTATATTTCATGTTATTTTGTCTTTGCGGTATAAAATTACATCATTCTTCACACACAATGGCTAAAAGCTAGTCTTTGATATCTCAGATAAAAAACCCAAAAGATTCAGAATCAAAGTGGAGGATACTAAAAGTTCATGTTATATATTTAGTTTGAACTGGTTAATATGATAAATGCAAGGATATATTTAGTAAGATAATAGATTGTGGTTCCACTGTGTGTTAAAATGTGAAACTAGTCTAAATTAGCTTTGTTAAATTAGTTTTGTTAATCCTATTAGAAAATTATCTTATAAAGGAACATATTGTCATTTTTGGTGTGTTTTGATTTAGAAATGCACATAAATATTTGTTTTACATGTACAAGTGAAGCAACAAAACTAAAAAAGGACAAAAATTCAAATTTAAATCCAAATTGATAGTATAACTAAAGGGAGATAAATCAGGTTTTAAAAAATACATTTTCATCTAAAGAGTTTTCGGAAATCGTTGAATTTTAGGCTTGCCATTTCCTAATTGTGCTAACCAAAGAACAAAATATCATCTCTTTTATTTGATCCGTTTGTGAGAGATTAACGTGAACAGTGATTAACATAAACTGTTGTAAATCTTTAATTTATTACAATGCTTTGGGCAGAAATCAGGGAAAAAACCTTCAAGTTGAACAAGCAATCTTATTTCTCAGATAAAAACTATGACTGCCTTAATGACAAAATTGAGATCTATATATATCCTCAGCTAACTCCCCAAATTCACCTAAATGGAGGATGTTTCTACCATTGTATTTTTAACGGTAATCAAGTAGCTCCTATTAGCACCTATATTAGAACCAAAACATTGGTCTAGCCTGTTCACCTAGATGGGGCTACAGAATGTTGACATGTATTGTAGTCGCCTGTGTCTGTCCATGTGTCTGGATGTCCGTTCACATTTTGTATGTAGACACTCTACAGGTCACAATTTTTATTCATTTTGATGAGACTCCCAAAGATCTCAGTTCCATTCGATATTGGCATCTATTGGACCATAACTTCATGGATTATGGCTCCTGATTGTACAAAAAATTATGTATTTAGTTTTTGGAAATTATTTATCCAATTTTGATGAAAAACTTAAAACACATGTTTATATCCCAAAGATCCTTTGTATTTTAGCCCATATCGGATCGTAATATCCTGCATTGTGGCCACTGATTTTACAAGAAATAATGTGTTTAGCTTGTGGACACTGTAAAGGTCATAATTGTTTTGTTTTTGGGGTGCTGAGATCGAATGGTTAACTGTAAGGTCTTTCATTGAGTCAAGTGACGTGGTCTCAATTCTCCACTTGTACATGACAAGGAGTAGGGTTGCCTTCAAACCTTGTGGATTTTCTCCAGGTCCTCTGGGTTCTTACCACTGGTAAACATCCTTACGTGCAAGAGAATTAATGAAAAAATATTGAACCCCATGTTAGTCCCAAAGTGACCTAGTTTGTGTTAGTCAATGTTAAACCCCATTCCTTTCTTTCATTTGATTTTTAAAAGCATTCAAAAATATCACTGCTACATGATAATTATGGTTAAATTCGAATTTCGTGACAAATTCGCAGCTATCCCTTATGCAAATAGAATAATAAGTATGTAATACCAAGGTTGCAGGCGCGGATCCAGAGGGGGGATCCAGAGGGGGGATCCAGGGGGTCCGGACCCCCCCCCCCCCTGCTCAGGCTTGAAAATTTGAAACTTAAATCTATGCGATTTTATTGGTGATTTTTTGACCTGTAATTTTGGAATTTACCTTCCGGAAATACATCAGAATGCACCAAATTGAATCTAATTTACCAAATTTTTCTGGGGGAGGGCAAACCCCCCATTAATTGGTTGAGTGCAATTAGTTAAGAAATTATCAAACCTAGACCCCCCCTGCAAAAAATCCTGGATCCGCGCCTGGGTTGTGGACCTTCTAGATTTGATGAAACTTAAAATATCCATAAAGTCTTTGTTCCTTTCGATATTGACTTACCATAACATCCTGGATTATAGCTCGTGATTGTACGAAAAATTAATTTTTTGTTACTTTAATACAATTTGTTACATTCTGATTTCCATTTCCTGTGCCAGTGAAAATATATTACTTAAACCCTCCACACCCACCAACAAATATTGCTCGTAGAAACTGCAACCACTTCCGTTATGAAGTCGGAGTTTACCCAACCCTGCCTTCACACAGATTGTTAATATAATTATTATTGCAATATTAGTTTTCCCAGGATAAATGATTCACCACTTTATATATTTTTGCGTAATGGATACCAATATCTTGTTTTGTGTTGTATCTGCATAATCTAACAGAGGCATATCTTTTTTATATATATAAGCAGTGCTTTATTTCATGGGAACTGACAACAGCTTACACATTGTCCTGGATTATAGCTCGTGATTGTACGAAAAATTAATTTTTTGTTACTTTAATACAATTTGTTACATTCTGATTTCCATTTCCTGTGCCAGTGAAAATATATTACTTAAACCCTCCACACCCACCAACAAATATTGCTCGTAGAAACTGCAACCACTTCCGTTATGAAGTCGGAGTTTACCCAACCCTGCCTTCACACAGATTGTTAATATAATTATTATTGCAATATTAGTTTTCCCAGGATAAATGATTCACCACTTTATATATTTTTGCGTAATGGATACCAATATCTTGTTTTGTGTTGTATCTGCATAATCTAACAGAGGCATATCTTTTTTATATATATAAGCAGTGCTTTATTTCATGGGAACTGACAACAGCTTACACATTGTACATCAATCTTCGCCTAATTGCATATATGTTGGGAGTTGCAAATAATGATAATGTGATAAAGTTAAAACTAATAGAAGAAATATGTAGACCAACCGCTAGTATTTACTTATAGTATTAGAACGATGGTGTTACTAACACACAGGTTACAATCATGTAAAAGGCTGTAAGGTGGTTTGGCTTCTGTCAAAAAAAGAGAAAGATATAAGTAGGTTGAAATAAATTGACAATAAGATGACTTGAATAATTGATTAATTAAATTATGATTTAAACAAAGTAGTCGTGATTTAAAGGTAAATGAGCTTGAATAACTTAATTAAGAATAGAGACCAAGCAGTAAATGCCATTAAAGAGATATCGCATAATTTGGGGACTTTGGAAGTGATTTGGGGAAAACCACATTTGAAAATGATATTGTCTGGGTAATCTTAGATGCTGTTAGGTTTGTGATTTAATTATGAAATTATGTTGATTAACCAGAAAATAGGTTGAATGCATATCAGCAAGTAAATCTTTGGAAATGGGTATTGATAGTAATTGTTTAAGAATGGAAAACCTACATATTCCATGATTTAATTATTTGGGGATTGCATTGTTAAACACCTTTTAATATTTGTCAATATCCCTTTAAACATGAATGTATTATTTAAATAAATGAACAGTTGATTATGTAAAGACAAATTAGTATATTTAACAAAAGTGGGTGTGGTTATGTCGCTGAAATGTTAAAATTATTATAGTGTGGGATTTAACCAAGGCAGACATATCATCTCTTACACACTCAAAACTTTACTTCAAATACAACCTAAAATTTTTTATGTCTATCGGTAGTAATAAATAGGATAGATAAATAAACAATAGAGATAGACTTAAAGATATGATAAATATACTGCTGGTTTGATATATACTAGTCTAAATCCTAGTTAATATATGACTTTTTCTTATCAACTATGATCATTTCTGCAACCAGCTCATGTAACTTTGTTTGTAGTTCTACTTGACTTTTCTTTATACAATAAGATAGGGGCATGCCCTCCCTTGTAACTCTCCCAACATGAAACTAGTGAATTATTTTTAACCGTGGGAACTTACTTTCAATAAGGTAAACACTTGAGATTAGAGTAGAGTATATAAATATTAAGTGTGTAAAAATGTTTTATATTGTGGGAACTATTGGAACTGGTTATGATCCTAGAGAGAGAAGTGTTTATGACTATTATTATGTACACTACTGTTAAAATACTAACTGTGATGACTAACTTCAACCAATGAGAATATTATTCACCAAACTAAAAACCCTCTCTTTGTGATCAGTCAACCAGTTGGGCAACCATTCTATGTTGATGGATCTTGGACTCTTAAATGGAGAATCCTCTCAACAATTGAGGTGTTTAATCACAATTTGACTTTCCACTGAAAGACAAGTCTCACAATTTGAGGATCAGTATCCACTGAAAGACAGAATTTGAATAGCCACTAAAAGAATAGTCTCTCAATTTGAATAACCACTTAAAGATAGAATAATCTCACAATTTGAGTCCCTACTTAAGGACAGAAGTCTCACAGTTTGGAGTATGCACTAAAAGAACATTCTTACATTTGAGTATCCACTGAAAGATAGAATCGTCTAAGAGTTTTAGTATTTATTCATTGAAAGACAGCAGTGTATCACTATTTTTGTATTTCCTAGAAAGACAGAATAGTCTCACAAATTTTAGTGTTTACGGAAAGAATATTCTCACAGTTTGACAATCCACGAAAGAATAGAATAGTCAAAGTCCCACAATTTGAGAATCCACTGTCAACACCTTAAGACATTATTGAATTCAATTTAAAGATTCAGATAGAACTGATAATTTGTACTATAAGGAAGGAAAAGATAAGGAAAAGTGAATTTGTAGAAGGGTGTAATCTCGATTGCCATTGCTCTGGTTGTTATGATAATAAAAAAAGTATTGATTATTCATTTTTAAATTAAATCATTAACTGCCAATCATCAGAAGTCCAAACCGTCAGAAGTTCAAGAGGATTAATTTTGGGCTTGTCATGTAAATAAATGTCTTATTAATGATTTATATGGCAGTTGAGGCCAAATGAATTAGGCAGATTTAGCTCTTGAATAATGCATCTTTAATTAATGATAAATACTTCTTGATAATTATTCAATACTAGACTAAGAATATTGGGTTATATTGAACCGTACAATAAATAATTCTAAGGAGACATTTGTTATAAAAGGTAACTTGATTTGATTGAATACTGGTTATCTGAACAATAGTATTCACTTGCATAATGTCAAATGTCAGTCAAGATATCAGGAAATGTAGTATTTATTTGATGATTAATTTAATTGGTTAAGGCCAGGTATGAGTCACTATTTAATTTTCAAAAAATAAGTGGTCTTACTTGAATCAGCGGTATTTAGTGGATCTTTTCATGCCTTTTGAATTCCTAAGATTTTTCTGCTTTATAATAAGATACATGTACAAGTAGACAATGGGTGTCATCAATTCGTTTTGTGATTGAGGCCGAGGTGGAGAACATCAGCTTCACTGTTAGCTTGTTTTAACTCATATAGAGGTTTGCTTGATTAAGCTTGTTTATTTTCTGCAGTTGAGGACATGAAAATGTTGACAATTGTTCATTTCTGTCCAACACAAAGCTGCTCTAAAACCCTTTCATTGAGAATTGTAATATACATATGTACTATGGACTGATTTCAGATAATTCACATTATATGACTTGAATATTATCTTTGACGTTGGTAACAATGGGATTCAAAAAGAATTTTGAATAACAGGGATCATATCGGGGCCATATTTCACTCTTATGTGCAGCTAACAAATTAAATTTCCTGACTGTGGCACTATGGCCTACAATGGTTTCTTTGCTCAAATAGAGAATGACTAACAATGGACCACTTCTCGTCATTATTAAGATTCCCACATAACAATTAACTTTTATTGTCCTACTACCAAACATTCGTTATTAATTATCAACAAACACTCAGTATAATTCTCTACAACAACAATCATGAGATTATGTGGCTTCTATACATTATTTTGTAAAGGCCATATAATTTTATAGTTTCATGGCAGAGATCATTCGTATTCATATTTGAAAGTTCAGTTTTGAAAAAAAAAATTTTTTTCTGGTGTGAAAAATGACATTGGATCAGATCTAGTTATGGTCATTTTCCAAAGCCCTCAGTCTTGACCGGCATATTCGGCTAAAATAAAACCCAAGTGTCCTCCGAGAAAAATCAATTTGTCAATTGTGATTTGTGGTGCATATCTGGACACAAATACAAGATTCATCAGTTACATCACACCAACCAGTAAATAACTCTGTTTTATACAATTCATAGAAACAGAATACCAAGTGAAATTTTTATACAGTTATTTAGGCCCCCATCAGGAATCGCAACTAAACTGAAACATGTATAAACACATACAGCTAGCAGTAATTTTATGGGAGAGTATGAGTCAAAATAGATTTTATATAATAGAACTTCAAGATGTAAATATTTATATCTTGATGCCAGACCATTGTTTTTTTCAAAGGTGTAGTATAACAAAATATATATACATTGCACACTTCAAAACACAATCATGAATATTTATGAATGGTGTGCATGGAAATAAAGCAAATCACTGCTTTGTTTGAAAACAACTTTTTCAGGAACTAAGTAGAAGTTATTTCTGCAGGTCATGTCAGGTTTATTTTGGGATACCAGTATATAAAACTTGATTAACAAGATTACATTTTTGTCAACTGTTTGCAGGAAAACAGCAATTGATTGTAAAACAAAACAATGTAGATTATACAAGATCTAAATCTGCCTAATGCAGGTTTTTCTCTAGGCCTGAAATGTTACTTGAATTATTAATTAGACATCTAATTATCTAATCCAGACCATAATCTACTCTTGATGTTAATGCTAGCCTATGATATTTACTGGATTAGAATTTGATCTGCTGCTCAATGCTCTTTGATGATTAAATCAAGAAATTGATAATCAAGACTATGTTTTTTTACCATACTGACTAGTCATGATGATTGAGGCAAGGCTTTAAATTCAACCTCAAAATTCTGGGTTCAGAATGAATCAATTTGACTTAAACTTTCAGCAAAATCCCTGTACATTATAATCTAGTTTTAAACTTTTATTGTGAGCACTGTCAGCTGTTTATCTAATCTCCAATAATGTATCTTTAAATAACTAAATACTTTATTTATGGATGATTTGGTAATGTTATGTTACACCTGTTATTTTGATTGTATAGTTTGTAATATGTACGATGAGGTACTGTATCATTGTTCAGATGAACTTATCAGTGTTCTTATTGCTCTTGGACATTGTATTTCCATAAGATATTAAGCTGTGTTTTCATATTTATGCTGGAATGGCTCTGAGAACATAAAATTCTGTTGAAACTTTGAAACCCAATCAGTGACTGAATTAAGAAAGGGAAATAAGCAGTGTATATTTTGTGATCAGTTTGGAAACCAAAGTAAGGAACAATAAAGCTAGAGCTCCTGATGTTCTGTGTGTATTTAGGTTTGAATAAGCTTCCAGTCCATTGATTAGATGTCAAGTCTTCGTCACGGTTATAAGGTTTTACTAAACCAAAATCAGTGCAACTTCTCAGCTCTGAATTTATACTGCATCAACCCTGAATTTATAGCATTAATGGGTCATACCAAATATAGCTTTGTCCTGACAAAATTTGTACATTAATAGAGATTTATAAATCCTAAAGAAAGATATTAGTCTCAAGCTGAATATTTAAATTCCAAGTATAATTATTCCATTTGAAAACTAATAGTTTCGGTAGGTTCTTCGTCATTGACAAGCGTTCCCCAACAAATAAAACAATTAGCTGAATTTTTCACAAAAATCTGGTAGGTATGCCATTTTACTTTAAGTGATGTGTTATTTTGTGATAATATTTTGTGTTTATTTAGATGTGAAATAATATTTATGTAACATGTAGTTGATGCACTGAAGTTGAATGATATTAATAGAAAATTTGAAGAATGCTTTTAATCATAACCTGTCTAATGTTTTAGTTGTAGCTCACATGTACTGTTAATATAATGAAAAGTTATCTCCTCCATCAATTCCAGTACCAATTTGAAACACAATAGTATAAGATTAAAATGGAATGGGGATTTGACTATTTTTTTGCACTAACCATGCTAATGAAGACCGGCATGTGCAATGAGGTGTGCAATGAGGGCCATTTTGCCAGGAATTCCATCCGCCATATGTTCTTTTGAAAGTACGGCAACTGTAGACAGGTTCCCTGTCTTTTTCTTTCACATTCGGATTGACTAGATGCTTTTTATGCACCCCTGACAAAGGAAAACTACACTGAAAAATTAGCAAACCAAGATCTTACTGTATGAACCACCATAACCCCTACCTAAAAGTATAAAGTATGGAGTAATTATCTTATAAAGTTGGGGAATTATTATAAAAGAATAAAAATGTGTCAATGTCCCATGATACAGGATTAAGTTCCTGAACTGAGATCACTCCTGAGAAAATTCTTGTCTACATATTCTCAGAGCAATGGTAAAGAGCATTATTCGCTTGGTACCCATTGCCACACTAGATAGCAATTTTAGATAATTGTTTATATTGGTCTACAATACTATATAGGCTTGCTAATATTAGGCCTCCTTCTAGGGATCTAATGATGACCAATCTGAAGCACCACTTTAGTAATAATAATAAGATTTTCAAAAATGAAGAGTATAACACAATTTATGTTTTGATAAAATTAAATTTTAAAAGATTAAATAAAAATTCATTAACAGGCAATTAAAAAGTCGAAAAGTAGATATTCCAAGCGTAACAATATTTTAGAAACAGTACAAACCTACATTTTGCCATGGCTACCTGTTGATAAACTCAGCTAGCAATCTTTGAGTTCTGCTACAGGTAGTAAAGATAAAAACAACAGTTTGTATATAAAAAGCTAATGTGTTTTTTATTTGTGTGTTTGTATTTTGATATTTAAGTCAGCCATCTAACTAGCAGGATAAAAAAGATTTCTGTCCGTCTGTATCTCCGTGATATTTTGGGTATAGAAGGTTGTTATTTAAGTTACCAGATGCTGACCTTATGTTATGCTTTAGTTCCTGCCAACACCTGCTTCATGTCTTCTTTTTCCTAACATAACTAAGATGCTAACTTTAGCAGCACGAGGTCAGAAATCTGACCTCATTGTTTTGATCAAAGTATTGGATCATGGCAAGACATGGCCAAGAATAACACTTTATTAGCAGGAAGAATATTAGATCATCTCCATGACAGTGGGTATGTTTTGATATTGTCTGGCGGAGTTTAAGATGTGTTGGCATTGATTGAAGTGTCCAACAAGATGTTGGAATTCCACCATTTTACCTCCCACCAGAAGCACATGTAACAATGTCAACACCTTTTTTTGTGCTTCTTTTGTTTGCCTTGATCCCAATGCTTTTGTTCCTAAAATTGTAAGATTGTATAAGTAGATGTAGATGAAGGTTATTTGCAGGTATTGGTCCAGAATTTAGATATGCCACAAGGTAGAGAAAGCAATAGAGGCCAGATTTTGGAAGTAAGAGAATAAGACACAACCTGATTAAAACACAGATCCTATTTCTTTCGCTTTTTACTGTTCAAAATTTCGTTTAACCAGTCTTTACTGCACTAGAATCTGGAAGAGTTGTTACATTACCAGCATTCTGGTTGAGTCATTGATTATCCAATAAAATGGCCTGTTAAGGTTAGTTTTTGGCGTACGATGCACAGAACAGTGGGTAAACCACTAGAGACGTCAACACTGATTGATATATCAAGACACCTGACATGACCTTCCAGTACAACTGGTCAGATCTTCATGTAGTGTAGGCCATCAATAGAATGAAAAAAAAAACCAATACATAGATCTCTATTTTAATCAGATTGATATTAAAATATATTGTCAAGGCAAAAAATACATGCCCACGGTCGCGTATTGGAAAGTTACTTCGTGGATATATCACTGTTACACAATAATGACGGTAACTTTCTGGATTATGGCTTCTGATTGTACGAAAAATCTCTTTTATATTGTTCTCTATCGATATATTAGATATATCTTAATTTCTCATAAAGTACAAAAGTGGAATCCATAAAATTTCTGTAAAAATGTTACTCATGAGGGTATTACTTCTCCGCAGTCATAGGGGCACCTTTGCAGGACAAATTTTGAAATTTTCTTATACCACTTGAACAAAATTTTATAGAAATGTTGGCTTTTAGGTACCTATGCAATAAATTTGCTTGGCTACGAAAAGGAACAAAATAGATGGTTTCTCAAAGAGAAATTCTTAATATATTGATAGCATAATGTTCATTTGCTGAGAAGGATAAGGAGAAGCCTTTAAATGGAGTTATTGATCCTGTAACTTTTATGACAATACTGTAACAATCTCCAGAAACTTGCTGGTGGGTGTGTATTTTTGTGCATACACTGTATTCCATTATAAACATAATATTATAACACAGTGTACTGATACACACAGGACCATCACACTTATCCTAGACAAATACACTAAGATTGATTCAGAATCGTGATGGAAATGAACAAGGCTGAAAGTATCTCCTAAAACCTCTTCTTAGAAATTCTTTACTTGATTTGAAACATGGAATGTTTCATAAGCTCAAGTGGGCTCAAGTGATAATCACCTAAGAAATTAAATATTGTATGAAGCTAAGTTAAGAACTTCAACTGATTAAATGGTAATATGGTTGAATCTATTTATAGTTTTTTAACATATGATTATCATCAAGTCTGTTTAAAAGCTTTCTTTAGAAAGTTTTCATAATACATTATGAAGCGTACATTGTACATTAATAGACTTTATAGTATTGATAAAACCTTGAAATGAATAAAACCCAACAAACACATATCTGAAAGAAATATTCAGAAAGGGATGAGAAAGGTTAGGATGGAAACCACACCGCTTGACTCAATGACATACCTTGTGATCTAAAGTACACATGTTAGACATTTCGACCACCCACCCGTCATTACTTATGCATATATACACATATGTAGTAATGAGGTTTCTGAAATCTGAGTTCACTAATTATGGTCTCTTATCGACCAATCTTGTACATGCATTTTCGGAAGAAATAAGTTGTGTTTGACACACAGAATTTGTGCAAAACTATTTCAGCAATTCTGAGTGCCCCCCTCCCACCCAACAAAATCGAATGAATTAGTGTTCCTGGTGGCTTTATATATGGATTGGTACCACTAATATACTAAGTTGGCCATGAAACATTGTCTATGAAACATTCTTCAATTTTTTCCATAAATGTTGTACCATTGAAGTTAGATTTTAGAAAAATACATACATTGTAATTGTAAAATATAATGAAAATCTTTAAGAGGAGTTAATGCACCCTCGCCTTGTTTTCCAAATTTATATATATAGAATGAGTAAATGTAGCAAGTACAAGGCATGGTATGCTTAATGCTTACTCTTTCTGAACCCTCTTGACATTGACCCTGTACCATGTATGTATATAAGATTGTATAGTTTTGAAATACATGTATAATACCACAACCTAGATTACCATTCAAGAACACACAATGTTTTCATATATATCCTTTATCAAGTCTACCTATGGCATGTTCAGATAATTAAATGACATCATGATTAGATATGTCGTGAGACATACTTCAGGAATTTCACAAAGGATAATCCCTGTTCATGAAGATATTGGTAAAAAGAACTTCACCTGAATATATGAAATCCACAATTCCTTTTCAAACAATAATATAAGAATATTCTTTTTACCTGTTTTGTATAGTAATCCATTTTACTTATAACTCCACTAAAAATTTTCAAATAGATAAACTCCGTTTTGGGAATGCACAATGTACCTGTAGAAAAGATGTAATTATGAAGCTAAGCAAGCTGGCGGCAAGTTATCAATGTTCTAATATATTACAGCATGTGTGGCGCCGTATGAGTCATTCCATAAAGTTCTACATCTACTCTATACACAGTTCTTTCTATTCATTGAGATAAGATGCTTTTTGAATGCTTCATCTTACCTGAGTATTTAAGATAAGAATTAAGCTGGTGTATAAGCTAGTTAAACTCCCATTTCCTTTTTGTGTAAAATTCGTCTTTTCCATTTAGTTAGTTGAAAGTATTGTCACCAAAGGGTGAAATGAAATGGAACGTGGGTTTAATGTCATATCTTGTGCACTTACCGGGCTAATGAAAAGGGGATAACAAAATGCAATGAACATCATGTCCACCTCCTTTTCATCAAGGGTTCTTTTAAGTGCATGTTAATATGTACATTTGACCTTGTTTTGTTGTGTAATCCAAATGAATACTAGCTGTTCCATGTCACACATTCTGTCCTGCACCAATGTCAAGGGGAAAATCATACAGAAAATTATGAGTAACTTTCTCAGCTAATAACAAGATCAAACCCGGGACCTCTTTGTTACTGAGCCTGTTGGCTCTTTTCGAAAGACAAAAGTCTGAATATACCATTTAAAATAAATTTAGGATAAATAAATTTATTAGTTTTAACACAACTATTCCTGTTGAAATATTTTTAGGGGGTATTTTAACAGCTTATTGCATTCATATAATTTGTTGATTTAAAAAGAGGAATTTATCAGGTTTCTTTTTCTCTCTTCTATAGGAAATATTAAATATTTCAATATAATATACTACCTGTAATATTCAAAAGTAAATAAACAGATAAGAAAAAAAGAGATCCACAATCTCTATTGAAATCTAACTGACTGACAGATTCACTTAGCTATTTCATCTTGAAGTCCACAGATATATTTGTATTGTTTGCTGGCCAGTTTTGCACTGCACTTTAAATTTAACAATTACAAAGTAGGGACAAGTTGGCCAAGTTGTTTCTTCCACAGTCCACAGTATCTTTTTTAGTTTGCTTTACTACAGATCACCTTTTTGTATAGTTAGAAGATAATAATGATGAAAGCCAATAAAGTATATTTTTTGCTTCTGTAACTACATCCTTCTGTTTAAAAATTGAAAGGGGATCATATAAATTTGGAAAGTTTGTCTGGTAATTATTTAGATTTGTTCAAATAATGTTGCTCTGCCCACTAGCGATAGGGAGAATGGAACAGACAGATCTTCTCTGTCCTAATCAAAGTAATTAATTTAAGATATAGAGAATTATATATTAAAGTGTGAATGTGCCCACCTTGGTTCTTGTTTGGAGAAGAATTTGACTAAAACACCAATTTTCCAGTATGAAAGGAATTGATTAGTAACAGTCCTATCTAAAAACACACTATTTATCATTAACTAATTTAAGTAAACATTCTGATATTTAGTGAACAGAATGACTAGACTAGGGTGTTTACATTGAAATATTAACACTGTGTCTGCTGGCAGGATTAATTTTTTAAAAGATAGATAATAAGCAGAAGTAGTCTAATTCATCAAATCTTGGAGATCGTAGCTCTACAGGGAAACAAGCCACACCGATTATGCTGATTAATCATTCGCCCCTACAATTCCTGGTGGGTAGAATGTATATTTTGGCAACAAGATCGTGGGTTAAAATTGACAGTGCTATCTAAATGTCATTTCAAACATGTTGTTAGAGGGTGGGGGATCAGATTAATATTGGCAGACGTGTGTTGTAATGATGAGAATATGTCCTGATGATCTGATATTACGTTATACAGGTGTAAATACTGAATGTAAAAAATTGATTTGATTGAAGGATTAAGACCAGTATAGAAAGTTCACTCAGTCAATACCAATGTGTTTTAAAGATAACAGACAAAATGAAATAAAGTAAAATGAAATGGGGTTTTAACTTCCTACTGTTCTGCGCCGACTGGACAACTGTAGACATGATAATGTTGCTCCCACAGGGGCGCTACACCTTACTCTATATCATATTCCAACTACCAAGGGTTTAACTTCCTGCTGTTCTGCTCCGACTGGGCTACAGAAGACAAGTATGCTTGCCATACAGTCTGCTATGAGCGACATTTTGCCCAGACGGTAGTGCTATGCCTACTGTAAATCAAATTCCAACTACCAAGGATTTTTTTATGTGCACACCAATGTGTACACAGGACCTCGGTTTTCCACCAGTTTTTTATTAACAAACCATCCATCCTGCACCACTGACAAGAGGGAACCACACCAGAAAATCCTGATAAACATTACCGGTCAATACAGGAATCGAACACAGGACCTCCAGGCCAACATCATACTCAATGTGCTACCATTGCACCAGATATTGGACAAACAATGTCTTATAGTTTATTAACCAAATCTCACTTAAAACCATATATTTACTTTCAATATCCTCATTGTTGAATAATAATATTCCTGTTCATAAAAATATGGTATTGAGCTAATAAAAAGAATTGGACCTTCATCAGGGACAAAAAACATTCAGGAATTAAAAGTCTTCTCCAGAATGGAATTTACTGGTAACTAGATAACAAAAAAAAATTAATATAGAAATTGATTTGTAAGCAATTAGGGTACTTCACAAATAGGTTTACTGGTATTATTTAGAAGAAGTTATTAGTTAAACAGGGTATAGCCACTATAGACTGAACCATTTGAAAGTAAACAAAATATCTATCTAATGAAACAAGATGGGACAGGAATGATTTTGATAATGTAAACATAATGGTTGGTAGGTCTAGAGGGTATTTAGTCTGGTTCAGTTGGTCAGTACTGGTACCTTTTTAGATTTTATAGAATAATAATTTTAACCATACAGATATTTTATAATCTAAGTCATTTATTGTTGTGAGAGCAGAGGTCACAAGGACTTTCCTACAAATCCTCATAGAGCAGAGGTCACAAGGGCTTACTTAAAAATCTTCCTTCATAACCTTGACGTCATGATATACAACAATTATAATTAGAAATCAATAAAATTATACACATAGGCTCAAAGGATAGCTGTCTGAAGGTTTCACACATCAGCATCACACATTTATTTCAGACCCTGTCAGTGTTTGGCAAATATACCCTGGTTGTGCTCTACATTTAGAGGCTGAGCATAAAGATGAATCAATCAGGTTTGTATAGGATTAGCAATAAAATGTGTCTAGATCATTCAATGAAAATTAAATAAGTAACATCAATACATGGTGGTCAAACTTAGTATTTCAGGAATGAACTTATGTTACTTTAAGAATGCGGTCTGTGTTTGATTAGCCTGTAAGTTGTCAGTTGGTTGATATCTTCATGTTTTCTATTAGTATTATGTTTAATGTTTCTCATGCTAGACTAAACATAACCTACTAATAGTAATAAAGGTACTGTCAGGTTATGGTCACATTCACAATTTCTACTTTTCTTTTAGACAGAATAATAGCCAGAAACTTCTCATATTAAACCTTTGGCTCTACAAAAACAAAATGTGGTACAAATTTAGAAGTAGCAAACTTGTATTCAGATATACATGCATATCCTTTCATTGGAATTTTTTATATCACCTTTTTTTCATTAAGAATATTATTTTATCCATATGATTGACAGATTACGGGAAATGTTACAACTAATATATAGGCTTACCAGTAATGAATATTGAAAGTTTTAAATAATTGTTTGAAATTGCATAGCGCTTAATAAATAAATTAAAATAATCATAGGGTGTTTTAGTTCACCTTTACAAAACAAGAAAATACCACAGATCTATTTGTATAATCCATAAAGAATTTTGTGTTTTTACTTCTTAATTCCATAGTTAATGAGCAGGGATGCACTCAATGTCTCACATCAGTTAATTTTCTTTTTAAATTTCTATAATTTCATGTGTTTCAAAGTATTTTTCAATCAGTATCCGTTCAAACTTAAATTTTAATTTTTACTCTTTTGGTGGTTCTCCCCAGATGATTAATCAAGTTTTTATCGCAATGCCCTGTCACCCTTGCATATATTGGTCATAATGGCCATAAAAAATTAAAACAACTAATTGGGAACCAAGTCATATATATTTAAATAAATTTTTACTCCTTTCTTGGCCGTTTTGTTTTATGTCGATTTTGACCATTATATACAGTATGGTAATGAAACAAAAAGGGTTATTATTGTTTTTAATACTGTGCATAACAAACGAAGATGTAGCAACAACAATTTTATTCCTAATGGATAGACCACTTGGATACACTTTTTTTCTATGCATCTGATACCAAAAAGAAGAACCAAAATATAAGCAACAACAATTTTATTCCTAATGGATAGACCACTTGGATACACTTTTTTTCTATGCAACAGATAGCTGATACCAAAAAGAATAACCAAAATAAAATCCCCAACCTAAATAAATTCAATAGATTAAGGTTCCTCAATAGAACTAAAAGTAGCGATAACAAGCCAGGTAATAAAAATATCGAATGTCATATTAAGAGAACAGTGGTGAATTTATGTTCTACCATCCTAACAGAACCACAAACCTAGCTGCTATAACAAATCCTTCAATAGTACCCAAGGAATCATTCATAACTTAGAACAAGGACTACTAGAGCTTTCCCTGGGTGAAAATATTAATTTTACGGCAAATTCAAAGATTACTTGAGAAATCTATAAATTTGAAACCTAACCTGACTAAAAACGAAATGAAGACCATTAAGAGTTGATACAAAATAAAGAAATTTGTAGCCTATTGTACCAACAGATAAACGGAAAGCCACTGTTATTGTGGATACTGATCATCAGTTAATAGAAATGGTGAACCCAACCCTGTCAGATTCAACAACCAACCCAGAAACTAGACAGAAAATTAAAGGCATCTAAGAAAATTCTCATTAGCACCGTTGAAAGACTAAATAAAAACCAAGTACGAACAATCCAAGCCATTAGTCAAAATTCGAAGTCCTAAAAAACAGTCGAGGCAAAATAGTATAATCAGCAAATGGACTGTTCACCGTGTACAAAATACATGACAAACAGTGGTAACAGGTGTCTAGAAGAGTAAGCTTACCCTGCCATAGCTGCATCCAAACTATTAGACGAAAATTTAAATACAATAGCATGATTGGCGAATGGACTATCGGTATGTAAAATAAACATGATGAGCAGTGTTAACGATGTAGTAGACAGACATAAATAGAGAGGTAATATACGAATCAATTAAATATATCTTGAATAATAGTCAAGAGAGACATGTTATATTTGCCAATCAAGTCAATATGATGGCCATAAAACTTTTTAAGGGTTTTAATGAGTTTAGTGCGCAAGTATCCTTGTAGTTGAAGTCTAGATGACAAATGCTTTGATCTACTTAAAAAATCAGAATAAAAGGAACAAGCTCTCGCATAATGAATTAGCTGAGACACAAACACTCCATAAGCTGGCGATATTGGAATGTTACTACTAATAAATGGAAAGTTAATGATCGGAAAGTCAAAGTCATCACGTTTATCGTACAATTTAACACTAATTTTATGGCAATTGTCAAAATCGAGACGCAGATCCAAGTAGGAAGCGTGATTGTCACTGTCAGTAGTGTTTTTAATTTCGAGCTCATCAGGATAAATAAATTGTATGTAATCAGCATTCCTACCTCTAGAAATGGGATTTTAGCTCATTTTAACAATTGTTTAATTATTTTTCCTTATCAATTATCTTATAATATTCTACCATCAAATTCATAATGTATGTAGGTTATTTAGGTGTCTGTTCTAAGAAAATGATTTATCGATCAAAATATGTGTACACTTGAAAAAATATAAAAATGTAGACTTCAAATTTAAAAAATTGTCTATAAAAAACATTCCTTAGTCCACATTTATGTCTATATGAATAATAACATCCGAGCTGCACAAACAGTAAAAATTTCAGCCATGCATTGTGTGAAAAATTTTAAAAAAAAATGTATTGAAATTTATTTTAAAAAGAGAACTTTGGGAAAATTATTTAAATCTGAATAATAAATGTTAAAGACAATGTGAACCTTGATAATGCAAGTAAAAATGTGGTAACCAAATACACAAAGGCCAGACAGACGGACAGACAAACAATAATGTTGACAAATCCCTTGGTTACAATTTACATCTTGAGGAAAGGTGCGAGAAAACGCTGGAATGACAGTACCCATAGAATATTTATTGATAAAAAAAACCTCAACTTTTTTTCCAAGATGAATAATAAATGACCAATGGTGAGGTAAACAATTGATATTATGAGTAGTCTAGATAGCGATTGGTTATAATGCAACCAAATCTCTGTAAGCACTAACAGCAAAACGAGAGAATTATCTGTCAAACGGTTCATTATGTACATTGGCTAACTTTTCTGTTTTGTGGGTTTAAGTTAGATCGATTCATCACAGTCAACTGTCACATATTTTAATCAATTTAGCGCAATATAAGCCCTTTTAAATTTTCACGGAACTTGGAATCAAGGGGATAAATGATATCTAATTTATCCTTCACTCATTAGTTAATATAACAGTAAATAAGGAAATAAAACATCGGTGAACCTGGTGCAGACGACCTTTTTTGCACCCACATACCAATGGTTATACAGGAAGTTGAGAGTTTAAAGACCTCAGCGATTAGTTTAAGCCACAAGATGTAATTAAAATCAATGATGTCATAAATAAACACTACTTACGTAACATCATATAATACTGTATTTATATCCACAACAAATTTTGATGCAACGATATTGACTTACCATCTGCTGCCTGCCTCCTTTCTGTGATATTTTGCCATTGTCAACTTTGTAACACTGAACACCTTTCAACTCTACTATTTACTTTTCCCATGAAGTTTCCCTACGTTTTTTTAACACGGTTCACTTGAATAAGCGCGGGTCACAGCTTTGTTCTGTATTATTATCAGTTATGTAACAACACACACAGTCTTATCCTTTTAAAAAATAATCATTCTTCTATCAACTCGGGTTTTCCTGAAATTGTCATTAAGGTTTTTCTATCACTGTCCATACATAGATCATGAAATCACTGTCTATTGTGCTGCAGAAAATTGTCTGAAGTGCACTGGGAGCTAAACCCCCAAAACATGTGAACATGCAAGAAGTAAACACAAATCAGTGGAATTAGAAAAGAGAGGAGAACAATTCATCTTTTGATAAGGATGTGTGCGTATGTTTGTTGCCACTGCTTCACTAACAACAGATACCAAATAATGAGGAATTCTTTTAGGAATGGAAAAAAATAACAAGTGTCTACACTGTTGTTGAAAATTACAGCGAAGAAGGTGAGAATGAGCCGTGCATCAGGGTATATAGCTGTGGACTTGGAGTGAAGGCAAGCTTGGGAAAACAGTTGAACTTCTATTCAAAGTATGTAAAAACATTTTCTTATTTTTGGAGATTGACGCAGTGCAAATTGGCCGTGTTATTTGCAGCCATTTTTCTCAGGATTTTTTGAATAATTCAAGTTTAAATTGATTTTTTTTCATGGAAAATGTTATTGCATTTCTGTTGTCACGATATTTGTAAGATATTTCTCTTTTTTTTTTGTTTAATAACATACCTTAATAACATACCTTGAGATATTTAAGTATGTTAAAATGATTATAATTATAGTATATGACGGATAGAGAATTATATGACATATAGAGAATGTACTTATGATCATTTGTATTATAGCTTATGTCAATATTAACATTTCGTTTTGAATTATTTGCGTGGGACAGTCATTGACATGATATAATTTGACAAATGGTAGATGAAGGATTTCTGTAAGGAGAAGGGGCCAAGTATAGCACTGTCAGTTTCATAAGTCCCAATATTGTGCCAAATATTGGTGTGTTGTTTTGGTTTGAAAATTGTTAAAGTTGGTTCCAATATGGGTGGGTTTTTTTTTCAACATTGTGATACTAATAGTAAATGTAAGTGTGTTCTTTTGGTCAGTCTCCATGTTGATGGGAGATAATGGTGGCTTAGTGGGTAAGACGCTCGCTAGTCAGGAGATCGGGTGTTCGATTCCTGCATTGGCCGAGAAAGCTCATCCAGATTTTCCGGCGTGATTTCCCAATGTCAGTGATGCAGGATGGAGGGCATGACAAGGACAGCTGTCTAGTTGTTTGGATGGGATGAAAAAACCGATGTCCTTTGCACACATTGGAGTACACATTAAAGATCCCTTGGCAGTTGGAATTCGATATAAAAGTAGGCTGTAGCGCCGCTGTCCGGGCAAAATTTCCCTCATAACCCACTGGATAGTGTATACCCATCTTCATTAGCCCAGTTTAGGAGCAGAACAGTAGGACGTTAAACTCCATTTCATGTCTCCATGTTGATACTCAGAGAAATAGGGTTTAATGTCTACTCAACTCAAACTAGGTCATTTCAAGATGTAGAACATAAGTAAAATAATTTGTCTATATGTAGGTGTCTTCAGCAGTAAACTGAAGTGTAGACAGGTGACCCTACTCCTTGACATGTATAAATGTGGGATTGAATCCATGACACTTGACCCAATGACAGATATTATGATCCAAAGCATATCTGTAGACAATTTGGCTACCCAACCAACGGTAGGGATGTTCTTTTGGTTTCAATATTTTGATATAGGGCCCAAAACTAATGTAAGTATGCTCTAATGATTGGTTCATTCGTTTCAATATTCAATTCAATGTTCAAACACCTTTTAAACAATACCAGTCCTGAAAGCTATAGATTATTTCTGTGCTAGTTGATGTAGTATGGATGTATTTTGTTGGTGGTTATACCGTGATCGAGGGTGCAATATGCTGGTGTTAGGGATGTGTTTCCTTGGTGATTGTACTTTAAAGCTATGGTCCGGTGTTTTGCTGTGTCATGTGTATGATATTGGTGCCAAATATTCATGTTAATGTTGTGTTTCCAGTGCCTAATACAATTTGACTGAAATTTTCAGCAAATTCTGTTAACATTATCTAGTTTTTAACTATTATAGTAATAGTATAACTCTTTATCTAATCTCCCATAATGTTTTTTACTTCTCAGCAGATTGCTATAGAATTATCAAAACATATGAGTTGTATTCTGCTGACAATTTCAAATTTGTCAGAGCTCTGTAACCTTCTGTTCCAGAGTTTTACTGTGGTCTGTAATGTATGACTCTTATTACATTAAACATACATTATGGAAGAGCAAAAACTGACTTTTGTCGGTCTTCCTTTGAGCCTCAGATGTCATAGAAATTATAAATTAGATCTTTATTTAAACAACAAGCCCAAAATGAACTCTGTAGACCCACTGATGGCTTGGATTGGGCTCGGATTAAAAGAGGATTTCGTTGGCTGATTTAATCACTATGGCGTTGTGGGTGGGGTTCTCTGTGACGTTGACGTCATCATACTTCTGGAAATTATTCATAAAAGACAGTGATGACCGACTCTATACACAAGCTTCACTAGATACGTTTAAACATTACTTGATGATCGAGACTATGTAGGTGGAGTTAACGCCTGTCAATCAACAATCGGCCATAGTGGGAAAAGGGTGTCGATGAATTTAACTACCATTTCTAGTAAAAAATTATAGTGGTAACAACTTTGTTCAGGATAAAGTTATTTGACTGAAATTTTCAATATATTCTTGTTTCAACATCTATTTTTGAATTTTTATAGCAAGAATGGCTAACTCCTTGTCAAAATCTTCCATAATGTATCTTTAATAGTGTTCATATTTATTACTATGCCACAATCTCAATCTCAACGATATGAAAAACTCTGGTAGAGCGATTTCAAGTGTAACCAAACTGTACTAGCAAATTAAGTTTTGAAAAAAAATATTATCTCTATTTATAAAACAATTTTTTACGCCCACATTTTCATGTGGACGTATATTGTCGTCACCCCAGTCCGTCCGTCCACAATTGTTTGTAAACATTCTACAGGTCACAATTTTTATCCGATTTCAATGAAACTTGAAATATAGGTTTATCACCATACGATCTTGGTTCATTTTGATATTGGCATGTATTGGACTGTAACTTCATGGATTATGTCCCTTGATTGTACAAAAAATCCTGTTTTTGGCTTATGGTTCCTTCAGAGGTCACAATGTTTTTCCGATTTAAAAAAACATTTTAGTATATACAGTAATGAAGGTTGAGTTCGAATTTTAGAAAATCGGACCAAAATTGCCAGACAAAATGGCTACCACTTGTACACGAAGAGTGTAAAAATATGGTATATCAAGGTTGTGGACCCTGTAGTTTATAAGCCAAAGATCTTGGTTTCCTTTGATAGTTTCTTTCAATAGTTCCAGAATTATGGCCCCCGATTGTCTGAATAATTGCCTCTTTTAGCTTGTGGTCCATATGGAGGTCAAAAGTATTATCCAATTCTGATTATATCACATATAACAGGGGAGTCCATGCAAGTTTAATCAGAGAGAAATGGGGGTTAACGTTCACTCGACACAAACTAGGTCATTTCCGGGTCCACTGGTTTCTTCCCACAACTAAAAGACCTCTATGCGAATGGTTTGAACCGTTTGTTAGTCCTGAAATAACCTAGATGTGTAGAGTGGACGTTACACCTCATTCCTCTCTCTATAATAATTCAAAAAAGGATAATGAAATTACTTTATTCTGAACAAAGTTATGACTCTTTGAAGATGCAGAGTAAATCATTTATTATCGTAGCAACAGAACTGGACAACAAGAACTGAGTTGCAATTATCCATTTTAGCATAAATATTTCCAATTTGGGTGTTCAAATCTATTTAAATCGGATCACCCATCCTATGGTGGAAAGAGTTATTTGTTTTTCATGTGAATAAATGTCTAAATAATAATATGATTTGAAGTAACTACTATTATTTACCGTAATGGTCAAAACAAATTCGGATACAACACTAAATCAACCAAGGTCAGGAACTCCCTCCCTTCGACCTACTATCCTGACCTATCTTGCAAAGTGAACATTTTTCCTGTTGACAATTTATATTTTTAGAGGAAAAGGATGGCCTAGAAATAGTTTGAAAGTGCGAATAATAGACATGGATACACCTGTAAAACACTTGTCCTTATTATTTAAAAAAAACTTACCTTTACTAGCTAAACGAATTCATAAATTCTCTTTAAGTATAATATTTGTATTGGACAAAATGCAGAAAGTGACTGTTCAGTCACAGTGATCAGATGTTACTGGAACAAACTTATCGTTTATATTTAATCTTCTAAAGATTCTGAAATTTACTAACTATATAAATAGTGAAGTTGAGCAGTGGATCGACAAAGTTACATATGCTGCCTGCCATTCTCAATGTAAGAACATGGTATATGCGAAATTGATTATTGGCATATTTATTAACAGGTCTTTATTACATCATTAATGCATTTCTGATGTTTGTTCCAGTAAAAAAAAACCTAAAACAGGTGGGAAAACAAACTTGACAGTAGGGAAATTGTTGGAAATGTGAGGCTCTTTGAAGGCGTATACAGGGCAAATAGACGGGCATAGTTTATTATCGATTAACGGCGAGGATTTCAAGATTATTGATATAACAGCACAGGGCTTTACCAAGTGTTGGCCTAAGTTATTTAAATTCTTCTGATTGTATAGATTGAAACACTGGGCAAGCAAATATTTAATGCTTATTATGTAATATTAAACCCAAGTAGCACTTCTGTTAATGTACTGACAATAAATACTCTACTACAGGATAAGAAATTCCATAATCACTAAAATCAAGCTAATAATCACAAGAGCGACCACCATCTTGATATTAATGGCTAAAAGAGGAATAATATTGTAGTAATGTTGAAAGTAGTAATTATTTGATCATTTATAATTTTATCTACAAGAAATATTACTTTATTTTCTTCTAGAAAATGTTAAGAGGTATGATGGAGAGAAAGACAAAGGTTGTGCTCATTACGACAGCCACCACATGTAGACCTTGAAGTTCACAAGCACGCAGAAGTATTCAGATACAAATATGTTTGTCTTATCAAGGTAATTAATGTTTACTTTCTTTGGATTTATTGGTAAACGATAAATAAATTTTGGTAACTCACTCTTGTTGACAGTAAGAACAGCTTTCATCCTGAAAGGTATTAACATTTAGCAGTTGGCATTTTGTATGCAAAATTTGTACTAGAAGTCTAATGACCACATCTTGTCAACTTGATGTGTGAAATGTATTTAAAAGGCACTCTTAAGTCTTTTAGCAGCATTTAGTAGCTGGATAGAGCAATAAACTATAACACATACTATACCCCCCATAAGTAATTTTGTCTATCACAGAGTTAGAATAGTTCTGAGATGAATAGAATTTTTGATAGCCTTGCGTTTTTCTGTGGAATTCACCCCCACATTGACTTTTTCTAGACCTGCCACTAGGTATATCAGTCCTTCTTTTATTATTGAGGGTTAATATTCGTTTTAAGATCAGGTTATCTCGCATACTAAGTGACAGAATTAACTTTCTGTTCATTGATTTTACAAATTTATAAAGAAAATGGAGATCCATAGGCCTGAGTCAGATAGTATTATTTAAATCTAGTGACTGTAATAAAGGATATTTTACTGAATGTTTATGTCTGTTCGTTAATCTTGAAAAACAAAAGTTCAATACCTTGGATGACTCTGTTGCATGTGTATACAAAAGGGCTGTCACCTTGCAAATACCATTCAGGAAGTGTGGTTGTTCACATGACCTTCACCAGACCTTGAGTGCCATATTCATTATGAGCAGAGATACTGACCTAGATGACTGAATGCCCTTCTTTTCTGCTCTCACTAGACTAAAAAAGACCCTAAGATCCCATGCAGTGTGCTTTGAGTACATTTTTTCTGAACAGGGGCACTACAGCCTACTCCTATTTCTAATTCCAACTGAAGAGGGTTCTCTAGCATTCATAGGACATAGGTCTTTCATATCATCCGAAATACTATACACAAAGAAAAGGGCTAAGCACCCTATGTATTTTTCACAATGACTTGTCTTACAAGATTTGGTGTCACAATAAGTATGACGGTGCAGAATCGGAAACAAATGGTGACTGGAGATGAAAAATGTCATTTTAGATCCCACATGTGCACACTCTGAAACAATTGGAGGCATTTCTTCATCGAAATGGCAGTAGTTGTCCATTGAGCAGATCAGAAGATTTACTGGATGGATGAGATGGGCATGTGGTTAATTAGGTTAATCAAGCATCAAAATGTGAATTTCACTTCTCAATTGTACAAGTGTCTTGAAAATTGCGACTGTCGCTTATCTTCAGCAAATATATAAACATGGTTATCCAGACACACCTTTATGATATTAAAATTAGGAGACTTATGGCCAATATTAACTTGTTCAATTCACTAGAATATAACTGATATTTTTCATATTATAATGTGGGCGTATTATGCTATCAATATACATCTTATGGTACAGCAAAAATCATTAATGAAAATTTATCATACTTGCTAAAACAAACACAGCAGTTTAATTTGTTTTTATGCTTATGTGTGTAAAAATAGTTTCAGATTTCCCAATTCACAAGAAGGTCTTCGTCCTAAGTGAAAGGTGATCTAGTGTAGAATGGTGAAATTCCAAGAGGTGCAATATGTTCATTGGTGTATTGATTGAGAGAGTCGAGATCAAAGGTAGCAGTGCTGTGGTATTGAGAGGCGTAGAGGCCATCTGGTACAACAAAACAGAAAATACATGACAATCTTACACAACTCTTTTAACTTCTTAAATCTCCCACATAGTTTTACAGTGTTACACAAGGTCCAACAAGCATGTACTAACTTTTTCAACTCGTCTGCACAATTTGAAAGACTAGTTCTCGGATAGTGACGACAAATTGGCGAAGTTGACACAGTTCATAAAGGGATAAAACTGATAAAAAGTAAATTTAAGTTGCAGAAATTATTGTCAAAATTGTAGGGATATTTTTAAGTCGGCTTTTTTTAGAAATGAGACCCGTGGTTTATCTGCAGTAATATTTAGTGTGTTAGATCTGGCCCAGAGTTCACAAAGCATTCTCAGACTTAAGTTTCGAATTTTCTCAACTTTCAATCACTGTTTATGAGAAATATCTTTGATGCAAAAACACAAAATTTTGCACATTTTTGATACATTAAAACATCAAAATTGTTATAAAAGGCTATAGTTTAGTTAAAATAATAAAACAAGTTTGAGTAAATTCTCAACTTAAGTCTGATATGCTTTGTGAAGTCGGGGATTGAAGGCATAATTTGTTTGTGGACTCTCTACAGGTCACAATTAATTCTTATCCGATTTGGACGAAATTTTGAAATATAGGTTTATCCCCATAAGATCTCGGCTTCTTTTGATATTGGCATGTATCGGATCGAAACTTCATGGATTATGTACGAAAAATCATGTTTTTAGCTTGTGGACCCTAAAGAGGTCACAATTTTGAACAGATTTTGATGAAAATTGACATGTATATAACCCAAAGATCTTGGTTCCTTTCGGTATTTGTGCCCATTGGATTGGAACTTCCTGAATTATGGCCCCTGATTATCCGAAAAATCAACCTTTTTAGTAGTCTCTATCATCCACACAAATATTCTACGAATATTAGTCTGGATGGGTCCACAAAATTTGACGGAAAATAGGTCATTGTCTGGATTATCCAGTCTTTTAAGTTACCACGTACTGAATCTATCAAAACAGCTCGCTTGTCAACAATGACACTCTTTAAGATTTTGTTTGTAAAGGTTTCAATTGAAATGGTAATTTTCTCTCGTCATGAATCATGCAGACGTATGGCTTCTCACAATCTTCTTAATTCTTCATCGCGATTCATGCTTATTCCTCGTCTCTATTTTGTTTCTAATAATAGATGTGCCAAGTGAATTGTGGGATATATTTCAACCACGCTTTATAGAATCTAGCAAAATCGGCTCGGCTTCATAAGATCTAGCACTAACCGAGGCTTTAGCCAAAAGGTTCCATTGCCCATGCGTAACCAAAAGTTTGTTTTTTTATGTGGAAGATTATCCAGTAATTTTCGTCAAAAATTGAGAACCGACCCAGACCCTCCGTGCGTTGAAGACTAGGGGGTTCTGGGTGACCGAGACTACCTTTTTAGCTTGTGGCCCCTCTGGAGGTCAAAATTATTTTCCGATTTAACAAAAACATTTGATTATATCACCGTTACATGGTAATGAAGGTTGAGGTTGAATTTCGTGAAAATCGGACCAAAATTGACAGACAAAATGGCCGCAGTTTGTATGCGAATAGTGTGAAAATATGTTATATAAAGGTTGTGGACCCTATAGAGGTCACAATTATAATCTGATTTTGATAAAACTTGAAATGTATGTTTATAACCCAAAGATCTTGGTTCATTTCGATATTTGCGTCCATCGAATCGTAACTTCCTGAATTATGGCCCCTGATTGTCCAAAAAATAACCCTTTTTAGCTTGTGGTCAGTCTGGAGTCAAAATTTTTATCCGATTTAAAAAAACGTTTGATTATATCAACGTTACATGGTAATGAAGGCTGAGTCTAAATTTCATGCAAATCAGACCAAAATTGACAGACAAAATGGCTGCCGTTTGTACGCGAATAGTGTGAAAATATGTTATATCAAGGTTGTGGACTGTATAGAGGTCACAATTTTAATTAGATTTTAATGAAACTTGAAATACATGTTTATAACCTAAAGATCTTGGTTCCTTTCAATATTTGCGCATATCGGTTTGTAAATACCTGAATTATGGCCTCTGATTGTACGAAAAATCGCCTTTATTATCTTGTGGTCCATCTGGAGGTCACAATTATTACCGATTTAAAAAAACGTTTGATAATATCACCGTTAAACTTAAATGAATGTTGTTCGGAAGTTCATGAACATCGGACCAAAATTGCTGAACAAAATGGGCGCCACTTTTACGCAAATGGTGTAAAATTTTGGTATATCAAGGTTGTGGACCCTGTAGACGTCACAATTTTAATCCGATTTTGATGAAATTTGAAATGAAAGTTTATAACCCAAAGATCACGGTTCTTTTCGATATTCGGGCACATTGGACCATAACTTCCCAAATTATGGATCCTGATTGTACGAAAAATCATGTTTTTTACCTTGTGGACCATATGGAGGTCACATTTTTATTCCGAATTAAAATACCGTTTGACTATATCCTCGTTAATGGTGGTTGAATTTGAATTTCTTGAAAATCATAATTGAACAGCTAAATCCATAATATTAAATGTTTTGTATACTAAACGTGGGAAACTTTCCTTGAATTTTCAGTGTTGGGAATTTTCAAATCTATTTTAAGAACTGAAAAATACTAAAATTACAATTATTTACTGGAATTTTCTTTTTCTATTTTACTTTCATCTATATAAACTATTAAAACTTATCTAACCATGTTAGTTGTGTTCCAGATGGTAAAACTAAAGAAATAAATTTATGTAAATTCTGCTCTCAAAGGTATACAAAAAAATATAAAATCTAATTTGAAACTCTTCGAAGCTGACAACGATCCTCTCAGCACAGAAATTTCAGATATTCACAAGGATTCTATAGAGTGTGTAACCTGTGTATGAACAATTTAACAGAACTATCTCATTATTCGTTATTAGATTTTAGTATATAAGACATATCAGATAATATGTTTTGTATCTTTTAGTTATTAAAATATTACTGTCACTTGCAACTCATTAATAGCGACACAGGTTTCAATTTATGACACCAAATTGAAAATTCCCCGAATTCCCGGGAAATTTACCCTGTTTGAAAATTCCTGGGAATTTTGCAACTCTACCGTAGGCGTATATTTCATTGCCTGGCAACCTATTTTTTTGAGCTAAACAAATTCGAAATGTATATGTGCATTATCAAATAATAGTGATCACAGTTATTATTGTTTGTAACTATTTCAGATGTAGCATTTGTAGTACCATTCTCACATATACTACTCAAAAGAAGTTAAGGTTCAACCAATTATTTTTGTTTGATATTTTATTAGACACAGGGAACATGTAAAACAAAACTTTTAAGCACATTTTTGGTCAGAATGAGTTTAATATGTCTCAATGTTTAATCTGTTATGCAAAGCATATGCACTTTTTATACACAACTATTCTGAGGATCTGATGAAAATTCTCCATTTTGAGAATAATGATCAAGTCCAACAAAACTGTCTCAAATTCGATAACTTTGTTAATAACGAGTGAAACCACCACATGCTCGAGTGAAACCACCACATGCTCGTAAGCAGTCGACACAACGACAAGGCATGCTGTCGATCAGACATCGAAAAAACATCTGCCTGCAGGAATTGCACCAATTCTTGAAGATTATCAGGTATTACCATTACCGTACCACCTTCAAAGCGATGGCGTTGTCTGACTTTAACATCAGCAAAGCTTTCTCCTTGTCGCCTATAGACACAAAGTCTGCCATCATTGAAGTGTAATGCAAATCGTGATTCATCAGTGAAGAGTACCCGCCTCCATTGTCGCCGTCTCCAGTCTCTATGACGTGTGCACCAGTCTCAGACATTTTACTGTAACAACGCGCTGACATTAGGCCATTTGAATGACATGCCGGTCTTGACATTGCGACGTTGATCTTGGCCTACCAGACCGTGGGCGATTCTGAATTGAATTGGCTGCCATGCCATAGTCTCACAATCACACTCTGGCTACAACCGATTCTCTGTGTCACATTCCTCTGTGTAAAACCCTGTTGAAGTCACGCAATGGCTCTTCCTCTGTCAAGTTCACTCAGCTGACGTCTGACCATGTTGAAATTTCACATGAGAGCAGCATGGTCAAGGAAGGTTTTTTTTATGCCAAAACTGTTCATGGAAAATGCATAGTGCACGTGCAAGGATGCAAGGACATAATCAACTCCAAAAAGTCGTACCCTACTGCGTTTGGGTGATGCAAACAGTTTTGTGGAGCCTTGTTTTGAGCTTCAGTTTATGGTTTCTAAGGAGACTGTCAAAATTGTTTTGTTTGAAAATGACATATGCCTTGTACACAGGTTTTGTCGTCAGGATATCGTTAACCAATTTTGACACGATTTCCGCCAAAAATTTTATATATATATCTGATGTGTATAGACAATTACCTGGTAGAAAAAAAAGTTTGACCCTTAACTTCTTTTGAGTAGTATATTATTGATAATAACTATGTATTCAACATCTACCATCATTCGCACAGATATTATTCATGTATCATCATTCTCTCTTCCCAATCTACCCTATATTATCTATTTTTTGTCCCCCGCCTTTCGAAGAAAGCAGGGGACTATTAAAATGGGTTCGTCCGTCTGTCTGTCTGTCCGTCTGTCCGTCTGTCTGTCCGTCACACTTTTTGGGACACAATAACTCTCTTCCTAATTGAGCTAGAATGTTCAAACTTGGTGTATGTGTTTATTAGGTCAATGCCTTGATGGAGTTCGAAGATGAGCATTTTCCGCTTAGGGTAAGCAGAGATAAGCAATTTGATTGGTTGATGCTTTGGGACACGATAACTCTCTTCCTAATTGGGCTAGAATGTTCAAACTTGGTGTATGTGTTTATTAGGTCAATGCCTTGATGGAGTTCGAAGATGAGCATTTTCCGCTTAGGGTAAGCAGAGATAAGCAATTTGATTGGTTGATGCTTTGGGACACGATAACTTTTAATTGAGCTAGAATGTTCAAACTTGGTGTATGTGTTTATTAGGTCAATGCCTTGATGGAGTTCGAAGATGAGCATTTTCCGCTTAGGGTAAGCAGAGATAAGCAATTTGATTGGTTGATACTTTGGGACACGATAACACTCTTCCTAATTGAGCTAGAATGTTCAAACTTGGTGTGTGTGTTTATTAGGCCAATGCCTTGATGGAGTTCGAAGATGAGCATTTTCTGCTTAGGGTAAGCAGAGATAAGCAATTTGATTGGTTGATGCTTTGGGACACGATAACTTTAGTTCTAATTAAGTGAGATTGATGAAACTTGATGTATAGTTTCATTACAGTAATACCTTGACTAAGTTCGATAATGAGCATTTTCTGCTCAGGGTAAGCAGAGCGATACGCAATTTGATTGGTCGAGACTTTGGAACACAATAACTCTCCTTCTAATTGAGTTAAAATGTTCAAACTTGGTGTATATGCTTATTAGGTCAATGCCTTGATGGAGTTCGAAGATGAGCATTTTCCGCTTAGGGTAAGCAGAGATAAGCAATTTGATTGGTTGATGCTTTACGCAATTTGATTGTTCGAGACTTTGGAACACAATAACTCCCCTTCTAATTGAGTTAAAATGTTCAAACTTGGTGTATATGCTTACTAGGTCAATGCCTTAATGGAGTTCGAAGATGAGCATTTTCCGCTTAGGGTAAGCAGAGATAAGCAATTTGATTGGTTGATGCTTTGGGACACGATAACTTTAGTTCTAATTAAGTGAGAGTGATGAAACTTGATGTATAGTTTCATTACAGTAATACCTTGACTAAATTCGATAATGAGCATTTTCTGCTCAGGGTAAGCAGAGCGATACGCAATTTGATTGGTCGAGACTTTGAAACACAATAACTCTCCTTCTAATTGAGTTAAAATGTTCAAAATTGGTGTATATGCTTATTAGGCCAATGCCTTGATGGAGTTCGAAGATGAGCATTTTCTTCTTAGGGTAGGCAGAGATAAGCAATTTGATTGGTTGATACTTTGTGACAAGATAACTTAGGTTCATCTTGATTGATGATTTTTATGCCAATACAATGACTGCATTCTCATTCAGTAATGGATTCGACAGTAACAGTGTATAGAAACGATTGACTCGGACACGAGGGCCCTTTCCCTTGGCCAGAGGGGGCCCTTTTGTCAAGCGTGGGGGCCCTTTTGTCTGCCTTTAGGGTCCCCCTAACTAGGGTACATTTTCATTTTTCTTGTCGGTTTTATCATTTTTCTTTATAAAACACTTTTGGATGACACTTCGTGTACAGTTTGATTGCTCGATACGTTTGAAAAAAATAAATGTGCGATTAATTAATATGTGTCATTTATTTATTTTGGGATTTCGGCAGGGGACATCAGCCTCACTGTTGGCTTGTTTAAATAAATATCCTTCATTACACTAGTGTCATATTCATATACCTATATAAAAACATTTATACAAATCAGGTTCATGAGACCCACTTTCTAGAATTGTATTAATTTGTAATGCAAACTTTTACTGTTATATATGTATTTATAAAATAATGGGTCTTTTAGATGGGTCTGTGTCTCACTTCAGTCCAGGGGCTCCCGTGTCGGAGCGGCCTCTTTTACTGACCGCGGAGCCCGGAAAAATTTTGAAAAATAAACCCCAAATATGCAATTTGGTGGCATATATCTGAAGAGAACATTCCCGACATCCCACTTCTGTAATTTCATCTCTGAAAATAACGAGTTAATAAAAATGTCATGGAATGGTTAACCTCAGGAAATCGTCGGTCCAATCCCCCCCCCCCCCTCCATATAATATTCAGCAGAAAAGTTTTTTTTTATAACAAATTGGACAAAATGGGGTTTTTTCTTTTTTTGTCCGACCGGCCCTTCGTGCACATGCCCAAATCCGCCCCTGCTTCAGTCCAATGAAAGTATACAATTTGAAACATAATCAGCTATAGTTTGGGTTTAATTGAGAAATTTGTATAAAGCTCCTTAATTATTGAGCCTCAACAACCCACAAGCATGAATGTGGAATCAAAATAGAAATAAGACACAATTCTAGTCTACAACTGTATATACATACATTAATCCTGATTTGATAATCTTGTGTATTGCTTACCTGAATCTCACAAATTCCAACTTCATCCAGTGTGGCATTTGTCATCAAGAGCAAATTTTATCAAGAATGTTTTCATTCTGTACAGTTCTGTACACTCACATCAGTGTCTGATTGACAAGAACTATCAGGGATAGTGAACTGGATGATGAAAAAGGATGCACTTCCAAACCAGATGAGGAAAAGTATGCATACTATCTATATAGTATATTGAAGCACAGCTTATATTAAATTATTTATCAAGATCATGAAACATTTTCTGATAAAATCCAGAAATGAATAGGACACAAATTCAGTACATTCTCTCTCTCTCTTATGCCAAGGAAGCAAAACATCTATCAAATTTCAATACATCCTAGGGGTCTGAAGATTTTTCATAAAATATTTAAAGGGTCTTGGGTTAAGGATTCACTGTTATTTCTTTAAACAAGTACATTATGTAGTCACACATTATTTATTCTTACATTAACAAGTATTATTCATTCATACATACATATATCACTACAAGCTTTGGTCTACATATATTTTACAAAAATCCATCAAATATTTTCTATATCTTTAATTTAATAATAGTTTGAAAGGATTCATGGACATCTTGACGTGGCAGTAACCAAAATATAAAATATGTTAAATATGTACAGATTCTACAAAACATTATGGTTAAATATATGCAAGGTTGTTGATAATTTCACTGCTACCATGTCAGATATATTTGTCTCTATATTGATTATTTTGAGTGACGAGAAGATGTGCTAATGACAAAAACTTTTTCTTTGGAGAGTCTTTACTAAAAATTAATACTGACTGTCCCTACTAAAAATGTGGATGTTCACCTTTAGCTCTACCTCTTCTAGAAGAGAGAAGGATGTGAGGGGGAGGGGGCCTTCTTCATACATTTATAAATTATGGTAGGATTTTACTTTTCTATATGTATAAAATTTATTATAGAGATTGTAAATGACCAGGATTCATATTTCTCTTGAATTTGAAAGCTGAGCTGAGCTTTTAAACTGTGATAATTTTCATGACAGTAGGGTACAATTTACAGGAAATTTCTTGACATTTGGTACAGTCAATGTGTAATTTCATACTGCAATAATATCATGTTCTCAAAATACAACAATTTTTTTTTAAGTTTCATTCATTCATACATATTTTTTCACTTTTACAAACTTAACAATATTGACTGTAAAAGGAGAAATAATAACACCATTAGTATAACTATTTTTCTGCACTAATCAATAGTAGGTTATATCATACTTTAAAAAATTCACAATTTATCTTAAAATTGTCTCTACAACATAATTCTCCAATTTTCCTATATTACCGTCTCCAAGCTGGTAGAAAATTAAATTTACTAGATTTTCTTTGTTCAGCTGTCTGTACCTGCTTACTCATTTTTTCTTGTTCCTCCTAAAGTGAGAAAAAACAGTTTAAAGATCAGAAAAACATTCAATCTTGAAGCAAAAATGGAAAAAAAAAAGTTATATTAAAAATCAAGCACCAAGCAATAATTTACAACAGATTATTTAAAACTAGTTTTGATGTAATATTACGAAAAAAATACTGGGTTAAATTGGATCTACGTTTCAAGCTTGACATAAAGCACCTGTCGTAGACATTGTCAGGCACAAATTACCACAGAAAATAAAAGTCAAATCGAACAAAACAACTCCTTTCACATAATTCAAAAAGGTTGTTTTTTTAAGCACATTGCTCAAGGTTTATAGTTTATTCCATAGATCTTAACAAAATGGAATTTAAAATTTCAATAAAACCACATAAATCAATTGGCATGAATTAAAAAAAAGTCTGTTAGGGTACCGTATATCTTAAAAATAAAAACCTACATGTAACTTTTTCTGGTTTTCTTTAAATGCTTCAATAGGATCATCAAATTGTCGGTAATAATCCATAACTGTTCTTAAATCTTCAACACCACTAGATCCTAAAGCTGCAAAATTAGAAGTTACAACATAGAAAATCCTGCTGTCCTTAAACTACTGTATGTATCATACACTGTTGTGCCACTGAAACATTTACCATTCCAATAACCCTTCTAGTCTTTTTATGCAGATTGCAATAGATCTACCATGTATTGATATTCTAAAATGTTCAATTCACATGCAATATCGATAGAGTTGGTATTCTGTTGTACACATCTTACAACATAAAAGTCATACGAATTAAAGTATTTTGGGTAAATAATTCAGTTTTTGATCAATAAATAATATAATGTTTTTCAAAAGGAAAATATGTGTGAAAATTATCAAAAACCTGAATCTTAAAAATTATGGAAGATGGCTTGCCCATCAATTGTTTGTGCCGTCAATAAGGGTTCAGATTGTAGTTAAATTGCATTAGCAAAACACTAGAAAGTGATTGAGAGCAAAATCCCAGTAATTGTCAGAAAGCATTAGAATTTGATTGGATTTTTTAGTGGTAATAAACACAACTGAAGAGTTTTGTATAGGAAATTCAATAAATCAGCCAAGAAAAACGAAATGATGACCGTCCTCTCAAAATAGCATTCTAAATTTTCCATTTCATATGTCAACCCAATCTCAGAATTGTATTGACAGTACAGTATACTAGGCAATTGTGACAGTTAAGAAAGAATTAAAGTAATTCTTGCACCTCATACACAACACGATTCAGTAATAATTGTTGACACAATTCAAACCTCAGGCCCTAATTCTAGAAGTTTCATGTTCTTTCTGCAAGTGAGCAGCATATCTAAATATGTTCAGACTTTAAAGAACTATAATTATCTAAAAGCAAAAATGGATTGACGTAATGAGAAAAGGAAATATCTGTACATGTAATCTAAAGATATTGAAAGTAAGAATACAAATGTGTTGCAGTAAGCAAATATTATAACAATTGGAATGAATTTCAATTAGAAGTTGTTGACATTCAAGTTGCATGTCCAATTCCTATCTTCAACTTTCCAATGTACTGTTAACTTTAATAAGTTGAAATTCGTTTTTTTTTTCATTTAAATACTAAATCAAATTATGATATTTACAAAAGACGCCAACATCCAATATAATTATCTATATTAATATATCACTCTTCAAATTAATGTTCATTAACTTGAAAAAATAATTTCACATTTAACAACGCAGCCTAAAAGTTAGTAAAAGAACATAATTTCCTAAATTTCGCATGTTCTTGGATTTTTTTTATGGACTATATCAGTTCCTTTTACAAGCACAGCAAAATTATAATGACCAGCATCAAAAGAGAACAATTACCTCAGGCAACATAACATGCATTTAAGAACATCATTTGTCAATTTGAAGGAAATTAAAAGATGAATTGGCCAATGAGATCTAATGGGGTAATTTCCTGCTGCATTGTTTTTTAGGTCACATTGCTCTTCTCGACAATTTGCACTTTCACTTTAATTTGTTTAGCTAGGGAGACAATACCTATTGATTTTAAAACGCCTTACAGCAGAAAGGTAAATTGTCTGTTTATGGACATTAAACAGAGGAAATATTATATGAGGAGGCGAGGAAGGTGGTGTCAACTTGCCCTCATTGAAATATGGAAGTTGGTTATTAACTCCATACTATTTTAAGCTAAAGTGCATACAAATCGTTTTAACAAAATAAATACTTCTACCTGGGAAAGAAATGACAACATTTTAAAGAATCTTTCGAACAACACTTTCTTAATTAAAATTTGGTGTATCAAATGTTGCTAATAAAACATCAACCAATTATTTCACCAAAATATAAAGGTGTCACTCTATTCAGAATTACGTTGCTAATAAAACATCAACCAATTATTTCACCAAAATATAAAGGAGTCACTCTATTCAGAATTACGTTCTTGTCATCAATTCATCCCATTACCTATTTTAAATTAAACTGCACAAATGTTTCGTTAAACTGCAACGAAAAGAATAGTATACCTACCACCAGCATTTTGAAGGGAGCCATTATTGTTTGTTGTTATAATACTAAGTGCAGGGGACACATAATTTACACAAAAACAAATAAACAAACAAAACATCAAATAAACAATTCAAAAAGAGTGAATGGATCCAGGGGCCAGCCGTAAGCATCCATTGCGCTGTACAGTCCTGGGCCTGTAGTGTCACAGACTTCACTCAAATTTGAAAACAATCAAGAATACAACCCAAAGAAATCATTGTGTAATACCAGCATGAGTCATGATCAGCTATATGCCCCAAGAAATACGAATATCCTCAAAAATATCTCAAAAAGGTCAAAATGCACGATTCTAGATTTTATTATGTTTCCTTCGTATGACTATCCATACAATCCCAAAAAACAAATTTCCAAAATTCTGACAAACCTGGCTTTCAAAGTCTACTCAACACTAACTAGGTTTTTTCAGAGTGGGCGACTCCATTCTTGGTACGTTCAAGCCTGGGATCCACCTCTTGCTCACAAATACAATTGTTAGTAAACACATTGTGTGACCTTAAATTTTGATAGGGTACAATACAAACCTATGACAAACTGAACAAAATACTGTCACCTGTTAAGTGTAAGGTGTTTTCAATGTTATGGTGAAGGGGACACTAACTCCATGCAGAATCAATGAGTGACTAAATTTCTATAACACTTCTCCTTTAGACTAGCCATACAAACCCGGCTAGTTCGCTTGGCTATCTGTAAGATTTGTATTCAAATATGGAGAGACACCCACACTTGGATGTTAACCAAACGTGATGCGCATGCCTTCAAGAAATCCAACATTTATCCTGTTCCTAACTTGCTAAAATCTGTCATAACACTATAAACCTCAGCATGCTTCGTTCGGCACTTCTGACCAAACGAGGTAAAAACTATGCCTCGTCTGCAGTTCCAAAAGGAGGTTTTTTAAATTGCCCTGTTTTTGGAACGAGGTATTTTGTTCAGAATGAGGTTGGGTAAAATGCCTTGTTTACTAAACGTGTTTTTTCAAGATAGTTATTAGCTATCAGCTAATTTGTAAAAATCAAAATTTATGTTATTTAATACGAAAATAAAACCAGTCCACGCAACGATATTATAATCGGAGAAATAGACAGGACAAAAATACACGCCATACCATACATTATTTTCACATTATTAATATCCATATGTCTTCATAATTAAACGTTTTAATTAAATTTTAATGTATGAGGTGTGCTTTGTTTCCCATTTAATTGACAATTTAGATCAAATAAACACTAATTTAGGTGGAGGTGTAAAACACATAGCTACCTTGATTAATTTACAACCCCAATTTAGCTTTCACAACACCTCAGTTGTTACTTAACACCTATACCTGATTGGGGCAATTAACTAATCAAGGTAGCTGTGTGTCTTCAATAGTTTTACACCTCCACCTATGGCGTGTATTCTTGTCTATTTCTCTGATTATAATATGATAGTTATGACGGTTTTTTTTTCTTATTGTATCGTAAATTTTAATTTTTACAAATTCGATGATAGCAAATACCGCTTATAACTATCTTGAATAAAAAAACACGTTTAGTAAACAAGACATTTTTACCAAAAAGCCAGAGGTGACCGGCCAGCTAGAGGTCGAAGCGCGGCACTCTAGACCACTAGGCCATCCCAACCCCCCGAAATGGTAACTATGAAAATTGAGATTAAACTAACCCACAAAATACTATATACATGTATCGTCATTATTCAATTCTTGGACCTTTGTTGTATATCAGTACCAAAACCCCCCCAAAATATCATGTGCTGATTTCCAAAGCAAAAAATTAATGACACATATTAATTAATTACTCTTTCTCCAATAGAATCCAAGACCTCACTCTCCATCAATTAGAATCCAAGATATCATGTCCAAGCATCAACCAAATAAATGGGTTTGCTTAGCCTTAGCAAAAATATTTTGATCACTATACTCTGTGAAGACATTCACCTAATGAACATCTGCACTGAATATTCTACCTTAATTCGTTCGTTCCTGGAGTTTTACGTCCATTTCCACCGGGGATATATCGTAGACAAGTGTTTTCTAAGAAACTTGCCAGAGGAAACCACAAAATAGGCTTGATCAAGATTTTATGGGTAAGACACCTCAATTAAGAGTAGAGTAATTTTTTCTGAAATTCTTAACCAATCAGATCATTTAAAGCAAGGTAGCCTAAGCAAGTGAGTAAGTTTTATATCTCTCATCCAATCGGAATCAAAGTTATTGCCTCCCAAAGTCGCAACCAATCATATTGCTTATCTCTGCTTAGTTCATTTTCGAACTCTGCCAAGGTATTAATAAACATATTATACAAAGTATGATCATTCTATTAGAAGGGTATTGATGTAACAAAACTGTCCACAAAGTTTCACCACTCTCATTAAATCAGAATTATTAAAGTAATCATATCCCAAAGCATCAACCAATCAAATTGCTTATCTCTGAGCAAAGCATTCACCTAATAAACACCTTGACCAAGTTTGAATATTCAAGCTCAATTAGCACAAGAATTATTGTGTTCCAAAAAGTGTGACAGACAGAATGACAAACAGAAAAATTCATTATTCAAAATACTTTAAAGCAAATGTGTATAGATGAACACTCATTTAAAATAGCTAAGTCTATAACTCAATATCGGCATTCAAAACAGGAATTATTTGTCAATTTAAACATTTTACGAATCATGTACCATAATGCGTTTCAGCCCCAGTTCTAGCAAGAGACTTGGAGAACAAGGCTAGACAATTGCACCAAATCAAATGGTGTATGTAGCCTGGAATAACCAGACACTTGAAAAAGCCACTCGATTGAAACGTCTGGCGTATGTTGCCGAACATAACTGATTTGAAATTAGAATACAAACGAAAAAGATTGAATGTAAATCAGTTTGTATACATTCATATTATATTATTATATGCGTTGCGACCCATTTGTGGCAATTTCTAGGTCTCAAATATTAGCGATTTAGCTCCTTTAAATATAGGAAATTTTTTATTTATTATTTCTCATCCATTTAAGTTGCAAAGGCTAATAGTGTAATGCCTTAAAAGCACTTGTCCAGATCGTCTGTCTTTCATTGAGAAGATCTACCAAAATATAAAATCTTTGATAGATGTATTTTCCTCCATTTTATAAAGATAAAATTTGGTTAGTTTCAGATATTTTTAACAAGAAAACTTACTGTGTAAAAAGTTTGCTAAATCAAATAACTGGGTATCATCTTCTCCTTTCCATCTCTTCAAAACTAAGGCATTACTTTTCTGTAATTGGCAGGATTTAGGATCCCATTCTAACATGATAACTTTTGATAAATCACGATTTAAACATGATAAATCCTACAAAATATAAACAATTACTTAAATAATAATCAATTCTCTTTAGATGTCAGAGCCCAAATATTCCCAACTGCCCAAACCAACAAAGATGTCTAAAGTCAATGTCAACTAATTCCAAACACATGAACTCTTCTTATCATATTGAGTCAAAAGTTAATTACCGGTATGAAGATATATCCAGAGTTTACATTCTGAATTTCAATCCTGCTCCCCTTCTGCCTCGATGAAAAAGGAGCTAATTAAGTCGTCCAAGCAGTCCACAAAGGTTGTCACAGAATTTAGCTGTTCAAGGGTCAGGGGCAACAGCCATCCACAACCAAATTTCAATATGGCCGTATAAAAACAGAACAGAACTCCAAAATTCTATAAATATTTTGATTGGGTTCCTTTATAAAAGAACAAGCCAACAGTGAGGCTGATGTCCCCCGCCAAAATTCCAAAATAAATAGATGGCACATATTTATTAATCACATATTAATTTTTTTTTCAAAAGTATGGAGCAATCAAACTATACACTAAGTTGCATCACCCTCTATCAGATAGAATCAAGGTTATTTAGTTGTCCCAAAGCATCAACCAATGAAATTGCTTAACTCTGCTTAGCCTAAGTAGAAAATTCTCATCATCAAACTTGGTGAAGGTAATTATGTAATGAATCTATACTCGGAGTTTCAATACTATCACTTAATTATAACGAAAGTATCATGCCACAAAGTATCAACCAATGAGATTGCTTATCTCTGCTTACCCTAAGCCAAAAATTGCTCATCTGTGAACTCCATCAAGGCATTGACCTAATGAACGCCTACACCAAGTTTGAACATCCTACCTCAAGTTTCATCACTCTCACTTAATTAGAACTAAAGTTATTGTGTTCCAAAGCATCAACCAATCAAACTGCGTATCTCTGCTTACCCTAAGGAGAAAATGCACATATTCGAACTCCATCAAGGTATCGACCTAATAAACACCTAAACCAAATGTGAACATTCTATCTCAATTTAGAGGAGAGTTATTGTGTCCCAAAGAGTTTTACAGACAGACAGACAGACATACGGACGAACCCATTTTAATAGTCACCCACTTCTTCAAAAGGTAGGGGACAAAAACATTGAATGGAGGAATTCACGATCAACCAGCAGTTGGCAGGCAATATACGCTCACACTTTGCAAGATATGGCCAGAGAGCAAGCTAAAAAAACAACCCAAAAACAATTTTACATAAAAACAGACGCCCTAATCAATGTTGTTTCGATCTGATAAACGTAAATATCAAAAGGAACCCAGATCTTTGGGATATAAACATAAGTTTCATTCAAATCGAATAAAAACAATGTGACCTCTACATGGTCAACAACCTATTTTGTGTTCAGGAGTGGCCATTTTGTCACACAGTTTTGGTCTGAATTTTATGAAATTCAAACTCAACTGTCAATATTTGGTAATGTTGATAAATTTAAACGGTTTTTGAATCAGAAAAAAATAGGTTGCCAGGTAACAAAACATACGCCCACAGCAGCGATATCGTCCGGGCAGTCAACAAGGGTTGTCACATATTTTTACTTTTTTCAGTAAAGAAACATTTGTAATACACAAAAATCTGATTAAGAGTAACAACTCATTATGTAATTATCAGAAAATCATTAGAATTTGTTTGCTTTTTATAAAGTTTTGCCCCACGCTAACAATTATTATACGAAACATTTAATATCACAGATTTAGCTGTTCAGTTATCAAAATTCATTGAAAATCAAAATACTTGTTCTTTTCAACACCTTAAACTCTGTGTATCAATCTGAAGTCAATTGGATGATAAGTTTGGCCTCCATAGCGTCACAAGATTATTTGAAGTTATCAAGGGCCATAACTCTGGCAGTAATTATTTGAAATCGCTGAAAATCAATAGGCTTCTTCATCTCATAACCTTAAACACTGTGTGTAAATTTAAAGTCAATCGGATATTAATTTTGGCCTCTAGAGCATCCATAGGATTTTTCGAGAGTGATCAAGGACCATAACTCTGGCAGTAATTATTGGAAATCGTTGAAAATCAATAGACGTCTTCGTCTCATGACTGTAAACACTTTGTATAAATTTAAAGTCAATCGGATATTAACTTTGGCTTCTAGAGCTTCCAAAAGATTTTTTGGAAGTGATCAAGGGCCATAACTCTGGCAGTAATCATCAGAAATTGATGAAATTCTATAGGATTCTTCATCTCATGACCTTAAACACTGTGTATAATTTTAAGTAAATCGGATATTAACTTTGGCCTTACAAGATTTTTTGAAGTGATCAAGGGCCAGAACTCTGGCACTTATAATCGGAAATTGCTGAAAATCAATAGGCTTCTTCGTCTTATGACCTTAAACACTGTGTATAAATTTATTGGAAATCGCTGAAAATCTATAGGCTTCTTCGTCTAATCACCTTAAACACTGTATAAATTTAAAGTCGATCGGATATTAACTTTGGCCTCTAGAGCGTCCACAAGATTATTTGAAGTGATCAAGGGCCATAACTTTGGTAGTTATTATTGGAAATCGCTGAAAAACAATAGGCTTCTTCGTCTCATGCCCTTAAACACTGTGTATAAATTTAAAGTCAATCGGATATTAACTTAAGCGTCTAGAGCGTCCACAAGCAATTGTAGACGCCGGACCGACGACCATATACGGCCACATTTCAATGTGGGCGAAAAATTATTGTGACCTCTAGAGAACAAGCGAAAATTCTGCATTTTCATACATTCAGGAGTCATGAACCAGGAAATTATGGTCTGATGTGTGCATATATCAACAGGAACCAAGATCTTTGGGATACAAACATGTATTTTAAGTTTCCTCAATATTGGATACAATGGTTTATTCATATCTATATTTGGAATATGTTTAAACAGTTCTATCACATATTTAATATTGGCTGACACCACCATTATCCTTTAATTCATCCAGAATGTACAAAACCAGAGATAATAAATTGCAAAGAGACTAACCACCCAACATTGGTCTAAATTTATGACAAGCCTGTAAGAGAACTACTGCAGTAAAAATAATTTCATAATTACCTTAACATGATGACCATCTTGATATTTGGTACCATCTCTATATAACCTATGCATAATATACCCATGTGGATCTAGATTATTCAGAATAGGATCAGCTGTCTGTAACATGAATATTAAACATCTACAATCAACAAAAAATCTTTGATTGGTTCTGTAAGAATTTCAGTAAAGTTGTCTCCCTTGCATATCAGGGCCCTGTTTCACGAAATTTTAACTTCAGATAAAATCCAAATTTTAGTAGATACTTCAATTTTGATTGGCTAAAAACTAAAATTTATCTAATTTTGTCCAATCAAATTACTAAAATTTGATTTTATCTTAGTTACAATTCCGTGAAACAGGCCCCAGGTAGTCTATTATCATACTACAAACCACTCACTGGGCTTTGAACGTGCAACAGACATAGCCCTAATAACATTCCTTTTCAAACAGCATTGCTTTCAGAGATTTTAAAAAAAGATAAGAATAGAACAATAAAGTATGTTTTCAATAATTATTGTCCATCTAAGATGAGATTGTTAACAATAAGCTCAAAAGCTAAAAAAAAAAAAAAAAATTGTACTATATTGTAAAGACTGTAAAAAGCCTTTATGAGCTTGTACAAAACAGACAGCAGAAATACGACTATTTTATTTGTCTAAGACAGAGAAAAATGGCAGTATAAAATAATAGGAGAAATAGAAAGAGGAGAGAGGGGTTTAATTCCACTCACACACAAACTAGGTCGTTTCGGGACTTACATATGGTTTAAGTTTATTTCAACAATTCGCTTGCGAATAGGAGTCTTTAGCAGCCGGAGGACCCGGAGAAAACCCACGAGGTTGGACATGCGACCCAACTCCTTGTCACGTACAACCCGGGACTCGAAACCAGGCCAGTAGATTCAATGACAGGCCTTATGATACAGCAGACCGTGCACATGCTAACCATTCCCCCCCCACCCAAATCAATAGGACAAAGGTAAACATTAAATTAATGGTAAAAACTTCACTTAACAATAGATCAATGCACAAAATGTTTTAAATACTTTTGATTGTGCATGTCTTGAACTCAAAACTTAATCTTTATTGTGACGTTGTGGCTTTTAAAATATGACCTGTCTTCATAAATAAACAACAATAGATTTTATAATGAATATTGTTTTAGAAAACTTACATATCCCAATTCAGAGGTAAAAACTACTACTTCAAATAATGGAGGACCAACTTTCTGTAAAAAATAGTCAATCCCGGGTCTCTTCTTGAACCGCCAACCAGTAGCATACTGAAATAAATAAAAAGATGATTCCAAAAGTATCCAGCAATCAAACTGATTATCTAATCTTAGTCTAGGCAGAAAATCTTCAAGGTTCATAACTCTCCATCAGTTAGAAACAAAGTTATCTTGTCCAAAGCAATGACCAATGAAACTGCTTAGCTCTGCTTATTTAAATTTAGCAGAAAATGTTAAATAATTGAAATCACTCAAAACATTTACCTAATGAACATCTACACCAAGTTAAAACATTCTACTGCAATTAAAATCAGAGTTGTTATGATCCAAAGTCTTGACCAATCAAACTGCATATCACTACTTCGCCTCAGCAAAAAACTTAGTCAAGGTGTTGGTATAATGAATTTAATACTCAGAGTTTTGTTACTCTCATTCAATTACCCCTGTAAAAGCTCTAGTGTATTGTGAATACCTACCGTCCAGTCTGGATGAACTAAAATGCCTTTCATCTCTATAACTAGTGTATAAGGTGGCTGGTAATAAGGATATGACACAGGATCTGGTAATAATTTCTCTCTGGAAGGATCTTGAATAGCCTAAAAATAATTAAAGCATGTACAGTACAATGTATTCAGTTCCAGATATGCATGGTCTCTACTCTTGATCTTACATGTAATGTATTCGGTGATAAAAGTGAGTTCCTGTACTATATACCAATCAAGTGTCAAAATGTGAAGAAATGGACAAATTATCTTATCTGAAAGTTTCAAATCACAATATTGATGGAAATGATCTCAAGATTTGCTTAATTTACGGAATTTCATTATTCAGTTGTACACAAACCTTTTGATAATCAAAATTACCAATTATAGCTTTTAGAAAATTTAAAGACATTTAGCAAAGTGTGGTATTGTGTCCTGTAATATTTAGTATGGTTGCCTGTTTAAAAGATAGGTTGCCAGGCAACGAAACATACGCCCACAGCAGCTAAATCGTCCGGGCAGTCAACAAGGGTTGTCGCAAATTTTTACTTTTTTTTGGTAATAAAACATTTGTAATACACTAAAATCTGAGTAACAACTCATTATGTAATTATCTGAAAATCATTAGAATTTGTTAGCTTTTTATACAGTTTTGCCCCAAGCTAACAATTAGTATAGGAAACATTTAACATCATGGATTTAGCTGTTCAGTTATCAAAATTCATTGAAAATCAAAATACTTGTTCGTTTCAACACCTTAAACTCTGTGTATCAATCTAAAGTCAATCGGATGATTTATAAGTTTGGCATCTACAGCGCCACAAGGTTTTTCGAGGTGATCAAGGGAGATAACTCTGGAAGTAATTATTTGAAATCGATGAAAATCAGTAGGCTTTTTCGTCTCAGGACCTTAAACAATGTGTGTAAATTTAAAGTCAATCGGATATTAACTTTGGCCTCTAGAGCATCCACAGGATTTTTTGATCTGATCAAGGGCCATAACTCTGGCACTATTTATCGGAAATTGATGCAAATCAATAGGCTTCTTTGTCTTATGACCTTAAACACTGTGTATAAATTTAAAGTCAATCGGATATTAACTTTGGCTTTTAGGGCGTTCACAAGATTTTTTGAAGTTATCAAGGGCCATAACTCTGGCACTAATTATCGGAAATTGCTGAAAATCAATAGGCTTCTTCGTCTTATGACCTTAAACACTGTGTATAAATCTAAAGTCAATCGGATATTAACTTTGGCTTTTAGAGCGTCCACAAGATTTTTTGAAGTGATCAAGGGCCATAACTCTGGCACTAATTATCGGAAATTGCTGAAAATCAATAGGCTTCTTCGTCTTATGACCTTAAACACTGTGTATAAATCTAAAGTCAATCGGATATTAACTTTGGCTTTTAGAGCGTCCACAAGACTTTTTGAAGTGATCAAGGGCCGTAACTCTGGCACTAATTATCGAAAATCGCTGAAAATCGATAGGCTTCTTCATCTTATGACCTTAAACACTGATATAAATTTAAAGCCAATCGGATATTAACTTTGGCCTCTAGAGCGTCCACAAGATGTTTTGAAGTCGTCAAGGGCCATAACTCTGGTAGTTTTTATCGGAAATCGCTGAAAAACAATAGGCTTCTTCGTCTCATGACCTTAAACACTGTGTATAAATTTAAAGTCAATCGGATATTAACTTTAGCCTCTAGAGCGTCCACAAGCAATTGTGGACGCCGGACCGACGGACGGACGGACAGACGGACGGACCGACGGGGGCGACGACAATATACGACCACATTTCAATGTGGGCGTATAAAAAGGGATAGACTCACCATAAAAATCCAATTATAATAAAACATTAAAACACTTACCCGTTTAAATATTGAAAGCTCTTTTAATGTTCTTTTTAGATATGCCTGTGCAGTGGGCACTAAAACAAAGAAAGGATGTAAATACAATGAATTGCGCTTTCAATGCAGTTAGTAAGATATGTCAATTATTTCATCAACAGTCAAAATATGAATAGAAAGATAAGTCTTCATAACTTCAAAATTTGTTTAGGCGTCCTTGTGCCGAAATGATCAATCTCATCGACAAATCCGAATGTAATCGAGGTAATATCTCCAAAACTTCTTCCTTAGGTCCATAAGACAAATTCCACTACAATTTTCAATATTCCATTGAGAACTTATTCAAAAGCTTTTCAGTTTGGTTCATATCAGTCCCATTTGAACAAACCAAGGAGAATAACTCTGGAACGGTAAATCATAGAACACTGAATATCGATAAAGGTTGTCCTCTCATAACTACAATGCTTCACATCAATTTTAAAAAGAATTTGTAAAAAAACTCTTGCCTATATTGTGTTCACAAGGTTTTTTTGGGGAAAGGGGAACAACTCCTGTAAAGAAAGTTGTAGAATGCTGAAAATCAATAGGGTTTATTTTCTCAAGACCTCATTGCTTCACACCCAATTTAAAAACATGCAGAATGTTGAATATGAAGTCACAGAACACTGAATGTTGATATGGGTCATCATCTTATAACAACAATGCTTCAAAACCAAGTTTAAAAAGAATCTGTCGCAAACTGTAGCCTATATCCAAGGTTTTGGCTAAAGGGGGATAACTCCACAACATAAAGTTGAGAGAGAGAGAGAGAGAAATGGGGTTTAACGTCCACTCAACACAAGCTAGGTCAATTCGGGATTAACATATGGTTTTTAATTTTATTTCAATAATTCGCTTGCGCGTAGGGGCTTTTAGCAGTGGGAGGAAACCGGAGTGCCCGGAGGAAACCCATGAGGTTGAGAAGGCGCCCCTATCTCCATGCAACATACGCTCACACCAGGGCTCGAAACCACCAGCCGCAAGCCAGAGGTGACCGGCCCGCTAGAGTTCGAAGCGCGGCACTCTAGACCACTAGGCCATCCCAACCCCCTACATAAAGTTGAAGAACACTAAAAATGAATAGGGTTCATTTTTTCATGACCTCAATGCTTCACACCAAATTTGAAAACAATCGGATAGAAACTATAGCCTTTACCCCGTTCATGAGGTGTTCAGAGAAAGGGGCATTACTCTGGGACAAAAGGTCGCAGAATGTTGAATACTGATAGACGTTGTTTCACACCAAATTTGAAAACAATCGGATAGAAATTATAGCCTTTACCCCGTTCATGAGGTGTTCAGAGAAAGGGGCATTACTCTGGGACAAAAGGTCGCAGAATGTTGAATACTGATAGATATTGTTTCACACTAAATTGGAAAGAATACATCAAAAACTAAAGCCTCATCATGTTCACAAGCCCGTCCATAGCTTACATGTACATGTATATCACATTCACAATTAGGTTTTCAGAAAAGGGGCACTAAGATATGGCATAAACATACAAAAATAAGCAAAACCGTCATACTGTATATTGGTACATGGACAAGATTCTACGACATAAGAAAATGCAATAAAATTTTAATGTGTCATTTTAGCAGTATAGAATCACTTTGAACTCACAATATTGTAAAAGATGAATCTATAATATGAATATCAGTCCAAAATGTGACCTGTATGTGTTCACAAGAAACTGAATTATAATATTTATAAATTTACTTACAATCACTAAATTCGTCTTCTATCTGCAAAGGGGGAAAAAAACAACATTTTACAGTAGTAATTGGATAGAAGAGATTCTTCAATAATTGGGTAAAACAATATTTTAGTTCACGTACAATAACAGACATCTCTGTTTCAAAATTAAATGAGGACAACTTCCTTTAAAATGTATTAATCAGAGACATATAATTATTGCATCTTCTATCTTATATTATGCACAATACAATTTTCTACACATCTCAATGGGTGCATGTTGACAAAAACAAATCATACAGCTTGCAACTTACCACATTTCCCTCTGGGTCTCTAGCAGGAGCACCTGAAATTCAAATTAAATAAAAAATATTATAATATTTTCATGTCATCGATCAATGCTTATGAAAATATGTTGAGCTCGGACTCCTGACAAAATTAAGATCAAAAACATTAAAGGATTTCCAAGTATGAAATTGGGAGTGGGCTAGTTGCATTCGACAGCACATTAGACAACACTGATTCTCCATTATCCATACTAACCAAAATAGATGTGCATTGCACAAAACATTTAACTGCACTCAATTGTACTAAAAAGATAGTTGTGATGCACCATAAAGATTTCTTATTGTTTTATGAGTTACAAATAAGAATTCTGACAGTACTATTCATATTTATTCACTTCCCATTCACAATATAATAAAATCTCTATTAATTCATATAGATTCTACTTTATGGAACTCGTTAAATACAATAGATGTTGGTGTTGTTAGCATGCTCTCCTAATATACAGATGGGTATACAGTATCATAGCCAACAACGATCCCTTCCTGTTACTTAAGCTACTTTTTTAATGCTTTGGTAGCAGTAGGGATTAGAGTTGATGGTCATTCCTTCACCTTTAAAAGTATATTCATTTTGCAGAGAAAGGAAAAATATACAGCATTTAACGTCTACACCAACTATATAATTTCCAGACAAAAACATATTGTTAATTCAATGATTTGCTATAGGAGGAAACATATCAGGTAGGGGATTCAGGTCAAAGTTTCAAATGACAGAAAAAAATTTTTTTTAAAAAATATTTAGTGAAAATATACATAAAATGCTACCCAATTTTTTTATTTCATCAAAATATTCCAATTAGATCCAAATTTATGGAGATCGACGTCAAAAATGTAATCAAAACACTCTATACCAGTCAATGCAACCAAAGTAAGTCCTTTTCGGTCATATCTGAGTGACGTCATAATGGGAATTTTCCCTTCAGAATCGCTAGTACCAATTTTAAAACTGAAATCCGCACGTTATTGTCAGCTAAGATTTATTAAAATTGTAATAATTTGAATGATAATATGTCAAATATTTATAATCTGGATGATACCACAAAAAACGTAGGCTATATTTAGTCGAAATTTAGCAAATTTCAGTCATCAAAACAGATAAATCTTGTTTTCTTCGGTTCTAATTTTCGGATCACGTGTTATCACACATCGGTATAATCCCTAAAATATTATCTATCGTTTGAATGGTTCTATATGAAAATCGACCGCTGGAAACTAACATGCGGAAATCCAATAAAGTGGGTCGTAGCAATGGAAAATTCTAGGTCGCTTGACGTCAGGACGCCTCATGTAAACAAACGGTAATTTCGCTTATATTTCAAAATTTTTTAGCCTAAATCTTTGCAGATATCGAGATTGACCTTAAACTATTACAATACAATTGCTAGTAATACATTTACATAAAATAGTAATTCAGAATCGTAGATTGAACATGGCTATATATCAGCCATTCGCTGTCCGATTTTAAGTTGAAGTCACGTGACCTGAAACCCCTACATCAGGTAAAGCAGACGACCCTTCTCCTAGCTGACAGTGACACAAGTTTGGTAAGGTATCAAACCCATATACATGTACACATAGAGAACTAGATAACAGCCTTCAAAACCAAGGGCAGAATAAAAAAAAAATCCCTTGCATCTAAATTCTATATATTCTGGTTTAAAGTTCCAATTTCGCTTTTTCTAAGAAAGTCAAAATATAATTATTTCTATGTTTTTTGCTCAAAAGGTTGTCAACTCACTATTATACGATCATGGATAAAATTTTGGGGGGGGGGGGGTAAAAAGGGTGACACTGGTTGATTGAGGAAATAGTTACTCAATTACCTCCCTTGTTTTCCCATTCTTCTACATGGACGGCCATCTTCAAACGTTTGAATTTGAAGTTGAAAATGATATTTTTGCCAATTTCTCAACTGGCAATAGTGAATTATAGGATTAATAGGATTATTCTTTAACAAGGTAGGACTGTTTATATGTTCAATCTATTTTGGGGCTTTATTTTCATAAATTTTAAAAATATAACTTAAAAAAATGCTATTGGAACTTTAATAAAATTACCAACCCCAAGTATAATACACAAAACCAGACATCAAGATTATATAACCCCCTAAAAATGTTATTCCAAGCTTCCAGGCATTTTTCCCTGTGTATTTAGACCATCTCGAACTTTTCTTGCCGTCTTGTTCAGTTTTTTTGTTTTCATTTACTTGGCTGTTTTCTCTCTTTTTATCAACTTCATCACGAATTTTTGATTTCAGAATTTCGTCAGTCAACCCTTTGACATTTGGGTTATCTTTTCCATTTGAATAAAAACAAACAATGCTTGATTGTCCCTGAATGACAACTCTCTTCAATAGACTAGGTCTGTGTAATGAAAATGCACTGTCACTAAATAATCTAAAACACGCATTTGTAGCACTGATTTTATGACATTTACGAAGTAAACACATGGAACCTCTGTAAGCTGACATTTTGGAATTTGATGTATTGTGGGAAGAATTTGCGACAAGGGAGATAATTTTGATAGCCGGAAGTTGTCAAGTTGTAAACACGTGAAGTTTATTTTCTTGTTATGAAAAGAAAGATTGAAGATAATCCTTTAACCATGGCTTCAGAAGGAAAGAAACCAAAGAAACTTTATTTGGGTGATCCAAAACTTGTTGCTAGAGTAAGAGAGGTAATAAACAAAATGAAAAAATTATAAGATACAACTGACGTATATAATATAATGAAATGATATTATTATAGTTTATCTTATAAATTTAATTTATAGTTTATTATTAGTTCATTAGTTACTTAATAATAATTTATATCTCAGCATGAACATTGATTGATTTTGAGGTATTATGTGTGAAAAAAAAAATGACTGGGCTTACAAGTGACTGTCACACATTATACTAAAGTAGCTGTGTACTGAAATGAAATGAAATGGGGTTTAACGTCCTGTTGTCCTACTCCTAAACTGGGCTAATGATGTCAATGAAGACTTAATTAGACAGGCATACGCCATAGTATGGCGGCAATACCATACAGTGTGCTATGAGGGAAATTTTCCCAGACAGTGGTGCTAAGGCCTACTCTTATAACTCCCAAGGGATCTTTTATGTGCACTCTAGCTGGCCGGTCACCTCTGGCTTGCGGCTGTGGTTTCGAGCCCTGGTGTGAGCATATGTGGCATGGAGATAGGGGCGCCTTTTAACCTCGTGGGTTTCCTCCGTGCACTCCGGTTTTCCTCCCACTGGTAAAGACCCCTACGCGCAAGCGAATATTGAAATAAAAGGAAACCATATGTTAGTCCCAAAATGACCTAGTTTGTGTCGAGTGGACGTTAAACCCTATCTCTTTCTCTCTCTCTCTTTTACGTGCACGCCAATGTGTACACAGGACCTCGGTTTTCCATACCATCCAAATAACTAGATAGCTATCCTTGTCAGGCCCTCCGTCTTGCATTACTGACAAGAGGAAACCACGCCGGAAAATCTTGATGAACTTTCTCGGCCAATGCCAGGATCGGAACAACCAACCTCCGGGCTCGCGAGCCAACGTCGTACCCACCAAGCCACATGATCCCCCAGCTGTGTACTGTCAACTGTTGTTACTTTAATGGCGATGTCTGGTAGAGGCTAGCCTCTCATTGTGACTGTCTGTCCTTATACACATGTAATATGAAACTAATGTTTTGCACCACCTCAGCTATTTTGGAATCCTTACCTTCACTGTGATTCTACATGTATAAGCATTTTTTGTTTTCATAAATAAAAGTCCATGCAATATGCTGAGTAGTGAAGGCCCTACCTGATGGATTGTTTGTTGACTGTTCATGAAATTATGTACATATCATTTGGCACCATATACATGCTGACTGTTCAGGTTGTGGACATTTTCGGGGGGGGGGGGGGGGGGGATGTTAGTGTTAGCAAAATGCTTGACAACTCACAAACACCTCTCCAAGACCAGTTGATAGACCATTGTGACCAAGACAGAAAACCAATTGGACCAGTTAATACATTAGATCACAGACTTAGATAAAATACATAAATAGACTCTCCTCATCCCTTTTCTTTAAACACACACAAATTTTCTGTATATGTTTAAATGATAAATTATGCTGTTTATTGAGCACCAGGTCTCAGTACACATGTATGTCCACTAAGAATCAAATGATCTGTATTTCAATATTGTTTTTGACAGCACTTTGGGGGATTTTATTTTGAATTGTTTTATCATTTCAGTATATTGGAGATCATATTAACAAGAAGACATTAGATGTCAGTGGAATGGCTGAACACTTACAACAGCAGTATAGGTACGACGTATACTAAAGTTTATTACATATGTACACTTACTTTTTAAAGATAATAGAGGTTAACCACACCAGAGCTCTACTGATTGTTGACATGTTAGATTCCACAAACCAAAACTCTAACAGTAAACTCTAACCAGCATGTTCACAGGTCATATTCTTCAGCAAACCTTTCGAATAATCTGAGTGCCCCAGGTTCCAATAGGCAAATGTGAGTGAGCTTGAAGAGCAAAGTGTCACTTGGAAATTAATCATACTTTATTTAGACTTGAACTTGGTTTATTCTAGCTCAAAACAGACTTGTTATTATTTTTTTAACCCAAAATATGATATTAATTCTCAAAAGTCAGCTTGAAGTTTATATGAGGTACGTTTCTGATGAAAATTGTGATATCTATAATTACAGAGATTATACAAGAAAGAAGAAGAATGCTTTCCGTAAATCAGTTGAGAAGGGTAAGTATATTGTCTTATCTATTTTTAGACTGTGCAGTCAAATTTAGAAATTGAAGTGGAATATTAATTACTTTAAACACACTTGTTGAATTTATTTTAGCTTATCAAGTTGTACGTACACAAGACGGAGATGACGATTTCAGTTTATTAGAAAAACAACATTTAAAAAAGAGACAGAAGAAGAAAGAAAGGTAAAATGGAGGACAAGTTTGATTTTGGGGACAAAATCTTTCCATAACATTAAACTCATGCTTGTTATATAATCAGTCGAATTATTACAAATATTCAACTTTATTGCTTTTTGGTTAAATATTATAAAATTTAACAAAATAAGCTGAAATTATGACTAAAAAAGTGTCTTTGTCTCCGGGCACCAAGAACAGTTGCTATGCCACTGGTTGAAACTTGTTTTTGATTAAGATCACTTATGTGCCTATAAATATAAAATGATTTATGAGTGAACCTTTTAATTGATTCTTGCTATTTTTAGCTGATGAGTTGTATTCTTTTCAGTGATGTTAGTGATAGTGAAAAGAGTTTTTCATCAGATAATGAAGAATATGTATTTTATGAGGTACTCATTACTCTATTCTTTTCTACAACTTTTAGAGTATGGAATTATAATTATATGAAATAAATTTTCAAAACATATTCTCTTCTTGTTAAGAAATATTTTGGAAGATAAATAATCTAAGATTCTATATCGTTAACTTAAAGTGGAAATTTCATATTTTCTAAGAAAGTCAAAACATAATTATTTCTATGTCTTTTGCTCAAAAGGTTGTCAACTCACTATTATACGATGATTGGCAATATTTCACAGGCATAGAAATCCCTGACACAGAAAATAATAACACAATTACTTGAATTAACTCCCTTGTTTTCCCATTCCCCTTCATGCAATGGCGATCTTCAAACGTTTGAATTTGAAGATGAAAATGATATTTTTGCCAATTTCTCAACTGGCAGTAGTGAGTTATAAGATTAATAGGATTATTCTATAACAAAGTAGGACTGTTTATAGATACAATCTATTTTAGGGCTTTATTTTAATATATTTTAAAAATATAACTAAAAAATATGAAATTGCCATTTTAAAATATTTTATTATCAAACATATTTTGACAAAAATTGATAACTTATGAGTAGCTTTTAATCAGTATATGTTTGATGTACAGGTAATTTTTATTACAGGACAGAAACTCTATGAACAACTTTATGAGTGATTTATATCTTGGAACAAAATCGGATAAAAATACAGAACCCAAATGGTCAAGTAATTCCTCAGTAAAAGATAAAAGTTTAAATATATGTAATGAAGATAAATCTATTATATTAGAAGATGAAGCAGAACCAAACAGTACCATTAATAAAACTAAGCGAAAAACAAAACAAGTATGCATATTATAAATAAATTGACTACTTCAAAGCAGTGATTGTTTTCGTGCACAAAGCAAAAAATGTTTTACCCAGAGTTTTCAGTCTACCATAGCTTATATTTTCGAATTTAAGGCCAATCTATATTTCTGTCTGACAAGGACAGCTGTCTAGTTGTTCGTATGGGACGAAAAACCAAGGTCCCATGTACACATTGGCATGCACTTAAAAGATCCCTTAACAGTTGGAATTTGTTTTAAGAGTTGGCCATAGTGCTGTTGTCTGGGCAAAATTCCCCTCATAACACACAGTATGGCATAATATGCCTGTCTTCATTGCATTTTTATATTTCTGCATTGATAAAATTAATGTTGTGGATAAGTCTCAGTATTTTGAGACTTAACATGTTAGTTTTTATATAAGATGAATATAACCGACTGCGACTTCTTTATGATCTATCTGTGTTATGGATTATTGGATGAAATAACACACAAAGACCAATCTGAGTTAGTTAGTTCTTTAAATTCATCAAACAAGACTTTGTATCAGGTGTTCTAGAAAGTGTAAGCCTTCTGCGCAGCACCTTTTAGTTATACTACTTTAGATTATTTTACATATCATCATACAGATTAAAATCCAATTCATTCTTTGCAAACCATTTTAAGATTGAAGATACTCCTGCTAAAAAGAAGAAGAAAGACAAAAGTGATAAAAAAGGTAATGTTTTTATTTGTGTCTGCTTGTTATCAAACCTACTTTCAGTTTGCCACGGGGGGTTGGGATGGCCTAGTGATCTAGAGTACCGCGCTTCGACCTCTAGCTGGCCGGTCACCTCTGGCTTGCGGCTGTGGTTTCGAGCCCTGGTGTGAGCGTATGTGGCATGGAGATAGGGGCGCCTTCTCAACCTCGTGGTATTGCTCCGGGCACTCCGGTTTCCTCCCACTGCTAAAGACCCTACGTGCAAGCGAATTATTGAAATAAAATTAAACCATATGTTAGTCCCGAAATGACCTACTTTGTGTTGAGTGGACGTTAAACCCCATTTCTCTCTCTCTCTCTTTCGGTTTGCCACAGTCTCATTATTAACATAATTCAAGCAACAAAAGATATATTAAAACCCTTTGTTTTGTAGGTCCAGATATACAAACTTCAACTGTTAAATTTGCAGATATGGGAGGAAATGAAGAGACATTAAAGGTAAGCCTAGTATTGTAAATCACATTTTGGATGATGGTTTTCATATTGAATTTATGATTATTTGTTTTCTTAAATAATATTTTATTAAAAAAAAGTTGGAAAATGTTGACAACTTAGACATACACAAAGACTAACAAAGACTGTATATTTACTCTCTAGTGTTTTTCGACGAAAAATTAAATTGTCAGTCAACCAGATTTGTTTTGTGATGCCTTACCTTAATTAAGAGATATAAAATGGAATATGAAGTATATATTATGCAAGGTTAACTCATTGATAATCTTTGAAACTTTTCGGATTTCTTTGAGAACTATTATTGGATAATTTATGTGACAAGGATATGAAGACTGATCTATAAAATATAATTATTTATATCCTGTATTTTATAGGAAGTATGTAAATTATTGGTGCACATGCGTCATCCAGAAGTATATCAGAAATTAGGTGTGACCCCACCACAGGGCTTTTTATTACATGGACCACCAGGGTGTGGTAAAACGTTATTAGCTAATGCCATAGCAGGGGTAAGTTTAATAAACCTGAATAATCAGTACTTAATGAAATATTGTTAGTTAATGCCATAGCTAAGGTAAGTTTATAATGTAGATAATCAGTACATGAAACCACTTAAAATTTTCATTACAGGTCTTAATCGCAATACGATCTCAACCTCTAATGATTTTAAGCAGTATCAATTGGACAATAAAAGTCTGATAAATTCTAAACAATTGGTGTTTATCTCCTAAATATATGCAAATACAGAGATCTGGAGTAGGCTACATATTTTATACTTGTTATATTTGTTTATCTAGGAGCTTGGTTTACCATTTATTAAACTAGCAGCTACTGAAGTTGTATCAGGTGTATCTGGAGAATCAGAAGAAAAAATTCGAGATTTATTTGATAAAGCAGTGGTATGTATTGTTGTCTTCTCTTTTTGACAAACAGCATTCTTCTGTAAATCTTCTAATTGCCATCATAGTTGGAATGTATTCTCGTGCATATTGCAAATAGAATGATAAACCCAGAAAGTATGAGGGGCGATTTCTCATTTAAGAACTGGATGGATTTATCCAAATGTGATGAGGCTTTCGGACAATTCACAAAGCATACTACATGTACAAGAACAAAATAGTTCCATGAAATGTCATTTATTATCTATCTGTACATTTGATGTTTAGAACTTCATCTATAGGCTATTTCATTTTTATAGTCCAATATAAATGTTGCTGTATGTATGTGGATATATTTTAGTAATAAGTATTAGTCTGTATATTGTATCGAGTGTCTTCATGAGTTAAAACAAAATTGAGATAGAGGTACAAAAGACTATTTTTATTTGATTCAATTTGATTCTTCTGTAGTATTTTTGTTTTTTTTAGTGATATTAACAGATTCATTTTACCTTTAATACTTGTATTAAAAAAGGGCTGAATATTTATTTTTATATATTTTATTATTAAAATTTCCCAGGTTAATGCTCCATGTATAGTGTTTATAGATGAAATAGATGCTATAACACAGAAACGAGAAACAGCTTCTAAAGAAATGGAGAGAAGAATAGTCACTCAATTATTAGCTTGTATGGATGGTTAGTATATAAATACTCATTACCTCAAGGTTCAAAGTATTACAAATCTTAGTCACAGCATGTGAAATTTAAAATACATGTATTAATATAAAATAAAAATTGAATTGCCATTATATTTTGGGACACCATTATGCCATGTTTATTACAATGGACTTGACTGATTGTAGAATTAAACAGTAAGAAGAATGTGAATGTACTAGTTATTGGTGCTACTAATAGACCAGATAGTATAGATCCAGCATTACGTCGAGCTGGTAGATTTGATAGAGAAATATCATTAGGTATACCAGATGAATCAGCTAGAAGAAGGTATGTATAGATATCAATTCTTTTTCAGACATTGTAATGATTTTCACTTTATCAAACATGACAATTTACCTTAAAGGCATTGTCTTGAATGAAGACTTTTGATACATGCTGGTAACCTGTTTAGTGTTCCACTGCCGAACAGAAAGCCAAAAATTAGTAAACGAATATATCATATTTTTGCCTAAATCAAAAAGATTTAGTTCCTTTGAATAGTGTTTAAAGGCTAACTGTATTTTTAGTACCAGGTAGTTGATTTAGAATTTTGGTCTGTTGATTGTCTCCCATGAAATAGCTACTAATATTAATTTTGAAAAATTGACTAATGTCCCAAAATATGATAACTTTATTGAGAGTTAAGTTTCTGTAAATCTGAATATGAACCAAAAATGACCCAAAAATTTATCAATACTATTGCATCAAATATATTGAAATAGCATTTGAATAAGCAATTGCCTTGAACACTACTTTGTTAAATTATTATTAACATCTGTTTCAGGATTTTAGAAGTTTTATGTAGAGATTTGAGATTAACACCAGATTTTGATTTTCAACAATTAGCTAGAAATTCACCCGGTTTTGTTGGAGCTGATTTAATGGCTCTAGCTAGAGAAGCAGCCATGACAGCGGTTCATAGGTAAATTATTAAATGACAGCTAGATTGGCAAATTTAAACATGTTTTAATTAATATGTATGACCAATTGTTACGAAAGATGAAACATTATATAGATGTAATTTTGAAATTTTTCTGCTATTTGTAACATAATGCTGAAAATCACAATGATCCTTTTTGCTCTAAAAAAAATCCAAGATATCATCAATTTGATTTGGCTAAGGGCTAAGACACATAATAATGAACAATTCTTTTTAAACCATTATGATATTGTATTTGAACTTTGTAGAGTATTTAAAGAAGTACAGAGTGTCTTAGTAGCAGATACCTGTACCACACTAGATACTGAAGATACTAGTCATATAAAAGATCAAGAACTTAAAACAGGTTGGTTCTTTAATTTTCAAAGCAATATCTGAACTTCTGTTTGGACTTCTGTTTCGTAACTATATAAATTTTATTGTAAATTCAGATGAATAGAAATTAATTCTGAACCTAAAAGAAGAACTAATTTTGGTTTCACTACCTACCAGAGGAGTATTAATTCTAAAACTAGCATACTTAATTAACTTTATTCATACAATATGTCTTGTTTCATATTGTCTATTAAATCACAGTTTTACAATGGTTAAAAGAGCAACCACCATTAACAGATGCTCAACTTCAAGATTTATATATAAACATGGAAGATTTTCAGGTAGAAAATTTGAAATCTTCTGACAATTTATCAAATCTTTGTTTTTGGCCTGTCTTGTGTGGGGGGGGGGGGGCTCTGGACTGGTTACTGTTGTATCTTTCTTCTATATGACTGCACCGTTGTCTTTTCTCACGATGCCGAAGTCAAATAAAAAAGGAACAAAGATAGTTATTTTTCTTCTTTACGTCTTTATGTCACAACAGTTACACAGTAGTTTAAATTACAATATCTAAAATTAAATATCCCTTTCTCTGAATCCCGCTTCTGTAACAGTCTAACCATGGTGTGGTTAGACACAGGAATCCCTTACATGGTGAAATGTTCGTCTAAAGAACCTAATGCACGCCTGTTCTCTATGCTAGAATCTACATGGCGTCTCAAAATAAACTTCTGCTATAGAATACTTTGACAATAGTGAATAAATAAAGTCATAATATTATTTTGCATATGTGTTCTTTGGCACAAATCCCTGTCCCCATATTACTACAATGACAGCAACAGTCAGATATCTAATTTATTTCTTATATTTAATGATTTCTTTCAAAATGTTGCTGTTATGGACAAAAATGTAGGAACATAGTTTTCAATAATAAAAAAATTGTAATAAATTGATGATTCTTTATTATGCATGCACATGTGTGTATATTTTTCAAAATGCTCTTTAAAACAGAAAGCCCTAAAGAATGTACAACCGTCTGCTAAAAGAGAAGGTTTTGCTACAATACCAGACGTTACATGGGATGATATTGGTGCTTTAAAAGATGTTAGAGAAGAACTTCATTTAGCTATCATGGTAATTGCATACATTTAAGATTGAATATGTAAACCTTCGAATCTTCAATACTGCAAGCTTTTAGCAATTTCATTGATAAGTCCCACGATACAAATATTTGTGCACTATCTGTGGTAAAAATTATTTGTTTATCTATAGATATATGTTAGATCTGTTTTCCATTGTATTAATTTCAGGCTCCAGTAAAACATCCCGAAGAATTCCAGGCTTTAGGATTATCTTCTCCACCTGGTATTCTATTAGCTGGTCCACCAGGATGTGGTAAAACGCTACTAGCTAAGGTGAGTACTTAGTATACAACCTAAATCATATTCTTTAAAATATACATTTACAGTCTGTTTGGTCCATTTTAACATACTCGGCTTTTCAATTAAAATGATGGAAATGAAAGTTGTCTTAAACAAGGCCGGTATGTTTACTCTTTCATGAACACCATATACCACTTTCTATTGTGGCACTTTCTCAAATGTGTCGAAATCAGCTGCTAAATTTTGCTAAATATTCTTATATCTATTCTTAATACAGAATACCAAAGGGTTTCAATAATATAATAATGCGGACACATGCCTCATGAAGTCCAATATGTCAGTGTTATAGAAATAAGTAGTCTGGAATATTTTACTGTATCCTGATTGTGTTAAATATACTGTATAAATATGAATTACAGGCTATAGCAAATGAATCTGGAATAAACTTTATTTCTGTCAAAGGTCCAGAACTGTTAAATATGGTAAGTTTTTATTTCCTATTTGTTCAATTGGATTTAACAATTTTGTCATATGATTTTTCTACACTTTTATCTTCATTTAATTGAGAGATTCATAACATTTCTTATCTTTTATCTTTGATAAACAAAACTAATTTATGAATTTCAAAGTAAATTGTAGTGTTATTATAATGCGATTATTATTTTTTAGTACGTAGGAGAGAGTGAAAGGGCTGTAAGACAAGTATTTCAGAGAGGTCGAAATTCATCACCTTGTGTCATATTTTTTGATGAAATAGATTCTTTATGTCCACGACGATCTGGTTCAACTGATGTAAGTTTGTTTTATTCTTATAGCAAAATACCCACAATTTAAAAAAAATAGATACAAATTTGACAATATACAGGCTTAAAGAGATCAAAATGAATTTGAATAACATCAAGAATTATGCCTGAACTGTACTGGAGACCCAAGAATAGGGCTTGGAACATTCCTTTACGCTCTTGTGAGTGGATGGATTTGAGAATTGTTTTTGGAACATGATTGTGTTTTGAAATATTGCTTCTGGTTGAATTTAGGTTTGAAATAATATGTCTCATCGGAGCAAAATGTGGTGTTGGACAAGTATGAGAATTAAAGTCTGAGCTTGACTATTGATCAATCTAAGTTTATGTATTTTCAAAAGTAATGGTGCTCTATGTATTTTTACAGGGAGGATCAAGTGTTAGGGTAGTAAATCAGATGTTAACAGAAATGGATGGTTTAGAAACCAGAAAACAAGTTTATATTATGGCAGCTACAAATAGACCAGGTAAATAATAATTTCTGACCACCTGCATCATGTTATACTTGTCATATAGATTTTCGTTCTTGAAAGAGACTTAGTGAGATAGGGAAAGGAGAATCCTTATCAAAATGTATTTATTATGATGTTAGTTTTGTGGACACATTACAGATAGCTGAATATGGAATCACATAGTTTAAATGTTGATATTAGACCATGTTTTTTGAACTTGTTTATAGGTGGTATCAGCTCACTTTCCTGCCACTGGGTTGTGTGGCAAACTTCTATATATGTTTATATAAGTTGTACATTTATTTAATTTAAAACTTTTAAATTTACTCAGAAATTGATATATAACCGATATTTGTTTTCAGTTATTGTGTAAATATTTTATTTGGTTACATTTTTTACATACAAATCTATTTATGACTTTTACAGATATCATAGATCCAGCTATACTGAGACCAGGTCGATTAGATAAAACATTATATGTTGGTTTACCATCTGTCACTGATAGACTGGATATATTGACTACACTAACAAAGGTAGACTTGATTACTTAGTCTCTTTTTTTATATATTTAAATTAGGCCATCTGTTGAAGTAATAAGACAGGAAGATTTATACTACTGTGGTGAGAATATTATATAAATGAAATAGAGTAAATAACTGGCAATATATTTAATGTGAAAATAATATTTAAAAATCTCAAGGACATATTAAGTTTAAATTAAGCAATGTGTGGTTTTAAACATGTGTCTAAAGATTTAAATGTTAAATCATTATACGAATGGTTATGGTGTGTGTGTAGCAAGGATACCTACATGTATCTTACTTGTATTGCTGATGACAGAATGAATAGGTGTATTTATTACTATTAATTCAATTGCTGATATATAAAGTTCTCCGAGAATTTATTATTGTCTCTGTTTAAATCAAATAGAATATTTTAGAAGCATTTATTAATAGCTTACAATAATAAAATACATGAAGTAAAATATGTGGCCAATGCTGCTTCATTTATAACTATACTATTCATTTTAAAAATGCAAAAGAACAAATCTAAATTGTTAGCTATGTGAATTCTTTGAATGAAAAGTGTTAGCAGGTGTTCTATAAGATTAAGCATTTCCTGAAAGATGTATGACTAGGGCAATGATTTGGAGATAGAATTCAGCAACTAATAGTTACTGGGTTTAAGATAACTTCAGAGTCCAGGGGCTACCAGCAGTCACCAGTCCAGTGGTGTGAAGTAACCACAGCCTTTTCATTGAAACTGGGGCTGTGGTAGTTGAATGGTCAGAGAATCGAACTCAGTTTAATAGAATGTCTGGTTTAATCCAAGCATCAGCCAAGAAGAACCTTCCAAGATCTTTTAGCCTGACCATCACTTGTGCAGGTGGAAAGTGTCCCTAAAAATATAATAAATAATTACCATATTTTTGTCTCCAGATGACCAAAGTATTGATTTGATGAAACATTTATCCCCACACCAACCCCACAAAATTAAAAACAATCTTTTAATATATTGAGTATAAGATTGGACGAGGCATCTATGGTATATTTTTTTTAATTTCTTGTAGAATGGAACACGACCATGTTTAGCAGATGATGTAGATCTAGCTGTAATAGCTGCAGATGAAAAATGTGAAGGATATACGTATGTTTACTGATTAATATTATTATATTCAAATTAATATACAAAGTATTATAAAATGAAAATGCACCACTTTAAAACTCACTGATTGCTTTATTTGTAACAACATAAGATCGCAAATTATGTATACAAAATGGCATAAATGCAACACAAAAAATTTAATTTGTCAGAATGTGGAAAATGATGATTTTATGGTGTGGACATGCAGTATGAAATGCAAAAGACACAATACTATGCCAAGGTTGTCATCTGAACATTGAGAATGTAAATGGAAGCACCCTTGCAACATGAGTGGAGAAGGATCCCACAAGCAGTTATTCAGAGTCTCATCTCATTTGTGCGGCAAAATTGCATGGAATATATTGCTTCTAAAGAAATTAAATGGGATTTAAAGCCTACTTATACGCTGAATAGGCTAATGATGGCAGCTTACTTCTAAAGATAGAAACATATGTTGCTGACTTTTATAGTTTTACTCCTTGTGCCCTAACTGTAAAGTTTTTCTGGCCTCTGTCAATTGTTGTTGATTTTGTTGTATCATTATAAATATCCCAAAGTCACATTTTAATTATACTATAACTCGCTTGCACTTACAGTTAAATAAGTGGTGTTTTTCATTGCATCACAGAAATAATCATACTACGTTATCTGTGATCCTGCGCAAATTCCAAAACATATTAAAGCCGTTCAATTTACAGCGATTGTAAATTATACAACAATTGTACTATAAATATGAATTATTAGAATTATCTTATAAAAACTGTAAATATTTTTTCACAGTGGTGCTGATTTAGCAGCCTTAGTAAGAGAATCATCTGTATGTGCATTAAAACAACTTATACAATCAACTAGTAAATCAACACCTCAAGTTACTAATGAACATTTTCAAACAGCTTTAAATAGAATTAAACCTTCAGTATCTAAAAAAGTAAGTATGGTCTATTTACTAAAAACTTGAAACATAAAGGAACACCTTACTCATTTTAAATTATGTAATCAAAGCCAACGAGAACATTTAGGCCACACGAAAAAAATATTAGGTTTCTCACAACAATCCTTACCAAAAATCTGATGCGGGAGGGAGGTTTCTGTTTTTTGTTTTAATTTGTCAAAGGATCACCACTGCTCATATGCATCAAGTTTCAAACCACTACATTTTTCTCATATTGTTTATAGGAAAATAGTAATATTCACTGTTTATGATGCTGTTTTTAACATTTTACAGTGTTGTATATATTTGACAAAATGAGCTGTTGTATATATTTGACAAAATGAGCCTATGAAAGCATTTAAAAATACTTCCTGTAAACCTTTTAAATTATTTTTTTATAGTTATTAATGGGACTTTATTTGAGCCATGCAGAATTATCTGAGAACCAGGCCAGGAGTCCACAAAGCATTCTCAGACTTAAGTTAAGAATTTACTGAACTTCAATCACTGAGGAATATCTTTGATCCAGAAACATTAAACTTTGCACATTTAAAACACCAAACTTTTTACAAAGGGCTGTGTTTTAGTTAAAATAAGGTGAACAATTAATTGTAAGTCTGAGAATGCTTTGTGGACTCGGTGCAAGGAAATTTTTTTTTATATGTCCTTAATTCAAGCAATAATGCAATAATTTTATGTTTCACAATAAGGTATCTTTCAAACCAACAAATGATTTATGAAATTGTATATTTCAGGAACGAGAAAAGTACCAGATGTTATCAAAGCCCTTATGAAATTTGTTGATATATAAAAATTAAATTTATGTTATTTACACACATTGTTTATTTTCATACAAATTATGAAATTATACATGAACTGACAACCAGTCACTGTAAAGGGTAACGGGGGGTGGGGGGAGCTGCAGTGACTCGGCAGGTTAGGTGCTGGCTCATCTCAAACCCCCCATCCCCGACTTATTTAGGAAAACAACTTATTCTACATGGTGCTCAAGGATATCCTGAGTACCAAACCACCAAACATACATTGGAGATTTTTCCCGGCCGTATTCGTCACGTGATACATTGCTCAATGCAGTTATAGAGTTCTGGCAGTTGAACTGAGCTCTATTATAGTTCCTACCAAGATCACCATCAGTACTAGTGAAGTGCCTAGCCTACAATTACGGGAGGAAGTAAATACGCTGGATAGTCGCTCAGTCATTAAACAAAATTAATGTCGAATCTTATTAAAAATCTTGGATTGTTTGGTTTCACTAATGTATCATTTCAGAAAGTTTATACCCCTGTACCATAGAATCACACCATTTACAGATTTGCAAGTTCCCATCTACCTAAATTTGACGGAAAATATGAATATACTAAGAAAAACTCATCAAAATAATGACTATATTCCAGCCTTTATCATCATTAAAATCACATCAAATATACACCTTTGTGTTTTAAGATACACATAGATTCATAAAAACGCTATGGCGCCACATTTCGCAAAAAAGACGCTAAAAACACGACGATGTTATACCGACCATTTAAAAGCTGTTCGATGCGTGCTGTTGTGTCCGTGGCCGGTATCTCGTATGAGAAATACCCACACAATCGTGAAGTCACTTGTTAAGTCAATACGGATACGCCGTACGGACCAGGAATTGATGCTTGCCAAAAGTTTCTACTATATCAAAAGGTAATCTTAACAATTCTTGGCCTCGGCGCATATCATAATCACAGGCTCTCCTGCTCTATCCATTCCTGCAATGCGACCCCGTTCCAGGTGATCAAAAAAAAATCTTGCCTGCCCTCTGTTTGCCCCTTCCCCCCAATAATTTTCGGAAAAAAAAATGTCTGAAATGCTACCTGACTGCATTTCCGGCAGTCTATTTTACAAAATATAGTGGCGAAAATATTCATTCACCTTGAGTCACTCTTACTCCGCCCGCTCGACACTTTCTTCTCTGGCCGGATAAACTAGTGATTTGGCGACAGGCGGTATCTGTTAAGCTCTATTTATCTGGTCGGATAAACTAGTAATTTGGCGACAGGCGGTATCTTTATCTCGACGATCAATGCCTGAAATACTGCCAGACTGAATTTCGGGCAGTCTACTTTTCAAATTACATGTATTGGGGACTTCATTGAGTTTCATGTGACACTTTCCTCTCTGGGGTCGGAAAGACTAGTGATCAGGCCACAGGTGACATCCGATCAGCTCTATTTATCTCTACGATCGGTGCCTGAATACTGTCAGGCAGCATTTCCAACAGTATATTTTTCAAAATTTTCATAGGGAGGTCCCCAAAAACCTAGACTCGCTACTTTAGCGCTCACACAGGTACTTCGTTGAGGTTCGCAAGTCCGTTCGTTTTCTATTTTGGTCTCTGATCGTATTAACTAGTGATCCTGCTACGGACAGTATGTGGTCAGATTTATTTATCTCGACGATCGGTGCCTGACTGAATACGCTATCAGAGAGCATTTCCAACAGATTATTTTTCATAATTTTCGTTGGGAGGTCCCCCATACCCTCCATAAGTACTCCCTACATTGGCGCTCGAGCGTGGGATTCGTCGAGGTTCGCATGTCCGTTCGTTTGACACTTTACCTCAATGATCATTGCCTGAAATACTGCCAGGCTGCATTTCCGGCAGCCTGTTTTTTAAAAAATTTCTGGGGGAGACCTCCCCCCCTTAGTTGATACTCGTGCCTTTGCCCTCTTAACCATGGACTTTGCCCCAGCTTTGCCCTCAAACCACCGACGGCTGGCGCCTCCACTGGGTAGACATTTTGTTGAGTGACAAAGGGTTGGAAATTGTCAATTCAGGATAGTAGATAATGATGACATAATTCATGGCTGATACGAAGCGACAGGCTATACAATATAGTCTATTTTTTCTCTTCAGTTAAGAAATAAAACCTTAGAAGTTCTATTTATTACGGGGTTTTATGTTTCATTTTATACTTTGCTTCGAACATCAATTAAATTCCAAAGGCCGATATCTAATGTATTTATTTACGTCAGTATTTTCACTAACTGCTTGAGCCCTGACCGGTCTTTACTTCTTGCTACGTAGCATAGAGTCGAAACCACGCCACGAGACTTAATTACAGACCTTATGATCTAATGAACTGTTACAAGTTGGTATTGTCTACTATAAGACATGGATCACAGGTATACGAAAAATTAAATAAGATAATGTTTGACCACTATGACGTCACGACTGGATAATAAAACCGGTGACGTTATTTCTATTGTTTTATCACAGCTTTGCAAGTTCAATAAGACCTATTTCTGTGATTAAAGTATTATTCGAAAAAGTGTTGATCATTGCTACAACTATGGGTTCAAAGTAAGTGAATAACGTTTTACTTGTTTGCTCGTTAAAATTCATATTCAATTAATTAGCACTTTCCACATTTAGCCTATAATAATTATAACAAAGGCATTGTGCCGTTGTATTAATTGTAAGAATTATTCGCTCCGATTCCGAAAAATATTTCTAACTGAATTAAAATAGATATAGCCCAGGCCTTCTTTTATTTGATTTTATTAAACATTTTCTAGATCTGTAACATTAAAAGCAAATTTAGCCGTCGACGTATTAGACGAATGGGAAATGAAGATTTATTATTTTAAGAAGAAATTTATATTTGTGTTTTGTCATATTACAGAAAGGATGGTTTTAAGAAGAAAGTATTTGAAAGATTTCTAGCCAACGCATCCAAGACGAAACTTTACAAAGTTTACAAATTAGTGCGTTGTTGTATGTGTTGCTGTATTTAAATTTCTACAAACTCACTAAATATTGGGGGAGGAGGGGGGTGCGCTTTGTATCCTAAGGCCTGCTACTCTACTGAGTCAACTGGCTTTGTTTCGAATCATCGGTTGTACGTGACAAGGAGTAGGCTCGCCTGTCAAGCCTCGTGGGTTTTCTTCGGTTTCTTTTGACTGCTAAAGACCCCTACGCGGAAGCGAATTATTGGAATAAAATTAAACCATTATGTGATTCCCGAAATGACCTAGTTGGTGTCGAGTGGGCGTTACCCCTCTCTCTCTCTCTCTCTCTCTCTCTCTCTCTCGATGTTTGTGTAGTTAATTGCAAAAATTGTTTATATCAAGAAATGATATTTGGGTCTATTTATATAGCACATAATATACATGTATTTAACCTTAGTTAAAGCTAAGAAAGTCAACACATAATTATTCCTATGTCTTTTGCTCAGTATGTTATTAACTCACTATTATACGATCATAAGCATTATTTCACTCAAATAGGAAATAATAACACAATTACTTCCCTTTTTCACCTCCCCCCCCCCCCTTTTTGCAATAGCTATCTTCAAACGTTTGAAAAAGATATTTTTTGCCAATTTCTCAACTGGCAACAGTGATTTTTAGGATTAACAGGATTATTCTTTAACAAGGTAGGACTGTTTATAGATACCATATATTTTAAGGCTTTATTTTAATGCATTTAAAAGATATATACCTTAAAAATATGAAATTGTAACCTTTAGAGGAAATGCAGCTTAAGCCAAACTATGGTAAAAGCTACACAACATTGCCAAGCTCGTAATATACACATTTTTGGGGTAGATTCTACAGATGAAAATTTAAAAATATAGTATCTTAATTTGTTTTTGTCAGCATAACGTAATAAAAGCAAAGGAATCAATTCAAAATGCTCATTGCTAACTGTACACATTCAAATGTCTTGATATGCTGTCTTTATGTTTATATATTATGGCCCTTAATAATACTTAATAACAAAACAAAATCAAAAAATAAGAAATTTGTCTAGTAAATTAGATGCACCACAAATTTACAAATTAAAAAACTGCTGATAAGATTATTTTTCAAATCATGTAAATTTTATAATTATTTTGAATAATTTCCACCAAGAAAATGAATTTAAAAAAATTGCGTAACATCGTCAACCTGGCAGTTACCTCAGAAAATATAACCTCCTTGAACATGTGCATTATTCTCAAAAACAAGATCTGCAGTAAAATGATAGAAATTATTCGACTGAGTGATGTCTGAATGTCCATTATCTGTTTACATATTCTGACTTGCATGAACAAAACCAGCGGGTCCTTTAACTTATGAAAAAGAAAATTAAACGACTTCTTCGATTAGCTACACATTAGCGGGTTAGGCAACTCAATATGATGCACATACTTTATCAAAAATAAAAAGTCTGCAGAATCAACACGTATTACAACAATCAGAAGAGGCTCATGAAGCTGCGAAAGCTGACTGAAAAGTTCAAGTTGCAATCATTGAATGAATCATGGACATAAGAACTGAAACCGTGGTGTTGTTATTGTCTTCGTACCAGATCATCTTGTGAACTTACCCATTGAAATCACCAGAAATAAACAAAACTGACCATATGGCAGTCATCAAACACTAAACCCAACATTTAGGGGGCACTATTATATTGTTATTGGCAATGTCCCTTCCTTTTGGACAGTAAAGAAGTGATCTGTGGAATTTAAGCGTGACAGAGGGAGCTTTGATGACTCGGCTACTGGAAGGTCATCAATAGCAACTAAAAGTGACATGTGACTGATCACTCGACACTGACTGACCATCGAATTAAGAATGACAAAAGTTTCTACAAGATGAACTTTTCAGCAAGCCGCCGTAAGATGATAGATGTAGATAAATTAACGGAAGTATTTAAACGACGTATAGCGGACGGAGAGAAACAGTTTTAAAATGTAACAAAGGTTAGTAAATTCTTTAACATAAGACAATGGAATATGGACAAAATAAAACCTTTCTTTAAGCTTACAAAATATTATGATGATAACTGGTGTCATTATCAACTCAACAGATGCCACTTCTACAAGATAATACATGTATAGCGATAGCAACAAGCTTTCATAAAGCACAATATGTTTGGTGTCCCATAAATAAAGAGACAAATCTGGATTATTGATATGTGCATATAATTATAATAAATTCTAATTATTTCTTGGAGGTACTGTTTTCAATGTATAACCAACAAGACTGATTCGCGTGCATTCCAAAGAGGATATTGATACAATGCCATCGGTTTTTGTATATCAAACGACATTCGCAAAATCTTCATAGTGTGTCCTCTCTTGGATATTTAGAAACGGAAAACTTTGCATTTGTAATAGTTAATTATTCAAACAAAATAAGTTGGTGGCCGTGAAGAGTCTATTAGAGACTATTACTAACCCAGAATATTATGTATTTCAATTTGTCACCGTCCGTTCCGAAAGATGACCCCCCCCCCACCATTGTGTGCACGCTACCCACCTTCAGTTTAAATAAACTCTATACATGCCAGTACACACGTATTCCTGTAGAATAATATATAAAAACATTTAATTTCGTAGTATAACAGAGGTATGCTTACGTTCCCCCAAACCCGTATGACGTGATTTATCTTATCATTTTTATCAGAATGAAGAACCCTGACCTGAATGGAAGTGATAAGGTGATAGAAATTTGAGGCAATAATTTTACACAGTTTTCATCAGTTTTTGTCGATGGTCTTAAGGTTGAGAAGGTACAGTCTGTTCAATTTGCTTACAATATTTACCGAACGAAATGGGACAAAATGTTTGCCGTTGTACGGAACCTTTACCTTCAAGTTCAACATCTTAATAATCTTTCATCTTTAGCGTATTCCAGTATGTGAAACTTGTAAATTGTTAATTTTACGAATCTGACAGTTCTATATAGTGGTGAATCAGAATACATGTACTTTAATTTAACGGTTTTTGTGTTGTCTTTCCATGTAGCACCTGGCCTTAATAAGAAAATATGATTCGATTGTTGCCGCTTTTATCTTTGGTTGTGAGTTGCCTGGGCCAAAACCTTCTTCAGAATGGTGATTTTGAGCTGGGTACGTCTGGCTGGGAACCCTGTGGGGGATTCCATTGTGAAATCGTGACCGATGCACATACAGGCAGCAAAGCCTTGAAGTCTTCGGGAAGGTAATTCAAGTCAGTTTTTTGTTGTTCGAAATTTCACCAAATAATATAAGATAATATTTGCTTCCCCTGTCTATCTAAAGAATTTATCAACGCCAGAGATGCAAATTTAACTTGAACAGAAACAACGATTCCATGTAGCTTTTTTCAGCTTAGACAAAATTAATGTGAACATGTCACAAATCAAATAAGAATTATTTGAGATTCTGTTTTGAAAATATTTAAATTTATAATTTACTGGTATGTTAAAGATGTAACCTTGGTGCGATAATTTGCCTTAAAATGATACCGTTCCATACTGAAATTGAGTATTTTAGACCGAGGTATAGACACATTTTAGTTCAAACCTATTTTCAGAACTCAGTATTATCAAGGACCAGCACAGATTGTACAAGGATTAAAACAGAATAGTTTATATGTTGTAGAAGCTTATGTTAAATTATTAACAGATGATGCTGGTGGTCAAAATGTACAAGCGACAATTGCTTTCACAAACGAAGGTTGGTTTTAGCATAAACCATTCTATATCATTTTTATGCATATCTGAAACGTAAAGATAGCATTATTATATAACGTGAATATTATTGTGCGGCACAAGTTTATAGATAAAAAAAACATTCTTAGGCTAAGCCTGTTCTCAATCATATTCAGGTATCCTGAATAAAATGTTGTTTATTTTGATAAAATAAACAACTTATAGGTAGCCCATTCGCGTGGTATCCTTAATTGAAGAATGCTTAACTGACTCCATCATTATAATCAGATATTCCAAGGTTACTTAAAAATTGTATAAAACTCCTGTCTTTTTTCCTGCAGACAATTCCATAGATTATGTTAAAGTAGCTGGCCGAGACAAGGTATTGACAAAAGATGGTTATGTACAACTGAGTGCTAATTTTAGAACACCAAATCGTGGTAAGTGGCTTTGTTTCTTATTGCTGCAACTCCATTGGATCATCAGTTTTGATAATGGTCTATCAATTCTTTTATGGAGTAAAAAAAAGTTTGTTTTGTGTTTTCAACTGAAGAAATATGTAAATTCTTGAATTACTTATTTTAACTTAAGCACAAGTGTTTGAAATTTGTGTAAACCTTGAGGCGTTATTATACATCTTTAGTGCTTAGTAATTTCATCAGAGTCCTCCGAGAAACGTCCTTAAGCATCTAAATACACACATGCTTAATTTGGGCCATAATTTTGTTATACTAGATTCTGGCTTTCATACACGTTTCGTAGAAAAAATAAAAATATTGGACCAAAGCTTTAATTAACGATCGAATGGATAGTCAACCAATCACTACAACAGATAATATTCATATTAATTAAAAAATAAATTTACATTTAAGCGCGAAGTTGTTTTGTAGAAATTTGGTGGAAACGCAGTCATCGCAGTTAGAATTTCTAGCCCAGCCAAAGCCTGTATTCTGTAGTCAGAAAAGAAGTCACGCCCCGACAACTCAACAAAAACTTTTTAATAAGTAAACAAATGTAAATGTGCTAAAAACCATAACACGAAAGAGAAACGGTAACGTTACATTCTGCTGTTCATAATCATAGATCAATTCTTGAAAAAATAGGTTTTGCTGTCGATTCTCACTATTGTACGTTTCTTTATTTAAAATATAGTATTCAACCGTGCTAGGTTCTACATCCAAGGACCAGTACCTGGTCAAGAATTTGTGGTTGATTCAACCAGTTTAACAGCTGTTGCAATTGTTCAGGTTACTGGCCAAGGGCAGAATTTTCTTCTGAACCCAGATTTCGAACAAGGTACTGTAGGATGGGAACCATGTTGGGGATTCCATTGTGAAATTATCACTGATGCTCATACCGGTAGCAAAGCTATGAAGGCTTCTGGCAGGTAAGACACCAGTACGAAACATTTGCATTAAAAGGGCCTTTGGGGGGTAATATTATAACCGATCGAAACTTCTGTAACTTTGGTGTAAGTTTTTTTTTTGTCCACATTTACGTTCCACCCAAGAACCAGAATTATTCAGAAAAAGGCCATTCAGTTTATAATCTTTAAAAATGAATCGTTAAGAAATTAAATTTAGTGTAATTTGTTTCGCAACACCCAGACTACCCTATATCTCGCTTGCAGGTTGTTCGTTTCAAGAAATATCACTATAAGAGCCATATGTGCGTCACGCATGGGGGGGGGGGGTATCCACCCATTGTTTTCCTGGGGGCGGGGGCTGAATATACTTGCCCCCCCCCCCCCCAAAAAAAAAAAAATAATACATAGTAAAATCTATATATGTCTTACATTGTGAAATCTGTATATGTCTGTCCAAAGTTTTAGGGAAGACTCCAGAATAAACGAAGGGCTGACACGTTGCTGTACTGAAGGGATAGATTTGATTGAACGGGAAGAATAGATACACTCCCTCAAAAGTTCAAGTATCAGAAGCCAATCTAGCAATGACCAGGGAGAGATTTCTCGGGCCATTGCTTCAGGAATATGATCTATCAGAAACACCCGAAGGCCAGAAGTATAGTATGACAGTTAATTGTCGGTAAAGTCTGTCAATTACGTAAAATAGTTATTACTTTGATTATCCATAATGTAGCAACTGAAAAAGAAAACAACAAGAAAACAAATACACATCGGTTTGTAATACAGGTGTAATGAAAAATGTACCAGTTAGCTATTAAATATGTAAAATATTTTCAGAACCCAGTATTATCAAGGACCAACTCAAATTGTACAAGGATTAAAACAGAATAGTTTATATGCTGTTGAAGCGTATGTTAAATTACTAACAGATAAACCAGGCGATGTGGTCGGACAAAATATAGAAATTAATTTCGCGTTTGGATTCTCAGGTTTGTGAATTTTAAAAGCGGTAAATGCCAATTAGAGACCGATGACCGATGATGAGATCTGTGAGATGTAATTTCAGATCGCAAAATGTGCAGTCATCTTACAGTTAAGGTTAGGAGCGCAACAACGAGTGACATGTTATAAAACAAGGAACAAATTTCCAACTTAAATCGCGAATTCTCTTTTACTTTGACTTTTAAAGCTTGTTTGGATGCAAAACAAATTAAATACGGAAATGTATTGAAAATTGATAACATAGATGTTGTCATCAAGACAGAGTTATGGTTCTTTTACCTTGTGGACGTTTTAATACTTGCTTTCCAGATTCAGTAACACGGAAATTAAAGCTTGATCGGATGAAAACACTGCCACTGTGTTTTATTTGCCATCAAGAATATGAATTTCTATATATATTTATCTCCCAGATAAAACCACAGCTTATATAGGAGTCGCTGGTCGGTCCATGGTGTTGACTAAAGATGGTTATGTTAAAATGACAGGCGATCTGGTAACACCAAGTAAAGGTAAGTATTTATTCCCTGTAAATAATACATCTGTGTTTTTATGCTTTAATGTTCGGCCAACACATCTATAGGTATTGTATTTTGATGAAAAATAGCAAACACATATATAGGTATTGTATTTTGATGACAAATAGCTAATTGCCCTAACCCTGTCCGTTACGGCAAATTCCAAACGGAATTGTTCGTTCATATACAGAACGTCGGCTGTCTTCCGATCTGCACGTCTTGAAACATCGTCACATCGGCCATTCTCAGTCCACATATTTTTTCTTTATTCCCAGCATTCACCAGTGCCAGATTTTATTTCCAAGGACCAATACCCGGTCAGGAATTTGCTGTTGATTCCACCAAGATAACATCTTTACCAGAATCCAGTGATTATTTAACCACAACTAATCAGGTCATCAACCAAAAGAGGAAGAGCAATATTAATGTCAAGTAAGTTGTAAATAGTACACGATCACCGTCACCGCGATTTTATGAATTATAAACAGGAATTTACCTTCCTGTTGTGGATAAGGTCGGACATTGTGCTTGGACCTCTTTCAAATTTCGAAGAACTTACAAGTCAAACTGTACTTTGGTTTTCAATAACACTGAAGTGATAACCTACCTATCTCTAACATTATTTTGTCAATGGTGCCCACAGTATTCCAAATATTATGACCAACATGGAAATATATGATATAGATATGCAAACTCTACTCATTATATCCAAAAATTTAAATGATTTCATTAAATAATTAAAAATTATGAATAACTGAAACTTTAACAAAGCGATGTAGTCCCAGTACCGTCACAGTATAATTATAGCTTACGCTGGATAAACAATTTTTAATATAATCATTTAAATTTTGATGCGTAGAATGTCTATAATGTCCCTGTTTGGAATACGTTGGGCGCTGTTGACAAAAAGGATCCCTTCTGTCCAAATTTCAATCATCCATAATATTTTCTTTCAGTTTTTAATGAAATCAGATAATTGTTCGCTATGATATGCAGAATATGCATATTTATATCATATATTTCCATGTCGGTCACTTTTTGCAATACTGTAGGCGCTATAGCTTGTCTGTGATTCGTTCACTATCCGACCCCAATTAGCATGTACAATTCTATGTTTATTTCGCAGAGTAACTACAGCTGCTGGAATTGATGTCAATCAACTACAGATTCAGGTAACTACAGATCACCCTGTTCAAATCATGGAGGCTTTAGTAATATAATTTCTGACGTGCTATCCACCTTGTCGAATTAATTAGTCAAACGGCATTGGTGAAATGAGTACCCGTTCTCAATTTGCTAATCGTTCTTCCTAAACAAAAGTTCACTTTTATGAAGGAAATTACCGCCTAGGGGCCGGTTGCTCAAAGCTCTGTTAACTTTTAACGATCCGTTAACATGGAGTAAATGGATCGTTAACTTTAACGGAGAGAAAAGTTGTTGCTGGAAGCCCTGTTAACTTTAACGGATAATGAAATTGACTTTCCAGCAAAAGAAATTTAACGGACCTTTACCAAACGACACATGAAAGATAACGATCCGTTAGTTAAACGGATCGTTAAAATAACTTAGTTTTGAGCAACTGGCCCCTGATCACAATGTTTTAAAATCTCACATAAATCAACATTTTTATTTTCATTTAAATAGATTAATCAAGTGAAAAAAGGGTTTCCCTTTGGAACTGCTGTAGCTTGTGATGAATATGTGAGTGGTGATCAACGATACCAAGATTTTATTAACGCACATTTTAACTGGGCTGTCACTGAAAACGCCTTAAAATGGGGTCAGATGGAGAGACAACCTGTAAGTTGTACTGTTATGGATAAATATTGTTTTATTGGGTTATTTTATTATTATCCAGTGCACAACTGATTGCCCAACAAAATACTTTCAGTTGCACAGTAAGAAGTGATCTGATGGAGCCCCCCCCCCCCGATAATTTTTTTTTTTTTGCTATCATCGTACATATGTTATCGCTCTACGCTCTAATTTTTATGGGATTCTAGTTATTGTACATGTTTTTTGTACTTTTTTCTGTTAGGGTGTTCTACGTAATGAAACCGCCATTGCTGCCTTGAAAAAGCTGAAAAGCCACGGGTAAGTAATAGATTATATCCGACTACTAGTACCTCGTCTCTAATGTGACACGGGCGGCGTGTTCAGGAATTTGAGCAGTGGACCGGGGGAGGGGTCCAAGTTTAGCGTGCGAGCGTGGGGATTTCTCGAGAATTTGAAACATTAATTCTACTCTTTTAGGTGCATGAGTAGTATTCGCAGGTTTGTTTATTTTAAGTTATTTCGATGATGGTACACACCAAAATGTAGTCCATATTCCACGCCCCCACCGATTTGGACGCTTATCTGTGTTCTGTTTGAACTTTCCCGGTGTGGGAATTCTAAATTTTTGTCACGGGAAATTGCCACTAACCAGATTGCGAGTAAGCATTGATCTGTAAATCGCGAAGATATAGAATTTCATAGGAAGCTTTAATTTATAAGATGGCTGTCTAAGAATGGTCTTCATCAACTAAGCATTTATTATTTTATATAACAGAGAAGGGGTAATAGTTTAAATTTTATATTAATGATTATAAATACTATAAAGACTCTCTCGCATTTCTTTTCCCGGACAGAATAAAAATTCGTGCACATAACATGTTTTGGTCTGTTGACAAGTTTGTACAGCCATGGGTTAAAGCCCTATCTCCAGCAGACCTGAGGAAAACAGTTGTAAACAGGATACACACAGTGATGGGTCAAACACAAGGCTTGTAAGTTATTTTATTTTGATATTGGGGAAACAGTTTATTGGGATTGGTATTATCTGAATTTGAGGTACCGTTTAAATGGATTTGTTTTGGATGCTGTTTAGGGGGTCGTTGTGTCGCATTCTTGTGACAAATTGCGTTACCTAAAATGATACCCTGAGCATACAGTGTAATGTTTATCCTTGTCCTCTGCAACCTTCTGAAGCTCTACGCTACTAATATCGTGTGAAGTTTCCATGTTTCACCATTATCGATTATTGTACATTGTACATTATTTGGATAACCCTTTTCCGTTTGTTTGCCAAAGTTTATCCGGATACATATATGGAGAAAATTCTCCGTAACTGACCTACATTTGTACACTGTCTTATTAAGGGATTTTAGAATCATTTTCCAAACCACACACTATTCCTCGATGATCAGACAAGTATACTAAGTTGCATTTACATCTGTTTTTAGAGCAGAACATTGGGATGTCAATAACGAAAATTTACATGGACAGTATTACCAAGAGAAACTTCAAGATAGAGATTTTAATTTGGATCTTTTTCGAATGGCCCACCAGTTTGATCCTAAAGTAAAACTGTTTTTAAATGATTATACAGTGGTAGCACAGGGTGGTTTTACAGGTGTAAGTATTGGAGCATTAACCAAATTACTTTCCTGTCACAGCATTAAATTTAATATAATATTGATGCATTGGTAGTTTATTTTATATCACTGGCGATTTAACGACACACAGAATTTAACAACAACTCATCCTGGTCATGACAACTTAACTTTACTTAACGGTGACGCGTAGGCCCGGTGTGGAGGTATGAAATCAAAAGTTAGAAACGGTTTGAGTTAGAATTGGTGCAAAGTAAAACCTCCTGACATACAGTCTAGAAGATCGTAGTTAGAACTCATGTATTCCTCACAGCACGCCAGCAGTGTTTTGTTCTGTCGAATAATGTGTCCTGTCCCACCGTTGATGGTAGTACTGTGATGACATGCAAACCTTCGGGAATCGGCTCTGGTACTCATGTCCCTTTTAAGGTCTCTACCTTGGCATATTGTTGAGTCTTCCACAGACACGTAGGCTTACCTAGCTTTTTTAAAGCTACATTTTATGCCCCCTCTCTCAACAAACATGACTTTTGTTCCAACTATATTTATTTTCATTATTTATTTTATTCAATCAATGTATATAAATCGTTCAATGCCAAGTTACATTTTTATTCTAGGCTTACCTAGCACAAGCATTAAAGTTTAAAAATTCTAATACTGGTATTTATGGAATTGGTGTTCAGTGCCATTTTCCGGCAAACAGCGCTCCTAACCCTACCTTAATCAAAGTAAGTTCATTTTATAGTTTTCCATTTTTACTAGCAGTAAGATTGTAATTTCATTGTTCATCTAACTGGTGAGCTCGCAAGTGTTTTTAACAGTGCAATGAAAAACCGAACAAACCCCACAGGCTTTACGAGTCGAGCCTACAGAGATAGAATGAGTGTTAACGTTCACCCAACACAAACCAGGATATTTCATCACTAACATAAGGGTATCATTGTATTTCAATAATTGACTCGGTCTTAGTGAGCTTCCACTGTAGGAGGACACCTGAGAAAACCCACGGGGTTCAGCAGACGACCTTACTCCTTGTCACGTACACGCTTGAGATCAAAACAACGACACATAACTCAATTTCAGACCTTATGATCTAACGCGCCCACATTCGACCATTCGACCACCCAATCTCCCTTCGAGCCTACTCCTTGTCACATTTTCTAATATACAACTTCTGTTATATTTTATGTTATAATATTATCTAATTAAATAGCGCACAATAACTCCCCGTATACAATTTGAATTCATATTTCTCTAGGCACATCTTGATACACTAGCTCAAGCCGGTCTACCTATCTGGGTAACAGAACTCGACGTATCCAATACAGACGAAAATGAGAGAGCTGATTGGTATGAAACTGCCCTAAGAGCTTTCTATGGCCACCCTGCTGTGGAAGGTATAATGTTCTGGGGTTTCTGGAGTAATCGCCAGTCTCGGGGTGTTCCAGGTTCTTTAGTAACTGGAGATGAATTTAGGGTGAGTTTGTCGTTTGAATAACTTAAACGATTCGCACCTTTTAGTTTTGAGAATGGTATTATCCTGAAATCGTAATCTAGCAGGCAGGCATATCTGCCGTTGGGTTAAGTTTTATTTACCATTAATCTTTCAGATTATCAAATATTTAATTCCAGATAAATCCAGCTGGCCAGCGTGTCCTTGACCTATTTGAGAACCAATGGATGACCAAAGAATCTAAAATTGGCACTGAAGCGGGACAACCATTCACTGTTAGGGGTTTCCATGGCGAATATGAGGTCAAGGTTATATATAATGGAAAAGACAGAAATGACCTGAAACAGACCTTCACCCTTGACCCCAATGATCAAACCATTAATATAAATGTACAATGAATCTATTAAATATATTGCTGTAAACTAAATAAATGTACGTTGACAAAGGCCAGACTTTTCTATCCAAACGAAAACAAATGTCACATATAGCAACAAAATATATCTACTGCACACCAATCCTTTGTACATGCAATCGGTTTACAAAACAAAATTATAGACTATAGAAATTCCGGCAAAGGATTTAAAACCAAACGTGATTGACATCTGATTTAAAAGGATCAGCACCAGATACATTTTAGTTAATAAAACCTATAAATTCAGTTTAAAGGACCCGTGCAAACCGTTACCGTGTACTGTGTAAATATCCGATTTCTGTGCATGATACTTTAAGAAGAAACACAAACTCCCAGTAATAATCTTAACTTCCAGACGGTGTTACATAATCGTTACAATTATCAAATCCATTACAAAATATCGCCCCAGTATTTTCACGATAAATAGACAATACTGTGGCATTATGTAATTGGATTTCCATAGTTAAAGCCACTTTAGTTACAATACTTTAATAGCTCCACTTTAATTACCACGTCCTGTTTAACTTGGACTGACCCTTAAATATCATTATAGAAAAGCTGCCTTGAGAAGATCTCGTTAGCAAGAAATACAATTCTCTGTTAATTTAAATAACTGATAGTGATGAATAACTTATTATTATATTTATCAATGGAAAGCTCTTAAACAGAAAGTGTTTCAGGATTACAGTTGTCCACCTTCTAAATAGCCACCACTTGGTAATAAAATGAGAAATATATTTTTCCCTGCTTATCTAACTTAATGGTTGTAAGAGCACAATCATTAATATGAATAGAAATATACTATACATAGCTCTAGTAAAATAAATACTAAATATTTCATTCAAACCACACGTAAGAAAAGCGACGGAAATATGAGTTATGCATTAGCGGGGTAAAGATTTTAAGAAGCATCATTCAAGGTTATTAATGTGGAAGTTTATATTTTAATATAATTACATATCAAGAAATGATTATAAATACCACATCCGTATCATATAAAAACTCTCATTATACGTATTCTTTCTATTTTACATTTTTATTTAACGTTTTGCTGAGTCTTTCATTTTCCTTCTTCATTTGGTATCACGGCTGTTCATAAGGAATCATCACAATGGCGTTCTCCGACATTTCTGTTCTGATCAAAGTTAGTTTTGTTGTGTCTTTAGTTGCGTTAATAATTCATATTATCGGTTATTCTACTAATTATTGGGTAGAATATGAAAGTCCACTATATTTATATAAATACCACCAGGGATTATGGCGACAGTGTACCGGTTCCAATGATTCTCATGCCTGTATGGATATTCCTTCTTCTGGATCAAGTAAGTAATATAGTTTGTTTATTTAAATGTAGGATTTGTACGATATAATGCTGATAAGTCGCATGGGATTCTAACCTACCGGAATTTCAATTAGAATGAGAATTGAGGTTTACACTCCGATCCGAAACAACAGTTATACCCGATCTTCAACAAAAAATTCAATCAGTATAAAGAATTTAATTTGTTAAAACAGCAAAGGTTGAAAGAGGTACTAGCCTGTTTCTATCAAGAGAATTAAAGAAGTGACATTCGAGTACTGACGGCAAATAGATGGGCACAGGTCACCAATTATTCCTACCAGGCGCGGATCCAGAGGAGGGGTCCAGGGTGTCTGCCCCCCCCCCTCATACTCAGGCTTGAAAATTTTTTATGCGATTTTATTGGCGATTTTTAGACCTGTAATTTTGGAATTTACCTTCCGGAAATACGTCAAAATGCACCAAATTGAATTTAATTTACCAAATTGAATTTAATTTACCAAATTGAATTGAATTTAATTTACCAAATTGAATTTAATTTACCAAATTGAATTTAATTTACCAAATTGAATTTAATTTACCAAATTTTTCTGGGGGAGGGTCCCCAAACCCCCCGTTAATTGGTTGAGCGCCTTAGTTAAGCAATTATCAAACCTAGACGCCCCCCCCCCCCCCTGCAAAAAATCCTGGATCCGCGCCTGCCTACGCGGTCACCCCTTTCCCTTTTTCCTATTTTGCATGGCGGCCTTTGTTGACTTTTGGCATAGAATCGAAGAAGACAGTTTGAATTTGTTCCTTTAGGAACAGTCCCTGATCGGAACCCTCTCTGACCGTCCCCATATAGCTGCGATATGAAAATTACCGACTATTTTTCACCGTGATTCTTCTTTGATTGCCATTTGAACCATTTGATTTGTCGCCACATCTGCCAAAAATTTATAGTAATTCAACACTATTTTGAGGCAGAATTTTGCGGTTAATGGTATAACAACGTTGGGCACAGGTCAAGAGGGCGTTGGTGGGGGAGGGGGTGTCCTAGCTTCAGTGCTCACGAATTGTCACTGTAACACTTCAATTTAAAGATCCTCCCCACCCCACCTCCTTGTTAAGTAATGTATGTCAAATACCACACCTTCAATTAGTGACATTAATAGGTTTTTTTATAAAAAAAGCAGAATTATAAACACGTTTGGGAATGATGTGTTGACGTTGTGTTTAACAGAAGTTTAATAATGGGACTATTTATTTTTAACCGAGGTTATATTTTCTAGATCGTTGCAATAAAAAAAATCATCCAATTTCTTGATTGATCAGTCAGATGCGTGGCTCAGAAATGAAAATGGCTTGTCCATGCTAGAATAATATTTATATGCGGGTGGTCCGAAACAAGAGTATCAATCATGACAATATGTAAATGAATTTTGAATGATTTTGCATGTATCTTGTATCTTTTTTAATTCGTATATAGCTGTGGAACTGAAGACTACAAGAGCCTTTGAAACTATGGGTTTTTTAGTTGGTATAGCTTCCTCTTTCCTGATGATTTTGGCTCATTTTGCTCGTCAGAAACGAATCATCCGAGTGTTGGGTACTGCTACTGCCTTTGGTGCTGGTAGGTTATATTTTGTATGTATCAGATTGAAATGTAATCATATGGTTGTTATATCATCCGCCGGCCCATTGACTTTTTAAAATTGTCCAGTGTTTATGTTCATGAGTCTGCGAAGGTGGCAAGACCCGAACGCCCCGAATTGAAAGAATTGCAATTGCGATGTGCAGAATTGAGAATTGTTAAAGTTCTGTAGGTCCAGGCAACAGAGATGGTTTTAGTAGAATCGTGACGTACTTAAACACAACAAACATTGTTTTTGCTGTCATGATTTGTTCACATATTTTGCTTGCGGTCGACCCATTCGTTGTAGACAAAACCCCCTTTTTTTAGATCGACGGAACAGCTCAATTTAATGTTAACACATGATTTATCAGTACATCAGTACCTGTTTTCTATAATAAGTCTTAGCATTTGGAAAAACTAGAAGCAAATCGTCAAATTTTAATTATTTCTGATAATATTTTCATACTCAACACGACTCGGCTCTATGTACGTACGGCCGTTTTCGTTAGCCCTGTCGGTATAGAATAGTTTATTCCTGTTACATGTCTATATGTTTTGTTTATATTTACAGGTGTGTTGGTATTTGTTGGTGTAATTGTATTTGCTACAGACAGACCAACAGCATATGAATATGGTTATTCCTTTGCCTTGTCTATAGTTGGTGGAATCCTGTATGTTGTTACAGGAATGATTCTTAGTGTTGACATGCAATCAGGCACCCCAGCAGCTGCTTAATAAGAAACGCAATTAGAAAATCATCTTTCACGGATTTTTATTCTTCCCTTAGATGTTATGGAAATCGTGACGAGGTGCACATTTCTACCACCAGCGAGTTGTCTGATCTTTGGTCAAAAAGGTTCATTGGTTTTATAAAAGTTACAATATATGGACTTTGTACTTTGATGTTGTTCAATTATTCTGGCATATGTTATTGGATTTTAATATTTAAAAACTCGCTGACAGAAAGCTTAGATAAATCAGCGCATTGATTCGTCTGTTTGTATTCATTAGCACACTATTTCGAAATGAAATTTTCACGTCTGCATGGGTTATTTGATTTTTTCTTCTCATTTTAGTGTTCAACTTGTATAACTTGTGAAATCTATGACTGTACCTTTAATCGTATATTATTATATTTTTATCATGGATTCCAAATGTGTATGGATTAGTTGTGATTTTCATTCACAAAACGGCTACATTTAAAAAGTCAATGCCACATTATAATATATTCACCACATACATCTATAATTCTAACATCTGTAAATGTATTTATATTATATTATAATATTAACACATGTGTCATAGGTATTGACTAGCGGAAACAAGGATGCAATTAATATAAACATAATTCTAAAATGCTTCCTGTGATTATGCTGAGTCATCATTTAAGATCAGTAGTGATTATACATACTTAATAAAAGTTTAAATAGGTTTTTTAGTCGTTCTAAATGTGGTGTAAGCATATATATTTAGGAATGATAATATAAGAAAAACATATTTCCATTATTTTTACTCACCTTTTTGTTTTTGAATCCTCTACCGCTAAGACTTCTAAATGTATGCCGTTCCGACCGATCGTCATTTTCGACCTCTTCTCCTTTACCACTTGATGGAAGATATTTGATAGATATGTTGTCACGGTTGTATTTATTCATGGCTCGAGTTCACAAAGCATTCTCAGAATTAAGTTGAGAATTTACTCAAAATTGTTCGCCTTATATTAGCTAAAATATTGACATTTATAAAACGTTGCTTATTTTAATGTATCAAATACATCAATAAGAAACTATGTGCAAAGTCTTATGTTTCTGGATCACTTATATTTTTTTCATAAACAGTGATTGAATGTTGAGTAAATTCTCAACTTAAGTCTGAGAATGCTTTGTGAACTTGAGGCCAGATCTTCTCAACTGGAGTTGTTTGACCCCACGGGATTTTGGTTAGGACACGTTAAGCGACACATTTACGTAATCGTAAAAGACCTTCTTGATAATGGCTGAATGAATTTGGTAGGCGATATGCTTAAGACGAGGATTGAAATAAAGGATCCATCCTAATGATAGGGGCATTGATTCAAGTTTGTCCAAGCTCCACTAGCCAGCCCGTTTGCGCGGTGTGTGATTTGACTTTTACGAATATGGTCAGTATGGGCGCCTCCTTAATATAAGAAATAGACTTGGATTAAGAAAGACTCATGTAATTTCAAACTTTCACAACTGCTGTTATAATGAAATTTAAATTGAAAAAGAACATGTTGTTTAATAGAGCGTAGTTGGATCTCATTACTTAATAAAACACTGTGATAATTGCTCAATGAAGAATATTAACAAAAGGCTCCGGGTAATATACCCCCCCCCCCTCAAACCACCCATAACAACAAATTATTTCTTGTTCGTAACTATAATGTCATGAATGACCTGACTCTACATTTACATCGGAGATGTTCAAATTAAATTTTGTAAAAAAAAAAAATTAAGACAAAACTTCCAATTTTTAAGGCATGATTTTAATAGATCTTTGGTTTAAGCATCGTTGAAATTTTATTAGATTGTATAACTGTAAACTGAGATGTATTTGCATGTACGTTTATAAAGAATATTTTAATTTCACTTGACAATCTTTCATTCGTTCATCTGTCACTTGATCAAAAACTTCACTTTCCGCTACAGTGAACCAGTTCTTCCAATCACCAACTTTACCTGGAATCAGATTAATAGAGGATGGATAGCAGATAGCAACACAAAGCTTGATAATACGCATACATTGCGGACATGTATCGACAACAGCTTATCCGAAATGAAAACTTGAATGTTTAACAAATTTGATAAGGATCAGTTTCGTGTTCTCATTTAAAAATTGAAGAATAAATGGACGTTTGTAAACCAGAACACGGCACGATTGGCCAAAGGCACCCTGTGTGCATATTAACTAGGTATTACTTTAAGTATAATAGTATCTTGCATTCCTAACATCTACAAATATCCCGTCATATCTTAGTCTTTAAAGGGACAATCCCGATAAGAACAGAGTCTCAAAAAATAAAGTCCGAGTATTTATGAAATTTATGGACCAAAATATAGTGGCATGGTGTATTTACCTTGTCTCAAAATTTCAGCTCAAAATATTGAGTCGTTTGGACGTGAACGTCAACACTGCTTATCCGGACACGTAACCCTTTTAAGATTTCGTGTCATTTTTTTCATTGGGTGACCTGATAATCGATTAATGTTTCTTGAGAGGTCTTTACAGTGAATGACCCATGCCCTGTACTTGATAACAAAAGGTAAATTTCACCTACATATTATTTTTATAGAAAAAAGTCTTGTTTTATCCAGATACTGTATAATAAAACGTTCTCCATTTCTGTACGAAGACTGTCAGGTTTAAGTTATTTACAAGCGTATCACAAATATCGGGTTAGTAGGTGGGCCTTAGGTTATGGATTTTAAAGGATTTTAACACAAAATTAAGCAGTTTTATTCCCCAAAAAGTTACCGGGATTGGCACTTTAAGTTATTGCAAAGTTAATCTAGTAGTTAGTATTGTGATATAGAATTGGTGTTTGATTGTTCTGGCAAGGGAAATAATACTACATGTACATCGAAAATAACTTCAACAAATATAGTTTTAGTTAGAAAAATGTTTTGTCAAGAGCCGCTCTCGCAAACGAAAGTAACATTTGCCACTGTCTTTGTCCCCCTGGATTTACAGAAATTTTTTAATAGTGATATAGACGTTGTTTGTTTTAGTCCAGGCACACATTAAGGCCATTTTGTAAATGTTTTACCTTTCCTATACATGGATGCCCCATCTTTAAATTGTAAACCCAATTTGTCAACTTTTTGATCTGCATCCGCCTTTTTCAGTTTCTTAAAGGAACAGGCATCTACTATAGCCTCACATAATTCATCAGATACATCAATTTCTAGGAACTTAGCCAAACCTTTTACATGATCAACAGGATTCTGAAGTAAAATTAATAATGATTGAAATATTGTTATTGTGTAATGCTATAAAGGGTCGACGTGTATGCTTACAATCCATTTAGGACTTTCATATTGTTCATATTATTGTTCTTCTGATGAATGGCCGTTCTTTACTGTACTTTGACTTAACCAAAGCAAAGCTATTTTATGTTCACTATCAACCCTCTGATATTCGCCTGATTTTTGTTTTGGACTAGAGGTTGAACTGGATTGAATCTCCGAATCCATGATAATCTGTACCAAAGGATGAAAGATAATCTGAAGGTCTAAGAGGAATCATTTCTTTTAATATCCACCTAAAATGCATTAACGAAATGAAATGAAATGGGGTTTAACGTCCTACTTTTCTGCGTTAAAAGGACTAATTGAGACGAGCATCAGTGTTGAGTACCCTTGGAGAAATCTTGCCAGGGCAGCTGCGCTACGACCTACCCTTATTGCCAGGGTTATTTTACATATACACGACAACACGTACATTGCAAAACTAACAAGGGATGTAAAACTGCATAAACAAACCTCTTGCATGTCTTCATATGTAAGCCTGTAAACTGGGTGATTACTTGTATTACAAAACTTATCCCATTCTAGCACATAATCAAACCATGATCCAAAAGGCACTGAAATAAATGAAAGGATTACATTAAGAAGTAAGGTAAACATAATATGTACATTGCATACCTATTGTAGCGATTCCGACGTGACGTTCTCCGTTATTCTAGTAATGACCCAAAACAACTACTGTTCGCTTTATCATACGTGTTGTTGTAACGATAGCCGTATAGTGTCGGGTGTAACCTTCCATTACAACAGTAGTATTAATAGGTGTATCCTTCTATGATATAAGTAGTGACGGGTTTAACCTTCTGTTACGTGTGAAAACTTCCGTTACGATGTAAGTGACGATAGGACTAGTAACGGTTGTAACCGGCCGTTATGATACAGCGGGTATAATCAGCTGTTACGATAGAAGTAGTACCGGTTATAAACTTCCGTTACGATAGCAGTCGTGCCGTGTATAACCTTCCGTTACAATAGAACATAGAAGTAGTGACGGGTGAAACCTTCCGTTAAGATAGAAGTATTGAAGGGTGTAACGGAGGTATTGACGAGTATAAACCTTAGAGGTATTGGCGGGTGTAACCTTCTGTTGCGATAAAAGTAGTGCCAGGTATGACCTTCCGTAATGATAGAAGTAGTGGCTGATGAAACATTCCGTTACCATACAGACAAGGGGTTAACCTTCCGCTACAATAGAGGTATTTACCTTCCATTACAACATAAGAAGTCCGTTTTCCGTATGCGCATTTCCTCCAGCGAAAAAAAATGGTATAATGCAAATGTAATGGGACCGTTTCCATGTAAGCGACTATAGATGGACGACGTTTTCACAGGCGTTATTTCTCACGTGAAATGTGCGCATTCGGATGTTTATGTACTGGGGCCGGTTGCTCAAAACTAAGTTATTTTAACGATCTGTTAAACTAACGGATCGTTATCTTTCACGTGTTGTTTGTTAACGGTCCGTTAAATTTCTGTTGCTGGAAAGTAAATTTCATTATCCGTTAAATTAACGGGGCTTCCAGCAACAACCTTTCTCTCCGTTAAAGTTAACGATCCGTTTACTCCATGTTAACGGATCGTTAAAAGTTAACGGAGCTTTGAGCAACCGGCCCCTGGCATACAGACACATGTTTTCTTCCACTATGCCAATCAGACTCTCTTGTGTCTGCAAATTCAGCTTGCATTAAATTGGTCATTTAACACTGTTAAGTTCTATCACGTGATAAAGCCTACGAAGCGAGGCCGCTGTTGGGCGAGACTTGATCACCCAGTTCCTATGCACATATCGAGTAATGATAGGTTTATAAAGGGACTGGGTGATACAGACTTCTTTTGACCTTTTTTCGGGTTACTTCCGGTCTCGGGAAGTTGATCGTCGATAAATGATAGCGGTTCAAGTTTGATTTGTTATCAATAACAGTGTTAAATGACCAATTTAATTACACCGGAAGGTGAATAATAATCAAATAAAGTCTCGTTAGCAATAAAAATGACATGAAGTGTTAGAACTAGTGAGTATTGTGAGATGATATCAGACGATACATGGTAAATCAGTCAAAACAAAGATGGCGTCTGACTTACCTTGTATTCTTGTATTAAGCAGTGGTAAGAAGTTTTATTTTAATTTATTTTAATCCCTTCAAGTGCCTGTGTGTATTGTGTATGCCCGTACAGTTCATTAGTACAGTTCGGAGCAGAACTTAGGACGTTAAACTCCATTTCATTTTATTTCATTTTATAGGCGTCCGTTACGACAGATGATTAATCAATTATATTATTGAAACAATTCTAGAATTCATTACTAAGTGAACCAGAGACGCGCAATCCAACATTTAAAAATAACTGACCTGATCTGAATAAAAACATATCTATGAAATCTGTAAAACTGCTTTGAAGTCTCCCATGCAGTTCCATCGAGCTGAGATGACAGAACCATGATACCGCCGTGTCTTTAGGATTTCGTGTGATGGAAACTATTTTTGTTTTCTTTTCAAAAATTTGTTTTGGTAAATGTCGTAGCCAGAAGTGTGAATTAAGAACTCGTGGTGATTTTTCTCGATCTATTACAGCTAGGTCTGTAGCCTCCAACATTTGTTGTTCTTTACAGTCAGTTTTATAATTTGTCGTCTGACCGTTCAGCATATGAATTACTTCCCAAAGCCAGTGAGTACCTAAAAAACACAAATATTATTCGTTTAAGAGTTCGTTTAATAATATTCTGGGGTTGTTTATCCAAATTATTGAAAACAGTCCATGATTTCAACAACAGAGATGTGGGTGCATAATTTCGACCCATAAAAGTGGTGAGTTAAAAATTAACACGAACAAGGGGGTTAAATATGATAGGTTTCCTAAAATCAGTCAGTTTTCCTAGATGAAGGTACTTTTATTGCGTTTTTTACGCAGTTAATGCAATTATTTCTTTCAAAATGGGGAATGGGAACTTACCTGCTTTAGGATATGCACATATAATGACGTCATCATCTCGCATTTCCATCTCTTTTACTTTTTTAAGATGTTCTTCGTGTGTGGCATTCTTTAATTCATCAGGAAATATGACCATGGGAATACCATCTACCTCTACAGCATTAAAATCATTACCAGATTTATCTGTTAGTGTCGTATATTTTATGTTAACATTTGATGACATTTCTTCCATTTTTGATTCTTGTACCTGTAATGTACAAATAGCCAATCTGACTCACATCGGTAAGGCAAAAGCTTTCTTTTATCTCTGTACAAGATGACTGACCTTTACGGTCACGATCAGCATAGGTCTACGTGTGACGTCGCACCATACGGCGTCGATAACATATGAGTAACATCAGACCGTGGACTTTATAATAGCTTGTAAGGTTCATGATCGGACGTTTAACACAAACAGACCGAGCAGAATTGGTGCCCTTTACTCATTGCCTTCGCTTACTATTTTATGTATCCATTTACACTAAAAAAGGAAACATTTTTTTATCCAGATATATTTTCAACGCCGTTATTTTTCCTTAATTTAATTTGGGGAAGAAAAAAAAAATACTATTGAGAGCTAATTAACTCGCTCTGATGTCATCTATTTTGTCGATAGTCGCAGCCAAGTGAATATTGACTTCTGATCAATTTGATAAACAAATGTAGATAACTCTTTGATCAATCTGATTAAAACACAGATCCAATTTTGTTTCGTTTTTTATAGTTCAAAATTTCGTTTTTACTTGTCTTTACTAGGCCTACTCTTGGATCTGGATGACTTGTTATTTAACTCGCGTTCTGCCTCAAATGAGGGGGCAGCCAATCTGTCGAATCGACCGTTTGATCTTTTCATGTGTGGAACTGTGGGTAGATATTACCAGCAAATGACGTCTATACTAACACCAGCGGATAGAAATCAAAACAAAACAAAAGAAGATTTTAAAAAGCATGGCGGTCGGTAATTGGTTAATCGAATGACTGACGTTATCGGGTCAACGTCCCGTGCTTGATACCTGACGTCATAGAACGTGAGCTCCCACTATAACTTGTTAGATCTACATGAGTGTAGGCCATCGAAAGTATAAAAAACGAAACGAAATATAGATCTATATTTTAATTAGATTGCTTTTTGATCTTACCAAGGCTCGTGACTAGGAGAATCATTTTGTTGCACAGATCATGAACACATTTAAATCATGATTGTGTTTAGACAGGACACTGCCTTGCCTATTGACGTTGTTGGACCCAAAATAACTTCCACAGTGGGTATATGATAGCAACGCCTGTTTTGTCACATATTGATACTTATTTGGCTAACGTTAGCTAATTTTGGCAATAGTCACATTTATAATGGTTTGAGACGGGAATAGTGTGGGGTAAACGTATTTGTTTACCCCACACTATTCCCGTCTCAAACCATTATAAATGTGACTATGAATTAAAATTCATTATGAGTTTTCTATGAAATTTTAATAAATATCTGGAAGTTTTAGGTCATTAAAATAAACGCACACTATCTCGTTAAACGAGTGTCTGCATAGGGCTTCGTAGTTTTAAGTACGCCGAGCTGCAATGATAATGTCACACAAATATATCAGAATAAGTGTACATGGACACAGGGCATCCAATACTTTGCCCATTGACTTTAAAGGAGACAAGTCTCTAACTCAATATCATCCACAGTTTCGCCATTGCAAACACGACATATTGGTGCTTTTGAGCACCATATGTAAGAAAGCGATTCGATAAATGAGGCTTAACAAAAAACAAAAGGAGTACCGATGTAGACTGCCCCTTAATTTGGACTTTTCGGTGTCGACTGGAATAACCAGACGCTAGAGATTACCATTTGATTGAGACTTCTCGTGTATTTCGTCGAACAAAAATTATAACTGATTTGAAATTACAGTAAAAACAGAAGGATTGACTTAAATCAGTTTATATTCTAGGTGCCAAAGAAAAAAGAACCTAGCCCCTTTAATGTTAATTCTCGTCTCCAATTTGATCGGCTCTAAAGTTGCCCCAAATCTTCGTTGGGTTGAACGCACACGCGGTTATAGGGTTCACCATGGAAGTCTTGTGATACACAAACTGAAAATAGCATACAACATGCAACTGACAGTCCTACATTTCAAAATCATGGATACTCACCAAAACCTGACAGAAAATGTATATATTTAAGCCCCGTTCTTCTATTCTGTACCAAAATCGTTATGCACCGGGTGTGGGTGGGGAGCGAAAGACTATAATTAACTATAGCACTAAATTCGTGAGAAATAATGGTGCCCTATTTTACTCCGTCGCACGTATAGAATGAGACATGAGAAATTGAATACGTAACCTACGTGCGCGCAACAACCTTGAATTGTGTATATATAAGCCTACCGTTATGATATTATAGCAGTAATTGTATCCACTGTGACCTACTCAGCAGCCGATAACTGCAATTGCAAGTGTTCAACAACTAGGTGACCATGACTTACATGATATTGCATTTTATGACTTGGATAGGAGACAGTATAGGACATATTATATTTAGACTAACTACCCGAAGCTCTATAAGATAAAGGTTAGTACTTGCCTTGATAGGGTGAAAAACTCTTTCCCAGCGAAGACGCTTTTCCCAGATTTGTTCTAACTACTTTTCAAGTTATTGCCCTTGCATCCTTTAGCGAATCACGTGTCTTCACTCTCTCCCTTGTCCCTCGTCCGAAATCGTTGCCTTTTTTCTGGCCTTGTTGGCTATGCTGGGTGACCACCAATCATCAAAGATAGGTTGCCATTTGTCAGGCAATGAAACATGGTCCAACAACAGCTTAATCGTCTGGGCAGTCCACAAAGGTAATGGGAGCATCCGCACACTGAAAACTGATCAAGAGTAACACTTAATGAAGTAATTTTCAGTAATAATTTAAATTTGATTTTCTACTTACTGTAATTTTCAGTAATGATTAAAATTTGATTTTCTACTTACTGCATAATAATACATATTGTTGGCATTTGAAATATTTGTGAGCGATCCAGTGTGTTGTGTCTGCCTTTAAACTAAACTCCATTCATGATACCAATAATTTCTCTTTTACAACTTTATATTACTGACGTCACTTCCAAAAATAACTGAAAAGAGTATATTAAGATGGGATAGTCACTAATTCTGTCAAGGTCTATGATTTTAAAGTAGCTGAGCCTCTCTCTCAATATCATCCAAAGTCTTATACGTTGAAAACACGAATTATTTGTCAATTCAAAACAACATTGATGTTGTTATCTTACGTTGAAAAGGTAGGTTTCTGATATCCAATATTTAAGACAAAATAAACATTTTACCATTGGTACACGAATCGTGTACCATAGTAAGTTTCAGCGTCATTTGTAACAAGTGACAAGATAGAACGGGTCTAGACATATTCCACAACACATGTCAAACGGCGACGCCATAACTTATCTGCAGTGCATGCGCAATACACTGGAATAACCAGATACTAGAAATTTCTATTATCTTGAGACTCCTGTCGTATGTCGGTGGTTATAACTGTTTGAAATCAGAGTCAAAACGGAAACCATTGCATGTAAATCAGTTCATAGACAATAAGATTACATTATTATATAGTCATACGTTGCTACCCAAATATTAACGATTTAGCTCCTTTAAATTCCGTTGTTGATTTGATTTCCGCCGTAATCAATTGCACGTTTGAGTTATGGTCCTTCTATGCCTAAAATTATGAGTATATTATGTAGATACAGAGCTTCACAAAGTGTACATGCAGTGTACATATAGGCCTGTCATGTCGTATTGACACAAGTACACAAAATAGGTTAGCTTTATAAATAATCCCATGACGACCGTAATATATGACCACATTCTATAAATACATAGGTTATAATTTAACTTACTTATCTCACTTATATGACATAATTTATTTGTTCTCCCGGTACTTCGAACAGGTCAAATATTTTTGGTGGAAAATGTGACGATGTAGAAGTATTTGGTGTCAAAATATATGTTTTGGGGGTCGCAGATTCCAATCTTGTAAAATGATCACATGTTCACGTAATTAGCATATTTGGATCATTGGGATAATGAGACACGAATCCTTCTAATTGTCCCTGTTCACCGTCAATCTCCCGCAACGTGTGAGCTTATCTTGCGAGGCAACCGCTTGTTTTATTAAAATCGACCAAAGTATTGCTAATACTTTGAACGCTACTGACAAAAAACGTTCTTGACGGTTATTATAAGCCCATGTTTGTCCACATTTCAATTATCCACAAGTTTGTGGACGACTTGACTGGCACCCATTTAATTAAGTCCTTACGTAAACTTTATTCGCGAACGACATGCTAAATAACAATTCTCTTTCGTACAGAAAAAATCGACTGGAACGGTCGATACTGTTTTGGGAATATATCCTTTTTATACCCACACGAATCAGCACGCACAATTTTTTTTAATTCAAAATTGAACCATGTTAGTCCCGAAATGACTTAGTTTATTCGAGTGAACGTAAAGCCTCTACTTATCCCCGCTATAAACCGCTTCTAAATGGTACATTGAAAAAGTGGAAATATGGCTTGTACGTCTATGTCAATGAATCAAACTCTCAATTTAAAAAATGAAAACTAAGGTAGTTAAACACATAGTATCTAGATTATAAAAATTGTGCGTAAAAATTCCAATATGTAATTCTTTTTAAAAATTGAGTTTTTTGTTTGAATTCTACAAAATTTCACATCTATTAGCAATCATTGTATAAAAATGTACAGTTTTAATTATATCGGGTCTTTTAATCAAGTTCTTGACAACAGCCCTGGTTTAAACTTCATACAATATTTTTTATTCTGTCTCAAACATATTTACAATACTTTTTATACAATACTTATGTTAAAAGGTTTTTCGTCTGGTAGCAGTCTTGTCCCAGTTCTGCTCTCTGGCCTGGATTGATTTCAAAACTTTCTTACTTAAGCTGGTGGTTTTACGTCCGCTTCCACATAAGTGATATCGCAGACTAGATTTCAAAACGCATTTTCTGATCTTCTGGGCCGGATCGATGTCCAGCCTTGGATTCTGGACACCACAACCACGCACCGTGATCTGATTGGTCAGTATTCGGTGGGGCAATGCCCCGGACGGACAGAAAGTTATTACCGGAGGTTGCAGCTGGTCATTATATATAATAACAGGTTATGCTTCCAGTACAAATTGCTATACCATTCAAGAAACTGGTATATCCTAAAACAGATATGAAATGAAATTGTCGGGCCAGGATTTGAAGACCCACTGATATTTCAAAATACCAAGCCCGGTGCTTCAAATTAACCATCTTAAACCCGTGGTTTAAGTCGAAGTAATTATGATGACTGTTACTGACAAACCTCCCTTTAATTTGCCGTAGCAGATGACGTCACCCGTTCCAATATCGTTACCGCCTAGATTTAAAGCTTTCGTGTACGTGGTTAGGGTTAGGTTCTTGTAAACTGACTCTATAACAAAAGAAACGTCTTAGCCTGCCTTTATGTCCCCAAGATGGAGGTCATAATTTTACCGAACGGTAAAAAAGGGTTACCGTTTTACATTATACGTTATTCGTTTTATAAAAAATACTATCGATAGTACTTTTTCAGCACAACAATTAACAACGTAAACATCTCATCGTACTGAATTTCTGAATTTCGTGACGTTCAACATCGCAAATTCATAGGACAAAAATGAATAAACACCGAAAGTTCCGATAAACAGTGATTAATCCTACACACTTCCCTAATTACCGATGACACGCATATCGTGCGAATTGCAGTTGGAATTAAGTCGACAAAACAGCAATTCAAGATTTACCGTTATAATTTAGTACGGCATGCACATGTTGACAAAGACTCAGCGAATCGAACTACAATCCAACAAGAATTTCATGCTAGCCTCAACATCGAGAGTTGATTATGGTCTGAATAGGTTAATTAATGTTTAATTAATAGTTTTTATAACATTCCAGGCCTAAAGAAAGACCTACAATAGACAGATTTTGCTCTTGCATAATGCATGTTTAACTGAGACATTAAATCATTTTGAGGAGCATTTGTCTGTCTTACCAATGACTAATTTAAAAATTGTGTGATGTAACTATAGACCCACAGGCACTTGAAGGGATTAAAATAAATTAAAATAAAACTTCTTACCACTGCTTAATAAATACAAGAAGGTAAGTCACTACGCCATCTTTGTTTTGACTGAGATACCATGAATCGTCTGAATTCATCTCACAATACTCACTAGTCCTAACACTTCATGTCATTTTTATTGCTAACGAGACTTTATTTGATTATTATTCACCTTCCGATGTAATTAAATTGGTCATTTAACACTGTTATTGATAACAAATCAAACTTGAACCGCTATCATTTATCCACAATCAACTTGCCGAGACCGGAAGTAATCCGAAAATAGGTCAAAAGGAGTCTGTGTCACCCAGTTCCTTTATAAACCTATCATTACTCTATATGTGCATAGGAACTGGGTGATCGAGTTTCGCCTAACAGCGGCCTCGCTTCGTAGGCTTTATCACGTTATAGAACTTACGAAGCCAGGCCGCTGTTGATTGAGACTTGATCACCCAGTTTCTATGCACATATCGAGTAATGATAGGTTTATAAAGGGACTGAGTGACACAGACTTCTTTTGACCTTATTTCGGGTTTCTTCCGGGCTCGGCAAGTTGAATATCGGTAAATGATAGCTTTTTAAGTTTGATTTGTTATTAATAACGCTGTAAAAGGACAAATTTAATTACATCGGAAGGTGAATAATGATCAAATAAAGTCTCGTTGGCAATAAAAATGACATGAAGTGTCAGAACTAGTGAGTATTGTGAGATGACACCAGACAATATATCATAAAAAAGTCAGAACAAAGATGGCGTCTGCCATCCCTTGATCATATAGGCTAGTTATAGTCAAGCAGTAGTAAGAAGTTTTATTTTAATCCCTTCAAGTCCCTGTGTATAGACCCTATGTCCAGAATGTCGTAAAAACAATATGAAGTGGCATGGGATGTCGTAACGGTTCATTTGTATTACAAAAATCCCAATTTCGAACTACAGTGGTAGTATGTTCAGCTACGAACCTCAACCTCTATCCTATAATTATTGACGTTATAACATGCATTAAGCAAGAGCAAAATCTGCCTATTGCAAGTCTTTCTTTAGACCTGAAAACTATTAATTAGACATTATTTAACTTATCCAGACCATAATCAATTCTCGGTGCCAAAGCTAGCCTGCGACATTTGTTAGATTGTAGTTTGATTTGCTGCAAAATTTTCCTTCGTGATTTACGATTAAATGGATAATCGAGACAACTAGTTTTTTCCTACCGACTTAAGTAATGATGACCGAGGCTAAGCGGATCTTCAATTCGCATAGTTCTCGGTTCATAGTGGATCAATTTGAAAGACATTTCGAGCAAATTACCTTTACATTAGCTAGTTTTTAATTAGTATAGTGAGGACTGTCAACTCGTTACCTAATCTCCCATAATGTACCTTAAAACGTTTGAACCTATTTTTTTTAACTTTTGAAGAAAGCACTGTTATCAAAGTTTTGAAAATGCCTCTTTATCCCTGTTATATTTACAATGCCTAATGTAAATCGGGTTATGAACAATAATGTGCCCCTTCAGATTGAAGAGCCTTCTTAATTACGCTAATCAAATTCATCATATAGATAAATGTCTTGTCACCTAAAGCTTTAATTCTGAATAGTTTTAATTTCATTGCGTTTAATATGAATGTGTCTTGTGTGCTTATATGGATTTTTCCATCCAAATTATGTTGTCGAAATTATGCCCTTGGTTCATTGTTTTAACAGAGTGTTAATGAAAATAAAAGTTCCATTTCAAATCAAACGCTATTGAAAATTCCACCAATTATTTCTAGTCCTCAAGTCTTGATTTTTGAAAAAACAAACACAAACCGATCAAATCACTACATTGACTAAAATAATTAGTTTTAACCATTTATACTTACATCGTTTTTTGACATAAAGATCTACAAAATCACTTAAATTGCCATGGTAATCAAGTGTCTTTGCCCAGGATTTGAAATGAAAAAAAAACATGGATACTGCCGTGTCTTTGGGATTACAAATGAGGTAAATTATTTTCGTTTTCTTTTCAAATATTTGTTTAGGTAAATGTCGTGGCCATAAATGTTTATGGTATTCTGTTGTTTGACCCCTCAACATCTGAATCACTTCCCAGATCCAATGAGTACCTAAAATACACAAAATCGTTTCCTGAATTCGAATAGCTCACAATCTTGTAGGAAAAACCTTAAAGATACTAGTAACTCACAGTCAAGTAGACGTATCTTAATGTCATTAGTAACTCACAATCAAATAAAGGTAACTTGACGCCTTTAAGAATTCACAATAATTCACAATCCTTACCTTACCCTAAGGTCATTAGTAATTCACATTCTACTAGAGGTACCTAAATTAGTAACCCACAATCATCTAGTAATCAAGATGGTGGTCGAAAGAAGTCATTGGTAAATCAAAATAAAAAAATTGAGCATTTGGTCTGATCGTTGTATTACACAACATTCGAGAGAGTCATGATAATGACATCACCGTTCGCTTTATGTTCTCGCTTGCTTTGTACATCGATCTCTTCCACAATTAAGTAAAGAGAATTTTATAAACCACTTACCTGCTTTGGGATAAGCACATATAATGACATCATCAGCTCTTATATTCAGTTCTCTAAGCTTCCTGAAATGTTCTCCATGTGAGTTACCTAGCATTTGTTCAGGAAACGGTGGTAACGGCATTCCGTCTAGTTCAATCGCTTTAAATTCATTTCCTGATTTATCTGTGAATATGATTGGTTTTACATGATTTTGGTTTTCCATTTTGATTTAGTGTATTATACTAGTTCACGTGGATCTTAACCTAAAAGTATGAAGAAATCGTGTAGATAACTAAATGAAATTATGTGGGGTTCATTGTCTTACCATTTTCACCAACCGGGATTATGAAAACGGTCAAACTATGTGAATAGGACATTCTTTTACCAGAGTGGCCTATTCGTGTGGATCTTTAACGTGCTAACTAATTATCCCAACGAATAAAAAAGTTCTCTCTTGAAAAATTGAAATCCCACAAACATTTGACACAGAAACATAACGATATGGAAGCTGATTACGTCACCTCTCGGGAGATATGATTACATTCGTTTTAAAGGCCTTAAAATATTAAAGTTTGGTGGTTTGTTCATAATGGAAGAAATCCGATCAAAATTTACAATGGTTCAGAAGATAGATGCTTTTCATTTACCAGACCTGGTCCTGCAACACTGAGAAAGTGGCCGGATGATAAGAAGGTTAAATACTTACTGGTAAATGAACCAGTACCAAGTCACAGAATCGGCCATAGATAACGAACTAATATAATGTCATTCAATTGAACAGCTTCAAGTGTAGCCAGTTACTGTAGTGTTGTTTATTATGTCATATTGACCTTCGCCGGATAACTGTGTACTATGGTGGCCGGTTGGTATCATGTTGTGATGCCGTGGTTTCGCTCTTCATAAGGCGACAACCCGACATCACAACATTTTAACCCGACACCACGACATGACGACATTTTTACCCGATAATACATTTTTTCGCGACATTCCTCCCCAAACTATGATTATGTAAATTGGTCCTGTTGTTGATCAAGAAAGTTACCTGGGATTTTTCAGCGTGGTTTCTCCCTGTTGGTAGTTCAGGACAAAGAGCATGGTAACTAACGGTGTGTAGTTGTGCCAACGGGACAAAAAAAACAAGCTCATGTGTACACATTCCTGAACACACACCTGCTGTACTATCCTGCTCATTGATTGGATGAACCTACATTAGTTTGTTCCATGTCTAGTGTAGTGTCTGATCCAAGGGGAATCCATCTGTCACATTTTACGACAGCATTCGACAAAAGTTTTGATTCACTTTCGCATTATATTTATTTATGCAATAAATGTTTCTCGAACGCACACTCATTTTGGTGTTGCGTTATATTTTTCTCAGTGTATATTCAAGGCGTCAACTGACGGCCCAAATAGTAAATAACAATAATGCACTACAGAGCTTAATTTACTTTCTAGAATACCACTTTTTATGCATTCTTCCGAAAGGTAGGCTATATTTTACATTTTAATATCGGTAAAATGTGTTGAATTTACAACCGACTCGAAGCAGGATGCGTGACTTGATCAAAACATATTATTATATAGGCAGATCGGGGTTAAAAAGTAGAACTATCGGAATGATGTAAGCAGTTTATCTAAAAAAAGGCTAACATCCTGACGTAAATTCAAAAAAGATTTCAGCAACATAAAAAGTTTCTAGACTAGCTATCTTCTTGTAATTACAAGATACCTAGATGCCCATGAGTGACAGTTTAAAGGTCACCATATACACCGATTTCATGCTCCCATAAATACCATTGACTTCATCCTCCCACCAACTACATATTTATATCATGATTCATCAATTTTAATGCGCTCTTTCAAGCCATAGAACGCTATTTCTATTTTTCGGAAAACTTCTTTAAATTTGAATTTTGGACAGTAAGTAAGGAAAGGGATGTTCTGAAAAATGGACCCTCCCTCAATGAAATGAGTTGACTGACATAGCGTCTAACAACAGTTTATTTATAGCTTGCGTATCTTCCGACGAATACAAAGTTTTGAGAGGGATTTGAAGCAAACGTTTGATAGATTAATTAGTTTGAATATATTTTTAGCCCAAATATATCATCAAATCACACAGTTTGTATCTTTAAGGAGAACATGGAATCAATGTATCATAAATTTATATTAATGAGGGAATGAAGTTGATGAGAGTATGGGTATTTAATGAGGGCTCAATCTGATGATGCCGATCCCGTAACATACAAAAGTACTTCGTTGGGCTGGAGGGTTGGGTGGTCGATTTGTTAGCACGTGCGTGCTTTATCCCAAAAGCCTGTCATTGAGTCAACTGGCGTGGTTTCGAATCCCCGTTTGTACGTGACAAGGAGTAGAATCGCCTGTCCAACCTCGGCTGTCCTCCGGTTTCCTCCAACTCCTAAAGAGAGAGAGGTGGTGGTGGGGGGGGGGGGGGGTTAACGTTCACTCGACACAAACTAGGTCATTCCGGGCCTAAAATATGGTTTAATTTTATTTCAATAATTCGTAGGGGTCTTTAGCAGTGGGAGGAAAGCGGGGAACCCGGAAAAAACCCACGATGTTTGACAGGCGACACTAGTCCTTGTCGCGTACAACGGGGGATTCGAAATCACGCCAGTTGAGTTAATGACAGACTTTACGATACAGCGCGCACGTGCTTACAAATCGACCTGCCAACCATCCAGCTCAACGAAGTACTTTTATGTTACAGGGTCGGCATCATCAGGTTGTCTGTCCTCTGGTTTCCTCCAACTGCTAAAGAGAGAGGGGGGGGTGTGATTTAACGTCCACTCGACACAAACTAGGTCATTTCGGGACTAACATATGGTTTAATTTTATTTCAATAATTCACTTGTGCGTAGGGTTCTTTAGCAGTAGGAGGAAAGAGGAAGACTCGGAAAAAACCCACGATGTTGGACAGGCGACACTACTCCTGGTCACGTGCAACGGGGGATTCGAAACCACGCCAGTGGACTCAATGACAGGCTTTATGATACAGCACGCACGTGCTAACCATTCACCACCCAACCCCCACTACTAAAGATCCCTACGCGCAAGCGAATTATTGGAATTAAATCAAACCATATGTTAGTCCCAAAATGACCTAGTTTGTGTCGAGTGGACGTTAAACCACATTCCCCCTCTCCCCCCCTCTCTCTCTCTCTCCCTCCCTCTCTCTCTCACTCTCACACACTTCTTTGGCCTATAATTATCCGATAAATCAGTGTTGGACGACCTTGAAATAAACTAGTTTTTTTCATCTGATTGACCCTAACGGGCTTCTCAAGAAAACTATTACAACATAGCCTTTTCTGAACTATCTTGTAATTACGAGATAAAATATTCTGACTATATTGTTATTACAAGATAGCCTGTTCTGACCTATCTTGTAATTTCTGACCTATGTCGGAAAAGGCTATCTTGTAATATAACAAGATAGTTTTTAAAAAAATGGCTATCTTGTCAGAATATTTTTTTTTTCATTTGATTGACCCCTATGGTCTTCCGTACTAGACTTTCGCCATCATGCCTACTTCATTTTCCTCAAACGGACACCGTAACTAATACTATACTACGGAAGCCTCCTGGTGCCACGATTTTATTTTTTTTTTAGCGTAATTGTGACTTTTTATCTCCTACTTAGGACTTTTTATCTCCTAATTAGGACTTTTTATCTCCTAATTAGGACTTTTTATCTCCTAATTAGGACTTTGTATCTCCTAATTAGGCCTTTTTATCTCCTAATTAGGACTTTTTATCTCCTAATTAGGACTTTTTATCTCCTAATTAGGACTTTCTATCTCCTAATTAGGACTTTTTATCTCCTAATTAGGACTTTCTATCTCCTAATTAGGACTTTTTATCTCCTAATTAAGTAAAACGGTAGTATTTAAGTGAATCTCTTCGCGCTTGGTGGTATAATCATGGATGGACTTGTAATGCCAGTGTATAAGCGTTCCTTGGTTCAAATGTCGGAGGATATCGACATTATTGGTTCTTGCGTGTGTCGAGAACCAAAACCGAGGAAACGCTTAAATTCTTCGTTCAAGTTGATCGCAACCTCCCAAAAATAGACTAAAAACCTATCACTACTCGTCAGAAATATAAATTATAGCATCACTACCAATTAGAAATATACACAAAAAGCATCACTTCCCTTTGGACATATCCACAAAAATCATCACTACCCTTTAGACAATTTCCACAAAACTCATCACTACCTTATACAAATTTCCACACAACTCATAACTATCCTTCAGAAATGTCCGCAAAACCCATCACTACCCTTCAGAAATGTCCACAAAACGCATCACTATACCCTCTAGAAATGTCCACAAAACGCATCACTACCGTATAGAAATGTCCACAAAACGCACCACTACCTCTTAGAAATGTCCACAAAACCCATCACTTGCCATTTGAAAACTCCACAAAACTCTGAACTACCATTTATAAATACTAGCATATGATAGTAGTAAGTGGTGTTTATAGTAGTATATAGTAGTAGTAAGTGTTGTTTATAGCAGTATATGATAGTAGTAAGTGTTGTTTATAGCAGTATATGATAGTAGTAAGTGTTGTTTATAGCAGTATGTCCCGAAATGACCTAGTTTGTGTTGAGTGGACGTTAAACCCCATTTCTCCCTCTCTTTATAGCAATATATGATAGAATTAAGTGTCGTTTATAGCAGTACATGTATATGGTAGTACTAAGTGTTATATATAGCAGTATATGATAGAAGTAAGTGTTGTTTATAGCAGTATATGGTATTAGTAAGTGCTGTTTATAGCAGTATATGGTAGCAGTAAGTGCTTTTTATAGCAGTATAAGATAGTAGTAAGTATTGTTTATAGTAGAATATAGTAGTTTTAAGTGTTGTTTATAGCAGTATATGATAGAAGTAAGTGTTGTTTATAGCAGTATATGGTAGTAGTAAGAGCTTTTTATAGCAGTATATGATATTAATCGGTGTTGTTTATAGCAGTATATGGTAGTAGTAAGTGTTGTTTATAGCGGTACATGATAGAAGTAAGTGTTGTTTATAGCAGTATATGGTAGTAGTAAGTGTTGTTTATAGCAGTATATGGTAGTAGTAAGTGTTGTTTATAGCAGTATATGGTAGTAGTAAGTGTTGTTTACAGCAGTATATGATATAAGTAAGTGCTATTTATAGCAGTATATGATAAAAGTAAGTGTTGTTTATAGCAGTATATGGTAGTAGTAAGTGTTGTTTATAGCAGTATATGATAGAAGTAAGTGTTGTTTATAGCAGTATATGGTAGTAGTAAGTGCTGTTTATTGCCTAAGTGCTTTTTGTAGCAGTATATGACAATAGTAAGTGTTGTTTATAGCAGTATATGGTAGTAGTAAGTGTTGTTTATAGCAGTATATGATAGTAGTAAGTGTTGTTTATAGCAGTACATGGTAGTAGTAAGTGCTTTTTATAGCAGTGTATGATAGTAGTAAGTCCTAATTAGGAGATAGAAAGTCCTAATTCGGAGATAAAAAGTCCTAATTAGGAGATAGAAAGTCCTAATTAGGAGATACAAATTCCTAATTAGGAGATAGAAAGTCCTAATTAGGAGATACAAAGTCCTACTTAGGAGATAAAAAGTCCTAATTAGGAGATATAAAGTCCTAATTAGGAGATAAAAAGTCCTAATTAGGAGATAAAAAGTCACAATTACGCTAAAAAAAAAATAATCGTGGCACCAGGAGGCTTCCGTACTATACAGATGCTCAATTTGATCATGTGTGAAAAATATTTTATATATTATCATTTACTTCTATTGTGGTGGCGACAGTTTCGGTATTCTATACCGCCTACGGTGATTAAATCCTACATTTCCACTCAGTCATAAGGTTGTATGTTGTCGAGTGTCCGAGTGATTTCTCGCCGAACCCACCCTGTTGCAAACTTACAATAAACAATAACACTTGAAGCGCACTTGAAAAATGATTTTTACGATCCTCAAAGATTTGGGGTACATAAACCAGGAGCCCGGGGGTTCAACGTAGTTGAAAAGCTAACCAATTTCTATAGGTGCCCAAGGGGTCACTATCACACTCACGGGATATGAACGTCTGCCGCGCCCGTTGTGGTGGGTGTGGTCAGGAGAGGTTGTACAAAACAGAAAGTAGAAATATTACTATTTTATTTGTCTAAGACAGAAAAATGGCAGTGTAAAATCAATAGGAGCTAGAGAGAGGGAAAGAGGAGTGAGAGAGAGAGAAATGGGGTTTAACATCCACTCGACACAAACTAGGTCATTTCGGGACTAACATATGGTTTAATTTTATTTCAATAATTCGCTTGTGCGTAGGGGTCTTCAGCAGTGGGAGGAAACTGGAGTGTCCGGAGGAACCCACGAGGTTGAGAAGGTGCCCCTATCTCCATGCCACATACGCTCACACCAGGGATCAAAACCACAGTCGCAAGCCAGAGGTGACCGGCCCGCTAGAGGTCGAAGCGCGGCACTCGAGACCACTAGGCCATCCCCCCATCCGGGTGTGGTCACGAGGATCAAATGAATTGGATCCAAAAAAAAACTACTAAACTAGACTAAGCTTGTTTATTAACCACGTAAAACTTGTTACAAAATGTTATGTTATCAAATGAGATTTCCAACTGCCAAACATTTTAGGCGTGTCCGCCAGACTAAAAAAAGGGTAGACAAAAACTAAGTTGGGATTCTGCAGCTCGCTAGTCTTTTAAATGGCCACATCATTGAAAGACAGAGTTTGGGAGAATATGTGAACGAAGTAAGTACCACTCGTTGCACAATCGGCGTACTGCTTTGGCCCAACTATACCCTAAAATAGTCAGTGTAAATGAAAACCAGCTAATAATTACTTACAAGTCCGGTGGCTGAAGAGGGGGAATTGCCTACCGAGCTGTGAATTTATGAGACCAAGTACTTCTAAACCAGTTTTTTGTGTAGATTCCGAATCTGGGTGGTAATCAGGCGTTTGAGGGGGCGTTTTCGAGATAGGGGGCAAATGTCTACAATGGGCGTGTATGTGTTGTGGGGTGGGGCAAATGTCATGTTGACATGATATATTAATAAAACGTAAATTTCTAGGACTTCCCATCTTTAAATAAGTGTTTATGATGCTCTGGACAACTGTTTTAATTTGTGGGTTGGGGGGTAGCAGGTGTAGGTGTGCGTGTGTGGGGGAGGGGGTTGGGGGTCATTCTGTTGACATAATAAACAATGATCATGTAATGTATTAATAAAGCCTAAATTTCTAGGACTGCCCATCTCTAAATAAGTGTTTATGATTGATACCCCTGGACAACTGTTTCATTTATGGGGTAGGGGGATAGCAGGTGTGCGTGTGTGTAGGGGGAGGGGGTAGAATTGGCGCGTTCATAATTGAGCTTAAAGTAGTATCTCCTTAGCGTTAATTATAATGGTTCTTTTCAAGAGATCTGGGAAGTAAATAACAAACACAGTAACTTAGAAATATGTTTAGTTATTAGTTTATTCATCGTCCTCATTAGAAGATTTAAAATTAAAATTTCATATGATTGAGATAAATATTTTCTTGGTTGCTGGCCAGCAGCTCGCATATCCTTTGGATATGCTTCAGAAACCAATTGTAAATCGTCATTCCATCCATGCATCCAGCAAAAGACCACGTATACGACAAGGTGGTAATAAAGGGAGGTCTGTTATTTTTTCACCAAGAAAATATACGTCGCCTTAAGCGATATTTTCTACCTTTTTCCGCCTCATTATCGATCAAAATTTGTACATTTGGATCACCGTTTACGAAGATAATGATTGGGATGTCTATTTCGCCCGAGCAAGAATGCAAAATACAATATTTTTCAACACTTCCGTTAATTTGAAATGCGAAGAGGAGTAGGTAAGATATTTTGGTGTCCTCGTGGTTGGTTGTCAGTTTTAGGATATTCTCGACACTTTCAATACTAATCTTGATATATTTTGATCCGATCAAGATTAGTATTGAAAGAGTCGAGAATATTTCGGCCTACGGTACATGCTTTCAGTGGTAATGGCTTTATGTCTTTCTTTTTCAAGATAATCCTAACTTTCTAACAATTTTTAAAGAGCTGGTTTAGAAAAATTGTTTGTACCTTGTACGACGAAAACCGACCTACATCTGTAGATGTAGCTAGAAGAAAGATCTTTTGGAGGAATTTTAATTGTGATGAAAAATAACAAAACATTTTGCCGCACATTAAACGCAATAATTATGTTGCAACAATATAGAGACAGGCTGCAAGGCGGTAATAAAGAACGATGACCCTGCAATACAAGGCAGGAATAAAGATTTACAATGTGAATGGTTATCTGAAGCATATCCAAGGAATATATCCGAGCTGTTAATCAGCCACCAAGAAGATAATATCTGAACATGTGTTTTTTTTTCTGTTTAATTTCCCGATCTCTCGAAATTACCACTATAATTTAATATTTTGAACTGAACACTTGAGAAAACACTTTTCATTTAAATTTTGAACCAAGTGGTACCCCCACGATGCACACCCCCCCCCCAACACACACACATTGTAGATATTTGACCCCCTATATCTCGAAAACGCCCCCTCAAACGCCTGATCACCACGCAGTGTCGTCGCCACCACTGTTCGTTTCGACACTTCACATTTTGTTTGTGGGCACTTATATGAAACGTCAAATGCATGTATGTTAATGACTCAAATTCGGCTGGAAATATCGATAATGTTTTGGGAATATCTCCTTTTTATACCTGCATGAATCAGTACGCACAACACATTTTAAGATTAAAAACTGAACCATGTTAGTCCCGAAATATGGGCGTAAAGCTTCCGAATGGCTCATTGAAAAAGTGGAAATATTTTCGAACAGTGGCTTGTAGGTCTATGTCAATAAATCAAACACTGAATTTAAAAAAAAATGAAAAGTAAGGTAGATAAACATATAATACATAGATTACAAACATTGTCCGTAATAATTCCTTAATGTTATTGTGGAGTTTTGGGGAGTTTTTTGTTTGAATTCTACAAAATTTCACATCTATTAGCAATCATTGTATAAAAATGTACAGTTTTAATTATATTGAGTTTTTTGTTTAAATTGTATATTTGAGTTTAATTTGACTGTCTTTCATTCGTTTAGCTGTCATTTGATCAATCAATTCACTATCAGCTACAGTTAACCAATTCTTCCAATCACCAACTTTACCTGAAAACAGATTAATAAAACATGATAGCAACACAAAGCTTGAAAAAAAACGCCTACATTGCGGTCATGTTTCGACAACTGCTTATCCGAAAGTAAAATTTGAATGTTTAACAAATTTGATATGGATCCCTTTCGTGTTCTCAGTTTAAAATTGTAGAACATTTTGTAACTAAAGGGCAAATTGTGGGGTCGCAGACTCACCCAGTTTCCGTCCATCGCCTCGCTAGCTCGATGAGTTGTATTCTTAGCTATTGTGTGTCAGTCGAGATAGAAACATCTGATAAAACTTGTAATAGGGTTCATAGTGAGACACTTTTGCTGGGACAATTCTATATTTATCTTCGATTGTGGGTTTTAACCTGGCACTCTGTGAACATATTGGTCATTTTTTGTATGTTGTAAACGGGTGTCCAATCAATCATCTGATTTCATAAATAAATATACGGAAAATATTCCTTTTTATGCCATAAACAGGTTTCTGTAGACATGTTTCAAGTCAATCGTTTGATTTTATGTATAAATATACTGAAAATATTGTCGTTTCTAAAGACTGGAGTATTAGCAATCATTTCGGCAAGCGACCATTTCGACAAGCGGTCTGTGCTTTATATGCTGAATTTTATCACTTAAACTGACCTCTGAATACCAGTAAACACTTACAGTTAAGGTAACGTAAGTTTAATGGAAAATTTGATACTTAACTTACAGGAAAGTAAGTATGTTTAGGTGAGATTCAGTAGTTACAAGGCTAACTAAGACTTAAGTAAGTAAGTTTCGGTGAAATCTAGTCGTTTAGAATCTAACGTAGATTTAAGATTTCCTTTGAATACGCACCAAGGTGTGCACATTTGCTAGTCGGTTGATGCCCTATCTATATTATTAGGTTAACAACAAATCCTACCTTTTCTATACATTGAAGACCCTTTTTTCATAACATGTTTTAAAAAGTCGTCTTTCACTTCATCATTGGCTTTCTTTAGTTTATTAAAGGAACAGGCATCAACTATAGCTTCACATAATTCATCAGATACATCAGTTTCTAGAAACTTAGCCAATCCTTTTACATGAGCTACAGGATTCTAAATAGTAAAAACATAATTGTTTTCTGTTGGTTGTGGCAGTTACTGATATTTGATATTATCCAATAGTCACTGGTGATATTATCTAAAGGTCACCAAGTATAAAATATACAACAGACGATGATGATATTATGTGACAGATGGGTGGTATTATAAAACAGATACTGGCGATATTATCTAACATATATTTGATATTATTATCTAACATATACTGATGATATTATCTGACATATACTGGTGATGTTATCTAACATATACTGGTGGTATTATCTGGCAGATACTGGTGGTATTATCAGAAATATACTGATATTAGCTAACAGTTACTGATGATATTAGCCAACATTTAGTGATGATGTTATCGGACAGATACTGATGATGTTATCTAAAGAATATTGATGATATTATCTAACAGACACAATGCAATCAACTCACCTGTTGCATGTCCTCATAAGAGAATTGGTAAAATGGATTTTCAGTTGTTTTAAAGAACCTTTCCCATTCTAGAACATAATCATACCAATGACCATATGGTACTGAAACAGGGTATATAATGAGCTGTACTCAGTATGTTTAAATGATTTGAAATCAATAGGATTCTTCATCTGACCTTTGTTGCTATTTCATTTGATAGATGCTAAAATGATAAACGAGTAATAGCCCCGAAAACACTATAGCACAAACAAGCATGTGGTTAATTTAGGCGGAGTAAAACAAACAGGGAATAAATAACATTCGATAGCCGAGGTGATAATTCAGTTGCGATCAAGAAGCTGGTAATGGTATATCCGAAAACTACTATGAAAGGAAAAGATCAAGCCCGATTTGAAGACTCACTGATCCTTCAAAATATCATGTCCAGTGCTTGAATTTAACAATTTTTCCTTCAAATTTGGTCAAAATTATGCCCTTAGTTTATTGTGTTTAACAAAATGCTAATGAAAATAATATTTCCATTTTATATCAATCAATATGGAAAATTCCACCCAAAATCAGATTTATTTCTAGTCCTTGGGTCTTGACTTTCGAAAAATAAACAAAAGCCGATCAAATAACTAGTTTTGTCATAGGCTGGGTGCTCTTCTTAACTAATTTTAATACTTTATTAAAATTAACCATTTATACTTACACCCTTTGTTGACGTAAAGATCTACAAAATCACTTAAATTGCCATGGTAATTAAGTGTATTTTCTGCGGCTTGGTAATGAAAAAACATGGATACTGCCGTGTCTTTGGGATTACGAATGAGGTAAATTATTTTCGTTTTCTTTTCAAATATTTGTTTAGGTAAATGTCGTGGCCATAAATGTGAATTAAGAACACGTGGTGATGGTTCGGTATCAATTCTATCAACATTCGCAGCTTCTAGCATTTGTTGCTCTTTAATTTGTTTATGGTATTCTGTTGTTTGACCCCTCAACATCTGAATCACTTCCCAGATCCAATGAGTACCTAAAATACACAAAATCGTTTCCTGAGTTCGACTAGCCCACAATCAGTGGCAGTAATTCATTAGTAATTCACAATAGTATTGGTACCTTTTAGCCATTAATAACTCACAATCTAGTAGAAATTAATAGTTCATAATCAAGTAGGAGAAACCTTAAAGCTGCAATTTCATATATTTAAGTTATATTTTTAAAATAGATTAAAATAAAGCCTTAAAATACATGGCATCTATAAACAGTCTTACCTTGTTTATAAAAATAACCCTATTAATCCTATAATTCACTATTGCCAGTTGAGAAATTGGAAAAAGTATCATTTTCAAATTCAAATTCAAACGTTTGAAGATAGTTATTGCATGGGGAAATGGAAAAAACAAGGGAGGTAATTGTGTTACTATTTCCGATGTGAAGGAAATAATGCCTATGTACAATAGTTAGTTGACAACCTATTAAGCAAAAGACATAGAAATAAATATGTTTTGACTTTCTTGGAAAATATGAAATTCCCGTTTTAAAGATATTAGTAACTCACAGTCAAGTAGACGTACCTTAAAGTCGTAAGTAACTCACAATCAAATAAAGGTAACTTAACGCCATTGAGAATGCATGAATTCACAACCCTAACGTCATTAGTAATTCACAATCTAGTTTATCTAGTAACGGTTAGTTTGAGTCATTTGTAAACCAAAATCACAATCTAGTTTATCTAGTAACGGTTAGTTTGAGTCATTTGTAAACAAAAATCAAAAAAATGAGCATTGGGTCTGAATGTTGTATCACACAGCATTCGAGAGAGTCGTGATAATCACCGTTCGCTCAATGTTTCCGCTTGCTTTCTCCATCGATCTCTTCCACGTAAAGTGAATTTATTAATCACTTACCTGCTTTGGGATAAGCACACATGATGACATCATCATCTCGTATATTCAGTTCTCTAAGCTTCCTGAAATGTTCTCCATGTGAGTTACCTAGCATTTGTTCAGGAAACGGTGGTAACGGCATTCCGTCTAGTTCAATCGCTTTAAATTCATTTCCGGATTTATCTGTGAATATGATTGGTTTCACTTGATTTTGGTTTTCCATTTTGATTTAGTGTATTATACTAGTTCACGTGGATCTTAACCTAAAAGTATGAAAAAATCGTGTAGATAACTAAATGAAATTATGTGGGGTTCATTGTCTTACCTTTTTCACCAACCGGAATAAAGGAGACGGTCAAATGTCGAACTATGTAAATGTGATATAAGGGACATTATTTTGTCAGAGTGGCCGATTCGCGTGTATCTTTAACGTCGTGCCAATGGTATACGCGGTACATACGAGCAACTAGATGTAAAAATCGCGATGGTAACATGGATAAAAATTGGAACTTTATACTCACTGGTAAGTGAACCAGTAGGTAAGTGAACCAGTACCAAATAGTAGCTCCTACATATATTAAGCTAACCTAATGTTATTTAATTGAATAGCCTTCAGTGTTGGCAATAGTGCTGTTTATTTTGTCATATTGACCATCGTCGGATAGCTGTATACTATGATGACCGGGACCGTAGCCAGCTCATAAAATTGAGGGGGGGGGGGGGCTAAGGATTGTTTTTTTGGGGAGGGGGGCTATGGAATGTTTTGGAGGGCCTGAGGATGTGGCCGGCTAAGAACACTCCTAAGAAATCACTATTTTTGGCGAAATATTTAATATTTGGGGGGGGGGGGCTAATTCGATTTTTTTGTGGGGGGGGGGCTACCCCCCACCCCCACCCTCACCCCTGTTGCTACGGGCCCGATGGTGGCTGATCGGTATCTAGTTGTGGTGTCGCCCTTCATAAGGCGACAACCTGACATCACGACATTTTAACCCAACACCAAGACAACCCGACATCATGACAGTTTTACCCGACAATACAACATTTTTCGCGACATACGACATTTTTGGTTTATTGGCCATATTTCTCTGAAAACTCTGATTATGTACACTGGTACCGTTGTTGGTTTGATCATGCCCCATGTGCCAGAAATGTCGTCTACTAAAAGTTGTACTCGACGTGGTAAATGTGCACGCTTCAGTGGCTTGTCGAAGTGATTTTTGGATAGACTCGCACTCTCATTGAATCTACAAATAGCCATCGCACGTGAAATTCTCAACACATCTATCAACTATTATAACCGTAAAAATCTATTGTTGACGATTTCCAATAGCTTTTTGGTTATTACATTCGTTTTATTTTCGGTTATACGTGACAAGGAGTAGGGTATGCCCAACCTAGTGGGTTTTCTCCGGGTTCGTCCGGTGTCCTCCCACTGCTAAAGACCCCTTCGTAAACAAGTAGTCCTGATTATCCCGGTCTGTCAATCAGACGGAGAATGAACGGTAGACATGTTAAACGGGACTTATTTCAAAACAAGGACACATAACCTATTTTTTACTAAAAAGTGTCTGGATGTTTTGGATTATTTATGGATGGTTAAATGGTCATTTTATTAAGTACAACATGGCCGTTTTTTTAGTGATTATAAATGTGCCAAACTGATTTAAAGATTGATATATATTGTGGTGTAATTGTCGAGCTAACTCGCCAAACCTCAGCAGATTCCAGTACCCTATATATCTAGCCTCGGCTGTATGACGAAGTCCGCCATTAGAACTACTTTCAAGTTCCAGGATTGCCAATGGCGTTGCCCATGACGCCGCCTTTGAAGAATGTTTTATCTTACAAAGTTTTCTAACTTTGAAGCTGTTTTTCTTTCAAGTTTATCCGATTTTCTTTAGACAAGGATAAGTTCGAATGCTGAGGTTTGCCGCGTCGTGTGTATTCAAGGGTCATCTGACGGCTCCCAATGTTAATAGCATTCGAACTAGTAAATAATCTTAACGCTCTTTAGAGCGCAATTTACTTTCTAGCAAGCCACTTCTAGTCATTACCACTTCTAGTACATTGATCCGCATAGCTTAGTAGCCAAAAGGTAGGCTGTCATTTACATTTAGTTTATATGAAAAATAAACATACCTTTTATTTGATATGAGCTGTCCTGATAAAGAATGTTTTACTCCTTTTTAATATCGGTAAAATGTGTTCAATTCACAGCCGGCTCGAACCGGTAGATAGAAGGATTGGGTGACTTGATCAAAACATATTATTATATAGCCAGATCGGGGTTAAAAAGTAGGACTATCGCAATGCGTTAAATGGTTTATCTTAAAAAAAAAACAACTATACTGATGTAAATTCAAAGGAAATTTCATCAATATTACAAGGGTCTAGACGGTCGTCATTATGTCTATAAATGATTTTCCACAAAAGCAGGTTGTAAATTTCATGTTTGAGAAATATTTTATACCTTATCATATAGTTGTATTGCTGTGGCGACAGTTTCGGTAATCAATACCTTCTACGGTGATTAATTCCCACATTCCCACTCATTAATAAGCTTGTTGTAAACTTACTATAATCATTAACACTTCAACCACTTGAAACGTGATTATTACGATCCTCAAAGATTTGGGGTACTCGGCAAGACTATTCAGTCACTTTGATTCACTCACTCCGTTCGTTTGACACTTTCCTCTCTGTTTGGATAAGCTAGCGATTTGGCGATCTCGTCAGCTCTATTTATCTCGACGACCAAAGTCTGAAATAATGTCAACCTGCATTTCCACCAATCTATTTCTGACAATATCGTCGCGAAAATAGTCATTCGCCTTGATTCACTCACTCCATTTGTTTGAAACTTTCCTTTCTGATCGGGAGGGGGGGGGGGCGAATGGTTAGCGTACTGTATCATACGGCCTGTCATTGAATCAACTGGCGTGGTTTCAAATCCCCGGTTGTACGTGACAAGGGGTAGGGTAGCCTGTGCAACCTCGTGGGTTTTCTCCGGGTACTCCGGTTTCCACCCACTGCTAAAGACCTCTACGCGCAAGCGAATTATTGAAATAAAATTAAACCATATGTTAGTCCCGAAATGACCTTGCATGTGTTGAGTGGACGTTAAACCCCATTTCTCTCTCCCTCTCCTTTCTGGTTGGATAAATAGTGATTTATAGTGACGACCATTGCCTGAAATACTGCCAGACTGCAATTCGAGGGCTTCGTTGATGTTCGTAAGTCCGTTCGTTTGACATTTGCCTCTCTGGTCGGATAAACTAGTTGGTATTTGGTCAGATCTATTTATCTCGACAATCGGTGCCTGAATACGCGGTAAGACTGCATTTCCAACTGCTAATTTTAAAAGTTTTCTGGGAGAGGCCCCCCATACTCTCGATAAGGGCACGCTACCTTGGCGAGGGAGCTTCGTCGAGGTTCGCAAGTCCGTTCGTTTGACACTTTCCACTCTGGTCGGATAAATTAGTTGTCAGGCGACAGGCAGTACTTGGTCAGATGTATTTATCTCAACTATCAGTGTCTGAAATACTACCAGACTGCATTTCCAGCAGTCAATGATTCAAACATTTGTGGGAAAGGCCCCCATATCCATAGTTGAAGCTCGTGCCTTTGCTGCCATATGACATTGTACTTTGTTATATTTTTATGTCTTTTTTTTGTTTGAATTCTATAATAATATCCACTGTATAAACCATTACTATGCAGTGCATAAATATAAATTACTAATCGTGTCGGGTTGTTTATTTTTATTATTGTATATTTCAATTTAATTTGACTGTCTTTCATACGTCGCATGTCATTCGATCAATAGATTCCAACAGCTTCCCTTCATCTCAAACATCCTGTTGAGAACTTTTTTACTCAATGATTTTTTCAAATTGTATATTTGAGTTTAATTTGACTGTCTTTCATTCGTTTAGCTGTCATTTGATCAATCAATTCACTATCAGCTACAGTTAACCAATTCTTCCAATCACCAACTTTACCTGAAAATGTTTACCGTTAAATTTTTAACCACATTACGATAGTAGACATAGAAATCTGGCCCCGAGTTCACAAAGCATTCTCAGACTTAAATTGAGAATTTACTCAACTTTCAATCACGGTTTATTAGAAATATCTTTGATCCAGAAACACAAAACTTTGCGCATAGTTTCTTATTGGTGTATTTGATACATTAAAATAACTTCATAAAAGGCTATATTTTACTTAAAATAAGGCGAACAATTTAGAACAAATTCTTAACTTAAGTCTGAGAATGCTTTGTGAACTCGGGGCCTGATATTACACCATCTTCCATATGCCCATTATCAGACACATTATCAGAGGCAATTCTATATTTATCTTCAATTGCGGCTTCAACATGGCCCAGGTCTAAATTAAAACTATAGTTTTGTTTACAATCGCTTGAATTCAATAATAATATCACTGGCAGGCAATGCCACCCAGAAAAAATGTTTCCCACACACACACACACCCCGATCGGAAAGAAAATTTGCCAACCATAACTCTAAAATACCCCCTGTAGACTGTGCCGTATGTGCCACCCACCCCACCCCTAAGCTGGCTACGGGCCTGAACGAATCTAAAGAGAAATCTACCTACTGTAGACTGTGCCGTATGTGCCCCCACTCCACCCCTAAACTGGCTACGGGCCTGAACGAATCAGAAGATAAATTTTTCATTGATTTAATTACACTCAAGTGTGTTTTTTGAACTTTGTGGCATGTTAAATTTATTTTCTTGGTTATACTACAGAACTGTATGAAATGGGATTTATATAACGTCTCTCTTTTAGGGAAAAGGCCCTATTCAATAATTTTTAATCCTACCTTTCCTGTACAATGAACGTCCTTCTTTCAAAAAAGGTTTTATAAAATCGTCCTTTACTTCATCATTGGCTTTCTTTAGTTTATTAAAGGAACAGGCATCAACTATAGCTTCACATAATTCATCAGATACATCAGTTTCTAGAAACTTAGCCAATCCTTTTACATGATCTACGGGGTTCTGAAGTAAAGGCAAAATATATATGTGGTGACATTGATGAACGTACATATACATGTATATACAAAAATATAATACCAATCTTGCCGTAAATATCGATGACATGACAATTCTGGTGGTAATATTTGACAGATACCGGTCTACATAATTATCCGACTGATGCTGTTGATATTCTCTATATTATGATGCTATTATCTAATAGATACTGATAATATCATTGATAGATAACAGTTACAGGCGACATTATGTAGCAGAAATAGATGCCGGTATTACAGTTGCTAATGATATTATCTAACAATAGAAGTTTGCGCCCACCCCCACATCACCACAAATCCCCCCCACACACACACAAACACCATCACACCCCCACAAACGAACCCTCACACCCAGAGGAAACACAGTATACATGCTTTCATGAGAAAATAAAATTGTATCCTACTAATCCACAGAAAAAAACACCCTTTCTCTGTTTTAGGCCAAAGAGCCCTCCACAAACACACGCACACAGTCTCGTCTCCACACCCCATCCGACACCACCCTACCCAACTACGGTACTGGAAATTACAGATCCGTAAAAGTTAAAGGTGACATTATCTAACAAACACAGAGTGATAGGCGAAATTATCTAACAGGTATTGATGGCATTCAATCTTATTAAAATACAGAACTATATTTCGTGTCGCTTTTTTTATAACATATACTTTCGATAGCCTACACTATATGAAGATCTGATCGGTTGTTGCGATAGGTCACGTCAGAGGTCATACGAGCGACTTTGGCCCTATGACGTCAGACATTTGATTAACCAATCAGCATTGATGTCACTTGTGGATTACCCACAGCTCCGTACAAAAACACCCTAAAGCTCACCGTAACAGGTCGTTTCATTGGATAATCGCTAACACCATTTACAACACGTCAATGATAACAACTCGTCCAGATCTTAGTGTAGTAAAAGACAAATAAAACGAAATTTTGAACTATAAAAACGAAACGAAATAGGATCTCTGTTTTAATCAGAGTGTGATGGCATTGTCAAATCTGTGTCAATTAAACCATATACTAATGTCCACCCTTACTGATAACAGGTGATATTATCTTAGATACATAAGTATAATCTGTAACAGTTTCAAATAAAACCAGCAGCTGCCAGGCAGGATAAGCCCCCATTTTCGAGAGATGGATAGAGAACAAGCTAAAAAGAAAGTGTTTTTTCCTACAATCAAGGGCCATTATTCATGAAGTTACAATTCGGTATGCGCAAATATCGAAAGGAACCAAGATCTTTGGGTTATAAAATGCATTTCAAGTTTCATCAAAATCGCATTAAAGCTGTGACATCTACTGGGTCCACAACCTTCAGGGGCGGATCGAGGATTTTCAGAAAGAGGGGGCGTGCTGCACCAATCTGATAGTGCGAAGTCTGGAACCGTGATTTTTTAGTGTAAAAAATGCCCACAAGGACTAATTTCATACTAGTACTGTAAATTACGATTTCCAGCATAAACTATTTTTGTTCTCCTTTGTTCCCGAGAATACATGGAGCTAAAAATTGTTCGCCACCTCAAAAAATAGAGGGGGCGTGCGCCGAGTGCGCCCCCCCCCCCTCTGGATCCGCGCCTGGGATATACCATATTATTGCACTATTCGCGTACAAGTGGCGGCCATTTTGTTTGGCAGTTTTAGTTTGATTTTCAGGAAATTCGAGTTCAAACTTCATTATGGTGTAACGGTGATAATCAAACGTTTGTTTTAAATCGGATAATAATTGACACCTCCAGAAGGACCACAAGCTAAAAGGGCGACTTTTTTCAGGAGCCATAATTCAGGGGTCATAGAAATTGTGACCAGTAGAGTGTTCACACACAATTGTGGAAAGACGGACGTCCGAACGGACGTTGCGACGACAATATACGTCCACATGAAAATGTGGGCGTTTAAAAATTAGTGATAACTGATGGTATAATTTGTATCTGTTCACACGGAAAACTTACTGACAGCTGGTGATCTTATCTAAGATGGTATAATCTATTGCAGTTTCACACAGAAAACATGTGATATTACCTAAGATAGTATAATCTGTAAAAGTTTCATAAATTAAACTAAATGATAACTGATGATATTATCTAAGATATTACAATCTGTAATCTGTATTTATAAATACAATCAACATACCTGCTGCATGTCCTCATAAGAGAGTTGATAAAAAGGATTTTCAGTTGTTTTAAAGAACTTTTCCCACTCTAGAACATACTCATACCACAGACCATATGGTACTGAAACAGTTTGTATCAAGTAAACAGGCTACAAGGCAAGGACACATACACCCACGGCAGATAAGTCGCCAGGGCAGACCACAAAGTTCGTCGTATATTTGCAATGGTTTTTAGCATTTGCATGGCACTTTCATGATCAAAACTAACAATACATAAGTTTTTATTAGAAATGATTAAGATTTGATTTGGTTTATAACTTTTACTTTATCATATTTAAAATGCATATAAATGTCATGTAGATTGGGAGTTAATTTTTACTGGTTGAAGTTTAAAGTGATTGTGAGTAAAACTTTAGGAAGTAATGTATCATGTAGAAAGAATAGAGCGACTTCTTAATTACGGTTATTAAATTCATATAGAAACTTTAAAATATCCTGTCACCGTTTTGTGTCTTGTTCGCAGATGTGAATTTTGCTGTGCATAATTGATCAAAATAATACCGTTGGTCCATTATGTTGAACAGAAGGTCAACCACGATTACTGACGAAAATAGTAGTCCCATTTCATTGACAGCACATAAACATGATCAAATAAGTACATATATAGACTTGGCGCCATTCTAAGCTAATTCTAGTACTAAGTTCTAGTAAAATTAACTGTTAATACTTACATCGTTTATTAACGTAAAGATCTACAAAATCACTTAAATTGCCATGGTAATCAAGGGCTGTCGAGGCGCTAAAATGAAAAAACATGGAAACTGCCGTGTCTTTAGGATTACGAGTGAGGTAAATTATTTTCGTTTTCTTTTCAAATATTTGTTTAGGTAATTGTTTTGGCCATAAATGTGAATTAAGAACTCGTGGTGATGGTTCGGCGTCAAAACTATCAATATTCGTAGCTTCTAACATATGCTGTTCTTTAATATGTTTATGGTATTCTGTTGTTTGACCTCTCAACATCTGAATCACTTCCCAGATCCAATGAGTACCTGAAAAATATAACAAGCCGACAGTGGAGTGAGGCTGGCACATTTGTATCAATGTCAATGGCACATTAAGCTTTTTGTAACATAAAAGCATGGAGCAATCAAACTGCTTGCCTTTATTTGGCAGAAAATACACATGGTAGAACTTTGGAAAGGTTTGGTTAGTTATAATTATCTACCTATCAACTTTTGTTTCTCTTTACTTAGCCTACGATAAAAAGGCCCATGGCCCATGTACGAGCCCAGTCAAGACATTCACCTAATGACCATCCGCGCCATATTTGCGCACCGGCTATACTTTATACCGAAAAGGCCAGCGAAAGTATAAAAAAACGAAACGAAATATTTATCTGTATTTTAATCAAGTTATATTACATAAGTACCTTAACTAAGTTCGATGATCGTCACTTTCAGTCGGAGCTCAGTAGTACTAAACATTTTGATTATTCAAGACTTTGGACACAACAACTCTGTTTTAAATTGACATATAGTATGCAAACGGCCATATACCGGAAAACACCGAAAAACAACAGGTATACTGAATACCGGAAACACCGCAAAGCAGAAAATGTTCATCGTCAAACACAAGTCAAGCCATTCGCCTAATAAAGAACTACACAAGGGCTCAATTTAACAATATCGCTCAACTAAGTGTGCAAAAAAATGTGACCGACAGATAGACGAACCCGTAGTGTAGATATTATTCAAATGCCACTCTTACTGACAATATAACTTAAATATTAATTTGGGTGCATCACTGATTTCCAGTATTTGTTTCGTTTTTTAACTGTTTATTGCTGAACTCAGGCAAAGTGAATTTAAAGGCCAGTTTGTTTGATTGGTTTTGGCATCGACCCTTTCTCGGTCTCAGCTAAACATAATTTTCTAAAGTACTTACCTGCTTTGGGATAAGCACATATAATGACATCATCATCTCTTATGTTCATTTCTCTAAGCTTACTGAAATGTTCTGAATACGAGTTTCCTAAAATCTCTTCGGGAAACGCTGGTATCGGTATCCCGTCTACTTCTATCGTTTTGAATTCATTTCCTGATTTATCTATAAATATGGCTGGTTTTACTTGACTTTGGTTTTCCATTTTATGTATGTGTAATTATGTATCTTGATCTAAAATATCAGTATATCATTTAAATAACGAGCTAGTGTTATTGCGTGTTTCGGATATTCGCGAATATCGGACTGTAACTTCGTGGACTATGACCCCGATTGTACGAAAAAATCACGTTTTTAGCTTGTGGACCCTTTCGAGGTGATAATTTATACCAATTTAAAAAAAAACGTTTACATTTTACCGCCTTAACACCGTAATGACAGTTCAGTTCCAAGTTTGTGATAATTAGAACGAAACTGTCTGACAAAATGACCGCTACTTTATGCTAATAGTGTAAAAGTGTGTAAGGTTTTGGACCCTCTAGAAGTCATAATATTTTCCGATTTTGATGAAACTTCAAGTATACCTCTTATCCCAAATACCTCAGTCCATTTCGTAACTTTCTGGATAATGGGCCCCAAAATCGCCTGTTTGTCTTGTTCTCTATCTATCTTGCCTGGATAGCGAGTGTTTGGAGATAATCCCATCGCACCCCCTCCTTCCGGATTATCACTATAGTACTGATAGCAATCACAGGTTCATTTCTGTCTTATGTATTATCTAGTGTCCATTACTGTGGCAATCACAATAACTTGTGAAATGGATAACAGACAGAAATGAACCTATGGTTAATAACGTTCTAGATGATACCAGGGACCGCCCGGGGCTGAAGCGTTCCCACTCTCTAGGGGCCAGGTGGGATTGTCTCCTCCGTAAATTTCTTTTGAAAAACTAACTGTAAATGAAGTTTGTGGTGATGTTTCTAAACCTTATGTACAAATTTTATGTCTGACAATCTTTTCGGAAAGGAACACAAATCGCCATATTGGATTCTATTTTCATTGTCGTTAGCAATTTACACCATTTGGGCTACCCATAATTAGTTTTTCGGGTAGAAATTGAAAGACGCAGCCAAGGAACACCTATATAAGACATGTTACAAGTTATATCCAACGGAAGCAAATTACCATTAAATACAATTTCGTCATTTTGGATTTCATTGTGGTGGTCCTATTGAATTTCTGCCACCACGGATTTTCGAAATTCATTTCTGAGATCAGAATTGAACTCAGCGATATCGAAAACCAATGCAAATACCATGTTACAAGTCACATCTAACAGGATAAAAACGTATATTAGCATAAAATCGGCCATTTTGGATTCTATTTTGGTTACCAATTTCAATTACAGCTGGATTTTCAAAATGTATCTTCAAATTCAGAGACATCGAAAACAATATGAAAGACATAACAAAAAGTCATCTTACGACGCTGGTTATATTAGAAATTATATTTTATTACTAAATTTGGCAGCCATTTTGAAATAGCAGGCACCATGTGAACAATTCATTTTTTGAGTTTATTTTGGTCAAACTCGTTTTTTCCGCACATTTATTCTTTCACGACGACTAAAGACACACTAGTTACGTGATATCACTCTCCGTAATTTCTTGAAGACGACCATGTTGCGTATGTTAATTACGTCATTTAACCCTGGCCTAATTCGGTCGAACTGTAATCTATAATTTAAATAAGATAGCAGTAAATGACATACTGAAAAGATTGAACATGTCTGGGGGATCACGTGGCTAAGTGGGTAAGGCGCTGGCTCGGTAACCCGGAGGTCGAGTGTTTGATCCATGCATTGGCCGAGAAAGTTCATTTCGATTTTCCGGCGTGGTTTCCCCTTGTCAGTGATACGGAATGGAGGATCTGACAAGGACAGCTGTCTAGTCGTTTGGATGGGACGAAAAACTTAGGTTAGAGTTCCCATCCTTAGCTATGTGAAAATTTGGGCAGGTATCGGATCAAAGGTGCCCCGGTCATATCTGGTAAAGTGCGTATTTTCAATTTTATATATAAAAAAAAGGTGAGCTCACGTAATTAACTAGGTGCCCGAATTAAACCGTTTACAAATATGGTATAGGCCGCCCTATAATGTACATAAATTAGCCAGGTAGTTTTCCCCCGCGGACGGTTGGGTTAAAATAGCCAGGGTAGACATCTAAGGGATTAAACTTGTTTAACGCTAAAGCCTGGAAGATAGTTATTGTATTCTACATGTCTTAATCAATATTATATAAGCTGTCATTTTTACAACTGGATACTATTGTGTAAACAATATTTTATTTCAAATTTATGAAAAGGGATCAGAGAACGGACTATCACCCCCCTCCTCATACAAGGATTATAAAACCATAAACATAGCACTCACTGTCTGTTGACTCAAATCCCACGTCATAATATACACACTTTCTATAACAATTAGAAAAAGAGGAAGTGCTTTTTATAACATGATTAAAATTATTGTTTTATAAATAAAATCAGATATTGAAGCGTATCTACAAACCTTATATATTGTGTGAGCTGGTTTTGTTGAGAACTTTTTACTCTTTTAAACATCGACAGGATGTGTTGACTTCTGGTTAATAAATGAGCAGAATAGCACGTGACCTAATATCTAACTACAGTAGTGTGACCCACAACCTCAAATATTTGTACTATACATTGGGTAAATATTGGTCCACCACTGCATGCTGCCTTAAAGTTACCTTCCCGTGTACAAACTGGGTGATTTGATGATATCCCTTCCAAAGCATTGTGTTCGTGAGAGAATACCCCTGTTATAAAAAATATATGAAAAGGATTTATTGCTATACATGTACAAGACGATGGTGGTGTCTTTAATCGCTGTTCATTTATCATAAACATCGAAGCCTAATTATTAGATTCTCGGATTTTCCACTGCCCACGTTCATCTCGATTTTCCGGCGTGGTTTCCCACTGGTCAGTAATACAGAATGGAGGGCCTGACAAGGACAGCTGTCTAGTCGTTCGGATGGGACGAAAAACCGAGGCTCCGTGTACACATTGGCGTGCACGTAAAAGATCCCTCGGCAGTTGGAATTCGATATGAGAGTAGGCCGTAGCGCTGCTGCCCGGGCAAAATTTCCCTCATAGCACATTGTATGGCGTATGCCCGTCTTCCATTAGCCCAAGTTAGGTGCAGAAGAGTATTACGTTAAACCCCATTTCATTTCATTCCATTTCGAAATAAGCATACCTGTAGAGTATCCAGACACAAAATGTGAACGGGCGGATATGGGCAACTGCATAATACGTTCACATAAAAAAAAAATTTTATTTTCTTTTTTATATAGTATTAAGGAGGTGCCATGTCTATAGAGGTCACTTAAGTTTCGTGAATGGTGCTCAGCTTAATGTATGGAAGTCGTTACCTACAAATGGGGAACTTGCAAGATTCTACTTTCTTAACTTACTGGCAGTACCTGTCGCCATCCAGTTCGGGAAGTGGGTTTCTGTTGCTATTACGTTAATGGGCAAAACTCAGATCAGTGGTCTCTGGCCATCTGGTATAGCACACATTAGCCCAATTTCATAAAATAAGGTTAACGTAACTGAGAGACAGAATAAAAAAAAACCCACACAAATAGGGCAATGATTCGCCTTAATAGCTAATATATCTAAACCATTTACATAAACAGACCAGCGCGATTAAAGTTCCCGAACTACATCATGCGATGTTCTTACAGGGACGTATCCATAGCCCCTGGCTCGAGGCCGGGGTAAGGACAGCATGCAGTGTTATTAGAGAGACAGCATGCAGTGTTATTAGAGAGACAGCATGCAGTGTTATTAGAGAGACAGCACACAACTACGTGCAATTACCTCCTGGCTGATTGAGGTTTTTTTACTATTTTCAATGAAAATATTTTTGTTACACAATTATTATGTCTGATCAGGTGCATAGTGTTTTACTAGTTAGACGAAATAAGTAAACAACTGTGTACTTTTGCTCTAAAAATATGGGGAAAACTGCCTTACTCTAAGCAATAACAATTCTTCCAACACCAACTATTTTTTTCTTGTTTCTTGAAACGTTTTACACAACAGCGTAGAAACACCAAATAGTTTCTAGTATTATAAGGTATAGTATTATCGTTCCAAAGTATACCCAAAGCAGCAATAAAACTTTGTTCTCTCCAACAATGAAGTATGTTTTCATTTCAAAATAATCTTCTTCTTGTTTTGTTACTTATGAGGACCAAGGGACAAAAGTAGCTGCCCCTTGATGTTGTGCCAATAATATAGAATTGGTTGGTGTGCGTGGATTTGTTACTGTTAGGGTTAAGCAGTTTTTCTTTTATTTTAAGAGCAAAAATACACCGAGGTTTACTTATTTTGTCTAATTAGTTAAAAAAAAATTGCATTGAAATTCTCAGTCACATTACTGTCGAGGAAATACAAAATAATAGTGTTATTGTGTCGGTGCAATTCTAAAACAGAAACGAAAATTATAAAATTGTCTATTACTGAGTTAAGGTCAAGAGGTCAAAGTTAGTTTGGAGATTTATAATTAAAGAGACACATCGAAGTTATTCAATAGTTAAATGAAATTTAATTTTAATAAAAATTAAGAGTTAATAATAAGATTTAGGAATAGTTAGTTCTTGGTCTGATGACAATGACATGTTTGATTGACAGATAAAATTATACAAACCAATCATACTTAGACGAAAAAGACAGTTTCAACTTGACACTATGGTAGCTTAAACAGACCAATAGAAATCCAAGAAGAAGAAATGGTTTAGCAAATTACCAAATTGAGATTTCCTGTGACATAATATTAAAGTGAAACCTGAACATTATAAATATTAAGTGATGTGTTAGATTATTTTGAAATTAGGACACATGAAGATTTAAAGAAAGGCAATTTGTGTTTTCTGTGTTTAAGGTGAAGGCACTTTTCATAGGACTTTTAAATACGGTGATAACCTTTGTGTAGTTTTTGCATGCGACTTTTGATTTTTAATTTCCATTTGTGTTTTCATTGATACCTAAATTCTTGGAACAGATTGACGAAGGTTGCAACCATATGTAATCTTGTATGTTAATCATATGGTAATGTGCATGTTGCATGAATATTTATATGGTTTAATACATGAAGTTTTTAAGAGTGTCCTACCTATTCATTTCGCATAAATCTTTCATGGGATCTTTTACCTAATTTGCTAGACCAAGACTTTTGCTAGAATTTTTGCTCTTATGTATGGCATTATATTGTATTGTATTTTAATCAAATTAACTGAACTAAGTGTGCACTAAAATATGAGTGACATATGGTTACATAAAAAGGGGCCATACTGTGTGTGTGTGGGGGGGGGGGGGGTCTAGTGGTCTAGTGGTCTAGTGTGCCGCGCTTCGCCCTCTAGCTGGCCGGTCACCTCTGGCTTGCGGCTGTGGTTTCGAGCCCTGGTGTGAGCGTATGTGGCATGAAGATAGGGGCGCCTTCTCAACCTCGTGGGTTTCCTCCGGGCACTCCGGTTTCCTCCCTCTGCTAAAGACCCCTACGCGCAAGCGAATTATTGAAATAAATTAAAAACCATGTGTTAGTTCCGAAATGACCTAGTTTGTGTTGAGTGGACGTTGAACCCCATTTCTCTCTCTCTCTCTGTCATACTGTGATAAACATTCATTTCTAGGTTCATAACAGATACTTCGTCGGAAGTTTCTCCGGGTACATGTACATGTATATTTCCACCAATCATATAAGGATGGGTTTCAATGTCATTTGGCTTAATTAACCAATCTCGCTAATTATTGCCACCAATCATATAAGGGTGGATTTCAATGTCATTTGGCTTAATTAACCAATCTCTCTAATTATTTACATCATGTTTGACAAATTAGATAATTGAAGGTCAACATCATACTTGTGAGAATTCGTCAGACAGCAGATACATTTTGGAAAGGAAAAGACGTAGTAATTTCTATCAGTAGACTCACCAAGCGAGTCTGACGGACTAGGATTTGAAAATGACTTTAGTATTGTAATCTATACTATGCTTGTATCTGTTTTAATTGCGATATATAAGAAGACGTAAATACACAACGTGAAGGGGGAAAAAGACAAATTAGAGACAAATTCTAGATGATCAAGGACTATTCTAAAATATGTGGCATAGATGAGGGGATATGCGCCACACGTTGGATGTGGGAAGTTGTCCTCGCATATTTTCCACATCATACCAGCGACTGCATAGCACTGGGCATAGTGTTCTATGAGGGAAATTTTGCCATGACAGCGGCACTGCAATCTACTCTTATGTCAAATTCCAGTTACAACGGAATCTTTTGCGTGCACGCCAATGTGTACACGGGACCTCGGTTTTCGTTCAATCCGAACGACTAGACAGCCGTCCTTCCATCTGTCCTGCATCACTGACAAGGGGGATCCACGCTATGAAATCGGGATGAACTTTTTCGGCCAATGTAGGGATTGAAATCCCGACCTCCGGGCTAGCGAGCCAGAGTCTTACCTACTTAGCCACCGTGACCTCCCCCATTTGCATTGTTAAACCATGGAGCTTATGTAAAACAAACATTTCCTTGGGATGAATCGTTTTAATCGTGTGGAATATAATTTTTTTCTTTTTCAAATTGTATATTTCAATTTAATTTGACTGTCTTTCATTCGTTTAGCTGTCATTTGATCAATCAATTCACTATCAGCTACAGTTAACCAATTCTTCCAATCACCAACTTTACCTGAAAATAGTTACAGTCAAATCATTAACCATAATACGATAGTAGACATAAAAACACCGGGTTCATCTATGAGACACATTTTCTGTCGCAGGTTTCATCAGTCTACAACAGTTCTATATTTATTTTGGAATGCATGTTCAGATTTGGAACTGTATGAATTATTTCGGTAGATTTGTTTCAGTCGTCTGAATTGATAAAAAATTATACTGAAAATACTGCTATTTCCAAAGATTACAAAGACTCGAGATTTATTTATTGACCGATTCGTGCTTTTTGTGAAGGCCTCAAAGGGTGAATTTGAAAACTAGTCGTTTTGGGCGACGGCTGAGAAAGCGTTTCACTCGTTAGTTTCCGTTGAATAAAATTTCGGAACATGACAACTCAAAAACATTACGATTTATGTTTATTTTCTAGAACGGGGTGTTGAAAGATTCTGCTGCAGTGCGGTTTGTAATCCTACCTTTTCTGTAAAATGAAGTACCTTCTTTGAAAAAAGGTTTTAGAAAGTCTTCTTTAACTTCTTCGTTGGCTTTCTTTAGTTTATTGAAGGAACAGGCATCTACTATATCTTCACATAATTTATCAGAGATATCAGTTTCTAGAAATTTAGCCAAACCTTTTACATGATGTAGAGGATTCTGAAAAAAGGCCAAAGAAACAATTGCTTTATTTCGTTTCTGGTGTCATTTTTTAAAGCCGGTCTTATGTATGTATGACTTTTGAATTGAGAGCAACTGCTTCACCTATCAGAAACTGGTGACGACTGAAAGCAACTAAATTCGATTCTGAGTGCTTCTGTGAACCCGGAACTGATAATTATTACACTTTATTTATCACGTGAAGATGTATATACCCAAGGACATGTTCTAATTTTATGAAATGATATAACAGTTATTGGGAATATGTATCTAACTCATACTGATGACATTATCTAACAGTCACTGATGGTATTCACTACCGATACATATGGTAATATCTAACAGATACAGATGAGATTATCTAACAGATACATATGATCATATCTAACAGATGCTAGAGAGGTTACCTAACAAATACAGATGATACATGTATTATCTAATAGATACAGATGATATTATCTAACAGTTGCTGATGATATTATCTAACAGTTGCTGATGCCATTATCAAACGAACGGATACTGCTGATATTTAACTGTTAATGGTGATATTATCTAACGGTCAGGGGTGATATTCCACTACAGATACTGATAAAAATGTATCCTTCGACTAATCCATAGAAAAACATCTATCCACCACCTCCACACATTCACCCTACCCAGCTACGGTACTGGATATTATAGATCAGTAAAAGTTTTAGGTGACATTCTCTAACGGATACAGAGTAACCGGCGATATTATCGAACAGGTATTGATGGTATTAAAAAACCGATGGTAGTATCAACCAGACACTATTGACCTGTCCATCATTGCTGATAGTTTAGTTTAATCTATAATCTGTATTTATAAATACAATCAACATACCTGCTGCATGTCCTCATAAGAGAATTGATAAAATGGATTTTCAGTTTAGTTTAATCTATAATCTGTATTTATAAATACAATCAACATACCTGCTGCATGTCCTCATAAGAGAATTGATAAAATGGATTTTCAGTTGTTTTAAAGAATTTTTCCCATTCTAGAACATGATCATACCATAGACCATATGGTACTGAAAAAGTGTGGATATAGAAAATGAAAGAACCCTGGTTTATTTATACCACAAAAGCTCTTACATTAAAAATGCTAAAATGAGATCATACGGGAGAGAGTGAAATGGGGTTTAACGTCCACTCGACACAAACTAACAAGGAATTTTGCTGCTAGAACTTTATAATGTGATCAAAAGTATCAACTACGAAAGTAATCATCCAAAATTTTATCTTTAGAATGTACACAAAATTGTTACTGCTAAAAAAGACTGTAAATAATAACTGCATAACTTACTGATATGGATCAAATTCAGCAGGATTCTAAATTAATATAGAAACTGGAAAATGTCCCGTCACCTTTATACTTTTTTACATGCTAGCATTAATGATTTGTATATTAATTGCATTTCTACCCACTCAAATATCTGTATATTATCCATTATATGCATCATATTATTATATTTATGTAATTATGCATGTCTATATTTATCTAAATCAGGGAGAGGGATTATACATCGGCAAAGCCTCTTCCCCAATCCAAATTCAGATATTCATTGAACAAAATATTGTTTATGACAGAAGATTGAGTTTCGTTTGAACTCAATGTTACGTGGAAAATATTACGCAGTGGTGGGTTTTTTAGTTCAAATTTGGTTGAAATTTAGATAGATTTAACAGAAAGGCGACCCCGTTTGCTAAATGCAGGTTTATGTTACGAAACGGTGGGTCATATGACATCTGCACATATCGTTCAATATGGAATATCCCCAGCTGATTTCTGTTTCTTCAGTTCTGTTTTTGGAAAATATACATTGCGTAAAGTGACCAATAACATGTATCGTCATTCTCTTCTAATTTAGTGCTCCAATTAAAAGTATTACTACTAGTATTAGACTATGGCCGTTCTAAGCTAATTTTAATATTTCTAGTAAAATGACTAGACTAGTATTATTAAATACTGTTGCCATTCTAAGCTAATATTAGTGTTTCTATAGTAAATTACATTGTATTTTATTATAGACTTAGGGTTATTCTAGGCTAGGTTTAGTACTCTTAGTAAAATTAATCCTTCACATACATACCTCCTTTATTGATAAAAAGATCTATAAAATCACTTAAATTGCCACGGTAACCAAATGATTTTTCTTTTGCTTCTATACTACACCGATGCTGAAAAAACATGGAAACTGCCGAGTCTTTAGGATTGCGAGTGAAGTAAATTATTTTCGTTTTCTTTTCAAATATTTGTTTAGGTAAATGACGCGGATACAAATGTGAATTAAGAACTCGTGGTGATGGTTCAGCGTCAAAACTATCAATATTCGTAGCTTCTAGCATATGCTGCTCTTTAATATGTTTATGGTATTCTGTTGTTTGACCTCTCAACATCTGAATCACTTCCCAGATCCAATGAGTACCTGGAATAAATAAAAACATTAATAATGTGTACACACGTTAAGAAAATGGCAAAGTTCATTTTCATCACAAAAATCATAATCTAAAAGAGGTACCTTACACTCATTAATACAACGAGTAACTCAAAATCTAAAGGAGGTCCTTAAAAATAATAAATACCACGAGTAATTTATAGGAAGTACCGTAAAGCCTTACATATTTGTAACTCACAATCTAAAGGAGGTATTCTTAAAAATAATAAATATAACGAGTATCTCTGAGAGGTACCTTACAATCATAAATACAACGAGTAACTCACAATCTAAAGGCGGTCCTTAAAAGTAATAAATACCACAAGTAACTCACAATTTATAGGAGAACTCCGTAAAGTCAGAAATACAACGAGTAACTCACAATCTAAAGGAGGTATTTTTTCAAAAATAATAAATATCACGAGAATCACAAAATTTATAAGAGGTACCCTATATCATCAGTAACTCACAATCGGAAGACGGTGCTCCTAAAATCGTCAACACCTCGAGTACCTTAAAATCATTTTATTTAATCATTGCAGTAAATTATACAGAAAATCGGGATTATTGCATATTTTCAGTATTCTCCACGTTGAAACTTGCGAAACTGCTTAAAGGCACATGACATTACAACGTTTTAATCTATGCAATATGTATAATGGCAGAACAATGCCCGTGTTATATAACAGATTTATGCAACGGAATTATCAGTGAAATGAAATTCGCCTGCGTGTCTGTTATCACTCGTTAGTTCAGTCCCTTATATAGAAAGACAACCCGTGTTTGTCATGTTTGACGTCACTTCCCGTATATATAAGTGTTTGTTACACATCTTCCGTAGCAATGATTCCTGTGTTAAAATTAAATTTGGAATGTATTTTACCAGTTCTATCACATATGTAATAATGACTGGCATCAATATTGTCCTTTAACCAGCGAAGCTTGTTCAATAGAACTGTCTTATTTTTGTTCGGTTCTATTGCTTGATTTCACACTCGATTTTGGAACAATTCTCAACAGTTCGGGTGTTGAAATAAATTTGCAATCGCATGATTTGTTTCCAACTACAATCCATAAATTATTAAAGGGCAAAAGAGGGTCATTTTTTCTAACATGGAATCATCCCTGTTGTCAAAGCTATCAGAATTTTGTCCAAATTGTGTCGTTATTATCTTCGTGCAGTAATTGTAAAATCTGTTTAGAAAAGTCCATTTCTGAACAAGGCATTTTGCAGTATTATTTCTTGTTCGTTTGTTTGCTTGCTTGTTCTTATTGACATCATCTTTTTCTAGAAATAACTAAAGAGAAGTTTCTACAACACTTACCAGCTTTGGGATAAGCACATACAATGACATCATCATCTCTTATGGTCATTTCCCTAAGCTTTCTGAAATGTTCTGTATACGAGTTTCCTAAAATCTCTTCTGGATACGGCGGCATCGTGTTCCCGTCTATTTCGATCGCCATTATTTCATTTCCTGATCTATCCGTGAATGTGACTGGTTTCGCCATAATTTGGTTTTCCATTTTAATTTAGTGGATAATATATCTAGTTGATGTGGGCCTTGGTCTAGAAGCCAACAATATTGAATTAAATAGTCTATTGTGGATTGGGTCGACTGAAATTAAACATGAAAATAAGATAGTACTAGTACAAAGGAGATGAGCAGATTGAACATACCCGCTATATGACCTTGTTTGAGAACCTGTCGCCCTTAGTGTATGTTTAACCTCAAATGATAAAAACGAATACACAACAGAGAAGCAGTACATATTCTGTTAGCTATTGCACGTGACATTATCTATTCATCTATGAAATAAATCTCTAATATGACCTTGAATAACATTAATATTTAGATTGTTGGTTGTGACAATTACATTAGAAAATTACATTGGGTTTATTTTTCCTATTTGATTTTCTATTAATTTTCAGTCAATGATTAACGCCGCGTGATGTGATTGCACATGTTGAAGACAGTCATCTTTTACAGAGTTATTAGAAGACTTTCGTAATTCTCTTTGATTGACTAGCTTGGTGCGACTAATTTCATACGCAGGTCGCGTAACGGATTTTGCACTCATAATTTCCTATGTATATGGATATCTTACCGTAATTAGGGTTTCACACTGCGTAGCTTGTGTGAAACACTATTGTTTTTGTTAAGATTATTATTCTTCTTCTTATTTTTTTTTACACTTTACTATATCTCTGAAACTATTTGTCGGGTCGATTCGATGTCTTCGGTTTTACTTAGCGTTTAAAGCTATTTTGAACTTTCTGCGACAATGTGAAATGTCCGAAATCACCAAATTGTTGTCCTTTTGAAATATTGCCGTAATATTTACAATAATCATCGGATTTTAACATTTGATACATTTTGACATAGCCTGAAACAAGGCACATAGCTACGTTTTTTTTTAGATTCTTGATTGTTGACGAATCTTTGCAGATATTAGGCACCAAATTTTGAAAATTTAAATTTTGACAAAAAACTTTTTTATTATGAATAATTTTTTATGCTGTTTTACCCATAATTAAAGTGCTGTGTGGTTTGAGCAAAAATATGAAAGAATTTTGTCTCTGTAATTTGTTATTTGTTTAAAATTTTGATATTTGGTTCTAATCAACCAATAGAATGAATCCATATGATCATATAGATATCACAAAATAGTTTCTAACTTGTTCAGTTGCGGCCATAAAAGTGTCAATTATTATTCGATTTTCATAAAACTTTCACTATCAAAATTTTAAACAAATAAAAAATATGACTCTTTTGAACAAATTTGTTTCGAAGGCTATATATACAGTTTTTGCCCTAATGCCATTTACGATTTCATACAAGTAATTTAAGATTTTCATTATCACTGGAAGTAATGTCATTTTTCAAAAAATGTATTTTTAGCCTTCAAAACAGATATTTTATTCAAATGAATCTGATTTGTAATCTTTTTAAAATTATGATATTTGATTCCAAACAACAAATAGATTCATAGTCCTTAATTCGCACTTCTTCATTTATTGTCGTATTTCGACATTTGTACACTAAAATTAACATCTGTATCTTAAAATTAACATTTGTATCTTAGAATTAACATTTGTATCTTAAAATCAGACATTAATTTGTCATATCAGATTTGTAAAATATGTGTTAATATAGGATACATGTATTTATTTTTTTAAACAAAGTCAAAAAATTAGTCTATATTTACATTTCATCAGAAAAATACAACGAAAAACAAATATCGAACAACCCTTTCCAAATTACAAATCTTCAAATACAAATCTTGCAAAACATTTCTCTAAAAACATTTCTCCAAAAACATTTCTTCAAAAACATTTCTCGAAATCCATTTCTCCAAAAACATTTCTCGAAATCCATCTAACCGGAACATTAGAAATCAACCTGGCATACAATAAGTCACCACACAATAAAGAAGAATCGAGCAAGCATACAACAAGTAAAATCTTACAATGACCGTGACTTTAATGAAATCACGTGCGTGTTAAGTTTCTATATATATAAATATATTGGTTAATATGATCTAGCGTTAAATAAAATAAACTGGAAGTAGACATATGTCGTTGGGTCAATGAAAGATAACTTTATCTCTTATAAATTATGTCTAGTCAGAAAATATGTATATATGCCAGAACATATTTTACAATTGTTAAAATGTATCTGGACCTTCTTAATGGTGTGCAACCCCATATATTTTATTTCGTGTTATGGCGGCTCATTTGTCTGTGCCAGTCAATTGTTTTTCTTTTTACAAGTTATGTAAATATAAATTTACATATTGTTATAGCAAGCAAAAAAACACACTTTCCAGTAGTATATGAACAAATATCGAGAAATTCTTATTGAGATTATTTTGTTCAGATTTAAATCCCCGCCACTTCCCCTCAGTTAATAAATGAAATAAAAGGAAACGGAGTTTAACGTCCTACTATTCTGCTGCGAACTGGGCCGATAAAGACGGGAATAGGCTATACAGTGTGCTACGAGAGAAATTTTGCCGGACAGCGACAATACGACCTACTCTTATATTGAATTCAAACTGTCAAGGGATATTTTACGTGTACGCCAATGTGTACACGGGGCCTCGGTTTTTCGTATCATCCGAACGACTACACAGCTGTCCTTGTTAGGCCATTGGTCCTGCACCACTGAAAAGGGGAAATAACGCCGTGAAATACGTATGAACTTATTCCCAGGCACATTCATGAAAACATGATTTAAAAGAGATAAAACATTCTTTCGTTTGAGCAAAGGAGGGGGGTTGGGATTGTCTAATGAATAGCGCGTACGCGCTGTACCATAAGGTCTGTCATTGAGTCAACTGGTTTGATGTACGTGTCGAGGAGTAAGGACGCCTGTCCAATCTCGTGGGTTTTCTCTGGGGCGTCCGGTTTCCTCCCGCTGCTAAAGACCCCAACGCGCAAGCTACTTATTGAAATAAAATTGAACCATGTGTTAGTCCCGTAATAGTTGTGTCGAGTGATTGTTAAACTCCATTTCTTCGTCTCTTTGAGCAAAGAATTATGTCGTTATCAGACAAAGCCTAATTTTTGAAAATAGACTACTTTGAATTTATTTTCGTTATCGATTAGCCGTTCTAGAGAAATGAAATGAAATGGGGTTTAACATCCGACTGTTCTGCTCCTAAACTGGGCTAATGAAGGGAAATTTTGCCCGGGCAGCGGCGCTACGGCCTACTCTTATATCGAATTCCAACTGCCAGGAGATCGTTTCACTAGGGTTGCGGTCACCGAGCGATTGTTCTTATTCTACATGTGCTTGTACCCGATTCTCACTATTGTATGATGACTTATTGTATGCCAGTTTGATTTCTAATGTTCCGGTTGGATGAATTTCGAGAAATGTTTTTGGAGAAATGTTTTTGAAGAAATGGTTTGGAGAAATGTTTTTTGAGAAATGTTTTTAGAGAAATGTTTTTGGAGATTTGTATTTTGAAATTTGTTGTACGATATATGTTTTTTGTTGTATTTTTCTGATGAAATGTAAATATAGACTATTTTTTTTATTTTCTTATAGAAAAAATAAATATCTTATATTAAAATACATTTTACAAATCTGATATGACAAATGTCTGATTTGTGAAACAAATAAGGATTTTAAGATACAAATGTCAATTTTAGTGTACAAATGTCCAAATACGACAACAAATGAAGAAGTAAGAATTAGGGACCATGAATTTAGAACTAAGAACACTGAATAAAGAGCTGTTTGGTCTTCCACAAGATCCTACGCTATTTTTATATATTTGGTGTGAAGAATTGGGGTCATGCGAACACTTTCCTAAGAAACTTAACGACTGCCATATAAGCTATAGTTGGGTGTGATGCATTGCAGGCATTGCACCTTTTTCGAAAACCTTATCAACGACATAGATCCTACGCTATTTTTATATATTTGGTGTGAAGAATTGGGGTCATACGAACCCTTACCGAAGTTAGGCCTATTTTACGAAAAGCCTGTGTGAACGCGGCAGAAGCTATAAAAACTTTAATTTTCGAAGCTCCCTATTGGACGGGCTGCTGTCTATGGCTATTAATTAATTCATTTTTGGCAAAGGTCAAAGGTGTTGTTTGGGCGGATTTGCACGCTTTTCGTGGCTATTTACACAAAAGTAAAATGTCATCTAGAACATCCCATAGGATTGATTGTACATTGCGATACGTTCTAGCAATCTGTTTCATAGAGAATACTTATAATTAACTATCACAGATGACTGTCTTCAACACGTGCAATGACATCACGCGGCGTCAGTCATTGGCTCAATGGCGCGTGCGTTGTTTACATAACACGTAACTGCTTCGGGCAAAATGATGCCTTTTACTCATTTTAATACCCATTAATATTAAATAGGAAATATTTTTAACTACAAATACTTCAAACATCTTTATCTATTTTTCTTATACTTCAAAAAAATTGTTTTAGAATTTCTATTTTGTCGGAGGAAAACAGTTAATACTGGGGACTCATTTAGTTTCGGCGATGTCATCCAGCTGATCAGTGTGACATTTTACATATCAGGAGATATTACCGGTTCCATTCCGAATATTAAAGACATCAACTGTTTCGTACATGGTTTTAAACAAAATCTTTTGTATTGAAATCTTAAAATTGCAATATATCGCTTGAACATTCTTAATCTAACATAAACATAAGAATGTAAACATGAAACATCGGTTCATTTAGTATACTTCAATTATTGTCATTTATAGAATGTACTATGATGTGATTACCCTGCAGATCAAATTCAAGATACCTGACTAGTTCAATAAAAAAAACTGAAATAGGTCAATGTTTAGGCTCAAGTTGACTCATAACCCATGGGAAATATGAAATAATGCCGCCGGAGGATGCAATGACAACAGTCTTTTAAGCCGAGAATTTCATATTTTCTAAAAAAGTCAAAACATAATTATTTCTGTCTTTTGCATAATAGATGGTCAACTCACTATTTATTATACGATCATAGGCATTATTTCCCCTACTTAAACATCTTTCACACCAGAAATAATAACACAATTACTCCCCCCCTTGTTTTTCTATTACCCCCATGTAATAGCTATCTTCAAACGTTTGAATTTGAATTTTAAAATGATATATTTTTGCCAATTTCTCAACGGGCAATAGTGAATTATAGGATTAATAGGATTGTTCTTTACCAGGGTATACGACTCTTTATAGATACCGTCTATGTTAAGGCTTTATTTAAATATTTTCTAAAAATATAACTTAAAAATATAAAATTGTAGCCTTAAACAAGTTTCCTTATTTCTGTAAAAAAAAACCAACACATTTCCCGAAGCATTTAAAGGCCCACATTCGGTCTTAAGACTGCTGTTTATTATAAAATTTAAAATACACTATTAGAAGAAAAAATGGCAAGACAACATTATTAAGATAATCGCCTCACATCCGTTTTGTTTGTAAACAATTTTCATTTAGAGGAATAAATCGATCTATGCTACAAAACGGATTAGCGATGTCAGATATCTATTTCCTGTTAAATTTTCGCTAAGAGGCGCTATCGTCTAAAAAGAAGAGAGTGTTCCTAGATATTAAGGAATATGACACGATATAAAGAAAAGGAACTAAGTAGAACATGTATTTGTAGTGTCCTATGCATTAACTTTATATAAACAAGGAATTTATAACAGCATGGTGTTCAAGATTTTTATTGACTCTTTAAAAGAACACAACGTGAAGTAAGAAGCAAAATATAAATGATACCACAGATTTACGAATGCCTTAATGTAGCGTGCTACAAATCTTATTTGATCCCACGACACAGAAATGGAGTCACATGCTTTTATTTTAAATCTCGCGACCAGTATAGCAATAAAGCAGAATCGCTGAATCGGAAAGGACAGCTATAAATACCGAGCTAAAGATATTGCATTATGTAGCTTGTTAGGTTATACTGACTTTCGTAGATTAGCAGTTTTCCCACTCTGAATGTAATATATAACAATGTTTCGTAATGAAGCGAAAGCTCTTTCACAAATCTTTGAAATGCATAATCACTTTTATTATTAATATTATCTTAAAATGTTTGATTCTTCTGAAAATGAACACTAATATACAACATAACGCGAGTATTGAAAGTGGGTTATTATTTCTATAACTCAAACTTAAATCTACCTTCTACTTGATGTTAGCTCCTTTGCTTAGTATCTTTCACTGTTTTAAATACTGTTAAAGTGTTTTGAATTCTTATCAAACTTTGAATTGGGAGCAAAATATGACTAACCCTATAACAATCACGTATTTACATCTGGTGGCTTTGATGAAATCTGCAGGTGGCTTTACTATTTAAACTTGATCTAGTGGTACTGCCTTCTTCATTTACGCCTATGACGGCAATGTTATAATCTCGAGGGTGAAGTCGATGGGGCGAGAAGTCGATGGAGCGAGGGAGCGAGTGTGCGAGCGCGCGAATAAACAAGGCGGGAATTTCGCTCCTTCGTCCCTGGGCTAAGCCCGCTTACTACACGCAAAGATGCTATATCGCGTGATGAGGTCGCGGTGAAATGCGGACAAAACCCTCAGCACGTCATCGCTGCGTTCTTGTCACGCTCCCCCCTGGAAATACAGGAGATGTATTGAGCCTCACTTACATCCACCAAAAAACCTAAACAAGATCTTCACACATAGACCACGACTTCGCTACGACCTAAAAACCCACTAGATCGTGTCAGAGATGTATATCAAAATCTAATTAAACTGTTGACCTCTACAGGGTCCTCAACCTTATTTCATATTTTTACACTATTCGCGTACAAGCGACGGCCATTTTGACCAGTAATTTTAGTCCGATTTTCACGAAATTCGAACTCAACCTTCATTACGATGTAACGGTAATATAATCAAACGGTTTTTAAAATTGGATAATAATTTTGACCTCGGAGGGGGGACAAGCTAAAATAAAATCAGGTGCAATAATTCAGGAAGTTACGATCCGATCTGCGCAAATATCAAAGATCTTTGGGTTATAAATATGCATGTCAAGTTTCATCAAAATCAGTTCAAACTTGTGACCTCTATAGGGTCCACAAGCTAAAAACGTGATTTTTCGTCCAATCAGGGGCCATAATCCATGAAGTCACGATCCGATACATGCCAATATCGAAAACAGCCGAGATCTTATGGGGATAAACTTATGTGTCAAGTTTCGTCAAAATCGGATAAGAATTGTGACCTGTATAGTGTTCACAAACAATTGTGGACAAACGTCCGGTCGGCCAGGGGCGACGACAATACTTCCACATGAAAATGTGGCCGTATAAAAATAGACGATAAACAATAATATTTTACTTTATCTTTGAATTCTAAAAATATCCTGTCCATTTTTTTTCTAAACAATATTTATTCACAGAAACTGGATTAGAGAACAGGCAGAAGCCTATAGACCCCCCTCTCCACCTTGTCTATTATCAATGTAGATTTATCATCCTTTGTTTTGGGGTTGATTTTTCAAATTGTATATTTCAATTTAATTTGACTGTCGTTCATTCGTTTAGCTGTCATTTGATCAATCAATTCACTATCAGCTACAGTTAACCAATTCTTCCAATCACCAACTTTACCTGAAAAAAATACCGTGAAATTATTAATCATTGGCCTCAGAAGCCATAGATATATGATATCACTTCATCCTCTGTATCACTTGTGACTAGGGTCATCTGTTAGAAACAGATCCTGTCGCAGTGTCAGCAGCCAACAGCTCTATATTCATCTTCACTTGCGAGGTCAAATTTGGCATTACGTGAACTATTTCCGTAGACGGGTTTACAATCGTCTGAATTGATACTGAAAAATACTGCCATTTCCAAAGATTACAAAGATTGGAGATTTATTTAACGACCATTTCGGCTTTATATGCGTGGTCCAATGGGTAACGTTGGGAGCTAGTCGTCTTCAGTGACAGTTGATATCACGTGGGCCGACTCAAAAGTTGTTCGTTGATCATAGCAAATCAGAAATAAAATATATTAACAACCAGCTATGTAACCAGTAGTTGAAGGGGTAGAGTCATTTTGAAAAGTTTAAGTCCCGGCGTTTAGCCTGTGAGTATGGTAAGCTCGGATGAGGCGGGGAGCCCTTTTACTCAGTAGTATACATAGTTTTTGATGAATTGGGTAAGATTGCAAACAATGTAAAGGAGAAAATCTGATTCCTTATTGGAAATTATTGCTCGACACATTCTCTGTTTGGTACTTATGATAAACTCCACTTACGGTTAAATTGCCAAATACTCAGAGAATGATTATACGGGGCCCCTAAAAGCGTCTATTTAGTGTGCGTCTTAATCCGGCCCCGATCCTCTCTCCCGAACCCCTAATTTAAAGAGTGGGGTCACTAAATCTACTAGACTGGGTTGTCGCGTTGAGCTACTTTCAAGCACATTCTCTAGAGGTTAATATTCCTTAAGATTTAAATTTCGTTTCCTGGAGCTGAATGTTAAAAGGATTTCCAACACAAAAAAAGTTTTTATAATCTCACCTTTTCTGTAAAATGAAGTTCCTGCTTTCAAATAAGGCTTTATAAAGTCGTCTTTTACTTCGTCGTTGGCTTTCTTCATTTTACTTAAAGTACAGGCATCTACTATAGCTTCACATAATTCATCAGAGACATCCGTTTCTATAAATTTAGCCAAACATTTTACATGATGTAGAGGATTCTAGAGAAAAATAAAAATATAATTGTTTTCTGTTACACTGTGGCAGTTACCGATATTTGATATTATCAATTTGTCATTGGTGATATTATATAACAATCGTTGGTGATTTTATCTAAGAGTCGCTGACGATAAATTATATAACAGATATTGGTGATATGATCTAACAAATACTGTGATATTATCTAACAAATAACTGATAATATCTAACAGAAAACTGATAATATCTAACAGTTACTTGTGTCATTACCTTATTTCTGGTATTATCTGATAGGTATAAATGGTATTATATGAAGGATACTGATATATAACAGTGACGGGCGATATTTTTGTTACTGATAACAGTATAGAAAGAGAGAAAGAAATGGGGTTTAACGTCTACTCGACATAAACTAGGTAATTTCGGGACTAACACATGGTTGAATTTTATTTCCATAATTCGCTTGCGCGTATGGGTCTTTAGCAGTGGATGGAAACCGGAGGACCCGAGAAAACCCACAAGATTGGACAGGCGACCCTATTCCTTGTCACGTACAACTGAGGATTCGAAACCACGCCAGTTGACTCAACGATAGGCTTTATGATAGATACAGCACGATCGTCCATCCACCACCCCACCCCCACGATAACAGTATCGAACCGACTATGATGAACTAATGATGTAGGATGTCTTCCCTTACTTATGCTTCAACCTCGTGGGTTTCCTCCGGGCACTCCGGTTTCCTCCCACTGCTAAAGACCCCTACGAGGCAAGCGAATTATTGAAATAAAATCAAACCATATGTTAGTCCAGAAATGACCGATAAGTTTGTGTCGAGTGGACGTTAAACCCCATTTCTCTCTCTATTACTCATACTATTATCTAACAAAATAACATAATCCGTGACAGCTAAAACATTGTAAATATATATTTTAAAACAATCAGCATATACCTGCTGCATGTCCTCGTAAGATAACTGATAAAATGAATTTTCAGTTGTTTTAAAGAACCTTTCCCATTCTAGAACATACTCATACCATCGACCATATGGTACTGAAACAGTTTGCATATAGAAAATAAACAGTTACAACCAAGATGGTAAAATGCATTATGGTGGTAATTATTATAAATCGTTAAAAATCCAAAATGACGTCTTATGCATTCGAACATGGAACTTTTGCTTCCGCATGATTTACCAGCTGATAATTGACAACAACTATCAATGCAATTATAAAACTTATTTAGTCATTTACTTCGTAATATGATTATGAGTAATAACTAAAGAATGTACCTAAATTTCAGTAATTCAAATTATATAGACCTTTATTTTCTATGCATTTATTAATACTTTGTGTCGTTTACATTATTAAAAGGACCATGTCTTCGGTGTAGTGGTGGGGTTTGCCGTCCATATTGGTTGACAATGTTTAACAGGTTTGCGTTTAAGAAAATACTATTTCTATTCTGTTGAAACGGCGTGTCACGTGACGTGTTCTCACACCTCTGTCCTGCTTTTGCAAGCGTAATGAACTATCTAGACTGAGACCGTCCTAAGCTAATTTAAGTATTTCTAGTAGTATTATTTTAGATGTGAGTTATTCTAAGCTAAGTGTAGTGCTTCTAGTAAAATTAATCCTTCAACTACTTACATCCCTTATTGACGTAAAGATCTATAAAATCCCTTAAATTGCCATGGTAACCAAATGTCTTTTCTGATGCATTATACTGAAAGAACATGGAAACCACCGTGTCTTTGGGATTACGAATGAGAAAGATTATTTTCGTTTTCTTTTCAAATATTTGTTTAGGTAAATGTCGTGGCCATAAATGTGAATTAAGAACACGCGGTGATGGTTCGGCGTCAAAACTATCAATATTCGTAGCTTCGAACATATGCTGCTCTTTAATATGTTTATGGTATTCTGTTGTTTGACCTCTCAACATCTGAATCACTTCCCAGATCCAATGAGTTCCTGAAATAATAATAACAATAGTAATGTTAAATAAAAACATTAATAATGTGTATACTCATTTTTTAGAATGATAGGGTTTATATTCACCACAAAATCATAAATACCATGACTGGCACGAATAACTCACAATCTAGCCAAGGTACCTTCATGTTTTAAACTTTGCATAATACTCCAAAAACGTCAGGATCATTACATATTTGCATATTTTTCAAATGTGAAATGACGTTCGGCACTACTTAAAGTGAGAGTTTCAAATATATACCACAGCAATGTTTAATCTATGCAATTTGGATAATGGTGGTACAATATGAATGTTCCAATTATAACAGAACGGAACACAATATTTCGCATCTTTACTTCATAATATATTTGAATTGTAAGTGATTTGTAGAGTTGATGTCCAGATAATCAGTGCCGAAAAAACCCCACCGGACTGGAATCTTTTTCTTGCTGTCCATACACTGTGGTTATTATCACGGTTTTCCCGGGTAGGGCGCGGTTTTCAGGTTCACAACGGTTGTTGACACATTGTGGCTACCAGTGGGATACAGTTTTAGGGCATATTTATTTACTGTGGATCAGTTTGCCAGTCGTCGAGCAGCCCTACACATTTTCAACAACACGGCAACAAGCAGGATGCTCTAGTGCCAAGAAGAAGCAAGACCGAACACGCTCTCCTTCTACAGAAGAGGATGCATGGTCCCAATCGGCCTCCTTTCGTCTCACTAAAGAGTTTACAAACTGATTTTGCTTTGTCATTTCTAAGAATGATATTAGAATGGTGTTTTTGTTCAAATTTGTAAATCTGTAAATTTTAAAATTAAGCGGCTCGCTCGCGCGTAAACGAAAGCTGTGTTAGGATGCATGGAAGGTGGAAATCGGATATCAGAATGACGGATATGTATTAATTAGACAGAAAGTTGATTATTAGTATTCCAGAGTTTCAGGCTCTAGATTTTTAAGGATTCAATTATTGCGATTGGTCATATGCAGTGGGTATTCCGGGAGCATCAGTGTGATCTTGTTTTGAGATTACAAAGTTTCTTTATAACGTTTATTGCTGAACTCGGGGAAAACTGAATTTGAGCATCATTTTCTGTTTGCGTACTTGTGCATGGCATCGCTGTTTTTCTGCACTCACCTGCTTTCGGATAAGCACATATAATGACATCATCGTCTCTTATGGTCATTTCCTTAAGCTTTCTGAAATGTTCCCCATGTGACCTTCCTAATCTTTCTTCTGGAAATGCCGGCATCGGTACCCCATCTAGCTCTATCATTTTAAATTCATTTCCTGATTTATCTGTGAATATGATTGGTTTTACTTGATTTTGGTTTTCCATTTTGATTTGGCGTGTTTATGTAGTTGTGGTCGATCTTCTCCTAAAAGTACCAGTACATCATGTACATAACAAGCTAATCTTTTTTAAATAAATAGTCTACAGTGGAATGAGTCAACTGGAATTAAACAATATATGGATGCTGAACAGATTGAACTTACCTACTATTTGACGTGAAATGACTTTATTGAGAACCTTTGGCTACTTTAAATTCCTCTTATAATTCACAATCGGCAGTAAACGTAGAGCGTCCCACGCAGCTAGAAATGGGTTCTTATACAAGTTGAACTAGCTTTCACCGTAAATGGTAATTTCTAAAGAGATGTAGCACATGCTTTATCAGTATTAGCTGTTATAAATAGCCACTGTACGTGACATTATCATGCATCTTACATACATGTATAATGAAGCCTTAAATATCCAGTCCCGTCTATCAGTCGGATTTGGCTGTCCATGTCGGCATACTAATCGGTATGATTAGAGACACTTTTTAATGTTGGGCATCCAACTAATGTGAAATATGAATAGCGTGACCAAAATTATAAAGTGTCACGTTAAATAAAATTAGCAATGGCAAATAAATTTCAAAATTATACGCTTTCGTTATCACCCATGATTTCTTTTCAACAAAAAAGGTGGAAAGGGTATACAGAATAATATATTCAGCATGTCTTGCCATTTCATGTGATATATAGGACAACATTGTTACTGTTTGAATTAATATATCGGGCATTGTTTTCTACAAAATCATTTGTTTTTGTAACTAGAAGGCATAAGCAAGAGGCCACAATTAAGCTTCAACGTTTCGTTTGGTTTCTGAAAGACTGTGCCAAACTGATCCCGCAGTGAATATTCGCTTGGCCGCTACAATCACTGATAAGCATGACATCGACGAGGCTTAATGAGTACGGCATATTAACTTTTTTACTCCGACAAATTAAATTCTCAAACATTTTTTTTAGGTAAAAGAAAAATAAATGAAGACGTTTGAAGAATTTGTAGTTAAAAAATATTTCCTATTTAGTGTAAATGGGTATTAAAATGAGTAAAATGCACCATTTTGCCCGAAGCAGTTAGGTGTTAAGTAAACATTGCACGAGCCGTTGATCCAATGACTACGAGGCGCGTGGTCAACGCACGTGCTATGGGCAGTCATGCGTTACAGAGATAATTCGTAAGTAATTCTCTGTGAAACAGATTGAGACTGTGCATGACAGATATAGACCCGAATTGAACGTGTTATCTAAAAAATAATAACTTTAAACACTTTTTAATCGTTTTGATGCCTCTTTGTAGTCTCTGTCACCCAGAACCCCCTAGTCTTCAACGCACGGAGGGTCTGGGTCGGTTCTCAATTTTTGACGAAAATTACTGGATAATCTACCACATAAAAAACCAAACATTTGGTTACGCATGGGCAATGGAACCTTTTGGCTAAAGTATCCAATGAAAGTATCGGTAAGTGCTAGATCTTATGAAGCCGGGCCGCTTTTGCTAGATTCTATAAAGCGTGGTTGAAATATATCCCACAATTCACTTGGCACATCTATTATTAGAAACAAAATAGAGACGAGGAATAAGCATGCATCGCGATGAAGAATTAATTGAAACCTTTACACAACAAAATTTTAAAGAGTGTCATCGTTGCCAAGCGAGCTGTTTTGATAGATTCAGTACGTGGTAACTTAAAAGACTGGATAATCCAGACAATGACCTATTTTCCGTCAAATTTTGAGGACTCATCCAGACTAATATTCGTGTGGATGATAGAGACTAGCCTCTTTGTGCTTTAATTCTACAAGCACTGATATAAATGTAAAATTTATCATAAAATAGTGACCGCTGGCCGCGGGGGGGGGGGGGGATTTATTGTGGCCGCTTACAAGGAGATGTCGCTGAATAGGCGTGGCTGCTCATAGTGTGTTTTTTCTGTTGTTTAAATTGTATATTTCAGTTTAATTTGACTGTCTTTCATTCGTTTAGCTGTCATTTGATCAATCAATTCACTATCAGCTACAGTTAACCAATTCTTCCAATCAACAACTTTACCTGAAAATATTTACCGTTAGATTTAACAGATTGAAATAAAATGCGCTTTCTTGAAAGGACTAACGTAGGCTAAATTGGACCACATTAATGTTGTTGTATCACAGGCTGGAATAGCAGGAAAACGTGTTTGCGGCAGTTAAATTTTCAAAATTTTCTCCCAACGGGCGTCTTCATTGACTGTAAACAATTGATTGAAATTCGAGTAAGCATATAGTAAGCTCCGCTCGATCGCTTCACGAGGAAGACCGGCGCCGCTGTTTTTGAATCAGAAATTTTTTCGTGCATTTCGGGTTCTTCCTCCCCCCTCCCCCCCGACTGTCATCGAGCCCGTGCGTCTATGTTTAATTCTTATTGTAAAACCTGGTTATTATGATTTCCTACAAACTTTCTTTCAAATATCAAAGCCTAGCTTAAACGGGGCGGGGCTCTGGCCCAGATTAGTAATCGCGGAGCCCCTACCGCTACGAAAAGATTGCATTATACCCTTTTGAATGATTCGCGTATCCTATTGAATGGCACGCATGCGTAATACACAATTAACTTAATGGTCTGCAATACAAGAACAAATTACATAATATCTGATCAAATATTACGACTGGTTGGGGCCTAGGAAAAGCTGCTCATAATTAACATACCTGATGGTATATCGCCTACGTCACATTGTTTAAAGGGACAATCCCGATAAGAACAGAGTCTCAAAAATTAAAGTCCGAGCATTTATGAAATTTATGGACCAAAATATAGAGGCATGGTGTATTTACTTTGGCTCAAAGTTTCAGCTCAAAATATTGAGTCGTTTTGACGTTAATGTCAACACTGCTTATCTGGACACGTAACCCTTTTAAGATTTCGGGTTCAATTTTTTGATTGGGTGACATGATAATCGATTCTCGTTTCTTGAGAGGTCTATACAGTGAATGACCCACGTACTGTACTGATAACAAAAGGTAAATTTCACCTACATATCATTTTTATAGAAAAAAGTCTGGTTTTATCCAGATCCTGTATAATACAACGGTCTCCATTTCCAGATGAAGACTGTCAGGTTTAAGTTATTTACAAGCGTATCACAAATATCGGGTTAGTTGGTCGGCCTTAGATAATTGGTTATAAGGGATTTCAACACAAAATTAAGCAGTTTTATTCCCCAAAAAGTTATCGGGATTGGCCCTTTAACTAAAGGGAAGGATGAGGGGTCACAGACTCACCCAGTTTCATCCCATTGGTCGATGAGTTGTAGCTTTTTACTCGTTTTACCACCACCTCCCCCACCCCACCCCCCGTCGACACAAAACCGGGGACTTTGGGTCTTGGTCCACTTGGCCCTTCCCTAAGCTGGACATTGATGAATTTAATATGTAGACTGATTCTGTTAAGTTTTGTTTTTAGTCCTACCTTTTCTATACAATGAACGTCCTTCTGTGAAATGAGGTTTTATAAAATCGTCTTTTACTTCATCATTGGCTTTCTTTAGTTTATTGAAAGAACAGGCACCAACTATAGCTTCACATAATTCATCAGATACATCAATTTCTAGAAACTTTGCCAATCCTTTTACATGATCTACAGGATTCTGAAGTAAAGGCAAAATATAAATGTTTTATGTTCGTTTCTGGTGTCGTTTCTGGTGTACGGTATAAATGATAAACTATGGTTATGATTTGTCTTCAATAGATTTCCCGGCCTACAATGCCCATACACTCTTTTTCACAACAACTGACGACAGTAACGATACTGATAACGGATACATGTGATATTATCTAACAGTTGCTGGTGATATTATCTGACAGAAACTGGCGATATTATCTGACATATACTGGCGATATTATCTGACATATACTGGCGATATTATCTAACAGTTTCTGGTGATATTATCTGACAGATACTGGTGATATTATCTGACAGATACTGGTGATATTATCTAATGCTATTACCTAACTGTTGTTGTTGATAATAGGTAGATGTGATATTATCTATAGGTGGTATAATCTAACAGTTATAGGTTAAATTAACTGGCGGATAATGCAATATGCGATGATATCGTTACTGATAACATTAACAACATGGTAACGAATATATATTACTAATGGTATATAATGTCAGCCCTAACTGATGACTAGAATTATCTAAAATAATAATATGATCTAATATGATACTAATAACACTAACCCCAACCTTTAAGGCGTTTTCTTGATTTTAGTTTGTTTTCCGGTATTTAGTGTTTGTCAGGTGTTTTCCGGTATTCAGTATAAAATGGTGTTGTCCGGTACATTTTCTGATAATGAACTTATTTATATATAAAAGTAACATACCTGCTGCATGTCCTCGTAAGATAACTGATAAAATGGATTTTCAGTTGTTTTAAAGAAACTTTCCCATTCTAGAACATATTCATACCATATACCATATTATGGTACTGAAACAGTATGGATATAGAAATTAAAATACCTATGATAAAGTTCTTCGTTTTCTCTCCACACCCAAGACGAACTGTACTGAAGACGCTAAAAGTAATGGATATAGAAATTAAAATACCTATGACAAAGTTCTTCGTTTTCTCTCCGCACCCAACACGAATTTTACTGAAGACGCTAAAAGTAATTCCAGTAATCGTTTTTATACGCCCACATTTTTATGTGGACGTATATTGTCGTCGCCCCTGTCCGTCCGGACGTCCGTCCGTTCGTCCACAATTTGTTTGTGGACTCTCTACAGGTCACAATTTTTATCTGATTTTGACGAAACTTGAAATATAGGTTTATCCCCAAAAGATCTCGGCTGCTTTCGATATTGGCATGTATCGGATCAAAACTTCATGGATTATGGCCCCTGATTGTACGAAAAATCACGTTTTTAGCTTGTGGACCCTATATAGAGGTCACAATTTTGAACCAATTTTGATGAAACTTGACATGCATGTTTATAACCCAAAGATCTTGGTTCCTTTCGATATTTGCGCCTATCGGAACGTAATTTCCTGAATTATGGCCCCTGATTGTCCGAAAAATCACCTTTTTTAGCTTGTGGTCCCTCTGGAGGTCACAATTATTATCCGATTTAAAAAAAACCGTTTGATTATATCACCGTTACACCCTACGGAAGGTTGAGTTCGAATTTCTGGAAAATCGGACCAAAATTGCCCTACAAAATGGCCGCCGTTTGTACGCAAATACTGTTAAAAATAGGTATATCAAGGTTGTGGACCCTGTAGAGGTCACAATTTTAATTCGATTTTGATGAAACTTAAAATTCATGGTTATAACCCAAAGATCTTGGTTCCTTTCGATATTTGCGCATATCGGATCGTAACTTCCTGAATTATAGCCCCTGATTATACGCAAAATCGCCTTTTTTTTTAGCTTGTGGCCCCTCTGGAGGTCACAATTATTATCCGATTGAAAAAAACGGCAATCTAATTAAAATATAGATCTATATTTCGTTTCGGTTTTTATACTTTCGATGGCCTACACTCATGTAGATCTAACAAGTTATAGTGGGAGCTCACGTTCTATGACGTCAGGTATCAAGCACGGGACAATCGACCCGATAACGTCAGTCATTCGATTAACCAATTAGCGACCGCCATGCTTTTTAAAATCTACTTTTGTTTTGTTGTGATTTCTATCCGCTGGTAATATCTACCCACAGTTCCACACATGAAAAGGTCAAACGGTCCATTCGACAGACCATTTGATTGGCTGACCCCTCCTTTCAGACAGAGCACGAGGTAAATAACAAGTCCTCCAGATCCAAGAGTAGTAAAGACAAGTAAAAACGAAATTTTGAACAATAAAAAACGAAACGAAATTGGATCTGTGTTTTAATCAGATTGAAAAAACGGTTGATTATATTACCGTTACACTGTAAGGAAGGTTGAGTTCGAATTTCGGGAAAATCGAACCAAAATTGCCATACAAAATGGCCGCCGTTTGTACGCGAATACTGTTAAAAAATTGTATATCATGGTTGTGGACCCTGTAGAGGTCGCAATTTTAATTCGATTTTGATGAAACTTGAAATGCATGGTTATAACCCAAAGATCTTGGTTCCTTTCGTTATTTGCGCATATCGGATCGTAACTTCCTGAATTATGGCCCCTGATTGTCCGAAAAATCGCCTATGGTCCCTCTGGAGGTCACAATTATTATCCGATTTAAAAAAAAACGTTTGACTCTATCACCGTTACACCCTACGGAAGGTTTAGTTCAAATTTCAAGAAAATCGGACCATAATTGCCAGAAAAAATGGCCGCCGTTTGTACGCGAACAGTGTAAAAATATGGTATAATATGGTAAGTTGTGGATCCTGTAGAGGTCACAATTTTAATTCGATTTTGATGAAACCTGAAATGCTTGTTTATAACCTAAAGATCTTTATTCTTTTCGATATTTGCGCATATCAAATTGTAAATTAATGAATTATGGCCTTTGATTGTAGGAAAAATCACTTTCGGTATTGCTTGTTCTCTGTCTATCTCTCGAACAATTATTATCTGATTTAACAAAAAACTCTGATTATATTACTGTTGCACCGTAAGGAAGGTTGAGTTCGAATTTCGTGAAAATCGTACCAAAATTGCCGGACGAAATGGTCGCCGTTTGTACACGAATAGTGTAAAAATATGGTATATCATGGTTGTGGACTCTCTACAGGTCACAATTCTTATCCGATTTTGACGAAAAGTAACATTTCTAGGTTGTGTACCGTCACACCATAATCATTGTCGGCTTCGAATTTCATGAATATCAGACTGGAACTGACCAACAAAATGGCTGCTCCCAATACAGTATGAAATACAGGACTTAATGATGTAGGAAAAATCACTTTCGGTATTGCTTGTTCTCTATCCATCTCTCAAAAATGTGGGCGTATCCTGCCTGGCAGTGCCAGCCTATCTTTTATCGTTTAAATAAAAATTAACAGGAATAGCTGGCTGCCGCATTTACACGATGATCAAGGGTAACAACTATGAAAGAACTTATCAAAATTATCAAGTAGATCGAATGATATATTTTACTACTAAAAATAATAGTAAGCAATAACTCACAAATATGGACCAAATTTTAAAGGATTCTATATACCAATAATTCAAATAATATAAAACCTTTAAAAATCCTGTCACCTTTATATTTGGGGGTATATTATTACTACACAAGACTGTGTCATTTGCGCAGTGATGGGCAATGTGTATATTTATTTAGTCTAATAATAAGACATACCTTGGTTGACAATGCTTAATAGACAGGCAATCCCATTTGCTAAATCCACATATATTCTTTCGAACTGATAGTTCCATTTTATTGAAACGGTAGGTCACCTGTCATTACAAACAATTCCGCTAGAACTCTTATTTCTGCTGTTTAGTTCTGTTTCTTGAAAGCAGGCGAAAACCGATCATAAGTATTTTGTCGAAAATGACGTGAATAAGTCTAATCATGGACTGGGGCCATTTTAATGTAATCAATACTTTAAATACTTACATCTTTTATTGAGATAAAGATCTAGAAAATCACTTAAATTTCCATGATAATGAAGTGACTTTTTTACGGATTATAATGAAAAAACATGGAAACCACCGTGTCTTTGGGATTACGAATGAGGTAGATTATTTTGGTTTTCTTTTTAAATATTTGTTTAGGTAAATGTCGAGGCCATAAATGTGAATTAAGAACTCATGGTGATGGTTCGGCTTCGAAAGTATCAATATTCCTAGCTTCCAGCATTTGCTGTTCTTTAATTTGTTTATGGTATTCTGTTGTTTGACCTCTCAACATCTGAATCACTTCCCAGATCCAATGAGTACCTGATATGGTAGGGTTCTTTTTCATCACAAAATCATAAACACCCCGGGTAACTCACAATCTAGTGAATGAACCTAATAATCACAAGTAATTTACAGGTTGTATTAAACAATACTCAAGATGCATCAACAGTACTGTTATATTTTCCATCTGGAAAATGATTATTGGAACCTCGTCAGGGGATTATCAATTTAAATGACGTCTAGAACCTACATAATCTAGTTATTTTTGTAATGCTGGTGGTTAGTTTCGTCCAAGTTGACATTAATCAATTAAGTGACATTGGCAATAGTTACATCCAAAATTTCAATGTACCCTGATTCCATTAATATACAAAGGTCACCAAGATTGGGAATTCTGAAGAATCTCTGATCCCCAGAATTTGTGTCTAATAGTCTTTAGAATAGTCTGTTATCAGCTTCCACTGTCATTGGTCAACCACGCCCAACACCATCCGTGGTGTGTTAGCGTGCTTAGGCTTATTGGCAACTTTCATTTCTAGAATAAATTCATCTTTCTAAAACACTTACCTGCTTTGGGATAAGCACATACAATGACATCATCATCTCTTATGGTCATTTCCCTAAGCTTTCTGAAATGTTCTGTATGCGAGCGCCCTGTCATTTCTTCTGGAAACGCTAGTACTGGTACCCCATCAACTTCTATCGCTTTAAATTCATTTCCTGATTTATCTATGAGTATTACTGGCTTTACTATAACCTGGTCATCCATTTTAATTTTGTATATTTATCTTGACCTAAAAATACCAGTTTGTCACTTTAATAAGCGACTACTAGTTCATTGGTCAAATGAAATTATACATACATATTAATTTTCAGATAGAAAAATTGAATATACTTACTTTTTGATGTGAGCTGCCTTCCTTGAGAGCTTTTGAGTTTTTTTAAATACCTCTTAGAATTCACAACTGGCACTAATTGTATGGTGCCACACACAGCGTAGCAAATGCTTTATCAGTAGTAGATTTTTTTGTTAACTGTGGCGCTTTGGTTTGATATATTTTACATGTAGTGTAATGGTCGAGTGCTATATCTCTATATTATGCTATGTCATGCACGAGACTACATGTATTAAACAACTTAAAATACATGTATAGACACTATCTAGCACGTGCATTTCAATGAAATTTCAGATTTGTGCGACAATGTATATTTAACATGGTTAGTAAAACACCTAATTTTTATTTACCATTATTCTACAGCCGTTATCTACATGTATACTATATACACCAATGGAGGGGGTCACGGTGGCTAAGTGGATAAGGCGCTGGTTCGCTAGCCTGGAGGTCGTTTGTTCGAACCCTGCATTGGCCGAGAAAGTTCATCTCGATTTTCCGGCGTGATTCCCCCTTGTCAGTGATGTAGAAGGAGGGCCTGACAAGGGAAGCTGCCTAGTCGTTCGGATGGAACGAAAAACCAAGGTCCCGTGTACACATTGGAGTGCACGTAAAAGATCCCTTGGCAGTTGGAATTCGACATAATTGTAGGCCGCAGCGCCGCTGTCTGGGCAAAATTTCCCTCGTAGCAAACTGTATGGCGTATGCCCGTCTTCCATTAGCCCAGGTTAGGTGCAAAAGAGTAGGACGTTAAACCCCATTTCATTTCATTTCACACCAAGGGATCTGAACAAATACCAGCAATTGTTTTTCCGGGTAAATGTATGGAGCGGGATTCGTGACATCATTCTAAAGGTTAACATAGTTTAAATGCCTATGGACACAGGGTCTATAAGCTTCTGTTTGTTCCCCAATCCAGTTTCTGTAAGTAAATATTGTTTTACAAAACGTGTAGGATCTTTTAGTCATCTGTTGGACCAGGTAGCAAGCAGACCGACAGCATTTCTTCTATCATTTGATACAATTTAGCAACTGTCAGAAGTTTTGGGAACCCACAGATCAAATAGACGGATATAAATACGACTTACAACGATGGTACTTAGGATAAAAACAGACACACTCCGTCAAAAACCCAACTTTTCGCTCTGATAAGAGAGGTATTTCTCGGGCCATTGCTTCGGTAATATGCCTAAATATGAACACAAAATATTTGTTAATCTTGGCGGTTCTATTGGCCACTTTGGGGGAATAGATATATGCTCCCTATAAAATAATTATCATTATTTTCCTCTCTTCAAAGATCCTAATCTCGCTTCGTCGCTTCTCTTTGAGTTAACAGAGCGAAACAAGAAGACAATATAATTCAGTGACAAGCCAAGAAGCCGAAGAACTTCAAAGCTTCTGTTGTTTATTTCTTTGACTTCGCTAACAGTCTGTAAGTGGAAGGCATACGCAAGAAGCCACAATTAAGCTCTCCAACGTTTGGTTTGTTTTCTATTAGACTGCGCATGGAAGATATAGACCCGAATACGAAGTGTTATCTAAAAAATAATGATTTTAAACACTTTTTAAATAATTTTGATGCCTTCTTTGTGCGTCCATTCTACAAAACGATACAGTCTTTATTATCAAGCACTTATCAATGTAAATTGATCAAATAGTGTGTTTTTTTTCTGTTGTTTAAATTGTATATTTCAGTTTAATTTGACTGTCTTTGATTCGTTTAGCTGTCATTTGATCAATCAATTCACTATCAGCTACAGTTAACCAATTCTTCCAATCACCAACTTTACCTGAAAATAGTTACCGTTAGATTTTACAGATTGGAATAAAATGCGGTTTCTTGAAAGGACTAACGAATTCTGACAACCGCGGGCCTACTTTATTTGTCCGCTGATAGGCAGCCGGTTTCTACCACGGTGACACCGTATCAAATCAAATCATGTTCTTGGGGGTTTTTTTTGTGTGGGGGTTTTTAGTTTTGTTTTTTTTTGGGGGGGGGGGGGTATGGTATACTCAGACTAAATACCCGAAAAAAAAATTTATCACCCGAATTTTTAGAATGAATTAATCATTCACTGATACGAGTTTTCCGCATGTTCCCGGTAAGTATTATTGTATTATGTTACATATCATTGTTCCTGATTATGTTACATATCATTGTTCCTGGTTATGTTACATATCATTGTTCCTGATTATGTTACATATCATTGTTCCTGATTATGTTACATATCATTGTTCCTGATTATGTAACTGCTGTTCCTGATACATTTACATACATCAAAGCCAAACGGGGCGGAACCCTGGGTCAGATTAGAATCGCGGAGCCCCGACCGCTACGAAGAGATTACATTATATCCTTTCGAATGGTTCGCATATCCTTTTAATGGCACGCATGCGTAATACACAATTAAATTAATGGTCTGCAATACAAGAAGAAATTATATAATATCTGATCAAATATTATGAAAAGCTGCTCATAATTAGCATACGTGATGGCAGAACGCCTCCGTCACAGGGAAGACTGGGGGTCGCAGACCCACCCAGTTTCCGCCCATCGCTTCGCTAGGTCGATGAGTTGTAGCTTTTTATTCGTTTTACCATGACCCCCCCCCCCCCCGTCGACACAAAACCGTTGGACTTTGGGTCTTGGTCCACTTGGCCCTTCCCTAAGCTGGACATTGATGAATTTAATATGTAGACTGATTCTGTTACGTTTTGTTTTTAGTCCTACCTTTTCTATACAATGAACGTCCTTCTGTGAAATGAGGTTTTATAAAATCGTCTTTTACTTCATCATTGGCTTTCTTTAGTTTATTAAAAGAACAGGCATCTACTATAGCTTCACATAATTCATCAGATACATCAATTTCTAGAAACTTTGCCAATCCTTTTACATGATGTACAGGATTCTAAAGTAAAGGCAAAATATGATTGTTTAATGTTCGTTTCTGGTGTCATTATTTAAGATACGGTATAAATGATAAACTATTGTTATAATTTGTCTTCAATAGATTCCCCCGGCCTACAATGCCCATACACTCTTTTTCACAACTACTGACGACAGTAACGATAATGATAACGGATACATGTGATATTATCTAACAGTTACTGGTGATATTATCTGACAGAAACTAGCGATATTATCTGACAAATACTGGTGATATTATCTAACAGTTACTGGTGATATTATCTGACAGATACAGGTGTTATTATGTGACAGATACTGCTTATATTATCTAATGCTATTACCTAACTGTTACTGGTGATAATAGGTAGATGTGATATTATCTATAGGTGGTATAATATAACAGTTATAGGTTAAATTAACTGGCGGATAATGCAATATGCGATGATATCGTTACTGATAATATTAACAACATGGTAACGAATATATATATATTACTAATGGTATATAATGTCATCCCTAACTGATAACTAGAATTATCTAAGATAATATGATATGACCTATAATAATTGGCTTTATCTATATACCAAAAAACGCCATGCTATACTGAATATCGGAAAAACTATAAATACCAGAAAACAAACTAAATAATGGAAAACACCCTAAATACTATTTACCGGAAACTAACATTTACCCCAACCTTTAGGATGTTTTCTTGATTTTAGTGTGTTTTCCGGTATTTAGTGTGTTTTCCGGTATTTAGTGTTTGTCAGGTGTTTTTCGGTACTCAGTATAAAATGGTGTTGTCCGGTACATTTTCTGATAATAAACTTATTTATACATACAATCAACATACCTGCTGCATGTCCTCATAAGAGAATTGGTAAAAAGGATTTTCAGTTGTTTTAAAGAACCTTTCCCATTCTAGAACATATTCGTACCATAGACCATATGGTACTGAAACAGTGTGGATATAGAAAATGAAATACCTATGATAAAGTTCTTCGTTTTCTCTCCACACCCAACACGAATTGTACTGAAGACGCTAAAAGTAATTACCAGTAATCGTTTTTTATCGTTTTAAAAAAAATCAACAGGAATAGCTGGTTGCAGCATTTACACGATCATCAAGGGTAACAACTATGAAAGAACTATGAATGATATGTTTTACTACTAAAAATAATAGTAAGCAATAACTAAGGAACTCACAAATATGGACCACATTTTAAAGGATTCTATATACCAATAATTCAAATAATATAAAACCTTTAAAAATCCTGTCACCTTTATATTTTGGGGGATATTAGTAATACACAGGACTGTGTCATGTGCGCAGTGATGGGTAATGTCATGTATATTTGGTCTAATAATAAGACATACCTTGGTTGACAATGCTTAATAGACAGGCAATGAAATGATAGTTCTATTTTATTGCAACGGTAGGTCACGTGATAACCTGACGTGTGCACCTGTCATTACAAACAATTCCGTTAGAACTCTTATTTCTCTTATGTTTAGTTCTGTTTCTTGAAAGCAGGCGAAAACCGATCATAAGTACTTTCTCGAAAATGACGTGAATAAGTCTAATCATGGACTGGGGCCATTCTAAGCAAATCAATACTTTAAATACTTACAGCTTTTATTGAGGTAAAGATCTAGAAAATCACTTAAATTTCCATGATAATGAAGTGATTTTTTTACGGCATTATAATGAAAGAACATGGAAACCACCGTGTCTTTGGGATTACGAATGAGGTAGATTATTTTCGTTTTCTTTTTAAATATTTGTTTAGGTATTTGTCGAGGCCATAAATGTGAATTAAGAACTCGTGGTGATGGTTCGGCTTCGAAAGTATCAATATTCCTAGCTTCCAGCATTTGCTGTTCTTTAATTTGTTTATGGTATTCTGTTGTTTGACCTCTCAACATCTGAATCACTTCCCAGATCCAATGAGTACCTGAAATGGCAGGGGGGACCTAATAATCATTAGTAATTTACATGTTGTATTAAACACTACTCAGTCATCTGGAAAACAGTGCCCGGGACCTCAAAATTACAGCAATGATTAATAATATTATATGCCTTTTGTATACATGTAATTGCGAAACATGTTACAATTATAGAAATGTTCGTGGAAATTTCATGTCAAAGGTTAAAGATTTCTAGAGTCTAGATATGGAGTTAATTCTTTTTAAATGTTGACGGTAGTTCTGTACAAGTTGACATTAATCAAATGATCCCAATTGTTTGATCTCAATTGTACAGAAATTATTCATGTTAAATCCAATGCACCCTGATTCCATTGATATACATAGGTTGCCAAGTTTGGGGATTCTGATCCCCAGAATTTGTGTGGTGATTATAAAGTCTCTTTAGAATTGTCTATTACTTAACTCGCGCAATTTGAATTTGATTATTCAGCTTCCATTTATTAAGCACGCCCAGCACCACCCTTGGTTGGTGTGTTTGCGTGCCTGAGCTTATTGGCAACTTTCATATCTTGAATAAATTCAACTTTCTAAAGCACTTATAAATTACCTGCTTTGGGATAAGCACATACAATGACATCATCATCTCTTATGGTCATTTCCCTAAGCTTCCTGAAATGTTCTGTATACGAGTGCCCTATCATTTCTTCTGGAAACGCTGATACTGGTACCCCATCAACTTCTATCGCTTTAAATTCATTTCCCGATTTATCTATGAGTATTACTGGCTTTACTATAACCTGGGCATCCATTTTAATTTAGTATATTTATCTAGTTGATGTCGATCTTGACCTAAAAATACCAGTTTGTCATTTTGATAACCGACTAGTTCATGGGTCAAATACAATCTAAACATAAAAAAAAATATAAGATAGTAGTATGGGTAATATGGGTTCCGAAGAATTGAATATGCATACTTTTTGATGTGAGCTGTCTTTCTTGAGAGCCTTTGACTTTTTAAATACCTCTTAGAATTCACAACTGGCTCTAATTGTATGGTGTCACAGCAAGAAATGGGTTCTAATACAAGATGAACTTAATTCGGTGGGTGGTCAACCCAAAATGACGATTTCTAAAGCGTAGCGTATGCTTTATCAGTAGTTGATTTTCTTTTAACTGTGAAGCTTTGGTTTCATATACTTTATAGCTACCGCAACCACTGTCGAGGTCAACTTTTTGATTTATTGACGGAAAAACAACAAACAATAGGTTGAATGAGATAAGTTATTATAAATACAGACAAATCATATAAATATTTATACAATAATATTCCCGATTCTCGTTACCTTGCCAAATGAACTCTTGGAGCACACAACTTATATACTTGTGATCAAAATCTTAAATTATGCTGAGTTATATCATGAGTGCATGGATAATTTTTAAAGTACCATGTTACAATGTTAAAATTAGAATCCCTTATCCCTTAGAACCATAGGAAATTTGATTTACAGATACTTACATTTTTTTCCCTTAAAGGCATATTTTTATGTTTCTGAAACATTCTGCCAAAAAAACATTATTTTGAATCTTATGCATTAATAGAAATATGGAACGATGTTGCTGCCGATATTAAATGCTCTGCTAAAATGTCTTTTCTGTTGATTATATGTAAAAACTACAATGTCCTAATACCGGTAATGTTGAAGTCAAAATACCTTTAAGGCCAAAGTTAAATGTGCCAGGTTGATCTCGGCCTCTTTTAGGTGTATGTTAAGTCACGTGATATCCCACATTTGCATTTGAAACCTATTGCTCTGCGCAACATGCTTTGTAGAATGAGGTGCGGACGAGCGAGCAAATTAATGTGAAATGTAATCAGGGAAATGTAAAATAAATACTCGTCAAAAACGGCATTTTCCTATAAAACATTCGAGCTTTGATACATTGCATTTGACGTTTTACATTTAGCTTTGCTTCCTTGTACATTGTACTTTTGACACATAATCAATGGAAAGGAAATTTTTAGCAAAGCATTTAATAATGGCGGAGATATCCCTCCATATAGAAACATATTGCGAAACCATGGACCGTATACACGAAACTAATACGCGGTTATTCGCCTTGAATAAGCAAGGGGGTTTATTGTCTATTAGACCTATAGTTATGTAACCCCAAGGGTTCGACTACAGTTTTCAACCTATCAGAACCAAGATTTATTTACCATTATTCTACAGCCGTTATCTACATGTATATCATATATACATCAAAGGATCTGAACAAACACAAATAATTGTTTTCCGGGGTAAATGTATGGAGCGGAATTCGTGACATCATTCTAATTCTTAACATTGTTTAAATGCTTGTGGGAGTACAATTATGTTTATTTCAAGGCATGTAACTTCCTACTTAAATGTAGTAATTTGACTATTTTTTTAAAATTTATATCACCTGACTATTTGCGTGTAGTTCGTGCATATTTTTATAATCTGAAGAATGCTATATCACCTGACTATTTACTTAAATGTAGTAATTTGTAGTAATTTTTTTAAAATTTATATCACCTGACTATTTGCATGTAGTTCGTGCATATTTTTATAATCTGAAGAATGCTATATCACCTGACTGTTTTCATGTAGTTCGTGCATATTTTTATCATCTGAAAAATGCTATAACGTGCTGTTTAAAATGTAATTTACCAATTACCTGTCCTGAATTTTATGGTGGCTGATAGTAATCATGTGACATCTCTCGCTTTTCATAACTCGGCAGCACGGCAGTCTTAGGGCGAAAATACGACAAGGATTTAACATTGAAACCAATGACGAAGAGATTTACTAATCTGAGATCAGCTATTATTGAAAGAGTTAGTTCCCTTATATATTATTAGTTTTTGGCCACGGCAAGATGTTTCTAACTACCCCAAGATATTCCATTTTCTTTCTGAATACAATTTTGAATAATAATACAAGTTTTGTTAGGATTGGGAAGGATTGTCAAGCAAACTCTCATTATTAAGACTTTCATTGAAAGAAATATATATCGAAAGAAGCCAAATTATTGCTAATTTCTAACATAAAACAATATTTTTGTTATAGTGAAAATTGAAGTATACTATTCAAAAAAAGTAGGGGATATTTGATTTTAAGTGTTATTAAAGTCACCTAATGAAACTGACGAAGAAACAAATGACAAAATGAAATGAAGTTCACATTCATCGATTAATTCCAAATGATCGTTAGACTAAGTAAGGCACAGACTGACCATTATAAGGGTAAAATGATACCTGGGGTCAAACAGCAAAGTTACCACAGCATCACAACAAAGTCAGTAACGGGTAAATCCTCCTCTGTTTGCCAAACAAGCATTGATCCGACGTGGCATACTCCTAATGAGACGTCTAAGGTCATTTTGGTCCAGATTGTCCCATTCCTGTTGCAACGTAGCAGCAAGTTCTTGGACATTGGCAGGACGTTGTTGACGTTGACGTAACCTCTGTCCAAGCATGTCCCAGACATGCTCGATGGGGGAGAGGTCGGGACTCAGTGCTGGCCAAGGTAATGTGGTGATGTTCTGTTGTTGGAGGTAACCTGTAACGATCCTGGCCCTGTGACATCTTGCGTTGTCATCCTGGAAGATGAAACGGTGGCCATGACGTCGTGCGAACTGCACAACAAGGACTGCCAAGATGTTGTCCCGGTAGTACTGGCCTGTAACACGCCCTGCAACAACATGTAAAGCCGTTCTTCCAGCAACAGTGATGCCTCCCCACACCATAACAGAACCACCCCCAAATCGATCATGTCTGATGACGTTAACGTCTTGGAAGCGCTCGTTTCGACGACGCCACACCCTCCTACGTCTGTCCAAAAAATCAACAGTGAACCTTGACTCATCTGAAAACATCACATTGCTCCAGCGTCGATTATCCCAGTGTTGACGATCCCTACACCAACGACGTCTTGCCTGAATGTGATGATCTCTCAAACAAGGGATCACGCGAGGACGTCGGGCGCGAAGGTGACCCCTATGCAGTCGATTCCGAATCGTCTGGCCACTCACTCTCACACCAGTGTCTGTTTGAAGACGAGCGCTGATCTGATTTGCTGTGATGACACGATTTCTCAAGACCAAGGTACGGATAAATCGATCCTGGCTTGAGTTGTCGCCCTTGGTCGACCTGAGCGTGGTCTGTCCTGTACAGATTGTGTATCACGGTATCTGGACCATAGCCTGCTTATGACAGGCTGAGAAACATTCATCGTCCGCGCCACAACCGCCTGTGTTGTGCCGATCTGTAGCATGCCAAGGGCACGTAACCTTTCATTTTGGGTAAGCCGACGCATATCAAAATTTGTTTTCTGGTCACTAAAACAATTAAACTGATGTTTCCACCCAGGAATTCAATGCCACAATGACTGGAACATTCAAAGTCAGAGTCGTGCAAATCTTGGGTTGGACCCCCATGATGATCCCAAGCATCACCTGCATTCCATGCGGTAGCTATTGGTGCGTTTGGGCGTCACATGTAACTGGAAATGTTTCTTCTGTTAGGTTCTATAGTGACTTTTTTCGTAGTCATTGGCATATTTTAGTATTATGCCCCCAAAATCAAATATCCCTTACTTTTTTTGAATAGTATATATAAGATTCACCCCATAGAGAACGAGGTGTCAATAGTTCCTATATAGATCACATAGTACTTCAATAAGCAAACCTTCACTTATTTCTTGAAAACAACGATTGATTATTATTATTTATTACATCTTTGCCACATACAATTAGACATATAATCCTACATGACACGGATACAAATCATCTCTTTTAAATCGAAGTGTTAAAAGCCCGACATTTTAAAACGGGGCTTAATATATGTCGTGTAGAAGAGCCAATCAAAATAAGCGACTTAAACCAAACAGAGGTGTCCTTTGTGACTAATTATGCTTTGGAATTGCCGGTCCAATTTCCTTAAAAACACCGCTTAATTAACTTGACTGATTAACTTTGAAACTAAAGGCATCCAATCATAGCTAAAAACAAACATAAATCTCGACGTTTTGTATAGCTAGGTTTTACCTTCCCCCTTTATTGTACAATAGAGGGTATTTTTCAACTACGAACAAACGGGGAGCAAAAAAAAAAAATCCAAAAGGCAAAAACAAATTTTGGGAAAGTAAAACAACATAGGAGCACCACAAGGGCGTTCTTGTCGCCATCTACCTGTGAATAAAACACGTTGGGTCAACGTCTAGCTCAAATGGATTTATAATACACCCGGGGTTGGTGAAGAAATGTTTCTCTGGGACTTTCATGCTATTCTTATTGTTTTCTAGATGAAAAGTGTGAAATCATACTGCATATAGAATGTAATTATATAAAAATACAGTCTTTTGATATTGAAAACAAGCTGTTTTATATTAAGTACTTACGCACATGTCTTTCATATCGGGGGAAACCGGGGAACCCACGAGACTCAATCACATACGCTCACACAAAGGTAACCAGTTAGCTGGAGCTCGAACAGTTGCACTCTAAATCACAGAGCCGTCCCAATCGCCTTGTTCAAAGGTTGCGACCACAATTCCGATTTAAACAAAACTTAAAATATATGGTTAAGATTAAAATAATATTGAATAAGTTCCTGGGGTATGGGACCATAAAATGTAGAACAAAGTTTGTGAAATCTCAAGTCAAATGAATTGTGAACACGAAAGCACGAATGCTATCGATTTTTATCATTCTCTGCTATCGATTATCTGCATTCCCTTCCTTTCCGGTTGTCCCCCCTTCTATTCCTTTTGTCGAAAGCTTGTGAAAGAGATAGCTGTAGTTTTTCACGGAGTCGTTCAAATTATCGAAATCCAACGTCCCGTAACATACCGTTCCGGAGTTTCCAACATTTTCTCAAACCTTATGGAACCGATAGAAGTTACAGTTCTTAATACATTTTTTTCAAATTTGTGGCAATAAGACAATGAGCCCTATCGATTGTTGAACTTCTTTTTACATGTTGGGAACTTTAATATTTCTTTCCTTAGGCTATGCATTAGATCCGTTCATATTATTCTACACCATTGTTCCAGATTAAAGAAAACGATATGGGCAAATAACAATGGCATATATTGTATAGGTTAAAACTAATGGTAAAACTTATAATGGTATGAAAACCAGGGCTTTGTCGATATCGTTTTTCGTTTTTCTACTTTGTGTTATATTTAGTAAAGCAATTGTTTATCGTTGATCTTAATATAATAAAGTGTTTACACTATAAATAAGGCAAACATGTATATATCTATGTTTAGAGGTATAGAAAGTACTTATGTATAAGATAAGATAAATTATACTCCCTTCAATACCTTACACCTTATAAATGAACTGGACAACAGGGCGGTGACCAATTAAGTGTGTTTCATAAGAGGAAATATGTCAGACGATATTTCATTCAAACAGTTTAATCACCCCGACCATAAAAGCAAATATGTTTATTTCATACAAACGTCCGTCTTTATTAGCCCGGTCCGGTCTGAATAGTAGGTCGTCAAACCCAATTTCACTTCATTTCAAGCAAATGTCAGCATTTTAATAGAGCAGAATCGCTGAATCGGGAGGGATAGCTTGAAAGCATCGATCGTAAGGTTCTTGCAGACGGACTATACTCAAAAGCGTTTTATAGCTGAGGCGCTGGAGGCACAGTCCTTTCGAAATAAATTAAAGAAAAATGCTAAAACCGCTGAGAAAAATGAAAACGTACCCTAGTTGCGGAGGGCCCTAAAGGCACACAAAAGGGCCCCACGTCTGACAAAAGGGCCCCACTGGCCAAAAGATAGCCCACGGCCACCTGGGTCCTAGACAATCGTTTTCTATATTATATATTCTATATATATATATATATACACTGTTACTGTCGAATCCACTACTGGACGAGAATGAAGTCATTGCATTGCCATGAAAGTCATGAATAACCCCCCACACACACACACCCCTTCGGCGAAAGAGGGTCCTCAAAATAGTATAAGCCCCCCCATGATAAACCTTAAAACGCCCCTGGCTATACGTAAAGTAGCTAAATCTTTTACTCAATATCATCGACAGTCTTCGACATTGAAAACAAGAATTCTTTAAATCAACATTGATGTTGTAATCTTACCGGGAAAAGACAAAATAATTTTATCATTAGTACACGAGAATGCGTTTCAGAGCCAGACATATTCCCCAGTCATGTCTAACGGTAACGCCATAGCTGGTTCGTTCGTTCATTTCTGGAGTTTATCGTCCACTTCCGCCAAGGGTGATATCGTAAACAAAGCGCAATAGCTGGAGTTCATACGCAATAAATACTACATTTGTAGACTAGAATAACCAAATTGCCATTCGATTGAGAATTCTCGCGAATTTCGCCCAACATAACTGATTTGAAAACGGAACGATTGAATATAAATCAGTTTATATACATTCATATTACATTATTATATGTGTCGCCACCCATTTGTTTCAATTTCTAGGTCCCAGTTATTAGCGATCTAGATATTTTAAGCTACTGCATTAAGCGAGGCAGCAAATTTAAGTAAAATAGAGAACTTTTAATCGATGTTTTTGAAAACGTCACAGATAACATAATGTTCAATAAAACAAATATTTAATAGAAAAACACATTCATACACGATGGCTGATAATGATGATACATTCTACAGTAACATTCTTATATCACTCCTATTGAACAAATCCATGAAAACACCAATACACCCTTCACACCATTAAAACCTCTGAAGGCAATTATGTAACAATTAGAAAAACATGTAAATTGTAATGCACTCCAAAAGGTCGTTAGCTTTAAAGTCAGTTTTACACCAACTAGAAGGAGAAACTAACTAGTTACGCAACTGCGGTCAGTTTTGTCAATTTATGAAACGTGGAAATTGTGAAGCTGGTTCAATATTATATAATGAAATATTGGTGGACGGATTTTATTCAATAGATGGTTTCATACTCATCTTAAAACAAACCTGAGATGACATACCCCAGAAAATACCATTTTTACAAGTCTTTAGGGATGCATTATGTAAGATTTAGAGCTGTTCCAAAATAGATAATTCAAAATTAATGTATTGAAATTATCATTCAAATTACTTTTTTTTTTTCTGGGCGAAGTTATCACTGTTGGAAATTTTGCCAAGGTGTAACATAGATGTTTATTATCGTTACAACGTTACCTGTTAATCGAGACTCGGATACGCTTCTCGTTTTTTTTTATTTAATCATTAAATGGCGATCGTATTTTAATCTGCTTAAATCATCCTCCATCCGATGATTTAGAGAGTTGGTTATAGGCTAGAGTTAATTATAGTCTTGTCATGTGAATAAAAGTCTAAATAATAATTTATAAAACAGTTTTAGCTCTTACATAATGCATCTTTAACATAATAAAATAAGACAAAAATATATATCAAATAAAAGCAATGATGGTTCCAGGAAAGAAAGGTGGTCATTTTCATTCACAATACTAACATTTTTTACGATGAACGAATACGAGGAGTGCGAGCTCCGTTGAAAAATATGGCATGTGACTCCGGGTGACGTTTCTACTAACCTATCATTCACCGACGTTTCGGCCATAAAGTTTAATTCTAGCCGCACATATTAGCACCTATATATATATATTAACGGTTAAACCCGTTGTGGCTGAAACATCAGTCTACCTCCTATACCATCTGGACCGGATGAAGTGTGCATAGGGCTACTGACTTAAAACACACTAGGGTCCTTGTAATTGTATCAATGGTATAAGGGGAGCATATTCTGGTCATTGTCCGCCAATTTGCATAAAGTCGGAATAGTAGATAGATAAGACTTATTTAGCAATGCTTTAGAACTAATTGGAGGGCCCCATTAATATTGAGGTCCCTCTGAACCCAGTTTGCCCCCCCCACCTTTAATCTGGCCCTATATACCTATAGATCTACACATCATACCATATTTGACATATATATCAAATTATTCAACTATAATACAACTTTCAAAGCTAACAAATACCCATATTTTCAAACTTATTCTAAAATGGAGTGTTCCAATCGAGTCGATATAATATTATCAAATAGTACAATAAAGTTGAATACTGTGACGTGGATAGGGCAATTGCACCAGCGACTAAGAATAATTATCGACCTATTCAATACGTGTATTTAATCTTGCATAGTTGCGAGTCTATTCTTTGCACTGAGCAATGTTGAATGGATTTTCTCCGCGGTTAAATCGCGGTGATAAATCAGCAACGTGTATCGTGGCTTGCCAGTCTCACGAATTTTCGGCTACAAAGATGAGCTGGCAAATGCATACGTCTCATCTTGGTGGGTATTTCCCAAATAACAAAAGATGGCAAAGTAAAAATATGTACATGTAAAAAAAAAAGAGACCATAAGCGAGTCATTTATCATCATTGATACACGAATCATTGTCATAAAATGATTCCCATTATCGCGGAACTACTCAAGTTGGGGGAATCCACTCTAAAAAATACTATAATTCCCTATATCGATCGCAAACAAAATGGTTTTAGATGAACATAATACTAAATCATAGAACTGTGTTGACATTTAATTAGTTGTACAGAGTGACCTATATGTCAAATAATGAAAAATGTGTCATGCAAATAAATTATTCACTCTGATAAAATATATATATAAAGAATTATTTAGTTTCCCTGGGGTATCTCGTATGTTGTCGATATCTAACAATACACTGTAACCAGCAGTTTAAACTGAGTCGTTGGCAAGGGCTAAACCAGTTACTGGCATAAGATGTGGCTAGCAACATGTGTACGTCATGTTCGTATTCATTACCACAGCGAAAATATTTCTCATAACAACGTTTGATGCAGGCGAAAATTTTATCACTTTCGATATAGCTGGGTTTTCTCAACAAACACCTGGCTATCAAGAGTGATAATTTACATATACTATCTGAAGTCATGCCATATGAATAATCACTATCAAAGTCAGTTAAATGGATGTCGACGATATCTTGATGTTTTTGCTGAAGTTCTTCTCTAGCCTTACGATATTCTCGCTCTAAAAAATCATTTCTACACTCTGCTTCCTGTAAATCACGTCGCAGTTTCTTTAACTGAAGCTCTAAAGTCGTTATTCGAAATAATAAATCGGAAATTTCGATGTGTCGAATTGGTTCGTCTTCCCGTGCCTTTCCTCGGGTTATCGGAATGGGCCCTTCGTCATCGATCGTTGATGCAATTGCGTGGCATTGAATCTGGTGAGATGCCAGTTCGTATCGATTTACCACTTCGTCACAACCTTCACATCGTATTGGAAAATGTGTACAGGTATCCAGATGTTTCGCCAAACGTTCAAGTTTCACAACAACTTTACAACCTCTCTCAACATGATCACACTGCACGTTTAAACCATTGATCAAACTTCTCAAAGATAAAATCGGCTTCACTGAATCGTACAGTATCAATGTTCGGCATTCTGGACAGGAATTAGTCTGGGGTCGATTCAACCACGTTTTCAGACATTCTAAACAGAAACTATGACCGCACGATGTGAGTACTGCATTCTCAAAAACTCCACCACAGACACCGCACAGTAAATTAGGATCTACGCTACCTATAAACTTATTGATATTATAACCCATTGTCTATATCAATCAATCAATTTAAACTCACTCTCCTTCTCACTGGCACTGTTTAATTTGCCTTACGGCTATGAACACAGTATAACCGCTGAATACAATGAACTAACGTAGAACTGGCGTATTAGTACCACATGTGTTTCCTTCCAGTTTATTTTAGTAAAATATGTTGAGCAGACGAACGGAATACCTTTCTACTGGCTATCTTACCTCTAAGGTAGATGTAGTATATCGTACACTGTAAGATGATACCTTCTATGTAAGGCACAAGCACACCGATTGCTTTCCTAATACAAACTGTATCCCTGTTTAATCATCTATAGTAAAATGGCCAGACTATTTCTCAGGATAAAATATGAACTGTCACTAAAAAAAGTTTCAATATATTTACAAAAGGTAAAATCGATTTAACGTCTGATGTGTTTGAATGGTTATTTCAATAGTCAATATATATATATATTCCTTGTTTCCTGTGGATTATAATGATACCAAAAAGAACCAATTCCTAAGCCGTTAATGTTCACATTCAGTCAATACCATTTCTTTCCTGTTCCCACCACAAGTTAAATCAGCTCGGGTTATCCAATTACTAAACTAAACTTGAACCCACTACAGGTATGATCAAGCGTGCCCGATAAGAAATCAACGTTCATTTCTTCATCCTATATACAGACCCGGCTTAATCAATTAACTTACACGTACGCATGCGTTAAGCCCATCATCTGTCCAACTTATCTTTATTTTAATAACTCATATTATATATTATATACAATATACCTATAGTATACTTGTTTATGTCTATCCATGAGAAATAAAGGTGTGTTTTCTTACGCGGCCATTAAAAATACAATGCCATTGAAAGTTTTGTGTTCTAAAAAAGCTCCCTCTATTGAATATCACATGCTAGAAAACTGTCGTTAAAAATACATAAAATTGATCGTTCATGACTTTCCGATTTTATTTTGCTTAGTTCATGTTGTAGCAGGTCATTAGCTAATATAATATAAAATTCGATTGCTTTATGCAATCAATGAATTGTATTATAACATAACGGACCAGTATATCAAGATTATTCATTGTAAATGTATGTAAATTGGTATATAATAATTTGTGTGGGATCAGTATAACAGTAATGTATTGTGTATGTCGTTTAACGTCTGCTTCCACAATATGTGGCTTCTGCCAACATAATACATATCACCTGATAAAGATTAAAATAGTCTGTAAAACTCTTTGGTGTTTGATGTCTGTTCTAATATTGAATGTGAAATGCTAATGCGAAGTTAAGTATATGTATTTAAAAATGGAATGGAGCGTATGGTTTGTTGTGATTTTGTAAGAGGTCAGCTTAACCATCCGAAAACATTTCAAAAGATGCCAACGTACCACTAGCCAGGGCATCCTTAGGTTTTCCTGGGGTAATTTCCCCTTTTCTGTGGTGCAAAACGCAGAACCTTTCAAGACCAGTGTCTAGTTGTTCGGATGGAATATAAAGCAAAGTTTTTGTACACACGTTAGTGTGCAAATAAAAAAACACTTGATGAAATTCGACATAAGAGTAGGTCGTAGCGCCGTTGCCCGGCAAAATTTTCCTCGTACCATATGGTTAGATCTATCTATATAAGGACACTTGCAGCTTTCGTCCAGGTCAAGTGATGTAAACAAGGCTAGCGCTAACCCTAACCCTAACATACAATCCTCGACAACAATCACGTCCCATGACCCTGTTTACATGTCCTTACCTTGACGACATCTGCAGGTGACCTTAAAGTAGCTAAGTCGTCATTCTTTGGCACCGAGATGTAGAAATCGACACACCGGTAATATTTTCATTTGAGATATATTTAGCCTTGTTTATCGAGGCGCTTCATTACAAATGACTTTCGAAACCATTTTGACATGCGATTCGTGTGTTAATTTTTAAATTTCCAAAGTGTTTTAAATATTTTATATCAGAAACCCCAATTTTCACGGTAAGATAACAACATCTGTGTTGTTTTAAATTGACAAATAAGTCGTGTTAGCAGTGTCGAATACTGTGGGTGATATTGACTTGCCTCCTTTAATATTTAGAGCTAACCCATAACATACTCATGCATGGCGTATTCCCGCATGGTGCATAAAAGTAAGACGTTAGACCTCATCGCATTCCATGTCATCTTCAACGTACCACACTTATCTCCGTCCTGGGAACTCATGAAAAAAAACAGTGGATATTTCCGGGCAGTGAAAAATTAGGAAAGTCTCAATCTGATCCCAAGTACTTCTTTAACTCCAACCTCGTGGGTTTTCTCCGGGTCCTCTGTTTTCCTCCCACTGCTAAAGACCCCTACAGGCAAAAGAATTATTGAAATAGAATTAAACCATGTTAGTCCGGTGATGACCTACTTTGTGTCGAGTGAACGTTAAACCTCTCTCTCTCTCTCTGTCTCTCTCTCTCTTTCTCTCGCTTCTTTTTAGAACATTATTAGCATTTATTTTATAGCGATAAGCCAACACTTACGTCGTGCTTTATGTTTCCGACGTGGTTCCCTCTTGTCAGTGATTCAGGACGGGGTGGGGGGGGCTGTCTAGTCGTTGGGATGGGATGAAAAACCGTGTACACATTGGCGTGCACGTAAAAGATCCCTTAACAGTTGGAATTCGATATAAAAATAGGCCGTGGTGCCGCTGTCGAAATAAGTGAAATACATGATAATTTGCACCGCGTTGATGTAGTATGTCAATAGGAAACGATTGATACTATTATGAATTGAACAATAAAAATAAGCGATTGAATCGTTTAGGATTCTGGGCCCTGGGGTTCGCTTTCTATTATTTCTTGAGAGTTGGATTGCCTGACAATCGGCTTGTAATTCAAGAGTTAGTTCTATAGGGTTATGGGATAAAGTGCAACGATCGAGAGCAAAAGTTGATTTGTCTAAATAAATTTCATCGAAAATGGATAATCATTCTTTAGGTATGGCCCAAATGAAATAATCAAATCAAATACTAAAGCATCTACCTGACACAGATTTTGCATGAATATTCTCGAATAAACCATCAAATCAGTTTTAATAATGTATAATACAATAAACAAGCTGAAAATTCTGATTCAAAAACAATGTCTTAGTCTCAAAATAGCCAAGATTGAGTTGACGAGGCTTTTTATACATGTATGCATAGCTTTAAAGTAATTATGACATGGGCGATCAATTATACAAAAACCTATTAATAATATAAGTACAAGATTGGAGCGAACTAGTACATCCACTTTACGTTACAATACAGTAACAATCAAATTAGCTGTTTATTTATTTAGTTTTGTTGATGTGTATCTATAGTAACACAGCATATGGCATTCTAAAGGGAATAGAAGAGCGGATACTCAAATCGATGTTGGTCGTCCAAGAAATGTAAACTCATCACTTTGAGGTAATCTTATCAAGAGTTAAAGCCGTTGCAAGGTGAAAAATCACGACAATTCGCCGCTAATTAGTGGCATGTGATAAATAATGAAGTACCAAACATATCGTGCCATATGCTTCCGTTAAAGCCTGTTATTAGATCTACCGCACGCATTGCGGCATTAACCATTCCTTTCAATTCATACCTGCTTTCTCGGGAAATAAAGTTTGATTAAACTAAAAAAAAATATAGAGAATGGCAATAGCGGACAGGCATAATATTAAAATCTATAGAGGGTTGTATTATAATAAGGTTATAGTACTAATTAACCAATAAAGATAAATATTCGTGATTCCAAAGAGTTATACATTTTTACACAATACTAGCCATATTCGAAATTAAAAACACGAATTAGAATTGGTTCATTTCAATCAGTATAATAATTGATGTTATCTTACAGCAAAAATATGGGATCCAAATTAAATATAAAATTTTTAACACACATTGAACATTTCAAAATAATCTCAATGGTTTTGAGTGCCATTTGTAATGAACAAAGAAAACATATTCCACAAGGCAATGTAAAAGTAATTAAATATATAAAATATTATTAACCAGCGGTTCCCAGGCAAGATACGCCCAGGCAGTTTCGTCCGATTTACACGAAGTTCGAACTTGACCGTCATTGGGATGTAACGGTGATATATTATCTAAACGTTTCTTAAAATTGATTACATAAATGGGGCCTTCTAGCAAGTCCACATGCTAAATATGCGATTTTTCGAAAAATGAGGGACCGTAATCCAGGAAGTTACGTTCGTGTATTCGTAATTATCGACAGGACCCTAGATCTTTGTGGTGTGAATATAGATCTAAAGTTTCATCAAAATCGGATCAAAATTGTGAACTTTAGAATGTCTATTACAACCATGATATATTATACCATGTATTATTTACACTAGCTGTGTACAATTTTGATCCGATTTTCATTAGCGTGTAATGGTGATATATTTAAATCAGATAAAAATTGTAACCTCGAGAGGGACATGAGGTAAAACGGGATTTTTAGTACAATCGGGGACCATAATTCAGGAAGTTACAATCCGATATGCGCAAATGTCGAAAGGGGCCAAGATCTCTGGGTTATAAACATGGATTTCAAATTTCATCAAAATCAGATAAAAATTGTGACCTTTAGAGTTTACACAAGCTAAAAATGTAACTTTTCGTATAACCAGGGGGAAAATCCATGAAGTTTCGATCAGATACATGCCAAGGTCGAAAAGAATCGAGATCTTTTGGAGATATACCTATATTTATTTTATGCAGCAACCTCAATAATAAGAACAGACATACGCTACGTCATATTGTGCTATGACGGAATTCCCCCGCGACCCATGCCCGATCGCTGATATTATGTCGGAAAACAATTAGTTTCTGAACAGATTTTTGTTTAAATTTGGTCTAAAAAATTGGGGCATGAGAAGACAAACCCTATGGATTTTTCATCATTCCGCCAATTTTCCGCAAATTTTATAAGTTACGCCCTATTTTTTCCAAAACATTGTTAACGTGATCGGGCCTACAGTTATTAATGAGTGGTTTTTTTATTAGATCTGAGGCGAAGCATTATGACTGAGGATTTTTTTACAACTTGGGGTGGACCGTATTGATTGTCAAATTTGATGTGAAACATTTGGAGACGAGAGCTAAGTTATATAGTTGATAATCTTTAAGTAGCCAGAATACTTTGTCATTGTTAATCAGCTTTTGATCATAACCCCATGCAAAGATTGAAAGTAGTTTGTTTTTCATAGAATAAATAAGAATATTAATAGAGGGACGATCTCTGTCTAATAACCAGTCTCTGGGAGCTGAAACGAAATATGAGAACAATAAATTACTGGTCAAATTTCCAATAAGTTTGTAGTTAGTAAACGTAATGGCTGTTTCTTTGAGTTGCTAATTTTCCAAATCTATAGCAACACGTTACTAACTTAAATTAACTTATACTTAAACTTACTGCCATTATTAAACTTTAGTCTAAAGTGATTAATCCCCAACAACTTAATTATTCTAATATTACTGTTTAGTCGATTATCAGGAGAACAGTATAGTTATAATACAAATGAAATGAAATGAAATGGGGATTAACGTCCTTATACCGTTCTGTCCCTAACCTGGGCTAATGAATACGGGCATACGCCATACAGTGTGCTATGATGGAAATTTTGCCTGGGCAGCGGCGCTGCGGCCTTATATCGAATTCCAACTGCCAAAGGATCTTTTGCGTGCACGCCAATGTGTACACGGGACCTCGGTTTTCGTCCCATGCGAACGACTAAACAGCTGTCCTTGTCAGGCCCTCCGTCCTGCATCACTGACAAGGTGAAACCACGCTGGAAAATCTGGATGAACTTTCTCAGCCAATGCATGGATAGAACATTCGACCTCCAGGCTAGTGAGCCAGTAAGTTATAATACTTAAATATGCAAATTTGAATAAAGCCTTTTCGACTGAGTGTGTACAATAAAATAATATTGCTTCTTTGACTCGTTTCTGGAAAAAACAAGTACCAAAAATGACGTAATCTTGCAATTGTGACGTCTGTCTATCGATGCGCAAATGTCCAAGTGACATACATACAAAGTTTCATATCGATCCAACATGAAATCGCGGAGCCTTATACTTTTTTCCACAACAACAGGATGAGTGGCGACTTTTTATCGGAGGGTCGGGGTGGGGCAGTTCCTGATACCAAAGTACAAGGCAAAACATAGAAAACATTATTTTTATTCATCAGCCGCGATCTACTACTACATGTATATGTACTTTAGTTTATTTTTGGTCAAGCTTTAAGGTTCATGAGATAAATCGAGGAAATTATAATCACAAATTATTGGAAATATTGTGCTAAATAGAAACTACCGTCTGATAGCATACAGCAGAGTAATCAAGTTCATTCACTTCACAAAATGGAAGCGCTTTAATAATATATAGACCTGTCTTGATTTTATTATCAGGGAATCTAATTTAATTAGAGCTTGGTTTTATTCTGGAACGGTTGGTGTAAGCTGTTGTTGATAATTGAAGTCAATCGCTAATTACATTTATATACATCAATTACCGAGTAACTTCAACTCTCCCAACAGAAAATGCTCCGTATATCTTTATAATAACATAAATCTTAACCTGGAAATAAAATTTATTCATTCATAAAAAAACAGCTTTTCGTTAATTCAACCGTTAAATGTGCTTTTAGAGGCACTGAACTCAGGTATATTCATGTTCAGCAAAATGGTAATAAAAATCAATCACCTGGATAATTGGAATTATGTGTATTAAATATTTTAGACCTATATAGATTAACCCCATTTAGTTTTTAAAAGAACATAAAGTATTATGTTTTACGAGTACTCCACATACAATGGGTTAAGAATTGTACATGTACTAAGGCGTCCTAGTAAAATTCTGTCGGCATTTACATTTTGGTTAAAATACAAGAGTACATTGCTGACAATGGTCTTCGTTCACAAGACGGTGTTGAGACATATTGGAAAGTTGCATTCGTGTCGACACATAAAGACAAATTTGAACTTAAAACGTTATATATGTACTTCCGCTGAATGTTTCAAGCTTGTTTCAACACATCATAATTATGACATCGTATCAACCCTATTCAACAGAGTTTAAATATAAAGTTTAAATCTACATTTAAGAACCCCCGCCTTTTGGAATTGCAGGCCATGTCACAAAATAAAAACAATCACAATCCAATTAAATTTAGATAACTAAAATAGATTCGCTCCATTTGGTTTTCTATTTTTTTACCAAACGTAATGACTTTTGTCACCATTTTCAATATTTTGTTATTTATTTTATTAAGGTTTGTCATCTTTATATTTAACACGAATTGTCAAATTAAGGCACTCGCATATTATATGATGTTAATCGACCCCCCCCCCCCCCCGTCACAAACACAGAGACATCCATGACCTGTCCTCTCCATACTCCCGCGCAGTGTTGCGTTTGATTAGAGGTAATCCAACTACACACTGCTATTATGAGTGGATATTGTTGTTTTAAATTTTGATTTGTCAGTAGTCCGTCTACCAACCAATCACTAGCTGCCAATATTGGACCAAATATGTTTACATAACGTTACGTCATGACTCACGATTTTATTATGCCTAATTAACCCGTGCATAGCAGAATACTGCAGTAAAACTAATTGCGTGACAAACGAGGCTATCAAGTCGAATGAAATGTAAACAATACTGTTTGGAAACGAACATACTTTCACCGTTTTGAATACCTTAAATCACTGTCCAAAGTTTTAGGGAAGACCCAGATTAAACGAAGGACTGTCATGTTGCTGTACTAGTGTGATAGCTTTCATTGAACGGAAAGAATAGACACACTCCCGCATAAGTTCAAGAAACAGACGCTTTTCCAGCAATGGTCAGGATTTCTCGGGCCATTACTTCAGGAATATGGTTCTTCTCGAGACGAACCTGAGTTCCTCCCTAAACTAAAGAACATATTCTGTGTACTGTAACTGTAAATCTCCACACGGAATCAAAATTTCTGTCTCAACCGTAGCACTAGATATTTCTGTAACCCTCGCAGAGATACGACAACGGATTAGGTCAAATCTTATATTAAAGTTTGAAACGTTCTTCTAAGAAATGTAAAGTGAATATAAATATTGAGATGCTTACCATTGTCTTGTATAAATATATATAAAGTATCACGTCTAGTTCTTCCTACATCCTCCCCTCTAAACTGTAAAATAATTCTTCTTCAGATGGTATTCTTCTTTTATACACAGAATCCATTTTATAATTATCCAAAAATTAATGTTAAAAAATATTTTTTCAAGCCAATTGTTGGAAACAGGAATCGATGTTTTACATCTTCTAATTAACTCCTTATCCAATTGCTATAATTTAAGGTGTATTGATGCACGTGCATGATTGAAGGATTAAGGAATAATGTTATTATTTTGAAGGATTAAGATGAAGATTACGAGAGCGGGGGAAAAAATCGTGACAGAAAAAATCTAGGGAAATGACAAAATGATCTAAACCGTTAAAATTGTATCCGTTTTAAAGACATTAAGCAGATATAAAAGATTATAAATTATGTTTTCTCTACTCCAAGAAATTAAAATATGTGGCTTACACCCGGCTTTAAAAATTGCGATGTTTTTCTCGGCACAGTTATCTCTCTATGTGAATGACTGAAGTGACGAGTGATGACAGATAAACGGCCGAATTTCTGCTCACTAATAATTCCTTCGAAGACAAAAAGTTGTTATATGGGACCGCAAGAGGATATCTAGCGATTCAATAAAGTAATTAAAGGGACAATCCCGATAAGAACAGAGTCTCAAAAATTAAAGTCCGAGCATTTACGAAATTTATGGACCAAAATATAGAGACATGGTGTATTTACCTTGGCTCAAAGTTTCAGCTCAAAATATTGAGTCGTGTTTTTAAAGACATATCATAGTTACTATAGTGTATCAGATTCAATTAAATTGATCTTTAACTTATTTTTTTTTTGTCCACCCCCGCCCCCCCCCCCCCCCAAAAAAAACAAAACCAAACCAAAACATATTTTAATCCACTTGACCGTATAATGCTTCAGTGTATCCCTTACAAAATAGTCGGGGCAGGTTTAACCAAATAATTGGGAAATTGAACACCGATAAAAATTCCATGTTAACATAGATCTGGATTTAGATCTTAAACCTACTCACTTATTTCGTAGTGATCTAATGAATCTGCAAACAATCAGCAGTGTATAGTTAAAAACAAATATCCACAGATTTGACATCGGTGCAACGATCGAAACAAGCAGGAGTCGGGATTCCCTAGGCGCCTACAAATCGCCATAATATGCACATAAGTTGGCAGTTTGGTGGGATCAATTCAACTTTTATAGTGATTCAAACAAAAGTTGGTCCAATATTCAGACAGCCTGATTTGCTGACGCGCGACTCTAGGCCGGGAGACCCATTGTGCCCATGCATGGCACAATCAAGTTTCGAACAAGTTTAATTCCTTTTATACGATAGGCCTAAAGAGATGGATAAATTGATATTCTAAATCTTTTGTTTTTATTTTCAAAGATATTTTTAAAAAAATTCAAAATGGATCAAGCCCTTGTTTATATGGATTGTAGATTACACATACAAGAATTTCTTAGGCTAAACAAATTATTAAATGATATATATTTTATAATGTACTGGGGAACATTGAACCATGGGTTCAAAGTACCTCACTGACAGTGGTTCAATCTGCCCCATCACAGTTTCATGATCAAAATTTAAAAAAAAAATCAATATGCCCTCTTATATGGATCAAACCCCGGTTTATCTGGATTGTATAGAATAGACATATATGAACTTATTTTAAGTACAAGAATTTCCTAGGCTAAGAAGTTAACATGTATGGAAATTTTTTCTCTTTAAGCGCTTTTCTGAAAAATTCACTGCCTAAGAAAATAATTGACAGCATGACAATGTGGCTTATTGATGGAGAAATGGTATCCATGGTGTTTCAATGTGCCCCGGTCTCCCCTACCTTATTAACACATGGTAATGCACGGACTTTTTTCTGTTTTTCTTTCGTGTTCTCTTATCTAGTGACAGTCAATTCTTGTTATGAATTATAAGATATTCTCTGACAGTGTCACACAACAACTTTAGGTCTTCGAGGGAATTATTAGTGGGCAGAAATTCGCCCATGTATCTGTTATCACTAGTCACTCCAGTTAGTTATATAGAGGAATAACTCGTGTTTTCCTTTGACGTTCGTCACTTCCGATTCACGGATCCTCTATTACTCCTCTATGGTAGCGATGATCTCTGTGTTAATATCATATTTGGAAAGTGTTTAATCAGTTCTATGACATATGTGATAATGACTGACACCAATATTGTCCTTTAACACAACACAGTTTTTATGGGATACAATGACTAGTTTTATTCTGAAAGCACGACGTTTCGAGATAACGATAAGAGTATACTTGTCGAAACGTCGTGCTTTCAGAATAAAACTAGTCATTGTATCCCATAAAAACTGTATTCTGTTAACATTACAAACAGACGAGATTTATTACCGTATAAAATACGGATTTTGAATTAGATCCGAAGGTTATATCGTAAACAAGTCTTATTTTTCATTTTTATTATCTTAGGCGAGGGTCTTCCCTGTGGCAAGAAACCAGAGTACCTGGAGTAAACTCACAAGGGGTCGGAACCACAACCGCAAACGAAAGGTGAGCGACCAGCTAGCGGTCGAAGCGCGGCACTCAAGATAACTCCCCCCCCCCCGCCTCCCCATATAAGAATTGTAAATATTTCCATTTTATGGTTCCACTATTATACCTTCCCACTGGCGGCTGATTTCTTAACTTACATGGAATTACCTTCTTTTTGTCTCAATTGAGCGACTATGCTCTACATCACTTTTTTTTTTAACGCTTAGGGACGACAGTAATTATCTTTATAGAATTTCAAACCATTTAAATTATTCTTGAAACCATGAGGAGACCTTCACCTTTACTAGAATAATAGGCTTAATACAGATTGTATTATCGATGAATAATAATCAAATCACGCAATTAAACAACTACTAATCTGCTAAAAAAACATAATAATGTGGTCGAGAAGGCTGTAACACGATTAAACAGCTCTCTACTTAAAGGGGAAGACTAACGATTTTCAACAAGGTTTCCATAAATCTTAAATATATATTGTTAAATAATCCCCTCTGTAACAAAGGCAAAAACGTTTTTGTAAGCGAGAAATTAATTTTTATTAAAACCGGAAGTGACATAGTTGGTTCAACACGCTTACAGTAAGCATGCAAATTTGGTCTATGTTTACTGCTGTTTGTGTACTCGCATCGTCCTTTGACCAAAAATCTGATAAAATGGGCAGTTTATAAAGACATATATCGTTCTTCATTCTTGGGTTGCGACATTGGAGATAAACTGACTGGATTAAAATTTCACATGCCCATAATGTTAGTCTGTTTATGTTGTAAAACACTGTCAGCAAGCACAAAAACACCGAAGCAGACGAAATACATGTGACTTACAAGCTGTCTCTCAAACCACTTGATGTAAACAAATAGCCATGTGACGTGAATTGAGACACTGTGTATTGTTCAGTATGAGTGAATTTACGTAGCGGCTTTGTGTACTAAACGTTAACAAAACATAAATTCATGTTTATAATATCCTAATAAACAGCCCATTTTATCAGATCTTTGGTCAAACCACGATGAGTGCACACAATACAGCAGTAAACTTATGCGAAATCTGTATGCTTACTATAGAGCCCAGTGAGCCTGTTGAACCAACTATGTCACTTCCTGTTTTAATAAAAAAATCAATTTCTCGCTTACAAAAACGTTTTTGCTTTTATTACAGAGGGGATTATTTAACAATATACATTTAAGATTTATGGAAGCCTTGTTGAAATTCGTTGGTCTTCCCCTTTAAGTGTAGAGTATAATCGTTCGATTGTGACTAAGACATAGGCCCTTTCGTATACGTGTAATTTAGTGGCCAGTTGGAAGGCAGTGGAACTTGCGAAATTTTTTCGCTAATATTAGTCAACGCTGACGAATCCCTCACGCAAAATGATTAATTGGTGCAGATAATAACGTGCATTGCGAATGTGGAACCGGCAGCGGCATATCTACGTAACTGTCAATAATTTTTGATTATATATGAATGCCAGGGCCTCGGGTTTAGTTCCATCCCAACGACTAAGGATACTTTCCTTGCCATGTGGGGTAGCCTATATCATACTAAGTATATTTTCATCCGCGCTATAGCTTTCGTTACAAGTCCCTGTGATGCCAACTTCGCTAATTTGCATTAAAAACATTTTACACGAGAATTTTATTATGTTAAAAAGAAGGCGTGTGTGAGGGTTTTAAATCTGATAATTATCATCCCGACATCACGACTAACAATCTTTAATCTTTCTCGACTACCAAAAGAAAATTATTTCTTGTGCTTTAGATCACGCCAATTCCTTGAAAGGATTTGAAAATTTTCATGAAATGGTATACGTGTCCCTTAAAACCGAGTTTCACGAATGTCTTCTGGTTTTAACTGGCCGTGGTTCTGACAAATAAAGGGATCTTGTCGTTCGGATAGTCCAAAATAGAACTATTGGCGGCAAGATCAAAAAGCATGGAGATATGGGGATTAACGTCCACTCGATACGCAAGGTCCTTTCGGGACTAACATGCGGTTCAATATTATTGAAATGAATCGCTTGTGCGTAGGGATTTTTAGCAGCGGGAGAAACATAGGCGTACTCGATCGATGACAGTTAGGGTGCAGAACCCGAAATGCCCGAAAAAATTTCGGGTTTACAAAGAGCGGTGCCGGTCTTCATCGGCGAAGAAGCGGAGCTTAACTTGTATGGACCCCCCCCCCCCCCCCCAGAAAATTTTGGAACATTTGACGGCTGTAAACACTTTTTCCTTCTATTTCAGCCCATGAACAAAGCAACTTCAAGGTATAAGTCTAATATAGCGGAATTAAGATGGCTGACTCGAATTCCAATTAATTGTTTACAGTCCAGAAGACGGAACCGTTGGGAGAAAAAATTTTAAAATTAAACAGCCACAAACGCGTTTTCCTGCTATTCCAGTCTGTGAATACAGCAGCTTCAATTTAGGTCCAATATAGCCTACCTGGCTGACCCGAATTCCAAACAACCAATCAATTGTCGCTGGGTTTGGGGGTCTTACCCTCCCGGAGAAAATTTTGAAAATTAAACCATCGCAAATGCGTTTTCTGCTTTTCTAGCCCGTGTAAGCAACTCCAAAATTTCCAATGGTTTTGTAACCGAAATTTCAGTCTGAATTCCAACCATCCAATCAGACTGTTGCAGCTGCATTCACAAAAAGTAATCAATGCCCGAAAAATGTCGCACAAAGAAGAGTGGCTCCAGAAAAAATATTTTAATCCATAGTCAACTCAGCAGGCCTACAAATTCGTGGTATTCAATAAAAAGAAAAGTAATATTAGTTTTATATGAGGGCTCAATGACAGTTAGGGAAGCAAAACTAGCAATGATCGAAAAATTTCGGGTTTACAAACAGCGGCGCCGGTTGTATGGATCCCAAAGAAAATTTTGAAATATTTGACGGTCGCAAACGCGTTTTCCTGCCCGTAAATATAGTGTTTTATTAGATTTCGGGCACTTTTTTTTGCTAAGTGTATGAAATATTTTTTTTTCACTTCACCCGTCTGCCCGAAAAGTCAGCTTGCCCGAAAGTTAGGGAGGCAGCTTCCCCCCACCCCTCCTGCCTCCTGGCTCGTACGCGTATGAGGAGGAAACCGGAAGACCTGGATAAAACCCACGAAATTGGGCAGGCGACTCTACATCTTGTCATGTACAAGAGGGTAATCGTAACACCAATTGACTCAATAATGACAGACATTACACCAACTTCGTGAAAAACAAACACTGAATTGTCGATTTAGAATAAGGCTACTTTAAACCAATCCATTCATCCAAACTGTGCCTGATCTTTATCAAATAAGCCTTATTCACATTTCGAGGTCCCTGAATGATTTATTTTCGGTGTCTGTGGTGGGTGGGACGATTTACCCAATACTACCCAATACTACCCAATTCTACCCAATACTACCCAATACCACCCCAGTACTAACTCAAAATCACCACATACTACCAAATACTACAACACAATACTGCAAAATGTGCATATCAATTGAATTTTTTCAAAAATAATTAGTTATACCGTGGGAATTGTACTTCAAATGCGATTACAGATGTCTGGCTGTTCCTTTTGCCTCCCTATATCACCTAAAACAAGCAAAAACTAACCAAATACTATCAAATACTTATCACATACTACCCACTATCATCAAATAACAACCTTATGTTGTCAAATAGCAAAACATTTGTTTAATTACGGCGACGAATATTCGATAATTCGCAGAGAATGGAAATGAATGTGCAGTTATCTCCCTTTACAACCGATAGCTAGATTTTAGATAGATTTGCGGATTAATCATCTTATTTTGCGTTGCGGTTGATTTCCAAATCGACGAAATTAAAATAAGAAAAGCAAGTATTTTTTGTGTATATTTTAATCATTGTATGTAATTAACTACCGTATTATTATATAAGATGGCCAGCAGTTTATAAATAACTATTTAAACCCTTCCATGGGTATCGTCAGGAGGTATGTCCATTAACAAATAACAAACAAAAAATTCGTTTGTTTCTGGGTTTAACGTCCACTTCCACACAGGGTGATAACGTAGACAAACAAAAAAACAACTGAACATGTTTATATTTATTTTTTCATGTCAACTACTAAGTTATTGCATGTTTAAAATTCGTTTGTTTCTGGGGTTTAACGTCAACTTCCTCACAGGGTGATATACCTTTCCACCAAAAATTCCATTCTTAAGTTATAGTTCCTGGTTCAGGACACAATCCTTTATCAAATGCCACTGAAGTGGGTCCCGCACCTTGCATGTTGAATAAACCGATTTTTGCGGGTACTATGGGTGGTGGCTCCTCCTATCACACCCACCACTAGTGCAACTTAAGAATTGTGTTTCTGTGGTCTCCTAACCCAGTCATACACCACTAGCATCCCAAACCTTCCGCACCTTTCATGTGGAATGAAACCCACCTAGCTCCCGGACTATATTATTTGGTAGCAGTTTAATCGAGAGATAAAATAAATAAAGCAGAACTTGATTACCCAATCAACAATCTTAACACCCGTTGATTAATTGTTAAGTAAGGTGGTGTATATACGACTAGAGCATTATACATTTGTAATAAACAAATTACGTTTATTTTCAAATGACAGTAAACATGCAATAACTTAGTAGTTGACATGAAAAAATAAATATAAACATGTGCAGTTGTTTTTTGTTTGTCTACGACCAGGGGCGTTTTAAGGTTTATCATGGTGGAGGCTATACTATTTTGAGGGCCCTTTTCGCGGGGGTGGGGGCGTCTTGGTTGATGATTTTATATCAATGCAATGACTGCATTCGCATTCAGTAATGGACGCGACAGTAACATTGTATAGAAAACGATAGACTAGGACTCGGGGCCCTTTCCCTTGGCCAGAGGGGCCCTTTTGTTAAACGTGGGGGCCTTTTGCCTGCCTTTAGGGGCCCCCTAACTAGGGTACATTTTCATTTTTCTCATCGGTTTTAGCATTTTTCTCCCGTTTTACTTTTCCAATTTCTTTGGGGTTTTTTCGCGAGGAGGCTGGCGCCTCCAGCGCCCCAGCTATAAAACGCCTTTGTCTACGATATCACCCTGTGTGGAAGTGGACGTTAAACCCCATAAACAAGCGAATTTTTTGTTTGTTATTTGTTGATGGACATACCTCCTGACGATACCCATGGAAGGGTTTAAATACATGTAGTTATTTATAGACTGTTGGCCATCTTATATAATAATACAGTAGTTAATTACACACAATGATTAAAATATACACAAAAAATACTTGCATTTCTTATCTTAATTTCGTCGATTTGGAAACCAACCGCAACGCAAAATAAGATGATTAATCCGCAAATCAATCTAAAATCCAGTTATCGGTTGTAAAGGGAGATAACTGCACATTCATTTCCATTCTCTGCGAATTATCGAATATTCGTCGCCGTAATTAAACTAATGTTTTGTTATTTGACAATATAAGGTTGTTATTTAATGATAGTGGGTAGTATGTGATAAGTATTTGATAGTATTTGGTTAGTTTTTGCTTGTTTTAGGTGATATAGGGAGGCAAAAGGAACAGCCAGATATCTGTAATCGCATTTGAAGTACAATTCCCACGGTATAACTAATTATTTTTGAAAAAATTCAATTGATATGCACATTTTGCAGTATTATGTTGTAGTATTTGGTAGTATGTGGTGATTTTGAGGTAGTACTGGGGTGGTATTGGGTAGTATTGGGTAGAATTGGGTAGTATTGGGTAAATCGTCCCGCCGGTCTGTGGTTGATATCAAATCTTAATGATGTTAGCCTTTGGTGTTTTCTATAACAGATAAGGGAATTCAATGTCACGTCATCGTCCAGAATTCAATGTCGTCACAACATTAATGATTCTAAATTTCGATATAAATTCGATTGTGTCCAATGGATGAACTGATAAATGACAAAGCGGCGGGACGATTTACCCAATACTACCCAATTCTACCCAATACTACCCAATACTACCCAATACCACCCCAGTACCACCTCAATATCACCACATACTACCCAATACTACAACATAATACTGCAAAATGTGTATATCAATTGAATATTTTCAACAATAATTAGTTACACCGTGGGAATTGTACTTCAAATGCGATTACCGATGTCTGGCTGTTCCATTTGCCTCCCTATATCACCTAAAACAAGCAAAAACTGACCCAATACTATTAAATACTTATCACATACTACCCACTATCATCAAATAACAACCTTATATTGTCAAATAACAAACCATTAGTTTAATTACTGCTACGAATATTCGATAATTCGCAGAGAATGGAAATGAATATGCAGTTATCCCCCTTTACAACCGATAAATAGATTTTAGTTTGCTATGCAGATTATTCATCTTCTTTTGTGTTGAAGATTATTTCCATGTCGACGAAACTAAAATAAGAAAAACAAGTATTTTGTTGTGTATATTTTAATCATTGTGTGTAATTAACTACTGTATTATTACATATGATGGCTAGCAGTCTATAAATAACTATTTCAACCCCTCTATAGGTATCGCCATGCGGTATGTCCTTTAACAAATAACAAACAAAAAACAATGCTCATGTTTCTATTTATTTTTTCATGTCAGTTAATAAGTTATTGCAAATTTACTGTCAATTGAAAATAAAGGTAATTTGTTTATTACGAATGTCTAATGCTCTACTCGTTTATACATTCCACCTTACTTAACAATTAATCAACGGGGGTTAAGATTGTTGATTGGGTAATCAAGTTCTGCTTTATTTATTTTATCTCTCGATTAAACTGCTACCAAATAATACACTTGACGATTCAAAGTCAATAAAGATAATAAAATTAACTGACAAACCACTCGTTACCCCGTTGGGTAGCACATTCGTTTTGGTTTGGCAGTTTATTTTACGAATTGTTTATATTTAATAAATACTGTTTATAAAAGGTAGTCAAACGACTCGTAATTTCAATTCTTATTATATACTATGTAATAAATCTATATTGATTTTATAAACTTATGTTAACATTTTTTTTCCATTTTACATGTATGTATATGTATTGATTAAATGATGCCTTATGTTAATATTTTTCCATGTTTAAATGTATGTATATGTATTTATTAAATTATGCCTTATATCAATGTAATATTGCATAATATGACCCCTTGATAATGGAATGAAAACAATAACTGAAGCGGGGACATCTGTGATAACTGTCTGCCATTGCCACCGCCTGACGTTACCCAGGGGTTGAAATGTTATTTATAGTCTGCTAGCCATCTTAATATAATACAATAGTTAATTACACATAATGATTAAAATATACACGACAAAATACTTGTTATTCTTATTTTAATTTCGTCGACTTGGAAATCATCTGCAAACCAAAAGAAGGTGATTAATCTGCATAGCAATCTAAAATCTATTTATCGGTTGTAAAGGGAGATAACTGCATATTCATTTCCATTCTCTGCGAATTATCGAATATTAGTCGCTGTAATTAAACTAATGTTTTGCTATTTGACAACATAAGACTGCTATTTGATGATAGTGGGTAGTATGTGATAAGTATTTGGTAGTATTGGGTCAGTTTTTATTTGTTTTAGGTGATATAGGGAGGCAAATGGAACAGCCAGACATTGGTAATCGCATTTGAAGTACAATTCCCACGGTATAACTAATTATTTTTGAAAAAATTCAATTGATATACACATTTTGCAGTATAATGTTGTAGTATTGGGTAGTATGTGGTGATATTGAAGTGGTACTGGGGTGGTATTGGGTAGTATTGGGTAGAATTGGGTAGTATTGGGTAAATCGTCCCACCCATGACAAAGATAGGCTGGCACTGTCAGGCAGGATACGCCCACATTTTTGAGAGATGGATAGAGAACAAGCAATACCGAAAGTGATTTTTCCTACATCATTAAGTCCTGTATTTCATACTGTATTGGGAGCAGCCATTTTGTTGGTCAGTTCCAGTCTGATATTCATGAAATTCAAAGCCGACAATGATTATGGTGTGACGGTACACAACCTAGAAATGTTACTTTTCGTCAAAATCGGATAAGAATTGCGACCTGTAGAGAGTCCACAACCATGATATACCATATTTTTACACTATTCGCGTACAAACGGTGACCATTTCGTCCGGCAATTTTGGTACGATTTTCACGAAATTCGAACTCAACCTTCCTTACAGTGCAACAGTAATATAATCAGAGGTTTTTTTAAATCAGATAATAATTGTTCGAGAGATAGACAGAGAACAAGCAATACCGAAAGTGATTTTTCCTACAATCAAAGGCCATAATTCATTAAGTTACAATTTGATATGCGCAAATATCGAAAAGAATAAAGATCTTTAGGTTACAAACAAGCATTTCAGGTTTCATCAAAATCGAATTAAAATTGTCACCTCTACAGGGTCCACAACTTTGACATACCATATTTTTACACTGTTCGCGTACAAACGGGGGCCATTTTTTCTGGCAATTATGGTCCAATTTTCTCGAAATTCGAACTCAACCTTCCGTAGGGTGTAACGGTGATAGAGTCAAACGTTTTTTCAAATCGGATAATAATTGTGACCTCCAGAGGGACCATAGGCGATTTTTCGGACAATCAGGGACCATAATTCAGGAAGTTACGATCTGATATGCGCAAATAACGAAAGAAACCAAGATCTTTGGGTTATAACCATGCATTTCAAGTTTCATCAAAATCGAATTAAAATTGTGACCTCTACAGGGTCCACAACCATGATATACAATTTTTAACAGTAGTCGCGTACAAACGGCGGCCATTTTGTATGGCAATTTTGGTCCGATTTTCCCGAAATTCGAACTCGACCTTCCTTACGGTGTAATGGTAATATAATCAACCGTTTTATTAAATCGGATAATAATTGTGACCACCAGAGGGACCACAAGCTAAAATAAGGCGATTTTGCGTATAATCAGGGGCCATAATTCAGGAAGTTACGTTCCGATATGCGCAAATATCGAAAGGAACCAAGATCTTTGGGTTATAACCATGAATTTCAAGTTTCATCAAAATCGAATAAAAAATGTGACTTCTACAGGGTCCACAACCTTGATATACCATTTTTTAACAGTATTCGCGTACAAACGGCGGCCATTTTGTATGGCAATTTTCGTCCGATTTTCCCGAAATTCGAACTCAACCTTCCTTAGGGTGTAACGGTGATATAATCAAACGTTTTTTTAAATCGGATAATAATTGTGACCTCCAGAGGGACCACAAGCTAAAAAGGGTGATTTTTCGGACAATCAGGGGCCATAATTCAGGAAATTACATTCCGATAGGCGCAAATATCGAAAGGAACCAAGATCTTTTGGTTATAAACATACATGTCAAGTTTCATCAAAATCGGTTCAAAATTGTGACCTCTATAGGGTCCACAAGCTAAAAACGTGATTTTTCGTACAATCAGGGGCCATAATCCATGAAGTTTTCATCCGATACATACCAATATCGAAAGCAGCCGAGATCTTTTCGGGATAAACCTATATTTCAAGTTTCGACAGGGGCGACGACAATATACGTCCACATAAAAATGTGGGCGTATAAAAAGGCAGTCCAGAACAAGCCAGGGGCGTGGTGAGGGCAATTATTGAGAAGAAATTATGAGTAACAAAAATGATTTTGGCACAAAAACCCTTTTACTGACCGCGGAGCTGTGGCCGGCAAAGCCGGCGACCGTGTGCGCCGAAGGCGCGAGCCCGCGACGGGGGGTCCGGGGGGCCCTCCCCCGGGAAAATTTCGAAAATTAGAAGCCCAGAAACGCAATCTCCAGCAATCCGAGACAAGAAATACGGTAAAAACTTTTTGGCGCATGAGTATGGCTACTCATGAACTCATTCTCACCACGCCCCTGGAACAAGCTGATACAGGTGCATCCAGATCCGTCGAATAAGGTCACGTATTCAGTCTAGTGGATTTTCTCTGGGTCAAGTGACTGGCATTAAATGTCCCCAAATTATGCAGCATTATTTTTACTCTGCTTCATTTTATTTCTTATTGAGCATGTTCTTTTTATTGAAAAGAAAAAATAAATAGTTTATATACATTACGAACTATTTAAATTATTATTCTCTTTCGAGCCGCTAGTCGTCACCAATTTGCATATTCTATTTTGAATGGCTGAATCTGCACTAAAATGTTCCCAGATTGATACATGTAATTAAGTTCTGGGAATTCAGAGTCTGATTTACATATAGGCTTGGGCCTCAAGATGGGTGGGGGGGGGAGGCAACAAGTTGTATATTACATTTGAAACTACATGTACAGTAGGCCAAGTCTTTAACATCTTTGATCCTTGACCTTGCTCAAATGTGTTTAAAACATATTCATCTTGGTGAGGGTGGAAGATTGGGATGGACCTCACAACCTTGGGCCTCTCTTCATCTAAATCCTATGACTCCATGCTGGTTTGGTAGCGATCTCAGGGATGCCACTTGCTTAGCCATAAGTTCCGCAATTTGCGTCTTCAAAATAAATGCTATTCCAAACTGCTTCTGCCGCTCTTGGGAGAAAGAGAAATGGAGTTTAACGTCCACTCGACAAAATATAGGTAATTTCGGGACTAACACATGGTTTAATTTTATTTCAATAATTTGCTTGCACATAGGGGTCTTTAGCAGTGGGAGGAAACCAGAAGACCCAGAGAAAACGTACGAGGTTGAACCGGCAACCCTACTCCTTGTTGCAGCGGGCATGAGTCATTACTATCAAAACTTTCAGTTATCCATAATAGTTATTTTCCTTTTCAATGCCTGCATCAAAATGATGAATAAGACCAGACATAAATTGTATATTAAAATATATTTCTTGCTTTATTACAAGATTTAATGGCAATTGTACATTGAAATCAGTTCGGCAATTGTCATATAAAATCTCTATCGAATGATCAGACTTCATTTCATTAACAACTGTGAGAGAGAGAAATGGGGTTTAACATCCACCCGACACAAACCAGGTCACAAACCAGGTCATTTCGGGACTTATATCAATTTTGTTTCAATAATTCGCTTAAAAATAAGTGTCTTTAGCACTGGAAGGAAAACCAGAGGACACGAAGAAATCCATTCTTCAAGTTATGTGTTTATTCCATAAATTTTTAAAGAATTTTAAGACTGTGTCTAATTCATTGGCTGAGGGCTAAAATCTGTGCTTAGGTTTTAATGTTCAGCCAATAAAAAGTCAGTATTAGACAAAAAAAACTTAAGATTTAAATGCAATTTTATTGTTGAGATTTGTAAACTTTACAAGACAAACAATTTATACAAATATAAAGTATGAGATAGATGAAAATGATGCTACTTAAAACAATGTCCTCTCGATTGAATTTAAATAAGCTTAAAGAACAATATCACAGTTTATTGTACATATCTTTGTTCCCTTCTATTAAAATGAATGTGATGCATAAAATAAACTTATAAAGTTATTTTACATTTACAAGCAACCCTTTATCTTGCAACAGTATATTAAAATCTATTTACAGCTGTACTGAAAACCTGCATCAGTTCGTTGACGTTTTCTAGATTGCATCTGACTGAAAAACTCTCGAATATCTTCTTCTTTTACGACCTGCCAAAATAAAGGTGTTTAATTAATGAGATAATATATACGCTCTATTTTATTGTTAAATCAATAATTTTTCATTATAAACAGTAACACAAAATATAATTATTTTTTAGCCTAGTGGGGTTTTTTCTTGATAGAATAGAAAGAGAGAAATGGGGTTTATCGTCCACTCAAAACAAACAAGGTCGTTTCGGTACTAACATATGGTTTAATTTTATTTCAATAATTCGCTTGCTCATAGGGTTCTTTAGCAGTGGGAGTAAACCCCCGAAGATGGACAGGCAACCCTACTCCTTGTCACGTAAAACCAGGGATTCAAAACCACACTAGTTGACTCGATGACAAGTTTTATGGTACGGCGTGTGCAAGCGCACCGTTCGGCAATCCAACCCCCTATTGATAGAATATGTTCACAAGTCATTCAATAAGATATCATATCAGGTCACACAATTTAAGACAAATTCTTTCATGAATTAAAGAATCTTTGCTGGTGTCTGCACCTTGCCAAAAATTTCAAAGAAACTTGTTTTATTTCTATCCATTTTGGCATTTGTTTTGCATGTTCAAACTCACTTGCATCAATCAGTGGCACTCATTCAAACACCAACTGCTCATACATTCCAAAACAAGTTTTATCAACCCCTGACACTATTACCCAAATACATACCTTTCCATTTTCAGCAAAGCCTCTAAGATATTCTCTTAAACCATTCTTCATATCATTGAATCCTGAAAAGGGAAAGCAAAAACTATGAAATAAAAAGAATAGTTTACCATGATTTTATCACAGGCACTTGATGGGATTAAAAAAAACCTTCTTACTAGTACTACTGCTTGACTATATAGAATAGTATAGTATAGTATAGTAGAAGGTATTTCAAACGCCATCTTTGTTATGATTTGTTGACGATACATTGTCTGTTATCATCTCACAATTCTCACTAGTTCTAGGACTTTCCATCGTTTTAATTGCCAACGAGACTTTATTTCATCATTATACACCCTCCAATGTAGTTAAATTGGTCATTTTACAGCGTTATTAATTACAAATCAAACTTGAAGCGTGGTCACTTGACTATTCGTATGACGGAATAAGGTCAAAAGAAGTCTGTATCACCCAGTCCCTTTATAAACCTATCATTACTCGATATGTGCATAGGAACTGGGTGATCAAGACTGCACCTAAATAACACGCAGCCTGACACATGCTTGCCTCGCTCAACAACGACCTTGCTTCGTAGGCTCTATCATTTACCGGGTTTTCTTTAACCGTATTTGTCGGGTGAAAATGGCAGGCTCTTGAAGTCATAAATTGGCACTAGACACTGTTTTTTTTTTCACTGATTTTAGATATTTTAAAAATTTATTAAATTTTTCTAGCATTCAATTTTATATAAAATAAAAAAAATTTGGTTTCATCAATTTTTCAGAAACCGTTATTTTTTAAATTGACTAATAAATTTTGATGATTTACCATTAAATTAAGAAAACAAATCGTAATTATTAACGATAGATAATCTGGATTCATTTGGTTTAAAAAGAGGCCCATCAAAATAATTTACCCAACACTTATATGCTGCAATGGCTTGTTTGTATCGTATTCAGAGCATGCCAATTGTTGTTATAATAAAGATTCATTATACTTTGTAGAACCATCTTAAATTGAATTTACTTGATTCAGCCATCAAAATATTGTAGTATGCAAGGGATTCAAATTTCAAAATCCCTCAAATGACGATCAGCAGTTTTAAAATAAATTGTAATAAGAACTGACCATGAATCAGTTCGACTTGTTGAACTCTATCCATCTGTGAAAGAGCTGAAGGTAGTGCATTTGTATCTGAATTACTGTGTGCAGCGAGCCCTTTATCTTCATATGCATGTACTGTGTCATCATTATCTAATATAAAGCTTATTCCTTTTTCTTCATACATTTTCTATAAACAACAAATTATACAGATAAATATATATATAGTTAATTGAAAAATCTTTATCAACAGCATTATTATGAAATGGGACAAATGTACTGTTTCATCAAGCATCCTCAAAGTCATATATTATACAGGCATATTTAATATAGAGATGTATTTCCATGTACTGGTATACAATTCTTTTACTTGTCGTTATGAAATGGGATCTATGTTCAATCTTTGTGGCATGTTTACAAGGTTTCATTGCCAAGGAAGGCGGAAGCTCTTGATAATAACTTTCAACAAGCCAACAGTGAGGCTGATCAAATGGTTAGGCGCTTTTGGGAGCACAGAGGGGTATCAACGTACAAAAGACTGCAATTAAACGAGGGAAAAAGAAGTTGACAGAAATAATTAACAATTTACTCAGACCTCAATATGTATGGTAAATGTACGGTAAATAGTTATATACATTCTGATAAATGGACCCTCCCGCAATGATACATTGGTTACTTTGAATACATTTTCCATCCAACTTTCATCAAACCACAAAATTTAGACCCGGGAATGTATCTTTAAAACCTACCTTACAACTTGTACATTTACACAGTTTTGATCTCCAGCCTTCAGACATAAAAACAGCTGAATCAGTGCTCAGTATTTCACGTTTCTGTAATTCTTTAAGTAGACAGGTACTATTATCACTTGTTGTAGCCTGGAAAAAGTTTAATCTGAAAATGTCAAAATATGCTCCTTGAAGCTACCCCTGCCTTGCTCCCAGAGATTAAACCATGTTCATTTGAACAAATCAAAATAACCACAACTCCAACCATATGTTCTAAATTTAGCTGACCATATGTGGTAACTGAATTTGAAACTGACTTTTTGGTAGCCAAGTTGCTTTATTTGGACGAATTCGGACAACCATCCAAATATGGTTGAAATACATTTGAAAGATTCCCCCCCTCCCAAATATGTCCCTTCATTGCCCCTATTTAGCCATGCCGAAATAAATCTGAATAAGCGTCATTTTGGATAGTAGTAGTACATAACCTTATTTGGGGAAGTACATTCTCCAGATAAATTGCGTTTTCTTCCCACAGATGATCCTTCATCAGTGTTAACAACATCTACTTCAGTTTTACCATTTTCTCTTTCAACTACTGTCACTAAAAAAAAAAAGTAAAATATACAAAATAACCATTAAAGTATAACTTTCTGTCCTTAGTTAGTTACAACACTGTCATTGTAGCTCTTGGTTTCAATTTAACATTTGATAGTTTTGTAAACAGCATGACATAATCAAACAAAATTGTCACAGTAACATGGGACAACAGGTATTAGTATACTAGCACCAAGTTTTGACATAATCTTTAGAAATGAAAAGTGAGTTTAATGTCCTACTTTCACTGGGCTAATGAAGACAGGCATACACCACATACAGAGTGGTATGAGGGAAATTTTGCCCTGACAGTGGCGCTGTGGCCTACTCATTATATCGGATTCCAGGGACCTCGGTTTTCCGTTCCATCAGAACATTGTCTCTCGTAAGGTCTTCACCAATGACCAGGGGGAACCACACCGGTAAACCCTGATGAATTTTCTCAGCCAAAACAGGGGCTGAACGCGGGACCTCCAGGCTAGCAAGCTAACGTCTTACTCACTGAGCCACCCCATAATCTTTAGAATCAAGTGCTGGGCATTGCAACTGCAGTAACAGTTCAGGTACTACGATATCAGCTCAATAGTTACCAAGAAATAACAGGATAAATTAATTATTGATATTTTATGGAGATAACTTTTAGTAATGCAGAAGTCAAAGAAATACATGTAAAACTTTTATATCACAATTTAAGAAAGTGTGTTTAATTAATTATTAAGATTGACAGGTTATTTACTGAAGCTATAAAAAAAACCCATAATATAAAAGAATCGTAAAAAATTAATTCAGAGGCTCGCAATTCAATATTAGAATCATGAGAAAGTGAATCGTGATACATATCATGCCACCACTAATTTTTACCTGCAGTATTGATTGTGTAGGCCAACAAGAAATCATGATTATTGACACATGCAGGACAAATCATCTCTTCAAAATCTGACGGTAAGGAACCTTTCACACCCAAATGCTAAAATAAAACATTCATAATTAGCCAGATAAACTATGAACTACAGTAATGACATATATACTGAGTGCCATAGAAAACGCATCACTTAGTTTTTTGTATAACAAAATGATTCTGTAAACATCTTATTCATTTTGCTTCTTATTGTGAACAATATTCAAACAGGAACACATCAATAACAACACATTTGTACACTTAATCAACAGTACAAAGTCAGAGGAGTCAAAACCAAAAGTATGACAAAGATGGTTAATTTTCAGTAGCGCGTGTGTCCTCCACTGGCTCTTACGCACGCTTTTCAGCACAATTGATGTGTTCCCATTTAAATATTGTTCACAATAAGAAAGAACAAGCCAACAGTGAGGCTGATGTCCCCCACCGAAATCCCAAAATAAATAGATGACACATATTAATTAATCGCACATTTATTTTTTTCAAACGTATCCAGCAATCAAACTGTACACGAAGTGTCATCCAAAAGTGTTTTATAAAGAAAAATGCTAAAACCGACGAGAAAAATGAAAATGTACCCTAGTTAGGGGGGACCCTAAAGGCTGACAAAAGGGCCCCCCACGCTTGACAAAAGTGCCCCTCTGGCCAAGGGAAAGGGCCCTCATGTCCTAGTTTCTATACACTGTTATTGTCGAATCCATTACTGAATGAGAATGCAGTCATTGTATTGGCATAAAAATCATCAATCAAGATGAACCTAAGTTATCTTGTCCCAAAGTATCAACCAATCAAATTGCTTATCTCTGCCTACCCTAAGAAGAAAATGCTCATCTTCGAACTCCATCAAGGCATTGACCTAATAAGCATCACACCAATTTTGAACATTTTAACTCTATTCGAAGGAGAGTTATTGTGTTCCAAAGTCTCGGCAAATTGCTTATCGCTCTGCTTACCCTGAGCAGAAAATGCTCATTATCGATCTTAGTCATGGTATTACTGTAATGAAACTATACACCAAGTTTCATCACTCTCACTTAATTAGAACTAAAGTTATCGTGTCCCAAAGCATCAACCAATCAAATTGCTTATATCTGCAATTCTGCTTACCCTAAGTGGAAAATGCTCATATTCGAACTCCATCAAGGCATTGACCTAATCAGCATATACACCCAGTTTGAACATTTTTACTCAATTAGAAGGAGAGTTATTGTGTTCCAAAGTCTCGACCAATCAAATTGCGTATCGCTCTGCTTACCCTGAGCAGAAAATGCTCATTATCGAACTTAGTCAAGTTATTACTGTAATGAAACTATACACCAAGTTTCATCAATCTCACTTAATTAGAACTAAAGTTATCGTGTCCCAAAGCATCAACCAATCAAATTGCTTATCTCTGCTTACCCTAAGCGGAAAATGCTCATCTTCGAACTCCATCAAGGCATTGACCTAATAAACACATACACCAAGTTTGAACATTCTAGCTCAATTAGGAAGAGAGTTATTGTGTCCCAAAAAGTGTGACGGACAGACGGACAGACAGACAGGCGGGGGACAAAAAAAATAAGATATGTTTACAGGATCATTTTGTTATATGAAAAACTAACTGATGTGTTTTCTATGGCGCTCAGTATATGTCAATGCTTTGATAAATGTTAAAGGAGGCTGAGTATGCTTACTCTTTGACAGGTTTTGTCTAATAAACACACCTTGTCCCCTTCCATCTGATAAGGGAAATGTTTTGTTTTATCAAAGTGGGAAGGAGAAAAGGGGGTTAATGTCCCTCATCTCATTTAGGGACTAAAATACGGTTCAATTTTATTCTAATAATTCGCTTGCGCATAGCAGTGGGAGGACAACCAGAGGATCCAGAGAAAACCCACGAGGTTGAACAAAACCAAGACAGTTGACTCAATGACAGTCCTAAAATATTTATTTATTCATGATGTTTATACAAATATACCTAAATAATAACTACCAATTTTCATGTTACATACCAAAATAATTTTTTTAATTATTACTTTTGATAACCTAAATAAATTATCTACATTAGGTCTCTGGACATAAGCACAGATTTTACTCCATCCATCCCCATACAGAGTATAATTTCAGTTTTTGTTTTTCATGTAGAAAGCACTTCTAAAACCTTCTAAAATTAAGCAGGAAAATGTGTTGTTCATTTTCCATTAATTGCGCATTAGTTTACATTTTCCCTTTGTTATTTATGATTGTTGATAACATTTATTGTGATTAATTAAATAACTTCATAATTGAGCCTCTTTAGTACACTACCAGTTTCAACCAGGAAAATGTGTTGGTCATTTTCCATTAAATGTGCATTAGTTTACAATTTCCCTATGTTTATGATTGTCAATTACATCTTATGGTGCACTACCAGTTTCAACCAGGAAAATGTGTTGGTCATTTTCTATTAAATGTGCATTAGTTTACAATTTCCCTATGTTTATGATTGTCAATTACATCTTATGGTGCACTACCAGTTTCAACCAGGAAATTTTCATAGAGTTGTTTTCGTTACTAAAGGAAATAAGAACGTGCCAGAATTAATCATGTTACTGTTTTATAAGAAGTGGTCATGCTGACATTTTTAAGTGACATGGCAGAATATGAGAATCAGATAATTTTAATATGGCCTAACCTGGTTATTATGAGCCGTACCTCACAGTGTTACATATTACAACCAATAGATTTTCAGAACTAACAAATCTAATTACTTACAAATTAATTACAATATCATGATCTGAACATAAAAGTGAATAAACTTACTCGTCCATGATACCAATCTTCACATAATATACACTGAATCATATCATCTTCAACCTTTAAGTACATTATATAACAATTAATTACAGTAATTACACAGTTTTATTCTAGAACAGAACTGCTCTGTGGTGACATTCCTAACATTAACACATGTAGTAATGTACATGTAGAGTAGTAATGTAACAATTGGTGGGGTGAATTTAATAGAAACCGATGTCTATACCCCGGTAACTTAAGTTAGAACTGATCATAAAGCGGTGGACACAAAGCCGAAACAGTGTCAACCATACTTATCACCGAGCAGTATAACGAATTATTTGTAAGGTACATGTACATTGTATATATGATTATGTACATATGTATGTTCTCAAAATTTATCTTAAAGTTATCCATTACAACCTGGAACATAAGATATTGTTATGAAACAAATTACCATTTCAAATTTGTAATGAATTACTGCTTTTAAAACTAAAGACATACCGTACTTTTTTAAAAAGGCTTTTACCAAGTGATCCTTTCATAAAGATTATCAACAGCCATTCTAATTGTTAAATACATATAATTTTATTTAAGTAACAATTTTTTTATTCACATATTTTATCAACTATGCTCTTTTTAGTATGTAAATTTAATATTGTATTTGTAAAGTGAACATGAGTACATTTACATGTCAGTTGAGCACAAAAGGAATGTGTAATACTAAGCAATTCAATACAAGTGTAAATTTAATGAGATGCACTCAAACTCAAAGATATTTTCTATTTCTAGGTGTAACAGTACACCCCCCCCCCCAAAACAATATCATGTAAATGTTTGATTACCTCCACTTATTTCTATTTGATGATGCTTGTAAAATTATTTGTGTAATTCATTTAGTTACATAATCCTACATAATGACTGATTATAATAAAACCATCAAATTAAATGCCTTATTTAAAGCAACCAGCAACCTTATATTCCTTCTTTTTTTTTTACAGATTTTAACGTTTACCATAAAAAGAAATATAAAACAAAAGAATACCTCATCATCTGGATCAGGATAAGGACGATGACAGGAACAGTATAATCCTTTAAAATTCTGACCATATCTATTTCTACTATTTGTTGCATCTTTTTCCTACAATCAACATAATTTACCATTTTAATCTGCAGATATATTTCATTTTTAATACACTATTTTTTTTTATATATACAAACTTTAACAATGTACTGCATAACCAACCAGGCAACAGATATTCAACTGACTAGAATTCCACAGAAAAACAGATGCTTACCTTTTCAAATTTACAAATGACATTTGGAAACTTTTCATTGCCACAGTCACATCTAAATAATCTACAAATTAACAAAATGAAGCCATAGTGAATCTCAGATCTATTCTAGAGAATAATAAAAATAAAAACTTGTACTGGTAAATCTTTATTTCATTACTTGTAGTTTCTGAAAGTGACTTAGTGAGGGAAGATCGAAGAAAAATCACTTCAGTTCAGCATATTTCTTTTATCATGGGATATTTAGGTTGATATGAGGGATCCACCAATGACACAGTCTGTTGCAGAAAGTTCTTGGATATCCAACTAGAAACACAAACGCTGATTGATTAATTAAACATCTGATGTCATGGTGTCAAAAGCTGCTTGTTTGACCCATGGTGCAACCATGAACCGTATATATAGATGGACAAGCAACGAGTCCCTTTGGTTGGATTCTCTGCCGCTCATGCGAGACACAACAAGATCTCAATGTCAACGGTAAACCAAGCAAAGTGATTCTTGTAATTGCGGGATTTTATACAAATTAATTTCTCGAACTCCTCAGATATTACACTATTCTTATAGTTACACAGTGATTGTTCAACCTGATAAGTATTTCTATCCTGTAGTGACGAATTTCTCCACTTTAAAACTTTGAAATTTCAAAATAAAGTAGTTAAAAATTGTGAAATGATCGATTTCAGTATAATCATAATTTTTGAAAGCAATTTGGTTTTGCTTAATAATCCAAATTCCCGTATGTATGACAGGTTTTCAAATTATGAAAATAAAGTTCAGGTATAATACCATCCTGTATGATGATTAGTTGTGCAAAAATTAAAAGAGTGCTTTTAGTAGGTTTGTCTTCTTAATGAAAACTCAACAAGTTTTTTTTGATATTCACATGGGCGTCATCGAAATCTTTGCTTTTAAACTTATTAATACTGGAAATTGCACATTTGGAGGTAATTTTACTTTAGTCACAATTGTCAGGTCTGCATTTTGCCACAGCACAGAATTTTAAAGGCTTTGTGGACATTGCCTGTCCATCTATACAGGGTCCCTGGTGCCACCTCCCATTACAACTAATCAGATCTTCAAATAGTAGGGCCATCAAAAGTGCAAAATAGAGGTTGCCAGCCAAGAAAACATACGCCCACAGCAGCTAAATTGTCCGAAGGTTGACAAGGGTTGTTGCATATAATTATTCTTTTGCAGATAATTGGGGGCATTTTTATAAAACAATTTCATACATGTAGATCAATATCATAACTTTTGTCGTTTCAGATTCTACAAACTGTAACAAGGACCTTACAGGCTTTCTCGTTTTACTAATTGAAATAATGTATAACTTTCATACAGATCCAATTATAACATTTCACCATTCTAAAGTTCACGAAGTTCAACAAGTAATTTTTTGTTTTTGAAATGGCCGAAATTCAATAGGATTCTTCGTTTCACCAATTCAAATGATCCATATAAATTTTGTACAGATCAGATGATAACTTATGTCATTCGAATTTTCACAAGGTTCAATAAAGTTAAACAAGGGCAATAACTCATACAGATCCAATGATAACTTTCGTCGTTAAAGAGCAAGATTTAACAAAATGAAACAGGGTTCACAAATTTAGACCTAATGGACATCTCTGAAATTCAATAGGATTCTTTGTTTCACCAGTTTCAATGATGCATATAAATTTCATACAGATCAGATGGTAACTTTTGTTGTTAGAGCCTTTACAAGGTTCAACAAAGTGAAACAAGGCCAATAACTCCAGAAGAAATTAACGGAAATTACTGAAATATAATATGATGATTCTTCAGCTCACTGAATACAAATAAGTTAACATGTATTTATATCAATTTCAAAACCATGAGATGATAAACGTAGTCTGTAGAGTCTTCATAAGAAATTGTGGACGATGGACGTACAGTCTGATTGGATGAAACTAACACTTTATACTATTTATAGCACGAAATTTAAACTATTTGTTCTCGATCCCATCCCCCTAAATAAAGCATTATTTGAAATACAATAAAAATGAAAAGGTACAAAATGCAGACATAGTCATGAATGATGATATCCCTCAAAGTGGCCCTGACTGGAAATATATTTCTGAAAACATTACTAAACACTAAACAGATACTTTGATCTAAGTAATAGTAGAAAATGAAACTATAGAATCTTAGAATCAAAAATTTGGGAAAAATAAAAATCTAACCTTTTTGTGTATAACTCGTAGAGATCATGACCTTCATGACATTCATAACTACAGGCTAAACAAATGCCTGCTAGAACATTTTCAGACCCTGAACATGTAGAACAGGCATACAGAGCCTGCCTTGGCACATAACCCTGAAAAATAAGAAAGTTTTGTAATCTTTCGAAACTTTCAACGTTTTTAAATTGTAAATTTATATACCAATATTAGATAAATCAATTAGGTGGTTTTATTTACTATTTGGTAGTATTGGATTAGAATTGGAAGGTATCTGGTAATATTGTGACCATGTTTTGGGTTCTTGATCGAGTTAAGAGAAAGATAGAGAAATGGGGTTTAACATCCACTCGACACAAACTAGGTCATTTTGGGACCAACATATGGTTGAATTTTATTTCAATAATTCGCTTCCGCATAGGGTTATTTAGAAGTGGGAGGAAACCGTAGTACCCGGAGAAAACCCACGAGGTTGGACAGGCGACCCTACTCCTTGCCACATACAACCCGGGATTTGAAACCACGCCAGTTGACTCAATGGCAGGCCGTTATGATACAGCACGCGAACGCTAACCATCCAGCCATCCAATCCCCCAATCGAGTTAAAATAAATATAACATACAGTTTTTGACAATTTAAGGAATTTAACTCATTGATAAATGATATGTTTAAACTTGAAGTCATTATGTAAATGTTGTGGTATTTCATAGCATTGGGTAAATCGCCCTGTCTCAAAAGAGTTTTGTACAAGTTCTAAGCCAGCTTATCTTACGTTCGAGTAAGGCCTATTGGAAGTTATAGTTATACCCAAAAAATAAAATTATTCAACTGTGGCTGCATGACATAAAGGTAAAACATTATGCACTCTTCGGGGCTTCGTGCAAAAATACAAATAGCTAGAAAAGCGCACAATTCGCAAAACACAGTTCATAAAACAAGTAATTCTATTACAAATACTGAAAAGTGGACCACTATTACTTAACCCATCAACCCAACCCATCGCTTTCCTCATCATCATAAGGATTTGTTACTAAACCACCACTATGGGTAGTATGAGAGAAGATAGTAGTAACTCAATGATGTTAATGACAGTACCGTAATTTAATTACTAGACTATAGTAAATTACATCAACAGTTTTTATCTATGAAGAGCATAGTCAATAAATAAGCATGTAATAAATAGTTACTGAATATTTTTTCCATGTTTTTGAGGTGACATTTAATCAGGAGCATGCTCAAATTCTAGTTTGGCGTCCATTTTAAAAATGACAAAATATCGCGCAGCTGAGGATTTTACTACAGTAACATACAAATTTATGTGGTACGGTTTCACCTTCATTCTTTATTTCAATATGCAGTACAGTTTGGAGAACTTACATAAATTTGTGTTATCCTAATTATAACTTAGATTTTAGTGGCTTCTGCCAAGCATTTAGAATTTGGAAAAGGGGGCGTAGGCCTATTTTTCTAATTAACAGCATGCTGGGTCACACATAGTATACTATAATAAGCTTACTGATTCTACTTCTAGCGAGGTAAGGAAAATCTTATTTTCTCACCTAAATGTTCACAGCCACAGGGACTGACATTGACAAGCAATCGTTTAGCAGTACATGTAAGTTGCCCAGTAAAATTAACAGGGGTTCAATGTTTTTCGACAAGGAATGAAGGATTTAATAGGCCAGTAGGGCAGTTCCTGGACACACAGAACGAGTGTAATGAGACCTACGTTCAGAGCTCTACGTTCAGAGCTGAACTACGGGGAAAATTGATTATCAATCTTGGAGTAGGACGCCACCATCGAACTCTACTGTGTTTACCGGCACTGACTCAACATGTAACATGGCATATACTACATGTATGATGTTTATACACTGCTCCACTCTAGTTCCTTTTGGAACTGCCTTTGACTTTGAGCGGACATCTCCGATAATAGCTACGTGAACGTAGCTAAAAACGTTGAGATATATACTGATGTTTTTGTTTTTGTTTTTACTTTTAGCGACGAAGGGGAGCCTTCAGTTTGACGTTGCAAACTCAATTTCTTTATTAATAAATATTAATGCATGTAACATCTTTAAAATAAAGATAAGTTTATACTATTATTATGACTAATTAAACTTACAGTAGTTACACTTACAGAGGCCAACGCAGAGGCACAACTATCGCCCAACTCCCGAATACGAATCACAATCACAATTGCAACGTTGAATCATATACGGACAAGTTTCATCTGGAAACACGATGAGTTGACAGATGAATTTTTTTATCTACTCCGCTGACGACGGGCCTTCCTATCGAGCCCTAATAGGCCTATATCTGCAATATGAAAATACGGTGAAATACCACCCTTCCCCACCTCTGTTCTCTATTTTGGAACGCCTACCTTCAATTTGTACATGTATGGGTAGAAATGGTTCCACTACTGCTGTCTTCCGTCTTACTCCAGTCATAGTGGTTTTTCCTACCGAGTTCCTTTGCGCAAGTTTTTTAGTCAAATGACTACAAAAAGTTTACTGGCCTATAACTCGCAGAATTTACAAATAAACTGACCCAAAACAGTACTGCACACAGTTTAACATATAATAAATGATCAATTCTTATTGAAATAAAGGTGAGGCCTTACCGCATAATTATATGATTTGATGAAACCCATCTCCTACGCGAAATTTCAACTGGCCGACCGTCATGGCCGCAAGTTGCATAATACGTCATTAGGCCTACAACAACATAAACATCGCTATGCAGAGAAAAACTATTCGGTAACTATTTTAATGGTCCAGTCTTCACTGTTTGTGATATCTAGAAGAATTACTTATTTTAATACAAACTGTAATGATGTGTGTTGACAATTGTGCGTTTGAACCTATTTGAACTTGCGTAAAAGAGGTTAAACACAGTTTAAGGTAACAAGTAGGCCTATAGTTACTAGTACTGTAGGCTATACTATAAAATGTACGGTATGGGTAATTCTTTTTTTTAGTCTATTGCCTAATTTTGCGCAATAAACATAACTCAATGCCTATGTAGTTGAAATTGGTGACCATGCATGTGTAAATTAAAATTGATTCAAATGAACGAATTGATGAATTGCAATTTTAGAATTTAGTAGAGACTCCAGTTTTCTTTTTACCTTACTGTAAGTACAATTCTTGTCATCGCTGGCTCCCAAGACAGCAGCAGCGTCTGCTTTGAGCCTATTCTCCTCTTCAAGTATTTCCACCATAGAAATACTTTCTGAATCTTGAGAAGAATCCAAATTACTTTGACCCGCGTTTATTTCGTCGGACATTGTTGATGTTTGATGAGTTTTGAAGTTTACATATGGGTAATTATTGAAAATATTACTTTCAACCGAATAAACTATGGATGTGCTTATACTACTAATAATAATAATTCAACATATTCGGTAATTGAAAATGGCGCGATTGTGCCTATTTGTATAAAGGTATCAGATCTCAAATGAATAGTATTGCTCAAATTAAAATATGAAACTAAATGCTCCCGAAATCCAGTTGCACGAGCGGGAGAAGGGAGATAAATATAGTTATTGGGCTCAGACAGGTAATTTCTTCACCATTGACTTTATCATAGAATTAGAGCGGCACTATGATGCCATCTCTTCGACTCAATCGACTGTAACATTTTAAAAACACAAAATTAATCTCTATAGCCAAAAGTATTTTAATAGACGAATATGCATTGTAGGGGCCTAGTATTTTGTTTATATGAATGTATTGTGTAGCCTATGTGCATGTATTATTAAATGTATATGATTATGTATAAATGTATATGTATGCATGCTGTCCTTAATGGACGTTTTGATGCAATAAACTTCTTATCTTATCTTATCTATCATAACTTCTAGGTTAATATTCAGTTTATGCAGAATATCACCTTATAGATACCCGATAGGCCTACCCTAGAATTAAAACTTTGCAACTCCCGTTACATTACTAAAATGGCTTCAAAGGTAAATTTTTTTTTCCTATTTTTCTGTTCTTCTAAATAGCTCATTATTAAAAGATTATTCAAGACTTCTATGTGAGTATGTCACCTTGGTCTTTGTACTTCAACTTAGGAGGAGGAGCTTAATCTTAAAAAATATTCTGGACCTAGAAATTGACACAGTATGTAACATTCACATTGATTAATGTCAATTTCTATATTAGGTCCCAAATATTACCTTTAAGTTTAACTCAGATCATTGAGCTGTAATTGAATCTCTGTATAAAATATAATTCCACTTTCTTTCCTTTCTGGAGAACTAGGACAGTCACTGGTGATATATATACTGACTGAGTGCCACAGAAAACAAATCAATTACTTTTTCGTATAACAAAATGATCCTGTATCTTATTTATTTTGCTTCTTATTGTGAACAATATTCAAATGGGAACACATCAATAACAACACGTTTCAACTTTTGTTAAATTTAAATCAGAGTTAAAAACACATTTGTTTAAATATTATTACGATCTGTGATGTGACATTTGTTAAGCGCTTAGAAATATCACCGGATATAATGAAGCGCTATAGAAGATGAATAATAAAAATAATTTGTACACTTATGGATGTTTAATCTGTAATCAACGGTACAAAGTCAGAGGGGTCAAAACCAAAAGTACGACACAGATGGTTAATTCCATGTGACGTCGCTGCAAAGTGTGCGTAAGAGCCTGTGGAGGACACACATCTGTGTCGTACTTTTGGTTTTGATCCCTCTGATTTGTACCGTTGATTTCAGATTAAACATCCATAAGTGTACAAATGTGTTGTTATTGATGTGTTCCCATGTGAATATTGTTCACAATAAGAAGCAAAATAAATAAGATATGTTTACATTATCATTTTGTTATATGAAAAACTAAGTGATGCGTTTTCTATGGCGCTCAGTAAAGTATTATTACTGGTACAAATATCCTTTATGATTTGTGACCGAACATCCCAAGAAAACAGGATTATTAAAATGAGATTGTAATACGTTTTGCAGGGGGGCTGGATGGTTGAATGGTAAACATGTGCGTGCTGTATCATTAAGTCTGTCATTGAGTCAATGCTGGCGAGGTTTCAAAAGTCCCCGCGGTTGTACGTGACAAGGGGCGAGTAGGGTCGTCTGTCCAACCTTGTGGGTTTTCTCCGGGTTCCTCCCACTGCTAAAGACCCCTATGTGCAAGTGAATTATGGAAATAAAAATGAACCATATGTTTGTTAGTACCGAAATGACCTAGTTTATGTCGAGTGGACGTTAAACCCCATTTCTCTCTCTCTCTCATACCTTTTGCCACACAATAGCTCTGCTTCTGATAACCGAGGTCAATCTTAGGTGAACTCCCTGGCTGAGATCAATAATTTTCAGCATAGGCTAAGCAGATGATACGATTGCTTGAGTCTTGATGCAAGCAAGTAACAGATTGTCGTCTCTATATATTTAGGGAATAGGAAGAGGGACATCAGCCTTAATTAAATTTGATTATTCTGTGTTTTCATGGATATGAAGAGTATTTAATTTTGATTTCAATGTATTGAATAATTAGCCTATTGAAATCAGTAATTAATGTCAAAATTTTAAAGAAATGCTTTCAACTGTGGTAAAAACAATGTCACTTGAAAAAAAGATGATAAGACTTATCTAACCAGGAAAAACTGTTATAAACTGAAAAAAGTGAAAGTAAAGTCTGTTCTAAAGGTTTGAACCCAAAAAATTTCAGATATCTGAAATGTAGATTGTTATAAACACAAAGATTTGAATAAAAGCAGTGTAGGTGTAATGTAATGTTTATTCTCATGAAAATAGAAAACATGTAATTTTGTGTTCCTTAACTTTAAGGCCTGCATCTTCTAACATCTGTAGTACTACAATGCCATCATTGCTAATCATGCCAAATTGTGGTATGCTGCAACAATATCGTCAGTAGGGTGTTAGCCATGGCAGTTGAACACAACACACAGTAAACAATAAGATAGTCTAGAGATGCTCGCATGATTATTATTATATCCAATGCACAGCATAATCTGATATATAACAGCAATTTTCGTTTAAAAGTGAAATGATTGGGGGTAGACCTACTTGATTATGAGGTATTTTTATACGCCCACATTTTCACAGGTCGTCGCCCCTGTTCGTCCGTCTGGACGTCCACAATTGTTTGTGAACAGTCTACAGGTCACAATTTTTATCTGATTTCAATGAAACTTAAAATATAGGTTTATCACCCTAAGATCCCGGTTCCTTTCAATATTGGCATGTATCGGACTGTAACTTCATGGGTTATGGCCCCCTGATTGTACGTAAAATCACGTTTTTAGCTTGTGAACTGTGTAGAGGTCACAATTTTGAACCGATTTGGATGAAACTTGAAATGCATGTTTGTAACCCAAAGATCTTGGTTCCTTTCGATATTTGTGCCCATCGGATCATAACTTCCTGAATTATGGCCCCTCAATGTTCAAAAAATCGCCCTTTTTAGCTTGTGGTTCCTCTGGAGGTCAAATATGTTATCCGATTTAAAAAACCGTTTGATTATAACACCGTTACATAGTTATGGAGGTTGAGTTCAAATTTCGTGAAAATCGGACCAAAATTGACTGACAAAATGGCCACTGTTTGTACGCGAATAGTGTGAAAATATGTTATATCAAGTTTGTAGACCCTATAGAGGTCACAATTTTGATGAAACTTGACATGTATGTTTATAACCCAAAGATCTTGGTTACTTTCGATATTTGCGCCCATCAGATCTTAACTTCCTGAATTATGTCCCCTGATTGTCCGAAAAATCGCCCTTTTTAGCTTGTGGTCCCTCTGGAGGTCAAAATTGTTATCCGATTTAAAAAGATAGGCTGGCACTGCCAGGCAGGATACGCCCACATTTTCGAAAGATGGACAGAGAACAAGCAATACCGAAAGTGATTTTTCCTACATCTTTAAGTCCTGTATTTCATACTGTATTGGGAGCAGCCATTTAGTTGGTCAGTTCCAGTCTGATATTAATGAAATTCGAAACCAACAATGATTATGGTGTGACGGTACACAACCTAGAAATGTGACTTTTCATCAAAATCGGATAAGAATTGTGACCTGTAGAGAGTCCACAACCATGATATACCATATTTTTACACTATTCGCGTACAAACGGCGACCATTTCGTCCGGCAATTTTGGTACGATTTTCACGAAATTAGAACTCAACCATCCTCATCAAAATCGAATTAAAATTGTGACCTATACAGGCTCCACAATCATGATATATCATTTTTTTAACAGTATTCGCGTACAAACGGCGTCCATTTTGTCTGTCAATTTTGGTCTGATTTTCCCGAAATTCAAACTCAACCTTCCTTACAGTGCAACGGTGATATAATCAAACGTTTTTTTAAATTGGATAATAATTGTGACCTCCAGAGGGACCACAAGCTAAAGAAAGGGGAATTTTGCGTATAACCAGGGGCCATAATTCAGGAAGTTACGATCCGATATGCGCAAATATCGAAAAGAACCAAGATCTTTGGGTTATAACCATGAATTTCAAGTTTCATCAAAATCGAATTAAAATTGTGACCTTTACAGCGTCCACAACCTTGATATACCATTTTTTAACAGTATTCGCGTACAAACGGCGGCCATTTTGTGTGGCAATTTTGGTCTGATTTTCCCGAAATTCGAACTCAACCTTCTTTACGGTGTAGCAGTAATATAATCAAACGTTTTTTTTAAATCGGATAATAATTGTGACCTCCAAGCTAAAAAAAAGGCAATTTTGCGTATAATCAGGGGCCATAATTCAGGAAGTTACGATCCGATATGCGCAAATATCAAAAGGAAGCAAGATCTTTGGGTTATAACCATGAATTTCAAGTTTCATCAAAATCGAATCAAAATTGTGACCTCCACAGGGTCCACAACCTTGATATACCATTTTTTAACAGTATTCGCATACAAACGGCGGCCATTTTGTATGGCAATTTTCGTCCCATTTTCCCGAAATTCGAACTCAACCTGCCTTAGGGTGTAACGGTGATATAATCAAACGTTTTTTTAAATCGAATAATAATTGTGATCTCCAAGCTAAAAAAAAGGCGATTTTGCGTATAATCAGGGGCCATAATTCAGGAAGTTACGATCCGATATGCGCAAATATCGAAAGGAAGCAAGATCTTTGGGTTATAACCATGAATTTGAAGTTTCATCAAAATCGAATCAAAATTGTGACCTCCACAGGGTCCACAACCTTGATATACCATTTTTTAACACTATTCGCGTACAAACGGCGGCCATTTTGTATGGCAATTTTCGTCCGATTTTCCCGAAATTCGAGCTCAACCTTCCTTAGGGTGTAACGGTGATATAATCAAACGGTTTTTTAAATCGAATAATAATTGTGACCTCCAGAGGGACCACAAGCTAAAAAGGGTGATTTTTCGGACAATCAGGGGCCATAATTCAGGAAATTACATTCCGATAGCCGCAAATATCGAAAGGAATCAAGATCTTTGGGTTACAAACATGCATGTCAAGTTTCATCAAAATCGGTTCAAAATTGTGACCTCTATAGGGTCCACAAACTAAAAACGTGATTTTTCGTACAATCAGGGGCCATAATCCATGAAGTTTTGATCCGATACATGCCAATATCGAAAGGAACCGAGATCTTATGGGGATAAACCTATATTTCAAGTTTCTTCAAAATCGGATAAGAATTGTGACCTGTAGAGAGTCCACAAACAAATTGTGGACGGACGGACGTCCGGACGGACAGACGTCCGGACGGACGTCCGGACGGACAGGGGCGACGACATAATACGTCCACATGAAAATGTGGGCATATAAAAACTGTTTGATTATTTCAACGCTACATGGTTATGGAGGTCGAGATGGAATTTCATGAAAATCGGACCAAAATTGACAGACAAAATGGGGGCTGTTTGTGCGCGAATAGTGTAAAAAAAATATGATATATCAAGGTTTTTAGCTTGTGGTCCCTCTGGAGGTCAAAATTGTTACCCGATTTTAAAAAAACGTTTGATTATATCAACGCTACATGGTTATGGAGGTCGAGATGGAATTTCGTGAAAATCGGACCAAAATTGACAGACAAAATGGGCGCTGTTTGTGCGCGAATAGTGTAAAAATATGATATATCAAGGTTTTGATGAAATTTGAAATCTAAGTTTATAACCCAAAGATCGCGGTGTTCCTTTCGATATTCGGGCACATTGGACCATAACTTACTGAATTATGGCCCCAGATTGTACTAAAAATCATGTTTTTTACCGTGTGGACCCTATGGAGGTCACAATTTTATTCCTAATTAAAAAAAATGTTTGAATATATCCCTGTTACACATTATTGATGGTTGAGTGTGAATTTCTTGACAATCGATAATTGTGTAGGCTACAGCTAAATCCATAATATCAAATCTTTCGTATACTCAACGTTAGCATGGGGCAGAACTTTATGAAAACCAAACAAATTCTAATGATTTTCTGATAATTACTTAATATACGACAACTCTTGTTGACTGCCCAGACGATTTAGCTGCTGTGTGGGCGTATGTTTCGTTGCCTGGCAACCTATTTTTTTCTTCTCTTTATTACAGACAGTCAAATCCACAATGCAGTGCTATCCGATAAGATTGCATCCCGGACAAGAGATAAGACAATGTTTGTTAGACTTTATTAAAGAGCATGGCTTAAAAGCTGCATTTATTATAACCTGTGTTGGAAGTGTTACACAGGCTCGACTGAGAATGGCAAGTGGACAGGAAGTGAGTCATGCAAAACTGACAGTATTTGCTACAAAATCTCTATCAACCATGCAGTTATATACTGCGCATTGGTTCTGTAGTTATGAATGCACAAGTGATTCTGTAGACATAAATGCTTTGAAGGGACCATTCCTATTTTAATAGAGTCACAGAAATAAAAGTCTGTGTACATATGAAATTTAAGTGCCAAAATATAGAGGAATAGTGTATTTACTGCGACTCAAAATTTCAGCTCAAAATATGTAGTCGTTTCAATGTGAACGTCAAAACTGCTTATTCGGACATAAAACCCTTTTAAGATTTGGGGTCAATTTTTTTTGTTGGCCGACCCGATAATCTATTGCCATTGCTGTGCTATACGTGATAAAAAAAGGTAAATTTCACCTACACAATGCAAGTCTGGTTTTATCTAGACACTGTAAATACAGCTTGGGATAACAGTTTCCATTTCCATATGAAGACTGACGGTTTAAGTTGTTTGAAAACGTATTACATATACATGTATCAAGTTAGTTGTTTGTCCCTAAGTTAGAGGATTTTAAGAGCTTTTAACACAAAATTAAGCAGTTTTATTCTTAAAATATAATCACAATTGGCCCTTTAACTTGCATGAAAAATATCAAACTTATTACTGATAAAATAAACAAACTTATATTGATCATAATTTGTAGGCATGTATATCTTTAATTTCAGATAAAAGATTTAAAGGGACCATTTGAGATAGTATCCCTAGTTGGAACACTGTCAGGTGGAGAGGGTGGCCATTTACATATATCACTCAGTGATACTGAAGGAAACGTTATTGGAGGCCATGTTATTGGAAATTTAACTGTTTTTACTACAGCAGAAGTAATGATTGGAGAATGTGAAGAAGCTATATTTATAAGGCAAGCTGATGCAGAAACAGGCTTTGATGAACTTGTTGTACAGAAAAGAACATGATAAAAACTACATCTTTATTGATTTACTATTATTTGTTTAAAAAAGAACAAAATTTACATCTTAACTTTTTGATGTGTAATTAATTTTTGATATAATTAGACTACACACCAATTATTTCAAGTTGAATTAAAATTGGTTTGTTGATACATGTATTTAAATTAAATTCAGCATACACAATTGTGGGTCAAAGAAAAGTATCTATGTTATAATAGATATTTTCATATGTACATATAACAATATTAGTAAATAACAAAACAAACGGTTTTGTTTGCAAAAATCTCATTTGTATAAAATGTCATTTAGGATACATTAGGCCTAGGGGTCATGCAAGGATATATTTTTGTAGAATTTTGTTATATAATCTAATAAAGCGAGACATACAATAATTATGTTAAATCAAATTGGTCGCTTTTTTTTTTATAGAGATATCATTTGTCTTACAAAACTATTAATCCGTGGATTCTCTTGTCTAGATTTATAATACATTTTTTCATGTTATTACTTGCCATAATTTCAGCGATGTTATTATTTTTTGCAATTACAGTAGAACTTGTATTAAGCAAGCACCCAAGGGAAATTTAAAAATGCTTGCTTAATGGAGGTGCTCTTTGACTAGAGGTATCCAATATTGCCCAACCCCTACCACAAAAAAATAAAGATATTGCATAAATTTCCAGACCAAATCGTTAATGTCTTCATTGCCTGTCGACCTTTTTGTGCGCTTCTTGTGAGGTGATGAATTATTTTCAAAATCGTCTACAATTTCTGCCTTTCTTTTCAAAATGCTGTGAATTTGAGTATTTCCCACCACTTTTACCTTCATTTGATAACTATATCACTTTGACACGCTCTTCAAGTGTCAAAACATTTCGAGTGTAAGCACTTTACGAAGCGTAGTTATATTAGACATATTGATAAACAATAGAATATTGATTAATGGTTAAAGTTATCAGCATGGGGTGTGAGTAAACTTGTTAATTAGAGAGACAGTTAGTTCAAGCCAAGCGTGTAAATCGTGTCAAGGTTATTGACAGTTAAGTCTCATTCGCTCAAGCAAGAACTTGATTCTCCGAGATTCACTGTGATGTGCTCGCTTAATGGATGAAATAGCATGACCGGAGGCTAATATAAATGCCCGCTGCATGCGTTGAACAGGTGCATGTTTAGTAGAGGTTAAATTACTTAAAAATCGCTCCGGGGGGGGGGGGGGATTTTTTGGTGCTCATTGAAGCAAGTATGCGCTGATTAGGAGTGCACGCCAGAGCAAGTTCTACTGTATTTTCAATAATGTTAATAGTTAAAATCTGTGTTAATGTTAGTATGTGCAATACATATTTTGTCTATGTATAAAAAATGTTATTGCTTTGTGAATAAAAAAAATTGCATAGAACTTAATAGACACTTAGTTGTTTCAATTTATTATGCTCATAATGTTACTCAAAGAGTAATTAGACTTTCTTGTTCTTGCTGAACTCCTAATCCTTTTCCAAATATCAAACAAGTAATTGTGATTATGAAAGCAATTTCAGAAAACCAAAGATTACAATGTTTGTTAGAAAACCAACACAGGCAAGTTTATAAAAAGACACATTAACCAAGGTCTATTGTTTTCTTTCTTCTTCTGTATTGTCACTTTCTCCTGCTTGAATTGACTGTAAAAACAATGCTGTCTCTTTTTTGAGATTTTGTATTTCTTTTTGCAAAAACATATTCTTTTTCATTAGATTACCAGTTTTAATAGCTATAGGAAGAAGTCCTGAGTCCCTCAACGCTTTTGCAGTTCGATTAAAGCGCTTTTGTTTGACATTTTGAGATTCACTTGAGTCTGGTTTTGTGATTTTTATGTTAGAATTCTGATCGCTACTAGACACACTGTCAATACTGACTTTCCTTTTGAGACTCGTACATGATGACACACTAGTTTTTGATAAATCGTTAGATTTACTTTTTGGTATTGATTGTAATGAATTTGAATAATCTATGTACTCTGGACTAGAGATAATGGTGTTTAATACTGGAGTTGATGATTCTGATGCAGATGTCAACTGAAAAGAGAAAAGATCACAACCATAAAAAAAATCTACATAGTGTAACTTTATTTGATTCAGTCATTACCAAATTCACTATGATGAAATAACTTGCTGAAATAGCTTTGAAACGCTTCATTTAAATTGGAAGAACAGAATGACTAAACCCCTATTTCATTTCACTTCATGACATTTGAATTGGCAGAACAGAATGACTAAACTCCATTTCATTTCACTTCATGTCATTTAAACTGAACGTGTAAAGAAGCTACAAAATTTCAGAATATCTGATTTAGTAGGATGTATTTTCTTTAACATTTGTAATTACAAATGTTCAAAGAGTAACAAACCATGTTTTAAAATTGAATATGAGTATGAGACATGTCTGTTTCATGAAAACCCTTACTTACATGTAATACAATATATAGATATTAATTTTGAAAAAATATTTACTTACATGATGAGATAATGGTGTTGTTTGATTACATGTGCTGGGTGATTCATTTTCGCTTCTTTTCTTTTTTTCAGAGTCTACAATATAATGAAATAAGTTGTTAAGTAGAAAATAAACACCATTATCCGTTTACAACAAATGTTATTATAAAATCAATTTGACCGTAAAAGTGTCAGGGTATTCAGTATTTACTACAACTATAATACATGATCCTTGTAAGATCATGATAATGTTAAAATATATGAAATGTTAAAATGACTAGAACTCTTTGGTTTTGATCACAATTAAAATTTAATCTTTCAAAAGGAGATAAATCGCTAATATTTGGAACCTAGACACAAATGGGTCGCAACGCATGTAATATGAATGTCATAACTGATTAACATTCAATTGTTTCCATTTTTACTCCAATTTCAAATCCGTTATGTTTGACGAAATACAGCAGAAGTCTAAATCGCATGGCAATCTCGAGCGTTAGAGACTTACCTACTTTAAATAGTATTTAGCATTGAACATTATATAGCATAACACAGTTCTATACAAACTTGATGTTACAACAAAATTTTAAAAGTGACTAGTCGTTAGAGGGGCGGATACACAGGCCTTGAAATAACAGTTTTACATGTACATGTACCTGACATTTTCAACTTAGTGCCGGACATGTATTAATAATATTAAAAGAGACAAATCAGTGCCTGACCTAATGACAGGTACCAGAGGTTTTGTGCCTGCCTGACAAGTCTTGAATCTGTACCTGATATTGTCTGTGACAGATGTCTTATTTCCAGGCTTACGGATACAGGAATTTTTGCAGGAGGGGGTTTGCCCTGTTCCTTGTCTCGAAATTAGTAGGCATACATACACACTGTGCTTTTTAAAGTGAGAAATCCAACACCCCATGAAATGCAATTTGAGGTCAGTTTGTCTTATGAAGTAATAGGATCACATCGTGATTCAATTTCATTGATGCAAATCATTAATTGTGATATCACATCTATATCATTATCTCGTGCTTTGAATGCCCATTCTATCATCTGATGATAAAGGATAAAGCACATGAACGTGACACTATCTCAATAAAATTGTTCATTGATTTAATTTTTGCACTGAATCTCACTCCAGAAAGGTCACTGTAAGAACAAGCCAACAGTGAGGCTGATGTCCCCCGCCGAAATCCCAAAATAAATAGAAGACACATATTAATTAATGGCACATTTATTTTTTTCAATGTATCGAGCAATCAAACTGTACACGAAGTGTCATCCAAAAGTGTTTTATAAAGAAAAATGCTAAAACCGACGAGAAGAATGAAAATGTACCCTAGTTAGGGGGACCCTAAAGGCAGACAAAAGGGCCCCTCTGGCCAAGGGAAAGGGCCCTCGTGTCCAAGTCAATCGTTTCTATACACTGTTACTGTCGAATCGATTACTAAATGAGAATGCAGTCATTGTATTGGCATAAAAATCATCAATCAAGATGAACCTAAGTTATCTTGTCCCAAAGTATCAACCAATCAAATTGCTTATCTCTGCTTACCCTAAGTGGAAAATGCTCATCTTCGAACTCCATCAAGGCATTGACCTAATAAGCATATACACCAAGTTTGAACATTTTAACTCAATTAGAAGGAGAGTTATTGTGTTCCAAAGTCTCGACTACTCTCGACCAATCAAATTGCGTATCGCTCTGCTTACCTTGAGCAGAAAATGCTCATTATCGATCTTAGTCAAGGTATTACTGTAATGAAACTATACACCAAGTTTCATCACTCTCACTTAATTAGAACTAAAGTTATCGTGTCCCAAAGCATCAACCAATCAAATTGCTTATCTCTGCTTACCCTAAGTGGAAAATGCTCATCTTCGAACTCCATCAAGGCATTGACATTATAAGCATATACACCAAGTTTGAACATTTTTACTCAATTAGAAGAAGAGTTATTGTGTTCCAAAGTCTCAACCAATCAAATTGCGTATCGCTCTGCTTACCCTAAGCGGAAAATGCTCTTCTCCGAACTCCATCAAGGCATTGACCTAATAAGCATATACACCAAGTTTGAACATTTTAACTCAATTAGAAGGAGAGTTATTGTGTTCCAAAGTCTCGACCAATCAAATTGCTCTGCTTACCCTGAGCGGAAAATGCTCATTATCGAACTTAGTCAAGGTATTACTGTAGTGAAACTATACACTAAGTTTCATCACTCTCACTTAATTAGAACTAAAGTTATCGTGTCCCAAAGCATCTACCAATCAAATTGCTTATCTCTGCTTACCTGAAGCGGAAAATGCTCATCTTTGAACTCCATCAAGGCATTGACCTAATAAACACATACACAAAGTTTGAACATTCTAGCTCAATTAGGAAGAGAGTTATTGTGTCCCAAAAAGTGTGACGGACAGACGGACAGACAGACAGACAGACGGACGGACGAACCCATTTTAATAGTCCCCCAACTTTCTTCGAAAGGCGGGGGACAAAAATATACATGAAAGCTAAATTATGTTTAATTGTCCCCACCTTTTAAAGAAAGTGAGAGACTATTAAAATAGGTTCGTCTGTCTGTCCGTCCATCTGTCACACATTTTGGGGCACAATAACTCTCTTTCTAATTGAGCTAGAATGTTCAAACTTGGTGTATGTGTTGAATAGGTCAATACCTTTGATTGGTTGATGCTTTGGGACACGATAACTTCAGTTTTAATTAATAGTTATGAAACTTGGTGTATAGTTTCATTACATCAATACCTTGACCAAGTTCGATAATGAGCCTTTTCTGCTCGGGGTAAGCAGAGCAATAAGCAATTTGATTGACTGAGACTTTTGAACACAATAACTCTCCTATTGAGTTACACTGTCTGACCCCCCACCCCCAATTTGGCAAAATAAAGAAAGTGCCCGAAACCTAATAAAACACTAATTTTAGGACTGGAATAGCAGTAAAAAGCATTTGCGACCATCATATTCCAAAATTTTCTTTGGGGGGGAGGGGGTCCATATGGGGTCAGATCTGCTTCTTCACCGCTCGAAGAATATTGGTGCCGCTGTCTGTAAACCGGCTTCGGGCATTTCTAGTTTTACTTCCCTATCTGTCAAAACACCAATTTCACTTATCTTTTAATTGAATACCACGAATTTGTACTGAATTGACTTTGGATTAAAACATTTTGTCTGGTGCCACTCTACTTTGTGCAACATTTTTCAGGCATCGAATATTATTTATGAATGCAACTGCAACAGTGTGATTGGATGGTTGAAATTCAGTGTGGTATTTCGGTTACAAAACCATTGGATACTTTTGGAGTTGCTAACACAGGCTAAAAATGCATTTGTGGTGGTTAAATTTTCAAAATTTTCTCCGGGAGGGTGAGGCTCCCATAGCCCGCAACGATTAATTGGTTGTTTGGAATTCTGATCAGCCAGGTAGGCTATGTTGCACCAAATTGAAGTTGTTGTATTCACAGGCTGGAATAGCAGGAAAATGCGTTTGTGGCAGTTAAATTTTGAAAATTTTCTCCCAACAGTTCCATCTTCGCGGATGTAAACGATTGATTGGAATTCGAGTCAGCCACGCGCTGAAATAGCAGGAAAAGGTGTTTGCTGTCGTCAAATATTCCAAAATTTTCTTAGGCGGGGATGGGGGTCCATCCAAGGTAAGCCACGCTTCTTTGACTCGCGGAAGACAGGCACCGCTGTCTGTAAACTCAGATTTTTTTAGGCATTTCAGATTCTGCCCCCCTCCCCTAATTGTCATAAGCCTGTACGCTTATGTACATCTAAAGTTGTGTGATGTTTTGTTTCATTTGGATCGTCCTCTTAAAAAATCCCCTACTAAACTCTCTTTGTCGTGTTGTTGTTCATAACTCAAGTGTAACATTCAATATGTAATACAGATGCGGATCCAGTGGGGGAGGCACGGGGCACGAGGGGTTTTCGACAGTGCCCTTTTTTACTGCTGAAAGTGCCTTTTTTCAGACCCGAATATGTCCTCTCCAAACGTTTACTTAGACGAAAATATCAGCCAAATAGCCCTTGGAATGTCTACAGATGCAAGGAAATGGCAGATAATTGTCTTGGGGGACCCCTCCCCCCAACCCCCTCAAAGCGGCTTGCCCTGTCTCCGCAGTAAGTGCCCTTATTTTGAGGCGCCCCCCATTTTCCTAGATCCGCCCCTGTAATAGTCATGAAAAAAATATGAATACGCACCCCCTGACTTAAACATGATAAACATTGTATTGGTGTGATATTTTAGTTTAACCCCGTAAAATATGCCAAAACAGTGTTTGCATAAGACTGAAACTTTAAAAATAATTATGGGGGTGCCCCCCTCCAACCTTCTCCCTATTACGCTACATTGTCAACTTTTTATATAATTTCATTTGCGCCCCCCCCCCCCCAATATATATTTCACGTCCACGCCTCTGACCATGGTGATGATTTAGAGAGTTGATTATGGGTGTGAGGGTTTGTCATGATAATAAATCATAATGTCTTAACATTCGAAGCTAAAATAATGAAATGCAAATATGAAAATTTAGATCTTACGGAATGTATCTTTAAAAATAATTGGTTAGTGTAATTAATTACTTACCATGAGACAACGAAACAACAGGTTCTTCAGTACAAAACCCACTGTCACCTGAGCCAAAGGAAAACTTTTCAAGTTGTGACTCTGTGTCACTTTCTTCAGCAGAATCCATTCTTTTACTGCAACTAAATTACAAACAATACCATTTATTTTTACTATATGCAAATAGTCTTCACACAGTCAACTACATTGAAGAATCACTAGTCTTTTGAGAGACACATCATCATCATAACAAGCGCGCTACACAAATTATGTTTCATCATCATGCATGTTCATCGAGGGACCTGGCGCATTTCAAGGCATTTGTGAAGAAAAAACTTTCTAAGTCTAAGTTAGTAAATATTTTATTGTGCAATCCATTTTTAAGTTAAGGAACCCGAGCTTAGTCTATATGTATGAACTTATTACTTAGTTTTGGAGTAAATCCAAATCTCAGATACTGAGACCCGGGTTGTTATGTGAAACTCAGATTAAATAATAAATCTCGGTCACGTCAGAACACCCTACCCTGGCACATTCTGACAATCTGAATCAATGCTGCGACCATAAGGTCCTTTTTAATTTACAACAAAGCAGACAAATGATGCAGCTACAATAAAGATAATGTTTAGAATAAATTTAAAAAGAAATCCGGACATACGCCAAAATGAATAGTAATACATACATGTGTAGATATATCATAATATACAGGCATCTGCCATTTCTTCTGCCTCACATTCTTTAATCGCAACGTGCTGTGACGTGTGAATGTAAATAGCACGTGATAACGGTGACCTATTTTTAGCCGCAAGTGTAGTATCATTGGATGATAACCAAATTCAAGTCTATTTATAGACTTGGACGCCTTTTGTCACACACAACGCCACGTGACATTGTCACTGTGTTTGGGGGTCCAGGCTAAATAATTTATGTGCAAGGAATATTAGATTATTATTTTTTATGTATATTAATGTTTCGAAAACTACCGTTTGATAAATATAATAGCTGTTCATTGTTACGTGCTCGATGCATTCACGTGTACGTACGTGTTTTCTAAAAATATAATATAGGTTGACAGGCAACGAAACACACTCCCATAACAATTAACATCTCAAATTAGTTGGCGTGCAGTCTACATGGGGTTTTTGCATATTTTTTCTTGTGTTTGTATTGAGAACATTTAGTATTTACAACACATAAAAAGCTGATGAGTAATACTTTTTAACCATAAATAAAATTAGTTATCATAAATCATTAGAATTTGTTTCAACTGTTTATTGTCTCATGAGCGCAAACAATTTAGGAGGGTTGGATGCTGGCCCAATGTAATTAGCATGTGCTGTATCATAAAGCCTGTTATTGAGTCACTGGCGTGGTTTTGAATCCCCGGTTGTATGTGACAAAGTAGGGTTACCTGTCCAACCTCGTGGGTTTTCTCCGGGTCCTTTGGTTTCCTCCCACTGCTAAACACCCCTATGCACATACAAATTATTGAAATAAAATTAAACCATATCTTAGTCCCGAAATGTCCTAGTTTGTGTCGAGTTAAACCCCATTTCTCCCTCTCTCTCTCTTTTAACAATTTGAATTTATATTAAAGTAGCTAAGTCTCTAAGCTCGAAATACCATCCAAAATCTTCAACTTTAAAAACACGAATTATTTGTCAATTTAAATCAACATTGATGCTGTGATTTTACCAGAAAGAGATGGGCTCATGATATCCAATATTTAAGACAAAATAAATATTTTACCATTGGTACACGAATCGTGTAATACGTTTCAGCCCCAGTTCTAGCAAGAGACTCGGGGGAACGAGGCTACACACATTGCACCAATTCGAACAGCGTATGTAGACTGGAATAACCAGAAATAGAAATTTGCATTCGATTGATACGGACACAGATAAACAAGGGCGAAAGTTATTTTTAGTCCTTCTCTCCCTTTCCCTTTTTCCTCCTTTTGCATGGCGATTTTTGTTGAATTTTTGGTGTAGAATCGAAGAAAAGGGTTTGAAAATACATTTTCTGCCAGGTTTTGGTGAATATTCATGATTTTGAGGCGGAAGGATACAAGAGTTGTGAGGTTGGTTACGTTGAAAGGGAGGGCCGAAAATTGCAAGGTTTAGCTGTCTCTACTTCCAGCTTGTCTATCTCAAGTTTTTCATGAAGAACCTCATACATGCTTTTGGGCAAGAGTCTGCCACATGTTGCTCCATCTGTGGCAGAAAGCGTTTTTCCCAACGAATATTTGGGAAAAAGTTACAGCCGGTCTAAGAGAGGAGAATTAACATTAAAGTCAATGGGGCAATAATTAGTGTTCTGTGGCCATACTGCTGGCTTATTACGCGGAATATAACTGATTTGAAATTAGAGTAAAAATGGAAACTATTGAATGTAAATCAGTTGATATACATTCATATTACAGTATTATATGCCTTGCAACCCATTTGTGTCAATTTCTAGGTCCCAAATGTTAGCCATTTAGCTCCTTTCACTTTAGCATCCAAAGGGACCACAATCAAGGGCTATAACCCAGGCAATTATTATCGGAAATCTATTGAAAGGAATCGGTGACCTGGTGGAAAATATGATCATAAAGATTGAAGATTTTATGTTTATGCAAATTCAATAGTGGCTATTCTGAATTGTGTTAATAATAATAATTAATATCTTGTATTTTTAGAACAATCGGCATTCGTAAACAGTTGACCGAGGTCGGAAACAACGACCTAACAACATGATGAGAAAAGAGCGAGACCGGAATGTCTTGTAGATCCCATAAACAATATCGTTCCTTTTTTATTTTGTAAATTGTTTTTTTTTTTTTTATGAAATCAGTTATATTTTGGATATGGTGTGTGTATAAAAATTAGAATATCTATATATAACATAATTATATTATCTTACTTTGTTGGTCACTATTTGCAATAGCTTGGGCACTATTTTTTTAATACAACAATAAAATGCTCTTGTGCGACGATATAATGGACTAGAACTTAGTAGACATTATTTGTTCTTAAGTGGGTGGTGGTGGTTGAATGGTAGGGAATCAGCCTTTCGACAAGAGGTCACGAAGTGTGCTTAGTCGTTTGGTTGGCACGAAAAACAGAGGGCCGCCAGATGTACACGTTGGTTTGCAGTGCACAAAGAACTTTTGGAAAGTGAAATTCAAAGCAGAGTTTTAGCATTGCACGAAAACAATGTGGAGGCAGGGTCATTTTTACCTTCACTAGTTGAATCATCCATAATCGGCTTTAGCTGCGGGTATGCCCATGCTATTCATCATTATTCATGTAAACAAAGAATTATGAGTCATTGCTGTTTTTAAGTAACTGTCCATTTTTTTTTTTTTTTTTTTTTTTTTTTAATACAGGGCATAAATTATTTAGACAATATAGCAATGACGCTCACATCCAGTATACACTGTGTCAACCACACTGTCCACATCCAGCTAGCAATATTTCAACTACCATGTGCAATTACCTACTGACTGACTAAGTGGTTATGTCTCTTGATGTTATGTCAACCTAGAATTGGCTGGTGTTGGTAGATTTGTTGTTGTTTGGAGTAAGGCAGTTTTCTTTCATTTTTAGAGCAAAAGTACACCAGGCTTTACTTATTTCGTCTAATTAGTGAAATAATATGTACCTGATCAGACATAAGAATTGTGTAGCAATAATATTTTCAGTAAACTTATAGAGAAAAAAACCCCAGGCAGTAGGTAATTGGTAGTTGAAATACTGCTAGCCGGATGTGGACAGTGTGGTTGACATACTGGATGTAGGCGTGGCCTGCCTCTGTTTTCGTACACCGTACAGTCGCCATACTTGTTCTGCAAATTGAAAATAAGTATCACCGAATAGTGATTCTAAATTTTACTTCTTTTTCAAATTTTATTTTTAAGAATATACAGAATTTATCTATTAAGCATTTAAACAATATAGCCAATATTAAGGTTATCAGTTAGTCTTTCCATACTTTCCATATTTTGATTTAAAAGTATTTGCCTAAAAGCATGATTGGTGTTGACTGTTTTATAATCTTTGAATGCCAGTAGGCTTATTAAGAGAAACCTTGAGCAAAGATTTATACAGTTAACAATGCAGGCAGATTAAGTGTCAATGCCTTTACTTTCTTTATGGCTTAAAAAACTATTACCTAATTATATTAACTTTATTATAAAATTTCAACCAATGAAATTTATGTATTTAACTTCTTTTCATTTGATGTGTTACAATATTTTTTATCTTTAATTCAATTTGTTGAAATCATTGTCCTTTTGTCTGTATGCAAATTAGTTGCTTTAAAAGATCTCTACACACAGACAAGAGACAGATATTGGAGACAGACAGACAAGGAGATCGAATGCCTTGTATATAATTTGTAAATAATGTATTTTTTTAAAGTAATATTGAAATGGATTTGGAATTGGACTTTTAATGAACAGTGACCGCCTTCACCAGAATACTTCTCCAGTAATGAGCTATATGCACCCCCAATCCTAGCTCATTCATATGTATGAAATAATACATATGTATCACCTGGGTGCATAAACGAACAAAGAATAGCCCCCGAAACGCGTCGGTGATATAAGTATGGCGATTATGTTTGGCAGTAATTTTTTTTATTTAATTATTTCTGTAGTTTTGTAATCAGAGTTCAGCTTTAATTAATTGCACATTTATTTCTTTCAAAAATATCGAGCAATCAAACTATACACTAAGTTTCATAACTATTAGGTAGAATCAAGGTTCTTGTCCCAAACCTTCGACCAATGAAATTGCTTAGCTTTAGCTCGAAATGTTAATCATTGAACTTAAAGGTATTGAGCAATCAAGCTATACTGTAAGTTTCATCACTCTCTGAATCAAGGTAATCTTGTCCCAAAGCATCGACCAATGAAATTGCTTAGGTTTATGTTAATCATTGACTCAGTCTAAACATTCACCTAATGAACATCTACATCAAGATTAAACATTCTACCTCAATTAAAAGCAGAGTTGTTATGTTTCTAAGTATTGACCAATCAAATTGCTTGTCTCTCCTTAGCCTAAGCAGAAAATTCTTAACCATCAAACATAGTCATGGTAATGATATATTAAGAGTTCCATCACTCTCACTTCATTGTAACCAAAGTTATCGTGCCCCAAATAATGAATGTTCCAATCAGATTGCTTATCTCTGCGTATACCCAAAGCAGAAAATGCTCATCTTCGAATTCCATCAAGGTATTGACCTAATGAATGCCTACACCAAGATTAAACATTCTACCTCAATGAAGGAAGAGTTATTGTGTACCAAAGTCTCGAACGATCAAATTGCTTATCGCTCTTACAAGCGGAAAGTGCTCATTGTTGAACTCAGTCAAGGTATGATGTAATGAAACTATACACAAAGTTTCATCACTCTGACATAATTAAAACTAAAGTTATAGTGTCCCAAAGCATCACCCATTCAAATTGCTTATCTCTGCTTACCTTAAGCTCATTTTCAAACCCCTACAAGGCAGTGACCTAATAAACATCTACACCAACTTTGAACATTTTAGCTCAATTAGAAGGAGAGTTGTTGTGTTCAAAAGTCTCGGCCAATCAAATTGCTTATCAATCTGCTTACCCCTAGCAGAAAATGCTCATTGTTGAACTTAGTCAAGGTATTGATGTAATGCAACTATATACCAAGTTTCATCACTCTGACTTAATTAAAACTAAAGTTACCCGTTTAGTGTCCCAAAGCATCAACCAATCAAATTACCCTAAGCAGAAATTACACATCTTCGAAGTCCGTCAAGGTATTGACCTAATAAGCACCTATACCAAGTTTGAAAATTCTAGCGCAATTAGGAGAGTTATTGTTTTCAATAGTCTCAGCCAATCAAATTGCTTATTGCTCTGCTTACCCTGAGCAGAAGATGCTGATAATCAAACTTAGTCAAGGTTTTGATGTAATGAAACTATACTCTTCAGTTTCATCACTTTTATTTCATTAGAACTAAAGTTATCGTGTCCCAAAGCATCAACCAATCAAATGGCTTATCTCTGCTTACCCTAAGCAGAAAATGCTCATCTTCGGACTCCATCAAGGCATTGACCTAATCAACACAAATACCAAGTTTGAACATTCTAGCTCAATTAGAAAGAGAATCATTGTGTCCCAAAAAGTGTGATGGACAGACAAACGGACGGACAAACCCATTTTAATAGTCTCCCATTTTCTTCGAAAGGCGGGGGGACAAAAATAATGGACAGTCTGAGACAATTATCCAACACTTCACACCCTGGAGACGAGGATTAGGGGCATATGAACAAAAACAACCAATTAAATTGAAGTTGTTATTTGACAATGATGGCATAGTTTAAATAACCAGAGAATAGGGAATCTCACATTATTAACACATATTTTATATGAAATTATTTATTCAGTAAAGATTAAAAGAATGATGTATGATGGCATTATTAACAATGTGTTGATAGATAAACATCAATGAAAAATAGTTTAATGGAATTATATACACTTTCTAAAGTTTATTGATTTAGAGGAAAAGTGAAAATGGTATATTTATATACAGTTATATCAGGCGCGGATCCAGGATTTTTTGCAGGGGGGGGGGGGGGGTCCAGGTTTGATAATTACATAACTAATTGCGCTCAACCGATTAAATTAGTAAATTAGATTCAATTTGGTTCATTCTGACGTATTTCCGGAAGGTAAATTCCAAAATTACTGGTCTAAATCGCCAATAAAATCGCATAAAAAATTTTCAAGCCTGAGCAGGGGGGGTCCGGACCCCCTGGACCCCCCCTCTGGATCCGCGCCTGTATATATAATAATAAATGCAATCTATGACAAGAGATTTATAACTTCTGTCAACTTCTGATAAATGAGAAAAGGTAGTAGTTTCAGGATACAAAAATAAATAATGTTATGTTTATTTTCTTAATAATGCAATGTCATCATGATCATTGCAGTATTATTAAAACTGAATGCCCTAATTAAGATTTTATGTGTAACTGATGCAACTACCATACCATACTAATTTGAAAATTCATAATCTTTCTACAAATATATTAATTTATAATAATGAGAATACTAAGGATATATATCACTTATGGCACATTTTCTAACTTTACTAGGTCAATAATCCTTAAAATTTATAGGAATAGTTCTGAAATTGAATTTACAGTTTTTGTCCATTTATATTTCTTATCTAGTTATAAAGTAATAAAAATAACAGATACAAGTTACTCAAATACATTAACATCTTGAGCGCTACGCATCATCATCTAAACGGATGTCCAATACAATCTGTACCATAAATCCTAAATATAATTCTCAAATGTTAACCTAAATACAACCAATTTTTTCAACTTCTTGAAGCCTGTTCCATATATAATTTAAATTTCTATACACAATATCTTTTCTTGAAGTCTGTGTACTAGCTTATATGATTTAATGTATGTCAGAATTGGATACATTTAATTATTAACACAGATACATAAATCCTGGTTTTGTTATCAATTCTATTTACTTTGCTGTTAATCAGTGTTTTCGTTCAAATAATCAATACATATCTAAATACCCATACTGCTAATCAGGCAAGTTGTACACCATAAATTGGTCGGATATTAGGCATTATGCAAATCAAATATTATATCAACATTGGCTTAATATATATATATATATATATATATATAAAGCATTTCAAACAAAACCAGATTTTCATTTTACAAAAAAACAGCCTATGAAATATATCAAATAACATGACATGAAATAGGATTTTTCGACTTCTGAAACTTCAATCAAATTGACACTTATACTTTTTTACAAGAATTAATGAGGTCAAGTAAAAACTAGTTATATAAAACAAAATATTTCTGGAATGCACTTAAAGAGTACTGTGAATTTGACAGTTGTTTTAGCATGAGAAGCATTCTATAATTTCTTAACAATGCCAGGTTCATAATGTCGTAAAACTGGTATTTTAGTCGACTCCAAAAAGTGCACGCCTGCTGCAATCCGATTAAAATAGCCTACAGATCAATATTTTGTTTTGTTAATTTTATACTTTCGATGGACTTCACTACATCTAACCAGTTGTAGTGACAGGTCGAGCCAATTTTTTTTTACTCTTTATGACTGTCGATTAACCAATCAACATTGCTGTCCCAAGTGGCTTTTGTTTTGTTTTGTATCTAAATGAAATGAAAAAAGATCTGTGTCCCTGCTGGTTATTATGTCAAAGAATATGATAGACTGGCCTAAGGTTTAAAAAGCTGTTAGAAGAACAACATAAACAGTGTCATATTACATGTGAATATTGTTGAACAGTTTATAATACTGATTCAGTATGGTAATAACAATTAAAGCTGTAAATATTAATTTACAGTGAGGAAAACGCCATTTTATCTAAATATCAACAAAAAGGTACCCTTTTATTGTTAATTGTAGGTTTTAGATAATGGAAATAAAGGAGAATTTATATTAACCTGAGTATTGGAGCAAAGAAAAGATTAAAAATACCACACAAACACAAAATGTGTTGCAAAATTAAATAATTATAAATGTGAGCATTCTATAAGCAAAGAAAATTCTACAGATTCATTCTGAACAGTAATAATGAACATAGTCACTGCAAGGGTAGACAAAGTCAGTGTAGTATATATCTAGAATAAAATATTTTTTTTTTTTTTGTATTTTTGTATTTCAAATAACCATTAAAAACTTATGCACTTAAAGGACGGATCATAAAATTCAAATAAGTAATTAAAGGAACTCTTCATTCACAACCATTTTAATTACAAAATTTGTCTTTTAATTTCTTCCCCTATTGTTGGTTTTTCAGCTAGGATTCTATGTGTGATCAGCAGTGTGTGATGTATTTGAAAACAATTGGGAGTGCTTTCATGCGCAGATATTGCATAGCATACTTATCACCACCACACCTAATATCCTGCAACAGAAACCCCACCATGTGACATAAACAAGAAGTGGTTTCCCTATCTTGTCAACTTGAATCTATGCCACCAACAGAACTTCCACAAAGACACACTAACCATTTTGATGGACACATACGAACATTATATATGCATGACATATGTACAATGTACAAATGGAATCCTAGCTGGATATATTTAACTGAACAGATATTGATGAAAAATATTGCCGAATTCAAATATTTGTCATTCTGACTAAAACTCTACCTTTCAGACGAAAATAAAAACAAATCTATGAAAACTTAGAAAATAAAATTATATGGACTTTTTCTATAACATAGAGGTTAATATTATGCACGTAATAGGAGATGTTTTGTTTTTTTTCCTCTCACTGCCATTATGACAGAACACACTTTACAGCAGTCTCATTGCACTATTGTATATATGAAATGATAAAATACCATCACTTTATGAAATATTTGATAATGGTTTATCAGTCAAATCATTCACCAATAAGTTAGTTTCTTTGTTTTTCACTGGTTGACCATTTTCAAGTGGCAGACGACGGCGCCATCACATCATATCAATCTTCCTACAATGTCTTGGCATCAAACAATGTTTTATAACAACAGTTGCAGATATCGCAGTCACATTGGCACAAACATAATAATCTGTCACTTTCAACTTAAACCTTGAATTTCTTCTAATACTGATATCAGATTGTCTAAACCAGTTAAATAACCATCTTCATGGTTACCTTCAACCCACTCTGTTCTATGATCAATACATTTACCATCAGGTATGGGTTCTGTTTTACCAAAGTCTATAATCCACACATTAGCGTTACCAGCGATATCATGTACGAATAATAACGAACTACCTATAACCTGAAAAGTAAATGAAACATAACTGAATAAATGCTACAAAAATTATCAAAGCTACAGCAATTGTAATGAAATCTCATACGAAAATATGACAGATAGGCATAAAGAAGCAAATAGTCACTGATGACTACAAATCTCTCAGTGATGTTATATAGTCACATCATGTCAGTGTTATTTCAAAGCATTTCAGCAACTCTTGTGACAGTTTTGTTTATTATAGAGCTATCTATATTGTTCTTTGTATTATTGATAGTGAATAATTGATGCTGCTAATTGGTTAGCTGCCTGTTAAATGTACATTATGCAAGAGCTACGTCTGCCTATTGCAGCAGGTACAGGTTGGTACATTTTTTTTCTATCGCATAACGAAAACACATTATTTTTCAGTAATATTACTGACATAAATCTGAATAGTGCACTGTAATTCAATATTAAAAATAGGTTGCCAAGCAACGAAACATACGCAGCTAAATCGTCCGGGCAGTCAACAAGAGTTGTCGCATATTAAGTAATTACCAGAAAATCATTAAAATTTGTTTGTTTTTTAGTATATGAAACATTTAATATTATTTCTAAAATTTTATAATTATTGAGACCTCTAGATGGACCACAAGCTAAAAAAGTCAATCAGGGGCCATAATTCAGGAAGTTACAATCCGATATTATCCGTTGAATATCAAAAGGAACCAAGATCTTTGGGTTATAAACATGCATTTCAAGTTTCATCAACATCAGATTAAAATTGTGACCTCTACAGGGTTCACAACCTTGATATACCATATTTTAATAGTATTCGTAAGCGGCGGCCATTTTGTCTATCAGTTTTGGTCTGATTTTCACGAAATTTGAACTCACCATTGTATATCACATTGCAACGGTGATATAATCAAATGTTTTTTATATCGGGTAATAATTTTGACTTCCAGAGGAACCACAATCTAATAAAGGCGATTTTTCGTATACAATCAGGGGTCATAATTCAGGAAGTTATGATCCGATATGCACAAATATCGAAAGGAACCAAGATCTTTAGGTTATAAACATGTATTTCAAATTTTATCAAAATTGATTTAAAATTGTGACCTCTACAGGTTCCACACCCTATATATATACCATATTTTTACACTTTTTGGGTACAAGCGGCGGCCATTTTGTCCGTCAATTTTGGTCTGATTTTCACAAAATTTGAACTCAACCTTCATTACCATGTAACGGTGATAAAATCAAACGGTTTTCGAAATCGAATAATAATTTTGACCTCCAGAAGGATCACAAGCTAAAAAGGGCGTTTTTTCGGACAATCAGGGGCCATAATTCAGGAAGTTAAGATCCGATGGGTGCAAATATCAAAAGTAACCAAAATCTTTGGGTTATCAACATGCATGTCAAGTTCCATCAAAATCGGTTCAAAATTGTGACCTCTATAGGGTCCACACAACCTTGATATAACATATCGTCGGTGGGGAGTCAAAAGGCCGTATCTGGATTTTGTGAAATTGTCCAGGAGAGCCAAAAATAGCACAAAGGTTAAGAATCAAAATGTCTTATAAAACCATCACGTCAAAATGTTGTATGTAAAATGTCGTATTTCGGAAGCTTTTCTCAAATAATTATTTACAAAATGTATGTGTAGCCATTTAAACAGTATGTAACTATCTGCACATATCAAGCTCAAAATTTAGTGCAGAAATAAAGAGTGAAAGCTCGTTATTTGCAATTTTATACAGGAAAGACGTATCTCCTGAAAATATTCACCTTTACCTGCTTCAATTTCATAGATTTCACACAGTAGCGCCCCAACAATAATTTTTAATACTATGTTTTTAATCTTAGAACAATACTGGCTATATTTCATTTGGTTATAATGCTAAAGTTAGACACAAAGTTGATTTTTTCAAGGAAATACGCCATTTTCGCACTCAAAAATTTCTTTTTTTTTTGGAACACCCCATATACAACAATTTGAAACAGTATCTATAAAACCTCTTTTTATTGGCTTAGAAATACGACTACCAGATGAAAAGATGCGCAAGAAAATTCTCTTTCTGAAGAAGCAGAAAAGTGAATTTCGCAAAATGTGCCCAACAACGATATTTTCACACTATTTGCGTACAAACGGCGGCCATTTTGTCTGTCAATTTTGGTCCAATTGTCACGAAATTTGACCTCAGTCTTCATTACCATGTAACGGTGATATAATCAAACGTTTTTTTAAATCGGATAATAATTTTGACCTCCAGTGGGACCACAAGCTAGAAAGGGTGATTTTTCGTAAAATCAGGAGCCATAATTCAGGAAGTTACAATCCGATGGGTGCAAACATCGAAAGGAACCAAGATCTTTGGGTTATAAACATACATGTCAAGTTTCATCAAAATTGGTTCAAAATTGTGACCACTATAGGGTCCACAACCTTGATATAACATATCTTCACACTATTCGCTACAACCCGCGGCCATTTTGTCCATCAATTTTGGTCAGATTTTCACGAAATTTGAACTCAACCTTCATTACCATGTAACGGTGATTTAATTAAACTTTTTTTTAAAATCGGATAATAATTTTGACCTCCAGAGGGACCACAAGCTAAAAAGGGTGATTTTTCAGACAATCAGGGGACATAATTCAGGAAGTTACAATCCGATGGGTGCAAACATCGAAAGGAACCAAGATCTTTGGGTTATAAACATGCATGTCAAGTTTTATCAAAATCGGTTCAAAATTGTGACCTCTATAGGGTCCATAACCTTGATATAACATATTTTCACACTAATTGCGCACAAACGGCGGCCATTTTGTCTGTCAATTTTGGTCCGATTTTCACGAAATTTGAACTCAATCTTCATTACCAAGTAACGGTGATATAATCAAACGGGTTTTTTTAAATTGGATAATAATTTTGACCCCCAGTGGGACCACAAGCTAAAAAGGGTGATTTTTCATACAATCAGGGGCCATAATTCAGAAAGTTAAGAATCAATGGGCGCAAATATCGAAAGAAACCAAGATCTTTGGGTTATAAACATGCATGTTAAGTTTCATCAAAATTTGTTCAAAAGTGTGACCTCTATAGGGTCCACAACTTTGATATAACATATTTTCACACTAATCGCGTACAAACGGTGGCCATTTCGTCCGTCAATTTTGGTCTGATTTTCACAAAATTTGAACTCAATCTTCATTACCAAGTAACGGTGATATAATCAAACGTTTTTTTAAATAGGATAATAATTTTGACCTCCAGAGGGACCACAAGCTAAAAAGGGCGATTTTTCGGACAATCAGGGGCCATAATTCAGGAAGTTATGATTCGATGGGTGCAAATATCGAAAGGAACCAAGATTTTTGGGTTATAAACATATATGTCAAGTTTCATCAAAACCGGTTCAAAATTGTGACCTCTGTAGGGTCCACAAGCTACAATCAGGGGCCATAATCCATTAAGTTTGTATCCGATACATGCCAATATCGAAAGCAGCTGAGGTCTTATGGGGATAAACCTATATTTGAAGTTTCGTCAAAATCGAATAAGAATTGTGGTCCGATTTTCACGAAATTTGAACTCAGCCTTTATTACCATGTAACGGTGATATAATCAAACGTTTTTTTAAATCCAATAATAATTTTGACCTCCAGATGGACCACAAGCTAAAAAGGGCGATTTTTCGGACAATTAGGGGCCATAATTCAGGAAGTTACGATTCGATGGGTGCAAATATCGAAAGGAGCCAAGATTTTTGGGTTATAAGCATACATGTCAAGTTTCATCAAAATCGGTTCAAAATTGTGACCTCTGTAGGGTCCACAAGCTAAAAACATGATTTTTCGTACAATCAGGGGCCATAATCCATGAAGTTTGGATCCGATACATGCCAATATCGAAAGCAGCTGAGATCTTATGGGGATAAACCTATAATTGTGAGCTGTAGAGAGTCCACAAACAAATTGTGGACGGACGGACGGACAGGGGCGACGACAATATACGTCCACATGAAAATGTGGGCATATAAAAACTAGCAAGCTACACATATTTTAATTATGTACGAATTTGAATATTTTGTTGAAACATGACTTTTATTTGTGGTGTAGATCCATCTGCTTAAATTAAGATAAAGAGTTATGTCACTTTATTTTCGGTAGAAAATGTCTGTCAAGAAAAATTCTGAAATGGCAACACTGCATCTATATGCAGTGAGCAGTCACATGATAAGCAAATATGCAATCGCTTCAAACCTAAGTTATGACAAAGTGGATTTTATATTATTGTCTACAGATTTCATTATTTCTATCTGTTCATAATACTAATAAATCTGTAATCAGTTCCATGTTTATTATTAATGATAATAATATCAAATCTCACCTCATGTCTCTTGAAAAAGTCTGAAGATTCCTGTGTTATTCTGATTGCTCTGAGCCGTTGTATATATTTATTCTAAAATAACGAAATACAATTTTTATGCCTTTAACGAATAGTATTCAAGTACAAACACCCCTGACTCTCATGACAATATTATTTTCCAGATTTATGGGATTTTTTTTTACAAAATGTCAAACTAATATCTATTTTCATGCCAAATATAGTAATAAAATTCATTCATTATAGTCTATAGTGTTTTGAAAAGCAAATTACCTGTTTTTAGAAAAATATACATATTTATGCCAAATATAGTTAAAGATAAGTTGCCAGGCAACGAAACATACGCCCACAGCAGCTAAATCGTCCGGGCAGTCAACAAGGGTTGTCGCATATTTTTACTTTTTTTGGTAATGAAACATTTGTAATACACTTAAATCTGATTAAGAGTAACAACTCATTATGTAATTATCAGAAAATAATTAGAATTTGTTAGCTTTTTATAAAGTTTTGCCCAACGCTAACTATAAGTATACGAAACATTTAATATCATGGATTCAGCTGTTCAGTTATCAAAATTCATTGAAAATCAAACTACTTGTTCGTTTCAACACCTTAAACTCTGTGTATCAATCTGAAGTCAATCTGATGATAAGTTTGGCCTCTATAGCGTCACAAGATTTTTTGAAGTGATCAAGGGCCATAACTCTGGCAGTAATTATTGGAAATCGCTGAAAATCAATAGACGTCTTCGTCTCATGACTGTAAACACTGTGTGTAAAGTCAATCGAATATTAACTTTTGCCTCTAGAGGGTCCATAGGATTTTTTGAAGTGATCGAGAGCCATAACTCTGGCAGTAATTATTGGAAATCGCTGATGACTGTAAACACTGTCTCATGACTGTAAACACTGTGTATAAATTTGAAGTCAATCGAATATTAACTTTGGCCTCTTGGGCATCCACAAGATTTTTCGAAGTGATCAAGGGCCATAACTCTGGCAGTAATTATTGGAAATCGCTGAAAATCAATAGACGTCTTCGTCTCATGACTGTAAACACTGTGTGTAAAGTCAATCGAATATTAACTTTGGCCTCTAGAGGGTCCATAGGATTTTTTGAAGTGATCAAGAGCCATAACTCTGGCAGTAATTATTGGAAATCGCTGATGACTGTAAACACTGTCTCATGACTGTAAACACTGTGTATAAATTTGAAGTCAATCGGATATTAACTTTGGCCTCTTGGGCATCCACAAGATTTTTCGAAGTGATCAAGGGCCATAACTCTGACAGTAATTATTGGAAATCGCTGAAAATCAATAGACGTCTTCGTCTCATGACTGTAAACACTGTGTATAAATTTAAAGTCAATCGAATATTAATTTTGGCCTTTAGAGCGTCCACAAGATTTTTAGAAGTGATCAAGGGCCGGAACTCTCGTAGTTATTATCGGAAATTGTTGAAAAACAAGAGACTTCTTCGTCTCATGCCCTTGAACACTGTGTATAAATTTAAAGTCAATCGGATATTAACTTTAGCCTCTAGAGCGTCCACAATTGGACCGACGGACGGACGGGGGCGACGACAATATACGGCCACATTTCAATGTGGGCGTATAAAAACTAGATTTCCTTTTGCCTGAATTATAGTAGGCTACTTCAGTTAAAAAAAAAAAGAGCATTACATAAAAAAATAATGTCAAATAAACTTACAACAACTTCTGGATTTTCACCTATGAAGGATTTTAATGTTTCCAGAACTTTATCTCTACCTTTAGTCTTTTTAAAATCTTTACTCGATGCACCATCACTCTTCTAAAAATACAAAATGTATGCAAATACCAGTTCATACTGAGTAAAGTTATAAAGCAGGGGAAACAACTCCTCAAGTATTATATGGCATTCAGCTACCCTTATCGTAATTATTTTTTTTAAGATGAGAGAGAGAAATGGGGTTAAACGTCCACTCGACACAAACCAGGTCATTTCGGGACTAACACATGGTTTTAATTTTATATCAAAAATTCACTTGTGCAGTGGGAGGAAACCGGAGTGCCGGGAGAAAACCCACAAGGTTGGACAGGCGACCCTACTCCTTGCCACGCACAACCGGGGATTCGATTTTTCAGATGAGTCAAATCTCTTGGTTGATAGAATTACGGCCTGAATCCATCTGGCAGTGTTTATTTGTTTTTAATATGGATGAAATTGTGTTTATTTTTCAGATGAAGGATTGCTTGACAATGTCTCTGTGGCTACAAAGCAACTGTTTATGTAGCAGGCTTTATCTGATTTGTTAAGATTTTATATGCACTTTTAAATCTTAAATCTATTTGTAATATCAATTCTATTCATATGATGAGGCTCTTGACAAAAAGTTTCTTTTTTAATGTCGGTAGCTTTAATATAACAAATGATAGTTATTTTTATTTACCTTAATACCCTCTATTCTAAAGGCTAAATCAACTGATGAACTCATTTCATCTCTCCATTGCATATATCGCGGTTTTGTAATAGCTTGTTGTTGATTTTCTTCTTCTGTTGGTGCATTAGGGTCAACTTCTATCATTTTTTGGTACATATCCTATAAAAGATTATACATTTATAATCAGAGATTAAAACTGACATAACCAACCAAGCATTGTTATAAGTTTAAAAGGTATTCCTTAGACAAAATAATTCATTATACACTATCCTCTAAACATTATACTGAAACATAATAAAAACAGAGCTTTTTGTCAATCGTGTTTGAGAGTTGCAATTATAATAATAATATTGCAATCATGAATAGTAAGTGCAGGAAAACCGAACTACACGTAATACAACACAGAAACGACAAACCTATGGACAAGACAATATCTGAATGTAACAATATCGGATTACGATTATAACATCTGACAAATCGATGTTTTCATAATTGAGAAAAAGCACCACAGATTAATTCTGTCGAACATTAAAACAGTTAATCTGACAGATTGAGAATACTGAATATCACAATTTTATGGTGCAGACATGGGGGTATAAAACTCATTTTTTAAAAAGTTATGATAAGCATAACTACAGTTCAGTGGAAGACATTACAATATGCCAATATTGACACCCTATAACACTGAGAAATTTCTGTTGTGTAATTCAAAAGGGCAACAGTACCAGAGGTGTCGCTCAAAGGTTTGGATTACATCACACTCCAGGGTTGACTAGATATTGGCTAAGAGCCGAAGGCCTGGCAATGCATGAAACTGAAATCTCCTTGTTTATCATGACCTTTGAATGTTTTTACTTCAGAAATAATTTTTGGTTGTGTGTGGCAGCACCCAGTATATTTTATTTTAACTGTTTGCTGTTTTTTATGGACATTTCGATCGGTAAATCATATATTATTCAATGGATAGTAACAATATTATAATCGTGATAGCCAAGAAATACATCTTTAAGTAAAGAGTTAATAATTCTATTTATGGGAATATAATGAACACTTAAAATAAAATAGAGCCTTTATCCAACCTGTACTAATATTAGCACATAATGATAATATATCACGGTTTAGAATATTTGTTCACTTTTATTGAAACTGTTTGACGTCAATGAAGGTTAAGAGGTTAAATTTAGGTTAAGGGTTTCATGTTGGCAATGGTTGACTGATTGATAGAAAACTCACACCAGAGTGGGAGGGGCTGTATATCAAATTTCTACTAGTGCATGTATGAAAGTTTACTTTGAATGGGCTTATAAATATAATCCTATACGTAAATATAATATCTAGTATATTTCATAGGAATTGTATTTTAAAAATAAATCAAAATCAACCCTTTCAGTAATTATTTACGTTTTATCTAATTTTACAAAGTATGTGTCATCAAGTGATATCAATGAGTAACAAATATTTGTGGGACACATCTATTCAAAAAAAGAAACAACCGAAGCAAGGAAAAACACTACTTTACAGGTTTGGCATTTCAATGTACAATTTCATATCTTATTAAACGGGGCACTTGCCAATAAATACGGTTATTCCACAATGTTTCATTTAATTAAGGTATATATATATATATATATCTTTTTACATTAAAGTTTATTTAATTAAGCTCATGTAAATAAATTACCTTTCGTAAAGATGGCTTTTTTCTGGCTTTACTCAATTCTTCTTCTAGATATGTTCGAACACCCATTTTAATGTCCATAACACATGGCGAATCAAATTCACATAATAAATCTTGTAATTGTAAATACACTGAATAGTGGTTAAGGTCATTGACAAATATTCAAAATAATAGTTATCATATGCTCTTGTTTCAGACATGGTCTTTTTCTGCATTTACATTCATACTCAGTCTAATTCAGCTTATCATTTCCAGTCCACTGCAGTGTGGCAGAATTTTTTTACCTTGCACAACATACAATAAACTATGCCTGTCACTCAACAACATGCAAACCCGATTAAGTGAAAAATATCTCTTTCTATAAATAGATAATGGAATACTTGCATCTGAAATTAATTTCATTGTTTTCCAGTAGATAACTTTTTTCTCTTCATGAAGATTGAGTTTGCATCATAGATTCTATATTTAAAGGGTAGAAAATTAGGCCTGAGATCTTTCTAACATTTTGCCCTATCAATATCATCAAGCATGCATAAAATCCGAACAAATTTGTTTACATAATACATATATTAGACCTGCTGTTTGTTAAATGTGAAAATTATTTAAACTCAGATAGGTATAAAGAGAATTATACAAAATATATATATATAAATAAATGTGAATATTATTTTCTCTACAATAGTTATGAATAGTATTATAAAAAAAATATAGGTACATATGGAAGCTGTATATAATGTGAATAAACAAGAAAACATTAAATATCTATAAATATATGCTTACGAAACTTTTGGACTGATGTTATATTTTTAATATTATTGGGCAATGCATTCCATAATCAATATTCTCTGAATTTTAACTATTTTTAACAATAGAATGCTGAGGTCTGAGAACAATTAATTTATTATAGATATTACTAAAAGGTGTATTATAAAAGGGAAGAACTTATACAATGGGCAAAAATGAAAGATTATTTTGTGAAGATAGAGAGAGAGAGAGAGAGAGAGAGAGAGAGGGTTTAACGTCCACTCAACACAAACTAGGTTATTTTGGGACTAACATATGGTTTAATTTAATTTCAATAATTCGCTTGCGCGTAGGGGTCTTTAGCAGTGGAAGGAAACCGGAGTGCCTGGAGGAAACCCACGAGGTTGAGAAGGCGCCTCTATCTCCATGCCACATACGCTCACACCAGGGCTCGAAACCACAGCCGCAAGCCAGAGATGACCGGCCTCTATCTCCATGCCACATACGCTCACACCAGGGCTCGAAACCACAGCCGCAAGCCAGAGGTGACCGGCCAGCTAGAGGTTGAAGCGCGGCACTCTAGTCCACTAGGACATCCCAACCCCCCTTGTGAAGATAGGAGAACATATTTAATAAATGTCTTTCCCTAATTTTTTTATAATTTTAGATCTGCAATGTTGGGCAATAAATCATGAGTGTGTTCTATATCTAAAATAAGTTGTATTCATATAGAGGTTACTTGAAACTTATCCACTGTGTTTATGTTCATGGGACGGAGAAACTTTCTATTTTTCATCAATTTCCAATAACTGAAACAGCTGTAGTTAACCGATTACCGGTATATAGTTTGTGTGTGTAACAACTAGCATAATATTATGTTTCTCATAACTAGTGTTTTGTAAATGCTTCCATTAACCTACAAGAAATTAAAATTGTGACATCCTTTAAGAAATGAAATGAAATGAGGTTTAACATCCTACTCTTTTGTACCTAACCTGGGCTAATGGAAGACGGGCATACGCCATACAGTGTGCTATGAGGGAAATTTTGCCCGGGCAGCGGTGCTATGGCCTACTCTTATATTGTATTCCAACTGCCTAGGGATCTCTTACGTGCACTACAATGTGTACACAGGACTTTGGTTTTTCGTCCCATCCAAACGACTAGGCAGCTGTCCTTGTCAGGCCCTCCTTCTACATCACTGACAAGGGGAAATCATGCCGGAAAATCGAAATGAACTTTCTCTGCCAATGCAGGGATCGAACACCCAACCTCCAGGCTAGCGAACCAGCGCCTTATCTACTTAGCCACCATGACCCCCATATCCTTTAAGACTGCTTGGATGACATAACTTCTTTGGTTATATGTTTTATTGCCCTAAACTGATTTCTATTGTTGTAATTGCAGAAACAAGCCAATTGAAAACAGACAAGCTAGATGCATATCATTAATTCTCACAGAATATGGTGGGGTTTGGTCATGTATTTTATGAAGTCTAAAAGGATACTTTCACCCGATCTTTCAACATCTCCCCTGTACTCTGGGACGTACGGTCTTAATATATCGTCCATTACTTCCTTGAAACATTTCTGTTCTCTGACATCCAACTTTTTTAACACAGAACCTGCTTCTCCTGCCTGGAAGTTACCTGTATAAAAGATAGGTTGCTAGGCAACGAAACATACGCCCACAACAGCTAAGTCGTCCGGGCAGTCAACAAGGGTTGTCGCATATTGTTTCTTTTATCAGTCAGGAGAACATTTACTATTTACAACACATGATAATCTTATTACGAGTAATAGCCCATTAAATAATTATCAGAAATGATTAGAATAGTTTTGATGGTTTGTCTCAAGGCCTTTGTCCACAAGATATTTCAAAGTGATCAAGTGCCAGAAATTATCAGATATCACTGAAAATCAAATAGGATTCTTCGTCTCATGACCCTAAACACTGTGTACAAATCTAAAGTCAATCGGATATTAACTTTAGCCTCTAGAGCGTTTACAAGATTTTTCAAAGTGATAAAGGGTCATAACTCTGGTAGTAATTATCGGATATCACCGAAAATCAATAGGCTTCTTCGTCTCATGACCTTAAACACTGTGTATAAATTTAAAAACAATCGGATATTAACTATAGCCTCTAGAGCGTTCACAAGATTTTTCAAAGTGATCAAGGGTCATAACTCTGGTAGTAATTATCGGATATCGCTGAAAATCAATAGGCTTCTTTGTATCATGACTTTAAACACCGTGTATAAATTTAAATTCAATCGGATATTAACTTTAGCCTCTAGAGCGTTCACAAGATTTTTCAAAGTGATCAAGGGTCATAACTCGGGCAGGAATTATCGGATATTGCTGAAAATCAACAGGCTTCTTCCTATCATGACCTTACATACTGTGTATAAATTTAAAGTCAATCGGATATTAACTATAGCCTCTAAAGCGTTCACAAGATTTTTCAAAGTGATCAAGGGTCATAACTCTGGCAGTAATTATCAGATATCGCTGAAATTCAATAGGCTTCTTCGTCTCACGACCTTAAACACCGTGTATAAATTTAAAGTCAATCGGATATTAACTTTAGCTTCTAAAGCGTTCACAAGATTTTTCAAAGTGATCAAGGGTCATAACTCTGGCAGTAATTATCAGATATCACCGAAAATCAATAGGCTTCTTCATCTCACGACCTTAAACACTGTGTATAAATTTAAAGTCAATCGGATATTAACTATAGCCTCTAGAGCGTTCACAAGATTTTTCAAAGTGATCAAGGGTCATAACTCTGGTAGTAATTATCGGATATCGCTGAAAATCAATAGGCTTCTTCGTCTCACGACTTTTAACACCGTGTATAAATTTCAAGTCAATCAGAGATTAACTTTAGCCTCTAGAGCGTTCACAAGAAATTGTGGACGATGGACGGACGGACGGACGGACGGACGGACGGACGGACCGACGGACGGACGGACGGACGGACGGGGGCGACGGCAATATACGACCACATTTCCATGTGGGCGTATAAAAATGAAATCATTTAAATATAGAGTAGAAGTTATAGTAAAACCAAAATAAATTGGTTCTTAGTTTATCCTGTTCTTAAATAATATTTCAGATAAAAAGATAATCGAAATGTTGTATATTTTCTTGGTCAAAACTAAGGAAAACAATCACATTTCGCCTACACTCTTTGGAACTGGAATTGAAAATGTAGGCTAACTTGTATATTTTTATTTTAACAAAAAAAAGCAAGCAGTGCAGGGAGGGGGGGATTCAATTTAAACCTATTTGAATAATCATAAGTTCTTCTTCTTCTTCGCAAAGATTACGACATGTAATGTACTTGTCATTTTAAAAACACACATTCAATAGTGTGCATGTACATGTAATACAATGATGGGCATGATACAAAAGAGTTTAAAACATAGAAGGTAACAACTCTATTATACCTTGATGTCCAGCAAGTTGAATCCATGGATACCGATTCTTCTTAAAGACTTGTACAAAGGGAGACCATCTGATAATACTTCGTATTTTTTTCCAGGAACTTTGCTGAAAAATTGATAAACAAGTTAACAAAGTATCTTAGGACATCTTGAATGTTTTCTTGTACTATTGTCATCAAAGAAACGAAAAGATAACACACTTCAGAGTGCAGACGTCATTCATGTCAAAAAACGCACTTCATCAACATAAAACAAATTTAATAAGAACATTTTTTAAATGTTAGTGTTAAAGTTTGTCACAGTTTGTGGTAGTGATAAATAAACAACCAATGATATCTGACGTAATTCTCTGTTTAAGTTAAATCAACTGGATTTAAAGGTCGTGTTAATTGTTTATAAAACATGAATGAACCGTGTGTCACTCTAATAATCCTTTTGAAGATCCATTCTGGGATAATGAATGAAAGGTGTGGAAATTCTATTATCATCAGTAGCATGGTACCGTTTTATACGCTTTTTTAAATCCTATGGTTGCTTTAATACAACATATAGTGAGCGGACAAAAATATTATGTTTAACTTGCATAGTCACTCAAATTATTTCATGAAAACAAAAATGCTATAGTTTCATAAAAGTAATGTTTATTTTTTGGTGAAGTTTAGAAAATAAATAAGTCACAGAGTGCAGCAATTAATTAATAGCAGCTTAAACTAGATTTAAGGGTAACAGAAAAACAAAATGTGGGTGAGTTCGGTGCAATTCAATTTAAATAAGATTTAATGGTACATTAATCTGTTTACACATCTCAAATTTCTATTATTCATAGTAAATGCATTGTATATGTCAAAAAAACTGTCTATTATTCAGCACAATAATACGTAATTGTAAGTTAAAGTAATGTAAAAAAAACGGCAGTTTGGGGACATACATTGAACACCTTTCACATCGGAAAAAATATTCTAAGTTAGGGAGGATAATAAAGAGAGCCCTATAATCATCTGTAATATTGTAAGTTTTGCACCATAAACTCCTAAAAAATAACATCCACTGATGGTAACATGAAAAACGGCAGTGTCCTTTGCATGTTTCATGATAACGTAATGGTTTGAATTACCTGCTGTATTGGGGCAATGGCGGTTACCTGGTATTTGACTTACACAACAACAAAACATGTTATCTTAACTACAACCATTAATAACTTCGATCAAAAAAAAAAAAAGTAATCTGAATGAATTTTTAATATATTCATTTTGCATTATCTATTTTTGAAATATTGTAACGAGAATGGCCAGCTCTTTATCTAAATCTTACATAATGTCCCTTTAATCCATTGTTAATACATATGAATTAATCAAAGATAGATTTAGATTCGCTAATGTAAATTTTGGGTGGATGTTATTGGCTGGTATCATTAAGTATTAAAGACTTTATACTTCATGTAGAAATAAAAATAATTGAACACAGATATTCCTAAACGGAGAATTACCATTAACATATATAATCAGACGCAAACACTAATTAACACTTAATAACCAAGTGGAAATGAGCCATTAGTAAACCGTCCTATGAAATAAAGGTTTATGACATATGATATACAGTATTATTCTTGATTTACCTGGTAACCAGATATATATAAAGTCTGACACATATATATATATATATATAAACTAGTACTATATTAGAATTTCGCAAATGAAAATATCAAATTGTATCTAAATCAAGAGTTTGACGTAAACTAATAATGTTAATATCAGGAATCTATAATAGGAATTTTACAAGTTACTAAATGGGGTGGTATATCTAAATGAAGATTTCAAATGTAATATCATCATGTTCATTTTACAAATAAAATTAATGACTAGTAACAGTTAGTAAAGCTAAAAGTATGATGTAGCAAGAAAATAGGTGAACAACACCGAAAATAAACCCGACAAAACACTCCCCCAAAAATGTATTACCTAACCTCACATCATTCTCCTACACATACCATCATCACAAGTCATTATAAAACAACAATTGTTCATCATGAATGTCAGAATTGTCACAGTTGTATTGACAGTTAGTAACAGAAACTGAGAATTTCCTACTTTAAATCATTAAGAAACACAAAGAGTTGTTAAAAGAGTATAATATGTGCTCTTCTAAATTAGATGACTTGAGGATGAGCTTAGCAATAATACTCCCAATTAAAAACTAAGCCATTCAGACCAAAATATACAAGACCTACAGCTTATAATTCTCTATAATTTCCTTCAGTAGACAAATTTATGCCAACATAAGAATAGACAAAATATTTAAACAAACATAGCATATCAAATTTGATGGAAAAAGTTGTCCTATGAGTATAACACCTACCGGTATTCAAATTCGATTGGGCACTAAACATCTCCCTAAATGAGTCTACTTAAGCCACAGCTAGACAGAAATTGATCAAAAGGTCCAGATTTAAATGAAACTTTAATCTGTTGCATACAATATATATATACTCAGGTCATTTTTGGACTAACATCTAGTCATCTTGATCATGGTTATTCGTACAATTTGGTGGGACCAGGATTTTGACAAGAAAGGAGAACTTTCAAATACATTTTTTCACATGTCGTCTTTAACATATTATATTATTAACTTATGGACGATTTACCAGGTAACAGTCCAAGGGAAAATGTGTAAAACTTGGGCGTTTACAGTAACATAAATTCAAGTAAATTATTTTAAAGTCATCCCTCTGTCACATCACCTACCTCTTGTGATCAATCTTAATAACATAGTCTTAAGTCACATAGCGAACTGTCAATTTTTTGGAGAATACACATTTGTTAGTATAATTAATGGTTGATAACAAAACTGTCTCCTTGCACACATGATTTTAAAAAATTCTCTGTGGTAACAAATGTAACCACATAATTTCATCTGGCAAAAGTTGGCATTTCATACAAAAATATTTTAATTCTTAAAAAAACATTAACATATATGTTGTTAACCAGAGTAAAAGCAAACAGTATGACACAAAGCTGGTTTTCATAGACTTTTTGCATGATATTGTAAAGTTACATAAAAAAATCATCCATTAAATATAAGTATTTGTGTCTGCATTGCATTATTCCACCTCTGCTGATATGTTGCACACAGGTATGAACTTGTCAACAAAAATCAAAAATTCCAGATAAACAAAAATCAAAAATTCCAGATAAAAACGACAAGAAATGATTGTCAAAGCAATGGTATACGAAATCTACAGGCACTATATACCAAAAGTGACACCATCATTCTATAGAAGAATTTATATGTATATAAATTGGATACTTTGCCAAATATTATACTCGTACTCTGTCTATAATGTACAAAACCTTTTACTTTGCAGTTTTCAGCTAGAAATTTTTGTTTTAAGATATTTGAATTCACCACTAAGTTTACATTCACAGAAAACATCTGATTTAATGTTCATTAAAAATTTCTGACTTATTTCAAATCTGTTATCTATAGTTTAAAGGAGCTAAATCGCCAAAATTTGGGACCTAAAAATTGAAATAAGCCAGATGTTTCAAACAAATGCCAATTGCTAGTGTCTAGTTATTCCAGTCTACATAGTATTTATTACACATTCTCTCCAGATACAAATATGGCGACATAAGGTTTAATTTGGTGGAATATGTCTAGCCTCATTCTTCAAGTCCCTTGTTACAAATGGGGCTGAAACGCATTATGGTACTTGATTCGTGTACCAATGGTAAAATTTTATTTTGTCTTCAATATTGGATTTTAGAAGCCAATTTCCTTCCAGTAAGATCACAGCATCAATGTTGATTTAAATTGACAAATAATTTGTTTCCAATGTCAAAGACTTTGGATGATATTGAGTTACAGACTAAGCTACTTTAATTATACCTCAAAAATTTTAGTAAATGCCTTTCCCTGCTTCCATTTATTTGGTTAATGTTGATGACTGAAAAATGTGTAAACACTTAAGTCAAAACTTATTATGTAACACAACATCTACATGTATATACAATAATTATTAAAAGAAATCGTACTCATATATAAACACTTAAGATAGTTCTTACCTCCTTTGCTTCAAGATTGGAATTTTCTTTCATGTTGTGATCATAGCAAAATTTTAGAATAAAATGTTTTGAGAATACTTCTAGGATACACATGTGTAAGCTATCAGCCATTTGGGCTCTTTAATACTAATGATTTAATTCACTGTCACGACTCACAAAGCTTTTTTAGTTAAATACATTCATACGTCATTCCTGTACTATTATTATTCAAAAAGCAGACAGTCCCTATTGAAATGTCGCAAGATATCTTCATCCAGATGACACTGGTTTTATAGGTCACCTATTTATCAAACGCATGGTACAGTATAAATTTTAGCTTGACTGTTAGATCCTTATTGTTGATACATAAATGATTTAAATAAACTTTTAAACAATCCACCATCTTCTTAGGTATGGTAAAGCTAGCTCTGTTATGTATTAAATAGTATAAATATCAAGGGTTAATTTGAATCAATATTTTAAGTCCACCAACACACTATGAGTCACTGATTATATTATTAAATGCATTACACCTTCCATTGGGTTTATTAGTAATCAATTTGTAATGACATTTCAACTTTTCTAATATTTTTATTTACTTATAAGGTAAGTAAACAAGTATTTTAAGGTAAATAAACAGCCATGACATCATACATGGATGTTGAAATGATTTCAAGTATTAAGATGACAATATCGACCAAAGAAACCAAGCAATGTATTTTGTGTAATCATATCAACTTATAGTTCATAAGTATCAAATAAAATGGGGTTTAAGGAAATGAGACCTGTTTTCGTCCCATCTGAACAACTGTATGTTACATTTCCCGGCTCTCAGTATTACACCACTGACAAGGGGTTCCACGCCGGACAATCATGATGAACTTTCTATGCTTTATTGGCCTACACAGGGATCTAAAACGGGACCTTCCAGGTTACCAAGACAACATGTTACTCACTGAGTCACCACTTTCCTTGGAAATACATGTATTAGGTTTGACGCCCATGTTACAAAATGTAACTGGGGAAAATATTTTCTTTGCTATAAAATCTTTAACACTGAAACTTTTTTTCCACAGCAAATAATTCTTCCTCACAGTCCATTATCTGTCATATTGCAATTCTTGGTGGGCCCCCTCCCCCAACTAAGATTTAATTAAGTACAGTATCTCTAGAACTGATTATCAGAGATTGTTTTGTTGGACAAAACTTTTTTATCACATCATCTGAAGAAAAGAGCGTAAATTTCAGGTACCAGTAGATTGGATAATGATATTTGCTGTTTATAAGATTCCACAAGAGAAAGAGAGATATGGGGTTTAACGTCCACTTGACACAAACTAGGTCATTTCGGGACAAACATATTGTTTTTAATTTATTTCAATAATTCTCTTGATATTATATAAACTAAACCTGCTGATTGTCATTTCAGGGCTTTAAGTCCGTCAATTATTACTAAAGTTGGTACAATAAAAAACAGTCTTGATTATCAATTTCATGATTAAACCATGAAAGAAAGTTGAGCAGCAACTGGGATCCTTATCCAGTAAATATTGCAGGCTAGCATTGATATCAAGAGGTGATTATGGTCTAGATAAGTTAATTAATGTCTCTAATTAATAATTTAGATAACATTTCAGGCTTAATGAAAAACCCACAATAAGCAGCTTCAACTCTTGCATAATGTATGTTTCAGCTGAAATATTAGTATACAATCTGCATAATTCCATAAAAAATATTCATACCTTTTCCATTTGAGTAGTCATGTGCATCAGTACAGTTATATGTAACAATTCACCGACAGAACAGACATCATATAATGATGTATAATGAAAATGTGTTTAGTCCGCTCTGTGCAGGCCATTTTGAAATCTTAACTCAGTTGTTATGGCTATGTAGTAAATATGGTAAAGGATTTTTCACACAAGATCACATACTGCAAAAAACGTTGCTGCATAACAAATATTAGTCTAGATGTCCACTGAATTCTGTTTGTAGATATCCCATACAACATCTCAACGATCCTTCTCCCTTGGAACTGCATTAAGCTACATTGTTAAAATTTGTAATGAAATTGTTACCCAAACTAGTTATAAAAATAAACTGACCTTAGACACTCTGATAGACAATAAATAGAGCGAGAAAAACATTATTAAAACTTTATTACTAAAATATCATTTATAATTGCTTGTGTTTTTTATGCTTCAGCACTTCTTCAAGAATTACAGATAACAATCTTCCATTTAATTTATAATTGACGTAAGGTGAATATTATTAAAACTAGGTATCACATCCAACGAAAAATTAGAGCAAAATTTAATTCAATTGTACATATGTGGGAATAAATGATTAATCTACATAAACCTCATTAAAAAAACATTCTATTTTCACCTTAACATTCTATAAGATTTTGTAATAAAACATCTGCGAAATTTGGTGTTGAAATAAATTAATTTGTGACCGACATTGATAACATAATGCCTTAAGGTAAACTCATCTAACATTTTGTCATTGTACGCAAGTTATGCTTGAGTAGTTCGTACAAAAAACAACTTTCGTTTGCCATCTATATATACCACTACATTTCATTCATGCCCCTTGCTAGAATTTCTGATGTCATGAGTAATCTAATGAAATGAAATGAAATGGGGTTTAACTTCCTGCCGTTCTGCACGATCTGGCCTAATGAACAATTTGGGCTTACACCATACAGTGTCTCGTTCGAAAGACTATATGCCTGAAAATACAAATGATGAAATCGAACACTAGACCTGCATGAACCACCTCCTTATTACTCCTCTATGGTAGCGATGATCTCTGTGTTAATATTATATTTGGAAAGTGTTTAATCAGTTCTATCACATATGTAATAATGACTGACACCAATATTGTCCTTTAACACCTATACCTGATTGGGGCAATAAATCAATCAAGGTAGCTATGTGTCTGCTATAGTTTTACACCTCCACCGATGGCGTGTATTCTTGTCTTGTCAATTTCTCTGATAATAATATAGTTTGAACTGGTTTTATTTTCGTATTAAATAACATAAATTTTAATTTTTACAAATTCGCCGATAGCAAATACCGCTAATAACTATCTTGAAAAAAACACGTTTAGTAATCGAGGCATTTTTACCAAGCCTCGTTCTGAACAAAATACCTCGTTTCAAAAAAAGGGCAATTTAAAAAACCTCGTTTCGGAACTCCAGACAACAAGGCATTTCTTTTACCTCGTTTGGACAGAAATGCCGAACGAGGCATTCTGAGGTTTATATAGTGACATACATAAATTGGATTTGATTTTATTTTCTGTACTAGCCACCAGTTGCGAACAAAAATGTTTATGTTGATATTTCTGGTAGGTCTTGTTAACTTATGTGTCCAAAAGTTGGGTCTTCAACCCCATTTTATTAATCAAATGTTTACATATACCCTTCTTCTATAAGCAGGCCTACCGGAAAATGGACTCTTCCTAAGAATATGTAATCAATGGGGATTTCCCTTCAACTCTGGCACATGTATATATACAGTGTCAATTATAAAGGATTTTTTCAAAGTTTTTATATCTAATAAGAATCACCCAAAATACATGATATAATTTTGCGGTGTACAATCTAAATGACACATTATATAACTTTAATACTTCCAGTTACTTTAGATTTAAGTCCAGCGTCAGTTGACTTTACCTAAACCAATTGTCTAACTGAAACAGCAGAATAGGAAATAAATAAAACATACCATTGCCAAACTTTTCTTAAAATATTCCACTTAAAAAATCTGGTTTGGTGTATGCAGACAGGTATCTTTAAATGTTTTGGATGTGTTTGTCAAGTTCGTTTTTAATAAACATTAAATCAATGGCAAACACACTACTATATATTTTCAGAAATGAAGAATTTGCATACTACAACCCTCATTTTGAAATTAATGACTTGATTAGCTTCTTAAAAGTAAGAATAAAGATCTTTATAGACATCTGCCATATATACATGTAGAGAAAACCCAAGTGTCGACCACACACTGTCCAACTTTTATAAAAGATCTACATGTACATGTATGTGACAGACGTCACTTGAAAAGCATTATACACGTTGTGCAAAGACAAAGTTTCCTAAATTTAGAAACTTCTAACATTTTTTCATGTACACAAACCAACATTTCCAAATGTCACACTATTGTTCAAAAATTTAAATGTAAGTGAACAAATGGTAGATACAATATTTGTATGTAAGGGTAGGATAATAGAACAACGTGAAATAGGAAGGCTTGGTTTTCTTCTGCACGTTTACAAAATGTAATTGACGCATTACAATAATTGTTTACAATCTTACTACGGCAACTAGCACCAATTTTCAAAGGAGAATATAGACCCATACAATTGTCACGAACAACTTTTCAATGCATAATAAAGTTAGAGAAAAAACATAAAGGTCAATTTGTGTCTAATTTTATTACATCTGTTAGAAAACGTTTAAAAGGTTTTATGGCCGTCATGTTGACCTGCTGATTTCGTCTAATTATTAGGTCAATTTGTGTCTAATTTTATTACATCTGTTAGAAAACGTTTAAAAGGTTTTATGGCCGTCATGTTGACGAACAACTTTTCAATGCATAATAAAGTTAGAGAAAAAACATAAAGGTCAATTTGTGTCTAATTTTATTACATCTGTTAGAAAACGTTTAAAAGGTTTTATGGCCGTCATGTTGACCTGCTGATTTCGTCTAATTATTAGGTCAATTTGTGTCTAATTTTATTACATCTGTTAGAAAACGTTTAAAAGGTTTTATGGCCGTCATGTTGACCTGCTGATTTCGTCTAATTATTAGGATGCAGCTATGGTGGGTGTGGCACTAGGCAGTGTAAGCTTACTCTTCTGGGCACCTGTTACCACTGTTCATCATGAACACTCCATTTGCTAAATACACTATTTTATCGAGATTTCGACTAATTGTTGGGATGCAGCTTTGGGGTGTGTGGCACTTAGCAGTGTAAGCTTACTTTTCTGGACACCTGTTACAACTGTTCATCATGTATATTGTACATGGGCAACACTCCATTTGCTAATTACACTAGTTTGCCGATACTGTTTTTTTAGGACTTTGAATTTTGTTTAATGGTTTGTGTTGTTCATACTTGGTTTTATTTGTTTTCATCAACAGGCTTGTGCTTTGTGTTCTTCAGAACAAGGTCCTAGATATTTAATCTAATTGTTGGCTAAGAAAGTTCCTTAAGATTTTCAAGCATACTTTCCCATTGTCAGTGGTGTAAATTAGGGCCTAACATGGAAAAGCATCTTGTTGTTTGAAATGGCCAAAAAAACCAAGGTCCCACGTATATCAGAATAATAAAGATCCTGTGACCATTTGAAATCGGAAAAAGAACAGGTGATAGGATTGCTACAAGGTCAAAATGTCCCTCATAGTAGCCGACCAAAGCGGTCAGACAAACTCCATTTAATTTCATTTTGTTTAGCAGTGTAAGAGGAAAGAGAAACACTACTTAAAACCCATACGATTGTCATCCTTATATAAAACAACAAGATTTGTCACCACATAAAAGATAAATAAGAATGCTCAAAATATCACATCCAAAACTTGTCACATCATCTCTGATATGCTCATCAGTTTCATTCAATGTCAATTTCAATATCAACTGTTGAAGGAACAGTCAATTTCTGTTTCTAATATTAAAGCAAAGATCAAACTAACAAACATGTACGCTGAATGTCAACAGGCAATTAAGTTATTTGTGGAAGGGGAACCTGTGTCCAAAAGAAGGATTCACCTGCAACAAATAAACTCCTCAGGGATCCATTAGTCAGAAACAGTAGATTTCAACAGTAAGAAAATTCTATACAGCTATACTCATAAATGTAAGGAAACAATTGACATGGATACTGTACATCAAAACTCATAAATATGTCACTGATGTAATGATTTAAGATGTAAACACACAACTTATTACAATATTTATGATTTGTAAATATCTATTTCCTGTACTGATTGTCAAGGGATTAAACAATGTTCATGTATATAGGAAATATGAATTGGGTGGTGCATTAAAAATAAAGGATGAGAGTTTGATAACGCATGAGACACGAAGAAAAAGTTCAAGTGACTTTAATAACTTTGACAAAAGTAGTTTCACCTGTTGTCATGAACTAATTTATAACAGGAAACAAATAGGTGATTCAACAACATGGTTGGTAACCTAAAGGTGCAGCACATTATTATGACTGTACGATGAGAAAATAATTTGATTGAAAAGTCATGTACATGTAAGTGAAGGATGTTCTTAGGTGATAGGCATTCTTTGTAATTGACCATATACCTTGTTTATTTTGAGTATCAGTTCACTCACAAGGGTAAACGATGGAGAAAGGAACAGACCAAAACTAATACTTACTTGTCCATTTGAAAAACTTGGTTGTACGTTTGCAAGATCAATTTCAACAGGTGCTTCCCAATCACTAAGATCATCTTCACTATCCCGTGCTTCCACAGTCAAATAATAACCTGACATCTTTTTTTATGTGTTTAGTTCTTGAAATACTTTCTCTGTTATTTTAGTTTTTTAATACACAATTTTATGAACCACATGAATTCTATGCTAGAACACTTCTAGACACTGGACAGTATGCACAACTATATTTATCTAATATATCTGAACTCCATTTATATACTGCTATAATTATGCTGTTTAACATAAAATCCATCTAAATTATAGTAAGATGTATTCTATAGACCTCTCCGTTATTATCTATGTGTGTTGTTTGAATATCCAATCTTTTTAATATAAAAAAACTTCTTTTTGCAGCCAACTAACACTTTGTTATTCATTTTCTACATTTCATTTCATAAAAAAATTATTTCTATGATGCACCAAATAATAAATCTGTTTGCTTTTAAAAATATAAACCTGATCCACGCCCCTACACACAAGACTTGACAATAAGAGTATGCAGATAAGATTACTTATAAAACCACAAATTCGTGTACACAAAACCACTCAGGTCAATACATACGCATGTATTTAGCTCACATGTTCAATTATCTCTGAACACAAAACAAAACTTCATGGGGCAACCCTTAAACCGAATGAGTTACATACCTTTATGCCTGGATATTTTCAGTTAAAAAAATGTATCATATCCCCATGGATAATTCACAATACCCTTCTTACTTATTCAAATCAAAATATGAGTTGATCAGCAACAAGGTATTTATATGTTACAAATGTTTTAAATTGAATATACCATCCTCTCCGTGACTTAATTCAGTCTGCTCAAAAATGCCCACTAAAAGCAAAACCATAAACCGTAAAATACAATACCCCACATTCTTTTAAGTCATTCAATCTCTTCTCTTTTGTGATAAAACACAGGCAGGCTTTGTAAATATAATTATTAGTTTCACAAACCCCCAAATCATATCAAAGGTGTTATTAAGCCTCCAGGCGAAGTAAACAGATGTATTTAACATTTATTGTTAATTTATAAAAAAATCTTCATTACCATTAACCCTAACAATAAAGAGGTGTTAAGCTTCCACCACAGTTGTAATCTCATAACTTGATTATAGTAATGCAATATTAGAAAAATACCGCTGATTAATGCATATTAAATGGTCCTAATATATCACTTCACGTTATAACCTCTGCCAGGTCACCTAATATTCACAAATCCAAAAGCGGACTTCCAGTGTCACAAAGTAGCTTATACATTTTGTTGTACTTTATAATGCATGGTTGACATCAAATCAAATAATTCTGTGTTATCAATTTTATGGTTCATTGTATTACCGAGATCTATGTCAATTAAGCTATTTAAAACTTGTCACATTTAGGATTTCCTTTCACAATACCAAATAATATAAATAGACTGGTTTTGATACCACTACCTCTATATATCCAATAAGGACTTCTACTTCTTGTTGTTACACCAAACGCCCACACATACCAAATGTCAAAGACACAAAAATCGTCATATGTTGTTCACAAATAATTACTTCAACCCTTGCACATAATCACATAATATACTCAAGATATGTTGGTTTTTTGTTAGCCTAATGTGATCATAAACATGTAAACCTAATAATACCTTTTAATGCTGGTATGAATATGGGTTTAATCACTTCATAATGTGTCAAATTTTCACAATGTCTAAATACTAAATACTAAACTTCCATATCCCATCAAACATGATCTCTTTCTGAATACATATATATGATGGATCACATACCAATTTACTTATGTTCATAATCCAACTGTCAATTTTTTCTTTTGCATCACAGCACTTCATCAATCATTTGACTCAAGTATCTAGTCTTACTTATCATAAAAGGTAATATTGTATTCTTTCTATTTTCAGGTGATTTTAGCCATCTTCATGTTAACCTCCAAAAATAAACACAAACCATGATCATCTAAACATCATAATACCATTTATACAGCTACATGATTAGAACCGGATTACAACAGACTTCTGGAAATCATTCCAAGAAATATGAAACAATTAATTAATGCAAGGTTTTCTATTACCAATCTCATTACAAACCCACAATAATCGATAAAACTGAACAGGAAAAGTTTAATAATTTATACAGCAATAAATAAAGTTTGTGATATATGACATGAATATGAGTATAAGATTAAAGCTTAATACCTATGGGCACAGACACAAACAACCTACAAATGAGTGTAAACTTGACCCTTATGCCAGAAGCATTATCTTTTAACAATACAGCTAATCAACTGTAACTTTCATGTCCTAATAGTCTACTTGTTTATTTGTTAGCCATATTTTCAAAGTTCACATTATTAGGCCATTTTGTGTTTTTCTACTACAGTACTGAAAAAGGTAAGTTTCCAGGCCACAAAACAAATTTAATGTTCACAACAGCTAAAATTGGAAAGGCTTTAGATCTTTAAAATAAATATCTATAAGCAAAAAACTTTATCTCTTTTATTGTCTATTAATGGTTTAAATCATACATAATTAACCACAGGACATAGGTATGCATGGTGGAGTACCGCAGGGTTCAATCATGGGGTCAGTGCTCTTCATATTTACCAAACCATACAAAATGCAAAGAAACATGAACTTTATATTGAATTTTATGCCATCTCACAGATACGAACCAATGGATGACAGTTTTTAAAAAAAATTGCAGAGTTTCTGATAAGATTATCAAGTTCTCACCAAAGGCAAAAAACGTTACTGCAGTTAAAGATGCTCAGTGCAATTTTGAATTTAATATCCAATCCGTTTGTCACAATAATGCAGAATGCTTGATTTACGCTTTATTTTATCTAAGTTATCCCAATGCTTTATTCTATAAACTCTATGAAATTACAGTATGTCCAGAATTCTGCTGCAAGGCTTAGCTAAAACCTGTAGACACTCCAAAAGCTTAAAATTCAACAGAGAATACACTTTAAGATACTTCTTCAAGCCTATAAAGCCACAAATAAATCATCATTTACCAAGTAGAACATTTTAATCTTCAGACAAGAACTCCTCAAAATACCAACAGTTCATCTGGAATTGGTTGTAGATCTTTCTAGTAAGTGCATCATATTAATGGAATTAACTACCTCTAGAAATTCAAAATCCAAGGAAATCTTCAAATCCCAAATCAAAATATTTTAGTTCCGGAATTAATTCTCCCTGATGAAAAAATAATTGCTGATAACTCTGGTACCAGCAGCACAAGAAAATTATAATTATTGTGTTTTTGTGCTTTATAAATGTTGATATATTATTAAATTATTACTTCAGCCATCAGAAACTACTGAAAAGCAATCATAAATCATTGAAAATTCATGTTTATTTATCTTATAAACATAAACTCCTTTATTCTCAAAAGTGAAAGCGTATAAAACTAATGTGCATACATTTCAAATCAATCAGACAACTCTTTACCCTCTTGTGTCCAAAAGATATTTCTAATGATCAAGGGCCACAACACTAATAATGGCAAGTATCACAAATTGTTGAAAATCAGTTGGATTCTTTTCAGGAACATTGTATTAAATTTCAATTGGATGATAACCTTATCTGTTAGAGCATCCAGAAGAAATTGTGGACAAAAATAGACAACCACATCTAAATGTGAGCCTATAAAAGCATCTTATTAACCTTATCAAGTGTCATAAACCTAAAACAATTTATTACTGTGAGCTACTGACCTTGTTTTCAAAACATAACCATGACAAACCATTATCACTTTCGTTTCCACAATGGTAAAATATCCAAATAAAATTAATATAATCCTCACCTTGTTTTATATAATATAGAACAAGCTACTATATATATAAATAATGCCTGATCTCCTTACAGCATAATTATTTCTGAACTAAAACATCCATACTGTACAATTAGACATAATAATAACCTGATAAGTTCAAAAATTTTGAGATTTCAGAAATTTAAGTATACCTATCAATCCCTTGCTGAATTTAAACAAGAGTGCAAAATTTATATATGGTGACCTTATACATATATAAGGTTTGACAAAAATAACACACAAGTATAAAGATAAGTCTATTATTTAAGAGTTTTGTTGATTTTCTTTTGGATTGTACCACTTATTGATGACATCTTTATTATTTTTGGTCATGTTCTTGACCTCTACTTTCACTTAAATGACAACCATGATGTTTCTATTTAATATAATATTATAATTTATTCCAACAGTTAAGTACACATAAAGGATTGAATAAATATTTCAGCCCTAATTTATATTATGAGGCGTGGTTTTAGTAAGTCACTCAAATTACAATCTAAAGGGTTCAGCTGGGTTGAAAATTGAAAAATTAAATCTGCAATTAATACCTCCCACAAATCTTTCAAGATTGATTGACATGAAATATTCTTTGATTGACATTAATAAATATACTTTAACATTCATATAAATCATTAGCTGAAACCATTTTTGCTCAAATGATATTTTTCGTCAATAATGATCATTTTTCCCCCAATACTAACTATTCATGAAAATGGTTCAAAAATCATTAAGATTGAGTACAAATAGGTGTGCACTCACCAATAAATGGAAAGTACAAGGCCATACATGTGGACTTTATTTATAGGATGAAAAGTATTTAGAGCATACTCATGAAAACATGTCCGATATAATCCTTGTAATCTAAAAATACTTGAATATTTGAAAGGTGAACTATTACACTGGTCTATTATTTCAAGTATGCTTGAAGTGCATTAAACACTGCAAAAATACAAAAGAAATCTTCAACCCTTAAGAATGTAATAGAGATTTATTTATATAGGTTTTACTTGAACTCAGAAATTACCAAGCCAACGCCCTAAGTAAATTATCTTTGTCCTGTAATATTTGTTTTCCTTTTAATGAAATAAAATAATGTGGTTTCTCAGAAACATGGCGATGGTGTTTTCCGATAATCTTCACACTGAGCCAAATAATCCTAAAAGAAATAAGGCTATAAGACTAATGCCTGCAAGATACTTCACATTCCACATGACAATTGCATCTGAACAAAGTTGAATAAAGATATGTTGCCAGTTGATGAAACACCCACAGCAGTCAAGCCATATAATATTAGCAGTACACAAAAGTTATGCCTTTTTGTTGGAAATGAAAACATTTATAAGACAATAAAAATGATTATAAATACATGTAAGAGTAACAACCCATGAAATAATTATCACAAATAATCAGATGATCATTTTGGCTGTTAAAATGATCAGACATTGTTGGAAATCAATAGGAGTCTTTGTCTCATGAACATTTAGCCTCAAGAGTAGTTACAGGATTTTGTCTCATGAACATTTAGCCTCAAGAGTAGTTACAGGATTTTTCAAATTGATCAAGGGCAATAACTCCTTAAATAGTGGAAAATGTTGAAAATCAATAGAATTCTAGCTATAGCTCACGAACATAAACGTGTTGTATCAACTTCATGTCCATCGGATGATAAGTACATGTATTAGCCTCTCCAGCATCCAAGACAAATGGACAGGGATGATGACACTAAACGAACATTTTTTGAATTTGGGCGTGTAAAGATAAAACTTATATTACTAGCTGAAAATGCAATTAATATTGATTGTCAGATTCTATTCCACAGATATTATATATTTGGAAAAGCTTGAGAAAATTACCCTCGAAAGTTTTCTTTGCAGACTCTTGGCTGGTTTAGAAACATCATCCAGGAAACAATCATCACAATCACAAGGTGGCAAATCTTCTGGTCTTATTTCTCCACAAGTTGGATCTTCTCCACTTTTGGCAAGATGGCCACGCATCAACAATTCTTCAAATGAAGATTTCTTAAGCAATACTGCTTTAGGTGACGAAAATGTTTTGCTGCCTTCATTTCTGCTTTCAATTTCTTCCATAACAGCAGAACTTTCATTTCGTAAAGAACTATTCCTAACTAAATCACACAATTTGTCCTCATGGTTTATCATTTTGTATTTTATTTGATCAGTAAAATGTTTGTATAAATATTTCATTCAGTGTAAGCAATAATGTTTGTGATCTTTTATCTAGTGCAGAACAACAATTCTTCAAAGAGTATTTGTATTGATGCCAAAGTTGTCTACCATTCCCTGTAACCATCAGATGAATAGCTATCAAATACAACTGGTGTTTCCTTTTTAGTTATAATTATAGAATATTCCACTTAACACTGATCTGGAGAAAAAAAAAGATGGGCAGTGTTAAGAATTGTAACAAAACAATGTAATGTGAAGTTACAGCAAAGTTTCTGAGAGCATCTATCACATTTACCTGTCTTATTTGTACTCATTGTTCAACATCAAAAATTTTTTTATCTATGAATAAACATCATTAATTAAAGTCATGATTTTTTTTATAGACTTGTCAATGTTTGAATTGTTTTAGTTCATCCCTGACATACTTTTTATGTAAATATCAGATTCAATTATACAGCCTCTTGTCATTGAATTTCCAAAAACAGTTGTCTGCTTGTTTTCATCCGTCCAGCTTGGTCAATATCTAGCAAACAAATTGACTTAGTAACTCTTGAACTTTGATAAAGTTATGGTTATTTTTCGCATGGATAAGTAACCAGCCACACATACAGTCTGTCTGTTAAGAGAAACACCACATGCAAATTTGTAGAAGCTTATGAAATTGCTTCTTGTCTTATTTCCATTGAATAAATGAATATTTGAGGACATGACTCTACTTTTCAAGGTCTATATCCATGGTAATTCTGTAGAGCAGCAAAAAAGATCAAATTAATTAAACCTTGACATTAAAATCGTGATCACAGGCCACAGTATAATAATCCAACCTGTATTTTGTGTATGACCTTTCTATATCATGTTCTGGATATCAATAATAACCCATATTTTATACATGGCTAAACTTTAAAGCAATTTTGTTATTTAATGGGGTTTATCACTGACCATAATCAAAACTTTTACAGTCTGCAGCAGATAAATGTATCAAAAGAGATCTGGAGACTTTCAAGGGCAAATTTTTCAAAACATGGGACATTTAAAGGGGTACACATTCAAATATTTAATATTATCAATAATACCAACAGGCATTAAACTATCAATTATCATATGTCACATTTTATCCAATTTTGTTTACACCAGAGATTTACTTTTTAATGCAACAAACACTGTTTGTGTCTATTGATTTTTTGTCTACTCCTTATAATACATCCCATGTATTTGAATTTATATATGCTGTGACTCACACATAAAAGGTCAATCAGATTTATTTCCTGTTTAATTTCAATTGCTTATATATAGAGGCTTGCTACATGTATAATATTTCATATCTTAAAGAAATGTATAGATTAAATGGGGATGCATTTCACAAAATTATTGAAAAAGTGGGTGTGTCTTAAACCCATTGTAAACACCCTTTATAATTATTTATAATTTTATTCTTATGGTCTATTATGTAACTAGATTCACACACTGATGATATCTCAAAATATTGCATTAGGAAATAAAGTTTCTACTTAAATTTTGATCACCATGCTAGCTAGCACTCTAAGTCTAAGTATACTGTGTACCATACTCTCAACCAATTTTAAAAGTCAAATAAATTTTGATATCGCATTTTAGGTATAAAGCAAAAACTGAATTGAGCACCCTAATAAAATGTTTCATGGTCTCAAGACCAGTACTGAATCTCAGATGTTAACTTTTTTTTTATAGAAACACATTGCTTTATCCATCTGAGAGTTTTGATATAACATGAAATTATGTTTAACATGTCTGGAAATGAATAAAAGATGAAATGTAATAAATTACATTAGCCATACATGTATCTAAAATTTTTATAAAGGACTGTATTCTGCAAATGATCAGTTACTTTAAAACGTTTTATCCAATATTCCCTAAGTGGAAAAAATCTATCGCAGTATGGAATCTAAAGAAGATTGTCATTGTAATAGAATATCCATACACCCAAGACTAACAAATTACTTTTTTAACAAGGTTAAGAGGCATTGTTGGTGGAGTAAACTTGATTCCTTTATTGACTTTATAGAATAAGATAGAATTTTTATTAAATCGAAACATCGTTTTAGGAAAGCATACAATTGCAATATATATGTACAAAATATGAAATACAGGTACAAAAATGAATCTTATTTATATTACATGTATGTATAGTCTTAAGACATACTTTTCAGTTCCATTTAGTCTGTTCAAAAAAGTATGTGAAATGTCCAGTGAATTTATATTATTGCATAGTGATTTATAAATATGATTCTTAACATGAATATGCTATTAAAAATGTCTTCAGACTTCAACTATATCCTGCAAAAATGATGGAATTGAAAAATATATACTTACAAATAGAGGGCTTGTCTTCACCAAACTAAATACAGCACTATCGCTGGACTTGGATTCACTTATAATGATGTTTATTACCACTAGATGACTGTTCCAAATTATTCAATAATTTCAATCTTATTTACAATATAACAGGCTTATCATCACCTTGGTCTGGTGTTCACTCAACTGTTACATACAATTCACAATTTTGTCAGTGTTATTAAATATCTAGGCTTGTCTCTCTTCTAAGTGGAGCTAGCCAATCTAGAGCGACTGGCTGGCTCACAAATTTAGGACAAATTTCCACACTAAAAACATCTTGAAGTAACTATAGGACAGTTTCAATCATTGACACCATGCCAAATATACAGAAGAAGGCTGGAGAGACTGACTAGTATAGTGGTATGAATAAATTGAATAAACTAAGATCCACTTTTTGTGGTGAGTCGAGTTCACCAGTAGTTAACCCTAAACCAACTTCACAAGTCAATTTCTCCACATGTACATATTAGCAGATGGATACTAAGCACACACATCCTTTTTTCAGCAAGAGACAACTCCCTTTATATACATGACCTGTTAAATGATTATTATCAACTTCTAATGTTTCAATAATTAATGAACTCTGGTTATTAGTGAAGTCTATTAATCAATGTCAAACCATTAACCTTGTGTGAAACAGAATACCTCAAATAATTCCCTCTCTCTCTCTAATTCTCTTTCAAATAAATAAGAAGAATGAAATAGCTCTAAAACCTGGTAAACACTTTTCCTTAAACATAATATTAAATAGTGGTGAAAGTGGTTTATTATTGTCATTATTTTATAACAAATGACATGAAAAACAGAGGATTAAATATCACTCAGTCACAGCCATTTATACAAATATATTATTTCAGTACATTTCATGGAACAAATTGCTGTCTAATAACCTAGGTGAGAAAATTCAAAATTTAAAACTAACATTTATCTTATTTGTCTATTTGATTGGTAAGCTAAATGTAAATTTAAAAAAATATATATTTATTATGTACTTTCAAAATATGTATATTTCAAGTCTTTTCAATTTCATTTCAATTCATTAGATCATTTTTACACAAAAGTATAATTAAAATTTGCAGCTTAATGCATAAAATCATGCAGGGCGAAAAGGTCAATATGTTTAAGTGTTCATAACAACTATTTATGGAATAACAATTACTAGTATTAACATGCAATGTTTCGACAATGACACCCTCATCTTGATTTGTTTAATAAATCTGAGGATATCATTCTTGAAATGTTGTACAGTACTTTAATAAACCAGTAATTGTTATTAAATAAATTATAGTGTGTTATAGTTCAATTAATAAATCGGTCTTTGTTATTTATGTGTTGATTTTTGAATAGCTGTAATTTGATTCAATTCCATCTATTGGAGAGAAAAATAAAAAAAAAATTGTTTTAAACCTGTGCAATCAGCCTGTATTGCAAGTAATTATTGGCTTAGGTATAAACTTTTTACAAAATATACCCAATGGAAACAATTATTTAGAATTAGACCCTTCAACAAAATAGAAAGCTGCATGTTTAACATTAGTTTTCTATTAGATATTATAGCTAAGGGCAAAATCAAAATAGCTGTGATCCTATCATAAAGTACATACTTTTAGTGGTGTGAAAACCCAAATAAAATTTTTTTGCCAGTTATTAAAAAGTGCATTCTGTATGGCTCAAGCAGGGATATGTTGAAGAAATGAAAATACCTTTTTACAGTTATAAGTACTATACTCGCTTAGTTACCCAGTGTTGAAAAGTTGAGTTTTATTCCTAAAGGTAATAGCCTAGTTTCGAAAAGTAATTACCACCAAAAGAGAGAGAGAAATGGGGTTTAACGTCCACTCAACACAAACTAGGTCATTTCGGGACTAACATATGGTTTAATTTTTATTTCAATAATTCATTTGCGTGTAGGGGTTTTTAGCAGTGGGAGGAAACCGGAGTGCCCGGAGGAAACCCACGAGGTTGAGAAGGCGCCCCAATCTCCATGCCACATACGCTCACACTAGGGATCGAAACCACAGCTGCAAGCCAGAGGTGACAGGCAAGCTAGAGGTCGAAACGCGGCACTCTAGTCCACTAGGTCATCCCAATTACCCCCCAATTACCACCAAAAAGTAATTCCTACAGAAAAGAAATCCATGCCTAACATGGAAATCCATCCACACAATAGCTATGTCTGAAAGCATCTTATCTGAAAGGAAAACTTGGATTTGTCCAAATTTGATAAGGATGCTTTCATAATATCTGATCTCTGTCAAGTTTACAAGCTTAAAACATTGTGTTAAAAACTTTAGCACTTGGGACATGTAAATATTTATCAGCCTAAAACCCTCAGAAACTACAATACTGTTCTAAGTCATGTGAATAGCTCTTCGGATTTGTGACTGTATACTATCAGTGGAATAAATAACCCTACAGTAAAACATAGAGATTGTTTGTTACAACTGCAAGGTCAATTGGATATTTTTTCAAGTCAATTAACAGGTGTTATCCTGGAATGGAAATGGATCAGGGATTTATTTGGGTTGACAAAAGCAAACAGTTAACATAATGTTTGTGCTTCATTTTGGTAATTAATGTGTATGACAGATCAATACTGCAATTAAATAATGTTGGAGCAGTCCAGTAGTCTGTCAGACTATCGCCAAATTCATTCTAACTACAACATTCAAGGACTACAACATACAAAGGATCTTTTTTGTTTAAGTATATTTTTGAGACGCATAACCTGTAACATTCCAGCCTTACTATCATAATAACAGCTCTTGGTCCTAGAAAGCAGCTTTTGTGCAGTTAATATGTTAAATATATTCTATTTATAGGTTATAAACTTTAAGTAATTTTATAAGTAAAATATATCAAAATTGCCTAGAGGGAGTTGTCATCTGTCAGATTACTTTTCCATACCATCAACAAGAATTTAATTAACCTCAATATTAGATAAGACCTAGTTACATATCTAATAATGTTCTATAGTCATCGGATATATATATATATACTCCATGTTCAATATGATACTCCTACCATTATCGTGATAATAGATTCTCATCATGACTTTCAGTGGTATAAAAGCAAGATTAAGCCTAGTAGTGTGGAGTGTCGTACTTCAAACTGTAGCTGGCTGATCATCTCTGGCTTGTGGTTATGGTTTCGATCCTTATTAGTTTTAGCAATAAATTCTGCAAGTTTAATCCCCCTTTGTGTAGGTGTATAAGTTAAGACACCTGGTAATGCTTAAATTGTCATTCTGGCTAATCTAAAGAAATGGAAGAAATCCCACCCAGATAACAACTTATATCACTGATGCATGGGCACAGATCCCACCAGTATTTTTAGTAGTTGGGGCATGGTATACTGTGTCCCCACCACTTATTTCCGATGTTTTGCTTAAAGTCTAGAGTTGGTTCCAGGCAGCTGCCCCTTAACTTTCGGGCAATTTGACTTTTCGGGCAGACAAGTAATTTGAAAATAAAAATTATTTCATCTACATGGCAAAATAAAGAGCCCGAAATCTAATAAAACACTAATTTTATGGGCAGGAATAGCAAGAAAACGCGTTTGCTGCCGTCAAATATTCCAAAATTTTTTGGGGGGATCCCTACAAGGTAAGCGTGGCTTTTTCGCCTCTTGAAGAAGACCGGCGCCGCTGTCTGTAAACCCAAAATGTTTTCGGGCATTTTGGCATCAGCCTCCGAACTTCCTGTCATCGATCTTTAATAAAACACTACTTTTACTTTTCTTTTAATTGAATACCACAAATTTGTAATGAGATGACTATGGATTAAAACATTTTGTCCGGAGCTTCTCTACTTTATGCCACATTTTTTGGGCATCGATAATTATTTGTGGATGTAGATGCAACAGTCTGATTGGATGGGAGGAATTCAGTGTGGGATTTCAGTTACAAAACCATTAAACACTTTTGGAGTTTTGGAGCTGCATACACAGTGGTTAAATTTTCAAAATTTTCTCCAATACCTCATGACGATTGATTGTTTGGTTGGGATTCAGGTCAGCCAAGTAGGCTATTTCGGACCTTATTGAAGTTGCTGTATTCATGAGATAGAATAGCAGAAAAACGTGTTTTTTCAAAATTTTCCCCCAGCGGTCCCGTCTTCGTGGATTGATCTGTTAATTGGAATTCAAGCCAGCCACCTTAATTAGGCTTATTAGACCACTTTGAAGTTGCTTTGCAGGAAAATGCTTTTGAAGCCATCAAATATTCCAAAATTATCTTGGGGGTTCCATACAAGGTAAGCTCTGCTTCTTTGCCTCTCGAAGAAGACCGGTGCCAGCCACTGTCTGTAAACTTGAAATTTTTTCCAGCATTTCAGGTTCTGCCCCCCCATAACTGTCATCGAGCCTGTACGCCTATGGGTGATAATTCATATTATAACAGTAAATAATTAAAATATTCCATAGGGATTATAATAATATGTATATCATGTAGGTGAGGATAACTGATACGCTGGGAATTAAAGGAATAACTGAGATTTTGTTTCTATCTGGTATATATACTGGATGTACGCCTATGGGTGATAATTCATATTATAACAGTAATTAAATAATTAAAATATTCCATAGGGATTATAATAATATGTATATCATGTAGGTGAGAATAACTGATACGCTGGGTATTAAAGGAATAACTGAGATTTTGTTTCTATCTGGTATATATACTGGATGATAAATCACCTAACTAAAGGATTTAGTTTGTATATCAGGGGAACCCTTCATTGCTAGATTTGCTGCCATACTAAATAAACGTATGGGAACAATATAAACAGCTAGATTTAACTTTCAAAAAAGCAAAAGTTATTATTTCAATGTGGTCGCCATTTTTTAATTTCAACGTGGAAAAATTCGCCCCCATGCTATCGGATCTTAAATCACCCATGAATAATACAGTAAAATGTTACATTTATTTCAATTGGGATTGAGAGAGAGAGAGAGAGAGAGAGAGAGAGAGAGAAATGGAGTTTAGCATAGGACTAACATATGGTTTAATTTTATTTCAATAATTTGCTTGCGCGTAGGGGTCTTTAGCAGTGGAAGGAAACCCGAGTACCCGGAGAAAACCCACAAGGTTGGATAGGCGACCCTACTCCTTGCCACATACAACCGGGGATTCCAAACCACGCCAGTTGACGCAATGGCAGCCCGTATGATACAGCGTGCGCACGCTAACCATTCGGCCACCCAACCCCCCAACTGCCAAGCTTACATCATTATTTATACTAGTTGAAATTTTGGATGCATGTGACGTATTTTATTGCGTGTGTCTGTATTTTAAGTTATTTAATGGTCTTGAGCTTAAGACATTGCGTAATATATTGAAACAACAGCTTGGGACTATGTCCCTCATTTTGTTTCAATATATTACTCAATGTCTAGCTCTCAACTATAAAACCATACTTATTGATATGTTTATCAGTGTACTGGAGCAAATTATTTACTTCTTTGAATTGGGTAGGTCTCAGGCTGCAAAGCAACAAACATGTAGCTATGACTGATCTGTATAACAAATCTAGTAACAAAACAAGGTAGACTACTCTTGTTTACCGGGGCTCCAAGTAATCCTCTCCAAAATCCATACCATCATTACCACATGTTCCCTTCCTGAATCATCTGCCTCAAAATTATGCATATTCACCAAATATTGCAGAATATGTGAATTCAAATACTTTTCTTTGATTCTTGACCAAAAAGTCAACAAAAAATGTTAGGCAAAAGAGAATTGCTATACATGTATATAGACGGTCCACAAATCATGGGTACCACAGCATAAGGGAAGTAAATATTGGTCTAAATCTGTATTTAAAATGGAGTCTGAGTATGACATCTCTGTATAAATGCACATTCTACATGGTCACTAATTATCAGATGAATTGCTTGATTGTAATATATTAAGACAATGTAACCCAAGTGGTCGCTATAAATAATCATATAGTTAGGCCTAACAATTATTTTGTGTGCTTCTAATTATTGCCAAGAACAGACAAGATCGTTTTTGTAAACTTCACTTATCCATAATGTTGAATGCGCATGTCTTATTATCCTCCTCGTCGGTCACTTTTTGCAATATTGTCTGTTCTTGTCAGTGATTAGTAGGATCAAATAGTTTAATATGTATTCTGTACATAATGATGGTGCAGCACACCATAGAACCACTCAGTCACCCAAGTTAAAAGACATATATATGGTCAACAGACTCAACACTGATATCTGCAGTATATCAGGAAAACATGGCACTGAACAAACCATAATCCTTATATCCTGTCTACGGTACTTTCTGATTACGGACAGGAGCAAGAAGCCTACGGTCATTTATTTTCTTGTCATAAAAACTGAGTATTTCAAAATTTAACAGCAATTCAACACAGATAATAGTCATTCCAGATCTGAGGATTAAAATGGAATATATTTTCTGTACATTAGTACTTTGTATGCGTGACAGTTTCAGGGTCAGATTAAAACCCACAGAGGCTCTAAGCACTTAAAAGGCTTTAGTGCCATGGTATATATATATATATATAATTTTATATGTAATTCAAAATATACACAATAATCTAAGCCAACTAATAACCACCAAGCATGTGAATAGAGTTTCTCTAAGATTTCTTTTAACCTCATATTAATCACGAAAAAATATTAACAGAATGAAAAGACAAACACAATGATAATATACATGTAATTGAAAGTTCTTTTAAAATACATTTCTAAATTAAATATTTTAAATTGGCCATCTATAACAAAGCAGATATTCTGAGGTGCCTTCCACCACCACCAATGCCATGCACTAATAAGCATGTGTTTATTTTGCTTAGATTCAATTTTAGGTCTAGCCTTGATCTTCATTAGTAACATTGTTGTATCAAATGATAATAAACCAAATCACGAAAACCCATTTTTATGGCTATTACATCCATCTCAAAACGTATTCAAATTCACTAGATATCGCAGGCTAACAATAACATCGAGAGTTGACTATGGTCTTAATAATTTAATTAATAAATTTTATAACATTTAAGTCATGAAGAAAGACCTACAGTAGTCTGATTTAGCTCCTGCATAATGTATGTTTAATTCAGCACTGGACAGTTTCATAATGAAGAACAGGGTATTTTATTTTTTCCAAGTTTGCTGTTTTGCAGTGAACAATGGGGAACAACTCTCCTTATTAATAAAGCTCTTGATGGTTTATGGAAAATTCATTTATCGCCTTCTTCCCCCTTCGTATCAAAATCTGTTTTCCAATTTGTCAAATCCATTATTCATACTTCACATGTAATTATTAGGTATATAGGTATTCTAAATATTATATTTCATTAAGATAGTTATCAGTGATCATAACGATGTCAACTGGAGACGTAATAGTAAGTATAGGATGTAATAGTTATTTCCATCAGTGAAGCGAAACTGGTAATTGACACCTAAACTGAGATACAGGTGAAAGGTCCAGCAACATATGCAGTGGGATGAAACACTATATCTAGAGAAAACTAGTATGAAGACGGGATTTGATATGCATGTACAAGTGTAAAGTACAATAAATTTAAATAAACTACATATTATACAGATAATATTATTCAGATCAAAGTATGAAAGCCAATCCTGTCATACACTGTAATACCAATTTGGTGAGACATCTTACAAAAGCATTAATACATTAGAGATACAGCAATGACATATCAGAACAGGGAGTTGAGTATTTCATTTTAAAATGACACAAAATCTCAGTTCAAGATGAAGGAATAATATTGCTTTCCACAAAATGATCTGATATAAAACACGTCAAACATTCAATTCAAAAGTTTTTGTTACCCTCCCCACCAAGATTGGCCCAGGATGGATTAAGGGATCGGCCCAGGATGGATTAAGGGATCGGCCAACAAGGCGACTGACTTGCGGACAATTTTGAAAATTACATCACCATCATAGATGAGACTTAGAACACTTATCTGTGGGTTTAGATACAAACTGGAACTGGTGATTTTGTTGTCCAAACCTGTTGCTTGACAAATAATGACAGGCTTGCCGACACGCCATTCAGTGAGCTATGAAGAAAATTTTGCATGCTAAATTGAGAGTGGTGTAAAATATTGCATCACTAATTATGAGACAATGGACTTGCACAAGTATATTATCTTAAATAAGTTTCTTTAAAGGGCCAATCTTGATTTATTATATATCTTGGAGAATAAAACTGTTTCAGTTTGTAAAAAGCCCTAAAAATCCTCTACTTTATCCACACATTACAATAATTTTTACTAATACCATTACTGAAAGTCATAGACTTATAAAAATAATATTTTCATTGCAGAGAGCAATCATCATTTGCATGGTTGTTGTTGGTTAACACACCTTTAAGAACAACCACACTAATAACCTACTCACTTTATTAGCAATAATGAATAAATTATAGACCAATACGAAATATTACAATTTTTATATTATTGCAATGTATAGGAATATTGCAAAACAGCGTGTAGAAATGTGGGCAATCGGAATTGGAATGGGAATAATATATAGTTTTCATCTGAAAACTAATGGCGTAACGGTAGATTTAATTCATTTTAACTTACAGTTAAACAAAGAGTTATAAAATTAATTTTGGTCAACCTCAAATAGATCCAAAATTTTCTTCAGTTTGTTGAATACTAACTAGGCTTACCAATAAAAAATATAACTATCAAAAATACACCCACTTTATAATTGCAGATCAGGCACAATTAATGTGCTAAGGGGTATAGTACTCAGTTTTAAGTGAACCAATTACAGTAATAGCATTGTTTAACCAAAGGAAATTAATACTGGTACTTACCGATTTGGTCAGAGCAGTATCATAGTCAACACTTAACAGATCTATGGAGTTGGTTTTATACAATTGAGGAGTTTTATTATCTACACTTGATGGAATCATTGATTCAATTTCATCACAAAGGCGTGGATCTTGATCACTTTGTAACGATGAACACAATTTAGAAGTCTGTTTGGAATTCAGTTCTGTCTGTAGACTGTGATCACTTATCACAACTGAAGGAGTATTTAACACTTTTATTTGAATTTCCTCCTTTGAACTATGAGTATTTGTACTTTTATACCAAGTACCTTGCGATTCATGTTGCGGACTGGATGGAGCACTTTTAATGGACGTAAAATCAACCCTTTCATTTGAAGGTAATTTATTGCTACCTGAACTCCATCTTCTGGAAGGAATGTCTAAAAAATGTAATGGAGCAAGCAGGTGACCAGAAGTGGAATCTTCTGGAAAAAATTCACTTGTATTACTTAAAACATCGATACCTGAGTCTGAGGGAAATTTACTGTCGGCACTGGATTGCAGGGACAATGACCTATGACATTTGTCTTTTGGGAAATGATCACCCCCTTCATCGTTGAACACAGGGTATGGGTCAGTATTGTCATCGATTAATTCAATAGTAATAATTGCTGAACGGGCTCCATTTGCTGTCGTAACAGGTACACAAATTTTAACAGGTACTGTTCTTTCATTCGTCAAAAGTTCTGAGTTTAGATCTACAGTTAACTTACTTTGAGAAGATGATTCAATATTCAACTCAACAGGAGATCTCAAACATTCTTCCTTTTTTACTAAACTATCATAATTTGATTTTTTCATTTGCTCACTTTCTAACGATTTTAACCAATTGGTCAAGTATGACTTTTTACCTTTAACAGAGTCGTTGCCAAAAATATCCTTCTCCACAAGAACGTTAGTGCTATATCCATGGTGAACATGTTCATCCATCACACAAGTTTCTTTGCCATTATCAAGTCTTTTCTTAGATTTAATTTGAGCAAGTTCTGGGTTTGACTCAAATTTTCTTAACTTAAAATATAAATTTGATTTTGGTTGGTTTCTATCAAGATTTGTACCAAGTCTTTGGTTGGTTTCATTTGATGAATGATTGACGCCATTTACCCGTTTTTTCTGATCACTAAGTTTACCTTTTTTTTCATGAGGATATGACTGAATCCTGAGAAGCTTTGAATTAGACTGGCTGTATTTCTTAGAATTCAACACTTCCAAATTTTTCATATATTCCTTTACTTTTTGTTTAACACTGTATTTTCGTTCAGTTCTCTCAGTATCCTCACCATTCCTATTACATAAAGCTATATTATCGCCATTAGTGTGATTGGCCATTATTGCATTAATACCAATATCCATTATTACTGCACCTTGTTTAGATAATCATCATCATCAACAGTGATTGAGATATGGCGACTAAAACTTGCCACTTGCTCAGGAAAACACGAACTTCCTGAGTACATTAAACTTCGCTATTCACCATTACATTTCTAGATTGTATATCCATAAATTTCAACTTTAACATCATGACGCTTCTATTACCATGATTAGATTCCTATGTAATAAAACAAAATAATAATTAATCATATGTATGTATACTACTTAGTCATTATAAAACATACATCAAAACATCACAATGAACCTAAGAAGATAAATAATTAAATCTATAAAAGCAGTTATTGGTACACATTAGGTTACTGGCATTATAAATTCACATAAAATAATGTAACTTATTTCTATATTGTGTGGTAAAAACCAGGATAATACAACTAACTTTTGGTCAAAACACAATTGATGAAAATAACCTTGCAAACTGATTGAATTGTTCATATTTTGCATTTATGATCAAGGAACATTGTAAAATTTAGTTTGATCTTTGGCTCATGGTTTGTTGGTAATGGTTATTGTAACATGGTTTACTTCTATAAAACCAGGAACAACTTTACTGTTTAATCTGGATACAGATTCATTTGACCAGCAACAACATATTAAAATCAATTTACAACCTCAATGAAATGAACAAGAGGATGTGCATTCTTAAGGATAGAAATAAAATATCTCTCTATAATGAATGTGTGAGTAATTTAATCTAAGAATATGTAAGTGTAATTCATATGACTTTGTTGTCAAGATACTAATCTCTAATAGTTTTAAATTCATTTTGTTGTACAATTAACAATTATCAAAATGTTGCCACTGGTGACTTCTATCAAATAGTTAATTAAATGGTAAAAATAATGAGTCTAGTTAATACTATTGAACAACTATACAATAATGTTGATGATAAAAGATTATAACAATTAATACATTAAATCATGTTGTAGGAGATTAGTGTCCAAGTCTGACTATAGCTGTTACAAACTATAATACTTATTCTTTGAATTATTTCTGGATAAAAACAATGATGACCCATTTCCCACAAATTGTGAATCATACTATAGATAATATATTTATTTTAAGAACAATTATACATAAACATAAATGCAAGAAAAATAATCTCCTCCTTTGTTTTATTGAGTTTTCAAAGGCTTTCGACACTGGCAGGTTTTTCAAACTATTGAAACACAACATAACTGGCAATATATTCAATTTGATAACTTCCATACATCTTACTGGGTAAAAACCCCTGGAAGGCTGTCTCAGATTATATTAAGTTCAAACATGGGACTAAAACAAGGATGTGTAATGAGCCCAACAATGTTTAACCTATATATTAATGACCTACAAAATTACCTCCAAAATCCTAATAACTATGCCCCAACTCTTGATAATTGTAAATTTCCCACTTACTATTTGCAGACGATCTTATACTATTATCCACTTCTGAATCAGGATTGCAAAATCAGTTACATTCGTTTAAACAGTTCTGTGTTGATTGGAAATTAGATGTGAACTCAGATAAATCAAAAATTATGTTATTCATTCCATTAGAACATCGCCTTTTCCAAATGTGTTCATCGCAAGCCATAGAAGATGAGGAGCATTTTCTAATGAAATGTGATAAATATCTCAGCTTTCGAAACTCCTATTTATTGCCAGCCTTTAATAATACCCCAGCAATTCCAATGACTTTTAAACCGTATTTAATCCTCCCCCACCACTTGCAAAAGCTGTTGCAGCCTTTGTCTATCTTGCATTTAAGGAGACAATTGGATAATTCCATAGTTATGTTCTTTTTTTCGATCACATTGACTTTAAATTTATACACAGTGTCTAAAGACATGAGACAAAGAATCCTATTGATTTTCAATGGTTTCTGTTAAGTACTACCATAGTTATGGCCCTTGATCACTGTGAAATATCCTATGGACGCCCTAAGACTTTAAATTTCTGCACTGTGATATCGATTGTTGAAGAAGAAGCCTATTGATTTCAAATGATTTCTGATAGTTGCTGTCAGAGTAATGACCTTTAATTACTCGAAATATCTGTGGACACTCTTGAGGCTGAAGTTAATATCCGAATGACTTCAAACTTTTGCACAGTGCTAAATGTCATGTGAAAAACTCTAGTGATTTTCAATGTTTTCCATTAACTATTAATAGACATATAGCCCTTGATTACTTTGAAATCTCTTGTGACGCGCTAGATTTATCCTTATATAAATGTAAATATTTACATGATATGTTGTTTTTTGTTTTTAATTTTAATTATTAGCCTTTGTCATAAATGATGTTCATGCTTTCTCTTCTTCTTAAAATGTTTTGTGGATATTTGTATGCTGCGCATGCCTCTTATGGAGTGTTTAGATACAATAAAATCTTATCTTATCTTATCTTAGTGGCCTTTTATTGATAGATTTTGATATTATTCGGTATTGACACCAAGGGGCATCAGTCAGAAGAAATAAAATGATATCAATTATTCCGCATTGGATTCTTTTTGCAGTGGGTAGCTGATATCAGAAATGTTGCCATAACTTGAAACCAGAAATATTGTTTCTGGTTGATGGGTAGCAGTCTTGTTAATTGTCCAATATTTCCGTTGAGCCTCAGTTTCTCAATCAAGCAGTACGCTCAACAAGAATCCTGAATCAATATCATCAGACCCAGACTGACAGTGGGCCCCCTTCCCATTGCCCCCCTTTCTGCCACCTGGTGTCAAGGTTAAACACTTTATTACGGTGGATATAAGTTAAAGAAAATCCTGTGACATTGCTCCAGAAATACACACATAGTTTTATTTAGTTTGTCTGTATAATTATTACTTCTGCATTGAGAGGACATTACAATTGTCATGTATAACCTTTATAGAGTGTGTTACAAGCCTGAAACATTACAACAATATGAAAACAACTTCATTAACTGAGAGTTACTCAAACATTTGTCTGTAACATTGGTGATCACAACTATTGAGTGAACATGAGGTAGAACAGAAGTTACTAGGCAACACAATAGCATGATAATTAGGACGGAATAACACAACAAAAATAAAACTTTAATTGGGTCTCAATTGGACATCAATATGATTACCAATATTTTATTTATCTAACTAAATTATTACTTCAATACAATGATGCAGATATTTCAGTAGGACTTTGACTCAGTAAGAAACCCTAGCTATCTTTTAAATGTTAATTAGTTTATATACACTCATATTACATTAATATACCCTTTGACTCATATTTGTTCATATTAGATTCCAAAGAGGTTTAACTTAACTTCTTTGAACACTGCATTAAACACAAAATTTACATTTTAACTTCCTTACCTTTATCTTTTTTACTCACATTTTTTAAACACAATTTTTTCTCATGTACAGCGTTTGCTCGTGGGGCTCAAAGTCTGCTTCCACGAGGGTGACATCTCTTACATCTAGCAAATTTAAATCACTTAAGCTAAATGGTTGAGGGTGTACACATAGGATAGATCATGTCACATTCTTTACATATTAATTACCTTAATGTTGTACATCTTTCATATAACTTATATCGAGCTACTTATAAAACCTTATTTTTCTCACTAAATAACTTTTGATAAACCACACTATTTCCCCCCCAGATATACAATAATGTAACTACATGTATTACTTATCATTATGTCATTATAAACTCAACAATGGGTGACTTGTGATGTAACAAATCATAATTTACGTAACAAATCAGAATGTAAGAAATCAAGTCTGTCACATGATCTATGCTTTTCGCAATGTACCATTAATGTCTCTTAATGTTCATTTATATAATCCTAGAATTGTCCATTTCATTTTAATATCTAAAATCTTCATGCTTAGTAAAGTAAGTATTTAATCAATATATATGTATGATTTACTTGTCATACATACAGCAGCTGATAACCCTCCATTAATATATAATTACTGCCACTGGTTTGACATCAATGCCTAGCTTCTCTGATATTAGTAAATGTGACCGCATTTTTAGCTTTAATCATACATTTCTCAATAATGTGTTTTTATCGCAACTAACAGTCATTTTTTATGCCTCCACTAATATGGTGTAATCACATGTCAATGACCTTTGTAGCTCGCATTTTACTATTCACACGAGATTTAATCAGATTATTACTAGATGAGAGCATTTCCTTTTAAAATATCACACAACTCCTCTGTGATGGCATTATCACAATGCTCGTACTACACTATCTCTGTAATGGCATAATGAAGCTAATAGGTTTCATTGGATTCACTTCTGAAATGATCCAAGAAAATTGTCCCATTCATGGGGTAATGCTGAACATTTTGCAATTTTTTTTAATTAGGTTCACTTCTGAGCTTATTTAATTCATTTTTGAGGTCGAGGTTTAGGGGCATCTGACGGGGATGCCACTCCACTGAAAATGTCTGGCAATGTCCATTCATGATATCTGGGGTGATACTGAATATTTTGCAATGGATTTCAATTTGGTTTGCTTGTGAGCAGGGCTTTCTGAAAAGAGTACCCTACCACTAAAAATGTCTGGCATCATCTTTTTGGTATTGACTTTTTATGGCATCTGAAGGGGGTACCACACCACTGAAAATGTCTGGCATTCGTGATATCTAGGGTGATATTGAACATTTTGCAATAGGGTTCTCTTCTGTGATGATCTAGATTACTTCGAGTGTACCAATTAATTACATGGGGATATTTTGGAACTTGAAGCTAATGGTAACAGCAGAGTATTATGTTTATTTTCAGGTTACTTTTTAATTTAACAAGCAGTTGTCATGCAATTTACGGCCGCATTTTGCAAAAAATGGACTGAGAACATGCTAAAAAAAAATTTGTTTGTACAATCTGGGGCCATAATATTAAGAAGGGGGCAAGGACCATGTTTATCATCAGCCTAATTTTCTGAACAGAAAAGTAACCACATTATCCAAACATAAGCATTGTGTCAATTATTTTTCACAGAATCACATGCCCCAATAAACTTCCACCAGCAGTGCAAGCTAACTATGAACTCCATTCTAAACTCTAATTCCTTAAATATACATCATGCAATAAGCAAAACCCTCAATTTTTTTCATTGAAATAACGATTAATTATTGTTATTAATTAGCTTTCTACCACATTCAACAATAATTAAGCATATATAACCCTACACAACACAGGTACAAATCATCCATTTTTAAATCGAAACGTTGAAAGCTGACCTTTACAGGTAGGAAATGAAATGAAATGGAGTTCAACCTCCTACTTTTCTGTTCCCAGAGAGAAAATGGGGTTTAACGTCCATGCGACACAAGCTAGGTCGTTTCAGGTCTAACATATGGTTTAATTTTATTTCAATAATTTGCTTGCATGTAGGGGTGTTTAGCAGTGGGAGGAAACCCAAAGAAAACCCTGTAGGATTATATGCTTAATTGTAGTTGAATGTGGCAGAAATGTTATGAATAACAATAATCAATCGTTGTTTTGATGAAAAACATTGCCAATTTTGCTTACTGAGGTCTGATGTGATACCAGTTGGGGTTAGCCATAATGCAATTTCTTATGTATATCAGGGTCATGGCCCCTCCTGTCAGCCCCAGTTACATAGTTGATTTTCATTTTCATTTTCGTTTGCTTTGTTACTGTTGTAGTTCACATACCTGCTTTAATAGATGATTTTCACATTGTCTCCGCCCAAGCAATCCAAGGTTGCAACATATTACCCTTTGCTCCAATGTGTGCCCCCCCCCCTCGACAAAATCTTGGATCCTGCTTTAATAGATGATATTAACATGATTTTCACATTGTCTCCACCCAAGCAATCCAAGGTTGCAACATATTACCCTTTGCTCCAATGTGTGCCCCCCCCTCGACAAAATCTTGGATCCGGGCCTGCCTGGTCAGCCCAAAATTTCTCAGTACCTGGGGAATGAGTAGATAACAAATCTTATCTCTCCACACTCCGTGTTTCGAGATAAGATTTTGGCCTATAGTCTCCAATGTAGCACATCCCGTCGTGATTCACTCCTGCTGCGATTAAACAAAATTGACAATATTTTTCATCAAAACAACGATTGATTATTGTTATTTATAATATTTCTGCCACACTCAATTACAATTAAGCATGTAATCCTACCTGGAACGGGTATAAATCATCGCATTTAAAATCGAGGCGTTATGCCGTTACTAAGACCGCCATCTTTTTTAGAGCAGTGAAGTCTAACAGCTGTCATAATGTGGGCGGGCGCTCAATCTTAGGCTTTATAACAGCCAATCAAAAACGCAATTACATGTGGAAATACTAAATGACATCCACGTGTATATCAATGGAAGTGGATGTCTGACAAAATATAGATTCAGTAATTTAAATGCGAATATTTGGAGTTAGGCGATAGTTGTGCCACCGCATTGGCCTCTGTAAGTTTAATTAGTGATAAGAGTATTAACTTATCTTATTTTAAAGATGTTACATGCATTAATAAAGAAATTGAGTTTGCAACATAGAACTAAAGCGCCTCAAATCGTAGCTAAAAACAAGAACATCAGTATATCTCAACGTTTTTAGCTACGTTCTCGTAGCTACCACACACCCAGCAGCCGAACCCAATGCTAACCATATAAATATTGTGGGGTTTTTTTGTCCCCACAGGATCAACAACACACCTGCAGTGCACAATTAATTAATTTGACTTTCTTGGTAACAAACATGCTTCTTTAGGTTCTTTCAAAATTTATCATAATCTCTCATTCCAGCCAAACAACTAGACACTCTTCAATGCTGATAGTTACCTGGATAGTACAAAGCTATATCCTACACCTTATTCACAACACAACAATTTCACAAGTCAATTTTCCAAGTAACCTTTCGTTTTCTCAGTCAAAATGAACTGCCTTCTTACTACGCCATCACTGACAGTGTCCTCCTGGCAGTGCCGTCTGTCAAAAAATCTCGATTGTCCAGGACAAATTAATGTTCGAAATTGTCTAAGATAGCATGAAATTTGTTGATCGCGCGAGCATTCATTAACACTTACTTTTGTTAATCCAAACCAACTCTCAGGTTTATCACAGTTCGTGATGATTTGTCACAGCCCCCTTATCCAACGACATATCCCTGATGTCACTCATTCCGAAGATCTTCTCATTTTGCTCTGTTGGAGGATGTTGTTTTGAGAAAATGATGTCAGGTAGCCATGTTTAAACCATGATTAATCAATACTGACAATACGACATGTGCCGTGGCTGACATTTTCGCTGATCTATCTGTATATTATATTAAATTAAATGAAGCTGTATAACAGATCCCCAACCCTATACATTTTAAAATTATTTGCTTACCCAGTTTATGCCAATTGGAATATAACAAATAAATGAAATAAAATGGGTCGATTGGAATAAAATGACCCGTTAAGAATAATAAAACAATGTTGTGAAATATGTAATTTCAAAAAAAAACATCACAGGAAAGGCCGAGTTGTGTCGTCCTGCCATTCGAACTGACTAAACTGCTGGGCATAGCTTTTTACTTTGCTACGTCGGCCGACGTATACCACTTTACAAATAAAAAACCCTATCTGACAGAGAGGCTCCCCCCCCCCCGCAGAAATCTCGAAATAAATAGATGACACATTTATAACACAAGTATCAGATAGGGATAATTTTTTTTCAAAACTATCGTGCAATCAAACTGATTATAACTACACTAAGTTTCACCACTCTCAATGAGATAGAATCAAAGCCATAGCTTTTGGGGGAAATTGTAATCATTGAACTCAGTCAAGACATTCGCCTAATAAACATCTTAACATTTATCTCAGTTAAAAGCAGAGCTCTTCTGTTCCAAGGTCTTGACAAATAAAATTGCTCATCGCTTCTTAACCTAAGCAAAAAAAAAAAATCAATCTTTATCGCTCTCACTTACTTTTAACCAAAGATATCGTATCCCAAAGCACCAACCAATCAAATTCACCTACACCTACGTTGTGGCTCAATTAGAAGGACAGTTATTGTGTTCCAAAGTCTCAACCAATCAAATTGATTATCACTATGCTTACCCATAGCAAAAAATGCTCATCTTCGAACTAATAAACATATACACCAAGTTTGAACATTCAAGTACAATTAGACGGGGGGTTATTGTGTCCCAAACAAAAAGTGTGACGCACATGCAGACGGACCGACAGACAAACGGACGAACCCATTTTCTTCGAAAGGCGGAGGACAATAAAATAAATTAATATAGCCTAAAAATATAATGTTGTTTTAGAATGAAAAAAAAATCAATATATTTATGTAACATTTATTTTTTAATAAAGTTAGCTAGATCAGCTCCCAATGAACCCAAATAAAACTCACTGCAGAATATTTAGCACAACCCTTGGTAACATGAATAAACAGAGCCAAACATTTTCTATCGACGTTTACTCCCCCCCCCCCCCCAAAAAAAAAGACCCAACTTCCCCAAAGGAAGTTAGGTCGGCTCAAAAATGAACCCAATAAAATCCACTGCTGAGCACCACTAAAACATCTTGAATGGACAGTGTCAGGTTGTTAACAGGGGCGGATCCCCCCCCCCCCACACACACACACACACCTGCTCTGCTACATAAAAAAAAATAATGCCTTGCATCAATGAAATTACATCACAAAATGATCCTACATCAGTATAAAAATGATTTTTCTGTTTTAAAAGCTCAATTTGTATGTTTGCCTATGTAATTGAGAGACGATGATGGCAGATTTCCGTAACAGAAACCTGGCAAACCCCCTCCTGCAAATATTTCTGGATCCGCCCCTGTGTTAGGGTGAAGAGGTATCTTCCCATAAAAATCATGTTCGCTTGGTCGTTTCCTTATGTTACCACGGTAAAGTACTAGCATTGGGAAGCCACGTATCCTTAATTCAATCCGCTACTTAAACTATCTATTGGTCATCCGATTTTGATCTGATCTACATGCTGATGTGTCACTTTGATATCAAAGGGACCCTTTCTGGTTAACAGGAAAGGGGAGATAGATGCACAGAGTGCAACCAATTCGTGATTGTGGTTTGTGGACCCATAGTCTATACTGTGGCCCATTGATTTAAATTTCAGGATGTTACCTACATGTAACACGGATGATACAAAGTAAATAGTAAAGGTGGTAGCCTAGTTCATGTGGAACGGTGTCTGATCGGGGTTGAGAGGGCGTTGTCCGATCAGACACCGTTCCTAAGGAAACTATATATATATAGGGGTAGACGAGTGTCACAGCTTTATTTCTCAGCAGAGGCACTGAAGTCACCGAACTCCTATTGATAAGTCACCTAAATCCTATCGATAAGTCACATAACTCCTATTGATAAGTCACCAAGCTTGTATTGACTACATGTAATGATAAAAGTTTGGTACGTTAGGGAGAGAGAGAAATAGGGTTTAAGGTCCCCTCGACACAAATTGGTACAGGGGCCTATTTCACGAAATTTTAACTAAGATAAGATCCCAATTTTAGTAATTTGATTGGAAAATATTAGATTGATTTTAGTGCTTAGCCAATCAAAATTGAAGTATCTACTAAAATTGGATTTTATCTTAAGTTAAAATTTCGTGAAACAGGGCCCAGGGCGAGAGAGAAATAGGGTTTAAGGTCCACTCGACACAAACTGGTTATTTCATGACTAACATAATATGGTGTTACTGTTAATTTTATTTCAATAATTCGTATGCGCGTAGGGGTCTTTAGCAGTGGGAGGAAACTGGGGGAAGCTCCGCTGAATGAAGATCAATTTTATTGGCTTTATATTTGCGGGGAGGCGCGAAAATGGCCCAAATGTCTTTAGCACTGGGAGTAATTCGCCAAAATATTATTGACTATAAAGAATAATAAATATTGGTCCCTCGATATGAGGGACTCGCCTAGGGTGAGTTGCCAATTTACAATGTTCAGAGCAAAATGGGTTCAAAACTGCGTGTATATTTCTAGGCTTTTATTCCCTGGATCTCCAAGGATCTTTGGATAGCTATTACAACAGCTGAAACGGGCTCGAAGTCGCTTATGATATAAGGACCAGAGAATGATAAATATTTTGTTTCTTAGGAAGCTTTGCAAGGAGCACTAAAGAGTTGTAAATACAAAACTGTCCCTCTCCAATTTGAAAAGCAATGAAAAACGCGCTGGTAAACTGTTGAATAATTAATCCATAATTCGCAAATGTAAAGACACACGTGTGTAAATCACCAAGAAGCTTGTTCGTTTCCTCGGGGATTCAAGCACTTTGAAACAAAGCACATGGTTTTTTTTCCAAACAAAGACAGAAACCCAGTAGGTGACATGATTCTTCTGCGGCTTAGTTCAAATGGTAAACAAAAATAACTGTGGCATAAAACTTATCAATGGTAGCTCCTTGACGGCAAATAGACTTTTAAAGCTTATACGGGTAATAAAGAAATGATAAAGCATTATTTATTATGCAGCGGTTTTATTCACCTCTGAAATGATCTAGTAAACAAATCAGATATTGCCCATGCACGGGGTAATGCTGAACATTTTAAATTGCAATTTATTTTATTGGGCTCACTTCTGAACTCAGCTAACTAACTTGGGACGTCTAACAGGGGTGCCACACTATTGGATATGTCTGGCATTGCCCATTCCTGATATCTGGTGCGATACTGGACATTTTGAAATAGGTTTCATTGGGTTCTTTTCTGAGACAATCTAGATTTACTTTGAGTGAACCAATTACAACCGTCTGCCGGGGGGGGGGGGCACCCCACCAATAATAATCTCTGGCAGGGCAGTGGCCATTCATGATATTTAGGAAATGAACTCACAGACATATTATAGGAATCAATAGCTAATTGAGGCTACATAACGTCTAGCCGTAGCGCCGTTGTTTGGATAAAATTTCTCTCAAAGCACACTATTTGGTATGTCCGTCTTTATTAGCCCAGTCCGAGCAGATAAACCCCATTTATATTCGTTAAACCCCATTACAGAATCCGAGAAGTAAAATTTCAAAACTGTGTCCATCCCTAATGTATTTTTCCCGCCAATCTTCCAAGAAGTAACCTTCGAAGCTGTATCCATCCCTTAAGTATTTTTCCCGCCAAATTTCAGATAATTTTCTATGATTGGATAATACTATTTTAGCAACGGGCTATTGTTTTATTAGTTATTAAATATGTTATGGTCTATGTCACATCAAAAGAACTTATTACACGTTTTTCTATGACACAATACTCATATGTTATTTGGTCATTTAGTTTTGACAAACCAACCATTATAATAGTTCGCAATATTATATTGATCCTATAACGAGTCAAACAAAAATGTCTTAATGTGGCTAGTAATATGTCAGATTGTATCCTGTTCCTACACGACCGTGTATTTACTTTCTTCGAGATAAGATAATAGGTCTACACAGAGCAAATTTATTTGAGTGGTAATTTTTAGGCTTGGTCCACATCGAATGAAATAACTTGCTCTTCGCCGGCAACTCTTCGATGAAACACGGGTCACATGACTGCTGATGAGAAGTGGTGTCTGTGTTGAAGGAGTGAACACGTCTGCATTATTTTACCGGTTGAATTGTTATCACATAGTGTATAGGTAAGCTCGATCTGTATTTTATGACAGTTTTAATGTTTAACTTGACATTTTGATCGGTGCAAACACAAACGGGCAAATAGATTGTTCTGTAACTACTGTATCCATCACTATTCATGCAATTTTAAAAAATACAAAGAAACAGGATCAGCCAGCAATATTTAGTGAATAGAACTTATTTACTTACATTATTTACCTAACCTACTGTATTATTATCTAAAGGTGAAGATGAATTTAACAACACTAGTTTTTAGTCTCTAATAAATGTTCACAGCAAGGAGTAAGTCTTAAATATTTTGTTAGCCTGAACTCTCAGTCAGCAGGCGCGGATCCAGGAGGGGCCCAGGGGGCCATGCCCCCCCCCCCCCCCTCAGACCCAGTGTGACAGTTGATTTTCATTTGGCTTTGTTACTGTTGTAGTTCACATATCTGCTCTTTAATAGATGATATAAACATGATTTTCGCACTGTCTCCACTGGGGACTACACCAAACCTGATTATTACCCTTTGCTCCAATGAACCCCTCCCCCCCCCCCCCTCAACAAAATCCTGGATCTGGGCTAGGTCAGCTATCTTATAAATTTAGTTTAATCCTAAAGTTCTAGTCTGTTATATATTGTAAGATCATGTTTCATTACAATACAGACATACATAAAATAGTATTAAAAAAAATTACATACAGAACCTTGTTATCATTGACTAGGCTATATTAGACCACTTTAAAAAAGGTGTATTCACAGGCTAGAATAGCAGGAAATGTGTTTGTGTTTGCAAATTTTCCAAAATGTTCTTGTGGGGGTCCTTACAAGCTAAACTCCGCTCTCTCAAAAGACCTGTGCCACCGCAAGTAACCCCAAATTTTTTGGGTCATTTTTGGTTCTGCCACCCTTAACTGTCATAGATGATCGTACCTGTATGCCTATGAGTGAATGAAACTACACAGCTTATTTTTTCCTATTCATATACAATTATATACCCAATCACCCTAAATTTTCTAGAGCATGCACAATCTATGATGACCTTCTAGTGCAAATTTAAGGTATTACTTTTATTTTTTGACAAACTTTTGAGACATGGATATGTTACACTGAAACCTGTATTGAAATATGGATATGTTACACTGAAACCTGTATTGAAATATTCAATGGTCATCATTGTCTGTAATTATATTGCTAACTTTAGCTTGATATGTATGGAGCATATATCGATGCCATAGTTTTGGAAGGTTGTAAGTACCACTTATGACCCAAATAGCTTTTTTGCATATGACGACTATCACATTTACAGCCTTCTCTATGCAAAATTTCAGAACTGTAAGGTCGTAACTTCCTAAAAAACATTGCTATTAAAATGTTGATATCCTTATTGCGTTATTAAGATTGGATTAGGTTTTCCTCTCATATCTCAAAAACTAAATCCGACAATTTTTGACACTTAAGACCTTTCAGAACTATGACATCGATATATTTCAGCATGATTTCCCCTTGTCAGTGGTGTGAGATGGAGATAAAAAATGTCTCTTCATTGAGTTGCGATGGAAAACCGTTGATACCATTCTGAAATTTTGCCCTGTGAACTTAGCTGCTGTTGGCCATTCTGAAATTTTGCCCTGTGAACTTAGCTGCTGTTGGTGTATGTTTCGTTGCCTGGCAAATGATTTTTATAAAGGTCAATAATAGTATTATTAATGATAGTGTTTACTACACAGCATATCTGAATAACCTTTCAGTTTGGATGGCACCAATGTTGTTATATCAGCAGGTGTGATAATTTGACAATTAAACTGTAACTTAATTATATACAACTGGCAGTAGTTTTCTCTTTGATGTCCATAGCAGTTATATCTCATAACAACCTGTCAAGACGTCATCCATAGGTTGATACATTTGGTTCATATCAACCGCTGATGACGTCATCTTAGGTCAATATATTTGGCTCATATCAATCCCTGATGACGTAGATGATCGAAATAATACAAAGAACACAGAAATAAGAGTTTGTTGCATTCAGGACCGAAATAGATGGTGTACTTATTGGCATATTTAAATCGGTTATCCACACTCCATGTCTAAGTTATCTTTGAGAATTTTTTTTCCATCCACATTTCGATTCTCCACACACTCCAAGACTTGAAAGTATTTATTGCCAAAGAGTTTCTTTGTAAAGTATTTTTGGGTACAGTCCACTTAAAACAGTCGGTCAAATCCTTCTCTGAACATACCGAAAACCTTCAATCACGGTTCACTGTAAGAATTTTCGGAAAAGATTGCCCTTTGATCCAAATTTTCTTCAGGCTTTAAATAGATCCTCTTCGATATTTGCATTCACATCTATTCCATTCTTAATGTTCGCTAAAAAGGATTGATTCTTTGTCTGCTTCGTATTACTATCCATTTTATTTTAGCTTTCAATTTAATTACTCCAAAATGGCGACGTATAAACAAAAACATGCACATACTTTCATGTGATTACTTCGGTAATTTTCGCTATTTGGTGGAAACTATCGAGCAATTCGTCAGCAGGTAGATGAAGTGACTTATTGTCAGTTAGTTATGGTATGAAGATACGTCACCTCGTCTACCTACCGATGAATTAAACAATCATTGTTGCCTTTTGTTAGAAGAGCCCATTAAATTTAAGAGTGATATGACGTTTTATACTTCTATATAAACCTTCTCTCCCTCGGATTGATATGATGGACAGAAGCCTGTGTGGTCTCTATCATATCAATTTCGGGTAGGTTAAATCAATTACATATATACATAGAGGCCTTACAAAACAGTTTAACGGACGACATTTTCAGTTTGGAAAAGGATATGCAGTAGCATAGGCGTACAGACTCGATGACAGTTAGGGGGGGCAGATCCCAAAATGCCCCCCAAAATTTTGAGTTTAGTTAGAGCCAGGCTGGTCTTCCTCGAGAGGCGAAGAAGCGGTGCTTACCTTGTATGGACAACTCCCCCTCCCCCGCCTAGAAAATTTTTGAATATTTGACGGCTGCGAACAGTCAGCTTGCCCGAAAGTTAGAGCCGCAGCTGCCCCCCCACCCGACTTGTACGCTTATGTGTAGAGGTTGTTTTCTAATTTGTTATAGATATGACAGCCCAAGTATAACCTATCCCAAATAAAATATAATACTTTATGCTATTACATACGGATGTAGAGGCATTTATTAGTACATATTTTAAGGGTATATAATATTGTCAGAGCAGTGGTTTAATTGCTTATTTCTGCGAAACTGAAGTCATAACTTTCATATTAATTTTACCTTTTTAAAGAATGGACTTTTTAACCACTCCACTAACAAGTTGTAAAGTAATAAGGAGTTAAAATTTTACGATTGCGTTAACTATCACCTTGACCCACATATAGATACATACAGTTGAATTTAAATTACCTTAAATAATTAGAATATCATTGTGATCCACCATCAAAGGTACATATATTAATCCAAATGTTTTGAGATCTACTAAAAGATCATTTAAAAAGAAGTGACTTTAAATGAGGGTAGATCTATCCACATGTAGCTTGAGGACAAGTAGTATATATTTATGTTAAACCGTGAATATGGAAAGGGTATACTAAATCAATTAGATTTTGTGCATCTAGGTCAATCATAGTACATTTACATTTAATAAACATAAGTATATACTTTTCAATATAAATGACATATTTATTTGAAGATGTCAAGAGTAAACCTGCTACCCATACTTGAGAGAATGATTTATATTATAATGACTTCTGTTTGATAAATACAGTCAGATAAACACCGTCAGGTAGAATGGTAGATATAATATTGTAATGTTAAGAAATCATTCTATGATTACAGTCATTCCATGATTACAGTTATTCTATGATTACAGCCATTCTATGTTTAGTCATTCCATGATTATAGTCATTCTATGATTGCAGTCATTCTATGTTTACAGTCATTACACAATCACAGTCATTGTATGTTTACAGTCATTGCATGAATACACTCATTGTATGTTTACAGTCATTGCATGAATACAGTCATTCTATGATTACAGTCATTTCAACTATTTTGTCTTCTTTTGTTAATATCTTATATTTTTTTTTTCAGTTTGATAAAGGAAAACCACAAAAATAAGCAGTTATCATGTCATATCAAGTGAATAGAATTGTAAGTAATATTTCATCCTAATTTTTAGATGCCCACATTGAAATGTTTTTGTATTTGCTGTCGGTTCTTTCTGTTAATCAGAGCCACAGTGGCTTAGTGGGTAAGACGCTGGCTCACTAGCCTGGAAGTCATGTTTTCAATCCCTGCATTGGCAGAGAATGTTCATTGTGATTTTCCAACGTGGTTTCCCCTTGTCAATTGTGCAGGATGGAGGACAGCTGTCTAGTCATTTGGATGTGATGAAAAATGAGATTCTGTGTATACATTGACTTGCACGTAAAAGATCCCTTGGCAGTGGAATTTGATATAAGAGTAAGCCATGGTGCCACTGCCCGGCCAAAAATTTCCCTCATAGAATGCTGTATGGCATATGCCAGACTTAATTAGCCCTGTCGGAGCTAAAACGGAGGACGTTAAACCCCCTTCCATTTATTTCATTCCTGTTCATCAGCTAATTACAGTGAAAATCCAGCATTTATCATCCAGTCTGTTATAATACCTTATGAATACTCTAATGACAAAAGTTATTTTATTCCATCTCCTTGAAATTTGTAATGCCTTACTTGCATTAGTGAGGTTAAAGAGCCTAATAAAACTCAATAATTAGTCAGCACTTCATTGATGTTTATCATGTTAAAGATTTTACTTTCTATTTACCAAAGAAATCACAGCCTTTATGGGATTAGTTGTGATGGGCGTATGTTTCGTTACCTGACAATCTATATTTTGATATTTGTTCACTGTGTAGGTGGTGGTCACATTCCAAATCTTATCTCAAAGTATATTTATGGTGTAAAGTTTACACTTTAGTCATGTGTAAGTTAATTAAACATTATATGAAACAAATAACATCCTGATTGGGATGAGTATGCATGATAGATAGATGTATTCAGAGGTTGGCAATATAAGCTGTTGAACAGGTCATATAATGTACATGACTATGTCTTAGTGTATGTATATGTATGTATATATGCTGTCCATAATGGACGTTTTGATGCAATAACCATCTGATCTTATCTTATGTAGTATTTAGGGAAAAGATTTTTTTTTAAAACCCATGAGTAACAGGTTCAGCTAGATTACCAACTGTCAAGGTCTCTTCAAAGCCTTGACAAGAACTTGAGTCTAAATATATATTTGATAAACTTGTTAGCAAAGTCTCTTGGTTGAGTGAATTCATTCAAGCTTTAAATTTGTAGAAATTGTGAAAGAGAGGATAGCTACATTTCTTTACTGCTAAGAGCACCCATAGCCAGCCCCCACAAAAAAAATGTTGCTGAACATAGTTCTAAAATACCTACTGTTCGTAACAGACAGTAGTCTTGACCTGGCAACTTTCTGTGCAGCACATTCGTTTGAGCCCATTGTGTTGTGGGCTGTGTCTTGTCATTCTGTGCATTATTCAGAGATCGCCAGACAACGAATGTCTGGACTAGAAATTACGTCCAATTATGCACCTACCCCACTCGCTTGGTTAAGAGTTCAAATTGATTTATTGAAGGGGGTTGGGATGGCCTAGTGGTCTAGAGTGCCGCGCTTCAACCTCTAGCTGGCCGGTCACCTCTGGTTTGCTGCTGTGGTTTCGAGCCCAGATGTGAGCGTATGTGGCATGGAGATAGTGTGCCTTCTCAACCTCGTGGGTTTCCTCCGGGCATTCCAGTTTCCTCATACTGCTAAAGACCCCTACTCGCATGCGAATTATTGAAATAAAATTAAAAAATCATGTTAGTCCTGAAATGACCTAGTTTGTGTTGAGTGGACGTTAAACCCCATTTCTCTCTCTCTCTCCGATTTATTGAAAAAAAAAAAACAACACATGATAGGCAGAAATTCTAAACTGCAAACATCTTCATATCACAGGGAACAAAATATGCCATCATGTTTCTTCGCATAAAAGAAACAAATTTTCAGAGTAAAGTGACTTAAAGGTATGGGGTATGGCCTGCTACAAGGACCGATTTCCTGTGTTGATATCTTGTGGCTTAGAGGTCTAATGTGTGCTCTTTAGATCACAAGGTCAGTTATTGATTCAAGTACTGTGGTTTCAGTACTTATGAGTTCCACCCTTTTTACTGGTATTTAAAAACAAGTTGTTAAATCCCATTTCACTCTTTCGCTCTTGTATAAAACATTTGTTTCAAAATATTCACTGGTAATCTTTAAAAAGTTATTAATGTGATGATTATTTTCTGTCAACCTAGTGCTGATATCCTCTCTTTGTCTCCATACTGACAAAATGGAAACTGTATGGTAGTCTCATAATGACCCACTTGGGATTTATCACCTATACTCAAACAAAACTTGTCAGACACACCCAATCATTAACAAATATTCTTATCTATATGGTTTCACATGTAGGTCACGTAACTGGTTTAGTATACCCAAAGTTGATATACAAATATTCAGTTTTGATTTACATGACCAGCTCTTGACTAAAGCAGACATTTTGCTTACATACAAAAATTGATAAATTACAAGTGGTATGTGGCTTAAAAAAATTGATAAATTACAAGAAGTATGTGGCTTAAATCTTTATTTACAAAAAATGACCGAGATGTTTAGTTTTAATTTGGTTTGCTAACTTGGTGTTGGCAGAGAAAGTCAGGATGTTCCAGCAGGGTCTCCCTTGTCAGTGGGGTGGGGGATCACATGGCTAAGTGGGTAAGACGCTGGCTGGCTAGCCTGAAGGCCGGGTGTTTGATACCTGCATTGGTTAAGAAAGTTCATCCAGATTTTCTGGCATGGTTTCCCCTTATCAGTGATGCAGGATCGAGAGCTTGACATGAACAGATGTCTATTTGTTCGTATGGGATGAAAAAACTGTGGTCCTGTGTACACTTTTGTGTGCATGTAAAAGATCCCTTGACAGTTGGAATTCGATATAAGAGTAGGCCGTAGTGCCGCTGCCCAGGCAAAATTTCTTCATAGCACGCTGTATGGCGTATGCCCGTCTTCATTAGCCGAGATTAGGAGCAGAACAGTAGGACGTTAAACACCATTTCATTGCATTTTGTCAGTGGGGCAGGGAGGATGTTCTTGCAAGGGACAATGTACAGTTATGCGGATGGGACAAAAACTGAGGTTCTGTATTGACAAGTACACAAAGAAACACTTGGCAATTGAAATTCGATATATAAGAGTAGAACACTGTCCATCAAAATAATGCTCAAAGCACACTATATGGATGGCCATCTTAATTAGTCCAGACGGAGCAGAACTGTAGGATCTTAAACACCATTTCATTTCATTCCCATAGCAACAAATTCCATGTTTTTCTTTCTTTTCAATGATTACAGTCGGCACCACAGATTATAGCCATACCTGGTGGATTAAAAGTTGGTACACAGATTGTTATTCGAGGAAAAACTCCATATAGTTCAGAGGGGTAATTGTTTAAATTTGGTCTTAATATCAACATGTTTTTATTTAAACCAAATCCTAAAAAGTGCTATTGATATACCACTTGAGATGGTTGTTGAATGTAGCTTATGGAGATTAGCAAGACAACAGTAATATTTACTAATGGGCCTGTCACACTATAACGTTTTAGACAACTTATTCCGACGTATGAAATAATTATCCAACACGCTGGCATACGCTGAAGTTGAATTCAAAAATCAAGAGGACGCACTTTTTGGACGCATATATAACGTACTTCTAACGCGCTGAACGAATATATAACCTATGTTTAACGTATGAGTTACTTATTATCCAACGTAAACATAACTTATACAAGTATATGACAGCGTGTGCCCAACGAATTTTTAGCGTTCTTGACTGATGAAGAACTGATGTACAACGTTAGTCTACCTTAGGCCTAACTTATCCATAACGTGTTGGGGCTTATTTTGACGACAACGTGAGGTCAAATATATACGCTGGGGCTCGCTAGACCAACAAGACATTATAGGGCTGTCACACATTGACGTATAGCATCAGCGTATGCCGACGTATGAGAAATTTAGCGAGCACGCTGGTGTACGTCGAATACGTTATGTGTACGTTTTTAACAAGTTACGAGCATGCTGAAAAACGATGGTACAAGTTGCTGTACGCTGAACGCGGCCCAAAATTTTGTGCATGCATAAAATTTTCAGCGGATGCCGACGTATTGCTTACACGTTAGGCGTATGTTACAGGTGCGCGACGGGTAAGATATGCACCCGTTCAGGCACGTTTCATATAAGTTACTCATAAGTTACTCCTGACGTCCTGAGCGTGTTTGAAACGTGTGTAGAGATGCGCATGTGCAGAAGTCTACAATCATGGCGGACCCTCCACTTTTATATCTGACGTCACGTGGTCGTCGAATTATGTCCCAACACGTTCTGCACGAGTTCCGCGTAAGTCAAGAACGCTAAACATTCGCTGGGCACACGCTTTCATATGCTTGTATAAGTTATGTTTACGTCGGAGTTATACGTTATGAATAAGTTACTCATACGTTAAACATAGGTTATATATTCATTCAGCGCGTTAGAAGAACGTTATATATGCGTCCAAAACGAGCGTCCTCTTGATTTTTAAATTCAGCTTCAGCGTATGCCAGCTTGTTGGATAATCATTTCATACGTTCAGTAAGTTCTAAGGGCGCCAGAAGTACGTTGCCTATAGGTTACGCGTACGCTGCTCAATTGCCCTGCTGGTAGCCAACGTATGTCAACTTATAAGTAACTTACATGTAACGTGCGTGAACGCGTGCATACCTTACCCGTCGCGTACTTCTAACTTACGCCTAACGTGTAAGCAATACGTCGGAATACGCTTAAAATTTTGTGCATGCAACTTATACCATCGTATTTCAGCATGCTCGTAACTTGTTAAAAACGTACACCAGCGTGTTTGCTAAATTTCCCATACTTCGGCATACGCTGATGCTATACGTCAATGTGTGACAGGCCCATAAGACAAAAAGCAAGTCAATGAACATTTTAGGAATTATTTAAGATCAATGAAACTTTCTGTTGCACGCTTCTAACAACATAATTATTAAAATAGCAATTGGAACAATAAACCCAATGTAAAATTTTTGAATTGTTTTCACAACTGACAATCTAGATGTTATGGCAATTCACACTTGTTGGGCTTTTTTTTGATTTGATAGATGTAAATAAAATGTAACTTTTTAGGTAAATAAGGGGGCCGGATGGCTGAATGGTTAGCATGTGTATCATAAAGCCTGGCATTGAGTCAACTGGTGTGGTTTCGAATCCCTGGTTGTATGTGACAAGGGGTAGAGTCGCCTGTCAAATCTTGTGGGTTTTCTGTGGGTCCACCAGTTTCCTCCCATTGCTAAAGACCCCTATGCACAAAAGAATTATTGAAATAATGTTAGTCCCAAAATGACCTAATTTGTGTCAAGTGGACGTTAAACCCCATTTCTCTCTCTTTAGGTGAATAAAAGTTTCTGCGGATAATGATTGTGCTAAATGTCTCAGTCGCATAATCATTTGAGGTATCATCCTTGGAACTTGAACATTCACTGAATTAAGTTCAATTTTTATTTGAGCCCATTTCTGGCATTGTAGGACTAAGGTGTGAGACACCTATCAATTTCTATATTTATAATTATCCTTTGCTTATTTCTTTCAGGTTTTCTCTCAATTTTCAGAATGACCATGATGGTAGTAACATTGCGCTACATTTTAACCCAAGAACAGATGGAAACACAGTTGTAAGAAACTCCTATGCAGGAGATTGGCATGATGAAGAAACAGATAGTCCACATTTTCCATTTCTGGAGGGAAAGAAGTTCACTTTACGTTTCCTCGTCACTCCTGATGAGTATGACATATCTGTTAATGGAAAAGATTTCGTCAAATTTTCTCATCGTTTGCCGTTCAATGAAGTAGAATATTTGAAGCTAAACGATAATGCTGAGTATTATGACCTAGCAATACAAAACAATAAGGTAAGTAATAATTATTAAAAATTACATATTTACTACATCTTCTTTTCAGTCTACTCTCCATTACTTCCGTATTAGTTATATTCTCTTTAAAGCCTGATTTGAGCAAATTTTATCGGTGAAGACAATTGTTGGCAAAGTAAGGTGTCTTTTGATTGGCTTAATAAGGGGACAAGTTTGCTCGATTGGACATATATTTGAAATAGAAATGTTGTTAGACTGTAGTGGAAGAGAAATGAAAGTACAATCTGCATATTATTAAAGAATGCTCCAAGCTCAGACTCGGCTCAATTTAGGGGATCAGGGACCCGAAATAGTTCAGAAATGACATCTTCAGTGTTCCATTTTTATACGCCCACATTTTCATGTGGACGTATATTGTCGTCGCCCCTGTTCGTCCGTCCGTCCGTCCGTCCGTCCACAATTGTTTGTGAACAGTCTACAGGTCACAATTTTTATCCGATTTCAATGAAACTTAAAATATAGGTTTATCACCCTAAGATCTCGGTTCCTTTCGATATTGGCATGTATCGGACGGTAACTTCATGGGTTATGGCCCCTGATTGTACGAAAAATCACGTTTTTTAGCTTGTGAACAGTGTAGAGGTCACAATTTTGAACCGATTTGGATGAAACTTGAAATGCATGTTTATAAACCAAAGATCTTGGTTCCTTTCGATATTTGCGCCAATTGGATCGTAATTTCCTGAATTATGGCCCCTGATTGTCGGAAAAATCGCCCTTTTTAGCTTGTGGTCCCTCTGGAGGTCAAAATTGTTATCCGATTTAAAAAACCGTTTGATTATATCACCGTTACATGGTTATGAAGGTTGACTTCGAATTTCGTGAAAATCGGACCAAAATTGACGGACAAAATGGCCGCCATTTGTACGCGAATAGTGTGAAAATATGTTATATCAAGGTTGTGGACCTTATAGAGGTCACAATTTTGAACCGATTTGGATGAAACGTGACATGTATGATTATAACCGAAAGATCTTGGTTCCTTTTGATATTTGTGCCCATCGGATCGTAACTTCCTGAATTATGGCCCCTGATCATCCGAAAAATTGCCCTTTTTAGCTTGTGGTCCCTCTGGAGGTCAAAATTGTTATCCGATTTAAAAAAACGTTTGATTATATCACCGTTGCATGGTTATGAAGGTTGATTTCGAATTTCGTGAAAATCGGACCAAAATTGACAGACAAAATGGCCGATGTTTGTACGCGAAGAGTGTGAAAATATGTTATATCAAGGTTGTGGACCTTATACGGGTCACAATTTTGAACCAATTTTGATGAAACTTGACATGTATGTTTATAACCCAAAGATCTTGGTTCCTTTCGATATTTGCGCCCATTGGATCGTAACTTCCTGAATTATGGCCCCTGATTGTCCAAAATTAAAAATCGCCCTTTTTAGCTTGTGGTCCCTCTGGAGGTCAAAATTGTTATCCGATTTAAAAAACGGTTTGATTATATCACCATTTCATGGTTTTGAAGGTAGAGCATAAATTTTGTGAAAATCGGACCAAAATTGATGGACAAAATGGCCGCCGTTTGTACGCGAATAGTGTGAAAATATCTTATATAAAGGTTGTGGACCTTATAGAGGTCACAATTTTGAACCGATTTTGATGAAACTTGACATGTATGTTTATAACCCAAAGATCTTGGTTCCTTTCGATATTTGCGCCCATTGGATCATAACTTCCTGAATTATGTCCCCAGATTGTCCGAAAAATTGCTTTTGTTCGCTTTTGGTCCCTCTGGAGGTCAAAATTATTATCCGATTTAAAAAAACGTTTAACTATATCATCGTTACATGGTAATGAAGAGAGAGTGTGAATTACGTGAAAATCGGACTAGAATTGACGGACAAAATGGCCGCCATTTGTACACGAATAGTGTGAAAATATGTTATATCAAGGTTGTGGACCCTATAGAGGTCACAATTTTGAATCGATTTTGATGAAACTTGACATGTATGTTTATAACCTAAAGATCTTGGTTCCTTTCGATATTTGCGCCCATCGGGTCATTACTCCTGAATTATGTCCCCTGATTATACGAAAAATCACCCTTTTTAGCTTGTTGTGCCTCTGGAGGTCACAATTATTATCTGATTTAAAAAAAAAACGTTTGATTATAAAAACCAAACAAATTCTAATGATTTTCTGATAATTCCTTAATATGCAACAACTCTTGTTGACTGCCCGGACGATTTGGCTGCTGTGTGGGCGTATGTTTCGTTGCCTGGCAACCTATTTTTCCAAATTTTCTTGATGGGCACTGCAAACCACCACATCATGTGTTTTTCGTACCTTAGGTAATCACAAAGTGTCACTACAACACTTCAATATGGAGATACTGGATGCTATGATGTAATTTGAAACATTAAATATGTTAATATTTAGAACAGTTCTGCTCTGTTATTGATTTACTAGGATAACTATAAATTCAAATGAGACATATGTTACCAAAATGAGGTTAAAAATTAAGGTAGAATAGATTAGCCTGCTATAGGATATGTATTAGGTTTAATTGATCAAAATTTATATCCTAGTGCATGCTGTTAATTTCATTTTAAGTATAACACATTTATATTCTGGTTATTTGTAGATCTGCTTCAGTAACATATATCTTCTATGTAATAAGCATGTTCAGGAAAAAAAGCTTTCCAAAACAGGTTATGGCAAATTTTTTTAAAACAACATTATATCTTTGGAAGTTTCCAGGTTATTAAATAGGTTATTTCTTTTTTAGCTCTCCAGTATTTTACTCATTTCAAATACTGAATTTGCAGTAGTTATCTATTTGACTGAAGTCTTTTATATTTAATTTTAGACTGCCCCTTTCAATGCTGTATTTCCTGACAGAAGTCTTTTATATTTAATTTTAGACTGCTCCTTTCAATGCTGTATTTCCTGACAGAAGGTTAAGAGAAGGTGTAGCTGTTAGAATTAGAGGTGTTATTCTACCAGATGCTCAATCGTGAGTCCAATTTTATTCATTTGTAAAGTGAAATGTATTGTCTTATTTCAACTTTCAGTATAATAACAATATCATAATTGTCTATTAAAATTAGCCAATTAGAAAATTAGATTATGAAATAAATACAAATTATTACTTTGTATTATTAATCATTGTCCCCTGCTTTTCAAAGAAAACAGGAAACTATTAGATGAATCATCTGTCTGTCCGTCTGTCTGCCCCTCTGTCACACTATTTGGGACACAATATCTCTCCTGCTTAAAACTAGATTGTTCAAACTTGGTGTAAGTGTTTATTATGTTAATGCCTTCATATACTTCGAAGATGAGTGAAGATTTGTTTTGTGGATGCTTTGGTACACAATAAGTTTGTGAAAGTATAGATAATAAGTTTGATTGCTTGATACTTTCAAAGAAACTAAATATGCAGTTAATTGATATGTGTAATCTATTTATTTTTGGATTTTAGCGGGGGACATCAGCCTCACTGTTGGCTTGTTTATGTCATGTCATTCTTTCAAATTTCAAGGATTAGGTTAAATTGACTTCATTGTTGTTGTCAAACATGTTTCCTAAAGGCTTTCCTGATTTATGTAAACTGTCACATGCAGATAGTGGAAATAGCTGTGTGTAAAACTACATTTGACAACAATTTATTATGCCTGTCCACTCGAGTTGAATATAAGAAGAAAACATTTGTTTAAACTGTCCCAAGATAAAATCTGAGTTTTGCAAGATCAAGACTATGTGCACTACTTGATTTGTGTATACACAGATTGAGAGGGGGGGATGTTTGTTTTTATTGTTGATGTGTATTGCATCAAAATATTCATAAGGGCAGCATCAGGTGCGGATCCAGAGGGGGTGGTCCAGGGGGTCCGGACCCCCCCCCTGCTCAGGCTTGTAATTTTTTTATGCGATTTTATTGGCGATTTTTAGACCTGTAATTTTGGAATTTACCTTCTGGAAATACGTCAGAATGCACCAAATTGAATCTAATTTACCAAATTTTTCTGGGGGAGGGTCCCAAAACCCCCCATTAATTGGTTGAGCGCCTTCGGCGCAATTATCAAACCTAGAACCCCCTGCAAAAAATCCTGGATCCGCGCCTGCGCATGCATACACATGTATTTACGGAAGATAGAATCACATAAATGTAATGCATTACACAAAAAGTACATATAATACATATAAGTATTACCTTGATAGGATACATGTGCTTACTAACAATATGATAGAATATCTAATATTATTGCATTAATTTACCGTAGACTAGCATTTATTTTTGTTTTTATAGATTTGCTGTGAACTTTAATTGTGATTCTGACGGGGAAAACACAGGCTTCCATTTTAATCCAAGACAATTCAGTAATATTGTCTTAAGAAATTCTAAATTTGGTGATTGGGGAGAAGAAGAAACTGAATCCCCAGATTTTCCATTCCATCCAGGACAATATTTTGATTTGTTAATTATTGCTACCCAAGGTAGATTTAATGTAAGTTTTTGAAAATCAGCTTTTTCAATGAAAATTGATGTTTGGTATTGAATCATAAATCTTGTTGAGTATATACTGTGATTATATTCACTAATTGGGCTATATCTTATACTCATTGTTCGATCAAACTATGTATACATATAAAAAATAATCAGTTCAGGAAATTGATTTCAAATCATATAAATTCTGTCCCCAGCTCAGTCTAACATCTCAAACGGTGCCATTTGAAAAGGGGTATAGGTTTTAATGGATCATTGTACTCTACTCGATCATATAAGAATTGACTTTAGACTTTTCTTGTATATTGAGTTATATACCCAATTAATATGTGTTCTGACATCGCTGCTACTGCTAACAGTTCTTTCGCGTGCATTCTCAAGTGATGGAACTATTTCTAGGCTGCACTTTCCGTGACACGTATGTGGGTGCCACACCGGGCATGTGAGAACCAGACATGACAATGGCTTAAGATTATTTTGTGCCCTTGCTCAAATATAACGAACCCAGCTAAGAATTGGCCATTTGAACACCAATGTTTCTCCTGATTTGGTTGAACAAGGTTGTAAAGGACTACTTAAAGTGTTCCTCTTTGTGCTTTAAATGTCTTTGTTCATCACACCTAAGGTTAAATATGAACATTAAATTAACTCAGAATTGATACAGAGATGAATGTATTGAATTGAGTCTTTTTTAATCTTTTGTGACAGGTTTATGTCAATGGCAAGTTTTTCACCTTATTTAATTATCGTTGCCCTGTGGAGGATATGAAATATATCTATTGTGGTGGAGATTTATCAATTGCTGATGTAGACATATATGAACCTCTGGTAAGATAAACTTGATAATAAGAAATAAATCACATTGTTGTTTTGCTTTTTCTATTTTGATTGATTTTTTGTCTTTTAAGAAAAGTTATTTCATGATGAAAATCCTACAATCGGAGGAGACTTCTGAAGTGAAAAAGGATTTCAGGGAACCAAACATATGTCTACGTCATAAACTTTTTGTATTGTAATTTACATGAAGCTAAGGGGATATTGGATTGAATGTTCTGGAATTCAATTCTCCCATTCCCTAAAAGGTGACAATCGAGTGAAAAATGAGATTTCTTTCTAAACGAATGTGCCATCTGCATATGAAAATGTCTCAACCAATCATGACAGCGGAAAAATATTATGTCACGATTTTACTTACACCACCTTAGTTGTTAGGACTGACAAGACTCAATTCTGCATTATTCGATTGCAATCGAACATTCCCCAAAAATTAATCAAGGGCAGCAACCCAGAAAGTAATCATTGGAAACCAGTAGAACTAAATTGATATTTATGTTAAAAAGATGATGAATTTAGCTTTTGTGGTTCTTAACTTTACATTTCAAAGTAAGTATTGGAAATAGTTAAAAATCAATGTTTTTTTCATCTTATTGATAATAATTCATTAAAATAAGAATAATCTATCTATTATTTATCAATTAGCATTTGTAGTGAAATCAATTCTTTTATATTTTTATAGCCAGATGATTTTAGTAAAGAAATAAAATCTGGTTTAGAAAAAAGTGATATGATTGTCATCAAGGGTTTTTTTTATCCTGAGGGAGAGAGGTTTGTTATTATAATATTTATTCTCTTCATCATTTTGTTTTGCAAAAATTGCACGCTTTGGTTTATATCTAGGTAACATGCTTGGAAAAACTGAGATTAAGTTTACTATGAAGAGCTCCTCATGTAGCATACAAGGAAAGTTCCGAAAATATTTGTTGTATAGCAGTGTAAATGGTGCATTTCTTGAATTTTATGGTGGCCTGGTATTCTTCTATACCGGTATAGACTATTTGATATTAATGATTTTATTATAATAAGATTGGTATTTAATGTTTCAGTTTCTCAATCAACTTATTGAATGGTTATTCGATAGCTGATTCAGATATTGCCTTTCACTTGAACCCACGACGTAATGAGGGGGAAGTTATAATGAACAGCAGATTTGGTGGAGATTGGGGGGGTGAAGAAAGGGTTCCTAATCCACCAGCATTTTTAGAACTTCTTCCATTTGAGGTTAAGATCATTGTAAAGAGTTCAAAGTTCAAGGTAATATTTAATGTAAATTTTTCTATCCATATGAATTTTTGAGCCCAATTTTAAGGACAGAAACAAGTCATACGTATGCTTCATGAAAAGTTGTACCATATGTTGATCTTGTCTCATAAAAAATGATTTAGTCAATGTCATGTAAATAATATGGTTAAGTTCTGTACTAAGTGTATCAGTCTATGTGCTTCATTAACCAGGACTAAAATTGTGCACATCACGTTCTTTCGTCATGGTTAACTTGCACACTAAAAATCATCAAAATATGTGATGGTCATGTCAGAATCGCCCAAATTTTGTATACTTTTGACATGGAATGCCCCAGAATGGTTCAAGAATAATCTAGTTAGTTTAAAAATGGGTGTTAGAATCTTAACAGAATCTGAAAACTAGTGGCAGTTCACTGAAAAGAAAACGCACTTAATAAAGACTGCAACTTTTTGTGTTAAAGGTTTATGTTAATGGTAAAAAGTTTGAGTCTTATAAAGCTCGTGGAAATGTTGATGACATCAAATCTATTAATGCCACAGGTGATGCTTATATATTTGAAGCCAAACTGTTGCAGCGTTTAGTAAGTATTTTTTTTAATAAATGATACTTTTATGTATTTTAATTGCTGTTTTCAGTTACCCATTGCCTTTGCTTACCTAGTAGCAGACTCTGGAGGGACAAATAGGTACAAGAAAGGTTCTATCTATGCAAATGGCTAGGCATGCTAGAGGTTCTTCTCGTGTCTGAAATCTGGGAAATGCTAGTTGATAATCCTATGCCCTGACTTTCCTGCTGCTGTAAAGAAGAACACACCCCCTTTCCCTCCCATTTTACTGAATAGATATTTCATTGTTCTGTACTTGCTATGACTTGTTACTTCATTCAACGATTGTTTTGCTAATGTTGCTCATTAGATTAGCAAAAGTGATAATTATGTTCTGTATGTAGGGTAAGGAAATTAAAACTTAATTCTCTCTGGGGAATTGTTTAAAAATAGATATCCTCTGTAAATTGGTTTCTTCAGAATTAAATGATCCCCCAACACTGATAATTGCTTTATTTTCCAGCAATAAGTGTGTCATCGATGACAAAACTATTTAACTACTAATTTGCTGTTAATTTCTCATTGAAGTTTATTTGATTTTCTTACCAGGATCAACCAGTTATACAAAAAATCCCAGGGAATTTACAACCAGGTCGATGGTTATTCTTCCTTGGCACAGCCAAAAAAGATGCTCAAAAGTAAGATATTATTCTGTTCACAAATACGAAAAAAGACGATTAAGGTTTACTTTATCAGTTTGAAATCTAATTATTTGCTAATGCATATATACAGATTGTCTAAAATTCAACACAAGGTGCTTATCACCATTAATGTCAAACTGAGGTACTCTATGTGTTAAAGACCTTTGTTCAGTTAGAATTGAAAGATCAATGCTCTGGCAAAATTCTTCCATACATTGCACACCCATAGAATGACGAGCCCAATTTCATTTCACTTCTAAATGGATTGTGAAAATTTCATGTTCTGCTCACTATAGTAGAGAATATATGCAAGATATATGAGATAGGAGTTTGTATGGATCACATAATTTATGTGTTGATTTGTTTTGTGGAATGATAATTTTACATCTGAAGACAAATCAAGTCATAAGATATAACAAACTAGGCCATCCCAACCCCCCAATAATCAAAGAAGTTGAGTTCTTTTAATATAAGAATCAAATTACAATTTATATTGCAGTTTTGTGATCAACTTACAATGTAATGACAGTATGGATTATGATGGTAGTACAGATATAGCTCTACATTTTAACCCAAGATTTAGCGATAGATACACCGTAAGAAATCATTTAATAGATGGAAATTGGGGAGATGAAGAAAATGATCAAGCAGAATTTCCTTTTGAAGAAAAAGATACTTTTGAAATCGCTATGCAGGTCTTAAATGATGAATATAAGGTAAATTTTATAACACAAGCCTGTCAAGGTTTTTTTAATGTGTACAGGAGACTTCGGTTTTACACTCTGTTTTCATTCGGATGGGACAAAAAAATCTGGTCCTGTGTACACATGACTTGACAGACCTTATACCTGTCTTTATTCTCTGGGTCGGAGCAGATTGTTAAACCCCATTTTATTTCATTTCCCCCCTACACGTTCAATTGTCAAAATCATCAGTTAGGCAGTAAAATTTATTTATTATTCTAATAAAGTCTCATTCATGACAAAAATAGAAATAAAAGGAAATACCAGTACCATAAAATAAAGTCAAAATGGTGGAATTACAAAAATTACCTTATGCTTGTTTCTATTCGGGGCCTGTAACATGTTTGTCACAAATGGAAGATGTTTTCCAGACAGTCGACCCAGTAAGTGTGATATGTTACCTGGTTGTTATACTATGAAATAATAAATTTCTGTTGTTATTTTAGGTATATGTAGATGGTAAACATTATATTGATTATAAACATAGAATGGACATGAACAGAGTTTGTCATATTATGTTAGCTGGTGATGCCAATTTCTTTGAGCCAGATTTCAACTAATAAAAAGGTACTTGTGAAATTTTTATTTCTTTAGAGAAAGTATAATTTCTATGAGAATATTGTAAATGAACCAGCAAAACTGGTTTATTTATTGTATTGCTTCATTTGATAGTTTTGGTAAGATTGGGTGCTGGTATTGGTCAAGGTTCCATATAAGACAAGAGTATTCTTGAATATCGTGTGAATATTTTAGTAAATTATTTGATTCACAAATGGTGTAGTTAGCAAGAATTTCATGAATATTACCTTTATCTAAAAACTGGATCTGTCCTGGTTGCAGTGTCACAAAGTTTTCGTAAAGTTACGTACACATAAGTTCAAACAGAGAGGTCTGGTAAAATGAATGTGTATGTAAACGGACCGAAGAAAAAGTACATTGAACTTTAATCCTTTAGGAACTGATTTTGAGCGGACGATGTCCACTGACAGTTCCTGTCAGGCCTTAGATAGCTGCAATATGTAAATACGGTGAAATACCGCTCTTCCCCACCTCTGCTCTCAGGCTGTTTTAGAAACCTTATCTTCTATTTTTCATTGTGATTCTTTATTTTCCGCCAAAAGGAATCATATATCACTATATCTGACACAAATTTTTGATAATTTTACACCATTTTCAAGTAGAATTTAGGATGAAATAAACATGCAGTTTGCGCATGTTTGGGTCTCATAATGGCTGTTCAGTTCGAACGTATTTTGTGTATGTTTTAATCGCAGAATTCTACTTGAAAATAATAGTGTTGAATCATTATAAATATGTCAGCCGTGACAAGAAATGATGCCTTTCGCGAATAAAGTAGAATCAAGGTGAAAAAAAAGTAGGTAACGATTCCAAAATAGCCTTAAAACATAGGTGGGAAAGAGCGGTAGTTTCATATTGCAGCTATATAAGGCCCGACAGGAACTGTCAGTGGACATCCTCTGCTCAGACACAGTTCCTAAAGAGAGAGAGAGAGAAATGGGGTTTAACGTCCACTCAACACAAACTAGGTCATTTCGGGACTAACATATGGTTTAATTTTATTTCAATAATTCGCTTGCGTGTAGGGGTCTTTAGCAGTGGGAGGAAACCGGAGTGCCCGGAGGAAACCCACGAGGTTGAGAAGGCGCCCCTATATCCATGCCCTAAACGCTCACACCAGGGCTCGAAACCACAGCTGCAAGCCAGAGGTGACCGGCCAGCTAGAGGTCGAAGCGCGGCACTCTAGACCACTAGGACATCACAACCCCCCAGTTCCTAAAGAGACTACAATTAACTGTACTGTATCCAAGACATAATCTGAGACATGGGTAAAGATTATGTCGGTATTTGGTTCAATTTGTGGAACCGAAGAGAAATTATTTACATGTATATGGTGAAGTCACTGGATTCAATCAGATTAAATTACCAAGAGGCCTATCAAAAGACTTTATAGTAGACATTTTAATGTCAAATGCAGAGGATGCTGAATGTTTAGAATTTTCAATCGATACTACAAATTATCTAGAATCAAAATATATTGTTTCTTTGTTGCATTTGTTGTAGCAGTCTTTATATTTTGTCTTTCAGACTGAAGTGGGCTGTTTTGTCTTCCTGATCACACTTTCCACAAGATATTATTGTTCATTTTATCCAAAACTTCTGCCATGACTCTTCATATAGCTTTGTATTTATTTACTCAAGCTAATTATTAATTAATCATTGTAAAAAAAATGGTCTATAGTGGTCATTGTGTTTGTTATTTGAAACTAAATTATTATAGTTTATAAGATATGAAATACTTCATTACAAGTTGTAAATCAAATTTAGCGTAGGCCAATGCTTTCAGATAAATTTTAAGACATGCACTAGTTAAGATCAATAACGAATTGAGCATTGGTTAGGTTATCTTATAAATTATACTAGGTCTTTTAATGGCAAGGTAGCCACAATTAACAATTTTTGTACCCATTAATTATAATTAGAAATTAGTTGATATTCACAATTAGAATTGTTTGACACAGAAACTGATGAAAAGCATGAGCTGTGATTATTGTTTGTGACTGTTTTATATTCATTATGATTCTTGTTGATTTATTGCCAGTAATAAAAATACATTTACTTTACTAAATTATTCTTAATTTACTTTGTTGAATGTGTATGAATGCTGTCATCAGCATCCCTAATCTGTTAATAACTCTTGTGAACACTTCATAAGGTAGATATCTTGACAGACTGTTCATTGGGAATTCTTTGTTTATCTTCTCATTTACTTTCCGATTTGTAAAATGTGCTACCGGATATTATTTTTGAATACATTTAGGCTTCTGAATGTGATACAGAGTTATTGATGATTTTGTTCAAGCAGAATTTGATTGCTTTCGACTTTGGAACTAATTGAGTGATTAAAATTGATCAGATAAGTTTCCAATCAACATCAAGACTGGGTGGGATTTTCTAAATTCGGGTAGGTTTGTTCATTGGATCAAAATAATCTACTACAATTTTGGATTTGTTTACAGCAAATCGCAGAATATCCACACTACCCTAATTGGGATTTTCCTCATTTTGCAAAGATCCCTTATGCAATGAAACAAAGCATTTCAATTCCCCCTTGTTTTTGACAAGGAGTAGGGTTAAGTGTCCAGCCTCATGAGTTTTCTCTGGTTCCTCCCACAGCTAAAGACCCTAGTCATTGAAGTAGAAATGAACTTCATGTTAGTCCCAGGAGCAGGCTAGCATGAGGTAACAGCATTCTATTTTTTCTTAATATAGATTGAAACAAGCCAAGAGTGAGGATGATATCCCCCACCAAAATCCTGAAGCAAAAGACGACATATTAACTGCACATTGATCTTTTTCAAATCGAACTGATTAACAACTATACACTGATTCAAACTGTAAAAGAATTTCCTTAGCTGTAGCGAGAAATGTTATTCATTGAACTCTTTCAAGATATTCAATTCACCTAAAGAACATCTAAATCAAGCTTTAACATTCTATCTTAATTAAAAGCAGATGTTATGCTTATCAATCTTTAGTCTAAGCAGAAAATTCTCATCATTGAACTTGGCAATGGTAATGATATAATGAATATATACTCAAGAAGTTTATCACTCTCACTTAATTATACCCAAAGATATGCCCAAAAGCTTCAACCAATCAAATGGCTTTTCTCTGCTTAATGTATTAATGTAAGCAAACAATGTTGATTATCAAAACTACATCAATGCATTGACCTAATGAATTGCCTACCCCTTGTTTGAATATTCTACCTCAATTAGAAGGAGAGTTATGTGTTCCAAAGTGTCAATCAAATTGCTTATTGTTTTGCTTACCCAAGCAGAAAATGCTCATTATCGAACACAGTCAAGGTATTGGTGTAATGAGACTATCAAGGTATTAACCTAACACACACCTACACCAAGTTTAATCATTCTAGCTCAATTAGGAGAGTTATTGTGTCTCAAAAGTGTGATGGACAGACAGAACAATTTTAATAGTCCCCTGCTTTCTTTGAAAGACAGGGCACAATAACAACATAAAATCCATTATCATTAACAAAAGTGTTGTATTCATAAAATGTCATAAATAATTATTTTAAAACTATGGCAAACAAAACTGATGCTTTACTTCTCATTGTTCAACTAAAAATAAGCATTTTAAAACCAAAGGCACAATTGATTTCTATATATATTACGGTTTACAAATAGCTCAAATTCTCACACTTAGATAAAATATGTTCTCCTGAAAATGTCATAATTCTCAACGTACATAGTTTTAGACTGTATGAAAAGAAATACATTACAAGCTTTCATCTTTATAATACATATTATGCAATTTCATGTCTCAAGATATAATTTACTGAATCGATAAACACTTTCATTAAAATAAGATAAAGCCATATTGAAACTGTGGGAACAATTTGAGCAATCTCACACGCATAATTAGATACTTCACATTTACAAGTGACTATTGATGATGTTAACGTCATTTTAAAAATTTATCCTCTGCTATTCATTTAATCAAAATTTTCAGGATATTTCAACTATTTATTTCTAACATCATTATATCTTTAGTGGTAAATAATATATATATACATATGAGAATAAGAAGTTAATATTCAATTTCACTAACAAGTTTATTCATTATCTAAATAGTATTATTATTGTGTTTTTATCATATATATAACTATTTCTATACAATCAACATAAATATGTAGCTTTCTGTTCTTTATGTCAAATCTTAACTCATATTATAGATCCAATTTATTCTCTGAAATGCCAAGAAAATTTTGTGCAGAATAAAAAAGAAAGTGTAGAATTAATGTCAACAAGTGAGATATTTTGGGGGCCATGTTTAAAAAAAAATCTATAGTACACATTTTCACAACAAATGATGAACTGTAGATTGTTAATTCATAATAATTCACATATACATATACTGTAGTCATTTTCAGTTATTAAAATAAAAATCAAACATTCTCTACATTCATTATTTAGCCTTAAGTTGACAAAAAGATCTCTTATTTTTACTAAATCATATAATATGTCCAACAAAAGAATTGTAACATTGTTTATCAGATCAACATTTAAAAAATCTGAACAAATCTGCCTCAGTATATTACCTCAAAAGCTCAGCAAGACGAAAAATTATATCTAAATAATTCTACACAGAATCTAAACACGATTATAGGGACTGAGTTTTGTTTTTGGCTTAGAATAAAAAGAGAGAATACTGAAGGTAGATTTTAATACATGTAAGCCTTGCAATATACACATCATAGACAAAGCCATACAACATTGACATATATAATTAATAAATGGCTTAATTAATCAATACAAAAATAATCTGATATTTTTTTAATATATTTAAGATTGCATATTCCATTTACATGGATCAGAAAGCTGTTTTGCATTTTAAATCAACAATAACATTATATAAGTATCTACATTATCAACAAATATACAGTTAAATAGAATATAAATACAAAGGATGTGCCGTTATTAACTATAAATAATCACCCTTTAATTCCATCAAGGTCAGTGTATTAATTCAGATCTATATGTCACGATGTGTAGGATGAAGGGTGAATAACGACATTGCTTTAAACTTTATAAATACTTATTGTTATAAGCACATTGTTTTAAACTTAATGAATATTTATAAGCACACTGTTTTATGAAATAAATAATTTTGTTGGATACTGGTATATTGTTGTTTATCTACAATATACCCTTTACCCCAAAATAAGTCATGAATTATTTTCATTACACATGTAAAATATTGATATCGTAGAAGCTTGGTTATTTTCATAGCACAAGTTAAAAACATATCATGCATGTTTATTTCAAGCTGTTGAAATGCCTACGCTCATATTTAAAATATATTCATTTACAACATATTTTCAATTTATTAGTATTAGACTACAGGCAAAAGTAGGCCTTTTATACATTTTAGGTACTTTTCTCGAAAATACAGTACATATAGACATATCCTAGTTTAGAAAACACTGCAGGCTTTTGGACAAGTTTTAAGTCTATGGTATCATACAGTAATTGGGGTTTATGATATGGAGGTTGCTTGCATTAAGGCCAAAAACTGTTCTATTTCAAAAACAATATCTTACGACTTAACATCAATATAAAATGGTATGAATATTTTACATATATACTACAGAACTCAACAAATATATTAATATGGTGCCTGTCAGTTTTTCTTTTTCTGTGGACCTCTTGGTGGCGTGACTGGTCTACCAGAGTTAAGTCCACCATATTGGTATTTGGCTTTCTTTTCAGATGGTTTCAATATCTGAAAGAAAATAAATATTGTGACATAAGACATTTGTATACAAGTTTATTGGAATTATCAAATGGTCTGTGGCAAGGTAAATTATACAGCTCAACAAATTGTCTCCGATATTGCATCTGTATGAGCACTTCTAGTCAATAATCCATCCCTAACACATTATCCCATTGCTGAAAAGTCTTTATTTTCACATGCATGCATGTCACATAAGACTTGTACAATGCATCAAAATTCATGCATAACTTGAAGACAATATTTCATAATTTTAGTGCTCTCGCGGATATAAATCATAAAACAGTCTCAAAATAAGTGATTCACATCTATGAAATGTAGGTTACTGTAAAAGTTTCAAAGCTAATGCTGAAAAACTACATCATATTTACAAACTTTTGAAATTTTAAATAACTTCAAGACTTCATAAATTGTAAAATATTTAATAACAGTCTCTCAAATTTGTTGGCATAAATTCTTTACATATTTAGAGATTTAATGTCTAAGCTTATGCTTTAATATCTCTTTGATAACTTCCCCAAAGCAGCTTATTATATAAATATAGGGAAAAAAAGAGGCTGATGATAAAAAGTTTTAAAGCGACTATACCTGAAAAGAGCACATAAGAGTATCATCAACTGACATCATGCCACCAGCATTATCAAATTCTCCACAATAATTAGGTGCCGAAAATAATGTCACTAACTGTCTTTTGGCAAAAAATTCATAACCATCCTCTACTACCTAAAAATAAATCATAAAATAAAAAGTATAACATGTCCTAAGAATTCAAAAATGAAAACCCTGACGAAGATTCATTGATAAATAACAGAGATATGGGTAATAGGTAATATTTTGAAATTGTTTACATTGTTCAGTAGGTCTAATAACCAAATGATGTAATATCCGTTTAATATTTTATGTTCAATTTCATAGCTACAAGTATTCCAGAGAAAATACTTAACAATAAATTACCTGGTGAGCCCTGCATATTAGATCCAAGTCATGTCTGTTGAGGAATTTACTAACAACATCAGAACCAAATGTAAATGAAACACCCCTATCATTTTCTCCCCAACCCTGTACTTCTTTATCGGGGTCAGACCATAATAAATCACATAATAATCCTGGAAAAACAAATACATAGATTTTAAGGGCAAATACCATATAAATGCAAACTCACTAATTATGAAACTACACATAACGGTATATATTTCAAAAAGGTAAGTACCTTTATAACAGTTTCACAATATTCCATATTTCTACAACTTTAACAGATGTTTGATTATTTTAAGACAATTATCTTTGTACCGGTACCTGTGTAATTGTTTTATGTAAATATTTTTTAATAATTTACCTGTATCTGGTACATCTGTAGGTCTCATAATTCTTCTAATTTGTTCCATAGACTGTAAGTCTGGAGATAATCCTGTACAATAATAATATATTGTGTTTATTTACAATAAAATAAAATGTACGACTGTGAAACTGAAAAGGGTTTTATCTAATTTATATATCATACCTCCATGACAGCAAAAAATCTTTTCATCAATAATAGCAGCAATAGGTAAACAATTAAAACAATCTGTGAAGGTTTTCCATAATTTTACATTAAATCTTCTTTTACCTGTATATAGAAATTCATGAGTCATAAAATATTTACTTGCCAATCTAAATCAATTGCAAAATAATAGTTTTTCTTAAATTTTAATCAATGAAATTTGGATTTCTTACAAAAAACTTAGATGTACGGTAACTGTTTTATTTCACTTTAGAGAATGCTTATTGTTATAATTCATACACAGATTTCTGAACCTTCACTGTAAGGCAATCATAGGAAATGCCATTCTAATTGTTTCAATGCTACCATAAAAGTTCATTAATCCTGTATAGAAACCTTATTACTGACAAATTACATACAATGTTTATCTAAATTACTTACATTCATCATAAAATCCATAAATACGGTTAATACTAGCACACTCATGATTTCCTCGTAATAAAAAGAAATTTTCTGGATATTTGATTTTATAGGCTAAGAGAAGACATATTGTTTCTAATGACTGCTTTCCTCTATCAACGTAATCTCCTAAAAATAAATAGTTGGACTCGGGAGGGAAGCCACCATATTCAAATAAACGTAATAAATCAGTATACTGTCCATGAATGTCTCCTGGAAACAAAAACAAAATAATTTTACTATTGAATTTAAACAAATATGATGGCAGTGGTAGAATTCAATGCATGGATTCAATTGGACTAATTATTAAGGCTCATCAATTCAACATTCATTGTTGTGGTAGTTTGCAAGGCTTTAAAAGCAGCCACGCATCATCCACAGTTTTCAATATTGCAAACACAACTTATTGGTCAATTTAAATCAACATCAATGATGTTATCTTACTGTGAAAAGATGGGCTTCTGGTATCCAATATTTAAGACACAATCAAATGCTCAAAATTGGCACACGAATTGTGTGCCAGAATGCTTTTCAGCACCATTTGTAATGAAGTGACTGGAGGCTAAATATCCCCCAAAGGACAACTACCGAAGTAGACTGGAATAAATAGATGCCAAAGACTGCCATTGAATTTGCACTTTTCATGTACTTCACTGGAGATAACTGATTAGAAATTACAGTAAAAAAACATAAACGATTGTGCCCATTTCTAGGTGTCAAAGAATAGCGATTTAGCGACTTTAAAGTGTATGAGAAGGAACCAACGTTCAAAGGCCTTAACCGTCAGGTTAAGAATAAGAACATGCATGTGTACATACAGACCTACATGTAGTTTTCGTTTAGTGAGAATATGAATTTCTACTACTAATATCTAAACTTTTATTATCATGCATTGCCTCCTATTTTGTTGTTGAATGACTAAGGCTCTAAAACCAAGCTCTTTCTTACCACAAATCTTCAAAGGTGCTTCTAATTCAAGTAAAATTGGCTGACTTAAAAATATTTCTCTTGATTTTAAACAAAGTCCTCGAACTTCTGACTCTGTCATTTGAACTGTTTTACCAGGACGACATCCTCGTACTGAAAATGTATAAAATTAGGATTATAAAAAATGTTTTCCAGTATCTTTGCACGGTCAGTTATTTATCATGTCTACCAAATCCATGGCCTATAAGCAGTTAAATATTTATCGTGACTCTCGAGGTACTCACAGCACTTTTGTCAAATTGAAATACATGTAAATAAATGTAACCCTCCATAGTCAACATAATCACCCCGACACTGCTGACAAAAGCGATGCTTGAGGTTTTATTGTGCATAAACATTACAATATCACAATATAATTTTCGCTCACAATAAAACAATCGTAAACAATCAGTTATAGGGCATCATATTATTAACTCAGTCATAGCCCATAATGTATGGAAATGGAAGCAAAAAAAATACCAAGGTTACATTATCTATCAATCACTATTCATATTTCTATTTCTTTTTTAAATTTTAATACAATCAATGATAATAAATTCACAAATGTGGTGTATCAAGCACATGTACATGTCATTTCAATTTTAACAGTGAGTCAGTGACTCATGTCATGTTGACATCTATCATATGAAAGATTATACTGATGATGTAATCTGAATTATCAAGAATCAATGAATACATACAATGAGCCCACTGTCTCTTAATGCCAACAGGTGGGAAGAAAACCTAGTCATTAATTAATAAAGAAATAATAAATTTGGTTGCACACCTATTAAAATTGCTTATGAGAATTACAAACAGTAACAGATATGAATCATAATCTACACGATGCATCACAACTAAACAAAGAACCGACTCCTTCGAAACAATACACTGTCCAGCGCCATGAAACTAAAACGATGTGGTTACTTGTATATCGGAATTTATACAACAATATGCTTGTATTCGTAATTCTTGCAACATATGACAGATCATGACTTTTCAAATTGAGTGAAGTCTGTGTCACCACAGGCCCGGGACTGTAGCCTACAGCGCAGTGGACGCTTACGGCTAGCCCCCATTTCCATTCACTCTTTTTGATTTGTTTTTGTTTGTGGTCTCTTAGTATGATGTCTTATCTGTATATTTGTTTTTGTGTAGAATTATGTGTGGTGCAGTCCCCCTGCACTTACTATATCAGTATTACTTCCTCACACTACTCCCCCTTCTTACTGAAAATCAGTGATAGGACTATTTGGTTGTTTACATTCACATATGAATAAATTCCGATAAAATTATTGATGTTAGGGTTAGTTTGTTACCAACAGTCACATTGATAACCTTTTTTATTTGCTGGATTAATCTAAAATCTAAATGCAAATGCAAGCCACAGCACAGTGAGCTAACACCAAGTTTAGTAGAAAGAGGGCTTTAACTTTAGCACTGTTTATTGCTCAGCTAAAATCTTTGAGTTATAAACTAAACGGATCAGACTACAACTGTGCGCAACTTTTGCTTCAAGATGTCTGTATTGGGGCTAGCCTAGACGTAGGCCTACTTAGTTTAAAGTTTAACTTTTTAAGTTCTGAGACAGTACTGAGTAGACTACTGACTAGGCTAGTGACTGAGTAATCCGAGTTTGATTCGTAAACTCTTGACTCCCATTTCTTCAGCTCAGAGCGAAGTAAGTCGGTGCTTTATAAGGACGACGAACCTACGTTCGATTATACAATTAAATTCAATATGATACATCTATATCACCCTGGTAAAATACCTTCGAGGAGTCTTGAAATCAAGGTATCGATATTCAAGTCTGTTTCCGCCATTTTCTTGTTTGTATGATAGATGACGTCACGGCTACAACCCAAACCAAATTTTCCCCAATGCGCATGTCGTCTTGATAACTCACCTTTCTGACAACATCATGTATTGGGCATTTTGCCGACTGACTATTTATTACCCATTGCTATGAGTAATGACTACAAAATTAACACAGCAATGTATGTTTTAGGCAATGGTTAATTCAACTTGGATAAAGTGAACGCAGCTAAGGCCGATTACGCAATAAAATAAATATCCTGGTATAATGTCTATTTCAAGCTGCAAATTTACTAATTTTCGTGAATTTTTCTGTGTAAAGATTCGTGGTCAATTTATACAATGTTTTACCGTAATATTGGCATGGACCGTATTGTAAAGTCTATGATATATATTGGTAAAAAAAAAAAAAAAACCCTGTAAACCTTTCTGAATAAGAAACCACCCAAGACGTGTTAATATTATAATTTTATGTTCGTCCATCAGCCAACTTCGAAATATGTTCATCTCAAAATTTAAAAATATTAAATAATATTTCATGTGTTGCGTTAGAGTGAGAATAACCCACCCATTTCGGCGTTCAGACTGTCCCCCAAACTGTAATTAATGTAAAATAAAATATTTGGAATCAGAAACACAGCATCAAAAAGTTATCGAATTTTCTTCCTAAAAAAGTCGGGGTGTGCGTCTTCGTTGCGTTTTCCTGCTATTCCAGCCTGTGAATACAACAACTTCAAATTTGGTCCAATATAGCCCAACTGGCTGCACAGAATTCCAAACAACCAATCACCAATTAATCGTAGCGGGCTTTGGGAGTCTGACCAATTCTAGCCTGGATATTTTTTAACAGTGGCAACTTGATAAAATTACAATAATGGAAGGGGACATATAGCCACCATTAAATTTTGCATCTCCAGAATTTACAGCAATTATCTCTCTCTTTCGGTCTCTTTTCTGCCCTTCTGCATGTCCATTTTGGTCTAGAATGGACGAAGAGGGTTTGAATTACCATTTTCTGCGAGGTTTGAGTAAATATTCATGATTTTGATTCTCTTATCTCTACACTTCAGTCAGAAACTGATAAAATTAAAATTATAAAATGGTGCAACTCCAATGACATGATAATCAATGAATCTAAAACTAAATGTATGATTATTGCTTCAAAACCTAAAATAAATCCCTTAACTACACATTTGTCCATTTCTATTAATTCTACCTTCATTGAACATTTTTCTGACTTTAAACTCTTTGGAGTATATTTTGACTCTAATCTTTCTTGGGACACTCATGTAAACCATTTATGTACTATTTTAAAACAGAAAAACTTTCAACTTAGGAAAATCAAATCATTACTTCCAACTGATGTATTAAAATTATTTTATAACGCTCACTTTCAATCACATCTTGACTACTGCTCTACCATTTGGGACTCCTATCAAATTTCTTCTCTTCATAAACTTAAAATTATCCAAAAATTATCATTTAAAATTATATTCAACAAACCTATTATTAAAAATAATGCTTCTGATTCTTCATATTCCATTCTTTTAAAATCTTTAAAACAGCCTACCATTCAACAACGTCATTTAATGAATAAATATATATTTCTGTTCAAAATATTAAACTATAAAAGTCCAAATTACTTATGTTCTTTATTTCAATTTAAAAATACTCCTTACAACTCTATAAATCTTAAACTACAAATTCCACATCCAAATTGTACTAAATTTAAACATAGTCTTAGCTATAATGGACCAGTTTTATGGAATTTACTTCCAAATAATTTAAACTCATTACATGTTCTCTCAACTTTTAAAAAATCACTGCATAATTATATCCAAAATGTAATATAACCATTCTGTATATTTAAATTTAAACCATTATCGTTTTCTGCATTTGATGTTATTTGGAATGTAAAAAATACATTTTCATTATTCAGTTTCCTTGCATGTATAATATATGTGTATGTTTGTTTTGTCTGTTGTCATTTAAGGGCAGAATTGTAAACAGGCTGCAAAGCCTAATTTTTCACCCTTTTGAAAATAAAGAATTTATTATTATTATTATTATTAAGGACAACAGGGTTATCAGGCTGGCAGTGGCGGATTAAGCTCCACCAAGGCCTGAGGCGGCAGTTTCTGGAGGGCCTATTTAAAAAGGCGTGGGCCTAATTAATTTCGGGCCAGGGCCTATGTTGATTCCCGTTGGTCCTAAACGCCAACCGTAACATTCATTGTCTATGCGTTTTTATTCTCATCAGGCAAGTTTAAAAAATTTTTTTTTACAAAATCTTTGGGCCTGAGGCTGCAGCCTCATCAGCCTCACTGATAATCCGCTACTGCAGGCTGGCTACGGTGATATCATACTCTGCGCAGTGTTTCGTTTGATTAGAGGTTGTTTTAAATTTTGATTGGTCAGTAGTCTGACTACCAACCAATGATCAGCTGCTCTACAAAAGATTTACATTTAAAACGAGTGCCAATATTAGACCAAATATGTTTACATAATGTTACGTAATGGCTCACGATTTTATAATGCCCAGTTAACCCATGCATAGCAGAATACTGCAGTAAAACTGATTGCGTGACAAATGAGGCTATCAAGTCGAATGAAATGTAAACAATACTGTTTGGAAACGAACATACTTTCACCGTTTTTAATACCGTAAATCACAGTCTGTAGTGAAAAGCATTCAGCCCAAAGAAAATTTGGGGAAAAGTTGGGGTTAGACAAAGAGACCAGAATTAACATCGAAGTCAATGGGGAAATTAATGGTGGTCTGCCTCCGTCTGCTATGCCAACGTTTCATATAATTACCTCCCTTGACACATCAAGGGAGACAATTTCACTGAACCAAAAAAGTACCAAAAGTCGCACATTCAAGTGTCAGAACATGAAAACAGTTTTGTTTAGAACAGATTTCGTGCCATAATTGTTTATGTGAGTATAGATTATGAAAAAAAACCTTTGAATATGTAAATCATGTTACTATTTTTTAATTATGAATTTTGAGAGTAACACTACTGAAAAACTTTACGGCAGTGGCTAAATACCACGGTCCAAAATACCACGCTCGTCCCTATTACTTCTATACAAATGTAACGTGGTACGGTATTTCGGTACCACGTTCTTTTTAATTATGGTGATTTTACCTTTTTAAAAGCTAATTTTGCAAATTACATTAATTATTTAATCAATTTCGATGTTTTATACTATTTATACAATTCAAACAGTCGGTTAAAATAATCGCCATTGATATACGGTGTACAAGTTATTGTTACCTATTTAAAAAGGCCCTACGTGGTATATTGCACTACTGCGTAGATATGAAATAAAACGTGGCAGTTAAAAACGTGGTATAATAAAAAATTAGAATGACACGAAAGAACCGTGAGTTGATAAGTAAAAAGAACGTGGTACAATAGAATCCGAGGCTGAGATAACAGTGCCAAGTTCATTTACTGTTTGTATACAAACGAAACGTGGTACGCGACTTTGACTTATTTTACATTATATAAAGCTTATTTTTCAAATAATGTTGATTATTTAATCCATTTTGTTGTTTTATAGGCCATATTTACACTTTATGTTAAAATAAATTACAATACAGATAGCTGATCGGTCAGTTAATGACCATACGGTTAACAATATTGCGTAAAAAAAGAAAAGCCTTGATATAATAGAATCCAAGGCGGATATAACCCCAACACCCTCGCCTTACTGCTTCTATACAATTGAAACGTGGTACGCGACTTTGGTACCACGTCCTTTTTAATTATTGGGATTTACATTATTTGAAGCAAATTTTGCAAATTGTGTTGATTATATATTCCATTTTCATGTTTTTATAGGCATATTTATGCCGTCTATCTTAGAATAAATTACATTACAAATAGCCGATAGATCGGTTAATGAGCATACAGTTAATAATATTGTGTAAAATTTATTGTTATATACCCTATTTAAAAAGAGCCAACGTGGTATATTGGGTAGATATGAAACAAAAACCTGGCAGGTAAAAACGTGGTATAATAGAATGTGAGGATTATTCGAAAGAACAATAAGTTCATAAGTAAAAAATTGAGGTACAATAGAACCCGAGGCTGAGATAATAGTACCACGCTGGCCTTACTGCTTTTCTACAAACGTGGTACTCGACTTCGGTACACAATACGTGGTATGATCGAATCCGGTGGTATGATCGAATCGCCTTACTGGTTCTATACAAACGGAACGTGGCACGCGACTTCGGTTCAAAAACGTGGTATAATAGAATCCGAGACTGAGATAATCGTATCACGCTCGCCTTACTGGTTCTATACAAACGGAACGTGGTATAAGATTTCGGTTCAAAAAACGTGGTATAATAGTATCAGAGACTGAGATAATCGTACCACGCTGGCTTTACTGGTTCTATACAAACGGAACGTGGTACACGACTTCGGTTCAAAAAAACGTGGTATAATAGAATCAGAGACTGAGATAATCGTACTGGTTCTATACAACCAGAATATGGTGCGCGACTTCGGTTCAAAAAACGTGGTATAATAAAATCTGAGACTGAGATAATCGTACTGGTTCTATACAAACGGAACATGGTGCGCGACTTCGGTTCAAAAAACGTGTTATAATAGAACGAGAGACTTAGATAATCGTACCACGCTCGCCTTACTGGTTATATACAACCGGAACATGGTACGTGACTTCGGTTCAAAAAAACGTGGTATAATAGAATCCGAGACTGAGATAATCGTACTGGTTCTATACAACCAGAATATGGTGCGCGACTTCGGTTCAAAAAACGTGGTATAATAGAATCTGAGACTGAGATAATCGTACTGGTTCTATACAAACGGAACATGGTGCGCGACTTCGGTTCAAAAAACGTGTTATAATAGAACGAAAGACTTAGATAATCGTACCACGCTCGCCTTACTGGTTATATACAACCGGAACGTGGTACGTGACTTCGGTTCAAAAAACGTGGTATAATATACAAACGGAACGTGGTACGCGGCTTCGGTTCAAAAACGAGGTATAATAGAATCCGAGACTGAGATAATCGTACTAGTTCTATTCAAACGGTACATAGTGCGCGACTTCGGTTCAAAAAAGTGGTATAATAGAATCAGAGACTGAGATAATCGTACCACTCTCGCCTTACTGGTTCGATACAAACGGAACGCGGTACGCAACTTCGGTTTTAAAATAACGTCGAATGATAGAATCAGAGACTGAGATAATCTTACCACGCTCGCCTTACTGGTTCTATATACGAACGGAACGTGGTACGTGACTTCGGTTCAAAAACGTGGTATAATAGAATCAGATACTGAGATAATCGTACCACACTCGCCTTACTGGTTCTATACATCCGGAACGTAGTACGCGACTTCGGTTCAAAAACGTGGTATAATAGAATCCGAGACTGAGATAATCGTACCACGCTCGCCTTACTGGTTCTATACAAACGGAACGTGGTACGAGACTTCAGTTCAAAAAATGTGGTATAATAGTATCAGAGACTGAGATAATCGTACCACGCTCGCCTTACTGGTTCTATACATCCGGAACGTGGTACGCGACTTCGGTTCAAAAAAACGTGGTATAATAGAATCCGAGACTGAGATAATTGTACCACGCTCGCCTTACTGGTTCTATACAACCGGAATATGGTGCGCGACTTCGGTTCAAAAAACGTGGTATAATAGAATCAGAGACTGCACGCTCGCCTTGCTGGTTCTATACAAACGGAACGTGGTACGCGACTTCGGTTAAAAAAACGTGGTATAATAGAATCAGAGACTGAGATAATCGTACCACGCTCGCCTTACTGGTTCTATACATCCGGAACGTGGTACGCGACTTCGGTTCAAAAAAGCGTGGTATAATAGAATCAGAGACTGAGATAATCGTACCACGCTCGCCTCACTGCTTCTATACAACCGGAATATGGTGTGCGACTTCGGTTTAAAAAAGTGGTATAATAGAATCTGAGACAGAGATAATCGTACTCGTTCTATACAAACGGAACATGGTGCGCGACTTCGGTTCAAAAAACGTGGTATAATAGAACGAGAGACTTAGATAATCGCACCACGCTCGTTTTACTGGTTATATACAACCGGAACGTGGTACGTGACTTCGGTTCAAGAAACGTGGTATAATAGAATCCGAGACTGAGATAATCGTACCACGCTCGCCTTACTGGTTCTATACAAACGGAACGTGGTACGCGGCTTCGGTTCAAAAACGTGGTATAATAGAATCCGAGAATGAGATAATCATACTGGTTCTATACAAACGGAACATGGTGCGCGACTTCGGTTCAAAAAACGTGGTATAATAGAATCAGAGACTGAGATAATCGTACCACCCTCGCCTTACTGGTTCGATACAAACGGAACGTGGTATGCGGCTTCGGTTTTAAAATAACGTGGTATAATAGAATCAGAGACTGAGATAATTTCACCACGCTCGCTTTACTGGTACTACATACAAACGGAACGTGGTACGCGACTTCGGTTCAAAAAACGTGGTATAATAGAATCAGATACTGAGATAATCGTACCACGCTCGACTTACTGGTTCTAAACAAACGGAATGTGGTACGCGACTTCGGTTCAAAAACGTGGTATAATAGAATCCGAGACTGAGATAATCGTACCACGCTCGCCTTACTGGTTCTATACAAACGGAACGTGGCACGCGACTTCGGTTCAAAAACCGTGGTATAATAGAATCAGAGACTGAGATAATCGCACCACGCTCGCCTTACCGATTCTATACAAACGGAACGTGGTACGTGACTTCGGTTCAAAAAACGTGGTATAATAGAATCCGAGACTGAGATAATCGTACCACGCTCGCCTTACTGGTTCTATACAAACGGAACGTGGTATGCGGCTTCGGTTCAAAAACGTGGTATAATAGAATCCGAGACTGGGATAATCGCACTGGTTCTATACAAACGGAACATGGTGCGCGACTTCGGTTCAAAAAACGTGGTATAATAGAATCAGAGACTGAGATAATCGTACCACTCTCGCCTTACTGGTTCAATACAAACGGAAGGTGGTACGCGACTTCGGTTTTAAAATAACGTGGTATAATAGAATCAGAGACTGAGATAATCTTACCACGCTCGCCTTACTGGTACTACATACAAACGGAACGTGGTAGGCGACTTCGGTTCAAAAAACGTGGTATAATATAATCAGATACTGAGATAATCGTACCACGCTCGCCTTATTGGTTCTATACAAACAGAACGTGGTACGAGACTTCGGTTCAAAAAATGTGGTATAATAGTATCAGAGACTGAGATAATCGTACCACGCTCGCCTTACTGGTTCTATACAAACGGAACGTGGTACGCGACTTCGGTTCAAAAACGTGGTATAATAGAATCAGAGACCGAGATAATCGTACCACGCTCGCCTTACTTATTCTATACAACCGGAACGTGGTACGCGACTTCGGTTAAAAAAACGTGGTATAATTGAATCAGATACTGAGATAATCGTACCACGCTCGCCTTACTGGTTCTATACAACCGGAATATGGTGCGCGACTTCGGTTCAAAAAACGTGGTATAATAGAATCAGAGACTGAGATAATCGTACCACGCACGCCTTACTGGTTCTATACAAACAGAACGTGGCACGCGACTTCGGTTCAAAAAACGTGGTATAATAGAATCAGAGACTGAGATAATTGTACCACACTCGCCTTACTGGTTCTATACAAACAGAACATGGTACGCGACTTCGGTTCAAAAAACGTGGTATAATAGAATCCGAGACTGAGATAATCGTACCACGCTCGCCTTACTGGTTCTATACAAACGGAACGTGGTACGAGACTTCGGTTCAAAAAGCGTGGTATAATAGAATCAGAGACAGAGATAATCGTACCACGCTCGCCTTACTGGTTGTATACAAACGGATCGTGGTACGAAACTTGGGTTAAAAAACGTGGTATAATAGAATCAGAGACTGAGATAATCGTACCACGCTCGCCTTACTGATTCTATACATACGGAACGTGGTACGAGACTTCGGTTCAAAAACGTGGTATAATAGAATCAGAGACTGAGATAATCGTACCACGTTCTATGCAAATGGAACGTGGTACGCGACTTCGGTTAAAAAAAGTGGTATGATAGAATCCGAGACTGAGATAATGGTACCAAGCTCGCCTAAAGCCAGGGTGACACTTGCACGACTTTTTGCCACGATTTTGTCGTGCCTATCAGTGTCCACATTGACACAAACTGGCACGACGAGTTCACGCATAGTTTGCGCATAGCTTGCGCATTGTTTACGCACTTCCCGCATTGGCTCGACGAGTTTGCGCAAATCGGACGGTGTAGTGCCGACTCGAGTCGTGCCAATGCGTGCCACGGAATCGTGCAAGTGTCAGCCTGGGTTTACTGGTTCTATGGAAATGGAACGTGGTACGAAACTTGGGTTCAAAAACGTGGTATAATAGAATCCGAGAATTTGATAATCGTACCACGCTCGCCTTACTGGTTCTATACAAACGGAACGTGGTACGCGACTTCGGTACAAAAAATGTTTTATAATAGAATCCGAGACTGAGATAATCGTACCACGCTCGCCTTATTGGTTCTATACAAACGGAACGTGGTACGCGACTTCGTTTAAAACAACGTGGTATAATAGAATCCGAGACTGAGATAATCATACCACGCTGGCCTTACTGGTTCTATACAAACGGAACGTGGTACGCGACTTCGGATCAAAAAGCGTGGTATAATAGAATCAGACTGAGATAATCGTACCACGCTCGCCTTACAGGTTCTATACAACCGGGACGTGGTACGCGACTTCGGTACAAAAAAATGTTGTATAATAGAATCCGAAACTGAGATAATCATTTTACGTGTTCTATACAAATGGAACGTGGTACGCGACTTCGGTACAAAAAAAACGTGGTATAATAGAATTCGAGATTGAGATAACCGTACAACGCTCATCCTACTGGTTCTATACATACGAATCAGAGACTGGGATAACCGTGGCACGCTCGCCTTGTACTGGTTCTATACAAACGGAACGCGGTACGCGACTTCGGTACAAAAAACGTGGTATAATGGAATCCGAGACTGAGATAACCGTACCACGCTGGCTATACTACTTTTATACAAACGAAACGTGGTACGCGAATTTGGTTCAAAAACACGTGGTATAATAGAATTCGAGACTGAGATAACCGTACAACGCTCATCCTACTGGTTCTATACATACGAAAAGTTATACGCGACTTTGGTAAAAAAAAAGAGTGGTATACTAGAATCAGAGACTGGGATAACCGTGGCACGCTCGCCTTGTACTGGTTCTATACAAACGGAACGCGGTACGCGACTTCGGTACAAAAAACGTGGTATAATGGAATCCGAGACTGAGATAACCGTACCACGTGTAATAGAATACATAACTCTTTTTATTAAACAGACGTTTTATTACTGCATAATATATATATATACATACAAATATGGTGGTTGGATCAGGAGATATCTAACTAAAGATGTTCTCCCTAGGTCACAGAAAACCCAACTCTCCGGGGTCTGAGGGCAGACCCCCATAGTCCAGGACGGACCGACTTCTCCCTAGGTCTCCCTCTCTGGTGTCCTCCCGTCTCGTCTTCTCTCGCCTTACTCTAAACGAGGCATTATATACTATCCAACGATGCCTGTCAAATAGCTGAGGCATGCCATAGTTAATAGCATTAAAATGGGAACAATGAAAACGATTAATTAAGATAAACACATCTTAGCTCTAAAACAACAAGTGTTAAGCTTACGACTTATATCAAATAGACACTTCGATGATACAAGTTTGTTCGACCAATACATCTTACATAATACTATGTCAGATAAGCTCGCACCTGCAACGGATTAAAGCTTGTCACTTAATATGTCCAAAATGAGTTACAATTGAAATTACAATATAAAATATGAATTAAGAATATGAATTAAAAATACAATATTACATTTTAGATCCCAAATGATATTGTATTACACACGCTGGCTATACTACTTTTATACAAACGAAACGTGGTACGCGAATTTGGTTCAAAAACACGTGGTATAATAGAATTCGAGACTGAGATAACCGTACAACGCTCATCCTACTGCCATACGAAAAGTTATACGCGACTTTGGTAAAAAAAAAGAGTGGTATACTAGAATCAGAGATTGGGATAACCGTGGCACGCTCGCCTTGTACTGGTTCTATACAAACGGAACGCGGTACGCGACTTCGGTACAAAAAACGTGGTATAATGGAATCCGAGACTGAGATAACCGTACCACGCTGGCTATGCTACTTTTATACAAACGAAACGTGGTACGCGAATTTGGTTCAAAAACGTGGTATAATAGAATCCGAGACTGAGATAATCGTACTGGTTCTATACAAACGGAACGTGGTGCGCGACTTCGATACAAAAAAACGTGGTATAATAGAATCTGAGACTGAGATAATCGTACTGGTTCTATACAAACGGAACGTGGTACGCGACTTCGATTCAAAGGCGTGGTATAATAGAATCTGAGACTGGGATAATAGTACCACGCTCGTCTAACTGGTTATATAAAAACGAAACGTGGTACGCGACTTCGGTTCAAAAACGTGGTATAATAGATTGAGATTACCGTACAACGCTCATCCTACTGGTTTTATACAAACGGAATGTGGTACGCAACTTCGGTACAAAAAACGTGGTATAATGGATTCCTAAACTGAGATAATCGTACCACGCTGGCTTTACTACTTTCATACAAACGAAACGTGGTACGCGAATTTGTCGTATTTCTCAAATTATGTTGATCATTTAATCCATCGGTATAATAGAATCGGAGACTGAGATAACCGTGCCACGCTCGCCCTATACTAGTTCTATACAAATGGAACGTGGTACGCGACTTCGGTACAAATAATGTAATCCCTATAATTAAAGGGGCTCAATCGCTAATATCTGGGACCTCGACATTAACACAAATGGATCGCAACGCATATATTAATGTAATATGAATGAAAATAAACTGATTTACATTGAATCGTTTCTGTTTTTATACAGTAATTTCTAATCAGTTAGGTTCGGCGAAATCGAATGGCAATCTCTAGCGTCTGGTTATATCAGTCTACGTCGATTACGTTTATTGCACATGCTCTCCAGATAAGAATATGCGGTCACCGTTTAACATGACTTGTGGAATAAGTCTAGCTTCGTTCTTCGAGTCCCTTGTTACAAATTGCGCTGAAACGCATTATGTTACACGATAATTTATTTTATCATAAAGTGTAAATATGGCCTATAGTTAAAACATCAAAATGGATTAAATAATCAACACAATTTGCAAAATCTGCTTCGAATAAAGTAAAATGTCTATAATTAAAAAAAGACGTGGTACCAAAGCCGGGTACCACGTTTCAATTGTATATGAGAAGTAAGGCGAGCATAACACGTTTCAGTTGTATAGAAGTAGTAAGCCGGGCGTGGTACGGTTATCTCAGTATCGGTTTCTAGTTACCGTTATCTTGGTCGCAGGTTCTAGTTTACCACGTTTTTGTACCCAAGTCGCGTACCACGTTTCGTTTGTATAGAGCCTGTCAGGCAAGCGTGGTACGGTTATCTCCGTCTCGGATACTATTATACCACGTTTTTTGTACCGAAGTCGTGTACATCGTTCCGTTTGTATAGAATCAGTAAGACGAGCGTGGTACTGTTACGATTGTCTCAGTACATTTATTAGTATCCCTATGGTCATAAAGTGTAAATATGGCCTATAGTATAAAACATGAAAATGGATTAAATAATCAACACAATTTGCAAAATCTGCTTTGAACCGAAGTCGCGTACCACGTTCCATTTGTATAGAACCAGTAAGGCGAGCGTGGTACGGTTGTCTCAGTCTTGGATTCTATTTTACCACGATTCTTTTTTACCGAAGTCGGGTACCACGTTCCGGTTGTATAGATCCAGCAAGGCGAGCGTGCTACGGTTATCTCAGCACCGGATTCTATTATACCACTTTTTGTTTAACTATATTCAACTCAAGGTACTCTCGTATAATCCACATATTTTATTATACCCCGTTTACTTGCCACGTTTTATTTCATATCTACCCAATATATATTACGTAAGGTCTTTTTTAAATCGGATACAGTATATGGCCTATAAAAACATCAAAATGGATTAAATAATCCAATTTGAAAAATAAGCCAAAGTCGCGTACAACGCTTCGTTTTTGTAGATGGAGAAAAACGAGCGAGGTACTGATATGCCCGTTTTCATTAGCCCAGTCGGAGCAGAACAGTAAGGACGTTAAACCCCATTTCATTTCATTTCCAATGTACCACGTTGGGGACTTTTTAAATTTACACAGTATTATTACCGATCGGTTATCTGTATTGTAATTAATTTTAACATAAAATGTAAATATGGCCTATAAAAACATCAAAATGGATTAAATAATCAACATTATTTGAAAAATTTACTACAAATAATGTAAAATCCCTATAAATAAAAAGGACGTGGTATCGAAGTCGCGTACCACGTTCCGTTTGTATAGCACTAGCAAGGCGAACGTGGTACGGTTATCTCGGCCCCGGAATACCAGTTTTTTTAATGTCAACTTATCGCCCTTTCTTATCGCCCCTATACAGGATTATACCACGTTAGTTTTTACCTTCCGGGTTTTGTTTCATATCTATGCATAGTCGCATACATAATATTCCAATATACCACGTAGGGTCTTTTTGAATGGGGTATAATAACGGTTACACCGTATTATAAACCATATAGTATAGGTACGGCTCGACGCATTAACCGACCGATCGGCTGTCTGTATTGTAATTTATTTTAAGATTAAGTGTAAATATCACCAATAAAAACATCAAAATTGATTAAATGATCAACATAATTTGCAAAATTAGCTTTATATAATGTAAAATCCCTATAATTAAATAGAAAGTGGTACCGAAAAAGCGTACCACGTTTCGTGTGTATAGAAGCAGTAAGGCGAGCGTGGTATTTTGAAGCGTGGTATTTAGCCGCTGCCAAACTTTACACAATTCACCTAATTTTCGTAATAACCGGTTAGATACTGTGCTAAGTTAGGCACTTTGTGTGGGTACAAGAACGTAGCAAAAAATCTTATCTAGACAGCTTATTATTCTACAAGGTGGGCATATTTACATATTCAACCTATCCTGGATCACTGAAGGTAGAAACTTAAAGCCCCAATAACACTCTTGTTTGTAATTGAATAATATGTCCCAATCTTTATTCTGGTCAACAAATTGTATTATTTTACAATATTCAAATTAATTGATGATATAAATTTCATCTTAACACACCTAATTTAAAAAATTGGAAAAATTCAACTACATGATTTGAAAAAATTAACGTAAACCTTTTCAAATGTGACTTTGATTTTAAAATATTTTCGAACCCTCTGGACAAGTAAAATATGATGTAATGGATAATTTACACAACAGGTAGGACACATAAACATATAGTACTTAGAATAAGACTATTATTTATTTTCTAGAGCTGCCAAGCCAGCAAGAGTGTTATTGTCCCTTTAACTAAAAACATGTGACCTAAAAATGATATTACTTAGTATGATTTGCCACTTGGGTATGTTATTTGATGTTGAATTAAATTTTTCTCACCAGGTAAAAACCACCGGTATTCTGCAACTGTTCCCAATTTAAAGCTACAACTTTATATTTTAAGTTATATTTTAAGAATATATTAAAATAAAGCCTTGACAAAAAAGATGGTAACTATAAACAGTCATACCTTGCCAGTTTTGAAATAGGAATAAATATCATTTTCAACTTAAAATTCAAACATTTGAAGATAGCTATTGCATAGGGGGGGGGGGGGCATAGAAAAACAAGGGAGGTAATTGTGTTATTTCCAGTGTGAAAGATTTTTAAGTGTGGGAAATAATGCCTATGGTCATATAATAGTGAATTGACAACCTATTGAGCAAAATACATAGAAATAATTATGTTTTTACTTTGTTAGAAAATATGAAATTATCGCTGAAAAAGTTATTGTCCCTTTAACTAAAAACATGTGACCTAAAAATGATATTACTTAGTATGATTTGCCACTTGGGTATGTTATTTGATGTTGAATTAAATTTTTCTCACCAGGTAAAAACCACCGGTATTCTGCAACTGTTCCCAATTTAAAGCTACAACTTTATATTTTAAGTTATATTTTAAGAATATATTAAAATAAAGCCTTGACAAAAAAGATGGTAACTATAAACAGTCATACCTTGCCAGTTTTGAAATAGGAATAAATATCATTTTCAACTTAAAATTCAAACATTTGAAGATAGCTATTGCATAGGGGGGGGGGGGGCATAGAAAAACAAGGGAGGTAATTGTGTTATTTCCAGTGTGAAAGATTTTTAAGTGTGGGAAATAATGCCTATGGTCATATAATAGTGAATTGACAACCTATTGAGCAAAATACATAGAAATAATTATGTTTTTACTTTGTTAGAAAATATGAAATTATCGCTGAAAAAGTTTTGAATGGATGGTAGAACTAATAAAAGCCAATTGGCAACTAAATCACATACCATTCATTCATATATATATATATATATATATATCAGCAATTTAGCGGCTAGTACCATTTAAATCCTTAATAGTGTGCAACTGGCAAACAAACAAATCAGACCCGTACCCTTCATACAAGAGTAGTGTAGAGACTACTACAGATATATCTTAGATTCATCAGAATCTTGGAAGAGTGGTTTAACTGGTTATGTCACATCCCTGGCAAAATCTGCATTGGGTAATATTCATCTTTGTCTCAAAATAGAGGGCTTACTGCATTTCTTTTTTCTTTTTTACTATTATTTTATGAATGATAAAGATGTAGCCTAAATATCTGTCCTTTATTAATATCTTAACTTTTTGTTATATGTTTTTAGTTAGCTATTTTTCATTTTCTCTTTCTTTTTAATTAAGGGTTTTTCTGTCTATGTTTAAATGGTGACACATTGCATACACTTTTAACACCATGAGTATATTTATAGTGAAGAATAAAAGTTATTCATTTTTGCTATTGTCATGGAATTGGAAAGATTCCTTATATTATACTTGGTATGCGTTCTGTTTTGACTATCAAATGAGAGGATAGATCTAAGGACGACAAGACTAATTTGATCCCACAGGTGTGAGTTTGCATTATTCAATTTATAACATAACTCAGTGTCTTTATAACTTTTGTATTTAACAGAATGTGTGGCATGTCAAATACGAAAGTCATATGGCTGAAAAGTATAATTGACTCCCTTTTCCTAGAATATTCATATTCATATCTTTGTGTATTAATCATTGCATTTTATCACTTATCAGTCACACTTATGGCTTTTATTGTATAGAATCTAAGTTCACATTTCAAACCTATTCAAACCTTTGTCATCAACATTCAGAAAGAAAAAATGCTTTTACTTACAGGAAAATTTGCACGCAGAAGTAAACTTTGCACATAAGTAAATGCATTCATACAGCAGAGTTAACTCATGTTATGTAAAAAAAAAAAAAAAAAAATATACAAATGTTTAAATTTCACCTTATCCATTCAAACTTTGCTTCAAGTTATCAGTAGTTGTATTCCAGGAATATTTTAATTTTTGATGATTTTTTTTATTACAATTGTAATCGCAAATCAAGCAGAAAAAAAACTAAAAAATATAGCTTCCACATGCTGTTTAGTCACTATTTAGACTATGAAGTTATACTTTACACCTTGAAATCATTGTCATGATAATGATGAACAAAAAAATAAAATAATTTTTGGACCAAACTGAAAAAAAACCCCACTTGTAGGACCAGGATGGGACTTTTGTCAGGGGTAGGGCACATTTTACAAATTTGTTTCAATTTGTAGATATACTGCACCTTTTCAATATCGCACAAGGAATTTTTGGATATTTGTTTCAGAAACTAGAACATTTTCAATATATGTAACTCCGAACATTTTATTTCCTGAACATTATGTATCTAGCCACAGAAAATTTCCTTTTTTTATCGTAAATTAAATGATATCTGTGACAGAAACAGGCGTGCAAAACCCCTTAACCATAGTGAAAATTTATTAACTGAAAATCATCAAGCTTAGAATAACAGTTTATTTCTGATTAGTATGGGACTCACAGATGAGACAGTACAAAATATACAGAAATGAAAAATATGAATTAAAATCATGCTCAACAATATAAACAGTGAGTTATTGACCAGAGTGCCTGACATATACATAAAAAATAACAATTCAGTATAAATACTTACACATTTATATACAATACAATTGTCAAATGTTTAGAGGGGCAAAGCTAAATTTCTTTAATAACATAAGTTTATCACACAGTCTTGGCATGTCTTTTCATTGGTATTTTTCCTTTCACACGTATTTATGAATACAAAAGTCAATATTTCATTCCATTTATAATATGAAACCCATCGCCTACCGACGATCACTTGTTGATATCTAACAAAACCAATGTTTTATTCCATTTTTAAAAAATTTCCAGTGACGAAAAATGTTTATTGCAAACGACCTACATTTGTTCAAAAGAGACAGATGTTGATTCCACGATAGACCCAAACATCACCCGGTTAAAAAATGGCGACGTTGACATTTTCTTGTGTTTGAAACATTGTTTATCCAACAGTAAAGTATACTTTCACACTACATTTAATTTTGAAAGGACCAATATTAAATGTGGCATTATTCTTAAAAAAAAAAAAATTTAGCTGTCCCTTTAAAAATAGAAAAGAAACATGAAGTGCATATGAATTTATTGCACATTATTATATATTCCATTGTATATTGCTCACATGTTTAACAAAAAAAATATGTGAAGATCTATCTTATAGTTAATTTGGTTTGGCGTTAGCAGTGAAATTGTATTACATTCACATAATTTACAAGGTAAAACTTGATAATAAACATGATTGCGCATTAAAATTCTATGCATCTAATTAATCCTTAATCAACATTCCAACACAAAATTTTGACAATTCAACCAAGGATCTTAACTTAATTTTGTCCAATTCTTTTAACTTTTTCTGAAAACTGTGCAAGCTATGATTTGATACGTTATTCTAAGTACCGTAGTAACGTTAATGGTGTCGAAATTTTAAACAAATTAACCCTAGAACAATATGTTTGGCAGCTTTGAAAACAATCTGTGATAACTGACACCTTAATTCTAAATCATGCTTTTCTAGCAACATCAACTAATTTACAAATATATATGTATCATATTTTATAGAAATAATAGGATGTTCTTGCAACATCTGATTTTCAAAAACTAACTGACCTCGAATCACCAATCAATTTACAATACAACAATAAACAAAATATGCATATTCAAAAGGGCTGCAATGATATATTGGTATATATACAGATTCATTTGACAAGAATCCCGATGAAAACAATGATAGAACTATACTTGTCAATAATACAGAAGTTTTCTGGAATTGCTAGCTAGCTAGCAATAACATTTAATCAAGTGAACAGAATGAAATTAAAGTGTGAAAAAAAAATGTATATATTCTCAACCTTGATGCATAAAATATATCATTCATCAAAATAATACCTGTTCGAGGGTCAGATATTACACAAAAGATTGAACATATATAATTAAACATGAACAAATACAGTGTTCTACAATACACATAGAAAACCATTCCATTATTACAAGTTCATATTCAAAGTTCAAGACATATATCATTGCAGTCCTAATTTAATTTTACATACATGTAATATCAAAAGATTTCAACAAATATTGATATTACGGTACATAGAAAGACATACTGATCTTCAAAATCTTTATCACTTTCAGTCATATTATAGATGGCAAGTCAAGTCATTTCCAAATTTACATTATTTACAATAAGACCACCCAAAATATATGATAAAACAAAATCACATAATAATATTATTGGATAAATAGACAAACATTAGGATAATCATTAGAAATAATATCTGTTATAATATTTAAATTATAAAAAAAAAGATAACAATAAAAACAATATCATTTATAATCCACTTCAGAAATTAAAGCTATAAAATTATTTTCTTTAGAAATATTTTAACCTCTTTCGGCAGGACAAATTTTTTCAAATACATAAAGTTAACACACAACATTAAATCCTAAGTGCTAGATGTTCATATTTTCATCAGCACATGATTTTGAATGTATCGTTGAATTGCACAGAGTTCAGAGCCAGGTCAATCTAGGTGCTATTATTGATATATTTTTAATTATTTACTAATTTAGAATAAGAAACTGTTTAGCAATATTCACTGAGAACAAATTTACAAAATTTTCATGACTAAATTTCACAGCTTCCACCATTTTATAATGTCTATATAGCCCATTTATTAACAGGTCTACAATATTGCAAGAAACAAAAATACACAAAAAACAAATGTAGTACATGTCGAAATTTTTATGAGGTCTTTAGAATGGCTTTACATAGTTTGTATGATTATTCAAGAGTACATGTGTTACACAAAATCACCATATATACATTCTGCCAGCGTCTACAATATTTTGACAAATTTTGAGAGTGTTTGTCTCTCCCCCTTCCCCACATTTTAGCAATATACCATTGGATTATAAACCATTTTTAAATGAAATGTCTTCATATATATACTGACCCTGTACAATTTTATTACATACCACGTTGTTTTAAAATATACATCAATAGAATGATATTATATATGATAAACAAAGAATCCATGCATAGTGTAAGGACTATTGTATTAACTACTATTGTGACATCATAGACATGATCTCCATCATCACAACATAAATTATTAATAACGTAAAGTCCTCTTCCAGTTTCATTCCAAAATGATATTGGTCTACCAGTCCCTCCTGCTTGTAAATTTCCATAAATGATGTTCTATTCAACAACTTTTTCTGGAAATGGGAAATGTTTAGGTGTAAGAGAAATAATAGGCCATTTGATATCCCATTTATGAATTAGTTATGAAATAACATCCAATATTATGAGACTGGGATCATTCTTATCCATATGAACTCAAAGTGGGCCATTCAAATATAAATTAATGAATAATATAAAACAGTATAAACGATTATTAATGTACATGTATGTAAGTGGAATGTTTTACATATCAATTTACACCACAATTTACAACAATAAAAAGTCGAATTACTATTCTATTTGAATTACTCCTGCTCCAGAATCCGGAATAGTAATCTAATCTTTATTAAATGCGTAGTTAAATACTAAATAATTGCTTTCATACAGTATTAATTAGACTTCAAAATGAAATGCATTGGGATTAACATCCTTGGTTTCTGCACCAACTGAGTAAACAGACTTTGAAGTCACAGACCATGGGAAATACATTAATATATTTGATTTTTACGACTATGGCTTGTTAATTTATTCTTTTTACGTGTATTTTTTAAAAAGAAAACAATGAAAATTTTAAGTTTTACACTTTAGAAACTACTTTAATTTAATGGTACGGTATAGAAAATCTAAAACTGAACAAAAATGTACAAAAAATAACAATACCAAAATGATTTTTACCCTGCTGGTCACAAATTTGTAATTCGTTTATTGAGTATGATATTGAGAAATTGTACAAAAATCTCATCACTGATGCTTCAAGCCATTCTACAAAAGATAGGTTGCCAGGCAACGAAACATACGCCCACAGCAGCTAAATCGTCCGGGCAGTCAACAAGGGTTGTTGTATATTTTTACTTTTTTCGGTAATGAAACATTTGTAATACACTAAAAACTGATTAAGAGTAACAACTCATTATGTAATTATTAGAAAATCATTAGAATTTGATTGCTTTTTATAAAGTTTTACCCCACGCTAACAATTAGTATATACATGAAACATTTAATATCATGGATTTAGCTGTTCAGTTATCTAAATTCATTGAAAATCAAAATACTTGTTCGTTTCAACACCTTAAACTCTATGTATCAATCTGAAGTCAATCGGATGGTAACTTTGGCCTCTATAGCGTCACAAGAATTTTTGAAGTTATCAAGGGAGATAACTCTGGCAGTAATTATTTGAAATCGCAGAAAATCAATAGGATTCTTCGTCTCATGAACTTAAACACTGTGTGTAAATCTAAAGTCAATCGGATATTAACTTTGGCCTCCAGAGTGTCCACAAGATTTTTTGAGGTGATCAAGGGCCATAACTCTGGCACTAATTAATGGAAATCGCTGAAAATCAATAGGCGTCTTTGTTTTATGACCTTAAACACTGTGTATAAATTTGAAGTCAATCGGATATTAACTTTGGCCTCTAGAGCGTCCACAAGATTTTTTGAAGTGATCAAGGGCCATAACTCTGGCACTAATTATCGGAAATCGCTGAAAATCAATAGGCTTCTTCGTCTTATGACCTTAAACACTGTGTATAAATTTAAAGTCAATCGGATATTAACTTTGACCTTTAGAGCGTCCACATGATTTTTTAAAGAGATCAAGGGCAATAACTCTGGCATTAATTATCGGAAATCGCCGAAAATCGATAGTCTTCTTCGTCTCATGACCTTAAACACTGTGTATAAATCTAAAGTCAATCTGATATTAACTTTGGCCTTTAGAGCGTCCACAAGATTTTTTGAGGTGATCAAGGGCCATAACTCTGGCACTAATTATCGGAAATCGCTGAAAATCAATAGGAATCTTCATCTTATGACCTTAAACACTGTGTATAGATTTAAAGTCAATCGGATATTAACTTTGGCCTCTAGAGCGTCCACAAGATTTTTTGAAGTGATCAAGGGCCATAACTCTGGCACTAATTATCGGAAATCGCTGAAAATCAATAGGCTTCTTCGTCTTATGACCTTAAACACTGTGTATAAATTTAAAGTCAATCGGATATTAACTTTGACCTTTAGAGCGTCCACAAGATTTTTTAAAGAGATCAAGGGCCATAACTCTGGCACTAATTATCGGAAATCGCCGAAAATCAATAGGCATCATTGTCTTATGACCTTAAACGCTGTGTATAAATTACAGCCAATCGGATATTAACTTTGGCCTCTAGAGCGTCCACAAGATTTTTTGAAGTGATCAAGGGCCATAACTCTGGTAGTTATTATCGGAAATCGCTGAAAAACAATAGGCTTCTTCGTCTCATGACCTTAAACACTGTGTATAAATTTAAAGTCAATCGAATATTAACTTTAGCCTGTAGAGCGTCCACAAGCAATTGTGGACGCCGGACCGACGGACGGACCGACGGACCGACGGACCGACGGACCGACGGACGGACGGACGGACGGACAGACGGACGGGGGCGACGACAATATACGACCACATTTCAATGTGGGCGTATAAAAATGAATTCAAAGTATATTGTTACTAATTTACATTGCCATGAATATGTGCCATTTATTTGTTGTATAAACAATCTGCATACAGATACAATTAAAACTGCATCTTAATTCATTTGAAACAGATGTACTTTAACTGTACATGTGCCTAACTGCCTTCATTTGACATAACTTTTAACAATCTGTGAAATTATGATGCTGCTTTGGTTCATGGCTAAAGAACATTCTTTCTGGAGAAAAGAGGTGTTTTCTCTTAAATGTTACAACAATGTAGTTTCAATAACAAACAGCAAGATCAGAAGTAGCATTAATTAGGCTACTCTAAAATTGAAATGAGATCTTTGCTTTTACACAGAAAAATTCTGTCTTGAATATGTTAAAATAGAAAAATGTAGAATGATTTTGCTGAAAGTAATGATCAATGAAGGTTATAAAGGTATTGATTCCCACATACTAGTAAAGCCATAGATTTAAAATTTCATTACGGAAACTTGCCTTATTTTTATCCTTAAGTTCATTGAGAAGTGGGGATGAAATTCTTTATATGATATAAAATCTTAGGTTATACTATACAATAAAACAAATAGTTCTATATACAATATATAAATAAAATACTAATAATAAAATACATAGATACATCTCGATTGATGCAACAAACATAGAACGTACATGTATATATAATAATTTAGTATTTTGACCAGATAGATAGAACATCAAAATACCATGAAAGACTTGAATATTTGAGAACACATAACTTCCACACGTAAGAACAAAAACAGTAATAAAAAGAAGCCTCTTTACACTTTTCAAGAAAGGATAAGTATGTCCCAGACAAAATATGAAAAAATAAAACATTATCAATCACTCTTACATCACACAGATCATAAATAAACAATAAACAAAGTTAAAATTATTTTAAATTAATTAACAGAAATAATGAATTGTATAGAAATATTATGCCATGTAATATTGTACAGCCATTAATAATATCATTGTTCACATTGAGGTTAGCTCTTCTTTACTGTTGAGTTTTTCTCGAGATCCATTAATAAAAGATTTATCCTCTGTTGTACTTGCTGTTTCAACTTTGGTGTGGCTTGGTGATGAGTCTGGACCAGGATAATTAATAGGAGATGATTGTGAAGATTTTACTGGCACATAGCCAAGCTGACTTTGAAATTTCTGATGAACTTTTTGTCTTTTCTCTTCACACTCGTCATAATATTTTTTAATAATCTGTAAAACACACATATACATATTATATAAATCATTATCAGTTGTTGTTTTTTGTATTTCAGAGGAGAGCCAAAAAAAAGCTCCCCTCAATCAACAAATGTTCTCCCAGTTTCGATAATAAACCCCAATGACTTTGTAAAGGAGAGTGATTTTCAATTTTAAGGGGAGGGGAAAAAAACTCCCCTTGGTCAACATTCAGGTGAGCTGTGTAGGCGCTTGAGAGCGATCACTCGCCTTAAAAAACAATGACTGCATTATCTTAATGATCATCTAACACAATACTATTCCAAAATTATGAAATATTTTTACTTTATTGAAAACCATTTGAAATGATAATAAAAATTAATACAGCAAACTGGAGTACCTAATACATTATACACAACAATTTTTATCCAATTTGAAAAAGTACCAAATTTCTTTAACAAACTTCACTGAAATTGTGATAAAAAGTCAAAGACTGAACCTCTGTTATCTTTTTTTTTCATTCTTGTCATAGATCAGTAAATATGACATTCCAAGAGTTTTATAGCTCCATAGTCTGGGAAAAAATTCCCCCATAGCAAACTTCATGGCTCATGCCTGTCTTCATTAGCCCGGATAGAGCTGAAAAGTAGGATGTGTTAAACCTCATTCATTAACAATTTTATGTATAAAGAACTGAAATTCATCTTACCTCAACTTTTTCAGTAGCAACTTCTGTCCTTATCTCAGCTAAAATTACTTCTAATTCTTCCAACCTTTTCCTTAAAATTTCTTGTAACTAAAAATTAACCAATTTTTAACATAAAACTAAAATATACTTAAAGTTTTTGTTAATTAGAATGATATATGTGTTTTCTAATCTTTAAACTACACTGTAGTATAACATCAAAAATAAAATGAAGCATAACTGAGAGACTTCATATCTAATATGCTTATCAAAATTTAATTTTTAAAAAATCAATTATAGCATTAGAAAATAATATCTTACCTTTTGTCTTTCTTGTACGGCTATTGTTACATGCTTCTGTTGTGCTTCACGTTTAATTCTGAAATAAAAATATACACATAGTAAATAAAATAAGAGACACATGTATATTCTGATAAGGAATTTTAACACTTGCTCTGGCACAAAATCCTTTTCATCTATGTCTTGGCTGACTTAATACAGAATCATATGGGAAATAACTTTTTGCTAATGAGTGCTAAATCAAATCTTTAGAAATGAGCATGCAACAGTAACATATTGCATTGGAGAAGATAGGAAAGCATTGGGCTCTAAACCCGACACACCCGACATTGGTAATATATCAGTTAAATCATTTAAATTAGTTTCAGTTCTGCCATCAATCAGTACAAACAGTACTGTAGAAACTAGAAATCTAGAATTAAAATGAAAACTACATATAAAACAAACCTGGATAATTCTTGTTTATCTTTATGTTTTTTCGCTAACAGTTTCATATGATCACGACTTTGGGCATCCATTCTTTTGGTTAACTCAGCCACCTCTCTATCATACAATTCTTCTATTCGCTTTTTATGTGCTAAATGATTGCTGTCCATCAAGCTTAGTAAACAGTCATAAATAGGTGTATTATAATTTTCATAAACATTCTTTTCTGCTTGATAATGATCATCACATAATGACACAAACACTTGAGCTTGAGTCAATGTTAATTCTTTATACTGGAAAGTAAACATGATATATTAATGTATTGCAAAGTACGCATAAATGGCAAGGATTCTTATTATAGGGAGAGAGAGAGAGAAATGGGGTTTAACATCCACTCGACACAAACTAGGTCATTTTGGGACTAACATATGGTTTCAATTTTATTTCAATAATTCGCTTGCACGTAGGGGTCTTTAGCAGTGGGAGGAAACCGGAGTTCCTGCAGGAAACCCACGAGGTTGAGAAGACGCCCCTATCTCGTTGCCACATACGCTCACACCAGGGATAGAAACCACAGTCGCAAGCCAGAGATGACTGGCCAGCTAGGGGACAAAGCGCGACACTCTAGACCACTAGGCTATCCCAACCCCCTGATTCTTATTATAGGACAAGACTTAATCTATCATGCTATTACTATTAATCTGACACAGATCTTTAAAGATTATAGTTTTGGAAATAATCCTTCTCTTTGCTGAGTTCCTTCATGGGATCAACACCTCAATTCAGTTGGATGCACCAGGCACAATCACAGGAACTAGGTTGAATAATATCCTTAAAATATTATAGACATTTGTATTAAACTTGTGTAAATTAAAGACAAAATATAAGTAATTATTACAAGATAAGGTACAAACAAACCTTAGTAGACTGGTCTTGCATCAAAGCCTCTAGTTCTTGTTTACATCTGGTCTGTACTTCATCAACTTTTTCTCCACTTTTTGCAGCTTTCTTGGAATTTTTAGCATGTGATTTTTCTAGAGCACTTCTAGCTTTGAGTTGAGCTGCATTAAGTTTATCTAGTTGTAAAGCATGTAACTCTGTCATGTTGTCACAGGCCTACAAAAAATAACCATCATGTTCCTATGAATAATTTTGCGAAGTTTGAATAAATTCCAGTGAGAAATTTTTTCTGTACTGTATTCTGAAGCTCTAATAATAAGTGGCTGACCTGAATTTAATTTAATTCAACCATTCAATTATTAGAATCCGCAGAGATGCAACTGTCCGGAGAAAATTTAATGGCCGCAAATACAGCAACTCTGATCAATATAACCTAACTCAGATGGCTGAACTGAATTCCCAAAAATCAAACAATTGTTTTGTCCATGGGGTATGGGGACCTTGCAAGAAAATTTCGAAAATTTAATTGCTAAACCAAGCATTTTTCTGCTATTCTAGGCCGTGAGTTAAGCAACTTTAAAGTTTTCCAATGCAACCGAAATCCTATTCTATGTCGACCTGAATAAAAATCATTTGTTCAGACTGTTGCAGCTGCATTCACAAATAATAGTCGATGCCCGAAAAATCACGCACAAAGCAGTTTGGCTCCAGACAAAATGTTTTCATCCACAGTCAATTCAGTACAAATTCGCTGTATTCAATTAAAAGAAAAGTAAAATTTGGTTTTTTTTTAGATTTTGGGCACTTTATTTAGTCAATTTATATTTTACTTTACCTGTCAGCCCAAAAATCAGACAGTTAGGGGGCAAAGTTGGCCTGGCTCGATTGCCTATGGCCCACGACTCCACAGCATCTCCTAGTTGTTCACCATGGACTTAGATATACAATGGACTCGTTTAATAATTTTCAGTATCAATTATTCTGGTTCTAATTATTTTTGTGGCACTGTCATGCAGAGTTACATTACATCGAAATTTGTTTCCATTCTTTATGCTTGATATTTTATTCATTCGTGTTACGATCATGTGGCAACCATGGCCTTCAATATGAAGGACACTATTTTCAAAACTGAGCATGTGTTGTGAAATACTAAATTATAACAGTAAACACTATTTAAATCTAAATCTTGCATCACTGAAGTAATGACCCAATTCCAACTGTCACTCAATGACTGTATGATTATGAAGGATCTATGCATTGCACGAGTCATTCAACTCATGGTCTGAGTTTGCTTCCGCTTTAACTTTTACCACAATTTTGCTGTATGCCATGGTTAATTTCCAGCACTAACTGTATGATCAAGGGTTAGCGCTGCTATTTGCAATAAAAAAAAAAATCAAAATTTTGATAAAGTTCCTGTCAGGTCCAAAATGGACAAAACCCATTTGAAATTTGATTTGATAGTTTTGAAATTTAATATGCTGAAATAATAACCTATAACAAAATTTTTAAACTCTGTATCTCAAACTCTTTTCTGTATTGTGTTCACAATCATCATAAATTTGAATGAAGAACTAAATCAAATTTCCTTGGGGTTGATCCCAATGACCAAATAAAACTAAAAAGAAATGGTTGATCATACCTTGTCATGTTTTTTGCGTATTGATTCTAGTTCTTTATCTCGCTTGGCTACCATTTTTAAAAATGTTTTATGGTTTTTTAAAATGCATAATGGTGTAGGTGTTAAAATATCAGGATCTGAAAGATTAAAAGATACAAAAAACTGATCCTGATTGTGAGAAAAATAATGCCACTAGGAAGTTTTTCAATTCAAGTGGATTCGCATTTTAAGAACTTTTCTACCAAACAAGAAGATTTAGTCACAATGGGTTCCCCCTAGTAGGGGGCCCCTACCCTCAACTTGTTTTGTATACTTTTGTCTTTATTTACTGCCTGTAAATAAGTATGGTACATCTTTTTGAAAATTAATTCATGCATTATCGTTTCTTTATACCAGATACTAAGCAAACTTGATATATTCTGGGTTATTAATGACCTACCATTAAGTTTTGTTGTTTGTGTAACCGAGACATTAGATACACCATTTTCTACACCAGGCAAATTAGATGGCATTCTACTAATATTGGCGCTACCTGGACCTGCAAATAAAAATAATCAAAAGTATCTTAAAGTCAATTATTGTTTTGTTTACTACAAAGTTTATGTTATTCAATGTAGAAAATTTGATAACTGAGAAATTAATTGAAAGAAGATTCATTAGCTTAATTAAACATAGAACCCAGAAAGAAATATTTAATCATGCCACTTCCAAAAAACAAGCAAAGCGTTTTAAAATTTCTTAAAACAATGTATGTCAATAATTTTGAGAACAATACAAAAGATCCTCAAGTTCATTCTCTAACCAAGCAGGGAATCTAAACCTGGATACCCTAGTCAGATGTTAGCACACTAATCATATAACTAGCTCCTAGAAATAACGACATGCTATGTTCTGTTTGCTGAAAAGTCTTTTCTGTCAATAAGAAAGTAAACTTAATTCTTAAAACTCCAAAAACAACCTCATTAGTACCAGTAACACACACACACACACACAAAATCAAATTAAAATCTTTTCCCTTTATTTGGCATTATGTGACTTAAAATATCTGAAATATTTTAAATATATAGCTTGACGGTTATGTATTCAAGAATCGTTTCTAATTTAACAATAGCATATTTTTATAACTGAGGTACGGTAAGATATTAAGAATGTGTGTGCAATATGCCAAACCTAAACTACAGTGTAACTAAGATAATATGCTTATATATGTATAAGGTAGGACTGTGTCTATCTATACCAAAAGTGCTGGGGATCATCTTAATTTAGACAAACACAACTGATTCCATATAATCTGTGTAAACTTGGAAATGACTACACATTGTTTAGTAAATGATTACTTGAAAAAGTCCGCAAAATGAGTTTCTCAACATTTTTAAATGAGGGATATCGTGATTTTATAGTGTGGTGTGTGCAGTACTCTTATGACTATAATGTATATAACTACTTAATCACATCGCAATAAATTATATACACTGATCTGTTTTAGAACTGTACAATTAAAAGAAAATTGATTGTCTTTCATAACTGTTTAATGTTGAACATTTAACATTTCAAAATAGTGGAATCTATTCCTCATCTTCGGTAGTTCACATAATTAAATTTACAAGGAACAAGATTTTATAGAAATAACACCCCAAAAAACATCTACAGTGGTAATCTGTAACCCTGGCCAAAATGTAAAATAACTACGAAAAATAAATAAAACTAATCTAAATGCATTAACTGCAATAACTTTGGTAGTTAAGCTTTAAGGTTAACCCACAAAATGGTTGACTAAAACATATCTTACACAAAAATGATAAAATAGATAGTCCTGAAAATACAAGTTATTACGAATTTACTTGGAATATCCCAACACATGATTTATACATTTTATATATAGGAACAAGAACTGAAATGAAATATCAAAATATATGTAGAATTCTCTATTTAGGCTTGGTAAAACACTAATGACTAAAATAATAATGTACAACTAATTGCTCTAAATTTCATAAATATAATAAGGCATAAATGTACATCCATTTACTAATATAAAACATTGTTCGAATAAAAGACCTATTACATAAGAAACAAAAAATAATTAAAATAATAACAGAAACACAAAAATGTACATACCTGATCCGGTACTTGATTGACTGAGACCCGATTGAGTGCTATCTTGTTTACTGAGAGGGAGATGTGTGGACGATTGCATTCGAATTGGTTTTGGTCCATCACCTGGTGCTGGACTTGCTGCAGACGGACCATTTTGAACTCTAACAGAATTTTGTCTTTCATTGCCCTTTTCATCTATACCACTATCTTTATGTCCATCAATTTCTTCCTGTAGAAGAAATTCAAAGAAAATTAACAGAATTTTATATAAGATGGTTCAGTCAGTGACAATGGTTACATTTGGATTTAATAACCATCGATTGACAATTTTTGTCCTCAAATGAATCAGTCAACATTATAATTACTGAAAAGTTTTCCAACTTGTAGTATTAAGAAGTGTTTCAACTTTTTCCATCAATGATTAGAAAATATAAGAATTCTAAGTCCGATATTTTAATGCCTTTTGGTTCGTCTAGTTAATTAGGTTCCATTATAGATTTGACACTACACTCTACAATAAGTTCACACCATATATTACCATACTGTACTTAGTAAACATGCTTATGACTAACTGGCTAGAAAACTATTGTTTAATTAATCTAGAATAATCATTAAAGCAAAAATTAGAAAATCATTCTGACTCTGCAATCATCCTTTGTAGGTTTGGAAAAAAATATCATGAATTTCAATGTGACATAATTTCTATAAAAAAGTCAAAAAACATTACAATGCTGCAAAACATCAAATTTTAACAACTTTCTTTTGACCATTATGCCAGACCAGACTTGATTCTGTATTTCAAAATAATCAACATTATATAAACATGTAGACAAAACATTTTCATGCATGATATAAATATATATACTACACTTTTTATATAACATTTAGATTATGTAACAATTCAAAAATATATTCTAATAACTGGTAAAAAACACAAACAAAGAAGACCTACCATATGTCAAAAGAATTACAGTATAACATGCAATTATCATGTCAGTAACTTTTTTTTTTTTTTGCTAGATTTCTTATTTATTACAATTTTGGGGTGTTAAGCTAAATAATAAGAGAAGGATTTTTCCCCAGGAACTTAAAAATTGGATTTTATTTCTTGAGCATCAAAAAAAGTCCTAATTACATTAGTATAGCTACCGGTATCATGAAAACATTTTTCCTGTTAGTCTAGGTAATCAATTTAGACCTCTGGTAAAAGAGGTTTTTTGATTTCCCTGATCTAATGTTGTCACTAATATGCAAGTTTTGAAATGAGATACACTATGAATTAAAAGAAGAAATAAACAAATCTGAGATCCTGACTATAAAAATGTTTCTTTCAATCCTGTAAATTTAAACTACAGAATTGAAGTAACAGCAGTAGAATCAATATAAGCCTTAATAAAAGAATCCACACATTTTAAATAGATACACACACTGCAACAAACAAAGTATTAATATTAAAATAATCAAGCCAAAAACAAAATACCACTTACAGTAGCTAAAATTTCATCCTAATTTAGAAGAGAAAAATAATGGAACAAAATTCAAACAAAAACTTAATGAAAACCTGAATAAACCTTAAGACAAAATATGTAGGAAACAAATTGGATGAATTTGAAAGATAGAATATTTTCAAGGATATGCAATGGGTGATAAGGCATAGGAGGGAAAAAGGTTTTTAGACAGATTTGGTAATTTAAGAAAGATTGGTGCATTATATCCAATACCAAAACAGAATTGGGTACTGGTAATTAGTGTATGGGTCTCTTAATGCTAAAATAATGTCATAAAATATAACTACATTTAAAGAGGCAAAGATACTTGATCCCCATTTTTTTCTAATAGGAATGAATGTATTTTGGAAATCTGTTGCTACAGAAATCATCCTAAAATGTGGCAAAATCAAATACCACCTTTATGAAAAAAAAACCCAGAAAAATAGATGCTCAGTCAATGTTTGGCCCAATTTATAAAGTGCTTCTGCCTCCTTAAAAAGATGATGCAATTTAATAAAGACCTTTAAAATCAGATTCTAAATACAATAGAAACAAATTAAAACCGTCAAATAGCAATAAACATTAGAGAGCAAAACTATAACAACAACTGGATAAGGAAGGATTTTCTTGATCATTGATTTAATTGTATTTCTTCGATTTTTTGCTATTATTTTTTAACAATAAAATGCTAGAATATTTGTTATCATCTTACATCGACTTCAAAATCTTCTGTTAAAGTTGCCAATTGTTGGGCATGTTTCTCCATCTTTGACTGATAAGCAATAGGATTAATCAAAGCTTCGGCAAATTCTGAAAAAAATTTTTTAAAAGGTTAATGGTTTGTAAATCTCCCTTGTGTTAGGATTATATTGTATATGTTTGAAAATCTTATTTTTAGGATCATAAATAATGTTTCATTACTGACCTGCCATAGAATCTGGAACATAATCCATTATACTTAGATGTACAAATAATGTCTGTAGTAATAATGGTTGATTACTTTCATTTCTTAATGGTATATGACGATAACCTGAAAATATTTATCAAATGCACTTATCACATACGGAAGTCATTATGTTGTATATTAATAATTTAAACATAATAATTCTCTAATTCTTATACTCAAACAAATACTAATAGTGACTAATCTATTTGAAGTTGTACAGCACATAATTCTAGGAAACTTTCAATATCGGAGTTCTATTTTTTAATTGTCTTTTTTCTCACAACGACATATACTTAAAATGAATTATCTTTTTTGTGCTAAAGGTTCTGATTTTCTAAACCAGGGGCGGATCCAGGTTTTTTAGAAAGGGGGATGGGGCGTGCTGCGCCCACTTGGGGAGTGCGAAGCCCAGCGCATGATTTTTGAGTGGAAAAAAATGCCCACAAGGACTAATTTCATACTAGTAGTACTGTAAATTATGATTTCCAACCTAAATTTTTTTTGCTCTCCTTTCCTGCGAGAATATATGGAGCTAAAAATTGTTCGCCACCACAAAAAAAAAAGGGGGCATGTGCCGGTTGCGCCCCCCTCTGGATCCGCGCCTGTAAACTACATAAGTTCTAATAATATAGATGTACATGTAGTTAGAAAAGCTGATATTCAGATGGCTAACATGGACTGACAACGGAAATCGTTGAAAATTGATAGGATCCTTCATCTCATGACCTTTTGTTCTTTCAAAGTAATTAAGGGCTATAACTCTTGCACTAGTTATTGGCAATCGTTGAAAATCACCACCCAAATATAGAAAACAATGACTACAAAATTTATTGTTATGGTTAACATTAAGTGATTTACCAGGCCGTAATCCTTCCACAGGCAATACTCTATGACCAATCAGTTTGCCAGTTTCTTCATATACAACTATTCGTAATGTTGCTAAGTTTGGTAATACAACCTGTCGAATGAAAGACAAGATTAACATACATCCATGTAGTATGTTTCTTATTTATTTATCTTTAATAATGGCTGGAAACTAAAAAACCTAGCAACATGTGTCTCATTTTGCCAGAGCTGGTTATATTTACATCAAGACATCTGCGTAAATATTATAATTCTTTAAAGAAGGATTCCGAACAACAACGTGACTGATTTTAAAATTTCTTCCAACACGTTTTGAATGCATTTAAATTATTTATCTTCTCCTTCTAATAAGGTTACAAAAATTAAGGCCTACTTACTTTTTTGAACACGAAGGGATCTTCATCATATACTGGATTAATACCATTAGCTGGCACTACCTTGGTTCGAAACTTTTTCCTAACAGTATCAGTGGGTAAACCATACATATCAACTTCAACATAAGATCCAACTTTTTTATCTGTCAAAAACTGTCCTGAGATCACCTACATAATAGATGCATACTTTCAATAAAAACTGTTTTCTTATCTCTTAAATCTTTGTCTGAAAATAACTGGTATTTACTGGTATGTTAATTTTGACACATATTCTCTTCAGGGTAAATCACATTCTACCAAAATAAGTCAATTCTCCAAATATTTCTAAGTATATCTGCTGAAGGTTTAAATTACATTTAAACATTGTAGCTTACCCTAACTTTTACAGTTCCTGCTACAATACCATCAACAGTAGACTCTGCAAAAGGGTCAAAATGTCTGTCTTTTCTTCTCATAAAATCTGGTTTAAGAATGTAACCACAGCGACCATTATATTCAAATATACCCAAATTAAGCTGCATAGCCAGATCTACAAAAAAGCATTAAAATTGCTAATTTTTTTCAAGCTCCATCACACATTATTTAATATATAAAACAAGTTTTGTTTCTGTAAATGATCATGATTCCAAGAAGAAAACAAACAAATTTCACAGATCATAGGTTTCATAATATTATCTGCATGGTGAATACAGCACGGCTCATTATAATTCATATATTATTTATGAATACAACACAGATCATTATAACTCATATATTATTTATGTTATCAGAGTATATTTGTTATGATAAAAAAACCTTTAATCTTACCTAGTGTTTGATAGTTTAAAGCAACTAATTGACACCCTGCATTCCAAAACACCTAAAATCATTAAATATGTATTTAGCAACAATTATTTTTCATACATTTTATCAGTTCTTTTTATAATATAATACCCTTGAGATATATACCATATATTTCTATCTAGATAATGTTTTGGGTTTTTTTTATGGCTATTTTTTTTTTATCCAATATCTTAACATTACTTATAACAATATGTTTCTAAATAATTTTGGCATATAATTTCCAAAATACCTTAATTGAAAAGTTCCTAATACATATAAATCTACTAGTTCCAGTCAGTTGCAAGTGTGCTTATATCAATCAAATTAGCAACTGAGAGCAATTAAATTTGAGGCGCTCACATGGACTCAGTCCCAAAATGACCTAGTTTGTGTTGAGTGGATTTCTCTTTCTTGAAAAGTGGGTGTCGTTTGCTTCCAATTTGATTATTTATAACCTCAAATTATCACGAGATGTTATGTCCATATAAAAGAGTTTACTAGAGTTGTAAGACCATTCCTGTCGATAGCAACTAGTTGCAGCTGTGTTGTAAGTGGCACTCAGGTCAACCTTCTTCAGTTCTTTTCTGTTGATGCCAGTTGCTTTCACTTGTAAGGTTGACAAAAGCGCCCTTTTAAAATATTTGGATTTTATCCATCCTGTACTCACCTGTGGCAAAAAATTACTTGAATCTACCCGTGTTCCCTTCGGATAAATACGACTTAACTGTCGTTTATTATAACTTTTAAAAGGTTAAAGAAAAAATCAAACTTTATAAAGAGTATGTAGTATAGTTGAGATCAAATGTTTTTTTTAAATATGTACACTGACAGTAATTTGTGTTAGGTGCATTTTTTTAAGGATACTTAACAAAATCAACAGGATATTCTTTCAATAAATTTGTGGCTTGAGTTTCAACAAAAGATGAGATTTCATAACTCCTCCCTTTTTCTGTGAAATATAAAAACAATATATTATTAGAAGGTACAATAATGAAATAGATAAACTGCAGCTTGCATAACAATGTACTTATCATAGAAATACACAGAAAGTCCATCTCTATAAATCTTCATAAATGATGTCATTATAACCATTAACTTATTTTCTTATTGAAAATAAAACAACCCAAAAATTTGTAAATCTCATACACAGACTGTTAAATTATGTATAATTCAGTGATTGCTTTGCATGGTAGTCTTAAAAATTTTGATAATAAAATTTAAACATGTGATGTAAATAAATTACGACAAATCGAAATTTATTTTTACCAACAAAAATGCCTGTTTGTAAATTTGTACTGTAAGTATAGTTATTTCCCTTGTATTATGTTGGTGCCAATCATTTTTACTACATGCAAACACGTTACTTACTCTCTGAGGCTTCAAATGAATGGAAATGAACCGGTTGTACATAATTTACTAAAAGAGACATTTCCATGGCGGCCTCTGCTTCAGAACCAGCAGTACCCTGTAAGAAATAAAAACACAGAAAAATGAATTCAAGAAAAAGTAGTTATAGTATGTTGTACAATTTACCAATTGCTAATGCCATTTAAACCAAATAGTCCAAACAGGCTAAATCAACCATCAATGTGTTGTATTAAGCTACCAATATTTAGTAATTCTTTTCTAGGGTTTTCAAGGCTCAGTAACTTTAAGCCAACATTCAACATAATATTGTGACAAGGTAGGATCACCTCTCCAACATCGTGTTTCTCGTGGAACTCTGGTTTTCTCCCACTACTAAAGACCTCTAAGCGCAAGTGAATTATTGAAATAGAATTGGACCATGTTTGTCCTGAAATGACTTAATTTGCGTCTCTCTCTCCATAAACTATTTTTCTAGCAGTGATGTGAAAATGCTTAAATTTGCCCATAAATTTGATAAAAATCTGAACAATTATCATCCAAGGAATATATTTGGGTGGTATTCATTTTAAGAAGAAGCATTCCCTATATTTTCCAACAACAATTAGTTGAAATCCATTGAACTGCTTTAGTCTATGAAAGTGTTTAAATTTGACCATTTTATGTGTCTCCACTATAGGGCTGATCAACTTTATTGAAATATAAATAATCTCCATCCACAAAATAAATCTACCAAATTTGAGTGGTTTAGAAAGATGTTTAAAATATATGGATACTTTTGATTTTAACATTTAATGTTTCGTAAATTTAATTCACCTTTTCTCTTTTTTCCCTTTGCCGTCTGCTCTTTTCTTCGTCAGTCATAATATCACCGGTAACTGGATCCTCCACATCTTCATCATCATCACTATCAGAATCAGATCCACTATCATCAAACATTTCCATACCCTCAGTTCCTCCACCTGACCCACTATACATCTTCTCCAGTCGATTGCCTTTATCAATTTTTGCTTCGATTTTTGCTTTTTCAACTGTTTCATTATCACTAATTTGTGACGCAGGTCTTTCAGTGATACCATTTTGATTGACAGATTCTTCAGGTATATGAGGTTTTCTGGTTGGTGTAGATTCTCGTTCATCCGATTCACTCATGCTAACTTTGGACTTCTCTGATTTTATTGATGCTTTGGTATTAGATCCAAACCTACCTTGCCCTAAAATATATGTAAACCCGGTGAAGAAATATTCATACAAAACTTCATTAACCTCTGCAATAATGCTTTGTGACGTTAACAATTTTTCATAATAGGGAGGGAAAATTTACATCATTCTAAAATTTAGTTTTTGCCGAACAGTTGTTCCAGCATGTAATTAGCCTTTCTCTAAATTCTAGATAAATACAATATTAGATGCATATAAGCTCAAAATAATTATGCAATTGAAACTACAAGTATGGAGTCAATATACCAATTAAACTTGAATGTATACTGGGGAAAGCTTACAATACTAATCCTGATCATTTTGATAAATTTTGTCTGAAAAAGGACAACTACCTTCTTCCCATAAATACTTAAGTTAGGCGTTGCAGCAAACTTGATCACCATCATCGTATTATTGAGCTTATTTACATGGAAGCTTATCAAAAGTGGTCCTCAGATTGAATAATTATGTGAATAAATTGGCGAAGAATTATAATCTGATTAAAGTAACTAATTGAATGCTTATGAGATCATTACCTCTATGAAAATGTTTCTTTCTATTTTTGATGAGTATTTTTCTCTTCAATAAGGACAATAATGGTAGAGGTGCATCTGGCTCTAACTGTAATAATTTATTTAAATTATATATATTTAAGGACATAGAATGCAGGATAGAGCAATAAAAGGTAAGATTAGAGTAAATTTTATATTTGCACTTGCCATAAAATAATTCTTGGCAAATATTTTTACAAATTAAATAAAAAGAGCTTAGTTACTGGTTAGTAATACATCCATGCAATCGCCTATTTAATTTAATCGAATGTACAAGTAATTAAATTCTATGTGGTCATTAAAGTCTGTATAATTTAATTTTATGTGTTTAACATATGGCCACAACTTAAGAGCAAGACTTAAGAATATTACTGTTTGAATCAATCTTATCAAAAGGTTAAGATGGATAGATAAAAAAGGGAAATTTCAGCAGACCAGGCTAGCTTCTACCTCACTGCACAGTTCAATTAATTCTCATTTCTATTAATAGGGAGAAAACATGCTTTGACTTAACGAGTTCTCCCCATAGCATACAAATGAGAGTTTAAAGTAAGATACAAAGTAATTACTATCTGCGGGAATTAACAAGTGAGGAGTCAAGCAGAATTAGCTAATGATGCATAAGGATATTAAGATCAAACTCCTTACGGGATATTCCTCAAAAGTAGTCGTCAACAGCATGTCTCCAAATATAGTCCTGCAATAGTGGGCCATTTTAGTTTGCTGCTTTGGTCTGAAATATCAAGTGACTTAGTTTAAGTAATTTGTCTTTTACTGAACAGAAATAACATTTATTTATAGTAGCTCGTATCTCATCAGACTACATAGTACATCACAACACATTAAGATTGTTTGTTAAAGTGTGACAACATTCTAATAACATGAAAGTTACATTTTATCACTGATTTACTTTTCCTTAGAACATTTAAAAGTGCTTTTGTCAAGTTAATTTGCAAACGTATTAACATTTGGCCAGATAGTTTCTAATTTGTCTCAAAGGGCATTGTGATTACAGGTTCATATTCTTCTATAAAATTTCAAATATCAGCACATTCTTTCAGTTGTTTAAAGGTCACAAACCAAAGCTACATAGCAATCCTACATCTGAGTGTCATTCTTTGATTTTAATTGTCCGTTTGAGATAATAAACTATTTTAATAAGATGTTTATGTTTCATTAAGGTAATAACACTTAGGTCATCTAGTTCAGCTTTAAAGCATATTTATCTTTCTTGACAAATCAAATTGCTTATCACTCTGCTGAAAACCAGAGCTCAAAATGCTCATTATTGAACTTAGTCAGGGTAGTGAAATATAATTAAACTATACACCATTTTCATCACTGTGATTAGAAGCAAAGTTATCATTCCCAAAGTATCAAACAATCAAATTGGGTATCTCTACTTAAACACCTGCTCCAAGTTTAAAAATTCTAGCTCAGTGAGAAGTAGAGTTATCGTGTCCCAAAACGTGTGACGGACAGGCCCAATTTAATTGTCCCGGAATTGGGGTACAAAAGATATTGAATATGATGTAACAAAATAAAAAGGTACACAGACTGTGATTTGTAAGTTCACAATAAAAAACCCAAAAGAATTCCTAAAATGTCAACCATCAGTTTGGCATTCAGAGAAAAAATATCATGATTTATTTTATGATCAGTAGTGGAATACCGCGTTTTATAAGTGAAATAAAAGTGTTATTCCACTGGCTAGCAAAATAGTCCATGTTGTTTCACCTAAAATGATTGTAAAATCATAAAATAAATAGAACATTTGTCGTTTTGTAGTGAATAACATATTTTATTTCATCTCTAAGCAAGAAAACGTTTATATTTTCACTCATGCACATACTCTATACACATGCCCATTTCATTTATCACCGCAATGAATGTTTCAAAATTTTTTTAGTGTTTTCTATTCATAGCTGTCAGATATCATGTTTCTCTTAGTAACAAATATACTTTTCTCGTTGGTAAGAATATATTTTCCAATCAATGTTCATGTATTTAGGATCACAACAGTAGAAAATATACCCTCCAATACTTACGAACAATGGTTCTCAAATGACAAAATTACAGGATACTCTGATGTTTTGAAGGCACTCTCTGCGATTGCCTCAACTACATCCTATAAATGAAATAAAATGGGATTTAACTTGTTATTGTTCTACAATGACTGGGCTAATACGACGGCAAATGTCATGCCATGCCGTGTGCTATTAGGGAAATTTTGCCCTGACAGAATACTCTTACTTCGAATTGCAACTGTCAAGGCTTCTTTGACAGGTTTTTTTTTGTCCCACCTGACTAACTATACATTATTCCTTGCTAGACTCTCTGTCCTGCATAAATGATAAGGTGCAACCATGCCTAAATATTGCAATGAACTTTATTGGTCAACAACAGGATTTCCAGGTGAGTGGGCCAACATATTACTTACTGAGCCACTGACTACATCCTATAAACAATATAACTAAACTGAATAAGCACCATCCCAAACATGGAAGTAACATCATTTTCTATCTACTGTTTAACTTTACGCTTACGCTACATATAAATAATTTATATACCTTGAATGGAACATCAGTGCACATGGTAAAACCGTGAGTTATCATTGGTTCTTCATCTGCTCCTCGACCATCCCAACAATCTAATTCAACACAACGACAACCACTGAGTAAAGCTTGACGATATATTTCTACTGATGATTTACCAGTTAACTGATGACCTAAATATCAATATAAAAGAGTGATATTATTCATTATGTTACTTTAATGTAAAAAACATATGCAGACAGCACTTCCACATTTAATTATTTCATAATGTATTAAGAAATCAAATTGCTTATCTTTGCTTAACTTGGGCAGAAAATGCTTATTATCGAACTTAGTCATGGTATTTATGTAATGAAACTATACACCACGTTTTATCATTCCCACTCAATCAGAATTAAAGTGATCATGAATTTCTAATTTTTTTTACCAATCAAATTGCTTATCTCTCCTAAGCCTACATAGAAAATGATAATCATTGAACTCAATCAATATATTATGCACCTTATGAACATCTATTGTAGTTTAAACTCCCTACCTCAGTTAGAAACAGAATTATTTTGTTTGTGTTTCAAATTGGCTTATCCTAAGCAGAATATGCTCCCAGTCAAGACACTGAGACAATTAACATTTAAACCAAGTTGATCATTCTACCTCAATTAGAAGCTTGACAGATACATTCAAACCATTTTATAGTCCCATGCTTTCTCTAAACAGGCAATGGACAAATATGCAGAAAGGAAAAATCCAAATGTTTCTCACAGTAAATTTTTAGGGTTTCTTGAACAATTTTGAAATTTTGGGAGGCCATATTCTTTCTATACTTTCTATACCGTAAACTTAATGTAAAAACATGATTTACCAGTGAGGTATGTATTATGAGAGGAATTAATGAAGTAATGTGCCAGTGGTTGGTTCATGTCTTCACTTAAATCAAGTTTTTCTGGTGGAATCAGGTTATTTTCTTCACTCATTAAAAACTTTAAAAAACCTTCTTGAGACATATGACCTATAATATAAAGAAAAGTATTAATATTGTCAACAGTTGAAGTCTAAGGAGGGATATTAATAAGACTGGGCACAAACAGGTGTGTACATGTACATATTACAATTATATTTCTTCATTATTGTCATACAACATAAATCTTTTAAAACTGGTTTTGGACATTTGCTTTCCTAAACAAAAGTAACAATTAATAAATTTTACTGTCTTATATATTTGTTTGTTTTTTGTGGGGAGGTTTCTTAGGCAGACACATACACATAGTTAATTAAGCAGCACTCACACAAAGAAAATAAACGTAATTCATTTTGAATAATATCATATCCTTATATAGATTCACTACACACTTTGAAAATGACTTATACATTTGAATGTCATGTAAACTGATAAGATCCTGTATCTCTCAAAATGACTGCCTGATTTCTATAATTTTGCGTACAATTTTGAAATTTGAAGATGCACATAGGTGTAGTGTCAGATTCAAAATTCTTTTTTTATTGACCTACGATTTTGATACCTATTTCAGCCAGTTTTCATAAATTGGATCTTTATCTACGATTTATGATGCACAAGGTTCTGCTATCAAAAAGATAGGTTGCCAGGCAACGAAACATACGCCCACAACAGCTAAGTCGTCCGGGCAGTCAACAAGGGTTGTCGCATATTGTTTCTTTTATCAGTCAGGAGAACATTTACTATTTACAACACATGATAATCTTATTACGAGTAATAGCCCATTAAATAATTATCAGAAATGATTAGAATAGTTTTGATGGTTTGTCTCAAGGCCTTTGTCCACAAGATATTTCAAAGTGATCAAGTGCCAGAAATTATCAGATATCACTGAAAATCAAATAGGATTCTTCGTCTCATGACCCTAAACACTGTGTACAAATTTAAAGTCAATCGGATATTAACTTTAGCCTCTAGAGCGTTTACAAGATTTTTCAAAGTGATAAAGGGTCATAACTCTGGTAGTAATTATCGGATATCACCGAAAATCAATAGGCTTCTTCGTCTCATGACCTTAAACACTGTGTATAAATTTAAAGTCAATCGGATATTAACTATAGCCTCTAGAGCGTTCACAAGATTTTTCAAAGTGATCAAGGGTCATAACTCTGGTAGTAATTATCGGATATCGCTGAAAATCAATAGGATTCTTTGTATCATGACTTTAAACACCGTGTATAAATTTAAATTCAATCGGATATTAACTTTAGCCTCTAGAGCGTTCACAAGATTTTTCAAAGTGATCAAGGGTCATAACTCGGGCAGGAATTATCGGATATTGCTGAAATTCAATAGGCTTCTTCGTCTCACGACCTTAAACACCGTGTATAAATTTAAAGTCAATCGGATATTAACTTTAGCTTCTAAAGTGTTCACAAGATTTTTCAAAGTGATCAAGGGTCATAACTCTGGCAGTAATTATCAGATATCACCGAAAATCAATAGGCTTCTTCATCTCACGACCTTAAACACTGTGTATAAATTTAAAGTCAATCGGATATTAACTATAGCCTCTAGAGCGTTCACAAGATTTTTCAAAGTGATCAAGGGTCATAACTCTGGTAGTAATTATCGGATATCGCTGAAAATCAATAGGCTTCTTCGTCTCACGACCTTTAACACCGTGTATAAATTTCAAGTCAATCGGAGATTAACTTTAGCCTATAGAGCGTTCACAAGAAATTGTGGACGATGGACGGACGGACGGACGGACCGACGGACGGACGGACGGACGGACGGACCGACGGACGGACCGACGGACCGACAGACGGACGGACGGGGGCGACGGCAATATACGACCACATTTCCATGTGGGCGTATAAAAAGGATATACGGACATATACAGCAACCATGTTTTGGAGTGGGTGGGCGACTCCTTCTAAAGTTCTGAGAATTCATGCTTCATCAACATTAGAATCCATGACAATAAATGTTTTACAAATTTAAGAAATAATCACCAAAGACAAATCTTAATTAACAAATTCAATGATCAGATTTCGCATGAATTCTGCTCTTTTCAGCAATAAGTAATATGGAAGCCTGCATTTACCGGTATCTAAATTTTACAACATCTATAGAGGAAACTACATGTACAACTAAATTGAAACTGATCAAATAGACAGAAAGAAAGACTAAAACACTAAAACATGCTGACTGAAATCAAAAGTAAGTAGAACTTCAAAGGAGTACCGACATGTTTCAGTACATCAGGTTACAGCAGGTCACACCTTGTCACGTCAACAATCAAGTAACACCATGAATTATTAAGCATAGTAACACCTAACACCTATTAAAGTGGAAAACCCTATTATTTTGAAATCCTAATAAAACCAGAAGTTATGCTTCAAGACCAAACTTTTTGATATTCGTTGTTAGTAGATGTCAGGGTCATCATATATGCAAACTGCAAAGGCCAAGTGTCATTGAAGGGTTAAGTCAAGTCAAAAAAATTTCAAAATTAAACAGAAAGTAAACAAAACTGAAATTAATAATTGGCTCCCTAAAAATTTGGAGTAAGTTTAAAAGAAAAAAAGTTTTTGAAAATCGGAATCAAATTGCGCCTGAATATTGATTTGAAAGTTTTTTGTAAATACAATCTTGCTGCTAAATGGTTGAAAATGTTATTGAACAACGTCTCTGAAAGATAATATATGTCATTTTCAGTCTATTCTTAAAATGGAGAGAACTAATCATGTTTGGGAAAAATCAGAAGGCCTCTGTAATTTCCGGAAGCCACCACATACATGTATACACCATTTCGACTGTCAAAAAAATGCTGAAGAAAACTTTTGCTAATCTTTGATGCTAAAACTAATCGAGTGAATTTCTGAATTTCGAAAAACTGTCAGATAGAGCCCCTATGTAATTAGTCCAAAGAATCCAAAAAGGAAAACCTGACGAAGATCCGTTGAGAAATAACTGAGATATGGGCAATCTGAGATTATTTTTATTCCCATCTGTAAACACTTCATTTTTGTCAAAAATGACCCAATTTATATTTAATAATAGTTCTACGCAGGTCAACCACATCTTTTGGCTGCAAATTCTGACTAATAATGTCTACAGAAGAATAAAACAATAAGAACTCTTACAAAAACAATATGTGTTTCAACCCAGGCGAATGTATCATGCCTCAATTCCAAAATGAATGGATGACACATTTGTCTTTTTATAAAGCATCTAGCTATCAAATTGTTTATAACTGTGCATAACCTAATATAAGTAGAAAATATTCATTATCAAATTTATTCCTAGATATTGATGTTACAAAACAATCAACACAAGTTTCATTATTCCCCTTCAATTAAAAGCAGGGTTAATGTGTTCTAAAATTTGGCACAATAAAATTATCTCTGCTCAGTCTAAGCAGAAAATTCTCACAATCGATTAGCTCAATTAGAAGCCAAGTTATTGTGCCCCTATGACTTGACCAGTGAAATTGCTTATCTGCATTCTCTACATCAAGTTTGAACATTCTAGCTCAATAAGATGCCAAGTTAGTGAGTTTCAAAAAGTGTGACAAAAAGACAGACAATTAACAAAAAGACCCTTTCTTCCAAACATGTGGGGGCAATAATAAACAAACTAAAATTATATAATTCATACTACTTTCCATCTCCACTGTTTTGATAAAATATACAGAGTCATAAATTGATGCCCATAACATAGGTGCCAATTTATGAATTTAATGGCCGCCACCACACCGTCTTTTACTATTGGAATCGGTTGTCAGCCACTTCAGTCATTTCACTAAACTGTGTCAGAATAAATATCATACTAGTACTGCCTCATATTCCATGCACATTCAGCAGATCATGAGATGCTACATATTAGAGCCAAATCCTTACAACATAAGCACTTTTTGATTGGTTTACTCTGCAATGATGTTTCTTTCATTAAATTACATAATTTTCTATAATATAATTATGATATTGATGCCTTCCTATAGCCAAAGGATTTCCGAATAGGTGCAGAACAGTGTAGGCTATATATGAAATTGTATCAAGTAACCTTTTCAAACATTTATTGGTAAGTACAATATTTATGCAATTTTGTGAAATGAGGTCCTTATCTTATACAGACAGAGTGAAAAAAAATGAAAGTATAATTAATACAAAACATAAAGAAAATAACTCCAAAACAACACAAGACATAATTATAATCTTAACTAAACTTAGCACAAACTAAATATATCAAATAATAAAACAGAACTTAAAATACATATACATTCAATATGAAAAAATATATCCTATACCATACTCCATTAATTACCTTTGTCTGAAAATATTTAAATTATTTTTATTAAAATTAAAGTGTATTTCATGCTTCCTTGTTACATGAAGTTCCAATGAATACCTTAATTAGTGAGTACTACAAAATGAAAATGGACTTAAGACACATGATAATGGTGAATGATTTACAAGTAGGCCTTAAGAATAAATTTCATACAAGTTTTGTTCATATTTCAGAGTAAGCTACCGGTGGTAACCGTTAGTTACTGACAACACAAAATTAACAATATCATAAATACGAATAGATGATTCTTCTAATAAGTTTTATCACTAGTTACGTTTCATTTTAATTATCATTTTTTTCTCCGGTAAAAGTTAGGTTCTGATGATAAAAGTTTACCTTTTTCAGCCATTCCTGCCTTGTTTTCAAACTGTTCAATAAGTTCTTGTGCCTGTGCTTTTGTGTAAAATGGATACAATATTTCATTTAATCTAGGATCGCGCTGCTGATTATTCAAAAACGTCTGGAATTGGTCAACTGTTAAATATGGTTTCTTTTTTGCTCCACTATAAAATAATACATAATAAAGGATTATCCACCACTTCCATAACAGTTAATAAAAAACAATATCATTGGGAAATTCTTCTTTCATTTCCAACCTACTAGAACTACAATAATTATTATATCTTCATAATCTATTACTTCTCTTTCTTTTCTTCTTTATCAGTCTCAAACCCCTTTGACTTTATGTGGCCTACTAGAAACCGCTTACTGTATATTTTCTACACCTTGGTTATAGTCTACCTTATCTAATTTGGATATGGCAAACTCAGATACCTAGTCTTAATATCCACCCTGGTTTTTAAGGGAATCCACAAACCCCACCAAATACCCTGGTATAAGGCAAACACATGAACCCTGCTAATACACCAAACCCAGGTAACCCCACTAATATATCAAACCCTGGTAACCCTACCAAAACCTATCGGGGTTTCACAATAGTCAGGAAGTGAGATTAATCAGCATAAAAAATTCAGTACAAATGAAACTAGTCACTGCTAATTAAACAGGGATAACTTGTTGAATCAGCCCTTTTCATCAACACTTACATTTCATCAAAGACTTTATCTACTTCAGTTCTACCAACAAGATGACGATAAAAATTAAAGAAATGTTCAAAGGTAAAATCTTTTGGATCTAGTGAATCATTCTGAAAGACAAAAGATAACAATGTGATACCTTCATGTAATAATCTGTTTTTATAGTTTGTAGTATATAATTAAATCAGGTATTATAACATTTTAGACACAGGGAATTTGTTAATTTACCACCACTCAGAAACCATTTTCCTGTATTTCCAAGCAGTATAAGTACCATAAATGTCAAAACTTTAATTGTGATGCTTGTGTGACTTAGGCATTGGCAAGTCTAATATTCAATTTCTCTCCAAAACATGTATTAGCCACAAACCAAATAATATATGCCAACTTTTCTTTCAAATGATACAAATAGCCATAGCCATCAATTTTTTCGTACCACACAATTTTCAATAGCTGGTTTATAAGAAAATGTGACAGGGCCCTGGGTGACAGACATGGGTAAAAACAATGTACATTAAAAAGTTGTTTTAGTATGTTTAATTTGACAATAACTCTTTACTTTAGTCTTTGTATTTGTGATTATTACTTGCCAAAGCATCTTTGAAAAGAAAATTGTTCAGTAATGATTTAGTATTGAATATAAAAATTAAAAAATATAAAAAAAATCAGAGCAAGATGATGACTTTGTGTTCAATATGGTTTATGTTCACTTTGGGGAATATTGATTGTCTGCCTGTATAATAAGTTTTATATGTGTCATATTCCATAGAATTCATGGTGACATTTGACATTACTAGATTAAGATCTTCATCAATAATTAATTTGATATGAGATTAGGGAGGGGAGTGAATATCACACGAAATTCAGCACATAGAAAAGATTTAAATATATAAATACTATTCCATTCAAATAATGTACAATGATGGTGTAATATTAGCAGCCATTGTTCTTGTTCATTAAAATTTAAATAATAGTTTATATTAATCAGCTCATTCCATTTTCATAACATTTTATCGTCTTCTTTATTACATCAACTTCACTTCATTATATGGAAAAATTTCCCAGATACAAACTTCAGTGAACTAATGAGAAAATATGTTTGGGAAATACATTCATGAAGTGGTTGAAATCTATTTAGGATGCTTTTTTTCATTTGATTTCATGTGTCATGTGTGAGACAGGGTGTGCTTATTTTTTATGGAACACCTAGTGCCACATAACTTTGCTTACAATATTGGTTCCATTTTTGTATATTAATGGGGTTTTACATTTCTTTTAGAAAATAACTTTTATTTTACTTATTTATTAGAAAGTATGAGTTGCTAAAAGTTATCAATGAACACGGATCATCATAAAATAAATAGTATAATAAATGTTGAAGTTGAATTATAGTGTATAAAAAATGTGGGCAATTGATATGAAATTCAAGATGTTTCACTGAAAGGGTAGATAAAGGTTTGACTTAATAACAGTTGAAAAATACTTCCTTGTTAAAAAAAACACCTGTAAATAAGCTTATTTGAATACTAAAAATATTTATAACCAAACTAAATCCAAAATAAAAGAAAGTTAGTAACCAATGTAAAAGATATGAAGTAATATATAATAGTCATATTGTCAATTTTTTTTTCTTTTTACCTGGTTACTATACATCGAAGTTCTTAAATGATACTGAAAATAAGATATAATGTTAATGATAGTGCAATGATGTGGAGCACCTTCTTTCCACCTACAATATTCGATAAAAAACTGATGACAATATTATATATTAATATGTGAAGCTCCCCCGAGATAATCCAACAGTTTGATAGTACCTGCAGCTTTCTTAAGAAATAATATTACCAATATTATAGTTCAATTCACTAAAATACTAAAACTCAACAGATTGGATAAAAGCTGAAGGCTACTGCTGTAGTCTTTAAACTGATATCAAGAAATAAAGTTCAAAAGTACTAAAGGGACACAGGAATGTATAAATCTATTCCTGCAGAAGTAAAATACTGTGTTTGCAAGACATTTTGAACTGAAATTTAATATTGGTCAGTTAATGTAAATATAAATGTACAATAAGCAGGAAATGTGTGTGTTAAAGTTAGATCCATTCCAACACGCAACTTTATAACATAATTATAAGACAATATATGGGAAGGTAATCATCGATTACAACATCTTCAAAAAAACAAAAAAAAAGATATCTTTTGTTATCAGTATCCACATTCTTGAAAAAGATTATGAATTGACACTATGCTTTGCACTATCATCTATTCCATTTCGTACTGGGTAATAGCATCAGAAAGGATCATATATTTCTGATTCATTCTCTTTTAAGAACAGAATAGTTTGATTTATAATAGTACTTCACCAAAATCTATGCTAAAATTTATTCTAAAATTATCAGGAATTGTGATCGTGAAAGGAAATGAAATATGGTGTAAGTCTGTAGCTTTATACATGTATAGTCATGGATATTTAAAAGAGTTATTAAAACAATTGGTGGGGTTACGTTGGTATATTAATAAAATGCAGTATACAATACTGTCCATGGCTTTAAAGTATTTTTGTTTTTGTAAGGATCAATATACCTTACATGTGTTTAATGCTAATCTGGCTTGCTGATGTACCAGTCACCAGGGAATAAACTTATCACCAATGTAAACATGAATCTAACACCTAATACTCAATATAATGCTTGACATGTTGATCAAAATATCTTCAACATGAAAGATTGATGAAATAAGTGTTTTATACATGTTTCTATCAAATAAATAGTGACAAAATCACCACATAAAATGTGGTTGTCTTGTTTAAGCCATATCGGTAGCATCTGTCAATATGTCTGAAAAACTACAATATAATGCTTTCCTGAGAATATCACTTTATATGGGATTGGGAAACACTAGGTTTGTTCGATAATATCATGCTACATAAAAACAATGTTCAAGATATGTTATTTCACACTCTGATATGGCAGTCAATGCCAGAAAGTTTGAAAAAAATCTTTAGAACTAAAATTGGTGGAATCATTTGTACAGGGCTTCTATGGCAATTAATTGATGCATGACTATGAATTTCGTCAATTTTCGTGTTTATGACTGGTAAAGTATTCATACAGAGCTGGAGGGACAGACATACCAGGGCAACGACAATATTCATTCACATTAAGATTTTGGTTTTTAAAAATGTTCACTCCTAGCAGAAACTTAGAATATTGTACAAACCTTTCCTGAAGCAAATCCTGCTGCTCCTAAAGCATTTTCAACTCTTCGTCTGTCATCTCGATTCTGAGCTACCATCTTTACAATGCTAAGGTGATAAAATCAAATGCTAGGTTTCAGAAGGGGGGGTTCATTATAAATATTGTGTGGATTTTCATGTTCACAATACCGTTCATCGGCCTGGTTTATGACCAAACAGAAAGTGTAATTAAAACAATAAAACATTAAGATTCCCCAAAGACTAAGGCTGCCATATAATATATACATATTTAGGGAAAGATTTTGCCAATCTTTTCTCATAAAGTATCTAGCAACTTTAATTTTGAACATAGGCATTATGGTTTTGTATAATTTTATGAAGATGTAAAAGTTATTACTTTTTAACTGGCATCTTTCCATCTGGTCCAAGAACTTGTGTAAATCTGCTATAAACCTTCTCTAAGTAAGTTAAAGAACTGCTGTTTAAAACTAGTAAATTTGTGGAATAATCCAGTAATTCTTTTGCCCATTCCTGAAATATGTAAAATACTATAAATAGTACTTAACTAGTTATAAATGTGAATTTAATGGGGATTGGTAGCTCTTAGTTTTAAAGGGGGGGGATATGAAAAATATAACAGTGGTTATCCAGAAATCATTGCAAATTGTGAAGGTACAACCATAACAGGTCAAGTTTTACTCAGGGCTCCAAAATGCAGGTCTGCCAGTGAACAGTATACACTTTTTCATAATTTCACTTGAAAACAGGGCTCTGTGGAAGGGAAGGGAACTGACCCAAATAACCAGAGAGTTGATAAATGTATGATGTGAATTTAATGCTTTAAATGAATAAATTCATAACAAGGTTTCCATTGGTCAGTGGTGTAGGAAGGGGGGCCTGACAAGGACAGCTGTCTAGTCATTCAGATGGCACAAAAAAACAAGGCCCCTTGTATGCATTGGCTGACACATAAAAGATCCCTTGACAGTTGGAGCTCAATATAAGAGTAGGCCATAGTGCCACTAACTGGACAAAATTTCCCTCATAGCACACTGTATGGCCGTCTTCATTAACCCAGTTGGAGCAGAATAGTAGGATGTTAAACCCCCATTTCATTTCATTTTAAATGAATAAAACATGTAGCCACCTCATGAATATTATAAGGTTTCAGGAAAAGATTTCTTTTTCAATATACCAGTAATTAATTAGAGTTGCATAATTTATATGGAAACATTTTTTATAACCTAGCTAGCTAGCTAGCTGACAGCTAAGTACATATGGGATCAAAATAAAACTGCACTTAAAAATTCTTGCTGAAAATGACTGTACTTTAGTTGGTAATAAATGAAAACATCTTTCAATTATGGAAAATGAAAGCAGCTTCTTGTACATATTTTTACAATTGTACATCAATTATTGCTTACTGTATGCATATCTTCCTGGAGTGCATCTAATTGTTTTGTATTAGAGCGTGAGTGGAAAACAAGTACATACAGTTAATGGACCCTTTATAGATACGCGGTGCAAACTATCTATCAAAGCGTCACAGTCTTGATAGGAGCAATTGATGTCACTGCTTATAAACTCACTTGAAGGCAGTTTAACTAGTTTGGGGTGTTAGCTCTTTACAGTGAAATGAAAGCAAACATTTAAAGGACAATTTAGGCATTCACAGATTCCAAATCTCATTGATTGACGCCTGTCTGTATTATAGGGAATGACTTACTGACTCTTGTGACCCAAATTTCAACAAAACATTAACAGTGCACACTGATGCCAGCGATCAAAGTTTAGGAGATGTGTTATATCAAGAGCAAGACAGTAAGCAGCAAAAAGTCATCTATTACACCCATCACCCTTAGAGGATTATCTACAGCCAAAACGAATTATCCTGCTCATAAATTTAACTGATACCAGGCTAGTTAGAGGCTACAGTCCACTACTGGTTATCTGCACTTTCTAATCAAACTTTTCCATCAAATACCTGGCAAACAATGTGGAGACTGTGACACTTAAGATAGATTAGGGGATACCAACAACCAGCAGAGAGAGATATATTTATCTAGGTGAAAAAGAAATCCAGAATACAGAAACTGTAAATGGATACATTTGGAAAGAAATAATCTTCAAAATGAATTCCAATCAGCTAACAAGACTGATAGTACAAAGTGACAGTGACATCAGTATTGCTGCAGATGATGGTAAGGTCTTATTCTGTTTATCTGTCCACTGCATTCAATCCCATCGGTCACAGCATCTTGAAAGGGATTTACAGCATCCATGAAACCACACTTGAATCTTATCTAAATGATCCGGAACATACTGTCACAGTCAACCAATCAAAGTCTTGGACCAAAGAGGAGTTCCCCAGGGATCGGTACTTGGCTCAATCATATTCAGTGTATACATGAGATCATGCGGTCAAATAGCGTGAAAGTGAAAAGTGAACACCAATAATGAACACTACATTCCTTTTACTGTCAATATTCTTCAGATATAAGCAGGTGATAAGGGTTTGTCAGACATCGCATATATGCATCTCAGAATTAGTGAATAACTGTGATTTTCTCACTGTATCAGTGAGAAACATTGAAGCTATACTTTTTTTTTTTTTAAAGAAAGGCGTTTTTCTGTAAAACCTATAGTCTAGTTTATAGTTTAATTTTATTTGATAAATTTTCAGTTGTTTCAGTATTCAAATTTATTGAAACTTGTTGGTGTATTTCCTTAGCAGACATTTATTTTAGTATTTATGGTAATTGGTCTCCGTGTTAATGGCACACATTAATTTCAGTGCAAGTTATTTGAGAGAGTTTAATGCAATAAGTTTATACATACATTACATAAACATGCAGTTATGTAGCAATAATATTTTATTACAGACTTTCATTGTTTCATTGTTATATGTATATTTCTATTGCTTAGTTACTTTGGCCATATTAAAATAAACACCTGTGTTCATTTTAGTGATTAACAAGGCACTCATACAACTGAACAGTGGAATTCTGTAATCTATGAGATATGTACGTAACCCTGATAAATGAAATGAAATGAAGTTTAGTGTCCTACGATTCTGCTCCGACTGGGCTAATGAAGATGAATGTAACCCTGTTAAGCCAATCTTATCAGCACGTCTGAATGGCTCAAAATCTCGAGCTGAGATTTCAAAATATCCAGTTGTGTTGCATTGTTACCCACTGAAATCTAGGACTTCCCATTTAAACTATATGGGCGGTAAAGTTGAAAACTAGCTTCAGATGACCTTTTGAACAGAATTTATAACTCTAACTGCAACAATAGCACATGTTTTTAATATTAACCTTTAACCTACCTGTGCTGTTTCTTTCTGACTACAAACGAAGTTGATCCAATCAATGTTGACCATATCAGTACCATAACCTACAGATAATGTTTTATCTTCTAGTGGTATATCTGTTGATCCAATCATTAACGATTCTCTCAACTTCAAATCCTGAAAATAAAATTTAAATCATCATGAAACTGTTACACTTTAATATTTTGAGGTTATGTAAGAAATATTACAAACAATTTTGCCAAGGCACCATATTGTGTACTGTGTACACAGTACTGTGAATACCTTGTCTCTGACATTTAGCTATAGAAACCAGAAAAATCTCAAATATTTTGATTAGCTCAAACTGTATTTAACAATACCAAACATTGTTGTCTTGGGTCCAATGTCATAACCACTGCTCCCTGCTTATTTACCGATACATTGAATACTATTCAACTTATGAAATAAATAATATACGATTTTCTGTAATTAGGAGAGTACCTGTAAACTATTTGCAAACTATTTGCTTGCCTATAATTGCCCTTCACATTTGTTACTGTACATGCTTTAAAAACATTAAAAGAACACTCTTCGAAGTGTCTCCAAGATAAATTAGTAAGTATTCTTCCATAAGTGTAAATGATAGTTTATTTCTCTATCCAGTTACCGAATGCTGCTAAATGAAAATATACACCTAAATAGAATCAACGTCATTCGGTCGAAAAGCATTGACAAATCTAAGTACTTAGTTCTGCATCTAGCCAAAGCAGAAAAAGATCATCATCGATCTTAGTTAAGACATTCACCTAATGAACACCCACATCAAGTTTGAACATTTTAGCCCAATTAGTATTATTGTGTTTTAAATAGTGTGACAGGCAAAGCCAGACAAATGAACCAATAGTCTCCTGTTTATCCAAAAAATATTTTCGAATGGGGTTTAAAAATCAGGAAGTACATTGGAATACAAAAGTACACAATAAATTTCAACAGGCCTTAATCATAATTTACGATTAAGGCACTATATTGAAGCTGTAGACTTATTTGTGATTTTTGCATGTCAGAATAGAAGACTACAATTATTTGTAGTCTCAGCTTAAATGTTAAGGTGTTATCTAATTGGAGGTTTCAATATCATGTCTATAATAATCCATAATTTCATTACAAAATGTTACAAGCTATTGATAAACCCTAATATACACAATTAACTATAAAGGCATCCAGTCAAACTTAATTAAAACTTTGAACTTCTCTGTGGCCTTTTTTTCATAATCATTAAGTAAATGATGAAAAGAACTGACAAATAAATTGATCCACAGAAATGTCAAATTGATTGATACATTAATTTATGTCTCACTAGGACTGAGTTATTTTGGATATTGATTGAAAATATTAATCAAAAACTGGAATTGAAGGATCATTTATTCTAACAATTTAATAATACTTAGAAACATGTATGATAAATAATATATAGACCAGCTCAATTATCAACACTTCAGAAAGTGCAAAAGGAATTCTTTTTAATAAAAAATTCAAGGGGTATACAACCACAACTGCAGAGTATTCTCTTCAGATAAATGTTAAATTTCATAATGAGTACTCTTGACTCTGATCAAAATATCAGAAGTTATTGAAACCATGTTTCATTTGCATTTGTCTCATGTTAAGTACTTTATATTTTACTGGATTCAGTTAGACTTAATTTAACATCTGAGACGTTTGATGATTATAAAGCCAGATTTCCCCTTGTCAGTGGTGCAGGACAGAGAGCTTGGCAATGAAAAACATCTAATCATTTGAATGAGACCAAAAAATGTGATTCTTGTGTATACCATTCCCTACCTTAATTAACCCAATTGGTGAACAAAAAAGAGATGCTGAACTCCATTTCATTTCATTAAACATTTGACAACCTTTATCATTATGTTGTGTTGTTACTTGCTAACCTTGAAGTACTATGGTTTGTGTCAGGACAGAAGGCCTGACAAGGACAGTGTCTAGTCATTTGGTTGTGACAGGCATGTAAAAGAACATGTGGCAGTTTGAATTCAAGAACAGACCAAAGAGTAACTTTCTGGACCAAATTACCTTTATAGCACACTGTACGGTGTAAACCCATCTTGTAGCCCAGTCTTACCAGAAAAGTAAGATGTAAAAACCAATTTCATTTTATTCCAGGAGTTGACAAAGAAAGTTCCTCTGCATTAATAATGGGCTGTGGCACTGCTTTCCAGGCCTAAGCCCAGTCAGAGCAAAAAAGTAGGACGTTATACCCAAATTTCCATTTCTTTGTTTACTGGGGGGGGGGATGCATGGCCATGGTTTCTCGGTAGTATGTGGGAAGGAGTAGGATCGCCTATGTAAACCTCATGGGTTTTCTCTGGGTCCTTCAGTTTCCTCCCAATGGTAAATACCCCTCTGCCTAAATGAATTATTGAAATAAAATTGAACATATGTGAGTTCCTAAATGCCCCGGTTTGTGTCGAGTGGACATTAAACCCAGTTTCTCTCTCTCTTTCTTTATTTACTTAGGATATATATATATATATATATATATATGCCAATAGAGGTAAACCACTTCACTGAAGGACATCTATTATTTATACTGGTTATAACAACATTTATCGTCAGTTTTTCCAAATATTATCCCATGCTTATCATGAATTTTACAGAAAAATAGACCAAACCAATAAAAACTCCCCTAAGCTTTTATTTCACGTATTTTGAGTAAGCTACTTAATACTGAGACAGTCAAGCACATCACACCTCCGGGCATTATTTAAATAATATAGTCGTACTTTGATATTTACTGTTTTAGTGCAATTACTTTTATCAGAGGAAAAAATCAAGTAGGATTAACACCACTATAAACCAGTATTTACTGACCTAAAATATAGATTCACAAAAGATGTTTTAGATAATGCTGTAATTACTTGGTTTAAAAAGCTTTGGAGATTTTGATTTTCACGAATCAATAGCACAAAATCACTAAATTGGAGCAATGATGAGAAAAAGTTGATGATGTAAAGATTGGTTACCCAGCAACCTAATGTTTATGTTTTTTTTGTTGTCATTAACTCTCTCAAATCATAATATTATCTTAACTTTTATCCTGTATACTCACATTATAACATACTGAGATGCGATGATGACAAGGCAATACTTTAATAAATGGAACATTGTATATCTTGTATTGTAAGAGATCCCGATCATAACATAGAATGATCAGTTCTCTAGGACATGAATGATAATCAACCAACAATGGCTAATTTTAATTCAAGAGGACATTAGTGCCACAGCCACCTGAGCCACGGCAACCAAGATGGGTACGATTCCCAAAAGTTTTGCCCTTTGACCTTTTCCCCTTGAACTTGTAATACAAGAAATGCAGACTATTTATGAATGATATGACTGTTCGCTTTCATCTCCTCTAATAGGGCAATTTCTTTTGCCAACTCATTTAAGATGTGTACAGTATCACTGAAATATTCATTTTTTTGAGATTATTTCTGTAATCCTCAAATGAAAACAAATGTAATCCAATTGCCCGCATTTGTTTTCATCCAGGCAACATGCTTAGTTGACTGAAATTGGCGGTGCAATTTCTTTAATTTTATCGCAATCAAGTGTAAATTTAGCTAATGGTTCACTGTAAAGTTGTTTGACCTCAGATTTTCTTGTGTTTGTAATTGTCCCTCCTACAACATGCTAAAAATCATATTTCAGCTGCATTATGTGTCACCAGCATTTCCTCATTCCTTTCAAATCAAAGGTGCATTTTCATTACACCTCAGCATATTAAGCTAACATTGTTGGTTCAATAAATATGGATGAATAGTATTGGAATAGCGGCCAGACAGAGATCTGGTAAATGCCACTGGCCGGTCATTTTGGATGTCACATAGAGTAAACCTTTATTTCATTAATTCACTTATGTGCAGTGTTCTTTTTCTTTGGCAGAACATAAAAAATGTGAAAGAAACAGGACACCTTCAAGGTGTCCCAGTTCCACTCCATTATTGATATGCATATGAGCTTTGCCATGTAGTGTACCTTAAAGTTAATGTCATTGATAATCAATCAGTGGATTTTGGATTCCTTGCAAACTACAGTGCAATATTGTTAAAGTTGAATCTGTACAAAGAATATCCATCTAAAAATGTTTAAATTTAAAAAATTTGATGAACCACACATTTTCCAACCTTCAGCATCCTCTGTAGACGATATAACAAGCCAGCCCCACCTATTAGTGTTGGTTGAAATATTTTGATGAACTTCTTTTCTAATCAGATTGAATCAAAGCAGAGAGATTATCTACTGCTGATATTTTGGTTTTCTTCCCTTAATCTAAATTTAAACAATCAAACTAAGTACATTTTGAAAAAAAAAAGATATTATCTGAAAAACACATGACGACAGAATCAAACTGATTCCAATGCATTTAGAAACAAATGATTTTGTAAGTACATTTGATGAAAAGGTAATTGATTATATGCCATATAACTGGCGTGACTTGTCATTGTTTTCTATTACAAGAATGGTATGGTGTCGCATGGCACACAATTTGCAAAATCAGTGCCAACTGCTGGGTGGTACCTAATAAAATGTAGATTTCATTATTTATAAACAATTATTGATCTACATATTCATCAAAATATGATGATACTACATGTAATAAGCTTTTGGTGTAGCATTTTATAAATCTTATTAATAATTGATTCATCTGACATTCTATACCATTATTTTGTCAACTAAGAAAGGATTTGCTATATTTGAAAAGCTGCTTAGTTAGGTGATTAGCTTATAAATCTAGATATCTGGTTTCTGTAAAGAATCCATTATCTCCTTATTGTGCAGGTTCTGAGACTAGCATAAAATTGTTCATTTGGTTTGGCACATCTGAAAGAAATTGTGACTGAGAAAGAAAATAGACAAAATGCTGTTCCCATCAACTAAGAAAAAAACAATCCCAAAATTTGTTTCCATAATTTTTTTGTATTAACAGTATTTTCAAAAGCAATTTGTACATAAGATATATAACAACATTACAAAATTCTGCTTCACTTGACTTATTTCGAAATGTCTAGTGTAAACCATGTACATTTGGTACTGAGAAATCAGCAAACTGCACTTCCTTTCATCTGACATATTGCTATATATAAACCATATTATAAGTCTTGTAATACACATCATTTTTTTTCAAGATGTACATGACTGTCACCATGGAAGCAATTATTTCACAAGAGAAAGTTCAATACACTTAATTAAGATTACAGACTTTCACTGCCATAGTGATAAACAAAATTACCGTACTGTATGGCTTTTTCACTTAATATTTATATATATATATTAATACTGGTTCCAGTATTACTAATAAATAAATAATTCATTTATAATACACATAGAAAGTCCTATCATTATAATTTTCTTGCTATAGACCATCAAAGTTGACATACTACAAACTGTAAACCATGCCAGACCCCAAAACACTTTTACAACCAGATTAAATTTTTAATAGAACAAAATAAAATAAATTCTCGTTCGTATAAATTTAGCAAAACAAAAATGCAAATAAATTACTTGTCTTTCCTGAACACAAAATATGAATTAACTTCTATTGATAATTGATCAATTCTAAAAGTCATGGCCATTTAAAGTTTATATGTACTTGAACCGATTTCACATTGCCATCTTTATGTATCTGGGGGGGGTGGATGGCTGAATGGTTAGCGTATGTGCGCTGTATAATAAAGTGTGTCGTTGAGTCAACTGGCCTGGTTTCTAATCCCTGGTTGTACGTGACAAGAAGTAGGGTTGCCTGTCTAACCTCGTGGGTTTTTTCCGGGTTTTCCGGTTTCCTCTCACTGCTAAAGACCCTTACACGCAAGCAAATTATTTAAATAAAATTGAACCATACGTTAGTCTCGAAATGACCTAGTTTGTGTCAGGTGGACATTAAACCCCATTTCTCTCTCTCTCTTTATGTACCTATTTTGGGGGTACTTAAATGGGCTTAATTACATAACAACACTGTTATATCAGTTTTTATATTAAAGCTATATCTGGCTTGTTGTGCCTTTAAAACAAAAAACAGGTTAATTAAAATTTAATCTCAGCAAGTCTGAAAGATCAAGAAATCTTTATCATTAACAGGCATTGTTCACTGTCATAATGACATGCTGTCAAAGAAAATTAGTTCTTGTCAACAATGTTAAAATTGCCTATAACTCTGTCTGATTAGCATAAACATCAACCACAATCTACTACACTACTTAGTCTCAGATTTCTAAACGAGGGTATAAACAGGAGACACTGTGCGAAGAGATTATTATTCAACTGGCGCTTGACTGACAGAATTACCGCCATTGGAACAATTACGATCATAAATATCAATATTAAAGAGTATTTGAGGGCAAACGACATCAATAAGTACAATCAATGCTCACACCTTTACCACAGAGATTAGTCGTGAGGTGTTGGACTATCTATTAACTCGAATTATAGGTGAGAGGGAAATGAGATTAGCTTGTAAGAATTCATGAAACTTTCAGCTCAATTTACCCTAATCAATAATATCATTACAATTCACTTAAATTCCTGAGGATAGTTTGCTTCATGTATTCTGGTACTAAGTGGTTTTGTTAGCTCATCAAATTGCAATTTTGTTTTTTTTAATCATAAAGAAAAGGAAGAATGACTCCCTTCTATTTTTGTTCTTCAATCAATCCCTAGGACATATATTGATCAAATGTGTAATATTATATTTCAACCTACATTGCCACAAAAGTTTCATATGGAAAATTAAACTGAGTGTTTGATTTGTTTTGTTTTCTCTGTCATCGGTCTTATTATTTAGAATTTTAACGATCAAGGAATCTTTTACATGCATGACAATATTAAGAACCAACTAGAGACTGACCTTGTGAAGACCATCCTCCTGCACCACTGACAAGGTAAATTCTCTGAAGAAAATACTGAGGAACTTTCTCGACCAACATCGGGAGGGAACACAAGACCTCCTAATTAGTGAGCCACTGTCTTACTTGAGCACAAAATTATTTGTCTATTGTTTATATTTCTACATGCCCTTTCACTAACTGCCTAGATGCACAATTCAAATCAGTATAAAAACCCTGGGGGTTATTGACATCTGGACTTAAAGATGGAGCAAATAAACCAGTTTAAAAACACCAGCTCTCTATAGCTACCTGTCTTGGAGAAGGTTTTTCTTAAAAGTTGTCTTATCTTCGCAGTCAACTTAAAATCACCAGCTTGCTTTTGGCATGCACATAAAGCCAACTTCCTGGCTATCTTCCTGACAAGGACAAAATTGCTAAGCTAGTGAACACAATGCTATCAAGCCCAAGTGTATGACAGGGGATTTGACTCAAAAGTCAATGCTATGTCGTTAGTGCTATTACATGTCCAATGTTGCAAATGTTTAATGTTACTAGTAAAAAATCCTGTAATACTGACAAATACATCGTGTAAATTGACATCTACCTTTTGTCATTAAACATTTCACATTAGACATTTCACAACAAACCTAACTCCATTTACCCAGAACTTTAAACTTTCAACTCTTACATCTTCACATATGACACGCGCACTATGTATTGTAACCTTCAACATTTCACTTTTACATTGCAACACAGAACAAGTAATGAAATCGGCCAATATGCAAATTATTTCATCACGTGATATGTTAATTTTCAAGCAGGGAATTCCCCCCAACACGAGACCTTCGTACTTTTCATTTTCATGATGATGAATGAATGAATGTCCACGGTGATTGATCATGCACTGTCGCACACGTTCACACAAAACCCTGGTGACTTCAGAGTAAAATTCTTCGTAAGAAATTTGGTGAATTCTATGAAAAATATCTCGGGTTATATGTGGAAGCCGAGACATTTTACTTTCCTTTTTTACTTTCCTTTTATGTTGAAAACAAATCATAAAATCAACATCCGGTTGAAGGTCTCGTGTTGGGGAGAATTCCCTGCTTGAAAATTAACATATCACGTGATGAACTAATTTGCATATTGGCCGATTTCATTACTTGTTCTGTGTTGGGATGTAAAAGTGAAATGTTGAAGGTTACAATACATAGTGCGTGTCATATGTGAAGATGTAAGAGTTGAAAGTTTAAAGTTCTGGGTAAATGGAGTTAGGTTTGTTGTGAAATGTCTAATGTGAAATGTTTAATGACAAAAGGTAGATGTCAATTTACACGATGTATTTGTCAGTATTACAGGATTTTTTACTAGTAACATTAAACATTTGCAACATTGGACATGTAATAGCACTAACGACATAGCATTGACTTTTGAGTCAAATCCCCCGTCATAGTGTTCTCAATTTTTTCATTTACTCAAGTCAACCTCAGCTCACTTGATTTGACAGTGCATTTGCTGTTTATTGCTTGCAGTGTCTGTGTGTTGTGTCTTTTGGGTATCTATTTGTTTATGTGTAGTGCCGTTCTCCTACAATTACTATCAGGAATATTGGACTTGTGATATTCCAAGAATGGCTGTCAATGGCAGTGTGGATGACAATTTGCTGACAGGTGACAACCACCATGTGTGACTCAAGATGACTAGCTTGGGCCAATGCATAGAAAATATGCTGTACATGAAGTCATCGCAAATTCTGCAGCCTTTTGAAACAGCAGTAAAAAAACAAGTCAATAATTATGGAGATGATTCCTACCAAATTTTAAAGAGAATTCCATTGTAATGAACATATTCTTCTTTAAGATAATTTAAATTTGCATCTTAAAGGTTTTCCTACCCAGCATCTTTATTGAAATTATCTCAATCAGAACCACCTGGGCAATCTACCTACCAAAATACAATGAAATCAATCCAGGAAAAGGGTGCCAAAAAATAAAAATGTTTAAAGGAGACGGTTGAGGTTGCTATATTTTTAAGGTCATTTTGCTATAACTGTGACAAACACTGGTCATTATTAATCTACATATGAGCTAGGCTGGATAACTTAATCTAAATAACATCTGAAATTATTAAATTCTTCTACCAGTAAATATTTTCACACTTGGATATCAAAACACCAGTACATATTACTACTAATAAAGATTTCGCTAAATGATTTATTAAATGGTTTTGGTTTTAAAGTGATTATAGACAGAAATGACTTCAAATTATCATAGACCAATCAAAATATAGTCTGCATATCACTACTACTTTCTATAGATATAGATTGTGTAGAGATGAACAAAATTTAGCTACAAAGATAACCTGATTAAAACCATCCTACTTAAAATACTTCATTATCTGATCATTCTAGTCTTTAAATGATCAATGAATTAACATCCATGAAAATTCAAGTGAATAGAACTCGAGGCTATTCATTATATCAATCAAATATTGAGCATATAATATTGCGAAATCTAAACATATTAACATGTGGGTGGAACTCTTCAAAATCCTTGAACAGAATAAAGAATCCCATTGAAAAAGGAACAATACACTATTTTTGTATTTCTTCCATGAAACTACAAAGTGGTAGCCAGTCCCATATTACAATGTGGGTCAAAAGAGTAAATGCTCTTGACCTGCCTAACAAAAATTGTTAGTTCCACTGGTTGGCATTATCATCACTTATATATTAAAGTTACATTCCTGGGTACAAACTGGGTGATTTGATGATATATTAGAACTAAAAACATATTCAAACTAATTAATCTTTCATAATTTTGCTTTAAATCGTTCTCAAAACATTTTAATTGCCAAGTATACCCTGTCATAAAAGGCGTCAGGGGATTACCCCTGTTTGCGTCAAGGGATTACCCCTCTCTGTACCTATAGCAACGGCGGTAGGTGACATGGGAGAATTCATTACATACACAAGATGATGTTGTCTGTAATCGCTGACTATTTAATACAAATATCGAATCCTAATTAAATTCTCGGATTACCCACTGCCCGCATCTTTTACCGTGATTTTTATCCCAGAAAGTGTTGTACGTCTCAACTCTTCATAAAGTTTATCAACATGTACACAAAGCGCTCAAGTTCGCATGCAGCCTTCGACGCCACACGTGCAGGTATTCTTAATCGTCAGGTTATAGGCAATAACCACCCAATAAATACTTATCTGGGAACCCAACTTTAAGATGAAATAATTTTCAAATAATCAATGATATAAACTAAACTCAAAATAATAAATGATAAAAACAAAACTCAAAATCTAGAATAATCAACAATATAAGCTTACACACATAAATCATCATAAACACTAATCAAACTTTCAGGAAGTAAAATAAAATTATCTGTCTCAGGAAAAATAGACACAAAATCTTTACATGATGGTCTTTATGTCTAAAACAAAAAGCTATTACAATTTACAAAAGGAATAAGATTTTGATACAAAAACTATTCCAAGAAATCAATAGATAGGCTTATTATACATGTAACAAATTGTGAGCAAACCCAAATTCACATTTTGAGAGATTTTTTTAAAAATATAATGATTCTAGAAAACTTCCATAAAGTTTTTGCCAGGAACTTTTTCCCCATTTGATGCATTTCTTTTTACCTATTATTTTACCTAGATATACATTTGACAATGGCTTGCGAGGACATTTGTGTATTTTCAATATTTTTATATTTTTCTATTATGCATTCATTCCAGTAGTGCAATATAAAATATTGCAGATACGGTTTTTGTAATCCATAATCTCTTTTCAATTCTTGTTTTAAAAATAGATAACTTAATATGGTCCCATATCCAAATTTAAATCAAACCTTTTTAGAAACATATCATGGAAATAGTCTGAAGAATTTATTTTTAGTAAAAAAGACAAAGGCTTTAATTAAAAAGGATGCGATCAACTTGGTGTAAATTACCTCCCCTAACACCACAGCAGTCATTAGACAAGTGAAAATAATTGATAATCAATGAACTGGTCTTTGATGGAATAGTCGTGACTAAAATCAATGTGAACACAAACATTCAGTACCATACGTTCTCTTAATTATTTTAATTAACTTCAATCCAGAAAATAAAGTTGACTCTACAATTATCAATGTCATAGAAAATCGTCCATTTAGGATAATTCTACACAATTCATTTATTTGCATAAAAAAATAACTATATTGATTAGCTGCATTTACAACCAGAAATTTCAAGGTTTACATTGTTGTACAATAATTAGTATTGTTTGGAACCGTTCCTTACACACTAAAAGTGGAACTCTTCACAGAAAATTTAATTTCAGTCCACAAATTCAGGCAATTGGATTACATTTGTTTCGTCCATTCATTTTTATTTTCTTAATATTATAGAAATATCTCATCAAAAAAAAGACCAAACAAGAGGGAGATCGAGAAATGGGGTTTAACAAACTATTTTTTTTTCAAGACTAACATAATGATTCTATTTTATTTCAATGATTTGCTTTCATGTAGGGGCCTTTACCAGTGGGTGGTTGGGAATTGGAGGACCCAGAGAATACCCATGAGGTTGGACATGCAACCCTACTCCTTGTCAAGTACATGTGGGACATCAAAACCATACCACTTGACTCATTGACAGACCTTATGATGTATAATGTAATGCACATACGTTAAAACATAACGCCACCAATGCCCCCTCCATCCCCAAAGACAAAAGCAAAGTCATATCATTTATAAATAGTTGGTACTGCTTGTATGAAAAGTTTGTGAGGAAAAGGGTTCAACTTAATACTGAAGAATAAGCAAACAACCATTCTGAGAAGGATACTGTTTACCATGCCATTCTGAGAAGGGCTACTGTTTACCATGCTGTTCTGAGAAGGGATACTGTTTACCATGACATTGTGAGAAAGATTCTGTTTACCATATGCCTCAATGTCAGAATGTCTTAGGTGACCACCTCACTTACTTGGTCCATGCTTACATTTGGCTCATTTACACTAGTAATAATTCAACCATTGCTGGCACATAAAATGGTAATGTAAACAGGTTTATATAAAAATCTGAATTTGTCCCTAAGGCCAGCTAGACACAGTATTCTCTAAAACCAAACAATGGTTTTATTCTGCTAGGTTTGTAATTCCTATCATAAGAATGAAATCCAACCAATGAATAAAGTCTAATAGAGAGGATCAAGATAACAACCTCTAACCAACCGAGTGGTGAGTGTCATTGACATCAGACAAAACTGTGTTAAAAATATCCTCAATAGATAACATTGTTAGATTCACTATAGAAAACACAAATGATGCTCGGAACTAAACTTACAATCATACAAAAAAAATCCCTGTATCACTTCTTTTACTAAATTAAACAAGGATCAATAATTTATCTAAGCTAGATCATTTTAAGATAGCTGACTAAATAGCCCATATAATAATAATACATGTATATGTTATACCTAAAGCAGCGGAACCTCAATAACATACTGTACAGATTTACAGACAAAATCATATGCCATGACTGAATATGCCCAATTTATAAAAAGTTTCCCATCAAATATCTTATGCCTAAAGCAGCAGAACCTCAATAACATAATGTACAGATTTACAGACAAAATCATATGCCATGACCGAATATGCCCAATTGTGCTTAAATTACGATTAGAGTTATGCCCCTTTATTTTTGGGAAAAAATGTCCGACAAGAAAAATTTTGAAATCCCATCACTGTTTCAAACTGTTAGTGGATCTTTAACGGGCATCCAACATCAGAATTGAGCAAAAATATGGTGAGCATACCGACTCACTGGTACCAAGTGTGAAATTTTAATGGTGTGAAGCCTCAAAATAAAGTGTTGGGTAGATCTGACTTGTTGATTCTACAAGTTGTGGGATAAACTTTTGAACGATTAAAATTTGTTTTAAGATATCAGTATTGTTTTTGGCGTAAACTGTCAACTGGACAGATATCCACTACACAAATTTTCTTAAATGGCCAATATTTTTACCCCCCAAAATGGGTCTTGTCATTTTACTACTGGAATGGGACATTGGTGCATGCATTAGTGTAATAAAAGCGTAATAGAAATAAACAATCTCTAAAATAATCTATCTGGCCACGTCCTTTTAAAATGTACATCATCTGGAAATAAAATACAAATCCCCAAATCAATTTACCTTGGGAATTTTGGCATACTTTCCGGTTCTTGCATCTCGAATTAGGGAAATGTCTAAAGAGTCCATTTCCTGAAAGAAAATAGAGAATGATTGAAATGAAAAATATATATCCCCGTTATTTAAAGAGTTGCCGGGGAAAAAAGCGCATCATATTTCTATTTTAATAGTTCTATTTGCAGTAGTATGACATCCTGTCATAATTTTAATACCAGAAGGGAATACTATATCTAAACTGGGAACAAATCTTTCTAATGTGGTCTTATTAAATCAGCTCTTCTTGTACAGAAAAGCTGTTGTCTCATACTGGTGAATAAACCTTAAAGCCTTTGGCTGAAAGCATATTATATTGTTCGATCCTTACCTTATTCTGATCTTTCCAGAATAGGATGTGGCCTTTGGCATCCACCCGCAAGGACACAGGAATTCCCATTGTGCAACCCTGAAACAATAGAATATCAAATCATTAAAGAAGGTGTTTAATGCACACTTTCAGTTTTTTAATACGACAGAGACATTGTATGCATTATGCATGATCTAGATATGCATGCACATATCCGCAACAGCCAATATGGGTAAGGACCCAATCTCTTTGATTTTGTCAAAACTATAATTTGCGATTTCATATGTTATCTTTGTTTAAAATTTTATGTTTAAAGGTAAAGCTATAGTTGCAATATAATTGTTTTTTTGTCCCACTGTCGCCAGTAAGCCCAAGAGGAATCTAAATTCAGCAATAAAGCTGACAAATGCTCAGCTCTTAAAACAAAAATGTTCACTTTCAGAATAACGCTTCTGATGAGCTCAATTCTATACTATATTTTGACCTAAATCAAAGAGGTTTATCTCCTTCAGTAGTATATGTTATTAGGCTACATATTTCTCATAGTTTTATATGAGAAACTAGAAACGCATTAGTCTACATTTGAAAACAAATGTATTTGAGTAATTTGCCTGAGTACTTGATTTATTCAGGTGAGTATAATTTGGTGTGGGAATACTTGCTTTATGTAGGTATGATATGAAACACTTGTTACATTTGTATAAGAATTGTAGGAGAGTTGTATTTAGATTTCTTGTAAACACTCTTCTTTCACATGTTTCTAATAATAGGTAAATATTAGGTATATATAGCCCAATAGTTGTACTTTCTCATCTATACTGTTTACCAGCAGTTATCATCATATTATCTGGATGATGTCATAAAGATATTTTATTGGCTTGAAGACTGACTATACATGTGTTAACTCAAATTTGTTTAAAATGTTCATGTGCGATTTAATTATATTAAATTATGTTGCAACAAAAATGATTGGTCTGTTTTAGAATATTAATATCATCAGTTTAGTGAATATGTTTAGTAAAACTTGTGTAAGATAAGATCTTTTTATTACATAAAAGCATCCATTTATGTTTGAAACTTTGAGAAATTGATATCATAGACAGTCACAGCAATTTATTGGTGAGTTCATTTAAGTGGGTATTAAGACAATATTGTTAAAGCAAGTGAAATAAGCAATGATATTTTTCAAGAAACGTTATTGGTCTGTTAAGACTTTTTTTTTAACAAGCTAATCATAGATATTTGTCTGTAGTTCCATCATCCATGCATGCTATTAAAGGGATGCTCACATTAGGCATTTATCTCTTAAGATCTATTTTGCTTTCTGTTTATTATCACTAAGTGGTTTCAATGTTAAACGTTTCATCAAGGACTCATTTCTGTAATTTCCAGACAAATAAGAACATCATGATCAGTAAAAAGCTGGATCTCAACTCAAAATATGCATTTTCTGGTTTATAAGACATACATGTACCATTTTCCTGATTGAACCATAACATTATTTTAAATTTTTTGATTATTTGGTGAAAGACAGGATTGTTTAATATGTTGTGGATTCAGACTATCAAGCTAATTGTTAATAGTTCCATGATGCCAATGTACATGTATGATTATGGCAAGTCTTAACAATATTAGTGTTACGTTAAGGATTTGTCTAGTGTAGCAGAAATTGTGCTTCCTATACATACAACTCATATTTTTCTTCAAAAACAATAGTACACTTAATGTGCATCTTAAATGTATTATATAGATCTTTGCACATAGGCTTGTCAGGCCCTCTAATATACCCACCAACAGCGAACTCCTCTTTGCTAGCTATTAAATCAATATGAACTAATGCCATGGAGCAAGGAATAAGATTTGAATTTCAGTAGGTTTGTCATTATATATTCATATAAGATCACACCAAGTTTTAAATAAAAAAAAATGTGTAAATGTATACATAAATTAAAGATAGGTTGCCAGCTAACCAGCTAACGAAACATACACCCTCATCTTAGCAATTGATACTGGTTGTCACATATTATTCAGTTGTAGGTAATGGGGGTAATTTACAAGACCATTTCATACAGATTAGATTATAAATTCCATCGTTTGAGGGTTCAAAAGGTTCTACAAACTGAAACGAGGGGGGTGGGTGGGATGGCTTAGTGGTCTAGAGTGCCGCGCTTCGACCTCTAGCTGGCCGGTCACCTCTGGCTTGCGGCTGTGGTTTCGAGCCCTGGTGTGAGCGTATGTGGCATGGAGATAGGGGCGCCTTCTCAACCTCGTGGGTTTCCTCCGGGCACTCCGGTTTCCTCCCACTGCTAAAGACCCCTACGCGCAAGCGAATTATTGAAATAAAAGTAAACCATATGTTAGTCCCAAAATGACCTAGTTTGTGTTGAGTGGACGTTAAACCCCATTTCTCTCTCTCTCTCTCTGAAACGAGGGCCTTCACTCTGGAAGAAATTTAGAAAAATTGTTTAAATTTTATAGGATCTTTTGGCTTACTAATTCAAATAATGCTTATAAACTTCATCCAGATCGTGAAACAAGAGCCATAACTCTAGAACTAATTCACCTATATTTAATAGGCTTCATTGTTTCAAAAATTTAAATGATGCATAAAAGTTTCATTCAGATCAGATGATAACTTTTGTCATTTGAACATTCATAAGCTTCGAATCAACAAAGTGACACAAGGGTCATAACTCAAGAAACTCAATAGGATTCTTTGTTTCACCAATTTCAAGGACGCATACAACTTTCATACAGATCGGATGATAGTGTTCGACAAGGTGAAACAAACGAATAACTCAGATGTAATTAAGGAAATTGCTGAATTTCAATACACTTCGTTTCACTAATTTAAATAATGCATAATTAATTTTATACAGATCGGTTGACAAAGTGAAACAAGGGTCACACCTGTAGACTCAATTAACGGAAATAGCATAAATTTAAAAGGATGTATATTTTAATGCTGCATTTGATTCATGTCATATTTTAATGATGTCATATTTGAATGCAGCATTTAATTCATGTTGTATTTTAATGTGCATTTGATTCATGTCGTATTTTAATGTGCATTTGATTAATGTCATATTCTAATGCTGCATTTGATTTAATGCCAAATTTGATTTATGTTGTATCTTAGTGGCGCAGTTGATTCATGTCATATTTTAATGCTGCATTTGATTCATGTCATATTTTCAGAAAATATAGCTGATTATACACTTGAGCATTTCCAAACCCTGTTTTAAACAGGGCCTATCTGTTAAATAGTGAACAATAAATTGATGTTCAGAATGGAACTTTTACATCAGGATCTGCAAGCTAGAAGATTTTTGATTTAAAAAAGTGTGAGATCAAAGTTAAGACACTTGTAAAACTTAACTTATACACAGGAAAATAACTTGTATACTCTTGTACTATGTCTAACATATACTGAAGTAAGTGAACCACTGTTTTAAGACACTGCTGACAAAAGAATTAATAGAATTCTTTAATCTTTTGTTTGTTTTCTTATTTTATGTTGTGAATTCCTTCTCTGTGTTACAAGTAGTTTAAAGATTTACCTTTAAGAATAGATGCAAACATTGCCCCAGGTCAGTTGATGTATAATAAATAAATTGTATCTCTGGCTTCAATAACAAGAGTGGACATTCACAATCAGAATTATCTACTCATAAATTTATCAATAATACAAGTATTGTTTCCACTCAGGACAAATGCTAGCTTTCAGGTAGCTTCAAGCCAGGTCTGTGTGTTTCTCCTGGAAGGATTGCAGAACTGTTAGTGTTTGGGCCAAAATATGGTTTAGCAATTGCTTTGGGGTCAGAATTACTCAAAATTAAGTCCAAGCTCCCATTAAAATTTTCAGGAGAAATGGTCTGACCCACCATTCATCTTGTTTGGTACATGTATGTACGCTTTTTTTTTTGATAACTATTTACCTCATGAATTGATGATTTACTAAATGCTTGGCTTTATTAGGCTCTTTTTGGTTTTTGAACAAGATACATGTATTTCAATGCACACACCAATTCATTTGACAGTGAAAGCAGGTAAAATCTGTGTCAATGCAAGCTTCAACTAAGCTTTTACAGTTGAAACAGCATGATGAAATGAAATGAGGTTTACAGTCCTACTTAACTGCAGAAACAGCATTATAATTATTGTAAAATAGTAAATAGCTGTCAGGTCAAATAATTGTTTCATTGATTGAAATTCTCCACGCTTTTGTTTCTTTTTTTTATCATAAATAAAAACATTAGCTCGTGTAAAATCTTTGCCTGTCAGTAAAAACAACAATTACAATTTGACGTGATTTGAGTATAGTTACCTCTGTTAAAATTAGATTGTATGCAAAATATGAGACAAATCTACCAAAACATCATTAATATGAATATTTGGTTGGTTAAATTGAATATTAATTACATTTACCTTCTTGGTGAAATAATTTTAGAAATGTGTCATATTTTTTATCATAAATTTGGTGACTCCAATCTGCATGTTCTTTCTAAACTGAATATTTATTAAGATGTAGATTAAATCTTTAGATAAACCTAACAAACCTATAAATCAGAGCTATCCATATGGTTGACATGATTTTAAATAGATTAAGGATTAGGGGTTGAATAAGCAATTCGAAATCGATGACTCTTTATTTCAATAATATAAATATCAAATAAGGCATTACTGCTGCAGCTGAATACTGCAGTACTCTGTTATTGACATTGAATTCATCCATTAATTCAATGGATTCTTTTTTAATTAACTTTCTAAAAATAAAAACTTTTGTGGAAGAAATTGATTTTTGTAGTTACAGTTGGGCTTACAATAATTAGTATCCCATTAACATTTTAGTTTAGCTGAGATAATATAAACGAATATACATCTGATCAAAACGTGTAAATTCATTGAACTTTCAATTGATATAACTTGAGAAACTTAACTCATTGAGCAATATTAGAGATTTATACGCAACATGTGTCTGGTGTATAAAAAAAAAAAATCAGATAAATAGAAAAGACTCTCTCCTTTGACAATGTCATTCAAGGACATCCAAGTCATCTCTCTCACTCTCTCAATGATAAGAGACTGCTTCACAATCGACTATATGAAACAATCAATAGAGGAAGGCACCATTTTTGGTATTAAAACAATCTTTATGGATGTTTTGAAGAAACATTTACTTTTCAGATTTAAATAATAGCCATTCCTAAATTGTCAAAGTGTATGGAATTGGGAGAATTCAATCACTTGAATCATAGAGTTTATGGGAAGTGGCATAGCGCTAAAAAGAATTGAGGGAATATATATATATATGGAAAATATTACTTAGATGGTAGGGGCATATGGGGGCAAATAGCTCAATAAGCTAACTCTAGACCATGAATGATCGATATGTGTTTCATCATTTTCTAGAATGTTTAATGTGATTTGTTTAAAAGCAGTATAATAGAAATGGTACAACTATTATTGTACTGTATTGATCATTACATAAGACAGATTATTTTCATTAATAAATCAAAGAACAAAATAAAATTGTTATACATTTATTGCTATGTTCAGTCATGTTAAGCAAGCTCCATTGGCCCTATGGCCACCCATATCTGAGCCCCCCCCCCCCCAAACAAATGTCAGTTTTATGAATGTGAATGTACTTGCGACAGACAACAATACGAAGTAAACAAGAATCTTTATTGTCTTTGGAAGGAAACATGACTACATGAAGCCCTCATAATGCCCACAATATGACCTTAATGAAGGGCAAAATGGACACATGAATTCAACACGAAAATGAACCTTTTCACAGTCTTTTGGTAATTTTTGGGCAAGCCAAGGATTTTGCCACCGTTCACAGAGCTCTAACTGGAACCTGACAAACTTCACAGTCATACAATCGCTTAAGATGGCCTCACAAATGGCATGATGTTTTTACAATAGTGTGACCATCTGATGTCAATTTCGGGAGATTGTGATGCCTGATAAAGCATCTTCCTAATCAGCCCTGGGCAACTCTACAGAGCCATCTTGTGGCCTTCGCGTGGCCTGCGGGTTTAAACTACTATACTAAATTCACATCTTCGTATTACCATCGCATATGGTTTGGTTGCTATCGTGGGACCTTCCGTAGGCATCGCACTTACTTTGTCTTTGCAATCATAGGGCCATCTTTGCGCAAATTTCAAAATGCCATATCTGTATGGCAATATTGTGTCAATGTCTTTAAGTAGGAATATTGCATGTATTATGTATAGTTTTATATTTCCTCGTCATTAAAAATATATTTTAAGATAAAAACAAGTTTTTGGGTCAAACTGATAATTAAAGAATGCATATATCATCTCATCTAGTGATCATCATATTGTATCTCTCATAACCACTGCTCTTAATAACATATCTCAATAAATTTCATTATAACCGTTATTGATGTTCATGCAATATAGACGAGTCTTATTTAACATGGCCAGACTCTGCAAATCAGTACTAATCAATCAGAAAATCAATATGTCAAGCTGGCTGTCTTCATCAATCAATTAAGCCATTCTTTGAAGAAAGCTATTACAGTATATATATATACATATATAGCCATCCAATCACGACACGCTTTCTTCATTTGAAAAAATACCAAAAGAAGCAGCACCTCTTACATAAGTTATAATGGAAAGCGAAAGACTGTTTTTTTACTCTCTCCTCTAAATGCCTTTTAATGAGAAATAATTATTAAGAACCAATTCAAATTTCACAATGCAAAGAACTAAGCCTATTTTTTTCTGTAGAGATCGTTAGATTTGCTTCAAGGGATTATGTAACTCATTTAAGTTAAAGAGTTTCTCTATTCCCTCTTACTATAACATGGGCAGGTATTATTGACATGGTTATCCTGGCACTATGGGATATGAATGAGTTTGGAGAAAATTTCGCCATAACATAATGATCCGTGTTTGATCATAGTGGTTTGTGTACTCAAGAGTCTGTTAGAAATGACACCATCTGATAAAGTCACCAAATATATATAACTTGTGTATCTAAATTACTGACTAGTTGCAAAATAACCAATTTAAATGTCAACACAATTTGTTATAATCGGAACAATTTATGATATGAATAATATGCAGATGTGGGCATGATGGCTAGAGGAGAGATGAGGTTATGTCCATAGACAATGTTAACATAAATGTCATCTAAATACATTATTCATGTCTAAATATCAAAACTGTTTCCAACTCTATTTTATGCAGTCTGGCTCACTAGCCAGGAGGTCGTGAGTTCAATCCTCTTGTGGGTAGTGCTTATCAGAGGTCCTGGAAATGAACAGTGTCCAGTCATTTGGATGGGACAAAAAACAAAGATCCTAGGTTGGCATGCACATAAAAGAACCTGTAACGGTTTGGATTCGAAGCAAGAGTAGGACGTTGTGCCAATATCCTGGCAAAATTTCCATCATTGCACCATGCCAGTCTTACTTAGCCCCCTTGATGCAGAAAACTAGGAAGTTGATCACCATTTCATTTTGTTAATAATAAAGCCAGCTCATTATAAGATAACAAAGGAGAGAAAATCTTGTGAATGAAATCAGGTTTAACGTCCTGCTTTTCTGCACACACCAGGCTAATGAAGGTAGAGAATTTGTAACAAAGTATCACATAAATATATGTTGAAGTATTAATTATTCTAATATGCTTTCATTATAGACTAGATGTATGACAGACCTACATGTATATAGTTTTTCATTAACATGACAGAAAAATAGCAGTGATCATCATAATTAGCCTCAAGACAAATACTGTAATTAGTAAAACTGTAGGGTGAAAACTTCCTAGAAGCTAACTACTGATATTGATAACCTTCGCAAACCTATCTAACAATTGCATAAATATTTTCATATATCACTCAAGATAAGTGTCTAGTATTTTGATGTTGGGCTTTCATTTGAGAAGAATCAACATTTACTGTGTAACTGAATGCTCAATATTTGTGCAAAAGAAAGATCCATAATGAAGAAGACAGTACTTTAACATTTTAAATGTTAAATGTTTCTAGGGAGAAATAAAAATATTTTCAATTGTTTCTAGGGAGAAAACAAAAAAGTTTTTAATTTTAATTTTTTGGTTCTTGAGATGAATTAAAATGGTTTTTGTTTTGCTGATTTGGTAAACAGACAATTTGGTAAAGTGCACAACAATCACAAGAGACAGAAATTAAATAAGTTTGTTATTACAAATATAACCACAAACCTTATGTTTCTATCTTAGCATGTGCATTAATCATAAAACAACAGCGCTCTTGCTAATACATAACGACGACTATGTTAAAATTTATAAAAGTTTCCAATGAATGAACTTCAAGTCTTGAAACATATAAAACGATATCATTATATTGTATTGGGTGACAATTATACTTTTCTTTGTATTTTTTACTATCAATTTTTATGTCATAAGGGTCAAGACTGCTGAAGAAATATCGATTTAAATGCCTATATGTGATTACGTGATGTTTTATTCTATAATGGCATCATTTGTATTATCATCTGGGGTTTTTTTGCTCTGCATTTTGAATTATTTTCTTCTTTAATTTCCGCCCTACACCTACATGTTCGACTTGACCACAGGGCTTTGTTGACCTTATAAGGAAAATATATGTTAGGCGCCATTTAATACTGGCGATCAAATTCTAGTACCAGACAACTGTAATTAATACAAAAACATTACCCAAACAGTTCTACGAATAGCTTTTGTTTAAAATATAGTGTACTTATTGCAAGTAGCAGGAGGATATAAAATTAAATTGATATAATCAAATTTAGATATTCTAGGCTGCACATATTACTCCTAGGTCTTTATGGGAATAAAAAAAAAGAACACCTCTGCTACTGATAACAGGTTAAATAATAGACTGTTATAAGAATTGGTGAAAAAAGAAGTCCGAGTGACGCAAGTAATGATTTAATTCTATCAAATAACATGTTTACCCACAGGCTAAATGTGTTCGTACATGACCCCTTATGCCCCATACTGTTAAGTTAAGCTATAGTTAATGTTATCCAAGTTAGAATCCTTAATAATAGGCTTCAATCTCAAAAACGTCTTGTACAAGACAAAGAACAGCAAATACAGAGCGAGCAGTTTAATTTCCATTCATGAAGCATGGCAGTTTGAGCTAATAAGCGTTTATTACTTCAGATTCATTCCTAGTTCTATTACAGGCTTCTGTAGGCTTAAAGATAAAATAATACCAATATAATCCCAACATCAATTTATCCATTTGTTCATTCAGTGGGGAATGAGGCATTTGTACATGTATGCTGTGAATTAGGTTGCTTTAAAATAAAGCTGTAATATAAAAAGAATTTATCAATTGTAATATCAAAAGTGCTTTTTTTCACAATAGGCATTGCGTGACAGAAAAATTACAGGAGCATGTGTCATTCAGTTCTGTTTGGAGTCACCGGTTTTTTAAAGAAAGGGGAGTACTGAATCGATGCTTGGAATATATCCCCAAGCTTTGTGGAGGGAGACAGCAAGAATGTCACAGGATGATGCTTAGTCACAGAAATAATAACCAGGGTATTATCCAGTGGGGGGTTCAGGGGGTGCACGTACCCACATTCGTTTGAAGAAGGGGGGTGCATATCCCCCTTCAGTCAGCTGAGTAATATTTTAAAAAAGTGTGCTTTGTGTACGAAAACGAAATATCATATTACATCTTATTGCATGGTTTATTCAAGTTATTTAATTCACGGCATCCCAATTCCCAACCCTTTTTGCTGACTATAAGGAGTGATTGTGCTATGTGCTGCATCCACCAATTGCGGGAAACTGTAATTGGAGCTGATCGGTCAATGCCTCACTGTGGACGGAATATCATGTCCAAATTGTTTAAAAATAATTATGTGTTTTGTGTTATTATTTTCAAATGAAAAACACTTGTTTAAACGGGTTTGGGTGGTAAGATCAATTACTCGGCTATATCGAATACATGCAGCCGGCTGAGCATGCGCAGATGCCTGCATGTAAACAAAACATGCATCGTGATGACAGAATCGTCAATTAATATCTGAGCAATCCTGCTTAGCTTAAAGTATCTAAGTCTCTAACTCAATATCATCCAAAATCTTCATCAATGAAAACACGAAACATTTGTCAATTTAAATCAACACTGATGTTGTGATCTTACCGGTAAAAGATGGGCTTCTGATATCCAATATTTAAGACAAAATAAAAAAAATTAACATTGGTACACGAATCGTGAACCATAATGCGTTTCAGGCCAATTTTTAAAAAGGGACTTGGAGAACAAGGCTAGACGGTGACATATTCTTATCTGGAGAGCATACGCAATAATATAGACCGGAATAACCAGACGCTAGTGATTGGCATGCGATTGGGACTTAGGCGTATTTCGCCGGACATAAGTTATTTGAAATTAGAGTAAAGACGGAAATGAATGAATGTAAATCAGTTTATGTACATTCATATAAGATTATTTTATGCGTTGCTGCGACCCCATTTAGGTAAATTTCTAGGCCACAAATATTAGCGATTTAGCTCCTTTAAATCAAAAGTTTGAATCGGCGCACAATCCTCGAAGATAGGTCTAATTATAAAAACATCTCTGTTAAACACATGTCAATGATAGATTTTCAATTATCTTTGATGCTACATGTAAATGTATTTTATAAACATTTAGTCCAATGTACACCTACATGTATGAACAGTATAATAAAAGTTAGAGATAGCTGTATTATCTCAACTCTAGTTTAAAACAAGCTAAAAGCCTGCTACAGACAGTCTGTGAAGGACATATGGGTAATTAAGAGAATGATAAACTAACTTTAATACAATCAAGTGTTCTCCAGTAGAGAATTACTGATTTGAATAAACCACTAGACACTTGTTCACTTCCAACAATAATAAACTGACAGTAGAAACCATATTGACTGGTTTTAAAGTAGAAATCAGCAAGGGTCATCAGTCAGTATTCATTTTACAGCTAAAGTTTGAAATAGACCATAATGTCGGCTACATTTAATCGTTGAAGATTTCCTACCTCTGATCCCATTTATCTCAACCAATGAAATTGAATATTTGTATGTTTTCACCATGTATCAACAATCATTGTTTGTCAGTTTGACAGGTTGGGATCATTAATGATTCCGCCTACCCTTCCTCACCACTCACTCTCTCGTGTGGAATTTTGAGTACCAGTACTATGAAACAATAACCTAACAATAACTAAATAGCTTCTTCAATCACATAAAAGATAATTTTTTTTTTTTAAATTTCAAATCCTTTTGACCAACACAACCAAGTACTTTTGTTTTTTTCCCCGAAGAAATAAGGACAATTTTTATAGGTTTTCCTGAATAACAGCAAATCAAGGTATTACTTTACTAATATCTAATTAAACTATCTTTCTGGAGTTGAGAAAATACTTGGCATTTTCAAGTCTGGATGACATCGCGCCTGGTACGTTCGTTTTCCTATTACTGGCACGCGCACGGGCACTATTTCTTTTTCTTTTGCATGTACCAAAATCGGGGGTTTTGCGTGGAGGTACTTTTGAGGTATTAGCCTGAGAAGCATAACACTTGCCACTGTACCTGTATATCGCTAATTATAAATCGAGTGTGTGAAGACAGTTTATATAGATCACGTGAAAAATTTTCAGTACAGAGTTTATTCCCGTAGTATTTGCAGGTAAGCAAACCAATGGGACTATTTTCTCAACAGTGTATGAACTTTTTCATAAGCGATAATATCCTTACACCGAGAGAAATTATCTAGTCTCGGTGAAAAACCATGATCATCTGGTAAAAAATTACTTTTCTATTTTTTGGAACGAAAAACAGTGTTTTTAAAAACAAACGAACCTGCCGCACATGAGGAAGTCATTATACTAATAATAACAGACGAGAACTCTTTTTGGGCACAGGCTTTCTTACTGAGTAGTAAATCGTCCACAAACAATCATGAACGAACTATAGTATAGGAAGACTAGCGACGACTGTAGACAGTAAGTAGGTTATACACTATACTTTTGAGTCGAGATTACTCGCTTTGAGTCGAGATTACCAGCTTTCAGGTCACCGATAACAAATTGTCAGAAATACCATACTGACATTCGGTTTTTTCAAGTTGTACGCGAACTAACAATCGTCGCCCTAACTGTCTTCGTCAGCTACTTTCAGTTTCACAATGGCGTACGACATTCGGTTTTTCAAGTTGTACGCGAACTAACAATCGACGCCCTAGCTGTTTCGTCAGCTATTTTCAGTTGCTGGCGTACGGCCAGTGCCGGTGGGAAAAGACAACATTAAAATCAGAAACCCAGTTGTTGACACCCATTAAATCACTCCTGTCTAACAAATCATAAAGCTGTGGTGTTACAGTAGCGGCATAGTATTTCACTGTAACACCACAGCCACTCTAACCATTCATAATACATCTAACTATCACTCCCTACACATTTCCCCTCGACCTACTTTCCCAAACGTCAACAACACATCTCATACATCCAGTTCACTGATTAACCCTTGTACCACGTCTACTGGTTTTCCCAGTCAGAGAGAGAGAGAGAACTGAACTAGTATATATATGCATGACCAAGAACCTTGAAAAGAGTTGTTTGTTTGGATGGTTCTGTGCATAATATTGGAAGCAGATTAAGGATCACCTGACATTTGGAAATCGAAATAATTGATTTTAAAAAGGGAAGACAAATGTTCAAGTTTTGCCAAAGAAAATCTATTCAATTATCTCAATTAACTAATTACAGGAAAGAAAATACAATAGAAAGTACATCATGTTGTTTTTATACCTGGCAAGGTAGAATGTTAGTATAACTACCATACGAAGAACTAATAGATTGGGTGTGGTACAGTGTAATAATATATCAGACATATAAACCCAATATATTAAATATCACGAAATCTTCACATAAACATTTATATCCTATTCTGAAAGTAACATTCTTTAACAAAAAACTTGACTCCTGCACATTTATACTTTATTTACAAACATCAAATATGGATGTATGCATAGTCCATCATTTCACCATTCAGCATTTTTTTTTTGTATAGGCTACAGTCAAGTCTAGAACAGGTTCTTGATATGTTCTTTTCTAACTGGCAGACATAAGGACGAACACCACTGAATTTTAAAACTTTCGACTTACCACGAATCAACGCAATTGAGGACCGGGGAGAGAGTTTTTTTTTATATAAAACTTGAAGGAACCCTATCGAAATTTGGGAGTGAAAATCTTGAATGAGTTATTTTTATATAAATGTATGTACCTTTGTCTACAACATATGTCCTATGTGAAAGTGAATACACGATAGTTTTTCTATATGGTATATTATAATATAGTTATAATTAGATATAAATTGACCTGAGAAAAGCCCAAGTCTATGGATTTTCTATTTCTCTTGATGTATAGTTGTTAATTATTGAAGGGTAGCATTTCTGAATACATAGATGTATAATATAAACCCATATATACTGGTTAGAGTTAACATTATTCATGTGAAAATTTAGCCTGAAATTGATTGTATTTGACCAAGTATGACTACATGTACATACTGATTAAAATCTTACACCCCCTCTACCCATATATAAGTATCATAATAACTTCTAGAATAGTAATAGTAGCGTCTGGTCAAACTCACAAATATCATTCTAAATTTACATCAAGTCCAAGTCAATAAAAGGATGTAATTTCCAAAACCTGATAAATAAATTTAATTTCAACATAATTTCCATAACCTAATAAATAAATTTAACTTAAATTGATTGCAGTTAAACAAATCACCGATGAAGTTGGATTGGGCAGTGGATAGTCTTGCTCTTTCAGTTATAAATCAAATTATTGAAGAGTCGTGCCAAACCCATTCTGGCATAGTGAGAAGATTGGATTATTGTTATTAATGCTTTGTATAGACATATTCATGGATGGGTGACTTACGGTAAATGTGTGAGCATTTCTTTGTCAAATTATTACATGTTAATAGATATGCCTCATAACTGTTCAAATAACACTTTATGTCTATTGCATATTTTTTCAAACTCTTAATAACAAGTTGAAACATTTAAAATACTATCTACAGTGGTGTTAGAATTGTTTAATGATTGAGTTTAACGATCATATTGCTTGATCAAATAATCCCTTACTAAATAAGTTATAAGTATTTGTAATATATATTATGATACCATGTAGTAGTGTTAATTGATTTGTCGTATCGATTAAGCAAAGAGCGAAACAAAAGACTAATTACATTAGTAAACAGACTCTAGATGTAACTATATTGTGATGTTCTATACTCTAAGAAAATCAAAGTTTAAACAGATAGCATTGCAAAAATCCTTTATTCTTTGATGATAAACAGTGATCAATCAAAGTTTAAACAGATAGGATTGCAAAAATCCTTTATTCTTTGATGATAAACAATGATCATAAACACAAAAAATAGAGTGGTTTAACGTTTTTCAATATACTCACAAAGAGCTAAATAAATACTTTTCATTTGACATAGTATATCGTGCTGAAACTAGTGCATTTAAATCTATTTCACTTTTTTTTTTTATCTTTTGTTACAATTCTTGGTTTCCTTTTGAATGAAAAATCCACACGTGCCTTTTTTTCTGTGTCAAATTATGATTGGTTAATAAAAAATAACAACGATCAATCAATTACTGTACTGTGTAAATATTTTTATATAAATAAAATATGAATGGCAATTTTTTGTCTCCTACTTCAAAGGAAAATCAACACAAACCTTTCTAGATTGAACAATGTTTTATGTGTCAAATTGTGACTGTTTAATAAAAGTTACGACAACCAATACTGTGTAAAAAATGTTTATATGAAAAAGTATGAATGACAAAAACGACTAATAGTTCACTGTAAGCTAGTTGATTGGTCAATAGACCGCAAGCAAATAAGTTAAGACAGAAAATGATGACTTGGTAGAGCAGTGTAAACAACCAGAGTTTGCCATGCAAGAGATGGATAGAGAATAAGCTTACAAAAATATATAATTTTTCATGCCAACAGGAGCCATAATCCATGAATTTATGGTCCAATATTGAAAGAACCAAGATCTTTTGGAGGTGAACCTATATTTCAATTTATGGTCTGAAATGTGTGAATATCAAAATTGGACAAAAAGTGTGATCTCTAGAAGGTCCACAATCTTCATATAACACATTTTAACACTATCTGCATACTTATACACTTTTATTTGGCAGTTTCATTTGGAACGAAATTTGAACGCAACCAACATTATGATGTAACGGTGATGTATTCGAATGTTTTTTTTAAATGGATAAAAATTGTGACTCTAGAGGAACCACAAGCTAGCAAAGACATATCCATTTCAAATGGGACCATGGATTTTGACAATTACCAAGAATTTTAGATATGTTAACTGGAGTAACTTCACAAGCATAATTCATACTTTCTAAGAAGTGTAGTATGTAGCCGTCTTATTAAAAACAAAGGTCATTCTCTAAAGAACATATTTTGCCTAGAGGATTTTATTTAATCTCTATTTCATGGCTAATTTATATACTGGGGGATTATACAATTTCTTGAATCAGGAAGACAAATTAAAGCTCATAATCACAATAATTATAGATTAATTACAGGACAATGGTTGTCAGTCAAAAAAGCGTACGTCCACTAGTAACTAAGTCATCTAAACATTAACGAGCTAAACTCATAACAATATTTGATCGCTTTTTTATGGCTAATTTACATACTGGGGGATTATACATTTTATTGAATCAGGGAGATAAATAATAGCTCATTATCACAAGAATGATAGATTCACCTAATTACAGGACATGGGTTGCCAGTCAACACAGCCTTGCCCGCTAGTGGCTATATCATCCAAACATTTACAAGTTAAACAACTCATAACAATTTCAAAAAGATTAGACATTAATTTAAGTTTCTAAGGGACTAACAAGTAGCATGGTTGAAAATCAATAGTGTTTTTAATTTTAATAAGATAGACAACCAATAGGCTTAACAATTTCCAAACAAAGGAACCTAAACTCTGGAGGTGATTATGGAAGAACATTGAAAATCAAGTAAAGCATTTTTTACACCTTCTTTGAAAACCACTAAAAAAATTGTATGAATTGTAAAATGTCAATGAAGATCTGTCTTAAATTTGACACAATGAAAGTTTAACATCCCTGATATAAAACTGACAGGGTATCACGGTGGCTAAGTGGGTAAAGCGCTTCCTCGCTAGCCTGGAGGTCGCATGATTTATCCCTTTATTTGCCGAGAATGGTCATCTAGTTTATCCAGCGTGGTTGCCCCTTGTCACTGATGCAGGATGGAGGGCCTGACAAGGACAGCTGTCTAGTCATTCAGATGATGCGAAAAGCTTAAGAAAGTTGGGATTTGATATAAGAGTAGGCCGTAGTGCCACTGCCCGGGCAAAATTTCCCTCATAGCACACTGTATGCGTATGACCGTATTCATTAGCCCAGTTTGGAGCAGAACAGTAAGACATTAAAACCCATTTCATTTCATTTATAAAACTGGCATAAGCCTCCAAAGCACTAATTCCCTAGAAATGAACAAACATATCAATTATGTACTGTGTATATTTGGACTCTACTTGCACTTTAATGTATAATGTATGACCTCAAATGCTGTATTTGATCAGACTTATAATATTATTTAAAGAGTACCGAGGTATACTGAAAACACAACTGAACAAACACAACTTAGGTCACACCATGAATATTAATATTCAGCTTATTATATATTTTTGTAACACTCTGTCTGAAAATGATTTCAATTGTTGGGTTGTACATGTAGATCGACAATATGGCCACATTATACATGCCTCTCATTCTGCATATAACTGGCTGATCCTCTCCGCAAGTTAAAAGAAATTTTTCTTGACCAAAAAACCCCAATTGAAACCGGTTTTGATTAGTATTGCTATATAATTATGATTTATTTCTAAATTAAACCTAGTTTGCTTTTAAAGTTAGAATCCTCAGTGGAATCGCAAGACCATTAGCCATCATGAGCCATTCAGTATTGAAATGTTTAAAGGATATTGGCTATGTTTCATATTCATATCCGTATAAAAATACTAAAGCATAAGACCAAAGGCCAATGATGACAGGGTTAATGATTCTTAGTATTAAATCTGGAGAACCTCAAAGAATTAATTTGGTTTGGTACCAACATAATAGAATGGATCACTGCTTGACAAGTCTTCATGAATGTGAATCTTGATATATAAATTGGATAAAATTCATTCTTAGTACAGGAATCTGGTATTTCTTGACACAATCCCAGTTGCAATATAAAGTTATTTTTGGACTTAGCAACTTTACTGTTTTTCATCAGTTTTAATATGAGAAATAACTGGAGGAAATTAATAACCATCCTCTATCGAAACTGGTGTAAGTCGTCTGCCAAAGATGAAGAGTAAAAGTGACAAGTTTTTCATATTTCTTAACGAAGGCGGTTAGTCAAAGAGTTATGAGAATTATCTATATTAACTTGTGAACTGACAGGCGGACATTATTACCTGTTACTGAGTGACAGGCACAATGAAATAACAAGCCAATAGTTGCTCTATTTGAGACCATGTCAATAATATTAAGTTAATTGGGTTAACAATATCTAAGAACACACACACACACAAAGGAACCATTCAAGTAGCCTACTCCATAATCATAGCTGACCTTGCATATTGTATTGAAGGGCAGACATATATTTAATGACCATTTTTATGTTCACAGTAGATGACTAATTCCATACACTTTGTAAAAAAAAAATCAAATACCCAAATTTTGTAAGAAAGAACCGGTGAAACATGTAGATTTGTTACTGTAGTTTCCAAAACAAACAAATTATTCAATGTTATGACAAAGTTTTGCTGTGTTAGATAATTGGCTATAATATATGTGTGGGCTGTACTGGTACTATGCTTTAATGCTAAATTCAGATAACAATATTGAGATTACAAATTGACAACTTGAAAATATCACGGTTCAAATTACATTTTCACTTATAAACTTACAAAGATATTTTAATGTTACAGATTGCATGCAGAAGATATTCTTAAAGCAGCAATATTGTTTTAATTTATGAATTAATGGAGTTATATCATAACATATAATGCTTCACTACAAATTTGTTGAATCTTGCAAACCTGCACATTTCTCAAATACGGCATTTAAAACAATTTAAATGTTAAATAATTAGTAGGCTTTGGTAGGTTTACAGTAAGTGATGTTATAGACAGAAAAACAATTGGGATTATTCAAGTATATTGCTTGTTCTGGAGCTTTAACTGTAGACTTTCTGAATTAAAATGCGTATTCAACATTTAGAATAATTAAAAGCTGATTAGTGACAACAAATTATTCTGCCTTTCGTAGACTCATTGTCGGTTTAACTTAATGAATGCAATATTTCCAAGTCTAAAACACACAATTACTGTAAACACAACATAAATATACACAGCATGAATCACAAAGTATATTAATTTTCTTCTGTTTGAATGCTGAGTAAAGGGTAATTTATCTGAATAAATTTTTATCCATATCTGGGATGGGCTGAGAAGGAATATGAAAGTATTGTAAGGAAAGTTAATGTTTTCCCTTTGTTTAGTAGGGGGCTTTTTAATTTTGAATTTCTTCTTTTTTTGAATCCCAATTGGAATTGTTTCTTGATATATAATTTGTTTGGTGGTTTGCGGTCTCTGGAGGATTGGTACTCCAGATTTCCTTGTGATAGCACCATTTATTGTCAGTTTTATTTTTGTTAATCCTCTTAAGAGTTGTCCTTGATCCATATTTTGACGTAACTAAATAATTATAACTCCAAAATCCTGCTTGTTGAGAGGACTAATGTGTAGTAATTAGCTCTTACATAAAGATACAAGCCCAATGTAATCTCAATCCATACTTGTAATAATAGACATGTAAATATATTGTAGTACTCTTCACATGTCAACAAAATAGAAAATAAGCTGCTATAAATAATACACAATAATCTATAAACCAATAGAACAACAGAATGTTTTACAACATATACAATAGAGTATTAATTTCTGTCAATATATTATGATCTACTCCTACCAGAAGTGACATGTTATTGCCATCATATCAATAAATTTTACTCTCTCCTGCTAATTAAGTGTTATCCCGGGGGACTGGTACTGGTCTGTAAATGTATCAGACAAAAAAAAAATGCTATAGAACCAAGTACAGTCATGTAGATCTTAAATTATTATCAATCCATATCATTCCTGGTAATTCAAAGAATTATATAAAACAGACACCTTTATTTCCAGAAACATATTCAATACAAACAGGCACCATTATTTAAAGTTGCCTAAAGCAAACACTCACATTTCCAGTGCAAATATATTGTTATCGATGCAGACCATCTGTCCGCAATGCTTGTGAACAATCCACAAATCATATATTTAGATTTTTTTCTTAAATTCAATAGGATGATAATTAAAATTTTTATATCCTTAAAACATTGTTTAACTCTAAATTTTCAAAAAATTATTTACTAGATCTATTCTGCTTGAAACGGACATTCGAGTCTTTAGTTCGAGTCTTTAGTGAAAATTGTTTCCTAAAACTACATTGATTCATCATAGAACTAGGTTTGGCTGGCACACACACTATAGACTAGACATCTTCTAGTTACAAGGGTTAAAGTTGTCACTCTTTAACCTCTGTCATCATCTCTGTATAGTTCTTTGGTTGTTTTTGTTTTTTTTTAACTCAGTTAATTTAGAAACTTGATTCCTTATTGAGTAAAAACAGTTTTATAATGTCTAATTAAACACACATTTAATATTTAATAAAGGAACGTGTTGAGTTATTATATCATGTTATTATATCGTTCATAGAAGTCCATTACCTTGCACATTGGCTCGCATTGACTTATGAATGATATAAATATAGGATTCAAATGAAAGAGATTAATATACTTTTTTACTTGGAAGATGCCCATCAGATAGCATATACCTTCCTTGCCAGCCATTTTTGTTGCCTGGCAATACTGTTATTGATACCATCATCTCCTAATAGACACCTCATTACTCTTAAGTGGTTATCATTTTATTAGTACCACCTATTTTTAGTACCGGTACATATGAAATTATTAAACTAATTATTAACATTTACACTTTTTATTAATTTTACAGATTTAAAAGCACAAACTATAAATTCCAATTAAAACTTATTAACTGAATGAAATCTCAACAGCTTAGACAGATAAAACTCAAACATATCTCAATGACTTCTATAGAGAAGAATCTGTGTTTAGGACTCGCTGGGATTTTTTAAGATTTTATTTTGTAGAATGAATGTGAAATCAATATACTGACTCAATAGTTTGTAGAGGTTATTATATGTAAAAATCTTCATTCTACCTCGTAAAATATACATAAAATAGTAATGAGCAGAAAGTTCAATTATCAGCTCAATATAATATATAGGTATTTTAATGATGGATATATATCATATCAAATTATCATTTAGGATAAAACAAGCCATCTAAGATAACATTAAAACATGTATCCACTTCCTGTTTGTTATAATAAATTGGCTTAATTCAGCTACAGAGTAGAGACATCATTTTTATATTAATTTAATTAGCATCTAATCAATACAAATGTGTTTTCTTTTGAAACTTTACAAGACAATACTGACAGTAAAAAAATCTGAACTTTTCAGAATTCAGGATGAGCATTTTTGATGATAAACTGGGAAAAACATACTTTTGACAGACAAATGTTATGTTTAAATTCAATGATTTTTTGTGCAATGTAAGAGAGAAAATTTTGCTTAACAATAATATTTCCACTTGAATCTTTTTTTGTCCCATACCAAATGACATATTTAGGGACTCTCGAAATTACCAACAAAATGAAAAGTCTAATCTACCTCAACAATTTTCATCCATAACCCTACATAAAGTATTGCCTTCAGTCACTAAACAAATGGAAGATGCAAAAATTATGACAATGGATTGTCATCTTCTAACATGACATTATTTTAAACAGGATGTAGCTTCTCAATATTTTAACACATGAGCAGTCAAATTATATTCTTTAGATTAAATTGTCTAGAGTTATTCTCCTATCAGGTGGTCGAGTTGCAAACGCATGCAATCTAGATCATAAAATCTTTCAAGTGGTATGGTTTCGAAAACTTATACATGATGAGTGGGGATGCCTCCTGAAAGTTGTGGGTTTTACCCGGGTCCACTAGTTTGATAACACTTTCAAAGACCCTTACCCCCAAGCGAGTTATCAAAATAAAATTATAGCATATTATGTTAATGATGAAATGACCTAGTTTGTGTTGGCTAGACGTTAAACCCCATTTATCTCTCTTTCCAAATTTTATTAAAACCTATGAAGTAAGGTTGTTGCTTTTTTTAAAATGTTACTATGTGATTCATGTAATAACATTTATCTAAAGCAGGATTGCTAATGAAAGAAAGTAAAAATATTTTTTAAGCAATTTAGAACATAAATGAAACCACTAGAAGTTTGGGCATCATAAAATCCTCATTACTTTTCTGATCTCTTTCTAATACATTAAACTGCTGTATTTTAAATGGTCTAAAGAGAAATAATCAGTCGTATGAAATAGCCTACTTAAAATTTAAGTACACTGATACATTCTCTTGCTGCCATTAAAAGACCTTCAGGAATTAATCATTCAAAACTAATCTGCATTTCTTTCCTGAAAGAAAAAGGAAATTTGTAACCAGAGCAGTTTGATAGAATGATCTAGTAGAATTCCATGATCCAAGCAATTTATATGTATCTACAAATTCCCTCTCGATAGATGTATAAATAGAGGTATAATGAATTGTATAAAATTGGTCGAACATTGATTAAGTAAAATGCAAAGCATTAGTCAAATGGTACAGATTATATAATTAAAGGAACAGCTGTCTAATTCAGGAAATTAAAAGACTTTCTATTTCGACATTCTATTTATAAATAAAAGATTAATTTGGGTTGGTTAGAGAAGCGAATTACACAGAGAGACAAATAAATGGCAAATAACACAACTAGGGATTGTAGTAAATCTTCATTTCATTAGTTTGCTCACCTGTAGACCCCAGTACCAGGGGGATGAAACCTGCTCAAAACTCATGACATTGGGCAGCTGAGGTACTTTTCGAAGGGTTGTTTTTTTTGGAAAGAAAATTTTACCAAGTATAGGTAAACAAAAACCCAACAAATAATGGAAGGTTTCACTAGGGCATAAACAAAATAAAGTCTAGATATATATAGGCCTATGCTTCAATCAGAATTCATAACCTTATTAGCTTGGTAAACCTTTTCGTGTGAATATCAAATATTTCATTCGGCAGGTCAAGTAAAAGACTTTTCATACACACAATGATGTGTAGTTGTAAAATCAGACATATTATTTAATTGTACATTTATCCTGTTGTAAAGCATCAAGCAATCAAACTGCTTATCTACCTTAACAGAAAATTATCATCATCCAACATGGTCAAGGAATTGACAATTGAAAGAGAGAGAGAAATGGGATTTAACGTCCACTTGACACAAACTAGGTCATTTCTGGACTAACATTGTTTAATATTATTTCAATAATTCAGTTGCGCATAGGGGTCCTTAGCAGTGGGAAGTATTAACTATTGAAACTATTACTCTCACGCAATTAGAATCAAAGTTATCGTGTTCTTTAAGTCGAAAACGAATCAAATATTTGAATTATGTTTGTAGGATTCTATACCCTGACGTTCTGAGAGCAGTGGAGCCATGATGAGTAGGTGAATAAAATAGGTTTCTAGGCAAATTTTACTTTATAACACACATACTACCATATTCCTGAAGCAATGGCCCGAGAAATCCCTCTCTGGCCATTGCTGGATTGGCTTCTGATACTTGAACTTTTGAGGGAGTGTGTCTATTCTTCCTGTTCAATCAAATCTATCACTTGAGTACAGCAACATGACAGCCCTTCTTTTAATCTGGGGTCTTTATTGAAACTTTGGACAGTGATTTAAGGTATTAAAAATGGTGAAAGTCTGTTCGTCTCCATACAGTATTGTCAACACGCAATTAGTTTTACTGCAATATTCTGGTATGCACTGGTTAATTGGGCACAATAAAATCGTGAGCCATGATGTAACGTTATGTAAACATATTTGGACAAATTTGTTTGTTTTAAGGGTAGAGCCTTTGTAACGCAGTTAGCTATTGGTAGTTAATCAGACTATTGAGCAATCATAATTTAGAACAAGAATTTTTACTCTTTCCAGCAGTGCACTGAGTAGTAGGATTAGCTCTAATTAAATGTAACACTGCGAGGAGTATGACATAACACCTATTTTCAATAGCCCAATTGGTGCAAAAACGTAAGATTTTAAAAGTTAAATTTCCAAAGCAGTTACAGTTAGGCATAGGGCAGCTAGAAGCAAAAACGCATATTGGAAATCTTAAGGACCTAAACATTTTCCCAAGTAATCCAACATGCAAATGACTAACAGATGTAATGGAACAGAAATTTCCATACTGGTACCAACTTTTTTTTTACAGATCAACAAATCCTCCATAAAATAATAAATTAATGTTATGTTTTTATCAATAAGTACATGTATATAACTATTGTAAGGATGTTTTTAAAATGTAGAATACATGTTGTTCTTGCCAACAACTGTAGTAAATCAAGTATATCCTAATTTTAGTCTACATATATCTACCTGTGTGCGTACATATAGTTTGTTTATAATCTGGAGCACATTTTGCAATATATTGTAATAAAAGGAGAGGAATCTATGTTATGCAATCCAGGATGTTTAAAATATAAAATATAAAGTTTTCTTTAAAGCTGTTACATTTGCAAAGAATGTGAAATAATTTTTTCTTAATACATTTTAAATGGAAATATTGCATGTATATGAATCTACATCACAATCACTTTGGCCCTCAAGCCAAATCAATTTTGAGCCAACAAAACATTTATTATTATATACTTATGCAAGTAAAAAAACAATCGCTCAAGGCCTCTAATTTTTTGTTTTTATTCCAGCTTCCGCATAAAGAATTGAATACAAACAAACATACAGCAAAATCTGTTAGCTATAAATGGTATCCACCGATAAATGGTATCAGTTTGTCTAGAAAGACTAAGCATACCCTAGTTAATGCATGGCACTCATATCAGGTGACCATTCTCAGTATACTCTTGCATATATTGAATCACAATTTTACACATACAAATTTTGTTGTATGTGTAGTTAGCAAAAGGTACCTTAATTAAATGACTTTCAAATCGTGTACTCATAGTGTTTACCAGAAAAAAAGAAAGCTGATTAGAATGAAATGTTTTTCTTTAATCTTATATCCCGATTTTATTTTATCTAACCTCTGACAGTCGTCATTGTGTCATGTTTGTAATTGTGTTATATAAACAGCCAATGAAAATGTAGCTCATTCATTCACACTAAGACATTATCCTCTATTTATAAATTCACTTGATTCTTGTGCCTAACAAAACCATCAAAAGTTACTTGAGCCCCAGCTGTATAGAATATATGTTAGATCTGTATAGAAAATCAGAACCATAAATAGGAAATAAAATAAAAGATGTAGTATTCTATCAGATTTCAGGACATATCAACATGTCTTAAAATTAGTATACCGAAACGAAATGTGAAGGTTAGCACTAATAATGTAAGTCATATTGTATGACAAAGTTATAATTCAGTGGTGTTTAATTCTGTTTGTGAATGAGTTATGTTGTAAGCTTAATACCTTGGGGCACCCAGGTGTTTCAGTTACACTACTTTACCGATTCCACAAGTTACATGCTAAGTGCTATAATGATATATTGTATTATTGATCAAATTAATGGTACCTGATGAGTTATGCCACATAAAGTATGGGGTACCTTCAATTCATTAGATCATAACCTGTCTTGTCCAGTCACAAAGGTAAATGGGGTGGCACTATTTGGAACCAGATGATTCGACCATGTAGGTTCCGGTTGAGTGGCCAAGTAGTCCAATCCATGGGCTTTCGATATGTCACGGTTACGATCCCAAGCTTGTACATGATATGTAGTAGGGTTTCATGCCCAACCTTGTGGGTTTTCTTAGGATCCTTTGGTTTCCTCTCACTGCCAAAGACCCCAATGCACAAGTGTATTTTTGAAATGAAATTGTGCCATTAGTACCAAAATGACCTAGTTGCTGTCAAGTGTACATCAAATTTCATATCCCCTTCCCAAACATTAGATGCAATGAAAAATATTCTGGGATAAATATCTGTGTAACAGGATATTAATACAATTTTAAAAAGATTCTACGTATTCAAAACCGGATTCTAACTCAAAAGATATGACCCAAAGATTTGAGGTCTTGGTTCAAATTCACATCGTACATGTCGTTAAATCAATGTGTACATAATGGAAACGGGGCCCTGATTTGTACATTTATACCATAAGAGCAATCATTTTTATTCATGGGTTATCATGCAAGGAATAAATCTTTCTACATTCTAACCGCAACGTTCGTGACTTCCACACATGAATATGATTGGATACAATCTATAGTTATCCTGTCTGAATTTAACAAGATAATGACTAGCCATTAAAAAGCTAATTTTAAACCCAGGGGTCAAATCCATACAGTCTTGTTTCAGCTTTTAATAATTTTGTCAATATCATGGAGCGAGTTACAGCAGACTGCTGCCAATCAGAAAAACAAAATCAGTGACGTAGGTTATTGGTGTAAAGTCCTGCTACTATCCGTGCATGTCATTCCAACCTTATTATATAGTAGAATTACACATAGTTTTATACAGGAAATAAGCGCGATAAATATATAACAGACCCACTTGGTCATATTAAAGATGGCTAGTATATGACTAGCTGATGAAGGACGGTTATTGGAGTTATATAAATGCTATGATTTGAAGTAAGGAGGGTTTTTTCGACACAGTACTGGCATCTATTATTTATTCATTACTACCTTGTGTTAGTAATATGTTAGCTGATTGAACATTGCTAAACTCATTAACTTCAATTAGTTTTAGAAGAGATGGCAGTGTATACAATATAAGCTCTTCATTATTAATAAAGAACAGTAAATATATACATCAAAACAACTATTCTATATTTGTTGTTTTTTTCACTTGATACGCAAAGCATTTAAATCCACTTATGGCCATTTGAATTTTTCACAGATCTAATTTTCACTGCTTAATCAACACTAAAATGTACACAAATTCAAAATATCAATAGTAGATTACACTTGATTAAAATGAGGCTCATCATAAGGTTTGGTCCAACACTTTTTAAATCTTTTTCAAGTGGCACTGGATTGTTGATATTATATGCACATGATAACAAGTGTTGGGACATTTTCAGTTCAACATATCTTTGTAAATACTGAAGAATTGAAGAATTTTTGGACTAATATTCATTGCAAGCATCAGTATACATGTATCTATGTATGTCATTAATCAGCTTGTAATCAAACAAATTGTTGAATATGCATATCAAACTCCTGTGCTTGCAATATTCTTGAATAATGCCTATTGTTATTTGGGGCGACTGCCACTTTAAACCTATAATATGGATATAGTTTTCAACCTGGAAACATTACTTTGATCACTAACGCAAGAACATTTGATGTCAGTCTTAATCTAACACACTGTTTTTCCTCTGGCCACGCCCACAATGCAACAGAAACTTGATTAAATATTATAAATTACCGGTAAGGACAATGCATTCTCTTTCATCATTTAAGCAATTACAGTGTGTCACACCATCGTTGACGTCATAATTGAAATAAATGCAAATACACATCAATAATGTACACAATATACTGGATATTAATATTGACAATACTGGGTAAATTTCTGCTGCTTACACTAATCTCCATATCTGAATTGGAATAGGATGGGAGGTCATTTTCAGACTAACATATGGTTACTTTTATTCAATGGTCACATGTGAATTGTGCTTGGACATCAGTCTTTGTCAACTGTCTATGGTTCTTTAACGTGACAGGTGGATCATGCTTTTTGCTGACTTAAAAAATGCGGAAGTTTCTTCTCGCACCACTCTGGCATATGAAAAACTGGGGGAAAAGATGTGAAAAGTGGATAATGGCTACTGTTTTCGGAGCACTTGATACAAGGTTGCTATTGGATCACAGTTTGATTTGACGGAACATACCAATATTATGATGTCTGATAAATTGTTTCAATGGCATTTATTAATTGAACTGCAATATACAGGTCACAATTTTATTGAATACAATTAATGCTTATTACAGAGTGAGAGTCATGTTTCAACAAGCTTAATAAAGTAAATAAAAGGGTCTCTTACAGTGGTCTTTGAGTGGCACAAGTTGATTTATACATTTCTCTTGAAATTTACCTCATGATGAAATCACAGAGAATAACTATGACAAATCAAAAAAACATGAAAAACCATGGAGTAAAGTTTTTGGTGTGATGTAAACCTTTTCTCCGCGGTGTAATTCCTTGGGAGCTGCAGAGCAAACCAGTGGACCCAGAGAAAACCCCACATGGTTCGATAGGCCATGCCACTGACTCAGTGACCCAAGCCTGTTTATACATAGAAAGCTACATGTTCATGCCAAATTTTCTGATGCCAAATGTAGACTCTGATGTACCACATTAAAACAACAACAAATCCATCCACACTAAACATGGGCTTTTAATAATGGGATGTCATCAATCTAGTTTAAAACACACAATCTCAGTACCAGTATTTTTGACGTTGGTGTTTATCAGATTCCGATTGCAATATCATGCAAATGATCTGAAATGAAGATATATCTTCTGGCATTTATGATCAGACATGTTCTGTTCTGTATAAAAGTCTGATGTTTATATGATGTAGAAGTGCACTGTTGTTTTAATATGGCTATGTGTCTGCACTGAATTTTTTTTTTGAGTGGAGTGACAAAACCCAATATTCCTTTTGAGGGTGGCTGGGTGACGGGGGAATGGGAGGGGGATTGTGGAGCAGTTCAAATTTTAACTCCTATTGGAATAAATGCCAGGATTATCCTTCGAGCTGAGTGACTGGTACTGAAATTGACAAATCTGATCAACAAAAATCAAACTGTTAATCTTTAATGGGGCAAGCTCTATATATTTTTTCTCTCAAAAGATTACACTGAAATCGGTCGGCTTTTAATTTTCGGTAGAAAAAGGTTAAAAACATTGATTAATGTATAAATAAAGCATTTAAAAGTTTTGATCCGATCTGATGCGATGTATTGTTTATTGATGGTGCAAACTTCTTACAATTAAATTGCTGTGTCAATATTGGTTTTGTATTTTGTTTTAAAATTTTCAATCCAGACAATTTGACATCCTACAAGACAAGCCAACAGATAAAATCAAAGATATTTTTGTCAGAGGGGAATTATACCTTGTAATCTCCAGGTCTAGGTAATGTTTCATGTGTATATAATATGTATATATTATCATGTATACAGTTATATGATGATAAGTAAAGAGTGATTATGTTATATAAGGTATTATATGTGTCTATTATCAGTTTCTGGTGATTTCCAATAAACTTCTAGACAATGTTTATAAATCATGTTATATGGTTTGTTAATTATATGGAAAACACACCGCTGTACAGTCTAATAGGTGATAGCATACGGTGGTAATGATGGCTGTATAGTGTATATCAACATTACAACTCAGTCTAATTGATAACAACTCTCCTTTGGCAATGAAAAAGGACATCTTTATTGTGTATATTGGTGAGCAATATTCAGTACATGAATATAATCAAAATAGGCAATGTGCTATGATGGCACAACAAAACACTTGTAAATGATGGGAGATGCTAATTGTAGGCTGGTTGGGGAAGTTCTAATTTTTGGGGAATACTAACTCTTTTCAGAAGACTGGACATGGATCCAATTTACCCCTCTAAAAAGGGTTTTGGTTAGTATCCCCCAAAATTTACATAAAGCGGCACTTGTGGACTTTGGAAATTCCTGAACCTCTGCAACCAGACTGCTATTAGAATCCCCCGTAAATGATGCAGTAATGATGGCACAATTAGACACACATCCCCTGAGTCAATAAGCATATTTGGATGAATGTGTGCTTGTATAACTCAAATATTTTCGACTTCCTATCACTTTGACCCCTTAAAATGCAACTTGTACCTCCTCATAATTCCAGACAGTTAAACTTTTCAAACTTTTCCGAGTATCTGTTGTCCGATCCATGCGCAATGTTTATGTTGGGTAGGGATAGTTGGTCATGTGTTCCTTACAGGAATACCTTACAAATGCATTGTAAAACAAGCTTTTTGTTGGTGTCCATCTTTCCTTGGCTAGGGTTAGGTTTAAGGGTTAGATGTCACATTACTGGGATTCCCTCTAGATGAATTTTCTGTATACAAATGACCTTCCCAACCAGACTAACAATAGCACATGTTAAACAGTTAAAAAAAAAATATATATCTAGAAACTCAAGCATAGGGTAGGTTTTATTCCTTCATGGCCATATTGATTAAGACATATGATAAAAATGGTGTGTCCATGTCCAAGAAATTATTCATCCAAGCCTTCACTATGTGAAATGTCATCTGTTATTGACAAGTTATTGTTATTAATAAATAACAAATATAGGATGTCTTGATAGTGACAAGCTAGTATCGTATTATATACTATTCTATATTCAATGGTGTGCTTCTTATCAGACTCTATATACAAATCAAGGGTCATTTTGTGCCTGGATAACCTGGATATATTTTTAGTAGATTAAAGGAGTCATCCCTGGTATCTTTTAGTGAATACAAATGGTTAATTCTGTGTGTAATTAGAAATAGTTATCCTAGTCCTAACATAAGTGTTGAGATAAACTTTTGATGAAATAGAAATGGATTTTTTTTATTTCGTAAAACTGATAACTGAGATATTTTCTGGAAAACCATGTCTGTAAGCTTACAATAGTGGGGTTGTCAATTTTATCAGAGTTTCTATTAGTCATTATACATGTAATAAATCCAAATTCTTAAATGTGAGTTAAGTAACCCTGTTAAGCAAGTCTGGCGATATTTTTTTGAGAATGGGTAATTCTTTATTGTCAAACATAAACTGCCAGATACCCTGTGAAATCTGGAACTCCATGCTCCTTCAACAGAATATGTACGGTACACACTTTAATGGACACTTACTTTTATTTTACCAAACTATGCTTCGGAAGTGTAGGCAAAATTTTACATCATGTAACTTTCATTTATACATGAACAGGTGGCCTCCATTTTATTTTTATTAGCTGTACACTTAACTTGATCTAAACTGAAGTTCTACACTATTAAAAGTCTAGCAAGATTCAAGACTAATATAAATTAAAAATGCATTAAGTAAGAGCTGCATTGTAAATCTATCTACTGCATTAGAATACACTTGAAATTTCATGATATAATGCTAAAATGAATATTCAAGAATTTAATTAATATAGTAGCAATGCAATTAAGATTATTTGGGCTAAATCTTTTCAAACGTTCAAGTTCTCATAAATTTGCTTTGAATACCTGTAAAGTAATACAACTGAAATTTTCAAATGTATTTTTATTTCTATTATTTATTTCATTTGAACTATTATAGCAACTATTATGGCCACCTCTTTATCAAACTCTTACATGTACATAATGCATCATTAATGAATAACTTTAATATAATGTATATGGAAAAAATATCACGAGGCTTAACTTTTGAAGTGAGTTTTACTTTAAAGCCCAATGAACTGTGTGCATCCTGATATACATGTATACCTGCAGTAATAAGATAATGGTTCTTCTTAAGATAAGGATTCATATAAAATCTAAAGTTACCAGACTTATTCAATTAAGAAATCAATATTAAAGTAGAAATTGCTTTTTCTGTTAAATTTTAATTAAAGTCTGTAAGTTTTTTTGACATGTACTGTTGTAACTCACTGTTAAGTTGCTGCAAAAAAATCAATGCTAGCCTATTTCTTATTTGTGACGCATAAAAAGGTTTAATATCTAAGCTACGAACATAAAAGATTTTATACTCAATACATGTCTGTTATATTGTACTGTGGTACAGAACCACATTTCTTTGAAATCAAATCCCAGAAAAAATCAATCTGTCACACTTAATTTATTGTTTAGAAAATCAGTCCATACACATGTAAAAAGATAACATCAAAGAATTAAGGTAATGATCATACATTAAAGTTGGCTTTCTCATAACTTATGTACATTAACCATGTATGTATATATTGTCCTTGATCTGTACTGAGGCCAAAACAAAAAATATCTGAGATTTCTTTATTAGCTTTAAAACTATAAAAGTTTCCATAAGTAATTCTGTGGCAATAAAATTATACATGTACCTATGTTGATATGTTCAATTACTACATGCTTATAAAAGAAGCTTTAAACTATCTATGTGTACAGATCTAATTTCATCAGACATTGTTGAGGAAAAAAGACTATACAACCATGACAGGAAAGGGAAAAGAAACAAACATGTTTTTGATTAAGGTCTAAATATATGTATATTTCTATCTCTGTACATTAACAATGTAGTGATTGAGCAATTTACATTGATTTACTATACATACATCACCAACAGAATAGAAACAATACAAATATAGTTGACAACAACACAGTCTTTCATTCTTACAGCAATCAAGGACAAATACATTAATTGCTTATATTTTAGTAATAATAAAATTCAATATTAATGATTTATTTTCATGAAAAAGATTTTAAAACCATGCTGATGTGATGTTGATTGAATGAAAAATATGTGAAGATAATCGCAGAATCTTTTATTTTCTTTTACAAAATATTGCATACACTTGGTTACTTCTGGAGATTTGTGCTCAAATTTTACCTCCAATCATAGTTCATTCTAAAAGTTCACGCAAATCTCACATCCATACATACATATTTGGTGGTGCTAGGGGCTAACTTTTTTTGATTGCCCCAAGACTCAAGTATCAGTCCAAGTACTGAGAAATGTGAGAAAGGACGATAATTTAATAAAATAAAATTTGGATCCAATTTAAGTAGGGCACCCCCTATAAAGAAATTAAAAGTGATAAACTGAAATGATGTTGAGGGCAGTTTCCCCAAATTCTGCCTTCCTCATTGCATTCTGCTGATCCACACACATCACATGTGGTGTATAGTAAGTAGCTTTGGTGTCCATGTAAGCCAGAATTGCACAATTGTGGGGCTCAGAGGTGACCTTTTCTTTAGTAGTTAATAGACGAAGAATTTAAGGGAAATTTAGTACATACATATTTGAAAAGGAAGTATACTATTAGTATGTGTGTATATGTAAATATAGATAAGCAAGCTACACTGAATATGGAGGTGGACTAATCACGCCAGCCAACAAGCCTCGCATGCACATGTAGCCAACTTTTCTTGTGCAGTTTATCCACAGTTGTCTTTCTTGACCGTAAAATTTTGTGTACATCTATTTCATTTTTATCTCACCTTTTTCGAGCTCTGAAATATCAGTAAATGTAAAGCCGCACTAGTGATATTTTTTGTGAATGAGAAATAGACGTCACTTTGTTTCACATAGGAAAACACACAACTTGTTTGTAAATGGATCATTAAATTGTTAAAAACAGCTGTATAAATGAATGTAAAGACTGGTAATTTTGGTTAATAAATATCATCTGATTTATAAGTTTGAATTACAATTAAGAGTATGTTTGATATCCATGTGGTGGAGACAGTAATCATTACCTTGTCATAGACTTATATTTGATGGTAAGAAAATTACATATTCATGAATGATTTAATTCTTTTAGTGGTCTGTATTTGTCCAGACGAAACTTCATTTAACTGTTTGTGCATGACATATATTTAATTTCTACGCATAAATTCACCCCTGTTCCTAAAAATATTTAACAGGGTCAGTTTGACTCTCCACATCCTAGTGAGTACTAGGATCCTATACTTGCCACATAATTACTCAGTAAATAACGACTCATCTTGAAACATCCTATTTAATACAACCAAAACATTGTCAACTAGAAAAGATTAACAACTGTCAAGAAAGAGAACTGTGGAGTAACACTGAACAAGAAATGAAAAGTTGGCTACATGTGCATGCGAAGCTGGTTGGCTGGCGTAATTAGTCCACCTCCATGTTCCGTGTTGCTTGCTTATCTATATTTACATATATACACAAACTAATAGTTGAGATGTAGGTGTATTTACAAGTACTTATTGTTGATCACTGTGATGTATATACTTCACACCAGAACATAAATTATCAAACTTGATAACTTCATTTATTTCACAATTACTTTAGAATTACTCCCTCTCATCCCAACTACCTTTACAGAGTGTTAAAACATCCTCACTTTAACCTAACAATTTACATGTATTAACCTCAATCGTTCTCCTGTTCCAGGAATATTCTACTTTGATATTATATATTTTTAATATCGAAGTAGAATATTCTTGGAACAGGAACTGATCCCCAAATGCTACTCATCTTGTTCTTTTTCTTGTTCTTGTGGGCAACTCTCCTTGAAAAAAAAATCATGACAATTTAGGTATGAAACTAGTCTCTGTCACCCAGAACCCCCTAGTCTTCAACGCACGGAGGGTCTGGGTCAGTTCTTAATTTTTGACGAAAATTACTGGATAATCTACCACATAAAAAACCAAACATTTGGTTACGCATGGGCAATGGAACCTTTTGGCTAAAGTATCCAATGAAAGAATCGGTAAGTGCTAGATCTTATGAAGCCGGGCCGATTTTGCTAGATTCTATAAAGCGTGGTTGAAATATATCCCACAATTCACTTGGCACATCTATTATTAGAAACAAAATAGAGACGAGGAATAAGCATGCATCGCGATGAAGAATTAAGAAGATTGTGAGAAGCCATACGTCTGATTCATGACGAGAGAAAATGACCATTTCAATTGAAACCTTTACACAACAAAATTTTAAAGAGTGTCATCGTTGACAAGCGAGCTGTTTTGATAGATTCAGTACGTGGTAACTTAAAAGACTGGATAATCCAGACAATGACCTATTTTCCGTCAAATTTTGAGGACCCATCCAGACTAATATTCGTAGAATATTTGTGTGGATGATAGAGACTAGTATGAAACTTGCCATGCTTGTGCATGGATTGACAGACTTTAATTTTTGATATGACGTCACTATTGAAAATGGCAGCATTGACAAGATACTTGGTTCCTGGTCCATAGTATGCTTGTTATTTTAAAGGGGCATGGCCAAATTTGGTGACCTTTCACAGTAAATATGACACCAATTATGGCATCAGCATTAGAAAATGTATATAGTCTACATTATTAGGATTTTATTTGTGCATGCCATATAGTTAGTAAGCTACATGTACATGTCCCTCAACAAAATAAACACAGGGCTGGACAGTGGACATATAATAGAGAGAGAGATAGAGAAATTGGGTTTAACGTCCACTCAACACAAACTAGGTCATTTTGGGACTAACATATGGTTTAATTTTATCACAATTCGCTTGCGCATAGGGGTCTTTAGCAATGGGAGGAAACCGGAGTGCCCGGAAGAAACCCACGAGGTTGAGAAGGCACCCCTATCTCCATGCCACATACGCTCACACAAGGGATCGAAACCACAGCCGCAAGACAGAGGTGACCGGTCAGCTAGAGGTCGAAGCGCGGCACTCTAGACCACTAGGCCATCCCAACCCCCCAGGACATACATATAATAGTACTTGAGGAAAGGGCTTTGGTTGAAATAAGGATGAAAGACCCACTAATACTGTACCTTTTTCTGATATGCTATGTAAGTATATTGTGCACTGACAGCTAAAATTGTTAGTTTCTGTCTCCATGTTCCATCCAGTATTGATTGATCTATTGATTCAAACAAACTAAATTTTGACAGTGGTGTAAATTTATGGGCTAGAATATTTGACACCACTTCTCATTCATTTGGTATTAAGATCAAATACGTGTAGCTAACAATTCTAATACTCTTGTCCAGGGACAGTATATTATTGCATTTCTGTGTATTAATATATTGATGAAGTCAACATTCAAATTAACTATGTATTATTATAAATAAAATATTTTTCCAACCATAACACATAAAACACTTGTATAGCGGTTCGATTCACATGTCAGTTCTAATCGCACAATATTGATAATTCTGCGACACTAATAAATGGGGCTCCAGGAGACTGGAATTCATGCAATGAGCATAATTCTCCGCAATTAACCCAAATAGAGAAAACCAATTTCACCTCCATCAAATATGAATGAAATGTGACATTCAGAAGATCCCACATTATATAAAAAATGTATCATTTTATGGCGGGGTAATTTCCATTATAATTACAATCTGTCATTGATGGTCTTTTATACCAAATGGCACCCAGATTGTATGTGTGTTAGACTGATTTTTATAGATAATTATAACTGCATCACAAACAAAATTGTATGAAACAAGTCTATAATTAATAATGATGTTATTTACTTATTACAGGTACAATTATAATTCTGAGGAGGAGGATGATAAAAATTGCACTAATGAACTCAATGTACATGCATATAGTGAACTATAATAATGAAAATAAATGTACTTGAACTGAGACCTTAATTTTACTTAGAACATTCTGTAACAAATGTGTGTGTGAGAGAGAGAGAGAAAAAGAGACTAACATGAATAAATTTTATTTCAATAATTCACTTGCTTCAAGGGGTCTTTAGAAGTGATAGGATCAATGGACAAATAAGAAAACCCACGAATTTGGTCACGTGACTGTACACCTTGTCACATATAAGAAGCTGAGAATTCAAAACCACGCCCCTCAATGACAGACCTTAGGATCTAAGGCAAACGTGGAAGATCATTAGGCTACCTAACAAATGTAATTACCGGTAATATTCCAAATTAACCCGACTCTTTCGCTGGTCTCATTGACAGATATCAGACTGGGCTACATAATTATTTGTATTTACAATCCTTCAAAGGATCAGATGATTTTCCGTCTCTCCCACACCATAAATTTACCTTCTTTAAGAGGTCAGTGATCTCGAAGAAATGATAATGAATGAGATGAAAGGGGGTTCAACGTCCTACTTTTCTCTGCTGACTCGGCTAATAAATACAGTCTGTTCTAAAGGTAATTTTGCCCAGACAGCAATGCTATGGCAACCCTTTTTTCAAATTCCAACTGTCAATTTTTTTTATGTGTACACCAATGTGTAGGCCTACATGTACATGGGACCTCAGTTTTTCGTCACATCCGAACAACTAGCCACTTTGTCCTGCACCACTGACATGGGAAAAACCAATTTGGGAAATCCACAGGAACTTGCTTGTTCAACAGGATGTCAGCACCTTAATTACTTACTGAGCTACAGTGGCTTCCTGAGATAAGAATTATACTGTATACTATATATATATGACACTAGTTATATAATTCTTTCAATTAGACCATCTTATAAATTTATTTTCCAGTGTACAAGAAAAGATGCCTGATCACACTCCATCAGTCATAAAACAAGGAACATGTTTTTATTTTACTGTAGTTTAAAAGATAAAACAGGAAATGAAGCAAACAAGAAATTTGTTCTGATTTTGTATTTGTTGGTGGACTCTCCCTCCAAGGGTACCTCAAACTCTGAAGCATTTGTAGTTGTATACATGTAGTTATTACTGAATGTTGGGGGGGTTTGAAGGTCGAATGGTTAGCACATGGGCGCTTTATCATAAAGCCTGCCATTGAGTCAACCGGCGTGGTTTCGAACCCTCGGTTGTACGTGAAAAGGAGTAGGGTCGCCTGTCCAACCTCGTGGTTTTTCTACGGGTTCTCTGGTTTCCTCCCACGCGCAAGTGAATTATTGAAATAAAATTAAACCATATGTTAAACCCCATCTCTCTCTCTCTCACTGGATGTTAGGCACGAGTCAGGGTACCATTTATAGAACACATGATAACACTTTTAATTTTAAGACATGGACAATGTTCATGTAGTTAAAAGGAGAGTTCTGATCAGGCCAGTTATTTAAATCTGTAATACTGAAAAAAAATTTCATACATTTATGAACAATACCCATGGTTTTGATGTTAGTACTGAGTATGTACTCCGAGTCAATATATGTAAATGACTAATGTATATGTTTGTATACCTTTCCTGTATATACATATGTAGCATCAGATCATTACCAGATAAATCACAATGACTGAACTCTACTACATGTACCGTACACGGCTTTTATTTGTTAACCGGTATTTACTAAATTCACTATTTAACAATGTACATGTACCTTTAAGTGGTTCAAAATTTCTTTTAAATAGCTGACATAATATACTAAAAGTAATTAAAGTATAAAATTTATTATATAATATATATATGTGTGTATAATATGTATATTTATATATAGATCAAATAACCTACATTTTATATTTATCTCATATTAAACTACATAATATTTCCTTCCTGTTTTTAAAATCTAAATTAAAAATTGTCTTTAGTAACCTTATATTTGTAGAGTGTTTGCATGATGGTGGAAGTAAGAGACAAGAATCTAGGGAAATCAATATGTGACCAGATCCAGCTAAATGACATATTGCAGACCCCCTTTTTTTTTACAGGTACAGCACAAAACATCAAATACAATTTGTCACCAACTTGAGTTTTGAGCCTATTTTTCCTCATAATTGTCTTATATTTATATCCCCACCACTTAAAGGTACATGTAATAACAAATCAGAGCTGCACAGAATTTGATTTGTTTTTTACACCTACAATACATGTACATGTATATTAAAATCTACCAAATCTTAAATACCAGTTTTTCCCATACATGCATGCATAATGGCACATAATTTGATTTTTTGACCCTTGTGAGTCATTTATGTAATAGTTTATCTTAAACATCAATCCAGATTTCGAAGTTAGCTAAAATGTTATAAACAATATCACATTTTGTAAAATCCGATTGGGGATTGATCTGCAGTCATACTCAGTCTGTGTGTGCACTGTGTAGAAACTGTGAAAGCATCAGTCCAATGCACATATTTGTAAATAATTTTAATACATATAAAATTGAAAGGAATCAAACAGATGTTTTGGTACTAAATACCGTCCCACCCACCTCCCCTGATTGATTAAGTCAAGTAATGGGTGTGTCTGGTAAAAACCATTTTAACAACTGAAAGGCAAAATACACAAAATGGAATATGGCAAAAGAAAGAGTGATAAATAGGGTTAAACTTCCACTTGACTCAGTCTAAACCATTTTGAGGCAAACATATGGTTCAAATTTATTTCAATAATATGTTTCCATGTAGGCTTTAGCAGATGGAGGATCTGGAGGAAAACCACAAGGTTGGTCAGAAGACCTTATTCCTTGCCACAAAACCATGCAGACCCTATGGTCTAAAGCACACATGTTAAACCCTTTCGGGGTGGGGGGGGAGGCCTAGTGGTCTAGAGTGCCGTGCTTTGACCTCTAGCTGGCCGGTCACCTCTGGCTTGCATCTGTGGTTTCGATCCCTGGTGTGAGCGTATGTGGCATGGAGATAGGGGCGCCTTCTCAACCTCGTGGGTTTCCACCGGGCACTCCGGTTTCCTCCCACTGCTAAAGACCCCCACGCGAAGGGGAATTATTGAAATAAAATTAAACCATGTTAGTCCCGAAATGACCTAGTTTGTGTCGAGTGGACGTTAAACCCGATTTCTCTCTCTAAACCCTTTCGATCATCCAACCCCTTACATTGCTAAGGAAACGATTTCAGGCAATTTTGAAGCTCTCTTTTGTACCTCTACATTGTCAGGTTACATGTACCTGGTCTGGCAAAACACATTAACACAATTTGTGATACATGTACATGTACTCATATGTATTCTTAGATCCATGATTAATAGTAACATTAATTTTATTTAACCATTAACATGAAAACTTGTAACTGTCTAATGACAAATCATAATATTTTATTGATTGTTGTAAAATTCATAAAATATTTTAGACATATAAATAGAAAGTGTACATGAAAAACAGGCTTTAGTTTTGTTTCTGTAAGATCAATATTAAACCACCATGTTCCAGTGACTTGTATTACACGATACAACATCTGTTTGTAACTAGACATTCAAGTCATAATTTTCTATAATCATAATGTGGTCAAATACTAGTAGTTGAAAGGTCAACTTACTAAAAAGCACAGTTACTAAATATTTTTAAAACTTTGTATATGCATATTATGATTTGTATTAAAAGAAAGTACCATAACCGAAAGACATGTACAATGTACATGTACATTAGAACAAGGGTCACTGTTTTTCCCAATTTATGGTTTCATTGAATGTTATGATTGTACATAGTATATATATCTCATTCCTTCTATCTGTATCAGTATTGTGCTTGACAACGACAAGAGAATCATTGTTGAAACGTAGCTTTAATAGAAATATAGTAATTGTTATCCATATAACTTTTGTGTTTATTTTTAATGTGTCCAATTACTAAATGCCATTCAAACAGTAAATGTACATGTACCTTTAATGATACTGTAAGAGCTTGGGACTCAATCCTTGCCAGATGGTTTCACTTATCCGGATTTACAAGGATAACTGTCCAAGCAAAATTTTCCTACTCTACAGGGTATAATAGTTTATGTATTACTAGGTCCATTGTAAAACATCATCATTATCAATTTGTTTTCTTTATTTCATAACAGAAATAGATGCATCTAAAATCTCATTTCTGGCACTTTTATAAATGATGATCATCATTTAAAAAAATCATCAAATAAAGCTAATTAATTAAAGATATGTTCCCTCAAGCATAATTAGATAATCTGTCAATCATCTTACCTTATTTTCATCTAAACAAATTTTTAATGACCAGGGGAGGGAAAAAACTTGCAATAAGCCAACAATAAAATTAAGAAGTTAAGAATCACAGGGTGTCAACCACTGAGTTGCTATATGTACCCAACCTTAATAATGAATCCAATACTCATTTCCTTTTATCATCTTGCAAGTTACTCTTAATATTTGGGTATCGGTAAACAAATATATTTTCAATTGATGATTATGTATTTAGGATTACAATTGTCTAGGAAATATATCTCATGAATACAACATCCAATTTTTATGCTTACATCTATTGTTTACTCTTGAGTTAAAACACTCAGACAAAACTGATGTACACATGTAAATGTACAGGTTACACAAATGATGCCATTAGAGATTTCAGCACTTCAAATTACTTATACAGTGAATGCCTTAAAGATGTATTTTGTAAGATTTTGATAAAAAGCTGGCCATGCTCGATACTAAAAGCTGGCCATGCTTGATAAAAAAATTAATATATTGAAAATTTCAGTCGAATTACTTATTTAGAGAGAAGTTATGAATGTCAGAAGTTTTGACAAAATAGTCTCAATTGTCAAGTACTATTGATATGATAATAAACAAAGGTTAAATATTTTCCATTTTATTGCTTAATGAAGATACATGTATGACAGACAGTGCCATCCAATAATCTTGGCATGTGCATAAATGTCTAAATAATTGATATAGCATTGGAAGCCAGAAAAAGGACCTGCAAAAGGCAGTTTTTGTTCCTACATAGTTTAAATGCATCTTTAAACACTGTGCGTATGATGCACATATATAATTATTTTATATTTGTTTTGTATCTCGTTTAAAGGTACATGAGCAGAAAAAGGGTCGAGAAATACAACAATATACAAATTCTAGCATCATAAATGACAAAATAAACAACCTCAAGCATTAATGTACTTCAAGCATTAATGTACTGGTACAACTATTAATCTGTTAACCTACTTTATAGAAATTATATGAATGCATTGCTATGTAAATGTTCAATCATACACATGAGGTTGATAGTAGTTTCATAGCATAGTGAACCCGTTACATACAAATAATAGGGAGTGGTGCACAATGTTTATGGAAATGAAAGTTGACAGTCTATTAAATATATGTTATGGTTGGTGAAAATAAAACTTGCTTAAAATAAAATATATTCTTTTTTTTTCATTGTGTGATATGAATAAATGAAAGAGATTAATAGGAGTATACATGTCAAAAAGGCCTTTGCTTATCTTGCATACTACTCACAGTTGCAGATGATGACATTGGATGGAATGTACAGAGATCTGCAATAAGGTCCCTGAATGCACATGCATAAGGGGACAATCTCAACTTTCCACAAAGCTGTGATGCCAATGGTTGTTTATCTTTAATCAATTACACAATATAAATCTACCCGAAAACATTGCCTAAAAAATGGACACTTCAACGAATCTGGGCCCACCACACGCACTCCCCCAACACTATTATAATGTTTTTATTATCACTTCCCGTCTAACATTTTTGATAAATAATTATTTGAGTCATAAATTATTATGGAATAAATATGATTGATTCATAATTTGTGTTCATTTTCAAAATGTTTGATACCCGTAGTTTCATAGGACAACCAATTACATTTTGTTTTGTAATCAATGTAGTGTGTACAGTAGAATATTATTTTTGAAATGGTATTATTTGGAAGTTATCCGGTCAGTGACATTTTATTGCATTTGGTACTTGCTTATAAATGCATTGGCTGTGAGCTTTACAAGATAATTGATTGTGACTGTTCAAGGTACTCTGTATGATCAGATATATATATAGAGTTTCAGTTGAAAGTCGAAAATAAAGTTGGTTTATAGTTTATATTCCTGCAACACGCCTACTGCAGCCAAACAGACCCTTATAGTCAAATAGTATCCTGTGAAATTATGCCAAGAATTTCAGGCATGATATCTATGCAATTATGAGCCACTTATTGCAGATGGAAAGTTAACTTTTGATCCACAAATATTATGGTAAAAAGTCTAGTCATAAAAACATTGGCACAACCATAGGTGCCAAAATTCCTGAGTGGGTCTAGTTTCATAGGAGAAGTTCATACTAACTACAAACTTCCAAGTTTTACAAACTACAGAATAAGATTATTCTTGTACTTACGTCATCCCATTTAACAAATTTATTTCCATGTTGTAAGGAATCAGGTACCACTACAGGTTTTAGCTGTACTACATGAACTCCTGGTTTAGCTCCAGCCATACTTCAAATACCAATTGCCTTATTCCATCCAAATAACATCTTGTGTACGAGTATATAACAACACACTATAGTTTCTAGTTTAAACAGAAGTCATTTTCTCCCTTCTTTACCTCATTCAAGTTAACACTATGTTGTGTATATTGTATTTTCTGTCGATATAGTGTATACTACCAGTTACCTTACAGCAGTGTATTCCAATAGGTTATTTAGCACTAATATAACAATATAAAACAACAGTCCATCCAGTGACTTATTTCGACGTTTAGCAAGCTTTAGTGTTGACTGTACTAAATGAAATACATATCTCGTCTAGCTTTACGATCTGATGCACTGAACTATAAAAACGTACGCCTCTAATCGAAGCTGTGGCGTGTATGTAAATATAAGTAGATGAATTGGCTTCTACTCTACACGTTCAGCTGAACAGCCGATTGTAAATGGTATAACGGAGTTTGTAGACGAGCGAAGGTAGCACTGATCATGTGACTTGGCTAAAATGGCGGCAGTCAGGTGTAGTCTGCCTGCAGACTGTTATAATGACCACAGACTTCTATCAGACAGTTCGATGCCAATGTATAAATAATAAAAGATGGCTGTACGCATTACACGAGCTTGTGTTTCTATTACTGAAGTCGATATAATGAACATGAATTGATGAGAAAGAATTATTAAGGATTTAGGGTTGATTCAATCTAGATAAAATTAATTACATATCCCCATATTTAGTAAAATTACTGTCTCTAGCACCTGCATTATTAAAAGCAGTTGAACTCATGACATTCAACTACAAATCAAATGGTAGTTCTATTCATTTATCAAAGCTTATATTGACATCCCATCTAAATTAATAAAAGTTCTCTCGAATATTAATTCAATCCAAAAGAAAGTTGCAGCGTGCCTTTTTCAGCTGAATTTGAACATTTTGTGTTCATTTTGCCAAAGGTGACATGTGCCTACAATACTTCTTGTAGAACTTATATATTTATTATCACTTGTATGTTAATTTTAAAGGAAAGAAAGACCCCCCCCCCCCAACACACACACACACCAAAAAGCCCTAAAAACCAGCAGCATTGAGCAGCAATTTTACAGGTTTGACAGTACAATATTCATCCTGCAGTTAAAACTTAACTAGGCATAGTTCGATTGTTATAATTCGTAAATTAGCTACTTTTATAAATCAAAGTAGGCCTATGTCTATTATAATAATTGCCATCATCTTCGCACCGTCAAATTATTATGACATCCATCTGATCTGTGTTGTAATACCATGACATAGTGAAGATTAAGATGATTAACCATCGCGGTAGTCTATATGTATATATCGACCCATCTGCAATCATATTTCTTGTTAGTTTTGCTATTGAATGGGGTTTAGTCTTCTATTACACAATAACAAAAACTACACGTTCGATATAAATCACCCATATTAACCTATCACCTGAGGCAAAATAACACATAGCAATTAAAGTTAATCTTGGTCGCGATTTATGGGAACAGATTTTAGAAACTTTTTAATTCTTATCAATTAGTTATCTATCGCGCGCGGATCTTTAGTTAACCCCCCCCCCTCCTAAAATAACTACTTACCCCCCCCCCCCAAAAAAAAAACAACAAAAAACAAAAACATTTAACAAAATAAAATAATAACAAAACCACTGACCCGTCCATAACGACATATGGTTTTATGAATGTTGTTACAAAAATTTGAATCGAAGCGTATAAACTTATAATCAGGTACAAAGTATTAAGTTTATTTACTTGTCGCCCTTAGCCGGGTATGCAAATATTTTCTCGGGCCTTGAAGACATTGCATAAGCTACATAATCACCCGAAGAATTTCTAGATCTTATGTAAATATACACTTGAGCTGGCATACGATGAGTTATACATTCACATTGCAAGAGTATTTTGATTTGACCCACTTGTCTTATTATAAGATTGATAATTTTTGTGTTGACATTTGAAGTAAAGCTGATTACCTGTAGGCCGAACACACACGCGACAAGAGGGTTATTTAGACAAGTTTATATATACATGTAAATAAATCACATTTTATACATTCCGATAACTGACAGTTATAGAGATATAGTTTCATTTTGTTTGGTATGGATTCTGCTACAAAATTGACACACGAAAGATTTTGATGCAACTGCATGTGTAACTTGTTTATATACTATTTAAAGGACACGGACACGCCCAATAACTGGTAGCACTATTTATCCAAATCTTCTCAAATTCACTATTATTTCAATTCACATAATAATGATTTATTTCTATACTTGATTATATAATGTTCTTTGTGCCAAAATGTCATTTTTACTTTAAAATTGTAACGTTTTTGTTTCAAAAATGCCTCTAAAAATGCAATTTCCAAGCAAGCTATTTCGTGCAATACACGAGTTATGCCCCTTGGTTACACATTCCAAACTTGCATCGAAATCGCATTTGCGAGGCATTTTTGATACAAAAACGCTGCGATTTTCAATGATTGAAAATGATAATTTAGCATAGAGAACAATGCTATCAAATATCGATATAAATTATTGTGATATTGGTAAAAATAATGGTGAATTTGAGGACCATTTTGATACAAAAACGTTACGAATGTTTAAATATGGATGTAAATTATTGTCTTATATTCAATATGGAGGGCTTATCTGGTTCCGAAGTGATATACAAAACATTTTGATGGAACCCTTGACAGTTGGAATTAGAAATAGGTGTAGGCGGTAGTGCCGCTATCCGGACAAAGTTTCCTGCATAGAACAAATATGGTGTATGCACATCGATCTTTATAACGTTGGACGTTAAACCTCATTTCATTTAATTTATCGCCCCACTCGCATACATAGACACCCCGCCTACACCAAGTTACAAGTAACATCAACTGTTAGGATTTTATGTTAATAACCAACCGGTCTAGAGCTTTGACAGATGACGTGATGATGAATTCTACAATAAATAATACATAAAATGTTGATTTAACAGTCCAAATTGGATATATCCTGTTTCAAAGCCCAATCAATATCAAGTTCAGTCCATTTGATTAATCGGTCATGAATATGTTCGGCTTTACCGACTGGTATAAAATGACATCCGCGTATATCCGCCCTTCACATCAACTGCCTCTAGTCGAAACAGTGTGATTATAGTTCTGCGATCTATCTTCGGGGCCCACGGTGGCGAAGTGAAAAAGACGTTGGCTCGCCACCTGGAGGTCGCGTTCGCTCCCGGTGTTAACCGAGAAGATTTATCGGGATTTGATGACGTGATTTCCATTTATCAGTGACGCAGGACGGAGGACCTGACAAAGTACAGTTGTCTAATCGTTCGGATGAGACGAAAAACCGAGGTCCCGTGTATAGGTGGCATGCAGGTAAAAGACTCCTTGGCAGATGGAATTCGATGTAAGAGTAGGCACACTGTATGGCGTATGCCCGTCTTCATTATCCCAGTCGGGGCAGAACAGTAGGTCGTTAAACCCCCTTCATTCCATTTGCAATCCTAGGAGTTACTATTTCTTGATTAGGAAATGAACTTTGTTATCTTCGAATTAGGACTGGTCTTCATTAGCCCAGTAGGATGTTAAACTCCATTTCATTTCATTTCTAATTAGCGCTTATTATTAAAGTCGAATAATTAGGACTTAGTAACTGTTACATGTACATGTAATTAGGCCTAATCGTCTCCTAATTTGGACTTTTTTTTTATTTGGTCCGAATAACCTTCCGTACGATCGATCCCACTATCATGAGAATATTTCGACCTAGTATATACGGTGGAATAACATTACCCAATACCGCCCTCTGTCAAGGTAGAAGTACTGTATTATATAAAATATATGTTTGACAAAAACGATAGCTTGCTGTTTTAATCACATTATCGTATTCTTTCGCTAATCAATAACTATTATATAGGGCGCGGTCGGCCACACCCTCTAAAATCCAAAGACGACTGCTATTAGGTTTATTTACATAGTGCATTATTTCCACATCATCTTCACGCAAAGCTCAACAACATATATATATAAAGTCATAATTCGGAATATAAGATATCTCTTTGATTTACCCGGTTTTATTTACACAAAAGAACTGTTCCATGGATGGGATTTCATACACATGGGATTTGAAATTTTAGTGGTGCTATATCAAAATTTCTATAGCGAAAGCAAAAGGAATTTGAGATTCGATCTTCCTCTAAGGAATAGAAAACATATCATGTACCTTGTTTTAATGACAAAAGTAATTAATCTGAGAACAGAGATCTAGCATTTAGATCGAAAGAGGTTTTCAATTACTCCACTTGGTTCTTTTTCTTCTCTGACATATAATGCCCGAATAAAATGCTTCTATTCCAATTGATTTTATTTGTCTATGTACACCGAAAGACCAGTCTTTGTTTACCTCTGTTCCATATATCTGGAAAAGTGAAATCACATAGATAAGATTTTTTTTTTACAAAATCAAATTATTATTAAAAACAAACAAACAAATAATCTATTTCAGAATGTTTGTTACTCATTTCGAATACATTTTGTTTGCTGTACGTCTGTGGCACGCAGTAAATTATGAAATGAATATCTAAAGATTGTTCACTAAGTGAAGATGCGGGATTTAATCCCCGTTTTGACCGAGAAAGCTTTCCGGATTTTCCAGCATGGTTTCTCGCCAGTGGTGCAAGACAGATTGCTTGACAAGGCCAGCGTCTTGTTGCTCGGGTGGGATCAGGACTTTAAAAAGGAATTGAATGGCATGAAATAGAATGGGGTTTAACAACTGTTTAATTGTTCTGATGGGACGGAAAACCTGAGGTCTTGTTGCTGATCCAATTTTCTTGTTTCGGCATGCACTATTTATTGGTGAAAGTGAACAAATTCAAGTAAAGGCATCAGTTAGAAAATATGATTTGACTAAGTTTAACACCTATAACTTGTCCAGGAAATAATTACTAAACTGAGAATTATGTATCTTACGAAGGTCCCAGTGACATCTTCGTTTCAGATCCATCAAATATTAGTAAATGTGAATTCAGTTATATTTTTTCAGGTACAAGTAATTATTGATTTATTATTATATTTCGTCTCATAAATATATTTACCAAAGTAAAGGAATAATTGAATCTTACCAAATAGCCGGAGAACATTCTCTAAGGTTGAACAGGAGTTGTTTTAGTAGAGATTTATTAAGGAAAAAACTATCCAAATTCAAAATGTTTTCGTATACAGAAAAAAGTAATTTATTTTGTTGTTTTTGTTTTAAAAAAGAAAGAATAGAATTGCTTAAAATGTGTTTGTTTTTACAACTCGAATAGATGTCACACTATAGAAGACCATCTATACACGTATTTGTGGTTTGTACAATTAATAGTGACATTAATATATACCACAATAATGATCACTAAGATAAATATTTGCTTACCACTGCTTGATGCAGTTTTATATGTTGGGTATGTTACAGGTAATATTATGCATGACTAATCGCTTACTTATTGGTATTAAATATAACAAAGAAAATGATATATGTTTTCAATTACTTAGACAGGAAATTTGAGTCGGTTTCGAGTCAAGAGTTTTATACATAATACCAATTGACAACTGTGACCACACTGCTTAAATCTGATGTCTTCCTTAGAATTTAACTTTTTAAAAAAAAAAAAAAATCAATATGTACTGGAGTCAATTTTATGTTCATTGTTTTACAAAAAATTTGGAAATAAATATGGTTTTTCTGTTTTCTACACACCCTTACACTAATCCCCAGGGTTTTAGTTTGTTTGCTTTTCAAGATTTTTGAGGTGAGTTACTGACACGCAAAGAACAGAGGCAGAATAGGCATGTGTAATTTAATGCCCTCTTTAGCATAAATCAACTCAGCTCAAACCAAAACTTGAAAAATGACATTTGATGCATTTAAAGAACAAAAAGACAAGAAAAAGCCATTTTAAAATTTAATTTCATTACAAAGAATTATTTTGATTAGAAAATGTGATAATAGATCATGTAATATGATATATAGCACTATATATAATACAATATATTTAATAAAATAGCTAATGATTGAAATACAACTCCACACATCAATTGTTACAATAACTATTAAACATTCAATTGTTTATACCTGATGTAGGATTATATTACAGTGAAACCAGATATACTTCATAATAAAACTCTCTATGGATATTTTACAATATGATTAACAGGTTTAACATTCGATCTGGGTTTTAATAGTGGTTAATATAATGTCGTGTTAAATTAAATTAAACAAATTATTGTAAATTGAAGTTGTAGGAACATGATCAAGAGATTAAATCATATTATGTACATAACCAATACTATACATTATTGTTAATATATTTAAGCTAATATTACTTGAATTTTATTCTTTAATGTGACATAACTTTATTTATAATAATCTTGCAATGAATAATAAAATGTAATGCTGCAGATTGTCTTTTGCATTTTTCAAATAATATCTTATTTTCACGTCTTAATCTACATGTATGTCAAAATGTATCTGAATTGATTATTTAACATTTAATTAGGAAAACAAAATATGAACGGTAGATAATCTCCTGACTTTGATTGCATCAGATTAAAAAGAGGTCCATCAAAAGATTTACCCAATACTTATAGGTGACGCTGGCTTGTTTAGATTGTCTACAGAGATTGGTGATGTTGTCAGCTTTTCAATTCATCATATCTCTATAAATACTGGTACTGACTGGAATTGTATCATTTTTGGAGTGATATTCCTGTTAGAGATTCAAAGTTCACAATATTGTGGTTTTCAAGGGATGTCTTAATTAGCCCACTTGGTGCTGAAGAGCAAGACAATAAACCCAATTTCAATCATTCATTTTTAAGAATAAAATGACTTCAGTCATTCAACCAACCGAAAGATAATATCAACAAATAATTACATGTATATAATATTGCATGTGTCAAATCAACACCAACGAGAAGCACACACAAATACTTTATCAACATATTGAATTTAAACGCCCTAAATTACCTAGAAACAGAGCTCATATTAATGCTAGTCACAAATTGTTCTCAGGAGCAATGATTAATTATTCTATTATTACAAAACACACCATCAAATTCTCCAGGTGGTATATAAAAAAAAAGACACACATAAGTTTACTTTTCAATTCAGTTTCATAGACTAATTATTTATTAATTACCGGTATATCAATGCAACAGATTATGTAGGAAACTTACTACTGAACCAATTTTACACATTAATAATAGAAAATGTCTGAACTCTCATTGCCATTTTTTCTATCAGTCATTTGGAATTGTTTAATTAGAGGATTATTTTTTTAAGGATGCCATCAATAGAATATTTCTACCATATTTGGGTGCTCAATAATAAATGTAATGTATTATACAAATAAATAATAGTTCTATACATAAGATGCATACATAAATAAAATATAAATTACTACAGTTTTTATGTCTCAACAACAAACTAATAATTAAAACAAATTATTGCACACATTACTAATGTACAACAGTCATATTTATATTTTGAAATATATTTATATAACAAATCATTGTTAATACTGATAATATATATACTCATTGGTACAAATATTAGTGTCATGAAATAAAATTTCAACAAATACAAATGTCACTGTTTAACTGATATGGGAGTTCAAATTTGTTCAGGAAGGAAAATGTATTTATCTATTTAATTGTTGACACTTAAATACTCATTAGATTGCCTGTTAGATACAGTATCAATATACACCATATTACAAAGAATAAAAACAGGCTAGTTATTAGTTGTTTTAGACTTGGACACTCCAGTTTTAATAGTTTTATTTTGGCACATCTTGGAATAATGCTGTGAAGAATTCTGCCTCAGACATTTTACATCTATATTTGTTAACAATATCTTGTATCTGTAACTTTCTTCTAAAATGTGGAGGTTGATATCTAAAATATACACACAATATATATCAACCATAAAAAAAATAACTGATCTGAAGTATCTTTTTATACTGAAGGCCACAAATTAACAATAAAGCTATCTAAATACAAGATAACAATGAGGCTGACATCTCTCCTCCTAACCCTAAAATATATAGAATATGCATTAATTTATCTTTTTTTAAAGCATTGACAAATCTAATTACTTATCAATTACCCAAGTAGGAAATACTCATACAAAGTATGATGCAATGAAACAATATACCAAGTTTCATCACTTAAAGTAACAAATCAAATTGCTCACATCTGCTTAGTCTCTGCAGAAAACACTTAGTCAAGGCATTGATGTAATGAAACTATATATACAGTATAACAAGTTTCTTTGCTCTCATTAATTTAGAATTCTAGTTATATTTTCAAAAGTCTCAAAGATCTTTCGTTTAGAATCCCAGTTATATTTTCGAAGTCTAAACCAATTCAATTGCTGATCGCTGCTTGACATTCAACTAATAATGATCTACAACAAGTTTGAATATTCTACCTCAAATAGAAGCAAAGTTATTGTTCCAAAAACTGCAATAGACAGACTGACAGACTAAACCGTTTGATCAGTCCCCTGCGAAAATACTTACGATTCACTTTCAAGTCTCTTTCTACGACAGATATTAATAGCTGTCTGTCTGACTAGAGTACCTAATGTTCTTCTACTAACAACCATACCATCTACTAGAGGAATTGCCATAGTCATTCTAATATAAAGAAATATACACATATTTTATTAACAAAAAGCTGAAATCTCTGTTCTGTTTTTCAATAATTAATGAAATAGTCATGGACTTAGAACAATACAAATACTGAAGTATAGTTACCCTCTCTATTGGAGTACTCGATTGAATATTCTGAAATTAAATTCCTTCTATCGCTCAAGGAAATGACTGGCAATAACATGGCATGGAATTTGAATTTCAAAGGATGTTATCGTAAAAAATAAAAGCGAGTGATCCTCAAACAACCCAAGTCCTGGTTCAGTCTACAGAGCCTATTCTTTTCCTTCTTTTCTATCAAAACTAATGATTATATATGACTTACTTTGTAATGTTTTTTTCATGACCCTGCATGTGTATTCTAAACAGTCCATTTTGTAACGCATGTATAAATATAATATAAACATCTTTTTCCTTTTGATTGGATTGTTCTTGACCGGTACTTGTCATACTTTGAATATCACCTGTAAAAATACATTGAAATAGGATTAAAATTAACTTTTTTATCTTAAAGCTATCAATTGCTTGTTCTCTCTGAATATTCCTCATACATTAGCACTTTGAAAATCTTTTATTGCTGGCTGAAACTGTCAAAAATGTGATTTGACTGTATTGTTATAACTTCAACTCAGATGCGATATATTAGATAAATCTACTAATCCATCGCTCTAACATTTAAAGATTAACTACAAGTCGTAAGCTTATTCAATCAGTTGGTTATTTTGTTTTGAATATGATATTCTAAACTGGTTAAAAATGATAATGCCCCTCTAAGATGGTAAAACAATATTTAGGCTTTGCAGTCACTGTCAAATCAAATACATACCGTCAATTTATTTTACCCAATATTTTGAATTCATGTACATGTATTACCTAAAGGAAAGTTTTCATGATCTTCAAAATTTTCCAACCAAACTGCAAATATTTTAGTATCTGGTCCAACCATGTGAGCAACCTGTCGACCTTGTCTTTTGCCTCTATTTCCAGTATTTGACTGGACCTCTGGTGGTGAGCCTGGACTATCTCTGTTTGACCTATCACCTTTATTAGAATCTAATAATAATGATTTGGGTTTATTAATGTAACCCTCACTAACTGTACTTCTTGTTGGAGATTTCTCTATAAAAATAAATATCATATTGAAATTAATAACAGAAACTCTGATTCAAATTTGAATGTTTTTGATGTCATTTTAAGGTTGTTTCATTTCCACTTTTGGTCTCCAAATGAAATTTTGTTTAGTAAATGTTTATCATCATAAATGAAATAATTGAACACTGCATGATAACGTGTTACCAATCCTTTATGATGAGAGCACTTCGTTCTCATTTGCTTGATGAAGATGAGAGTATCCTTGTCGAAACAGAGAGGAAACAGACGACTTGGCAAAAACCAAAGAGTTTGGACAGAAGATCCAACTCCTTGAAAACATACCACTTGTCTCACTGACAGAACTATTCAGCCACCCAAACTCACATCAAAAAGAGGTGGAGATAATCTGATGAATCATCAATGAGCTTGTTCTCCATTCATTATATTTGATTGAACCATTTTAAGTTCAATTACAATTATCATTCAAAAAATTCACAGGTTTATTTGATTACTTCAGCTTACAGAGTAATAATATCAGCATAGATAATATCAACAAGTGTAAACTCATTACACTATATGTGTGTATGAGTCATACATTTAACATTATTTATTTAGCTAATACAAAAAGTATTCATTCAAGGTCCAATATCTATAGATGCATTATGTAAAGTATAGACATTCTTAGTATAATAGTTTAAAAATAGATAATGAGAAATGAATATACTGAAAATGTCAATCAAATTAAATTATTCTGAGCTAAGTTACAAGTGGGTTCTAATCCATTCAATATCTAAGCCATCCGATAGCCTTAAGAATTGATTATGGGCTTGACATGTAAATAAATGTCTAAATAATAATCTATATAACATTTGAATCCAGAAAAAAGATTTGCAATAGCTAGATTAAGTTCCTACATAATGCATCTTTAAGATAATTAAAATTAGACCTGTAAAGTAATTTAGCATTTAAATGTTACTATGTGTCAAAAAACTTACCAGAATCTGAGAAGGTTGTATTCATACGTAGATGTGTTGCATCCGGTGATGGTACAACAAACGCTACTTCTGATGAGACATCAGCCCAATATAATACTTGTTGTCTACCATTATATAAACTACCCCCTGTACCAGTCTGATAATCATCATCTAAAATAAAAATATATATTAATATAAACTAACCCTTATCAGTCTGATAATCATCATCTATAATAAATATAATATAATATATAAACTATCCCCTATCAGTCTGATAATCATCATCTATAATAAATAATCATATACAATAAACATATACAAACATTAGCTTGAGAGGGCTAGATTGTGCCTCGGGGGTTACCATAGGTTATAATATCAACATCTTTTGGAAAATTGTATACATCAGCCCTTTAAAGGCACAGCAGAAAAATTGTTATTGGTTTTACACACTTGAATAGGTACTACCATGGACATTATGATGTATAATATGGTCCATGGTGCTACAAGATCAACTATTTGTATAAATTTCTGGAAAATATATATAAATTTCCCTTGTCATGGTGCCCTTACCAAGCCAACCTACTCTACCACTACCACTATGTCTTAGATTTATTCCTACCCCATAGAACTTTATTTGCAAAATTCTGGCTACACCACTGTAATCTATGATGTAATAAACTTACCATCAACTTCTTCACTATCCATGATTTTCCAACTAGTTGATATATGACCAGTCCATCCAGCATGACGTCTAACATCAACAGGCCATCCAAGAGAATGTAAGAACTCCAAAAACTGAGATTGAACTCTTGAAGACGTCGTCTATAAATGAAAGTTTCGAAACATTCTTAAAACATAAACTTCCTTGATTTAGGTCAAAATAAAATGTTCAATTGGGTTGATCTCATGTGTTATTTTCGATTAGTGGTGAGATAAAATCTGAAAACAATTAAATATTGTTATAAAACCCAAAGTGAGAGGTAGTTTGTTTAATATTCTTGGCTTAGACTGTCGATAGTGGAAGTCAAATTCAGTTACATCTCAACATTGTCTCTTTCTGTCGACATGAAATTTTAAATTTAGACAAATATCTCTTTTATAAGTCAAATTAAGAAGTCAAACACTTAGTCTTTTTGAATATACTATGTTTATGTAGAATAAGATGTAGGTGAATGTAAAAGAATTGTTTAAGAACTTAAACCACTGTACTTAAAAATGACAATATTTTTTATCCCCTATACTAATCCTACAGGGAAAAGTTTCACAGAAATCCTCTCAGCCAGAGTTTTTATGGAAAAAAAGGTTCTTGTATCAGTGAGACTTATAGTAACTAAAAATGACAACAAAATTCTGCTTAGGTGCAAGAAACACTTCTCTATGAATAAAGTGTTAAAAGTCATATAACAAACTGTCGCTATCAATGTGAAGCTCATATCATTGGTGTTAGTCTACAATAAAATTCTATCATACCATCTAAAATCAATAATGTACTTACAACATTACTAAGTATTTCTGTGAGAGTTTTTTGTCCAGGTTTAACATAGAATATATGAACAGTATCATTATCTCTACTGGGTATACTATCTAATGATTCCATATCAGTAAACATGGCTGTATTAGTTGTATCTAACATAACCAAATCAGGTGGTATACTCGTATTAGCTGGCTCCTGAAACAATATAACAATATTATAGTACAGAACAAGATGGGAAAATAGATACTCAAGCCAATCCCCACTTGAGATTGGAAGAGGGGTTGAAATGTGTATTGAATTAAATCAAAATGCCATATCCTACTCTTTCCTCATCAGATGACAATGATTATCAACAATGACATTGACAACCTCTCATCTAATTCTTCAACATTACTTCACTCCCAATTAACACAAGCTAGGTTATTTTGGGAAATGACTGTACATTTAGAAAAAATCACCTGTATGTAATGATGGTCTTTAATTAGTAATGGGGTGAATCTTAATAAATCCATGAGATTATGAGGTGATCCCACGACATAGTCTTACACAAAACTCAATTACAGACCTAATGAACTAAAGTGCATGTGTCAGACCACTCAGTTCCCCACTAAAGCTACAGAGTGGTGCTTCAACAGCTCAGATTTGCCAGGTAGTTATTATAAATTATGCGAAGACATGGTCTTATCCAAATATTTTACATACTTTCTAATCAAGTTAAATCAGAAGAAAAAAAATAGCAGTAAATATAAAAGTTAATTTGGAAAACAAAATCCAAAGAAATCTTAGCAGTAAAAATAAAGTTAATTTGGAAAACAAAATTCAAAGAAATCTTATGTCTGTAAGATTTTTGGAAACTAGAAGAAAGTAATCTGCCTTAGATTTTGGTTAAGGCAGATTCTAACTTTAAGACAATAGAAAAGATCAAAATATACAGCCATTTTTTTCCTTTATAAGAGTCAGATATGGATGATTTAGAGTATTACATGACAAAGTATAAATAATCTATACTCTATAATAGATCTACCTTCAGAGTCTCTAGAGACAGAAAACCATAATGAGATAAAAATAATCTCGCCGTCTGATACTCATGGGTGATTCTGAAAATGTATAGAGTGTAATATAATGATCAATCATTTATCAAAGACAAACAGTATAAATGTAATTAACTAACAAAAACACAAGTTGCCAGTCAGCTTGAGTGCTCTTATAACATGTTCAACAATTTAAAGGGGTGTGTATCTAATAAAATGTCAGTTAACTCAATTATAATTTTCTCTCTTTATCATACTATAAAATGTTGGAAGCCAGCATTAAAACATTATTTAGAGTGAGCTATCTAATGTATTTTGTCTTGTCAGGCAAGGTAATATACTCTCTTTATCATCCTATAAAATGTTGAAAGCAAGCATCAAAACTTAAAGATACTTTCCCTTGTACAAACAGTGTGATTTACTGATAAATTTGGCCAAAAGATATGTTCAAACTAATAAATCATCAAAGATTTGCTTCAAATCTCTCTCAAAACTTTGTACTCGTCAGGAGATTCCTATATATGGCTATAAACAAACTGTCATTGTGGGAGGGTCCATTTTCAGAATGTATTTTTCATTACTTACTGTCCATTTATTCTACATACTGGGGCTGACGTAAATTCTTATCTATTTTCTGGTATATACCAAATATTCTATACTTTTATTGGAAATAATCACCCCACAAATACATTCAGAGCAATGTATCTAAACTTAGGGTCAACAAACTCAACTGTCTAAGGTATTTTTTCTTAGGTCGTGAAATTTCAAAACATAAGTTGCCAGGCAAGGTAATATACATGTACATCCAACTGGACGGGTGTTTATAAACAAAATTATCGTTTAAGAGAATAAAACCTTCAAAATCAAACAAATCTGCGTAAAGAAAATATGCATCAGCAAGTCTAATCGTCTATGTTAAAACAGAATTTAAGATAATATATGTGAAAGTCTTTATACAAACCCAACACCATATGGCAAGACAACCCCAACTTAGCAAAACTAAAAAGATTATAAAAGAAACTGTAGCTGATGAAAAATAAATAACAGACAAAATTTTATTACTATAATTGTACATACTGGGGTTGTTTACATTCTGTTTCAAACTAATAAATCATCAAAGATTTGCTTCAAATCTCTCTCAAAACTTTGTACTCGTCAGGAGATTCCTATATATGGCTATAAACAAACTGTCATTGTGGGAGGGTCCATTTTCAGAATGTATTTTTCATTACTTACTGTCCATTTATTCTACATACTGGGGCTGACGTAAATTCTTATCTATTTTCTGGTATATACCAAATATTCTATACTTTTATTGGAAATAATCACCCCACAAATACATTCAGAGCAATGTATCTAAACTTAGGGTCAACAAACTCAACTGTCTAAGGTATTTTTTCTTAGGTCGTGAAATTTCAAAACATAAGTTGCCAGGCAAGGTAATATACATGTACATCCAACTGGACGGGTGTTTATAAACAAAATTATCGTTTAAGAGAATAAAACCTTCAAAATCAAACAAATCTGCGTAAAGAAAATATGCATCAGCAAGTCTAATCGTCTATGTTAAAACAGAATTTAAGATAATATATGTGAAAGTCTTTATACAAACCCAACACCATATGGCAAGACAACCCCAACTTAGCAAAACTAAAAAGATTATAAAAGAAACTGTAGCTGATGAAAAATAAATAACAGACAAAATTTTATTACTATAATTGTACATACTGGGGTTGTTTACATTCTGTTTCAAACTAATAAATCATCAAAGATTTGCTTCAAATCTCTCTCAAAACTTTGTACTCGTCAGGAGATTCCTATATATGGCTATAAACAAACTGTCATTGTGGGAGGGTCCATTTTCAGAATGTATTTTTCATTACTTACTGTCCATTTATTCTACATACTGGGGCTGACGTAAATTCTTATCTATTTTCTGGTATATACCAAATATTCTATACTTTTATTGGAAATAATCACCCCACAAATACATTCAGAGCAATGTATCTAAACTTAGGGTCAACAAACTCAACTGTCTAAGGTATTTTTTCTTAGGTCGTGAAATTTCAAAACATAAGTTGCCAGGCAAGGTAATATACATGTACATCCAACTGGACGGGTGTTTATAAACAAAATTATCGTTTAAGAGAATAAAACCTTCAAAATCAAACAAATCTGCGTAAAGAAAATATGCATCAGCAAGTCTAATCGTCTATGTTAAAACAGAATTTAAGATAATATATGTGAAAGTCTTTATACAAACCCAACACCATATGGCAAGACAACCCCAACTTAGCAAAACTAAAAAGATTATAAAAGAAACTGTAGCTGATGAAAAATAAATAACAGACAAAATTTTATTACTATAATTGTACATACTGGGGTTGTTTACATTCTGTTTCAGGGTTTGGATATGCTGTTTTTTCCTTTTCTTTTTTAGATCTCTCACTCACTTCTTTCTCAAAACAGATCTGTTTCTCAATAAAACCTTTAAATTTATCTATTTCTACTGCTTCTTTCTCACTTACTAGTGATTCTAAAGTAGGAATACTTTTATCACTGAAATTATATACATGTAAGATAGAAAATCAGGTTTGAAATTAATGAAAAATAAATTTCTACTGGGTTCCAGTACAAGAAGGAGTCTCCAAGGATTTCAAAAAGAAAGAGTTGGGTTTTAATATCCACTCAACACAATCTACTATCTGTTCCAGGTTATTCTACAACTCGAAAATCGCTTGTCATTTATTCAAATTTTAATTAAAATGGCTAAAACTTCGTGTAATACCTGGAATGGTCATCCCATTGCTTTCTGTCTTGTGAGAACTAAGTTCAGGTCATGCTTTATGTCCTTTCTCCTATGAAAAATCGTTATTTGTTTACATCTTACTAATTGAACCTGCCATGTTTGGCCTAGTTATCTGGACGAGCCTAACTGGACAAGGGGTGCTTTAAGTCGTTTCACCCTACTTTGATTAGCAGTTGGTTGTTTCGTTCCAATAGAATACATGTATAACTCTTTTGAAAGAGCTATTTACTGAATCCCAGATCACAGCTGTTTGTCCCACTAACTTGAATATTTAGTCGCCAACCGTCCGAGGGTTGTAATTTTTTGATATCGATATAAGCTACATGTAAATTTTAACCAGTTATCAACAAAATTGTGGAAGAAGGCTGCAAGACATACTCAAAAGTACTACGAGAACGTAGCTAAAAACGTTGAGATATCCTGATGTGTTTGTTTACAGCTACGATTGGATGCCTGTCTTTAGTTCCAAGTGGCAAACTCAGTTTCTTTATTAATGCACGTAACATCTTAAAAATAAGATAATTTTACTCTATTATATCCAGTTAAACAGAGCTATAAAGTCGCAGAAAACAAATTTCGGAATCATTTTACCAGACATATTTATTCAAACTTTAAATAAGGCTAACCTTTTACACCAATTTACTTATTTCTGAGAGTTCGCATGGTTATGGCATGTGCCGACGTTTCAAAATAGTTTTAATCTTTAAGTCACTCGAAATTTTCCAATGAGAATTTTTGTGCGAAATAATCAAGGAGGAAACAGAAAAAAAACCATATCAATCTGAACAAAAACAATATTGTTTCACACAAGCTTCAAAGTGTGAAACCCTAACGAGTATTATTGTCGTGAAAAAGACCGAATGCACCAAATTTGTAAGGTACCTGTCTACCCTAATGCGAAATGCATGTGCTCCAATGCATGTCTAAAGATGTGAAATTTACAAGAGAATACTGGATTTTATCGGACTTCTAGTCATTTGGGCTAAAGGAAGAAATCAAAGGGACGTCAATTCCAGGTATGCCACAAAGTTTTAGCCATTTTAATTAAAAATGAAGGCATGGTAAGCATTTTTCGAGTTGGAGTATCACCTGGAACAGACAGTAGGTAATTTTTGTGACTAACATATGTTACAATTTTTATTTCAATAATTTACTTGTTTACTTGGCTGTAGGAGTCTTAAACAGTGGGAGGAAACTGGAAGATCGGGAAAAAAACAACGTTGGGACAGATGACCCTACTATTGGTCACTTACAAGCTTGGGATAGAAGCCATGCAAATTAATCCAATGATCTAAAGGGCATGTGTGAGATAGCCCTCCCTATCCCCGTTATTATGTACAAGCCAACCATTAGACTGATGTCACCCCAAAAATAAATAGATGACAAATATTAATTAATTTCACATTCTTGAAAATTGTCGAGCAATCAAACTGATTATCTATACTTAGTTTAAGCATAAAATGTTGACTATCAACCTCATTCAAGGTTTCGAAGTACATGTACTTGGTAGTGAAACTGTCAGTTAGAATCAAAGTTATCTTGCCCCAAAGCATTGACCAATAAAATTGCTTAGCTCTGTTTCACTTTTGAGGGAAACGGTAATCATTGAACTCAGTCACCTAATGAACATCCACATCAAGTTTAAACATTTTACCTCAATAAAAAACAAGAGTTGTTATATTCTAAAGAGTTGACCAATCAAAGTAGAAAATTCTCATCATCAAACTTAGTCTAAGGATTGATATATTACTCTCACTCAATTAGAAACAAAGTTATTGTGCTCCAAAGTCAGAACAAATCAAATTGCTTGTCTCTGCTTAGCCGTATTGCACATGGTCAAACCCCATCACAACATTCATCTAATAAACACCTACACCAAGTTTGAACATTATTATAGCTCAATTAGAAGGAGAGTTATTGTGTCCTAAAAATTCTACAGACATACAGACCCACTGTAATATTCCCCTGCTTGTTTCAAAAGGAGGTGGAAATAAATAAAGGTTTACGTGAAAATTTGTGTATGACAAAGTCTGTGACAGCTGCCAAAATTGTGTGTCGCCTATCAATAATCTCAGCAATCAGGCTCACAGACTTTATGTAATTCATATAAAAATAACATACGCTTTACATAATGGTATTTTATCAACACTCTCGGGATAAAATCTGTTTTTAACATTGTGGCGTACACCCACATTTTCCATGGGAACTGGACGACTTGGTTCAGACAGATGAGCTCTTGATGAAATCTAAAACAAAACAAGTTATTGATATTCTTACAAGTACAACATGAAGTCATTTTCTAATTAAAGGGGAACAAGTAGGTCTATTTTAACATTGTTTGCCAAGTAATTCAGAATTAAGGATTATCATTTAATAAGAAGCTTTTAGCAATCTAATCTCTTTACATTAGAATTTATATGAAATATTATACAACACAAGACGAAGACGTGAATATGAGATAGATACGCATTTATAATTCGGAAAAATCTACACAATTTTAAGTAACACTTTAATAGATTCATATGGTTTTTATATGACCCCATATAGAAACTGTATTGAGCTCTAAAGACAGGGTTTATATTTTTTTATAACAAGAGTCTATTTTTTTTTTTTAATTCTTTTTTCATTTTCTTTCGATTTATATTCAGTATTTTATATTTTACCAGATTCAATCTGACAGGTTGTACAATGATTAAAATACAGTTCTATACTTCGTTTTGTTTTTTATATTTTCAATGGCCTCCTCACTATGAAGATCTAACCAGTTGTAGTGGGAGTTTACGTCAGGGGTCATATGAGTGGCTTTTGACCCTATGACATCAAACATTTGATTAACTAATCAGCGATGATATTTCAAGTGGGTATTTGAAAATACAACTTTTGCTGGGTAACCATCTTCGCTGCACGCCAAGAACTCATCACAAAAGACAATTTCATTGGATAATATCACACATCAACCAGAACGTGGGTTAGATCCTAGTGAAAGGAAATTTTGAACTATAAAACACGAAAGCAAATGGGATCTGTGTTTTAATCAGATTGACATGTATCACTGTGTTGTGATTCCAGTTGAATACTATAAAACGCAGATGTTCCAATTCAGTCATGATATTGTTTAGTGATTATAATCTCTATGAAGTCACAATCATAATTATAAACTCACATTAGCTGTGGTAATATCAACTGTTCTAATCATATGTTAGATCCTATGCAGTGTAGAAAATCAGAACTATAAGCACAAAGCAAAATAAAGATATAATGATACCTTTTGAGCTCTGGGTGCATGTCTTAGTTGCATTGTCCAAGCATGTCTTCCAAATGGACCCCGAATAAGGGCTGTAACCGTTGGTAGTGGATCTAACACAAAACAATAAAAACGTTTGACTTTAGTCAGTTTTGATACAATATACAACTTCAATGTATATCAGCATTTGATGACTATGCTAAATCCAGAAATAAATAACAGTATTTTTCAGAAATCTGTAAAGTAAATCTGTAACCTAATGTTTAATTATTTAAAACCTAAGTAGAAAATTACCTTCGATATTTCCTAATGGCTGCTCCAATAAACCAACAATAATAGAATTATCTATAACAAAATAACGAAAAGGTGTTCCTTGTTCTGGTAAAGCTGAACCTTTGGCATATTTCAACAATGATCTTTCATCAAGTAATGAAAATAGTGATTCTGGACCACATGGTGGTGGAAAAGCTCCCTAAAAAGATTAAAAACAATCTATATAACGTCATGAAAGGTGAACCTTGCATTGTGACTAGCTCAAAATTATTGTCAATCAATCAAATTTGTTTAAAGTAGACATTTTACAGCATATTATTCTACACTTCTAAAATTGACTGTATCAGACACAATCAATATTGTATTTAGGGAAATATCTGATGATGAATCAGGAGCACTAATCTGTATATTGTAGAGAGAGAAACTTGTCAAATCTAGATCAATAACTGGTAATAGAAAGATACATGTCAAATGTAGATGTATTTTATATATGCGTACAGGGTGGGGAAAGAAACCTGTCAAAGAGAGAGAGAGAAAAATAACACATGGAACTAACACACGCTTCTTATTTATTTGAATAATTCGCTTGCACATAGGGGTCTTCTGCAGTGAGAGAAAACTGGAGGACCTGGAGAAAACCCATGAGGTGGGACATGTGATGCTACTTCAGTTGACTCAATGACAGAATCTATGATACAGTGCCCACATGCTAACCAATCGGCCATCCAACACCCTGAAACCTGTCAAATGTATTATATCAATTTAATACATGTATATGATTGAGAAAGAAAAATATCAGATGTTGATCAATTTAAAAAGAGTGAAAATACAATGATATATTACCACTTGATCTATAATACAGGTTAAAACGGCTTCAGCTGCATCTTTTACTCTCATTGATGCTGGCATTAACTGTTTATCTCCTTTATACTTAGGTGGATCACTCACACGATTCTAAAATTTCAAAGACAAAAATAAATAACACCTTTCTAACTCATTAAAATGATCATTTCTGCCAATCAAGGTTTATGTTATGAATATAAAATAATATAAAATAAAATAAAAATTCATTCAGGATACTAATATCATTCATTAGATAATTCAAAAAAACAAAATGTGCTCATTACATGCTGATTGTAAACAAAATCTATCTAAAATATTTTTAATTAAATCAAAGAATAAATAGGAAAATATAATTGATAAAACAAAAATCTATATTAATTATGTTTGCATTGTAGAAATCTATCCAATTAAGTTATATGCACACACAAAACATTAATAAACTCATTAAGTCAACAAATTATAAGTTATTATGCATGACATAAAAATGAGTGCTTGATATGACGTATTACATGAGACAAATTTATAAATAAATATCCAAACTAAAGCTTCATGAAATACAAATATTGCAGAAAACAAACCAAACATGCTTCGTAGATAAAGAATAAGTATATTCTTCCATCCATCCATAACCCAGGTCAGACACAGAAATGTATTTGCAATGCAAACACTCAAGCCTACTTCTTCAACCATCATATTTGAATCCTATAATACTAATACTAGCCTACATTACGATACAGACCCATCCATTTACTCAACAGTTTTAAATTGATTATCATATTGGTATTACTCATTAAATTGAGCTGATTTCTATCATTTTTCAAACTAATTTGTGACAACAAGGACTACAAATTCATTTTTTTTTTGCAACAAAACTGAGGTTTTTAAGCTACACGTCCTGAAAAAAGTGATTTACCATGTTTAAAACAAAAAGAAATTCTTGTTGTGTCTCCAACAATTTTATATAGTTGTGTGTAAGGTGACCAATAATGCTGATAAAACATAAAACTTTTCGTTTCTCTAAAAACTACACATGCTCTTAAAGCCGCTGATCGTCATAAAGAGAGATGTTGAATCTCTTGCTAACTACAATATTGTGAAAGCTGAATTTCTAAAAGGAATAATATCTGTCCAAAAATGCTTCAATTTCATTCCGTTTTTACAAATAATGAAATGGAAATTTTTCAAACTTTTGATGTCCACTGTAGATCCTCTGCAGAGAATGAAAACGACCCATGGCCACGTCTAAGTGAAGAGTAAAATTCTTTTGATAGACCCCTTATTAATCCAATTGAATCCACACCAGGGGATTACCTACCATTGATATTTGGTTTTGTTTTCTTAATTAAATGTTAAATAATCACAATCTGAATAGATTTTAGCATGGATTTAAGCGATGAAAAATTAGATACACAACTTGGATCGGCGACTTTAACGTTACAAAAGCTACTACTGCCAAACTCAAACCTAAACAGCAACTATCTCTAAATGCAACACAAACGATTATAAGTTATTTTTATATTTAACATGAAACTAATTAAATTTAGGACATAAAATGCAAAAAGAGATGTCTAAAAATATGTTGAAACTACAAGACGGAACAGCCGCACACTACAGTAGTTAGTGTTGAAGCTGTGAGTGTACTACACATACAGTAATGATGAATCTATACCTTCGACATAGCAACCGATTTACTATCTCGTATCTTGATTATCTGTGTTTCTGTTACTTTAACCTGTGTTTTAGTCATGCATTGAAAGCAGAAGAAATAAGTTTTGCATTAAATACAGAAAGGAACTAAAGACACATATTTAACATCATCATATTTAAATAAAGAAAACAGAGAGAAAGATATGGATAGAATTTAATTAAGATAAAAATGCTATCTAAGGCCAAGTTTTTAATTGGTATACAATCATAGCTTGCTGTATCACATGACCAAACAACTTGTGTCAAGAACAAAAAGCAAAAACACAAGATACTAATAATAACGTTTAGAATTTGGAGAATATCGTCAGAATTATATAAAAGAAAATGTCATTTTGGTCATAGTGTTATTTTTTTGTTCATTGCAACAAACTGTTTTGTCATGATGTATATTTCTAAATATTCCAAGCCAATGCTTATATGGAATTATAGTGCACAAAAAATTGATTATTTGGATTGAAGCATTCATTAAGGCAAAATATGATGATGCTCAAATTAATACATTTTATTTGACAGCTGCAGCTACCATGGTTCAATTAGTTTGAAGATTTAGATAAATATCAAAGTCTATGAAAGAAAGTTAAATTAAGAAAAAATAAAACAGTTTCATCCACACACCTTCAACAAAAGGTAAAGAAACCGAATACGTAAAAACTAAAAATACAAATAACCACAACCTAAATTAGACAGGTGAAATAAATTTGAAATTATAACAACAATTAATAAAACCAAGATAATGCAGTTTTTTTTTTATTGCCATTAACGACTAAATCAAAATCAGTGAACGAAAAAAATCTACATTTCAAGCATTGAAATTGTTTTGAGTCAAAAGTGTCTTGCAATGAATTTTGTAAAATAGTTTTCTATGAAATTGGTTGTACCAGTAACCACCAGCCCAAATTTTCCATCTTGTTGTATAAAACTAATTTTGTTTTGAGAATGTTTAACAATTTCCTATTTTCAGGAAAGCAATGTATTTCTGAAGAAAGTACCTCATACCCTATAAAAACAGTGTATACATATCATAACACTTTCACTGATACACAGATCTTAGTTGTTCTTTATTTTGTTGGATTCTTGGAGGGGTTGGGGGTACGTGGCTTAGTGAGTAAAACTTTGGCCCGCTAACCGGGAGGTCCCATGTTCAATCCCTCCATTGGCCGAGAAACTTCGGCAGGATTTTCCAGCTTGATCCAACCATGTCAGTGAAGGCAAAATCTCCCTCATAGCATATTGTATGGCGTACGTCCATCTTCATTAGCTTAGTAGGATGTTAAACCCCATTTCATTACATTGGATTTGGCACTTGGTCACAACAAACAGATGTTTATTGCACAAATAGGAGAACAGACATGGGGAATACCCTTGTTACTATTTTTAGAGAGACCCAGATGTTTATATTTAACATCTTAGTCAGAGCAGGTGGCTATATATATCATTCTTTACATTCAATACCAAAAAGGCAGACGGTAAGGATAATCGAAACATGTTGAGGGAAATATTTGCTAATTATGACACGCAATTTGTGTAAATATAGTAGTGTAAGTAGCTGGGATTGATTCAGATCCATATAAGGAAATAATCAACATTACCAAATCTAAGTATTTTGTATAAAATGACGAGGGGGTGATCTGCTCCAGTCTGTCCATGTTTAGCAGTGAAATTTTCAAGTAAAAATATTTTCTTGAATTAAAAGTCTGATGTATTTTGTATTTGTAAAGTAGACAATAAGGTCATATTACCTGAGATTTAGAACCAGATATTCCTAGTTCTACAACTTCTAGTACAATATGTAGACAATCTTTATCATACAGCAAACAACTATGTTCTACTAACCATAGCTGTAGACATTTAAATGTGGCAACGATCACAGAGTGCAGATCACGCGTATGATGTTGAGCATGACGATTACACTGATTAGCTATAAAGTCACAGATCCACTTGACAGTTCTTTTACACATCAATAAGTTTGGAGGTTTGATAGAAACTTTAGCCAAACCAGCTAATAATTCGATAGCAGCAAGGGCAGTATTTAGATCGGATATCCATGACGACATCAAGCGATTACAGACTAATGATGTTGCTTGACCAAATAATCCATAAGCTGTATCTGAAAAACAAATTTTTTGCAAACTATATGGCCATAAACAATACAAGTTATTTAACATCTGTGAAAGAAAAAAAGACAAATAAAAGCAAAAACATATCAAGACACAATACAATCAGATATTGTCTAAAAATACACCAGGAACCATTTGGACTTTTATCAAATCAAAAGTGCAACAACCCAAAGTTATAAAAACACCTTCATAAAAACAGTGCAGGACTTGAACACTCTTAGTGGAAGTCTTGTGGCTGCAGCTTCAGTGAAGCCCTTAAACCAGGGTGTTATGCCAGAATTGGCTCTACATTGTATACATACCAACAGATACAAATAAATGTACATTATCTCAAATCTGATTTAGTCTGATTCAATTCAATATGTGGTCTAAGGGGAGATAATATGACTAAAAGGAATTGTGTACAGAGTTACTTCCCCTTATCAGATATCTAAAAAGTTACCAAAGTTGAGTTTTAGAAAGAGAGAGAGAGAGAGGGAGAGAATTTGGGTTTAAGTTCAATTGACACAAACTAGGTCATTTCGGGACTAACACATTGTTCAATTTTATTTCAATAATTCGCTTGCGCATAGGGGTCTTTAGCAGAGGGGGGTGGGGAAACTAGAATAGCCAGAGAAAAACCACAAGGTTGGACAGGCGACCCTACTCCTTGTCACGTACAACCGGGCATTTGAAACCCTGCCAGTTGACTCAATGACAGCTCACCCGTGTTAACCATTCAGCCATCCAACCCCCTGTTTTAGAAAGATCTCACTGCATTCGTGCAACTGTGATAATATATAATTAACACATGATCATAGGCCATTATTTATATCTTTTCTTGCATAAGGTCACAAAGTGGAAATTGAGCAGTTCATGGTATCAAATATGTAATTCAATTGGATTTAATACATATTTGATTTTAGCCTATAAATATCTCACATTATAATCTATATAATGCTCTTTAAATTAAATACATGTAACTCATTAATTTTTCCACAGAATATCTATTTTGCTTACTTCCAGAAACACTCATTTCTGATAGCTGAACGATATATATACCGGTATGTAGTCATTGAATGCGTGGACAATATATCTCGCTATTGACTGTATGGCTATAGAGGATGACAAGATATATTTATAAATAGTAAAGAAGTATTTTAACCTTGATCTTTAGGATGATGATGTAAACGATGATATGATGTATCTTGATAACTACCATCAGTAGATGATGTACCCACACTAGTACCACTTAGATCTATAATATAATAACATATCTTAAACAAATCATCATCAACTTATAAATCATTATACGTTATAAAGAAATCCTAATCTGAAATCTTGAACAACAATTTTTAAAAAAAAATTACTTTTGAACAGGGTGAATCTAATCCAGGATATCAGAAGAATTAGTTACAGACATCTGTATCAATTGTCTAGATTTAACCAGAGGAAGAGGTAGAGAGATTGTCAGTTTCATTCAAACTACAATATTGTGAAAATTGAACCTTAAAAGCCAGGCGCAGACGGGCAACTTTTTCGAGCAACTTTCAGGCAACAGTGAAATCGCTGGTCGTTGAAAGAAAAAATCGCTCGTCTGCGCACACAGGAGACCTGGAGTTGCCAATTGCTCGGAGTTGCCAGTAGTTGCCTATTGCAGCAACAAGCGATGAAAAGTTGACCGTCTGCGCCAAGCTTAAAAGGAATATCAGTCTAAAAGTGGTTCAATTCCATTCAGTATTCTGCAGATGATATAAATGAAAATGATCAAAACATCCATAAACTCAACAGCTAAACTCATTTTGGCTTGGATTATGCTATCATAAAATATTGAAAATGTGTAACAGCCACTTTAATAAATCTGTACAAACCTGCATGTACATCTGTATCTGATATATCATGTTGTGGTTGTAATGTTATTTGTTCAGCTTGTTCACTTGTAGCGAGATCTTGTACTACTAACATTAATCCCCCTAGTAAAATACACAATAAGTATTTGTAACATTTTATTACTGAACAGGAGTATCATATATATATATCAGCTTTAGTTTTATAAATATCATTCAAAGAATAAAAGGAATACAAGCCAACAATGCTAATATATCTAATTTATGGTCCAATTATATATTTACCGGTATTTAAATATGTATCATTTATTCTATTATATTTACCTAATAACATTTGAGTATTGTTTGAATCTGTCTCTAAAAACAAAGCCTTCTGTAGGAGATCTATTATACGAACTTTAAGAGACATAAATGATATTGATTTCTGACAATCTTCATCATCTGGATGAGATAAAATATCTGTAAAAAAAAATCAAAAATATTGTGCAATATTAATTTCAAAGTTTGAACTGTATAATTAATGCTTATTATAAATGTGATATTAGGTTTGGAGAAATAGATTTTATTTATGTCCAGTGCACATACCAAGCTTGGTCATATTGGTAATAACATTAGATAAATCTTTTATTTATTTTTTTTGCTAAGCAGCAAAGAAAGTACAGTGCATAAGGTAGTTAAAATTGCCCTGAGGAAACACATGTGATCCAATTTCTTGTCAGACATAAAGGTCATAAAAATCTCTCGTATGTGTGTGTAGAATATAAAATATAGTAATGTCAAAAACAATATATAATTCTGTACTTACCTTTTATCTCTAAATCTTTAAAATGTAAAGGTAAACATAACATAGATAACAAGAGATGAACACAGGCTTTTCTTAACTCAACATATGGTATTTGATCACACAGTCTAAAATATACAAAATACAGCAATAACTAAGATGTATAATTAAAATCATAGTCTAAAATAAACAAAAATACATCATTAACAAAGATGCATAATTAAAATCATAATTCAAAATATACAAAATACATCATCAACAAAGATGTACAATCAAAATATTAGTCTAATATATACAAAATACATCAATAACAGAAATGTATAATTAAAATCATAGTCTGAAATATACAAAATACATTAAAGATACATTATGCAAGAGCTAAATTTGCCTATTGCAGGTCTTTCTTTAGGCCTTAAATGTTGGATAAATTATCAATTAGATATGACAAAACCATAATCAACTCTTGAAGCCATTGGATACTCAAGATTCTAACTAGATTATAAATGAAGATGTATAATTAAAACTATAGACTAAAATATACAAAATACTTCAGATTTATAATTAAAAACAGATTACACAAAAACAGAAATAACTATGTATATTTAAAATCATTTATCACATTGTATTACAGACAGATATTTTACTTACTTGAAATTAGGTGTATTCGATGTAAGGACAAGTTCCAAGGCATTTAATATATAGGGTACCAATATCTGCACGCCTGCTAAATCAACTCTCAGTAAATCACAACTATTAAATAATAAATTAGATAATACTTCACCACTGATAGTGTTCTGAAAAGAAGAAAGCAATAAATATCAATATATGATTAATATTTTAGATTTTATATATTGAGGGAAAAATCGAAAGGAATTTATTGTTTCTTTGAAATCATAATTTTTTCAGGCATCCATAGAGGCGTTTGTGAAAATTTTTTTGAAGGTTCTTAGTAGATAGCCAAGCCTGGAAATAAGGCACCTGTCACTGACAACGTCAGGCACAGATTCAGGCTTTGTCAGGAGCAAAACCTCTGGTGTCTGTCATTTTGTTCAACACTGATTTGTATTTTTTATGGATATTATCAATACATGTCCGGAACTAAGTTGAAAAATTCAGGCACTGTTTTATTTGTGTCTGACAGTTTGTCCGGTACATCTAAAACTGTTATTTCCAGGCCTGTAGATAGCAGAAGTGCTAGTGTCATGTGTCATAGATTGTATGATTCAATAGTTGCGGCACTAAATATTACATTACATTACAATAAAATGTTCTATAAGGAATATTACCTCATCAGTCTGAAGTCCATAATACATGATTATATAAAATCTTGAATAATAAACAGTCTGAATATCTTCTCCTGTTTTATGTGCTGAGAATATTCTACACAGAGTACCACATGCCTCAGCTCGACCAGCTTCATATGTATTATCATTGATCATAACTGCATCTGACTGATCAACTGATACTGAACTATGTTTAGATTCTATAAAGGAACTTGTTCTACGCTGGGCTTTGACTAAAATATAATGAGAGAACCAGAATCCAAATCATATATCACAAAGATTGTCTTATAAAGTTCTACTTCCAAGGAGATGGTTCAGTTATCTTTTTTAAACAAAGGAAAGATGATAAATATTTTTTTTTAGAAAATTCTGGACGATAAATGAGAAGTGGAATTGGGTGTTCTAGGGGGGGCAAGAATCAGTAACAGTTATTTACTGAGACAATGTATGACGGACCCCATATTTGCAGTAAGATACAACATCAAACATGCAAAATATTTATTTTGAACAAGTTTAACTTTTCAGCAACATGAAATGTGTGAAATTTGCCGTTTTGGTTGCTATGGACTCTGAATATTGATACTGTACATGAATTTTTTGACAGAACTGGTCACCTGTAGTATTGTCTATAATTAAACATGAATTTGTCTCTTTGTTATCAAACTTTAAGAGTGGAATATTGATTGTTCCAATTCTATACATGTATATAATCAGTGAAGGAGTGAGCATATACCTGGAGCAGCATGACAACTGTGTAATTTCACTCCTGCCAGGGCAGCATCAAATAACCAAGCACTAAAGAGATGTAATATACTGTTACAGTGTGGTCTAGCAGGTGCAAACTGACATCTACTGTCTAATGATAATAATTCAGTTTCTTCAATTTGAGCAGTAACAACTGATTTCTGAATAGCAATCTTGGATTCTTTTGATGCAGCTAAAATATAAACGGAAATAAAATGTTCTGCAATCTTACTGTAAAATTTATGGTGAAAAGAACTAGGAAACGGATCTCTCAATGTCAATATTTAACGAAACATTTGTTCAAACTAAAATGCGGTTAATTTTTTCATGTTAATCATTTTGCTGACCAACCAGTATGGCATGTTTTCCATCTACACGTTTTCATAGGTACAGTAAAACAGTTCCATTACATTTGCATTAGACTGAATTTTCCTCGGATGAGAACGAGCTTGGAAAAGCGTACATGGAAAACAGGCCTTCATGTTAAACATCTTCTTCAAAATTCAAACGTTAGTGATATTGCAGACAATTATCTTTCAGAATTTGTGGGTTTTTAAAGATGGTCGAAATTCAACTGTTTTGTTGAGATTTTTAAAATCTGATGATTTTTCTATACTGTGGACTATATATATATATATATATATTTAGAGTAGTTGAAGGTTTTTTACCTCTTTGTGTTAGTGAACCAGCAAATACAGCTATAGGATTACCAGCTGGTTTTCTCTGCCCAGGTGGTGTTGAGGGTGTGGCTGCTTTACCTGTTGGAGTCTGATTAGCTGCCCGTCCTTCAGACTTCACTGTCTGAGGAATACCTGGCAAAATTAATACAATGTTTTTTCAAGAAATGGATAAAAATCACATATTATTGAATTTATGAAATATAGTCAGGCTTCTAAGCACTAGCAGCAACAGGTTTCACTCGGACTATACATGTAGTTGGTTCTTTTATCATTTTTGTATTAACTGTTTCTGTGCACAGGTTTAGTTTTAAAACCTACCTTATCATCGAAATAAGTAATGATTGTTGGTCAATTTCAGATTTATTTTCCTTCATTCAGGAAGCATTTTGCCTGAATTCCATATTGTAAGCTGATTATCTACAGCTTATGTGTATGTTCAGTCAGACACCCATTTTGACAAAGCCAGCAGACAACACCAGCGACGGCATATTCCTGAAGCAATGGCGCGAGAAAATCCCTCTCTTAACATTGCTGGATAGAAGTCATATTCTTGAAATTGGGTGGGGCTGTCTCTTTTTAACGTCCAATCAAATCCCTCCTCTCTTCTCGCATTCGGCACAATTTTCAAAATGGCCGACGAAGAAAACATGTTGGCACTGGATAATCGAGCATAATAAATTTCGCGGGTTATGACATAAACAAGTCGCGATTGTCACTAGATACATTGCGGTAACATATTTTGAGGTCTGGTTAACCCCGATATTGTTTGTTACAATGTAGGTCATTGGTTGGTAATGGCACTACTGACCAATAAAAATTTAGCACAACAATGTTCACTCAAGATAGCAGTGTGAAGTGGATTAGTTCTAATCAAACGAAACACTGCGCAGGAGTATGCAGCGACGGAAGATTAATTGTTCTTCTAGCAGTAAATCTAGTTTTACAAATGTAAAATGATATCAACATACCTAAGAAAGAATTGACCATGACTGATACTCCTTTCATAGCTTTATGAAATATAGGTGGTAATTTCAACAGGCATTCATGTTGACTCGGTTCTACAACAGCTTCATTAGTTAGAGCATATTGTAAAAATTTGGGCGTCTGACTTATAATTTCAGGATGACATAAATCAACTGGATTCTGAACAATATGTAGAAAACGAAACCAGGTCTGAGCAATACATTCATTTGTCATACCATCAGGTATAATCTGAGAATCATCTTCAACTAAAATACAAATACATACAAATAATTACAAAAACATCCATATCAAATATATACTCTATATCATTTAACTATAGATTGCAAGGAGCAATTAAATCATAAATTATAATCCAGGAATTGATGTTTCCATTAAGTTTTCAAATGCAATTTTTATGTTAAAATTTACAAGTTTATACTAAAAGTGAAAATCAGAACAGTGATATCATCCAATTTTTATATATCTACATCATACTTTCTCAATCTAATTAAAACACAGATCCTATTTTATTTCGTTTCGTTTTTATAGTTCAAAATTTTGTTTTACTTGTCTTCACTACACTAGGATCATTGATGTGTTCTGAATGGCGTGAGGCATGAGGCATTAGCCAATGAACCAGTCTGTTACAGCGACCTTTAGACTTGTTTTGCACAGAACTGTGGGTACTACACTAGTAATATCAATGCTGATTGGTTAATTAAATGTCTGATGTCATATGATTCTGATGTGAACTCCCACTATAACTTCATGTAGTGTAGGCCATCAAAATTATAAAAAAATACAAAACGAAATATAGATCTGTATTTTAATCAGTTTGGATATTTTCTAGGTTTAAAGATACAATTTGTGTAATTGACTCTGCCTTTCCTTTATGTGCCATATTTTTTAATAAAGACTAAATGCCAAGTTTGTAAAACTAAGAAAATAAAATGAGGTTCCATTGTGGCATTGGGTTTTCATATGAACTTAGTGAGATAAATAATATAAAGAAACATACTAATGACAAGTTCTGGATAATCAGGACCATACATATTGCGCATAAGTCTGGATGTCAAAGCAAAGTTTACTTTGTGCCACTGATGTACCAGTCCTTCATGATGTCTCCAAAACAGACACATATTACGAAATGTTTTCCAAAGTGATGGTGATGGAAAACACTTGGTACATGCTACCAGCCATATTCCAAACAAGACACTGAGAACACGTTCACAGAGATGATCACCAATATCATCTGAAATTTACAAAGATAATGTAATAATATGTAAAACATATTGGATAGGTTTCCATATTGCTTTACGCGTCTGTGTCAAACATACCTTTTCTGTTTTAAAAGTATAATCCATCAATTAGACATTAAATATATGGGATCACCATTCTTGGGTAAAAAATTATTTGTTTCCTATGCTATTTCCAAATTTGTCACAGACTAAGTGTTTTTTTCCTACACAAGATGAAGACACTAATGTAAGAGGCTATGGAACCTTTCCATAAATTAAATATGAAGCACAGAAAGATTTTAGTCTATGTTGTTTTCTTAAGAATCAGTAAGAACCACATAATTATCATAAATCATAATTCTCTATAACTTATTTAATCCTTCCAACGGTATCACCTGTGTAAATACTGAACATAACATGTCAACAGATTCTGAACATAAAATTCAACATAACATGCCAAACTGATTCTACATATTCTAGTAATGCATGGTAACTTAATCGTATCTCCATCTCCCCAAAAAGAACAAAATCTATGCTTTATTGAGTATCACAATAACAAAATTAACTGTGTTACAAGGAAACAAAAATGTGCACAATGATAAAAAAAAAAAAACATTTTTACCGTAAAAACAAATTAAAAACAACCCAAATTAACTATCGGTATATGATTTCCCTGATCCATATTCGTTATAATTATAAATGAAATTCACTTAGGTGTCTTGCTTGGTAATATTGTTTGCTATTAGAAGTAGATTAAATCCAATAATTTCAATCCCGGTTGAATGGTCTTGTATAACTAACAAGGTATAGTCTAATAGACATTGAAAGATAAAACTGTAAAGTTTAGTAACAGGCTTACTGTATGTAATTCTAATTTTATATTCTACATTCTAATGAAACTTGACTAACCTAGTTATTGAAAATCCAAGCCCTGGCATAGTTAGAGTGAAGCATTTTGTACAAAATACAAGTATGCTACAGACTCACAGCGAATCTTGAAACAACTATATCTGACGCCATGGATTGGAAGATCAGTGTAGCATTTTGAAAACAGTCTAATTGAACACACACCGTTTATGTAATGGTCAAATCATGGCATAAATTATTTTCATTGACCTCCATGACGTAACTTTAAAGAGAGAGAGAGAAATGGGGTTTAACATCCACTCGACACAAACTAGGTCATTTTGGGACTAACATATGTTTTTAAAAATTTTATTTCAATAATTAGCTTGCACGTAGGGGTCTTTAGTAGTGGGAGGAAACCAGAGTGTCCGGAGGAAACCGCTATCTCCATGCCACATACGCTCACACCAGGGATCGAAACCACAGCCACAAGCCAGAGGTGACTGGCCAGCGAGAGGTCAAAGCGAGGCACTCTAGACCACTAGGCCATCCTACCCCCACATGTAGCTTTAAAGTGCTTTTAAAATAAATTTCATAGCTTAAGAGTAAAAGCTATATGAAGTTTAAACAGATCATACCAAGACTCTAAAAACTCATCAAAAATTCCATCATAATCTTTTTATCATGATTTATTCACAATGTCAAAGCTAGATTGTCCAAAGTTAAGATATTTTAAGCTTACATCAACATGCAATCTAATATTCTAACAATTGAAAACGATCATATAAACTAAGATCTTCATGCAAACATTGGACAGAGAGTACAAGCACAGAATATAGTAGAATGAAATAGCAACTACTACTACCACTGTCATACATACAAATATATTCAACATGGCACAGGCTTTCTTAAACACAAATTCTGTTAATACTTTACAAGTTTAAATAAACACCAGCAAATAAAAGAAAGTGAAAGAAATCGACCCTCATTACATCTAGGTAGTATTATGGTATCTTAGATATGAGTAAACCTGATCATCAAGTCAACTCTGTTATCATCTCAACACAGACACAAGACAGTCAAAGTACAGATAACCCTTCATGTATAAGGTAGGGGAGTAATTTGTTGTCCACGGTTAATTTGATTTTAATTATGGGAAGTGGGTAGATGCTTAATCCTTTAGATAAAATCAGAATGATGCCAACAGGCAGGAACAAATTTGTAAAGGAATTACAACAGACCACATTTTGAAAATTTTTCCTTAAATCTGAAAAACCTTGATGATCAAACAAATACACGTATTATTAACACAATGAACAAAACTACAATATATTTTATGAAACATTGATAGTAAATATAAATCTCTCACGCCTTTAAAAGTGTACTCTTACATGTAGCATGAAATAATTTATTGCATGGTGGTACCCTTTAAAGTTACATTGGCAAGATCAGAGGAATGACAGACTCTAGTGAAAAATCAAAGACATGTCAAACTAGTGGTAAATCCAGTGTCAGTGGTGCAGAATGGAAGGAATGTCAAGGTAGACACAAAAAAGAACCCTTGATAGTAGAAATTTAATGAAAAGAATGTGTGGAATTCTGCTGTCTTTATCAGCTCAGTTGGTGCCGAAAACTTACTGACTGCTATTTAAAAATAACAAATGTAGGATGTTTATCTGAAATCTAATCCCTGCTTATTGTTAGTTATTCAATTTATAACAATGATAAAAAGTGTTTTGGGTAGTTTTGATATATAACATAGTAGCATATAACTACAGTCCTGATTCTCAATCAAATATATCTTTAATAAAACTAATAATTCCTGCAAGAAAATAACTTAATATCACGATTCTAAGTATAATTGCTGTAAGAATGCTAAAATAAGATTATTGAAACAGAATTTTAAAACTCTAAAAAAATAAAAACAACGAACAGATATGAACTGAGAGAGACAGACGTGACAAGAAGCATAACATTAACCTGTGTACAATATAGAAACAAATTTCCATGGTGGCGCTAATTTTACCGAATAAAACTTACATGAACTTAATCCTGTATCGTCTGCGTAAAACAGAAAACCATGCAGTTAATGTTAGTTACAAATATTTAAATGAATACAAAACAAAACAATCCCATATTAAAATGTTCATCCAAAATATCATTCAATTTCAAAATTAATCAAATAAATTATGTAAGTTGACACAAAAACTATCTACACTCACAATAAATGGTTGCATAAAAAGTCATGCCACAAATTTTGCAATTTTGTTTTTCAGAGAAAAAATCAAATTTTAATGAATATAAAAAAAAAAGTAAATGGGCATTAACTGAATCAGTGGAAAATATTTCCCAAGTGATAAATCATTCTAAGTCTGTATAAAATCAGAAATAATAATGCACAGGATAAAAAAAATCATCAATACTAAAAGTTCAAATTGTTAAAGGATAATTAATACAATACCTTTTTCTGTAGGAGGTGATAATAGACTATCATTAGCTGCTAGTAAGAATCTTAGTAATGTCTCCCATGTAGCACGAGACAAAATATTGGATTCTTTAGCTACTGTTTCTACAGTTCTCAAGACTCTATGACACAATATTGCCTGGCGATTAACCAAATCTACACCTAAAAAACACAAATTTATGAAATGAATGCTACTTTTAAATTCCATACAGAACTGAGAGAGGGAGATAAATTGGATCTAAAGCCAATTCAATACAAACTAGGTCATTTTGAGATTAACATATGGTTCAATTTTATTTTAATATTTCGTTTAAGCAGTGTGTGGGGGGGGGGGGGACCTGAGAAAACCCACAATGTTAAGACAGGCGACCCTACCCCTAGTCACGTACAAGCTGGGGATGAGGGTGTGGGGGTGAAACCATGCATCTTAACTCAATGACAGATCTTATACACAGAACTACTTGCTAATGTATTTGATTAAAGGTACAATCCAACCTCTTCTGAAAACAAAATAAAGTTTTTTGAAGAATGAGCAGAATTATATATCATTACTGTAATTCTCGCAGTGTGAAATTGATCAATAATACTGAAAACATTTGATATCCCCCAAAAAAATCTTGCCTTTTTACTCACCTGCTCCTTGTCTTGGTTTAAATAAGTTTAAAAGATGGTGTAACATAACTTGAGCAAATGGATTTGGATCATCTATTACTGATCGTGGAACACATGGTTTAGGCGTCATTAAAGCTGTCAACCACTCACAATAAACATTTATACAATCTTTAATAGTTGTATGTTCCACTAACGGTAGGCCCAGTCCATAACATAGTACCTGTTTAAAAAGTGACAAATGTACATTAGACAAATAAAGAAACTAATTTCATAAAAACTACATCTGTCTTACAAAAATGTAGATTTAGAAAAATTATTTTCAACATGTAACATTCTTAACTGGATTTTAATGAATGTTCAAATCTGATTCAATTGTAAGACACTTTCTGATTCAAAACGACAAAATCCAACCAAAATAATGGCAGAAAATTTTCATTATCTCAAATGCTTTTACCTCAGAATATGAGCCAAAAATAAAACATTCTGATAATTTCTAAACAAATGGAGTTTTACAAATTAGGTCTGAATTTGATTAGAGTCCATTTGGAGCAAAATCTAAACCTTCGCGTTTTGATATATCTAATTACAAACCTCCATAGTCCATTTAACATCTTTATCATCTTCTAGTGTACTGGGTTCCCCACTGGTTGTTGCGATACTTTGATTTTGAGCAATATGTTTAACCACAGTGCATGCTACATCACGACCAACACTAGCAGGGAACTTGTGTAAAACTGACTGATTGCCTTTATCATAATGTATCTCATCTTGCAATGACGCCCACTCAGCATACATTGTGACGGTTGAGATCTACGTCAATTCTGATTCTTCAAATTTTTGGCATAACCAGGTAATCTACAAAAAATAAGATGATTAAAAGTACACAATAGATTAGCACTCTCAGTATTGATAAATTCACTTTTTTGGATGACTCATAAAATGCCTAATTTATACTAAAATTAAAGGTCAAGTCTAAGTCATGGATGTACATGTAATACATGTAGAGCAAGTCTCTCCTCAGTTCAAGATTTTCCCAACATAGGTAGATTTGACAATTAACTAATTTTACTCTAAAATGGATGGCACCATGTAGTGTGTCCTGAAAGTCATTTTATCTTAGTTTAATTCTTACTCTTACTAAACTCTTAGGTTTATATTTTTATTTCTTGTAAAAAATACAAGAATATTTATCAACAAAACTGCAAGGTACAGTGGTTTGTCACACGTTTTTTGATCAATTAATATCAAGTGATTTGTAAGTTAACAAAGGCCTTAAAAGCTAGCGAGGTAAGCAAGGTCTTATTTTCTCAATTAGATGTTCATTTACATTGGTCAGGCGTTCACAGGGACTGACACGCGACCGTTTAGCAGTAAAAAGTTGCCCAGTAAAATAGACTGGGGCGACCCATTTTTTCGACAAGCATTCAATCCCTGGACATACAGGCGAGTGTAATAAGACTAACGTTCAGAGCTGGACTAGGGCAGCAGTGGGTAAACATAATATAATATATTATATCCCATGCAGTAGTAATGGTTATTATAAACAGCTCATATAAGTTCCACCATCAGTTATTTAAGCTATTCTACTATCGGTTATTTAATATCAATAATAAACAATTTGAATCCACATAGACATTGAATGATTACATTACAACCGTAACATGATTACCTATAATAATAATAATAAGTAATAAGTACATCCCTATCGAATAAATTATAATCAGACAGAATTATTACCTTATAACTCCCAATAAACACGACGCATTAACATTTCAGAAGGCTTCATAATTAAATGCACTCTTTATTTTCCAAAAAAATAAGACTAAAATGTCAATCAGTGCTGGAAGAACAGTAATCATGAAATTAGCAGCAAAGGTAATTTTTTATTTACCAAATTAAGAATTCCAGAAATCTGACTTCACGGTCTAGAGATTAGGTAAAGGGAGGTCATCCAAATTATACGGGGTCAGACTGCTACGTCTTTCGTCAATGTGAATGTAAATTCATGTAATTTCTTTTGCCAACAACTTTTTAAAAAATATTCCGATGATCTAAATATTTATAACCACAAAGAGCCAACATCTCATAATTATCTGAGTTGGTTTCAAAATCTCCAGGTTTTACTAGTAGTGAAAGAATCTATAGGCTGTGCCAATTACTAATACCATTTTCTTAATAGAACACACTAGATTTTTTATTTTCGTAATAAACTGAATTGGTAAAAAATTCAGAAGAACCCAATCTATGTGGCTTTTGAAAAGCTAATGCCAAGTCCGTCAATAAAATAGTCATTTTTTTTTCATTTTAGAAATAATACAGCAAGATTGCAAAGGTTATATACATATGAAAATAAAATTGCTGCATTGACCACAAGATGACAAGGGGAAAGATTAACTGTTGGGTTTGTTTTGCCACAGTTAAAAAAATGTGGTTGTGAAACCAACCCTGGGGGTCGGGACATGCACCAAAATAAATAATTACTATTTCTATTGTGTAAGGACTAAATGTGCCAAGTTTCAATATGTTCCATTCAGAATTCCAGCCTTCTGACAAAACACACAAAAATTAGACATGGCTCTGCACCAGGGGGGGGGGGGACATGGACCAATATATATAAGTACAGCCTTATGCCGGATCATGCCGAATTGGATCCAAATTGCAAACAAGCTGTAGATAATTTACAAACACAATATGAAGAAAAAGTGGGTGTGGCACTGCACAAGTGTGAAGGAACATGTAGCCAAATCAATAGCTGCCGTCCAAGTGGTATGAGGAACAAGCATACCAAGTTCCAAAATAATCCATTCAGAATTATAGCCTTCGGGCGCTCAACACAAAAAATGGGTATGCCTCTGCCCCTGGGGTAAGGGACATGCAGCAAGATCGTGGCCTGTATACTATAAACACAAATTTTGGGCATTGGTTGCTCTGCCCCTCAGTGTTGGGACACGCATCAAAATCAACAGCTACCACCCTTAGGTTTTAAGAAATACATATAGGTCCAAGCTGATTCATTAAGAATTGTGGCTTTGCCCCTGGGGGTGTATATATGTAAAGTAGTAATAATGGGGCCATGTTGCAATTGGTGTAGTTTTTAAACCACATTTGCGATATAACACTTGCCAATTCTTATTTGAAACAATCTTTTAAAAAAAATTCTACTAGTCCATTTCTTTCTTCATATGAAAAACAGCATTTAGAACCACTCGCTTTAGCTTTGACAGACCTATTCACTAACACATCAAAATGCTTTTAGAGAGAGAGAGAGAAATGGGGTTTAACGTCCACTCAACACAAACTAGGTCATTTTGGGACTAACATATGGTTTAATTTTATTTCAATAATTCGCTTGCTTGTAGGGTTCTTTTAGCAGTGGTAGGAAACTGGAGTCCCCAGAGGAAACCCACGAGGTTGAGAAGGTGCCCCTATCTCCATGCCACATACGCTCACACCAGGGATCGAAATCACAGCCGCAAGCCAGAGGTGACTGGCCAGCTAGAGGTCGAAGTGCGGCACTCTAGACCACTAGGCCATCCCAACATCTCAAATTCTTTTAGAGTAGTTGGCAGGAATAAAACCATTCATCAAGTATAAAAATAAAAACAAGAGTAGAAAATAGCATTAAATCTAATATTTTATTTCCACTATGAAAATGACATCATCTACATAATACCAATATGTTATATGGAATAGTAACAACACTGTATGTATGGTATTTAAATGACTGTGATTTCAACCTTTATATATAATGAGAGGTAATATATATTATAGAGTAGAGGTGATAAACACATGATTTGTAGGGTATGTACAAATAAAACCGACTATACACCCTTATAGTGTAGTGAATCAAGAGAACAATTTCAATACAATAGTACAACATTTTGTTAGCTATGTGAACACCTTAAATGCCAAGGAGTATCAGGTATTCAAGATAGTGGTATGCATACAATCTCTTTAATTGTTCGTTGATTGTCTAAATGTCATGCATTTACTTCAAATTAGTAACTTTAAGATACAGATTAGCAGTCTTTTTGAACAATAATGGGGTTCTTCCAATAAAAAAAGATAGGCTGGCACTGCCAGGCAGGATACGCCCACATTTTCTAGAGATGGACAGAAAACAAGCAATACCGAAAGTGATTTTTCCTACATCTTTAAGTCCTGTATTTCATACTGTATTGGGAGCAGCCATTTAGTTGGTCAGTTCCAGTCTGATAGTAATGAAATTCGAAACCGACAATGATTATGGTGTGACGGTACACAACCTAGAAATGTGACTTTTCATCAAAATCGGATAAGAATTGTGACCTGTAGAGAGTCCACAACCATGATATACCATACTTTTACACTATTCGCGTACAAACGGCGACCATTTCGTCCGGCAATTTTGGTACGATTTTCACGAAATTAGAACTCAACCATCCTCATCAAAATCGAATTAAAATTGTGACCTATACAGGATCCACAATCATGATATATCATTTTTTTAACAGTATTCGCGTACAAACGGCGACCATTTTGTCTGTCAATTTTGGTCCGATTTTCCCGAAATTCAAACTCAACCTTCCTTACAGTGTAACGGTGATATAATCAAATGTTTTTTTAAATTGGATAATAATTGTGACCTCCAGAGGGACCACAAGCTAAAGAAAGGGGGATTTTGCGTATAACCAGGGGCCATTATTCAGGAAGTTACGATCCGATATGCGCAAATATTGAAAAGAACCAAGATCTTTGGGTTATAACCATGAATTTCAAGTTTCATCAAAATCGAATTAAAATTGTGACCTTTACAACGTCCACAACCTTGATATACCATTTGTTAACAGTATTCGCGTACAAACGGCAGCCATTTTGTGTGGCAATTTTGGTCTGATTTTCCCGAAATTCAAACTCAACCTTCCTTACGGTGTAACGGTAATATAATCAAACGTTTTTTTAAATCGGATAATAAAAAAGCTAAAAAAAAGGCAATTTTGCGTATAATCAGGGGCCATAATTCAGGAAGTTACGATCCGATATGCGCAAATATCGAAAGGAAGCAAGATCTTTGGGTTATAACCATGAATTTCAAGTTTCATCAAAATCGAATCAAAATTGTGACCTCCACAGGGTCCACAACCTTGATATACCATTTTTTAACAGTATTCGCGTACAAACGGCGGCCATTTTGTATGGCAATTTTCGTCCGATTTTCTCGAAATTCGAACTCAACCTTCCTTAGGGTGTAACGGTGATATAATCAAACGTTTTTTTAAATCGAATAATAATTGTGACCTCCAAGCTAAAAAAAAGGCGATTTTGCGTATAATCAGGGGCCATAATTCAGGAAGTTACGATCCGATATGCGCAAATATCGAAAGGAAGCAAGATCTTTGGGTTATAACCATGAATTTGAAGTTTCATCAAAATCGAATCAAAATTGTGACCTCCACAGGGTCCACAACCTTGATATACCATTTTTTAACAGTATTCGCGTACAAACGGCGGCCATTTTGTATGGCAATTTTCGTCCGATTTTCCCGAAATTCGAACTCAACCTTCCTTAGGGTGTAACGGTGATATAATCAAACGGTTTTTTAAATCGAATAATAATTGTGACATCCAGAGGGACCACAAGCTAAAAAGGGTGATTTTTCGGACAATCAGGGGCCATAATTCAGGAAATTACATTCCGATAGCCGCAAATATCGAAAGGAACCAAGATCTTTGGGTTACAAACATGCATGTCAAGTTTCATCAAAATCGGTTCAAAATTGTGACCTCTATAGGGTCCACAAGCTAAAAACGTGATTTTTCGTACAATCAGGGGCCATAATCCATGAAGTTTTGATCCGATACATGCCAATATCGAAAGGAACCGAGATCTTATGGGGATAAACCTATATTTCAAGTTTCGTCAAAATCGGATAAGAATTGTGACCTGTAGAGAGTCCACAAACAAATTGTGGACGGACGGACGTCCGGACGGACGTCCGGACGGACGGACGGACGGACGGACGGACGTCCGGACGGACAGGGGCGACGACATAATACGTCCACATGAAAATGTGGGCGTATAAAAAGATAGGCTGGCACTGCCAGGCAGGATACGCCCACATTTTCGAGAGATGGACAGAGAACAAGCAATACCGAAAGTGATTTTTCCTACATCTTTAAGTCCTGTATTTCATACTGTATTGGGAGCAGCCATTTAGTTGGTCAGTTCCAGTCTGATATTAATGAAATTCGAAACTGACAATGATTATGGTGTGACGGTACACAACCTAGAAATGTGACTTTTCATCAAAATCGGATAAGAATTGTGACCTGTAGAGAGTCCACAACCATGATATACCATATTTTTACACTATTCGCGTACAAACGGCGACCATTTCGTCCGGCAATTTTGGTACAATTTTCACGAAATTAGAACTCAACCGTCCTCATCAAAATCGAATTAAAATTGTGACCTATACAGGGTCCACAACCATGATATATCATTTTTTTAACAGTATTCGCGTACAAACGGTGGCCATTTTGTCTGTCAATTTTGGTCCGATTTTCCCGAAATTCAAACTCAACCTTCCTTACAGTGTAACGGTGATATAATCAAACGTTTTTTTAAATTGGATAATAATTGTGACCTCCAGAGGGACCACAAGCTAAAGAAAGGGGGATTTTGCGTATAACCAGGGGCCATAATTCAGGAAGTTACGATCCGATATGCGCAAATATCGAAAAGAACCAAGATCTTTGGGTTATAACCATGAATTTCAAGTTTCATCAAAATCGAATTAAAATTGTGACCTTTACAAGGTCCACAACCATGATATACCATTTTTTAACAGTATTCGCGTACAAACGGTGGCCATTTTGTATGGCAATTTTGGTCTGATTTTCCCGAAATTCGAACTCAACCTTCCTTACGGTGTAACGGTAATATAATCAAACGTTTTTTTAAATCGGATAATAATTGTGACCTCCAAGCTAAAAAAAACGCGATTTTGCATATAATCAGGGGCCATAATTCTGGAAGTTACGATCCGATATGCGCAAATATCGAAAGGAAGCAAGATCTTTGGGTTATAACCATGAATTTCAAGTTTCATCAAAATCGAATCAAAATTGTGACCTCCACAGGGTCCACAACCTTGATATACCATTTTTTAACAGTATTCGCGTACAAACGGCGGCCATTTTGTATGGCAATTTTCGTCCGATTTTCCCGAAATTCGAACTCAACCTTCCTTAGGGTGTAACGGTGATATAATCAAACGTTTTTTTAAATCGAATAATAATTGTGACCTCCAAGCTAAAAAAAAAGGCGATTTTGCGTATAATCAGGGGCCATAATTCAGGAAGTTACGATCCGATATGCGCAAATATCGAAAGGAAGCAAGATCTTTGGGTTATAACCATGAATTTCAAGTTTCATCAAAATTGAATCAAAATTGTGACCTCCACAGGGTCCACAACCTTGATATACCATCTTTTAACAGTATTCGCGTACAAACGGCGGCCATTTTGTATGGCAATTTTCGTCCGATTTTCCCGAAATTCGAACTCAACCTTCCTTAGGGTGTAACGGTGATATAATCAAACGGTTTTTTAAATCGAATAATAATTGTGACCTCCAGAGGGACCACAAGCTAAAAAGGGTGATTTTTCGGACAATCAGGGGCCATAATTCAGGAAATTACATTCCGATAGCCGCAAATATCGAAAGGAACCAAGATCTTTGGGTTACAAACATGCATGTCAAGTTTCATCAAAATCGGTTCAAAATTGTGACCTCTATAGGGTCCACAAGCTAAAAACGTGATTTTTCGTACAATCAGGGGCCATAATCCATGAAGTTTTGATCCGATACACGCCAATATCGAAAGGAACCGAGATCTTTTGGGGATAAACCTATATTTTAAGTTTCGTCAAAATCGGATAAGAATTGTGACCTGTAGAGAGTCCACAAACAAATTGTGGACGGACGGACGTCCGGACGGACAGGGGCGACGACATAATACGTCCACATGAAAATGTGGGCGTATAAAAATTACTGTGATGTCACAATATTTCACAACAAACAAGACTTGCTTGCATTGTCTACTGAGGTCCAATTAGTCATTGTTTGAAAATAAATGAAGTTTCTGACCATATTACCCCATGAAAAAACATACAAGCTTTATATTAGACGTTGTATATCCTCTAATCCTGTCGCCATGAAGAAATAAACCCCAATTAATGAAGATTGCTTTGAACATTAGTAATATCTCTAAACATCGTATTGTTTTAGTGTTTATGGTAACCATTTATTGTTTCAATATATTACTCAATATCTAAGTCTATAATCACTACAAAAGCATATTGCACGATGCACAATACAAACATAATTTCTAAAGATAAAACATAAAATATCTTGTATTGAAAGTTATATTTCATTGATACAGTTAACTCATTTATGAACCGCAAAATATGGATTATGGGGATTTAACAAGCAAACCATTCATTTCAATTCTTTTTGACTCAAAACATCACATATTTCAACTTTAACACAAACATTGATAATTTGTTCCCATTTCATTAAGGAATGTATATCTTTGATGTATCATAAGCAAACCTCAAAAACAAAATCAAGAATTAATAAAACTGTCCACTAGTATGCTTGCTACTAAATCTAAGTAAATAAAACTGTCCACTAGTATGCTTGCTACTAAGTCTGACGGAGATTTGAATTGATTGACTGGTTTATACAACATTGATTGTGTTCTCTTGAAAATGAATTTTACATGACTACAACACACAAACCATACAGTAATACAAGCAAGCATAATAAGTGTTAATAAATTCTCTTCTCAAGTATATATATGTATAATATATAATAAATCTATCTTACAAAACAAAATAACATTTTAGAATTATATTCACTGCAAAACTTTACTCACAATAATGAATACAAAGAATACATATAAAATAATTGTGTAGATATTTTGATACAACAATTGAATAGATAAAGAAACAACTACAGACAAAAATGAATTTATATAAAAACAGGAAAACTTTTTTTTAATTTCATTTCCAAATAAGTTTAAAAATTCTGTGATAGTTAAATTTCTATGTGAAATATTTTTGAATTATGATACTATTTAATACTTAAAATAAAGATTGATCATTCAAGTTTCACTGCATGATAAAATTACAATATTTTTGTAGCCAATTAATATAGGGCCATGATATAATACAATGCTTCTATATTAAACTGATATATTTAGCACTTTAAAAACAAAAAGATCCAAACTATTGCTTGTAAAATATGGATCTTAGTGAACGAATATTTACATTGATCATTCCTGTTATGAAATGAACACACATGGCTGAACAAATGTTGTAAATTGTTTTGCTGATCTTGTGAGAAAATGAAATGATAATAAATATAATCATTACACCCTACGGTGTATACATAATAAGATAACGTAAACAAATCTGTGAAGAATCGTGAACGATATATTCATTGTATGAGCAGTAAGGCCTTATCTCATCTTTAACATCAGACATTATCCCCAGTGGAATTGTGGTTCCTGAAAAATATAAGAAAGGAAGCTACTTATTAGGCTGTAAACACCATTACAAGAGGAGATAGAATCATAAATTTCAAAAAGCTATTTTCCTAAACATGATGAATGCCACAGGAAACCCCTTTTATATAACCACTACAAGTCTCACATATATTATATTGAATAATAGTTTTAAAGAACAATTGAAATATTGTTTTTAAATATTTGATATATAATTCTATGTCTTTGATATGTTCAAAACTATACATTGGTTATCCTTAAATATGGCAAATCCAGGGATCTTAATCGGCTGTTTTTGTCGGCTTTAGCTGATGGATCTTTAATCTAGCCGGTCTGTAAAACAATGAACCGGCCACTATGGTATCATTAATCAATCAACTTTCAGCCGATAACAAAGAGTTAATTATTACTCGTCGATTAAGAAACCCATAAAAGAGTCAATACAATATGAATACCTTCAGCTTCAATCCGTATCGGCTCATTTAATTAGTTGAGTCAATCAAGTAAAAGAATGTATATAATCCAATGTCGGTTCATTCATTTTTATTTAACACAATGATGAAGTACTTGAACACCTCACAGAATGACGTAAACGAGTTTTAGCCGACGATAGTGATGGCTGCATTGACCTTGCACTTCAAGCATGCACGTCATCATTGGAAGTTCCAAAAGTCGGAGAAACTCCCACGTCCAATATAGGTCAACCAAAGTCGAAGTCCGGGAGATATTTCAATTCCGAATGGTTAACTACTTTCAAATGGCTTTCGTTTGACAAAATTTCACAGAAAATGTTTTGTCTCGTAAGTTATTAATTTAGTCTTCTTTTTTAAGTCACGTACCGTAATAACCTACTGATCTCGTATATTAATAATTATTATTATTATGTTAGCATTGAGTAAATCTGGTAATAACCTACTGACCCGTATATAATTATTATGTCAAGTAATAGAATATCATGAAAATTGGCCACGTGACTTTTCGCACGTCGGCATATTTCCGATTTCCGACTATACACAAAAACTAATTTGTGCTAATTTGTTATAATTGATATGTGCTTACATTCTTTTTATTTTTATATATTGACAAATGACCACAATAATACAATTATAAAAAAAACATATTTATATTTACTGGTAGTTTTTATTTTTACTAAATTATAACTTTCGTTTGGTTGGATGAAAGCTAAAGTAGGAATATGCATAATGCAAGCTGCTGAAATTGGACTATAAATTTCGATATTATTATTGATGTATGAATACAGGTATGCAATTACAACAGAGGTTTTGTTTATTCAAAGTTTAAGCTATTATTATTCGGAATACGTTATGCAATTATTAACGTGAATAAAGTATGCATAAACCAACATGTCTGTTGTTGAAAATACGACTATCCGTTAGGCTTACCCTTGGCCGGTTCATTTCAAGATAGGTTGCCAGGCAACGAAACATACGCCCACAGCAGCTAAATCGTCCGGGCAGTCAACAAGGGTTGTCGCATATTTTTACTTTTTTCGGTAATGAAACATTTGTAATACACTAAAAACTGATTAAGAGTAACAACTCATTATGTAATTATCAGAAAATCATTAGAATTTGATTGCTTTTTATAAAGTTTTACCCCAAGCTAACAATTAGTATATACATGAAACATTTAATATCATGGATTTAGCTATTCAGTTATCTAAATTCATTGAAAATCAAAATACTTGTTCGTTTCAACACCTTAAACTCTATGTATCAATCTGAAGTCAATCGGATGGTAACTTTGGCCTCTATAGCGTCACAAGAATTTTTGAAGTTATCAAGGGAGATAACTCTGGCAGTAATTATTTGAAATCGCTGAAAATCAATAGGCTTCTTCTTCTCATGACCTTAAACACTGTGTATAAATCTAAAGTCAATCGGATATTAACTTTGGCCTCCAGAGCGTCCACAAGATTTTTTGAGGTGATCAAGGGCCATAACTCTGGCACTAACTATCGGAAATTGCTGAAAATCAATAGGCGTCTTCGTCTTATAACCTTAAACACTGTGTATAAATTTAAAGTCAATCGGATATTAACTTTGGCCTCTAGAGCGTCCACAAGATTTTTTGAAGTGATCAAGGGCCATAACTCTGGCAGTAATTATCGGAAATCGCTGAAAATCAATAGGCGTCTTCGTCTTATAACCTTAAACACTGTGTATAAATTTAAAGTCAATCGGATATTAACTTTGGCCTCTAGAGCGTCCACAAGATTTTTTGAAGTGATCAAGGGCCATAACTCTGGCACTAATTATCGGAAATCGCTGAAAATCAATAGGCTTCTTCGTCTTATGACCTTAAACACTATGTATAAATTTAAAGTCAATCGGATATTAACTTTGACCTTTAGAGCGTCCACAAGATTTTTTAAAGAGATCAAGGGCCATAACTCTTGTACTAATTATCGGAAATCGCCGAAAATCAATAGGCTTCATTGTCTTATGACCTTAAACGCTGTGTATAAATTTAAAGTCAATCGGATATTAACTTTGGCCTCTAGAGCGTCCACAAGATTTTTTGAAGTGATCAAGGGCCATAACTCTGGTAGTTATTATCGGAAATCGCTGAAAAACAATAGGCTTCTTCGTCTCATGACCTTAAACACTGTGTATAAATTTAAAGTCAATTGGATATTAACTTTAGCCTGTAGAGCGTCCACAAGCAATTGTGGACGCCGGACCGACGGACGGACAGACGGACGGGGGCGACGACAATATACGACCACATTTCAATGTGGGCGTATAAAAATGGATTAAGAACCCTGGGCAAATCATTTATAGCTCTTTGAAAAAAAGCTCCTTATTTCGGAATAATTGTTCACGTTTCCTTGCATTAAGATCGTCAATATATTTTTCTGTTATCAGTCAATAATTAATTCCACTTACCATAAGGTAGAGCCACATCAAATAATGGATCAGGTTGTTTACGACCATGTATCTTTAAACTGTTATATTCTGGATCCATTATATCATCTTGATCAAAACCAACAGTTTGCTTACATTTACCTAATGCAACCTAAAATATAAATATTACTTCATTATATTCTATACTTCCTCACATCCATTCTAAACAAAATTATAACAATATATCATTTCCTTTATGTTTCAGTTGTTAACTCCACATCATCTTGCTCTAAAGAATTTTTGAAAGGGCCTATTCAGTAGTACACAGATTGTGATTGGTTGACTCCAGATTAACCTATCAATTGAAACCTTTGATACAGAAAGCTCTGCGAAATCTTCTGAATGGGTTTTTATTATAGACATTTGATTGGTTTATAAATCAAGATTTAAGATATTATGCAGACCAAGAAAACACCTATCTAAAAGTTAATGGAATAATCAAGCATGTCCTGTTTCACAAAGCACAAGCAAGATTTACATTCATGTACATCTTACTTGCTATCAAACTTATATATACATTATGTTTTATATGCTGTGTGAAACAGAGCAAGTATATTGTTAACCCAATCACATAGTCCAGTAACAAAACAAACAACTGTCTAGTTTTCTCCAGCCCATATGCATTTACACGATCAAGGCAAACAGTCTTTTAAACTAATGAAATTCCGTATTAGAGAAACAATATGAAATATATGACTCACCTCAGAGACTAGCATCAGATTAATATTCGATGTACTACTATAATTGCTTGAATAACCGTTACTTTTAACAAAACAATCTGATGTATAGATTCCCTATAAGAAAAAATATGTACACATAAAGGGAATAAGAGACAAAAATGCAATATTCTTTACACAAAATTTAAAATTTGAAGCCACAGGTTCCTCTCACTATGATAAAGACCCATTGGGAATGTCTAAAAACAGTTGTATGGACTAATATGGCAACATTAATGGACTAACAAAAATCAAATTCAGGTAAAATAGCTTGGAATTTCTATTTTGGAACTCAGCTTAATAAAAAGTGGGACCAGTGAAGGAAGTCTTACCTCTCCAAATAAATGGCCTGTAATAGGTACATCAACTGGTGCTACTAGTAGACCTCTATTTAGTATACTAATAAAATTACCCATGTTACTACCATGGAATAATAAACGATGATTCTTTAGATTTTTAGCATTTATGGATTCTTCTTCACCAGGACGTGACAATTTAAATATTGCATGCGGTTTCACTGATGGATCTACAAAAAGAATATAAATTGGCAATTGAATAATGTATCAAAAATTCTGCATCTTAGATTTTAATTAATCAAAGAAGTTCAACACTTTTTTCACTTCATAATGCGAAATGAAATTAGGTTTAGCATCTTACTGTTCTGCTCTGAACTGGGCTAATGAGACAAATTTTGCCCGGACAACGGCACTACAGCCTAGTCTTATATCGAATTCCAACTGTCAAGGGATCTTTTATGTGCACGCCAATGTGTACACAGGACCTCTGTTTTTCATTCAACCCAAACGCCAAGACAGCTATCTTTGTCAGGCCCTCTGTCCTAAGTCACTGTCTCACTGACAAGGGGGAACCACGCTGGAAAATCATGAACCTTTTTCAGCCAACACCTGGATCGAACCAAGGTCTTACTGAGTCAATGCAGTTCCTAAAGCCATTAGAATATTATAAATACAATTTGAAACTTAAACATGCATTATGCAAGAGCAAAATCTGCCTATTACAAGTCATTCTTTAGGCCTGAAATGTTATCTAAATTATCAATACGATATTAATTAACTTATCCAGACCATAATAAACCCTCAATGTCTAGGCTAGCCTTCGATGTTGGCTGGATTAGATTGCCGCTTAATGGCCATTGATAATTAAATTTAAGAAGTGGATAATCGAGACTATGCTGTTTATATCAATGATTTTAGTAATGATGACAGAGGCTAGAGGGAAATCACACCCACTTCATTCTGTGCTCATAGTGGATCAATTTGACTGAAATTTTCAGCAAATTACCTTTACCTCTAGTTTCTATTCTACATTATCTCCCATAATGTATCTTTAATTCACCAGGTGAATATAAAGACAAGGGAGCATCATTTTGTTTATATCAAACATACTGTATTCTACATACATAACCATTTGATACATTTTGAAGATAAATGAAAATAAAGTGTCTCACCAGAAGCTCTGATATATCCAAGTAGATATTGTGTTTCTATTGTTTCTTCTAATAATGGCTGTATCTTACAGTTTATAGCTTTATAAATATAATCAAATGGGTTCATATCTGTAAATAAATTAAATATATTATACATTATAATTCATGCTATATGTTTACAATAGAAGTGTTCCTTTACACAATTATTTAATCTTCTGTTTCCTCAGCTTCTGATAGGACAACATATGTCAACTTCAATTAGGTAGACAAACTAGTCTCTTGAAGGTGGCACTTATGATTAAGCATAGTATATCAATGTTCTGCTAACTTTCTTTTTATAAATCAGCAAAATGTTAATTACTATTTTCAGTCATTGACAAAACTGTCATCAAATAAGTATTAAAACCTTACTTATGTAATGTTGTGTATACCATCAGTGGCTCCAAAGCCTTCACCATCAAATAAATAGTGTCACTCTTTTTTCTGGCTTTTATCCTGTATGTAATCTTAACAGTTTAGCAATGGATATTAATTTTACCTTTAATTTGGTATTGGGCACCCAATAATATTTTACTGGCTACTTCTAGATCTAATAAATTAGACAACAGACGAAGATGCTGCTTTAAGGTTTCCTTCTTGTCAATAGGTTCAATTTTATCATGGCTATAACCATCCATTGGAATAAGATGATAGTATTCATTGGTTAATTTACAAATCTGAAGTTGAAAAAAAAAAAATGTTTTATTTATGAAAATCTAAGCAAAAGATAGGTTACCAGGCAACAAAAAGGGAGTCCATCTTGCAACCATGTGATTGCAGTGTCTTGCCCTCACAAATATGCTGTAAATGACCAAAGGTTCACATATTTAATATATATTTAATACATAACTAGGTGCATTCACATATATACAACACTCACAGAACTGAACAATAATGTAATAAATGATGTTTTTACCTTTTCTACATTTGTCTGTAGTTCATTTTGTACTTCTGATAACAAATTACTTTCTTGTTTCTCAACAATACTGATTAATTCTCTGCAAAAACAAACAATGGATATGTTTCTGTACAAATACCAAGCATTTTATGTACTTTATATTTTTAAGTCTTTGATTATATAAATATACTAAAATACTAAATACATGCACTTTAAGTTACACTTGTTAGCTGAATTAAGAAATAATTTGAATAAAATGCATTTTTACCCCAACTGCTGTAAAATTTTTCTGGCTTCTAATAATACTTCTCTTTTGATTTGTCCAAAAGGCATAATTGTTGGATCAAGACCAATTTTTCTTGTTGCTTGCTCCAACATACTTTTATCGCACTACATAAAGTAAAACATTTTATATTACATTACAATCTTTTATCAAACTAAATAAACAAAATAATTCCTTAACAATCTTTTCGTAACAGTAATCTATTTAATAAATATCTTAATCACTAAAATACTTTAATAATAGGTAGATGCCTTCAATGAAAGTTTTCACATCAAGATTTTTCAAGTAAATGTCCAGGCATTGCAGATTCTCTATATTTTGATGATAATAATAAACCTATACTTCTTTTCACCAATTCTCTAGAATTTAGACAGTTTGTATTAAAAATTTACTTTGTGATATTAAGATATTTAACTTTCTAATGCAAATGTATTATTTAGTATCAATGTCTATTTACAGAAAACACCAATATTTACCATTTCCTTCATGAGATCTAGAACTTGAGGAGACAGTTTGGAGGGAAGTTTTGATGTTAAATCTAATTCTACACTAGGAACCTTCTTTTTAGCTTCACAATGAATTAATCGATACTTTTTCGGTTGATTAACAAAACTGTAAGAAAATGTAAATATAAAGAATAACGTATCTTTTGTTAGCAAAGAATTCCACAAGAATTAATGAGCTAAGTTGAAATATTTTGTACACTAGAACTGCCTTCAATACATTTGGCTCACGAGAGGACACATAAACCCATCAAGGAAGGGTAGTCATTGGGATAGGATGGAAAACCAAGGTCCTGTGTACACATTGGCATGCACATAAAAGATCTCTTAGAATTTGATATAAGAGTATGCTGTAGCGCCGCTGCCTGGGCAAAATTTCCATCATAACATACTGTAAGCCATATGCCCATCTCCATTAGTCCAGTTTAGGAGAAGAACAGTAGGACGTTAAACCCCATTTCATTTCATTTCATATAAATAAGGATTTCCCCCTATCTTTTTTATTTGATGTATGCGTTACTTTCAGAAATTTACATTTTCTAGAAAACAAATGCAGCTTACCTATCAAGATTCTGCCAATCATTCCCTGATTTAGACTTAAATATTTTACAAAATTCTTTAGCTGCCTCTTCGGCTGTAGGGTAAGGTGTGTGCTGATATTCTCCGACATCTCCGATACGACCCCATCTTGTAAACAATACAAATATATCTTTACCCTTTTGATGTAACACCTAAAAAATAAACATATATCTCATAACCAGGAAATTAAATTGAATATAATTTTTTATAATTGGAAATCAATTTTCATAATCAATCTGTTACTATATATAACCCTGAATAATTGCTGTTCACTTTTGGCAAAAAATAAATACATGTACATTGAAGTTGATTGTCACAGACTTTTAGGAAATAAGGAAGCCATGGTGGCTATGTGAGTAAGATGCTGGTTCACTAAGCTGGAAGAACTGTGTCCCATCCCGCTGGTGGCTAAGAAAGTTCATTAGTATTTTCAGCGCTGCAGGATGAGGGGGTTGTGTAAAACAACCAGAATTTGAAATAAGAATATAATATACCCATCTTCATTAGACTAGTTGGGAGCAGTCCAGCAGGACATTAAATCCCATTTCATTTCTTATATAAAAAAAACCAAACTAACCTGCATCTTATAGAAACTGTAACGCCCATAGAATCCAGATGCTACATTAACTTTAGACATCAGAACATCAAATGGTACTTTGCTTTTAGGATCAACATAAACAGATCTAAAAACAAACAATATTTTATAATTATAAGGCAACCAAAAGCCCCCCCCCCCAACTGTGGTTCTCCGAAATATCTAATTATGGAGAAAGGTAATACATTTTAAGATGGTAGAGTAAACAACCGACACATTATCATGCCATAATAACCTTGGTTCAATTTAGTTACAAATGTAGTTAATCTAAGAATTCACTGCCCACAACATAGATGAGACACACCCAAGTGCAACATTTCATAATTCATCATAAATCAAGGGTAATTAAAGTGTACTGAATAGATTCCCCCAAATTGACAGTTTCGTGTCTTTTTAAAGGTAAATATTTTCAAACTTACCCTGATAATGCAAAGTTACAATTTGGGTCAACAGGTACTTCCATTTCTTCAGAAGTATCCATAACTCTTGAATAAATATCTTCGAGGAATTTCTCAGAATCTTTTTTATAATCGACCACAGTATCATCTTTAGTGAATGGGTCTTTTACTTCAAATGTGCCTTTGGATGGTTTTTCCTGTGATACAAATTTAATAAACCTCAAAAAATTAGTGGATCAAAACTTTTAATTGACACTTCCTATTACTATTTCTATACTGGAACAGGTAAATGTGACTTGATGGCTTTTCCTGAGATAGCAATTACCAATGAAGCACCAATGGAATTACAAATAGGAAGATTTTATATACATAATCAATTGCAGTGATACATTTTATTACATGAGAAACATTATGGAAAACATGTAATAAGATTATTAGTGACTAAATCTTACATATTTTTCTTCTGGAATTTCCATTAACTTTTGTATCATGGCTGCAGATTTTGGGGCGCCTCTAATCAAAGCATGGTCTAAGGGAGATAATCCAGCCTTGTCTTTCTGTGTGACTGATGCACCGGCTTTAGCCAATATATAAATAAGTTCTTCGTTATCGAATGTACCATAATCTAATGATGCTACAACATGATGTATAACATTCCATCCTAAACCATCAACACATGTAACATCAACTGTACTTGTTTTATCCACAGTTGCATACTCTAAAAGAAATAAAATCGTAATTATAGTGTGCTCATTTGTAACTGTGACTACCACATTCATAACCACATTTAATAATGTTTGATATAAAAGTCAGGTTGTCGATACCTTCTGCCAAATTTATTTGCTAATGTCAATAAAAAGTGTGGACATGGCAGCAACAATAACATAAATCAATACGAGTCTGTAAAACAAACCTATAAAATATAAAATCTTACCTTTCTTGCTACTTAATCTCTGTAATAAAGATATCTTCTTTTGTAAACTTGGTTTTTGCGTTTCAGTGGTGAAGTCTTCCTCTTCATCACTATCAGGTACAGCATCCGTATCGTGAGAACTTTCACTGTGAACTACACTACCAACAGATGATCTATCATCTTCCCTTTCGTCATCGTTTACAACCTCCTCCTCCTCTTCTTCTTCATCACTAGAACTCCCCAAAATATCTGCAGCATTGTCTGCTTTTACCATTTCCTCTTCTTTCTCTTCTTCTATTTGAACTAATTTTAATGGGAAATGAACGTTAAAAATGGTACGAGAAAGTTTTTTTGCTAGTACTGGTTGATTTTGTTTGCTTTCTTCTTCCTTGGAAGGTTTTGTCCAGGTATAGTTCAACAAGACCTTTACAAGATGCTCCTCATTCTGCAATACACAAGAAAAAACAAATAAAACAATATACAAAAATCAAAACATTTTCATCAAGTCAAATTTGGTCTCAAAGTTTACCATACATCAACTGCTGATGCAATTAAAGGGGGTAAATGGGACAGGTTATTTGAAAATCCAAAGTTTTATTGTGAAAAATTATAAGCTGTAGATTTTAGAGCCTGCTATCTATACATGCCATGGGTTTGATAAGAAATTTGTATGAAACAAGCAGTAGAAGTATCTTCAAACCTTGTACTCAGTACTTCAGGTTTCTCACACTTCTCAAGATCTTGTTTTTATTATCGAAATAAAATAAGATGTTGGTGGTGTTAAGTGGATGCTAAAACTCCATTTCTCTTTTTTTTTCATGCTTAACATATTTAACTTACCAGTTTAACAGCATGCATGAGAGGTGTAAGACCAGTTGTATCAGCTAAATTGGGTGATGCACCAGACGTCAGAAGGAATGTCACCAACTTGATATGAAAGTTATGAAGAGCGAAGATAAGTGGAGTTACTCCTAAGTTTGATTTGGTTGTGAAATAGTCGATATAATTACCATGAAGAACCCAACCAATGGCTAGAGCATCAGGTAAAGGACGGTCAAAGTGAAAATCAAATGTTGCTCCTTTATTAATGAGCATCTGTAACCATTTTCTGAAAAGGTAATTTAAAATAAGATTGATGTTAACATGGTTCAATTTAATTTCAATCATTCGCTTGTGTGTAAAGAGGAAACAGGAGGACCCGGAGAAAAACAACGAGGTCAGACAGGTGACCCTATTCCTTGTCATGTACAATCTGGGAATCGAAACCACACCAGTTGACTCGATGACAGACCTTGTCATGCAATGTGCACACGCTAACTATTCGGCCACCCAAACTAGGCATTTTCGGACTAACATATGGTTCAATTTTCATTTCAATAATTCGCTTCCCTGAAGGGGTCTTTAGCATTGGGAGGAAACCGGAGGACCCAGAGAAAACCTACGAGGCTGGACAAAGAATCTTAAAAATCTATAAGAGAGATAGAAATTATATAATATTCTCATAAAAATTTACGTACAGAAGTTTTACTGACAGTGTATAACAACGACACATACCTGCTACTTTCCCAGTCTGCTTCTATTTTGTCAAAGTCCCACAAAAATGCCGCCACAACGTTACGACCAAATTTATCTTTCCAATTTATGTCAAAACTGGGATTTTTTTCTGAAATATATAAAATAAAATGATTAAAATCATAGAATATCATGGAATAACTTAGGTAGATTATGTATGAAAAAAAAAGAAAGTTACTATAATTTAATACTGGGTTTGATTCACCATAACCTTTTGGATCGTCAGGGTTATTTTCATGTACTGTTTTTTCCATAAATTATTTCAATGGCATTTAATAATTGAACTGGAATATACAGGTCACAGTTCTATGGGATAAAATTACTGCTTATTACTAAGTGACGTTTTAACGAAGCTAATTAAGTTAGGTAATTAAAACGGTGTCTGTTTTTTTTTTTATAATAACAATATTTTATTCTCAGAAAAGAATTGAGGAACAGGCTAGGCCTACATTACCTCTCTCCTATATAACAGAAAATATATACAAAAAGACTATATAACCAAATCATGATAAAATCTAACTGAATAGTATAACAATAAAATAAACAAAAAATGGCTATGTACATATATTAGAATTTCAAGTTTGCCAAATACATATTTTGAACTATTGGATAAATATTGTAATTGAAAATTTTAATTGAATCTTCCGGAGATGTCTAGAAATCTATGAACATGTTGGAAGATCATATTTGAAATAGTAATATCATTAGTTCCATTTAATAATGTCTGTAGTGAAAATTAGGTTTTGGGGTAAGATAAAAATAGAAAGTTTACGTGCATCGGAATGTAGAGGACAGGTTAAAAGGTAATGATCGGCATCATCGAAATCATGACCGCAAGCGCATACAGGACTGTTTGAAATGTGCCTTAAGAACTTATGACCATTTAAGTCACTACAGGAAAGGCGAAGTCGACAATGTATCTGGTTGGTTGGTATACAACAACCAAGTGTAATATTTTACATGTATATATTATCTGGTTGAAATGTCGCTCAGTAAAATGTATCGAGTTTATTTTGTTTACCTATTAAAAACTCAGCTACACTTTGCGGATGATGATACAATGCTGCATAAAATATAGGCGTACAACCATATTCATCTGCTTGGTTAATAGCTACATTATGATTTAACAACCTTTCTGCAACCTGCCAAAATATAATCAATAAACAATTTTCAAAATAAACAGAATACTTTTTTTATATGGCCAAAACACAGATCATGTTGGTGTTGTTTGTTAATAGTTTAAAATTGTGTACTTGTCTTTACTACAATAGGATCTAGAAGAATTGTTAAATAACACAAGTTCTGGTGGATCTGACAGATTAGCCAATCAAGAGTTTTGATGGTTTGAGTTCTTGTCGTCTATGTGGGTAGACATATATGCAGCAATAGAAAACAAATCAAAGCAAAAGTTGTATTTTCAAATACCCATTTGAAACACTGTCGAAAATAGATTAATGCAATACTTGACATAATTATATACACGCAACATTTCGACATGATTGCAATGGACGTTATCAAACATAAAAAATTTAAATTATGTGATGGACTGTGACTTTTTTCACACTGACTACTTTAAATATGATTAATTATTTCAGCTGTATTTTGTTTTAAAATATATCTGACCTTTAATTGAAGGTTAACATCAGCACCAGGTTTAGATTTGATTAATAATGTATGAAATAGATTCTGTCTCTTGTTATTAGATTCCTGAAGTAATTTAGGATTTGTCACTCGCTTCATCAACCGCAAGGCAACATTATACTTGCTGACAGTAATGGTATCTTCTAATTCTGTTCTCCCTATACCAGTTTTCTCTAGAAGCATATGAGCTACACCTTGCAGTTCACTTCGAATACTTTCCTGAAATAGACATTTTCTTTTCAAATAAGGTATGGTTAAAACCCTTAAAGGAGCTAAATCGCTAATATTTGGGGCCTAGAAATTGGCACAAATGGGTCGCAAGCCATATAATAATTTAATATGAATGTATATAAACTGATTTACATTCAATCATTTCCGTTTTTACTCTAATATCAAATCAGTTATGTTTGGCGAAGTACACCAGAAGTCTCAATTGAATCACAATATATATATATAGCGTCTGCGTACATTGCGCATGCTCACCGTTTGAGATGTATTGTGGAGTATACCTAGCCTTGTTCTTTGGGTCCCGAGCTGAAAATGAGTCTGAAATTCCGTATGGTACACGATTCGTGTACCAAAGGCAAAAAAATTATTTCGTCTTAAATATTGGATATCAGAAGCCCATCTTTTCCTGGTAAGACCACACCATCAATGTTGATTTAAATTGACAAATAATTTGTGTTTTCAACGTCGAAGACTTTCGATGATATTGAGTTAGAGACTTAGCTACTTAAAATAAATAGGCTTTAATGTCCTACTGTTCTTCTCAGCCGGGTAAATCTTATAGTATTCTTATTTCTCACAATAGTGTACAAAGTAGATATCAGTTCATTTAAAATTGACAGTTACACAGACATCAATACTTCTATGAAATTACATAACTGTGTAGGATATTTTCTAACAAAGCATCATATGACATTAAGGTCACACAAATAATACCTATGGGTTCTGGAACAACAATTGCTTGTGAAAAATACAATGCATGGATGACTTTTATTTTCACATTTACAAATATTGCACCGGCCACTGTTGCTAATTATGCGCCCTACAGAATGATGAATTCCTGCTGTCATTTTTTAACATTTAATTGCCTGAGAACAGGGGCGTAAATGTTGGTCGCAAAATGAGTGCAGTCGGTCGCAAAATAGTCGGTCGCAAAATTAGTGCAATCGGTCGCAAAATAGGGGTAGTCGGTATCAAAATAAGTACTCACTGTATACGTCACGCTACTCACGCAAAAATGTGCAGCAGTCGGTTGCATTTTGGCTAAACACCCCCCCAAACAAAATCGTTATGTACGCCCCTGCCTGAGAACCTACTAATTTTGTTTTATGGCCTAATGTTCTCAACGTTTTCAATGAATTTAACATATGCCTTGATCAATTCTAAGATATATACCATTTGTATTTGATCACAACTTTCTTGTAGTAATTCTGCTGTAGAATGATTGATGTTAAAATACCAACCTTTAGCTCTATCACAAACAGTGAAATGATAAATTAAAGTTTTTATTAAGTTTGATATCAATTCTAATATGGGTTTACCTGGAAAACAGGAAAACTATTTTGTGCAAGTTCTGGACATTTTTTCAATTTCTGCATTGGTCGCCAAATGAGAACAGGTCTTCCTTCTATTTCTGTGACCGGTTTAGCACTTGATGGTTTGGTATCTAATACAATAGTATCTCGACAGCTACAACCCAACTGTATCAACAAGATGGCACAACTAGAAAAAATATATTAATATACATGTCAATAATATTCATATGCTATACACTTCAATAATCATTTACAAATTACATAGATCTATAAAATATGCATTATTCTTGCTATGATATTTAAAAAATACAGTCAAATATACTTTTACAAATTACATAGATCTGTCTGTCCTTGCTATGATAGACCAAAAATACAGTAAAATTACTTTATTCTGTTATAAGTTTTTTAAGTTATAATAAGAAATAGTGTACATAGTCTTAATTGTCAGTACTGTTGCTACAATAATAAAAAAAAAGTGTGACGGACAGACGGACAGACAGACAGACAGACGGACGGACGAACCCATTTTAATAGTCCCCCAACTTTCTTCGAAAGGCGGGGGACAAAAAAGTCTCTATTTTCCATTTTGATATATACCATTAAATATCGCAGATGTTCTTCATTAAACATCTCAGTCATTCAATTGTCTATAGAGTTATGGGATTGTCATGTGAATTAATGTCTAAATAATAACTTATATCAAATCTGAAGCCAGAAAAAGATAAAGCTCTTGCATTTTTAAGTCACTACATGAACTGTATATGAGAGCCAGTTACCATACACACAATGGATGTTACTTTTTCTGGAATAATTTGGAATGGAGACATTCAGATCATAGTGATATGGTGGAATCTAAGAACCAGTGGGGACAAATATTGCTACTAAAATTTATTAGCCATAAACTCCTCAAATGAGAGAGGGAGAGAGAGAGAGAGAGAAATGGGGATTAACATCCACTCGACACAAACTAGGTCATTTCGGGACTAACATATGGTTTTTCATTTTTATTTCAATAATTTGCTTGTGCGTAGGGGTCTTTAGTAGTTGGAGGAAACCGGAGTACCTGGAGAAAACCCACGAGGTTGGACAGGTGACCCTACTCATTGCCACGTACAACCAGGAATTCGAAAACCACGCCAGTGACTCAATGGCAGGCTGTATGATACAGCGTGCACACGCTAACCATTCGGCCATCCAACCCCCCCAAATGAAAAGGGGTATCTGGTATACTACAAAGACTAGGCTTGTCAAGAAATAAATTACCTGATATGTCTGTTTAATATAGACAAGGACAATGGCGTATTTCCAACTTGATCTTTAGTATGCATGTTAGCCTTTCTCTGTTCCAAATTAAAAACAAAATTCAATAAAAATCAAAAGTCTGACAAAAACCTGCTAGCCATGTTACAATGTTATTATTCAGCTTACTGGCCATACTCAGAACATCAAAGGATCAATCAATATATTAACAAGTACAAGCATACTATATCGAACAGGAACAAACATCTTTGCAGCCATCTAGGAATTTTGAATCCCATATCAAAGATCAAAGTCCTTCAATTTATGCGCAATTATCCAAGGAACATGCATGCCATATTTCCTGTCAGTAGAACTGTTTTCGAAGAACCAGATGAATAGCACTTGCAGACATGTTACTGGTCCAAAAACTTCTGTGAAATGTTGATTCCATGGGGAACTTTATTTAAACATATTTCTAGAAACATTTAAAATATCAATACACAATTGTGATACAAGCCTTTTGGAAGAAGTTAAGATAATAGATGTCTACTGAAACTTTAGATGTTTTCTCAAAGTATACTGACCTGTATTAAATGCATACAACAAATAGTTCCACCTCTAATAGCTGCTCTATGTAAGGGTGTTTGTTTAAATACATCCGGTTCATCTAATTGATTACCACCCATAGCTGCTGTTAGCAAACTACATAAATCTATAGGATCTAGAGAACTATGGTCTTTGTGACTGAAAAAAACACAAATTTTAAATTAATATCAATTTAAAGCATTCATGCACAAGAAGGCCAATAACCACTTTATTTAAATAACACTAAAAAGAGCTGAAATGTAGAGTTATGAGAAATGGGTTTTAACATCCACTTAAAGATAGGTTGCCAGGCAACCAAACATACGCCCACAGCAGCTAAATCATCCGGGCAGTCAACAAGGGTTGTAGCATATTTTTACTTTTTTCGGTAATGAAACATTTGTAATACACTAAAAACTGATTAAGAGTAACAACTCATTATGTAATTATCAGAAAATCATTAGAATTTGATTGCTTTTTATAAAGTTTTACCCACGCTAACAATTAGTATATACATGAAACATTTAATATCATCGATTTAGCTGTTCAGTTATCAAAATTCATTGAAAATCAAAATACTTGTTCGTTTCAACACCTTAAACTCTGTGTATCAATCTAAAGTCAATGGGATGATAAGTTTGGTCTCTATAGCGTCACAATATTTTTTGAAGTTATCAAGGGAGATAACTCTGGTCATAATTATTTGAAATCTCTGAAAATCAATAGGCTTCTTCGTCTCATGACCTTAAACACTGTGTGTAAATTTAAAGTCGATCGGATATTAACTTTGGCCTCTAGAGCTTCCACAGGATTTTTTCGAAGTGATCAAGGGCCATAACTCTGGCAGTAATTATTGAAAATCACTGAAAATCGATAGACGTCTTCGTCTCATGACTGTAAACACTATGTATAAATTTGAAGTCAAACGGATATTAACTTTGGCCTCTAGAGCATCCACAAGATTTTTTGAAGTGATCAAGGGCCATAACTCTGGCAGTAATTATCGGAAATCGCTGAAAATCAAAAGGCTTCTTCGTCTCATGACCTTAGACACTGTGTATAAATTTAAAGTCAATCGGATATTAACTTTGGCTTCTAGAGCGTCCACAGGATTTTTTGAAGTGATCAAGACCATAACTCTGGCAATAATTATCGGAAATCGTTGAAAATCAATAGGATTCTTTGTCTCATGTCCTTAAACACTGTGTATAAATTTGAAGTCAATCGAATATTAACTTTGGCCTCTAGAGCGTTCACAAGCTGAAAAACAATAGACTTCTTCGCCTCATGACCTTAAACACTGTGTATAAATTTAAAGTCAATCGGATATTAACTTTAGCCTCTAGAGCACAATTGCTTGTGGACACCGGACCGACGGGCGCACCGACAATATACGACCACATTTCAATGTGGGTGTATAAAAACTAAGTCATTTCTGGACTAACAATGTACCATTTTATGTCAATAATTTGCATGCACATAAAGGTGGGAGGAAGCTGGAGGACCCGTAGAAAACCCACAAGCATGGGACTGAAACCATGCCACTTGACTCAATGACAGATTTTATGATCTAAGGCACACACATTAGACTCTTCAGCCTACCTTTCCCTTCGTAGAAAGAGAAATTTATAAAGATGAACTGATTTGTTATAAAGATTAATCTAGATTATACATACCAACCAATCTGTACGAACACATAATGTAATGGCGTTCTTCCACGGATATCTTTAGCAAACAGATTGGCTCCTTTAGAAATCATCAACTCTTCTAAATCAGTGCTAGAATTAGCTGTACCTTGATTACTACTGACAGCTAGATGAAATGGTGTTCTCTTTTTGTTACATACAGCATTAATCTCGGCACCATGAGACAACAGGATACTGGTTAATTTCACTGCTTTAGCTTCATTACCTACAAAAATAATCATATTTGGATTAAAGAGACATGAAAATGTCACTTTGTTTGACAATTAATACAGCTGAGTAGCCTTTGTTATAGCTCATAAGCTTGAAAGTTAGCTGAAATAAACATATTTCAAAAGATAGCTTTCAAGCACGAATAATATGCTTTAGCAGCTTAGTATTGTGAATCTTTTTGTAATTAAAAGCTAAGTCCTTACATTGCATGCTGTGACAAAATCAAGTCACTAGTCCCCTCCCTTGTCAGATCTTTGACAGCTCCTCATAATCAAGAGCATATTCATTATATCAGGGTTGTTTGTGTTACAAAGAGCTCCCAACAAAGTGAGCATGGGCAATAATACAAGAATTTATGATCAGAAATAATTGAAAAAGGCTTCTTTGCTCCACAAATGTAAACAACATATATAAATTTTAGAAGGGTCGGATAAGGCCTATCTACCAACCAGAATCCAAGGAGAGAATGATACATTTGATGATATTATTTATAATGAACTTACTTCTATTGTTGGCAACAAAATGTAATGCTGTTTGCCCATTTGTATGCTTAGCTTTAGTATCAGCTCCATAATTCACTAGATCTTCTATCATAATTTCATTACAATGTCTTCAAGAAAATAATAAATAGTTTTAATCCATTCATAAAAGGGAAATGCATAAACAAATCAAAACAAAGACAAAATTATTCATAATTTTAAAAAGTATCAATACACTTGTTTATGAAATTAATTTAACTAGTGGCTGCCAGGCAGGATACGCCCACACATTCAAGAGATGGATAGAGAACAAGCTAAACAGAAAGTGATTTTTCGAACAATCAAGGGCCATAATTCAGGAAGTTACAATCTGATATGCGCAAATTTTGAAAAGAACCATGATCTTTGCATTTCAAGTTTCATCAAAATTGGATTAAAAATTGTGACCTCTACAGGGTCCATAACCTTGATATATCATATTTTTACACTATCATGGACAAGCGCCGGCCATTTTTACAAAATTTGACCTCGACCTTCATTACGGTGTAACGGTTATATATTCAAACAGTATTTTAAAATAGATAATAATTGTGACCTCTAGAGGCACCAAACTAAAAAAAGGCAATTTTTCGCACAATCAGGGGCCATATTTCGGGAAGTTAAGATCCGATATGCGCAATTATCGAAAGAAACCAAGATCTTTGGGTTATATACATGCATTTCAAGTTTCATCAAAATCGGTTCAAAATTGTGACCTCTCCTCTGTTCACAAGCTAAAAATGTGATTTTTTCGTACAATCAGGGGCATAATCCATGAAGTTACAGTCCGATACATGCCAATATCAAGAGATCTAGTGTTGATAAACCTATATATTTCAAGTTTCATTTAAATCGGATAAATATTGTGACCTGTAGAGTGTTCACAAACAATTGTGGACGAACGGACGAACAGGGGCGATGACAATATAGGTCCACATAAAAATGTGGGCGTATAAAAATACTTATTTTGTGCATGAGGTTGGACAGGTGACCCTACAGCCAGAGAATTGAAACTATGCCAGTTGACTCAATGACAGACCTTATAATTCAGCCATCCAACCCCTGGTAATAAATACAACTAATTTACTTACTCAGCTGCTTGTAGTAGAGGGGTAGATGTAGTAATAGGTGTTGTAGTAATATTTTGGTTGAATTGAACATTAGCTTTTGCTCCACTTTTTAACTGTAAAATAAATGAAGTATTATCACTAACCACAGCACCTGAGTCATGAAGCATATGCTGGATTTCAGTGTTAATGTTAATAAGGAAAACTTAAGCACATCACTTTCAAAAACAAGCGACTAGCTGAAGCTCTGTGATAATCTGCAAAAGTCCAAATGTGAGCTTCAATTGCCAATCATTTCCAAAGGACTCTATATTTGAGCTGAAGCCTGTAGACACAGTAAACATGCAATTTCTTTTATTTTAAATATTATTCCAACTTACTAAGAGTTTCACAATATCTTGTTGATTACTGACTGCTGCCATGGCTAATGGTGTCTGTTCTTTAGTATCCTTCAGTTCCAAGTTAGGTTTATATTCCAGGAACAGTTTCAAACAATCAAGCAACTTAGGATTTTTCTGACAATCACTTTCATTGACCAACATATGAAGAACTGAGTACTTTCCTAGAAAACATCATAAAATATAATAACCATACTATATAATTCGGTAGTTTTATTAAAAAGATATATTCCAAAGCAACGAAAGCTAAGGTTTTTCGAACAATCCACAAAGATGTTTGCATTGTGAATCTTTAGGTAAAAGATAAGTTGCCAGGTAATGAAACATATGCCCACAGCAGCAATGTAGTTTGAGCAATCCATATAGCAAAAAAGACAGTATAATATTGTCGCTAAATTTCAATAGGCTTTTTTGTTCCACTAATTTGAATAATGCATATAAATTTCATACAGATAGGATGATCAATTTTGTAATTAGAGCGTTTCAAATTTGTTATTAGAGTGTTTTCAAGGTTTACAAAGTGATACAAGGGCCACAAATCTAGAAGTAATTAATAGGAATTGTTGAAAACTTGAGTTGTACTAAACTTAACAATTACCAACCAATGAAGTTTGAGAAGAAATCAAAAGTGTCTAAAATTGACCTTTTACGTTGCCATAACCTTGAAAAGAAATCAAAATTGTATCTATTCACTCCAAGACCATAAATTCCAAGAAAATATAATTGTTAGCATTATCAATAAAATGTAATTATTATCTATTTACCGTCTGCTGAATATTTGTCTTTCTTTATTTCTGTACCCAGTTCATCTTCTACATGTAATTTCTGTACAGTATCATTTATATCAGCTTTTAAACATGTGATTACTGCTTTAATAAATGATACAGCACACTTTTTCTTCCGTTCTTCTTTTTTATCATCAGACCGATATCTTCGCTGTCTCTGAAGAAAATAGTTCATTAAGCATACATTACACAAGAGCTAAATCTGTCTATTACAAGCCTTTTTTTAGGGTTCAGATTTTGTAGACAATAATTAGACCTCTATAGCCCCTTTCGATGGCTTGGGTACAGCTTGGATATAAATAGTCGTCCATTTAAAATTAAATTAATAAATGGCTGACCAAGCTAACATTTACCATTAGTCACTGACATCATTAACGGAGTCAGCAAAAAAAGGGCTGCCAATGAGAATGTACCGGAGTCAGACAACAAAAGGCCTGCCAATGAGAATGTTACTTGATAATCTAGAATATGTGGGTGGAGTTATCTTCTGATAATCAAACTATCAGCAATTCTTGTAGACGGTGCAGACACAGTTAATGCCTATTTCTAGTCCAAACTTCCAACAGTGACAACTCCATTTGGAATATAGTTTGACTGAAATTTTCAATATTTTTTTTTGTTGATTATCTATTTTTGAATTATTATAACAAGAATTGCCAACTCTTTATTAAACTCTTAACTTATGGATCTTTATGTAAAGTTTTCAAGAGTGTCACTTTTATTATGGAATAATCTTACATAATGCATATCTTTTAGACATACTTCCGCTTTAATTTAGTACAAAATATTTACTTACTAATTCATCAACATAGGTTTTACAAGCTCTAAGTAGAGGAGTATAACCAGAATGATTGACAGCATGAACCATTTTATGGAGATTCTTCATGGAATCATCATCTTTTTGAACAGCTTTATCACCAGATTCATCGATCTTATCTTTACTTTCAGTTTCCTGAAATTAAGTCAGCCACAGATGAAATTAATACAGCAATAGAAGACATTAGTAGCTCAAATGAATATTGATTAGTCAGATTGTTGAAATAAATGATAAATATCATTCTTCAATAAGTCAAAGAATAACATAAATGGTACCATTTTACTTGTCTATAAATAGAGCATGTAATTCTTATAGCCGATAATGCCTAAAAATATACTTACTTTTTTAGAGATAAATTCAATTATACAGCCCATGTCAGATATTGCACATTGTTCGGCCATTAGATGTAGTACATTATTTCCATCTTTATTTACATCAGCAGATATACAACCCCCTACTTCTAACAAATATTTTATCAGTACATGATTACCCTAAAAATAATATAAATTATTAATTTATAGCTGTACAGCATTACTGCATAATGAAGTTTTTGAAATATGTCATATATAGAGCAAATTCACAAAAATTAGATATAGAGTTTATACCATGTTCAATTCATAATTTGCCCTGCTAAGGCCCCCAATGCAAATTATCCTTATCAATTTCTCTTAACAACATTTGAATACCCTAGCAATACAAAATTTGAATGAAATCCATCAAGCAGTTCTGAGAAACAAGTCCAAATTATGTCAGTAGTCTGGAATGTTGTGACTACAAGTCGAGCTACTGATTATACGGTTTTGTAAATAAGAAATGTAAAGAAATAAAATGGGGTTTAACGTTCTACTGTTCTGCTCCGACGAGGGCTAATGAAGACAGGTATAGGCCATTGTGTGTGCTATGTGTTACTTGGACCTTGGTTTTTAGTGCCATTCGAATGACTAGATGATAACTGTCCTTGTCAGGTCCTCTGTCGCTTTGTAAATAAGACAGCAATATATAGCTATTGCATCAGATTATTACATGATAATAAAATCATATCAGAATAAGTATTTTTACCATTGTAATAGCCATCATAATTGGTGATTTTCCTTCTTTATCTTTACCATTGGGATCACATCCACCCTCTATAAACATTTTAGCCATTTCCACAGTCATATTGGCAATATTATTGGAATCCTGAAATCACATCATTGTTAAATCAATCTTGATATGTACTGTTAAATGTTTAAACTTGTTTTTCTTTAAGTTTATTAGAACTTTTCTTATAAAAGATGATAACTATCATACTTACCGCTGAATGAGAAATAGGAATCCGATTGGATGCAACTCGATGAAGCTATAAAAAGAAACAAGAAGATATATCAAATTACACAGTAGCCAGGATTTTCTAATCCAGGTTTCTATTTTTCCATTTCAAGAGAAGGTTAATGCAGTTTGATACAATATTGTACCAATACTGACTAATAATAAAACTAAAATTTCAGACAAATTAATCAAATCTAACAATTTATGAAACTCATGTCTATAGATATTTGGTTTTAGTTTCACTATCAACATTTATAGAATAGCTCAATACAACAGCATGATTATGATGAAATAAATAGTCTCATAATTAGCTGTGGATTGACATGGTCAGTTAGCATTGTGAAACAAGTGATAAGTAAAGAACTGATGTGAACTCTCAGAGAATATTTTGAAGTTTTTACTGGGTAAAATGTGTGCTTCCTTGAAATTCTGTTTTTGGAGGCCGATTCTGTGAACTCATGATGTTTGGCACAATAGATAGACAAAGGATTTAAGACATATTACGAATGCTTTTAATATATATCTTATTTATAAAGCTCTAGTTCATAGCAGAAAGCACATTAATAAAATAACTTACAGCATTTTGTCCACGAATATCGGCTGAAGCAGGATTAGCTCCCTTCTCCTTAACAAGATATTTGACCTGATCTACTAGACCTTCTACTAAACGACTAGATGCAGCTAAACAGACTAGAGTTACTCCTGTAAATATATACCATCATAAGATAATAAAAGATGGTTGCCAGGTCGGCGTTACTGGAATTTAACTTTTTAGAGAGTTCTAAAGATATTTTAGCTGGATTAAGAGCAATGAATTAAAAGTCAATTGGAATTATGACCAGATGTGCGAACACATTTAAATGTAGCTGCATAAAAACATGAAAACAGGTTACATACTAACAAGAAGATTAATTGTTCTTAAATACCAATTTCTGCTCTTTTTAGTATTTCATAAAATAAAAAAGATAGGTTGCCAGGCAACAAAACATACGCCCACAGCAGCTAAATCGCCCGAGCAGTCAACAAGGGTTGTCACATATTTTTACTTTTTTTTGGTAATGAAACATTTGTAATACACTAAAATCTGATTAAGAGTAACAACTCATGTAATTATCAGAAAATCATTAGAATTGGTTTGATTTTTATAAAGTTTTGCCCCACGCTAACTATTAGTATACAAAAGATTTAATATCATGGATTTAGCTGTTCATTTATCAAAATTCATTGAAAATCAAACTACTTGTTCTTTTCAACACCTTAAACTATGTGTATCAATCTGAAGTCAAACAGATGATAAGTTTGGCCTCCATAGCGTCACAAGATTTATTTGAAGTTATCTAGGGAGATAACTCCGGCAGTAATGATTTGAAATCGCTGAAAATCAATAGGCTTCTTCGTCTCATGACCTTAAACACTATGTGTAAATTTAAAGTCAATCGGATATTAACTTAAAGTGTCCACAGGATTTTTTGAAGTGATCAAGGGCCATAACTCTGGCAGTAATTATTGGAAATCGCTGAAAATCAATAGACGCATTCGTCTCATGACTGTAAACACTGTGTATAAATTTGAAGTTAATCGGATATTGAAACTTTGGCCTCTAGAGCATCCACAAAATTTCTTGAAGTGATCAAGGGCCAAAACTCTGGCAGTAATTATTGGAAATAGCTGAAAATAAATAGATGTCTTCATCTCATGAATGTAAACACTGTGTATAAATTTGGAAGTCAATCGGATATTAACTTTGGCATCTAGAGCATCCACAAGATTTTTTGAAGTGATCAAGGGCCATAACTCTGGCAGTAATTATCAGAAATCGCTGAAAATCAAAAGGCTTCTTCATCTCATGACTGCAAACAAGATTTTTTTAAGTGATCAAGGGCAATAACTCTGACACTAATTATCAGAAATTGCTGAAAATCGATAGGCTTCTTCGTCTCATGACCTTAAACAATGTGTATAAATCTAAAGTCAATCGGATAATAACTTTGGCCTCTAGAGCGTCAACAAGATTTTATGAAGTCATCAATTGCCATAACTCTGGTAGTTCTTATCGGAAATCGCTGAAAAACAATAGGCTTCTTCGTCTCATCGGATATTAACTTTAGCCTCTAGAGCTGGACAGATAGATGGGGGCGACGACAATATATGTGGGCGTATAATAAAATGTAAAATAATGTTTTTATCTCACTTTACCTTCATCATCTGTAAAGTTTATATCACCTCCTATTTCACTTAGTATAAAGTCTACAATACCAATATGACCTTTCAGAAATGCAATACTGAGTGGTGTTGTCTAAATGAAGAAAAACAAATGGGACAATATTAAATTTTCATGTACAAAATTGATGATGAAATTTAATACCTTCGACATTTTGTGTAGTATTTATAAAGATCTGACAGTTCTCACTATAACAGTCGAAAAGTATATAATGTAAACAAATATTGCTTCACTCTGAACAAAGATATTAGCCTGTGAATTTTAGGATAGTCTTGATTGTCATTACTGGCACTTTCATGATAACAAAGTCTTGATCATCCATTTTTATGTTAAATTATCCATCAATAACTGTATACAAATCCAGTAAATATAGCACGGAAAAATGATTATGATATGGATATGTTAATTAATGTCCAAAAAATTATTTAGATAACATTTTAGGCCCAAGAAAGACCTGCAATAGGCAGATTTAGCTCTTGTAGAATGGACATGTAACAAAAGAGGATTATCAATGTTAGCAATTTCATCAATTTTTAATATCACTAATTACATTAATACCTTCCAATGATTTGCAACAGCGGCATCTGCTCCAGCATCTTTTATTAGTAGTTTCAGGCAGAAGTACCATCCATATGCTGCAGCATAATGTACGAGTGTATTGCCTGAACTATCAGTACGATTAGGATCAGCTCCAATATATAGTAGATAAGATGCTACATGAGTATTACCATTCTTTATGGCATGAGTTAAAGCTGTTCTTTTAAATTTATCTACAATTATATAATTCATATATCTCAATAACATTCTGCAAACAATAAACATTTAAGATTTATCTTGAAGTTCATAGATTAAGTAAACAACTGAATAAAATTTATGAAAACAAAATCAAATTCTATTAACATTGATACGGGTCCATAAATAGTTGCACACATAGATAACATTCATGTCAAAAGTTATATATACCATAATCAGAGAAGAGAGAATGTGAACAAAATTTACCTAACAATTCAACAGTAGCTCCAGCTTGTACAAGCATTCGTACAATATCTAACTGTCCAGTAGCGGCTGCTATCATTAAAGCAGATAACTTCTCTTTTCCGGCTGACAATTGTCTATTGAGATTAGCACCATGTTTAATTAATACTCTTACTACTTCCTGAAATTATAAATTGTGTTCTCATCAATTAAAACACTATTTATAAATAACAATTAATTCTAAAAGATTTCACAAGTCTATAATAAGCTCATAAACACGAAGAAATTAAGGTGTATTTGAAAATCAATTTTATAATAAAGATAAGCTTACTGTATGATAATGAGTAACAGCAAGGTGTAAAGCTGTATATGTAGATTGGCATGGACGATCAATTCCACCATTTCCCCACTTGGACACCATCGCATCTTGACCAAAACTTGATTCTATAGGAACAAAAGTAAAGAGCAATTACTAACAAGCCAACAGTGAGGCTGATGTTCCCTGCCCGAATACCAACATAAATAGATGACACATTAATCAATTACGCATTTATTTTTTTACAAAAGTATCAAGCAATCAAACTGATTATCCATATTTCTAAGCAGAAAGTGTTTACTATCAAAGTCAGTCAAGCAGTGCAAGAGCTAAATCTGCCTATTGTATATCCTTTTCTAAATTATTAATTAGACATTAATTAATTTATCCAGACCATAATCAACTGTCGATGGCATCAGATTTCTCCAATATTAAATAGATTGGAATAGTTCACCCATATTTTGATTTAAACTAAAAATGGAGGAGTGAGACTCAGCTTCGAACAACCTGTATGATGTTTGAAATTATTGCACACGTCTTCTCAAACCTTCAAAGGCTAATATCTTTGCTCGCAATTTTTAAATTATTCTTTTTACATTATCCATTTTCAAACTATTATAGCAAGAATGGCTAGCTCTTTATCTAAATCTTACATAATGTATCTTTAATGCACTTTGTCCATTTTGTCTTTAGTTCAGGACAAAATATAATGTGTTTCAGTTTGAGATCAAATTACTAACAATTTCTTGTTGTACAATTGTATATGAATCAATAATCCCAATACTACCTTATCAATTGTAAAACCAAAATATCAATACCCACCTAATTCTGTGCCTTTCTTTATGAGAAGATCAACATTAGTTGACCTTCCTGCAACACATGCACAATGAAGTGCTGTTTTCCCATCCTTCATAATCTCAAAAGGGCTGGCCCCCCTTTTAAAAAAAAACAAAAAACAAAATAACATTTATTGCATCTATCAATAAAAACTTGTAAATAACATTGATACACTATACATATTGTAAAGCAGAAAAGGATACTAGATAAAGTGACCCTGAAAGTCAATGACAAGGATGGCCAACATTTAAATAACCGACAACGAAACAATCAGTTTGCAATTTTTAATTTATCACTGACATTCCAGATTACAAAATATACACACATGGACGGTGAGAATTCTGAGCAGTCCATAAAAGGTTAAGACTCTTTAAGGACATGTACTTTTACTGTCCTATTAACATGTTTAAGTCAAAAGGTAGTCAAAAAGTTCACAAGAAATTGAGAATCATGGTCATGTGTGATAGCAATACAACCACATTTAATTATGGGTGAATAGAAATGTTTTATACTCTTTATAACATAGATTACTAACCTTTTCAACAAAAATTCAAGTGGCTCAGTTCCTTCACATGCTGCTGCAAAGTGGATGGGGCGTCTCGTTTTTTTATCCATGACATTAATATCAGGTTCTATTGAGATCAGACGAGATAAATATTTGATGTTTGGATTGATGGCAGCACAATGGACAGGCGTTATCTAACAAATAAAAACAATTTATTATTAATCATTTAACGACAAATAAAAATAACACTTGCTGAAATAAAAATATGAAATAAAATGGGATTTAAATCTTACGGTTTATTGTAAACGGGAATACAGTCAATACAGTGGGCTATGAGGGAAATTTTGCCTTTTCATATCAAATTTAAACTGCCAAGGGTTCTTTAACGTGTGAATCACTACGTGCAGGGACCTCCATCTGCACCACTGACCAGAGAGAACCACACAGGCGACCCTACTCCTTGTCACGTACAACCAGGGATTCGAAACCATGCCAGTTGATTCAATGACAGGCTTTATGATACAGCGAAAGTCCTGATGAACTTTCTCGGTCAACACAAGGATTTAACGAATGTCTTACTCACTGAGTCACCATGGTTCCCCATACCGAAATAACAAATAGATATATTTCATAGGAAAAATATCAATTATATTCTATAAGTTCACCTTAAATAATAATGAAATATCTCAAGAACAACATTAGTAAACAAGCTGATTTTAACTCCATCTTTCACTATTTTAATTTCATCGAAATAAAAAGGTTTAATTCAACACAGAGAGAGGAAATCAACTCCAGAAGTCAGAATGAAGTCTTCTCTTCAGATGTTTCCTTTGCATTCCACTCTAATCATCTATTCTTAGATGGCAGAAAAAATAGTTATAGGTTATTTTTGTTTTTTTATAAAATTGATGATAAATGTTACAAATAGATGTGTAAACATCAAGAACGTAGTGCAAGGTTTCTACATTTTCAAAATTTAAAATGAATTATCTTACCCCAGAATTTTCAAGGGGCTTTTTCCTCACAGATATTGCCATGACATTCTGTCTCAAGTCTTCTTTATCAAAACTCAACACTTCTTTATGTAAGAAATTAAAACCCAATCCTCCTCGTTTTTCAGCTTCTTCAACCAGTCTGGCTGCCAATTTACGCTGTCCATGAATAACAGCATCCTCCACATTATCCAGTAATATTCCTAACTGCAATATATAAATATATATATTTAGTATGATAATTAAGGGTTTAATATTATGTTGGCTTGTATACTAAGCCATACGAAGATTTACATAGTTGTCTTATCAAGTTCTGATGCTGCAATTTGAATTTTAAATCTTATTTCATATTAAATTCAATTGAATGAATCCCATTTTTGGACTATTTCATTCATTTTCAGAGAAAAACACATCTGTCCTTCATTCCACTAGCTCATTTTGATTATATTTAATCAATAATATACACAGCATGTTATAAATTCCTGAAGTGATAGTGATAGCATGTTTTTACAGTTTCCATTTCTCTATACTTACCAGTTCTTCTCTATCATAATCTGATGATGACGGTTGTGATGATATAAAACAATCAAATATATCCCAGTCAAATCCAAAGCTGATCAACTCTTGCACAAAATCAGAAGGACAAACATCATTGGGTTCATGCGTGTCCTGTAAGATTAAAAAAAACAAAAAAGATTAAGGATGGATATTATAAATAAGATAGGTTGCCAGGCAACGAAACATACGCCCACAACAGCTAAGTCGTCCGGGCAGTCAACAAGGGTTGTCGCATATTGTTTCTTTTATCAGTAAGGAGAACATTTACAACACATGATAATCTTATTACGAGTAATAGCCCATTAAATAATTATCAGAAATGATTAGAATAGTTTTGATGGTTTGTCTCAAGGCCTTTGTCCACAAGATATTTCAAAGTGATCAACTGCCACAAATTATCAGATATCACTGAAAATCAAATAGGATTCTTCGTATCATGACCCTAAACACTGTGTACAAATTTAAAGTCAATCGGATATTAACTTTAGCCTTTAGAGCATTCACAGGGTTTTTCAAAGTGATCAAGGGTCATAACTCTGGCAGTAATTATCGGATATCGCTGAAAATAAATAGGCTATTTTGTATCATGACCGTAAATAGTGTGTATAAATTTAAAGTCAATCGGATATTAACTTTAGATTTTTCAAAGTGATCAAGGGTCATAACTCTGGCAGTAATTATCGGATATTGCTGAAAATCAATAGGATTCTTTGTATCATGACTTTAAACACCGTGTATAAATTTAAATTCAATCGGATATTAACTTTAGCCTCTAGAGCGTTCACAAGTGATCAAGGGTCATAACTCAGGCAGGAATTATCGGATATTGCTGAAAATCAACAGGCTTCTTCTTATCATGACCTTACACACTGTGTATAAATTTAAAGTCAATCGGATATTAACTTTAGCCTCTAGAGCGTTCACAAGATTTTTCAAAGTGATCAAGGGTCATAACTCTGGTAGTAATTATCGGATATCACTGAAAATCAATAGGCTTCTTCGTCTCATGACCTTAAACACTGTGTATAAATTTAAAGTCAATCGGATATTAACTTTAGCCTCTAAAGCGTTCACAAGATTTTTCAAAGTGATCAAGGGTCATAACTCTGGCAGTAATTATCAGAGGTCACCGAAAATCAATAGGATTCTTCGTCTCATGACCTTAAACACTGTGTATAAATTTAAAGTCAATCGGATATTAACTATAGCCTCTAGAGCGTTCACAAGATTTTTCAAAGTGATCAAGGGTCATAACTCTGGTAGTAATTATCGGATATCGCTGAAAATCAATAGGCTTCTTCGTCTCACGACCTTAACCACTGTGTATAAATTTAAAGTCAATTGGATATTAACTTTAGCCTCTAAAGCGTTCACAAGATTTTTCAAAGTGATCAAGGGTCATAACTCTGGCAGTAATTATCAGATATCACCGAAAATCAATAGGCTTATTCGTCTCCTGACCTTAAACACTGTGTATAAATTTAAAGTCAATCGGATATTAACTATAGCCTCTAGAGCGTTCACAAGATTTTTCAAAGTGATCAAGGGTCATAACTCTGGTAGTAATTATCGGATATCGCTGAAAATCAATAGGCTTCTTCGTCTCACGACCTTAAACACCGTGTATAAATTTCAAGTCAATCGGATATTAACTTTAGCCTCTAGAGCGTTCACAAGAAATTGTGGACGATGGACGGACGGACGGACGGACGGACGGACGGACGGACCGACAGACGGACGGGGGCGACGGCAATATACGACCACATTTCCATGTGGGCGTATAAAAATGAAATGGGGTTTAACATCCTGCACCAACGGGCCTAATGATAACGAGCCTACATCATAATGTGTGATATCATGGACTTTATGGCCTGACTGAAGTGCTTATATCAAATTTTTCACCGACAGTGGCACTACCGTCTAATCTTAAATCAAATTCCAACTACCAAGGGATTTTTTATGTGCATGCCAAAGTTAATGTGTTAAAACTAAAAGTCTATAATTCGGTTAGATAAAAATGCTAGGCAAGACTTTACCTCTGAAAATGCATCATTCCCTTGTTTACTACCTCGGCTGACATTCAGTTTTCTAATACTACGGATGCCTAGGTTTACTGGATTATACCTACAAATACAATCATCATATTATTTGCTTTTACAAATTAATTGAAATGGTGTTTTAATTCACTGCTATTCTGAACCAACTGGGCAACAGGAGACGGGCATACACCAAAGAGTTCTACTTCCCAATAAGGGGGAACTATGCCTGTAAATAGTCAATGCACGGATTGAACATAAGACCTCCAGGTTAGTGAGCGATGTCTTACTCACTGATGCTCATATTTGTATTTACAGCTACCAAAAGTGTTATATAAAACATCAATTATTTCTCTGATGTTCAAATCAGGTTTACAAGGGTTTCAATTGATTTCAAACCACCATCCTTTTATCTCTAAGAGAGATACAGTAATAATAATTATCATTGTTTCAATACAAACACATATTTTGACTTTTGAAATAGCTTGTCTTATCATTAAACGATGCAAATATCTGACCATTTATTCACTTGATTTAATAGTACTTTCATTTCTTATTACTGGTTATGTCTGTGTGTCTTTTATTCTTCATCACATATTCATTAAAATTATACCAACATTTCCTTGGGTACATTTTTTTGAAAAGAAAAAAAAACCTACACATGTACTTACTCTCCAGTGTCAATGCTACTTAATAACGGTTGTGGTGGTTTAATTTTATTATCTTTTCTGTCTCTAGGTGGAAACATTTCATCTAACAGTAATTTTATCATTTCTTTATTACCATTTTTTAAAGCATAATTTAAGGCTATCATGGTATTACCAACACTTCTTGGATAATACACCTGTAAAAGTGAAAACAAACAAACTAATTCAAAGTATATACTTCTGTCTTTCATAACTTTATTTTTTAGCACTATGAAATCCTTTAAGATTCTCGCAGCCAGCCGTGTGTTAAATAACTTATTTATGCACACAGAAATGAAATAGGGTTTATCATCCTCTTGTTCTGTTCTGCTCTGACACGACTAATGAAGACAGGCATACACTATACAGTGTGCTATGAGGGAATTTTGCCTGGACACTCTTGCATTCCAATGAACTTTCTCAGTCAATGAAGGGATCGAACTCTGTCCTGTAATTGGAAAACAATACAGAAGAAAACTTGACTATTTCTCTGGACTGTTGTTCACATTCTTTGTTAAGGTCTATTTCAAGGAAATGAATTATGGTCTAACCTTGTACGTTTTTTCGTCCTTTATCAGATCTTTTAACATTCCTACATCATTTAGTATGGCAGCTCTAATCACTAATTTACTATAAACTGGAATGGAAATAAATGGAACCTTTTCTCTGGAGTAGAAGAAATTGTTAAAATTAATGACAGGTAATGAATGACAATTTTTTCAATGCATTGTAAACATTTTAATTCAGTTGATTTGATTCTTGAGCAGCAACAGGCTATCTAACACCTCCCCAAGAATCAGTTAAATTGTGTTGTCTGTGATCTCCCAAATTATCAAGATCATTACCATATCCTGACATTGACAGCTTCACAATATACAGATAAATGGCATTTATCATAATCAAGATACCTAATAGCTAATACAAATATAAGAATACCAAAATTTCACTTCCAGTCTGTTCAAATAATAAACATAGACTGTGAAATACAGTAATGAGTTATAAAACATTATTATTAGAAGATACAAACGGCAATAAATGTGCATGTGTGTTGATAATTAATTTCCACTTGAATGGACAAAATACTCTTGAGATATTACTATTACATTTATCCCAATGGAAATTATTAGTTGTTTGTATACTTACTTAGTTTCAAAGAAAGGATCCTTTTCTATTACTTTAATTTTAGGATTAGGCTTAAGATTTCTATCTGGACCCTTTTTCCTTTCCTTCTTTTCCACTACTTTTTTCTTCTTTTCTTGAACTTTTGTCTTTTTACCTAATGATATAAATTACTTCTTTAAAGATGGCAGAATTTAATTTAATGAATCAACTCGCGGACCAATCATACATCTGGCATCGGCATTAGGTAACAAAAGAGCCAGATCGATCAACTGATTTCTATTGTTTTTAGCTCTTAAACTAATGGTGATTGTGTAATAAAAATAAAACACCCAATGAAATGGAATGTTATATTCGCTTAACATCCAATATAAAACATACATTTCAATGCTGAAACTTTACACTGTGTCAATAACTTTGGCATTATTCCAATATTTTCCATGATTTCAATTATGGCTTATAAATTTCTGATGAGAGTGAAATGGAATCAGATTCTTTAAGATTTACTTCCAGTCATATCGTTGAATATGATAATGTCAAAGAAATAAACTCTTTGATTTTTTTTACGTCAATATGTGAAGAATTCATATACTCCAGCCGAGAAGACCACAATTCCCGCCAAATATCCAAAGTGAGCAAAGACAGAAATGCAGATAGCGATGAAATGAGGTCATTTGGAGCAATATTTCTTTAAAAGTTATATTTGTATCTACTCTGAACAGCTAACATGAGGGACTATATTTGTGCTCTATTTTTTTACAAAACACCAAATAATTACAGGATATTTGTTCACATTATTTTTTCATGACAGAGAAAATTCATAATTTTAGTGGAGTTGACTTTTCAATATTATTTATAGTAATATAATTGCTTCTTTATACAAATGAATTTTATACGATTGGTAAGAACATGACAATCTGTACATTTCTAGTAAGAGAGCATTTCTTTGTATTGAAAATATTTATTTAGTTATCTGATTTTTATTCCAGATCTTCCATTCAAAGTTGAATGGCATCAAACAGACAACATCTATACCTAAAAAACAAACATACCTTTGTCTTTCTGTGATTTTGTTTTTCCTTTTGATTTATCCGTACCCCTTTTCCCCCTTGATTTACTTGTACCATTTTCACTTTTACCTTTAATCAAAAGAATGGTGAATTATTTCTAGACTAATGACTGTTGCTGTATAGGATTAATGATGTATAATCCTTTCAAATTTTGAAGCTAAGAGTAGTCCCTCCAATGAATAGAAGTGAAATGGATTTTACATCCTACTGTTCTGCTGATAAACTGGGCTAATGAAGACAGGTACACAACCATTCAGTGTTCTATAAATGAAATTTTGCCAAGGCAGCAGTGCTACAGCCTACTTTTTATCAAATTCTAACTGCAAAGGGATCTTTAATGTGCACGTCAATGTGTCCATGGGAACTTGGTTTTCTGTCCCATTTGAAAGACTACACAGCTGTCCTTGTCACGCCCTCCATCCTGCATCACTGACAAGGGGGAACCACTGCAGAAAATCCAATGCATCATACAATATGTAAACTTAAAGGGACAATAACATTCTTGCTGGCTTGTTAGCTCCAGAAAATAAATAATACCCTTATTTCTAAGTACTAGATTAAATGTCCTACCTGATGTGTAAAGTATCCATTACAACCTATTTTACTTGTCCAGAGGGTTCGAAAATATTTATGTTAGACTTTTCAAATCAATTGGTTGAATTTTTCCAATTTTTTTAATTAGGTGTGTTAAGATGAAATTTATATCATCATTTAATTGGAATATTCTAAAATAATACGATTTGTTGACCAAAATGAAGATTGGGACATATTTTTCAGTTACAACAAGAGTGTTATTGGGGCTTTAAGTTTGATATTTACTGTATCACGTATTAATGCAAGGTCATAAACATCATGCATGATTGGAAGGTACAGGAAAAGACAATTTATCTGTATTATTTGTAATACACAACTGATAATAACCAGTAATGCAGATGGATATCAATCAATGGTTTCTGCGTCTCAATTTTGCAACCATGTTATAGTGTCAAAAGCTGATCACAAAACACAAGTTTCAAAAGACTGAAAAGTTATTATATGGCTATAGAAGAATACCTTTTGCTGCAGTTTTTCGTCTCTTGGCTGGTGTTTCAACATCTTCCCAATCTTTAAAATCAGAAGAAATTAGGATAAGTTTTTGAAAGAGAGGAAAAACTTTTTTAAATACAAATTTAAGGTAAGTTAACGATTGTGGGTGTATAAAGGTATCTTATAACCTTGTTAAATGTATATATAGTAATACTAACTGTCTTCTTCCTCTTCTTCTTCATAGTCATCCTCTTCCTCATGATCATCAACAAACATTTCTTCATCTTCTATAGGTAATCCATTCTCCACTTTGATTGCCTTTTCTAAAACTTTCTGTGCTTGAACTTGTTCATTATGTGGTAAACGGTAAGTGTCTTTAGCTATACGATCCATTTTAACATTTGTTAACACACAAGCAAACTCTGTCTGATCAATGTAATCCAGCTTATAAATATTGGGTTCTTGATCGAGAGATAACCACTGGATGCGGAACCTTTTTGTGGTGTTTTGGACATTTTGTAGACTTCTGCATAAGTAGAATGATTCTAAAAAAAAAAAAAATAGATGAAAATTAATGTTAAAGGCATAATATGTCAGAATAATAGTTATAAGCAAAATTACTTGCACGACTGAAGTAAAAGACCATTTAAAATGTAACTTGGTTTCTACTGATTTCACACTAACATATCAATACTTTAATTTTATATTTTTGTACAAGCCATGTCATTTTAATGGAGATTTTCAATTACATAATAACAGTCTTTACGTGAAATTGGTACCGGTACGGTCATTGTGTCCTTAACATCATATTTTATCTTTATGAATTGTTTTTGAATAGGCTACCATGACATCCTGGTTTCTCGAAAAGTTTACTTTTTATGCTACTTGACTTATTGAAGCATATCATTTATTTTAAACAACATGGTCAATTTGGTTGTGGGCATGGAGCCTTTGCAAATAAGCTTTTTGATAACAGCAATTCTTTAGTTGATTTTCTATTCACCTATAATCATAGAATTACTCTGGTCCACTAGAAACTTCTACTGTGCTTCAGTCACCAATGACTATATAAAGGGAACAGTTGCACAATCTCGCTTAAGCCGGAAGAATTTACATAAGAATGAAATTTGTAGCTTTTATGGAAGAAATCTGGGGTGGCTACCCACTAATAATAGATTTCTAATTCACATTTTCACATTATAACATCACTCTAATAAAATTACCTTCAGCTCCTCTCACAGCAATGAATGTTCCTTTTTTATACAGGACAATTATTTCTTCTTTGATCATTTTAGGTTTAGTATTTGTCTCTTCTGTCATAGGAGATTGGAATCGTTCTATTTTTATCCTCTGACGTTTTAATGGTGATCTTGGATCCATCTGATAAACCTTTCTTTTCTAAATAAAAACCCAAAACAGATAGTCTATGGTACATTACAGGATAAAATCAAAATTTGTCCACAGTTAAATATTCTTTTAAAAAAAAACAAGGGTCCTAACAAGAAGAAATAATTTAGAAATCTGCCCATTTTATAGTCTTATTGATCTGATGAATATATTTCAAATAGTGTTAATATGTTGTGAATGTTCATAGTAAATTATGAATGCATACAGTACCTTTGCTGATCCCTTGCTTTTCGATGAAGAACTAGCTTGGGTCTCAGTTTCTTCTTCAACTTCAGGATCATCTTTTTCATTTTTGGCAGACGTATTTGACTTTCTCTCAGTCTTATCCATTTTAACAATCTAGAAATAAAATCATGGTGTTAATTGTAAATTCAATCAATATAACTTGTATACTTATTATGAATTCATATATTGAATACACCACACTCAATTGTATGGAATACATTTACTAATAGTATTTTTTTGACTAGGTTTTTCTACTATTTATGCCTTAATTTGAAAGAACCATAAGTAGTGATATAACATACTGGTGTATTCATTATATGGTAAAGTTTAAACATCGTAATTCAATTAGGATCAGAGTTAGTGATTTTCCGATATGGCAACTATCAGTTTTACCGATAGCGAAATATATCGGCCGCCGATACAGATACAATTACCGATAGTGGTAGATATAAAACTAATCAACATTAATATGCTCAGAATGTCATGATAATCGATGTCAATACATGTTATTTTTAGTCGGGAATTGCTGGGTTCATAAGTTTTGACAAACTTAAACAAGGGCCTTAACAATAGGATTCTTCCTTTCACTAATTTACATGATGTATATAAATGTCATACATATTGGATGATAACATTTGAGGTTCACAAGGTTCAACAAAGTGAAACAACGATGATCACTCTAGAAGTAAATTATTGAAAATTGTTGAAATATATAGGCTTCTGTGTTTCAATAATCTACACGATGCGTATAAATTTGATTCAGATAGAATGATATCTTTTGTCGTTGGAGCAGTCACGAGGGGCAACAAAGTGAAACAAGGGCCATAACTCCAGAAAAATAATGTAAATTGATGAAATTCAATAGGATTCTTCATTGAATTCCATGTGGGCTTCTAAAAAAAGTAGTAAGATTTGGAACTATTTCACCATCAATGGCAGTGATCAAAGTAAAGCCAAATGCATGACTTGCAACACTTCAATTTCCTGGGGTGGTAGCAGTGTAAAGAATTAAACTACATCAAATGTGATGAGCCATCCACACTCAAACCACAGAATAGAATTTGCATAATTCCAATGTATGTTAATGTCTGTGTGCATATGCACAGAAATGATATACGTAAAAAATGCATCGAGAGACCCCAAACTCTCAAAAAATGTGTAAATAAGGATTTAAAAAAATAATATAGACAGATAAGGATTTTGCAGGGTTTATTCTTTCCGTTTTACTGACTCCAGGACTCCATGAGTCTTGTATTATGTTTAAATAGCCACAGACATGGCAACAAATTGTCAAGCAAAATGATGATTTGATCACAATCAAATGATATTTTAAAGGTATTTGAACAGATATCAATATGGCCCAGTATCGACTGATATCGATTTTTACTTATAGTCCTCTTATATCGGCCAATTACCGATGATGAAACTGATTATCGGACTATCACTTGACCACTCAAATTTCTCATTAGCCCTCAGCCCACCCTAAGCTCAAATTTCTCATACACATTAGTCAATAACCTAACCATGTTCAATATACTAAAATAAGTTTTAATCTAAAATGAAAATGTTAAAATAGCGAAGTTTAACTCAGTATCATCCAAAGTCTTCGATATTGAAAACATTAGTCAATTTAAATCAATGTTGTTGTTGTTGTGATCTTACCAGGAAAGGATGGCCTTCCGATATCCAATACTTAAGACAAATTCAACCTTTTACTATTGGCACGCGAATTATGTACCACAATGCTTTTCAGCACCATTTGTAACAAGGGACTTGAGAAAATGAGGCTAGACATTCCTCAAGTCATACTAAACGGTGAGAGCATGCACAACAGACTGGAATAACCAGACGCTTGAGAGTGCTATTCGATTGAGCCAGCTGGCATATTTCGCAGAACACAACTGATTTAAAATTAAAGAGTTAAAACATAAACGATTGAATGTAAATAAGTATATACACTAACAGATTATATTATTATAATGCATTTCAACCCATTTGTGTCAATTTCTAGGTCACAAATATCAGCGATTTAGTTCCTATACATAACTACAAAATAAATATTCGTATTTTTTAAACAGCATGGTAGGACAGTGGTGTCCATTTGGGCCACATCTGCTAGATATTTTGTACAGGAAAGGCTTTCAGATTAACAACTGTTATATCATATTATGTCAGACATCTAAGTCATTTTTTTTTCTTATCACTAATTAAAGATAGAATGTCCCATGAATATGTGAAAATTCTCAATCATAACTGCACAATACACGGAAATATATTTCGAACAAATAAAATTTGGTTTAACATCTCTTCAATAACAATACGTTGGACGATTGGAAACAAAAACATGGTAAAGTTTAATTCTAAAGAATCTAACTGAATAATGTTTGAAATTAAAAACACTAATCAGGATTCAATAGGGGTCAATTTCAATCAATATAGATGTTTGTTAACTTGTCGTGAAAATATAGGACCCTCATCATATCCATAATCAATATTTCATAATCAGTACAGGAGTCTTGTACATGTATTCTATGGTTTTGGGTGCAATTTTGTAATGAACAAATAAAACCATATCCTACAAGACAATATGGAAGTAATTAATAAAAAGTAATTCACAAACGATAAAATAATAATAACAAAAAAAAAAGGGGTAGAATGGACTAAGCAATCGAAAACAAAGTCCATTTAATATGAACTGTTCACATATTTCTCCGAACATAACTGACTACAAATTACAATATTTTTCTTCAAGAATTGGATATAAATCACTTTACATGCATTCATATTATATCAGTACATGCTTTTAAAACCATTTTAGTCTATTTCAAATTTCCCCAAAATTTAGCCATATGCCCTTTAAATCAATAGAGGAAAATATGCACTGACAGCAGTATTTGAATTCTGACATCTTAAAAAATTATGTGCTGGCTAATGTGTATATGGATGAACACCTTCGAACTGCATCAGAGGTGAAGGAATGGTATTATTGTGAATGAATATCTGATTTTCAAAATTGTCATTCGAACATTGGTCCGTATAATGCCTAATGGCAATGCCATTAAAATTGATAAATAATGTGCAAGCTAGTCATGCTACATCAGCAATATTTTATGCAACGCTTATCATCTGTCCCTAGCAGAAACTGCAATAGCAAGATGATATGATAAAAATAATGTTTAAATGTTTATTTTATTCAATAACAGGCAACATGCAATTTTTCATAATCACCTACACGGTGGCGTAAGGACTACACTACGCACGCGCTGCTATTATTAGCGTATTACTTTTTCCTTAGCCGCCAAGATTGTGCCACACGTATTTACTACCATTGCATCGTTTATTTTGTATAATTACCTTTTCTATCCAGTCTATACGTTATCTTTCTGTGTTTTATTTATAATGAAGTTAATGGTAAGGCTTACTTTAGCTGCAAGCTAACGCCATTATATGAAAACCGCCGGTGTCGCAAATCACATGGTCGCCATTTTCCTAGGCTGTTCCATTACCCACCCGCGTTACAGAAAATTGTCTATTTCACTGATCATGTCTTGAAACAATGAACTATTGTGTTTGATCTTTTGTAAGCAATGTGAGCTTATGCACCCCTCTAAAGCATTCCGATACAAAAATAAAATAATTCAACGACCTGAAATGCGTGCTTTATTTTGTAAATTGACAAGAGAATGATGAAAAGTTGAGAGTAAACTATCTAAAGTAACTGTAACTCATCACTTTGCAACAGCCACAACACAATATCACGTGACACATTGTGTATCACCGATCAATAAACCAAAATAAAAACATCTTGAAATCAAATTTCGTACTAAATGTTAATTTTTCTCTTAGCTTCACTTTAGTAGAAATGTTCGTTAATTGAGACGAATCTAAATTTTATTTAATATCGTAACGCATGCGAAGTCGAAATTTTATGTTACGAAATGACGTACTACATCACCACCTTATGAAAGTTATTTTATTATCAAGGTATTGGCATGGACCATAATAAATAATACATTATTATAAGGTCCATGGTATGGGCCATATCTAATTTTCTTTATGTGATCACCGAAGACATTAACCACATTACGCGTATACCCGGGTGGTAACGCCATCCGTCGAGCATGAGGATTTACCCAATCCCCCTATTCTCATATAGCCTACGTACGGGTCGCCTGTCCACCCTCGTGGGTTTTCTCCATGACCTCCGGTTTCCTCCGACTTTTAAAGACCCCTACGCGCAAGCGAATAAATTAAATAAAATTAAACCATGTTAGCTCTCTCTCTCTCTCTCTCTCTCTCTCTCTCTCTCTCTCTCACTCTCGCTCTCTCCCTCCCTCGTAAAGACAAGTAACATATAACTTGTGTAATCAGACCAAAGTTATTTAACTACAAGGACAGATAACTGTCTACTCGTTCGGATGGCACGAAAAACCGAGGCCCCGCGTAAGCATTGGCATGAATGTAAAAGACCCCTTGAAAATTTTTCCGGGGCAAAATTTCCTTCAAACGCTTGGAGCAGAACAGTAGGACGTTAAACCCCATTTCATTTCAGGTTATTGCACGCACGTATATATTGGATTGGAATACTATACATTGTTTTGTCAAGTTCAGCATCACAGGATTAAACCACAATCGACCATGTTTTTGTGGTAAGGAAGTTAAAAAAATAAATAGGTTGCCAGGCAACGAAACATACGCCCACAGCAGTTAAATCGTCCGGATATACAGTCAGCAAGAATTGTGGCATATTAAGTAGTTATCAGATAATTTGTTTGGTTTTTATATAAAGTTCTGACCCATGCTAACGTTTAGTATAGAGAGTGACGAATTATGTGCGATGAATTGAAATGGAATGAAATGAAATGGGGTTTACACCTAACCTGGGCTAATAGAAGATCGGCATACGCCATAGTGTGCTGTGAGGGAAATTTTGCCCGGGCAGTGGCGCTACGGCCTACTCTGATATCGAATTTCAACTGCCAAGGGATTATTTACGTGCACGCCAATGTGTACACGGGACCTCGGTTTTCCGTCCCATCCGAACGACTAGACAACTGTCCTTGTCAGGCCCTCCGTTCTGCATCACTGACAAGGGGAAACCGCGCCGGAAAATCGAGATGAACTTTCTCGGCCAATGCAGGGATCAAACACCCGACCTCCAGACTAGCGAGCCAGCGCCTTACCCACTTAGCCACGTGATCCCCATATGCGATTAATTAATATGTGTCATCCACAAGTATATGTGTTATTATCTATTTATTTTGGGATTTCGTCGGGGAACATCAGCCTCACTGTTGGGTTATTTCATATTTGGAAACACGTCTCATCCATGGTTACAATCTGCCCCAAAACGGCACAGTTTGTCACGGGACGTCAGGAATATGACAAGTTTCTGATCCGCAACCAAGAGCTAATTGTCTCCCATTTTGCAGAAACTTTTGTCATTCCTAACTTGCTGGTGATAATGTACTCAATCTTCTCATGAGAGATACCCACAACACTGTCAATATGTTGAGTGACAATCGTTGATTTGCCATCTTCAGGTCATTTACCCGGGTAATGTTTTCATGAATGGTTGCTGAATGGATCATCGCTAATACTGCCACGCGTAAATTCCACAGACTAACTTCTTTACTGTGAAAAACCTAGCCTGCCCTCTGTTTGCCCCCCCCCCCCTCAATAATTTTCGAAAATAAGAAAAATATGTGATCTGGCCAGCTCTATGTATCTCAACGACCGTTGCCTGAAATGCTACCTAGCAGTCTATTTTGTGGCGGCGAAAATATTCATTTACTGCCCGAAATACTGCCAGACGGCATTTCGAGCCGTCTACTCTTCAAAGTCCGTTCATTTCACAAAATATAGTGGCGAAAATATTCATTCACTTTGAGTCACCCACTCCGCCCTTTTGTCACTTTCTTCTCTGGTCGGGCAAACTAGGGATTTGGCGACAGGCGGTTAAGCACTATTTATCTCGACGATCAATGCCTGAAATACTGCAAGGCTGCATTACGGGCAGTCTACTCTATTTATCTCTACGATCGGTGCCTGAATACTGTCAGACAGCCTTTCCAACTGTCTATTTTCAAAATTTTCTTGGAGAGTCGCCAAAATCTCCCCAAGGACTCGCTACTTTGGCGCTCACAAAGGTACTTCGTTGATGTTCGCAAGTCTGTTCGTTCGTTTGCGATTTTGGTCTCTGATCGTATAAACTAGTGATCAGACGACGGACGGTATGTGGTCAGATTTATTTATCTCGACGATCGGTGTCTGACTGAATACTGACAGACAGCATTTCCGACACTCTATTTTTCAAAATTTTCTGCGGGAGGTCCACCATACCCTCCATAAGTACACCCTACATTGGCGCTCATGAGTTGGATTCGGCAAGGTTCGCAAATCCATTCGTTTGACACTTTACCTCAACGATCATTGCCTGAAATTATGCCAGGCTTCATTTCCGGCAGCCTGTTTTTCAAAATTTTCTGGGGGAGCCCCCCCCTCTCCCTAGTTGAAACTCGTGCCTTTGCCCCCTTAACCTTGGACTTTGTCCCAGCTTTGCCCCCCCCCCAACCACCGACGGTTGCTGCCGCCACTGAAGATAACTGAAGATTGAGACAGTAGACTGACCTGGAATTCAACGCCCATATTGCGAAGACTGGTATGTAATTTGATTTTTGATTAGTTCGTAGAAAATACATACGTGGCCATTTGAATCATCAAAGGCGTGTAATTGACACAGGCGCTAGTGTAGTGGGACGGAATGATACCAGTGGGGATACCTAGGATGACTCCAAACATGACAAAATCCGTATTTGAACTCTTACATACATTGGTGCACCAATTTAAAATTAATTCACTATCTATAGATTCCTTAGACCAGGCCTAGCATAAAATCGAAACAATCACCCCATTCAATATTTGAAAATGACTGTGAATGTTGGGCTCTTGTGGTGACTAAGGCCATGGATTTAATATTGCATTACTAGTCTGCATCCTGATAATGGTAACATTTTATAGTTGTTTCCCCTTGACTTAATTACTTCCCTCCAGACACTAGTGAACATTGACGTCTGGTCGTGACGTTTGTACCCCTTGCCCCAACTCACCACTCCCATGCTAGGCTACATCACGGTTGTGTGCCTTATCCTTTAGCATTAAATGGTTCTGCTCTGTAGGAAAGGCTAGTCGTATGACAAGCTTTAAGTCCAAATAAATGTACTTTCGAGCTGGATTTCGATAAAATTATAGAACGTTTCTATAATTCGCTTCCCTGTAGGGGTCTTTAGCAGTGGAAGGAAACCCGACGAGGTTGGACAGACAACCCTCTCTATTGTCACGCACAACCGGGTCTTTAGCAGTGGAAGGAAAACCGACGAGGTTGGACAGGCAACCCTCTCTATTGTCACGCACAACCGGGGATTCGAAACCACACCAGTTGACACAATGGCAGGGTTTATTATGATATGGTGCGCGCGGTCATCTATCCACCCAATCTGTTTCACAGAGAATTACTTACGAATTATCTCTGTCACAGATGACTGTCTACAGCACGTGCATTGACTTCACGTGGCGTCAGTCATTGGCTCAACGGCTCGTGCATTGTTTACATAACACCCAACTGCTTCGGGCAAAATGATGCATTTTACTCATTTTAATACCTATTTACACTAAATAGGAAATATTTTTTAACTACAAATACTTCAAACGTCTATATTTATTTTTCTTATACTTCAAAAAAATGTTTGAGAATTTAATTTGTCAGAGTAAAAAAGTTAATATGCCGAACTCATTAAGTCTCGTCGATGTCATGCTTATCAGTGTCACAGTGATTATAGCGGCCAAGCGAATATCCACTGCGGGATCAGTTTGCCATCCACCCTCCAGCAAAACTAAAACGTAGCGTAGTAGGTAGGCTTACATATCTTTAGCATGTTTTTATGTAAAATCCCAGTTTTTGTTTTCCAAAGTGACCACTGGTTATCCCAGATATACGCTAAATGAGGATACAGACAATTTATTTCTCAAATATTTTCAAGGCCGGAGAGAGCCGCCCCCACCCCCTAAAAAGATACCTGTCTCGGGAACCTGGAAAACCCTTCACCTAAATCCGATTAGATAGGGATCAAGATCACGTAAGCCTACTATCTTTACATATCTACAAGATGATTACAATTGTCAGAATTTTTTCTGCACATCTGTCACCCAGTCAGCAATGGTAACACAGCGATGTTATGACCGTTTTTTGTCTCATCGTATACCCCTGCCAGTCCCGTCACCCTACACCAATGATAAGAGAAATTCACACTTTACAATCCCATGAGCCTTCTCGGTCAACACACGGATCGAATCCCGGGTCTCCTGGTCAGTGCCCTACATACTGAGCCATTATTTATTTATTTTTCCAAGAGGCATATATCAAACATGGCAATGAGGTGCTAATAAGTTACGTGATAATAAGATGAGAAAATTTTGATGAGAGAAAAAGTAATGTTGTCATGAATGACCAGCCTCTTGAGGACAACCAATAAACCACGCTTCAATTAAAACTAGGTTTATTGCCAATGGGGTCCTTGGAGGAGGACCAGGTTATGTCATCATAAAGGGGCAGATTCATTTGTGAAAGATGAAGGATGAAATATGACAGTAGTGAAATATATGTGCACCATAAGGGATGTGAAGTACAAAGAGGTATGAAATACAATGGAGTATACATACACTAACTAAAACTGCCGTATTTGTTTAACAATTTTCTTAAAAGTTACAATGTTCTCTGTTGATTTAAATTGGTTTGGAAGTTCATTCCAGGTCTGAATACTTGGTATTATTTTTGCATTTTGGTATTATTATAAATGCTTGATCTAGTAGATGAACATCCCTAACTCAACAAAAATTAGCTTTCATGTACACCGGAGACCCATTATGAAAGATTGTGTGAACGAACATGGTTCAATTCATTATCTGTCGCTCGAATGGCATGGTCATTACACACTACATGTATTTCAAAACTACTAGTTTTCTTTAGTTTTCTTCTTGGGCCAAATAACATACATTCAGTTTTACCTAGATGACGGGATAATTTATTGTCTGCTAACCAATATGAACAAGCCTTTAAGGATTTGGACGAGAAAACAGGATGACTCTGTCGTCAGCACACAAGATTATTTTACAAGGAGCAGGTATGATAATGGTCATGTCATTCACATAACAGAGAAACAACAAGGGACCCAGGATGCTGCCCTGAGGAACACCACAAGACCTATAGGGCCACACCGGTAAAATTCCTCATAACATTTTGATTCAGCAAACTTATCAGTCATGTGTCAGTTGAATGGCTGGCCCTGGAGCCTAACTGTTGTTCATATAATAAATTGTCGTATAATAAATTGTATATAAACAACCTTTTCCAGAATCTTTGACACAATATTGAGAATGCCCACAGGCCTACGGTTGCCGACATGAACTGTTTTTGTCATAATGGTTTAACCTTAACTAAATTTAGCTCATCCGGAACTGAATTCTCTGAAATGGATACATTTGTCAAAATGTAATGGGTATTTTAAGGACCATAGGCGCAGAACCCGAAATGTCCGAGAAAAAAAATTTCGGGTTTACAGAGAGCGGCGCCGGTCTTCCTCAAGAGGCGAAGAAAGGTAGCTTATCTTTTCCTCCTATTTCAGCCCGTGAACAAAGCAACTTCAAAATGGTCTAATATAGCCTATTATTTTGAAAGTTTAACTGTTGTAAACATGTTTTCCTGTTATTTCATCCCGTGAATACAAAAACTTCAATTTGGTGCAATATAGCTAGCCGATTTCCAAACAACCAATCAATCGTCGCTGGGTTTGGGGGGTCTTACAGAGAGCGGCGCCGGTCTTCCTCGAGAGGCGAGAGCTGACATTGTATACACCATTTTTTTTACTTTAACCGTCTGTCCGAATAGTCAGCTTGCCCGAAAGTTTGGAGGGCAGCTGCCTCCGGCTCGTGCGCCTATGTTATGGACATCAGCACAGTCTTTTAGAGAGCGAACTGGAATGTCATCGAGTTGTACTTTCGACAGTGTTGAGTGATTGTAGCTATTTTAATTTAACGAACCTAATGATTGGATCTTATTCCGATTTTATTGGGCGAAAAACTATATTTATAATTATGCTGGTTGGCCGTTTAGTTAGAGATGTTACAACTGTAGTTGTTGTTCATTTTACACTCGATCTGAACTTTTTCTTTATTGGATATGGCACTGATGGATTATTGGGTTCTGTTTTTGCCATTTACATGGCAGCCTTTGCTTTTGCTGCAGATGTAACGCCACCCCATAAGACAAGGGCACTGGCACTTACTGTTCTTGAATCTTCAAATAACGTAGCAGAAGCAGCGATCCAGGCCGTCATTGGATATGCAATCGATTATTTTGGTTATTTTTGGCCCAGCATCGCCATGCTTGGGTTTACAGTGATAGATTTTTCAATAGTAGTAGCATTAATTCCAGAAACAGTGGATCGCGGGAAAATGGTATGTCTGTCACCTATGAAATACATTAAACGCACTTTTAGTGTATTTGTTAAAAAAGGTGAAAACAAATCAAGAGCTGTTTTTCTGATGTTACTTCGCCATAATCACAACAACTGAAGCATCGCTCAGCATCATCTATATGCTAGGAAAGCCGTTTTGTTGGAGTTCTGTGGCAATAGGTTGGTATTTCGCCTCTCAGACTGCAGGCCAGACCATTGTGAGTGTTATTGTAATGAAAGTATTACATGTTTGCCTTTCGGAGCAGTATCTTGGGGTTGGTATCTCTATGCGCTGGCTATATTGTACAAGCCCTTTCTACCAATAGTCTCATGTCATTTATATATACACAATGCACGGGAATCTTTGGGTAGTAGCGCGAGCATCGTCTTCGTCTCCAATATAAAGTAGGCTACATGTACAAAGTAATATTTGACATTTACAGTACAAGAAATCTAGGGTATAGCGCTGTCTGTACAATAGTTTAATATCCAAAGTTGCAAGCAGATCCGCTCATACCAGGTTTCATGTCGTTCGTACTTGGACAGCGGAGCCTTATTCTTTCTTCGAAAAACATCGCCCACAAGAAGAGCAATATGACTAGCGCCAAATGCCCAGTTGCTGATCGAAACATGGAATTCTCAAGGCAGGTGATGTTGCTATGTAAATTGAATGGCCAAAGTCACTTGGTTATATTCGCATATAGCTTAGAGTTGTGTATTTATCCTGACATTAGGTTCATTCTGGTACGTGTCTTTTACTATACGTTGTACTGGATCACGGTGGCCCAGAGAATAAGACGTTGGCTCACCTGGAGATCTCATGTTCGATCGTAGCTGGGAGGAAAAAATGAAGGTCCCGTTTATACCTTGGTGTGCACGTAAAAGAACCCTTGGCAGTTAGAATTTGAAATAAGAGTAGGTCGTAGTGCCACTGCCAGGACACAATCCTTCCTAACGCACTGTATGGTTTATGCCCCCTTCATTGGCCCTGTCGGTGCAGAACAGTAGGATGTTAAAACTCATTTCATTTTATTTTAATTTACATATGTGACGGGCTTGACTACCAGGGGCTTGCAGTTAAGTACCAACCGGTTCAGGGTAATCTGGTGGTCCAATGTTCGATCGCTAGCATGGAGGTCGGGTGCTCGATCCCTGCATTGGCCGAGAAAGTTCACCTCGATTTTCCAGCGGGGTTTCCCCTTGTCAGTGATGCAGAACTGAGGGCCTGACAAGGACAGCTGTCTAGTTGTTCGGATGGGACAAAAATCCGGGGTCCCTTGTACACAATGGTGTACACGTAATAGATCCCCTGGCATTAAAGAGTAAACCGTAGTGCCGCTGTCCGGGCAAAATTCCCCCCTATGGCGTATGCCAGTCTTCATTAGCACAGTTTTGAGCAAAACTATAGGTATATGACGTTAATCCCAATTTCATTTCATTTCCCGGACTGGGAAAAGTAACGACGCGTTCTTTTAGCAGAATTTACTGATTAACTTTACAGGTACAGATGTTTTATACTCCATGTTATGGTTGCAAAACCATTGATCTGACCAGATACATTCTAGAATCTTAATGTGTTTATACATATATATCATAATTATATATTTTTATTTGTTTACAGGATCTTTGTTTGCTATTAGTGCCAGTATTTTTAATAATATTTATGAATATACCGTAGACGATTTTAGAGGCACTGTATTTTTTGGTTATGGCAGGATCTAATTTCATAGCAATAATATTTTTATAAGGACAGCGGTACTATAATCGTTTTACCTATTCGAAGTAATGGTATATCCGCGTTAACCCATGCGTATTTAACATTCTGTGACACACCTTTCATTGTCTAGAAAAGTCTCCGGGGCCATGTTTTAATTTAGTCTATTATTTTCATTAAAGTGAGCAAAGGTTTTAGAAAACTATACCCACTACATCCTGTTTCTCAAAGAGATATCCGAAAGATACTCCCCCACCTAAAAAAAGCCCCACCATTTTGACAGCCTTTTAATTGTTGTAAATAATACACTTGACTATGATCAATATCAGTAACATGGGCATTATAACAGAATTTTTGCGTTGAGTCGTTTGCGTGGAATGTTGGTAGGCTACAGAAAATAAATAGTTAGTGACATTATAATTATACATTATGTATTGTTTAATATATTGTAACAGCAAGAGGACCGTGAGGTCCAAGTGTTTTTACAATATATTACTTAATGTCTCGCTCTCGACCATTAAACAACTTAAAATACAGACACTATGCACGTGCGTTTACAGTAAAATACGTCTCGCTCTCGACCATTCAACAACTTAAAATATAGACACTATGCACGTGCGTTTACAGTGAAATACGTCACGCGAGTCTAATATTTCACATGGTACGATTGACAAGTTGCCCGTACGATTATTTGAAATAATGATACGCCAACATGAAAGGGTGACGTCACATCTGTATTTTAAAATACAATAATGTGTAAAATTTTATAAGTCTATGATGTGATTAGTGTATTTTATAAAAGATGAAAAGTAATATTAATTGGTTATTAGAAATGACATAAGAGCAAGCAAAAAACAATAAAGCGACATTAATGGAATTTGGGGATTAAAGATTCTCTGGGAAGGAGGTGCTCTATACTGAAGAACACAACGCTTAAGAGACTTAGATACCACCAAAAACGAACAGAACAGCAAAATGCTTCTGTTAAGATGTTTATAGGGAAATCTACCAAATTTGATCAACTGGCAGTAAAAGTTGATGAATATATTATTGATCTAAGAGATACTCAAAGGCCTTTATTGTCCATCGTTTTAAAGCGGGAATTTCATATTATCTAAGAAAGTCAAAACATAATTATTTCTTTGTCTTTTGCTCAAAAGGTTGTCAACTCACTATTATACGATCATGGGCATTAAATTCGGTGACACAGGAAATAATAACACAATTACCTCCCTTGTTTTTTTTCATTCATCCACGTGGAATAACTATCTTCAAACGTTTGAATTTGAAATTGATATTTTTGCCAATTTTTGAACTGGCAATTTAGTGATTTTTAGGATTAACAGGATTATTCTTTAAAGCCCCAATAACACTCTTGTTGTAACTGAAAAATATGTCCCAATCTTCATTCTGGTCAACAAATCGTATTATTTTAGAATATTCCAATTAAATGATGATATAAATTTCATCTTAACATACCTAATTTAAAAAATTGGAAAAATTCAACCAATTGATTTGAAAAGTCTAACGTAAACCTTTTCAAATGTGACTTGAATTTTAAAATATTTTCGAACCCTCTGGACAAATAAAATAGGTTGTAATGGATAATTTACACAACAGGTAGGACATTTAAACATCTAGTACTTAGAATAAGGGTATTATTTATTTTCTGGAGCTACCAAGCCAGCAAGAATGTTATTGTCCCTTTAACAAGGTAGGACTGTTTATATAGATACAATCTATTTTAGGGCTTTGTGTTAATACATTTTAATAATATAACTTAAAAATGTACCTAACTATGAAAGCCAAGATATTAAGATTTTTTTCATTATAATAGCAGTCTCCTTCAGTATCGGGATATTTGACTAATACTTAATTCGCCCTCGTTACATATTTAATCTTTGCGCATTCAGAAATAATTGACCATATTTTGGATTTAAAAAGTATATAATGGAAATGTATGTTGCTATGACCCTTGGGTACGGAAATTCTTCAAATTCTTAACGTGAAACTTCCTTGAAATCACCCCAGCTTTTTCTATGAAAAAGTCCATTATATGCCGGAAAGACGGACGGACAGTTAGTAGCGACATAAGCTCTCTGGATGGTTGCCCCGATAGGCTAGAACAGATTTCATTGCTGTTAGAAGAAAACCTTAACTAAAGAGGAACTAGTTTTCTATATTAAAATCTAAAAGGTGTGAAAAGAATACAAAGAGTAAAACGTATATAAATAAAATCTAATTCTACATCATCATTTTTAAAACAGAAAAAAACTATGTACATACATGTATTTGGTTAGTGGAATTAAAAACTACGCTCTTTTTGTGGTTAGGAAGCACAGAAATGGGCTTTTCATTTAACCGAGAATTCAATATGGAAGATTTTTTAACTGAAATAACACAGCCAAGACGCCTGCAACATTTAATTATTTTATTTGTCGGAGACTTTTTATTATCACAAAAGTGTGAAACTTTTAAAGCTATTTCTTCAAAATGCTGTTTTTCTTTCCTTTTGTGCTGATCCAGTATTTGAGAGTAAATCAAATTACGTTCACGTAACTCATCTTCATCGAAATAACGTATCTGGGAAGCTGGAGTCCCCAAGCGAAGAGTTTTAAGAGAACACCCAGTGCGTCTATAATCCAGTGAGCTAGTGTTCACCTCGGCCCTGTTTTTGAATGACCATGCGGAGCTGGGGCGTAGGTCGATCTTAGAACGCGTTCTGTCTGTTAGAAAGGCGGGGTCGATTTCGCGTTCCTCGTCATCATCTGTGTCCAAATATTTACTCATTCTGTGAATATAAGAGGATGTGCATGGCCTTGAAGTAAGTCGACTTCTAAAACTGGATGCGGTGGTGGGTCGTGTGATGAACTGTCCATAAATTTCTCTTTCTGGCGGAACACGAGATGCAACTATTTCTTTTTGGCGATCCTTGTAACGTTTCAATCTACGCTTCATTTCAGTTTGAGCCTTTCGCATATCCACAGAAATGAAACGTTTGGCAGCGTCAAAATTAGCTAATTCGAGTTCAAAACGTCTTCTTTCAACTTGCAGAGCCCGAACCTGATGCTTCTTCTGATCATTTTGAAGTAATTCCATTCTAATTGTTAAAATATCTGAAATATTAAAACACATTTGTTACAAGGTGAGGCATAGCCATAGATAAGATGCAAGCCTATCAAAAGGTAATACATTCTGAAATAAAACATAAAGACCTTCTTTTACTTGGTAGTCAGACCACAGTTGTACAGATCACTTTCAAGCCTATTGCTATATAGGCACCAATGTTAGCTGCGTATCTTGCTTAGGCGATGTACGATTTGAAGGTCGGACAAGACATATTCCCGTACTCATAACAATAATTTGGCATTGATGGATCGGTTGTTCTCGTTATTTACAATCTAAAACGTCACGAATGGATTCCGTCTATTGTATTGTTACACGTCGATTTCTTTCATTATGAAATGCCTTTAAAACTATTTCAGTATCTAAGAATAACGTGTTAATTACAGGGATTGACTTTGATCGATTGATTTACATCATTAATCTAATTAATTCTACTGATACCAGTGTGCTTATCAGATTAAATAAGGCGCCTTGGTTAATCCAAGGTCCGCATTTCATAGTTATAATTCTCTGCCAAATTAATTTTCTGCCTACTGGGTATAATTCTGTGATATTAATATTTGAAATTATATTCTTCTACTTTTCATGAAAATGTTTAGGCGAATTTATTTTCAGTAATTTTGCTATTATTTTTTTATATAAAGCCTATAACTTAATATGTTGCATGTTTGTGCCAAATAAATATATCTATCTATCTACCATGCTGGCCGGTCATCTCTGGCTCGCGGTTGTGGTTTCGATCCCTCGTGTGAGCGTATGTGGCTTGGAGATAGATGCGTCTTCTCAACCCCATGGGTTTACTCTGCTTTCCTGCGCGTGTGAGAAGATTATAAAAATGAAAATAAGACAACAGCATGGTCACTGAACAATTTGCGCATGCTATGTTGTGGTGGGTTTCTTCGATTATTCTAACAAAAGCATTTGCACACTTGAATTTAACTTTATAATATATTTTTAAAAAAAAATCTGAACAAATTTTAATATTCATAAAACGCGTGGTTTTGGAAAATGTTATGTTTCATAACTACACAGAATGGGGCTGTTCACGGCATATTACGGGTTGAACAATGTATACGCTTTTTATGTCAATAAGGTCATAATATGTTGTAGTTTCGATCCCAGGGTGGTCTTGTATAGTAAAGAAGATGTCCGGGATCCCCTATACTGCTAACAGGGTGCAATTGAATTATGGAAATAAATATACAGTACATGTTAGTCCTGAAATGACCGGAACAGTGTCAAGGTGAAATAACCCGCACGAGCGTACTATGGACCAGGAACCGATCACGACGCCATCTTGAAATTGTGACAATTGTCCAAGGAACAGGCATGTCAAGTTTCATGGCGAGTTTTTTCGAAGAGGGTCGCCCTCCAGAAGAACAAGAACAACAGGGTGAGTTACTGGACCAAAAATAACACACATCACAATCTTTTGGCCAGAATTTTGCCGTGATGTGTATTAGTAAAGAATCTGCGAATATTTATTTTCATAATTAAATCCCCAAGACGACAGGGGCATTAACTTCATAATTAAACGGGAAAAAAGTACGAACAAAAACAAAGTTGAGAAGTTTAGGCTGTAAAAGTTTTATGCAGAGAGCTTTCAAGTACCATGAAACAATGCAGACGAATCGATTTCCGATCAAACATTGATCATTAAGATAACTAATGACTGGCTTTATTGCAATTCTATGCATATTGACCTTTATGGGTGAAATGGCTGTTGTGTAAGAACCATGAATAATAGTATTGTATAAATGACCTAACAGCATTAGGCTATAATAACTACAAACATCAGGTTTTGGAGAGATTATCCTATTTAGGAAAATACACGTATTAACGATTACAGCGCTTTAATCCATAACAAACTTTCCAATATTTGCATTAAATCGAAAGAGCTAAAACAGTATTGTTCTATTTTAAGTCAAAAATGGGATATTTATAATAGCCTTCATATTACATAATAATAGACTAATATAACATACTGTACATAAAATATTGCCATTGAAATCATACATCCAGTTTCATTTCTTTTTAAAGGGCCAATCCCGATAACTTTTTGGGGAATAAAACTGCTTAATTTTGTGTTAAAATCCCTTAAAACCCATTACCTAAGGCCTACCAACTAACCCGATATTTGTGATATGCTTGTAAATAACTTAAACCTGACAGTCTTCACCTGGAAATGGAGACCGTTGTATTATACAGTATAGTGATAAAACCAGACATTTTTCTATAAAAATAATATATAGGTGAAATTTACTTTTTGTTATCAAGTGCAGTACATGGGTCATTCACTGTATAGACCTCTCAAGAAACGGGAATCGATTATCAGGTCACCCAATGAAAAAAATGACCCGAAACTTAAAAGGGTTACGTGTCCGAATAAGCAGTGTTGACGTTAACGTCAAAACGACTCAATATTTTGAGCTGAAATTTTGAGACAAGGTAAATACACCACGCCTCTATATTTTGGTCCATAAATTTCATAAATGCTCGAACTTTAATTTTTGAGACTCTGTTCTTATCGGGATTGTCCCTTTAAACAAAAAAGAACAACGTAAGATCTATACCGAGAAGTCACAGCAATTTCCAACCCAATTTAACTGGTATATTGGGCACTAATCTATAAACATTAAGTTCAATATCTATTTTATCAATATATTGATTCCAAATCCCCAAACTAAAATAAAATATATACATAAAAGTTATCCAAGAACTAAAATGAAATATATGTACATAAAATTTATACATACTCGAATTGAATAACCTAATCGCTTCTTAAAATCCAGTATCGACCTTTCATCGTTCAACTCCAAGTAACAACTGAAGTCTCGATCAGCTCCTAAATGCTCTAGCTGAGTGTTCTAAATCCCAATACGTTTGTTGAACATAAGAGTTATTGTGAATGAATTTTGAAAGCTTGATCACCGTATAGTATTACAGCTTTTTACAAAACATTTACCAATCAGACAACTTGACAAGCTAATAGTGACACAACTAAGAATAGAGATATGTAAAGATCACATTTCAAGAGTATTAGTTCAAAGAGCGCGATTCTAATGCATATCCCATTTAGATCTTCCGTGAAATATAAATGATTTGTTCACCTTTATAAATCTAGTAAAACACATTCTATAAGATTGATTTGTATATGATAAGCTATATCTATTATTGATTTCTGACAAAAGACCTCAAGTAAACTTATGAATTTTTCTTTTTGTGTTTATTGATTTGCAATGGTCAAGCATATACAGAACAGAACATTCACAATGGGTTAAAAGGCTTCGATTGAATGTCTACGTGATAAACACTCGTTCTATTAAAGGCATAGAACACTATTCGTGTATAAACGTTTTGTGTCTCCCAACCAAGTGTTCATTAAAATCACGACTAAATGCATAATACAATAATGGCTGACAAAATAGATATTAATATACAACACCTAGCTTTAAGACATGTTTGTCTATCCATAGATTCCAGGAGAAGTGATTATAACTTCCAACCAAACATCATTAGCTCATCCATTATAATGAGCTGATAATGATCTAGTCGGATAAATTTTCCGAACGCTTTTGAAATACATCATTTCAAGCAACGGTCTCAAATTAGTTAACAGTTCACTACCACTGAATACTAATTTTGGATTTAATGTTTTCAAAACGTAAAAGGACAAGCAAGTTCGCGTGGAACAAATTTCAGTAAGTCGTGTGTACAGCCTTCTTACGAAATATTTTATTTGCTCATTCAAGTTACAACTATTGGCTCTTTTCATTTCGTATGTACAAACTGAATAAGCACTTTACATTCTAAATAACCCCACGGCAATCAAATTTGACTGATCACTAAGCAATATGGGTTCATACATAATACCCTAAAACTGGCATTCATGACCCGACTTTCACTTAATATTGCTCAAGACAAAGAACCAACAAAGTTCGTCCACGCAAGATATTTAAAGGGACAATAACACGCTTGCTTACTTTGCAGCTCCAGAAAATAAAAAATAGCCTTATTCTAAGTACTAGATGTTTATAAGTGACCTACTTGTTGTGTAAATTATCCATTACATCCTTCAAAATATTTTAAAATCCAAGTCACATTTGAAAAGGATTACGTTAACCTTTTCAAATCATTTAGTTGAATTTTTCGAATTTTTTAAATTAGTTGTGTTAAGATGAAATTTGTATCATCAATTAATTGGAATATTGTAAATTATACAATTTGTAGACCAGAATAAAAATTGGGGCATGTTATTCAGTTACACCAAGAGTGGTATTGGGCCTTTAAAGGATAATTTACACAACAGGTAGGACACTTAAACATCTAGTACTTAGAACAAGGGTACTATTTATTTTCTGGAGCTACCAAGCCAGCAAGAATGTTATTGTCCCTTTAAGTATTCACTGGGAAGTTTTTACATTATTCATTAGTTTACAAAGCAATCACCAATGGTGTTTGGGGCCCTAATGATAGTGTTCTTAACCCACTTTTGCGGACAGTCTTCTGTGTTTCCCAGTCTTTGGTTTCAGAGAATACGGCTCTATCCACAATGATGCTATAGCATAGGAAATTGATTTTTCACTAACTCCCTTCCTCCTATAAGGCAATTAGTGTAGGATTGCATGGCCTATTGGAAGCAGGAAAATCGACCGAAGTTTTCCAAAAAGTGAGATAACTCGGGAATGAATCGATAGACGGACATCGGTGGCGACATAATACGCCTAAGGAGGTCAAGTAATAGCCATTAGAAAAATATTATATCATCAATTACTCGGTTCAAAGGTTGATTTAAAGGAAATCGAGAAACAATTAAGGAAAAGCAAGTACATCCACAATAAAAACATTTTTATACACAAATATATTTATTACATTAAAAAATTAACAAACCAGTAAAACATAATTAAATCAACAGTTCAATAGCCATTATTAATAATATCATATGCTTTTGAAAAATCCAAATAAATTTTTAATAATTTTATTGCATAATATACTGTAATTTCACATCTACTGAAGTCAGGCTCATTTATATAGGTATTACTATATTTTAGGTTTAAAACCTAAAGAAGCACTGTTTATACAATATCTGAGACCAGTTGGTTTTGGACCATCGTTGAATACATGACCAAGATGGGCATCACACTGTAAAACAGAAAATGAATCTTATAAGAATTGAATCATTTATTTCAAATCAAGAAAATCAGAAGTCATTCTATAGGTAATACTCCACTGTTTTCAACCCATCCTTTGTAAAATCAATCATTTTCAGTAACAATGTGAGGAATTGTGTAACACGAGAACCAGAAAATATGAAAGATTCCTGAATATAAGACAATAATCATAAAATTCTTCCCCAGGCTCTGCTTACAACCAATCTCTTGGAACTCTTTTTCAAGAAAAGACCACTAAGAAATAAGCTAGGTCTGTGGATGGTTGAGTCCACTGGAGTGTGTTTTGGTTTGGAAGGATGAACGAGACAGACCACATGTGAACACATGCAGATATTTTAAGAACTAAGACTGATGCTGCCATGACATAACATAGTACATGTAATTTACCTATATGTCTAATCATAGCATAGATCTAAATTAAAATCCAAGGCATAAAATTTTAATAATTAAGATTGACTGTTGTGTTTTTGCAAATGATTTGGGATTTGACTATATCATTACATAAATCAAACTTGTTCATATAGGACAAAATCAGAGGTTCATTCCGCACCAATAAAGTTAAAAGCAATAGATATTTGACAATATGATGTATAATAAAATATACAACCTGTTTTTAATTCAGTGTTCTCCAGGAAAATGTTTATTTATCACAAATTAAGAATATTTTGTTTTGGGGTTGATAGTGTTTTACCTGGGTGCATGTTACTTCTGTACGAACCATACCATGACTTTTATCACTGTGTTCTGCTACGTGAGATTTATTATCATCATTCTTCAATGTATCATAAAATGATGGCCAACCTGACCCAGAATCATATTTAGTTGTGGAACTGCAATAAAAGATATAAAATTATTTCTGTAAGTGAATCTATCAACTTTGAAATGATAAAGATACATTATGGAAGATTAGTTAAAAGAGCTGGCAATTTTAACAATAATACTTGAAAACTGGATAATGTAATGGGGATATGCTGAAAATTTCAATCAAATTGCTTCACTCTAAGTCGAGAAAAACCGATTTTAAAATCACTGTAACCTCGATTGTCATAGTTATGGCTGTAACAACAATCCATTTTTGCGTTAAATCATCAATGGGCGTTGAACAGCAGATAGGATTCAAATCCAAAGAAAATTGGACAAATAAGATTGCATCAAGAGTTGATTAAGGTCTTTTCATGTTAATAAATGTCTAATTAATAGTTTGTATAACATTTCAGGCCTAGAGAAAGACCTGCAATAGGCATATTAAGTTCTTGCATAATGCAATTGTATGCTAGTCAGACAATTTCATTGCTAATAAATATTTATTGATTACTTTCTTTACTGTTCGTAATATTTTTGATTAATGAAAAAAGTTTAAGTGGTTGGTATAAAGACTGGTCTTCTTACAAATATTTTTCTGAAATTTTTTCTGAAATGAATGGATCATACCTAAAGAGATCTGCACCACAACAAACACATGTATAGTTTCCTTTTTCTGAATGATCATAATATTTTCCTGTAAATGGCTGAAAAATAAAAACAAAACCAGAAATTCAATTTTCTCTTTTCCACATAATGTTAATTAAAGTTAGATCCAATTTGAAAGTGTTACTGTGAATAAAAGTCATTTTATTATTGTAGCATAGCTACATGGAAAAGGTTCAAAGGAATAATTGTCCCAGCTATTAATACACTCGTTTTGGTTTTGGTAGTTTATTTTTTACAACATACAGTAGTTGAATATGAGCATTAGCATAATCATGAGCATGAGGTTGAGTAGGAGTATGAGGTTTAACTGAAAATAAAAGAAATATGTTCCCAATTAATAACTAATACTGATCGACTTTAACACAGTAATATATAATAGGCCTAAAGAGTGTAAAGGCCTATATAATATTAATAAACCTGAGAAAATAAACAGCCAGCCTATCAAATACAAGACTTCATAGAGACATCAGAATGTGCCTTACATGCAATAGGCCTGGATATAATTATGAAAAGAACTAATTTCAACAACAGCAGTATAAATTGAAAACAGAAATCAAGGCCAATGGACATGTAACATAATAATAGACACAATTATGATCTAGCAGGCCTAACCTCTACAAGTATTATTCAGTAACTGATATTTATATACATATATATAGCGTCCTGATGCTTCAACCTAACATATGAACACATATTTATACATTAAAATATTACTTACTACGCTGGGGGAATCATTATAGTCGAAAAGGTACAAAAAGGTGCTTGTTCAAAGCACATGGTTTGACAAACAATTTAATTAGGGGCACATAACTCAAACATACTTCCTCTTTGGAAGGGAAACAATAAAATGAAAGTAGTGAAACCCTAAAATGAAAGTAGCAGTAAGTGTGAGCGTAACATTCCGCCCCCGATGACAGCTCAAACTGTCATCCAAAATAAAGCGCGAACAATCAATAAATAAACAGTTAAAATGTCAATGGTTTCACAAGTAAAGTCTTTAATTTCACTGCGGATCAACACTGGTATCATCAACATGACTTGATGTAACTTGTCCTTCCAGAAAGCAGATTTTATCCACAGGACGATCGTACACACCTATCTGAGTCTTAACCTTGACGGATCTGACAAAGCCATCCTTTCCAGGATAAGTGTTTACTATTAACCCGAGCGGCCACTGATATCTTGGAGTCTTGTCGTCTTTGATAAGGACGAGGTCACCTTCTTCCAGGTTACGTTTTGGCACGAACCATTTTTGACGCGCTTGAAGAGCTGGTAGATATTCCCGTAACCAACGATGCCAGAATATATCAGCGAGATATTGAACCTGTCTCCAACGGCGTTGATAAAGATCTTGTTTGACGAAGATGCCTGAATTTATAGTTGGACCAGATCTCAGTAGAAGGAGGTGATTTGGTGTCAGTGGTTCTGAATCTCTAGGGTCATCAGAGAGCTTTGTAATGGGTCTGCTGTTAACTATTCCTTCAACAATGCACATAAGTGTGGTGAGTCCTTCATCGTCAAGGGGTTGTTGATTGAGTAGACCTTTCGAATTTGGCGTTCCCAAACGCCACCCATGTGGGATGCTGCTGGTGTATTAAAAATCCACTTAATTTCCTTCTTTAGCATAAAATTGTGGATTTTGTCGGAATTCCAAAGTTTTATCGACTTGCTTAATTCTGCTTGACCTCCGACAAAGTTGGTCCCGTTATCACTGCGTATTTCTCGAGGTTCACCCCGTCGAGCTATAAAACGTTGAAGCGCATTTAAAAAGGAGTCCGTGTCCAAAGTGTGGCTTACTTCAATATGAATGCTGCGGGTAGTTAAACACGTGAATAGACAGCCATATCTTTTAACTTCACTGCGACCCCGCTTTACCAGGAATGGTCCAAAGTAGTCAACACCAGTGCGTGTGAATGGAGGTTCTCCAGCAGTAACTCTGTCCTTTGGTAAATCAGACATGAATTGAGATTCAGGAAGGGCTTTGAGCTTCTTGCATGGTAGGCATCTAGACAGGATACCTTTAACATTCACACGACCTCTAAGGATCCAATAATGTTGTCTTATATCGGCGAGTACCCTTTCAACACCTGCGTGGGCGGATAAAGCATGGTAGTATTCAATTATCAGTCTCGTAACATGGCCAGGGGGTAGAATCTTCTGGTGCTTAGCTTCAGTAGCAAGATCAGCATTGGAAAGCCTTCCACCAACACATAAAACACCTTGTTCATTGTAGTAAGGATATAATTTCCGAAGGTTCTTCTCTTTAATGACAGTTTCAGTAAAGTTAGTTCGCTGTAAGTATGTAACAATTGCCAATTCAGCCGCTTGGGTTTCTGTGACAGTAAGGGTTTTAGGGAAGTCGTTCTTCTTCTTGCTAAGTATGGTCTTTAGACGTAATAACCAAGCAACAGCTTTCTTCAATTTAAACCACGAAGAGTATCTCTTGAAGAATGTGTTGATGATGTCGATTTGCGTAGTAACAGCATACACCTGGGGTTCATTCTTTAACTCTGCCTTAGTATCAATATCCATTTCAAAATTAGGTTGTGAAGGCCACGTGTCTTCATGTTGCCAAAGGAATTGGGGTCCATGGAGCCATTGAGATTTACTAATCAGGTCAACAGCTGCAAGTCCACGAGATGCGTGGTCTGCTGGGTTATCCTCGGATTTTACATGCTTCCATTGATCAGGCGAGGCATGATCCCTAATAGTTGCAACTCGGTTTGCAACGTAAGTCTGGAATCTTTTTTCTCTTCATTTCTAAGGTACCACAACACAATCATACTATCGGACCAATATGCTGATTCAACAAGTGGTATTTCGAGTTCTTTGCGGATTATCTTGTCCAGTCTAACTGTCTCTACAGCGGCGGCCAGTTCAAGGCGAGGTATTGTCATTGGTTTCAAAGGAGCAAGTTTTGACTTGGACATGATAAAAGCACAGTGGACATTAGCATCAACGTCGGTGAGACGAAGATATGATACCGCTCCGTAACCTTGTTCAGAGGCATCAGCAAAATGGTGTAATTGTGCAGTAGCTACGTCGAATCCACATGGTTTGATGCAGCGAGACAGGGTAAAGTTTTCAATAGAGGGTAGATCTTGAAGCCATCGGTTCCACTGTTTAGCTAAGACGTCAGGTATAGGATCATCCCAGTTACATTTCATACGACACATTGTCTGGAACATAATTTTTGCTTTAAGAATAAATGGGCTAACAAATCCAAGAGGGTCGTAAACTGAGCTTACTAAACTTAGAACTCCTCGTTTGGTATGTGGTTTTTCTGGTAATGAAGTGTTGAATCCAAAGCTATCAGTCTCTACTTTCCAGAGTACACCAAGCGCTCTTTCAACTGGAAGTGTGTTGTCATCAAGTTCGAGTGATGGAATAGTTTTGGCATGCTCGGTATCAGGTATGCTTTGTAAGACTTCACGGGAATTACTTATCCACTTGGTAAGACGAAATCCTCCACGTTGTAGAATATTCCGTAAGCTATGGGCAAGAGAAATCGCTTCCTTTACGTTGCTTACCGACTTAAGACAGTCATCAACATAGAAATTCTTGTCAACTGTAGAAATAGTTGAAGCATCAAAGTCTCTGGAATTATCTTCAGCGCATTGTTTCAGTGCAAAGTTAGCACAACTGGGAGACCATATACCTCCAAATAGATGTGCAGTCATACGGTACGTAACCGGTTCCATACTTGTATCATTGTCTTTCCACCAAAGAAACCTTAGGACATCACGATCAGGTTCATTCACACGTACTTGATGGAACATGCCTTCTACGTCGGCCATTAGAGCGATATGTTCTTGGCGGAAACGAAGAAGAACTCCAATTAACTTATTTGTTAAATCAGGTCCTTGTAGGACTTTGTCATTAAGGGATATGTTTCTAAACTTTGATGAGCAATCAAACACGATTCTTGGTTTATCTGGCTTACGAGGATGAATAACTGGATGATGTGGGAGGTACCAGACATATCCGTCATTTCTGTCTAATTGTTCTGGTGGAACAATCTCAGCATACTTCTTTACCAATAGGTCTGTGATTCCAGAGGTATATTTTTCTTTCATCGATGGGTTATTATCAAGACGTCTTCCTAGCAAACGTAACCTATGTTCTGCCACAGGTAAATTGTTTGGTAAATGTGGTGGTCTTATTTTAAAGGGTATGTTCATTGAGTAATGACCATTTAACATCTTCAGAGAATCTTCCCAAACAGATATTACCTTTTTGTCGCTAATTGAGAGAGTATTGGTACATGTATCTTCCTTTAGATCATCAATTTTCCAGAATCTCTCAACTTGTGTTTGAAGATCAGAGTCATTTTTAACAAAATATGTTAACGGGGTAGATGGACCTTTCCTTTCTATAGGCCCGTTGAGCGTCCATCCCAGTAGTGTTTTAGTGGCGTATGGCTCTCCTGGTTGACCAGTTCGTACTTCTCTTGGTATTAATGCATCTGGCATATCTTGACCAATCAAGACATGAACATCACTTATATTTACATCTGGTATCGTTATATCCTTTAGGTGAGGCCATTTGTTGATTTCGTCCTTGCGTACACGACTTGTTAGACCAATATTCAACTTTGGTCTTGAAAATACATGTGGCATATCTAAGGTGTGGGTATCATCAAAATCAGAGATTTGTAGGTCAACGACTAAAGTTTCAGCACACATATCTTTTGAGTCAAGTGTAGTTAGTCTAGTAACTTTATGCTTTCTGGGAATACCAAGATGGTAAATAAGTTCATCTGAGCAGAAGGACTGAGTCGATCCAGAATCCAACAATGCGTAGGTTTCAATATAATTCCTAAAACCAATTCCTCTTACTAATATGGGAACGATTGGAAGAGCTACTTTTCCCGTGATGGCTCCTACAAAGTTACAATTTGTAGGTGGAGGTAGAGTTGACTCTCTGGTATTATTTTGAGCGGAAGCACTTGGAGGGGATAGACTTGATTCGGTTGTGCCATCAGATATTTTCGGTAGGTGTAAAAATCTATTATGTTTTTGTCCACATCCGTGAATGTTGCAAACGAATAGTCTCGTGCAATTTTTTCCACTGTGGCCTGGTTTAAAGCAGTTTACGCAAAGTCCCTTTGATTGTACAAAAGATATTCTATCCTTGATTCTTAGTGCTCGAAAAGATGGACATTGTGTAATAAAATGCTTCTGTCCACAATGGGGACAAGTTGACGACCAAGCTGGGTTTACTGAGTCAGTCGTATTTCGTGTCGAAAAGGATTCAGCAGTACTGCTTGTCTGCACCGCAAAGTTAGCACGACTTTTATCTCGACGATCCCTATTATTTATCTCGAATTTTCTATCAGTGGTTCGTCTAGCTATTTTCCCGAACACAGGGTCAGTGGCTTCTTCAGCTGCGGAGTTAATAAAGTTAACAACATCAACAATACTTGGCGACCGGGTTCGTTTTATATTGTAGTTAACCTTTAACCACCGCGTTTGTAGATAATTTGGTAACTTCTCTATAATTGAAAGCAGACTTGCGCTGTTATTTATTTCATTCAAATATCCCATGGTGTCTAAAGTTTCCTTACAACATCGTAAATCATCTGCAAAGTCTAAAAGGCTTACATTATTGGTAATTCTAGGTCTAGCTGTAATCTTCGATATCCAGGCTTGCGATATATCACTTTCATTGCCAAAACGCTCCTTAAGAAGTTGCAGTGCTAATTTATATCCATCTGACGGTGCTTTGACTAGACAACATTGGAGAAGTTTTTTCGCTCGTCCTGTACAATATTGTATGAGGCGCGATAGTTTGGCACTGTCACTTATAGTATCAAGATCCACCGTATTTTCAAAAGATCTTATGAAGGACCAATATTTCAAGGGGTCTCCGTCGAAGTATGAAAGTTCTGTCTTTGGGAGTTGTAATGCTTCTACGAGAGACTGTTGATGGAGTTTAGTTTCATTTAACATCTGACATAAAACATCGCCGAATTGTACTGAAGCTTGAAGCGAGTTTTCAGCGGCATAAGTTTCTGCAGACACTGGAGGAGGTTTTATTGTCGAATTTCCCCATGACAGTATGGGTTTTGGTTGATGTCTTACTCCAGAATGTATAGTAGTAGACGGAGGTGTAGCTGATGTGGGGTTATGTTCTCGGTTTCTTGGGGTTGAGTGGGTAAAAGGATTTTCAGTAGGATCTACAACATCGACAATAGCCTCTGTGTAACTCTGTTCTAGAGATTCAGCACTAACAAGTTTTGACTTTAATTCAATTTCACAACGTTTTTGTTCAAGATGCAATAGAAGTCTTTCGGTTTCAAGTTTCTTTTGTTCGGCTTGCTCCTTAACTTCAAGCTGTTTTAACTCTAAATCACGTTGTTCTTTAAGAACAACCGATTCTCTCCCTAAAGCGATTCTTTCAGCGGTAGCCTTGATTCTGGATTCATAAACAGAAGGTGTTGCGGATATTAGTGACTGTTTGCCATCATCTGACGCCGATGTATCAGGCTCATCTTCATATTGACTAGCTAGCCAAGTACCAGCTACATCTTTAAATTCATTCGTTGTTTTAACGACGTCCGATCTGTATTTTTCGGATTCTGATATTTCAGTTTCATCAGTTAATGAAATGTGATATTCTGTATGAGCTTGTCCGAAATCTTCTAAAGCTTGTTCAAATGTTTTCATACGTTCTGCAATCTGGGATGCATTAAGGTTATCGGCCATTAAGGATTCTATTTGGTTCATTAAACGTGTAAGCGATCCTTTAGCAACGCCACGTTTGGGTTTTAAATTTCGTATTCTTTCATCTTGTGTCACTGCCAGGTTGAGATTCTCGGGATCATAATTAGGTGTAGACGTGGTGGGTTTTGAATTCTCTTCCTGGTTCGACATCTTGATAAAGTATAATATAGGTATTTATTTCACTCGGTATATTAACATCAATAAGTCCAGCTCGTATTAAACTGAATGTAGCATAGCTACATGGAAAAGGTTCAAAGGAATAATTGTCCCAGCTATTAATACACTCGTTTTGGTTTTGGTAGTTTATTTTTTACAACATACAGTAGTTGAATATGAGCATTAGCATAATCATGAGCATGAGGTTGAGTAGGAGTATGAGGTTTAACTGAAAATAAAAGAAATATGTTCCCAATTAATAACTAATACTGATCGACTTTAACACAGTAATATATAATAGGCCTAAAGAGTGTAAAGGCCTATATAATATTAATAAACCTGAGAAAATAAACAGCCAGCCTATCAAATACAAGACTTCATAGAGACATCAGAATGTGCCTTACATGCAATAGGCCTGGATATAATTATGAAAAGAACTAATTTCAACAACAGCAGTATAAATTGAAAACAGAAATCAAGGCCAATGGACATGTAACATAATAATAGACACAATTATGATCTAGCAGGCCTAACCTCTACAAGTATTATTCAGTAACTGATATTTATATACATATATATAGCGTCCTGATGCTTCAACCTAACATATGAACACATATTTATACATTAAAATATTACTTACTACGCTGGGGGAATCATTATAGTCGAAAAGGTACAAAAAGGTGCTTGTTCAAAGCACATGGTTTGACAAACAATTTAATTAGGGGCACATAACTCAAACATACTTCCTCTTTGGAAGGGAAACAATAAAATGAAAGTAGTGAAACCCTAAAATGAAAGTAGCAGTAAGTGTGAGCGTAACAATTATCATTTTGTGTTCTGACTGTATTCTTAAAGTCCAGTATAAAAAAAGACAAGAGTTACAATTTCATTAACATAACTATTTTATCACAAATATTTTATGGAAATCAGTTTTCTGATTCCAATTTATGGATGTGAAAAGCTTAAATATCAGCCTCATTATTACAGGATATAATTACCGCTTCTGTTCCCTTTTCTCTAGCTACATAATACTGTTCATCTGTTAATTTCTTGGCCCACTCAGCATCCGACATTTCCACCTTCTTGCAGGGATTCAAATTAGTAGAAAATGCAGCACCTGAAGCAGTAATAGAATTTTCACAGTATTGAATTTGTGTTCCACTGTCAGCACAGAAAATAAAACATGTAGGCCTACTGACTTATACAAACAGGTTCATTTTATTGGTTTTATCTAAATAAAAGAGGTTAAGCTGTTTTAAGCTACATCACCATTATAAAACCAGCAATTTAAAAATAGTGAACTTATTTGAATGGCGGCACATATATAGCAGGGGGGGGGGGGGATTGTTGCATGGCAACTTTATTGACAGTATATCTCTCCAAGCGGTAATAGTATTATCGTTAGTGATAAATAAATCCCCGTTTATTAGCTAAACTTATTGACAAACAGTTGAAACTTTACGTAACGATGATCATCAGAATATTTACAATGTTGCAATGTGAAACTTTGGTGGCATTGCCGAACCTAGCCACCTAACCAAAAACCCAATTAAGAACCTGTTCTTACCTTTATTACAGAAGGGTGTCGAATTCCGTTTTATAACATTTATACAACACAGACCTATTACTGGTCTAAAAACGCCTGGTGATAACACCCTGTTTACAAACATCTCATCTGTCCCTAAATAACCGAGACTTCTTTTCAGTCCCGGTTAACGGGAAGTCTGCGAGTCCTGGGTCGATTCAAGGGAGGCTATCACTACTACGCCTCATTTTCTCTCCAGCGTTCGTTCGTTTCTGGAGTTAATAATTTACACATGGGGTGACATCGAGTATATATTTTGATAGTAAATGATCTGAAATGGGGTTTAGCGTCCTATTGTTCTACCCCGACTGTCTTGATAATAACTTGATCCATTTTCTTGATTTTATATTTGTTTTTTGCAATGTCTATTTTCTGTCTTGTCCGTAGGTTTATCTTGTAGATTTTGTTTTGCGTGTAGTTTATAAAATAAACAAAGAGAAAGCGATTAAAACTAAAACACAGTGAAAACCATTAAAATTTTAAATAAAACGAATCCGTACAAATATCATGTAAAGTACGATAGTTAAATCCGTTTTTTTTTTAAATTTATGCGCCATCTGCCGCAGGAAAATGAAATGAAATGGGGTTGAACGCCCTTTTCTGATCCAACCGTGCCAATGAAGACGTGCACAAAATCGTGCTACCAGGGAAACGTGTACACTCCAACCTGTACACGGTCCCATCCGAAGTACTAGATGATGTTCCTTGTATGTCTTCCATAACTGACAAGGGAATCAACCACCGACTTCTGGTTTAGTGAGCCACCGCCCAACTCGACGACGCGACAAATTGCGTTATTTATATTAAATGCTTGAAATTGAAGTAAAGTGGAAGAAGTGGGGGAAAAATACATAAACATTCTGGTTGGTCACTCTACTTGCTTTGTTTTTCGTTTTGTTTATTAAGAAGAAATTTGAATAATTGAAGTTCGTGTCAACACATTACAGGTATATCCGCTATTTGACATGAAGCAGTTTATTAAAAACGTTTTTAGACAAAAAGTAAATAAATACCGATGTGTTATATACCACACGAGAACTTCAAACGTATTTTTTAAAATCTAAATCTCCATTTGTCATCATGTCCAAAAATAGCCAAATAATTTTTCTATTCAGATGGCATACAACGCAGTCATGTCTAATATAAACTTTGGTAACTGCGTCTTGACCCTTCAATTCGAACATAGGCAACAATTATACATAATCAGACAATTAAACAGTTAAGAAATATAAACAATGTCTCGCGAAATAAAACAAAAACATACAAGCGTTATTGTTTATTTCCGCCTGTGTCCTTTCTTGTGGACATGACTGTTACCACAGGGAGCGGGAAATATGACGACGTTTACTTCTTTGACTTATCGACTCATAATGATATTCAAGTGCACAATAACCGGCGTATATAAAGAAGGCTTGGAGGGGGTATTTACTAAGACGATTGATCGACAAGGCAACATATTAAGAAAAATTCTCATTTTCATATGACAGAATGAGGTGTTTCGTTGTGTTTGCGGTTATTTTAACTATTTCATCTGCTCAGTTTTACAATCCAAGTGTTGGATATAATTCCGTCTATGGACAAGGACAATCTGGCGTAGGTTATGGAACGTCTGGCGCAGGATATGCAACTTCTGGTTCAGGCTATGGAACTTCTGGTTTAGGAACTTCTGGATTAGGCTATGGAACTGGAACTGGAACCGCCGGTGTTAGCTATGGAACCACTGGCGGTGTTGGGTATGGTACCAGTGGTTTGGGATATGGTACTTCAACACAAGGAAGAATTTATAATTCTGGAACTTGTAATTACTTGTTTGGATCCACCAACATTCTAACATTTTGTTCGCGATATCGTAAGTATTAGAGTATTAGTAAGTATATTATAATGCATAAGCCGTAATTTGTTAAATTTTTAAAAAGATAAACGAAAGTACTTATTGAGCAGTTATTTCCATGGAAAGTAGATAAATCCGATCTTACTACATGCAGAAAGATACTGGATGCAAGACGAAAATAAGAGTTTATCGCTAAAAGCCAGTGGCCTTATTTGTTGGAACATTGAGAAAATCAAAATTCCAATTGAGGGAGTAAACGACGGAAAAACAAGTTGGCAAACGAAAAGTAAGGAGTTTAATAAGGCTGGTTATGGATTCTCCCCAAAGTAACACGATATACACTGCTGATAAATATAGTCACGGGGTAGATTTAAAGCAAACTTTTAATAGAGAAATTAGTTTGAATATATTTTTAGTCCAAATCCTTTTTCACCAAATCACACGATTTGTACGCCGAAAGGCGTCGTTAAACCCCAAATCTTGGATTAGCGGGGCCGAATAAACGGGTGGTAGAATAAGCCGAGATAAATGTTTTCCTTGTTTAAATTAAAACCAAATTAAGGAATGAATAATGTTCGTCAGATAGTAAATTAACAAAAGTAAGGAATGAGTGATGTTTTCAGAATTTAGACATTTAAAAAACAAAAGTGAACATCAGATGACCATAATTTATATAAGGATTAGTCATATTCCTGAAAAATGGCCCGAAAAATACCTCTTTAGTGGGATTAGCCGTCTAATCAAAGGAATCGGTTGATTTTAACCTAGGTGTATGATCTGAAAGTCATTATTTGCATTTAGGTTTGTTGTTGTGCGTTAGGTTTTAATGTCACTTCCACCGAAAGGGATATCGCTGACAATTATGTTTCTCTTAGGTTCGGGCTTTAATAGTGAGTTTGAGTAGTTTGACTGTTTGTTGTCTCCATGACAGTTATTTAATACAGGTGTAAGTTACTTCAACATGTATCGGCAGCCAGATACAGCAAGTAGCTATATTGAATTACATGTATGTAAGACTACTGGGCTACAAAAATGAGTAGCTCAGTGTCCAGTAGCATTCTTGTTTCTCAATTTTCGCATATCACAGCGATATTTTTACCTGGCAATATTGGACCTACATCACGTATGTGTTTTACAGTAATGATATCAAATATACCACTTGCGTGTTTTACAGTATGAAACTACCACATATACCGCGAATGTGTTTTTTTGTATGAAACTATAACATATACAGTATGGAACTACCACATATACCACGCGTGTGTTTTATTGTATGAAACTATAATATTATACATTATGAAACGTGTATTATTTACAGTATAAGATTGTTTATTACTCATTACGATTGTGAATTTATATTTTAGGTCAAGCATGTAGTGAAATATTGGTGAGTGATGCCTCGCCAGCCAATACAGTGAAAGTATGTGAAGGATGTATGCTAAACTTTGTAATGAACTGTAATAATGCACAAACATTAGCTGCTGCCACTTCTCAACTTGGAAAGAAATGATTCAAGAAAAAATAGGCTCAACTCTATACTGGCTGTAAATAAACTAATTATATTTATTTGAAATAATTATATTTATTTGAAATAATTATATTTATTGGAAATAATTATATTTATTGGAAATAATTATATTTATTGGAAATAATTATATTTATAATAATTATTTGAAATAAATCGTTTTTTTTTAAAATAATTTTATTTTTCAAATAATTATATTTATTTCAAATAATTATATTTATTTCAAACAATTATATCTATTTCAAATAATATATTTTCATGTTTATTTATAATCGTAAATTAATAAAGACCAGTCTTTCAATGATTACTATTTTTCAAATATTTCAACTTTTATATCAAGAAGGGCTGAGATTGACTTCCTCTTATATTAACCAACTTCTTGGGATAAATTGAACATTTAACTTCATTGTCAGTTGATCTCTGGACCCACAGAGGTTACATAGAAGAGCTTCTAACCCACAGGAATATTTTCCTCAGCCCTGTCAGTAACACTTTGTATTGTAAAGGGTGACAATACTAAAACTTAGTTATTGCTCAAAGTACACGATTCAGTACTGTCCTTGATAATAAGTGAGGGAATTGAAAAGGGGTTTCAAATCCTACTTTTCTGAGTCAACCAGGCTAATCAAGACAGGCATAAATCATGCTATGTTCTAGACAGTGGAGAAACACCGTTATTTTGAATTCCAACTGTCAAGGGTTCTTTTATGTGCACGTCAACACAGCACCTTGGTTTTTTGTCCCATCCCAATAACTAGGTACTCTTCCATGCCAGACTATCCTTCACCACTTACAAGAGAAAACCAAGCTGAAGCGACCCTTTAAGATCAGAATCAAACCTTGGACCATAAAACAATATTTTCAGATATATCCCCTGGTGATGCAGAGAAATTACTTTGTAACGTGTCTGATCAGACTACACTTGGTCGAATTTCCTATGTGTTATGCAAGGCTGGAATACCAGCTTTTTGGGATATAGACACAATAATTTAACAACCAAGCGGGTTCAAAGAGTTGTGGTCTTATTATATCACGCCTCTTCACAAAATGGATGGAAGAAAAAGAAGAAAGATATTCTTTTGATATTAATTTAACTTTTATATACAATTTAATATCACTTCTTATTTTTAGCAGCATCTTGTTCTCTGAAATAACCAAAAAATATACCTGGTTACGCACATAATTTTAACTCGAGACTTGTGTGACAATTTCAAATAATGATAAAAATGTTACAGCCAGAAATAACAAAGATAGGCTGGCACTGCCAGGCAGGATACGCCCACATTTTCAAGAGATGGACAGAGAACAAGCAATACCGAAAGTGATTTTTCCTACATCTTTAAGTCCTGTATTTCATACTGTATTGGGAGCAGCCATTTAGTTGGTCAGTTCCAGTCTGATATTAATGAAATTCGAAACCGACAATGATTATGGTGTGACGGTACACAACCTAGAAATGTGACTTTTCATCAAAATCAGATAAGAATTGTGACCTGTAGAGAGTCCACAACCATGATATATCATATTTTTACACTATTCGCGTACAAATGGCGACCATTTCGTCCGGCAATTTTGGTACGATTTTCACGAAATTAGAATTCAACCTTCCTCATCAAAATCGAATTAAAATTGTGACCTATACAGGGTCCACAACCATGATATATCATTTTTTTAACAGTATTCGCGTACAAACGACGGCCATTTTGTCTGTCAATTTTGGTCCGATTTTCCCAAAATTCAAACTCAACCTTCCTTACAGTGTAACGGTGATATAATCAAACGTTTTTTTAAATTGGATAATAATTGTGACCTCCAGAGGGACCACAAGCTAAAGAAAGGGGGATTTTGCGTATAACCAGGGGCCATAATTCAGGAAGTTACGATCCGATATGCGCAAATATCGAAAAGAACCAAGATCTTTGGGTTATAACCATGAATTTCAAGTTTCATCAAAATCGAATTAAAATTGTGACCGTTACAGGGTCCATAACCTTGATATACCATTTTTAACAGTATTTGCGTACAAACGGCGGCCATTTTGTATGGCAATTTTGGTCTGATTTTCCCGAAATTCAAACTCAACCTTCCTTACCGTATAACGGTAATATAATCAAACGTTTTTTTAAATCGGATAATAATTGTGACCTCCAAGCTAAAAAAAGGCGATTTTGCATATAATCAGGGGCCATAATTCAGGAAGTTACGATCCGATATGCGCAAATATTGAAAGGAAGCAAGATCTTTGGGTTATAACCATGAATTTCAAGTTTCATCAAAATCGAATCAAAATTGTGACCTCCACAGGGTCCACAACCTTGATATACCATTTTTTAACAGTATTCGCGTACAAACGGCGGCCATTTTGTATGACAATTTTCGTCCGATTTTCCTGAAATTCGAACTCAACCTGCCTTAGGGTGTAATGGTGATATAATCAAACGGTTTTTTAAATCGAATAATAATTGTGACGTCCAAGCTAAAAAAAAAGGCGATTTTGCGTATAATCAGGGTCCATAATTCAGGAAGTTACGATCCGATATGCGCAAATATCGAAAGGAAGCAAGATCTTTGGGTTATAACCATGAATTTCAAGTTTCATCAAAATTGTGACCTCCACAGGGTCCACAACCTTGATATACCATTTTTTAACAGTATTCACGTACAAACGGCGGCCATTTTGTATGGCAATTTTCGTCCGATTTTCCCGAAATTCGAACTCAACCTTCCTTAGGGTGTAACGGTGATATAATCAAACGGTTTTTTAAATCGAATAATAATTGTGACCTCCAGAGGTACCACAAGCTAAAAAGGGTGATTTTTCGGACAATCAGGGGCCATAATTCAGGAAATTACATTCCGATAGCTGCAAATATCGAAAGGAACCAAGATCTTTGGGTTACAAACATGCATGTCAAGTTTCATCAAAATCGGTTCAAAATTGTGACCTCTATAGGGTCCACAAGCTAAAAACGTGATTTTTCGTACAATCAGGGGCCATAATCCATGAAGTTTTGATCCGATACATGCCAATATCGAAAGGAACCGAGATCTTTTGGGGATAAACCTATATTTCAAGTTTCGTCAAAATCGGATAAGAATTGTGACCTGTAGAGAGTCCACAAACAAATTGTGGACGGACGGACGGACGGACAGGTGCGACGACATAATACGTCCACATGAAAATGTGGGCGTATAAAAAGTAAAAGTTTTCAAAATATCATTTGTTTGTAATGCGGAAGTGATAATAGTATCAAAACAGAAGTTTATTTTTAAAGCACTAGATTTCATAGAATACTTACGATATCTCCCTATGTCCCCTTTTCTCATAGAATTTAACATGTGCTAATTTACGTTTTCTGAAAAAGATTAACATTAATACATAAGAAAATCTATATTAAATTCATTAATTGTGTTGCAGAAGTTCATTTGTGGAGTTATGACAATTTCATTTTGAGACCTTTTTTTTTGTTGCAGAATACACAATTTTTATCTTTTACAAAGCACACATCAAGCAGGTAAGGATAGTTAGAGAGAGAACAAGAATGTTATTTTTATTAAAGTAATATTGTTCGTCAGATCTATTTATATATAGCATATAATACTTACTGTATGCCTGCAGGTGCAGGTATCATATTTCTCTTTTGATAACTTTTATATCTATCGGACATAACATTACCTTCAGGCTAGAAATACATAATGAAATAATTTAGTATTAAAAGGAAGTGTGACATCGAGTAAAATCTGTTTACTGATGTTTTTTCTCCAAGAGAATATACCACAACTTACTTTATTTTTCTTTTAAATACTCATGGTGTAAATCAACATAATCATATATGCCTAATATGTGATTCCAGGAAAATTCTCAAATTTTCATACAAATTAATACAGTTTGTTCATCCTGGTCCTACCCAGAAGCAAATATAGAACATTTTTTTGAGAGTCCATTGTAAAAGTGTATCACAAAATGATTGATTACCTTCAGTTTTCTAAGAGAACCACTAAGTTCTTTTCCAAGTTGTAAATCTATATCTGCATCTTCAAATCTTATCACAAATTAAGGTTTTATTAACAAATAATCACATCTATTCAGCATTTTTTTTCTGCAATTTTTGACTAATAAATTTATACTTCACATTTGAAATTAAAATTTCAAGAATATGTCTACTCCGAATACGTGATCAATGTAATTTTTGCTGAGTAACTTGTGGAGGAACATGCATCAATTCATAATGAAAATAGTATAGCATCAACTATGTTAGTTTCAAAATGACATACTTTGTGCGAGTGGATGATAATCTCCATCTCTTTCTCCCTTTCTCTATGCTTTTAATGTATGAAATATCACCACTGGGTAATTATTTTCTAAAATAAAACTGTGCAAATTGATGTTATATAATGACTCTCTCTCTCTCTCTCTCTCTTTAAAGATAGGTTGCTTGACAACAAAGCATGTCCACAGCAACTATGTTGTCCAAACTGTCTATAAATACATTTACACTGGAATAATAACTTTAGCCTCTGAAAATCAATTGGATTCTTCATCTCACAAAAATAAACACTGTGTATTTATTCAAAGTTAAAGAATAGTTGATAACAGAAGGATGGAGATTCTGTCCTGTTACCAATATATAACCACATTTATATGCGAGCATAAGAATCTTCCCTGTAGGCTGTTAGCTTAGTTACAAGGATACTTTGCATGTCCAAGTCTTTTTGTTTTAAAAACTTCTCTTTTCTCTAGTCTCTGTTTTTTCTTCATTCTTTTCTTTGTTATTTGTTCTTTTTCTTTAAATTCTTTATTAAATGTTTTTATCCTATGAAAAAAAAAAGTTATTTAAAAACATCAAAGAAATGTTAACCACTTACAGGCTGGGAACTGCACAGGACGAATCCATACACTAGATTTTATATTTGTTTATTTTTTGCAATGTCTTTATTCTGTCTTTTACACATGTTTATCTTTGCGGTCATCCTACACTTACTATTATATATATTCAATACACTACGTGTATTACTCTCTGTATCTCAAACTCAACATCCATTTAGATACATTTTATTATGACAGAAGCTACAAACAAACAAAAAAAATTGTATAATTTAGAGATTATAATATAATACCAACCTATATACTTCACTCTCTCTAATACGTCTTGACTTTAAAGCATTCTTCTGTCGGGCCTGGAATAAACAAATACAAGTTATACATATTATTGTGTTTAAATAAAAATTGCCATGACACCCCTATAGGTGTACTGTATAAGCTACATTAAATATTTGGAGTTTGAGAATACAAAAATCATTGAGATATATGGTATTACTATATGTACCAGCAGTTGCCAGGCATGATATGGCCATATTTTGCAAGAGATGTGTAGAGAAAAAGCCCCAAAAAAGGGATTGTTTGTAAAATAAGGGACAATAATCCAGGAAGTACATGTATGGTGTAAAATGCGCAAATTTTGAAAAGAACCACAATATTTGGGTTATAAATATGTGTGTCAACTTTCATCGAAATCATATAAAAATTGTGACCTCCTCAGGGTCACCTAAATATACCATATTCTTACACTATTTTTGCAGTTTTAGTCTGATTTTCACAAAACTTAAACTCTGTATAGTGCAGTGGTTCTCAACCTTTTTTACCAATGGCACACCTTGAAAAACATGAAAACATAGCGGCACACCTGGCTTAATATCAATGAAAAATATTTGAGTTTTGCAAAATAACCACACTGGAGTTCAAAACCTGCAGAGCTGTGTGGAGCATTCTCTTGACTTGATAACACTTGAATAGCTTACAAAGTGTTAGGTTTTAGTGTTGTTTGTCAGATTATCCTCCTGCAAATATTATTACTGCATCATTGTATCCCACCCTAACCACCAAATACATCTAACATGTCTTACCCTTATTTTAACTTTCCAATCATGTTGCTTTTGCTTGTATGACTTTTTATCTTCTCTACGAACAGCAGGATTAAGACCAGTTGACATCAAGTCTTCATCAGACATTTCTTCATCCTCTTCTGATGTCTCATCTTTATCTTTTTTAACTTCTTTATTTTGTACTTTTTCCTATTACAATTAAATAAACATTTATTGACATAACCACAATTATGTGACCTTACATTCATTATTATTATTCAAACAATCATTTTGTAACTATATATTAAATTGAGAACAATATTCTAAGAAGCTATACAAATTAAATACCTCAACTTCAATTTTCTTGAGAACAGTTTCTTTTTGTATTTTCTCTTCATTTTTCTTCTTCTTCAATTCAACTCTTAATGCCTTTCCCAGTAAATTCTAGAAAAATAATTTCCAAATCTATAGTTTTAATTGTAATAGGATAACGACAGATTGTACCAAATAAACCAGAAAAGTATTTCACTAGAACTTGTTTTTTTTTGTACCATTAAAGAAGCATTATATGTACAGAAAGACTGACATATGGTTCAATATTCTTTCAATAATCCACTTGCGCATATGGGTCTTTAGCTGTGGGTAGAAATCGGAGGATCTGGGGAAACCCACGAGAATGGACAGACGACCCTACTCCTTGTCACATACAAGCAATGAATTGAAACCATGCCACGTGAATCAATAATGACAGACCTTGTGATTTTAAACCACTATAGATAATTTATAATCAACATATTGAAAATTTCATTCCAATTACTTTATTCTGAGTGAAGATATCACTATTTAAAGTTATCTATAGTGGCATAGTGACAAAATGTGGCATAGATTATTTGTTATTGCTGCAACGTTACTTGTTAATTGAGACACAGTCTTGCTTCTCCATTTTTAAATTAAATGGCGATTGTATTTCAATCTGTTTAAATTTCAGTCATCCAATAATCTAGACTAATCTAGAGAGTTGATTCTAGGCTTGTCATGTGGAAAAATGTCTAAATAATTATTTATATAACATTTGAATCAAAAATAAAAATCTACATATGGCAGATCTCGCCCTTAATTGATGCATCTTTAATGAAATTATTAATAAATCTAAAAAAAAAGTGTTGAAATACCTGATGATCATCATATGTTGGATTATAAGACATTCCAGGATGAGGATCAGTCACAGCTGGAACAGCCGACGGTTTCTTATAATGATTCTTTGGTGGCTGAATAACAGACATACACATTACACATAGCTCCATAGTCTAGGTTTCTAACCACTTATAACAATTAGACAAGAACATAGGCGTACGAGCCAGGGGGCAAGCTGACTTTTTGGGCAGACGGGTAAAGTGAAAAAATTATCTAATTGGCAAAATAATGTGCCTGAAATCTATAAAATACTAAGTTTACGGGCTGGAATAGCAGGAAAACACGTTTGCAGCTGTCAAATATTTCAAAATTTTCTGGGGGGGGGGGGGTGTTTGCTTCTTTGCCTAGTTTTGCTTCCCCAACTGTCATCAAACCCTATTATAACACTAATTTTAGTTGTCTTTTAAATGAATACCACGAATTTGTACTGAGTTGACTATGGATTAAAAAATTTTGTCTGGAACCATTCTACTTTGTGCTGCAACAGTCTGTTTGAATGGTTGGAATTCAGAGTGGGATTTCGGTTACAAATCCATTGGATCCTTTTGGAGTCGCTTACACTGGCTACACACGGACTAGATTAGCAGAAAACGCTTTTTACAGTAGTTAAATTTTCAAAATTTTCTCCGGGAGGATAAGACCCTGAAATGCAGCAACAATGGATTGGTTGTTTGGAATAAGGGTCAGTCAGGTAGGCTATATAGGACCAAATTGAAGTTACTTTATTCACAGGCTGGAATAGCAGGAGAACGTGTTTGCTGCAGTTAAATTTCAAAATTTTTTCCCAACGGTCCCGTCTTCGTGGAGTATAAACGATTGATTGGAATTCAAGTCAGCCACCTTTATTAGGCTGTATTCGACCCCTTTGACATTGCTTTGTTCTCAGACTGAAATCGTAGGAAAACGTTTTTGCAGCCGTCAAATATTCCAAAATTTTCGGGGGGGGGGGGAGGGCTTCTTCACCTCTCGGGGGACACTGGCACCGCTCTCTGCCCCCCCCCCTAACTGTCATTGAGCCCATACGCCTATGGACAAGAATCTAAATGGATGGAGTATTTAAATCAGATGCATCTACCAAAATACTTGATAGTTTCAATTAGACAAGAATCTATTTAACAAGATGGATTGGGTGTATCTACCAAAATACTTGATAGTTTCAAAGTTTCTGGCAATAGTTGATTTGGGTCACTGTGAATCAACAGTAGAATGCTTAAGGAATGTACAGACTATCAACTTCTCACGATCTTGTTGATTTGAAACCTCAAAATACGTAAAATAAAGGTTGACAGTTTGTATACAGAGTAAAACGTTTCTCAATAGTTTGTCAAATATATGTTGCCTAACATGCTGTTGAGTGCAAATACAATTCTTGTTGACGAGAAGTTGACAAATCAGAATTAAGCTTAAAATACACGGACTCAGAAATACATGTGAAATTGAGACAAAATGGTAAACATGGAATGGACACAAAGAAATGCCAAGAAACTTTGCAAAATGTGTTGACGAAAAGTTGACTAGTGTAAATTTATATTGACGAAATATTGGTCAACATATTACTGTGAATCTGATAGTGTACACGCTACTTTAATGTAATTATTATGAACTTACCTTAACAGGTTTTGTAATTGTAACATCTAATATATGATCTTCACCTTCTTTTGGTGTGTCTGGCAAATCTGATAAGTACAAATAGCAATGTGTGGCTAACCAGAATAAAGTAAATTTATTAACATTTAATTCCTTGGTACAATTGTAGAACAAGCAGTTGCCATACAAGATACGCCCACATATTGCAAGAGATGGACAGAGAAACCAGGGAGATATGGTCAGATTGTCATGAAATTCAAACTCAACCATCATTAAGATGTACCGGTAACGGTGATACATTAAAATGTTTTTTAAAATCAACTAAAATTTATGACCTAAAACTAAAATTCTTTTTTTTTCGTAAAGATGCGCTCAAATAAAGAAAAGATTCAAGTTTTTTTTAGTGATATAAACATATATTTAAAGTTTCATCAAAATCGGATCAAACATGTCCACATACTTGATATATCATACTTTTACACTATTTGCGCATGAGAAGCGGTCATTTTGTCGAGCAGTTCCAGTCCAATTTTCAGGAAAATTCAAACTCAAACATAATTATGGTGTAACGGTGATATATATTTAAATCAGATAAAAAATGAGATTTTTCGTACTACAATGGACCATAATCCACAAAGCTGTGGTCCAATATATGCAAATATTGAAAGAACCAAGATCTCTGGATTATAAACATACATTTAAAGTTTCATCAAAATTGGATAAAAAATGTGACCACTAGTGTCCACAAGCTAAAATCATGATTTTTGTACAATCAGGGTCCATAATCCATGAAGTCTCAATCCGATACATGCCAATATCAAAAGGAACTGTGATCTTTTGGAGATAAAACTAGTTTCTTCAAAATTGGATAAGAATTTTAACCTGTAGAGTGTCCACAAACAGATTGTGGACCGACAGACAGGGGCGATGATAATATACTTCCACATAAAAATGTTAGTGTATAAAAATTAAAATTGTAAATAAAAATACCTTTCCACAGATCGTAATCTTTAACCAGTAAGTTTGGTGCATTTTGTCTATATTTACGCTGTCTTAGATTCCTTGTGTGAAATATATTTAATTCAGCTTCAAACAATTTTTCTTCTTTGTCAATTTTTCTTTTTTTCATATCAGGGTGAAGCCGTTTTATATTTTGCGATTTTGAGCTTTTTCCTCTAAAAGTAGATATGCGTATTCAATAAAAACAACAACAAAAACCCAATGACAATTCAGTGGTTTAAGACCATATACATGTATACCGGTATTCACTTATACAATCTACAACAAGACGTTTCTTATGCTCAAGCTGATACATATCATACACGTACATACTGTAATACACACAAAATATATAATACACCAATAATATGCATATATATACGACACATCTTATATAGATGTTATTATAATGTAATAAAGTATCTCTATTAGTGTACTTACAAATTTACAGCTTTTATTCTTGGATCTGGTTCTAGAATACTGAAACATCTTAATTTCTTATTTCTTCTGTTGGGTTTTTCACCTGAATATATTCATAATGTTAGCCATTTTGGTTTTATCAAATTACTTGGGGTACACAAATATATTACTATAATACTAAACATTGAAAATGTATATAATTATAATCTTTGAATGGCATTTAGCGATTGAACATAATATAACACAAAACACAGTTCTATGGATAACAATCACTATATTATACACACACGACATTTCAACAAGAAATCACTGGTCGTTATCTATTTTGATAAATGTACAAGAAAAAAGACAAGAACCATGCAATACATATCTAACATTTTATGTCCTAAAGGGAAGGAATCTAAATATTTACCATCTGTTGTTGTTAAATCAACTTGTTTATCTATAAAGAATAATTCACTGTTACTTTTATCTGATATGGTACCACTGAAAGAAAAGAAAATACTTAAAAAATACATCATAGCTAGTTTAAAGGAGCTAAATTGCTAACATTTGGGACCTAGAAATTGACACAAGTGGGTCGTAACGCATAAACTGATTTACATTCAATGGTTTTAATAAACATTTTGAATTTTGACTAAAAAAGGAGAAGATATTCTTGCGCTCAATTTTACTTTAGTGGTTTGATGAATATTATCATTCATTTCCAGTTCGAGATTTAATAAACCCAAACAGAATCTATATTCTGTCATTCAACGCCAATAAAAAATATTGACATTTTCGCCACCACGTGTTCCAATAAATTTGTAAACAAATCCAATGACAATTGGTATTTTCATCAACAACCGTCTTGGTATAAAACCTACTGACCCTGTTCGTTCCTCAAAACTGCGTTCGTCTAAAAAGTCTTCTAAAGCTGTACTATCAATCGTTTTCCATCCTTTTTTCTTGTGTTTTGATATCTTTTTAGGTTTAGGTCGACCTGTGGACTTCATTTTGTTTTAGTTTCTTACATCCAGTAAAGCATACCATATCTATCTTTTCCATTGAAGAATTAAGTTACCCCCCTTTGACCGCTCATTGCGAAATCTTAAACATTAATAATATTAACCCAGTTTGCTAAAATCACGGAGTTATAAGGTCCATGCTAAAATGACAAAATAGTATAAGGGGCCAAAGTCTTTCAGAAGTACTTACGTAATTCCAATGTGATTGCCAAAGCCCGATATTCCAAATTGTGAAGAGGAATAATCATTTTTTTTTTTAATATCATTATTTTTGGAGTCAAAGTAAATTTATAACAGTATGATGTAGATCCAAAATGATTTCATATTCGTAATCTACGCAAACAGTTACTTTAAATAGATACTTTTGCCGGGTTTAAGTCATTTAGAAGTAATTTTAATATGAGCGTGACGGAATATTTAAAATATCCTGTTATTTTAATAACTCAGAATCTTTTGTAAATGATAAACGACAATCTGACATAAACTATGCTATTTTAGAAATTAAGTATAGAATAGTGACTTTGCCAGAGGCTATGCAAAACCAGAAAAAAGTGAATATTTCATTTATTCCATATTTTGCCACCTGTTTTAGCGAAAAGTATGCATCGCACATTGAGTGTGATGCTAAATTCATAATCAACTGAAATTATGGACCTTTTCAGCACTCCAATTTCAAATGGCCATATCTCAGCAACTTTTTGATCCGGATTCTATAGGCTACAACATATATTTTTCATAATTTTATTGGAGGGAGGGAGGGGGGGTGTCATGTTCCCACCATTAGTCTAGTTCATATGGAATTTACGGACCTTTTGGCATCTCAATTTCAAATGGCCATATCTCAGCAACTTTTTGACCTGGATTTGTTAGTTTAAGACCATATACTATAACATATATTTTTTTTATAATTTTTTACTAGGGGGTCATGTTCCTACCATCAGTTCAGTTCATATGGAATGACCCCATTGTGAAATCCATGTTGAAGTCAAGCATTATTAAAGCTGTGACATAGGACGGATAGAGTATAACACAGATCCTATTTAGTTTCGTTTTTATAGTTCAAAATTTTGTTTTACTTGTTTTTATTACAATAGAATCTGGAAGAGTTGTTATCATTGACACGTTCTGAATGATGTGATAAGCCAATGAAACTGTCTGTTATGGTGAGCTTTAGGCATACACCTTTAATGGAGGGCTAATGAAGACGGGCATAAGTCATTCAATGTGCTATGAGGGAAATTTTGCCAGGGCAGCGGCGCTACGGCTTAATCTTATATCAAATTCCAACTGCCAGGAGATCTTTTACGTGCACACCATTGTGTACACAGGACTTCGGTTTTTTGTCCCAATCGAATGCCTAGACAGCTGTCCTTGTAAGGCCCTCCGTTCTGCATCACTGACAAGGGGGAAACCTCCAGGCGTGCAAGCCAGCGTCTTACCCACTTAGCCATGTGATCCCCCTACAATTCTGTTATCCGCATTTTTGTTCAGCAAGATTTTTAATTATGAAATTTTCATTCAAAGTTAAAGGCCAGAAAATACAATGCATAAACCAACAATTGATATTTTATTAAATAATAATTATGCTCTAATTACAGTTTAGGTATAAAATGTTCTACTTCATTTATCACAAAATAACAGAAATTAATTTTTAGTTTACTGTCACCAGAATAGTTTATTAGTTCTATACATTTACATGTTTGACTTAATTATCACTAATAATAGTAATAACAGAACATAACCATGACTCCAGTGCGAGGGAATGTAAACTAAAATATAACTCTAAATGGAGATATACTGCATATTATCAACAATAAATACATGTTAGTAAGATTAAAAATTTGAGATGTGTAGAGATTGTGATATTTCTAGCACAAAAAGAAACAAGCATCATGGTAAATAAACTGTACACACCACTACTAATCTGGTTGTTTTAACGTCCGCTTCCACAAAAGTGATATCGCAGACAAGATATTGGAGAGCCGAAGCTTCTTTCTGTTATTAGAATATGATTTTGGAATCTTTCCATTTGCGGGCTTAGGCCATGGAATAATTTTATTGGGAAGGTCTTCCCTTTATAACTGTACATAAATTTGAAGCAACATATATACACAAAATTACAATGACAAGGTTGAAACCATTCATGACAACAAAAAGATGAATGGTTTGTTATTGTTATTGTAATTTTGTCTATATGTTGCTTCAAATTTTGTTATATTGTATTAGCTTGAAAAAATTGAGAGAATACTCTTTGAAACGTCGCCTAAATAAATCAGTAGCTGTTTTCTATAAGGTATGTGTATAGTTTATTTATCAACCCACTTACTAAATGCCACTTAAAGAATATAAGCATTATAGAAGTTTCTTTATTTAAAATGAAATATTGTTATTAATGTTAAAATTAATAGTACAAAAATGATGAAGATGAAAAAAATACAGATTGAATGATAAATACTGTCAAAATTAACAAAGCATTTGATAACATTACATTTATAAATTCATATACATTGCAAATCATATAACACACTGATTGGTATTGCAGCATTTTTCGATACCAGTTTACGTTCCATAATTGTTTGAAATAATACACTTACATCCACATATTGGATATGTAAAACATGATTGTAAGATGTGGCATGCCAGTTCTCAGCCAATATAAACATTATTGGCTGATCTCATTCTTCATCTACTTCAAATTAAATGACATGTAAGAGCCACTGGATGGTAATTTGCATTAATTAATTTTCTGCAAAATAACTAGTTAAAAATAGTTATTGTGCAGATAATTTAATAATAATAGGAATTTCATGATCTACCAACCTATACAGATATATAAGCAACTACTATGGCATCTTATTTTCTTGACATGAATGAGTATATCCAATTTTAAAATAAATCATCCTCACCAATTCATATTTAACACACATTCACATAAGTTTTAGAAGTTTAAATAAGGTTTAAATCAAAATGACATACACAAAATTACTGGTACAAATCTTATATAAAAAAACAACTAAGGTTTATATGCCCTGCTCTTACTTTAAATAAAAGTTGAAATTTAGACTGAAATCATCTTAAAAGAAATAAAGAATTGTATGCCCTGCTCTTAATTTAAACTGAAATCATCATGAAAGAAATAAAGAATTGTGCAAATTATCACTCTGCTTACCTGAGCCGAAAAGGCTCATTATTGAACTTAGTCACGGTACTGATGTATAAAAAACCTTACAAGTTTTATCACTTTCATTTAATTAGAATCAAAGTTATAATGATCGAAAGCACAGACAAGTCACATTGTTCATATCATCTTAACCTCCTATGCAGTCACTGCTCATCATCAATTTAAGTCAAGATATTCATTTATTGTATCCGAAAAGTGTGAAAGATGGAGATATGAACCCATTTTAATGAACCCCTTCTTTCTTCGAATGTCGTGGGAAAATAATTTAAAGTAAAACCAGGACATATGTTCCTAAGATAATCATATCTATTTTACAGGATCATATCAATTTTAATTCAATATGGGATTATTTACTTTTTTGTTCCAGAGAATGATACAATAGAAATTAATTTACAATTAAAATAATTAAAAGAAAGTAATAATAATTTAGACAATGTCATGATATAATGTTTACTCGAGTAAACTTTTAAAGATTGCCCATCATTAAATTATTATTGCCAAATATGTTTTGTGGATCTATATAAGCTTTGATGGCCTTCATAGCACCTAAACCAACTTCTCCTACAGTTTTCTTTAACCATCGCTTTCGTACTTTACCAACTGAAAAACAAAAATTTACAAATTAACATTCACTAAGTTTTAGGTTTATGTACAGCATGTACCATACAGTGTGCAATGAGTGAATTTTTGGCAGGACATCAACTGAATTCCAACTGACAAGGGGGTCTTTCGAGTGCATGCCAAGGTGTATACAGGATCTTGTTTTTTCATACCATGTGAACAACTACATGCTTTTCCTTTTCAGGCCCTCATTCCTGCACCACAAAAGGAAAATGCAGGGGAAGTTTCACAACCAGCACCGGTATCAAACCCCAGATCTTTTGGTTAGTAAACAAGCACCTTAATCACTATTTAGAAATAAAGTTTAGTGATCTTCAGGTAGTTTACAAATTAAACATTGCAAATGATCAAAATAGTGAACATATAAATACTAGTGGATAACCTTTCTCTGCTCGGGTTGTGCCTGTAACTCTGAAACCAGAAGTGGTAGGCAAACGGCACTTAGCCTATGTCCTATGTTATTTCCCTGACCGAGCTACTCCATTAAACCAAATTTCAGCCTTGGGACCACCCTATTGTTGCTGCAAGTTACAATTAGTATAGATAATACTATGGATGATGAATATCCTGACAACCCATTTATTGAAGACCTGAAATCCCACACAATGTGTTGTCTTATGTTTTAATGTGCAACCCAAACATGCCTGTCTCTCAGTACAGTTTCCAAACCTCTTAACTTCCATTACTGCCTACTTAAGAAAAATAAAAGTGTTTCTATTCACACTTACTGCCATGATGATGTGAAATACTTCCACCATTAGCTAATATTTCATCTCTTGCACATGCCTGGAATATAGTAAACGGGTTTATAAATATAAGTATGGGACTTTACAGATTAGAGTGGCTATGATGACGTAGTTATGTGTCAGTGACTAGTTTCGTTTGTATTGAAAAACATATTCTTGTATTAAAAAGATATTCTCACCTCTATAGTATCATATAGATGTACTGGATTAGCAATACCTCTATAATTAAACCCAAAATAAAAATATACACAAGCTCCTGCATCATATGTCTGTGTAACTCTGTAAATAATAAATAATCACATGATCTTTTTGTGTTTGGCTATCAAAGAAGGGGAAAGCAATGTATCAATTGCAACATAGTTATTTTAAAGATGCAAATGTTATGTAAGAACTAACCCTGCCTATTGTACATCTTTCGTTTGGCCTCAATAAATTATTAGACATGTTTACCAAAACAAATCCCATGATCAACATGGGGGATAATTTGGTCCGATGTAACATATAAATTTTGATGAAATATCTTCCTTATGACCCAATGAACAATTCCTGCAAATTTTTAAAGAGCTCTGACCTGTAGAGTCATGAAGGTGACAACAATACACACCATTTAAAAAATTACTGTTAACCAAAAAAACCTCAAACAATTTTGATACAAAATAAACATATCATTTCAAATATTATAAAATATTTACCTGCATGTGACATATGGAGGAATTTGAATACCCCGATCTTTACATTCTCTGTGAACTCGCTCTTTAACATTTTGACATAAATCAAGGCATCTAGAATCAGAAAACAAAGGGAACTATCAAAAATTCCTCTGGATAAACACTAACTTCCTTATTCAATTTCTTGATCCAGTAGCCCTATAACATTTTCTTACTATCAATATTGTTTATTAAGAGTAAAAGTATTTACCTATCCCATGGTACAGATGTTTCAAATGATTCTGCAACTACATAATACTCAAACCCTAAATCCTGAAATATAAAAGGTACATTAATGACGTTTGTAATATAACAAGTTTGAACCAAATTTTTCCAAAAGGTTTATGACATTACATAACCTGTTAGAAGTGATTTATGAATGTGAAGAGATGGATATGGAAACTTGGGAAGACATTTTAAATTCTTTTTCAGACGCCATGTCCAGTGTAAAGCTTTTTACAGATTACATAAATATTTTTGTAATAAATTCTTTAAATATGTATCAATATCTTTATTATATTTGCTTTGAAATATCAAATATCAAAAAATCCAAACCATACCCTAATATAAGCAATAGAAAATGTTAACATATATCCTCTTTCACCATTATCAGCACCACCTGGTATTCCACTTAAAAAAAAAAACCAAAAAAAAAACATTTAATCATTCAACAATCTTCATGCCTCCAATAAAATACTGATAGTAATAATTGAAGCGAAATTTAAATAAAGAATTTCTGTAAGAAAATCCTATACTTCATCTCGAGAAAATACCTTATTTGAAAGAAATTGCACTTATTAAAAAAAAATAATTCCCATTATTAAATACCTCAACCAAGTAATTTGATCTTTTACTAGAACTTACCCAAAAGTGGCAGCTATTTCATACACTCTCTTTTCTTGAGCAGCCACTTCCTTTAAAATAATACCATAATATAATATAACATTTTATAAATTAATATCATGTAATAATAACCCTAATAATATATTTACAAAGTTAATATAACACTAATAATATAATTATGTTAATATAACAATAACAATAGAACACAATACAGGTTCTTATAAAATAATACAATATAATCATAACAATAATATTATAACACAATCAGGTACTTATAACACAATGCCAATCATTTTAACACATATAACATAGCACCATCATTTTAAAATAGTACCACATAATTACAACACTAATTATATGATATAAAATCTTTATTTCATGTTTATGTTACTAAAATCTATTCTTACCTCTTTAGTACCTTCAAATAGCAACGTAGCAACACTAAGCTTTAATGGGTCAAAGCCCTTTAATTTGGTTATATAAAATTTCTTTAAACCATCAACAAAACTTGATATCATTGAATTAGCATCTGGTTTTAATGCATGACCTGAAATAGAGAAGAAATGATTACACTTAGTAGTAATGAGACAATATGTTTATAGTACCGGCGAGCCGTGGATCGTATTAAGGGCGTAGTTTTGCTGTATCACTGGTGATTCGATATCAACAATAACAATCCAATATTATTTTCGTACGATGATATATTATATTAAATAAATGTCATACAAACAAATAAGAAAATGTTCAGCGAAAAGTAAAGAGTTCACATCACGGTTTGATCACATCACACAAATGACCAAGTAAATTCACCTTTATAAAGATATAGAAGATTCACCATGTATATTCATTCACACAGAATACATATTGAGTTAACAATTCACCATTATAATAAAGGAAAGTTAAGTGTCAACACCAAATTCATCGTGAAAAACGATATCAAAACCCCGCAACACACACACACGCGGGCCTGGCTCACCGTTCACCATGCGTCTTCTTTACATCCTATAGTATTCAATCACCCTAGCAACACGCGCTTCCACTCAGTCTCTTTCAACCAGACACACTCGTACACCCAGACTCTCATTTACCGATTTTGAACATAACAATGTTAAATTAATCGCTCACTGGTGAGTTGAGCTAGGCCATTAATATATACTGAGTTAGAAAGAAAATATGGCACTGATTTGACTGACAGAACTGGCGAGACATAGTGTCGAAATTCACGCTTTTAAGTTGACTCTACTCTGCCCCTTGCAACGAATCTGTATGAGCGCTACCCAATGCTAGGTTCCAAATATCACAATTCATGCTATGATTGAAATCGTAGAGTAACCTTGGTGATTATATCAGGTTCTTATCATATACTGAGGTCAGTCCTCACAGTCATGTTGACCATATTGAAACGTATCTGTATGTAGCAGATTGTGGATTCAATAGGCCCAATCCTATTAGTACAAAAATATATTTACCAAATTGGAATTGTTCATTATCCATTAATCTAATTGAAGCTGGAGCACACCTCTAAAAATAAGACAAGGGGCATTAACACAAATGACAAAGCTCCTGTTTAAGGCCACATTCTATAATCTACTCTACATAATATGTAAATCTCAAAGATGCACATTTGAGTTCCCAAAAAATTGTCTGGACTATGACTATTATACTCTAGGATTTTTTAATTATCTGCACCTGGAAAAAAAGGGCTTCGTACTTACTTGTTTAGCGATTTCTCTTAAACAACCAACTCCATCTTCAAAAGCAGGAAAAACTATAGAACCATATTTTTTACACTGGGCTAATGGTCGGATTTTTAATGTAACCTCTGTAACAACACCCAGTGTACCTGAACAACATAAAAGCTTTATTAGATTATGTAGAAAAGATATATTACTCCATTGTAAGTAGATAGCATAGGGAAAGGGGTGGGGTAGTATTACCCCCTTCACCAAATTCATGTGCTCTATCAAAATGATAACTAAACATTTACAAAATATATAGATGCGAAATAAAAAAAGTACAGTGACATTTTGTCAATCCATATCTAAAAGCTGGGTAATCTCCTAAATATTAACACTTTAAACAAAATAATGGATCTGTGCTTTGCATTGTCCATTGTCAGGGTCTAAATGAACATGCTCATTATATAATTTCTATTAAGGGACAACAAAGTAAATTAAGATTTGTTGATACTTTGTTTAGTTTCAATAAATGAACTTACCTTCTGAACCAAGTATAAAATGGTGAATATCTGGTCCAGAAGACATACGGGGAACTTGACAATTTTTCTCCATAACACCTCTGGGCGTAACAAATTTAACATGCACTAACTACAAAAAACGGACAATCTTGAAATAATAACAAAGCAAAGGTTGCCATTCAACAAAACAAAATCATAAAAAAAGTTCAATAATAATTGTGGCCTTTGTAAAAACGTGGGCATAATTTCAGTAGTTATTGTCGGAAATCATCATACTGTGTTAGCAATATTTTGTAATCAAGGGCATAAACTCCAGGAGATATCATCAGAAATTGTTAACACAATATAGACACAGAATTGTGTGGGTATAGAATATTAACAAGAAAAAGTTGATTGATAGATATAAAATCAGACTGAAATTATACATGGTTGTGCAGTATATTGATTTTACGAGTATCATGTATCAAACTAAAAATAAATTTCAATCAGTAAAGTGAGACATTTCAAAAGGACTATAAAGTATCTTACCAAATCTTCTATATTGCCATAAATATTTTTTTTCATGCCAGAAGCTCGAGTTGCCACCCAGCCTCCTAATGAACTGAATTCCATTGAATCTGGTTCATGGCCTGTACAAAACCCTTTTTCAGCCAACTGAAAATAGATAAATTATGAAAATTAAACACGCTTAAGTTGCCAAAACCAAAACTGCTCATTCATAATTTGAAGTTTTAATTTCAAAGAATAATTCATACATTTTTTTTTGCATTGAGATATTTACCAATCTTTCCAAATCCTGGCCAACAATACCACATTCAGCATGAACTGTTAAATTCTTCTCATCCACCCATAATATTTTATTCTAGAACAATTCAATATTAAAATCATAAATACATTTATAATATATTACACACTTCTAATCAATTCCTTCAAGCAACATTATCGGGGACAAAAATATCAGAATAGTATAGATGCGGTTGATATTTTTGCATTGGGTCAAAATAAAGTGATGACTTGTTTTATTTTCTTTAGTGACACATTAAGTAGCCATCGACAAATGTTGGATGCTCAAGATTTTAAGTAGATCAGAATGATTCAACCATTTAATGATCTAATTTAAAAATGGAGAAGCGAGTCTAAGTCTTGAATATACCAGTACCGTGGTTACTGGTACTGGTTGGAGCATTTCATATACTGTAGATGCTGTGATTGTTTTAATTAAATTTGGATTTGAAACATTTTCAATGTTGTCAAACTATGACAAAGTGTACGAGTAATAAACTTTGAGATTGTACCTCAGCAATATTATATTCAGGCAATTGTAATGAACATTTTTAACATTCTGACTTACCATTTGTGATGTGTCTAATGAAACTATCATTCTTTGTTCTGTAGCTGGGCATTCTAAAGCTCCTGAAACTGTTGTACCACCTAAATAGAGAAAATAAAGAATATAAATATAAATCGAAGCAATATGGAAACCATTGACAGCAGAGACTGACAAAATAATAGAGGCAAAGCCTAATCAAATCCAAAATAATTATAAATGTATATTTGCTTACAAAAGACTGTGAAAATAGAAAATAATTTCTCTCAGACACAAAAAATATGGCTTAGTCATTGGATATTCCACAAGTAACAGTATATTTAGCAATAATTAATGCATCACAGTCTTCCGACCGTTCTTTCCGTTGAAAATGGTACATAGAATGCTTCCAATCATCGAAACAAGTAATTATTGTAATGATGTAAATAACTATTGAATCAACTTACCTCCAAATGGAATGATAACTACATTATATTTACATGCTAATTCTACAGTAATAACTACTTCATTATGACTCACTGAAAAACAAGTAGATTCAGTTACAAAGTACATCATTGGGACAAAAGTTTGTAAATAATCAATGAATATTTTATGTGTGTGTGATTTGTAAATCAATTCTTTATAACCTACCTGGCCATACCACCAAATCTGGTATTCGTTCAAATTTACCCTCACGTAATGTAAATATTTCATGCAGTGTATGGCCTGAAAAAACAAGCAAAGGTTTTCAATATAAGTGCCAGTTTACTTTATCTTATGACACAGTTTCCCCATGTCAGTGGTACAAGACAGGGGCCATGGCAAGGACATTGAGTCGTTTTGTAAGGATGGTACAAAATACCAGGGTCCTGTGAAAACATTGGCGTACATGTAACAGAACGCTTGACAGCTTGAACTCAAAATAAAAGTACAGGTAGACTTAACATCGCTGTCGGACAAAATTTCTCTCATACCACACTGTATTAGATGGACCAGAGCAGAAATAAAGGACGTCCCCCCCCCCCATTTCATTTCTTTTTATCTTTGCCCCCCTTCCCCATTTCATTTCTTTTTATCTCTGCCAAAAAAAAAAAAATCTTAAATCTTTTTTAAATATTTACTTTTATTACTATTACATATTCAGTCAGTTAAGATATATGGAACTTTGAAATAATTATTAATTTGTTGCCGACACTGTAGAAATGGATCATAAATATAAAATTTGGACCTATGTACTAACCATGGGCTCTAAATAATCTATCTTGACAATCATCGGACAATGATACACCGGCTTGCTTTAATTCCTCCAAAAATTCATCATTTCTTTTAGGACTGGGAATGTCTGCAGCAGTTATCTCTGCCTGTACAGGAGAAAAAATTTAATAGTACACATAAAACGGGTCCATAAAATGAATAATTTTATAATCAGTAACATACAACAATGACTATTAGAGATAGAGCATTAGTTAAAGTCAAACAGGGAAACCATTATGTAAGCAATAAAATTATGATTTATATTGTAAGAGTTTGAAAAAACTAAAACATCAGAATTACATTTAACAATATTCATTGCCCTCTTACCAATCAGGACTATATCATCTGTCACTGACGCCCACATCTAGTTTCACAATTAAAGTCATGAAATATCTTAACCATCAGAAACTCACAAGAAACGAATAGTAATCATTATTCTAAATTCACTTTAACAAAGGATGTACAGAGTAATAGAATCTAAAAACAATGAACCCGTCTTGGCTTTCCTTATTCGAATTAGTATACATGTATAATGTCTACAGAAATTTGCAATATTCCTTTACAATAACATGATTTTTTATGATGTATAATGTGCCATATTCCTTAAAAAATGCTCAACATATCGACTCTTAAAGCAGACAACTTTAATCTCAGTGGTTGAAGACTGAATTACTGGTGACATAATGTTAGTTAATACAAGTACCTGTGCTGGTGCTCTCTCCTCTAATTTTATACCAAGGGTTGCTTTTACCCAGTCTCTTAAATGGGGTAAAGTTTTACCACTCAATCTATACCTAAAATACATACAACAAACCTATAAAACATAATGCTTGTTTTAAAAAAATAGGAAGCAGATGTATAATAAGCAAAAAATATTGTGTGTGAAAAAAACAAATGTAACATTAAATGGACTATTTTCACTCTAACCCTTTACGTGAGAGGGGGAGAAATGGGGTTTAATGTCCACTCGACACAAACTAGGTAATTTCGTGATTAACATATGGTTTAATTTTTATTTCAATAATTTGCTTGCGCGAAGGGGTCTTTAGCAGTGGGAGGAAACCAGAGGACCCGGAGAAAACCCACAAGGTTGGACAGGTGACCCTATTCCGTGTCACGTACAACTGGGGATTCGAAACCACGTTAGTTGACTCAATGACAGGTCTATGATACAACACGCACGTGCTAAGTCTAACCATTGTCCATCCAACCCCCTAACCCTTTATGTACATGTAATACTAAGAATCATATCTCATATCTAATTATAGTCAACTAATAATCTACCCTACCTTTCACCAGTAAATTCAATCTGGTTATCTTTGTTGAATGTGAAATTTGAATCTTTGTAACCCCAGCCATTCCACTTTAATAGTTCTTGCCTGAAAGAGAACAGACATTTAGTGATTTTATGTTTTTGAATCACAAAAAGTCTACTAGAAAATAGTGTTGGATTATTATAAATTCTTCATATAACGAGAAATGCTTCCATTAGGCATATCAAAATAGCCATAGAAAACAGGTAGAGCACCATATTGAATGAACATGAATTGTGAGTGGAATTTGTGTCTTCAGAGACTGTTCCGAAAGGAGCATACCTATGTATAGTTACTAGAGTCTGATGACTGACTAATTCAAACCAATTTTGTTTATGTATCGAACAATTCTACATAAAATGGTGTTGAATTATAATAAATTTGTGTCGGATGTGGCAAGAAATGATGCATTTTGGCGATCAAAGAAAAATCGCAGTAAACCCTAGCGGCTGCCAGACAGGATTTTTCGTACAATCAGGGGCCATAATTCAGGAAGTTACAATCCGATATGTGCAAATATTGAAAGGAACCTTGATCTTAAGGTTATAAACATGCATTTCAAGTTTCATCAAAATCAAATTAAAATTGTGACCTTTACAGGGTCCACAACCTTGATATACCATATTTTTACATTATTTGCGTACAAGCGGCAACCATTTTTTCCAACAATTTTGGTCCGATTTCCGGTGTAACGGTGATATAATCAAACATTTTTTTTAAATCGGATAACTGTTTTTTAAATCGGATAACTGTGACCTCCAGAGGGACCACAAACTCACTCGGCAATCCTCGACAGATTCCGGAACGTACATCTAGTCTCGGATGTATGACAGTAAGTGATTTGTACCTACGCCCATACATTTGCGATGCGGCAACCGGTTTACTTTAACAGGAAAACTGGATGCTATTACAAACAAACAAGACACCATAGGTGCAGCCATGTTTCATCCGGGACCTTTAAAGTAGTTCCAATATGGTGGAATTCGTCATACAGCCGAGACTAGATGTAGGTTACGGAATCTGTCAAGATTTGCTGAGTGACCACAAGCTAAAAGATAGGTTGCCAGGCAACGAAACATACACCCACAGCAGCTAAATCGTCCAGTCTAAATCGTCACATATTCTTCCTTTTTTCGGTAAAGAAACATTTATAATACTCTCAATTCTGATTAAGATTAACAACTCAAATAATCAGAAAATCATTAGAATTTGTTTGGTTTTTATAACCACTGAAAATCAATATACTTGTTCATCTCAAGATGATCCCCGCTACGTTTTCATAGCTACTTGTATAGCCCCTATCAAACACCTTTTATATTGCCTAAATTTTCATTTAATTCAGTTTGGAATTTTAACACTGAACTCTGCCCCTTTAAGTTGAAAGTGGTACAATCAGAATGATCAAACTCAAAATGCAACAAAAATAAAAAAGTCGAACACCATTCAGTTCACCAAATTATATGCATTTACGTAGTTCAAATGTATATTCACCTCCGCTTCGGTATTGAAGGTGCTTCATCATTTGAAGATGAGCTACAATTGTGTATTTGCAAACCATTTACTGCTTTTGTCAGTCCACTATTAGAATCTGTACTGTGGAAATCAAAATTTGGCCGGTGTTTGGAAGCCATGTTGTCCTCCCGGTAGTAGCTCTTTTCAACCAGACCTAAACTGTACACTACTTTTGTAAGTTTAAGCTCAAACGGCTACATATTCGAGATCAATTTTGTGTCAGGTGATAATGCATTCGGTTTCATTCGTTGGAGATCTGTTTTTATATCGGTTCAACGACTGATTTTAAAGTAACAGCTTGCAAAAATGTCTGGACAACAGATCGGAAGAGAGGGTTTATTAGGCAAATTAATAGACCTTGATATAACCGCCAACACAATTGATCACCCAGAGGTCCGCAATACTTCTGTAATTAGATAACAGCTGTATCACTCTTATTTGGGAGAATTGATATTTAAGGTTGCCATGCAACACTCTTGCTGCATTTCAAGCATTTGGTATAAATTGGGGACCAAAGACTGGCAAAGACACCAAGTGTACTTTTTTTGGAAATTTTGTTGTTGCATGCGGTCAGATGTGGGGTCCAATTTAATATGTTTTCAAGTATGCCAAGTTCAAACCTAACGTGTTTCGAGCAACTGTGGCCATTGTTTGTTGATCAAATATGGACGCCAAAATGGTATCCATATTGGCCATTAATGGATTTTGGTAGGTTTTTGGCGATGCCGAGTCCAATGTATAAGATAGCGTTATTCGAGCAAAGGCCCCCATCTTATATCCAATATGGTCATCCAAATTAGTACTAAACAGTCCATAACAATAACATAAATCAACACACTATGCAACTAATAGTATACACATGTTTTTTTTTTTAAGAATTACAAATGCATCATAATATACTATGACTCATTATGTGTTTTTTTAGTGCATATAATCAGTTCAATGGGGAATCCAGTCTAAAAAACGAGTTTGAGCAATGTAGTAATGCAGGAAATGTAGCAGTGTGGTGCATCCAGTCAGTTGAATTGAATAACAAATCCAGTCTAAACTACTACTACTATTGAACTGACTAGATGCACTTAAAAATGTATAATAATGCAAGATGTGAATACATTGCTAAAACTCGTTCTTTAAACTAACTAGTAGTTTAGACGTAATACGTTTGTGCAATGTAATATATTCTATATTTGCATATTAGTATAATTATGCAAAATGTGGATACATTGCTCAAACTCATTATTTGTTAAACTGACTAGATTCACCATTATTGAACTGACTAGATGCACTTAAAAATGTATAATAATGCAAGATGTGGATACATTGCTAAAACTTGTTCTTTAAACTAACTATATATAGCTAGTTAGTTTAAAGAACGAGTTTTAGCAATGTATCCACATCTTGCATTATTATACATTTTTAAGTGCATCTAGTCAGTTCAATAATGGTGAATCTAGTCAGTTTAACAAACAAATAACTTGTTCTTTAAACTAACTATATATAGCTAGTTAGTTTAAAGAACGAGTTTTAGCAATGTATCCACATCTTGCATTATTATACATTTTTAAGTGCATCTAGTCAGTTCAATAATGGTGAATCTAGTCAGTTTAACAAATAATGAGTTTGAGCAATGTAGCTAGTTAGTTTAAAGAACGAGTTTTAGCAATGTATCCACATCTTGCATTATTATACATTTTTAAGTGCATCTAGTCAGTTCAATAATGGTGAATCTAGTCAGTTTAACAAATAATGAGTTCGAGCAATGTATCCACATTTTGCATAATTATACTAATATGCAAATATAGAATATATTACATTGCACAAACGTATTACGTCTAAACTACTAGTTAGTTTAAAGAACGAGTTTTAGCAATGTATCCACATCTTGCATTATTATACATTTTTAAGTGCATCTAGTCAGTTCAATAATGGTGAATCTAGTTAGTTTAACAAATAATGAGTTTGAGCAATGTATCCACATTTTGCATAATTATACTTATATGCAAATATAGAATATATTACATTGCACAAACGTATTACGTTTTGAGTGCATCTAGTCAGTTCAACAAAGAACCAGTATGAGCAATGTATCGACAACCCTAAAAGCTTCTGGATTAGCACATCCTTAATATTCTGCCTCAATTCACTGAGCTTGAAAATGATGGAAAGTGTGGACTTGTGTAAAAAAACAATGACATGATCGAATATAAGAATTCTGAACAGATTAAAGGAGAAAAAGTTGATCACAGAAATAAAATTCCTTAGGATGACATATGCCCCTGATATCCATTAGAAAAAGAGAGTAAAATTAGTAGATGGACATTACCTTTAAGCTCAGTGAATTGAGGCAGAACATTGACTAATTTTGGGCGGACATATTGGATTCAAGATGACGGCCCTTGCTCAAATAACACTGGAACGTAATTTATTGGACTCCACATCTCTGAAAGCTTATTGAAAGACATATTGGAACACATGCCTACAGCTTGGCGGACAGATTTGATCTAAGATGACCGCCTTGCTCAAAACACATTTAAGCATAATTTGTTGACCTCGGCATACTCGAAAACATATTATAAGACATACTTAACCAGATATCTACCACACGTGACAACAAAATTTCCCCATGATTTGAAAAAATGTTCACAGTTCCCGGGCCCGTGAAATGCTCGCCCCCCCGCTCAGAAATTGCTAACAATCATTAAAGTATACACAGTTCCTTATATTAACCTAAAAAAGCTAAATTTTAATTGTTTGAATACTTATTTTAAAATGCTTATTAGACACCTAGGTAACTACATAGCATGATGATTACAGCAGTATGTTAGAATGACCTTTCCGAAAATTTCCTCAAAATGTTCGCCCCCCTACCGAAAGGTTATGCCCCCCAGCTTAATGGTGTCTAGATACGGGCCTGACAGTTCCCCTAGTTTGAATTTCGTGAAAATTGGATCAAAACTGTCTGATTTTTACCAATTTTGATATCCAAAAGATCTTTATATTATATTAGTGCATATTGGAACATAACTTCATGGATTATGACCCGTTATTATTTTACAAAAATCTTGTTTTTAACTCTTTGAGCCTCTAGAGCTCACAATTTTATCCGGTTTTAAAAACTGTTGAAGTATATCACTGTTACAAAGTAATGATTGTTGAAAATCAAACTGAAATTGCCTGGCAAAATGGACGCGCTTTGTATACAAATAGTGTAAAAGTATGTAACACCAAGATTGTGGACCCTCTAGAGGTCACAATTTTTGTTTGTGGATTTTGATGAAACTTATATACAAAAGATCTGCGCACATCAGCACATCAGACCGTAACTTCATGGATAAGGGCCCCTAATTGAACGAAAAATTCACGCTTTTAGCTTGTGAAGGATCAGTAGAGGATCGCAGATTTCTTGCCGGTTTATAGTTATAGCTAAGAAAGATAGGGCGGGACACGCAACAATATTTTGAATTCTTGTCTGTTGATTTTGGTAGCCATTGTAGTGAGTACAAGCTTTGGATATATGTATGTTGGTTCGTACTTCACTCTTTAAATGCTTGCATCAGGCAAGTGGGCTAATACTTAGGGTAATCGGCAATCGCACTCCTACTCACTGACTGAGAATGTGACATGATTTTCTGTTGACTGACTGCACTGTATTAAGTAAACCTCCTCCTTCTAAATAATGAACAACTCTCAGTTTGTATTGCTGTTTTACAGGTTTTCACTGTAGAAGAAGCTATACCACATGTGGCCCATTTAGATGGAATGTTTGCTAAAAACTTATTTATGAAAGACAAGAAGAAAAAACTATGGTTATTGTGTGCGCCTCATGATGCTAATGTAAAATTAAATGATTTGTGTAAAATGGTAAAGGCATCTGGTAGCCTCAGGTTTGCTGATGAATCTATTTTGTTGGAGAAACTGGGCCTTAGGCAAGGTGCTGTTACCTTGTTTGGACTAATAAATGACACAAATAAAGATGTGACATTAATACTGGATTCTAGGTTTACTGAAAATGTTTATCCCAAAATATATTTCCATCCCATGGTTAATAGTGCTACAACAGGAATTACATCTGAAGATCTGAAGAAGTTTATAAAGTATACTAGTCACGAACCTATTATAGTTAAACTAGACTAGATCAAATTTTACTGGAGGATATACCATTATGGCTTTGCAAATTACCAAGTCAAATGCACCACATCAAAAGCATAATTCAGTTAGGCCACATCAGTTTGGTTTTTCTCTTCTTCAGGGTCCTGGGGCCTATTTCACAAAATTTTAACTTAGATAAGATCCCAATTTTAGTAATTTGATTGGATAATATTAGATTGATTTTAGTGCTTAGCCAATCAAAATTGAAGTATCTACTAAAATTGGATTTTATCTTAAGTTAAAATTTCGTGAAACAGGGCCCTGATACATAAATAACTGCGTGAATCATATGAAAGATATTTTGCCTAAAATTTCAAATCTCCAAAATTTGGAACTAAACGTTTTTGAACAACACATCCATGTACTTTTGGTCTTTTAAATTAATCTTTTTCAAGAAGAAATAAGAAGGAAAATGTTCAGAGGTGTTTCTGAAGAACAGAAAATCAAATTTGCGGCCTTATGGAATAAAAATTTAAAGACATGTTCCAGATCTCTTGAGCATAATCAAGTCATCTGTTTGTACACACACATATTTCTAATGACATTGTAAATTAGAGTTATAGACAGGAATCACATAATAATCCATTTCAAAATATAACAAGTGTTAACAACAATTTGGCTATTTTGATTGCAGTGTGTGCAATGGATGTGCATAGCATTACATTCATCTTATAAATAAACGTGTCAGTAAATAAATCATTCTTAATAAAACACAAGTAACTTTTTCTTTTGTAGTATTATTTATTATTTTGATATTTACAAACCCCATACTGGCAAGGTTTAGATAAACTTTTAAAATAGGGCATTGATCAATTGTGATAATATCTATACAATACCTACTGCATTGTCATAACAAGCATCTATAACAGAACTACATAACATTATAATAAAAAAATTCACCATAACAGCTGAACAATATTACTGTAATTATCATTCTCGGACACCGATTACCTTTCTTGCTAACTCTGTGGGTACAGTAGTCTACCTATAGCAAATGAAATAGTCTTATTTCCCTTATATTTTAAGTGAATGTCAAACAGCTTACCACATAATAATGAATAAATGTAATATAATAACACAGCATTATTTTGTGCAGCAATAACCCAGCTGTGATTAATTATCAGCCCTTGATCTCAGTATTTTAGTTAAAAGCTATTGGCCAATGTCAACTTATCACAGCAATATTAAACATACATTATGCAAGAGCTACATCTGCCCATGGCAGATCTTTCTTTAGGACTGAAATGTTATATGAAACTATTAATTAGACATTTATTAAAATGAAAAGAGCCATCTTATGTGTCAGATTTTCACTGGATTCAGCATATTTCCTTTACATTATCTAATTTTTAACAATTAATTATAGTGAGAACTGCCAGCTCTTTATCTTATCTTCCATATCTTTAAGTCTTGAGTTTCCATTCCAAGTCAAAGTAATCCTAAGTGGAGTGGGGAAATGGTGGTAGTCAAAATTGAGTGATTATCGAAACTTTGTGACAAGTTAGTAAAGAAGCTGACAAATTATTAAGATTGATTTTAAAGAAAGCATTAGAATAATGAACTACACAATTCTGACAAATGCAATACAAAAGTATGATTTTTTATAGAATACATTTAGTAATTGCTAATTGGAATTTCTGAACATCTGGTGTACTAAAATATTTATACTGCACAAAAACAGATGCTTTTCTTTTTTTTTCATTTTAAATATTCACAACATAATTCAATAGGCACAGGTTTTCTTTGTAATAATTATTTGACTAGTTGACTACCTTTTATAATAAGTACATTATTAAATAACTATTATTATTAATATGCGATTTACTGCATATATATTATTAAAACAGGATTTACAATAAATCAGTAATTGTTCTTCCATAAGTATGTGTTATAATTTTTTGTTATTGATATATGCAAAATTATATTTTTAAAATAAGTTTTTGGTATAGATAGTTAATTCAGTGGGGATTTTTTTTAACCATAATTACACAAAACTACGATACTTTATATTACTGGTAACTAAATTTAGCTAACTTGCTATCTTTCAAATTAAAAAGGTGCCATAATTAAGCAAAACCTATCATTTGTTCAGTAAAGCTAACTTATAAAGACAAAAGCAAGGGGCTTGTCTGGGCCTCTAACTAAACCCAGCAGCTGCAAAGTCGTGCATTCAAGCTCTAGAATGAATGTCAACACATCCCACTGAGCAAGTGTGAAAAAATCCCACTAAGTTTTAATAACTTTCACAGAGGCCTCTGCCCTGTATTATGTTCACAAGCGATAAAAGTCAAAATGTGAATGGGAGCATAATCCACAAGCCATATTTGAAACTTACTTTACAAATATATTTGTAATTTTAATACGATTCCACCCGTTGCCCCTGTGAATAATCCAACCAAGTTTAAACAAAATGCCTATCAGAAATTCACCTTCAGAAAAGTAAACATGTCAATTGAAAGATTGCACTGCAAAATATATTAACAATTCAAAATGTCAAAAATTCGACAGGGTTATTTCTTATGCACTAAATAAACTAACTCATTGATGTTACATATTGCATTCACAAGATTTGAACATGAACTTGTGGTAGGCCCAACAGAACAATCCCATCAAATTCAATCAAAACATGCCCACTGCAGCTAAGCAGCTCGTAAAAGTTGTCACATAGTGAATCATTTGGTGAATATATAGAACAAAATCTTTGAAAAATCTACAAATGGAATTTCTGAATTTGGATGGGTTCTTCCTTATGAAAATGAAACATTCCTGACGTTTGAGTGTACCTAAAAATTTGTGTCTGGACGTACAACCAGATGCTGGTGACGACAATGTATGTCATTGAGGGCATATAAAAACATTAAAGCATCTAAACTGCTGACAAAATACATTGACATAGTATAATATGACTGTATTCCAACCTAATTAAAATCCGAAGTTATTAAATTAATTTTATATTCCCCATTTCATAGTTTTCAAGACTGAATTTTACTTGTAAAATTAAAACTGTAAAGACGAAACGAAATAAAAATATAATCTTAATTAGACTGGAATATAATCTATTGTCATGTATATATAATCTTAATTTTGTATTTAATAAAGCATGTTATGTCCTATTTCAATGAAGATTATCTGGGTAAATAGCCTTCATCTTCTATTATATACATCAATAGCACACAAATAGCAGGATATTGACCATATATTTGACTTCCTTCATAGCAATCTGATCAAAACACAGATCCTATTTCGTTTCGTTTTTTTTAATAGTTGAGAAATTTGTTTTACTTGTCATTGCTATAACCTGTTATATAACCTGAGTTCTGGTTGATTTGAGGGATTAGCCAATGAAACAGTCTGTTAATGCAAGTTCTTGGTGTGTGGTGCCCGGAACTGTAAATATCCTACTAGAAACATCAATGTGGATTTGTTAATCAAATGTGAGACATCATAGGGTCAAAAGTCATTTGCGCACCCCTGATGTGACCTCCCACTTCAACTGGGCAGATCTTCATGTGGCAGAGGCCATCAAAAGTATAAAAAACGAAACAAATATAGATCTGTCTTTTAATCAGATTGCCCTCATAGAAATGTGACAAATTAAATCATTATGCAGCATTTGACTTTATGTAACAAGATTCTGATAGCATTAATACCAAAATTGTCTTTCTTAGTGTCCTACAGAAAAAACCATTACCAGAACCATATATTATATATACAAGCTTCACAATAACACTGTTAGTAACTATCATTCTTTAACAGTAATGAGGACCTAGTGTATAAAACATTATTTCATCACCAAAAAAACAATTAACCACATTGAGCCTTTAGGTTTAATGAAAAGATAATTTAGAGCTTTGTTTTACGAGCATCATTCCAATAATATATTTCACATACAGTAGACTAGTTTATAACAAGAAATGTTAAACACAATAGTAAGTAAATCCTCCCAAACTCATAATTCTCTCCTGCATTGACAGCTTAACAGAGCGTATCACATATATCTAAACAATTACACACAACATTATCCAGTCTTGTACACATACTTGTCTTTATATGGCAAAACTTCATCTTATTATCATTCAAAAATATCATAATATACACATAATTAGAAACAAACTGTACTAATTTCACGCCTAATCAAAGCTTAATTTGATAAAGTTTCACATACTATGTTAATGAACAAGTGGTTACTTAATTTTTTCATAGAAGATCTAGATTTCATACATTGAATATAACAAAAATTCTCTTAAAATTTCATGTAAAATTATGACATGCATTTGAAAAGAAATATCAAGAAAATATATGTATAAAAAGTTAATTCTTTCAATATATCATTTTTTATAGTATATCTAAAATCACAGAAAAAAAATGTCAACAAAGTTCATACTATTTCTATTAAGAATTTCATAAATATTAATTAATATAGATATTTATATTAGTAATCATATATTCACATTTATCAACAATAAACAATATATACAATAAAATGTTTTTATTTATTTACAATAAAATTCTAACAAACCATCAACAAAGCTTTGTGCAACTCTATATCGGTGTACATTGCCCAAATCAACACCAAAAATCATCTTCATGTAAATACACAGTACCCCCATTAACTCAAATTTCACTACTTACTTGTCAAAATCCTCTTCTTTGCACACATAACGGTAAACTTACAATACAATTATTATGTTTGTCTTCAAATAACCTACATATATTGTCAAACAATGTGAGGTCTCATTCATTCATTTCATTGCATTGGCTGCGTGCATGGTTGCATTTAAGGCATTATGGCTGACTACCAATATACCTCAAATTTTCAAATGAATAATTAATTACAAGTTTATATCATGGAAGTTTTCCCACCCACAATGTGACCCTGGTTCTGATTATAAATCCCAGAAAACCATTGAAATTGGGGTAAACTTTTAATAAGGAAATTACAAGGTGCAGAGTACCCTGATGATACTCCTCAAAGAAACACAATACGATAAACCATGGCAATAATAAATTACAATATTTCAATCATCTATAATAATTGTTTCACTAGATATAGTTTTGTTTGAGCCTATTACAGAAGGATTTTTATTTCTATTAATATCACTTAGATCAAAACTATCCTCTCCTATTATAACACAATCATCATCATCCTCATCTTCCTCCTCCTCCTCATCATCATCTTCCTCCTCCATATCATCCCCATCAATGAGGATATCACTTTCAGTACTCATCATATCCAAGGTACGCTTCACACCCTTTCTGATATCTTGAGAAGAGTCTATTTCACTATCTACCGTAGTTACATGGATGGTGTCAATTAAGTCAACGGTCGTGCCGTTTCCGGAAGGCTCTGTTGTCGTTAATAGAGATTTTTGAGGTATAAAGCCTGTGCTAGCGTTTGATATACTGGAGGCACTAGAAAAAGTTCTGGAAGGAGACTGACGTACAGGAGACTGTGTAACACCTGATGAGCTAATAGTTGAGCTAGAATTATTAGAATCGGTGGAACTACTTCTTGCATCAGTTGAGCTCTTTTTAATACGTCTTCGTTTGGCTAGGGGGGCTGTGGCTACATCTTGAAGCCTGAAGCCTTCTCGTGTTGCTTTATGAAATGCATCCATGGTGGCACTGAGTTGAACATGTATAGTATTAGTGTGAGATGATAGAATACCAGGTGTGGGTAAAGATGCATGTGATAATAAATCATGTTTTCCAAACAGCCATTCATTTTTTAGTAAGTCATTCATTGTCAATCGTTTTCTTGGTTCTACTGTCAGCAGCCCTGAAATGGAAAGGAAAAAGGATCAATATTCAGAATTAGTGTCATTCATTCATCTGAAATGTTATTACTGATATCAAACTTCAAACATTTCAAAATTATAAAACATCTGGTCAAGACAACCCCAAAGTTAATGAGTAGTCACCAATTCGGGACATATCACGTCTTTTCATAATATAAATCTCTCTCTAGTAGCAGCAGATAATTCATATATAAAGCTTTCTTCCCATTCTAATTTGTCCCTATGAGGCAGATCAGCTAGCATTCAAAAACTCTGAATAAGCAGCACCATAACTACCAAATTTGATTGCTAATAAGAAGTCAAAAATGTTTTGAGTCATCCCTGGTTCATGTCTATTGGACTGATCAACTTTATTGAACAAATCTGAATAAGCATCACCCAAATCTGGGGCAGACATAAAAAAGTGTGTCTAAATGTGCCATTTCAAGGTGCTTTTATTCAACCTTTATGGGGTGGATCAACTTCATTAGGAATAAACTGCACCCAAGAAACATTTCTACCAAACTTAGTTGAAATCTATTAAATGGCTTAGAAAAGAAAAGTCTAAAATGTTAACATTAATATAAATACTTTATACCTTTTATAAGTTTTTTGGCTTGGTCTGATACTGTATGCCAATCAGAATCTGTTAAATTAAAATCACCTCCCTTTATTCTTTCCATAATATCTGAAGCAGTATCTTCTTTACTACGAGCCCGAAATGGAGCTTTCCCTGATAACATGGTGTACTAAAAATAAATAGCATATTAGTGTTTATTGCTACTAATATATTTTTGACTGAACTTGAGTTTTCACAAAATCCAAAAGTCAATCTGATTAAAATACAGATCTATATTTCGTTTTGTTTTTCCATCCTTTCGATGGCCTACACCTACATAAAGATCTGACCAGTAGTACTGGGAGGTCGCGTCAGGGAACTATCAAAAATGAAGTATAGATCTGTGTTTTAATCAGATTGTCAAAAAGTAAAACATAGGTATAGATTATAGTTATTTAATCACTTATAACATTCATATCTATAAAGTGAGTATGAAATATTTGAAGTTAATTTGAAAAATTTAAAGCCCAAGAAGAATATATCAATTTTTAAAATATTGAATTATAAATATAGTCTGTAGAGTGTTGAATAAAATTGTGGACAACAGCAATAAATAACCAAAATTTGATGTGGGTGTATCATAATAACATCTAATTTTTGCATTAACAAACAATGAAACAATATGGTTCTTTAATACTAACTGATTTAAACTTCCAAAATTTGGGGACATCATATTAGTTTAGATATAAATCAAATCGTAACATCAATTATTCTGTTATATCATGTATTTACCAGTATAACTCCCAGGCTCCATAAATCACACGATTCATCATAACCATGATCTTTATTAGTAGTCTGACGTAAAACTTCTGGAGCTGCATATGGTAAGGTAAAACATGGAGTGTTTAATGTTTGATTTTCAGGATTTAATCGTGCAAAACCAAAATCTATTATCTTTATTTCAGCACCATCTGTATCATCTTCAAACAATAGATTCTGAAATAAAGTCATGATTATTTAATTAGATTATTACAATTAATACAGGAACACAAACATGTACCATACCCATGAGCTTTGTCTGAGCAGTCAATAAAGGTTGTCCTATTGTTTTATTTTTATAGCTAACTGGTGCTTTTACAAGGAGATATCTCAAATTTAATAGACTTCTTCTTAGCACAGACATCAACCCTCAGTTGACAAGAGTTATTGAAAATTGTTCAAAATAAATAGGATTTATATCTCATAGATAGATATAGGCTAATTCATTATTATAGTATGGTTATCATGTTGATGGACAAATGACAAATGACTATGACCATAAATGTCCATAAAAAAACTTGCTGCCTACTTACTTCTGGTTTAAGATCTCGATGTACAACACCTTTAGAATGCATGTATTGAACAGCTTTTACTAATTTACACATAATTTCACTGGCTTCATTCTCAGTAAAACTCTTCTTCTTCTTAATTCTATCTAATAATTCCCCACCAGCTAATAATTCTGTCACTATATATGTATGAACCTGTGTATATTATAATAAGAACAATTTATTTGTAGAAGAAACAATATTCAATCTATCATGCAGATATAATTCACAAGTTTACAAATGTCCATGCTTATAAAGGTTTGTGGCATCATAATTTTCGGGGGGGGGGGGGGTGTGTGATGGCACCAAAGTTTTTATCAAATATAAACAATTTCTATTTTATAACTTCAGACGTTGTAATTATGGAATTGCACTACTTGTCAGTTGTAAGCTTTTCTGTTATTTCCACTTTCGTTGTACCCAGGCAGTTTTTACGTTATGATAGCAAGTACTAACCTCATCATAAAATATATCAACCAATGTGACTATATTCGGATGACCTTGACATAATCTCAACAACTGTATTTCTGTTTGACAATCTGAACGTCTACTCACTATTTTTACAGCATAAGTTTTATGAGTTTTAATATTACAACATTTTCTGCAAATACAAATATGTTCGGATTTAATCACATTGCTTTACCCAGATACACAGAAATTGAGATATATTTTAGTTGGGATTTCATGATTATTTTAACTAAGACGTTTGATTCTCAACATAGGAACTCAGGCTTTTGATGTGTTTAATTCCAGATCTTGAAAATAATTCATTTAGTAATAATTCCGTTTTAGACTACAGAGATAAACTTTTGAGAAAAAAACCCATAAAATTCATTACCTGCAAATGGAGAAACTACCATCACCTAATGGTGAACCTTTCAGATCTAAATCATACTGTTTAAAAAATGGTGAATTCTGAAATAAAACATTGAAGATTATTTTCAGGATAAAGTTTTCTCAAGATTTGATAGAATCAGTATTTGCAGAACATTGAAAGGTCAAGAGGAAGTCTGCTTGTTTTCTACTTTAGGTATCACGTGTATTGTGTTGGCAACGGAACATAAATTTGATGGTATCTCAATGTCGATTTTGTCTATAGACATACCATTTTGAACAAAGACATTTTCTTATCCAACAAAACAAATCATTACATAAAATTCAATGAAACCAAATGTTTGGGGGGACCTGAGCAAGACTGAATATGAAATTTTAAAGGCCCAAATTATATTTTTATTGCTATCTTTAAATCTCTATATTTCAGCGATGCATTGATATATCTTTCTCTATTTTTGCATGAATCTAATTAGACCAACTCTTCTATAACTATGGTCCAAACACGTCAAATCTAAAAATTTATCACTTTATAGTCCAGCGAAATCTCTACTTAAGTTTTACCTTAAAATGTGCAGGATTAAGAAAACTGGCTTCATCTGGTTGATTAACAGTAGAAGGCTTTAACATATCACAGCTTATAGTATTTTCACTAAATAAAATAGATGGAGCTATATAGGAATAACCCTGTAATATAAAAACATACATATAGGAATATAAACAGGTAATTATTTATATACAAGAACAACCCTTTGATATGAGATAAAAGTAGATCATTGATTGTTAAAATAATACTTGTAAGTGTTTTAATTTACAGCAATATTTGAATATATGTAATATCCTTAGAAACAGTGATAAATTAATTTTCAATTTGTTCAAAATCTCTAGGATACAGTTACATTACATAACCAGTTTTATTAAATTTGGAAGAAAAATGTGGGTGGATGTCAGAGGGGCATACAAAATATAGTGTGGTATGAGGGAAAATTTTGCCCAGAACTATCAACAGTTCTTTTACATGCATGCCAATATTTACCTGGGACCTCAGTTTTTTTGTACCATTCAAACGACTATACATCAATTAAATAAAAAGAGATTAACGACTTGACATCCCATATTGTAGAAAAATTCTAGTTTTTAAGATAAAGGAAAAATTTGTTACCTTGAATAATTTTTCTACATTTGTTGGTACAATGGCAGGGGAATCTGTGGCAGCCATATTCGTGAATTCCTCAGAAAAATTGCCCACATCTAATTCATGGCGTATTTGAGGAGCAAAAGGTGCTTCAATTTTTTTATTTGCAAGATCATCCCATTCTAAATTCTACAAGAAACACAAACCAATATTTGAAAGTATGTGTATTTGTCTATTTTTTTTTTTTTTTTTTTAAAAAACATGTTATTTTGGATTTTTTAAAAACAGACTGATAGTGATATTGTGTGCATAAACTGGGTGATTTGATGATATATTTGTTCCTAATTCTGAAGGTTGTCGGTAAATATCCAGCCTACAATCGTCCCAAAAATCATATTTCATCTGCACGCCTAGCCAGCACTTCAGTGGTGAGTTTTCATTGTGTCTCGTCACTTTGTTTTGGGAGCAATACAGTATTGTTTTAGGACATATGGGAGTCCAATATAGTAAGGTGACCACAACAATTTGCATGTTAGTTGATTGGAAAAATATATAATTTTAACAAAAGATATTTGGTTGCTCTTATCTCAGAATTTCTCAAATTTGAAATCTAAACATAACCAAAATAACTAAAGTTGAATTGGTATGATCTAACATTATAACAGCAGTTGCAATGTCTTTATTTTGCAATGTAGCAATAATACTAGCTCTTAAGTTATACATAACAAAGACTCTGAACATTAAGACGTGATTACATGTGTCCTGGACATGATAGATAGATTTTATTACATAAAACACCCATTTATGACAGCATGTAAATAATACATATTATGCATGAAAAAATACATAAAAAGTGAATGAAAAAGAATGAAAAACATATGAAAAGTGGATGAAAATTACATAAAGAGTAGAGATGAGGGGTACATTTAATGAGGGAGTATATTCAAAATATAAACCAAAGTTCTGAATATATGAGCCCTCAATATATTGCTTTTAAATAAATTTCTTACTTTAAAAAATTTATGATTTTTGACAGCTGCTGCTCCTGTTGCTCCCAATCTTTTACTAGGGTCTTTGATCAACAACCTCTGTATAAAATCTTTTACTTGTGAAGAAAACGTTTTTGGCATAGGTGGATCACACTTTAGAATTCTCCTAGATTAAGAAAATCATACGAGCTTTTAGAATTAGGGAAAACTTTGATGATTTCTAACTGATATTGAAATTTCAGCTAGCATGGTGGAATTAAGAACTGGTCAGAAAACTGGTCAAGACATACAATAACATTTTCAATGGGCAGGCTGCAGTATTTGAGAGACCTTCAGAACTCCTAATTCATAACGCTCTATATCAGAAACAAAGGAATGGAATGGTGTTTAATGTCTTGTAATGTCACACTTGTAATGGCACAGTCATTTTGAGACTAACATGCAGTTAATTTTAATTACTTGGTCATTATGGAGAATTTTGTACGGATATTGGTTTTTTCTACCTATTCTTCAAAGGAATTGGGCTTGAAAATTCCTAAAGGTACTTTTCAAAACGATTTAGTCATCAGTCTGGTTCCATAACCCCTACAATTACCACGACTCTTTCTTTCCTTACAAACATCAAATGTAATTCATAGACAGACTCAAAAAAGTAAATCTAACCATGAATGTAGGAGTTAAGTAATGGATGTTATATTATAATAAATCCTCAGATATTTTGACATTTCTAACCTAAAATGAACATTTAATTAACAGGAAAGAAAAAGTACTAAAATAACCTGGAGATCTCGGACTGTGTATTTTTCTCGCCATCTACAGTAAAAGGAGAGGCACCAGTTAATAATTCATAAGTTAAAACTCCAAGTGACCACCAATCAACAGCCTATATGATGCAATGAAACAAATTAATAATAGTACGTTTATAAAAAGAAAAACTACTATCAAGTGTAGAAAATGATTCGCCAAGAGTCTGACAATAATAAGATGATGTGGTATATAGAAGTCATATAGTAACATTGTTTAATTCTTCATTAAACAATGTTACTATATGACTTCTATATACCGCATCATCTTATTATTTTCAGACTATTTGGATTCCAACATTGCAGCCTATCTGGCTTTCTTATGTCAGGTATGAGATGGTCTGGTAATAGAAAGGCGGCATTAAGATCTGCCTGTTACATAGAAGGGTAAAACTTTTCTAGAGACAGGTATGCAATGTTTTCTACAATAATCCTACTCGGGGACGGGGGATGCTGGGTTGCTATGAAACTGGCTGAGATGCTCTAGTTAATTTAAGATGTTATTCTATTGTCTTCCAAAGTGTCTTTTCAACATTAAATAAGTTTTCAACTTACAAAAGTATGTCCTGTAGCTCCACCTTTGACAACTTCAGGTGCCATGTATTCTATAGTACCACAAAAACTATAAGCTCTATGAGTCTACAATAAAATAATCAGTGAATATAAAATTTTTATTACATGACCTAAGGCAATCTGGGCTTAATTGTCATTCGTAGTTGGGCAAGTCTATAAAGTACTATGACCATACCAATAAATAATTTCACAGTCGTACAGAAAATTGTCTACACTGGCCTCTGTCACAAAAGCAATTTTGTTTGAAACACATTTGTATACACATTTAATAAAGGAAACTATTCCTACAATATGTAGTTTAAGACCCAAGGGGTAATAAGAAAACTTCTAAATTTTCCTCTTTAAAGTTGTCCTACTCCTAACACGATTTCGATCCTACAGGGTGGAAGAAACCAGATGAACCAATCTGAATAAGCAAAAATCAAGTAACATTTGGGTGAAATCCATCCAGTGGCTCAGGAGAAGAAGAGTGAAAAGTGTGAAATAGTCTTCATATCTTTCTAACATTCAAGGTTTATATTTGTTTGCTCACTGCCCTTTATTTTGAACGTTTTCTGAAATTCCAACTTGATTATTGCCCTTATTACTGTTAACTTTTTTGACATTCTACCTCATTCAGGAGAAACCACTGTCAAGACCACATTATTTCTATCGCATCTTTCTTGTAAATCATTCAGTGTTCTCTTGCTCATGTTGAAGCCTGTATCATAAGAGTCCTGGGACTGTACATCTATCTGGCCCTCGGATTTATTCCCTTGATTTAAAATTTGTGCTTTTTATTCCTGCAATATCTATGAGTAAGTGCAGGAGGACCGTACTCGAGCAAAACAAAAATCTTCAAGATAAACCTGCGGACAAGACAGAATATAGACATTGTAAAAAATAAACAAATATCAAATCAAGTGAATGGATCCATTGGGCCTTATCAGCAGGTTTGTCTTATCAGTCATCAAGTCTTGGAATAGTTTCTTTCATATGTTACTCACATCATCACTGGGTAAAAATTCTTTACTTAAACCAAAATCTGTTAAAACAATGTGTCCTTCATCATCTAGTAATATATTCTCTAACTTTATATCACGATATATTATACCAAGCTGAAATTATATAAGTAATATATATATATACTATTCAAAAAAAGTAGGGGATATTTGATTTTTAAGTGTTATTAAAGTCACCTAATGAAACTGACGAAGAAACAAATGACAAAATGAAATGAAGTTCACATTCATCGATTTATTCCAAATGATCGTTAGACTAAGTAAGGCACAGACTGACCATTATAAGGGTAAATGATACCCGGGGTCAAACAGCAAAGTTACCACAGCATCACAACAAAGTCAGTAACGGGTAAATCCTCCTCTGTTTGCCAAACAAGCATTGATCCGACGTGGCATACTCCTAATGAGACGTCTAAGGTCATCTTGGTCCAGATTGTCCCATTCCTGGTGCAACGCAGCAGCGAGTTCTTGGACATTGGCAGGACGTTGTTGACGTTGACGTAACCTCTGTCCAAGCATGTCCCAGACATGCTCGATGGGGGAAAGGTCGGGACTCAGTGCTGGCCAAGGTAATGTGGTGATGTTCTGTTGTTGGAGGTAACCTGTAACGATCCTGGCCCTGTGACATCTTGCGTTGTCATCCTGGAAGATGAAACGGCAGCCATGACGTCGTGCGAACGGCACAACATGGACTGCCCAGATGTTGTCCCTGTAGTACTGGCCTATAACACGCCCTGCAACAGAACCACCCCCAAATCGATGATGTCTGATGACGTTAACGTCTTGGAAGCGCTCGTTTCGACGACGCCACACCCTCCTACGTCTGTCCAAAAAATCAACAGTGAACCTTGACTCATCTGAAAACATCACATTGCTCCAGCGTCGATTATTCCAGTGTTGACGATCCCTACACCAAAGACGTCTTGCCTGAATGTGATGATCTCTCAAACAAGGGATCACGCGAGGACGTCGGGCGCTAAGGTGACCCCTATGCAGTCGATTCCGAATCGCCTGGCCACTCACTCTCACACCAGTGTCTGTTTGAAGACGAGCGCTGATCTGATTTGCTGTGATGACACGATTTCTCAAGGCCAAGGTACGGATAAATCGATCCTGGGCTTGAGTTGTCGCCCTTGGTCGACCTGAGCGTGGTCTGTCCTGTACAGATTGTGTATCACGGTATCTGGACCATAGCCTGCTTATGACAGACTGAGAAACATTCATCGTCCGCGCCACAAACGCCTGTGTTGTGCCGATCTGTAGCATGCCAAGGGCACGTAACCTTTCATTTTGGGTAAGCTGACGCATATCAAAATTTGTTTTCTGGTCACTAAAACAATTAAACTGATGTTTCCACCCTGGAATTCAATGTCACAATGATTGTAACATTCAAAGTCAGAGTCGTGCAAATCTTGGGTTGGACCCCCATGATGATCCCAAGCATCACCTGCATTCCATGCGGTAGCTATTGGTGCGTTTGGGCGTCACATGTAACTCGAAATGTTTCGTCTGTTAGGTTCTATAGTGACTTTTTTCGTAGTCATTTGCATATTTTAGTATTATGCCCCCAAAATCAAATATCCCCTACTTTTTTTGAATAGTATATATTAAAGCATTCTTTATAATAATATCACAAATCACAATATATCATACCAAACAAAAATTATATCAATAATATATATCAAAGCATTTTTTATTGTATATCAATAATTTATTTCAAATATTACTTATTCTTTATATAACGATAATTATATCAATTATATATGAAACCATTGATTTATTTTTATAAAGGGGATTTCACTAGATTTAAACAAGAAATATTTGATTTGAAACAGGAAATATTTAATTTGAGTCCCAAAATGATTAAAATTGGTCAAGTTCTAAACTTCCCTCTTTTGTATTAATTTCATGCTGCTATCTTCGTTTTAATAAACTTTTAGTTAGTTAATAAACTAAAGATAGATAACACAATGACATCAAGCTCAACGTGGAATGGATTTATAATCTAAACTATAATCATGTTTTTGCAGTGTAAGAAGAGTAATTGTTATTATCCCTTCGGCGCATTTGAGCTTTTAACACAGAAAGTTATAGAACTAATAAAAAAAATCAACACATACTTCTCTCAAATCAAAGAGGCCTTGTTTTAATACATATGGCACAAGACATTATAAGATGTCGCTGAATTCAGTGAATTGCTTACCTTATGAAGTGTTTCTAATGCAAGTACAATTTCTCCTATATAAATTTTCACATCATTTTCATTAAATCTTTCTCTTTGATACAGATGTGTAAACATTTCCCCTCCACTAACATAATCTGCAAAATATATGTAAATCATTACAATAGGTAGTACTGACTGGCACAAATGTTTTCTGTACTTATTTTTATTTCGTTTTACTATAATGACTATTTAGCAGATGCTGTATTCATTTTCATCGTGCAGTGATATTTACAACATTGTTCACGTAAAACATAATTATGGTAATCAAAACCATAAAAGTACGAAACATTAGATATGAAACATCTTGTTTCTGATAGTCAATTTAGCAATTAAAAGATACAACCAAGACACTCTGTGCATCACTTGCATTTTTCAGAAAATATCGAATTTCCCACGACTTAATTTGAAGTAAACATGTACTCAAAATCAAATATCAACTGTTGATAATTTCCTAATTTGGATACAACTGGATTAAAAAGAGTCCCATCAAAAGATTGTAACAAAGATTATGGATGGTGCTGACTTTCGATTATATCCCTTTTATGTCGACTGCAAATGATGCTGAATGTTGACAAGTTTTCCATTCATCATCTTCCTAATACTGAACAGAACTAAACCATTTCTGAACTTATTTTCTTCTTAAAAATTCAACATTAGCAAACCATATTTTGCTATGGATTTCTCATTGTGTTTTTTTTTTTACCTAATATAAGATGTAATTTAGCATCTGTTTGGAATGCATAATGAAGTGTCACTAAAAAAGGTGATTCTCTTATTGCTTCTAAAACTTGTCTTTCTGTTTTAGTGTGTTCTGTAGTTTTTGTTTTTTGAACTATACTGGCTTTTTTCAAAACTTTCATGGCATATAATTTCCCTTGATCTGCTCCATCATATTTTCGGACAAGAAACACTTTTCCATAAGCTCCTGTCCCTAACACTTTCAATAATTCAAAATCTTCCATTCCAACTTTATCTTCTTTACCAGTGAGATTCACTGAAATATAAAAATATAAGATTATAATATTTGTTTCATTTCTTAACAAAGTAATGTTTAAAGGATATGGCAGATACCACAGCTGTTTCAAATAATCCAATATGTAAGCAGATGCTGTGATCTATCAATGTCCTAATAATAGCCCACTGAAACATGGAAGTCTTAAGGTTTTCATCCTTTTCTAGATCAATGTCCATTTTGGACAGTGATTTTTCAAATGCTACTAGTACTAGTGTAATTGGTATAAAGTATACACTAATTGATAATATGTTGTGAACATCGTCCTGGATGCACTCACAAGTTTCAGAAGTCAAACTAAGCAAAATCTCAACACATTATTTTTTTCAAAAAATCCATACAGAACTTTATCCTGTATCACATTCACAAGGTTGGGGTGGGGGGTTGGTGACCGAACATTTAACACGTGCAGGTTGGATCATATTGTCTGTCATGGAGTCAAGTGACATGGTTTCGATTCCCCACTTGTGTGTGACAAGGAATACGGCTGCCTGTCCAAACTCATAGGCTTTCTCCAAGTCCTGTGGTTTCCTACAATTGCTAAAGACACTTACCCGCAAGCAAATTATTGAACTAAAATTGAACCATACGTTAATCCAGAAATGATCTAGTCTTTATCAGGTGGATGTTAAACCCTATTTATCTCTCTCTTAGTCAATATTTGTCCTGTATTGTGTTCACAGGCTTTCATAGTCAAAATGTGACCATGCTTTCAGGCGCGGATCCAGGATTTTTTGCAGGGGGGGGGGGGGTCTAGGTTTGATAATTGCTTAACTAATTGCGCTTAACCAATTAATTTGGTAAATTAGTTTCAATTTGGTTCATTCTGACGTATTTCCGGAAGGTAATTTCCAAAATTACCGGTCTAAATCGCCAATAAAATCGCATAAAAAATGTTCAAGCCTGAGCAGGGGGGGTCCGGACCCCCTGGACCCCCCCTCTGGATCCGCGTCTGGCTTTACAATGAGCAATCCCACTCAGTTTCAAATAATTTGTTCAGTGTTATACCAATCTAATTAAAATATAGATCTATATTTCGTTTTGTTTTTTTATACTTTCGATGGCCTACACTCATGTAGATCTAACAACTTATAGTGGGAGCTCACGTTCTATGACGTCAGGTATCAAGCACGGGACATTTGACCCGATAACGTCAGTCATTCGATTACAAATTAACAACCGCCATGCTTTTTAAAATCTACTTCTGTTTTGTTTTGATTTCTATCCGCTGGTAATATTTACCCACAGTTCCACGCATGAAAAGGTCAAACGGTCGATTCGACAGACCATTTGATTGGCTGACCCCTCATTTCAGGCAGAACACGACTTAAATAACAAGTCTTCCAGATCCAAGAGTAGTAAAGACAAGTATAAACGAAATTTTGAACTATAAAAAACGAATTGGATTGGATCTGTGTTTTAATCAGATTGGTCTAGGACATAAATGGGGAAATAACTCCAAATATTATTAAATAAAATATTAAATTTCGATAAGAATCTTCCTTATGACAAAATTAACAATTTTTTTTATTTGAAAAAAAAAAGAAAAAAAAAGAACTAGGCTAAGTCCTGTAAAAGTGGACTGATGAACTGATGAAATGTGGATATGTGTAAACTAATAATAATAGTCAATATTATATAAGTACATGGTTTAACACTAATAAGTTGTATCTACCAGAATAAATTAAGGACACTAATATTTTGTGCATAGAACAAAATTTCAAAACACTCGCATTTGGCCATTCTGGTTTAAACAGAGATCCTATATATCGTTACATTTCTTATACTTCAAAATTTCATTTTACTCCTCTTAATGAGACCAAAATCTGGAAGTGTTGTTAAATAACCCACATTCTGGTTGATGTGAGGGATTTAGACCAATCAAATAATCTGTTGAATCAAGTTCTCAAGTACGAAAATGTGAATCGACATTCGCAGCGATAGAAAACAAAAATAAGTAAAAGTTAAATTTCAAATTAGCCACTTGAAAAACAAATGCAGATTGGTTAATAGAATCAGTGGATGTCATAATGTAAAACTGCACTTATGAACCCTGACACGACCTCAATTACAACCTGTCAGATCTTCATGCAGTATAAAGAAACAAAATGAAAATACATCTGTATTTTAATCAGATTTTCATTTGGCTAATAAATTTGCACATGGTATTACTATTCATGAGCATATTCTAACTGTCGAGTGCCTGAATAAGCTCATGTCCTAAAAAAGGTTAATCATTATGGTTCCCCATTACTAAAGGGTCTGTATTAAGTTATAATTGTAGCCATAATAAACAGTGTAACAGTAGTTATATAACACCTTAACTTTCTAATGCTAAAGACACATTCGCTTGAAAAATAAATGTCAAAAGCATATGAGTAAGAGAAACTTTGAATTTTACACAAATATGATCAAATGTTAACTAAATCTTAAAAACAACACAGCTTTGATATCAAACTTCTAGTTCGACCTTAATCAAAAACAACAGTTTATGAAGCCACATTTTAACTAAAAATTAATAATAATTAGCTGGTAGACCAAAAAGACAATAATGTTGAAGATGGATCATATTTATCACATCTGTAATAATACAGTGCACCTTTATTGTGAAAGGATTGGCTAATTTGATCATGATTTATACCAAAATTATATAATAATTGTTGTTGTTGTTGATTGTTTAAAATTTTAGTCAAATCATCTTCAGGTATATTAGTCCATATTTCTATTAATAGCCTCCAATTGCATACGTTTGTGTTATATGTAAACAGGTCGTATTTGGTATGCATGCAGATCAAACTCCATTATTTATTAGTATACAGGCTATGTCTTTATATTATGACACTGCTTCTCTGACTCTATATCAGTGTCACACACTGCACGGCAGTGTGACAGTGCAATCAATGATAAACCAAGTTGTTGAAGCAGACGGTGTTTATTTGCGTTTGCTGCATTGCGCTCAGGTGCACTGAGAATTCTTTACCATTTTTAAGCTCCAGTGTAACTGTTTTATCCTCTTCTGTGGATTTTGCACTCCCAGAGGCTTCCTCCATATTTCTGAATTATGCAAAATATTATCAACAAAATAGGCCTACTTTCAAGCCTGAAGTAAGCTGCCTTCCCAAAATGCCACGGCAAAGAGCCGGAAGTGTCCTACATTTCTATAATTAGATAAAACACGTGTGTTTGTTTTGTTTTTGATATGTAACAGCAGGTCAGTGATCTTTGTGCACCCTTAAATCGTGGAAGACCTGATTCACGATGCACTGTTACATGTAGGCTATACAAACATAATACCGTATTATCTATGATGTAAATGAACAGACAATGGCTAGTGCGCATAGTTGTTGAGCTTGTAGGCCCACTCCCAGACGATAACAACGGTAAAAGTCAAGTAAAAGCGAGAATTACAATAGGCTACAAAATGAATTCAGTATTTCGGAAGGTTCAGATTATACATTTTACCATGTGCAGGGCACAAAATTATTTGCAGTATAATTGACATTGATTTCTGCCCGGTAATAATAATAAGACACGACACGCAAAATATAAAACGCACATCGAAAGCTTCCAAAAAAGGGGCTAAACTATGGTCTAAAATTAATAATTCATGTTCCAGGAAAGCTATATATAAATATCTTAAATTTCCGATTACTCTGGATTTTTGTTCTATGCGATGACAATTTTTTTTTTTACATATTTGTTACAGGGATGTTTTTTTTTTCACCGGAGCAAAACAGTAGTCCGACATTAAACTTTAAACCCCATTTCATTTCATTCTCTCAGGATAACGGTAAACATACCCAAAACTATATTAAAACAAGCCGATAATAATAATAATAATGTGTTTAAAAATAAGTTAATATTGCATATATTTGCCCTGTACACGATGCTCATAACTATTTACAACTTATATTAGCTAGTAGTTCTGGTTGTTGAGTGTTTGGTACGGTATTCATTCGGGTCTATATATTTGAGTTTTGAATAATTCTGATATATTATTGTATTCATTATTATTATTATATATACAGGTTTCCCCACAGCGAGACCTATCTTGTATTGAATACTTGTTTTTTTCAGTTTTAAATTAAGTTAAATGGACTCTTTTTCACCTTAAATTACAACGTAATTCATTTTTTTTTTTTTGCTATTGTTTGCTTCTTGCTCATAAACTAATCTATATATACGGTCTCCTATTAATTCAGTTTAGGAGTTGCCTCTCTTTGACTGACAGATCCAATATTATGTTATCATTGTTTACTCGTGTGAACAATATACCAACCCATTATAATTTTATTGCCACATCTTTCGAATTTCAGTCACAATTTGCATTTATCGTCACAATATCTGGTTCCATCTCACTTGTGCGCTTTTGACGTAGCTGCCTTTTTAATCAATGTCAAGTGGACGTTAAAACCCATGTCCTTGTCAGACCTTCCATACTGCACCAATGACAAAGGAAACCAGGTCGGAAAAATGCCGACGAACATTTTCGGCCAGTGCTGGTATCGAACAGTCGACCCCCAGACTAGCAAACCAGCGTCCTACACATTTGGCCAAAATGGCAAAATGGGCTAATGGCGGTCAAAGTAATTAGATCAATGTTTATCGGAGCAGATTATATCGGAAAATCTTTGCGCACGCTTTATTTTGTGTTGTGTTGTCAATAAATCTGGTGTGTGTGTGTGTTCCATCAGGAGGTTTCTTGATTTCGAAGTAAGATACTTTTTTGTCAGCCTGTACAGTCCGCGTCAGATGTCAGTGTATTATATTGCAGGAATTATAAACCAAAATTTATATCTATATGCCATTATAAAGCCTTTCGAGTTTTAATTGTTTGTGATGAGCTTTATTCTACGGAAAATGGTATTGAATCAAAAATTTCTAACCGACTATGCTGACAATGACATTTAATCTGGGAAGTAAATTCTAAAATGCGGTTTAAATTGCATTTTTGTTTTATTTAATCCGATTTTGGAGTTGGTCAGTATGTTTGAACAAAATTATTCCAGTTGTTATAATGGATAGTTACGGGGCAATTCTAAACGTTATGGCGTATTCACGGGGTTAAAATTTATAACTCGCACCTATGAGGTCGTTCTAAGGCTAGACAGATGTTATTGATAATAATATATGCCTAATTACTATCCTTCAATGTCATGTCTTCCAATAAATCTGTATTAAGAACACTTTTATGACATTTCCCTGGAAAAGCTTTTCGAATTTTTACCCAATTGTTAGCCTGTGGCGTATCTTGATAAATGTTGGTCTTCCTTTGCTGTACATATATGTTAATCCCGCGTCTAGACAAAATAAGATCATCCACAGTTCTCATTAAACAGTTATTTGTGGCTGTAAGTGCTGGGGGGTAACATTTACAACAGTTAACAGGATTACTTTAGATGCAATCGATTTCGATAGAGTAACTTAAAATAAAAGTGTTTCATGTCATATCGACATTTTGTCTCGATAATTTTCGCATCCGGCACACTTATAACTATAATCTCGTTTAAAATAAAATTTGTATTGTTCTAATATCGGTCGTAGAATATATAGGTGTTCGGTCGTTAAATGTAACCTTGACGATCTATAATTTAACATGTATAAGCTTAACTGCAACAAGAGTCTAGGAATATACGTTGTCAGTATACTGATTTACAAAGACATTAGAATTTTCAACAAGAATATAAAAGTGATCACTTTGATATACATGTTATATCATATCCAATATAACCCTATAGGCGCTGATTATCGAAAATCCAACAACTGACTCAGTATTACAGTCAAATGTAAAATAATTATTTTACACAATGACCCTGTGAGTATGCTGGTTCACTAAAGCTGTGTTCACACTAGGGGTTTAATCTGAATTGAATTCAGAATAAAGTCTTATTCCGGACTTTGGCGTCACATCCAATACGATAAAAACCGAACTGAATATGAATCAACGAATCTGTATATTTTTCCGAACTCAACCCGGAACAATTATTCGGAACAAGTTATTTCCAGTGAAGATTTGAGTGTGCCACGCTTGATTCAGATCAAACTGTTGACCGTCCAAGTCCAAATTTCTGACCCAGGGTCTTGTAACTGTTGCCAGTTTCCAAAGTGTTCCAGTCAGTCGTTCGTGGTGAGGCACTGGCCCCAGGAGTCTTGTATCTGTTTTTTTTATTTGCGGGTCTCAACAAATTGCAAATTATCTCAAACGTAGCGCTTGACACGCGAAGGTTCTCTTGCCAAAGTTCTCTTCCCAAAGTTCGCCATGATAAACTTCGTGCCAGCCAATATTCTGCAAATAAATTGATGTTACAGACAGAAATCAGTTGGGATGTAGCCTACATACCTGTAGTCCCTCGTCACCGAAACAATTACTGTGGTAACATAACCAGCTAAAAGATAGGTTGTCAGGCAACGAAACATAAGCCCTCAGCAGCTAATTCATCCGAACAGTCGACAAGGGTTGTGGCATACTTTTTCTTTTGTCAGGGATCCACGGTCAGGAAAAAGGGGCCGCACCGACAAGGGAGCCCGGGCCGTTTCCCGGCCTCAATCCGACCCTGCTTCCAATCCAGCCCATTGTTCCCCTTATTTTGGCAATGCCGAGCGGGTAGTCTGGTAAGGTAAGGGGCGTCTAGCAAAGAAAGAGCTTATGGTTATATGGAACTCAATATGGCTTTTTGTGGCATCATAATCGACTTAGTGCCCAAAATGTCTTAATCAAACCATGTATTAACTAGACGCCATTCCTTTACCAAAAACAACAGTCATTGTGTAGGGTGTGCGCAGTGATGGGCTGAGAAGGGGGGGGGGATATTTGGAGCTATAATGGTCTCACGTTGTTTTTGATGAATTGTAAGATTGTTACACACTATTCTTTTATACGCTATAATTTTCATATGGAAGTATATTGAGCAGGGGCTCGTCCCCCCCCCTCTCAGTGATTTTCGCAACGTATTACCCTTTGCTCCTATGTATCCCCCTCCCTCCTCGACAAAATCCTGGATCCGGGCCTGCGTCGCCGTTGTCCGTTCTTCCGTCCGTTCACATTCTGTCTGCCGACACTTTACAGGTCACAATTTTTATCCGATTTTGACGTAACTTGAAATATCGCCCTGGGTCCTGTTTCGAACTCTTTTGTACAGAGCCCTGAAGACGCAGTAAGGTCGAAAGATCTTGGCAAATATGTAAATGTAATTAAAATATAGATTTTCCATCCAAATCTTAGTATTTTTGGTATATAAACCTGAGAGTTGAATTTGGAAACTTTTATATATACCAAGATTGTGGATCCTCTAGACTTCACAATTTTTATTCGACTTTGATGAAACTTAAGTAGCTAAGTCTCTAACTCAGTATCATCCAAAATCTTCAACAATGAAAACCCGAATTTTTTGTGAATTTAAATCAACATTGATGCTGGGATCTTACCGGAAAAGATGGGCCTCTGATATCCAATATTTAAGACAAAATAAACATATTACCATTAGTACACGAATCGTGTACCATTTTGCGTCTCAGCCCCGGTTCTAGCAGGAGACCCGGGGAACGAGGCTAGACACATTGCATCAAATCAAACGGCATATGTAGACTAGAATAATCAGACGCTAGAAATGTGCATTCGATTGAGACTGCTGGCTTATTTCGTGGAACATAACTGATTTGAAATTAGAGTAAAAACGGAAACCATTGAATGCAAATCAGGGACATTCATATTACGGTATTATATGCGTTGCGACCCACTTCTGTCAATTTCTAAGTCCCAAATTTTAGCGATTTAGCTCCTTTAAATCACATGTTTATATCCTAAATATCACGGTTTCTGTTGACATTCCCGCATATCAGAACCCATAATGACATTGAGTACAAATTTCTTGAAACTCCCTGACAAAATTGACGCTCCCCTTACGCAAACACTGTAAAGGTAATACCAGGGTTGTGGACTCTCTAGGTTCGATTTTAATGAGGCTTAAACTTTGTGCTTATATCCCAAAAGTACGGGTTCCTTTATGTACTTATGGATATCGGACCCTAACTGTCAGTTATAATCCCTGATTGTATGAAACTTAACTCATTTCCTGTACATCTCCTGGAATATTTGGGCGTATCTTGCATGGTAAACACTTGTTTGTCTAAACTAGAAACAGGATATACTCAAGAAAGAACCATTTACAACCCTAGAAAGCACCATTTACATTCAGCGTTTTTCAATATTCTCGCCAAAAGAGTAGCGACTCCTCCTGTCATCTTACAATGTGGGTCCGTTATTGTGCCAGATTCAGGGCAGTCCAGTCCTATAATATAGCCAGTCCTTGCGTGTAAGACGATTAAAGTGGGAGCGCGAGCTCCTAAAAGGAATCATGGTCGAAACAGTGATTTACGCTCGTGGATAATGATTTTTTTAGGCCTTACAATCATTTCGCAATCTGGCGTATGTGTGGCTATGGATGGCTCAGTTGCTAAGACGCTGGCTCACTGACCAGGAGATCTCGTATTCGGTCGGGAAATCCATCTGTATTTTCCAGCACGGTGTTCCCTTGTCAGTGGTGTGGGACAAAGACTTGGCGAAAAGGTCACGATATATCGTGGCATACTAATCGGAAATATACATTACAGCATTTGTTACACATAATGTTAACAGAATGTTTGCGAATTTTCTAGCTTTATTTTCAACATCAACATTTTACAAAATATATCATAATAAAAAAGCACTATTCTTGTGATAAAAAAATACATGTATACACGAAACAAAATATAGATAATAAATAATAAAATACATTACCCTAGATTTAAACTAAAAAAAGACAAAAATATGATCTAACATGACTCTTGAAATAGTATTATAAAATAGCGTTGACTAGAAACAGTAATAAACATAGGACGAATTTACCCCTCTTCTAATTTGGCATCACCGGTTTAAATATTGAACATAATAATCTCCGTTAGGATACACATAGTACATGATATATGTTTTTGTAAAAAAAACCAACAATACATCACATTACAGTCTTATAACAAAAATATAATGTCACATATAAAATATCACATATTAATATCACTTTGGCACTGCAATACTGGGTGCGGTCAAACATTGTTTTAAAAACGGTAAAATCTGGGTAGAGGACATAATTATTTACCACCCAGGGTAAAAACATCGCATCTTAAATATCAAAATTACCAAAGTTTAGATACGGTCTCTTTATGGGGTTGTCCATAATAATTATTATCAACCATTGTCTCGAAATGGTCATAAAGTGTCCAGACAATGGCTGATGGAGGACAATAATTCCCGATATCTTAATGCGATCTTTTAACCATAAGTTCGATGAGATTTAATTTACTTGTTCTGGCAATTTAAATCCAGCGTTTCACGGATACGGAGTGGTCACGACGTCTACTCTATTTAGCGACCATCACAATAATTTTCATAATAATAGGTTTATAGATCCAATCTTCTCAGATAAAGCTCTAATAGTCTACCTTCAAATTCCCAATATACGTTTCAATATGGTTTCATTTTTCTTTCTATATTTTAATGCTGAATAAATCACATTATTGAACACAAAATTTAATCCTTCCTTCGTCAGGGCTGAGCATTCTATATATGTATCTGCTCCGATCTGTTTCGCCAATTTATAACCGGCATCTGTCGAAATTTCTAGTTCGGGAAAAACATGTCCCCTCGTATCTGCTTGGGTACCCACTAAGATGATAGGTATTTTCCCCTTTGTTTCGGCAATAATTTCGGGCATCCATACATCGATGACGTTTTTGTATGATTCCTTGTCGCAAACGGAGAAACACATTATAATGGCATGGCAGACATTATAAGCAAAGGTTCTGAGATTGCGGTGATTATCCAAGCCAGCAGTATCAAATAAACTGATAACAAAATCTTCTCCTCCAACCTTGTGCTTGACTGAAAAACAAAGAAAATAAAACCTTAATATATAAATACAATAAAAGATAAATAATAAAGTATATATTTAGACGTCAATAAATCTTTCTATTTCTGATATGATATAGGTGTGTTTGTTCCTATTTTGGTTTCATTCATATCGCGGTTACTATCGTGCTCAAGGCAATAATAAAGACATTTCCGCTATTGAAAACTATACAAAAACCTATTCTAAATATAGAAGCTACACATGTAAAATCATTTAAATGGGAACATATTCATTTATATTTAATCAATTTTATTAGATATTATGAAAAATGCTCTGAAATAAATTGCAAAAAGGAACCCGTCATAATCTAGATTCTCGTTCTTTTAGTTAATTTTAAATACAAACGATCAGTAATTCTGCTTAAATGTCACACTTTTAAATATTCTGATATTCTCTGTTTCAAATATTTGAATGAAAAGCGAGGAATATTACTTCGGAATGACTTAAAAGAAGACAAGAGTGGTATACTTACTTTCAAAGTTTTCAAAAACTGTCGGAATATAATCATCTTGGAAAGAAAGAGCTAATTTGGAATGAGCTAAACTAGTCTTTCCTACCATTTCGTCCCCGACGACAATACTGTGAACAATATTTCTATCTATTGTGGTTTTCATGGTGAAACTCTGGTGGAACGACTGTTCGGTTGCAAATCAATTGAATGAATGAAGAAAAATCTAATTAAACCTATAAATACTAAAATAGTCCCGTTATTCTTGACGCCTCGTGTTGTTCTAATAATAGCCACACGTCGGTATCGTATCACATGACACGTCAATCAAACCAATCAACACAGTCCTTCCCTCTCTACACAGCTGATTAACAGTATCTATCGATCAATGATTGGATATTACCCGTCCTTTTTTCCAAATCTTGTGACTTTCTTGTGAGCGATTATCTGTCATATGAACAATGGTCAATGACAACACTTGCTTTGCGTGATCATTATATACCAAAATTCCTTATCTAAATTGATAACAAATTTGATCAGGTTTCAAAGTCTTCCCAAGGAAAAACTTATTTCCTACTACAAATCTGTTATCGCACCCCTATCTTGTTATCTATTTAAAAACGTAGCGTTCTCAAATAACAATCTTAACCAATAGAAAGCCTTCTTGTACACGGGACTTTTTGTGAAGGATAAAAAGTATTATACGAAGAAAAGTAAAACGAATATCATTGGCCGAGCTTTTATCTGTTGGCAATGAAAATAACATGTTTACTGCACAGTATTCGGAGAATCATTTTTTTCCTCCTATTCACTGAAATACTATGCTATCTTATCTAAACATATACACCACAAGGTGTTAGAAACAGAATATTTTGTATATGTTTACATGCGGATGTGCAAATTTCAAACAAACATTTTGATGAACCATTTATTTTTTCTCTGAGAAAAATGGATTGAGTTATAAACCTCAACATATTAATTGTTTATTTCTAATATTTTTAGGTATCATACAGAAAATAAACCCCGGGTATTGCTTAATGCCATAGTAATGTATTTCTCTATAATATATTTAACAAAATATACCGTCTTTTCGGTATATTAGAATATGTCATGAGATTTATAAACTGAAAATTATAGACCATTTTTACAATGATATGACAGACCTCTTTGACTTGTGTTGATTTCATCGAGATTTTATATTGATTCGTTTAGTGGGATAATCAGACAATCTTGAGATATAACCGATATTGTGTTCAACTGTCGACACATTAATCCAATAATATAAACTTTATTTTAATTTTCCAAACAACAATTAAATCGTGTATAGCTTTCCACAGCTGGTCGTAATTAAACATCACGGCCCAATTGCATACTTTATTTTTGACCCAAATGAAAAAGGTTTGGGTCCTTTGATATAATCCGGCCCGTATCTACAGGGGGGGGGGGGGGGGGCATGGCGTGAAATCCCCCCCCCCCCCCGCTCAGAAATTGTTAACAATCATTAAAGTCTACACAGTTCCTTATATTAACCTAAAAAAGCTTTTTTTTTTGTTTGAATACTTATTTTGAAATGCTTATTAGACGCCTAGGTAACTACATAGCATGATGATTACAACAGTCTGTTAGAATGACCTTTTTGAAAATTTCCTCAAAATGTTCGCCCCCCCCTACCGAAAGGTAATGCCCCCCCCCCCCGCTTAATGGTGTCTAGATACGGGCCTGGATATAATCTATGTAAAATTCACGCCAGAATAGACGTGAGATAAAAACCCCAGTTAGATGATTATGAGACTAACACAGTTATTTATTTTGGAGGGCATAACGTAGTTTTATCGCTGATAGGATGGAACTCGTGTCACTGTTTGATACGGGTACCATGTGCCGTGGGTTGCAACAGTACTGGATTTTGCTTGGTATCTACTTTTGATAACTTAAAAAATAAGTGGCCACGGCCATGATAGTCGTGAATGTGTTGACAAATACACAATAAAGTTCCCGGTATATCTAATAATAATGAGTAAATGAATGAAATGGAGTTTAACGACCAACTTTTCTGCACCAACCGAGCTAATGACAGTGAAATAAAAAGTGAAGCAACATGATAGATCAATATTCGGCCATTATATAAGGTTCGACTTCCATTTGAAATTTAAATAGCGAACCAAATACAATTCTAAATGTTCTTCACTTACACTTACAGTTCAACACGCAAAGTTCAGTCAATTCAATGAGTAAAATTCAATGACAACGAACATGAGCGTTCTAATATTATTCAGTCTAGACAAGGTAATTTTTTGATATATTGCATGCTTCCCATTTCACACTATAAAAAAATGAATTCACGGTTTATACCGTAAATCAACAGGAATAGAAGTGGTAATGACCAAATTAGTCGTATTTAAATTAAGTTTTCAGTCCTAAATTACAATTTAACCTGGATGTAACCTAAAAAATGTTACCTTCAGTTAAAACATGCATTATACCTGTCAACAATGAATTGATTTAGTTCGTTGATACTGACATTTAATATACATTAAAAGCCTCATTTTGATGATGTGGGAAGGTATATATTTGTCAGTGGTGTATTATTAGTAGGTCATTAATACATTATAAAAGTAATTAAACATATAAATAAACTCCCCCACACATTGTTTACTCAAAATAGTACTTTACTTGGGGGCGAATAGCTTATTGGTATTAATGAAACACGTTTTTAAAGTGGGCTGTGTATCTGGTCCGATAAAAGAAAAAAAATCTGTTAAATTTTAAAACTTCAATTGTATAGAAAGTCGACTTTTAGAACCAAACCCAAAGTCGGGCTTTTATTCACGTTACACTTTACAAGTGATGAATATTTCAATACACGTAAATCTAGTAAACAGTTCTGTAGACATGAAAATACAACTTGACATGATTCAAAAATACAATAAAATAAATAAAAAAAAATAGCTTGTCAAAATATCAATAATTTGGCTCTTTTAGGTAGAATTTTCTTGAAATTTAAAACTTTTTATATGTAATCAGGTGCGGATCCCGGAATTTTTGCAGGAGGGGGTTTGCCAGGTTTCTGTTACGGAAATCTGCCATCATCGTCTCTAAATTACATAGGCATACATACAAATTGAGCTTTTTAAACAGAGAAATCATTTTATACTGATGTAGGATCACTTTGTGATGTAATTTCATTGTTGCAAGACATTATTTTTTTTATGTAGCTGAGCGGGGGGGGGGGGGGCACTAAGTTTTGCATGACAAATATTTTGAAAATCTTGATGGGCCTATTTTTGTCGGCGTACCAATGGGCGGCAGCCACTATCGTCTGGTTGTATAATATAACACAGGGCTTCCTTCTACTAAAGTCCCGATAACTGTTTTGATATTTGCTGTTTTTAAAAGATCGATGCATTTTCACAATAACATGACAGAAAATTCCGAAATTCATGGTTGCTTTAAAAAAACACGCGGGATTCAGGAGTTTTTTTTATATACTATACTGTGGATTATATAAATGGTTTCATCAAGGCGGCATTTTATTATCACTAAAAGAATTGATTTTAATTGTTTTGACAGGGCGGGTTTTTTTTTATAAAACAAGATCGTGATTGTTTCGATAGTGCGGTCTTTATCATGAGGGATTATGAATGTGTTAACGGACCGCATTACAATATTAATTTGAAAACAAAAGAGGTTTCTTCGCTTTTTTAATGTTTCTCCGGGGATATGTGAAGCGTACGCAATTACGCACCCTTCAAAATGGCAAAAATCAGGTGGTTTCAGTGCGGTGTTCAACAATATAATCATACTCATATAATGCTCAACCAGTATAAAACATATAGCATAAACTACAAATCGATTTTAGCATGTTCCATACAGCCCAATTTCGCGACGGTGGTAGGTTAGACCATAAGCGCCTGTAACGTGAAAAAAAAAAAAAAATAACACCAAACTACCGGTATGACTTAAAGTCTGTTACGTCTGTGTTTATAAGCGAATTATCAAATAATTGGTCTGATACCAATTTCTAACTCGGGGGCAAGTATTCAAAGTTTACTACTCTGGATTCCGTCCACCAGTGGCAATACTCACTAAATTTCGCTAGGTAGACAATCGAGTCTGCGATGTCTTCAAAAAACTATCCACATTATACTCTCTTTAAATGTGGAAAATTTGTAAACGTCATTGAACCACATTTCCTTTCATGCAATGTCATAAGGACGTATTTGGAATGCAGGACGATATTCGCGGGTTTCCATTTCTGATTTCATTTAAATCATTTCCCAGAAATTTACCCATTTTTCATTTGATTCAAACCATCCAATTAAAAGAATCGTTTCTGACAAATTTCCTCAGCTATTTCCGAAACTCATTTAAACTACTTTTCTGTAAATGTTATTTTCCACTTGGTCATTTTATGACTCACGATTCGAAGAATAAGCTGACTCGCTAGCCTGGAGGTCGGGTGTTCGTTCCCTGCTTTGGTCGAGAAAGTTCATCCAGATTTTCCGGCGTAGTTCCCCCTTGTCAGTTATACAGGGAGGGTCTGATAAGGACAACTGTCTAGTTGTTCGGAGGGTACGGAAACCCGAGGACCCGTGCACACATTGGCGTGTACGTAACAGATCTTTTGACAGACAGGATTCGATATATGAGTAGACCGTAATGTCGCTGTCCGCCCAAAATTTCCTTCATCGCACAATGTATGGTGTATATGCCCGTCTTCATTAGCCTAGTTCGGAGCAGAACAGTAGGACGTTAAAGTTCATTTCATTTCGAAGAATAAGATCCGACACTCTACATATTATGCAAATGAAAAAGTACAGAACGAAAGAATATGCAAACAATGCCTCGTCCAGTCCTCGACACTTGTCATTATCACAGAAACTAGAACCATAGTTTGTACTAAAGCATAAGACTAATTAATAAGTCTAAGATAATCTAGACTCGGTGTCAAACTGATGTTAAATACTAGCAGGTATTCTAAACTAGTGTAGGGCGTGTCTGTGTGTGTGTGTGTGTGGGGGGGGGGGGGGGTAGCGCTTGCGCGTTTTATCATAAGGTCTGTCGCTGAGTCAACTGGCGCGGTTTCGATTCCCCGGCTGTATGTGACAAGAAGTAGGCTAGCCTGTCCAACCTCGAGGGTTTTCTCCGGGTCGTCTGGTTTCCGCCTACTGCCAAAGACTCCTCCTACGCGGCAAGCGATTTAATGAAATAAAACTGGAACATGTGTTACTGTTACTGAAATAAAATTGTTCCATATGTTAGTCCCAAAATGACCTAGTTTGTGTCGAGTGGAAGTTAAACCCCATCTCTCTCTCTCTACAAATAGTAATCATATTCTGATTAATGCACGATACCTGCCCCTAATTATAGCCTAGTCTAAAAGAACAATTTCCTTATAAATCACTGTTGGTGCTAATAGGTTTACTGTATTAAGATTTGGCTAATTACCAATCAAAATAAAATACAATTACTCATACAACAACCTTTTGCCGAAAGGCAAAATTATGATCTGTAATCTACCACAACTTAAATGGTTATTGGGGTCAAATGATTTAATTCTTATTGTTGTAATCCACTGACTGTGTTCAAATGGCGTAATCATTTATAATGTGGTGTAGATTTAACATAGTTTTCATCCTAAACATGCCAACGGATTAATCAAATAACTCTATATTAGGTATTCTCGAACAGTAGACTCGTATGTGAAGACTTTATTTCTTTTAACTTGAATAACGAACAAGGCAGTAACCAGTTAAATACGGAAACTAAGTCAGCTTATATTAATATATACGATTGCTCAGATTGACGTCATTATTCTTCTTTACTTATGTTACTTATAGTGATCGCGGTGGTTTAGTATAGCAGACGACTCATCTATTCTATGAAATACAAGCCCTTGTTAAAAGCAGACGAGAAAAGAAAACAAAATGACAGTTACAGATTCCGCTACGAATTTAAAATGTGTTGTGGTAGGAGATGGGGGTATAGGGAAAACTAGCATGTTACTGAAATATGTAAATGGTAGATTCATGGATGAATATATACCAACGTGTTTTGATAACTACACCGGTAAGTTTTAAACTATTATCTAAGTTCCATTTGAAATTCAAATTAAACTTTGTAGGCCATGTATCAAATTCCAAAATTTATATGTGACATCGTGTTACACACTATAAACAAAATGACAAATGGCTGGACGAGGAAAAAATAAACTATACACAAAAAACATTATTTCTTTCTATCCAAATCATCGAAAATTAAATGAACTTTCAATTTTCGTTAAAAATTAGTTGATGTTTCTTGTTGCCACAAATCAAAATTTTTGTTAGAAAATCTTTTTAAAAAAATTTACTTTTAAATTAAAACATAGATCAAAGGTGTACCTAAAGTACATCGCAATCCATTAACAATGGACTTTACAGATTCATTTTAGACAGGCTTGACAAAACATACGTTATGTTTTACACCCATTTTATTAACACTCCTGGAAATGAGGACGGTAAAAGATACATGTATAATGTATGTTTTTAAATGCGTCATTCAATCTATTATATGGCCAGTTTTACTACATTTAATAGAACATTAATTGTTTGTGTTGACGGTAAATTACGACTGAAAAAATGAATGTCTCTGAGTTTTTAATTATTTATAAAATGTAGAAAGTGTGGGGAAGCATTGGAAATATCAGTTATGATAACCATGGGCCCTATACTAGGGATTAAACCACGGGACAGACATAGCCGGTCTTTAGTAACATAACACCCATTCAGATGCGCACCATTGCAGGATATAGCCAACCGAATCAGTTCCAATCTGTAAACTCTATACATATTTTTAATGGCGTTAAAAATGTCGAGATTGCGCGTATGGTTATTGGTGTGAAGCATATTAAATTTGATTGTAACCCCGATTGTTTGAAAGTGAGTAAGACATAATTAGGTATTACACGACCTGTTTTGTAAGGTTAAGGTGTAACGGTGTAACATATTAAGATATCACGATAAAGTAACCGGAGCTCAGCTACTGGGACATTTATTCTTTAATCAAGGAGCAATTTATGATTACAAATTTGGTTCACGCCCAACTGAAATTTTTGACCCGTTGAAGTAAAAGTCCAAATAGAGTAGTATATCAAAACATAGTTAAGAGTATCTTAATGGAAATTGATATAGGTTACTACACAGGGTGGGATATATCCGTAACCATGATATAGAGAAAAATAGGGTATAGCGTCCACTCGACACAAACTACGTAACTCCGGGAGTAACGTATGGTTAAAGTTTATTTCAATAATACGTTTGCGTGTAGGGGTCTTTAGAAGTGGAGGAAACCGGACGACCCGGACAAAACCCACGAAGCTGGACAGACGACCCTAATCGTTAATTGTCACGTACAAACGTTAAATCGAAACCACGTCACTTGACTCAAAGGCAGACCTTATTATCCGACGCCCACGCGTTAACAATTGCCCCCCTACCTACCATAAATATACACCGTGTAGTATATACTTATGATGTGTTCTTACATAAAATCTAGAACTTATTTGACTTAATCCATATAATAATCAGGATCGCAAAGAAATCCCGAAATATATCTTTGATTTGATGTTGTGTTTCTTATTTATTTGCACAGATTTGCATTTTTTTACGTATTATAACTTTGCATTTTATTTGCCTTCCAATTTTACTTGCAAATTCGCCATGACAATAAGATTACCAAAAACGAGAACATTACGCAAGCCTATAACTGGGTAGTGAATTAAATAGCGACACTGAGCTTTATATTCCATTAGTTGTTATCGATTTGGGATAATTGTATCATTAAATTAACTACCGTTATTATAGTCTGAATTCTCAACAAAAAGAGCAAAGTTCATGTATTGACGGAAATTAATCATTTAGGTCAGTTGTCCGACTATAAATCATCGAAAAATGAATGAAATGAAATGAAATGGGGTTTAACGTCCTATTCTGCTCCTAAACTGGTCTAATGAAGACAGGCATACGTCATACAGAGTGTTATGGTTGAAATTTTGCCTGGGCAGCGGCGCTACGGTCTACTCTTGCATCGAAATCCAACTTCCAGTGTTTTTCGTCTCATCCGAACGACTAGACAGCAGTCTGGCCCTCCATCCTGCATCAATCTAAGTGTGAAACCACGCCAGTAAACCTGGATGAATATTCTCGGCCAATGCAGGGATCGAACACCGACCTCCAGGCCAGCGTCTTACCCACTTGGCCACGTGATCCCCAAAAATGAGTGAAATATGGAGTTAACCCAATAAAGACCAGACCATTGTTTGGAAATGCACGTAAGGTCACCTTTTAACAGTTTTCAACCTTATATGAAACATATACACAGGAGGGACATCTAATATTCCAAATACGACATGTTTTGGATATCAATTATAAAATCGTGGTTGGCATATTATTAATTGTTTGAATAGTTGTTTTATGACACCATGTCAAATAATCGGTAAATACAGTATCATATGAGTATCCGGGGGCGGATGCAGGAATTTTTGCAGGAGGGGGTTTGCCAGGTTCCAGTTAAGGAAATTTGCCATCACCGTCCCAATATTACATAGGCATACATACAAATTGAGCTTTTTAAAGAGAGAAATCATTTTTATACCGATGTAGGATCACATTGTGATTTCATTCTATTTATGCAAGTCATTAATTTTTTTTATGTAGCTGAGCAGGGTGGGGTTTGGACCCCCCCCCCAAACCTCCCCTCTGGATCCGCCCCTGGTATTAGTTTATTATATCTATTTTAGATTTCTACTGTTAGGATTTTAAATAAGGGTTTGTACAAATGAGATATGTGATAGCATGCTTTGTATAATCCTTTACACACGAATGTTTATCCAAACTTATGCGTGTTAAAATGGCATAATGATATATGGTCTGCTGTATTCTATGTAAGGGTGTGCGTTAACTAGAAAACGGTCATTAAAAGAAAAGTGATATGGTGTTAATTATTATCCACCCATTATCAAGTATATTATAGAACATACACCCAAAATCAACAAATTAGTAAAGCTTAAATTCTAAAAAGAAATTCAAGTAAATGTACACCCAATTTCATCATTTTACAGTAATATTAAACAACATGCATAAGTAAATGTCCGAGCGCTCAAAAACAAAAGTAGGGAGGGCATATAGAATAGTATTCTTTAAATGATAATTAATTCTGTAGGGAGGCAAACGAATGAATGTGGGGAGTGTGTGAGCACTGAACATATCTTGGTTATTTTGGACCGATATATATAATATACTTAATTTTGTTTCAATATTGTGCTATCGCTCGTTTAAAAGTGGAGAGGGAGAAATGGGGTTTAACGTCCACTCAACACAAACTAGGTCATTTCGGGACTAACATATGGTTTAATTTTATTTCAATAATTCGCTTGCGCCTAGGGGTCTTTAGCAGTGGGAGGAAACCGGAGTGCCCGGAGGAAACCCACGAGGTTGAGAAGGCGCCCCTATCTCCATGCCACATACACTCACACCAGGGCTCGAAACCACAGCCGCAAGCCAGAGGTGACCGGCCCGCTAGAGTTCGAAGCGAGGCACTCTAGACCACTAGGCCATCCCAACCCCCCTCGTTTAAAAGTAGTGACACAGAGAGATAAAAATGGGATTTTACGTCCACTCGACACAAACTATGTTATTTCGGGACGAACATAATAATATGGTTTAATTTTATTTCAATAATTTGCTTGCGCGTAGGGGTCTTTAGCAGTGGAAGGAAACCGGAGGACCCAGAGAAAACCCACGAGGTTTTACAGGCGATCCTACTCATTATCGCGTACAACCGGGGATTCGAAACCAGCCAGTCGACTCAATAACAGGCTTTATGATATAGCACGCATGTGCTAAGCATTCGCCCCCAACCTAAAGTGACAGAATCCCGTAACCCCAAATTGACCCCGCTTTTGACGAAATATATTCTCATTCAATATTCAGCTTGAACGTCTAATAATGCTGTCAACAATACTTCATATTCAGTTTTTTTCAAATCTATTCGCTTTCTTAGAGCATACTTACTAATTTTCCGATGTGATATCACGGAAGAATTAAAAGAGAAATTTCGAGTTATAAAAATAACCTACTCGACAATAAAAATTCAGTACAAGTGCCAACATTTCCGTAAGCACTTTACATTGACGGCGTCTTCGGTGACAAATCTGGATAGAGATGCCCTGGGGCGTGTTTAGGAATTTTAGCATGGGACGAATAGTAGGGGTGTCACAATGAGAACAAATTTTGGGGTCGGGTTGTTTCTGAGGCAAAATTTGTCACTGAAAACGATTCTGAGATTATTTCACTGTGACGTCATTTTCGGTTGGGGTTTGTTTTTTTTTTCCAAAATGTCCTCTAAAATTTGACGCAAAATGAATTTTCAGATAAGATGGGTGATTATTACACAAGGTATGGCTTGTAATATATCATTTATTAGGTTTTGTAGTAATTAAGCTGAGAAATAACCTCTGAAATTTTCCTAAATCCAAGATGGCGGAAATTCAAAATGGCGGCCAAAATTGACCGAAAATGGCTGATTTGTCGGATAAAAGTCATTTCACTGTTTGATATGGTTTGTAATATGTTATTTTAAGGGGTTTCAACTTAAAATCAATCCAAACAAAAGAGTTTTCTGAAATCCAAGATGACGGAAATGTAAAATGGCGGCCAAAATTTACTCAAATGGCCGATTTATCAGATAAAAGTCATTTCACTGCTTGATATAGTTTATAATATCCACACAAACACAGATTTTGATTTAGGATCTGGAATATGTCAATTTTGGCTTCATAAAATAGGGTCGAGTTTTGCAGTATATTTTTTCTTATATATTTTCATTTCCAGTCATGCAGAAATATATACATGTATAAAAAAAAACATGTTACGTGCTGGTTTTCTACATGCGTTTCATATTTCACAAACCATCCTTTATTAACGTTTATTCACAATACACACACTTCAATGCTTTTTACGTTTTTTCTTTTTAAAAAAATAAAAAAGATTTGTCTCTTCTCAAATTCCATTCAGATAGCCCGAATAAAAGTTTGTTTATAAACAACAAATTTAAAACCGGGAAAATAATTATCAAAAGAGGGAAATACATTTAAATTTAAAGAGAGATGACTCAACGTTTGACTTGTAGATACATTCAGTTTATGAAGCTATAAATCTGAAGCCTACAATAAAAATGAAATGTGGTTGAACACCCGACTGTTCTGCAACAAATAGGCTAATAACTGGTTATTTTACGTGCCAGGGATGGATCCAGAGGGGGGGGGGGCTGTTTAAAAAGCTCAATTTGTATGTATGCCTATGTAATTTAGAGACGATGATGGCAAATTTCCGTGACAGAAACCTGGCAAACCCCCTCCTGCAAAAATTCCTGGATCTGCCCCTGCGTGCATGCCAATGTGTACACAGTACGATCATCCGACTGATATTCGCTCTTCCTTGACATGCCTTTGTGCATAACTGATAAGGGGAAACCACGGACACGGCGAAAAATTTCGAGGACCTTTCTCCGCCAACACCGGGAGCCAAGTTGAGACCGCTTGGTTAGTGTTTAGATTAGATTTGTATGTAGATGCCTATATGGTCAGATATTCGACCCTCTTGGCTCCTGGTCTAATTATGCCTATGCCCCGTTCAAAATTCAACGATTGCAACACTTCAGCGTCACGTGAATTAACTAAGATTACTATTGTACCATCAATTCGTGGTAAGATATTTGTCACTCCTTTAGAGATAACATTATCATCAGACCTACAACATGTTGAGGGTTGTTTTATTTGATAAATATACACGTGTGTCGTAAAGCACTCGATCATTATATACAATTTATGTTGAAACAACCCACACCGAAATAGGGGGAATACGGATGATGGAGAGACCGATAGTTATATACTTTTTGAATACAGACGGGAAATACATAAAATCCGTTTTTGGCTTGAGTATATATATAGGGCGCATACAGCGGCATTGCAATGTTGACACCTAAAGCTTTGGACTCCAGACTATTCATGGAACATGCAGTTTGTTTCTGTGAGATTCCTAAATTTACGTTAAGTCCGTAAGCCCAGTTGTGTGTTGAATGGTCGAAGCGAATTATTGAAATAAAATTGAATAGTATTAGTCCAGATATGACCTAGCTTGTGTCAATGGATGTTATTCCTACGCTCTCTCCCTAATGGCTTCTGTGAGTTGGTGTTGAAGTTATTGTGTAGATGTACAGCCTACAAAAATGCGGCCGCCCCAAACAACAATTTTCCGTTGTGCGTTTTCATTGCCGAACAGTAAATTTGGCCGCGACATTAAAATCATGGCAAAAATGACGTCCCTGTTATTCAAGACTGGGAGGCCGGTTACTAATATGGCGGCGAAATTCTTTGGACTAATCTCTCAAGACAAAATGCCACGTGTTAGTGTTTTAATTAACAAATTATTGGTAAACATCTTTTTAGATCTGTCCTTGGAATCATAAATATAATCTTCACATTTTAATGCATATATTTTAATTTTTTTAAGCTGTGTTAGATATGGAAGATCGGGATATAAATTTGAGTTTAGTTGATACAGCTGGTCAGGTAACACCTTTATTTATAGATACTTGTTATGTTATTGCAGACTGGGTAATTAACCATCTGTCTGCTCCAACTAGGATAATGAAGACGGACATACGAAGGCAAATTTGACCGGACAGTGGTACTACGGTTTACTCAAATTTCGAATTCCAACTGTTATTCTACATGTAATGCACACAAACGTGATTAAGACCTCGGTTAACTCACAAATCTGGGTGTTGTTGGGTCGATGGGTCTATCGCACAGAGAGAGAGAGAGAGAGAGAGTTTAACATCCACTCGACGACACAAACGGGGTCATTTCGGGACTAACATAAATGTATGGTTCTTTTTTATTTCATCATTTCGCTTGGGCGTAGGGATCTTTAGCAGTGGGACAAAACCGGAGGACTCAGCGAAAACCCACGAGGTTAGGCAGGTGACCCTAGTACGCCAGTTGACTAAATGGCAGACCTTATGATACAGCACGCACGTGTTCAAAAAGATGCTGTCCCTTTACCATGTTCTAAACTCCAATTATAAATGAAACCATATAGCTATGTTTACGTGTTACTTAATACGTGCTTCGTGAAAACGGTACACGTTCCAGGGATTTTAACTACGAAGAAAATCACACCCGAAAGCCACACCAGGGGCGGATCCAAGAATTTTTGCAGGAGGGGGTTTGCCTGGTTTCGTTACGGAAATCTGCCATCATCGTCTCTAAATTACATAGGCATACTTACAAATTGAGATTTTTAAAAAGAGAAATCGTTTTTTATGTTGATGTAGGATCATGTTGTGATGTAATTTCATTGATGCAAGCATTATTTTTTTTATGTAGCTGAGCAGCCCCCCCCCCCCCCTGCACACACAAAAATCCCGCTTTTGATCGAGAAAGTTCCCCTAAAGGAACTATAGTTCCGGATTTTCCGGCGCCCCCACCCCTTGTCAGTGGTGCAGAGCGAGTGGTGGCTCATTCTCATGAAATATATATATATCTACCGAATGCATTTGTTTTCAATCGCCCAGGTAGTAGTCGGACCTTGGGATTATCAAAATTTCTGACAATCTTATACTCCTGATCTGATACAGAAATTTGCCATTTGAAATGAAATGAAATGGGGTTTAACGTCCTAGTCTTTTGCACCTAACCTGGGCTAAGGGAAGACGGGCATACGCCATACAGTGTGCTATGAGGGAAATTTTGCCCTGGCAGCGGCGCTACGGCCTACTCTTATATCGAATTCCAACTACTAAGGGATCTTTTACGTGCACTCCAATGTGTACATGGGACCTCGGTTTTTCGTCCCATCCGAATGACCAGGCAGCTGTCCTTGTTAGGCCCTCCTTCTGCATCACTGACAAGGGGAAATCACACCGGAAAATCGAGATGAACTTTCTTGGCCAATGCAGGGATCGAACACCCGACCTCCTTTCTAGCGAACCAGCGCCTTATCCACTTAGCCACCGTGACCCCCCAAAAAAGTCTTTAAAAATAAAATATTTATTTTAGAGTGAAATGTATCACATTCACATCCGTTTGGCATCTATTCAAGGTCAAACATAAAAATAGTTTATTCAAGGAAAAAGTAATTGTATTCCAAAAACTCAAATGTTTACATTAAAAAACCCCCACCAAGAACGATATTCTAAGAACGCAAAAAATGTATGATATTGATTATTTCTCAGATTCTTAAAAAAGATCAGCAATAGATTCTTTCAAGCTCCTCTTGGTTCATGTATAATATGTAGTCTTTAATAACGTAATTTATTTGATGTTCTCCGTTAATCATACGGTTTAATTGTTTAATATATCTTGTTTACTTCTCTAATTACAGGAAACTTATGACCGGCTACGGACTTTATCCTATTATGACACGGATGTATTTATAGTCTGTTTCTCATTGGTGGACCCTGATTCGTTTATAAACGTTAAGTCTCGATGGATACCAGAGCTTAAGGAATTTAAACCCGGAACACCAATCATTCTTGTCGGCACTAAACGAGATCTAAGAGACGAAAATCCGAATAATACCGATGTCATTTCATATTATAAAGCAAAAAAGACAGCTCGGCGAGTTGGAGCAGGTAGTTACGTTGAATGTTCCGCTGTAACTACCGATGGTTTAGCAGAAGTTTTCCGCCAAGCTTCCGTGTCAGCCCTAGGGATTCGGAAAAAGAAACCCTTTTGGTCAAGTCTTAAAAGCTTATTTACACCAAAAAGATTAACAGCTAGACGTTAAAGTTATTGTCCATACCCAATAATTAGCGGAAAACATGGGTCATGGGACATCATTCTCACAAAAGTATTTATCGGTGTTTAATTCCAATAAAAGTGTGACAAATTTGAGTATATGGCAACTGGCAAGAAGCGGCGCCCAATCTTACTAGAAAAACACCGGATTCCTTGAAAAACACACTTGGGCGCACACGGTGAAAAAACAATTGACAGCCCGACGATTAACGCCTCTCTGCTCGAGTTACGTCAAAGATTGCACGCGTAGATTGTGTGACCTCATTGCGTTAGTGAACGCTTGATATAATGTTGATAAACTTGATGGTGAAAAGACGTGGAAAAAGTTAGATACTTCAACATATAACAGTTTCTGAGGTAAAAAGCAAGCAAATAGACGCGGAGAGAGGATTATCCGAGAATTTACTTAGGCTTCGATATGTATCATGGTTGATATGGTAAATGGATAACGATTAAAGACAACATCATCTTTTATATGCAGTGGATTCTCCTCCGGCTCTGCATCCGTTGCTAGTTCCCGTGACGACCAAGTCACGTGGCACAAACGACAACCATGACTTATTTGTATATAATATTTGTTTTAATAGCTTGGGCTATTTCCACGCGAATACAATGTTTTAATGGGTATTTGAAGCAAACTTTAGATAGATAGTTTGAATATCATCAAATCGCTCAGTTTGTGCAGGGTAATGTATCTTTAAAACGTAAACAAATTTATGTCGGGCGTCTTGTATCCGTCTACTTTCGCGGGATTTTTTTTTTAATGCTTTAGACCGTAAGTGTCAGTCGGGGCGGAATACCCGGCGACAACTGGGTGCGTTAGGCTTACTGCTCAAAATGCTTAAATAACTAAGAACAAGTTTTAAAACTTGGACCAACGTTTCTGGAGAATCTGACGTTATTGCGAGTGATAAGGAAGTTAGCATTGCGCACTAAAGATCGAAGAAAAGTTGTGACACCATAAGGATAATTTCTCTGTTATTCACGCTAACTAACTTTCCATAGGAAGGTACTTTTTATTTACACAATAAAATTTCCCTGTGTCGTTATGATTTGTGATGTCAGTGTTTTTGTGTTCAGGAAAAGGTCGTCGGAAAACATGATATCAGAGCGTTACGTAAACATCCGAAACAAATTAAACGATGACGTCATATTTCATACAGAACTACGTCTATGAAAAAGAAAAAAAAAATTCAATACAAAATGTTACTTATTATTAATGTATATACTATAGACAAATAACATCTTGTAAATACTCATTTTATGGTTATATCTCTTGTTGATTTTGTATTAAATTATATAATTAAGTTTACAGACTTTCTTGTGTGAAAGAGAGAGATGGGTGGGGTTTAACGTCAGCTCAACAGAGAGTACGTCATTTTGGGACTTACGTATTGTTCAAATTTATTTCATTAATTCACTTTTGCGTGGGGGAAACCGGAGGACCCGGAGAAAATCAGTAAGATTGGACATGCGATAGTACCCCTTGTCCCTTACAAGCGGGGAATCGAAACCACGCCACTTGAATCAATGACATACCCAAAGATGCAACGCGCACAGGTTAACAATACACCCCATCCCTTTCATATTCGTTCAATGGCATTTAATAGGTGGAACATTATCAAATAAAACAGTATTAACAATAACTGGTTTATTGCACCGCGACCTTTTAATGGTCAACGAGATTTCACACGACTTGTAAAATTTAGCTGAAACGTGACAGTATAATAAACCACCACAGTAATTGTTTAATTAATACTGTTTTATTTTACAATGATTTATCTTTTAGTCATTTCTTTTCGTCGTCAATATGCCAGAATACTTCCATTCAGGGCTTACATATCTGCCTAACAGCTGATCTCAGTCAGCCCTTACAATAATAATTAAATCACCGAAAAATAATTATTGATGACAGCTGGGACAAATTCAAGAATGAACACCAAGACGTGGGCTCAAGCATGAGCTCAATTTAAAACCCACATTATATCTGATGAAATCTCAGAAGTCGCCAAGAATTGTATTTTTTTACACTCCCGGCCATTTCGTCGTACGACGACCTGCATTTGTCCTTCGGGTCTTTTAGCCGAAGGGCTGACACAGAAAAGAATGTTAATTAAATCTGGAACGAAAGGATTTTTTTTTTTTATAAGCAATATTTTTATTCAGATTTCTATCTGAATAGGGATTGGGGAACAGGCATAGCCTATATTAAACCCTTCTCCCTGTCAAATATAGATACATGTATTTACAAAAAGAAACATACAATGTACAAGTGCAAATATTTTACAGTGAGTGTGTTATAGTTGTCTCTGGAATGGATTTACAGTTTAGTAATAAGCAAATAAGCAAATAATGTACAAGTGAAAATATATTTACAATGAATGGTTATATGGTTATAGTTGTCCCTGGAATCGTCTGGTGATTTCGAAAAACGAGTGAACAGTTTTAAAGATAATGAATGAGTTTTCTATGTCGTCAATTCCATACAATAGGGTTGTAGTATTTCGGTGAATAGTAGGTAAATTATTTATTGTATTATTTCGGGCATCTGAATATAAGGAGCAATTCAATAAAAAATGTTCAGTGTCTTCAAATTGATGACCACATCTGCAGGATGGGTTATCAGAAATATGGCGTAAAAATTTATGTCCGTTTAGATTGCTGCAAGAGAGACGCAGTTTAGAATGAATGATTTGGTTTACACGGGTTCCAAAAGTGAATGTTTTAGGGGGTATCGGATCTTGAGCCATGAGTTTCGAATTGAAAATATTTAGAGATGTTGAATTTTTTGTCTCCGAACATAGTTTGTTCCATTCTCTTATTGACGATGGTATGAAAGAATTATAGAAGATATTTGTTTTGCATTTATATTCGGGTAGGCTTGTTTTTCGGAGATTATAGTGTGCGCTTTTTATCAAGATTAAATCATGGAGATAGGATGGAGAAAGGCCGTTTATAATTTTATAAATGAATTTGAGTTTATGTCTTCTGCGTCTCTCTTTTAGCGTAATAAAACCGGTTTCTTTATATAACAGTCTATGGCTGGTACCCTTAACAGCACCACATATGGACCTAAGTGCATCCAGTTGTAGGTGCTCTAATTTGTTAGCTAGTTGGTCTGTGCAGTTGTCCCAGATGACGTCGCAATAATCAAAATGGGGTAGGATAAAAGAGGTATAGATAGTTTGTAGCGATTTCCGGTTAAGTCTGTATTTAAGGGATCTTAAACAATTGACAGATTTGCTGGTTTTTTCTATAACGTCATTAATGTGTTGGTTCCATTTACAATTTTGTTGAAATGTCAAGCCTAAATGTTTATGATGGGGGACTTCCTTGATGGGAACATTATTTAGAGTCAGGGTAGGTAAAATGGGATTTTGTTTGGTTGTCAGTGCTAGTGTTTCGGTCTTCAGTGGGTTGAAGGATACCAGCCATGTTTTAGCCCACGCGTTAATTTTATTCAGGTCATTGTTTAGAATATTCGCGCATTCGGTAGGGTCATCAATTTTTAGATAGAGGGAAGTATCATCAGCAAAGAGTCGAACATTTGATGAAATATCATTCACAACGTCATTGATATAAATGAGAAAAAGGAGGGGACCGAGAACAGAGCCCTGTGGCACGCCCGAGGGAATGGTTTTTGCGGCGGAAGAGACACCCCCAGCAACAACTGATTGTTGTCTTCCCTCTAAATAGTTGTGAAACCATTGAAGGATGTCTCCCCTTATCCCCGCAGCTTCAAGCTTGTGACAGAGTCCAGCATGCCAGACCCTGTCAAAAGCTTTACTGATGTCACAGAACACTGCTCTCGTATAGAATCCCTGATCAATGGCTTGACAAAAGTAGTGTGCAATATCTGTAAGTTGGTAAACACATGAATCACCGTGCAAAAAGCCACTCTGGAGTTTAGTTAGGACAGAATTCTCCCTTAGGAAGTTGAAGACATTTTTGTAGATGCATTTTTCGAATATTTTAACTAGGATACTAAGTAGAGATATGGGTCTATAATTTCCACAATTTGATGGGTCACCTTTTTTTAATATGGCAGTTACATTGGCAAATTTCCAGATGTTCGGTACTGTTTTCGTCGAAAGAGAGTAGTTAAATAATTTAGATAGAGGTTCAGAAATTTCGCTGGATATTAGTTTTATTAGTTTTCCACTGATGTTATCGGGACCATTGGCTTTCGAGGGATCAATAGTAGTAATTATGTCTTCAACTTCCTTCTGGTTGAGGATAATAGTAGTTAATGAGTTGGGTATTCTTTCTAGTGCAGGAAGTTGTGCATTGTCGCTATCAATGTTAGATTGGCTAATAAAGAAATCGTTAAGGCAGTTACATTTGTCGGAAGGTGTGTAATATGTGGTGTCGTTCACTGATAGAGGCGGCAGTTCATTGCTAGTGCCAGCACGTTTATTTTTCATAAATGAGTTGACAAGGCCCCACCAATTTTTACTTCCAAAATTATTGCAATTATTGATTTTGTTGTCGATTTTGTCAAAGTATTCCTTTTTACAATTTCTGATTAGGTTTATATATTCATTTCTAATAGTTCTGAACTTATGCCAATCTGATTCTAAATTTCTTTGGACTGCCTTTTTATGTATTTTATTTTTTTTCCTACTCAATTTTCGAATCGCATTATTCATCCATGGTTGGTCATTTGGTCTAATAGTTACTGTTTTATTAGGAATGTGTTTTTTTGCTAGCCTTGTCAGCTCACTTGTGAAGTTAACACAAGCTGTATTAATCGAATCTGTGTTAATTAAGCTTTCCCAGTCCGTGTCAGTAGCGTCCCGTCTCATTTCCTCTGTATTAATATTGTTAAAGTCCCAAACAACTCGTCTGTAGCATGTTAATTTTGGATTCTGAAATGAAAGTCGACAGTACACAGGACAATGATCACTACAAAAATTATCTAGACAGCCTGATTCTTTTATATAGTTAGGACAGTTAGTTAAAATTAAATCTATAAGTGAGTTATTATAATTTCCGAATCGCGTTGGAGTTTTAATTATTTGGGAAAAATCAAAGAGTATCATTGCATTGTGTAAAAATGATTGAGTTGAAATCATAAAATCGATATTAAAATCGCCAAATATATAACAGTTATCGACATTATGTTTCACAATACCAATTATACGGAGTATCAGTTTTTAATCCCTAAAGAATAACTGGTGGTGGCTGGAAACTGGCGCCCTCATTAAAATCCAGTAATATATAAATTAAGAAAGGCTAGCCGTACCCGTAAATAATGCTGTCGTTAATCAATGAAGAGCTATCCCGGAATGAAAACGATAGTTATTGTAATCTGTACTTTTAAGCCCCACGATTTATCATTGACAACATCAAATAACAAAATTGGCTGTCGCCCGTTATCATGCTTATACTGTATGTGGAGAAGTGAGGTAGGTGTGAAATTCTTCCTGGTATAAAAGTTGTTTAGTATTTTTGCTTAATCCATGTAGTCTACGATACCCTAGGTGGAAGTGGACGTTAAACCCCATAGAAGCAAGCTATTCTTAATCCGGATTATCAGTTGGGGATGTTGTAAATGGTGTGAGTTAATTGTACTTTACGTTGTAAATAATTGGCGTAAGCCGATATCAAGATCCTGATAGTAGAGTGTAGGGGGTAAAGGGACGTAACTCTCACTTTAATGTCAAATTGCAGTGGTTTCAACTTCTAATTTTTAATATTTATCTCATTACTTTCCTCCAATACACTTTGAGATTGGCGTTGTACACATTTTTCCCAGCTTTGGTCTCGATTTCGCAACTTTTTTTTTACTAGGTTTTGAATTCTTCATAATATTAAAAAGAAATGAAATAAATTCAAACATATATATTTACTGGTAATCATTTATCACCTCAATTTTAATACAGTTCTGTTCGACAGAACAGGATATATTTGAAAAAAAATAAATAATTTTATATACACTGTACATATTTATGTGACAATCATACTTCAGGAAAAAAAAGAAAGTTGTGTACATGTATACATCAAAATGAAAGAAAAGCAAACAAAGAAAGAAACATCCACACCCACCAAACAAACATTAAATAATATTATCTTGTACTTGGCACCATTTGTAAATCAAACTTCCTGTTGATATAGTTGAATATTTCTGTAGCTCTAATGGCTGATAACTTTCCTCTTATTTCTATCACTTTAGAAGAACTGTAAAATAAACATTACGGGTAGGTGAATTCATATTATAAAAGAATGAATTTTATAAATGGCTATCTCAAAATCTTTTTACAGCAGAAATATTTGACAGAGTCAATAAGTTTCCTTGACTAATCCATATTTTTTCAAGCTGCACGTTTTTTTTTTTAAATAGCACTATCCAACTGCTGTTCAATCAATGTGATATGATAGGAACATAAACTCCCACAAAATGTTTACTCACAGATTCTGTGTTTAATTCTTCAATATATGTGGTCTTGAGAAACAATATAAAACATGTATGCTTTTATCTGTTTAAAAACTGTGATACAGTCTTAAAATTACCTGTTTAAAAACTGTGATACAGTCTTAAAGTTATGGATGAAGTTGACAGCTTGAATATATGTCAATTTAGGAATAGATAAGTAAAACTTGAGCATCTGGTGAAAGAAATTATAAACATGCTTAGTAATATGATCAAGGAGAACAATTATTCTAGTTCATCAAATGCCTCCTGAAAACTAGAAATATTGTTTTCCTAGGCCTAATAAACAGAAAAAATACAACCATTCACCATATATATTTGGTTTGATATTAATGAAATATGTTGAGTATTCTATAATGTGCTATTTGAAAACATGCTCACATTAATACACTATTTGCAGTCAGAATATAAGATATACACCCACAGTAGCTGAGACTAGGGCTGTACGATATTGCAAAAAGGGACGATATCGATATTGGCACTTTTTTCAACGATATAGTTAAATATCGCGATATTTAATAATAATGCCACTTTGCTATTAAATAAATTAAATGCATTAAAGCTGACTACAGTGTGAGTAAGAATTGTGAGTAAGAGTTGTGGGTAAGAATGGCTTTATTCATACACTTTAAGTGACTTTAAACTTTGCTTTATTTATAATACATTTATTAAAATGAACAAGATAACATCCTTTTGTTTTTGGATAAAACCGTTTCACCAAACACGTATGGGTCTACTAGTACTACTAGTACTAGCTAATAAGTTTTCTATAATAAGTAAATTAAATACAAAGCGTCTGCTTGTGACCTTGGGTAAGAAAATTCTCAAATATTACGTGCAGCGGAAGTAAGTACGGTAAATGTGGCCTTCAAGTCTTGTATTGTAGGTTCAAACAATTTAACAAATACTAAATGATCCTGACTATCTTCCATTCAAGCATTCAATTGGTCTAACATTGAGACTTGAGAGTAATATATTTCTAGATCATTTTATTCTTGCTTTTAGAAATTAAATTTTGTACAGTTTTTTAAAAGTATTCATTATTTAAAAATATGACAACCTATTTATAGCCTGGTAATTAGCCGCAGTAGTTGGAAATTTCAGGCATTTAGTCGGCCTAAGCTCTACATGTAATAACAACTGACAATTTATTGTCGACTAAAAACAAAGTAAAAGTAACGCATACAAGATGCAGTGAAAAACGGCTGCGGACACTGTGCAAGTGTTTTCAACATTTAACGATTCTCAAAACATTAGTTTTATAATAGTTTATTGCTGTCGGCTAATTTCCACTGCTGCATAGTGTTTTTATTATCTATTTTTTTGACATTTTTTTTCGATATTTGAAGATTTTGACGATATTCAATAAACCACTATATCGACGATTTTTGGTAACATGATATTGTAGCTGAGACTGAGTTGCCAGGGACAGTAAAAAATGGTTACCACATATTTTGTCTTTTGTCGGTAATGAAACATTTACAATACACTAAACATCTGATTAAAAGCAACAACTTATTAAGTAATTATCAGTAGCATTTGTTTGACTTCTTGTTCTGCTTCATAATTATCGGAATAACTTGAAAATCAATAGGATTTTCTCTCTCATGATCTTAACAGTGTGTATAAATTTCAGTGCAATCAGATATTAATTTTAGCCTCTATAGAGTCAACAAGATCTTTTAAAGTAATCAATGGCCATAAATCTGGCGGGAATTATAGGAAATCGTTGAAAATCAATAGGCATCCTTGTCTTATCATCTAAATTTAAAGTTAATTGGATATTAAACTATAGAGCGTCCACAAGATATTTCAAGATATAGAAATGAAAGTTACCAACATTTCATTTTGTTTTATACATTCAGTAATACATAGATTTGGACGGTCGACTCTGCAAATGTTCCATGGAATTTTTTGAAAAGATTTTATTATTAAGACATTTGCTTGGCTGTCTAATGAAGGTTAATAATGTTATTTGACCAACCAAATAACCACAATGAAACATCTAGTTTAAAATAGATTGAAAATTTTACCTGTTGTTGGTTTGGTGTTAGATTTAAAGGAACTGATATAGATAATCCTTTTTTATGTTCTAATTGACATAATTCAACTAACACACCTACTGTCTCACCTGAAATAGGTAAGTAAGGTAAAAAAATACGCACTGTTTTATTCTTTTTATAATAATACATAACAAAACTTAAAGTGTGTGTGGGGGGGGGAAGAGAAATATGGTTTAATGTCCACTCGCTGCAAACTAGGTCATTTCGTGACTAACATATGGTTAATTTTATTTCAATAATTTGCCTGCACGTACGGGTCTTTAGCAGTGGAAGGAAACCGGAGGACCCAGAGAAAACTATGAGGGGAAGAGAGAGAGAGAATAAATGGGGTTTAATGTCCAGTATTTGATTTTAGAGCTCACATACTTAAAGGTGATTATTAGAAATAATTAAGTTTTGCCATAGATATGTTTTATAGATTTTACTTAAAGTTATCTCCAGCAATACAACAATACCCAACTACAGAGGGAAAGAGACATGGGGTGTAAGGTCCACTTGATCCAAACAAGATCATTGTGGGACTAACACATGGTTGGATCTTATTTCAATTAGTTCATTGCATGTAGGGGTCTTTAGCATTGGGAGGAAACCACATCTCTGACAGACTTTCTGATCCAATGGGTATGCGTTAACCAATCGGCCCTCAGCCTCAGTGGCTTTTGACCCTATAACATCAGACATTTGATTAACTATAGTTTCATATTATTAAAGACAGTCTGAAGGTTTTAATATGTATATGATGTATATTGTACTTACTTTGAGATTCAGTAAATAATAATCTTATATCACTGTGCGATAATGTTGATATAGTCTGATCCACATATTTAGATCTTTGACTGCAAAAATTAAACAAATAGAGAAATATTAATCTACTCAAATGTCGTTGAATGAATCATAAGAACTGCAACTGTAGTGTTATTATTGTCTTCGTACCAGACCATCTTTTGAACCTACCCATTGAAATCACCAGAAATGGACTGTCATCAAGTACCTACAATTGGAAGGACTAGCCCCAACACTGATGCATGCTGACATGGTTGCCCTTCCTTTTTCAGAAGTTGGCTGCAGAATTTAGGCGAGGCAGAGAGTCTTGCTTGATGATGACCTGCATACTGGAAGGTCATCAACCCTACAAGAAAACCCTGGCACATGACATGGCAGGGGCGGATCCAGGAATTTTTGCAGGAGGGGGTTTGCCAGAATTCTGTCACGGAAATCTGCCATCATCATCTCTAAATTACATACATGTAGGCATACATACAAATTGAGCTTTTTAAACAATGAAATCATTTTTATACTGATGTAGGATCACTTTGTGATATAATTTCATTGATGGCATTATTTTTTTTTATGTAGCTGAGCGGGGTGGTGGGGTGGGGGTGGGGTGGTTCCAAACCCCCCCTCTGGATCGGCCTCTGGATCGGCCCCTGCATGGTCATTGATGATTAACCACTTGACATGTGGGGGGTAAGTACATAATCGTAAATGAGTTAGGGATGACAGAAGTTTATGCAAGAACGGGGCCAAAACTCAACAAACGTTTAGTGACAATCTGCGCCATTTTGAAGCCGACCATGGTGATATTTTACCAGATTTGTATTCGTGGATGACACTTATTTCCCAAAATAAAAAAAAAACAAGTCAGTATTCTTTTCCCTAGTAATAATGACATCGTGTCAGCTGTGAACAACTTTTTTAGGGTGACTGAAGAAAATTTCTTACTGACCAGCATCCTGGCCCTGCATGTTGTCAAACAAACAATTTCATTTTCGGCTGTTGGTTTTTCTTTTAGTACAATATTGATGCTTAAATGTGACAACTTAAGAAAGTGTTTTTGTGAAAGAAAATCTAACCATTTTTTAACATTTTTTTCTGTTCCAACTTTAATTTTATCTGTTTCAATAATCAAACAGCATCTGTCATATAAATCTCGCATCTTCTGTAATCTGTCTACCAATTTACTGTTATTTGATCCATTACTAAATTCTGAAATCAAAAATTAAACTTTAAGATATTGCAAAAGATTAACATGATGTCTTTCAGTAACTGTAAGTAAACAAGCCAGTAAAATGTGTTATGATTCACTTTGATCTAATATGTTATATTAAAGATAGATTGCCAGACAACTGACATACACTCTCAACAGTTAATTCGTTCAACCAGTCCACAAGGCGAAATCATATGATGTTGAAATTCAACAGGCTTATTTGTTTCACTAAGTTGAATAATGCACATAAATTTACATATGGGATGATAACTTTTTGGGGTTTGAGCCTTCGTAAGATTTTGCAAAGTGAAATAAGTCATGACTCTACATATAATTAACAAGAGATTAAGGAAAAAAATTACTCTGAATTTTGATAGGATTTATGTCTATCAGCAGTTGAATCAAACAAGTTTGACATTGCAACATACAGGTGTATAAAAAAGAATAACGCAGATTGGGCAAACGTTAAATATTGGTTATTTACCTGACCAAACTTGTCTATCTACTGCTAGTCTTGTTGATATCATATAATCACAGAACTTTAATTGACGAACTTCAACATTAATATCATGTTTTAAACGCAGATTAGAAATAATATCCTGAAGTATAAATATCAGGTTAGTGGCTATAAAAATTAATTCAACAAATCTAAATACATGAAAAATATTATTTTACGAGTAGATTATTTCATTACAAAAAAAATCGGGGTAAATCAAGACTGAAGCAGTTGTACAAAATGTTGTTTCTATATCATTCTTTTCTGCTGTTGTAATTTGTTACTAAATCACCTCAGACAAGACATTTAATCATGCAGAACATTGGGGTTACATACCTGTGCACCACTAATTTCTCTTGAATCGACTATTATAGTTAATTTACTTGTTTTTGTAGATGATTTCTATAAAAAAATAAATATCTAGAATTATATATGTACATTCTTTAATTCTAATTATCACTCAAATAGAACTCAATTATAACTAACTGATCATGTACATGTATGTAGGAGCTAAATCTGCTTATTGTACTTATTATAGGTCTTCATTTTGGCTTTAAAAGTAATATAATTTATCAATTACACATTTACTTAAGTAACATCGGATTGTACAGATTGAAATGGCTTAAACGCTGTTGTCATTTAATGACTAAATTTAAAAATGTTGAATAAAGTTATTTGAATGAAATTTTCAATATATTCATTTTTCATTATCTATTTTTAAACTATCATAGCAAGAACGGTCCGCTATTTATTTACATATTACAAAATACATCATTAAGCTAAGAAATTAAATTGTCAGTCAAATTACAGATCTATCTCTTATTAGTTTTTCTGAGTACATAAACTAAAAAAAGTTAAACATAAAATCAGTCATTTTGTCAAAAAAAAAAAAACGAAATAAAAGATCAATTGTTGTAAGTTGGACCTCACCTCAGATAGAACCTCCTCCATAATATCTTTAGTAGTTGTATTATTTAAAGTAAAACAATTGGCTGATACACTCACATCTGCTTCAACATCCACTTTACTCTTTTCTAATAATTTGGCTTTAAAACCTTGTTGTTTTAACTTCTGTCTTTCTAATCTTTCTTGTTTAAGTTTCTCTTGTTCTGACACCAGATTAACATCAGATGCATTCGGTTCAGAGACAAAATTGCATTTTGAGACAGGATCAGACTCAATGGCAAGATTTTGTTTCTCTTTGATATCATTAGCTGTGTTAGCTACGTTTGGAATGTCAAGAATATCGTCCTCAAATAAATCCAACTCTAAATCAAAATTTGGAAATTCCACATTGTCTAATGTTGTAGAAACAGTACTCACAATATCTATTGGTGCTACAGAAGAGTCAGTTTGGCTGACACTAGTTTTAACAGTAACGTTTTTAGATTTACTTTTATCACAACTTTTATTCTCCATACAAATACTGGTTTTGCTTGACATGGAATCACAACTTGTATTTGTATGGGTGTGAAGTCTTCCATGTATTTCATCATCTTCACTACTAGATAAAAAAGCATTCTTAACACGTTTTGGATGGTGCTGAGAAGTGTAAAATGATGATGTGTGTTGGGTCAACGGTATAACTGGTTTCATATCATCTTCACTAGATGACTCTGATAATTTACACAGTCTTTTCTTTCCTTTCATATTATTTAAATTTTTCTTTTTTCTTTTATTTTTTCCTTTGGATATTATTTCCAAAATGTCTTCTTCGCCCTCAGAACTTATATCTATAAAAAATACATAATAAAAAGATATTAATCAAACTTTAAAAATATTAATTTTGCAGCTATCAGAGTCGAGTAGGTTGATGATTGAAAGAAAAGCCAATTCATTTATCAAACAATTCTTGATGTTGGGGTTATTACTATTGACAAGCCCAAAAATAACAAATTTAAAATCATATGGTACAATATTTTCAAGGTTTCAAATCGGAACAAAAAGGGACAAATCTGAACCTCAAGTAACAATATACCATATAATTCCAGTAACTTGAGTCAATTTTGTAAATTACTGGTATAGTTCATGTGAACTAGAACAACATCTTTTTCAGTGATGTTTTCTAATCACGATAATCTTGTTCAGTTAATTATAAAATTACTAATACTTGATAATATCCCAAAATTTCTGTAAAATACTGGTAGTTCAAATGAATGTTGTAAATGAGAAATCTATCAACCAATGACAATTTGTCACAAGAAAATTCACTTGATGCAGCTAGTTTTCTGTTGCAGTTTAATAACAAAAATACGTACATTTATACCGTGGATAATTCCATTCTAGTATGCCTGCTCAAGGCACTACACAGTCTAGGACCATAACATGCCGTAAATTAATGAGTTTTTAATTTAGATTTGAACGTTCTAGACTGAATGATAGTTTAATGATCAATGGGTAACAGGTTCCATAGAACAGGCACAATGTGAACAACTATCTGTATCCAAACGATTTGAGTTTATATTTTGGAGTTAAGAAAGTGTTTTTGTTGAGAATGGAGTACTAATCCAGGAAAATATGATGATATAAGATCTGTTCGATAGGAAGGCCTGTTTAATATAATGGGTAGCCAATGAAATTCTTTGAGTGCTGGTGTGATATGCAAGTTCCTGGTTAAGTGACTGAGGATTTGAGCTACAGAATTTTGAACAGTTTGGAGCTTTGATATCAGTTTGTTGGATTTACCAGATAACAGGCTATTGCAATAGTCTAGTCTTGATTAAATGAGCGATAGAACTAGAGTATGATTGAGTTCTTAGATATGAGATGACGAATTTTCTGATAGAACTAAGGTGGTAAAAGCAGGTGTGAAATTCCATAGAGATGAAATTTTTCTTTCTTATCATTTTTATTTAAGGTATCACTCACTATCCTATCTCGATTGTATTCATTATCTGATATAATCAAACTTGAAATAGCTTGGTGACCTATATATAGGCCCTACACTACAGGCCTAGATATTCATTCATAGGCCTATTTATTCATTTTTAATTGTCCCAAAGGGCAAGTACCCCCTCCTAATGAAAAAGTAAGAAACCCTGAATACAAAAAATAATGGAATAAATTTATTTAGGTCAAATTTCTTTAACAGCTTACACTTGGGAGCTTAGTGTAGTCACAAACCAATTAGAGTTAGCTCCCTTATAAAACTCTCTGAAATTGACGTCTGCTAGCCTACTGTCATTAGCATGTTAACCAGTGTTAAGAGGGGATGCTGGTTTTTGACTTAAAAATAGGGAAGAAAGACTGGAATGTTGTTTACAGAATGAGTAAAATAGAATTCTTAGAAAACAAGCCAAGTCCAAGGTAGGTGTTGCATTTATACTCGCACATTTTCACCTTACATGCACCATAAACACTTGTTTGGCTGATTAAGTATTGATAAGAAAAGGCTTGCACCAATATCCCTAATAATTGCTTGACAGGTAGCCATTCAATTTAAATTTAGAATGCAATCTATTACAGTATACAGTATGTACATAAGGAATACTTGATGGTGTGTGAAATCTGGGGGAAGATTCCACGTATATGTTCAGTGAGTCGCATCTTAGGGATTCTGGTCATCCAGTCATTTGGCGGGTGTATGATGTATGAGGTGATCTGTCCCCGTTATGGATGCTAGGTTACACCCGATCCTATGCATGTACGGCTTTCTAGATAGAAAGGGAGGCCACACGTGGTCAGCGCGAGTCTTCCTTGTATCTCTCTATCACAGTGATAGATTGAGATATACAGGGTCTCATATATCATCAAGTAATAAAATTAGTTTCTTAATGTTCTATTCCTTTATTTTCTAATTCAAGAAATATGTGATAAGACATTTTAGGAACATAAGATATGCAGGCACATAAATTATATAAAATTATTGTACTATATATAGTGCCATTATAAATGTTGATTATTTTGTTGGATAAAATTTGCATTCATTAAAATTTTTATGTCTATCAATAAGTCAACACAGTAAGCCAAAATTTATACTAAACAATCAAACTTTCACATCACATCAACACGATTCAATGTTTTATTTTATTTTGACCTGAATCAAGGAGATTTAGCTCCTTTGAATAGCCACATAAAAAAAAAATAAGGAGCGCTGAAAGAAGATAGATCCTAGTGAAGCCAGAGAATTTTTTCTATGGTGACATGTACACTGAATATGGACAAGACCATGTCCTTGTTAAATAGTAAGTAAAAAAAAAATGTATCCAAGATATGAATTTAGCGTTGCATTGATTATACAATTAACTTGCTTTTCAAACAGGGGTAATAATGATGCCGAAATCTTTGGGATATAAACATAAACCTTTGTTTCAAGTTTTGTCAAAATCAGACAAAAATAGTGACCTGTCGATTTTTCACAAACAAAATTTGAACAGACCGGCAGACAGGGGTGATAATATACATGTAATTTGTCTACATAAAAATGTGGGCGTATAAATATTATGAACTGCAGAGATGATTTCAATGCTCTTTTTTTCAGAATATTTTATTAAGAAGTAAAATAGACTGCTGCCATGTAAATTATAGTTTAAAGATTTGTTTATGCACCACAAAATTCATGTGAAAGTACAACTTCAGTCCGAAAGTATAAAATTTAAATTCAAGTTTAGTATTACATGCACACCGTAACTGTAATATGAAAATAAATCATATACTAATAAATAGTAGTAACAAACCAAGGTTTACAAATATCTACCATTCTGAATATAGTCCGCAAATGTCAAAAAGATATAAATCAACTTACAAGAGTCTTCATAATCATTATCTACACAAAAACTGTCTTCCATATATTCTGAATTTTCTTCTCTAGGTACTTGTGAATATACATCATGATGTTTATAATCATACTGCAGTCTATATTTACCATGTATAGGTACCAATGGGCTTTGTACTGACTTTAAATACATAGCTTGAATATCCACTAAAATAAACATATAGCTACACTGACTCCATGTATATCAATAGTTTTCAATATCAATAACTGGTCAATGTTAATGAATATGTAAGAAACAGTGTGAGGTCTAATTTTCACATTAAAATAATAAAGCAGAAATGAAATGAAATAGGGAATAACTTTCTACTTTTCTACACCAGTCGGACAAAGAAAGACAGAATACTTGGGGTGCTGACTGCCAGCTACATCCTGCATAGTTTAGTATTTAACTTTTAGTCACTCATTATAAATTATATACAATATCTTGTAAATAAATAATTATAAAGGGTTTTTTGTTGAAGCAAACATTCACATTACCTGAATCATGTAGATGGGCTTGAGAAGAATACTGAGTTTCGTCATTGATAAAATTACCACTAAGTTGATCCAGATCACTGTCATAACTTTCATCTGATGAACCACCTTCTCCTGATAACTCAGCTTCTTCTACTATAAATTCACATCTTCTCGTTTTCTTCTTCTACAAATACAACATTCAACTTCAGTCTTTTTTCTCTATATTATATATCCAAATATTGAAATAAAATTGGGTCAATGTTAGACAAACGAGGAGCATATACAAATAAGCTTCATCAAAATAAAAAGTTAGAGGATTATACATAACAAATAATATTCAATCCCAATTGCTTCCCCCATTTGCTATTTGTAATTCAAAATGATGAACATTTCAATATTGATTCTACACTTATTCTTTAAAAGTAATATGTTTATTTCACAAAGCTCTGCAGACCTTTTGGGCTTTATTTTGTACTTTCATATCTGGTTTATTTGACTTGGTTACTGCAACAAAAAACATAAAATTATAATATGTACTAATATATAATGTTATCATATATCATACAACAATTAATTATTTTAAATTTATGATTGACAGAGAAAACTATTTATTACCATTAAATCCAATAGCGCAACTCTTTGCCAAATATAATTGTGATTTGAAATTCTTGATCAAATTTGCAGTACAGTATTTTAGAATACATGTACATAGCAACTCGAATCTACATACAACAGAAATATTTTTGATTTACTCATCACCTGCAAAATCATCATCAGATACTTCATCCCTCAGTTCATCCTCATTAATACACAATACCCTGGCAAGCTCAGTCTCATCCTCACTTGATATATTCAAAGGCTGGAAAATATAAATGCATATGTTTCAGGTCCTAACTATTAAAAACTTAATGTATGAAACTTTTAAAACAAGTTTGTTCACCCTATAAATACACTATGACGCTGTTCAATATTATCTACATACACAAGTTTTCTTTGGCTTTCTTCTTCCAATTGGTTTGGTGGGCGTTTTAAACTCTGGTTCATCTGAAATAAATATTGAAAACCATATCTTATAAGTAAAAAACATTATGAAATCAGAACTAATTTATTTATTTAAAAAAAAAAATTAGTTAATTCACGTCATAGCAAGTAGCTATAACTTACTATCATCCTTTTTTAAATACATGTTATGTACACAGACACACATTAACCTCTTATTACTGTGTTCACAATGGGATATGCTGTTTGTGTGATTTGCTTTGCAAAAATATTCGACTTCCTATACGATAGTTCCAATAAGGAGCTAAATCTCTATTCTTTGGCACCTAGAAATGGACTTAATGGGACTCAACCCATATAGTAATGAAAAATGAATGTATATAAACTGATTTACATTCAATTGTTTCTGTTTTACTGTAATTTTTCATCAGTTACATTCGGTGAAATACACAAAGAATCCAAATTGAATGGCCGTCTTTGGCATCTGGTTATTCAATTTATTCTGTTGTAGGGTACATGTATGTGCAGCTTCATTGAGTCGCTTCATTACAAATGGTGCTTGAAAGCATTTTGGCATCTCCATACTAATCTACTTTAATACAAGATGTCTATTAGTGTGAATTGATGCCATATGAATCCTACAAATGGACTCCATTTCATCCACTGCATGACGTCTAATTGTAATCCTGTATGTGTGAATGCAAATATTTTATCGGTATTATCGGCTTTGGGTAAAATCAACAGCAATGCAAACTAGTTTTCATTGTGATCTTACCAGCTTTTGGACTACTTGGACTAGTAATTATTTTACGGCCTCTTATCTTTCTTTTTATCTGTAGATTTTCTTCCTCGGATTCTTCATTATCCTCGTCTTTGAACACAAAATGAAAACATGGGTAAATAATATTTGTAAACAATCTTCATAATTCACCCTTTCATTTCTAACAGTTTGTCATAAAATGAAAGCATTGGTTAAATAATTTGTATATAAATTTCATAATGTACTATCACAAAGTACCTAATTTTTCAACATTTCAATTACATCAATATATTGAACTAGCTAGATAAAACCTATCCACTTCGATGAACAAATTACTTTGTGCAAGATATGTTCCCTGCAACTGGCTGAACTTATATCAAGTTTGTTGAGAGAACTATTATCCGTACTCAATTTAAATACATGAAATCACTTACCACTGTTATTTTGGAACATGACAGAATTTTTCTGTTTTAAAGACAATCTAGATTTCAAGGAGGTGTTTAAATATTTGTGGCTAACATCAGCCTCTTTATTTCCATCATTAACAGCCAAATCTAATCCCATATTATTCTTTTTAATATTATCCATTATTTCCACCTGTTCTGATATAAAATCATCCATGTCTGGTTCATCTTCAAACAAATTATTTTCCGACATAGTACTCTGACTCATCATCTCTTTAAGAACAGTTTTGATTTCATGATTTGTCTCGTTACTGATAGTATGAGGTTCCCTAGAGTTCTTGTTCTGTGGTGTTAGCGTAAGGCTATTTGATTTATTTTTATCACAGAGTTTCGATTTTTTAGCACTAGAATGACACATGAGGGAAATACTAGAACCAAGTTGGTCATCTGTATCTGTATTTTTCACAGTTAGGTATGAATTTTTACTAGAAATCGGCAAGTCTTTAAGAGGTGTAGAACATTTCATGGCTGACCTATCAGAAAATAAACAACTTTTATTGAAACTAACAACAGATGATTGAGAAGAAGGTGAATTTTTTAGTTTAATTTGTTCAAATATATCTATTTTATCACATTCTAATTTCAGTGTTTTGTTTTTATATAAATTTGGTTGATCACAATTATTAAAGCTCTGTTTGTCAGTATTGTACTGTAGTTGCAAATTTCGTCTAACATGTACATCTGTTTGACTAAGTTTGACTGTTTTATTAAGCGGTAGTAGAGCAGGAGGAGGTGTTGGCGGTATTACATCATCCCCTTCCAAATCAAAACCTAAATCAAACTGAGGAACTTCAAAATCATCATCAAACATGTCTGCTAGGCTTGCATTCATTACTTCATTTGGTTCAACTTCTGCCCCGGATTTAGTTCCTTGTGGCATTTCAGCTTCAGTCTTTTGTACTTTCAACTTTTCTGTCAAATTATCACAGTGTTTCATATTTTCAGAATTATTTTGAGGTGAATGTTTCTCTAAACCTGAGTTTATGGCATTTTTTACACTATTAATACATATATCACTTTTATCACAGTTTTTAAAAGGTGTCTTAGATTGGTTAATAGAAGAATCAGTTTTATTGAGAAATGAAAGTGCTTGGGTTAAGTTTAACTGAGTTCCATCTAAATCATGCTGTTGAGCTTGTTCTGGCGGTAAAGTTAAATCTGCTGCAAACATAGAATCATTAAACATATCTGTTTCTATCAGACTAGATCCTAGAATGGATGTTTTTATGTTTGTATTTTGTACAACAATTTCCGTTTCATCAAAATTTTCCCCTAGTTCTGCCACTTTGTTTTTTGCATCATTTTTAATTGCATCATTGTATTCTAAATGATTTTTGCTGACTTTATTTGTAGAATCATTCATATCCTTTGTAGTCACAGGCAAACAGTTGTTTTTGTTCAAAGTGGGAAGTAAAAGAGTTTCCATTGTTTCACATTTTACTGTAACTTTTTCTTCGAGCATTTCAACATTTTTATCAGGTTCTTTATTTCTTATTATCAGTGGATTTACACAAATTGAAATCTTTTGTTTTAGAGGTTTGAGGTATGTAATTGGTGGAGAACCAGCTAATTCTTGACCATTATTTTTTCTTTTTGATATTTCTTCTTGGTCTAGATGCCATTCTTCAACAAGTCTGACTAAATCAATACGAGGTAGTTTTGTTGTATTAGCCAAACTGTTAAATACATCAGCCACTTCTTCTATAGGAGGTGGTGTCCTTACTAAACATGTTTGCCTGGGTGGAAGTTGTATATCCTTATTTTCTTCTTCATGGAATGATATACTAGAATTATCATCTTCAAAACCATGGGATATGTCCAAATCCTCTTTTTCACATGATTTTTCTAACTGTTTGCAAGAATATTTTAATTTCTCAATTGATCTTTCTAACTTTCTATACGATTTGTCCATATTATCACTTTTATGATGATCTTCAACAGGCATTGAAAAGTCATCTTCAAAATCATCATCAACATCAGTAATTGGATCTATAATTGATATTTCTGTAGCATGTCTCTTTCTATTTTTCACTAATATGGACTTTTTTTCAACTCTAACCTTTTCTTTCTTTTTCTCTCTATCCTCAATATTCTTTTTCTGAACTGACTTAAACACTGGTTGCTTAACCGTTTCAACTGCTGGTTCAAATTCTGGAAGTTCATCTTCACTATCATCACTTAATAACATGGTTTCAATTATAGGTAATTTGTCACTATGTCTTTTTCTTACCAGAGGTTTATCTTGATCCAGAAGATTCTTTGATTTTAATTTATCATTTGTATCACTAGTACAATATTGCTTTATACCATCTGCTACAAAGGACTTTGTATTTTCTTTTAATATATCATCCTTGTTAAGAAAAATTCTCATTTCTATCCCATAATTATCTTCTTCCGTTCCAAGGGTTTCTGAAATGAATAAATGAAAGATGGTTTTAGAGAAATTGAAGAGAATTTGAAAAACAAAGACATATTATAATCTTTTCTTCCCCTTTGGTTTTTATTATTAATATTGGATCAGGTTTTACACATTTACTATGTCAAAGCCCCATCCCACAAAGTGATCATTGACACTGGTTCTGATTCTAGACAATTAAATGTAATCAATACAAGTTCAATGTCTTACTTTTTTGTACTAATAATGAAAACAGTGTAGAGTAACAAACCTTGTAATTCAATAAACTGTATTAAATCTACCAAATCTTTACTTCTATTAGAATGTTCTATGTATTTTGTATCTTGTAATCTATTTTGCCAAGGTAACCATTCAGACAATGACAAACTTTTGCTTGTTTCTTGGACAGCTGTTATCTCGGCCTAAAAAATGGAATGAAACGTTAGGTTTGATTCTATTTCAAATAAAGCTAGAAATCTTTATTTAATTGGTAACGTGGATGGACGGTCATAGTTTATACTTCAAATCCCCCCAATAAATGAAGACAAGAAGACATCTGTTCTGTTGTGTGGCCACACTACGAAGGGAAGTGTGTGTGTCTTTATTAACTTCAATATATTACAGTCAAGAACAAGGGAAGATAACTCCCATCTCATTACAAGAACAATTATCAATACGACACTAGTAGAGAATAGTCCTGGGTATTGCCAGTGCAGTGACAATATGATGCAGATGATGCAGATTACCATTTAGGTACTATTTACCAAGAAAGAAACAGGATGGTGATAACTTTTTGTCCTGCCTATGTCTTAGAAATAAAACTGTTTCATATCACAATATTGATGTGGATTAAAATAAGGACCAAAACAATTAAGAGTATTTGTGTACCTATCAATAATGTGTTATGTGAATCATCAAGATTGACAGGTTACTTGATGAAGAGACAAAAAAACATAAAAAAGAATTGTGAAAAATTGATTCAGCATCTTGCGATTCAGTATGCGATTCAACAATATATCATGCCAGCACTACTAGAGAGGATAATGTTGATTTTACCTGCTTGTTAGTAAGATATAGACTATCACCAGATGATACCGGTAGTTTAATATCAGTAGGATTAACTGTATAGTAATCTTGCAATTCTTTATATTCCTCTAAGGTTATATCATTATGTTCAGCTCTTTTAACATCACCTTTCTTTGCTTTACTACCTACAATAATATAACAATTATTATACTATATACATCCTTTATTACTTAATAGACAACTAATTCATAAAATTTGTAATATCTATGTCTCAAAACATCTGTATCAGATTCTTTCCAAACTGCATATATAAAAAGAGATCGCTACCGGTATGTATATTTACATTATATACCAAAAACAAACAACACTCCATTCCACTTACTAAAGTAGAATACATATAGAATAGTAAAGGTCCCAATAACATAATATCTGACCTGTTTTAGTGGATGTTAATTTAGATGTTCCTGTTCCAGTCTTTTTAGAATTGACTTTATAACTACTTGATACAGTAATATACATCTTATGGCAAGATGGTGTTAGTCCATTTGGTATCATTCTCGGATTGTGTTGATAAAACTGTAAAGATTTGCTACCATTCAGAATGGCTTTATGGATGGATTTCTTTGAATACTGACTTTGGTTGTATATCTGTAATAAATGAAACATCTGAAATATTAATCTTAATTCATATACCTCTGTTGTAAAATCAATTTTAATCAATATATAAATATTATCACATAATAGTTTTCAAAATGGTGAATAATGTTTTGTACAAAGTGTTTTCTGTTAAATTGTAATAGCATTTTTAGGGAGCATGGGGATGATGGTAGGGTATATATAACAGATTGTATACATCATCCTATAGAAGCATTTCAATAATTAGAATTCTGAAACAATGTCTTACTAAATATTTTCGTATTCTCACTCACCTGTTCTTCTTTACCTTCCGTAACTAACATGACTATTCTACCCTCTCTCTTTCTACCAGTACGTCCCATTCTCTGTACTAAACGTATAGGACTTTTGTGAGCATCGAAACATACAATAAGATCAACATCACCAATATCTAACCCTTCCTCTCCTACACAAGTTGATACAAGAGTATTATAACCCCCTTCACGAAACTCTTTCATTACCTAAAAGTATAAAGTTAAATAGCCATCACAAATAATTATGTACAGGGTAAGGTTGGTGTTTTTTTAATCTTGTTAATGTTAAAACAAAATTGGTCAGTGGTAATAATGAAATTTACATCTGGCCCACAAAAAATGCATGTACAACCAGATCTAAAAAATTCATTTTGATGTGACTTTTCTCTCATGCTAAGTGATGACAATTACTGTATGCATCAGACAAGCTTATGTGATCCACTTGAACATTGTCTGTTTTAGTGAAGCAACCATACATATAAAGCTAAATGAACTGATTGGCAAAGTATCTTTGAAACATTAATTTAACAAACTGTATAAAGTTACCCGTAATTGTTCTTTCTGAGTAAAACCTTTCGCTATTTTACCAGCTGATGACTGACCTATAAAACTCATAGCTTTGATCATAGGTGGATGTTGATTTAACATATTGGTTATTTCTGTTACACTATCCCTATACTGAGAAAATATCATTATTCTTGTTCCTCCACTATCTGTCAAAAATACAATTACATTTGATAAACATTCTGGTTTCTAATTTAGAGTCCATTAATATCTAAGATGCAGTGTAACTGTTACCATAGGCTGTTTGACACAACACTATTCACTAAGTGATGCATTACTTGAAATGGTAGTATCTTAGATTTGAAGTGGAATAGGATTCCCTAATCACTATTCACAAGTAATATTGTTTTTGACAACAAATATATATAGCCTGAGCATAGTCCCCAATCAATGATTAGTTAAGTATGATATTGTTAAATGGAATTACATTACTTATCTAACATGAGAAGAAATATATAATTACCTTTGAATTTTTCAAAATGTTTTATTGCAATCTCTAAAAGTTTGTCCATTTTCGGATGACCAGCAACAAATGCAGGCTTCTGACTCAATGATGAACTGTAGGCATAGTAAATAATAATAATAATAAACCTTACATATCATAATCACCATATCAGATAACAAATATAGACATAGATATTAAAATTTATCAAAATGGTTGGTTTAATTGGTTATCAAGAGTTACCGATTACTGGAAAATGCACATACTTGTCATATTCTGAAAACTTTTCAGACAGCATATTCATGACATCATTAAAATCAGCACTACGCTGTAGTTCAGCTTTAGTTCGACCATAACCTTTTCCACAATTAAGAATATTTCCAAGATAATTATATAAAGAACGTAAACCATGGAGTTGCAGCAATTCATAACCATGAAATAAACTTATAGCTAGAGCAAAATCACCCTCTACTATCCCAAAATGCAGTCTCTGAAATAAAATGAATAACATTTAAAGTTCTACTTTGGTAATTTTGAAACCATAAATCTACTTTTGTTTATAAATGGTACCACAGTGCTCTTCAACTCAATCATACATGAGATATCATTCAAAATTTTCAAACAGCTGCTCTTTACAAAGAGGATTTAAATAGATAGGCATTCTGCCACACAATAATATCTTCAAAGTAAATGTACCATTATTACATAATTTTTCATTTTGTATTTTGTGATTTTGAGTTTGATTGACCTTTAGAATGGACGGTACTCTTATTCTATTTATACCAATAGTGCTATACTAATATGAATGTGTACGGAACAGAATTGGGAATGATATTAGAATCTGTACAGCTTTTTCTTCCACTATACCTGACTGAAGATAAGCCTGATGTTTATTTTAGGAGGTTTATCTGAGTGGTAAGCATATATGAAAGGCTAGAACAAAATTGTTTCCTTTCAATTGAAACTTTGTTTCTATTTGCAGTGTTGCACTGTCTCTAAAAAGACTGGCAAATTATTAAATCATGCTGACAGCTGACATAACTGAAATCATGACAGTTATTTCTTTGTAAGAAATTTTGTGTTTGTAAAATCAAAATGGAAGTACTTACATTTAATGATTCTGGAGGATTTTGTCGAAACTCATCCCTTGATTTTAGTAATAGAAATTTAGAGAAACTTGTGGTTGGTCTATTATAAATAACTTTTTGTTGATTTAATCTTCGTATCACAGAATCCATAACCTGAAAACATGTAAATAAATAAATACAGTTTATAAATTGTATTCAAGAACAAATTTATCATAGAAAACATAAACAGTGGTTTATGTAAAGATATATGAACTTAGTTGTTGCATTAAATAAATCAAAATTTAACAACCTACTGTTTTGCACAGACTGGGCTAATGAAGATGGCATATGTCTTGCAATGTGCCATGAGGGAAAGTTTGCCTGGACAGTGGCACTACAATCTACTCTTATACCAAATTCCAACTGTCACAGGTTCTTTAATGTGCATGCCAATATGTAAACAGGACCTCTGGAAACTATATAAAGGCTTCCTCTGTTCTGCATAGACTGACGTAATATCGAACATGATTTACCTGTATGTATTTAGTTTTCACTTTTGTTAATTCCTCTCCTAATGGTACAACTATTTTATCTACTTTTCGTTCATGTGTATATGGTTTAATATCAGGACACTCCTCTGTTCTAATCTCAATATGAGATATCAGTAAATTAGTCAATACTTGTTGAACAGCCTAAAATAATAACAATAGAATTATTAACTACTCATAAATATACATGTATGTTCATATTGAAAGAACATCTAAATTCAAGGTTGTCTATCATTTTTTATGGGAACAACAGGTGGACAATCTCAAAAACCACCTCATAATCAATTGTACAACTATGGGGTAATAGAATTGCCTAAAACATGCTCTTAATCAACAATTTGATAAATCAATCTTTTAATCAGTACCTTGATATCACTTCCAGGAGTAGCACTCAGTGCCAAAACACGAAAATTGGTTGTATACTTGGCTAATTCTCGTATAACCTGAAAAAAACACCCAAATATGTTTAGTGATGCCCACATTTTAACTCTTTCTTTAATCACAATTTGCTTGAAACAATATATGAGTATTGCGCCATACTAATTCTAGAAATTTATTTCTCAAAACCTGAATTATGTCATCTGTTTTCCGGCTCTTTATGTTTCACTATCAACATCTCAAAAATAATTACCTGACAATAAGCGTGATTGCCGAGAGCCTTATGAGCCTCATCTACAACCACGCATTTAACATTTTCAGCCGGACATGATCCCCGACTCAAATCATTGGTTATAACTTGTGGTGTAAGGAAAAATACACGCTTCTCTTTCCATGCTTTTAATCTGTCATTTGGAGCCATGTTACCTGCAGCAGAAAAAAAAAGAAGAATTAGTTTACATACTTATGGATTCTGAGTAGTGGCAGAATTTGTGGACTGTGATGGGATACATGTACATGTACTTTCAATATTTGGATTGTATATGTATCTTGTTGGTTAGTTTGGTTTGTGTTACAATCCCAATAATACATAGCAACTATTCTTGCTTACCAGTCATTTCTGCAGTGTCAGATTGGGGAATACCCATGATGTTGTAACAAGCTTCAATCTGTTGTGCTACAAGTGGTTTTGTTGGTGCCATGAAGATAATTTTTCCTCTAGGATACCATCTGTAATAATTATACATAACCACTGAAGCTATAAATGTTTTGCCAAGACCAGTCGGAAGTGTTACCATGGTATTCTTAAACAATGCCTGACTAACAATTTTATACTGGTAATCACGAACCGGGTAATTTGTTGGGTAAATCCAGAGTTTGCCGGACATTCTGTCAAATCCAGGGACAGTGACGGAAAATTGTGGCTCATTTGTCTCCATGCCAAATGAGATATTTCCATCTGATGTGCTTTCTCCATTTTGTTTTGCAGGGAAAAGATGCTCAGCATAACGTAAACTTTCATCTAGGACTTGAGCTAATAATTCATCATCTTCATCATCTCCATCACATAAATCAATAACACCTCCACTTCCACCATTATTGCTGCTGTGACTTTCTTCTTTCTTATTACCCCAAGACTGAAATAATGTTGTTTGTTTTGGTCTGTTCATTTTAAATGATTGCTTTCATGTCATTTACTGGTACACATATGTTAACCCAGTTACCTATACAGTTCACAGTATTTAATCTGAAATGATAAACAAAAGTAAAAGACACATTAATATTTTCTTTCCTGTTTCAAACAAATTCATCAGTTATTTTTTCATATAAAATATACAAAAATATTACCGATAAATGTATAAAACATCCTTTACATGAACAATCAACACTGAAAATATTGACATTCCTATAGATCTATACAGTTTGTGAATGGGCTGTACTTGATGATGAACAATAAATTTTACTTGTGTGTTATTTTCATCAAACTGTTTCGAGTTTATTAGAAATTGATGTTCAATTCTTTTTTACTTTTAACTAATTATCAACCTCCAAAACATATGTTAGTTGAGGCCGGAATTTGTTATTATTATTGGGTGCCAATTAATTCGTCCACACGCAAACTCGTCCACAACAATTGGTTAAGTCGTCCGCATGGTATTGGTTATATATATATATATGTTGTTAAGGTACATGCTAATGTTTATATCGTCTATAATAACTAATAGTTGACACGTACACCATTAATATATATATGTTGTTAAGGTCCATGCTAATGTTTATATCGTCTATAATAACTAATAGCTGACACGTACACCATTAATTACTTTGAATAAATATGTTTCACTCATCAGTTGTTTATAATTGTTTTATTTATAATTATTCAATAATCATCTAGTTTGCTTGAATGATCAGAGCCAAGTTCACTGATGTATTTGGAATAAAGTAGCCTGGTATTGTTTGTTGATTGGTGTCATGATTTTAGACATAATGAATAGAAATTAAAGATTAGACGTGCTGTGTCATCCACTAGAGTTTAGACAATTACTGCATAGATAAACGTTTTTGATAAGATTAGTTATGTCTAATATTTTTCTCAAATGCAACTTACTGGACTTATTCATGATCAGTCTATATATTAACAGGATTGTCAAATTTATCCTTAAACAGTAACAAACATAGTCAATATGGCTGTGTGAGTCAACCATTGCCAGGTGGACGACTCAACAATATATTTTGATATTTGTGGAAGAATATAATAATATAAAGAAATATAACACTGTTAGTTGCCTTTTATTTATCAATAACCGCTAGTAAGAGATTGAAATCAAAAACAACAACTTGACATTGCTAATTGTTTTTTGTTTTATTTAATTGATCGGCGATTGAAGAGACTGTGAAAAAAGATAAACGCCCCTAGCTGTCTTTTGTTTTGTTTAATAATAATAGGCAGCTATTGAACTTGGTAATAAAACATTGTTAAAATTTGTGTATATTGCGAAATATTTCATTGTTTTTTTATCACATAGTAAACAAGTTTGATTGACCCATCACTGCACATGTATTTATAATTGTGAAAATCTAAATGTCTTTTATGTGAAGAAGAATATTTGCAATCAACACACTTCCACGATTATCGATGATTGACAACTTGCTTGTTTCTTCATCTACATGTATTAGGAAGATTTCTTTGAAAATACCACAATTAGAAGAATATTGGTTAAAATAGCATTATGTAAGAGCAAAATCTGCTTATTACAGGTCTTTCATTAGGCCTGAAATGTTATCTAAATAATCAATTAGACATTAATTAAATTATCCAGACCATAATAAACTCTTGATGTCAAGGCTAGCCTTCGATGTTGGTGGATTAAATTCCTATATGTCGCTTAACGGCCATTGATAATTAAATATAATCGAGACTATGCTGTTTATATTAATGATTTTAGTAATGATGACCGAGTCTATGTGAATATTTCACTCGCTTCGTTCTTGGTTAATAGTGAATCAATTTGACTGAAATTTTCAGCAAATTACCTTTACACTATCTAGTTTTTAACTATTATAGTGAGAACTGCCATCTCTTTATCTTATCTCCCATAATGTATCTTTAATCAGCTTTAATTACCCTGCTTTGGTCTTGGGCAATTCTAATACAGACTTTTCTTTTCTTTGTACGCACTAATCTATTGGTGCAGCTTACAGATTATCATTAAGCATTTCTAGAGACTGTAAATATTTTCTTTTGTGTAGGTCATTTTTTAAATAAATTCGTCAGCATATTAAATCCTGTTTTATTACAAAAATATATTACCTTTACTTGATGATTATCAAGGAACCAAAAGTGCAACGTAAATTTTATTGTTTGGTAGAGCCTTTTAATAACCATCTGATAAATTATAATATGTTCTTTCAAGTCACAAATAAATTCATTGGCTACTTTAGATATAGAAAAATAGTACAGATACAAAGAAACCCATATACTATTATATAAAACGTTCATTTTGTATACATGTACATTCAACATTGGAAATATTTCTGTTCCTACAGAGGTCTATACAGTATGTGTGATTCACATGCTGTAGTTGATAACGAATGGTAAATTTCACCTAAACCTTATTTTTATTAAGTCATGTTTGGCTTAATGTAAACGGATTTGATTGACTCTTGTATTCAACCTTTCCTTTCAAGTTATCCCTGGGGACATATTGTTTTGAGTCTGCAAGTTTGTCAGTCCAAAATGTCATGTAATTGTTATAATTGGGTAAAAATATCCTTCCTATATTATATATATTCATTATACCAGTATCGTGAAGTTTCATTATCAAGGGATCACATATTAAAATCACTTTAATAAAACCATCAAAAAAAAACAATTCACCAGTCAGAACAATGTTTTAACTAGCAGTAGTAGACAAAGCGAAACCCAAGTCTAACCTAACTAAAAGGAGGGGTTATGCTCACTAGTCCACCGATATCTTTTCTATGTTAGGGTCCATTTGTTAACCGATATCTATTAATACAGTATAAGGTTTTTAGGGTTCATTATTGATACCCATATTTCTTATAGCGGCGGACTAAGTGCACCTGCGGACTATAGATAACAAATCTCATCTCTCAACCCCCTTATCTGGAGATCGAGTGTTCGATCATTGCATTGGCCGATAAAGTTCATCTTGATTTTTCCACGTGGTTTCCCTTGTCAGGGATGCAGAACGGTTGGCCTGACAAGGACAGTTGTCTAGTCATTTGGATTGGATGAAAAACCAAGGCCCTGTGTACACATTGGCGTTCACGTAAAAGATCCCTTGGCAGTTGGAATTCGATAAAGACTAAAGAGTAGTAGGCTGTAAAGCCGCTGCCGGGCAAAATTTGCCTCATATTCATATAACATAATATATGATATAGCACACTGTATGCCCATCTTCTATTAGCCCAGGTTTGGGTACAGAAGAGTAGGACGTTAAACCCCGTTTGATTTGATTTCATTTCTCGTAGCTACCCCAGACTAGTGAACACTCTTACTTAGTAGTAATACTAATCAATATTAATAATAATAGTACTAGTATGTATAAAGACTTTTTTAGTAACGACAACGTAGCATGACAATTCATTTACTGAAAAGCGAGATTATTTATTTCACCAAAAAGCAGAAGAGTAACGGTACCTTCACATTTTTAGCAAAGGAATGATCTATAATGTAACAATTTAGAAATAACAACTATTTTTATTTTCCTGTTGTTTTTCTTCTCAAATATTCCGCCATTGAACCATACCATTTTGATTTTCCAACTTTCAGAGAATTCCACTTCCGGTTGAATATAATTTGTAGACGGAGATTAGTTCTATACAAACTATGGCTTTGGATTTCTTCCGATTTGTGATTTTTCACCGATAACTCAGAACTTGAGAAAAATTGGTGGTACTTATTTTCCCATGCACTGCCACAATACAATAAAACTTTAAGAACGTTAGAAATGTGGGCGTAAAAAAAAATTAAATTATGGGAAGTCACCCATACTTCCTAGTCTATATACCCTGGGAATATATATTTATATTATTGCCTTTTCTTTGCTGGGTATTGCTTGATTTGCTTTAAAAAATACATGAACACCAACAAATTTTAAAGGACTGATTTATTTGTTTTGCTTTATTAAATATTACAAAACTACAAACTGAAAGTTACAATGAGTATTACCATGAGCCGTATAATATCATAGGGTATAATATCATAGTACTCTCGCTAGCCTAGAGGGTCGGGTGTTCGATCCCTGCATTGGCCGAGAAAGTTCATCTTGATTTTCCCACGTGGTTTCCCTTGTCAGGGATGCAGAAGGAGGGCCCGACAAGGACAGCTGCCTAGTCGTTTGGATGGGACGAAAAAAAACGAGTTCCCGTGTACACATTGGAGTGCACATATAAGACCCCTTGGACGTAGGAATTCGATATAAGAGTAGGCTGTTAAATTCTGTTAAAGCTGCAATTTCATATTTTTAAGTTATATTTTTAAAATGTATTAAAATAAAGCCTTAAAATAGATGGTTCCTATAAACAGTCCTACCGTGTTAAAGAAAAATCCCATTAATCCAATAATTCACTATTGCCAGTTGAGAAATTTGCAAATATATCATTTTCAACTTCAACTTCAAATGGGGGGGGGGGGAATGGAAAAACAAAGGAGGCAATTGTGTTATTATTTCCTGTGTCAATGATTTATTAGTGTGGGGAATAATGCATATGATAGTATAATATATAGATGGATAGTGAGTTGACAACCTATTGAGCAAAAGACATAGAAATAATTATGTTTTGACTTTCTTTGAAAATATGAAATTATCGCTTTAAAACATTCGCATAATGAACAACTGCACCAAGTTTGGATATTTTATCTAATTTGAATTTTAAAGAGGCATTGGATTATGCAAAATTCCAGAAAGAAATGGCTGTTCTAGTTATAATAGTTCAGCTGTATAGACAATGAAATGAAAACTGAATACTGGGTGGAGTTATGATCGAATATCTACCTTTATAGCGTAGTAGACACCAAATGCAATAAAATTTGTATTCCTTTTAATGCAAAAAATGACTTTTAATAAATAAGAATAGGAATCTGTGTATATCTATTAAAACAGTCTCTGTGAGTATGTCATGCATTTTGAGAAAATTTCAGCTTAGCTGGTTATATTAGCGTTTAACATGGCAAGTATTGTACAATCCACTCAATATCCAAGCCATTCAATGATTTTGAGAGTTGATTATGGGCTTGTCATGTGATTATATTAGTAAATAATGATTCATATAACATTTCCAGCAATAAATATAACATACGACGTAGGCAAATGTAGTTCATGTGCATAATGCCTCTTTCATATTTCTAAAAATCAATTTTCAGAAACGAATGTGCATTCATTATTCATCTGCTTTTCTAACAATCACAAATATTTAGTTATCGGATAATAAAACATTTCCTTAGCTCCTGGATTTTTCTACCATTCAGAACTGCAAAAATTGGCTCCAATTAAAATCTGTCTTCAAACAAACACAAAAAAGATTTTTAAGATGAAACCTGAGATGTTTTCATTGAATATATTGTTTACAATATTGTAAATAAAATAATCTAAAGTATAAGTAAACAAATATGACAGTACTATATACCCCCTGATCAGCACTGAATATTTGTTATGCCACTACAATCACTGCTAATGAGCTCGCAATATTAATCTTTTTCCAGTGCAAATTAAATTCTAAAAATTTTTTTGAAGTTTTAGAAAAAAATAAAGATGTTCGAAATATATCTAGATAAAAAATATTTCCTATTTAGAGTAATTGGGTATATAAAATTAGTATAAGGTACATAAATTGGGTAAAAAGCACCATTCAGGGAACTGAATACCCCAGTTAAGATTCATCTTCAAACAAACACAAAAAAAAAGACTTTTAAAAGGAAACCTGAGTCTCTAAATGCTTTCTTTGATTATATTATTTACAAAATTGCAAATATAATCTGAAGTATAAATAAACAAATATGACAATACTATAATATACACCCTGATCAGCAGTGAGTATTTGCTAGGCCACTACAATCACTGCTAATGAGCTCGCAATATTAACCTTTTTCCAGTGCAAATAAATTCTAGAACATTTTTTGAAGTTTTAGAAATATATCTAGATAAAAAATATTTCCTATTTAGAGTAAATGGGTATATAAAATGAGTATAAGGCACCATTCTGTTTGTACCACTTAACATAACAATGTCTTATGTGAACAATGCATGTGCCACAGAGCCCATGATCGTTGCCTTGTGATGTGAAGTCACCTTTAGAAGGCATATAATTGAAGTTATAACGGTCAATCATCTAATCCAGTGGTATAAGAAGGCTTTCACAATACCTCTGTGAAACAGATTGTACTATCCAGGAACTTAGAATGACATCATTGCTGCCAGAGGTACTGTGAAAGCCTTCTTATACCTATGTATACTTCAAGTATATGTGGCTTGTAGACAACAAACAAATACAAGAAATGGGTGTGGCTATGTCCCAGAGGGTCGGGCATCCCCCAAAACAATAGGGGTCATCCTTAGGGTATAAAGAATAAGTATGTAAAGTTTCAAGATGATCAATTAAGAATTGTGGCCTGTAGGCGACACACAGACACACTAAAGAAAATGGGCGTGCCTCTGCCCCTGGGGGTGGGCATGCACCCCAAACAATAGGGATGTGCCTTAGGGTACACAGAATAAGTGTGCAAAGTTACAAAATGATACATTAAGAAATGTATCCTGTTGACGACAAACAAACAAATACAAGAAATGGGCGTGGCTCAGCCCCTGGGGTCGGGCATGTACCAAAAACAATAGGGACTGTCCTTAGGGTATAAGGAATAAGTATACAAAGTTTGAAGAAAATCCACACGCACATACACACACACAGACTGGCGTGACGGCTAATACATCCACATTATGAATATGGACGTATAAAAATTGGAAATGCAATTGTCTACAGGAACATGCCAAGCTTCATGTCGATCGTGCTTGAGTTGGCGTCAACCCGAATACAACAACAAGACGAGAAACTCTTTTTTGAGCTGGTTCACAATACTTAATAGTAGTGGCTGAGAAAACTGATAATAATATTTAAAGTATTTTCTATCAAAAATAGAACAATAAAACAAAAAGATTTCTGCACAAAAAATGCAGAAAAAAATCATTTTTCTTTCTTACAAAGAGGACCTTTCTTCTAGAGCGTAATATCACAGTAATATTTGAGTTATTTTTCTCAATAAAGAAATTCTTTTTCTAGCAAAATGTCTTAATAAATTCCACTTATCAAATCACTTACAATTTTGTTTAATCAGTATAATATATGCTTTTCTCCAACAACATTACAGAATCTGGTATATTTCTTTCTTGTGTTAGAGATAGAACTTTTATAACAATATACATGATCTTGAAGCAATTTTATTTTGTTGTGATTCAGTTAATTGTTTGGACACCGTTTCAACTTGTTTGGATCTGTTGGAATCTGTCTTAATTAGTCCTGTCTCACTTACTTTTGCTTTGCAACCCTCTGTTTCATTTGATGCAGTTTTGACCTGTCGTGTTTCATTTGCTTCGGTTTTTATATGTCTCGCTTCATTTGGTGATACTTTGATTTGTTTGCTTTCATTTGATTCTGCTTTGCAACGTCTTGTTTCACTTGCTTCTGTTTTGATCTGATCTATTTCATATGGTTCTGTCTTAGGTTCTGTGTTTTCAGAAAGTTTAAAAGAATTAGCTGAAACATCACTTAGTGCAATAACATCTGTAACTGGATCAACTTCTACGGTTTCTCCTTCATCTATTCTTATACACTACAAATACAAGAGAAGTACACAAAATAAATGGGAGGGATGAGCATTTGATATCACATCTAATTTACTTATGTTAAAAATAATACCAAATTTTACAATAGTTTTGTGTGATATTCTTTTCGGGCAGATTCATCATATATCAACAGCTAATGAAATTGAATTTGCTCATGCAGAGAGCTTTTGATTTATTAACACATACTTTATCAAATGGTAAACCACATGTTTTTTTACCTGTTTAATTGGTACTGTATTAGGTTTGTCAGTATCTGTCATTACACTAATAATATTCACCCATTGGTCACTGAAAATACACATTGAATTCAATTATTATTGAGTTGCATTAAATTAAATAAATCACTTTTAAAAACTGATTGAAGGTTTTTTTCTTTTAAATTTTTTTTGCAATGAATCCATATCTGTGAGAAATTAATAAGAAGATGAAACTGTCTTTGGCTTGGATCATGTGTATGAACGTGTAAGTTTCAATTTTGCATAGATTTAGATATAAAGGAGTTTTTTTTAAAGAAATATAGGAGGATTAATTATATATATTTTAGAACCAGTTTACTATCACTAATTCAAGCTTACTAAATATAATCTCGAGAGACATTTGGCAATTCATTCTTGATATAATACTAGAAATGGATACAATTACTTGGTTTATTATTTATACTGCAACATTTCTACAAAATTTTACGAGTTGTTTTCAAGCAAATACCTAATGCACGACAACATGTAGGTTAATTAAAAAAAAAAGAAAAAAAAGGTACATAAGAACCAAGATAAAACATTTATCTCACCCTTCTGGTAATCCATGTAGCAGATCAACGGCAGCAGTTTTCATAGCTAAAATATCTGATGGTGCAAATGAATAAGATCCTGCAAAACCTTCTTTTCCTAATTTCAATTGTCTATTTTCATCAGCACCTTTTGTCAATGTATTCCACAGTTTATCTGCTCTTGATATACTATAGGGAATAATAGACATAAAGGTTGGCTTTGGTTCTAATGCAGCTGTATTTATAAAATATAGCACACTGTTAGGAATGGTTCTTTGTCGACACATAGCAATATGGAACTCTTCCATTAACAGGGTAGATTTAATATACTCTTGAGAAACTAGAACCACAATTCTATCTGCTTTATCTAGTAATGTTAATCTTTCATTGTCAGTCCCACTTAAAAACATACACTTTGTGCTTGGCTCAAAAGTCTCAAGAAATTGTTGAACAGCAACTGCATATTTTAAGCAGTTTTGTGAGAAGCTAAAAGCAACTTCCAGATTTTGCTTAACAGACAATTTCTTCATCTTGATTTCTACTTGATCTTTCTTTACTTTATAATATTGATGGAAGTTCTTTTCTCTTTCTTTTTCCATTTTAATGTTGATATCTTCCTTTACACATTTCTTTAAAATATGATAAAAGACATGCCAGGGAAAAAGATTTTCAAATGACAATTATAATTTATATTAACAAAAGTGTGAGAAGAGTGAGAGTAAAACTCACTACAATAAGGTACTCGTCAAAATATTTAATAATTTCTTGCTTTACAATATTATAAAGGCATCATGACTTTCTTGATATATGTAACGAGTTTTGATTTGATTACATTGGATGTATTAGATAAGATCCAATTTGCAAAAGAAAATGCCCATTCCTACTTTTATCTTTTTACTTAACAAACCAGCAGTTGTCATGCAACATATGCCCATATTTTGCAAAAGATAGAGAAAAAGCTAAAAAAAGGGTTATTTTCGTACAATCAGGGTCCATAATCCAATAAGTTATAGTCTGAAATGTGTTAAGATTGAAAGGAACCAAGATTTTGGGGTTATAAACATACATTTCAAGTTTCATCAAAATTAGATTTTAAGTGTGACCTCTTGCGTGTCCACAAGCTAAATACGTGATTTTTCGTACAATTAGGGGCCATAATCCACGAAGTTACTGTTTGATACATGCCAGTTTCGAAAGGAACCAAGATATGCAGGACCTATAGTTCAAGTTTCGTTAAAATTGGATAAAAATTGTGACCTGTAGAATATCCAAAAACAAATTGTGTACGAAAGGGCCAATATATATCCACATGAAAATGTGCGAGTATAGAAGCGAGAGAGTGAAATGGGGTTTAACGTCCATTCGACACAAACTAGGTCATTTCGGGACAAACATATGGTTAAATTTTATTTCAATAATTCGCTTGCGCATAGGGGTCTTGAGCAGTGAGAGGAAACTGAAGGACCTGGAGAAAACCCACGAGGTTGGACAGGCAACCATACTCATTGTCACGTACAAACAGGGTTTCAAAATGATACAGCGTGCACATGTTAACCATTCGGCCATCCAACGCCCTGCACCTATAAATATCCCCAAATCTTTTGATAATCAAGCCATTATATACACATTTTTAAAACTAGTTTAATTGAAAGATTCTAGAATGTTAAATTGAAAATCCAAATTCAGCAAAATTTGCGTGAGCAATCTTACTACTATTAATTTTTTTCAGAGTAATGTGCATAAACAGATGAATACATACTTGTTTCAAAATACTTGTACGAATACCCGTTGACTTAAAATATACTATAGTGTCAGCTATATTCTGTAAAACTTCATCATCATTTTTTTTTTCACGATTATCTAGCATGGGCACATGACTGAATTCTACAGGAACAGTGGTTAAATCATCACAGCATACAGGTATAAATTGCATGTCATACTGAAATTAAATATTTTGTATTTTGTTAACGATATAAATCACAAGAAATAATAACATTCATCGCTATTATCAATATTTACTCATTGACTTTTGGTGTTTTGGTGGTCTATCAGTCCCTCTTACGATCATAAGGTAAGTTATTGAGTTAAGTGGCATGGCTTCAATTGCAAGATTGCATGTGACAAAGAGTAGAGTATCCTGCCCAACCTCATGGGTTTATACCAAATAAAATTGTACCATATGTTACTTAAACCCCATTTCTATCTCTCTGCTTCCCGCTCATTGACTTTCATTTTGGTGACACACCAAAAACTTCCTACAGGAATAATATATGGAATTAAAATGTTCTTAATACCTGTGACAAGTGTCTAGCTAGAGCTATATTATACTCTTCACGACATACTGTAGATTTTATATAAGCTTCAGATATCATAGCAATTATTATATCGGAATTATCGATTGCTTCATATAGCGACTTTTGCCACACACTTCCTGCAAAAAAAGAACTGGTACTTAAATAATTAAATAAGCCATGCAGTATATACCAACATTTTGAAAGAGATGGACAGAGAACAGATTTTAAAAAAGCTATTTTGTACAATAATTTAAGATGCTTCAGTCGGACACGAGTCAATATTAATATCTTTATAAAATTGGATAAAAATTGTAACATCCAGAGTCTACCAAAGCTAAACTTTTTTATACAATCAGTGGTCATCGTTCAGGAAGTTATAGTTCGTAATGCATGAATATCAAAATGAACAAAGATTTGGGGAAATAAACACATATTTTATGTTTCATTAAAAACAGATAAAAATTGTGACTTCTAGAGGGTTCACAACCTTGGTAATATATCCTTTTGCACTGCATGCATACAGGGAGCAGCCAATTGTGGGGCAGTTTCTGTCTGAATTATACAGTCCATCAATGTAACTGTTTTTACGATAAGATAACCAGCTGCTTCCAGGCAAAAAAAGCCCACATTTTGTTAGAGATGGATAGTGAACAAACTAAAAAAATAGTGATTTTTTTGTACAATCTGCCAGACCAAATGGGCGTCCCTTTTATGCAAATAGTGTGGATCCTCTTGAGGTCACAATTTTGTTCCAATTTTGATGAAGCTTGAAATACATTTTTATAATCCAGAGATCCTGGTTACTCTTGATATTCATTTATACAGGATTGGAACTTCCTGAATTATGGCTTCTAATTGTTCGAAAAATCACATTTTTAGCTTGTGGACCCACTAAAAGTCACAATTTGTATTCAATTTTAAAAAATGTTTAAATATATCAACATTATACATCAATGAAGATTGAGTTCGAATTTCGTAGAAATCTATGAAATAAGAAGGATGTGGACTCTCTAGAAGACACAATTTTTATTCGATTTTGATGAAATTTAAAATATATATTTATGTCCCAAAGATCTCAGTCCTTTCCCATATTTGTGCACTTCAGACCATAACTATCTGGATTATGGCCCCTAATTTACAAAAAATAGCTTTTGATTAAATTCATTCTCTATCCATCTCTTGCAAAATGTGGGCATATCTTGCCTGGCAACTGCTGGTTTCATACCATAATAACAGGTCTTTACATTAAAAAACATGTAGTATTTATTTATGGCTTCTGGCTGATTGTGTCTTAAAGAAAATACAGAAAGTTCTAATTTAATTTTCATGTACAAACCTGTGGTGAGTTCACTTTTATCAAAGAAAATGCTTAGTTCAGGCAATTTAGATTGCAGTAAATTTAGCAGCATAACAGCATCTTCTGAGGAACGATGTGCGTATGATATAAATACATCATATTTTGGAGTAATATGGATATTTTTAACATCTTTCGTTTTTTCTTCTTTTAAACTCTCCTGGACTTTCACACATGCTGTTTGAATCATTGTGTCAAGATTATCTGTTTCTCTACGTATTCTGAAAAGTGAGCAGGAAATGGTGAGATCTGAAAGATGATAACTTTTGTCATTAGAATGTTCACTGGTTTCAACAAAGTGAAAAAATTTTATCATAACTCTAGACAGAATTAATGGAAATTGTTGTGAATTTCAATAAGTTTCTTCTTTTCACTAATTTAAAGGATGAATATTAATTTCATACTGATCAATGATAATTTCGTCAGAGCATTCACAAAGTGCTACAAAGTGAAACACGGTTGATAACTCAAGAAGAAATTAAACTGGCTACTTCATCTCACTGATGTAAACAATATATATCAATTTCAAAACAATCAGATGATATATGTAATCAGTAAAATGTTCACAAGAAATTGTGGACGAGGACTGAACTGGAGAGGAATCTAACCAGAATTAGGTAATTAGAAGGGTTTCTTTGGTTGCCCAGCATTAACAAAGTGTTGGCTTTTACATATATATATATATTGTCTCTCTTAATATTCTATATTTTATCATTTTTGATAATGACTAGAGAAGCTTACATTCTATATTTTATGATTGCTTGATAATGATTAGAGAACCTTACTGAAAGATCACTTGGTAATAAGCAGTAATTGTATTCCATAGAACTGTGGCCTGTATATTTCAGTTCAATTATTAAATGCCATTGAAACAATTTATCAGATTTGATAAATGTAGCAATGCAGAAATTACTAACCTACATTCAACATACTGAACCAATAAAATATAAGATGGTAGAGTGGGAATAGTCTCTATATAAAATGGTGCCACTATCTGTTTTCTCTTCAATCTATTACAACACAATGCCATATTAAACTGTTCTAAACATTCTTCACTAGCTATATAAGCTGGACTCAATATTACAATGATTCTGAAAATAATGTCTTCATTATGAACATGTTTTCAATTAATAAACAACAATCAATCTAAACCAGGTATTGTACTAATCTTCTTTTCATTCTATTTTACATTCTTAAAAAACAACTAAAGTCTCTAAAATTAATGGTGTTTGATTGACAACTCTGAACTGGAGGGTGCTCATTACACACACCTCCAAGCAATGCAATTGTCTTCTACATTACTTTCTTAATACAGATGGCAGAATCATCTGAGGATTGTCACTTCGACAAAATCAAATCAAATCTATTAATTTATTTCCAATTTGGTAAGCAATCATATTTTACACATATGGCTGCAAATTACCCAGTTTTCTATCAATGGTGTCAACTTATGTATCTTGACATAAAGTACTTTATTTTGACAATTCAATTTGTTTATTATCAATGACTAACATTTTCATTCACCTCTTAGACTTGATCATGGCTTCGTAAATCTTCTCTTGCCATACGTCATCTTTTTCAAAAGCTATCATCTCTGTATAGACTTTAATCTTAGGCTGTATTTGTTTCAAGTTCTTTATTACTTTATTGGTTACCATTTGGTCATTCGGTGAGAATGACATATAAATGTCATATTTTGTTTTAATATCAACGTTAAAAGTAGCCTGCAAATTAATCATAAAATACTAAATAATGTATGAGTAATTAATACATTAAATATAAATATGAACATACCCTTACCAGGCAACGAAAATGTGTCCACCAGCAATAACTCAGAAACTTGGACCATAGAGCATTTACAAGAATTATGACAGATGGACTGACAGCTAGAAATGGTTTCTTTTACCTATTTGTTGGAGGCTGGTGGCCAGGGGGTAGTCAGAAAAATATAATCATATTGTTTGTCACTTATAAACCATCTTCGAAAGTTCGCACAAATTCCTTCGCTAAAATAATTTCCATAATAGAGAGAGATCTAAAGCTTTACTATTTATTTTTTCAAAGATTTGTCAATACAGTACTACATATAAATATCACAGTTCAGAGAAAATGTAGAAATATTCATATGTAGTATGTCTGTCTAATGTTTTCTCTATAACCTTTAAAAATCTGTTGAAGGTTCAGAAGAACAGACAAAAAAACTGTGACTTATATGTTCCAACTTGCAAATAAGGCTTTGAAAAAATGTGACAACCATATTTTTCCACATAATCCATGGAAATGAACTGGTACCTGACATGCAAATTTGTGCTGTACAGAACGACACCAGAAGAACTGTGCCTGACAATGCCTGAATTTGTGTGTAATGTCTATGACAGGTGCCCTGACCAAATATGGTGTATAAATTCATAAAATCCTGATGTAAAATACAAATTTAACTTAAGATATTTTTTAAGTGCACACACCAGTAATAAGTATATAATTACCTTCTGCTTGCCAATTTTTTCCCATTTTAATTTTAGTTTACTAAATAATTCCACAGTTTCTGCATCTCTTTTGTAAATTTCATTAACATTGTTAGAATATATGACTATCTTCATGTGACGTAATGGTAGTCCAGCCAAAATCCAACTGCAAGCTCCATTTACCATCGTTTCTAAAACTGCCCTACTTGGTTGTCCCTAAAAAAATGTGACCGATCATATTTGAATTCTCAATGGATTTTCAATTTTTAGCTTGGTCAAAAAGATTATTCATCCTCCTCTGGCTTGCCCTTGCAAATGTAATATGTCTTCTTTCAGACCAAAGCCAAGATGAGAAATAAAAGAACTTAATAGGTAAATTGTAACAAATCTTATTTTGATTATCAATCAAGGTTAAAGGTATTATTATACTGTTGTTATGAATATGTTTAAGGTTACCCAGTAAACATGGATGGTTAGATTTACGTTACTTTTACGTCATTATGGTTAGATTATGGTTAGCGTCCAATAATGGTAAAATTTTACGTTTAAATTTACGTTACTTTTACGTCATAATGGTTATGGTTACTTTTACATCAGAAAATGACGTAAATCTAACGTAAACTTTATGACCGTTTTCTTACCAATTTTTGTCGCTTTAAATACTTCTTGATTAAGTACCCATATCAGTATGTGCACAGTCTAACAATTGATAAATAGTCGGAATTCAGACAAAATAATTATATATGTGTTATTGGTGATAATTCTAACGTTAATCTAACATAAATTTTACGTCATGTATCTAACCGTTAGATTATGGTTAGTTTTCTGACGTAAATGTAACGTTAATTTTCTAACGTTAATATAACGTTAGTTATCTAACGTTAATGTAACGTTAGTTTTATGTCATAATTCTAACATATGAGGGAACTTTTTCTCAGACAGCGGCGCGACAGCCTACTCTAATATCGAATTCCAACTGCCAAGGGATCTTTAACATGCACACCAATGTGTACATGGGACCTGGGTTTTTCGGACCATCCGAATGACCAGGTGTAATTCTAACGTAAATTTTATGACGGTTTTCTTACCAATTTTTGTCGCTTTAAATACTTCTTGATTAAGTAAGTACCCATATCAGTGTGTGCACAGTCTAACAATTGATAAATAGTCGGAATTCAGACAAAATAATTATATATGTGTTATTGGTGATAATTCTAACGTTAATCTAACATAAATTTTACGTCATGTAAAACCGTTAGATTATGGTTAGTTTTCTGACGTAAATCTAACGTTAATTTTCTAACGTTAACATAACGTTAGTTATCTAACGTTAATGTAACGTTAGTTTTATGTCATAATTCTAACATAAGTTTCTAATGTGAATCTAACATAAACCTAATACTTGTTCTCTATCGGAAATGAAATGCAATGAAATGGGGTTTAACGTCCTACTTTTCTGCACCTAACCTGGGTTAATTGAAGATGGGCATACGCCATACAGTGTGCTATGAGGGAACTTTTTCTCAGACAGTAGCACTACAGCGTACTCTAATATCGAATTCCAACTGCCAAGGGATCTTTAACATACACACCAATGTGTACATGGGACCTGAGTTTTTCGGACCATCCGAATGACTAGGCCGCTTCACTGACAAGGGGAAACAACGCTGGAAAATCGAGATGCAGGGATCGAACACCTGACTACCAGGTTAGCGAGCCAGCGCCTTACCCACATTGTCTAACAGAAAAGAATGTCAGTTTTATAATGTTAGGATACTAACAATTACGTAAACAAATGTCAGTTTAATATCAGGATAACAACGATTAAATAAATGTTAGTTTTTGATTGTTGGCTATCCAACCATAATCAAAAAAAACCCATTAAAGTTAACCAAATTTACTAAATTTTAAGCGTTCTTTTGGGCAACTTGAACAAAATCTGTTAATAATTGTAACCTGTATAATATTTATGGATAAAACATTAAAAAATGGGTGTGGCACCCTCCCTGTGTTGAGCCATTCACCGAAATTGATAGTTATTAATATCCTTACGGCATAAGGAATAAATATACCAAGTTAAAAAAAAAACCAAAAAACACGAAAACTTGATGTGGCTCTGCCTCTGGGACTCAGACATGAAACAATTCTGATTATTTATCAATTGGTAAAATGTGCACACACTGGTATGGTTATTTAATTAAGAGGTACAATGGGGGGAATCATAAAACTGTTACTAACTGGAACCTGTAGACTATTTATAGACAAAAATTAACAAAAAAGTTAAATTGAATGAACAAGGTTTAACGTCCTACTCGTAAACTGGGCTAATGAAGACGAGTCTACATCATATAGTGTGTGTGTGCTATGAGGGTTATTTTGCCCGGGCAGCGGCACTATGGCCTACTCTTTAATCTAATTCTAACTGCCAAGGGATCTTTTACGTGCACGCCAATGTGTACACAGGACCTCAGGTTTTTTGTCCCATTCAAATGACAAGGGGAAACCTCGTCAGGAAATCTGGATGGAATGAAATGAAATGAGGTTAACGTCCTACTGTTCTGCTCATAGACTGGGCTAATAAAGATGGGCCTATAGGGAAATTTTGCCCAGACAGCGGCACTACGGCCTACTCTTATATATCAAACTCCAACCGCCAATGTGTACATGGAACCTCAGGGGTTTTTTTTGTTCACCCGAACGACTAGACAGTTATTGTCCTTGTCATGCCCTCCATTTTGCATCATTGAAGGGGAAACCACCCTGGAAAATCTGGATGAACTTTCCCAGCCAATGCAGGGATCGAACACCCGACCTCCAGGGTAACGAGACAGCGTCTTACCCACACAGACAAAAAACTGGCTGTGGCACCATCAAGAAGGGAGCGAGAAAAAAAAAAGGGGTTTAATATCCACTCAACATAAACTAGGTCATTTAGATGTAAGGTAAAACAAAAATCTCCACAAATATTATATACCAGTACGTAATTTTTGCACTGCCTGAAAGATCTTCCTGCCCAAATGTTGTGGAGCAACATACACGTATGCCAACCCTTTTTTTATATTTTATAATAATCATCCTTAAAAAACTAGAAAGTCAATGTTAAAGTCAAAATATATGTATACATTTTGTATTTTCATTTTGTATGACCCAATATTATAAGGAGATGGGTTGATTAAAAGATTTCAGCTTGTCTTTACATCTTCCCATATAATATAATAATATGTTCTTAGAATGAATCTTATCTGATTAAAACATTAAATTTAATGATTTAAATTCTTGTGGCGGTTTATGAAAAAGGCCATGACGCCCAGACTCGTTCGTTGGTTTGTTTATATCAGATTTTTTAAATTTTACGCTTGTATTTATTATTATATATAAGGTGTAAAACCCGACAAATATAAAGCTTATCAAATTTATTGTATATAGGGCCACGTATAATAATAGGGGTGAATTGGAATGTACAATCATGGACCTTATAATATAAGGTCCATGGTACAATCAAATTCAACCGAAAACACATTTTACAAGACTTTCACTTTGAGTCAAGAACCAGTTCGAACCAGTTATTTCCGGAATTTATAGATCTTGTCGACATATCGTCCCCGATAAAAGACATCTGAAAATTAAAACTTCTCTATTGGATTATTCGTATAATATTAAGTATAGCTAATATAAAATCTAGCAGAGCGCACAGAAACAGATTACATTCTATAGATTCCATTATCAAAAAAAAAAAATACGTATCGACGGCTTCCGTGTGGGGAATAATAAAAGCGAACGGAATTGTGGGTATAGCAAGATGGCGCCCAAAAGCGATTGAATATCGGAGATTTTGGACAAAATACTATTTATTTCACACAAAAAAGAAATGGTGCCCTGATTTAAAGTTAGAAGAAGCATATAGGAAAGTAAGTGTCTTTTTTTACATACAAACATCCGTCTAAATATAATTTGTAGAACTACAAATTCAGCAAATAATGGCCGTTGACAATTTTACACAATCACCGTAAAAATGCTAAACAAAACCTAACGGTAAAACAAAGTCACAAGATTAGATGGCCTGTTATTTTCTGAATGTAAAACTTTGTAGCTGCACGATTTATACACAATCTAAACTACTTTAATCGAAAAACATCCTGTTTCAAAATCACGGGAATCAAACATTTTTCACTTTGAATATGTTCTTTATTCTATCTCTAAGCAAAATCTTTTTTACAGATCCTAAATTTGAGCAATATTGATGGTACTAATGTGAAAGAAGTTACAAAAAGATTTTTTGAAGGCTTTGTTTACGTAAATGGTAGCCAGGTGACACCAGCTTACTCCTTGTACAAATGTAGGATCAATGCCATACCACTGGACTCAATGATAATGATGGACATTATGATGAAAGGTGCTCTCATCCACCCTACTCTCACGATGACAAGGGAATCAAGGCTGTTTTCATATACATTTAATAAATGTAGATATGCTATTTGGAACAAAAAACTAACTGCAACTGGTTAACCAATTTTATTCACATTTGATAAAAAAATTCGATCAAAATATTTGTTGGACCACAGGAAGACTTGTTGATACATGTTTGAATTAATAATATTATAGCTTTAAGTTCCATGCTTGGCAGCGAGTGCTAATAACGTTTACAAAACTTTGAGCGGGAATTTCAAGGCATTAACCTCCTGTGATATAATAACAAATGACAAGTGCGAAATAAAGTATTTATGTGGTCTTGGGTGAAAAAACAGTGTTGTGGCTAGCCAAATGAAATGAAACAAAATAGAGTGTAATGACCTACTGTTTTGTTCTGAACTGGGCTAATGAAGACAGGCATATGCCATACATGCTATAAGGGAAATTTTGCACTATGGCCTACTCATATCAAATTCCAACTGTCAAGGGTATGCCAATGTGTATACATGGCCTCAGTTTTTCTTTACCATCTGAATGAATAGACAGCTGTCTTGTCAGGCCCTCCTGCATCACTGACAAGAGGAAATAACGCTGGAAAATCTGGATGAACTTTCACTTCCAATGCAGGGATCTAGTGCCCTGCCCCAAAACAAAGGGCGTGACAAGGAAAGCTGTCTAGTCGTTTGGATGGTATGAATGACCGAGCGTCTGTGTACACATTGGTGTGCATGTAAAAGATCACAAGGCAGTTCGAATGCGATATAGGAGTAGGCCTTAGCTGTCTAGTCGTTGGATGGTATGAATGACCGTGCGTCTGTGAACACATTGGTGTGCATGTAAAAGATCACCAGGCAGTTCGAATGCGATATAGGAGTAGGCCTTAGCCACTGCCTGGACAAAATTCCCTGATGGCACACTGTATAGAGTATGTCGATTTTCATTAGCCACGTTAAACCCCATTTCATTTCATTCCATCAGTGCCTTGAGCAAACAAGATAGGCTACACATAAAGGTTTTGGCCAAATTTGGTCAATATCCCAGTTTTCCTTTCTGATATGCATATCAACACTTCCACAAGACTAATGTAGAGCTTTTTCTTGGACATTTTCAAATATCAGTGATGCAGGAAAGAGGACCTGACATGGATAGGTGACTAGTCATACGAATGGGACAAAAACCAAAGTACTATGTACACTTTGATGTATGTGTGAAACATTTCTTGGCAGTTTGATGGAATTTTATAAAAGATATAAGAGTATGCCGTAGCCCTGCTGCCGAGACAAATGTTTATAGTTATGGTTTGTGTATGGTCACCCTGTTTGTATTCTTGTCAATTATCACTATTTCACGATGTATGATTACTGTTAACAATTGTATTTTTTAATTTTTTTTTAAAATAAAATTTAGATATTATGTTGACTTTTTGTTGTAATTATATGAATTTGCGATTTCAAAAGGTTATTGGTTGACTGTTAACATTTCAAGGGTTATATTTCTACAAACTCATTAAAGATTCACAAAAGAAAGTGATGTAAATTTTGAAATTTAATGTCAGATAGAGAGAGAGAGAAAAAAATGGGGTTTAATGTCCACTCAACACAAACTAGGTCATTTCGGGACTAACATATGGTTTTCATTTTATTTCAATGATTTGCTTGCGCGTAGGGGTCTTTAGCAATGGGAGGAAACCGGAGTGCCACATACGTTCACACCAGGGCTCGAAACCGCAGCCGCAAGCCAGAGGTGACCGGCCAGCTAGAGGTCGAAGCGCTGCACTCTAGTCCACTAGGCCATCCCAACCCCCCAATGTTAGATATATAATGAAATGAAATGGGGTTTAAAGTCCTACTGCTCTGAAATCCTGATTCTCAGTTAATGCATGTACCAATCCCGGGTCTGCAGGTTAGTTGAGCCAACATTTTACTTTGAGGATCATGACCCTGATTTCCATAAAATGGTCGGTTAGTTTAAATCATGTTAGATTAACGTCAAAAATTTAAGTTATATTTACGTCAGATTTACGTCAAAATGGTTGGTCAGGCTACAATCATTTTGCTCATCTTCTTAACGATAATGTAATGTCATGAAATGACGTTAATCTAACGTAAAGTTTACGTCATTTTTACCTTATTTTTACATCATTTTCTGACGCAAATCTAACGTAAAGTTTTTGTCATTTTTGACGTAGATCTAACGTAAACTTTACGTAAACGTTACGTTAGATTTATGTCAAAATATGACGTAAACTTGACGTTAGATTTGCGTCAGGAAATGTCGTAAATATAACGTAAAAATGACGTAAATTTTACGTTAAATTAACATCATTTCCTGACGTTACATTTTCGTTAAGAAGATGAGCAAACTGATGGTAAACTGACTGACCATTTTTACGTAAATTTTACGTAAAAGTAACGTCATGTTGTTATGTGGGTAATGGAGAGAGAGAAATGGGGTTTAACATCTACTCGACACAAACTAGGTCATTTTGGGACTAACATATGGTTTCATTTTATTTCAATAATTCGGTTGCGCGTAGGGGTCTTTAGCAGTGGGAGGAAACCGGAGTGCCCGGAGGAAACCTACGAGGTTGAGAAGGCGCCCCTATCTCCATGCCACATATGCTCACACCAGGGCTTGAAACCACAGCCGCAAGCCAGCGATGACCGACCAGCTAGAGGTCGAAGCGCGACATTCTAGACCACTAGGCCATCCCAACCCCCCAAGAGGTTAATGAAGTGACTATCCAAATTAAAGGAATGAAAATAACATCTGATTATACTTGAATCCTTTCGTAAACATACACTATGCAAGAGCTAAATCAGCCTATTGCAAGCCTTAAATTTTATATAAACTTTTAATAAATCATTTATTAACATGACAACCATAATCCACTCTCGATGCCATCTGATGCTTCCGATTTTCATTAGATTTGAATCTGATCGACAATTCATCAGCCACTGATGATTACTCGCAAAACTGGATTTGAAGATCAAGGCTACAAGCTATATATAGGTTTTCAAAATGAGTATTTCTTGGCTTAGAGCGAAGTAATTTGACTGAAATTTTCAGAATATTCCGGTTACATTATCTATTATTTAACTATTATTGTGAGAACTGTCAGCTCTTAATTGACCTTCCATAATGTATCTTTAAGTAATTGTCTAATATTTTTTTTAGCTAACCTGATTTCCTGTAGCTAATAGTGGAGTTATAACAGTGGTGTCCTGATTATTAAATACTGGTGTAAATGCTCTATAAATCTTACTAATCTGCTCTCCTATACTTCCTCCATGTGCTAACCTACAATACAAGTGTGAAAATACAACATTACAACCCACCATACAAAAGGAGTAGTCTCAATCTTCTTACATCATTGGGTTGGTTTAATTATAGAAATTAAATGTAACCAGTCGCTGCCAGACAGATAACGCCCACATTTTGCAAGAGATGTATAGAGAACAAGCTAAACAAAAGGTGATTTTTTATAAATCAAGGGCCATTATTAAGCAAGTTACAATCCAATATGCATGAATATTGACAGGAACTAAACTCGTTGGGTTATAAAGATATATCAAATCGGATCAAATTTGTGACTTCTAGAGGGACCACAACCTTGATATACCATATATTTACACTATTTGCGTATGAGGGGTGGCCATTTGTTCCGCAATTTTGGACACATTTTCTCAAAATTTGAAATCAGACATTATTGGGGCGTATCGGTGATATATTTTAAACTTTTTTTTCAATCGGATAAAAATTGTGACCTCTATAGGAGCCACAAGCTAAAAATAGGTTGCCAGGCAACGAAACATACGCCCACACAGCAGCCAAATCGTCCAGGCAGTCAACAAGAGTTGTTGCATTTTATGTAATCATCAGAAAATCATAATTCAAACTCACCCATAACTACGGTGTAACTGTGATATAATCAAACATTTTATTAAATCAGATAATAATTGTGACCACCAGAGGGACCACAAGCTAAAAAGGGTGATTTTTCGTACAATCAGGGGCCATAATTCAGGAAGTTACGATCCGATATGGGCAAATATGCAATGGAACCAAGATCATTAGGTTATAAACATGTATTTCAAGTTTCATCAAAATCAGTTCAAAATTGTGACCTCTATAGGGTCCACAACCTTGATGTAACATATTTTCACACTATTCGTGTACAAACAGCGGCCATTTTGTCTGTCAATTCTAGTCCGAAATTCAAACTCTCCCTTCATTCCCATGTAACGGTGATATAATCAAATGTTTTTTTAAATCGGATAATAATTTTGACCTCCAGAGGGACCAAAAGCTAACAAAAGCGATTTTTCGGACAATCCGGGGACATAATTAAGGAAGATATGATCTGATGGGCGCAAATATCGAAAGGAACCAAGGTCTTTCGGTTATAAACATACATGTCAAGTTTCATCAAAATCGGTTCAAAATTGTGACCTCTATAAGGTCCACAACCTTGATATAACATATTTTCACACTATTCGCGTACAAACGGCGGCCATTTTGTCCGTCAATTTTGGTCCGATTTTCACAAATTTCAAACTCAACCTTCATAACCATGAAACGGTGATATAATCAAACGTTTTTTTAAATCGGATAACAATTTTGACCTCCAGAGGGACCACAAGCTAAAAAGGGTGATTTTTCGGACAATCAGGGGCCATAATTCAGGAAGTTACGATCCGATTGGCGCAAATATCGAAAGGAACCAAGATCTTTGGGTTATAAACATGCATTTCAAGTTCATTCAAATCGGTTCAAAATTGTGACCTCTACACTGTTCATAAGCTAAAAAACATGATTTTTCGTACAATCAGGGGCCATAACCCATGGAGTTACAGTCCGATACATGCCAATATCGAAAGGAAGCGAGATCTTAGGGTGATAAACCTATATTTTAAGTTTCATTGAAATCGGATAAAAATTGTGACCTGTAGACTGTTCACAAACAATTGTGGACGTCCGGACGTCCGGACGAACAGGGGAGACGACAATATACGTCCACATGAAAATGTGGGCGTATAAAAATGTGATTTTTCATACAATCAAGGGCCATAATTCAGAAAGCTATGATCCAATATGCACGAATATTGGAAAGAACCAAGATTGTTGGGTTATAAACGTGTTTCAAGTTTCATCAAAATCCCTGTAGGATCCACAACCTCGATATTTTTATCTGATTTTGATGAAACTTAAAAGCTATCTTTATATCCCAAACCTATCAGTCCCTTTTGATATTTGCTCATTTCAGACCATAACCTTCTGGTTTATGGCCCCTGAATGGTTTTGTTTTAGCTTGTTATCTATCCATTTCTTGCAAAATGTGGGCACATGGCAACCGCTTGTTTTAAAACCTTTTCACAAAGAATTAATTAGCTTTATTCACTAAAATATATCTGGGTGGAATTTTAAATTGATCTGATATCTTCTGTTCCATTTACCGTTTTGATTCATAAAGTCTATCTAGTTTTATGCACCTGTCAACAGTTTAAGCGGTTAAAAGAAACTAAAAGTACTGGTGAATACAACCTTGATATCCTGAAAAATAAAAATTTAACAACAGGTCCCATAACCAGTGCAATAATAATACTGTACTAATACCTTTCAAAACAAACCAGTCTTCGATAAGGTAGACGATCAGGAAGAGGGCTTGAAACCCAACATGAAAAATTTATACGTAAATCTACATCTTTCTTCCTGGATAAAGTTGCTACACATAAATCTAGGTTATGGTATAAGGCGCTCATTAATGTATGTCTACCACTTAAACTATAGTTGTCTGGAAATATACAAATTAAAAACAGTTCAGGTAGAATGATACTTTTTTTCCATGTTTTTGTAATAAATAAACAATGCAAAATATAAATTGTGACAAATGCAAACTTTCTCTGATAAATCGTAAATGGTTTACAAGAGATTAGTCTTATGTATCGCTGAACTTTGTTTATGTTCAGATGGTAAAGTTTAATAACACGATCCACCTCAATATAAATTATAATACATAAATTTACTCTTGATCATGATGAAATATAATACATGTATACAAATCAAAAGCAAAATAGCATATCTTACTTGGAAAAGCCGATACCATTACAATATCCACTTTATCTTCCATAGGTAGTTTAGTTATATCACCACACATAAATTCAACAACACAGTTTCCCTGTCTTGTAGGAAGAACAATCTTGTTCAAACTTTTTAAACCACTTGGTTCAGCCATGGGGAATTCAATTTTGCATCAAAACTATACTTAAAGGGAATATGGCTCTATTCTTTGGAACCTAAGTAGACAAAAAGAGGTGTAAAAGCACATATTGATTATAACATGAATATTTTGTCTTATATATCGGATATAAAACCCCAAAATTTTAACTGCAAAATAACAACATCAATATCTATTTAAGTGGATGAGTAATGAATTATAATTAGTGTTTTTAATTTCAAATATTATGGAAAATATTCAGTTAGAGGTTTAGCTTTGTTAACAAAGTCCACTTCATCTATGGACTAATTTACCATATCAAATTTTGCGTGTCTTGAGTAACAAATACCTATATTCAAACCTAAAATGTAAGTTGCCTACCATGAAACATTTGTTGTTTGAATGTATCAAATACCCTAATAAGAAACTATGTTCAAGGTTTTGTGTTTCTGGATCAAAGTTGTTTGTCATAAACAGTGATTGAAAATTTAGTAAATTTTCATCTTAGGTCTGAGAATGCCTTGTGAACGAGTAATTTGTTTTGATTGTTTGTCTTAACTATAGCCTCTAAAATCAATGAATGAAAGAAATGGAGTTTTAGCATCTAGAGGGTACAAAAGATTTTTCAAAGTGAACAAGGGCCGTAACCCTGGCAGTAATTATCAAAAATTGTTGAAAATTAATAGGGTTCTTTGTCTCAAGAATCTTAAACACTGTGTATAGGTTTACCGTAAATCAGATATTAACTTAATTAGTCTCAAAGCTTCTACAAGATTTTTCAAAGAGGTCAAGGGCTATAACTCCAGCAGAAATTATTAAAACTAGTTTAAAATAGATAGGCATCTTCATCTCATGACCGTAAACGATGTGTATAAATTTAAAGTCAATCAGCTATTAACTTTAGCCTCTAAAGTGTCCACAAGATATTTCAAAGTGATTAAGGGGCCATAAGTCTGGCAGGAATTATTGGAAATCGTTGAAAATCAATAGACTTCTGTGTCTTATTACCTCAAACACTGTGTATAAATCTAAAGTCAATTGTATATCAACTTTAGTCTATAGAGCGTCAGTAAGATTTTCACCAACTTTCATAGCTATCACTTGATATCATGCTCCAAATTAAAGGAGCTAAATCGCTAACATTGGGGACCTAGAAATTGACACAATATAATACTGTAATATGAATGTATATAAACTGATTTACATTCAATGGTTTCCATTTTCACACTAATTTCAAATCAGTTATTATGTTCGGTGAAGTAAGCCAGAAATCTCAATGGAATGCAAATTTCTAGCATCTGGTTATTCCAGTCTACATACGCCATTTGATTTGGTGCAATGCATCTAGCCTCGTCCCTCGAGTCTCTTGTTACAACTGGACCTTATGGTACACGATTCGTGTACCAATGGTGAAATGTTTATTTTGTCTTAAATATTGGATACCAGAAGCATATCTCTTCCCAGTAAGATCACAGCATCAATATTGATCTAAATTTACAAATAATTCGAGTTTTCAATGTTGAAGATTTTGGATGATATTGAGTTAGACACTTAGCTACTTTAAAGTATCAAACTTACTCCAGGTCATTCACCTAATATAATTAATGCTATACTAAGTTGGATCATTATTATTTATAGCTCAATTAGAAACAGAATTATTTTCTCCAAAAAAGTTTAACGGAAGGGCAAACTGACAGATATACCCATTTTAAAACCGGTAGTCCCCTGCTTATCTTCAAAAGGCAGTGACAAAAAGTTAACTTATGTACGATATTGTATAATGGTTCAGTGAGTAAAGTGCTTTCTCATTAAAGCTGAACTCCGATTACAAAACTACAGAAATAATTAAATAAAAAAAAATTACTGCCAAACATAATCGCCATACTTATTTTCAATTTGCAGAACAAGTATGCGACTGTGCGGTGTACGAAAACATAGGCAGGCCACGTCCACATCCAGTATACACTTTGTGAACCACACTGTCCACATCCGGCTAGCAATATTTCAACTACCAATTACCTACTGACTGAGCGGTTTTTCTCTATAAGTTTACTGAAAATATTATTGATACACAATTATTATGTCTGATCAGGTACATATTATCAGGAGGAATACCAATCCCAATGTTACAAAAACTCTCTTTTCATGTGGACGTATATTGTCATCGCCCTTGTCATCTCTATAGGTAACATAATTCTTATCCGATTTTGATGAAACTTGAAATATAGGTTTATCCCTATGAGATCTTGGCTGCTTTCGATATTGGCATGGCTTTTAATCTATGGGTCCTCTTCTTTGTTCCCACAGTTAAAGACCTGCTAGTCACAAAATGACCTGGTTTGTGTCAAGACATTAAACCCAATTTCTCTCTCTCTCTCTCTCTCTTGTAATAATTAGTGTCTGGTAGTTTGGAGGTAACAAAACCCTAAGTCACATGTACATATGGCATGCATAAAGAACCCTTGGTAGTTGGAATTCAAAGACAAGCGGTAAGGGCAAAATTCCTCTCATAGACTCGCATGCTAGGCATCCAGGCCAGCATTGATCTGAAACATATATATCAAATTTTTAATAAACCATATATTTATAATATATATAGCCTACCTGATATATAAATCTGATCAATGTCAATTTGAATTAGATTTAATAGCTCTCAGGTGATCACATTTACCTATGCTATGGTATTCATTTTGTACCAAGGGCAACATTATATATTGTTGAGGTAATCAATCATATTAATGTGGTATATATAATATCAAAATATATGACGGAAAATTGCTTTAAGTACTAATATTAGGATAATTGATGATCATTTTGTTTTTGGACCAAAGGATGTGTTAGTCTCTTAGTGTTACATCTACCGTACAGTCAATACCAAGACAATTATTCTTGGAATTCCACCTTTCATTTATACCGTTTATGATTATCGACAATTTGACTAATAGGTACAGGTATATGGGTCTTATATAATATTTACTACCGGTACTATTTGTTTTTTTAGCAAAAGGTTACCAGCTTGTCTTGTCCATAATTGTTGCTTAGATTCAGTGAAGCGGTATTTGTGGGAACTCTAATGTCCAGTCTTTCTAACGTTTTTAGCAACGTTCACCTTAGTTATTAGTTCAATAACAAACACTATATACTACGCACATTAATTTAGTATGTATTACAGAATTATTTAATGTAACAAAAATACTGGTTAGTAAAGACTAGTCGGTGCTTGTTTGTGAGGAGAACGCTAGATCGAAGACGGTCCTACGCACTTTAGCACATATGACGTCATTTATAGAATGTGGGTTAGGCCTTAGGGTAATGGCTAGAACCACTGATCTATATAGATCAGTGGCTAGAAGCTATAGATTTCGCCAAAGTCTCGAAATGTAAATAGGGCAAACCCTAACCCTTGGCTAAGCCTAACCCTTACCCTAACCCACAATCACACATATGACGTCATAATATGCGTAGGACCGTCTCCGATCTAGCGTTCTCCTGTTTGTGAGTGATTTTATCCAATCATCAAAAGCCATAGACTGAACCTGTGGATCGTGACTACCTTGTCGCTAGCGTAAACAAACATGGAGGACGAAGCATTAGAAAATAACACAGGCCATGGCCCGAAGGAGAATATTTTACAGACATCGATGCTGCCGTCTCATTGTCACAAACATACAATGTCTGAAACTTTGGATCATGGTCCTTTAGAATCTGAATCAAATGAAATTTTTGAAAGGCAATCTAGTAAACCGAAAAAGAGTGTTGAAGTGGAGGATTTTGGCGATGACGCATACAGCGAGCCCTTACCAGACCCCTATGGTCGTGCCGTTAAATATTTAGAGAAACACAATATTATGCAGTTATTTCAGGTAGTATATAACATACCGGACTCTTACCAGTGCTTTTTTGATTGTCATCATGGTATTTAGTTGTTTACAATATAAATAATGGGTAACCTAATAACCAATGACAGAGTAAACTTATTTATTATTCCGTGCAATGTTTATGTGTGTATGAATCAACTTCAAGTATTACATGTAGTTGTGGACGCCATAACCAATACCTTGTCACTGTGGATGACTTATCTTAGACTTAAAGATGGGTTCCCAGCAAAGTATTTATCAGGTGGTTATTGCCAATGAAAGTATGTCAATTTTGGTATATATGGAAAGTAGAGATACCCAATCTTACTAGAAAAATACTGGATTCCCTGAAAAACCCTCAATGAGCGTATACTGGACAAAAATGTAAGGGTTCCCCTAATCAACAGCCTGTGACGTCGAAGGCTGCACAAGTACATTGAGCGCTTTGTGTACATGTTGATAAACTCTATAAAGAGTTAGATGTACAACACTTTCTGACATAAAAATCATGGGAAAAGACGTAGGCAGTGGATAATCCGAGAATTTAATTAGGATTCGATATTTGTAATAAATAGTCAGCCATTACAGACAAAATCGTCTTGTGTATGCAATGAAATCTCGCCCGTCTCCGCCCGCGGTTGCCATAGTGACGGAGAGGGGTTAATCCCCTGATCGATTTTCATAGCAGCGTGTACTTTGAAATTACAGTATTTTGAGAAGGATTTGAAGCAAAATTATGATAAATTAATTAGTTGGATATGTTTTTAGTCCTAATATATCATCAAATCACCCAGTTTGTACCCGGGAAAGCAACTTTAACTGTACATGTGGACGAGTTTGCTTGTGGGCGAATTAATTGACAGCCTTTTAAAATGTTAATGACATAAACTACCAAAATCATTTTGATATGCATAGTTGAAGCCCATGACAATATTAAAATTCTCAAACAAATAATTAATAATTGTCAATGCATATCTGATAATTTATCGTCATAATTTGTATTTATAGAAATGCTTTTATCACAAACAGTGAAGTATGATTAGTTTCTCTTTGTGGTAATGTGTTTTACATTTACAAAGTGACATTTCTAGTGACCAAGATGTTATCCACGTAGCCGTTGGATTTTTCAACAAGAGCATTGCTAACGGTGCAAGTTACGTCCACATTCCTGCTTTGGTACTTAATGGTACTTTTTAAAATGAAGAGAATGAAATATGAAATGGCTGTAATATGACAAGAGGCAAAGAAGGCTTGGCATTTATTTTGCCAAATTTAGAGACAAAATATTAACCAAAACAGTGGGTGTGACACTGGCCCAGGGAGTCGGGACATGCACCAAAATAAATAACTGCTGTCTTTACAGTAAAGGGAATAAATATTCCAAGTTCCATGATGATTCATTCATAATTGAAGCCTGTAGACAGTTGCCATCCTTCAGGTATAAGTATACCAAATTCCAAGATAACACAAGACACCCAAACATTGGTCGTGGCTTGGTCCCAGGGTGTCGGGCATGCAGAAAAAATAAATATAGATGTCAGCCAGCTTAGGGTATAAGGAATAAGTATAAAAAAGTTTTTAAGATGATTAAGATTCGTGGCCTGTTGGCAACACAGACATACAAAAAGAAAATGGGTGTGTCTCTGCCCCTGGGGTGTGGGCCTGCAACCCAAACAACAGGGATGTTCCTTAAGGAGCAAAGAATAAGTATTCAAAGTTTCAAAATGACAAGTTAAGAAATGCAGCCTGTAGACAACCAACAAACAAATACAAGAAATGGGCGTGGCTCTGCCCATGGGGGTCAGCCATGCACCAAAAACAATCCTTAGGGTATAAGGAATAAGTACGTAAAGTTTTAAGATGGATCACTTTAGAATTGTGGCCTGTAGGAGACACACATGGGCGACATATAAAAAGGTGGAATTAATCTTTCACCTTTATTTCAGTGTGGCTTATAGTTATTCAAATTTCATAGATAAATATGTAAGAGCCAAATCTACCTATTGAAGGTTTTTATTATTCTGGCTTCAAATGTTATATAACTCATTATTATGACATTTATTCACATGACAAGTCTGAAGCCTATAATCAACTCAACAGATAATTAGATGACATTAGATTTGAACAGATTGAAATACAATTACCATAATTACAAAATGGAGTCTTGAATAACATGTAATGTTGCTACGATATCAAACAATCTATGTCATATTTTGTCAAAACTTCAAACGGCGATAACTTCGCTCAGAAAAAAGTAATTTGAATGAAATTTTCAATATATTATGAATTATCTATTTTGGAACTATTATTGCAAGAACGACCAGCTCTTTATCAAATCTTACATAATGCATAGTCAGTGGAGAAAATAGCAGTACTATTTAATCCTCAGATTAAACACAATCACAGTTCGGTACATAGACAACGACCTGTGGGTATGCTTCAGTATGAATGGAATGAAATGACATGGGGTTTAACGTCCTACTGTTCTGCTCCTAACCTGGGCTAATGAAGACAGGCATATGCCAGAGTGTGAAAGAAATTTTGCCTGGTCAGCGGGGCTACAACCTACTCTTATATTGAATTCCAACTGCCAAGGGATCTTTTACGTGCATGCCAATGTGTACACAAGACCCCGATTTTCGGTGCCATATGAATGACTAGACAGCTGACCTTGTCAGGCCCTCCATCCTGCATCACTGACAAGGGGAAACCATATCTGGATGACCTTTGTCGACCAATGCAGGGATTGAACACCCGAGCTCCAGGTTAGCAAGCCAGCGTCTTACCCACTTAGACATGTGATCCCCCATTAAGTATGAATCCTATTTAGAGCCGTAGTATAACACAATTATTAAAAAATATCCTAAACGCTCTAACATTTAAGGATAACTATTGTTTTTGGACTAAATGAATTTTTATGTATTTTACAGTCCTTAACAAGTAGTATAGTTTATAACAAACCTGATGATCCAATGAGTTTCTTGATGACAGAAGTTGATAGGATAAAGAAAGAAAGGGATCAACAGAAGGAAACAGAGAAAGAAATAAAACAAATTAATCCAAATTAAAAATAAAGATTGCTGCTATATTAATGAACATTATCAAATGACTACCCGTCATCATCATCATCAATAGACAAGTCAACCTATTGTTCACAAAACAGAAATGTTTTATAAGCTATATGTTCTAAAAACTAAAACCACAAGTCTGTGTTATTAATTTGTGTGATATGTGTTTAATTATAGGATAAGTATCAGTATTATACATATTGTGATATTATTTGTTTTTAAAGACAACATAGCTTTAAAATTTGTTATTGTTTGGCATTTTTAGGATTAATGTCTTTTGTGCATATCATGTATGATGTTCAAAGTTGTTGTTAGTTACTTTTAGATTATTAATTTTGTGATGAGATTATCCAATACGTATATATTATGTGGAAGAGTGAAAAAAAATGTTCAATGATTGTTTATGCATGTGATTAAATCAATATTTTTTAAATAAAAAAAATTCTTGACTTTTTTGTTTAATTACATGCTATCTAAACAAAATTAAAACTGCTTAAAGATACATTATGGTAGGTAAGATAAATAGCTGGCAGTTGCAGTTAAAAACTAGATAATGTAAAGACAATTTTCCGAAATTATCAGTCAAATTTATCCACTATTAACCGAGAATTAAGCGATTGAAATTTCTACTTAGCCCAGATGATCATGATTAAATCATGAATGAAAGTTGAGCAACAAATTGGATCATAATCTAGTAAATATAAGAAACTAGCAATGACATCAGGAATTGATTGTTGTCTGGTTATGTTGATGTATAATTTTGATATCATTTTAGACCTAAAGAAAGACCTGTAATAGTCAGATTTAGCTCTTGTATAATGTAGGTTTAATTGATTTACTCCTCAAGCATCAGTTTGAGAATAAGCTGTTTCAAGTCTATTTTCTTGTAATAATGAACGATATCTAAAAAAAAGTATGACAATAAGGTCCTTCCTTTCAATATGATAGACAACAAATTTAAATTTCAGAAAGAAAGGATCATGATTGGAATATTCAAGGGGCTGAAAATTTTTTGCAAATGTGGGAAATAATTCTGGTATTCATTGAAAACAAATGGGGTTCCTTTTATAGAACCGACATCCAATAAATATATTTCAAAAACCTATAGCCAGCTAAATCTGGTCGTCTTGTTTGTTTCAAGATGTTTCAGGTTACATCTTGTTCTTACAGGGGAGATCACATGGGTAAGACGCTAGCTCGCTTGCCTGGAGGTCAGGTGTTCAATCCCTGCATTGGCCAAGAAAGTTCATCTCGATTTTCCGGTGTGGTTTCCCCTTGTCAGTGATGAAGAATGGAGGGCCTGACAAGGACCTGTGTACACATTGGCATGCACGTAAAAGATCCCTTGGCAGTTGGAATTCGATATAAGAGTAGGCTATAGCACCGCTGCCAGGGCAAAAATTTCCCTCATAGCACACTGTATGGCGTATGCCCGTCTTCCATTAGCAAAGGTTAGGTGCAGAAGAGTAGGACATTAAACCCCATTTGATTTCATTTGTTCTTACAGACATGGGAATTGGTATATAATATGGTTAACCTCACTTTGGGATGTCAAATTTGAATGGAAAGATATCAGACAATTTTGATATGTTTTCAACAAGATTGACAACTCTTCGTCAATGTGCTTAAAATTCAATTGTTGATCACAAATTTTTACTACAAAAAAACCCATCCAAGGGAAATAATACTGTTACTTTCGATACCGATGATTGTTATTTGCCCTTCAGACAGACCTTAATTTTCATGGCTTAATTCACGCTAGAATTGGCTCCAATATTAATTTCTAATCAAGAAGGAAAAAGAAAAACCCCAATGGTAGATTACTCAAAAGTTGGCCCATCAAAAGATTTTACCTAAGGTGCTAGTCTTTTTTTTTTTATATCAGCTGAGAATGCTGCAAAATATTTATTGAATGGTATTACACCATTTTTGACTGATTGTTCTTTTAGAGGGGAAAGTGTAAATAATTGTAGTTTACAAATGATTCAAAATCAAGATTTCAGATGTCACAATTTTTAATGTGCATAATAATATTGTCATTTTGGGGGGGATACTTTTATTTTATCAAAATGATATATTACTACAATTATATGTTGCGGCATCTATATGCATATATCAAAACTTAAATAATAAACCGTATAATTAGTTAGAATTATCAAAATATAGAAATCAAATATCACAGATAAGATATACATAAGATACATGCACATGAATTAACCAAGGGCAGATTCAGATATGGACGGGAAAAGTTAACATAAAATCAAAGCACTTATTATGCTTGCCAACTCATCATGTTTTTTGTATAATTTCTGTTAACCTAAAGATTACTGTACTATAAACTGAACTACTGAAAAAACATATACAACTTGTCTTACATAAACACATTGCTGTTAGTGTAATGTGCGTACACATTTGATAACGATATCAATAAAATCTGTTGGTTTGAATTGAGGTGATCAGATCTATGTTAAGTAGAAATACTTTAAGTATCAAATTTAAATAAATGATATCAAATATATATATAAATATAAAAGTTCAATTCTGCGTAGATCAATAAAACTAACCAACAGTATAATTCTAAAGTATTCAGGTTTCAATAAAGGCAGAATATTGGAGTGCAAGGACTCTACCTACATCTTTATAGAACAATATTTGGTGTCGGTCATAGTCACATATGTGACAGAACTGGTTAAACAGGTTAGAAAGGGAGTTATCCTTCTATATTTCTAAATAACTAACTGAAGTAACGAGTGATAACAGATACATGGGCAAATTTCTGCTGATTAATAATTCCTTTTACGACCAAAAATTGTTATTTGAGACTGTGAGAGGATATCTGACGATTTAAAAAAAAGTAACTGACTGTCAAGAGATAAGAGAAAACAAGAAAAATAGAAAAAGTCTGTGCATTTTCATGGTTTTAGTAAAGAAGGAATAAAAACAAGGGAATGTATAGACTTTTTGTATTTTTTTCATTTTTCCCTCATCTAGTGAAATTCAATTATTTTTTTTTAATTATCAAATATCCTCTCACAGTCTAACACAACAACTTTTGGTCTTCGAAGGATTTATTAGTGAGCAGAAATTTGCCCCTATATGTGTTATCAGTCAGTTCTATAGAAAGATAACTTATGTTTTTCTTTTGCGCTGATCACATCCCTTTCTTGAAAGCTTTAAAACACCTCTATCATAGCAATGATGTCTGTTAAAATTATATTTTGAACGTGTTAAACCAGTTCTACAACATATGTGATAATGACTTACACCAATATTGTCCTTTAAATACATTGGTTATATTGAACTACAAGCATTTTTAAAGCCTAGACTCGCATCATTATCAAAAACTATGAGTATATTGGATTGATGAATCAATCATTTTCAGGACTAACAATAAATAAACAGATGTACAAATATAATTAAATATAACATGATTCATAATAAAGGCATAACATGTAATATCCTTGGGAATCAAATTAAAAATGGCTGCCTTATGAGATCTTGGAACATTTAGATGGAACGCCTACAAACACTTCCAAACAAATACACTGAAAAAAAGATAAACAAAACATAATTACTAGGAAAACAAATAATTATCCGGTACCTCATTTTCAGAAAATAAACATGCATTTGCCTGGGGATGAAATATATATGCTCGCAGTGGACATGGTGTGGACATATGAAGCTACGTCACGAAATAAATATAAACATAAAGGCAGCACTTATACAAAAAGAAAACTTGCTTTTGATTCAGATGGAAATTCTAGAATCTAACATAGTATTTTGGTTCTTTTAAAGACTTTAAACGGTAATTTAATTTCTTCGTGCAATACATTGGAGAAATTATCTATCTAGGGATCAGTTACATATTCTATGTTTGGATTTTTTTGTTCACTGCATATATCTTAAACCAAATAGAATTCAATATAATCTTACCAGCAATCATCTCCTCCTGTACTTATTAAATGTTTGTCATCTGATGAAAACTTTACATTGGTAACATGAGCAGAGTGTCCCACAAATCTCTTGTGTGTAGCCTGCAATGTCAATATTATTTACTGAATATCATTAAAACAAAGCACTCAATGTCTGAAGAAAAATAACTGCCCATCATAACATACCAATTTCACAATAAAATAACTTATCTCTTATACAAACTGAATGTTTTCTATTGAAATATGTAGCCGACTGTTGTCTGCATTTTTACAGATTTAAAAATATATTTCTTCAGTGATATTTCAAGTGAAAAATTGGGATCCCTTAAAATTATATTTATCTGAAATATTTTGGACCAGATTATTACTGCCAAGTAGTGTGTTAAGTTCTTAAGACTGGTAATTAACACAATATCTATTTAGTAGACTAACAGGTTGTATTATGTGTTATCAGGGTAAAGGTCATCATAAAGAAAGAAAAAGTTTATTAAAAGCAGATACTGGAAAAGGGCAAGTTCTGGTACATGAAAATAAATGAACTAAAAAATTTTGTTTCAAAATTTATATCTATATTGCCATCTAAATTGTGCAAGGATACCTAAGTAATCACCCAATTCACAGATTTATAAAACTTCTATTTGATTTTCTAATGAGTGCATAAAGCATTTAAAATATTTCTACAGAATAGTGCATGCATAGGGCAAGAAAGGAATACCTAATTACTTACCATAGTCTATTTAAGATGAAAAGTAAATAAATTGGAAAATGTGAAAAAAAATATGATCATATTTACTTAATACGGTAAAATAAAACAAAAGGAGATAAGTTTCAAAATAAAACAGTGAGGCTGGGGTGCCTTGCCTTAATCCCGAAACATGACATTCATAAATTACTTACACATCTATTTAAATAGCAATCACATAGTATATCACTCTGCGTAACATAGGGATAGAATATTGATCATCATACTTGAAAAAAGTATTGATGAAATGAAACTATACACCGAGTTTCATTACCCTCAATCAATTACCAGCAGAATCATTGTCAGATAAGGGGACAGTAAGTACAATATTTGTACACATGTATTTAAATGAATAAAATAGCACCATGCAATTATGATTTTACTACATGCAAGCATATACAATTTTTCAGTTTGATCTTCCATCAAAGGGATGACCACACAGTTTTGATAAAAAAATTTTGTTTCAAAATCTCAAACAACAGTCAAATTATAAATCTGACTGCAACAATTAAATGTTTAATTCTCCACGAAAAGGAATTGACTTAAAATTTAAGAACTGTTTTTACAATTTTTGGAATTTGAAAACACGGTAAAGGCTGAAGCCCATCCTAATATGCCAACCATAGTCTGCTAGCTATAAAACCAATGTCAACAATTACTGCAATTAAATTCCCCAAAAACAAAATGGGGTTTAACATCCTACTGTTCTGCATTCAGTGTGGTATATGGGAAATTTGCCTGGACAGCTGTACTACCGCCTACTCTTATATTAAATTTACTATCCTCGTCTTTGGCAGATTTATTAAATTCCATGGATAAACCTGTCTTGTACTGGGTTGACACACTTTAAAAGCAAAAATGTGAACTAAAAGATGAATCTACAGATCATCCTCGTTTTAATCCGGTTAACTTTAAATGTAGGTGTTTAAAAGGTACTCACATTTCTACTAGGACACGGAAAGTCAAAAAGTTTAACAAATCCATTATCGTCGCCTGTAGCTAGTGCTGTTCCAAGATGTGATAGATGAGCACAGTTGACATCTGCATTATCAGAACCTCTTGGCCAAATTCCTAAAACTTCATCACCCAATACGCTAGAAATATAATTAAATACCAGATACACTTCATTAATATTATTTTTAATAATTATTAAATTGCCTAGATAATGCATCAAATCTGTTACAAATATGAATTGTAGAGGAATGTCCATCTTTAATGTATAGGTGCCAGCTATAGAATACCATACTGACTCCTTCCAATTTGTGCTAACCTCATTTCATCTTATTCTACAATAGGGAAAGCAAATGAGGTTTATCTCAACACAACTAGATCATTTTTATTTCAATAATCACCATGGCAATGAAGTGATTCGGTAGCTGAAATTTGACATATGAATAAGAAGTAATTGATTTCCCAAATGTAGACTAAGAAAAATTAAAACAAGAATAAATATAAGATCCAATGAATATAAGATCCAATTTAATAAGTTGAATTATTTGATGGATGCAGGGGAGAGGAAAGTGGTGAAAGATCTATAATCTGTGGAATAGCAAAGGGCCACTGAAAAATAACTATACAGGAATTTACCTTGTCCATGTAGACCATGTTATTGTAGAGAGTTGTTGTTTATCTTCAACTAATATACCAGCCGGTACAGTATATACATGTGGTGTATAATCACCAGTACCAACCTATAATATATTACATAAGAAAAACCTATATATAGCCACTGTTTCATACTTTGCCTGTGTGAATATGTGTACATTCTATGTTTATTTGTTTAATTTTTGTTAATTTTTATGCTTGTTTGTCAAACGTTTGCTTATCCGATGTTTGTATATCTGACAACTATCTGTCCAATGTTCATTTTGTCCATTGTTTGTTTGTATATCTGCACAATATTTGTCTGTAAAACTATTTGTTAAAATGTATTCATCTGAGCAAAAAATATCCGATTTTCTAGAAAAACACTATATTCCTTCTGATCTGCCTAAATATATAAGATGAAATAAAAAAAAACATAATTTACCCGTATAAATTTACTATCCGCCGAGAAATCCATTTGGATGACAAAACTTGGTATTCCTTTACAGAAATTGGTTCTGGCCAAACTTGGCCCTTTGCTCAAATCATAAAAATCAACATACTTGTCTTCTGAGCCAACAGCTAAATATTTATTATCAGGACTGAATCTGAAAAACAATCAAAGAAAATCTAAAAACATTAACCTTTTTTAAAACAATAATCAGTTCATAAACCTTTTTGTGTCAAAAATAGTACATCATTCATTAAAGTAATCGGAAAGCTTTCTCCGAAAACAGTTTAGTTGTTGTACCAACAATTTACACATTGATTTATGGTGGTATTAAAGAAATGGATTGAAACGGGGTTTAACTAAATGTATTATTTTTTTGCCCCTACCGGACTACTGACAATGACCATATGTGATGCAGTGTGATATGAGAGGAATTTTGCCAGGACACTCACATTTCAACCTTTTCTTTGAATACCAATTGTCAAGAGTTTGTTTCCATTTAAAGCGGAAATTTCATATTTTTTAAGAAAGTCAAAACCCAAATTATTTCTATGTCTTTTGCTCAAAAGGTTGTCAACTCACTATTATACGATCATGGTCAATATTTCATTGGGCATAAATACCCCCGACACCGAAAATTACTTGAATTACCTCCTTTGTTTTCCCATTACCCTCCATGCAATGGCGATGTTCAAACGTTTGAATTTGAAGTTGAAAATGATATTTTTGCCAATTTCTCAACTGGCAATAGTGAATTATAGGATTAATAGGATTATTCTTTAATAACAAGGTAGGACTGTTTATAGATACAATCTAATCTAGGGCTTTATTTTAATATATTTTAAAAATATAATTAAAAAATATGAAATTGCTGTTTTAAACCAACAATATCATGGAAACTCGGTTTTTCATTTCTTCTCAACAAAAAGATGCTGTTCTGACCTACACTACTGACACTGGGTAATCACCCTGGATAATCTTGGGGAAACCACCCTGGATAATCCTGACCACCTCTGGAACTCAACGCTGTTGATCCAGATCAATTTTACATTTGCATTTGTTCTGTTAAAGCTTGTGAATGCCATACAAAAGAAGTTCTCAAATAGAATCATTAAAACTTAGTTGAATTATTTAAAAGAAAAGCATAAGGTTGAACCCAAAAGAAATCAAATTACTTTGATGTTATACACAGAACAAAGGTCATTTCTCATAATGGACATTGTAAGAGGCCTGTAGAGTGTTTATGTGTGAACTTTAGAGGGAGTTTCTTATCTATTTTCCAGAATATCAGTTAAGATCATACAATTATCCAAGGACTTACTTGACATCATTAATAGCTCCAGCACGATCTCTCTTTTTACCCCATAACTTCAAACCATTAACAGATAGTACAATAAATTCTCCATTATTCAAACCAACTGCTATTAATTCACCATCAGGACTAAAAGCTACTGATCTTGCTGATCCAACTTCTATACGAGCTAAAAGAGTCTAAATCACAAAACGAAACAAATTAAATTATGAGATTTGTACAACATACCAATACAGTTATTATCACAGATGTGAGTAAATCTTTAAGTTATGGCATAGATTGTCAGTTACCAAAGTAAATCTTTAAGATATGTCATAGATTGTCAGTAACGAAATGCAACTACAATAAGATTCTTCTTTTTATTTCTGAATTATGCTCCTTTTCTTTGTTTTCACTTCTATCCAGGAAATACTTTTGAGTCTACTTTTCTAAATATAATGACCCAGTATTGTGTATATTTTTTACCTTTTTAGCAATGTCCCACATTCTAACACTACCATCAAAACTAGCTGTTATAAATTGATTAAGGGTAGGATGAGAATCTAATCCCCATACTTCTCCTTCTGAATGGCCTGCTACCAGTACCTGAATACCACCATCTTTTTCACCTACTTCAACTATAGAATTATCTCGTGTTCCTACCAGTATTTTTCCCTGTTACAACAAAAACTAAATTAATGGAATACATTTCTAAGACATAAAATGCAGAAAGAAGGGCACGGTGTACCTTTCAGAGAGCCAAGATATGGATCTCAAAGAAAAAATTAAATTACCTTTTTGTTCACGAAACAAGGGATATGGCTAACTGACAGTAACCGAATAAGAAATATATGCACCAATTACCATATATATAGCTAAAACTGATGTTTGCATTATTTGATCATGTCACACTGTTATTTATCGACAAGACTAATAGTACCGGTACTTGTTTTGAAATTACTTGACTGCACATCTGGCCAATTCAGAATGTTAGACCGGGTTTCCAGAGTTAGTGCTAATCCAGGATCTTTCAATTCGGCAGTGAAACATATGGATTGCTTGAGGATTAAATACTTGTTTTATAAGCTGTCTACATACCTTACATCTACATACAGATTTAACAACATCAGCTCTCTTTCCTTCATCTCGTATAGGAAAAGCTTTACATCTCTTCATATCTTGATCCCACAGTTTAACTGGTCCATTGTCTTTAGATCTAGAAACACAGATTCCACATACATTAACATATGTCAATGTTTTACACATATATAATTCTATTTGATGCTCAGATTTGGCTGAATATTTACTTATTTAGAAACAATAATACAAAGCAGTAAGAACCAAACAATATGAAATAGTAAAAAAAAAAAAACAAGCAACATAAAACCAATGTAGGAGAGGTTTTGTAACTTACGGTACTTCTTTTCCACCAGTGACAATCAACCCATCACGTAAAGTTGTAAACATAGAGAAGACGGGACCTGTATGAGCTTTCTGTACCAGACGTATTAGTTGATTCTCTTTCCATACATACACATCACCACTCAGAGCACCAGTATATGTTACACTATTCTATACGTCATACAAAATATACAAAAAAATTTACTCATAATACTCATTTTAGCAACAAAATGTTCTATTAATAATTAGGTTGATATTTGATTAATTTTTCACCTATTCAATTTCAATAAATAACTTCTATCATAAATAATATCTTTAATAATATATTATTACTTACAGCTCCAAAGGCTAAAGATAACATTGTCTGCATCTTTTTGATATTAGTTCCTGAACCCACGTCTGCTAATATACCACGTTTACCAACGAGTTGACCTCCAGCAATAGTCCAAAACTTAACATGCTTCACTCCAACAGTTACAAACTGGGTATCTGAATCTGGACGGAATTCAGCTCTAAATATTCTCTGAGAGTGGCCAGGACAACTAGCCACTTTAGTTCCTAGGGAAAAAATTAAGAAAATTTGAAGAGATTGATTTGAGATAATTTGAAAAGATTTAGTTAAAAAAACTTGAATAAGATTGATTTGAGAAATTTTGAAAAGATTCATTCTGAAAAGATTCATTTGAGAAAATTTGAAAGGATTCATTAAATAAACTTTCATATCATTACGAATTGAACCTATCTAATTATCACTAACAAATTCATTCCTGAAAAACTGAAGATTTTTCATACAAAATAATAGTTGGTTCTCACCATCCTGCCATCTCCATACAGCTAGATTATGTTCCTCTTCTAAACCAACTGATAATAGTAGTTTACCAGTACAAGAAAAATCTACAGAACAAACTCCTTTCGAATGTACACCTCTTATAATAGACAAGGTCTTCTTTGTGGCTGCATCCCAAACATGTACACTTGGTGGATTTCCGATCTGACCAGTGGCTATAACATTTCTAAATTTAGGATGTTGATTAGGATCTAGACAAATAATATCATCTGTATGTTCCAAATAAAATGACTGAATTCCTGGAAATAAAAATATAAATACTGCATTCAGGTTCACTATTAGAAAACACCTTTAACAGATATGCACAATTGTATAATATTTTTTTTTTCCACATAAATGAAATGGGTCTGCATTAAGGGAATTGTTGGGTACTAAGTCAAGCATTGTAAAGTTGACTATTAATTTTCAAATAAACAACTATTATGGTTAAACCCCACAACACAATTTATATGGAAAACCACCACTGGTTTATACACATTTTGCACAATATTTCGACAAGTATTATTTGACACAAATGATAGCATACTGACACAAATGATCACCCAAAGTAAAATTTAAATAAAAGAGAGAAGCTGTGGAAGAATTTGTATTATTACCTGTTGACATATTTTGTACTATACCAGCTCCTGCTGCATGAAATACTATATCACTACCATCATTACAATAATATAGATTACTACGAGCATCGAAGCCTCTATAACCATGTACATACTCTAACTCCAGGTCCTACAACAGGTAAAATAGGAATAATAAGTTGTAATACCGCTGTGTCAACAAACATAAAACAAATTTGCATTCAATCTGTCTTTTTTTTATCCAATTGCCTTATCTTTCCCAGAGAAAGTTTACTGTGAGAGAGATAACTGAAAATATTCCACGCTGGGAGATTGCTGAGAGATTGAGGGGGCAGGCTTTGATTTAAATCGTCAGAAAAATCCATGCTGATACCACGTAATGGTCATCAAAATAAAAACCGGCGAATTTGAAAACTTACTGAAACAGGAGTAACTTTTCTTCTTTTACCACCGGCAGTTGGTGGTAACTCTCCTTTCTGTACTAATGGTGGTTTATTAACACTTCTACTTGCTACTGGTTTATCACTGTAATATTAAATTAAAATACATTTTATTAAGTAAACTTTCTGGAATGATCCAGAAGATTACTAATGTCAAGATTGTTAGATGAGGGATGAAGAGGTAGCTAATGAACTCTATAGACACAGTAACAAAATATATTAAAGTCTTTTCACAGATTATAGCATGTATATCAATATACCTTACTAATTTAAATATAAAAAAAGTACAACAAAATTGTATAGCAATGTGAATTCTTCAAATGAAAAGGGGGAGATACTTGATTGTGTGTCCAGAATTGTGATTTAAAGATGCATTATGTAAGATTTAGATAAAGAGCTGGCTGTTCTTGCTACAATAGTTCAAAAGTAGATAATGCAAAATAAATATATTAAAGATAGGTTGCCATAAGAAACGCCCACGACAGCTAAATTGCCCAGGCAGTCAACAAGAGTTGTCACATATTCTTACCTCTTTTGGTAATGAAACATTTATAATTCATTGAAAATTAATCATTGAAAATCAATATACTTGTTTGTCTCAATGCCTTAAATTCTGTGTATCAATCTGAAGTTAATCGGATGATAAGTTTGGCCTCTAGAGCATCGCAAGATTTTTCAAAAGGATCAAGGTTGATAACTCTGGCAGTAATTATCAGAATTTTCTGAAAATCTATAGGATTCTTCTTCTCGTGACTTTAAACAGTGTGTATAAATTTAAAGTCAATCGGATATTAACTTTGGCCTTGAAAACATCCCAAAATTTTTTGATATGATCAAGGGCCAAAAATCTAGCAGTAATTATTGGAAATCATTGAAAATCAATAGGCTTCTTCGTCTCATGACTTAAAACACTGTGCATCAATTTAAAGTCAATCAGATATTAGCAAGTGGGCGTATAAAAATTACATTCAAATTACTTAAATCTGAGCAAAGTTATCACTGTTTGTAGTTTTGACAATATGTGTGCATTGTTTATCATTGTAACCATGGTACTGGTTATTGGAGATATACCGGTAACCACATTTCTCCAGTTTTACATTAAATAATTAAATGCCCAAACTGTTCTAATATACTTAAAATCAGAGGCATTCAATGGTCTAGAGAGTTGATTGTGGTTGTGTCATGTTTATTAATGTCTAATTAATAATCAAAATAACTTTTAAGGCCTAAAAGAAAACCTGCAATATGCAGATTTAGCTATTGCATCTTAAAGTATTTACAGCCAGTAAAGAAAAGAGGTTTCATGGAATTATAATTGTGATATAATGAAATATGTCAAAACATTTTTCAGTGTTAGCGAAATATTGATGAGCAATTTTTCTTAAATGATGAATACTTCCGTCACCAGGTGAGATATTGAGGGATTGCAAGAATTTGATTGAAGAATGTTCTATCAAAAATCCTCATGGTATGAGTCCCACTATAAAATGTAATCTTACTTGGTTATGCCATCATCTTGTTGCCGACAATGTGGTTTAACACCTTCCTTTTCTCTTATAGGACTAACATATATCTTAGAATTATAATCCATATTCTTCTCTTTTTCTACATCACTATCATAACCTAAAAATATATAATATCATAGCCTAACAATATATAATATAACCTAACAATACATTACTATCATAACCTAACAATACCAGTACATAATATAACCTAACGATACATTACTATCATAATCTAACAATACATAATATAACCTAACAATCTTAGAAAAAAAAACCATATATATTTTCTCATTACGGTATATATATATATCTAGTATTTATCAAATAATATCAGATATTGAATTTAAAAGTATTTCAATGCACAATCTGCTTTTAATGGTGTAACATTTAAAATAGCTGATGTTTTGATGTAGGCCTTGGAGGCATATTATTAGAGCTGACACCCATGTGTAGTTTATAGTTTTAGAAATTTGGTCATAGAGATGGATCTATCTTACCCTCTTCTTCAGAATCTGTATCAGAATCATCACTTTCTCCACATGTATTGGTTTTATTGGCAGACATAATGTGAGACCACACCATTACGGCAGTATCAGCTCCACCAATAGACATCAGGTATTTCTCATCTTGTGACCATCGTACATTTGTAACATGGGCACTGTGTCCACTATATTTCTTACATTTAGCATATTTTCCCTTAAAAAGAAAAAAGAAAGTGAAAGTTTGGAATGAAAAAATCCATACCCAGCAGGTCATTAATAAATCTTGATAAAAACCAACTATACCTTTGCAGGGTAGGCAAATAACTTAACAAAACCAAAATCATCTGCTGTAGCTAGGATGGATCTATCCTTAGTTAAACATGTAGCATTAACATCAGTTACATCACTCTTGGGTGGCCAGATGCCCTCTGTGGAAGTACCTAATACACATGTCCAACTAGCCCAGTTAAACTTTTCTATATCATTAGATCTCATTGTTATACGCTTTCCTCTTGGTGCCTCGAAAAACAGCTGTTCTTTAGCTCCGGAATTTACCATGATCACTTTCCCTGTAAATAAATTAAAACAAGTTACTGGTGTTATTAAAAAATTATAAAAACTTCTTTTGTAAATAAAAAATAAGATCACAATAAAAACTATTGACTTTACTTTTATAAATATATTTGAGAACTTACCTTTACTATCCCAGTCAATATGTGTAATATAACTGGAAGCAGATTTACATGTACCAACACGTTTTGTGCTTTGTACATTGTAAATATCAACAAAATTATCATGGGAAGCTACAGCCAAATACTTTCCAGTCTCTACAAAACAAAATAATCAAGTTGAACAATAAAGAATTAACATATTATTTATATATGAAATTGTATACAGATATTTTAAGATATTACATACCATATGAAAAATATTTTGGGTCTCATTTTGTAGTTTAATAAAATTACCTCTCTTTAACACAGGAAATATTAACAGAGGTGTGTGTTTAATAAAGATTCTAATACCACTTCTGTATCTACTGAATTCAGTCAATTGGGAACATTTCAGACCGACAATCGAGGATCCCTAGGGCAATAAATGAGAATGTATATTTGTTTTTAAAAATAAATATGTGTGGATTCTGTGTCCCTTTTTATATGAATCTGCAATACCTGACAGCCTATACTTACCAGGAGAGAATCTAATATCTGATATTTCTTCTTTTCTATGATGTATAGTTATAATATCATCCATACTCTCTGCATTAACTACTGTAAAACTACCTGAAATTATATACAATACCGTCATTAGAACATAAATAATTCTGTGCATGTGCATTGCACCTATAATATCAAGACAATACTTTTAAGTGAATAAATGTCAATTAGAATAAATACTCAATAACCAATTGGAACTAAGGCGTCATTAAAGATGGCACAGTACGTTAATCCGGCTATTCTTTGGGTTAGGATTTGGGTTAGTAAAGTAGCTCGGAAGTAGCCGGGTCAACGTACTAGGCCTTAAAGAATAAACCCTGTTTTGTTACTGACAATACCCCAATTGATTAGGCAGGTGCTCTAGACATTCTGACCCAGATGAATTGTCAACCATTGACTTCGGTGAACAATAGTAACAGCTTAAATTGGACTAAAGTTAAGTCTGTTTTTATTCCTATTTTTCTGTGATTTACCAGATCGTATTGAACTGTATATGGAAACAACTGCAAAAGGAAGACTCATCAATTCCAAATTCAAGACTTGGGACTCACCATCTTTCAAACCAATAGCTAAAGCTTTGCCATCTGGAGAGAATGCAACACATCGACCTCCTTGTTTTAACTCCTTATAGTTTAACATACGATGATCAGCAGATAAATCCCATAATCGTAATGTTTTATCATCACTGACTGTAGCATAAATAGCCTGACTAGGATGGCAATCTAGTCCCCATATTTCACCTTCCATATGACCCTACAAAAAAAAACCCAAAACAAACATTATATCTTAAGAAATACTGCAAAATTTGCATACAGATGAAACCTTATTTTATTACTCTTCTTGACAACCTGTACTCTATAATTATTATGATTAACAACACAGTTTTCCTTGGTACCACACTTATGTAGTGTATCATCTTTAGAGACAGAGAAAAGGCGCACAACACATACACTTAGCCACCACATTACATCATAATTTTCAACAAGAGAAATAAATCAAAATTTTGCTTCTATGTCTATATATTCTATGGTGATTTAAGCAAGAGTCAATCTGCAGAGGAGGAAGGGAAACTGTATTGCTAATTTTGCATTGAACACAAATTAATCATGTAAAAAAAATTGTGATTTTGTAGGCTACCTGTGTTAATATGGTCATAGGTCCTGATTTATCTACTTCAATGATTTCACCATTTTTGGTTCCAACAAGTATTTTACCATGACCTAACACAATAGCTCTGATAGCTGGGGATTCTTGTATTAATATTCCTTTAGATCCTGGTGCCACAGCTGTTCTCTTGATAGCATAGGTTTTTAAACATCTTTCAAACTGATCATCCCATAATCCTACAACTCCATCTTTACCACCTGTTACAAAACCCTAGAAATAAATAAGATAAATCATATCACTCATTGAAATAAGTTCTCTCTACCATAGAAAGGCAAATACCTATTTTATCCAGAACTATAATGATTGAAATAAGGGATATGCATTTTTCTCAAAACAGAAGTCAATGTATTATGTTAATCTGAAGAAAGATGTATAAATTTTACCTTATCTAGGGAATGCATTGAGAAAACAGGTCCTTCGTGTGCTTTAATAACTTTCTGTAAGGTAAGACCTTGCCATATAAAGACATTGCCATCACTGCCACCAGAGAAACATACATCATCAGTTTTACCATAGGCTACACATAGCATATCACATAACTTGGCTACTTTACCTAATGTCCCTCTGTTGGATGTAAATCCTCCACCTAAAATAATATCCACAAACATAGCGGGTTACTACACAATTTATGATGACAGAGAATAATTTAATTTCAGATTCATAAGAACTGCTTCAGAATCTGTTCATGTCATGTTACTACAGTGAGAATAACACTAATAATAATGCCTCTACTTCTACATATCTATTGACGGTGAAATAATTCTATGCAAAAAATAGTATAATATTTGTATTTATGTAATATATTTATATGTTTACCGACCTGTTTGAGTCCAGAATTTAATATGTTTGACACCAACTGATACCAACTTACTACCATCAAACGGATTCCATTTCACAACAAATATTTTATCTTTATGACCTCTGTTAATAAAAGAAATTGAATAGGTTAAATCAAAAATACTATTTTAACAGATAAATTAATGGCACAGCATTATTGGTTACAATATAACGTGGAGAGTTTTTCCTCTTGAAACAGTAAGTAATCCTATATCAAACCTTGTTGAAGCAAGCTTTTCTCCTTTTTTCCAGTCCCATACAACAATGGTGTGGTTGTCATCTAATCCTACAGAGACCAGTTTCTTCCCATCAGCTACATTTAAAAAAAAAAAAAAAAAAAAAAAGAAAAAAAAAAAAAAAAAAATCCTGTTTAGAATTGGTGTCTAATGTTATCAGCTTAAAACATAAATAGGATTGATCTGTGATACTGGACAGTGGGGGCCATAAAAGTCCCCATTACTGGAAGATGCACTCAATTAGAATTCCAGATATTCATAAAGATTAGAGATTGTCAGCATATTTCAATCCCTTTGCCAAGAGATTAACTAACCTGAGAAATCTACAGCACAGACACCTCTTTGATGACCTCCTTTGAGAATAGCTCCAGTTTTTAATGTTTCTGCATCCCAAATATGAATGGTGGGTTCACGACCAACCTTTAATAAAATTGTTATGAAAATAAGAAAATTAATCTTTTTGTTATTGTCAATTACCACAACTTAATCTAATCAACTTTCAATGCTTGTTTTTTGTTTTTGTCCCTAGTGATAGATGTTCAACCAATCGTCAAAATCATCAGTTAAGTGCTATTATCTATCTATTTCAATACAGAAGTGGTATCAAGTGTTTTTTGCAAGAGTAAGCAAAGTCAGCAAAATTTACAATTTAAGTTAACATACCTGACCAGTAGCTACAAGATCTTTTAGTGGATGTATACATAAACATAATATATCATCTGTGTGTTGTGTATAAAACTTCTGCTCATTTTTATCTTTATTATATACTATACCAGTAGCAGCTACATGATAAACAATCTCTCCACTTTGTGTATAAAACAAATTGTTTCTACAATCATAGCCTCGATATCTGAAAACAATAATTATTTGGTTCATTCAAGATATAAAAAAAAATCATCTTTTCAAACAACAATTAAGGACAGGAACCGAGCATGAGGTTCATCTTGGAACTGAGCCATCATCTTGGAACTGAGACACCATATCCAAAATCAATTTCTCATGTAGATCATTCTTAAATTGGCAGAGCCTTAGGGTTTTTTTTTAAAAAGAGCATTACCCTTAAGAACAACAAGATACTTAGGGCTTGTGGTCATTCCTGGTCTCAAAAGTTATGGATTACAGAAAACACAAAAACAACTTGGAACTGACAGTTTTTCTAATGCAATGACATTTGCATAAACACCATAAATATGTGAGAACATCCTGTACTTTATTTCAAAACAGTAAATTTCAATCTCACCCATGGACGTATTGTAATTTAAGACTATCTTCAGGTCCCTTTTTACGTTTAGCACCAGCCTTCATATCTTGTCTCATTAATTTCTTTAAGGCTACAGCATCTTCTTTATATAAAGCTCGATCGTAATTCACCTGTTTTTCTCTCTCTAGATCAGAATCTATTTCACCAACATCAGATAAATCAGAATCACTATCTTCACTATTACTATCAACATACGCTATAAAAGAATGGATACTATTAATACAATTTGCATAATTCCAAGATCCATTTATGTGTCAGAATAGTATGTACATGTATCGAGTTAAAAAAAATAATTTATTAAGATTTCTGAAATATAAAGCTAAACAAGTGTTTGCTATGCAAGATACACTCACATTTGCTATAGGTGGGATGAAAAACAGGGAAAATCAATAGGACTCATCCTCTCACGTGGCTGTATAAAAACTCCAATTCTTAAATTGGTTGCTGCCAAAATAACAGGTTTACCCAAATGACATTATGGAGACATAAATAACAAGCTTTACTGGTATACAAGAATATTGCAAGTACTCGGGCTTAATGCTCTGATGAAGAATATAACATACCATCAACCCCACCAATACTCATATCATCAACTCCACTGCCTTTGGGAAAGAAACGCCACTGAAAGATGGCATGATCAGCTCCTCCTGTTGATATAACTCGTTGTTTATCATTTGAGAATCGTACATTACTCACATGAGCAGAATGGCCTGTATATTTTCTAAATTTAGCACCTGAAAAAGACCAATACAAATATTTAGTGGCAACTAGTGATCGAGTACAAAAAGACCATTTATATGAAATAACCAATTGCATATATAACACAGCGCAATGTATCGACAAAACATTCTTTTTGCTTACTCACCTCTCTCAACTAAAATAACTTTATGGACAACCCTTTTAGTACAAGTGTCATTATTTTTTGTAGCAATGTCAATTATACAATATGAGTCGTGAGACTTGAAATATTATGATTAAAATACTACTCCTTTCTAAACAATGTTTGTTTCTATTTCTGTTTAGTTGAGATTATTCAAAGACCACATTCTAGTGTAAAAGAATGAATGAATGAATGAAATGTGGTTTTATGGCACTTCGGCACCAACCGGGCTATATTGCGCCAAACCTACAAAGATTTATGCGAGACAAGTTAAATAAATATCACAGAAAAAGTTTTATATGCATAAATAAAAACAGTATCACAGTAAATAAGATTAAAAAATCAAATAAATCTGTTATGCATATAAATATTTAAAATATAAAAAATCAAATGATAAATATACAATTAAAATTTATAATAAAAGCTTGTCTCTTTTAAAAAGTCTAACAATTTACAATATAAGCCCGGTTGGGCAAATAATTGGTGCAGAGTCTGGCAACGGTAATATTTCGATCTTAGGTTCTTGAGATGCTTGCACTCAATCAAAATGTGCTTCACTGTCAAAGGAACATGACAATGTTCACATTCTGGTTGAGGCTCTCGTTTCAAGATGAAAAAGTGTGTTAAAAAAGTATGACCTATACGAGAGCGAAACAGAACAACTTCATCTCTTCTGTTGGTTCTACAGGAGTTTGGCCAATCTCCTAAGAGAGGCTTAATGTGATGAAGTTTGTTTGTGCCTGCAAGATCCCAAGACCGTTGCCAGCGGTCATAAATAAAATGATTTATTGCTGATTTAAAATCTTTAAATGGTAATAAAAATGGTGATTGGGGAAGATCTAAAGCAGCTTTGGCAGCAAAATCTGCTTTATCATTCCCCCTTATATCAACGTGACTGGGAAGCCAGTCGTACGATAGTAGCAGACGATAAACATCTGCTACTAATGGGTGTTCAAGCTGTTTATTGTTAATTGCTTGAAGTGAGGAAAAAGAATCAGTAAAAATGATATATGCTTTAAAGCTGAAGAAGACTGAATGAACTCCAAGGCCTGAAGAATGGCCTGGAGTTCAGCTGTAAATATGGAAGCAGCAGGCGGGAGACACACAGAAATGGTCTCAGATGGCATCACTGTAGCCGAAGCTACCCGATCACCATCCTTAGAACCATCTGTGTAAATAGGAGCATAATCACCATATTTAGACCTTACTTCTCCGAAGAGAGTTTGAAACACTGTGGAACTAGTATCTTTCTTCCTGTTTTTTGTAAGATCTAGATCGATCTTAGGGGGAGATATAGCCCATGGCGGTGTCTCAAAGAAAGGGGTATTCGCAATACTGTCAAGGCTGATACCAGCCTCAGACAGAAGGGGTTGTATGCGAATACCAAAAGGTGGAACGACGTTAGTCTTGAGCAGATTTAAATGCTCATGATAGGGTCTAAATATGGTGTTAAATGAAATATGATTTGGTAAAGATGCTATTTTCGTAGCATACTGCAGGGCCAGCTTATCACGTCTGTTGTGCAGTGAGGGCTCATGCGCCTCGACGTATAAACTGTCCACTGGAGAAGTACGAAAGGCTCCTAATTATAAACTGATTCTAAGTCCTTGGTTGTGTATGGTGTCGAGCTCTTTGAGATAAGACTCGCGGGCAGACCCATACACTATACACCCATAATCGAGTTTTGATCTTATTAACGCTCGATATAATCTGAGCAAGACCTTACGGTCTGCTCCCCAGTCAGTATTTGATAAGACTCTCAATATGTTGAGGGCTTTCAGACATTTCTTTTTGAGGTTTTTAATGTGGGGGATAAATGATAATTTCTTATCAAATATCAGCCCCAGAAATTTGGTTTCATCCACAACTGGAAGGCGATTGCCATCCAAATAAAGTTCTGGATCTGGATGCAAACCTCGTTTCTGACAGAAATGCATGCAGACAGTCTTGGATTTCGAAAAACGAAATCCATTTTCGGTTGCCCATTGTTGAAGTGAATTCAAACAAAGCTGCAACTTACGTTTGATTATCCGCATGTCTGTCGAACCATAGCACATCTGAAAGTCATCAACATAAAGAGCGCCGTTTGTACCTGGTTTAAGGCACGCTGGGATAGTATTAATTTTTATTGCAAATAATGCTGGAGATAAAATACTTCCCTGAGGAACTCCCATTTCCTGAGGAAATGAGTCAGAGAATATTGATCCCAGTCGTACCTTAAATGACCTATCTTCGAGGAAATCTTTAATGAAGATAGGTAAGCGACCTTGTAGGCCGAGGTTATGGAGGTCGCGCCTAGTGTTAAAGAAGCATTATGTTAGATTTAGATACAGAGAGAGAGAAATGAGATTTAACGTTCACTCGACATAAACTAGGTCATTTCTGGACTAACACATGGTTCAATTTCAATTCAATTATTCACCTGCACGGTGTTTAGCAGTGGGAGGAAACCGGAGGAAAACCCAAGGTTGAAGATGTATATATACAGAGCTAGATAATCACACTATAGTATTTGAAAAACAGATAATGCAAAATGAATAATTGAAAATTTCATTCAAATCACTTTATGGTTGTAGTTTTGTGTACATTGATCGTAGCTAGCTTACTGGTCATACAAGTCTTAGCCTTGCTTCTCCATTTTTAAACTAAATCATTAAATGACCAAACCGTTCTAATCTACTTAAAATTTGAAGCAAAAAAAAAAACGGCAATAGGCTTGTTTTAGTAAGTAATGTAAAAAACTTTCTTGCTACACAAATATTTATGTTTATCATTTTATAATCAAACTGCCAAATCGCTGATTACTCACCTTTCTTAAGGCATGGAAATCTGAAAAGCTTAACTAAACCAAAATCATCTCCAGTAACAACTGTTTCAGCACTAAAATTGGCATCTACAGCATTAACATCATTAGTATCAGTATATTTCTCCCATATACCATTTACTTCGGCTCCTAATACACCAGTAAATGTTGACCAATGTATGGCCATTATTTCTTCTTTATTCGTTACTTGTTTTCCTACTACAAGTATCAAAAAATAAAAATCATCCATGTTAATAAAATTGGAATTTACATATTTTTAATGTCTAATATTCTAAAAGGACAACAAATCAATTAAATATATCTAATTAAATGTAAGTAAATCAAACCAACCTGGCATTTTAAAGAAGAGTCGTTCAGCTGCACCACTGTTAGTCTGTAGATATTTACTATCATCAGACCAATCAATATGTGTTATAAAACTAGAACTACCAGAGCATGTACCAACTCGTTTAAATCGTTGTTCCACCGAATATATATCAACAAAATTATCATTGGAAGCTACGGCCAAAAATTTGCCACAAGGTGAGAATTTCATTTCGTGGATTACTTCTTTCCTGTCTTTCATACGAGCAATTTCTGACAGATCTCTATTAAAAGTAAAACAATTGTTCAAGCATCACAGTATTATTTATAAACAAATTCATTATAAATCTTTTATACAATTCTTTTGTTATCCCCGTTCAACTTGAAAAATAAGATGTTAAATCTGAATTTATTTCAACTATTTTGCTTTGGGTATGACTTTTGCTTTATCTTTCCAAGCAATATTTGACTAATCAAAACACCCATCACACAAATTCAATAGTTATTTTGAGATAAATCATATATTAAGCTGCTTTAAGTTATAAGTTGTAATCTGTATTAAAACAATCAATTCATATGTTTTTCTGGAATCTTTTTCTCAATATTGTTACAATAATCTTTACCTGGATTTTAACACCATGAATGAACCATCAGTAAAACCAACAGCTATCTGGTTACCGTCAGCATCAAATGCACATGATCGTATCTTTAAATCCAATGTTGTCTTTGATAGACTTTCACAATTCGACATATTCCACAGTCTAAAATATAATAGAAGTCAGTAAATGGTTGTGTAATATTATAAGAATGCATTGACACAGAAGTACTTTATTTACCAGTATTGTAAAAGTTATTATTGTATCTATAGAATGGAATGGGCTATAATGTCCGAACATAAGAGCCTTTCTTAACTTTGATGATAAGGTAATTCTATATCACTGATTTCTCCAGAGAGTAGAGTTTTTGAATACTACTTCAGATCCCAAATGTCAAAGATTCTGAAAAATCCTGAATATTCTTCTTGGCCGGAATAAACGAACAAGATGCTAGAAGCAACTGGTATAAATAAAGTAATTACCGTAGAGTCTGATCATCGCTGGCAGTGGCAAATATAGATTTTCTAGGATGAACAGCTAAGGCCCATAGTTCTCCTTCAGCATGACCTTGTACTAAACAATGAGGTCGATTTTTATCTTTAACATCCACCTCAAATATTTCACTATCTTGTGTTCCAACTACAAGTCGATCTGCTCTCCAACATACACTTCTAACACATAATCCTATTAATACAAATACTCAAGAATAAAATTTATAAACGAAAATCCATTTGTGTATAATAATGTTAATAAAATAATAATGATAAAAGAGAAAAACGTCTTTATATTAAAAGGGAATTTTAAAAGTCATGTATGTCATACTGACACTAATAAGGGTTTGTTGTGTCCAATCTAATGCAATCTGTCGACTAATGCAATGCAAACTCATCATCTAGTCTTAAATATTTTTAACATGTCATTCAGTTAAGAAGACAAAACAAAGCAAATTCATTCTCCCAAGATTTTATTTGTGGGAGAGTAATTAAGAAAGCTTTATTCACAGCCCAATTAAGTGTACAATTTAAATACTTGTCAAATCAACCTTTTATTGTAGGAGTTGGTTGAGCTCACTTTTTATATTCAGCAAAATTCAAGCAAAGGAGGTTAGTTAGTGGCTGATCTCATACTTTATATATTTAGCAAAATTCAGGAGAAGTGTGAGTGATCACTCTCCACTTACAGCAAGATACAAAGCATATACTCTGAGAAACATCACTATTATAGAGTAAATCTTCAAATGTATATTCAAGTAAAGACACAAGATGTTGGAGCATTGGATGTAGATAGGACTAAAAGACAAACAGTTACTTAGAAGTCACAAAAGGGGAGCACACTATTACCTTTATATCCATTTTGAGAAGTGGCCAAATTAACAGAAGATATTGGTTTAAAATCTATATCCCATAATTTAACAATAGAATCTTTACCACCAGATGTGAAACCTTCATCACACATATCTAATGTATAAATAGCTCCCTAAAAAATAAATTACAACATCAACCTTGGCTTGGGTCTAAACAAAACATTAAAAAGAAAATTAAAGTAGGCCATTTAATATTAAATAAAATTAATTGTTTTAAATATATATATAGAGAGAAAATAAAAGGGGTTTAACGTCCACTTGACACAATGTAGGTCCTTTGGGGACTGACATATGGTTCAATTTTATTTCTATAATTGGCTTGAGCGTAGGGGTCTTCAGCACTGGGAGGAAACCAATGAACCCGGAGAAAACCCACAAGGTTTGTTTTAAATATAACAAGCTACATTTTAGTTTATGCGCATGAGACATTACCATTTTCCTCATTTATTTTTGTTACCGGTCTTAACTGTGTAGCATAAAATGTCCTTACTTTATTACTTCCCACAAAAATATTTGTTAGAAACTTAGTAAGAAAAGTAACTTACATTGTGAGCTCCTTGTATAACACTGTCTAGATTATTATCTTTCCAGATATAAATATCACCACTCATAGTACCAGAATATGTGAGATTACCAGCTCCAAATGCCAAACATAAAATAGTTTGAATTTCTCCCACTTTACCAAAGACACCTTTCTTGGCTGTTAGTGCATTTCCACACAAAGACCAGAATTTTATATGTTTAACACCGCAAGAGACAATTGTATTTTCCATAACGGGATGAAACTGGACATCAAATACCTGTTTGGAAAGAATTAGTTTTCTAAAATACGATATAGGGGAGGGTATCTGCAACAACTCTTATATAAGAGTAGCTGGGATTGGACAATCCAGAGATCTGTGTAGCTACTGGATCAAAAGCTGATGAAGGCAGACAGAGTAGATAAGAATATCTCATAGAATAATGCCCACTCAATCTGATGAAAGGTGTTTCTAAAATGAATTATGATTTATTAGTAATCTCAAATGAGAAATGATCTTGTTTTATTTTCTTTATTAAAATATGTAATGTGTGATATCAATTTTAATAAAAATATATTTCTTTGATAAGGATTACTTGATCTGTAAATTACTAATTCAGGTCAACCTTGATAAAATTTACTTACTTTATCTGAATGACCCCGAACTGTTGCCAGTATTTTACCTTTTCTCCAATCCCATACATTGATAGTAGAGTTTTGATCCAGGCCAACAGAAACCAGTCTCTAAAATAAAATAATGTACAGACATATTAAAATTCTATTGATGGATAAATACAATAATGTTTGACCAAAATAAATTAGTAAAAGAATATGAATTTAATGAATTAAAAGATATCAAAACGCAACGATTCAAGACATGTCCACTACCAAACTGTGATGAGTGAAAGAGAGAAATATAACAATTTATTATTTCATAATTTCATCAGTGAAATATTAACCCTTAAGTTGCTGAATTGTTGATGTCATATTTTACGTCGTCAACTGAATTGTTTTCGGTATACATGCATGACGTTGGGTGCCTCTACTAAAACTGGTATAACTGCCAGAATCTGCAAATCAGATTCGTAGCACTGATACTGTAAAAATCTGAGTCAACAACTGTGATCAAATTTTCAGAACTTACTGTCTTCATCGTTAAATAATACGTCCAACACTTCCTAGGGAGTAAGCCGTGACATAACGTCACTGTTTTGGTTTTTTGTTGCACATGTATCATTACACACGTCCCCAAAATCTTCGGAAAATTAGCGAAAAAAATATAAACAATGCAACAAGAATGACAGCAGACTGCGCTACTTTCATTTCGTGAAACGCCACCTATTGAACCTGGGAGTTTACTCTATTTAAACACCTGGAAATAAATACAATCGGTAATCCCGGAATATTCTGGGTGTCGCATACGGAGGGCTCGTGCCGATCAGGGAATATTCCGAGGACCACAGAACAAGGGTTAATCATTAACAACAGAAAAATACAAAGAAATAAATACTTATATTTTTCTAGGATACATTCAATTTTAATTATTATAAACACTCACACTGCCCTCTCTGTCAAAACCCATGGCAGAAACTCCATGTTCATGACCCTCTTTTAAAATAGAAACGGTTTCACAAGTAGATGTATCCCAGACACATATATAGGGCTTTTTACCAATCTGTCCAGTAGCTACCAGTGATCTTTCAGGATGTAATGCCAAGCTAAAAATATTACAAAAGCAGTACATCAAACTTCATACATTTCTTTAAAACAATAACTCAATTTGAAATGAAATAAAATGGGGTTTAATGTCCTACTGTTCTGCTCTTAACCTGGTCTAATGAAGACCGACATATGCCATACAGTGTGCTATGAGGGAAATTTTTCCTGGGCAGCAGCGCTATGGCCTACTTTTATATCGCATTCCAATTGGCAAGGTATCTTTTACGTGCATGCCCATGTGTAATAAAGGGACCTCAGTTTTTGTCCCATCCAAAGGACTAGACAGCTGTCCTTGTCAATCCTTCCATATAACATCACTGACAAGGGGAAACCATGCCAAAAAATCTGAATTTGAATATATATCACTAATATCAAAGGACACAACATGTACTCAGGTACTGTATTTAGAGGTGTCTTGAGGACTGGTTTTTGTTCTTGGATGCTGAAAAAACTTTAAAATAATTTAGTATCATCTAAAAGGAGAATAGACAGTGAACTGCGCATATTTTTGGTAAGAACTTGAAAATTTGCATATATGACGTAAATGTGATGTAATAGTGACTTCATTGATTTGATTTTGCCATCAGACTACCACTGCAGAATTTTTATCTTTTTTATCAATGGATTGGCATATTTATTATATTTTGATAGGAATACAATATGGTTTATCTCATATGATGAGTCCACCAAGGAACTTAAAAGTCATATTGTTTTGTTATTTTATGAAATTACAATAATATTTAAATGGGTTAAGTTTGACCACCAAATATACTTTTCAAAAAAAGTAGGGGATATTTGATTTTGGGGGCATAATACTAAAATATGCAAATGACTACGAAAAAAGTCACCATAGAACCTAACAGAAGAAACATTTCCAGTTACATGTGACGCCCAAACGCACCAATAGCTACCGCATGGAATGCAGGTGATGCTTGGGATCATCATGGGGGTCCAACCCAAGATTTGCACGACTCTAACTTTGAATGTTACAGTCATTGTGGCATTGAATTCCAGGGTGGAAATATCAGTTTAATTGTTTTAGTGACCAGAAAACAAATTTTGATATGCGTCGGCTTACCCAAAATGAAAGGTTACGTGCCCTTGGCATGCTACAGATCGGCACAACACAGGCGGTTGTGGCGCGGACGATGAAAGTTTCTCAGTCTGTCATAAGCAGGCTATGGTCCAGATACCGTGATACTCAATCTGTACATGACAGACCACGCTCAGGTCGACCAAGGGCGACAACTCAAGCCCAGGATCGATTTATCCGTACCTTGGCCTTGAGAAATCGTGTCATCACAGCAAATCAGATCAGCGCTCAAAAAGACACTGGTGTGAGAGTGAGTGGCCAGATGATTCGGAATCGACTGCATAGGGGTCACCTTCGCGCCCGACGTCCTCGCGTGATCCCTTGTTTTAAAGATCATCACATTCAGGCAAGACGTCGTTGGTGTAGGGATCGTCAACACTGGGATAATCGACACTGGAGCAATGTGATGTTTTCAGATGAGTCAAGGTTCACTGTTGATTTTTTGGACAGACGTAGGAGGGTGTGGCGTCGTCGAAACGAGCGCTTCCAAGACGTTAACGTCATCAGACATGATCGATTTGGGGGTGGTTCTGTTATGGTGTGGGGAGGCATCACTGTTGCTGGAAGAACGGCTTTACATGTTGTTGCAGGGCGTGTTACAGGCCAGTACTACCGGGACAACATCTTGGCAGTACATGTTGTGCCGTTCGCACGACATCGTGGCCGCTGTTTCATCTTCCAGGATGACAACGCAAGATGTCACAGGGCCAGGATCGTTACAGGTTACCTCCAACAACAGAAGATCACCACATTACCTTGGCCAGCACTGAGTCCCGACCTCTCCCCCATCGAGCATGTCTGGGACATGCTTGGACAGAGGTTACGTCAACGTCAACAATGTTCTGCCAATGTCCAAGAACTTGCTGCTGCGTTGCAACAGGAATGGGACAATCTGGACCAAAATGACCTTAGACGTCTCATTAGGAGTATGCCACGTCGGATCAATGCTTGTTTGGCAAACAGAGGAGGATTTACTCGTTACTGACTTTGTTGTAACTTTGCTGTTTGACCCCGGGTATCATTTTACCCTTATAATGGTCAGTCTGTGCCTTACTTAGTCTAACGATCATTTGGAATAAATCGATGAATGTGAACTTTATTTCATTTTGTCATTTGTTTCTTCGTCAGTTTCATTAGGTGACTTTAATAACACTTAAAAATCAAATATCCCCTACTTTTTTTGAATAGTATAGGTTTTAAACAGCATCAATTGATATAATTTCCTTGCAGCGTCTGTACATGGAAAACTGTTTAATACAGTCTCAATGAAGAGTGCAACCTAACATGTTAAGGAAATACTCTTCTTGGAGTACAGACTTGGTCATTGGAACGAGTTCGACTCAAAGGAATTTTGTTTGTGACTTTTTATCACAAATTCTACATGAAAATAGTGTTGGATTATTATAAATTTGTGTCGGATGTGGTAAGAAATGATTCCTTTTACTTTTAGCGAACAAAGAAGAATCACTTCGAAAATAATAACTAATAATATTATTACACAGCAGGTTATCAATATTGACTGTCAAACTTTCTGGTAATATTCCAGGGGCAGATCCAGAAATCTTTGAAAGAGGGGGTTTGCCAGTCTCCTCTTAAGGAAATGTAACAGTTAAAAATGCCCGATGCCATCATCATCTCTAAATTGTGTAGGCATACATAAGCAATAATACGCATTGGGCTTTTTAAATAGAAGTCCAACGTTTGATGTTATTGTTTATAATGAATTAATAGGATCACATTGGGATTTAATTTCATTGATGCAGAGCATCAAAGCTGCAATTTCATACCTTTAAGTTTTATTTTTAAAATATATTAAAATAAAGCCAAAAAACAGATGATATCTATAAACAGTCCTACCTTGTTAAAGAATACTATTTTAATAATTCACTATTGCCAGTTGAGAAATTTGAAAACATATCACTTGCAACTTTAAATTGAAACATTTGAAGATAGCTATTGCATGGGGGAATGGGAAAACAAGGGAGGTAATTGTGTTATTATTTCCAATGTGAAAGATGTTTAAGTGTGGAAAATAATGCCTATGATTGTATAATAGTGAGTTGACAACCTATTGAACAAAAGACATAGAAATAAATATGTTTTGACTTTCTTGAGAAATATAAAATTCCTGCTTTAAATTGAGATACATATATCTCACATAACATTATACCGTGCTTTTTTTAATGCCCATCCAACCATCTGATGATAATGGTTTAAACACAACCCATCTGGTCCACCCCAAACTGATCCAGCAGTGAATATTCGCTTGGCCGCTACAATCACTGATAAGCATGACATCGACGAGACTTAATGAGTTCGGCATATTAACTTTTTTACTCTGACAAATTAAATTCTCACACATTTTTTTGAAGTATAAGAAAAATAAATAAAGATGTTATAAGTATTTGTAGTTTCCTATTTAATGTAAATGGGTATTAAAATTAGTAAAATGCATCATTTTGCCCGAAGCAGTTAGGTGTTATGTAAACAATGCACGAGCCGTTGAGCCAATGACTAACGCCACGTGAAAGCTATGCACTTGTTGTGGACAGTCATCTGTGACAGAGTTGATTCGTAAGTAATTCTCTGTGAAACAGATTGATCCACCCATGCATCTCTTCTTGTATTTCCATGTAATAAAAAATTATCAACATATTTGCAAATCAATAACATATCATTTTAAAAACACAATGAAATGATATCTATTTCACTTATACCATACAAAATATGGCAAACTTGTTGACTTAAGTTTATTTAATATCAGATTCAAATGTAAATTATAATAGCGACCGGCGCCTCCGCTAGAGGGCTCAGACAGTGCTGTACACAGCTATGGTCGATTTTCAACCCCACTGCATCTGTTTTTAGGTCATATATTCGCGGAGCTGGTACAGACTTTTGCAATGGAATCCGAGTCGGAAAACGTGTGATTATTTCAGACAAGGGCCAAGCGCACCTGGAAATATGGTTTATGGTGAAAGACATGTGGTAAGTTGCTTTTTATTTTATTGTTGAAGTTTTCTTTTATTTTCAAATTGCCCGATACGCACATATTCGCTCAAAGTGTTGCTTACAATTGTGAATATAAACATTAAATTAGTGATAAAAAATATTGCTGGGGGCGGAAACCCCCGTGGAAATTGACAATTCCTGGAAATCTGCACCGTGTCGGCTTCCAAAGGGACGCAACTCCACCACAAATATGGGTACAGACCACTGTTAATAGCTTGACTGATTTTGGCAAAAAGAAATGTCATCGAGTGACTAGTGTGTATAATTAGACTTATACGTATAATTTGAAATGCAGATGTTATTTTTGAAAGTTTAATTAATACGGTCCATTATAATTGACTTCATTACAGTTCCATAATGAATGCTAAGGAGCACAAATTGACAAAGAGTCCTGAGATTAAAATATTTACATTTTTATGCCCAGGAGAGTGTATCTTGGGAAGAAAATATATTTGTGCCTGTTGCAAAAGTTATTATTTATAATTTATCAAATTCATATATAATACATAATTTTATTCCTTAAATGTTATCAGATAAATAAGTAGCTGTTTTTCTTTTTGAGTGTGTTATAGTTTATTGCTCTACCCAGTTAATAATTTTTAATTTATCAGCATTATGCATACACGAACAATACCATTTTGGCATGGATAATAATATTGCTGTGCTGTCTATATGAGCCTTTACATTATATAATTTTTTTAAAATCTTATATTTTTCAGTTATTAGTATGGTAGACCTGTATTTTGATACCCAGTAGAGTGCCGGTTTGGAGAGAAAATATCTGTTTATATTTACATTGAATTGATCTGTTTACTACAGTTACCTATATAAATCATTGAAAAATAATTTTCATTCAATTCTTATTTATTTATAATTTTTTTTTCTTTTTTGTTATTTTATTTTATTATTTTTGTTATTTTATTATTGGGGGGGGGGGGGCATTATCAATATTATTATATTATGTTATTTTTAATATTCTGACACTGTCAGTTAGCTACATAAATGTTTGATAAATAGTTTTATTTTACTAGTTTAGGTTTATTTAAATTATTTTTATTTTATCGGGTGGTAGTGGTGTTGGGGCAGGGAGGACAGTATTATAAATTTTATGATATAGAAATATGGGTATGTAGATAAATAATTTTATATTATGTATTTATTTATGTCTTTCTTTTTTTAATATTTTGTTAACATGTACTTTTGCAAACTGATCCCGCAGTGAATATTCGCTCTGCCGCTACAATCACTGATAAGCATGACATCGACGAGGCTTAATGAGTACGGCATATTAACTTTTTTACTCCGACTAATTAAATTCTCAAACATTTTTTTGAGGTAAAAGAAAAATAAATAAAGACGTTTGAAGTATTTGTAGTTAAAAAATATTTCCTATTTAGTGTAAATGGGTATTAAAATGAGTAAAATGCATCATTTTGCCCGAAGCAGTTAGGTGTTAAGTAAACATTGCACGAGCCGTTGAGCCAATGACTAACGGCGCGTGCAGTCAACGCACCTGTTGTGGACAGTCGTCTGTTACAGAGATAATTCGTAAGTAATTCTATGTGAAACAGATTGGTACTTTTGTGTTATTTTTAGTGTTTGAATAATCAGAAACAAAGTCTTGTTTAAATATGCTTGATTCCATTGTATAATATTGTAAATGATTATGTCTAATTTATACCCTAAAGTTAAAGTTTACATACTTTTTTAATCTTCTGTACCGTAATTACAAACATTATAAAATAAACTTTTAGGGCTATATGTGAGGTGTTTGCATGGTTGTGTTGGTGAGTAAATCGGCTTAATTTTGGTGAAATAATTATGTCTGTAGGACTTTTGGTTATTGAGATACGGAGTGGGGTTGAAAATTGAAGCAAAATGGCCAATTTCGCAAACAAGGGTTCTGCCAGTTTGTATTACTAAATGGACTCTAACTCAGCCAATTCTGCACCGATTTTGATAAACTTGGTGTTGTTACAATACTGAGATGTACAGCTTTCAGAAAATATCAAGCTCATAGAGAAAAAAATAATATTTAAAAATAGCTGCCGGTCGCTAATTATAATGCTTGGTTCAAAGGGCAAGTGGCAACTTGTTTGACAGCAACAAACCTACAACAATGTTCATGTCATAAAATCTTCATAATATTTCCATAAATACGATGATTTACAAATGTAAGTAAAAGTTACATCTAAGATCTTTATACCGAATTATATTTGCAAGGTTACCATGGTTACCTGATAATATCATCGTCATGACCCAAGAAAAAGCGCTGTTTATGTTCTCTGACGGAATAAACGATGCCAACACCGGCGACAAAATAAACTATATCTTTGTTTGAAGTATAAAACAGATTGTTTCGACATTGGTGTCCTCTATATCCATAGACCCACTCTAATCTCAGCTGGGCTTCTGGTGCTGTCTTGTCGGCCATCTTCGCTTTGCAGTTAGTCGAAAAAATCAAAACATGTTACAACCAAGACTAGCCATTTCTACCGCCACCAGTTATACCGAGAAGTGCGCATGCTCCAGGAACACAACCCGGTAATTCTTGAACATCCAGGCAGTATAATATCGTCCAAAGAGCGCAGAGAATATGATTCTGGGAAGTAAAGTCTAGTTCTAGTGCTGTTCCAATCACCAGAGGCTTTATCTTTATCTATCGATCGACAAGCGAGGAATACGCAGCGACTTGCACATATCTCTAAGAATTTGGAGAGGAATTCAAGTAGTTCGTCCCCCAATTATTAATGCTATTTAAATATGAAAACGTTCCAATTAAAAAAAAAAGAAAAGAAAAAAAGTCGCGTTTATTTTTAAATATGTAATTGGTTATTTTATATTTATTGTCAATACAATTTTAAAAGATTTCAAGATCGAAATATTTTACATTTAGAAAAGGTTTCAACGCATCAGCTTCTTCAAATGTCCATGTAATAGCCAGGAATAGGAGCCTGTGCGATTTACACCCCAAAAATTGCAAGAAAAGTTCTTTTTTTAATGCATTTTTGCATTTATTTAGGTGTACTTTATAAAATCCGAAAAAGTTTATCAAATTTTGCGCACCGGAAAGTGGTAAGAGACCAAGTAAGCACCCTGTTACGCAAAGTCTTCTCAATTATTATTTGATCTAAAATAAAAAGCCGCGCACCTGTACGGCGCTTGATTCCACACTTTCACTCCTCTTTGGTTGGGCTATCTTATCACTATCATATTTACGGTTATAGTGAAGCCCCCAGTTTGTAGGTCGTTTGACAGACTGTGGAAATGGTCCGCCAACTCTCACAAAACAGGTAGAATTAACAGACGAGATTCTGTCCAATCCAAAATAATCAAAAACTCCATTATTATGTCCAAATCTGAAATGAAATCAATTCCAGGGAATTTTCAGACCTAGTCCTAAATAATTACCTGATATTATTCCACTCCTCGGCACTATCATATTCACGGTTATAGTGAACCACTCTTGTTAGATGTACCGGTATAAAGGCGACAGACTGTAGGCCTACTGCTGTTCTGTCAACTTTCACGAAACAAACGGAATTGACAGATGGACCCACGATGACGGGAGAATTTTGAAAATTTAACTGTCGCAAACACCATTCCAGACTGAATGCTACAACTTCAATTTGGTTCAGTACAGCCTACCTGCTGACCCGAATTCCAAACAACCAATCCATCGTCGCGGGGTATGGGGACCTCAACCTCCCGGGAAAATTTTGAAAATTTGACCACCGCAAATGCGTTTTCTGCTATTCTAACCCGTGTAAGCAACTCCAAAAGTATCCTATGGTTTTGTAACCGAAATCCCACTCCGAATTCCAAACATCCAATCAGACTGCATTCACAAATACTAATCGATGCACGAAAAATGTCACACAAAGTAGACTGACTCCTGACAAAATGTTAGTAATCCATTGTCAATTCAGTACAAATTCGCGGTATATTCAATTAAAAGAAAAGTAAATTTAGTGTTTTATCAGGGCTCGATGACAGTTAGGGAATCAAAACTAGAAATGCCAGAAAAAAATTCAGGTTTACAGACAGCGGCGAAGAAGCGGAGCTGACCTTGTATAGACCTTGTAAGAAAATTTTGGAATATCTGACGGTCGTAAACGCGTTTTACTGCTATTTCAGCCCGCAAATTAGTGTCTGCCCGAAAAGTCAGCTTGCCCGAAAGTTAGGGGGCAGCTGCCCCCCCCCCCCCTTGCCCCCCTGGTTCGTACGCCTATGCTCAGTGTTAGTGTTATAGCCATTGCCCCATAAAGGTTCACAAGAAATAATCATCAATAATAATATGACATGAACTTTATAAAACTTGAATATAAAAAACAAACTATATACTTTCTGGCAAGATAACGAACCACGAACAACTGCATAGGCAATATGATGTATGTTCTTTGTGGGGTGGGATCTATATGTTCATTGTGCGATGGGATTATGGATGGCACCTAGATTTGGAGCCGCACCCACTCTATTCACAGCCTTTAGATCCACTACTAACGTTACCTTAACTTAAGGTCCTTTGAATGCATAACAGTTAATGTGATTGAAACTGTAACTTTATATAGCCAAGCAAACTGAGACCGGCGCTTATTTTAGCAAAAGTTGTTCAGTTCACGAAAAACATCGTCTTGTGAGTTGGGATCTACATATCTCTATGCTCATTGTGTTGTGGGATTATGGATGGCACCCCAGAGGCGGATCCAGGATTTTCAGAAAGAGGGGGCGTGCCGCCCCCACTTGCGAGTGCGAAGCCCGGAACAGTGATTTTTGAGTGGAAAAAATGCCCACAAGGACTAATTTCATACTAATACTGTAAATTACATGTAGGATTTCCAACCTAAACTATTTTTGTTCTCCTTTCTCGCGAGAATATATGGAGCTAAAAATTGTTCGCCACCTCAAAAAATAGAGGGGGCGTGCGCCTGACCCCATTACTCGGCTATAGAACGTTGTATAGTTTGAATCAGATTTATTGTTATACATAAGGTAACGCCAGTAGCGGATGTAGAAGCTGTCAATAGGGTGGGGCGGTTCCAAATGTTAGGTGCAAAAGAGTAGGACGTTAAACCCCATTTCATTTCATTTATAGCCGAGTAAACTGAGATTGGCGCTTATTTTAGCAAAAATTATGTGCCCAGTTAATGAAAAACACCCTCATGGCGCAGAGTTACGAATATAAGTAAATTTGGGATCGCGTCAACATGTTTTGAGGTAGTGGATGCCCGAAAATGGTATAAGGAACCACTTAATACCGCTGAACATATCTTCAAATGAAATAATGGCCCCCAAATATATTAATTTTGAAACTTCAATTGTTATTTTATGCTATGTTCCTTATAAATTTTGATTCTGGGATAAATTTTGATTCTCAGGCAGGTAATGAAATCCCCGAAAATTTTTCAAGAGAGCACAGAACATGTATGAAAACCATGCCATATAAAAGTTTGGCCCTGGAAACATAATGCATGGCACGAGTTTCATGCGCTTCTCTTAAAAATTGACGACTGGAGTTGTACCTTTTGAAGGAAAATGGCCTAAATCCCAAACTTTACACTCAAAATTTGGGACTTTCCGGGGCTCCAATTTTGGTAAACTTTTAGGATGTCATTCGGTACACCCAATGCTACCAAAGGGGTATATTCCCCGGGGACTTTTAGAATACCAAATTGTTTTGATATCATAAAACTCGACCCAAAATTACTTCCTTATATTAGCAAAATTACTTCCTTATTAGCAAAATTACTTCCTTATTCCGAACAAAACACTCAGTCTCTATCAGTACTAACAAATATCACTGAACATCTATATTATGTAACTACTTTTTACGTGCACGCCAACCACACCAGACTTCATTTTTGTCCCATCCGAGTGAGCTACCCTCCTCGCCAGTCCACCCTGCATCACTTAGCCTACATGTACAAGGGGGAAACCGTGCTGGAAAATCTCGGAGAACTTTCTCGATGCTAACGTGTAACCTACACCGGGATTAATTTTTTTGTCCCATCCGAAGGCGCTGTCCTTCTCGCCAGTCCACCCTGCACTATTTATAAGGAAGGGAAAGGGCGCTAGAAAATCTCTACGGAACTTTCTGGGGCCAATACCGGGATAGAAACCAAAAACCATAGCTCCAGGTTATAGTGGCCTAACAGCAGCTGAGCCGCCGCTTACTGAAAATATAGGCCTATGAACTCAATTTGTAAGGAGGATGGCAAACACGCAGAAACAGCAGTATACACAGACATTGGCAGTAATAAACAACAAAGGCATAATATATGATATCAAATCAAGTGATGGTCCTCCGGGCAACGTTGGCAGTGGAAAAAAAATAACACTTTGCAATGGTAGGCTATAACATATTTAATTTTTTATATTAGGAAATTTAATTTTTCAACAATTAATAATGAAATCAGCTTTCAAAAAGCTGTAAGATGACTTTAGGGCGATATCACTGTTTTCATCGGCGTTTAATCAAAGATGTCATGATTTTTATTTTCCGAAGAACAACGTATTATTTGGATAGGAAATTTTCTGTACAAGGGAAGGTACTCCCTTTTACCCCTTAGAGAGAATTGTCTCCCTTATATCGTAACGTGGCGAGATCGTACGAGACCTCCACGCTGTAAACAACATGGAAGAAGTTTGAAGTTTCCGGAAATATTATTTATCCGTTATCATTTTGGCGTAATTAGTATTTGTAGATCAATATGGGACTTTGTAAATGTCCAAAACGGAAAGTAACCAATCTTTTCTGCTTTGAACATCGTGTAAATGTTTGTGAACATTGTTTAGTAGCAAATCATCCGAAGGTAGGCTAACTCATTCATTCATTCATCATCACCTATTTTATTCTAATATCAGTATTTCTTTTATCACCACTTCTTCTTCTTTTAATTTATTTAGTTTGCTCACTCACTCTATTCATATTTAGAGATTTATGAGTTAAAGTAGCTAAGTTCTCTATTAATCCAAAATCTTAAACGTTGAAAACACGAATTATTTGTCAATTCAAAATCAAATCAACATCGTGATGTTCTTATTATAGCTTCTTATTGCCATTATTGGTACCGTACTGTCAGAAACATGAATATACTCAGACACACTTGATGTTGGTTTTGTGAATTTGAAACTTTTCAGATTCACAATTAGGAAACCCCAATAACACACACACATCCATACTCCCGCGCAGTATTGCGTTTGATAAGGGTAATCCAACTACACACTGCTATTATGAGTGGATATTGTTGTGTTAAATTTTGATTGATCAGTAGTCCGTCTACCAACCAATCACTAGCTGCCAATACTGGACCAAATATGTTTACATAACGTTACGCCATGACTCACGATTTTATTATGTCTAATTAACCCGTGCATAGCAGAATACTGCAGTAAAACTAATTGCGTGACAAACGAGGCTATCAAGTCAAATGAAATGTAAACAATACTGTTTGGAAACGAACATACTTTAATACCTTAAATCACTGTCCAAAGTTTTAGGGAAGACCCAGATTAAACGAAGGACTGTCATGTTGCTGTACTTAAGTGATAGCTTTCATTGAACGGAAAGAATAGACACACTCCCGCATAAGTTCAAGAAACAGACGCTATTCCAGCAATGGTCAGAGAGGGATTTCTCGGGCCATTGCTTCAGGAATATGACACACATCCAAATCCACAGTTTTCTAAGTCTTGGAGGCTGTGGACAAAATCGGTCCACATACAATAAATAGATAGAACCCAATGACCATTGAATACCGCTCGGGTTATTCAATGGTTCAAGAGAGTGTATCCCTGTGCAAGTATTCCACGAGCGATACCGAGTGGAATGCGGCAGGGATACACTCGAGTGAACCATTGAATTAAGCTTGGGTTCTGTATTTATTCTATAACTACATGCAAATGCAAGCAAATAAGTACAAATTCAATGGTGATTGAGTTCTGTTTTATTCTATAACTACATGAAAACTGTTGATTTCTAAGACCGTATCACACCTTCCTGAAAAGTGATTCAGTTATAGAACATACACCAATAAAAAGTAGTTCCCCAAAGGTTTTAGTAATTTCCCCAAAATATGCAAATTAATGAAAAGTATTGTTTTGGATGTCATTTTCTTCTAATGTAGACAGATTTTCCAAACAATCATCCCCAATAACTTCAAAATTAATCATAGGTTCTGCCAATTTTGTTTTACTAAATTGGTGGTCACCAAGTAATGACGTCATTACAACAATATAACGTCATTCTGGAATTGACGTCATACCGGAAAAAGTAGTCCCTGCTCAAGCCATTGAATTAATACAACTATAGGTTATTCAATGGCTGTATTCAATGATATTTGCTTGTATTTGTGTGTAGTTATAGAATAAACATAATTATATGTAGTGAACAGAAATATTATAATGAAAAACTTGGATTAGCTTGTAGACTGGTGAGTAGGATCAATTAATCACAGACCATTGCCTGGTAGCTGCGTACAAATTCTCTTGGGTTTTTTTACACAATAACTAAAGCAAAGGGAAATTTTATTTTATTTTGTTTTCAGTGTATTGTACAATCTTACCTACAGTGGCTACAAGATAGTGACTATAACCCGATTTGCAAGTTATGTAACCAAGCATTAGGAGCTGAAAATGCAGAATGTGTACGACTGGTTTGCTATGGTAAGAGGAAAAGAGATTTCAAATACAAGTACTGACTATTGCAAAGTCTACCCTTTTTTAAAGTAATTGCAATTACATATGATATACTGATAATGATATATCATAGTCTACCCTTCCATAAACTAATTCCAATTACATATGATATACTGATATACCAGTCTTCATTAGCCCAGTTTAGGAGCAAAACAGTAGGACGTTAAACTCCATTTCATTTATACTGACATAGATATAATATATACACCACCAAATATTTGTAATTTGATTTTCAGATATATTTCATTGGAATTGTATAGACAAATATGCTCGAAGTTTACCACCAAACACAGCACCGGCCGGTTATACTTGTCCAACATGCAACACTGGAATATTTCCACCAGCAAATATGGCTTCTCCCATAGCAGATGTGGTAAAAACATTCTTATCACGTGTCAACTGGGCCCGAGCTGGATTAGGACTACCGTTGGTAAGCATTACACAATCACATTACATGTAACTAATACAGTTAAAAGGGATATTATAAAGTCCATGGATGATTATGTATTAATAATGAATATCAAGACATTCTATTAAATTTTAATTATTATCTGGAAAGTTGAAAAAAATGCTTTGAACATTCTAGATTACATTACATCCTTGAATTATGATTATGAAAATTGATCAGCTGTTGCAAAATTTTCATTTTCCAAATATTAAATCTGTTGTATATATTATAAGCTGGAAAATTGCTTGCTTGCAGTTTTCTTCTTGTATGCTTACATTTAATGTGAATATCACTATCCACAATTTCTTGTGAATACTCCTCAGGTAGGGGTTCTTATCAGATTTGTTTCAAATTCGAAGGGAATGTTCACTCTTGTATTATGTGAATTTAGTTTCATTTCATGTGTTGTGTAGTCCTCCTGCACTTATAATAACTGCAGGTCCAATTTTTTTTCTCTAATACACAAAACCAAACAAAACTCAACACCAAATTTTCTTTAAAGTCACATCTTTAAATCAACATTTTGATGGACAGATAAGTCAATTTGGAGGTATCACTTTTGATTCAGAAACTGAATTTGTACTTGATTTAGTAATACTTGGTGTAATGAACTGTAACTAATTCCATTGGATCCATATGATTTTTTTATTAGCACAGACAACTTTTCTTCTGGTGGGCTTATAGGGGTACGGAGTCCTGACTCCTGACATACCCTTGTCTATGTTTTATCCCATCACAGAAGTTGCTTAATATATATACTTAGGTACATTACGGGACCAGAAACTGGGCCCCAAGCACTACTCATCTCGTTGTTTGTGTTGTTATTTTTCTTGTTGGTGTTGCCCAACCAATTCAGGGGTAATCAATGTGAAACTTGGATGACTTGTTCATTGGACAATTGCAGATAAATTGACAGGCTTTGTTTTTTGATATGACATCACAATTCCAAGATAACATCAATTAAACATTTTTGTTGTCTCTTTTCCAGATTGAAGAAGCAGAAGCACCAGTTTCTAATACTCCTGCAGTTAAAACAGAACAAAGTCCCCCATTCACTTCAACACCCTTTCCAACGCCAAGTCAGCAGACCCGCCCTAGTGCGCAGGTGCCACCTTACAGTAGTACACCTACCAACCCCAACCCTCACAGTGTTATAAGTGTTGATGCCGGAGCTAGCTCCAGAGGCCTTGGAACAGGACAAAACAGTATGTACTGTAGCTATATCTTCCAAATAAGAATAAGATTGTTTATGTAGGTGTTAATGACTGAGTGAGGATTCCAGCATTTAGTTGAAGGTAGTCAATCTCTGTTACTTGTCAAAATAGTGAAAATATACAAATCTTTGTTTCTTCAGATCCAAGGAAATTATTTGATACTACAACAGATGATGATATTTTTAATATGTCACATGACCATGATGAAGATAAATATAAAAGACGTCCAGCATTCCATTGGTTAGCAAAGTGGTTCAAGTATGTGAAGAAATTTTTTATGTGGTTTTATCTTAAAAGTTATGTTGGCAAAAAGAAAAGAGACTGAGCTGTTCCTTAGCCTTATCTGTTAAGTTACATGTCATTTCCGCGCATGGTATGTCATTTGGAACTGAATAGATTGCGTATGTGATCAGATATTATGTAATTATTCATGTATGTAACGCATGGTTGGTGCAGAAAATTAAGTGGTATTTCATTTGAGAAAAGAGCCATGAGATTTTCAGATGTTGTTCCCCCTAGTCAGTGGTGAAGCACTGGGGCCCTGTATAGTTGTACGGATGGGTAGTAAAACCGGGGTCTCAGGTACACATTGGTGTGATTGTAAAAGATCCCTTGGCAGTTGGAATTCGATTTAAGAGTAGGCCATAGCAATGCTGTCTGGGAAAAATTACCCTCATTTTACACTGTCTACCCGTCTTCATTAGCTCAGTCAGAGTAGGACATTAAACCCTATGTTTAGTATCTCATTGAATTTGGTATGTTGTTGAAATTAGTACTTTAGCAACCATAAAAAAGGAAGTAATTTAAGTACTACAGACAGTAACAGGCTCCCAGACTATTTCATCCCCAGAGAGAAATAATGTTTGTCATACTCTATATAACCAGAATAAACTTACATTTGAATTTATTTTTTAGGAGCACAGATTCAAGAAAAAGAAAAGATCCAAATGCTGTAATGAAGAAATTTTTAGTGGTACTTGGAATCGGAATTATTTCTTTCCTTACGCTTATTATTATATTCTCAAAATTAGGACATGAAGTAGCAGAAAATGATCCCAACTTAGATCCAATGGCAAATCCCAATATCCGAGTTAATGAGAAGATTGCAGTTGATCACAATTAATTCTTAGGTGTAAATTATTGTAATAAATGGTGTAGTTTGTTTATTTCAATTAAGATAATAGTATGGAAAGATAGCTATATTGTCTTTTCCTTGCCCAACTGAAATCTAATTTATTTTATCGGGACCATGAGTTTTGTGTATGTTGTCTTAGCTAGCCTTAGATAAGGTTATTTAAAGAGGCACTGGTACTTTTACTGAGAAAATTATTTTTTTGTACTTTTTGGTGGCAACAGCAAAATGAAAGTTCTTCTTTCAAAGTGTTTGTAAATAGATTTGTATATACATTTAGAATCAAAGGAATATTGGTCATTTGATTTGTCAAGTGGGACAGATGGCTGAATGGTTAGCATGTGCACGCTGTATCCAAAAACTTGTCATTGAGTCAACTAGCGTGGTATCAAATCCCTGATTGTACGTGGCAAGGTAGCCTGTCCAACCTTATGGGGTTTCTCCGGGTCCTCCGGTTTTCTCCCAATGCTCAAGACTCCTATGTGCAAGCGAATTATTGAAATAAAATTAAACCATATGTTAGTCCCGAAATGACTTAGTTTGTGTCAAGTGGACCCCATTTCTCTTCCTCTCTGATTTGTCAAATATGACAATACTTAAACACAAGCCGACCAGAAATCTTTTTTCACTAAAATCTGTGCATGTAAATAATGAGCTCCGATCTGGCTACTATTTGCCTCTGCATATAATATATCTACATGTACGGAATGATCTGAAATTATTCATTATATTGGTTTATTTCTGGTTGATACATTTTTGATAAAGGGAGTTAAGCTAATGGGTAAATTTGTTTTTTCTGATATCAATAATGATTTAACAAAACTGTTTATCTCAAGCAATTGATGTCATATTTACACCATTAAGGTTATGAATTTGTCTAGTACAAGTATTTCTTCAGTCTTTTAAATGAAATTTCCAATATTCTGGCAATTCAGCTGCTTTAAAGTTATGTATTCACTTAGTGCATGTACTTGTATTACTCCATCCCGTTAAACTATGTCAAGAAAAACCCCAATTACAATTTTCCCATATGTAAGCTTGTTATTTATTTGTGGTGTATTTTACTCTTGATCCTGCTAGTTGTTAATCACATGCACAATTAACATCCCTGAAGTTTTTGAAATGCAGAGTTTTGTCGCTCCATATAGATTCACATTTATGCAAGTGTAAAGACTGAGTGATAATTTTGTAAAGGACAGAATTATTGGTGGAAATTTTAAGACATCAGTAGGATTGTTGATTAGAGTATAGGTAGTCTCTTTCATCCTGAAAAATATTATACAAAATATTTAATCTGGATGTGTTGTCAACAATTGAGAATAAATGGTCATTGGCTAGATTATCTGGTCTTTTAGTTTATCATAAACAAAGTCTAAAACAAGATATTGGCGCCCATGAAATTAATCAAAGCATGTCATTTCAGAAAATCCATTTGATTGCATTGCCAGTTCAATATCCAACACTCTTATTTTTTTTAATTGTTGATTTTTACTCTTCATAGGCCATATCAATGTTTTTTTGTCCCCCGCCTTTCGAAGAAAGTTGGGGGACTATTAAAATGGGTTCGTCCGTCTGTCTGTCTGTCCGTCTGTCTGTCCGTCTGTCTGTCCTTCTGTCTGTCCGTCTGTCTGTCCGTCACACTTTTTGGGACACAATAACTCTCTTCCTAATTGAGCTAGAATGTTCAAACTTGGTGTATGTGTTTATTAGGTCAATGCCTTGATGGAGTTCGAAGATGAGCATTTTCCGCTTAGGGTAAGCAGAGATAAGCAATTTGATTGGTTGATGCTTTGGGACACGTTAACTTTAGTTCTAATTAAGTGAAAGTGATGAAACTTGGTGTATAGTTTCATTATAGTAATACCTTGACTAAGTTCGATAATGAGCATTTTCTGCTCAGGGTAAGCAGAGCGATACCTAATTTGATTGGTCAAGACTTTGGAACACAATAACTCTCCTTCTAATTGAGTTAAAATGTTCAAACTTGGTGTATATGCTAATTAGGTCAATGCCTTGATGGAGTTCGAAGATGAGCATTTTCCGCTTAGGGTAAGCAGAGATAAGCAATTTGATTGGTTGATGCTTTGGGACACGATAACTTTAGTTCTAATTAAGTGAGAGTGATGAAACTTGGTGTATAGTTTCATTACAGTAATACCTTGACTAAGTTCGATAATGAGCATTTTCTGCTCAGGGTAAGCAGAGCGATACGCAATTTGATTGGTCGAGACTTTGGAACACAATAACTCTTCTTCTAATTGAGTTAAAATGTTCAAACTTGGTGTATATGCTTATTAGGTCAATGCCTTGATGGAGTTCAAGGATGAGCATTTTCCGCTTAGGGTAGGCAGAGATAAGCAATTTGATTGGTTGATGCTTTGGGACACGATAACTTTAGTTCTAATTAAGTGAGAGTGATGAAACTTGGTGTATAGTTTCATTACAGTAATACCTTGACTAAGATCGATAATGAGCATTTTCTGCTCAGGGTAAGCAGAGCGATAAGCAATTTGATTTGCCGAGACTTTGGAACACAATAACTCTCCTTCGAATTGAGTTAAAATGTTCAAAATTGGTGTGTATGCTTATTAGGTCAATGCCTTGATGGAGTTCGAAGATGAGCATTTTCTTCTTACGGTAGGCAGAGATAAGCAATTTTTGGACGACACTTCGTGTTCAGTTTGATTGGGCGATACGTTTGAAAAAAATAAATGTGCTATTAATTAATATGTGTCATCTATTTATTTTGGGATTTCGGCGGGGGACATCAGCCTCACTGTTGGCTTGTTTTAATTAATTCTGATCGCGTCACGATTCATGTTTGTTTATGATAATGCAAGAATTATGGGATTTATTGTGGGAAGGCGAGCAACTCTTACTTGACTTGGCCAAAGTTTCTGGATAATCAACCACATAAAAAACAAAACTCATGATTATGCACGGGCAGTTAAACTTTTCATCAAATATTGACAACAGTCCCAGACTCTCCTTATGACCGAGACTAGGGTATATGGAGTTTAGAATAATTTCATTCTCTGTTTAGGTTTCAATTTATGAAATCTTGTTATTGAAGACAATAAAGGAGGGTGGATTTCCACAAAATTCAGTAAGGTGGTGTTTGTTCAAATAAAGATGCATTTATAAGGGGCAAATTTAGGTAATCTTTGTCTTCTTCTTATTGAGAATGGCTGAATAGTTTTCCTTGACAGAAATAAATTTAATGAAATAAAGTTATAAGAGGTGTTTGAATGATGTGATCTCTATTTTGTGGTTTATGCGTATTTTCGAAATGATGCTAAATGAACTTCTTATTGGATTAATGATTTCTTTATAATGACACTAGTTCTTTATCATACATGTATATAATTATTACCCATACATCATGAAATATGCATTTATACACCCACATTGAAATGTCATATTAATATACTGTTGTCCCTGTTACAGAGTTATTTCCCTTGATCTTGCAACAGAACCCATGTTAAAGCATTAATACAGTTACACAATATATAGATCTTGTTTTTTTTTATTTATGTAAGGTTTCAGAATGCAACAACAGTTGGGACCACATAGGTGCTGTGAGTACATATTGTTGCATGAAAAAAATAATGGTGTATATAATTAATAAACTGTTTATAGTGTTAATATTATATTGTTTTAAAACAGTGGTTTTTTTGAGCTTATAAGATGGTGTTTTCATTTAATAATGCCTCACATCTCAGTCATTATTATTATTTCTGATGGAAGTTGTTATTTGGTAAATTAATACATGTCATGTAGTACAAAACAAAAGAAATGAATTGGAATTGTTAGTATTGTATGTAGCCGACAAAAGAGCAGAATTTGAATAACAGTGTTTGTTTAATATCCATCTTATGTGTGGGTTCGAAATTAATGGTTAAATCTTGATTTAGTAGTAAAGTATCTGTATTTGTGATTATTTACATTAAGAATATATTGTTAATAAATTTAAAACAGTAGACCTACATTCAACACATTATTAAATTATTTATTTTTCCATTTCAAATGTTGCTCATTTTTATTTTGAATATTGGCAAGAAATAATAAAAGTACATATATAATATATAAAGGTTAATTGCAAAAATGTACTAATATACAAATCTTTTGTTTGATTAAAATTGTAGATTAACTTTTATTTATTTATATTATGTAAATATGTATTATGTTAACATGTATTTATTTTGGTGACATAAAAAATGACTTAAAACATGATTTATGTTATGTATCTATAAATAAAATCAAAAATGTCTACGTGTATGTTCCCACATCATGCTTCTTTACGGCCCCCCCCCCCCCCCACACACACACACATGTGGTATCAAATTAATCAGCATGACTCTGTGAACGCTTTAGGCCAGTTTCATTATTCTGATCATTTCAATAATAGATAGCATTATTTAAATAAAACTTTCAGAAATAATTAATAATTGTAGGCCTATACCGTAGGCTACCCAGGTTGCTTTCAGTTAAAAGTAATACACCATCAGTACGGTACTAAAATACACCAAAACCTGCATAAAAAACACAGTCAGTGACAGTTAGCCTATTGGCAATAAAAGTATTGAAATTGAAGTAAAATTTTCAGGAATTAAAGAACTAAATTTGAACACAATTAACAAATAATAGGAAATGGTCCACTGGAATTGATAAAAATGTTTTAATAACTATTTTTACACTATATTATAGCCAACTTTTTAATGATGACCTCATTCCACATGTAAAAGGGGGCTCATAGAGTCATAGGCTCCGGTATATTAATCTAATTAAGTAATAATGGCGTGGATGTAAAATTTTGTGTGAAAAAAATGTAAAATTCAAATTGCACCAGTAGCTATAATACTCTACGTCTTTATTTATTGTAGGTCTTCGTACGGTATCAGCCTAGCTACGGGAGAAAATAATTCTGAAGTTTCTAATGCGCTGCTGGTTCCAGGGTTACCAATTTAATACCAATTATTCCTTTCACACTACATAATAATTACATACACAGGGGCTTTCGCAACAGAAATGTTTTGAGCTGGGATTTGAAGGTGTTAAAATTCAAGAAGTTAATTCTATACTTCTAAGTAAAGTTCTATAATAAATTATAGACCTACTGGGATTAAGATAGAACTGATTAGAAAGTGTATCACGCATTGCTGACAATCATGATAATTCATAATACGGTTTATGACATTTAGCGTGGTAGCGAGTTATATTTGACCGAGGACACGCAGAACAATACTATCGGCACTCCATTGATAAACAACGTAACCATGCATTCATTTGTAAACAATATGGCGGCCGTGGTCTTATTTTGTTGTTCACGTCATAGTAAAAATACGTAAACCCATTATTATCGATTTCTGTATTATAAGTAGAGAGGTTGGAATGGTCTGCCGTAAACAGGTTCAGGCATTCATTATATAGTTTTATGAGGATCTATCTATTGGCTTAATTTGAGTTAAAGCAAGCGCTGATTAACCGATATATATAAACTAAGGTAGCGAGGGAACAAGACACAGGGAAGAGGAGGTATGTTGAGAATATATATTATTTAAAGAATTGATGAAATTTATAAACCGGGATATGTCACTTTGTGGTGGTGGCCTAGTTATATTACCCGGTGAAATTGGTGCCTGGTAATGTTTTAAAAATATAGCCTATATATAGGCCTATAGTTTATTTAAAGTATCGGTACGTAAGCTTACCGTAGACTTACCGTTAACTATGTGGGCTTTATAGCCTACATAGATATCAATAAAAAATCATTGGGTGGGACTTTGTAGACAGGGGCCTATTTCCCGAAATTTTAACTAAGATAAGATCCAAATTTTAGGAATTTGATTGGACAATATTACAATGATTTTAGTTCTTATCCAATCAAAATTGAAGTATCTACTAAAATTTGGATTTTATCTTTAGTTAAAATTTTGTGAAACAGGGCCCAGAGGCTACTGGCATGCAAGAAAATTCCTAATAAAATTTATTGGAATATTTTGAGTAAGGTAGCCTACCATTTTCTTTAATAGTTTTCTATTTTATTTCAGGTTAGGCCTACTCTATGGACGTGAGAAATGTGTAGTTTATACCAGTACCGGTACCAGAAATTGTAAAACAAAAGTTTCATGGTAATAGCCTACAGCAATCATGCAGCATCAGTATTATCGGAGGGATACATCCCCCTCAAAGATTCCCAGGCCACGTGCTAAGGATGTGTCACAATATAAACCCACAAAATTAGATTTAATGAAGGAAGAGTATCATCGTAAGCTGATGAAGGAACGGGAACATAAAATCATAGAAATGTATGAAAACAATCAGAAAAAAGCTCTAGAAAGAGTATCACGCTTAGATCAAAGAGGACAGAGGGGAAATTCTGTGCGGAACTTTTTTGAAGAAGCAAGAGCATTAGAAGCCAGTGGTAATATGAATGCAATTCAACAACATTATAACCGTTCTAATAAAGACACTAGGCGTTCTTCTGTGCCAAATGTTCCTAAAACTTACGGCAAGAGAAGTGCAGGAAAAGATAGAGAAAATCTACTTGCTCCCATCGATAGGAAACTAAATGGAGAAAATCCTTTCAGTACAAGGCCTCAAAGAGCTCGCCAACCTGTGTATAGTGATGGGGAGGTCAATCGTACAAGTGCAGTTAAATCTTACAGTGCTCCAGTCTCGAGTAAATCAAAACGCATTGATATCAATGACATGGATCCTACAAAAACACATAATCTGGAAGATACAAGTTTTTATAGCTCTGGATCAAGTTCACCTCCAGAGCTAGCTCAATTGTCAACACTCAAACGCAAAAACTCTATAAACAAGAAAGATCCATTACCAGGAATTCCCAAAGAAAGTCAAGAAAAGTTGACAGATTTTCAAAAATGGCAACTGGAACAAGTTCGTGCCCGAGAGGAAAGGCTTCACCGACATCGCAGTCAAGGAAAGATGATGGGCTCAGAGAAATATGACTCAGATGAAGGCATTGATAGTGATAAAGATAATCAAATTAATGTAGAAGAAGAGATCCTCAGAAAACAGCAAGAATTAATGAATAAAATAGCTCATCAACAAGCAGAGTTGGATAGAATCAAAAACGAAAAAGATAAACAGGCAGAAATGGTAATATTATACTTATTATATTTTTGGGTTTGACAGAAAAAGTTCCTCAATTTTACATTTTTGAAAATGTTTCTTCAGTTTGATAGTACATGTATGTCCAATTTTGACTAGGAATAGAGCAATCTCTGTCATTACAATTTCTTTATATCTGTGTCACATACCTGAGGGATTGCTGTTGCATGGACATCAAAGAAATTGGCAGTGATCTAGGATAATTTTAACCATTTTATTTTCCTCTAAGACTATAAGACTAAGTAAAGGATGTTTCCCTTTAATTAGGTTGTTTGTCATTTAATAGTTCCAATCTGTGTAGGTACCCAAGGTGATCATACAAATGATCATGTATAGAGAATCTTCCTTTTGTCAATTTGTATTCAACTTGAAACATGTGTTATTACACTAAAAAAACAAAAAGGAAAATCTCATTGTTATACCTACATAATTATTGGACCCATGATTATTGAATCATTAATTACCACAAAGTCCATGAACCCATGCACTAAGAAGATGTATTGATTGATGTATAATGAATCAATATATGGTTATGGAATATTGTTAACATCCACAATATAATGTGATATTGTTTGGTAACTATTTGAACTGCATCATTGCATAAATGTATTGGTAGACTTTATTTACCCACACAAAAATCAATCAAACATCATTCTATAGTTTTATAAACATTATTTGAGTTCGCTTAAATCTACCATATTTATAGCAATACCCAGTAATACTTTCCTATTTTAAATAATAAAGGGCCACTCCTGATAACCTTTTGGAGAATAAGGCTGCTTAATTTTGTGTTAAAATCCCTTAAAATCTTCTTCCTCAGGGTCAAGCAATTAACTCAATATATGTGATAGGTTTTAATTTTTTCAAACACCCTAAAACGGTCAGGTTTCATACGGAAATGGAAACTGGTTTCCTAAGCTGCATTATGCAGTGTCTGGATAAAACCAGAATTTATTTTATAAGTATAATGTCGTAGGAGAAATTTACCTCTCGTTATAAAGAACTGCACATGGGTCGTTCACTGTATAGACCTATTATAAAGGAACAGTAATTGATTATCAGGTCACTCAGTGAAAAAATTTACCCAAAATCTTAAAAGGGTTACGTGTTTGGATAAGCAGTTTTGACATTCACATCCAAACAACTCAATACTGTGTTATAGCCTGTGATAGCTACATGTATTTATGACAGATGACAGCAGAATGTCAGAAATTGTTGGTCTTATATTGAGGGGAATCCTATTGAATCTGGTGAAGTAACCCTCTTTATATGATCTGCAGCCACGGTGGGTCTGTGAGTAAGGCGCTGGCTCACTAACCAGGAGGTCTCTGGTTCTCTCCCGTTGTTGTTCGAGAAATTTCCTGTGATTTTCCAGTATAATTTCCTCTTGTCAGTACTGTACTCATTAGCCTATCAGTGCAAAAAGTATCCAGTCAGATTTAACTATGCTAAAATGTTTCGTGTGATTTTTTTTTTTAGAAAAAGATTAAAAATCACTAATGGCTCTGGTCTAATAAATAAAGAAATGTCGTACAACATTAAATTATTCATTTTGGATTTTTTTAAATACTTATCTTCTTAGGAACGAAGAGAAGAAGAAAAACGTCAACAGAAAGCAATAATAGAAAGAGAGAAACAACAGAAAAAAGAAAGGGAAAGACAGAGGAAACAAGAAGAGAAAGACAGAAAAGACGAAATGAAGAGGCAAATGCAAGAAGAAAGAAGAGCTGCTGAAGAAGAAGCGGAAAGGATGAGAGAAGAAGAAAATCACAGAAAATCTGAGCAACACCAGCAATATGGGAATCATACCTATAGGCATGACAATCAATCATCTAGTCAAAACCCCAGCCCACCTCCATCTCATAATTATAGACCACATCCACCAGCTAATAGAAAACCTGCCACAAAACCTCAACCACGCAATCGTACACCTACAGAACCTGGTGAAGAACTAGAACATATTCCAGGGCCAGATGTAAATTTCTATATTCAAGCTGCTGCCGAAGATCATTCTGGAGGTCAGTCCATGCAATTGCGGGAATGTGGACTATGTGGCAGACGGTTTGCTGTAGACAGATTGGCAAAACACGAAAATGCTTGCAAAACTGCCCAAAAGAAGCGCAAGAAATTTGATCCAACAAAGATGAGAACACAGGGAACTGAATTGGCTCAATATCAAAATTCTGCCAAATCAAAGTCTAAACCTGCTGTAAGTATGAAGAACTTTATTTCTCTTTATTTAGTCAAGCTCGAAATATTTGAATTAAGCATCCTTTTGATAAAGTTTGATGCAAGACTCTCTTTATTGATGAGCTGTTGATGTCAAAACATGTCATAAATCAATATATCTGTGCTATGGTTACCAGTATTAAATGCAACAATGGATTATTTTCAAGAGCTCTCAAGCAGATCTTCCATAAAAAGCTGACACAATTTTGAAAAAAAACCCAAAAGCTTGGTGACAAATTAAATAAAATAACAAATAATGGGTATTATGGTACTGGACTTAACATTAGATTAGTTTACTGCTTTGGTTTCCGGTTGTTGTTTGAGATGACGAATAAGTAGGTGGTATAACAAAGTGTTCGATTAATTTATAATGACAATAGAGTTGTTGTGATTTAACCATCAATGGCTGAAAGAGAGGTGGAGATATTGATTTGATCATTGAATCGTGCTACGCAGCCATTACCTATCGCTTCTATAATATGTTTTAATTATCAGCAACGATCTTTCCCATCACAATTTCTATCTACACTAAATCCCTAATCAATGTGTTAATTACATTGAGCAGGGAGATATCTATTTATTACCTAAACTGATTTAAATGTAATGGGGTTTAACATCCTACTGTTCTGCTCCTAAACTGGTATATTAAAACAGTGGAAAAAAATTGATTTAAAGATGCGCTATACAAGAGCTGAATATATGACTTTTTTTCTGGCTTCAATTAAATGCTATAATCTTATATAGATTATTATTTAGACATTTATTCACACAAAAAGCCCCTAATCAACTCTCTAGATCATCAGACGACTGGGATATTAGGTAGATTTGACAATGTCTGACATATCTTTATTAATCGTTAAAATGGAAAATCAAGACTTTGTTTATTATAATTATAGTACTTGCCAATCAATACTTTTACTATTTATTCTATTTCTTGCCACAACTTATAGTTGCTGAGAAAAAAAGTAATTTGTTTGAAATTTTCAATATATTCATTTAAAACATTTATTTGTATTTGGTCTATCCTTTGATAAGCCATGTTTGCCCATCTGCCCTGTAGTTGAAATCAGTAGCTTATTCCCTCCCCTCTTATATTCTTTCAGCCAAAGAAACAGAATTGGAGAAAGCAACACGAAAGTTTTATCGAGTCAATTCGCTACGCTAAGAAGGTTACAGATATTGAAAATAAAGGAGGAAATGTTAGAGATGTAACCCCTCCACCTCCTACAGAGAATCCAGATTATGTGGCATGTCCACACTGTTCCCGTACTTTTAACTCAACAGCAGCAGAAAGACATATTCCACGCTGTAAGGATATCAAGGGTAAACCTGCTATATCCAAACGAAGATAATTGCAATCCCTTCAAATATTTTTATAAAATTCTTTCGTTTTAAAGCTTATGATCTATTTATTGCTATTTATATTTTATATGAAACCAAGCACCTCAATTTTGTATAAATGTCTTATTTGAATCTTGCGGGCAAGCAAATTAAAAAACCAGGGTATTAGGAATTTTTTTTGTCCATTTTAAAAACAAATCCAGGTGTTAATATCAAGTACTTTACCTTAGGTGTTTTAGTCTGAGAGTTGAGAGCGTTGACTGCCCCGCAACCATATGTGACCTGTCACACCAAACTGGGTATTAAGTAGAAAAAATTAGTATTGCCATGAAAAATAAGCTTGGATCTAACCATTGCGTATTGACAGGGGCCTGTTTCATAAAATATTAACTAAGATAAAATCCAAATTTTAGTAATTTGATTGGATAATATCAGATTGACTTTGGTGCTTAGCCAATCAAAATTGAAGTATCTACTAAAATTTAGATTTTATCTTTTGTTAAGATTTCGAGAAATGGCCCTGTTTTCTTTTCGAAAACATCAATGATTCAATTTATGAACAAAAGGAAATGAAATGTTTTAGAAAAGCGTACAATTTGAGTCTGAAAGTGACCGGTAACATTCTCTTAAAAACAACATTTGCTATGGCATTGATGTATTTCCTACATCCAATTGTAAAATAAATTTTTTTTTCTTGATTCTTTTGTTTGAGAAATAATATACAAAGTAGGTGGCCAAATGCATAATTTAATAAATTCTAAAATACAAGGTAACATTATATGAGTCCTACCTTAAGTCTCATTTGATTCAAGATAAAATACTTTATGCAAAACCCTTTGGCCATGACAACCATTTTAAATTATTTTAAAAAAGTGTGATATTTCGGTAAATATCCATGTTGCTATTGTAAATGAATGACAATGATACAATTTCCTTTAAATGTATTTTAAATTAACTTTATGATAGTTTTAGTCATTTGGGGTGGGGGATGGCTTAATGGTCAACACATGCGTATTGTACTGTAAAGTCTGTCATTCCCCATTCGATTCCCCACTTGAACATGGCAAGTAGAGTCGTCTGTCCAACCCCACAGGTTTGTCTGGGTCCTCTGACTGGTAAAGACCCCTACGTGCAGGCGAATGGTTAAAATCAAAAAAATTGAACACTGTTAGTCTCAAAATTACCTAGTTTGTGTCGATGTTGGTTAAACCCCATTTCCATCTCCCTCTCAAAAGTCATTGACAAAAAGAAATAGGGCAGGACAGTTCACTTATACTTCAATTTTTATACGCCCACATTTTCATGTGGACGTATATTGTCGTCGCCCCTGTTCGTCCGTCCGTCCGTCCGTCCGTTCACAATTGTTTGTGAACAGTCTACAGGTCACAATTCTTATCCGATTTCAATGAAACTTAAAACATAGGTTTATCACCCTAAGATCTCGGTTCCTTTCGATATTGGCATGTATCGGACTGTAACTTCATGGGTTATGGCCCCTGATTGTACGAAAAATCACGTTTTTTAGCTTGTGAACAGTTTAGAGGTCACAATTTTGAACCGATTTGGACGAAACTTGAAATGCATGTTTATAACCCAAAGACCTTGGTTCCTTTCGATATTTGCGCCAATCGGATCGTAACTTCCTGAATTATGGCCCCTGATTGTCCGAAAAATCGCCCTTTTTAGCTTGTGGTCCCTCTGGAGGTCAAAATTGTTATCCGATTTAAAAAAACGTTTGATTATATCACCGTTCCATGGTTATGAAGGTTGAGTTCGAATTTCGTGAAAATCGGACCAAAATTGACGGACAAAATGGCCGCCATTTGTACGCGAATAGTGTGAAAATATGTTAAATCAAGGTTGTGAACAGTGTAGAGGACACAATTTTGAACCGATTTGGATGAAACTTGAAATGCATGTTTATAACCCAAAGATCTTGGTTCCTTTCGATATTTGCGCCAATCGGATCGTAACTTCCTGAATTATGGCCCCTGATTGTCCGAAAAATTGCCCTTTTTAGCTTGTGGTCCCTCTGGAGGTCAAAATTGTTATCCGATTTAAAAAACCGTTTGATTATATCATTGTTCCATGGTTATGAAGGTCGAGTTCGAATTTCGTGAAAATCGGACCAAAATTGACGGACAAAATGGCCGCCATTTGTACGCGAATAGTGTGCAAATATGTTATATCAAGGTTATGAACAGTGTAGAGGACACAATTTTGAACCGATTTGGATGAAACTTGAAATGCATGTTTATAACCCAAAGATCTTGATTCCTTTCGATATTTGCGCCAATTGGATCGTAACTTCCTGAATTATGGCCCCTGATTGTCCGAAAAAATGCCCTTTTTAGCTTGTGGTCCCTCTGGAGGTCAAAATTGTTATCCGATTTAAAAAACCGTTTGATTATATCACCGTTCCATGGTTATGAAGGTTGAGTATGAATTGTGTGAAAATCGGACCAAAATTGACGGACAAGTTGGCTGCCGTTTGTACGCGAATATTGTGAAAATATGTTATAAAGGTTGTGGACCTTATAGAGGTCACAATTTTGAACCGATTTTGATGAAACTTGACATGTATGTTTATAACCCAAAGATCGTGGTTCCTTTAGATATTTGCGCCCATTGGATCATAACTTCCTGAATTATGTCCCCGGATTGTCAGAAAAATCGCTTTTGTTCGCTTTTGGTCCCTCTGGAGGTCAAAATTATTATCCGATTTAAAAAAACGTTTGACTATATCACCGTTACATGGTAATGAAGAGAGAGTTTGAATTACGTGAAAACCAGACTAGAATTGACGGACAAAACGGCCGCCGTTTGTACACGAATAGTGTGAAAATATGTTATATCAAGGTTGTGGACCCTATAGAGGTCACAATTTTGAATCGATTTTGATGAAACTTGACAGGTATGTTTTAAACCCAAAGATCTTGGTTCCTTTCGATATTTGCGCCCATCGGGTCATTACTTCCTGAATTATGTCCCCTGATTGTACGAAAAATCACCCTTTTTAGCTTGTGGTGCCTCTGGAGGTCACAATTATTATATGATTTAAAAAAAAACGTTTGATTATAAAAACCAAACAAATTCTAATGATTTTCTGATAATTCCTTAATATGCGACAATTCTTGTTGACTGCCCGGACGATTTGGCTGCTGTGTGGGCGTATGTTTCGTTGCCTGGCAACCTATTTTTAGAATTTGAAAACGAAACAATTGGCAATATAAACTGATAATAGATATCCAAAACATGAGTTTTATGCATTCTAATGTGTTTATACCTAATTGCTATTTGTGACTGAATGTGGGTGTGACTTAATACTCACTTTGGTGTGGTGGGCTACAAGTGTAGTCAAAATGTGTGTTTTCTGAGTATTGTTTGGTTGTGGGCATTATTCATAAATGATTGCTAAATTCCCAATAATAAATGGTCCCATATACATATGGCTATAAGTATGCTTAGAAATTATAAAAGGAAAGAGTGTATTGTTATTGTAAATATGTGTTGTTACTATTGTTGATAAATATGCTATTATGTGATAATCTATTTATAAATTATGAGTACTATAAATACAGCAGTATTACTATAACTGTATTTACTATAGGTTCTTGATATAATAATTTTGTGTATATATTTATAAATCTCATTACTTAATTTATCTCCCATGTTATTGAACTCTTGCTGGCTCAATACTTATATATTATTTATATTTTACTTACATATAAATTTTGAGTGAGAGAACTCCATCACAACAGATAGGAATGTGATATATTATTGATTGTTGTCTATATTGTTGTTAGAAGCGTTGCTATAGGTACTTTTCCTTGGATCACTCATCCATATAATTCTGGATGTTTCTTCAATTTAAATATTTTTTTTTTTTTCGATTGGTGCCTTGAAATATTTACTTACAGTAATGTGCTATTTTCTTTGGCCAAAATGGGGTCAATTGACAGGCACAAATCAGGTCAAAATTGGGTGAGTGCCTAAATAAATATCTTGATTTAAAAGCATCCACAAAATAAAATACTGAATGCATATCTGTGCACAGGAGATATTATTCTTTATTGTCTTCACTGGGTCGAAAATTAATTGAGAACAGGTACTGAATTCAATTGATTCACATCTCAAAAATAAAATTGTGCCATTTAATTAACTCCTGCATTTTAATAGTTAAGTGTATTTATAAAGTATCCAAATTTAAGAGTGAATTAATGTCTCGATGTGTCATTTATCACAAATTATGATTAATAGAAATTTCATCAATCTATCCACTATCTTTTATTGGCAGTGAAGAAACATGATTATTTAGCATTGGTAAATTGTTTTATTAATTAACTTTTAAATAATCAGAGTACCGTACATATTGTGTAAATAAAAGCTGAGAAATATGGTATTTTAGTGCAAATGAGGCATCGAGACTTTAAAAGCAATAAAAGCATTGAGTTTTAAATGGTCCACCTTAATCTGGATAATATTTGTGTTGTGTAGAATAAGTTGACTAATTTGAGTGTGTCCCTCTACGAACAGTTTCTATTCCTATGTTCACATTGGCATGCATGTAAAAGAACCCTTGATAGCTTGAATTTTAAGATGAGAAGGCAGGAACACTGCTGCCCGGGTAAAAGTCCTCTCATAGCACACTGCATGATGTATAGGCTTGTCGTCATCAGTATAAAAATTATACTTTTAGATTAATTTTACTTTTAGTGTCCATGTAGGGCAAGTTCATAATTTATAGTAACTTGCTGTAATCCTTGTTTATCATTTTTGCATGTATTGATATTAAAATTTGAACAGAGACCAGATGAAAACAGCATGGCTAAAGGATCAAATTGATGGAGGAGAGATAACTGAATCTGTGCATATTATACTATAAACATTGTATATACTGATTTAATGAAGGCATGGGATGTTTGTATTGATAGAAATTGACTTTAGAAAGCTATAACTTCATTTTTGTTTTACAATTTTCTATTACCTAGATAGCTCATTGATGAGTAAATCGGTCAAAATTAATAGCAAAATATGAACAACCAAATATGGCTTTCTAAACTTTTTGTATCAATCCATACATCTACTCAAATGTTTTTATTTAGATTTGTAAACATGTGGTGATAGAATTATATGCATGGATTAAGTTATTATAATCAATTGATTTTATCCAGAGGTTGCACTTGTTGGGCCCTGGCTCTCGATCAATTTTAATCTAACTAGGATTGTCAACTCAGTACTTGTCTAAAAGTAATGAACAGTTCAGAAGTGAATGAGGCAAACAGTAAAATCTCAGAAAACTGATAATTTTGATCATATTTCCTACCATGACTACAAATATTAAACAGTAAAACCTCAAAATGAATTTTACTCTGAAACTGATAATTTTATCATATTTCCTACTATGACTACATTTATTAGATAGTATTAAAATACACTTTTGCACAAAAATATGTCATTTTTTATACTAGATTTTGAAAAAATGCAAAATTAAAACTAAAAAGAAAATATTGGAAACGATACATTGAAATTCATCTTTTTGCACCAATTTTATTCATGAACCAATTCTTGTACCCAGATAAGCTGTTTGATTGGTTGAATCTTTTGGGTGATAGTGATGAAACTTTTTCTACTTAGGCTAAGTGCAGATAAGCAGTTTGATAAGTATTTTGGGAATGAGCTGGGTAGGGGCATCAGCCACGCTTATTAGCTAGTTTGAAAGATGGTGGACCAATTATGACTCCCCAAAATAAAGTCACTTTATTTTTATAATTAATTAAATAACCAAGTTTAATATATATAATATTCAATAGTTTGTTAATTATATTGTATACCAATGTACTGTGATAACTTTGTGATATCAAATACTGTATATAATGTCATCCGTCCACTTATTTATTAAGCCAGATTGTTACATGATGTAAAAGTATAAATTATAGTTATATTGTTAAAATTGCAAGATAAACCCTCAACCAGCCAGGAAACCAACAAAGAGTTAAATAGGATAGTTAGTAGTTAGTGGTATATTTACATGTCTAACAATAATATGCACCAGCTTAATCTCTAACTTACTGTATAAGGATTAACGAAACTGCTTGTATATAATTATTATTCACAACAAAAGCAATTGAATATAATGGAAGTAAAAACATGCAGTACTAACAGAGTCATACCCACTAAAATACATTTTGGGAAAATAATGCATCGTTTTTTTTTTTAATTTTCAATTTGTTTTCTTCTTTTGGATGAATCTTAAATTGTTTTTTTTAATTAATTTCTGTTTTAAAATGACCTTACTGTAAAATGAATGCAATTTGAGACAAAATTATTTCAAAATAAAACTGTATTAAACTGCCAAACTATTAGGGTAAAATCCTGCTCAAGGAAAATACATAACTGGTTAATTATTAATGATCCGTCCATGGTATACATAAAGATAATTTTACTTTTTATATAATAAATTAAAATTTGCTCAATTTTTTTTATCTTATGTTTTGGGTGTAAAAGTTTTTATATAATGATGAAAACTGCTTAAATTATGTGATACTTCCAAACTAATGCTCTCTAATGATTCTGTTGCTCGTAATTGTTTCGTTTTGTAATTTTCGTATATTATGTTAGCAATCACTAGATTGAAGAAATGGAGGAAATGATCACATCTATAAGGCATAGCTATATGTTTTGTGAGCCTTTGCCCACAAATTTAAAAAATATACTCTCCTGCCCCTCCCATCTGCCTTTATTATGGGTTTTTTTCTTTTTTTCTGGATACTGAAGTTTATATGATTCTCTTATGTGTGAATATCCCTGTTATACATCTATTGTGATATTTTTATAAAGTTATCATTTATCAGATGAGAAAGTAGTTTTACATAATTCCATGTTAAAATTAAAGGAAACTCTTTCATTGAAGAAAAAAAGCTATTACTATTAAATACAGATGTAAATGTAATTATTGAAACCATGCTATTACTATTAAATACAGATGTAAATGTAATTTATTTAAACCATGCTATTACTATTAATTACAATTGAACATTTAGTTATTTAAACCATGCTATATTGCATTTGTTTTAAAATAATTGTTCTTTGTTAAAGTCTGTCAACATCTAGTGTTAAATTGTTATTTGATGAGAAAAACACAAATAAAAACCATTTCTTCTGATCCAAATGTCTAATGCTGGAATTTAAAGAGCACATAAAATGAGTAAACTAAATTCATTGAGCTTATAGACATTGGTTACTATATGCATTTTACGGCAGTTTAACATCGATCTGATGAAAATTAATTCAGATATCGTCACCCAAAGTCGCAAATATAGGCCTCCCGTAAAAACGACTTGGCCAATTATTGAAAACACTCTTAATCCCCTCAGACGCCAGTGACGTCACAGTGACCGAATGCATATTCGGGATGTTTATTCCTTGATTACCTGTATACACTCGGCGTGTGTATTCGTTAACGCCTGACTGATTCCTTAATCCCCCTAATTAAATAACAATTGACTACGGAATAATTTGTTTTGTACTTTATAATTTGTTTTATAAAGACAGTTGTTGTAGCCATATTCCCCATGTGTTTTTTTTTATCAGAATAAGCCGACCGTAAGCAAACAATAATTGGCTTCTGATTGAAACAAGATTGGTGTGAAATTGTTATAGCCGGCGCTACGGACATCTTTTAAGCCGATAGAAATAATCAATTGTCGGCTTTTAAGAAACGAAATGGTTTCAAATAATAATCATATAAACTTAGGATACCAACATTTGTATTATTATTTATTGATCATTTTATCATACACCGAGCGAAATGGAGGCAGAATATTTGGAGTTATCATGTAGCAGTAGTTCTTTTAGCTTGGGCAGTGTATCGGATACAGATACGTCGCGAGAAATGATTAATATAGCGCCATATATGTTTTGAGCCGTATTTATCTGACTTTAGTAGTTCCGTAGAGGATGGCGATGTAGAGAATACGGGATCTAACAATGACAATCATCCGATTGTTGCGAGAATAGATTCTCTGGAATGGTACGTACCGGAATATATAATATTTTACACACTTATTTTTGTGTTCTAATTTATTGACTGAATGACAGTTTTAAAATTTTACTAATTTATAATATCTATTAAATTATAGAAAATCGCACGAGAAGCTCGATTTCTCGAGTGATCAAACAACAATTTTTTGATTGGTTAGAAGTATCTAACCGCGGGAAAATTTACAGTTACTATTGTACACAATTTAATCATATGGAAGAAATAGCTATAGTTGACTATTTTGTTATTTGATTTCAGATCGAATCACCGATGTTTTTATAATAAAGTTAATGTTAATCGTATTGTTTGTATGATCGTATGATCATTGTTTTGTTTTTAATGAAGTATTCTTGTATTGTTTGTTAATTGGCGTTATGATTTTAGCAATTTGATTGTTTGATTAGTGTTTATTGTCAGTGTCAGAAAATGCCGAAGTTAAAATCAGAAAATGCCGTGGTATTTCTTAATAACACAATTTGTAGTCCTTCACTTAACAGTCATGTAACTTGCAAACGTTTTTATTCATCCGTCGATGATAAACAATGATCACGTGACAACCATAACTGAAATGGCTATAAAATAAAGTTCTGTACGACTATGACAATACGTACGTAACTAACGTACGAAAATTAAATGGTAATAGGTAGGGTGAGTCTGTCGTTCAGATTGCCTGTCAATAGTGTAATAAAAAAAAATCGATTTAGAACTGCTTTATTGGCATAATGCCAACCGATATGTCACGTATCATTGGAATTCTCCAATGGAGATTCTGTCGGGGAAAACATCCACTGTTTCTCTCCCCGTGTATTCGATGTTCAATCAGGGAATTATATCCAATGACGATTTAAATTTACCTAACAACTGGTCAGTGAATCCATCAGTTATTATTTTAATATCTACCGGTACCTGAAATTCACACGGACAGAGCGTGGAAGACGTGCAATTCTGAAACCATGCCGAGACTGTCTTCAATGACCACGTGGCTTATTTTAATGTACCTTTTATGAATAATCAACAAGCTTGTTTTGAATATTTTACCGGATTATAGAAAGAATATCCATATCCCGACTTGACTGGCATTCATCGTAGGAATGGAACCCGGGAAAAGTTTTATTCTCTGTTTGCGTATTTCGAAAACTTCAATTAAGTTAGGTCGCAGCCCATAGCAATCGTTCGCAAAATGTTCACTGCATATCACTGTTGTGACTGTAGGTTGCCAATCAGGATTTGAATTGTTTACAAACGCAATCCACCTTTTCCGTAAGATTTCATCCTTGGGAAATTTATGAAACGCCGGCACATTATTCCCCTTTTCCTTGCTGGAATTTCCACAACTCTCAATAACACAACGATAATACGGCATCTTGAAATACACTCCGAAATATTCTAGTCACAAATATATAATCTATTACAACTCAAGACGAGAAAGGTCCGCTTTTGCTACTACTACCTGATGTTTTAACGTCCGCTTCCACAGAAGTGATATCGCAGACAAGACATAGGAGAGCCGAGGCTTCTTCCTGTTTTTAGAATATGATTTTGCAATCTTTCCATTTGCGGCCTTGAACCATGGAATAGGTTTAGTGAGAAGTTCTTCCCTTTATTTAATAAAACACATGTTGTTTGGTAGTTGATCTGTAGGGACAGCATTTATGCAGACATATATGTGTCTCGTCTCTGGATTGGTAGAGGTCATCTTTTGAGGTATAGTGTTTAGGTGCCAGGCCCGTCTTATCGTGGCCTCCCCTTACTCCACTTATCCCACTTTGTAGGTTTGGTGTTTTTCTAGTGGATTAGTGTTTAGATGCCGAGTCCGTCTCCGTGACCCTCCCTTACTCCACTAGCCCGCTACTTTGGTGTATATCCCCTATGTAGTTTAGTGTTTAGATGCCGAGCTCGTCTTATCGTAGCCCCCTCTTACTTCACTATTCTACTTAATCCAACGGTGTTCATTAAATCGTGGATTAGTTCGAAGATTTGCAGCTTCAGATCGGGTCTTGGAAAGAGTAGGTTCTTAGTGTTGAGCGGTATGTTGTTGGTCTCCATCATCTCCACTAGTTCCGTTCTCTCTTCCTTGAATACCTCGCAGTCTACCAGGACATGGTTGGTGGTACATTCTTCTCCGCACTCACAGACGATGACTTGGTGTTTGTAGTCTCGCAGCCGCTCTTTCACCCTTAGTTTCGATATAAGTTTGCATATATCTCTTCTAGGGTGATTGATAGCTGTCTTCGTGTAGATCTTGTCATCCAGCCGGAATCTGTATGTGTCAAGTTCAACGAGCTTTAATTCCCAGAGTGAATTGACCTGTCTTTTTACCATACTGTAGATTTCCGTGGTGCTGTATTCTATGGTGCGGAGTGGTGCTGTGTCCCCGAGACCTTCATTTGCGAGTCGATCTGCTTCCTCGTTTCCTCTAATGTTCACATGTGATGGAATCCACACGAGCTCTAATTTGCTTCCCTTCTCTAGGACCCTCTGGTACAGCTGCCTGATTTCCAAAATAACTTCTGGTCTTGAGTCCGAGTTGTCATTTTGGATTGAAATCAGACTGCTCAGAGAGTCGCTTGGGATGACGAACTTCCTAGTCTTTTGATAAGAGATCCATGATATAGCATCACGGATGGCCACAATCTCTGCAGTGTACACCGAACAGTTATTGGGCAGTTTCCTGCTTATTCCCTGTTCCCCGTTTGGCAGGTATATTCCAAACGAGCTGGTGCCCCTTTCAGGATTGCGTGAGCCATCCGTATAAACATGTTCCCAGTCATCCGACGGCCAGTTGTCTTCCAGGTGTTCCAGAGAGAGAGCCCGTGCTGCAGTGGGGTTGTTTTTCTTGTCGGTTTTCTGTAGCAGATCTAGATTGACCGGTGGTATTGGGAGTGTCCAAGGAGCGATCGATGGTGGGTCGTGTTCGTTTATCACGAGCTCCTCTAGTCGTAGTTCCTTGACTGTTTCCCTGATACCCTGGCCGAAGCTTTTCTTTCTAGGATCTCTTACATATCTTGTCTTCTTTAGGCTGACAAAGGCCGGGGATCTCTCGCCCAATTGCGAGATCTTAGCCCAATACCTTGTTGCTAGTTCTTTTCTTCTTAGGGATAGGGGCAACTCTCCGGCTTCCTGTAGTAATGCCTCTCTCCTGGTCCCAAGCCCTACTCCAGTCGCAATACACAGAGCTTTGTATTGGATGGTGTCAAGCTTACTTAAGAGTGTTGGCGCGCAGTTCATGAAGACCAAAGATCCGTAGTCTAATACAGAGCGTATTAGAGCACGATACACCATTATAAGTGTAACTCTATTGGCTCCCCAGGTGCTACCCGTTATTTTTCTCATTAAGTTTAGGACTTTGGAGCATCTATCTACAGTCCAGTCGATGTGCGGTTTCCAGGTCAGCCTTCGATCAAAGATTACGCCAAGGAACTTGGTTTGGTCTTTAAACTCGATGGTTTTCCCGTTCAGCTTTTGAAAATGCTTTGACTATTATAGTATAGTGATATGTAGCTTACGTGTAAAATTACGAGTTAATGATTACGCCAGTCAAATGTTAATTGGACCGCGAAATACACACGTGTTAACTGGCGGTGTGTATACAGTGATATATCGTACAGATAGTGCTATATTGTATAGATAATGTGTATAGATTATGTGTAGTGCCTGTGACGTCACCAGCCAATCAACCGGATAAAGGTTGTAATTGAAAATTTGAAAACCGTTTTTGGCTGTCTGATGTTTAAACGTTAATATCTCAATTAATTTTAATCAGATTGGAGTGAACTTGACATAAAATGCATATAGTAACCAATGTCTATAGGCTCAATGAATCTAGTTTTCTCATTTTATGTGCTCTTTAAGGAAACCAGATTTAAGAGGTTGGATACTCTGATATGAACTAGTGTATTAATTCCATTTTGTGCATCTCAAAATTTACATGTTCAGCCTCATAAAGCTTTGGATTGGGACATTGTGAGGTGGTGTTGCTTCGTCACTGAGAGCATTCAGCCCAGCAAAAGTTTGTTACCAAAAGTTAGATCTTGTATTGGCAATTCGGATTTCCAACCATCAGACCTGCCGCGAACCCCGCACCATATCGCGTAGTAAACTACGACAGTCAGCGCTATTCGAGCTGAAATTTCAATTACAGTATATTGAAGAAAATAAATTGACGTGTTTTGAAGCGCCCTTTTTATACGTATATTGTCGTCGCCCCTGTCCGCCTGTCCACAATTTGTTTGTGAACACTGCACAGGTCACAATGTTTATCCAATTTTGACGAAACTGAAAATACAAGTCTATCGCTCAAAGATCTCGGTTCCTGTCGAAATTGGCATATGTCGGACCATATTTTCATGGATTATGGCCCCTGATTGTACTAAAAATCACGTTTTTAGCCTGTGGATACACTGGAGGTCACAATTTTAACCTGATTTTGATAAAACTTGAAATGTATGTTTAAAACCCAATGATCTTGGTACCATTCGATATTCACGGATTTCGGATTGTAACTTCCTAATTATGACCCCTGATTGTACGAAAAATCGCGTTTTTGCTTGTGGTCCCTCTAGCCATCACAATTATTATCCAATAATTAAAACAGTGGCTGCCACACAGGATACGCCCACAAACGATTTCACAATCAGGGGCATAAATCCTGAGAGTTATGGTCTGAAATGTGCAAATGTCAAAAGGGACGGGATAAACATTGTGCCTCTAGAGGGTCCATAAGCTAAAAACACAATTTTTGCGTACAATCAGGGGCCATCATGAAGTTTCAATCCAATATGCACGAATATGAAAAGCAACCAAGATCTTTGGGGTATAAACATGCATTTCAAGTTTTATCACAATCGGCACAGAATTGTGACCTCTAGAGGGTCCACAACCTTGATATACCAGAAGTTTGCACTATTTGCATATAATATATACAAGGAGCAGTCATTTTTTTCTGTCAGTTTTGGTCCAATGTTCACGAAGTTCGAACTCAACCTTCATAATGGTATAACGGCGATATAATCAAACAGTTTTATAAATCGGGTAATAATTGTGGCCTACACAGGGACCACAGGCTAAAAAGGCGATTTTTGTATAATCATAGGTCATAATTCAGGCATCCATAAATATCGAAAGGAACCAAAATCTTTGAGCTATAAACATGCATTTCAAGTTTCATCAAAATCAGTTCAAAATTGTGACCTCTATAGGGTCCACAAGCTAAAAATCTATTTTTCGGACAATCAGGGGCAATAATCCACGAAACGGATTTTCCTGTTATTCTCATGAATACAGCAACATAATGTGGTCTAGTTCAATATAGACGAACTTAGGTGACGTACCTCAATCCCAAATCTCAAACAACCCATCAATTGCCGCGGGATATGGGCTTCTCGCCCTCTTCGAAAAATTGTTGTAAGTTGAAACGCTGCAAATGCGTTTTTTTTTTTGCTATTTTAGCCAGTGAATAAACTTCAAAGTTTCCAATCGGTTTGCAACCGAAGTCCCAGTCTATGCCGACCTGATTACCAACCACCCAGTTAGACTGTTACAGTTGCATTCACAAATAATAATTGATGCCGAAAAATGACTCACAAAGTACAGTGGTTCCAGGCAAAATGGTTTAATCCATAGACAATTCAGTACACATTCATAGTATTTAATTAAAGTAGCTATATCAGTTTCTAACTCAATATCATTCAAAGTCTTCGACATTGAAAACACGAATTATTTGTCAATTTAAATTTAAATCAACATTGATATTGTGATCTTACCGTGAAAAGATGGGCTTTTGATATCCAATATTTAACACAAACTATACATTTTACCATTAACACACGATTCGTGTACCATAATGTGTTTCAGCGCCAATTGCAACAAAGGACTCAAGAACGATACTAGACATATTCCATGAGTCATGTCAAACGCGTGACCACATATTCTTATCTGGAGAGCATGTGCAATAAAACGAATCGGTGTAGACTGGAATTAACGCAGAGGCGGGTCAAGGCTCTGATGGGCTCTAAGCAGCCGTACGTAACTAGCAGCTCGACCAGCTCAACCCTTTGCGGGACAGATTTGCCGTAGTAAAACTAAGACCGCTGTAGGAGAAACGAAATTTCCGAGAGTACACGTTTCTTTTCATACTATCTTCTTAAAGAAGTGGTTAATTTTTGTCACTTGTAGTAAAGTACTCTCTCATCTCATCACTTACATATGATGGTCATAGACCCACATCAACAGTAAAGGCATTTCTAACGCCTATACTCTCTCGTCACACTAGGTATATGTCCATACCCACCCTCATTTTCATTGGAGTCAGCTAAGCTGTCATCATGTCTTTCAGAAATCCCCCCCCCCCTTCTCGTCGGTCAGCGAATCATTATTCGTGTTTTCATCCACCCTGTCCGTGGCCGTCGAAACACATCTTGATTTTGGGCGCTTTTTTCAGCATTTCATCTACCTTGATTATTCCATTCTCCCCTTCCCCCTCCACAACTTTGACTTCGGATCAACGGCGAACTTTCAAGAGAAAATCGCAAAAGCTTTTTTTAAAATGAAAGCGAAACCGGAAAGGCGAGCGAGTGACCAGTCTCCCAAAGTTGGAGTGATCGAACACACTAACAGCACATCTCGAGTGCTATGGTGTCACAAACCATGTGAGTCTTCTTCCCAATCTCGTTCCCAGAGGCAGCCGCGGAGCCGAAGGCCTCTGGCGCACTAGACCGTCCATTTTTTCCAATTTTTTCCAAGTCTAAGCCCCGCCCATTCTGACCTCTGATTGGTCAATCATTTTGGATCGATTTCTCGAAAACTAGAGGTCGGATCGTCGTTACGTTTGTTGTAAAATGATCCCTGAGTCAAAGTCAACTCGCTGGATCCTAAACGAACAAATTCAAGTTTTTGTAAAGATCTATTTTTCAACGCGTGGGTATATTTTTAAGTAATTCGGTCATCAAGAGCGTACAACGCAAAAAAACGAGAAATTTCGCACGTAGGATTTACATGTCACCTTCCGGGAAAATGGCTACCCCGATTCACCAGAGAAATTTCTTCAAAAGTTTTTCTGGTTTCGAGATTGTCTTCTTCCGTCAGTCATAGTGAACAGCTAACCGAGTGAGGTTCGTCGGAAGTATAGTCCAGAGAATTAAATAATATAAAACATAAAATTTAAAAAGGTCGTCAAATATTTTATGGACCCTGCCTATAGGGTAACCCGCCTCAGGATAACCAGACGTTTGAAATTGCCATTCGATTGAGACTTCTGGTGTATTTCGTCGAACATAACTGATTTGGAATTAGAGTGAAAACGGAAATGACTGAATGTATATCAGTTTACATACATTCATATTATATGCAGTGTCAATTTCTAGGTCCCAAATATTAATTTTTGTTTTCATTTTACCCGTCTGCCCGAAAAGTCAGAAAGTTCAGGGTCAACATGAAAAGATAAATTTGGAAGAAATTTAAATCCAAGCTTTGGTAATAAAGATGATGATATCATCATCCAAACAAAAGAGAGCAAAAGCTCTTTGACGATTTCATAAAATGATGTCAGTTGGTTTTGAATTACAGTCACTGTTCCACCACCATTTATGATAGTCTTTGTAAACATTTCGGTGGATTTCTTTATCGTGTAACATTTTACACATATTACACAGGCCCTTTCTAATGGACACACCAAAATCTAAGGATCTGTAATTTTCTTTCGATTTTAAATAATTCAGATAAGCAATATTGTCCTTATCTAATTTAAGAAGGAATTTCCCCAGTTCGTGGGCATTTTTAAATTTGTTAGAGTTTATGAATGATTCTTGTGGGTAAAACTTTGTGTAATTACCTCCCCCTCTTGTTATGAGTACAACGTCTAAATTTTGTCGCATTAAAAACTTTTCCGTAATATAGTCCTTACATAGGGAATTTTCAAATGAGAGGTAAAATTTGTAGGTCTTATTTATCATCCCGAAAAGATCTTTCGGGGCGGGCGAACCACATCTTCCAAACACATCCACTGGAACTATTTCTTTCAATTGTTTTACGTATTTCATTCGTTGTCCAGGTGTGTGACAGTTACTTACGACCCAAGCGACCATTTTCTGTTTATTGGTCAAAATTGTACCATAATCTTTATTTGATTTGTTCTCATTTTTTTCCACAAATCCGTAAGGCACGGGAATATCGGAATCTAAACGATACGTCATTGTCCAGTTTATTTGATACGTCCACCCCTGGTTTGAAAATACTTTACTTCTAGAGTGATGTGGAGTTTCCCATCCAGACACTACCCAAATTTGGTCGGGGTTAGGGCGCTTTGGCGGTGTTCTCAATGGTGAATTCACGTCAAAAAACACCACAGCATCACTGGTGTTGACGTATTTCCAACCTTTTCTCAATGGTGAATTCACGTCAAAAAACACCACAGCATCACTGGTGTTGAAGTATTTCCAACCTTTTCTCAAACGGCAAGTTTTTACTTCACAGTTTAAAAATATTTTTTCAAGTTGAAACCAGCCCAAATACCAATCACGGGCATTAACCAAAGAGATTTCCTTGTAAGCTACGGTAGTTGAATTATTTTTATCCATTGATGCAAAAGTAGACTTGACCGGACGCTCATTTGTTGTCATCTTGTCTGTGTCCTTTTTCTTCACCTTTGTTAATTTAATTGTTCCCTTTTCACCAGCCAATATAATTAACGGTTCTATTGGTTCAGACGTGCTGGTATCTAAACTGACGAATCTATCTACATCTATATGGCGAAGTGCCGTGAGAAATGAAAGTACTACGAAAACCATTAGAAACAGGAATATCTTCAGATTGGAGATCATTATAATATCTGAAAAAAAGTAAAATTAAACCAACTAACTACTGAACTAAGAAGACGCATTATGTAAACGATAAATCTGTCTATATTGCAGGTCTTTTATTCTGGCTTCAAATGATATAATCACAGACACTCGAAGAGCATACTCCGCGCAGTGTTGCGTTTGATTAGAGGTAATCCAACTACACACTGCTATTATGAGTGGATATTGTTGTTTTAAATTTTGATTTGTCAGTAGTCCGTCTACCAACCAATCACTAGCTGCCAATATTGGACCAAAATTATGTTTACATAACGTTGCGTCATGACTCACGATTTTATTATGCCTAATTAACCCGTGCATAGCAGAATACTGCAGTAAAACTAATTGCGTAACAAACGAGGCTATCAAGACGACTGAAATGTAAACAATAATGTTTGAAAACGAACATACTTTGACCATTTTGAATACCTTAAATCACTGTCCAAAGTTTTAGGGAAGACCCAGGTTAAACGAAGGACTGTCATGTTGCTGTACTTAAATGGTAGCTTTCATTGAACGGAAAGAATAGACACATTCCCGCATAACATAAGTTCAAGATACAGACGCTATTCCAGCGATGGTCAGAGAGGGATTTCTCGGGCCATTGCTTCAGGAATATGCTCGAAGAGAGTAAAATAAAACTTCTAACTACTTCTTGACTATAATATTATTACAGTATATACAATTTCTCACCGCCATGTTTTTTTCACGCGTTTAAGACATTTCGTCTTTGTTGATCATTATACACTTTCCAATGCAATTAATTGGCAATTTTACAGCATTATTAATTACAAATCAAGCTTGAACCGTGATCACTTAGCTATTCGTATCTTCGGCGGACAGGAAGTAAGACGAAATGAGGTCAACGACGTCGTGTTGGGAAGCCCTGATTTTTTAATGGTCGAGGAATGTTAGTCAAATCGCTGGCTTTTGAACATTCATCGATTCGTGTAATCAGATGAGTCATCATGTGATGTCGGTATCGTGCCTTAAATGCTCTTATTATGCCCTGGTCTAGCGGTTGTAGAATTGATGTCGTATTAGGTGGCAAAAATTTAATGTTTACATTGCTGTACGTGTCACAGATATGTGATGGGGCATTGTCCATAAACAAAAGAATGTTACGTCGTTGACGCCTCATTTGACGATTAAGTTGTTCAAGCCAATCAGAGTAAATGGCACCTGTCATCCAAGCTTTGCGATTGGCCGACCAAGTGACTGGCAGGTTGGTCTTGTTAACTCCCTTAAAACATCTCGGGTTCTCTGCTTTACCGATCACAAGAGGCTTTAGTTTTTCACCGGTCGCACTACAACAAAATAGGATTGTTAATCGTTCTTTAGAAATTTTCCCCCCTTTAGCGCCCATTTTTTTATCACATAATGATCGGTCTGGTAATGCTCGAAAAAACAAACCCGTTTCATCACAATTAAAAATGTTTTCAGGAGAATAGCCTTCAACAATAGTCGGGATGCGCACGCGGAATTCTTCAACGCTATCGATGTCAACACCTGCACTTTCGCCACTAACTTTAAATCCTTTGATGTTAAAACGTTCTTTCCACGAAGTAAGCCAGCCATCCGATGCTTTAAAATCACCACAATTCATTTCACTCGCAAAAAGTAACGCTTTACTCTTAATTATTGGGCCTGATATTGGAATGTTTTTACTTCTGGCGCGTACAAACCATTGATGTGTCATTGTGTTGACGTCTTCATATTTTGAGTTAGTGTAAAATCGTTTCTTACTGCAGTTTACATTATCGGCAAACTTCTGTTTAAATTCATCTTTCCGCTTTAATATGTCTGACACTGTAGTTCGGCCAATTGAATACTTAACGGCTAATTCCTTCTGTGTAGGTCGTGGAACTTTCTCGAAATCTGCTATAAGTTGCCGCTTTACATCTAATGTCAAATCGGTTCGGGCACGCTTTGCAGGACGTTCAGACATTTTGAATACAATATTGTATAATGATTCTTCAATCGCGGCAATTTTTATATAAAGTTGCGGTATTTGACATGAGTAACCAAAATCAAATACCAAGCGACTATTACAAAGAGATTATAAATTGTCAAAATAATCGACCAAGAATTTATAACATGATCAAAGTAATCAACACAGACCGGCGCTTGTGAGTTTTAATCATGTTAATCTCTTCTGGCTTCACACCCATTGAATTTTAATCTCAACGATAATTGGGTGCTTCACACCTACTGTTTGAAGGACGGATTATACGGTGTCGATTCAATGGAAATTATAATGACGGGACGGCTGATTGATGTCGAAATCCGGAACTGACAGAATCCGGACTTATCAGATTTTTTTTGGCTGAAGTAATAAGGAAATAAATCGGGACATGAAAATCATGTCGGATGTCACAGAAATCCGGAGTGATCAGACATCGGATGTGACAGAGTCCACTGTACATGTAAAATTGGCCTGGCTTCATAGCTGATCTCGAATTAAGAATCTCAGAATGAAAGCTGAATACTCTCATTGGTAGGTAACATACTTAGGAAAATACATACTTAAAATTTAATTGATCAAAAGTAAAATGGCTTTATAAAGGTGATATTTATAATTAAACAATTTTATTTCTGCAACTCACATTAGGCTGTTTGTTTCTTCAATTTTTCTGAAACCCTTATCAGGAGCATGTGTGTTGTCCGATTTTGACGAAACTTGAAATATAGGTTTATCTCCAAACGATCTCGACTGCTTTCGATATCGTCATGTATCGGATCGAAACTTTATGTATGGTCCAAAAAATCAGGTTTTTAGCTTGTGGGCCATAGAGAGGTCACAATTTTGAACCGATTTTGATGAAAGTTGAAATGCATGTTTTTAACTTCCCGAAATATTGCCCCTGATTATACGAAAATCGCCCTTTTAAGCTTGTGGTTCCTCTGGAGGTCACAATTATTATCCGATTTATAAAACCATTGATTATATCACCGTAAGCGAATAGTGTAAAACATGGTATATAAAGGTTGTGGACCCTGAAGAGGTCAGGTCACAATTTTAATTCGATTTTGACGAAACTTGAAATGCACGTTTATAACCCCAAGATCTTGGTCCGATATTTCCACATCGGATCGTAACATCCTGAATTATGGTCCCTGATTATACGAAAAATCACCTTTTTTTTTTAACTTTGGTGCCTCTGGAGGTCACAGTTATTATCCGATTTATAAAACCGTTTATTTATATCACCGTTACACCATAATGAAGGTTTCGTGAAAATTGGACCAAAATTGACACGTGATCACGCTTCAAGTTATCAATAACGCTGTAAAATGACCATTTTAATACATTAGAAATTTGAATTCAACCTTCATTATATTGGAATGGTAATACATTGAAACATTTTTTAAAATTGGATAAAGAATGTATATACTTTTACATTTGTGTACAAGCAGCAGCCATTTAGTCCGATTTTCACAAAAATTTTAACTCAACCGACATTACGATGTAACGGTGATATATTCGAATATGTTTTTTTAAATCGAATAATAATTGTGACCTCTTTAATGACCACATGCTAAAAACGCAGTTTTTCGCACATCGGGGGGGGGGGGGCATAATTCAGGAAGTTGCAATCAGAAACATGTATGCACAAATATCTTTGGGATATAAACATGCATTCTAAAATATGCGACCTTTAGAATGTCCATAAGCTAAAAACGTGATTTTCGTACAATCTGGCTCAATAGTCAAGGAAGTTATGGTCCTATATAATGCTATTATCGAAAGGAACCGAGAGCTTTGGGAGATAGACCTATATTCCAAGTTTTGTGAAAATCGGATAAAAAATAATTGTGACCCTATATTATATTGGGTTAGTTTCAGGGTTATTTTTCACTAGATAATAACTTTTATTAAGTTATTATTATCTATCAAGTGTTTATGTAATTAGATATTATACTATTGCACAGAGATCCTTGTCTTTATATTTTTTTTTTTCACGTAAATTTGTTTCTTAAATCGGGAAATTACGGAAGCCCATAAGGGTCAATTTTGACTATCTTGTAATTACAAGCAGGGGCGGATCCAGAGGGAGGGTTTGGGGGGTCCACCTTCCCCCCCCCTCACTGCTCAGCTATATATAAAAAAAATAATACCTCGCATCCATGAAATTACATCACAAAGTGATCCTACATCAGTATAAAAATGATTGCTGTTTAAAAAGTTCAATTTGTATGTATACCTATGTAATTTAGAGACGATGATGGCAGATTTCCGTGACAGAAACCTGGCAAACCCCCTCCTGCAAAAATTCCTGGATCCGCCCCTGACAAGATAGCTATCTTGTAATTACAAACTAGGCTATCTTGTAATTACAAGATAGCCAAATTAGTTTTCTTGTATTACAAGATACGGAGAAGCCCGTTAGGGTCAATCAGATGAAAAAAAAACTAATTTATTTCAAGGTCGTCCCACACTGATTTATCGGATAGTTATAGGCCAAAGAAGTGTGTGTATTATATGAGAGAGAGAGAGGGGGGAGCGTGAGAGAGAGAGAGGAGGGGGAGGGAGAGGAGGAATGGGGTTTAACGTCTACTCGACACAAACTAGGTCATTTCGGGACTAACATATGGTTTAATTTAATTTCAATAATTCGTTTGCACGTAGGGGTCTTTATAGTAGTGGGGTTGGGGGTTGGATGGCGAATGGTTAGCACGTGCGCGCTGTATCATAAAGCCTGTCATTGAGTCAACTGGCGTGGTTTCGAATCCCCCGTTGTACGTGACAAGGAGTAGGGTCGCCTGTCCAACATCGTGGGTTTTCTCTGGGTCCTCCTCTTTCATCCCACTGCTAAAGACCCCTACGCGCAAGTGCATTATTGAAATAAAATTAAACCATATGTTAGTCCCGAAATGACCTAGTTTGTGTCGAGAGGACGTTAAACCCAATTCCTCCTCTCCCTCCCCTCCTCTCTCTCTCACGCTCTCCCTCCCCCTCTCTCTCACACACACCAGGCGCGGATCCAGAGGGGGGTTTGTGGGGTCCAAACCCCCCCTTGCTCAGCTACATAAAAATAAAAATAATGCCTTGCATCAATGAAATTACATCACAAAGTGATCCTTCATCAGTATAAAAATGATTTCTCTGTTTAAAAAGCTCAATTTGTATGTATGCCTATGTAATTTAGAGACGATGATGGCAGATTTCCGTAACAGAACCTGGCAAACCCCCTCCTGCAAAAATTCCTGGATCCGCCCCTGCACACACAGCATCATTGTGGTCGTTAGTGACGTCATCAGTCGAGATGACGTCATTACGTCATGAACGACAAAGCCCTGTATAGGGAAAGTTACGACAACTCATTTACAGGCGCCATTGTGGGTCCCAACTATGACGCCATAAAAACTATGACGTCATGGCGTCAAATAGCTTTACCATGGATCGTATACGATATACAGTCTAAGTTTTATCCTTTTCTTGGGATAACGTTTACGGGCTACAATTTATCCTAAACAAATTGCAAAAGAAACCAATGCTGTTTGGTTCAATGATAAAAATGTCAGACAAATTCATACTCAAAATCGGCCGAATTCGGCCAAGGAAAAAATGACGTAATTAACATAATTCAATACGGCGTTCTTCAGGAATTATCGGAGAGCGATATCCCGTAATCAGTGTCTTTCAGTGGTGGGATAATAAATAATTTCTTTTAAAATTCCTCAAACACAGCTACCAGGACGGGTCGGGGGCATCTAAACCGTAGTTCGGGTAGAGTCTGACTCTAAACCATGACACTGAGACTCTAAACCATGGTGTATCCTGTATTCAGATAGAGTCCCTCTAAATAATCATTCTCTAAGCCATGATGTAGTTCAAACATGACATACTCGGTAGTCTCCAAAACATGATGTACCCTGTAGTTGGGATAAACCATAGTTTTGTAAATATGAATTGTAGCCTACGATATCTTAACCCAGAAGTGATGTAGTTTCTCTTACATGAATATATTGTTAACGCGCTTTAAATATCTGAATGCAGTAGACTTGGTGTAGAAAATTCTAACTAGGTACACACTTTTAACCACCCATAGATGTTTTAATGACAATAATAGTAGGTACATCAGGATCGCACTACACGCAAATTCAAAATCTTAAAGATAAACCTGCGGACAAGACAGAAAATAGACATTGCAAAAAATAAACAAATCATATCGAGGGAAAAATCATATTTTATTCAGCTCGACATCAGACGTAAAATGCTGTCTTGTATAGTTGAATCATATCATAAAAATATCTTATTTCATATAGTCTTACGTACATGTATTTGTCAACATCAAGGTGAACTTGCTCTATTTAGCCTATTCAGAATTGTTGATGAATCTGATTTTTAAATTTATAGCGCTTTATCTGGTGTATCTTCTATTTTATTTTCTTATGAATTAGGTTATATGTAAAAATATATGTTTTATCTCCAATAGAATCTTTTTCGCGGAAATCTGTGACATATCTATCCACACCCTGTATGTCTGGGCAGCCAATTGCGACACAACAATAAAATAGGGCATATTATAAATAGATAGTGCGTAGGTACTTGGGACCCAAGATGGCGTCTTTTTACACATAACGTCATATTTTCATGACGTCACGTGAATTTTCTGGCTTCACAGTTGTCGCAACTTTATCTATATACTACGGAGCCCGGTAAGGGACGCAAAAAAATAAAAATATAATGATAATAACTAGCGCGCGCCGGATAATTAACTGGTGCGCGCCGGATAATAACTGGCGCGCGCCGGATAAATAACTGGCGCGCGCCGGATAAATAACTGGCGCGCGCCGGATAAATAACGGGCGCGCGCCGGATAAATAACGGGCGCGCGCCGGATAAATAACGGGCGCGCGCCGGATAATACCTATTGCATGGGCATCGCCACTGCGTCCTACACATATTCCGAATTCCATCTGCAAAGGGTCTTGTTACGTGTTTTTATCCTATCCAAACGACCAGATACTGTGTCTTGAAAGACCCCCCCCCCCCCCCGTCCTGCCCAACAAACACGGGACACCTACGTCGGAAATCCTAAGCACGATTTTATTTAATATCGTAACAGTGGCTGCAAAGACCAAAGAAACCCCGGTACTTTTATCAAAACTTTAAACAATGATTATTGACTGACATTTTCCATTGAGTATCTCGAACTTATTACAGCGAAAACGATTACTGTATCTATTCTTTAAGAAGGGTAACCGAGTGGTTTGACGCGTGCGCGTTCAATCATAAGGTCGGACATTGGATCGAGTGACGTGTTATCGTTTTGTACGTTACGAATGTACGGTCGCCTGTCCAACGTAGCGGAGTTTCTCCAAGTCTTCCGGTTTACTGCGACTGCTAATGGTCCATATGTTAGTCCTAAAATGTGTTAATTTGTGTCGGGTAGTGTAGCACCATGGGCCTTTTTGTCTGACGTGGAGAGCGTCTATGGATTACCGGTCGCCACATCCTACGTATGACCCATGCATCTTGTTTTTGCTACATATTACCGTTAGCCTTGTGATCGTCTAGGATTTATCTCAGATCGTCTTTTCTTCTCTTTCACGTTGTGTGTTTCTTCTTACTGGTTTCTTAAGACGTTTGTCTTCTTCAGTTATAACAATGCAACAGTTCGTTTCTACCTTTTATGTAGCATAGGTATACATACAAGCATATTACAATTACAGTCAATGCTAACTAAACTCTTCTCAACCTAGACACCTCGCGGTGTCTAGGACTCTTAGATGGTAACCCTCTGGAATCCAATCGAAGTCTGGAATCTAAATGTCGTCTGACGAATTCGCGCAAGTATCATAATTTTATATCAACTGGTTTTGGACATTCAATTATCTAATTGGTCAAACATGATGTAAATAATTAGAGAGATTGGTTAATTTAAGCCAAATGGTGCAATAACCCACCCTTATATGGTTATGGAAATTTACTGTAGAAATTGCGCATGAGATATCTGTTATCATGTTGTTGAAACAAAGAACCAGTATGTCTTGTTTCCATAACCCATTTTCATATACCAATATGTCCTTCAAATGTTAGTTGAATTCAGTACACACCAGCATATATGTGAATATGTTTAGAAACATAAAACTATATCTTATCTCCCCATTCCTTGTCTATATTGCTACAGTAGACGTTACCCCAACCGCCTCTCTCCCATTTGAGCTAACAGACCCCAACATAAAGTTTGGTTTATCACAGTATTACGATTATGGGGGTGGGGGGGCTAGTGATCTAGAATGCCGCACATGGACCTCAGGCTAGCCGGTCACCTAGCTTGCGGCTGTGGTTTTCATCCCTGATGTGAGCATAATTTTATGTGGTTTGTAGATGGGTTTACTCCGAGTACCTCCGGTATCTTCCCTAGGGAAACACCCCTGTGCGTGCGCTAAGAAAATGGAATAAGATATCTCCATCGGATGCGGACGTTAAGCGATTATTATCAGACGGAATGGGAAATCGGGCATTTGGGGGGACTTGTGCTGTAGGCTTTCCGGTTCACTCGGTTTCCTCTCATTTATAAAGAACACCCCTTCTTGAAATGGAAAACTCAAGAAAAGACGTTGTCTGTTAGCTCAGATTGGAGAGAAGGAGTGGGAGGAACGTCTACTCGAAACAAATTAGGACATTTCGGAACAAAATAAGGGTCATTAGCAGTTAGAGAAAATCGTAAGAATTGTAGAAACTCCGCGAAGTTGGACAGGCGACTCTACATTTTAACGTACAAGACGTAACGTACAAGACGATAATAACTGGCGCGCGCCTGATACATAACTGGCGCGCGCCGGATAATTAACTAGCGCGCCGGATAATTAACTAGCGCGCCGGATAATTAACTAGCGCGCCGGATAATTAACTAGCGCGCCGGATAATACCTATTGCGCTCTAATGAATGCCAGAATATGAGGAAAATTTTGCATGAGCAGCGGCACTGTGCCCTACTCATATTTCAAAAACTCTTGTTACGTGCTTTTGTCCTATCCGAACGACTAGATACTGTGATGCTGTGTCTTGTAAGACACCACGTCATGCCCAAAACACAAGGGACATATACGTCGGAGATCCCGAGGAACTTTCTTTGCCAACACCCGGGTTATGAACCTTTATTTTGGCTTCAATTTTTATATAAATTAATAATTAAACATTTATTCACGTGACACAAATTAGGACATTTCGGACTAAGATAAGGGTCATTAGCAGTTGGAGAAACTCCTCTACGTTGGACAGGCGACCGTACATTCGTAACGTACAAGACGATACCACGTCACTCCATTCAATGTCCGACCTTATGATTGAACGCACACGCGTCAAACCACTCGGGCACCCTTCTTAAAGAGGTGGATACAGTAAGAGTTAAACCGTTTTCGCTGTAATAAGTTCGAAATACTCAATGGAAAATGCCAGTCAATAATCATTGTTTAAAGTTTTGATAAAAGTACCGTGGTTTCTTTGGTCTTTGCAGCCATTGTTACGATATTAAATAAAATCGTGCTCAGGATTTCCGACGTAGGTGTCCCGTGTCTGTTGGGCAGGACGGGGTGGGGGTGTGGGGGGGGTGGGTCTTTCAAGACGCAGTAGGATAAAAATACGTAACAAGACACTTTGCAGATGGAATTCGGAATATGTGTAGGACGCAGTGTCGATGCCCATGCAATAGGTATTATCCGGCGCGCGCCTGTTATTTATCCGGCGCGCGCCCGTTATTTATCCGGTGCGCGCCCGTTATTATCCGGCGCGCGCCCGTTATTATCCGGCGCGCGCCAGTTATTTATCCGGCGCGCGCCAGTTATTATCCGGCGCGCGCCAGTTATTATCCGGCGCGCGCCAGTTATTTATCCGGCGCGCGCCAGTTATTATCATTATATTTTTATTTTTTGCGTCCCTTACCGGGCTCCGTAATATACGGCTTTGATGAACGACGTAGATCATATTTCTATGGATCATACATTCACTGCAAAGTGTGAGACCACGACGTGTGCAAAATTTCACGCGAATATGTTCAAACGTGTTTTTTGTAATATTTCGATCATCTACATCAACAGCGGTTGATGTGAGCCGAATATATCGACCTGGGATGACCGTCATTAGCGGTTGATATGAAATATCAACATAAGAACCGAATATTATCAACCTATGATGACGTCATGACCGGTTATTAAACTGCTATGGCCATCAAAGAAAAAACTACCACCAGTTGTATATCACACGATAATATCCAAGTCAGCTAATAATATTGTAAAGCTTTTTTCAGGTATTCCTACTTATTATACGCTCCCATTTTCATGTGGACGTATATTGTCGTTGCCCCTGTCCGTCCAAACGTCCATCTGTCTGCCTGTGCGTCATGGGGTCCTAAGTTTGTTTGTGGGCAATTAAGCTGTCACAATTTTTATCAGATTTGACTAAACTTGAAATATAGGTCTTTCTAGATTTCGGTTCCTTTCGATATCGGCATGTAACGGACCATAACTTATGGATTGTACGAAAAATCACTTTATAGCTTTTTGACACGCTAGAGGTCACAATTTCCATATGGGTTTGATGAAACTTGACATGCATGTTAATAATCCACGGATCTTGGTTCTTTTCGATATTTGCGCATATCGGACCCTAACTTCCAGAATTATGGCCACTGATTATACGGAAAATCGCGTTTTTGGCAGAAAAAAATGGCCGACCCTCGTACGCAAATAGTGTAAACATATGGTATATCAACGTTGTAGACCCTCTATGCCACAGTTTTGATGAAACTTGAAATACATCTTTTTAATCCAACGATCTTGGTTCCTTTCGATATATATTCGTGCATATCGTATCGTTACTTCCTGAAGTATGCTCCTTGATTGTTCGAAAAATAGCGTTTTTAGCTTGTGGTCTTTCTAGAGGTAGTAATTTTTATCCTATCGAGTTCGTTACATCCTAATGGTGGTACAGTTCCAATTTCGTAAAAATCAGACAAATGGCCACCCCTCGTAAGTAAAAAAGGGTGTAAATATATTGTATATCAAGGTTGTGGACCTAGAGGACACAAATTTGTTCCGATTTTGATGAAATTTGCAAAACATTTATATAACCCAACGATATTGGTTCCTTGTGATATTCGCGGTTATCGAATCGTAACTTCCTGAATTAAAGACGGCACAATTTTTATCCGATTTAAGAAAACGTTTGAATAATGATGGTTGAGTTCGAATTTCGTGAAAATCGGACCAAACTGCCGAACAAAATGGCCAACCCTCGTACGCAAATAGTGTAAATATTTGGCATATCAAGGTTGTAGACCTATACGTAAAAATTTTGATCCAATTAGGATGAAACATGAAATATAGGTTTATAATCTAAAGATCTTAGTTCCTTTCGATATTCGCGTAGTTTGTTGTCCCTCTAGAGGTCACAATTCTTATCCAATTGGAAAAAGACCTGTTTGAATATATCACCGTTACACCGTAATAATGGCTGAGTTCGAATTTCATGAAAATGGCCGCCTCTCGTATGCAAATAGTGTAAATATGGTAAATACTCTAGACATCTTCAAGTCACGTTTGAAGACACATCTATTTGAGGAAAATAAACACTAAAAGAATTCACATAAACTTTTAAGCGCACTAGGAACTTTATCAAAGTATTGTTTGCGCTATACAAATGCGGTGATTGATTGATTGATTGATCAAGGTTGTAGACCCCAAATTATGTAAATATATGGTATATCAAGGTTATGGACCCTCTAGAAGTCACAATTGTGATCCGATTTTGACCAAACTTTAAATATATCTTTATAACACAAAGATCGTGCTTCCAATCGATATTCGTACATATCGGATCTTGTCTTCCCGAATTATGACCCTTGATTGTACAAAAAAAAATCACTTCTTTTTAATTTGGTCTCTATCCATCTCTTGTAAAATGTGGGCGTATCTTACCTGACAGCCGCTGCTTGCTTTACACTTTCTGCTTTTTATTCTAGATTGTATTTTGTACGCGATACCCGCCATAGGGCGTATATCGTTCCTTAAGGAACTGCAATATAGCTGCAATATGAAAATACCGTCCTTTCCCACCTCTCTTCTAAGGCTATTTTGGAATCCTTACCTACTATGTTGTCACCTTGATTCTACTTTATTCGCCCAAGGAATCATATCTTGCCGCAGCTGTCACACATTTTATTGATTCAACACAAGTAGAATTCTGCAATTAAAAACATACACAAAATACGTTTGAACTGAAGAGCCATGCTTATTTCATCGCTGAATTCTACTTGAGAATGGTGTTGAATTATTATAAATGTGTGTCAAATATAGTGAGAAATGATTTATTTTGGCGGAAAAAAGGACGATGGTGAAAAATAGAAGGTTGCGGTTCTAAAACAACCTGAGAACAGAGGTGGGGTCGAGTGGTATTTTAACGTACATGTATTTTCATATTGCAGCTAAATAAGGCCGGATAGGGACTGTCAGTGGTAATAATTGTCCGTTCAAAGACAGTTCCAGAAGGAACTAATATCAAGCAAGTGAAAGTTAGCTCATTCTAAAACAGATATTTCCAAATAAACGACTGACAGTTTCACTAAAAAAAGGTTTTATAAGTTTTATGAATGTATAGTTCATCAAAATTTACTGACATTTGAAATTCATCAAATAGTAATCTTGAGTTCTTCCAGTGGTTTTAACAGTGTGTCAGCTGGTTGAAATGTATGACCACATTATATGCAACTTACTGGATAAGAAATACATGTAACTTATCATTTTCATCTTACAACTAAACCTGTTGCCCAAGCCTGTAGCTTAAATACGACAGCTTGTCAACGGGATTTGCATATTAAAATCTAATTGTTGCCATATGAACTTATAGTAAAGGATTATCCCAGAGTTGTTTTATTTCTAGTCTTGATTGCGTTGTAATACTATGGCACAGGGACTTGAAGGGATTAAAATAAAACTTCTTACTACTGCTTGACTATAATAGTATAGTATTAGTATATAACTATTATTATATACTAATATTATACTATTATAGTCAAACAGTAGTAAGAAGTTTTATTTTAATCCCTTCAAGTCCCTGTGTACTATGGATGAAAGAGCATCGGATACCTGTAGTTTTGATCATAGTTATTTCTTAATTAGGTGCGTTTCAAATCCACGTCCTTGCGGAATTAAACATACATTACGCAAAATGAAATCTGCCTATTCCAGGTTCAAGGTCCTTCTTTGGGCATTATAGACATTAATTTATGAACAAAATCAAACCAAAACCAACTCATACTCGAGATTTTAACTAGATTAAAACGGTTTGCCATATAAAAATTTAATTTAAAAATGGGAAAGCGAGGTTAAGTTACCAAAATGTACACATCTTGTCATTTTGAGCTATTACATACATGTATCTTAAGCATACACGTCATAAAACAATGACTTCGCTACAATGCTGTGGATTATTACTCGGGCTAACATTAAACAGATTGGATAACTTCCAACGTATTCTATACTAATCCCCCTTCTCATATAAAATGTAGTTCCTTCTACTGGCGCTATATATAATGCTAAAAAATAGTAAAAACTTACGCATTGAATCACGTCATCTTTACTTAAAGCTGAACTCCGATTACAAAACTACAGAAATAATTAAATAAAAAAAAAGACAATTAATTTGTGCAAACAAGATAATTAATTCGTTAAAGTAGCTAAGTCTCTAACTCAATATCATTGAAAGTCTTCGACGTTGAAAATACAAATTATTTGTCAATTTAAATCAACATTGATGGTGTGGTCTTACCAGGAAAAGATGGACTTCTGATATCCAATATTTAAGACGAAATAATTTTTTTTACCATTGGTACACGAATCGTGTACCATACGGTGTTTCAGACTCATTTTCAGCCAGGGACCCAAAGAACAAGGCTAGGTATACTCCATATTACATCTCAAACGGTGAGCATGCGCAATAAATACTATATAGACTGGAATAACCAGACGCTCTATATATTGTGATTCAATTGAGACTTCTGGTGTACTTCGCCAAACTTAACTGATTTGATATTAGAGTAAAAACAGAAACGATTGAATGTAAATCGGTTTATATACATTCATATTTGCGACCCATTTTTGTCAATTTCTAGGCCCCAAATATTAGCGATTTAGCTCCTTTAAAACGAGATACTAATTCGTTCAAAAGAGATACTAATTCGTTCAAACGAGATACTAATTCGTTTGGCACTAATGGGCCTTCTTACGAGACCCCTCTCACAATTATCTAATCATTTACGGTATCACTGGTAGTTTACATTCCATATTAGAGACGGCCACGAAAACTTCGTCGATTAATGTTTACATCCGTATTTTAGTTTTACAATTTCCATTGATTCACAATACTATTGTCACAGTATTGAAATGCAGAATACACTTTTTAATAATACAAATAGTATAATAGTTAGTTTGCGTAATAGACAAATGCATAATAGTACTTAGCATATATTATTAAATTCTGTAGTACGGACTTTTTCCATATGCAAATGAGCTTCGTCGTAGACCCCCTATTAATATAATATTACAGGTATGTTTTATTTTTTTTTATAAACAATATTTTATTCAGAATGTCTGAACGGGATTGGGGATCAGGCTTAGCCTATGTAAAACCCCTCTCCCTAGATAATATACATACATAATATTAAGACAAAGAAACAAAATGGGTGTATATACAGAGTTAGAATGGCAAACACACACCTAAATATATACTATTCAAAAAAAAGTAGGGGATATTTGATTTTTAAATGTTATTAAAGTCACCTAATGAAACTGACGAAGAAACAAATGACAAAATGAAATGAAATTCACATTCATCGATTTATTCCAAATGATCGTTAGACCAAGTAAGGCACAGACTGACCATTATAAGGGTAAAATGATACCCGGGGTCAAACAGCAAAGTTACCACAGCATCACAACAAAGTCAGTAACGGGTAAATCCTCCTGTTTGCCAAACAAGCATTGATCCGACGTGGCATACTCCTAATGAGACGTCTAAGGTCATTTTGGTCCAGACTGTCCCATTCCTGTTGCAACGCAGCAGCAAGTTCTTGGACATTGGCAGGACGTTGTTAACGTTGACGTAACCTCTGTCCAAGCATGTCCCAGACATGCTCGATGGGGGAGAGGTCGGGACTCAGTGCTGGCCAAGGTAATGTGGTGATGTTCTGTTGTTGGAGGTAACCTGTAACGATCCTGGCCCTGTGACATATTGCGTTGTCATCCTGGAAGATGAAACGGCGGCCATGACGTCGTGCGAACGGCACAACATGGACTGCCAAGATGTTGTCCCGGTAGTACTGGCCTGTAACACGCCCTGCAACAACATGTAAAGCCGTTCTTCCAGCAACAGTGATGCCTCCCCACACCATAACAGAACCACCCCCAAATCGATCATGTCTGATGACGTTAACGTCTTTGAAGCGCTCGTTTCGACGACACCACACCCTTCTACGTCTGTCCAAAAAATCAACAGTGAACCTTGACTCATCTGAAAACATCACATTGCTCCAGCGTCGATTATCCCAGTGTTGACGATCCCTACACCAACGACGTCTTGCCTGAATGTGATGATCTCTCAAACAAGGGATCACGCGAGGACGTCGGGCGCGAAGGTGTCCCCTATGCAGTCGATTCCGAATCGTCTGGGCACTCACTCTCACACCAGTGTCTGTTTGAAGACGAGCGCTGATCTGATTTGCTGTGATGACACGATTTCTCAAGGCCAAGGTACTGATAAATCGATCCTGGGCTTGAGTTGTCGCCCTTGGTCGACCTGAGCGTGGTCTGTCCTGTACAGATTGTGTATCACGGTATCTGGACCATAGCCTGCTTATGACAGACTGAGAAACATTCATCGTCCGCGCCACAACCGCCTGTGTTGTGCCGATCTGTAGCATGCCAAGGGAACGTAACCTTTCATTTTGGGTGAGCCGACGCATATCAAAATTTGTTTTCTGGTCACTAAAACAATTAAACTGATGTTTCCACCCTGGAATTCAATGCCACAATGACTGTAACAAAGTCGTGCAAATCTTGGGTTGGACCCCCATTATGATCCCAAGCATCACCTGCATTCCATGCGGTAGCTATTGGTGCGTTTGGGCGTCACATGTAACTGGAAATGTTTCTTCTGTTAGGTTCTATAGTGACTTTTTTTGTAGTCATTTGCATATTTTAGTATTATGCCCCCAAAATCAAATATCCCCTACTTTTTTTGAATAGTATATGTAAATGCATATATAATAAGAAAGAGGACAATGTACAATATATATTATGGGTTAAATCATCACGTAATGAGCATTGCAAAAGGTAGTGATCAGGATCTTCAAAGAAGTGACCACAGAGGCATGCGGGACTGTCAGCAACATGTCTTAGGTACTCGTGAGCCTGTAGATCAGAACATCGGAGTCTGAGTTTACTATGGATTATTTGGAATTTCCGCTGACCGTTGTAGTAAAAAGATGGAATTTTTATATCTGATTTGGAGAGATGATCGGAAAATATTTTAAGGGTTCTTGAATTTCTGGCAGGGGGACTGAGTTTATTCCACTCCTTTATACTGAATGGGATAAATGATTTAGAAAATAATTCAGTACGACATCGAAATTCTTTAATTTTATCTTCGTTTCGAAATGCATATGTATTTGTTGGTTCCAGATTTATGAGATTCTTGAGATAGGATGGGGTTAGGTTGTTTATAATTTTGTATAGTAATTTTGATTTGTGCCGATTTCGTCGTTCTTTGAGTGGAATAAACCCAGAGGGAAGCGTGACTAGTGCCTTTAACTGCCCCACATATAGTGCGTAGTGCACCAAGCTGAAGGGATTCGAGATTATTAGATAAGTAGTCGGTGCACCCGTCCCAGATTACATCGGCATAGTCAAAGTGTGGCAGAATACATGAAGAATATAAGGTATTTAGCGATTTTCTGTTTAAGCGATGTTTAAAGGAGCGTAGACAGCTTACTAATTTTGACACTTTACTGATTATATTATCAATGTGACTGTTCCATTTACAATTGGTTTGAAAAATAAGTCCAAGATGTTTGTGTTCAGTTACTTCCTTTATTCTTATTGATTTCATTAATAGGGGTGGTTTCACAATTTCGCGTTTAGTTGTGATGGTTAGGGTTTCTGTCTTTAGGGGATTAAAAGTCACTAGCCACGCTTCCGCCCATGCATTGATTTTTTGTAGATCTTTGTTTAGGGTAACTGCGCATGCCTCTGGGTCGTCTATTTTTGAATAAAGAGAAGTGTCATCTGTAAATAGTCTTATGTTTGATTGTATATCATCAACAATATCATTAATATAATAAAAATAATAGTGGTCGCAGTACACTGCCCTGTGGGACACCAGCGGGGATGCCCCTGGAGTCCGAGGAGGTTCCATGTATTACGACGCATTGGTGTCGATAATCTAAATAATTCTTGAACCATAATAATAACCCCCCTCGGACCCCAGCAGCATCCGGCTTGTGACAGAGTCCGGCATGCCAGACTCTGTCAAAGGCCTTGCTTATGTCACAGAAGATGATCCTGGTATATTTATTATGATCGATGGCTTGACAAAAATAGTGATTTAGATCTATTAATTGGAAGATAGTAGAATCACCTGGTAGAAAACCACTTTGCAGTGTTGTTAGTATAGAGTTGTCCTTGAAGAAATTAAAGACGTGTTTATATATTATTTTCTCAAATATTTTAACATTAATACTAAGGAGCGAGATGGGTCTGTAATTGCTGCATTCATTCGGTCATAACATTTGCAAATTTCCATGAATTTGGGACAGTGTGAGTTTCGAGTGAAAAGCGAAAGAGTCGGCACAGGGGATCACTAATTTCATTTACAATAAATTTTAAAATTTTCGAGCTTATGTTCTAATATGATAAGGTCTATTATGCATTTGTCTATTATGCAAAATGCAGAAGTGTAAATTTATGACTGTGATATTGGTATTGTGAAGAAATGGAAATTGCAAATTGTAAAACTCAAATACGTATTTTGAGCTGCTAACATACGCATTTTGCACCGTGGTTATTGAAATAATATTGGCAACGTTATCCTTCCATAGTTATAGAGTCGTATGTATATTGTTGATTGTTGAGTTGTAGAATCACGGGTACTTCACCTTGAAGGGATTAAAATATAATTTCTTACTACTGTTTCATACGGTATCACCGGCCATTTTGTTTTAAGTTGTTGACGTCTGCTATCACGTGTGAATGCAACATTTACCCCAAATTAAAAAAAAAACCTTTCATGAAAGGTTCCTATGGATATTCCAGATAATTTGTCAATATAGTTGTTTTCTGGGGAGCAGATTCCATCTCTGTTCCATTTACAACTGTGTAAAATAACCATATTATTTTTACATATTTCCAAAGATGGATGCCATTTGTGGCAGGGCGTTCTTTTTTTAAAAAAAAAATTCTGTACTGTGACAAACTTAAGTACATGGTGGGTTCATATATATATTTTAGAAACCTAACCAGAAGCTATTATTTTTCATCCAGGAAGAAGGGCACCCAATCCATAATTCATTATTTTTTTTATAATCGTAGGCGATAAAGAAACCCAAAAGGGTAGCTGGAAATTTGTGCACAATCTTAGTTTAATCAAAATATCACGCCTCACAATAATACTTCCACACGGATCCTTTGTTCTGACTCTGGTGTTCAAGTTACTGATCGACCTATAATGTGTTGTTTCAGCAGGGCACGAGTGATTATTTAAGACAATGTAGGTGTTCATATATACTATTCAAAAAAAGTAGGGGATATTTGATTTTTAAGTGTTATTAAAGTCACCTAATGAAACTGACGAAGAAACAAATGACAAAATGAAATGAAGTTCACATTCATCGATTTATTCCAAATGATCGTTAGACTAAGTAAGGCACAGACTGACCATTATAAGGGTAAAATGATACCCGGGGTCAAACAGCAAAGTTACCACAGCATCACAACAAAGTCAGTAACGGGTAAATCCTCCTCTGTTTGCCAAACAAGCATTGATCCGACGTGGCATACTCCTAATGAGACGTCTAAGGTCATTTTGGTCCAGATTGTCCCATTCCTGTTGCAACGCAGCAGCAAGTTCTTGGACATTGGTAGGACGTTGTTGACGTTGACGTAACCTCTGTCCAAGCATGTCCCAGACATGCTCGATGGGGGAGAGGTCGGGACTCAGTGCTGGCCAAGGTAATGTGGTGATGTTCTGTTGTTGGAGGAAACCTGTAACGATCCTGGCCCTGTGACATCTTGCGTTGTCATCCTGGAAGATGAAACGGCGGCCATGACGTCGTGCGAACGGCACAACATGTACTGCCAAGATGTTGTCCCGGTAGTACTGGCCTGTAACACGCCCTGCAACAACATGTAAAGCCGTTCTTCCAGCAACAGTGATGCCTCCCCACGCCATAACAGAACCACCCCCAAATTCATGCCTGATGACGTTAACATCTTGGAAGCGCTCGTTTCGACGACGCCACACCCTCCTACGTCTGTCCAAAAAATCAACAGTGAACCTTGACTCATCTGAAAACATCACATTGCTCCAGCGTCGATTATCCCAGTGTTGACGATCCCTACACCAACGACGTCTTGCCTGAATGTGATGATCTCTCAAACAAGGGATCACGCGAGGACGTCGGGCGCGAAGGTGACCCCTATGCAGTCGATTCCGAATCGTCTGGCCACTCACTCTCACACCAGTGTCTGTTTGAAGACGAGCGCTGATCTGATTTGCTGTGATGACACGATTTCTCATGACAGACTGAGAAACATTCATCGTCCGCGCCACAACCGCTTGTGTTGTGCCGATCTGTAGCATACCAAGGGCACGTAACCTTTCATTTGGGGTAAGCCGACGCATATCAAAATTTGTTTTCTGGTCACTAAAACAATTAAACTGATGTTTCCACCCTGGAATTCAATGCCACAATGACTGTAACATTCAAAGTCAGAGTCGTGCAAATCTTGGGTTGGACCCCCATGATGATTCCATGCGGTAGCTATTGGTGCGTTTGGGCGTCACATGTAACTGGACATGTTTCTTCTGTTAGGTTCTATAGTGACTTTGTTCGTAGTCATTTGCATATTTTAGTATTATGCCCCCAAAATCAAATATCCCCTACTTTTTTTGAATAGTAGATGAACACCCCAACATGCTAACAAGAAAGACCGTATTAAATAAAAGAGGTAAATACATTTAGTTAACAATAAATAAATAGTTTTTCAAAGATTTGACGGAAATAGCTTTATAGTGGCGAAATAGTAACATTAGTTAGAAAACTCATCCAACCTAGTGAACTGGGATAAATAACTACTGTTTGGTCATTTTTAAAATTAATCTTAATCTTTTTCTTTGAATTTGAATGTCTATTCTAACAAATACCATTCCAACAGGCTATTTTTATTTCACATCCTTAGAAGTGTAGCAGACAAATCATGAATGTAAATTTTATTCCACCAAATTAAAATTACATTATCTATTGGCCTATTGTAGATTTTAACGATAAGTTGTCAGGCAATGTTGTCGCATATTGTTTTTTCTTTTGTCGGTAATAAAAAAAACATTTGCAACAAACAGATAAGGGACTACATGAGTGTAGGGGCTAATCTCGGTTGGGATGGGGGCTGAGCCTATTTGCCTGAAATAAATTGCCCAGAAAAATGGACTGTTCAACGAATCTGGGAGGGCGGGCGGGCGGGCATATATAAGTTCTACCAAAACAGTATTTCTACTAATAATATTATATATACACTTTTAGTTCAGACTAGATTTGGGGCTACATTCTTAACAAATATTTGAATGGAAACAAAGCATCTATACGTAATTTTCTCACTAAAATATATATATGGCAAAACCTAAATTATACTGTAAGGGAGTAGTATTAATGTAATGAGGAGAAAAATAAATCAACGTGTACCTACACCCGATATACATTATGCTATAGGGTGGATTTGGTCCAAACAGCAACGTTATAACGGTCTACTCTTTATTTCGAATATAAAGTTCTTTTACGTGCCCATCACCGTCCCCTCACTGACAACGGGAAACAACGCTGGAAAGTTTGGGGAACTGTCTAGGTCAAAACAGGGGTCAAACCCCGGACCCCTGATAAGTGAGTCACGGACAAAGTTAACCACGCCGGATTAGGATCACTCCCTGGACAGCCCGGTAAATGAGCGACTCTCTTGCACACTAATGATGACACTTGCATACTGGTTGCACACATACAATGACTCCCACCCACCACTCCAACAATAATGTATGACGTACGCCCATCTTCATTATACGGGTTGGTACAGAGCACTAAGAAATTAAACTCCATTTGATATTTTTTCTCATTACAATATTGTCACTCCCATTACAGTATTATTTAGTTTTGGCCATATCTATTTTAAGTGAGAAAACTAAGTATCTGTAGATGTTATTTTTCAGGTGAAATATTTGTTAGACCTTGAGGCTCAAATCCTATCGGAAAATAAGGTTGAACTTATTAGGCCCTTGTCTGAAGTTAAATCCTGTTACTGTTGATATTTTCCATAAAGGGAGATAACTACTTTCACCATAAATAGATTTCCCCAATTCTTTATGTTTTCCTGTCCGTTATGCTTTCTGAATTTTGCTTTAAATCAAAATTTAACCAACAGCATATTCTTTGCATAGGATGGAGGCCAATATTTAATTTATGTTAACTTCACAATTATAAGTATATAAATATAGCATTTACTTGACAATTATCACAATGTCATCTGGTCCTAAATCGAGTTAGCGAAGCCTTTTTGCTTGGAACTCTCTGGATTTGTGTTCCCGGTGTTATAAGCTATCCAAAATGTATTTTTTTTTTATTTGGGTGGACCATGTAGAGGAATTCGACGCTAGAAATTTTGGCTGGCGGCGCCAGCCGTCGGTAGTTGGAGGGGCAAAGCTCGGCTAAGAAGGCAAAGGCACAAGCTACAACTAGGGGTAGGGGGGCCGCCCCCGAGAAAATTTTGATCGTTGAAATGAATAGAGCTTAACAGATAACGCCTGTCGCCAAATCACTATAATTTATCCGACCAGAGAGGAAAGTGTCAAACGGGCGGAGTGAGTGACTCAAAGTGAATGAATATTTTCGCCATTATATTTTGTGAAATGGACTGCCGGAAATTCAGCCAGGCAGCATTTCAGTCACTGGACGTCGAGATAAATAGAGCTGGCCAGATACTACTGTTCGTCGCCAAATCACCAGGTGCATATTCTCGTCGCGTTGAACCCATACCCAAAAACTTTGAGGATCGTAAAACGTACTTCTCAAGTAGATTTACAGCAGGATGGACTTGATAAGAAATCACTCAACATGCCAGTTAGTGACTGAGTGGGGAAGGGAAGAGGAATTTAATCACAGTAGGTGTTGATTACCGAAACGTATTACAAAACCTTTCTTTATTTTCTCAAATTATTGGCGGGGGTGGGGGTGGGGGCCAACAGAGAGCAGAACATATTTCCTTTTGGAACTGTCTTTGAGCGAACGATATTCGCTGACAGTTCCTATCGGGCTTTATATAGCTGAAATATGAAAATACGGTAAAATACCGCTATTCCTTACCTCTGTTCTCGGGCTGTTTTAGAACCCTAGCCGTCTATTTGTCACTACAATTCTTTATTTTCCACCAAAAGGAATCATTTCTCACTATATTTGACTCAAATTTATAATAATTCAACTCAATTTTCAAGAAGAATTTAGCGACGAAATAAACATGCGGTTTGCCCATGTCCAGATCTCGTAACGACTTTTCAGTTTAAACGTATTTGATGTATGTTTTTAATCGCATTATTCTAATAGAAAATAGGGTTGAATCTTTATAAATTTGTGTCACCTGTGGCAAGAAATGACCCCTTTTGCGAATAAAGTAGAATCAGGGTGAAAAATAGTAGGTAAGGATTTCAAAAATAGCTTTAGAACAGAGGTGGGAAAGAACGGTTTTTTCATACTGCAGTTATATAAGGCCGGATAGGAACTGTCAGTGGACATTGTCCGCTCAAAGACAGTTCCTAAAGGAACTAGGCAAACTACTGCCTGTTCTAGACGAACGGTGGTGCGATTTTGGGTGATGAAGAGTCTGTGATAGAATTTCGTCTGTGTCATAGCCGTCCATTTTCATCCACTTATTCGACTTTTTACGCAGACAAAGAGTCATGTAAGTCAGTTACCGACCTCGACCTGGGGTTCCAGTGAGATAAACACCCGCGCTCGTGCATTCAACCACTCGACCGCGAAGCTGTCTCTGTGCATGCAAATAAGCTAGCTGCCTGTTATATTGTATTTAAATAAGTAAACATCAGCTATACACTTTTATATACCCCCAAAATAAATATATCGAACCAATAAAGTTGTTATACCCCACAAAACATTGATAGGGTTATAGGGCTATATGAAAAGATAAAATTGGAATTAATTTAAATTAATGCATTTGTAATGCAGATAGTGATGCTTGTGATGATGCATTTTCTATTAAAATCCAAACAAACAAGAACAACAGCTCATGGACGATTTCATAAAATGATGTCAGTTGGTTTTGAATTGCAGTCACTGTTCCACCACCATTTATGATAGTCTTTGTAAACATTTCGATGGATTTTTTTATCGTGTAACATTTTACACATATTACACAGGCCCTTTCTAATGGACACACCAAAATCTAAGGATCTGTAATTTTCTTTCGATTTTAAATAATTCAGATAAGCAATATTGTCCTTATCTAATTTAAGAAGGAATTTCCCCAGTTCGTGGGCATTTTTAAATTTGTTAGAGTTTATGAATGATTCTTGTGGGTAAAACTTTGTGTAATTACCTCCCCCTCTTGTTATGAGTACAACGTCTAAATTTTGCCGCATTAAAAACTTTTCTGTAATATAGTCCTTACATAGGGAATTTTCAAATGAGAGGTAAAATTTGTAGGTCTTATTTATCATCCCGAAAAGATCTTTCGGGGCGGGCGAACCACATCTTCCAAACACATCCACTGGAACTATTTCTTTCAATTGTTTTACGTATTTCATACGTTGTCCAGGCGTGTTACAGTTACTTACGATCCAAGCGACCATTTTCTTTTTATTAGTAATAATATTCCGATAATCTTTATTTGATTTGTTCTCATTTTTTTTCACATATCCGTAAGGCACGGGAATATCGGAATCTAAACGATACGTCATTGTCCAGTTTATTTGATCCTTCCAGCCCTGGTTTGACCATACGTCACTTGCAGTGTGATATGGAGATTCCCATCCAGACACTACCCATATTTGGTCGGACTTAGTGCGCTTTGGCGGTGTTCTCAATGATGAATGCACCCCATAAAACACCACGGCATCACTGGTGTTAAAGTATTTCCAACCTTTTCTCAAACGGCAAGTTTTTACTTCACAGTTTAAAAATACCTTTTCCTTTGGAACGCTATTCAAATACCAACCAGGGGAATTAACATACGCGATTTCCTTGTAATTTGATGCTATATTCGGTTGTATAGAAGTTGTGGTGGTTGTCCTTCTTGTTGTCACTGATGTTTTTGTAGCAGTAATCGCCTTTGTTGTTATCTTTTCTTTGTCTTTTGTCTTCATTGTACTTAATTTAAATGTTTCCATTTCAGCAGCTAATGCGATTAAGGGTTCAGATGTGTTTGTGTCTACGTTGAAGAGTTTACCTACATACGCCAGATGACGTCGATAAACCATTGGCTGGTGAATTACCATAAGGACTGAAAGTCCGATGATAACCGTTAGAAACAGGAATATCTTCAGATTTGAGTTCATATCTGAAAAAAGTAAAATTATACTGATGACTATTGGAAAATGCACTATGTAAATGATACATCTGCCCATTGCAGGATTTTTTTTCCTGGATTCAAATTCTAAATAAATTATTATTGAGACATTCACATGACAATGTCAGGTAATATCGGAATAACATATTGTAGAATTTTCTTCAACGGTCGAGGAAACAGGATGACCTGAAGAAAAACCCACGAGGTTAGGTTGGCTACTCTACTCCCCGTCAATTGCGTAGCAAGAGTCGAAATCAGGCCACATTGCCTAATGACAGACTTTATGGTCAAAAGACCCCCGTCCCCTTTCCAATGACTATCCCCCCGTCGTTGTGTAAGTGATGACATACATGTACTGTATGTTTCCCACGCAATAGCATTCCACATGCTCGTTCTTCATTTATACTTGAAAGTCAGTAGTTGATAACATAATATATGCCATGGGGGGTTCTTAGCATGTATTTCATTTACAGCCACGTTCCCACCACTATCATCCACGTTGTCGCCAGGCTGGACTAGCCACATACTTCCTGCGCTGTTACGACCTTTTGTGTATATATAGGAAAGATACTGAGCCTCGTCCATCAGCCCCAGTCTAGCATCCAAAGAGCAAATATCAAGAAAATTATGGAAATGTTCTTGATTGCTTGACTTTTGGTTGTTCTCTGCTTTGAAAGTGAATGATTACGGGTGAGCATGGCACAGTCTCTATATCATCGTAGTTGTAGGCATGTCACGGGAGTGTGGTGAGAAAGTATCTCGGTCTGACTGTTAACCGCGAGATCATGGTGGGAACACATTCCGCGCAACCAGGGCTTGGCCACGAGCGTAGTAAGATCTTGGTGTGGTCGTGGCAGGAGCATGATGGGCAAATGGTGTAAGCACTACGCTGCCCCTATTTTCTCTTTACTGGCTTCCAGGAATGTGCTACAAGCTAATAGCCTAGGCACTACGTACCAGAATTGGACTCAGAAACCAGTAAATATATACGAAAGTAAATAAATGCAAATGATGTGTTTACAAAACGTTCCACCATCTTGGAAATATGCTTAATTAGTGAACATATGTAGTTGTATATGACACAGATTGAATCTGTCTCCCCGAAAACATATATATTGACACCAAAGACAACTACTTAACCGAAATCAACCAATCGTCCGATTTTCCCAACACAAGGGGCAGTAATATTGAAAATATGCTAAATATGTGAACACGTGATCATTTTGCAAAGTTGTAAATGACAAAAACTGATTCTGCACCCTCGTAAACATATATATTGACACCAAACACTACTACTTAATCAAAATCAGCACATCGTCCGATTTTCCCGTCAAAAATGGTCGCCATCTTGGGAATATCATCATGAAATGATGGTTAAACAATCTGAAATGTGGTCATTCTAATTCAATTCAGACGTGTTTTCTCCTTGTCAGTGGTGCAGGCGGACAAGGTACAAGGACTGATGTCTAGTCGTTTGAATGTGACGAAAAACCGAAGCCCTCTGTAAAATTGGTGTCCACGTAAAAAGATCCCTTGGCAGTTGGAATTCGATATAAGAGTAGGCCATAGTGCTGTGCCCGGGCAGAACATTAAGGATATGCTAAATCCATAACCTAAAATTATTAGGGATGTCGATGCACTGCGCAAACTCACTATTTGTTAAAAATGGGCTAGATTCTTCATTATTGAACTGACTAGATGCACTCAAAAAATTATAATAATGCGAGATGTGGATACATTGTTAAAGCTCGTTCTTTAAACTAACTAGTTGTTTAGACTGGATTCGTTATTGAACTGGCTAGATGCTCTACATTGCTACATTTCCTGCATTACTACATTGCTCAAACTCGTTGTTTAGACTGGATTCTCCCCATTGAACTGACTAGATACACTAAAAACGCATATTGAGAGTATAGTATAATGATGCATTTGTAATTCTAAAAAAAACATGTGTATACTATTAGTTGTATTATATGCTGCTTTATGCTATTGTTATTGACTGTTTAGGGCGACCCCCGAAACCGTATTGAAAGACATATTACATGCGACAACAATTTGTTTTTAAAAAATCAATTTTTGGCCGATATGGCCGCCATTTTGGCGTCCATATTGGATCAAAGATGGCCGGAGTTGCTCGAAACGCATTGGAAAATAATTGTGTGAACTCGGTATACTCGAAAACATATTAAAAGACATATTGGACTACGCGTCTGACCGCATGCGACAACAAAATTTCCAAAAAAATCCATTTTTGGCCAATATGGTGGCCTTTTACGCGGCCATATTGGATCCAAGATAGCCACTGTTGCTCTAAGCACTTTGTAGTATAAATTGTTAAACTCGGCATACTCGAAAACATAAAAAAAGACATACTTGACCAGATATCTACGGCATGCGTCAACAAAATTTCCCAAAATTCCATTTATGCCCCAAAAATGGCAGCAAAATTGGATCCAAGATGGCCACCATTGCTCGAAACACGTTGAGGTATAATTTTTGGAACTCGGCATACTCAAAAACATATTAACAGACATATTCGAGCACATATCTGGCCCATTTGAGGAAAAAACACTCGAAAAAGACATTTTTGGTTGCCATTTTGGCCGCCAATTTGAAAAATGCCAATTCCCCGACCGAAAAAAAAACCATGAAGCAAAAGGTTTTCGGTTTTTTCCATCAATTTCGCCTAAGAAACACCCCTGCAGAATTTTCAGATGGTACAAAAGTACACTTTGTCCCATCCCTACGTATAGTTTATAATTTTGCATGATCTGGGATTGAAATTGCAAAATCAATCCCATCCGTACCTGTCGAGATGGTCAGACGAACGCGTTATCCCACATAGTACTCTGCAGTCAGTTGAAAGTAAGACTTGGTGCATTTATTATGGCTTGGACTGGAGGTCTGGTGTTCAATCCCTGCATTGGCCGAGAAAGTTCATCCAAATTTTCTCGAAATGTTAAAGCGCCAGGGCATGTTAAGAATAAGGGGTTCATATCTTCATTTTGTCTTCTTTGGTGGGGAGCACAAAAAGGCCAATCAATAATTCTGTACTATTTAAATAATTTCTTATTAGTATAGTATATAATATAATGATATGTACAATTCTATAGTCATTTTCAGTACATTCACTGCTTTTAAAAAAACAAACGACACATGTCCAAACATATTTCCATTAAATGTTAAGATGGACATTCGCTGCAATGGGGTGTACAATGGGGACAATTTTCCTGGTCAGCGACTTTTCCTCCTTTCTTTTGTTAAATTCTACCTGTCAATATTTTTGTCATTGTCAAAATCCCAGTTTTATAATATACCAATTCAAACGAATTGAATGTATTTCTCAGTATACACGCATACTAGTTAATACATTTCATTCTGTTGTTTTATCGCCCCCCCCCCCCCAACTAATCAACATCCAAGCGTAGCTTGTGTGAAACACTATTGTTTTTGTTCGGATTATTAGGTTTTCACACTGCGTAGCTTGTGTGAAACACTATTGTTTTTGTTAAGATTATTCTTTTTCTTATTATTATTTTTTTCCCACTTGAGCATATCTCAGAAACTACTTGTCAGATCGATTCGAAGTTTTCGGTTTCTGAGGGAAAGTGGGTGTGACTTAGAGATTAAAGCTATTTTGTACTTTCTGCAACAATGCGAAATATCCGTATTGTTAACAATAATCGATGGATTTTAACATTTGATACATTTTGACAAAGCCAGAGACAAAGCTACAGTTCTTTAGATTTTTTTATTTTCGACGAATCTTCGGAGATATTAGGCGCCAATTTAATTTTGAAAATTTTTACGAAATTTTTTTTATTATTGAATATTTTATGTGGTATTTTATCAAGAGTGGAAGGGTAATTTGATTTGAGCAAAAATGTGAATATTTTTTGTCTTGATACTTTTCCTTGGTCGCTATTGGCTAATTCAGTATATCGGTTCTAAATAAATTATTTATTACCCGATTTGTATAAAACAAAGTCCATATGCTCCGTTCCCAAAAATGTCATTTTTTTGTTACCGGTGAAGTTTCCTGTCGGCACCGAAAGTGACGTAAATTGATCAAAAACTACAATTTTGACAGTTCGGTACCACTTTTTGAAACCAAATATCATTTTTTACAAATCTGATATTACACAAAAGATGCGCTCTGTAAAGGCGCACAAAATCTCAGACTCAGTTTTTTTAATTTTGATTTTGTTTTCGAGCCATTTCGATTAAAGGGTAAAAAGAGGTGTAAAAATAGACTATTTAAAAACCATCCAGCGACTTCATATTTTACAATATTTCTTTGTAACTTTCATAAACGTGTAGTATTAATCCATACGGAGAGAATCTATCTCAAAATTAGTTTGTAATATAAGCAGTTGCCGAGAAATGGGCAATTTTGCATGAGTCACTTTTTATGCTATTTTGCCTGTAAACGGGTCAAATATTATTGGATTGTCATAAAAGTGACACCATTTGATGCCTATTGCCACAGTCGACTATGCCAAACAATTTTAACGCTTTCACTATCACCGGAAGTGACGTCATTTAGGCAATAACTGAATTTTTAGCCTTAAAAATACATTTTTATTCAAATGAGTATTATTTGTAAAATTATAAAATTGGGTTCCCATCAACAAATAGAATGAACCCATAAGATCATATAGATATAACAAAATGGTTTCTAACTTGTATGGTTGCAGAGAAATGGACGATTTTCCATAAGTCACTTTTCAAGGTTTTTGGTCTATTAAAATGTCAGTCATTATTTGATTTTCATAAAATTTTCACCATATGATGTTTTATGCCATTTATGATTTCATAAAACTAATTTAACAATTTCAGTATCACCGGAATGGATGTCATTTTGGCAAAAACTGAATTTTTAGCCTTCAAACCAGATATTTTATTCAAATGAGTCCGATTTGTAATATTTTTAAAATTACGATATTTGATTCCAATCAACAAATATATTGAACACATACGATCATATAGATACCAAAAAAACGGTTTCTTACTTGTACGGTTGCCGAGAAATAGACGATTTTCTACAAGTCACTTTTGAAGGTTTTTGGTCTTTAAAAGTGGCAATTATTATTCGATTGACATAAAATTTTCATCATGCCTTATGCCATTTCCGATTTCATAAAACTAGTTGAACATTTTCATTATCACCGGAAGTAATGTAATTGTGCCAGGATCACTTACAAGTAACATATTATATATAAAATGAATTGATATTGCTGGATTTGGTTGATTCTGCGTCCATTTTATTTGATATGTGCAATGCTTATGTGGAAACATGTTTATTGGTTTCATTGGTACCGGAAGTGACATATGTTCAAGGGTAACATGACACCGAAAGTGACACAAGATCAAAGGTAACGTGGCACCAGTGAAACCCGTCATTCCTGCATGCAGGTCTAGTTATCTTACATTTTTGAAATATATTAAAATAAAGCCTTAAAATAGATGGTATCTATAAACAGTCCTACCTTGTTAAAGAATAGTCCTATAATTTACTATTGCCAGTTGAGAAATTGGTAAAAATATCACTTTCAACATTAAATTCAAACGTTTGAAGATAACTTTTGCATGGGGGAATGGGAAAACAAGGAGGTAATTGTGTTATTATTTCCAATGTGAAAGATGTTTCAGTGTGGAAAATAATGCCTATGATTGTATAATAGTGAGTTGACAACCTATTGAGCAAAAGTTATGGGAATAAATATGTTTTGACTTTGTTGGAAAATATGAAATTCCCGCTTTAATATAAATGACATACCTGTGAGAAGACCTGTGATGGAAAACACTGACTATCCTATTTTAGATGGGAAAATATATATACTAAAACTTCCTTCAGATATAACCACTTTTTATAAAACTCGATATACCTACATGTATGTACTACAGCAGCGTCGCTGAATTATATAATGCTGATCCGACTTACTTAAACAATCTGATCAAGCATTACCAGAGGCTTTGCGTTGTTAATAACCGAATCACCAGCCATGCATTAAGAAGCCCCGCAGTCAATAGATAACTATTCCCTTTTTTAAAAATAATAATATACATTACATTAATACGGTATAAACAGTATTACACACTATTGTACAACAAAATAAATACACACATAACTACAGTATAAACCATCTTAACCAGTTGTTGTCAACTATATCTATAAAGCTATGATGCGTAGAACAGACCATTTCGATGTGTGCACAGATAGTGTATTATTATTCAAAGCTATTATATTATGTTCAATAGATCCTCGGTATCTTAATTTTTGTTTTATAAGTGAGGGGCTTATAGAGATATCTTGACATTTACAGCACATAATAAGATACTTGGTAAATAGCATTAAGAAATCAATGGCGTTCGTATGTTCTTTAATATTGCTATCCTGTAATATTACGTTTTTAAAATCTATCTTAAAGTCGACACTAATTGTTTTTATTTTATTTGATATCTCTTCCCATATAGAGTTAACTTTTCTACACTTATATAGATAGTGTTCAGACGTAGTATCTAATTCATTACAGTGTACACAATCGGGTGACTTAGAAAGTCCAATTTTGTATAAGTACGAGTTTGTTGGTAGTAATTTATGTGGTAACTTAAATTGGAAGTTTCGAATTTTTGGATCTACATGTATACATATTTTACGCACTGAAAAAAAACTTGTGTTGAAACAACACAAACTTGTGTTGTTTTCAACACAAGTTGGGTGTTACTATTTAACAACACAAACTTGTGTTGAAACAACACAAACTTGGGTTAAATGTTGAAACAACACAAGACTTGTGTTAAAATTCAGCAAACAACACAAACTTGTGTTGAAACTTGTGTGAAAAGCTACACAATACTTGTGTTGAAATTTCTGAAACTTGTGTTAAAATTTCTGAAACTTGTGTTGAAATTTCTGAAACTTGTGTTGAAATTTCTGAAACTTGTGTTGAAATTTTTGAAACTTGTGTGGTTCAATACAAACTTGTGTATAACCACCAACCAAAATCTTGTGTTGTATTTTCACCCAATTTGTATCCATTATAGCAAGCTTTCCCTTGCAGTACCCCCACCCCCTTTACTCTGTTTAACCTGTAATTGTTTGAATAATGAGGTAACAATAATATTTTTTTGTTAAATTATTATTTATTCAAACATGATGAGAAAAAAGTAAATATACATTTGAATGTTAACAGAAAAATAATTATTATACTAACAAAATTGTGTTATATAATGCCCCCCCCCCCCCTTTCCCCATGCCAAAATATTAAAAAGTTATTTTTTTACACTAAAACAAGAACTGAGAAAATATAAAGATATATACACAGTATTTCTACCCCATACCCCCAAAATATATATTTAAAAAATGTCTAAATTTAATAACATCCAAACCAAGCACTAATAAGATTAATTATGCACTAATATTTTATGACATTTTTACATAAATGGAGCAAAGCATCAAGATTACATAATTTAAAAGAGAGTTGCAATTACATGTATTAAATAATATGTACATAAGCAAGGGAGGGGGGGCATAATGGTTTTAGGTCATAGGTCCATCATGTCAGTAGTGTAGGACATGGCAAGGTATAATTGGGCACAAGCCCGGAATCGACCCCCCTCCCCATTGTGTTCATTTTAAGGACCCTAGACAATTGAATTATTTGACTCAATGAAAAGACCTTCTGATCCAATGTGGGTGTGTTTACCATTTGCGCCCCCTCTCGGGTTCCCTTGACAGTAGAAATATTTGATATAAGAGTAGGTTAGTTGTAGGACAGGATCACCCTAATAACACAGAAAAGTAGAACGGGAAAGTCACCTTAATGCAATTCAAGGCTATTTGTATTTCTGGGTATATTTGATCTACATTTGGTTTCTAAATATTGCCTATTAACTACATGTACTTTATGATTTCCGACCATATTTCTTAGTGAGTTATATGTCACTTTACTGTCTATATGATGCATAAATTTGTAAAGAGAATTAAAATCTGATTGTGTTTGGGAGAATATTTAACATTAAAAACAAAAATAAATATTTAAAAATTGGGTCAAATGCATTCTTTTCCAGAATTATATAATAAATTGATGCCTGGGTTCTGTCGTTGTTATCATACATCAAAATCTCTTTCAATGGTGTTCCAGTCTAAAAAATAAAAAAAATAGGCAATAAGAATACTTTTTTATGGTTCACAATGTTTAAATAAACAATTTATTTTGCAACATCCCGAGTGAGTCTCTATTTTGTTTTAACTTTGCGTAACACTTAGTATGTCTTGTCCAGTTACAGACCCGGGCAGATTATTATATTCAAATCAAATGGGTTAGAACTTAGAAGTCAGAAAAAAAATCGGGAGATCTGGGACTGAAACCTCATAATAGGTCAACAATTCACTCGGTTTCAACATGTATTGAGTTTCCAAATCCAAATTCTGTACTACATCAGGACAGCGCCTATTTACTTGGCAATGTCTAATTATTTTGGCCCATTCATATTTTTTTTCCATTGGCAACAAATTAGATATTACCTTTTAAAATCTATTTGAAAAGTAAAATATTGTCCAACAAATTTATACTGCTATTTACAGTAAAAATACACTTATCACAACTTGAAGAAAATCTATGGATGTGATTGTTAAAAATCAAGCATGCCAAGTACTTGAAATAGCAGAGTCCTAGGCATTGCCCCGATTAGAAAAGCTCAGATTACCAAGCAAGTGTATAGACCTAGTTCCTTAATTAAAAATACAAATATGTATGTTACTTACATTTTTCCTGATTATCAAATTTTGTGAGAAAAAATCTCCACAATATGAATAGCCATTTCAAACTGTCTTGATCTTTATGATGTAGTTAACTGAGAAAAAAAAAATATACTATATTAGTCGACTTAAATAGACTCAACAGTTATACGATGAAAGCTTTAATTTAATTACATTGTATATTAAATGTTTTAGTTAGCTTTGTCACAGATGAAACGAGATGAAAAAATGAAATGAAATGGAGTTTAGCGTCCTGCTGTTCAGCTCCCACTTGGCATATGCCATACAGTGTGGTATGAGAGCAATTTTTCCAGGTACCTCGAACCTAAGGTCTACTCATATCAATTGTTAGTTACATTTTCCTGTTTATCAAGCTGTGTGAGAAAAGTTTCCACAATATAAGTAGCTATTTCCAACCATCTTAATATTTCTTCTCCTATAAATGCATCCTTGCATCTTAATTTCTTATGCATTAGCGACATCCAAATCTGATGATATGTTGAATTTCTCTTAGAGAAGGGGAACCTTGTTTATTCATATATGGCTGTTTCTAAATGTATATGTACATGTTAGGAGTACCAGTCAAGTCGTCCACAAGCAAAGTCGTCCACACCCGTTGGTGGAGTCGTCCACAACTGTTGGTGATGTCTTCCACAACTATTGGTGATGTCGTCCACAACTAAGAATAGGATTAGTAAAACAACTAAGAATAAGACTCGTACACAGTTTAATCGCATAGAAGAAATAGCTAGTACTTGTTGACTATTTATTTTGTTATTTGATTTCAGATCGAATCACCGATGACTTGTAATAAAGTTAATCGTATTGTTTGTATAATCGTACTTGGAAAGCGGTTGAAAGTTTCAACCATTCTAAATAAACTGGTACGATAGTTTTCGGGTAGCGGCAGCGTGTACCTACTCTATATACTTTCGGAAGTTTCCCCAATCCCTTTACTAATTGATTAGTACGTCGTGGCCGACGGAAGTACATTTCGTAATTACATTTAACACCTATTGCAGATCTATGTTACACCTTATAACTGTTTTGTTTCTCTTCACATTTTATGTTGACTTGATTTATATTAAAGTGTCTAGACCAAATATCTGTGTTGTTCTGTTCAGGGAAGTGTTACCTTTTGACTGACAGGATTTTATGTTAGCGGAAAGGGGTTGCGTATTGCGTTAATATAAGCCCTTGGGTACGCTACACAAGCTTGTGTTCTTTACCTATTCATAGGCTACATTTTGAACCATGGGCTGCAATAGCAGGAAAGCTCTTTGCCATGATGCGGCCGTAATATTTTCTATTTTTTTCTTCTTTGTAAACGGGGATTTGTCTGGCCTTCCAGCCCCCCCCCCCCCCTCTGACATTCATCTGACCCGTGTGTCTATTGGGAAAAAAAGTGTAGATTGCTAATTCTGGATAGTAAAACACAATAAATTACCCTCAACACCATTGACAGGTAGCTCAATGGGTAAGTCGCTGACGCTTACCATAAGGTCTCGGGTTTTTTCCCGGTTTTGACCGAAAAAGTTCCTCCAGATTTTGCGACGGTTTCCCCATGTCGGTCGTGTAAGGTGGAGGGCCTGACAAGGAAAGTGTCTATTCGTTTGGATGGGCGAAAAATCGAGGTCCCGTGTACACGTAGAAGCTCGCTTGGAATTTGGTATAAGAGTAGACCGTAGTATCATTAGCTAAGCGGAGATAAACCTCATTGCGTTTCATTTAGCATGTAGGTATATTCTTTATTTCGAGTGTATATTATAGATTGTAGTGTTTCATATACCATGTAGGTATATTCTTTATTTGGATTGTATGCTACAGATTGTAGTATTTTCAGATAACGAAAATTTCAGACATTTTGTCATATCTTTAAACATGTTTACCTGATTAAATATTCATGGACCTAACCGAAACAACCAAACAGGATGTAATTTAATCTCTTGTACATAATATACCATCTCAGCTTGTAATTTAATCAACCATAACGATCAGCGCAACCCTAACACGACATTCGTTTGAAAACATGGGCGGGCCCCTAGAGGGGTGTGTGCAGTCGATACATCGCCCCGGGCCCATGAAGCCCCCGGAGGCCCATAAAGATCTATTAAATTTTATTTACGTCGACATGGCCAGTATTTGTGCAGCAGAGCCCGCGGTCCGATACCTGATGCCGTACTCTGAGAGGTGGTGGTAAAATTGGTCCTGCATCCGCACATGAAAATTGTTTCGGCGCCCCTGAGCATGAGTGTAGCACGTGAAACAAGAACCGCTTAAAGCGTTCTTTCATCCAAAATATTGCAAAAAATAAACCGACAAAGACAGCTATTATATAGATAGTATATTATATGATATTCGAACTTTTAATAATATAAAAAAAAATGATATATTTAGGGATATTAAAATCTGAAGCAAGTAGTGTTATACCGACACGTACATTTATAGTTCAAAGGTAAGCACGATAATATGTAAAGACATTAAACCGACAAAAAAGACAAATATATGTATAAATAACCTCACCCGCCTACGGTACGAAGCATAAAAAACGCGGGTTTCAGAAAACAAATTTAAAACGTGGGTCGTTTGGTAGCGGTGTAGGAATATATTTCTGCATGGGGTTTATTTTGATGAAATTAGATTTGTTTTATTGAATAAAATGATTTACTTTGTTATTTATTCATGAACGGGGCCGCTCAAGCTTGTGGACGACTGTATCATCGTACTATTATATCCGGAAATTAAACTAAGTTGTGTGGACGACTCCACCAACGAGTGAGGATGATCACGCATAACTCGGCACAAAAAAACGTATAATATTACTAATAAGAAAGGAATACCCATGTCGCGAAAGTAAACTATGTCGTGTGGACGACTTTACCAACGTATTATTATATCCCAAAATTGAACTAATTCTTTTGAAATTTCTTTCTGTACAAGCTAGATGGCTTGCTTTCACTTTTAACTGTAGTTCTTTGTTGTCAATAATGTCATATTATTCTTTATCATCTGAAATAAGCAGAAGAGAACTGTTCTACAAAACCTGTTCTCGGTGCATCAAAGTGACCAAATGTGATTATTTATTTTAAGCTTTTTGCTTCAAGCACTGCTAATTTATGTAAACTACAATTATAGTAGACACATCAACCAACTTTAGAATAAAGTTGTTGTGGTCATTACTTAATAAAGCAAGTAGTGATATTTTAGTTATTATGCAATTAGGTAAAATCAACATACCAAGCATTATTTCTTGACTTTTGTCATATCTTCTGTATAGTTCCCTCGTTTGGTTTGTAATGAAACTGTTCTCGGCTCCTGGATAAAAATATATAATTGCTCAAAAATGGATAATAACAACTGAAGATGAAGTCAGAAGCCCCTTGACAAATTGACACGTTTCATCGGTTAGTTCCACCATGGCAGTTGGGAATACAATATTTGCAAACAGTATTTTAGTATATTATTTATATTTTAGCGCTTTTGGCTCTAACTAATTTTGATGCATTTTAACGCTTTTAGGGACTATTGTTTTTTTATGCAAGGGTGTAACATATGAACAGGTAAAAGCTTAATACGTGTATATGAACAAGAAATAGCGTACTACATGAGCCAGGAAATTTCATTAAATTCAATTAACAAAAGTCAAAGAAATTCAATTGTCAAAAGTTTCTTGGTGTTCGTACTTGACTTGACAAAGCCCAAGACATTGCATGCCGAAGAAAAACTAGATTGTGGAGAGTATGGACCCGGTTCCTCATTCAAAAACAAATATGTATTTGCCTTTAACTGATTGGCAATCTCTGAGAACAAAATTTCCATAGCCATTTTCAACTGTCCCTTTGGCGGTTGGTCACTGAAATAAATATGCCAGATGGTAGTTGACTTGAAATAGAGAGAGAGAGAGAAATGGGGTTTAACGTCCACTCAACACAAACTAGGTCATTTCGGGACTATCATATGGTTTAACTTTATTTCAATAATTCGCTTGCGCGTAGGGGGCTTTAGCAGTGGGAGGAAACCGGAGTGCCCGGAGGAAACCCACGAGGTTGAGAAGGCGCCCCTATCTCCATGCCACATACGCTCACACCAGGGCTCGAAACCACATCCGCAAGCCAGAGGTGACCGGCCAGCAAGAGGTCGAAGCGCGGCACTCTAGACCACTAGGCCATCCCAACCCCCGACTTGAATTAAGTTGACAGTTTTGATTTGATCATATTCACAATTACCCATGATCTGTTAAAACGTGTAAAATATAAGCCCAAAACCATAATCATATGCTGATACCCTCACATTTTTGTTCTGTACATGAATGTTGTTTTAGAGAATCCGATATTTTTGTAGTAAGATTTTTAAGTATGTACTTCCTTTACTATAATATGCAGAAAATCATATTTGTAATATGTCATACTTTTATTATCTTTTTTCTAACTTTTATTCAGTCAATAACCAGGCCCGTATCTCGGATTTTGTCGAGGGAGGGGCCATACATTGGAGCAAATGGTAATAATCAGGTTTGGTGTAGTCCCCAGCGGAGATAATGCGAAAATCATATTTAAATCATCTATTAAAGAGCAGATATGTGAACTACAACAGTAACAAAGCAAACGAAAACGAAAATCAACTATGTCACACTGGGGCTGACGGGGGGGGGGACCTCCCCCTGGATCCGCGCCTGGTTAGAAGATACAGTATTTAGTTGTGGGATCGGAAACAAGCATGGGCTTACATAAATTCATTTTCCTGTATCTTTATATAAAATGATAATTATAGGCAAAGGGCATTATTGTTAAAAAAAACTAATAATATAAAAATGTTACCGGTCCTTCTTTGCAAATTCTAAACGATCTGCTTAAAACTGGAGGGCCATATGTACATGTACTACATCATTGTCTGAAAAAAAAAATAATCTAATCATATTGACTGTGGCTGAAATTTTTGATTACATGTCATTTCGGTCCCGCGTCATTTCGGACTTACGACATTTCGGACTCCAAAAAATATGGCCTCGACGTTTCGGACTCGGATATATGACATTTCGGACTCGGGTATATGAAATTTCGGACTCGGGAATAAGATGGAATGAAAGGTTGAACACAACTGTCAAATCAATACAAAATACGCCGTGGCTATTCTTAATAGCCCAACAAAAAATAACTTACGGGTTAAATTACATAATTTAGCCTACCGCTCGCCATCAAGTAGGCCTTCGGCGTGGAGTCGTGCATCACGAACCTACACGACAAAATTTCCAATGTTGAGTGTTTACGAAAACAACGTTTTACTTCTTTATACATGTATTGCTGCACTGATGAATTTATTAGGAATAGGCCAATTTAAAACACGAAAGAAAATATTTATTAACATGAAACACGTGGTTAGTAAAAGGCTCCACCAAACGATAAAACATTAGTTGCACTTACGGTTCTTTGATAATCATCGTTTCCCGTAAAAGTAATGTATTTGTTTAAATCCAATAATATGCTGATGAATTTATTGAAAATGACCCACACAAAAACAAAAATTTACACGACATGCACTCTTTTTACAAGTCTCTAGAAATTGTTAACGATAACCCGGTGAGCTGCTAGTACGTAATTTTTGCACTGCCTGAAAGATCTTCCAGCCCAAATGTTGTGGAGCAACATACACGTATGCCAACCCTTTTTTTATATTTTATAATAATCATCCTTAAAAAACTAGAAAGTCAATGTTAAAGTCAAAATATATGTATACATTTTGTATTTTCATTTTGTATGACCCAATATTATAAGGAGATGGGTTGATTAAAAGATTTTAGCTTGTCTTTACATCTTCCCATATAATATAATAATATGTTCTTAGAATGAATCTTATCTGATTAAAACATTAAATTTAATGATTTAAATTCTTGTGGCGGTTTATGAAAAAGGCCATGACGCCCAGACTCGTTCGTTGGTTTGTTTATATCAGATTTTTTAAATTTTACGCTTGTATTTATTATTATATATAAGGTGTAAAACCCGACAAATATAAAGCTTATCAAATTTATTGTATATAGGGCCACGTATAATAATAGGGGTGAATTGGAATGTACAATCAAATTCAACCGAAAACACATTTTACAAGACTTTCACTTTGAGTCAAGAACCAGTTCGAACCAGTTATTTCCGGAATTTATAGATCTTGTCGACATATCGTCCCCGATAAAAGACATCTGAAAATTAAAACTTCTCTATTGGATTATTCGTATAATATTAAGTATAGCTAATATAAACTCTAGCAGAGCGCACAGAAACAGATTACATTCTATAGATTCCATTATCAAAAAAAAATACGTATCGACGGCTTCCGTGTGGGGAATAATAAAAGCGAACGGAATTGTGGGTATAGCAAGATGGCGCCCAAAAGCGATTGAATATCGGAGATTTTGGACAAAATACTATTTATTTCACACAAAAAAGAAATGGTGCCCTAATTTAAAGTTAGAAGAAGCATATAGGAAAGTAAGTGTCTTTTTTACATACAAACATCCGTCTAAATATAATTTGTAGAACTACAAATTCAGCAAATAATGGCCGTTGACAATTTTACACAATCACCGTAAAAATGCTAAAAAAAAACCTAACGGTAAAACAAAGTCACAAGATTAGATGGCCTGTTATTTTCTGAATGTAAAATTTTGTAGCTGCACGATTTATACACAATCTAAACTACTTTAATCGAAAAACATCCTGTTTCAAAATCACGGGAATCAAACTTTTTTTCACTTTGAATATGTTCTTTATTCTATCTCTAAGCAAAATCTTTTTTACAGATCCTAAATTTGAGCAATATTGATGGTACTAATGTGAAAGAAGTTACAAAAAGATTTTTTGAAGGCTTTGTTTACGTAAATGGTAGCCAGGTGACACCAGCTTACTCCGTGTACAAATGTAGGATCAATGCCATACCACTGGACTCAATAATGATGGTGGACGTTATGATGAAAAGTGCTCTCATCCACCCTACTCTCACGATGACAAGGGAATCAAGGCTGTTATCATATACATTTAATAAATGTAGATATGCTATTTGGAACAAAAAACTAACTGCAACTGGTTAACCAATTTATTCACATTTGATAAAAAAATTCGATCAAAATATTTGTTGGACCACAGGAAGACTTGTTGATACATGTTTGAATTAATAATATTATAGCTTTAAGTTCCATGCTTGGCAGCGAGTGCTAATAACGTTTACAAAACTTTGAGCGGGAATTTCAAGGCATTAACCTCCTGTGATATAATAACAAATGACAAGTGCGAAATAAAGTATTTATGTGGTCTTGGGTGAAAAAACAGTGTTGTGGCTAGCCAAATGAAATGAAACAAAATAGAGTGTAATGACCTACTGTTTTGTTCTGAACTGGGCTAATGAAGACAGGCATATGCCATACATGCTATAAGGGAAATTTTGCACTATGGCCTACTCATATCAAATTCCAACTGTCAAGGGTATGCCAATGTGTATACATGGCCTCAGTTTTTCTTTACCATCTGAATGAATAGACAGCTGTCTTGTCAGGCCCTCCTGCATCACTGACAAGAGGAAATAACGCTGGAAAATCTGGATGAACTTTCACTTCCAATGCAGGGATCTAGTGCCCTGCCCCAAAACAAAGGGCGTGACAAGGAAAGCTGTCTAGTCGTTTGGATGGTATGAATGACCGAGCGTCTGTGTACACATTGGTGTGCATGTAAAAGATCACTAGGCAGTTCGAATGCGATATAGGAGTAGGCCTTAGCTGTCTAGTCGTTGGATGGTATGAATGACCGTGCGTCTGTGAACACATTGGTGTGCATGTAAAAGATCACCAGGCAGTTCGAATGCGATATAGGAGTATTCCTTAGCCACTGCCTGGACAAAATTCCCTGATGGCACACTGTATAGAGTATGTCGATTTTCATTAGCCACGTTAAACCCCATTTCATTTCATTCCAACAGTGCCTTGAGCAAACAAGATAGAGGCTACACATAAAGGTTTTGGCCAAATTTGGTCAATATCCCAGTTTTCCTTTCTGATATGCATATCAACACTTCCACAAGACTAATGTAGACCTTTTTCTTGGACATTTTCAAATATCAGTGATGCAGGAAAGAGGACCTGACATGGATAGGTGACTAGTCATACGGATTACATGTCATTTGGGACTCACGTCATTTGGGACTCACGTCATTTGGGACTCAAAAAAATTTGACCGCGACATTTGGGACTCGGGTATACGACGTTTGGGACTTTGATATACGACGTTTGGGACTTTGGTGTACGTCGTTTGGGACTCGATCAAGATATAAGTAATACGTTGGTAAAGTCATCCACACGACATTGTTCATAATCCAAATAATTAGCAAGCTGTTGATCATTCATAAAAAGTGCATTAAAATAAGTCACGTGGTCATTGAAGACAGTCTCGGCGGTCTCCGAATTGCGCGTCTTCCACGCTCTGTCCGTGTGAATTTCAGGTACAGGTAGATATTAAAATAATAACTGGAAAATACATTGATGAATTCACTGACCAGTTGTTAGGTAAATGCTACCATTTAATTTTTCATATGTTAGTTAACGTACGTATTGACAGGGTGTTAATTTTAACAAACATTGAAGGCTATATCATAGTCGTACATAACTTTATTTTATAATGTAGCTATTTCAGTTATGGTTGTCATGTGATCATTGTGTCGTTTGTCTATCATCGACGGATAAATAAAAACGTTTGCAAGTTACATAACAAAATGGTCTAAAAAAAAATGCCACGGCATTTTCTGATACTGACAATAAACACGAATCAAACAATCAAATTGCTAAAATAATAACACCAATTAACAAACAATACAAGAATACTTAATTTAAAAAAAACATCGGTCAACAACAAAACAATGATCATACGATCATACAAACAATACGATTAACATTAACTTTATTATAAAAACATCGATGATTCGATCTGAAATCAAATAACAAAATAGTCGAGTACTAGCTATTTCTTCCATATGATTAAAATGTGTACGAGTCTTATAAATACATTTATTTATTTTAACAATACATTTATTTTTTCATAACACAATTTGTAGTTTTTGTCTGTCACATAACTTTCAAATGTTTTTATTCATTCGTCCATGATAGACACACGTACGGCACAGTGATCATGTGACAACCAAAATTGAAACTGCTTCAAAATAAAATGTATGTTTAAAACTAAGCCTCTGTCAGCATGTGTAGGCCTATATAAAAAATTATAACGGCACATGCTACGTAAAATTAAACGTAGCATCGCCGGCTTTTTGACCTAGAAATTCCAATCAATGTCACGTGTCATCGGCGGATTTGGCAATGGCGGAAAAAATATATTATTATTAATGACTGTTTCTCAGTGTATTTGGTGTTCTATCAGAGGGTTATATTCAACTTAGATTTAAATTTCACTAACAACTGGTCAGCGAAACCATGTATGATCAAATTATTATTTTAATATCTACCGGTACTTGGAATTCATACGGAGTGTCAAAGAAGCGCGATTCCCGAGCGAAATACACAAAATATGCACGCAGCTAGGGATCCTCCGATAAATCAGTCGACGTTTGTGTCGAACTCTGGTCCAAAATTTCGATTATCGGGTCCCAAATGTCGTTTATATTGAGTCCCAAATGTCGTTTATGTTGAGTCCCAAATGACGCCAATGAAGTCCCAAACGTCGTCAACTGGGTCCCAAATGTCGTTTATGTTGAGTCCCAAATGACGCCAATGAAGTCCCAAACGTCGTCAACTGGGTCCCAAATGTCGTTTGTGTTGAGTCCCAAATGACGTGAGTCCCAAATGACGTGATACCGTCATACGAATGGGACAAAAACCAAAGTACTATGTACACTTTGATGTATGTGTGAAACATTTCTTGGCAGTTTGATGGAATTTTATAAAAGATATAAGAGTATGCCGTAGCCCTGCTGCCGAGACAAATGTTTATAGTTATGGTTTGTGTATGGTCACCCTGTTTGTATTCTTGTCAATTATCACTATTTCACGATGTATGATTACTGTTAACAATTGTATTTTTTAAATTTTTTTAAAATAAAATTTAGATATTATGTTGACTTTTTGTTGTAATTATATGAATTTGCGATTTCAAAAGGTTATTGGTTGACTGTTAACATTTCAAGGGTTATATTTCTACAAACTCATTAAAGATTCACAAAGGAAAGTGATGTAAATTTTGAAATTTAATGTCAGATAGAGAGAGAGAGAGAGAAAAATGGGGTTTAATGTCCACTCAACACAAACTAGGTCATTTCGGGACTAACCTATGGTTTTCATTTTATTTCAATAATTTGCTTGCGCGTAGGGGTCTTTAGCAATGGGAGGAAACCGGAGTGCCACATACGTTCACACCAGGGCTCGAAACCGCAGCTGCAAGCCAGAGGTGACCAGCCAGCTAGAGGTCGAAGCGCGGCACTCTAGTCCACTAGGCCATCCCAACCCCCCAATGTTAGATATATAATGAAATGAAATGGGGTTTAAAGTCCTACTGCTCTGAAATCCTGATTCTCAGTCAATGCATGTACCAATCCCGGGTCTGCAGGTTAGTTGAGCCAACATTTTACTTTGAGGATCATGACCCTGATTTCCATAAAATGGTCGGTTAGTTTAAATCATGTTAGATTAACGTCAAAAATTTAAGTTATATTTACGTCAGATTTACGTCAAAATGGTTGGTCAGGCTACAATCATTTTGCTCATCTTCTTAACGATAATGTAATGTCATGAAATGACGTTAATCTAACGTAAAGTTTACGTCATTTTTACCTTATTTTTACATCATTTTCTGACGCAAATCTAACGTAAAGTTTTTGTCATTTTTTGACGTAGATCTAACGTATACTTTACGTTAGATTTATGTCAAAATATGACGTAAACTTGACGTTAGATTTGCGTCAGGAAATGTCGTAAATATAACGTAAAAATGACGTAAATTTTACGTTAAATTAACATCATTTCCTGACGTTACATTTTCGTTAAGAAGATGAGCAAACTGATGGTAAACTGACTGACCATTTTTACGTAAATTTTACGTAAAAGTAACGTCATGTTGTTATGTGGGCACGTTGACATGCATTCCTCCCGCTTGGCAATACCAATCGATAAATTTGTGCGTACCTACAAAGCAAAGTGTTTCTGAGGAAAATATTAGAAAAAGCAACGAGCAAAGCGGGATAATTAAAGCTGATTAACCGATAATCCCGATGTTATTGTAGTATGTGCAAAGAAAGCTTGCGGTTCTTTGGTGGATGATGAAAAACGTGAGTTGTCAATCATTGATAATGGCGGCCGTGTGTTGATTGCAATTATTCCGTTTCACCAAAGAAAAACATTAGCAGTGATCGATCAATCAAGCTCGTTTAATTTTTGACAAAAGAAAAAGAATGAAGTATTACTAAATATACACAAATTTTATTTTTCAACAATATTTTATTGCCAAGTTCAATACTCGCCGATGAAACAAAAGAGAACTAGCAGAGTTCATCGCGACATCAACAATCGCTGATCAATTAAATAAACTATCAGTCTCACTTAAAACGAAAAAACAAACAGCTGTACTATTACACAAATTTTCTACATTAATTTAGTTATTAATCAGAGTCCGAAAAGTCGCTTGACTGAGTCCGAAACGACGCCAAGTAAGTCCGAAAAGTCGCCAGACTGAGTCCGAAACGACGTTTGTGTTGAGTCCGAAATGACGCGGGACCGAAATGACGTGCTACCAAATTTTTCACATAATGTAGATTTCATTTCAACCAAAGAACTAACACAAAAGAGCAATAACATATTATTTAGTTTATGCACGAGTTAATTTCTATTTTGGCCAAATTTTCCAAATCAAAATGGCGGCGTAGAAGAAAAATAAATGAATTGACTCTCGTGGAACGTACAAATTCTTACCTACTAACCCTAGTCGAACGATTTTTTTTTTGTTGAATATTTGGAATTCTAGTGATAATCGTGTAAAATTTCAGAAAAAGTAGATGATAAAGTACATTATTATGATTACAGAATTAACCTACCTTTTCTTCCCCTTGCTTTGTCCCCCATTTTAGAAATACATGCGTTACTTCCGGTGTCCCATGGCTGTAGAAATCGGCAAACATCGGTAGAAAATGGCTGATTGGATTCAGTGTAGCTAAACTGATCGTCGGTATTAAATTATAATCCAATAGTAGCAGCCGTCGGGCTGTTTAACGTCTGCTTCCACAAAAAGAATTTGCCACTAGAGGTATATTAAACTTAGAGAAGATACATTTGGTAATGAATGTTAATTGACGCATGAAAGAATAAATTTCATTGGTTATTTTTTAGTGAACCAATAATATTTAATTTCGATTTTAACAACCAATTAAATTAAATGAGACTTTAACTAATTCTTCCCACGCAGGCTGAATCAACTGTAAAAACAACAATGTACTTAAATCACATTTAGATTATATATTCCTTTGATCTACCAGTTTATAGGGCCAATAAAAATCCTCAACTTGCAGACATTTTAACTATAACAGACATCTTAACACCAATTAACATCCAATTAATTTCTGTCAAGCCACTGTCTGTGCAACAAATGTCGAACTAAATAGTGGATATTGTCTTAATAATCTTTTGTTAACTAACTTAAACATTTAAAAAAACAGAAACAAAGAAATAATATAAGTTGACATAATTCGACCTCTTATTTTAGTTTTCGTTTAAAAAAACAGTACTTTTTCAGTCGAAAATATAATGATACGTTAGAATTTTCTTCACAAAACTTCACAAAAGTGTACTCTGAATATAAACAATACCTAGGGGTTATTATGCAATTTTATATTTCACGACATACCTGTAATTAATAATAGATTAAAACAACAAATTACTTGTGTTAATTATATGAAAACACACAAGATTGTATAAATCTAAACAAGTTTGTGTTAATGCAATGCAAAACAACACAAATTTGTGTAGGTTAGTTTTAACACAAGTATTTGTGTTGAGATCCAACACAAGTTTTTTTTCAGTGCGTAAATGTATAAAAGGGTTGAAATTATCTTTTATTTTGAATTCTCTCCATTTTGTCCTTGAGATGTCAATGGTTTTATATTATATGCATATTTATTAACTTTATTTATTTACAAGTTCTTCCAGATCTGCATAGTATCATTTTGTATGGCTCTTTTCACCCAATTAATCTTTATTGATTTAGCGAAAGTAAAAATATCTGGGGCATTTAAACCACCTTGATCGAAAGGGCTACACATTTGTTCTTTTTCAATTTTGACTGGCTTTCCCTCCCATATAAAGTTAAAAAATACCTTATCTATTTAGTTAAGAAATTCCTCACTTGGTGTTGGCAACATTGAGAGTTGGTAGATAATTTTCGGTATAGGATTATAGATTTTAAGATTACGTCAATTCGGCCTCTCAGTGTTTTAGATTTACCTTTAAAGATCTTCAGGGTATTTTTCATGATATCTATCTTATTTTCATACTTCTTTATATCTTCTATTTTGTTATTTAAAGGACGGGTAATCCCCAGGGTACATTTTTTATTATTCTGATATTGTTTGGATATTGTTGAACAAATCCAGCGCTTTATCAATAAAACTCCACTGTAATCTATCATGCTTTTTCATAATCAATTTGAAATAGCATGCCTTCTTTGTCATTTTCTTCCATATATTCTATTACGGCAAATATATTTCTAATATTTTGGCCAATGTAGCGACCCGGAATAAAACCAGTCTGATCTGTACTTATTATGTCACTTAGTATCTTTTTAAGTCTGCTTCCTATTACTTTAGTCATTAATTTATAGTCACAGTTAAGTAGTGTTATAGGCCTTCAGTTTTTTGGGTGCTTACAATCTTTATCTTTCTTTTGTAATAGGGTTATAATACCGTGTTTTTGAGGGATACTAATTTCATTATCAAAGAAAGGGGCGTTAAAGAAGTTAATTACGAGATCGTTAATATCGTTCCACATTATTTTATGCAGCTCGGAGTTTTACAATTTTTAATGTTTTTATGACATTTCTACATTCGTCATCATTTATTAGACCATCACAAATGTCTTCTTGAAATTTGTTTAAAATAGGCATGTCATTTCCACAATGTTTAAAGAGATTATTTACATTCTTTACATACTCATTGATTTTAATTATTTCGGAAGTATAGAGATTTTGATAAAATTGATGTATTTCATTTAAAATATTTTGTGGGTTTATTTTAGTTCCTGCATTTTCATTGTATAGGGTGGAGATTACCTTTTTCGCTGAATTATTTTTTTCTAAATTAAGAAAGTATTTACTGTTTTGTTCGCCTTCACTTATTCCCCTGGCTTTTGCGCGCATCATAACCCCTTTAAGCTTTTTCTCGTTAATGGCATATATTTCCGATTTTATTTTTTTACACTCGTTGTCATTAGCTAGGTGGCTGTTTATTTTGTAACATGTCCAGTTTTTCTTTAACTCCTTCAATTGTTTTAAAACTCTTTTTTTCATTCTGCTAGAATATTGAATTGAAGCTGCTCTTATTTCCATTTTTATCATGTCCCATAACAGGGGCGCATTACAATTACGATATTTTACTCTTCCTTCGGCTATTATTTCTTTAATAATTTTTATATAGTTTTCATCTTTTTAAAGAGATGTATTACGTTTAAAGAAACCTGGTCTGCGTTTATTTTCATTGCGTATTAGCGACAAGTCAATAATAGAATGGTCTGTTTTATATCCATAACTAATATTTGTTGATTTTATTTGTGTAGAAAGTTGAAATGATGTTATAAAAAAAAGCCTACAACTGATCATTGGGTTTTGTCTTTTCCAGATGAATTTTCGATCTTCTGGGTGTTGTATACGCCAAATATCAATGCTATCCGACAAACTCATAAATTCTTTTAGCAGTTTTTGTGATTTCAGGGGTCTATTTCACGAAATTTTAATTAAGATAAGATCCCAATTTTAGTAATTTGATTGGATAATATTAGATTGATTTTAGTGCTTAGCCAATCAAAATTGAAGTATCTAATAAAATTGGATTTTATCTTAAGTTAAAATTTCGTGAAACAGGACCCTGGAATGTTTGACTCCAGAAACAATGACTAAGATATGACAAGTATGTATTTGTATATACATGAATTAGGTAGAAGAATTAATGGATTGATAATTCGTGTACATATTAACGTCTTCAGACCAACTTCTATATAAGGGAAATTTTATTTGTATATCATTTTTAATAGTTTCGGTTATGCTCAACATCTGCCATCAGTTGATTATTTGTCCATGATATGACTCTTTAACCTAATCCATAGTGACATAATCACTGGGGCGCGATGACATTGTCTTTAACCCTCCTTCGCGTTATGAAAACACTCCTGGGGCCTATTTCACGAAATTTTAACTAAGATAAGATAATAATAATAATAATAATAATAATAATGTCCTAAAATCCAACCGAAGCTGCTCTTTGGTAACATTATGGTCAGTTAAAAGAAAACACTAGTTAAAAGGAGTATGCGATCAACAATTAAAAGAAAACGTTTCTAAAAAGATGGGTTTTAAGATTCCTTTTAAAACTGTCAATTGATGCACAGTACTTGAGTTCTATGGGAAAATCATTTGAATTCCACAGTTCAGCTGCCGCAAAAGCAAAGGAGCGTCTGCCGAAAGAAGAGTTTGCAGTTAATGATTTAATAAGGTACTTAGATTCAGAACGAAGATTTCTGGTAGGGTGGTAGGGTTGAATTAATTCTTTAATATAGAGAGGAGAGTCATCACATGACAAAGCACAGATAGTCAGCATGAGAATTTTAAAATCAATTCTTGTCTTAATCGGTAGCCAGTGGAGTTCTTTCAAAACGGGAGTAATATTGGTGTATAATTTAGTTCTTGTAACAATTCTTGCAGCTTTGTTCTGAATCTTCTGTAGTCGATTAATTTGATATGCTGGTAAGTTGTAGAGTAACGAGTTGCAGTAGTCGAGACGTGAGGTCACCAAAGAGTTGATTAAAAGTTTTGTAGAGTCAATGTCGAGGAAATTGCGGATCCGTCCAATTTTGTGAAGTTGGAAGTTGGAAGCTTTACAGATTGAGGAGATGTGAGCATTCATGTTCATATTCTTATCCAAAATTACACCAAGATTTCGAACGCTATTAACTGGGTTAACAACAAAATTACCGATAGAGATATTACTAACAGATATTTTGGATAAAAGATGATTAGAACCGATTTGCACGAACTCTGTTTTTTCATCATTGAGCTTTAAGAAGTTCTTTTTCATCCAGCACTTAATAGCATCAATGCACGATTCAAGTTTAGACACTCGCAGGGATTCATTTTCGGGTTTAATTGAAATGTAGAGTTGAGTATCATCAGCATAGATATGATAATTCAGATTGAATGATTTCAAAATACGCCCCAGAGGAGTGGTATAAGCAGTAAAGAGCAACGGTCCGAGTACCGATCCCTGCGGCACGCCGAATTTAAGTTCTACAGATGCAGACTTAACATTATTGATGACAACAGATTGGTGACGGGATGTGAGATAGGACCGGAAGATCCCAATTTTAGTAATTTGATTGGATAATATTAGATTGATTTTAGTGCTTAGCCAATCAAAATTGAAGTATCTACTAAAATTGGATTTTATCTTAAGTTAGAATTTCGTGAAACAAGGCCCTGACTTGTGACCGCTGATTGTATCATACGCTTCTTGAAAAAACACGTTAGAAATACACATCTGTATACACAGTCGAGTAGACGCACATCTAACTAGTTAAAATAACTTGAGGTTCTAAACAATGCCATGTATTTCACCTTAATAAACAACCTGTCTTACCTTATCAAGAATGTAGTTTATGTCGTAATTCATTTTCATTTGAACAACATTATTATATTAATCTTGTGCGAATATTTTTCTGTTGGAGAACCATGCCGACGCGTCTGTGATTTTGAACGTCTTTTAATAACTTTACATTTATCGCCGTCATATCTTCAGCAATGGCTATCCCCGACCCCTTCAGGAGCTTCCTCGTTGATATGACTTTATATCTGTCATCTCGCCTTAAGAAATGAGCAATGGTGCATCTTGGTGGTATTTTCCCGTCCTTTAGCGCTCGGCCACTATTCAGCCTTCCTACTCTATGGGCAGCGTCTATTATTATTTCGTCTTCTATTTTTAACTTAGTTTTGATAATATCTTTAACAATATCGACGCAGTTTTCCCTTTCCTTCTCCTGGACTCCAAAAACGCGAATATGCGACTTTCGCGAGTTTTGGGCTGCGTCATTCATGGCGCTTTCTAAGTCGGTAATTTTTTTCCATAACGTTGGCACAGCTCCATCTAACTTAACTAAGCTCTCTTCATGTTGTTTTACTGTCTCAGATAGTCGTGTTTGTGTTATTTCAAACTGACCTATGTTGTTGTCATATGATGTAAATTTGTTATCTATACATGTATATTGTTTCATGTCTTTTTCGATTTGTATCGTTGCAGCCTCCACTGCCGCCCTGACTGCGTTATGAATCATATTTTGTAAATGTTCTACATCCCTAACAGTTTCATCTGTTAATAATACCTGAATTTACATGTACAGGTTTTATTTTCGCCATTTAGAGGTATTATCTTAAATTAGATTGCGCGGGGTTGAGACTAAAATCTTCACTATTTGTAGGTGTCATCGTACAGAAGAACAATTTTAATGTATCCTACTCCATGAAACAGCCTGCAGTTGAATCGTTTAAAGCATTTATTTTTTGTAAACGTTTTACTCTATATAGACTAGTTACCAAATTAATCTACACATACGCGTTTTTTCTTGTTAAGTGGGTGTATTTATGCATTAGTTTCGAATTTAATGAAGAGTAGGTCATTCTTGCTATAAATAATTAACAAATAGATGATAAAAAAAAATATTGAAAATTCCACCCACATATTCTCGATTATCAAGTAATATCATCAATGGCAATCATTGATTGGCAATGGTACTCTCGCTTGGGTAAGCGTTTTTTTTCCATCCACTGGAGCCAGGTGTTATGACGTCATATGTGGATTGTAGGTTAGGATAAGGGTTAGGATAAGGGTTAGGATAAGGGCTGTGGCCTGCAGATTTCGTCAGTCTCGAGATGTAGACAGGCCTAGCCCTAACCCTAACCCTGGGCCAAGCTACCTGTGACGTCACTGACTAACGGCAAACGTTAGCTAGGCCGACCATTTATTGATTAAATGTTTAATTAATCATTTGTATTAACATCTTAAGCCTAAAAAATGACATGCAATATGTTGATTTAGCTCTTGCATAATGTATGTTTAAACGTGCCCACGGGCACGGACTTGCCTCGAAATGAAAAATATATTCTTGTGAATATGAAAAGATTGCATGAGGAAATTTAGCAAGCACATGTGTCGTTAGCAGTCATTGTAACCACCAATCGCTTCGTTTGATTTCGTTTAATTTTCGTGTTTTACATGTTAGCAGTTATTGTAACCACCAATCGCTTCGTTTGATTTCGTTTAATTTTCGTGTTTTACATGTTGTCTAAAAATAAAGCTGTTGTGTCACAGGTAGTCAGCTGCAGGTGATAAATATCGCGTTTGATTACTTGCCCTGGGCTTACCCGACCAGGATCCTTGAGTACGTTTCGACATGCGCAGTGGGAATGGTTAATCGAACAGCGCGGCGCTTTCTTTAAATATACAACTGGCGGTAACAACCTCTCATGTCATTATCATAGGTTGATATAATAATATTCAGTTCAAATCCCCCGCTGATGACGTCATGACAGGTTCATATCCAGGGCGATATATTTGGCTCATATCAACCGCTGATGACGTAGATGATCGAAATAATACAAACAACACAGAAATAAAATTTAATTCTTTTGACAATAAAAAAAATTAAAAGTGTTATGGTACAGTTTCACAGTTTGTAACATTCAGGGCCGAAATAGACGGCGTACTTATCGGCATATTTAAATCGTTTATCCATACTCCATGTCTAAGATATTTTTCAGAATTTTCTTCCCGCCCACATTATTTCTTCACACTCTCCAAGACTTGAAAGTATTTATCGCCCAAGAGTTCCTTTGTAAAGTATTTTGGGATCCATCCACTTAAAACAATGGGTCAAATCTTTCTCTGAACATACCTAAAACCTTCAATCACGGTTCATTTAATTGTCAGAATAATCGGAAAAGATTGTCTTTTGACCAAAATTTTTTCAGGCTTTGGATAGATCCTTATCATTGCAGAGTATGTAGGCCATAGGGCCTTTTTGCTGATCTCAAGTCACTTAAGAAACACTGATCCCATTCGTAATAAGTGATTTGATACAGTTAGTTACTGTTCCCCATAATTGGGTCATTGCAGCGTATCATATTATATACCGGTTGTCATGCACAATGTAAGAGTTCAATTCACAAGTTTTAAGTTAGTGTCACAGTTCATAGTTTGACTTAAACACAGCTTGCGTAATCAATTTCTGTTTTTGTAATGTCAATAATTTTAATCACCATCTATGTAATAATTTGCGAATGTACCGTAAGGGTATGCGAAACGTATGTTCTTTCGATTCTTTGTCGAGCCTGTTTTTGAATGTGTTAATGGTGGGTGCGGTGACTGTGCTGTCCGATACGTGCTGAGATTTCACTTTGTAGCTGTAAGTGTGGTCTGTTAACATTGTATTTTCCATTTAGAAACTTCCAACACTCAATCATGTCTGAGCGCTTGTGGCGATATTTCATGCTGGGTAAATTCAGTTTGCGCAAGCGCTCCTCATAGTCTGAGCCTTTCAGACACGGAACCATACGTGTGGCGCGGCGTAGGACATGATTTTCAACCTTTTTATGTTGCTCTTTTAATGTGGGACGCCAGACGCTAATGCCGTATTCAACAGGGCGTTAAAGAGAGGTTTCGTAGTATCTGAATCCATCCATTAAGGTAAATGTACGTGTCTGGTTTGCTTTTGCTACTTGTGTTTCACTCTGTAGCTGTAAGTGTGGTCTGTTGACGTTGTATTTTCCATTTAGAAACTTCCAGCAGGTTCGAGGTATTTTGAACAAACCCATGCTGTTTATCAGATATGATATTCTCATCCATTAGGTGGCCCATCACTGTTTTCCTTGCTACTTTTTCCGTTATCTTGCATGGGACACATGTAAGGCTGACATCTTGTAGTTGCCTGGCTCGGCATTTGAGCCTTTTGTAACGATTGGGGTAACATTGGTCTCACGCCACTTGTCAGGTATTGATCAGTTATCGAAACGTATGCTGAAAATAGTTGAGAGTGGTTGTGATAGTATATCAGCCAGTTCTTTCAAAACTTGTGGCCTGAAGCCTTGTTGGCCGGAAGCCTTGTTCGGGTTGAGTTTAACCAATTCATCCCTAACCGCTCCTGGGCTAATGTGAATGTCAGAGATCTCAAATTGCGTTTTTGTTGTGGAATATTCTCTCGGTCCTCTACTGTAAAGACTGATGCAAAAAAACTTTTTAGTATCTCAGCCTTTCGTTCATCACTAGTTGCCATACCCCCTTCAGGATCGTTCAGATCGTTGATCTTGGCTTTCACTTCCATTTTGGATTTTGCGTACGAGTAGAAGGCTTTAGGGTTACTTCTAGCCTGTTTCGCGATATCACGTTCGAGGGCCCGAGTGGCCTGACGACACCCTTTTTTTGCTTGCCCCGAGCTTTTGTGCATTCCAGATAGTGCTTGCCTTCTTGTGTCTCTAGGTAACACTGAAAAGCTGCATGTTTCTTTTTCAATTTACTTAGTGACGTTTCATTCATCCACAGTGGTTTCTTACGAAATGTTTTTTTACCTGTGCATATAGCTTTCATGGGAATGTGATTGTCCTGGAGCTCATTTAGTTTGGTCATGAATATGTTCCAAGCTTCATTCACTGACTTTTTTGCTAGTAGGGATTGCCAGTCTATCATGTTCGCTGCTGCTTTCATACCAGTATACTCCTTGTCATGTACAAATGTAGGATCAATGCCATACCACTGGACTCAATGACGGTGGACGTTATGATGAAAAGTGTTCTCATTCACCGTACTCTCACGATGACAAGAGAATCAAGGCTGTTTTCATATACATTTAATAAATGTAGATATGCTATTTGAAACAAAAAACTAACCGCAACTGGTTAACCAATTTATTCACATTTGATAACAAATTTCTATCAAAATATTTGTTGGACCACAGGAAGTCTTGTTGATACATGTTTGAATTAATAATATTTTAAAAAGCTTTAAGTTCCATGCTTGGCAGTGAGTGCTAATAACGTTTACAAAACTTTGAGCGGGAATTTCAAGGCATTAACCTCCTGTGATATAATAACAAATGACAAGTGCGAAATAAAGTATTTATGTGGTCTTGGGTGAAAAAACAGTGTTGTGGCTAGCCAAATGAAATGAAACAAAATAGATTGTAATGACCTACTGTTTTGCTCTGAACTGGGCCAATGAAGACGGGCATACGCTATACAGTATGCTATCGGGGAAATTTTGCACTATGGCCTACTCATATCAAAATCCAACTGTCAAGGGTATGCCAATGTGTATACAAGGCCTCAGTTTTTCTGTACCATCTGAATGAATAGACAGCTGTCTTGTCACGCCCTCCTGGCATCACTGACAAGAGGAAATAACGCTGGGAAATCTGGATGAACTTTCACTTCCAATGCAGGGATCTAGTGCCGGACCCCCAGACAGAGGGCCTGACAAGGGAAGCTGTCTAGTCGTTTGGATGGTATGAATGACCGAGCGTCTGTGTACACATTGGTGTGCATGTAAAAGATCACTAGGCAGTTAGAATGCGATATAGGAGTAGGCCTTAGCCACTGTCAGGACAAAATTCCCTGATAGCACACTGTATAGAGTATGTCCCTTTTCATTAGCCACGGAATAGGACGTTAAACCCCAATTCATTTCATTTCATTCCATCAATGCCTTGAGCAAACGAGATAGAGGCTACATGTATAGGATTTGGCCAAATATGGTCAATATCCCAGTTTCCCTTTCTTATATGCATATCCACACTTCCACAAGACATTTTTCAATTGACAGTGATGCAGGGCAGAGGACCTGACATGGATAGGTGACTAGTCATAAGAATGGGACAAAAACCCAAGGTAATGTGTACACTTTGATGTGTGTGTGTGTGTGACGCATTTCTTGGCAGTTGGATGGAATTTAATATAAGAGTATGCCGTAGCCCTGCTGTCGAGACAAAATTTCCCTCATAGCACACTGGGTGGTATATTATGCTTGTCTTCATTCTTCATTTCTCAAACAGGTGTGAAATGAAGACGGGCATACGCTATACAGTGTGCTATGAGGGAAATTTTGTCTGGATGACAGGGCTACTGCCTACTCTTATAATCTAATTCCAACTACCAAATGAAATGAAATGAAATGGGGTTTAACGTCATACTCTTTTGCGCCTAACCTGGACTAATGGAAGACGGGCATACGCCATACAGTGTACTATGAGGGAAATTTTACCCCGGCAGTGGCGCTACGGCCTACTCTTATACCGAATTCCAACTGCCAAGGGATCGTTTACATGCATTTAATTTGTATTCGGGACTTCGGTTTTTTGTCCCATCCGAATGACTAGGCAGCTGTCCTTGTCAGGCCCTCCTTCGGCATCACTGACAAGGGGAAATCACGCCGGAAAATCTAGATGAACTCTCTCGGCCAATGCAGGGATCGAACACCCGACCTCCAGGGTAGCGAACCAGTGCCTTATGCACTTAGCTACCGTGATGCCTGGGATCTTTTACGCGCACACCAATGTGTACACAGGACCTTAGTTTTTTTGTCCCATCTGAATGACTAGACAGTTGTCCTTGTTAGGCCCTCAATCCTACTTCACTGAGAAGGGGAAACCACACTGGAAAATCTGGATTAACTTTCTCAGCCAATGCAGGGATATAGTGTCCAACTTCAAGACAGAGGGCCTGACAAGGAAAGCTGTCTAGTCGTTTGGATGGTATGAATGACCGAGCGTTTTTGTACACATTGGTGTGCATGTAAAAGATCACTAGGCAGTTCGAATGCGATATAGGAGTAGGCCTTAGCTGTCTAGTCGTTTGGATGGTATGAATGACCGTGCGTTTGTGAACACATTGGTGTTTATGTAAAAGATCACCAGGCAGTTCGAATGCGATATAGAAGTAGGCCTTACCCACTGCCTGGACAAAATACCCTGATGACACACTGTAGAGAGTATGTCGATTTTCATTAGCCACGTCGGAATAGGTCGTTAAACCCCATTTCATTTCATTTCATTCCATCAATGCCTTGAGCAAACAAGATGGAGGCTACACGTAAAGGTTTTGGCCAAATTTGGTCAATATCCTAGTTTTCCTTTCTGATATTCATATCCACACTTTCACAAGACTAATTTAGACCTTTTTCTTGAACATTTTCAAATGTCAGTGATACAGGACAGAGGACCTGACATGGATAGGTGACTAGTCATACGAATGGGACAAAAAACCAAGGTACTGTGTACACTTTGATGTGTGTGTGAAACATTTCTTGGCAGTTTGATGGAATTTTATATAAGATATAAGAGTATGCCGTAGCCCTGCTGTCGAGAAAAATGTTTATAGTTATGGTTTGTGTATGGTCACCTGTTTGTATTCTTGTCAATTATCACCATTTTACGATGTATGATTACTGTTAACAATTGTATTTTTTAAATTTTTTAAAACTAAAATTTAGATATTATGTTGACTTTTTGTTGTAATTATATGAATTTGCGATTTTAAAAGGATATTGGCTGACTGTTAACATTTCAAGGGTTATATTTCTACATACTCATTAAAGATTTACAAAAGAAAGTGATGTAAATTTTAAAATTAATGTTAGATATATAATGAAATGAAATGGGGTTTAAAGTCCTACTGTTCTGAAATCCTGATTCTCAGTCAATGCATGTACCAATCCCAGGTCTGCAGGTTAGTTGAGCCGACATTTTACTCTGAGGATTATGACCCTGATTTCCATAAAATTGTCGGTTACTTTTAATAATGTTAGATTAACGCCAAAAATTGAAGTTATATTTACGTCAGATTTACGTCAAAATGGTTTGTCAGACTACAATCATTTTGCTCATCTTCTTAACGATAATGTAATGTCATGAAATGACGTTAATCTAACGTAAAGTTTACGTCATTTTTACATCATTTTCTGACGCAAATCTAACGTAAAATTTACGTCATTTTTTGACGTAGATCTAACGTAAACTTTACGTTAGATTTATGTCAAAATATGACGTAAACTTGACGTTAGATTTGCGTCAGGAAATGTCGTAAATATAACGTAAAAATGACGTAAATTTTACGTTAAATTAACATCCTTTCCTGACGTTACATTTTCATTAAGAAGATGAGCAAACTGATGGTAAACTGACTGACCATTTTTACGTAAATTTTACGTAAAAGTAACGTCATGTTGTTATGTGGGCTTTGTCAAATTGGAAACGTGGTGGTGTGCTATCTACTTCGTAGCGGGTGTGATGGCTGCTTCCGAGGGGGCAGAGGTAGGTGATATCAGAAACCATTCCCGGTTCATTTGATAGAACACGGTCTAAAGTGTTGGGTTGGCAGTTAGGCCGGAAGTGAGTGAGTTGGTTTGATAACGTGCTGGGTCAAAAAAATTTTGTAAGCTGCAGTAGATCTTGTAATTATGTACCTTAGTCCATCACAGAAACACATATGTGCATTCATATCTTTTCCATCGTCAATATGTTGGCTAACAAGTATTGGTTATTCGTCTGACATCGTTTTACTATCCATTTTGTTGTTGCTTCCAAAATGGCGACGTATAAACAAAAACATGCACGTGATAACTTTGGTGATTTTTGCTATTTGGCGGAAACTATCGAGTAATTATCCAATCACCGCTGCCTCTTTTAGAAGAGCCCATTAAATTTAAGGGTGAATGGCGTTGTATTTATCAGATATAAACCTATTCTCTTATCATATCAACCTCGAGTAGGTTAATATGCAAAACGTATCAAAATGGAAGATAAACACCGCCAAACAATTTTGCTCGGTGTTCTGACAAGTAACCACGAGTAGACAATAATCCACCAATAAACTTTTATTGATAAGAGACTTTTTCATTGGCATCTTAGAGGAACTATTAAATCCAGAGAATCGAAATAAATCCTGAAGGATAGAATATTATGCAGAACATAATAGAAGACTTTAAATCACACTGTCGTTAAATCAATGAAGTGTTTGATAAACGAGCTCAATGGCTTACCAGAATTGCAGTTAGGAAGGCAAGGTCAAGATTACACACCGGGCCCGTAGCCACGAGCGGGGGGAGGGGGGAGAGGGGGGGCTTAGCCCCCCTCCCCCCCCCAAAAAAAATCGAATTAGCCCCCCCAAAATAGTTCGCCAAAAATAGCGATTTCTTGGGAGTGTTCTTAGCCGGCCACATCCTCAGCCCCTCCAAAACATTCCGTAGCCCCCCCCCCCCCCAAAAAAAAAACCCCATTCCGTACCCCCCAAAATTTTTATTCAACTATTCAATGTCGAGAAATTTATAAGTGTTTTGCTGAATATTGTAAATTTCCCGGAACAATCGGAGCTATCGGTGGCTGTCATATCTGAATTATGGCGCCCAAAATGAAGGACAGTCGAATATCATATACATCAATCGCAAAAAGTTCATTGGGTCGTACTCCAGGCTGTAAGGAGTCATCGAATTCGGGTTACTCATATTCACACTGGATGATCGTATGTACACATGACGCTGGGGTTTTGAGTAAATTTCAGGACGGAGAATTTCTACTTGGGGACTATGTCTGCCTTCTTCAGCCATGGCTTATGACTTCACACAATGATTTGGGGAAATTGATCATTAATAAAAATAAAAACAAAACAAAAACAAAAAAAAAAAACCCGACCAATAAATAAATTAATAAACTGAAAGGAAACTGGATGTCCTATGCTAACTCCTGGGATCGTAACACCAAGATGTAGAATCATTAACGTAAACACAACACTACAGTGGAACGGAAATACATTTTAATCGGAGCGAGTGTCAACAATAATTCTTCCGTCGCCTAAACTTAATCTGCAAATATAACTTCGTTCAAAAAATTTATTTGCTGCTAGGTTGAATAATTTGATTATGGGATACATTTTACGTTTATTCACAGCATCCCCCCACCCCTTCAGCCACCGGACTATAAGAATTGTGACATGTAGAGAGTCCACAAACAATTGTGGACGGACGGACGAAAGAACCGGGGCGACGACAATATACGGCCCCATGAAAATGTGGGCGTATAAAAATCTTGAATTCCAGAAGTAGTAATACGGGCTCAATGATCAAATTCCTATTTGTTTTCTCTCCAAAATCCAATTTACTGGGCATTGGGCGTACTTGGTAATGGAAATATTATAAATAGACTAGTATTATGTTAGTATATGATAACATGTTACTGCTATCGGCGATATTTTAATACATCACACAATAGAACGAATCCATAATCAGTAAAATCAATATAATATGCAATTATAGTCAGTGACCGGAAAGATAACTAGTTATTAACTCTTCACTTGGAATAAAGAAAAACAAACAAAAAAATGTTTGACAGTTCATGTATGCATTTTTGTGTGTTATGTTTCTAGATTATGGAAGCCCATAACTACCATTCATAATTTCTCCTTTTTGCCGACCCCCTCAAAACCGAAAGTTGAGGCGAAAGCACACTATACCAGACAAAATCGACCCGAAAATAGGAAATTAAGAAATAATACACCGCGATAAAAGCAACCTTCGTTTTTTCCTAATTTCTTATTTTCGACTTGCATTTTGTCTAATGAACCGTCTTATCGACTTTTATTTAGTCATATTTTTGTATTTATCAGGGCGGATCTAGAATTTTGAAAAGAGGGGACATAATTATCCGTCATTGCCTTGCATCTGGAGCCATTCCAAGGGCTATTTGACTGATATTTTCGTCTAAGTAAGCGTTCGAAACGGACATATTTGGGTCTGAGAAAAGGCACTTTCAGCAGTAAAAAAGGGCACTGTCGTAAATTAAGGGGGCGGGGCGACCCCCACTGTATCCGCTTCTGTTTATTGATGTCAGTAAGATGCACCAACACGCATACCAAACCCTAACGCAACTCGAAAAGTAGAAATTAGAAAATAAACACATCGCGCTATTAGTGACCTATCATTTTGGCTTGCTGTCGTATACTGTCGAAAGTTTATCAAAATTACACTATAGTCGGAAATTATTCTACATTGTATATACATTATCCGACAATTTTTTCCCCAATCCTCACACTTTAGATGATCCCAATATTTGATCACTATCAAACGATCAAAACCAGTAAAAACACAAAAGGCCTTAGGCTTTGTGGGAATCCATTGAACTAATTGTTCAGATTGTAGATATAGACCATAAAGAACGATGATGATGATGGTGGCCAGATTAACTTAAACACTGTTATCTTATTGCATATCCTTTGATGTGTGCAGACCGGGGATACCGATTATCTTTCAAGCGGAAAATGATAACTCTGGTCTATATCGCAACTCAGAATAAAACCCAGGGAACTTGTTGCAAATGTACTTTCAGTTGTTTTGGAAACAAGGAAAGATGACCGACGTTACAAGATCACCGTTTGTGTTTGTTGTGTGTATTCTAGCATTGACCGCAATGGCAGACGCCCAAGATTTCACACAGTAAGTTCACCCAAATACTCATTCTATTCACTGTGGACTTGATAATCTACGAGTGACTCATTTATTATGCTCTAGGGCTTTATAAAATTAGATTTAATACGTGTTATATTATTCACATTTTTATAATACAATTTATTAATCCAAAACAATATAATATTTAGTTATTTACGTACATGTAGTGGATGCTCTTTTCTTGCTTAACCCAATTTCCATGTTGCTCTGCGATTAATCAATTGTGGTCCAAAGATAAATAATATCCATGTTTCACATCCTGTTAATTTGATCCTGGTTCAATCATATTTTGAATTTAATTTGTTCGAAAGTGTAAAAGGGAGCTCTACACCTCCTTCGCCATTAATTGTGTATTTTCCCAATTTTATTTCATTTTAGCATAAGATCATCCAAATCATTTGAGTCTTCAAAACCGGTTCAAAGAGTATTGAAAGCAATTTTTCAAAATTGAGCTGAGTCAGTATAGATATGTAGAATTTAAACATAAAAATTGTAATAAAATAGGCCTATAAAACTGTTATTGGTTTATTTGGAAGTTGCGAGTATTAACTATTATGAATTTGGTATTAAGACAAAGCAATGCCTCTAAGGCATACAAAATTTACTCTCATTTAACTTTCAGCCAAACCTCTAAACCCCATTCTAACCTTTACACGCAACCTCATATTTTAAATCTATGGAAACATTAACAAATACTATTTTCAAGATCAACATAGAGAAACATCCTCAACATCATGTAAACGCGATATCCGAAATAATCATCAATAGTGTCACTAATGTAAACAAGGAATCATAAAGGTCTGATGAGGGAACCTTGCGAAATCCCACAATCTGTGTGCGTAATACCTCACTGTGTATTACAGCATTATAAAACCTATTACGTGGATATTTTTTTCTTGTTAAGCTTGAAACTCCAAGATGAATTCAACATTTATTTATTAATCATATTGTTATATATAGAGCAAATCAATAAAATATCGTAGGTAAATCTTGTATTTAAAAGATTTATAAACGCATTTTCAAAAGCCAATTTACACTTCAGGAACGTAGACTGCCCTTAATTTACCCGTTGTCTTCTACGACTGTCGGGTTTGAGAAAAGATGAATGAAAATAATCCGTCTAACATACATGAACTGGTGATTATTTTGAATACATAATCTGTCGATAAAACTTTTAACTTCCAAAAATTATTAGCAAATCAGATTACCACTGGTATTTATCTTTCTTCAAATTACGATCCCTTAAGACGCTCCAACGAAGTATATGGTAATACATAATGAAAGAATGTTAATATACGCAATATAAATTTACCGAAAGAAATTTCAACATGATTGGATTTATAAATTTGCAAAGTTTGGATAATACTTAGGATTGTGTGATATTCATCAGGTGGTACATTTTCTGGATATTTTGTCTGTGATGAAAGTATAGTTTTCTATCATTGCTAAAATACTGATTGTTAATCTGATTCATCACAAGGTTCAGAAGAATTATTCATGGGTGTACAATTAATTATTGCATCGTCTTTACGTAATGTCTTAACTTGCTCAATCGGAACACGTTGAGAAGCTCGGATGCAAAAGTTAGACAATCAGATCTGTTTTGTTAGATATTAACTCTGATATAATTATTTTTCAAATTTCAGGTTTAACACAACAGAGTGTTCAGGTAAGTTAAATATGTAAACTTTTTCATTTAGGCTAAATAGAATAGTTTAGGTAATAAATAAAATAAAACCAAGTACGAACAATCCAAACCATTAGTCAAAATTCGAAGTCTAATAAAAACAGAAGAGGCAAAATAGTGTAATCAGCAGATGGACTGAATTTTCTGGGAGGTGAACCACCTACTCCACTCGAGACGCAGTCAGTCACACCGGAAAAGCTCACCCACCTCCCATACCCCTCCCGCTAATTTTTCTGCGCTGTTACCCAATCACCTAAATCTCACATGCATCTATGTTTACGATCCTCTCTCGAAAAGTCGCTTGTCGTTCTATCCAGGGGGCTGTTTCACGAAATTTTAACTAAGATAAAATCCAACTTTTCGTAATTTGATTGGATAATATTACATTGATTTTAGTGCTTAGCCAATTAAAAGGAAAGTATGTACTAAAATTTGGATTTTATCTTTAGTAATGATTTCTAGAAACCGGGCTCTGAACGTTACGTTGGCGAAATCTTCTGAGCATTGCAAATCAGAAACACAATACGTGTATTATTAATTAACACTTCTAGCTCTGGTATAGCCATGGTACAGCATTAGAAGAGTATTGCATTTATGGTAAAAGGATCCTGAAGAAATCTCGCTGTTGTACGTTGAAATAATATTGGTCTTGATAGTAAAAGAAACAGCACCGGGAAATACTGTTGTTTGTAACGGACCGTTTATTAATTAATCAATTTTATTGTAGGTGGTTGGGCACATTGGTCAACTTTTGGGTCCCCTCAAGGATGCAGCCCGACTTGTACTGGAGAGGGTACGCGGACACGCACACGAAATTGTCCCGACACAGTGGAGAATAATGACGAAGATTGTTTTTACACTGAAGTGGAAGAAGAAACTATTGCGTGTGCCGCACCGGGCGCATGCCAACAAGCAGGTGTGATTTTTATATCATAAATATTTCATAATTTATTATTTAGACACTTGATCGCATGACAAGCCCATAATCAACTCTCTAAACCATCAAATGGTCAAGATTGACTGGATTAGACATTTTTTGTCATATTTTTGTGTAACGTTAATATTGATGCCAGTCACCGAGACTGTCAATAGAAGGTCTGATTGATGCCATTCATCTAGACTGCCAATTGAAGGTCTGAAAAGCGAGGCCTCGTATATTATCGTGAGCTTGGTTCTTGATAATCGGTTATTCGTTTGTCAGGTGAAGCTTCAAACACCCATGAAGTAATTTTTTTCATTATCTATTTTTGAACTATTTTAAAAATTCATTGGTTCGTTTCTGGAGTTTAACGCCCACTTCCACCAGGGGTGATATCGTAGACAAAATTTTAGAAAGAACGGTCAGCTTTTTCTAGTGCGGTTTATCTGTTACGAAGTGGTCCGAAACTTGTGCCATATATGTCAAAATAAATTGCACATGTATATTTGTGTGGATCTGATCCATGCTATTAAAGATTTGACTTTGTTTCAAAAGACTGAGGGGGTACCGTCAATCTGTTTCACAGAGTTAATGCGACAGGCATCTTTTATCTATGTCCAAGATGACCGACCTTTAAAAGGTCACACCACTATAGTTCCACGAGTGACGTCGCATTATAATGTTTACCAACAAAGCAAGTTTAAAAAAAACAATATATATGAAGAATACTTTTCTGCTCCTAACCTGGGCTAATGAAGAATGTTTACGCCATACAGTGAGCTATGAAGAAAATTTTGCCCGGGCAGCCGCGCTACGGCCTACGGCCTACTCTTATATAGAATTCCAACTGACAGGTGATCTTTTACGTGTACGGCAATGTGTACACGGAACCCCGGTTTTTGGTCCCATCGGAATAACTAGACAGCTGTCCTTGTAAGGCCCCCAGTCCTGCATCACTGACAAGAGGAACCACGCCGGAAAATCTGGATGAACTTTCTCGGCCAACACAAGGATCGAACACCTCCAGGCTAGCGAACCATCATCTTACCCACTTAGTCACGTGATTCCCCACAATATAAATTGTATCTCACCCAATCTGCAGACACAAAACTAATTTCAGCTGGACAGAGACACCCACTACTTTAAACAAATCAAATTTCGAATGTAAATAAGTCGATACTGTAATTGTTTTACCCATATCGATGGGATTCTATCATTTTCGATTATCAAAATATAAAAAAAAAAAATCAATTTATTGGGGGGCGGGGGGAATTTTAGCTAATATTTTAAATCGTTCGGAAATGTGAAATCTGTTCAAATTTGGCGCTGTTGTTTTGGTATAATGATTATGACAAGAATAACTTACTCGTGGTTACATTATATCCAGACACAAATATCTTTGGGTATTTATTACGGCAGCGCATAATAAGGTTACACCCATAGGTGTACGCGGCCGGGGCGCGGGGGGGGGGGTGCCCCTCTAACTTTCGGGCAAGCAGACTTTTCGGGCAGACCGGTAAAGTGAGAAAAAAAAAATGTTATTTCATCTACTTGGAAAATTAAGTGCTCGAAATCTAATAAAACACTAATTTTACTGGCTGGAATGGCAGTAAAACGCGTTTGCGACCGTCAAAATTTTCTTGTGGTCTATACAAAGTCAGTCCCGCTTCTTCGCCTCTCAAAGAAAACCAGCGCCGCTGTCTGTAAACCTGAAATTTTTTCGGGCGTTTCTACTTTTGTTTCCCTGTCGCCGAGCCCATATATAACACTAATTTTACTTTTCTTTTAATTGAATACCACTTATTTGTACTGAGTTGACAAAAGATTAAAACATTTTGTCTGGATCCATTGTACTTTGTGCGACATTTTTTCGGTCATCGATTATTATTTGTGAATGCAGCTGCAACAGTCTGCTTGGAATTCAGACCGGGATTTCGGTTACAAAACCATTGGATACTTTTGGAGTTGCTTACACGGGCTAGAATAGCAGAGAACGCATTTGCGGTGGTTAAATTTTCAAAATTTTCTCCGGGAGGGTGAGGCTCCCATACCCCGCGACGATTGATTGGTTGTTCGGAGTTCGTGTCAGCCAGGTTACCAGGTATAGGCTATATTCAACCACATTCAAGTTATCGTGTTCATAACCTGGAATAGCAGGGAAACGCATTTGCGACAGTTAAATTTTCTCCCAACGGTCCTGCTTTCGTGGACTGTAAACGATTGATTGGAATTCGAGTCAGCCACCTTAATTAGGCTATATTAGGCCACTTTGAAGTTGCTTTGTTCACGGACTTAAATAGCAGGAAAACGTGTTTACGGCCATCAAATATTCCAATATGTTCTTGGGGTGGGGGTGGGGCTGTTCCATACATGGTAAGCTCAAATCCTTCGGCTTTCTAGGAGGACCGGCGCCACTGTTCGTAAACCCGAAATTTTTTCGGGCATTTCGCGTTCTGCCCCCACCCCAACTGTTATTGAGCCCGTACGCCTATGTATACACCTTTTAAAAACTGTTCATAACATTCCTCAACTTTTCCAGTAAATGGAGGCTTAGGTCCATGGACACGGTGGAGAACGAGTGGAGATTGTACAGCTTATTGTGGATCCGGGTTACAACCCATGCAGAGAACCAGAGAATGTAATAACCCTACTCCGACTGCAGGCGGCGCTGACTGTGTTGGTGACACAATCGAAATGACGGATCAGCCATGCACCGCTACAAATTTTCAGTGCAACTGTGAGTAGTATGGCGAAATACAATAATGTAAATTAAATGTCAAATATAGTAGAAAGTAAGATCTATATCTTCGAATTCTTGCTGTTTACAGGTCGGAATTTCTATGTGACACCACTCAATGAAATGAAATGGGGGGTTTAACGTTCTTCTTTTAGCAATTTTCTGCACCAACAGGGCTAATGAAGGCGGAGATGCTTCTCTATTACTTCCTAGTAAACTTGACACGCACACCCTCTGAGTCAATGCGCAAAATAGCACCACTGGCAAGCACTAAAACTGTTCTGTCTAAACATCTGACAAGCATTTCTTTTACATAACTTTACCATCCTGTTGTCTTAATATTTTAGTGTCGGTGCCCCCAGTGTCGTCATTTTAAGCCACAACCAGGACACGTGACCTCTCTGCCATTTCGTAGATAGGCCCATGGATGGTTAGGTATAAATATTAAGGCCACCTGCAGAGTCAACAGGGCTAGCGCTAACCCTAGACTTGAGCCATCTCGTCCACAATCACGTGCCCGTGTCCTATTTAGATTTCGCTACCTTGACGAAATCTGCAGATGACCTTAAAGCGGAAATTTCATATTTTCTAAGAAAGTCAAAACATAATTATTTCTATATCTTTTCCTCAAAAGGTTGTCGACTCACTTTTATACGATCATGGTCAATATTTCACATGCATAAAAATCCCCGACACAGAAAATAATAACTCAATTACTTGAATTACCTCCCTTGTTTTCCCATTCCCCTCCATGCAATGGCGATCTTCAAACGTTTGAATTTGAAGTTGAAAATGATATTTTTGCCAATTTCTCAACTGGCAATAGTGAATTATAGGATTAATAGGATTATTCTTTAACAAGGTAGGACTGTTTAAAGATACAATCTATTTTAGGGCTTTATTTTAATTTATTTTAAAAATATAACTAAAAAATATGAAATTGCCGTTTTAATATTCAAATCTGACCCCAAAGCATGACAATATCCAGAGGACAAGCATCACCGCAGCACCACACCTGTCAGTTTCTAAAAGTCTTCTACGACCAATTTTATTTACTGCATCGGAAATCTTTCTTATCTAAGCCACTAGATTTTGGGCAAGAATACAATAAAGAATAATCTGCGTACATAAAATATGTTTTTTGTTATTTCAGTTATGTGTGCAAGATTTCAGAACACGGTCATAACCTCTCCAAGAAGAAACGGGCAGTATTTACAATGTGCCTACGGAAACGTTAACTGGGTCGACTGTCAACCAACGAGTGTTTATCAACAACAACTGAACACACTAAACGCACAATTTTCTTGGTTTAATTTTAACTACAACGTTTGGCTGCAACGTAACAATTTACAGCTACGTCTACGAGTGTGCAGCGATACTGGTAGTTTCATTGGTGGAATGCGATTTAAATAAAACAAGGGAGCGGTTATTGATTGTGACTTTTTTTTTATATATAAAATCAATTTTATTGAAGGTAAAAAAAACCCCATTCACTGACTTTATCTGCTTCAAAGTGTGTTTTCATACGTGTTGTTTTATCTTGGAAATTGCAAGATAAAATCAATGGAAGTTGAATGCAAACCTCATTCATTAGTAGAAGTATTTTAGCTTTTGTGGGACTGTATAAGAATATGTAATAAAATTGTATATTTTAACCATACGTTAGTTTTATGATGATTTCATCACCATAATTTTTTTTTGCCTATCAATATGTTATAGGCCTAATGTAAATGTAAGAATTTCGATGTTCATTTTTAATTTGGAGTAAAATATTTTTTTTTTTGTATTATCCGCAGCTTTTTTTTTACGCCCACGGCGTCTAGTCGTTCGAATGGGACGAAAAACTCGATTTTTGGAATTTGAAATAAAATGTCGCTTTAGCGCGATGTCTGAACTATATTTTACCCATAGCACAATGACTGTCGTCATTATTCCGATTGGTGCAGAGCAGTTTTCACTTTAATTTCCTTCACGGTTTTTTAAAACTTATTAACAAATTTGGTATGAGAAAACGAACCCTATAGAGACCCCCACCACCACTTGAGAAGGAGGGGGTGGTATTCTATGCATGTGCAAAACCGAGAATTTGTTCTTAGATTTCAAATTACAAATGTAACAGTAGTTTAGTTATTACAGAGTCAGCTTCGTAAATATATGGTTTATTTACATCGGGAACAGGATATCAAATAGATACATAAAGAAGTCTACATCTACACTACATAAACTATAAGTACTATTACTACACTGGAACACATCTAACTGTATTGTATCAACCATTCTACACCACTGCCCATGCAGCGGCTGGACTCGGGCGAGCCCATACCCCGGTCTCTGTCGTCTGCTCTCTCTCTCTTTAGTTGTCTTGTCTTCACTTCTCTTGTCTTGACTGCCAACTGTGAGTATACTACAGTATATAAAGCCTCCAACACTTAGGGAAAATGGACAGGAGGGATCATCAAATAAGGAAGTTCTATGGCGTGTTTACGTATTGTATGTAGCTTGTAAATAACATATGGAATATATTATATTGTTAATAAAATCGTGCCTTAAATAAGTTTAGAGAGTAAAAGAAACGTCCACTATAATAAATATCAAAACTAACAGAGGTCATACAGTTCTTTGCACCTAAATGAATGTTCAGACAACTTTGTTACACAAATTCTCTGTTTAGTACATGAATAAAACTCAAAACATATCATCACATATATTCTCAGGGGTAAATTAACAAAAAGTGAATAGTACACAATAACCGCGAGTCATTATTTTCAAGACTTAATATTTAAAAAGAGGCATTGTGAAGATCGACAGTCATCTCATTTTTAGGATGTTGATATTTTGACAATAAACGGTATCTGTTCCTTTGATACATTTCAGAATTGATCTCTTGGAGTGGAATACCAATTTGGTAAATTGTACCAGATATGTCTTTATTAAAATGTAGAAATTGCAATTGGCGAACTATAATATACCGGTAAAGTTGGAAAAGATCAAATTTTATGCCAAATCTACGACAAGTTACACATCGAACACCTTTTTAGTGCTATTTATCATGGCGAATCTATTTATTGCTAAACTAATTGAGATGATCATTGCGCCCAAACCGGTTATTCGTGACACCCTGTCGAAGATTTAAGGAGGTTTTTAAACATACATTATGCAAGCGCAAAATCTGGCTATTGCATGTCTTTCTTTAGGTCTGAAGTGTTATAAACACTATTAATTTGCACATCCTGACAATAATCAACTCTCGATGTCGAGGCTATCATGAGATTTTTGTTGGATTGCAGTTCCATTTGCTGCGTGATTTACCGATTAAATGGATAAACGAGACTACTAGTTTTGTCTTACCGACTTAAGCAATGATGACCGAGGCTAAGCGGAACATTCATTCGCTTAGTTGACCTAAAGGAGGCAAGTCACTAACTCAACCAAACTCATTGATTTTTACGAAAGTCTTCGAATATAATTTATCTGCAAAAGATGACTGCACTTGACGTCACATCACGCGACGTCAATCATGGGCTAAAATTCACATGACGTCATGAAGATATGACGTTATGTGTAAAAAGACCATAGAAATATATAAATAGACGCCATCTTGGGTCCCAAGTACCTACACTATTGACGTCATAGCGAATATTCACTGCGGGATCAGTTTGAACTTTCCCTATACAGGGCCTTGACCACTGATCTATATAATAACCCTTGACTCAATGGTGCGTGCATTGTTTACATAAAACGTTACTGAATCGGGCGGAATACTACCTTTTACTTATTTTAACACCCATTTACAATAATTTTTACCTACAGATACTTCGAACGTCTTTATTTATTTTTCTAATACATAAACAAATATTTTAGAATTTATTTTGTCCGAGGAAAAAAGTTAAAATGCTTTCGAGCGCCATTTGTAAATAAGCGACGCGATGGCTAAATATATCCCACAATACCGGAATAGAATGGAGTAACAAGGCATCAAAGACTGCCATTCAATTTCGCATAACAAAACTGGATCAGAAATTACAGTAAATACAGAAACGATTGGATGTAAAGTATGGCGGTATATTAGTGCCAAAATTCTAACATGCTTTCGTCTAATTTCTTACTTCTATTCATGTAATTTCTAACCTCCATTCATGTAACTTCTAACTTCCATTCATGTAATTTCTAAATTAAGACAATGTATAATTCAACTTTTCTCCGGGTCCTCCGGTTTCCTCCCACTGCTAAACACTCCTACGCGCAAGCGAATTATTGAAATACAATTGAACGGTGTTAATACCGAAATGACCTGGTTGGTGTCGAGTTGATGTTAAACCCCATGTCCCCATCTCTCTCTCCCGATGTTGTTTTCAATTTTAACACTCAGGCAAGCCACTCAATCTGACGAAGAGGGAGTCGTTTGTATCAATAGAAAGGTCCAGATCAGGTGCTCAATTCCCAAACTGAGCACACAGTGGCGACACCAAACGATGTCATAATGATGGTTGCTAGGTAGAAGTATCAAAATTCTAAATTTGTTTGCCGTTCATGCTTAACATGTAATACCACAATGAAGTAGACATTTTTCGCCTCAATAATAGAAATAAGATGAAATAGAATTGATATTTACACTGAACAAATAAAGAAGTTGAATTATACATTGTCTTAAATTAGAAATTACGTGAATGGAAGTTAGAAGTTATATGAATGGATGTTAGAAGTTACATGAATGGAGGTTAGAAATTAGACGATAGCATGTTAGAATTTTGGCACTAATATACCGCCATAGTAAAGCAGTTTACATACATTCATATTACATTATTAAATGCGTTGCGACCATAGTTTCTATATATAACTCTATGGTTGCGACACACTAGTGTCAATATCTAGTACCAAAGAATAGAGATTTAATGGGAAATGATACAAAATAGATTTGAATTTGAAAATATATATATTACCTCCACTTATAACAGTTTTTCATTTGACTATTACCTCCACTTATAACAGTTTTTCATTTGACTATTGCTTGTATAATTCTTTTCCAACAAAATATCCAAGTGAACTTTGTATATAAGGACGTGGGTACAGTCAGTACATTGAACTATTTGTCACTATGTTGAAGTTTGTTATTTGAGACAAATGAAGGAAATAGCATCTGATAAAGGAAATAAAAAGGATATGGTTTCATCAGTCTACTAATTATAAGTCATCAGGAAATGTATCACGAGGTATTTCAAAGACTGTTCATTAGGTCATGAACACCCTATATATTATTTGAAAAGTTCGACGGTAAATACTCTTGTATCGAATTCCACCTGACGAATGTTTCTTTTACGTCCACATTTGCACACCAGTAGCGTTGGCGGTTCTAGTTCTCGGTGAACATGATTTAACATTAAAAACACTTTAGTTCATGGCCCAAGAGTATTAAAACTAAAAATCTTAAATGAAGTTTGAGATTGAAACTTGCACCAAATTACCAAACGTCGTTATTGAAATTATATCTATACGTAGGCTCCCGTCCAAGCCGTTTTTATTCCAGTCATGTAAATTTTCTAAAGACTTTAAAAAAAAATTATATTGACAGGGTATAAGCAGATAAGACTATAAATCTGATCATTGTACTACTGGTTCACATGTAGCATCATGAAGAAATTATAAAGGATTGTCAATTGTTGACCTGAATTTGTGAAAAATAGCTGTGCTGGTAATAGCAATGAATTACACCTGTAGCAGTAAACCCACTATGTATCACGCACCATTTAACAAATGTAACTGCCCAAGATTTCATATCCCTTGTGCTCTCATTCCCTTCCACACCACTAACCCCTTGGTTAATCCATGGGAGAGGGGGTGGGGTGGTCACGTATTCAAATTACCCACTCTTAATGTTTGTGCTATTTTTATCGACCAATCAAATACATCGTTAAATACATAAAACTGACAGAAAAATAACACCTTTCCCATCAAAATGTGTTTAGAACATCGTTTTGTGTGCATGCATGTCACTTCTTTTATATCAAATCTCTTGCAAACTTCTTAAAATCGAGCGAGCACAATGTACACAGGACCTCGGTTTTTGTACCATCCGAATCACTAGACAGCTGTCCTTGTCAGGCCCTCCATCATGTATCACTGAGTCCTCTGATTTCGTCTAACTATTAAGAACCCTAGCACAAGTGAAATATGGAATGATATATAATCCTAGTCAAGTATGGATGTTAAAGCCAATTATAATAATTTTTTAATTCCCCCAAAATTGATGAAACAAATATGGTTTAATGCATGAAAACTGTTCACACAGTATGAGTGGCTCCAGACTCAAAAAGTTATCAGATTTTTGACACTTTATTTTGTCAAATAGGGCTACATCTAAGGTAAAAAAATCCCCACAAATATTATATACCGGTACGTAATTATTCTTTTTGCACTGCCTGAAAAATCTTCCAGCCCAAATGTTGTGGAGCAACATACACGTATGCCAATCCTTTTTTGTTTATAATAATCATTAAAAACCTTTATAAACCTATAACGGTAAATCTCTTTGATCTTTGGGGTAAATTCTATGCTCGGAATAACTTGCGATCTTAAAGTCAGGGGCGGCTTTGAATATAGGGGAATTTGGGGTTATTCTTCTGAGGTTTTTCTTTAAACCCGTACCGGGTTATTCTTTCGCTGCAGGTTTTTATTTCCCCCCATAAGAAAACGTGGAATAGGGTTTTTCTTGTGGGAATTTTGGGATATACTCATGATCAATATAGCGGGTAAAATTTGAGTTTTTAACAATCTGTTGACGTGCTCGCCAAAATAACACTTCCGTGTATGACATTAAAGGTACCCTACTTTCAATTAGAAATTAAATGGGGGTTTAACTTCTTACTAGCGCTGTTCTGTCCTACAGTGTGGGGGAGATAGGGTTTAACGCCCAATCGACACAAACCAGGTCATTTCGGGACTTACACGTCGTTCAATTTTATTCCAATAATTCCCTTGCGCGTAGGGTCTTAGGACGTTGCAGGAATCCGGAGAAAACCCACGAGGTTTGACAGGCAATCCCAAGTCCTGTCACGTACATCTGGGGAATCGAAACAATCCAGTTGCAACAAGGGGAAATAAACAACACAAATTATATGCTTTATTTCATATTTATATTGAAGGTTATAGTATTTTTTGCCTTTTTGACTTCCAGGGGTTGGTCAAGTTTCACTTGAGGCGGTCGTCGAGTGAGGCGTTCTGCGGCGAGTCGTCGAATATGCATCCCTGTGGTTGGTAGTTTATTTAGGCCGACAAGTCGACTATTTTGGCCGATAAGTATGGTGGCCCATGGTCGCAATAGCGTTTTTTTGTATTTCATTTAAAAAAATGAAAAATATTAGAAAAAAAAGAAACTTTTTTTTTGTTTTACAAAATAAAATAAAATTTTAAAATTTAAAATATTTTTTTTTTTTTTAATTTAAGATAATAATTTTTTTTTTAAATTCAAAATAATAAAAAAAAAATTTTAAATTTAAAATAATTTTTTTTTTTTTTTTAAATTTAAAATATTTTTTTTTTTTTTAAATTTAAAATAATTTATTTTCTTTTTTAAAATTCAAATTATTTTTTTTTTTTAGATTTAAAATAAAAAAAAATCTTTTTAAAAATTAAAATAAAAAAATCTTTTTGAAAATTTAAAATACCAAAAAAAAAATCTTTTTAAAAATTTAGAATAAAACAAAAATCTATACCGTCGTGGCCCATCGTCGCAATAGAGTCTAGAGTATCCAGACCCAGTATACAACTGTCATTAGACAAGTGAGACTAGAAACATTGTGGCCCATTGTTGCAGTAGTATCTCGATTATCATCTGTGGGATCTATGAAGGAGGTATAGACTCGAACGACAAGAAACGAGCCTGTGGTTATCTTACATCAACCTGTGAGTGACCGAACTTTGGCATGTTTATGTTCACCTGACGATATCCACCAAGGCTATTATGCTCTATTTTATCTTTGAAATTGATATTGTGTGCCATTGCACTTTCGGACCTCAGGGTGAGCAGGGATTTCACAAAACTAAAGCTAAAATCACTAAACATTGACTTTTACTAAAAAAGAAGTGAAATTTTAAATTTTATAAGTTTCACGAAGATCGATTTTAACTAAAATTTAAATTTAATTTTAATCGATAATCTGAACAACAGAAACATCCTACATGCAGAGCCTTATATATAGTTATGAGGCCCTGTCGGTACCTGCAACATGTGGAGAAGTTACACAGGTCATGAGGTCAACCCACTACATTTTGTACGGTACTGTAAACAAACAAACGAACGTAAAATATGGCTTCAACGAACAGAAAACCTGCGTCGTATCAAGGCTGTCACTGTCTGTGGGATAACACCCATTCAGTAATATATCCCCCGATATATGATATATCCCCTGATGAAAATGTGATAGAATTAGCAAATTGTACAGGACATTTGACACGCGAAGAACGCTAGGCCTATCTCATATCTCAGATCTGTCTATCAAAATTATGCCATGTGGAAGAAAAACCTGCGTTTACACCAATAATCTCTTGGTTTATATATAATATTTAAATAGAGAAAATCCTCGTGTTGTTGTTATTCGACAAGAATATTGGTGAAACGCTGTTTTTTCCTTCGACGGCATAATTGCGACAGATAGGCCTAGCGTCGAGTAGCGTTCCTTGATAATTCTTTTAAAATCCCATTTCCCCGCCGGGGATTTATTACTCAATGAGTGTTATTACACTGACAGTGACAGCTTTGATACGGCGCAGATTTTCTGTTCATTGAAGCAATATTTTACGTTCGTTTGTTTGTTTATAAGCTGTTCCAGTACAAAATGTAGTTTGTTGACCCCATGGCATCTGACCTGTGTCACTTCTCCGTAGGCAGTGCCTTATTATATCTACAATCTACATAAGGCTCTGCATATTGGGCGGGCCTGTCGTTCAGATTGTCGATTATCTTGTGTGGGATCTATGATAGACATAGACTCAGCGACAACGAACAAGTCTATAGTTACCACACAACAAAGTGAAATTTTATTAATTTTATAAGTTTTGATCACGAAGATCGATTCTAACTTATAATTCAGTTTTCATAGATTTTATTTAAAATTACTTGTGCCTTGATGCGAGGTAACTATAGACTTCCAATCATCCAATCAGACTGTTGCAGCTGCATTCACAAACAATAATCGATGTCAGAAGAAGTGTCGCACAAAGTAGTGTGGATCCAGTCAAAATTCTGGCTGGGATTACTGCGCAAAATGGCCATTCACTGGATACGTGCGAAAAAAAAAAGCCAGCTACGTCATAAATTTCGTCACGTGAGTTACGTTTGGTCAACTCAGTACAAATTCGTGGTATTCAAATAAAAGAAAAGTAAAAGTAGCGATTTATTAGGGTTCGGTGACAGTTAAGGAAGCAAAACTAGAAATGCCCGAAAAGAAATTAAGGTTTACAGACAGTGGCGCCGATTCTCTTCGAGAGGCGAAGAAGTGGGGCTGAATTTGTATAGACCCCAACAAAAATTTGGAATATTTGACGACCGCAAACACGTCTTACTGCTCTTCCAGTCGTAAAATTAGTGTTTTATTAGATGTAGGGCACTTTAATTTGCCAAGTTTATGAAATAATTTCTTTTTACTTTACCCGCCTGCCCGAAAAGTCATCTTGCCCGAAAGTTAGGGGGAAATGCCCCATCCCCACCTCCGCCCCCTGGCTCGTTCGCCTATGGGCCTCATGTCTACTATATATATAAGGCACTGCATGAAGGATGGGTTTGTTGTTCAGATTATCGATTAAAATAAAATTTAAATCTTATTTAAAATCGATCTTCGTGAAACTTATAAAATTTTTAATTTCACTTCTTTTTAGTAAAAGTCAATGTTTAGTGATTTTAGCTTTAGTTTTGTGAAATCCCTGCTCACCCTGAGGTCGTCGTTAGAGGTGCGAAAGTGCAATGGCACACAATATCAATTTCAAAGATAAAATAGAGCATAATAGCCTTGGTGGACATCGTCAGGTGAACATAAACATGCCAAAGTTTCGCCACTCACATGTTGATGTAAGATAACCACAGGCCCGTTTCTTGTCGTTCGAGTCTATACCTCCTTCATAGATCCCACAGATGATAATCGAGATGCTACTGCAACAATGGGAAAATGATAGAGTGTACAGAGCAAGACCGATGTTGAGCTAGGCCGCATGTCAGTCAATTTGATTGACACTTCGGTAAACGGCCTTGATGTTATGTTTAGTTGAGGTTAAAATGAGGGTTTGGATCTTCTGGCATCCGTTTCTTGCGCTTATATTTTGTAAACATTTTCACAATTAATTTCCGTACTTGAATGTAAATAAAAATTATGAATATTATCTAATATCTAGTAGGCAAATTCATCGCCCTATATCACAAAGTATCTAAACAGGCTAGATGTATAGTATAGTAGTTGAAAAAATGAGATGTCGGATCTTCCACTAAATCTGTTATCTCTCTCTATCTCTCTCTCTCTCTCTCTCTCTCTCTCTAAATGTCACATAGAAATATAGCACCCAATCGGCCTTGCTATGTCTTTTTTCTTGTATTTGAAGCATGTTAAAGTAATTCTTTGAATTATTTTTCATGGAAAAATAATATTTGGGTCATTTTATTCTATAAATTTTATTATATATCTCAGACTGGAGAGAATCTATTATATAAATGAATTATAGTATCTTATATATCACAGTCATCGCACTATACATACAACCGACTTCGCTTAGCAGTCAGTAAGTATACTTTGAACTAAATCGGCGTCGCTTAGCAGTGTGATTTTTTCCTTAACATTTTAAAGCATTTCTATGAATTAATTTACATCCAAAGATAATATTTGAGTGAATGTATTATATAAATTTAGGATTTTATCTTATAATATATCACAGACATCGCACTATCCCCCATGAAGTATAAAATCTATTTTGAAAGATTTTAAAGAATTTCTATGAATTAATTTACATCGCAAAATAATATTTCAGTTAATCTTTTACATAAATGAATGATAGTGTCTTATATATCTCAGACATGGCACTATACCCCATATATAAATAATCACATTTCCTTCGAGCGTTTTACGTATATTAAGGACATTATACTATATATCCCAGAAACACTGAAATGTATCACCCAATACCTCGAATAGAGTCTAATCGGCCTGGCTCAGCGGTGGGGCTTTTCTTAATTTTGAATGATTATAAAGTATTTCTATGAATTGATTTTCATAGAAAAGTAATATTTGAGTGAATGTATTATATAAATAAAGAATAGTATCTTATATATCACTAAAATAGCCGCTATTTTAGTGATATATAAAGATACTCAAATAGCGTAATTCATCGCACTATACCTATACCACGTGAAGTATACAACCGACCTACATGTAGCTTAGCAGTGCGCTCTTTTCTTATGATTTAAAGAGTTGGAGATATGATTTTTATAAAATAATAATATTTCGTTCGAGCGTTTAAATTCATCGTCCAATACCGCGTATAGAGTCTAATCGGTCTAGCTACGCAGTCAGCACACTTTGAACCCAATCAGCCTAGCTTAGCAGTGGGACTTTTTCTTAATTTTGAAAGATTTACATTGCAAAAAAATAATATTTGAGTGAATGCATTATAGAAATTTAGGATAGTATCTTAATTATATATCAAAGACATCGCACTATTCTACATGAAATATACAACCAGCCTAGCTTAGCAGTCCGCCCTTTTCTTATGTTTTAAAGATTTGGTGATATTATTTCGATTGATTTTCATAAAATAATATTTCTTTCGAGCGTTTAAATACATGATCCAATACCGCGTATAGAGTGTAATCGGTCTAGCTACGCAGTCAGTACACTTCGAAGTTTTGAACCCAATGGGCCTAGCAGAGCAGTGGAACTTTTTCTTAATTTTGAAAGATTATAAAGTATATCTATGAATTAATTTTCATAGAAATATAATATTTTGTAAATTAAATGATATTTCAGTAAGTGATTCACATATTTTTAGAATATTATATTCCAGAAATAGGGAAATTCATCGACCACTTAAAACTCCGAGTTCACAGTAGTCTCGCCCCCCCCCCCCCAAGTCTTTAACGTAGAATATTTGTCTTGACGATAAAGACTAATTATATAGTAGAACAGGTCAGGGAGAGTACATTTTGTCGTTATTGAATTTTCGTACCGCTAGTACCTCCCATGGTCGTAGAAGAGATTTGAAATTTTTAGGAAGTGTTACGAGCGACTATTGATTGTCACACACTAGGACCACGGAAACCACTAGGTGTACGTAAGTGTAGTAGCACTTGAGATTTATTTTATTATTAACAATAAATAGTCCTTTCTAAACTCGACCTTCAAATAAAATGGGAGGGACTAAAACAAGAAAGAGGCGGGGCTTACATCGGCTTCACTTAGCATAATCTATAAAATCGGCCTCGCAATGAAGGATCTAACGCTTACCGCAACAATGGGCCACAATGTTTCTAGTCTCGCTTGTCTAATGACAGTTGTTTACTGGGTCTGGATACTCTAGACTCTATTGCGACGATGGGCCACGACGGTATAGATTTTTTTTATTTTAAATTTTTAAAAAGATTTTTTTTTTTTTATTTTAAATTTTCAAAAAAGATTTTTTTATTTTAATTTTTGTAAAGATTTTTTTTTATTTTAAATTTAAAAAAAAAAAAATTTGAATTTTAAAAAAAAAAAAATTATTTTAAATTCAAAAAAAAAAAAAAAAATTTTAAATTTAAAAAAAAAAAAAAAAAAATTTAAATTTAATTTTTTTCTCATTATTTTGAATTTAAAAAAAATATATTATCTTAAATTAAAATAAAAAAAAATTATTTTAAATTTTAAAAGTTTTTATTTATTTTGTAAAACAAAAAGAAAAGTTTCTTTTTTTTTCTAATATTTTTCATTTTTTTTAAAATGAAATACAAAAAAACGCTATTGCGACCATGGGCCACCATAGATAACGGTTGGTCGGCTAGTTTCTTTACTTCCCCATACAAATAATTAGAAACATCGGATCTGTATATTTGAGGTTCATTTGTAAATACGAATGGCTTCACTTTTATGACCTATAAAAAATGGACATAAAAAAATTTACATGTATATTATACGAGTATTTGAATATTCTATTACATATACTTTCAAAATAAGAATAAAGCTATTAACAGAGGGAGGGGGGCTATGAATATCAGTACGATTTCGATACTACGATCTCCTGAAGTCGAGCCCGGGTCCTCCAGCACGATAGGCAACAATCAAACTTATTGTTGTGGTTTTTCACCGTATTTCCGGTATTGGTCCGGATGGGCGAGGCTATGCCCTATCACATTTAGTGGATCTCTCCGCCGTGAGGATATATAAACAGTCGGCAACTAACTAGTCCTCCTACAGTTTTGCTACAGATGTTTCAAGGTAATTACATAGTTTGACAATCTCGAAACCAGAAAAATATTTGAAGAAATTTCTCTGGTGAATCGGGGTAGCCATTTTCCTGGAAAATGATATGTAATTCCTACGCGCGAAAGTTCTGGTTTATTTGCGTCGTACGCCCCTGATTTTACGTGCCTGGATGACCGAATCACTTAAAAATATACCCACGCGTAGAAAAATAGATCTTTACAAAAACTTGAATTTGCTCGTTTAGGATCCAATTTTTTATGTCAGCGATTTGACATTGACTCAAAGATCATTTTACAACAAACGAAACGACGATCCAACCTCTAGTTTTCGAGAAATCGACCTAAAAAGATTGACCAATCAGAGGTCAGAATGGGCGGGGCTTAGGTTTGAAAAAAAATGGAAAAAATGGACGGTCTAATGTGCCAGAGGCCTTCGGCTCCGCGACTGCCTCTGGGAACGAGATTGATAGTTTGATAGATTGCGGACTCGCCGTAGGATTCCAAGTGGGACTTGGAGTAAATATATATATATATATATATATACATACGCTCGACACAATAAATTGGTAGTATTGATAAACGATTACTATTTAATTACTAATTCTTTTTCGTTAATAAACGGGAGAGGAAAGTTATAATAATTTATATTTATTTCATAGGTTAAAATAAAGATTGTTTACTTTATTGATTTGTTTTGTGAATCTAAGTGTGAAGGGTTGTGTTTGTGAGCGTGTCTCGCAGGTCCAAGCACAACTCATTAACACCTTTTCGTAAATTTGTTTACATAGCGCACGTGTGTGACGGCTGCACGTGCAACTAGCTAGTCAGTACCAGACGTATTACACGTGGTATATGGCTAATAATTTTGTCAATAGATTATCACCAGACAATAAGTGAGTTACACCCTAGTAATTATTAGTTGTATTTAATAGGTTCTATTTAATTGTTCAAGAATTATTTAAAGGGACAATATGCCTTATAAAATTAATGTTAACAATTGTTCCTATGAACAGTTATGTGACATTGGGGTCAGTCAAATAGCTGCCGAAAAGATATGTGACGCTAGAGAGGCTATGGGCGTTATCGATAGGGAGGAATTAGAACAGATTCCGGAGGTACTGAGTTTATCCGCCTCAGTATTTTTGCTCTTAGGCACAGAGGAAATAGAGGGTAGGCAACCGAATGGGAGTTCGAATGGTAACAATTCTCCTTCGACCCGATTGCCTACGGGTAATGGCGGAGCCCATCAACGTCGTCAAATCACATCGTCTGGAAACAATTCCGAATTTAACCGGTCTGGCCGGACTTATACAAATTCGCCTTCAGATGACCGTCGTCGAAGGATCTCATTCCCACCTAAGTCATTGTCTTATGATGGTTCGACAAGTTGGCAGGCATTTTCTAGCAAGTTTACGCGTTACGCTTTGTTACAGGAATGGAGCGATTCTGAAAGCAAGGATCAATTATGCTTTTGTCTTGAAGGGAAAGCCAGTGATTACTACTGTGTAATGGCAGAAAGATATATTGAATTGTCATTTTTTGAACTTTTAAGCAAATTGGAAAAACGATTTGGTAATCAAGAATTGGCCGAGTCGGCGATGACCCAGTTTTATAATTTACGCCAGAATAATGGGGAAAATACTAACGATTGGGCAGACCGTGTTCTATCTGTTGCTTCACGGGCCTTTAGAGAATGTTCCGATGAACATATAACAAGTCAAGTTGTCTTGAGATTTTGTCACGGTAGTATAGATAAAGAAGCTGGACAGTACGCCTGTAATATGCGCCCGAAAACTCTGGGTGAAGCCATTCAATCTATTAAGTGGTACAATCATAATAATATTGCGATTTACGGTCGAAATTCCCGCAGAGAAACGCGCAGCCCAGCTAGGGAATATGAACCTCCGAGGGTAAGGTCTGTTAATGCGACTGCAAAAGAAAGCAGTTCACCCAAGTCTTCTAATATAGACCCTCGACTTCAAAGCTTAGAAGAGCGAGCCATTAAATCCGACAATAAAATGGAGAGTGTTTTAAAAACAATGGGAGAACTTTCAGATAGTGTTTCCAAACTCAGCTTGAATATGTCAAGATTTAGACCGCGCTCAAGATCGCCAGCTAGGTCGCCGTCACGTGAACAATCCTCATGCTTTCATTGTGGTAAATTGGGTCACTTTAAACGAGAGTGTCCAAGTTTTGTAACCCCAAAACAAAGTACGCCTAACCCAACTATGGAACAGAAACATGTCAGTTTTGTCCGCGACGAAGAGCAGGGTTTAAACTACCAGGGGTCGAACGAGGAGGCGAGCGTTTGATCCATTGTGCTTTACCATCGCCGATATTATTTTCAGAAAGTGAGGCGTCGAGCGAAGCTACGGGCGTAAATGAAAGTGGAACCGTTAGCCGTTCGACCGGTTCTAAATCCACCGTTACCGTCGGTGATGAGCAATACATCACCACCCCGGGGGGTGATCAAAAGTTCCTGGATACCGTTACTACTGGTGTCATTCCAAGAATCGACTCAATCGATTCCGCGAAAATCGAGGAAACGTGCGTATTAGCTTCGACGTCTATCCGTAGGGTATCTTCCGATTCGATGTATAAGCTTAATGTCAAAGTTCAAAACATGGCAATTTTGACCGTTTTAGATACTGGTAGTCAAGTCACCATACTTTGTGATCGTCGGTACGATGAATTACCGGAAAAGCCACCTAGGATTAGGGATGTGCGCCTACATACTGCAGGTCGTAAATTAGATTTTCCAGGTTTTATTGTAGGACCGGCTAAATTAAAAATCGGTAATTTCGAAATAGAACTTAGTCAGTTGTATGTCGCTCCAACAGAGGATGACATGTTATTAGGACTTGATTTTATGCGCGCTAACAAAGTGCATATCGATATGTTAAACGATAGAATGCAAATAGGCGACGATGTTTTCAATTTATTTTATGGCGATGTTGATGGGTGCTCCGATAATGCCAATATTTCCGTAGCTAAACGGATAGTCATTCCACCATTATCAGTAGCTAGGGTACGGTGTAATTTAAATAAAAATTTATCTCATTATCTGATAGAAAGGGTAATACTGGACACAAACGAACAGATAGCTAAGGCTATTGAGTTTAGGGAGCAAGATATTATTAATCCGTTACGAGCCGATGGCCCCGATAAGATAGATTGTGCAAGTTTTGAGAATATCCCTGAGCATTTAGTTGATTTATTTGAGCGCTCTAAGACATTATTAACAGAATCGGATCAATTAAAACTCAGGCAGTTATTAATCGATTATCAAGAAGTCTTTGCAAAACACCAGTTTGACTTAGGAAATTTTACGGCTATGGAATACGTGATCGAAACCAATGACGCCAAACCGATTAAACAGAGTTTAAGGCGTACCCCTATTTGTTTTGCGAGGGAGGAAGAAGAACATTTAAAAAAAATGTTAGAAGCTAAAGTCATTCAGCCGTCAAATTCTGATTGGGCTTCCCCACCGGTTTTAATACGGAAAAAAGATGGCACGGTTCGATGGTGCATAGACTACCGGAAACTTAACGCGGTAACCACTAAAGACGTATTCCCCTTACCCCTGGTCGATGAATGTATGGACGCCCTATCGGGAAATAAATGGTTTTCAAAACTTGATGCGAATTCTGCATATTGGCAAATTCCTCTTAGACAGGAAGATAGAAAAAAAACCGCTTTTATTACAAAATACGGTCTGTTTGAATTTACTAAACTACCATTCGGTTTAACGGGAGCCGTTTCCGGGTATTCCAGGAGTATTGGATTAGTACTTAACGGACTTAGTTGGGATATAGCATTAGCCTTTTTGGACGATACGATGGTCATGGGCAAAAATGTAGATGATCATTTGGGCAATCTTAAATTAGTATTAACTAGATTTCGGGAATATGGGATGAAATTAAAACCTAAGAAATGTGTATTGTTTCAGCAAGAGGTTGAATTTTTAGGTAGAATGGTTAGTCGGAATGGTCTCAAGGCGGGTAACAATTTAACTAAAACCGTGGAAAAATGGACGGTTCCGACTTGTACAAAGGAAGTCGAGTCATTTCTAGGCTTTGCTAACTATCATAGAACGTTTATAAAGCAATTTGCTGAAATAGCTTCACCGTTATATTCGATTACGGGTAAAAAGCAATTTATGTGGGGTGACAAACAACAATTTGCTTTTGATAAACTTAAACATCTGCTTGTGACAACTCCTGTACTGGCTTTGCCCACGGAACATGACACGTTTATTCTGGATTGTGATGCTATGAACGCCGTTTCTGCGGAATTATCACAGATACAAGACGATAAAGAGCGGGTTATTGCATATAGTAGTTTTTCTTTAACGCCAGAGCAACGTCGCTATTGTACGACAAGACAAGAACTTTTAGCAATTATACGTTTCACTCGACAATTTAGACATTATTTACTGGGTAGACCTTTTATAGTGAGAACCGATCATGCTAGTCTCACTTGGTTGTTAAGGTTTAAACATCCGACCGGTCAATTAGCACGTTGGTTGGAGGAATTGGGTCAGTATTATATGGCCGTAGTTCATCGGAAAGCACGTTTGCATATAAATGCTGATGCCTTAAGTCGAATGAAATTGCCAGATAAACCTTGCGATGACTTTAATATAGACGTACAATTGGCTGATTTGCCGTGCGGTGGCTGTCGTTATTGTGAAAGAGCACATAGAAATTGGATAGAATTTGCGACAAACGTGGATGACGTCATACCTTTGCCCTTTAAGTCCGGTATTAAGCGGAATTTATTGTTAGAAAAAGAGTCGGTTTTTGAACCCGTTAGCATAGCGGTTACAGGGTATCCGAATGATCCGCGGGTAAATATTGTGACTATAGACGAGGTTGAAAACGATGACGTAGATGGTGATGGTATTTCATTAAGTAGCTTTTCTCCCGAACTCATTAAAACTGCACAGGCAAATGATGAAGATTTAGAAATAATTATGATTTGGTTAACATCGGGGGTGGAACCGGAACTGGCTCAGCTAATGCTACAGAGTCCCGCCGTAAAACATTACTGGATTAATCGGAATCTGCTTGTTCTAGACAGGGGGATTATACGAGTTAAACGTCCGAGTAATTTATCGGAGACGCAGTTGTTGGTACCGGAGGAATTAAAAATTGATATTTGTCGATTATGTCATGACATACCCTTGTCGGGTCATCAGGGAATTCAAAGAACAAAAAGTCGCATTAAACAGCAATTTTATTGGTACGGCATGACCGAATATGTGCGCGCATACGTTGCCTCTTGCGCCATATGCAACATTAACAAGAATACCCAGGCCAGGCCTCGTGCTAAATTAAACCGTTACCATGCCGGGTCACCCATGGAAAGGGTGCATTTGGATTTCCTAGGCCCATTGCCCATTACGCCAGAGGGAAATGAATACATATTAATGATGGTTGACCAATTTACTAAATGGGTTGAATGTATCCCTCTGCCGTCGCAAACCGCAGAAATTACAGCCCGGTCTGCAGTTAATGAGTTTTTCTCGCGTTTCGGTTGCCCATTTCAGATTTTTACCGATCAGGGAAGGAATTTTGAGAGCAGACTATTTACTGCGTTGTGTGATGTACTACAAATATATAAGACCCGTACGACATCCTACAGACCCTCGTCGAATGGCCAATCTGAGCGGTATAATCGGACATTAGTAGAAACCATTAAATGTTATATTGACGGTTGTCAGAGTGATTGGGACGTGTATTTACCACAACTTGCGAGTGCGTTAAGGTCAAGTGTGAACCGACAAACTGGGTTTACGGCAAATAAACTAATGCTAGGTCGTGAAGTAAATCACCCCGCAGATTTAATGTTCCGTTCACCCGTTGAAAACGATGGTGATGTAGACTCCTTTGTCGAAAAATTAGAAAAAGCTATGACCGATACGCATAGGTTAGCGCGAGAAAGGCTAAAAACAAACCAAGAACGAATGAAGAAAGATTACGATCTACGTTCAAATGTTAAAAAATATAATGTAGCAGACGCCGTTTACATTTTAGATACCGCTACTAAAAAGGGTAAATGTAAAAAGTTATCCCCATCCTGGAAGGGGCCGGGGATTATTACGCAAGTTATCACCCCTTATCTTTTCAGAGTTAAAACCCGTAAAAATGAGTGTGTTCTGAATCATGATCGTATTAAGCTTTGTCGAGACAGGGAATTGCCAAATTGGATTCTTAATTTCCGTCGCCGTTCGGATTCTGATGTGTCTTTACCGACTGTTACGAGGAATGCAGAAGTTTATTGCATTTGTAGGAAACCGGATAATGGCACACCGATGATTTGTTGCGATAAATGTGACGACTGGTTTCATTATCATTGCGTTAATATAGCCTTGGATTCCGATTGGGATGATAAAGAATATATTTGTCCCAATTGTTCTGAATAGTTGTTTCATTCCGGTTCTGATGCGGAGCACAGAGGGTGGGTTGAGATAATGTTATATTTCGTTCCGGTTCTAATGCGGAGCTCAATGGGGGGTGATTTGAGTAATGTAGTTACTGTCTTCACCGTTTTTTTCGGTGGAGGCAGTGCTTTGTTATTTTATTTTTTTAGGTTACATAATGGAGAACGAGCTTATGAATGAGCATTGGACCATTCGTCCCGCTAGGACGTCCCGGAATGTCTTTCCGGGTATAACGGGTAGAGCAGGCCGTGGGACTCGGAGACAGGGTTATCAGGTCCCTGTGGGAGACATTGGCTTTCATACCCCTGCCTCACATCAAATTCAGGTGCCATATATTGTAAGGCCAACAGGGCCCCAAAATTCTATTCAGCCCATAGCAGACACACTCCAGCCAGAGCCAGTTATGAGGACAAGACCAGCCGCTCCGCCGCCTGCACCACCCAGGGATCACGTTCCACGATTCTTCCCACAACCCCATGTCCGAAGGGTAATTAGAAGGTTGCAGGGACGTGAACAGAAATGTCCAATTATTGGTTGTCCCATTCGCAACCGTAAGATAAAGTTTCACGTATACTCGTACCATTTGCCCCCGTACTTTACCCGGGAGTGGGATTGTGCCCCCGATGCCATCGACAGAAGGGTGGAGGCTCTGAGAACTCTATGTAGAATGATGGGGGAAACCCCACATTCTATGATGACCAGAATTAACAGAGAGGCTTGGCTACCCGACGGCTGTCGGGTAAGAAATTGCCACCGACCCGCTTTAACTGCACTTTGTGAAAGGGTTGGGTGGATGGTGCCCCAGGGAAACAGATTCACGTTAATTCCCCTTAATTCGCCCGCAGGTTTAACATACTGGAGGTGCTTGGCAATGATTCTGAATCATTTAACCCCAACTCAACAAGGTGCCTTTGCGGCATTTCTAGTCGTGAGGGACATCCCTCTTCCCGGAGAGGAGGTGCCAACGGAGAATTGGGAGTCGGACAGCGATTGGGACCGGGATATAGAAATTGTTTTAAGCCCTCAGTAGAGTAGATCTAACGGTTTAAACCGTATTGTCACGGGGTTTGAAAGGGTGTGTATGTTCACGGTGTAAAGTATATACCGCTATCTGTGTGACTGTGCGTGAAAGTTTTGAGTGAGAACCCGATGTAAATATTGTAAATTTGTTTTAAAATGTAGTTTTGTTAGAACAGGTAGTCCCTCCCGTAAGAAAAATAGGAGACGATTGTTGTGGTTTTTCACCGTATTTCCGGTATTGGTCCGGATGGGCGAGGCTATGCCCTATCACATTTAGTGCATCCCTCCGCCGTGAGGATATATAAACAGTCGGCAACTAACTAGTCCTCCTACAGTTTTGCTACAGATGTTTCAAGGTAATTACATAGTTTGATAGATTGCGGACTCGCCGTAGGATTCCAAGTGGGACTTGGAGTAAATATATATATATATATATACATACGCTCGACACAATATTATGATTGAAGTCACCGCAGCCCCTGAGTAAACCCGACTGGATTATCTTTCATATGATATGATACAAGTTGTGCTCACATAAATTAATGTTTGTATTACTAGACAATATTTTATATACATGTATATAAATAAATTAAAAATAATTTACCTGTTTGTTCACATATCTGCTGTTTGTCTACTCCTACTTGTCAACTTGGTAAAGTCTCGTGAACAGTGTCTACCCCAGCCAAACTAATGGAAAGGTCGACCGTGATTTGCACGTGCAACTTTGAACCAATCAACAACTTGTTTCTTGATCTATATTCAACATCCGTCACTGCAGACGATATGACACAGGGAATATTCTATTTAGATTTATTATTGGTGTTATTATTGCCCTTCTCCGCTTAACAAAATGTTTATTACATTTCATAAACAAAACAAAAAAAAAATATATTTATACCGCCAACATATTTACACCGATAAAATATTGGTGTTGAAGTATAACCGAACATATGTTTTTTAATTTTCCACATTATACTCGTATTTTACTTATATTTTCATTTTACATGTAAACATAAACGGTTTATAAGCCAGATAAAGTCCTCGACTTCGGTTATGTTGGGGAAGAAAGACTTCAGAAAAAAACCCTCAAAAGAAAAACCTCGGCCTATCGGCCTCGGTTTTTCTTTTTCTCGGGTTGTTTTCTCCAGTCTTTCTTTCCCCAGCATAACCTCATTCTTGTGCTTTATCCTACACAGAAAGTCAATGTTAAAGTCAAAATATATTTATACATTTTGTATTTTCATTTTGTATGACCCAATAATATAAGGAGATGGGTTGATTAAAAGCTTTTAGCTTGTCTTTAAATCTTCGCATATAATATAATAATATGTTCTTTGAATGAAACTTATCTGATTAAGACATTAGTTAAATTTAAAGATTTAAATCCTTGTAATTTGTACATGAAGATGTACATTAGGTGGCTGTTTATATATGAAATGAATGCCAGTCAAGTCGTCCACACAAAAAATCTGGTTAAGTCGTCCACACCCGTTGTTGGAGTCGTCCACACTCGTTGGTGGAGTCGTCCACAAGACTTAGTTTAATTTTGGGATATAATAATACGTTGGTAAAGTCCCCCGTACGACATAGTTTACTTTCGCGACATCGGTATTCCTTCCTTATTAGTAATAGTATATGTTATTTTTGTGCCGAGTTCTGCGTGACCATCCTCACTCGTTGGTGGAGTCGTCCACACAACTTATAGGCGGGTAAAGATAAAAAGCACCTAGAACAAACTGCAACAGAAATCATTTCTTTGGGAACTCTTCCGGTATGGTCTCTAGTACTCCCATAACAAAAGCGGCCATTATCGGTCTTGGGGAAATTTGCATAATTACCATAAATCCAAGATGGCCACCAGAAGACCAGAAAATCACCGAAATCTCCGAAACGGTTAACTTTAGCACAAATAAATGTATTACCGACCTATAGGTAATCGATAGTCGCGAGTTAAGAAATGCCGACATTTTTTTCCTCCGACCTTATTGTAACGTCGTAACGTCATTTTGACGGCATTACGTTGTTCTCGTGACGTCATTATCAAATTTTATTGTAACTGTACTCGGAAAACTGCTGGAACCCACGAACTGCTGTATAATTTGTATAAAAGAACACGTCTTCCCCAAAACTGAAATTAAATATCATCGTTCATCTACAGCGGGGGCCACGGTGGCTCAGCGAGTAAGACGTTAGCTTGCTTATCTGGGATTCAGTGTTTGATCCCTGCGTCGGCCGAGAAAGTTCAGTGGTGCAGGGCAGAGGGTCTGACAAGGGACAAGGTTACAGAAAGCCGCGATCCCGTGTTCCTATCATACTCCGCGCAGTGTTGCGTCTGATTAGAGGTAATCCAACTACACACTGCTATTATGAGTGGATATTGTTGTGTTAAATTTTGATTGATCAGTAGTCCGTCTACCAACCAATCACGAGCTGCCAATACTGGACCAAATATGTTTACATAACGTTACGTCATGACTCACGATTTTATTATGCCTAATTAACCCGTGCATAGCAGAATACTGCAGTAAAACTAATTGCGTGACAAACGAGGCTATCAAGTCGAATGAAATGTAAACAATACTGTTTGGAAACGAACATACTTTCACCGTTTTAATACCTTAAATCATTGTCCAAAGTTTTAGGGAAGAACCAGATGAAACGAAGGACTGTCATGTTGCTGTACTTAAGTGATAGCTTTCATTGAACGGAAAGAATAGACACACTCCCGGATCGCATAAGTTCAAGAAACAGACGCTATTCCAGCAATGGTCAGAGAGGGATTTCTCGGGCCATTGCTTCAGGAATATGTGTTCCTATTGGCGTGCAATTTACGGTTCCCATGGCAGTTGGAATTCAGTATAAGAGTTGGCCGTAATCCCTTATAGCACATGTATTATTATCCCAGTTGGAGCAGAACGGTAGGACGTTAAAACCCATTTCATCTATTACCATATCTATTAAAAGCCGATAAGAATAATCCACCTACTTAGAATATGAAAACGAAAATATATAAAATCGGCATCTTAATATTTAGAAATATCAATGAAATAGAACACATCTGATGTTTCCAGGGCCAACTTATGAGACCCAAAAATAGAAAATATCGCCCACATCTTCAAAGGCTTTAATTATCACTGTTTCGGAGTTTGCACAAGATATATCATATATTTTCCACATCCAGCAGTGCAAGCCAGTCTGTGCTTACGGCCTACATCGCTTGGAATTACATCCCCCTTTGCACTTACAACTATGATTTTCAGCAGTGATTCGGGCGCACGGGGGCTGTCCATCGTCTTCGAAACGTATTTTTTGTTAGAAAGTTGTCAACCTAAATGTTCTAGATTTAGTTCTGTGACAACGTTAGTCATGGTTTGAACCTGCTGGTACACTAGGTAGCTGTGATATTGTAACCCAGTCGATATATGGAAATTTCCCCTCAACCCCCCAAATATTGCTACAAAAAGTTTCTCAATTCAATTGATTCTGGTAAGGTTTAATGTACTTCATGAGTGTTGTTTGGCTTGTCACAGTTTCCAGCTTGGCAAGGGCCACATACAGTAGTGTCCATTGCATCTGCTGCTGCATCGAAAGGCTTTGCATCCCACCGAACAGTTGCAATGGATTATTTTCAAAGCCAACAACATTTTTAATGATTTTGATGTGTTCTCTGCTCCCAAAAACCTAGGGATAGACACCAAGATCATCAAATTTGGGTTGATAGTTACAGAGTTATGATCATTAGGTTTCGGTGTCCGCTTGGGCGTAATCTTCAAAAAACACCTTTCCGTGGGGTCCTACTTGGGTAAGTTTTTAGTATGTTAAAAACTACAATGAAGCCTACCAGAATCAGTTGAGAACCCCTTTGTAGCAATCTTTTGAGGGTTAAACTGTATTTTGACCTGACTGTTGTGCAGCATCTTCAGTTGGAGGTAGGGACTATACTTGTGTAGGTGAAGAACTTGTCATTATTTTCTCTGGCATTGAACCACCGTGGCTTCAGGCTATAGGTGAACGATGATATATAGTTTCAGTTTGGGTGAAGATGTGTTCTTTTATACAAATTATACAGCGGTTCGTGGTTTTCCGAGCGAAGTTACAATAAAATTTGATAATGCCGTCAAAATGACGTTATGACGTTACAATAAGGTCGGACGAAAAAAAAATGTGACTGCAGTTTTGGGTCATCTTAATTGTATCATCAATATTTCGGTAATCGAAATTTCTTTAAATTGTCCAATAGATAAAACATTTAAAATCAGTGTAATTTAATTTTAAAAAAAGTGTGTATCGCCACGCTGCCCTAAGTGCAACGTGGGTTTCGGAAATATTTGTTTCGTCAGTGAAAATTTCTGGTGACATGTGAATGCAACGACAACAGCCTGATTGATTTGTTGATTGGAGTTCAGATGTCTTCGTTAACATTGACCACCTGCAGATTGCTGTATTCGTGCCCGAAATTCGTAGCAAGACAACGCTTTTTCCAGCTTGTAATTTTCATGAATTTTGTGGGAGAGACAGGCCTGAACAAATCCCCCGACGGCGTGTTTCATGACTTCTGCACTCGACGGTGACCTTTAATTTAAAGACATCGACATCCATTTATAAAACATAGTAACGTCACATCTTTTCTACGGCAGCTAAATCGTCCGACAGTCAACAAGAGTCGCATATTAAGTAATTATCAGAAAATCATTAGAATTTATTTGGTTATTATAAAGTTCGGCCCCATGCTAACGTTTAGTATACGAAACATTTAATATTATGGATTTTGCTGTTCAATTATCGATTTTCAAGAAATTGAAACTCAACCACCATTAATGTGTAACGGGGATATAGCCAAACGGTTTTTTTAATTCGGAATAAAATTGTGACCTCCATAGGGTCCACAAGGTAAAAAAACATGATTTTTCGTACAATCAGGGGCTATAATTCAGGAAGTTATGGTCCAATGTGCCCAAATATCGACAGGAACCGCGATCTTTGGGTTATAAATCTACATTTCAAATTTGATCAAAATCGGATTAACATTGTAACCTCTACAGGGTCCACAACCTTGATATATCATATTTTTTACACTATTCGTGTGTTAGTGGCAGCCATTTTGTCCGGCAGTTTCATCAAAACCGGTTCAAAATTGTGACCTCTACACTGTTCAAAAGCTAAAAACATGATTTTTCGTACAATCAGGGGCCATAACCCATGAAGTCACAGTCCGATACATGCCAATATCGAAAGGAACCGAGATCTTTGGGTGATAAACCAATGTTTCAAGTGTCATTTAAATCGGATTAAAATTGTGACCTGTAGACTGTTCACAAACAATTGTGGACGGACGTCCGGACGGACAAACAGGGGCGACAACAATATACGTCCAAATGACATTTTAGTACTACGTTCATCTGAACAAATCTGAATAGACAAGTGGAACAATAGAACAAGGTCACTTTGATGTAATACGTATGATTCAACTGAAAGGAGATATATATGTAACACAGGTGATTTATATCTTCATTCAAGTCAAAAAAACTGTATCTATTCATTTTAAATCTTACGTCGAACTGAATAAACTAAATGTAGTCATTGAAGCGACAATGGCTGGTGTTGAAACAGCGTGTTATTCAGGACTATAATTGGATTTTGTAGAAATACGGTTGCACATACCTCTAAGGTCGATTCAAAGACATATAAACATAAGATTCTCAATAGTGGGAGGGGTATACTATATTGTGTAGCATTGTGATTGGAATTTTTGAGATCAGTATTGAACCTGGCGACATCGCGAACCGTGTAAATGACTTGTTACAAGTAATATCCAACAGGGGAAAAATGAAATGACGATTAAATTAACATTAGGGGGTGGGGTGTTATTTAACAAATTTTCTGAAAGCCAAGCCGTACGGCGCTTAAAATATGTGGAGGAATATAAAAATCCATAATATAGAAAAATATTTGACCCCCGACCCCCCTGACCCCCATGTACATACCCCCTGAAAATGGGGTACCTCAAATTAGCCAAAATATCAGTTTTTCGGCTATTTCACTACTAACAAGTTTGTTTAGAATACCTTTCAGACATTCATATGTAAGTTTTCGTGGTCTGCAGGTCAGAATATGACATTGAAAATGATCCGCAACAATCCAATATGGCGGCAATCCAATATGGCGGCCAAAATGGCACCGCAATTATGTATTTTGTGCTTTTCGACCAAACATGGTGTTGTAATATGTCGACTAATATGTTTTCCAGGTTGTAGAATCCGAATTTGAAGTGATTTCAAACATATAAGGAACCACTCACAACATATTTATCATGTGGTGAAATGTTCATCAATTCGAATAGGGTTACTATCATTATTTTGCCAAAGAAAAACTTTCTCGGACTGAATTCAAATCACTCATCATTACATCTGCTTTACAGCTGAGATTGCTTAGGTAAACCTTCAAATTGGCCCCATAAAAATCCATAATATAGACAAAAATTTGACCCCCGACCCCCCTGACCCCCATGTACATACCCCCTGAAAATGGGGTACCTCAAATTAGCCAAAATATCAGTTTTTCGGCTATTTCACTACTAACAAGTTTGTTTAGAATACCTTTCACAGATTCATATGTAGGTTTTCGTGGTCTGCGGGTCAGAATATGACATTAAACATAACGCTAACGCTACAATATACGTCCACATTCCTGCTTTGATTGATATGGTACTTTGTCAAGAAGGCTAGGCGTTTGGTTTGTTTAGCGTTGAGGGTCGTGCACCAACATTAATAGTTGCCGTCCTTAGAGTATAAGGAATAACTATACCAAGATAATCCATTCAGAATTGTGCCTTCCTAACACTAAAGGCAAAAAGTGGGCGTGGCTCTGCCCCTGGGGGTCGGGACATTCATCAAAATCAATAGTGGACGCCCTCAGGCTATAAGGAATACATAAACCAAGTTCCAAGCTGATTCATTCAGAATTGCGGCCTGTAAACGACAAACACAAAAATTGGCCGTGTCTTGCCTGTATGAGTCGGGACATGCAGTTGACGTCCTTAGGCTATATGGAATACATATCCCAAGTTTAAAGACGATCCATTAAGAATCGTGGCCTGTAGACAACACACATAGACACGAAGTAAAAATGGGCATGGCTCTGCCCCTGGGGGTTAGGAAATCACCAAAAACAATAGGGGTCATCTTTAGGGTATAAGGAATAGGTTTGTAAAGTTTTAAAAGGATCTGTTAAGAATTGCATCCTGTAGGCGAACACAAGACACAAAAGCATTGGGCGTGGCTCTGTCCCAGGGGGTCCGTCATGCACCAAAAATAATAGTGGTCAGCCTTAGGGTATAAGGAATAAGTATAAAAAAAGTTTTCAAGACGATCGATTAAGAATTGAGGGCTGTAGGTGACACACAGACAGACAAAAAAAATGGGCGTGGCACTGTCCCTTGGGGTTGGGCATGCACCAAAAACAATAGGGATCTTCCTTAAGGTACCAAGAATAAGTATCCAAAGTTTCAAGATGATACATTAAGAAATGCAGCCTGTAGGCGACACAAAGACACATGATAAGAAAATGGGTGTGGCTCTGCCCCAGGGGGTTGGGCATGCACCCCAAATGATACGGATGTTCCTTAGGGTACAAAGAATGTGTATGCTAAGTTTCAAAATTATACGTTAAGAAATGTTGCCTGCAGACGACAAACAAATACATACTAGAAATGGGCGTGGCTCTGTCCCTGGGGGTCGGGCATGCACCAAAAACAATAGAGATCTTCCTTAGGGTATAAGGAATACGTATACCAAGTTTGAAGAAAATCCAGTAAGAATTGCGCCCTGTAGGTGACACAAAGACTCACGAAAAGAAAATGGGCGTGGATCTGCCCCTGGGGGTGGAGCATACACCCCAAACGATAGGGATCATCCTTAGAGTATACAGAGTAAGTATACAAAGTTTTAAAGAAAATCCAATAAGAATTGCGGCCTGTAGGCGACACAAAGACACACGATAAGAAAATGGGTGTGGCTCTGCCCCAGGGGGTTGGGTATGCACCCTAAATGATAGGGATGTTCCTTAAGGTACAAAGAATGTGTATGCTAAGTTTCAAAATTATAAGTTAAGAAATGTGGCCTGTAGACGACAAACAAATACATACTAGAAATGGGCGTGGCTCTGTCCCTGGGGGTCGGGCGTGCACCAAAAACAATAGAGGTCTTTCTTAGGGTATAAGGAATACGTATACCAAGTTTGAAGAAAATCCAGTAAGAATTGCGCCCTGTAGGCGACACAAAGACACACGAAAAGAAAATGGGCGTGTCTCTGCCCCTGGGGGTGGGGCATACACCCCAAACGATAGGGATGTTCCTTAGGGTACAAAGAATATGTATGCAAAGTTTCAAGATTATAAGTTAAGAAATGTGGCCTGTAGACGACAAACAATCAAATACTAGAAATGGGCGTGGCTCGGCCCTGTGGGTCGGGCATGTCCCAAAAACAATAGGGATCTTCCTTGGGGTATAAGGAATAAGTATACCAAGTTTGAAGAAAATCCATGAAGAATTGCGCCCTGTAGGCGAACCACAGACACACACACACACACACACACACCCACACACACATACACACACACACACACACACACAGACATGGGCGACGGCATAATACGCAACAATCCAATATGGCGGCCAAAATGGCACCGCAGTTATGTATTTTGTGCTTTTCGACCAAACATGGTGTTGTAATATGTCGACTAATATGTTTTCCAGGTTGTAGAATCCGAATTTGAAGTGATTTCAAACATATAAGGAACCACTCACAACATATTTATCATGTGGTGAAATATTCATCAATTCGAATACGGTTACAATCATTATTTTGCCAAAGAGAAACTTTCTCAGACTGAATTCAAATCACTCATCATTACATTTGCTTTACAGCTGAGATTGCTTAGGTAAACCTTCAAATTGGCCACATAAACAGATGCTGGCAACTTTTTATGGCCCTTTAATAAACAGAAAATGTCACAGAATAATTTGATTCAATCAAGTCCTGTGATTTGGATTTCACCAGTTGCTGCAAAAGCTTTTGTTTCTCTTCCACGTTTTCCTTACAGAGGATGCTCATTTCAAACATTTAGCGCCTCTTAGCTTGAGCTTATAGTTTATGAAACCCACTGCATATTTTGAATCTAGATGGTGCATTTGGGCACCTTCTAGGATTTCTGAATCCATTCCTGACAGAGTAATATCGGATTCAAAGGGTCTGCATTTAGCTTTATTTCTCAAGAACGTTTCGATCAAACAAAGTACAGTCAAGATATACGTGAGTCACTTGGCACGCTAAGGGGTGATCAAGGTTATCGCTATGCTACTACCTAAACTATCTGTCGGTTTTTAACGCAAGAAGGGCGGAATATTTGGTATTTGGATTTCGGACTTGCAGCGGGGAGCCAGATATTGCAACGAGGAGCTAAATATTTGCAATGTGCATCCACTGTGCATGTGAAAGCCAGATCCCAGGACTTGATCACTTTCTGGTACATTCCGAGGATATAGTATTATAGCTAAGTTTGAAATTCCTGCTGTAATGAAAACCTGAGACGATAAACAGAAGCTTTTGTAGCAAGGAAATAGCATGTGAAATAATCATTTGATTATATCAAAAAAAGATATGTATGCTCGAGGTGCAGCCTTATCAGTACCTGAACAAGGTGACATTTTCTGTTTATTAAAGGACCATAAAAATTTGCCAGCATCTGTTTATGGGCCCAATTAGAAGGTCTACCTGTAAAGCAGATGTAATGGTGTGTGATTTGAATTCAGTCCGAGATAGTTTCACTTTGCCAAAACAATGATACTATGTAACCGTATCGGAATTGATGAATATTTCACCACATGATAAATATGTTGTAAATGTAAACACAAAAGTTATATGGATAACAATTACTATATTTCTATTAAAGCTACGTTTCAACAATGATTCTCTTGTCGTTATCAAGCACAGTATTGTTTATTTTTAATGTGTTCAATTACTAAATGCCATTCAAACAGTATGTTGTAAATTCTACGACCTCAAAAACATATAGTAATCGACATATTAAAACACTATGTTTGGTCGAAAAGCAAAAAATACATATTTGCGGCGCCATTTTGGTCGCCATATTGGATTGCCGCCATATTGGATTGATGAGGGTCATTTTCAATGTCATATTGTGACTCACAGACCACGAAAATCTGCATATGAACATGTCTAAGGCATTTTAAACAAGCTTGTTAGTGGTGAAATGACAGAAAACCTGATATTTTGGCTCATTAAGGTGCACTCATATTCAGGGGGTATGTACATGGGGGTTAGGGGTGTCGAGGGTCGAAAATTTTTTCATTTTATTTATTTTATTACCTCTCCACATGTTTTTAACACCGTACCAAGGGAATCGACTATTATCACACCTCCCTATTAACATCTGCTGATTTGTGTTGCTGCCATTTTGGGTTTTAGAAATTTATCTTTAAATTCGGATATCGAAAACCATATAAAAGACATTGCAAAAGTCAAATCTTACGAGATTATCGCTGCCCTTTAATTGCCCGGCACCATATGAAAAATAATTTTTTTAAGTTGATATTTGTATCACCGAATTCTACTTCTTTTTCAAATTTTATTTTTAAGAATATACAGAATTTATCTATTAAGCATTTAGACAATATAGCGTGTTTTATACTTCGTACCGTAGGCGGGCTGAGGTTATTTATACATATATTTGTCTTTTTTGTCGGTTTAATGTCTTTACATAAAATCGTGCTTACCTCTGAACTATAAATGTACGTGGTGTATCTTAAAATTGATCAATCCCAATTGATTATTTTACAAAATTTATCTGTCGGTTCATGCCATACTCCCCCGTGTTGCGTTTGATTAGATGTAATCCAACTACACACTGCTATTATGAGTGGATATTGTTGTTTTAAAGTTTGATTTGTCAGTAGTCCGTCTACCAACCAATCACTAGCTGTCAATATTGGACAATATGTTTACATAACGTTACGTCATGACTCACGATTTTATTATGCCTAATTAACCCGTGCAAAATTTTACGCTTGTATTTATTATTATATATAAGTTGTAAAACCCGACAAATATAAAGCTTGTCAAATTTATTGAATATAGGGCCTCGTATATTAATAGGCCTATGGCTGAATTGGAATTTGCAATCAAATTTAATCGAAAACACATTACAAATGATTTTCATTTTGAGTCGAGAATCCAGCTCAAACCAATTATTTCCGGAATCTATCGAGCGTATCGTCCCCGATAAAAGACATCTGAAAATTAAAATTTCTCTATTGGATTATTCTTATAATATTCAGTATAGCTAATATAAAATCTAGTAGAGCTCACAGAAACAGATTACATTATAGATTCCATTATCAAAGATAGGCTGGCACTCCCAGGCAGGATACGCCCACATTTTCGAGAGATGGATAGAGAACAAGCAATACCAAAAGTGATTATTTCTACATCATTAAGTCCTGTATTTCATACAGTATTGGGAGCAGCCATTTTGTTGGTCAGTTCCAGTCTGATATTCATGAAATTCGAAGCCGACAATGATTATGGTGTGACGGTACACAATCTAGAAACGTGACTTTTCGTCAAAATCGGATAAGAATTGTGACCTGTAGAGAGTCCACAACCATGATATACCATATTTTTATACGCCCACATTTTCATGTGGACGTATTATGTCGTCGCCAACGCCGGATTAACCATGGGGCACCGTGGGGCACAGGCCCCAGGGCCCACCACATCAGGGGGCCCCCCACAAAAATCTCAGTTGCGCGCCTCGAGCATGGTCGGACCGAGGATTCCAACGGCCGGTGACCTAGTGACGGGGCCCCTCCGATGCTTCGAGGGCCCTCCATCGGAAGTCCCTTGAACCCCCTCAATCCATGTTGTGTTGCGATCGACATCCGAGAATTCGGTGTAATCCGGTGATGGGTGTAACACATGTTTTTTTATTGTCGTGAAATCTCCTCGGACCGACCATCGTCTAACTCGAATTATCGTATAACTCGAACACCTTACGGCTTACACGTCCCCATCATTTCGAGTAGCGCGAATTTTGCCTCAGATTGACGTACGATTGTATATAAGCTGTAGTTGTTGTTGTTGTTGATATTTGTTGTGGGTATAAGCTGAATTTGATGAGATGCACACCATGATCACACGAAATATTCATATTTCTTGATTAAATCTCGTATTACCATTTTGTTTGTCAAACATCGAGTCCGGCTTGGTCGTAACGTTACGGCCTCCATTCATCAAATCATCTTGGGGGTATAATACGATTCCAAATCAAGTAACCCCGTTATTTATCAATGAGCGACTTCTAAATTAGGTTTGATGTCGCCAGTGGCGGCGCCAGCCGTCGGTGGTTGGAGGGGCAAAGCTGGGGCAAAGTCCAAGGTTAAGGGGGCAAAGGCACGAGTTTCAACTAAGGGGGGGGGGGTCTCCCCCTGAAAATTTTTTAAAAACAGGCTACCGGAAATGCAGCCTGACAGTATTTCAGGCAATGATCGTTGAGGTAAAGTGTCAAACGAACGGACTTGCGAACCTCGACGAATCCCACTCTCGAGCGCCAATGTCGGGAGTATTTATGGAGGGTATGGATGACCTCCCCCAGAAAATTTTGAAAAATAGACTCTCGGAAATGCTCTCTGACAGCGTATTCAGTCAGGCACCGATCGTCGAGATAAATAAATTTGACCACATACTGTCCGTAGCCTGATCACTAGTTTATACGATCAGAGACCAAAATGGCAAACGAACGGACTTGCGAACCTCAACGAAGTACCTTTGTGAGCGCTAAAGTAGCGAGTCCTCGTGGGGGTTTTGGGGACCTCCCCAAGAAAATTTTGAAAAATAGACTGTTGTAAATGCTGCCTGACAGTATTCAGGCAGAGATCGTAGAGATAAATAGAGCTGATCGGATGTCACCTGTGGCCTGATCACAAGTCTTTCCGACCCCAGAGAGGAAAGTGTCACATGAAACTCAATGAAGTCCCCAATAATTTGAAAAGTAGACTGCCCGAAATGCAGTCTGGCAGTATTTCAGGCATTGATCGTCGAGATAAAGATACCGCCTGTCGTCAAATTACTAGTTTATCCGACCAGAGAAAGAGATAAATAGAGCTTAACAGATACCGCCTGTTGCCAAATCACTAGTTTATCCGACCAGAGAAGAAAGTGTTGAGCGGGCGGAGTAAGAGTGACTCAAAGTGAATGAATATTTTCGCCACTATATTTTGTAAAATAGAATGCAGCCAGGTAGCATTTCAGACATTTTTTCCAAAATTTATAATTTAGTGGCAGAATTTTATTTTTTTCTCGAGTGGTACTTTTAATTTGCTCCAACACAATAAGTGCCTGAAATGCCAGGAAATCACGTTTCTGGCCTCCAATTTCTGAAAATTTCGGGGGGGGGGGGGGAGAAAACCCCCATACCCTCTATGCGGGGCTTCGCGCCTTCGGCGCTCGCGGTCAGTGATCAGGGGCCCCAACATGTTCCAGGCAGCAGTGCGCCCACTGTGGTTAATCCGGCATTGGTCGTCGCCCCTGTCCGCCCGGACGTCGGTCCGTCCACAATTTGTTTGTGGACTCTCTACAGGTCACAATTTTTATCTGATTTTGACGAAACTTGAAATATAGGTTTATCCCCATAAGATCTCGGCTGCTTTCGATATTGGCATGTATCGGATCAAAACTTCATGGATTATGGCCCTTGATTGTACGAAAAATCACGTTTGAAGACGAATATCATTTTTATACGCCCACATTTTCATGTGGACGTATTATATCGTCGCCCCTGTCTGTCCGTCCGGACGTCCGTCCACAATTTGTTTGTGGACTCTCTACAGGCCACAAGTTTAAACGAAATAATTAATTCGTTTAAACGGAAATGAAATAATTAATGTATTATTTCGTTTAAACGAATTACTATTTCGTTTAAACGAATTAATTATTTCGTTTATACGAATTATTATTTCGTTTAAACGAAATAATTCATATAAATAGACGTGTGTATGTACCAATTCCAACCAGTTGTATAGTCACAATAGTTGAACGTAGACCCATTCAACAATTACGTAACGCTATTTTTGCCATTTTTGACACCCACTCACCCCTGTAAAACATCTCGACCACTTGGCCATACTAGCATCCTAAACACTCTGTTACACCAAGACCTCCACCATGAGCAGCAAGCGTCCTAACCACTCGGTCATATCGGGTTCCTACCCCCACTTGGACTCCCCCTTCACTGGGCCACATAGGGACTTACTCTACTCGGCCACACCGGACCCTCATCCACTCGTCCACACCGAGCCCCCATCATGAGGGACAAGTGTCATAACTAGAGCATACCACAACGTTTCAATGCGATTCATAACGACACAGGCGGTGGGTGGTAGGTGTCAAAAATTGCAACGTTTTGTCATCGTTTAGCAGTTTACATGGAACTCCAAAAACTCGAAAGAATATCAGCCAAATGGCCGCCAGTCCCTATCAGCAGACGGTAGGTACTTGGTGATAAAGGGATTCAGTCATATCGGGTTTCTACCACCACTAGGACCCCCCCCCCCCCCCTCGGCAACACCGGACCCTCATTTCATTCGTCCACACCGAGCTCGTTATCATGAGAAACAAGCGTCCTAACCAGAACATACCACAACGTTTCAATGCAATTCATAACGACACAGGCGGTGGGTGTCAAACGGGGTTTTTAGTAGAATAGGTCCACCGCCCCTCCTCAGCGTTTCGTGAAAGGCGACTATTGGGGAGAGTGGTCGGGTGGCTAATAGGTTACCTTAACCCATCGGTCTTTACCATGAGCGACAAGCATCCTAAACACTTTGTCACACCAATACCTCACTCGGCAAACCTCGGAAGATTTCGGACAATCTAAACTCGGCTGTATGATGAATTCCGCCATATTGGAACTACTTTAAAGGTCCCGGATGAAACATGGCTGCGCCCATTCCGAACACAAGTTGACGACCTATTTGGCTAGCGACCTATTCGACCGATCCAGCTGACGAAATTACACTTCTATTCTGTGCTAAAGGAATGGATAAAAAAATAATATATTCTACTTTCATTTGATAGACATAACGTTGGATTTTATTGGTTGATAAATAGATGAGTTAAGGCGACTGTTGTCTTTATTCTAAATAGGTTTCTAACGAACAGGTTACAGCTCGGTCGGTCGAATAGGTCGCTAGCCGAATAGGTTCCCAATTTGTGTAATAGCGTCAAGTTTTCCTATTAAAGTAAACCGGTAGCCGCATCGCAAATGTATGGGCGTAGGTACATATCACTTACTGCCATACAGTCGAGGCTAGATGTAGTTTACGCAATCTGCCGAGATTTGCCGAGTGACCAAGACCTCCACCATAAGCAGCAAGCGTCCTAACCACTCGGTCATATCGGGTTCCTACCCACACTCGGACACCACCCCCTCACCCACTCGGCCACATAGGGACTTACTCTACTCGGCCACACCGGACCATCATTCCAGTCGTCCACACCGAGCCCCCATCATGAGGGACACAGGCGGTGGATGTCAAAAATGGCAACGTTTTGTCATCGTTTAGCAGTTTGCATGGACCTCCAAAAACTCGAAAGAATATCAGCCAAATGGCCACCAGTCACTATCAGCAGACGGCAGGTACTTGGTGACAAAGGGGACTCAGTCATATCGGGTTTCTACCACCACTCGGACTCCCCCGCCCCCTTCCCCCCACTCGGCCACATAGGGACTTACACTACTTTGCCACAATGGACCCTCATTTCACTCGTCCACACCGAGCCCCCATCATGGGAAACAAGCGTCCTAACCAGAACATACCACAACGTTTCAATGCAATTCATAACGACACAGGCGGTGGGTGTCAAAAATGGCAACGTTTTATCATCGTTTAGCAGTTTACATGGACCTCCCAGAACTCGAAAGAATATCAGCCAAATTGGCCGCCAGTCACTATCAGCAGACGGCAGGTACTTGGTGACAAAGGGGGGTACTCTACTGTTATGTAACGGGAGGGGGAGAGGGTTAGTGGGTCATTCCAGTGGCGACATACATGCATGCCTTACATGGGGTGGGTGGGTGTCAAAAGGTTGGCTTTTATTACATGTAATATAATGTAGTCTACGTCCAGCCATTGTGACTATACAACTAGTTGGAATTGGTGTATACGAGTCTATTTATATTAATTATTTCGTTTAAACGAATTAATTATTTCGTTTAAACGAATTAATTATTTCGTTTAAACGAATTAATTATTTCGTTTAAACGAATTAATTATTTCGAGAGGTCACAATTTTTATCTGGTTTATATCCCAAAGATTTGGATTATTGCCCCTGATTGTACAAAGAATCCCATTTGTTTTTAGCTTGTTCTCTATCCATCTCTTGCAAAATGTTGGTGTATCCTGCCGGACAGCTGCTGGTTTCATTAATTACTATTGCCGTTTGTGTTAAATGTTTGATGATTTTCATCACTTTTATTGTTTGTTCACTTTTATTTTAGTCAACTGTTATTGGAATTTTGATTGTTTTGTTGAAAGTGATATTGAAATTTGTTATGGTTTAAAAGAAATGTTTAATGAAGTCTCTTCTGTAAGTTGCTATGGTTTGTATCTAATATATAAGTTGAAAAACTAAATGATAACATTTGCCATTTATTATTTTTAAAATGTACCATGTCAAAAATATAATACCTCCATTGTATCATAATGTACAATAACTTATAAAAACCATCCAAGCAAACCAGGATCGACTTTGGTGATTCATAGAATGAAGAATTCCTTCTGATTGAATGAAATTGTGAACCAAGGTCCCTTGTGTAAGTTGCCAGCACACTGTAAGGAGTCAGAGAGAGTTGGAAACTGAAAAGAGTAGATGTATTTGCCACTTCCCTTAGGCAATTTTCCCACTTTGCAGAGCTGAGCATTGAATAAAAATAAATTGGTGTTTGAACCAAAATAAACTACCTGGACATTGAGTGGATAATAAATACCTTTTTATTTAGTTCTAAATGAAAACAAACAACAAAATATATCATATTAAAAAAATCATATTTTTTTTTATATTTACAGATGGCTAAGTAATGTCCAATCAAAACCTGGTGTGGCCAATCAAGTGTTAGATATGTTGAAAGAAAAAGCATCTATAGATCCAGGTAACTACAGTAGATGCAGTTTAATGCTTGATGGTATGTCAATACGTAAACATCTTGATTGGGATCCCAAATATCAAGAAATGACTGGATTTGTTGACCTTGGTGCTGGAAGTCTTGAAAATGCTGAAGAATCCACAAAAGTTATTGTTATACTGGCCGTTGGGTTACAGAATCACTGGAAGGTTCCTGTGGCTTATTTTTTAGTTAATGGTATATCTGCAGATGTACAAAAGGAGTTGTTGTTGTTTTCTATTGAAGCTTTCTTTATACGAAGCCAATGTAACTGTTGTAGCTTTAGTTATGGATGGACATAGCACGAATCAAAGAATGGTATCTCTTCTTGGTTGCTCACTAGAAGTTAACAATATTGCCAGTCAGTTCAATCATCCATGTGATAATTTAAGTATTATTCATGTGTTTTTTTTAAAATCTGCGTGGTGCATTGCATGCGTACAGGGAATTTAATACCACATTTGGTGTTGTGAAGTGGCAAGACATTGTTAACTTACAGGAATTACAAGTTAGAGAAGGGCTTCATGCTGCAAATAAGTTGACTATCAGGCACATTCAATTTGAAAAGCAGAAAATGAATGTTCGGTTAGCAGTGCAAACACTAAGTTCCTCAGTTGCCTCTGTCGTGTATTATTTAGATAACCTTGGAGTTGAAAGCTTTCAAAATGTTTCCAGCACTGCAAAATTTGTTGCTATGGTTGACCACTTATTCGATATTTTCAACAGTCGATCAACCATTGCTAAAGGCTATAAAAGTCCAGTTAGACCTGATAATTTTGATAGAATTAGGTCTTTCCTTTTGGAGGTCAAGGATGTTTTTATTGATATGACCGATATGACAAAGAAGAGAATTTGTGATGGAAAAAGATAACAGTGTGTTATTGGCTTTCTTTGTAATATAACAAGTCTCTTGAACCTGAGCAAAGAATTATTACTGACACCGTCACCTGTCCTTAAGTACCTACTCACTTACAAACTATCACAGGACCATTTGGAGACTTTGTTTTCAGCTATACGACAATGTGGTGGCTGGAACAATAATCCTTCTGCCCTACAGTTCAGGGCCGCAAATAGATCGCTGCTTAGCCATGCCGGAGTTAGTATAAAAGCCTCTGAAAATGGAAATTGTCAACCTCAACACAAAACGTCCCTTCTAAATGTTGTAAATTGTGATGATGATGACAAATCAAAACCAATAATCACTTTTGATAAAGCATTGTGTGATCATCTGTACAGTAGAAGTGAAATTGGACTCAGTCCCTTTGTTGAGGGAGTTTTAGAGTATGTTGCTGGTTGGGTTGTTCGCAAAGTTACATCAAAGTTCTCCTGTGTTGATTGCTCTTTTGCATTGATCAAACCATCAACTGTTCAGAAATCATCAATATCTCCATCTTTACTTGTCTTAAAGAATAATGGAGGACTAGTTTTTCCATCAGACAGTGTTGTTAAAATCATAAGAGAGTGTGAAGTTACCTTACGATCTACATTAAATATTAAGAAAGTTCACTCAGGTCAGCGGAGAAAAGTTTTGATTTCGAACATGATTACAAACCTGCCAAATGTTTTCGCAGAACTTCAACAACATTTCATCGAGACATCCAGAGGAATAAATACTCATGAGTACATATTAAAACAACATAATAATATATGCAAGGAATTCATCAGGCTACGACGGTATCACACAGTTAACCTGACAAATATCCACTTAACAGGTGCCAGTGTGAGACAATGCTCTAATAAGAATGAGAAAACTAAATTCATTGAGCTTATAGACATTGGTTACTATATGCATTTACGGCAGTTTAACATCGATCTGATGAAAATTAATTCAGATATCGTCACTCAAAGTCGCAAATATAGACCTCCCGTAAAAACGACTTGGATTATTGAAAACACTCATAATCCCCTAAGACGCCAACGACGTCACAGTGACCGAACGCATATTCGGGATGGTTATTCCTTAATTACCTATATACACCCGGCGTGTGTATTCGTTAACGCCTGACTGATTCCTTAATCCCCCTAATTAAATAACAATTGACTACGGAATAATTTGTTTTGTAATTAAGAATTTGTTTTATAAAGACAGTTCAGGCGCGGATCCAGAGGGGGGGTTTGGGGGGTCCCCCCCCCCTGCTCAGCTACATGAAAAAAAAATAATGCCTTGCATCAATGAAATTACATCACAAAGTGATCCCACGTCAGTATAAAAATTGTTTCTCTGTTTAAAAAGCTCAATTTGTATGTATGCCTATGTAATTTAGAGACGATGATGGCAGATTTCCGTAACAGAAACCTGGCAAACCCCCTCCTGCAAAAATTCCTGGATCCGCCCCTGCAGTTGTTGTAGCCATATTCCCCATGTGTTTTTTTTTTATCAGAATAAGCCGACCGTAAGCCAACAATAATTGGCTTCTGATTGAAACAAGATTGGTGTGAAATTGTTATAGCCGGCGCTACGGACATCTTTTAAGCCGATAGAAATAATCAATTGTCGGCTTTTAAGAAACGAAATGGTTTCAAATAATAATCATATAAACTTAGATGCTCCAAAATCCTAAACTTAATGAGAAAAATAACGGGTAGCACCTGGGGAGCCAATAGAGTTACACTTATAATGGTGTATCGTGCTCTAATACACTCTGTATTAGACTACGGATCTTTGGTCTTCATGAACTGCGCGCCAACACTCTTAAGTAAGCTTGACACCATCCAATACAAAGCTCTGTGTATTGCGACTGGCGTAGGGCTTGGGACCAGGAGAGGGCATTACTACAGGAAGCCGGAGAGTTGCCCCTATCCCTAAGAAGAAAAGAACTAGCAACAAGGTATTGGGTGGGCTAAGATCTCGCAATTGGGCGAGAGATCCCCGGCCTTTGTCAGCCTAAAGAAGACAAGATATGTAAGAGATCCTAGAAAGAAAAGCTTCGGCCAGGGTATCAGGGAAACAGTCAAGGAACTACGACTGGAGGAGCTCGTGATAAACGAACACGACCCACCATCGATCGCTCCTTGGACACTCCCAATACCACCGGTCAATCTAGATCTGCTACAGAAAACCGACAAGAAAAACAACCCCACAGCAGCACGGGCTCTCTCTCTGGAACACCTGGAAGACAACTGGCCGTCGGATGACTGGGAACATGTTTATACGGATGGCTCATGCAATCCTGAAAGGGGCACCAGCTCGTTTGGAATATACCTGCCAAACGGGGAGGGAATAAGCAGGAAACTGCCCAATAACTGTTCGGTGTACACTGCAGAGATTGTGGCCATCCGTGATGCTATATCATGGATCTCTTATCAAAAGACTAGTAAGTTCGTTATCCCAAGCGACTCTCTGAGCAGTCTGATTTCAATCCAAAATGACAACTCGGAATCAAGACCAGAAGTCATTTTGGAAATCAGGCAGCTGTACCAGAGGGTCCTAGAGAAGGGAAGCAAATTAGAGCTCGTGTGGATTCCATCACATGTGAACATTAGAGGAAACGAGGAAGCAGATCGACTCGCAAATGAAGGTCTCGGGGACACAGCACCACTCCGCACCATAGAATACAGCACCACGGAAATCTACAGTATGGTAAAAAGACAGGTCAATTCACTCTGGGAATTAAAGCTCGTTGAACTTGACACATACAGATTCCGATTGGATGACAAGATCTACACGAAGACAGCTATCAATCACCCTAAAGAGATATATGCAAACTTATATCGAAACTAAGGGTGAAAGAGCGGCTGCGAGACTACAAACACCAAGTCATCGTCTGTGAGTGCGGAGAAGAATGTACCACCAACCATATCCTGGTAGACTGCGAGGTATACAAGGAAGAGAGAACGGAACTAGTGGAGATGATGGAGACCAACAACATACCGCTCAACACTAAGAACCTACTCTTTCCAAGACACGATCTGAAGCTGCAAATCTTCGAACTAATTCACGATTTAATGAACACCGTTGGATTAAGTAGAATAGTGAAGTAAGAGGGGGCTACGATAAGACGAGCTCGGCATCTAAACACTAAACTACATAGGGGATATACACCAAAGTAGCGGGCTAGTGGAGTAAGGGAGGGTCACGGTTAGACGGGCTCGTCATCTAAACACTAATCCACTACAAAGACACCAAACCTGCAAAGTGGGATAAGTGGAGTAAGGAGAGGCCACGATAAGACGGGCCTGGCACCTAAACACTAAACCCCAAAAGATGACTTCTACCAATCCAGAGACGAGACGCATATATGTCTGCATAAATGCTGTCTCTACAGATCAACTACCAAACAATATGTGTTTTTATTAAATAAAGGGAAGAACTTCTCACTAAACCTACTCCATGGCTCGAGGCCGCAAATGGAAAGATTGCAAAACCATATTCTAAAAACAGGAAGAAGCCTCGGCTCTCCTATGTCTTGTCTGCGATATCACTTCTGTGGAAGCGGACGTTAAAACACCAGGTAGTAGTAGTAGTAGTAATGAGACTTAGTGTACAGATTTACTACAAGGTACTTCTAAATATTTATTCAGTTTGGTTATGAACATCTCCTGCTTAGACTAAGTGTAGATCATCAGTTGGATTTGAAATTCTTTTGAAAGAGATGTATGCGCTATTAATCAGTATGTGATCAATTTATTTTGGGATTTTAGCGGGGGACATCATCCTCACTGTTGGCTTGTTATTTTGATAGTGATGACAATATCCTCCCTCACATACTATCCAAGTGCGGAAAATAATATCTATTGTCATAGAGAGAAAGAGAGAAATGGGGTTTAACGTCCACTCAACACAAACTAGGTCATTTCGGGAGAAACATATGGTTTAATTTTATTTCAATAATTCGCTTGTGCGTAGGGGTCTTTAGCAGTTGGAGGAAACCGGAGTGCCCGGAGGAAACCCACGAGGTTGAGAAGGCGCCCCTATCTCCATGCCACATACGCTCACACCAGGGCTCGAAACCACAGCCGCAAGCCAGAGGTGACCGGCCAGCTACAGGTCGAAGCGCGGCACTCTAGACCACTAGGCCACCCCCCGCCATCTATTGTCATAGTTGATAGATGATGTTATTATTTTTTTTTTTTCAAAGCGATTAAGTGAATTTGGTTTTTTTCTGATGTCATGTACATTTTCTTCCTCACTCTTTCCTTTTTTGCTCAATATTTATTGTTACAAATGGAACATTAAATACCCCTGCATTTGAAGATAATATGATCATACTGATCACATTTTCTGAATGTACAGTTTCTGTGGATGATTCTAACTTAGGATTATTTTGCCTCATTTGCTTTTAGTCTGACAGAGGGCCTGACAAGGTCAGTTGTCTAGTCATTTGGATGGGACAAAAAACAGAGGTCCTGTGTATACATTGAAGTGCAAGTAAAAGATCCCTTGTCAGTTGTAATTCAATGTAAGAGTAGGCCGTAGTTCCGCTGTCTGGGCAAAATTTCCCTCATACAACTACAACACTGTATGGCATATGCCTATCTTCAATAGCCCATCAAGCAGAACAATATGACGTTTAACACCATTTCATTATATTTGCTTTTATCATTTCACTTTGTCTTAGTGGGTAAGACACTAGCTCGCTAGCCTGGAAGTTGGGTGTTCGATCACTGCATATGCTGAGAAGGTTCATTCTGATTTTCCAGCGTGGTACCCCCTTGTCAGTGATGCAGGACGGAGGGCCTGACAAGGATAGATGTCTAGTCATTCAGATGGTACGAAAAACCAAGGTCCCGTGTACATATTGGCGTGTACATAAAAGATCTCTTGACAGTTGGATTTGATATAAGAGTAGGCCATAGTGCCACTGTCCGGGCAAAATTTCCCTTGTAGCATACTGTATGGCGTATAAGCCCAGTTAGGAGCAGAACAATAGGACGTTAAACCCTATTTCATTTCATTCGTGGGGATGCAATCATAAGTACTAGTAGATAGAAATGGAAGTACATGTAAGACAATTACATCAGGGTCTTTATTATCACATAAATCTTATTGCTGTAATTATCACAAACATTTGCAATTATTTTATATACCTCAACATAACCCATTTGCCTGATAAAGCAGAACTCCAACATCTATGTAATAGTTTAAATATATACACTTGCCTCCTTATCCTGTCATATTATAAAGCTTTGTATATCAGACAGTTAAACTGCAATGTAAACAGAATACATACTTATTGTTCTACATTTATATATATAATATAGATGTATAAAAATCCCAGCTTCATCACTTTTTGGATGATACAAAAATTATCTGTCCATATATAATGCACTAAATTTCTTATAGTCACTTGAAAAATAACAAGTTATAAACTATACAATGTAAAGGGAATGTGCTGAAAATTTCAGTCAAATTGCTACACTCTGAACCAAGATATTAGCGGTTGAATTTTAGGCGTAGCCTCGATCATCATTACTAGAGTCGGTATAATAAAAAAACAGTCTTGATAATCCATGTTTGGATTTAATCATCAATGAGTGTTTAACACTCAACCAATTAACGGGGGGGGGGAGAGTTCTCCCCCAGAAAAATTTGGTAAATTAGATTCAATTGGTGCATTCTGACGTATTTCCGGAAGGTAAATTCCAAAATTATAGGTCTAAAAATCGCTAATAAAATCGCATAAAATGTCCTTAAAATGTTGATGGGGAATGCTCCCTTCACAGATGAGGAACAAAATATCTTCAGATACCATATTAGGGTTGTTCTTAACAAGCATTATTGGCAGTTTTAATTTACTATTAGAGTAACCAGTCCATTTAAGTATAGGAAAGTTTGTCGGGGTTTTCCAGAGCACAAACTTTCACAGACGAAAAGTTTATAGACTTGGTTTACTGTTTATTTTCACCGCAAAAAATAAATAATATAGCTTGCAATAGTTGGCACAGATTTAATCATAAATGTAGAGGTTTACAAGGAATTTTCACACAAAATTAAAGAGATTTATCTTACACAATCAGATTATTTCAACTTACTTATCTTATGAAAATACAGCTATAGAAGACAGTTTAAAATTGATAGGCACTGCAGGTTTCAACATCTTAGATTTAACCATAATTTGACACTTGAAACTACGTTAACTGCGAAAAACTGTGTGGTTTTTGATGAAAGTGTTAAAAAGTCTAATATTGCATCATGATTGCTGTTTTAAAGTATTTTCATGTTTGATTTACATTGAATTTATCTCATCTTATTACAGAATGCATTCATGTTTAACAATAAAAATGTTGTGTGGAATTCAAAATTCATGTCCTTTGAAATTTCTCTCTGAAATTCCGCAGTTTTCTGATGTATTATAGTGTTTGCAGAATGCAGCACTTCTCATCTGAAAATGCATGGATTTTCATAATCTTTGGCCAGTGAATTGCATATATGTTTGTTTATTAGATTACAAAAGATTTGTTCAAATAGCAGCAACATGTGAGGTATATAGGACTAAGGCTAGTACGAATGTAGTGCGATTTATAAATAGACAATTTTTCCCTTATTTTTTTTCTCCCCTCTTCCTGCATTTTTGGGTTGACTTTTTGGTCTAGAATTGGAGAAAAGGCATCAAATTTTCAATTTCATAGCAGTTTTGGGTAATACTGAGGATATTACAGCGGGGGGATAGGGGGTGTAAAATGTCTTTCTGCGGAGCAATCATTGTGTCGGAAGTGAGATTTTCGACCTAATCAACTTAAAATCCCCGTAGCAAAAAATCTAAATGGTCAACCCCCTACAAATTTATGATGAGGAGATTGCCAAATGTGGTCCCCATTGTGCCTAAAAGGATTGGAAGCAACGGAATGTCGAGAAAAAAACTACAGCCTGTGATGTTACAGGCATTTAACCAAACTGATCCCGCAGTGAATATTCGCTTGGCCGCTACAATCACTGATAAGCATGACATCGACGAGGCTTAATGAGTACGGCATATTAACTTTTTTACTCCGACAAATTAAATTCTCAAACATTTTTTTGAATTATAAGAAAAATAAATAAAGAGGTTTGAAGCATTTGTAATTAAAAAATATTTCCTATTTAGTGTAAATGTGTATTAAAATGAGTAAAACGCACCATTTTGCCCGAAGCAGTTAGGTGTTATGTAAACAATGCACGAGCCGTTTAGCCAATGACTGACGGCACGTGAAGTCAATGCACATGTTGTAGACAGTCATGTGTGACAGAGATAATTCGTAAGTAATTCTCTGTGAAACAGATTGGCATTTAACATTGAAGTCAATGGACAAATAATTACTAGTCTGAGTCCAACAATAAACTGACCTTGACATTGACCTAAATAAAGATAATTCAGTGGAGAAACGTAAGTAATGACAACGAGATATGTCATCTAATGCTTATGGTAGATGTTTCAGATTGTAAAATCAATTGTGCATAAGAGGTTATATGTATTTGTATTAGAGGTTTCTTGTATTTTGTCTTTTGCATTAGACGTATGAGGTATTTTGTATTAGAGGTTTCTTGTATTTTGTTTTTTGCATTAGACGTTTTAGGTATTTGGTATGGCATTATGTTACATGTGTGTTTTGAATTAGACATTTCTACATAACATTGGGTTTTTGCCGCTTTCCCCCGCCATAATATTCAGGCTTTTAGATTTAAGTTTCAAAGTTTCAAGTCTGAGCAGGGGGGGTGGGGGTCCGGACCCCTGGACCCCCCCCCCCTCTGGATCCGTGCCTGACTACAAGGATAAAGATGAGCACACAAAATAATTAGCTGAACAGTATTTAAATTTGAATATTGTAATGCACCATTGCAAAGACAACGGTAGTGTAAATACTGTTCATACTTTTATTATTTTATCATGGACCCTATGTCAATAGATATTATGCAATTTTTTTTACCAAAAGGACATGAAACAATTTTGGTAGTCATAATATAGTAGAATTCTGGTCAAATACTACGGAGCCCCTTAAGCGCAATTTCGATACTTTTTTTAATTATTTCGTTTAAATGAAATAATTAATTCGTTTAAACGAAATAATATCATGTATTTCGTTTAAACGAATTAATTATTTCGTTTAAACGAATTATTATTATTTCGTTTAAACGAAAGATTGAAAATGTGTCGATTATTAGGCCTACCATAGAGTTATATATAGAAACTACATATATGTCTTTACTAATAATAATTCGTTTAAACGAAATAATATCATGTATTTCGTTTAAACGAATTAATTATTTCGTTTAAACGAATTAATTATTTCGTTTAAACGAATTATTATTATTTCGTTTAAACGAATTATTATTAGTAAAGACATTTTGATTCTATATCTTTTATTGTGAAATATAATATTATATATTTCTATGTATTAATATATATATATATATATATATATATATACGTCATTGGGGCCCACCCCCTCTCTCTCCGTCGTGAAAGATTGAAAATGTGTCGATTATTACCATAGAGTTATATATAGAAACTATATATAACTCTCTGATTACAAACTGATCCCGCAGTGAATATTCGCTTTCCTATTTAGTGTTTAAATGTGTATTAAAATGAGTAAAATGCATCATTTTGCCCGAAGCAGTTAGGTGTTAAGTAAACATTGCACGAGCCGTTGGGCCAATGACTACGAGGCGTGCAGTCAACGCACCTGTTGTGGACAGTCGTCTGTTACAGAACTAATTCGTAAGTAATTCTCTGTGAAACGGATTGCTCTGATTATTGCTTTGCACCAATTAATACCGAGTAGTTTCGATTGATTTGACCCGGAAGCAAACTTGCCGGAAGTTGCCTGTGGATTTATGATTCTGGAAAATGTTCACATTGCATAAGTGATATTGACGAAATTTCCAGTAAAATATGGCTTCTCTGTTTTCGCACAACGCTTTCCAGCCACAGGTAAATATATTGTAAAAGAAACTAATACTGGAAACAAATCTCTTTATGTTATATCATTTATCCCACGACCTTCAAATGGTGTTTTTCTTATTGAAGTTTATTGAACTGTTACCGTCACCGTGTATTCTTATTCTTACTTACAGTGAGTTGTAAAACATCACCTGTCTACACTCTACTGTCTTTATGTTATCATGCACTTAATAAAGTTGTAATTCCAATCGTGCTTGACATCTGCAAATTGCACTAAGATTTCTCATATTCATGTAAGCACGCCTTCTATTCTCCTGGGTTGTTTGAGTGAATGGTCTTCTGTGTACCACATCACATCGACACATGTGCTGCCAACAGATCATTAAAGATACATTACGTGGGAGATTAGATAACAGTTGGCAGTTCTCACTATAATAGTTTAAAACTACATAATGTAAAGGCAATTTGCTGAAAATTTCAGTCAAATTGATCCATTATGAACTGAGAACTAAGTGGATGAAAGTTCCGCTTAGCCTCGATCATCATAATTACTGCTACTGAAGTCGGTTAGATAAATCTAATAGTCTTCATTATCCATTTAACCGTTAATCATGAAGGAAAGTTTTGCAGCAAATCGGACTAAAATCCAACAAATATCGCAAGCTAGCCTTGACATTGAGAGCTGATTATGGTCTGGATAAGTTAAAGGGACAATAACACTTTTGCTGGCTTGACAGCTCCAGAAAATGAATAATAACCGTAACCTTATTCTAAGTACTAGATGTTTAAATGTCCTACCTGTTGTGTAAATTATCCATTACATCCTATTTTACTTGTACAGAGGGTTTGAAATCTAAGTCACATTTGAAAAGGTTTACCTTGTCCCAATTTTTTAAATTAGGTGTATTAAGATGAAATTTGTATCATCAATTAATTGGAATATTGTAAAATAATACAATTTGTTGACCAGAATCAAGATTGGGACATATTATTCATTTACAACAAGAGTGGTATTGAGCCTTTTTTAATTAATACCTGATTAATAGTTTTTATAACATTTCAGGCTTAAAGAAAGATCTACAATAGGCTCTTGCATAATGTATGTTTAAGTCTGTCTTTAAGTCAAGAGGCATATTTCTGATTTGATGTGCAGCTTGTAGTTGTACGTAACAAAGAGTAGGCTAGTGTTGCCTGCCCAACCCTGTTCTCCAGGTCTTCCAGTTTCCTTGCCTAGTCTAATACTGCAATCGCTCATTGTGATCTAGACAATAATTTATTGTACATTAGAGAACTGTATTTGGGTTTCTTATGTATTTCTACATTATGTTAACTTTTCCATACATGTTTTCATTCTAGGTGTTGGCAGCGTTTTCACAGCTTTCTTCAATATATAATGGAATCAGAACATTGTCACAGTCGTCTGCTTCCAGGACATCCAAAGACAAGAAATTCAAAGATTCTCAGAGTGTAGAAAGTCTTGTCGTATGTTATTTCTACTTCTGTATTTAATGCAGGCTAATAATCTAGTTACCCATTGTTGTTGTCCTGTGCAGGGATTATCCAAGATCTACTTTGGTGTTTAAAACTGACTCTTGCAAAAATAACTTTTGAAGTCAAATTTTTTAGTTTTGTTCACAGATTTTCATGACTAGAAAAAATACAATAAACAAGATATATTTGTAGCTTATTTTAGCATATATATGATAAGACTTACCATTAAAAATATCATTCATGAACAATTAGCATTTTGTGTGATGTAACCATGGCATTGCATGCAGTTGCAGCAGTAGATTTTTTTGATGCAAAAACAAAAATTTAAATTTCAACAGTCGCTCTGAAACGAATACTTAAAGGAGCTAAATCGCTAATATTTGAGACCAAGAAATTGCCTCAAATGGGTCGCAATGAATGTAATATGAATGTATACAAACGGATTTACATTTAATCGTTTTCGTTTGTACTCTAATTTCAAATCAGTTATGTTCGACGAAATACGCCAGAAGTTTCAATCGAGTGACTATTTCGAGTGTCTGGTTATTCCAGTCAACATACGCCATTTGACTTAGTGCAGTGTTTCTAGCCTCGAGTCTCTTGCTAGAACTGGGGCTGTACTTTGTTGTAGATATTGGATATCAAAAGCCCATCTTTTCCCGGTAAAATGACAACATCAGTGTTGATTTAAATTGACAAATAATTTGTGTTTTAAATGACGAAGACTTTGGACGATACTGAGTTAAAGACTTAGCTACTTTAACTTGCTCAGTCTGTATTCTTCGTTTTATTACGTATGTGCAAATGACGATGGAATTTAACATTTGTATGCATGCACAATCTGTAGTTTTTAAACATACATGTAAGAAAACATTGTTGTGTATCACATCCAAATCAGAACACACTACACAAAAGTTGTAATAAGAAAATTATTTTTATTTTCAAATCGGTTTGTAACTACGTATTTTTAAAATTCCAACAAGCAAAAAAGATTTTTTTTTCATGACTTCATTGAGTGAATGAATATTGTTTTGTGAATGTCTATTCTGGGTGAGTGGGTGCTGCCTGTTATGCACGTGTGTCAAGGATTATTTATCATAATCAGAGGTGTGTAGCATTACAACAAGTTTCAGTTTTCGTTAGGACACATATTTGAGACTGTGGACCCCCTACCAACATTCTCATCTTATACTACTGTATGCATTCTGTGAGATAAAAATTTGAGTAATTATTAAGGTAGCTAAATGACTTATACTTGGTACCTAGAAATTGACACAAATGGGTCGCAACACATATAATGTAATATGAATTGAATTTAGATAAACTGATTTACATCAAATGGTAACCCCAACTGGTTTTATGGGTATGGTACCTGTTTCATGCTTTTTTGTTTATTTCATTTTACAGAACAGTGATTTGAGTAAAGAATTGTCATTTGACGATCTTCCTAAAGAGCTCACAGTATCCCAACTTCTTGATACATTCAAACCTAAAAATCATAAAGAAGTTGTTTCAAAAAACAAAGACTCTGTGTGGAATGAATCACATATATCAAAAAATACTTTCTTTGAAAATAAAACAGGTTAGTCTATTTTTAAACCCTTAATCTGGCTTAACATCTGCTTCCAGCTGGAGCGATGTCACAGACAACCCTAACCTTATTCAGTAAAATAGACCGAAATTATGACTTAACGGGTACCACAGGGGGAGGGGGGGGAGTACCGAAAGTGTCTTTTCTCCGGCACTGAGAACTTTGCTATGCCACTAACTGGAGATGATCAAACATAAAAGTTGTAACTCTGATTTTAGTAATAGAATGTTCGAACTTGGTGCCGTAATGTCTTGATAGGGTTTGATGATCATCATTTTCACCTCTGTATAAGAAGTGATAATCAGTTGATAGTCAATGCTTTGGTGCACAATGATTTGATTTCAAGTTGAAGAAGATTTCATTAAGGTCGATAATGGGCATTGTTGGCTCAAGTAAAGCAGAGTAATATGTAACTGTGCTTCTAATTGAGTTGGGATGTTTAGCCCATCCCTGCTATTTGATTGTTCTTTGTTGTTCATGTGACATAACCCTCACTTTAGGCATGTTTTTATTACATTGCTTATACATTTACGTATATTGTCGTCACCCCTGTCCGCCTGTCCATCCACAATTTGTTTTTGAACACTCTAGTCTACAAGTCACAATATTTTTTGATTATACGCCTACATTGAAATGTGGTCATATATTGTCGCCGCCCTCGTCCGTCCATTGGTCCAGCTTCCACAATTGCTTATGGACACTCTAGAGCAGTGATTCTCAACCACTTTGTACTGTAAGATCTTCCTAAGTGTGCCGTGAAATTTTGAATGGCACACTAAGGAAATGCGAAAAACCATGTGATTCCAATTAAATATTCACAACTGGGATGTTCATAGCTGTATTTTTCTTTATTTAGTTTGAGACATTCGATGTGTCTATGACTAGTCTGTGTCTACGATTGTATGCCATCTGGGACTTGCCATGCTTTTGTTTTGCAAAATTCTAATGTTTATACACAGTGTTTAAGGTCATGAGATGAATAAGCCTATTGATTTTCAGTGATTCCCAATAATTACTGCTAAAGTTATCTCCCTTTTGATCACTATGAAAATTCTTGTAACGCTCTAGAAGCCAAACTTTTCATCCAATTGATTTCAGATTGATACACAGAATTTTGATAACAGCTAAATCCATGATATTAAATGTTTCGAAATGTTAGCATGGGGGAGAACTTTATAAAAACCAAACAAATTCTAATGATTTACTAATTACTTAATGAGTTGTTACTCTTAATCAGATTTTAGTGTATTATAAATGTTCCATTACTGAAAAAAGTAAGAAGAATATCCGACAACTCTTGCTGACTGCCCGGACGATTTAGCTGCTGTGGGCGTGAATTTCGGTGTCTGGCAACCTTTCTTCTGATTTCTACAAAACTTGAAATATAGATTTATATCCAAAAGATCTTGGTTGATTTTGATATTAGCATGGATCAGATCATAACTTAGTGGATTATGGCCTCTGAATCTGATTGACGAAAAATCATGTTTGGTTAGCTTGTGGAACCTCTAGAGGTCACAATGTATTCCTTTACACACTAATGTTGGTTGAGTTCAATCTTATGACAATGGGACCAAAATTGCTTGACAAAATCGCTGTTACTTGTATGCAAATAGTGTTAAAATATGTGGACCCTTTTTTTTTATCTGATTTTGATGAAACATATAATAATGTTTATATCCAGAAGATCTCGAATTACGGTCCCCTTTTGCAAAATATGGGCATATCTTGCCTAGCAAACGTTGGTTTTAATTAAAAAAAATGTTTTATTGTGTTTTTTGCTTTCAAACTGTAGTATAATATATAATATGTTTTTTTGCAGGATTTCCACCCAGTCAACTTGGGAATAATTTACACAATGTTACAATTGGCCAGATATTAGAGGACAAAACAGTTCAACATTTATTAAATAAAGGAATATTCAACTCTTGTATGTATTGGCCATCAGTAATCTAATATTTATGACATATAGTACACATTTGATAAATACTATTTTTACAAGACAGATTTAGAAATATACATAAAGACACAAACGCATGTTTGCAATGTTTATCATGATGAGTAAAGCTGGCTGATTTATTGTTTTATATTACATCCAATTATATTTTAGTATTTCAGCAACAAAGAGGATTTAAGACTGTTAGAGCAGGTCACAAAGGTGGAATGGGTCAGGATCCTAAACATACATCAGCATTAGATGATCTTAAAAAATCTGTAAGCAATTTGATTAAAGTTATGTCTTTCAATATGTTTTAGACTTTTATAGAGGTTGTGTGGATAATACAATAATCTGAACAGTAATTGTAGTTATCAAATTTTATCTGGTGTGGATGTAGAAAATTACAACCACAAAGACAAAATGAAATGATTTTAATAAGTTAACCCCTAAGTAATATTATTTGCAATCATTTAATGGTCCATCCCTTTTTATTCGCCCACAATTTCCTGTGGGCCTATATTGTCGTTGCCTCTGTCAGTGCGTCCATAATTTGTTATCCGATTATGACATAACTTGAAATATAAGTTTGTCTCCAAAAGATCTGGCATGCATATTGGCATGCATCAGATTGAAACTTTTTGGATTATAACCCCTGATTGTACAAAAAATCACATATTTAGCTTGTGGACACTCTAGAGTTAGAAATTATCATCGATTGTTTTGCTTATTTTTGTGACTTTTCTGTTGTGTCATGGATAGGATGTGTGCTTAGAAAACATTTTGAGGATTACTTTGAATTATGTGTTCACAATCAGCTACGGAAAGATCAGTTCTCAAAATTTAAATTATATAAGAGCCTCATTCATGTTTTAACATTGTGAAAGAATGTAAGGCTAAAACAGTTAACAGGTTTTGAAATTAAAGATTTCAAATTTTTGAATGAAGTTATAATATTAAGATGGAAAATTCACTTTATTAAGTTAATATTGAATATGTTTCAAGGTTTTTTCAAAGATATTTCCCACGAAAGAGTCACAGCAAAAACAACCAGAGTTACAGAAGTTGGTTAATGAACACGATCGCAATCCTGAATTTCAAGACAAATTGAAAGTTGCATTTGCAGAAGGTTACAGTGCTCGAGAGAAGCCACCAGCATCAGCAAGTGGTACTTCGGGTAGCAGATTTGGCCGATTTATAATGTATGGATTGATTATATATTTAATAATGCAGGTTGTATCTCTGTATAGAGGAGTAAGTGGTAAGTTATAAAGTATTTTTTGTTTATAAGAAATTGGCCAATTTGTAAAAGTTTAAGCCTCTGATTGTCATTTGAATGATTTTTGATCCCTTGCATACTATACAGCAATATTCAGAAAGTTGAATCTATTGACATTATTGGAAAATGGTCATGAAAGAAAGGCGATGAGACAGAGAGGTCACATTATATTGCATTACAGCATTCAAGACTATTTTTTAATAAAAATCATGTTTCTAAACTTGTTTCCTTTTATCATAGACATTATTATTATTATTTGATGAATTTTCTTTATATTGGAGATGGAGTACAAAATGGATTTAAAGGTATTATCAACATAGGACAACAATTCCAGATTAATCCAGAAGAAATCATGGTGACTTTTGATGATGTAAAAGGAGTAAGATATTTTTTTCTTTGTTTGAATCTTTGAAAGAAAATGTAGGTGTTAGTAGAATGAAATGGGTAGAAATTCTTTACAAAATACATCAGAAACATGATAAACACTCTCAGAGTCTTCCCTTTCCTTAGTTTGTCTGTGAATACTCTAAAGATTGTGTTGTCATCTAATGTATTTAAGATTTATTATGATGTGTTGTTTGAATTAGTGAAATGAAGAAGCCTTTGAATTCCAGAAATTTGGTTATTGTGTTATCTCGTGAATGCTCCTAAGGACAGAAATGTTCTCATACAATTCATTGAAATTTATATGCATCGTTCAGATAAGTGAAACTTACTTTTGCTTTAGACTTCTTTACTTCTTTCTTCTTTGTAGGAGCAGAACAGTAGGATGTTAAACCCTATTTCATTTCATTCGCTTTCTACTAAATTTTTTCAGGCAGATGAAGCTAAGCAAGAGCTAAAAGATGTTGTTGAATTTTTACGTGATCCTGAAAAGTTCACAGTACTTGGTGCTAAATTACCTAAAGGTGATATATCTATACATGTATTGACGCTCACAAAGTTATTCAAACATAACAGTTTTATTAGGTTTTCAAGGCTTTGTTAAAATAATGATGAGACTGACATATACATTTGATTCAACGGCAATACTATTCCGTTGGTTGAAGGCCTTTGAAATGGGTAATTTCAAATTACCACACCCAATCCTTTGTTATTTTAAAATTGTATAGTCCTAACTTTTTTGTTTGAAATTAGGCAAAAAATATTTAGCATCGTTTGACAATGTATAGATATATTTTTGCTAGATATTACTACATGATTGAGTACACAAAGTTTAAAATTGCTATGAATGAATTCTTTGCATTTCCAATATGTAGAAATGATAAATATGTTTTTCATTTATATTTAGGTGTTTTGTTAGTGGGACCACCTGGTATAGGTAAAACTTTACTTGCTAGAGCTGTGGCAGGTAAATATTCTTATTAAAAACTCCTAAAACTATATAAATATATGTACTTTAATTATCCTCTGATTTTGTATACAAGGGATTATTAATAATATGGTATATTATATATATTCACTTCTTTCCTTTATGTAAGATTACTTTTTTGAAGGGAAACAAAGTGTTTATTTTGTTGGATTTTTGGAACAGTTTAGTTGCATTTAAATTCTCATTAATTTTAAGGTTTATTTGAGATCAATCGTTTGCGAAAATTTGAGATTAATCATTTGTGAAAATATTCAGAACTATGGGTATGTGGTGTGTTCATAGTTAGCTTTGCAGTAAACTTATTTTTTACAAAAGGTAATGGAGGTGTCTTCACTATGAAGGTTATCAATAATTATTTATTTGTTTATTTAGGTGAAGCGCAAGTGAAGTTTTTTCGTGCATCTGGTTCAGAATTTGATGAAGTGTTTGTAGGAACAGGTGCCAAACGGGTTCGACAACTCTTCAGTAAGTTAACACCAGTGCATTCATAGTTTCAATGTTGATTTTATTGTCAGCTTACAAAGTCATTGATTTTATCGCCAGTTTATCTACATATCTTTATGCGTTGCACAAATCCAGGACTTATTAATTATTACTTTGACACTTTACTATAAAGTAATGTATAACATACAGTACAAAAATTTATCTCTTCTAATTAATTATTATTCATACTTTATATACTGTAAGACCAGAAATTAACCTGTCATAAGGGCATTTGGAAATTTATGCGACGCCTTTGTATTTTTTCTTTACTAGGATGAATAGCATCTTTTAATTTTAACACATAATTAAAACAGTGCTTAACAGATGTCACATGTTAAATTTCTTTAACTCATGAATTTCTTGTTTTAGAATATTCAAAAATTTTAGTTCATGTTGTATATAATATTTCAGAGGCTGCCAAACTCAGTGCTCCATGTGTGATATTTATTGATGAAATTGATTCTGTGGGTGCCAAGAGAACAAGTTCTCAAATTCACCCATACGCCAACCAGACTATTAATCAACTTCTTTCTGAAATGGATGGGTAATTATTTTGATATTATTTTCAGAGATAAAAAAAGTAATTAATTTCTTTCTTGCTGGATGTATTGGAATTTTTGTACATGAAACGACAAATTTTTCCCTACAGTATTTCTGACAGCCCCCAGTAGTTTTATCAATCATATCTTGAAAAGAAGCTGGTCATGAAGTTGAGCATGCAGATTTTCAGAGTGTAGATGAAACATCCTTTGGACCATTTGAATAGGAAGAGATGTGTACAAGTTAGCTGTCTGGACTAAAAGTCTCCTTGCCTTTCACAATTTGTAGCAATAATAAAAATCGGGATGAATTATTCTTTCAAATTTACTGTCCCTTGTACACAAATATTATAGAAGTAAGGTATATCATGATTTTGATCCAATTTTTAAAAACATTTAAGTCTATCATGGTTATCCCTAATGATGGTCGAGTTCGAATTTCATGAATATCAGATTGAAACTGCCTGCCTGACTTCAGAAGTCACAATTTTGTACGATTTTGATGAAACTTAAAATATATATTTATATCCCAAATTTCTCAGTCACTTTTGCTATGCACTTCCTGGATTATGGCCCCTGATTGTATGAAAAATCGCTTGCAAAATGTGGGCGTATCATGCTTGGGAACTGCTAGTTAGATGTAGATTTTGAAATATAATGTGCAACTGTAAATAAATATACAAATTTCCTATTTGTACCTATCCACAAATTAATAAAAATACATAATTATTAGTGAATCATTATGCTATTTTTATAGATTTACCCAGAATGAAGGTGTAATTGTTCTTGGAGCTACCAATAAGAGAGATAATTTAGACAAGTAAGTATTCATATATTCCCCAACACTAAAACTGTCAATAGGTCAAATATATCCATACACTTAAACTATCCATGAGTCAAATGCACTGCACTTTTAATTTACTTCAACAACTTTGAAACTGTTTTATGTCAAACGGATGAAACTATATGCCAAGTATTTGCAACTATCCAACAAATTTACTATGACAATTAATGTGTCCTAACAAAGGCAACAGAAATGCCTATTTAGATTAAAGTGACTAGGTGTACGACTGTTAAAATAGATCTCAGTCACACAAGCTACAACTTTTGATTCTAATTGAGTTCACACATGGTGTGTTCATTGGGAATTATCTTGGATTGGAGAACAAAAATGTTTATATGAATATTGCTTTTAACACAATTTTTTTCTTGTTTGATTTAATTTCTATATTACAGTGTCTAACAATATACGTATATATATTTATTATTGGGTAGGTAATTCTACATATATTGTACAAATATAAATTGATAATTAACTTTTGGGGTTAAAGAAGAGTTATTTGCTTTTTTGGCTATATTTCTAGAGCTTTGCTTCGAGCCGGTAGATTTGATGTAGAAGTTAGAGTTTTTCCACCAGATCTGAAGGGAAGGAAAGATATCTTAGAACATTATATGAAAAAAGTCGTAGTAGATAAAAGTAAGTCATTTGTATTAAGTTATTTTCATTTTTAGTGATGAACAATAATGATGTAACAAATATACCTTATGCCCAGGGCTCACACTGTCGGTCGCCAAAGTCGCAATTTGCGATTAGATTATGAAAGTGGCGATTAAATTTTCATTTTTGCGAAAATTTTTGCGATAAAGTTTTAGGGTACTGGCGATTCTTTTTTAGAATTGGCAAAAAAAATTTGTTTATAAAATTCTAACCGTATTTATCCTTGATTAACCATATAGCGGCATACTATAAATCAATCAACTTGTTGATAATCCCGAACGCGTCATGAGTAACACTAAACACTTGTCTAGGATTAATGGTTTCAACTGATTGATAAATGTCGATTGTAAAGCCTATATCTAGCCATTGTTCATCATTAATTAAATAGATTAGCGGTGACTATTTTGATGTTGCGTAATGAAAACAAAGGGGAGTAATCAAAATGGCTGATCATTGCCGGCAACTCTTTTGAAGAAGAGTTACATGATTTGATAGTTGAATTTCGTTTACTGTACGTGGCTTCTTACATCATGTACAAATATTACAGCATGGCTAATTGGACATTATTATTCCAAATTATATATCGCAATGGGTCGAAAACGCGGTACCCTCGAAAACGAAAGAGTGAGTTGAATAGCGACGATTCTAGAGTGAGAAAACGGTCTGCCTTTTTTTCGTTACGGCCGCCGAAGTGTTCTAAAGTTAACGAAGAGTCTGACGTCGGCTCCTCTAGATGAAATGAACTTGATGCTACGATTAACGATTCAGATGCTGATACCGTGACAGTACCCGAAATCAACAATAGGCCTATTGTACACGCGAAACGGAAATTCAAAGAAAACTGGAAATTTGGCAACCCTTGGCTTGTCAAATTTGATGTCAATCACCTTAACAAAAATCCAACCTGATCTCAATACATCATTTACAAAATGGGCTAATGTAAAGCAAAGGAGAATCTTGTAAATTGTAAATATGGTTGTTAAAGAATGTTAAAGAAATAAAAAAATATTATGTTATTACAACATGTGTTTTTTTTATCATATATTTTTGGCAGATAAAATATTCAAGTTGGCGGAAAAAAAATATCAACATTGTTTTACGTAAAAATTAGGATCCATTTTGGCGGAAAAAAAATGAAAGCCAGTGTGAGCCCTGCTTATGCCACAGACAAATCCGGAACATGATAGAAAATCTTTTAAAAGGAAACAAAAAATTTATGAAGAGAAATACAAAGAAATTAAATTAGAAGTGTCTTTATGACATAATAGATAATAAATTTACATTCCATACCCTGTTGACACTATGCATTTTCAGAATATTATTTTCCTGTTATGTACACAAAACTCATCTTTTTTGGCCTATTATGGCACTCAGTCTACTGGTTGTTAATGGGACTACTGACCAATCATAATTTAGAACAAGGATGTTCGCTCTTTACAGCAGTGAGTAGTGGGATAAACTCTAATCAAAAGAAGCACTGCACGGAATATGAGTTTTGACGTGAAAATTTTATTTGATATGATTTGCCTCATTTGGGGGGGGGGGGGAAATTGAATTAATACATTAGATTAACCCAGTACAGTCATATATTAAAGACATGTTGTTTTCTCTTGTAGCTGTTGATATTGAAATGTTGGCAAAGGGAACTACAGGATTCACTGGTAAGTTATTTCTACATGTATATTTACAAAAACTATATAATGTATTCTAAAATGATTTTAATTAAAGCAAAGATCATGTTGTTTCATCACATCAATACCCTGACTAAGTTCGATAATAATCATTTTCTGCTCAGGGTTGGCAGATTGGTAAAGAATTTGATGGTTCAAGAATTTGGAACACAATAACTCTTCTTGGAATTGAGGAAAAATGTTCAAACTTAGTGTAGGTGTCTTACCAGGTGAATGCCTTGACAGAGTTCATCATGCACATTTCCACTAAGGCTAAGCAGTGATAAGCAATTTGAGTGATTGAAAATTACTCAGTAACTTTGCTTCTAATTGGGTGAGAGCAATGGTTCATTATATCATTACCTTGACTAAGTTAGATGATGAGAATGTTCTGCTTAGGCTAAGGAGCAATAAGTTATGGTCAAGACTTCGGAACTTAACAACTCTGCTTCTACTTGAGGTAGAATGTTTAAACTTGGGGTAGATCTTCAATAAATAAATGTCTTGACTGAGTACAATGATTAAGATTTCCTGCTAAAGTTAAGCAATTTCATTGTTTGCTTCTTTTGGTCAAGATAACTTTGATTCTTAGTCCAGGGCTCGAAATTTGTTTTTTCGATCGAAGGCCAACATTGGCCTACGATAGGCCAAAGTGCAACCTTGATCGTAGGCCAAAAATTAAAAATCCAAGGCCAAGTCATAAATTATTATATTATCAGCTTAATATGTAATATTACGTTATAAATCTGTTTATTGTAGATCTTTTTTCTCAATCAAATGGTTGTTACAGGTTGTTATTTATTACTTTTACAAAAATAATGCATCCTTACAGTTTAGGGGGAGGGGATAAAACTCTTATCGTACCATTTTTAGTACGATTTTTTATTCTTAAAAATATTTTTTAAAAATTGGCATTTATATTAGGAGTTGAAAGTATTACTATATCATCGGTAGAGCTTCGTAAAATATCAATACAAATCGATAGTATTGATAAGATATGCCAAAAAGCACTATCGAGTATTGTTCTCTTCGTCTATTTTTTGTGCAGGCGTAGAGGTCTGAGGAGTCGACTTGATGTTTTCCGTGACTTAATCCTTCGTATATATAATAATACAATAGCCTACATCGGTCTATTTATATTTCAAAGTCTCAATCCAATCTCAATGAACAATTTATGATAACAAGCTCTTTAGCCTTACTTGAGACAATTCATTTTTCCATAGTTTTTGCACGCGAATCGACAACAAATTATCCGCCATGTTGGTATTTGTCGCGCTCACGTACGCAATGCTTTGAATCAACTCATGCTCATTTTATTTTGGTTCCTCCACATACATCGGCCTATCAACGGTTTTTCGTCATTCAGGACCACGTCTACATTATTTAAAAATTAAGTACAATTTATACGTAATATGAGACGGTTTATTATTAACTAGACGAACAGAAAACAACTATCGCAAAACATTGTATGGTTTTGACTTAACACGTAATCCAGTCTTGATTACGACCGTGAAAATAAGATTGTTTCGATTTTATCAATCGATACTTCAATGACGATTATCGATAGTAAGAATAACTATCGATACCCAGCTCTAATCGGCGGCCATACATGGCCGTGGATAATTGAATATCTGCCACGAATCTGCGGCCAAATTCTAAAATTCGGAGGCCATGGCTGTCGGCAGTGTCGAGCCCTGATTCTTACTGATGGAGAATGATGAAATGTAGTGTATAGTTCATAATTAGTTAAATTCCTTGAAAGAGATAATGTGCAATTAATTGATATGTGTCACCTATTTATCTTGAGATTTCGGCAGGGGACATCAGCCTTTCTGTTGGTTTGTTATAAATTTTTCAGTTGAATACCTAGTAATTGTTGTTTCCCCATGCAAACTATTTTGACTGAATTTTTGTGCAAGGGTGTGTATGGTTAGGAGGGGAAATAGTTGTTGTGTACTGAATGCCTGTAATAATATTTTCTTTTCAATATTTATAGGAGCTGATTTAGAGAATATGGTCAATCAGGCAGCATTAAAAGCTGCTATTGATGGCTCTCCAACAATTTCAATGAATCATATGGAATATTCTAGAGATAAAGTTTTAATGGGTATGGCCATTTACATACATTAAATTATTTGCATATTGCACTTAGATTTATTATGGTAATTGATCAACCATAACATATTTATATTATTTTGTTCTGTTTACATAAATTTACATTTAAAGTCATGTAAAGGGAATTAACTGAACATTTCAGTCAGATTGATCCACTATGAACCAAGTATTTATCGATTTTGGATCTAACCTCGATTATCAATACGACAGTCGGTACGATAAAAAACATAGCCATGAGTATTTATTTCTTGATTTAATCATGAATGAGCATTGAGCAGCAGATCGAATCCTAATTCAGCAAATATTGCAGACTAGCGATGACATCGATAGTGGATTATGGTCAAGATAAGTTAAAATGTCAAATTAATGATTTAGATAACATTTCAGGCTCAAAGAAAGACCTGCTATAGGCAGATTTAGCTCTTGCATAATGCATGTTTAAATAAATGAACAGATTGTCTTATACATGTGAAATATATTTATTTATACAGGACCAGAAAAGAAAACTAAAATACCTGATGAAGCTACAAATTGGTCAACAGCTTATCATGAGGCAGGACATACTTTAGTTGCTTATTATACTAAAGAAGCCACACCTCTACACAAAGTAACAATTATCCCCCGTGGAATGGCTTTAGGTTATGTAAGTGATTTATATTACATTATTTCTATTTAATTCACATGCATCATAGTCTGAATGGAAATATTCTGAATGGAAAGTAAAGATATTTTTTCAGAATAAGTTAATTGTCTGATGCTAAGTTTTCTCATTTCAAGGTACATAAAATTGAGATTATGATATGAATGAACATAAATTCCATTCTTATTATAATTTCACACACTATTGTACGATAATTATATCTTAATTATTTTCTAAGAGTCTTAGTTTAGATTTAACATCTGAATTTTTATTACAAGGATTTCTACATAGCCCCTTTCAAAGTGTACAGACTTTTGCTGATAAAGTTGCAATAGTCTGGATATCATTCAGGAAGAACCTTTCTTTAGCCTCCCTAAAAAAAAAAGTTGTTCACAGCTGATATGATGTCATCTTTACTAGGGGGTTGGATAGCCGAATGGTTAGCACGAGCGTGCTGTATCATAAAGCTTGTCATTGAGTCAACTGGTGTGGTTTTGAATCCCTGTTAGTACGTGACAAGGATTAGGGTCGTCTGTCCAACCTCTTGGGTTTTCTGTGGGTCCTCCGGTTTTCTCTCACTGCTAAAGACCCCTATGTGCAAGCGAATTATTGAAATGAAATTAAACCATATGTTAGTCCCAAAATGACCTGGTTTGTGTCGAGTGGACATTGAACCCCATTTCTATTTCTCTTTTGTTATCTTTACTTGGAAATATGATGACCGACTAGTTCCTTTTTCATTTTGGAAAACTGTCTCATCCATGTTAACAGATCTGACTAAAAAATTATCAGGATCTGCTTCAAAATGGCACATTGTCACAGGATGTCAGGAATCTAACCCGTTTCTGATCCGTAGTCAAGGGCTGTGGCATACATCTTGCAGAAACTTTTGTCATTCCTGACTCCTTTGTGATATTGTGCTCAACCCTCTCATGAGGGTCGATCAGCTATCATGTAAACCAGGTAATGTTTTCTTTACTGGTTGCTAATGCTGTCATGTAATTGGGCACATCTTAGTTACTGTTTTATAGTAAGTGCTCAAACTAGTCATTTTGTATTAATAATTGAGATTATTTTCTAAAATAAATGGTTTTCAATATTTATGGAACTAGGTATTAACGGTAAACAATATCTTTATATTATTATAGACAGCGTTTATAGATGATAAAGAAGTATATAATCGTACTAAAGCTCAATTATTAGCACAGATGGATGTAGCTATGGGTGGACGAGTAGCAGAAGAACTTATTTATGGTGCAGATCAGGTTACAACAGGTATTCTTTATTCTTTTCCTTGTTTGTATTAAAACATGAATTACCCCATTAAATCTATTATACGACTTCATTCTACCCTTATTTTCTGCACATGATCAGCTGATTTTCTGCAGATCATTGGCCAATGTCGGCAGACGACTGCCTATTTTTCCACCAAGAATTGTAATCACGGTTCTTGCCAAGCTGTGTTTGTGCATACTGATGAAAAATAGAGATAAAGACTCTTCAGATAGAGTCAATTTGTTGGCTGACATAGTGGAGAAAATCAAAGAGAAGCAGAAGACATATTGAACTTTTGTTCCTTGTCATGTCTGTGTGAGAAGTTTCAAATGAGTTTTTTGCACCTGAATTTTATTATTTCCCTTTTATGAATTGTAAAGGAATACTTAGTCTCGAGTTATTTTTTGAAAGATTTTTCATTTCATAAGCACCTGTGGACTTCCCTTGTCTTTTTATTTGTAAAAATCAAATAATCATGTGTTTAAAACAAAATGATTTAATTGCTCCATTTAGTTAGATGTAATAAATAATGGGTGTTATACATGAAGCAGGTGATGCTAGCTCTTTCTAGAATACCTGGTAATATGTCCAGTTTAAAAGTTGAACAAATAAGTATTACCCCAAACGCAAGAAGAACTGGGTTAGGAATCCTTTACTTATTTGTTCAAGATAACTCACTGATCTGTCAAGTATCTTTAGTTCCTCAAAAAGGAAAATTACTTCCACCTACCTCACCGTTTAGTTTCTAGCAGTCTTTCTACTCATCTATATTTAACTGTTGTGTGTAATGTAAAAGAAATTCTGCTTGTATAATTCTTATTTATTATTAAAGCCAAAATCCATGTTAATATTTTGTATTGTAGGTGCATCTGGAGATTTTCAGGGAGCGACAAGGATAGCTGCTGCCATGGTAAAACAATTTGGAATGTCAGATAAGGTATTGTTCTTTCTATATGCAGATGTGTTACTTATCAATGAAAAGCCCATGAATCTTACAAACAAAACTGGTCTTGACATTCTAGAAATAGGCACTGTTGATAGTAATTTCATTGGTAGGATTATTAATACAATTAGATCATTCATAAAAACAATGGTGTAGCCTTGTTTTAGAGGTTGTTTTGATCTTCAAACTTGGAGAAAACATGTGGTGTAAAACCAACATTACTCCTTGTATAACCTGCAGCATCAGTATTTAAGTGACCTTTGGACTTCCCAAACTTTCTTTTATGTTAAGAACCAAACAAAACTTGCTGCTTTAGAACCAAACTATTCAAACAGTTTTGAAACTAAGACTTCAACAACCGTTTTAAATGACAAACTATCCCAACAGCTTGAAAACAAAACATTGCCAATTTAATTCATTACATTACCATAACTTTCCCATATTTAGCAATAAAATTCATTACCATTACCAATTACATTGAAAGTTTTTTGTATAAATTATTGTTTCTGTGAAATATCATATCAATTTTTTTTCTGTTGAAACTATACTATTAAAAAAAAGTAGGGGATATTTGATTTTTAAGTGTTATTAAAGTCACCTAATGAAACTGACGAAGAAACAAATGACAAAATGAAATGAAGTTCACATTCATCGATTTATTCCAAATGATCGTTAGACTAAGTAAGGCACAGACTGACCATTATAAGGGTAAAATGATACCCGGGGTCAAACAGCAAAGTTACCACAGCATCACAACAAAGTCAGTAACGGGTAAATCCTCCTCTGTTTGCCAAACAAGCATTGATCCGACGTGGCATACTCCTAATGAGACGTCTAAGGTCATTTTGTTCCAGATTGTCCCATTCCTGTTGCAACGCAGCAGCAAGTTCTTGGACATTGGCAGGACGTTGTTGACGTTGACGTAACCTCTGTCCAAGCATGTCCCAGACATGCTCGATGGGGGAGAGGTCGGGACTCAGTGCTGGCCAAGGTAATGTGGTGATGTTCTGTTGTTGGAGGTAACCTGTAACGATCCTGGCCCTGTGACATCTTGCGTTGTCATCCTGGAAGATGAAACGGCGGCCATGACGTCGTGCGAACGGCACAACATGGACTGCCAAGATGTTGTCCCGGTACTACTGGCCTGTAACACGCCCTGCAACAACATGTAAAGCCGTTCTTCCAGCAACAGTGATGCCTCCCCACACCATGACAGAACCACCCCCAAATCGATCATGTCTGATGACGTTAACGTCTTGGAAGCGCTCGTTTCGACGACGCAACACCCTCCTACGTCTGTCCAAAAAATCAACAGTGAACCTTGACTCATCTGAAAACATCACATTGCTCCAGCGTCGATTATCCCAGTGTTGACGATCCCTACACCAACGACGTCTTGCCTGAATGTGATGATCTCTCAAAAAAGGGATCACGCGAGGACGTCGGGCGCGAAGGTGACCCCTATGCAGTCGATTCCGAATCGTCTGGGCACTCACTCTCACACCAGTGTCTGTTTGAAGACGAGCGCTGATCTGATTTGCTGTGATGACACGACTTCTCAAGGCCAAGGTACGGATAAATCGATCCTGGGCTTGAGTTGTCACCCTTGGTCGACCTGAGCGTGGTCTGTCCTGTACAGATTGTGTATCACGGTATCTGGACCATAGCCTGCTTATGACAGACTGAGAAACATTCATCGTCCGCGCCACAACCGCCTGTGTTGTGCCGATCTGTAGCATGCCAAGGGCACGTAACCTTTCATTTTGGGTAAGCCGACGCATATCAAAATTTGTTTTCTGGTCACTAAAACAATTAAACTGATGTTTCCAACCTGGAATTCAATGCCACAATGACTGTAACATTCAAAGTCAGAGTCATGCAAATCTTGGGTTGGATCCCCATGATGATCCCAAGCATCACCTGCATTCCATGCGGTAGCTATTGGTGCGTTTGGGCGTCACATGTAACTGGGAATATTTCTTCTGTTAGCTTCTATAGTGATTTTTTTCGTAGTCATTTGCATATTTTAGTATTATGCCCCCAAAATCAAATATCCCCTACTTTTTTTGAATAGTATATATTGCTTTGAAAAATGAATTGAAAGTATACTTATTACTTCTCTGATTTCAAGTAATTAGATATCCATGTAACTCATTAATCAATTCAAATAGAGTGTGTAACTGGGAAATCATTCAGCATGGCTGTAAAACAAAATATATATTTCTGTTTTGTAAGTAATCATAAAATGATGACATACTTCTAGGTCATTGTTCGCTTTGCCACCTTTAGATTAAGATTGATGTGTAACAGAATTGTCTAAATTGTCATTTAATCTAACTAATTGATTCAATGATTGAATACTAAATTAGCCATTATCTTAAAAACCAAACACATAATTGATTAAAATATAAGTAATCTGTAAATGTTTTGTAGGTAGGAACAAGAGTATTTGAAGATGGCGGTGGTGACGGTGGTCTTGCAACAATTAAAGTAAATGAAGTTAGTCAAGGTGTGCAAGATTTAGTTGATAATGAAATTAGACGACTTTTACAGGTATGTAAACTGTCACTAAAATTCAGTTATTCCTAGAAGATATACAAGACAAATGTTGCTTTTCTTGAATTTATCTTGACTTCACACTCACACTTTGTGAAATGTATATATTAAAAAGAATTAGTTTATCACATTGGATATTGCTATTAGTTATTTTAAATAAAGTAGTTATTCTATTTTCTAATTTGCGTTCCTTTTGTTTATTCTGGAAAATGTCATAGACAAATATTTATTATACAGTTGTCTATAGTCTTCCTCCCAACTCTACTTTTAATTGAACTAGAATCTAGAATGTTCAAATTTGCTGTAGATTTTATTACGTGAATACCTTGACTTAAGTTTGGTCATGAGTATTTTCTTCGTAGGTTAAACAGAGATAAGCAGTTTGATTAGTCAGTGCAATGGGTTACAATAACTTTTATTGTAATTAATTGAGTGTGGTGTATATTTTCATTACATTAATACTTTGACAAAATTTGATGATGAGAATTTTTTGCATTGGCAAATTGTTTGGTTGAGACCCTGGAGCATATTAACATTGATTCTAATGGAGTGAAAGTGACAAAACATTGTGTATAACAGTACCTTGACTATGTTCGATAATGAACATTTCTTACTTTGGCAGATTGACCAAGAATTTGGAACACAATAACTCTCCTAATTTAAGAAGTTCAGACTTGGTGTAGGTGTTAATGGCTTGACTGAATTCGATGATGGCCATTTTCCACTAACGTTGAGCAGACAAAAAACTTTTTGTTAATTTATTTATCTCATCTTGAATACATTTTGTTGTTTGTTTTGTTTTGCAGGAATCATATGAAAGGGCAACAGCGTTATTAAAATCACATTCCGCTGAACATAAAGCTTTAGCTAAAGCCTTGATGACATATGAAACTTTAGACAAAGATGATATAAAAGCAATCATGGAAGGGAAAAATGTTAACAGAAATGCTAAAATATCTTGATAATATTCTATCTTAGACATAAAACCAATCTAAATAGTCATAAAGATGATTAACAGATACAAGGCAGGGGTGTTGAATTTACGAAATGCAATGACTTTGGTACTTCATCAGTGATATTGAACCTGTTAATTATGTATATCAAATAAGAACATTTATAAATAGTTGTGGATTCCGAATTTGGCTATTTATTACTTCAATATTTTAACAAAGTGCTTTAGCCTGAAAGGGGAAAATAATAATACAGAAAGAATATAAAGGATGTATGTCTTTAACTGTACCCCTCACAGTCATTTGTTTGAATTAATGGTGCAAAATTAAATTACTGGAATCTGTCTGTACATAGTGTGTTTTTAAATGTTAACATTGATATCAATTAATATGAAAGAAACAGCTAAATGTCAAAATTAATTCTTAAATTCTTTTAAAATCACTGTAAAAGAACTTTGTGGCATTTAATTAATTACAGTATTGTTCCTTTAGGGGTGCTCGATTGTCAGTTTGGAAAATCCTGAATTGACAGAATTGCAATCAAATGATGCGAAATTTAGTATTATAAAAGTTCTGTCACTCCTGGCAACAATGGTGGTGTGACATAAACACAACTAGTATGTTTCAGCTGTTATCCTTGGTTCAGATATTTTCCGATGCAGTTGACGCATGTGTTGTAGATTTAAATCCCCTTTTCACTTAATTGTTTATATTTTGGGGATAGGGAGAAATGAATTCTGGAACAATCAATTGAGTATCCCCATGGAGTTGTTTATTTTAAAACCAGCCATAAAATTAAGCCAGTTTGAGCTGACTTTTTAAAACTGACATTCAGATTTTTAACTTAAAAGATGCCAATCATTTGTGTTTACTTTTTTGCTGAGAATGACAAAAAGTTATAGTTTATATTCTCAATATGAAAGTGGTGTAGTTTGGTTTTATTTAGTCTATAAATATGCAATGAAGAAAAGATTTTGTGCAAGATTTTTTTTTTTATCTGATTCCAACTATTCTGTTTTTGTGTCTATATTGTGAATAACAATAAAAATAAATTTACTCAGTTAATATCTGACAACATTAGTTGTATATTGCAGTCACATTTCTACACCCATCAAAAGCCCATTGAGTTTCCAGAGTTATTGCCCTTGGGCTTGATTACTTATTTGAAATGCTGTGTACACTCAACCAGTAGATCAATCCGCAGATTGGCTTGAAACTTTTATGCAGTGTTCAAATTAATGAAATGAGTAATCCTATATTTTGTTTATGACTTTTAAAGTTATGGCCAGTCATCATCTGATCAAAATTAGACTTATGTTCTTTGGTTCGATTATTGTGTCATGGAAAAGCGTCTTGTTGTTCGGATTAAATATAGATGGCCAGGCAATGCAACATACTTCCACAGCAGCTAAATCATACACGGAGTCAACAAGGGTTGTCGCATTTTAATATTTTTGAAGGTAATGGGAGCATTTACATGTCACTGAAATCAATTTCATTCGGACTGAATAACTTTTGTGTAAAACATTCACAAGGTTTAACAGGGTGAAATATGGGCCTTAAGCCCATAACTATCGAAGAAATTAACAGAAATTGTTGAAATTCAATAGTCTTCATTTGATGAATCTAAATAATGAATATACATTTCATACAAAACAGGTGAAAAATCTAGTCATTAGAGCCTTTACAAGTGACACCAGTGCCATTTCTCATGAAGTAAATTCAATATGCTTATTTGTTTTACTAAGCTGAAAAATGCATATAAATTTAATACAGTTTGGAGGATAACTGTTGTCATTAGAGCTTTCACAAGATTCAGCAAAGTAAAACAAGAGCCATAACTCTCAGGTTTGCAACTCTGGGTTCATTAATCCACCAATATCTACTATTAGGGTTAGGGATAGGGTTAGATTTATTGATACCCATATTTATAGTATTTCTTAAATACCAGCGGACCTCTCTCAAAATAAAAACTTGTTGAACACCATGACATGACCTTATGTTTATAAAATAGCTTTTCAATGTAAGCTACTCAAAGTGCAGACAAGAAATAATTAACTATAATTGTCACATGGTTTATATAACATATATTTACATTAATTAATTTTTTATATACATTTACATAATTTATACACTTACATTGTACTTTAATATTGGTAGACAGTCTATAGACAAGCACAACCAGGCAGAAATAGAGTCATATCTTCAACATTTGCTTATATAAACATAATAAACTACAAACAGATCTACAATGCTAGTAAATAATGGTTGGCAAGGCAAGCTACGGTGCATTGGTAGTATATAAAACATGTAAGACAATATTATCATTCAAGCAAGACAATCCGATCAAAACACAGATCCTTTTTCATGTCGTTTGTTTATATTTCAAACTTGTATCCACTGCACTAGGATCTGGAAGTGTTTTTAAATGACTGACATTCTGGTTGATGCAAGGGATTAGCCAATTAAGTCTACTGAGTTGAGTTCTTGTGCTTGCAGGTAGTCATTCACAATGATGGAATAGAAAGCAAAGCAAAAGTTGTATTATCAACTACCCACTTCCATTAAGCTGATTGCTTAATCAAATGATGGACGTCATTCGGATGATGGCTGCTCACATGATTTCTCTCAGGTTTCTCATGCCATTACATGGTTTATAATATGCCAACACAGCTTATTTAAACAAAATCTGCACAATTTATTTTCAAATTAAAGATACTTTCACAGAAAGTATTTATTGGGTGGTTATTTCCAATAAAATAATGGTAATTTAGTATATATGGAAAGTAGAGACCCCCAATCTTACTAGAAAAATACTGGATTCCTTGAAAAACACCCAAAAAGCGTGCACATAACAAAAATGAGAGGGTGTCACTAATTCACAGCCTGACAATTAAGGGTTCTCTGCTCGAATAACATCAAAGGTTGCATGCGTTGATTCTCTGACCTTTTTCGCTTTAGGGAGCGCTTGCTGTATATGTTGATAAACTTTATGGTGAGTGGATGTGAAAAGAGTGAGAGACTTGTGAGCGTACAAGAGTTTCTGAGATGGAGAGAGAGAACGCAATACAAACTAGAAGAAGCGCAGATAAAACGTGGGTGTGGGATAATCCGAGAATTTACGAAGACTTCAATATTTATGGTAAATTGACAGCGCTTAAAGTCAACATTGTCTTTTATATACAATGAATTCTCCTCTGGCTCTGCACCCTTTGCTAGTTACCATGATAGCCAAGTCACGTGACATAAACATGACATCTTTTAATGTATTTTTAATTGCAGCTTGGGGTATTTCCCAGCGAATACCAAGTTTTCAATCTGATTAAAATACAGATCTATATTAAAGATCTGACCAGTTGTAGTGGAAGGTTTTGTCAGCTGTTACAGGCTGTTACATTGGCTAATCCCTCACATCAACCAGAACGCAGGTAATATAACAACTTTTCCAGATCCTAATAAAGACAAGTAAAACAAAATTTTTAACTATAAAAAACAAAATAGAATCTGTTTTAATCAGATTGCAAATTTTGGGGGGTGATTTGACTGAAATTGTTTTATAGATTAATTAGTTTGAATATGTTTTTAGTCAAAATATTTCATCAAATCACCCAGTTTGTATGTGGGAAGGTATCTTTTTTTTTTTTTTTTAACCTAAAAATGTACTTAGAGAAATTTGTACCATAAAATGTGCTTTAGGTAAAGGCTGAAGGAAATCTGTAATTTGCTACAATTTAGCCTTTTAAATTGCTTTACAAACTTTTTATCATACAACACTGACTTACTTTTGTCAACAAACCCTTGTGTATCTATGACAATATAAAGTTTTTAACACTGTTCAACATTAACATTAATTAATTCCACAAATATTTTGTGATTATAATAAAACAAGACAATTTAAAGTAGCCTCTTAAATTGAAAGGATTTCACTGGTATGATATTAATGTTAAATTTCTATCACAAATGGTAATTTCTTTGTATCAGTAGATAAAATACATATAACTGTTCTGGCTTTTTCCTGGGTAAAACTTCAGATATGCTACCCAGAGTCTGAGCTTAGCGACACGACCAAGATTTGATTTATCAGAACAAGTTCACCATCCACGATAAAGTGAATAGTTATGGTAGGCAGAGGTAATTGAAGATGAATTTAATCTAAAAACAATAAAATTTCAAAAGTTGAAAGAAATGACAGAATGATAATAATGTATGGAGGGCCATAGCTCCAAAACAGCATTCCATAACAATGTATGAATATGGTCAAATTGAATAATCTAAAAGGTCTGCTAAGACCAGCTTTGCAAATATTGGCGTAATGAATGAACTTTATAAGTAAATTATTTGCTAAAGTGATTACATAACTAAACAAACATCGCAAAATAATATCATTTTTTAACTATATCACAGTGTAACATATTAACTACCATACATTAAATAATAAACAAGCGAATGAAAACAAAAAACACACAAAATAAAAGCCTTGAGTAGCCTATAAATAGAGTTATCGTTATACTAATGACAGACGGCTAAAAAGATATAAAAGACTTACAAGATGTATATAAATTTGATATTAAAAGGAAAGCCATGATGAAATGATGGCCGACAATTAGTAGGCGCTGTGGTACATACAATTTATAAATTATATATTTTGAATACAAAACTTATTCTTAATTCAATGTTAATAAATAAATGGCTAAAGTCCAGGTTGTTACATACTCCTGTATAGGAATTTAATCATTCTGTAATTATTTAAAGTCTATATGACTTCTGCTCCCAGGAATGTGCATTACAATCCAATTAATATTAATATAAGCTTCCATGAAAATAAAAAAAAATATCTACAGTAACATCATGGTCATGAACACAATTTTTTTCTTACAATAATTTTTACTGTTTATGTCCATCAGTCCACATCACAAATACATAACTATGCATTGATGTATCAAAAAAAGTAAAAAATCATTCTTTTTGTAGATGAAATATGTTGCACTTTAAGTGCTTTAAAAAGAAGTCCAGTCAAAATTGCACAATCTATCTCTTTTGTCCTACATATGAACAAAAACCATGCATCAACATATATATCTGATTATATAGATAACTAATTCAAAACAAATCATCCATAACTTGGAACACGTTTATCAGATTAAAGATTTCTGAAGTGCAGTTCATTCATAACGAGGAAAACCCCTGTTGTTTTCTTTTAAAATATCAAACAAACGAAGATTCACCCATAACAAATAATTTAACAAATCCAGAGATTTTATTATTCTGGAATTTTTAAAAAAAAATAAGATATACAATAAATCCTTGATATAAATTTCACTTACAATACAACTAGATTCTATATAGCCCATGTTGTACGCATGTAGGGTTGAATCCTCAACTAAATACAAAGAAACAGTTATGTTTTCTGTACACAACATGGAGTATATAAAATGTAGTTACACTACTCCTTGTTGTTATATCTATTTCTTTAGATAATAAAACAATTTGCTATTCCTAATTTATTAAAATCCCTCAAGATCTCTGATGCAGAAAGCATACACACAACGTGACAACTTATGCCCATATGTAAATCGATCAAACAGATCTACTGAATATTCATGTTCTGTAACTTATTAAACATGCAAAAAGACCAAGGTTTATTAACCCTTTGATTGATCACATCATCCAATATGTACATGTACCATATCAAATAGCCTAAACTTTGTATATGTTCTAGGATCAGTTTAACTATTTTCTGATTAATCTAATCATATAATGCCTACAGGTTAAAAGGGTTAATTACGATTTCCCAGGCCAAGTTCAGTTTATATAAAATAAATACTACTATATAAATAAATGCCAAAACACTTTTAGGATGAAAATCAAATTTGAATTCTGACAAACTATTCTGTGACAGACATAAATAATGAGATGTTACAATGGCATCGAGCAGAAAGTTTTGGATTAGTTTTAATTAAGAGTGTCATAAAATATTACGGTTAGGTGTTCCAGTTTTCCAGAGACCATTTCTTTGTACTTAAAATGATTTAAAATCTAAAATAAAATTCCTATTCAAAAAAAGATAGCAAATTCATAAAATTGATCTTGATTTACTTTTTAGAGATATACTCCAGTGAAATATTAATGCTCAAAAACTGTTTGTTTAAATAAACAATTTATACCATATAAAATAATTTTGTTGAAAATAAGGAATGAACTAGAATATCAAAAATCTACTAAAACAGCTTTTAGTAATTCTACTTTGTGTTTCTGTCTTCAATTGTGGAGAGAATATTTTATTTATTCCTTTTATCACAGACTTTAATCTATATTTATAATCTATGTTATTCTTTTCTACTTTATCAACTTCTTATCGATTCTATAACAAAATTTCAAAAATTGTATGCATGCTGATAATAATAGTCATTCTTTTTTTAAATATATACACACATATATCAACAACTTTTCATTCGACTTACAAAATTAAATGAATTTTCTAACAGTCTTAATTTAACGTCACCACATTAATTTGAATAAATAACTCGAAATCACTGCAATCATTGGACAAACATTGTTTTACGTTCTACAGGTGTAGGTATACAGTAGTACTCTAACCACAAACTGTGCCACCAGGGGAGGTTGGATCTTCATAGCTGACATGAGAAAAGAAAATAATCACGAAGAAAGCACAAATGGAGAGTTCACACTGTAATGTTTGGTCCAATGTGTTGGCAAAACAAGTTACCAATTCCAAGAATGGCTGAAGCAATGTGGAATTTGAACAGGGAATACTCCGCTGCCAGTACTTTTCGTCAAAGAATAGCGCAACATTTGCAATATCGTTGCCGACCTCCACCAACTGAAGGCGGTGGTGTTACAGGAGCAAAATATGCATGAACTCGGATGTCTGGTAGGTGAGACTAAATATAAAGAAATAATGTTCAGTAAATATTTAAACATAGATTTACATATAAAATAAAACACAAATATTAAATTGTGAGATGTACATGTCCACCCCGGAAATACCAAAATAAATAGATGACAGTATATTAATTTAATGCTTGAGTAATCAAACTGATTATTTATTCTTAGTCTAAGCAGAAACTGTTCACGATCGAACTCTGTCAATGTTTTGAAGTACCTGGTGCTTAAACTATGTTTGCTGAGTCACTCTCCATAAGTTACAATCAAAGTTATGGAATTGCTTAGCTCTGCTTAGCTTTAGCGGAAAATATTAATCATTGAACTCTGTTAAGACCTTTACCTAATAAACATCTATACCAAATTTGAACATTCTAACTCAATTAGAAATGAAATGAACTGGGATAATGGAAGACGGCATACTTCATACAGTGTGCTAAGAGGGAAATTTGCCCGGACAGCAGCACTACTGCCTACTCTTATATCAAATTCCAACTTCAAGGGATCTTTTACGTGCATGCCAATAAGACTTTGGTTTTTTGTTCCATCCAAACGACTAGATAGATGTTCTTGTCAGGCCCTCTGCCCTGCATCACTGACAAGGGGGAACCACGTAGGAAAATTGGGATAAACTTTCTTGGTCAATGCAGGGATCGAACACCCGACCTCCAGACTAGCGAGCCAGCATCTTACCCATTTAATTAGCTACCATGAACCTACTTACTCATTAGGAAGGAGAGATTTTGTGTAGCAAAGTCGTGTCCTATCAGACTGAAGTCTCTGTGTAGCCTTAGCAGAAAATGCTTATCATCCAATGTAATGAAACTATACATAAAGTTTCACCACTCTCTCTCAATTAGAATCAAAGTTATTGGGTTTCAAAGTCTTGACCAATCAAAATATTCTGAGCAGAAAATGCTAATTATTGAACATGTCATGAAACTATACACTAAGTTTCATTAATCTCACTTAATTATAATCAAAGTTATTATGTGTCAAACCATCAGGCAATCAAATTCCTATTCTCTGCTTAAAGGGGAAGACCAACGATTTTCAACAAGGTTTCCATTAATTTTAAAATATATTCAGAAATAATCCCCTCTGTAACACAAGTAAAAAAGTTTTTGTAAAAGAGAAATTAATTTTTATTAAAACCAGAAGTGACATAGTTGGTTCAACACACTCACTGGGCTCTATAGAAAGCATACAGATTTGGTATAAGCAAGCCTTGAAATAACTGCTAAGGTTCAGACTGACATGATGTCACTGTGAGCGTAAAAAAGCCGATTCTAAAAATTATTGATTATTTTATCTGCACGCGGCCGAGATATAAATAGTAACATTTTCACTATGACTCGGGTCGTTGATATTTTTGAGTGTGGATTTTGAGCCGATTCTATAAAAAATAGTAATATTTTTACTAGGACCCGGGTCGTTGATATAACAAGCGTAAAAAAGCTGATTCTAAAAATTATTGATTGTTTTATCTGCACACGGCCTAGATATAAATAGTAACATTTTCACTATGACTATGACTCGGGTACTTGATATTTTTGTGCCTGGATTTTCGAGTCTAGTAATAATTAGCGATTGACTCGAGTTCGCGAATGAAATTACTATTTTTGGCTTACTGTTTTACCCAAACTCGGACGGACAATTATGTCCGGACGAAAGGCAATTTGGCCTGTCAAAGGGGGGCAATTCGAACGGACATTGTCCGTGTCCGGCCGCTTATTTCAGCGCTTGGGTGTAAGTTTACTGCTGTATTGTGTTCACGCTTCATCCTTGGGACAAAAATCTTATCAAATGGGCTGTTTGTTAGGATATATATAAACACGAATTTATGGTGTTTTAACGTTTAGTACACAAAGCTGTCACGTAAAATCACTCATACAAAACAGTACGCTGTGGCCCAATTCACACCGCATGGCTGATTATTTACATCACATGGTTTGATTGACAGCTTACATGTGGGATGTATGTCGTCTGCTTCGATGTTTTTATGCGTGCTGAGTCTGCTGACAGTGTTTGTATTTATTTTAACGGACTTGTGACACATGCATATTCAAATAAATATATTAATTTCCAAAGTTTGTCAACGTCTGGCACCAACGTATTGGAATATAAAATATCTCTTCTATGGGTCTACAGTAATGCCGTATAAACATTTCAGCCCACTCATTCTCAAGAGGAAATAAAAGAAAAACGGAAAAGCAACTCATGTCGACATCGTGTGCCAAAATGCACTATATTATATGTCTCACATGCCCATAATTTTGGTCTGTTTATGTTGAAAAACGCTTCCAACGAGCACAAAAACACTGAAGCAGACGATATATATGTCACTTGTGAGCTGTCGTCCAAACCACGTGATGTAAATAATTAGCCATGCGGTGTGAATTGGGCCACAGCGTACTGTTCAGTGTGAATGAATTTATGCGACGGCTTTGCGTACTAAACGTTAAAAAAACATAAATTCGTGTTTATAATATCCTAACAAACAGTCCATTTCATAAGATTTTTGGCCCAAGAACGGGATGTGAATACAATATATCAGTAGACTTATGCCAAATCTGTATGCTTTCTATAGAGCCCAGTGAGCGTGTTGAACCAACTATGTCACGTCTGGTTTTAATAAAAATTAATTTCTCATTTACAAAAACTTTTTTACTATTGTTACAGAGGGGATTCTTTCTGAATATATATTTCAGATTTATGGAAACCTTGTTGAAAATCGTTGGTCTTCCCCTTTAACCTAAGCAGAAAATGCTCATCTTTGAACTTTACCAAGGCATTCCTCTAATGAATACCTACACCAAGTTTTAACATTCTACCTCAATAGGAAGGAGAGGTATTGCATGTTTGACTGACCATTCTGAACTATTCCGGGAAGTGAATGTTTCTTTCTGTTGACGATTTATGCTTTAGAGGTAAAGGAGACAGGTTTTTAAAGTATCACCAAGAAATAGTTTGGAAAGTTAGTGCAATCTTAGACATGGTAATGCCCTTAAAAGTAGACCAACAAAAGGTTGTAGAAATGTTCTAAATTCTAAGCTCCGGTATTTAGGTTTGACATAAGGTTCAGTTTCTGTATGTAATTCTATTTCTGAGGTTTCTCATGTGGTTTAATGTATTAGCTAATATCAGATCATTTGAGAAATGCAATGTTTTCTATAGCTTCATTCAGTCAAATCTCAGCAGAGGCAATGCATGGAATGATTTTGTTGTTCACTTTTCATTAATTGCCAACAATTTTTCTATTTACACTAATTTCTACACAGCAAGTTGTTTTTATTGGTCTATCTATCCTTGCAGGGGTTGGGATGTCTCTTAAGTTCTTCCCAACTGTAGTGGAGCAACAAACATCCAAAAATCATTGAAGTTTTTGTAAATTTATAAGACTTACCCTTAATCTGCGTATTCCAGCTCGAGTTATTAATTGGCAATCATATAATTCTATACGTTCTAATCCCTGACATCCCATTAAATGATCTAGTGAGGCATCAGTTATCAAGGGACAATTATCTAGTTCTAGTACTTGTAAATATTCAGTAGAACAAGCTCCAGATCCTATATGTCTAATACCTTCATCTGTTATTAGCTCACAATGAGAAAGACTCTGAAAATATATAGATTAAAAGTTTTTTAAAGACCCATTATTAGTGTTAAGAGTTAATATCCGACATAATATACATCTGTTGCTTTTAAAAATAGTAAAGTTTTACTTACAAGGTTTGAGAGTTTAGTACAATAAGTTGCTAGATGAGCAAGTGTAGAATCAGTAATCTACAAAACAAAAATATTATGTGAATTGCACATTTGGCATTAAATGATAGCATTAAAAATCTAGCTTTCAATGATGAAGCATTTGAATATATTCAATGCATCATCTGTGTTACAATATAAGAAAGGTGAGCTTTTTCCAATAAGTAAAATAACATCACTGGTAAATGATAATGATCCATCTGTGTCCTTTATGTTATTAAAACTTAAATACAAATCTATACCTGTATGCATTCTTCCAGGTCCATCTTTTCTAATTTTGTGCACGTCTAAAAATATATCAATGTGTATGTTTTTCAATAGATATAAAATATATTTTATATGTTGGACCAACATTTAAGTCTTCTTCAAGGCACAAGTTGTAAACAAGGCTAGCTCTAACCTTAACCACAATCCTCAGCAACAATTATGTGCCTTAATGAACGCTATTTACATCTTGGTACTTTGAGAAAATCTGCAGGTGGTCTTGATAAATAGATCTGACCTTTTAAAAAGTGTAATGTTCTACCAATATTTCAGATTTCCACATGGTCACAAGATGAAATTATGGCTAGTGCTAACCCTAACCACAATTTTTGGCAACATCACTTGCCTTATTGCTGTTTACATCTGGTGACTGAGAACATCTGCAGGTGGCCTTTGTAAATAGATCTGATCTTTTAAAACAATGTAAAATCCTGCATTCAAATGACTTTTACTCTTTTTCATATCACAAAGATTAACACAAATTGTGTGCTAATAACTTTCTACTTGTGTTAATTTATACTTAATACCCAGTTACTATAATCATCATATTTTATAAACAATGCAACATAGGCTATGTGAAATTTAAACAAGACTCGGTCATCAACATACTACTGCCTATACCAAAAACTTATTTATCCTGAAAGATTTTTTAGATATGCTTCAGACGCAAAACAGGGATGGAAGGGCTTTGTTCAGCGTGGGAAGGGAAAAACAAATATTTGCACATGGTGTCCTGTCCAAGATTTTCTCTTATTTTTAATACATATACTATATATACATATTTGTTTTTAATTGAATAAATCCTCACTTACTCTAGCTAAAGTTTGGAATCCATTATCTGTTAAATGAGTACAACCAGCTACTTCCAATACTCTTTAAATAATTAATAACTCAATAAAATAAATATCATATTACATGAATAAAATTTATTCTGAAACATTAGCTTAACTGACTCACTCCAAACTAGGTCACCTTGGCACCAACACATGGTACATCGTATTTAAATAGGGAAAGAAACATTGTGTGGGATCGAAAACCACACCTCAAGCACTGATCACATGATTTAAATCCACTCACCATCAATAACTAACTAAAGGCATATTATGCATAATAGAATGAGTATATAAAATTAAGTCTTAACTTATTAATACATTGGTCTCAAATATTTAATACAATAGAGAACTAAATATTTTGACTTACTTAAGGTCAACACATCCGGCGCCAAGCGCCACTAGTGTAGTATCTGTTAATCGCGGACAATTTGACACACAAACATTATTTAAATTATGACATTTTTGTCCCACTATACTCAAACAATCATCAGTTATTTGCTGAAATAGAAGAAAGAAAATGATATTCATCAGATAATCAGAACTCTTCATTCAAAAAACAGGATCTACTAGTTGTGTTAAATTAAAGTTGTCTTGATTACCCATTTTTTAATCAGCAGCAGCAGACCGGGTTCTAATAAAGTAAATATCACAGGCCAGCGATGATAAGTTAATTAATGTCTAATTATTGGTTATATAACATTTCAAGCCGATAGAAAGACCTGCAATTGGCACATTTAGCTCTTGCATAATGTATGTTTAACTGTTTAAACTAATCTAACCAATATTTTTTTATATACTTAGCTGTAATGAAAGAATTAACAATTGTCAGTATATGACATGCATATAGAGCTTAAAATAGAAAAGTCAAATTTTATCGCACCAATATATAATTTATTGTTTTTTACCTGACATCCTAGAAGTTTCAATCTCTTTAAGTTGTCACAGTTTTCAGCTAACGCTACTATACCTGCATCTGTTATCTATAAGTACATAACATATCAAAAACATTGTAAACATAAAGACACATAAACTCACTTTTAATGATATCCTATTTCATACATGTGAATGTAGGTAATAGTCCTCGTTATCATAGTAAACAAACAGGCAAAGCCAAATTAATTTTTAGGAAGTGGAGACTTGATAAATAAAAAGACACTTAAGGCTCACTTAACATTTATAACTGAAAGATTTTAGAAGAGTTATCATGTACTTTTAAATTATTATTTTGCACCAACTAATAAGAAGTAAAAATCTAATAAGTGTTAAGGAAGAACAGGTTTAAATTGGTGAGGCCTAAATGTGATAATTTTTAATAACTTTCAAGATGAAGACAACCATTTCAGATTCTTTATATACTATTAATCATTTTCTAATACTAAAATATGCAGAACATTTCTCCTTTATACACAATCTACGAAGTTGGTGACCTTGATCTTGATCATTAATTAAGCAGAAATTGATGAATAGTTACAGAGGGAAAAACAGAGTCAACACAACAAACTAAGTAATTGATGGAGTAACATATAGTATATCTATATTTCAATTGTTTGCTTCTTTACATAGATGTTTATCAGATGGGGGAAACCAGAGAAATTCTGACAATTGTCTTGCATAGACGACATACCTCATCATCTAAAGAGCATTCAATTGACAACACAGACATCAATCAAGCAAACAAACAAAAACTACAAAAGTAATTTCATTCCATAATATACTACCAGGACGATGGTGAAATCATAATCTACCTGTTGACAACCTTGACTGATAAAAGTTGAAAGTTTAGGACAACCTTTAGCCAAGGCTTCCACACCACCATTAGATATTTCTGTACACCATGATATGTCTAGATAGGTTAATAATTTACACCCCTCACTAAAATAATTTCAAAGGTTAATAATTTACACTCCTTACTAAAATAATTACAAAAATATTCAATCAAATTACTTATGGTAGGACAGTATACTTCATTACATTTGAATTACTAATCTATCAAAGGACTACTGTGGCTAAGTGGGTAAGGTGCTGGCTCGCTAGCCTGGAGGTTGCATCTTCAATCCCTGCATTGGCTGAGAAAGTTGTTCCAGATTTTCTGGCATGGTTTCCCCTAATCAGTGACGCATGACAAAGGACATGACAAAGACACCTGTCTAGTTATTTGGAGGTACCATGTCCACAAGATCCCTTGGGCCCTTAGCAGTTGGAATTCGATATAAGAGTTGGCCTAAGCGCCGCTCCCTGGGCAAAATATTTGAATTAATAATCTATAGTATCAAATAGGGCTGCAACGATACGCCAGGCCACGATGCGATGCGCATCTCGATTCATACCCCACAATACGATTAATATCATGATGCAGGAAATTTTTTTAAAAACTGCTGCTAAATTTTAAAAGTCTTTATTTTTTACGTTAAACCTAATATTAAGACTTTTTTCAAAGGTTTGTATAGATTTAATGTGTGTGATAAACTCTTTATCACATAGATCTACTTGCATTACATATCAGTATCAATAATTACTATGATAATTATCAACTTTGGCACATGTAAACTACTTTACCGGTACCAAACTGATCCCGCAGTGAATATTCGCTTGGCCGCTACAATCACTGATAAGCATGACATCGACGAGGCTTAATGAGTACGGCATATTAACTTTTTTACTCCGACAAATTAAATTCTCAAACATTTTTTTGAGGTAAAAGAAAAATAAATAAAGACGTTTGAAGTATTTGTAGTTAAAAAATATTTCCTATTTAGTGTAAATGGGTATTAAAATGAGTAAAATGCATCATTTTGCCCGAAGCAGTTAGGTGTTAAATAAACATTGCACGAGCCGTTGAGCCAATGACTACGAGGCGTGCAGTCAACGCACGTGTTTTGGACAGGCATCCGTTACAGAGATAATTCGTAAGTAATTCTCTGTGAAACAGATTGTACCGGTACATGTATTCCACCCACCCCCCTAACTTGCTTCTATCATTCTTTCAAGCTATTATTACACATCAAATACTTTCCCATACATGTGACTTATACTTGGCATGGGGATTTTTGATTACAACATTACTTTTGTCGCCTGCGCGACTTGAATTTGTTGACGAATGCATTATCAAAAAAATTCAGTCGCTTAATCATAGATCGTATTGCTGAATCAAAATGGCTGGCTCGTATTGCTACAACAATTTCAGCCAATGAAAAGCCTTCTCGTTGTCAGGACAGTGGTAGACGAGACAATGGCAAAGAAAATAATGGTACGAAATTTTGAATATCAAATATTATTATACATTGGAAATATAGAAATGATAATTGTGCTGATCAATGTATGCACCAATCGCCATTCTCGTAAAGTAATCTTGGCACAAATCGCATATTACCGACATATTTATAATAATACGCTGTATGTTTTTTCCGCATATTATTCAAGTGTCTAATTTGCAAATTACTTAAATTCAAGCTCGACTTACTCATTCCTTGTTAGGATATTTAAGCGACAGAACGTCGCGATACGGACATTGATTGTATCGTGCATTGTGGATTTTTACAAAATCGCAGTTCATCGATGAATTGTTGCAGCCCTAGTATCAAAGGACTGCTGAATGTTAAAATTAAAATATTTGAATTTAACTTCATCTCCAAATGAGAACAGGATGTTATTACAATTCTTATTCCTGGAAATAAAATGAACTGGTTCAAAATAACTGACCTGAGTGCCTTCAATGAATTATTTGTTACTTCTGAACAAGAACTTAAATCTAGCACTAGTAGTTTCTTACTGTAATGTCCTAAACTCTCACATGTTCTGTAAAAAATATATTACAAAATGAATCAAATAAACTCTACAGGATTGTTAGATGCACATCCATCTGGCAAATTTTTTGTTTAATCAACTTGTTTTAAAATTTCCAAACTTTCCGTTCAAAACAGAAAATTAAAATGTATCACTGAAAATATTGTAGTTAAAGATGCATTATGTAAGAGATAAAATTGCAGGTCTTTATTTCGGCTTCAAATGTTCTATAAACTATTATATTTTAGTACATTTACTTACATGAAAAGCCCATAATCAACTCTCTAGACCATTGGATGGCCGAGATTTAAATGGATCATAACACCAAAATATAATAGTAAGATAGGTTGCCAGGCAACGAAACATACGCCCACAGCAGCTAAATCGTCCGGGCAGTCAACAAGAGTTGTCGCATATTTTTACTTTTTTCGGTAATGAAACATTTGTAATACACTAAAAACTGATTAAGAGTAACAACTCATTATGTAATTATTAGAAAATCATTAGAATTTGATTGCTTTTTATAAAGTTTTACCCCACGCTAACAATTAGTATATACATGAAACATTTAATATCATGGATTTAGCTGTTCAGTTATCTAAATTCATTGAAAATCAAAATACTTGTTCGTTTCAACACCTTAAACTCTATGTATCAATCTGAAGTCAATCAGATGGTAACTTTGGCCTCTATAGCGTCACAACAATTTTTGAAGTTATCAAGGGAGATAACTCTGGCAGTAATTATTTGAAATCGCAGAAAATCAATAGGATTCTTCGTCTCATGAACTTAAACACTGTGTGTAAATCTAAAGTCAATCGGATATTATCTTTGGCCTCCAGAGCGTCCACAAGATTTTTTGAGGTGATCAAGGGCCATAACTCTGGCACTAATTAACGGAAATCGCTGAAAATCAATAGGCGTCTTTGTTTTATGACCTTAAACACTGTGTATAAATTTGAAGTCAATCGGATATTAACTTTGGCCTCTAGAGCGTCCACAAGATTTTTTGAAGTGATCAAGGGCCATAACTCTGGCACTAATTATCGGAAATCGCTGAAAATCAATAGGCTTCTTCGTCTTATGACCTTAAACACTGTGTATAAATTTAAAGTCAATCGGATATTAACTTTGACCTTTAGAGCGTCCACATGATTTTTTAAAGAGATCAAGGGCAATAACTCTGGCATTAATTATCGGAAATCGCCGAAAATCGATAGGCTTCTTCGTCTCATGACCTTAAACACTGTGTATAAATCTAATGTCAACCCGATATTAACTTTGGCCTCTAGAGCGTCCACAAGATTTTTTGAGGTGATCAAGGGCCATAACTCTGGCACTAATTATCGGAAATCGCTGAAAATCAATAGGCGTCTTCGTCTTATGACCTTAAACACTGTGTATAAATTTAAAGTCAATCGGATATTAACTTTGGCCTCTAGAGCGACCACAAGATTTTTTGAAGTGTTCAAGGGCCATAACTCTGGCACTAATTATCGGAAATCGCTGAAAATCAATAGGCTTCTTCGTCTCATGACCTTAAACACTGTGTATAAATCTAAAGTCAATCGGATATTAACTTTGGCCTCTAGAGCGTCCACAAGATATTTTGAGGTGATCAAGGGCCATAACTCTGGCACTAATTATCGGAAATCGCTGAAAATCAATAGGCTTCTTCGTCTCATGACCTTAAACACTGTGTATAAATTTAAAGTCAATCGAATATTAACTTTAGCCTGTAGAGCGTCCACAAGCAATTGTGGACGCCGGACCGACGGACGGACGGACGGACGGACGGACCGACGGACGGACGGGGGCGACGACAATATACGACCACATTTCAATGTGGGCGTATAAAAATGGATAATCTGACATAGACATAATAAACATCTACACTAGGATTTTGTCAGGGCTACAGACACTCATAACTTCACTCACAATAAAGTTATTTGAATGAAAGTATTAATTTTTCTATATCTATTTTTGAACTATTATACTTATAGCGAGAATTCTTTGTCTAATTCTTACATTATACATCTTTAAGTCTTAAACTTATTTTAAACTAGATACAACAACTGAAAGAGGTGAATTTTATATAAGTTTCTTGTGATTGATATACTTACAAGTCTGAGATTTTCTTACAATTGTTTAAATTAAGTACTTCAATATTTCTACAAGATTCTGCAAATATCCTAAAACAGAAAACAATTAACAATTTTTATACATTCTTTGCAGAAATACGGAAATAAATGTCAACTTTCAAATACATTACTGTATTAAAAAAATTATATCATATATGTAGTTCTATATTTATCAAAACTTAAACATATGAGATGTACATACTGTAATGCTTTGTCTGTTATAGACTGACAGCCACGTAAACTAAGTGACTTGAGAAATCCTCCACATCTCTCTGATATGTTCACCACAACAGGACCCTGACAAAAAAAATAAATAGCCTTTAGACTAGAAATTATTGTTCTTCAGAAAACTAATTTAGAATCATACAGTGACAGAATGGATAATCGAGACCTTGTCTGATATCATAACAACAGTAGTAATGACAATTGAGACTCTGCTTTTTCTCCGAACAGCCATAACTTCACGTAGAATTAAATAATATTACTGAAATTTTCATATTTTCATTTTTTTATTATCTATTTTTAAACTATACCGGTAGTGAGAACTGTCAGCTCTTTATCTAAGTCTTACATAATACATCTTTATGTGCACTGACGTTTACCATGTGAAATCTGGGACTGTTCATTTATCTAAATTCTTTTTCAATAATTTCAACAACTGATAAGAGGATTTTTCCTGTAACTTACACATACATGTATAGCATTTTGTATTGCCTACCTCAACATCCTTTTGAAAGTCAAATAAATCCACCCTCTGCCAATTGCTTCCATCTAATGCCAAGATATTCCAAAACTAAAAGTACAAATAAATTATCTGTTGGTACACATTTAATTTCTAAGTCCACAAATTGAATAATAATTTGCCTTCCATAACAGGCCGCCTCAATATTCCTTTTATTCAGACTTGACATAATTTTAAGTTAAGCGATGACTCATTTCATTTTTATTTGTAAAAAAAAAATAGTCTTCAAATGAATCACTGAGAATTTATGGACAGAAGATCTTGCATCATAAATTCTGTATCATGGCACACTGCCAGGGAGGAAAATAAAAGTTCTGATCAAGAATTCAACTAATATATAATTATACAGTTACCTTGGATACTTGAGCACACCTACACAATGACACAACATCTAAGAAGGAAAAAATTCTGAAAAATAAAAATGTAAACACATTACTCATTGTGCAAGGATCACATTCGATACCTTCTGGCTCCAATCATTGGATTTGATACATACAGTCTACAATGTAGCTTTCTGATCATTTACTTATTTTGGTTGTAATGTCTGTTTTTCATCCTTTTTTTGTCAGGTTATTGTAAAGGTTTTGTACATAGCACAGCCTTCCTACATGTATAAGTATAAGTAAAAAAATCTCACAAAAAGTAAATAAAATTCAGTTAAGTATTTGAGGGATTTTTACTTCCTTACAAACTACATGTAGATAATTTGGAAAGATGAAATCCCGAAAAACTACAAGACATGATTAATTAAACAAGATTTTGTCATACAAGATACACCCACATATGAAGATACTGTTGTCTGATAAAATCAAGTGGTTGCCAAGCAAGACAAGCCCAAATTTTGCAAGAGATGAGCTAAAACAAAATGTGATTTTTTTTGTACAATAAGGGGGTCATAATCAAGGAAGATAAGTCCAATATGAACGGATATCCAAAGGAACTGAGACCTTTTGGATATACATTGTAAACAAATATTTTAAGTTTCATCAAAATTGGATAAAAATTGTGACAAGCATGTATACTTTAACACTAATTGTGCCATGTTGTTGGGCAGTTTCTGTCTGATTTTCAGGACATTCCAACTCAACAATCATTAGGGTGTAACTGTGATATATTTAAACAAGCTAAAAAGGTGATTCTTAGTACAATCAGGGACCACCATTGAAGAAGTTACTTACATCATCCCATATGTGTAAATATCGAAAAAAACTAAGATCTTTGGGTTATATTATAAACATGCTTTCATCACAATGGGATAAAAATTGTAACTTCTAGAGGGTCCACAAACATTGTATTACATACCTTTTTTACACTATTTGCATACAGGTAGCAATTTTGGTTGGATTTTCACGAAATTTGAACTCAACTATCATTAGGGTGTAACGGTAATGATGTTAAAACTTTTTTTTAAACTTGAATACAAATTGTGACTTCCAGAGGGTCCAAAAGCTAAAAATGTGATTTTTCTAACAATCAGGGCCGTAATCCAGAAATTTATGTTACGATGCGCATGATTATCTAAAGGAATTCAGATCTTTGTGATATAAAAATAAATTTAAGATTTCATCAAAATCAGATTAAGTTGTGAGTTATGACCTCTAAGAAGGTTCACAACTTTCATATACCATACTTTTACATAATTTGTGTAGAGGGGCAGCAGCCTTTTTGTTGGGGAGTTTCAGTCTGATATTTACCGAAATTCATACTTATACAAAATTATAGTGTAAAGGCAATATATTCAAATGTTTTTTTTAAATAAAGAATGTGACCTTTGCAGGGACCACAAGCCAAACACTTGATTTTCATACAATCTGGGGCTATAATCCAGGAAGTTACCATCCAAAATTGTGATCTCTAGTGACTCTTATTAGAGTGTCCACAAGCTAGAAACTTGATTTTTTGTACAATCAGGAGCCATAATCCATGAAGGGGCGATGACAATATACGTCCACATGAAAATGTTCAAAATCTGGCATCTTCAAAAAATGACTATTTACCATTAATATTTTGATTCTTAATCAAATGTTAAGTAATCAATCTAAGTACATTTTAGCATGTATTAAACCATCAAAAATTGAAAATTGTCATGACGACAAAGTATCGACCATGAGATTTAATGTATTTGTGCATAATTTGTTACTTCAGTTCATGTCAAAATAGGTCAATGCTCGAAAATTTATTTTGCCTAAAGTTATTTTGAACAAGGTAGATTATATTTCTGATGATTAATAATTATTTCCTTGAAAGTGATATTGATCCTTCCCCATTGCATTTTATTTGCTTGTTTCATTCATTTCTAGTTAGGTAACTTTTTCATGTCAGGCTTTCAAGGTTCTAGAGTATACAATGTGTTGACTTGATATCACTTTTCATGTCAGGCTTTTTAAAGGGGAAGACCAACAATTTTCAACAAGGTCTCCATAAATCTGAAATATATATTTAGAAAGAATCCCCTCTGTAACAAAAGTAAAAAAGTTTTTGTAAACGAGAAATTAATTTTTATTAAAACCGGAAGTGACATAGTTGGTTCAACACGTTCACTGGGCTCTATAGAAAGCATACAGATTTGGCATATGTCTACTGATGTATTGTATTCATTCACGTCCCGTCCTTGGGCAAAAAAATTTTATGAAATGGACTTTTTGTTAGGATATTATAAACACGAATTTATGTTTTTTTAACGTTTAGTACACAAAGCCGTCGCGTAAATTCACTCACACTGAACAGTACACTGTGGCCCAATTCACACCGCATGGCTAATTATTTACATCACGTGGTTTGATTGACAGCTTACAAGTGACATATATATCGTCTGCTTCGGTGTTTTTGTGCTTGTTGACAGCATTTTTCAACATAAACAGACCAAAATTATGGGCATGTGAGACATATAATATAGTGCATTTTGGCATATGATGTCGACATGAGCTGCTTTTCCGTTTTTCTTCTATTTCCTCTTGAGAATGAGTGGGCTCGAAGCAGACGACATACATCTCACGTGTAAGCTGTCAATCAAAACATGTGATGTAAATAATTAGCCATGCGGTGTGAATTGGGCCACAGCGTACTGTTTTGTATGAGTGATTTTACGCGACGGCTTTGTGTACTAAACGTTAAAACACCATAAATTTGTGTTTATAATATTCTAACAAACAGCCCATTTGATAAGATTTTTGGCCCAAGGATGAGGCGTGAACGCAATACAGCCGTAAACTTATACCAAATCTGCATGCTTTCTATAGAGCCCAGTGAGCGCGTTGAACCACCTATGTCACTTCCGGTTTTAATAAAAATCAATTTCTCTTTTACAAAAACTTTTTTACTTGTGTTACAGAGTGTATTCTTTCTCAATATATATTTCAGATTTATGGAAACCTTGTTGAAAATCGTTGGTCTTCCCCTTTAAGGTTCTAGTACTTCTAGAGTATACAATGTGTTGACTTGATATCACATAAAATCATATGTTTATCGATTTTAACAACAAATTACACCTCTGATAATCAGTTACATTATTATAAGACACATAGATATGTAAAATGTAAGCTTTCATTATATGATTTCATTGGCTTTCTCATGCAAAAAATATAATTAATTTGGAAAAAAAACGTCTATTCAAAACAACTGTAGATTCAAATTGTTACTGAAATCCCTTGCACAAGTTATTGAAAAGCGACTAAGTTGAAAATAAAAATTTGTCAGTTTGCCTATCTGGGCACTGACAGATTTGTCTCAAATTTTGAATACAATCCAATTTAAACATACCGTTGTAATTTTGCAGTCAGCAGAAAAGATCTGCAAAGTGCTAATACCTCATTTAAATTTGAACATATTTTCCATGTTTTGATAACATACCTTAGTAAGAGTTCTTTTGGTAGTTTTTTATTAATAGGAGCATCATCTTCATACACCGTGTGATTAACCTTAAACAAAAAAACCAAACAATTATTAGTTACATGTACATAAAATTACAACAAAGCAAGATTAATGAATACATGTAAATACCCATAATGCATTATGTTTGGCAATCAAGTCTATGCTACATGTTATATATTGTCAAATTTTTATACACTCATAACTTAGCCTAGAATAAAGTAATGAGACTGAATTTTTCAATATATTTATTTTTCAATACCTCTTTTCGAACTATTATGGCAAGAACAGCCAGCTTTTTATTTAAATCTGACAGAAAGGCATTTAACTAGAGTGTCCACAAGATTTTTCATTACCTCTTTTCGAACTACATGTATCATAGCTAAAACAGCCAGCTCGCTATCTAAATCTAACAGAAAGGCATTTAACTAGGACACCCACAAGATTTTTCGAATTGATCTGGGTAAGACTTCTGACAGTAATTATCAGAAATTTTTGAAAATCAGTGGGCTTCTTCATCTAATGAATATAAATTTCAAGATAATTGGATGATTACTTTAGCCTCATGCACGTCAACAATGGAACAAGCATGATTGCATGTGGGATGCCACCTCACTGCTCAGATAGGTACAATCTGGGCTGACAACAATATACAACATGTCAATGTGCACATTTAAAAAAAAAATAACAAATCTATTATTATTCTTTATTTATTGATAACTTTCAATTTAAGAATGTCTAGAAATTTTGTCACCTTAATAGCACTTCATCCTTTAACAGAAATTAATTTGAAGTTGGACTAATTTTGATACAATATATGTACTGAATTTATTATAAAAGTATGTCCTTTTTGAAAAGTCTTGCATTTTTCCATATTAAATCAGTTACAGTGCAAATAAATTGTGCAATGATTGTCAATGGTTCTTTTAATAGATTTATCCTTGAGTAACTTATACTCCATCAAATTTTGCTTTATTATCATGGGAACTTGACAGTGCTCACATTCTTGTAGAGGCTCTTGCTTCTAAATATGAAGTACAACCAATACAAAAGCGACACAAAATTTCAATCCTGCTGTTAGTTCTGTAAGAGGCTTAATGTGATGAAGTTTATTTTTATCCGAAGAGGGAAATAAATTGCATCATATATTTCAGTGGGTGACAGTATTACAGATTATTGAGAACAACTTACATTATTTCATTACATTTCCTCAGATACTATTTCATTTGTTAAAAAGAAATTGTTGTTTTTTTCCATTTAAGTCACAACGAAAATCACTATCGAAGTCTCTGAGAGTGGCCTATGCGATATAGGAATTCCTTGTTAATTATATCTTTAAAAACAAGATGTCATTTTGACCTTTCAACAACCATATCAAATGATTGAATAATTAAATCCATTGAAGAGAAAAAGAGAGAGAAAGAGAAAGAGAGAGGTGATGGTAGTGAATGTCTTCTACAAACTTGTGTTTGAGAGCCTTTGGCAGTGAGATGAAAAAACAGACCATATTCCTTGTCACATGAGAGCCGCTGTGCTCAGTGAGTAATGTGCTGGCTCAATAAACAGTGGGTCACGGGTTCAATCCTAGTCTTGGTTGAGAAAGTTCCCTGGGATTGCCTAATAAATGGCTTGATCTTGTCGGTGGTGCCGGCTGGAGGGCCTGGCAAGGATAGTGTCTATTTGTTAGAATCAGATAAAAACCAAGGTCCTATTTACACGTAAAACCCTTGACATGTGGAATTCAATATATATGCGTAGGCTACAGTGCCGCTGTCTGGGCAAAATTTCCCTCCATAGCACACTGTACATATGCCAGTATTCATCAGACCAGTCAGTGCAGGAAATTCATTTCCTTGTTATGTACAAGCCTGGAATTGAAAAAGAAAGTTAAAGTATCACATCATAGCACAAGTTCCCTTCAAACACCATTGCTCTCCAATTTGTAATGTAACTCAGGTGGTAAGCAGCCTGCCTGTTTTGATTACTTCCTGTATTAATTTGACCAATTTTGTCCATGTTACTTCCATGTAGAGTACATAGTGGTACAATAATGTGATAATTGATTTACAAATTATCACTTAATTATTCTTTTTTGGACATCTATTCTGCTCATTCGAATATGATAGACTGCATTATTCATTACAATATGTTTTGGGGTTTTTTTTAATGTCACATCATTGGGTGAATGTTATTTTTCTTTTGCTGGTGGTTTACAGGGTAGATTTGTGGTGCAGAAAAAAATGTGGAATACAACAAATATGGTATAAATACATGTAATGCCATAAGGGCATAAGTAATAAATTTGAATAAGAACAAGGATACCGGCCGTATCAGGAGATGAATTTTGACCCAACATATTAATTTTTGAATAACTTGGTTTTCGTACTGGGAGTGGGGGAGCTTCCATGTTACATATGTAGGCCTACATATCTATTACTAATATTAGCCTTCGACAAGACATGATGGGCCTGCTCGCTGAAATTTAAGGCCCTAGAGTGATCGACAATTATCCCTTCACTCAGCTTATGATCAATTATAAAGTAGATTACAGTAATTACACCAATCTCTGATTACGATTTTAACAGCTGATGGGGTACGTACCAGACTTAGTAGACATAAGCTTGTTAATTATTATATTGTTTGTAAACATGGCATGGTCTGCCTGGGGGCAGTGGAAGTTCACCACGGTTGATTAAGAAAAATTCGGGAAATAATTAATAATAAAAGAAAATGCTTTTGTCTACGCATTTAAGACTCCCTTTAACCAGTTCCCTTACCACAAAAAAACCCGTTTAATACACAGAGAATGAGGTTTGCGTTTAAGCGTAACAAAACACCATGGCTCTTTTGTCGAAGAAAGAAGGCAGCGACTCAACATTGCAAGGGTAAATACCAAAACAGTGTAATCAAAACAAAGCCATTTGCTGGTCTGCATTGCCTCAATACCATCATAATACATACCTCTGATCTTGCCCTGACGTGATGATTAAAATGGTTGTGATTATTCATGTTTTTAAGCCATCAAACTAATATTTAATCCTGATTTCATCGATGAAATGACAGGATGAACAAAAGAAAAATAATAACATGAATTCTCACTCTCAACCTTATTTGTAATCGTCGATTTGGTTGGTTAATATTTCAGAAGGTCATGGATCAAACACGGGTCAAGGCCCTTCCATGTCGGACTTTTAATAAATATTGCGTAATACCACAAGGTGTTAAGGTTTCCAGCTTATCTATCGGGTCTGATAATTAAAAACTTGTGTACGGTATTGTTTTTGATGCTGTTTAGTATTTATTTATCAGATGTTTGGTAACTTTCTATATCCAATCGGGTGCAACGGACCAATCAAAATTACCGAGACTAAGGCAATCACACCAGCTGACGATACTGAGAAAAATTAGCATGTAATATTGGCCTTTCAGTCTTCACAAGAATTCCGAATTTTGATTTCTATTTATTCATTTTTTCGTATTTTTGTTTTATCTGTCAGTAGAATTAAATAATCGCCACTTATGTATATGCTCTATTCGTTTATTATATTTCTCCCAACAAAGAAAAGCAAAATCATGTTACCTTCAACATCTAGTTATACCTAGATCCCTAGCAGGTCTACACGAATTATATATTGGCCAACTATAGCGGTCTAGAAGAGTGTCGCGGTTCGAGCTCTAGCTGATTGACACAAACCCGGACTTGTGGTCATGATTTCGATTCCTAGGTAAGCGTATATCTAGGAGATAATCGCGCCTGATCAGATGGGTTTACTCCGGGTACTACCCAACCCCCCTCCCCAGGCGCGGATCCAGAGGGGGTGGGGGGTGGGGGGGGTCCACTTCCACCACCCACCCCCCCCTGTTCAGCTACATAAAAAAAAAATAATGCCTTGCATCAATGAAATTACATCACAAAGTGATCCTACATCAGTATAAAAATTATTTCTCTGTTTAAAAAGCTCAATTTGTATGTATGCCTATGAAATTTAGAGACGATGATGGCAGATTTCCGTATAAGAAACCTGGCAAACCCCCTCCTGCAAAAATTCCTGGATCCGCCCCTGCTCCCCCCCTCTACGTCTGATTGGGTGGCATAGAGTTGGATTTCGGTTACAAAACCGTAAAAAAAACTTTGGGGTTGCTAAACTTACGGGCGTTTTCCTTTTTTTTTTTCTGTAAACCCGAAATTTTTTCGGGCATTTCGAGTTCTGCCCCCTAATTGTCATCGAGCCCGTACGCCTATGCGAACCCCGTACCAAAATTGTTTGCGATATTATCCTATCGGTGGAAGCGGATGTTAAACAATAATTAGGCTACCTTATAGATTGTGTGTGTTTTGGATCCAGGGCCCGTGATACAATTGGGCAATGGCTTGGAAAAAAGAGCAGTCGAGAGGACGTGCATAGAAGTAATTATAAAAATAATTTTGTCAGTAGTATCTTTATATAAATAATTAAAAAAAAAAAAAAAAAAAAATACACTGCTACTTGATCCAAAAGTAGTAGAAATCCCGTGACTTTTCGGAATGTGGGTTATGGATATATGATTAAAATCGGATATAGCTGAATTAAGGTGGCTGATTCGGATTTCAATGAATCGTTTACAGTCCACGAAGACTGAAAATTTAACTGCCGCAAACGCGCCTTCCTGCTATTCCAGTCTGTGAATAAAGCAGCTTCAATTTGGTCCAGTACAGCTACCTGCTGACTCGAATTCCAAACAACCATTCAATCGTCGCGGTGTATGGGAGCTTCACCCTCCCGGAGAAAATTTAACCACGTGCTAATTTAGCACGTGTAAGTAACTCCAAAAGTATCCCATGATTTTGTAACCGAAATCCCACTCCGAATTCCAACCATCCAATCAGACTGTTGCAGCTGCATTCACAAATACTAATCGATGCCCGAAAAATGTCGCACAAAGTAGAGTGACTCTAGACAAAATGTTTTAATACATAGTCAACTCAGTACAAATTCGTGGTATTCAATTAAAAAAAGAGTAAAGCTAGTGTTTTATTAGGGAAGCTAACCTAGAAATGTCCCCAAAAAATTCAGGTTTACAGACAGCGGCGTCGGTTTTCTTCGAGAGGCGAAGAAACGGAGCTGACCTTGTATAGACACCCCCCCCCCCCCCGAAAATTTTGGAATATTTGACGGTCGCAAACGCGTTCTACTGCTATTCCAGTCCGTAAAATGTAGTCTTTTATTAGATTTCGGGCACTTTTTTTTCCCCAAGTAAATGAAATATTTTTTTTTCTCACCTGTCTGTCCGAAAAGTCGGCTAGCTCGAAAGTTAGGGGGGCAGAATCTGTCCAAAATGTCATTGGTAATCTCCGAACTTACTTCTTTTCTTTTTAACTTGCCGCTGAATCGAAAGAACTCTGGTTTCGGGACTAGTATTCTTTGACGTTTAACTCACAGACTATATAATTATATGATAATTTGATATTTTCATCAAAATTTTAATATTAGAAATGGTTCCACTATTGATATCTCTCGCCTTACTCCAGCCATAGTATAGAAGCGTCCTAAGAAATTCCTTTGAGCAATTTGTTTTTAGTAAAATGACTACACATAAATAGACCCCAATCTGAACCGCGCATGGCAAGGGCCAATCCCCATAACTTTCTGGGGAATAAAACTGCTTAACTTTGTGTTAAAATCCCTTAAAACCTAATACCTAAGGCCGGCCAACTAACCCGATATTTGTGATACGCTTGTAAATAACTTAAACCCGACAGTCTTCATCTGGGAATGGAGACGGTTGTATTGTAAACCAGACTTTTTTCTATAAAAATAATTATGTAGGTGAAATTTACCTTTTGTTATCAAGTACAGTACATGGGTCATTCACTGTATAGACCTCTCAAGAAGAAACGGGAATCGATTATCAGGTCATCCAATGAAAAAATTGACCCGAAATCTTTAAAGGGTTACGTGTCCGGATAAGCAGCGTTGACGTTTACGTCCAAACGACCCAATAATTTGAGCTGAAATTTTGAGACAAGGTAAATACACCATGCCTCTATATTTTGGTCCATAAATTTCATAAATACTTGGACTTTAATTTTTGAGACTCTGTTCTTATCGGGATTGTCCCTTATAATAAACTAAGTCCCATTGAAATAAAGGCGAAGCCTTAACACATAATTTTATGATTTCATGAAACCACGGCGAAAATATAGTAGGTAGTATAATAGGCTCTAGCTGCAATTTTTAGCCGTGATAATTATTATTCATATCTAGCTTCAATTGATTCACCATTCGAGGCTTGGAGCAAGACAAATTAGGTTCGATTGCAAAATTTTCAAAACATATCAATAAGTCATCGTGTTACAAATAGTGAAGAGTGGGACACTGAAATCATAATCTTATCTTACCGAACATAGTTTTCCTGTATTTTCGAGAGGCATGACGCCCCGTAATTCTGCTGCAGCAGTCATTTAAAACTGAACAGAAATTTCGCATAGCACTTGGGTTTAATCAAATCATATAATTATACGGTAGGGGTTTCACCTTTCTTGCAATGGGAATTGGCTTATTATAGCTAAGTGCAGTACAGGTTTGGGTCAGTGTTATTGGAAATTAAGGGAGTTATAGGCCAGTAAAGTTTTATTTTAGTAGTCAATTGACTACAAAACGCGTTTGCGGCGTCTATTGAGAGTACCCACCCATACACCCGACGTCGTCCCCCCCCCCCCCACATCCACATCCTTCCCCGTTTAATTTTAAATACTCTTTGAGGAGGACGAACATTTCTTGTTTTGCTCCGTTGCTGTCGGAGAAATACATTTTCGGACATTTCATTTCTGCTCCTTCACTTTTTAGCCTACTCCAAATACAAAATTCAAATATGGACGTATTAGACAAAGTCTTTGACCCCAAATTTAATTAATGTCAATGTCGAAACGTCGAGCTTAAATAATAATTATAATAAAATATTGGTCCCCATAAAACTTTTCTTTTTTATTATGTTTCTCAATTACTAAATGCCATCATGTTTAATCACTGCTTATGAGAAATATCTTTGATCCAGAAACACAAGACTTTGTACATAGTTTCTTACAATCTGTTTCACAGAGAATTAATTATAATGCACGTGAACTTACGGGCCAGTCACTTTTTAGGGAGTTAAAAGAAGGTTTTGTATATAGCTGCAATGTAAATTAGTATATATAGCAGATTGCCAAGTTTATATTTCAAACTTTTCGTGGTCAACCTCATTAAATTGGCGCAAGACTTTACAAAATATTAGTCTGTAGCAGGGAGCGTCCGGCCCAACTAACATTTTGGGGGGAATTATTTAGAGCCCGATAAAGGGACACGCCATTAGAAAGTAAATTGGATAGTCTATAGGAGGCAGACCACTATTATATTTCACCATCTCGGTACGTAGATCTATTTATAGCAAATCTCCCTCTGTCTCTTTTCTCCCCTTTTGTTGATTTTTCGGTCAAGGATTGACGAAGAGGGTTTGAATTAATATTTTCTTCCAGTTTTTGGTAAATATTCATGATTTTAAGGCGACAGGATAATCAGGTTGGTTACAGTGATATGTATGGCAAGTAGTTACATGTTTTTAGTATGTTTCTTCAAGTTTGTGTACCTCAAAATTTTGGTGGTCAACCTCATTAAAATTTTGATGCAAAAACATGGCCATTTGTTCCTCTGTTTGTAGTGAACGGCATTCAGCCCAATGAAAATTTGGGGAAAAGTTGGAGGTCGGCAAAGAGTCAAGAATTAACATTGAAGTCAATGGGCAAAATTTATGGTGGTCTGCATCCTGTATTTATCCAAAACTAACGTACAGTTACTCCCCTTTTCGTCGTTTTCAATACAGAAAGATAATATGTAGAGTAATGAAATTAGTTTGCATTCGGTGTTGACATTTGTTTGTTCTGAAACAAATTATGCAGGGCTAGTACCATTATTATTCTCTAAGTATGTACTAATTTTCTATCACTGTCATGTTTGTAGACGGGACATGTTTTTTTTTGTAAATACTTTATGCACAAAATGCAAATAATCAGCACAGAGCAATGAATATCGAATAATTATGTCCTAATAGTGAGCTAATTTCATTTATGAAAATAACTACATGGGATGAAAACAAACAAACAACCTACATGTACGCACTGTTGTTAAATTTGACCTACATGGTAATTAGATAGTATAACTTGCATAGGTATTGATTATTGGCTTTAAATGACATTATGGGCGTGTACTTTTATTATTGCTTTGATCCAACGGAAGTACACTCACACTGCCTACAATAAAACGTTTGAGTGTAGTTTCTTCAGAGAAAGTCTATTTGTTTGTTATGGATCTGTCACGGATGGATTCTGCATTTCACTGAGAGTAGATCATGTGACTAAAAGCTTCCCTACTAGACTAGATTTTATAAAAAAAAGTCCTACGAATTTGGCCATGGAATAAGTCAGATTACAATAGTTATACCCGTGAATACTAAAGTCTTAAGTACTAAAGATAAAGAGACTGAAAAAGAGATAATAAGATGTTATGATATATGGATTTTAATTTTAGTAGTATAAGTAGGCCTACTGTTGACAGTGTATTGTGCCATGTAAATATATTTTGAATAGTGTATAGACTACCCATTATTGATTGTTTTTAACAGCTGCTCATAATGTAAACTTTTAGAAGTTGAATTTTAATGTTAGTGACAGAAAAGAACGAACCTAAGCATATTCAACGACGACGTGCTCAAGACCTTGTGTATGACACTATATACATATGTATAAAAAGCCTATAGGATGGTATTAACCATTTGGATTTTAGGATGTCGTGTCTGTCACAAACTTTTTTATTGGTTATTAATTACTTAGATTAAAGTTTTAGAATTGAATTAGCTATTATTTTAGTTACATGTATTAGAGAAATAGTTGTAGGCCTATTTTTGTGCATGCATGGAATCATGTAGTACTTTATACATGAATCTATCTCCTAAAGTGAATAGAATATTGAAATGATAATTAAGATCACGATTGTTTATTATCCATTATTGTTGCTCTTAGGCCTCCCTCACGCCCTTTGTAGGACATGAGTCTATTATAATTATAATTATGCTCAAAGGAGTAATCGTATAGCTTGGCACCTGTAACTGTCACCCAAGGACAATGACATCCAAAAAAGCACTATCAGTTTATAATAAACTGTTCAGAAATAAATGATGCAGTTATTAATTTTTTTTATGTTCTTCACACTTCTAGACAGTTAACCCAATGCAAACAAAAGAAAGAGAACAGAAGTGAGCAATTTATGTGTCTGTTTTCTTGCAGATTTTTAAAATTGAAATGTTAAATAAAAACTAGAAGTATGTCGAAGTTAGCAACAGCTGCAAGTCTCAGTACAGGACCACAGCAAGAAAAAATCATTCATGATATTGAAGGTACAATATATATATATGTATTAGTTTATCTTTTCCATTAATTTCATGTCATCTTTTTTGTTCTGCAAATTCTATTAGATCAGAAATATTTGGCAATTCTTCTGAAAAAAACAGATATTTTGAGAAGAATGCAAATTGCAAATATTTGTTAGCTATGTCAATTCCTCTAACAAGAAGTGGCATCGGGTTTAAAGAGTAAATAAATACCCTGACTGAATTATAGAGATATTCCATATGTGAAAATTCTTATTGTTCACTTGTCTCTTTCTTTCTTGATAATTTTGTTGTGAATTTTGTAGAATGTGTAAAGCTACTGGTAGAAATATTTCAAGAATCAAGGACACCTATTAATGATGATAATCAAACTCTACAGAGATTTTGTGCCAAACTTGAACATCTCTTTCAGATGGATATGAAAGGTGAATAACTTTTGTTGTTTATAATATACCACTTGCCTCGGATGGAACAAAAAACCGAGGTCCCATGTACACATTGGAGTGCATGTAAAAGATCCCTTGGCAGTTGGAATTCAATATAAGAGTTGGCCGTAGTGCTGCCTCCCAGGCAAAATTTCCCTCATAGCACACAGTATGGCGTATCCCCGTCTTCCATTAGCCCAGGTTAGGTGCAAAAGAGTAGGACGTTAAACCCCATTCCATTTCATTTCATTTCAAACTTGGTGTAGATATCCATTTGATGATGTACATTTTTGCAGTCTAAGCAGAGAGAAGCACTTTGATGGGACACATCAACTCTGCTTATACAATGTAATGTAATTAAAGCAGAATGTTTAAACTTCTTAGTGTTCTGGCACTTTCTTGATTAAGTTCAATAATAAGCATTTTCCGCTTAGGCTAAGTAGAGGTAAGCAAATTGATTATCAGATGACATCAAAACTGTCATTAATATAAATTTGATAATGTTCATTTTCTGCTTCAATTAAGCAGAGTAATAAACAGATTGATTGTGCAAGTAAATAATTAATTGGGACTGGGCATATCAATCTCACCGTTAGCTTGTTCTAAATATTCTTTTCGAAAAAGTGATAATAATCCTGTATATACATGTGCTTGTAATAGAGAATTCAAGTGAATCTTCAAGAATACAGAATGGGAATCTTTTGAGTTTGAATCAGATTTGAAGAATCTCATAAAAATTATTCCTGAACCCATACTGATACAAATTTCATTGTTTTAATTTGAATGACTTGCAAATATTTAAGGATTTTCAGCTAGTCTTTCTTGTTCGTAAAATTATCTGATAATGTTTTATTTGTATTATAGAGAAATACTCACTACTAGGAAGAAGAAAAGATTATTGGGACTATTTTTGTGATTGTTTGTCTTCAAATAAAGGTTCAAATGATGGCATCAAATTTGTCAAATCCTTGGGTGGTGAGGTATGACTGTTTTTGTATCTTTGTTTTCTTGATGCAGACTAATAGGTTTCTGTAATAAATGGTTGACTGGATAATCAAGAATGAGCAGTAACAATCACCAAGTTCCTGATGAGGTTAAGGCATACAGTATGTGTATACAAGTGTGTATGAATTAACTCTTTAGCAAGATTTGTTTTTAAGATGAAATTTGATTGTTTTATTGCTAAGAAAATACCTGTTTTAATATATCAAGATCTTTTTGTTTGTTGGTTAAGTTAGTTTTGTTATTTTTCACTTCAGCACAAGACATCATTAGGTAAAGGTCGAGCTTTGATAAGATTTTGTTTGGTACACAATAGACTACCAGACAGCATACAACAATGTGTAATAAATGGTAAAGTTACAAGGTATGTTTACATGATATATGTATTATACAACCACTTCTCTGAGGAGATTAATATCTCTAGATAATCTTGTGTTTGATTTTATTTAGCTGGTTTGATTTTGGTTTGGTGATTGACTAATTGGAGCCTATTTTGATTTTCGAATTTGCTAAAAAGCAATTGTCTTGAAGACAATTACTAATTTTATTATTATTCTTTATAGAATAATTTGAAATATTTTATTAAACCTATAAGTTTTTTTTTATTAACTTTTTTCTCTTGAAGGAAGTTGCCATTTGTGACATAACATACCATTATAACTTTGTTTATGCCTAGCACCAATGACATCATAATTTCATATTACCAACTGTAATAGTATCATGCACAACTATGATGGAAATGTTTGTAAGCCAGCATTTGTTTATTTTTGGAAATGTGAATTTTTAATTTGATAATACATGTATTGTCAGGCTCATTTTTGAAATACTAGTATCCTTTCTTTTCTTTTTAGTGATTACTTTTTTCCACAAAGCATTTGGCTTAAGAAAGAGAAATCTTCAGCTATAATCTCTTGTCTGTATGATCTTAATGAAGTTAATTTTGACCTTTCGTCTAGAGGCTACGACTTGGACAGTGCATGGCCTTCATTTGCAAAGTAAGTATATTTTTGTATTTAATCTGATTTATATTTTGTCAATCACAACAAAATGCTAAATTTAGTTATGACAAAGATAATTACCTAACTAACCCTTTGCTGATTTTTATTTAATGATAACTAACACCTCTCCCTTGATTTTGAATTTTTCAAAAACACAAGTTAATGCACTGTGTGGTGTTCATATAAATCAAAACACCCTGCAGTCATCTGGCCAATTCCAATGGCCAACTTCAAGTGGGTTGACACTCCTCCTTTTTTTAAATGAAATATTTATTTCCCTGGATTGTGTTTATTATAATATAATTGCAGGAAATCTGGAGGTAGTTTTTCATGGAATCCACCTAGTAGACGAAGTAGTATCAGTAGTATGGCCAGTGTTCAAACTACAGTAAGTCTCTATTAAACCTAGTCTATATGTTTTCTAATGTATCTCATGCTAAAATTAAATTTTTTTTATAAAAGTTACAAAACACATGTTTTATTCAAAGAGTCCATTTGATGATAAATAAAGCCGTTTTTAGGCGTGCTATAATGTCAAAAGTAATTATAATCTGAGTAGTGTTCTAAATTCTTGTCAATGTGTAACTTAGTAGAATTGATAGTATATGTCTTTGTCTAGGTTTATGTTCATTGAGCATAAGTAATTAAACATTGCATTTTCAAATAATTGCAGCCGATATAAGAGTTATAAAAGATAGGTCATTATGTGCATTAACCCTTTAAACCATGACCCCCATATTCACTATGCCCTCACCCCCACCCCCATACTCAGAGCTAGATGAAATTTGGTTGACTTTCTTTAAAAACAAATTTGATATAATATGAAGGATTGTCTAGGTGACAACTCAAGCAATAAAATCACAGTGCAGATTAGAATAGTTAGCAATCTTCAGATTAGTATCTTTCCCTTTAGTATATGTATATGCCTGAAGTTACTGCTTTCTAAGTAGACTGCCTCAGAAGGCCTGAGTCACAGAACGCATGTACATCCAGTCCTTAACTAATTCACAGCTATTCCTATGAAACAAGTGGTTTGAGGTGCAAGAAGGAGCAGTAGTTTCGGGTAGCCCAAGTTCTAAAGGGTTAATGGCTAAATATCTGTATAGTTCTAAATGTTAAGTATTCGATTTATGGTTAATTGCATCCTGATTTATTCTATAATATATTTAATATTATACAAATAGAACTACTTTATGACCTTTTTAAATCATATTCTTACGTTTCTTCCTGAATTTACTTTCAGGATAATACCAGTGTACTGAACATGTCAATACCTGCTTTTGACTCTCATGAAGTAGACAAATTGAATCAAGATTTAGCTTATTCAGAAAGTCTTCAATCAGAGCTTAAAGGGAAGGTAGAGTCACTTCAGGAAGAGAAATTTTTATCTGAAAAGTCAGCTTGGGTAACACAAGGAGAATTAATGGCTGTACAGAATCAACTCCAAGATAGCCAGGAACAGTTGGTCAAATTACAAGAAGATTACAGAAACTTGGAAAAAAGGTTTGTTTCATTGTAATTCCATGTTATACTTGTGCAAGAATAAGTAGCCATAAATTCACCATTACATGTACTTGGTGGCATCTGAGCATATTCTATTTCACAAGTCAGTTACATCACATAGAAACTACTAAGCTCCAATGAATATACAGCTATTGGTTTGTTTTGAAATTGTAAACAGTGCCGTTACCTTTCTGGACAAAAAATAAGCCTTCACACTACTTTTTTACAATTATTGAATGATGATAATTTCCAGTTTTTGATCAAGTTATTATTCTCTATATGATTTGGAAAGGTAGTGGATATTGATAGAGCTTGATTCATACAACTACATGTAGCTCTTATCTTTGGTTAGGATCGTACATAATGTAAGTGCCTCAATTGTTACACTTTTTATATATGTCTGCCTTATTATTATTTTGGTGGGGTAGTCTGGTTCACGCGTGCCATTGGACCAGAAGGTCACTCATTGAGTCGAGTGGCGTGAATATCAATAATTGAGTATCAAATAATTTATCTTGACTCATTATATTAACCAATTTTTATAAACAGCATATCCATCAGAATTTGATGACAACGTATTCAAAATTATTAGAATTAATTGTTGTTGTTAAAATATTTTTTACAGATTTTAACTGTTTAAGCATGATTATAATTTCATTTCTTTCATTTCGCTTTTTGTTTACTTTAGGAATGATCAACAGTCAAATGATAAAAGTCAACAAGAAAAAGACTGGAAAAGCAAGATAAAGTTATTGGAAGATGACAAACAGAAATTGGAAATTGAAAAAGACAGAATGGAACAAGATATTAAAAGACTACAGGACTCTTTGTCTGTCATTAATACGAAGTTGACAGATGCAGTTGATCTACATCGGAAAGAGATTTTACAATTGGAAACTTCTAAAGCAGATGTGACATTGGAACTTAAAAGTTGTCAGAATGATCTAGTGTTAAAGAAAGAATTGTTCGATAAGAAAGTTGAAGAATTGACAATTGTGGAGAATAAATTACACAGTGTTGAGAACCACAATCAGGAATTGTTGAAAAAACTGGAAGGGGTTTTAGAAGAAAAAGGAGCTGATGCGTCGATTAGCTTAGATGCTGCTGGTAAACTTAGTGACATGTTGAATACCCTGCAGCAGACGCAAACCGAAAACACAGATATTAAAGGAAAAAACGCACAATTGGAAGTTCAGTTATCCAATTTGGAAGAGAAATATTCAGATTTATCAAATATCAAAAATAGTCTTGAAGTCTCCCTAGAAAAATCTGCACAAGAAAAAACATTAATAGTGAAGAGCCATGATGACAAAATGGCTGTTGTGTCCAAAGAACTTTCAGAATCCCAAAATAAAGTTGACAAATTGACACTTGATTTGCAACAAAAAGGGTCAGATTTATTAACTGCGCAAAATAAATATGACCGTGCCTTAAATGATATTATTGGTTGTTTTAGCGATACAAGTGACCTTAGTCGGTTTCATCCTAGTGATGTTGATTTTAACGCTCAGGAACTTTTTAAAACTCTTAAGACTTCTAAAGATAAATTGGTACAAGAGCAGAAAAGATATCAGATGGAAATAAGTTCTTTAAAGCAAGCCCTAGATTCTAGTAAATCAGATAGTAAAACGCTACGACAGAATCTGGATGAAACAAGAAAGAAGTTAAAAGATTTAAATTCAAAGCATGAAGACCTCAAAGTCGGTAAAAATAAATTGAAAGACGAACTAAAGTCTGTAAAAAGTAAAATGTTATCCAAGATTGAAGAAACTAAAAATTCATTACAGCATTCAGAAGAGGCTGTTGCAGAGTATAAGGAAGCTTTGAAAGAACAGGAAGAAGCAATTTCTCATATGATGGCAGCTTTCCATCTTAAGGTAAGATGTTATTCATGGGTAAACTGTACGGTATATTATTAAATTAACAAAGAAGAATTAGTATTGTTATGAATTTATGTGAGTCTGTTCCCAATATAATTATATACTGGGTAAGCATTCCGTTTTGTAACAGCAGGTTGTCGACGATATCATTTCGGTGGAATCGGATGTTAAAAAAAAGCTATTTCACACACATATAACAGCGGGTTCAGTTAGCTGAATTGTCAGAAATGAATTGAAATGAGGTTTAATGTCCTATTTTCCGGCTCCAACAGGGCATATGAAGATCGAAATATGCTGCACAGTGTGCTTTGAGGGAAATTTTGTCCGGACAACTGCGCTATTGCTTACTCTTTCAAAGGATCTTTAATTGACTTTGTAGCACACTGCATGGCATATGCTTGAATTCATTAGTTTGGTTAGTGCACAAAAGTAAGATGTGAAATCATTTTACTCATACAGGACCTGGTTTTTAGTTCCATCCAAATGAATAGATGCTTTTAGATGTTTCTACCACTGACTAGGGGGAAACAAGGCTGGTTAGTAAGCCAGCACCATACTCTCTGAAACACTGTCGCCCTTCTAAATGGTCCTTGACTTTGTCTCTGTGCAATGGGTGACTTAATTACATTCTACATCCACTTTACCTCATGGCTTTTACCACCCATAGATTCTCCAGTTCGCTTTCAATGCTAAAGATATGTAAATTTAGTCCCAGTCTCGAATGAATCAACACTGTCATAAAGCAAGAAAATTTATTTTCTAAATTTTATTGAGAAAAATGGAAATATTAATTATCCAATAATGGCCAATAATTTTAATGAAACATTGGATATACAGAAAATGTTTGAAATTCGACTCTCTTTCTCAATAATGTTTTGATTTTAATTTCCAATTCACAATAGATTCTTATGTTATAGCAACACAAATCGCCGGTGGGCTATATTTGGCAAAATTTGAAAATGAAATAAAGATATCTACCGTCTAGAGGTTAATTAATGAATTACATGTGTATCTGTTTTCAGATTTTAGATGATGAACAGAAGGACACATTACTTGGTTTAAAGAAAATCTCTGAGCACACAAAAACTCTTACTTCAAAGATAACAGATCTTCAGTCACAAAACGAACTGTTAAATAATCAGCTTCAATTACGGGAAACAGGGGAAAGTGAGATGGAGGACAAACTTTCCGAATTAATGAAGGACTTCTCGTCAAAGGAAACTAAGTTTAACAATGAAGTTAAGGAAAAAGACAATGAAATCCATACTTTGTCGAAATCGGTTTCGGACTTAAAGGAAAGTGTTTCAAATAAAAATGATGAAATCGCAATATTGGTTAAAGATTGTGATAAATTAAACCACGCGTTAGAAGAATTGAAAGAACAATTCAACACCCTTTCAGTTGAAAAACATGAATTAGAAAATTCCATTCAAGTAAACCAAGAAAAACTTCAACAAGAAAGTAGTCAAAAAGCAGACGTCCAAAAATCTCAAAAGAATTTAGAAGAAAAGATCAAACTTTGTAACTCTGATCTGGAATGCAAAAATAAAACCATAGAACTATTGCAAGTTGATCTAAGTAAACTTAAAAGTCAAAGTGAATTTATTCAAAAAGAAAAAGAAGAAGTCGAGAAAGAGAAACATTTGTTAGAAACTGAATCTGCTACTGTCAATAAGAAATTGAATGAAATGTCAGTCAAATTAGAAGAAGAAAGAAAAAGATCATCTGAATTACAAACTGATAGAAAAGATATTGATTCCAAACATATCGAATTAAAAAAACAGTTGGACGATTTAAACAAATTAAATTTAGATTTACAAAGCAAATGCGAACAGTATGAAAATGAACGAGACACTTTGAATACTCGATTAGATGACGCTTTACATGACACTCAATCTATTAAAGACCAGCTTAGCCAGACGTCAGTTGAATTAGAGACAGCATATTCATCAAAAGAAAGAGTTGAGAAAGAGAATTTGGAGTTACAAGATGCCATGGAAAAGAAACTCCAGGAATTTGAGTCTTTAAAAGAGAAACATGAGGTTCTTGAAAAAGAATTTGAGAATAAAAGGTTGTTAGAAGAAGAGTTTGGTAAAGACAAAATTTTACTTAAGGATGAGATAGATGGCTTAAAGAATAGTTTATGTGAAGCTGAAACTAAAAGCAAGACATTAACAGAAGCATCATTCTCTCTCACATCTCGAATGGAACTAATGACAAATCAGTTTGAAAATCAGAGTCAAAACCTTGATTCCTTACAAATTCAGAATAAAGAACTAAAATCAGAGCTTTCTGAGTTGAAACTCAATTTGGAGTCTGTAAGTGAATCAAAACTTTCTTTAGAAGAGCAGTGTGCAGATTGGAGTAAAAAGTGTACAGATCTTGAACGTACGATTGAAGAAAAATCAAAAAGTGGAAACGATCGAGAAACAGAACTAGAAAAACTAAATGAAGAGCTAAAAACTCAGATCGAAACCCAAAATCAGGAGATATCAGCGTTACAGTTTCAGTTAAGTTCAGAACAACTTCAGCATGATGAAATGATTCAGGTATTTACACAAAATTCTTTCTGAAACTCTGATGCCCACACACATGTATAAAGCACATGACATATATGTAGGCATGTAACTGTAGAACATAAATTAGCATGTTAAGGAATGAATTGAACTGTATTTGGTACATTATTTGTTATATGTTATTCTATTAATGCATTTTTACAATTAATATGGTCAGACGTTTTAGCAATACATGTACATGTATTAACAATTATGCCTTATGACATTACACAGGGGGTTGGATGGCTGAATGGTTAGCATGTGCTTGCTGTATCATAAGGTCTGTCGTGGTTTTGATTCCCCGGTTGTACATGACAAGGAGTAGGATGGCCTGTTCAACCCTGTGGGTTTTCTTAGGATCCTTCGGTTTCCTCTCACTTATTACTGAAATAAAATTGAACCATATGTTAGTCTCAAAATGACATAGTTTGTGTTGAGTGGATATTAAACTACATTTCTCTTTTTCTCTCTTTCTTATCACATTAGACAATTATATTTTATTGTAATACATGAATAAATTTACTGCAAACCATCTAAAATGTATGGTGTGGACAATTATAAAGTTACTACAGTTTGTGTTGATCCAAAAAACAAATATCCATTGGACTACATTTAGCTCTTTATAAACGTGGCATAAGATTTAAAAGTCAACATAAGAAAGATTGTTTGAAATTTTTATGCTATTTTAATGTTTCAACCTAAGGCTAAATTAATATAAATCAGATAGCTCCATAACAGATTTACTTTTCGCTATTATAGAGTTTTTCAGATCAACAAAATGACCAGTCAGACCATAAAAAACAAATTATAGAATATGAAAAACATATGGAAGAGTTACAACAACAATTAGATAGCTTTGAATGTAATAAAAAAGATGAAATTATGTCACAAGAAAGCCAGGTATGTTCAACTTACACTTTGTTACAAATTTATAAATTTAGATGTTATGGATGTTTCAAGCATTTAATTAAATTAACACAAATTTAAAAAAAAGAACCATTATTTGATTTAGTTTACTGTGTTTTGAATTTATAGATTGAAATGATTAAACATGAATTACTGAAAAAAGGTGAAGAATTGAATTTAGCACAACAGAAAATAGCAATGGTTTGTATCAACATTTTTAAAATAGTAAATGTCTGTCTGTCTGTCTGTCTGTCACACTTTTTGGGACACAATAACTCTCTTTCTAATTGAGGTAGAATGTTCAAACTTGGTGCAGATGTTTATTAAGGCAATACCTTGATGGAGTTCGAAGATGAACATTTTCTGCTTAGGGTAAGCAGAGATAAGCAATTTGATTGGTTGATGCTTTGGGGCAAGGTAACTTTAGTTATAGAAGTGAGAGTGATGAAACTTAGAATATAAATTCATAATACCATTACCTTGACTAAGTTCGATGGTGCATATTTTTTGCTTAGGCTAAGAAGCGATAAGCAATTTGATTTGTCAAGACTTTGGAACATGCAACTCTGCATTTGATTGAGTTAGAATGTTAAACTTATGTGAATGTCTTGACTGAGTTCAATGATTAACATTTCGAGCTAAAGCTAAGCAGAGCTTATCAATTTCATTGGTCGATGATTTGGGACAAGATACTCTTGATTCTATCTGATAGAGAGTGATGAAACTTTGTGTATAATTTGATTGCTTGATACTTTTGAAAAAAATAAATCTCATTAATTAATGTGTCATCTATTTATTTTGGAATTTCGTCGAGGGACATCAGCCTCACTGTTGGCTTGTTTACAATGTCAAACCACTGACTGTGTTTCATTTGGTTTAGGAAAAGGAAAAAAAACTGAGAATAAAGATGATGACCATCAATGTTTATCAATTTAATATATTTTATAAATAAAATAGATAGGGTACTGTTATTATTTGATATATTTTTGAAATTTTTAGACAGAAGAACAGTTGAACCAAGAACGTGTAGATAGATTTCAATTGAAGGTTGGATATTTTGTATTTGTCAAAAATTGTTAGAGAACATTAATAACATAAGAGAGAGATATGGAAATCGAGAGGGTTATGCAGGCAAACATGCTGCTCTTGCTAATTTTTGAAATTTCCTGATAAACAAACTGATATTTACAACAACTAGCACGTCTTCCAAAGATAAAACATGTCTCATTCAGAAAACAAAAAGTTTTATTTTCCTAGGCTAATCTCTAAAAATTTGCAAATCCTGTATCCATTCAGGGCATTCTAGTATCCATCATCCAACTCTATACAATAATCTATGGTTTAGTAATGTACTATTAATTATTATATTGATATTTCTTTCAGATTATATATTAACATTTCGTCTACTATATGTCTATTACTGCAAGTGGACAGTCTATTGCTGACAAAACATCTGGGTTACTTTACTAGTAAATGAATGTTTTGATATTTTTAATTTAGGGTGAATTAGATGCTTTAAGTAGAACTGTATCAAACAGCTCAACAGAAAAAGATGAAATAATTAACACATTAAAGTCTGATAATAAACAACTCAAAAAGAAGCTCATCAAAGTTATAAGGCAAATATAATAATTTCTTTTATTAAATAAAATGGGAATTGACTATAGATTCAAGTTTCCTTTTCATATTACATGTAGTTAAAATAGACGAATTGATTTTAAGAACAAAATTTAATTAAAATATTGCAAGTTGAAATGTTTTGAGTTTGTGATAATACAAAGGTCTGAAATTCAGACATCTGCATGAGATAGTCTCTGTCACCCAGAACCCCCTAGTCTTCAACGCACAGGGGGTCTGGGTCGGTTCTCAATTTTTGACGAAAATTACTGGATAATCTACCACATAAAAAAACAAACATTTGGTTACGCATGGGCAATGGAACCTTTTGGCTAAAGTATCCAATGAAAGTATTGGTAAGTGCTAGATCTTATGAAGCCGGGCCGATTTTGCTAGATTCTATAAAGCGTGGTTGAAATATATCCCACAATTCACTTGGCACATCTATTATTAGAAACAAAATATAGACGAGGAATAAGCATGCATCGCGATGAAGAATTAAGAAGATTGTGAGAAGCCATACAGTACGTCTGATTCATGACGAGAGAAAATTACCATTTCAATTGAAACCTTTATACAACAAAATTTTAAAGAGTGTCATCGTTGACAAGCGAGCTGTTTTGATAGATTCAGTATGTGGTAACTTAAAAGACTGGATAATCCAGACAATGACCTATTTTCCGTCAAATTTTGAGGACCCATCCAGACTAATATTCGTAGAATATTTGTATGGATGATAGAGACTAGCATGAGATAGAAATTGTTCATGTATGACTACTGTAATTAAACTTTCTCTACAGTTTACATTAATGTAAATCATGGGTATATTTTAATGTTTAAACTGCAGTTTACATTAATGTAAATGATGATGAGTATATTTGAATGTTTGCTCTCCAGTTTATGTCAGTGTAAATGATAATGCGTAATGTTATTTATAGAGATAAAGATTCTCTATGGCAGATGACCGATCAGTTAACATATGAACAGAAAAAACAAGCTGAGGATGTATGGATGGATAATAACACTGTTACAAACTGTTTAGGTTGTAACTCAGAATTCTCACTATGGCTTAGAAGGGTAAGTTCGGCAAGCTTTCTGAGTTTCCATACTAGATTCATCAAAGGATTGTTTTGAAAAAAATCACAATTTTTTAAATTGTAAATTTACTGTGTCCATAATGTGTCCATACTGTGTCCATGTTGTGCCTAATCTTTGTCTCCCTCGGTGGGTGTGGGAAGGTCAGATATATTCATGAGCTTTATCAGTTATATAAAAGTGAGACATACATGGTTGATTGCAGATATGTAAACTTTTATCAGAAGGTATTTTAATTTCAGCACCATTGTAGATTATGTGGAAAAATTTATTGTCATAACTGTTGCAATAATTGGGTAAAGACAGCTCATAGCAGGTAATTAATAGATAATAATTAACTTGAATGAATTTTTGTTTCAATAGAGTAAGCGGTTGTTGGCTTGTTTTCTTAATTTAGTTTAACTTTTATACGTTTCTACATGCCGTCTGATTAACAGTTTCTTCTGGAATTATATGACACATGTTCATTTTGTGCAATCTTGTCCACGCTTTAGCGACAAAGTTATCAGCAGATCTGCTTGAAATTTATTTACCTTTTCATACAAAGATTTCTAAAGATTCACAATGTGATAACTTTTGTGGACTGCTCAGAAAACAAATCGGCATATAAAGTCCATTGAAAAAGAAAGTTTTTTGTGACCCAAATCAGCGAGTTTGTATATTATTTTTAATCTCTTTTTTTTTTTTTTAGTAAAAAAGAGAGAGTATGCAATAGATGTAAGAGTAGACATGAATTATTAGAACAGAACTCAATGAATTCTTCAGTTTTATCAAGTCATTTAGATAGTGATGAAGAGAATGATTTAATAGACTCTGTTGCAATTAATCCAGATTCAGCTTCATCTTATGAACCCAGTACACCTGGTTCACAAGGTAAGTTCTTTAGGACTGGGATATTCAATCATTATAAATGCAATAAACTGTTTTTATAATGGACTATGTTCATATACGGTTGTTTGTTACTGGGCAGTTTAATTATGGGGATGCTCATTTGTCAGCCTGGAAAATTTAAGATTGAAAGAATTGCAATCCTGTGACAGGGAAGTTAGTCCTGTCACAGTTCTGTTAGTCTGAACAACTGAGGAAGTGTGAGTAGAATCATGACTGTGAAGCTGGAAATTCCGTTTTTTACTCAATTTTAACTATTTATGGGATTGAGAGGATTCATTTCTGGAATATTCAGTCAAATATACACAACCTGGCCATGCAAAGAAACCTACTCCATAGAAAATTGGTTAAAAGTAATATTTATATGATAAAATATTTTGAGAGGACAGGGTCAATGTATTAAAATAGTGAGAATCAGTTAATACATATACATTGTACCATTTCTCTTTTGTTACTCCATAGTACAAACACTGCCATCTTGTTGTTATATAAAGTCTTTCTACTGTTATCTTGATCTTGTTAAAATGGTGTTGGTTTTATTCATATTTTAGATGATGAATGTTCACCAATTCGTACAGGTATTGTTGAAGATGAAGCTGAAAGTAAAGAAGAATCACCACCACATATACAACAGTAAGTCTGTATAATTTCTGTATGGTATGTAAATTACAAGAGATGAAATATATTCACAGGAGCCAAGAATTTTGTAATATGTAATGTCATACCAGGCTTTCGACTTCAAAACCAAAGATTCTTTCCTCTTTTGTGGTTTCGATTTCACGGTTGTGCTTAACAATTAAGGTCGCCTGTCCAACCTCATGGGCTTTCTCGGACTCCTCAGATTTCCTCCCACTGCTAAAGACCCCAATGCGCAAGCAAATTCTGAAATCGCCTAGTTTGTGTCGAGTTGACGTTAAACCCCAGGAAGGTCAGTTCTTATATATTATTTTTCATATCTCATTTGTTCACAAGCGATGTTTTAAATTCTAAAATTGAGATTATTTTATGCTTTTATATTTTAGGGTTGAAGCAAGCACTGTTGAAAACACTGATATACCAAAAGATGATAATTTTCATTTAATAACAAATGAAGAAATCACCCGTTCTTTAAGTATTGGTCAAGATGATTCCATGTCAGCCAGTATCTGTGATGATCCAAGGTAATAATAGTGTCTGTTATATATGCCATAGTCGTTTGGATCGGATGATAAACCAAGGTCCTGTGCACGAAATGAATGGATCCCTTGACAGTTGGAATTCGATATAAAAATAGACTCTAGTACCACCCTCATAGCACACTGTATGGCATATGCCCATTTCTTTAGCCCAGTTCGGAGCAGAACAGTAGGACGGCAACTCCATTTCATTCGATCCCCGCATTGGCCCAGAAAATTGATCCAGATTTTCCAACATGGTTCCCATTTGTCTGTGATGCAGGATGGAAGTGTCTGACAGCGTCTTACCCATTTAGCTACCGTGATCCCCTTAATTATTTAAACATGGACAATTAGGATTTTGTTAAAAGTCAGTATAGCTACCGGTGTATTTCTGAATGGCAATGCATCATGGTGACATTCTGTTTATAATAGTATGAAGAATGTGGACATTATATAATAGATTGTAATCACTATGTATGTAATTTATTATAGTATGTGTAGTAGTGTATTACAGTATGTGTAGTAGTGTTTTATTGTGTATGTGACTTAACACACTAGTATAGTAGTGTTTTATTATGTGTTTAATTTATTACAGAATGTGTTGCAGTGATTTATTATGTACTGTGGTGTATATTACAATGTGTATGTAATGTAATACCTAGAGTGTGTATTTACAGTATGTGTATGACAATGAATGTATTAAAATAATTATTTTATGTAATTACAGTATGTGTAGGAGTGTATTATTATTAGCTGATGAATTAGAGAGAGGTGAAGTCAACAATCAGAATGAAACCACAATCAAACCTGGTAAAATCTATGTAATACCGGTTAAAATAGATAATATTAATACTACACTTTACTGGCAGTTTACATCTAAACCAAAGGTTTGTTTTACATTTTATTCCTTACTTTTTTAATATTATTTTAGAAATGTATTTGATTTTAGTAGTATATGTGTACCAATCACTTAAGATTCTGTTGTTTGTGCCACAAGCCTTGCTAATAACACAAAGTGCTCTTAATGGTATGGGTATGGGCTGAGTGAAGATTGTCCATGTGGCAGTGGCCCAGGATATCCAGGATGACGCTGAAGTGCCATAAAACTCCATTACATTTCATTGCATTTCCAAGTGGCAATTATCTAGTAGAAATTGTCCAAGGAATATTTAATTGTCCAAGCAGAAATTTAAGGAACATATAATTGGCACCTTTCTGCAAAAGACATTCTGCCACTCTAGATGCTTTAGAAGTTGTTTTCATTTTATTTTATGTGTTTCAGGATATTGTATTTAGTGTAAAATATAGTGAGAATGAAATGACAAGTATAACAAACAGTGAGGTACTTGTAGAACCATGTAAATGTAATTCACATCAGAAAGCTGTAGAAGGGGAGTTAACTGCAAAAGAACCGGGAATATATTCACTAGTATTTGATAATACATATTCTAAGTAAGTAGACTAGATAATACATCTTGACCAATGTTGTTATCCTTGTTCAGATCCTTGTTCAGATTCTTGATATTTGTCTCTGTAAACCAAGATCACCGTTTTATTCACCCAAAGTAATTTTCCCATTTATGTTCAAATGTTTGTAATCTTGTGGATGTGATACAGATCAGAATTCTTCATTGTGGTATTATTATGAAAGGATTTTCAGACTGTAAATTAAAAACATGGTTTACAGAGTTATCTTTCTGTTCACATTTCGCTAGGGATAGAGTTAGGATTCTGTCTGTATTCATAAGATAAATGCCAGAGTTTTGAGATTGCTCATTGAGACTTGCTGGTGGCCATGGGTAGTCAAAATTATTTTTAAATTGAAGCTTTTGAAATTGATAGTTGTAGAGTATTAGCTACTGTATGTGACTTGACTACTAAATTTACTAAAGAAAACTTTTTATTTTTCAGACTTACTTCAAAGACAATTCATTACGTCTTGAAATGTACTAATTCTTAGCTGTTATAGAAGAGAATAATATTTTTCAAGTTATTTTGTCAGATTATGGATTTTAGAAAATTTCTGAAGAATGTTCTTATATTTTTTTTCATGAATATTCATTAGGTTCTATTAATAAGATATTTGCAAAGTTCTAAATTGTAAAAAAAAACTACAGGGCTATTTTTGTATGAAATTGTAAATACTTGTTGTTTTATATTGTTTTTTTTATGAATGTTGAATGATGACTGGTAAGTGTAACTAGTAGATTATGGTATGTTTTTAGATGTCATAAGGACTGTGGCCTGACTCTCCATGTATTATTTTATACTCAATATGTATACCATATATATTGATCTAGGTGAGGTTTGGGAAAATAAGTATAAAACCACTATATAAGGATTAATGTAAATATATCACTTATATTCATATTCAATCTGATTTAAACACAGATCCTATTTCGTTTTGTTTTTATAGTTCAAATTTTCGTTCTTCTTCTCATTACTAGTGTAGGCCACCGAGAGTATAAAAAACGAAACGAAATAGATCTGTATTTTAAATAGATTGATTCATATTTGAATCATTCATATTTTAATATTAATTAATATTAAAATTTAGTAAATTTCCCCTGTGATTTTGTACAAATGAAGTTTATATTAGATAATATGGCAGCATGTATTTCTAGTTCTAATCATGTCTGGGTTATTGAACACATTATGGGTAAGCAACTGGAAATTTTAACATTTTATTAGTTATATATTTATCTATTTCTTGTTGTGATAGAAATGTTGAAAGGTTGATATCAAATATCTTGTTTAAAAGTGCAATTTGAGGTGGTTACCTATATCAGAGATTTAAATTGAATGTATTATGTGTTCATACGTTATAGAATTACTTTAGTAGTGACAGGTGTCATAGAAGAGGTAGGATACACTTAACTTAGTAATTCTTGCAAGTGACATTTTTTTTATTCTATAATGAAAGTTCACTTAATAATTTCATTGGTTTAAAGGAATGAATTAATTTATTAATATTGAATACCTATATTATTATAGAATTAATTCCAGTACACGAAATAATGTATTTAAGATTATGGAGTAAAGAGTATAAATTAAGTCATATGTATTACTTTATTACTGATGATTGTATCCAGGTCTGTCATTTGAGTCTGGGTTCTAATCTTTATGGAATGTAAAACCAGGATCCACTCTTGTTACATACCAATCTGATTTTAACACTGATTCTATTTCGCTTTGTTTAATATAGTTCAAAGGTTTTTTTTTACTTATCTTTACCACACTAGGACCTGGAAGAGTTATTATATTATCGGCACCCTGGTTGAAGTGAGGGATTAGCCAATGAAACGGTCTGTTACAGCGATTTCTAGGCTTGCAATGCACGGAACTTTGGGTAAACCACTAGAAACATGGATGCTGATTGATTAATGTTGGATGTTATAGGGTCAAAAGCTGCTCAAATTCTTGGCCATCAAAAATATAAAGTAACAAAACCGAAATATAGAAATATAGATCTGTATTTTAATCAGATTGCTCTTGTACTCTGTGGCTTGAATGTAAAAAATAACTTTGGAGATTGGAATTCAAAGAACAGTAGTCAAAACCGCTGCAGTATGAGCATGATTCCCACACCCAAGCCTTACATCACACACAAAGCATTAAAATGAAAATTAAATTAATAATGTGAGTCTCAAAATGACTGAAGTAATATTGTGTTGATGAGATGTTCAGCACCATTCCGTTTCATTTTGTCATTTGAGTCAATTTTGCCGTCAGTGTCAGACTGGCTTTGAGAGAAATCTACCTAAACCTGTCAGTTATATATGTTACTACACTCCCACTTAATGCTTCGTTAAATTATTTATTGAGTGACATTGCCACATACGGCCACACCAATTTCACCTGTAAATGTTTTCCTTATTTTTTTGGGGAAAATTGACTTGTTCAAAAATACAATGTTTTTCTTCTTTTTTGAGGGAAAGAGACTTATTTAAAAAACAAGAAGTGCTTTCTTGTGCTGGTCAAAAGCTGTTGATTTTGAAAGTTTTGATATTTGAAACAAAACATCTCTAATGTGATTTAAGTGGCTATTTATTTATCAAGAACCTGAAGAACAGAAAACCATATTGGTGTGGCCAACATAATACTTTCTTGGATTATCAGACATGTTTCGTTGAACTGGAAGAGTATTGTCAAGGTCAAGAATGTGTGATTTGATCTTGTGAAGATCTTTTGCAACTTCTTATTTAAACATTTATTTGTGAGATAATTCCTTTATATTAAGGAGTTAAAACTGAGAAATCCTTGGTGTACTTTTATTTAAAACTGAAATCTGCTCTGACCCTGGTGTTGATATGAACATGTATATTTAGTTTATGACTATTCAATGTACATTTTTATAAATAATAGGAATGAATTAATTGTATACTGTTTTTGTTTTGTTAAAATAAGTAGTTAGTGAAATTACACATATTATTGTTTATAAAATATCTATTTTTAAACCCTCTTCTACAGAAAGATAAATTGTGAATTTTAAATTACATACCTTTTATAGTCTTTATAAATACTTGTTGTATCTGAGGTGCTGGAATTACAATCATTTCAACCCCATTAAAGGTTGTCAGTAATGTTGGATGTTATAGGGTCAAAAGCTGCTCAAATTCTTGGCCATCAAAAATATAAAGTAACAAAACCGAAATATAGAAATATAGATCTGTATTTTAATCAGATTGCTCTTGTACTCTGTGGCTTGAATGTAAAAAATAACTTTGGAGATTGGAATTCAAAGAACAGTAGTCAAAACCGCTGCAGTATGAGCATGATTCCCACACCCAAGCCTTACATCACACACAAAGCATTAAAATGAAAATTAAATTAATAATGTGAGTCTCAAAATGACTGAAGTAATATTGTGTTGATGAGATGTTCAGCACCATTCCGTTTCATTTTGTCATTTGAGTCAATTTTGCCGTCAGTGTCAGACTGGCTTTGAGAGAAATCTACCTAAACCTGTCAGTTATATATGTTACTACACTCCCACTTAATGTTAATGCTTCGTTAAATTATTTATTGAGTGACATTGCCACATACGGCCACACCAATTTCACCTGTAAATGTTTTCCTTATTTTTTTGGGGAAAATTGACTTGTTCAAAAATACAATGTTTTTCTTCTTTTTTGAGGGAAAGAGACTTATTTAAAAAACAAGAAGTGCTTTCTTGTGCTGGTCAAAAGCTGTTGATTTTGAAAGTTTTGATATTTGAAACAAAACATCTCTAATGTGATTTAAGTGGCTATTTATTTATCAAGAACCTGAAGAACAGAAAACCATATTGGTGTGGCCAACATAATACTTTCTTGGATTATCAGACATGTTTCGTTGAACTGGAAGAGTATTGTCAAGGTCAAGAATGTGTGATTTGATCTTGTGAAGATCTTTTGCAACTTCTTATTTAAACATTTATTTGTGAGATAATTCCTTTATATTAAGGAGTTAACACTGAGAAATCCTTGGTGTACTTTTATTTAAAACTGAAATCTGCTCTGACCCTGGTGTTGATATGAACATGTATATTTAGTTTATGACTATTCAATGTACATTTTTATAAATAATAGGAATGAATTAATTGTATACTGTTTTTGTTTTGTTAAAATAAGTAGTTAGTGAAATTACACATATTATTGTTTATAAAATATCTATTTTTAAACCCTCTTCTACAGAAAGATAAATTGTGAATTTTAAATTACATACCTTTTATAGTCTTTATAAATACTTGTTGTATCTGAGGTGCTGGAATTACAATCATTTCAACCCCATTAAAGGTTGTCAGTTTTTTGTACCATTGAAAATTTCAATGTGTGTGCATTATTTGACCAGCTTCATGAAGGCAACAATGTTGCAGCCATTAGGCTTATGCTGTACATTTGTAATGATTACTCATTAACGAAAGTGTTCCGGAGTCTCAGTGTTTCCTTTAGTAGACGCTTCCTTGCTTTCTGGAGGTTTTATATACTCCCATATTTTCATGTGATGCCTTCTTTCGTCGACTCTAACCGCCCTTTTGTGGACACTATATATAGAGGTCACAGTTTTTATGAAACTTGCACACATCGGATCCTAACTTCTAGGGTTTTGGCCACTGTAGTAATTTTTTTTTTTTTTTTTGTGCGGAAAATGTGAAATATGAACAAAATTTTTGGACTCTCTAGAGGCCACAATTTATATAAACTCAAAATGAATTTTAAGAATCAAAAGATCTTGGATGAGTTTGAGTTGGTGCGCATCGACAGTAAGTTCCTGGGCTAAGGAGGCCGCGACTTGATTTGAACCATTGAGTACTCATCGTGATGAACCCTGTCACAAATCCAGCATCGTCCGTCATCATTATGTTTGAACAATTTATACGGACAATTTAGTGTGAAGCATTTGGGACCATGAGAACACGAACGTCAACCTTCTTTGTTTCTTGTAAATGTGATGGAGGCATGAGTTCTTGGACGATTTTCGTCAAATTTGACTTAAAGGATTGAGGATTTTCACCGATAGTTTATTATGCGTAAAACAACTATGTTATAAATAAACTTAAAAGTAATTGTCTCAAGATCCCATTTTTACCATACGCCCGGTTGGTGCACAAAATGAAAATCGCGTTTAACGTCCGATTTTTGTACACCAACCGGGTCAAGGAACACGGGGAAACACCCAACCCAACCACCGCCATCTTAAATTTCAAAATTTTACATTTCCCGACCTCCAATTAATTTAAATTAACATTCAACAATTATATACAATGTTTTTATTTGGTATGCACGTCTGGGCTATGCTTATAGTGTCCTGCATGTCTCAGTTTTGTTCGTTTAATGACTGCAGAAAGGGGCTGTACTTCTTAATAGGGCCTATACAGAGAGAGAGAGTTTAGCATCCACTCGACACAAACTAGGTCATTTCGGGACTAACATATGGTTTTTAATTTTATTTCAATAATTCGCTTGAGCGTAGGGGTCTTTAGCAGTGGGAGGAAATCGGAGTATCCGGGGGAAAACCCACGTGGTTGGACAGGCGACCCTAGTCCTTGCCACTTACAACCGGGGATTCGAAACAACGCCAGTTGACTCAATGGCAGGCTGTATGACAGCGCGCGCACGCTAACCGAATAATATACAGACAGGACACGACATACACAGACACCTCAAACAACAAGCCTATCACATCAAGTAAATAAATAGACATTTTAAGAGTGCCCCGTTTTCTGGTATAACGAATTATTATAGGCCTGCCATATAACATAAATTATTTAAGATCATTTTAAATGCTCTGTATAACACAGAAAGTCCCGTTATTGTATTTATCAAAGGAAAAAAACAATTTTTTGGAAAGAATCCGTTTTCGTAAACAGCTGCGTCTTAATACATTTCTTCGTGAAAAGGTGGGTGGACGATTATAAGATCAGTTAAAAAAACCGATTGCCTAATCACCTTTTCCTTGAGATCTCTTTTTTGTACTTATCTGTGGTATTTTCCCACAGGAATGCGTTTTAATCTGATGTTAATCTCGAACTTGTTGTCGTTGTGCAGATGGGTCTGTAATAATCAATAAATTGTTGGCAATTTCAGTATTCTCACCCGCTCTCGTAAGGACTGTGTAACTTAATATTGAAACAAGTTAGAAAAAAAACCCAGAATATGATACGTCGTGTCCAAATTACACATCTGTCATTTTGAGACTATTATTGATAGATATTTCTTTATGGTCTGCAATGTTATGGATTGAGTATTTTTCCCATGCAGCGGTTTTTCTGTGTACTCTTCTTCGAATTGCAACCATCAAGGGTTATTTTACGTGCACCCGAGTTTGTATATCGGTGGACTTTAGGCTTCCATATCACTCGTAACTACTACTATAGGTAACCCTTCCCTTTCCAGCACACCAGGCGCCATTCCTACCAAGTGGGATCCGGACTTAATAAAACACGTGTTCTCATTGAACCATTCTAGCGGAGAACCCATGGCCCTTACCATGAAGACGAGCATATGCCATGCAATATGCAATGGGAGAAATATTGCCCGGGCAGCGACAGTACGATCTACTCTTATTTGGAATTCCAACTTTCAAAGGTTCTTTTACGTGTTCACTAATATAAAAACGGGACCTTGATTGTCGTTCTATCCGAACGACAAGATGCTGCTCCTGGCTTGGTCCTCCATTCTGCTTAACTGACAAGGGTAAACCACGTTGGACATCTTAACACTTTATCGGACAGCATAACGATTGAATCCAGGGCCTTCAGGGTAGCAAGGCAGCACCTGTCTTACTCAGCCATCGCGAATGCCATCCCTCAAAAACAACTTTTTCAAAATTTAGGATGGAACGAATCATAGCCAAAAATCTTTTCTTAGTACAATAAAGACTAAAAAGTAATTGCATGTCTACGTATTTAATGTAGAGGTGAGTTGCGTATTGTATTATTAGAGAAGTTCCATCTCATGAGTCTTCATTATTGTGATACTGCCTAATACTACTGCTCGGTCAGTAATGAATATGACCTCACTACAACTTCCCCGTCAGTAATATCAATTATTCCATGGTACAGTGCACTGCTATGTCGCGATTGCCTTTGCAGTGGTGTAATGTGGTTAATGCAACTGCCCTGGTGGCAGTATAATGTCAAAAACGGCACTGGCCCATCAGCGCTGAAATATCGTGAACGCAACTCCACAGAATCTTGTCATTATGTACTAATGTGAGAAAAAAAACCCATAGATCCACGGCTGACCAAATCTCCGCAAAATATAACACAAGACAAATGTGAAGAAATAAAGATACCCAACCTTTTATGTCCAAAAAATTCATATAATACAGAAAAAAAAGAAATAATAGAATTTACAATAATTATAGTACAGATTATAAATAATAATAATAATATGCTTGACAAATAACATCCCCGGATGAGGGATGATGATAAACATAACAATACCGTTTCAAACAATAAACTTTTGAAGGCACTATATCAGTATCAGTGGCAACTCCAATTGTTCAACACATACATGTGTATGTCATATTATGAAATTTATCTACAAACATTTAAAAGAAACACACATCAACATTTGAGAAAAGCGGTTAAATCAGGTAATCTATTTTCAAAGAATTTCAGTTTATTTTATTAGTTGTTTTGCTAAGAAGCCTGCGCTCCGTATTAAATTGGATGATGTAATGAGAGCGAGAAAATTGTTTTTCAAAATGGCGGTTCTGTGTGAAACGCGCACTTGTTTCTTGGCGTAGAGAACTAAGTGTCCCGATTAAACGATTCCTTGACTTTACTCTATAAATGAAATGAACTATGTCATGGTCCTCTCTGTGACTTCTGTCGTGTTCTTCTTACTTATCGAAAAAGGGGAAATGGAAAAAAAGGAGGAAAAAGAGCTAATGAATCAAGTTAGGGCACGTTTATTTCTTCTTGGCATGGGCATTGTTTCCCAATAATCGTTGGAACCAGGGGGAATAACTTTCATATCCTCCTTGGGCAGCCCATCCGTCGCTAGAAACACCATCACGAGCATAACCTAATGCAGGCCAGTGAGCTCTTGGATATTCGTATCCAGCGGCGTATCCGTAACCTTGATTGCTAACGTAATCTCCGGCGTCGTGTTGAACGACTGGATATCCGTTGACGTTGTTGGCGGCAACAAACTCGTTGGTGTTTTCTATGGTAGTTCTATCTTCGACGAATTCCTGGTTAAGACTGGCAGCTGCGGCGTTGTCGTAATTGTAAAAGTCGTAAGATTGGTATGGAGCGCCAACATTGCTGACCTGTATACAAGGTGAATTGTAGACATGATCACAGGTTAGAAGTCTCTGGCTCCAGTGGGTTCCATCAGGGCAGCGAAACTCATGGGCAGATCCCCATACACATCGGAAGAATCGTGCACAATCGGTAGTGTGAGGATAATAATCGAACAGTGTTGGACAACCGAAGTCGTAGGCACTACCTGAAATACCACAAGAAATATAATAAGACCAAACTATATAAATGTCACGAGGCATTACAAATAGGCTCCCGAGCAGAATATTTACAGTATCAAAAAACATAAAACGACATTCAGTAATTGAAATGGAGATACACAAAGCAAATTTCTATGGAATACAATCGCTGTTTATTATTATTTCTGAGCTAAGTTTCGACTAGCATTCTCGGAGCTTTACTAAGAAATGATAAAAACGAGAGAAGCCCAATGGATGAAATGTCGTTGAATAAAAATAAACTTGTATTCCATAGAATCCTATGCTTTGTGTATTAAACATATATCTATATTTAGTTCCCGTTTAGGTATCTTATTGGTCATATTTCCAGAGGGGGGAATCATGTCCTCACTGTTTAAATTGTTTAAGTAGACTACATTGTTGTGTAAATAATGCCCCCCCCCCCCAAAAAAAAAAACCAAAAAAAAAAACCAACAAACAAAAAAACACAAAAAAAACCCAACAAAAAAACAAAAACAAAAAAAAACAAAAACAAAAAAACAACAACAAACAAACGAAATTTTAATGCAAGGTAATCTCAATCGGAGAAATGGTACCATAGTCTACACGAAATGTGGGCTTTGTTGGGCTCCAATCGATGTTAAGCATTTCTGTTTCACGCTCACTTTCGATCTTTCGGATAGAATAATTTAAGAATAACCGTCAAAACAAATTCTTGCACAATACTTACCAACACTGAGGAAAACCTGTAGAACTACCAAAACTGAAAGTAAAACATTATTTGTGTGCATTAGTCAGTGTAATTTGGAAAAAAAATACATGTTTGATTTGTTTGATCAATTCCCCGAATGCGTCCGTTTTAGATATTATAAACTCAATGAATATTTTTGTGATTATCCGAGATTTTGTCATAACTGAAATAATGACATGAATAATGATGTCGTGAATGTCTGAAAAGGTTCTCAGTTTCATTAGAACACGGAACGATCTTTTAAGATCGGAAATTAACCTGATGAAAAGGTAAGGGATGAAAAAGAGTCGGATTGGGATAAAACAAAACTAAAACACGAAACCAACAAAAACATCAAGACAGAATAAACTCACAACCAAACAAAACAAAGAGTATGATAAAAGCGAGAAACAAATATAAAAAATACCCATAAAATCAGTTAAAAAAAAAACCCCAAAGTACACGTACAACCATTCACACAAGCAATGCATTTTATATTCCGTTCGTCTGCTTCGGATAAAGCTACATGTAATTTTGGGATAACCAATCACAGGTTAGGGTACATTTCCAAATCCCACAAAGCTTCTGAGAACTCTAGACATTCTTTCAATTTCATGCTATCAACGTTGTATGGTTTGGGACCCTTGTTCTCTCATGCATCCTTTTAGTAATCCTAAATATGACTGCTCCAAAACATTACGCTAAACCAGGTGCTGATGCTCTAGCAGTTCTATTTTTAATACATTTGGTTTATTAATAAGGGTTACACCTAGCTTACAGATTGATACTTACCATTTGCAGAAGCAACACTTACCAAATTGTTATTTACATCTAATTTCTTAAACTCTCCAAAATATAAATAAGTGTCCATGCAACATATCTTTTAATAGTTTTCGATAAAATAGATATTCAAGACCAGTAAATTGGAGGAAAGGAACTGCCCATTTTTTTGAGTTGGAAATCGATAATACTTAGTGTTATATGGCCAGTATAGCTTCTATAATATAATGCTGGTTTCAGTGCGTGGTTGAATTTAGAAATGATGATAATGTATTTTTCAATGAGCAGCATTTTATATAATGCATCATTATGATTATAAATTTCAGCTGTGGAATGCCCTATGCAATATTTGATTCACTGAGTACTATTAATTAAAAGATTGATAATTTGTTATAAATTGTTTTATCTAATTGTAAAGATTTTTTTTTCAATAAAATTTGTTTTAGTATGAATAAATCGCCAGAACTATTATGGCTTGACACCGGGAAAATGTTATAATGCTTGGTGTTATGATATACGTGAAGATGCCTTTTATTCTTCCGTTTTACGTATTCAATAGACGCCACCTCTGAAATGCTGAAACCGGGTCTTAGAAATCATGGTAATTATAATGGGCAAATGGCGGAATTGGAATCAGATAAATGTCAAGATTACACAATGACCGTACACTGTCACGATAACACGCTGGACGTGCAACTCAAATATTTTTTAATTTGACTAATTTGAATCTAGACTTTGAACAAAGACTTTATTTATGTATGGTTACAGTACACGTAAACATTAGCCAAATATAAAATAACAATAAAAACAGTAGTTTTACCTCGGAACTATTTAAATGAAAAATGTCAACGAACTAAACAAATTAATTTAAAGTAATTGTTGATTACGGAATCAAGTGAGAGAAAAAAGAGCATAACAGTGAAATAAAAAATAAATCTACATTAAACTGATTAATCTGAATATGACTCATTTGACTTTAAGCGATAATATGAATAGAATAGAATAGAATAGAATAGAATAGAATAGAATAGAATAGAATAGAATAGAATAGAATAGAATAGAATTAAGAACGCATTAAGATAAAAGAAAAATATTTTAATTTAAAGATTTAAAACATAAGTGACTGGGATAATAGTAATGAGAAACTTATGCAGATGTATATTCTTCAGAAACAGTTATTTTAACTTAAACAGTTTATTTAATCATGAATTAAATAAATATTCAAAAGTTGTTTTACAGAAATTAATAAGCCGCCCATTATTCATTTAAAAGACAACAACACTTTAAAATCGTAAATCATGTTATAAGAGAATTAAGGATAGTGTATATGAATATAGTTTTAGAGAAATAATTCTCAGTAATTTTGGTGTGCAGGAAAACTGTTCGACACAAACTTACCTGAAAGACCGGACATTTTAGAAGCCACCATGATGACAGAAGGTTGTCGTCTGCTATAAGATCTCCAGTAACGCAAAAAGAAGACAACCGACCACGGAGAGAACGTTTAAATATATAGCCTAACTCTTTTCTCAATTTGCCTTTTATTGACTCTGTAATGAGGGGTGGTTCTTCTTGGCCACATGTCGACAAATCAAGACTTGTGTATTTTCTTCGCCAAAAACAAACTTATGTTGTCTTATGTGTATTTACCCTCTTTTCTCTCCGCTTTGTCTTCTGGCTTTTGATATTCACCAGTTAATTAAATTGGTCGCATATTTCCTCACACGATTTCGTTTATTTGATGCGTTGGCCGCGAATTGAGATTTTTTTTAACCTTCTTGAAATGTTGTGACAATATGTTTTGTGGAACTCCATGTTTAACAAGTAACTGATAAGCTTTCAGTACGTGTAATCTCACACAACAAACCTAAACTTGGGTCAAAAGTGAAATCAAGGTGCAAGCTCATTACAGTATATTTCAGATGATTCACACATTCCAGTAAATATCCATTAATGGCAAAAGATCTATTTAACGATTGTCGGGGATAATTCCAACACCAAATAAATCGTAATTGCCAAACGGGGATTAATCGGATTTATTAATGGATTTTTGTTTGAAAAATAAATTTGAAAAAAGGTCAAGATACTTTCGATAGAGCTTTTTTATTTGGCACCACTTCTATGATCACGACAGTTTTTTTTTTAAAACTGTTATTTGGTACTGCAAGGGATTAAAATACCCTGCATGGTTATTGCAACCCATGACCTGAACGACCCGGATTGGAATTTGGAATTTGCAAATCGTCATACTTTGTTTTATCGCTTTAGAAATGTACATAACCTTTGATAGTCGGAATTCAATGAGGAGGTAACCGAAAATGCCGTTGGCAGGGCCAATTTCTTTTTACCGCACAAAACCATACAAATGAAAATTAAAGAATTCTCAGAATGATCGACGTGTCGACGAGACGTTAAACGTCAACCATTCCTTTTGGCTTGATGGGAACCAATTTTTTTCAAACAAAAAAAAAAAGTAACGATGGCATGATGTAATAACACAAGACAGTCGTTTTGTTTCCCGCGAAAAATGTATTAAAGGGCATCCTACTCTATTGTTTGGAACCCTAAACTAGACGAAAATAGGTCTAAAAGTAAAAGCGCATATTAATGTACTGATTATAAAATGTCCATTGTGTCTTTAATATTGGATATCAAGATCCCATATTTTCAATATTAATTGAAATAGACCAATATCGAATTCTAATTCTTGTTTTAATTCCTCATGTTATGAATAGTATTGAGTTAAAGGTTTGGGTCCTTTAAATGTTATTCCTGGCCATTATTACCAATACCTAGATCAATTGGAGAAATAATAGTCAATAGGACCACAGAATTCTTAAGAAATTCTTGAAATTTAAAGAACAATTTGACGAATAAGTGAAGAGACGAGAACTGCAACTCGACAGGAATTTGATAAATATGGTTATGAAAGATTGTTTAATAAAATGTAAAGTAATTTGTTTTTAAAATAAGCTTGCATAACTGTATAATTTTAAGCTTATGTTAAAGGACAATATTGGTGCCAGTCATTATCACATATGTGATAGAACTGATTAAACACTTTCCAAATATAATATTAACACAGAGATCATCGCTACCATAGAGGAGTAATAAAGGATTCATGAATCGGAAGTGACGAACGCCAAAGGAAAACACGAGTTATTCCTCTATATAACTAACTGAAGTGACTAGTGATAACAGATACATGGGCGAATATCTGCTCACTAATAATTCCCTCGAAGACCTAAAGTTGCTGTGTGACACTGTGAGAGAATATCTTACAATTCATAAAAAGAATTGACTGCCACTAGATAAGAGAACACGAAAGAAAAACAGAAAAAAGTCCGTGCATTACCATGTTTTTATAAGGTAGGGGAGACCGGGGCACATTGAACCACCATGGATATATCCTTTATAAATAATACTATACAACCCAACACTATACAGAAGTGAGATAACTTCTTAGAACCATTTCTCCATCAATAAGCCACATGCTGTCAATTATTTCCATAGGCAGTGAATTTTTAAAAAAAGCGCTTAAAAGAGAAAATTTTTCCATACATGTTAACTTCTTAGCCGAGGAAATTCTTGTACTTAAAGTTCCAATTTCACATTTTCTAAGAAAGTCAAAACATAATTATTTCTATGTCTTTTGCTCAAAAGGTTGTCAACTCACTATTATACGGTCCTGGGCAAAATTTTTTGGGCATTATAAAGGTGACACAGGGTGATTGAGGAAATAGTTACTCAATTACCTTCCTTGTTTTCCCATTCCTCTCCATGGACGGCCATCTTCAAACGTTTGAATTTGAAGTTGAAAATGATATTTTTGCCAATTTCTCAACTGGCAGTACTGAATTATAGGATTAATAGGATTATTCTTTAACAAGGTAGGACTGTTTATAGGTTCAATCTATTTTTGGGCTTTAATTTAATACATTTTAAAAATATAACTTAAAAAAATGCTATTGGAGCTTTAAAATAAGTTCATATATGTCTAAACTATTCAATCCAGATAAATCCGGGTTTGATCCATATAAGAGGACATATTGATTTTTTTTTTAAATTTTGATCATGAAACTGTGATGGGGCAGATTGAACCACTGTCAGTGGGGTACTTTGAACCGTGGTTCAATGGTCCCCAGTGAAATTATAGACTATATATCATTTAATAATTTGTTTAGCCTAAGAAATTCTTGTATGTGTAATCTATAATCCATATAAACAAGGGATTGATCCATTTTGAATTTTTAAAATATATCTTTGAAAATAAAAACAAAAGATTTAGAATATCAGTTTATCCAACTCTGTAGGCCTATCGTATAAAAGGAATTAAACTTGTTCGAAACTTGGCTGTGCCATGCATGGGCGCAATGGGTCTCCCGGACGAGAGTCGCTCGTCAGCAAATCAGGCTGTCTGAATATTGGACCAACTTTTGTTTGAATCACTATAAAAGTTGAATTGATCCCACCAAACTACCAACTTATGTGCATTTTACGGCGATTTGTAGGAGCCTAGGGAATCCAGACTCCTGTTTGTTTCGATCGTTGCACCGATGTCAAATCTGTCGATACACTGCTGATTGTTTGCAGATTCATTAGATCACTAAAAGATAAGTGAGTAGGTTTAAGATCAAAATCCAGATCTATGTTAACATGGAATTTTTATCGGTGTTCAATTTCCCAATTATTTGGTTAAACCTGCCCCGACTATTTTGTAAGAGGGATACACTGAACCATTACGGTCTGGAGGATTAACATATGTTTTTTTCTTTTTTGTTGTTTTTTTTTGGGGGGGGGGGTGAAAAAAAATAGCAACTATGATATGTCTAAAATAAAGAGATCTTCGAATAATAACATTTGATATGAAATGAGGACAAACATGTATGTGAACAAAATGGTTCAATGTGCCCCGGTCTCCCCTATAGAATGAATAAAAACAAGGGGCTGTACGGAGTATTTCTATTTTTCCCCGTGTTCTCTTATCTTATGACACTTAATTATTTTATTGAATCGTCAGATATCCTCTTGCGGTCACATATAAATACTTTTTGTCTTCGAAGGAATTATTAGTGACCAGAAATTCGGCCGTTTATCTGTTATCACTAGTCACTTCAGTTAGTTATATAGAGGAATAACTCGTGTTTTCCTTTGGCGTTCGTCACTTCCGTTTCATGAATCCTTTATTACTCCACTATGGTAGCGATGATCTCTGTGTTAATATTATATTTGGAAAGTGTTTAATCAGTTCTATCACATATTATGTGATAATGACTGGCACCAATATTGTCCTTTAATGTAGAGGTTTTCACCTTACGTGTGTTCGAACATTAAATTTTATTATACAACAAACATAAGTTCATTTATAGAGCGAGCGCTTTTTATGGACATTGGTTCAGCTAGAAAATTTGCTCAATCCTTAATTTGGACTTGAAGTAAACCTTGTGGTTTTTCATCATATTCTTGAAGCAGTTATCCGAACAATCTTTCTTGAAGCAGTTATCCGAACAATCTTTCTTGCATTGCGATTAGGTCTAATCAAACGAAACATATAGGTATTCCAGGGTTGCCCACAAACTTTTTTTTTCGTATAACAAATGTTACTGGAAAATGTGGAGAAAAAGCTATGCGTGCGACGGGGGGTCGGGGGGGGGGCTCTCCCATAAAATTTTGAAAACCAGACGGCCGTAGACGCGATTTCCAGGCATTTCGAATACTTTCTAGTAACTTGGAGTGGGTAGTAAATTATGTCAGTTGCAGCATAAAACTGGTAAAAAGTCATCAATTGAACTTGAAATTGATTAAGAGAAACTAATCAAATTTAATAACAATTTAGTAAAATGGGATTCAAATATTACATAATGTAATGAAAAGCTTATTTATGATATTTAACATCTACATCATAGTGGTTTTGGAACTTTTTCCTGGAGAGATTTATAAGTACAATAAGCGTTGTTGAGCACATTATCTTTGTATAACTCTTGCCAGTGGCACTTTACATTCACCTATGAAATTTATTTCCAAAGAAAATGGCTCAATATCGAATTATTGACGGCCTATTGAGCCATCATACATGTATATTATATGTGACTACAAGGTACAATATTATGTACAAACTTATCAATTATTATTAAAGAAAATTGTCAGCTGCTCACTTTTATCACTGGGCTCGTCCGGTGCATGGAGTTGGATGCCAGTATACTGGAACACAGTACAAAAGAACCGAGAAAGGCCATGTGTACGTGCTAGTTCTATTCAGATGGCGTACGTGTTCATCATTGACTGGATTGCTTTCTTTCCGCTTCCATATTATTAAAAATATTCAAAACCCGACTGACGGCGCGACGCTTCCCGACAAACTGAGCATTCATTCCCGACAAGACCATAGCCTTCCTCGACAAGGCCATACCCCTACCCCCACCCCATTTTCAAAAACTCCTCGGCTAATAACTGATCGCACAATTGTGAGCTTTTTCAGATTTCTATTTTTTTCATGAAAATATTCCCCCCCCCCCGGCCTCGTACGCATATGCCTTTTCCTTGGAAAATTCAAATAGTTGACATTTGTATCTTGTTGATGGAGATCAGAAGAATGGTATAACTTTAGTCAGGGGGTTGTTGCCGGTAGATAGGAATGCTTCAGTGCCAATTTCCACACCAATGCACAGCTTTTACACGTGCCACCCGGAGAAGTTTCCATGTTCTGGGTGTTATACAGTGGTCTGATATGGCAGAGATCTACACAAAGTTGTTTTATTTAGAATCAATGGATTACCGAGAATTTGTTCACTGTCTGATATTGTGTCTGAATTGATAAAGTTATCATCGCGTCAAGAAGATAGCCAAAGATATCTGGCTAAGGAAGAACAATCCATTCTAATTTTACCTTAATTAAATCACGGTTTACCTCTTTACGCTGATTTTACACATGTTCACCTTTAACCTTTCCCGAATTTTCTTATAAGTACATATACTTAAAACATTTTTTGACAACCAATTTATCTAAGATAGCCATAAGTTAGTCTGTGGCGGATCAATTTATACGTAATTGGTAAACTGAAACCAGACTGTTTGCATACCATTAATACCATTAAGGTAATAAATCTACGCAGAAAAGGTCAAGAGATTTGAATTCAAGCTATGTTTTAGCCGTTAAGCTATTCGCAGACATCGTCATTTGTCTCGCCACGCAAGTCTAAATTGAATTGTAGCCCTTCTTTATGATCACGATCTCTGAATGAAATGAAATGGGGTTTAACGGTTCCGCTCCTAAACTGGGCTAATGAAGACGAACATATGCCATACAGTGTGCTATGAGGTTAATTTTACGTACATGCCACGGGAGCTCGGTTTTTCGTCCCATCCGAGCGATTAGACAGCTGTCATTGTCAGGCCCTCCGTCCTGCATCACTAGCTCGGGGAAATCACGCCGGAAAATTTGGATGAACTTTCTCGGCCAATGCAGGGATCGAACGATTTCTGAATGAGCAAAGTTTTTGAGCCAACCTTAGATCAACACAGTATCAGATCATTTGTATTTTATGATCAAACAGACCAAGATACTGTGGTTGGCATAGATATGTAAGCATAGATATTGCGCAGAACCAAAAAAGACCGAGGCAATGACAAAAAATGCATTAGCACGTATGAATAAAACATAAAGCGTACCTTATTTTAATTTATGCATAGCCTATACGCGAAGCAATACAAGCTTTCTATACTGATGTGCCGTAGGTACAAGTTCTGATCAAGTGCGTCTAAAACACAGATCCTTTTTCGTTTCGTTTTTTTTTATAGTTCAAAAGATCGTTTAACTTGTTTTCAAAACACTAGGATCTCAAAGATTGATTATATAACAGGCGTTCTAGTTGATGTAAGGAATTAGCCAATGAAACGGTCTGTTACGGCGAGTTCTTGGTGTGCTCTGCACAGAACTACGGGTAAACCGCTAGAAACGTCAACGATGATTGATTAATCTATGTCTGGCGCCATAGGGTCAAATCCGCTTGTATGCGCCCAAACACGACCCCCTAGTACAACCGGTCAAATCTCCGAGTATATAAAACGAAACGAACTATAGATCTGTATTTTTATCAGATTGGGTTCTGATCCTGGCATTGATCCGAATTTTTGTGATATTCAGTATAGATCGCATTACCTAGCAGATGTCTTTCGTTTGTTCGCTTTATTCTTTAAATATTGGCCAAATTGTTACAAATAACAACCAGTGTCATGCTGTAAGATTAGATAAAACAATGAAGTGGTGTTTTGTTGTTATCTAACACAAATATTGAAGAAAGAAATCGGATTTGTTCAGTAACAAATAACAAGTTTGCTTGCCGTTTCACTTTGTATGTCAGCTATTACACGATGCTCTAGAAGCATTTCTCCAAAGTGTTTTGTGGAGGGTGGGGTTGGGGATCTTTGAAATAAAATAACATTTGACAGAAAGCAAATTGAGATTTAGTTATCTAATGAATTTATCAAAAAATTATTTATATACTCTAAATTGACATTTACTTATCTGATTAATTTATCAAAATATTATTTATATACTCTTAATATAAATATAGACATTTACCAAAAAAACACACACAAAACACTCCCTAAAAGAACACTTAGGCTCAAATCATCGTCCAGACGGGTGGTGTTCTCTATTTTGTGTCCTATTGGGAATAGCCCACCAAATAGTGGTAAGCTGGTTTATTTCAAATTCCAATTAGCAATCTTGGTCTTTCAAACAGTTCTACATTGATGATGGGAAAGCCTTCTTCCAACACCGTAAAATGTGACATGACCTCGCGGTTACGCCAAGCTTGGTTTTATTGGTCGACAGACCTGGAAATATATCTTGGGGAAAGATTTAAATATTCAAGATGGGGGGCATGATGCATGTCTGGTTAATTTATAAAGTTCCCGTTAAAAAGTTGTAATATGTATGGTTTAATAGTCCAGAACGAGACATTGTAATAATATACATGTACTGATATTGTACGAGGCTCAGTCGGGTGTTGTTTCAATACATTATCCAATGTCTTTAGCTCGAGACCATTAAACAACTTAAAATGCAGACACTATTCGCACGTGCTTTTCTTTGAAATACGTCACTCGAGTCCAATATTCCATCTAGTATAGATAATGTACGTTTGGCAAGTTACCCGTACATTATTGGTACGCCAACATCAAAGGGAGATGTTACATCTATATTTTAAATTGAAATAATTTATAGTTTTCGGTGTATTATGTATCTTCAATATATTATGTAGTTTCAGAATCTGGCTGGATGATGCCACCCTGCCATCTTTGGGGAAAATGAAATATTCGAGATGGCCGTCATGGGGCATTTTCTGGTTATAAACTTTTATTTCATGGGGTAAAATTTGGGACAGGTTCTCGCGGACCTCGGTATGAAGATAGTTTCTGTAAGAGTTTGGCCCGCTGAATCCATCATCAATAGAGAGAGAGAGAGAGAAATGGGGTTTAATGTCCACTCAACACAAACTAGGTCATTTCGGGACTAACATATGGTTTAATTTTATTTCAATAATTCGCTTGCGCGTAGGGGTCTTTAGCAGTGGGAGGAAACCGGAGTGCCCGGAGGAAACCCACGAGGTTGAGAAGGCGCCCCTATCTCCATGCCACATATGCTCACACCAGGGCTCGAAACCACAGCCGCAAGCCAGAGGTGACCGGCCAGCTAGAGGTCGAAGCGCGGCACTCTAGACCACTAGGCCACCCACCCATCATCAATAGGTATTCCTCCTAAAAGTAGCAGCTAAAAGGGGCCAAATTCACAATGACGACTCGTTTTTGAGGTAAACTCATAAAACTCCCTAATACGACAGTGTGAGATATAGGTATTTCGTTGTCAAATTCGTCAGATATAAACATAAAAACATGTTCGACCAAAAGGTTTACCAACCTGGTGACACTCTTCCCCTTATATTCTTATCGATCCGAAGGACACAAATTATACACGGTCAAACACAATCAACTATCGGACTATCGTGAGTTGAAAGCAAATATTTCTAATATCTAACTGGGACTCATATATTATTTGTCTTGTGCAAACTCGCGTATTTGTGTAATTCACCCTCTCTTGAATCACTTGAATACTCGCAATCGGTAGAACATTCTGATTCTTCCCATTCCATCGGTGTGTAACGGGCATGATGTTTGTCTTGGTTATTTGGTGATTCATGCGCACCGATAAAGCTGGGGCTTTGTATCAATCTGACAAACATTTTCCATCCATCACCCCTCCCCCACCAACCATCTTGTTTTCTAATACTGAAGGTGACACGGATGGGTGTCATAGTGGATCATAATTTATGATTGCTAATTCGATCTCCGGAACTACTGTTCGTATGACCCTGTAATAAGTTTTTATATTACCGGTTTTATTTTCTTCTATGGTTTACTAAACCTAGTAATTTTGGGAACTATATTGGCGTTTCGTTCGGTCATGACACATTTCGCGATTCAAATATGAATTCTAAAATATTATAGTAATAATGTGTCATTTTGTTTGAAATATTGGATATCAGAAATCCATAATATATATTCACTGTAACACAACAACATCAAAGTTGACCGAGACGCAGCGTTTGCAATGTGGAAGCTTGTTGATGATATTGAGTGAGCGACTTGTCTCCTTTAACGTCTTAACTTAATCCTATTTTACCCTTATCCGCGGAACAGTTTACTTAAAAGAAATGGTCAGTAATGCAATTAGGAAAAATAGGTTAGTGTCACAACTCTATAAATTACCACATTTTTCATGTTAAACGAATTTCGTGAATTATTTATAGGTAGTAACAAAATATAGGTAAATAGTACTTACATTATACTTATCTATACACTAATATCGCTCTTATTGTTTACTTGTGGCGTTGACCATATTCTTTAACGAATGACCAATTACCAGTACTTTTCCTGGTTAACGAGTAATTCGTCCTGTGATGGTATTGTTAAGAAGGTGGCGTCCATCTTGTAAGCTACGCAAAACAAGGGTCATTACGCCCCTGAAATTAAACTTAAATATATAATAAGTCATAGATCAAATACCCAGGTGGCGTTACAATCAACCCACAGTATATTTTGACAGACTCTTGTAATTTGTCGTATGAAAGTGTCAAGTTGTACAATTTTTATACCAAAGAAGATGCCGCGTGATTGTGGTGTTCACGGACCCATCTTGATACGAATCCAGGGGCGGGCTTAATGTTTATTCCTTTACAGAATCGACTTATCGACTTAGCTAATGAAGGCGGTCCACTCGACACAAACCAGGTCATTTCGGGACTAACATATGGTTTAATTTTATTTCAATAATTCGCCTGTGCGTAGGGGTCTTTAGCAGTGGGAGGAAACCGGATAACCCGGACAAAAACCTACAAGTATAAAATTCAAACTAAGGTTCTTTTATGTGTACTCTAATGTATACTGGAACCCGCCTTTTCATCCTACTCAAACGACTATAAGACGCTGTCTTTGCGAGGCCCTACGACCGGAAGAACTCTCTCGGCCAACATCGGGAGCGAACCCGCGATTTCTTGACATTTATTCAAGTCGCTCGCAACAAGTGATCTATCTCTGGCCACCTTCTCCAGCCCATTTCTTTCAACTGTTATCTTGCTCTTTAGATAATTATTCAGGGCAGTAAGATATTTAAAATGTCAGATAAGCTTTGTAAGTTGAAAAATCAATGGACATTGGCACCCGTCCGATAAAGACTATAATATACCGGAAGTGGCGTTAACGATTGTCATTAAAGGTGAGATCGTCACGTAAATATTAAACATCAGTTTGGAGATCAAATACAAACAATTGAGGGTCAATATTTATAAATACGTAGCATCAATTATACTGTTTTAATACAATTATGAAGAAATGCTCTTGGTCTAGTAACACATACTTATGGAAGAACAATTACTGGATTGTGTTATAGTTTATTGCTCTTTCCAGTTACTAAATGCCTCTAAAAGAGTTGACATAACATTTCACGTATACGATACTTTAATAATTATGATTATGTCGGTGAATAAATCGTCTCCGTCTTATTTTAATAAGAAAAGTAAAAGACAACAGCAGCTGATCGTGATAATTTGCAGTTTTTGGACAACATCTTGTCTTTTCTGTCCAGGATAAAATGTTCTCAGATTGATTATAAGAGAAAACAGAATATCAACGGTAGATAATCTTCCGGCTTGGATTCAATCAGATTAAAATGAGGCATTGATTTGTTATGAGGGTATCCCCCGGTATCCTGTTTATATCGCTGACAGAAAGCATCAAATGTTGAAACATTTTACCATTTCTTTGTAGGATTGATAGATATTGGTGTTAGAAAGTTATCTTACACAATATGGCTGTTGGAATAGGATGAAAAATTCAATAATCTTCAAATGACGACCAGAGACATCAATAGATAACACTAAAAGTGGGCGGCTTCACTTCATGGCTGCAAGATTTTAATAAACTCAAAAATGTCTTTACTTATGTCCAACTCGTTAAGAAAATGTCGGGGTTATTTATAGAATTAAGGTGTACCTACGAGTGGTGAAAAGGCAAGAATATTTGAACAATTACCAAGATGTGTTTAACAAACTTTAAACATTGTGGCCAACACTTTGAAACAATTGAAAGTACATGTAGTTTGTCACGGTATTGACACAGCGTCATGCAAACAAAAACCTCGAAAATACATAATGTCTTTAATTAAGACTTGTACCGTTTACCCTCCCATGACGCAATACTATATCGTTATAATAGTCATTATTATCAGATAATTTATCACCGCAGTGTTATAATGCATTTTTTCATGAAAATCGTACTCGGCATGTTTTATCATAATATGATAAAATCGAATGAATGAAATGGGGTTTAAATTCTCTTCTTCTGCATCGACTAGGCTAATGAAGACGAGCATATGTAATATAGTGTACAGCGAGGGAAATTTTAATCAGACAACGGCGCTACGAGCTTCTTTTATTTGGAATTCCAACTGTCAAGGGTTCTTTTACGGGAGACGCTGTTCTCGAAAGACACCTCCCACCCCCAATCCCGCCGACACAACTGACAATCAATCTCGAAACCAGAAAAATTTTTGAAGAAATTTCTCTGGTAAATCGGGGTAGCCATTTTCCCGGAAAATGATATGTAATTCCTACGCGCGAAAGTTCTCGTTTATTTGCGTCGTACGCCCTGATGACCGAATTACTTAAAAATATACCCACGCGTAGAAAAATAGATCTTTACAAAAACTTGAATTTGTTCGTTTAGGATCCAATTTTTTATGTCAGCGAGTTGACTTTGACTCAAGGATCATTTTACAACAAACGAAACGACAATCCGACCTCCAGTTTTCGAGAAATCGACTCAAAAAGATTGACCAATCAGAGGTCAGAATGGGCGGGGCTTAGGTTTGAAAAAAATTGGAAAAAATGGACGGTCTAATGTGCCAGAGGCCTTCGGCTCCGCGGCTGCCTCTGGGAACGAGATTGAACTGACAATGTGTAATTGTAATTACATAAAATACACAATTTAGGCTGAATGTATTTGCAATATGATGGGATAATAACCAAAAGATTTGGGTTGCAGCCACTTTTCCTTCCGTCTCTAAAACTTTGAAAGTCTTCGCCGGCATGTTAAAACATTATTTTGAAGCCAAGGTTGAGATATACATGTTATACATCTTTCAATTTACAAGTTGTACATAATTTATAGTAGTTTTCAAGGCGTTTAAAAAAGACGTATTACTCTCATTAGGCTAGTCCTTTGATTATAAGGTCTCGCTTGTACGTGACATGGAGAAGAGCCGCCTGTTCAACCTTGTGGGTTTTCTCCGGGTCCTCCGGTTTCCATCAATATAATAAAGACCATTGCGCGCAAGCGAATTATTGGAATACAAATGAACCATCTCTCTCTCTCTCTCTCTCTCTCTCTCTCTCTCTCCCTCTCTCTAACCATTCGGCCATTCGATCAACCATGTTGCTACCTTTGTGATAGAAAACGTCCAATAGAAATAATTTTTTTGTTTTTTTTTTGGGGGGGGGGGAAGAGATTGAAACAGGAAATCAATGGTCTTGGGGTCATCTTCAGGGTACAAAAATTGTTCATCGTATTTTATTCCAACATTTTTATTTTTAGTTTCGGGCTCGCAGATACACAACCGAAATACGTCATATCCGCTAATGCGAACGAATTGTCTCAGAGATGACAATGTGTAAAGAGTTGCACTACACAGCAAGGTATATTTTTATATTTTTAAAAAGAGTATGGGAAATATTTTATATAATAAAAAAATTAAAAAAGTATGTACCTGTTTCAGAATGGGTTAACAATTCAACGTTTATCCGTTGTTTGTTTTATTAAAAAGTTTGTTGATGTACGACTTTGCTTTTGTGTGTTTTATTTAAAGTTTTGCCAGTATTTGTTTTTGAAATAGAATATGGCTTCTATCAACGAAAAATATGACTTTATGTCGGAGTTGAAAAAGAACAATAAAATACCGTATATTTAAATTTAAACTTACACACTCAAATGAAAGCATTTGTGCTCAGTCTAAACCCCCGAAAAATGTTATTTCGTGATAGAAAGACAGAAAAAATAAACAAATGTTTATGTAGCAACATTTACTCAGTCTGCAACATTAGTTTCAATATCAAATAGCAGAATGATAATATGGAATTCGAATAAACACGAGCTCAACAGATACCCCGCCCCACCCCCCATCGCCCAATAATAAATGCCTTTCACTTTAAATCGTTTTATAGAAATAAAATTTGACTATGAAATTAGTTCAAATTTCTATAAGTCCACAGAATGCAAGGTGACGCAATTGAGGCAAGGTATGCAATCTGATATCACCTGCACTTCAAATACCTTCGAATTCCATCTCTAAAACACGAAATCCAAGTTCAAACATTCGCTACTTTTAGGTATATAATATAAGCAGCGTGCATGGGTAGTGCATGAGGCAATACGCTGATATGGCTGTTCATATAATCGCCAATCCTCGATATATTAGTATTTCCACAGTTCATATCGAAACTGGGGATTCAAATTTGTTCAGCTAAAATTATAAATGATCCCCATGCTCTACCCATCTAGACATGCTTGTTCCTTAGGGATCGATGGCAGAAGTTTGATTTTTAATATATGACGTCACAATAAAAAAAATGGCTGATGCTTGGTTTCTGGTGCATAATACGTTCATACTTGTTAGTATAATGAGTGAGTTGACCACCGAGAGAGTTTCCGCAAAAAACATCACTAGAGATAAGTCATGGAATTAATGCCTTCAACCTGGAGAAGATCCGTAGTAATTACCATTTAAAATGTGAACTGTTTGTAAAAGTAGTGTAAATAGACTGCCCAACCTATTTACTAAGACTGTGTAACGCCAATCTGTTATATTTATATCTAGTCTTATAAAGTGACAGATGTAAATAAACCACATTCCTTAAAAAACATCACAGTTTTCTATGAATATTTAGTCAATTTATGTTGCTTTAACATCACCATTGTCGTTTTGAGCATTATCCTTTAAGATTTAATCCGTGCAGACAAATATGCAAGCCAGGGCGCATTGCTACTGAACGATCCCGGGTATCTTCTTGTGTGATGTCCCAGAAGACCTTTCAGAATTCTCAAATTTGGTTACTACAAAGTAGTTTCATAGAAGTACAAACTACAGATCTGACATGTCTAGTTGTCCGGTACATACCGAAATATACCCCCCCCCCAAATATTTGGCCAACTATAATGATTTATTGGGGTGTTCTTAGCCAGCCACATCCTCAGGCTCTCCAAAAAATTATGTAGCCCCCCCCCCCCCAATTTTATGAGCTGGCTACGGGTCCGTCATGGCGTATTTGTCAGATAATAAAATAGAATCATGGGAGGTACTTTATTAAACAATCTGATTATGGCCTATACTATATGAAGATCTGAACAGTTATAATGGGAGATCACGTCAGGGGTCAACTGGGAAGTTTTGGCCCTATGACGTCAGATATTGTTTAATCAGTCAGCGATGACGTTTTCATTTCAGGGTTGTACTTGACAAGGAGGGTCGCCTGTCCAACCTCGTAAATTTTCTACGGATCCTTCAGTTTCCGCCCACTGCTAACGATCACAACGCGCAAGCGAATTATTGAAATAAAATAGAACCACATGTTAGTCTCGAAATGGCTTAGTTTGTGTTGAGTGGACGTTTAACACCATTATTTTTTTCTCTCTGTTTTGCGTTCTTGTTACTAAACCAAATTTAAATTTGGTTGCAACGTCTTTTTAACAGATTTCTGTGCACATGCAAAATCAGTGTCTTATTTGTCAAATTATTGACGGGGCGAATTCGAACTACTTCATCACTTATTCTGTTTTACTTTAATCACGCAAATCTTTGGTTGTTAAATTTTTCACCTGTACTATATTTTTTTTCAAAAAGAAGAAATTTTCTCTAAATCTGATCTTAAAGAAACATTCTGTTGATCTACGGATTAATTAGCTTAATCAGATATTCGTTAATCCATGCTTGCATCTTTTATTTTGTCGGTTCCCACATGCAAAAAGCTTTCAAGGCACATTTTCAAATGCATTCACCAGGAAACACTGGAAATCCTTCCTATTTTCTTGTAAAACGGCTTACATCAGAGTTTGCTGATCCCATTGCCTTAATGCACATCTTAGCATAATATAAACAATTAACCCCATTCTTCCATTGACATACACTGAAACGAAACGGTGTCTTTTATTTGACTTCAGTCATCTTGAGAAGTTTTAGTTGGTAATCCCTTCTCCTTGACGGTAAAAGTAATTCTCACTTGGGTTTACTGTGACATGAGCGTTTGCATAAGGCGGTCAAATCCTTAAACGAAAATTGTCTGCGATATTGCCCGAGTTGGAAGCGGAAGTAAATTATCTGATTGAACAACAATTAAATGATACCGTGCACCTTACCAGATTATCACGTGCGTCATGTCTCAAAATATCTACACGTAACTGGAAAATTAGACCGTAAATACAGTAATTAAAGGATAAAAATCAGTTTTCATAATTTTATGTTAATTAGTCAACATGTCAGAATAATGTGAAATATATGCACAATCATAAATACCTTTTTAAAAAAACATTTTGGTTAAAAAATTGTTCAAATTCAAAGTTGGCCTTCTCTTCTACAGTGCAGGGGCGTTTTAAGGTTTATCATGGCGGAGGCTATGCTATTTTAAGGGCCCTCTTTCGCGGGGGTTGAGGGAGGGGTGTCTTGATTGAGGATTTTCACACCAGTGCAATGCAATGCATTCGCATTCAGTAGTGGATTCGACAGTAACAGTGTAAAGAAAACGATTGACTCGGACACGGGGTCCAGTTCCCTTGGAAAGAGGGGCCCTTTTGTCAGACGAGGGGACCTTTTGTCTGCCTTTAGGGCCCTCCTAACTAGGGTACATTTCATTTTTCTCATCGGTTTTAGCATTTTTCTCCTGTTTTATTTGTTCAACTTTTTTTTATTTTTTTCGCGAGGAGGCTGGCGCCTCCAGCGCCTCAACTATAAAACGCCTTTGCTCCGGTGCATTCCTGGCCATAACTTCGACGTGTTGAAGCAATTGGTTGTATTGTCTTGAATACGACATGATTCAAACACATCGTAAATCACCTTTATTCAGAAACTTTATGAATACAACAGTTCAATAACATTTTTTCCAACCACGACGTTTTAAGTAAATTGAGCTTTAAGCGAGGGAGAGAAAGAGAGAAGTGAGGTTTAACGTCCACTTGGCATTTCGTGGCCAACAACATATGGTTCAATTTTATTACAAATTTTCGATTCCTCGGTTTTATATGACACCTTGTCATTTATTACAGTACGTTAAAACAATTTCTAAAATGATCTACATTTACTTCAACCGTCCCCTTACAAGTAGAAAATTATATACTAGTAATTCATCATGCACACTAATACTATAAATAGATTGTTCAATTTAAAGACTGAGATATAAATAGTATCACTATACTTGATTGAAAATGCCATTCTTCAAAAGTATATTCAATAAAAACAAAATCTGACACGTAAAATCGAATTAAATTCTGTTCAATTCTGTTAAACATGAGGAAATACGTGGTATTAAAAACGAAACAATACTTTTTTTTAGATATTGCAAGTTAAATAAGGACTTCTTCAACTGTTGAAAGGAATTCAACCCATTTTAAATTCAAAATATCCCATTTTATATAAATAGTTTTATACCCAAGTCACGTAAATAAATAAAATAAAACCAAGTACGAACAATCCAAACCATTAGTCAAAATTCGAAGTCCAATAAAAACGGTCGAGGCAAAATAGTGTAATCAGCAGATGGACTGGTCACCGTGTACAAAATACACGACAAACAGTGGTAACAGGTGTCCGGAAGAGTAAGCTTACCCTGCCTGGCGCCACACCCGCCATCGCTGCATCCAAACTATTAGATGAAATATCAATGAAATAGCATGATTGGCCAATGGACTATCGGTATACAAAATGCACGTGATGAACAGTGTTAACGATGTAATAGACAGACATAATTAGGAAGATAATATTTTACGAGTCAATAAAATATATCTTGAATAATAGCCGAGAGAGACATGTTATATTTACCAATCAAGTCAATATGACGTCCATAAAACTTTTTAAAGGTTTTAATGAGTTTAGTGCGCAAGTATCCCTGTAGTTGAAGCCTAGATGACAAATGCCTCGATCTATTTAAAAAATCAGAATAAAAGGAACAAGCCCCCGTGTAACGTATTAGCTGAGACACAAACACTCCATAAGCTGGTGATATTGGAATGTTACTACTAATAAATGGAAAGTTAACGATCGGAAAGTCAAAGTCATCACGTTTATCGTACAATTTAACACTAAGTTTATGGCACAGTTGGTACCCATGGGGATACCTACCACTTGCTGATATATTTCCCCTCCAAATTCAACAATTATATTATCAATTAAAAAATCCAACATCTGAATTATCTTGTTGGCGGAAAATTTATTTTTTGAATCACTATGGTTCTTGACAAAATATGTGGAATTGTAATAAACTTAATAGATGGTCATTAAAACCATTTGAACATGCTACTTTGAATGCATTTGTTAAGAATGAATAGGAAACATCAAACGATATTGCTCTGTCATAATTCAAGAATATTGCAGTTTTGCTCCTGACCGATAAATCTGATGACTGCATATGGCAATAAATATCAATTAAAACTGGTCTGTTCTTTCTTCTTCCATATATAATTGAACATCAATGCCATTTGATAAGTACAATTAATGTCGGATTTCGCAGAGCGTCGGAATACCCAGTTTTGTCAAAACCGGAAGTATTATTATAACGTAGCTTCGATTCACCAGAGCGTTAACCCCTTTAAAAATGATAAACTTTTCTGTACATTCAAAATGTTCTTACATTAATTTTTATTTCATTTAACATGCATAGGTATTTTGAATAAGTCAAGTCTGTCGTTAATTTATCTTCTTCGTCGTCTTCAGTTGATCGCACACTTGTGTTTGCTATCACGTATCCATTGATATTCTGTGTTCTTTGTCGTCACACGGTTCAGAGACACTCGCCAAACCTCGGTACTGGAATCTGCCGAGGTTCATCTAGTGGGTTCAGAGAGATTAGGGTGAACAAACTTACGTTATTCGGGTTCAATCGGCAAGCCTAACAGGTGCTAGGAATATTTTTACGACTGTGAATTCGGGGGAAAATTTGTGGAGATTAATGAGTATTTGTCACAATTACTGTCTTACAAGAGATTATCAAATTATCAAAGAAATCAACAAAGACCTACGGTAGCGAGTTTTAGTCTCACCGATAATTGATTGGTGATGGTTAATCTTTTGTGGCTTTACGCCCATCGAGTTTTAATCTCATCGATAATTGATTGGTAATTGCTTGCTTCACACCCACCGATTGAAGGCCGGGTTATACGGTGTCGATCTAACGGAAATCATGTGACGGGACGGCTGATTAATGTCGTATATAAAGAATAAACAGAGCCCAGATTAACCAGATAGTTTCTGGCTGAAGTTATATGGAAAATCATGTCGGATTACACAAAGTGCCAGAGTGATCAGAGTTAGGATGTGACAAAGTCCACCGTATACTGCAATCTAATTGGTGGATAACAATGTCATCTGCGCATATGTGATATGTGGATTTTACAGTCATCAACCCAACATTCGCTAATAAAATATTAGACAATTGTGTTTCCTAAAGAAAGTTATTATAATTAATGTATGACTTTCTTGTATTCTGTATTTGATCAGATTTAGGAAATTCATACAGAAATGTCGCTTATAACAAGAATATTATGTCCACATCTCCATTCAACAGTGGAATAGACAAAAATAATATTTATAATGTCTATTCAAACTAATATTTATGCAAAATAAATATTATTCAATATGTCTGCAATTTCCAATGATGGAATAGTTCATCGTGTATTTATACGAGTATATAAATATTGATTAACAAATATGACTTCCATTGTACATTATTGTTTGCTATTATTTGAACAAAGTAATTTTAACTAAGTTTATTTGTGTGTAAAATATGGAAGCATTTTATAGGGCAGGAAATTTTGCTTTTGGGAGTTAATTTGATTTACCGATGTGTTATTTCGATCAACGATTTGACAAACTCTGTAGGATTAAACTCTTTAAGATTAAGCCGACTTAACTTATATTAGTTTTAACTCAGACGTATTATGTCGGCCAGTGCCGGACTGGAGCGCCGAAGGCCCACCTGCCAGGTCGTTGACCAAGGCCAACACAAGTACGCACCGAAGGCGCACAAGCGTTCGACGGGATCTTGTGTGTGTGTGGGGGGGGGGGGGACCGGGGGGTGTCTCCCCCCAGGAAAATTTTGAAAATTGACAACAACCTAAACCCATTTTCCAAGCGCATTCCAGACCTAAGCGGAAGAAGGTAAATTAGATAACAGAATGACCTAAGAGCACTATCATTAGATGAATTTGAGATCTCCTGTCCTGTGTCCTGTCCTCTCCTCCTTCTCCCCTCCTTCCCCCCTCCTTTCTTTCTCTTTTCCTTTTTAATTTTTCTTTATAGGCTTAGGCCTACTTTTTAAATGAGCTTAGGCCCACCAGTCACGGACAAGTGGGCCCAGTCCGACACTGATGTCGGCATTGCAACACAAAATCCGTTATATCTCAGAGATGCCATCCCACAAAAAGCATCGAATCGATAATCTTTTTTTTTTGAACCAATGTACAAATAGACGATTTATTCAATGTTGTTTTTTTTTTACTTTCCCAAGTTTACTTTTATGTTGTTTGTCCTTGTGACCTGTAGCTGTAAAACTAGTGACAGCTTATGTACTGTTGTAGAGTTGGCACAAAAACCAAAGAAACTGGTCTAAGTCGACAAAAACTATTTCAGTTTGTTTGTCCTGGTAATAATTCAGAGGTCATTGTCTGAGGAAAGTTGTGGTACTAGCATACTAAAAAAACTTACATGTACTGGAATTTATATCGCGTTTGCTTTTCAAAATGATTCAGCCATTCGCAACGTTGGTTCATTTGTTTGTCAATCGCCATACAATAACGCAAATCCAAGTTAGACGGAAAAACGGTAAATTTGATTCTGCTGTATTTAGCTACCCAGTTTGGGTTTGTAAATGCTGAACCCTAGAGCTCCAAGATCTAGGGGGCCTCTGGGCAAGTGGAAAATATACACTATATATTATGTACTATAGCCTCAAAGCCCCAATAACACTCTTGTTGTAACTGAAAAAATATGTCCCAATCTTCATTCTGGTCAACAAATCGTATTATTTTAGAATATTCCAATTAAATGATGATATAAATTTCATCTTAACACACCTAATTTTAAAAATTGGAAAAATTCAACCAATTGATTTGAAAAGTCTAACGTAAACCTTTTCAAATGTGACTTGGATTTTAAAATATTTTCGAACCCTCTGGACAAATAAAATAGGTTGTAATGGATAATTTACGCAACAGGTAGGACAATTAAACATCTAGTACTTAGAATAAGGGTATTATTTATTTTCTGGAGCTACCAAGCCAGCAAGAATGTTATTGTCCCTTTAAACATCCTTCATCATTGCCTGGTTTGCTAAATTTTGTTTATTTTTAAAATAACCAAAAATCCCCCCCCCCCCCCCCAAAAAAAAAAACAAACAAAAAACAAAACAAAAAAAATCAACAACACCCCCACCAGAGGCGCTTTATAGTCGAGGCGCTGGAGGCTCCAGCCTATTCGCGAAAAAAAATCAAAGAAGTTGAAAAAATATAATGGGAGAAAAATGTTTAAACCGATGAGAAAAATGAAAATGTAGGGTAGACAAAAGGGCCCCACGTCTCACAAAAAGGCCCTCTGGCCAAGGGAACGGGCCACCGAGTCCGAGTCAATCCACTACTAAATGAGAGTGCAGTCATCACGTTTTCTGAAAACCTACTAATAAGCTATTCAGGAAAGAGATGGCTAGGCCGCCCAGTGGGGCCTGGTTTGGCGGAGAGATCATTTCTTTGCTGAATAGATTTCCGGGATTACCCGTGCTGCTTGCACAATAGGCCCACTCCACCATATTCCAATAATTATTATTTGAATGAGCTATTTGTTTCTCATTCAGGCTTCAGACGAGTAATGAATTAGGCCCCGGCCCTCTGATTTAACTGGCCTCGAAGGGCCTGGAGGATATGTCATTGTCAGAATGCACCAAAATGATTTCTATTTTGCAAAACTCCCCCCCCCCTCTGAAAGAGGGTCCTCAAAATAGTACAGCGCCCGCCATCAGAGGCGAATTCAATGGGGGGGGGGGGTGCAAAGCGCCTAATTTTCGACAGTGCCCTCCGAAAGAGTGTCCTCAAAATAGTATAGCGCCTGCCATCAGAGGCGGATTCAGGGGGGGGGGGCGCAAGGGGCGCACGCCCCTCCTAATTTTCGATAGTGTCCTTTTTTACTACTGAAAGTGCCTTTCAACTAGCTTTTTTACTCGATTTTGAGGTTCTTTTTCTACGATTTCCGAACGTTTAGACGAAAATATCAGCCAAATAGCTCCTGGATTGGCTACAGATGCAAGGAAATGACGGATTATTTTCTTGGGGCCCCCACCAGCCTCTCAGCGGCGTGTCCCGTCTCCGCGGTCAGTGCCCTCATTTTGCGGCGCCCCCCCCCCCTTTTCAAAATTCCTAGATCCGCCCCTGGCCACGACAAACCTTAAAACGCCCCTGACCCCCACAGCACCCCAACAACGCACACTTACATCTTCCTATAGTCAAGAAGTGGCGGGATTGGTTGGGATACCTTAGGACCTCTCTTTATATAAACCCGACCCTGATTGTTGATACTTTAAAAGAAAATGCTGTTCGTGCAGTTTTCTGTTCAGCTGACATATACCGACATATCAAGGTATTAAGGCCGACTTAAAACCTGTTAAAGTGCCCCTTTGGATGTTTCTTTCTGTTTTTTTAAGAGTAGATGTATTTTTAAGAGTAGATGTATTTTTTTTAGATGGTTGACACAAACCACAGCTTGTAAAGCCGACCCTTACACTTGAAATATTTACTCTATAAGGGAAGATCACCTTACCTAAAACACGCGTCAGTTTAGTAATGAAAAGCAACTCAAGAGCTACCGTCAACAAAAAGCAAGTAGCGATTAGCAAGATAAGGGCGTTCTTGACAGTAATTGTGCTTAGAACTGTCGCTAAATTGGATTCTTAATCTTTTGACAAAAATTTGGATATGTTTTATACTGACCCAGAAAGAAACTTGTGAAAAGATTAAAGAGTCCATTATACCCGGCTTCTATAGTACAGATGTTCGTCAGATAAAAGTAATCCCTTTTTAACGGCATGGTCCTTGAGTGGTCAACGAGTTAGTCTGTCACTCAAATGAATTTGGTATTGTGCGAGTGTTGGCTCATCGGTCGGTTCACTTATTCCACCAAACTTTGGGAGAGAGAGAGAGAAAGAGAGAGAGATAGAGAGAGAGACAGACAGACAGAGACAGACAGAGGTGGGGTGGGGGTCACGTCCACTCGGCACAAGCTAGGTCATTTCGGGAGTTGGGGGGGGGGGGGTCATTAGCAGTGGGAGAAAACCCCATGAGGTTGGAAGGCGACGCTACTACTTGTCAGCTACAAACGGCGAATCGAAACCACACCGCTTGACCCAGTGACAGACCCTGTAATCTAACGCGCACATATGTACCCATAGAGCAACCACAGTTCACAAATTCTGTATGTAACTTGCTTTTGTTTGAAAGTTTCAAGATTCGAACAAATCATTGATGAATATAAAAATAAATAATTTTATTCATCATCCTCTTCATCACTATCAGATGTTTCTCTTAATATTGTATTATGTCGAATATTTCTAGGACCATTAACACGTTTACCATCATCTCCTCCACCACCTGAACAAAATAGAAAATAACTTTATATTACAGATCTTCGTGATTAAAATACAGATCCTATTTCGTTTCGTTTATTATAGTTCAAAAATTTGTTTTACTTGTCTTTACTACACAAGGATCTGGAAGAGTTGTTATCATGGACGAGTTCTGGATACTGTGAGGTATTAGTCAATGAAACGGTCTGTTGTGGCGAGTTTTAGTCGTGGGTCCCCCCCCCCCCCCGATTGATAACAGGTCTTCGGGAATGGTCATTTAAATAGGAATTCCTTGTAGAATTATTCAAAGACTTGTCAACGCGGTACACAATAAAAATATTATAAAGACCTACGATGCTACCATCTTAGAAAAGTCTACACGTCTTGGACTTGTTTTCTGAGTTTTGCATTGATTTATAAATGAAGAAACAATGCATAATTCATAAGTTATCTGATCGCAAAAGTTATCTCCCCGTTTACGTTGTGAAGCGATTTTCACACCACCTGATATCTGGATGTTCACTGTTTACTGTTATCAAACAGGTTTTGTGACTTTCACATTAACTTCTTTATGTGGACAAATTAGAAGTATAAACTTACGATTTTCTCTGTCAATTAAAAGTGTGCGAGGAATAATAACTTTAGCATGCCTCTGCCATCTTACTTTTGGTTCCTTTAACACGGGTTGGTGGCAACCTAAAATGGCGCTGTACATTACGTTGAATTGCGTGAGTTGAAAAGCAAGAGGAATCTTGCGCATGACTTTGAACTCATCCAATGTATTACCCTTCAATACCCGTACTCTAAATTCTTCCGCATAAATAACTTTGGAAATGAGGAACAGGTTCCTGGTGTGGAAATCGCCTACTGAAGAAATAAACATAAATAAATATTTGGAAGCAATTTTGTGACATTAGCGGTCTTTAAACCTTGGTGTATCAACAACGATTTTCCTAACGCAGATGTCGAAACGTCAAACATGCATCCCAAATATAATTTGACTGAAAGGGTAATATGGAAATCTTACGATATGTATCTTTAACTGACAGAACCAAATTCGCCATGCAGGCATAATCCAAACACCAATAAGGGTTCGTGGATGTACTAGTGAAAAGTTAAGATATTTTACCAAACTCAACGAATACTAATCTCACCTGACAGAAGAATCACCCCCAACCACCAACAAGAGATGGGAACTCGAGAATTGGCCGGGACGCGGCAGTCGTCACATCTCGTTACTTGAAAGAGCTTAATTTTCGAGTGAGGGGACATAACTCGAACTTGCCTCTCAGACTAGCAATTATTATTTGCCCATTGACTCCAATGTTGAATGGCTGTAAGATCACAGACTGTAGATTTTTGCTCAACATTATGTTGGTTCCAATCTTTAAAGACACAACGGGGACCACATTTGACAATATCCCCATCATAATTGTGTAGGGGGTCGACAGTTTAGATTTTTTGCTACAGGGACTTGATGTTGACTGGGGTCAAAATCTCACTTCCGATACAATGTGTGTTCTGCAGAAAGACACGTACACCCTCTATCCCTCCGCTGTAATATCATCACAGTATTAGCCAAATCTCCTATAAAATTGCAAATTTGATCCCTTTTCCAGTTCTAGATCAAAAAGTTAACCCAAACATGCAGGAAGAAGGGAGACAAAAATTAAGGGGAAACTTGTCTATTTATAACTCGCAAACATGACTGTTTTTTTAATCCTCATTCGCCTTGACTGTGAATTGCTAATCCGACTCGGTACTAAAGTTATCCTCGATACCCCCAGTGAGCTCGTTCTGTTCTACTCCACTGTATACCCCGGGTCCATCCATGTGGTTTTCACGTATTCAAATTATCTGAATATTTATCAGGGCAATAGGGACACAGAATGACTAAATTCTGAAACCTTTTTATTCCAACCTACATGTACACCAGATTATATTTTAGATTTTATGAGCATTTTAAAACCCTGCTTTGCGTTATTCGGGTAAACAAAATGAAAATGACTAAGCATATTTATTATTATTATTCGAATACAGTGTATGAAAAATATTTTGTGTCGATATGAAATTGTCTGTGAATAAACTAAGTGCATGTACTGTGTTCGGGTTGTTATGTGATAAAGGGGAAAGTACTCTGTTTAGGTTTGTTGGTTTGAATTTAACGAGTTCAATTTTGTTGCATCCCGACACCCTACGTAGCTGGTAATGTAACTATATTTTCTACATTGTGCGTTTATACGTTAGAATATTAAGAGTGTGGGACTAATATGTACTCTTACTGACCTATTAAAGTTAAAGCATATTCCAATGGAAAGCCACAGAAATGTTAATCAAAAAAGTTGGCAGGTCGAAAAAGACCGCGAATAACACTGTTTATGTGCTGTTATATATTCGCTAAAGGAAAAATATATATCATTAATTATATATACATTGACATCGTGCATATTCAAATGGGATTGTGACCTATGCAAAATTTGAGTCAAATATATCTAGACCTACAATGTTTTTTGCGGTTTTCAATCAGGTTAAAGATTGCCTGTAAAAATTATCTTACTTTCTGGGCGGGAAGGACAAGTTCCCGTTAAAGGAGCTAAGTCTCTAACTCATATCATCCAAAATCTTCAACATTGAAAACACGAATTATTTGTCAATTTAAATCAACATTGATGCTGTGATCTTATCGGAAAAAGATGGGCTTCTGATATCCAATATTTAAGACAAAAATAAACATTTTACAATTGGTACACGAATCGTGTACCACAATGCGTTTCTGCCCCAGTTCTAGCAAGAGACTCGTGGAACGAGGCTAGAAACATTGCACCAAATCAAACGCCATATGTAGACTGGAATAACCAGACACTTGAAATAGCCACTCGATTGACACTGCTGGCTTATTTCGCTGAACATTACTGATTTGAAATTAGAGTAAAAACGAAAACCATTGAATGTAAATCGCTTAATTCATATTACAGTATTTAATGCGTTGCAACCCACTTGTGCCAATTTCTATGTCCTAAATGTTAGCGATTTAGCTCCTTTAACATATGAAAAATATGTAAATTATACAAAAGGCTTTTACTTACAAAATGGTGTAATATCAATCATTATATCGCCTTCGTTTGGTAAATCAGATATCTGATACATCGATAAACCGATTATTCGAACTGCAGCCGTTTTATTTCCAACATTACCAAAGACAATGGTATCTTTAGGGAGTCGTTTGTTGACTCGCTCTGGGCGAGTTAATTTAACTCCTTCTAAACTACTTATATCAGATCTGATCATTTCTTGTAACATGTTAACCGCGACTAGTTCTTCAGATCTACGCAGCATCCAGTCTAACACATTCCTTCTTTTCTCCAAAATAACGGCATTTAACTCAAATCTGCTGGCTTCATCTAAATGCGGTACTACGATAAATCCATCCCCTTAAAAAAACAATACTTTATTTATAAAATTTTAAATTAAGGTTGCTGATCGCTATTTTCAGATATGTAATACACACTTAAGCTATACAATTAACATTTAGTTAAAAATGCATTATGGGAGATTAGATAAAGAGTTGGCTGTTCTCACTATAAATAATAGTTAAAAACTAGTTAGTGTAAAGGTAATTAATTTGCTGAAAATTTCAGTTAAATTGATCCACTATGGACCGAGAACTAAGCGGTTGAAATTTCCGCCTAGCCTCGATGATCAGTACTAAAGTCAGTAAGATAAACAGTATAGTCTCGATTATCCAATTTTTAATTTAATTATCAATGAGCGTTAAGCAACATTTAGGATTCTAATCCAGCCAACATCGAAGGCTAGCCTAAACATCGAGAGTTTATTATGGTCTAGATAATTAATTAATGTCTTATTAAGAATTTAGATAACATTTCAGGCCCCCCAAAAAAGACTTGTCATAGACAGATTTAACCCTTGCATAATGCATGTTTAAGAAAATAAAATCAAAACGTCAACGACTCGATTCCATTACATTAAAAATAGGAATGTGGAAAGATTTTAGCGCATCATTTTGTAATTACTGAACATATTTGAAATGAATTGATTTGCATTTATTGAACCTTTGCAATAATGGTAGTTTGCAACTGGTTAAAAATCCCTCAAATGGCGACCAGAGACTTGAAATCGGGTACACATATAATGCGACATACTCACTTTTGGACCGCTCGCCTTTAGAACGTCACCAAGCAACTAAGTTACACGAAGAATAAGTCTTAATGAAATCTCAAACAAATTTGTAAGCCGAATTATCCAACTAATTGGCGACAGTTTTGATTTTGATTGTAGCGTACAGCTTTTAAAAAGTAATATTGATGTTGCATTTGATCAAAAATCTAAAATAAATGATTTGAAATGAAGAGTATATATATATATATATTACAGTACACGTCTATTATAACCTGTATTAAAATTTGTTTTATTAAGAATATTTATTATTTACCAAACAATTTCTTTCCAACTTCTTCTCTGATTAAATTCCAGCATTTTTGTGGATCGCAACTCTTGATTTTCTTCACAATATGATCATCTAATAGAAATGTTTTTACCATAATTATACTATTATACTATTTTCTGATATTTTTGTGTGATTATTATACTTTTACGAAGTATCTATCGCCTCCCGCTTATCTACACGAATGCCATTACTATGACGTCATAATCGGTTCCGAACATTAGGACGAGTTTGATTGTTCAAAATACCGCAAACTGAACATTTTGAACCTAAATGTGATGATATGTTTTTGTTTTCATTTTAAACTTCCTTTACATCGTGTGTAGAATCGGGACAAAATTAGAGGTTACATTAACGGAACCTCCTTTAGTGTCTGGTTCAATCTGATTAAAATACAGATCTATAATTTCGTTTCGTTTTTTTTATACTTTGGTTGGCGTCATAATAATGGGAGAACGCTAGATCGGAGACGGTCCTACGCAAATTGTGACGTCATATGTGAATTGTGGGTTAGGGTAAGGGTTAGGCTTGATCATGGGTTAGGGTTAGGGCTAGCCCTGTTTATATCTCGGGACTTTGACCAAATCTACAGGTCCTAGCCCTTACCCTAACCCTAACCCACAATTAATATATGACGTCATATGTGCTAAAATGCGTAGGACCATCGCCGATCTAGCTTTCTCCTCATAATAATGTGCTAAAATGCATAGGACCGTCTTCGATTTAGCGTTCTCCTGGCCCTCAAGTGAATAACGAAATTTTGAACAACTAAAAACGAAATAAAATAGGATCTGTGTTTTAATCATTTGGTATCATATTGTATTATTTCAATCAAACATAACAAAAATTTTGTAGTCGTTTTCTTATATGTAAAAATCAATTGCTTCCTTTTTTGTGGTATGCCGAAATTCCATTGTTGTCTTTATTATCTAACATAATGTAGTCGTTTTCCTATTTGTAAAAATCAATTGCTTCCTTTTTGTGGTATGCCGAAATTCCATTGTTGTCTTTATTATCTAACATAATGATTCCAGATATACTGCATTTTTAGTTAAAATGACAGGTGCGGTGAAAGTTTTTAAAATTCGACTTGACACATACCGCAATCGATCAAAATTAATAGTTGAGAGCTTGGCCCATCAAAAATCAAATAGCAGATATTAGATTAACACACCTCTTGATTTGGAATTGAATCAAGGAAATCCAGCCCATTTAAAACATTTATGGAGCAGTTGGATCTTGGAATTTATTACATTGGTCATAAAGCTCATTCAAGAGGCAAATCTACCCAATAGATTAAGCTTTTTACTTCCCGGATGAGTTCGGTCACACTTAACACCATCGCTATGCCATCATAAAACCCCCTCAACCCCCTTTTACCTACAACTTAACACGTACAGATCATTTTAATGTTTACACCGCAATCATTGACTTTACTTTACCTTTCCAAACAAACAATAAATTTCTAGAGTCAATATATTAAGTTAGTTTGAGACACAAAAAGTAATAAAATTAGAGGTGTTACCAACTTCAAGACACATTGACAAGCACTTACTAAATTTTGTCATTTTTACATTTTTTTCATCGCTGGTGAATTTATCAAAGCCGTAAAGTAATATATTTATTCGTGAATTTATCAAAGCCGTAAAGTAATATATTTATTCGTTAATTCCGGGACAAAAACAACTTTAAATGAAATACATAGGATTGTATGTCTTAGTGTTCTACACTGACTGGGCTAATGAAGACGGGCAGACGACAAACAGTACATGTTATATGAGGGAAATGGGCAGACGACAAACAGTATATGTTATATGAGGGAAATTTTTTCCTTTCCTTTATTTCGAATCCCAACTTGCAAACATTTTTACGTGCACCCCAAAGTGTACGGGACTATGGATATTCGTTCCATCCGAACTACTATACGTTGCCGATTGCTAGGCTGTCCGCCTCGTATAGGCCTGCAACTGACAAGGAGAAACCGCACTGGACACAGTTCTAATAATATGGACGTTACGTAGCTCAAACCAAAGTCTTTATTAAGCCTAGTCGAAACGTCACCCAGGAATAAGCAGAAAGTGTATTGCCGATTTACTGAAAACAAATTGTGCTCATACGTTTGTCCCAAAATTACCTAGTTTGTGTTGATTGAATGTTAAACCCCAGACTGCGTTTGCTAAGTGGAGTTACGCCCCTTGAAAACGCCAAAACGTTTTCTAATAAACCCAGGGGCGGATCCAAAGGGAGGGGTGTCCAAACCCAACCCTGCTCAGCTACATAAAGAATTAATGCCTTGCATCAATGAAATTAAATCACAATGTGATTCTATATCATTATACAAATGATTTCTCTCTTTAAAAAGCTCAATTTGTATGTATGCAAAATTTTGGCATCATGGGGTTATCGTCCACTTGACACAAACTAGGTCATTTCGGGAATCTTTAGTAGTGGGAGTACACCGGAGGACTAGAAAGAAACCGAAGGACTCGCGAGTCCTTACAACCCAAGTACCGTGACTAGGCTCGACAACTCTTTTATTTGTCGGAAATCATTTTTTTTTTAAAAAAAGAAAAATGAAAATGAATTTGAGATGGTTTTTTTCTTGTGTAATAATTTCGGAGAAAGGGGACGTATTATTTGCGTGCTTTTTGACATGGACTTTAAAGTCGACTTTCAGCATACATAATCAAAAGTGGTCTTTGTTGTCCCCTATTCGCCCGTTAATTTCTGAAGGTTAACACATTCCCATCCATGGCTCCATGGTATATCGAACGTAAGTTTATATGTTAGAATTATTTAAAATAGCATTATGCAAGAGCAAAATCTGCTTATTACAGGTCTTTCTTTAGGCCTGAAATGTTATCTAAATAATCAATTAGACATTAATTAACATATCCAGACCATAATAAACTCTTAAAGTCAAGGCTAGCCTTCGATGTTGGCGGATTGAATTCCTATATGCCGCTTAATGGCCGTTGATAATTAAATCAATCAAGTGGATAATCGAGACTATACTGTTTACATTAATGATTTGAGTAATGATGACCGAGGCTATGTGAATATTTCAAACGCTTTTTTCTCGGCTAATAGTGGACCAATTTGACTGAAATTTTCAGCAAATTACCTTTACACTATCTAGTTTTTAACTATACTATTCAAAAAAAGTAGGGGATATTTGATTTTTAAGTGTTATTAAAGTCACCTAATGAAACTGACGAAGAAACAAATGACAAAATGAAATGAAGTTCACATTCATCGATTTATTCCAAATGATCGTTAGACTAAGTAAGGCACAGACTGACCATTATAAGGGTAAAATGATACCCGGGGTCAAACAGCAAAGTTACCACAGCATCACAACAAAGTCAGTAACGGGTAAATCCTCTTCTGTTTGCCAAACAAGCATTGATCCGACGTGGCATACCCCTAATGAGACGTCTAAGGTCATTTTGGTCCAGATTGTCCCATTCCTGTTGCAACGCAGCAGCAATTTCTTGGACATTGGCAGGACGTTGTTGACGTTGACGTAACCTCTATCCAAGCATGTCCCAGACATGCTCGATGTGGGAGAGGTCGGGACTCAGTGCTGGCCAAGGTAATGTGGTGATGTTCTGTTGTTGGAGGTAACCTGTAACGATCCTGGCCCTGTGACATCTTGCGTTGTCATCCTGGAAGATGAAACGGCGGCCATGACGTCGTGCGAACGGCACAACATGGACTGCCAAGATGTTGTTCCGGTAGTACTGGCCCTTAACACGCCCTGCAACAACATGTAAAGCCGTTCTTCCAGCAACAGTGATGCCTCCCCACACCATAACAGAACCACCCCCAAATCGATCATGTCTGATGACGTTAACGTCTTGGAAGCGCTCGTTTCGACGACGCCACACCCTCCTACGTCTGTCCAAAAAATCAACAGTGAACCTTGACTCATCTGAAAACATCACATTGCTCCAGCGTCGATTATCCTAGTGTTGACGATCCCTACACCAACGACGTCTTGCCTGAATGTGATTATCTCTCAAACAAGGGATCACGCGAGGACGTCGGGCGCGAAGGTGACCCCTATGCAGTCGATTCCGAATCGTCTGGCCACTCACTCTCACACCAGTGTCTGTTTGAAGACGAGCGCTGATCTGATTTGCTGTGATGACACGATTTCTCAAGGCCAAGGTACGGATAAATCGATCCTGGGCTTGAGTTGTCGCCCTTGGTCGACCTGGGCGTGGTCTGTCCTGTACAGATTGTGTATCACGGTATCTGGACCATAGCATGCTTATGACAGACTGAGAAACATTCATCGTCCGCGCCACAACCGCCTGTGTTGTGCCGATCTGTAGCATGCCAAGGGCACGTAACCTTTCATTTTGGGTAAGCCGACGCATATCAAAATTTGTTTTCTGGTCACTAAAACAATTAAACTGATGTTTCCAACCTGGAATTCAATGTCACAGTGACTGTAACATTCAAAGTCAGAGTCGTGCAAATCTTGGGTTGGACCCCAATGATGATCCCAAGCATCACCTGCATTCCATGCGGTAGCTATTGGTGCGTTTGGGCGTCACATGTAACTGGAAATGTTTCTTCTGTCAGGTTCTATAGTGACTTTTTTCGTAGTCATTTGCATATTTTAGTATTATGCCCCCAAAATCAAATATCCCCTACTTTTTTTGAATAGTATATTATAGTGAGAACTGCCATCTCTTTATCTTATCTCCCATAATGTAACTTTTAATTACTATCTAAGGAACATGTGTTAGTCAGCATGGCGTGAAGGGATGCAAGTAGACTAGACGACGATAGCCGCTTAAAATTTGAAATTATCGTTGTTAAATTTGTTGTAGGCCTACTACTAAATTGAAAAAGAAAACAAATTTATTCCATCTGTTTTCATGTTTGAAATGCCTTTCTTTCTCACATTTTTGATTACTGAGCCTTATACCAGGATCTTGGAGACCTACAATCAAGAACTTGGCTCCGGGCATAACCAAACCTTGGATTGCAGTCCTTCCTTTTGTTAAGAAATGGGGTTTAACCTCGACTCGACACAAACTAATCCATTTCGGGACTTACATATGGTTTAAACTTATTTCAATAATTCGCTTTCGCGTAGGGGTCTTTAGCAGTGAGAGGGAACCGGAGGTCCCGGAGAAAACCCACTATGTTGGACACGCGACCCTATATCCATGTCGCGTACAACTGGGGATTCGAAACCACGTTAGTTGACTCAATGACAGGCTTTATGATACAGCACCCACGTGCTAACCATTCGTCCCCCCACCCAGCTCCTTTTGTTAGGGTTAAAGAAAGAACATTTTTTTGTGGTCTTCCGTTCATAGGCGTACGGGCTCGATGACAGTTAGGGGGGCAGAACCCGAATAGCCCGAAAAATTTTCGGGTTTACAGACGCCCCCCCGTCTTCCCCCTCAAGAAAATTTTGGAATATTTGACGGCTGAAAACACCTTTTCCTTTTATTTCAGCCCGTGAACAAAGCAACTTCAAAGTGATCTAATTTAGCTTAATTGAGGTGCCTGACTCGAATTTCAATAACTCCTTTACAGTCCACGAATACGGGAAAATTGTGAAAATTTAACTGCCGCAAACGTCTTCTTGCTATTTTAAATTTTAGCCTGTGAATACAGTAACTTCAATTTGGTCAAGTACAGCCCTGCTAACCCGAATTTCAAACAACCAATCAATCGTCGCGGTGTATGGGGGCATCACCATCCCGGAGAAAATTTTGAAAATTTAACCGCCGCAAATGCGTTTTCTAGTATTCTAGCCCGTGTAAGTAACTCCAAAAGAATCAAATGGTTTTGTAACCGAAGTCCCATCCGAATTCCAAGCATTCAATCAAACTGTTGCAGCTGCATTCACAAATACTAATATATGCCCGAAAAATGTCGCACAAAGTAGGGTGACTCCAGACAAAATGTATTAATCCATAGTTAATTCAGTACAAATTCGTGGTTTTCAATTAAAAGAAAAGTAAAATTGGTGTTTTATTAGGGTTCAAGGACAGTTAGGGAAGCAAAACTAAAAAAAAATCAAGTTTACAGACAAAGGCGCCGGGTTTTTTCGAGAGGCGAAGAAGCTGAGCTAACCATGTATAGACCTCCCAAGAAAATTTGGGAATATTTGACGGCCGCAAACGCGTTTTATTGCTATTCCAGCCCGTAAAGTTAGTGTTTTATTAGATTTCGGGCACTCTATTTTGCCAAGTATATGAAATATACTCACTTTACCTGTCTGCCCGAAAAGTCAGCTTGCCCGAAAGTACGCCCCCACTGCCCCCCTGGCTCGTACGCCTATGCTTCTGTTGGATTGACTCTCACATGATTCAGAGTTCTTTTAAGCTAAATTTAGATGTATTTGATTTTTGGTAACACCAATAACCACCAAAGATATCGATACACTACTATAATAGAATCATTCCTTGAAAGCGAGGAAATAAAATACCACCAATAGCTGTAGTATATGTCATGTTTTTATCAACGAAATAATTTTTATTGCCGGTAATGTAATATTTTCATCGCTGTAACTATAAATTTTATTTGTAAATGTTTCCACTAAATTCCCCTTTCATTGCTATCTATTAAGGCAATTTTCATGTTTGAGTGTGTAGAGACGTGATAAATAATCAGCTAAGAAACTGAGAATACCCGACAAGTGATAACACACATTTAAAGGTGAAACACAATCGGGATTATTCACACTTAATTGCATCCAATAGCTGTAATGTCTCTGGTAAGAAAGACAGCCATTTCGTGTAATGGGAATCCAGCCTGTTATATAGTTGTATAATTTAATAATATGGTGATGTGTGGCGTGCTTTAACCCTACAACGGCTCATCATATTCTCCCATAGTCATCCAGAGCCTACTAATCAACAATACAGCATTTCACTAATTTGCTGCCTTGCTCTAGAACTTGTTATTTGATTGTGTGTTTGTTCAGTTACATTTCCGTCTTTAGTTTGGGGTAAAAGCAAGGAATGAATAGCTTTGTAAGTTATATCCGCTCTCTACTGATGGTCGTATTGCTGACTGAATTAAGTCATTACTAGCGTGTCAGAAAGGAGTTCCAGTTTAATTAATTAGTCTAATATGAAGAGTAAATATTTGGTTGGCTAGGGTATTGTTACTCGTGCCGTGCTGACAGCCCTACGTTTAAAAGCAGCATTGATTAAATCGACACCAGTTCGTTGTGGGATATGATCAATATACTCCAATAATCACAACGCTTTAACTGATGCGTTAATTAGAGTTAAAGCCCCTTGTCTACTCACCATTATCCAGTCATTTCATATTTGACTGCATCTAATGAATTTTTCTTCCAATGAGCTGCAATTCTGCTTGATAATCGAAAGACAAAGTTCACAGAGGTTTCAATCCTGACGTCATGCTCATTGAATTTGAGGAATTAATTGATCATTTCATTGTTAATGTTATTCCAATGAATTTGTTAAGCGTGTGTTTTTGATCAACACACCAAATCCAATTTAAGATGATACCCTCTTTTCTCCTTTGTTACCGTTCAACCGTTAAAAGATTATTAAAACACATCATCGCTTCTATTGCACCCCTTTCGCCCCGCAAGCTTTTGTTTGGTTAGAAAAAATTATTGTTACCAGTTGAAGAATAACAAGCGATTTTAACGTCTTTAATTTTTCTTGGACGCTCAATTAAACCTCATAGCAATAAATACTGTGACATATTTTGTAACATCTTGGTATCAGAGTTCTGTCTGCAGATTTCAACCAAAAATGTAGTATATTTACCGGACGAAAAAAAGATAGGCCTATGTAGGCTAATCTAACGCACAACGGTGAACATCCTCAAATTTACAATTTTAAAAGGTTTCGATTCTGTCTTTGTCTTGCCATTTCTTTGTAACGGATAACTTTAAAAATAAAATCAGATCTCTATACTTCAGTTTAAACATACATTATGCAAGAGCCAAATCGGCCTATTGTAGGTCTGTCTTTAGGCCTGAAATGTTATTTAAATTATTGATTGACATATCCAGACCATACTCAACTCTCGATCGCAACGCTAGTCGGTGATTTTTGGTGGATTGTGATCCGATTTACTGCATAAATTTCCTTCTCTATTTTAATATTAAGTGGATAATCGAGACTGTGCTTTTACCATACAGATTTTAGTTATGAAAATCGAGGCTAAGCGGAAATTTCACTTGCTTAATTTTCGGTTCATAGTGGATCAATTTGAAAGAAATTTTCAGCAAAGTGGCTTTACATTATCTAGTTTTTAACTATTATAGTGAAAAATGACAACTCGTTAAAGGGACAATAACATTCTTGCTGGCTTGGTAGCTCCAGAAAATAAATAATACCCTTATTCTAAGTACTAGATGTTTAAGTGTCCTACCTGTTGTGTAAATTATCCATTACAACCTATTTTACTTGTCCAGAGGGTTCGAAAATATTTTAAGATCCAAGTCACATTTGAAAAGGTTTACGTTAGACATTTCAAATCAATTGGTTGAATTTTTCCATTTTTTTAAAATAGGTGTGTTAAGATGAAATTTATATCATCATTTAATTGGAATATTCTAAAATAATACGATTTGTTGACCAGAATGAAGATTGGGACATATTATTCAGTTACAACAAGAGTGTTATTGGGGCTTTAACTAATCTAACATAATGTATCTTTAATTAAGAAAAAAAGTTACACGTTTGTTTCTACCCGAATCTGTTGTTTACATTAAAGCAATGGTCGAGTTTGTATGACCTTCCCTTTAACTAATCAGACCATCAGACCAGCTAGAATTAGATTCCAGAGAATTAATAAAGAAGTAAACATTTCCTGTAGCCGTTTTATTCGTGCAACTTAGGAGATATACAGTCTAAGAAGATCGGATACCTTTAATTAAGACAAGAACGAGATAGGTATCTAAGTTGACACTTCAGTCTGGACACTGCTCTTATTTTATGCATATTTTATTTCATATATTCATTTTATTGTACGCAGTGTTTGACACTTTAATAAACAGTTACTTGTTTAGTTATTTCTGCAATCCTTATTGGTAGATATATGATTTTACATAGCAGAAATCTTGAAATCCAATAAGGTCGCCATAATACATTTAAAAAAAATTGGAACGCTAATGCAATGCGTAGCAGCCGGAACAAAACATTTGTACTGAACGTTCACATCAACTTTGTAAGATGCCTAGCTATTTAACAATCACGGGCTTTTGAGTTTTCTGGTCGTTGTTAGTAAATTATTTGCTACTATTGGATACTTTTGAATATGAAAATAGACAGTCATCTGTTTAAAAACATCTTGCTGTAGCCACACGCTCATTGCAGTATTGCTTTCTCTTCTATAGCGGAGCACGGGGGCACAAACCTGCCTAAATGCATCTAAATATAATAATCTTCAGCCACTATAAAATAACCTGGTCGCTGTCACAGTGAAGACGTTTTAGCAACGATGCTATCAAATTTATTGCGTTCAATTGCATGTTAAACATGCGCGCCAATATATGTCGACAGGAGTAATTTAAAAAACAACAATACTTGTTTGAAGAAATATACAGACACGTTCGATCGCTGCGTTGAGGGGGAAAGATCCTTGTGAAAGGTGCAGTAAGGAACAATACTTCTCTGACGAAATATGCAGCCACACTGGCACAGTGAATAACCAGGAGGTCTCGAGTTCCATCGCGGTGGTGACTGAGAAAGATCCTCGGGATGCACCGACTGGGGTAATGCAGACGTGCATATGCCAGGCAATGAGGGAAGTTTTGCCCGGACAACTATCGAGCGTGCTTTTACGTGCATGCCAATGTCTTGACATAGTCGATGGAAAGTTGTAATTCAATGAAGAGCAGACGTAAAACCGCTGTCCGTGCACATTGCTATCATAGCACAGTGCATGGTATATGTTCGTCATTGGCCCAGTCACCGCAGAAAAGTAGGCCATTAATCCTATTTCATTTCTAAGAAATACATATTTTCAGTTTCCATGTCGACGCGTGTGTCATAGAGTTGAGCGGCCCGTCCAACCTCGTAGGTTTTATCTGGGTTCCTTCCACTGCTTAAGACACCTACGCGCAAGCGACTAATGGAAATAAAATTGAACCATATGAGAGTCCCGAAATGACCTAGATTATTCAAGTTGATAGACATATTTATCCAGCGCAGAATTTGAGGACGCGGAAGAGAGGGAGAGAGAAATGGTGTTTAACACCTACTCGACACAAACTAGGTCATTTCGGGACTTACACATGGTTAAATTTTATTTCAATAATCCGCTCGAGCACAGGGACCTTTAGCAGTGAGAGGAAACGGAGGACCCGGATAAAACCTACGACTCTGAACAGGTAACCCTACTTCTTGTCACGTACAACCGCAGAATCGAAATCAGTTGATTTAATGACAGACCTTACGATACAACGCACACGCGCTAACCTTAATAATAATAATAAGGTTGGAGATAAAAGCAATAACAGTGGCAATCCGGCTAACGGTAAAATTAATATGACAACAATAGCAATGCTGGCATTGGGAACCTTGGTTACTTTGATGATGACGAAGATAATGACAGTGAGAACAATCAAATAAAGCAGGCGCGGATCCAGGATTTTTTGCAGGGGGGGTCTAGGTTTGATAATTGCTTAACTAATTGCGCTCAACCGATTAATTTGGTAAATTTGATTCAATTTGGTTCATTCTGACGTTTTTCCGGAAGGTAAATTCAAAAATTACAGGTCTAAATCGGCAATAAAATCGCATAAAAATTTTTCAAGTCTGAGCAGGGGGGGGGGGGGGTCCGGACCCCCTGGATCCGCGCCTGTAAAGGTATTTTTTTAAAAAGTGTGAGTTGATAAAACTTTGCCATGTTAATAAACGTGGCTCTGTCAATGTTTATTTAATGATATACAAGAAAAATTGGAATTTTTGAAGTCTCAATTACTTGTAATGTATATTCAGATTATTGATTAATGTCATGTAAATACGCCCATTACCTACTCAAAAATAAATATGCGACAACCGATGTTTACTGCTCCGGCGACTTCGCTTCTGTGTGTTTCTTTGCGTCAAAACTGATCATTAAAAAATGACACACACAGAGAAGAAACTTTATGTTGGTCAAAAGTGCACCATAGTGAAACAAAGTAGATATAATAATTATGAATTGGAGTTTTCGTTTGGGGTTTCCTTGTGGATTTTATATTATCACCTAATATAAATATGTACGGTTGGGGAGAAGCGCCCTGTTGAACGCCCGCCCTCATATTGTTCTGATTACGTATGTAACATGTCAATCCAATAAGGCACAATATTTAGTGTTCTTAAAATCCCACTAGATACTGTTTTTGTTTTATATTGTTGATTTATTTATTTGAATGTATATCGATTATTCTGTTTTATCAGTGACATATCTAATGAATGTCTGTGTTTCTAAATATCCTTTCAGAATTCCAGATGTGTCTAAAAGCTAGAGAATTATTTTCCGTTTAATATTGAACGGGGGTATCTCTTTTGATTACAGAAATAAATTAATAACGACTCTAGTGTTGACTGATTGATCTAAAATATGGCTATCAACGTGTGAATTTACTGTATTGTAAACACCGAATGTTAGATACGAAGGCCTAATATGTGATTATTACATGATATTAGGGCAATGAAGAGATATATACTACCTCTTAAACATTGATGTCTTTACAGCGGGTATTTATTGGCGTAAATCGGTCATAATCAGCAAATACGTATACACCTTGTAAATTATACGCTCAAAGCAGGGTGTCGTTAATCCACGTATCTGAAAGCTTAATTTGTTTGCTTTTAAAGTAAATTCTGCCTTATCACACTCTGTGGATAATCATTAAAGTAACACCTGCAAACTAAACCGACAAAATTTGAATATTAAAAGATATATAACTGGGCTAAATTGAAAGTTTCCTTTGTCTATGTTCCATATTATTATGACAGCAAAATACAATATCATCTTTCAAACTGAAATCCTACGTTCACCATAGATTTTTTTTTTTGGGGGGGGGGGGGGCAATATAAATGTTATGTAATGTATAATTTTAAAGATGGATTGATTTGTATAAACCCACAACATAGAACTATTTTATCGTCACCCCTGTCCACCCGCACGTCCGTCCATTGCTCTTTAGTATTTCCGTAAATACTTTACAGGTCAGAACATTTGAGTTTCTGTTCAAACTTGTCGTTTTTTCTTTCGTGACAAGTCATAAGAATGAACTATCGAAATTCCTAAACACACCCAACCTTGTGAACGCTCTATCGCAATTCAGCGCCCCGCGAAATCGTTTGCTTAGTTATTGCCCCTCTCATGAATTATTGAAGTTCATGGACACACCGATCCTTGTGCACTTTTTCAAACTTGTTGGTATTTTACTCGATTGGTTATAAAGGGGAATCCTATCGCAATTCAGCGCCTCGCGAAATCGTTTGCTGAGTTATTGCCTCTGTCATCAGCACCTAAAGTGTTAACAATGTCTAACACTACTAAGTTCCACAACATTCCCTCTACAATCATAAGACATTACCCGTGTTCAAAATATCTTAAAGTTAAAATGTAACCACAAAGGTCGGAAATTTCGAATTATACCCGGCTTTTTGTAACGCAATGAACAGCAACACCAAATTTTGTCCAACTGAGCATAGCAAACATCACAGTTTACTATCACTGTTTGAAAATTGACCATTTATACGACACAATGAGTTTTAAATCATTATTATTGAGAACGTTACCAAACGCTATACAAGTTGAAATTTAAAGGGGAGGAGGGGGGGGGGTACTCTTACCATTGTCCTAATGAAAAACCATCGTGACTATAGTAAGCGCTGGAATTTGTATTTTAAAAGAATTCTTTCTTGTGTTCAAATAAATTATGGTCGTTTCACGCATTCATATTCTGCAGTGAAGTAAGGCCTCACTGGGAACACTCTGTGAATTTCGTCAAAGTTGTTGTATATGGACTAATGAACAACGCTGAAAATTTGAAGAAAAAAAAAAGTTTTGGAAGAAATGTGAATGAATAAATTGACAGCGTACAACTTGGCCGATAAATTTCACCTAAATTAATGGTAGGCGTGTAAAATCCTAACCATAGATTACGATATCAGATAAACTCTTATTCTAAAATATATTCGTGTGATATCCGACGTTTTCGGAGTCTTGCATCATGCACATAGAGATACATAATCTTTATGCTTTTATGCTTGCCAGAATTGACGGATTATTCATATAATCCCCATTAGAATTTCAGCAGCCCTGGTGAACTGATCGACGAAGTCGTGACGATAATAAAACCCCAACTTAGGTGGATGTCAAAGATTTTAACCAAAAGCCGGTTTGGTCAAAGCCAAATTATGACTAAATTGAGAATATCCTCGCTCGTAGTATTAAAAGAAGATTTTGACGGCCATGTTTTAACAAAAAAAAAGGATGAATATCTAAGCAATTAAAAACTGATAAATAAATTTATTTCTTGCAATCTTTGTATAGTAGACAGAAAAAAATCAGTTTTATTCAAAGGGACAATCCGCAGTTAATCCACATTTTTTCGATAAAATAGTTATCAAAATTTGAACGAAGAAATTTTCATTAAAAAATATTCTCATTTTACACAATTGAATGGAAACATGCTACTCTGGCTTTTCTTTTTCTACTGAATGACTGGTGCAGCGTTATTTATTATTCATTCATTAATGCTGTCATTGAAAATGGATCGGAAGTTCATAGCCGTTATTTTAGGAGCATCCGTATATACAATGAAAAAAAAAATACATGATGAGAAAACCGCAAAAAGATCGTCTGATAACATGTTTTAGATAAAAGTTTGTGCCAAATATTACTTTTTTGTGGACCCGCTACCCAGGTGTTCTTGGTGCCATTTCTAAAGAAGTCAAAGAAAAAAATGTGCGATTTTTCGGATTTCAATTACCGGCCTCGTAGTGCGTGCCCTTAACAATGGCGATGCCAACAAAAAGAAGCTCCAATCTATTTCCTATCTTGTGCATTTATTACTAATAGTGTGTAATTACGGGCGAATACGTGTTAATTTGGTTTCTCGAGTCCACCTATCAATATCCCCTACCCCCTCTTATCTCTTGTTGAAAGTATTGTGACACTAATTTTAACTACTGCTTACAAATCGTGCTTCTGATAACGGTCGCCGCTAAGTTCACTTCCTTTTCGATCAGCAAGAAGCTCGCGGCTCGGGCTAATTCCTAATCACTCCACAACCTACAGGAAAGGCAAGACTAGAAAAGTAAACTTAGACTCAGAGCTGATTAATGGAATTAAGGATATTAGAGAAATTAATAATTGTTTGACGAAGGAAGGGGTCCGAGGAACAAAACTGTTAAAATCGATGATTGTGGAGATCATGGTGTTATTTGAGATAGAAATTGGCGAAGTAAAATTTTTAGGACAAATGAGCAACTATTGTCGAATGGAAGATTTGCTATGACCGTGTGCGACATCTGATCTAAAGTTGATTTTTGGGCTATTTGTCAACAATGATCTGCCTCAATCACTGAATGCACCGTCTTGAGCTGCCACGCGCTATTCTAAGATACAGCGAATATTTACACAAGATAGCCAATCCCAGCCGAGATTCTAATTATGCCGCTAGAAATAATGTGAGGGGCGCTTTTCTCTTTGAGTAACCTATTGTTATTATCATCCTTACACTCTACACTTTAAGATTTGAGACGGTGCAATCTGGCCACGAGTTATAATCACTGATGCTTTAAAAATCTCACAATTTAAACACGTGTTTTATATAGTTATATTGGATTCATCACCACAGAGATTCATCATGGAAGGCAACAAATCTTTTAGTATCGAAGCCCTGTTATCAAAAGGAACTGCCAAAACACCTGCCCAGGAACGTCACCCGATGTCATCACCCAGGGGCTGTTCTCCCCGACCCTCATCCTCGGGGTCAAGTCATCCAGGAACACACAGTCCAGATTCCAGTTTGTCTCCGACTGGGGTTGGGCTGTCACCTAATAGTTTTATACCGCGCCCAGGACTTTTAAATTTACAGCACCCATCTATGTTACAGTCGGTGAGCATGGGCATGCATGGAATATTCCCAGGACACCCTCTGTATACTTATGGGGGACAGAACTGCTCCCCGTCCCCAGTCCCTCTATTGTCGAACAGTGCTTTTCATACTCCGGCCGAACAAGCTTTTAAATTAGCTCAACTTCAAGGACTGAATTATGCAGAATGGTTGGCAAGGTCTGGCATGTACATGTCTAGAGTTGTGGATTATCCAGGAAATTGTAAGTATTATCATTCAATTGTTTTTGTAATGTTGATTGTGGTATAAAGTATTTCAAATTAAGTTTAGAACTATCTTGGTTTTTCGATCTTTATATATTTAGACAGTTAAATACATTTTATTTTAGTTTTGTTTTTGAATTTTATTACTGGAGAAAATGTTATTAATGTGTCTTTTTAATATATTATTTTTTTTTTCATTTTTGTTTGCTTTTTTCACTTTATTCAAAAAATAAATTTCAATTCATTTTATGAAGTAGAAAGTACCTTTATGTTCATTATTTTGAACACCTTTTACTGGAGATTGTTTTAATCACAACACAGAAAGCATGTATATCATATTTGAATTTTTGTGAATGAATGTGTTATATTTTATAATGTTTTAAATAATAGTGTCGTGGACAGAATAATTTTAGACTTCTTTATAGTTTTCTTAATGCATAGAATATTACTGGATATGGACACATCTGTCATGGAAACAGTGCCACTGATTAAATATCGATTTTAGGGATATGGATACTTTTAATTAGTATGAATATAAATTCTATTGGTGCATCATCGCATTAATTAAAATGAATGACACATTTTTTTAAAAAATATATTTTCATGTGTATTTATTTTATTTTTATTTTGATAACCATTCACCGTCGCATTTGTAGGTGTATAAAATATTTCAGAGGATGTTTTCCTTCATATTCTGAAATTCTATCAACTGCTATACTGGTCACTGTTTATTTATTTGTTTCGTTTCGTTTTGTATTTTAAACTATCTGTTTAATTTATTTCAATGTGTAACCTGTGACACATTTGTCATATAATATATAAATATCGCCGTTTAATTTCATAATACATACAAATGATTACCATTTCGTTCGGGGAAAACAAGCAATAAAATTGTCATATTATAAATTTTCTAATCGAGAGAAAAAAAAAATATTCAATGAATTTCTGTTAGCATAAATAGTGACGCATTAATATTTTATAGATGCACTTGTGAAATCATAAATTATTATTTTAGCGTTATCGATAGACACTTATTACATGCTAGTGTTTACGCTAGAACACAAATGGCTATAACTATTGACATTTACAAATAATCTAACAAATACGGTAATTGTAAGTAATGGATTACGTACTATAAATGTTAAATTTTAAAATATTATATTTATGTAATATAAAGAAATAAATATTACAAATTTGTAACAAAAAATATTTATAATATTCTAAATATAATGATGATTAACATTTATTTAATGGAATATCTTTAATGTAAAAAGATCAAATGAATTCAGGACTTATTTATTTTCTTTCAAAACAGCAATAAAACAACAACAAAATCAAACAGTCACCATACAAACAGAAATAACCACAACAATATAAATATACAACAATAATTATGACTACAGACAAATTAATGATCGAACCATTTATGCTCAACTCATTTTTGGAATTTATGAAGCAAAATCCCCTCGAACCAAATATTAATACAAAAATGAGTTTATATATAATAGGAAAATAAATAATATTAATAAGTGAAGTACAGGAATCAATAATATCTATTATAATATTTCTTTTTAAAAATAGATGTAAAATATCAAACAAACGGTTATGTGGCCTTGGAAAATTTCCAAATTATGTTAAAAATATAACACAACTTAAGATGCTATGGATTTATTAGAAAGCAATATTAAAACCGAAAAATTGTAAGGAATTGAGAGAAATCATTTATACATGTATATATTATTAATACATGTATATATTATTAAAGTGGTTGTTTTTTTTTTTAAAATTTAAAACGTAAAGATATTCTTTCAAATAAAAGAGAAATCAATATCCAAGATTATGCAAAAGGACAAATAAATGTGCTAAATTTGATTTACTAACAAAATATCCCAACCCCCTTAAGGAAATGAGGAATCACACTATAACCACCCAGTTTTCTTGAGATAAGTATTTCATTTTTTAAAACCTTGTTAATCTTCAATGAATCAATGGAATAAGAAAAATGGCCTAAAACTAGAGCCCCACCCAATCCCCCCACCCAAAATGAAAGGATGATCACGATTAGGAAATTCATAATACTTTTTCACTCTCACTCAATCTAACTTAGACGACATCAGTTTTATGCTTTTTCATTTGCTTTTCGGGGTTAAAAGGGAACATAAGGAGGGCAAGATAACAGACAAATTATCGTTCGTTTTTTATTTGTATGCAAGGGCTCCAATGCACGTAGACATACGATTAATGGATTTGTCATTAAAATGAGTGACATTTTCAGTAGTACTAATTGACAGTACACTGTTTCTGTAAACATTTTGCAAATAAAACTAATTGAAAGGTAAAGGGGGAGAGATTAGCCATGTATATTAGTTCTATTAGTAGTTGTGAAGAAGCACTTGGAACTATTAATCCGATAACCTCCTGCTAGACGGTGGACGTCTCTAAGGGTTAAAGGGCAATCTCGTCATTATTGACTAATATCCCCAACTGCTCTTTAGTTGATCACTACCAACTAATTAACAAGGTTTTGCATTAATGACCCCATATTTTCATCAAATTACTTGCCCATAAAACGGTCGTTGAAAAGAACGATGTCTTGACAATAATAAAGGATAAAGCGACGATTAATCGTGCCATTGTGCCTATTCGTCGATTAGACGGTCCCTTAATGTGTAACAGTAGATTCATTAGAGCACATTTCCATATCTTTGAAAAGACTTAAAGTATTTTGTCGGTGAAATGAGAAAGACTTGAATATGGCCACAATCTGTTCTCTATATAACGATGTGATATTAACGAAGATGTATGTGTTATATATACCATGTAGAAATATCCTAACAGGGAATAAAACATGCCACCATTTTATATAATATAGGCGAGTTTCAAAAATATGAAAGAAAATTCCAACTAACCTACAATTTACAATTACATCGTTTGCTCGCAAAGAAAGACTTCACAATCTTGAAAATTAAACAAAAGCATCATGCAAAGAGTTATTTCTTTGGTGTATTAAAATAGACCTGATGTATTTGTTTGACTTGCGTTTGAATTTCCTATTTTATTATTCACATTTGTTTCGACTTTCTATTCTTTATTTCGCTTTCTATTTACACTTACACATATTTCTATTAAATGAATATGACATATCTCTAAACAACATTCAATTAATTGGACAATTATAATAAGAATTTTCAAAGGTTTGAATTACTACAGACAAGACACTGATTTTCGACCACTTTTAGGTATTATCCTTTGACTGAGATCGTAATTGGGGATAGGAATGTGGTTTTTATGCTGTATGTTGTTAAAATAAAAATTCATAACTTAACTTTGGGGTCATCATTGATTTTATGAATTAATCATAAACTGCAATCTGTATTCCAATTTTTTCATCCATGTGTGAAGAAAGTTTTTGAAGTCGTCTATCTGACGCGGGACTCGGTTGATCTTCGTCTACATCGAAACAGTACACATATCTATTTCTACGCTGATGCCAAAATTTAAAAAAATACCCAAAATGAACAATTTCTGTTATAAAGTAGGCGTCCACATTTTATTAAATCTGCTTCACGAAACCATAACGAAGTTAAAGAAAAAAGAACCTATACTGAAGAATTTATGTTCAAAATGAATTATGTGTAGAGTTTACACATTAACTGATATTTATTGTAAAATCACTGAGGGCGTGCTTTGAATTCTAACTCTAAATTTTATTCTGGGCAAGAGGTCAATAAATATAGTGATTATATGACATATAGATTTTCATTGATGTTGTGTAAACATAGCCTTCACAGTAAACATACCTATAAATTTTATAAACGACCCCCTTATCTTTTCAAATATACATCTCATAAAGATCATAATATATATAATAAACTATTTATTGTTCATATAATGAGTTCGGGAACACCTGTACACCCACCTTTCAATTCAATACTGTGATTTATCAATTTTAAAACACTTAATATATCATATCAGCCCCGATGACCAGTCAACAATTATTCGTATCATAATCGGACTTAATTCTCTTTAAGATATCTTCGCCGCGTTTTTGTTACATGTAGGCCTTCGTCCTGAAAAGCCCTTAAGCCCCTGTTTCTCCTACACACATATGTTATACGAAGCGGCGGCTTAAGAGATGTCTTTGTCTCTTGAATATGCCAATAGCAGATTAAAGGATCGCTTGAAGTGGTGCTTATCTATCAGTCGTTTACAGCTTGCTCTCTTATCTACAGGTGTTTGAAATAGCTTATTTATTATCATTCAAAAATTAAACGCTAATTACCAATTAATCCACGTAAATCAAAATTATTTTTTCAGTATATTAAATCCCAGTTAAACAGGGTTATTGAAACAGATTCATATTAATATTATCATTCATGAATTAAACATTCACCACCAGTCAATCCAAGTGAATGAAAGCCATTTCAGTATATTAACCAACAGTTATTCTAAAATAGGGATATTGAAATAGATTCTATATTATCATTTATAGATTAAACCCTAATCACCAATTAATACCCGCAAACAAAAATAAACATTTTCAGAATAGTAAGCCTCTATATCACGAAATAGATTCTATATCATTCATAAATTTCAAGTTGTATCCACATTATCTACATAATACTATATATATATATATATCACTAAAACAAATCATCAATTAATTTCCATATTAAAGATAACTTTTGTTTTATTTATTTATATCCATTAATAATCAATCCACCTAACTGAAATAAATTCTGAGATCTTGAAAATATATTCTGCTAAAACATATAATATTATACTCGTTGGTTTAATGTAGGTTTTATTAAGAAATGAATTAAGAAATGCATAAAATCACAGAACATCGAACAGTGATCAAATTGATTATTTACCAATTACGCACTCACTAAGTCAGAGTGGAAAAATCTGAAAAAGTGTTAAGTAACATTTTGGCGATTGTTCGATAAAATCGACAATCTTTTGTAAAATATTGTAATTTTAATGTATTTATATAATTAACTTTTGACCTTCTATGACACGTCTCTTCAAACGTTTAAATCACGACCAGAGACTTAGTTTAAACTTATATATCTTAGTTGAAAAATGTTTTGTAAGCCACAGGTGTTCTGATAAATTATATGTTATTATTCACAAATGATACGCCCTTTACGTTAAAGGTATATATTATTAATGTTCGATCTTTACGTTAAAGGAATTATTATATCAATTTTTAACCGTGTATTAATATTTTCCTTACAAATTGCACAACGAAGTCCAATATTGTTTCTCGGTGAGTTCGAGAAACGGTTGTGCGCGTGATGTGACGTCGTGTTTTTATTATTGGAATATTGTAACAGAAACTGATTTGTTCTCAATGTATTGCGTAAATACTTTTCGAGATTGCCATGCATCATGTGGAATACTTTAATATTTTGTAAACTATATACATTTCGATTAAATTGCTACGAATTGTTACATAAAAATGAAAATACATGGACACTGTTAAAAAAAAATCATTGTCATAAATAACATTTTACAGAACAGCAAATACAAATTAGGAAAGCAAAGAACCTACACTTAAAATGCAAATGTGAAATGGATAAAGCAGCAGGCTGTCTGAACTTGTAAACTGACGATTAAAGTTTTTGAAATACCCAAAGGATATATTGAACCAACTACTCCTATCTGCTCGAGTCTATGCATTGAGCAGATTGGGTCCTTCATGCTTTTGAATCGCAAGTGTGGACGCGGACATGAATGCGCGCCACTTTGCCCTATGTTACGTGGTTTACTTTTCATTGTAGGATGTACTTAAAAAAAAAATCACTGCTTCGTCAATTTACCCATATCCGAAATCAAAGAAAGGAACTGTCTTATTTGACTTCCGGGCTTGTAATTGGAAAATTTCATCAAGATTATTTATATCCGTCCATACCCCCCCCCCCCCCAATATAGTAATATGTTTTTCACACAGGTGTTCCGTTACCTTGAACTGGGTTTCAAATTTGACCAGGAATGAAATAAGCAGAAGTTATCAAAATCGAATTCGGATTCAGATTCAGTCAGTTTGTTTTTATTGGTTTTTAATTTCTCATATTCAGCGCTTTACAATTATCTGTACTGTATTTATTTGAAATCTGATTATAACCAAGATATTTGCCTTTTAATATATTCATAAAGTACTACTTAGAGATATACATTCGGTCCAAAGTATTCATTCAAATTTACAGTGCACAAGCTTTGATCCTTCAGGGGGTATAACTCGATAGTTGACATTTTTGAAACATATTTGGCGTCTGTTTTGACACTACCCTTACAACGCAGACAATTATGACATAATGGTTGACATATTTCCATTTACTGTAAATTAATTTATTATCCAAATATACGCGATATCTATTCTTCCCGTCAGGTGTCGCTCGTGTTATTTTATCAACCTAAGGAAAATAATCTTTAAGTGGCATTTAGCGATCGGGAAAACACATTAACAGAACAGTTTTTATGGGATACAATCACTAGTTTTATTCTAAAAGCACAACGTTTCGACAAGTATCCTCTTATCGTTATCAAACACAAGAGGATACTTGTCGAAACGTTGTGCTTTTAGAATAAAACTATAGTGATTGTATCCCATAAGAACTGTGTTCTGCTAAGGAAAATATTATCTAATTAATAGTTTTCATTCTTAATGGGACTTGTTCTTTGTAAGAATGTTACAAATGGGGTACATGTATATTTAAAGTAGCAACGATGTTGTTTATAGATTAAGTAAATCATAAACCATTTTTGCATTGTGTACATCATATATTATAGCCATCTAACTTACCCTACAAACCCCAACATTTATCAAATACATAGTTTATAATACCAATTTATTAAATAAGGTGACAATTAAAAAAATATTTATTTACAGTAAGTGATAACATAGATAAACAAGGGATAGTTTTCGAGCGACAGGTATTTAACTGGGCTTCTTTTTTTTAAAAAAAAAAAAAAACCAAAACAAAACAAACTAATTCTAGTAATTGGCATGAGTTATATTTTTAACAGATAGTACGGTTAAAAGCTCCTTTATGATGACAAACTATTCTTGGTTGCATAAACTCAAAATATTATTTACTTAATTATAATTATAACTTAACGTAAGGTATATATATAGTTGAATACCAACCTAAAAGATTGGACACAAATATGTATTAATTCATAGAAATTTTTCTTTTATTTTTTTAATTCAAATCGAAGCTACAAAAATATTTCGCCAAACTAAATCTTTCTTTTTCTTTATTAAAGTAGGATTTAAAATTTGAATTATCTATTGCGATTTTAAAATTTTACCCGTAATGCCATTTCCTGTATAATTCTAAAATTTATGGTATTTTTTTTAGTAAAACAACAACAAAAATATTAATTATTCGTGTTCAATTTATTATTCAAGGATTGTTTTTTTCCCCCCAAAATATATAAATTGAATTTGTATTTCTTGTCATAAATACAATAATAAAAATTGACATCTGTTGACCTAGGGCTTTAACCATATAATATCAATATAATATTTAATGGTGGATGTCATTATGCGTATTAATTTTTTTTTATTGGTAGGGCGATTTTGAAATAGATTTAAAATGAGGTTCTGTTAATTAATTATCATATACCATACTACTAATCATATTGCCGTAACCGTCTTCGCTAACCATGTCGGAGCAGATTAGTAGGACGTTAAACCCCATTTCATTTTTCTATTGCCACAAACTAAATATTATGGTTATTAAAGGGAGTCTTAATAAAAAAAAATCTTTTAAGTACATTAAGGTAGAATGAATTGGAGTAACGTCTTGCCAATCAGCAATTTAGTTTTACCTAGGATACATTGAGACTAACCTAGTGATATTAAAGTTGATCAAGCCCAGCGCACACTACAGTCCAGAAGGTAACTCCTTCATTCCGTCAGCATATTTAGTGGACCTCAAGTTTGTAAAATATATGGCGCTCAAGAAATGCGAAAACAGTGCAGCCAGTTAATGTGTACATCTGCGAAATAAGCACTGCTAAAGTATGCATGGAACCCCTGTTCACATGCGTTACCTTGTCAATGGAAAAGTAAATCAAAACTTGAGAACTATGTGAAAATTTGCTAAGAAGTCTTCAGATCCAATTTATACATCGTGAGTCGACGGCCAAGTTGGTTCGATATAAACACGAAATTGTCAGCTATTTTGTATCACCGCCACCCCCGGGATCAGACTTTCGAGAAATGCTTAAACATGGGAAAAGGGGGGCGGAAATAGGATGTTGAAAGGCTTTCAGAACAACTTATTGATTGCCAATCTCCTACTGCACCGAAAGCGTTTGTTCCACCCGAAGAACTGGAAGTTCATTTTTACACACCTTGTCGAAATATCCCCATTACGATAAAAGACAATGTTTTAAAGGGACAATAACATTCTTGCTGGCTTGGTAGCTCCAGAAAATAAATAATACCCTTATTCTAAGTACTAGATGTTTAAATGTCCTACCTGTTGTGTAAATTATCCATTACAACCTATTTTATTTGTCCAGAGGGTTCGAAAATATTTTAAAATCCAAGTCACATTTGAAAAGGTTTACGTTAGACTTTTCAAATCAATTGGTTGAATTTTTCCAATTTTTTAAATTAGGTGTGTTTAAGTTCCAATTTCACATTTTCTAAGAAAGTCAAAACATAATTATTTCTATGTCTTTTGCTCAAAAGGTTGTCAACTCACTATTATACGGTCCTGGGCAAAATTTTTTGGGCATTATAAAGGGTGACACAGGGTGATTGAGGAAATAGTTACTCAATTACCTCTCTTGTTTTCCCATTCCTCTCCATGGACGGCCATCTTCAAACGTTTGAATTTGAAGTTGAAAATGATATTTTTGCCAATTTCTCAACTGGCAGTACTGAATTATAGGATTAATAGGATTATTCTTTAACAAGGTAGGACTGTTTATAGGTTCAATCTATTTTTGGGCTTTATTTTAATACATTTTAAAAATATAACTTAAAAAAATGCTATTGGAGCTTTAAGATGAAATTTATATCATCATTTAATTGGAATATTCTAAAATAATACGATTTGTTGACCAGAATGAAGATTGGGACATATTTTTCAGTTACAACAAGAGTGTTATTGGGGCTTTAAGGGAAATAAAGAAGAAACATGTTACTAATGCTTCGTTACAGTTCCTCACTCAGCACAAACAAGTTTGAAAATGGTAAAAATATGACAAATTTATGGGATGGGTAGATGTTGAGAAAAAATAGGTTAAAGGCTCCATCTTCCATAATCTGTGGCAGGTATACACGATTCTTGAGTTCAATTATTGTCTTTGTTACAAACTTAACAATGTTTGACTTTTCTTTAAAGAAATTAGTGTCGTAAAATGAGTTATTTGTTTCGTTTTGGATGAGTTTAAATATGGCTCTATTTTGTATCAGAGTGGTTTTGTTATTGACATAGAAGAGAGTTGACAATGAGAGAGGGCTCATATCGAGTCATCCCCCTGTGTTTAACAAGTGTGACAAGGCGAGACTTACACGTGGTCGGTATTTTTCTCCTCAATTGTCGCCTTGTTTCAGCAGGTAAACCTCCCCAATATTTCAACATTGTCGTGTGCTGGGCATACATAGCTTTCTGATGGGCGGCCATGTTTGTTGACCCGCTGTGTATGCGCAAACCAAACTACATACGGGGACGTTTAAATAGCTTAATGAAAGAACATTGTCAGTGTTACAGCGAGGAATTCCCATTTAAAAACACACAAAGTGGAACAAAATGTTTCTCGATTGAGTGTCAATTGTTGTGTGTTGGTGCATCATTTGTTTAAGCAGGTCACTAATTGGAAGGTATTTGAGTCATGATGTAATCAGCCTCCTCACCAGATGTGCAGGTGATGCGGTGTCATCAACATTAAATACGAGGTTATCCTAACCGACATCTTGTTTTAAAACAATAAATATTAGTATTATCCCACAGTAACAAGTATAGAAAGCTCTTGTATTAAACTTCAAAATGGCATCGTCTACAAATACAGAACAAAAGGCATGGGATGAGGTCAGAACAAAGAGTTGGTGCTAAGAGATTGTGTCAGTAAAAGAGTTAACCCGCGTGCCTGAAATTGATGTTTAGGTTAGACAAAAGGTTACACTTTTGAAAATATATTAAATTTTAAAATTGAACATCATGGCCAGTTCTAGTTTAGAATTTAAAAATACACTATAAGTATACAAATATATGATTCATGTGAGACAATCAGTTAAAACTTTATTTTTTACTTAATTTTTACCTCAACAAATTTTCTAACATTCGTAAAAAAGTGAAGTGAATTAAACAGCAGTGTCACTCTAGTGTTTCCCTTATTTCAGCTCATTGAAATTTTCCTATTTTAAACACTGAGTCCAAAAGGACAGTAACCCCGCCCCCTTTAGGGATGTCACCTTATCGAGGTATAATGAAACGTGTTATCTAATTTTCATAAAATATTAATTTTTTCGACTAATATCATAATTCCATATCAAAACCCTTCAAAATTTGTACATAACACACAAAATCTGGGATTTATTTTGGTCAATTCTTTAGATACAAGTCACTATCAAAGCAGGATAAGCGGAAGCAATGTTTAAATTTGTTTCGGGTAACAGTAGTGTTGCCTGGAGACTGTACCTTGTAATTTTATTCACAGTTGAATGAAAATAAAGCTGTAATTATCTCCCTTTTTGGCTTAACGCTTTATTTGGGGTCAAAAGTGAAGAAAAGTGTTACATTACGTCGCAACTATCTACTCCAATACTACCCTTGACCTGCTTCAATCTGGGGGTCTAATTCAATTCTGGACGAACATTTAACGCAATTTATTTTTAATGAATTAAATTTTCAGATTCCTGTTTGTGCGGACAACAGCTTTTATAAAAGAGGCGGAAGTAAAATTACAACGTATTTGTTTTTCTTGCAATTATATAGTATAACAACTTTACTTACGGCTCAATATTACTTTAACCTCAGATAACCAAATTTGAAAATCATATGACACTTTGCCCTTGGATGATGTTATTTGAAATGAAATACGATACAACTAAACAAAAAAAATCCCTTTTTAATATTTCATGCCTTTTTGAAGTTTCAACTTTTAATTTCTGGATTACGCAATGGTATTAATTTCTGCTTCATTAGTTTTAATTAAACGAAAGTTAACCAGCGATAATGGCTATTTGTGAGATATAGTAGGATGCCGCACGTTCTGGTCTGTCTCAATACGTTAGGAACATTGCATAGACCCAAGAGAGAGGTAATTGTGTGAGAAGTTGATTAGCACGACTGTACCCCCGGCCAGCTGCATCTCAGCAACTCATCAACCAATGTCAACAACTCCAATCATCATAGCCAGATTAAACCGGCATTTTTCCTTCAAAAAGATCGCAATTTGCTAATTTAATTTTCAATTTGGCTGCTATTAGGCAAACTACTGTGTGATTCCGTGCTACATTTACTGGCGATTTGTATTCAAGCAGTTCCCTAGCGAGTGCCGGGCTAGATTAATGTGATTAGCATCTGAAAGCATAGAGACTCAAAAGAGATCGCAACTCTATCAAATAAATGGCCGTCTGAATAACGCATGGTTCCCCGCTGAAAGCGAACAAGAGAAAATTTGTCTGATGTGCTTTTGGCACAAGTTGATGAGGTAAATTAGCGAATTGAGCTCGCCCCGATGCGACCGAATTTCACCGATACAGCAAATTAAACTGCGTGCTTTATTAGTTGAATGGTATTGTAGATGGACACGCGATGCCAATTTTTACCCATTAGACCAATCCATTTGACTCGCCTTCGCCGATCTAATTTCGCTCTTTACCCAATTCTATTCACTCCAGCCCATCAACTCGTCATATAGGTTTCCTCTTTAATCCAATAGACTAACCCTCCCCTGATCGAGCGGGGTTTTCAATTTCTTCCTCTATTCATTGATATCGCGATCCCGACAAACGGTATCCACAAACTCTAATAACAACATCTTTCAGCTTCATCGATTTTATAAAGCCATAATCGTTTTTCGCCAAACTCACAAATTTTCTAGTCGCGTCTGTAAATCGGTGATTTCTTATTAGTGTCGGGCGTTTAAAAGCCAACTTATTTAAAAGGTCTGCCGTTTAGGCCGCTGTAGGCCGATAATCGAAGATTTCTTCAAACAAACACTTGTTTCGTGAATTGACCGTCGAGGCAATTTGCCTGATTAGGGCGCTCTTGGCAGCCTGAACTTTACCGATCTTCTGGCAGAATGCTTTGTACGCGAGGCGATAATTGATTAAACGTTGCCTTCTAACGGCACTTAAACACATAAGTAAATGAAATGGTCACCATGAATCAAATGAATATAGCGCTATTACTGCCTTGACGCGAGCTTGGGGAGTGAAGCATTTCATTTAATTCCCCGCTTTCGATAAATATAGGCGAATTAATACTGTATTTGACAGGCTATTGCCAACATCAATTGCCGCCTGCCCGCCGGAAAATAAATACTCTCCTTTATCAACAAAGCGAGTAATCGAGCGAAAAATTGCTCTTACGCGCGGAAAACATCTTATCGAATGTTAAGCTAATAGTCTATTTTCTGAGATGATTTGTATTCGTATAAATGGTTTCAGCAATCTTATAATAAGATGTCATCGAGTCGAAAATGATATTAAGTCATTAGTGAACATAAAGATATAACGTGATTAAATTAGTTTGGGCTGGCGGAGGGCCTCAAGAGAATAGAACACCAGCCGCTAGCCACCTAATTTTACGCTCAATAGAGAAATTTCTTTATATTGATGTTAAGGCGTGAAGTTTTTACAATGATTAAATGGACCCGGGAACCTCTCACATCCTATCCTGAATGTGTCATGAAGTATCTGCAATGAATTAATCATAGCATTCCGGGATGTGGACTAAATCAGTGTTAAGTGGCGTAAAATAATTGAGTAATAGCTTTCACGATTTACAGATCAGGGGAATTTCACGCACAGACTGTTTATAAGGATGGTGTTTTAAAAAATCCGGCGCCTTCTCAGATCCCATAACCGTCCCGAAGACGTCAGGGAATTGACCATTTTATTCTTTTTGCGGCTTTTGGTTGATCTCTTCAAACAATGATATTAGTTGCAATGCTAAATAAAATCTTTTCTTTAATAATTTTATGACACCATATTATATGATACTACTTTATCAATTAATAAATTAATATGGCAGTGTTGTCAATATTGGAGATCAGACAATAAAAGTAAAAGGAGGAGATCTTAGTTCCAGACATCGTGTCTTTTCCATACCAGAAAATCAGCACGTTATTAGAATTACCGTGTTCAATACCATCTTGTGTAATGATTAAGTTGTCGATTCATAACGATTTGTGATTTATACTGATATGAAACTTACATTACAAATAATCCAGTGAATGTGTTCATTATTCTGAAAGTGGTGGTCTGATTCCATAATACGGAATGAGATAAAACCCATATCCGCAATGTAAATTTTAATGATACGTTTTTTAAAATAATTCTTATAAGACCACTATGTTGAATTGTAAATTTTTTAATTGTAAACCAAGTAATTTAGTGATTTGATTGCATCTTAATTAGAGTGCTATGAATTTCAGACAATTAGATATGAAAGAGAACTTGATTATTCTCATCAACTTGAATTTCGATATGCTACTTGATTTATTTAACTAACTAATCAGCTTTCCCAGTATTTTAGTGATGCATTGTATTACATACAGTTAACTGAATGTGCTCTTTAGCAGTCTGTCTAATGCTTGTCTGACAATAGAACAATCTGTCTTTAAAGAATGGTTTAGTTTAATTGCCTTCTACCGTTTAATACATTTATGAATCCAAATAATTGAAGTGTGAAAAATGTTCTTACTAGTTACCAATCTTCATTATCCCAGTAAATACAGAAAAGTAAAAAGTTAAACCCAATTTAATTTCACTCCATTTCATTCTATTTATGAACATGATTTATTCTACCCCTTTTATATAATCTTAAAGAACACACGCCGTGGACACGTGTGTGATTTTCTTTTCTCATGGAGGAGAGGGGGGTACAATCTCGGATGACATTATGAACCACACCACTTTGTCAGATTCAGATATTTCAATGTATTCACTCTTTGCTCTAAACGTTTTGATTTATCGAAAAGATCAGTTTCCCTAGGGAAGCTCAGCGATGCTTAATAATTTATTTTTGTTTGTTTGTGTTTTTAAGGTGGAGGAGGTGTAGTTGGTAAATCACGTCGACCTAGAACCGCGTTTACATCACAACAACTACTAGAGTTAGAACGACAGTTTAAAATGAATAAATATCTCTCAAGACCTAAAAGATTTGAAGTCGCCACAACTTTGATGCTTACAGAGACACAGGTAAGGAAGCAATCAAATAAATATGATGCTTATTAATTTGTGCTAAACTCATATTTTCATCTAAGAATAACCAATAACATAATACATGCAGGTAACACTGTCTAAATTATTTTTTAAATAAAATCCTTCATAATTCTAACCCAACAATTATTAGCTTAATGAAAATTTAAAAATGGCAATTTATTTAAGAAACTTTAGTTAACAACTATGTTGTGTTATGAATAATACAAAATAAATATGAAATCTTTAACTAAGAAGTGATATCCGAATAAAGTAGAGAAAAGCTAGGATACTTCAGACACAAATTTTTAAATAAATTTAAAACTGAGTTGTGAGCGTCCAACCAGAAAACACATCTTTTAAACAACGAGGATATTAAACGTTATTCCAAATTTTAAAAACACAACGTGAGGGTATGGGTTACTGCATTTAGAATGACAGCAATGAAGATGCTTCATCGCACTGATATGATATATTTTGTTAAAATATGAATATTACGTCATCGAGACAAAGTCAACAATAATCTTAAACCAAGTTTTATAAAAAATAATAATAGTATACATGTACTTTATTAATACAAAGTCAGCAAAATTATTCTTAAACCAAGTTTTGTAAAAATAATAATATTAATTCGCCACTACAAAGCCAACAACAATTATCTTGTTTAAGTAAATGTATGTATTGGAGATGGCGTTCTAAGTTGTAAAACTTGTGCCTTATCCACTTGTTAGTTATGTTTAAATCAATATGTTTAAATTAAAATAATAATAGTACTACTGCACTGATACAAAGCCAGAAACAATAGCCAACAACAATAATCTTGAACGAAATTTGTAAAAATAATAATATTACTTCATCAATACAAAGCCAGCAACAATGGCCAACAACAATAATCTTAAACCAAAGTTTAATTCTGTTCAAAACAATAAAAGACCAGTAAACATTCCAACCGTGATTATTACATCTATTTGCGACCACGTGGTTGTAAAAGAAAGGTAAATTTATTCAAACATTTAGACTGGGTACAATAGACCGAACCTCTTTATAAACGATAGCAAACCCTTGGTAACTATTCCATTCAAATGTTTAATTTAAGCGATTATTTGGGTAGGAATCATTGAAAGATATCGGTTGAAGAATGAAATGTTTGCGAGGATTTCAGAAAGTTCGCATTGAAACAAGCCAAGTCTCTACTCCGGGACATAATAGGCCAATAAGCGCGTGTAAATGGTGCTTGAAATGTTACAAGGGTCTGGTAGGCAATGGCGAGAAGTCACGTCCTCAGTCTTCTAGGTTTAAACAACAAATACTAGCCACTTAAAAGACAACATCAACTAATGTTACAAAGCATCCATTGTCTCCCTTTCTTTCATATCGGTGGTAAAGGCATGAAGGCACGCGCCTCGAGCACAGAGAACCCCTTGCTTGATCCCAAGTAAAATGGCGTCGGGCCCACATGCAAGGACCTTCTTGTAATTTTTCAAATTTGCCTTCAACTGGCACGAGTTGCAGCCGAGGACAGTGTAATGTCGGAGCAAACATGACGTGTCATTAACGGGATAATGTTCGTTTTCAATCGTTTACCTTGCTAATATAACCTGACCTTCCCTTGGCCCAAACCGACACCTTGGTCAGCGTGTCAGCCACTCTTTAACAATGGCCCCCTTATACCCCCTCATCAGTTATGTATGACAGTTATGAACAATATCCAAATACATCGATTTGCTCAAACATGATCGTCCTCGTTGGAGTTTTCACGGCGATGAAATGTGAATTTACTCGGATAGAATGCTAAATATTCAACAAAGAGTCGTCTTTTCTCTTTTATTTGATTGCCATATTTGGTAAAATATGATTTTATTGACGAATGTGTAAACAAAGTCTTGAGTACAAACCACTGTCAAGGAAGTTGACAAATATAACTAAATAGAATAAAATATTATTGTGTGATAAAGTCAAATGTATTGTTAATGAAATATGTGCATAAACTTTATTGAGTTTGTGAATTTGTTCATAAATATTTCATAATCTAGTAAAAGTGGACTCATATTCGGGTTCTCCTTTGTTCCCAAAACCCAACTAAAAACTACCAAAACCTTAGTAAAATCAAAACAACAACATATATATTTTGATGTTTTATCAAATCTTATTGATAGTAAAAAGCAACCTTCAAGACAAAATCCGTGTTAAACATGAATGAATGAATAAATGAATAAAATGGGTTGTTAACGTCCTACTTTTCTGCACTAACCGCATCAATGAAGACATACATACGCCATACATTCTGCCCCGGCAGCAACTGAATTCCAACTGTTAACGGTAGCGCCTAAACACTGCTCCGTGCCAATCCCTCAGTCCATGCACCGCCGACAAGGGGAAAGCACGGTTGAAAATTCCGGGAATTTCTCGGCCACAAACAGGATTGGGCCCCGCACCTGCTAGTTAGTGAACCCGCGCCTAACACAGGGCCTCGATGTTGAATTTGAAAACTTCACATAAAAGTAAATTCTGGAAGCCTTTGCAGAGAATTTCTTTTTTGAAAAGAAAAATTTAAACAATGTCGATAAACTTTTTTATATTATTAAAATAAAAAGAGCAAGTTTTCTGACAAAAAAATGTTATATTTTCCCTATAGACTAAAGTGACATTTAAATACCGTTATCACGAGTTAATATACCATGGAAGGCAAATAAATTCCAGTAAATTTTTATAAACGTCTACGTTTAAATCGATCTAATCTCTGCATCTCACGCCTTTAAAGAAGTTTAATCAGCTATCTGAAGCAACTTATCTTTTCGTCAATGTCATAAGCGACTAAACATGTCCATTAGCAAACTGATTACTTTTACGCACCAGTTAACGAATAATCTCGCGTGATTACCGTTTAACCACACGCCCTCCTTTTATCAATCAAATAAAGTTTGATTAAAAAAGTGTCAATTTCGTTAGGATGAAAGTTTCAAGAGCTTATTAATTGAAGCCAACGCGTCTTAATGTCCCTGGACCTGTGTCATCCTTCAGCAGTCACACAGAATCTCCCGCTCTCATCTTTATTCGATTTCAAGTTTAGAACTTTTAAGGAACTTTATATAAATATATACCCTTTAACAAATGAGGAATTAATCAAAAATTTTCAGAATAAATCGATTATAAACGCTTATTAGAACGAATATTAGAAATGAAGTGGTGTTTTACGTTCTACTGTTCTGCTTCTTCTGGGTTAATGAAGGCAGGAATATGTCATGCAGCGTGCTATGGGGGAATTTTGCCCGGACAGCGGTGCTACAGTCTACGCTACTGTTGCTACTGTCAAGGGATCTTTTACGTTCACGCCATCTGAGTGAATATACGTTGTCTCTTGCCAGAACTCGAGTCCTTCACCACTGACAAAAAGGAACCACGCCGGAAAATACCGTTAGACGTTTTCGGCCAAAGCAGGTATCGAACACGGCACCCACAGGTTAGCGAGCCAACGTTCTTACTCATTGGGTCACCTTGGGTCCGCATATATAGGTTTTCATATCGTAGACAATACTATACAGGAAAAGTAAAATGCTATAGAATACAGTCACAAGGATGCTCTTGTCTTCGTAAGGCGGTTTAACGTCCACTCAACACAGACTAGGCCATTTCGGATCTCACAATGGTACAACTCGATGAGGCGGATGAACCCGATTTAAACAGGTGGATCTACTTGTTTGGGATCCAACAAACTACACAACGTGACTTAATGACAGACCTTATGAAACGTTAAACCATTCGACAATTTGATTGTGGTGTAGTGTAATGTCTCGGTGATTAGATTTTAACAACTTTAGCTGGTGTGGAGCCACGTCTCGGTAATTTGGTTGTTAACTATTTTCTTTTGTTGTCGAGAAGTCATCATAGAATGTAATCACTCTGGAATAACTAATGGCTCTGTGGTGAAATGTATACCCCATAAGTAAGGGTTTATTGGGAAATTAAAATCATCACATTTATTCAAAATTTTAATATTACATTTTTGGTTTGTGTCCATATTAAGAAACAGGGGCCTATTTCACGAAATTTTAACTAAGATAAGATCCCAATTTTAGTAATTTGATTGGATAATATTAGATTGATTTTAGTGCTTAGCCAATCAAAATTGAAGTATCTACTAAAATTGGATTTTATCTTAAGTTAAAATTTCGTGAAACAGGGCCCAGATCCATTATGGCTATGGGTAGTGGAACCTCGGTGACTCAGTGAGTATTATATACTGGAACGCAAACCGGGAACAGCACCTAGTCGTTCAGATAGGACGACATCTGAGATCTTGTGTACACTTGTTGTGCACGTAAAACAAACCCTTGACTGTTGGAAATAAGAGTACATGCCGTGGTGTTGCTGGCCGGGCAAAATGTCACTCATTGCACATTGTATGACCTATACCAGTTTTCATTGGTTCGAATGGAGCCGACAAGTAGGATGTTAAACCCAATATCATTTTATTACGGGCGGTTCCTTAAATCTTCGATCTCAAATGTATGATATTAACCGTCATAAATATATAAAGTACAGTTGATTTCGAGCATTAAAGAACGATCTGCGCAATCTACTCAGTTTATCATTGGCCCTTTTTCCCTAGCTACCTGAAAATCTACATCAAAGAGAAATTAATGAAAATGATAAGAAGACATCACCTTGGTGATTACACAACATATATGTGGAGATGTCCTGATATATACGTTTCTCTGTCCACATGTATCTATATAGACAAACAGAGTTTAATACACCAATCTACAACGTGTGATCGTTCTTATCAACGACAAGTCCTTCTTAACAACTTAATTTGCTTGTTGAAATATAGATTAATTATAGCCGAAAAACAACCCCCCATAAATGGTGCGATTTATCGACGTAGATTATCACTTAAGTTAATATGTTGACAACGGCTTTGTGCTGATGACACGGTAGACAAATCAAGCTTACCCATTTACCAGTAACATAGGGGTGAAAAGTACGGGTATCTTGGTGAAGGCACGAAAACTCGCGGTAGCTGAACCGCCTCCATTACGTGCGACACACACCTGGGTACTATAGCGAACAGACTCCAGAATTTATAGATAAAAAGACCGTTCGCTTATCGTTAGACTGTCACCATTAACAAATATCGGGCAAAATGCACACAATTAACAATAAATCGCTCCTAAATACGCCATAGGGTATTATCTATAAGCCGTGATTAAATATAGGTTACAAAGCCTGATCTGTGTTTCGATGATACCCCATGGTCATGGTGTTTGTATGGAGCTTTAAAGAGTCAACCCGGCATTGCTGCGGTACAAAAAGGCTACCAAGCTATCATACCTGCTGCGTAAAACAATGATAATATCAAAATGATGTCTTTGTCGAAGAACGGAGAACTGGTAGATTTGGATTGGTTCAATATTGTCACAACATACCACTGTGCCTATATTTTCTACACTCAAAGACAAATCAGCTCATATTTGGCTTTATTAGGCTTAACCAGCTCAGTATTAACTCGTTTCAATTTAAATAGCTATTAGGGTTGGGGTTCATTTTGTGTGTTTTGGTTTTAGTTTTAAAGAAAGGCGACTTATTTTGATAACTCGTATATTCAATGGCTGTTTTGGTTGCCACAACTCCAGACTGCGGTTGACCAACGTCACGTGCAGTGGATGGAGTGTTTTTAAATCTCTGCGGCACTGAAATGCCTGGGTTTGGAAATAAAGCTGAAATTGCATTTGGATCCATTAAACCATTTGAACAAACCAAGACAGTTGGGAAACACCCGATTTTAAACATCTTTACCCTGTCCCATTCATATCGACCAATTTGGATTTACGAAAGATACACAATAGTGTGTACATATTCGCTAATGCTAGGACATGCACGTTTTATGCAGACATGATAGCCGTCCAAATTTCTGAGGAGGGGTTATTTTAGAGATTTAACTGCTATCTGGCTTTGTAATATTTTTAACTATCACCACTGAAGATGTATTTAATTGAACTTAAGTTTCCGTTTAATATCTATCCTTAGTAACTCATCATAATTATGATTGTCATGCATGGGCCAGAGTGTAAACCGTTTTGAATATTTTTAAAAATACGTTATGGAGATTTATGCAACAATTTTTGTGTGTCTAATTTCACCAGTATTAATATGCAATTGACTTCGTAGAACTTTGGAATTGGACAATTTCTTTAATTGCCAACGATAAAATCCTTACAAATTGGTGTATAAACCGCGTAATATTCACGCTTTAATTCAATTTACATGATGTTCTACAATATAATCCTTATTAAATCATCGATGCATCATATCTCTGCTATCTTGATAAAAAAACAATCTCCATTTTTTGTGCTGAAAATGTGCAATTGCTGCCATATCAACGGCTAATTAAATATAATGAATTGGTGCAAATGGCTGATGATCACAGGAAGACAAAATGAATTCTCTCACCACCGAGATATGATTATGACTGATTTCAAATCCCTTATCTGTGACTTCAGTGATAAATTTCTTGTTATTTGTCATGTTGTATGGAATCTAATGAAGACAAACGGTAACTATTTCACGACCCGATTGATAATTCTTCAGCGATTATCACCAAGACTTATCTTGGCTCTTCATAAAGGGAAATCTGATATGAGGATGAATGGCTTTATAACGATACTTAATGAACGTATTATTCCTTCAATTGCTATGTAATGAAGATTTAACGAAAATAAACATTTCCGTTGCTAAAGTTTTAAATGATATAAAACACGATTTGTCGTTTTGTCAATTGGCATCTCTCGTTGCCCCGACAGGATTGAGACCGGCGAAGAATTTATGCTTTGATGTTATCAATATTAATATCATTTTTCACACCGTTTACAGTTTCATCGGTTTGAACAGGAAAGTTACTGATAATTATCATAATGTAAATAATGCTATCAAAAGATTAAAATAGGATTACCTTTTGTAAAGTGACAATCTATCAAGTTACTTTGAATAATTGTCCAATTAAAATAGTTCATATACCAGTGTAGGCTAGGTGTAAATATAGACTGGGTATCAAAGTATACAACACAGACAAAAGACATAATTATAACATACGCGTGTATTATACTGGCAGTAGCCCACTTTTAAAGGGTTTTAAAATATACACACAAACAAGTGACAATCTTTCAAGTCACTTTGAATAATTGTACAATAAAAATAGTTCATATACCCGTGAAGACTAGGTGTAAATAAAAACATGGTATCAAAGTATATAAAACAGACAAAAAAAAATAATTATAACATACGTGTATTATACATAGTCTATAGTGGCCATATTAAAAGATAGGAAAACGCTAGATCGGAGACGGTCCTACGCATATTATGACGTTATTGTGATTGTGGGTTAGGGTAGGCGTTAGGCTTAGCCAAGGGTTAGGGTTAGGCCTAGCGCTATTTACATTTCTAGACTTTGGCGAAATCTACAGGTCCTAGCCCTTACCCTAGCCCTAACCCACAATCTATAAATGAGTCATATGTGCTAAAATAAGTAGTACCGTCTTCGATCTAGCGTTTTCCTAATAGATATGGAAATACATGTACATATTTTAGTGCTTTATTGATTGTTTGCTAAATTAATCTCTAAAATATATTTGCAGGTTAAAATATGGTTCCAGAACAGACGCATGAAATGGAAGAGAAGCAAAAAAGTGGTGAATGATTCCAAGTCAAAGGATGATAAATCTAAATCCGACGGTAAAGAGAGCAAACATTCGGATATAACTGTTAGCGGTGACGATGATCACGAATTCGACGATGCTGATATGTCAGACGACGATGATGACGTTAATTCTCAAAACATTGACGTTACAGATATTACCGACAGTGAGGCAGAAGACCGGGCACGCGCAATGATATGTTTTCCTCAACGATCTACAACAGATATGGACCATACAAGTATAGCGCAGGAAGTGAACGGGCGGTGCAATATAGTGCAAGCGCATGCTTGAACGAAAATGTGCGTTTTTCATGAATTACGAAAGTATTACATTGAATAAAATTTGGAGACTATCGAGCGTTGTTTATCACGGGTTTATTTATATTACTGAGGAGCTAGGCTTCTTTGTGGATCATGATAGCGGAACAATGACATCAGGAATTTACACGGACGGTTTATAACCAGCAATATATTTTTAAACTGTGGACTTGCCATACTGTACGCTGTAGTTTAGAGGTACTTCCGGCCAAATTGCGCCATGATTATTGTGGACAATCAACATAAGGTGTCACCCAAGTTTGAGATTTGTGAATAATTACTAAGTAGTGAATCATATTGGGTTCGTCTTTAATAGACAATATGTAAGAACGTTACATGATTTTAGAAAAACTGAGTACTTCCAGTCAACAACATTCATTGGAAACCCATTCGTTAAACATTCTTGCATTTTAAACTTTTTTCTGTACAAAAACTGTAGCCATTCCAAAATATCCAGTCAGTATCGCCCTGTTTCTCATTTGTATTTGTGACAGTATTGTAAGTGTGTCTGAACAGAGATGGTAAAATGTCCCAACTGGTATAATTAAGTGGATAGCATGTGTAACACCATAATAACGATAACCTTAATAAGAATTTTAATTCAATAGATACCCCATCTCTAAAGTCTTGTTTACTTCAATATATACAAGCAAATAATTGTATACACCCATATTTAATTTTTTTTATCGAATTAAAGAATCGCAATTTAGCTGAAGAAGGGCAACCGAAACTAAAGCCACTTCACCTATACACGTATATTTAGAATGATATAACTATAAATTATGAATCTCTGTAAATATGTATATATGTATCAGTCCATATAGACATTGTGCTTATTTATTATAGAAAATGTTGTTATTAATAAAACTTACATATATGTAGTATATTTCTCGTATTATTTATGTTTAAAAGGTATTTATATGGTAGTAATACTTAATAAAATTATTACATGACTTCTGTATTACACGAGGGGGTGACGCTTCGACCTCTAGCTGGCCGGTCACTTCTGGCTTGCGGCTGTTGTTTCGATCCCTGGTATGAGCACGGAAATAAGGGCGCCTTCTCAACCACGTGGGTTTCCTCTGGGCACTCCGGTTTCCTCCTACTCCCTACGCGCAAGCGAATTATTGAAATGACGTTAAACCCCATTTCCCCCCCCCTCTCTCTATCTGTGTTACACGAGAACTTTAAGGGGAGGATTTAGTAAAAATAGTGTACCATGTTTAGTGCAAGCTACATAAAATACTGGATCACATAACATCCTTGGGGTGAAATGATTTCGCCAAAAATCGATCCCACTGAAAACAGTTCGAAATTTGATAATATCCCTATCTATTCATTTACACAAGAGTTTGGGCATATTTAACATACATTCGACGAATATGCAATAAAAGATAAAAAAAAAATGCGTTAAGATCTACATATAATCTATAATAAACTGCCATGGGATCAATGAACTACTTTAAGATCGATGAAGTGCTACAAGATCTGTGGACCTTTTGCCATAAGATCCATGCGGCCAATGGGCTGCTAAAAATTCCATGGACGGATATAACATTTATGGATTAATATAAGGTTTATGGACAAATATGACTTAAGAGGATATATAATGATCAGTACGATCTATTAACTTATATTACTTAAACATTACTTAAACATACATTATGCAAGAGCTACATCTGCCTTTTGCGGGTCTTTCTTTAAGACTTAAATGGTATATAAACTACTAACTAGACATTTATTAACACGAAAAGGTCATACTCAACTTTCGATGTCATCGTATCTTTCCGAATGCCAATCGATTTGAATCCGATCTGTTGTTTAGCACCCATTGATGATTAATAGCAAAAATGTATAATCGAAACTTTGTTACTTATCGTGACAACTATTCGATCTGGAGCAGATAAAGATTTTGAAAATCAATATAAGATCTATGGACTGTCCTAAGGTTTATGGACAGGTCAAATATCAATGAACTAAAATAGCATTGGACTGATATAATATCCATGAACTGAGATACAAATTTGGGGCAGATCAGACATCCATGAAGTGACATACACAGATGTTTAGATTGAGATAGGATTTACTGATGACTGCACAACAAAACAAGAAATTAAACGATTTAACAAGAATGTTGACAGGCAACAAAACATACGCCCACTAACGTGTTTTAAAATGGCATAAAATCAGTATTTGTTTTTACTTTTGAAATAGACTAAATCAAAAGGATATCATTAATTTTATTAAGAATCTATTAAGATTTGAAAATAATCCGATGATATGATCTATTAAGCGTTCCAGAACTGAATTCACTCAATCCCAAAAAATAGTGACGGTCGAGAGAAAAGGTAGACTTGGGAATGTAATAAGAAAACATCATGACCAACCACGACAGCTGAAACAAATTCCTTGTGTTTAATTACATAACGATTCTACTCACACCACCTCCGTTATCTGGACTGACACAACTGTGACAGGACTGAATTCCGCGTCCATTCAGGACGTTCAGGACTGATAATTGAGACACCCCCCCCCCCCCCGGACTGCTGACAAGGTTTTTTTCAAATCAAGGTGAACAACTCCATGAGTATATTTCAAAAACAGTTTGCGTATTCCTGTAATCCACCTGGAGTGTTAATATGATTCCAGTGAGCAATTGGGTAACCCAGGAAGTAATTGTCGATAATCGTTGAAAGTTAATATTGATGCTCCTTCAATAGCTGAAGACACAATAATATGGTGGCCTTGCGACTTTGCGAGTGTTAATAATAATAAGTAAACTGATAGACAGCGACCTGGCGATAATATTGACCATATGCCAAAATGTGGGCATGTAGAAATATATGTGGCCTGGAGGGCACGCATGCGCACCTATGCACCGCCGTCCCGTTATTAATAAGCCAAATACAGAACAAGATGTCTTCATTAAATATGATTTTATCAAACGCCCTGTCCGAGAAAAGTTATTAAATGAATAGAAACATTTATAATGTCATGGAGTGTTAAGGATCATTCTAGTTGTCAAATCACAACACGAGTATATTACACCTAAGTACTATTGTTACGTAGGATTTTCGGCTCTTCTTCTTTAAACTATAAAAAAATCAAGGTATCTATAACGCACAGAGTACCCCACTTGAACAAGTAGACACATCGTCCTTGGCAGCCCCGTACTATTATTCTTGCACAAAGTTGGCTTGACTTAAAATCCCCAAATGCTTTACTTTCGTCTTACGCCGGTCTTCGAACAACTTTTCACGTGTCATATGCACCCTTTAAAACCGTGATTTTTGTTTAGACACAACAAGAAACCTGATGGTCCAATCAAATGCACTGAGTACAAATTAGAATTCGATTCTGTTCCAAGTTGAACTTGTTTTAAAGTTTAGTGATGTATAAGTTCATATTTACAAATTAATTCGTCAAGATTCTTACCATATATTAGACATTTTAATGGATACTTGTATTCTGACGGATGGTGGGAGGAAGAAGTCCAATGACTAGAACTACAAGAACATCGATGGTATAAATAAGAATACACTGTTCTCTTAGAGACCTATAATTTATTAAAAAAAATTTGTTGGGTAAAATGTATGACATATTCTCTTGGACCCCGGTTTGAAGGGAGTTTCCAAATGGGATTCGACCCGTTGAATCCAACGATCTTGGGAATTATCCATGAAAGTGATGGCTATAATTCCGCTAGGGGTTAAAGTAAAAATGGGAGTTCATTTTTATTTGGATAGAAATTTATAAAGTTTCCTCAAAATATGTTGTAATATATTGAAATGTAGGTTTTGGGTAGATAATATATCTTCAATAAGTGTATAGATTCAGAATCTACGCATATTAAATATGTATAATCCATCAAAAACCATTATGGCGGACTGTATTTCCAAATTTGTCGACCTGCTACATGACTAAATAGAGTGTAAGACCTATGCATGCATACATTTGGGTTATGATGGCCTAGTGGTCTAGAGTGTCGCGCTTCTAGTTCGACTTCTAGCTGGTCGGTCACCGCTGGCTTGCGACTGCATGTTTCGATCCCTGGTGTGAACGCATGTGGCTTGGAGATACTCCAGTTTTCTTCCACAGGAAAGATTTATTCCCATCGTCATCGTTATGTGTCTTAGGCTAAAAATAATACTAGTGTAAGCCACTCCATTCTGTTTTTTCGAATGTGCTTCATTACATACTATTAAAGATACATTATGTGAGATTATATAAAGAGCTGGAAGTTCTCATTATCAAAGTTAAAAACTAGTTAATGTAAAGAGAATTTTCAGAAAATTTCAGTCAAATTAACCCACTCCGAACCGAGATTTTAGCTATTGAATTTTCGGCCTAGTCTCGATCATCATTACTAAAGTCGGTACGATAAAACACTGTCTCGATTATCCATTTCATGATGAACTCATGAATGATAGTTGAGTAGCAAATCGGATCCTAATCCAGTAAATATCACAGGCTAGCGTTGACATCGAGAGTTGATTATGGTCTTGGAAAGTTGAAAAATGTCTAACAGTAGCTGTAGGGAGACTGCACAACACAAAACTTACACAAAAACAAATATGCCACAAACAAATAATTCAAAAAGAGTGAATGGATCCGGGGGTAAGCCGTAAGCGTCCACTGTGCTGTACAGTACCGAGCCTGTAGTGACGCAGACTTCACTAGAGAGACTGGGTTAACGTCCACTCGACAAAAACTAGGTCATTTCGGGACTAACATATATGGTTTAATTTTACTTCAATAATTCGCTTAAAATGGTCTGTTAAGCGAAACCGGAGGACCCAGAAAAATATATAATACCCCACACAATAAATGCAAAACATGTATGCTGACGAAATCGTACTATGTACGTGTATTATCAAGGCATACAATAAGGGCGATAACCCAGACAGGATTAGCTAACTACAGAAAAATTAAAATAAATATTAAATTGGATCAATGTCCAATATGTAGTCGGTTATATACTTATACGAAATGTCAAACTTGGTATGTTGAAGAAATGGAAGTTTCAAAAATTCTATTACATTTCAGTCCTAAGAAAGACCTGCAATTGGCAGATTTAGCTCGTGCATAATGCATGTTTAAAAATATTTTCATTAACATAGCCTGCATTGACTTTTGCAATAAATTTGAGCAGTTTGTCTTTATGTGCCTTTAATGTTTGAAATGTAATAGATTATTCCTATTTTCATAATTTACTTTTTAATGTCTATTTCACACAGTTATAGGCCCATTTTTCTAACAATAGCCAAGCAATTTCAATTCAAAACCACTCACCTATAAGAGATTTGATTTTTTTGAAAAAAAAATATTGATTAATATTAATTATGATATCTTCAAGTAATTGATAAACACAACACCACGGTGTGAAAACTAAATAAATAAATTCTCATCGTCTTCAAGAGACTAATTAAAGAGGGGTAAAAATAATTAGCGCTTTTAGCAATTAAAGCATTGCTTTCAACTATCCAACGTGCTTCCAGTACGATAAATCTTCTTTAAAAACCGAAAATAAACAGGGAGTAAAAAAACTCAGTAATTACTGTAGTTATGAATCAATATCGACGCTTTGTTTAATATTAGCTCAATCTTTGCGAAACGAACAAAATAATTACCCGAATGTCGCTCCCCGAGTCAACATTCAAATAGAATGATTTATGAAATTGTCAGTTATTGACACTAGAAAATGTTAGTGTCCCGTTGGTGGACATTTTTATGACAAGGGTACATTATAGTAATCAACTCCGACCCGCCGCCTTGTTAGGCATCGCTGATGAACACATTAGCGATATGAGAGTGTTTTTCGGGTAAACACGATATCATTTTTCAAACGTCTTCAACGGTGATCAAATAAAGCTGCGATGAAGTAGGAAATAAAAAGATATTGATCTTGATTCCAACACGTCCGGATTTTATTGTCGTTTGGTCGTTAGATTGAATGGTTTTGTCCATAGAGGGCGCTGAATGTCAACAAGATTCTGACATCCGGTGCTTAATGTGGCGTTGATAATAAAGATGACTTACTCGGGAAAACACTGATTTATCGAAGTAAAATAGTGTGAACATTAAGCTAAGTGAGAGCTTTTACTGTAATTACTCTACTGATCGCTCACTTCAAGCCGTCATTTTAGCTTGTTTGTCGAGAATCGAATAGAAATTCAATCCATGATTGATTCGGCTATTAGTAAATTGCTCTCCTCAAGAAATATTCTATTTTATGGCTACGCTGATTTACAATCTAGTTAGAAATTAACCATATAAATCTTAGTTTATCATTCAAATTTCTTGTATTATTATCATGAAATATACCTCGTTAAGACCAGTGAGGGGCCATTATTAATAATCTTATCCATTTCTTAAGCGTCATTCGTTTTAAATCGATGTGAAAATGATATTGTAAGACGAAACAGAGGAACGTTATGATCGGCTTGAACGGTGTTGATACAATTGTAACCATTAAGAAATACCATTCAGGAATTTTATTTCTCGGTCGAACAGAAAGGCTATCAAATTTTACATGATGTCCATCCATTAGTAATATTTTTATTACACCAATATCTGAATAGTTGACAGATATATCTGCCACCGAGAAAAATCAATTTGTAAAATAAGTCTTTGTTGTTTCTAGAATAATAGATTAATGAATTAGTTGGATTATAAGGCGGGACTGTATATGCACCTCCCCTTGTTCGCCCCTCCCCTTACTAGACCTAGAAGTCCATTGTGGTAATTACATTTAATCTAACAAAGAAAATGTTTGAAACTGAATAAATAGTTGGTCGAAAATAACTTACATTACATATAAAAGTTTACCCCTAAAAGAGATTTTCACCAAATTTTAATAATATCGTTTGTTTCGTACTAAACAATAAATTCTGTGCATATATTCAACATTTTGAAGTTCATAATTCTGGTTTCCTTTTGATTTGTACTGTGTGTCTTTTCCGAATGATAATATAACTGTCATCGGGGAGGGAGGGGGGTACAACCCAAGACATCCCAAGACCGGCACTGATCAGGTTACCAAATTTTTAAAAAATTTATATCAAATAATAATATTAACATTCGTTGATCAAGTAATATTGCTACCTGTCCCTTTGTAAATTACCGAAAGCATGGTACATGTACTATTAAAATGGGCCAACCTGCGCTGTCCGCACGTCTGTCTGTCTGTCACACTTTTTGGGACACGATAACTCTCTCTCTCTAATGTAGCTATTACGTATTAATTAGGTAAACGCTTTGGCTAAGAAGAAGCACTTTGATTGGTCCTTTGGAACACGATAACTTTGGTTATTATTAAGTGAGACTTTGGATCATAAAATCCGGTCGATGGATAACTTTGATTATAACTTACGGAGAGTGACAAAGCTGAGTACAGAATTTCATTACCAGGTAGGCCTACTTCAAATACCCGGCCTGACTTCGACTGTGAACATTTTATGTACTAAGTATAGAAAATCGGTTTGATTGCTCAATGCTTTTCAAAAAGATAAAGTGGCAATTAATTTATTGGTGTCATCAATTTATTTTGAGATTTCAGCGGTGGATATCAGATTAGCCGTTGGCTTGTTGCGTTTATTTATTGTTATGGGTCTTTCATGGAATTTAAATCTATAATTATATTATTCATAGGAGTAAAAATCGGGAAAATGGGGCTTTCAGATAGAAATTATTCAATTGGTCGTATACAAATAATGACTCAATTTGGAACACATCTTTAACAATTTAATTTTAAAGATTAACGCTATCTTTACTTTTATTTTCATGCTTTTTAGTCACCGTTTTGTTTTTCTAAATCACAACGTAGCCTTCGTTGCGTTTTTGTTCTAGTAACTTTCACACATTGAAAATGAGATGATTGGTAGAAATATTGTATTGTAATATTATTTATGCGGCTGGTAATTTGATAAACATCAAATTATAAACCTATCCAAATCAACCGAATTCTAAACTCAAATATATTGCGAATGTGTGTGTGTGTGTGGTGGGGGGTCTAGTACTTACGTCGTGGGGAACCAGCAGAAAGACCCAGTCAATGACGAAAACAAAAACCGTAAACAGGCGATTATGTGCATTATGAGTAGAAATCCGACGCACGGTCTTATTTCATTCAAAAATGTTTATAGATTTTAACATCTATTTTATTGCAGAAATGAAATATTTTATTTGGCATCGATCAAAATAAAGAAAGCAGCCATTTTTACAAAATTCTCGAATAGCGTTTATATAGTCGTCTGCAAGACCAACTAAAAGACAACCCTATCAGATAAACGAATTTATAACTTCGATAAATTATTGATTTACAAACTAAGGAATCGGTTTGAAGAAAACTACAGAACATAAAAAGGGGGGAGGTTCCGTCATCTGAAAAGATTGACATGGCCTAACGATAAATAATTCCGATCACTTCTTTATTAAAGTCAGATATCCTACTAGTCTGAGACACGAGTTTCTTATTTTCTACACCCTTTACCATCATAATCAAACAGCGTTCTGTATAATCTAATTATTCTCAATAATTTCCAGACGATCGAGTATTAGCTATTGACTATTATATTTGACGCACTCAAAAACGTTTGGTATTTAATATGATTTAATTAGAGCCGAGTTTTATGCGACTCTAGAGTATTATAGTTGTATCAACATCAAGTTTAACCCTTTCTGATTGTCTCCAAACCTTTACCGCAATTACTGTAATCAAATCATACTAAACAGTTAATTTTCACTCTTAACTTAATTCTCTTTGTTACCATTGATTTACCGCTTCCTGGACTGATTAAGTATTCATCCGCAGACCACTTCAAATCCGTGCGCTCGCTTCTTCAGTAGATGTCGAAATTCGGGGCCATATTTTGGTTTATGCTAATGAATTCAATTGGCTTTTAAATTCTGGTTAATTATTTGATTAGCAGCAGTTGTTCAATTAATTTGCTTGACTTGGTCGTTCAACCTAATTAGGCTCGGATTCGACTGACTTGAAGAGAGCACCAGCCGATCGATAAGCTTTCTTCTTGCCTCTTATTCGGATTGAAGTAAAGAGTTTCATGATGTCTCGTCATTAAAGAGAGTGGACTTTTATGCTTGTAATCGCCCCGTCTAGATTAATGATATACTAAATTAGTATTGTTCGCTGTCCGCGAGCCCCTCTACGTATTGTTTCATTAATACCAATTCCCGTCCATAATTGAAATGTTTAGTCTTAACTTGGTAACTGTGATACCCCGGGGGTTTTCAATGGAACTTTTACTTTGTTGAAACGTCGCGTGTCGCACAATTCCATCATCGCCAGCAAATCTAGTTGTACTTACATTTCCAAATAAAACAGTAAACTTATAAATTGTGAAATAACTATTAGGAGTCTTCTTTACCATACTTGGCCTGTAGAATCCTTGGGATTTTTCAAACCCACCCTTCCCTTTTCAGGGGTGGGGCTCGTGAGGATGATTTTTCACAAGATTAGAAAAACTCACATATACCGAAACACACACATTGGGTCAATTCAAGTCCCGGGTTACGGTGGTTGTGTTTTATTGGTGTATAACTGGTGTTCTGTTTAGTGCCCGAGTCTCTCGATTTAGCACTAGTTTAATGCCAATATCCCTTTGAGACCCAACGTCCACAAATGTGGACAATTTATAAAACTGATTCAGGGTTAGTTAAACTATTGTTTGTGCATTTAAATAATATTAGTGGTCGGATATCAGATGTGGCGAGATATCTGTCCCAGTTTTTTGATTATCCAGTCTTTTGTTAAATTCAAGATAGGTGCCCCAATAAAGCAATTCGCGCCTGCTACAAAGACCGGTATGTTATAGTTAATAATTGTTAAATTTCCCTCTATGATGTCTTTTTTTTTGTGGGAATCGATTTATTAAAATAAAGGGATTGCAATTACACCAAAAGATTACAGCTTTTTATGATTAACCTCATATAATAGGTTTCAAAAATTAATGTCCTCATTTGTGGACATCAGGACTAGGTTAAAGGTAATTTTTTGTTTGGGAGTTTATGACAATAATAATTTGGCTTGATTTTAACTTGTTTTTTGGTTCAAATTATTTTTGCAACTTATTAAACACGTTTTAGCCCCATTCGAACCACTAGATTCTTTTCATGGTCCAACGTTCTACTGGTTGAGCCAACATTTTTTATCAAACGAAAACCTGATGTCCACATATGTGGACATGTCGTGTTTCCATGGCAACCGCAATTTTTGTTAAAAAAGCTCCAGTTTCTCATAGGTTAGGTATACAAGGGGCTAGTATCTAATTATCATTCAAATATCATTGTTTTACTGTGCTCGGGTCTCAAAGGGATATTAACACCGGTGGACCCCCCCCACCTATATCACTAGTGTTTTTAATGTTACACTTTGTTTTTGTCTTCTGTTCTAGCGCATTCTATTCTGGTCAACTGAAATAAAAAACCATCAAAGATAGGTAATTGTGGAAAACTAACCGCTTCCAGGACGTTACGTAACTAGGATCTATGTTAATTTTTTTGTAGTCTCATTTGATCATTATTCAGTCGAAATTTCCTATTTGAAATTTCCTTTTTTTAAAGCGGAAATCTCATATTTTCTAAGAAAGTCAAAACATAATTATTTCTATGTCTTTTGCTCAAGGGCAATATTTCACAGGCATAAAAATCCCTAAAACAGAAAATAATAACACAATTACTTGAATTACCTCCCTTGTTTTCAAACGTTTGAATTTGAAGTTGAAAATGATATAATAGTGAATTATAGGATTGATACGATTATTCTTTAACAAAGTAGGACTGTTTATAGATACAATCTATTTTAGGGCTTTATTTTAATATATTTTAAAAATATAACTAAAAAATATGAAATTGACGTTTTAACGTGATGTCCATATATGGGTAAAATAAATCATTTTAAGCCTTTACACCAAATCTAAAAGCCTTAAAAAGAAATTCCCTTCTTGCCGTCTACTGTTTCAGGCCAGTGACTTAAATTGACCCACACTTTGAGTCAGTATTCAAAGTAAAATATGAATCTCAATTTCCTTTCCGGTCCATAAAAATAGCTTACTAAATAAAATATTTATTCATGCTTAACGAAAGAAATACAGTTGGAAATTTTTTTTAAAAAAAACAACCCCAAAACCAGTTAGAAATAGATATTTTATATTTTTAATACAGTTGTGACACCATGTCGTACCATTATTAAAAAAACGTATTTTATTCATACAGTTTGGTGAAAGTTATGGGACTTGCGTCTTGTTTTCCTTGAAACATTGTGGTCTCGAATAAGACATTACAGTATTAATTTATTACCTAATATTTCGCTCTCCACCTTTTAAACACACATGTTTTTCTTTGAAAGCTGGTCCAAATCTAACTTACTTCAAGCAAACCAGAAACCAGTAAAGGAAATTAACTTTAGCAATATCTCTCTCTTACAGTGTTTCTTGATTTTACCGGGAGTGAACCCCATCGTCGAGTATCATCCAGACCTACATAACCAATATTTAACGAGGAATGGTGATTGCAGTTAATCATATTATTGTATAATATTTTGGTCATTTCAAATAAAAGTTTGTTTTTAATCACACCCCTACCTGTAATCGTTTGATTCAGTTTTACCCACTAAAATCGGCTTCAAGAAATTATCTAGCCAAGTTTTCATTTTGTTTCAATCTTCTAATTTGCTATCTTAATCAAATCCGTAAGTAACGGACGGAATGACACATCTATTAACACAACTGATACTGTCAACCGGCGTAGATCGAATATAAAGCATGCTAGACGATGTTATTCTTATACAGGGATATTTTGCCAGGAGATAAGAGTTGATCGTAATAATATGTATGTGTCTGCTAAAATTACAGATGTGTTTGGTTTCAGTTTCATTTAACTCGGTTTTTATATTATATACGAAGGCAGTAACAGGTACAGACGGCCAGAGACATGGCCCACGATCGCTTTGAAAAATCTTGTGGATGCTCTAGAGGTCAAAGTGAATATCCGATTTATTTTAAATTTATACACAGTGTTTTAGACAAAGAAGCGTATTGATGTTCAACAATTTCCGATAATTACTACCCGAGTTATCGCCCTTGATAACTTTAAGAAACGTGTGGATGGTTTACAGACCATAGTTATCATGTGATTTATTTTATATATTATATAAACCGTGTTTACACCTATATGTAATCATTTCGTTGGACTTTAGATTGATACACAGAGTATAAGGTCCTAAGATGAACAAGTATATTGATTTTCAATGATTTTTGATAATTAAGTATTTTTTATATTCAACGTTGGCATGGGCCAAACAAATTCTAATGATTTTCTGATAATTACATAATGAGTTGTTACTCCTAATCAGATTTTAGTGTTGACTCCCCGGACGATTTAGCTGCTGTGGGCGTATGTTTCGTTGCCTGGCAAACTATCTGCCAAGGATTACACCGAGGTTCCTTGATTAGATTTGATATTCTGACCATTTAGATGTAAAGACAACTGTGAAACCTCGGGAGCTGAGATTTGGGAACCCCAATAATTGGCCAATGGCTTATATTATAGGGTGGTAACATTCGGGAATGGAATCCGGGAGCTGAGATTTGGGAACCCCAATAATTGGCCAATGGCTTATATTATAGGGTGGTAACATTCGGGAATGTGGCTAGAGTTATACGATTACCTTTGGATATCACCGACTCCAACGTTGAACTATGTAGGACTTTTTGCGATCACATTTGAAGTTGTTTATACTGACGATGAACGCGTCTGATTTTTTGTTCGCACGGAATCCGCGGATATTTTCACCCATAGCGAATGTTTGATAATAGTGCGCTTGAACGTTCTTGAGTAGGCAATCATAGTGCAAGGTCCAAAGGGAACGATAGTTTGTGCAGAAAGTCTCAATGGTTAGTGGACGAGTTGGATTCGCAATCGCATTCTCGCTCAATATAAATCGCCCTGACGGGGCACTGTTGATCCAGTTTTGCCCTGTCCCCATGTACGCCGAGCGAAGACAGTTAAAGCAACATTCGTTCTGTCCAGATAATATTCCCAAACGCTCTCGATGGCGAGAGCGGCCTTTCGATATCGACGCTGATTCTTACCCATCAGCTGGTTACTCTTAAAGCTGTATTTCAATATATCGTTCACGCGGCTCCGTAAAGTGACTAAAGTCTCCCCATCTTCATAAGCCCAGCAGGGAGCAGAAATATAGAACGTTAAAGCCCATTTCATTTCACTTCATTTCATTTCTCTAGAGATTGACTTTGCGTATATGTGAGACTTATGAATTGGGATAACAGATTCAGTACAGCACAGATAAGTTACCTGGCGCTCGGGGGTATTGTCTAGCATATTGTTAAGCTTGTCTATTGGGAAAAGGGAATATTTAGCTCCGAATGTTGCCCTCGATCACAGACGTTCCATAATTTGTCTCTCTCTCTCTCTCTCCCGCTCTAGCCTCCAAATCGATATGCCAAGGGAGGTTAATCCAATATTTTAGGGTGGCTTCTTTTTTTCTCTTCAGCTGATAGGTTTAAACCAGAACGCATCTTATGTTGTATGTGACAGATTCAGTACAGCACAGATAAGTTACCTGGCGCTCGGGGGTATTGTCTAGCATATTGTTAAGCTTGCCTATTGGGAAAAGGGAATATTTAGCTCCGAATGTTGCCCTCGATCACAGACGTTCCATAATTTTTTTCTCTCTCTCTCTCTCTCCCGCTCTAGCCTCCAAATCGATATGCCAAGGGAGGTTAATCCAATATTTTAGGGTGGCTTCTTTTTTTCTCTTCAGCTGATAGGTTTAAACCAGAACGCATCTTATGTTGTATGTGACAAGGGAGGCTAATCTAATTTATTGTTTTGTGCTTTCATTTCTGAGATCTGAAGTATCATATTGAAACCTTACGTTTCTGTATATTATTATCATTGCCAAATTTATTGGTATTTATTACTTAAATTGAAATTAAAGGCAAAATGCCCCTGACAGCTATGTATCAATAACACCTGTAGTTAAGCTGTCTCAATTCTTAGAATTTGATTTTGAAAACAACATATTCTGTTCCATAAATTCCTCTAAAATCCAACCATTATCAGCATTTCGTTAACACACACGACGTTTGAGTGTTTTTTTAAATGTCAAGTCGAAATTTAAACGCCTTTCAACTCCTTTAAGATCAAAGTATATATGATTATATGATAAACTTTGAAAACTCCTTATCATCATTATTTGCTCTTTTTCTGGCAAGTTTTCATGTCATAATCCATTCTAATATGTACTCAGATTGATTATTTTAGCATTTAATTAAGAACATAAAATAAACTGAATCGAGCTGAAACCCTTTCAAAGACCTGCATATACATTACTACCTGCAAAAGAGGGTAACAAACAAGTGTGAACGGGTGGACAGGGCCGACGACATAATACGTCAATTTGTGGACGAAATTATTTTGATATTAATGGGTTTTTTTTCTAAATCTTATAGTTGCCGTGCATGGCGTATGTCCGTCTTCATTAACTCCGTAGCTACAGAAAAGTAGGACGTTAAACCCTCATTTCATTCATTTCACTGCAAATTATGCGATTAAATTATGCTTTCGATTGATGTGAATATTTCAGACGTCATTACAATTATTATTACAACCGTAACGGCGCTGCCCGGGCAACATTTCCCTCATAGCACTCTGCATTGCGTATACCCTTCATCATTTGCCCAGGCGGTGAAGAAAAGTAAGGCGGTAAACACCATTTAATTTCATGCTATGCAGTTTAATCGTACTTCCGACTGATGTGAAAATTTTGCACGCCACACGTCTTAATCAAACACACGCCTTCATTAGCCCAGTTCGGAGCAGAACAGTAGGACGTTAACCCCCATTTCTTTTCATTTCATTTCTTCATCAAATATCACCCGTATTATATTCCAAAATTTTCTTTGTATCTCGCCATCGCCATTAAGACAAACGCCTATCATGACAATGTCATGTCATAATAATGTACATTAATGCAATACCACATAATTAATATAACTTCCATATGACAAATAATATGTGGTATTCCCAATTATGATTATACATGTAAATGCCATTTCCCAAAGAAATCATTTTAATAAGACATGTTAGCTTACATTACAATTTGTCCCGTATTTCGTAATAGAATTCATTATGCCAAACCGAAAGTTAATCATGCGTTTATGCTCTTTAAACGTTTTGGTATTTACCTGCTACATAAACAAAGTCTTCTAAAGATGCATAGACTTAGATAAAGAACTGCAATTCTCACTATCATAGTGTAAATATATATATGATATAAAAGGAATGAATTATATTGAAAATTTCAGATACATTTCTGGGCGGGGAAAAAAGTGTAGTCTCGATTTTTATTGCTACCATGATTGTTACGATAAATCATTTCAATGGAATTTAATTGAATTATAACACACACGCCACAATTTTACGGAATGCAATTACCTCTTATTGTTGAGTGACGTTTCGACTAGACATCTCTAGTCTTTATCAAACAATGATAATGTTCGCTACATTTATCAAAAGACTAAAGAACCCTATAACCCTCGGCCCACGACCCACTCGAGGGCTTTAAATCCAGGGATTTAAGATATTTCAAGATGGTCTGGAATACCGAGACTAAACCATAGGCTGTGCATTATGGATATCCATTTTAAACGCTTACATATTCTTGAAAGTGAATCGATTTATTTCCTTATCCCCTTCTAGACGTAATGATATTCTATCTTGTAGATAAGCATAATATTGAAAGCGGGCTTTAATGTCCATAATGATGGAGTTTTTAAATTTAACGAAAGGTACATGTAAAATCGGGTGCCGTTTACCTCCTTATAGGCTGAGTTTTTTCCTTATAAATGGCCCTTTTCACACCGTAATGACATTGGGTTAGATGTGCATTATTAGAGCTATCTATTCACTCATTTGTTTTTAGTAACCACGTGATTATAATATTATGCGATACAACGAATTTAATTGAACGAAACCCGTTTTTATACTGATAGGGAAGCTAAAATCGACTTAATTGAAATACTGACGAAGTGTCCTGTACGAGAGGTGTCGATCGAGAGAGAGAAATGGGGTTTAACGTCCACTCAACACAAACTAGGTCATTTCGGGACTAACATATGTTTTTTAAAATTTTATTTCAATAATTCGCTTGCGCGCTGGGGTCTTTAGCAGTGGGAGGAAACCGGAGTGCCCGGAGGAAACCCACGAGGTTGAGAAGGCGCCCCTATCTCCATGCCACATACGCTCACACAAGGCTCGAAACCACAGCCGCAAGCCAGAGGTGACCGGCCAGCTAGAGGTCGAAGCGCGGCACTCTAGACCACTAGGCCATCCCAACCCCCCGAGAGGGGTCGAGACAACCATCACCGTTAATAACCTTTTCAGTGCATACCACTTTAAAAGAATGTGTTTAAATCAAACGAATTATGTATGGAATTACCCCCAACGTAAGTTTAAGCTAATAAGTGATAAATAACTTCTATCGTCCGATTAATATTTACTTCCACATTCATATTATGTACATTAACCCCGGTCTGTTATTTTACTATATGATAAAGAAAGATACGAATCCGTTTGAAGGTCATTTTATTTACCGTAGTAAAACTATCCACGAGAATACTATACAGTTCATTTTAAAGCCCAACTTAATACTCTCCCTAAAAAAATAATGTTAGTTTCCTGTCCGTAACCACTCCCCACGCATCCTTATCCCCACCCTCACCCCATCCCACCGTTTTAATATGCTCGTAAACCCAATTACCATCACACCGACGTGTATTACAAACGCCATCTCTGTCTCACGGATAAATTAGTTTTTGGATGTTCTTGTAGCAAGAATGTATAAATCCTGTCATATTAAACCTTTTTTTAGTTTTACTCAGAAATATAGATGCAGGTGTAAATGGATACCCGTTAGCGAAACTTGTCACATTAAATCTTAAACTTTACATAATTTAAGAATCATTTGAACTATTTACAGAACATTGCGGTGTACGTGTGTGTGTTTCTAGGCCATGCCCTTACAAAGAGAAAACAAATCCAACTTCGGAGTAGTGATGTTTATTCCATTTGATTTATGACACTTTCGCAAGCAGCAGTACAAATCAAATAATCCATTTTTAATCATGGTACATACATGATCCATTGTGTTAACTATGATCTGGATTAGATTACATTCATCAGTGGTATTACTCAAAGTACACAGAAACAAGGGTCTTAAAAAATAGAAGTGTTATCTTCACTACTTCAGTGGTATATACTATTACATTTAAAATAAACTCATCTTTAACCTTGTTACGAACACTCGCGTGGAAATGATTGGCTTAGTATATGTACATAAAGGGATATATATATATATATATATATATATATATATATATATATATATATATATATATTATATTGTTTGTCTTGGCTGGTGAACTCCTTTATTGCCTTCGGCTGATTGATGAAAAACAAATACAGCAGAGAAATTGAATTATAATATGAATATGTAACGAGACTGTTATTGACATACCTGTGTATTTAAATGGACTCGTCCTCACCTGTAAGGACCCCTTTTATGAGCAAGGAGTCCGGTTTTCTTTTTTATACTCAAATAAATCTGGATGTATAAGTATCAATAGTTATCCTGTTATATTTTGACAATCGGTGTATAAGGATTAAAATATTTGCTTAAGATCGAAAGTTATATTACGAAGTTTCGTTTTCCGTTATGTCCAGATGCCACCAACACTGTCCCTAACATCGCTCCACAAAATTCCACAGGGACAAGAAAGTCCAAATTGTTGTCAAACTTTCATAATGGAAGAATTAGACGATTTAAGAAAACCAGCGTTCTGGAAAGCTGTTATAGGTGAATTTCTTGGCTGTCTGTTTTTAATATTTTTTACCGTTGGTGCAGGACTTCACGAAGAAGGAACGCGGGGACATGGCACAGTGCATATTGCGCTCTCTTCTGGATTTTTTGTTGCCGTTATTGTGACGGTTTTGTTGACTATTAGTGGTGGTCATATAAATCCAGCTGTTAGCATTGGTAAGTAGGCATTATCAAATATATTGGACTGCTTTTAACATTGGCTTCTGACATCAATGGCGACAGGGGGTAGTTTGCAAGGCTAGGGAACTTTATACCTCTAGGTGTTTATGAAAAGTTTTTTTTTTTATTACTTTCATTATAATAGATTCACAGATCAATATCGCCCTTGCTGAGGGACAATACGCCAAACTGAGATGTGATTTTATTTCTCGTTCAAACTGCCCAATAATTCTGTTGAATGTTATTGTTGATTCAGTAGCGTTTTATAAACTGCCTCGAGTAGACGGTACAACCTTTCTTATAAATATTTACGAATTTTATTAATATGAAAGTAGTTCATAAATATGTATTATGTCTGCTGCTGTATAAACACATTATAAGCTCTTGGGATATCTGTCCTGATGGGGGGGGGGGCTGAATGGTTGGCGCGTGTGCCTGTATTATAAGGTCTGTAATTGAGTCAAGTGTCGTGGTTTCGATTTCTCGATTGCATGTGACAAGGAGAAGGGTCGGCTGTCAAACCTCGATGGTTTTCGTCGGGTCCTCCGGTTTCTTCCACTGCTGAAGACCCCTACGCGCAAGCGAATTATTAAAATGAAATTGAACCATGTGTTAGCCCCCCTCTCGCTCTCTCAGGTGGGTAGAGATTAATGAGTGCAGGTTGTGATCATATGACCTTTATCTTTATACCAAATATAGACTCTTCAAATGATATTAATATAGATTAAGAAATTTATTAGCATTGATCATGGATCATACATATAAATACACAAAACAGATTTCAAAATACTCAAGTACCATTCAATATTGTAATGTTTCTGTATTTAAAAACATCAGTTGACATTTACTTGTAGTGATTCATAGAAAGCAAACAATATGTAATATTTTGTCTATTTATAGGAAGGATTTATTGTCATGTTTAGCCACGTTTCATTAAATATTCGATTATAAATATCCCACTGAGCAAGTTGATCTTTAAGTTGTTGAACTAACCCTCTCCCATCCCCACACACACATTTCATTTCTGCTAATTTTTACCAATACATTTGTGAATGATAACGATGGATGTAATCCATCCGAGCGCAAACCGTCTCGTTTAATGTTGGTTTTGGGTCCAATAAGTGCTGGGTATTGCCACTGCAGTCACGATGCGATACGTATTGCGATTCAGGTGCTACGATACGATTTGTATCACGGTTCAAATCCAGGTCAATATTTACCAGGAATACAAAGGGATAAATGAACAATATTGATATTTGTCCTGTAGGAGAAATAAAACTGTTTTATATCGCGACAATTTAAGAGTGTTTGGATAGTGTATAACAGGTTACTTACTGAAGCGACAAAAAAAAAAAAAAAAAAAACTGAAAAAAAATCGCGATACATCGATTCAACGATATTACGATCTAGAGTATCTTCAGAACCCTTTATCCGCGTTCCTGTGCTAGATGTGTTGGGAAAATGCTAGCCCTAAAACATATTCCACATCACGACGATAATCCATTAATATCAATCATAAACTAAATGAAAAACATTTAGTGAATATTAATCGGAGCCTAAATGATGTTAGTATGCTTGAGCTTAACGTCCGCTTCCTCCGACTGATACAGTATTAAGACAAGAATGTCTCTGATGTGAAAAGATGAATGCACACGACTCGATTAAGAAAAATCCTATGAAAAATGTAGCGTCAATTACAAGAAAATAAAGAAAAACGATTGCTTAAGGCTAGGAAATATTTGTTGATTTCTAGATGTTCAGTTTCACCTTTTAGCGTACTGATAAGATGGCCTTTCAAACGGTCTTATGTGAATTTTCCATTTCCAAATGCATGAATAATTAACTTTGAATAGATTTTATATTCAGTAAAAAGCCTGTTAATATTCATTTTAACTTTAGAATACATTTTGTTAGAATGTGGCATAAATAAAGTTATATGTTTTTTTTATTCATAAGATGAACTTGTTAATATTCACATAAAGATTTTAATTTGACATGAGCTGACACACATTTTTGCCTTTATTTAAAGCTTAGTAGTCAAATATATTTATGTACATTTGCTATTTTTTAATGGCAAACAATAAAAAAAAAGAATAACCTTGAACAAATCTGAAATGTAAATGTTTATACAGTGAGTGGGGGTTTTCGATTTAAAAGAAAATTTAGATGAAGATACCAGCAAAAAAATCGTCAATTTTGTCAATGAAAATGTGAATAACTGTATCTAGATTATATGTGTTCAATTTTAAAACTACCATCAAGATCTATATGGCCTGTTGAATCACTGTTACGCGGTGACTAAGGCGCTTGCGCGCTAACCAGGAAGTCCCGTGTTCGATCCAGCATTTGGCTGAGAGAGTCCTTAGATATTTTATATCGTGATTTTCTTCGTCCGTGATGGAGAATGGAAAGCCTGACAATGAACTTTAAAGTTTCCGTTAAAAAGCGTGACATTTTCAATTCAATGAGGACTAGGCGAAAACGCTGCTCTGTTCGGGCAAGATTTCTCCCATAGGCATATCCACTGTATAGAGTGCGACCACCTTCGTTAGACCGGTTGGTGCAAAAGAATACGATGTTACACCCCATTTCATTTCCTGGTTCATGACATCATCAATTAACAAAATACATGTAGTGAATTTATCTCGTGTAATGTACCGAGTAATTTGTCCTGTTTTACAATAATCTCACAATCTCTAATTTTCAGGATTTGCGGTCAACAGAGAGATCAGCTTTGTCCGATTTATATTTTATTGTATTGCTCAAACTGGTGGTTCTGTAGCAGGTGCTGCCTTATTAAAAGTCATAACACCCGAATCCAAGGTTGGTAATCTGGGCATTTTGTTGCCGGAGCCGAACGTCACTACAGAACAAGCCCTTTATTCAGAAATCATCATCACCTTCTTCTTGCTATTTAGTGTATTTGCTATGATAGATAAAGACAGAAAAGATTTACAAGGTTCTGTACCATTCATCATTGGCCTGGTTGTGGCTGTTAATATATTTTACGGGGTAGGTATTATATAGTTTATATTGAATATACCGAGGGCTGGAGGAGGTGGGGTGGTAGTCAAAGGCTTGGCTCTCAACCCCAGTGAAAAATAAAACGTCTTTGGATATCGCTTGCAATGATCACGAATGGAGCACGGGTATGATTAATTGTCATTGTTTACTGAACAATGTGTTTTGGACCATACTTAAATATACATTATGAGACATAAGATAAAGAGATGGCAGTTCTCTTACAATAGTTAAATACTAGATAGTGTAAAGGTAATTTGCTGAAAATTTCAGTCAAATTGATCCACTATTAGCTGAGAACAGCATGGTCTCGAATATCCACTTGATTGATTTAATTATCAAGCGGCATATAGGAATTTAATCCGCCAACATCAAAGGCTAGCCTTGACATCAACAGTTTATTATGGTCTGGATATGTTAAATAATGTCTAATTGATTATTTAGATAACATTTCAGGCCTAAAGAAAGACCTGTAAAAAGCAGATTTTTCTCTTGCATAATGTTATTTTAAATACGAAAAGTCAGATTTATTCAAATCGACTGTTAAATGAAGTGTACTTATACATAAACTATAATATTTTAAGGCTACATCTTGTTCATTGGTCGAGTAATAAACCCATAGCACAGATTTACCTCAGAGTCAATGAACAAGTAAAATGGTTTGTGAATTAGGTTTCTGCCCATCGATTTTAAGAGATTTGTGCAGTCGTGTATCCGGCCCTGGAGGTCGAAACCAATGATAAGTTAGCGTGTAAATCCCACATTACATCTGGAGCGTGATGACATTTATATTTATTTTATATTTTACTTTCGACCTAATGATAACAAAGGGACAAATTTGCTTAACAATTGCTCGACCAAATGACTATTTCACCGTGTCAAGGCGTCCAGCCATCCAACATTACATATTCAGGTCCACACACATACTATTCAAAAAGCACTTAAAGTTCCAATTTCATATTTTCTAAGAAAGTCAAAACATTATTATTTCTATGTCTTTTGCTCAAAAGGTTGTCAACTCACTATTATACGGTCATGGGCAAAATTTTTGGGGCATTAGAAAGGGTGACACAGGGTGATTGAGGAAATAGTTACTCAATTACCTCCCTTGTTTTCCCATTCCTCTCCATGGACGGCCATCTTCAAACGTTTGAATTTGAAGTTGAAAATGATATTTTTGCCAATTTCTCAACTGGCAATAGTGAATTATAGGATTATTCTTTGACAAGGTAGGACTGTTTATAGGTTCAATCTATTTTGGGGCTTTATTTTCAAACATTTTAAAAATATAACTTAAAAAATGCTATTGGAGCTTTAATTTGTTTTCACTACAGATTTTATTAAAATAGAAACAGCATTGCGGACGGAAATATTGGTTATTTTCTTTTTGATAACAATTCTCTGGCTCTAGCTGAATGAGATAAATGGACACCCAAAACAAAACACAGCTATGCATAATTATATCTAACTATTAAAAAACTTATAGATTGGTAAGAGTTTTTCGGGAAAAGGCAAATAAAATTACAAAAAAAAACCCACACACAAGAAAGCAACTCTCCATAGCAAACAAAACCAGCAATATTTTGGGGACTATCAGTAATGTTTTAAGTATTGGGCTTCTAGGAAAACCAAACAAGTATGCTGGGAACTAACAGCTGGCAAAATCGATAATCTGAGCTGATGCTAAATATTAGGTGATAGTACACCAAACGTAAAAAAAATGTTTTAAACATTTTTATGACTGCTTTAAGCAATTTATGCTAAATATACAGCTATATTTGGTTGATAAAAGAGACGTGTCGAACAATATCAAATTCGACGATTTATTTACCAAATGACAATTTCACCGTGTCAAGGCGTCTAGCCATCTAACATTACATATTCAGGTCCACACACTTACTATTCAAAAAGCACTTAACTATCGTTTAATAACAGAACCAATTGTACCAATATCCGCTCTCATCTTGGTAAACAGTTTCGTCAACTTCCATTAGTTCAACTCAAATAATAATAGATCAACCTTCATATTAAATGGCAACTGTGAGTATTTTTGTTTTCTAACCCCGTCTAATAGTAAGTGCACGCCGACCCTACATGTAAACTAAACGGACAAGACATGAACAATATAGACATTTCAATCAATAAACAAAAACAGCGCGGGCTTATAATAATACAGGCTTCACTAAAACATGACAAACAAACGTATAATAAAACAGAGCCCCCCCCCCCTCCAAACAACAAAACAAAAACAAAAAACCTTGACGGTGGTCACTTCTTGAAAGGGTCTTCTTGGTGGCGATAGTCTGCCAGTTGTCGCAAACTCTAGAAATGAATAAATAAAGGGTATTTAAATCGATAGTTCAATGACAGATCTGATTTTACTAGCGAAGGGTTGATTGCAATTTTGTTTGGTTAAATTTCTACACATGCTGTTTGTAATACTTTAGCTGGATTGATTCTGTTGGAAAACACGAGTTGTAATATACGCGATAGCCTACAACACACCCCATTTCGAGTGGAATACTCGACTATTTGAATGTTTGATCCTTCAAATTTGTCCCTGTTAACATAGGTCAATCTTCAGTAACTGTTCCCCGATCGCTATTTATAGTGTTGTCAATCGACACGAAACTTGTCATTTTTAATTACGTCAAGATTCCAAGATAGCGGCGATGACGTCTTGCTAGGTTCCTGGTCCATACAATCATAGAATATACATTGATATTCATATATTTCTATGTATACAACACTATTGTATTCATTGACGTCAATGACGATATGTTGCTATCCTTTTTGTTCGGTTGATACAAATGTTTATTTCGAAGAATTAGAATATCCTTCAAGTCTCCCGAATGAATAGCGGCCACGTCCATTATATTGCATTTTACCTGTTTGCTTACGTTAAGCTAGAAAGGGCATGATATATGGACTTTGAACACACGAGTATAATAAAGTTTTGCACTGATAGAAAACATATACATGAATAATGTTTCTCTTTTCCCCCAGTCGCTAATTCGCAAGTACGACAACACAAAATTATATAGCAAGTTTGTTTTACTTAGTCATGGAACATTAAAGTTTTCGCTTTGTTTTTCGCAACCATATAACGCTCACATCGAAATATGATGTACAGTCAACGACGCCTCAACGTGTAAACATTGAGTATTCGATAACTTTTAGGGTGATAAGCGAGGAGTTGTATGCAATAATGGTTTCCCAAATTATCAGAATTTTTCGGCAAAGCGTATTATAGAATTCCGAGAAGGCCCTCCGTTTAATCTCTAACTATTAACCTCGACACAAAATACATGAACGCCAACATCCAAAACGCTGCCGGATTGCTGGATATCTGTTGCCTGGCAACCCATCTTAACATAATTCTATTTGGGGTTCTAGAAATTAAGCTGGGATGTCTCCCACAGTTCATATGTTCAAAATAATTTTAAACAGTAAACCAATGAATAACCTGCAATCCTCATTGTCATATCGAATATGGAATCAAATTTCCGATTTTACATTAATTCGAGAAACTCCACTATTTTTACACTCATGGCTTGAAATTGCTTCTTTTTTTTACTTATATTACAAACAAAACGAACAAATCTCTGTTGTCGAAGGAAATTAAAGCTGCCATCAAATACCCAATAACATGATTGTTGTTTTAATTACGAACTATTCATTGTACCGGTACACAATAAAAGTACATAGACATAACCGTTACGGGTGAACTGATACAGATAAAAGATATTGATACATCGGGTTGTTATATTACATTCGGACATAAAAAGAAGTGACGTCTCAGGTCTATTAAGATTATTAAGGCATTCTGTGATTTTTTTTTATGCCTGACACGATATTTTCCCCTACCGACATTACCATTGCACTTCCACTCACCCTCTGATTAGTCAAGCGTTTCCATAGAGCTAATAATATTGCTTCTTGGCGCAATGGCGTACACCTGAATCCGAAGATTGATACCGGCGGGGGTTCGAATCAGACGTGTGGATTTTTGCATTATTATTTCATTGTATTTCCTTTATTTCCCTTTTTTTCTCTAAGTAGTTTTTCTCTATTTTCAGTTATTTTTTGCGAATGTAATACAATGTACCCGACGGCCCATGATGTCCTAAACATGTTCGATTGAGTTCAAATCAGGACAAATGGAATTCGTGTGACAACATTATTTGCCAGATGTTGGTTTACAGCACGTGGACGATGAGACCGCGCATTGTCGTCCATGAACATCGGTCTTTGTGGCAAGTCTTTGGTCATCGAAATGATCAATAATTATAGGATCCAGAACCCCCTGTATATAGCGAGGGACATGGAGTGAACTTTGTATATAGTCACCAAAATCAGTCTACAATCGTAGGAGAAGCCTCCCCAAACCATTACGGATCCCCCGCGAAATAGTACTCTTGGCAAAATGTTCCACCCTTCATATGCGGACTCTCCCAGCTCCAGTGTATTCTCCTCCAAGATCTTAGGTTCCACCCCTGCCCGATGAAGTCTAATGATCTGCCTTCTCAATACAAGGGACATTCTCCCTCGTGCCATTGTCAATCAGAAGTGAAAAAAAGTGATCATGAAGTTGATACCGGTCCTTAACAATGCTTGTGGTTGTTTGAAACTTTGGTGTGTGCAATACATGGGTGCGTGTGGCTGCGTTCGTGAGAGAGATTTTCCAATAAGTAACACCTTATTTTATCACCAATATACTCCTCTTTGATTTGCCATCACGAGGATTGAAATTTGGTATCAACATATACCATAATTCAGCTTTTATTTGGCGGGTGGGGGTGCTTAATTTGTTTTGCTGTGTATATATAAGACTCTTGGGGAACATTTTATCAGTACACTGTCACGAGCCTTTGTATCGCGTGGTGTATCCCCTACAATCGGGGTAGGTGTTACATGAGCCTTGGCGCGGTTGAATCGACGAATGAACTTGCCAAATTGCATAACACTGACAACAACATTGTTTACCTTCAATATCACGCCTTACTTTCAGCCAGGCATACTATGGTATATTTTGTTTATGAAACATTTAATAAAAGGAAGAAAACAAACACGAACAGAATTATAAAACAGCATATCACGTGTTTTATTTGTGATTGAAGTGCAATGTATTACTTGGGTGAGAACAAAATTTAAAATGTTTGTCGGTTGTTGAAGAGTGTAATTGAATACTATCGTCAGTAGAAATCAAATACTAAAATCACAATTGAGCAATTTAAATACCCTTAACATATATACAACGACCTCGCTAACAAAACAAAATCAGCCAGGTAGTGGCGAGGTCTTTTGGGGCTTGACAAGAGCATGGTCATGATTAGCTACAATAACGTAACTAAAAGATATACTATAAGTACTTATTACACATACGCAGCCCAGTCTACTAAAACAACAATTAATCATTTATCAGCAAATATTGACAATAAAGTAAATCAAGCGTTGTTTTTGTGTGTTAACGACGTTTAATTTAAAATGTCGGAAAAAGCAATGTACTATCGCTATGATTTAAAACGGGGGAATTTGTACCGGTTTCTGGTTGGATTATCTGCTTAATTGTAGTTGGATATGGCAGAAATGTTATAAATAACAATAATCAATTGTTGTTTTGATGAAAAATATTGTCAATTTTGCTTACTTTTGCTACGTGGACCATCTCTTATCTCGAAACACGGAGGGTGGAGAGATGAGGTTAGTTATCTAGGTCATAATAGGAACGCGCAGAACCACTACACTCTTTTCACTTTCGCCACGCTTTCTTTTTTATTCTCGCCATGGCATTGGGCCTTTCGCCTTCCAAAGGGAGATTACCCAAGAATCAAGCAATCAAAAAAAACTCAGTACCGCTTTTTTGTTTTTGGACTTATTCCGTTTTACTCCACTAACTCCTGGGTTAATCTACGGAGGGGGGGGGGGGTATCTGTCCTCGATGATTGTGCTGTTTATATCGGCGCATCCTATAAATCCTTAATTGCAAAGGAAGTTGGCAAATTGAAGTATTTCATCGGGTACATTTTACAGCACCCCGAGAACACGTTCCTCTCCCCCTCGTTGCTCTGAGCTAGTTACCGCCTTGAATCGTCTTAATAGTGTTTAACGCCCGCTTCCACCAAGGGTGATATTAGAAAAGTTTGATTTGGTGCAATGTTTCTAGCCTCGTTTCTCAACTCTCTTGCTAGAGCTGGGGCTGAAACGCATTATGGTACACGATTCGTGTACCAACGGTAAAATGTTTAATTTGACTTAAATATTGGATATCAGGAGCCCATCTTTTTCGGGTCAGATCACAGCAACAATGTTGATTTAAATTGATAAATAATTCGTGTTTTCAATGTTGAAAATAATGGATGATATTGAGTTAGAGACTTTAACGAAACAAAATCATAATATCAACGGTAGATAAACTCATGGAGAGAGAGAAAAAAATGGGGTTTAACGTACACTCGACACAAACTAGGTCATTTTGGGACTAACATATGGTTTAATTTTATTTCAATAATGTTATTTTTCAATGCTTCGGAGTCCGTTGTACCAATATCATTATCAATGGCGGCATTGCTTTTCAATACTTAAATGTCTATGTTTATTATACATGTAGAATAATCAATGTTTTGCGAATGTTTCTGCTATCATTTTCAAATACAGCGTAGTAAAATACGTGTGTTGAAATTAAACGATTTTGTATGTTATTTCAATTTCAAATATATTATCTATTACTATTATTTCAGATAAATATATCAGGAGGTGCAATGAATCCTGTCAGAGCATTTGGACCAGCAGTAGTCATGGGTCGTTTAGAACATCAATGGGTAATTCTCTTTTTTTCATTTGTTATACTTATTAAATGTTTCCTCGTCTACAATTAATACATTCAATATCTCTCTCTTAATTTTTTCCAAGAAAATAAATAGTTGTGTGTGCAAGGACAGGTATACATATACTTTCTAGAACATCCCATACTATTTTTCGTTTGAGAAGTTCACACATCAAATGGTAACTGTCAATATTCGTTTTTCCTAAGTCCAGTCCAGTGCAGCTATTCATGCCCATAATTCAACATTTCATTGGCAACAGTTTGCTGTCAAAAAATATCATTACGAAATTTTGTCTTTTACTTTGAACCGGGCAAATTATCTGTCCAAAAGTGATTCCATATCGTTCCACTGCAGATGGCATATTTAGCTGAATTATTTTGATTGGATCAACGTCAGGAATTATCTACAGTTGATAACTTGTTAAATGACCAATTTCATCAGTGTGGTGTGAGTGTGTGTGTGTCGGGGGGGGGGGGGTCCGAAAAGTGCAAAACACGAGCAGCGACTTTAAACTAAAAAGAGAAAACGTATCGACCTTTGCATACTTTTTCAACTCTTGTAAAAAAAACCAGTAATTAGATTAAAGTACAAGAAACGTAGAATTTACATTACAAAACTTGGCCGTAATTATTTTTCGCACCAGGAATGTCGATATAATTTGTCTTACTACTGATACACCTTGTTCAGTACTGTAAAATTCATCACCGTTTATTGATGTCATAATGTGGGTGTTTGTACAGTTCACCGAACACTGAAGTTCATCCAGTCAGGGGTACTGACCTATATATAATGTAGTGTTTTACAACGAATAATAGGTACTAAGTAGTTATGAAAACCATAATTAACACCCTATGGTGTAAGAAAATGCAATCAACACTTATTGCTTTCACATCTACGTAAATGGGTAGGAAATTATCGTATACATACATTACCCGATTGACACGGATTTAAACATTGAAATGCCTTATGTAAGAAAACGATATACGGGTATAACCGTTAGGTAAGTGAACTCCTTATGCAAGAGATAAATCTGTCTATTGCAGGTCTTTCATTAGGACTTAAATGTTATATAACCTATTTATAGTCATTGATTAACTTATTCAAAAGATAATCAACTGTCGATGTCATCTTATGTGTTGGATTTGCACTGGATTTGAACCTGATCTGCTGACCAGCGGTCATTGAGGATTAAATTCCAAAAATGGATAATCGAGACTATGTTTTTTTATCCTACCGATTTTTGTTATGATGATCGCGGCTAGGCCTAAAATTCAAAAGCTTTTATCTCGGTTCAGAAAGTAGCAATTTGACTGAAATTTTCAACATATTCTATTTACGTTATCTATTTTCAACTATTATAACGAGAACATCCGACTCTTTATCTAATCTCACATGACGCCTCTTTAAATACCTGCTGTCGCACAACGACACAGAAAAAGCAACTGAACGATTTTCTTTCGCGTTTATTGTTTAATTAACTCCCTGTACATCCGACTTTACATTTGTTTATGTGCTGAAACACAAACACAAACTCTGAAGTCCACATCTCATGATATCTCTATGGCAACAAAAAAAAAAAAATGTTTGGGATGTACATATTGGTGAAATTTCAATTCATCACATCATTTTGGGCTAATATTCCTTTTCACAATATTGTAGTTTGCAAGGGGTTACCAATCCCACGAATGATGTTTAGAGACTTTAATCAATGGCCGAGCGTATGTGGCGTGGAGATAGGGACTCCTTCTCAGCCTCGTGGGTTTCCTCCGGGCACTTCGGTTTCCTCCCACTGCTAAAGACCCCCACGCGCATGCGAATTATTGAAATAAAATTAAACCATGTGTTTGTCCCGAAATGACCTAGTTTGTGTCGAGTGGACGTTAAACCCCATTTTATTTTTCTCTCTCTCTCCATGAGTTTGTCTACCGTTGATATTATGATTTTGTTTCGTTAAAGTCTCTAACTCAATATCACCCATTATCTTCAACATTGAAAACACAAATTATTTATCAGTTGAAATCAGCCCCAGCTGTAGCAAGAGAGTCGAGGAACGAGGCTAGAAACATTGCACCAAATCATACGGCGTATGTAGACTGAAATAACCAGACGCTAGAAATTTGCATTCTATTTAAACTGCTGGCTTATTTTGCCGAACATAACTGATTTGAAATTAGAGTAAAGACGGAAACCATTGAATGTAGATCACTTTATATTCATTCATATTACTGTACTAAATGCGTTGCGACCCACTTGGGTCAATTTCTAGGTCCAAAAAGTTAACGATTTATCTCCTTTAAATGATAAATAACTTGGGTATATTTACATGTAGGTTAAGCCATGAAAAATATTCGATGTGGCTTTAATTATACTCAAACTATACCAACATGCCACGGTGTGTTTTTTTTTTAAAACTAGGGTGACATGTCGCTTATAGTAATGCTGTCAACTATAGTTACATGCCACTCATATTGCGCCCATCTGTCAACAGGTTATTCACCGTGGCCGGCCTCTTCGTCCGCTATGATGCAAGATAATCATAATCATATTTAAGCGTGACAATCAACATCATTGGCAATAATAACGATAAAATTATACCAGCACTGTTTATATTTGTTTTGTTAGTTAGTCAGAGTGGGAGCAATCAAATAATCAGTTGTAATATTACTCAATTCACGAAAAAGAAAAACATGTACACGACATCTTTTTCTCCGGTCAAGTGATTAGGAGTGAATAATGCGTAGAAGTAAGATTTCTTCGGTAGATACATTATATATATTATCACCCAAAAACCCATTTGACAATATATATCGCTTGTGTGATAAATTACATAGTCTACTGCGACATCGCTTTACATGAATTTCACTGTCAATCAAAAAGGAACCATTTTGTTTTATTTTACAGAAACTACTTATTATAAATAAAAAGTAACTTTAAAAAGAAGCTGTTTTATTTAATTGACCCTGGGTCAATATATAGGACTTTGCGATAGGTAAAATGATGTATCACTACGCTGTAATGTAATAAGATTCAGTAAAAAGAATTATATTTATTTATTTGTGCATGTAAGAAAGGATTGGGTGATAAATAAAATCTCCAACTCGTCTTTTTTGATATCGTTGATAAAGTAAAAAACAACTCGACAGAGCCTCATTTTTATACGCCCACATTTTCATGTGGACGTGTTATGCCGTATGTGGACTCTCCACAGGTCACAATTCTTATTCCGACTGCTTTCGATATTGACAAGTATCGGATCGAATTAATGGCCCCTGATTGTACGAAAATCATGTTTTTAGCTTGTGGACCCAACATCCAAAGATCTTAATTCCTTTCGATATTTGGGCATATCCGATTTAAAAAAACGTTTGATTATATCACGATTGTACGCTTGTACGCGAATGGTATAAAAAGTATGGTATTTCAAGGTGGTGGACCCTGTATAGATCACAATTTTAATCTGATTTTGATGAGACTTGAAATGCATCTTGGTTCCTTTCGATATTTGCGCATATCGAATTGTAACTTCATGAATTATGGCCCTTGATTGTAGGAATAATCACTCTCTATCTATCTCTCGAAAATATGGGGGATGCTCGATTCACAGTCCCGAACGTCCCGAACTGACAGAATTGCAATCGAGTGACGCGGAATTCAGTCCTGTCACAGTTCTGCCAGTCCCGACAGCCGAGGTGGAGTGAGTAGAATCGTGACGTATTCTAAGCAAAAAATATGTTTCAGCTGTCATGATTGGTTGAGATATTTTTTATGCAGTCGGCACATGCGTTGTACTCCGAAATTCTCCTTTTCACTCGATTGACACCGGTTTCGGAATTCAATTCCGGAACTGTGAATCGAGCATCCCCATAGGCGTATCCTGTCTGGCAGCCTCTGTTTTTTTATTTTATCAACTTGTGTTGATATTTTTTGATATAAAAAAGACTCATAATTGTCCCATTTGTGATTGGGTAACAAAATGGCGTTATTTTCTAGGTTTAGTGCATGATGTTCTTACACAGTTGCTGTCGTTTGTATGTTATATCTTTTACAGAACTATCATTCTGTTCATTTTCACTGACACGCATTATTTTATATCTGTTTATGATGTTTTTCATTAACTTACTGGTTGGTACCAAAATGGCGACCATGGCCACACTTGGCCATACTCTATTGTTACATGCCACGTTTACTTATCAGTCACAAAACCATCGCTAATATACTCGTAAATTTAAAATTGACACGACGAATTTGATGATTGATCTCGAATTTTGCCATCGATCTAATTCAAATATAACCTATTGAACTGTATTGTTATAAAATCACGCCAAACCGAAACATACTTTGTCTCCGACGCTGATTACCACAGGGATTGTAGTATGAACTACAATATTGAAATAAAAATATAGCGATATGTTGTTCCTTGTAAGACTAACACTTTTACATGATTGTATTTTTCAGATTTATTGGGCTGGACCTTTGGTAGGTGGAGTTCTTGGTGCCTTTCTTTATGACAAATTTTTTTCTGTGGCTGCCACACACACTGCTGTAAAGCGCTGCTGTCTGGGTTCCAGTTCCTATGACTCAGTCAGCACTATCGAGGACCCAGTGAGAAAGGAGCCCACCAATTTTACTGTGAACGAAAAAGTTCCATTAACGGGTTCCACCGATGGAATATCATCGGTTTAAGGAACGTTTCAAATGCAAAAAAGTAACTGTTAACAGATGTATATATTTTGTGTTAATGAATTTACTTGTAAATCAAGTAACACAATCGCTTGCAGAATGTGTAATTATAAAAATATCCAGCTTATGCCAGATATCTAAGTAAATATGAGACTGAATGTTTTATGTTTCTAATCAAAGCATTTATTTTTATATATAGCATTGTTTGTTATTATGTTTCATTTAATAAATTTAAAGGTTTTAGTGTTATAGTATTCTCGATGGCTACTACTGATACGTGAATATATTGAACGGTTGTCGAGAATTATTCTTGACTGGGAATTGTTGTGATGGTCTAAAATCGCCATTGTTAAGGTTACATTGAACAATTTAAACATAAGCAAATCAATTAATCTTTGAATAAAGATGCAATACTCCAGAATAAATCATGGCAGATTTAGATTCTCAGACCATAAATAATTGAAAAGTATAATCTTACCAAATAGAATATATCCGAATATCATTAAAGCGATCATTTCTTACATAGTTATTACCATCTTAATTTCTAATTACTTTGTATGGATTTTAAATAGGCCCCACGCCTTCTATTAGTTAATTCACAATTTGATTTTATTTTTTTTTCAAAATAATAATACTCCTGAATGTTTAATATGTAACCTCAATATTCCTTTATACATGTATAACATTAAACGAACAGAACCTTGTTGATAGATAATGTTTTCAATTCAATTTACAGCCTAAGGTAAAAGTGACCATGTTTAGAAAACCCGCACAAAAATAGTAATCAAGGGGAGTAACTCCAATTACCGAAATACCCCACCCTCTATTATAGCATTGCATTTAATGTTAAATCCATGAGCCGTTTTCATCTATAACAATTTATTAAACAATTTATAAGCACCATGACACCAACATGTCACCATTGGCTGATACCAATATTTAAGGGGGTCTACCATTTCGATTTTTTTTTCTACGCGTCGTGGTTCACGGAATTAATAGGCTGTGACGTCATTTTCATAGGTGATTTCCAACAAGAATTTCCTGATCCTGCCGCCTCAAAATCAAGATTATTCACCAAAATCACCCTATTCACCAAAATCACAGCCTATATATTCCCTCAACTGCAGACGATCGCTTTTATTTGCTGCAATATGAGTGTAAAATTTTAGTGTTGATCAATACATATCTTTTCAAACATTAAAAAAACCCGGATACACATAACAACAAAAGTACTGAAAATGTCATGCGACTAAACCATATTGGTTATCATATTGAGTGGAACTTAAATTTAATTACAAACTTTATAAGTGTGTTATATATCATTATTTATTCCAATTATTAATCGATATTTTTATAGTTCTGGATAACAGAGACAATGGTTGACGTTATTACAGATTTCTCACCTCTTTTTATACGAAAATCTTTTAATTTGGGACTTGTCTGATCGGGTCGCACCTAGCCTCGTCTAAAACAGAATTTGTCTGGTTGTCCAGATAGCTTTGTGTACAACATTTAATTAACAATGAATCTTTTCTATCCACAATCCAAATTAGGCGTGATTAACGGGCGATAAAAGTTAATTTACCTATAGATAACGCTGTGGCCAATACTGATTCGGTTTCCTTTAAGAGATGGTCAATATAACTTAAACAGATCTATATTTCGTTTCGTTTGTTATACTTTCAATGGTCTACACTACATTGAAGATCTGACAAGTTACAGTGGGAGTTCACGTCAGGGATCAATCGTGAGACTTTTGAAACTATGACGCCAGGCATTGGTTAATAAATCAGCATTGACGTTTTTAGTGGTTTACCCACAGTTCCGTGGATTAAAATGCCAAGAAATCGCCTTAACAGACTGTTTCATTGGCTAATCCCTCACATCATTCAGAAAATGTCAATGATAATGACTCTAATGTAGTAAAACAAAATTTTGAACTATAAAAACGAAACGAAATAGGGTCTGTTTTAATCAGATTGAAATAAGGAAAGAAAATAAGATTCAAACTAAATGGAGAGGTATTCTGCCCCCTTCCTCGTGTTATGGGTGGGGGGAATGCCAAATGACCGAAAAGATTTCGGGTTACAGGCGCCGGTATTCTCTGAGAGTGGAGATAACCGTGTATGGATCCCCAAAACTTTTTGGAAAATACGCATTTCCTGATATTCTAGCCCTGAACCCGTTAATTGCGTAGGTCGTTATGGACAACTGCCATTCACTGTGTATAGGGCGCAATATAACGCCTTGGAGGTATTTTCCCCAACCTATTCTTAGAACATAGTTCGTCACTTTGGGACCCCCCCCCCCTCCCGATCGCAGCATGTAGGACGTTATATAACGTCCTGGACAACTGCCACTCACAGGGTGTCGGGCTTAATATAACGCCTTGGAGGTATTTTCCCCAGGAATAAAAAGGTCCAAAAATGACGTTTTAGTCAAATTAATTACACAATAGGGCCACATTTCTCAACCTTTTTCTCACCGCTCACCCCTAAATGAATTCTCAACCAACCCATTTACCCCCAGAGTTTTGAGGAGGTTACTGATCGCGGAGCCGTGGCCGGCGAAGCTGGTCACCGCGAGCGCCGTAGGCGCAAAGCCCGTCGAGGAGGGTCAAGGAAATTTTTAGAAATTGGAGCCCGGAAATGTGATTTCCAGCCATTTGAGGCACTCTTCAGGTGTTTCATGGGAACTTGAAAATGGCCCTTTTTTTTATAGAAGCCATCCGACATGAACCGCGGATCCTTGTACGGGCCTGCACCCCCTGACCACACTGACATTGAATATGGAATGGATACGGATCGAAGGTGAGATTCAATAATCACCAAATTTATATTTTAATGAAAATACGTTGTTTCCAGTTCAGCGCGAAATTTGCTCCTGGTGATTGTCACAAACGATATTTTTTATTCCCGGGACAGTGTTTGAGAGTGCTAATCTCAACTGCACAACCTTTATATGATCATTTTTGAAGTTACTGGGAGTGTGGTCATTTACCCCCTGGATGCCAGCCATTCCCCCCTTGGGGGTGAATTCACCCCAGGTTGAGAAATAGGGGTAGTTAACGTTTTAAAGTGGTATAATATAGCCTAATTATGGCTGACTAGATTTCCATTCAAACAATCAATGGTTTTTACAGTCCACGGATCCCTCAAGAAACTTGTAAAAAATTTACTGCCGCAAACATGTTTTTCTGCTATTCAGCAACTCCAGTGTGGTCCAATATAGTCTGCCTTATAGCTGACCTGAATACCAAACAACCAATCAATCATCGTGGGGTATGAGAAAATTTTGAAAATCTAGTCGCCATAAATGCGTTTTTCTGCTATTCTAGCCGTGAGTTAAGCAACTCCAAAGTTGTCCAGTGGTTTTGTATCGAAATCACACTCTATGCCGACAGGCCCGTAGCCACGGGTGGCAAGGGGGGAAAGCCCCCTTGAAAAAATGTTTTGCCCCCCCCCCCACCACGAAAGAAAATTTGCCAACCATAACTCTAAAATACCTACTGTAGGCTGTAACGGGTGTTCCCATTATAAAAACTTCACTGCCCCTCCGACTGCCGACATGAATTCCATACACCCAGCCAGATTGATCAGAGGCGGATCCAGGATTTTCAGAAAGAGGGGGCGTGCCGCACCCACTTGGGAGTGCGAAGCCCGGAACAGTGATTTTTGAGTGGAAAAAATGCCCACAAGGACGAATTTGTCTGGAAGGTCACAAGCTGTAGTAATCAAAAACGCTGTCTCAAACTCAGTGACTCTAACATGTGGTGTGCCTCAAGGATCCGTCCTTGGGCCAATACTGTTTTGTCTCTACACAAAACCCCTTGTGGAGCTATTGAATCGACACCTGGTTTCCCATCACTGCTATGCTGATGACACCCAGCTCATCGACAGCTTCTCTCCATCACACACGTGTCAACTTTCTGCGTGTCATAAAATGGAAGAGTGTATCCGAGACATTCAGCAATGGATGAATCAAAATATGCTGAAATTAAACACCGAAAAGACAGAGGCTATCCTGTGTGCGCCTCCTGGCTGACTGCAGAAATGTGCGATTACTTCTCTTAATGTCAACGATACAACTATCCCCTTCTCTTCATCTATAAAAAACCTTGGTATTCATCTGGACTCGTCTCTTACAATGGAACCCCACATCAGCTACTTATGCAAGGTTTCACACTATCACCTACGAAACATAGGATCGATAAGGCACCTTGTAACCAGGGATGCAGCCGCCACCCTTGTACGCTGTATGATTATGTCAAGGCTTGATTACGGAAATAGTTTGTTAGCAGGCATTTCAAAAGAACAGCTATATCGGCTTCAACAAATTCAGAACCGCTGTGCGAGAATCGTCACTAGGACTAAGCTGCGTTCTCACATATCTCCAGCTCTAAACTCTCTCCACTGGCTTAGAATTCAGGAACGGATCGAATTTAAAGTGTTCTCTTTAACGTTTCAAACGGTTTCAAAAATGGCTCCACCCTACCTACAGGATATTGTTCATCCATATGTTCCATCCAGGTTCCTTCGCTCCACTGATCAATGTCTGCTTGAGACGCCCAAATTCAAATTGAAAACATTTGGTGCAAGATCTTTTTCACATATCTCTGCAACGCTTTGGAATTCATTGCCCCTAAAAATAAAGTCTGCTGAAACATTAACTTCATTCAAATCAAACCTAAAGACCCATCTTTTCAAACGTTATGTTTGAATATGACATTATCATGTGCATTTTGTAGTGTTGTGTGTTTTGTGTGTAGTCAGCGCTTAGAGCATTTCCCTATTGTGACGTGGATTTTAGCGCTTTATAAGACTCCTTATTATTATTATTATTATTATTATTTCATACTAATCTTGTAAATTTTTGTTCGCCTTTCTCGCGAGAATATATGGAGCTAAAAATTGTTCGCCACCTCAAAAAATAGAGGGGCGTGCACCGGGTACGCCCCCTTCTGGATCCGCGCCTGTTGATGAAGCTGCATTCTTAAAATATAATCGATCCCCGGACAATGTCGCACAAAGTAGAGTGGCTATATGATTTAATCCATAATTAATTCAAGACAAATTCGTGATATTCTTAGATTGTGGCACTTTTTTGCCGTCTAGATGAAATAATATCTTTGTTCACTTTACCCTTCTGCCGAAATGTCCCCCAACTCACCCCTGCCTCATTCTCTTATATTCAGAAACACTAACAGGGACTTTGTTCAGAAAATCCGGATAATAATAATAGTCAAGGGAAGTAACTCTAATTAGCAAACTGTTCTCCCTTTTAAAAAACCATGACATTTCTTCGCCTATAACAATTTATTTAATATTTTCAATATTCATAACCATAAAGACCCAACATGCTACGGTCATCTGATAAAATCATTTAAGGGCTCTACCATCTCGAAATTTATATTCTCGCGGTTCAGGGAATCTATATCATGACGTCATTTTCGTAGGTGATTTCCCTTGAGAATTTCCTTATCATGCTGACTTAAAATCTAGCTTATTCACCACGAATATGACGTCACGACCTCTAAATTCCTTCAACCAGATGAAAATTTAAAAATCCTTGATAGCCCGCCCGGTCAATATCTTTTATAAAATTATTATAACACGTTATGGCTCTATGTAGCTATAAAGATTAGGGCCATTGAAATGTTTTTAAAATGTTATAGCCCAAGAAACGTCAAAAGTACTGAAAATGCCATGACTAATCGGTAATGACTAATCGGTATATATTGGATTGTAAAATATAATCCAGCAAATCAACCGGAACCTAAAATCAATTACAAGCTTTATAAGTGTGTTATTATTGTTTATTCCAATTATAGTAATAAATAATTTTAGAGTTCTGGATAACAGAGACAATGGTTGACTTTATTACTGATTTCTGACCCCTTCTTGTACGAAAATATTTTTATTTGGGACCTTTCTGACCGGGGCGCACCTAGATTCGTCTAACCGAAGATATTGACCAATTACAGATAGCTTTGTGTACAACATTTTATTAAACCCAAAGCTCTATCCGCAATCGTAATTCGACGTGATTACAGGGCTATAAAAATCAATTCACCCATACATAACGCGGTTTTGTTTGATAGATGGTCGATATAAGCATATCCTAATTTAGCAACGGAAATAACGATATTACGTCACTTAAAAATTCCCGCGTCAGCAATTAGTTTGGTTCATCGCGGATATTCATTCCTAAATTTTAATGTTAAATAACCTCTCCCATATTTGGGGGATAAATATGAGACAGTTTATTGAGGAGTACTAATTGTTCCAAATAGACCTCAAGTTATTCATATTGTGTTACGGGAAATAACATTTTTTTTAACGACCGATGTAATAGAAATATATTAATCAAATTGAATTTTTTTTAACATGATTAAAGTAATAGCAGTATAAACAGCGCAATGGTGTTTGTCTATTGCCAAGAATTATCTGGGCCATTATCAATCGAGGGCAATCCTTAGACACATGGGTCCGTGCATCAACAAAGATCTGTTGCCAGATAGGTTCCCAGGCAAGAGATAAAAGAAAATCAAAAGAGTTACTGCAAAATGGGGGCAATATGAGTATAGGTACTGCTATTTATTCAGAGAGGTAAATATTAGGTACATGGGCAATGATAATTTTATATTTGGGCAATGTTTGAAATGACATAAAAATAGTAAAAACATTGGAATTTTATTGAAACATATCAATTTCAGGATGAATACCGCTAAACATGTACTTTTGGGGTTGTTGGTCAATATATAAACAGAAAGATTACAAAACAGCTGCATTGATTTTAACTTTAGAGATCAATATTAAACATGGATGCCAACTCATAAAATTATTATAATATTACAAACTTCAATCAATAACCTAGCTTGCACGTAATGTATGCCCATCTCTAAGATGTCAAAGTATTATATTATTACAAATTTCAGTCTATTAAGTGTGGTTTAATGGTCGAGAGCGAGACTGCACGAGCCATTGGCCCAACACAGATACATGCCGACATGGTCTCCACTTTATGATGCTCCTTCCTTTTCCACAGTAAAAATGTGGGCTATAACTTTGACGATGAACCGCGTCGTGGAAGGTAATCAACAGCAACCATTCAAGAAACCATGTTTGACATCAAGATGGCTGGTCGTATCCTGAATAATGCACACCGGAGCCCCCGTAGAAAACCCACGAGGTTGGACAGGCGACCCTTCTCCTTTTCATGTACAACCCGGGAATCGAGACTACACCAGTTGACCCAATTACAGACCCAATGATACATACCCCCATTATTGGTATACGGATGAATGTCGATATTTTTTATACGCCCATGTGTCGTAGATTGTCGTGGCCCCGCGTCTGTCTGTCCGTCCGAACGGTATCCACGCTCTGTGGGCTAAATAATTGAGGTCGTAAGACGAAGATTTTCAAAGATTTCCAATAATTACTTCCAGATTTATGGCCTTTGGTATTTAATGCGCTGTGTACTAAACGTTAGTAGAAGACAAGCAAGTCTGGCAATAACTTAATGGGCTGTTTTTCGTAATGAGATTTTAGTGTTTTGTAAATATTTTCCTTGTTGACCACCCGTATGACTTCGCTGTTGTGGATGTATGTTTCGTTGCAAATGGATAATGTAATATTTATTTGGTTGGAACGGGATATGCTGTACGAACTGCAATACTTTTTACATACACGATTCGTTAACCATAGAATAAACTAACCATATACGGATGTGAAAGAAATGACATGTGCGATGATGTGGGAATGGTATTTTAGTTAGAACAGAGATCCTAAAAGAAATATTAAAATGGCCAAACAACCGTCCTGAACCACTGACAAGCGGAATCACACCAGAAACTCCTGATGAACTTTCTCGACCAACATCGGGAGCAAACACGCTACATTCAAGCTAGCGAGTCAGCGTCTTACTCACTTAGTCACCGCTGCTTCTTATGTACGATAATGCCAGGCTGTTGAAATCGATAGATAAAACCCGCTTTTCACATTAACGTAAGTAATTCGGCTTCCTTTTAATTAACTAACGTAAGTAATTCAACATCCCTATAAGAAATCCTTCGGTAACGTTAACCAGATATTACATGTATGTAATGAATTCTTTAACAACAACAAAAAAAAAACCAACTAAAAAAAACAAAAAAAAAAAACAAAATAAAAACAAAACAACAACAAAATTCATATTGAGTATTTAGTTTGACCACTTTCAAGGTCATTTTTGTTATAATCTTGACTTATATTATTTTTTAAACAAGATTTAAACACAAATAAATCTATCCATATTCACTCATCTATTTCCTTTAACCAAATCTTTGTAAGACAATCCGTTTATCCAGCGAAATGAGCCCGTCACTTTTAAACAGAATACCTTACAGAGGTGATTGGAATGATAAATGTATTTTTTTCATCCTTTAGGTGAAGTCTTGTTTCAGTGAGACGCGACTGGTCTATTAAAAATGGATTAACTAGATGGGTTGTATATTTCGCGTATTTGTACTTTGGATGGGGATTTAAATGCTTGACCTGTTTTCATAATGAAATATTTTAATTATACCGCCACTGCCCACGTCAAAATATATAAGTAAGTAAGTAAATTAATTGTATAAAAACACCCACGGGGAACAGCATACAATGACAAAAATTACATTAATACAATACAACAAATATACATGTAACCAATAAAGCTGAATATGTGTATAGATTTGTACATCCAAAAGACACGAAACGAATAAAAAATGGACAGTGATGTTTCACCCGCACGTATAACCACAACATTTAATTTTGGTTTTTGTTTTCGTTTTTCAGTTGAGTTACAAACAACCGCGAGTAAATCTAGAACATTTAATGTCCAATAAAGCGTTAGTTTTAGCAGGGTTATAAACAACTGCAAGCATAGTCAGAAAAAATTGTTAGGTTTTCACGAAGACTGATTTTTGTATAATGGTTGGGTAATTTTTTGAATTAGTGAATTGAGTTTAAAATGAACTGTATACACTTTTATTGACATTTCGCGCTCTTTCCGGGTGTGTTTAAACACCTGAAGCGTGACTAAATAAAATAAAGGGGGAATAATTCAACAACCCACCATGAACTGCGGATGTGTTTAAAGCGACCCCAGTTATTTAAGTTTCTAGGTCACTGGTTAACCATGATTAAGGAAGTACACTTTCGTAAATACTGTACGAGTGATATGCAGTTGATCCCCGTATTAAGATTCCGATGTTTATCTGGGACACAAAACAGGTTAGTCTCAAAGATTAATAACAATATGATACCGATAATGTAGACTACATTTAGACCTACTCCGTACATTGATAACGGTAACACTATTGAAGGTTTGGCCCTCTAGACTTCCCTTTCGTTCGTGAAGTTTAAGTCAACTGTATGAATATGCCAATTAATTAACTAAAATTATTAAGTAATTATAGGACTTTTATTGAATTTGTGATAATACAAGGTGTTGAACACTTGGCTGCCATACATAGCATCAGGCTGGTATTGAGATTTGTAGTCAGATTAGACGTGTAAATTCTAGAGAGATTATCAATGTCAAGTTTCTACTGTACTTATTAAACGGAGATATGACAAATCCCTTTAGACGACAACATGCGAGAGAGGGGGCGATACCAACAACTACTATAATAGTTTTACTAAACGTCATAATGTGTGATTAACTAATGATATGGTTTAAATTTAGGGGAATCCTACTCAAGTATGATTTGCTTAACGTTGGATTTATTTCCTTACTTCTTATTTAGACGATAGCTCCTTAAACTTTCACAATAATAAATAATATTTACACTAATACGATATGGAATGGAGGTTATATTTGAAGAGTGTTGAGTTACTGAACTATTTTCACCACATTTGAAACTAAACCAAGGTAGTATACGTTTACCACAACGACATGTTGATCAATATTTTATGTTGAGAAAATGGGAAAATTTATTCAAGTTGATTATGTCTAATTAATGATTTATTAAAAATTTGATGCCAAAAAACCTGAAGTAGCTCTTACGTATTTTATCTCTAATGATTATGAACCCAAGGGTACGTATATTATACAGTAGGTATAATATAAATGAGTGACAATGATAAATAAGCCTATCAAACTGTTACTTATGTCTGTTACCATCGACCGCTGATAGAAAACATTAAGTATAAAGGCAAGACTTCATTAAATTAGGTCAAAATAATTTTTTAAGTTGATAAGATGTTATTTCAGTGCGGCGTTCGGGTGGTGGGGGTAGTGGTTCACATTTTAATCAGATCTGGCAACGATTTAAGACTTAGCGTCTACCCGTCCTTGCTTAATACTTCGTATACTTTAAGCCTTCACCCCTCCATTTTTTTTTAAGGTGAAGACATATGTTGCTGTGGAAATTCATGGGGGCCAAACCAGGCAAACTAAAGCAAGCGACGGGCAATCGAAGAAATAAAACATTTAACCACGAAAACTTAGACGTTGACAGAGGAAAAACACTCGAAAATCTTGATAAATTGAAGAGACAGACACAGGAAGGAAATATGCCCAGGTTAATATGTATAGAAACCACACAGCATGATAATATGCACATGACAGTTGAGAATAGTTCTAACAGCAATGTAATGAATTCATCCCGTCATGGTTCTTTCAGTTCATCGCCAAATTGCAATAGCAATGTATCTCAGAAGCCAAAGGGTCGATTAGTGAATGGTAAAATAGTGTATGAATGTGATTTAACAGATGGTCGTGAAAGATTAACTCAGCAATATGACTCTTCTGGAAATAGACCTATGGGGGTTGGGCGAGTCTCGGTTCAGAATGTGTATACAAGATATGAAGATGAATCAACATTTTCATCAAGTAAGGTTTCAGAATTTCATAGTGAAAGAGTGATATCTAGTAATGTCAGCTTGAATATTGAACAATGTGAATCGTCTATAAGTCACCACGCTATACACTCGAGTGAAACTGATCATCTAACAACAGATGATGCCTTGGAAGGTAAGTTAGTGTCTCAAATTAATTTTTCATGCCTCCTTCTTGGAATCACATCGGTTTACTATAACTCTTTTGGAAAATTTCATAAAATATTCATTTGAAAGTATACGTCTATTTTATAAACCTGATTCTGGTAGTCATACCACGAGTTCATTTATGGCTTAGCATCCTATTTTGCGAAATAGAACAGTTTCATAATTACATCTGGAAACAATGATATGATCACATATCCCCTATTCTGTAATGTTCCGTTACTCCTATCTGACATCTGAACTCCTTGAACTTTATGACAGTTTTATTGACTGATACGCAGGAGAGTGATGGGGATTAACGTTCACATATCATAAACCAAACGGTATCGGGATTAAGTAATAATTCGTTTGTGCGTGGATCTTAGCATTGTGATTAATGAAAATGGGGGCGGGTGGGGACCAAATGGTTCCATTTAGGCATTCCTTTTGACACACGCAATGATGAACGATCCTGTATCCGATCCGGCCACCAACATTTCCAGTATAATCGGACAGAGAGTTAATTAAATATCTATTCTGGCCATTGGTCAAGAGGTTTTTAGATTTTTTCCCCAAACTATCCCATTTAAAGTCCATTTCATCGAAACCTTGTAATCGCTCTTCGGTTAACATTTTTCAATACTTTAGTCTTAACAGGGGTTGTTTTGCTTCAAAATCCCCCATTGTCATTTTTTTTTTTAAAAAAAAAGGCCCCTGTATCACTTTACCGGTCGGCGTTTGGGGGATTTCTTTCAAATAAAGGCTATCTACCCCCAACCCTTCAATCTACTAGGTGTATTGGTTCATGTTTCATATAATGTGAAATATCAGACCAATGAATACATCCACTGGCCTAATCGATATATATATTTATAAGGTGGAGAATGAACGTAATGTGGTGTGGTTACATTTGAATTGGTAAAATTCAAGTTATTTTTGTACCTATCCTTTTAAGGTGAAGCGAAATATGATGCATATCTGAATTGTCCTGCAGAGCACATTTCCGTCGGAAAAAGAATTTTAGAGGTATTGGAAAAATCTCCCTACAATTTTAAATTATTTCTACCTGAAAGACAGATTTTACCAGGCCTTACTGAATTAGATACCAAGACCGAAATAGTAGAAAAGAGGTAAATGAGTAAATTATATTATACCCCCCCCCCCCCAAAAAAAAATGACTATTTTAAATTTTAACTTTGTGAATACTAGAAAGATGTAAATGAATATACTATACCCAAAACAAAAAGCTAAGTATCACAATTGTAGAAAAGAGGCAAAATTTTAACGTTGACGTAGCCATGAAGCTGTTTTCCCAGTTCAATAATATTGGTAACATAATAAAGTCTAAAGTTTATAATTGTCGCTTGTCGGTTAATTGGATAAAACAGACAAACAATAGGCTAGTGAACAAATACATCCATTAGTAATATCAAATACGTGTATGTCCGAATAATATAATTATAATGTCTACATTTCTTTACATTAAATTGTTGTTCTAATGTCAACATTAATTGATGTTAAATATGTGTATGTGTCATTAGTTAGCTCTAATTTCTATATTTATTTGTTAGATGTTCTGGAAAAGTTATAGCACTTCTGTCAAGGGAAACCAATTCATCAGGATCTTGTCATTTCATCAACCATTTTGCAAAATCTCTTGATCCAGGTATGTTGTCTCCAGTCAATGGAATTTTAGAAAAAAAAGAGAAAAAATGACTTATAATTAAATTAAACCCCTTTAATATTACCATTAGTAGTATACATATCATATGAAAGGTATATTTGAAAACCGATGACTCGGTCCTTAATTAATTCTGAATTTTGTTATATTTTCAGTTTCCAAGGGTACATATTTGATTCCAGTTTCGATAGATGACGATGCTTACATTCCAAGAATTCTTCACGGGATGTACTTGATTCGTTATAATAGAGACACTGATCGAGGTTTCTTTTGGGATAAACTTTCTAAATCCATCAGATCAAACGTTTCATTAAGTGATTCTGAATGCGAATGATTACCAGCATCAACAATCATCGTTTTCCGGTCCATTTCCAATTTAAAACAATTTACGGCGGTTTTAGTGTAAGGTCAGGAACAAAGGAACATATATCATGTATTAATGAAATGTGATTTGTTGACAAAGACAAGGAAACATGTTCAGTATTCTTTGAGTTTATAATTCGTATAGAAGAAGAATATGCGAACCATTATGAGTTTTTCCATGACCAAATGATTAGCTTAGATCTGATAATTTATGTTTTTTTAAGAACAATCTTACCTCAAAGATATAAAATAACTCGGCTTTAATTGTTGGCTCTGTAAGCCAATGTTATTTTAGGAGCAGATTAGGTACATCATTTAGGAATATAAACAGTTCATTTGTTTTGGGATTAAACGCTTAGTTTCATTTAAAGGTATATATGATGCTTATTTTTGGATTAGATCGTCAAAATTACTGTTGTAAAATCTATAATAATTGCCTTCGCCCATCTGGCCGTCAGTATGTCCAATCATATGTCACTCACTAAAGTTAATATCCGATATCAGACGAAGAGGTCTATTTCCAATAATGTCTTTCGGAGTTATGCACTTGATTCATTTGAAATATCTTGCGGACGATTTATACGCATTATTTATTACCGACAAAAGAGAAATATGCGACAACCCTTGTGGGCTGGCCGAGCTACTTCACTGATGTGGGTGTATGGTTCGTTGCCTGGCCACCTATCTGTTGTAACAAAACACAAGTAGATTGTCTATTCCTAAAGAACAATAACATCGGTATTTTATTGAACACTTGATTTGGAATCTGTTAGTTGAATATATTCGATTTTACACAACATTTTCTAGAAAGACATACAAAAAACACAATGTATTCTAGAAACACATACAAAAAAGAGCATAAGAGCCAGGTAAAATGTTAATAAATGGAGTGTTCTTTAAAATGAAAATGTGTGTTACAGGGGTACATTTATATGCAGTGAACAGGAATTGTGTTTATTTAATTTACTAAAGACAGAGCAATATTTACACATGGTTGTATTTTCGTTTTATATTGTTAAAGATATACACCTAGTAGCTTATATCTTAATGATTATTTGTGACACTATCCTGTGTCGCGGTACCAAAAAGACATAACTGTGACACTACGGCCCGTGATACTAGGTTGACACTATGGTCTAGGACTTCCTTGGACTTTTCGTCATTATAACTATTAACTCTAGAACCCTTTTTACGTTAACTATGTTTTTATATCTTTATAACATCCATAATACAGGAAACTAGACACACAGCTATGACATTAAATATAAGCTAAATATAAGTTCTCTATCCACAAGCCAGTGTTTTGTGATGGTATTTCCGAGCCTCTCAGTCAAGGAGACTGTGATGTCCCCCACCCATCGGAGCGCTCTATATCTGCTCTAAGGTATCATCATGATATCTAAAGAAACCTAAACCGCGAATGTTCTTCGGAAAATTGACCAGGTACTTTTTTATCGGATTGGTCAGCTGCACAGACGCTACCGTGGATTTTAACGCAGTATACTTATATGGGCACCTAGGAGGGTAGCTAAGCACATTTCTAACGCATGGGATTACAATATTTGGATTATCAGACTATGGTATCTTTGTCCGATTTTAAACTTCCAGACATATTTTTGTTAGCCTAGTTCTTTCTGTCACTGGTACTAGCTAACAACTTCAATACATTAACCAGACCATATTTTACAGAACCAAGTTAACATCTACAGCATATAGGCCGTGTAGTGTTATATACTTATATGCGAGAGAAAAGAGAGAGAAATTGGGTTTAACGTCCACTCGACACAAACTAGGTCATTTCGGGACTAACATATGGTTTAATTTTATTTCAATAATTCGCTTGCGCGTAGGGGTCTTTAGCAGTGTGAGGAAACCGGAGTGCCCGGAGGAAACCCACGAGGTTGAGAAGGCGCCCCTGTCTCCATGCCACATACGCTCACACCAGGGATCGAAACCACAGCCGCAAGCCAGAGGTGACCGGCCAGCTAGAGGTCGAAGCGCGGCACTCTAGACGACTTGGCCATCCCCCCCTCCACCCCCTCCCATACCCCCTCCCATACCCCCTCCCATACCTATATGCATAATTATATATACGTGATTCAAAATGTTGGAGACAGAAAGGAAAATACATGTATGTACATTCATTTGCGTCCATTATGTGCGTGAGCCTCCATTTTCCTTCAACCTCAAAGCAGAAATGAAAATAAATGACATTATACCTTCAAATTATACCACGCTCGTTGACCACCCCACTCCACTCGTAGTAAATCCACACATATTAACTCCAGTAGTTCATACGGGGTGGGGTGGTGGTGTGTGCAAGCGTGTGTGTGGGGTGGGAGTAGCATAGTATATATATATATATATATATATATATATATATATATATACGTTTTTAAATCCGGCGCACATCAATAAAATTGTACCTTTCTATATTCCTACACAAAATTTCGAAGCTGTGGTGTCATTGTTAAGTATGTCATCATGATTTATTATTTAATCCGTGTGAATTATAATGCTGCATTATGTAAGTTTTCTACGTTATTTATGAACCATTTTGATCCTGTAAACTTTGAACAATTCTGAATAAATTCCACCCAAGCTTAAATAGGTTGAAAATCCGTAATATATGGAGAAGAATTCAAGTTTGCTCCTTTATGTTCTGCATAAGCACCAGCCATATAGGCTATCTACCAGATCCTATCTTAATCGAATAATTATTCGAAGTTTTGAAATTAATAAAATTATCACATGTATTTGATATATATACACATGTATATTCCGTACCCAGTGAAACATTAAATTATTCTAAATTGACATGACGATATCCCAAATAACTTTTTCCACATAATCCACTTCTGAAGATGATGCACATTCCAATGCACCTTAAAAAAATAAAGATTAGTTAAAAAGTAAATTCTACTCCAGTTGTCGTGATTATTTGAGACCGGATAATCACGAAACAAGTGGTTAAAGACGTGATGATCGAATGTAATAACTAGATAATCGCGGCTAAATTGTGTCACGATTGTTGATATGCTGTGTAGAAACTTCCTTGTCTCCGAAGTTAATGGGTGAATATTTTGAAGAGGGAGCAAAGAAGGTAAGTGCTAGCTATATGGATATTTCTATTTATGACAATTAATAACATTTACATTATAGAATCGGTGAACTTCTATAATGTTGTTAACTTTCTATCATCTGGCTCTAGTCAAGTGTATACATGACGCATCTCTCTACGTATATCTGTTGCTTTGACCTGGTTAAGTTAGTGTATAACGGGATTGTCGTGTGATATTACTGATCGGGTTGTAATATATTGAAGTTATTTGGTATATAATATACCAGAGTTATATACATCTCATAACAAATCAAAAATGTATTGTGTGATTTAGATTTTAGGACCCGAATGATATGTTGGTTTTTATACGTTATAAATAGCTACTTATCTATTGGGTATTCCCCTTCTTTTAGCGAGAGAAAGTTTTCTAGGAATTGTTTGCTTAATGCGAGAATATATTGAACCTCCTGAAGACGATCGGATATATTGTGGTTTGGATCGTATGCGTCATCCGAGAATTGCCAGTTACTATAGATTAGCGGTAAGATAATATTCTGGCGACCCAATAGCAAACTTGAAGACAAGTTTATAAGATAAACTTGTTTTCTGAAAATACTGATCAATATACAAATAAATATTTAGTACAGATTATTCATTTTTCCTTGATTACTCGTAGAATATTGTGAACGCTAACGATTTAGTGTGTGTGATAGAGAGAAATGGGGTTTAACGTCCACTCGACACAAACTAGGTAATTTCGGGACTAACATATGGTTTAATTTTATTTCAATAATTCGCTTGTGCGTAGGGGTCTTTAGCAGTGGGAGGAAACCGGGGATGATTTAGTGTAGTGAACATAATGTCGAATGTCAATAATTAAGATGGCTAATTTTAGAGTTATGTATGACCATTGCTCAGTTTGTCGTTGAATCTTTAAAACGACCCCACGACGACATTACACATCCCAGCTGCTTGATATTTATATTTACAGTTTCGATCAGAGAAACGAAATATCTTACCGAATTTTAACCGTTTTCGTCAATTACATCTTAGATTATTAACCTTGCTCACTGTGTAGAATATTGCGACCGTTTTAAAATCAAAAGTCACAATCTGACTAACTTTCGCGACGAATACAATGCTGTTTAATAATTCTGATTGTTACAGTTATGTCACCGAGGACATTTTAGAACTCGTGACCCTATGGTAATTTTGTATTAAATTATTATCGTGAGAAAGGTAGTTTGAATTTGCTTGCGTTTATGGATTTTTAGGAAACGATACAAAAGTTTAACTGGTAAAGTAATAATTTAATTTGAGCATTAAAGTGTACAGAAACTATGCACTTACTGAAAATATTTTTGAAACTACAGGAAAACTATATTTCTTATGAAAAACAAGTATATATTAGCCAGTCTTCCATTTCATCGAAAACCCAATGGTTAATAACTCAGCCTTGCAGAACAAGTACCATACTCACCCAGAACACCCAGGTGTATACTTACATATGTATTTAGTGTCGGATAAAATGAGGTTTTGATCCAAATAGACCAGCTAATTATGCTTGAAGGAACAGGCTTTAAAAGAGCTCAGTGAATAAACAAGGACCGCATCTTTAATTTGATTGTCTTCTTAGAATTAAGGAGTGGATGTAATATTTGACATTGCTATACTTGAGTGTATTATTTCCTTATTTGGTTGAACCATAATATATCATATATCAATTGAAGTTGCGTAATGTCATGATATTAAGTACATTCTCAATTTTTCGGAAAATGGACATTAACTAGATTATTGTGAAACAGCTTTACAGGCTATCAGTAAAATAAAACATAGACATTTAATTGAATGCGATGCGTGATGGGCGATGGGGCAATATTGTGATAGAATTTTAATGTCAAATATTCAATGAAATCAGGGGACTATTTAAATGAGTTCGTGTACCTGCCTGCCTGTCTATTCATCACACTTTATTTAGCTCAACAACTTTGTTTCTATTTGGGGTGGGTATTCATTATTGCATTCCAACAATATCGTTAATTACCCCTAGATTTGCGACCCTTCTTCTCGTCGTCCGATCTAGAAATATATATGCATTATTCATGATCAAATAAAGGAGAAAAAGTGGTCCACAGAATCTAAAAAATGTCCATTAATTAATTGTTCTGATCGTAATATCTTGAGAATCTAAGGATAGAAGTTGTCATCAGACCTGCTTAAATGAATTATAAAGGACAATATTGGTGCCAGTTATTATTACATATGTGATAGAACTGGTAAAATACATTCCAAATATAATTTTAACACAGAGATCATTGCCACGGGAGATGTGTAACAAACTCTTAAATATACGGGAAGAGATGTCAAACATGACAAACGCGAGTTGTCCTTCTATATAGCTGACTGAAGTAACGTGTTTATCATGTTTGACGTCATTTCCCGTATATTTAAGAGTTTGTTACTTCCGTAGCAATGATCTCTGTGTTAAAAATATCCAAATTATCAATTAGATATAAACTAACTTATCCAGACCATAATAAACTCTAGATGTCAAGGCCAGCCTTCGATGTTGGCTGGATTAGATTCCTATATGCCGCTTAACGGCCAATTAAATTTAAATAGTGGATAATCGAGACTATACTGTTTATATTAATGACTTTAGTAATGATGACCGAAGCTGGATGGAAATTTCACCCTCTTCTTTCTCGGCTCATAGTGGATCAATTTGACTGAAAATTTCAGCAAATTACCTTTACACTATGTAGTTTATAGTGAGAACTGCCAACTCTTGATCTTATCTTCCATAACGTATCTTTAAGTAAATGGATCCCGGGCCTGTAGTGACACAGACTTCACTCAAAAATGAAAACTAACAATAAGAAGGACTATATCCCAAAGACAGTGTGTAATACCATGGACTATATATATATATATAGAGAGAAATTGGGTTTAACGTCCACTCGACACAAACCAGGTCATTTTGAGACTAACATATGGTTTCATTTATTTCAATAATTCGCGTAGCAGTGGGAGGAAACCGGAGTGCCCGGAGGAAACCCACGAGGTTGAGAAGGCGCCCCTATCTCCATGCCACATACGCTCACACCAGGGCTCGAAACCACAGCCGCAAGCCAGAGGTGACCGGCCAGCTAGTGGTCGAAGCGCGGCACTCTAGACCACTAGGCCACCCCAACCCCAACCCCCCATGGACTATATATATAGTACGAGTTATGTTCTGCTATATCTCACATGAAATATGAATGTACGCACATTGAAGGCAACATTACCTATACAAGGAACCATATCGGTGAAATGTTAAAAAAAGCAATGTTTATGTTATAGTAAGAAACATTATAAGCGTCCATTACAGTTATGAAATATTTTGTAAACAAATACCCTTTCTTTATAAAATATACTTTTCGCCCTTTTCAGAAGTCTCAACGTTAACATCGAACAAAACTCACAATGGCAGAAGAAATCGGCGAACATTCACTAACAAAACGTCAACAGGCTGCTCACCTGTGTGCATTAAACTTTTCATTAAGAACACGGCTTAGCTTATATTTGAACCCAGAGAGCACCAGTGAAAGCGATACTGGAATTGTTGGTGACTATCGTGGTTTAGCAGAATTGGTTGGTTTTGAATACCTTGAGATTAAGAACTTCGCTTTAAAGAAAAATCCTACCATGGAACTCTTACACGAATGGACAGGAAGGGCTGATCTAGAGCCAACCGTCGGTAAACTAGTTGAATATTTGACACTAATGGAAAGAAAGGATATATTATCGGATTTATACGCTCGTATAGGTAAGTACAAAACCCTAATTTGTCTTACTGGTATATTATGCCAGAATTATAACACTGGCTATACCAGGACGTAAACACCTGTAAGGGGCATTATTTAAGAATTACTCACAAAGCCGGTCGTTCTTGATATAATAGTTCAACGGACTTGACAGCTTCCCTCCGGAGTACGGACCAATCTGCTATTATTAATAGCGGTATATAAGGGATCACGTGGCTAAGTGGGTAAGGCGCTGGCTCGCTAGCATGGAGGTCGGGTGTTCGATCCCTGCATTGACCGAGAAAGTTCATTTTGATTTTCCGACGTGTTTCCCCTTGTCAGTGATACAGAACGGAGCACCTGACAAGGACAGCTGTCTAGTCGTTCCGATGGGACGAAAAACCGAGGTCCCGTGTACACATTGGCATGCACGTAAAAGATCCCCGGCAGTTGGAATTCGATATAAGAGTAGGCCGTTGCGCAGCTGCCCGTCAAAATTTCCCTCATAGCACACTGCATGGCGTATGCCCGTCTTCCATTACCAGGTTAGGTGCAGAAGAGTAGGACGCTTAACCCCATTTCATTTTATTTCATTTCACTATATTATGTACTATTTACATTTGTCAATAGAGTTTATCATCTCTTAATTAATCACATCTATTATTGCTTTGTCACAATTTATTTTGAATTACCAAAGGCCAGACCGCCATTGCCATTGTTGTTTTTAATGGAGATTTTGAAACATCGTTTAATTTGTTTGTACTAGATTCTTTTTTTTATTTTTAGTTGATAGTATAGAACTTTATGAAAAAAGAAAAAGGGATTTACAAGCATCGCCGTTACAAGACCAAACAGGTAATTAAAATAATGATCTTATTGGAGTAGTTTTTAAAACCGAGCCCCTATTTGTAAATAACAAATGTTGGTTGAAAGCTGTTTCTCTACTGTTTGTTTATTTGTCTATTACGGAGATAAACACTTCCTGTTTCGCATTTAGAGGGGTGTTATCGACATTGTAACATGCTTTTTTAGGATTTTAAAAGACATTACTAAAACAGAAGGGTGTTATTGTCCAATAGACAGTGTCTAATTGACCAATCAAAACGCAGGATTTACCCTGAAGCATGTTACAATACTCCTTTATGTATATTTGTTGCATCGTACAATTCTTAAGCAAATTGCATTATTGTGTTTATACAGTTCTAATTATGGAACGGACATTTCTATTGAAATACCCTTTGTCCAATCCAGTTGCATAGAAACTAGATTTTTCTTGAGACAGTGATGGCATAGTTGGGGATTTAATAAAATTTGGTTGTAACTTTGTTTTGAAAGTGGGCATATGTCTATGTTTGCGTGGATCGAAAAGTTTAATCATCAAATTCCCCACTTCTTTGGGAGATTATTTATGATTTTGTTTTCGTTTAATCTTAAATAATCAATCTATATACATTTATGGATGGATTAAGCCGTGAAAAAATAGACAATGCAAATGGCGATCTGTAGGTTTAGAACACCGCTGATTTTCCACACAAGTTTTTATTACCCAACACCCATTGAATAAACATGTTTGAATGGTTTACACTAAGAGTCAATGAATAGAAATTATTGAGACTTCATTTCTCCCCGTCTTTAGTATACAGTTAATCATGATTTTTTAAATTATTTTCAGTATCCCAGAGTACATTTAATGATCATGGTGTCGATGAAACGAGAATTATGACAACAGACGATGGTAAGAGGCTTAATATTTTTTCAAATACCCATAGCAACCCCTTTCAAACATAATATTAACACGAGGATAACGCTATACAGGTGTAGCTCCGTGATGCCCAAGGATCACATATATTTTACTTTTTCTATTAAGTCTGGTGGTCTCCAATTGAAATGTACACCAGAGTGTACCATGTTATTGTATTAAAATCATTTTCTACATGTCTTATTGCGTTGTTCTCGAACATTGCCGTATACAAAAAAAAAAGAAACGAAAATGATAATGAAGTAACTCTTGAAATAATTTAGGCGTGTTTTGTACGGAACTGTGGGTAATACACTAGTAACATCAATGCTGGTTGGTTAATTAATAGGTCAAAGGCCGCTCGCATGACCTCTGGCGTGACCTAGCTCAACAACCGTTCACATCTTCATGTAGTGTTGGCCATGGTAAATATAAATAAAACGAAACGAAATATAGATCTGTATATAAATCAGATTGGATTAAAGTAAGGATTCTTTTTGCACTTTTTAGTAGTTCAGTGGTCATGCAATCACAGTGTCAGTGCCAGCGCTCGCATAGCTAGCCTTCATAGTTAATCGCCTTCTCAAAACCTATCTCATTGTCCAAGTTAACAAATGGGACACAACATGCAAACATACCCCCCGCCCTTGCCCCAAAGAGATACCGTTTGCCTTTATTACAAAAGTGATTGTGATTTATTTTGCAGTGGAAAAGGGTTCTCCGCAGTACTACGATGCATTTGTCTGTTATAATCCCGAGGGTTTCGATTTACAGTTTGTAAAAAATATGCTCAAAATTTTAGAAAATTCGCCATATAATTTAAAATTATTTGTACCTGGTCGAAACGACTTACCGGGCGGATCAGCCCATACCATTAATGCAAGTCTGATAGAAAACAGGTATGTTTTTGAAATGTCAAACAGCGTCAATAATTCCGGTCTATGTCAACGATTTCTATTTATGAAGAGAATATAGCACTGTTTATGTGTTTTATTTATTAGATATTCACAATTTGTAGATCTCTCTTGTGAATATTTTAAATTTGCGAAAGGCTGCAATGTCAATAATTCATTTAATATATTTTCTGACTTCGCCAATATTTCATTAATAGTTACTCTTTCTCTTTAGATGCAGAAGAATGGTGATCATCATGTCTCCGCGTTATCTTCAGAGTCAGGCTTGTGACTTTCAGACGAAGTTTGCATTCTGCTTGTCTCCAGGTGGGTAATAAATAGTTTTTCCCCAGCTCAGAAATATATGTAACATATACTCCCTCTTTGACCGAGTGACCTAACAATTACTATTGATTGAAAAGTATTCAATCTACCTAGAAAATAAAAGAGTTGAAGTAAAACATAAAACAGTATGTCTCGGGATATATCTGAAGCCACTGCGAAGTTTGAATGATATAAGTGAAGATTTCTTTTGTGACTTTCAGGTTCACGTAGTAAGAAGCTCGTACCCGTTCTTATAGAAGACTGTCAAGTTCCCGCCATTTTACGACATGTAACTATGTGTGACTACACCAAAAAAGACTTACAGGAGTGGATTTGGGGACGGCTTGTGAATGCTATAAAAGCACCCTTAAATTCTATAGTGTGGGACAAATCGCCAATTGCACTTTCTGAAATATCTTTAAACATATCATCGAGTTTTAATGAAATCAATGACAGTTCTAGTAGCTCTTCTAGCTCCAGCTCCAGCACCAACAATGCATCATCAAGTAGAAGCTCCTCCTCAGCTCATAGAAGTCAACCTAGCGGGAGCAAGGCTGCTGGGTCATCTTCCTCGTGTTAATTAAGAAGTGATTCGACAGTAGTGTATAATATAGGGCTTCCATTAGTCATAAGTTTATAATGAATGTTCAAGCTACATTATTCATATACTTATTCACTGTTTAGGTTGGTGGGTTGTAATTTGTGATTTCAAACTTGTGCTAAAACCTCAGTTAGAAAAAGGCAAATAGCCATACGTTCTCATGCATCACATTTTTAGACTTGATAATATACTCTCTTATCTCTCTATTTAAAGATGTAATCTCATACTTTAAATAATTCACATGTGTCATAGGACCATTCTTTATCGCAAAGACGCAGATTTTTAGATTATTCGTGACATATCATAATTCAATCATTTTGTAATTTTTCATTATTAAATTTTCGACAGGTATGTATCCGTTTCTCTTAGAATAAATATAAGTGATTCAAGATATTTTGTATATACGATAAAGCTATCGATAAATCTAAAAGATAATACTTTTTGTAGTGAATTCGCTGGATTATGTATCGTAAATAATAATAAAAAATCCTAAAGTAGTTTGTTTCATTTAAATATTATTTATTTTGAACAATTATCTCACATCAGTAAAAGTAAACGCTTTTTGGTCCCTATTTATGGATACAAATTCGCCGATTCTGAACATTTCATTTCGTGATATTATAAAATGCATGGTGTATTTTATTATACGCTCACATTTTCTTGAGGACGTATTAGCCTGTCGTCAAAATTTTTGTCCAAGGTTTATATTACTATAACCTCGGATAGGCTCTATTTTGGCACATATAGTATCGTAACTTCATGAACTGTTATCCTTGATTGTACGATTTTGATGAACAATTAAACATATCCTTATATCCCAAAGATCTCGGATATGGTTTAATTTTATTCGATTTTAAATACGGTTCAAGTAATACATGAGATCGACTTTTTTGACAGTCGGAGCAAGACTATCCGTTAAAATGGCTCTTGCCCAAAAAGTGACAGTGTCTGTAACATAAATATCAAGGTTGTGGAACCTCGATTTATACGAGACTTAAATATGTATTAGGCATCAAATGATCTTGATGTGATTGATTTCGGTGCACAACCGACCTTCCATTCTGAAGTCATGCTCAGTGCCTATTACACAAAATGTGAAATACGTGGAGTTTGTGGAGTTATGTCCCCTTTTCTTAAGACATTTTTAGTATGCTAATATTATGTTTGGGTGGATGCATAGAAGTAGAATCTTGATCTTTATAGACTACTACTTACTATCCTTTGGGCTGTTAGAGGTACCCGGCATGCCACATTTAAGGAAGCGACATGTTTTGTTTCATCGTGCTTTAATAATATATTTGTGATCTCTTTAGAACCCTCCACTATTATTTACTCACTTTGAAAGAGAGAGTCTCGGTGGTTCAGTGAGTAAGGCCATGGCTCAGTTCCCCAAAGTTTTATCTCGATGAGAAAATTCTTCGCGATTTCTTCTTGACACTGGCGCAGGAAGACACTGACACAGAACTGAATATGTTCGGACAGGCGTACACATTAATTAACGCCTGGCAGTTGCGTTCCGAACGACAGTAGATGGAACCGTTGCTGCCAGGGCAAAATTTCCCTCATAACACTATCCGTACTACTTATGCGAAATAATATGAATCTTTTCTTGTTTTTCGAAACATAAATATCTATAAATGTAAGATGGGGGGGGGGGGGATCAAAAATAACGTTATAAAAATTTATTTTTGTTAAAACGAAGGCAAATAAATGGACACATTAAAAGATAACAGGTCGGTTCGATTTTATTTTCAATTCATTCGACTGTTATAAAATGTATGTATCTCTGATAAAGAATATTGATTACCAGCCATGGGCTGATATCAGACGTTGTGCACGAGCTATGACGTCATTGCTGTAGTCATTTCCAGTTGTACCAATGTCCATACGAGCTACAGTAGCTACGTTACCAACTCCAGCATTGTATGCAGAAACACCACCTAAACGAGAAACATTTCCTAAAGAATGGAATACCACTATACATACTGACAATTCATTTATGATAATACGATGAAAAGAATGAATTGGAAACAGACATAATGAGACACAAACTCATTTGACCCCCAAAAGTAAATTTGTGTAATACATGTAATATCATTACTATGACTACAGCAGGGGAGGTTACATTGCCGAATGGTTAGCGCGGGCGTAATGTATCATAATTTCTGTCACTGAGTCAACTGTGTCTATTCCTCAGTTGTACGTGACAAAGAGTAGGGTCGCCTGTCATGGGTTTTCTCCCCCCCCATGCCAAAGACCCCTAAGCACAAGCGCATTATAGAAATAAAATTGAACTAGATGTTAGTCAAGAAATGACCTAGTTTGTGTCGTTAGTCAAAACGCATTCTGGAATTCTGGACTCATTTTTCGAAATGCACGATTCATTAGTGAGATTTAAAGCCGGCATGACGACTACTGTCATAACAGAACGCTGAAGCTATTATATATACACTTTCCTCGGTAGTTAGTCCACATACGTTTTGCATATTGTCTCTAGTCTGGCGAATAAAGTACCCATTGTGTGTATTGAGATTGGATTTCCGCGTAAATAATCACGCCGTTAACAATCCAAATTATCGGTATATATAACATGTAATGGTCTGCGATATCACTCAGGTGGAAGTGGACGTCCAATAAATTTATTTCACACACACAATCCATTTTGCATATTACAAATACAGGGTGAAAGTCATTATTTCCTCAAACCTACCATAACACGCCACGCGCAAATAGGTACAAATTTAACGCTGGTTTATATCCAGATTAAATTCGTTACAGTTGGAACTGACAATATAGGGTGTGACACTGGAAACCATTTTCGAATAAAACATAGTATCAGACATAGAAAGTCAAAAGCATTAATTATACCTTGCATTTGTTGTTCAGCTGACCAAGTCGGGTGTTTACTTCGAACTTGTTTAATATATGGTACCAAAATAACACGCGTCATCATGTCAATGTGTGCACAACTGTCCCAACCATATTTTGTACATTGAGAACCAAGTCCAGACGCATGCAAATCACACTGAAATAAACAACGTCAACAGCATCGCATAACTATACATCCTTGTGCGTTTTAAATCCTCCTGGACATCCTGTTAATTTACACCATAATCAATTTTATCTTTTATCTAGAATATGGAACAACATGAAGACTACTAACACACAGAATAAATTGCCCTGAACTTATTTATATGTGACGGAAAGAGTCTAAACCCTCATTGCGAAATTATATACTAAATTCGGTTGACATCACAATCCGTCGACAGCAACAATACACCTATTTGGAAACGATATATTCCTTATGAGATAAGTGTATACAAAGTCATGTATAAGTATTCTAGATAATATAATACACACCTGCATTATGCCCCAGGCTCTGTGGTGGTCACCCCACCCACCCGTGCTATACAAGAGTTTACCGGCACGAGTTTCTCTACTGGCGACAGCAGCAATAACAGCGGGGTGTAGACCTGCATACAATAAAATTCATACAATACCATTTATTGGTGATCTCTTATTCCTACTCCAGAATTTGAAGTTTTTGCTAGTTGCTATTAAACACATCTAATTGTTTTGGGATTTTTAACATTTGTTAAAACGGGGTTTATTGAAGGATAATATTTTTCTTGCATGGGTATGTAATTAGAACTGCAACCGTCGATTAAACATCTGTAATGCTGCACCATACGTAAATAGTCATTAGAAATTTAGAGACTTACAGTTGTTTTTTCCAGCCTGTACATAACACGATTTTCTTTTGTTCAACTCTCCCAAATCATTATCAACCATTTTATAAGATGCCTGGACACCTAAAAAGGGATTAAATTTCGATAATGGACGAATATTAGGGGGTAAGATATTCAATGAAAACAATATGAAACCATCGGCTGCCAGGATACGCCCACATTTTCAAGAGATTAATAGAGAACAAGCTAAATAGAAAGCGATTTTTCGAACAATGAAGGGCCGTAATTCAGGAAATTACAATCTGATATGCGTAAATATCGAAATTTAAAGAAACCAAGATCTTTGAATTATAAACATGCATTTCAAGTTTCATCAAAATCGGATTAAAATTGTGACCTCTACAGAGTCCACAAAATTGATATATCATATTTTTACACTACATGTATTCGCATACAAGCGGCAGCCATTTTGTTCAACAGTTTTGGTCTGATTTTTACGAAATTCGACTTAAACCTCCATTACAGTGTAACAGTGATATAATCAAAGGTTTTTTTTAAAAATCGAAGAGGCCACAAGCAAATATCGAAAGCAACCAAAATCTTTGAATTATAAACATGCATTTCAAGTTTCATCAAAATCGGATTAAAATTGTGACCTCTACAGAGTCCACAAAATTAATATATCATATTTTTACACTATTTGCATACAAGCGGCATGGTGGTGGTGATCTTGGTAGATAACTGTCATCACGCTGTACAGAACTAAGCTCGACTCAGTGACGCATACGTACACGACGCTTAATCTGCTAAATCTCTAGAACTACTCTGACGCAACGTGTCACGTATAAGATACGAATACGTGATACGGATAGGGAAAATGCCATTTGCCAAAAGTCTCTAATACCTCGTGCCCCTTAACTCATCGGTGACGGGTATATTTGGTTTATTATTCCTTGGATAAACACAATTTCCAATGATCTGACCATTTCATCCGATTTCTGTCATAACAAATGGGATGACTGTTCTACTTCTATTTCAAACTAGTCCATGCATCTTGACAAGGGATATCTATTATGTTTGATGTATTGGGTGCAATAAGGGTTGACCCTATGTATGTAACGAATGGTGTTATCATTTAACACGCAAAAATGATAAATTTTGAATGTTTTACCACTGCCGAGAATAAACTGCGCTATATTTTGTTGTGCCGTAGTATTTAGTATTTAGACAATTTTATTAGTGACCGGCTACTCTGCCATTACCATGTGGTTACCATGTTCAACTTCTCAAATTCAATTGCTATAAATGATGATCTGTGACATGCGAGACCAATGTTGCATAAACACGAGATGAAATATTTAGATACCATAAACATGTAATTACCTCCGTAGTGGATGCCATCTTGAGAAGCAGTTCTTGAGCTAGCTCCAGTGGGATGAATGGACATAACATTACCATAACAGTTATATCCAGCACCTGAATATAATACATAGGAGATGAGTTACTGTTTTAATGGTTTTATATTTGATAATTATAAACCTGTGAATGGAACGATTTGTCCTAGACCCACATTGTTCATCATCATATGTGTGTACAAATTAGGGTTTGAAATTCTCTTATCTTGAAATACAGTGACCTGAATTGTGACCGCCAACGGATAAACACTCTGTGATAACATATCAAGGTGTGGGAATTAAGAGAGCGTGTCAGATAAATGCGGTCCAATTGAAACACTACAACTGGACTCTAGTACATGTATAGGCATACTCGGAAATCGTACAGTCAGGAGAAATTCCACAAGGTTAGGAAAGCGACCGTATTCCTTGACCGGTACCGGCTATTCCCCCACACCACCCTTGAAAGGGATAATTTTTTTCTAAAGAAATCAACTTAATTAACACGCTAAGTATGGATTAATATAGAGTAACATACTTGATGCGCCACCGCACGTGTTTGACGAAAAGCAGCAGACTTCACTTCCGGAACATAAATTCCCTAATTGCAGTGCATTCGCACAACACCCACTCTTGACACAACCAATACCTTTTGCTCCAGCATGACTTCCGGTCAAAACATGACTGGTGCAGCTGTCACCTTGCACAACATAGAGAGAAAACGACCCAATTATACATATATCCTTATCTGTCCCACAAAACAATCTTATAGAGTATATGAATCGTGCCTGATCAAGATACAGAATCTGTGAAACGTTGCATATACAGCGCATTTGTAGTGGCCCATAGCTGTCAAGCGACTTCACTATAGTTTAAAAAATTAATTTTTCACACAATTCCATTATCCGCTTTTTATTTAGAGAAAAATTTTTGTTAAGAATTGAGTTTGTAGCTGCACATTACTCACCTTGGACCGTAGCTAATACACCGAAAAGAAACACCCACCGTATCATCATTAATGGCAGTCAGACAGTACAACAAAATTATTATTTCGTGTCTATTATACTGTTCCTTTCCCAGGTGGCATATTCACATGTACCTAAGCTTATCTGATTTGATTCATGGGAACCATAAACACTATAAATATACACATTATATTAGGAAAACAGAGTAAAGCGCGTACTATGTCCCAGTCCTTGGTAATCAGTTGCGCTTCCTGGTATTTTCGCACACAGTCAAAGAGGACGTTGCATCCATGCCGCTATTAAATGAACTGTGCACAGGTTACCGTCCTACGCTTCTGCACGACCCGGGCTAATATAGATGGGCACACACTATCATATCGCAGTGTGCTTTGAGGGCGAGGACATCGTCGAATTTAAACTATAGGGCTCTTTTCACGTGAACCTCAAGGCTTACATGAGGCCTCGGTTTGTCGTCCACCCGACTAGACGCTGTTCCTTCCCAGGGGGGGGGGGGGGGTCACGGTGGCTAAGTCGCTGGTTCGATAGCCTGGAGGTCGGGTGTTCGATCCCTGCATTGGCCGAGAAAGTTCATCTCGATTTTCCGGCGTGATTTCCCCTTGTCAGTGATGCAGAAGGAGGGCCTGACAAGGACAGCTGCCTAGTCGTTCGGATGGGACGAAAACCCGAGGTCCCATTTAGATATTGGAGTGCACGTAAAAGATCCCTTGGCAGTTGGAATTCGATATAAGAGTAGGCCGTAGCGCCACTGCCCGGGCAAAACTATGATTATTTCAGAGGAATTCATTTTGAGACATAGCTTTTGATATGTGTAGCAAAAACTAGGAATTATTTTTACCTAGTTTTGGGTGAAATATCGAGTCAAAACCTACAACTCGGAAATGTTAAAAGTAGATTTCTGAGATTTTGTTATGGTTGTTTGCTGTTAGCACTTTCCGAAAGATCAAAGACACCGCTGAATATTCTTAGGGTTCGTTCTTTTATAAACCACCGAAAAAAATTATAAACAACCTTGTCTTGTCACAAAAAGTTTTCAATTGATTTCTTCATACAGGCCTTATTTTTTTACGTGTTCTGGCACATTGTTTATTGTAAATACATATCCACTCATAACGTACACTAAAATAATACACTATTGGGATATAGTCTATGATAGTTCCTTTGGAACTGTCTTTGAGCGAACGATATCCGCTGACAGTTCCTATCCGACCGTATATAGCTGCAATATAAAAATGCGGTAAAATACCACTATTCCCCACCCCGTTCTCAAGCTGTTTTAGAACCCTTGCCGTCTATTTGTCACCACAATTCTTTATTCTCGACCAAAAGAAATCATTTCTCACTATATTTGACACAAATATATAATAATTCAACTCCATTTTCAAGTAGAATTTAGCGAAATAAACATGCTGATTGCGCATGTCCGGGTCTCGTAATGGCTCTTCAGTTTAAACGTATTTGGTGTAATTTTTAATCGCACAATTCTCCTTGAAAATAGTGTTGAATCTTTATAAATGTGAGTCGGCTGTGACAAGAAATCGGAAAGAACGGCATTTTCATACTGCAGCTATATAAGGCAGGATAGGAACTGTCAGTGGACATTGTCCGGTCAAAGACAGTTCCTGAGGAACTTATTCTATGATTGCCGTGAGCTTTTCTTTATGCACCTATCCAAGTCTTTGACTGCGCAGAACGTACAGTGGGCGCTTATTCCCGGTCGCGGATCCATACACATGGTTTTCTAGTTCTTTTTTGTTGCTTCCGATATCCGTGAATTTTTCTTATTCTTTTTTTTTGGTTTAAGTTTGATGCTATTAACGTGCATGTCTTTTGTTTGTATTCTACTCGATCTACGTACGTGTTTTGGACACGCACGGGTCGTATGCTTTGGTAACTAGCAGATCGAAATCAAGAAACCTTGATGAAGGCGAACAATAGGAGTACGGACCACGAACGTACTGCATGCGTTCGTGAATTTTCGAAAGACTCGTAGAATTCACATGTGCAGGACCAAAAATCTCTACCGCCAACCCGTAATCTTCTACTGTGCCAAACACGCGCAAGTGAGAGGTAAGTATCACCCACGGATTTATTTAAAATTTTCCCCCGTCGACCTTCGGCTGGTTCTAAGCTATACTTTAGGTCTTTGTACCACACTCATCACAGGTTATACTGACAAAGATAAGTCCGCCGGGCTAGACTACGTGCTAAATTACATGTCACCTCAAAATTTCTTTTCTTTGATTATCACCTATGGACAAATAAAAGGCTTCACGTTTTTAAAAGTATATAATATGGAAGCTTATATTATGTTTTCCCCGTGATTCAAACCAGATAAGATTTGGTGCATGTGAATATGCCACCTGAGAAAGGAACAGTATAAGACACGATATAATAATATTGTTGTTCAGTTTGACAGACTTTAATGATGATACTGGGGGTGTTTCTTTTCGGCGTATTAGCTACCGTCCAAGGTAAGTATAAAGCTGCCAATGCAATCCCAAACTAAAATTGATGCATATAATGTCTTACTTAAAAAAGCGAGAAAAGAAAAGTGAAATTTCCAGACATCGTACCAGTCGTGGTGAGGTGCATACTCTCCCTAGCCATGTGTCAGAGATTCTGTAAAGCAAATACTTAATTATTAAACAGGCATTACGCAAGGGCGTAATCTATCTATTGCAGACCTTTCTTTAGGCCTTAATTAGACATTTATTAACATGACAGCTATCTGATGGGTCCGATTTTCCACAGATTTAGGGAATCACGTGGGTAAGGCGCTGGATCGCTAGCCTGGAGGTCGGGTGTTCGATCCCTGCATTGGCCGAGAAAGCCTATGTCGATTTCCCGGCGTGGTTTCCCTCTGTCACGTAAAAGATCCTTTGGCAGTTGGAATTTGATATAAGAGTACTGAAGATTTCAAAATTAAATACAAGTGGTCGCCATCAATTTCCGCAATGCTTCACATCGAATTAAAAATAAATCTGTTAAAAGCTGTAGCCGTGACCTTTATCGCGTTCACGAGGTTTTTGGAAAATGGCGGTAATTTCAGAACGGAATGTCAGGGATCACTGACTATCGAGAGGGTTCGTGGACCCCGATGCTTCGCACCAAATCTGAAAGAAAGATCGGTAAGAAACATTGGTCACTATTACATTATAATTCGAGAACAACTGGTCGCGTTACACAGATTCGTCCTCCCATAACCCCAATCCTTCAAACCAAATTTAAAAAACAATCTATTAATCTTTGTTTTATCACGTTCTCAAGGTTTTTGTTAAAAGGGGAATACCTCCTGAACTGAAGGTCTGATGCGTACAAAAATCAAAATCATCTATTTTTTGATTTTAACAAATGTTATACATTTTGTTTAAATCGGCCAAACATTGTGCCAATATCGAAAGGAGCCGAGATCTTTACGATATAAGCATTTCAAGTTTCGTCAAAGTTGGAAAAAATTGTGACCCGTAGTGGGCCCACAACCAAATTGTGAACGGTCGGACCGACAGGGGTGACTGCATGATACATTCAAAACAATGTGGGTGCGTCAGGTCTTTGTAAAGATATACATTTTCCATTAACTTTTCCACGTCCGTTAAGTTTGTAACACACTTTCAAGTTACCCTCATCAAACGTTGGATGATTAAATTTGGGAGGTTTTATATCTTCGCTGCATATGCCTTATTTGTGCCTTCCCCTTTATTCTCTAAATATATAACCAATCCCTTATTGTCACCTGTGACGTTCATGACATCTAAAAGATAAGATAGCCGTCTTTTCAAATCTTCATTTATACATACTTACGGTCATTTAAGATTTGCCGTACGATCATCATAAAATATATTAACTTTTCCGTCTACTTTCTGTATTAGGTGCATTTCTTATTTCCCCTTATATGTCGCAGTTCACAATATGCCTAGGGCCTAAACTATGAAACATGTAGTTAAGGATTTTTAATGTCACATCCCCTTTATTGACATCTAGATTTTCACGTACAAGATTTATTTTGACAAAAACATTGCGCATAATCAAAGAATTAAATCTCGCAATACCCAGCATATAGTAAAATTAAACCACGTACAAACAATTGGAAGTGTGTGTGGGAGGGGAGGGGGTAGCGAACTCTGAAAAATTATTGAAAATGAGGGGCAAAACTACGAAGCGGATTTAAACAAACACGCACACCTCAAAAAAGTTTATACGCCCACATTGTCATATTTTGAACCATGTAGTTGGCCATATTCTTTGATAAACTGTATTTTGTGTCAAGGGCAGGTGATTAAAAGTTTCATCACCTAATTGCTCCGAATTTTTTTTTTTTTTTATATAAACAATATTTTTATTCAGATACAGACATTGCCTATATTAAACCCCACTCCCTGCCAGAAATAGATACATATACCATGCATTTACATTATATAAATGAAAAAAAAGCACAAGAGTTGCTCTTGGAATCTTCTGGTGATTTCGAAAGCGGGTTTAAAAAATATTAAGCGAGCTTTCAGTGCAGTAAAATATTGTTTATTGTGGTATGGTGATCTATCGGTAGTTGGACCAGTTGATAATGGCCAACTGATCCACGTGTACATAAATCATGCTTTGCCACTACCAAATAATTTATATCGAACATGGTATCAAAAAGGAAGCAGTGTGTCCGAAGTTAAAGCTTTGACAGCTATTTACGCATCAGAGGAAGAAGAGGTTTCCGATTCAAGCGTATCCCTGGTAAGTAATTAAGTAATCAATTGTTCCTATTTTAAGTGTAGGAATGTTAAGTATCGTGCTACGTTGAAGCAGTAATTCATCATGAGTTGTAAAAGCCGACTATTTCGACCGGTTAGACTTCATATTCTTTATTTCTGAACTTTATTTCACGATGAAATCTACAATAAAACATAAAATACAATATGGGCTCATGTAAAAAACATGCAAAAGGGCATAAACACACTGAGTTAACATTAGATGAAGTGTAGGTAGGTGGGAGGGTACCAACGCGTGTGCGTTGCAGCATTAACGTCTGTCATTGAGTCGGGTGTCGTGGTTTCAATTCCCCACTTGTCCATGACAAGTAGTGTCTCATGTCCTAGTGTTTTCTGACCTAGTTTGTGTCGAGTGGACGTTAAATCCCATTTGTCTGTTCCAGATGAACGTCCCCTGAATAAACTTACATGCTTTATATTATATTCCAGTAATGCGTATATAATTAGATTGTGGGCACTGAAACGTATTCCTTGCAATTACTATAAGACAATCACTTGTCGCATAAAAATTGTTTACTTTCTGAAAAACCTTACATGACGAGAACTACCCGAATTAAAACACACACACCACAAGGCTCCAAACATAATGGGGTTGGAACAACAAAAGAAACTGAGACACAATCCTTGCAATTACTGTTAGACCATTATCACCGACTATATGGCAAGAACAGACTATAAGAAAACAAATAAATTTTTCTTTTCGTGTTTATTGGCGTAACTTTGGCCACGGCGAAAATTTGACTGCCGACCTGTCAATAGGCGTAATGGCATGTCAACAACTACAAAATTCAATCAATCAAACAATTCAATTCAATATTAAAACAAACAATCAATCAATTCAATTTAGTTTTCAATCAATGTCAATAGAACGTCACAATTACTGAACTCCGTGTAAATTATCGGATGTTCAGCAGAAATATAATATTTCTGAGCTCCGTTGCCCACATTCCGATTTCGGATGCTCAGAATAATAACTTTACTTAATGTTCAATATCATAATATACTAAGTAGTAGCCGCTATAGCCCATCAACACAAACTGTCGCCGTGACAATAAATTCGATATTTTTCTCGAATCCTTAATAATTACGTCTTTAATTTTATACACTTCAAACTGTGGAAATGGAACCTGAAAGCAGAAAATAAGAGCCAGAAGACATATGATTCAAAGAAGAGGAAGTGGTGGTGGGTTTGAAGTTACGATACTGCTATTGTCTAAAATAATATCTTCTTAATAAAGTTGACTGTTTCCCCGCTTTGATAAGGATTTTTTAAAGGGAAGCAACTCTTTTTATTAACGGGAGATAACTCTTGTTTTCAGGCCCGATTTTTTTTTATCGACTACGAGCGAGACTACCTTTAAGGAATAACCATATTCGCGGAGATAACCAAATTTATTTTTTAGTCAAATAAATTATATTACCTGGAACATACAACACACAAAGATTAAGACCAGCAAGTCTCATTTTACTCAGTACAGTTATACATGTATGCTGTTTTATATATGTTTTAGGATGAGATATGGGCATTGAACAAACAATCTAACCATTGGCCGATTCTCAACACACTGGTAGATTTACAGTAGACGAGGAGATAAATAATGATCGTACTACCTAATCTACTGTCAGCAACAAAATGGAAAACCAGACTATTTTAAACCTTAACTTTAAGATAAATTAATGACAGTTGAGCACAGACGAGAAGACCCAGTTAACACTTCTTAGAGATCGAGATCAGTTTAGAGTGAAACTTGCCCATGAAGAGTTAAAACGTGATACCGAGAGATCCAAACCTTATGAATCACTGACATCATTAACATTTGATTTGGCGAGAAGTTATTTTTTTATATCTTAGGCAGATGTGGACCTTCAACCTTCGGATACATGAATATCCCTATGAATACGTTGTTGATTGAAGATGATGGTAAATCAGGTTCTGTAGAGATAGCATCTTGTCTATTAGACCACTTTTTGCGACTTATCAAAAGATTCGCGAGGTTGTCAAAACCGCAACTTTCAAATTGTTATGTTAATGAACTATTCCGTGATTATAATAGTTTAGGGTCCATACAAATGGAATCTGACCACTGGCTTTTACCGAAAGACACCGATCTCAGATCAGTAAGCAGAGCACAGAAACAAATAATAAACAAGTATTTATACAACACAGGAATGAGGAGATTTAGCCAAGCGTACTAACACTAAAAAGACGTTTAAGGCCGTAAACAAATATATAGATCAGATTTTAAGATTGGAATACACTAAATGCAATAATGTTAAATACATAAAAGAATGAAGATGGCGATGAAGTTTGCAAGAGGTTATTTAACCGTGGTGTACCGTGAAAAACTTAGAAGATGAAAAATTCAAAACAGTTGTTTGTTTCAACGGAACCGTCAAGAATGGAATACGTCAGTCCAGTCTATATTACATATTGCGGTTCATCAAGCATATCCAAACCAGACTCCTTTTAAAATAGAAGAGAAGCACGATGACTTGATAAAGGCATTATAAAAATTTACCACATGGTTCAAACAAATCAAGCGAAGTTGAATATCATTCTGGTATCTTGAAACTTAAATTATAGTTTACATCAGCTTGTCTAAGTCAAGGTTTATGTATCATTAACCAAGTTGGTGACCCCATTATTTAAAAATCAAAATCCGTATGTACAATATGAATATTAAATTTCCCTTGAAAATTCATATTTAAACGGTCCCACTTCGATCAGTCGACAATCGAGGTATTACTGCCGCATTGAACCAAATTTACAAAAGCATACAGATCAATATTCTTTCACGACCACCGCCAGATCACCTCTCCCATCATACCCACACCCCTTCCTTTCTATGCCGTACGCTGGCACTGATCATCATCATCCCATCCCCGCCGCGGATCACGTGGCTAAGCGGGTCAGACGCTAGCTGTCTTGCCTGAAGGTCGGGTATTCGATCCCTGCATTTACCGAGAAAGTTCATCCAGATTTTCTGTTGTTGTTTCCCCTTGTCAGTGATTTTTTTTTTTTTTTGTTTTTTTTGTAAACATTATTATATTTCAGAAATTCCTGAAAAAAAGATAAGGGAACAGGCAAAGCCTATATCACCCATCTCCTCATACAAGGATTATAAAACATATGATAAATATATACATATCTCCTATGTACATATTATACAATTGTGGTGAAAATCGTATGAAGTTAAATAATTAATATAAATACTATTTACAACAAATAAAAATAAAAAGAGGAAAGTGCTGTTATATAACATGATAAAAGGTTTCTATAGATAGAGTCAGATATTGAAGCGTCTGGTAACATCGAAGTATTCATGTACTATTTTAAAGATGTTGCTAGATGTAGCCTGATTTTCTATGCCAAAAAGAAGTGGTTTAATTGATTGCTTGCTGGTGTGATGGTAAAAGATATATTGTAATTTTTCGTGCATCTGAGTACAGTGGGCACCAGCGTAGAAAATGACCACAGCGATGACCACAGCTGCAGGATAGATCCTCGGAGATGTGGAGAAATTGTGAGAGATGGAGAAATTCTTATACTCATATCAAGTTTATTCCATTCTTTTGTTGATGAGGGTCCGAAAGAGTTCGAAAAAAGTTTTGCTTTACATTGGTATTCTGAAAGGTTGTCATTGTTACGAAGATTATAATTATTTGGTCGGTATAATATTAAGTTCTTGAGGTAAGCAGGTGTCAGGTCATTAATGATTTTATAAATAAGTGTCAGTTTATGTCGTTTGCGTCTTTCTTGTAGCGTAATAAAACCGGTTTCGTTATATAAGAGTTTATGATTGGTACCCCTTACAGCCCCACATATTGTTCGTAGTGCATCTAATTGTAAGTTTTCTAGTTTATTAATATAGTCATTAGTGCACCCATCCCAGATAACATCACAGTATCGAAATGGGGTAAAATAAATGAAGTGTGCAGGGATTTTCGAGTAAGCCTATATTTAAGTGACCTCAAAGAATTAGTTTGCTTGTTATATTGATAATTGAACCTACGTGTGCATGCCATTTGCAGTTTGACTGAAAGATTAAACCGATGTGTTTATGTTCGTTGACTTCTTTTATAGGAATTAGATTAAATCTAAGGGCTGGAAGTGGAGGATTTTTCTTGTTAGTTAGTGCCAGTGTTTCGGTTTTGAGGGGTTTGAAGGATAACATCCATGTTTTTGTCCACCTGTTTAGTTTTTCTACGTCATTATTGATTGTATGGGCATTTGCAGCTGGATGACATCGCGCCTGGTACGTTCGTACATTTTAATGCGCGAACTCTTAGTTTTCCTATTACTGGCACGCGCACGGGCACTATTTCTTTTTCTTGTACCAAAATCAGGGTTTTGCGCGGAGGTACTTTTGAGGTATTAGCCTGAGAAGCATAACACTTGCCACTGTACCCGTATATCGCTAATTATAAATCGAGTGTGTGAAGACAGTTTACATAGATCACGCGAAAATTTTTCAGTACATAGTTTATTCCCGTTCTATTTGCTGCTAAGCAAACCAATGGGACTATTTTCTCAACAGTGTATGAATTTATCCATAAGCGATAATATCCTTACACCGAGAGAAATTATCTAGTCTCGGTGAAAAACCATGATCATCTGGTAAAAAATTACTTTTCTATTTTTTGAAACGAAAAACAGTGTTTTTAAAAACAAACGAACCTGCCGCACATGAGGAAGTCATTATACTAATAACGACAGACGAGAACTCTTTTTGGGCACAGGCTTTCTTACTGAGTAGTAAATCGTCCACAAACAATCATGAAGGAAGACTAGCGACGACTGTAGACAGTAAGTAGGTTATACACTATACTTTTGAGTCGAGATTACTCGCTTTGAGTCGATATTACCAGCTTTCAGGTTACCGATAACCAATTATGTCAGAAATACCATACTGACATTCGTTTTTTTCAAGTTGTACGCGAACTAACAATCGACGCCCTAACTGTCTTCGTCAGCTACTTTCAGTTTCACAATGGCGTACGACATTCGGTTTTTCAAGTTGTACGCGAACTAACAATCGACGCCCTAGCTGTTTCGTCAGCTATTTTCAGTTGCTGGCGTACGGCCAGTGCCGGTGGGAAAAGACAACATTAAAATCAGAAATAGTTTATTTATTATTGTCGGACTTACGGTATCAATCCTGTCTAACAAATCATAAAGCTGTGGTGTTACGGTAGCGGCATAGTATTTCACCGTAACACCACAGCCACTCTAACCATTCATAATACATCTAACTATCACTCCCTACACATTTCCCCTCGACCTACTTTCCCAAACGTCAACAACACATCTCATACATCCAGTTCACTGATTAACCCTTGTACCACGTCTACTGGATCATCGATTGTTAGGTATAGTGTGATGTCGTCTGCAAATAAACGGATGTTGGAATTAATATTTTCTATGATATCGTTAATGTAGATGAGAAATAGAAGGGGTCCTAGAACAGAGCACTCTTTGTTTGCGGTTAGTTAAATAATTTTCGAACCAGTGAAGGACGTCCCCCCTGACGCCTCAAGCTTATGACGGGAGTTCAGCGTGCCAGACACTGCTCTCGTATAATTGCCCTGATCGATGGCTTGACAAAACGTGTGAGTTAGATCAGTTGGTAAACAGTAAATTCGCCGCGAAGAAAGCCGCTTTGAAGATTAGGAATAATAGAATTGTCATGGAAGAAGTAAAGACATGTTTGCATATGCATTTTTCGAAAGTTTTGGCAAGAATACTTAAAAGAGATACGGGTCTATAGTTTCCACAATTTGTCGGATCGCCTTTTTTGAGGATAGCGGTAATGTTTGCGAATTTCCAAATATCAGGTACAATTTTACTTTAGGATACGTTAAATATATTACATAGAGGTTTAGATATTTCTTCAGATAATGATTTTAATAGTTTTCCGTTTATTTCGCCTGGGCCTTTGGATTTTGATGGATCAATCAATTCCTGGGGAATTAGTTCAATTTTATACAGCGAGTTTTTATTGCGGCTTAATGTGGGGAGAAATGCATTTGTGCTGTCAAGTGATGATTGGGTTATAAAGTGGTCGTTTAATTAGCGTTTGCATTTTCTTATAAAAATTAATATAATTGTTTCTTATAGTTCCGAAATATTGCCAGGCTATGTCTGATTTCTCCTTTCCTGCTTTTATGTGGAGTTTATTTTTCTTTTTATGCATTTTTCTTATACTGTTATTCATCCACTGTTGGTCTAATGGTTACTAATTTGTTTGGAATGTGTTTTTTGGCAAGACTTGTCGATTCATTTATGAAATTTGACAGTGATACAGGTGGTGTGAGTAGAATTGTGACGTAATTGAACTCAACGAATGCGTTTCAGCTCCATAGTTTGTTGAGATATTTAATTATCCTATCACCGCATGCTTTGTAACCAAAATACTCCTTTTCACTCGATTGTCACTATTTTTTTAGGATTAAGTCAATTCAATTCTGGATCGTTCAATTCAGTTCCCCCATAGTAATCTCCCCCTACTTTTCCTTCTTATTCCAGTCCCATATACTTTACAATTTCCAATTTAACCCCCAGACCCATACATCTTACTCCGCCTCAGTCCACCTAAAGCTTAGCTTAACAACCTGATATGCATGCTGCTACGGGGAAAATTTTAGTAAGCCCGTGAGAGTGACTTACGTGTCACCTGCGTGTGTTCGGCACCGTAGTAGATCGCAAATAGTACATAGTCTCGGTCACCCAGAACCTCCTAGTCTTCAACGCACGGAGGGTCTGGGACGGTTCTCAATTTTTGACGAAAATTACTGGATAATCTACCCCATAAAAAACCAAACATTTGGTTACGCATGCGCAATGGAGCCTTTTGGCTAAAGTCGGTAAACGTTTTTTACCGTCCACTGGAGCCTGGTCTTATGACGTCATATGTGGATTGTGGGTTAGGATAAGGGTTAGGCTTGGCCCAGGGTTAGGGTTAGGGCTAGCCCTGTCTACATCTCGAGACTGTGACGAAATCTGCAGGCGACAGCCCTTATCCTAACCCTTATCCTAACCCACAATCCTTATATGACGTCATAAGACCAGGCTCCGGTGGACGGTAAAAAATGCTTACCGCTAAAGTCTCGGGTAAGTGCTAGATCGTATGAAGCCGGGCCGATTTTGCTAGATTCTATAAAGCGTGGTTGAAATATATCCCACAATTCACTTGGCACATCTATTATTAGAAACAAAATAGAGACGATGAAGAATTAAGAAGATTGTGAGTAGCCATACGTCTGATTCATGACGAGAGAAAATTACCAATTCAATTGAAACCTTTACAAACAAAATTTTAAAGAGTGTCATTGTTGACAAACGAGCTGTTTTGATAGATTCAGTACTTGGTAACTTAAAAGACTGGATAATCCAGACAATGACCTATTTTCCGTCAAATTTTGAGGACCCATCCAGACTAATATTCGTAGAATATTTGTGTGGATGATAGAGACTAATAGTACATAGAGACATTTTTTGGGTCTTGCATAAACAAACTTTTCACTCGATTTTTATCGGCGGGTCTGCGAACTACCAAATCCTACGAGTGTTAGGCTTTAAATATAAGTTGATCAAAAGAAACTCTGCATGATTTGAATCATGAAATCATCTGTTGGTCTTTATTAAATACAGTGACCAATACATAGTGTTTAGTTTAAGTTAGATTAGTTGCTTGTTGTCAAATGATCTATCCGAAACTAAAAAGCCTCTAGCCTTTTTCATGTAATTCATATTGAAGTGGGCAGATGGAAAGAGATAGTTCCCTATAATATTCAGTAATAATTGGAATTGGGTACCAATGTTTGGGGTCAATCTTCTATAAACGTGATTTTTATACGCTCTCCATTGTCCGTCCGTCCACGATTTGTCTGTGGACACTCTCACAACTTTTTTTTTATCCGATTTTGACATAAAAGTATATCTCCTAAAGATCGCGGCTCCTTCAATATTGGCATCTATCGTACCATAACTTCATGGACTATGGTCCCGGATTGTACGGAAAAGCACGTTTTTAGCTTGTGGACACTCTAAATGTCATAATTTTCATCTGATTTTTGAAATGAAATGGGGTTTAACGTCCCACTTTTATGCACCTAACCTGGGTTAATGGAAGACGGGCATACGCCATACAGTGTGCCGTGAGGGAAATTTTGCCCGGGCAGCGGCACTACGGCCTACTGTTATATCGAATTCCAACTGCTAAGGGATCTTTTACGTGCTCTCCAATGTGTACACGGGACCTCTGTTTTTCGTCTGATCCGAACGACTAGGCAGCTATCCTTGTCAGACCCTCCGTTCTGCATCACTAACAAGGGGAAACCACGCTGGAAAATCGAGATGAACTTTCTCGGCCAATGCAGGGATCATTTTTGAAATGCAAAATCTTGGTTCGATATTTGCGCATATAGGATCTCAACTTCCTGAATGGCTTCCGAATTTTTTCGGCCAATGCAGGGATCATTTTTGAAATGCAAAATCTTGTTTCGATATTTGCGCATATAGGATCTCAACTTCCTGAATGGCCCCTGATTGCACGAAAAATCGCTTGACTTAAGTTACCCTTGACGCAAAACTAAAGGGTACAACAAACTAACTTGTTTCTAATGAATTAGCAAAATTACCAGTAACAACAGAACACTTATTTGTGTGTAATATATTTCAGGTGCTGGATATAATTGCTATGGCAATGTTATGGCACTTCATCCCACTGGAGCCAGCGCAGGTACTGCATCTCAGGATCGTATCACGCATGGAGGTAATTACCCTTATTTGATAACAGAATAAGGGCGGGTTCGTCTTGCCAAAACGACGTATAGGTCAAAGGGGGTCTTTTCGATCTAGATTGAAGGCTTGGTTTTTGGGCAACTAAAGGGGCATATACTTTCTCGTCAACTAGATACATGACTTGCGCAGTGACATAGTATTTTCAATGAATTTTTTTTAATATGTGATCGAATTGCTTGAATATTGCATATGTATATTTAGGATTGCGTCCCTTTAACCATTAAAGCAACTGTTTGTGCCATTTTGCAAATCCCGTCTGAAGAAATCGAGGGAGCAAGAAGTCGAGGATGAGTGTAAGAGTGAGAACTCAAGATTATTAATGATTGTGGTACTACATGTTTCTAATTAAATATTTTCCAATAAAGTTCTTTCATTATCTAAACATTTTGTAGGTGTTCAGGCGTCTTACACAATGGCTGATACTGATTTACGAGAACTGAACAAAAGAAAATCCTGCTATGTACAGGCTGGGAATAACAACTGTAAGTGCCTTTCAGTTTTCTAAGAGAATTTACGATATAAGCAACTATTTGGAAACAAAGAAAAACTAACAGATATAGGGTGGCTTTTAATTAGTTTTAACACAGTCGCCTTAATACAAGTTCGCAACTGTGGATTTATAAAGTAATTTTAGTCTGTAATATCATTTTCCTAGTTATTACATATGAATATCTTCAGAGATCGTCGAGTAAATGACCTAATTATGCTCAAGGGACAATTGTGATTTGGATGATACGATATGCGTAATGCTGAATTATTTTTCCAATAAATCTTATTGATATGAATGGAACTTATACGCTTGTATTCTTATAGCTTGCATACATCCCATCACAATACATGCGCAAGTGGACATTGTACCAAACTATCATCTAAAGCTTATTCAAAAGATAACCCAGTACTAATTACACCAGCTTCTGTATTAACATGCTCGCCATTGATCTTCGCAATAAAATAAGAATCGCCGTGGACTAGTTTGGTCAAATATGTGTATCGATAATATTCGCATAATACACAAAACATAAAGTATAGTTGACTCTAAGGCAATCCATTATCTTAAAGATACCATACCGCGTACAAACTGTGTGCTGGAATAAAAACGTAATTATTCAAACTTATTTGCCTCTAATATCTCGCGGGGAGATACTCAAGCTATAAAAAAAAACTGTTTTAGAAGCCAATTTTTTCACTTTACTTGATTGAGGGAGGGTCCATTTTTCGGAATGTATTTGTCATTACTGACTGCCCATTACCATACAAATGTTCTCAAACCGTCTAAACAACCGCTAGCTCTATCAAGCAAGCCCACAATAAGCCGTTTTGCATATTTGATACACCGAGCGGTTGTTTCTTTTAGCAAGATTGGGCGTCTATATTAGGGCCGTATGTAGGATTTTAAAAGTGGTGGGGCACCATACCTCCACGTAAGTGATGTATGAAAATCAGAGCAAAAGAAACCATTGGCGTGTGGGCGCCCTTAAAACTGACCGACTGATCAGAGCACCACTGTGTGATCATAATTAAGTGTATTATTTTATAATTGAAAGATTGTCAAATTATATTGTTTTGGATGGGGGAGGGGACACTATTTCTTGGGGCGCCTTATTTTTCTGGGGTTGCAATGTACCCCCCCCCCCCTGCTACCCCTCTAGATAAGGCCGTGGTCTATATACCAAATTTGCCAATGTATCTTTATGATAATTACAATGCGGGTATTTTATTTTTTGAAGAACCCTGTAATAATTATTTTCAAAAACTGTTTCCTCGCAAAGAAAATAATGTGGAGTGTGACTAGTAATTATTTAGTAAATCAATTTTCTCACGTCGCACTTTATGCATAGTATTTATTTTTCTTAACCGTTTGGTTAAAAATCAAAGATGGCGGTTTACAGTAACATTTTTTGACGGGTTTTGGTGATCAATTTGAGAGGACGAGTTAAAAGAAAATCACTTACAAATATGATGTCACATGCTATAGTACTCTCAAATCAGGCGTAGAAAAACTGAAACATACAGTAATTTTATCAGATAATTTCGTGGTTACAGGGAGACAGATATAGACTGTAATTGCCCAAAACTATGTTACAGACCAAGAAATCTCATGAATTTAACATGGAGCAACAATTCAGTATCCTTATCAAATGATCTATGTATTGCCAACCCACGCGACTGTCATTAAGCATGAAATAATGAAATATTATTACATTACATTCAAAAGCATTGTTTAATTTACAGATATTGGCCCAGCCTCATTACCCTAGTCGGTGCAGAAAAGTCGGACATTATACCCAATTCCATTACATTTAAGGGTATTGGACCATGAAAATTATATTGTTTTAATGCACACCACTGTGACCCCTTTCTATTGCCACCATGCCACGAATTTTTCCAGAGCAAGGCGTGCCATTTCGGTAAAGCCGTGTTTGTGCAATATAGTATTTATACACGCATGAGTCGAAAAATGAGCCGCATTGGTAGGAATTGAGGCGCAATTACATTACACAATAGGTTAAGTATTGTTGGCGCTCTGGCACTACTTGGTACGCATCGTCGATGGTGTTTGCGTCGAGTTAGCACATTTGTGCCGAATTGTTAAATATTTCATTGGTGGCAATTGAAGCGCAATGACATTACACATAGGTTAAGTATTGTTGGCGCTCTGGCACTACTTGGTACGCATCGTCGATGGTGTTTGCGTCGAGTTAGCACATTAAATTGTGCCGAATTGTTAAATATTTCAAAATTCTCTGTACGACATGACATGTACGCCCATATTCTCTCCACGCTCGTTCCTGAGTACTTCAAGCAATGCCACGACGACGTGCGCGCCATTGCTTGAACGAAAATCGTGCAATTGTCGGTGACTTTAATGACTTTCTCTCTGTGTGTGTGAGAGAGAGAGTGACAGAGAGAGATGGGGTTTAGCGTCCACACGACACAAACACGGTCATTTCAGGCCTAACGAACAGTTTTAGTTGTTTCAATAAATCGCTTGGGCGAAAGGGTCTTTAGGCAATCCATCTCCTTGTCACGAATAAGCGGGGAATCGAAACCACGTCACTTGACTCAATGACTTGATAGAATTTAGGATTTAAAAGCATCGGCGATGTCTGGCTCAAGTAACCTTTGAGGATATTTAAATCGCGAATGACTCAAGGAAAACAATATTTCGCAGCAGCTCGAGAGAAACATTCCTGTGGATTTGAACCCAACGCCTGCCAAGGTTCGTCAATTGCCACTGGCACTACATCACCGAGGCAAAAAATGCCTAGTAGAACCTCGGCACAAGTTCGGGGGAATTCCAAGAAGCTCTCTGACCATAGACGACGACGCACCAGTGAACATTCACAGGACTATCGCCGATGCCTAAAAGGTGCCACCTCGTTATTTCCACATCGTCGGTGATTTTTCCCAAGTGGGACCTAAACATAAACCATGTTTATCCAGAGATTACACGAGCTTGATATAATTGTGCTAAATATAAACTAGTAGATAACATATTTGAGTAACAACTGGATATCCATGTGGCAATGTATGTATTTTTTTGTATACAGGTATTCACCCAGCTCTTATTGCTGCTATTGCCAGTAGAGAAACTCGTGGCGGCGCACTCCTGTATAGAACGGGTGGCTGGGGTGATAACCACAGAGCCTGGGGCATAATGCAGGTTTGGACAGTTATTTGCAAAGGTTTAAGACCAACAAGCGGCATTTTTGATACGTCAACATTCAGGAAGTGGAAATATTATTTTGCCGTGTGTATGTGTGTGTCACATGTCTTAATTCTTAACGGATCGTGTTGAAGCTTTGCGTATTTATTCCTTATACCCTCAGGATGAGGCCTATTTTTGACATGCCCGATCCCCAGGGACAGAACCACGCCCAATTGTTGTATGTGTCTGGTTGTCGTCTACTGTCCACAATTCTTAACCAATCGTCTTGAAACTTTGCAAATTTATTCCATATATCCTGAGGATGATCTCCTGTTTTTGATACATACTCAAACCCCAGATGCAGAAGCACGCCCCTTTTCACTGTGTGTCACCAACAGACTGCAATTCGTAATGGATTCTCTTGAAAACTGTTCATACTTATTCTTTGTACCCTAAGGATAATCGCTTGTGGTTTGGTGAATGTCCCTCCCCACCGGAACGGAATCACGCCCAATTTCCTTTGTGTGTCTGCGTGTTGGACCTTGGCATATATATTCCTAATACCCACAAACCGAACACCTTCTTATCTCTATACAGTTGTTATGGCCATTTCATACTTCATTCTCTTCATATTAAAAGTACCAAGTCAATCAAGCAGCCGTATCATTTAGAGGTAGCGTTGCTCTTGTTTATTATTTTTTATTCTTGTTGCATCTGATTACATCAGCCAATTTAAGTGTATGCAACACCATTGTATGAAGTACGATTTCAGGAATCATTGGGTTTAAAATCATGGGCACAAAACTGTCTCTCAACCCCACAAAGAGTGCCCACGTTGTTACCCTACACAAGGAGAATATTCTGGGCGAGTAATAAGTGAACAGTTTTGCATTGCCATGACACATTCACGCGGAATGGAAAACGAGTGATCAGCCCAGATAAATGACACGATTATACTTATACGGTCTCTACATAGTTCTTTCAAAATAATTACTGCTTTACTCACTAGAAAGTAATGTGTGTGAGCGATAAGTATATAAAAATAAGACAAGTTGTATACGAGATCACCCTCGGTGGAAGCAGACGTTAAACACAACAAGAACAAGGCTATATATAGTATGGCGTTTGGCTAGGGTTGTACATATAAATATCGTGCTATATCTATCAAGTGTTTTCGAGATTGTTTCTGTGAGAACTCTACCCATGTCACATGTTTAATGACCCAACACAACACACGGTGACATATGCCTTAGATATAAATAAAGGACAATTCACACAAACCCTGTCAAAGATATCAAATAAAACGAAAGCACAGTCGAATTAAAGCAGTTGATTAGAAACGGATTCTGACTGGTTCTAAATACCAAGGTTAAAAGTTATCACGTAATAAAACTTACAGGAAGCAGATTGGTAAAAGTTAGAACAATAAAATGTAATGCCTGTCACATTAGTTATTTTATATTTGGAATAAAATAACATTATAAGGATCGAATGTGGCTTAAATCTATTTTGTACTCATAAACGCCAGGGGGTAACATGTGATCAGTGTTTTAAGGCGCTTGCAGGATCGAGGGACCGGGTATATGTTCGCGCTGGACAAAAGTGTTTTATCCCTGGCGATACTTTAAAGTGTGAAACCAAAATATTTCCCACAGCACGCTGTTGATGCAGTATAGTAAGACCTTAAACCGAATGTAATGTCTTAACCGCCATATCGTGACCTCTTTGATTATTGGCACAGCATAAAATTTCCGTCATCTCAAATTATGATGTTTAATCAGTTAACTGTATAACTAATTTTAATGCACTTTATTCTGTATCTGTTGTCTTTAAGTAGTTTGTAACTGGAACTATAACGATAGAGGGGCATTTTATATGCATGTGGCAAAATATGTTGAACACTTTGCAGAATTTACCATAAAGAGCCCTTTGTAATTCACGTTTATTTCAGTGTGATTTGCAAGCGTCTGGACTTGGTTCCCAATGTACACGTTATGGCTGGGACAGTTGTGCACATATTGACATGATGACGCGGGTTATTTTGGTACCATTTATTAAACAAGTTAGAAGTAAGCATCCGACATGGTCTGCTGAACTACAAATGCAAGGTATGTTATTTACTGTAGATTTTCGATGTCTGATATTATGTTCATTCGGTAATTTCCAGTTTTTATTGTCTTGATTTCGACTATGTGTAATGATTGACTGGTAGGAAATAATATGCGAGTTGGGCCATATTCTATAACTCATTGTGTGCGCTGTATGCACGGACAGCCATCAGTTAAAATACACAGAACGGATGCAATTTTATCGTTCAAAGCAGATACAATATACGGTGGAATGATCGAGACTAGTTTAAATGATGTTTATAGGGCTTTTGTCGTATTTAATTTTGTCGTTTTAAAAAGTATTTCGAGCCATTCCAGTTATGATAAAATTATATTGAATTTTCTGGAGCCAAGTACAAGAGGGGAATGACAGACCTTATAGTTACGCCACACGCGTGCTACCACTAGCCCCCCCCCCCCCACCTTAAAAGGTTCGGTGAGAAAGGCGCTGGTTCGATGACTAATGTCCGGGTTCGATCCTGATGTTTGTCGAGAAAGTTTCCCGGGGTTTTCAAACCTTGTCAGTGCTGCGCCCGTAAAAGTACTCTTGATGGTTAGAATAACCCGGTAGGTGCATACAAGTAGGACATTAAACCCAATTTCAATTCTATTGATTTACAGCGGCTCCTCTATATTATGTGATTGAATGCATGAATTTGGGAACACAAGTCGTATTTATGTCATTTTTTTTTATTAGCCTCCATGTCCAGAATTATAATCGCTAGCTGATGTGATTGCTAATGAACATACTTGTTTGCTCTAAAGGGTTAAGTTCAGAACCGATATTGATAAAATATTTGGGGATAGTTAGAATCGGATCAAAGCTGTATGGAAGGGTATCTTTGCCAATAATATTAAATGCTATGCAAAAATGTCATTTCCATTGATTATATGTATAAAGTACAATGGACAAAGTCTTAAAACCGGCAATGATAAATTCAAAGTATCTTCAAGGCCAAAGTTAAATCTAAAACGTCAATTGTGATGTGTCATATGACAAATGTTTTATTGAAAATGGCTGGGTTTTTTTTTGGCGTGTCTACATTTTACTTTTCCCTCATTACATTTTACATTTGCGTTCTACCACATCTCATTTGACCATCACGATTTCTACAAAGCCTCTTACGCAAAGCACTAAGTATGATATGCAAATATAGATATAGCACGTAACTTATTTACATATACCGAAACGATATCACACTATAAGCCAGCAGTTGACTCAATGACAGACCTTATGATACAGAGTGCACGCGCTACCCCCCCCCCCCCCCCCCCGCACGCACGCTATAAGAAATAAGAAATTTACGTTCCTTGCGAAAATGATCAAATTTGGATGGTACTATATTACCATGATTACAAAGAGAGAGAGAGGGGGGGGGGGGTATGTAATGTCAAAATCCGGGTGTCAAGTGGGGAGATGGCGAGGGTTTAAAATGTAAAAAAAAACCCCGAAATTCCAATTATCGTGTTATACATCACTGGAAAGTATGTTTCCATGGCTCATTAGATCTGTCAGTTATTGCCTGGACGTACTTTTAGAGAGAGACCCCCCCCCCCGCCCTTACAGGTATTTTGACTTTCTCATTACCGGTTTTAGGACTTTGTCCATTGTACGTTTTACATATAACCATTTTAGCAGAGCATTTAATATTGGCAGCGATACCCTTCCATAAAGCTGATACCTATTTATTTTGTGTTTAAGCAGTATTTTATTCGGAGACGAGTTATTATTGTTTAAAGGGCAGTACTCAACTTGTACTCACGGTATGGTGTTGAGTTGTCTTGGCCATTTGGTGAATGTCTGAATTCGATGATGGACATTGTTTGCTTAGACATAAGCAATTTGATTTACCGATGCTTTATATTATTACTTTCAAAATTCTCGTTTAGGTGGTGTTTCTGCTTACAATGCTGGAGTTGGTCATGTAGCTACTGTATCTCGTATGGACATTGGTACAACCGGAAATGACTACAGTAATGACGTCGTTGCGCGTGCACAACGTCTTATATCAGCCCACGGCTGGTAATCAATATTCTTTTGGAGCCGACATTAAGACATAGACACTTTTCAGTGGTACCTTTAAGTGAAAACTGCTCGCTTAACATGTAATTATGTCCATTTATTATTTGACACTTCCATATTTAAATAAGTAGTGTGTGCTCTTATCAAAAATATATTGATATTTAACAAAACAAGTGTTTCACAACGCCATCTTGTTTCTCCCCTCCCCTTCCACCCCAAAGTGTGAAAATATTAATTTGGTCGCAGAATTGTGACGTTAATATCATGTTATTACACAATGGGCTGTAATTTGTTTCTTGTATTATGCAGAAATTTTTTTTTACTACTATCAATACAGTCAAAATAATGCTGTGTGTTATTAGAGTATACAATCTAAAATGCACACTTCATATCAGTAGGTCCCCCAGCTTACCCAAAAATAAGAACTTGTTATTAGCCCGAAATTCTTGATAACCACAAAACATTTTTGAGTGCTTGAAATACCGTATACGAGTGTGGCTGCTTGCGTGTATTCAAATTCAACTATCCTATAAACATGGACAGACAATCACGGAAATAATACTCCATAAACGTTTGCAAACAATATCAAAACGGAACAAACACATTATTAGCGAATTACTATTATGCATTCCGGAAGAGTAAGTATGCCCTGCCAGTTGAGAAATTGGCAAAAATATCATTTTCAACTTCAAATTCCAACGTTTGAAGATAGGTATTGCATAGAGGAGGGGTGGGGGTGGAAAAACAAGGGAGGTAATTGTGTTATTATTTCCGTTGTTAAAGATCTTCAAGTGTGGAAAATAGTGCCTATGATTGTATAATAGTGAGTTGGCAACCTATTGAGCAAAAGACATGGAAATAAATATGTTTTGACTTTCTTAGAAAATATGAAATTCCCGCTTTAATATAAGAACGTCATCGATATACATGTAACTGCTTGAATTTCCTATCAAGAATTTCCATTTTCTTGGAGAGATCCTGTATGAGTCGTTAAAAGTATAGAAATAAATCAGCAAAGAAATAGTTCCAATTTTACATGTAATCTGTTAATGACAAATTCCAGTTTTCTCGTTAAATCTTCCTCTGCGTACTTATGTCTGGTTGTGAAAACAATAGTAAGTCGAGATGTATTTTATGGTTAAATATTTGTACCGGTGGACCTTGTGATTTCTAAACGTTCTTGATTTTTCAGAATCCACATCTATTTGTCATCGTATATATGCCTCGTTATTTCTGGAAACATCCCATTTTAGTTGGAATATGGTTCTGTGGACAAGTTTTTCTGGGGTTTCTTTAATTTTAAAATTCAATGTAGCATAGGAAAATCTACATAATTTTGCCTAGCATTAATTCCTTAGGTGATTTGGCAAAGTTTGTACACTTGTATGTTTTATTGCCTCTGGGTCAATAAATACCAAGTTCTTTGATGAGACAGCTATAAAGTTTAGTCTAACATTTTTATTGACAACTTTGTTGTTAGAAGCCTTATAAAGATGGAGCAATGACATATTTATCTTTAAACAACCCAAGACCTTCAACATCCTTCTGATCTTAAAAGTAGAAAAATGAATATGATGGATCCGAATTATGTTTTTGTGAACAATGCGTTGCTTGTTAATCCAAGATGGCCGCGACAATAACGTAATGTTATGTACTGGAGCTACTGTTAAGCCTTTTTAAACAGTAATTGAAAGAAACAAGCTATGTTTGGTTTTGTCGGTTGACTAAAACCATTCGAAATATGACCCGTTTAATCCGATAAGCGCGAAAATTTGAACAATTTATTCAAAGTTCTTACATTTTATGTGTATTCCTTCTTTAAACGCAATTGATATGTTAAAATGTGTTGAAGGTAAACACAAACGGCTTCAGCAGCAGGACTAAGACTTGTAGTGCGAGTTATAAAAAGACAATTTTTCCATTATTTCACTACCCCCTTCCTGCATTTTGGGGTTGACTTTTTGGTGTAGAATTGGAGAAAAGGGATCAAATTTGCAATTTCATAGCAGTTTTGGGTAACATTGATGATTTTACAGCGGAGGGATAGGGGTGTAAATAGTGTCTTTCTGCAGAGCAATCATTGTGGCGGAAGTGAGATTTTCACCCCAGTCAACTTCAAATCCCCGTAGCAAAAAATCTAAACCGCCAACCCCCTACAAATTTTTGATGAGGAGATTGCCAAATGTGGTACCCATTGTGCCTATAAAGATTGGAGCCAACGGAATGTTGAGCAAAAAGCTACAGCCTGTGATGTTACAGCCATTTAAGATTGAAGTCAATGGGCAAATAATTACTAGTCTGAGACCATCAGTAATTAACACGGAAGCCAAAACAGTTTTAATGATTTGAATAGGTTTTATTTACAAGAGAAGACGAAGTAGAGAACCCGTTGAAGTAACTCGCGTCAAACTAAAATAGTAACAATACGTGAATTCTAGTTATTCGTGTTGACGAAACATGTCACAAACAAACTAGCGTATCTTATTTCCACACAGAACTTCCAGAACTATACGCTACTTCAACTTGAATTGACATAGTTCGGAACAGAAAATTAACTTAACCTACATACTAAATGCTGACAATCAAACGTACAGGAACGCGCTTAAAAGTTTTTCCGTTATAGGGCGGTTGATTTTATGTTTCAAGACCGGAGAGGGTTTAATTTGTTCTTAGTTGAAATTGGGTCGTATCGTTTATCTTCTATAATAGCGCTGTGCGGAAGGTTTCGTTGAAGTACTGAAGATGTTGGCTTTATTGAATAAAAGTTAAAGGAAATCTAGATGCAAGGATTTAATGGATCGACATGTTGAACCATCATTTGCTGTTATGGAAGTCTATTTACATAGAGATATACCGAGCAATTCACAAAAAATACATTTACCATTTCAACACTTCTCAAGAAAAAAAAGTCAGTGTGGATTGAGTTGGAAATGTGAATAATTTAATTGAACTTTTTGGCATTTCAAGATGGTTTAGTATCTGGGGAACAAATTAAAAGAGAGTGACACATAAATGTATTCTCCGCTGTTTCGATAAACGTTTGACAAATCCCAGAACAATGATTCTTTAGGTGGATAAAAGTCAGTAACTACAGCTGTATCCGTCAAAAAGACAATAAATCAAGTCTGGACGGGGATAGTGCAGCAGCAGATAACATTAAATAAGCATTAAGTAAATCTGTGTGCTACGGCAGCTACTGGTCCACAATACAGAGCTTTTAAAATGTCATTTCATCACGGTAAAACAAAGCACTAAATAATTACCAAAAGTGCGTGTCCATGTCAATAATCTTTTTATTTTGACAGATTTTCCGATACCGGTTAAAATCAACAAACGCCCAAGAATGTTTCTCTGGTTGCAGATACGGACGATTAAATTTTGTATTTTAAAGAATAGTATGACTCGACTTATTGGCATATTTTGCAGACGTTCGTTAAGTTCAATGGCGCAGATAAGCCTTAAAAGTGACTGTTATCTTATACGAAAACCGCCGATTTCCATATCAAATAATTATTAAAACACGCAAGTGTGAAATATTTAATACTCCAGAAACACGTACTAATAGTAATGGTGATATGAAGTTGTCTTTTATCCATGTTTATTGAAGACGTACGAAGTCATGATATCCTCTAGAGAGAACTTAAGGTTCTAGATTTTGCTTGTATGGACACTATTATATATACCAATAGATCGTAATCTATTTGCATAAGATATACTTATTTCAAATTGTTCCTGATGTTAGTAAGGTAGTTAGTGCAGTGTTAATCAATATACGTAATTAGTATTAGTATCATATAAACAAAAATATCTACATCATAATTTCCTAGCTTCTAAGTAAAGTCCCAGGCACACTCCAATAACACCATGCTACGAATGGAAATCACAAGAACAAGAAAGTCATGTCACATGCATAGGCGTGCGGGCTCGATGGCAGTTGGGGGGTGGGGGCAGAACCCGAAATCAGCGACGAGAGCGGAGGAGCGAAACTTACCATGTAGGGACATACACTCCCCTCCCCTCCCGTCACCCAAACACATTTTCGAAAATTTGACGGCCGCAAACGCTTTTTCCTGGTATTCCAGCTTCTGAATGCAGCAACATCAACGTAGTCTAATATAGCCTAATTATGGTGGCGAACCGAATTCCAATCAACCAATCAATCGCTTACAGTACTGCTATTTCAGTCTGTGGTCCAATATAGTCTACCTTTGGTTGCTGACCTGAATTCTCAACAACCAATCAACCAACTGCGGGTATGAAGGAATATTTTGAAAATTTAACAGCCCCAAATGCGTTTTTCTGCTGCCCTAGCCCGTTAAGCAACTCTAAAGTTCTGTAACGTATTGGTAACCGGAATACCACTCTATTACGTCATGAACTCCAACCATCCAATCACACTGTTGCAGGTGCATTCACAAATATTAAAGTATAAGTGTGGTCCCATCATTTCAGTAAATAAAATAAATGTGCTATAATATTAAACTGGAAAAAATAATATTAAACTTCAGTTTTAGCTCAAGTAAATGTCACTGTTATTTTTAATATATTTCCTAGCAACGTAGAAGTTAAACTCCACCATGTGGGCGATATGGTCATTATAAACATATATAAAATATATATTTATCTTGTATGTGTCTCCTTGTGTTGGTGGTTGGGGAATTTAATGTAAACTAAATATCAGTATAGGTCGCGTGATGTATGTGTCTATAATTTATCTACATCTGGAGGAAAATTTCCACAACCATCGCGTCTGGACATTTCGAAGATAAATTAATTATGACTTGATAGAAACGATAAAAAATATATATTCCTTTAATGTGTCGAGAATCGGTAAGCTAATTTGTTCATTTAGCATTTTAGCGAAGTCTCTAATTCAATATCATCGAAAATCTTCAACATTGAAAACACGAATTATTTATCAATTGTAGTCTTACCGGAAAAAAATGGGCTTCTGATATCCAATATTTAAGACAAAATAAACATTTTACTATTGGTACACGAACCGGGTATAATAATGCGCTTGAGCCCCAGCTCTAGTAACTAGGCTAGAAACGTTGCACCAAATCAAACGGCGTCTGCACACTGGAATAACCAGACGCTAGAAATCTACATTCGATTGAGACGCTGGCTTATTTCGCCGAATATTACTGATTCGAAATTAGAGTAAAATCGGATACCAATGAATGTAAATCAGTTTATATACATATTACTGTATTATATGCGATGCGACCAACTTGTGTCAATTTCTAGGTCCCAAAAGTTAACGATTTAGCTCCTTTCAACTATTGGCGTTAAATATCCGTATGCGACGCGATTTGCTTAATACCTGTATTCTTTCTATTCCGAAATTAGGGGAAATAGACCCCTAAAGAAAAAGTAAGGCGAACCAGTTAAATGTAATATCAGAATTTTTTGATACTGCTGTATTTCATTTTGGGGTATATTATCGCCCCTTAAAAACTTGGTGGAATTGCCGCCTCCTTTCCAATCGCTATGTTTTCGAAATAATTTAACTAGCTTATTCATTTATTCTTTACTAAACTGTTTAAGTCATGGTTGGACCCCTCTGAATATCTTTAATTAAAAATCGCTGGGAATTAAGAAAGATTTGAAATCTCAGTCCCCGGGGTAATTTATTTGATTAATCGAATTCTTAGGAATGGAAAACAAGTCACAACAGATAACTCCAAAGTCATTAACAGTAAAGGCAGACGCACACTAAGGAATTTCTTCATAATAATATATAAACGGACATTCATGTCGCTCAATATGACCAAAGTTAGAATGCAATTTATTGCTCTGGAATTATAGCCTCAGGAGCGATACCATAAGGTTTTGAAATATAGCGGCATGCAAAAGAGGGGTCACATTCAAGATCAGACGAACTGTGGACAGATTTAACACTTTCATTATTACTAGTCCGGACCGAGCTGTTATTGATATGCATAAGACATCATATTTTCAGGAAATATACAAGACTCTTTTTCTGATGTGAATACTTAATACACCGACTGACACAGACCCCCATTGTATTTAGTACACACCATAGGCGTAATATAACGAGATGATTCTTACGATTCCTAAATACTTATACAGCCACTAACAAGTTGGGCCAAGTGTTGACTCTATTGGGGCATTTTTGGCACATTGAGTCTTTGGCCCAACAACCCCGTGACCTAAGTGTATTTGTATTATATATAGCAATTTTAGCCAGACCTCACTGATCTGTCCATAAATCCTAAACATGATTATTGGGTCACAATTTTCTGTTTTTGACAGTATATACAAAACCTGCCCCCCCCCCCCCGTGGCTTGGTATGCTTCGGTATGTCGACAACCAACCAAAATGTTTAGCCTATGTCACGTGGCTCACGTAGACTCGAATACCGAACTTCACATCTGCAGAGCAAGGAATTCAGACTGGTTGCTCAGTACTTTTAACTCGGTTAATTATGACTTCAATTTACTTATTATGCGAAGAAAGAATGATTCCTACTATTTTGACAAAATAAATAAATTGCTAAGAAAATGAAATGGGGTCCAACCATGACTTAAACAGTTTAGTAAAGAATAAATGACTAAGCTAATTAAATTATTTCGAAAACATAGTGATTGGAAAGGAGGTGGCAATTCCACCAAGTTTTTAAGGGGCGATAATATACCCCAAAATGAAATACAGCAGTATCAAAAAATTCTGTTTTGCTCCTGACTGGACGGGCATACGCCATAAAGTGTGCAATGAGGGAAATTTTGCACAGACAGTGACACTATGAAATAATCTTTTATCGAATTCCGATTGCCAAGAGACCATTTACTTGTACGCCAGTATTTACAAGGGACCTCGGTTTCGTCCTATCTGAACAACTAATCAACCAACTGTTTTGTCAGACCCTCCTAGCTACAAGTCATAGCGTTAAACTGTGTTTTAACGCTACAATTGACACAGTCTAAGACTACTTTCGCAAGTGAAAATAGGTTCAATGGCACAACTGACAACACATATCAGTTTGTATTGAAATAAGTGATTCTATAACAAATTGAGAAGACTGGGCCACAGTTTGTCTTTGTGGTAATACGTTCTAAATTTGCATAGCGATGTTTCTTGTAATGTAAACCACCATGTCACCAGCCAGGTGAAAGCTCACCAAATATCGCGACGCGTTATCCCCGCCAATGTCTTTCCTTACCGTGCCACTACACTCGATAATTATTATCAAAGAATATAAGATCATAACAAATTAAATGTTATAAATTTGCCAAATCCAGTTGGCAAGACGTCGTAACATCCGACTTCTAAAAACATAGTCAATAATAAACTATTGTTCACGTTTGAGCGCGAAATAAATACCCATCCTCTGCAACACACAGACTATTAGTATTATTGTTGTGGGCATTTTTTCCCACACTGAATTCATTAGCATATAATTATGGATATAAAGGCCATATATGGAAAGTGACGTATGATCACGTGAGATGGAGTGTGCATGCTATTTCAGGCTTGTGGACATTTTAATTTGGCTTGGAGAAAAATTTCGCGTAACAACTGGGTTTCGTCAAAACATATATTTAAACGGCAAGGGAACATCTTCATTTCAATGGGAACTGGTTTATTATATGTTAGGTTATGTGCAGTACAGTTTGTGGTCAGTGTATGTGTAAATTAAGGAAGCTATAGGCAAGTAAACGTTTTGTAGTCATTTGACTAGTAGACTTGCGCCAAGGAACTCCGTAGAACGAGCCAATACTGAGACTGTAGTAAGGCGGACGACACCATTTCTAAGACCCTCTGCACCACTGACAAGGTGAAACCACGTCGGAAAATCCTGACGAACTTTCTCGACCAATTCAGCGATCGAACACGCGACCTCCGGCCTAGCGAGCCACCGTGGATCCGGTACCTACGACATCTATAATATCTGTGCTAGTTTATATTTAGATATGGCATTTTCAGATATGGATGGTCCCATGTATCGGTATAACGTAATCTTAATCCCTCTTGCGATCACATTCACAGCTTCGTTAATTACTTTAGCTGCAGAAACAACAGAATTTACTGTATTGCAAATAGATAGACTCTCTCACTCCTTATCTGTCAATCTAATTATAAATGAATTTAGTTCATGACAGTTATAATCGCTTGCTATATTAATATGACAATACCGCTCACCCCCTCCCCTCCCGTCTAATTAAGACTTTTTGGGACCCTGAATCTTCTTCGTTTTTTTCTAAACCATATTTATTCACGGAAACAGGATGAGAGAACATGCAGAAAGTACAAACATAAAAGTACAAACATAAATATATATTGAAAAGTAAGGTAAAGTAGAGGAACGGTTAAATTATAAGATGGCTATCACTAAATACATGATAATGTACAAACCACAATCAGAATGTTATAGTTCATACATTTTCATACGGAATTTTCAAAATAGTTGGGAGTTTTGGAAATGAAATGGGGTTTAACGTCCTACTCTTGTCGCAGATCGAAAATGTTCGGTGTCTTCGAAGGCGTGACCACCATGGCTTGTATGGCTGTCAGAAATATGTGAGAAAACGACGTCCGTTTAAATCACTGCAAGAGAGTCGAAGGCGAGAGTGGTGAATTAGATTTTTCCTGCTGTCAGAGTAGTATATTGAAGGTATAATGTGATCAAGGTAGCCGAGTTTAGATTTAAAAGAAGATGAAGTAGGTATGTTTCTAATAGAAAGATCGATTTGATTCCACTCTCGAATTGTAGATGTGTAAAAGAAGAAAATAAAGAAATTCTGCAGAGGGATGTTACTTTGGTTTCGTATTGATATTAGGTGGTCTCAGTTGAAATAAGTATTCTGGAGTGATATGGTTTATGATTTTGTAGTTTAATATTAAATTATTTCGCCTTCTTCTCTCCTGCAGTGTAATAAACCCGGTTTCCTTATATAACACCTGATGACCTGTACCTCATATAGTCCTAGTCCTGCGTGCATCTAGTTGTAAAAGTTTTTAGTTGATGTGTTAGTTCGGCAGTACTCCCATCCCAAATGAGAGAGAGAGAGATGGGGTTTAACGTCCACTCTAACATATAGTTTATTCTATTTCAATAATTCGCTTGTGCGTAGGTCTTTAGCAGTGGGAGAAACCCGGGGAACCTGGAGGAAACCCAAGGGGTTAGACAGATGGCCCAACCGGGGATTCGAAACCACACCAGTTGACTCAATGACATGCTTTATGATGCAGCACGCTCGTGCTAACCATTCGTCCCCCCCACCAGTATTCGAAGTGAGAACGAATATTATGCTGTATAATGGTTTGGAGAGATCTGCGACTTAACATATATTTTAATAAGCGAAGACAATTTACAAATTTACTTGTTTTGGCCAAAATCTAATTTATATGAGTATCCTACTTAAAGTTTGTTTGGAAAGTCGGGCCCAGGTGATACTGCTTAGAAACATCTTTAATTGCAACATTGTCTGATTTAGTGTCGGAAGAAATAGATTCGTTTTATTTGCTAGTGCTAGGGTTTCAGTTTTTAGCCAATTAAAAGATACAAGTCACGTCTTCGTCCAAAGGTTAATTCTCTCTAGAACATCATTTAAGACTTCCGCACATTTGGTTGGGTAAGTTATTTTTTATATAAACTAGTGCTAGGGTTTCAGTTTTTAGCCAATTAAAAGATACAAGTCACGTCTTCGTCCAAAGGTTAATTCTCTCTAGAACATCATTTAAGACTTCCGCACATTTGGTTGGGTAAGTTATTTTTTATATAAACTAGTGTCATCAGCAACTAATCTAATATTTCATATTATGTTATTTACTATATCGCAATAATTTTCTGTTGTCTGTTAAGGGGGGCTTATGTCGACAACTGAAAGCAACTGGCGTTTCGGCAACTGGATGCAACTGAAAAATGTCGACCTGAGCGCCTCAGTTGCACATGTTCAACTTTCTGCATCTAGTTGCAGTCGACATGAGCGTTCTTGCAACTGACTGATATTGGTCGAGTTCAGAAAGTTGTGCATTTTTGTAGTCAAGTTGTTAATGGTTAATAAAAGTATTCGTTTAATCTATATTTGTCCTCCAGATTAATATATGGAACGCCATTATTCATAAGAGGCGGAATATCTCCCTTTTCTGATTTTTGACCCTTCACAAACGAGATGATTACGTACCACCAATCCTTTTTGCCCAAAATTTTGATCATCATTTGACTTATGGAATAATTTTTTATAATATTCTTTTTTTGCAGTTTATAATCAAGTTAGTATAGTCATTCTTTATATTTCTAAATTTTAGCCAGTCGAGACCAAAGTTTTATTTTACTGCTTTCCGGTGAATCTTGTTTTTCTTATTGCTCATTTTCCGAATAGTGTTGTTCATCCGAAGTTTGTCTTTTGATCTAATGGTTGCAATGTTGTTTGGGATATGTGTTCTTAATAACTACTATTTAGTAGTGTCTTGCTTATTCATAACTTAATAACAAGTCAACTTGGCGTAGGTGTTTATTAGGTCCATGCCTTGATGGAGGTCGAAGATGAGCATTTTCTGACCGTAAAATCTTTGACAAATATATCAACACAAGCAGAATATTTATAATTTATTTATAGAACATTTCTTTTTGTAAAATAAATACATGTATTGTAGAACAACATTTTTTTTGTAAAATAAATACATGTATTTATGCTCTATTTCCATAACACAAAAAACACCATATTATTGAAATTGAAAAGGCCACCAAAGGTGACGTTTAATAAAATGCAACATGAAATTCAAAGCATATGAAAAATAAGCATGTACTAATTTAAATTGAAAACCGTAGAGGATACAATATAGCTTTCTGCCAAAGTGGGGATCTGAAAGATTCCGCCATAAAGATTATGGATATTATAAAATTAAGGATATCCATAAGCTTCCCCACTAGAGGCGAAAAGCTACATGATGTTTTCTTCATCAGACATGATTCCCTTTAAATAAGGAAAGGAGTCACACCATTATCTCAAAAATATTAAAAGTGACAGCAATTCATAAATGTCCAACAAACGATAAAAGGGTAGTGTTATGAAAAGCCTTAACATGAATTATGCACAGCCCAGGCAGACATATTCCAATGGTATAATAACGCTGAACAATACAACATAAACATATATTCATCAAAACAATTCCTAGTTGCAAATATAGTATATGTTTACAAAAACAAACTACCATTCCAAACTACAACCCTTCAATATCTATCTTCACTTTTAAAATAAAATATGTCGGCCCAAGCAGACATACTGTAAAGAAAAATCGACAAAGAAGACTAATTCTGATCTTTGACTACATACTCAAAGAAGCAAGTGAATCGTAATCAAACGATGTTGACAGACGATAAACCCCAGCAAGCATCTTTTTTATAAGAAAATGAGACGTTGGATCGGTCAAATTGATTTTTTGAACGTAAGAAATAGCAGATAAATAGGTTCGAATAGTTGTTGGAGAAAACCCTTTTTTGAACAAAAAGGAAATAAACAAGACAATGTGAGATGTTAATAATTATGTGTTGAGGGAGTTTAAATTATTTGTCGATGCGAAAATTGAAAATTCAGACCACGCGCGATTGTAAACCAGTTGTGTAGCTGGAGACAGAGCAGCAGTTAGTAATCCTCCAATAACTGGGAAAAGTTCTTTGGAGAGTAATCCGGTGGAATTGGAGTGGGTAAACATTCGGCTGTCGGAGAGAGTGATTTGAATTTCTCTACCTGTAACCGAGAAAGAGAATCGGCATAAACATTAAATTTACCTTTAATATACTTACTTAGCTCTGAAGACGAGATTTAAACTGAGACATTTTAAAACAAACTACCTAACCATCTTCATAAGGCATGGGTTCTTGCTAGTTTGGCGATTAATAATACTAACCAAAGCTTCATTGTCAGTGAATAGTAGAATAGAGTGATTACACCAAAGAAAACCCCATAATTCCAGTGCCAACAAAATTGGGTAAAATTCTAAAACTGTAATATTGTACGAATTTAGAAAAGTTGGGAATTTACCGTAGCACCATTTATTTTTATAAACAGCGCCAAAACCCAAAGAAGCTGCTGCGTCCGTATATAATTTTAACGTTTCGCTTGATAAAAACGTTTCGTTTATGAATAAGGTTATACCATTAAAGTTACGAATGAAGTGAAGCCAAAGATTGATATCTGCCTTGACCTGCCTATTTAACCGGATGTGGTGAGAAGGATGTCGGATACCTATTGTTAGATTAATAAGCCGTCTTAAGAAAAGGCGACCAGGAGATATTACACTGCATGCAAAATTAAGCAAACCGATTAGAGATTGCAATTCCCGTAAAGTACACTTAGATCGTTGCAAATAAGTTTCAAGCGACGAATGTGTTTTATTAATCTTGTCTTTGCGATGAAAGAACCGATCCCACAAAGTTTAACACAATGAATAGCCTCTTGTATACCAGCGTAGTGCACGGAAGTATTCTCGGGTGGTATACCACTATTGACGGAGGTTTGTCCGTCTTTTGGATAAGATAAATGATGTATTAGACGAAACTGGCCGGATGTTTTCTTTGGGACCAGGCCAAGGGGAGACAATTTTAACTTCTCGAAAGGAGCGGTACAATATGGACCTTTAATTCGACCCGACATAATTTCGTGCTCGAGTTTGGATTGAACACAAGACGGATTTTCTAATGCTGACTTAAGATTAGGACAACTTTGGGCACGCCTAGGACCGTTATACTCCAAGAAAAAACCTTCTCGAAAACCATTCAAAATATAAGCCTTTTTGGCATGATCATAACCATCTAAATATGTTTCAAGTATGTTAACGTTAATTGGAGTATTCACTTTACTGTAATCTAAATTGATCATACTATTGACTGTTTGTTTTGCTTTGATTCAGATGTAGGGAAGCGTTTGGGATTAGATGCGGCTGGGGAAGTTCGTCAGCATTTATATTGTGGGTGATTGCCGTTACACCCACTACAGAAGTGGTTGTAGGAACAACCGTAACATTTGTCGCCTCTATTAAATCGAAAGCAAAAACCCTTTTTTGTATTGGAAAATCTTAATTTGGATGTAGATATTTTGGACGACTGACTGTTTGTTTGACTCATGGCTACAACAAATAATTCTTGTTCCAAACTATCCCAAGCTAATTCATTGACCGTTTGCTTTAATCGTCTGAAATTGACATCATATAAATACCAACTACCCCCAGATTTACTTATGTTTCGTACAACGTGTTGATACGTCGCCAAACTTTCGGATGTATGAGGATACTTCTGGCGATAAACAGAGGCGAAAATGCTAAAAGCATATGTCCACTGATCAATATTCAAATATTTCTTTCGCGTTGCCTGTGTTAAACCAACGGAGCCACCAGAGAGTTCTACGTATTCATTATTCCAAATTTTTTCCTTCATTTTAATTGAAATCTTCTGATATAAAGGGCGACACCATGGCTGTGGTGGTTTAACATTGGCAACAGAATTGTCGCTGATAAAATTAATAGAACCTGGATTAGCTATAGTTACATGGGAGTTGCATGCATCATCAACAACGGTAAAATTATTTATGGCAGGTCTTTGTAAACCTGGTTCGGCAGCAACAGCTGGGTTGATGGCAACTGCAGGCTCGTGCTCTTGTCCGTGAACTAACCCAGGTCTCTTCTGAAAACCTAGTTCGGCAATAACAGCCTGCGTAACAGTAGCTGAAATTGCGTCAATGTCAATCGACGACGATGTCACGGTAGATTCACGAAGCTTGCGCTTCTTGCTAGCCTTTCCACTGACTGTTGACACACTCCTAGTAGATGTTACATGGCTAATATCTGCAACTACAGGGTCATCAGTAGCAATGGAACTACGAGTTGCAGTCCGTGATGCCGATCTAGACGCCGACTTTGATCGTTTTGCCTTTGATGAAGATTGTTTATTACTGGACATGTTTGGTGTGTCTTGAGTACCTGGGAAGACAAGAGAATGGATACAAAATTGCCTTGCCCTACAGCGCCTTTATGGGCCTATACAGAGAGGAAACATGATACGGTAGTCCGGATTAACTTATATCAAATTATTATAATACATAATACAGAGAGTTATGACAAATCTGAATACAAATATATATCGCATTTCAAAAATGATTCTCGGAAACAACGCTCGGTGTAACATAAATATCAAATCTGAGCAGAATTAAACTACCAAAGTTAAGATATCCATGTAATAACAGTAATATTAATTACAGGGCTAAACTAAGGTATTCTTGACCTAAGACAGTCCATGATATCAACTTGAAACAAATATATCAATTATAATACATAATATAAAACTGACATAAACCGCAAAAACATATACATAACCCAATTCAATACTTATTCCCAAGAGAAATTTCAGGCGTAACTAAAATGTCAAACCTAAACAGGATTAAACTACCAAAGCTAAGATATCCCAGTAATAAACAATAATGTCAATAACCGGGCTAAACTATCTAAACTAAAGTATTCCAGTCAGGTGAAATATTTCTAATATTATAAATGTCAGCTATGACAACATAGATATATATCCTTTTACACATTAAAGCCATAAGCAACTACGAATACTAGAAGAAATCCTTGTAATAAAGAATAAAACCAAAAGATAACAGGTTTAAAGCTGAACTCCGGTTACAAAAATACTGAAATAATGTAATAAAAAAAAAGTTAACGCCCGCAAGCCGCCATACTTGTTTCAAATTTGTGAAATAAGTATGGCGGACATGGAGGCTTATGACCTGGAAAGGTTAGCCGATCTCACTTCCAGTTTGTTTCTCGTCAGCTAGCTATACACATCCGGCTTTTTTCTCTTCACACGGTTCATAACCGACGATAATCCATATCGGTATTATACCGCTACGTGAAACAATGTCGGTATTATACCGTTACGTGAAACAATGTCACAATCATCGAACTTGCACTGATTTGAAATGACCTCAACGACTTGTCCGCCATAACCTTTATATTCGACGGCCCATATTTAACTCAAATTATCACATGCAAATTTCAAAGCTAATCTAATGCTTCGATAAAATTTCTTATTGCCGGCTTCATTTGGGTGACAATGAACGTCACCAAAAATTTGATGTGGACTAATAAAAATTCGTTTGTGTCTCCAAATAAAAATATTTGTATCCATACTTGTAGAAGAAGTCATAATTGCGTTAACTGCATTTTTCCTATGTAAATATAATTCCGGCGACATGCCACGAGGCAACGGTCGCGTGAATATTTCACATATACATGTATATACATAATAACAGTAAAAATTTTCCAATAAAGATATTTGGCTGTGAACTAGCACTAAAATAATAATATATGCAAAATTATGAGTACTAGAAATTATAATGACATAAGATTGACGTTTAATCACGTTAAAAAAACAGGCGTTGACTGTAGCCGGTAAGGTTTACGTCGAGGCTAATAGATCAACAGACGACGTCTCTTACATATCGTGACGTCAAAATAACTTTAGGCCCACACTTTAAATACAAAGAATATGAAAACAGGCATAAAAATAGTTATGGTCATAACTTTTAATTTACAAAGTTGTTTTATTTAATACACCACTCAGTCTCTTTCTACAGCTTTCTCAACACCTTCTGTATCATTATCTTTAAAAAATTAATGCCCCCCCCCCCTTCGTTTTTATTTGTTTTTTTTTAGCACAGCCACAAGTACACTATTTTTCTAAGCCACCAACTCGGATAAAAAAATAGTTACAGAATTTTCTTTTTATTTTGCTCTTTTTGGCATTTTCAGCTTTTGCTCCGTAATTCATTTCCTCCTCTAATTCCATTACTATTTCCGATCCCCTGTATACCCCGGGTTCATTTCCCTATCTTTGGTTTGTGTTTTTAAAATTTCCATCACATCGATTTGTTCTTTCAGGCCATTTATACCCTGATTAAGTTCGATAATGAGCATTTATTTTCTGACCAGGGTAAGCAGATCGATAAGCATTTCGATTTGCCGAGACCTTGAAGTGCAATTACTTTCCTTCTAATTGAGTTAAAAATTGGTGTATGTGTTCAGTGCCGCGCTTCGACCTCTAGCTGGCCGGTCACCTCGGGCTTGCGGCTGTGGTTTCGAGCCCTGGTGTGAGCGTATGTGGCATGGAGATAGGGGCGCCTTCTCAATCTCGTGGGTTTCATCCGGACACTCCGGTTTCCTCCCACTGTTAAAGACCCCTACGCGCAAGAAAATTTATTTTCGTCTCAGGGTAAGCAGAACGATAAGCAATTTGAATGGCCGAGACTTTGGAGCGCAATAATTCTCCTTCTAATTGAGTTAAAATGTCCAAACTTGGTGTATGTGTTTATTAGCTCAAGGCCTTGACGATATTCGAAGATGAGCATTCTTTGCTTAGGGTAAGCAGAGATAAGCAATTTGATTGGTTGATGCTTTGAGACAAGATAACCTTAGTTCTATTTAGTGAGTGGTGAAACTAGAATATATAGTGTTATTACATCAATACCCTGACTAACTTCGAGAATGTGCGTTTTCTGCTCAGGGTAAGCAGAGCAATAAGCAATTCAATTGGCCGAGACTTTGGAACACAATAACTCTCCTACTTGTGTTAAAATGTTCAAACTTTGGGACACGATAACTTTAGATATAATTAAGTGAGGGTGATGAAACTTGGTGTATAGTTTCTTTACATCAACAACCCGACTAAGGTCGATAATGAACATTTTCGGCTCCGGGTAAGCAGAGCGATAAGCAATTTGATTGGCTGAATATTCCTCCCTGTCCATTGCTGGATTGACTTCTGATACTTGCACTTTTGAGGGAGTGTATTTTCTTTTCTTTCCGTTCAATCAACACGACAGTCCTACGTTTAATCTGGGTCTTCCCTAAAACTTTGGACAATGATTTAAGGTATTAAAAACGGTGAAAGTGTGTTCGTTTCCAAACAGTATTGTTTACATTTCATTTGACTTGATAACCTCGTTTGTCACGCAATTAGTTTTACTGCAGTATTCTGCTATGTACGGGTTAATTGGGCATAATAAAATCGTGAGCCATGACGTAACGTTATGTAAAGATATTTGGTCCAGTATTGACACTGGTTTTAAATGTAAAGCTTTCGTAAAGCAGCTTGTCATTGGTTGACAGTCGGACTACTGACCAATCAAAAACAACAATATTCACTCATTACAGCAGTGAGTAGTTGGATTACCTGTTAATCAAACAGAACACTGCGAGGAGTATGGATTGGCTGAGACTTTGGAACACAATAACTCTCCTTCTATCTAACTGGGCTAGAATGTTCAAACTTGGTGTAGGCGTTAATTTGGTGAATGTCTCAAAGGAGTTCGATGATGAACATTTTCTGCTTAAAGTATTCAGTCTGATTGGTTGATGCTTTGGGACACGGTAATTTTGGTTATAACGAAGTGAGAGCGATTCATTATATCATTAACTTGACTAAGCTCAATGATGAGCATTTCCTGCTTAGTGTAAGCAGAGGTAAACAATTTGATTGGTTGCTTTGGGACACGATACCTTGACTAAGTTTAAAGCCCCAATACCACTCTTGTTGTTACTGAATAATATGTCCCAATCTTCATTCTGGTCAACAAATTGTATTATTTTACAATATTCCAATTAATTGATGATATAAATTTCATTTTAACACACCTAATTTAAAAAATTGGAAAAATTCAACTTATTGATTTGAAAAGTCTAACGTAAACCTTTTCAAATGTGACTTGGAATTTAAAATATTTTCGAACCCTCTGGTACAGTAAAATAGGATGTAATGGATAATTTACACAACAGGTAAGACACTAAAACATCTAGTACTTAGAATAAGGCTATTATTTATTTTCTGGAGCTACCAAGCCAGCAATTAGTGTGTTATTGTCCCTTTAATAATGAGTATTTTCTGCTCTGGGTAAGCAGAGCGATAATCAATTTGATTGGCCGAGACTTTGGAACACAATAACTCTCTCTCTGTTTAAACTTGGTGGAGTTCGAAGATGAACATTTTCTGCTCATAACCTGGGCTAATGAAGACGGGCATATGTATGTGCCATACAGTGTGCTATGAGGGAAATTTTTGCGCGGGCAGCGGCACTACGGCCTACTCTTATATCGAATTGCAACTGCCACGTGCACGCCAATGTGTACACGGGACCTCAGTTTATGACAGCTGTCTCTGTCAGGCCCTCCGTCCTGCATCACTGACAAGGGGAAAGCACACCTGAAAATCTGGATGAAATCTCGCGGCCAATGTGTACACGGGACCTCAGTTATTCGTCCCATCCGAACGACTAGATAGCTGTTTTTGGTGGAACCGAACACCGACCTCCAGGATAGTGATCCAGCGTCTTACCCACTTAGCGACGTGATCCCCCAGTGAGTCTTTATAACTTCTGCTGTTCTTATATCTTCTGCAGTTTTTATAACTTTTGCAGTTCTTATATCTTCTGCAGTTTTCATATCATCCGTCTCTAAATTTTCAGTTTTCATATCTTCTGAATTTATAGCTTCAGTTTATATATCATCGGTTGTTATTTCTAGATGGCCGGTCACCTCTGGCTTGCGGCTGTGGTTTCGAGCCCTGGTGTGAGCGCATGTCGCATGGAGATGGGGACGCCTTCTCAACCTCGTGGGTTTCCTCCCACTGCTAAAGACCCCTACGCGCAAGTAAATTATTGAAATAAAATTAAAACCATATGTTAGTCCCGAAATGACCTAGTTTGTGTTGAGTGGACGTTAAACCTCATTTCTCTCTCTCTATTTCATCGGCCTTTATATCTTATTTAGTTTTTATAATTTCTGCAGTTCTTATATCTTCTGCAGTTCTATATCTCCGGGTTTTATATCATCTGTTTCTGTCTATAAATCTTCATATTCTGTAGTTTTTATATCTTTGGTATTTATATCTTCGGTTTCTATTTTTATATCTTAAATTTTTATGTAATGGATGCCGAATGTATTTATCAAACATTACAGAAATTGATCAAACTAAAAGGTATAATCTGTCTGTTATTTTTACTATGTTGTGAAACATTTATTTCGACTGACTAGAATCCAAAGTAAATGTAGTAGATATTTCACCTATCCCCGAGCGTTTTAATCTAAATTTCAGTCATATTGTCCCCAGTGCCGAATTAAGATGAGGCGCGTGACACTCCCGCACCCTTTCGACTGGAAAAAAATGAAAGTGTCCTTTAAACACAATTGTGCCGGTGTGGTGAGGGATGTTTAAGTCTACAGTGCATGTGGTGGGGACCCACTGTTTTCAGCCTGCCAAGCCTATAGGTAAATTTGGCACTAGTGGTCTTTTGCACGCGAACGCGTTAAACCACTGGACCAATCTCGTTCCCAGAGGCAGCCGCAGAGCCGAAGGCGCATTAGACCGCCTTTTTTTCCAAACCTAAGCTTAAGAGGTCGGATCGTCGTTTCGTTTGTTGTAAAATGATCCTTGACATAAAACATTGGATCCTAAACAAACAAATTCAAGTTTTTGTAAAGATCTATTTTTCTACGCGTGGGTATATGTTTAAGTGATTCGGTCATCCAGGCACGTAAAATCAGGGGCGTACGACGCATATAAACGATAAATTTCGCGCGTAGAAATTACATGTCACCTTCCGGGAAAATGGCTACCCCGATTCACCAGAGAAATTTCTTCAAAAATTTTTTCTGGTTTCGAGATTGCCACTGGACCACACCCACCTTTTGTATAGACCCACTGCTTGATATGGTAAATCCAGTGGCAAAATATGATATGAAAGTGTAAAATCATGTCATTCATATTTCTTTAGTTTATGTGTTCGTGTTCTTGAATGCCATATTTTTGCGTTCGACTTGAAAACACAAATAAAAGTCAAAGAAAAGAAAGCGAGAGATAATCCAAACATTCTGCACTGAAATAATGTCCTATTGTCGCTTTTACAAAAAGTAAAACATCAGGTGTACTTTTAATATGTTGGAGGGGGTACTAGCATTTAATATATAATTTAATAATAATAATAATTTATTGATTATAGTCAATTACATACACATCTCGATGGACTTTACGAGTAAAATACAAATAAAATGCAAAAATATAAAAGATAAGACATATAAATAACATTAAAAATGTGCTACAATGTAAGAGATTTTAAAAATGATTTACAACATTGAATAAAATACTTAAGTGTTAAGGTCTTCAGAGCCCTTTTAAAAGAACTTAAAGTGTCTATTGTGCGAATGTTAGGTGGCAGGTCATTCCAATGAGTGGATGCAGTAATATTTACCATTTATACACACCTTTTGGCTTCTACTATATGATTCTAACCAATTTAAAACAGTATTAGAAATATTAAAACGAAATTTAAGACGTGACAATAGAATATCATGATCGATCGTGTCGAAAGCTGCTGAAAAATCTAAAAGAACTAAAACCACCTCTTCCCCCTTCCCAATAGAAGATAATATGTCATTGTTAACTCTTACTAAGGCCGTTTCTACACTATGCAAACTGAAACTTTGAATACAAGTTAAAACAAGATAAATACTTCGGTAAAATTGACATCATCTGTTTTTTATCACCCGTAATTTCATCCACTAATGCAAATATTTCCTAATCTTGTTAGCTTGTAATATGCGATTTTGATGATAATTAGTTCTAGCCGTGTCCAGTTGTTGGTTGTATTGGGCTCGTGTCTAAAGAAGGATCTGTTTGTGAACTTCCAATTTGGTTGCTGTCCATATGCGTTCGGATTGACGGAGCTCTTTGCGTTTTATGCGATGTTCATCTTCGAACCATGGGGCGCGAGGTTTGTCTGTGAAATTTACCTTACGCCCAGGTGCAAGTGTATCAAGCATATTTCTTAGATAAGAATAGTAAAGGCTGGCTTGCTGGTTGGTATCATTGTTTTCAAACTATGGAATAGGGATCTCTGACAGTAGTGCTTTAAAGTGTCAATGTCTAGGGACTTTATATTTCTGGAAATTCTAGTCACCCGTTTGTGCGGTGGAGCTGTCAGGTCCATGGAAAATTTGATAAGGCTGTGGTCAGATGGTAGCGTATTGTCCACAGAAATGTCAATTGGACTGGGATCTGAGGCACGGGTTATTTCTAGGTCTAATGTATGCCCCTTCAAATGAGTTGCGAAGTTAACGTGCTATACCAGTCCCATTCAGTCAATCAGTTCAAGTAGTTTCTGGGCATCTTTGTCTTTGCTGTCTTCAACGTGAAAATTAAGGTCTCGAGAAATGCACAGGCGTCCTTCTGCTGTGATAAGGCTTTCTAGGAGTTCAGAAAATTCTTCAAAGAACAGGCTTGATGTGCATTTTTTCTTTTTGGAATACGGTGGTCTATAGACGATTATTAATCTTTGGGAGACATTTCCCGTTTTTATGGACAAGTCAAGTCATTCAAATGATCTGCGGTGTTTAGTTGTATTTACCTTTGTATCGAGACTGTTGATGGTGAAAGCTGCTACACCACCTCCTTTACGATTATTCCGTGAAAAACTATGAAAGTTATATCCAGAGAGAGAGGAAAGAAATTCACTGGATATACATCTGTCTTTTACATCCGACAGCCATGTTTCTGACACTATAAAAAATATCCCCGCTATCTTCCAAAATTGCTGCACAAACAGTGGCTACTTTATTGCATATTGAGCGAGCGTTCCATAATCCAAAATTGAATATTCCGTGGCTTCTTTTTATTGACACTAAATTATTTGGGTTAAATTTGGATTCAGTTTTGAGGGTGTGATGTGATTCCGAACAATAGTTAGTGAAAGTACTTGCATTTAAACTTAGGTCTGACTATACACCAGTGATACACTATCTAGGTCTGCGTAACCGTAGCTCGAACTCAAGGTCTCTCCAGCTATCGTCCGCGACCTCTAGTTAGATGCCAGCTTCTTATATACACCCCAGTCACTGTGACTGAATAGAGATAAAATAGCTCTATTATTATTTAAACAGTATCATATAACACAACTAGACCGGGAGCCCAGAGGGTCGAACCTAAACGAACGAGGTACCAATATCTGACCATATAGGCATCTACATACTAACCTGGGATGCACAGAAGTGGGCGTCTGCCGGGGCCCAGTCCATGGGTGTGACCCTGGTGACCCCAAAAATGGGTTAAACTCATACATTCGAGGTACCGGTCAAAACCAATTTTAAATGAAAGAATACACTCTACTGAATACGAAAATGCCCATAACAGACGATTTTGGCGCTGGGATGGCCCAAACTGACACCCCAAAAATAGATCCCAGAGGGCTTGAAAAAAAAATTATATTCATACATTCGAGGTACCAGTTAAAACCAATTACAAATGAAAGAGTATATCCCACTGAGTACGAAATTGCCCATAACAGACGATTTTTTTTGAAAAAATTGTACAAAGCCGATGGTTCCATAAACTTTTCTACACTATTGCCAACGATGCTGCAAGGCCTGGATGCCGGCCAGGAAGAATTTTTCTTATTTTTTACCCCCCCCCCCCTAAAAAATTTCACATAGCTGAAATGGTTAGTCCTGTCAGTGGCAGGTATTTGATAGCTGCCCTATAGTCAGTTTTGTCCATTTCTGGTGATTCCTGATGGGTTAATCACAAGATGGTCTGGTATGAAAACAATATTAACACTACAGGTGCAGTTCTTATGTCCATGATTGTACTTGTTGGTGACAAAAGTCTGTTTCAATCTGGCCTCACAATACCATTTTATGCATTTTGTCAGTTTGAACCATCATCTTGTATGGGTCATTTCGTTATCAGCGAGATGCACACTTTCATTTAAAATCAAATTGAACTGATACCTCGAATATGTGAATATAAATTTTTCTCGAGCCTCGAGGTCGATATTATGGTGTCAGCTTGGCTTGCGGGGCCGAAACCAACTGTTATGGACAATTTCGAACTCAGTGAGATGTACTCTTCCATTTAAAATTGGTTTGACTGGTACTTCGAATATATGAGTATAACCTATTTTTGACCCTTCGGCTCTGCGGTCCATATTTAGGGTGTCAATTTGAGCCGTCCAAGGGCCACAAGCGTCTGTTATGGGCAACTTCGTACCTAGTGAGATATACTCTTTCATTTAGAGTTGGTTTTGACCGGTACCGCAAATTTATGGCCCCATCGTCTTTGGGCGTCAATTTGGGTCATTCCATGGGCCCAATCGTCTGTTATGGACAATTTCGTAATCAGCGGCATATATTCTTTCATTTAACATTACTGTCTACTATTAACTCGAATGTATGAATATAACCCTTTTTTAAGCCGCCCAGGGAGGATGGGGGTTCATATTTAGGGTGTCAGTTTGGGCAGTCCCAAGGCCAAAATCTTCTGTTATGAGCAATTATTTCGCACCCTTCCATTTAAAATTTGTCTTGACTGGTACCTCGAATGTACGAGCAAACTCTATTTTTGCCCCACCCCACTCCCTTCGACTTTGTGGTGTCAGTCTGGGCCATCCCAGGGATCTAATCGTATGTTATGGGTAATTTCGTACTCAGTGGGATATACTCTTCCATTTGTAATTGGTTTCAACTGGTACCTCGAATGTATGAATATAATTGTTTTTTCAAGCCCTCTGCGGTTCATATTTGGGGTGTCAGTTTGAGCCATCCCAGGGCCAAAATCGTCTGTTATGGGCAATTTCGTACTCAGTAGAGTGTATTCTTTCATTTAAAATTGGTTTTGACCGGTACCTCGAATGTATGAGTTTAACCCATTTTTGGGGTCACCAGGGTCACACCCATGGACTGGGCCCCGGCAGACGCCCACTTCTGTGCATCTTAGGTTAGTATGCAGATGCCTATATGGTCAGATATTGGTACCTCGTTCGTCTAGGTTCGACCCCCTGGGCTCCTGGTCTAAACAGGGGTTTCTGTGAGTAATTATCGAAGGGATCGACTCAACTTGGGTTAGTTCGTGAATGTTGCTTAGATTTATACCTCTGTTCTTACGAGGTTTTCTTGATTTGGTTGCAATCAACAGTTCCTATCTCAGTAGACCCATTTTTAAAGTTCACTTTTAGCTCAGGATACAAATCTAAGAAATCACTCACGTAATCTTTTGTTGTTGTTGTTAAGTGAGAAAAGTTCATCCTTGGTGTATGTGATCATCATGAGTAATCGCTCTCTTTTCAAATTAAAACATAAAAAATATAGACAAATTGTCCAAATACATCCAAAATAAAACATTTCTAGGTAAAGTTTTTCTACCAATCAAATCTTTATAACTATGAGGAAGATATCCAAAAATTATCCAAATATAACAATTTAATCCTAGTACAAATTAAGAAACAATCTAGAGCAAGACAAACTGCAACCTTTCGGTGGCCATCTTGAAACAGATAGTAGTCTTAAGTAGTCTTTCCCAACTCCATTAAACTTTGATCATTATCAACTAATGTAAACTCAAATGCCACTGGCCCATTAAACTTAATAGCTGTTCAATTCGATTCATTTTGGAACAATATGCTTTGTATTTAAATATTTTGTAGCCAGTTGCTCCCTTAAGATGTTCTGAATTCTCTTAAGTCAGTCTAATCTGTCTTGATGAAATTACCTATCAAATTATTTTTTTTTTTATAATACAAACTCCAATAAGATATTTACATGACATTGTGTTTTCAGGTTTGAACAGTAAACCTGTGATGGATATATAAAAATGTACGTTTTTGGAAAAAATTTAGGTTAGCTACACAAATGTGTGTAAATTTATAAGAGTTCATTTGGGTGTTAAGATACCATTCAGATAGGTAAGTAGTCAGTCTGCTTATATTATTTAAAACGGCTGCATTTTTGGGATAAAATTAAAATGTTCCTGACTTCATCGATGCTAAAAACTCTTTAAATTGTCCCCCGTCAGTCTGTCCGTACGGCCACCGGTGTCCAAAATTGCTTGTAGACTGTCTAGAGGCTAAAGTTAATAAGGTCATGAGCAGAAGAATCCTGTTGATTTTCAGCGATTTCCGATACTTATTGCCAGAGTTAGAGCCCTTAATATCCGATTAGCTTTGAATTTATACACAGTGTTTAAGGTCATCTACGAAGAATCCTATTGATTTTCAGCGATTTTCGATAATTACTGCCAAAGTTGTCTCTAGAGGCCAAACTTATCACCCGTTGACTTCAGATTGATACGCAGAGTTTAAGGTCCTGAAACGAACAAGTATAATATTCATTTTCAATGAGTTTTTATTATTATTAAAGTGATTGAGTGTCCACCTCTCCCGTAATCTGGAAAAACCTAACAAGTCAAATTATGCTGAAAATTGAGTTAGACCCATATTTGGACTCAGTACACATGTATAAAATAATAGGGTTTTTTTTCTCCTTAACCGAAAGGGCTTCTAATTATCTTAATCTAAAAAGACAAAATCAAATTGGTTATATATTCAATAGCTTAACAAAACAGTTTTCCTCTGTTTACTCATAACTACATTCAACAGTTACTAGGTTTTTCCAGATTAGGGGAGACCTGTAACTATTTTAATTTTAAATTGTTAGTCCCGAAATGACTTAGTTTGTGTCGAATGTGCTTTACTCCCATTCCCCCCCCCCCCCGGCAATTGGAATTCGAGGAAGAGTGCCATATGGTAGTCTCAAGGTGTCATAACCAAATCCGTTCATTAGTACATACTTTCAGTTTAAGTGACAGGGGGTTGAAATAAAGATCGACTGTTCAGTTAACTAATCCCGACCATCGCAATTGGAGATCTAGTAACCCAGGGATCAGTGTCAACGTGAAGTTGGCACGTTATTCGGGATTCAAATAACGTCCTGTGCTACACTCGCCTTTTTAATCGTGAGTAACGAGCGTGCACGTGTTGGCTTGTTATTCGCGAATAACGAGCAGCACGTTATTCGGGATTCAGGGGGGTTGGGATAGCCTAGAGTGCCGCGCTTCGACCTTTAGCTGGCCGGTCACCTCTGGCTTGCGGCTGTGGTTTCGAGCCCTGGTGTGAGCGTATTTGGCATGAAGATAGGGGCGCCTTCTCAACCTCGTGGGTTTCCTCCGGTTTCCTCCCACTGCTAAAGACCCCTACGCGCAAGCGAATTATTGAAATAAAATTAAACTATATGTTAGTCCCGAAATGACCTATACTAGTTTGTGTTGAGTGGACGTTAAACTCCATTTCTCTCTCTCTTTATAGGGGATTCGCCACTAAAACGGAAAGATCTATCTTACATCAGGCCATTTCCTCGTTGGGTGACCGACTAGGACGGAAATGACTGTTTGTCAATCGAATAGGATGCTGACCGGTTTGTTAGCGTGCACGGGTCAGTAATCGCTAGCAAGCAACTGTTTTGTTGCCGAATCCCGAATAACGCCCTGATCAGTATAGAGCATAGGAGTGAAATCAAATGAAATGGGGTTTAACGTCCTACTCCCACACTGAGCTAATGAAGATGGACATTTTGTCCGGACAGCGGCACTATGGCCAACTCTTATATTGAATCCCAAACACCAAGGTAGGTTTTACGTGCACGCCAATGTGTTCACGGGAAATCGATTTTTCGTCCCTCCGTCCTGTATCACTAACAAGATAAACCAGGCCGGAGAACTTTCTCGATCAATGTAGGGATCGAACACTCGACCTCTTAGCCACGTAATCCCCAGAGCATAGCAGGTACGCTCTATATTAAAATCAGGCATCTTATCTAACGTCACAATTACTTGCAATATCCTAGAGAAAGGAGTACTTGCGGCCAAACTAGCGAAGAAAGGACACACATACTTTTTTTGTAATTTAATTAACCATGACATCACTACTGGCTTGTACGGACAATATTTCAATATATTTGGTAATGAACAGTTATGCACTAAGGAAGTTAAAGGGCTGACAAGAAATCAATAGAAGCTAATGTGAACTTCAAATGCCCTGTCGATTTGGTGACGAGCAATATAATGTTTCGCATATTTTTTTATCAATTTATATAATATCCGGCTTGTGCCCCACTTTTAATATCCTAATATTGTTTAAGATTTGAAACTAGAAATACAAAATCTTATGTTACGATAAAGATGAGAGAACTCTCGATGAAATTGCGCCAGAAATAAACTTCTACGCGATTTGTTGGCCATAAGAAATCAAAGATGGAATGTTGACCAAGGTAATCATAGCAATCTGACTATCTGAAAAAAGGTTTACCATCCATTGTTATGGCAGTAAATGTAATACCTGGGTTAATGAGCCATTCTTTTACAGGTTGGCATATAAACAGTAAGTGATTTGGTACAGTAGGTTTAGGGGTCGAATCCCACCCGGGGATAGTATGCGTAAATTTTCACTACGTAAACGCCCACACGTGGGCTTGGTAATATGTTTGCTTATAAACCTATTTGTGTAGGCTATGGTGGATAATTTTGTTGGATGCATTTCATGGAAGTTTGCGGTAGCCTTCGAGAGCCAATTGCCCTCGGCGCCAGGTGTGCCAAGAATAGCTACTGGCGTCATAAACTATTTACTACGAAACATTTTGATGAGACAGATACTGATGTATATTACACTGAACTATAATCCCCTGAGTATGAAAAGGGATATTTTGTTGTTTGTGATCTGCTATATATAATCGCTCAATTTAGGATTGCATTCCATGGGTAATTGTGGCCTCAAAAAACAATGGTGATTGTTACAATAAGCGAACACTTTCTGAACTCATCCCATAAAATGGCGACGTGTTATCAGACTTTGGTTAACGAAAGGTTAAGAATTTTGTTAGGGCTCGTCGGAATGGTCTGCAGTTGATTTATTGTGAGATCATTAGGCTTCTTTACTACGTGTATTAAACCTGCGAGGACTTTCCAAAGTAGGTATTTGAGAAAAAGACCGATTTAAGCAGTTTCACCATGTGAAAATGTTTTTTTAATTTTCTCAGTTACAAACAGAAAGAAGTTTCTGTAATTGAAGCCCGGACAACTTCTGAAACGAATAAATGAGCAAATGATATTATACTATAGAAGCACTGGTAATTTAAAAGTAACGTGAAATTAAATGATGATGCATTGAAAGTTATGATGCTACCAGCGGATAGTATTAATGACAAATCTCTTTCGGTTATACATGTTAATACTTATCGAGATAATAATAATGGATTTCTATAGCGCCTCGTATCCAAAAAATTGCACACTATATTACAACTACAGGTGTGACATGCCCGTATCTTCAGTTATCCAGGATCTATTTCAATACGACTTGTGTTTCTATATTAATTTAAACATACATTATGCAAGAGCCAAATCTGCCTATTGCATGTCTTCCTTTAGGCCTGAAATGTTATCAAAATTATTAATTAGACAATTAACATATCCACACCATAATCAACTCTCGATCGCATCGCTAGCCTGCGATCTTTGGTGGATAATGATCCGATTTACAGGATAACTTTCCTTCTCGATATAATTAATTATTAAATGGATAATAGAGACTGTGCTTTTTACCATGCCGATTTGAGTTATGATGATCGAGGCTAGTCAGAAATTTCACTCGCTTAATTTTCAGTTAATAGTGAATCAATTTAACTGAAATTTTCAGCAAAGTGCCTTTACATTATCTAGTTTTTACCTATTATAGTGAGATCTGTCATCTCGTTAACTAATCTCCCATAATGTATCTTTAAGTTGTTTGTCATGTAATAGTTATATACCTTGTTTTCGAGGTATATAGGTTGATACACCGTCTCTTTTTTGAGTGAGGCTCCGAGGAGATCTCCGCTCAAAAAAGAGACGGTGTATCAACCCATACACCGAGAAAACAAGGTATATATCTGACTTATACTAAATACTTTTTGTGAGAAATAAAGGGTTTCTCTATTTTTCCCAATTTTAAAAGCATTATTCATTTCACAAATCTATCAAATTTTCCCATACAGAACCCCTCAATCATCCCATCGCAAACGCTTAGTTCTACTCAGGTAAATGATGTCAGTACATCGCACGTCCATTAAACTGTTTAAATCAGGTCTGGGAAAATGTTCATAATAGGGCTATTGATTGGTTGAAGAAAATCAAATGTCATCCAATCATTTTGTACAATAGCCATTTCTTGTTGTTTCTTCAACATTCTGGTTGTGTCGATTGTAGTGGATGACAGAAAATGGATGGGGAATTCGACGAAAAATCCGACTGTATAATGTCACAGATGTATATTCCTGAGACCGGGAATGTCAGCTCTGCAAGCGATGTCGATAATCGGGAAGATTTTAAGCTAATTCGCAATCAACGCGAGAACCGATTTCGAAATACCATCACAGAACAAGCGATGCAGAAGAGTCGAATTCCGCCAAACACGAGAATACCAATTGGTGTATTAGTATTTATGATTCTTAGGGGTATTCTAGAAATACTTCCGTTCACAACAATGGAGTAACTACAAGTGAACGCTTTTCTTTGTTTCCACCTCTATCGGCTGACATACCAGCGGATATTCTTGATTATTGGATGTGTAAATTTGTTTGTGAAATTAATAGAGAAGATGGTATACCATATCCAGCTAGTACATTGAAGAATATATGCATAGGAATATGAGGACACTTGCGAGACCAGTACAAGAGATATGATTTGAATTATTTTGATGACCTGAAAAGTACTTTTGCTAATTTTCGGACTATATTAGACGCACAGATGAAATCTTTAAATTCGTGGGGTATTGGCATCCACAATAAAAGCAATGCCATTAAATGAAGACGACGGGTTGAAATTGTAGAGTTCTGAAATTTGTAGTGCCTAAGGGATTTATTTAGCTATATACTATTATAACAGTAAGATATTTGGATTAAGGGAGGATAAACAATTGTTGATAGAACAGTTTCATTTTGGTAAGGATGAAATTGGTGAGTTTGTAGTATTCCATTGTAAAAACTGCAAGAATTATCAGGGTGGATTGAAAGATTGTGGCAGAATTCAGTATATGTGCGTTCATTTTGATTTCATATGTATGAAACCGTGACAAAATGGGAAAGTGCGACAAAATGTGATAGTTCGACAAAATTACCGACAAAATGTAAAAGTGTAAATAAATGAGACAAAATGTAAGAACATGACGGAGATTGACGCAAATACAAAAAATGCGGAGAAACGTGAAAATGATGACTCTTTTACTATAACCATTATATATTCAAAAAAGGTTGCTAATGTTCAAATAAATATGTAAATCATGAATTTGTTATTTTTGTCCCTTTTCCAACTGATACGCGGCCCCTTTTCACTGTTACATGTCCAATTTTGTGTCGGTGTATACCCTCCCCTTTCCATCAAAGAGTCGAGAAAAAGTATGGGTGTAAGGAATAATACACTTACCCCTTTTGAAACTACATTGCCATAGGAGTAACTTGTACTTACTAAAATCTTATTTTTCAGTTTGTATATTTCCTGAGTTTGTTTTTGTCATACTTCTTTGGAATATGGTAAACTTCGTGTTAAGATACTTTATAAATCGTGAAAGATTCTTCATTGACACTCTCTCTCTATGGTAAGAATTCCCAATGTTGTTTATTTCAGCGAACGCCAATATTTCTAGACTCCAGCACTCAGCTTAGATCTTGATAATATAAAGCCTTGCCATTTGGCTTCAACTAATATGACGGGACGTTTAGATGCTGGGTGATTGTAATTCACCGATAGCAGACTTATATCCTGTATAGAGAGCTAGATTAGTTAACCTTTTACAAGAAATCATATGCATCTGTCTGCTAGCTGGTTTATTTAATGGAAACGTCCTTAGCTGTCGTATTGCTGTTTGGTGCGCGATTTCATGTGATGAATGATCTCATCTGTTTGATTCATCTACTCATCAATTTAAGTATAAATATCAGTACGCTTTTAAAGCAACGATGTATACATTTTAACTGGGAGAAATGCTAGACAAATTAGTGTTCTGTATATCAGAAGATCTTGGTAAATATCCGTGAAAATAGGATATAAAATAGTCGTGACAGATAACTGGATTTTTATAGGTACTCATCCCCCATGTTTTATGTTAAACGCGTGTCTCCATAAATACTAATTTGACTGCCATAAGCAGTCTAAAACAAATCACTAGTATCCTGTTACACGCAAATTAACAATACTCCCCGATGCCTTAGCCTGCAAAAGTAAGCATATCCATATTACTAATAGACAACCGGAACGACAGTTAAAACTCTTTGAGGGAAATCAACTGAATCTTTGTCAGTGGTTTAAATGGAAAAGTACAACAAAACAAGCGGCTGCCAGGCAGGATACGCCCACATTTTCGAGAGATGGATAGAGAACCAGCTAAAAAGAAAGTGATTTTTCCTACAATCAAGGGCCATAATTCATGAAGTTACAATTCAGTATGCGCAAATATCGAAAAGAATCAAAATCTTTGGGTTATAACGTGCATTTCAAGTGTCATCAAAATGGGATTTAAATTGTGACCTCTACAGGGTCCAAAACCTTGCTAATATTTTTACACTATTCGCATACAAGCGCATGCCATTTTGTTCGGCAGTTTTTGTTTGATTTTTCAGGAAATTCGAACCCAATCTGCCTTACGGTGTAACGGTGATGTAATCAAACGGTTTTTTTTTTTAAATCGGATAATAATTGTGACCTCCAGAGGGTCCACAAGCTAAAAATGCGATTTTTCGTACAATCAGGGGCCATAATTCAGGAAGTACAAATTGATATGCGCAAATATCGAAAGGAACCAAGATATTGGGTTGTAAACATGCATGTCAAGTTTCATCAAAATCGGATTAAAATTGTGACCTATACAGGGTCCACAACCTTAATATACCCTATTATTACACTATTCGCGTACAAGGGACGGGGAGCATTTAGTCCAACAGTGTTGGTCCAATTTTCACGAAATGCGAACTCCACCTTCATTACGTTGTAACGGTGATGTAATCGAACGGATTTTTTTTAAATCGGATAATAATTGTGAACTCCAGAGCAACCACAAGCTAAAATAGTAGATTTTGCGTACAATCAGGGATCATAATAAAGGAAGTTAAGATCTGATATGCGCAAATATCGAAAGGAACCAAGATCTTTGGTTATAAACATGCTATTAAAGTTTCCATAAAACTAGATTAAAATTGTGACCTCTACAGGTTCTACAACTTTGATATACCATTTTTTTTATAGTATACCCGTACACGCGGCGTCCATTTTGACAGGCAGTTTTGGTCCGATTTTCACGAAATTCCAACTCAACCTTCAATACGGTGTAACAGTGATATAGTTAAACGTTCGTTTAAACCTGTTGATAATTTTGACCTCAAGAGGGACCACTAGCTAAAAAGGGTGCTTTTTCGTATAATCAGGGACTATAATTAAGAAAGTTACGATGTGATATTTGCAAATATCAAAAGGAACCAAGAGCTTTGAGGTATAAACTCGATTTAAAGTTTCACCAAAATCGGGTTATAATTGTGACCTCCAGAGGGACCACAAGCTAATATCCGATACATGCCAATATGGAAAGCAGCCGAGATCTTATGGGGATAAACCTATATTTCAAGTTTCGATATTCTTACTGAACTGTTGTAACTGCATATGATAAAGGGATACCTTCATGTTTGAAACCTATTAAATACTCTTCAATTCTAAACAATATCCCCGAAGACACCCTATGCGACAAGAAATAACTTGTAGAATGTTGAAGAAATAAGTGTATTTGTGTAAAAAAAATGGTTAAAAACGTTTTAATTTTTAGCCGTAGATCATTAGTTCTACAATTATTACCACTTCCGTCATTTCTACTCAAATGTCGACAAAATGTAAACAATCTCGAGTGATTTATGGCAAATAAATTGACTTTACATGTTTTAAAAAATCTGAAACGTGTGTTTTTATCGAAAAAAATATATATGGAAAGGAACTGGGTAGTTGATTTGTATTGTAACCCAATTTTTTTCTCTATTTTGAAGTAAATAGCAACAGAGGTACCTCACGGAAAAGAAACGTCAACAGAAAAGTGTCTTACCTTTCTCTTTTATAAATACATCGGAAGGTATTTTTTAAAAAATAGGTTGCCAGGCAACGAAACATACGCCCACACAGCAGCCAAATCGTCCGGGCAGTCAACAAGAGTTGTCGCATATTAAGAAATTATCAGAAAATCATTAGAATTTGTTTGGTTTTTATAATCAAACGTTTTTTTTTTTTAAATCAGATAATAATTGTGACCTCCAGAGGCACAACAAGCTAAAAAGGGTGATTTTTCGTACAATCAGGGGACATAATTCAGGAAGTAATGACCCGATGGGCGCAAATATCGAAAGGAACCAAGATCTTTGGGTTATAAACATACATGTCAAGTTTCATCAAAATCGGTTCAAAATTGTGACCTCTATAAGGTCCACATCCTTTATATAACATATTTTCACACTATTCGCGTACAAACGGTGGCCATTTTGTCCGTCAATTTTGGTCCGATTTTCACAAAATTCATATTCAACCTTCATAACCATGAAATGGTGATATAATCAAACGTTTTTTTAAATCGGATAACAATTTTGACCTCCAAAGGGACCACAAGCTAAAAAGGGCGATTTTTTTGGACAATCAGGGGCCATAATTATGGAAGTTACGATCTGATGGGCGCAAATATCGAAAGGAACCAAGATCTTTGGGGTATAAACATACATGTCAAGTTTCATCAAAATTGGTTCAAAATTGTGACCTCTATAAGGTCCACAACCTTGATATAACATATTTTCACACTATTCGCGTACAAACGGCGGCCATTTTGTCCGTCAATTTTGGTCCGATTTTCACGAAATTCGAATTCAACCTTCATAACCATGGAACGGTGATATAATCAAACGTTTTTTTAAATCGGATAACAATTTTGACCTCCAGAGGGACCACAAGCTAAAAAGGGCGATTTTTTGGACAATCAGGGACCATAATTCAGGAAGTTACAATCCGATGGGCGCAAATATCGAAAGGAACCAAGATCTTTGGGTTATAAACATACATGTCAAGTTTCATCAAAATTGGTTCAAAATTGTGACCCCTATAAGGTCCACAACCTTGATATAACATATTTTCACACTATTCGCGTACAAATGGCGGCCATTTTGTCCGCCAATTTTGGTCCGATTTTCACGAAATTCGAACTCAACCTTCATAACCATGGAACTGTGATATAATCAAACGTTGTTTTAAATCGGATAACAATTTTGACCTCCAGGCGGACCACAAAGCTAAAAAGGGCGATTTTTCGGACAATCAGGGGCCATAATTCAGGAAGTTACGATCCGATTGGCGCAAATATCGAAAGGAACCACGATCTTTGGGTTATAAACATGCTTTTCAAGTTTCATCCAAATCGGTTCAAAATTGTGACCTCTACACTGTTCACAACCTTGATATAACATATTTTCACACTATTCGCGTACAAATGGCGGCCATTTTGTCCGTCAATTTTGCTCCGATTTTCACGAAATTCGAACTCAACCTTCATAACCATGGAACGGTGATATAATCAAACGGTTTTTTAAATCGGATAACAATTTTGACCTCCAGAGGGACCACAAGCTAAAAAGGGCGATTTTTCGGACAATCAGGGGCCATAATTCAGGAAGTTACGATCCAATTGGCGCAAATATCGAAAGGAACCAAGATCTTTGCTTTATAAACATGCATTTCAAGTTTCATCCAAATCGGTTCAAAATTGTGACCTCTACACTGTTCACAAGCTAAAAAACGTGAATTTTCGTACAATCAGGGGCCATAACCCATGAAGTTACGGTCCGATACATGCCAATATCGAAAGGAACCGAGATCTTAGGGTGATAAACCTATATTTTAAGTTTCATTGAAATCGGATAAAAATTGTGACCTGTAGACTGTTCACAAACAATTGTGGACGGACGGACGGACGGACGGACGGACGAACAGGGGCGACGACAATATACGTCCACATGAAAATGTGGGCGTATAAAAAATATGAATTACATGTTTGATAGTAAATATTATATCATTTAGCATCAAATATGGATTAAATAAGATTAAAAATTTATAAAATGTTCAGAAAAAAACAGAAATCACATAATTGTCAGGTGTGCCATAGTCTAATAAAGGCGTTCCTGTCCCCATATACCTGTGCCATATGTTAGTCCCGAAATGACCGAGTTTGTATCGAGTGGAAGTTACCCGCCCCTCTCTCTCTCTCTCTCTCTGTTTTAGCGGGTTTTTACCCCTACAGCCAGTTGACCGACATTTGGTTAGCAAATTAATTTATAAGATAGACCTCGGATTTAGTCGAACCCTACCGTCACGTAAACTTTCAATAATCCCACGGTACCACCCGTAACATTGGAAACAGGGCATGGGAATCACGGTGGTTAATTAAAGTTCTGTTCCAAGCTATTATTTAAAAAATAGGTTGCCAGGCAACGAAACTTACGCCCACACAGCAGCTTATTCGTCCGGGCAGTTTGGTTTTTATAAAATTCTGCCCCATGTTAACGTTTAATATACGAAACATTTAATATTATTTCTAAAATTGGATAATAATTGAGACCTCTAGAGGGACCACAAGCTAAAAAAAGTCAATTTTGCGTACAATCAGGGGCTATAATTCAGGAAGTTACAATCTGATATTATCCGTTGAATATCAAAAGGAACCAAGATCTTTGGGTTATAAACATGCATTTCAAGATTCATAATTTTGACCTCCAGAGGGATCACAAGCTAAAAAGAGCGATTTTGCGTACAATCAGGGGCTATAATTCAGGAAGTTACAATCTGATATTATCCGTTGAATATCAAAAGGAACCAAGATCTTTGGGTTATAAACATGCATTTCAAGATTCATAATTTTGACCTCCAGAGGGATCACAAGCTAAAAAGAGCGATTTTTCGGACAATCAGGGGCCATAATTCAGGAAGTTACTATCCGATGGGTGCAAATATCGAAAGGAACCAAGATCTTTGGGTTATAAACATGCATGTCAAGTTTCATCAAAATCGGTTCAAAATTGTTACCTCTATAGGGTCCACAAGCTAAAAACGTGATTTTTCGTATAATCCATGAAGTTTTGATCCGAAACATGCCAATATCGAAAGCAGCCGAGATCTTATGGGAATAAACCTATATTTGAAGTTTCGTCAAAATCGGATAAGAATTGTGACCTGTAGAGAGTCCACAAACAAATTGTGGAAGGACGTCCGGACGGACAGGGGCACTGACAATTGTACTATTCGTGTCGAATTGGTAGTAATAATGATTATCATTAAATGTGCATTATGTAAGATTTAGAGAGAAAGAGCTGTCTGTTGCTGCTATAATAGTTCAAACATAGATATTGCAAAATGAAAAATAATGAAATTACTTTATTCTTGGCAGAGGTATGAATACTTGAAGATGTAGTGTAATCCTGTACTTGACAACTGAGCTAAGTCGTCATTATTCATTTTGCGAGTGTTCAAATCCGTTTAAATCTCGGCAATCCGATGATCTATAGAGGTAATTTAATTATAGTCTTGTAGTGTGAATAAATGTCGAAATAAGATTTTTAAGCGCAGAAAAAGACATGCAATTGGGCAGAATCGACTCTCATGTAATGCATCTACTATAAAGATTTCTGACGTATTTCGTAAAAACAGAAAAGATTGAATGTAAATCAGTTTGTGTCAATCTCTTGGTCCCAAATATTAGCCGTGTAGCTCCTTTAAGATGTCTCCATATTTAACCCACTTGCCACAATGACCGCAACGGATATCAACTCCTTATTTGCTTCCACACACTAACTAAACCCTTAAACTAGTGTCACCCACTAAAACTATCTGACGTTATTATACTAGAAATAAAAACTAACATGAACTAAATCAGGAAGAGTCATGACCGCAGGCACTCGACCGGATTTATTAACCATTACTTGGTTACGAAGATGTGTTTAGGTCAATATATTCGATATCTTGTACCATTAAATTTTACGGCCACCATAAATACGGAATCAGAATGTTTAACATCAGCGATCAAAGCAGAAGACTTGTATGGCTCATTACAAATTAACATGCTGATGATTCGGAACATAATTCGGGTAATCTTACTTAGTCCAAGTATCATGATTTTCCAGCCAGATGGATATGGCCAATGGAACATTGATTCTAGAGTCTAAGGTTCGAGGAATTCATATACGTCAATGCTGTTCATTGAAAAGGTAATCATCTACAAAGAATAGTTCTACGGGTCCTCACAAGTCTATGCGGAGACCCCACCCTCCATGCATACTGTAACAGCCTTTTTTTACCGTGCCTGCGCTTGTATGTTAAAGTTTATTTCCATTCCAACTCTCCATTTGATTGAGAAACCCTTTATTCTCCGTATTTGCTAAATTTATGAACTGGTTTACACAGGTTTAGGGGAAGCGAAGTCCGTTGATTTGCTATATCGGCTTCCAAGGAAGATAGTCCGAAAATATTCAAAGGATCCCTCTTGAATATTTCTAGTATGCACTTAGACAATTTGCACTTAGAAAGTGACGACCCTGGGCATATGAACCCTTCAGTCGCCCCGCCCCTAAAGCGAGGGCCCTGGTAGTTCTTCGAATATTAAAGAAAAATCTAAAGGGCAAACGTGATACCATTTGATCCAAAGATGAGAAGATTTAGAGGTACCTCAAAAGGTGACCTGGCCAAACCTCTTTTATGAATATTATTTTCATTATAGGACATTAATAATCAACAAGTTTTACTGACACTAGTTATTAGGATAAAATTGTTGCCGTGGTGTCTAACTTGTTATGTCACTTAAATCCGTGTCACAGACAGGCCATCCTATTAGTCAAAGCTGACATTATTATCCATCAATAGTTTACGGGGATAAAATCTTTTACAAAGTACGTAGTTTTATAGGACATAATCTAAGAGCCTTCATCATTAATTAGCATCTTGTGATGTACGGAGTACCAACCGTTCTGTCAAGCAAAACAAGGCATCCTTTTAACCTTTTACGGTTGTCTGGGGCTGTAAGAACTAACTGAATTTATATACCATGGGGGTTTGAAAAAAAAAAATAATTCAAAACTCACACAATACATTTTTGTAAAAAAAAAACAAAAAAAACTAGCATTATTGTAATATTATACAACAATTCACCCGGTTGCCAGTTATGTTGGAGGAGTGGAATTGATCAGAGCTTATATTAATCTAATTTGTTCTGGCCGTTTGTAATTATTGACCATGTAAAGGAGTGGTGTTAATTGTAATAGTCGCGTATATCTAGTAAGCAAATGACGTCATTACTCTGATCATGTATCTGTGGACAACTAATTGCTTTGTTTCGTCAGATAATTAACAACTGACGTGTATGCAGATGTTCAAGTCGCGCTATGTTATCGATGACACAAAAACTACTGCTCAATCATGTTAGATCTCTTTATTTTTAAAAATACGCCCGTAATAAAAACATTTAAGAAACCCGATTTGCGTAACAAGCCATTCTGTTCATATCCCACCAATCCGTAAACAAAGATAAATCGGTCAGTCGGTTAAATCTATATCAATAAATGTCTTTAGCATTTAATCACAATATAATAATTTATCTTCGTTTATCCTTAATACTACTGAAGCGAATGTCGTTATTTTAAGGGCGTATAGCTCTATTCATTGAAACCTTAAACGGAAATTGGTCTATAAACACATGTAATCTAATACGATCAAATGGTAGTATGTTTGCACTTAAAATAATTATTCAGTCTTAGAATACTACCAGGATCCTCCAATAGGGGGAGACTGCGAAAACCCACGAGGTTGGAAGGCGACCCTAGTCCCTGTCACGTACAACCGGGGAATAAACACAGAAATCAACTTTCCACGCGTCGTATGCACTACCAAAGCAGTGGATTTACATTTTGAAGGAATCTCAAAGTAGTGCAGATGGAGAAGTCCAACTGACAACAGTACATATAAAGTAGGCCTCGTTGATGTGTCTGATCCTCCTTCATTTTAACACACCGTTGTATGAACTAGCCAAGGCCTCCACCCGACACTTGTACATGTGGAACTGTATACAAATCTGTATACAAACATTAAAGTTTGAATGGGTGGTAGCTTAGGGTAATTTATTAAGAAAATCCCATTAGCCACTTCAATCTTTCAATTGTAACATGCTTAGGGTCGAATCTTGCGTTTTGATCGGTCAATTAGACACTGTCTATTGGACAATAACACCCCTCTGTTTTAGTAATTTCTTTTAAAATCCTAAATAATATGTCGATAAACACTTCCTGTTTTGTTACTAACCAATAGACATGTCCTATGCGAAACATGAAGTGTTTAAATGGTCATCGTTTTCCAAAAACGGCTTTTGTTTCACAGAATTTTACCCGCGGATCATCCATTCACAATTAGTTGTGGACAATCAATGTCATAAATAACCGATCTTAATGCAACTTCCAATATATACTACTAGTACTCAAAAGAAGTTAAGGGTCAACCAATTATTTTTGTTTGACATTTTATTAGACACAGGAAACGTGTAAATCAAAACTTTCAAGCACACTTTCGGTCAGAATGAGTTCAATGTGTCTCAATGTTGAGTCTGTTATGCAAAGCATATGTACTTTTTATACTCAACTATTCTGAGGATCTGATGCAAATTCGCCATTTTGAGCATAATGACTTCCAGCAAAACTGTACCAAATTCGATAACTTTGTTAATAACGAGTGAAACCATCCCGTGCTCGTAAGCAGTCGACACCACGACGAGGCATGCTGTCGATCAGACGTCGAAAAAACATTTGAAGATTATCATGTTGCCTATGATTGTCTCTCACACGTCTGCCCAACTCATCCCCTGCATGCTCAATTGGTGCCAAGTCAGGAGAGTATGCAGGCCAATCCATTCGATCAATACCATTTTGGATGAGAAAATCATTAACAACTCGTGCTCTTTGCGGTCTAGCATTGTCATCTTGAAGAACAGAACGTGCTCCAATTTGACGAAGACTTGGGATGTACCACCTCCAAAGCGATGGCGTTATCTGACGTTAACATCAGCAAATATATCTCCTTGCCACCTATAGACGCAAAGTCTGCCATCACTGAACTGTAATGCAAATCGGGACTCATCAGTGAAGAGTACCCACCCCCTTTGTCGCCGTCTCCAGTCTCTATGACGTGTGCACCAGTCACGACGTGCTGCCCTATGGCGTTGAAGAAGTGGTCGAACCGCATGTCGTCGAGGTGTTGTGGGCTCGCAGACCATTTCGTATGGTCTGGTCCATATACCTGAACACCACTTGCATTTCGCAGTTCATCTCTCAGACATCTCGCTGTAACAACGCGCTGACGTAAGGCCATTTGAATGGCATGCCGGTCTTGACGTTGCGACGTTGATCTTGGCCTACAAGACTGTGGGCGATTCTGAATTGAATTGGTTGCCTGGAAATGCTGCCATAGTCTCCCAGTCACACTCTGGCTACAACCGATTCTCTGTGCCACATTCCTCTGTGTAAAACCCTGTCGTAGCCACACAATGGCTCTTCCTCTGTCGAGTTCACTCAGCTGAAATTTCAACTGAGAGCAGCACGGTCATGGAGGTTTTTTTTATGCCAAAACTGATCATGGAAAATGCATACTTCACGTGCAAGGACATAATCAACCCCAAAAAGTCGTACACTACTGCGTTTAGGCGATGCAAACAGTTTTGTGGAGCCTTGTTTTGAGCTTCAGTTTATGGTTTCTAGGGAGACTGTCAAAATCGTTTTGTTTGAAAATGACATATGCCTTGTACACAGGTTTTGTCGTCAGGATATCGTGAACATATTTTGACACGATTTCCGCCGATAATTTTATATATATATATATCTGATATGTGCATAGACAATTATCTGGTAGAAAAAAAGGTTTGACCCTTAACTTCTTTTGAGTAGTATATATTTTATATTAATGCCCATATTATATAGCCCCTTACCGTTTATCTATAATTTTGAAATATGCACGTAGGTTTTGGAAACTCGAGGGGGCACAATTGTTGGTCCGAATTTATATTAATCTTAACATACATGTGAAGGTTCGAATATGGTTGGAGCAGAACGCAACTTAAAAGGGGTTTATTTTTCCAGAAAACGATATGATTGTGCATGTGGTATAGAGAGCATGGGCGAACCAACTTCTTTGATTATGACCCTTTACTACTTATACGTAAAAAGTGAATTGTTCAAAATTAGTCAGATGGAACTTAAAATATATATGTTAAGGATCAGTTTGACTTTGTCGCTAAAATTGACATTTGTTGCCTAAATGTCGGTCATCTAAAAATAGTCGCCATCTAAAAGAGCAGTTCTAAATGAGTATTTCTGCCAATTTGATTATTCTATTCACTTTTGAACGTGTTCCCTGATTTAACGCCTTTACCTACTCCACCTATACCAGATAAACAGTGAGGTAGCCTTTTTAACCTCATGGGCTTTTCTCCGATGTCCTTCCACTTAACAACCCCCCCCCCCCCCGGGGAAATTATTCACCTGTATGGTGTTGAGTGGACGTCAAACATTTCTCTCTTCTCCAAACAAGGTGTCTGATAGCCGTTTAAAAACGATTTTTGTTAGTCACAGACCTATCGAGTTACTGGAAATTGGATTCAATGATGTCAAAAGATAATTAACAAACTGTGAAAAAACAACTTAAGCGGAAAATTGTTAAAAGGCAATTTGCAGTCTTATGCGGGGTTTTGTCCCAGATTTGGAAAACCTTCAGGCTATCCACCCGTTTAATGGTTCCATTCACAAACTCTTGTCTTATGGGATGCTAAAGATGAATTATTAAATAGTACTTCCTTCAAACCTAGTAAGTATAGCCAGATCCTTTTTGTATATTCGGGAAAACGGGATACTTGTTAAATTCGACTTGAAGAGCCGAACATATTTGTAAGATTAAAGATATTTTCGTCATCTTTAAAGACTAAGAATACTAAAGAGAACGTCTTTAATTTAATTTTTAATATCTTGCCCTGTCGCTCTTAATAATGGAAGATTGGATTAAAAGCTTTATAAGATTAATTCATGCATTATGTTTTCTTAAAACTAAATGACTAGTTCTAAAATAAGAGTACACTACTCACTATCTCCCATTATTAATACGCGTTTTATTGCTAGCTGATTAGTAAAATTAGATGTCATCAATTTTTCTCCCTATTTTAGATAATGTATTGAAAATACATTGAACTATAGGGCATTTTCTCCCCAACAAATGGAACTTGTCAACCGAAATATCAAATAAATATATAGTTTTGTAACGCCCAAATATTTACATAGACGACACAAGTAGTCCATAGTAATAAAAGATTCAACTTCCGCATCTTCAGTTATTTATTTACTAGATGAAATCACTTCTGTCATCTTCCGTCAACAGCAAAATATTTAATCTGGATTATACAAATAAAAGCCCATTTGAAGCAAATTTTTTCGAAAGCTAAAACAAGGTTCATTTGAAAGAAATATTAGTTTACAAGTGACAAATACGGTTCTTATAATATTGGTGTTAGCCATTATATTGGTTAAACACATTCCAAATCTAATTTTAAAACTCAAATCATTGCTGCGGCAGATCAAAAGGAAGTGACGCAAAAAAAGCAAGAGTTATCCTTCTATATAACTGACTGAAGTATTGAACGACAATACACGGTCAACTGTCTGCTCACTGATAGTTCCTTTGAAAACGAAAAATTGTTATATATGACTGTGAGACGATATCTGACAATTCAAAAAAATAATTGAATGTCACCAGCTGTCACCTTACCCGGTTTCCGCATATTCATTCTGTGTGTTAAAAACTAGTCAAAATTTCAAATTTTCTGACAGCTGATTTAATAACCAATGGCCGGCATATAGGAATTTAATCCGCTAACACCGAAGGCTAGCCTTGACATCAAGAGCTTATTATGGTCTGGATAAGTTAATTAATGTCTAATTGATTATTTACATAACATTTCGGGCTTAAAGAAAGACCTGTAATAAGCAGATTTTGCTCTTGCATAATGCTATTTTAAATAAAAGGTAATATCTGGAACTAACTCTGCGTTATGTCATTTTAGCTATTTTCATAATGGATATAAATGTCCATGTTCCAGATAAATGGGAATGCCTCTGTATTTTCCAGAAGTCATCACAATTAAAGGACAATGTTGGTGCCAGTCAATTTTATGTAATACACCTGGTTAAACACAACCAAAATATACTGAGCGGCATAGAAAACGCATCACTTAACTTTTTGTGTAACAAAATGATCCTGTAAACATATCTTATTTATTTTGCTTCTTATTGTGAACAATATTCAAATGGAAACACATCAATAACAACGCATTTGTACACTTATGGATGTTTAATCTGTAATCAACGGTACACTATCAGAGGGGTCAAAACCAAGTAATGAAATTATTACGGATCCTATCAACTTTGTTTTAAATGAATCGAGCTATAAATATATTTATCTGGAGCCCCAATTACGACATATCACATTCGCCGAGAATACATTTGTTCATGCCACTTTCGACCCCCATGAAATAAAAAAGTTTTCATAAATAACTTTTTTTTTTTTTTTTTTAAAGAGGGGGGGGGGGGGCTCCTCATAATAAATATATTGAAATGTCTCTTGCCTATTGGAATGCGAGCAAATTGGAAAAAAATACAATAAGTATCCGAACAAAGTTATTATTGTTTCATACTGACTATTAGTGAAACCCTTATAGTATTTATCGGGGGTTTATTGTCCATTTAACCTTGCTTGAATTATCCATTAGAACACAAATTTAGTGTTACTTTAAGCATACAAATTAAAACAGCATATATCGTGTACTCCAGATTTGCACATTTTTGTTTTGATTCGAGTTTAAGCGCTAAGGGTTATTTTTCCAAACCGTCCGCGTGCCACAAGCAATGATAGGGATGCCTAAAGTAATAGTTCATCAAGTCATACTTTTCATTAATTACTGTATATTTCGTCTAGCCTGAAACTTATAGATTTGTATTTATTATAACGGTTTTCTTAAGGCGCTTTGACGTTAGTACACAGTTATAAAATCGGTATTCCAAATCGGGTAGCGACCTATTAAACATACTTAAAATACAGATGTGACGCCATCCTTAGATGTTGGTGTAGCCTACCATTATTTCATAAAGAACAGGCAACTTGCCAATCCTACATTATTTATACTACATAGACAATGTGTCCTCTTACAAGCACAACCAGTATAATGTTATAAAATCTGCAATCGTATTAATACTTATACCCAAACCAAATCTGGAATCAAAATAAAATACAAGAGGACTCCATCAAAGGTACCACCACTGTATTTTTAGCATTACTCTGTCAAAGTATCAAAATACTGGAGCTTTACGTTTTAAAAAGACCCGTTTCTGACGTGTGCTCCGGAATAATGAAGTCCAACAGAAAATTTAAAGATACGATAGATTTCGAATTAACCAAAGTCACATTTAATTTGCAATACTAGACGGATGAGCGTACAATGTTTCGTGAGGTGCGTTTACACTGGAGGTTTAATCTGAATTGAATGCAGAATAAAGTCTTAATTCCGGATTTAGGTCTCACACTCAATTCGCTTAAATCCGAACTGAATTTGAAATAGAGAATCCATATGCCAAAAAGCACAGATATTTCCCTTGCATCACATGTACAAAAGATAGAGCCATTGTGGGTAGCTCTTGGGACAGACCGAGCAAAAGCTTTGCCCGGGTTTCATGCTTTTTCTGGTGCGGACAATACTGGGGTTTTTTCTAGAACAGGCAAGAATACTTGGTTCAAACATTTCATGAATGCCGAAGAACACATAATTTAGGCTTTCCATTATATCTGCCATGATCAGAAATTGAGCGAATCGTATTACAGAGCTGCGCTGGTATCTGTTCTGCAAATATATGGCAGAAAGTGACAGACTTCCACCTACTGTTGGAGTACTATCACAGCATATCTTGAGACCCAATGCTCCATGGTTACTATAAACTTGACGACATGAAGCTACAACCAAAGACCACCGATTTACCACCAGTACCTGAGGCCATTGTCGAGATGGTAAGATGTCAGTGCAAGAGGAACTGTACTTCTAATAGATGCTCCTGTAAACGCAAAAACCTGCCTTGCACTGACCTGTGTCTATGCAGCACAAACTGATAATGATGAAGACACACTTACCAAGAATCGTGATTCAGATGATGATAGTGATGGTTAATCTCCCCCTATTTTTTGGTTTAAATGTTCAATAAAATAAATGGTTTAATCGATATTTACTGTAGTATTGTCCCGGGCCTCTTAAAAGGTGTCATTTTGATATCTTTGGCCAACAAATGTATGTTTAGATACCAAATTCATGTGTCTATGATGATTAAAAGCCTAGATATTAACAATTTAAAGAACATATGGCCTTTATTTTGAAATCCAAGATGGCAACCCAAATCACAGATGTCACATTAGATTTGTTGACCTTTAAAATGCATGTTTCCACACCTTAAATATGTTTCTAAGGTTATTAGAAGCCAAGATATTACAATATCAATAAATTATATGGCGGCCATTTGGAAATCCAAGATGGCGGCCAAAGGATTATGGGAAAAATGTAAACATTGTTTTTTGGATTCAGTGGGTGATGAGGTTTCCAAAAATGTATAGTTTTACAAATCCCCAAATATTATGAACGAAACCATATTAAGGTACATAGAAAACTGGAATAATATGTTAAGTTGATGGTTGTAAATTACTAACAGGTCGGGTTCTGGCTTAAGTCAATCGATTTATGAAATATGTTATTTGACAGAGATAATAATCAGATATGTCACCAAATCGCATATTTGGGATTCATATTTCAAATATTTTTTGGATATTTTTTTATTTTGGTGGGGGGGGGCCCTGTTCAAGGTTTTTTTTACTGATTTCGACACAGGTCGGACGTCTTTTGATAAACCTGGGCTGCTAGAAGACCAACCAGCCTTCCTTATATTGACTGGTTGCAGTAACCCGCTGATCTGAATCGAGCGTGCCACACTCAAATCTGGACTGCGAATAACCCGATTCGAAATAGTTGTTTCAGACTGAATTCGGAAAAATAGTCTTTGAATTCGTAAAATAATCTGACTAGGTTTTTTGCAAATTGAGCCTGACGCCTAAATCCGTAATACGACTTTATTCTGAATTTAATTCAGATTAAACCGTAAGTGTGAACACACCTTTTAATGTATCTTATTGGGAATTAGTACGTCTACTATAATAGTCATGTGTGTTTAGAGGTTCGTCAAATATATCCGGATTGGTTCTGAGGCATGCCTCCGAAACAAAACCGGAAAGGGATGTCAAACGAGCCATTATTAGCCATGGTGTACGTCAAATATTTCACATTCGTGCACAGGAATGACTGCTGCATTTGTCTATTGTTGTTTTACGACTTATTCTGGTATCTTAATTTAGATCGCCTTTACAATAAGTAACCAAATACCGCTTATCATATCCACAATGTCGTTATTTAAAGATCAGATTTTTTGTAGTACAGACAAAGAAAAAGACATATAGTTGATTTACATCACGTTCAACCACATTCGTGATGATTGACCTATCTGGATGCTATTGATTTACTCTGCCTCTGTGAAGTAGCTACTTGTGATATATTTTCCTGGCAATGATTTTCATTGGAAAGCCACAAATAAGTCAAAACGTCCTACCTCAAGGGGTTGTTCTTGGTTCAGACTCAGAAAATAAACTAACTTAAAGAATTATTAAAACACTTGGAAGGAGACTAACCAGCGGAACATAGTTGAGTTTCCAGCAGTATACTCCACACAAGAATATTACAAAATATGATCAAGGAACGAACTCTATTTCAACAGGACAAATGAAGATGACATACATATGTGTCTCCTCTTACCAACTGCTCCTCCATAAATGGACTGAATACAATAAAAGGATTACTAAGAAACCATAACAAGATATCTGTTAAAGATACATTATGGGATATTTTGACAAGGAGTTAGCCATTCTTGCTATAAAAGTTCAAAAATAGATGTTGAAACAAGAATATATTGAACATTTCAGTCAAAAAACTTTATCCTGAACAAAGTTTTTACCACTATAATTTTTTACTAGAAATGGTAGCTAAATTCATCGACACCCTTTTCCCACTATGGCCGATTGTTTATTGACAGGCGTTAACTCCACCTACATAGTCTCGATCATCAAGTAATGTTTAAACGGTATCTAGTGAAGCTTGTGTATAGCCTCGGTCATCACTCTCTTTTATGAATAATTTCCGGAAGTATGATGACGTCAACGTCACGGAGAAACCCCACCCACGACGCCATAGTGATTAAATCAGCCGACGAAATCCTGTTTTAATCCGAGCCCAATCCAAGCCATCCGTAGGTCTACAGTGTTCATTTTGGGCTTGTTGTTTAAATAAAGATCTAATTTATAATTTCTGTGACATCTGAGGCTCAAAGGAAGACCGACGAAAGTCAGTTTTTGCTCTTCCATAATGTATGTTTAACAGCCCAACATGTTGTATAATAACGTAACTACTGAAATTTATCAAGATATTGATGCAGTGACGTTAACTTTCATTACTCTCACTGAATCGTGTTATAAATCATTATCAAATCAAACTGCTTATCTCTTCTAACCCCATGTACAAATTGAGTGATTTGATGATTTATTTGGATTAAAAACACATTCAGAGTTATTATTTTAACATTATTTCGCTTTAAATCCTTCCCAAAACACTTTAATTGTCGAAGAACGAAAAATGAGGCAATGTTTGTGTCACGTGATTTAGGTTTTTTGTACCTAGCGACACAGGCGAGGCCAGAGGAGTATTCAGTGTGGTTTAATGGTCGAGAGCGAGACATTAAGTATTATATTGTAACAACATGAGGGTTTTTACAATATATTACGCAATGACTTAAGCTTGAGACCATTAAACTACTTAAAATACAGCAGACATCACTAATCGTCAGGTAGACGGATAAGGGAAACCCTCACACTTTAGTCCTGTATGTACTCCATGTGTGTGTTTTTTTTTAGGGAATCCAGTATTTTCTAGTAAGACTGGATATGTCTACTTTCCATATATACCAAAATTGTCATATATTTATTGGAAATAACCACCAGATAAATACTTCTCTGGGAAAGTATTTTTAAAGTCCAAAATAGAAGCAGAATAATTGTTGTGTTCCAAACTTCTCGACCAATCAAACTGCTTATCCCTGTCCAGAACACCCATAATGCACCAAATTCAACCTCTCTCAATTAGCATCAAACAGTGGAGAGTCTCGTCACATCAGCAGTATATCCCCGTGTTAAACTTGAACAGACAAAATTGATGGTATTGATCTGAGTCATAGACAAATCAAATTAATTGCTTATATCGCTTAACCTGGGCAAAATGTTCATTATCAAACTCAGCTATGATATACACCGAGTGAAAATTTATATCAATTTTGAGCATTAACTCAATTGGAGTTATAGTTTTCTGAAATCCCGACCTTAAGCAAAAAATTGTTTTCCATTTCATGGATATAGACAAGTCAAATTAATTTCAAAACGATAAACACATTACTGTAGCGTCTATTAACCGAATAATAAGAAGTTTGAAAGACGGGTGGGGAGATCACATCATTTAAATGAGGAAAATTGTTTCATTGGCATTTGGCAACTCAACTGGAAATTCATGGGACACAGTTCTATGGAATACAATTACTATTTATTATTGAGTAACGTTTCGCCTAGACTTACCTAGTCTTTATCGTGTAATGATAGGCTATATATTATATAAAATGTGACGAGACATGATAAATGTAAGAAGTGGGATTAATTGACGAGGTCTTTAGACGAATGGGTGGATGGGAAGTTTTGCACAGATACTGTATAATTTTGGCTATTTTCCTGCTCCTTGAAACAAAGTGTCAAAATGTCCAAATAACGATCAGCTTTGGATGTTATTTACTAAAACATTTTGACGTTACCCTTTCATCTTTTGTAGTTTTTAATACATTAATTAACAGAAACCGGTTTCTAAATGGTTTATCATTTTTATATGCCCACATTTTCATATGGACGTATATTGTAGTCGCCCCCGTCTGTCCGAAATTGTTTTTGAACACTCTACAGGTCCCACTTTTTTAATTTACAGGCGTTAATTCCACCTACATAATCTCGCTGTCTGCTGTCATCATATCCGAATTTGTGTTTTACCTTTTTGGATTTTTAAAACAATTGGACAAAATGAGTGAGACGGTAAATTTTCATTCTTACTTGTATTTTGGGCATGTGTTAAATCAATTTAATATAGGACATAATAGTATCATACAATTATGACAAATCTATGGATATACATCAGGAGCGTCGTGCCTATTGGGGAAATAAAAATATTTTTACTGATATTATTAAGACAGAAGACTTTTTCGTCTGTATTAGTCATCACACGCTCTCCAGGAATTGTATAATTTGTCATTATCTGTGTTTAGTTTATTGCACTTTAAATAGTTTAGATGTCATTTGCTGAAGCCTCGCTCAACAGCGGCCTCGCTTTGTACACTCTATCATTTAGCCTCGGTCTGGGAGTATGACGTCAACGTAACGGTTAAACTCCGCCCACGACGCCATTTAAAAATTAAATTAGTCAACGAAATCCCGTTTAAATCCAAGCCATCCATGGGTCTACTGAGATGATTTTGTTCTTGTTTGTGTAAATAAAGTATTATTTCTATAACATATGAAGCCTAAATAATGACTTGCAATAATCAGATTTAGCTCTTGCATAGTAGGCTACATGTTTTACTTCCTGGATTATAACCCCTGACTGTTCGAATTCTCTAGAGGTCACAAATCTTTTTCCTATTTTAAAAACCGTTTAAATACATCCCCATTCCACAATAATGAAGGATAAATTCGAATTTCGGGAAAATCGAAATGACACTGCCGACAAAATGGCCACTCTTTGTACGCAAATTGTGTCGAGGTCATAATTTTTTATCCAATTTTGATGAAACTTAAAACATATTTTTATATCCCAAAGATCTCAGTCCATTTTGATATTTGCACATTTCAGGCCATAACTTTCTGGATTATTGCTCCGGATTGTATAAAAATCGCGTTTCCTTTTAGCTTGTTCTCTATCCATCCCTTGCAAAATGTGGGCGTATCCTGTCTGGCAGCCGCTGGTTAATACGCAGATCACAATTCTATGGAATCCAAATATTGAGCGACTATCCAGCATGTTTTTTCTAGTCTGTATCAAGTAATGATAAAATATCAAATACTTTGTTAATTAATGATAATCAATCAGACATACAACTAATTACATTGAAATGGGATTTGACCTCCTACTCAAATACTTTTAAGCCCACAATTTGGTGTGCAGTTATAATAATTGATGAAATGTTATTGTAACATCCAATAAAATAGAGACTACGTATACAAAATAAGGCAAATTTATTAATACGTTACATGTCTAACAGCCCGAAAGTATGAGGAAGTTGTGATATGTTTTTACTAAGAAACGGCAAATCTATTAAAAGACAATCCCTTTCGGCGTCAATAAGAATTGTTTTACGAGATGAAGCACTGAAAGTCGTGAATTTATAAGGTTGTCGACTCGCACTCACACTACTGCATACATTTCTTCCTGGATTCTTTTCAATTTTGTTTTACAGGAGCCCCATGGATTTTGACGTTTATTAGTAACATATTTAGTCTTTCAAATAAATCATGATGTACATTTCAGATGTTTAACAAAGTCTTCAATTTTGGTTTACGAAAAGGGCCGCATTATAACGGAACCAAATCGCACAACCAAACCTTCAAAAATCTTCTGGCCCTTAACATGTTGTAAGCTTAATCGGACAAAAATGACAGTGGGTCCACAAACCTTGTGCATAGGTCAGTTTGCGTAAAAGGCAGGGGCATACTTATCGACGATCTGGTCCACGCCAACATGAACCCATCTAAGATCTTTTGATAATTAAGACGTGCTACCTGCGGAGAGAAAACAGCTAGTTTTCCAGTGTTCGAGCGATAGATGCATATGCTTTGGTATTACAGGGTTGTGTAAAGATGCAGGGTCAATAGACCATCATTATAGTTGAAACCTAATACAATCAGGAGCAATACTCCAGGAAATTCATCCAAAAATATAAACCATCTAAATCTGAAAGACCCATGACCCGTAGAGCGCCGACAAACAATTGTGGAAGTGTACCTGGACCGATATGAGCGACAACATAATACGTCCACAAGAAATTGTGGGAATATAAAAAATATTTATACAGGATACAGATAGATGGAGGTAATTAAAGCTAAAAGCAATAAGGAAATGACTTAAAGAAACATGATATTAATGTCACATGTATGACAGGACTTGCACATTTGAGATTCCACTAAAAGAACCATTTGCCAGGTCCAATAACCTGAAAGATGAAGAAAGTTGGTGAATGTACAGTAAAAGATTTGTAGAGATCATGAAAATGCAGGTGTATATTGAAAGTATCGTTTAAATTAAATATTGATGTTCAATACGGCAAGTAGTTATTAATAATGTTTATTATGGTATACATCTGCCGTTAGTAATTCAATGTTGTTATCACAATACTGATATTGTCCGTTTTAAGCAAATGATTATGGTCAGAATTCATTCGCTGGATAACACCTGCTTTCCTGTAGCTTTAGGTAATAGTCAAATATTTATTATGTGCAGGCAGTTTTATATTAGTATACAAACGTCATGACGGCTATTTGAGCTATAATGCCATGAATGTGTTCTAGAAAGACCAGACATGCCCCACCCTTTTGCGTCTGTAGTTACCATTTGCTCATTGATTATTTCCAAGACCTATATTGACACTATATCTGTTTTATTCAGAAACTGCTGTGTCAGTTTTCTTTACCGGAATCATGTAGAATTGCCCTTTTGAATCCCTACCTGAAAGATGTCGCATTATGTATTGTTGGAAAGCTGAGGTTAAAATAGCCAAATCTCGAACTCGATATTTCTCAATCGACAATAAAAACAACAATTTTAATTTAACAATGGGTTCACATAATCAAGATGCAATGCGTTACCTTACCTTGAAAATTTCACCCTTAGTGTCATTGTTCGTTCTACTCCACTGTACCCTAGGTGTATTCACAGGATTTTCACAAATTATCTGCCCTTGATATATATCTTACAGTGGTGATTCCGATTACCTTACCGCATTCTAACGCCAATGATTATCCGTACTGAAAAAAAATCCCAGATTATTGTTCGACCAACACAAGCTTTATCCTATTTTGATGAAACTTGACATGCATGTTTATAACCTAAAGATCTCAGTTTCTTTCGATATTCGCGCATTTCAGACGGTAACTTCCTGGAAGATGGCCCTGATTGTACGAAAAGACGTATTTTTAGGTTATGGACCCTCTGGAGTTGACAATTTTGTTTTATCAATTTTAAAAACCGTTTAAATATATCGCTGATAGAACATAGTGATGGTTGAGTGCAAAAATCGAAACGCTAATGAAATTGAAAGTTATTTTCAGGTCCATATACCCGCCAAAAGGAAGCAACCCCCACCCAAATTTTACCAGTATTGTAAATACAACTGTATATAAAATTAAGGAGATGTTGTATAAGTGCTGATTATTCTATTGGCTTCAACAATATGGAAGAATTAATTTAAGGACTAATTTGCTAAATTTATAATCTAATTTGATTAAAAATAACGATTAATTGTGAGGTCTTATTTTGCCAATGGAAGCCACGTTGGCACAATGGATAGGCAGTTGGCTCGCTAACGTTCGATTCCTGCGTTGTACCTCCTTGACAGTGGAGCAGAACAGGGGGCCTGACAAGTGACAACGTATGGACGTTGGGCATGCACGTAAAAGAACCCTTGTTAGTTCGAATTCTAAATAAGAATAGGTTTTCCCGCATAGCACACTCTATAGCGGATGTTCGTCTTCATAAACCCCGAAGGACGTTAAACCACTGTTAAGAAATCAAAAACCTGATAAACGTGACACCTACAGATTCATCAATAAAGACGGGAGAACCCATTTGATAAAGAAGGGATAACCCGTGTCGAAACGCGGCTGAAATAAATAAAGTAACTTGTATTCAACGTAGTTATGTAATGTGTTAGATTTATTTGAAATGCAAAAGCACAAAACAACATTCATGGCTATGTGAAATGTATGGCAATTCAAAATGAAACTGACCTTATTACTGAGCTTTCGATGGTTGCATGCAAATAGGAAGTTTCCGAGAGTTGTTCAAACAGAATTAATCCGTTTTATCAATCTGATTAAAATAAGATTCTAATTCCGTTTCGTTTAATGTTTTTATACAGAACTGCAATTACTATGTACAGTAAAAATCTGAAAAAATAAACGAACAGAAATTGTAATCAGATCTGAATTAGATTGGCAGCTATTTTTTAAACTGTCGTGCTGACAAAAACTACTGCAACTGTGTGGCTTTTATAAATGAATCAACAATATAGTTCAATTCTTACTCCCGAACAATACCTTGTTCATCGATGAATCACTTCCTGTTATATAAAAATCCCCAATATTCCAGAATAGGGTTAAATTTAGAGTTTAAGGCCATATACAACCAAAGCAGTTTTCATGAAATATCTTGGGCGAAAAGTATTCAAATCGATCAATTCTAACTTAAAGTATACCGCGATTTTCCACCGTCTATAAAAAGTAATGATTACTCTGTTGTCGTTTCTGCTACAAGCCAATGTGGTTCTTATGGATGGTATTTATATTTAGGAGATAAACACTTCCTGTTTCGCATTTAAATGTAGAGGGGTGTATGCTGTATTCGTTACTCCTCGGTTTTATGGAAAATACGACTAACGAAATGGTAAGTAGCGTTCGTAACTACGAAAAGCGGCTCGGAAGTCGTAATTACTACTGGAAAACTCGGGTAGCTAAAACTATACCGAGTTCACGACATATGACGTGACAAGATGGAAGCGAAAGTTACAAAGTTGAACCTTTTAAACGATAATTATGCTATTTTTGTAGTTAAATTAGTGTTGTGGACGTGGATATCGATTTGAATATGTGATTTTTAAAATTTTACATATTGGGATACATTTTCTGAATAATGTCAAGAAACACATTAAACAGAAAATGAGAAAGATGCCTGACTTTCCATTGTGTTCCAACTTGTTATTGTACGGCAGTTCAGGTTTTAGGACGATATCAACAAAAAAGTTATGTAATGAGACAAAAAAAAACCTGTGGTTTAACGCTCAATCGGCACAAACTAGGTCTTTTGCGGAATAACGTACATTTTGTTGAATTTAAGATGTCTACATACAGAATCAATTAAATAGATATTACCAGTAGGCCTTTGCTAAGCTAACTGACCGTGCCACTCATCGACAATAGACCCAATCTTATTTTTCCCAGCATTATGGAAGATTAGATAAAGAGATGGTGTTCTCATTATAATAGTTTAAAACTAGATAATGTAAAGGGAATATGCTTCAAATTTCAATCAAATTGCGTTTAAATTATAGGTTTAGCCTCGATAATGTAAAGGGAATATGCTGAAACGAGATATTACAGATTGAACTTTAGGCCTAGCCACGATCATCATTACTAAAGTCGGTACGATAAAAAAAAAAACAGACGCGATTATCCATTTTTCGATTAAATCAACAATGAGCGTTAAACAGTAGATCGGATTCAAATCCAATGAAAAACGGACACATAAGATTGCATCGAGGGTTGACTATGTTCGTTTCATGTTAATAAATGTCGAATTGATAATTTAGATAACATTTCAGGCCTAAAGCAAGGCCTGTAATAGTCAGATTTAGCTCTTGCATAATGTATTTTTAACTTACGATAAATTGATTATTTAACATTTAAACGCAAAACCAAAATAGGCCATCAATGGTATTTGTAGATTTGCTAGCTTGAATTCAATTGGATTTAAAAAAATAGAAGGCCTGTCAAAAGATTGACCAGTTTATCGTTTGCATTGGACGCCGAACGCTGAAAATTTTCGATTCATCATATCTTTGTAAATACTGAACTGAAATGAAACTTCTTTGGATTCATATTCCTTTTAGCGATTTATATTTCACAAATGGTGATTAGCGGTTTTAATAATACTTGAAGGGATAATGGCAGCCATGTTGATTTTCCCACTTGTGTAACCGAACACAACAAGTGTGTTAATTACTATTTCCTAGTGGGAAGCACCATATTACCGAACGGTAACGAATACAGCATTATTGCCCAATAGACATGTACTGAGATCATTAGGACCCAAGACGCGAAACAGGAAGCGTTTGTTGACTTTGTAACATGCTATTTTAGGATTTTGAAAGAAAAAAACAAAACAGAGGGGTGTTATTGTCCAATAGATTCACCCTTCAGCATGTTACAATTCAATATTATAGATGCCTTCCAAAGTATACACTGGGTGATTCGATCATATATTTGGAGTAAAAACGTATTTAGCTTAATTTATCTTTAACATGTTTGCTTCAAATCCGTCTCAAAACACTTCAATCGCAAGAACCGTCCATAAGCCGTACCGATCTTTTTAAGCAGCCTTGTTTATCAGATGACTTGATTGGTGAAAGGTACATTTTCGGCTTGTATTCTCCGTCACTAACTGTACATTTACCATAAATAGCCACCTTTAATACCAGCTTCGACTTTTTGCACGGTTTTGTGTAGCAATAGTCTCCGTCGGTCAGGTATGGAAAGCGAAAAAGCTTACCCGCCATAGATTTTATTAGCCCAGTGATCGTCTAACCTTTTTACTTAGGTCTTCGTTTGTTGGGCACGTATTTTCAGCAGTTAACCATATGGTTACAGGTGTAATACAACAGTATCTTTAACACATTTATTTTATATGACACAAGCACGGGATACATGAGTACAAACATCCGTTACAGTGTTAGTCCTTCTCCCAACCCCACTAATCGCGCAGATCGTTTACTAAAGGAACCACCGCATCATAACGGGGTCCACTCAATCAAAAGGGGCCTCAATAATTCAGTTTCATTGTTTAAAAAGTCCAATGCATTGGATTTGACTCATAATATGCCAATGCCAAGGTTCTGATAAATAACAAGGCCAACAGCTCTGCACGTAACCGAGTTCATCCCGACGACTATTAAAATGACACCAGAGAGGTGTTCATGTCTATAAATAGTTGAAAAGGCCCAGCAAACCGTTCTTTATGTATTGTGTGCATATATAAAAGCGGCTAAATGATCAGGGTATATGGGTCAGATCTATCCATTCACAAAATCCAGATGCGGCAATTACATGCGCATGGATAATACTATTTGCATGAAGTACCGCCGATGGTGACTGCTGGGAATTGATCTAGAAATTTCTCCATGGGAAGTGAACATTCAAACGACTGTAAATCAAAATTTATTTTGTGGACTATCACTATAGATCAAATTTGCTCTTCAAGAAGCGGTTTTAAATGCGAAACGGCACACTGCAGTATTTTACACCAGATACACTCAGCAGGTTGAAGATATACCAGTTTCTTTAATTTATCGTTTGAATGGAACATTTTCTTTTCAGAGTTCATTTCCGCTAAGTAATTGGTTTTGTTTCAGAAAGAACGATAAAGGGCTTGATGCCAGACAGTGCCACAAAAAGCATGTATGCATATGCCAACATTTGAAGAGACATAATATGGTTGCGTCATCCCTGTCAGCAATTCCTTAAAGGAACTATATCGCTTTTTGGCACCTAGAAATGGACACAAATGGTCGCAACCCATATAATTACGAACGTAATAGTAATGTATATAAACTGATTTACATTCGATCGTTTCTGATTTACTGTAATTTATACTCAGTTATGTTCTGCGAAATACGCGAAGAGTGCAAATTGAATGACAGTCTTTGGCGTCTGGCTATTCCAGTCTATTGAGGGGACATTTCACTGTGGAGAACACTAGATCGAAGACGGTCCTACGCATTTTAGCACATATGACGTCATTTATAGATTGTAAATTACTGCAATGTGCTGTTTCGCATTTAAAACCGCCTCTTGAAGAGCAAATTTGATCTATAGTGATAGTCCACAAAATAAATTTTGATTTAAAGTCGTTTGAATGTTCACTTCCCATGGAGAAATTTCTAGATCAATTCCCAGCAGTCACCAACGGTGATACTTCATGTAAATAGTATTATCAATGCGCATGTAATTGCCGCATCTGGATTTTGTGAATGGATAGATCTGACCCATATACCCTGATCATTTAGCCGCTTTTATATATGCACACAATACATAAAGAACGGTTTGCTGGGCCTTTTCAACTATTTATAGACATGAACACCTCTCTGGTGTCATTTTAATAGTCGTCGGGATGAACTCGGTTACTTGCAGAGCTGTTGGCCTTGTTATTTATCAGAACCTTGGCATTGGCATATTATGCGTCAAATCCAATGCATTAGACTAGACTTTTTAAACAATGAAACTGAATTATTGAGGCCCCTTTGGATTGAATGGACCCCGTTATGATGTGGTGGTTCCGTTAGTAAACGATCTGCGCGATTAGTGGGGTTGGGAGAAGGACTAACACTGTAACGTATGTTTGTACTCATGTATTCCGTGCTTTTGTCATATAAACTAAAGGTGTTAAAGATACTGTTGTATTATGCCTGTAACCATATGGTTAATTGCTGAAAATACGTGCCCAACAAACGAAGATCTAAGTAGAGAAGGTTAGACGATCACTGGCTAATACAATCTATGGCAGGTCAGCTTTTTCGCGGTTTGTGCTTTCCATACCTGACCGACGGAGTATATTGCTACATAAAACCGTGGCGCATGGCGTAGGGTTTGGAAAGGAACATCGTCTATTCGTTGGAATGAGACGAAAAACCAATGTCACGTAGAACCCATTACAGTTGGTATCCAATTGTTGCCATGGCAAAATCGCCCCAATAGCACACTGAATTACGTATGTCCGTGTTCATTAAATCGGTAGTTGCAGACAAGTACGACGTTAAAAAAAAGAGCTATATCTCTTAACTCAGTATATTCCAGAACATTCGAAATTAAAAACACGAATTAGAATTTAATATTGGTCAATTGCAATCCATCTTGATGTTGTTATCTTAACGTGATCCGATAATGAAGACACAATTAACATTTTATTATCAGGATTATTGTTTAACAAAGTAGGACTGTTTATAAATACCATCTATGTTAAGGCTTTATTTTAATACATTTTAAAAATATAACTTAAAAATATTAAATTGTAGCTTCAATATATGCTTAAGAATCACTTTTGCCTATTTCAAAGGTTTCAAAATATACAGTCACACGCCTTTTAAACTCGATTTTATTTACCCATTCTCATATCCATGAAGCTACCACAAGCATCGATTTTGAACGAGATTCGGTAACTATTGTATGACTTACTGACCTCTAGGTATCCAAAATAGCGTGTGATTGCCAAACATGTTTCATCTGATCTCGTTTTATTTATAAGATGTCGGATGAGTTCAGATATTTATAATTCGCGGTTGACATAGCAAGAATACACTATGAAGGCATAATAGTCTATATGTTGCATCATATTTAGTTAAAACGTGGCTTGTGACAGGAGTTTTAGCAATGTAATTGTCCCGAAATTAGATCAAAAATATGCTATTCAGTTGAAATAAAACTTGCTGTTTGGTTTATATATCCAAATGATCTCAATTATTCACAGGGTTATAGCTCTTCGCTCGATTCAATTCAATTTCTCATTTAGACGCTGCTATTTCCAATGGCGAACGCTCAATCACACTTTTCCCGTTATGGGTTATTCACACGTGCAGTTTCTAGATCTGGAATAAAAAAATTAGTCTCACATAAGTAATTTGTGCTGACATTGCCAGTTTCAAACTTAATTATTAGATACACATTTTGCATTATATTATCATCAAATCTGACGATGACCCTTAAAAACCCTTGATATCTGTGTTATGCTTGACATGATAACCAATTGGTTTCGTTAGTGCAAGAATCGATATCTTTCAACAGACTCTCAGAGATAAAATAATCTTAAGAGAATTATGAATTATACTCAGTTATTGAATAGCTATCTCACGGTAACAAAGTTGCATAATTGACATAATTGTATTAATGTGGACGACTTCTTCATTGTGCTCTATAAATGAGGTTACCGTGTCCATGTGGGCGCAAAAATTGTATGGAAACAAGCACCTTTGTATTACAACTGAATCAGCTCCTTTTAAATTAGGACAGGGCATTTGAATTATATATTTAGTCCACATTTGAATGGCTAGAATCTCTAATCTAGTAGTTTCTCGATCTTTCGTGTTTTCAATTATATTTCACTGTTTGCAGTTATTGTACCATTTCCCTTCATCAATCGAAGCAAGTGCATCGCTGTAGTTACCGTGCCCTTTCTCGGTATAAAATCACATTTATAAGCATATTCCAACATCAAATAAATATGTAAGATGGGGGGGGGGGGGGCTATGCACAAAAGGTTTAATCAAGCATGCCTCATTTCTCAGCTTAATTCGTCATGTTTATGAAAATTAAATATAATGGTTCATTAGAACTTCAACTGCAGAAGCGAAAGATTTAGCCAAACCTTAAGTTAACTTACCTAATGAATTTCCATCAAACAAGGCGTCACTCCTGTTTAAATAGGATAAAAAATCTGTGTCCTCTTGAAGAACCACAAGCTAAAACAGCGATTTTTTCGTACAACCAGGGCCATAATCTAGGCTCATGTTTCTCAACCTTTTCACACCGCTCACCCCTAAATGAAATCTCAACCAACCCATTTCCCCCCAGAGTGTTGAGGAGGTTACTGACCGCGGAGCCGTGGCCGGCGAAGCTGGTCACCGCGAGTGCCGTAGGCGCGAAGCCCGTTGAGGAGGGTCAAGGGGGAGGGGTCTCCCCCCTAGAAAATTTTTTAGAAATTGGAGCCCGGAAATGTGACTTCCAGCCATTTCAGGCACTCTTCAGGCGTTTCATAGGAACTTGAAAATGGCCTTTTTCTATAGAAGCCATCGTACAATCAGGGCCATAATCTAGGCTCATGTTTAAGGTCATTAGACGAAGAAGCCTATTGTTTTTCAGCGATTTCCGATAATGACTACCAGAGTTATGGCCCCTGGTCACTTCAAAAAATCTTGTGGACGCCTATTGTTTTTCAGCGATTTCCGATAATGACTACCAGAGTTATGGCCCCTGATCACTTCAAAAAATCTTGTGGACGCTCTAGTTTATATCCGATTGACTTTAAATTTATACACAGCGTTTAAGGTCATAAGACAAAGACGCCTATTGATTTTCCAATAATTAGTGCCACAGTTATGGCCCTTGATCACCTCAAAAAAAATCTTGTGGACGCGCTAGAGGCCAAAGTTAATATCCGATTGACTTTAGATTTATACACAGTGTTTAAGGTCATGAGACGAAGAAGCCTGTCGATTTTCAGCGATTTCATATAATTAGTGCCAGAGTTATGGCCCTTGATCACTTCAAAAAATCTTGTGGATGCTCTAGAGGCCTAAGTTAATATCCGATTGACTTCAGATTGATACACAGAGTTTAAGGTGTTGAAACGGACAAGTATTTTGATTTTCAATGAATTTAGATAACTGAACAGCTAAATCCATGATATTAAATGTTTTATATATATACTAATTGTTAGCGTGGGGTAAAACTTTATAAAAAGCAAACAAATTCTAATGATTTTCTGATAATTACATAATGAGTTGTTACTCTTAATCAGTTTTTAGTGTATTACAAATGTTTCATTACCGAAAAAAATATGCGACAACCCTTGTTGACTGCCCGGACGATTTAGCTGCTATGGGCGTATGTTTCGTTGCCTGGCAACCTATCTTTCAAGTTACTGGGAGTGTGGTCATTCACCCCCTGGACCTCAGCCATTCCCCCTTGGTTTATAAACATTCATTTCATGTTTAATCAGATCCGATAAATATTCAGACTAAATCCTTCATTGAGATGTAACGATACTCTATTTTAACGGTTTTTAATATTAAATTCAAACTGTAACTTTTAGAGGGTTCACAGGCTAAAAAACTTTATGCAGATCTGTAGAGTTTCGTCGAAATTGTGCCCACATCTTTGATATACCATACTTTTACACTATTTGAAGCGGCCATTATGTCCGGTAGTTTCGGTCCGATTTGTACGAAATTCGAACATGACCATCATTATAGCATTACGTTGACATGTTCGAACGGTTTTATAAATTGGATAAAAAAGTGTGTCCTCTAGATGATCCACAATCTAAAACGCCATTTTTCATACGATCGGGGGCAATAATCCAGGAAGTTCCGATATGGAAATGTGGGCGTATAAAGACTGTTACGTCTTGGGCAGCATATTAAGCCATGTAGCTGAATTTCTTTCAATCTGGAGAAATAATCGAGAAAGTTACGGTCCGACATGTGGCAAAATGGAATCCATCGAGATCAGCATATATTTTAAATCTCGTCAAAGTCGGATAAAGATTGTGACCACTAGATTGTACAAATGTGAACGGGCGAATAAAAACTCAGGTAGTTATATTGTACAGAAATAAATATATTAACTATGAATTGATGATCATTGGTTTCCAGTGCCTCGTTATTATGAACTTGTGATACTAATTTTCATTCCGGATCTTAATGGTTTATAAGTTTCGTGGAAAAAATGAAATGATTATTGACTAAATGGTAGATTGTCACGCAAATAGATTGTTAACAATTTAACTTAAATAAAAGCAAATCGCGTATCGGATAAGGCTATTACCCATGAAACAAGCCAACGGCGAGGCTGATATTCCTATGCCTAAATCCAAATATAAATAACACACAGCAGATGAGTAATAACTTTTGGGATAAAGTGTAAACATTTTTGCAAGATATCTTATAAGTTTTTGGTGTTACCATAGTTTCACATACTGGTATTCCTTTCAAAATAAATCTTTAAATTTGGGCATAACAGATTTGTTTCTGATGTTGTAGTAGAGAGAAAAAACAACAAACGAATCATAGGAATATTGTTATGTACAATTTCAGGATAGAAAATACGCAATATGTCAAGGAATGTGTCAAGCAATAAATTATATACAGTAGTTATTTGAGAAACATAATACAGTGAATTATAAACGAATTCATTTATTTTTTTTTAAATTCTGTGTACGGTGCTCTACAAAATCGGATAGCAAATAAAGACGGTTAAAAATATGTTTACCAAAATTAGATACATTGTCCTGAACAGTTAAAAATCATCCACATTCTAAATGGCAATGGTTAGTATGTAAGTGAATTTCCTTTAAGGATGCATTATGTAAGAGCTACATTTGCCAGTTGCGTGTCTTACTTTAGGCGCTAAATGTCATTTAAATTATGAATTAGACATTTATACACATGCCCAGTCCATAATTAACTTGCAAGAGCATCGGAAGGTCGCTATTTTTATTGGAGTGAAACACGATCACAATTTGATAAATAATTTAAAAATGGTTAATCGAGACTTTTTTTAATATCTTAAAAATGGTAGTAATGGAAATCCAAACTATGCTTTTCTTATCAAAAGTTCCGACGCTTATAACTTCGCTAAAGATTATATAACTTGACTGAAGTGTCAATATTACTTTTTCATTATCTATTTTTAAACTATTATATTAAAACTGTTAGCTTTTTATCTAAATCTTTAGATGACAGACACATGCTGTGTTATTGATTTAATAACTGTCTAACAAATATCATATTATAATAGTAGTAGTATTTTTGTTGAAGGTTTCCTTAGGAATTAGGCTACAAAGAAAATTAGTTGATCGTCATGTCCATCTTAGCTCAAGTTTATAATTTCTAACAGCTCTCAAGACAAATTCTAAGCCACTGAACAATGCAAATCGTCATAACCCATGGATATTGTGGACCGAGTTATTTTGGGGTATGGCCTGCAGTCTACTTCGAAAATTTATCACATTTTAATTGCGGGTTAAAATATACACGTAGCTTATAAATTATACCGATATCATAAAGTTACAAACTTCGGATAGAGGGCAATTAAATATTCAAATTAGTGCAGGACATACAACCGTGGTCAGGTATCCAGTAAACAACTCTTTCAAAAGAGTCATATTCTTAAAGTCATCTCAGCACCGCTTGTCCATTTATTGTCTGTCCCATGGTAAATAATAAACGGATTTCTACGATTATGAAGAAACTACTTAACTTTGGTTATTATAAACTTACCTATCTGTTTGAAATAAACTCCGGTTAAATAAAATCCATTGCACAATTAAATATACCAACGAATACAAAAGTTCTCTTTTGTAAAATTGAACTTCTCACAAACTTTGACACCGAGAAATGAAAAATGGAAGCTTATTACGTCACTTATCGGAATGTATCATTTCGTATAAGGGGGTCAAAGCAGTTCAAATTTTGTGTTGGTGCGTTCGATTACTGGTGCTTTCTCTAGCCACCGCGAATGCGTTCTGGTTACCGATGACGTCATGTGAACGGCTTACTCGCACCAGACCGAAGTAACCTGCCCAAGGAGTCGGTTACTTCTGGAAGTATACCATTATTCAACATGGAAGCAAATAAATTATTTGATCGAAGTTATATTTGCAGATAAAGTTTAGGCGACGGAAGAATTATTGTTGACACTTTTCTCAGTAGTGTTGTGTTTATTTTAGTGATTCTACATTTTGGTTTAACGATTCCAAGAGTTAGAAAAAGCCACTCAGCGTCCTTTCAGTTGCCCAAAGACACGCTCGATCGCAGAACTAAGATGTTTATTAAATATTTTTCTTTCTTGATAATGGGTCAGTTTCCCCAAACCAATGTATGGAGTCATAATTCCATGGCTAAAGAGAGCAGACTGGGTCCCCAAGTAGGAATTCTTCCTACTGAATTTGGTATCTGATTAGAGTCTTCAAAACCCTAGCGTCATGTGTACACCCAGACCAGCCGATATGATCACATAGCCTACAGCCTGGAGTACGACCGAGTGACCTTTTTTGCGGTTTATGTGTGATATTCGATTGTCCTTCATCTTGGGCGGCATAATTCGAATATGACAGCCATCCATACCTCCGATTATTCCGGGAAATTTACAATATTTAGCAAAACCGTAATAAATGTCTTCACGTTTGTGGGGTAATGGGCAATTGTAACACGGACAGGAGATCTCCCTTTGTTCTTTTCGTTCAATAAGCATTTGTTGAATTCTATATTCCATATCTGTCAGATAGTGAGCGAAATTAATCTATATAGTGTGCGATCATAACCTTGCCCTTCTACAATTCTTGTAAGCTATGGAGCTCGTTATATCAATGGTGTTGCTGAAAAAATAAAATAAATGTAATCAATTTTGCAGCATAGGCACTTAAGTTTTGAAATCCAAAGCACTGATCTACGTAACAGTAAATAAATTTGGTCCGCTGATTTCCTTGAAAATCATTACAGTCTGTATAAATCTTAAACAGTTTTATCTTTCATTCGTAGATTTGTCTAAGCTTTCGCAAATTCGTCATTTGAATATCTCACATGGTCAAATCATGTCAACCACCTTTTTTCCGTTTTGACGTGCTAATAAGTTGACAAAATAAGGCAAAATGTTCTTACACACATAATTCGGTCTGCACAAAACGTAATTTCTGAAAATATCACATTATTTATAAAACTAATCATAGAAAAGTGAGCTGAAACATATATTTTGCCTATGTCACTAAGCATGATAATTATGACTAAACTGAATAATGATTCTGCAAAAACGAATTATAGAACATTCTGATTAAAATTGGGTCTTTATTAAATAAATCAGACAATATAACAGTGTTATGACGTGATGTATATCTTTAATTAGGCGGTGAATAAAAAGTTTGGTAGCTGAAATAAATGGCTATTGATTCACGTCCCGTTTCAGACAATTATCTTATATAAACTGTAATTACTTCTATTAACCTTCCTTCGCCATTAAGCATGTAAATCTACTGACTTGATAAAATTGGGGTAAATGACCATTACGTAAAGACTTGAAGATCAACGTTAAGATAGCTAGGCGTTCGAGTAGACTGCGGTTAAATGGCTCGTAAGTGTGTTTATTGTCATTGTCTTCAAGAAAGACTAGATCTGTCTGTCTGCAGAGTGTCAGAATTTCAAACAAATATGTATTCTAGCTGAAGGGATCCTTGCCTAAGGCTTGTGATATATCTGCTGTCCAGGAGAATGGCATCGGTTAAACCACATCGAAAACGTTTTGGACCTCGAACATTGATGTATAAGACCAATGAACAGTATCACATATACGACCCACTTCTGGGCATTTCTGTAGAACTTGTAAATTTTGTGTTTCTGTTTTTTAAAATTGCGTACTCCAAATGGACCAGCTTTAATTATTCCATCCCTGTTAATTTCAATGGATTCATTTTCAAGGTCTACTTTCACGTTCAACTCGTAATACACACCACATCCTGATTCTCCAGTGCAAGTTTCTGGAAGCTTTCGCTGTATGTACCTAACCGGAATAAACAACAGTAGAGGATGTCTTATTAGATCACTCATCCAGCACTTTAGTATACCCAGAACAACTCACACTGCAAGGACGTTACTTAACCTAACCCAAAGAGCGTACACCTCATGTTCAATTACCAGAATGGGATCATTATCAACTTACGAAACAGTTGATCGTTATGCTAAAAACCCGACATAATTTCCAACTTTTATTCAAAATTGCGGATTGGGTGGCCGAATGGTTAGCGTGCGCGCCCTGTATCATACGTCCTGCCGTTGAGTCAATTGACGTGATTTCGAATCACCGGTTATACGATGTATGATTTAATCACCGTAGAAGGTATTGATTACTAATACGTATCACAAAAACTTTTTTTTTTCTAAATTTATTGGATGGGGGGGGGGGCAGACCAGATTTATATGCAATCAGATTTTTATGAAATTTAAACACGACTGAGGTGCAACGGCGATATATTTAAAAGGTTTTTAAAAACGAATACAAAGTGTAACTAGATAGTCCGCAAGTTAAAAACATGATTTTTCGAACAATCAAGGGTCATATTCTAGGAAATTTCAAGTTTCATCAAAATCAAAAAAAAATTATAACATCTGGAGGATGCACAAACTGCTTTGAAGGATTCGAAGCGCCATTACATCAATGTAAAATAGTGGGGACTTTAGATGGACATAACTTAAAGCTCCAATAGCATTTTTTAAAGTTATATTTTTAAAATGTATTAAAATAAAGCCCAAAAATAGATTGAACCTATAAACAGTCCTACCTTGTTAAAGAATAATCCTATAAAACCTATAATTCACTATTGCCAGTTGAGAAATTGGCAAAAATATCATTTTCAACTTCAAATTCAAACGTTTGAAGATGGCCGTCCATGCAGAGGAATGGGAAAACAAGGGAGGTAATTGAGTAACTATTTCCTCAATCAGCATGTGTCACCCTTTGTAATGCCCCAAAAATTTTTGCCCGTGATCGTATAATAGTGAGTTGACAACCTTTTGAGCAAAAGACATAGAAATAATTATGTTTTGACTTTCTTAGAAAATATGAAATTGGAACTTTAAGGCAGAACTAATCCATTTTGGAAGATAAATTGCATTACCTTATTTTGGCTAAAAAATTTTACATAAATTAGTATTAAGACATTCATTCAAATGACAAGATTTAAATCAACTTTCGGATGTTGACGATTGGAGCACGATCGAAATTTAATGGTTTAATTGAAAATCGACAAATCGTGACAGAGTCTCGATTAAACAGTATAGTTTGCTACAATAATGTACCGTTTGTGCCACATCATGTCAAAACTTCACACAGTGTTAACTGCGCTCAGAATAAAGTAATTTGGATATACTCATTTTGCATTATTTATTTTTATAGCAAAATTGATCTGGGCCCTGTTTCACGAAATTTTAACTAAAGATAAAATCCAAATTTTAGCAGATACTTCAATTTTGATTAGCTAAGAACTAAAATCAATCTAATATTGTACAATCAAATAACTAAAATTCAGATCTTATCTTAGTTAAAATTTTGTGAAATAGGCCCCAGATCTTTATCTAAATCTTACATAATACATTTTCAATGCCTTTCGGATCAATATCCTTTTTGGTAAAACTATTTTTGATTATGTGGACAGGAAGTTGATAATTGTCCTTTATGTGTAGTCGAGAATAATGTACCTTGTAGACACCCCAATAAAACATTCGTCTCCAATCTCCATGTGGAACAAGAAACTGCTGATGATGATTTTATAACCATTTTCAAACTCAAACGACGAACATGGTTCCAGCATGAAACTGATGATGATGATTTTATAACCCTTTTCAAACTCAAACGACGAACATGGTTCTAGCATGAAACTGCTGATGATGATTTTATAACCCTTTTCAAACTCAAACGCCGAACATGGTTTCAGCATGATACCGTCACTTTGAAATGTGAGCGCGTACAAATTAATATACAACACCGCCTTTATTCCGACAGATGGCTGGAATAACAAAAATGCTGATAATATTAAATGATTTGTACACTTGTTATACTTTTGCCCTGAAAAGGTTATAACTGAATATTTAAAGAGATGTTCACACTAGCGATTACTCAACTGGTAGACCCATCCAGACTGACATTGACTATATTTATTATAAGCTAACAATCAGTGAATCGTACGCCTCTACGTTAGCCCACACCCATTCACCGTCTTGATCGTATAATTTGGATAGTTTCTTACCGAGGATCGTTACTACGAGAAAATATATAATGTACTGCCAATTATATAACTTTTTTTTGGGGGGGGGGGGGATTTTCTTTTAACAGCGGATTAGACTCAAAAGAAGCTTTTAAATACATTCCAACATTACCATCGTATACTTTATAGTCAATTATTGAACTATTTCGTTTATAGTGTGTTATCAGTAAAATGCATTTACCATGAGTGATAAAAGTTAAAGCCACAATATTTCAATACAATGTAGTCTTCCCGAACACGATTTTGGTTAGAAATTATGAAAATCGACCAGTTGTACATGTATATAATGAAAATGAGATAAATATATAATCTAACCTAGCTCTGCATTGTTTTCCACTGTCCATATTTTAGGTTAAATTTAAATAAGGAAAGCGTTTTATCGACCGCTGCGTCTTTAAGCTATTCGAAAATCGTATTTCCTTTTCGAGAATTCTGGCTAATATAACTGCCAGTGTATCATCATGTGTTTGATATAGTTCACATCAGAAGTATGCCGTAATGACAGCTATCTTCTTTATGTCAGAATCAAGCTGAGCCTTTTAAGTCCAGTTGTCTACAGGATCAAACTAAATACCATCGGCGGCTGACTGTTGCGTAAAAACATTGCAAAAATAATGAGATAACTTTCTAGTTGAGCGTGAGACATGGTTATTATATTCCATGGTACTGATGTGTTTTCCTCAGTCAAGTTGATAGTGAAGCCTATGATAGTTGGTCTTAATGGTATGTAGCTGACAATCTTAATACTCAAAGACAAACTCGTGCGCGATAACGAGCCGCGACACTTGACAAAAGCAAGGCATTAGAAACCGTGCTCGATAAGTGAAATTGAGAATTATTTTTGGAATCCAACATTGCACAGAAAAAAGAAAGTTTCAATTTGTGAAATGGCGTGAATTATTAAATCTGAAATAATATCGCATATTACTGAAATAGGACTCCTGATTACATTTGGTGTTTGTTATTATACGGTAGATGCATTAGTTTTAATTAGTTATGTAATACCAGGAAATTCAAAAACGTCGATACCGAAAACAAAATCCATTTGAAGCATGGAGTTCCAGATAGAAATGTACTTTTTGCCGGGATCGAAAAGTACCATACACTAAAAGCAAAGCCACTAAAAGCAGTCGGTAATTTACAGAAAAATGTGACCCGGTTATGTAATGTAAAGAACAATATGAGCTTCTGAAATTAATATTTCTGAATATGCAGAGTACGATAAATTGGTGTGAAAATCACCATTGTTTTTCAGAATAGTTGGTATACCCAACATTAACACTTTTTATATCGATGGATTTGTTTTGTCAATGGATAAAAGACAGACACTAAAACGCGTTTGATTGGTGGAAATAATTGTGGGTTGTTATGATTGGCAAACAGCTAGAAAATATGTCACTTCTATCAACTTTATTATTTCATGGATAGAGAAGAGACCTTGCAATTAAATGGACACCGGTGTACATGTATTTAAATATATTTTACCTGTCAAATTATTTATATACAAAAATAATTCATCGGATTACTTGTACACGTGATAGTTTGATATCTGGAGAATTTCTAAAAATATAGCGGGTAAGTCGTTTTTAAAATCTCATTTTTATTTAACTGTAACAATGACTTTATTGAAAGTAAGGTTAATTTAATTAATCCATATCTAGATGTATATACCGATGTAAAACCTACGTGTTATTCTTGCCGGAACATTGGTGTTGCCGTCAGATGTTATACAGGGCCTTTCTTTTTATTCCTACGAAGGGAGAACCGGGGTCGCAATTAAATGTTAAATGGTTTTATAAAAAGGTTATGCAAAATCAGTTATGTCACCCTTCCTATTCTTGTCAAAATAATATACCATTACACAGGGGTTGTGGTTTCCAGGGGGATCACGTGGCTAAGGGGATAAGACGGTGGCTCGCTAGCCTGGCAGTCGAGTGTTTCATCCCTGCATTGGCCGAGACAATTCATCCAGATTTTCCGGTGTGGTTTCACCTCGTCAGTGATATAGGACGGAGGGACTGACAAGGACAGTTGTCAAGTCGTCCGGATGGGACGAAAACCGAGGTCCCGTGTCCTCGTTGGTATGCAAGTAAAAGATCCCTCGGCAGTTGGAATTCGATATAAGAGTAGGCCGTAGCGCCACTGCCCGGGCAAAACTTCCCTCATAGCACACTGTATGGCGTACCCCCGTCTTCATTAGCCCACTTTAGGAGCAGAACAGAAGGATATTGAACCCTATTTCATTTCATTTTCTGGTTTCCAGAGTCCAACATTGTTAAGTTCGAAAGCATGGCGATACTTTGTGGCCGCGACTGTAGAAAGTTTCGGGAATATCATACCGAATTACACAATATCGATTTATATGGACTTCATTTAATTTTAATTCTATAAAAGGAAAGTTATATATTCTGTAAATACACCCATACCGGAAACAAATTTATGTTGGATTTCTATAGTGCTTTTTAGAGAACCGAGTTTCACTTAAACTAATCTATTAAGTAGATTCTATTGTCGATACAAATGGGCTGTTAATTTCTTTTATAAAATTTAATCGATATTACCCCTTATGTAGGTAGGGGATTTATCACCAGTACACTGGCTTACAGATACGCACAATGCCTTTATCGGTACACTACGTGGTCTTTATAATGAAAGTTGTGCTATGTGGCTGCAATATTGTTTTTCTTAGTTTAAAGTAAGCAGAAGTAAAGTAATATTCTAGAAATTGCTACTGTTTTGGTTTTCGTAATGTTGCTACGGATATAATCTTTATTCATTTGATATCATTCTTCGAACAAAATTAATAATTTAAAAATCAAACCATCTGAAAACCGTGACAGTCTGAAGTTCAAAGCACGATATTATCCTCCAGGAACCGGGATTAACGTATTGCTTTGAGCGAAGTTATCAGTGATTGTAGTTTTGACGTATGCTTTGAGCGCTACAGACGATACTGGTCATTCGAATCTGAGCCTTTACTTATTTATATGCCCACATTTATACGCCATCGTTCTTCTACACTCTACACAGTTCGTTTGTGGACACTCTACAGGCCACAAATTTTATCCAATTATGACGAAACTGGAAATATAGGTCTATCTCCCAAAGATCTCGATTCCTATCGATATTGGCATATCAAGGTTGTGGCGTCTCTATACGTCACTATTTTTATCCGATTTTGATGAAACTTTAAACATGCTAATATCCCAAAGATCTTGGTTCCTGTCAATATTTGCGATATCGAGCCGTAACTTTCTGTATTATGTGCCCTAAATGTACGAAAGATCGGGTTTTTAGCTTGTGGCACTTTAGAGGTCACAATTTTTATCTGCTTTAAAATTCGCGCATATCGGATCGTAACTTACTGAATTATGGTCCATGATTCTACGACAAATAATATTTTTAGTCTGTGGTCCTTCTAGCCGTCACAATTTTTACTATCCGATTTCACGTTTAAATATAAAACCTCTACAACCTAGTGACAGCTGAGTTTGAATTTCGTGAAAATCGGAAACTGTCTGACAAAATGGCCGCTCCTTGTACACAAATAGTGTAAAAGTAAGTAATGCCAATGTTTTGGACCCTCTAGAAGTAATATTTTTTAATCAGATTGTGATGAAATTTGAAATATATGTTTATGTCCCGAAAATCTCAGTTCCTGTAGATTTTAGACCCTGAATGTATGAGAACTTGGGGTTTCTTTTAGGTTCCCTGCCCGACCGTTGCAAAATGTGTGCAATACTTGCATGGCTTGTTAAATTAAATCATTAAAGGACCGAACTATTCTAACCTACTTAAAATCTGAGCCACCCTACGGCATCGAATGTTGATTATGGTCATGTTAATAAAATATGTCTAATTAATAATCCAAGATTTGTCGCAACCCATATAACGGAATATGAATGTATATACACGGATTTACATTCAATCGTTTCTGTTTTTACTGTAATTTCTAATCAGTTATGTTAGACGAAATGAATGGCAGTCGGTGGCGCCTGGTTATCCCAGTCTATTCCGGTAGTCTTTCCTTCTGGAATATGTGTAGCCTTGTTCATTCAGTCACTTCATTACAAATAGCGCTCGAAGCATTCTGGTACGCGATTCGTGCTCCAAAAATACAATTTTCATTGTTAAGGTAACAACATCAATGTTGATTTAAATGGACCAATAATGTGTGATTGCAATTTCGGAGACTGGATGATACTGAGTTAAATACTAAACTTGTTTCGGTATCGACGTGTTCTTGAATTTTTTGTATTACATAACATATTATAACTAATGCATCCACCGAATAAAAACAAACAACCAATGTATATAGTTCACACATAAATAAACCCATTTTAAAGTAAGTAATTCTGCCTATTGTAGGTGTTATTTTAGGCTTGTCGGGATATATAACACCGAAAAAATTGTCTTACACTAAAAGCACAACCACTTACTGCAGTCGGTAATTTACAGAAAAGAAAGTCACGTAAAGGAAAATATGAGCCTCTGAAATTAATATTTCCGAGTACACTGAGTGCGAACAGTGGGTGTGAAAATCACCATCGTTTTTTTTTTAGAATAGTTGATAAAATACTCCGTCACTATACCAATATTATCACTTTTTATATCGATGGATTTGTTTTGTCAATGTATAAAAGACAGACACTAAAACGTGTTTGATTGTTGGAAAATAATTGTTATGATTGGCACGCTGCTAGGAAAAAAAAATTCTCTTCTATAAACTATATTATTTCACGGATAGAAAACAGACCTTGCATTTATATGGCATCAGTGTACACCTTGTGTATTTAAAAACATATTCTGTCATATCTTTGATTTACAAAAATATTTCATCGGATTACTCGTATATTTGGAGAATTTCTAATTTCTTAAAATATAGCGGGTAAGTCTTTTTGAAAATCTGAATTTTACTCAACTGTAACAGCATGTTCCTGAAGCAAAGACTGAGAGTTTTACAACATCTGGATGTTGCTAGATTATTACTTCAAAATTCACGGAGGTATAGCTACGTTATCTACAGACACGTGAACAGTAGCGTCCAATCAGAGGTGGTGACATCGCGACTTCCAGGGAAACCTTGACATGGAACTTTGCAACTCGATTATTACAGGTAGAGATTTTAGCTTTAAAAGTGGAAGACTTGGTATTCGGGAAGACCGAGGAATCCTAAAAGCTCACAAGATGGACTTGTGCCCAATCAAAAATAGTGCCGATATATACAGGGTATTACGTGAAGTTCATGATAAGATGAAGGTAGTTAAAGCGAGATCAAGCCTTCTACTGAAAGGACTTTATTGAACGTAAGTTTAATTTAATTAATCCACATTACCGATGTTCTGCATATGGGGTCTTCCCATATCACCGACTCACCAGAATTTCGAAAGACGACAAAACATATTTATGCAAATATAGAACGCATTACCATAAAGAAAAACTGTTCGGTAACTATTTTAATGGTCCAGTCTTCACTTTTTGTGCTAGAATTACTTATGTTTAAACCTAATTTATTTGAACTTGCATACGGGTTCTTAGACTGTATCAATTGTAACCTTAAACAAACAGTGAAACGCCCCGAGGTGGGTCAGGGAGACATTTCCGGAAAATATTGAAAAATCAATGCCAATTCGTAGATTCTCTTGTGTAAGAAAATCATGTTTGCTATCGAGAAAAGAGTCCTCTTTCCATTGGTAGGCTTTCGGTCCATTGCAATACGAGATCAAAATATAACCGATTTTTTGTCATAACATTGCGTTGAAAATCTTTAATTTGAAAATAGAAAGTAATTTGCAGACGATAGGATACAATTCCAACAATCCGCTGAACACCCGTTCAGACCGCACAAGGTTGATTTAGTCTGTTCTAGTCAGGGGCCTATTTCACGAAATTTTAACTAAGATAAGATCCCAATTTTAGTAATTTGATTGGATAATATTAGATTGATTTTAGTGCTTAGCCAATCAAAATTGAAGTATCTACTAAAATTGGATTTTATCTTAAGTTAAAATTTCGTGAAACAGGGCCCTGGTCTATATCACCCAGACAGATATTCTAAGAATAGTCTGGATGGGTTGTCAACATTTGAGAATAATAGGTCAGTGGCTAGATTATCTGGTCTTTTGCACTTTCATGGACCAAGTCTAAGGGAAGTAACAAGAAATTAATTTAATAATTACCATTTCAGAAAATCCATTTGCATTGCCAGTTTCATATCTAACACTCTTATTTCGTTCATTTTAAAATTTCTCGCTTGGTGGACCATATCTATGTAGTTTAACTAATCCTTTTTCTTCGGGTGCAAACCTTATTTTCCAACATTTTGTCTGTGTTGGGGGTGGGGTTGGAGCACCCTAAAGCCCAATCAGCGCCCCCATCCCAACAATTTTGTGCTAGCTACGGGCCTAGTATAGCGATACCATACCAAATTAGTGTAAATTTATCAGGCTCACGAGAATGGAATATCGTCGAACTTTGTTTCTGTTTATTTCAAATTAATCTGTCTCAATCCGATTGACGATTAAATTGTATGAACTAATTAGCTTTCATAACTATCAGAAGACAGAAACATGATTTTTACGTCATTAGAGCTTGAAAATGATTGTTCACCGCGTATCTATCAAAAACGTGCGGGGTTTTTTTTTTTGTTTTGTTTTTAAATCTCCTCCCCGAACTATTTTCTTGGCAGGTTTATGAAAGGTAAAACACATACATATTTGCATTAATGACAAAAATAAAAGTTTTTGAAAAACAACATTTAGATTTTTATGTATTTAATACCAAAGAGTAGTAATCTTTTAACTGTTCATATGACATAAACAAGAATGGGTGAGGGTATGTGTCGAGAGGGGGGGGGGGGCGGAGCCTGCAATCAGCAATCTGGCTATTCTTTAAAAACTTCTCGAACAACAACAAAGCTTTTTGGAGATTTTATTGCATTTAACACTTGCTAATTTCCAAGTGGAGACAGCAGAATCACCAATGAGTACTATTAGTTTTATTTAGTCTATTCCTTACTTCTTGATCAATCTGAGGGGTGCAATAAACACGGATGATATTATAATGAAACGGATCTTACCACCCACTCGCTAGCAATCCAAAGTTTCATAATCACGAATAACTGGAAATAATTATGCTTCTAAAATAGTGAATATATTTCAAGTTACACTAATGAATATTTTAATAATAGTGTGAACACGTAATACACAGGGAAGTTTAACCGATCTAATTTGTGAATGATCTTATAATTAACCCAATAGTACCAACAGTTGAATGACATTTAGAAATAGTTTCTAACTTGTCATAAAGAAAGACGATTTATACGGATTCCATTTAATTTAATTCCATAAAAGGAAAGTTACTGTAACCACATCCATACCGGAAAACAATTAGCGTGCAGTTGCCTTTAAAATAACTTACGTGATAAACGAATGCTTTTTATAGATCGGATTTTCATTTAAATTATCTATGATTCTGTTGTCCAGACAACAAGGCTATTAATTTCATTAATAAAATTTAATCGAATACGATATTACCCAAAGTGTAAGCAGGGGATTTATTTCCAGTACACTTTTTGAAAAACGATGCCTGTATCTCTGCACAACGTGATATTTTTTTTGGTTGGTGTATCGCTGTAATTAAATTGTTGCTATGTGACGTCTTAATCCCAGTTAAAAGTAAGCTTTTCTGAATGTTGCTATGGAAAAATGATAGTTCAGTCACTATTAACTGATATCATTCTTTAACCAATAATTTCAAAATCAAACGCTCTGAAAAAAATTATAGCCTTGAGTTCAAAGCTAAAAATTATGCTCTAGCAACCTGGTTGGACGTATTGCTTTGGAAACGGTTATAAATTTGCTTCTCCAGCACGATAGCGACGATTCTAAACATACGCTGTACTAGCGGATGAGTAGCCAAGAAATAAATGTTTTAATGACCATTGTTTCACGAATACAGATATTAGTCCATTACATTTACACACACTACTTAACAGATATATACTTCCTTTTAAGATGGCTTTATTTATGAGGCCATACTAATAAATGTCCAAAACCTGATATCATGGTAGTATACACTAACATACATCTATGATTTTACAAGGGATTCGCGCTGAAAGCAATTAAGTAGATATCCGCCATTGCCTCTTTATCAAATGTTAGGGATCAAGAGATTTTGGTCTCAATTTGTTGTTGGTATGTACGATGTACCCTTAATGCTTTGGTAAGATACATTGGTCATTGCCTCAAGGTAAAGTTTTACCATGTAGAGACTTAGCCTTTTAATTCCAATTCCATCAAACTAATTCCAGACAATTGCATTCGTTTGCTTTCTAGGAGACCTGATATTACTCCTTATTTGATAAGAATTTTTGAACATGTATCACTACTGAAACAGGAGATACAGAGATTGCGCTGGGAAGAGGAGGAAAAGCGTTCATAACTATAGTTTATGCTAGTATGTCTCTTAAAGGACAATATTGGTGTCAATCATTATCACATATTATGTGATAGAACTGGTTAAACACATTCCAAATACAATTTTAACACATAGATCATTGAAACGATAGATGCGTAATCAAGGTTTCCTGAATCGGAATTGACTGACGTGACTAGTTATAACAGATACACAGCCGAATTTCTGCTCACTAATAATTCTCAATTCTTTATATAAATTGTCAGATATGCCCTCGCAGTCTTCGAAGGAATTATTAGTGTGCAGAAATTCGCCCGTGTATCTGTTATCATTCGTCACTTACGTTAGTTGTATAGAGAGACAACTCGTGTTTTCCTTTTGCGTTCGTCTCTTCCGATTGTTGAAACCTTTATTACTCAATTATCGTAGCAATGATCTCTTAATTAAAATTATATCTTGAAAGTATCTAACCAGTTCTATTACATATGTGATAATGACTGACACCAATACTTTCCTTTAAATGAAGCAGCATCGCCATATTGATTGCACGTTACCAAAACAGGGCAAACGAAGGATGAATCTTATAGTAAGCTTTTTGTCGATTAATTCATAAATGAATTGTTAGCCTGTGGATATATACCATCGATGAGTAAATTGGGATAAAAAAAAGCTAACGTTAATAATAAAACCACAGCCATAATTTCAAATATAATTCTATGTCTACTGGTGGTCGATGCTGGACCACTGCAGCTGTGATGTCGTTGGTTAATAATTTCATCTTCTAATTTGACTATTATTAAATATATACTCCTGGTTAAAGCTATGGACACAGTGCATTTATTTTACGTAGAAAATATGAAAAGTTATAGAACCAACATATTAGCAATGTGCATATTATCCACAGTTAAAATACAGATGTGACGTCATCCTTTGATGTTGGCGTACCATTATTTCCAGTAATGTACGGGCAACTTGCCAATCGTACATTATCGTATTTCATTGAAAAGTACGCGCGGTAAAGTGTGTGTATTTTAAACTGTTTATTGAAACAACACTAGACTAAAGCCTCGTGCATTGTTTGACATGTCTGTGGTGAGTGTAGTCCTTCTGAACTGACTTGGAGAGAAAGGGGGTGCATGGTATCTTTAGATCCACGATTAATAGCGTATTCAAAATGGATTAGAACAAAATGTCCAATGCATGAATTTTATGAGTGTTATTGCAGTTGTCTATGTGGGTGATTTAATTGAGAAACATCTTTGTCATTTTTAAGGCACGGTTTCCTGTTAGTCTCGAACATAGTGAAAGTAAACGAACACCTATTCATTTGGGTTGACATAATACTGAATAGCGTGCAAATATTGACGAGAAATCAAACTCTCTTTTTTCACTTCTCCATTAAATCAACTTTACAAATAGTTTTAGCACTTATTTCTTAAATCAATTACAACTGATAACTCACAAAGAGAATCTATTTCCGATCTTCCGTAACATACAAGTAGTCCGGACAAGTTTTTTTTTTAAAACCCGAAGTTGGCATTTGTTATACATGTAGCTGACCCGTCGACCACCAGGCAGTACCAAAACTGATATCAATCGATTTATCTATGTCGGATTTTACAGTTTCGTTTCAAAATAAGTCGGTTGTGTCTTGTTGTTTGAATAAAGCACGTGTTCGGACATGTTTTCAGATTTCTTAATTTCTATTGATTCATGTTGTTCTTTGTTATAATGAGAATGTGCTTGTAACTTATTATTTTATCCTCTTTATCTTAAGCTTCATATTACAATAAATAAATTGTATTTTCACACCTGATAGTCTCGACAGGATAAACTCTAGAAAAATGGATTGAATTCTCCATATTAGAATCTGCTAATGCCATTTGTTTGATTTATGAAGTAAAGTGCTATTCTCGTTCCTGTGTTATTTTATTCCAGTTCTCTTTACGTCACATACATAAAATGAACGATATATTTTAATAGTTCTGAAAACACCTACGGACAATTTTTTAATATCCAAAAGACAAAACAGGAGTATCAATTCAAAAATTGAAATTGTGCGATTTATCATCTGTGGGGATTTAACATTACGAAATCAGTGACATTCCAAATCCCAGAATGACATAGTAAAGGGATTTGTGATGGATAGCTGTAATATATATATTTAATATCTTATGAAAAAGCAAAATTGCTTCCATAGACATAATCATGATGTATGGGTCGAGATGCGGTCCTACATGTAGCTTATCTTTTCTGTTGTAATATAATTAAAACGATCTGCACAAATGATGTTTCTAAAACCTACTTTAAAGCAGCTAAATCGCGAGTATATTCAGCACCTACATACGAACACAAATGGTTCGTAACACATATAATAATGCAATATGGATGTATAAAAACTGATTTGCATTCAATTGTTTCTGTGGTTACAATAATGTCTAATCATTTATGTTTTTCGAAATACGCCAGATGTCTCAATCGAATGGCAATCTCTAGCGTCTACACCGATATTATTTATTGCGCGTGCTCACCAGACAAGAATATGAGGTCAGCTTTTGACTTTTCTTGTGGAATATGTACCGAAACGAATCACTGTACGCGATTCGTGTACCAATGGTAAAATGTTTATTTTGTATTAAATACTGGATATTGTTGGGGGCTGGATAGACAAATGATTAGCACGTACGCGCTGTATAATTAGGTCTGACACGGTTTCGATTCTCTGCTTGTACGTGACAAGGAGTAGGGTCGACTGTCCATCCTCGTGGGTTTTCTCTGAGTTCTCTGGTTTCCTCCCACTGCTAAAGATCCCTGTATGCGAATTATAGAAATAACATTAAACCATTTGTTAGCCTCGAAATGGCCTAGTTTGTGTCGAATGGACGTTAAACTCCATTTCTCTCTATATATATTATATATAATTGTTGAATGAGTGCTTTCAAACGTGACGTGGTGATTATCAATTTTATCCCTAGTGACTTCGGATAATGGCAAGACTGCATAAAAAACCGTTTAGTAATAAAATGCTAGCTGTTTACATACTGTGAATTGGTGATTTGTCAAGTCTTTGTTTCTTAGTGTATAGTTATCAATGTTCCCTGGAGATGTATTTGGTAAGATTAGATAGAGAATCGACAGCTTTTGCTATTATAGTTAACAAAAATAGATATTAAGAGAATGTGCTGAAACTTCAGTCAACTTACTTCACTCTGAGCCTACATACAATTATCGTTTAACCTCGATTACCATTACTACCGTTGTTACGATATTACATAAAGTCTTGCTATATAAGTTAATTAATGTCTAATTACTAATTTATATACCATTTCAGGCCTAAACAATAAATTGCAATACTAAGATTTAGCTCTTGTATGTGGTCTGTTTAATTGGAATAATATGACCCACGAATTTTCTATTACTAGGTTTAAATCCGACATCCTCAGCACAAGATAAGGCGACCCATCTAAATTTCAAATTCGGAACGGACGATTGCTGGTTAAAAGTCCACCATTTTACACAGAAAAGACTGTCTGCAAGTAGTTGCCGCTGCCAGTGCATACTTAAATCACGAGCCATAATATCATCGTGGGATTTCATGAATAATTGTTAACACTATTTTTTATACAAGCTCCCGATCTCTGATTCAACCATTAAAAAATGTCATAGGTTTACGTTAGATCGAGCGTGTAAACACAGCTTTAAACTGTATTTAATTTGTTCGTTGTCTGATCTCAACTCCAGATTGTGGCATCGCGATCGCTGGGACCAAAACGGGAGTGGATATTCCACCATCACGCCAAATATCAACAAAGCAAGACGATGAATAGACATCCGCTGTTTTGAAAAATGATTTCAGGTTGATAATCAAATGCCATTTGGCACATCAGTAACAACTACGTAAGTGATAATTTCAAAATGAATTTGGGTCATTGTGAAAGATTTTGAAACTAACGGAAATAAAATTAGGAACTATATCGACACGAAGACATCATTGCCAATAGAGGATTTTTTCGCCATGTTTATGAAGGTACCCAAGGAGATTGGATCTATGACGCAAATGTTTAGGGGTTGTTTTATAACATAACCATTTGACGTTATAATTGCATATTATTATGATTTCAGAAATAATTGTTTTAGAACCGTTCCTCCATTTGTATACGATTCCATAATATTTGACGTGACAATAGCCTATTATTTTAGATTTTGGAAATAATGGAGCTTAATAATGTCGAGCAGGAACGACCGAGGTTTGACAAAATAAAATACCAGGTGACGTAGATTTAAATCCCACAATTCCAAAACAAAACACGAATCGGGGTTGACTTTGATAGCCAGTATTTCTATATGCTTCTATTACCATATTACTCTCGACGTTCCATCAAAATATAATAAACATTTTGTTTTTCTTTTACAAACTTTTGTGGTCCAAATTACTTGATCAATCTAATCGGGTGGTTTTACATTATTCTTTGTTTACCTAGACAGTATTTAACCCCAGTGTCACTTTCATTTGCTTCGATTGTTGTTTGATTTATTAACACTTCAATCTGTCAACGAATACTAGCGCAAGAAATATTGATTTTAAAAGAACTAGTGCGACTAGCGGTGTTAAATCGCCGTCGTATAAATATTCTACATTTTGCCAACTTTCTTAAAATTGATGGATTGTAAAATGAACAATTTGGCTAAATTTCAAAATTCAAAACCAGTTTCCCTCATTTTACCCTATATACCAGGTGCAGCTAAAATGTTCAAAACCATTTAATATTCGTTTTGATTTTGAAAAGAAACCCACAACAACCGAAATATCAATACATCACATTTATAATAAAATGGAGGAAATTAGGGAAACAACGATAAATACTCAAACTTTGTTCCTCTGTTTGTTTTTAAGATTCCGTTGCATTTGCTTTCTCCCAAACTTTCGCTTATCTTGCAACAAGTTCCATACATGACCAAGGATGAACATCGGAAAGTTACATACCTTCGATATGACTGCAACTTGTATATCCATAGTCGTGTTAACCATAACACCCTAATTCCTGTCAGATTACACGTGGTTAATGTAATCACTTCGAAAATGAATGGGATACCAATCTAATGGTAAAAGTTATAACCGTGACCCAATGGCCATATATGTTCATGTTAAAAAAAAGGGTTTCAGTCATTCTTACTTCAATAACTGTTGTTTGTCTGGAATATCACACGGTGATTCTATTAGCGAAACGATGGTAGTCTACATTGTTTGCAGATGAATTCACCGGGGGCCAGCAGAATAGATAGTAAATAGAATGTGTCCCAAGACCGATACTTGGGGAACACCAAATTCTGCGTTGGCTTGATCTGATTAAGAATTTGTCTACCTATACAATACAATCTGGGCGTGATTAGATAAGTATAACGAATTGTCAGATACTTGTAAACAAACGATAAATTTCATACTGGGCGGTAGTTTTTAAGACAATCTGGTTCTAGGTTTGACTTCTTTAGTAATGTTCTTACATGGACTGCTTCGAACGCAGTCAGAAACTAGCAGCAGAGATGCAATCAAAGTGAATAATATCTGAAATAAGTTGGGTAAAGATATCTTTAAAAGCCATGTTGGTATAGCGTCCAAATCGCATGATTAAATGTCAGTCGGGTTGGTTTGAATCCTGTGCGCGTCTTCATTAGTCCAGTCGAAGCAAAACAGTGGGACGTTAAACCCAATTTAGGTGTTTGGTTTCTTGACAGTTGGAATTCGATGTAAGTGTAGGACGTAGAGCCAAGGTAAATATACCATTCCTCTATAGTTTGGCGCTTAAATTTATTTCTGACCCCGTTAAAATCGAAATGGCCCCTTTAACTAATCATAATATGTATTATCTCTACTGAGCAGAACATGATCATCTTCTAAATCTATCAAGACATCCACCTAATAAAAACGTACACCCAGTCCAGAAGGAGAACTGTCGTATCTCAAAAAAAGTATGATCACGTTTAATAGATCTAGGGGACAAAATAATGACAAAGAAAGCAAGCAAGTTATTGAAATACAAGTGAACAATAATTATATGTTAGTCCCGAAATAACCTAGTGTATGTCAAGTGGACGTTGCCGCCCCCACCTCATCTCTCTCTACCTCTCCACTTTTAACAAAAAGTTTTATTTTGGTAAACTTGACAAGTGATATGATACTTGTGAATTGTTGCTTTTTTCCTCTTTCAAAATAGGGGGGTTGGGATGGCCTAGTGGTCTAGAGTGCCGCGCTTCGACCTCTAGCTGGCCGGTCACCTCTGGCTTGCGGTTGTGGTTTCGAGCCCTGGTGTGAGCGTATGTGGCATGGAGATAGGGGCGCCTTCTCAACCTCGTGGGTTTCCTCTGGGCAGTCAGGTTTCCTCCCACTGCTAAAGACCCCTACGCGCAAGCGAATTATTGAAATAAAATGAAACCATATGTTAGTCCCAAAATGACCTGGTTTGTGTCGAGTGGACGTTAAACCCCATTTCTCTCTCTCTATCTCTTTCAAAATAGCTTAGTCACAGGAACGAAATATTCGGTTTTGTCAAAATAAGACCGAATTTATTTGTTATTGTAATACAATTACCACTGAGTGCTTCTGTAGGCGACATGCGGATTTGTAGGTAAGCTATCATCGGCGATTGATAATGAAGATTCCGAATAAAGGATTAGAATGTATGGTTTATATAACTGCATTAACGTATAGATTTCTCGTGGCTGCATTACTCAAGTAAGAAATCGAATCTTTAATGTGACAATATACATCCGCGGAAAAAAGAATAAAAGATGGGAATATACGGTACGTTAAATTGATAAGATCTCCAAGTTAATTTTATTCTGTGATTTATTTCTTGAACTGTCTGTTTAGTTTTTAACATGCAATCATTATCTGAATAATATCATATGATTTACAGCGTACTGAATTTAAACATATACTGTTCATGGAGGGGGGGGGGGTGAAAGTCCGAATGGTTAGCGAGTGCGTCGCATGTCAACTGACGTGATTTCTATTTCCCGCTTGAACGTGACGAGGAGTAGCGTAGCTTGTCCAACACCTTGTTTGTGTCGAATGGACGTTAAATCCATTCTCTCTCTCTCTCACACACACACACACACACACACACTTTTCATGAAAATTTGCTCTACTATAATTTCTCATTGAATTAAAATGAAGCACTTATTTGGAATACGAATAAAAATGAGTACGCTAGCTTTTTGTTTTTGTTCAACATTGATGTTATGTTACCGTGAAAAGTTCATATTTAAGACAAAATGAAAACTTTAAATTGACACACGAATTGCGTGCAAGAATGCCTTCGAGCGCCATCTGTAACAAATCGACACAATGAACGAGGCTAAGCATATCCCCAGCAGAATACTACCGATGCAGACTGGAATAACCGGAGGCAAAAGATTGCCATTCAATTTGGACTCTTCACGTATTTCGACGATCATAACTAATTAGAAATTACATATACAGTAAAAACAGAAATGATTGAATGTAAATCAAATTCTACATTCATTATATGCATTGCGACCCATTTGTGTCCATTTCTAGGTGCCAACGAATAGAGATTTGGCTCTTTGAAATCATGAAAATTACCGAAAACAAGAAAGAAAATGTATATTCGAACCCCTTTCTTCGATTCTAAATCAACCAGTCAACAAAGATCGACATGTAAAATGGGGGAAAATGAATGGAGAGAAAGACTGATAATAACTTTTGTCCTTGCAAAAACCAGCGTAGGAATAAAAGGTGAGCTGCGCCTATAATAATAATAATAATGTCAATTTCTAGATCGACAAATCCATCCATAAGCATGTTCAAAGCGTTTTTAAAACGAAGTAAAAACATATCAATTAATTTAGTCTGGATAAGATATACTGAGCGCCATAGAAAACGCATCACTTTGTTTTTCGTAAACAAAATGATGCTGTAAACATATCTTATTTATTTTGCTTCTTATTGTGAATATTCAAATTGGAAAACATCAATAACAACACATTTGTACACTTATGGATGTTTAATCTCAGACTTTGTACCGTTAATCATCCATAAGTGTACAAATGTGTTGTTATTGATGTGTTCCCATTTGAATATTGTTCACAATAAGAAGCAAAAAAAAATAAATAAAATATGTTTACAGGATCATTTTGTTATACGAAAAACTAAGTGATGCGTTTTCTATGGCGCTCAGTATAGTTTAAACAGTATAGTTTTTAAATGTGATTTAGAACTTGATAAGAGTTTTACAGTCACGGACATTGGCAAACTATTCCAGAGTTTTTGATGGCGGAATGCATAAAACGTTTTGATGTTGGGATCTCAAAGTGCGGGGAGGCTGGTATACAGTGAATATTATTTCAGCTTAGAAAGGAAAAAAAAGGCTACAGAAGGAAGAACGATCGAGTGAAGGTTTCGGATATGACAGCAATCAAACAAAGACTAGCAAAATTTGACATATCGGTATGGTATAGGCTACCAAGGTTTATTAAAATGGAAGGAAGCATGTAGACGCATCACAATCTAAGTCTAAGTCCTAGAATAATTGCGAACGTCATTCAAATTCCAACTCGTCTGGATATAAGACCATATTCCAAGTTTAATTAAAATCAAATGAAATCTGTAAAATTCTTATTGTCACAAGCTATACTTGACGTATTTTGTCTAAGCCAAGGGCAATAACTTAGCGATGATTTTCATCTGTTTAATGCGATTACACAAAGAAGGAAATTTTGCCGAGGGAAACTATCGAATTTGATGATTTGTAATGACTGACTCCAGGACTGTAACTAATTTTTTTCTTAAATTGAAAGTGGATGCCACGGAAATATACAGGTAGATCTATAAACTAATAGTAAGTGCAAGAGGAACACACATAACACTTATCTGAGAACAAGACACAAACATTTCAAGCAGTGAACAACAAATTATATCAAATCAAGTGAATGGATAAGGCAACATTATTCATAAATATCCGTCAATCGCTGTGTGGAGGGTTTTTCGGAATTCGTAGATACACTATAATTATGCCTACATCACAACTAAAGAAATTATATATCCCAAAGACAAGGATGTAGCACCGTATTATGTGGCTTAGAGCTCAAATTTTTTTTTATATAATCAATCATTTATAATTGAATAAAGTTATGTGTGTTAATAAAAGATAAATCATTCATAGACTGCAGTGCAGTTCCGATTTCCTTTTAGCATTCAGCACCCTTAGGGAATGTAATAAATAATTATTCAATTTATATAATTTATATTCGTTTTATCTTAACTTTATTGGCCTAGTATAGTGTGTTGACTTTCGTAGAACGATAATATGGTTTTGATTTCACTCCAGTGGCCAAAACAAGAAAATAAATCATAAATAGCGAAATTCAAGTCTCACTAAGATATATCCACTCTTAGAAAATACCGACTTAATAGTTCGCCTCGTTTCTTTCATTTCCGTTAATTTCCTAGTCTCGTTCACTGACAATGAATCTGTAAGACTACACAGGCTGGTCTGGAAGATTTATATCTGACTAAATAATCGCAGTTTGTGTTTGTTATATTTTTCAGTTTTGATTAACTAATTTAAAAGATATTCCTTAGAAATTTCCTGAATTAAGAGGAAATGCGCCGCCCGGCAACGCACAAGCGAGAGAGAGAAGGGGGGGGGGGGGGGTCATGTCTAAGTTAAAGAAAATTATATACACGCCACAAGCGCCTAAGCATCGAAAAGACTTTTATCTGGTTCTTTTTTTTCTGTGTATAGATGCATATTTAATATTAAATAAGTAACATTTTCCTGTTGGAAAGTCCGCAAACCAGTCTAGTTTTACTGTCGACTGATTTAAGGAGTGTCTGTAACAAAGTACATTTAACTTTTCATCAAATTGAACGATCATTTAGGTGCTTATAACTTTATAACCTGAGCTGGTCTTTTATATTTTATATGAAATTGACGGGCGGAAAGGAGCTTTCAGTACCTGTATTCCTGTTGTAATTAAGTAGATGTATTACATTCTGTTCCGATGTAAATAAGCCATATATTTACGAAACTGATCTCTTGTATCACTAAGGTAGTGTTACAGGTTTCGAATTGTAAGTGGTGGTTATCGTTCACATTGCAGACACTTCTTGATCTTCCTTTAAACACCCGTGCAATACTACTTTGCACATTGGAATGAGAGAAAGAAATGGGGTTTAACGTCGACTCGACACAAACTAGGTCATTTTGGTACTAACATATGGTTTTCATTTTATTTCAATAATTCGCTTGCGCGTAGGTGTCTTAAGCAGTGGGAAGAAACCGGAGTGCCCGAAGGAAATCCACGAGGTTGAGACATTGGAATGACTGTCGACATACTACTACACTGCTTTTATATTCAGTCTTCGTGTCATTTAGAACATTTATTTTATAAAACACCGGTGCGTTGTATCAAAATGCGATTAGACGATCTAAAAACCAAAACAAATGAAGATCCGTAAAAAACAGATTGCTACATTTTAGGTGGCTTTAACCCCAAAAAGTGGATTACGCCCCACCCCTCCATCCTGAGAGATTTTTGTTTTAAACTAGAATTATAGAATCAACAAATTTACTCTTTCGGAGCAAAGTTATGATTATTTTAAGTTTTGACAAGAAAGAGCTTAGTCTCGATTGTTAAATGTCATTGTTAGCAAAGATACGACAGACGTCGTCTTATGAATTCAGGATTTAAGTCCACCAATTGCCTAGATAGTCGATGAAAGGCTAATTATTTATATATCAGAAAACAACCTTCAAAGGGCAGATTTAGTTCTTACATTATCCATTTTTTAAACTAAACTATACTTGCTGGAGAAAATGTTTAGATTTTTGACATTTGATTTCATGGAATGTCAATGAATAAGCCTAATAGAAATAATAGAAATCCCAAAGACAAATGCCATTACTGTCTATTTTATCTAATTTAAGAACAAGTATAATCATTATACTGTATTCTTTAAAGGTAATCAGTTTATTTTAAGACAAGAAAATGTGGAAAAACAACCCGTGTTTTTGTGTAATTATCTACAATTATATTAGATCTTTTCTCTGAGGAATGCTGCATTAAGCGTTTTCAAAATGACAAAACATGATTTTTTAGATGGTTTTCCAAACATTAGACCTATAGAACCCATAAAAACAATTTAACTATATTGTCAAATGAAATGGGGTTTAACGTCCTACTTTTCTGCACTGACTGGGCAAATGAAGACAGTCGTGCAAAACATATAGATTGTCAAAATAGTATATCAAAAAATATAATATTTATGGTAAATACTGGATTATATTCTAATCTATTGTTATCTATTTAGGATAATGTATCTTCAATAAAATGGAGCCATAGAGGAACCTGAAATATTCTAGCTAGCCTGTTTTTTGTGATATTAGGTTGGATCTTCTAAACTCTTCACTATTTTGGTTAATTTATTTAATCAATCCCAAATTTGATAAGGAGCCATTTTTCGTAAGACAATGTCAATTTAATGAAGTCTGAAACAGTACAGGGCTCTATGTGTCTACCATTAAGTTGTCAATAACTCAATCGTATATCCTCAAACAAAGAATCTTGCCGTGAACGATATCCTTGTATTTTGTATCAAAGACAAATTAACCAAACGCTTTCGTGTAAGTGACTTGATTATATTTTCGAGATTCCGATGAAATCCCTCTTCAAAAATCTACAGCGTCTGCCCTAATATAATTGAATAATAGTTGTTCTCAGAAATGTCTATATTTATTTAGTTTTATGTATACCGTAAAGTTGTTATGGACCAAATCAAATTGTTTATTAAAAGCCAAAAAATGTACTTTGTAAAGGTTATAAGGAATTATGAATTGGTAAATTGGGGAAAATACAAGATTTAGAAGAACAAATGACATTAGCTTAACTGAATGCATAGCGTTTCGGCTATCTTTACCGCCATCGACGGAAGCAGATGTTAAACCCTGCGGACTAGTAGTACTATTTAGTTTCAGTCACAGAGGTTTCAGGTCTAACTCTAATTAGTTTGCTCCTACTAGCATCAGTTCGAAGCTATTTGCTCCGTCGATCTGCTTTTAAAACAGTCTTGCCCCGTGTACACCTGTGTGCCAAGGCTGTCACGTTAAAAATATCATTGTATGCATATTCTATTTTCTTTACCACAGCCGTCGGACTTATTCCTTGTAATCCAAAATAGCCATTGGCCACCCCGATGCAAAGAAGATTTAAAACGAATTCACTCTTGTAATATAACTGGATTGGAGATGGGGACTGTTTTATTGATCAAGAATAATACCAAAGGATCATACGCAAGTCACTTGTAATGCGAGATCTTCGTGATAAATGAATATTACCAAACTGATTATAACACGGATCCTATTTCGTAACGTTTTTTGTCGTTTAAAATATCATTTTACTTTTCTTCCCTACAATAGGATCTGGAAGAGTTCTAAAATAAGGGATTAGCTAAACCAATGGTTTGATGTGTCGAGTTTTTATCACAAGCCTAACGAAAAGTATAAAATCGAAACGAAATATACATCTGTATTTTGATCAGATTGGAATATTACAGAGGCCATAGAAATAACGACATGAGAAAATGCCAAATTGCAAATGTCTAAACCTCTTTGATATAGGTCAAAAATACCACTGTCGATCTTATTTGACTTTATGTGATAATTTAATCTCTACTATAAAACATCTACGTTTACAGATAAAGCAATTTTTTGTTCCACTGTTGGCACAACAGGCCTAACCTAATATCCAACTGAAAATAAGTAAATATGCTGATTTACGCTTAATCTAAAAAATTTAATCACATTGCACTTGACCAATCAATAATTGAAATAACACACCATATCAACCTAGTTCAACACTTTGATTCGATCTAAATCAAAGCAGCTTATCTCCTTTTATATTAGATTAAAAAAAAACAACGAACATATCTGTGTTCCTTTATATTCTTAAACATCAGAATAAAATTCAACTAAAGATTTTATTTTGGTATTTCTTTCAAATTCTCAAATGCATACAAATATTTCTAAACCTTTAGCAAACTTAATAACATTTATAGCATAATGTTTGAAAACCTGTCTAAAGCAGAATCTTTACATTACCATGATTGCCTCAAAATTACATTATATGCTGATTTCATGTGGAATATCACAGAGGAATATGATTTTCATGTGCTCTCCTGATTGACCCGAAATAGGTCTGCATATGAAAGATGTGTAAATATGCAATTTTCTGTCGCAAAGTTAGTAAAATGTCAGATGTGAAGTAGCATGTAGCATCATATATATATGTAAAGGTATGTAAATTTGTTTTTCTACTTAAATAATGAAATTGGAGACATTTTACGGTGCAAAACTACATGCGGTTACTGTCCGAGAAAAACAAACGACAAAGTCGTCTGTTAGCTAAGTGGCCTCCACAAATGTGAAGTATATATGCTATAGCATCATGCTTTCTAACGTGATAATATAACACTAAATGTGCTCTTTTTAAATTTTATAGAGCGAATTCATACTGTTTGATACATTGTTGGCGGGGGCATCGATCATTTTATGTTTCATGGTGGAAAATCCGGAATAAGTTTCATCGACCAAATATTGAACTATAAAAAAAAACGAAAAATGATCTGTTTTAATCAGATTGATATCGGAACGAACTGGTGAACTCCCCTGGCCTACAAGTTAGGGTTGGGTCTTTCTCACTTGCTTATCTCGGGGCTAACATATGGTTTAATTTTATTTGCCATCCGTATATTTCATTTACTAATTGACCAAAGCATTCATCTCATGCTTTGTTACTCGTATAATTTATTTTACAATTGCATGTTGTATTTTACAGTGGTAAAATTATATATGGTTCCCCTATTTTTTAATACAAATTATAAGGTATTCATAATCATCGAATATTTCGAGCGCTGGTTTCAGCGTGTGTGGCTTTGAGATGGGGCGACTTCTCAACTTCGTGGGTTTACTTGGGGTTGCCCGGTTTCTCCCGCAAGAAAGTCCCCTGTGTCATCAGTGGTAGTCACCCCCCCCCCCCCCCGAGAGATTTAAAAAAACGCAATATCGGACATGTTTGTTTTTTTTTCATTAAATAATTAAGTTAAATACGTAAACATTCAGTACATGTAGACACAAAAATGGAAATCATATTAAATGTAGTATTTAAAGTATTATAACGTTAATCATATATATATAATATTTCTTTTGGTGTTGTTAAGATTAATTAGATTAAAAGGTAAACTAAAAACGAAATGAAATCATTGTTTTTTGATCGGCTTAATGCCTATGTTATATGAACCAACAGCAACAGTGAATGTTTACAAACAAACGTCAAAGCCTAACAATAACAAACGTCAAGGTTGATATTGACGCGTGCGCAGAAACTCGTTCTCAGGGCGGGTTACGTTTACACTACAAAGATTTTACCGTGCCGTGTCTGGAACCGTTCTCAAACCACCTCGTTGAGGTGGTCTCGATTGGAACCGTTCCTGTCACGCCTTGACTCGACCCATTTACAGTACTAAACATAAGTAAAAAATGGAACCGTTCCACTTTCACTCAAAACGTTCCAGGTACGGTTAAAACGTGTAAAAGGGGATATAGAGTGTATTATTATATTGGGGGTGACTAAGTACGGCGATTATGATATTGGTTTCCTGGCCTCTATGCTCCATAGCCACAAGAACGTTTGTGCCCCTTCTATTTATATGTGCTTTAATCATAATCAGAAGGTATGAGCGACCGTCCTGCTCAAAAACGCCAACAACTTACCTTTACCTCATTCTTTACGAAAAAGAGGAAGGAAGTTGATACAGTAGATCGTGTGGAATGGATATCTGAAGTGAAATCAATCAGTCCTGTTGATGATGTCCAACCTGTTGTGTCTTCGGCTAGTGGTAATGTTGTTGATGTGGTTTCTCATGAGGTTTCATCAAATAAGCCATAAATTGAGGTTTTACCTGTATCGCCTTATGATGTTTCGCAGATCATCAGCGGAAATAATGGGTTGTCAGACTCGGATAAGATCAATGTCATCGACAGTTGTTGGAAGCCATCGCTTCAAGATTCGTTGGATTCTCGATTGTGTGAGTCGAAAAACCGTTATCTGTCCTTCCAGTGGAAATGGCTGACAGAACACACCTGGCTCGCTTATAGTAATCAGGTTGAATTTAGAGGCGGTTGGTGTTTACCCTGCTTGTTATTTTTAAAGGAACCCGAGAAAGCTCATCTTGGTGTCTTTGTAAAAGCTCCGTTCAGAAACTATAACAAGTCGAAAGCGTTGCTGAAGGGACTTGAAGGGAAGAAATATCATACATTGTGTTGTGACCGGGTAACTTTTATTCGCGGACATCTGACCAATATTGGAGGCCGTATTGATGTACAATTAGATAGAATAAAGCATTCTTCCGCCCATCGTCGAAGCGGTATTGCTCTGTGCTAAGCAGCAAATTGCTATGCGTGGTCATCGCGACGATAAATTGAATTTCTCGGAGGAACCTGACGCTAACGAAGGGAATTTCAGCGCAATTCTTCGTCTCCTTGCTAAGTCTAACTCTACGCTCAGAGACCATCTTGTGAATGGACCAAAGAATGCCCGGTATACAAGTAAAACTATTTAGTCATCGATTCTGTCCATTGCAGCTGACCTTTACCGTGATTATTTTCCGGCGTTGTTTGGAGAAATGCCCGCACTACTCACTAATAGCAGACGAAACGACGATCAGTTTTATCTGTATGTCTACGAATCCTGGACTTCATTTCTGACATAAACAAACCGAGAAAAATGGAAGTTCTTCTCGACATATGTGACCTTCAACGGTTGACCGGAGAGGCTATCGCTAAGTCAATTGTAGAGAGTCTCGAAAAGCAGAAAGTGCGAATCAGTAATTGCAAGGGTCAGGCATACGATACCACTGCTTCAATGAGTTCAGACAAAAAGGGAGTCCAAGCTGAAATTTCCAAGCTGGCACCTGACGCAGAATATCAAGGTTGTTGTTTCCACTCTTTGAATTTGGTAATATGCAGTGCTAGCAACATAACTTCGATGAGGAACATGATGGACACATGTCGAGAACTGTACAGTTTTTTCGATAATTCACCCAAACGACCATCGGTTTTCCGAACTTGTGATCAGCACTCTATCGCCCGATTCGAAAAAAAATGATGTTGAAGATCCTTTGTCGTACGTGATGGATTGCACGGCATACTACCTTCGCAACCATTTTCGATCTCTACGAGTACATCGTCATAAAACTTAAAGAAATCTGCGAGCCAAGTGGCGACGACAGATACCACCCATCGACTGGCGACACCTGGAGCTGGGATAGTAAAACGTGTACAAACGCCAATGGACTGCGCCATACCTTTAACAGCTTGGGCCACATCGTGAACTTCATTATCGCCAAAGAATTCCTTGAACCATTGCGGCCCTTGGTCTCATGTCTGCAGGGCGAATTAATAGAAGTCTTTTTTGGCTTCCAGAAAGTCGAAGATATAAAATTTCATTATGAAAGCATGCGCCTAAATGAGGATGCCATTTTTAGTGCCGTGTATCAGGAAGCAATTACTGTTGCTGAGAAAGTCGGAGCGTCGGCGGGTAAACCAAGGCTGTGCAGCCGCCAAACCAACAGAGACAATATTCCATCAGATTCTACCGAGCATGACCGGAAACGAACAGTGGGAATTCCGTTTCTTGACGTTGTCTGTGCTGAAATGAAGTCTCGTTTCCATGAAAGTAAGGGGGCTCATTACGAAATAGTGGCTAACCGCACAGAGGAAGAGTTGCATAAACTGACTGAAACCTTGCTCACCAAATGGGGACATATCATGCCACTTGAATGCACGTTCAAGAGCGAACTGTGTAGATGGTTCAATTATTGGAGGCATCAGTCATCGATCAAGTCACGATCAGTAACTGAAACTCTCGCGACCGACGCCGATGCAACATTTTTCCGAATGTCCGCGAGTTGCCCACAGTCCTTGCTGTACTGCCGATCGGAAGTGTCGAGGCGGAAAGGTCATTTTCTTGTGTACGCCGTATTCATAATTGGCTCGGGAAAACTATCAGACTGTGCCGTTATTGCCATGCACGGGTTCGCGATACCAGTTTCAAACGAGGACATTTGCAAAAAATTCATCGCCGCATTTCCTCGCCGTATGAAAGGATCATCACTTTTGTCCGATTGATGCTTGTGAGTGAATGAAGTGCAAAATACGAACTATGCGCCCTTATCGCCGTTATTGTCATGCACGGGTTCGCGATACCAGTTTCAAACGAGGACATTTGCAAAAAATTCATCGCCGCATTTCCTCGCCGAATGAAAGGATCATCACTTTTGTCTGATTGATGCTTGTGAGTGAATGAAGTGCAAAATAAAGTGATAATAAAAAAAAAATATGCGTAGTATTAGTTAGGCCTAGGCCTAAGGCCTTTTTTGGTCTGCAGGGAAAATAAATATTCATTTATTTTGAAAAAAAAATGTCACTTTATTTCTTTGAGAACTATTGCCCAGAAGATACCTCAGATAGCACAAAATAGTTTTAACCCCCTTGGACACCCTATGCCCCCCACCCTTCTAGTGCTCCCGCCTTTGGTCGACCGCGCTTCGCCCCTGACCTGACCTCTTCTAGTCACCCCCCTGGAATAAATCCTGGATCCGCCACTGGTCATGATGATAGAACACTGTCTATCTTTTGTAAACTGTACCTTAAATATTATTATTATAGTTCATGTACACAGTTCCTTTGGGGTTTACATGATGCTGAAGATGGCGACAACAGAAAGACGTGCACAAAATGTTAGTACTGGATCTCCGTTAAAAAGCGTTTGGAACAACAATTTTTTCCCAATGCCATGGATCCTGGATGCGCTATCGCACCCACTTAACGCGTGAATAAACATACACTACATACCAGAAATTTCTTGAGACTCACTATGTCATACACACATTGCTGGCGTTGTTTGTCGGAACGAAAATAATGCCTGTTTGAACGTATGTTTACATTTGCACCTGCTGTATCAGATGATATGCCCCCCCCCCGACCAATCATGGAATGCAAATATAGTTTGTTAATGGCCCGTTAAATTTCTGTTGCTGGAAAGTCCGTTTCATTAACCGTTAGTTAATGGACTGATTAAAGTTCATCCAAGAGAAGACTGGCTATTCATTGGCTGAATTGTAAATTTTTAAATTCAATGTACACGTGAAACAATCATAGAAGTTAGTATTAACAAGAAACTGGAACAACCGTGCAGTCTGTTCACAAAGCTAAATTAAAGACGACGAATAAGAAAATGTAAAAAAAACAACAACAATATAGTATTTTATTATTTCGATTAAAAATTTTTAGCATAAATCTGTAGGAGAAAATATGAGATTTGCACTATAGAAACCGTAAAATATTTGGGGTCATTTTTCCGTACAGTGCCCCAAAAGTCTAGTTTACTATAGAATTTCATGCTGTAGCAAATGAAATTAAATAGTCCCCAATCTATTGAAGATAAAATACCAAACGGCAAATAAGCTGCAAATAAATTCTCCTGGTACCAAAAGTGTCAACAATATCCGTTTAGAAAAAGCCCTTTTGAAGGCAACGTCATCTTAAAAAGCCGACGTCGCTTTTTTCTCTATTGCTTAACATTGAAAAAAGCGGTGCGGATGGGTAAGTAATTTCGATTTGACAATGCTTTAGAACACTATAGCTTTGAGACTAATTGGGGCATATAGTTTTAATCAATACCTTGACTAAAGTCAAGAAAGCTACATATTTTGAACAATTTGAATATCCGCTTAGTTATAAAAAAATCTATTTCGTCTGGGAATAAAGAGTCAACAGTAATGCTGGCTTGTTGTAATACTGCTTTTATTTCTGGTTGTATTTCTAAACTTCACAAAAAATGAAAAGAATGAATTAACAGAACACTACACTTTTATAAAATAATGATGATATTTTTGTTAAAATCTTCTTGACAAGCTACACACAAGACATTAATAAGTGTCATGTAACAACAGATATTCTGGAAGCTCAGGAGTCATAAGTAGTCTTGTTACGAATAAGTCATTCGTTAGCACAGAAACAACAAAAGGGATGCATTTTATCTAGAAATGTCGAACATACAAGTAGATTGTCGAGACTGTGATGTATATTCCAGTATATAACAATAATCTCCAGTACACAGTATTTAGTAACTAGCAGAATATGATCTGCATTTAGTAAGATAGAAAATTGTTCGCTTTAAAGGACAACATTGGTGTCAGTCATTATCACACATGTGATAGAACTGGTTCAACACGTTCCAAGTATAATTTTAACACACAGATCATTGCTACGATAGGTGCGTAATGAAAATTTTAAGAACGGAAGTGACGAAAGCAAACGGAAAACAGGAGTTATCATTCTATACAACAGAATGAAGTGATAACAGATACAGGGGCGAATTTCCGCTCATATTGACTGTGACAGGATATTTGACAATTCAAACGAGAGCGTCGCTATCGCTGTAATATACGTCCACATTCCTGCTTTGGTTCATATGGTACTTTTTAAAATAATGTAGGTGTGACCACGCCCCCGTGGTTCGGGACATCACCAAAATAAATAGTTGCTATTCTTACGGTATAAGGAAAAAAAAAACAATATTATGTCAAGTTCCGAGATAATCCATTCAGATTCAGAAGGTCAGAATTCTCACTCCTTCGTGGTTTCGCATCGTTATGAGTTAACAGCTCGAAGCCAAAAATTAAACAAGGTTATTCTAAGAAGAGGTGACTCATCTTCTCGACTTTGAGCTGTTACTTTAAATTTATAAAGGATAGTGTTAGATCAATGGTGAGGCCCATCACATAATTAATTTGTCCAAAGAAACAGACAATGTGCCTAATGATTTCAAATCTGCAAGTGTTGTTTAAAAGAACGTGATAACCTGGTAATTATAGACCTGTGGCAATCTTGAATGTGGTGCCCAACGTAATAAACAAAGACGCAAAATGCTTTTGATTTTGTAAATCATTCCATTATAATAAACAAACTAGAATCAATGGGTATGAACAAAATGTCAGTTGGGTTTACTCTTGTTAAACTGGGGGTCGATGTACGTGGTATTCATTCTAGTTTTGGAAATATATCAAGTGGGTTCACTACTGGAACCCCTGGAAGTGAACCCCTTTTGTTCCTTTTCTATATCAACTTTTCGTCTTCAAAGGAATTATCAGTGAGCTGAAAATCGACAGTGTCTTTGTTGTCGCGCTCTACTTCACTCGGCGATCCTTTGTTTTTCGTCACCTCCCTTTTCTTCAAATATATGCCGTTGCAAAGATCTCTATCAAATACTTAATATCGGCTGACAAATAAATTGTTCTTTAAGTTGACAATTATTATTGTTCTTCGATGTAACAACGAAACACAAATGAATTGTAGTCAAATATAGTACATACCAGTTGAAAGGCAATGGAAAGCCGGATACAGATTACGGTAATGATTCTATGTAGTTTGAATATAAAATAGACCAACGCGGTTTACATTAGCATTGAAATGGGTTTATCGCAGTGATATAAATCGTTCTATAACATTATGTGTAATATTGTCCATCATTTCAAACGAACATTCCCCGAGGTTTCGTAACACGAATGATGTATGATGTTTGGATTTTACCAAGAACACAATTTTGAATTATGTCTGCTTTATTACTCTACTGGTTTCTTTTTTGTAATGGGAAGGTATAATGCTGTCGGTAAGCAGTTTCGTCTATATATATATTTTTTTTTTTTTTGAGTAAACAACTGTAACTATGAGTAAATATTGCGCCATTTGGGAGCCATCTTGCGGAAACATACAAAGAGATATCCATGATAGTTGACATTTACAAAAAAATACTTATATGTAACCTAGATATTATCTTTATTATATTTTTAAAAATTCTTTTTGTGCTAAACCGTATTTGCTACTATCATTATATTCTTTAATGACAAACTAGTTTTGGAATCAGGGCATATAACTCCCCACTAATCTTCCAAATCTTCACCCTTTTGTGAATCCTTTACAGTACATTGTAGAACAACTAATCCCTATGTTATCCTTCAATGCAAGGTAGCGCGGTTTGGGAGGGGGTATTGCTTGTAACGTTTTTTGAGCACAGTTACAGCAATATTGTGACAGTTTTTGATCCATATCTCTGATCATTACAGTATTATTTATGTCTATTGTATGTCAAATCTAATTAAATTCTCACTTTAAATGTATGTCTTTCTAAAGTGGTTTTAGGCTTTAGCTATGGTGGCTGAAAGCGTCCATTTAGATCGTCGTGTTTCTAGATACAACGCGAGAGTCGCCGTTGAGAAAGTCGCCGAAAAAGTCGTACTAGCTTATCGGCGACTCGCGACTTTCACAACACGAGAGTCGCCGTTAAGAAAGTCGCCGAAAAAATCGGCGACTTACTTAACGGCGACTCTCGCCTCGGAAGTTTATAGTTAGTTACATGCGCAATGGCTACATTTTACTTCTTGTATATAAAACGGAGTTTGTTTTCATTTAATTTACAAAGGGACATCATAAATAATCATTTATTTAATCTTTCCAAATATAATATACAGTGTCCGTCCTCTGAAATCTAGGCTACAGTTTCCGCACATTTAAATTATCGCAACATTCCCGCAGTGAATATTCGCTTGGCCGCTACAATCACTGATAAGCATGACATCGACGAGACTTAATGAGTACGGCATATTAACTTTTTTACTCCGACAAAGTAAATTCTCAAACATTTTTTTGAGGTAAAAGAAAAATAAATAAAAACGTTTGAAGTATTTGTAGTTAAAAAATATTTCCTATTTAGTGTAAATGGGCATTAAAATGAGTAAAATGCATCATTTTGCCCGAAGCAGTTAGGTGTTAAGTAAACACTGCACGAGCCGTTGAGCCAATGACTAACGCCGTGTTGTGGACAGTCATCTGTTACAGAGATAATTCGTAAGTAATTCTCTGTGAAACAGATTGTCAAAATCCATACTACATAACTCTATCGAAGAGACGCCCACGTTATAATAGCAGCAGACGACATTAATACTAGATACAGTCAGCCACTCGATGCGCACTCATCCCTGCGCATTGTACTTTGCACTTGTACTCTCCTCCATTTTATATACAAGAAGTAAATTGTAGCCATTGCGCATGTAACTAACTATAAACTTCCGAGGCGTGAGTCGCCGTTAAGAAAGTCGCCGATTTTTTCGGCGACTTTCTTAACGGCGACTCTCGTGTTGTGAAAGTCGCGGGTCGCCGATAAGCTAGTACGACGAAAAAGTCCGGCGACTTTCTCAACGGCGACTCTCGCGTTGTATCTGGAAACACGACGATCTAAATGGACGCTTTCAGCCACCATATTTAGCCCTGGAATGTCAATGTTCTTTTGAAAATATCATTTAAACCTCCTGGATAAACCACGACATTTACTGATATTACGAAACACCACTATAAGTATATAATTGGGCAAGTTATACATTAAATTTAATCTTAAAGTATTCAATTTATCGATTTTATATAGCCTTACCAATAAAATTTTGAACAATAGAAACGAAAAATGTAATTTGTTTACTTGTGTTGATTTAATCTTTTTACCAATATATGTCGCATATTGAAATATACACCCGATACATCATTGACGCGTGTGAATTTATTTACAAATTTTGGAATATACAGTATAAACTCGTATTTAAACACTGTTCATCAGTAATTAGATTTACTTAGATTAAAGTTATTATAGCTAAGTATCTCCCACGTCACTCTAGCTGATATCAAAACATAGAATGCATGGATTTGTCTTGTGAGCTTATAGCCCAGCAAAGAATAGAAGATTTGTCTTATGGGCTGAAACCCTTTCGAAGAGTTGTAAATATATATTATATGTGTTCATATCACAGCAAAGAATGTTTGCTTGTGGTTTTATACAAGAGTAACATTATTTTAAATAAAGTATTACATTCATACATCGCCTCTTGGAAATAATAGTACACATATACTCTAAATAATAGTCAGGGGCGTACATAACGATTTCGTTGGGGGGGGGGGTGTTTAGCCAAAATGCGACCGACTGATGCACATACCCCCACCCCCCAGTGCGAGTGACGCAGTCAGGTACCGAGCACCACGTGCGAGTTTTCTAGGGAATATGAGGATGGGGTAGGGGCGGTTTCAAATCTAGGGCGCCATCCACAATCCCACCTCACAATGAAAGTAAACAAAATACTGGCTATAACATTAAGCGGCCGGTAGAACATAGAGATAGTATAGTATAATTATATAGTTGTTCGCCGATCGTTCTCTCGTCGGAAAGTAGTTTTATTTTAGTTCAGCTATAGTTGATGTCATATTAATGATTGTGCTTATAACACTGAGTAATTTGAGAAAATTTTGAAAAATTGCTTCAATATCCCGGTATTTGAGGTCATTGCTGGGCGTAATTTCTGTGGAGTCGAACAGAAATGTCAGTCAATGGGACATAATCTCCAATTGTGTTTTGCAAGAGTTGGTATAACATCTATACAATCTGACGCCCCCGTCCCACACACCAGTGGTACTACAAACTAGGCAGTTCACTATAATCGTGAATATGATAGTGCTGAGACAGTATAAGACAACTGAGGAGTAAAAGAATGATTTTAAAATGGAATCGAGCGCCGAATTGCGAAAAAATTTCAGATATGTATCTGAGTAGAAGAATGATGTTATAATGCAATCGCGCCGTAGGCGCGAACATATTTCAGATATGTTACAGAACTTTTAAATTTTTGGGACTGGGGTTGATAAGAAATAGGACAGAATCTTGAGGCTTATCTGTCAATTTTGTGATTGTATGTTTATCTCATTAATTCATTTAGTCGGAGACCGACTGCGGTGAGTACTTTTTTTGAGACCGACTATTTTTTGCCATGGTAGAAAACATTTCATAGAACAACATACTCACAACAGAATAAGAGTGACAAGCAGACAAGGTTATTTTATACTATAGTTTTGTGTGACGTATGTAATTTAGGCACACGGATTCACGCAAATACATAGTATTTGGGATCTATTCTGGCACTGTTTTTGGGACCGACTGCAGTGATTGCACTTATTTTTTGACCGACTATTTTTCTCCCTTGGTGAAATTTTGTTGTTAGACCAACATACTCACAACAGAATAAGAGTGACGTATGCAATTAAGGCTCACGGATTCACTGGGATCTATTCTGGCATAGTGTTTTAGACCGACTGCAGTGACTGCGCTTACTTTGAGACCGACTATTTTTCTCCCTGGGTGAAATTTTATTGTTAGACCAACATACTCACAACAGAATGAATGTGAAACACATCTTTTCAAACATGATAAGTTGACAAGGTTGACCGCTCCTATTTTGCGACCGACTGCACTGATTTTGCGACCGACTATTTTTATACTAAAGTTTTGCGTGAGTAGCGTGACGTATACAGTGAGTACTTATTTTGATACCGACTGCACTGATTTTGCGACCGACTATTATTCTTTTTGCTGTAACATCCCCACCACACACACCCAAATTTACGCCCCTGATAATAGTACATATATATTCGTTCTAAAACGGTTCAAAGTAACGTTGACTCAGATGGTCTAAATCGTGCAATAGCGCCTGTCACAAAAGTGCAATGATAACAATATCAATATGTGCACAATAACAGCAGAATACGGTCTATTGTTAGAACCCATCTCTTCTCTCTCTCTCTCTCTCTCCTTCACTTTTGTTATTTCACGTATTGTTTCAACGTCCAATTAGGTAACGTTCAAAACTACGAAAAGTACAAAATTCCGCGCCACGTATCCTACCGAATTAATAAAATATCCGCGTACTGGTTATGGTTTACTGTCAGCACAACCTTGAACCAGACTATCATCTAATAAGTTATTACTTGTTACTTCAGTAAATATTAACGCGACATTTGTACAATTTCTTTTGACGATATGGCTGTGGGTACCACACACCTAGTTTTGGGTCAGACTAAAAGTCCATATTTACCAAAAAAAGAAACTGTCCAAGCTTTTTCTCAAAACCATAATTATGTATAACCTAGGTATTACCTTTCCCCAAACTGATCCCGCAGTGAATATTCGCTTGGCCGCTACAATCACTGATAAGCATGACATCGACGAGGCTTAATGAGTACGGCATATTAACTTTTTTACTCAGACAAATTAAATTCTCAAACATTTTTTTGAGGTAAAAGAAAAATAATTAAAGACGTTTGAAGTATTTGTAGTTAAAAAATATTTCCTATTTAGTGTAAATGGGTATTAAAATGAGTAAAATGCATCATTTTGCCCGAAGCAGTTAGGTGTTAAGTAAACATTGCACAAGCCGTTGAGCCAATGACTGGCGGCGTGTGCAGTCAACGCACGTGTTGTGGACAGTCATCTGTTACAGAGATAATTCGTAAGTAATTCTCTGTGAAACAGATTGACCTTTTCCTTGACTACCCCGTTCGATAATATTAAGCAAAACAACATCATTTTAGATTATGTTATGATATATGAATTAATGGATTTTCCTCCAGGACACATAACTCAATCGCAGCATAGTAAATCTGTTTAGCTGCATGAACATGGTGTCATGATTCATAATGTATCTAAAAAAGATATCCTTTGGGGACTATCAATGCCCTCCGCTTTAACGACACTGGTTTTGTACACTCAAATGTTTTATTTCTAAGCGCAGACGATGAAATATTTATTACGAAAATATGTTGAAAGGTATAATAATGTAGCTGTGGGCTGATTTTACTGATTATTTAAAGGGGCAAATAGAACGTTTTATTTTTTCTGCAATATATGTTAGATACAAACACCAAAATAACAAACTTAGAAATATTACTCCTTTAAGGATTGAAGGAAAATTTTATATAAGGCATTGTCTCGTTCTGAGATAAAGATAGTCATTTTTATTTATGTGGTTATTAAATTCGCACTCGGAGACGTTCGCATCGACACGTTTCAGCTAATTCATCTTCGATTTCTAACTGCCCAGGATTATTTTACATGCTCTAGAATCTGTTTACGGTTAGTTTGTATTTCCAAGGGTACCATAGACTATCTCCTTTAAAACGAAAAAAAGTCGTATTTTCTGTTGTGTCACCAAATTACTCTCACTATAGTCTGATCCGAATGACTTTTTTCGTCTAGAAATTACTATCAGATAATTGTGTGATATTGTTTAAGATACGTAGGTTTGTAAATAACGCCTGAAGGTTGGGATACGGTAAACTTAATTGTCGGCTAAATGTCATCGAATGAATGTTCTAATACACGGGGCTTATTCATGGAAAAACTCCCTTTTATGGAACACAGCTTTCTGAAGACATTGAAGTATGTATGTATAATTTAGTTATAAATGCTGAGACACGGGGTCGATTATTGTGTGGTGTTATTTTCTGTAAAGTATTGAAATGCCGTAGACTCTTTCACAGAATTTAAACATGGTTTTATTTTGGAGATTCTACACTTTTACGCTAGACAATGATACATTTCAAGTTTTGGATTGAGCAACTTTGAGTTAGTAACTCGTGAAGTTGCTTTCGCGATGAGATAATTCTGATTCCTTATTAAGTTATTAAAACTATATGAGCTGCACATTTACTCAGCGTCTTTTGTAAGGAGACCTGGTATGCAAAACAAATATTTAAAAAACATATATTTTTACAATGGTATAACCCATCAACACGTGATTAAGGAATCCATTTTACATTTAATTAAACGAAAGGATAATTTTGAGTCCAGCAAATATGGCCCGGTGGTCCAACAGTGACTATAAACAAACTCTTATTTCAATCTGTTCAGAATTAAATAATAATTTAGACTTGGGCAAGTTAGTGTTTTGGGTACAGCAGTACAAAACCAGGCGAACACCTGTATTAATCAACACCAGCATAGATCTAACTTGTGATTATCGATTGTATCGGAAAGGGTAAATGTTTTTAATTTTAACTGATTACACGAGTGGAGTAGTGTTTAATATGAATATTTTAGATTATTTATACGTATACCCACCTCCTGATCATTCGTAGTTTCATGATTAACATACCCAAGAATACAACATATGTATCGTGTATTGACAAGTTACCGGGAAAGAAAAGTAAAAAGTATTACTATATATTCTTTGTATATATGAAATCTTTTTCTTAAAAATATAACTTTATCTTATCTAGACATTCAAAATTTTTATCCTGCTTTTTATGCTAAGGCTATCCTTAAAATACATCACACAACTGTCATTGTACTGGGTAAAGTATGTTTTCCTGAAACCATTTAAGGTATCTATTATTATGCTAATTCCAAGTAGATATGCTATGGTAATTCATAGTTTGGTGTGACCGTACTAGAAAAGACAACTCACCAATTTGTTTTAACAACAATAATTGGGGACTTTTTCCCCGAGGGACGAAGACACTTAATTTTTTGGGTATGACACAGACAGTAGCTACAATTGTTTAATATAGGGATTATCTTGGGATGTTTGCTTCTTTAATTCACAGTTTAGAAAGCCAGTCTATATTTCCTAGTTAAAACTGGTTAATGGATTGGATGTTGCCATGTAACTCTTTTACTGTCGATTCAGAGCCCAAATGAGTTGCATTTCCTACCATAAACGACAGTCCTACCATAAACGACAGTTATCTTGAACAAGCGGTTCCCATGAAATCTACAGAGCCGATTTTCGTTCAAACTGGGGCCATATTCCATGATGTCAATATCTTCTAAACCGGACAAAAACTGTGACCTCTACAGAGTTTATAACCTTGATATTGTGTTTTATACTCTTTGCGTAAAGCGAGGTGGACATTTTGTCAAAACCATGTCGAAAATTGAACTCAGTCGTAATGTTTTAACGGTTTTGATAATCAAATAAAACTTGTGGTTTCACAAGCTAAAACGTGATTTTTCGTACAATCAGGGGCAATAATCCCCGAAGTTATGGTGGGATATTCGCATCAGAATCGATTAAAAAATTGTGACCATGAAGTTACGATATGATACATGTCAATATCGAAAGGATCTTGGGATAATAAACTTTATTTTTCAGATTTCGCCAAAATCGGGCAAAAATGTAAGCTGTAGAGAGTTCACATACAAAATGTGAACGGACATATGGTCGGATTGACAGGGGCGATGGTAAAGACTCCAAATGAAAATGTGGGCGTGTAAAAAAGAATTCATGTCGCGAACGATAATTAAGATGTACCTATATTAAGTCAAAGAGACGGGCATTCTGAAAAAAATATCTAGAAAGATCTTGCAGTATAAACCAGTAACACAAAATGCAATTTATAAACTACATAATTTATTTGCTATCTAATTTTCTTCAATCTACTTTATTATCTATCCGCCTTATTAACCCACCATCAAAATTATCCCCTATCTAATTAATCAACTATCGAATTTATCTAAGCTGATCGACACCTGTGAATAGCGTGGAATAATAGTAATAGGACATACTATTACTTTTGTGTAGAAAAAATCGTCACACATGTAAGACAAAATTAACAATGTAATTGTGTCTCCGTCTTTCAATTTATCATTTGCAGGAGGTTTTGCTCGATATCAATAATATTTTTCTGGTGGAGCAGTTAAAATGGCATTATAATAATACTGAGAAAATAAATTTAACATATCTGTAAAATCGCTTAAATGTCGAAAAACCAAACACCGATTTGCTAATGTATTGGCAAAATTGTCTAAATAGTATTCATTTAGGTGATAAATACTTCCCGTTTCGCATTTAGAGGGTGGGTGGGTGGAATTATTGTCCATTTAACCATACTTCAATCATTAGAATACGAGGCCCGTTTATCGATATTGTAGCTCAAATATTTAGAGATTTTGTTGGAAACTATTTAGGAAACACACATCTTAATAAATCTTTATTTGATCACATTGCGTTCAACTTTCAAAATATTTTCAACAAATTTGACCGTCCTTGCTTTTCTGCTTGAGTCTCGAGTTTCGAACATGAATCACGAAAGAAAATGTTATTTGTATATCAACAAAAAAGTATTTTTAACGTTTGAAGATTTGTAAAAGAACAGAAAAATATTCTCATTGCGGTATTTTGAGACAGACAGTGTCAGCTGTGATTAAATAATCCCCGCCTGCTATCCCAAACTAAAAAAAGGAGTACTCTTGGTGACAAAGATGACTCCGCTTCGGGAGTTTCATGAAAGTCTCCAGTATTTATTATTGTATATGTAGCTAGTTCTTGTTCACACAACTGCAGTTCCTACTTATATCATCAAACATACCCTATAAAACTTATGAAAGTGATGTCTAGCTTAATATTCTAGCGGTTACTATGTATACTGTTAGGCCTATATTTCAGCTGCAATTATCGATTTCCTCATTATATTTTCAAGCGATTTCTTGTGACTAATGACTTATAGTTAGACCGATCATGCTAGTCAGACTTTGATCAAAGCGTGATTTAAAAAAATAATCCAACCTGTTGGTGAGTGAAGCTAGTCTACCAAAAAAGAAAACAAATTTATCCATACTGTCACTGCCTAGTTACGAACATATTTTTATACGCCCACATTTTTATGTGGACGTATATTGTCGTCGCCCCTGTCCGTCCGTCCGTCCGTCCGTCCGTCCGTCCGTCCGTCCACATTTTTTTGTGAACAGTCTACAGGTCACAATTTTTATCCGATTTCAATTAAACTTAAAATATAGGTTTATCACCATAAGATCTCGGTTCCTTTCGATATTGGCATGTATCGGACTGTAACTTCATGGGTTATGGCCCCTGATTGTACGAAAAATCACGTTTTTTAGCTTGTGAACAGCGTAGAGGTCACAATTTTGAACCGATTTGGATGAAACTTGACATGTGTGTTTATAACCCAAAGATCTTGGTTCCTTTCGATATTTGCGCCAATCGGATCGTAACTTCCTGAATTATGGCCCCTGATTGTCCGAAAAATTGCCCTTTTTAGCTCGTGGTCCCTCTGGAGGTCAAAATTGTTATCCGATTTAAAAAACCGTGTGATTATATCACCGTTCCATGGTTATGAAGGTCGAGTTCGAATTTCGTGAAAATCGGACCAAAATTGACGGACAAAATGGCCGCCATTTGTACGCGAATAGTGTGAAAATATGTTAAATCAAGGTTGTGAACAGTGTAGAGGACACAATTTTGAACCGATTTGGATGAAACTTAAAATGCATGTTTATAACCCAAAGATCTTGGTTCCTTTCGATATTTGCGCCAATCGGATCGTAACTTCCTGAATTATGGCCCCTGATTGTCCGAAAAATTGCCCTTTTTAGCGTGTGGTCCCTATGGAGGTCAAAATTGTTATCCGATTTAAAAAAACGTTTTCTTATATCATTGTTCCATGGTTATGAAGGTCGAGGTTGAATTTCGTGAAAATCGGACCAACATTGACGGACAAAATGGCCGCCATTTGTACGCGAATAGTGTGAAAATATGTTATATCAAGGTTGTGAACAGTGTAGAGGACACAATTTTGAACCGATTTGGATGAAACTTGAAATGCATGTTTATAACCCAAAGATCTTGATTCCTTTCGATATTTGCGCCAATCGGATCGTAACTTGCTGAATTATGGCCCCTGATTGTCCGAAAAATCGCCCTTTTTAGCTTGTGGTGCCTCTGGAGGTCAAAATTGTTATCCGATTTAAAAAACCGTTTGATTATATCACCGTTCCATGGTTATGAAGGTCGAGTTTGAATTTCATGAAAATCGGACCAAAATTGACGGACAAAATGGCCGCCATTTGTACGCGAATAGTGTGAAAATATGTTAAATCAAGGTTGTGAACAGTGTAGAGGACACAATTTTGAACCGATTTGGATGAAACTTGAAATGCATGTTTATAACCCAAAGATCTTGATTCCTTTCGATATTTGCGCCAATCGGATCGTAACTTCCTGAATTATGGCCCCTGATTGTCCGAAAAATTGCCCTTTTTAGCTTGTGGTCCCTCTGGAGGTCAAAATTGTTATCCGATTTAAAAAAAACGTTTGATTATATCACCGTTCCATGGTTATGAAGGTTGAGTATGAATTTTGTGAAAATCGGACCAAAATTGACGGACAAAATGGCCGCCGTTTGTACACGAATATTGTGAAAATATGTTATATAAAGGTTGTGGACCTTATAGAGGTCACAATTTTGAACCGATTTTGATGAAACTTGACATGTAGTTTATAACCCAAAGATCTTGGTTCCTTTCGATATTTGCGCCCATTGGATCATAACTTCCTGAATTATGTCCCCGGATTGTCCGAAAAATCGCTTTTGTTCGCTTTTGGTCCCTCTGGAGGTCAAAATTATTATCCGATTTAAAAAAACGTTTGACTATATCACCGTTACATGGTAAAGAAGAGAGAGTTTGAATTACATGAAAACCGGACTAGAATTGACGGACAAAATGGCCGCCGTTTGTACACGAATAGTGTGAAAATATGTTATATCAAGGTTGTGGACCCTATAGAGGTCACAATTTTGAGTCGATTTTGATGAAACTTGGCAGGTATGTTTTAAACCCAAAGATCTTGGTTCCTTTCAATATTTGCGCCCATCGGGTCATTACTTCCTGAATTATGTCCCCTGATTGTACGAAAAATCACCCTTTTTAGCTTGTGGTGCCTCTGGAGGTCACAATTATTATATGATTTAAAAAAAACCGTTTGATTATAAAAACCAAACAAATTCTAATGATTTTTTGATAATTCCTTAATATGCGACAATTCTTGTTGACTGCCCGGACGATTTGGCTGCTGTGTGGGCGTATGTTTCGTTGCCTGGCAACCTATTTTTATATTTGAAAACGGTTTTTATGAATTTGTGACTGCTTTTCTACTGTTTTATATATTTTATAAATATGTTTTTATTAAAGACGATGTTTGAAAATGGCGCATGGTATACGACAAAATTGTCGATTGGTCGATCTAGAATTTTGGAAATTGGTGTAACACTATCTTAGTGATAAAAGAGATCAGAGTATAAAATAGCTACACAAGGAACACAAACGATAACATTTACATGGTTTATTAAGATACCATTCCGTCCTTTTGCCTCGGCAGCGGCTGATCTCGCGTGGGTCCATACGCTTGATCTTTCTCTGCTCGTCTGCGCATCGTCTCCGCTCGTGTGTCGGGAAACTCTAGGTTATATAGCTTTCATATGTTGTTTTTAAATGACATATGAGATTAATTACATGGTTAATTAGATCATAGCTAGTTCGTGTCTTAGCAGAAGTATATTTATACAGAGTTGGAAAGTCGATATTATATATCATCAAAAACCACTGTCAGTTAAACTCTAGGTTATATTGCCTTCATATACAGTTTGTAAATGACACATGGGATTTATTACATGGTTAATTAGATCATAGCTAGTTCGTGTCTTAACAGAAGTTGAAAAGTCGATATCATATATTATCAAAAACCACTGGAATCAATAAGTTCTAAGCCGCTAGATGCTCGTTCAATTTGATGAAAGTTATAGAGTACTTTAATTGTCTCATTACGGGTGATAAGAATATACATGTAGGAATTATAAATAACGGAGGAAAAATTGTATTTTGTAACAGATTCATTGCAGAAAAAAGTATCAGCTTTTACTCGAGTCTTTAAAATCGATATATAGTGTGAATTCATTGTACAGAGTAACATCTGGTTTCACAATTTTAAAGCTAAATTTGTCTTCTTTGTCTAAATTTATATATTTAATTTTTCATTATAAAGTCAAAGCAAACCAGAATATTTAATCGTTAAGCAGTCTAAAATGCATATTTAAAAGCTAGCGGTGTATATTGTGTTGATCAGATGGCAGTTTTTGTTATTTTGGGTGGTACGCTACATATTAAAAAAAATACCAATTTCATTTACCAACTATGTTCCCAACTTGGACCCAAAGCATGATAATAAAGGGTGCTCATGACAACAAATGTCAAATTTTCTCAGTCATGCCTGCATGGATTGTTATCAAATTTAACAAGAACAATCCTAATTGCAAGTCCAAAAAAGCTACTGGACAATGTTTGGCTATAGGCTGTGGGTTGTCTGGTATGCATGGAAACTAGAAAAAAAGGTGTATTGTTTTGAAAATTATATTAGCACAATACTAAAAAGAGATATCGATTATCACTCCAGTAGATGACACACCCAGAGGGTTGAGATGGCCTAGTGGTCTAGAGTACCGCGTTCGACCTCTAGCTGGCCGGTCACCTCTGGCTTGCGGCTGTGGTTTCGATCCCTGGTGTGAGCGTATGTGGCATGGAGATAGGGGCGCCTTCTCAACCTTGTGGGTTTCCTCCGGGCACTCCGGTTTCCTCCCACTGCTAAAGACCCCTACGCGCAAGCGAATTATTGAAATAAAATAAAACCATATGTTAGTCCCGAAATAACCTAGTTTGTGTCGAGTGTACGTTAAACCCCATTTCTCTCTCTCTCTCATCATGACACACCCAATTTACGAGTCTTTATAGCTTTTCGCAGCAACATCTACCCCAAATTAGAAGATTATTTAAAAGAAAAGTGGGTATAGAAACCACATTCCCATAAGGGGCAACAACTAAGGAGTTGGAGAGAAATGCTAATGGAAAGGCACAACTCACAAAGTCCACCTTCACGAAAGGTTGTGTCAACCAAATTAACTGTAGTTGTGCAGATTGTTACATTGGTGAATTCAAATAGTCCCGGATTAAGGAGAATGTGTCCAAAGCGCGCCACCAACCAATCTGCTGGTGTTGGTGCCAAACATCTAATGGAGAACCTACGGCATCGAGTCAGCTGGACTGACATGATTATGCGTTTGATATTTCAGCATTGAGTAGAGCAGGAGCAAACCCACAATGTTAGCCTGGCGACCCTACTCCTTGCCATGGACAAGCTGGTAATCGAACCCAAGCTCCTTGACTCAGTAAAGAATTTTGATCTAAAGCACAAGCGTTTGATATTTCAGCATTGAGTGGAGCAGGAGCAAACCCACAATGTTAGCCAGGCGACCCTACTCCTTGCCATGTACAAGCTGGAACCCACGCTCCTTGACTCAGTTAAGAAATTTAATCTAAAGCACAAGCGTTAAAGCGGGGCTAGTTTCGACCTAACAACTGAGAGCAACTAACTTCAACTGAAAATAGACGAACGAACTTAGAGAATATTATAGATCAATAGAAATAGTTCCACCCAGCTGAAGTCAGTTGCCCCTGTTTAACTGACTTCAACAACTCGTTTCCAGGACACAGTATCACATGATAAGAAAAATAACACATATGACATGTTTAAATAGGAACACGCTAACAGCGAGGCTGCCCCCCCTCACCAAAAACATATTACATGTTACACATATAAATCAATTGCACATATTTAGCTTTTTCAAAAGTATCGTGTAATCAAACTGATTATGTAGGCTTAGTCCAAGTATTAAATGTTTACTATCTAACTCAGGTTTTGAAGTACCAGATAAGTGCGTGAAACTGTACATTAAGTTTCATCTCTCTACATCAGTTAGTTGTGCTTAGCTTTAATGGGAAGTATCAGTCATTGAACTAATGAACATCTATACCTCAATTAAAAGCAGAATTGATTATTGTTATCTTCCGAAGTCGCGGCCAATCAAACTGCCTATCTCAACTTTATGGCATTAGAGGGAAAACCAACAGATGGATAGAATCATTTTTATCAGGAAGATCTTAATCAGTTGTAGTCGAAGGCCAGAAATCGAAGAGTGTTGAGGTAGAATCTGGTGTGCCTCGGGGCTCCGTATTAGGACCAAGTTTGTTCCTATTCTACATCAATGACATCCCCACTGGCATCGACTCAACAGTGCGCCTCTTTGCAGATGACACACTAGTCTACCTAACTATCTCATCAGCCAAAGATTGTTCAGTCGTGCAGGCTGACTTGACTAAATTACAAGAATGGGAGACACGTTGGACGATGACTTTTCATCCAGACAAATGTAATGTCCTAACAATTACCTGGAAAAAGAAACCAATCGACCATGCATACATACTCCACAACCCGGTCTAACATGTGACTTCCCCTAAATATCTTGGAGTAACATTTAACTCTGAAACCAATAAGGTAAGCTCGACAATAGGTTTTCTCAGAAGGAATCTAAATATTGGATCTATAAAAGTAAAAACCGAAGCATACCAAACCTATGTACGACTGTTGAATATGCTAGCACCGTCTGGGATCCCCATGACAAAAATGACATAAGAAGACTTGAAATGGTACAAAGACGGTCTGGTCTGCTCGCTTTGTAACAAATCGATACAGGAACTGATCAAGTGTTGGAGACATGCTTAAAACCTATGACTGGAAGAGCCTCGAGGAAAGACGTAGGGAAGCGAGACTGATCATGATGTATAAGATTGACAGCAGATGGTGGCCATTGACAATCGTCGCTCTAGAAACATGCACCCCAAGACCTTTCAAACTCTGTCGGCATGCTCTGACTACAGGAAGTGGTCATTCTTTCCCAGAACAGTGCGAGACTGGAACAGCCTACCGCCAGATATAGCTACTGCTGGATCTCTTGAGTCATTCAAAACTCAACTGGCCAAACCCTCAATTTAAACTGTTAAGCAATCATTTTATTTCTTTTTTATTTTATATTTAACCTTCACTGTCCTCTTTTTAACATCCTCGCGCACCCCCATTGACAGTACCTTCAAAGTTTTGAAGTTGGTCAATTAAATGGAAAAAGAAGAATTAGAATCCAAGTTGTCGAGCTTCAAAGTTTCGTCCAATCAAATTGCTTATCGCATTGCTTATCCGGAGCCGAAAAAGATTTCATAATCAACGCCTACACCAAGTTTTAACATTCTACCTCAATCCAATTGCTTATCGCTCTGCTTACCTGAGCATGAAATGTTCATTATCGATCTTAGTCAAGGTATGGGTGTAATGAAACTATACACCAAATTGATAACTCTCACTTAAATAAAATTAAAGTTATCGTGTTCCAAAGAATCAACCAATCGAATTGAATATATATGCTTACCTTCAGCAGAAAATGCTCATCTTCGAACTTCGGGAATTGTGGCATAACAGGTGTGCTCCCAGAGTGGGTGTGAGGCTGGTTCTTATTGTGGACGCTTATGACTGGCGCCCGGATCCATCCACTTGATTTGATGTTTTGTTTATGCCATACAATGCATGCATAGTTTGTCTTATCGGCTTTGTTTTCCGTTTAGTGCAGTATCCGAACCTGCGTGACTGTGCAACAAATTGTCACCACTATGTAGATACCAATAATTTGAAATCCCTATGGGATTATCAATCGAGAGGGTTTCACTAGTCCATCGCTATAAAAAAAATACTATAAATACAGGGTTGGGTTGTTTTAAAACAATTTGTTTTAAACAACTTGTTTTAAACGTTTAAAACAATTGAAAAAAAACCCGCCGATTTGTGGTTTTTTTTATAAAAAAAAAATTACCTGAAACTTAGAAAATCGGCAAGTAATTGTCAAACTATGAAATAATTTGGTGAATAATTTTCTTTTCGAAATTCAAGTGTTCATTTGTGTATTTCTATGTATTTAAATTGTACTGTATTAATAAATATTACGTAAATAACAGTAGTAAAGATCAAAGGGATGGAAACAGTTATTTTTAGATCAAAGGTGCAGTGTGTGGGTTGTGAGTTGTATATAATTAGGATATGTAGTATGGAGAATTTAGTATTGTGCGCAACATCATTGTGTCACTTTAAAATTAAAACAAAGTATAAGGATGTTTGGAGGTATAATATTTCAATTCTTAGTTCAATAATTTTCTTTGATCTACTATATTTTAGGTCTTTATTTTTTATATTTATATTATATCAATTGAAATAGACTCTCTTCTGAACTCATTGTTTCTTCATTAGTTATTTGTCTTCCAAACCAGCAACATGTCACAGTCTGGAAGAAAATTAAACGAAATTTGGTTAAAGTTTGAAAGGAAAAGGAAATCTGGTTTAAAGTATCACATCGCTGAATGTAAAACATGTAAAAAAGAGATGCCAGGTATTGTTGACCGGATGAAGAAACATACAGAACGATGTGAAAAAAAATGATTCGATTGTTATTGATGTTGATGAAAGTCTCCCGTTTGGTACTCCTAGCACAAGCGCAATGAGCTCATGTAGTTCAACTATAACCAGTACTTCTGAGAAGTTGTCATTAATTGATAAATTTGTGTACTCTACATCAGATACAGAAAAAGCAGCATTGGACAAACAATGTAGTAAATTTATTTATGCCACTAATTCATCAGTTTTAAGCAATTTATAGAAATGTTGAGACCAGGGTATAAACCACCATCTAGAAAAAATGTTGCTGGATCTTTATTGGATCAAGTCCATGGGGATTTGCAACAAAACTGTGCAGAGATTTTAAGTGGCAAGCCAGTCAACATGTCTTTAGATGGATGGAGCAACATCCGTAATGAGCCTATAGTTTGCATTTCTGTAACGGATGAATTAGGAAATACTTTTGTTGTGGAAACAGTTGATACTTCAGGAGAGTCACACACTGGTGAATATCTGTATGGTTTGACAGTCAATTGTATTAAGAAGGTTGAAGAAAAGTATGGATGCGAGGTTAAATGTTTTGTAACAGATAATGCATCAAACATGGTTAAGATGAGAGATCAACTACTTAAAACACGAGACTCTGATTTGGATCATTCCGTATTAGCTTACGGTTGTTCGTCCTATTGGCTAAATTTGCTATCAAATGATCTGGAAGTCAAGGGCATAAAGGAACACATAGTTTCTATATGTTAATACTTTCGAAATACACACTTACCTGCTGCCTGGTATAAAGCAGAAAAGACCACACGATTAGTTTTGCCGCAAGAAGTACGATGGAATAGCTTACAGTCATACATCAATAACTGGCCAATCCTGATTAAGATATGTGAAGATCACAGAGGTGATATCGACAATGATATCAGTAAGAAAGTTTCAGATTTAGCCATAAAGAGGAATTGTGAAGATTATCTGGCTATTATGAAACCAATTGCAGTAGCATTAGATAAAACACAATCCGAAACATGTAATATTGGAGACAGTGTTTATATATGGAAAGAATTAGAAGCATCTCTTAAGCCTATATTATCAAACAAAACCTGTTTTTTTTCCAACCCTGTATAAATAATTAAGTACGAGTATCGAAAAAAAAACTAGCAGGCACATGTCAACATCACGACATTTTAACCGGACATTAACAATGTTATGTCGCGTAGAAAATGTCGCTAGCATGTAAGTCGGGTGTTTGATCACTGCACTGGCCGATAATGTTTATCCCTGTACCTCCTTGTCAGTGATACAGAACGAAAACTGAGGTTCCGTGTACACATAAGCGTGCCGGTAAAAGATCCCCTTGCAGATGAAATTCGATATAAGAGTAGGCTGTAGTGTCATTGTCCTGGCAAAATTTCTCTCATAGCTCACTCTATGGCGTATGCCCGTCTTCATGAAGCCCAGTTTGGAGCAGAACAGTACGACGTTAAACCCCATTTAATGTCCTCGCAATATACAGTTCAATGATGTACACTAATTCTGGTGTTGGTCAAGTAAGTTCCCTGAGATTTTGCAGCACGGTTTCCCCATTTCGGTGGTGTAGGACAAAGGACTTAGTTGTGTAGATAGGACAAACATATAAGCCAAATTAGTGTGCACATAAAAGAACCCTTCATAGTTGGAATTCGATGGAAAAATGCCAATGTCTCTTGGAAATTTCCGTCATAGCACTATGCATAGCGTATGTCTCTCTACACTAGACCGAAAGGCAGGAAAGGTAAATGAAATGGGGTTTAACGGCCGACTGTTCTGCGCCGAGTTGGTTCATGAAGATGGGCATGCGCTGTATATTGTACTTTTGGGGAAAACTTTATCAGAGTTCGTAACGAGTGTGCATTTACATATGATCCCCAATCGTAAAAAGGGCAATAATAGATATCGGCGGACTATAGCTAGTTGACGCGTGGTCTAGTGAGCATTTTACGGATTATCAGACTGGAGGTGGGGCTGATCGGTGCAATATGTTAGTGGGGGTGGGGGAATGTCCTTTTAACACAACTGTGTAACTGAAATTCTTCAATTATTGTCAGTATAATGTAGCAAAAGACATAAATGACATTATGTGGACAAATATTGATTGTATTATATAGCTACACATATAATCACGATATATAAGGTTTGAAAGTCGAACAGCGTAACTGAAGCTTTCAAAGCAGACGGTACATCCAGGGGCCTAGATATATATATGTAATTAATAATACATTTAATAAAGCATTTTTGAACAATTTGAATAGACTGAATATTGTGTCATTCTTATTCTTTGTGACAAATAATTGTATTCATTTTGTATTTTTCAGTTTGTAGAATAGCTTGATCGCCACACACAGTGAAGTGATATCGCTGTATTACGTGAAAATGGATACAGATATTTTCATTTCAAATTTATCAACGACTCCGCTGTGGAGTGTTGAGCTAAATGCGGTAACTAACCATGCCAATAATGTGTCTTCAAATATTGTCATGCCTTTAACTGGAAGTTGTGTGGGTAGTGGAGATGACCCTTATGAAGACTTTTATCGCACTGCCCAATACGCAACAGGAATGGTGATCTACCCAATTTTGTGTATTATTGGACTTACTGGAAATGTGTTGGCTCTCATGGTCCTTAGTCATAGGAATATGGCGACGTCGACTAACGTGTACCTCTCGGGCTTAGCAGTATCGGATACCATTAAATTATTAAACGACTTACTTTATTTCATAATGTTAGTGATTTCAATAGACAACGAGAAAGCTGGTACTAAAATGTTGGTCAGCGTATATCCTTTTGCACATTTTATTTTCAACATGTCGGTGTGCGTTACGGCTTGGTTGACGGTGTCGGTCGCGGTGGAGCGGTACATCTCTGTGTGTTATCCAACTCAAGCGAAACAACTGTGTACCATTCAGCGAGCTCGGATTGTGTGTGTATTAGTTTTTATTTTTATGAATATTTTAACTCTGCCTTCCGCCTTCACATATAAACCAGTGTTCGTTTACGATGAAGAACACAATGTATCTTGCCACGACATTGGCTTAACAGAGCTTGGTGCCAACAAGGCTTTCATGGTTCCTTATCAATGGGTTCAAAGTTCATCAAGGGCCATAATCCCGCTTATCGTTCTGATTTACCTAAACGTTCGTATCATCAACGAACTGCGAAAAGAAAGAGTTAAGGGAAAGGCCCTGTCATCCAGAAATAAGATTACTTTAATGCTGATTGTCATCATAGTGATTTTTGTGGTATGCATAACCCCGGATGCCATCATGTCGACATTTTTCGGGTTTGGTTACGTCACAGAGACCAGTTTGGTGAAAGGGATAAGGGAGATAACCGATTCTTTGCTTGCTTTTAATTCTGCTATCAACTTCTTGTTATACTGCATTATGAACAAACTCTTCAGAATTACGTTTCTGGTAGTGCTTTGTGGAAGAGAGCCTGCTAGGATCGCTAATGGTTCCAAGAGATCGTTTAGGTATGAACAATCTACCAGACGAAGAAGCAGTAACAAGTTGAAAATGTTATATAAAAGAACGTCCACCACTTCGTTGTGACTAAAAACTGGACAAAGTTGACATCTTCTGCCTTAAAATACTAGTAAAATTATCACTGTTGACAGAATGCAGAAAGTGTGAAAACATGTCTTCATAGTGTTGTAGTTATTTACCTGTTTTCTATGTTTAGCTAAAATTGAGTGGGGTTAGCGCTGTGAGCGACACGGAAAAGAGACAAAGATGTAAGAATTTCGGAGACTGTGGTATAATGGGACAGTTTTCTAGTTTGTTCGATTATTCTATTTAATATTAAATTATCTCGTCTCTTATCGGCCTACAATTTAAAAAATAAAAAAGTCGATTATATAAACATTTATTTTGCTGATAGCAAGTTTCGGGCGGTTAATCGTGTAAATAGTGTATTATAAGCACATTATGACTGTGCAGCATATTTCGTTCTTCGATGTTTTGTAATCTTAAACGGGGGTCAATAGAGACATGTAATTCTAAACATACGCTATAGTACTAGGATTGAGATTGGAAAGAGGTGTTCCCACTTTGCCGACAAGCTTTGATGTCAAATTTGGCCGCTAATCCAGAGTTAATCCTAGAACAATGGTTGTATAAACTATAATCCATATCTTTTTTAAGAATAAAATTGTATTGATTTTAACAAATATAACCTTTATTAAATAACATAAAATAATTTACACAATGTATTGATTTTAACACTTTTAACATTTATTAAATAACATTAAATTTATACATAAAAAATACATGGCAATTTACACTTTTAACTTTTTTTAAATATCATAATATAATTTATATCTACATGTAAATGCATGACAACATAACAGCCCCACTAAACAGGAAATATTTGTTCCATATTGATTTACTCTTACTGTGCCATTTAATAACGTTTTTTGTTGAACATTTCCAATGAACAGCATTTGGTCGGCTTAACTTTATTCGGTACTTGTAACCATTGTGTATTAAATTTCGACCACTTCGATTATTGGAGATAAAGCGAATATTAACCTGGACGTTTGCCATTTTCGTCACAGATCGACCATCTATTTATAATAATAGTGAATTGAATTCATTTTAGAATGCATAACGCCGGCTTGAACTGTGTTCAAAATGTCTTTAATTAGTTCGTTAATAAATTTAATTAAGAGGGATTAAGAGCTCATTAACGCTCAACAGTTCTTGAGTGACTACTTTGAAACAGAGTATAGTTTTAAGATCATATCGGAAACACAGTTGGAAACACCCTTTTGTCTCACAAATGATCCACCGTATGTATGTATTGTTAAAATCTGGTTAAAATGAAATGGGGTTCAACGTTCTACTGTTATGCCCCGACTAACCTAATGAAAACAGAGAGAGAGAGAAATGGGGTTTAACTCCACTCGACACAAACTAGGTCATTTTGGGACTAACATATGGTTTTTATTTTATTTCAATAATTCGCTTGCGCGTAGGTAGCAGCGGGAGGAAACCGGAGTGCACGTAGGAAACCCACGAGGTTGAGAAAGCGCCCCTATCTCCATGCCACATACGCTCACACCAGGGCTCGAAACCACAGCCGCAAGCCAGAGGTCACCGGCCAGCTAGAGGTCGAAGCGCGGCACTCTAGACCACTAGGCCATCCCAACCCCCCTCCTAATGAAGGTGGGCATACGACCATACAGTGTGTGATATACAGAAAATTTTGTTCGGATATTTGCGCTACGGCCTACTCTTAATGAATCAAATTCCAACAGGCAAGGGATCTTTTACGTGCACACAAATGAGTAGACGGGGACTCGGTTTTACGTCCTATGCGAATGAATATAAGTTGCTTTGCCAGGCCCTCTGTTCTGCAGGATTGACAAGGAGTGGGGAACACATCTTAAAAATCCCGATTATCTTTCTCGGTCAACACAGCACCTCCTGATGAGCCAGCCAACTAAGCCACCGTGCCCCCCCCCACCCTCCTTAAAATTACCTGGCATAGTGCATTTCTGTAAATAGTTGCCCCGCATATGCAGCACTATTTGAAAGCGGGGGATGGACGCTTTACCGCCTATATGGGGTGGGGGTGCGGTGGCTAAGAGGGTAAGGCGCTGTCTTGCTAACCTGGAGGTCGGGTGTTCGATCCCTGCATTGGCCGGGAAAGTTCATCCAGATTTTCAGGGGTGGTTTCCCATGTCAGTGATGCAGGGTGGAGGGCCTGACAAGGACAGTCGTCTAGTCGTGCGGATGGGACGAAAACCCAAGGTCCCGTGTACACATTGGCGTGCACGTCAAAGATCCCTTTGCAGTTGGAATTCGATATAACAAAGCGGTAGCGCCGCTGCCTGTGCAAATAGCACACTGTATGGCGTATGCCCGTCTTCATTAGCCCAATAATTATGGGGCAGAATAGTAGGCCGTTAAACCCCATTTCATTTCATACCTCCTATATTAACTCAGACAAAACCTCACGCGCATTAAACATACTAGATTACGGTATTCCCAAAGACGACACGCTCAAACATTTCAGACTTGCATTCTTCTTTAATTTTCTTTTTCTATTTATATTTCAAATACTTTGTTATAATAGTGGAGTATGGGTCTATGGGGCTAAATAATTATTGCTTTGATATAGGAGCGTATACACATGTATTAAAATGTAGGCGGCATGCCACTATATAAACGTTCTGTTTAAAATGTAATCGTTCAGCCTGAATCAAGACCACAAATTGTGTGTCAATTTCCCAAACGATCAATGTTAACTACAGACTCGGTGGAGTAGGGGGGCTGGGGTGGGGGCGAGTACTCTTTTCTCCAGGTTATTGCGGTCCCTGGACCTTCGCCTATAAAAACCTAGGATGGAAGCCCCCCTCCCCCAATCAAGAATTGCTTCCGCTGGTCCTGAATTAATTTTTATTTTTTGTTATCCCTCTTTCCCCCTTTTGCATGGCGATTTTTGCTAACTTGGTGTAGAATCGAAGAAAAGGGTTTGAAAATATATTTTCCACCAGGATTTGGCGAATGTTCTTGATTATGAGGCGGAGGCATACAAGAGTTAAGAGGTTGGCCAGGTTTGAATGTTGGGCGGAAAATTGCATGTTTACGGGTCTTTACTTCCAGTTCGGGTATGTCAAGTTTTCCATGGTTAATCTAATACGTGCCTTTGAGCGAGAAGTTGCCACATGTTGCTCCATTAGTTATAGAAAGCGTTCTAACCAACGCAAATCTGGGGAAATGTTAGATCAGGTCTAAGAGACGAGAATTAACATTAAAGTCAATGGGGAAATAATTTGTTATTTGTTGCATGTTTGTGTTTGACAAGGCTGTGACTGATATGTCTTAGTTTTGAAAATAAGAACACTGGATTCTCATAAAAAAATATGTATAAAAAGTTTTGATTACAGAAAAACTAAAATCAAAGTTAATTTTTTTAAAAAGTCAAAGTTTGGAGAAAAATTGTAATTGTACTGCAAATTTCTCAATTTTCTGTTTTTATCTAATTTCTAACAGAAAAATATTTTTATGCCCAATTTTAGCTTATTCAGCCTCAGAAAGCCTTTAAAATTGTGTTTCGAGACATTTGTTTGCACCTGTAATGACATTTAAATGATAGTAATAAGAATTGGTGGTTGAGTTACAGCTAAGAAGGTTATTTTTCACCAATAAATGTTACTTAAAGAACGATAAAATGTTAATTTTCCTCTTGTTCATGCCTTCTTCTGTGTCATAAAATTTTTTGGGCTACAAATAATTAACAATTACTTAGGCGTCAATATGCATGGTAAATGTACAGTAAGTATAGACCCTCAATGAAGCTTTACGCATAACAACAGCTTACTTATAGCTATAGGTATCCCCAGCGAAAACAGAGTTTTGAGAGGGAAATGAAGCAAATGTTTGATGGATTGGATACTTTGAGTATGTTTTCAGTTCGAATATATCATCAAATCACAAAGTTTGTACCCGAGAATGTATTTTAAAACAATAATACCTATTTATTGCACATATTTTATTTTATATGTACATATTATGATAGCCAAGGATGGTAAAACATACCTGTTAGACAGTTTCATTTGACACTGTTAGTTCTGTGACCAAAGATAAGATTGATTCTCTAATATTACAATCAATGGAACTGATTTGCTTTTATCTGTTTGCATATTGGCCAAAGTTTCTAAAAATATATTTTTTGCCATATGTGTTTAAATTTTGAAAAAGGGGATATACACGCTATAAGTTTTCAACATAACGTAGTGTTTGTGGCATTATCACAGTTTTGTTCATTCTTTATTTTGAATCTCGAATTCACATAAACATTCTTCTCTACATTATTTCACTTCACAATAATTGTAAATGGCAAAGCATTGAAAAATGGTTGTACTTATTGAAGGCCAATGCGTTGGTTACATCGAAACATTATGATCATTGTATTCTATACATATAAATTTATATATTAATAAATAAAGTCTTCTTTTTGTTATCACCAATATCGTTTTGTTATTCGTAGTGTAAAATAGGTCGGTTACATTACCACGCACCGTTTAAATGGTCATGCGATAATGGTAGTATATGTAACCCAGTAACTGTAATGTTTATTGTACTGAATATGTGACAAATCTGAACATTAGACTATTGATAACAATATATTGTGTATGGGTAAGTATTCGGAACTCTCAACAACTTCCCATTTGTAGGAAATGAAATTAAATGGGGTTAAACGTCCTACTGTTCTGCTCACATACTGGAATTTGTTGGAGACACAGTGGCTACGTTGGTAAAACGCTTGGTCGCTATACTGGAGGTCGCGTCTTCTATCCCTGCCTTGGCCGAAAAGGTTAATCGAAATTTTCCGACGTGGTTTCCCCTTGTCAGTGATGCAGGACGGTGTGCACGTTTAGATTGGAATTCAATATAATAGTAACCCATAGCACACTGTATGGCGTATGCCGACCTTCATTCGCCCAGTCGAGGCAGAACAGTAGGACGTTAACCTCATTTCATTTCATTTTCCCATTTTGTAAACAAATCTCAAATATATTAAACATGTCAAAAATCTATTTAATATTTGATAAATGTCGAATAGGTTTACAGTATTAAGTGTTATTAAATCAATCAAGTTGCTCTGAAAATTGCGTTTTATAAAATGTATACAGTCTGAAGTGAAACTGAAAACCAGATACTAATAATATGGCTTTTCAGATGCAATGTATACTGAACGACAAAAAAACGTACATTTTTTATAAATAATGGTAGGTATAAAATGGATAATTCTGCAGGATAAGGCAAGGTCCCATGCTTCAAAGGTATTTGGTATAGAAAAACATCGACAGGTTACCATGGCCGCCAATGAGTCCTAATATAACCCCATAAAACAACTTTGGGACGGGCTTTAAAGGAGGGTTGACCAAATGATTCCCAGGCCACAGGCAGCTGTACAACTTACGGAAGCAGTTCCAGGCCAAGGCTGTTATAACCCGACTTATTTGCGGCCATGTATCACTGGTGCGTTGCTGTCCTTGACATACACCCAAGTTTCCGCCTTGTTTTGATTGTAAACGTGTATCATAATAAATTATTAATGTTGTAACTAAATTTGTAGACTATTTCGTTCTTAATAACGACTCTGAAAGAAAGAATTACCCTCTATCCCAACCATTACCTGTTCTACAACCATTTAAAAGTGACCCTTCTGAAATTTTTATTTACATATGCCTTTCTTTTGTGGTTGAGTATAGTGTTCATGTGAAATTTTACAAGATTGGTTAATACCGAAAAATCAGAATGTTGTATAACTTCTGAGCTTGTACGAAAATTGAAGAGTTTCTTTTTTTCATTACATCACGTATAAGATAAAACATTTAATCATAAATGTTTATCGTTAAATTAGTTGGCAGCTTTATTGGAATAGGGTTCGGACCTAGAAAACGTAGCATTTTTCAAATAGCCCGATTAGGAATAAGACATGTAATTTTTGCCCCGATTTCATGATACACGAGTGTTGATCATCTTTTCGTAACAATTCCATCTAGATATTGGGTAATTGTCATTATTTTGAATCGGAAGGGCGGGAAAGTAAAGGTATATTACCAATGAAGTGACATCATAGGCTATTAATTTCTTCGATCTAGTGAAGAAACAAATCGAGATGACCAAATGCCTTCACGACACGATAAACTAGTCAACAGTGAGGCTAATGTCCCCCGCCGAAATCTCGAAATTAGTAGATGACACGTGTTAATTAATTGCACATTGGTCTTTTTCAAAATGTATCGTGCAAACAAACTGATTATCAACAATACACTAAGTTTCACCACTCTGTCAGATAGAATCAACGTTAAACAAATTGCTTGGCTTTGCTTAGCTTTAGTGGGAAATGTCAATCATTGAACTCAGTGAACATCTAAGCCAAGTTTAAACATCCTACCTTAATTAAAAGCAGAATCGTTATCGCACCCTTGCTTAGCAGAAAATGTTCACCATACATGTTTACAGTAAGCAGTCAATGTCCATCATCAAACTCTATCAATACATTCACTTAAAGAACGTCTACACACAGTTTGAACATTCTACCTCAATTGGAAAGAGAGTTATTGAGCTTCAATGTCTCGACCAATCAAATTGTTTATCCCCCTGCTTACCCTCAGTAGAAAATTTTCGTTGTCGAACATAAACAGGGTATTGTTGTGATGAAATTATGCACCAAGTTTCACCACTCTCACTTAATTGGAACTAAAGATATCGTGCGTCGCTGTGCTATCCAAACCTCGTATCTCGGTTTTTTGCCAAATTTACCTTTTTGCTTGATCAGAATCAAATTCCTGCCGCGCACCATCTATCAAAAGTTCGTACCTCTACGCCAATTAGAAATAGGATTTTCGAGCATGTGACAATTTCTCGGAATCTGATTCGCCAAAATTAATTTCTCCAAAACATCGTATTTCTGACAAAATATCGTATCTCGGTACCACGTGGCAAAATCAGACGACGTGGATGTTTTGTGTAGTTTGAAGTCCCTTTTAAATGCTGTATGAGGTAAACCATAACTAATCCAGAAAGAAAACTTAAATTTCTTTAAACAGTAAATCAATATTTTGCATATATATTGAATTACAATTACAAATACTTTGATTAACCTATTTTCATTGTTTTGGGGTTATTTAGTTACAATTTGTATAAAATTGGCTAAATATAAAATATATTACAGTACATACTATCATTATTTAATGAATACGTGCTTCTTTTACTGATAACACACTAATAAGTAAGATATTAGTGGGAAATTCTGACATACGATAATTTGACATTAACGACACCGATGAATGGTATACCCCATCGGCGAATAACGTACAGAGATACGACATTTTGACATATTTTTTTTTTTAATTTCAGAATGGTTTCTGTCTTTTTAATCTACATCAGTATATGTCTACTAGTCTGCAAAAAGCCATATCAAGGGGTCAGATACTCGTAAATATGGCCCGGGCTAAACAAGCACCAAAAGCGACGAGTTTGATTGCTATTAATTCGAATAATGCTGCATTTCCTTTAGTACGGCTCCGGTCCGGGAGCATAAATGGCAAACGGCAGCTTGTGTGTCCTTATATGCGATTATTCAAACGGGAGGGCTCTCTTTTCAACATGGCACGTGTCTAAGAAAGGGCGAAAATTGAAATTTCCCTACCTATTTTTAGCTATTTGCCGTGCGGGCTACCCAAAATGCCTTTCCTTATGTGCGTTATAAGACACGGTTCCGCATGCTTTTCCGTACCGATCGCAACATAGTCTGTTTCGAAAAATCGTATCCGAACCGGCAAATAACCGAAACACTCTTACTAAAATTCTATGAAAGTGATTATTTCCGTATCCGCAACCGGACCCGAGCCGGACCGGATCCATACTAAAGGAAATGCAGCCTGGAATTTTCCTACCTATTTTTAGCTTTTTGCCGTGCGGACTACCCAAACTGTGTTTTCTTATGTGCGTTATGGATCTTTACGGTCACGGTTCCGCATGCGTTTTCGTACCGAACGCGACATGGTCCGTTTCGAACAAACGTACCGTACGCCGCATAGAGAACCGTATCCGCACATAAGGAAACACTCTTACTAAAATTCTATTAAAGTGTTTTTTTCCGTATCCGCAACCGGATCGGATCCGTACTAAAGGAAATGCAGCTTGAAGCTGTATTTCCTTTAGCACGGATCCAGTACGGCTCCGGTCCGGGAGGAGTTATGGCACACGGCAGGTTGTGTATTCCTTATAATTTATGCGGTTTTTCAAGCGGAAGGGCTCTCTTTTCAACTTGGCACGTGTCCAAGAAAGGGTGAAAATTGGAATTTCCCTACCTATTTTTGGCTTTTTGCCGTGCGAGCTACCCAAACTGTGTTTCCCTATGTGTGTTATGTGCGTTTACGGACACGGTTCCGCATGCGTTTCCGTACCGAAAAACCGCACCGGACGCCGCACAAAGAACCGTATCCACACCCGCACACGAGGAAGCACTCTTACTAAAATTCTATGAAAGTGTTTTTTTCCGTATCCGCAACCGGACCGGATCCGTACTAATGGAAATGCAGCTTGGGGATGACTTTTCAGATGATTTAAACCTTTATTCTACCCCTATCCACTCAAATAAAATAAAATTCGAACACTTAAAACAACCCGAAATAGAAAATATGAGAGCCAGAAATAGAGGTGTTGCTTCAAACATTCCAACTCGAACTGTATTCAGGGCACAGTGATTCCAGTTATGATGAAATCGGTTTAAATGTCTCCACAATAGATAAGCTTTTCGATACTAGTGGGAACGAAAATATAGATAAAATCTATGAATTAAGTGACACACTTTCAGACTCTGATGACATTATCAAAAGATCCGGATTGGGATGTAGGTATATGTCTAGATCACACACTGAAGATAATGAAATAACTGAAGATAATGAAATAAATGAAATGACTGGAGATATTGAAATAACTGAAGATAACGAAATAACTGAAATAAATGATGATATTGAAATAATTGAAGACATTAAAGCAAATGAAATAAATGAAGATAATGAAATAATAGAAAATCATAATGTCAGTAAAAAGCGGAAATCAAAGGTTATGCAGTGGCACAAAAGCCTACTTTAAATTCAAATTACAACTGTACACGAGACCTCGGGTTTTCGTCCTATCCGAACGACTAGATTGTGTTACTAGTCAGGCCTCACAATAGGAGAGGACACGGGAAAATCCGTGTTAAGACCGGTACACCCGGGTTAGCGAGTAAGAGCCTTTCTCACTGAGCCACTTTGACTCATTTTGACCCGTTTCATTAATCTGGATAGTGCTGAAAAGTTGGATGTTAAACTCCATTTCACTTCATTTATTTTTAATAAACGTGTCTCACTAATCAAATGAATGACATCGAGATACTCAAGCCAGAATAAGGCTTTTAACCACGTAAATGGTATACGGCCACGCCCGTTTTGTTATCGACAAATTATCGTACATCGTTTTTTGGGACATATGCATCATATTCAAACTTCGTATGTCCAATTTTGGAGAAAATAAAATGCGTCAAATTATCGTATGTCTGGTTTATGACGTCATAGGTGTCCCACCCCCACCCCACTATATGCAATAATTCATGTTCAGTTAATAAGTCATTGTGTGAAAAAATTGTAGAATTTGGTTTAGTAGTAACATTTTTATAATGTTTTTTGTTTCCCCTGAAAAGTTGCATAAATCGACATACGAGATTTGGATAGCGCAGCGACGTCGTGTCTCAAAGCATCAACCAATCAAATGGCTTATCTATGCTTACCCATAACAGAAAATTATCATCTCAGAACTCCATCAATACCTTGGGCCTAATACGGAAGAGGGTTATTGAGTACCAAAGTCTCGACCAACTCAATAGCTTATCGCTCTGCTTACCCTGAGCAGAATGGAATTTAGGCAAGTTATTGATGTAATAAAACTATATACCAAGTTTGATCACTCTCATTTCATTAGAACTAAAATTATCGTGTCTCAGCAAAGCACCAGCCAATTAAATTGCTTATCCAGCTCAATTAGATGTGGAGAGTTATTGTGTTTCCAAAAGTGGTGACCGACAGGCGGGGGACAATAAACAGCTACGCCAAATTTGAACATTCTAGCTCAATTAGACGGAGTGTTATTGTGTTCCGAAGTCTCGGTCAATTGAACGGGCTGGCAGACAGACGGGTGGGGGAACAATAAACAATTACGCCAAGTCTTGGAATTCTATCTCAATTAGGAGAGTTTTGTGCCACGATGTGTATCAAAGTCTCGACCAATCAAGTTTCTTATCACTCTGATTACCCTGGGCAGAAAATGTTCATTATAGAACATAGTAAGGGTAATTGATGTAATGAAACTGCACACTGAGTTTGATCACTCTCACTTTATCCCAACTAAAGGTATCGTGTCGCAAAGCATCATCCAATCAAATTGTTTATATCTGTTTATCCATAGCTGAAAATTATCATCTCATAACTCCATCAAGGCATTAGAAGAAGAGTTATGGTGTCGCAAAAGGTGTGACGACAGACAGGCAAACCCATTTTAATAGTCCCCCACTTTCTACGGATTGCGGGGGACAACAACATATGGAGTCAACAGGAAGAGAATTACAAGACCTGGTCCGTCTATGCTTTGTATAGTTACCTCCCCTGCATCGGAAACAATTGCATATCAAATCGTTCTACTCACAGATATTGAGTGTTCTTAATTTAATACAGAATTTACATCAGTGATAGCTATCTCATATACTGTATTACAACAAATCAATCAAAACTATTCGGATTGATTTTGTAATATCAATTTATGTTGACCTCAAATGTACACAGGATACAAAGTCGGTTATACCTACAAGAGTTGCTGGGCACCGGAAAGGTAGTCTAAAACGCGTTTTCCCGATGACGAAATTCCCAGACCGCTTTTCACTTTTGAGGTATCTCGACATTTCAATAATGTGATGGTGATTGATTTTGGTTGAGTATCATCCGACATGGTAGGCCTATACATGTATGTCGATAATCTACCAGTACTCACTAAACATTGGGTGAAATGAAATGTTAATATCCCTGGAAACCGACATGATCCGTGATGATGCGAAATCTCAGTGAATCCCGTTTCTGAATTATAAAAAACCCCTGTAAATCCTGCATTTTTAAATGCAGAATCAATCGCGATTATTGTGCCTACCAAATACGTCTATAATCCTGCCAATTGACTCAACTTCAACTACTTTAAACTCGATCCGTTCCTGAATTTTAAGCCAATGTAGAAAGTTATTTTAAGTTTCTTCAAAGAATTCTAAGTATCTCTCTTCCAATGTCATAATGTACGGAGTCGCTAACCGGGAGGTCTCAGGTTCGCTCCCATTTGGCCGAGATCGCTCTGTCGGATTTTCGTGTTCGTGTGTAAGAATTTACGGGTAGTGGTATGCAACTCTACTCTTTTAGAAATATAGGATCAAACTATCATCGCCCCATTTACATATAAGTGATCAGGGATCAGACAAGGGGTATGCTATGGTCATATATCTCAAGTAAACACCAAAATATCCCGTCAAATATAGTTAATTGTACGTTGTAAACCGGAACGGAACAGTCCTTATCACAACTATCTGCAATTACCTCTAAACCTTTGTCCATCTTAAAAGTACCGTCGGGACCCAGACTGGAAATGTCAAATCTGTGACATTTCCGATGATCTTAATCATTGTAACCATAATGAATCGAACATGCCACACGCATCTGATAGAAGAAATATGAAACTATAATCTATATCCTGTGACGTCGTACCTGTTTTTCCTAAAACATGCCTATTTACTCTCTGTGCTCGAAAATTATGAATATTCATCAAAATTGCCTTCGATTGAAAACACGGTTAACAAAGAACGCTACTTAAAGCTGAGGTTGAAAATAAAATACTATAAAATAAAATTAAAATACGTGACAACGAATGACCATGGGTTGTTAAAGGTTGCATTAAACGTTGTTGTAAAGTGACCTTGTCAAATTTTATACAGTATGGCTAGGTCTAAGAAAAGGACCGTTATCATTAATTAGACTTGATCCTGATTGATAAACCGTAGGCCGATATTCATTACAGACACTAATTAACTCCCAATTGACTTAACTTTATTACATTATATCCAACCCTGTGTCTAATTATGATCTGGATATTGTTGCGTGAAATGTTTGTCTGGAGTTGACGACCAGATCCAAGTAATAGTCTTTAAGAAGGTTAAGTAAAACGAGGCAACAAAATACAGATTTAAAAACAATTCAAAAACAATCTGGCTATTCGAATTATGCGACTTCTAGAAATGGAACCTATCAAATACCTCAAATTAGGAGAATTGTGACCGAGAAAACAATGAATTTCGATTGAGGATTGACTAAAAATGGGTGTTTATCTTCATACATCTATTATACGGAACTCCGACGATCCACAGAAAAGTGCCGAGCACCCACAATTTCACAGAAAAGCAGGAAATGTGGTATAATGATCGTGATTGTGCTTTAACACATATTTTTTTAAATATTTAATTTTGATTATTAATTTGAAAGCAACAAAAAAATTTGAACACAAATCGAAAACATTAGCATTCGCGGCGTATGTTATAGGATTGGGACCGCGCCTATCTGGGTAGAGCTTCCTTCATAGCAGTCAGCATGACGGTCTTTATTAGCCCTGGTGGCACTAAAAGGCATGATGTTAAACGCTTTTAATAAACTTTTAAACATATAAATTAATAAATGGGTTTAATATAAAGCAGACACGTATCATTAATTTAAATATACAACTGGTAGTAGTTTTTTCTTTGATGTCCATAGCAGTTATATCTCATAACAACCTCTCATGACGTCATCAGAGGTTGATATATTTCTATGATTCGGTTCATATCAACCGCTGATGACGTCATGGCAGGTTGATATTTCATATCAACCGCTGATGACGTCATCCAAGGTCGATATATTCGGCTCATATCAACCGCTGATAATGTAGCTGATCGAAATAAGAACACAGACATACAATTTTATTATTTTGACAATAAAAAAAAGTTATGGTACAGTTTGTAGCATGCAGTATCGAAATAGACGGTGTACTTATCGGCATATTTAAATCGGTTATCCATACTCCATGTCTAAGATATCTTTCAGAATTTTCTTTCCGCCCACACACTGCAAGACTTGAAAGTATTTATCGCTCAAATGTTCCTTTGTAAAGTATTTTTGGATACAGTCCACTTAAACCAGTTGGTCAAATCCTTCTCTGAAAATACCTAAATTTCAATCACGGTTCATTGTCAGAAATATCGGAAAAGATTGCCTTTTGATCCAAATTTTCTTCAGGCTTTGGATAGATCCTCATCATATTTGCATCCACATCTATTCCATCGTCAATATGATGACTAAAAAGGATTGATTATTCGTCTGACTTCGTTTAATTATACGTTTTGTTCTTGCTTTAAATTCAAAATGGTGACGTGTAAACAAAAACATGCGCATTATTACATCGCTATTTGGCGGAAACTACCGAGCAATTATCCAATCACTGTTGCCTTTTTTAGAAGAGTCCATTAAATTTAAGGGTGAACGTTGTATATGTCAGATATAAACCTACTCTAACTCGGATTGATATGGTAGAGATCCCTTGGGCTTCGCCCGGGTGTTCTCTGTCATATCAACCTTGGGTAGGTTAATATCCTATACATAGCAATATAAATATCATCAATGACGAGTGTTTATATTATACGTAACGTATGTCGCCTGTCTATAGTTAGCTCCAACTGAGAACAGATACGGTTAACTGACATATATGTCCTTAATCGGTAATTTTAGCCGAAATCAATAGATATACTTTTAGAATTGTATTGAGTATTTATTCTTGTATTTAATAAAATCGAAAAACCTTTGTGTGTATGTCAGATGTGAAATAGGGTATAATAATAGCATTACAAAACAGGGCCCTGTTTCACGAAATTTTAAGTTAAGATAAAATACAAATTTTAGTAGATACTCCAATTTTGATTGGCTAAGCACTAAAATCAATCTAATATTATCCAATCAAATTACTAAAATTGGGATCTTATCTTAGTTAAAATTTCGTGAAATAGGCCCCTGTATACTAACTTTTGGATATGGCGACCATTCAGGATACTGATATATTCGCGAAGTATAAACTTGATGGATCTCTGTGTGCATAATGCTTTTCATGTCTCATTTGCGGGTAGAATGCCCAGAAAATTAAATGGAAACGGACGGACCCAAACACCAAGCAATATGCATTTTTACTTTGTAGCATTCGGCCGAACAAAGACTTTTAGCTTTTTTCTTTAAGACTAAATAAGACTCTTGTCAGTAGTATCGTGTCTATCGTAAAACTATGGTAATTCGATTTAAAAACGAACTAAAATTAATTGAAATGTATTTAACGTCCTACTTTTCTTTTAAAACTGGACCAATGAAGACATGTGTACGCCACACAGTATGCTATTGGGGAAATTTGCACGGGCAACCAAGCCAAGCCATATGCATTTCTACTTTTTTTTAGCATTCGGCTGAAGAAAGACGCCGCTTTAAGGCAACTTTTAACTTTTTTTCTCCCAAACCAAACACAACCGTTGTTGTCAGTGGTACTGTGGCGATCGTAATAACTAAAGTATTTCGATTTTTAAACGGACTAAAATTAAATGAAATTGGGTTTAACGTCCTATTTTTCTGATCCAACTGGGCCAATGAAGACAGGCGTACGCCACACAGTGTGCTGTGGGTGAAATTTGCTCGATCGGTGGCTCTACGGTCTACTTATAACTTATATCGAGTTCCAACTTCTAAGTAATCTATTACATGACGTCAGTGTGCACACGGAACCTCAGTTTTTCGTCCCGTCCGAACTTCAAGACAGCTTTCCTTGTCAGGCCCTTCGTCCTGCACCACTGACAAGGAGAAGCCTCACCAGAAAACCCCGATGAACTTTCTCGATTTTATAATAGTGAAAGTGATTTTTTTATCGTAATTTAGAATAATGCTATCTTTTTATAAAAAAAACGATAATTGGGATTGGGGTATTGTGGATAAAAAGGCCCCATACACAATTATATTCTTGCTGGATTCCTCTGCGAAAGATAATACCAACAATAACCGAAATTCGCTTAATTCAAACACCTCGGGCGTCTTTTGTAATGCCAATGACATACTAATGAAGAAAGGGTAAAGACGATAACATAATAGTCATCATATAGTGACCACAAAATAAAGGAAGGGCTACCCAGTGGCATCTAGTTCAAGGTTTTATTCTTGTGGTTGTTTAATATCTTTAGGCAAATTACTACTGATCGTATAGTTTGCTTCAAACCTAAATCAAAGATTAAGTAATGGCTTATGGCATACTTACTTTCAATGGAGTGTATGTATGGCATCTTGTTTATCAACTAAAAGAAAGCTACCTGGCTTTATTTCCTCCTTTAGGATACATTTCGCAATAATTTTCTTAAAAATAGTTGAAATAAAGAAATATAGGATACTGAACAGGGAGGTCCTCAGGAGAGGTCGCCATATCATTCAGTTGACTTTGTAATGATTAGTTGTGCCACAAAATAAAATCTGATTTAGTAACCTAAATAAAATGTAATGTTCTTTAAAAAATATAATAATTTTCCCAGTTTATTTTAACGAATTCGATAAAGGCATGCACATATTGAACAACTATAACGAGTTTGAAAATTCTAGCTTAATTAAAGCGAGTGTAATTTTGTCCCAGAAACACGAAGTGAAACATGAAGTCGTGCCAATTTAGATGTAATAACTGATGGACAGTTACATCACTGTTTATGCTATATATGGATATGCCTGTATGTAGAATTATAACATATTTTATCAAAATTGAATATACAGATTATGTCATACGGTCATAATGTCATAATCTCATGGGTATTCACATGGGGTATTCACGGTCTGGCAAACAAACCTTTAAATAACTGACCAAGCTGATTAATAAAATCTCCACCACTTTATTTCGCCATTGAATACAGGCCAAATTTAGAAGAAAAAAAAATAATAGTGAAATTTTTGTCCCTTTTTTAATTTTGTAAATTTCTATATAAAAGTGGTACAATTGTTTTTCTAGAAAAGGTTAGCATACATCCACTGTCCCGTGCACGACAAGTTAAATAGAAGACGGTATCCCCGTGAAATTAGGCAGCGTCAGCCAACTTGTTTTTTGATGTGAAGTTCAAGTAGATTCATAGTATTACTGCCCGAGTCTTACTTCGCAAAATAAAAATAGCTGGTTTAGCCTAGTATAATGTTTATTTTTAAACTTAACATTAAACACCAATAGAAGAATAAGTGGGCTTTCCGTCGCCAAAAGAGCTTGTTCTGGTTTCAATTTCATGGCAGTGTTGGGATGTTCAGATATTCCTCTGTAGAAAAGTTGTATTTTTAATACTTTTAATTAAAGTATTTGTAAGTAAGGTTCTGTTTTTGTTCACAAATGTTACTGTTTAATTAGCAATACAAGCATGGTTATTCGAACTGGTAACATTAACTGGTATAGAGACGTGATACCTTTTCAGCATATTTATGTATATTATTATGTACCAGTCTCTTCTGAGTCTTCTACGCGCAAGCGAATTATTGAAATAAAATAAAACCATATGTTAGTCCCAAAATTATTACGTACCAGTCTCTTCTGAGTCTCCTACGCGCAAGCGAATTATTGAAATAAAATAAAACCATATGTTAGTCCCAAAATTATCTAGTTTGTGTCGAGTGGACGTTAAACCCCACTTCTCTCTCTCTCTCTCTCTTCTGAGTCTGCTAGCAGATTGGGTTTCTTTTATTCTTGTCAGCACAACATTCAATCTGCTTAATTCCCATTCACCATTGATTTGCCTTGCTGTAGCTATTGATATTTATCACCTCATATAACTTATCAGAGACGATAGCTATTCAACAAACTGAGGATATTTTTCAATTATTTAATGCCGGTAAATATAACACAATGCGTCTTACAGTACTGACTGATCAGATACCAAACAATAAGGCAACCTTAACTAAGTCCAGATCCGTTATTTAAAGCAAAAGTAAAGAAAGAGACATTCATCAAGATAACAATAAACCAACTGTGAGCATGTTGTCTCTCACCGCAATCCCAAAAATAAATAGATGAAACATATTAATTATTTGCACATGTATCTTTTTTGAAACCAACCGAGCAATCGAACTGATTATCTACACTTAGTCTAAGCAACAAAAAAAATGTTCACGATGGAACTCGTTCAAGGTTTTGGAGTACCCGGAAGTAAACCTTCACAAGAAGTTTATTCACCCGTCATAAGTTATAATCATAGTTATCTTGCCCCAAAGCATCGAACATTCAGCTTATAGACACCTACATCAAGTTTGAACATTCTACGTCAATTAGAAGGCGAGATTTTGTATTCCAAAGTCTAGAACAATCATATTTATGTATCCGATGAGCCTAAGCAGAAAATGCTTATCGTACTTTGTCAGTGTATTGGAGCAATGAAACTACCTGACTCACTCAATTAGAATCAAATCCAATCAAATGGAATGTGGTTTACGTCCTACTGTTCTGCTCCTGAACTGGGCTAATGAAGACGGACATACGCCATACCGTGTGCTATTTATGAAATTTCGGGCAGCGGCTCTACGACCTACTCTTCTATCGAATTCCAACTGCCAAGGGATCTTTTACTTGCACGCCAACGTGTAAACGGGATCTCGGGATTTCGTCCCATCCGAACGATTAGACAGCTGTCCTCGTCAGAACCTCCGTTCTGCATCACTAATGCCTGATATCGAACACCCGACCTCCAGACTAGCAAGCCAACGTCTTACTCACATGATCCCTCAATTAGAATCAAGGTTTTCGAGCTCTAAAGTCTCAACCCGTCAAATTGCTTACTGCTTTGCTTATCCTGTGGAAAGAGCATGCTCATTATCAAACAGGATATTGATATAATGAAACTTTACACCAAGTTTCACCATTCTCATTAGTCTCGCTTAATTAGAACCAAAGTTAGCGTGTCGCAAAGCATCAACAAATCAAATTGTTTAATCTTCGAACTTCGTCACGCTTATCACCTACAACACATTTAAACTTTCTTGCTCACTACGAAGGAGAGTTATTTTGTTCCAAAGTCTGTGCTAATTAAAATTGCTTATTGATGTTATGAAACTATACACCAGGTTTCATCATTCTCACTTAATTAGAACCAAAGTTATCGTGTCCCAATCCATGAACCAAACAAATCGCCTATCTTTGCTTTACCTTTAACAGAAAATGTTCATCATCGAACTTCATCAAGGTTTTCACCTAATAAACACCTACACCACGTTTGAACATTCTGTCTCAATTAGGAGAGTTATTGTGTCCCCAAAACGCGTGACAGGCAGATGGACATACCCATTTTAATAGTCCCTTACTTTTATCGAAAGTTGAATAAAGAGTATATTTACAATATATTACAACAATAAAATGATACATAATTGAATGAAACAATGAAAGGATTTGCTTCATTTAATACATCGACAGTTGCAGATGTAGTGTAGCATGAATGTAAAAACGATTTTTAACGTGAAATTATCATTCAATGTCAGCCATGTTTCAGTAGAGACAAAAACATCAACTATCAACCGATACAGTTCCGTCACAATTATTTCTATACAGGCCGTGATATGAGTAGATAGACATGTAAAATATTTAGTTTGGAAGAATGTCATTGTTTGGCTTCACTTGGATTGAACACATATAGCCTACATGTATGTTTGAATTTTTACTCGAATTGTATTGGTTACATGCATCTGCAGATGTCTCGATATTGACAAGTGTCCCATCACAAGTCTCTTTTATATTGCTAGATACATTGTATATCGCTACTTTATACAACGACTTGCTACGGTTTAGTGATATCGATGGGACCATTTCGTAAGGCAGCATAACTTAATTGAATCGTAATTAGTGTATGCCATAGAAGTCGGTAAATAAAACAGCAAAATAGTTTAATATAAAAAATATTTTTCTTGGTTTCGACTTCGAAATACGAACGATTAAACTATTTTTAAAAACACAATCCTTCAAGAACCGCCTATTTTGGCACAACACCGGTATGCCAAACGTAACTTAATTGCAATTATAAAGGCTGTTAGTCAGATAGTTTAATATAATTACATCTAAAGTTATGATATACATTTAATTAAATATTGATTTTATACATAATTCACATAACAAGGATAATAATCTAATGAAACATAATGCAATATATATAAACAAATATATATCAGCTTATATTAGAAATGTAATATGTTTCGTCGTGTTTAACGATGTGTTCAACTTTTCAACAGAACGTAATGCAGTACATGTATCGCCGTACATGTATAGTAAACGCCAACTATATTTACGTAAAGACAGTTCTAATCACAAACTAAGGACCCGGTATCAATAATAAGCCCCCCCCCCCCACCAACCTCCTGCGGGATAATATAGAAACAAATACACTTGGACGGGGGCTTGGCTTTACATTTTGTAAAATGCTGTTCTCCGTTACTAAACATAATGGCAAAAAAGGTAAAGAAGTTATGATACAAGCTACACGTATTTTCCAAACTTGAAAGGTAATCCACGCCTTATTATTATTGTTTGATATTAAGAATAAAAATATATATACATAAAAGACAAATGGGATTACCAATTTTATACTTGTAGTGTACGTGATTACGTTTCAAAACATTAAATTTACGCAAAATTGCGGAATAGAAGTTGCACTTTTCACGATAATCAACAATGATGAGAAAAGAAACATTTAAATTATTATGCGAAAATACTATTATTTCAAAACAACAGTATTGGCGGGTCAATATTTCTTTCAATAAAAAGAAAGTTCCAGTCCCAAACTTAATTTCAGGACGTTTGCGTTGCTTGATAACTGCGAAGATGGCTTACCACTATTACTAAGGCAAGTATGCAGACACGGTTGTCTAGACATATGGGGATAGCATGGTGAGTCTGGGGGTTATCACTAATTACATACGAAAAAAATATATTTGCATTTCTGAAACAAATGTAACACGGGGCTTAAGATAGTTGTAAAGTGGACCAGGGTAACGGTTTCTAATGTCACTAAAATATTCAAACGACTTGGTTACCAGGGCAGTGATTCTCATATCTCAAGACTAGCCTATTAATCACAGGAAGTTTGAAAAACAAAAATCCCCAAAACTTGATCTGTAGCGCACACAAGAGCTGTGGACAGATTAAAATTGTTCGCCTTAATTTAACTAAACTATAGCTCTTTATAAAACCTTTATTTTTTGTTTGTTTTTGTTTTGATGTATCGAATACCTTAATATTCAGAGATATTTCTCATAAACCGTGATTGAAAGTTGAATAAATTCTTAACTTAAGTCTAAGATTGCTTTGGATTTTTATTTCTATGGTCACGTATGTAATGCGAGTAAAGGTGGGGAAATACTTAAACTGCTAATGGCTTATAGAAGTAGAAATGAAAAAACCCCAGACGTCTGTGAAAATAGAAATTGAAATAATAGTTATTGTGTGCGCTTTGACTGCGTCAATATTAAATTTGATCCACCATGTTTGTTTGCACAAATTGCTGTCGTTAAGTATCATATGTAAGAACGATATTAGAAACTTTAGTCCATTGCAATACTTGGATAGCTATAGAGCTCTTTTAAGTAGGATCACAAATATTTTATTAAAATTGGTTTTGTGGTCATGAGATAAAGGTCAGGCAGCGATGTAAGTAAAATTATGTTTTACTGTCGACACCGTAAGCCAAAATTGAAGCCAACATTTGTCATCAAGCAGACTCTCCCTTAATATTTAGAATCAAATATATAATCTTGCTTGATCTCCATACTAATAACACATCAAATCTTCCTAAACTGATACTCTATTTGGAAATGAAACAGAGTGGGTCAGCTCCTTTATTCCAAGGTTGCTTAATCAAACTTCCAAATAAATAGATATTTTCAAAAACTACACAAAACAATAAAAATTGTCCACTGTGCTTTAAACAAAAGTATGAATAATTCTACCTCTAACTAACCAATACCACCTTACGCCCTTTCAACGATGATAAACACACCAAGCACTATCTAAACGATAAGCTTCTCAGGTTTAATTGTTTAATTCATACGTGGAACAGTAGCATTTATGTTTTTAATTCCTGATTAAAGCAACGTTCTGCCAAACAAACGTATCACGGGTTCACACGTGCGTTTCTTCTCCTGTGTTATAGTTTTTACGACCATTTTTGTCACCTCGGATCAGAGATCCGTTACGAATACTACGCTTCATAATGCGATTATGCCACTCGTTCTTGCATCCACAGAACAAGGTTAATAAGGTATTTCTAAATGCCGTACTCAAAGAACAGTACAGAAGAAAATTAAACGCCGAATTAACAGCCAATAAAGAGTCTGTGATCTCTCTTATACCTTTAACTAAATTGCTTTCATCTACGTAACCAAATCCAAAAAAAGTGGACATTATGGCATCGGGGGTTATACACACGACGAACACAACAATAATGATAATCAGCATTAAAGTAATCTTGTTTCTGGAAGATAGTTTCTTTCCCTTAACCCTTTCTTTTCTGAGTTCGTTTATAATGCGTACATTTAGGTATATTAGAACAATCAGTGGGATTATTGATCGCAAAGAGTTTTGGATCCACTGGTAAGGTACCATGAAGGCGTTGTTGGCACCAAGTTCGGTTAAACCAATCACATGGCATGAAACATTATGCGTAGAATCAAAGGACACCATTGGTTTATATCGCAATGCCGATGGAAGGGACAATAAAATCATTATCACAAAAACGGCAATGCACACAAGTCTAGCTCGTGGAATGGTACAGAGTTGCTTGGCTTGGGTCGGGTAACACACCGAGATATATCGCTCAACCGCAACGGAGACCGTTAACCATGCTGTAACGCAAACGGACATGTTGAAAATATAATGTGCGAACGGGTAAAGACTGATCATCATTCGTTGCCCCGCACTCGGATTATCTGTAGAAATCACTAACATTATGAAATAAAGTAAATCGTTTAATAATTTAATGGTATCCGACACCGCTAAGGCCGAGAGGTACACATTGGTCGAAGTCGCCATGTTCTTGTGACTGAGAATCACTAAGGCTAATACGTTTCCAGTTATCCCAATGATACACAACACCGGATAAATTATCATTCCCGTTATATACTGGGCTGTGCGATAAAAATGTTGATATTCATCCGTACTATTGTCTATACATATTCCTTCCGTCATGCCCGACTGCGAAGACGTTTCAGCGGTCAGGTTGTGATACAACGTCAAAACGGTTTGGTTGGTCAAAGAGTGCACAGATCCACCATCACTGAAGATCTCCATTATGTGTTAATATACTGTAACTTCAACGGTTTATAAGCACCTGTTACCTGAAATAAATGAAAGAGAAAGAGTGTTATATTGCCTATTCATACATAATATACTGTTATGCAACCATAATTCGTTTTTAAACGCTATTGATTTAGTAAAGATTAAAGATACGTTCTCAGAAAAGTAATTAACGGATGCTTAATTCCAATAACAGCATGACAATTTTGGAATACATGTATATAGAAAGTAGACATATCCAATGTTATTATAGGATTCTCCGAAAAACACTCATGGAGCGCACCAGGACAACAATGTAAAGGTTTCCCTAATCGGCAGTCCAACGATTAGTAATGTCTGCTCGCGCATGCGAATGTCATAATTTTAAGCTTAAAATTGGTGTATTTTTTATTTTCCAAGATTTCGATTCTGAAACATCCAATCATCCAGGGGAGAATCGGGACACGTTTAAACATCAGGGGCCATAATTCAGACAGATGATGTTTGAAATGCGCGAATATCGAACGGGACTAAGATCTGTCGGATATGAAGATATATTTTAAGTTTTAAAACTGATTAGACAAAAATTGTGACCTCTCGAGAGTCCACAACCTTCCTACAGGGAGTGGCTATTTTGTGGGGCAGTTTCATTTCTATATTTTCGAAATTTGTACTCGGATGCCAGTTTAAATGTTAACCAAAATTTGGGTTTAGTGTTGCCAAAGAGAAATTTGTCATTTTAGTAGGTTACTATTGCCCTGGTATTAATATCACAGATCGTTTGGCTTGTAAAATTTCCCGATTATCCCCTTTTGAAAACGTCAGATTAACAGCCTCTTTAACTCTGCTTAATCTAAAACTATTTGCCATTATGAATGCCATGATTTTGGAAACCATTCAATATTAGCAATCGATCGCTCAGATTAGAATTTAGATATTTGACCTAGTTTTTTTTTAAAGTGACGTCATAAAATTGATTTTTTTTAAAGTGTAAAGCTTTGAAATCAGTTGAAAGGTGGATGCTAAACCTATGGTGATTATTCTGAACTCCTTCTCAATTCGGTTAGGTAAACAAAGCTTCTGTGAATTTTATTTCTTTTTTTCTTACAAAAAAAACCCATAATATTTTGCCCGACTGAAATGCTTTTCTATATAACACTGCAACCTTTTGACGGATTGCATTCATCTTTTTCTTTCAGATTTTTGAAAAGAATCCAAGTCAATAATACAAATTAATCTACTCGATATTTTGCATAGGTGTGATTGTATTGTATAAAAAACTATCAAAATTGTTTGAGGACAACTCTAAGTTTTTATTATAATTCACAGTTGTGTTTCAATGAAATAATTAGTGTATTTATTATGAAAATGTCAATGTCACACTTTGAACACCCCCCTGATAAGCAAACTTTTCATTAAAAAAAACATATTATGAAGCTAAAATATAATAGCTATATGACTGCAAATACACAATGTTCACGAGACAGAAACGGAGAGTACAAAATATTTGTCAATGAAAAGCTTTGGTATAAATATATTTTTTCTACATGTATTTATTGTTTTGTTTTAATACTTCTGGTTATTTATTAATACGACTGATTATTTACATTTTCATCGCGATATGTAGTGATTTAATCAGAATACAGTTTGCTTACCGTTTATTATCAAAGTAAGGATGGAATTGACCGTTTGCCATCGATAACATAATATCTACATCAATACAATATCCAGTCTGTACTCGGATTTCAAGCACGTCTAAGTAACATTTTGTTGATTAAGTATCAGTCTACATTCCAGTTTCAAGTGAATCTCGATAAAATTTATATGGCAAATAAGCTAAAGGCCAAATTAAGATAAAGTACTTGTGTTCACGGGTACGCAACGGTCCCTATTTTATACCCGTTACAATATCCATTAATAAAGTGTTGATCGGACAACGGACAGGGTGGATAAATCACTTACACAGTAGGTTATGTAGATATACTGATGGCTAATAAAACAACCACTATTGTTACTATATAAAATATACCGGTCTCAAAAATACTGACAATATCAGAATAAAAATTATGTTCTTCACTCTTTAAGTCCTTTGTGTCTACAGAAGATAATTATGTCGTGTTTTAGTTCTCACGTTATCTAATGGAGCTAGGGATTGGGCAAACAATATAGGATCAGACAAAGAGGAAGATCATCTTAAGCCATATATTTTTTCAGCGAATTGGATGTCTCTTATTTAAAACATGAACAAGTGGTATAACTATTGACAGTTCAAATCTAGTCCCACCTTACAGCTCTAACAGTATTCAGCTATATGTAACCATGCCGTTATCATATTTCTACAACCAGATATTTGTATACTTCCTCCTAATGTTAGTCAACCAGCGGCTGGATAGAGAACAGGCTAAAAAGAAAGTGATTTTCCTACAATCAAGGTTCATAATACATAAAGTTACAATTGCGCAAATATCGAAAAGAACCAAGATCTTTAGGTTATAAACATGCATTTCAAGTTTTCATCAAAATCGATTCCAAATTGTGACCTCTACAGTGTTCACAAGCTAAGCTAAAAACCTGATTTTTCGTACAATCAGGGACCATAATCCATGAGGTTACAGCCTGATACATGCCAATATCAAAAGGAACCGAAATCTTAGGGTGATAAACCTATATTTCAAGTTTCGTTGAAATCGGATAAAAAATGTGTTCACAAACAATTGTGGACGGACGAACAGGGGCGACGACAATATACCTCTACATGAAAATGTGGGCGTATAATAAAACTGGTTCATTGAAGGTTAAAGGATCTTAGAAACCAGTATCCTACTCCTGTGCATCTATCTGAAGCTACAATGCTCTTTAAAATGTAATCAAACCCTTGACTTCCCATAGTAACTTGTTATATTGTATCGGTTGTGCCATGTCAATTATTACAAGGAAGTAATCAATCTCTATGTTCCAAATAGGTACACATAACGTATTCCAAATCTGCTGTAGTTTCTTACAAACATGTATATGTTAAACATTATGAATTTTGGCTAAGACTGCAGAAAAAACAGCATGCAATTTTATATATTGTACCCATAATATATTTTAGTTTTCTTGGTAATAAGAAATATATGTTTAGGGTACAATAGATGAACCAATTATCACGGAAGACATACATCTTTAAGTAAAATCAAGTCAAAGAATCACAAGTACCAACCACATTCTGTATTAACAAAGGCCCTAAAAATGTCAAGAGTTGGCATATCCAGAAGCCACACTGGTTTTCTTTCCTCTGTTTGCGCTGCAGCAAACACAGGAAGCGTTGTCAACATCTTTCTAGATAAGGGAAGACCTAAACTACACTAACATTTCCTGTGCACGACGCTCATGGGTGACGAAATCAATGAGAATCTACGATAACGACGATAATATGTAGTTAAACATTGATCAAGTATGTTAAATGTAACAATTACAGGTTGATGGGGTTTCTGTTTAAAGAGAGTTACTATAAAGGTAGCCAAGGTACTGTTTCAAGTATTAATAAATAATAAGTAAATCAAAATGCACAATTGTTATATTCATTCCAAGTCCACAGTTAGCCATGACGTCAGCAAAGTAAATCAGGAGGGGTCCAGTCCCTTGGTACTGAAAATTGTCGCCTTGGAGGTGAATGTATGGGCAATGTACGATGGCTGGCTGAAGAGATCTAAGCCCTTATTTGAAAGACCTACATGTACACAAAGTGGATGGTTTCTACTTATCTTTCTACATAGTCCCCAACGATGTGACAAGGCCTGGGTGTCGGTTAGGAAGAATTTTCTAAAGACACCCAATAACAGTCGTCCACAAATGACACGCGCCATCATTGCTAGGAAAATGACTGACATGCTAGTTCCTTTTTGGGAACGGGTCTCATCCGTGGTTACAAATCTGTCCAAAAAATTATTAGGATCTGCTTCAAAACGATGCAGATTGCCGAGGGAGGTCTGGAACCTGACACGTTTCTGATCGACGTTCAAATTGTCATATCTTTTTTTATATTAAAATTTGAAAGGGCCAATTCGGTTCTTTCTTTTTTTATTACAGGCTAGGACCTTAATGCACACCCTGTGTTTGTTTCAGAACCAATATTACTAGTCTGATTGTTTGTTATAATCACGTATTTGTTTCAAATCTAAATAATAAACACCGAACTTACCTGGGAACAATGTGTTACATTCCTCCACTATTTTTTTATCGACATTCTTCTGTATTTTAATCCCTACAAATGAAAATAAAATACGTTCAAAAATGTAGTATGTAAACAAACCAAAAAATCTACTTTATCGATTCGTTGATTAGCGTTAATCGATGTAAAATATTTCATTGAGTACTTCTTTTGTTAACGATTATAGTATTTGTTAATACAGAATAGGTGAGTCAATTATAGCTATGCATTAGATAATGTATTAATTTGGTTTGATGATTGGCAACGTTAGTTAATCAACTCATGAATCAAATGAACGTTTTAAACAAATTGGACATTAGCTAATAGGTTCGTTAATATAAACAGAATATTTTATCTTTAATCTTCCATCGGCAGTTTAGCTATATCAATAATTAAACGTCTGCGTCCGCCCTTTCAACGAAAACTGTCCCTGTCATTTGTAAAGAGACCACCAAGCCATCATTGCTACAAAAATGCACCTTCCATTTGGACAGGCAGTAGAAAGCCAGTTTCTTTAGAAATACTATTTAAAGATGCCTAAAAATGTTCCCACTTCACCTCCTATCGAATATATTTTAAGTTGAACCTTTAAATTGATCAATCAAATAATTTCAAACAAGTACGATAGTACTCTTTGGAACAGAAACCGAGCATGACTTCATAGTCGCCATTTTAAACTTCGATTATATCAGTCGATGCGCCATTATTAAAGAAACAGGCATGTCAATCGTACTTGAATTGGCGAAAAGAACAAAAAGATTTGCAGCGCCAGTTCCTGTTCCAAAAATCAGTATTATCCCGTAACAGTGTGCTGTTAATACTTTTATTTGCTGCTATATGTAAATACTTCTCTTCCAAATATTACCACTATCCATTTGAGGCAAGATCGGTCGATTCTGTATATTTAACATGTTTTCCTCGCCGGTATCTATCATTGATGAATAAAACTTGGCGGAATTCTCTAGATTCAATTTGAAAACTATTACATGATAATCGGAAATAACCAACTCTTAATCAATCTCATTAGATACCAGTGACCGAATGCATATTCCTTACTTACTTGTATAAAGTCGGGCTGTGTATTTATTAATGGCCGACCGATTCCCCAATCCCCTAGCTAAATAAAACAATTGACTACGGAATATTTGTTTTCAAATTTATTTTAATTTAAGATGCATTTTTGAATTTGTTTTATAAAGTCGCTGTCGCCATAATCCCCGTGCCCTGTTGCTCAAAATAAATTTGAATAGACCAATAGTAACCCTGTACAGTAATTGGCTTTCAGTGAAAACAACAAGATGGGCGTTATCGACGGTGCTACGAACTTCTATGAAGCCATATGAAATTATTAATTGTCGTCTTAATGAAACGAAAAGGTTTCAAGCATCGGCCATTTTGCTGTGATAATTCTGGATGAGATCGACAACACTGTTTCATTCCGAATCGTCCTCTTTCTGTGCACAACACCAACAGAGATGGTTGGTTATACTTCGAATCCCGTGGTTTTGTCACGGTGGTTTTTATTTCCATGTGCCATGAAACCTGGAATAAAAAGTAACAAATCTAATGTTATAATTAGCATTTATTTGAGAAACTAGTTCGTTCCAAGGACCTTCCGACTAAAAGTTGCCCAGACATATGGGGTCATAAATTTAACACCTCGATGTTAGGACTGGTTGCTTGCGGGATTACGAACGCTGATTGGGTAATTATTACCTTTTGTGTGCCGGCCAGATCAAAGATATAGATTTACACAAAGCCCTGTAATATCCTTTATTCAACATGTATGATGTGATAAATGCAAAGTAATTCTTACCTGTATAGGAGCCAAACTTAGCGTTGTGGTCAGGTGCATCTGCACACCGTCTCCTCGATCCGTTGTAATAATGATAATCCTCTATTTATGAAGCACAGTGACACTAAAACAGAAGTTTCTACAGCGCTTTTCAATTTTAATTTTTCTGTATTGAACTACACCCCAAAAAAGCCATTAAAAACGCAATGTCAAATTCAAAGTTTATTTAGTGCAAAAACTTTACATATAAATTCATTGCAAATACACAAAACCGAAACAACTCGCTGTTATTTTTGTTTTTTGTCAATAATTTTGGAGTCCCTGTGCCAACTCTGCAACAGTTCGTGGTGGCACGACTTGAGTTCGAACCGTCGTCTAAGGTGTTAGATCGGTTTCATGTCGGGAGACATAGCCGGCCAATCAATAACACGGACATAATGATTGTGCAGAAAGTCTCACGTCAACCTCGCAGTGTGGGGTCGGGAGGTGTCATGCAGCAAAACCATCTGTTCGCAACCGCCATTTTCAGCCAGCAATGGAAGCAGCATTGGGCGAAGGATGACGTTAACATAAATGTTGAGCGTTGAGATTGCCTTGGACCATCACCAACTGTAACCGGAAGTTGACGTTGACAGCGGCCCAAACCATGACGCCACCTCAGCCGAAACGATCCCTTTCCAGTACGCGGTTACGAGCAAAGCGTTAATGTCGACGTCGGTAGATATTGTGACGTCCATCTGGAAAACGGAGGTTGGATCGGAATTAACCCGAGGAGATGACATTTCGCCATGGTGTGTTGTGCAGATAACCCTGTTTTGTGGCCTATTTGAATTTGGTAAAACCAGGGCAGCTTAACCCAAGCACAACCAGACTCTTTAGGACTGTTTGGGAACTGATCTGCCTTTGCCGTATTCCAACAGATACCCCTGATTTGTGGCCCATTTGAATTTGGTAAAACCAAGGCAGCGTAACCCAAGCGCAACCAGACTCTATCGGACTGTTTGGGAGCTGATCTGACGTTGCAATATGCCAACAGTTCTCCTGGCAGTATGTCACTGTGGGACAGATGCTGTAGTCGGATGTGGTTATCTTGAGCAACGGTTGTTACATGTGGCACTCCACGTCGGGGTCGATTGGCAACTCTTCTAGTAGCATGGAAGCGTTGTCTGGGGCGAGCAATGATCGATGGGTGGACATTAACGTGTCTGGCGACGGCTAACTATGACCCCCCCTCCCCCGCCCTGATCCAGCATGCCAATAGCCCTGTTGTTTAGTTGTGTAAGGTGTGACATTTTTCCGAGGTGATGAACGTGTGACATGGCACTGATTAAATCGTTAAAAACGACAAGTGTTGTTTGAACGAACAAAGTTCTTTACCGAGAATTGATATCGGGTTCAAACCCAGAACTCCACAAAAAAAGACCAATCACAAGTTTCACCTACGTGCCATAAGATAGGAAAGCCCAAGAAATCGTTTACCAGAAATATTTCATGAATTGAGCATTGCATTTTTAATTGTTTTGAGTGTATGGATACGCTTTTGTAAACAGGGTCGACTTTAGATGAGATTCAAATGCACCCAAGGAGTCAAAAGTTCTGATGTCGTAAGGCAATGAATCCCATAAGCGAGGAACGGAGAACGTGAAAGCTGTTTTTGCAGCAATTTCAAGATTAACTGATGGTTGATACAGAGATTGATTATTAGTGGATCTAAGAATTCACAACGATTTATATGGAATGGTAAGATCTTTGGTATATTTTGGTGATTGATCATGTAACGTCATGGAAGTCAAGAGTAGTATTTTGAACTTGATTTGTTCAGGATCAGGGTGGTTCTGAAATTGTTGAATTTGACAATTTGGAAGCCCCAAATATAAGGCATTGTGATAATCTCTAGTTTATTTGTAATGAATGAATGCATTAGGAGTTTTTATTTAATTAATTCTGTCAAGATAATAATTAGCCGAGGAACAGAATATTTACTTAATGTTTTTTTTCAGAATTCGGATTGAGAAAGTGTGATGCCATCCATAACAGTTCTCAGTATTACTTAAATCTGAATTAGTGGATTGTTGATTGATCGAGGCGTATATTTGTGTATCGTCGGCATACAGGTGAATATTAAAACCAAGCGTTTCAGCGATTTTGGTTAATGGTCGGGTGAAGAAAATAAACAGTGCAGGGCCGAAAACAGACCCTTGGGGAACACCATATGTAAAAGGGGCCGTAATAGATTTGACGTCACCAATCTTGACACATTGGTTTGTTTTCTAGGAACGCTCTGAACTAGCTTAATGTGGTGTCTCGAACCCATGTGTCTTCCTGTAGAGCTTGAACACAAGTATCACCTAAATAATAGTACTGCCATGGAGAACTGGTAACAGTAGTTGGTACAATGCCCAACTCGCAATACTTTGATTTGGTTTTCTGGATAATCTTAAGTAGAGGAGATTCGTTGGTATTATCGGTTATGTTTCTGTAAGTTGGATATGATAGTGCCATATAGTGGACAAACTTTTCTGCTAGTTCGTCTACCTAATTATGTGATGGAAGGGTGTTGTTGAACTTTTGCCTATCCAATAGGAGAATACCTTCTTGTGGGTCTTTCTTGCATTCGTTTGTTGTAGAAATCACACTCCGTTGCATGAACAAGTTTGGCCACCATTTGGGAGTCTGTCACAAATATTTGCTAGTGTATTTCATGTTTATTTCTGGTCCATCTCATTTCGGCCTCAATCCTTATCATTCCAGCATCTCTGATCATACAATGGATATTGGGGCTTTGTAATAACAGCCCCATTCCTTTCTAGAAATTGTATATGTTATAATTATTATTAAGTGCATCACATGATAACATTTCAGGAGACGACTTTCTGCGATGTGTTTTGAAAACATTTCAGCATTGACTGGTTTAGTTTGACAAATCTTTTGTTATACCATGTGGGATATTCTGGAATTGTGAACTGACATGTATGGCATAATGGTCACTTAGGGGCGAATCAAAATTTTGAATAATAGGAATACTTAATTCTTCCTGGTCTAGTGTATGATCATTTGAATTGGTTTGTTGATTAAAATGTTGAGAGAGCGAGAGTGTCCATGGTATCCTTAAATTGATAGTTAGGTGTAATATAGTTTATTGGTGAGGGTGGGTGTTTGAGGGCATGTTCATTATTGAAGATGTCTTTATTGTTGACGGAGGAGAACCTCCGTCACATTAGGTCCCTAATTGAAAAAAATGAAAAGTATTTTCGGTTGTCTGATACTTAAACGGTAATATGTTAATTAATTTGAATCCGGTGTGTCTGAACTTGTTGCAAACTGCATATGACCATTGGATACAAGTACATAAAATGCTGTTTGGTCATTTGATTTTAGTTTCAATTCAAAGATCTGACTATATAATTTACTACACAATGTTACAATTTCCAGCCTGATGCGACAATAAATGCTTTAATATTGGATTTCTATTGTCGTTATTGGGCAATATTCTAAAGATATATAAAAAGCCGCAAGACAAGACAAATTATCTAGGTTATTGAATTATGTGCTACTAAAGTGAAAAACGTAGTAGATAAAATTAAATAAGGCGCCATTATTATTTCGTGATGACTATTGTGTTTTACATTGTAGTAATTGTATTTTTATTCCGTCTACAGCAAAATGAATAAAATAAAACCAAGTACGAACAATCCAATCCAGTAGACAAAAGTAAAAGAAAATGGTATACGCAAATGGACTAACCGCCGTGTAATAATACACGACAAACAGTATCAACAGGTGTTCGGATTAGTAACCTTGTCCTGCCTGGTGCCACACCCGCCATTATAGCTGCATCCAGACCATAAAATAGCCTAATTAGCCAATGACATGTCTGTATGCAAAATATACATGATAAAAAGTGTTAACAGATGTAATAGACATGATCAGTAAAATAGTATACGCGTCAATTAAATATATCTAGAATAATAGCCGGAGATGTGTTATATTTATTACATTTACTGATCAAGTCAATACGACGACCATAAAATTATTGAGAGGTTTTTGTAAGTTTAGTGTGCAGAGAGAAATGAGGTTTAACATCCACTCGACACAAACTAGGTCATTTCGGGACTAACATATGGTTTTAATTTTATTTCAATAATTCGCTTGCGCGTAGGGGTCTTTAGCAGTGGGGGGAAACCGGAGTGCCCGGAGGCAACCCACGAGGTTGAGAAGGCGCCCCAATCTCCATGCCACATACGCTCACACCAGGCATCGAAAACACAGCCGCAAGCCAGAGGTGAGCGGCCAGCTAGAGGTCGAAGGGCGGCACTCTATAGACGACTAGGCCATCCCAACCCCCCGTTTAGTGGGCAAGTATCCCTTTAGTTAAAGCTTAGATGACAAATGTCTCGATCTACTTAAAAAAACAGAATTCTAGGAACAAGCTCTCGCGTAGTGAACTAGCTGTAACACATACACTCCGTAAGCTGGAATGTTACTACTAATGAAGGAAGAGTTAAGATTAATCAGTTAAAGGAGAATGCTATCAAAGAAGTTTGATTTTTATCGTTTACTAAGTTCACTGTCCAACGCACTAATAAAAAGGGACATTCTATTTAATATCGCATCTAAAAAAAAAATATTCAAAAATACTGATTTGGTAAACAAATTGTTCATTGAAATGTAGTAAACAAAGGTTAACAAGACCAGATTGCCTTTCTTAACCGCCGAGTAAGGAACGTGAAAGAATCATTGAATGATGGATTACCGTACTAATTAAAAAACTGTCTGCTCGATTCGAATTACCTGTTGTAAGATGCTTCTTGTCTGATTGCCATTTCTACGAGACTTTTGATCACTTCTTCAATACGACCTTAAATACTTTCTAAAATATATCATTACTTAATGGTGTGCATTTCGGTTTAGACTGTATTTAAATAAATACGCTTGAATTCAATTGTTTAAAGATACTTTCCCGCGTACATATTATGTGGACTAAATCATATTTGAACTATAATTAATCTATCAAAAATCTGCTTCAAATTTCACTCAAAACCTCGTATTCGCGGGGAGTAAAAAAAATATGTTTCATACCCTGACATATCTACCCAGTGAGTGCCCCATGGGTGATTTTAGGGTAGCAAGTATTTTCTAGTAAAACCTGGAGACTATACTAACAAATTTGCGCTACTTTTATTGGAAATAACCACCGACAAATTATTTTAACGAGAATGTATTTTAAAGTGGCTAAACTGTTGGGTTTTTTTCTTAAATTTTATTTTTTATAATTATTGCATTTAATATGTTGATTTATTTTGCGAGGTGATAATCTGTTTTCGTTCACAATTTTACAATAAAAGTTTAACTTTGACTTAGTCATATAAAACTTTATACATCACTAATTGAAAAAAAACCCACATCAGACCATGTGTGCACAGTTCAATACTTTATAATGTCAGCTGTAAGCTCGTTAAAATAATTTGTCGGTGGTTGGTAGTAGAGTCACCAGGTTTTACTAGAAAATACAGCTAACTCTGTTCCTTTCATATAGTGTCCACTGTATATCCAAAAAGAAATAAAATGTCATAAAGCAGGTTTTTAACGTTGTAAGCAACTACAGGATTTCACAGGGTAGTTGGTTTAAGTACATAAATTAACAACAGCAACACGAAGAAATAGTCTGAATGATTCAGCCAACAATGTTGAGTCGCCGGGAGGTGATCGCTCGGTTTTACCATCATTATGCAACCGCTTTACGAAATTCCACTGCTGAATTATAACATGAGTGACCTGGTAATCAAGACGGTTTCACTATGCAAGTAAGTAGATATGGCTATTCAAATACCAAAGATAATATGGAATTTATGGACTTATGACTCAAAACTCTTCTGTTCATGACAAGAATTATCCCGTTTTGGTCTCTAAAATATATCTGGATGGAGTGACCCCTTTAAACAGAGAAAATAATCTAAATGATACGATGATTACAAAACTGCTATTGTCCATTTTTACAAATTGGCTATTACCAATGGCTATCCTATGGCTAACAAATGATGGTCGTTGTTGTACTTTAATATAAAACAAAACACGTACAAATTGACCAATCTTCGTAACATAATATTATGTGTTTGTGAACTTGTGGCATTTCTCCATTTAAATACTCGCGAAAGTTATATCTTAGTTTACATCTTAGTCAGAGATTATCTGACAAGAATAATGGGAAATTGAAATAAATCTATTCCTTTTACGAGGGCTTTCACATGCAAACGACAAATCGATTTAAATATAACACATTCGCTCTCTGTTCAAATCTAACCATGATATTGTCGATCCTATACACAGTCACGGAAGAAACGGTAAAACTTTATTTTATGAGATATTAAAAAGGAGATTTGAATCTCCACCAAACCCCTCGTTCGAAATTTTAATAAAGCTAATTTGCGGCCATGATAGCTAATACCCTTTGGTTGTAATTTTATAATTGATAAATCCGGGTGATATAGTTTTGCAACGGTTATTTATCACGAATTTTGATATTTTCAGACGTTTTCACCAGAGACTGTACTGACCTGTACGTGAAGTGGTTGTCTTTTTTGGCGATGTTAATGAATTTTAGCATTCGAACGGAGACAGTGACTGTTACCCGCGAAAGCATCAAGTTTAAAAAAACACCATTATAGAATAATATTTATTTACCAAATACAGGTAAGATTTGGTTGAGAATTTTCGGAGCAATTGGGTAAATAATGTGGAATCGGTATGAACAAATAACAAAAACACAAAAATCGCAGTTAAAATTATAGAGATTGTAGTTAACCAGAAAATTACATTACTAGCAAAATACTCGAACTGCTAACTTCGGAATTTTATGGAACCATGTTCATTCATTGCAGTTTATTCCCCTTCTATTATCATTCTCTGGAACAGTTACGGAAGGTTGTTCATCTTGCGGCACATAACAAAAAATTGTCTCGTAGACTCTTGAGTCCATTACACTGGCAGGATTAGAATCGATAGACCATCTATCCTGGAGTTAACTTATTTTACTTCCTCCACCATTTTAGCATTCATGTCACCACTAGCCTGTGGTCCACAGGTGTGTCGCCGTGTGACATACCCATCCAGCTATACTGATCTATACACCCAGAAAAGGGACATTTACGGGTATAGTGGTATTTTTTCACATGTTCTTAATACTCCATTAGAAAAGGAAACAAAATATCTCCCAACTCCTCCCGTCATCTACGGCAACACCACTCCATAAAAAGCTGAGGTGGACGAATAGTCATCATCAGGATACCACAATTGATTTTCCCTAAATGATTTTCTGGGTTCAAACATTTTCAAATGATCGTGGGTACGTCTGACGATATAAGGTTAGTCCACAATTGTTGGATAACGCCAAGGGATATAAACATTCTGACGATTTTGTCAACATATTTCATGTAGAAGATCGTTGGCGTATACTACCTGTGTGAACAAACTACCTGGAGGTCTTCGAGCAACTATGCATACCGACAGATCAACTTCTCTGTCCAACATCAAATTATTGGATGGAAAACCTGAAAGATTCGTGTTCACGGGACCTGTATGTCAAACAAACAACATCCCAATCACGATGTAATTCTTCAACTACATGACTCGGTACACTCTGTTGAGTTCGGATGTATCTTTCAACCTGACCTTCCAAGGCTCGGTGATACGGTGCAGTGGTATTTGTAGTTCCCAACTCGAGTTTAACTCGAATTGTACTCCTTTATCTGAATGAATACTTCCGGGGATATCAAATCTTAAATTCAATAAGGCAGACCCTACCGTACAAATCAGAAAAGTAAACTAATTTTGTATCACGATGTATATATTGCCGCTGTAGGCATCACGAAGAGGGGTTAGGATGGCCTAGTGTGTCGCACTTCTAGCTCTGGCTGGCCGGCCATCTTTGGCTAACGATGCTGGTTTCGGAACGACAGCGGGCGTGCTAGGATGATAAAGATGAATATCTGATAGCTTGTCTGTGATATACCCCCCTCCCCCTGTTGGAAGCGGGCGTTTAACATCAAGAGCAACTCGACAGTACGGCTCTTAGGCATATATTAGGTGGTTTTCATCCAATGTCTTAACATTATCCCGTAAGTCTGACCAGCAATAACACCGTCTTTTCGTAGCTTTCGTGGGTTGGTGTGTGTGTGTGTGTGGGGGGGGGGGGGCGAATGGTTTTACGCCTGTCATTGAGTCAACTGGTGGGATTTGCACAAACTAATCCTGAAGTCTCCATAGTTATAGGTCTCCCTGCTGATTCGGAATTCTACTCGCAGGTGTAGACATTTCTGGTGTATTTCTACGTACCCGTTCCACTGGAATATTAGATTGCTAATAATGTAGGTTTCGAAATGATTCATCTTTGTTAGAAAATAAAAACCCCATGTTGTTACACCAAAAAATGTGTTTTCTTTCAAAACTATTTTTCAGTTTAAATAATTATTCTGAGACTGAAAACATCCCTGGGACTAAAACTATTTTTCTTTTTAAAACTATTTTTCTTTCAAAACTATTTTCCAGTTTAAATAATTTTTCTGAGACTGAAACATCCCTGTCCAACCACCAATTTTAAAACTTCTAACTGTTAACTGTGCGCCAAGAAGTTTCACTAAACAGTCTTGGTTAACCAGAAAATTACAAGAAATGCTTCTAGAAAAACAAAATAGAATATTGGAAAACATGTTCATTCACTGCAGGTACGGTACATACATAAATAAACTTTTTACATATTTTCCCCAGACATTTAACGAAAATTGATTATTAATAACGACATGTAGTCGGCACACTAATATTAATGATAGGCGCAATCACAAAAACCATATATCTATATAAAACAATTACACTCACTAATATCTATTCTTAATATGAATACCATTAATTTTATTTTCTACAATCCAAGTTTTCTTAAACTCCTCTTGAACTGGCGCCAGGGGTTAGGAAAAGATAAGCATACACTTCAAACATTATACAAAACTGACAATGCAATAAAGACACATTTCGTTTGTGTTTGGTATGGTCCCTATACACTATTACCTTATTAAAAAGCCACGCAAAATCGTCCAAACTAACAACAAATTAGAAATACGGACGCATCTAAATGTGCCAATCGTAATCCCTTTTATGACTAATAATTGATGAAAAACACACTACCAAATCTATTTCTGCGACAATGACTAGCTTAACAATAAATATGCAGGGACTTTTTAATGAAGAAATGGTTGATTTCAATTCAGATATTGTATTTCAGGATGCCGTTCTTCTTTCAAAAATGTAAGTAACAGCAATAAGATCACAAGAAAGCAGCGTCGGAGATACCGATAGACATAAAATAATTAACGATTCTCAAAGTAAATAGAACATATTAATTATTCACCGAAATCAGTAAATGTGTAAATAGAACTTACATGTATATTATTATTATTATTCCGATTCCAAAAACTGTCATAAAACGTGACCAGATTGATGGTTTGAAATATATTAGAATTCCATTGGCACCCTATGGGTTAAAAGGACACAGCACTGAATGTCTGTACACTTATCTAATTAACAACATAATATTAAGTTGTGGTGTTTATTCAATATATCTACTTTTATTAAACCTAGCAGTTCCTAGACTACTTATCGTTTCTCCTGACAAGGAAATAAGGTTAAATATATCTAACATTTGTTAAACGCCTCCAGATAATGATCAAATTATTTCACACTTTGACATTATCATGTAGAGTCTTGAGAAATGAAAACTTCAGAAGATGACAAATTACATATCTATGTATATTAAGTAGCTGTTTATAGCCAATATTATTGTTTCTGTACGGGGATCTATATGGCTCAAAGCAATGTTTAATGGACATAGCACTGAAATATCGAATTAAATTGGAAAATATACTGAGTCGCCGCAATAAAACCACATTTATGATATGACTGAGAGTGCTAGATGGAATTTGATTTGTGGTACAATTTAAGTCTGGACATTACTGACACCATCAAATCGGCGACATCCAACGGAGGTCATCAAAAGTTTACTCTACAGCGAAATTTGGGTACATGAAGTAGAAGACAGATATCAGTGACGTGTGTCCAACTCAAGTTAGGCCTCCGAATGGCATTTGATAGCCAACCTTAAAACTCCATAAAATCGAGACTTTTTGATTTTTTCAGAATATTGATGGGGTGCATTTACGGGATCAAGAAAACTCCATTTCTCACGTGTAATTAAATATTCACAATTTCATTCGTGAGTTTTTTGCCACCAACAACCCCATTAAATAGATCCACTGATAATACAAGGAAGTGAAACGTGCCTAGACCATTCGCAACATTTGGTTCACAAGCAATATAAACGTATTGCCAGAGAAATCAGCAAATTAAATAAATTAGAAAGGTCCGTCTGACCTTTGTATTGGTTGACATTACTACGGTCGAACACCTAATTATAATTCACTGTCAAAATACGGAGCAGTACCGGTCAGGTATAGGCCTAGATAGGGTTACCAAAAATTAGACATTTTCTTAAGTCGTTCAACGAATTGCCATTACTACGAATTTGAAGCAAAACAAAAGTTGCGCTTACATCATACGTTTGTCTGGCTTCAATGAAAATCGGGTGGAAAAAAACGGACGAGGCTTCCGGAAAATCGAAGGTTTGCAATACTAGCCTTCCAAAACGATTCAAGGACCGGAAAGATCCTCCATGTGTTTGACCATTGGTTCGAATAAAATCAGTGTGCAAGGAAGAGAAATGAATCGATTATCAAGTCTTAATTGAGTTAAGTTTTTATGTTTGTATATAATCTACCAGCTATCCGAAGGTCAATATTTTGTTTTTGTAATTGACGTTTGACCTAAATGAAAACCAAGAAAAATAGCTAAACAGAAACATAACAAGTACATTTAAATTCAGTCTCGTGGCTGACATAATATCATGCAGTGAAACAACAATGTTAATGTTTTTCTTACTTAAAATTTAATTTCAATAAGTTAGGTGATGCAATTTAACCATTTTTACAGTCGATTAAATTTAAATCGAGCACACTCAACTGCGGCTTCAAGATAACCCGGGATATCATATGTGATCTCTCACGCCTAAACCCGGCATAAGTCGCACTAATTGATTTTGCGCTATGGCACGTTAAACCTATTATTTGTTGAAAATGCATTGAGATGTCAATTTTTTTTTTTTTGTCTAATTAGCAAGATTAAACACTAATTTACCGAATAAATCATCTGAAATGTTGGAAATGTATTCTTAAAAGCTCTTAAATTATGTTTTTGTAAAGGGTACGCCTTTAAAACAAAGGAAAATTGACTTATAGCAATGCAAAATTCGCTTGAATTCACCGACATTTACCACGCTGTTGGTATATCCTAACCCCCTTATATGGGTGTAAACAGTAAGCTACGTCATTCTCCTTGTCTATTTCGAGTTGGGATTCCCAGATAGCATCCTTTTTGACCAATAAAAGATGGTTTTAGTCACCACATTCAATATAAACAAACACAGCTTGTTGCTAGACAACGGGCCAAAAAGACCGCCGCTGATTGGCCGAAAGGCCGGTGCGGTGTATTGTGGGAAGATGGCGGCGCCCATGAAAAACCAATGTGATCGGATTTTTCGTCCTTTTTCTACTTCACGTAAATACCTGGTCAAACTAATTAATAAGTTGGATTTAAGACACTTCAGAACGAGAGACCGGTGCGGTGTATTGTCTGAAGATGGCGGCGCCCATGAAAAACCAATTGTTGTCGGATATTTCGTCTTTTTCTACCAAATACGTCACGCTTTGTTTACTTCCGGATAACTGTTTAGCGCGAAATTCGTTCTCGTTTAGCAGACGCAATCCGAGAAGATTTTTTAACGAAATTTTGGATGAGCGATGTTGACAATTTCCACACCATTCTATACAGAAAAAAAGGTAAACAATTTTATATTAATAAATTGTATATTAATATTAATCCTCCCGAATCACCACGAGTGCTATTTATAGAAGGTGCGCATGGTAGTAGAAGTCGGTCAGTGGGTCACAAATGTCAAAATCATTCACTTGGCTATCCTTGTTTGTAGGCTAGCCAACACAATTTAAACAATTGTTTAAATATCGATAAAAACCCACTAACATCATCCAACCTTCGATTCAGGGTGATTACTACTATACTACCTATAGTAAAATAGTTATATAGGCTACTAGTACTAGCAGGTGCCCGTGGGTAAAGAAAATAAAAAAAAATAGTTGGTTAGTGGGTCACAACTGTCAAATTCATTCCCGATTTAGTTATTCTAGGCCTAGCCATGCGATCTTTTATTTTTTACAAAAATTCATTATGCATTTGTATTGGTCACAATAAATTTGTTACCTGTGTGTTGGCTTTCCTTTATTAAAATACTGAGTAGGCCTATGTACAGCTACTGTCTGATACATTGACATAATCACAATAATAGGCCTATGTTAACTTGGCTATGTACTGCAGGACCTAGCAGTAGCAGTCCAGTTGCAATATGCATGGTACAACAATATCATTTCATATTATTAAAATATATATAGTACTATACTATTTATATTATATCATTCTGTTTCTGCAATCTGAAATGAATGGGTTTTTTTTTTATTAGATACACCCCTACATTTAGTGAAAGTATTACGTAAATAGTTATAATAAGCTGTACACCTCATTTAAAATGAAATACAATGAAGCAAGATTTAGATTACTGAATTTCATGAATAATCATTGATATTTGTTTTTACTGATATTTTAACTAGTTTATAGTAATAATGTAAATATGACAATTAATTTCTTTTTCAGATGTGTTCAGTTTGGGCCTAAATTTCAAATACAATAACTATAACATGTATGATTGGCCTTATTAATAATAAAACTACCTTTATGTGATGGTAGGGTAAGTTTAAGAATTATATTTTTCTGCAGCTATCCAAAATAATTTTTTTTTAAAAAAAATATAAACAATATCATTTAATATTATTAAAATATCTTGTACTATTATTATATCCTATAATGAAGTGAAAGCATCACAATAATTCATTATGCAGTTGTATCGGCCACAGTATAAATTGGTTACCCGTATTTTGTCTTTCTTTTAAAATACTCAGTTGGCCTACTGGTACATTGACAATTAATTTCTTTTTCAGATGTGTTCAGTTTGGGCCTAAATTTCAAATACGATAACTATAACATGTATGCGATTGACCTTATTAATAATCAAACTACCTTTATGTGATTGTATGGTAAGTTCAAGAATTATATTTTTCCTTCCTTTTCTGCTGCTATTGAAAATAAATTATATTTTTCTGCAGCTATCCAAAATAATTTTTTTTTAAAAAAAAAATAAACAATATCATTTAATATTATTAAAATATCTTGTACTATTATTATATCCTATAATGAAGTGAAAGCATCACAATAATTCATTATGCAGTTGTATCGGCCACAATATAAATTGGTTACCCGTATTTTGTCTTTCTTTTAAAATACTCAATTGGCCTACTGGTACATTGACAATTAATTTCTTTTTCAGATGTGTTCAGTTTGGGCCTAAATTTCAAATACAATAACTATAACATGTATGCGATTGACCTTATTAATAATCAAACTACCTTTATGTGATTGTATGGTAAGTTCAAGAATTATATTTTTCCTTCCTTTTCTGCTGCTATTGAAAATAAATGTTGTTTTTTTAAAAATATAAACAATATTATTAAAATATCCTGTATTAATATTATATATTCTTCTTTCTGCGGTCTGAAATAAATGGGTTTTTTTTTTTGTATTAAATACAACCCTACATATGATGTAGTGAAAGCATTACAAAAATTCATTATGCAGTTGGCCACAATAAATTTGTTACCTGTATTTTGGCTTTCTTTTAAAGCAAGAATTTCATATTTTCTAAGAAAGTAAAAACATAATTATTACTATTTCTTTTGCTCAATAGGTTGTCAACGCCCATAGATAGTTAACGATGCCTAGAATTTGTGGGACTGATATTCATGCAGCAAATGCCCTGAATGACTTGCGCCATTCGAACATTGTTAACAATGTTCATGAAAATGCATTGTATGAACTTGTCAGTGAATATTTCGCAGATTCTGTTGATGACATGAATGGTGAGGATTTTGATATTGATCATGAGACTGGTTATGATGAGCCTGATGAAATCATTAGTGTCTTGGACAGTGCAGAGGACCCGTCTTTGGCTGACGATTTTGATGTACCAGTGGTCCTTGGTGCAGTTGACAGGCATTATATGGACAATGTCCATGAAGATGATGATATTCAATCTGTTGATGAGGATAATGAAGGTGATGTTATCCGAGAAAATGATGCGCAGACTATCATGGGAATGGTAGGAGAGTTGATTTGCGACACAGATAAAGAATGTGAACTTCGTAAGATTCAAGATTACCAGTGTTCATGTGCTGCATTTAAGAAAAATGGAAAATGTCTGAAGCAGCTCAGCGTGGAACTCATTTATGAAATGCGTTTGAATATGTCAGCCATGACTGACTTTGAGAAGGACTTAGTTATCCTTGGTAAATTGAGTACCACCATGAATAGGTCAGAGATGACAACCTGTACTAAACGTTCAAAACAGCAAAAGCGTCAACGTCAACGAACCAGCTACTTTGTTGAGGGACACCAGATCTGTCGTTCAGCGTTTGAATTCATTCACACGTGAGTTGATTTTTATTCAAAAATATGTCAGCATGTTTTTACATTTGTCTGCTTTCTTTCTACTAGTAAAAAATTTCTATATCTAGGGGGAGCCATCTCAATATTTTTCAATAAAATAGCAATTACCTATCAATTTTGTGTAATAAAAGCCTGGTAGAATAATAATGTCCCGGCCATCTAGACTTCAAATCGTTGCAAAAACTGACCTACTAATGTCATGCAAAATCTGACCAAGATACTTGACAAGACATTTTCCATTGGTCAAAATACCGGAAGCCATCAATTTTACTCAAATTAAATCACATTTGACACTCATTTCATCTTTGCAATGCCTGTGGTCTTTACGAAAAGTGTTAAAATTTTTGTATAACTTTTGACGATTTTTTCTTTGGACTATATTATGTCCAGGTCCTGTAGTAATTACGCTGGCTGCATCTTACTGGTCAAAAGTGTAGGACCGTTTCGTTTTTTCTGTTACCTTACGTAAACAGCAATAGGAATGTCAATGTAAAGAAATTTCAGTCTGCAAAATATACCTACGTCAACGGCAACAGGAATTTCAATATAAAGAAATTTCAGTCTTTAAAATATGTCATACCCAATTAGGCTATACATGTACATGATTGTTTTCATGTATGTGTACCTGATTTTTGTTTGACTTGACTTTGTCCGTGTGACTGGGTAATTGCATACTTAATTTTGTATCAGAGATTGTGTATTTTGATTCAGTTTGAGTAAAAAAAGTGCCAAAAATACTATATAATATTGATTTGATTTTATCTATGATTCATAAATATAACTTTGAATCCATTTGGTAAAAACGTGTATCGTGATGCAGCCGGGTTATTGGGCTAGTACATGATACTGTATCATATTGTGGCACAGTGTATCATTTCCACACTATTTTGTGGTGCAGTTCCCACTTATCAGTGGTGCAGGACGGCAGACAAGAACAGCTGTCTAGTCGTTCAGATGGTACAAAAAAATGAGGTGATGTGTACATATTGGCCAACACTTAAAATATTCCTTGGAAGTTGAAATTCAATATAAGATGTTAAGCCCCATTTCATTTCATTTCAGCATATCTGGTGACAAGCTTGACAGTTGCATCAAACATTACAAGGAGCACGGCCTCACACCACGAGTAAAGAAATCTGGTGGAAGACGAGCTGAACGTCGATATTTGACCTATGATGATATCAAGCGTGTTGTGTCGTACATCACCTCCTTCACAGAAACTCATGGAATCATCTTACCAGGAAGGATTCCAGGGTTTAAAGATTTCACAATGAAACTGCTTCCATCATCAGAAACTAAGGCCTCTGTCTTCCGTAGTTATGATACCGCTATGGATGAGTTAGGTAAGATTAAATTGACATTCTGTAAGATTAATACATAAAGGGCTGACAGTTCTGCCTATAATAGTTAAAAAATAGACAATAGACATTTTCTTCCATAATTTATTTACATGTTCCAGAGACCAAAGACTCAAGCATTTTAAACTTAAATTTATCTTCACTTGGATTCGACCACTAATTCGGCACACCTCGGTAAAACGGCAGTTCGTTATCAAGTTACGTCACAACTTTGTCTGACGTCAAAATTGATTTTTTTAATTTTTACATCATTCAAACCGATTTACTGTTTTGCGAATTTTGAAGTTTACACAATAAAATAGGTTCTGTTAAAATCCTGATAAAGAACATGTTACAGTGTCGATAAACACCTGTTTCGCATTTAGATCTCAAGACCCAAGACGCCTTGGCATCGCAGGTTCTAATGTAAAATCTCAGGACAGGTCTTTTGGACAATAACGGGCCCTCTAAATGCGAAACAGGAGGTGTTTATCTCCTAATTGAAATTTATGCTAGCCTCGGTCGTCAAAATAACGTTACTTACGATAATTAACTTTACCTACGAATTTCCCTTTTCAGGAGAACGTGCAGTAAAGATATCAAGTTTTCGGCAACTCTGGAATACACTACTTCCATTCATAGTGTTTTGTAAACCCCAAACTGACCTTTGTTGGACCTGCCAACAAAATAACTATCAAGTTTATAGGAGCCACAATCTCCCTGATGAAGTAAAGAATGCCAAATTACGTAAGCAGCTTGGTCATCTTCAGCTGGTGGAGGCAGAACGGAATGAATACAGACGAATGGTGGCTGATGGGAAAGGTGTTGCTGCAGAAATTGAACAACCGTTGAAGCTGGGTCCTCATCTACCCATGTCGGGTGATTTTCACATGCATTATTCTTTCGATTTCGCGCAGCAAGTCCACATCCCAAGTGATCCCCTACAGCCAGGACCTATGTACTTCCTGGTTCCTAGGAAATGTGGGCTGTTTGGTATGAACTGTGAGGCATTGCCTCAGCAAGTAAATTACTTAATTGATGAGTCAGCATCGTCTTCAAAGGGTTCAAGTGCTGTAATTAGTTACTTGCACCACTTCTTTGAGACATATGGACTTGGGGAAAAGGATCTAGATATGCATTGTGACAATTGTTCTGGCCAGAACAAGAATCGCTATATGCTTTGGTATTTGGCATGGAGGGTGATGCATGGATTGCATCGGACCGTAACTCTCAATTTTTTGATAACAGGACACACAAAATTTGCTCCTGATTGGTGTTTTGGACTCATAAAACAAAAATTTCGGAAGACCCGTGTATGTTCATTGGATGAAATGTCAGAAGTGGTCCGCAATAGTACCACAACTGGAGTGAACATTCCACAACAGGTGGTGAATAATGATGGCCAAGTACTAGTTAGGCACTATGACTGGCAAGAGATGGAATCTGATTTTAAAGTACTTCCTGGAATTAAGTCCTACCAGCATTTCAGGTAAATTTTACTTTCAACCAGTAGACTCGTGAATCAGATTTCCTTTCAGCATTCTGATCTTGAAGCAGATTAAACATACATTATGCAAGAGCAAAATCTGCCTATTGTTAGTCTTTCTTTAGGCCTCAAATGTTATAAAAACTATTAACTAGACATTAATTAACTTATCCAGACCATAATCAACTCTCGATACCAAGGCGCGCCTGTGATATTTGCTGAATTGTAGTTCAATTTGCAGCAAAATTTTACTTTGATCGAGACAACTAGTTTTGTCTTACCGACTTTAGTAATGATGACCGAGGCTAAGCGAAACTTTCATTCGCTTAGTAATTGGTACATAGGGGAATAATTTTACTGAAATTATCAGCAAACTGCTTTTACATTAGCTACATTTTAACTATTATAGTGAGAACTGCCTAATATCCCATAATGTACCTTTAATAATAAAAGTTAAATTCAACTGGTGAAATGTGAAAGGAGCTCTACAGTGGTGACAGTAAGTTAGATTTCCAACCAACAGAAATGCCAATCACATCAGTAGCATAAGTGCATGAATAATCATGCATGATTTTTCTGCCTATGATTAATGCTGTTATGTTACCTTCTCCTTATGACTTCCATTATCTTTCAGGTTCACAGATAAACAGCCTGGTACAGTCTACTGCAAGGAGTCTGTTGATTCAGAAGAACAAGAATTTCATCTACTGAAATCTAAGGATGCTGTTCCACAGTTTAGAATGCCGTCCATTATTCCACCACCTGGTCTTCCACCAAAACGTCAGTGGTACCTTTACGACCAGATAAGGGACTTTTGTAGTGAAGAGACAAGAGACATTACATGCCCAAGACCTACCGTTGAGAACGATCCAGCTCAGCCACCCGTACAGAGGCCTACTGCAGAAAAAGGCCGTAGCCGTGGAGTGAAAAGAGGACATGGTGGAAATCAAGGGCAGAAATTGAGAGCGCGAGAGGCTTGAAAGTCTTAGGTTATGAGTGATTGACACATAGTTTGATAAAGATAGGTTGCCAGATAATGAAACTTACGCCCACAGCAGCTAAATCATCCTGGCAGTCAACAAGTGTTGTTGTGTATTTTCTTTTTTTCAGAAATGGTACATTTATAATAAACTTAAATCTAATTAAGAGTAACGACTCATTAAGTAATCAGAAAATCATTAGAATTTGTTTGGTTTTTTATTAAGTTCTGCCACATGCTAACGTTTAGTATAAAAAAACTATTTAATATCATGGATTTAGCTGTTCAGTTATCAAAATTCATTGAAAATCAATATACTTGTTCGTTAAGTTTGGTGCCTAGAGCGTCACAAGATTTTTCAAAGTAATTAAGGGAGATAACTTTGGCAGTAATTATTAGAAATGGCCGAGAATCAATAGGATATTAACTTTGACCTCCAGAGCATAAATAATAATTTTTGAAGAGATCAAGGGCCATAACTCTGGCAATAGGATTCTTCCTCTCATGACCTTAAATACTGTGTATAAATTTAAAGTTAATCGGATATTAACTTTGGCCTCTAGAGCATCCAAAAGATTTTTTGAAGTGATCAAGGGCCATAACTCTGGCAGTAATTATTGGAATTTGCTGAAAATCAATAGGCTTCTTTGTTTCATGACCTTTAACACTGTGTATAAATTTAAAGTCAATCGGATATTAACTTTGGCCTCTAGAGCGTCCACAAGCAATTGTGGACACCGGACGGACGGACAGACAGGGCGACGACAATATACGACCACATTTCAATGTGGGCGTATAAAAATTGACTTTTATTCTTATTCTTATTCCTGCATCCTGTTTTTGGTTTTGGTTGCAAACACAAATCCACCAAAAAAGGAATTAGCGAATTTAACTAAAATTGAATGGGTTTTTTCAGGGGCGAGGCAGATTTCGGGGGTCAAAAGGGCACAGGTGGCGCCCTCTACAGGGGTGTGGTGTACTGCCACTCCAACACAGCCTTGATATAAAATTGGTGCTAAATTACAATACAAATGGAATGGTCCGTACCCCTTTAACATTCCAAAGTATAAGTACGTATAGGGCACCCCTACCCTAGAATTGATTATGCGTTTGGAGTCAAAAGCCCCAAAACCTATAACTTGGTTTCGACCTTATTTTGCGTGGGAAATATTATAAAAATGCATGGAAGTTGAAATGTCTTTGAAGTCCATATCCTAGGCCAGCTCTGAGCCAAATTTAACATCAATTGGATAACGTTTAATGTATATTTTATATGGATTTTTGCTTTAAAGCGAATGACGACTTTTGGGGCCTTTTTTCTCTGCTTTAGAACTCAGAACATCTGGTTTGATCGCCGAACTTCAAAAGGTCATAAAAACCTTATTTTTTAAGATAATTTGATGAAATAAAAAGCATTTGAAATATTATTTCATACAGATTATGAATCAGTAAATAACTCAATTTTGAAGTTTGGGTGATTATGCCTGGTTATGCCGTGATAGGTCACATATTCCCTCGAGATCTTAATGGAATATATATATATTAAAAATATAAATTAGATTGATAGTGTCATTCTTACCAGAAGGCGTTTGCATTTAGATATGGTATTATATCCAGCCTAAAATCAAATCATAGTTATAAATGTGTCACAATTTCCCTTAATCTTATAATACAAACAAAGGTTGATTTCCACATGGAGCAATACGCAAAGATAAGGGGGAGGTCAGAAAATGTTGTAGACTGCAGTAAATTGCTACAGAAAGATAATTATCCTTCATAAAAAAATCCAAAATGATTAATGGTGGCACAATATTCCATGCACACAAAACAACAAATTACCTCATCAAGAGCAATAAATCATTTTTGTTTCTTGATATTTCCACAGATCTCAATAAGTTAAGTCGTTGCTTATAACCAATTTCCAATAATAATGCCAGGAACTTCCAACAAAGAACTGTCTTAAGTAGTATATTACACGCGCTGTGACCAGGTGGTTCAACGATGCTCCTTGACAATAGCACGACATACTCGGCATCGACTAGAATTAATCGAATAGTAGATCTGGTTTTGTGGTCGGGATGGATATTTGCTTTGATGATGTCCACTGGTCGCCACATTTAACGTTAATACACTTCGATCTGTCTACCTTCATCGGTTATCTCTTATTGATACAAAACAAAATTAAAATGTGTGACCAGTGTACCCACATTACTTTTACAGTGACGGAGCATACTCATGGTTAATTTACACCACAACAAATCCAATACCTTTCCCGCAAGGAAATAGAATATCATCCTCAAGATGCCACTACTAGACTGTGACAAATTGAAATTTCTAAGCACTGTGATAAATACTCCTGAGACAGAACCCAGGTTGTTTGTTTTTATGTTTACCGTTTCTCGACCTACGCGCTCGCTATCAAACTGTGCAGTGTGAGAGACAGAAGAATCAGTAATTACTTGATACAAACGTAAATCATGTTGAAATATAGGTTATGTCGGGAATTTAGTTCTGCCAATGTCGGGTTAGTGTTTAGTGACAGTGAATGAACTTTCTCACACACGGCACTGTTGTGATTAAAGTTTTAAAAAATACAATGCAAAGTTAACAAACTGGTAATGTATAAACCATCGAAGACTATTGAATGTACCCCAGTCGGACAAAATCATCAGATTATTGCACCCGACAAAAAGAATATCACGAAAATATCCGCACACTCCAGTTACGGAAATCATGCAAACGCCACTTAACGGCCTTCTGGGTTAATATACAATATGTCGTGTGAAATTTAATAAAGGGTTCACAGAATCGATACCAGCATGTGGGTGGCTATTTCCAGACGTAAAATAAACTTCTAATAGTTAATTTAAAACCAAATTATCTATGTCATTTGCATTGCGTACAAGTAGTGAATTTGTATGCATAAACTTAATGTACACTTTAATTTCTAGAAATCGGTAATTTAAAGGAACACGCATTTTGGCAGTGATCGCTTTTACGTGAAAATTTATTTTACTGGTTACAAGTGGTGTAAATTGATGCGTTATGTGTGCAACATTATAGTCGTTCAGGCGGTAACTAAGTTCCATCTTCCACCAGTGTTGAAAACATACATACCACGTTCGGATGAGTAATACACTCCCAAATCAGTTTACATTGGTGAGTGTACTTCTGCATAACGCAAAAGTATGGGATTTGTATAATGCAGACTTTCGAAAATACGATTGAAAGTAAAAAAGAAATAGGGTTTAACGTTCCACTATTCTGCTCCGATTGGGCTAATGCACACGGGCATACGCCATACAGTGTGCCATGGGGCGAATTTTGCCGGACTGAGGTTACGGCACGATATGCGCCAATATTGATAGGAACCAGATCTTTGGAATGTATGGAGCGGAATTTCCCCGATAATTCTAAATTCTAACCTAGTAATGCGTATGCTAATATGCTTACTTCTATGCATGTAACTTCTTATTAACAAATGTTAAATTGGCTATTTAAACATGTAAAAATGCTAATTTATATTACTTATTTCTTAAATATTGCAGTTAGAATTTGTATTTTGTTCTCTTTCCATTATTAGTTTTAATTTATTGTAGTCTGTTTAGTTTCGTTAACATTTTAAAAATGTTGCGCGGTAAAGCTGTCATAATTCTAAGCCAAATTTTGCTAGAATGTTCAAATTTAGTATAGGTGTTTATTATGCCAATGCCTTGATGGAGTTCGAAGATGAGCAATTTCCGCTTAGGGTAAGCAGAGATAAGCAATTTGATTGGTTGATGCTTTGGGACACGATAACTTTAGTTCTAATTAAGCGAGAGTGGTGAAACAACTACCCTGACTAAGTTCAATAATGGGCATTTTCTGCTCAGTGTAAGCAGCGCAAAAAAGCAATTTGATTTCCCGAGACTTTGGAACAAAATAACTCGCCTTCGAATTGAGTTATTTAAAATGTTCAAACTTGGTGTATGTGTTTATTAGGCCAATGTCTTGATGGAGTTCGAAGATGGGCATTTTCTGCTCAGGGTAATCAGAGAAAACAATCTGATTGGTTGATGTTTTGGGGCATGATAACTTTGGTTATATTGAAGTAACAGCGATGAAACTCAGAATATAGATTCATTATATCACTACCTTGACCAAGTTCGACAGTGAGAATTTTCTGCTCTGACTAATGAGTGATAAGCAATTTGATTGGTCAATGTTTATACTAGATGTAATGTTCATCAGGAGATGGTTTGACGTTCGAGCGGAAGTTAAGCAGAGCTAACCAATTTCATTGGCCGATGCTTTTGGACAAGATAATCTTGATTCTATCTGATAGACAGTCATCAGACTTGGTGTATAGTTTGATTACTACATACTTTTTATTTAAAAAAATAAATAAATGTGCGATTAATTAATATGTGTCATCGATTTATTTAGGGATTTCGGCGGGGGACATCAGCCTCACTGTTGGCTTGTTGATTTAGGGTTTTTTTTGTATTTTGTGAAATGCCCCTAAGCAAATGATACTTTGACAGAAAACGGAACGGGGTAGTAGCCACACAAGGTCAACTTCTGTTAGATCAAGGGCACGTAATTGCGTTTTGCGAGTTATTTTTTTACATTTAATTTATTCATATTGATTAACCCTGACATAGGCCTTTTCTTGTACTAAAATTAAAGTATTTTTTTATTTAATATGGAGACACTTTAAAATGATATAAGGTGTAATAAAAACACCCAGAAATGAATGCTTTAGCCCTTTTTAACATCACAGATAAGGAAAGAGTTATCACCTTTCAATGTCGTTATGAAAGAATGATCCATTATTCAATGGGTTATATTGTCTACGATTAGTTTTTTCTTATCTATTCCACAATATCTGAAACAAACCGTGTGCGCCTGTCGAACGGAAAAATAAATAAATATGGATACCGGTAATTGATACTAGTCCATCAAATTATAAGATATCGTACAATATTTTCACTTTCACCAAAGGTTACATACTACAAATATGGAATATACCACAACGGACACTCTGTAATTTATTGAATCTAATCCGTTCTGATTATTCTATTGAAGCGCAGGTTCATAAAAGGTTTTTAAAATTTGTCAAAAGTACTGTCAATAGTAAAAACATATGTACAAACATTTGTGCTAAGTTAGCTGTACTCGGCAGTCAGTCAACTTTGGGTAACAGTTTAAATTATATTTGTCACAGATATGGTTTATCAAAATATGAACTGACTAATATGCCACTTAGTAAAATCAGAGAATGATAAAATTAAGGCATGCGCCATCAGAGATTTTATATATTTAAGAGAAAACGATGACAATTTAAATGATATAATTAATGAACTTTGTACAAACTGGATTTAAAATTATGTATATATTAAACTCAGATTTATGTGTATTAAAACTTTTGTAATTGTACTTATTTTGTACGAATAAATTATTATTATTATTATCTAATGCTGAAAATAAGTGCTCCGTGAAGAATATTTTACATGCACTTCTATGAATATCTACAGGGAATATTAAAATATCGGAAACCAAATAAAACAAACCAACACACACACACAAATTGTTGATATTGTAACAATAAATGGATTTATTTTGCATGAAACGTTTTGAAAAAGCTCTGAAAATAATCGAAAGTAAGTATTACTGTCGCAAAATGACGGTGCGAAACATTCCGTCCAAAGTAATATTAACCGAATGCACCCGATTTGTGGAATACCTTATACCCCTACATGATATACGATTGACCCAATTTACGCAAGCGCAGTGGCAATGTTTATGTTCTGCGAAATTGAGGGTTTCGAAAAATGTGAAATTTACAAGAGAATAGATGATTTTATCTAAATCATTGGCGTTAAGGTTCGACGAAGAAAGTAATGGGGTGACCATTCCACGTAGGTCGTTAAGTTTTAACCATTTTAATTAAAGACTGAAGAAATAGCACGCAATTTTCGAATTGTAGTGTTGCCTGGAATAGACAGTAATTATATTTTCATCTTGATCCAAATGTATGTGTAAGAAACAAAAGACTCAAATGGGTATATACAAGAAATTTAAAGCCCCAATAACACTCTTGTTGTAACTGAAAAATATGTCCCAATCTTCATTCTGGTCAACAAATCGTATTATTTTAGAATATTCCAATTAAATGATGATATAAATTTCATCTTAACACACCTAATTTAAAAAATTGGAAAAATTCAACCAATTGATTTGAAAAGTCTAACGTAAACCTTTTCAAATGTGACTTGGATTTTAAAATATTTTCGAACCCTCTGGACAAATAAAATAGGTTGTAATGGATAATTTACACAACAGGTAGGACATTTAAACATCTAGTACTTAGAATAAGGGTATTATTTATTTTCTGGAGCTACCAAGCCAGCAAGAATGTTATTGTCCCTTTAAGAAGTTGACACTGTTGCTGTCTTAGCATCTGAATTACTGTCACGATGCAGCCCTCGTCTACAAGATGATTACAGAAGAATAAACGTTCAAATTTGTAGGTTGTCATTCTCTCAAATTATCATTTCCAACGATATGGCTTAAGTAATGTATATTTTCTTTGTTTAGGTTTGAATATGTTCTCCAATCAATGGTGACTTATTAAGGTTATTAAAACATGTCAAGTTACAATAATATGTATCGATAACTCGAAAGGTTGTGTGAGATATAGAACAAAGTCATATTTTCCACACAGTTTCAAGGGATCCGGATATCCGGGTTATGACTAGGTTCATTAACTCCATCAGCAAGAGCGCAAGCATTTATAAGGTTTAGTTCCCGGCATGTATATATCACTAATGATCTCGCACTCTGATTAATGAGCTTTTTGTTGTTGGTGACCAATATTCAGATGTCCGTTTATATAGAAAAAAGGGCGAAAAGAAGAAATGAACATTAACTCTAGTATATAATTAGGACAGCTTTTCTAACAAAATCGTTAAAACAAAATATCATTAACTATTCCTGTCGTTGCTAAGCTAATCTGAAAACTGTCAAACACGTTATTTCGACGGTGTGATCTTTCGCAAAAAATCTGTGTATGAAAATTAGTCTCTGTCTCTTGTATATTACCATCAGTTATAAACGGTGCATAGGAAGTTCAATAAGTTTTCGTGGGTTATTTTTATTTCCTTGTTCAGTTGAAATCTTCGAATTTGACGATTAGTTTGTTTTTGACTTTTTGTTTCGGGTGTGTGTTTCAATGGACCAACGGTTGAATGTGATTGTTAAAGATATATTAGCAAAATACACGAAGATTTCCTGGAATAAAGTTTTGATGTACACTGTATTAAGGAGATTCTAGTACCCAGGAAATATTCATTCGCAGTCAGACGCCCATGAAATTCTTGCTTAAGCTAATTTGACTAGTCACAATGCCAGAAAAATCCATTTTGGACTACAATATAAAATAATTATGTCTCCTTTACTCTTATTTCTTTTGACAAAAGTTGGTGGCAAATTTAAGTTTAAAGCAGAGCGAGACATTTACCAATTCGATTAAAATACAGAATCAATATTTCATTTCGTTATTTTATACTCCCAACGACCCCACAACATGACATCTTGGCGGAAGGACCGCGTAAGGGGGTATACGAACTGATGTTGAATATGTGGCGTCAGTAATTCGATTAACCAATCATCAAAGTAGGTATTTGGAAATACATGTGCTTTGGTTCGTGCAAAAAGAAGTCGACTCCACGAAACCGGAATTACTTAACAATACTTTCAGATCTTAGTGAAGTAAAGAAGAATAATCAGGCGGAAATTTAATTAAAGATACATTATTGGACATTAGATAAAGAGCTGGCAGGCCTAATTTTAATATTTAAAGCCTGGATAATATAACGGGAATGTACTGAAAATTTCAGTCAAATTGGTCCCTTCTGGACCGAGGATTTTAGCGATTGAATTTCCAGCCTATCCTCACGACGTCCTCGACTTAGCTGCCATGGTTTATTAGTTGCCTGGAAACCCATCATTTGTCAGTTTATAAATGAGTAACTTGTGTGGAAGTCAATTACTGCAGAAGGGATATTTTAAGGTTACCGTGTTTGGGCAACAGGATGTTACAGTTATTTGATTGAGACTAAATTTTACGTCTACACAATCACATTGTGACTGTCTTTTAACGCCCCTGTTTGTTTAGAAATTACTGTAAATCCCAAAGGAAAGAAAGAGTTTTGAATGTATTTCGATGTCAAGTAAAATAATTACAGACATATAATCAATAGACAAGAAACCAGAACTATTGTTTTAATTGCCTTATCAGTTAGGTTGGATCCTAAACACACAGACATAAATAAGTTTTTAGAGAAAATGTCGTCATCCACACAACACTGATGAATTCCAGACCAGCTTCTCTAATATAATCAATGACGAAAGGGTGTGACCTAGATTAAACTATGCATAAAGATGGTGATTTGATGTTTCTTGGTGTCATTTTGATGAAATAAACAGATTTATCGTTTTTAATCCTAATCCTCTCTAGCATGGGTGGTGCACCTTTGTATTTGCGTCCGTAAAAGGACGGTACATGGTGACCTATCCGATCTAATGTTGCAACTGACTCTATTATTTCAGAGATTCAAGGTGAAAGAGACGGACAGAGGTCAGTGCATGCTATTAATTTGTCTGTGATACCTAATTTTTCAACAACCGTTCATTACACCATCGTCAATAAAGCAATAAATGTAGCCAAGAGCAGACCACTCCATCTTATGACTGAAAACTATACAGGAGTATCTCAACCACTTCCAGCTGATTATAGGTAAATTCACAATTATACTGGTTATTACATGCTGTTTATGACCAGCATTTACCCATATAAATAGTTTAATAAGTATGTAGACATTCTATGAGTTTCAGTTCCGTTACAGTCATACGTATTCTTCTCGGGTATTTCCCCCCAACTCTCTAAATATACCTGTCTGCTTGTTAATCGTGAGTAAATATTTCATGAGTCATGTAAACAATGTGGAGCTTTGAATAAACCTGAATGACGACTATTGACCAGTCATAATTTGGAACAGAAATTTGTTTCGTTACGACAGTGCTTGGGTGGGATAAATTTTAACTTTAACAAAACAAAATAAGACCCATGTTTGAATCGGTTTGCTGATATATGTGTTCCGATGACGGTTTTAAGAGATCAATATGAGATGTTTGTCATGAAGTAGTAGGAATACAACTTAACACCTTGAGATAAAGCCAGATAACAATAATAGGTTATTTTTTGCTCATGTTTATTTGGGCAAATTGAAATTACCGACTGGATAAGGAATGTGTCTATTGCTGTAGAGTTACGATTTAGGCAAGATGAATTGGCGGATAGGGGGCTGATTAACACACTGGTTTCCTTTGATGTTCGTGGAGGCATAGGGTAATAAACATAAAAATATTAAGACCAGTCGCCTTTTGTCAGCGATAATCTCATCCCAGTTCATAATTCTTGTAAAGACACTACGGATCAGGTTTCTTTTCTAAACTTATTTAGGTTAGCCGGGTGGTCTGTAGTAGGGTTACTAACATTGCCATTGAAACCTTAATAGGTCAGCAGCCCAGGTACCAGTATCTGAGTACCGGAATGACTACTCTGTAACCTAGCATATTCAGATATGGTTGTCTACCGGTGTCCAGTTGTTGCGTGTGACCTATTGGGCCCAAAAAGAGGGCAACCAAAAATGGTCTGGATCAAACATTGTGGATACCACTCGGAAACAAGTTAAAATTAACAGATACAACTCCCCGAATACAAAACAGGTCCTGCCAGGCAAATTTTCCTCCGCATAGAGCCCACCAGACGCCCTAAGTGGCCCCAAATATTGAGCTAGATTAAACATTGGCGGTACAATACGAAACAACGTTAAAATGGACAATTAGACTCTATTAAGTATAAAAACCTCAATGCCAGACAATTTGTCCGCTATAAAAGCCCCGCCAGACACTGTGTTGAAAATGAGCTGGATAAAATATTGTTGATACCACTCGGAAATAAGTTGAAATGAACAGATACATCTCCCCGAGTACAAAACAGGTCCTGCAAGACAAATTCTCCTCCTCATAGAGCCCACCAGACGCCCCCGAAGGGTCCCAAATATTGAGCTAGATTAAACATTGGAGGTACCATACGAAACAAAGTTAAAATGAACAAACAAACATCAAAAACATGCCTCTTGAATTTTGCTACAGGAAGGGCAGCATCCCAGGGAAGGCAGGAATATTTGACGACTAGTCTTGCCTCTGGCTATAAACTTCGTGTAAAGTTTCAAGAAGAATGCGCAGCAGACCATAAACGACTTGCGAAGCCCATCCACAGGAGAAATTACTCGATAAGCTAGAGGAACTACAGGATGGGTTCACGGAAACACCACGCCCTCTGATTGATGTTACATTGATCGATGGTGGGCTGTTGATTCACTCTTTTCTATTTGCTATCGGAAAGATTACATCATATCAAAATCTCGCAAGGACACTTTTGGAATATGTTTGTGACAGTCGTGGAAATGAAATTCACATATTATTTGATACTTATCTTCCAATATCCCTGAAGGAGAGCGAAAGAAAATTACGTGGAGCCGATGATCGCCCATTCCTCATTACTGGTCCAGAACAAGCATCAAAACAGGATTATGGGATCTTCATTCGGTATGTATGTTTCACAACAATACATTGGACACATGTGAAAGGGAGAGAGGATAATTTAACGTCCACTCGACACAGACTTGATCATTTAGGTTCGGGACTAACATATGAGTAATTTTATTTCAATAAATGTCTTGCGCGTAGGAGTCTTTAGCAGTGGGGACCCGTAGAAAACCCACGATGTTGGGCAAGCGGCCATACTCCTTGTCACGTACAAGAGGTGAATCCAAGTCACACCACTCCGACTCATGGAGATGCCTTCTGACACAACACTATCTCACATGTGAAGGTGTAATATATTTTATTGAATCGCGTGTAATCTACTGTATCCTCCAGAGACGAGCAAATACTAAGTTAGTGCAAATTTGATATTCATATTCCACCCGTGGTTCATTTCCTTTTGATATTTTGTCTACCCAGGATGTGCACGTAGTGATTGTAACATACCAATCAGTGATTAGTAACGCAACACAGCTTCCACACTTGGTCAGACCTTTCATCTAAAATGATTGTAGAAGCCACTATCCTTAACGCACACTCGTCTAATAAATAATTAGACGAATATATAACCGCGTACGTGTTCTGTTCAATTTTCTCTAAAAGTAGCAAATTGTAGAATTTCCCGATGCCGTGCATCAAAGAGATGAATACCTAGAAAACCCTTAATCAAAAGCTTCATTTTTATTTGGCGTGGAGTGTGTTGAACTGACATGAAAGACAATTCTCGAATATTGCGAGTTTTTATTGGTATAAATTGTGACTGTGAATAATAATCCGTTTTATGAAAGAGATCTATGTGACATTCGTTGAAGTGACATGGAATATTGCAATAAAAAAAGAAGAAAAAAATATTAATGCAAATCACGTAAATTAAAGATACGTGTACCAATGACAATACTATTCCATTTTTATACGCCTACATTCAATTCAGATACAATGTTTTTCTTTTCGATGGCTTTATTGTTGCATTGAATGAACAACGTCCCTTCATCCTCACTTCAGAATGATGCCAGAGGGCGTTTGTATCTAGCTTGGGGGGTTATGTGTCCCCAGTACGTCAGTCTGGAATAAGTCGGACCTTGAAACTAATTACGATTGTTGAATTGGCCTGTCCTAGCGATCGACCGAACCAGAATTTGGACATTTTGGATATTAGTAGTACTATATTGTTGTTACCCTTAAATCATAGAAACCTACAAATTGAATTATAAGCTGTATCTTCTAGAATAATCATTGTTATTCAAAACAAATATCATAATAATCACTGAACTTCGTTGTTCTCAAGTATAATACATTTAAAACATACATACGTGTGTAGCATAAAGTTTTTAAGCACTTGAAAGCTGCCGAGCATATTTATTCTTCCTGAAAAAAATAAAGATCATATATATATATATATTAATGTACTTGTTTACTATCACTAATTATACCCAATTTATTTAATATATGTCATGGTTCTGTTTAAACTTTATTGTGGTATATTATATTTTAATAAATATGTCCTGAAGAGGTTTAAGAGAAGTCAACCCGCTAGCCAAACTGTTTGTATTATATCTTTGTCAGATTAAACCTGGAAGACGAATTAACGAATGTCATATTTCGTATTATAAAGTTGTACTTTTACCTGATATTATTTATAATATATTGCCATAGTAATCTATTATTCTTCGTCTGTGTAAAACTGTATGGCTTATGTATATCTATTTATATCCAATAGAGACGTGATTGATGTATATCAGTGATATTATTTTCATGATTACGCGTGTAATCCTGCTGAGGACAATATTGGTCATACATAGGCGTTCGGCTACCCTTCATGAATTCAGATATTGCCAAAGTTAAGTTTTATGTATAAACAGGTAGACCTCAATTTTGTCCTATTAGACACCTAGGCAACACTTTCTTCCTAGAATAAACCACTGGCGTTACCCGTAATAAAAGAAAAGTTAATGTCAAAGATCCTGGGTCTCTGATTGTTATATGCTCCGATCCCACTATTTATTTGTTGTATAAATTAGCCTTATATTTGTGTATTACTGTATGAGCTTGATATCGTCGAGAGAAACGTAGATCAAATAAATAAATAGCTGTTTTTCCAGAAGTATGTTTTATAGTTTATTGCTCTGACCAGTTACTAAATGCCTCTCAAAGATCACTATTTATTTGTGAGTAAGATACTATGATAAAGGACAATACCACGGGCATTTAAAGTAATTTTGGGACTGTCACGATTTACGATTGCAGTGGTAAAGAAAATGAAAAATAATACTTGCACATACAAGACACGAGCACCGTCGTAGAAATGTTGCTTGTTTATGAACCAGTACTTGTTAGTCCATCACAAACAGGTTTCGTGTGAGGAAATAATCAAACGTGGTTTAAAGGTTTTCATTTTTTGTATGTTTTCATAATCAACGAATAACGAATTTTATCCATTAATGGTGAAGGATGATCAAGTATATATATATATATATATATATTATAAAGTTTCTAGAAAGAAAAACCTAATTAAATATTAGCTAGCGCTTTCACCCATAAATATAAAACTTCATGTAGTTTACACAATTATGGTGGCGAATCTATATGCTATGGTTGATTATAGTACTTCCGTTTATGTTTTTATTTATATTCTAAGTCATTAATGTGTTTTATTCATTATATTCTAAGTCAATTAAATATGAAACAATCTTCTCTGCCATAATATTTATAAATCTCTACAAGCCTAATGTTTAGTTTATATGTTAATTTAGATAGTTCAGACAGTACAGTTTTATAAGTTCGAATTTAATGTCATTTTGAGATTAATATGCTTGGTTTTGTATGACCGCGTATATCATGCTTTGGGGGAGAATTTTCCCAAGAAAGATATTTTTCGCGTGTTCTTTATCAAATTCCAAATTTATAGGGATCTTTTTGCCTGAATGCCAGTGATGTGATCTCGGTTTGTCTTCCACTTTACCAGTAGGTAAAGATTTCTTTGCTAGCCAAATGGGAATCGGTTTGAAAAATCTTGTCATTTTTTAGCGATCACAGTGTTGGCATACTTGTTAAATTTTAACGCGTGTAGGTTGGCGATTCTGCAGAGAGTATGATATTGGTTTCAATCAAATGTCTTATAAATATTAATGGTGATATTTATCGTAATAGTTCTAATGTTAGCCGACACAACCGACACTTTGTCCACAGAAAATAATTAATGGTCATATCAGTTCCCCACCAATAATGATTGGAGTTTTATACAGAAAACTACCATTATTAGCGTAATTTTATTATGAAAACTATCATTAGCGGAATTTTAATACAGAAATGTGATTAAGGGAATTGTATGCCTATGTTATTTGTTATATATGGTCGTATTTACTCAAATACAGTTTATCATGATTGGAATTTAATATATTATTCATACAAAATAAATAATAATTGATCGAAATACATGAATCTACTTCCCTAAAGATAATACTAAACAAAACGTTAACTAGCTTTTGTCTGGTATAGATATACATATATTTGCCTAATTTGTTTCCATGAAATAATTATCATAGGTATATACATTCAATGAATACCCTTCAAAAAAGTAACGCCAACGAAACGACTTACAGTTTGAACTAGCACGACAGATTTGACTTTTTTTATTTACAGGGCATTTAACAATCGTCATCAGAATAGATGCCTATCAAGTACATAAGAACATATAGTGAGCGCGGAAAATGCGGCTATGCTGTCACAAGCAGTGTAAGTTGTTTGAAATCGTATCACCTATTTTGAGTTAGTTGTTCGGCCCTAAGATGATATCATGGGTTTAACACAAAAATAAGGAGTTTTGTTCTCCAAGATATAATTGGGATTGGCCTTTAAGGAAGGTGCGCGCCTGTAACGTTTGAAATATTTAATGCCAATAGCGAGATTATCAAATTCATGGACAACAACTCGTCTAAATATGATTATCTGTGCGAGTCGATAACACGAAGAAAACGAAAAAACATACTCATTAGACTCAGTCATTAACCTACATCCCATCAACAAAGAGGTCACAATTTTGATGCAACTTGAAATGCATGTTTATAATTCAAAGATCTTGGTTCCTTTCGATATTCGCGCATATCGGATCGTAACTTCCTGCCTTATGGCCCCTGATTGGTCGAAACATCTAGTGTTTAGCTTGTGGATTCTCTAGAGGTCACATTTTTTCCAATTTTAAAACCCGTTCAGATATATTACCATTCCACCATAAAGGCCCGTTCTCACGGTGCGACTTGTAGTATCTACATGTAGTATCTACAAAATCGTATATAAATGAGTTGATACGACTTGGAATCTCGTCTTGTCTTAGCATAATGGCGTCATCAAGCGACGAAGAGACACTGGCTATTATTGCCCTACATTTGATAAATAAGAACAAAAAGAGAAAACCCAAATCCGTCTGGGTTAGGTTGTGCGAGGTAAAAATTGACAAAATTCTCTGTCCATGTTTACAAACAACAAGGGGAGAGAACTCGTGTTTGTACTAATACTCGACGCCTCTGATTGGTCAATTTCATACGATCTATTGACTGAAATAGGGAAGTTTCTATTTCACCCAACTCGCTTTCAACTGGTTGGGAGCTTGTAAAAGTTGGTACGACTAGGGTGTTCTCACGCTGCAACTCGGATCGATACTACAAGTCTCACCGTGAGAATGGGCCTTAATGAAGGTTGAATTTCAATTTCGGGATAATCGAAATAAAATTGTTAGACAAAATGGCCGCTCTTTGTATGGAAATTGTAAGTAATTTAAAGGTTATTGATCCTCTGGAGGTCACAAATGTTATCCAATTTTTATGAAACTTAAAGCATATCTTTATATTCCAAAAATCTCAATCCCTTTTGACATTCTGGATTATGGCCCCTGATTGTAAAAAAAAAAAATTGTTTTTGTTTTATAAAGGTTGCTCTCTAACCATCGCCTGCAAAATGTGGTCATATGCTGTCTGGCAGTCGCTGGTTAGCTTGTGGATTCTCTAGATGTAACAAGATTTTTCTTATGTTAAAAACTGTTTGAATAAAATGAAACCAAGTACGAACAATTCCAACCATTAGAAAAAAAGGTATAGACAAAATACTTTAATCACCATTCCACTGTAAATGAAGGTTGAATTCGAATTTCGGGAAAATCGAAACGAACTCCCCGACAAAATGGCCGCTCTTTGTACGCAAATTGTGTAAAGAGTATGTAATACGAAGATTGTGAACCCTCTCGAGGTCACAATTTTTATCCCATTTTGATGAAACTTTAAACATCTTTAGATCCCAGTCCCTTTTGATACTTGCGCATTTCAGACTATATCTTTTTGGATTATGGCTCCTGGTTGTATTAAAAAAATTTTTTTTGTTTTTAGCTTGTTCTCTATCCATCTCTTGCAAAAAAAAATGTGGAGGTATCTTTCCTAGCAGCCGCAGGTTGAAAGAATCTTTACGAGTTACCTGCAGCTGTGAACATTAAAAGCGTAACGCCAAAGACACCGTGTGTATTTTCTAGCAGGCAAATACTGTAACAAATTCAATAAAATATGAGGAAAATTCTCTGTGATTTATATTCATTAATATTCCACAAATCGAGATGAGGTAATGCAGGAGAATGTCCCTAGGTCATTTCAGATATCTGTCATTAGAATGGTGTTTGGCTTTCTTAATCGGAATGGCGTATAGAGAAATGTGACGGGTTGAGATTGAAATTGATGACTTTCTCATTTTTCGTGTAAAAAATACTGTAACTAAAATGAATGTTCAATTTATTATCGTAATAAATACATCGGCATAAAAGTCATCTGTTTTTCATTCAAATATTTTATTTTATCAAGTTAGATTTATTGCCTAAAATAATTTGTTTGTTGCATTTCAATATCCTAATAAAACCTACTTTAGAATCAAATTTGCACAAAGCAATTTGCAATCTAATAGAACTACTAAGGGTGAAATTGGATAAAAAAAATATTGAAATGACAATTACGGCTCGTTTTATCGTAATATTTAGACAGACGTTTACAATTATTTAAGTACATAAATTGAATTTTGTCAACCACGATCGACCCACATCCAATATAGATTGTCGTAGTTAAGATATATCTTATGTTTGCTAATTCATTGGAATTTTAATTTAAAATGCGTTAGTCATGATGTCTAAAAAAAAGAGTAGTGCGGATAGGACACAATACGGCAACTACAATGTTCGGCCGTGGTAATGCGCTTTGATGTTGGACTCGTTCTCTGGTGCATGGTAACCGCGTGAAAGGGTAAGCATAGCAATATTGTGGTTGCGAAATTGTTTTCAAACTCTTTGACAAGGAATGGAGAAATATGATGGCTGAAACTATATGGGTATTTTTACAAATGATTGAGTCCATAACCATGAATATAGAAAGTATGCTGGTTATTTTGATACTTTATTAACGAAGATATAGATTAATGAACATGTTGGTCATTTGCATGACTCTTTGTTAAAAAAATATATAATATTTGTTGACCAAATTAGGTAATATGGTGCATATCTATCTATTCCATATTTGGAATTTACTTATCAGTCTATGACGTAAATCAATTAGAGGCACCTATAAAAGAGTGAGTTAGGGCTAGCTTAGTCATACATTATTGTATTCGCAGATCGTTTGTTTTGGGCATAAGCTAACGATGACAAAACTACCCCACGGGTATTTATTCAGAACATGCAATATTATGGATTACCGTCTTCGGCTCATTAAAATTTACATACTTGTGTTATTAAATTAAGACCATTTAACTGGGTCTGTTTACAGATATAACATCAAACTGGTGTTCACAAAATATCAGCACGGTGGTATGGTGATCAGCGGGCAGGATTCTACAAAACTAGTCATTCTATTTGGACGATCAATCTCTGTTCCGTCGACCTTAAATAACACATGTTTTCTATATTCCTGTCCATCGGGTCGTGATTGGGTTAGGTAATGCAAGATGATTCATGTACGGTAATACGTAAATTTTGTATGGCCTTTGAGGACAAGTAATAACAATACAGTATGTTACGTGTCCCGAGACACGAGTAAGGGAGGTAATAATATCACGGTGTGTTCTATGTCTCAAGACACGTGTGGTGACACATTATTCCTGGGCGAATCACATTATAATGGCATTTATTTACTTTAATGTCAAACACGAATGAAACGTGTACGTTATAATTAAATGACACTGAATCATTAGTGAGAGAAAGAAACGGTATATTATGCAAATCGCTTTTGATTAAGACAAGCATAACAAACCGATTTCTACTATAAAATGCATTAATTGGCATGTTATAAACTAAGCAATTGTAAATAAAACCCAATCCTATATTAAACTATAAATGTCACTGGTGAAACCTCCATTTAATAAGTTTAATGCAATCAAAAAATTCTTAGGTGACAAGTTATTAAAATGTGGCCTCTTATAATTAAGTAGTTGTCAAAAGTCGTTATTGGTCAATGATTCAAAATATAGAAAAAAAAATACACTAAATGCGTGGATCTAGCTGAATGTCGAACGTTTCGTATCCATGTATTTCGTGCCATCATCTATTTGTCAAGCATGTTTTCTTAAAACTTCTATCTAGCTGAATGCCAGTTAGCTGTATTCCCAAGACATGAATAGTTACTCATTGGGTGCTGACAATTTTTTCAGGTGTTTCGGACAGAAAGGCGTGTTTAGGGTGAAGCGTTTTCAAAGCATCAATTTGAACGTCAAAAGGAGATTGCATGTCATAATTCTTTTTTGGAATATCTTATTTGAACATCAGTGAGCACAAAGGTTGAAACTAAATATTCAAAAATCGGAGATGAATTTGAACCAGAACATAAAAGAACACGAACTAGGTGTTCCACGATGACTTGGGTTTAAATGCGTGTATGACCAATTACGTTGTTGAACAATAAACACACAAAATGTTACAAAAGGTGGTATAAAAAAGTTTATCAGTCCAGCAGATTGTATTATTTCTGAAATGAATAACAACCATACATCGCAAAAAGTAAAGAATCAGCACATGATTATATTTACCAAACACTTGACAACGGCAGCAATCGACTTTTTTGTTTTCGTCGATTTTATCTAAATGCTAAATGTGAAAATTGTTGCATCACCAATGACCTTAAAGATGATATTGCTTCAAGTAGAAAGACTACATAACATAACAAAAAAGACAAATCGAAAAACAATGCCCATTTTATTTTTTCGTGTTCTTGGGAGTTTGAACTCAAATTTGGTAGGTATAGACTACCTAGAGATTGTTTTTACTCACTGCTCACTCAAAAGCAGAAAGTTAAGCAATTTGATTTTCTGCTGCCCCCAAGACCCTTGTTACCGTAGCCATCATCAGATAAATCAAATTTACTTTGGTAAGTAATGAAACCTGAAGTTTGAAGGAGATTAACCTGTTTGATCGAGGTCAAAATAAAGTGTGGAAATTTGGTTTATCAAAGTTATGTGGATTGAACACGGGACAAGCTCTGCGATTAACTTTGTTTATAATTTAATTGTTAGCATCCAATAAAATCGAACAGTTTCTTTTAGACCCACTTCAAAGTGAACTGAACACACTAATGCTGGGCTGGTCATATAGGTATTGACTGAGACCGTCCAGTAAAAGATGGGCGGTTGGGCTGGATACAAATACTGCCGTTCAACCACCATTAATGGGCCGACGTGGTAGGTGTAGGATGGCCCGGGTCGGTTTTAGGGCCGGTTCGCCTGTAATTTTCTTATCAACAGCCACGTACAGCGTACATGTATTTAATATCTAGATTTCCGGAGATAAAGTATTTTGGGTGGATTCGAAACACCAAACCTATCCGCAGTAAATACTCGTTCAACTATCACTGATTTGGATGAAACAAGACATCAATACTAACTTTATATTGCTCGTAAATTAAATTCAAACACATTCCTTTGAAATTATTTTTTAAAAATGAAAAAAGTTACATTTGGATATAACAAAAATATCAGAGAAAGAGTAAATGTGTACCGAAATGAAATGTACACTTCCACTGAAGCGTCTATTAACTACACATTTCTATGGACACTTCAAACAAAGTGTTCATTTCTGGCATATTTCTATGAACACTTCGCTTGAAGTGCTATAATACTCCACCGAGGTGTTCATTTTAGAGATATTTCCAAAGACACTTCCAAAAGAAGGACTGTTTTGACAAAATTCCATCATCACCCGATAAGCACTGGTTACAGGTAAGCAAACACTCGATAAGCACTGAGTTAAAGTGAGCAAAACACTCGATAATCACTGGTTTCCAGATGGTAGAAATGAACACTTCGGATATCAAATTTTTCACTTCGACCACACCCCAGTCCGGCGTCATTCACACTTCATGTAGGTGGTGTCGTCACTTCATTCGCGTATGGTTAGGTAAGTTAAATCAATATAAGGTGGGAATTCTGCCCGGACAAGGTTGTATTAGTTCGTCTGGTCCAAAGCAAGCATGTTCAAATAATAAGGCCACACAGTGGTAAATGAAAGCTTTTTTTTTTTTTTTTTTAAATGCAGGTACAGCTTGTATAAATTTAACAGAGACTGGGGGCTAGCAAGGACTATATCTAGTCGTTAGAGTGGTACGGAAAACCTAAGGCAGTCTCGTGTACATATTGACGTGCACGCAAAAGAACTTTTGACAGTTGGAATTCAAAATAAGAGTAGACAGCGCAGCTGTCCGGGCAAAGTTTGCTTTCCTCGTAATACACTCTGTGGTGTGTGACAGTCGGTACAACAAAAAAAGGAATACGTGAAACTATACATTTCGTTTGACCCGTTAATATGCTGAATCTGTTTGATTAACCTCGTTTAGAACTGTGGAGTTATGTTTTATCCATCATCGATCTGCTTAATTCCCAATTTAAATTTTCAAAGACATTAGACTTGGATCACCTTTGATACATTAGAATCCCCTGTAAGAACCAAATAAGCCGATATACTAGTGCAGTGCAAACGAAGAATATCCGATAATTTGGTACACTACAACATTAAATGTCCGTTTAATGACCCGGTGAACTTTAAGAAAGTCGCCGAATCCCTTTATGACTTCAACAAATATTAATAATCCATCAAAAACACACCAGTAATTGTGATTTGAAGTTCATCCCTCGATTTTCAATGTTATTTAAGACAAACAAATTTAATATAGTCTAAAGTATAAGAAAAAAATATGTTTTAGCTTGTGTTGAACGAATTTATTTGTATCTCAATAATTCTGTTGTCAGCAGGTCTCTTTAGAAGTTGGAGATACCCGGAGAAAGGTAGACGCCTCGCTTTCGCCTACTTTCAAACCCGTATAAGAATCTCTATTTTTCTCCATGATGTTTTTAAGTAATATAATAGGCGGTGGAGTCTTTTAGGAGTGTGGTGAAATCAGAGGGACCCAGATAAAAAATCGGAAGGACCCAAAGAAAAGCCATATTATAAGAATATTCTGGTATAAAGAGTAAACAAAATCGATAAATTCAAACTTAAATTTTCATTGAAGGCTTACATTGTTTTCACACTCCATCTCTATTCGTATCAAAGAATTATCGAACTAACATTCTCCCCGCATGAATGTTTTAAATTGATGATCATAATACATTATTGTAGCTTTTTGCCTGGGTGCTCTTTACATCCATAAAATAGCATTACACGCCACAAGTTATAAACATACATAACATATCAACTAACGATAATACAAACGGTAGCTAAAAAAATGTTAGCTTGTCATTAAAAAAAAACAATTGGCTTTAAATTTAGATTTAAAAATTCAAAATTGGAAGTCCTAAAAGTAGACCGGTACAGGCAAAATAGTAGAAGAAATGACTGGATTGTTTTGCTTGATTTTAATCACTGTAATAAATTTGTTAAAAATAACTAACAATTCGTAAACAAAATATAAATCATTCGTCTTTTTAAACGGTCCAGTGCGATGAACAACATTTTCTGTATTAAGGTTTTGACTTTTGTGATATATGTGTACAATCGGGCTTATTTAGCTTGAGTTTAACTACTTTCCAAATTTATTGATTTCCTAACAGTTCGTAAAAGAAATATAAATCATTTGTTTTTTTAAACGTTCCAAGGCAATTAACAACATTATATGCAATAAAATTTTTGACAATATGTGAACAATCTGAATTGTTTTGCTTGACTATAACTGCTATAAAAATTATTGTTCCCTATATAACAAGTCGTGCAAGAATTATAAATCATTTGTCGTTTAGAATGGTCCAGTGCGGAAGCTACATTATTATTGTTTCCCCTCGTGATTAGTTTGAAAGCTTGCGTGGCCTTTTAAATAATTTATATACCTTCGAATGTCGTACACCCTTTTCCCCGGAGGTGCCTTTCTTCTGAATTATTGAATAAACATGTGCTGTTATATCAAAGCATTTGTAACATTTTTTATGGAAATAACGTTATTTTGAAAAAGAAAAATCCTGTATATTTAGCTTTTCAAAAAATGTTTTATTCAAATTAAGATATTTCGTAATTTACTTATTGATAATTTAGATGTTGGATACACTCAATATTATTAGATTGGGTTGATACCATCGCAACATATATAAAATAACCATAATTCATTATGAAAACACCTTAATATATAGCCCAACAACAATCCTGTCTGAACGTCGCATTTTTCATATAACAAAGAATAACCACTCACATTTTAATCTTTTTATAACGCATCTACCAATCAAATTACTAAATCTAGCTAAGCAGAGAAGGCTTATAATCAGTTGTGATATAATCAGTCTTTTTATACACATCTACCAATCAAATTGCTAAATCTAGCTAAGCAGAGAAGGCTTATAATCAATCGTGGTATTGGTGTGATATAACTTCACACAAAGTTCATCCCTCCTCCACAATATTGAGTTTTTGTGATTAAAAGTCTCAGTCAGTCAATTGAAAATAATGTCTGATCGTATTTATCATGACATAAAAATAAATCCGAGGCCCATCATTTGCACGTAAGTGATGCCGTGAGGCATGGAATTGGTTTATGATGCATTCGACCTATTTTGCGGCAAAGCAGCGTTCAAGATAATCCAGTATTTATCCAAACGATTAGAGAGAGGCAGAAAATAAGTCGTTTTGGGACTAACATATGGTTTTATTTTTAGTCAATAATTTGCTTGCGCGTAGATGTCTTTAGCTGTGGGAGGACCCGGAGAAAACCCACGAAGTTTGACAGGCGACCCTACTCCGTGTCACATACAACCGGGGATTCGAAACCACGCTAGTTGACCCAAACGAATAGAAGTATCAGATTATGTTAAATACCGTTCCAAGAATTCTAGGAGACAAAATACGAGCATGTCTCTTTGAAGTAGTAGATACTTGACGAAATGGACATGGGCACTTTATAATCAGCACTGGCACAGCATTGGGATCACATGTTGCATGATGGCAAGTTGTTAAGAATCGTATTTCAGGAATGAAAATAATTAGACACGATCTGGAAAATTACTTCTCAGCATCATTCTGCTTATCATTCAGCTTTCCAATTAAAAATTAACAATCACAGCTCAACTAATTGGGAAGGTTTGGCTCTTGTGGAAAGAAGCTAATACACCGCTTACGTATCACCAGGATTGGATCGATATACTTTTTTTTAATACTAACTGGAGACGTCAACAAAAATAACATTTTCGCCTATTTTAAAACAATACAATTAGATGTACTTGTTCAGTAGAGGATTGCCGAATTACTTTTCCCAAAATGAATAAGAATAGAGTTTAGCGTCTAACATCTACTTAGTGGAGGAAATATTACCCTGAAAACAGCATTACGATCTACTCGAATACCAGCTGACATGGGTTCGTTGTTTAAGTGCATATCAGTGGGTACACGTGTCCTGCGCTTTTCGTAAATGCATCATAAACTAGACACTCTCATTTGGCGGAGGAAACTACTCCGGAAAATCTGGATCGAAACCGTGTAACCTTCAGGTTAGCTAGTTAGCACCACCTACTGAACCATCGGTTCGTTTAAGTGCAGGTCAGTTTGTAAACGTGCTCTCGTTTTTTTTTTTTGTCTATCCTGAACGAAAAGACTCTGTACTTTGCGGGAGGATACGACTCCTAAAAATCTAGACCGAACTCGTGACCTCCAGGTTAGCGAGTAAGCGCCATCCACTGAAACACAGTGCTCCCTGCTTTAACTGTGAAAAGTATACGTTTCGTATTATCGTTGTAAATAAAACAATTACTTATGCCTCCATGCGCGGGTTTGTCGACAGAAAGTGACCTGTTTTGTTCGTCCGGTCGAAATCTAATACTGTCTTGTTGATAAACCGCTACAAATCTGTCGTTATATGAATGGACTACGACAAAATGATTGGTGATATCAAAATGGTTGATTCAGAATTTACACCTTAAAATACTATGCCTTTTATTACCGTATTTCAAGGTATCTAGATTGGATTAACGTACATTACAGGCTGTCAATACTGATCATATAATTGACACGCTACCGAGTGTTGGTAGGCGAAATTACATACAGTATATACGAAGACAACCGATGGTTTGTCAGTGATTGGTCAATTACCCATCGTTTATTGATCCAAATTTAAAGCTGTAAACTAAACATATGTTATATGCCTTGCATTAATCTCTTGATAAATTAATATATAAGATATTCTTTATTTTGTGCTATAAATGAACCATAAACCATTTCCACTGAAGATGACAGCTGTAACTATCATGAACATGCAAGCTTTTAAATTCAAGACACCAAATACACACTCTTGATATTCATATAATTTAAAAACAGAAATTGGGTCAATTTAAAACTTTCACACTTGAATAATAATGTTTTGGGGCATGACCAGGCATATAATATCCATTTTTACATGACGCAGTCAAGTGAGATGCTCCTGAATTGGAAACCAGGTATGGAAACGTGGATTAAAACGTACCACCAACCGAAATAAGAAATACGAAAATTCAATGGTTTTTGTTCAAAATTCACAGTCCGTGATACAAGGGAAGGGGGGTTATAACCAGGGAAGTGTTTATTCACACCATGCAAGTTCCATCATGATCAGTGGCCGTTAACATGGTGTAAAACTAATACAGCTGACAAATGCAGACACACAGGCCCTATGCACCCCCAAGAAACGGTATAAAAACAGTGAACAACTAATTGACATATTAAATTAAATATAACTTAATTATTTTAAATTTGGCGTCTAACAAAGCGAAATTCCGTGGTGCCACCATTACCACGATGTCCTATGCACATACTTATTTTGCTCAATGGTAAATCGAGCAATGGTCAAATGCATATTATTATATGGTTTGTGTTGTTGAACCGATTAAATATAAAATAGTCAACGTTTCCTTGAGTGACCCTTAAGCCAGTTGGATATAAAGTTTGGGCAATTGTAAGTATAAACAGCGAAACGAAATTTAGATCTGTAATTTTAATCATATCGTACCCCGTGCCTCTAAGCTTGACAATCAAAATGCACTGAAATGAAGCCCAGTAAGGAAAATGATATGTATTACTAGTTTGCGTTTCGTGTCACAATTTTTATATATTTGCTGAATAACGAACGGTTAGGGCACTAAATATGTTGCCCAGAAACCTGTTATTCAATATTACGATAAAGAATTATATTTCAACGGGTCTCATTAGAAAATGACAAATCGCTATGGGCTACAATGTGAATTTGACATTTCAATCAGTTTTTAGCTGTCTAAATGTAATGTAAAATTCATTTATTGAAATTTTATAAAAAAAAATCAGGTTAAATATCCAAAGAAGACGGTTCAAAACAAAAACCCGACAAATTAATCAGACTTGACATAAAACAATCGGTACTGAAGATGTTTAAATTGAGCTTGTCCTTTTTCTAGACATAATAATACCGTATTTCATTGAAAAGGGGTGTTTGAACAAAAGATGTTTTGTCTTGAATAGCTTAGGCTAAACAGCAATAAGGAATTTGATAGATAATTTGGAACATAATATAGGCAAAAGTCTTTACGCAGCTCAGCGATAAGCATTTTCTGCTCAGAAGCAACTGTCTGTTCCACATTTTGGATTTAAAAATCTCGATATTTTGAAGAATAAAACTGCTTAAATATGCAAGAGCAAAATCTGCCTATTGCAGGTCTTTTGTTTATGCCCGAAATGATTTCTAAAGTATTAATTAGACATTAATTAACTCATCCAGGCTTTAATCATCTCTCGATGGCGGCATCAGGTTTCTCCGATATTAAACAGATTAGAATGGTTCAGCGATCCTTTGATTTAATCAAATATGGAGGACCCATACTTAGCTTTGATCAACCAGTACCGTGGTTGAAATTATTGCATACGTCTGTCAAACCTTCAAAGGCTAATATCTTCGCTTGCAATAGAGTAATTTGAATGAAATTTTCAAATTATTCATTTTACATTTTCTTCTTTCGAACCATTATAGCACGAATGGCTAGGGTTTTTTTTATCTAAATTATATATAATATATCTTTAATTGTGTGTTAAAAGCCTTAGGGTCGATCAACAAACACTATGTGATACGTTTTCAACAACCATTATCTGGAGATGGAGACCGGCTGTATTATACGGTGAATGGATAAAACTAGACTTTTTATTTTATAAAATAACGACGTGTTGATGATATTTACTTTTTGTAATCAAGTACAGCACATGGGTCATGCACTGTATAGACCTCTAAAGGGGCGGCAGCAATAGATTATCAGGTCACCCAACGAATACCTTGACCAGAATAAGCGGTCTTGGCGTTGCGCTGAAATCCTGATACCAGGTAAATACATCATTTCTCTAGGGTCTTTTATTTCTGAGATTCTGTTAAAATCGGGATTGACCCTTTAAAGATATATTATGTAAGATTTAGATAAAGAGCTGACCTTTCTTGCTTTAATAGTTTGAAAGTAGATAATGCAAAATGAGTAATTTGAAAATTTCATTCAAATTACTCTATTGCAAGCGAAGATATTAGCTTTTTATGGTTTGTCAGACGTTTGCGATAATTTCAACTACCGTCCTGGTTGATCGAAGCTAAGTCTTGTTCCTCCATATTTGATTAAATCAAAGTATCGCTGAACCGTTTTAATTTAATTGATATCGGAGAAATCTGATGCGATTGAGAGTCGATTAAGGCCTGGATTAGTTTATTAATGTCTAATTAATACTTTAGAGAACATTTCAGGCTAAAAGAAAGACCGGCAATATGCAGATATAGCTCTTGCATAATGCATGGTTAATGGGCGCCCCATATTTATTTTTGTGCAAAGGTTGGGGTCATTAGTCTATGTGCGAACGTGTGGCGATAAATTATAGAAGACTGCGCAGAAATGGGGAATTCGATTTGGAACACGATTATCATATATACCTCTATGACTGCAAGAGTGGTAAGATGTGTATAGATTAAGGGAGGTGAGTATTTAACTCAATATCATCCACAGTAGTGGTCATTGCAAACGCGGCTTATTGACCAATTTAAATCAACGTTGTTGTTATGTAACCGCGAAAACGTCGGTTTCTGATCTCCAATATTTAAGACAAAATGCATATTTTAAAATTGGCACACGAACCACGTGCCAGAATGCTGTCGAAGGCGATTAGTAATGCACCAAATCCATGAACGAGGCTAACCACATCCCACAGAAGATTGCTACCCGCGTAAACTGGAATAACCAGACGCCAAAGACTTCTAAGTTGGACTGATTAGAAATTACGGTACGAATGCCTGTAAATCAATTTATAAGCAATCATATTACATTATTTGATGCGTTACGACCCATTTGTTTCCATTTCCAGACGCCAAAGAATACCGATTCAACCCCCTTAAGCAGCGTGGTAAGCAATTTGGTGTTGTAAATATACATGTATATTATATTTAAGATTTAATGTTTTATCATTTGGGAATGGTGAAATATACATGTATTTGGAAGGGATTTCTCTGCGCTTGATTTGAGAGAGAGAAAAAATGCCTTTCAAAGTTGTTTTAGGATTTAATAACAACATTGCTTATAACATAGCAGTCAACATTATAACATTATTCAATAGAAACATAAGAAAATGCTAGGATCGAAATGTGCTTCATTAGTCCGGATGGATCAGAAAATGTATTTTTATTTTCAAAAGTATTAACATCAATCAGTAAATGAAAGATTATTAATACCCGTTATACTGAACGCGTCCTGTGATGATTCAATTACATGCTCTATAATTCTTTTTTACGGACCTGAATTCGAAAGTCGGATTTCACTGTTATCATATAATAATTTTTAACTGGGAACGAATCAAATGCGTCATTTGTCTAATGAGATAGCATTTATCGGTTGGTGACATGATATAATATGAAAAGCAGTTGCAGACAGAAACCTGCACTCCCCGCCCGAACTTTAATATGTTCAGAGACTCCCCTGTAACCGGTTATAAATAACTTTGAAATCATTGACACATAAGCGAATTCATAACATTTAATACAGTTCCGCCCATCTCCCTGTATGCATTTTATTTAGATTAATTTCCGTTTATGTTGCGTCATATAGATACGCCAGAAGGTAAATTTGCTTCATTGAATAAAAACAAAACGTGACGCAGATCAGCATCGTCTGATTGAAGCCCCGATAAGTTTAGTAACATGGATATCATATATTGCTGTTCGTGATAGTCCCGTTATTTAAGAGAGACAAAACATAAAAGGTTTATCAAATTACTTAAGATACTTACATCAAGGTGGTATTAAGTAACTGCTCTATTTACTTTTTATCCTCAATAATACTGTTTGGTATCCTATAAATCGCCATAAATATTGTGGCAACAACGGTTCTCCGATCTCGAATTACAGTTATCTGCGTGATTATTATCACTGATCTACTGGGAAGAAGAAGTACGCCAAGTATTATGTGATGTCTTTGCGGCAATTCTCAGTTTAACAACTGAAGACGTTGTCGTGCTTAGACTCGACATTCAATTGGTTGAAGTCATTCAAGTTGATTATGTTTGTTTTTCTGAGTTTTGACCTTACTTACATGATTGATTGTTTCGCAATCTGCACTTGGGGGTCTGTGGTTTTCCCTGCAGGATTTTACACATTTATTGTAACGAATTTATATAAAATTACATTAAAAAATGAACAACTGAAAAACTAAATGTACATCCGAAGGGAACAATAAGAAATGAAATAGCATTGAACATCCTACTACTGTTCTGCTCCCACTGAGGTAATTAAGTCGAACATACGCTATAAGATGTGCTATGAGGAACATTTATCCTGGACACAGCGGCGCAAAGGTCTACTATCATATCGAATTCCAACTGCCAAGATATCTTGTCAAGGGGAAACCAAGATGACTTTCGTGGGACCGAACCCGCGATCTCCAGGCTAGCGAACCAGTGTCTTACCCACCCAGCCAACGTGGAACAAGGAACAATAACACGCGCATAGTACTTGCGCATACACTTAGGAGATAAATACTTACTGTTTCGCATTTACAGGTGTGTTATTGTCCAATAGAATGTCCTGGGATCAAATGAACCAAAGACGCGTAGCGTCGCGGGTATAATGTAAAATCTCATAACACCCCTGTAAATGTAAATGCGAGACAGACGGTGTTTATCGACATTGTAACATGCTATTTTGGGTTTTTTAAAGAAATTACTAAAACAGAAGGGTTTTATTGTCCAATAGACAGTGTCTAATTGACTAATCAAAACGCAAGATTTGCCCTTAAGCATGTTAAACCATATAGGTCTACTCATTTAAAGCGACCGTGTCCGTATATGGTTATTCTGTATCACTCTAATATTACATGAGATAACTATATATAAAGGGATGTTAACACAAAATTAAGCAGTTTTCTCCACATGTTATCGGGATTGGTCCTTTAATGTCAATATAAGTAATTTATAATTGTATTGTATCCACCAATTTCTAAAATATGCACACACCATTGCTGAATCGGTCCTGCTCCATGAAACAATTGACATGAAAATATTGAATTTCTACCATAGTAAAATAGTCAATAAAATTTCCAAGATATTAATTTGTGGTTAGTTAGAATTAAAACTCTTACCACATAATATTAGCCCGGTCGCCAAATCCAATTTTTCGAGTGAACCTGGAAATTATACTATTCAAAAAAAGTAGGGGATGTTTGATTTTGGGGGCATAATACTAAAATATGCAAATGACTACGAAAAAAGTCACTATAGAACCTAACAGAAGAAACATTTCCAGTTACATGTGACGCCCAAACGCACCAATAGCTACCACATGGAATGCAGGTGATGCTTGGGATCATCATGGGGGTCCAACCCAAGATTTGCACGACTCTGACTTTGAATGTTACAGTCATTGTGGCATTGAATTCCAGGGTGGAAACATCAGTTTAATTGTTTTAGTGACCAGAAAACAAATTTTGATATGCGTCGGCTTACCCAAAATGAAAGGTTACGTGCCCTTGGCATGCTACAGATCGGCACAACACAGGCGGTTGTGGCGCGGACGTTGAATGTTTCTCAGTCTGTCATAAGCAGGCTATGGTCCAGATACCGTGATACACAATCTGTACAGGACAGACCACGCTCAGGTCGACCAAGGGCGACAACTCAAGCCCAGGATCGATTTATCCGTATCTTGGCCTTGAGAAATGGGAGCTAGAGGGGATTATTTGATGTGGCGGCTGTCTCGGACGCAATCTTGAATTTCTCAAAAGGCTCAAGGGTGACCGAGGTTCACCCGGCAGATTCTGAACGATGACACCCTATGCTACTAAAATCAGTCATAAAAAAGAAAACTTTGTATATAATGTCCAGGTTCAGCCATAGTTCTGTCGGACTATATATTTTTGGTGAAGAAAGCTCCTGGGCTTGTAATTAATAAGGCATGGAGAGCAGTTCTGTGGGAATGTACTGTAGTCTTCCAGTAAATAGAATTCTTTAATAACCATTTATCTAGTAGCGTACAATACCTTTCAGTATTATCTCAAAGAAGTGTCACGATCCGTCAATCAAACGTTGATATAAGTTATTTTTTGCGAATGAGAAATACAGTTCTATACATCAAAAATTTGCAGCATTTAAAGTTGTTTAACGTTTTCATGATCCAGCGGCTGCCTGACAGGATACGCCCATATTTTGCAAGAGATGGATAGAGAACAAGCTAAACAAAAAGCGATTTTTCGAACTATTAAGGGCCATAATTCAGGAAGCTACAATCTGATATGCGCAAATATCGACATGACAAAGTTCTTTGGGTTATAAAGATATATTCCAAGTTTCATCAAAATTGGATCAAATTGTGAATTCTAGAGTGTCCACAACCTTGATATACCAGATGTTTACATAATTTGCGAACAAGGCCGGCCATTTTGTCTGACAAATTTGTCTGACAATTTCTGTCCGATTTTCACGAAATTCAAACTCAATCTTCATTATGTGTAACGGGGATATAATCAAACATTTTTTTTTACAATTGGATAATAATTGTGACCTCCACAGGGACCACAAAGTAAAAAGATAGGCTGGCACTGCCAGGCAGGATACGCCCACATTTTCGAGAGATGGATAGAGAACAAGCAATACCGAAAGTGATTTTTCCTACATCATTAAGTTAGAATTTGATATGTGCAAAAATCGAAATGAATTAAGATGTATGGGTTATAAAGATTCATTTCAGTAGGCTTCAAATTCGACTGGGGATCATGTTGCTAAGTGGGTAAGATGCTGGCTCGGTAGCCTTGAGTTTGGGTGTTTGATCCCTCCCTGCATTGGGTGACAAAGTTCATCTAGATTTTCTGGCGTGGTTTCCCCTTGTTAGTGATGAAGAATGGATGGCCTGACAAGAACAGCTGTCAATTTTGGTCTGATTTTCACAAAATTCGACCTCAACCTTCATTACGATGTGACGGTGATATAATCAAACGGTTTTTTAAATGGGATAATAATTCTGACCTCCAGAGGAACCACAAGCTAAAAAAGGTCATTTTTCGGACAATCAGGGGCCATAATACAGGAAGTTACGATCCAATGGGCGCAAATATCAAAGAGAACCAAGATCTTTGGGTTATAAACATGCATGTCAAGTTTCATCAAAATCGGTTCAAAATTGTGACCTCTATAGGGTCCACAACCTTGATATAACATATTTTCACACTAATCGCGTACAAACGGCGGCCATTTTGTCTGTCAATTTTGGTCCGATTTTCACGAAATTTTACCTCAATCTTCATTACCATGTAACGGTGATATAATCAAACGGTTTTTTAAGTCGGATAATAATTTTGACCTCCAGTGGGACCACAAGCTAAAAAGGGTGATTTTTCGTACAATCAGGGGCCATAATTCAGGAAGTTACAAATCAATGAGCGCAAATATCGAAATGAACCAAGATTTGGGGTTATAAACATGCATGTCAAGTTTCATCACAATCGGTTCAAAATTGTGACCTCTATAGGGTCCACAAGCTAAAAACATGATATTTCGTACAATCAGGGGCCATAATCCATGAAGTTCTGATCCGATACATGCCAATATCGAATGGAACCGAGATCTTATGGGGATAAACCTATATTCAAGTTTCGTCAAAATCTCATAAGAATTGTGACCTGTAGAGAGTCCACAAACAAATTGTGGACGGAGGTCGGGACGGACAGGGGCGACGACATAATACGTCCACATGAAAATGTGGGCGTATAAAAAGGTGATTTTTTGGGCAATCAGGGGTCATAATTCAGGAAATTACGTTCCAATAGGCGCAAATATCGAAAGGAACCAAGATCTTTGGGTTATACACATGCATGTCAAGTTTGATCAAAATCGTTTCAAAATTGTGACCTCTATAGGGTCAACAGGCTAAAAACGTGATTTTTCGTACAATCAGGGGCCATAATCCATGAAGTTTTGATCCGATACATGCCAATATCGAAAGCAGCCGAGATCTTTTGGGGATAAACCTATATTTCAAGTTTCGTCAAAATCAGATAAGAATTGTGACCTGTAGAGAGTCCACAAACAAATTGTGGACGGACGTCCGGACGGACGGACAGGGGCGACGACAATATACGTCCACATAAAAATGTGGGCGTATAAAAAGCGATTTTTCGTATAATCAGGGGCCATAAATCGGGAAGTTAGGATCCGATATGCGCAAATATCGACAGAAACCAAGATCTTTGGATAAACATGCATTTAGAGTTTCATCAAAATCGAATTAAAATACCTTGATATACCATATTTTTACACTATTGCTATTTTGTCCGGCAATTTTGGTCCGATATTCGCGGATAGGGTGATAAACCTATATTTCAAGTGTTTTATTGAAATCGGATAAAAATTGTGACATAGACTGTTCACAAACAGAACAGGAGCGACGACAATGTACGTCTACGTGAAAATGTGGGCGTATAAAAACTGTATAATATATTCTACTAAGTGCACGTCCATCATACGTGTACATATCTTATAGCTAAGAGCCTTTGAGGTTAAACCTGTACAACTAACAAGAGCCCCCACCGCCATAGCGATAGTATGGCACACACCGGGACAACCTGATTAGCACCGTAGTACAGAGTGCTAAATATCACCAAATAGGCATGCGTTATCGTCTTTAACGAGTTCTCTTTTTTTTAATCGATCGAGAATATAATACACATATTTCACTTTTCAGCATTGAATATTTTACTGTTCACATGCTCGGTTGTCATGTAACATTGCCAAGGTAATAAACAGACCTACCATCGGTATTCTCCGTGATTGGCAGCCATATTATTGTGTAAGAGCAGTAAAATATAAAAATGACCTGATTTCCATTATGTTGAATACATATTTTCGGAAATAATATGTTCTAAACGATGGTTTTTGAATCAAAAATGTCGATGACATCTTGTCTTGAAAAGTACAAATCTAACCACGTGTAAATCAGAAACCGTTGAATAAATATCCTTTCCTTTTTAGGTAGCACTCGTAATTAGCACATGATTCGTTAGAATGGTGAATTTACAAATTTCTGGACAAAATACTGGATGATTTCCTAAATAACACGACAGAGGGAGCCACAAAATGGAATTTCAATGATTTAGATCACGATTTTACTGATCCGAAAAGTATGGTCTGATAACAAATCTATTAAAAAACTCGTAATTTAAAATTCGCGTCAATTTATGACTAATATCAAATTATGATATCATTATCTATAGAAACAAAAAATATTTGTATATATTAAGATTATTGAATTGACAATAACGGTTTAGAGGACAACAAAACATTCCTGCCACCGATTAAGTATACAATTTTAAATTAAGCTTTATTCGTCTCTTGGAAATACGTTTATTGGAATGGTAGTGAAGGTCGCGCCATCTGTCTCAATCCTAAAATAAAAATGTGACACTTTTTAATTATTTAACTTTTTATCTATTATTAGCACAAGCAGGGTATTCTAATGATCGAACTTTAGTCGTGGTGTTTATGTAGTGAAACTATACACCAAGCTTCGTCCCTCTCCCTTCATTAAAATCAAAATGATCGTGTGGCGAACTCATTCAAGACATTCACCTAGTGGATATCTACACCAAGTTTTAAAATATCTATCCCAATCGTGTTCCAAAGACATGACTATTCAAATCACTTATCGCTAATAATTGGATTAGGAAAAAACAGTCATCATCGAACTTAGTCAAAGTATTGATATAATTTTACATACAAACCATTCTGATAATTATTTCCATATCGGATGGCATTAAGTTCGCGGGAGGGAAAAAGGTTAGGGGAATTAGGTGTTTAGACAATTATTCTCGTAGTACGATAGCTTTCATTCACAGCGAAACGGAAGCCTATTTACATGTCAACTGTGAAAAAAGTCTATTTCTAGGTCTATAACATGGTATAATGTGATTTTTATTGGCAATTATTGGTAAAATCGATAAAATGACAAATTCACACATGATACCAGAATGTTGTTCATCGTAACCCAAGGAGCACACTTTTGTCACAACAACATCTGTAATTTTACTATGCGCAATATGATATCGATGTTTGCTTATTCCATGTAATTCCGAAGTCAAACATGCCCTCTATTGTGATATAAGTACCTCAGATTGACAATAATACGTCTTCGACCAAGTAAATAAATCTGACAAAATCCAACGCATAACTCATCAATTACGGACGATTAAAAACAGGCTAATTTTTATTTATTTTTTTTTGGCGGGGGGGGGGGTCATTTTCGATGAAGTAAGTAAATGGGACAAAGACAATATAATCCATATATTATTGTGAATGATTAAAACCCTATAACGTGCACGCAAAGGGGTCAATTATTGCCCAGGCCTTTCCTATACAATATAAAGATGTAGATTAATGTGTTTAATTGTCTTGGTGATCGCCCTCTCTCGGTGACGTCAATTTCTTCTTGTTTTTTTTATTATCAGATCTCTAGTGTAATTGTCATTTTAATTTCTTTCAGATTTTATTGAACTTCAGAAGTGTTCGTTGACATTTATTGTAATCGTGTCCATGTTGAGTACTTAGTTTCCATATGCCTAGTACCAATGGATATATTATTAATACTAAAACATATATTTATATATCTCTGATTCATTAAGTCGGGTAGAGACTGTGCTTCCAGTGTGAATTTATATGGAAATTGGTCTCCGATATCACCCTTGGTGGAAGTGGACATAAAACCTCAGAGAGAAGACACACTCTTCTCGAGGCTGACATAAACATGAGATCGGCTGAAAAGAGACCCATGAGTATGGTATGCTCGGGTCACATAAAAACAGTCACTATTCTCTTTTCTACTCTTGAATTTACGTCATTGCTGGCACGTGACTGAAAATATTTCTTAATAATTATGGCTTGCCTTTCTGGCAGTTTGGTACTGTGGAAATACCACAAATTACATAGGAAGGAGCACAATTGACCATACATATATTTACCTATTCATGTTCCAACTTACTGGTACATATGGAAAGAGCAAGTCTCGAAAGTGATTTCCCAATAACACAATGGTAATGCATGTAAAACCGCCAGATTCATTTATTGACCACTCAATTCAAGTTGAATATAATTTAAAATTCTACTCATCGAGTAATCGTGGTGAACCTATCAGGTCTCTTCACGTACCAGATCGTCGACCCAGTAGTGACAATCCTATCGTAAGACAACACACGACTGTCGGATTCGAGCATAACGAAGTGGTCTTCTTTTTCTTTCTTTTTAACGAGGGCCTGTATTCTTTGCGATTTTGGTTTACATAGTTCAGCGGGGGCCTCGGAGAATATCATGTTTGGCAATACAAAATTTGACAGACGAGAGTGTCTTTTATTAAAGTCTTTGCTTTCCCCAAATTCATCGCTTCAAAATTAGCAATATCCGGTTTCAGTGATATACCATGGTGTTTTATCCCATCAAAAAGAGTTGGGTGTCTTTTAACTAACGTGTTTGCTTCGATCTACAGTCACGCCTAAAATGTCTCGCCTCAAAGTTAGCAATATCCGGCTTCTATAATACACACTGGTGACACTCAAAAGTCAGTACTACGACCCTCGTATGTTAGCGCACCTTGGTGATAAAACTCAGCATATTATTGTAAAGAAGCACACAACAGTGGGGATAAAGTTTATTGAAAAGGTGTATCGTGTATAAAATTACTAATAAACCATATCGTATCGTACTAAGTTGTGAAGTATAGTAATCGTTTATCACCACTTAGACTAAATTCCAAATTGCGTCCCTGAAAAAGGAAACTTCTTCAGCACAGTCGGCAGACATCGTTTATTTTCTTGCAGCAAAGTAAAGAAATACACCCTATGAGACGAATGAATTTTCTACAGTCGTACGCATACGCAATAAAAGCTTAGGTTTTTGCTTTTCGCTATGCCGACGCTTCTAAATGACTAAATATTAACTACCTACAATGCCACAGTGACAATTAAAATACAAGTTTGGCTGGATAACAAAAGATCGATGTTTGCCATGAATTGTTTAAAACGGCAATTTCATATTTTTTAGTTATATTTTTAAAATATATTAAAATAAAGTCCTAAAATAGATTGTATCTATAAACAGCTCTACCTTGTTAAAGAATAATCCTATAATTCACTATTGCCAGTTGAGAAATTATCATTTTCAACTTCCGATTCAAACGTTTGAAGATCGCCATTGTATGGAGGTGGATGGGAAAACAAGGGAGGTAATTCTGTTAATATTTTCTGTGTTAGGGATTTTTATGCCTGTGAAATATTGCCCATGATCGTATAATAGTGAGTTGACAAAGACATAGAAATAATTATGTTTTGACTTTCTTAGAAAAAATGAAGAGTGGTTTTATTTCTTTAGCCTATACTTACAGAGTGAGAATATATTGTGCATTATGATGTTTGTTATGAAAAAAAGAACAATTTGTCCGATAAAATAGAAGAAAACATAATGGCATGTAATACGGACAGAGAAGGATAAATATTTCTATAAATTTAATACTTCGTTTTTTTCCCGCAGATAAATAAATATATTGTGCCGCCTGATGTTTATTACGAAAAATAACACGTTGCAGAATAAAGTATGATGAATAATTCTATAAGTATTACAATTTACAAATACAATAAAGATCCAGCTTCGGGTAGATTAGGTGGGGATTTGAATTCGAAACATATTTTAAAGATACACCGACGGGATCACATGATTTCCTTTGAACTATAGATTTTAATGGAGTGTAATTAGATTTTAGTCCCGAGGCAGCCAAACATGCGGTTATAAGTTATAACCGCTGCATGTTATCATACGAAACGTTTACATTTTTAAGTTCCATTACCAAATTATGGCATTCTGGGGTCTGTCTTTGATTTTCAACATCATACAAAATAACTTCGTTGTTCTTAAAATGTTTGGATTGCAACCATTTTTTTTTACCTGCCATTTATTTATATTATTATTATTTTAGTTGTTAGCCTACATGCGAATCATTTCTTTTCTGGTCTTCCTAAGTCGATTTTTTACCTGAGCGATTGTTCTTTTATGACACTTTGACAATCGCCGCAAATACATATTTTTCCTACATAAATCAGCCTGGGTCGCATCGGGAGATGCCTGAGTCTCTATTTATGACATTAATTTACCAACATCTGCCGATGGAGTCTCGTCCGCTGGCACGGGAAAAATGGGCTGTCAAGGAAATCGCCGTATGCTTTGTAGATTTATTAGACTTAGCCTTACTTTTACCTAGCTTCCGAGTCCATGTTGAATGCGTGTGCGTCACCAAACGTCACACGCGTAGTTTTCAAGCAACGAGTCAATATTTTTAGCTAAAATTTTGAGACAAGGTAAATATCCCATTCCTCTATATTTTGTCGCTTAAATTTCATACGTACTCTGACATTTATTTTTTATACTCTGTTCAAATCGGAAAAGAGCCTTTAAAGGTGGGTTCCCAGAATAGTATTTATCGCGTGACTATTGCCTATAAAAGTATATTTGGAAAGTAGAGATATCTAATCTTGCTAGAAAAATACTGGATTCCCTGAACAACACTCACGGAGCGCATACGGGACAGCACGATTAGGAATGTCTGCACGCGTGACGTCGAAGGCTGCACGCAAACATTGAGCGCTTTGGCTACGCGTTGATAAACTTTATGACGAGTAGTCGTACGCCACTTTCTGAGATAAAAATCACGGGAAAAGACGCAGGCAGTGGATTATCCGATAATTCAATAGGATTCAATGTTTGCAATGAATTCTCCTTCATCTTCCCCCCCCCCCATTGCTAACGGTAAGGAGCGAGGTAAGTCACTTGACAAAACATTACCTCTTTTGATCGATTTTTATAGCAGGGTATTCCTTGGCAATTACAATATTTTGAGAAGGATTTGAAGCTAAATTATGATAAATCAATTGGTTTGAATATGTTTTTAAGCCAAATATATCATCAAATCACCCAGTTTGTACCCGGGAATGTATCTTTAAGGCCACAAAATAATTAAAAAAGATACTCTATAAATAATTTACAACAAGTTACCGAAAAAGTGTCTGGAAATAAAGACTACAAATAAAATTTTTGCTTCGGTTATTTTCCGGTCTCAAATAGTTCTGCGTATTTATTTCCTAGAATACATGTAAATAGAGTGCCTCGTAAACGAAGGTTCTAACCACTAAGTAAAAACAAATCTCAAAGTATTGTAATCAGTTTATCTTGCCTCGCTCATTACTAAGACATTAGGTTGAAAGTTGGAAAAGAAACAAAGCTATTACAGCTAGCACTGTACCAAAATTGCCTAAATCGCCAAAATTGAATCAAATAGTTCAGTCGAAATTTTTGCTCATGTTCGCTATTAAATAAACACGAAAGTCGGAGCGTGTAATGAGTGTATTTTTTTTATCGACTTTATATACCAATACATGTTTGTAAAATACCTCGAGTGACGTATATTGCTGTGGCATCCTAATCCGCGTGCGCGAGACTAAACGTTGCTCACTTCAGAAAATTTCTCGAAGATGCAATCAGACGTGTAAGTGGGTGAGTTTTTAACAGGGACAAATATTTGAGTCATTTAACCACTCTACAATTGATACGCTCTTCGACGGCTTTGCGCAAGTAAAATAGCTTCAAATGCATAATTCTCAACACATATCATTACCGTTTGCATGAACATAAGAAATTATGTTACAAATAGTGAAGAATGGAACACTGAAATAGTTACTGAATAATATTTCTACATTTTTGCGGTGACCTTTAATCATGTACGTATTCTAATTCTGGTTTGGCGGTTATTTGAACAAGCGGGCGCCATGCAAGATACGCCTACATTTCGCAAGAGATGGATAGAAAACAACCCTAAAAAAAGATTTTTCATACCATTACATGTTTGTATTATTTTGGTATATAAGGACTTCTTATGCTGGGTGCGTAGCTCTAATACGTCGAAGGACAGCGCTCTCACAATATTTATTATTCAAGGAGCTTTAATCTTTAAGTTAAGAACCAATAATTTGACGAGGAGCTGGGTTTATCAGCAAGAAGACTCAACCTCGTGGGTTTTCTCCGATTTCCTCTCACTGCTAACGACTCGTGCATAAGCGTATTATTGAAATAAAATTAAACCATATATTAGTCCCGAAATGACCTAGTTTGTGTCGATTGGACGTTAAACCCCATTTTCTCTCCCGCTCTCTCTCTCTGATTAGATAAGTAATCAAGTACGTGTATCAGAATGTGTACCATAACACAATCATGGGCCATAATCCAGAATGTTAGGGGCTGATACGCACAAGTATTGAGAGGAACTCAGATCTTTGGGATATGAACATATATTTTAAGCTTCATTATTATCGGATACTAATTGTGAAATATTACATACTTTTTCACTATTTTCTTTATGGGAGCGGCCAGTTTCGGCCCAATTTTCACGAAAAACGAACTCATCTGTCATTATGGACTATGGTATATCAGTGATATATTTAAACGTTTTTGCCTTAAACCCTCTTCATGGGTCCAAAATCTAAAAATGCGATTTTTCGTAAAATCAGGAACCATAATCCAAGAAATAAGTCCGATGTGCGTGAATATCGATATCGAAAGGATATAAACATATATTTTAAGATTCATCAAATCGGATCAAAATTGTGACCTCAAGAGGGTCCACAACCTTGGTATCACATATACGTTTACACTATTTGCGAACGTGGAAGGGCTATTTTGTCGGGCAGTTTCAGTCCAATTTCACGACATTCGCACTAAACCACCATTGCGGTGTAACTGTAGTATTTGAACGGTTTTTAAAATCGGATAAGCATTGTGACCTCTACAGGATCCACAAGCTAAAAGAAATGGGATTTTCGTACAACCAGGAACCACAATCCATTAAGTTATAGTCCGGTATGCACGAATGATGAACAGAACCAATATCGTTTGGTTAACATACAATCGGATATAATTTGTCTCCTCAATCGTGCGTGTCCACAAACTAAAAGCGCGATTTTTCGTACAATCAGGTCATACTCCAAGAAGTTTTAACTTAGAAAATATGAAATTCACGCTTAAAAGCATGTCAAAACATGTTTATTTCTATGCCTTTTGCTTACAGGTTGTCAACCTACTATTATACAACCATAGGCATTATTGTCCACACTTACAAATCTTTCATATCGGAAATAATAACAATTATCTACCTTGTTTTTCCATTTCGCCCATGCAATAGCTATCTTCAAAGGTTTGAATTTGATGTTGAAAATGATATTTTTGCCAATATCTCAACAGTGAATTATAGGATTGTTCTTTAACTAGGTAGGACTGTTTATAGATACCACAAATTTTAAGGCTTTATATTTTAATTTATGTTAAAAATATAACTTAAAAATATGAAATTGCAGCTTTAAGGTCCGATATTTGCAAATATCATAAGGAACCGAGATCTTTGGGAGATAAACCTTGGTGTTTCTGGGATCTCCATTATGATAAGCCTAATGAACGAGGAAATGGTAACGACAGCTGACCAATTGAATATCTCTTTTAGGTGGATGCAATTTGAACAAACAATAAAACGTCAGCAACAGTAATCCAAAATGACCAAATTTGCGCGAAAGGTATAAGGGCATAACACTGAATCCTAATAGCATTCCTTTGGATACGATTTTGCTGCCAGTAATTATCTTATAACTCGTAAGTACCAGAACCTTAATCGATTACTCAGTGCATTTAATAATTGGACAGATCGTAATTCATTGGTTGATCACACAACCCGTCATAACAGATAGCGGTTGAATTATTGTTGGATTGGCTCCATCGAAATAATATACATTTCTTTCTTGCGTTTCCGTATTATGAATAACAATATGATTGTAATTTTACTGGTTTGAGTGGAATTTCTGTGCCATTCATGCACCCATATGGAGTATGTATTTAATACCGAACAAGTAGGTCTAGGTTCTGTCCATTGCACTAATTCTTTTATCGGATATGTGTCATGGATTGAGCAAGTCATATGGGTTGTAACGTTTTGTCAATCTAGGAAATGCCATGGTAAACTTCGCTCTGTTTATAAGATTAAAAAAATATATACTTTTTCATCATATGTTATATTTCTTTTAGATTAAATATTCCGCTGTCGCCAACCAGCATCATTTGCAATAGTAGACAGTGTCGATTTTTCTAACATGTATAATAACGCAATCCTTATTATTTAATTGTGAATTTTATCATTAAATGCTACACCAAAACAAAATAAGTATGGCCATTGCTGTTTTATTGATAAGTGTTACATTTCACCAATGCATTGATAGCCGAGGGATTTACCCTCTATTTTGAGTCTACTGACGTGGTTTCGATTCCCCAGGGGCGTGAAAAGGAACGGGGTTGCCTGTCCAACACCATATATTTTCTCCAGGTCGGGTTATTACGGAAGTTTTAAAATGAAGTCTTGCGTAAATATATTTTTCATGGAACAATTTTTAATAATGAATATATATGTAAATGGAATGAATGGCAAACTTGAGTATGCGAGGTACGATTTAAAGAAAATTCTATTTTTAGTTTTTGAAGCACGCTATAAATAGATTGAATATCTAAACAGAATAGCTAAATTATATGAATCATAAAATCTAACTACGTGCAATCTGTTCACAAATTGCGTTGTATTCAGCAATTATTGGCACAGTTTGCTTTAAAGCTATACAATTGAAAATGGTGTGCACTGTATATTATAATATAAGATTCTTCCAAAATGTTTTAGACGACGAACTGTCTGGACACTTATCTGAAATTATTGAGATTGTTTGTATTATCTGGAATACCGTATTTAAATAAATCGTTAATCACTTAAAGATAAATCTAAAAACTGATATTATCCCGTTTTTGCGATGAGTATTACTTACATCGGTATCGATTTATAGATGACTAAACAACATTATAATATCAGTATTTCTTATTTCACAATCATTATATCTGCCTATAACCTTTACGATATATCTCTAGGGAACATATTCCTCTATATTACTACAAGATAAATCGAGATTGATGTGAAACTCCTATATACATTTATGACAAGCTTCATCTGTGTAAATGGCCCACAAAATCATACACGTGTGAATAGAGTAACGCAATAAATAGACATTAAAAACATAATATGCAGTCTTCTTTTATCCGATATCACCAATTCACTTTATGAAAAACAGTGAATAATGTCTGTCGTGGGGGGGGGGGGGTATGGTACGCTTTTCTATACTGCGCGCCATTGAAAACGCATCACTTTTTTTCCCAAATATTTATTATTAGGTGTTTTGTTGTATGCATAATATTATGCAATACTATGAACTACAAAAAAAAGTGCACGAGATGCACATGAAAAACCCAATATTCACGTGCAGCATTGTGTGTGAGCCCTTTAAAAGCATGTTTTCAACTTAAGGTGCAGTACATGAACTGTGAAACGTAAATCTGTCGTAATTTGTTGTTGAACGCGGGAAGGAATAGAGAAAGAGATTCGAGACTTACTGAAAATCAACGGAATGAAGCCATGGGAATGTCCAGGGCTGGCATATCTACACGTGCTATTGCCAGACACTTCAATTGTCATCAGTCCACTATGTTCGAGTTACTGGATCAACACGTGACCGTCAACGTCCTGGTCTAGAACGCGTTACAACCCAGGCTCAAGAACGCTACATCCGGGTCGCTCATGTGCGTGACAGATTCCGCCCAACGACTCGAACAGGTGCAGCAGTCGTCGGAAGACATAGACTAGTAAGTGCCAACACCGTAAGACGTCGTCTAAGAGTAGGACCCCGTGCACGACGGCCTTATGTTGGAGCTCTCCTCAGGGATCATCACCGTGAGCGGCGTTTGATATGGGCTCAAGGACACCAGACTGGCAAAGTGTGCTCTTCAGTGATGAGAGTCGCTTTTATCTTTATCACGCTGATGGCCGTCAACGTGTGTGGAGACGTCTTGGGGAACGTCTTGCAGACTGCTGCGTCTTCGAAACGGATTGATGGGGTGGGTGAAGTGTAATGGTGTGGAGAGGCTTCACATTTCATCACCGGACCCCCTACACATTTGCAGGCGTCGCGTTAACGCTTTAGCCTACCGTGGTGATGTCTTGCAACCAATTGTTGCTCCGATGTTTCGAGCGCACCCACAACTTCAGGACTTCCAACAGGACAATGCACGCCCGCATACCACCCGTGCCAGTATGGACTACCTGGCTGCTAACAACATCAATGTTTTGGACTGGCCACCGATAGAACAAGTCTGGAATGAGATTGGACGCTGTCTGTATCGGAGACCACAGATGCACACCATTGCTGCTTTAGAAACTGCTCTTGTCCAAGAATGGAACAATTTGCCACAGGCCTTCTTTCAAACACTGGTTAATTCCATGCGATGTCACAGGACACACGCGCTAATGACATCTGTACCGTTGATTAGAGATCAAACATCCATAAGTGTACAAATGTGTTGTTATTGATGTGTTCCCATTTGAATTTTGTTCACAATAAGAAGCAAAATAAATAAGATATGTTTACAGGATCATTTTGCTATACGAAAAACCAAGTGATGCGTTTTCCATGGCGCTCAGTATATATCTGGAACATCGTGAGGAACTTGTTTTTTCGGTAATTCACCTTAGTAACATCTTTAATTTCTTATTTTATTCCTCTACTTTCTAACGTTTGTTGAGTATATTCATGCGACATTTGGACCGGATGCATAGAAAATCAATTGATTAAATTTATTGTTTTCGATACAGATCACTATATATTGTCAGATATCGCGAATTCTTCATTAATAAACGTTCATATATATATCCATTTGCGCCTGATGCATTAAGAATCATTGGAGATCATTTTGTTTTAGATTATATCGTGGATTCCTTATTAAAGTTCGTTTTTCCGTATTTCATTAATATAGTTTTACTTGTCATAATTTATTATTTGACCAGAAGTCTGTTACCTGTAATTGATATTCATCTGTGTTAGAACAATCCATGATTAATGGTTGAACGTGATTTGTCATTACGTTAAAATCAATATAAAGGAACTAAGTCTCTAACTCAATATCATTGAAAACACGAAATATTTGTCAATTTAAATCAAAATTGATGATGTGATCTTACCGGGAAAAGATGGGCTTCTGATGTCCAATATTTAAGACAAAATAAATATTTTACAAAGAGCAAGAGACTCGAGGAACGAGGCTAGAAACATTGCACCAAGTCAAACGGCACATGTAGATTGGAATAACTAGACGCTAGAAATTTGCATTCGATTGACACTGCTGGCTTATTTCACCGAACATAACTGATTTGAAATTAAGAGTAAAAACGGAATCAGTTTATATACATTCATAGTAGAGTATTATATGTGTTGCGACCCACTTGAGTCAATTTCTAGGTCCCAAATGTTGGCGATTTAGTTCTGTTAATCTCTTGTAATTCTGATAATGTATTTGTTCAACCAACATTAAAGCCAACATTGAGGGCGTGTTAGTTGGCCAGGAACTAGGTTGTCAACTTTCAGACCAATGCACTGATCGAGAAGAAATACAGTCTTTACAGGCGCGGATCCAGAGTGGGGGTTTGGGGGGTCCAAACCCCCCCTGCTCAGCTACATAAAAAAAATAATGCCTTGCATCAATGAAATAACATCACAAAGTGATCCTACATCAGTATAAAATGATTTCTCTGTTTAAAAAGCTCAATTTGTATGTATGCCTATGTAATTTAGAGACGATGATGGCAGATTTCCGTAACAGAAACCTGGCAAACCCCCTCCTGCAAAAATTCCCGGATCCGCACCTGCTTTACCATTCCGGGGACGTGTTAGTCGGCCAGTTAGGGAACTAGTTTGTCAACTTTGGGATGAACGCACTGTTCGAGAAGATATTCAGGTTTTATCAGTCCGGGTCCCATTTGTCAGTACCTGTGTTTCTGCCATGTGGTGTACTGTCTAGTCGATCAGGTCGATTTGTCTCTTTAAAAATGGGCGCATACGCTACTGCCAAGTCTTGTTTCTTGATTTTTTTAAACGTTACATTCTAGACCCCTCCTGTTCTGATATTTTGTGGGGTTGGGCCATAAGTACACCGAATAGACTATGATTTGCAAACTAGTAATTTTTAAATTGCATCGATAAGAACACAAAGCAGAATAGGCGAAAATCCTGCTCTTCAAGGAAGGTACTCTCAGTTTTGATGCCTCGTTAACGGCCAGTAATATAGGCTATCTACTTCGCTACACCTTTTATTCAGGATGGCTTCCATAGCCAAAGAAAGCGACCGTACACTTTGTCCTTGAGGTGATTATACCGTCGAAACCATTGAGACCTTAAACATGTAGATTTCGATTACCCGGGGTGATTAATGTAATACATGGTGGTCGCCTCTTGCAAACATTTCAAAGACTCCTCTTCTGGTTTTCTCTTACAATTGAAAATCAAATGATTTATTGAGGAAATTCGCAAGGATTAATGGTTAATCGACGAAAAGATTGAAATATGTATCGATCTCACAGCAGTGTTGGACTCTAAATATCCCATAACCTTTTAGCGAAGTCGATATTATCAGTAGATCGTTTATTAAAAGAAAAATTGTGAAAGAAAATATATGCTCCTCAAAAGAAATCGGAATGGAAACAGGGTTATCATATCTTCACAGACTGTCATATAAATTACACTCTGAATACACCAGGGACTACTTGGAAAGGGAATGGGGTTTAATTTCTTCTTGGCAACAGAATATTTTGGGTGGGGGGTAGGGGTCGTTTTACTCTAATGACCAATAAAAGTTTACCATTCACTCCTAGCGACATTATCACCGATATGTCTGAATCTGGCTTTATCAAATTCCGAATCCTTTTCTCGTCCTATGCATGGATGCTAACTCAGGAAATACTGACAAAACAAATACTGAGTAAAACCACTCTGATTTTCCAGGCGCTAGACATTGCTAGTGTGAATTCCATTAGGGATAAATATAAACAAATGTCATCTTTCAATATTATTATGACATTAAAAGTTTGCTACGTGTACGTCAGTTTTGTCTCCACGGCAAATCGTACACATTATAAACAGATGTAATATCTGTCACGGGGATAATAAATTTCTCTTTTCATCATTTCATTTTCATAGACGATTTTTTTTTCACGCCATGGAAAGAATAATGAGGTTATATTAATGAAATGAAGTGTCTCATTGCCCTGCTACCACTGGATTAATGAAGACGGGCATACGCCATGCAGAATGCTATGATCTAAATTTTGCAGGGACAGTGGTGTTACGGCCTGATTTCACCTGTCCATGCGTACACGGGGTCTCGGTTTTTTGCCCTACTCTAATGACTCTACCCTGTCCCTTGGCAGACCCCCTGTTCTAAACAACTGACAAAGAGAACCACGAACTTTCTCGGAATACATTAGGACCGAACATTGGATCCCAGACTAACAAGTCAACGTCTTACTCACCGAAACCACCGCAGCTCCCGCGGAAATGAATGGTTTGGAAATGAATGAACTTATTCTATAAATGGCCAAGTTTCTACTTGTTTCTATTTTGTTTAATTCAGTCGACATATACCTGCAACGACAATATTGATTCTATATATATTTGAATCGAGCAAAAACAATACATGTTCCATAAACGTGGTATGGGGCTTACATAATTTCTTGACTGATATTTAAAAGAATCACAGATTTCGAGTGTTTTGTATAAATTTGAAGAGCTTTTCATATTGAATAATGGATATCACGCGAAAAAACTAATATGAAACTTTACATGTTACGTTTGACCTCGATATAGTTTTAAGCCAAATTAAGCACTTCACGTGTGTAATATAATGTTACAAATTTGGTTGAGGTCAAAACAGTGAATTTGTATAACTGCTTGTCTCACATGAGTCATATAATTATCCACTAATAATGTACTTAAAGGTAGTATCAAATACAGTCAAGTGGAATAACTGCTCTTTCGAAATTTAAAACATGACGTCTGGATCAGTGGTGACCGGCTATGGACAATTACTTTTGGGCAATGCTCAAGCAGTTGTTACGTACGAATCTAGGAAGCTGATTTTTGGTCTAAAATGGACGAAGAGGGTCTGAATTAACATTTTCTCCTAGGTTTTGGTAAATATTCATGATTTGAGGCGGAAAGATAACGGGGTTATGAGGTTGGCTATACGGTGATATGTGCGGCAACTAGTTACAAAGTTTTGTGCAAAGACATGACCATTTGTTACTTTGTCTGTAGTGAAAAACATTCAGCCCAACGACAATTTGGGGAAAACTTTGAAGCCAGAATAAACATTCAAGTCAATGGGAAATTAATGGTGGTCTGCCTCCGTTTAGTAACAACACACACCAAATTGTCGCCCGTAGTTGTCAATAAACAATACAGGCCACATTCAGGGGTTCAAATTAGGGAAATGGACTGAAGTTCTATGACATAAGCTTACAAAATTGAAAATTTAAATACAGATTGGTAGCGATATGATGCAGAATTACTCAAAGTGCAATAAGAATAATTAATCTTGGCTAATCCAAATTCTGAATTTTCTTAATTCAGCCACTGTTAACTCCATGCACGTGAAATTTAATATGTCATCCCAGATACCTGATTGGAATATCACATGAAATTTGAATAAAAGACGAAAGTTACCAACACTGTTAAGCACAAGGGTCTTAAATGTAAATTAATCCAAATATGGATACTGATCAATCAAACAAGGCCAATTTGAACTACCTAAAGATCGTGTATAGCATATATAAAGATGTGGGAGGATTAATTATATCGTGACACCGGAATTTATATCATTAACGAAGAGGTTTGAAAATACTGATGTAAATAGACACCTTGCCACAATTTAAACTCCGATTCTGCGTCATTGGACTAGACTTATCTATACTATAGGACAATATTGTAACATTTCAAAATCAAACAACTGAAAGGAAAACCGCAATGTTGTCTCTTTTCAGCTTCTATATAGATATTTGTCCAAACAGGACTAACTTTTTGAAGGTGGCATTTGGTATTATGTTTATTTAGATTATATATTTGTTGCTTACAATGTGTGTAGCTTGTGTAGTGTCCACTCATTTGTCTTTTCAGTTTTGTTTGCAATAACATTCAATTATAATTTACGGACAGCGAAATCGTTGGCATTCATATTAACTTTCTTACGCAAAAACAAAGACATAAGAAATCTGTTACACGACAATAATTAATAGATGCTAAAGGCTTACCTTTAATTTATTATTATTATTTTATGAGCACGTCGTCCGCAAGATTATTCCGCGGTTGGCGATTTTTCAGATAATTGAAACCTAATGCTCTCTCACGACGTGTGACACATTGTAACTGACCGAAGAGATGGAGACGCTTCAATATATATTCTATGAAATACAGCGCGTGAGCACAGCATCGAATCACAGTCAATACAGCAATTAGACGTAGATTTGCATTAATAACACGATTATTACATATCTAGTCGTGTGAACATATGGGCAAATCCATGGCAAATTATTCCATCACATCAGTCGCTTGTTTATAGATGTCTTTTTGTGGAACAAATGGCTTACGATAGTTCGTTTATTAATAAATCCGTAAATGGCGGTATTATGGTATTCTTATAATAACTTATAATTACACAAACAACTCGAAATAATCTCTCTGAAGATTGTCACTCAAATGGCTTTTGGCTATAGTTTCTCAGATTTCCAGATATAATGAATGGCGAAGGAACTCCGGGAATGCAATCTTACCCTATTACAGATACAATTTCATAAGTATAATAATAAATACCTTGAAATATCTGACTAAAGCACGCTGCCAGTCTTAAAACTGAAACTATTAAGCGAGGCGTGTTAATAAATAATGTGTTTTCGTCCGTATAAAGAGACTACTTAATAACTGCTATCAAAATTTTATCCATTGCGCAATTAAATATTCCATCCATAAAAAAGATCACTCTTAAGTCCTACTTACATTATCTGAAACGAAAGTTAATTACGCCACTCATCGGAATGGATCATTTCGTATGACAACATGCAATTGAAACCATTCGCGGCATTTATACGACAATTCAAGTTTGGAGTATGAATAAAGTAGTACAGTTTTACTTCGACCACAAAAAAAATATGCCCGTCTCCATCTTATATTTCCCAATAAGACCATTTTTACAATGCTGTTATGGCTAAATTCTACTTAATACGTCTTGTATCTATAATACCTACATATTGGCCATTTATCGACTGTTGGTGGTTTCCCGATAACGATGTGATCAAAACTATCAAATTTCGAAATTGAAAAGCGTTTTAGAGTAGTTTGCTAATTTGTTCGCGTTATGGGCTCAAAATATTCAAGGACGCATGGTGGCTCAGTGGATTGAACGCTGGTTCGCTAGCCAGGAGGTTTCGGTGTAAGCCGAGTTTTCTCGCAATTTTACGCCCCCCCCCCCCCAAGAACTTCACTGGGCTTTATATTGTTATAATATTGGTTTTAAAGATCTAAAAAGTTTCTGTCTATCCACAAAGATCTTTTAAATCATTTAACAGATGATAAATGCTCATGAAGTGCATAATTATCAATAGTATTACGGGGGGGGGGGGGCACAAGTTGGTATTCAAAAACAAAAACTGGTGCTGAAATTCAAACTTTTTAGTCGGAACGCAACCCCCGGATTCGTGACCATTTCTAAGGGAACAGGGTTTGGCGATAGTTTCTGATAGAAGGTGCTGTAATGGACCGTTACAAACATTGTTGACGCAATTCCCGTGTAATATATCATTTTATAGGTTTTGCTGGTCATCGGATCCATTTTAGATAGTTACCGATTCATCTCATAAATGGCTGATCCAATATGGCCGCCAAAATATATCATGTTATAGGTTTTGTTGGTCGTCGGATCCATTCCGAACCTACTGCCAGGATTATAAGGAGCAACTTTTATCGGAACATATAAATACCAATTTCTCCTCTTTAAAGATGCTCTTTCATCATCCTGGCAATAGGTTATGAATGTATCTGCAATCTATCATGGCTTTTAGAAGAATAACTTTCTCCACTCTCTCTCTCCAAATTCAACACCCCTGGTACATTTCCTGTACAGTTGCAAAAACCTAGACAAGCATCACTTACTGACTTGTCAACATACCAATTTATTTTTGATAAAACCCACTCGAAACAAAAATATTCAAGGACTTGGAAGCATACAATTGGTAGTGCGTACCACGTGTATGCCACTAGGTCGGGATAGTTTTATACAAAAGGCCAAAAGAGCCAACTATCAACCATACATAATGCTGCATTACAGACTCCAGAATCCACCATCGCCTCGTTGGAATGGCTGGAAAGTAGTGAATAGGCAGTGTTTGTCTATATGATGCACATCGGATTCTCTATGTTTAAGTGTTTAAAACAAATTCCAGTCGATATCTCCTAAAATAACAATACTTCTCGTTCTGATTCTGAGTGTACAAGTTGGATAGAGGACTCATAACACCCAGAGTCATTGCATGTTTTATTGGATTTGAGAGTGATATACTATCAAATACATTATTATATATTGCATAATTATAATGAAATATATGCAGGAGAAGATTCGTGACTATCTGCAACAATTTATAGTTGCCTAATCTTGGTATGCTATCTCCTTTCCAATTACATGTAGTTATATCTTCTCGGAAATAGCTAATTGTGTTTCTCGTCCCCCACAACCCATGAAATGGCATATATTGAATCAACCATTTGTGGCATGAATCAGAAACTGTCCAAAATGGGTCGCCAACAATGTTTGCCGAGGTCAGTATCAGACGATTTTGGTCGCCATCTTGTATTTTGGGCTCTTCTGTAGACGTAGCAAACTACACTATTCTTCAAACCCCGCTGCCCTAGAAATGGTCACTGATCTGGGGGTTGTGACCCCACAATGTGTTGAACGTCAAATCAGCTCATATTACAGGCATTTACTGATTTCGCACAAAACAATTTATTTTTGTTTAGTTTTACGATTCATATTGAAAATTTATTTCGTGCAATGCTCATGGATTGTCATTTAGAAATGCCTAATCGGAGAAATGATTTTGAAAACCAGAAGTAGAAAAAGAAGGATCGTTCGATTGAGTCTCCGGTATAAATATAGTGTCCATCAAATTGTTGCGACCTAGAAAATTACGTCACGGCGAAAGTCCTCCCAGAATGACGTAAATTGCAATTACACTAAGTATTAAAACCATACTTCAAATCTGGTAGTTATGTTAGTAAGACGCTCTAGTCTTTCGGATGGGACGAAAACCAAAGGTCTCGTGTAGACATTGACGTGCACGTAAAAGAATCCTTGACAGTTGGAATTCGAAATAAGAATAGGCCGTAGCGCCATTGTCCGTGCAAATTTTCCTAATAGCACATAGTATCATGAAATATCGTATGTTTGGTATGCCATCTTGTTCCATATTTTGCTCGCCCACTGCAGATATATGAACATTTTTGAAATATTGCTTACAAAAACAATCGTCTATATTATTTAAAGTAAGATAAAAAAAAAATTGGGTGGCACTCGACTTGTTTGGCGGTAGGATAATCACCGTTCTTCCCCGACATTGCAACAACTTGAATATCACTTTGGAGATGCTCCTCGTCGGTCTCACCTAGGTGTAAGTTTAATTTGCCACACTTTTGCAACGTGGCGAGACGTGAAAAATAAGATGCAATTTGACGAACACTAAGCAAATTTTTTCTCTCGGTAGCATTTTCATTCGTTTGGCGACATTTGCAGGATCTTCTTCCTTTTTGCCGGTTTGAAACAAGTGCAAGGACGCGGGATGTTTAATGACTAGTCATCTGTTTATCTACATCCCGTCGTTTAGTTGCAGGCGGAAATTCAAATATTATTAGCTTGAAAATGGAAAAATTTATGCTATTTTTTTTCACCATCTAGAAATAGTTCTACTGATCTAATATTGTGGCTGTAGAGTTTTGGTGGGGTCACCCATCATGCATACTAAATATGGTGAAAATCGATCACCCACCATGTGCCGGCCCCTGCATGGTTCTCTCGCAAACTCATTCTTAACCAAGATAGTATATTTGTCACGAAGAACATTCAAGTAACATTATAATATAGTACTAATGTTGATAATCAACGATCATCTGAACCTTAGAAGACAGTAGACGGTCATCAGTGAAAAGACGAATTGCGTCAGAATATTTCAGCACTCTAGTTAGTGGGTTGCGTTGAAGTCAATTTTTTTTTCTTCTGACATTTACTGTGAGGAATACCCTCCACAGCCACACCAAGCAATTCTATGCCAGACCTGGAAAGGGGCAGCCATTAACGCTTTAAGGTGGCGTAGTTTTAAACATATGTAAAATGACCACTTTAAGATCACTCACAGACACTTCTACACGAATCATTTATTCCCAACAACTGCAAGATTTTAAATCGACTACTAGGTCTAGCATAATTGACTAATATCAAAAAGTGAGAGACACGACATTTCGGGTAGGATAGTTTTAAATTAGGACTGAAAATTGGTCGGAATAGGACACATTTTACCCGAAACAACAATTTCCATTCTTCCTGTGACTTCTGTCGCCTGGGTGTACCCCCCCCCCCCCACCGTGTTGTGTTTTTTTCAACTTTTGCATGGTCCTCTCGCGGAAGCGTTCTTAAATCTTATCCAACATATTTAATGTCCGTCGATTAAATCGATTTTTTTTTCATTTGATAATTCTCAAGATTTTGAAAAATTACGCATCTATTGTACATTTTACTTGCATTGAAAGTATTCTGTGAATATAAAGGCATATAAGACTAAATACACCTCTCTTGGTAAATTTCACTAATTTTAGTTTTTCGAGTTGAAATGAGACTACTTAACGTTTACACAATGAGGCTTAAGGTGTTTTCTATGCCTAGCATTGGATGCAACAATTAATGACATTAAAATCGTTTCAATGAGTTACAACATGCTGTGTATCCACTGCATATTAAATTACTATCTTATTTCTATCACTTCCATGAAAAGTTAATTCGTTTTTAAATTACATCTTAATGAAATGCTTCCTATTGAATTACAAAATAGCCAGTGCTTCCAGGGATATTCTCTGTAGTGACAATGCATGCAGTTCCGCTAGTTCCATTCAGATTTATAAACTGTAAGCGATCACTTCTTCATTTTGTTTTTTGACTTTATATTTGAAATGAATGGGGAGACGTCGCCAGATTTACGCATCACCTTTGCTGACAAAAAGTTACCGTATTAGCCATTGGCGACAGCTTTTTTTTTCTTTTTTTTGTGCTCCGTTGTGCAACCACACCCAAAATAAATATAAACCAGAGCTCTACTGACTTTATATTTGAAATAAATGGGGAGACGTCGCCAGATTTACGCATCACCTTTGCTGACAAAAAGTTACCGTATTAGCCATTGGCGACAGCTTTTTTCTTTTCTTTTTTTTCTTGTGCTCCGTTGTGCAACCACACCCAAAATAAATATAAACCAAAGCTCTACTAAATTTAAAGATACATTATGCGATATTTTGAGAAAGAGCTGGTCGTTCTTGCTATAATACAGGTAGCCAAGAGAAAGATATTAAAACATGAACAAACATACTGAACCTCTCTGTCATTATATAGATGTTTGAAATTTTGTCATATTTATTAGCAGCATTTAACGTACATATGGTGTCTAATTTATCCAATATCTAAATAACAATTGATAAACTCTTGAAGCCAGAACAATACGCTTAGTACGCTGCAAGATTTAAATAGCGTTTGCATGGTGTCTCTTTAAGTCACATGTTTATTTTGATGTCGTCAGCTGCAGCAAATTGTTATTAATGACCCAAATTGCTTTAACATTTTTATATCTGATCTTTGGAATGATAAATGAACTGGAGATGTTGAATATAGCGAGTCGATAGATAAATGGCGGCGCATCTGTGATTTCTCTTACAAAATTTACCCATTGTGTTAGATGGAATTCCAAACAGCGTTTCTTTTGCCAATAACGCCAAAAGTATTGCAAATATATGTTAAAGATATGCATTTTCTACACATATCCAAAGTTTTAATGATTTCATCCCAAATTGACAAAATTACGGATAGATGAATTTGGTGTAGCCGGGGTCTTTTGCCGAGGAGAAATTGGGATGAAGGCAACTAAAATCCCTGGTAGGCTCACTCACAGTCCTCTGTTGGGTGAACACACTAAGCGAATTATAAGCCCGATTCACCCCAAAATTACATCAACTTTCACGTCAACATAGCCAAGACACACATGATTTTTATTTAACAACCTAGTTCGAGAATTTGTCAAGGAAGACATAGGCGGTTATAAAGCCGTGATAATCGCCATTCTGCCTTCAAAAAAATCACGTGACTTTCTCGACAGTGATTGGCCAATGAATTTCACAATCGGGTGATATATTCGGCGAATCGGGCACACGAGGCGAAAAAGTAACGCTGCAAATGGAAATTCGGCCGAATAATATATGAAATATGTTTTATTCGGGCGAATGCAAATTCGGTATCGGGCCTCGGGACAATATAGGCGAATTTCGGCGCCGAATGATTCGACTACTGTAACCCCCACTTTAGATGCATGTATTCTACTTCCAATCTTGATTTTTTGAAAAAAGTTATAGATTTGTTTTAGCTAAACAAAATTTCATACTGTCGGCATTGTTAAACATTATTTTCTTAATATATCAGCAAGTAGACTCATGTTACATCAAGTATACAATATTTTATTCTCATGATGTGGAATACATTTCTCTTTACCCTACATCCAACTTTCTATTAAACGTTTTGATAAATGTCAACCAATGTAATAGAAAACAGAAAAGGAAACATCTTCATTTGCAAACACAACCATAATAAATGTGGCTTCTTTTTATTATTTATTTTTTGTCTTTTTCATTACACACAGTAGGACAGCAAACATGAATAGCTAAAGTATCAATAGAATTAAATCTAGAAACTAATGAATAGAAATAGGTTTACGTGTATTTTCTCACTTTTTTCTACACCATCTCGGATAATAAAGTCGGGCAAATTCATTGAATTGAAACCGGGAGATTATCTACCGATGATGCGGGATGTTCGCTAGACGGCGCACATACAAAACAATTATCAACAAAGTATTTAAGTAGAGTTATAGAATTGTTACTAAAAATTGAAAAGAAGTAAATTTTAATATGCAAATGAAAATTGGCCATACCTCGGCAATGAAACAAGTTGGAAACAATTTTTATACATATTTAAACTACGGACAATATCATAAAAATCATATTTATAAATAAAAACTCTTTTTTTTTTTAAATTCAAATTATCACACTCTGGAGCTTAATATCTGTGAATTAATACTAAAAAGGCCACACATTCATTAATGAAAAAATCATAGAAATAAATTTGTATTAAATCCAATGCTTTCAAGTATCATTTGAATATCAAGGAATAAATAATGGTGTCATTTTTAGCTCAATAGCAAAAGAATGGAATGTAACAGAGCATCGAGTTTATTTCAGTACAGACGATGTTGAGACATAACTGTTTTGCATAATTTTGTTTTCAAATCAGTTTTTATTGATCCGTATTTTATAAGCTGCATGCTACGTATCTTTAGTCAATATAAAAGTTTTAAATGACAAAAAACAGACTATAGCCACCATATTGGTTAAGACAATATATTTCTACAATAATTTATATCTAGTTTAACAGATGTGCCGAAACTTAAAACTGGATGTCAACCAAAAATCGAAAACAATATTGCGAAAGGATGAATTAGGAGATAAACACATCCTGTGAGCGATTTCTTGTGACTAATTATGACTTATTTATTATTAGGCATACATGTATCTTGGTAGTCAGAATTTGGATTTAAAACAATTCTACTTTATTAAGTAATCATGGCTGAGTGAAGCTAGACTATCACAAAAAAACCAGTTTCATTTAATTTACGACTGGTTTTCTTTTTTTCAGACAGGCGTTGGATATAAGATGATGTTTGAAAGTAGTGTGATGTCACTTGCGCAGAATTCTTTGAAGATATATATTTTTGTCAATAAAGAATTGAGTCGAGGAAGATCATTGAGCTCCAAAAATTAAAAACGGATACACTGTAATATTTATACGCTGTTATTCCTCTAAATAAAAAAGAGGAAATTTATTGGCTATTCGACCAATCTGTCCATTCTGATTTTCGCAACAATAAGAAATGACCACAAAAACCACAATGCACGCGAAAGGTAAAATTTCGTTTTACTGTTATTTTGATTTATATTGCATTTTTAAAATACTTTTCGTAACTTTCATAAACAAGAGCATCATATTTTTCGGGCAGAGGCCAAGTCATTAAAGTATGTAATTTTAGTGCATATAAAAGGAAACGCATAAAAATAATTCCATCCCGCAAAACGAAGTGCCAGAAATCCGAAACTTTCACTGACCGGGGTTCAGAAAATTCACTCCGCTAGGCGCTACTTGCCGTTATTTTTCGAGATTGCATATTTTGTGATCGAACGCTATCTGGTAAAGCTATTTTACACCGTCCGCCCCCAAGGAAAATCGATGGAAATAAATATTTGTTTCCAAAGGGGATTGTTCACCTTCTTCTTACAATTTCAATTTTTAATCAACCAATAATATGTATAATAAATACAACCCCATCCCAAAGGAACATCAATGGAAATAAATATTTGTTTTCAAAGGGGGTTGTTTACCTCAAATTTTGATTTTTATATTATATAACTAAATTAGTTTCTCACTCGTCTCGAAATAACCAATTTTCTTTCCAGAAGTCCGATTTCAAGTGTTTCAACACATGAAAAGAATCAATAACAATTCGATTTTCACCACTTGATGGCTAATGACAAGTGTTAGCATATTAAACCAATTTAACATGTTTATTGTCACCTGAATGGCTTCATTTGCGCAACAAAAAAACAAAAACCCACCCGTATTTTTATCCTTCCAAACAAATATTTTATTCAAATGAGCCTTATTTTTAAAAACACCCGTATGTTTATCCTTCCAAACAAATATTCTATTCAAATGAGCCTTCTTTACATGTTTGACTCCAATGAACAAAAGGATTGTACATGGAAAAACTCAATGGTGCCTTACATGTGCTGTAATTTATATTAATCTTATGTTTAATAAAGAATCTAGAAATCCCAAATCCTAACCACAATCGAGATTTTTCTTTCAATTTATTTATATACGTTACTATTTATAAAATAAATAATACAACCGCATTCTCATTCTGTTACAGGTAATCAAGCCAAGTCTTTCACATATATTTCAAAAGTAAACAATAGCCACGAAAAGCGTGGAAACACGCCCACACAGCAGCTCTATCTCAACTGCAGCTTATCTAGGATCCTTCAAGAAATCTGTATCGTGTTCACAAGCTTTTTTGGACACATATCAACGCTACATTTCTGGAACAGAAAGTCCAAGATTGCAGAAATTGAACAGGGTTCATTCTTTCTGACTTCAATGAGTCACCGAATTTGAAAACTAATGGGGTATCCGTTCACAGTCATAATGCTTCGCACCAAATTTGAAATGAAATGAAATTGGGTTTAACGTCCTACTGTTCTGCTCCTATACTGGGCTAATAAGGACGAGCATACGCCTCACAGTGTGCTATGAACAAATTTTGGCCCGGACAGCGGTACTACGGTCTACTCTTATATCGAATTCAAACTGTCAAGGGATCTTTTATGTGCACGTCAATGTGTACACGGGACCTCGTTTTTGGACCCATCCGAACTATTAGACAGCTGAATTTTCGGCACTCCGTCCTGCATCACTGACAAGGTGGAACCACGCCGGAAAATCTGGATGAACTCTCTCAGTGAGCCAGAGTTTTGTCCGCTTAGCCCCTGTGACCACCGCACTAAATTTGAAAAAAAAATATTCAAAACTGTTTAATCTAACACGTTAACAAGGTTATCACAAAATTTACATAATAAGACGTATTAGAATACAACATATTTGTTTCCCTGTAATATGGTCTGACGGTGTCCCCTAGAAAAAGGAAATCTGACAAAACATCTGTATGGGTCATTTGTCTCTAAATGCCAAAGGCTCAGAGATGGCGAACATATCCAGTCATTAAATTTTAATCAAAAAATTTAGAGTAAAAACTTAAGTCGATTTAAATTTTTTTTTTTTTTTTTTTTTTTTTTTTGTAAACAATATTTTATTTCACAAATTCATGAAAAGGGATCAGGGAACAGGCAAAGACTATATCACCCCTCTCCTCATACAAGGATTATAAAACATATAATAAATATATACAGATCCTCTATGTACATATTATACAATAGTGTTGAGAATCATATGCAGTTAAATAATAATATAAGTGCTATCTACAACAAATAAAAATAAAAAGGGGAAAGTACTGTTTTATAATATGATAGAAGGTTTCTATAGATATTGAAGCGTCTGGTAACATCGAAGTATTCATGTACTATTTTAAAGATGTTGTTCGATGTATCCTGATTTTCTGTGCCAAAAAGAAGTGGTTTAATATCATTTTTAATCTTACCAAAAAATTTAAATTTAATTACTAAACAATGTGAAGTATAATGAGATACTAATCAGACGTCGTAATACGAGAGCTAGATGCGAATGTTTTTCTATAGTCCCATTCCCAATGAAATTTATTTCGTTTTGGCGGGATTTATGCATTGCAGGGGTGTGGAGGCTTTTGACCCAATGACTACAAGCCAGAGATTCCGTCTAGAAAGAATCCGACGCTAGACCATAACAGGGTCTTTCCATATTAACTGGACCAATGGTGGAACATAACCCCTCCACAAAAATTATAGTATATGACCTTAAACTAAGAAATCCAAACTTTTACCTCTGTAGGTCACAAATTCGCTGAAATATGGCCAGGTTTTAAGGGGCTTTAAACTCACATTTCTTAGAACTGTCTAATTGTGTAATCTAAGGCAACTTTTGGTGTAATTTACGAATTTAGCAAAACTAAATTAAAACTATACTCCTTGGATCCCAAAAGAGTCTTTGCGGGCGGTCTAAGTCTTCCAGGAATAATTTTAATCTGCTCGTCAAAACCCATTATTCCAATTCGTGAAGCGTATTAACCACGTTGTTATCATTATGGCGAAATAAAATTAGAACATACAACTTACATCCAAAGTGATTACATATTTGTAATCTACGCAAAAATTCACTAATTGACTCGTTTGTGGGGTAAAAGTCATTTAGAAGTTATTTAAAATCAACTTAAAAGTCAACAATTTTGATAAAAGCCATTAACACTTCATCACCGCACATATTTCAATTGCTAATTAAAAATATAAGCCATCAAATACACTAGATGGACAAGTAGGGTAACTGAAGTTTCATTATCAACCTTTTTCCATATTTAACCTCTGTCCCAAAAGGTCCAATTAGAGGAGAAAATGGGCATATTTTGTACGTTATCAGTATGCTTTGAACCGTCTCAGTACCCTAATTTCAAGAGAGGTTTAATCTGGGATTTGTCAGTTTAAGGCCATATACTACTATAACATATTTGGTCCACTTGACATGGAATGACCCATCGACGGCTCGAATGATTTGATGGGTTTTTACAAAGGTTGATGCTGTTCCGGTCCAGCAGTGTATTGACAGTCTTTCCATAGCAGTCATAAATATGTTACCCTTTTCTCTTAATATCATTTTTAATCTTACAAAAAATGAACAACTTCAATAAGGTTCTATATAAAAAATACTGTAGGATTTGATAAAATCGAAATAATTCAGATCATATTATCCCAGGAGTACTAAATGAACTATACAGGCTCGGTGTGATAATGAAACTCGTTTTCCTTTATTACTAATCCTTCAAGATTCAAATCGCAATAAAGAAGGAGATAATTATTACCAATTAGCAGCCACTATTGTTTCTTCATCTGAGAAATCTTTAAAAGCATTGATAAATATATCGACTTTTTGGAATCGATAGGAGACCCAAACATAATTATTTTCGGAAAAAGATGTAATTTCCTTCCCTTTTTCCAATATATATATATATACATAATAATATTCGTTTCAATAAATTAAAATCCATGTTCATTAGGCAATGTTTAAACTGCGGTCGATAAACTTAAGACCAATCGATATAGTTTTTATATAATTTAGACATTTGATTACAATAGTCTAGACTGTCTTTTATCTGCACTCTGTGTCCAATGTTTCGTTAAGGCCTGCGTTAAATGCACGTGTTTTCGCCGGCGAAAACCCCCGATTTATTGCAAATCTAATGTGCCCTTTAATTCAGTACACATTGAAATGCGTGGAAAGTGGACCTACCAGGGCAAATGAATCTGCGATGTCGGATTTCTCTCATCTTAGGTTATTTTTGGCGGGTGTCCCATATTCAGTGCCAAGAGTCACAATTTTGTGTTTAAGTGTCGTGCGATTTGAAAAACTTCCCACTAATGCGGGCTTTTTACTTCTAAACTATTTGTTATTCCATTTTGCAAACTCGAACGCGGATAGTATGAACTGTAAGACGATATGACGACATTATTCGGCCGCTAGATCATTCCCCCTTTTTAAAAAATCATACTTAGATACAATCAGTTTCTGAAATAGAAATCAAATCAGACACGAACACATCCTGGTATTGGACCTTGCTTTGTTATTTAGCAGACTCTGAGTACAGTGGTCTTTGATACAGTAATAACAAATTCATATATTACTTGACTAATGTGTGCTTTACACTTGAAACGCTAATAACTTAGCCAAAGTAATAGTACGGTTTAAGTAGCTGTACCATCAGTTTACTATGACAATATCAATAGTTATCGACTTAGTCAACCCGCTTTATTTCTGTATTGTAATGGCGCTTGCTGATACATTTGATGCCAAGGTCTATATAACAGGGCATCTTTGGCAGGTACACTAAATTTGAAATACAAATGGTCGTGTGAAACTAATTGTGCTGATATTTGAAACGGGGTTTCAATTTACGATTATTAATTATTGGTGACGAAACCCAGATTCTTGATAAGGGTTGTCAATATCTCTCGACATATCTTTTTGTATTTGGATATCCAAATTATATCTATGGGGTTCGTTATTTGAATTAGTTTCAAAGTCCGAGCTGTCACTTTCCACAATTTTGTCCTGCAAAAATTTATTTGTTCTAGCTTGCTGGTAATGACTTATACGTTTTTATCGCATTTAATTTATGCCTAGTCTTTTCTGCAATTAGTCGTTCGTCTACACCAAGGCTGGGGAGTACAGATTATATTGTGAAAACTTCAAAGCCTTGATATCTTTGTTCAGACATGCGTAATTTGACTGAAATGTTCAATGTATTAAAGTTTCATTATCTATATTTGAATACGAAGAACGTCATCTCTTTATCTAAACCTTACACAATACACCTCTAACTAAAATTCATAGGCTGTATTTTCATAATCTATATTTTCTTGTGTCAGATTCCCAATGTTTGTGCTTCATTTGTCTTTAATTTAGATAAATTTTACACTCCTAGATGTCCATGAATCGAGTATTGGAAATAAAACCTATATATAGTATATGACATTCAGTGAGCTTCTCCGTACAAACTGTAAGATATTTAGTTATCTGATTTTCCGCAATAACGATTTGGAATGAACTAAAGAGTCCATTAATGTCGCAGGATCAGACACTATGATAATCTCGAAGAGGCCAATAGATTTCTCAAGACACGGTGGTGTTAAGGCCACAGGTGGTTCTAAAAAAGGAAGAAGAAAACATGTTATTTTGATTTTTGCTTCTCGCAGACATCTTTATAGAGTGTTACATTTGAACAATTGTGTTGGTACAAGTGTGGAAATAATAAAAACCATATATACCAATTATTGTCTAAGGGAGATATTAAAGTGACTTGTCTTTGTTCAGATTCGAGACATTTTATTGTTATGGGAAGAATAAGGATGAATTTTGTTCGGTTATTTCTAGTTTTCTATTAACAGAAACCAATCTTTCGATATCTAATACTCCTCAATGGTTCTATATTCCTCACAGAACTCAGTGTGGTTTCCAGGGGTCCATGTCATTCGGGTGGGTAAAAATAACGTATACTACTTGCGTACTTCCGTCTTCATTTGTCTAGTCGGGGAAGAAAGGTAGGATATTAAAACTCATGTTTTAATTCTTTCTCAATCCATATATTTTGACCCAACATATAAACAATTTATTTAGATAATAACCCTGTCTTATATTCAGCTTAATTTGTTATTGAAAAATGGGTAAAGAAGTTCGTGCACTTTGCCAAATAGGTCAAAATTTTCAGTCAATGATGTAAACATTTTGAAGACTGGAAAAGGCCTTTAAGCAAGAATCAAACAATAGTTTACAAGCTGTTATATATGACAGGATGAAGTGCAAACAGAGGAAATATGAAGAGTGCTCACCTCGTATTCCGGTTTTTTTTTTATTCTCTCTACAGATTTTCATTTGAATTCCATCCATATATTATGCCATGTTACATTTAAAATAACAGAATAATTATATAATATACATAGAGTAATATTTAGGTAAAGAGCAGACCATTCTTGCTATAATAGCTCAAAAGTAGATAATGTAAATTATTATTATGTTTGGGTTTTTTTTTCAAATTACTTCATTTTGAGCCGGGTTATCACTGTTTGTAGTTTTTCAAGTTCGTGCACTTTGCCAAATAGGTCAAAATTTTCAGTCAATGATGTAAACATTTTGAAGACTGGAAAAGGCCTTTAAGCAAGAATCAAACAATAGTTTACAAGCTGTTATATATGACAGGATGAAGTGCAAACAGAGGAAATATGAAGAGTCCTCACCTCGTATTCCGTGTTGTTTTTTATTCTCTCTACAGATTTTCATTTGAATTCCATTCATATATTATGCCATGTTACATTTAAAATAACAGAATAATTATATAATATACATAGAGTAATATTTAGGTAAAGAGCAGACCATTCTTGCTATAATAGCTCAAAGGTAGATAATGTTTTGGGTTTTTTTCAAATTACTTCATTTTGAGCCAGATTATCACTGTTTGTAGTTTTTCAACGATGTGTGCATTGGTGTAACCAGGGCGCTGGTATATTCGAGACTTAACCTCGCTGTCCCATTTTTAAATGGCGAATCGTTGTAATCTAGTTAAAATCTCAAGTGTCCAATGCCATCGAGAGTTGATTATGGTCTTGTTTTGTTAATAAATGTCTAATTAATAGTTTATATAACATTTCATGTCTAAAGAAAGACTTGCAATATGCAGATTTAGCTCTTGCATAATGTTTGTTTAATTATTATTCTATTATCTGTCTAGCTATGCGAGGTTTTGAAATGAGATACCTATACAAAAAAAAACATAGATCTAAGATTTTCCAAGAACACTAAAACTTTCTGTCTTTATAGTTGTTTTGTGTGTAAATATCTATTTGACGTACTAAACAAATCATATGAACGATAATCTATACTGAAAAAAATAGTCCATAGTTATCGCGTGTCATAATTATAAAGATATTACGGCGTCTATCTTTTATCCCTTGGCTGTATGTTGTTTTTCAAAATCACGAAACTAATCTGAATTCAGTGGCGATTGAATCACCTCGTGCTACAAATTGTTTTTGGTGTATGCCAGACCCCCAGGGCCAGAGCCACTCCCATTTCTTGTATTTCTTTACGTACATGTATCACCTTGAACCTTTGAATACTTATTCTTTATACCCTATGCAGGAACATCCCTACTGTCGATTTTTTTGTATTTGTTTATCGTCTATAAGTCGCATTGTTTATGGTGCCCGACCAACCCCCAGTGGCAGAGCCACGTCGATTTTATTGTATTTGTTTATCGTCTATAAGCCGCATTGTTTAATTGATCATCTTGAAAATTTGCATCTTATTGCTTATGCCCTAAGGGAGAGAGAGGGAGAAATGGAATTTAACGTCCACTCGACACAAACTAGGTCAGTTTGGGACTAACATATTATGGTTTAATTTGATTTCAATAATTCGCTTGTGCGTAGCGGACTTTAGCAGTGGAAGAACCCGGAGAAAACCCAGGAGGCTGGACAGGCGACAACCGGGGTATACCATAAGGAACATCCCTATTGTTTGTGGTGTCTGTCCAACCTCCAGGGGCAGAGCTACGCCCATTTTCTTTTTGTGTGTCTGTGTGCCACATACAACTCGCAGTTCTTAATCAATTGTCTTGAAAACCTTTCGAATGATCCATCATAGGGCTCGATCTATTTATATTGGTCCATGTTCAAATCCCAGCGGCAGAGCCACGCCCAATTTCAATGTTTTTTGTCCAGAGGCTGGAATTCAGTATGGATCATCTTGGAACTTGGAATACTTATTCCCGTACGGATAGCAACTATTTATTTTGTCCTGACCCCCGGGGTGTGGTACCAAACCCACTCTTTTGTCTGTAAACACTCAACAGGTTCCTAATTAACAGCTTTTGTTCGAATTCAGCATACCAGTCATTTCAATAAAATGTTGGTACCAATTAATATTTGTCCAAATCCAACCCCCAGGGATAGAACCACGCCCGATTTTGATATTTATCATCTACAGACAGCAACTATTTATTTTGGTGCATGCCCCGACTCGCTGGGATGGTGTCATTATCTTCATGTTAAAAATGCTATCGCAATAGATTTTTTCATCGAATGTCTCCAAATTTTGAGTGAAACATCGGGTGTTATAGGAACACGAATTCTATTGATATTCCGGAGCCACCTCCCCTTTTCTGAAAGCAGATTAGGTTTCTTTTTAAAAAAAATAGTACCTATATTCAGTCTCCCGCAACCTTCTGTTTAATAGTTACGTTTCCACCCACCCCAAAACACACAAACGCTTAGCCAATTTTCGTTTTCTACTTTGTTTTTAAAGCGTTGTTGAATTCAAATTTTGTGTGAAGTACTAGTATATTGTGAGCATTCTAGGGATATTTGTTTTCGGCAAAGCTTGTGAACATTACAGAGATTTGATATTTTGAAGGCATCGTGTTTCATGATCAAATCTCGTCAACATCCAAGTTTTCTTTTCGGATATGGTGCTGTCTATATCTACATATCTTTTAGCGACAAGGCTTCTGTGTGGGTGTATTTCCAGTTGCTATGTGGGTGTATTTCCACGCTTTTTTGACCAACTTTTCATATTCATTCCGCTTCGTATATCAGTTTTATAACAACGTTCGATTACGGTCACCGTGTATAGGTCGCACTTATCACCGGTTCATTAATGTCCATACACAGTCTTCGATGTAATATATCTAACCTAGATGATTTGTTTACTCTTATAAAGAGCTAAATATACTTGCCACCTTTTGTGAGCTCATTAGTCCATATTACTTACGTGAGGTATTTACTTCTTATACCAGAATGTGTTCTAAGATCTTGATTAATGAACTAGCAAGGTTATTGAATGGGTTTACACCTGCTGGGCACATGTACTGGTTAAGTTCTGTGTTCTTCCATAATTCCATAAGTAAGAGCACGTATACTTTAAGCCGATCTAAACAGCCACTCTGTCCTTTGGAACACAACCCCGTCTAATGGAGAGAACAGGCTGTGAATAACAACATTATCAGACCAAGAATAATGGTTTCTAAACTATTCATATGTGACTTCAAACCAATATTCCATTTCGGACCACTATATCTATATGTTTACTACTTGTATGTCGAAGCGCACTTCTAGACCATTAGACTATCCCAACCCCGTTACTCCGCCAGAACACATTTCATTTTCTTTTTTTCGAAAACTTTCATATGCCCTAATAAATTAGTTACAAGTATTCGACACCAGGTCTTTCTACCATGATCTACCTGGTACCAGGCCTGAATCAATATAGAGATATCGTCATTAGGTGTGTTTTCGATCCAAGCTTTGTCGTGGACTTGTTCGCTCTCTCTTTCTCTCTCTCTCTGACCTTTTGTCCTGGCCACTGGTTTGTGTTTAAAAATTCTGTCATTCCTCTAATTACTTTAGTTTAATATTTGAGAACTATTGCTTGGCGAACGGTAGGTTTTAAAGATCAAGAGTTGAAAATAAATTCCTGGCAGCTGATTATCAGTCGTTTGGGTTTTTTTCTGTAAATATTAATGATTGTCCCAAGAGAGCTGTCCAAAAATATCTATTTCACTCTCTGTCGTTAAATGCTATAAATAAAACGCCCCCATACCATACTGTAAACTAAATGGACATCTGTACAAGACAGGTGTCTAAATATCCAAACTATTCGGTTAAAACAACTCATATAATATCCAGACTATTTGGTTAAAAATAACTCATATAATCATACTAAATTGCCATAACCACACTTCCTACAATTGCAATTAAATATTGATAGGGTTTTTTTCGCGGTGATTTAAATTTAAAGTATCATGCATAACTATCATAATTCCATTTTGAAGAATCCGGAAAGTGGGTGAAAGTGGTACACATGTACACATTTTCTTGGCATTTTTATTCCGGTAAATTATTAATTTAACACTAATACAGAGAACTGAAGACTTCTCTGAATGCTAAATAATCGAAAAGGTTTCATAGATCTGATCAGATGTAATCAGGACTATTGATTGAACCCGACACCTTACATACTGGCTCTAATTTATTGTGAGCAAACTTTGACTCCACTGGGATTCGACACAATCACATCAATGGAGTTAGAATAGAGATCTTAACGGAATGTAGGTTAGGTGATAATTAAAGGCAGCGAACTCGTACAGAAATATCAAATAGACAATAATATGAATCGAGGCCTGTATAATTTATAATTCAATTCACAGATAACTTCTCCAATGGAAAATGATCAGGTGGAAATCATTTTACATCCAAAGTGATAGAAGTATGGTGTCTATCAGAGAACGACGCCATTTGGGTTTGTTGTTTTGTTGGGGGGGGGGGTGTTTTTTGTGTGTTTTGGGTTTTTTTTATGGTTTTGGTTGGTTTTTTGGTTTTAAAAGAACTAAAGCGACTCTCGGGCCCTTTCGTTTTAAGATTATTACCGGTCAAAACTGAAAATTACAATTTTATTATATTTAAGAATCGTCGAAGTATTTTGTTGAAGCGACAATCCCTCCCACCCGACGAAAACGACTCAAGAACTGTCGTAGTGCTGTTTGCTGGCGCTATGGCTTATTGCTGGTGCTGTGTCTTTTAATAGTTAAAATTATACTTTTAATAAATTAGTGTCCAGAACTGGCTAACGGTCTCAATTACAAGATAGATATCGCTAGGGCGAACCGATCACAAGACTTAAGTTGCAGTAGAATATGAAATTAAAATAATTATAATAATATTTATTTTGACGAGAAATGATAAATTGCACAGACGAAACGGATGTCAAAATATAGACGATAACATGGACATATATATAGTTGCATTAAGAATATACCAAAATAATTGCAAAACTTGAAAGATTAGTGAGATATCAATTCAGGCATTGGTCAATTACTACTTTAACTACAATTATATAATAAAATATTACAACGATAACAGAATTTTACCGGTCAAAACGGAAAGTGGTTATCGTTTCGATTGGAATAATTGTGGACAGCATTATTTCGAATACGCAATTCTTCTCAATTTTCTTTAGGAAATGAGTGTAGACCCAAAAACGTTGTGGGCCGAAATTGTTCTACGTAGTTATTCCATATGTTTACAGGTGCTAAATGTCCTTTTTTAATTATTCTAGGCAACTGTAATGAACATTATTTGTTATTATATCTAGATAAGATGGTGGTATAACAAGGTATTAAGAAAATCGATGGCGTATCAGTTTTTATAATCAAGCATGAAGTGGGACAGACAAGTTTATGTTCGTATCATTAATCTATTAAATAAGTACATGATAAAGGCGTATGTAATAATCAATTGGTGTAAAAATAATTACATCAACGCCTTTTACACAATCTCCAACAAACTTAGTTCAACAGTGTTGACACTTCTTGTGTTTAATGTACAGTTTATGAAAAGAAAGTGGAGTTCTTTATATCATCTTAAAAAGTGATAAGTTAAGTCACTAAAGTTTATGTAACAATAATTGTGGTTAGTCACAAATACTACTCGTACACTGACTATAGTAGTATATGTTATGAAAAGAACGTTGAGCCTTTTATATTATATAAACTTTTAGTAAGTCACAAACATTCTCAACACAGAGATTATCGTAAAAGGAAAGTAAAATGTCCAGTAAATGAATAAATGAAGTTTCATTTTGAAATAAAACATATTTCGGATAATCTTGTTGTTGTTCGTGTATTGAGCAAAGTTGCGGATTGGCTGTTGCTTAATTTACTGAAACACAGTAATTGTTTTGTATTGCCGAATGCAATTTAGGGAGCGAACTTCGAACAGTCATGTCAAGTGGAAACCGGGGTTAAGATAAAATAAGGGGAAAATAGAATTATCATTGTCTTTATTGTTTTGTTAAAAATTGAGTAGCAGTGCATATGTGTTATACTCTTATACAAATCAAAATCATATCAATTTACTCTTTCATTGCAAATGAACTTGTACTGGAAGATATCTTTTTCGGAATACTTTAATAATTTCACGACAAAATGTCAGTTTTCCCTGTGTGATTGTCGTCAATTAATATCTGAAACGCGATTTATACAGTAATATCACAGCTCACTTTAAGAAACTGAATATATCAAACTTAATAAAGCAGTATTTACGTGCAATTATTAAAACGTTTATCGCTCAAGACTGATATATAAGATTTTAAACCAATTTCCATAGAATAGTTTGACTAAAATTGCTACAATGGACGATATAATAAAATTAACTTTGTTTTTATTGTCAACTCCAATGAAATTAGCATGAAAATGATTGAAGAAATTGAACCAGAATTATAACTGTGTTACATGAAATCATTAAGAGATACATCAGAATAAAATATTCTAAACCAGATGTTCCAAAATAGTTGTTTCTGCTTGCAGTGACAATTACTATCTAAGAAGTTATGGTCTCAGATTAGTAATTCCCATCATATTTGCAACAATGTTAAGTTAATGCCTTTAGTAATTCCATCCATATTTAATTCGATGTTAAATCATTGCCTTTCCAGTTACATTGTTTGTTGCATTCTAATAATCTTAATTTATAACGGCAAAGAGTCCATTTGATAGAAATATTGAAGGGTGTTGACATCTGGATTTTGTTTTCTTCGCCATGTTAGATGAATCTGTGGCACCATTTCCTTAGGTGGTTTCGTGACGGTTTACATCTTAATCCTTACGCTTCCAAATCATGCGTGTTCACTCAACCCTGATAATGCAAATTCAAACTCTCTTGGCCAGTCAAGTGGATTAACGTGGAAAAGAAAAGCTATAATCCGATAAACTAATTATAAGTCTTGATCCTTTTTTTTCGATAAACAAGTTTTCAAAAACTTAAGGTCGAAAAAATGGAAAAATAATTGTTGCTAGCAGCGAGCTGTAGCTTGTGTCATGTATAGGCCTAGTACATGGTATTGTTATGTGTTTCTAATTATTTTCTTTACGATTATAATGACTAATCAGTTAAGTGTTGTACTAAAGTTATGTCGTAATTCGTCTACTAGAATTCGTGCAGAATTTAGAGACTTGTTAATCAAGACGAGCACGCGCTGTTACCCACGGCACGTGATGATGATGTTTCGGCAGAGGCATAGCAACCGGCGGCATGGCGAGATTTGTTCGGATGTGTCGTGTGTGATTTCTTTCATTTCATAGTTGTTATATAAGTTCTTTCGTTATTGTGTACCATGTGATTGTTCGGTAATGTGTTCAAATCATCGTGAGTGGCTCGAGTCGTGTTCGTTCTGTGGTTGTGGTGAGTAATTCGTGTTAGAGAAAGAGTGGAAGATTCAAGTATCATCGTAGATTCCAGAATAGTTCGATCCACGTGATGTCGGAATGTGTGCATGAGGAACATTTGCGTTGTGAACTGATTATCTAAAATATGATTAATAATACTGTCTAATATTTAATGTCCATTACTAGTCTGTTACATATTATGTTTTTGTATGATTTCTTTGTATTACCATGTTTGTAATTGTTGTTTTCAGTAGATTGTAATAAATCGTGTTTTTAATTGTACATTGACGTTTTATCATTTCTGCTGGTGTATTTCATGAATATGTTATTTCTGGCCTTGTTATATGTGACGTAACACTTGTTACAGACCTACTTCCTGTTTGTACACAACTGTTCATACAATTTATAGATTAGGTTGTTCACCGCGAATAAGAAAAACGATTCCAGTAGTTAGCGCAGTGACTTACTTTATAATAGTTTGGACAATAATATCTGTATGTTTATTTCTGTCTTATGTGATAAATGAACTCCATCAGCTAAATGTAAATGTTAGCTTCATATAATAGCCGTACACTGCGGTCCCGAAAACATGAAAGCAACACTACAAAATATTATTATCATGGGTATTTTGTATTGTTTAACAGCGCTATGTCACATTTGTCTTGAGACTTTGTAGAACATTAATATTACCTTTGTAAAATAATCACACACGAATTCCAACTAAAACTATTTAATTGATTAGTTGGCCGAATGTTTTCCGATAGTAATATCTAGATTATAGTTGTCTGCTTGAAAACTCAAAAACTGGCTGGGGAATTAGTTCCAGACTTCAAATTTCGCAATTTAAATCACGCAATTTATCTGTTCTACATGTAGTTTCTTTTTAAGAACGCCTTATTTCCAATCCGACATTGTCGTTAACAGTACAAAATGTAGCGAACGATCTGAAAAACAAATGGGCATTGCTTTGGTAAAATACAATTCCAATATATTAAATATACATTAAGCAAGAGATAAATCTGTCTATTGCAGGTCTTACTTTAGGCCTGAATGTTATCTAAATTATTAATTAGACATTGTTTGACTTATCCATACCATAATCAACACCCGATGGCTATCGCTTGCCTGTGATATTCACTGGGTTAGGTTCCTATTTGCTGCTCAACTTTCATTTGTGATTTAATCGTGAATTAGATAATCGAGACTATGTTTTTATCATAGTTTTTGACTGTTATAGTGAGAACTGCCAGCTCTTTATTTAATCTCCCATAATGTATCTTCAAGGTAATGCAGTACAGCTAGTGGAAATATTGTACGTTATAAAAATTATAGTTTTCCGTTGAAATGACAAGTCCTACCTGATACCACACATATTTCTAGCATTTGTTGCTTAAAAGCTTTGTCTATTGATATAAATAATAATCTCATTTGAAAAGAAAAACAGATTTTTTTGTGAAGTGGAAGAGATTATATGAGTTAATGTGCCAAACGTCACTTACTGATTGTTCTGGACAAAAATGCCGCCTTACAAAGACAAAAATCAATTCAGACACGGGTGGTGATATGTGTTAAAGCTAAAATTTATATAATATTTGTATTGTTAAATTATTCGTATTCCACAGTAATAAGCAAAATGCTAAAGTGTTATAACAAAAGGTATTTGTGGGCCTTTTGGGGGTATGCATTGGTCCGTGTTCGTTTTATACACAGAAAATATTTCACATCTGCTTACGATGATCTTTCTACCTTTGTAAATAGACACAGAGAGTCCGTCTCTGACATTCCAAAACTCTTGTATGGAGTATGGTGTTTCTTGGCTTCTATCTGGTCATTCTTTGATCATGCATCTTACAATGCATAATTGATTACACTACTTAAAATTAGCATGTCTTTCTCCCCGCCCCCTAATTTGCATATCGAATTTACTGATGGATGCCAACATCAATAGGATCTCACACAAATCAATGGGGTTTACTCCATACCGCTAGTGTCTCTTGAACCTAGGCGGTATATATCCCAAATTGAGCGACTGTCTGTCCAACGCCAACAGCTCAGTTGGTTTTCTGCCCTATTCTACATTCTTTTATACATTATTTACGTACATACATGCAAAACAAGACAATACTTTAACTATGTCTTGACTAGGTACAGGCGTTTCTGTAAATGCCTTTTGCCAATTCCGAAAACAGCAAAAAGAAATATTTATATTGTCAAAAATCAAAACAAAACTAACGGAAACCTCAAAGCTTCTATGAGTTTATAACAGCCAAGTGTGTCAATATTGTATTGATTTCTATTTGTTTCGGATGATGAAAATCACTTTCTTATGACTTTTTATATGACATGTTGACGATGAACTCGGAAAAGTTGACGTGTACAGGATGTTTGCAATCAAGTTACTTTTATGTGTTTTTTGTTGGCTATATTCTGGTGCCAAAGTACTTTAATACGGAAATGTAATCTTCGTGGTAACACGACATTCTCCGAAAACCACTAATGAGAAAATCATCTTTTTACTATTTATTTCGATAGCAATCTTTTATTCGTTAGTCAAAGTTCTATTTACGTCGCGGAACTACCGTAGCTGATAGCACTAACTTACAACTACACTTCCGATGTATGCCAATCAATTCAAAATGAAAGGTTACCTAAGATGTTCAAAACAACTTATGCAGCTTCAACGAGCTGCTTTAGAATCGAACGTACATTTCTCATTTTTAATATCATGATTCATGATTAAATTTTCCAGAAGAAGAAGAATTAGCGCTATGTATATCTTCTGTACCGTTATTACTGTTATTAGACCAAACATAATAATTATTGACGCGTTTCGTTCCTCCAGTTACTTGGTGACCATACATAATATAAATATTAATGCACATAAAACGAGTTCCTTCATTACATTACTTGACCAAACATAAATAAAGCGTTCCTTTATCACCATTACTTAACAAATTAACATAAATAAAGCGTTCCTTTATCACCATTACTTAACAAATTAACATAAATAAAGCGCTACTGTTTTATCACCATTACTTAACAAATTAACATAAATAAAGCGCTACTGTTTTACCATATTTGACTAAACATAAATAAAGTACCCCGTTATTACCATTACTTGGCCATTCATGAATAACGGGAGATTTCGCTTGTTCTGGTTTCTTTTTTATTTATTTTTTTATTTTATTTATTTATTTATTTTTTAATGCATTGGAGGGAAACGACACAGCTGTTATCGCGATAATATAAACTACACAAAAGTGGGTTCGTTCATGACAGTAGCAGTATATAAACATTCCCCTGTTTTATGATTTTCGAGACAATACACGCTTTTCAATCAAAAATCAATCATTGGTTGAGATTATTGGTCCAGACATATTAAATCTTATTCTCATTTTGTTTTTATATTTAAACGTCATTCAAAAGTTTACGCCACTCCATTTTCATTAAATGTGACAAAAATACATACAGAATAAGTAAGTTATTTTTTTTTATCTATAAATCCTGTTTCAATTTTTTAAGTGTATATATATAATAAAGATAATTTAGTGTAAAATATGTTTATTTTAGTGTAAAATTTGTTTATTTTTTTGTTAAATTTAATCATTTGCCCTAGATCATCCAGAAGATACCTTAAAGACATCTCCGTCATAGTTAAAACTATCTTGAGTTTGGATATAAATTGACTTTTAACGGAATGTATTTATCTTGTATGTATTTTTAAAATATATATATAATAAATGTTAATCTATTTTATTCTATTGGAGGGAATAAAAGATATGCCATTATGCAATGCATGTTTCTCTTATTGCCTAAGAATGATGTTATTTCCCCCAGATTATGGTCTACCTACAAGACATTTTCCAACATATTCAAATTTATCTTGGGTTTCTTTTATCAACAAAGGTTAAATAATCTATTTAAAAAAAAGACCACACAACACAAACTTATTGTTCATCCCGTCAATCATAATTTGCACATTTTCGATAACTAAATGTGAAATATTCTTATTTATTATATATATTATTTGCTTTACGTGCGACAGGCAACTAATATTGTATGTCCCATGGCGGTATTTTTTTCTAAAAATTCACATGCATTTCTTATGGAGAATTTTTTTACGACTAGAATATTGATTAAAAATTTCTAGGACGAAATGTCATATATTAAGAAATAAGAAAGACCTAATAAAATGAATTCACCGCTTTCGGCGAAAATTTAGATTGTAAAGCTTTGCATTTCCCGTTAAGAATCAATACCATTTTTTTTTTACAAAAGGAATATGATTGGTAATTAATTATCCCTTGTCTCTGTTCAATAATTTCTTATTATAAAAGAGAAATCATTTGTCCTTGACTTACAGAAATGCCGTCTTTTCTTACAAAGTTATATTTCTTTGTCACCTCTGAGAATTTATGTGTTTTGGGTTGTTTTTAATTTAATTGCAATTCATCAAAGCGTGAATTTAGCGTTGATTCAATTTTTAGTATTTTTGTGGTGTCTATTATTTTGTCAATCATTCATATGAGGCGAAAAATCGATTCCCCATGTACATCATGGCGTGTACGGAAAAGAACTGTTGCCTAGAATTCGATAAAGTGTATAGGCAACGTCGTCGGGTGTGACATGGGGGACGATAACTCCCAATTTATTTCATTTCCAGTCGGTAAACTTGCTTACTAGGACGTTCAATTTCATTACTATTGTGATATAACGTTTGGCAACCAGTTACGTTATTTGATATGGTGTGTATATACCGCGCCAGTGGTATGTTCGGTAAAACAATAATACACATTTAAACACAATACGACATATTTTTCAAACATAGCACAATAGCACACAATATATACACAAAACATCTGTGCACAATCTAAACACAGAACAACGGTACACAATCTAAACGCAGTAGTACAGTACATATTTAAACGTGAGCAATCTAAATCTAAAACAGAACAATAATATCATTATTTAAACATATAACAGCAGCACACAACAGTACACATTCTAAACGAGATACAAATGTATGCCTTTAAACATAGAACAGCAGTACACAATCTCAACATAGGGCGACAGTAAACAATCTAAACACAGAGCAATAGTACATAATATTAAAGGGACATCAACACTCTTGCTGGCTTGGCAGCTCCAGAAAAAAGATAATAGCCTTTTTCTAAGTACTAGATGTTTAAGTGTCCTACCTGTTGTGAAAATTATCCATTACATCATATTTTACTTGTCCAGAGGGTTCGAAAATATTTTAAAATCCACGTCACATTTGAAAAGGATTACATTAGGCTTTTCAAATAATTTAGTTGAATTTTTCAAATTTTTTAAATTAGGTGTGTTAAGATGAAATTTGTATCATCAATTAATTGGAATATTGTAAAATAATACAATTTGTTGACCAGAATAAAGATTGGGGCGTATCATTAAATTACAACAGGCGTGGTATTGAATCTTTAACGTAGAACGTCAACACGTGTAATTGACAATATAGAACATTTAAAACATAATATACACTAATATAAACTGTTAGATGTTATTGAAAAAATGCAAATAACGCTGTCCATAGTCAATTTGACCTGTGTGTAACATCTGCTGTAACACAACTTTTAAATATAACTATTTTCATAGTTTATATAAGAGATGTTATGAATTGAGTTAATATTGGAAACCATTTGGTATTTCAATAATTCCATAATTGATTGATATTGCTTTTGGTAAATGATTTTTTCCCCATTAATGCTAATTACCCGATATCGAAAGGCTGTTTTGACAGTTAATTAATTTATTTTATTTAGTCAATATCTTATGTTTAGATACAAACATATTATACACAGGTTTCAATAAAACCATTAGCATGTGTAATACACGCCTCCATGTTGACTTCTTGAGACTAAGTTCGGTAAGTACGAGTTGAACCCTATTGTTTATCTGGGATTCAAGTAATAGAAATTATATTCTAATGACGATCGCCATGAAATATGTATTAAGCAGGGGGCTTATTCTGAATATTTTTTTCTTTGTATAAATTATTTTATATTTTCACATGACATGCCAATAATCAATTCACCAAATAATCGGGATGGCTAAGACAATTAGTGGATTAGGTCATACCCGCCATATCTTAATTATCGGTGCATTCGTTGAATATTGAACAGCATTGTGTCAGGTCGCCATGAAATATGTATTAAGCAGGGGGCTTATTCTGAATATTTTTTTCTTTGTATAAATTATTTTATATTTTCACATGACATGCCGATAATCAATTCACCAAATCATCGGGGCGGCTAAGACAATTAGTGGATTAGGTCATACCCGCCATATCTTAATTATCGGTGCATTCGTTGAATATTGAACAGCATTGTGTCAGGTCGTTTATGGATAACACAAATCAGAAACCTGTAATGTACACTGTATTTCCTCACCAGCACAATTTGGAAGCCGAAACCCATTGTTGTGTCATATAGCCATAAACTTCAAGATGGAAATTACCAACACAAACCTATCTGGATGAAAATAAATATTCCTCTCTAACCTATTACAACAAATCAAACGTGCATGTCCGAAAATGAGTAACGGTCATTTGGCAGGGTGGTAATACATATATATATACATAGCATAGAGTATAAGCTGTAAGTTTGGCAGAACGGATGACAAATGTGTTCTATGATGCGAATTGTTGTCAGTTCTTTCCGTATTTCGCCCGAGCTTTGAAAATAATGTGAGCGGGATACATGGCAGCGTTGTCGGTTGGATATTTTATGAACCATATTGACTTTCTCAATTTTCAAACGCCTTATATTATTAACAAATTTTACTTAATAAGCTTGGGATAAATTTCATTGTGGGTGATTTATAACGTCCCGCCCGCGTGTTGGTATGTTAGATCATACAACCATACAAAAACAAAATATTGTTAAACCGTATTGTATTTCTTTTTACAAACATCTTTTCGCAATATAACCCACTGTCAATAAGCGATTAACCGAAGGTTTTGTATTGTGAAATATTAGCTATTACACAAACACCAAAATGCATTTTTCTATTGTTGACACTTAATTAGACGCTACTGTCGTATCACTTTAATGCTGTTTTAAAATAATTATTCACTACAAAAAAAACCCAAAACACAAGGTATATATATATTATTATATATATATATACATATATATGAAAGTAGATAAAGTACAAGTACTTCTTTGTTTACGATAGATAAATGCATAAATAAATTTTAAAAAATACGTATATGGGTATAATAATAACGTTTCACAAAACATAATGGTCACGTTTTTCAGTAATGATAAATGTCCTTCAAATCAGCCTATTAATACCTATGTTAGCTTACACTAAGCCAGTTAACAGTAACAACATTTCAGAGTGATAATTATATAAACCATAATAACAATAATAATCCTTGCAAACCATATAATAACATATTATTAGCAATAACAACAATCAGATCAATCAGTATCTGAGAAGATAACTACCTACCACCGGTAATAACTACTAATAGGTATAGTTCATGTTACCTACTATGCTCAAAGAGAGAGCAATAACGTTAACTATATAGGATAGTTTTGAATCATCTTGAAACTTGTATGTGTTATGAAATGTCGTTATTAAAAGCATTTATCCATACATATATTTTATGTTAGTTGTTGTGAATGAATAACCGTACTTTTAGGTGCCAGGTGAGGTGTTGAGTACAATTTTATTTCAATAATTCGCATGCACCTACGAGTCTTTAGCCGAGGTGAGGACTTGAGGGGTGGGGGGTCGTAAGGCGTCGGGCAGGTGACCTGTGACCCTACCCCTTGTCGCGAACGAATAGAAACCATGCCATTTAATTCCATTACCAAGCATGTGTTCTAAACTAAACGCATTGGATCCTAGGACCCCACTCCCCTCCCTCCGTGAATAATCTCACTGAATACACAGTCGGTGTTTATATTGCCACATTGACTTTATCTTGGGACGAACGAAATATTGTGAACAACATATAACCTGTAATTAAACCGACAAAATGAACTTCTTACACAAATCAGAGAGAGGGAGAGAAAGAGAAATGGGGTTTAACGTCCACTCGACACAAACTAGGTCATTTCGTGATTTAATTTTATTACAATAATTCGCTTGCGCGTAGGGGTCTTTAGCAGCGGGAGGAAACCGGAGTGCCCACGAGGTTGAGAAGGCGCCCCTTTCTCTATGCCACATACGCTCACACCAGGGATCGAAACCACAGCCGCAAGCCAAAGGTGACCGACCAGCTAGAGGTCGAAGCGCGGCACTCTAGACCACTAGGCCATCCCTCCCGTTACACAAATCAAAGACAGCAAACTATTTCGAAATATCCATAATGACAAAAAGTCGCCCGTACAAGATTGTTTAAGATGGTAATTCTTATTCAATCTTTTAAAAGGGTTGCTTTTGGTAGACTTTATACTGACATTTACAGAAAGCCACAGTATTATACAACCAACACAAACATCATGTTGTTGCTACAGATAACATAGATTTTGTGATCCGTTTGCATTACAGGATTTAGAAAAAGTGGCAAATCGGGAACGACTTCACAATACATTATTTAGATTTAGAAAACAGAGTGGCGTGGGACTAACTTGATAATGCATTGTTTAGATTTAAAAGATAAAAAAAATGTCACTGTTTTTTCTTCACAGGCCCAGTTTAATATAGCAGCCAACAAAATATGCTAAAAAAAAGAAAATGTATACGACGTTTTGGCCAAATATTCATTAGAATTAACCACACTTACCACAATTTGGGTTTATATCTGGAAAGAAACTCAAATAAACTCATATTGTACTGATTAGATTTTTAATTAACAGTCTCATTGAATACGTGAGAAAATATTACAAACATTGCTTCTGAATTATTTCAGAGAGAACCACATAAATCAGTAAAAGGGGGACACTACAAACCTTTGGCCAAAAAGACATTATAGGGTGTCATCATAGACCTAATAGTCCATGGTGTCATTAACTGACACCCTATCTGCTCGAGTGACGGAAGGGTCGCTTTTTATGTGTGGATCTATGTGAGAAGACCGAGAGACTTAAACTTCCAGTTGACTCCGTGGAAAAAGAAGTTGACAGACGATTATCCAAGAATATACTTAGACTTCGAACAGCGACTAACGACAAATACAAGAGGGGACTGAATTCTCTCTCAATTATATCTAGTAATAAACAAGGTCGCTAATAATAGATTCTTACCACATGGGGTAGTTAGTTTTCTGGAGATCAAAATGTTTTGAGTGGGATATGAAGCAACCTTTTGATATATCAATTAGTTGGAACACATTTTAATCCAAATATATCACCAAATCACAGAGATTGTACACGTGAAGGTACAATTACACCTACATACATATCCAATTGTACATAATGTACATGCTAATCACTATTTAACCAAGGGCTGATCGGCAATATACGCCCCTTTGCTAGGGGAGTTACAGAGAGAGAGAGAGAGAAATGGGGTTTAACGTCCACTCAACACAAACTAGGTCATTTCGGGACTAACATATGGTTCAATTTTATTTCAATAATTCGCTTGCGCGTAGGGGTCTTTAGCAGTGGAAGGAAACTGGAGTGCCCGGAGGAAACCCACGAGGTTGAGAAGGCGCCCATATCTCCGTGCCACATACGCTCACGCCAGCGCTCGAAACCACAGCCGCAAGCCAGAGGCGACCGGCCAGCTAGAGGTCGAAGCGCGGCACTCTAGACCACTAAGCCACCCCAACTCCCCGCTAGGGGAGTTACAGAGCAAGCTATAAAAGTAATGCGAATTTTCGTACAAGAAGATATGGCGTGAAATGTGCGAATATCGAAAGGGATTGAGATCTTTGTGATATAAAAATATATTTTAGGTTTCATCGAAATTGGTCAAAACTTCTGACCCCAGATATATTTTAAGTTTCATCTAAATCGGACCAAACATTGTGACCCACATAGATTCCACAACCTTTGTATTACATACAAAGGGTGTAACGGCGATACAGTTAAACATTTTTTAAAATCGGATAAAATTTGAAAACGTAATTTTTTGTACAAACAGGGACCATAATTCAGGAAGTTACAATCTGATCAGCGCAAATATCGAAAGAAACTAAGATCTGTAGGTAATAAACATGTATTTCAAATTTCATCAAAATGGGATGAAAATTTGTGACCTTGATACACCATATTTTTAAACAATCAGCGTACGAGGGACAGCCATTTTGTCGGACAGTTTTGGTCCTATTTTCACATAATTCGAATTCAACACTCATCACGATGTAACGGCGATTATATTTATTTTAGAAAATTACCAATTAAGTGCAAATAGTTATACAGAATGTTGGATGATTTTCCAACCGAGTGAATAGATGATACAGCTCATATGCGTCCGGATATTACTAAGTTATATATATATAGAGAGAAATGGGGTTTAACGTCCACTCAACACAACTAGGTCATTTCGGGACTAACATATGGTTCAATTTTATTTCAATAATTCGCTTGTGCGTAGGGGTCTTTAGTAGTGGGAGGAAATCGGGGTGCCCGGAGGAAACCCACGAAGTTGAGAAGGCGCCCCTATCTCCATGCCACATACTCTCAAATCAGGGATCGAAACCACAGCCGCAAGCCAGAGGTGACCGGCCAGCTAGAGGTCGAAGCGCGGCACTCTAGACCACTAGACCACTAGACCCCCCCCCCCCAAGTTATATAAGTAGAACTGCTTATGCAATAAGATCTATAATGATCTATATATTTATACAGAATGTAAACAATAATACGGGCTGATAATTTCAGTAAATCTTTTGAAACGATAAAGTTCAAATTACCTAAGGTTTTTCAGCCAACTCGTTATCCAGAAACACGATGCAAGTCGATATATATGAAAATAATTTAGTTAATTTCAAGAGAGATATTAAATTCAACTTATTCCTGTGCTGTTTTAAGGTAAAAAAATACATTGCATGTATAAGTTCCACTTGATACCAATTACCATGTCTGTATAACCAATTGAAAAACGTCGTTTAGTATCTGGATATACATGTACAAATGAACGGCTGTTTTATCTTCTAAACCACAAAGATCGTTTTGTCTATTTAAATCTAGTTTAAAAATCTAGATTGATCAGAGTCGGAAACAGAAACGGACTATAATTCGAAAATGAATCCCAATTCAGTAAAAAAAAATATATCAATAGAAAAAGCCTAAAATTGAAGTTGTCTTTATAATTGCTTGGTTCACAGAGGCGTGTTCTCACGACCTTGTCTTTATCATTATTAATACAAAAATGTAAGCCAAAAAGATACTTTCGTGAACGAATTTTTTTGTTCAGGTAGTTCTGTGTGTGAAAAGCTTTATTTAACGTCCGCTTTCACCGAAATTTGGGTTTTAATTTAAGCCCCCTTCACACAGAATGCAAAATGTATATAGAGCGCACCAAAGTCGCTTCTGGTATTGATTTTATAGGTTTAACTTTGAGATACTTGATTTATATTTAGTAAACTGTTTAACAAGGTACACTGTAACAAAAATATCCGTGAAAAAACGGAAAAAGTTCCGGAAACAAAAATTACCAGGAAAATTTTATCCGTATTTGTTTTTCCTGTAATTTACAGAAATTCCCTCAATTAACATAAATTCCATTTTCAAATACAGAAAAATAAATCCTGGTAATTTTTGTTCGCTAGACTCGAAAATGATAAGAATTTTATTGAATTAACCATTGACTTTGTATGCGTGTGCGAAATATACTATTCAAAAAAAGTAGGGGATATTTGATTTTTAAGTGTTATTAAAGTCACCTAATGAAACTGACGAAGAAAGAAATGACAAAATGAAATGAAGTTCACATTCATCGATTTATTCCAAATGATCGTTAGACTAAGTAAAGCACATACTGACCATTATAAGGGTAAAATGATACCCGGGGTCAAACAGCAAAGTTACCACAGCATCACAACAAAGTCAGTAACGGGTAAATCCTCCTCTGTTTGCCAAACAAGCATTGATCCGACATGGCATACTCCTAATGAGACGTCTAAGGTCATTTTGGTCGAGATTGTCCCATTCCTGTTGCAACGCAGCAGCAAGTTCTTGGACATTGGCAGGACGTTGTTGACGTTGACGTAACCTCTGTCCAAGCATGTCCCAGACATGCTCGATGGGGGAGAGGTCGGGACTCAGTGCTGGCCAAGGTAATGTGGTGATGTTCTGTTGTTGGAGGTAACGATGGAAGATGAAACGGCGGCCATGACGTCGTGCGAACGGCACAACATGGACTGCCAAGATGTTGTCCCGGTAGTACTGGCCTGTAACACACCCTGCAACAACATGTAAAGCCGTTAATCCAGCAACAGTGATGCCGTTAATCCAGCAACAGTGATGCCTCGCCACACCATAACAGAACCACCCCCAAATCGATCATGTCTGATGACGTTAACGTCTTGGAAGCGCTCGTTTCGACGACGCCACACCCTCCTACGTCTGTCCAACAGTGAACCTTGACTCATCTGAAAACATCACATTGCTCCAGCGTCGATTATCCCAGTGTTGACGATCCCTACACCAACGACGTCTTGCCTGAATGTGATGATCTCTCAAACAAAGGATCACGCGAGGACGTCGGGCGCGAAGGTGACCCCTATGCAGTCGATTCCGAATCGTCTCCACCCTGGAATTCAATGTCACAGTGACTGTAACATTCAAAGTCAGAGTCGTGCAAATCTTGGGTTGGACCCCCATGATGATCCCAAGCATCACCTACATTCCATGCGGTAGCTATTGGTGCGTTTGGGCGTCACGTGTAACTGGAAATGTTTCTTCTGTTAGGTTCTATAGTGACTTTTTTCGTAGTCATTTGCATATTTTAGTATATTTAGTATAGCTTTATTTAACGTCTGTTTCCGCCGAAGTGCTGTCGCTGACGAAATTTACCTCTTTCCGCTACTATAAGAATACCCTCATCGAGAAAAGGGTGTGTCGAACAACTATTACTGGTCAGTGTTAGGACCGTTTAGAGGCTTTCAGATGTAAGTTTGCGGCTTACACTGGCCAATCGGTTATAATAGCCAGATTGAAGCGTGCTTGGTTACCAGACAATACAACCTATACTCACTGGTTTTGAAAATTGTTTTTACACATTTATGAAAATACTTACAATCTGATTACCGTATGATGAATGGGAGTACACTTTATAGATCTTATAAATAATGGAAATTAGCAATACATGACTTTTAATATACCAAACTTTACACAATATGATCCTTCATATTATGGTTGATAAATTGAAATGAATACCATAAAATGATAATTATTAGGAATGATTATATATGTATACGCTTTCTTATCGTTGCATTTGAAAACAGAAATAGTCCGTTATATAACATATTCCTGAAGCAATGGCCCGAGAAATCCCTCTCTGACCATTGCTGGAATAGCGTCTGTTTCTTGAACTTATGCGGGAGTGTGTCTATTCTTTCCGTTCAATGAAAGCTATCACTTAAGTACAGCAACATGACAGTCCTTCGTTTAATCTGGGTCTTCCCTAAAACTTTGGACAGTGATTTAAGGTATTAAAAACGGTAAAAGTATGTTCGTTTCCAAACAGTATTGTTTACATTTCATTCGACTTGATAGCCTCGTTTGTCACGCAATTAGTTTTACTGCAGTATTCTGCTATGCACGGGTTAATTAGGCATAATAAAATCGTGAGTCATGACGTAACGTTATGTAAACATATTTGGTCCAGTATTTGCAGCTAGTAATTGGTTGGTAGACGGACTACTGATCAATCAAAATTTAACACAACAATATCCACTCATAATAGCAGTGTGTAGTTGGATTGCCCTAATCAAACGCAACACTGCGCGGGAGTATGGTTATATAATGGAATAAAACATTTTATCCCTAAATTTTACTGAACTTTCCTGCCATTCCACTGTTTATTCCGTAAAATAACAGAATTAAGTCCGTTATAGAAGGGAATAAAATATTATATCCCTAAATTTCACGGAAATTTCCTGTTTAATACTGAATATTCCACAGAATAACATAAAACACGTAATTTGAAGAAATAATTCACTCTTTTAACACAATTTCTCAAAAAAATCCATCAATTAACAGAAAAAAGGTGTTAAACTACGGAATTCGGCGACATAAAAAATGGAAATTTTTTACAGTGTAGAGACCCAGACGAATTGGATGTACATTTAGTTTCACGTATTTGGTTTATATATTGCCAAGAATGTATTCAGTTTTAATTACCCTCTTCGTCAGCTGTCAGACTTTCTCTATCAGGGAGACGACCGCCGCCAGGGCCCGTCGCATTATTTCTATGGCCTCTTGTTTCTGAATCTTTCATTGTTTTGTTTTTTCATTCCGAACAAAGCTTGTGGCATTACGGGGCCGGGATTGTACAGCGCACGCCTGGCTACCGGATTCATTCTCTTAATATTTGTTGTTTATTTGGTGCAGTGTATGTGTAGTTTGTTTTGTCGACAGGTTTGTCAGGTCGGTTTTGTTTGTGTGTGATATTTAAGCTAACAAACGCCCCTGTCAACATTTTGGTATACTAAATCTGAACTTGCGTTCGCAAATACTAATTGAACCGAAAAATCTAAACAAAAAAATAAACCCTCTTCAATAAATATTGCATTTCGTCATTTCCGGTGCCTGTCAACTTGAGATGGCTAACTGTTGTAGGTTTATTGCCAATTTACATGAGATAATGACAGCCTTTCACTTGATGGTCACATTGTCAGTATCTGGATGGCTACACTTGACAGAACTCAAGATCCCATCAACTCGATAAATAAGTTTTAATGGAAACGGTCTGTTATAAGGGGCGAACTAGATTCCGCTATTGATCGACACGGATTACCGGACCATGTTTTCTCAACGAACAAAAACATGAAGTGTTTGTAGTATCTTATTTGATTCCCAGAGATCGTGTTTCCACAACATTCAGTTCTTAAAATGTTGTATTAAAACTCAATATCCACAAAATATTTTCTCTTTTTGTCATATATGAAGCCTGATGGATAATCGATTGTATTGCCGCTTCTAAAAAGATGCTTAAAATTGCTAAGGAGTGGTTGGAATTAACCATAGGTTGAAAGTACATACCTTTTGCTGATTTTACACCGTCTTTCCCGAATGCATATCACTAAATAAGCTAACATAAATGTGTTTTAAACAAAAATTACAAAAGTTATGCAACTGATAATGCAACAATTATAATAGCAAGTTTGTGTATAAAGTTTCAGAAATATTTCTTGGACAGTTCATAGAATCACAAACGTTATTCAACTGAGAAACTTCTAATTAGTATTAACAAAATAACGAAAATAGCATCCAGAAAAAGCAAGCATGCCGTACCATATACATGGTACCCGCCACGAATCAATAACTTATTTACGACTTGTTCAAGACTGAATTCGCTTGTTTTATTGAACTGGTTCAAAGAGATTACATTGACACAAATGCCCAGTTTTAGACGATTGATACCATATATTTAATTATAAAAACACAAATAAAGTCTAGAAGAGCTGGTGTAATCTTCCACTCAAGTTACTAAGTATTGTCTTGTCTCAAGTAGCATGTTAAAGAACATTATCTAAATATATTTTTACTCCAAGAGCTTCTTGGGACGAAATCTCATCAAATAACATGAACACTAGAAAATAATTATTCCTTTACATAAACATTGAATACATATAGATTGTTTTTGTACTCCCACACATGCACTGGATGTTAAATCATTATCGCCAGAAATCAATGGACAGAAAATGAGTGATTTTGCAATTTGGATAGTTTCTGATTTAAATCCCGACAATATTTTTAGAATGTCCAATGTTTAGTTTAAAAACAATTTGAAGATTTGCGTAATGCAATTCTTGATTAGAACATGTAACTGGGGGATTTTGTCACAGTGTCTAAATAAAAAAAGTATATTTTTGGAAATTCCATATAATTTATTAAGCACAGTCAGAAGATTTGTGTTATGCAAATGTTCATAAGTTATACATGTAATAATTTGATTGTTATTATATCAGCGACCAGTTGTGATGATTCTTAGTAAGATTTAATAGGCGCATTTATCTCGGCAATAACTAAGCGATAGATGCTATTGCAAGTTTACAGAATGGTTTTGCTTAGAATGTTCTTTATTCGTATTTGTGATCACCCCAATCTAATTAAAATATAGATCTATATACTTTCGATGTACTACAGTAGTAAAGACAAGTAAAAACGAAATTTTGAACTATAATAAACGAAACGAAATTGGATCTGTGTTTAAATCAGATTGTGATCACCCTAGATAAAATGCAAAATGGTCTGACAACAAACACGGTACAAATTAAATTTAATAATATACATTAAACGCATTTATCTTGGCAACTATTAAGAAATAGATTCCACTGCCACTTTAAAGAATTGTTTTGTAAGGAATGTTGGTTAGTCTGATCAGGGATCACCCTAGTTAAGAGGTAAAGTACCCGGATAACAAACACGGTACACATATTGATTCTTCGATAATCACCACTTTATTACATGGACTGATTATATCTTACTTATGGAATCAAGTCGAGCAATAAATGTATGTGTTGGCAATAAAAGTCAGATTTCCAGACAATGTTATCCGATCACGTTAAAGATCATGACATCTTGTTTCCAAGGCCTCATGTAATAAATGCTTTCCACGGTGTCATTTTTAATTATCTTTATATGTAATCATCTTCAATAATTGTATATCTTCAAATTACATTTTATATTAAAAATCAAAATGGTTCTTTTGAAACGTCTGAAGTGAAATATTCACTAGCGATTGACAATTCTGGTCAAAACAAGTAATCAATTTTAATATTAGTGACAGCTGTGAAATTAGAGTATGTGCGAAGAATTGATTAAGCTATAAAATAAATTTCCACAAGTTTATTATATAAGATATAAGGATTCCAGGATTCTTTAGGGATGGGAGCATAAATTCTGTTAAGCATGCCTAGATTTAAGGCCTTTCTAAATTTTCAAATCAGGGGCGGAACTAGGAATTTTGAAACGGGGGAGCGCCGCAAAATGAGGGCACTTACTGCGGAGACGGGACAGGCTGCTGCGAGACGGGTTGAAGGGGGGGGGGGTCCCCAAGTCAATTATTCGACATTTCCTTGCATCTGTAGACATTCCAAGAGCTATTTGGCTAATATGTTCGTCTAAGTAAACGTTCGGAGAGGACATATTTGGGTCTGAAAAAGGCACTTTCAGCAGTAAAAAAGAGCACTGTCGAAAATTGGGGGGGGGGGGGGGGCGCCCCTCACGCCCCCACTGGATCTGCCTCTGCAAATTGACGTAATTTTTAATAATGGCACATCGGTGAATATACATCGTTAACCAAAGTTAATAAGGAAATCTAGCTTCATTGAAAAGAAACCTTTAAATATGAAGTGTTTATCGCGTTCACGAGGTTTTCGTGTGTGGGGTGGGGTGTAGCTACGGTAAAGAAGGTCTCAGAACACTGATGATCAATCGGGCTCGTCTTGTAACATTTTTCACTGACACCAAGGTGTTTATCATATTCACACGGCCAACTCAACTGTTGGCAGATCGACGGCGTAATACGCCCAAAGTGGACGCATAAAAATCCAGGTACAGTAATTCAGCTCAAACATGACCGGCATTAGGATCTGTCGATATGTTGAGATCCATGTTATTCATAGTTCGGTCAACATTCGTTTATACGAGATAAATAATTATGAGTGTGTACATTTTTAGTATACTTTAACGTGTCTAGCGTAATGTCAATAACAGAATTATATCTAGGTTTTTAATCAACCTTAAAAAAGTTGGCTATTGAATTGGACACAAAACGTGATTAAGAAGACAGTAAAAACTTATGAAGAAAGTGTCAAGAATCCAATATATTCTTATGTTTGATCAATTTATAATAATACGAATAGTTAATTTTAATATTTGTCTTTGCAATTCCTATGAAGGCTGTTCAGTCTGGTAGATAGGTTACCCGGTTTTAAAATCGTCTGAGGTTTTCGCCTATTTATTCTTTTGTAGGTTATTGGAATATGAAGATGATGTGGTATAATGAATTTAAATGGTGTTTAACGTCCAACTATTTTGCACCAACTGGGCTAATTAATGTAGACGGGCATACGCCATACCTTGTGCTATGCATGAAATTTTTCCCGGGCAGCTGCACTGCCACCTACTGTCAGTATGTGTTTACTGCGCGCTTGGTGTGTGGTCAGCGCCTAGAACATTTTCCTATTGGTACGTCGATTTTAGCGCATTATAAGACGTAGGTACCGAAACATGTATTATTTTCGTAAGAGTTTTTATTATTTTTTTATTTTTTTTGCCGATTTTAGTCGCAAGGTGCATGCAACCTAAACGGTGAATGTTGCAAATATTCTGCTAATGTAGATATTGTTGGCCTTAGTAGAACTAAATATTAAATATAATTTGGGTTGTTTTTGACAAACAGAAAGTGATTTACGGATGGAACAAAAAATAATCTAAGATTCTCCATTTATCGGTTATTTGTCAACGGATCTTCTCGGATTTTCAATTTGCACAAATCTCACAGGGCTTCTTTACGACTTTTTTTTTTTTTCGAAATTCTGAAATTCGCTCGTTTAGTTTTAGCATCACAAATTTGCCAAAGTATTCTTCGGCATTTTTTTGACATTGAAGAGTGCGCGTCTCCTTTGGTGTTCTCTCCGTTTTAAAAAAAAAGACAAAAAATGACATTTTGTAGTCTTGGCCACAGATATTATCTTTCATTTTGATAAACCTTGTTCCGTAACATTTTTAAACGTTTGGCCGACACCCACCATCCCCCCTCCCTCAAATCGATATTCAGTCGAATTTTGATTTCGATTTTGTTTTGAATCTACTTTAAAGATACATTATGGGAGTTTTTTTTTTATAAGGAGTTAGCTATTAGTTCAAAAATAGATGATGAAAGAAGAATATATTGAAATATAGTTATCCCCACAGTTATTTTTGACTAGAAATAGTATATAACTCCATGTTCACCGATGGCCGATCGTTTGATTGACAGGTGTTAACTCCACCTACATAATCTCAATTATAAATGAGTATGGTACCGTTAGTCTATGACGAGGATGCAATTCAATTCGTATTACATTTATTTTCTACTACAAATTAAAATTAAGACTTTTAATATATATATATATATAAGAAGAAAGTCGGCAACAGAATTTTAAAGTTTGAAAGAAATGGACCAAATCAATGAGGCAGTATTGTAAATAATTATACTATGTATAGTCAACTTCTTCCGTTGCCTGCGTGTATTCTTGTACTTTAGGTAGCCTACGTGACTCCCGAAGCAGGCGAATAGAAAACAGTGATCCGATTGGTTTGCAATTCAGCTGGGTGATGTTAGCTGCGATGTTTATCAATTTCCAGTGTGTATTAGAGAAGACGGCTTGTTGACCTCATTACCTCGCCCAACAGCGGACTCGCTTCGTACACTCTATCATTTAGCCTCGATCTAGGAGTATGACGTCAACGTAACGGTTAAGCTCCGCTCACGGCGACATTTAAAATTAAATCAATTAATGAAATCCTGTTAAAAACAAAGCTGAATCCAAGCCATCCGTGGGCCTAGAGAGTTGATTTTATGCTTGTTGTTTAAATAAAGATCTAATTTATAATTTCTATGACATCTGAAGCCTAAATAAAGACTTGCAATTATCAGATTTAGCTCTTGCGTAATGTATGTTTAAATGGCGACAATATTTTGGGAGCCGATTTCGTTTTGATTTCGCTTGATTCCGGTTTCACTTTGTTCAACTTTTGACCTATTGTCTGATGACCTAACCTTTAAATTACCATTGACCTTTGTGTATAGTGATGACCGTGATGTCAACTAATAGTTAATTTTAAAATTCAGTCTTCGCGTATAACTTCCGGTTTTATTTAGAGTTCAAAATAACAGGGTTTTGAACTTTGATGGATATTGGATGTTACTATACTCAATAATTCATGGTGTTACTTGATTGTTGACGTGACAAGGTGTGACCTGACGTACCAGAACACGCCAGTACTCTTTCGGGGTTCTAGTTTTATTTATTTTCTTTGAACATTTTCTATAAATTCTTTTCTCATAGTTAGTACCTTATCAATGTTTTTTATACGGATATCAGATTGATGGGCATTGTATGTAAAACATACACTCCACAATGATGCGTTATCCATATAATCATGTTGCTTCAAGGTAATATAAGTTGGACCTCCCCAAGTTCATTTAATTTGGTAGGTCACGAAATATACAGAGTGGACGGAGACTTGACACTGTAAATCCTTTCTTCAATATTATGGAATATAAAGGTGGGTTCACATTCAGTCGAATCAAGTACAACCAAACTATGAATATGAACCAGGAACTGACCTAGGTCGATGTTGGGTGAAATTCTAAAATCACCAGATCGTTTATACTTGTTTTGGATTTCCACTTAAGAACAGTTACACCAATATTTTACACATGAAGCATTGAATCCATTCTTCAGACGGAACTCCAACGGTTGTAAAGCTCTTGTGGATACCTAACATAAACTTATAAATCGGATCTATAATGAAGACCCATATCTGAGACTCGTACATCAGTACTGGTTTGATTGCATCAACCATATGGTAATTTAATTTCCTTATAAGAGACTTAATACGATTACGGGCTTTTTCTTATTTAAGTGACAGACTATAAGATAAGATGTTTATTGCATCAAAACGTCCATTAATAACAGCATCCATACAATATACACTTAGACGTAGTCATATACATTAAATAATACATATTACATAGACAACACAGACATGAACACACACGTAATACATTCATACAAACAGTTTAGTACATGTATATCTAAACGGTTTTAACTACATATACTAACCACTAAATTTTAAATACATTTAGTCTGGTTCAGTCTAGATGAGAATACTAGTCCGAGGTAGCTGTAATAATTTATTATATTACACATTCAATTTGTTTTGGTTTAAAATGTCCCCAGAGCATCAATGATTTCCCCATTGACTTTAATGTTATTTCGCACCTCTTGGACAAGCTCTAACCTCTTCTGAAATTTTCGTTGGGTGGAGCGCTTTCTACCACAGATGGAGCAACATGTGGCAACCCCTTGAACAAAAATACGAATGCGGTTCATCTGTTAACTCAAAATCAAGAACATTCACCAAAACCTGTAATATATGCATGTCCCTTTCTTCAATTCTACAACTAAAAGTAAACAAAGATCGCGGTGGAAAGGGGGGAAAGAGAAAGACTAACAGTAACTTTGGCCTTTGTTTTGTAGAAATAATTTGTGAGCTGTTTCCAAATATATCTCCTCATTTTCTCGAAGTAGTCTCCCCTTCCTAAAAACTATAACCTTGGTTTTTGCTAAGTTTAAATCTAAGCTGAAATTGTAAGGTAGGAAAATTTTTCTTTTGCCACCATGTCAGAAAATAAAGATATGTCATCGGCATAAAGCCATAGTGTGAGACATCCGCAGCCTCTTTTTTATTTTAGAACAGTGTTATTCAGACATGTAAAGGTTTGAGGAACAGGTGTAGCCTACGTGACCTCTCTCCTAAATACAAGAATTAATATGGATATATAAAAGCAAATAGTGGGTAAACAACAAAACAATACAATGAATACTTAATCATCAACATTATATAGTATTGTAAATATACCTGTGACATTTTCAACTCACTTTGATTTACGTAAAGGCAAAACAAAGAGGGCTTACAATGCACCCCTGTGTAGCACCATGGGTCTTTTTGTCAGACGTGGAGAGCGGCGGGGGGTCGCGATGGTCAAACCGGTCGCCACATCTTACGTATGACCTATGCATCCTTTCTCACTACATACTTCGTAGTCTTGTGATCGTCTAGGATTTATCTCGTATCGTATTTTCTCCTCCTTCACGTTGTGTATTTTTTCTTGCTGTTTTCTTAAGACGCCTGTCTTACCAGGAATATCAATGCAACTGTTAGTTTCTACATTTTATATCAAGCTGGATACATTCAAGCTAGTATAGATTATAATACAAAAATTATTTTCAACCACCAGTCAGCCAAACTCGCTAGGCGAGTTTTCTGCTCTCTCGGAGTTCAGATGGTAATCTCTCTCTGGAATCCAAATGTCGTCTGATTTAAAGACATACTATAATTTCCTTTATAGCCGCAAGGGTATCACGCACAGTCGTGCATGTTCATGACCATGAACCTGTACAATCGACGAAATTGTACGACGGAATATCTCGAATCACATGTATTTTGTTGAAAGATATAACCAGTTTGTTATGATTCTATACCTCTTTTTATATAACAATATGTCAATCATTGACTAAGTTGATTTTAGTACATACCTACATATATGTGAATCTACTGACTTGCCAAAGATATTAATTAATGAAATATTAAGTCATCTTATTTCTCGATTCCTTATCAATAAATTGAAAACAATGTCGCAACGACGATAGTGCTACACCTGTTGGACACCAGATTATGACCAACCAACACTGTATAATTGTCTTAATGTTGTCTGAAGTTTACCATTGATGTCCTTTTTAATAATCAATTAAAAGAGCTGAATGTATATAAACATCATTATATTCGCAATTTATATTCCACATCTACACAGTCAGTTGGTTTAATGGCTGGGGCAATATTGCACTTTAATCTAATACCATTGCAATGTTAGACAGCATAACTGTGGATCAAAGCGATACATAAAGCTCACTATTGTATACAATTTTCTGTTGACACTTAGAGTATTCATCTTAATGGTATTTGGCATTGACTCGTCGAAATTTATTAAGTGCATTGAATTTTACGGTCTCCAATGCCAGACATTCAGAGTCAAGCCAGTCCAACTGTTTGTTACTTTGTCTGAGTGTTTTGATGGTATAGAATTTACATATGTTTTCAACAAGACTTATACATAAATAAAGAACTGTCTCGTTTGTATTTATTGACAATTTACGATTAAACTCTATATATATTTTTAACCACAATTTCATTATACAAGTCTGATATTCTTTTGTCTGATTTTAAATAAGTTTTATGACAGGGAATATCTTTATCGGTGGCTATATTATGTACGATGTAAATGCTTGATTTGACTTGGCTCTGGCTTTACCTGCAAAAAATAAATTGATGAGAAAAGCCCAAGAGGCAAGTACGTAATGTATAACACGACAACCATTCATCCACGACAAGGAAATTCTCCATAACATATTTTAAACAGATTACAATGCCAAAAGTTCTAAGCCAAAATTATCGGTGCCATTGTCATTTAGTTTTCTTGGAGAGCAGAAATCATCCTTGTATCGATATCATCAGAACGCCATGGTTCAAGGAGGCTGATAATATCGAGTTATTTAAATAAGTTATACGTTCACTGTTTTGTAACTTCGATTTTCAGCCATTTATATTCCATGTCACATATATATCCGAGGTACATTTTTATTCCGCACACCTCTGCAGACCCCAGTCCGACCGAATTTCGTCACATTGGAACTACTTTCAAGTTCACCGATTAAAAATGGCGGCGACCATTGGATTAAAATGTGCGGCGCCCATGAAGACACTTGTCTTACCTCGAGAAACTGTATGTTGTTTGTAATGTAGTTCCGAAAATAAACGTTTAAATTTAAAACTAGGAAGGGTGCCGGGGTTTGCCGAACGACGCCATTTTGAAAACTGTTTGCTAAAAGCGGCAAGTCTTCCTTCTCGTAAATCGGCAAACGCATCACTTATAGTCATACAGCCGAGGCTAGATGTAGGTTACCGGGGTTTGCCGAATGGGGTACACTGTATGTTCTTGATTCACTACCAGCTGTATTAGCATGTGCAAGAACGGTTTGGCAGACACATTATTTGTAGTCACCATTTAATAGATCTTCTGGGTGGAAAATCAGGAAGCTGTCTCGTCTGATTTACGATTAAGCCAATCGGATGATAACGTTATCGTAGGATGTAGCCACATGATTTATCAAAGTTATCAAGTGCATAGACATCGTAATAAACGAGGGGTAAAAACTGTAGCCTAAGAGGTGCGTCCAAATGTTGGAGCGACAGGCGGTGGTTACGACAATATCCAACCACATTCCAGTGTGGGTTTTTAACTATTTATTACAGGAAAGTTGAAATCTGAAATTTGCGACCAATTTAGTCTCATCCTCGAAAATGTTATTTAACAGCCTCACCTTTCATGGTGTATTTCAGGAGTATTCCGTGGATAAAAATGAAACTTAAAGTATGCGACATAAGACTTTAGAATATATCTAAATATCTTATTTTGGTATTATCCGATCCGCACGGCGGTTGATTTAAGACACGCAAAAAATAGTTAAGTCGAGCGCTCGAGATAATACAACCGAACACGTTTCAACCGAGGCTTTAATTATAAGCTATATGCATTATATTCAATGATAAACTTGCCGAACGGAGCCGATACCCCCTCCCCTACACACACACACAAACGCCATCCCATCCGCCTTTTACTGTGTATTTTTTTATGCTTTTATTTCTTCGTCATCTGAAAATCTTGTTTTTGTGTATAGTATAATAATTATGGTTCGCAGGTGCAATACATGACGTTTGGTTTAAATAATACGTTTAAAATTAATGCCATATTCAAAAATATAGACACATTTTTAAAAAAAAACATGTGGATTGAAGGGCACTGCTTTAAGAATCATTAAGTGACATTAAAAATTGTTAAAAATATCCAGGTCGTTCCCGGTTCGTTTCTGGAGCCTGTTTCGTGATTGGAATGCCTTATTAGAATTAGAGAAAAAACAAACAAAAAAAATCCACCAATAAGATGGATTCATGTTCAAGCTCTTGCTGTTTATTTTCTTTAATTTGATCCCTTGACAGACTGATAATTTCCTTCTATATTTAGATGCACTGCGTCGCGACTGCGAATGTGTTAAAACGACCATTAGGTGGCGATAATTTAAATTACATTATGCTTAGTTAATTACTATTTGGGCACACTAAGTGTCTTCGTCATTCGGAGAACGCAGGGGACTATTCAAATGATTTCTCCAGTCTTGCTATTCGTCCGTCACAAATTTTGGGGCACAATAACTTTTCTAAATGAGATAGAATGTGTGGGTGTTTATTGCATGGATATCTTGGCTGAATTTAAGGATGAGCATTTCCGTTAAGGCTAAGGCTGTTGGAAAATCGTAGTTTTTACATCTGGCTGAAATGCCTAAAATTCATGGAATAGCAATCAATAATGGTCATTATTCTGTAAAGTGTAACTACTCTTACAAACGAGGCTATTTAGCGAGACCCGATAAGTTTGGAGAGGTGCCAATTGAATAAGTAATAAAAAAAACACACTGCATTCTGCTTACTTGACTGCAATTGAAACGTAATAGAACAGAGACCGTCTCATCACTAATCAACCCTATTTAATGCCTATTTTGAACTAATTTTCTTACTAAGTTAGGGTCCATTGGTTTTGTTTAGTTGTTTTTTTTTTTTAATAAGGTTTTTTTTAAATTTACATAAAGTAAACATTTATAGGACGAAATCTAATAAAGGTCATTGTATTATTTGATTTTTATGATTTTCTCACAAAATTTCCTTGTTCGTTTTTAAAACAAACAAGCGCTTTGATTAATATGATTTTGTATATTTTCTGTATAGTTTTTGCTTAGTTTGATAATTACAATTAAATAAGAGTAATAGTGCTTATAAAATAGAAATAATCATTGAAATATTTTCCTTTTTTGACGATTTCGTACTGGAAATCATTCGAACTCTATTAGTTCTGTAAATACCGTCAGACACGGGAATCGTACCGATAATGATATAGATAAAATCGTTTCCATTTTAAAATTGCTAAGCGAATTCCGATTGTAACTATGAAAGGCGTCCACAAAGTAAAATATTCCCTTCACGTTGGTTTTACTTTTAGCATTGGAATAGTCTTCGAAATTAGGACGTCTGCTAGAGACAATACGTTATTCCCATCATTCTGGTTTACGTTACAAATACGAAACGTGCGTTCACAAGGGACCGACATACTTACGGCAATAATGGATAGCCGACTAAACTTCCAGGTAGGCCTCGAGCGATATTGGAAATACGCTTATTTGATTAATTATCGGGTCTCTCAAAGTGACGGTTATATAAAAATTCCCGTACGTGTCCTCGATTTACTCATCAAATGTGAACGAGTCGTAAAGTGGCGACGTAAAATTGTAACTGCTATCATTGGCTATTCTGCGTGTTGCCACCATGCGTGGGCTTTTTCGACAGAAGTGTAATAAAACGCGTCTTTAATTATAAAGAAACAGATTGACGTTTCTATTGAATGAACTATGAAAACGTCATCTGGACATTACAGAAAGTAATTTGTTCTTATTTGATCATTTAGCGAGTCTATAGACTGTAATAACAACGTTATATTGACTCAACGAACACTTCATTATTTCACTGTGTGGATATAGACTGATGTTATTTATTCTAATATGGGAAGCACGGTGGCTAAGTGGGTAAGACGCTAGCTCTCTATGCCTTCAATAGCCCAGAAAGTCCATCAGGATTTTCCGAGATGGTTTCCCCTTTTCAGTGGTGCGGGACGGAGGACGTGAAAGGGAAAGCTGTCTACTCGTTGGGGTGGCAAGAAAAACCTAGGTCCCATGTATACATTGTCGAGCAAGTAAAAGTTCCCTTGGCAGCTGGCATAAAAGTGGCATTCGATATAAGAGTAGGCCATAGTGTCGCTGTCCGGGCGAAATGTCCCTCATATCACACTGTATGGCACATGCCGGTCTTCATTAGTTCAGTTGGGCCAGAGCATTAGGACGGACGTTAAACCCCATTTCATTTCATTGTATTTTAATGTATTTATCGAGATGGTCATATACCCGAAAATTCGGTAACCCAGAATAATCAAAATTGTTTAACCATAAAAAATCGAACTGTCATTAATGGGAAACATCAGTTGTATTTGAAGGTTCGTGGTGCAATCTTTTAATATAAACACCGTGGGTTTGCGTAATGTAATAACCATCTCAAATGTTGAATTCAACATTAGTTATTTGTAAAGACAATTTGATTGAAATGTTCGTCAATAATTCATCGAAATAGTCTAGGGGTATTAAATGGTACAGTACAATGCAAACCTGGCATGCCTGTCAAGAAAATGGGATCAAATTGACGTAGAAATTGCCAATCAATATTTATATTCCGTTCGCGAATCAGAAAAAATACCCATGTTTTTGATTGTAAAATAAGTTAGTTAGGTATCAGTCGTTGACACTCTATTAGCTTCAACTCCAGACAATTTATTGGGAGATTTTTGTATCAATAAAAGCCTGCTGTTACAATTCTCACCATGATAATGACCACCAATTCTTTTTTTATAAAGTAGACGTCTAATCGATCATCAAAGCCACCACTGTCTCTGTGGTCCAGGAAAGAACACATCTTGCAATGCGATATTTGTCATAGTCTTTTAGTACTAAAATTGTATTCATACTTATTATGATACTCATTACAATCAAGTAACACTTTCTTATTGCATTGTTTTAACATTGCGCGATAATAGGGTGCATTGCCAATTCCCAGGCTCATGATGAAAAGCAATCTATATTTCTTATAGATCGCCGACGCAATTGCTGCCCCCTTAAGATACACGTATGTATATTATACAGAAGTAATCACCCTGAACTCTATTAATTTTCCAGTGATAAATTGAATTTATTATAAAACTCAATAAAAGCTTGCAGATATAGTAAGACATATTTCTTTGTACCCTCCATTACAATAGGTCAGGATGTAATTTTACGTCTGGTTGAGTACAAAAAGCGACAGGAAGAAGATTGCCCTTTAGTTGAGCCATAACAAAATACGTCGTTAAATAACAGCATTTGACAGTTCATTGAGTGTTCTATATTCATTCTGTTTTGGGAGATGAATTATATATGCCCTTGCGGCAGAGAGCACTCAACGATCGAACAAAATAAACTTCATTGCATCCAATGCACACGGTTCCTGGAAAACAGTTATGTGAAGATGAAGGAGAGGTTATAGCGGCTTGCCTTTTTACGAGTTGTGCCAATAATTCGACGGGGATTTTTTCGCCCTTTTTGGTAAACAGCCAATTGTTTTCACGCAAATGCCTAGACAAATTAAGCGGTACCCCCGAGAAACGAAAGATTCTTTTGGATCCGACCGGAGACATAAACCCAGGATCTAAAAATCCCAACCCCACACGTTTAGAGGGTTGCTTTTGCACTTACAACAACCGGAGAAACGGCCACTCGACTTCACAGGTAACGAATGAAATGGAACGGATATCGACTATATTTCACAACAGCATACACTTTAGCTAACAGGTAAACCGTGAGTTTTCAAGAAAGTGGGTGTAATGTTGCGTTAAAGATCTTTTTTCGACGGGTCATTGGATACAATGAAAACAATTCCTATATAGAAAATATCGATGGTCGAGTTAGACCACTTTAGTTATTGCATGATATCACGCTATATAATCATTGAAATGAACAGAAAATCTGTCTGTAAACGACACCTACTTACGATATAACTAAATCACTAATCGATGTATATCACCCTTTATATATTGTACATAACGATTAAATGGATATAATGTTTCGGGTTTTTTTTTTAAAGAAAATCTAGAACTTCATAAGTGTGATCGATCAAGACAGAACGCGCTTGCAATACCTCTGAAAACACCAGGATTTGTTATTGTTGGTCTCATAAAATACAAAAACGGGATATTATTTTATTCCTCATTGAGATAAATTTTAGAAAACGAAGATAAATAAGAAACCATCGTTCGTTTAGTGTTATTAAAACAAAGAAATTAGGGTTTAACGTCTTACTGTTCTGCCTCACATGTCCTAATAAAGACGGGGAAAGCAAGTAATTTCCAGTATAAATTAACGCAACTATTACAGGTAGTTTTATTCGGAACCAGAAGAGGTTAGTTTTTGGACCAGAAACTCAAGCGACACTAATCCTGTTCTTCGGAAAATGCTTAAGGCTCCGTCAAGTCATGTACCATCGATATGTAACTTAGCATTATTGTTCCTTGGACCATTCAGCATCGATCGATAGACTTTAATTTTGATACGACAATTCATTCCAAGATTTCTGCGATGATCGCACAGACTGTTCCCACAAAAACCATTTGGAGCGAGACATATTATCATCTTGTTCAAGCAATAGGCCATTTTGAAAATACACAGACTATTTTACAAAATTTATGTGGACTGGCTACAAGTTTCAACGTAGTATTAGAAGAGCAATAATTACATATTCGTCATTTTGCCGGATTTTAAATGAAGGACGGGTATTCATTCACAGAATGATGAATATGGGACCAGGAGCTCTGTTCCCATTTCAGATGCTTTTGGTGTTTATCTACCATTACACTTTTTATTCGTCAAAACCCACTAATTAAAAGTACAACAGCCCTTCAGCATTCTACCATATCGATGTTATTATAGTGATGGACGAGATACACGTCACTTGCAAACAGCCTAATCCATTCTTGGATAGAACAAACAAGTTCCAATTACAATTCAATATATCTTTGTTAATGGCGATGATATTTTAACATGTGTTCAGCTGTTCTATATAATATAAGTGTAATGTCCTTAAGAACAGTACGTCATGTAATTTGTTTGGGGACTTATTTGATCTCAATTTATTTATGGCTTACTTAAGACAACAATGGAGTGTTACGTCTCTTCAACAGATACGTCAGTCATTTTCAGACTAACGCGCAGGGATTATAATTTATTTGACCCAACTCCAATCGGCAGTATTCTGTGTACAGGACTGGAATGTGGCTTTTCGTTCCACCCAACGAGTAATAAGCTTTGACCCGGAACATTCTAGTCCAATGCTACGTTCCGTACTGAGATTTAGGCATCGACCAAGTATAGATCTGATATCTCCTGTTATGGGAAGGGAAGGGGGGTAATGGCCGAATGGTTACCGTGTGCACGTTGTATCATAAGCTCTGGCGTCATTGAGTCAACTGTGGTAGTTTCGATTCCCCGGTTGTGCGTGACAAAGTGTAGGCTCGCCTGGCCACACTCGTGGGTTTTCTCCCGGTCCTCTGATTTACTCCCAATGCTAACATCTGCGCACAAACAAATTACTGAAATAAAATTAAACCATATGTTAGTCCCAATATGACCTAGGTTGTGTCACTTTTTGCATTATTCAGCCATGTTCTCTTTTTTACCGCAGTGTTTCGTGGACCGAAACCGGCGGCGTTGATGGAATATGGTATATTCCCTTTATAATAAATGTAAAATTTTCGTTGAAATTGCTGATTTCGTTAGGGTAATGCATTGATGGATCTGTTGGATGACATTATGTCTCGATGATAAAGCCAATGTTGGGATATAACCGATTTTGTATTCAAGTGTTGACACAAATGAAAATAAAAATGCCGACTTCCGCTTAATCTTTGGAAACAAGAATTTAATAGCATAGAGTTTGAGTTTGTCTCATCGCTTATCGAAATAACACAACAACGCAATTTAATACAAAGCGGTTAAGCTCCTTTCAAAATTGTGTTTTGTCTGAATACCGCAATTTATAATGAAAGTAGTGATGTTTTTCATGTCTAAGAAATAAATTAAGATATATTTCTTCGAAAGTCGAGAGCTTAAGTACATATTCAAACTACCAAGAAAAATATTAGTTTCTTAAAGGGGGAGCCACGGTGGCTAAGTGGGTAATATGCTGTTCGATCCCAGCATTGGCCGAGAAAGTTCATTGGTTTCTCTTAAGCAGTGGTGAAGGACGGAGGGCCTGGCAAAGACAGCTGTCTAGTCGTTTGGATGAGACGAAAAATAGGGGGTCCATGCATACTTTGGCGTGCACGTAAAATGTCCCTTGGCAGTTGGAATTTGGAATTCGTTATAAGAGTAGGCTATAGTGTCGCTGCCTGGGCAAAGTTTACCTCATAGCACATCGTATGACATATGCCCGTCTTTAGGACGTTAAATCCCCCTTCTTTTCAGATTCTTAAAATATTATATCTTGCCGGTTGTATTATGTGGAAACCTCTATTCGATATTAAATCTAAACATTTCATGTATACGGTCGCCACGTGCATAAGTCTAGTGTATGCTGGACTAATTCACATACTAACGACAAAAGTGTAAATTCATTTTTCAGCGTTTCAACGTATAGCTGAAAATAGTTGTCTGTTCGTAGTTTCTGTCGTCGACTTGAAAACTCCAAGTTTTAACAGTGTTTTTCATAATATAATGCATAATATTTGTTGTTATTGCCGTAGTTGTATATAATGGGCGAGAACAGACATAGTCCATGTGTGTATTATTAATAAATAGGGAATCAAAGACACGCCAATTACAGATCTTGCGATTTCACGCACACACGTTGAACCACCCAGCCGCCCTTTGGCATTTAAAACTTCTGTTCGTATTTAATTTATTGTGAGCTTGATGATCACCTTATGTATAAAACAAGATTTCGAATCTGACAAAGTACTGGACGAATAAAATTACTCTTGTTAGTGTGAAAACAATTGTGGTATTGTCCTGATTATAACATTATACAGTTTGACAGAAATATTAATAGATCTTTTACCAGGAATTATATAGTTGTTTTTTTTGTATAATATGTTCATTTATTCAGTTGTTCCTGTTGATTTTATTTGTACTGTATTGTGAGTTACTTCCCTTATACGTGTCATTTTGAAAATTAAACGGTAACTTCATCGAAAAATAAAAACATGTATATATAAAATCATTTTGAAAAAATAACAACCCCTTCATGTTGTAGATTCGGTTAAAATCAAATTTCAAATAGAACGATAATAGAATGAATAAGGGGGTGGGGGTCTCAAACTGCTTGTTTTACTTCCGAAACTCCTCAAAAGATGTATCGACGTGATTGCGTAACAACTAAAGATCTTAAATAACACACTGCAACTACCTGTGTTATTTTGTCAGGGATAGAAGGAGAAATGTATCCATGAAAACATTAGGTTTTACTTTGATTAATCAATAAGACTGTGAAACTTTTTGTGATGGTTCACAACAGTTATGTATTCGGTATCATCATGGGTTTATTTAAGAGCAGAATATATTGAATCGATTTGCCTTAGCAGTTTTATTATAATAATTAAATGAAATTTAGTATGTGAATGTTAACATACGTACCCTCATTTCCATACTAATCTTTCTAAAATAAAATCGTGTGATAAGGGGCACGAGTGGAATCGCCTTTTTATTATAAAACTATAGAAGATAATCGTGCAAAGTGTGAAGGTATGCTCGCACATCAGCTACACTTCGGAAAGTAAAATTGCCATAGACAGTAGTTTATCGGAAAGGAAAACCTGAATGTTGACCAAAGTAATTTTAATAAATCTGCTCGTATAGGTCGATGTAATCTGTTGCCTCTATTGTGCTCTCAATGTGTACTGAAAAGCCGGGGTCCATCCCTTCCTACCCAAATTCTTCACATCAAATTTGAAAATGAATAGGGTCATCCTCTGACTGCGAAACAATAAGGACCATAGTCTCGTGAAATGATCATTAATTCTGTTTCTGAGAAATGGAGGCTTTAGTGGTCAGTTTACGGGAACCAGTTGATTTTGGTTGCGATATCACTTAGTGTAAGGCAAGGCTGACACTTGCACGATTCCGTGGCACGCATTGGTACGACTCGAGTCGGAACGACACCGTCCGATTTACGCAAACTCGTCGTGCCAATGCGGGAAGTGCGTAAACAATGAGCAAACTATGCGTAAACTCGTCAGGCCAGTTCGTGTCAATGTGGACACTGATGGGCACGACAAAATCGTGGCCAAAAGTCGTGCAAGTGTCAGCCTGGCTTAAGCATATGTTGAACGTCAACCAGCAAACACGTCAATCGAGTGTTTCAGTGCGTGCAGATCATGCATGGGTCTTCTTACCCATGATCTTCCAAAAGCTTTCCGAGAGGTCTTTTTCATCTAGAGCTTTCGGGAGAGAGAGAGAAAAATGGGGTTTAACGTCCACTTTGGTTTGATTTTATTTCAATAATTCACTTGCGCGTAGGCGTCTTTAGCAGAGGGAGACCCGGAGAAAACCCACGAGGTTGGACAAGTGATCCTACTCCTTGTCACGTACAACCGGGGATTCGAAACCACGCCAGTTGACCCAATAGCAGGCCTTGTGATACAGCGCGCACGTGCTAACTATTCGGCCATCCAAGCCCCCTAGAGCTTTAGGATTAACATACAAACACATTTATATCAAAAATGTTTTTGCACTGTATTGTTGTGAATGAAAGGGGATATAAATCGAATAATAATAAATCCAACACGACAAGGAGAAGGGCCAGTCATGTATTTAAAGAAACCGTGTCGCAAATAAATTATTGAATTATTGTATCACGGTAGTGGGGTGATCCAGACAATGTTGAGTGGGCGTTAAACAACAGGCTCTTCCTCTTCCTTATTGTTTTTGAACATAAGCAGCGAGCTGTAAGAAATTTTAAGTTTTGACATAATCCCAAATATTTAATCGACATAATACCACATATTTAAAACAAATCTACAGTCAATAGTTAGTTCCTTGTAAACATCCGATCAGCAAAAAAAACATCCATTAAAAAATCACTGAAGAAGAAAAGAGAAACTCCCAGTGGGGTGGATTTATAAGGAATCTGAAATAATACCATCCAATTTCAAGCCCTGCCGCCTTAAAATTCTAAACACGTGATTTCAGATGCAATAACAAGTTGGTGCCTTAAGCACTGATCCCGGGAGACTTGTCACGCGAGACTTATTCCCCATAATACGATTTTACACAAGACAAATCGCGTACTCGCCGAATTGTTACATATGACACACAATAAGTGTACATGTACTGTGTATAATAAATGCGAAGCCAAAAGATAGATAGAGTGTGACTCAGTGAAGCGAGAGTGAAGTGTAATTAATTAGAGAGAGAGACAGGTGGGGTTTAACGTCTAATCGACACAAACCAGGTCATTTCAGGACAAACACATGGTTTTTAATTAATTAGAACAACAAATACAAAACAATCACGACCATGCGTATAAGTTTAGCACAAAACAAGAAAGATAGGATAATATAAATAAAATAAAACCAAGTACGAACGATCCAAACCATTAGACAAAATTCGAAGTCCTAAAACACGGTGTCGGCAAAATAGTGTAATCAGCAAGCTCACTTTTTCAGCATGTACAACATACACGTTGACCATTGGTAACAGGTGTCCGAAAGTGTAAGCTTACCGGCCTGTCTGGCGCCACATCCCAACCATTAGACGAAATCTTGGTAAAATAGCGTAACCAACAAATGGACTGTCCATTTGCATAATGCACATGATGAACAGTGGTAAAGGGAAAATACTAAAAGCGTCAATTAAATATGTAGAATAATAGAGAATTTGGGTTTAACCTCCACTCGACACAAACTAAGTCATTTCGAGACTAACATATGGTTATATTTCAATTCAATAATTTGCTTGTGCGTAGGGGTCTTTAGCAGTGGGAGGAAACCAGAGGACCCGGAGAAAACCCACCAGATTGGACAGGCGACCCTACTCCTTGTCACGTACAACCGTTGATTCAAAACCATACCAGTTGACTCAATGACAGGCTTTACGATACAATGCGCACGTGTTTACCGTTCGACCCCCCCCCCCCAATTTAATGAATGAAATAACAAAATAGAATACAAAACAACGATACTTATAGACGACTGTTCATATTATCATCGAGTTGTTTCTTTGTACTGTTAATTTTGTTTAGTTGTGAAAAGTTCGACATTTCTCATTCTTTTAGAGCAGTATACAAAACCGGCGGTAAATTATCGTTCGAACTTTGCGGTGGATCGAAGACACCGTTACAATCTGTACAATGTCCCAGTATAACACCACAGCCTTGTCACAGGGTCATAATCAATTTGTCACATGCCTGCAGAAAAGATGTGAGACAATGCTTCAACGACTGAGTAATAGTAATGTTTACGGACGGGCTTCTCCTCTTTAAAGTCGAATATTATCTTTGAAAGAGACAGTACTCCCGAATGAACGACGGTAACTGATCTGGTTGAAATGTAAAGTACATCATTAATGTTTTAGTCCAGCTATTGATTGATATGTCGTTCTCTGGTTTCCGTTTTACAAGTAAATTTTGTCAGACGCCAAAAGTGACTAGCTTGATTGTCATGCCATATATGTACTAATCTGAGATTATATCACATGTGCTGCTACCCTGATTACATTAGCAGCCTTTGTTCTTGTATCTGATAATCGCAACACTCTTTTGTAGCCTTGTAGGCATACATCAACAGATACTCTACTATGTATTCGCCTAAGATGATTTTATGATCTCCGAAATTGATTTGATGTCACATTTAGAGTCTGGGGGCACGGCAGATGTGAGAATGTCAGGACTTCATGCCAAGATAATATAGATAATATATATCAACGCATGGTAATTGTTTACAAATGACCGTCATAAATGCCAGAAATGATACTTTAATACAATCAATGGGTTATTCAAGAAATGTTAAACAAACTGCTGTATTGGACGGAACTGATGTAGGTTTCAATTTCTTCGATCAAAACAGCTAAACCGATGTTAGGATTATTATAGATATTAGTGATATAAAAGGGATGGCACCCGATACAAGCGAGTTTGCAGTTGATTTGCACCCTTAAATTCAATGCTGAATTTACATTTAAGAACTGAACTCAACATACCCTTTATTGTTATTAAATACTAACATTTTTACAGCACCAAAAGTCTTGGTCTCCCAGCCCAAATCGTCACTGCTCCCAGCCTTAAATTAACTTTGTTATTTATAATTCTTTATACACACGTTGAACATACCAAAATAGCTGAAGTTAGGTTTATATTAGCAAAATGTTATTTTCTTCTTTCTATCTATTCCTTATCCCTAATCTAGACGATTCCAAAGTTTTGCATTTGAAAACAATTGACTCGCTTTCAAACGAATCGTTTCTTATAAGATGAATAATCGCAGACAGTGAGTCACATTCTAAGAACTTATAGGTTACATAATAGATAGTTGTTGAGGTATTGGAAATGACCACTTAAATTAATACAAATGAGACCATGTTAAGTGACACGTGTGGCCGTTTAAAGAGGGGTTACGTAAAGTTCAAATGAAACAGTAAAATTTGAAAATCATCTTAAATAGGGTGTCTAAAAAGTGAGATTTAGACGGTCAATAACGGCGTCTCAAAGGGCACATGGTATTATATTATATTTATGATACGCAAACTGGGCTATCATACTTGAGTTCACAGCTCCTACATATAGATACCACTGAGTTGACCGACATGCTTATGTCACATCCCCAACATTGGTGTCGAAAGTGAGCTGCCAGACTTAAAATAACAGAATGACTAAACAACTGTCTGGTTGATAGGATCTGCGCAAGCAGAATATATAGTTTGAAACTTTTTGTTACAGATATTTCCGAGGAACTTTCCCTTTAAGACGATCTATTATATGTTCAGTGGCTAATGTAGCCATTTTAACTCTAAATAGTCGAAGATACTGAATTATTAGATTATAAAGTCTAGACTTCGTTTGTAATGAATAATTATATGGAACATGTTTATTGTAAATAGAACAACGCGATAGACGTTAATTGAATGCTAAATGTCCATCACATTCATACTGTCAACTATTTAATCTATTACTGGACCTGGCAATATCAAAACTTGTAACACGGACAGAAGATCTTCCTTTCTTCTTTTGGTTCAATAAGCAGATTGTTTTACTTCTACTAAATACACCGAGGCGTAACTGTGCAATAACTATACATTTTCAGTGTTATTGCACACTTTTGCTGGTTTAATTTTTAGTAGAAATCATATAGAGAAGTGGGTGGATGGGTTTTCCGTGCAATAACAACGATCATGTTGAGCAGGTGTCACTATTACAAGTCATTTATAGCACCCTTCATTCGTTACCAGGTTTAAAAACCTCGACCTACCGTCTCTGTGTTACACCTGTTAACTCATGAAAGTCGTGCTATAAATATAACTTGACCCACTGCACTTCTTACTCTATAATCTCGAACACAGTCTGATATTAAAATATATACAGACAGTGTATCTGGTAACATAGAGGAGCGAATTATATACTGTTTTGGGGTGAAAGCAAACCACCGTTATTAAAACTTAATAAAGGTAATTTGTACTCCTTAAGTTGGTGTTGAAGTTGGCGTTGGGGGGGGGGGATTTGCCAAGACAATGATAACCACAAAAAATGGTAATCTTAAAGATTTAATGTGTCTGAAGGCAAATCATCATTTTTCGCAAAGAAAAGCTTCCATAATAAAGGTAGATTATGCAATGTAACCTTGATATTTGAGACAAGAAATCAATTGAAACAGAAATAATTAAAAAACAGTTCAAAGTCTTACTATTTTTGCACCGACTGGGCCAATGTAGACGGACGGAAAATTTTGCTTTCTCTTATTTCGATTTCCATTACCAGGGATCTTCAACATACTCGTTTGGTATTACGATTCGGGTTAAGAGGAAATTTTGTCACAATTAATGCATTACAATAGGGGTTGTATGGTCTGAAAGTCTTATTATTAGTCTGGAATATTTAACCAGGGCCAGGTTAAAGGGACAATAACACTCTTGCTGGTTTGACAGCTCCAGAAAATAAATAATAGCCTTATTCTAAGTACTAGATGTTTAAATGTCCTACCTATTGTGTAAATTATCCATTACAAGGTATTTTACTTGTCCAGAGGGCTCAAAAATATTTTTAAATTCAAGTTACATACATGTATTTGAAAAAGTTTACGTTAGACTTTTCTAGCTATTTAGTTGAATTTTCCCAATTTTTTAAATTAGTTGTGTTAAGATGAAATTTGTATCATCCATTAATTGGAATTTTGTAGATTAGTACAATTTGTTGACCAGAATAAAGATTGGGACATATTATTCAGTTACAACAAGAGTGGTATTGAGCCTTTAGCACATAGAAGAATTTGGTGCCCCCATATGGTATACAATTCCAACATAAACTACAAACAATCCGCCAAGCTCGTGGTTAGTGAGGTATTATACACGTCATTATATTTTGAGACAAATAAGGCCATAGTAAGAAAAGACAACAAAAAAACCATAGAAAATTAATTAAAAGTTCTTAATCAATACTTCAGTTAAATATTTTGAATTCGTCATTTAACAAAACAGAAATTCTGTGGTGTACCCCTTCCCATGATGCCCTATGCGTGTGCTTTTTGCTCAATGGTTAATCTAGCCCTGTATTTTCTTTTCGTTGATAAAATTCTGGTTTTATCCAACTGTCTGGAGTATTTCAATTTATTTCAGTTAAGATGAATAAAAAATGACTGTCGTGAATTTCTTTCATTCTGCCAAGTTATGACGCTCAAGTCTTCTTTTTTTGGAAATATATCATTTTTTGTTAGACAGCTGCTTTATACCAGGCTTCATGTATGTCTTCAATATTAGCAGGGTGTCTGATTTATGATGGAATTTTAAGATTCTCTTCTTCAACAAAGTATACTGAAAACGACTAACGGTGTATATTTTATAACAAATTGTTTTAAATTAAAATTATTGAAAGCTAATGAATTTAAGATAGCAATTAATGATGATATAGTTAAAGGCAATTTGCTCTACGTTGTGAGTTGTCAATGTACAAGTAATAGGACGTTGCGAGTTATCAATTTTATACATATATCAGCAGATTGAAATCATAGGCGTACAGACCGATTTTCCGAGGGGGGGGGGGGCTGCACCGTTACTTTCGGGCAATCATACTATTGATTAAAACATTGTGTCTGGAGCCACTCTAGTTTGTGCGACATTTTTCGGGCCTCGATTATTGTTTGTGAATGCAGCTGCAACTGTCTGGTTAAAAGGTTGGAATTCAGGTCGGTGTACACTGTAAAAAATAATTCTGTAAAAAAACATAAAAATTCTGGCAGCAGATTTACCAGATTTTTTCTGTAATTTTACAGATGACTTAACAGAAATAATCTGTTAAAAAACAATAAAAATTACAGAAAAAATCTGGTAAATCTGCTGCCAGAATATTTTCTGTTCTTTAACAGATAATTTCTGTTAAGTCACAGAAGCATGTACGTGTAAAATTACAGGAAAAAATCTGGTAAATCTGCTGCCAGAAGATTTTCTGTTCTTTAACAGAATTATTTTGGTTAAATATAAAACAAAATCATCTGTAAATGTAATTTGTCAATATGAATGTACAGCGATATTACACGTGAACAGAAATTAAGAGCAAGAAATCGTGAATGGCTTTATATTTTGAATTTTCTAAAGGCCAGGTTTACTACTTTCTGCCGTTCGTCTGTCCTCTTGCAAATTCTGTTACCTTCCAAACAAACCTGAAACAAAATGATAAAGCACTGCATACATGACATGAAATAAAAAGGCGTTAATTTTCCAGCATGTCATGGAGTATCCTCTTGCCGAGATAATCCAGCACCATATTCACTGAACCATCGCGTTTCTTACACTGTAATATTGTTTACTTGGTAAATTTCAAATTTACAATACAACACACATTTGCCTGCATGACCACTATGTGCATTGATCTTGGATTCTAAACATAAAAAATCAGCAAACTAAACAGACAGTACAGAGGTTGCGTCTTTAAATCCAATAACATACGCAGTATCTACTTATGCTGTAGATTTTCCGTCACACATAGATATTATTAGAAAGACTTACCTTCACATTTTAGTGTTGATTTCCCTCTGGTCTTTATTCTGCATCATCAGTGCACATTTAAACATTCGCAACCATAAGTTGTGTCTGCGACGCGCACGCGTTAGTCGAATCCAACAGTATAACAGCACATTGCCGTAAATATAAAGATTATTCTGGAATATTACAGGTCTTTTGATTAATAATAAAATTTATATTGTTAATACACAGTTTCTATCAGTTAATATACTAGAAAGTATGTTAGAATACCGACGTTTCTGTCCAAAGACAGAAATGCATGTAAAACAACAGCTTTTATGGTATAAATACAAGTTATTTATCTCAAATCACAGATATTTCTGTGATAATACGGATTATTATACTGAAAAGCATGTAAGAATACCGACGTGTCTGTCTGAATGTAAAACAACAGATTTTATGGTATAAATACAAGTTATTTATCTCAAATCACAGATATTTCTGTGATAATACGGATAATTTCCTTCAAATAACAAAAAAGAGGGATTTTAAAAACAGATTTTTTTTACAGTGTAGTGGGATTTCGGTTACAAAACCATTGGTTACTTTAGAGTTGCTTGACTCACGGGCTAGAATAGCAGAACAACGCATTTGGGGGTAGTTGAAGTTTCAAAATGTTCACCTGGAGGGCGAGGCCCCCATGCCTCGCGACGATTGATTCGTTGTTAGGGATTCAGGTCAGCCAGCTATATAAGGTATGCTATATTGGACCACATTGAAGTTGTGTTTACGGACTGGAATAGCAGTTTGCGGTTGTTAAAATAGCATTATGCAAGAGCAAAATCTGCTTATTACAGGTCTTTCTTTAGGTCTGAAATGTTATCTAAATAATCAATTAGACATTAATTAACATATCCAGACCATAATAAACTCTTGATGTTTAGGCTAGCCTTCGATGTTGGCGGATTAAATTCCTATATGCCGCTTAATGGCCGTTGATAATTAAATCAATCAAGTGGATAATCGAGACTATGCTGTTTATATTAATGATGACCGAGGCTATGTGAATATTTCAAACGCTTTTTTCTCGGCTAATAGTGCATCAATTTGACTGAAATTTTCAGCAAATTACCTTTACACTATCTAGTTTTTAACTATTATAGTGAGAACTGCCATCTCTTATCTTATCTCCCATAATGTAACTTTAAGTTTTCAAACTTTTCTCCCGATGGCCGTCGTGGATTGTAAACGATTGATTGATCGAATCGGCCATCTTAATTAGGCTACAGACTACTTTGAAGTTTTGTATTCAGAAGCTGGAATAGCAGGAAAACGCGTTTGCGACCGTCCCACTTTTGAAAATTGTCGGGAGGGTGGTCCAATACAACTTTAACACAAATTGACAGTAGAAAAATCTCGAAAAATAACTGCAAGTTCGAAAGCAAATCTTCTGGAAATAATGTTTAGTTTGGGAAATATACACCCTGAATAAAAATCCGAATTATGCAATTTTCTAAAACTCTGTATTCCGGTTGGGAATTACATTGCCCTATACAATGGTCAATTAAAGTCCCGGATTTCGGGCACTTCTTTAGCAGGATGGAATAATTTTCAAATTTTTCCTTTAATAATCAATCAGTGTCTGAATAATTTGATGATCCCCCCCCCCAAAAAAAAAAAAATGTTTTGCCCGACACTGCCTCTTTAAAATGAAAACTCAAATGCATCAAAAACATTTCACGACAGATGTCTTTTAAAAAAAAGTACACAGCACATGTCTTATGCAAAAAATTACACGGCATATGTTTTTTTTTCTAAAATATTTAACCACAGATATTTTATCCAGTAAAAGAATTGACTTTAAGGTTTTTTTAAAAGCAGTTGCGTCAAATTTTACATTCGAGGAGTTTGGGACATTTAGTCAGATTTAAACTTTACATGACATTCTAAACTCTTAACATTAATTTTGGTTTATTATGCACAACATGTTCTGAAATTCTATTAATGAAAATGATGTATAAGGCACGATCAATATGCTCTTCCTGATCCAGTGCGAGAAACTAAGACCTCAATAGAATCGCTAAAATCTTAATTACTTCCCGCGCCGATGTCTACAATGACCTCCTGGCTAGACTAATATATGTCTTAAATGTTAGAATGAGCAATTATTCACAGCAGAATGTAACCCTTCGCTATAATAAATAGTGGGTGTTCTTCGGATAAAGCAGTAAATAACCAGTTAGCTCCATAACCTTAGAAATCAGGGGTCTGTGGTGTGATTTAATAAATAGTTTTCAGTTTGATTGAGTTTCAAGCCCTGAAAGTTATACAGGTTACCCATAAATATAAATGATGTATATTTCCAGCCATATAAATTTCTTGAAGTGACTTTAGTGGTGTTCTGCTACTTGCGCGTATCCATATGTTAGGGTTCCTTTCTACACAGTTTATAATTAGGGTTAAGCACTTGCTATTATGTATTATATATTTATTGCTTCCTTTACACTAATATAAATAATTAGTGTTTTACATAAATGCTTTTATCTGCGATATTTCTTCGATGGAAGCGGACGTTACATAAAGCTATTGTATGGACAGGCGATGGGTCCATGAGCCAAGTTTTCAGTCAAATCTGCAAGCTAGTCTCCGAAACATCACAGTATTGCTGACAAGGCATAAAATTTTACCTTGGAGACGCTATACTAACCTGCAAAAGGCACTGTGTCTCATTTAATGAAACGAGATCGAATAGGCCTACAAATCTCCTACCCAGACTGGCTTTTCTGGCAATTGTCTTTGGAAACACTTTTCTGAAATATCATACAATATCATACAATGACGTATTCAGTAAGGCTGGGGGTGGGGGGTCCCTGGCCAGGCGGGCATATATACATAAATTACATACAATAAATACATCCAGAAATAAACAAATAAACGAGTTTGTGTTTATTTCTGACTTATTTAGTTATCCGTTTATATCTATGTGTCCGTTATACATCACTAGAAGGATATGTAAGTGTTTTTCATTGTTGCCATAATCCTTATAAAATACACATCAATATGTCATTTTCAAGAATATTGTACCAGGTCAACCCAATTCATATACAAACAAGAACAGAGTTCCTTCCAATGAATAATAACCCATTGCCATTCGACTTACAGAAAACAAATTCTTTAAATAAAAACAAAGAAGAATGTTTTATGTAAACGTTGTTATTATCCATTTTGTCTTTCAAGCAAAACAATAGTTCCGAAAGACTCTTTTTCGTCATTGATGTTTTTGAGTTAAAAAGATTGATTAGAAAATTACATGGCGAGTGATTGACACATTGGACGCAAAAATTGGATTGTAATTTAAGAGACACGTCGATCTGTTACTTGTTTTATTTTAAAGTATAGATCTCTTCAGGAATTTAAATTTCATTGACGTGTTTGAACGCAAAAGACCATAGAAAAACGTCTTAACCGAGGATGAAATGGAATAAGAGAACTCCAGGCTGTATTTATGACAAGACGTATAAGGGCGCTGGGCAGGAATAAATCACCAGTAATGTATTAATGACATTGAAAGAGTAGATTTACGCACACCAATCTGTTCGGGGAAAAAATGAAGAGAGAAAATATGGGAATCTTTTTGATGGATTTATTCTAAGTAAAATGGATTTTCAGTCAATCTTACTAAAGCAGTGTGGTTTATTTGGTGAATTCTCACTGTATTAGACGCAGCATTACGTTCATGCAGTGCAGTAGTAACACTCCCTTTACAAATATATTGCAAATGTGCTTTTATTTTTAAAAACAACGCTCGGGACAGGGACAATTCAAAGCCTCAGGAGGAGTATCAAACATAAGGTCCAAGACTGCATCTTTTCTGATCGCATCCTTGACATAATGTGAAGACATGGTGGTGTATATATTATAGATTATTTTCAAAAATTTACGTCGTGTCTTGTTATAGGTCCATTTTATGTTGAAATATAGAGAATGTGGAACAGCCATTTCGAAATTCTGAGTTTCTTTCCTGTTTCCATGTTAATTTATTGAGTCCATTAATTAGGTTCATGTAAGTAAAGTGAAGGACATCGATTTGGCTGGATGAGACAGTCTATAATGTGAATGATGAATGGTAGCCAGATCCCTGTCACATCTTCGGATGCCAAGAACAGGGTAATATTTAATACGCAATCTTGTAAATATTGATGACGATGACTGTGCGACTGTTAATTTACTTTGCTGACACAATAAAAGAAAACGTTGGTTGTTTGCTTGTTGGGTTGTGAGTTCGATACTAAACCAAACGGCTGAACTTATAAATAACCATTCGGATTACAGTGAATTTTATGGTGATATTTATTTTGTATTTTGGTGCGGTATTAAACCATAAATTGACAATTATTATTGCGTTATTATTGTTATTATGTGGAAATATTCTACAATAAGCCATAAATATTTAGTCTGCATGGCCCATTACCATGACAAAGCTTAACCCATGCAAGGCCGAGCGACAAATTTAGTTATTCCAATAATTATCGTCAATCACGTCTTAAAGCCTACCAGACATACAAACATCTACTGTGATTTATGGCCTGTTATAATATCCAAGGAATTGATTTAATTAGTATTTATGGGTATGTGTCACTGTCAGTATACAGTATATATCATTATGGGTCTTAGGACCTAATTTGCCGTGCATATTGATTTGAAGATAATAGAAGATGGGTCTGGTTTGGGACCCATATCTCTTTCTCTTCTCCGTTCATTAAAAAGCCTTTATCCTTCTGAGATTAGCTCAAAGGGTGTAAACAAGGACATTTTGATTAAATTTCTTGTTTTTTCATTAGAAAACAAGATTCGCTAAAGAAGGGTGCAATGTAATCTGTCTCAAGTGACTTGGAGAATTTGATCAGTCCGGATACAGATCCTCTATTTTTTTAGTTCCATTCGATCCAGTAGTTAAGACACTTTACTAGTCAGTCTAGCAGGAGTTAAACCTGACAACTTGGGTCCGGTGTCGCAGTTTGACTTGATACCCGGTTTGGTAAGGTACCTATTTGTTTCTTCGGTTTTAAGATAAAAAAAGACACTTGCATTGGCATTTTTGCAAGTAAAAGGGATGTACGAATCATTTCATACAGTTGTTAACATACCTAATAATACGAAGTAAAGAAAAAAAGATAGATAAGAAATATAATAGATTTGTGGTAATAATAAACGCTATCAGAATGTTTAATAGTAAAATGAAGATTATAAAAAAGTTCATAATGAAAACAGGAAAACAAACAGATATTAACTGCACAAGGAAACGATCGAAGCAAACTCGGAAACCTACGTCAGAACCCGATCTTTGACGGAAATCAATGAACCAATTCTACATCTTTCCCTGTTGACTAAGACAACCTCTTCCTTCTTGTAAATTCCCCTGAGTATACAGAATAAAATTTAACACCTCATAAGTTTGAAAAATCAAGTGATTCGAAAATTCGAGAAGAAAATCGTTAGAGGATGCCGAATAAAATTCTCGATTGATTTTCTTGAATTCAATTTTTCCTGACACCAATATATCCCAGCCAGCTTTACAATAATGACTTTTCTCTTCCAACGAAAGAAGTAAAAAATTAACTAGATTTGTCACACGACACATCGCTGACTGCCGATCTTAATCAATTATTAGAAGTCTGCTTTAGATAAAACAGCCTACAGAAAATTATTTTTTGTTTTTCTAAAGAGTGTTTAAGATAGGTGCAAAAATTTCGATTTAAATTTACAAATGTTTTCGAGTGTATTTTACGACAACACTGGTGATTAGGGGATTGTTAGTATAGAATTCAGAATAGAAAGAGGGAGAGATTCCCCGGAGAAAACACACGTGTTTGTACGGATTTATCTTTTTCAAACGTATCGAGCAATCAAACTGATTATCTATACTTAGTTTCAGCATAAAATGTTCACTATCAAACACAGTCAAGTACCTGTTAGTGAAACTATACATTAAGTTTCATCACTCTCCATCAGTTACAATCCAAGTGATCTTGCCTCAGAGCATCGACCAAAGAAATTGTTTAGCTTTGCATAGCTTTAGCGGGAAATGTTAAGCAGAGTTGTTATGTTCCAAAGTTTGGCGAATTAATACTTAATCTAAACAGAATATTCTCGGCGTTGTATCGCTCTCATCCAGTTAGAACCAAAGTTATCATGTTCCAAAATCTCAACCAATCGAATTGCTTATCTCTGCTTAGCCTTAGTTGAAAATGTGCATGTTGGAACCCTGCCTAAGGCATTCACTAAATAGACACCTGAACCAAACTATTGTGTTCCAAAGTCTCGACCAACCAGAATGAAATCTCTACTTTGCCTAAGTAGAAAATGCTCAGCATCGGACTGTGTTAAGGTGTTGATGAATGAAACTATACACGACGTTTCATTATTATCACACAATTAGACAAGTTGTCGAGTTCCAAAGTCTTGACAAATCAAATTGCTTATCCCTCTGCCTACCCTGAGCCAAACATGTTCATTATCGACTTAAATCACGGTATTGATGTGATAAAAAAAATATTTGTCATCACTCTCACTTAAATACAGTTAAAGTTGTCGTGTCCCAAAGCATCAACTAATCAAATTGCTTATCTCTGCTTACCCTAAGCAGAAAATTTTCATTTTTGAACCCCATCAAGGCATTCACCTAAAAAAAAGTGGTCTGCATAAAGTTTGAACGTTCCACCTCAGTTAGAAAGATAGATAATGAGTTCCAACGTCTCGGCCAATCAAATTGCTCATCGATCTGCTTACCCTGAGCCAAAAATGCTTATTATTGAACATAGTAATGAAACTATGCAACGAGTTTCACCAACGCCACTCGATTAGAACTAAAGTTATCGTGTCACAAAGCAACAACAAATCAAATTGCTTATCTCTGCTTCCCCTAAGCATAAAATGCTCATCTTCGAACTTCATTTAGAAGGAGAGTTATTGTTTCCCAAAAAGTAAGTTACAAAGACAGACCCATTTTAATAAACCCCTGCTTTCTTCGAAATATAGAAATTGTCTGAGCGACGAGTGAGATATTTAAACTGTCCGTTTACTACACCCACATGCTATTTGAGCCATGAGAGAACAAAAATCCTATCGATATTTCCATGTTCTGCGATTCCGACGACGTTTTCGAATAAAAACACGATAGAGACTACAGTTATTAAGTATTGTCCGGAAAAGCTTGCCATAATGATAGGGGTCAGATTTCTTGAAGGCTAGAAGGATCCTTAAGGACACAAGGTACAATTTTATGGATACACAATTACTGAGTTTAATACTAAGCGACATTTCGACGAAGATACTCTCGTCTTTATCATTTGTTTGATAAAGTCGAGAGTATACTCGTCGAAACGTGGCTTAGTATTAAACTCTATAATTGTGTATCCATAAATTGTACCATGTATCATTATATTCAGTTACTAAATGCAAATTTCCATAAGAAATTTGAGTGAACATCAAAATGCTATCTATGACTATCGTTTTACGAGACATGGCTGATGTTCGGTCTGTGTTTGTAAATATTGAATAAAGTCTTTTACTTCTTCGGTCATTTGAGACCGTTTTTAGACAGCAGTCACCCTTCACCACCACCGGTGGGAGTATCTAACCATAGTATTGATTGTTTGATAGGACAGACTTTCACATTAATCATTCAGTATTATTAAAACAATTTCCATCATGCTGGTTTAATCTACTCCTGATTTGTTTGCCATGATGATTGACCCTTGACAAATTGTTGATGTGTCCGGTTAACGAACTCGGCACACAATTTGAACCATGTGTTGAGGCAAATTGCACAGTATATGAATACAATTGGAGTCAGATCAATTATTATAAAATCAATGATTAAATTGACCTGTTTTATAGATGTGTCAATTAGAAAGAGGGTCTTGCATAAATGTGTTTCATACAGAACTACTATCACTGTATATATCCTTCTAGATCCTACTCTACAACGTATCTCATTTTATTCACCACATTCTACCGACTGTGAGCCAATCCGTCGTCCATGAAACTAGGTACAGCCTTGCTTTCTATGGCTAATCAGATCTTTCCAAGTAGGCATAGCCGTGATTCTAACGGTGGCTAATCGCAAAAAAAATAAGAATTGCACTCAGATATATATTAGTTATATTTATGCAGGGCATCACGCTATGGGTTATATAACAAGTAGAACCTTATCTCACGAAGGGCATCACATTCAGATATATATTGATTATATAAGAACTAGACCCTTATTTTGTTAATAGTCGGGTCACAACACCCCAGGTCATGCCCATTTCTTGGAGAATAAGGGACGATGGTTTCTGGTAGAAGATATTTGGAGAGCGAAATGACGCGTGAGCCAACTTGGAAATGGCATATTTGTGTTTCTCGTCCAACACAACCATGAACCGACATAATATCACAGGTGCATTTTACTACTTTTATTGAATAATTACTTTTCGAGCCATTTGTCAAATGAATGGGAAACCTACAAATATATTCAGAAACCATATTAGTTATATAACAACCAGAACCTTATTCTATGATGGGCATCATACTCATGATATGTTGTAAAACAAGTAGAACCTTATTTTATGATGGGCATCACATTCAGATAGTTATTATAAATACTAGAACCTATTTTAGGTAAGGCATCTCACTCATATATATATTGTTTAATAAATGCCAGAAGGGCTACTATCGCAGTGAAGACGTTAGCCTAAAAATGTAGTTTAATTTCAATTATATACATATACATCTAAACATACCAAATTGAAAGTTGCGCCCCGTCACACTTGCCATAATTCCAGCGGTCCTGATGTTTTTGTCGCGTGTTACAAGGAGCAACACGTTAGATCGGAGCTAGAATGCCACTCCTTTTAATAAAATGTAATCTAAGACAGGCGAATAACTACCGTTGATATTTTCAGAAAACTGTAATGGAAAAGTCGTTTTAACATAAGGCCATTCATAATTGATAGTCTGTGTACGGAAATGTATATATCTTATGAGCCTCGGGAATTCCTAAATTCATTAATCCATGAGGTTACTTTGAACTCAAAGATTGTTTTATCCAATTTTATGAACACAGAAGTTCCGTTTTCTATTCCATGTTGGTGCAGAAGCATAAGACGTTAAATCCCCTATGATTTCTAATCAAATAACCTATTTGGAAATTCAATAGCTATTTCTTATTAACCAGCAAGGGATATTGATTACACACAGGAAGCTTTCATACTTATAACTATCTTTATAAACTATATATTACGTTTACGCAATCTTTTATTACAACTGACGACTGATAAAGAATCGTAAATTTTTCTCTACCGATATTGTGATTGTTCACTGTGTAATCATAATGATGGTGAATACAATAATGCTGCTGTCGCGAATGTTATTTCAATATCCGACCTGAAAAAAACCCCTCATAATTGTTGTGTATTTTCTTATGGGCTAGATAATTCACACTTAAAATCGTGTCCGTTTCAAGTGCAAGACGGGAACTTTCGTCAATTATGGTCCAAAGCAGTTTTCAGTAATTTCTCCTCCAATCAAAACTTTCGATTTCCTTTGGGTTCCAAACTAATGTCTGACGTAAAATGATTGAAAGTGGGCGGCGCAAGGCACGCTTTTACCACAGTTCCTGGTTTGGTTTGAGTCCAATTCTCCGACCCCTGTTTTAATAATATGATGAATGAAGCACTAACTTTAGAAATCCTGAATGTGACAGTTATGTCAGTTCGTAAACGTTGTTAAGTGGGTAATTCAATCTGGTATTCGAGTACATTATTTGGGTTTTACAATACGTGTTTTTCTCAAAAGCAGACTTTGAGGAATATCCAGTAATGTTTAAAGAACCCAATATCCAGTAATGTTTTAAAAACTTAATACATTTACATTACCAATGGAATGGTACGTAACACACTTGTTTTACTAGGCGTTAAAAGACTGGGAATGATCTGTTTTGTGGATCACGCGGTATGCTGCTTTTGAATTAAACTGGTACTCTTAGCGGGCCTGCAATAATGTATTAGTATTTTCTAAATTAATCTATCCAGATATCAAAGGATTTTCGCATTATAGTGGATACTATAACCTTCTAGGGAATGTTTGGTGAATATTCTAAATGTCCATATTTTATCTCCCATCTGGAAATCCAGCATGCTCATGTCTTAGCTTTGTACCCATCTAATAATTGGGGATGAATGGTTTGCTTGGTAGTTGTAGAACTTGCGCCCGTTTCCAGTGTTTTGGCAGTGGAAACGATTTTCTCCCGGCGTAACTTGACATTCGCATGGTACCAATTCCCTCTCCATACATATTGCAAGGGGTCCAGCAGAACATACATATTGCAAGGGGTCTAGGCTTCCGGTGATATGTTGCCTGGGCATGGGGTTTTCCAACTTTTACCTTCAGCATTGTTCCCTAAATCGTGGCAAGATTGATAGGCCTATTAAGGTCTATGCGTGCTTCTTTAGTAAATATCCAATGGGACTTCGGTTGTTCGTCTCATTCGAACGACTAGACAGCTGTCCCTGTCAGGCCTTCCGTCCTCCGTTAGTGACATTCCACGCTATGCAGCAAAAGGCCACTACGGCAAAGTGGTAACGAAGAAAGGTCTGTTATTTTTCACCCTGAAGATCTTTCTTCTAGCGTCATCTACAGATGTAATTCGCCTTCTGTGATATGTTCTACCCTTGTCCGTCTCATGTGTATATTTGGATCATCGTTTGCGAATAGAAAGGCTGGGATGTCTATTTCGCCCGAACAAGAACGCAAAATACAATTTGTTTCAGCGCCTCCATTAATATGCAATGCAAAAAGGTTTAGGGTTTAGGTAAAGTATTTTGGTATCCTTGTGGTTTGTTGTCAGTTCTAGGGTATTCTCCACACTAATCTTGATATGTAAGGTTGTTACTGATCATTGCTCGATAAAGATTCCTGTAACAGTGTTGAAATGTTGCATGTCATAAACTAGGGAGTAGTGAACCCATAAACTCGTGTTATTATGAATATCATACATCTACTTCTAAATGTCATTCAAGGAACTAATCTTGAAATATTTTTTGATCCAATCAAGATTAGTATTGAAAGTGTCGAGAATATCTCGGCCTGTGATAATGCTTTCGGTTGTATAATTACTGTCTTTCTTTTTCAAGACGATTCCAAATTACTTTTTAACAAATTTTAAAGAGCTGGGAAAGACAAATGATGTTTCTGGTAACGTAATTGCTGGTTTAGAGTAAAATGATTGTATCTTGTACGGCGAAAGGCGACGTACATCAATAAATGACACTAGAAGAAAGACCTACTTTAGGAATTTTAATTGTGATGAAAAATAACAAACCTTTCTTTCTATATTACCATCTTGCCTGGGTAGTCGTTTGCTGCATATTAGACGCAACAATTGTGTTGCAACAAGATGGAAAGCGGCTGCAAAACCAATGATCGAACAAGATGACTATGCGAAAGTACCGTTATAATTTAATATTCTGAATGACGAAACTGGTACTGAACGAAAAAGCTGACGAAAAAAAATCAATTTTGAATGGAGTGGTTTCTGCCCGCAGAAATACATTACTCGTACTCGTTTTATTTAGTTATGACTGGTTCTTAAGCCACAACGTAGTAGATCTTTTAAAAGGACGGTTTTACAATTTTTAAACAAATGTTTCATAAGATTTTAGATTTTTGTCTGTTTTCGGCGAAATATCCGATACCACCACGAATCTTATAATATACCATTTATATCGCACCTATGTGCGTTTTATACTATTTTCTGACTTGGTATTGGTAGTATTTTAATTATCTTACTCGACTGTGTGTATGCGATCAAGGGTTATAGTACATAATACAAAAAGAAAACAAAATACAACATTGGATGATTGGGAATTAAATTGATTAGTCAACCCATGACAGTCAAATCTACAAAATTTGTTTTTAACACAATCAAAGAGGGTGCCATGGGTATCATTTAAATTTCTCCGCGAAACACAAATTAAAGATGGCAGACTACAATACAAAAGGTCAAGTACAACCCAGGGGGATATATTTTCACCAACAGGAATGGTAACGAGTTAAATGAAACTTGGATTGGGAAATGTAATCGCATTCACCGTCATTATCATTGGAAGCAAGGAAGATAACCCATGTCCCACATGCTACATTAAGAAAAATGCGCGATTATTGGGTCCAGAATAGACAAAGAGTCATTTTTATTTACACTGTCTGAAATAGCTTTGTCTAAAATTCTATACCATTACTTATATCAAAGCCGCGTGGGATTTTTTTTTAATTTCTTAATTGAAATACACAGCGTATGGAGGCTGGCAGCTTAACAAAATCCCTTTAATGATGTACTCCCGAAATTAATTGTTGCTAGAAAGTCAATTGCTTCTGTCTGTATGCTCATGGAAACGTGAGATGACGGTGATATGAAGTCATGGCGGCGAAGACAGTGCGTAGCTGTGGGGTGAAGCTGGGATATTCAAAATCTGTAAAGCAGATCTAGACTGGTTTAGATAAACTAGAAGTGCACTGAAATTATTGAACAATATGCCTTCCGGTAACCCATTTTGCCGAACAAAGAAAACTGTATGAATTAGCTTCTTTGATGATGAAATAGATAATTAACAAACATATCCCAGGGCCGTCAACTTACTATTTCTGAAGAAACAATTTCCGTTAACTATCCCCACAAAATTCAATTAAACAAGTCAACGACAAGCTACTGTAGATAAACGAAAGAAAATTCAGATCTTATTATTGATATCCAAAAGCCAAAGACCTGAAGATGAATTAACATTTCTATATGGACAAAGTTGCCAACGGCTACCTAATTTCTTGAATAACTTTCAGTAAGAGCAGTAGCTTTCATTCACTGTCTCCGCGGAAAGATAGACACGCACATTTAAGATATTCCGATCGTAGACATATAGACCAAAGGTCCATTAGTTCGTGATCCTATTTTACAGTAGATGATAGCCTAAAACGGTATTGTTTGAATAATGTTCACAGCACCATAGTTAATCTAATTTAGCAAAATTTTCCATGAGGTAGAATCGTCTCCCAATATCGAATTTAATGAGTTTGCAGTATCAAATATTACGCCCCATTATATGTTTCTCGTTTGTGTTTACATTGAAAAACTTGTCGGTCATTTCAACTTCTTCAACATCAAAGGCTTTTACACTTGCATGAAAATTACTCAAGTCATATAACTGAGATGAAATGAAATGGGGTTTAAAGTCCTGCTGCTCAAATCGTGTTAACCATCGGGGTTATATTGCACTAAACGCGTTAACGAGATGGGTCTGTTTGCGCAATGAAATGAATAGTCACAATTTAAGCAAATTCTAAGATATCGGTTCTCAAGTTTAGTGAGAATTGCAATTCTCCAAATTGTCGTCAACAATTATAGCTGATCAGAATGCTGAAATGAAATTTGGATATTTACGTCCTTGGTATATAATATAACATATTGTATGTTTTCCCGATTACAGTTTTAATGACAGTGGTTGTTTAATCAAATAATGTCAATTCCAGTAATGCATTTGTGCTAGTTGGGCAAAACTTGAGTTACCCTATGTCTGCCTTGTTAAAGCTGAACTCCGATTACATAACTGCAGAAATAATTAAATAAAATAAAGTTAAGGCCCTAAACAATCGTCATTTGTTTTCAATTGTGGAACAAACATGGCGATTGCTTAGGATAAGGCGGTTTCACTTTTATTTTTAGAGCAAAAGTACACCGTGGTTGACTTATTTCTTCTAATTAGTAAAATATTAGGAACCTGGTGAGATATAATATTTTCATTGAAGTGATAGTGAAAAAACGTCAATCAGTCAATAGTTATTGGATACTGTACTGGTAGCCTGCCCCTTTTTGAACACCGATGCAATCGTTATATTTGTTCTAAAAATTGAAAACAAGTTTGGCGATCGTTCCGTACGTTAAAAGACAATATTAATTGTGTCAGTCATTATCACATATGCGATAGAACTGGTTAAACACATTTCAAATATAATTTTAACACAGAGATCATTGCTACGAACGCAAAAGGAAAACACGAGTTATCCCTCTATATAACTGACTGAAGTGACGAGTAATACAGATACACGACCGAATTTCTGCTCGCTAATAATTATGGGACTGCAAGAGGATATCTGACAATTCAATAAAGTAATCGGCTGTCATTAGTTAAACATGCATTATGCAAGAGAAAAATCTGCCTATTGTAGATCTTTCTTTCTCGATGTCAAGGCTAGTCTGTGATATTTGTTGGATTATGGTCCGATTTGCAGCATAACCTTCCTTCGTGGTTTAACGATTAAATGGATAATCGAGACTATTAGTTTTTCTGGCCGAGGCTAAGCGGAACTTTCATTCACTTAGTTCTCGGTTCATAGTGGACCAATTTGACCATTATAGTGAAAACTGCCAACGCGTTATCTAATCTCCCATAAAGTATCTTTAAGAGAACACGAGAAAAATACAAATGTCCGTACATTCCCTTGTTTTTATTTCTTTTATACCTTATAAAGGCATGGTAATGCACGGACTTTTTCTGCTTTTCTTTCGTGTTCTCTTATCTTGTGGCAGTCAGTTCTTTTTATTAATTTCAGATATCCTCTCACAGTCTCACAAAACAACTTTTTGTCTTCGAAGGAATTATTAGTGAGCAGAAAATCGACCATGTATCTGTTATCAGTCAGTTACAGAGAGGGATAACTCGTGTTTTCCTTTCGCGTTCGTCGCTTCCGATTGTTGAAACCTTTATTACTCATAGCAATGATCTCTGTATTAAAATTATATTTGGAATGTGTTTAATCAGTTCTATATAATGACTGACACCAATATTGTCCTTTAACCTCTTTTTATTAATTATTTCTGTAGTTTTGTTATCGAAATTCATCTTTAATCTCAAATTCTAGAAACAAAGAGTGTAATTGTATACATCTTTGGAATAATAAATTACATTAGTGGTTTACAATATAGTCGTGTGACGCCATTTTAGAAACTATATTCAGTCTCCGTTCGACTGTCTATAAAGAAAAAAGTAATTATAAATGCCTATTACTAATAATTTGTTTTTGGTGTTTAATAATCTATCTTTGGATTTTTTTTTTACCTTATATTATAATAATGGTCTGTACCCAACTACATACAGATTATAGAAAATAAGGGACAAGGTGTCTACTGATAGCAGACAATATAATTTATCACGGGAATTGAAACATATTTTATCAACCCATGATAAGAATTTATTTTAGACCGATTTTATCAGAAATGTTAGCTTATGATCAGTGTCTGAAACTAACAAAATCTATTGGAATTCTCTCTATAGCCATATACAAGGTCAGGTTAGAGTGCAGGGATTTTAAGCTGTCTTCAACGACTTAAAGCACGCTTCTAATTAAAATAACCATTACAGCTGATATGAAAATCGAGGAATTAATTCAACCATGTATTATTTTGTAATTTGTAAAATAATTATACAACTTCATTAAAAGTAAATACCAGGTCGTGAGAGTGTCCTAAATATATCAAATGAATGAAAAGAGCCAAATTAATGTCTAGATTTTCTGGGTTACTTGCCAATATCCACGGGTTCTTTACAGTATTACAGAACTGTCAGTATACGTATAAATATTGATGCACATGTTCTCGCAACTGGAACGCGGTTTTGTTCTACTTCAACTTTTATCTATGAATCAACAGATTGTCATTGGTGATTAGAACAGGTGCGGATCCAGGAATTTTTGCAGGAGGGGGTTTGCCAGGTTTCTGTTATGGAAATCTGCCATCATCGTCTCTAAATTACATTGGCATACATAAGAATTGAGCTTTTTAAACAGAGAAATCATTTTTATACTGATGTAGGATCACTTTGGGATGTAATTTCATTAAGGCATTATTTATTTTATGTAGCTGAGCAGGCACCCCCCCCCCCCCTCTGGATCCGCCCCTGCAGAACAGCATTGCTCAAATGATCAACTGAAAAATGGGATCCATGGTGGCTCAGTAACCAGGTCCTTGGTTCGACCCCCGTGTCGGGATTTTTCAGCATGGTTTCCCCTTGCTAGTTGTGTAAGGGGCATGTTCCTTATATTGTTGAAATTGTTTGCCGTTCTAACACCTGACGTCAACTGGCAGACTATCGCCATTGAAGAGACGACCACTGTCAAGGTCCGTCGCATTATTTCTGTTAGGCTACGTATTTTTTTTTTGTAAATCATTTTTAGTGAAGCCTGTACCATAACAGGCCCGGGACTATACAGCGCAGTGGACGCTAGCTGTCCCCCGAATCCATAGACGATTTGATATTTGTTTATTTTTTTCGCAATGTCTGTTTTCTGTCTTGTCCGCAGGTTAGGTTTGTAGATTTTTGTTTTGCTGTAGTGCGGTCCTCCTGTACTTACTATTTGAAACAGCACTGGTAAAATTTCACTCATAGCATAATGCATGGCATATACCAGTCTTCATTAGCCCAGTTGGATAATAAACCCCACATGAAAAATTTATTCGCTCTCCAGGTCGTCTAGTTAGCTGTATGGATTTTGATCATCAGATTTATGCGTAACTTAAGAAGTTATGTCACACAACTATGTAATTATAATTGTTAAAAGGTTTATTACGCTAGACACATTTGTTTTCACCAAGCCAATTCATACAAAACAGTTTACCGAAAACTTCTTGATGATGAAGATAAAATAGGGTTTATTTCTGCTCCGACTGGGCTAATGAAGACAAGCATATGCAATGCAGTAAGCTATAGGAAATTTTTGCTTGACGGCACTACTGCCTACCAGACCTTCCTATCAAAATTGTAATTGCCAAGGGTTATTTTACGTGCATGCTAATGTGTACACAGGACCTCAGATTTCTGTCCCATTCGTACGACTAGCCCTAAGCTCCAACTTATCGGGTATAGATTATTGAGATACACATTGTGCCTCTAAGTGTAACTACTAATATATATACAAGTCTTTTTCATTGACACTTATTTCTGGTAATTCACTTAGCCCAAATTTTATAGTTGTGGCAGTTCAATACATGGGGTAGAGTATGCCTACTTTTCCATGGATACTGGATAGTTGATTTAAGTACTATTATCTGAGACTGTAGGAGTAGATAGGGGTACAGTCCCACTCCTATGGCCCATGTATACAGTGTATGCTGGTTTTAATATTTAATGGCCAAGAATACTAATGACTCTATCCTGTTAGAAAATGATTTATTTACAATATGATATTTACAATGTGATTTCTTTGTTGATATAATTATATGGTGTCATCATTTTGTGTTATAATCCATGCTCAGGTTTATCTTCATCACTCTCTACATCATTTTCTACATCACTATTCTTAACTTCATTTTTTACTTCATCACTATCACTGTCATTTAACTTTTTCTTGTCCATCTTAGCTATTAATTCTAAAATTTAAAAAAATATTTAACAATTTATAATCAGCCACCTTGTATATATAATAACATTCACTACATACACACACAGCGGTTCCTGCTGTTGGCTAAGAAAGTTGCAAGGGATTTGTTAGCCCGTTTCCCCTAGTATGGAATAGGAATTGTCGCGTGCAACCTATCAACAGGGGAAATTTACATAGGGAGGAATGCAGAGAACAAGCTTGCGGAAAGGTAGGTTGACCTAGTTACGAGTGATATCAAAGATCTGTAATTAATAAAGGGAAACAACTCCCGTTAAGCTGGAATGAAGGAATCCCTATTTCAAACGGCCCATAGGTAACTTCAGACAGTTTTACATGTATAGACAAAAAAGGATTCACTCTATTTAAATTTTAAAATTCACTAGACTTTAAGTATAACCTAAAGAATAACCTAAAAAAGTAATGGAAAGTAATTTGTATACCTTTAGCAGGATTAAATACACCATTTGTCTGTTCATTACATACAAAACATCTTTTACTCTTTCTATAATGACTTAAAGCACATTTCTCACAAAAATAATGTTTACACCTGAAATAGAACATACACAAATCAATCATATCTACAATTGTAAACTTCCCTACACATTCTGATGGGGATTTTTTTAAGTATAGTCTCATCCATCAGGATTTATGCAGTATGGGCAAAATAACTGGTGGTATACTCACATGCGCCAACAATCAATAACAACTGCTTTCTGGGTTATTATTCGAAATAAAATTATATGGGTGGAGCCAGCAAGTTTTATTTGGAAAAACAACCTTGGAAATCGGTTGTGATTTAACTTACACATGAACATAAACTAAATAGATTATCGCCAGGTATTATCCAGTATCATCGGCTGCTTACCTGGTTAATCTCAGTATATAAACCCCTAATGACCATAGTCTTTTTATGTAACATCAATAGTTAATATGGGAGATATAGTCTAAAGGTGTGTTTATGCCTGTACTACCCTGAAATTTCCAACATTTAAATGTTGGCATTTTGTAAAATTCTAATGTAAAGTTTGGCAATATCTGCCAGACTCGCAATATTACTAAAGATGTCTTATTTGTATGAAGTAAACATTATTAATTCGTTTTTCTTAAAAATTTTGTCATATTCTTATAAACAAAAAAATCAACAATAACTTACTTTGTTACTATCGGATCTTTGAAATAATTTCTACAAATAAAACATTTAAATGGCAGATCATCCTCGTCACTACTTATTTCATAATTATCATTATCTGTAATATAAAATGATAAATGTGGATTATTTATCAATTAAAATTTTATCATTTAATATTATGAATCAGATTGGTATGTTAACAATGCACCTACAAATTTGAGAAAGACAATATGCATTATTATACTGGGAAAATGTACAGTGCTTTTGTCGATATCTATACCTAACTTCCTTTCAGCACAAGATAATAAGGTTTTCATTCAGAGCAAATAACAATTACATATGATATTTCTCTACTTCAATATATCAATGTATCACTGCCAATTAAGAGGAATATATGCAATAACACTGGGTTTAAGAAATTACATTGCAATTGGGTCAAGGGCTAAAGGATTTCTTTCAGTGAAGGTTAATGCTTCCATTCCTTTCTGAAGACATATAACGCTTACTTACAGTTCATTATAACATTTAGGATGTCCACCTAACCATGCCGTACAATTACAAAGTTTAGGATGCCAGCCTAACCATACAGTAAAGATTCCCTCCTATAAACCTGTATTATAATCTTTGATTCCAAAATGGAATTGACCTTCGAGATGTTTGATTCTCAAACGGAATTGACTTTCAAGATGTTTGATTCTAAAAAGAAATTGACTTGCAAGATCAAAGAAAACTGTCATTGATATACATTCATTCTAACCCTACCATTTTGTCCATATCTGCCTTCTGTCATTTCTCTTTCCAGCTGCCAGCCATGTTTATAATCACTTCTGTCATGCAAAAATTTACAGCTGTCTGAAAGAAAAATATATTTAAGTTTAAATCTAGTCGTTCAAATTGCACAAAAAAAAAAGTCCTGTTTACAAATTGGCATGTACGTAAAAAACACTTAAAAATCAAAATTTGATAAAAGAGAAGGTTGTAGTACCTATGTCTGGGCGAAATTTCTCTCATAGCACAGTGTCAGATGTATTCCAAGATGGAGTAATATACAATAGGACTTTAAATCCTATTTCATTTTCATTCTGAACACATCAAAAAGGCGGGTATTCAATATAATGGATTACACACATTATTTAATCAATATAAATTTTTTACTTTAATCTTACCTCCAAAACCACAAAAACCAGTTTCTTTATAATCTTTACATATATCAGGTTGATAATCCCAGCGTACTGTAGCACGGAGATGAGCTGGTGCACGAATTGGACCTTTCCTGTAAAAAAAGTTAATATAATATTAGCTCTCATATATCTTTGCTGCTGTGTTCCTTTGATTAGTGACAGCGAAAACCTTTTCCTTGAAAAATTTACCAGCAAAAGTTGACTAATTCATTAAATAATGATGGGTTGCCAGGCAATAAATCATACTCCCACATACAAGTGTCAGGGCAGTCTACAAATTTTGAAACATATTTATTCTTTTGTAGGTAATCTAGCATTTACAAAACACCGAAAACTGATCAAGAGTAGCAACCTATCCATGAAGTACCAATCTCCAGAGCAGATTGTTTTCAGAGGCAGACATGAAACAATATAATTAGAAAATACATTTTGAGTTAGCTATTTCGAAATTGGAGGGCACTTCTTCAGAAAAGATGACACTTTTGCCGAAGGGGGGGAACATAGCCATGCATACCTATACCCTGGTAGGAAATCTTATTGGATTCAAGAGTTATCAACCATTTCAGTTGTCTTTTGTTTTCGCATTCATGAGGGCTGGGTAAGTGGTTGCCTAACCTGCCTATAAACATCATAACTTTTAAAGCTAATATAATAATTAGCAAGAATTAGCTTTTACCACATAATTAAACAATTAATACATTTAAGATTTTAGTTCACAGTATTACCTGACCATTCCACTAGCAGCATTTCCCTGTGCTGTATCTTTCTTCTCATAATACTGAGCATAATTATTCAAACCTCTATATACTTTATCATCTTCTTTACCTTTTAAATCCTGTTAAATAATATACACAATTACATATATATATACAGTCTGTTGTGAGACTAATTTATTTAATTAAAATTTTATAAATCTATAATACAAGTTGTTAAAAAAGACAGGAATGCATTCTATAATAAGCCTATGCATTGACAATTATTAGCAGTTGGGGAAACCAGAGACCCAGAGAAAACCCACAAACTGGGTATAGAAACTGTTCATACCTTATTAACTTGTAAAGATCGTTCATATATAGCCTGAGCATCTTTACTTAGTTCTGTATCGATCTCTACCACTGCTGTAGCACCTGAATCATCTGGACCTTCTCTTTTCTATCAAATATACATTTTAAAACATGGTAAAATTACACAATAACAGTTTCTAAACAAAAGAGTAAGAAGCAGGAGTTGACAACTCATAGCACAAGGTTTTCAACTCACTTTTTATAATAACTGTATGCTTTGTGTTTAAACAAACTGTCTACAAACCAAAACGCAATTTTAGTCTTTTTCACAGTAACAAGTATTCATTTATCTAATCCTAGCCTATGTGATGCTTTTAATCAACGTCTAAAAAAAACAAGCAAAAATTATCTTTTCAATCAGCAATCATGCTGTATTTGAGATCAGTGAAACACAGTTACCCTTATTGATAAGATATCCTGTATGTCTTTTTATAAAATGTCCCTGATACAATCTTGACAACTTTACTAATGCTATTAACTACTGTAACAGCAATCGTAACTGGTTGGTATAAGTTATATTAGTTCTTATAGAATATTACAGCCTTTATCTTCTTTTTCTTTGGGAAAAGTAATATCATAACGTAACACATACAATGGTGCTCTATAAATTAAAATAACAACAAACATACCAGGTAAACCACCTGAAACTACCTGTACCCTAACACTACCCACTAGTTACTCGATCATCAGATCATGTTAACAATTCACAATAAGAAAAATAAAGAATTTACAGAAGACATATAATTACCCCTGTTCTGCTTGATTTATATGATACAGACATAGTACCAGCTTCATCTTCACTACTAGAACTGTATTTATCAGCATTAAACAGTTTCACCTTCTTTGTCTAGAAAAATAAAATACGTACTGATAGACAAGTTACAAGATTGTACTACTCATTGACACTCTTTTGGCATAAAATAAAGTCATCAGCATATATATCTTACTATAAGATTATATTGTGAATTACAAATAAAAATATTACTATCTTATTGCTATAAGACAGATTACTATTTGTCATAAATACAGTCACTCTATTTCTAACTGCATGCATATACAGTTGATCTAGATTAGATTTGCATCTAATTATAAATCCTGTTTGTTGCATATATTACTTTTAGAATCTGATACAGTGAGAAAATTCCTTTCTTATTACAGCAATGATGTGCCAATGGCATTGTCACTACAATATCAAATTTCTCATGGCTTAATCCATGCTAATATGTAATCAGATTGAATATTGAATATCTATTCAAGAAAACAATCAAAATACCAACGTCCTAGCTTAGATTAAATTGGTTTCATAACTGGCCTATCATTAAATTTTGATGGACAGTAAAATGATTGCTGGCTTGTCTCCCATAATCTGGAAAAACCTAGTAACTCTGTTGAATGAAGTTTTGAGTAAACACAGGAAAACTGTTTTGTTAAAGCCCCAATACCACTCTTGTTGTAACTGAATAATATGTCCCAATCTTCATTCTGGTCGACAAATTGTATTATTTTACAATATTCCAATTAACTGATGATATAAATTTCATTTTAACACACCTAATTTAAAAAACTGGAAAAATTCAACTTATTAATTTGAAAAGTCTAACGTAAACCTTTTCAAATGTGACATGGATTTTAAAGTATTTTTGAACCCTCTGGAAAAGTAAAATAGGATGTAATGGATAATTTACACAACAGGTAAGACACTAAAACATCTAGTACTTAGAATAAGGCTATTATTTATTTTCTGGAGCTATACCAAGCCAGCAAGATGTCTATTGTCCCTTTAAGCTACTGAATATATATATATATAGAGAGAGAAATGGGGTTTAATGTTCACTCAACAAAAACTAGGTCATTTTGGGACTAACATATGATTTAATTTTATTTCAATAATTCGCTTGCACGTAGGGGGCTTTAGCAGTGGGGGGAAACCGGAGTGCCCGGAGGTTGAGAAAGCACCCCTATCTCCATGCCACATATGCTCACACTGGGAATCGAAACCACAGCCGCGAGCCAGAGATAACCGGTCAGCTAGAGGTCGAAGCGCAGCACTCTAGACCACTAGGCCATCCCACCCACCCCCTGAATATATAACCAATTTGATTTTGTCTTTTTAGATGAAGATAATTAGAAGCCCTTTCGGTGAAGGAGAAATAACCCTATCATTACCTACATGTGTACTGAGTCCAAATAAGGGTCTAACTCAATTTTCACCAAAATTTGACTTGCTAGGTTTTTCCAGATTATGGGAGTTGTTGCATAGCGACAGCAAGCATAGATCCATGCAATTTTAATTCCAAATAATTTTGGAAGTACTGAACGGAATTTAACTATTATTGGACTGATATTCCTATTAGTGATTCATCTTTCACAATATTGCAAGCAATTCCTTCTGTTTAAAAGCACAAGGATTTAACCTCCTTCAGCTTAATATTAAATGTAAAATATTAGTGATTACCGACTGAACCATAGGATTGACTTTTCGCTTTAAAGATGAGGTTTTCACAGCAATATTTCCATCACCACTATCGCTCTTGTCACTGTCTGAAAAATACGAAAAATAAAAGTTATTTATGGATATAAGAAATATACTAAGTTAAACCCCATGGGCTGGCTCTGATAAAGGGTGACATACCCATTTACACTTTAGTTTCATAGTACTATTATAGAACTCTTCATGAAAAATCAATTTGTGTTGCTGATATAACTGTGCCTGCTTTGGTTTCCATGCTTTTGGATGGATTTGGCACTCTTATAAACGTACATTATTACTTAGTATAACTACCATATCAAAATCTTAATTGAACCTTGTTCGGAGTAGGATATGTCATTTCAATATGAATCAGTAGTTCTGTTTGGTACTTAATAGTGAATACTGAATAGGCATACTGTTCAACCTATTTACACCACTACCTTAATCCTATTTGGTATTTAGTTCTGGAGAAATGTTTTGCTAGTGTCCGGAAATTCCAAATGGGATTATACTACCCATGGAGCTAGTCTACTGAACATTTGTTGGAATGGAACCCTTCAGGTTTCTGGTTCCATTTTCAGAATGTAGATTTTTGACCATACAGTGTAATCAGTCATGATCACATTAAATTTTGTACAAAATCTATGACCTTTTTCTACAAGAATTTCATATTTTTAAGTTATATTTTTAAAATGTTTTAAAATAAAGCTGTAAAATAGATGGTAACTATAAACAGTCCTACCTTGTTCAAAAATAATCCCATTAATCCTATAATTCACTATTGCCAGTTGAGAAATTGGCAAAAATGTCATTTTCAACGTCAAATTCAAACGTTTGAAGAAATTTATAGCATAATTGTGGGGATAATTATGTTTTAAATATTTCCGAAGTTAATGATTTTTAAGTGTCAGAAACAATGCCTATGATCGCATAATAGTGAGTTGACAACCTATTGAACAAAAGACATAGCATAGAACCATGATTATATGTTTTTAACTTTCTTAGAAAATATGAAATTCTTGCTTTAATTTAAGTATTACCAGCCAGAGTATATATTGTGAAACAAAAAGAAATGTAAGTACTCAGATTTTACATGATCTGTTTATTCATGGGTATAGACAAATTATATCTTCATTAGAAATTTGTCTCAATAAAACTTTATAAAAGGTCTGCTAAACGTTTGTCTCTACTTTCAATTTGTTTACTTGGCGTGAATTTCCACCACATTTATTTGGATAATTTCATAACAAGGGACAAATATATATCATTTTTGCCGCATGATACTTTCGCACCTTCACTACTGCTTTGTTTTTTTCTTCTATTTCCTTTTTGTTTATTCCTCTTCTTGAAAGAAAATGAACAAACATTGGACTTTTCTTTGGAAGCGGATTCAGCGTCAGCCATGTTGGATTCAAGAATGCCTAACACAAATATAAAACAGGTGTTTATTGGCTAAATCAAAAAACTTCCGGATAGCAGAAACCAATCAAAATGAAGCTGACTATTGTCATCAATTGCAAATTAAAAGTAGCACCATCGTTGATCCATTGTTGTTGGCGCAAATTGAGAACGAAAATGTCGGAAAACGGGATTGACTTTAACGTCGGGGTCATATTACCAGCAGGTGGAACAGGGGAAAGAATGGGTTTACACCAGCCTAAACAATATAGTGTTATTTGGGATCAACCATTGATGTATTATACTGTCGAAGCCTTCCACAGGTATGAGCTATGACTATGGACATGGTAAGCTTCGGGCGTTCACGCGGGACGAACAACCTGTCTCAGTGTCAGGTACTGTCTGTCATAATTAATATATGGTGTGATAATCTGTCAATTGCAAGATAATTAAAGTTGTTTTTTGTTTAAATTAACCACATTAAAGGAGCTAAATCGCTAATGTTTTGGACCTAGAAATTGACACAAGTTAGTGGGTTGCAAGGCATATCAATATCAATGGTTTCCGTTTTTACTTTAATTTCAAATCAGTTATGTTCGGCGAAAAAAGCCAGAATTCTCAATCGAATGCAGATTTCTAGCATCTGGTTATTCCAGTCTATATACGCCGTTTGATTTGGTGCAATGTGTCTAGCTTCGCCCCTCGAGTTTCTTGTTACAACTGAGGCTGAAACGCATTATGGTACACGATTCGTGTACCAATGGGAAAATTTTTATTTTCTCTTAAATATTGGATATCAGAAGTGCAACTTTTTCAGGTAAGATCACACAGCATCAATGTTGATTTAAATTGACAAATAATTGGTGTTTACAATGTTGAAGATTTTGGATGATATTGAGTTAGAGTCAATAACCTGTCAACACTTTTCATGCCGTCATTGGGTAACAACGTTAATCCCATCTATTATTTTTGTTGATTTATAAATTATTATTGTTTAGACCGTAATGCTTTATCTATGGTTCATCTAATTACAACATTTACTTTTATCCTATGATATTGATGACAGTCACTAGTTAGGATCCCTTATGACGAAATGTATATTATTTGTGTTCCGGTATATTGAAGAATCATTCGAAGTCTGTTATATCTGAAGAGAGAATCTGCATTTCTAAAATATGATCATTTTTAGATGACAAACTTTTAATATAACCCCACAGTGAAGTGTGGAGTATTGTTGTCACCTTAATTGTTTCTCACTCCATCTATCCATTTGTCTGTCAGTCCATTAACAACTGACTTGTGAACACAATAGAGCCTTCAGTTTTTGACAGGTTTTTTCCAGATTAATTGTGAACAATTGTGGTCATGAGAGGACAAACCCTATCGATATTCAGTGTTCTGCCACTTTTCATATTGAAATTATCCCCAATTTCCCCAAAACCTTCTGTTCCAGAGTTATACTCACCATTTGCCAATAACCTTGTAAACACGATTAAGGTAACAATTTGTAAATTGGGTACGAAACAGTGAGATTCAGTGATTTTCTGCTCGCGTTTCCAGAAAAATTGTGAACATTGATAGAGGCTACACTGCAATCTCATCGATATTCCATCTTTTGAATTGATTTTTTTTTTTTTTTTCAAATTTGTTGTGAAGCATTGTGGTCAAAGGACAAACCCAATAGATAGGGCAAAATCGCCCTCATCTTTAGGAATATATTATGTTAGTCACAAAATAACTAGAATATTGTGTTGATTATAAAAGATGTTAAAATTCTTGTCATATTATTCTGATAAATCTTACATTATACTTGTTTTCTTTTCAGGTTATCATGGATAAAGTATATTATTGTTGTAGTGTCAAAGGATTATGTTCACTGGATGGAAGAATTTGTAAGGAAATATAGTTTTTCTAAAGTCCATGTTGCCATTGGTGCAGATACAAGGCATCGTTCTATTTATAATGGAATAAAGATGGTAGAAACAGGTTATTGTGAAATTCTTTGTACATTTCTAATTTCTGGCTAAAAAAATAACCCCCTTTAAAAGGCACTTGACAAAGAAACTATAGAATTACATCCTTATAATAAGACGTAGAAATTGTAATAGGACAGATAGATGTAATTATTTGAGATACTGTTGTGCCTCAATATCATGAGGAAATTGGAGAACATTTAATATTGAGCCAGTGAGATGTGCAACTGCCTCAGAGGTAAAAATAAACACAATTTGTGCTTGATAACGACAAGAGAATCATTGTTGAAACGTAGCTTTAATAGAAATATAGTAATTGTTATCCATATAACTTTTGTGTTTATTTTTAATGTGTTCAATTACTAAATGCCATTCAAACAGTGCCTCAGAGGTCTCCCTTAACTTAGGGTACTTGACTTTAAGGATGATTGTCATGGGCAGGATTAAAGAATGTCTAATCAATTGTCTTGTCACACGTTTTTGTCCAGCCTTTATCAATATCTGATGGACCCTGTCTTGCTGTAAACAATCTGCCAGTCTCAGGATGGTTGTGCAATGCCATCCAAGTCCTTGGGCAATGGCTCTGGTACTCACGTCCACTTGAATTAATGCAATGTCTTGTTCGTTGTGTTCAGGTTGCAAATTCTGCACATCGTCAAGTCTTTCACAGACCCAAGCTTTTTAAAAGCCACATTTTATATGCCATATGAACAATAGAATCATATTTTTCGACAATCCTATTATGTCTATTCATGTCTTTGTGTTTGAGAGAAATATATCGATTTGGTGTACAGATGTTGTTGCCGTTGCATACAGAATGGCAAGATTATATATATATAAAGTGTATTTCTCTTTCAACAAGATTTGCAATCATCCATTTATGAAAGTGCCTGGGTTTTAATGCTTCTCAATATATTTTCTATCACTTTTTATGCGGCCACATGGAAATGTGGTCATATATTGCCGTTGCCCTTTCCACCCCGCCCATCCGTCCGTCGTCCACAATTTCTTGTGAACGCACTAGAGGCTAAAGTTAATATCCGATTGAATTTAAATTTACACATAGTGTTTAAGGTCATGAGATGAAGAAGCCTATCCGATGATTACTGCCAGAGTTATGACCCTTGATCACATTTAAAAATCTTGTGAATGCTCTTGAGGCTAAAGTTAATATACGATTGACTTGAAACATGTACACAGTGTTTAAGGTCATGAGACGAAGAAGCCTATTGATTTTCAGCGATATCTGATAATTACTGTTAGGGTTATGGCCCTTGATCACTTTGAAAAATCTTGTGGACACTCTAGAGGCTAAAGTTAATATCCGATTGATTTTTAATTTCTACACAGTGTTTAATGTCATGAGACGAAGAAGTCTATTGATTTTCAATGATATCTAATTATTTCTGCCAGAGTTATGGCCCTTGATCACTTTGAAATATCTTGTAGACGAAGGCCATGAGACAGACAATCGAAACAATTCTAACCATTTCTGATAAATACTTAATGGGTTATTATTTGTAATAAGATTTTCATGTGTTGTAAACGTGTCCTTACTGACAAAAGAAAAAATAAACAACCCTTGTTGACTGCCCAGACGACTTAGCTGTTTTGGGCCTATGTTTCCTTGCCCGGCATCCTATCTTTAAAAAAACAAAAGGGTAAAACAAATTTAATGATTCTATTATAAAGTGGATGGTCATGGATTTTAATCAGTGGTATTGTACATTATTTTTCAGTTTGTCCTAAGCCAGATATTGTTTTGATCCATGATGCTGTGAGGATATTTGCAGAGGAAGAATTGGTGAAAAAGATTTCACTTTCAGCTAAATTACATGGGGTATTTTTTTCTGTCATAGTCATTCAATGTCAAGTAAACCAAATTCTCAAGAAGTTGTAAAGATACAGACAGACATAAATATTTGAATATAGACAATAATTGTCAACTTAGTACAGAATATTTATTTTTGACTCAATTTTAAGTCAAGTCTAGAGAATAATTGAAGCTCTGAATGTCTCACTCTTTTGAAAGCACAATTTTTTTTATTGTATTGCTGTTATAAGAAAACCAAATGTAGGTCATATAAATTGGTTAAAATTTATATTATTAAGATACAAGCCAGGGAGATCATACAGTCTTCAAAGGAGAAAGATAGTTGATTAGATTAGACAGATTATGAATAGATTGCTGATTGCAACTTTGTACGTTCCTGAATCAACAAAATATTATGCTTTGTTTATCACTTCACACCTGAATCTCACCTGCTTGTTATTAATTTTTCATTTAAAAAAAAATCAATATCTTTTATATACATGAGTTCATGTTGATAGTTTTTTGATAATTATACGTATACAGGATAGTGCTTACTAATGTATTTTATAGGCAGCTGGTGTGACTAGACCGTTAGTGTCTACAGTAGTTGCTGTTGGTCCAGACAGACTTCTATCTGAATCATTAGATAGAAGTTTATATAGATGTAGTGAAATGCCTCAAGCTTTCCAATATAACCTCATAACAAATGCATACAATAAGGTATGGTGACCTAATATTAGATAGGTAGATAAACTGATAAACAAACAATACAACATTTTAGAGATGATGTTTTTTATTTAGCTCATTCACACAATTTCAATGTGATGTTAGTACAGCGTTTTATAAATTCTATTAAAGATCACTGGAAAAGCTTTAGAGAGAGAGAGAGAAATGGGGCTTAACGTCCACTCAACACAACTAGGTCATTTCAGGACTAATATATGGTTTAATTTTATTTCAATAATTCGTGTGCGTGTAGGGGACTTTAGCAGTGGGAGGAAACCGGAGTACCTGGAGAAAACCCACGAGGTTGGACAACCAGGGATTTGAGAAAAGCTTTAGTATTTTTTTTAGATAATACAAGTAATTATGTCAACATATCCTTTCCGTAAAGTATGTCAATGTTATATGCCACATGTTAATTTCAACCTTAAAGGGCCAATCCCAATAACTTTTGGGGGAATAAAACTGCTTAATTTTGTGTTAAAATCCCTTATAACCCATTACCTAAGGCCGACCAACTAACCGATATTTGTGATATGCTTGTAAATAACTTAAACCTGACAGTCTTCATCTGGAAACGGAGACCGTTGTATTATACAGTATCTGGATAAAACCAGACTTCTTTCTATAAAAATGATATGTAGGTGAAATTTACCCTTTGTTATCAAGTACAGTACATGGGTCATTCACTGTATAGACCTCTCAAGAAACGGGAATTGATTATTAGGTCACCCAATCAAAAATTTGACCCGAAATCTTAAAAGGGTTACGTGTCCGGATAAGCAGTGTTGACGTTAACGTCAAAACGACTCAATATTTTGAGCTGAAACTTTGAGCCAAGGTAAATACACCATGTCTCTATATTTTGGTCCATAAATTTTGTAAATGCTGGGACTTTAATTTTTGAGACTCTGTTCTTATCGGGATTGTCCCTTTAACGATTTCTGCCGTTCTCTGTGAATAGTTGTAACTTTCCACAAATATGGAAGCTGGAACGTTATTCTTGTCATTCTGCTCATTGAAATATGGACTAGAAAGAACGGTGGAAATCTACCTGTTGAAGAAATTTACCTGTGACAGGTAACATTAGCATCCAGGATTGTGTTATACTTATGGAAAGGATATGGTGACATAATTCCTTGAGGGGGGTTGGATGGCCGAATGGTTAGCGTGCGTGCGCTGCATCATACAGCCTGCCATTGAGTCAACCGGCGTGGTTTCAAATCCCCTGTTGTACGTGGCAAGGAGTAGGGTCACCTGTCCAACCACGTGGGTTTTCTCCGGGTACTCTGGTTTCCTCCCATTGCTAAAGAGCCCTATGCGCAAGCGATTTAATGGTATAAAATTAAACCATTTGTTAGTCCTGAAATGACCTAGTTTGTGTCGATTGGACGTTAAACCCCATTTCTCTCTCTCTCTCTCTCATAATTCCTTGCATTATTTAAAAAATATATGAAGCTTTTCCAGTGAGCTTTAAACTTATTTTACCAGATATTAAAGCTTTTGAGAAAAACAAATATACTGTATAAGTATTGACTTATCTATGATTAAATATATTTCTATAAATCTAGAGAAAGAAAATATAAATTGGATATGAAAGGTAATCAGTCTCCAGAAAAAAAAGCAAATCATAAAATGAAAAGCAAAACAATTTATCAGTAATCAGGTTTTCTTGTCAACTAAATAACTTCCTTGCTGTCATAATATTTTATTTGATATGAAATTTATTAAATATAGTATACAATGCAAATATCTTTCTTATATTAAGTGTACTGAAGATGATTTTTTATATGGAACAGAATGTTTGCTACTTGCTTTGAAATATTCCAATGTAAAAGCTCATATAGTCGAAGGAAATGCTTCTTTATGGAAGGTAAATAAAACTACTTTTACCATTTACTGAGAGAAAATATATATGTTTATGGTAGAATATTATTTAAATGTTATTTTTCCAACATTATGCTAGGGTTTTTAATGTTTTTTAAGGTTATATTTTCTGTATACAGATGTTCCCTATATACAGATAATAGGGAGTGCAATGTTATTTATCCTATATACTGGATAACTGTTCCCTTTTCATATAAAATGAATGTTATAACTTGATCTGTATGAAATTGGCTTGTATATGGCCCCCAATTACCCACAAAAGAATAAATATGTGAAAAGCATTGTCAACCACTCAGATAATTTAGCTGCTGTGGGTGTATGTTCGTTGCCTGGCAATCTATCTTTAATTTCTTATGATCCGGTACATTAATACATTATTGATTTAAACTGAATCAGTTATAGAAAATTATTATTGATTTTTTATACAAACCATAATAATCAATTGTTTATCATTGATTATTGTGACTAAAAAATATAGTATTTCACAACTATTACTGATTATTGTGCATAGAAATATGAATAATTTTATACCATTGTAATAATCAATTCGTTGACTATTGCTGATATAAAAAAAAGAAGTTGTTTTGAGAGAATATTATGCTTAATATAGTTCAATTGGAAGGCCGGAAAGAACTTGGTAACATGTGGCCAAGTGAAAAAAGATTAAAATTGTTGTTGTTTGTTGTTGTTTATTAAAGATTTAAAGTCCAATATATATGATATTATGGACAGGTTGATTTGATTAAATTATTTATACTTTATGGGTTGTTGAAAGTTAGTAAAAACATACATAAAGATCTCTATTTATACCATAGGCACTTCATAAATATTATTCCATAATGTATATAATGAATCATGCATACTTGGAGTGACATTGCTGAAAATTATAAACTTATTAGTTTTAAAGATAAATTAAAACAAATTTTTAGATTAGCAGTACACTGAAGTCTGGATGAAATAATTTATTGACATTAATTGTCCTATAATTAAATCAGTTATTAAATATGAATATTAATTTAGAAAATCTAATTATGTAAGTTCTATGACATTCAACCCTTTTAAATAGGCCTACTTTTCTTTTAATATTGGCACTTACTGTACACCAACACCATTTTAATTACAAACTAATTTAAGAAACTACGTTTTCAACCGCTGAGAAATATGGGGTTTTATAGGATACAGTAAGCTGTAGATGGCTATAGCAGGTTATTTCATGCAAAGATTGGAAATGATTTTTTTTGTGAATTATAATAAGAATAAACTGAAACAAAATTGCATCACTTTTTTTCTGTATTATTTAAGGTTACCCATAAAAGAGATTTATATGCAGCAGAAGGTATACTAAAAGGTCAGTATTTTATGTCCGTTCCATAGAAAACTAATGAATGATATATGAAAGTATTCTGAATATTATATTATTGTCAGAATTTCAAAGGATATCACAAAGTCAAGGGTAGGTTTGCAAAACAACCCATCCACAATTAAGTCTGTTGTTGTTGTTACTCAGAATGCCACAAGGACTTGAGTAGTTAAGCTGGATGACCACGTAAGAACAGGAATGTTGGTATATGCAAATAAATAATTTGTGAATCGAGCTGTGTTTTGTCGGGAATGTCATGTTCAATACAATGTTGTTTTTCTTACAATATGGAATGTTGTGAGATGGAATGCTTTCGTGGTATTAACAAACATAATTTAAGTTGTCTGGATGTGTACAGGAGCTGTCTGTTTTTTTCTAAAAAATGGACAGATTTGTTTGCGATAGTGTTGTGGTTTGTGTTGAAGTAATCTTGAACCATCACCAAGAGAAACAGGCCTCCATCACATTCAAGCCTAATCATTATGATTTCAGTGTTTTTTCCATCTTTTTTCTTTTTAAATGTGTCCTGTTAAACCTTGTAATGCTAATTGCATATTTTTACTATTTCAGAAAAATTAAATATGACATATCTAGTAAATATAAAACATGATACCAAATTATGCTCAGTTTTTAAAAAGCATTTCAAAGACAAATATTTAAAGGTAATGTCTTTCTCTCTGTTTCGTCTGTCAGTTTTCAGTTCTTACTTTTGTTTTAAAGTTTGCTGGGATTGTTCAACAAGTGATAAAGAGTAACTCAGCCAAGAATCGTGCATCAATTTCCTGTGACTGTAGCCTTGTAATACTCCACATGTCACAGTCTCTGAGTTTTGGATATTTTTTCAAACTTGTTGGGATTGTTTGAGGTTATAAGGAGACTGTTGAAATTCAGAATTGGGCCTGTTATTGAAATCTTGTAAACACCCCACAAGTCAGGGTTTTGGGTATCATACTGTCTAATTTACTGCACATGTCACCAAAATAATATACACATTTCAAATCTGATCGTGTTAGATTCTTGCAACACTATATTCAGTGATCTTAAATTTTCTCGAAACAGAAAGTTGAATAATAGAGTCTCAAAACTGGCATTGTACAAGAGGAGATTATCATATTTTTTAAATCATTGCAGCTGTTCCTAGAAATATCATTTAAGATTTGGGACCTGTCTGTACAGGTATACTCATATTAGATTTTGAGGACATCATGTCAGTAGATTTCTGGAACAAGTTAAAACATTGTTTGAGATTTGGGATAATTAGCAAATCAGTTTACAATGATGTGAAAATAAACATTTTTAATTCCAAGCAGAAAGTGACATTTTTCTGTGAACAAATAGGATTTAGCAGTGCAAAAATAATCGCGAGGGTTGGACGATAGAGGTTGCAACTATTCTCGTTAAGTCATTGCTCTTGAGATGTTGGGCACAATAACAGAACAACATATTTCACAGCACGTTGTTTACTTTTATTATGTTTACAATATAACATAATTGGATGTATCCCAAGGACATATTCCTTGGGCAATTGTTTCATTCTTTCCAGAAAATATAAATGCCCCCAGGCTAGATCTCTTATCATTTTCTTTTATTTCAGACTATTGTTTCAACTCTAGATAAAGTTGTTTTTGAAGATTCTTTATTAAATACAATTGTTGACTTTGTGGATAAAGACAGATTATTACAAGATAATATATTGGAGTTATATCGAGACATCTTCTCAACAACACTTTCACATATCAAAATGATAGTTCTCATTTGTCAAGTAGAAGCAAATAGCGAAATTCTACAAATATTTCCAAAAGTTTCTGAGAAGTATCGAGATCATGCCAGATATTTGCTACAGAATCACAAGACCCTATTGAATGTCATTTTAACAGTAGAAAATGTAAGTGTAATGCATTCATATAAGATCACGCCAATAATATGTTTCATAAGATTAAGGCAGGGATTAATTTTCAAATCGTCAATTTTGTTTAAACCATGTGGGTAGTCTTATCTTGATCGGTCAATATGATTTCTGTATATTGACAGTCAAGAAAAACTGAATCTATGCTAGTACTAGATATAAAGGGTATATTATGGTTTCAGTCTTAGTTGACCTTCATCAGACCCATACCATCACCGAAGACTAAAATGGCATACCATTAAAGATCCAGGGGGATATAACTTATCCGAAACAGTATACCACTTTAAGTGTAGTGATGGACAATGCTCTGCAGGACATGTTTTAACCATTTTCATTTTGTATAATTGCAGCAAGAAGATAACCTTGGCCAGATGTGTGCTGATATAGTATGGAACAGAAGCGAATCTCTAAATGGACAAACTTTCATTTTAAATTGATTATATTTTTTTATTTAAAAGAGAAGAAAGAATCATATTATGCATTTACATCACAGGACAAAAGTGGACTTTTCAAATAACTTTTCAGTTTCTTACCTCCAACTAAAACATGTTAAATTTTATGGTGGCAGTACTACACTCTTTAATCCCACTTCCACAACCGCTCTATTGATTTTAAATTGTTTCTGATAATACTCAACAATTTCAGATAATTAATGTCTTGAATAAGGAACTTGGTCGATGTTAAAATCTTGTGGATTTATACACAGTGTTTTTTGCACGAGACAACAAATCCTATTGATTTTCAATGATTTCAATAATTACTATTGAAGTTATAGCCCTTGATCAATTTGAATAAATATCGAAGAACCCTTGTGGATTGTTCATAGGAGTTATAGCTGCTGTGGGCATACGGTTCTTTGCCTGGCAACTTATTGTTCCCTTATATACCACTGCCTTATGTAGAATGTTTGCCATGTACTGACTAAAAAATACTCATCCTTATCTTCAATCTACCTGTTGTTTTACTATTTACTTAGTTGAGTAAAACATTGATTGTTATCAATATACTAGGTTTTGCTTTGAACTTTTACATGGTTATATAACTTTACATTTATAGATTTATATTTACATATAATAAAACTTTATATCTACACGTTTGATGTTAAAAACCAAGTACAATATAGGCTACCGGTGTTTATAACTGTTACAAATAAATCCTTAAAGGCAGATTAATCCTGGTGGAGATTGTATGTGGTTAGGGGTTAATCTCAACAACTGTAGGGAAATAATCCGCTGTTAAGCCCAGTTTATGACACTAAGAAGTATGGGACGGTTGCAGCACAGGATGAGGTGGGGTTGGTTGTGGGGTGGGGGAAGGGTGCAATGTTGTGTTATGGCTGTCAAAGATCGTTTGGGCGAGCAACTGATTTTAACATTGTTTACACGTCTATCCTAAACTATGAATGGTAGCACCTTGTCCGAGTCATGGCATTTCCTCTAAAATTTGCTTAAATTCTGTTTCTCACATTCAAGACATTATACGTCATACGTCGCAAATAGATCAAGCGGAGCTAACTGTAGACCGGTAGCCTAAGTATAGTATGCTTTTTCCCCATTGATAATTCAGCTCTTGCATAATATGCCACTGCATTTTTAAAGATTTTGAACCTGTTTTGCGTCTTCTATCACTAGCTATCAGTAGAAGTAACCATTCGGATTCTAAGGAGCAAAGCTCCAGTTAAATTTTACAGTTTCGGATACTTGCTCTAAAATTTGAGAGATCATGTTTTGCGCCTCATGTACGCATTTGAAAGCGTGATCAGGATGCAAATATTTCTCACTGAAAAATATTGCCAATATCACCTTGGAACCGGCGTAACTTCATCAACCTCACCCCGCCCCAGCCACCGACCCACTGTGCTATGTTATTACAAGAGTTTTCGATAGGGATTCCTTACCCCGTGTGCAAAGCCTGGCGAAAGGGCCATTGAAAAATAGTTTGATTATACAGTTTGTTAACATCTGTGTCATAAAGTTATGTTCCATTGATACCTTACAGCTGTGTTACAAGTTTTACTCTTTAGGTCATTAACCAGGGAGCAGCTGACGCAACTTTCGGCACATTTGTTCCCATATACTTTAAACAATATAGGTCCCATAAATTATAGGTAACTATAAGGCTTATACATTATTTTTTTCTACGTAATGAACTTTGTTAACATAGTAATACACTGTGAGGGTCTGTCTGGGTGTCATAAACTGTATAATATACCTATTCTAAAAAAAACTATCAGATAAAGTCAACGTTTTACGTATCCACAAAACTGGATTAATGTCAATAATGAAGACAGGAATACGCAATGTTCTACGATGGAAATGTTGCCCAGACCGAGTCAGGCCCGTATCTAGACACCATTAAGCGGGGGGGGGGGGGGTATTACGTTTCGGTAGGGGGGCGAACAATTTGAGGAAATTTTCGGAAAGGTCATTCTAACAGACTGTTGTAATCATCATGCTATGTAGTTACCTAGGCGTATAATAAGCATTTAAAAATAAGTATTCAAACCAAAAAAATTATCTTTTTTTAGGTTAATATAAGGAACTGTGTATACTTTAATGATTGTTAGCAATTTCTGCGCGGGGGGGGGGGGGGCGAGCATTTCACGCGGGGGGGGGGGGCATGCCCCCGCGCCCCCTGTAGATACGGGGTACGGACCGAGGCGATTACGTCGCTTTACATCGAATTTTCACCTTTTGTGGGTCCTTTTACATGCATGCCAATGGCAATGAGACCTCGGTTCTTCGTCTCTTGGTAATGGCATGGCAATATCTGTCCGCCGTCACTGACAAATGAAATAGGTGTTAACGTCCTACTATTCTGCTCCGAACTAGGATAATGAAGACGGGTATTCGCCATACAGTGTGCTATGAGAGGAATCTTGTCCTGGCGGTGACACTAAGGCCACTATCATATTGAATTCCAACTGTCAAGGGATCTTTTACGTGTACGCCAATCCGAAAGACTAGACAGCTGTCCTTATCGAGCCCTCCGTCCTGTATCACTGATACGGGGGAACCACGCCGTAAAATCTGGATGAACTTTCTCGGCCAATGTAGGGATCGTACACCTCCACGCTAGCGAACCAGCGTCTCACCCACTAAGACACGTCACTGACACGTTTCTGAATTTCGAGTATTCACAACATATAATTATTATCGAGCTATAGGAAGGTTCTCGTCTTATTCTCTCTATAAATAGATCCAGGCAATACAATACGACAGCTGTATAGAGATAAAACTGTCCAATCTAGAAGAAGGGTGTGGCTGTTTTCATGTTCCCATCCTTGGCTTTAATTATGATCACTTGTATGGGTAATTCATACTATTTCTTTGGGCAGTTTAACCTTAATATCGTCATTAATGCGTTAATGCTCAGTCAAGTCTGTCGAATGGGTACAGACTGTATTGAGGAGAATGTTTAAAAGATTTAATGAATCGTGTCGCTTCAATCTGGTGAAATTCATTTAAAGTAAAGACGGTGATACATTTCTACACGTTGCAATCGCTGTATGTGATATCGTTAGATTATTGGTATTAGTAGTCAGTACAGGAGTCGAAATTTAAACGACGGGTGACTGTTTACAATCAGGGGCGCTGGAACGACCGAGGAGCAAGAGGTGCTCGGGCGCGGGGGTACTCTCCCTTTGGGATTGAGAGAGTCCGGTTGTCCTCCAGTGTGAAAACCTTTGAAAATCGATAACAGAAACGATGAAATCTGACGTCTTCTGGTAGGATACCAGTTAAAACCTATCAGATTTAAATAAAACTCAGATCACCAGAATAAATAACCTATGCACTTCGATGCATCGTATCTAACAAAAAAATTTTAATCCTGTTTTATTACAATTTCATCGGACAAGTCCAAACCCTAACCCAACCCATACGGCTCGATCTCCACTCACTTGCGAACCCGCAGTCAAGTCTCCACTCACAAGATCATTACCAAGCAGTACTTTTAAATAGATTTTCACCAATATTTCCACTAAAATATTTATTATAAAACAAAATAAAAAACAACGACAAATAAGAGTCTCTATATTATCCATTATGTATCAAGTTCTATATTTATGTAATTATATATGTATGTGTATATTTTTATAATGTGTACATGTAAACTAGTGTCCAAAAGAAACGATACCACCTAGAAAAACTAAACAAAGCAGCAGTGTAGGATTAGTGTTATTCTTTTGAGAAATCCTTTCACAACATCTGTACACAAAATCAATATGACAAGCCGTTAAAGATCGGTGGGGTTGAAAAATAAACATTTCGTTACAACGATCACAGAAACAACGGGAAATGACACACCACATGTCTAAAAGTCAAGCCTGTATAGGGTATGTCCACCTTGAGCATCAATACATGCCAGAACACGCCTGCGGACTGATGACGTCAAACGTCTGATGACGTTGGGAGTGATTTGTTGCCATTCCTCGAGGAGACATCGTTCCTGCACGTTGACTGGAGGCACAAGGCGACGTCGCATTTGCCGATCGAGGTGGTCTCATAAGTGCTTGATGGGATTCAAGTCCGGTGAACATGCGGGCCATGGCAAAACGTGTACGTTGGCGTTGGCAAGGAAGTTCTGTGTCGATCTTGCTGTGTGCGGCCTTGCATTGTCACGTTGGAAAATGATTCCACGAGGCTGTTGCTGCAGAAATGGCACCACAACAGGCCGTAAGATGTCATCACGATAACGCTGTGCATTCAGATTTCCAAGAATTACGACAAGCCTCGTTGTGAAGTCACCACATATGCCACCCCAAACCATTAACCCTCCACCTCCAAATGGCCGGACCTGTAGGACACTGTTAGGCGCCAAAAGTTCACCAACTCTTCGTTATACAAGCGGCCGTCCATCATTTCGGAACATGAGGAATCTGCTCTCATCAGAGAACATAACACGTGCCCAGTCCCGCCGTTGCCAACGTCGAACTCGCCAGGCCCAAATCAGTCTGTCGTGCCGGTGTCAAGGCGTCAGGTGCGGCCCGCCTTAGGGATGACGTCGCCGGATACCATACTGCCGTAGTCTCCTGTAGACGGGTTGTCGACTGATCCTGTGTCCCAGTGTTGTCGCTGCCGTGGATGTCGCTGTTACGGTGCGGTTCCTCGGGTGTAATACCCGGATGTAACGATCCTCGCGGGGCGTGGTTACTCGTGGTCTTCCACTCCTGGGCCTGTCTGACGTATGACCTGTCAGACGGAACCGCTGCATCAATCTGGTGATAGTGATGCGTGCGCAGCCCAACCTTCTGGCGACGTCGACATGTGACGTTCCTTGTTGATCCATTCCAACGGCTCTCGATCTCTCTCTCTCGATGGCTGCCATACGTGGCATATCTTGTGTTCTTTTTGTTGCTGTGATATCAACGTGTCTGATCAGTCGTTTTATACAGTTTTCATGCACGTGCAGAACATGCTAGAGAGGGAAATGTCACTTTCACGGAATTTACGTTTTTTCCCGGAAGTGATCAAGTGTTCACGGTATTTTATGGACTATGCTGTGTTAGGGATGTGCCATACGAATTGGCATGTTTTCATACTATAAATTTCACTTAGAAAAAAATTAATTGGAACGAAAGTCGGTATCGTTTCTTTTGGACACTAGTTTATGTAAATCAGAGGGAGGGGCTACATATAGACATAGCCTATTCCCCAATCCAAATTCAGAATTAACGAATAAAAATATTGTTTAGATAAAAAAAAAGATCATGCTTAGATTTCGACATACTTTACAGGCCCGGTAGGGTGGAGGAGGTGGGGGGGCTAAACCTGCAATCTGGTGTTGGCCGAAAAAGTATCTAGGATTTATCCGGAATCGTGCCTCGACTTGTCAGTGCTGTAGGTCGGGGGTTTTGACAAGGGATAGTGTTAAGTTGTTCGGCTGGGACGAAAAATCGAGATCTTGTGTACACATTGGCGTGCACGTAAAAGAACCCCTGACAGTTGGTATTCAAAATAGCAAAATTTACCTCATAAAGCACAGCACGGCGAAGGACGTCTTTATTATCCCAGTCGGTGTAGAAATGTTGGACCTTTAGGCACAATATCATTTCATTTCTTCCCGAGAGGGGAGTTTTGTCTGACCTGTCGGGCTAAAAGGAATTTGGATGGCGATAGGAAGTCAATAATAAAATTGATATTTTTATTATAAAATGAACTTGCCAAGTCCAAACCAGCATCTCCGAATGTTGAGAAATTATTTAGTTGATCAAATTTTTATTTCATGACCACAAAGATAACAATTTGACGCAAATTTCAAACGCATTTTTCTCAAAGTTAGAAATCCCAGAAACACCAAACTAGATCGTGATTTGAAAGGTAATAGTAATATTACTCCCTCCGCTTGCAGTTGCATTGTTTGAGTCATTAAAAGCAATTATTTAGACGGATTAACGATAACCTATTTATACCATTGTTACTTTTTAGTTTGATTGCTAGAATTGTTATTGTTGATCTAATTAAACAATACCAAATTATTTCGTAATTTGTCTATTGTTGATCACTTTATTCTTGCTCGAACTCGCCATCGCACGCAGAACATGTTGAGTTGTGGGATGACACGTCTACCTGTATTGAAAAAGATTTATCACCCATAGTAACCATCATTGCTTATAGCAACAGTATACGGGATCAACCAGTCGATTAATTCATTAGACATTTTAAGCTATTTTAGGTCCGGATATTCAAACAACCAATCAATGGTAATGCATGGCTGACTGTTTGTCAGGTATGTAAGAAAAGGTCACGTGATTAATTCCCATTATCTTCACCCTGCCCTTCTTGGTATATATTGCATTTGTACCGTTACGTAGTTATGACCTATATCATTATTTTACCAATCAATGAGTGTTGATATTGGTTGGGTTATAAACGAGGAATAGCCGATACAAATTTAGTCAGATCTACGAATGCCAGGTAAGTTACAGTCTTGTTTTTCATTGTTGTCAAACAACAGTCGTGATCGTGTCGAAACCAGCCACACCTGTGTTTGTGTTCTACACGCGACACTTCAGGTTCTAGATAATAAATATATATATATATAGCATTCAAAGGGTAGGGTACATCAAATTCAACATCAAGTCGTTTATATTTTCGATGTAAGGAACGTGCGTTTTGTGACAACTTAAGCATATTAGTTGGTTGATTATTTATACCTACGAAATAGATAAAATCGGATTTAACATCCCACACGAGCAAAAATAAGATTGTGTCTTATTCGGAAATATTCGTTACTCCTAGCTATATTCATGCTTGTCTAAATTGACAACAGTCTATCATGTTGTGGTTTCGTATCCGATAGCCCAAACTCTTTAGCACGTTTTGGTAGAAAATATAATTATAATGCATGTAATATTAATAAATAATAACGCCTAATGGATTTATATAGAGCCTCGTAGTTCTATCACACAGTTTCCCATCTTCTGCATTGAATATGTGTGTTTTTATACCTTGATTCCATATTTACATCGATTCAATTTTCAACTGATGTGTGATTTAAACGGGGTGGTGTCTAACTGTATATTGTCCATCATATTCGAAATTAAAAACACGAATTTGATATTCAATATTGACCATTTCAATCAATGTGGATGCTCGTATCATGTCGTGAAAATATGGGATCCTAATATCCAATATTTAGTTCACAATGAATATTTGATATCAATACACGAGTCGTGTACTATGGTTTCGGGCGCCATTTGTAATGAACAAAGACAAGCATATCCTACCAGACAATGCCAAAGTAATTAGTAAATGGCTGATTCCCATCGATAAAACAATATTGAAAATATCCACATACTTCATTCCCCGAGACGAGATCTCTGCCTTACATGGCCGCCATATCTAAAAACTAGTATACTGTTTTGTAATGCGTTTCTGCTCCGTTTCACATCTCTCTTACACACAAGGACTAAATAAGCTTGTTCATTTTTATTAAATGGAAACAGAATAAATACTCAACAACAAAATTTTCGAAATTTAGAATTTTCGTCGATTAAGGACTTAAAATCATCGATTTAGGACTTAAGATATCGGTCATCTAGCTTAGTGTCTGTTCTGTTCTAAGACGGAGTTAACTGTAAATTTAGGATGTGAGAACACGTGTAAAATGGACTTGTAAAGACCACCGTTCAATATTTTGTTTTTGAAAATGAATATTAATCACTTTATATACATTCATATTAATGTGTGCTCATAGGCATATTTTCGTCTATTTAAGGTTCAAAAGGTTTAATCAATAAAAACGAGAGAATGTGCGGACTTTTTTTCTTTTTTTGTCACTTTGTCTAATGCCGTGACGGCCAATTCATTTTATGAATTATCAGATATCCTTCAAATCTTCGTTACGCATCTACTGTAGCAATGATCTCTGTGATAAAATTATACTTTGAATTTGTTAAACCAGTTCTATCACATGGTTTAATGCCTGACACCACCATTGCCCTTCTATGGTATCGTACAAGACATTGAGTAATAGATAGCCCTCGGATTAAAGTACATTGGAAGTTCAAATTGTAATAACCAACATTGTCTTCTTGGCTAAATAGATCTAAACTTTGTTAGTAAATAAATTACGGTAGTAATATTTTTATACATTAGAGCTACTTATTTGTTTTAATAATATTGACGACAACCTAGGGTCTTCCTTCTTATGTGAGTTAATTTGCTTTTAAAATGTAACAAACCGAAATTACTTACATGTACATATGCTATTACATTAATATTATCTAATCTTTGAGTAAGAAAGTAGGCCCACATGTCTAAATAATTTAGATAACACCCTGTCTGTCTTTGAAATTGTCCGAAGCATGCTTCCTTAGTATTGAGACCACCCCAAGATTAATACCAAATCTCGACAGTCCCACCCGTGGTATTAACAAAAGGATGTCACTGTAATATCCGCGCGTACACGTATTTGTTGTGACATAATGATCACGGGACCTATATTTTCTATTCGTATAAGATTTAAATCGAAGATTTGCTATGGCATTTTTCAATTTAGGTATATTGTTCATACACAAGGTATGTGTCTAGTTATACATCTGCGCTTCAGTTCATAATTAATAAGCGAGTGAATAAATGACGTTCGGTGTCTTATATTTGTGAGATCACAAATTAGGACTTCTAGGATCAAGTCTATTGTTGTTTAAACCCCCGATTTATAAGGAGCGCCTCCCAAAACTCGTGGAGTTTCCCTGGTTTGCCCAATTTCCTCCCAGCACTAAAGACCCATATAAGCGAATTGTTGGATAAAGATTTAGCATGACGTTTATACATGTATATACATTTCAAAACGCCCAGGGATTCATTCTTTGAACTCCTCTCAATGTCATTGTCAGATTTAATTTATTTACTATGACGTCTTAATTCGAGAGGTCTATATTGAGCGATCATGGTTGGCTGGCCCCCTATGTGATCACAGTTTTCATGGCTTAATTTTCGGCAATGTACATGTACTTATGAAAAAAATAAGCGCTCCTCTTTTCTACGTTTGCATTGGTGTAGAAATCCAAATTCATTAATGATGACTCCTTCAAAGTTGTACCTTCCAATGTCTTCGACCCTAACTTTGAAGTAATCTGGAGGAAGTAATGCGATTTGTCCTATTACATAAAATCGGCTTGGCTCTTTTATATTGTGTCAGGACGTATGAGCCCACACATGACCTATTTATCTTTTTATAAATTATATTATATTATGTTTTGCATAGAGCGTCAATTTCAATCTTAGCTACTCGTGCTATATTTGCTATTTCTACAGGTAATACATATATAATAATTTATATGACATTTCTTAAATATTGTGGTTTGGATTTATATTTTGTTCTGTTTCCATTATTATTTTAATTTACTGTCCCGTTGTTTTTTTAATATTGAAGCTGTAGGTTGTTAATGATGCTGTTTAGTTTCGAAATGTTACAATACGCGATAGCCCACTTATAAAATATATTTCACAATACCGGTCCTGAAATATATGGGAGCGTGGTCATGTAAAATCTTGCACTTTTCGTAATCTGACACCACGATGTAGTTGCGTGATTGTTGTACCACCGTGTTAGGTATTGCATTTTACAAGATGCAAAAGCACATAATGTCGCCAACACTATACCATGAAAGAAATTTAGTAGATAAATGATGATTGGTAAAATATATTAAGGAGCGGCTTTTATTTACTTAGCATTTTGAGATTTTCCTTTCAAACTTTGTTCGGTTAGTCTTTCGTATTATAACCACATCGATAGAAACTTGTTAATGCGCTTTACGTCTGAGTTTGGGCGATTTCACCACCTTCATTAGCCCAGTCGGGGACGTTAAACCCCATTTAATTTTACATGTATTTGGGCGATTTTATTTCAACAAACGTTGTTTGATTGGTTTAGTAGTTATAATGAGGACTCCTAAAGAAATGTGAATGTCGATTGTATTGTTTGTTCCTTTCATTGAAACCTTGTATACATGTACACAGACCGAACCTCAAACGTTCTGAGATGGTGTTAATGCGCGTTTGACTGAGAACACCAAGTGTCGGTGGTGGGCATATTGTCGGCGCCTGTCTAAACTTTTAGTTAATAAATCTTTAGTTTTAATTTCGTAGCTGGACATGACCCGGTAACATTATTTGTATTCACCCAATGGCATTCCTTATTTAGTAATAGTGGAAACATGACTGAATGATGGATATTAATGCATGGCTAATAACCACAATGAGATACCGCCCGTTGATTTATTGGCATCGATTGGGTTTTCTATGCCAAATACCAAATATACAGAAATGGTCTATTGTCCGGAAGTGGGACAATGTCCCGGGCCTCCGACATTTTGAGTTGAGTACAACGACGGTCACTGTCATATTCTATCTGTGATATATATAAGACATTTGAACATAATTTCATTTTACAAAATATATATATTTCACTTGTGAAGGTTATATATCGAACTATATAAACTTTGAAGGTTTTGTTCCCAGATTCAAGTGTTAGTCGGTTCTCGTGTTTATTTGCGGACATACATGTATATTGTTTCAATTCAAATATATCCGTATTTTAATTAGACCAGCTGTATATTAGACCAAACATGTAGAGAATTTGGCTATGAGATCAAATTTGTTACATGCCTCGACTTTTCGCTCATTCGGTGTACGTCAAGTTTGCGAAACTAAATTATATATTAATGGTTTCTGTGTATATAGATTTATATCTTTTATGATATTTATTAAATATTTGTTTTGAATGGGCATTTACATGTAGGTGATAGTCTGACTTCCGTCATATTTATCACCAGTTAAACTTTAACCCCCATTTCCTTTTCCTTTTTATACAGTAATAATAGCCATAATATGTAGGCTTGTAGTTATTATAAAGATTTTGTTATTTTGAGTATCAACCTAGCCTGCAGCTAGACACGTGCTAGTTTGATTTAATTGTTAGTAAATGATTACGATTTGCCGACTAAAAATAAATGTTCCAAAATTGTGAAGAAAAATTGACTGTAAACATTGCATTTGGGGAGTAACCTATATGTTAAGGTATATACTTCATTGTGTTATTATTTATCTTATACAACCACACTTTCATATTTTTCCGTGTGGAAACTCTAGAGATCACATTTATTATTCGATAGTAACCCAAGCTTGGGGGGGGGGGGGTCGTTTGTGAATCTTTGTGCTTTAATTTCGAGTCGTGTAGTGATTGAAATAATACGAGGGTTGGATAAAAAGTTTTAAGCCTATACATGTATGTGAAAGACCCATACAAAGCCAATGACTTCCATTTATTTTCTACAACGAACTTTGCCAACGAACTTTTAAGGCCGGGATGCCGGTCAGGAGGAAATTTTCCTCAGCCACCCAAAAAACAAGCTCTTTCACAGCTAACACTCCCATAAAAGATTCCTACAACACTGGCAATATGTTGAGTGGTCAAACAACCATCACCAGGTCATGCAGTTGGGTAAAGTGGGTCATCGTCAAGGCTCACCCCGCCACGTTTAAATTCCACAGCCCACTTCTGTACTTTGGAAAAAGAAGGGGCATCATCCCCTAAAGTGGAGACCATGTCGGCGCGATGACTGTCCTATAGCCACTTTTGTCCATTTCTGGAGATTTCAAATGGTAGGCCCACAAGAAGCCAATAATAACACTACAGTTGCAAGTCTTATGTCCATGATTCATTCAATGATTGTACTTGTTGGTGGCAAAAGTTTGTTTCACCCTAATTAATATATCCCTTTCAGACATCGAACTTTTCAGCCAGTCCTCTTCTGTTTATTGTGTCTTGAACAATGGATATTAGGATCACACATTTTCCTGTGAATAGTATAACATCAGTCAGTAAGACAATATTGGTTGAAATGGACCAATATTGAATATTAATTCGTGTTTTAAAATTCCATTGAGCTAGACGATGGCTCGCTAACCTGGAAGTCCCGCGTTCGGAACCTGTGTTGACCGAGAAAGTTCATCAAGATTTTGGGGCGTCCCCCCCCCCCACTGTGAGTCAGTGGTGTTTGTCTGGGGGTCAGGCAAGGGACAGTGTATAGTCGTGCAGATGTGACGAAAAACTGATGCCCCATGTACACAATGGCGTGCACATAAAAAGAACCCCTGACAATATTAAATTCGATGTAAGAGTTTGCCGTAGTGCCGTTGTCCGGGCAAAATCTCCCTCAAAGCACACAGTATGGCTTTTGCCTTTATTGATTAGGCCAGTTGGAGCAGTAGGACATTAAACCACATTTCATTTCCTTTAAAGCCCCAATAACACTCTTGTTGTAACTGAAAAATATGTCCCAATCTTCATTCTGGTCAACAAATCGTATTATTTTAGAATATTCCAATTAAATGATGATATAAATTTCATCTTAACACACCTAATTTAAAAAATTGGAAAAATGCAACCAATTGATTTGAAAAGTCTAACGTAAACCTTTTCAAATGTGACTTGGATTTTAAAATAGTTTCAAACCCTCTGGACAAATAAAATAGGTTGTAATGGATAATTTACACAACAGGTAGGACATTTAAGCATCTAGTACTTAGAATAAGGATATTATTTATTTTCTGGAGCTACCAAGCCAGCAAGAATGTTATTGTCCCTTTAACAATAAGCATTTTTAAATATTTAGTGATCGATCTCGTTTTACTTTACCAAATCAATTTTAAACAGTCTGTTATCGTGATGGATCGATTTCTTACCATATATTCAAGTTCATTGTGTTCCAGATGGAGGTATGCACTATTGACGTCAATTAATGACAATGCTGGCAGAATTTCCTTTTCACAAAAAGTTGCTAACAATCGCATTACATTTGACATCCGAAAACGAAATTCAGCATGTTCCCCATTACGCATGTCATGGTCTTCAGCGGTGATATATTAAACATCTGGTTGAATGGAATTTTTCACTGGCCAAATCCCTTTCAATATCGCTAACAATGTTGGGAAAAATGAATATGTCGTTTCTCGTTGAATGCCTGGAAAAAGAATCTATCGATTTATTTAATTTATTTGGATTGGGTACGAAACGTTTTTATAATTTTTTTTTTATTTCGACAAATACTGGAGATTAATAGCGCTACTCAAGTGCACTTGAATTTGTTAAGGTTGACTATGACCCATATTAAATCCCTGTGTTGTTTATATAAATAGCTGGAGAATCTTAGTCCTTACCTAGTACAAATATTATACAGCGAGCTGGTATACACGTTCTGAAGGTGTGTGCTATTAGAATATCATTGAGTTTTTCTCTTTCACAAATATACCAATATTTATGATATTGGAAACCCCAAATTAGTCAATAATCGAAAAACAAATAGTCGTAGCCAGTAAGTTACTAAAGGATTGTGATGTAAAATTCAAGTGCGTTTTAAGGGTTTCATAAAGGGGTCAAGCGTGTTATATTTCCAAAAGGTGTAGCAAATAATAAACTGATTTGGTTCATATTGAGTATACATCAGGGCAGTTTAAATGGAAGTAACATAAGAAATCCTAACCCTTATCTTGATTCTCCATATCGCCAGAATCAAAACGCCGATAGAAATATAATGTATTTAAGTCTATTATTGTTACATGATATGCAATATGTATATATTATTACCTGTAGGGTTTTGACATACGGCTTCTGGTGACGGGCTTTATGGGTGTAATAAAACTTAACTTTCAACGTTTATGATAATATCATATTGTATATTTAACAGGTTCGGATAGAATGAAAAGAGGAGGCGGAAGGTGTAGATGTAATTATTACCGGATTTCTTCAGTTGTTGTCATGTCTTTTCTTATACTCTTCGTGTATTGGGCAATGTTTACCTCACCCAGTGTCGAGGGACAGAAACAGCAACTTAATCGTTTTACTGAAAGGTGAGTTTCATTTTTAGTACATTTCTGTTAGCCGATAACCAACACAACCGCCTGGCCATTCAGGCTTCACGTTGGCATTCTGAAAGCTAAAGTATTTGGCTTCGGCCGTTTCTGGTAACATAAAGCACGCTTATTTAAAAAAAAAGAAAAAAAAAAGTTTTTTTTCCATTGACATTGTTTAGGGATTGTTTCGGCGACCCATATTTCATTCCCAGTAGACCATAAACGGAATGTGTTCATTACCTTGTACGAAAAGCCAACCATTGCTGAAAATCTATAAAGTTTAATAAACAATCATGTACATGTACATATTTTTGTTATTTTCAGAAAACGCGATATGATATTAAAAGGAATGCAGGGGAACAGATTAAATAACTTTGATGAAAACGTTAGACGGTTTCAGGGTAATAACGGTGATCCTAAACCTAGGATGGGTGTCATTCCTAATCAAGAGAACCTCGGAATAGACGATGCTGCCACTACAAATAATAGAGACCATGACTTCAAAATACCTGGCACCAATGAACACAAAGGTGCTGGCAATAGCGGTGAAAGTGTGTACAAATCCATGATAAATTTTGAGCCTGTGTCTGGTGGTAGAGATAGCAAACAAAGACCCCAAAGTTCCGAGTCATTTAAAGTAAATGACCCATCAGCCACTGTTGTTGACCCCCATGCAAATGCTGATACTCCAGCTTTTGGCAGTAACACGGCTGTTGGAGATCAGAACGGCAATGGACCACAGAATAACCAAAACAGCCGGCAGGGTAATGATCAGATAAACTTAGGGACTAGAAGTCGATTCATACCACAGCCTGCGGGACAGAACACTGGACCGAAATCACCTCAAGTAAATGCTGATACCCCAGCTATTGGCAGTAACACGGCTGTTGGAGATCAGAACGGCGCAAATGATAAATGGATAATTTTAACAACCATCCAGTATCCAACTGAAGATGTTAAATTCTTAGCTCAACTAAAAGGATGGCAAGTTGTTGTTGCTGGTGATACCAAAACACCAGCTGATTGGACGTAAGACATTCCCTTTATATAAGAGTTATTGTTTAAAAGATATTAATTTTTTAAGAATTAGTATTTATATAATGGCTATGTAGTGTTTCGACCAAACCGTTTGAAAATTGGACGTTATTTTCTTTTCATTAACACTTGGTGTAAAGTTTTAGGAAACTGCATTCAAACTGCACGTGTTTGATTCAAACATGTGTAGATGGTTTGAAATAGCTATCCTGGCCGTTTGGTGTTCGATCCCTGCATTGGCCGATAAAGTTCATCCAGGTTTTCCAGTGTGGTGCCCCCTAGTCGCTAATGCAGTTCGAAGCAGAACAGTAGGACGTTAAGTCCCATATCATTTCATTCGTGTGACATATATTATTCGTGTGACATATATTGTGCTTGCCCCCCCCCTCTTGAAAAAATTGTCGACAATAAAAACAAGAGATATACAGTGTCCGTCAATTTTGCAGCACCCCTGAGAACCCCCCCCCTCCCACTCGTTGCTCTCAACTGGTTACGGTCCTGATTGGAGATATACTGAGTACAAGCCAATGAAATCAAAATATTGTAATTAGGCAAAAAATTAAACTTTTCTGAAATATGGTTCTAATGATTTAAAGTACATACTAATAACTGTGACGTCCTTACTTTACACCTTAGTCGTCACTTCTCCCTTAACAAAGCTTCTGGTGATTAGCAGTTTTTATTAAAGCGGTTTTATTTTTGTTTCTTTCAGATTTCCAAACTGCCACTACTTGAGTGTAGAGAAACAAAAAAGCCTGGGATATGAAACAGTTAACCTCCTTCCCGTAAAATCTTACTCAAGAAAAAACGCTGCCTACCTATACGCCATTGCTAATGGCGCCCGTATTATATACGAAACTGACGACGACAACAGACCTTTGGATTTATTGAAGCACTTTATATATGAGCCTAAAATGTCTGGTTTGAAATTCGCTGGTGGAAAAATCTTCAATCCTTATAGACATTTTGGCCAGCCCACTTTATGGCCAAGAGGTTATCCTCTTGGATATATTGGTGGTAATTTTACCGATAAGTATGAGCTTGGTGTGTTTAAAACCCCATCCATTCAACAGGGAGTGGTCAATGGAGATCCCGATATGGATGCCATTTTCCGGTTAACACGAAAGAGGACCACCGAAATGTTGAATGTATCATTTGATGGGTATGCCCCACCTGCCATCTTACCACCTGGAGTTTTGGTGCCTTTTAATTCCCAGAATACCCTTTTCCTCCAAGACGTTTTGTGGGCTTTGGTTCTCCCCACATCCGTTACATTCCGAGTAACTGATATATGGCGTGGTTATTGGATTCAAAGACTCATGTGGGAAATTGATGCCAACTTAGGATTCTTTGGACCCAATGCCTTCCAAAAGAGAAATTCGCATTCTTATGTAAAAGACGCTCAAGATGAAGACATGCTGTATTTCATGACCCACGACTTAGTGGACTTCTTATTGGAATGGAAATGCGACCAATCTGTAAGTTTTTTTGCGTGTGCAGTGAAACTGACAGAAGATATGAATGCAAAGGGATTTTGGAAAGAGGCAGATGTAGAATTAATAAAAGCCTGGTTTAAAGACTTGACGGAACTCGGTTATAAAGAACCCACGAGAAAACCGTTCACGATAAATTTCGAGGTCAATTCCCAGCAAAATCAAGATACGTCCTCAGAGGTAACCAGTCTCATGTTTACTGCAGGGGAGATGTTTCCTCCAATGTACTATGATAGCAAATACATCGTCAGTTCTTACTGGAACCGTGTTCAGAGCATCCTCAAATTTTGCGACCGGTCCGATTTCTCGTTAAACAAGGCATCATTTGAGCAGCCGACATTCCCAGAAATTGTTTTGGTGGTTGCGTTCAAGGATACATCTTATGACGTCATCCCAAATCTGAATATGTTGTATGCGTCAAAATTTCCTCATATCGTTTACTGTGGAAGTGATTTCTCATCTTATCAAAGGTCTGCAAAATCTTTCACTGAACCCTTTACGTTTGTGGAAGCCAACGTCCGAGGGGGGTACTATAATTATCGATGTCTGTCAAAAGCTATGAGAATGGGATACCGTGTTAGCGGCTATATGATGATTACCAGCGAAACCTTACTTAATCCTTGGACCATCGAAACCATGGCTCGTAATAGAATCTGGGTAGACCAAAGTAAATACCTCACTCCAATTCAACAGACCACGGACACACTCACCAACTGGCCGGCTTGGTCCTCAACGGTTGGAAAGACGGCTTATAACAAAGCCGTACTTTCCATATCCCAAGAAAGTCAGCGTATTCCTTCTGCGGCTTCGTATTTCACTTTCAAAAAGAACCTGCTTAAAAACTCCAACTTCGATGACGGCCTTTTTATTGGACTATCCGACGTCTTTTACATTCCAACACAATACAGTAATGCTTTTGCAACGTATTTGGACATGTTTTCTAAATATAATGTCTTTCATGAGGTTGTCGTGCCTACAGTGATATATGGACTTGAGTTAAAAATCAACACGTTGCCACTGTCTGGAAAATACATGTTCTATGACAATGAAAAGCAAAATTTCCAACAAAACTTCAAACCGGAACAAATATTCTTAAACCCAGTCAATGTTCAGCAAAAACTGTCATCCCAGGAGGGTGTCAGTTTTTTCTGCAGCGTTTATTTACCCAAAATTCTTGGTAAAACCCAATTTTCCGGACTTTTTAGACGAAACAATTTGTAAGTTGTGGTTTTGCTGTTTTCTTTTGTATCTAGATTAGTTCTCTATTACGTGGGACTATATATATCAATGGTTCTGTTTAAATACATGGTTATTTCGTTATGTAAATAAACTGGGTCAATTTAAATACAATACCAAGAGAAGCAACAGTTTCGTTAATGTTACTCTAAAGTTGGATTTCAATGGAAGATAAAAAAAAAACCCGATTGAGCCGTATTTTGTTTTAAATTTATTTATTTTTTGTTTTGTGTGAATATATTTGTGGGATTAGCATTTTGAAATTGCAAGCTAGAAATCAACAGACGGCCTCCTTATTTATTTTAGTAACCTGACCGTTGACCACAAATTTTTATAACAATACCATCGTTGACGTCTCTTACCATACCATGCAAATTTTATAAGTTGGCTGAAAATGTAAAATTCTGGCATTAAGGCATGATAAAACAAAGGTAAATTATTTACACTCTATCTTTTCATTTGTATTTGAAATGGCGAGAGTGATTTTTTTAAAAAGATATTGGTTATGCAGCCGTGTTTGTGTAAATACTGGTAAAATCGTTAGCAGCTATTATAAAAAGTTTAATATATTTTAATAATTTAAAGTCTGGTTTATGTTACACAGCTGTGTTCACAAAAATATGTGCAAAATCATGAAAACATAATATACTGTACACCAAACGCACAGTTCAATGAAGGTATGTCTTTATGTATGTAATCATTGTTTGTATATACAATAGGAGTTCGTTGTATTAAATTTGCATAATGAGATTTATTATATATATAAGATGTATTATAATATATAAATGTATGTAGATCACCAGTCATTAGCATAAATGTATCACCTTACATAATAGTTTCAAACATCACAATCGTACTCGATCACTTTTATTATAGTCGCTTATTTATAACAAAATATATCAAAGGGGTTCTGTTTAAATTGTTCGCCATAGGTCGTTCATTCATAATAACAATGTTTAATATCAAAATGTTCGTGTAAATTTAACCGCTGTGTTTTGTGTTCATGTTCAAACTGTTTTGTTTTTTTTCACATATTCATTTAAATAAAAAAAAACGTTTTACTAAATTAAAACCTATTCTTCCCTTCTCACTGCCGAATTCAGCGACTGACGCCCTGCGTATTTATGGTAATTTCTGAAAAATCATGATCAGTCTGAAATGTCTTTAAATGACTTTCGTCGTCTGCAAAGATATTTTTTGATTACTAACATTATATGTTAAGTTTCATCTAAATCAAAGGTTAGACTGCCCTGGTGTCATCTAATTAAAATACTTTGCCACTGTTATGTGTTCAAGTGAGAGGCAATTTTAATGAGAAGTTACGGCCCTGCGAAAATCATTCATCCGCGAATGTTGTGTAATCTAATAAACATTGAATAAAAAGTGTGACTTCTGGAGGGGGCAGGCCCGTAGCTAGAGGGGCAGGTGACCCCTCACCCTGCAAAATATCAGCGCCCTCAATAATGACGTGATTTGGGGGGGGGGGGGGTATAAGTACGCCTCTCGGGCCGCACATAATGCCTAATTGGGTGGCCACGACTTCGTCAACGGGGCTTCGAAACGGCACGATTGGGGTGTCTCCTCCCGTAGTAACGGTGGGGGTGGGGATGGCTGAATGGTTAGCACGTGCGTACTGTATCATAAAGCCTGTCATTGAGTCAACTGGCGTGGGTTCGAATCCCCGGTTGGGTCGCCTGTCCAATCTCGTTGTTTTTTCCGAGTCCTTCGGTTTCCTCTCTCTGCTAAAGTCCCCTACGCGAAAGCGAATTATTCAAATAAAAATTTAAACCACGTGTTAGTCCCGAAATGACCTAGTTTGTGTCGAGTGGACACCCCATTTCTCTCTCTCCTCCGAAGTGACGGTCGTAATGACGAGACTGATAGGCCGATAATATCAAAATATCATAATACGTCAATATCACAAATTTAGCCTCAAGAATGAAATTTTCCAAACGTTTCGAGGGGGCGGGGGGCAGGAACCAGACCTGTCTCCGATCGGATTATAGGTACATTGGCGCCCCAGAAGCCTGTCCCCCCCCCCTCCCCAATTTTTGGGCTAGCTATGTAAGTGATTTCCGTACAGTCATGGACTAAAATCCAGGAAGTTCCGTCCCATCCAAGATCTTTAGGATATAAACATAAATTGTAGACGAACAGGCATGGACAAAGATATAAAATGTCCACACGAAAATGTGAGAGAAAGAGTAAAATACTAATAAACCTCGAGGTCTCTGATCAACTTTAAGAAAACCGCTGAATTTTCTTGTAATTTATACCTGTAATTATTGAAACATGCCTGTGTGAAATATCCAATCCCTCAAAATATACACAAAATGTTGCTTTCATATTAAATTCTTCCACTATAAAGAGTCGGGCTTTATTTTTCGGAAGCCAGGGGCCTATTTCACAAAATTTTAACTAAGATAAGATCTGAATTTAACTTTAGTTAAAATTTCGTGAAACAGGGCCCAGAGCTACTACTCTTTCGTGAAACTAAAATTTATCGCAAACACCCCACCTGCACAACTGAGAGAGAGAGAGAGAGAGGGGGAGAAATGGGGTTTAACGTCCACTCGACACAAACTAGATCAATTCGGGACTAACACATGATTCAATTATATTTCAGTAATTCGCTTGAGCGTATGACGTGTTTAGCAGTGAGGGGAAACAAGAAGCCGGCGAAAACCCATGGGGTTGAACAGGCGACAATACTTCTTGTCAGGTACAACCGGGGAATCGAAACCACGTCATTTGACTCAATGATAGACCTTATGATACAGCGCTAACCATTCGGCCATCCACCCCACCCCCCACATCTGTACAATATTGAATAAACTTGAATAGAGACTTTCAAAACCCAAAGAAACCTTCAAATCGCTCAAAATATTTCTGTTCCGAAATTCCTTGTGCAAAAAAGAAATAATGATAACTCTAGAACCAACAGCCCATTAAAAACTTTGGAATTGTTGTGTTTATGAGAATTATAATTGTTGATATATTATTATAAGCTATTAAAATCTTCTAAAAATAAAGGGGCGGTGGGTAATTTCAAAATTATACACAGACCCGGATCCAGGATTTTGTCGATGGAGGGGGTGGGGGCACACATTGGAGCAAAGGGTAATATGTTGCAACCTTGTATTGCTTGGGCGGAGACAATGCGCGAAAATCATGTTTATAGCATCTATTAAAGAGCAGATATGTGAACTACAACAGTAACAACGAAAATGAAAATCAACTAACATCTACATTATAGTGGTTTTGGAACTTTTTCCTGGAGAGATTTATAAGTAAAATAAGCGTTGTTGAGCACATTATCTTTGTATAACTCTTGCCAGTGGCACTTTACATTCACCTATGAATATTTATTTCCAAAGAAAAGGGCTCAATACCGAACTATTTACGGCCTATTGAGCCATCGTACATGTATATTATATGCGACTACAAGGTACAATGTTATTACAAACTCATCAATTATTATTAAAGAAAATTTTCAGCTGCTCACTTCTATCACTGGGCTCGTCCGGTGCATGGAGTTGGATGCCAGTATACAGGAACACTACTCAAGAACTGAGAAAGGCCATGTGTACGTGCTAGTTCTATTCAGGTGGCGTACGTGTTCATCATTGACTGGGCTGCTTTCTTTCCGCTTCCATTTTATTAAAAATATTCAAAACCCGACAGACGGCGCGACGCCTCCCGACAAACTGAGCATTCATTCCCGACAAGACCATAGCCGTCCCCGACAAGGCCATACCCCTACCCCCACCCCATTTTCAAAAACTCCTCGGCTAATGACCGATCTCACAATATTCTGAGCTCTTTTCAGATTTCTATTTTTTTTTTTCATGAAAATATTGTGGGGGGGGGTGCCTCGTAAGCCTATATATCGGGTATATTTATATATATTCTAATAAAAGTATGGCGGTTTTGATACTGGTATATATATATGTAATGGAGAGACATAATCTTAGTCCTTCATGCTTGTGAAAACATTGATCAAAATACTTTTCTTCCGATTAAATTGTTTTGAGATGGATTTGAAGCAAACTTTTCATAGATAAATTATGTTTATAGTACCGCTAGCCTATCAAACCCGTCGGAAATGTTTCTTTTTAAAAGCTTGCGACTATTAAATTTAAACAACTTTCAAAAGATTTCTGGGCCCGCCTTTTAGCCAGAGCCACTCCAAAAAAAAAAAAGAAAAAAAAGAAAATAAGCACTAGATAGATATTTATTTTAGAAAGACTGTGGTCTGTATCCTGATAAACTATTGTTAGAATTAGAGTGATTTGCCCTAACTGTGGTGTACATGATTATGCGATAATAGCTGTGCCGTTGTGGTGTTTTTGTGTCCACCAAACATAAATCAAATGAACTTAACTACCTACTTTTCTGCATGCAGTGCAGTATGGCAAATTTTGTCCAAACAGTTGCATTTCCGTCTACTCTTAATTGAATTGGTCAGAGTTATATCCTTTCATCTTTTGAAAGACCATGGACCTATAAGACAACTTAATTCCTTTGTAAGAAAACTGCGTAAGCGACAGTGGAAAATCAAGTACAACTTTAATTTGTCAACGCAAAGTCGCAAGGTGATGTTGTGGATTATACCGACTATCGACTACAGTTTTAGTGGTGAGAAAATTTTAATAGTAAAACGTCATACAACGACCAGTTGTTCACTTGTATGTACCAACAACAACAGGTTTGAAATAAGCATCTATTTGAAGGTGATTGTAAAGTGACACCGTTTGTAACACAACACAGTCAGTCACAGTGTGAGTGTTAAAAGTTAAAGGAGCTAATATTTTAATTGGACCTAGAAATTGCCACAAATGGGTAGCAACGCATAATAATAATGTGGTTCCTTTAGGAACTGTCTCTGAGCGGACTGACAGTTCCTCATTCCTGTCGAGCTTTATGTTATATGGATCAAGTTGCAATTAGTTATTTTCATAACTGTATTTTTGGGAGCGCTACGTCTGCTCCCCCATAGTTATTGATCCCTCCTAAAGGCAACTAGTAGTATGAAACTAACGCTTTTTCACATCTCGGTTCTAAGGCTATTTTAGAATCCTTACCGTCTATTTTTCCCGGAGATTCCTTTTTGATCACCAAAAGGAATCATTTCCTGTCACATTTGACACAAATTTATAATAATTCAACACTATTTTCATGTGGAATTGTGCTCTAAAAAAAGTACACAACTTTCATTCAAACCCAGGCGCCATTTTTAACTGACGTTTGCGCAGACCGGTTCATAGCTGCTCTCAGCCAGTATTCCAAATTTAGGAATGGAATTTTTACCGAGATGTTATGAAAATAACTAAAGTTGCAATATGAAAATACCGCTCTTTCCCACCTCTGTTCTTAATTATTAAGCTATTTTATTTTCGAATCCACCTACTAATACTGTTATTAGTACTATTTTCCACCTTGGTAGGGTGACCCACCATAAATAAATATCTCAAATATCTCGATAATTACGCCACAATATTTATACGTATAAGCCTTAAATCAGTTCCGCATATTTATAGTCACTAAATAAACAATCAAGTTGTAGCTGCCGGTACCATAAGACCATTGACAGGTACGACTCAGACTATAGTAAGAAGAATAAGGACCCTTCATGTATACAGTATAGTTTGTTAGTTTAGATGAATTAGTCTGTTGGATTTCCTTTTTTTCAAAATATTGCTCAGCATATGTGGTTATCATAATTTTAGAGCTACATGTATTTTGGAAACAACGATAGCTTTGATGCTGCTGGGCATATTGGAGTGCCCAAAGAAAATGAAATGGGGCTTAACAACCTTATAGGCTAACGTCCTACTTATGAATAAGCCATATATTGTGCTAAGAGGGCAATTTTATCCTGCCATTGACACAACAGCCTACCGGTACTCTTACATGTCAAGGGTCTTTTACATGCACTCCTGTGTATACAGGACACCGGACCATGTTGGGTTTTTTTTTTGTCCAAACCGAACGACTTAACACTGTTATTTATCAGAGTCTCCATCCCGCACACCTGACAAAAAAAAGAGACGATGCTGCAAAATCTTGAAGAACTGCGACTCCCACACAGTCCAATAAGTTCCAAACTGTAATATTTAATAATAATTGATTAATATATGTTCCAGGGATTACGGGTAAAGAAAAAAGTCCAGGATGTTGTCGAAACGAGTTTTGTCATCTTTATGGTGGAACCTTCGATTCAGGCTACATTTAAATGTTGTACCAGCCATGGCCATGACTAAATGCAAGATCAGTTCAACCTCGAGATTGCTTGGTCCAAGCAGTCAGGTGTTAAATGACATAAACTTGGTTTTCTCTCCTCCGGTTAATTCTGTACCCATAAATCAGACAGAAATTGATGACATAAAGAAAACACGAATCTTGTCAGACTATATGGAAACAGTGAAATTCATGACAATAGATCAACTTTTAAATGAAGCTATCAACGTTACTAACATAGAGCAGGCTAATATATTTCTTACAGTGTTGTGTGTCAAATTAAAAGTACATAATGTGTCATCTACTGATAGCATAGAAAAAATTCTTGCAGATCCTAGACTTCAAAATATTTTTTCTTTTTTTGATTTGGAAAATAATAATATTCCCGTCTACATATGGATAAACACATTAAAGAATTTATTGAAATTAAATATAACTACTTTCGATTTAAAGCATCGTGTGCAGTCTCATTTAGTTTCAGTTATTGATAAATTAAGCGTATCTGATCTGGTTAAATTAAGCACTGCTTATAAACCTTATAAAGAGAAAGATTTTGACCAGCAACAGATCTTTAATAGGACTATTAATATCTTAGAAGACAAATGTGCCAATGTAACGATAAAACCAAATGAACTTATTTCTGTGATGTACTTATTTGCAAATTTAAACAATATGAAGGGGTTGGAAAAAATAGAAAAACAATTGTTATCTTTAGTGCCAGAAATGAAAGTAACTGAATTATATAAAGTGATTTTCATACTTAGTTCATGTGTAATTCCACAACGTAAAGATGCATTACTAAAGACTGTGGTAACATGTTTGAATAAATGTGAGAAGCTAAATCTAACTAGAAGTCAGTTATCAAAGTTATTATATGCTTGTGGAGTTTTAAGTATATATGATGTACAGTTGTTGAACAAGATTTGTGATGAAATTAAGAATTTACATAATATAGGTCCCAGAAAATTAAATTTTATAAGTTCAATTATAATATCTCTTGGTCGCTTAAGGTGGAAGGATACAGAATTGTTATATGAATGTTCAACAACATTAGACTCACTTCAAAATGAAATTCATCGTATACCAGATAAACCAATTGTTATGAAGAATATTTTGTTGGCATTAGCAAGACTAGACTATAAACGTCTACCACCTTTATTTAAACAGCAGTATACAGAATTAACTAACCCTGCAGACAAGATAGATTTTGTTTGGTCTTTAGTGGTTCTACAGCACGCCCAACCGAGGCATTATAAAGATATTCTAAATCCTGCTTTTTTAAAGCATTTTACATCTCTTAGCAATTCTACAGGTAGGCTATCATACTTTGAATAATATAGGCATATATGAAATATATTTACTCTTTGTGACTATTTTGAAAGATTGTCATCTGAGAGTTATTGTACCAATAATAAAACACTATTCAGTTGTGAATGACTTAAAGCTGTATGACTGAAAAGGATCGTATGCATGTACTGTAATTTATCCAAATCATGGGTTGGATTACAGTTTTTTCTCCTGCGCTTATGTGATTTAAGCTGATGGCCCCTACAGGCAAGTGAATTATTGAAATAAAATTGAGCCATATGTTAGTTTGTGTTGAGTAGATGTTAAACCCCATTTCTCTCTTACTCTTTGAAGTTTTGTCTTAAAGTCTTTTAGAATAGCATGCAGTATAAATAATCATCTGATTTGTACATGATGCTTGTACTTAATTAAGTATAGAATATTGACAACAGGCAAATTATGAATTCCTAAATCAAATCTAACTTTTTCAAATTAATGTGTGTTTCTTTAATAGATTAATATTGTTTTTCATATCTTAAAAGACCAGTATAAAATGGTTTTAAGCCATCAGAAATTACAAAATATTGACTGTGATGCCAGAAAAGAAACAGTTTACAACGGTCCATATTTACCAGAAAGTTACAGTTTTTGTTTACCAAAGGTAAGATACACACAACTCTGCCGATATATTATGCAAGAATTAAATAAAGAGCTCACTATTCTTGCTATAATAGCTAAAAATTTGATAATGAATATTTCATTCAAATTACTCTATTCTGAGCCAAGTTATTACTGTTTGTAGTTTTGACAGGATGTGTGCATTGTGGTAACCAGGGCACTGGTATATTCGAAACTAAGCCTCAATTCAGTTTTTAAATGGCGAACCATTCTAATCTTGAGTATGTTGATTATGGGCTTGTTTTGTTAATAAATGTCGAATTAATAGTTTATATAACATTTCAGGCCTAAAGAAAGACTTTTAACATTGTGTTTATATTTTGTTTGTTTTAGGAATTAGTAGGATGTGAAAAACAATCACAAGATCTTGTGTTATCAGCTTTAGATAAAATGGCCCCTTCTGATAGATTTTTGAATACATCTGAGTGCCCAGGTGGTCATTCTGTTGGTAAGTTACATCAACCACATAGTAAAGGAGGTAAATAATTGGCACCGAATGCTAGTGAACAAACTGTAAATAAAAGGCTGTTTTAAATTCTACATTTTTGATATTTATGTCAATGATCTAAATATTTAGATGGGGGGTTGGGATGGCCTAGTGGTCTAGAGTGCCGCGCTTCGACCTCTAGCTGGCCGGTCACCTCTGGCTTACGGCTGTGGTTTCGAGCCCTGGTGTGAGCGTATGTGGCATGGAGATAGGGGCGCCTTCTCAACCTTGTGGGTTTCCTCCGGGCACTCTGGTTTCCTCCCACTGCTAAAGACCCCTACGCGCAAGCGAATTATTGAAATAAAATTAAACCATATGTTAGTCCCGAAATGACCTAGTTGTGTTGAGTGGACGTTAAACCCCATTTCTCTCTCTCTCTAAATATTTAGATAATTCTAGAAGCAATAATAATTACCCTATATTAAATACTACAGTTCTCTCGCAAATGCTCTTTTCCCCCCTCGTCAGTGATGCAGGACGGAGGGCCTGACAAGGACAGCTGTCTAGTCGTTCAGATGAGACTAGAAACCAAGGTCCTGTGTACACATTGGCGTGCATGTAAAAGATTCCTTGGCAGCTGGAATACGCTATAAGAGTAGGCCGTAGCGCCGCTGCCTAGGCAAAATTTCCCTCATAACACACTGTATGGCATATGCCCGTCTTCATTAGCCCAGTTCGGAGCAGAACGGTAGGATGTTAAACCTCATTTCATTGCATAAGCTATGTGCTGATGACCATGTGCTGATGTCAGCTATGAAATAAGATTACAGAACAATCTTGATAATTTAAAACTTGGGAATAATATCTGATTTATCTCCTTGTTTACTGGTCAGACAAGCTTCTAATGTCAATACCATAAATTCCAGTTGTTACTGTAATGATTTTCTTTGGTTTGAGGGAATATATACATGTAGGTGCTTGTTAATTTTATTTATATATATACAGAGGCTATTATGTATGTAGATGATGATGGAAATCCACAGAATTTAAACAATATTACCAACAAACATCACAAGTATGTTTTACATTATTTTACTTTCACACAATCATTCTCTAATAACTATTTATGTTCAGTGTTAGGTTCCTGTTTCATTCATATTTGGTAAAGAAACACAATAAGTATTAAAATTTTGTGACAAGTCGTGTAGTTTTCAGTTTAAAAGATGACAAGATTGATTTTATAATTTAAAAAAACTTAAATAATCACTTCATGCCAATGGTCTGTTTAAATTCAATTTTTGAAATAAGGGGTTTTAGTCCAGCATCTTCAAAGCAGTCTTCCTTCCTTGTATCACTGATTGACAAAATCTGTTGAGGGGTAACTATTTTGTTGTTCTGGGCAGATGTGTTATTCTCTATATAATTAATAGTTCTGTTTTATGTCTTATTCTTTTAAATTACAGAATTTGTATCAAGATTCAGAGTTTTTCGGATACAACTTTGAAAACAGAAGGACCGACTGGAATAATGTCAATGACAATAAGACATCTAGAATTTATGGGATATAGAGTTGTTATTGTAAGTAATATCTATTAGGATATAGAGATTTGAAATATGCTGAATTCTGCAACCTAAATATTTAATAGTAATAGTTTAAGGCAGTCTCATCCTTTCATTCAGCCAACTGCCTTAGAGATATATTTACATGGCCAATTTTATTAGCATTTGTAAAATTGAAAATTCAAATGCACTAACTATCCTTTTGGACATTACCAGAACTACTGGATAAATTCAAATGGCACTAAATCTCCTTTTGTACCAGAACTACTGGATAAAATTTGCCAAACAAACTCTTTTAGCTTTAAACCGGACCAACATCTACACTTCCTAACAGCAACAGAGAATAGCTATGGTTATCATATATATTGATCAGCATTAGAATTATTAGTTAAACATACGTTATGCAAGAGCTAAATCTGCCAATTGCACGTCTTTCTTTAGGCCTGAAATCTTATCTAAATTATTACATTAATTAACTTATCCAGACCATAATCAACTCTTGATGTCATTGCTAGCCCGCGATATTTACTGGATTATAATCCTGTCTGCTGCTTAACGCTCATTGATTATTAAATCAATAAATGGATAATCGAGGCTATAGTTAGAACTGCTTACTCTTTATCTAATGTACTTATTATATTTCCTGCTAACCTTATCTCTTAAATTATTTTTGAACAGCCCAAGATTTAACAATTTGACATTGTGTTTAGTGTCATATTTTCTATTTATTTCAGGTTCCTTACACCATACTGTCTGGTAAACCGAAACTGCTGGACATAATTCGGTATATCAAAACTGGTATAAAAGAGGCTGTAGCGAAATCAAAATCTACAGTATAGTTGTAGGATATTTAGATCAATTAAAGTATGCTTTGTTTTCTTGATAAGATTAAAAAATATTTTTTAAATTATTCAGTCAAATTTATTTGAATTTTATTTAGTGTGGATTTGTAATTTATTTGAGGGAATTTGAATAAATATCTTTACAATCATGGGCCTGTTTCATGAAATTTTAACCAAGATAAAATCCAAATTTTAGTAATTTGATTGGATAATATTTGATTTTAGTGCTCAGCCAATCGAAATTGAAGTGTCAATTAAAATTTGGATTTTATCTTACAAATCTGAGGGAGAACTTTGTGTCACCAGAAATATGGTATGAAAAAATAATTCTACAAAATATGTTTTTCCACTGTAAATGGTATTATGTGTAAAATTAAGATAATTTAAACATAAAAGATTTATGAAGAACCTGACTATAGTGTATCCATCACACAATTAATGTACTAATTATTTGCACAACCTTTCCTTTAACTTTATTCCATACCAGTGGAGGCTTGACTATCATAGACAGGTGACTTGTAAGTCAACACTGAAACATGTCCTTGCATCACTGAAATTCATTGAAATAACAAATGTCACAAGATTAAGGATCTTTGTATGTGTAAACACATATTGAAGTTTCATACATTCCTTGTTGGTCAATGGGTTTGGGCGCTTGTTGTCAAGTCATCTGACATATGCACTTAAAGAAATGAAATGGGTTTTAATGTCACATGACACAATCTTGGTCATTTCGGGACTAACACAAGGTGTAATTTATTTTTAAAGTGGAAGAAACCGGAGGACTCAAAGGTAACCCACAATGATTGGCAGGTAGAATGTTTGGATTAAATGAAATGAAATTTAAAGAGCACATAAAATGAGAAAACTAGATTCATTGAGCCTATAGACATTGGTTACTATATGCATTTTATGTCAAGTTCACTCCAATCTGATTAAAATTAATTGAGATATTAACGTTTAAACATCAGACAGCCAAAAACGGTTTTCAAATTTTCAATTACAAGCTTTATCCGGTTGATTGGCTAGTGACGTCACAGGCACTACACATAATCTATACACATTATCTATACAATATAGCACTATCTGTACGGTATATCACTGTATACACACCGCCAGTTAACACGTGTGTATTTGTCGGTCCAATTAACATTTGACTAGCGTAATCATTAATTTTACACGTAAGCTACATATCACTATACTATATAAGTCAAAGCATTTTCAAAAGCCGACCTTTCTCGTCTTAAGTTGTAATAGATTATATATTTGTGACTAGAATAGATTATAATTCACTAGTTGATCAACATCTCCAGCCCGTAAATCAGTACGTAATATTTCAACACGGTTATCGGCAAACTGATCCCGCAGTGAATATTCGCATGGCCGCTACAATCACTGATAAGCATGACATCGACGAGGCTTAATGAGTACGGCATATTAACTTTTTAACTCCGACAAATTAAATTCTCAAACATTTTTTTGAGGTAAAAGAAAAATAAATAATGACGTTTGAAGTATTTGGAGTTTAAAAATATGTCCTATTTAGTGTAAATGGGTATTAAAACGAGTAAAATGCATCATTTTACCCGAAGCAGTTAGGTGTTAAGTAAACATTGCACGAGCCGTTGAGCCAATGACTAACGGCGCGTGCAGTCAACGCACCTGTTGTGAACTGTCGTCTGTTACAGAGATATTTCGTAAGTAATTCTCTGTGAAACAGATTGGGTTATCGGTAGTCATATCGACAAATAAACCGACAGAATGAAACGACACAAGACGGTGCAGATAAAAACATGTGTCTTCTAAAGGTGCGGCAAAAGGGGAGGGGGCGAATAGAAGAGCCTCCTAAGCTGGTATCTCAGGTACACGGTAACGTCGCATTCTGATTGTGAATTAAATAATAAAATAATTTTTTTTTTCTTTATATTATATAAAATTGTATATTATTAATATTACATTGGTAGTTTAGTAATTTGTTTAAAAAGGCATAGCCAACTTTCCTGCCATATGCGACATGCTTTCAGCATGTCTGTTATTGGCGTACGTGACCATTTTCAGCTTTTTCGCGCCAAAATCAACCATTTTACACATTTCTTAGTAAGCCATGCCTTATATGGTAGACGAAGATTTCCATGTGACATTGAGATCGTGTAACGCTATTTTAGTGATAACGGAGCTTTTTGTTATAAATACAGAGTAATTATTCGACAAATAAAAGTGAATTTGAGCCATGTTACTTTCGCTATTACAAACTATCGAAGCTATCGATAGTTTGCTTGACTATCGCAATTTTTATCGATAGTTTCTTTTTAATATCGATATACACTATCGACAGTCAAACTATCGCGATGCATCGATTGTTCGATGTATCGTTACACCCCTAATGATTATTATTTGAAACCATTTCGTTTCTTAAAAGCCGACAATTGATTATTTCTATCGGCTTAAAAGATGTCGGTAGCGCCGGCTATAAGAATTTCACACCAATCTTGTTTCAATCAGAAGCCAATTATTGTTGGCTTACGGTCGGCTTATTCTGATAAAAAAAAACACATGGGGAATATGGCTACAACAACTGTCTTTATAAAACAAATTCTTCCGTAGTCAATTGTTATTTAATTAGGGGGATTAAGGAATCAGTCAGGCGTTAACGAATACACACGCCGGGTGTATATAGGTAATTAAGGAATAAACATCCCGAATATGCATTCGGTCACTGTGACGTCACTGGCGTCTGAGGGGATTAAGAGTGTTTTCAATAATTGGCCAAGTCGTTTTTACGGGAGGTCTATATTTGCGACTTTGAGTGACGATATCTGAATTAATTTTCATCAGATCGACGTTAAACTGCCGTAAAATGCATATAGTAACCAATATTTATAAGCTCAATGAATTTAGTTTCCTCATTTTATGTGCTCTTTAAGATCCTATTCTTTGGATTAAAACCATGCTACTTGAAATGAAATGGGATTTAATGCTGGCTGGGATGATGACGAAGGACATACACCGTATAGTGTGCTATGAAAGAACTTTTGTCCAGACAGCAGCACTTTTATGTGCACGCTAGTGTGTTCACAGGAACTCAGTTTTTTTTTGTACCATAGGCCCTCTGTTCTGCACCACTGGCACAGAAAAACCACACCAGGAATCCTGATGAATAGGGAACCTCCATGTTAGCAAGCCAACATTGATCATCCATGGCTCCACTGTGTCACTTGATTCAAAGATAGATGTGTGACAGCCATGGTGATGAAATAAGTTAGATGTTGGCACGCTAACCAGGTGTTGGCCGAGAATGTTTATTGGGATTTTTGGCGTGGTTTTCTATGTCAGTAGTGTCTGGAAAGGGACAACCAGACAACATATTATTATATATTGCAGTCGAGAGAAAGTACAAAATTGAGGTTTGATTTACAATTTTACGTGTATATAAAAGAAGCCTTGCCAGTCAAAATTCGATATAAGAGTAGGCCATAGCGCTGCTGTCTAGGCAAAATTTTCATCATAGCAAACTGTATTGCATATGCCCATCTTCATTTAACCTCATTTTTCTTCTGAATTTCTTAAATTTTAATTTGGCCCACTTAGATAACATGAAGTTCTAACTACCTTCTTGTAGTGTAAAGACTCCTCAAATTTTAGACAAAGCATCTCTTCCATGGCTAGGAAAGTGATTAGATCAATTGAACACAGTATCACAGACCAAACATAAAAGAAATTGGGATAATAATATATTAGTTATGAAGAAGAGATCTTTTTGATCTAAAAAAAAACAGTGGCTGTCAGTTTTAAAATAAAAAATTCCATAAAACTTACAAATAAAACTCTTTTGCATATTTAAAATCACAATACAAATATTTCACATTCCACTAATTCCAGGTAACAAAATATCACAGATTTACAAAGTAATACAATATTAAATTACAATATATTATATAAACAAATTCATATTAATAACATTTATAAATTAAATTCTGACAGAACTATTCACACTTATAGTCCCATATTCCCCCAGTCAATGTGTGTTTCTATATACCATATATTCTAATTCAGCCTGGCATTGCACAAGACATTCTACCAATAGTAAAGTACTGGGCCTTTAATACCATTTACCCAATATTGTCAAATGCTGGCTCATTTTATGGACCAAATTCAAAGAGTATCCAATAACTATCTTTGATTTTGATTGAGCATCTTAAAAAGAGAAGGTACACATGTATCCACATTTTTACAAAAGCTACATCTCAATGGCAACTACCTGAAAATATTTGTAGACCCTATGCTGCAGACACCACCCTAAATTAATGATTGTCAATGATGCCTTCAAACCTGGCAATTGTACATTAGAAAACATTAATCTGCAATTAACAGCAATCTAGGAGCACACATTGAACAAACTTGACAATTTTCATTCATTATCTCAGAGACCCTGTGGTGACAGATCAAGGGGCACTGATGACCTCACTCACTAACATATACATTAATTAAGGGTGGAATTTGTTGAGTAGCTATAATCATGTTAGAAAAAGAATATAGAAACTGGTGAACCATCTTTAAGATTAAACATCCACATTTTCATTTTCAACCTCTGTGGTCTGAATTTCTTCTTTCTTTTCATCTACATCCTCATTTTCACCCTGTTCTGTGCTTTCTTCTTTCTTTTCATCTACATTTTCTGTCTCTACTTTAATTTCCTCAGTATTTTTTTCAATATTACCTATGAAAAGAAAACACAATTTTATTTAAGAAAAAGAAGAAATAAAATCTACTCTATTATTACTGCCTTAGATTTTTCCACTTCAAACGTTTCAAAATATGGATCACATCACCTCTCCTTTTATGTTTTCAAAGTAAAGAATCTAACAATATAGACAGTCTTCGCAAGTCAGTTTGGTTTAGGAAGAATACATTACTTCTTGTCACATACAAATTTAAGTACCCCCCATATCACTGGACCTCGTTAATTTTTGAAGAAGAAAACTTGGTGTGACTGTTCACCAGTGGAAGCAACATGAGTAAACATAAAATACTGAAAATTAAATGAATGTATTTTCAAATCAAAGATAGCCAAATCCAAATTCTGTGAGCCCAGTTTCTCTCTTTCTGATTGATGCCAAGATTCAGTTGTTTCTGTTAATTATGTTCCATATCCAGGACATACTGCAATTGGAAAATCCTGGTTTCATCACTTGTTCATTGACTGTTTCTTAGTTCAGCTGTTGTACACCTTACCTGAATCGTTATTTTCTTGTTCAAGTGCTAATCCAAACACTTTCTTTTCTCCATCAGAATCAGCTTCTGTTAAAACAGATTCTCCTGCTTGTGTTTCACTTTCTGCCATCTGTGGTGGTGGTGGTGGGGCTGTCGCTGTCAGTAAATCTATTTCACCTTGTATATCCTAAAATTATAATAAAACAAACATGTTATTTCTTATTATCACAGTTTTACACTTTTGTAAAAACTGTAAATACATGTAGAGGGAAAGGGGTTTAATTGAGTAGTTGATGTCCAAGTCTTTGCCATTGAGGGGTCACAGAAGAAGTGCAGCAGGGATACAGGACTCCCAGGTTCGTATCCAAATGTGGGCAGAGAAAAAGATTGGGATTTTTCATGCCTAGTTCCTATTGGTCAGTGGTAGCTCTTATTGGGATGATACGGAATATCTTGCCTAGTCATTCACTTGTGTACACACGGGAGTACACATGAAAAATACCTTTCATAGATTGAATTCAATGAAAAGTTGTTTGCTACACCACTGTACAAGGCAAATTATCCTCTAGAAGAACTACACAATCAAGCTATTAATGCATGAATCTGTACTAATACAAGTACCTTCCCTGCTTCCCACTATATGTATCTAGCGAACCCATCTCAAAATATCAGCTAATGAAGTTAAGTGTATTAAAATTTCTTGAGTTTTTAAATGTGACTTTGACATTCACTCATACTATAAGCTATACTTACATTAACAGCCTTTTGTAGCTTTTCTTTCACCTCATCAGGTATATTAACATCTTGCACCACATTCCAATAACCTTTAGGATGCATAGTTACAGGATAGGAAAATACTAAACCTTCTGGTACACCATACCATCCTAAAATATATAACATTTGCATTATAATTTACTTTAGCAACTGTTAAAAAGACTACTGTATAAACTTTTAGATACAAGAGCCAAGCACTGCATGATTACTTTTCTAAAATACATGATAATACTTCTAATTTATTTCACTTAACGACAAAAGTTATATGGTCTACTTAAGATTAATATGAATTGTTGAAACTAAATTACATGCGTTTCCAATAACTACTTGATACAATAATAATAATATAGCAACATTATGCAATCTGCCTGAAATTGATCTGTGGAAACTTATTGAATTTCTGATAAAGAATCATTGCTGTTGTTTACTTAGTATAACCTGTCAACACTGGTCACAAAAGTTATGATCTCCTTGAAACTGATTGTTCAGATCATACACAGAATATAAAAAATGATATCTTTATAATTATAATTAATGTCTTTAAAAATGAGAAAATCCAAATGAAGAAAATGCACAAGCAAACATCAAACGGGATATGTACAGATATATATAATATGTATAAGAAATTTGTGAAATTTGTGTTATTTAGATAAATACCAATAATATACATACCATCAGAATAAACACCTAATGAAAACAGCTCTCCTTGTGGAGATCCATGCCACCAGTGATTCAACATAGAAATAACAGCTGATGCAAAGGCAAGTGCTGGAGGACGACGTAATGATTCTGTCACAGTGTCTTTTCTTTTATCTAACAATTCTAAATATTCTCCTTCAATCCATTTACTGTCATGAATCAATTCTACTGCTGGAAGGGTAAAAGAGGGTGGGCCCCAAATGGCACCATCATAATTTGTCACTTTGCATTGGGACACGTCTACGTATTTCACACCATTGATATTTCCCCAGACGAGTAAATCCAAAACACATGATGTATTAAGGTTTAATTTTCCTCCAATCACAGACTTCGCATAATTTTCAACCATTCTCGACATGGCTACTATGTTCTGTCGAGGAATGTTTGGAGCATTTCGAATCATCATTGTTGCACACAAATTAACAGGCCCATTGCCAGCCACCATTACTTTGACATTTTTCTTTGCCACCTCATTGATTATTTTGGCATATTTCACATAAAGTTCAACATTTCTTTTCAACCAGTCCTGTTGAGTTTCATCCTCTTTCTTCCGTAAATCATCAATGAGTAAAATTGTACTACAATCTTTAAATGCTTCTTGTGGGTCTGAAGTTACCTTGACATCTCTTAAAAGATTTTCATTCAAATCTTCTGCTTCCATTTTTAAACCGGATAATGACTCTGCATTTTCTTCATTTTCATCTAGCAGACGTAAAGTTATTTCATTAGATGGACCAAATGCTTCTCCAGATGCCAAATCTTTAATCATTTGATAACAAATGGGATTATTGGCATTAGAAAGACAAACATGTAATGGTTTACTTTGAGCTTTAAATTCTGCCTCTTCTGCATCCACCTCAGCCTTTACTCGACTATTTTCTTCAGCAATTTTCCGCATATCGTCACTAACCATATTTGACTGGATTCCATAGTAACCATTTACATACTCCTGAAACTCATTAGCTCCACCAATCAGGACCCCTTTTCCACCCCGATCCAATAATTCTCTCCATACTAAAGGAGATTTATTTGCAGTCCATCCTCTTTCTGAACATGTATCAGACAACCAGGTCTGAAGAAATAAAATAGATTTTCAATTATATGAATATAAAACTCTTAAAACATGGCACAGAGAGGAAGAATCCAAGTTCCATCTTGCCCTAGAAGAAGTTCTATCACCCACTATCTAAATTTAAGGAGGCATTATGCAATCTAAGAGTTAAATCTGTAGGTCTTTTTCCTGACTAATATTTAGACTACATTTATTCACATGACAAGCCCATATTCAACTCTATGGATCATCAGATGGCTTAGCTAAGTTAGATATCAAGTGGATTAGACAATTAAGGACTGAAAATCAATACTTTGTTTTTATTATCGTAGCATTGGTGCTTTGCAATTGAGAATGTGAACCGTAATCGGCAGACACAAATTAGGCTATTTCTTATCTAAACATATAGTCCTAGTGCACCATTTTAGCTCTATAGGAATTTCTTGCAAACTATATTTTAAAAAAGTGGGAAAAATGCAAGTCCAAAAATGGTTTAATTTCATTCAGTATTGCAAAGATATGTGTAATTGAAATCTCATCGATCTATCCAAGCTTCTCTATGCTATAAACCTGTCGCCATTTTATTGTCTGCAAAAATTTATTGGTAGACCTGTTTTAAATCTGATTGAATCCATGCTAGGACAGTAATTATTAGTATTTTGATTTTGTTTACAATCAATTAAGTTCACATTAGCATGGATTAAGCCAGGAGAGATTTGATAATTTAGCAAAAAAAAAAAGATTGCATTTATGACATTCATAACTTTGCTCAGAATGGAGCAATTTGCCTTCATTATCTTTTTTAACTATAAAATGAAGGTCAGCTCTCTATCTAAATCTTACAGTACCATAGTTAAGTGATTATTTAGGCCTATATCTAACATTCTCATTTGTCCAATATAAACAACCATCTTACAGATCTCAATCTCAATTTTACAGCTATATAATTATAGCTTCTTTTTTCCTTTGTCAATGATCACTTGAACATGTACAGCAGAGAGGAGAAAATAGATTGCCAGAATGCAAGGCAATGAAACATACGCTAACACATCTGGGCAGTCAACAAAGGTTGTCCAACACTTATTGTTATGTAGGTAATGGAGGGAGAGAAATGGGATCTAACGTCCACTTGACACAAACTAGGTCATTTCGGGACTAACATGTGGTTTAATTTTATTTCAATAATTCGCTTGCGGGTAGGGGTCTTTAGATTGAGGAAACCGGAGTAACCGGAGTACCCTTTAGAAAACCAACGAGGTTGGACAGGCAACCCTACTCCTTGCCAAGGTACAACCGGGGATTTGAAACCACGCCAGTTGACTCAATGGCAGGCCGTATGATACTGTGTGCGCACGCTAACCATTCGGACACCCAACCCCCCAGGTAATGGAGGCATTTATGGGACACAAAATACTGATCAAGAGTAACAACTCTCAAAAACAATCAAATTTTATTGGCTATTAGTTCTTCTAATGAAACAATTATAAGTTATCAAATGTTATTAATTTGAAATCTACAAAAGTAACTATAGATAACAAACATGATGTGTGAAAATAAAGGCACTTGAAAAAAGTATTAATTATCTTGAACATCTATAGGATTGCTCAAAGTTATAATGGGCAATAACTTATCAGAAAATATTGAAAATTAAGCAGCGTCTTTGTCTCATCATCTTAAACACTTTATATAAATTTAAAATCATTTGATAACTTTAGCCTCTAAAAATGATCTTGCAGTGATTATGGGAAATCCATAAAATAGACTTCCTCTTCTCATGACCACAAAGCACAAATTGTAAGCTTTTAAATAAGTCAGTTAGACAATAACTTTAGACTCTAGAGCATCCACAAATAAGAAATTGTGGATGCCGGACGCTGGAACGACAAGTTTACGACCATAAAAAACACATTTCAATGTTATAGTGGGTGTATAATAAAAACAGGGATCTAAAAAATAAAGATATATAGTACCTCCCATTCCGATTTAGTTTTCACTATCTTGTGTAAATTAAAATCGGGTAGATTTTTATTAAGTCTGTCGCCCAGGAGCTCAGCTTTAGCATAATATGGGCAATCATCACGACCTTTAACAAACAAAATATATACCAGTATTAATTATCAAATATACAATTACTTGAATAATAAATCATTTCTTTACTAAGATTTCAGTCAATCTTCAATTGCACATTAAAAATGGTTATACACAATAATACAAAATAACTGTTTATTTAAAGATAAATGGGAGAAAATAAGTTATGGTTTATAATTTATTTGGATATATTTTTTTTCTATGGTCATGTGGAGCACTACTACTAGCCTACTACTACTCTAGTAGGCCTACTATCAGTATCATGAAGTACTAGTGTAGTAATGTTTACTTATCGATAAAACAACAGTTGAACATGTTAAATGTTACATAATTCTAGTGAGCTTTTCAAATCTATCATGCTTGGATGGGACTCTGTAGCTATGAAAACATGCTGGGATATACTGATGTGCTTGTTATTAGCTACAATTGGCTGCCTTTAATTCCATGTGGCAAACTTAATTTAGTTATTCATGCTGATTCACGCATGTAACATCTTAAAAATAAGTTAATTCTATACTAATAGAACTTATTACACATACACAGTACAATCGAGTGAAACAACTTTCATTTATCTGCAAATATTGACAATAAAGAAAAGTGAGCTTTGTTTTTATCAAACTTGATACAGACATTCACATCCGGTTACATCATTTACAGAAATGGTTCACAACAGCGACCTCTGCTGCGAACGGCGTAGGATCATAGACCAGGCAGTCGATAAACACCTACGTGAAACTGTATTACGTACGAGACAAACGATCTGCTAAAGCTGCTGTTCTGAAATACGCCGACGTCTAATCCAACTTAATCACTTTATCAGACACCACAGGATAGCAACACTGGAGAACAGTGTGGTTGAGTGATGTGTAGCGGTTCCTGTTGCAGCGAGGCAATGGTACAGCCACTGTATACCGATGACGAAATGTCACTATTATGTGTTTCTTCTTATGATTATCTCGACAGAAATACAGTAAGTTGAGTAACAGAAATGTAACTATAACTTCACCCACAGACTGTTGATTTAAAACTGACATTAGTGACAATAATGTGTATGTCAATTTACCAAATTAATGACATCAGGCCTATTTGATGTTGATAATTCTCACACTTTTTTGTTATTCTTTTTTTTTATTTTAAACAAAATTAATCATACAATTTAGATCTAAATCAACATCATGCATCATGATCATGCGACATTATTTTTAGGCCTATTTATTTGTAAAAATTTAATTTATCACTTGAGTCTGCTTGAGAAACGTAATTATACACTTTAGTCAGGCAATGCCTGTTCTATAATTATCTAATTAAATAAGAGAAAGTTTAAATTTAAAATAAAATGTACTTTTTAAGTTACAAAAGTTAACAAATTTGCTCACCAGCTATGACAAACTTCGCCATCTTGTTTACAAGTTGCTATGTGGGTGTTCTCAAAACTATCATCAGTGTTTAAAATGCGACGAATTCCTGTATTAAATAGGAAAAAAAATGATCAATATATGACAAATATATATTACTTTTAAACAAAAATGATATATATTATAGGTGGCATACAATGATCGGTATTTCAACAAACTGTAATTGATAATATAAATCAATGTATTTCGTTTGATATTTCTGAAATATTTGGACCTAAATTTTAGCTATTTGATTCACGATTATACAGGACCTTTGTTGTTGTTGTCTAGGAGAACGCGTGATCGGAGACGGTCATGCGCATATTATGACGTCATATTGGGGGTAGTAGGGTAAGGGTTACGCTTGACCAGGGTTGGGGTAAGGGCTAACCCTGTTTGCATCTCGAGACTTTGAAGAAATGTAATCCTTACGGCCTAACCCATAATCTATATATGACGTCATATATGTGCTAAAATGCGCAGGACCGTCTCCGATCTAGTGTTTTCCTGTTGTCTATAGTAAATGGAATAAATGAGTGTCTGGACAATGTTGCTAAAAATATAAAGCACGTGGATCTCAAGATGGCGATTAACAAAAAATCGCAGGTTCAGTCACTTCCCGAAAATGTTGCTTTAGAACCGACCAAGCAAAAGGATTTTGTCCACAAAGTAAAAAAGATTAAAGAAAAGGTAATGATACAAGACATTAGCTGTCGCCTGGTGATCGAAATAAGGATTTGAATAGAAATTGAAGAATGGATTTTGTTACGTTTTTCCAACTTTGATCAACCTCGTGGGTTTCCTTCGGGCACTCCGGTTTCCTCCCACTGCTAAAGACGCCTACGAGCTAGCGAATTATTGAAAAAAAATTAAACCATATATTAGTCCCGAAATTATCTAGTTTGTATCGAGTGGACGTTAAACCCCATTTCTCTCTCTCTCTCTCCAACTTTGATTTCTCAATTTGAACTTCACTCAAGTCAATCACTGTTTGTTATGTTTTACTGACATTGTTGAGCCTACTTCCACGTAGTTCAGCTAGTTCAGCTCTGAACGTAGGTCTCATTACTCTCACCAGTACTATGTTAAGGTCTGGTGCTAGGGGTTTCAGGTCATGTGACTTTAGTGTGAAATCAAACTTTTGCATACAGCGACAAACTGCAGACTGTGTGCGTGCTTAGCATGATATCGTCTGCTACAATGCAGTATATCACCAATATAACAAAAAAAAGAAATTTAAACATAATTTAAAATTGATAATATATTACGAATGCTACACACAATGTTACAACAAATGTGGCTTTCAAGAATACATTTTCTATTAAAAGATAAAGACCGGTCACGGAAACCACGTTTTCCTTAGTATTTGCCACGTTAAGATACTGGAGTAAAGAGGGCAGGCTAAAAATAGACACTGGAAATATGTCATGCGTAAAAGCTTCTATTAGAAATAGGCCGATTCAAAACTCGAAAGAAAATATTTATTACGCGAAACACATGGTTAGTAAAAGGCTCCACCAAATGATAAAACATTAGTTGCTCTTACGCTTCTTTGATAATCATCGTTTACCCTAAAAGTAATATATTTTGGAAAAATGAATAAACTAAGTTTAACCCAAGTTGCTATTAGTATTAGTACAATTTCCTGATAATTATGAGACCAAATACTATGAGAAAAAAATTTAAAATCTATCTATAATAATATTTAGCCCAAACATGCGCAAACCTCCCAATGTTAGATTTATTCAAGGTGGTCAACAAGCCACATAGGCTTAATGGTAGACCGAAGTAAAGGTATAAAAGGTATTTGTTTAAAAAGAATAATAATTTATTTATTTGAAAATGACCTACACAAAAACAAAAGTAAATATTTACACAACATGTACTCCCTTAACAAGTCCCTAGGAATTGTTAACGATAATCCGTAAGCTGCATGTTGACATGGATTCCCGTCAAGCTTGTGGTAGATAGCACTACCAATCGATAAATTAGTGCATACAAAGGAAAGTTTTTTTGTGGAAAATATTAGAAATTGCAAAGATCAAAGCAAGATTTTTAAAGCTGATTAACCGATAATCTTGATGTTATTGTTTGTAGTATGTGCAAAGAAACCTTGTGGTTCTTTGATGGATGAGGTAAAATGTTTGTACAATGTGAAGTAACATTTTAATGAGACAATAAGTCCTTGCTTACCTTACACAACATGCAAAAGCCATCTAAATATAGATATGGTAACACACAATACGCTACTCAGCAGTGCAGAATTATATCTACGTGAGGGGTGAAGAATGTGCCCATATACTTAATTAGGGATAAACCAATCACCTGATTAACTAGTACTCATGTCCTATTGAAAAACACCCAATTAAGCCTTTTAAATTAGAATTTAATTAGGATGATTGATTATTTTGATCTGGTTGAAATCATGCTAAAAATTGTTATTCACATTAAATGAATGATAGTCAGTTGGTATTTTTGTCCCCCGCCTTTCGAAGAAAGTTGGGGGACTATTAAAATGGGTTCGTCTGTCTGTCTGTCTGTCTGTCTGTCTGTCCGTCACACTTTTTGGGACACAATAACTCTCTTCCTAATTGAGTTAAAATGTTCAAACTTGGTGTATATGCTTATTAGGTCAATGCCTTGATGGAGTTCGAAGATGAGCATTTTCCGCTTAGGGTAAGCAGAGATAAGCAATTTGATTGGTTGATGCTTTGGGGCACGATAACTTTAGTTCTAATTAAGTCAGTGAGAGTGATGAAACTTGGTGTATAGTTTCATTATAGTAATACCTTGACTAAGTTCGATAATGAGCATTTTCTGCTCAGGGTAAGCAGAGCGATACGCAATTTGATTGGTCGAGACTTTGGAACACAATAACTCTCCTTCTAATTTAGTTAAAATGTTCAAACTTGGTGTATATGCTTATTAGGTCAATGCCTTGATGGAGTTCGAAGATGAGCATTTTCCGCTTAGGGTAAGCAGAGATAAGCAATTTGATTGGTTGATGCTTTGGGACACGATAACTTTAGTTCTAATTGAGAGTGATGAAACTTGGTGTATAGTTTCATTACAGTAATACCTTGACTATGATCGATAATGAGCATTTTCTGCTCAGGGTAAGCAGAGCGATAAGCAATTTGATTTGCCGAGACTTTGGAACACGATAACTCTCCTTCGAATTGAGTTAAAATGTTCAAAATTGGTGTGTATGCTTATTAGGTCAATGCCTTGATGGAGTTCGAAGATGAGCATTTTCTTCTTACGGTAGGCAGAGATAAGCAATTTTTGGATGACACTTCGTATTCAGTTTGATTGGTCAATACGTTTGAAAAAAATATATGTGCGATTAATTAATATGTGTCATCTATTTATTTTGGGATTTCGGCGGGGGACATCAGCCTCACTGTTGGCTTGTTATAACATGTTTTGTAAAATATATTGTTTTTGCAATAAATGAATACAGAATTTTTTTCTTTTGACCAAATTATGTCCATTTCAACTGAAATGAATTTTGGCCATATTGATTGAGGCTATACCTTGAGATATTACATGTACAGATAGTATGCCAGTGCAGCCACAGCATGGGATGGAAACCACATGGAATACACTATCACCAGTACTGTCCATAAAACACACATCCTATATAGTTCTGTATTTTAATCAGATTGTTCACCACATAGACTTTGGTTAAATTCAGTATTGGTGAATTTTATAAACTTTTGTTTTAATTTATAAACCATTCTTTTTAATTTGTTGTTTAGTATGAAGAAGGATTAAAACCAGACAGAGGTGTTATATACCTCGGTCATATACCACATGGATTCTACGAGACAGAAATGAAAAGCTTTTTCTCACAATTTGGAAGAGTTACAAGACTTAGATTAGCTAGAAGTAAAAAAGTAAGTGTTAAAAAATTTACTGTATGATATAACCATTTCGCTGAATTCTACCAGGGATTATTTAATGTGCATGTCAATGTAAGCACTGTATCTCCTTTTTTGTAAGTCTGAAAGACTAGCCTGCTGTTTCTTGTAAGTTCTGACAGTCAGAGTGGGAAACCAGACTGGAAAATCCGAAAGGGGGTCGAACCTGGGAGCTTCTGTCATTACACACAAAATATTAGGTTTGCTATTACAAAAACTAAGTAATTGTCCTTTACAATACAAGATAGCGAATAATGTGATGAATGTTGTAGATGATTTTTTCCAAAATTTTCAATTGAATGAAATGATTGATTCCACTACAGCTTTATGTAACTTTGGATGTATTGGATGATGTGTTGTATTTTTTAGACAGGAAAATCCAAGGGTTATGCTTTTATTGAATTTGAAGATGCAGAGGTGGCCGAAATTGCTGCTGAAACTATGAACAATTATCTTATGTTTGAAAGATTGCTTAAATGTAAGTACTTAACTTGTGATAACATATTGGGAGATATCTTCTCTTCTTGATATAAACATGTGTAAGAATTTCCCTCAAATATCTCAATTTGAGAGGAAAGTTTAAATTAAAAGTTAAGTGGACCAGTAGATCTAATAGTAAGTGCAGGGGGACTGCACCACACACAATTCTACACACAAAAAAACATTGTTCCTGCCTTTCGATAGTGGTAAGCTTTTGATTGCTTGATGGTTTACAAAAATATAATGAATAAGTAATTAGTGTCTTCTAGTGTTTTCCAGTATATTTACCAAACTTGTTTCAATAAGACCAACAAGTGGTATGCCTTTTTTTCACACGTAGAGAGTATAGTTAATTAATCATCAACTGTTGATAATACAGAATATTTTACAACCCACAGTGGCTCAGTGAGAATGGCTCCTGGGCTTCCTCTTGGAAGTGATGTAGGATGGCAGAACTGCGAAGGAAAAGCTTCCAGTCTTTAGGATGGTACGATAAACCAAACTGTACTCGTTAGCGAGAATATAAAAAGTTCCCTTTATTATTGAAAAGCTGATTGATGCAGTAAGTAACCCACCAAATAATTAATCATTGAATATTTTATTATAGGTCAAGTAATTACTTCAGAAAAAGTTCACCCTGATTTATTCATTGGCTCATACAGGTCATTTGCTAAGCCGAAATCAACCAATATTTCTATAGTACGACACAATTCAACAAAATCTCCAGCCAAAGAAAAAAAGTTAAAATTAAAAGCCATTTCAAAGCAGCAGAAGAAGTTATCTAAATTAGCTGAACTTGGTGTTAAATTAGAGTTAAATAGTATATTAGTTGTAAGTATTCTAGTTTTTTGCAAATTAGTTAAGAGTAAGCATTTCATACCTAATATCTTACCAAGTTGTAGTCGTAGATTAGAAACATTAAACTGACTTCACTTCAAAGCAATGTCATTAAATTCTTTTTGCTGTGATGTCCAGACCACCTGTGATATTTTGTGCAATATTTTTGGTGATAATTAGGCTACACAAATAAAATGAATAGGTTTTCGGGCACCATCAGATGATTCTTATTTCCACAAAAACAAAACTTGCACCACTGCTGCTGATGGAAATTATATGACTAGATATTGACGGTGCATGTAATTATCTTGGTTGAATGTGATTAAAGTATTATTATTTAATAAAAAAACATTTAATGACCTTAAAGCCCCAATAACACTCTTGTTGTAACTGAATAATATGTCCCAACCTTCATTCTGGTCAACAAATCGTATTATTTTAGAATATTCCAATTAAATGATGTTATAAATTTCATCTTAACACACCTATTTTAAAAAATTGGAAAAATTCAACCAATTGATTTGAAAAGTCTAACGTAAACCTTTTCAAATGTGACTTGGATTTTAAGATATTTTCGAACCCTCTGGACAAGTAAAATAGGTTGTAGTGGATAATTTACACAACAGGTAGGGCACTTAAACATCTAGTACTTAGAATAAGGGTATTATTTATTTTCTGGAGCTACCAAGCCAGCAAGAATGTTATTGTCCCTTTAATGTTTGTTTATAATTATATGCATTTGATGTCTGTTATTATACTTTATACCCCTTTTTTCCAGTCTTCACCCACAACAAATAAAAAGGGAACAGTTACACCTAAAGCTGCAATGGAAGAAAAGGTAATTAAATGTTTGATACTGGATTAGCATAGCTGTCAACCTTGTCTAGCAAATGTCGGAACATACTCCTATAGCTGGACCTATGGACAGGGCTGGGGCCATTACATTACCAATGTAATTAATTACATTACCATTACCATTACTTTTTAAATGTAATCATTACAATTACTTTCTCATTTTTAGCAATGTAATTAATTACCATTACCCATTACATTGAAAGTAATTAATTACCATTACCCATTACTTTATGACTTTTCACATAGAAATTAAAAAGACAACATTGTTTTCTGCCATGAAGAGCCTACAAAACCAAACTTAAAATAATCCTTTTTTCACTTAAATCAATATTTATGTATGAATTGTTATTTCTGGGCAAATATTCAAGTGACGGTTAGTGGTTACAAAAACTGCTGTACTTCGTCGAACATAACTGATTAGAAATTACAGCAAAAACAGAAAGGATTGAATGTTGATCAGTTTATATACATTCATATTGCACTATTATATGCGTTGCGACCCATTTGTGTCAATTTCTGGGGCAAGAAAATTAACGATTTAGCTCTTCTAAGTAATTTTATAAGATTTTTAATCAACCCAAAGAGTTTGTCTATAATATATTGTATAACTGGTAAATTATTTAGCATGACTCTAAAACAAAATGATTGTTTATTATTAAGCAACCATAAAATGATGAGATACTTGAAAGCCATTGTTTAGTTTATCACTTGTTACCTTGAGATTAAGATTAAAGTTTAGTAAGACTATTGTCTTTTAATCTAACAGATTGATTGATTGACTGAGTGATTGACTGTAAATTAACACTAATCTTTGATTAAAATATACTTCTTTTCAAAGATCCACTTGTTAGGTTACATGTCTAAAGAAGGGTCCTACATAAAAAGTAATAAAACAAAATGTTGAATGCCTTCTTATTATAATTTGTTAAAACTGATTTAAATCTTTTTTTTAAAGAAAATTATAATAAATTGGATTTGTGTCAGGTACACTTAATTTTCTTCTTTGGTGCTATAAAATTTCATATTTGTCATATGGAAATATTTGTATATGCCATAAAATAAAATGTAATTGAAAAGTAATTGAAATGTAATTGACCATTGCATGATTTTTGGAAAGTAATTAATTACATTCCCATTACTCATTACTTTTAAAATCTTCCATTACTCATTACATGGCCATTACTTAAAAAATGTAATGATTACATTCCATTACCATTACCCATTACCATTACCCCAGCCCTGCCTATGGATATTTATTTTTAAGAAATGTTTAAAAGTTAAATTTTAGAGTTGTTTTCATGCCCTTTTCAACAAAATTTGCATTGTAGCATGAACACAAGGTTCTTTCCTTTGGAATGACTTTCTTGACATCTTTATTTTATTATTGTTTAATTAAATTTTGCATTGATTTTTCCTTCAGAAACAGGTGGTGGATGAAACACCAGTACAGAGAATTGTACCAGAAAAAATTACAACACCAGAAGGTGAATTAATGGTATTAATGGAGGATGAAAGTGAAACAGAAATATCTTTTAAAACACCCCCTAACTCCATTAGGTCCTCGAAACTCACAAGGTCAGGAAAGCGAAAAAAGCCTGCAGGTGACACACCTCGGACAAGTAAAGTAGGGAAGAAAGAAGCTATAGAACCAATTGAGCTTTCTCTTCAACAAGATTCAAAAGTCATGTCACCAGAAAAGAAAGATACCAAGAAAGTCAAAACTACAGAAAAAGCAAAGGAAGAAATACCGAAAAAGGAGAAATCAGCAACAAAGAAAGCTAAAAAACAAACTACAAAAACAACAGTTGGTTCAGCTGAAAAACCAAGAAAAATGGAGACCCGTTCATCATCGCGAAAGATAACCTTAACTTCAAAAGAAAAGTTAAAAGCACCTCCCACCAAATCTAGACGTCAAAAATGAAGATGTGATTAAACAATTTATTTGATCATGGACTAGTGAACTTGTATTTAAATAAAATGAATTAAAATATGTAGAAATACTTTGTTATGGGATAAAGCCTTTTAATAACTGACAAATTTGATACATAAGTGCTATTAGTGGACAAGACAACTAATAACTGTAATTGTGCTTTATCTTTTGAAAGTTACCATGATTTCAAAACTTGTAAATATAGATAATAAATAAACATGAATAATTGGATTTATCATTTTATATTAGTTTCTTCATAGTCAGAAAATTTGCTGTTAATTATTAGCATGATTCTTTCTTGGTGGATTTAATTCCCAAAACCCAGTACCTGAAAATTTTAATTTCAAGTAAACTATCCAATGATGTTAGAATCTATTTTAAGCAGCCTCGCGTGTCATGTGAATTTTAGGAGAATTCATTTTTAGCTTCTATCTGTTTTTACCATACATATTAAAGTCTTAAGTAAATTCTTGGATTATCCTCTGCCAACTTCTTTAAGTAAAGGGGGGTTGGGATGGCCTAGTGGTCTAGAGTGCCGCGCTGCGACCTCTAGCTGGCCGGTCACCTTTGGCTTGCGGCTGTGGTTTGGAGCCCTGGTGTGAGCATATGTGGCATGGAGATAGGGGCGCCTTCTCAACCTCGTGGGTTTCTCCGGGCACTCTGGTTTCCTCCCACTGCTAAAAGACCCCTACGCGCAAGCGAATTATTAAATAAAATTAAACCAAATGTTAGTCCCGAAATGACCTATTTGTGTTGAGTGGACATTAAACCCCATTTCTCTCTCTCTTTCTCTCTCTCTCTTTAAGTAAATGCTTGAATCATCGTCTGCCAACTTCTTTAAGTAAATTCTTGGATTATTCTTTGCAAACTTCTTTTCCCTCCATTTAAAATACAGATGTGACATCACCTTTTGATGTTGGTGTACCATTATTTCAAATAATTGTACGGACAACTTGCCAATCAACTTGCCAATCGTCCTTTATTTATACTAGTCATATATTGGATTGGTGTGAAGTATTTCACTGTAAAAACACATGCCTTTATTTTAAGTTGTTTAATGGTCTTGAGCTCAAAACATTGCGTAATATATTGTAAAAACAGTCAGGCCTACAGCCCTCTTGTTGTTACAATGTATTACTCATAAACATAGTCTACTGTACGTTTTTATCTCTCAGTGTTCTTACAACCACTAGCCATTAGATAACACATTAAAAATGCTCCTTAGCCAAGCAGACAGGTTGCCAGTTAGCAATTCCCTTACATTTATCTGTGGGTTCCCTATGTGTGCTTTGTGGGTGTAACTGTTTTCCATATATACTGTAGATATTAAATTTTAAATATGACATACTTTAATTGCAAATAAATACCCTAGAATACTTTTGTAGGAGTGCAACTTTAATTTCAAACCATTTTGGTTACTGGTAGACTGTTCAGCCATATGGATTGTTGTAATATTGATGTTTGAAACTATAGATCAGGATGCAAATAACACATGCGACAAACTCCAGTTTCATTATTTTTAATTGGTTATATACAAGATTCTTTGGTAGTGATCTGGTAAATCTGCGCGTTTGGTTTAAAAGGGGAGTAACTCTGCCAAAAGTCCCTTAAACCATATTATCTCCCCTTAGACCACAAACCGGTCTCACAGAGTAAAAATAACTCGGTGCCGGTTTCCAACAACCATATAAATATTTTAATAAATGTATTTCGTGAACAAGTAATAACAAATCCCTATCAAATAAATGTTCATAAAAATTAATGTGAATGAGTAAATTAAAGGCTATGCTAATAAATTTGTGATTATAATTAATGGCTAACTAATCATGAAAATTCATCCGTTATTATTTTACAGCTGTAAATAATCTCAAAAAGAAATTTTTAGATTGAAATTTGTATTTCCTGTGTTGCCTATTAATGGGAAGGAAACTTTGTCATCAATGCTTATAGTGATAAGGAGTGGGGTCAAGGGTCTTTATTCAAATGCTATTACAATGAAATCGAATACTGAAATGACTCCTGAAATGACGTGTTGTCTGGAGTTTAAACATTCCTCACACACTATAATAATAATGGGAATTATTTGCCACAAAATAACCAAAAGTTTGCTGCGCAAGTATGATATGCACACAAGCATTATGTATGTTTCAATTAGTCTTTTGCCAACATGTTGCTCATTTAGAAGATATTCCTCTGTCAGAAAATTTTCAGGATAGTGAGAAATGGGAAGGGTGGGGTGTTAACATCCACTAACCAGGTCATTTCATATGGAAGTATAATGTTGCCAAAAGTCTGAAGATAGACAATGTTTCAAAATACATTTATCAATGTTTCACAAAGTAAATGTCATGGTGTAAAAATGCAAAGTATACTTTTTAAAATACAAAGTACATTCTGAAGAATTAAACAACTCTGAATAAGCTACTTCACATTTTACACCTCGCGTTATGCACTAGGCATTGTCGACCTACATATCTGCGACTTTGTATTTTCGAACATATACCTTATATGTAATGCTCACGTGATGATCTACCTACGGAAAATAATAAAGGAAATTTTAGAACCATGAAACTAATTTCCTGGATGATATTGTAAACACGTACTTGTTATTGGCAATAAACAATGTTACCATACTTATAAGATGAGTAAAATGAAATTACATCTGCATAAGAAAGAGAAGTTTAAAAAAAAAAAAACTCAATATTTTAATCAACAGTTTATTAACACTCCAATCAGTAAAAACTATAACTACATTTTTAAAATGTAAAAAGATAACAAACAATAATTATATATATATAAAGGGAAATCGGGCAAGATTAACAACCAAATTGATTATATAAAGTCTTTCAATATTGATTAATACAAATTTAGCATAAACCTCTTTCAACACTAGGAAGTCTTAAGCATCATATTCAGATCTTATTTTAGATGAAGTTGTACTTTAGTGATTTTGAGTTTATAAATATTAATACTAATATGATATTAATTATATAAATGTTTTACAATTAAACTGAGATTCAATAATTAATTATCTATCCGGTATTTATTTTCGATATACTTAAAGTACAATTTCAAAAAAAGTAAGATTTCCTCAAACAGCACTAGATCTACATTTGAAGAAACTCACACATATATTTGGCAAATCATTACATGATTTATTATAAAGTAAACTTTAATACATGTACAATATATTTGACTTCTTTTCTTGTTTATATACAGGAAATGTGGAAAAACAAAGTAAAAATATCAACACAAATCACTCCTAAAAAAATCTTGAAGAAATTATTATATTGAGCAGTATATATAGACATTGCATAATACCATTGATTGCTATATTTATGACGATGTATTATTGAACTTAGATTAATACAAAAGGTAAATTTAACACCATACAATCATTACAGAGATCTAATCTTCACACAATTAATAATAATTATTTTGTTTTCTGGATATTAGCTAGCTAAAAGTAAATATTTATAAAACTATAACTAAATAAAGCCTACAATCTAAAATATATTCAAATACATTTCTATCCTTGTGAAGATTATGTGTAGGATAATGAATAGAAAAACCCTGTTGTTGCCATGTGAGAGAATGCATGAGCTTAGAAAACATGGCTGAAAGTCTTGATCTGTATTAAATAATGTTGAATTTACTGGGTTAATAATTTAACATTTCTGGGTCATTGGCAATATAATTTCAGATGTTAAGTTCTTGAGGTCAAATGCATGCCCTTGTTATGTAAGACAGGGTCATTAAATTACAACAATCATGCTGCACTGACCCTAATTAAAAAATCAATGTGTTTATTCTCTTTGGCAATATGTGGATTTAAAGATAGAAATTAAAACGATAACAAAAATATTCTAAAAAATATCAAACTTTGTGTATCTAAATATATTAGTTGAATATCATTCTTACTATAAACCAGATTAAATCAGTGGTCTGTATCCTGCAACTACCAATGTCACATGCTCAGATTCTATTTGAGATTAGAGAGACTACAACAATAGGGTGATCCAAGCTGTCCAAAATAGCCTCTAAGAAAGTTTGTCCTACCTCGTGAGGTGTTGACAAGACAAATTTCTCAGTCAACAATGATGGATATGGTCAACTGTCATATCTTCATGCAAAAAGCAAAATCTAACATATTGTGAGGAAACATACTTCCATTAAGACGCCTAATGGAATTTCTCTAGTCAGGTTTTCTTGAGAGTTAGGTTGACCAAAATTACATAAAAAATCAAATACATACCGTAAATATATTATATTTAGTAAAGACCACTTGGGCTACTCTATACCATAGCCTACTGGAGAGGGTCTAGACCACAGACCATATTTAGTTTTCAAAATTATTAGGGAGCACAATTAAGATCATTAAATTCAGCCGTTTGTTTTGTCTACGAGGACAATTTTTGTTGTTCATATTATTGCTTTCTGCTTTTTAACAACCACACAAAATGCAGGTCCTCAATTAAGCCATTTCTTTTTGCACTCAGAGAAAGACCGTGAAATATTTTTAGGAGACAAAACAAACCAAACTTTCATGAGACATAATGATTGCTTTGCATGGTAATGATTTTACCCTGCAATTATATCATAAAAAATGATGTCAAAAGTTTATAAATGTTCCGGGTGATTTCTTAAACAATTAACAAACTCTTTAGGATCCATCTTTCTTTCACAGATATTATGTATTGCCACGAATAATGGAAACCTACAACAAAATAATTAAACAGAAATAAAAATGCACATAAATAAGGAAACACTGATAGAAGCATTGTACTTTAATGAATGAGAGTAGATCTTTCCGGCGTGGTTTATCCTTGTCAGTGATGCAGGACAGAGGGCCTGACAAGGACAGCTGTCCAGTCGTTTGGATGCGACAAAAAACCAAGGTCCTGTGTACACATTCGCATGCACGTAAAAGATTCCTTGGCAGTGGGAATTCGATAAAAGAATAGGCGGTAGCACCGCTGCCCGTGAAAAATTTCGCTCATAGCACACTGTATGGTGTTTGCCCGTCTTTATTAGTCCAGATTAGGAGCAGGGGCCTGTTTCACGAAATTTTAAGTAAGATTATATCTAAATTTGAGTAGATACCTCAATTTTGATTGGCTAAGCACTAAAATTTGTAAAATCAATCTAATATTATCCAATCAAATTACTAAAATTTCGATTTTATTTCAGTTAAAATTTCGTGAAACAGGCCTCTGTTCACATTTTGATTTTAAAAAAATTAATAGTAGGGCAGGGGGATTGCACCACACATAACTTACACAAAAACAAATATATGGACAAGACATCATACACAGAGACCACAAACAAAAAAGCTCAAGAGAGTGAATGGATCCGGGGGCTAGCCTTAAGCGTCAACCGAGCTGTACAGTCCCGGGCCTGTAGTGATACAGACTTCACTCACATTTGAAAACAATAGAGAATACAATCAAAAATGGTATAATGTCAGCATGAGTCATGACCTGTCATATGCCGCAAGAAATACGAATGCAGGCATATTGTATTAATTCAACCATACAAGTAACGACATAAAATAACGTTAAAACTATAAGTTTTAGCGACCAACCAGAATTATTAAGTCGAGTTCCTCATGGATTTAACTTTTAGCCTTGCTCTGCGTGACTTAGCAAGTATAAGTGTGCCGTTCTTGGCATTGTACCAGACTGTGATAAGTTTCAAGAAATTGACCTGTTTACATAATTCTAAAATAACCATCATGGAACTTGTGCGTTAAAACTGCCTAAATTTCCAGGTTACTGTTTCGTACTTAGTTCATTCGTACCTCACTTCATACCTCAGATTTGTACATTTTCCTACATGTTGTTGAAATAAAGTTGTAACATGATTCGTTGAAATAATGTTGAAACACGACGACTTAATAACGCAAACTTTATAAAGCAAAGATGGCTGCTTGTTACGCTAAATTTATAAAAATTGCTACTGAACCAGAATTAGAACCCCAAATTGCTTTGTACTTAAAAAAGGGAGGGTTAAGCTTAAGTGCATTGTTTGTAAAAGTTGAAATTATCGAAGGTACGAACAACTCGTGTGAGGAGGGTTAAGTTTAAGCGCATGTAAAAGTTGAAATTTACGAAGGTACGAAACAGCTCATGTGAGGTACGAATGAACTAAGTACGAAACAGCCAGGTTACGAAACAGCCGACATCCAATTTCCACAATGCTAGTTCCTTTGACAGAGAAGAGTTGATAACTTTATATGGTTGCAGGACTTCTGTTTTGTTAACACAACTCAATTCTACAAATGTTTACCTGTTTAACATATCTTTTTCTTCCAGCATTCCATAAATTTCTTTGGCTACTAATGGACCTTGGAAACTTTGACCTTTCAAAATTTCTTTTTCAAGTTCCTTTAATGACTGCAATTGAAAAGCAACTCTAAAGTAATGAGTAAATGTTATGTTTTACAAGAGTTGTCTATTTAGTTCCTAGTTTATTTGAACCCAGTTATAAATTAGGGCTTTCCCAAATATATACCAAGATGCAATGAAAATGCACCACTATTATGAATGGATGATTTTTTTTTCCAGTCGTTGTTTTTTGTATTTTTGAAGAGAGCCGAAAAAAGCTCCCCTTAATGAAGAAATTGAAAAAATCGCTCTCCTAAAAAAGCTCTCCCAGTTTTTGATAAGAAGAGTGATTTAGACGTTAAGGAGAGTGATCTGATATTAAGAAGAGTGATTAGTTTTCTGTATATGGAAAATGGTTCTGAAGATCAATAACTTGGTGCAAGGGGTCATTCCTGGTTACATAATTGATAATATACATCGTCTGCTAAATAATAGCATTCGTTCGTAGCCGTACGGTCAAGTAAAACTTCTGCTATCGTCTATATATACTATAACTACTTACAGTATTCCAATAGAAATACTTGTCAAAATTTCTAAATATATTTAGCTTGTATAATTATTTTTAAAAAACATAACCCCCATTCAAAATATAATCATAAACGCTTGAAAATTCCATCAAAATATCTATTTGTTCCGAAATTATTCGCATTGGAAATTTTTACGTGCCATCTCTCGTAATTTCTCACGTCTCGCGAGCGTTCTACTTTTCACTTCAGTTAAATTAACTAATGGCGCATTGGCGCCATCTATTTTTAGCAACATATACATCGGAATTTTATTACAATGTGCTATCACATACTAATCGAATACACCAAATAATTTAATTTCACAATGACAGCATGGCGGAGATCGAATACATGTCCATGATTTACAAATATGGAGAGCGATTTTCAATTTTAAGGCGAGGGAGAAAAACCTCCCCTCGGCCGACATTCAGGTGCGCGGCAGGCGCTCGCGAGCGATCGCGCGCCTCAAAAAACAATGACTGATTTTTAAATCTAGTTTGAGAGATAAACTTTAATCTTCCAATTCTCAATGTAACAACATCAAGTCACTACTATAACACTGTCATGAACTTTTATAGAGACATTAAATTTCATTTAAAATCACTTTATCTTATAAGATATACAGACCTTTTTTGATTTTACTACATTCTCCCCTAACAATCTGTTTCTACCACCATGACATGTTGCAACTAAATCAGCAATACCACAACTTTGAAAAAATGTACTTGTTTTACTACCTGTAATACACAACTATATATTTACCATGTTTTTTTTCATCAAAAGTTACACAAATTAACAGATAAAAGAATTTATTTTACTGAAACACCAGTGGGTCCCTGCATAAGTACTATCTGCACTATGTTCAACAAAGTACTTATGTTGTCTCAATTTTTTTGAAAAGTAAAAGGAGTATATTATTATCACGAGGACAAAAAGCCATCTTAATTCTTGAACTTGGTAAATAACACAACACACAGCTCTATGGATAAGAATCACTATATTATACACACACAACGTTTCAACAAGAATTTACTGGTGTATCAAGCATACAACTTACAAATGAGGAAAAATGTGACAGTGTTATATATAGGTACATTAAACAATAATAATAAGAGAAACCATAAGTAACAATCATGCAACCCTAGAATAATTGGTTATCAAAATCAACTGGTGATTCAATAATTAAACCTTTAGGTATCACTTGGTTGTCTCTCTACATCTCATTAAGAAAGTTATACTGTTGCATGAACGTACATACCTCACCTCACATTTTCCTATCTGATTAATTAATTTAACAGCCACAAATCCATATTGATGTCTGATATAATCTTTAAATGGCATTAAGCGATTGGACATTATATGTTGTGCTATATTATGTTCAATCACTAAATGACATTTAAAGATTATAACTTGGTAAATATAGGTGAGGCATCCTTCTTTAAGACAAAAAAAAGGGTGACTCTTTACCGGTAGTTTTGAAAATTGCATTCCAGAGAGGTGAGGAAATATTCTGTCTGTATAATATAAATCATTAAAAGATTCCATTATTAACTGTACGTTTTAACTGAAAAAAGATCTTCACAAACCTTCAAAGAAAACTTCAGCAAATTTTATCATTTCCATCAGACCCAATCTTTGTACTGCCGCCTTGGTATTATCCCCATATCCCATACCATCTACAATACCAGCCCCGATAGCTACAACATTCTACATAGCAATAGTTTTAAAGGTAATATTATAAACAATACCAATACATACATTCAACAATACCAATACATACATTGAACGATACAAATACAATGTACATACATTCAACAAGGAAAGAGAGAAGTGAGATTTAACGTCCACCCAACACAAACTAGGTCATTTCGGGACTAACACCCAGTTAAATTTTTTCTCAATAATTTGCTTGCACGTAGGGGTTTTATCAGTGGGACGAAACCGGAGAACCCAGAGAAAATCCTTGAGGTGGGACAAGCAATCCTACTCCTTGTCACGTACACCCGGGGAGACGAAACCATGCCAGTTGACTCATATATATGGGATAATTTTCTTTATAATGCCATAGGAATGACTGGTACCTTTGACATAGTGGTGGGATTTACTGTCCAGGTCTGCATGTATTCACACTGTCAATTGAGTTTGTTTTACTAATATCAATTTTCAAACCCATCTGAACTAGAAACAACCCAGAAAATCGCGATCTTTGGGTTAGTGAGCCAGGACCCTCGTCACTGAGAGATCGCGGCTTCCCATTACGAAAAAGGTTCATCAAATACAACACTTAAAGTTACCTTTAATGCACCACATAATTCTACTGTATCTGTATCTTCTACAACAGAACAATGGAAGTATGGCGTTTCAAATAATAGCTTTAGTAATTCACCTATTTCTTTATCTTTACTTCCTGAAAAATACACATAAAAGTAAAAACACTAAGAAACAAGCATATACCTTTTTAATCTTTATGAAATCTCCAAAGGTCCAAGGGCCTTTACTGGTAATTGCCTATCATTTACAATATTTCCTTAATAAATCAAAGAGACAATCTAACATTCTCAAAAACACCATAAAAAGGCATCATTTTATATTCTGTTGACCTTTAATGTGTTATTTATTAGTATTTAAAGGTGTGGTTTCATATAACCCAATTAGAACGAAATGAAATGAAATGGGGTTTAACATCCTACTGCACTGAACTGGGCTAATGAAGATGGGAATATGCCATGGGAATTTGGACTTAACAACAGCACTAAAGCCTACTCTTATATTGAGTTCCAACTGCCAAGGGATCTTTTACGTGTATGCGAAGGTGTACACAGGACCTTGATTTTTTGTCCTATCTGAATGACTAGACAGCTGTCATTGTCAGGCCCTCAGCCAAGGGGGAATGACACAGAAAATCTGGATGAACGTTCTTGGCAGTTGCAGGGATTGAACACTAGACCTCCAGGCTAGCGGGCCGATGCTTTACCCACTTAGCCACAAAGCCCCCGCCCTCTGATTAGACAGGCTATCTTCATAGCTCAAAACACATACCAATAGTTGTTTCACAGAATTGTTCACTGGCAACTTCTCCTGCTAAATTAGCACCACTTAAAACACCACATGGTATAGATAAAATATCACTTATAAGACGAGAAATCAACTGTATTCCTACTTCTGAGATTGCAAAACCCTAAACACAAATATAATATATACATTTAAATTTAATTTTTTGAAAATTTAAATATGTGATGTATCAAGAATAAAAACATATTCCGGTCTCAATTTCTCAAGCATTAATAAACTTCAGTAACAATGAAAAACATGTATGAGATATTTTTAAACTTAATTTCAGCACCAACAAATCTGTCTACCTTGCCTCATTCAACCCTAGTATAATAATAAACAACCATACCTTTATTAATGAGACAGCAATGGCCGATGTCTTTATTTTACCTTGAAGTTCATCACAGATCTTTTTAACAAACTGATGCGGTAGCACAAAAATAAGTATGTCAGCATCTTTTGAAGCTTCTAGTAGATTAGGAATAGCTACCTGTAATTTGAATGTGTTTGATTTAAATTACATCCACAGAAAGTTTTTGACAGAATTACACTCACAAAACATTAGCAGACCAGATGATAACTTTTGTCGACAGAGCATTCACATGACTCTACAATGGGAACAAAATGAAATGGAATTAGGTTTACCACAAAGTAAGCAATCAATGAAGACTGGCATATGTCATGTAGTTTCCCAGACAATGGCACTATGACCTGATTCTAATTCAAAAAGGGTTCTTTTACATGCCTGCCCTTACATTGAACCTCATTGAGAAACCACTATGGAAAATCCAAAGGTACTGTCTTGTCCAACATCTCGATCAAACCCAGTTAGTGAACCAGCCCAATCCCCCTACTTATTGAATCACAGTGGTTCTCACAAAGTGAACAAATATTATAAGTAATTAACTTAAATTATTGAAACTAAATAGGATTTTTCTTTTCACTAACTCAGACAATGAATATGAATATGAAGACCATGTTTGTCGCAAGAGTGTCCAAAAGATTATACAAAATGAATAAGGGCCATAATACAAGATGTACTTAACAGAAGTTGATGAAAATATTCTTTGTTTCTCAATGCACACAAAGGTCGTATCAAAAGTATAATTAAGATATCTTACCACATTTTCTGGAAGTTTGATACCTGGTAAATATTTGATATTTTCATGTTCGGTGTTTACAATTTCTGTCAGTTTCCTTCCATTTAATTCCTCTTCATACATATACATTGGTACACATTCTTTAAAATGTTCCCTTCTTTCCTTTACATTGTTGCCAACTATTTTAGCAATTGCTGAACCCCTGAAAAATTTGATTAAGTAATCTAATTTGTGTATCAAAATTTATGATTACAATATAAAATACACTTTTATATGGAAATGTCTTCGGTAACCAGTCTGATTAGATGGATTTGATTCTAATCATTTACAGTATATTTCACCCAAATCAGGTATTCAATATACATGTAGTACATGTACCCCCAGGTAATTCAAACTATCACAAACACACTAACTTGTGAGGAATTACACACTAACTTGTGAGGAATTATATACTGAACATCCAATTACATAATATTCTAGTTAATAAAACAGTTGCAGTCAAAGCTGCGACTTGAATGATCAAGACTATCAAATAAATAAAAGGCAAAAATAATAATATAATATATATTCCAATATTATCACATTTGTGGTATTAAATAAGGTGGTTGTTATGTTAATATATTATAAAGTCTTTTATTTTGTTTTTAACAAATAAAATTGTGTGCAATTTGGGAAATATTCTGTCTGGACAGCACTGTGTTTCTGCCTACTTTTTATAATTGCAACTGCTATGGGTTCTTTTACTTGAACATCAATGTGGCTTAAATTATATTTATGGGATCCATGCAGAGGTGAGAACATGTCGCGGAACTCAAGAGTGAGTCGCAATAAATGGAATCTTCATTTTTCTTCCCATCTACACACTGTTCCTTGTCTGGCCTTTGTCCCATACCCGATGAGGAATTGCCCCATACCTAAGGAATTTACGATGCTGGGGAATCTTGTTAAGGGAAGATTCACATCAATTTTACACCAGGAACAAACCGGGGACATCATGGTTAGCAAACCAGCGCTTAAGCACTAAGCCACGATCTGGAGGAATTAAAGCACCAATTCTATTTATGGATGACGCGTGAGATAGAAAATTTATTTTGAAATGAAATGAAGGAAGAAGCTAAACCATGGACCTTATAACAGTAGGTATTTATTATAAGGTCCATGGCTAAACTAATTTAAATAATGATATACAAATTTAATCAGATTGGCCAAGAAGGTTCAACATAGAGTAAACTAAGGGCCATAAGGTTAATTAGCTATCGGAACTGTTGAAATTCAAAGTACATCAATTTCAAAACGATCAGAAATTTTGGACAACGGACGGAACCGAACACAAATTGGCCACCTATTCGGCTAGCCAGCTATTCGACCGATCCAGCTGGCCACCTTTTCGTTGGCAACCTATTCAGAATTAAGACAACAGTCGCCCAAACTCATCTATTTTTTACCAACCAATAAAATCCAACGTTACGTCTATCAAATGAAAGTAGAATAATATATTATTTTTTATCAATTCCTTTAGCTCAGAATAGAGGTGTAATTTCGCATTATCGTACAAAATTCTAGACATTCAACTAAATATATTCCGAAAGGTAATTAAATAGGCTTTCCAGATATTATTAGTAAAAGTTGGCACAATCATATTAAAGGGGTGCGCTCTCATCCTAAACGTCGACAATTTTTCAATATTTTAAACTCAATTTTAATATTCCGAGTCAAAATTCGCACCATCGTACAAAATTCTTAGCAACCAGCTATATATATATTCTGAAAGGTAATTGATTACGCTTTCCAAATATTATTAGTAAAAGTTGGCACAATCATATTAAAGGGGCGCGCTCTCAACCTGAATATAGCCAATTTTTCAATATTCTATATGTAAAGATAGACCGGTATTTTATTCGAAGTCCAAATTCGGACCATCTTACAAAATTCTGAGCATCCATCTATATATATTCTGAAAGGTAATTGGATAAGCTTTCCAAATATTATTAGTAACAGTTGGCACAATCATATTAAAGGGGCGCCCTCTCAACCTACAAATAGCCAATTTTTTAATAATTTAAAGTGAAAGAACGGCAATATTCCGAGTCGAATTCGGACTATCGTACAAAATTCTAAGCATCCAGCTATATATATTCAGAAAGGTATTTGCATAAACTTTCCAAATATTATTAGTAAAAGTTGACACAATCATATTAAAGGGGCGCGCTCTCAACCTACAAATCGCCATTTTTTCAATATTTTAAACTGAAAGAATGGTAATATTCCGAGTCGAAATTCGGACCATCGTACAAAATTCTGAGCAACCAGCTATATATATTCTGAAAGGTAATTGAATAAGCTTTCCAAATATTATTAGTAAAAGTTGGCACAATCATATTAAAGGGGCGCGCTCTCAACGTGAACATAGCCAATGTTTCAACATTTAAAGTGAAAGAACGGTAATATTCCGAGTCGAAATGCGGACCATCGTACAAAATTCTGAGCATCCATCTATATATATTCTGAAAGGTAATTGGATAAGCTTTCCAAATATTATTAGTAAAAGTTGGCACAATCATATTAAAGGGGCGCCCTCTCAACCTACAAATAGCCAATTTTTTAATATTTTAAAAAGAAAGAACGGCAATATTCCGAGTCGAATTCGGACTATCGTACAAAATTCTAAGCATCCAGCTATATATATTCTGAAAGGTAATTGCATAAGCTTTCCAAATATTATTAGTAAAAGTTGGCACAATCATATTAAAGGGGCGCGCTATCAACCTGAACATAGCCAATTTTTTAATATTTTAAAGTGAAAGAACGGCAATATTCCGAGTCCAAATTCGGACTATCGTACAAAATTCTCAGCATCCAGCTATATATATTCTGAAAGGTAATTGGATCAGGTTTCCAAATATTATTAGTAAAAGTTGGCACAATCATATTAAAGGGGCGCCCTCTCAACCTGAACATAGCCAATTTTTCAATATTCTGAATGTAAAGACAGACCAGTATTTTTTTCGAAGTCCAAATTCGAACTATCGTACAAAATTCTAAGCATCCAGCTATATATATTCTGAAAGGTAATTGCATAAGCTTTCCAAATATTATTAGTAAAAGTTGGCACAATCATATTAAAGGGTCGCGCTCTCAACCTGAACATAGCCAATGTTTCAACATTTAAAATGAAAGAACGGTAATATTCCGAGTCGAAATTCGGACCATCTTACAAAATTCTGAGCATCCATCTATATATATTCTGAAAGGTAATTGGATAAGCTTTCCAAATATTATTAGTAAAAGTTGGCACAATCATATTAAAGGGGCGCCCTCTCAACCTACAAATAGCCAATTTTTTAATAATTTAAAGTGAAAGAACGGCAATATTCCGAGTCGAATTCGGACTATCGTACAAAATTCTAAGCATCCAGCTATATATATTCAGAAAGGTATTTGCATAAACTTTCCAAATATTATTAGTAAAAGTTGACACAATCATATTAAAGGGGCGCGCTCTCAACCTACAAATCGCCATTTTTTCAATATTTTAAACTGAAAGAATGGTAATATTCCGAGTCGAAATTCGGACCATCGTACAAAATTCTGAGCAACCAGCTATATATATTCTGAAAGGTAATTGAATAAGCTTTCCAAATATTATTAGTAAAAGTTGGCACAATCATATTAAAGGGGCGCGCTCTCAACGTGAACATAGCCAATGTTTCAACATTTAAAGTGAAAGAACGGTAATATTCCGAGTCGAAATGCGGACCATCGTACAAAATTCTGAGCATCCATCTATATATATTCTGAAAGGTAATTGGATAAGCTTTCCAAATATTATTAGTAAAAGTTGGCACAATCATATTAAAGGGGCGCCCTCTCAACCTACAAATAGCCAATTTTTTAATATTTTAAAAAGAAAGAACGGCAATATTCCGAGTCGAATTCGGACTATCGTACAAAATTCTAAGCATCCAGCTATATATATTCTGAAAGGTAATTGCATAAGCTTTCCAAATATTATTAGTAAAAGTTGGCACAATCATATTAAAGGGGCGCGCTATCAACCTGAACATAGCCAATTTTTTAATATTTTAAAGTGAAAGAACGGCAATATTCCGAGTCCAAATTCGGACTATCGTACAAAATTCTCAGCATCCAGCTATATATATTCTGAAAGGTAATTGGATAAGCTTTCCAAATATTATTAGTAAAAGTTGGCACAATCATATTAAAGGGGCGCCCTCTCAACCTGAACATAGCCAATTTTTCAATATTCTGAATGTAAAGACAGACCAGTATTTTTTTCGAAGTCCAAATTCGAACTATCGTACAAAATTCTAAGCATCCAGCTATATATATTCTGAAAGGTAATTGCATAAGCTTTCCAAATATTATTAGTAAATGTTGGCACAATCATTTTAAAGGGGTGCGCTCTCAACCTGAACATAGCCAATGTTTCAACATTTAAAATGAAAGAACGGTAATATTCCGAGTCGAAATTCGGACCATCGTACAAAATTCTGAGCATCCATCTATATATATTCTGATAGGTAATTGGATAAGCTTTCCAAATATTATTAGTAAAAGTTGGCACAATCATATTAAAGGGGCGCCCTCTCAACCTACAAATAGCCAATTTTTTAATATTTTAAAGTGAAAGAACGGCAATATTCCGAGTCGAATTCGGACTATCGTACAAAATTCTAAGCATCCAGCTATATATATTCAGAAAGGTATTTGCATAAACTTTCCAAATATTATTAGTAAAAGTTGGCACAATCATATTAAAGGGGCGCGCTCTCAACCTACAAATCGCCATTTTTTCAATATTTTAAACTGAAAGAATGGTAATATTCCGAGTCGAAATTCGGACCATCGTACAAAATTCTGAGCAACCAGCTATATATATTCTGAAAGGTAATTGAATAAGCTTTCCAAATATTATTAGTAAAAGTTGGCACAATCATATTAAAGGGGCGCGCTCTCAACCTGAACATAGCCAATGTTTCAACATTTAAAGTGAAAGAACGGTAATATTCCGAGTCAAAATGCGGACCATCGTACAAAATTCTGAGCATCCATCTATATATATTCTGAAAGGTAATTGGATAAGCTTTCCAAATATTATTAGTAAAAGTTGGCACAATCATATTAAAGGGGCGCCCTCTCAATCTACAAATAGCCAATTTTTTAATATTTTAAAGTGAAAGAACGGCAATATTCCGAGTCGAATTCGGACTATCGTACAAAATTCTAAGCATCCAGCTATATATATTCTGAAAGGTAATTGCATAAGCTTTCCAAATATTATTAGTAAAAGTTGGCACAATCATATTAAAGGGGCGTGCTATCAACCTGAACATAGCCAATTTTTTAATATTTTAAAGTGAAAGAACGGCAATATTCCGAGTCCAAATTCGGACTATCGTACAAAATTCTCAGCATCCAGCTATATATATTCTGAATGGTAATTGGACAAGCTTTCCAAATATTATTAGTAAAAGTTGGCACAATCATATTAAAGGGGCGCCCTCTCAACCTGAACATAGCCAATTTTTCAATATTCTGAATGTAAAGACAGACCAGTATTTTTTTCGAAGTCCAAATTCGAACTATCGTACAAAATTCTAAGCATCCAGCTATATATATTCTGAAAGGTAATTGCATAAGCTTTCCAAATATTATTAGTAAAAGTTGGCACAATCATATTAAAGGGGCGCGCTCTCAACCTGAACATAGCCAATGTTTCAACATTTAAAATGAAAGAACGGTAATATTCCGAGTCGAAATTCGGACCATCGTACAAAATTCTGAGCATCCATCTATATATATTCTGAAAGGTAATTGGATAAGCTTTCCAAATATTATTAGTAAAAGTTGGCACAATCATATTAAAGGGGCGCCCTCTCAACCTACAAATAGCCAATTTTTTAATATTTTAAAGTGAAAGAACGGCAATATTCCGAGTCGAATTCGGACTATCGTACAAAAGTCTAAGCATCCAGCTATATATATTTTGAAAGGTATTTGCATAAACTTTCCAAATATTATTAGTAAAAGTTGGCACAATCATATTAAAGGGGCGCGCTCTCAACCTACAAATCGCCATTTTTTCAATATTTTAAACTGAAAGAATGGTAATATTCCGAGTCGAAATTCGGACCATCGTACAAAATTCTGAGCAACCGGCTATATATATTCTGAAAGTTAATTGAATAAGCTTTCCAAATATTATTAGTAAAAGTTGGCACAATCATATTAAAGGGGCGCGCTCTCAACGTGAACATAGCCAATGTTTCAACATTTAAAGTGAAAGAACGGTAATATTCCGAGTCGAAATGCGGACCATCGTACAAAATTCTGAGCATCCATCTATATATATTCTGAAAGGTAATTGGATAAGCTTTCCAAATATTATTAGTAAAAGTTGGCACAATCATATTAAAGGGGCGCCCTCTCAACCTACAAATAGCCAATTTTTTAATATTTTAAAGTGAAAGAACGGCAATATTCCGAGTCGAATTCGGACTATCGTACAAAATTCTAAGCATCCAGCTATATATATTCTGAAAGGTAATTGCATAAGCTTTCCAAATATTAAAGGGGCGCGCTCTCAACCTGAACATAGCCAATGTTTCAACATTTAAAGTGAAAGAACGGTAATATTCCGAGTCGAAATTCGGACCATCGTACAAAATTCTGAGCATCCATCTATATATATTCTGAAAGGTAATTGCATAAGCTTTCCAAATATTATTAGTAAAAGTTGGCACAATCATATTAAAGGGGCGCGCTATCAACCTGAACATAGCCAATTTTTTAATATTTTAAAGTGAAAGAACGGCAATATTTCGAGTCCAAATTCGGACTATCGTACAAAATTCTCAGCATCCAGCTATATATATTCTGAAAGGTAATTGGATAAGCTTTCCAAATATTATTAGTAAAAGTTGGCACAATCATATTAAAGGGGCGCCCTCTCAACCTGAACATAGCCAATTTTTCAATATTCTGAATGTAAAGACAGACCAGTATTTTTTCGAAGTCCAAATTCGAACTATCGTACAAAATTCTAAGCATCCAACTATATATATTCTGAAAGGTAATTGCATAAGCTTTCCAAATATTATTAGTAAAAGTTGGCACAATCATATTAAAGGGGCGCGCTCTCAACCTGAACATAGCCAATGTTTCAACATTTAAAATGAAAGAACGGTAATATTCCGAGTCGAAATTCGGACCATGGTACAAAATTCTGAGCATCCATCTATATATATTCTGAAAGGTAATTGGATAAGCTTTCCAAATATTATTAGTAAAATTTGGCACAATCATATTAAAGGGGCGCCCTCTCAACCTACAAATAGCCATTTTTTTAATATTTTAAAGTGAAAGAACGGCAATATTCCAAATCGAATTCGGACTATCGTACAAAATTCTAAGCATCCAGCTATATATATTCTGAAAGGTATTTGCATAAACTTTCCAAATATTATTAGTAAGAGTTGGCACAATCATATTAAAGGGGCGCGCTCTCAACCTACAAATCGCCATTTTTTCAATATTTTAAACTGAAAGAATGGTAATATTCCGAGTCGAAATTCGGACCATCGTACAAAATTCTGAGCAACCAGCTATATATATTCTGAAAGGTAATTGCATAAGCTTTCCAAATATTATTAGTAAAAGTTGGCACAATCATATTAAAGGGGCGCGCTCTCAACGTGAACATAGCCAATGTTTCAACATTTAAAGTGAAAGAACGGTAATATTCCGAGTCGAAATGCGGACCATCGTACAAAATTCTGAGCATCCATCTATATATATTCTGAAAGGTAATTGGATAAGCTTTCCAAATATTATTAGTAAAAGTTGGCACAATCATATTAAAGGGGCGCCCTCTCAACCTACAAATAGCCAATTTTTTAATATTTTAAAGTGAAAGAACGGCAATATTCCGAGTCGAATTCGGACTATCGTACAAAATTCTAAGCACCCAGCTATATATATTCTGAAAGGTAATTGCATAAGCTTTCCAAATATTATTAGTAAAAGTTGGCACAATCATATTAAAGGGGCGCGCTATCAACCTGAACATAGCCAATTTTTTAATATTTTAAAGTGAAAGAACGGCAATATTCCGAGTCCAAATTCGGACTATCGTACAAAATTCTCAGCATCCAGCTATATATATTCTGAAAGGTAATTGGATTAGCTTTCCAAATATTATTAGTAAAAGTTGGCACAATCATATTAAAGGGGTGCGCTCTCAACCTGAACATAGCCAATGTTTCAACATTTAAAATGAAAGAACGGTAATATTCCGAGTCGAAATTCGGACCATCGTACAAAATTCCGAGCATCCATCTATATATATTCTGAAAGGTAATTGGATAAGCTTTCCAAATATTATTAGTAAAAGTTCGCACAATCATATTAAAGGGGCGCCCTCTCAACCTACAAATAGCCATTTTTTTAATATTTTAAAGTGAAAGAACGGCAATATTCCGAGTCGAATTCGGACTATCGTACAAAATTCTAAGCATCCAGCTATATATATTTTGAAAGGTATTTGCATAAACTTTCCAAATATTATTAGTAAGAGTTGGCACAATCATATTAAAGGGGCGCGCTCTCAACCTACAAATCGCCATTTTTTCAATATTTTAAACTGAAAGAATGGTAATATTCCGAGTCGAAATTCGGACCATCGTACAAAATTCTGAGCAACCAGCTATATATATTCTGAAAGGTAATTGCATAAGCTTTCCAAATATTATTAGTAAAAGTTGGCACAATCATATTAAAGGGGCGCGCTCTCAACGTGAACATAGCCAATGTTTCAACATTTAAAGTGAAAGAACGGTAATATTCCGAGTCGAAATGCGGACCATCGTACAAAATTCTGAGCATCCATCTATATATATTCTGAAAGGTAATTGGATAAGCTTTCCAAATATTATTAGTAAAAGTTGGCAAAATCATATTAAAGGGGCGCCCTCTCAACCTACAAATAGCCAATTTTTTAATATTTTAAAGTGAAAGAACGGCAATATTCCGAGTCGAATTCGGACTATCGTACAAAATTCTAAGCACCCAGCTATATATATTCTGAAAGGTAATTGCATAAGCTTTCCAAATATTATTAGTAAAAGTTGGCACAATCATATTAAAGGGGCGCGCTATCAACCTGAACATAGCCAATTTTTTAATATTTTAAAGTGAAAGAACGGCAATATTCCGAGTCCAAATTCGGACTATCGTACAAAATTCTCAGCATCCAGCTATATATATTCTGAAAGGTAATTGGATAAGCTTTCCAAATATTATTAGTAAAAGTTGGCACAATCATATTAAAGGGGCGCCCTCTCAACCTGAACATAGCCAATTTTTCAATATTCTGAATGTAAAGACAGACCAGTATTTTTTTCGAAGTCCAAATTCGAACTATCGTACAAAATTCTGAGCATCCAGCTATATATATTCTGAAAGGTAATTGCATAAGCTTTCCAAATATTATTAGTAAAAGTTGGCACAATCATATTAAAGGGGCGCGCTCTCAACCTTTCAGAATATATATAGCTGGATGCCGAGAATTTTGTACGGTGGTCCGAAATTTGACTCGGAATATTACCGTTCTTTCACTTATCCAATTACCTTTAAGAATATATATAGCTGAAAAATTGGCTATGTTAAGGTTGAGAGTGCGCCCCTTTAATGTGATTGTGCCAACTTTTATTAATTATATTGAGAAAGATTATTCAATTACCTTTCAGAATATATATAACTGGTTGCTCAGAATTTTATACGATGGTCCGAATTTGGACTCGGAATATTACCGTTCTTTCACTTTAAATGTTGAAACATTGGCTATGTTGAGGTTGAGAGCGCGCCCCTTTAATATGATTGTGCCAACTTTTACTAATAATATTTGGAAAGCTTATTCAAGTACCTTTCAGAATATATATAGCTGGTTGCTCAGAATTTTGTACGATGGTCCGAATTTCGACTCGGAATATTACCATTCTTTCAGTTTAAAATATTGAAAAATTGGCTATTTTTAGGTTGAGAGCGCACCCCTTTAATATGATTGTGCCAACTTTTACTAATAATATTTGGAAAGCTTATCCAATTACCTTTCAGAATATATATAGCTGGATGCTCAGAATTTTGTACGATGGTCCGCATTTCTACTCGGAATATTACCGTTCTTTCACTTTAAATGTTGAAACATTGGCTATGTTCACGTTGAGAGCGCGCCCCTTTAATATGATTGTGCCAACTTTTACTAATAATATTTGGAAAGCTTATTCAATTACCTTTTAGAATATATATAGCTGGTTGCTGAAAATTTTGTACGATGGTCCGAATTTTGACTCGGAATATTACCATTTTTTCAGTTTAAAATATTGAAAAAATGGCTATTTGTAGGTTGAGAGCGCGCCCCTTTAATATGATTGTGCCAACTTTTACTAATAATATTTGGAAAGTTTATGCAAATACCTTTCAGAATATATATAGCTGGATGCTTAGAATTTTGTACGATAGTTCGAATTTGGACTTCGAAAAAAATACTGGTCTGTCTTTACATTCAGAATATTGAAAAATTGGCTATGTTCAGGTTGAGAGGGCGCCCCTTTAATATGATTGTGCCAACTTTTACTAATAATATTTGGAAAGCTTATCCAATTACCATTCAGAATATATATAGCTGGATGCTGAGAATTTTGTACGATAGTCCGAATTTGGACTCGGAATATTGCCGTTCTTTCACTTTAAAATATTAAAAAATTGGCTATGTTCAGGTTGAGAGGGCGGCCCTTTAATATGATTGTGCCAACTTTTACTAATAATATTTGGAAAGTTTATGCAAATACCTTTCTGAATATATATAGCTGGATGCTTAGAATTTTGTACGATAGTCCGAATTCGACTCGGAATATTGCCGTTCTTTCACTGTAAAATATTAAAAAATTGGCTATTTGTAGGTTGAGAGGGCGCCCCTTTAATATGATTGTGCCAACTTTTACTAATAATATTTGGAAAGCTTATCCAATTACCTTTCAGAATATATATAGATGGATGCTCAGAATTTTGTACGATGGTCCGAATTTCGACTCGGAATATTACCGTTCTTTCATTTTAAATGTTGAAACATTGGCTATGTTCAGGTTGAGAGCGCGGCCCTTTAATATGATTGTGCCAACTTTTACTAATAATATTTGGAAAGCTTATGCAATTACCTTTCAGAATATATATAGCTGGATGCTTAGAATTTTGTACGATAGTTCGAATTTGGACTTCGAAAAAAATACTGGTCTGTCTTTACATTCAGAATATTGAAAAATTGGCTATGTTCAGGTTGAGAGGGCGCCCCTTTAATATGATTGTGCCAACTTTTACTAATAATATTTGGAAAGCTTATCCAATTACCTTTCAGAATATATATAGCTGGTTGCTCAGAATTTTGTACGATGGTCCGAATTTCGACTCGGAATATTACCATTCTTTCAGTTTAAAATATTGAAAAAATGGCGATTTGTAGGTTGAGAGCGCGCCCCTTTAATATGATTGTGCCAACTCTTACTAATAATATTTGGAAAGTTTATGCAAATACCTTTCAGAATATATATAGCTGGATGCTTAGAATTTTGTACGATAGTCCGAATTCGACTCGGAATATTGCCGTTCTTTCACTTTAAAATATTAAAAAAATGGCTATTTGTAGGTTGAGAGGGCGCCCCTTTAATATGATTGTGCCAACTTTTACTAATAATATTTGGAAAGCTTATCCAATTACCTTTCAGAATATATATAGATGGATGCTCAGAATTTTGTACGATGGTCCGCATTTCGACTCGGAATATTACGTTCTTTCACTTTAAATGTTGAAACATTGGCTATGTTCAGGTTGAGAGCGCGCCCCTTTAATATGATTGTGCCAACTTTTACTAATAATATTTGGAAAGCTTATTCAATTACCTTTCAGAATATATATAGCTGGTTGCTCAGAATTTTGTACGATGGTCCGAATTTCGACTCGGAATATTACCATTCTTTCAGTTTAAAATATTGAAAAAATGGCGATTTGTAGGTTGAGAGCGCGCCCCTTTAATATGATTGTGCCAACTTTTACTAATAATATTTGGAAAGTTTATGCAAATACCTTTCTGAATATATATAGCTGGATGCTTAGATTTTTGTACGATAGTCCGAATTCGACTCGGAATATTGCCGTTCTTTCACTTTAAAATATTAAAAAATTGGCTATTTGTAGGTTGAGAGGGCGCCCCTTTAATATGATTGTGCCAACTTTTACTAATAATATTTGGAAAGCTTATCCAATTACCTTTCAGAATATATATAGATGGATGCTCAGAATTTCGTACGATGGTCCGAATTTCGACTCGGAATATTACCGTTCTTTCATTTTAAATGTTGAAACATTGGCTATGTTCACGTTGAGAGCGCGCCCCTTTAATATGATTGTGCCAACTTTTACTAATAATATTTGGAAAGCTTATGCAATTACCTTTCAGAATATATATAGCTGGATGCTTAGAATTTTGTACGATAGTTCGAATTTGGACTTCGAAAAAAATACTGGTCTGTCTTTACATTCAGAATATTGAAAAATTGGCTATGTTCAGGTTGAGAGGGCGCCCCTTTAATATGATTGTGCCAACTTTTACTAATAATATTTGGAAAGCTTATCCAATTACCATTCAGAATATATATAGCTGGATGCTGAGAATTTTGTACGATAGTCCGAATTTGGACTCGGAATATTGCCGTTCTTTCACTTTAAAATATTAAAAAATTGGCTATGTTCAGGTTGAGAGGGCGCCCCTTTAATATGATTGTGCCAACTTTTACTAATAATATTTGGAAAGCTTATGCAATTATCTTTCAGAATATATATAGCTGGATGCTTAGAATTTTGTACGATAGTCCGAATTCGACTCGGAATATTGCCGTTCTTTCACTTTAAAATATTAAAAAATTGGCTATTTGTAGGTTGAGAGGGCGCTCCTTTAATATGATTGTGCCAACTTTTACTAATAATATTTGGAAAGCTTATCCAATTACCTTTCAGAATATATATAGATGGATGCTCAGAATTTTGTACGATGGTCCGCATTTCGACTCGGAATATTACCATTCTTTCAGTTTAAAATATTGAAAAATTGGCTATTTTTAGGTTGAGAGCGCGCCCCTTTAATATGATTGTGCCAACTTTTACTAATAATATTTAGAAAGCTTATGCAATTACCTTTCAGAATATATATAGCTGGATGCTCAGAATTTTGTACGATGGTCCGAATTTTGACTCAGAATATTACCATTCTTTCAGTTTAAAATATTGAAAAAATGGCTATTTGTAGGTTGAGAGCGCGCCCCTTTAATATGATTGTGCCAACTTTTACTAATAATATTTGGAAAGCTTATTCAATTACCTTTCAGAATATATATAGCTGGTTGCTCAGAATTTTGTACGATGGTCCGAATTTTGACTCAGAATATTACCATTATTTCAGTTTAAAATATTGAAAAAATGGCTATTTATAGGTTGAGAGCGCGCCCCTTTAATATGATTGTGCCAACTTTTACTAATAATATTTGGAAAGCTTATGCAATTACCTTTCAGAATATATATAGCTGGATGATTAGAATTTTGTACGATAGTCCGAATTCGACTCGGAATATTGCCGTTCTTTCACTTTAAAATATTAAAAAATTGGCTATTTGTAGGTTGAGAGGGCGCCCCTTTAATATGATTGTGCCAACTTTTACTAATAATATTTGGAAAGGTTATCCAATTACCTTTCAGAATATATATAGATGGATGCTCAGAATTTTGTACGATGGTCCGCATTTCGACTCGGAATATTACCGTTCTTTCACTTTAAATGTTGAAACATTGGCTATGTTCACGTTGAGAGCGCGCCCCTTTAATATGATTGTGCCAACTTTTACTAATAATATTTGGAAAGCTTATTCAATTACCTTTCAGAATATATATAGCTGGTTGCTCAGAATTTTGTACGATGGTCCGAATTTGGACTTCGAATAAAATACCGGTCTATCTTTACATATAGAATATTGAAAAATTGGCTATATTCAGGTTGAGAGCGCGCCCCTTTAATATGATTGTGCCAACTTTTACTAATAATATTTGGAAAGCGTAATCAATTACCTTTCAGAATATATATAGCTGGTTGCTAAGAATTTTGTACGATGGTGCGAATTTTGACTCGGAATATTACCGTTCTTTGAGTTTAAAATATTGAAAAATTGTCGACGTTTAGGATGAGAGCGCACCCCTTTGATATGATTGTGCCAACTTTTACTAATAATATCTGGAAAGCCTATTTAATTACCTTTCGGAATATATTTAGTTGAATGTCTAGAATTTTGTACGATAATGCGAAATTACACCTCTATTCTGAGCTAAAGGAATGGATAAAAAATAATATATTATTCTACTTTCATTTGATAGACGTAACGTTGGATTTTATTGGTTGGTAAAAATAGATGAGTTTGGGCGACTGTTGTCTTAATTCTGAATAGGTTGCCAACGAAAAGGTGGCCAGCTGGATCGGTCGAATAGCTGGCTAGCCGAATAGGTGGCCAATTTGTGTTCGGTACTGACGGAGAAGGCCACATTTCCATGTGGGTGTATCATAAGCAAATGCACTTAAATGACTAAACGGTACTTCTGTTATGACCCGTCCTTGTCCTTTGACCTTCCCAATGACAACAAAGTGAAGGTCATTCTAGTTAACAATATTTCTGTCTGCGAACTCGTCTGATCTTTTTAACTAAGATTGTATTATGCAGGAAATTAAAATATTTAAATCACAAACTTACCAATTGCCGGATCCAACGATGCATACCGATCTTGCAGACATGACTAATGCGTGACGAACGGTGGAAAATATCATCAGCGTACGGCTTTCGGTTCAAGCTTTAACTCATTACTCAGCTAGATCATCCGGGCACCTGTCAATGCCGAAAACATTCGGCTCACTCGGTCGGGAATCAAGCCAAAGCCATATATACAGCTCTATGGCCAAAGCCAAGCAGGCCCGTAGCCAGGAGGTGGCAAGGGGGGGGGGGGACAGTGCCCCCTGAAAAAATGTTTTGCCCCCCCCCCCCCGAAAGAAAATTTGCCAACCATAACTCTAAATAAATACCTACTGTAGACTGTAACGGTTGTGCCCCTCCTAAAAACTTCACAGCCACCGAAGCCAGTTTGCTGGCTACGGGCCCGAAGCCAAGCTAAATATTATTTTTTTCCGAGGGAGAGAATCGAACAGACGCTTCATTGGACATCTTATAAAATAGATTTTATTTTTCTACAAATAATTCCAAATCCCATAATTCCCCGATTAAAGCCTGTGTGCTACGCTACACCAGTTTTTGACGGGAAAATTGTTCGGATCAACTCTGGACTGTGAACATTGAAATGTCGGATAATCCCCAGGAAAAGAAAGGGACTCACGACTCGTTCTTGGGTGTTAAATTTTGGAAAGAAATAACAAATGTCATAAAGTGTTTTGGATTTGACGATATACAAGATGTTTAGCCTATTAATATGATCATGTGCTCACATTTAATTTATCACGAAATAAGGCAAATTATTCGCTATGGTCCTATTATGAGGACGGTGATATTTAATCCCTTAATTAAGACGTATCTATCGTACTTTTTGACGTAGAACCACAATTTATTAATTTTTGACTAAAATTTTCAATGTATTCCTTTTGCTTTATCTAATTTTATTCTATTACAACAATTTACGAGAACTGCCATCATTAATATGCCTAAAGTTGACATTGTTTTAAACGGTAAGGTCGCACAACTAAAGCTACATACAGAAAAACTACGGAATGTTGGAACCCTAAAAACACCAAGTGTCCTTATCATTATGCATCAGAAGCCAATACAGACAAAAAGAGATTTGTGGGAAGGTGGAGCGCCCTCCTCGCCCCCCCCCCCCCAACCCCCATAACGTCCTACCTCCCATAACCCTACCTCCCCGATTCTTGAATATGCTACAATGGGAACACATTGCTGGATTAACACGAAATGAAATGGGGTTTAACGTGATACTATTTTGCTCGACCCGTTAGGACTAAAGAAATAGGTAGTTGTCGTCCTGTGTGGAGTTACCAATAAATATCATATATTGCTTTAAAACACCAAAAGGTACCATCAGCAGAATATTTGTGTTAATCAAGATTCAAAAAGTTAAAATAAATTTATTTGGCGTAGTCCGCTCTTAAATCTCTTTTTCAGAAATATTAGGTGCTTATCTATCTGGTTCGAAATTATAGCTAGTGTCAGGGCCGTAGCCAGCATGCTGGCTTCGGAGAGGCAGTGAGGTTTTTAGGAGGGGCACACTCGTTACAGTCTACAGTAGGCATTTTAAAGTTATGGTTGGCAAATTTTCTTTTGGGGGGGGGGGGGCAAAACATTTTTTCAGGGGGGCATTGCCCCCCCCCCCCCCTTGCCACCCCCTGGCTACGGGCCTGGCTATAGTGTAAGTAGACTAAGGGAGGTGCAGTTGTAATCTTCGTGCAGTGCCACAATTTGTTAATTATAAAATATTTAGAAATTGACTCGTAGGCTATAATATTATTGAGCTATATCATTGTATTATTATCCATCCAAAATCAGTGTCGGACGGGCGCAATTTCAGTGGCCGTGTTTGTCGCAGATAGGCCTACGCCACTTCTGACACCAACCCGTTAATACTGAGCGAGCATAAAAATGGCCCCTATTGCTCCTTTTTTCTCAAAAATTTTATGTTTATTAGAAAAGGTCGTCTCCAATAAGTTGTGTTAGATAATCCAAAACTAACAAAAAATACGTAAATATGTGATAAAATTCCGACACTGTGGTGGGCAAATGGACACGAGTTTATGATGTTATATGGGGAGCTGCATACAATAGCGAATAGCCTATAGAAGCTTTGAATAGGGCGGGAAGGGGTGGAACTGTTCAAAATCTAGGGTGCCATTCACAATCCCAGTTGAGATGAAAAAATTTCCATTGATAATCTATATAGGTCTACGCGTATATTTAATTTATGTAATTCACTGAACTGAACGTACGTAGGCTAATTGGAACTTGGTCTCAATCCGCGCTTGGATTGGCACAATCCAGAAAAGTGGCAGACGCGCGCTTTGATGGCTTGGGCCCCAGGGGGCTGGGTGGCCCAATGGTTAGCACGTGCGCGCTGGATCACTGAGTCAACTGGTGTGGCGTCGAATCCCCCGTTAATGTTATGCACGTGACAAGGCGATCAGTAGGCCTACGATAATGGTACACCGGTTTTCACCGGGTCCTGGCCGGTTTCTTCCCACTGCTAAAGACCTCCACACGCCAAGCGTGTTATTGAAATAAAATGAAACCATATAATAGTCCCGAAATGACCTAGTTTGTGTCTAGACGTTACCACCGGGTCCTCTCTCTCTGATGTCTATTGGTATAAGCGACAGTCAAGCAAGGAAACTATTTATTTTATTTTTCTTGGTATAAGCGACCCACCATTTCAGACACGTGGTCAATGTTTCTTCCGGAAGGTGCAAGAAAATATAAACAACATTGAACATATGGAAAGATTATTTTGACTGAAAGTAAGCTAGTTATTTTCGATTTAATAATAATATAATATTTATTATCGAAATTGTATTTACCCAAAACAGCAACGACATGGCGAAGTTTCAGTTAACAATGTTATGGTTATTCAATCAAAACTCTCTGAATTGCGGCTTTGGTTTCGAGCCCTGGTGTGAGCGTATGTGGCATGGAGACGGGGCGCCTTCTCAACCTCGTGGGTTTTCTCCGGGCACTCCGGTTTCCTCCCACTGCTAAAGACCCCTACGCGCAAGCAAATTATTGAAATAAAATTAAACCATATGTTAGTCCCGAAATGACCTAGTTTGTGTTGAGTGGACGTTAAACCCCATTTCTCTCTCTCTCTCTCTTTTTTGACAAACTTGTCGCCCAAGTGTTTAAAGTGCGAATCCCGAATTTCATAGAATCTGAAAATTACAAGTTCGTATACGTATGAAATTTTAACGCCAAAATACAGAGGAATTGTGTATTTACCTTGTCTGAAAAGTTCAGTTCAAAATATTCAGTCGTTTGGACGTGAACGTCAAAATCGCACCACAATCAAATATCCGGACACTAGACTTTTTAAATAGTTGAACTTGATAAATGCGACTACATGCGATACCTATTGTACACTTCATAAATAGAGAGCTTGCGGCACTCAGCACTCAGCATGTAGACGCGTATTATCCAGGCACTTTTTAGGATGCAACCAAGACGCCGGTCTTCAAACACAGAGCAATACCGACAATTGGAAATTTTTTGAAAACGTATCACAACGCTTGAGGTAGTTACTAGGGGCTAAGTTATAAGTTATTAAAGGCCTTTCATACAAAATTAAGCAATTTTAAGCCCCAAAATGTAACTGGGATTATTCCTTTAATTATTATAGTACTCGTTCTTGGTGCTAGCTATATTGCCACAATGGCCTATTCCAAGTAAAAATATCACGTTCATATTTACTGCCCATCTAATTTTACGGTGCTTTTCAACACTTAAAGGAGCTAAGTCTCTATATTTTCCATAATATTTGAAATTGAAAACACAATTAGAATTCAATATTTTTATATTCAAAATTGGTCAATTTTAATCCACATTATCATTATAATAGACAATATTAATGTTGTTATATTGCTGTGAAAATATGTGAGATCCTAAAATCCAATATTTAAGACACAATGTCAGTGAAAATTCTAAAATATGGAACGCAAGTCGCAAAATTAATGAAAAAAGAAAAATATATCCTAAATTACAGCATGACAGATATCACAAATGATAAAATAATGATTAAAAGAAACGTTAGGTGACCTACGATATTTAATTAGAAATTTCTTCTTTTTTTTTTTCTTTTTTTTCAAATCTGAATATAAATCACTTTTTATACACTCATTATTAAATTAATATGTGCTTTGTTTTTATGTTCATTATTTGTGAAGTCACAGTTGGTGTACATGTCGGGGGGTTCGATGGTCGAATGGTTAGTGTGTGCGCGCTGTATCATACGGCCTGCCATTGAGTCAACTGGCATTATTTTGAATCCCCGGTTGTATGTGGCAAGGAGTAGGGTCACCTGTCCAACCTTGTGGGTTTTCTCTGGCTACTCCGGTTTCCTCTCATATTGAAATAAAATCAAACCATATGTTAGTCCCGAAATGACCTAGTTTGTGTCAAGTGGACATTAAACCCCATTTCTCTCTCTCTCTCTCTCTCACTGGTGTACATGTCAGTCATATAACCGATTAATTACTGATAGACTTTGTTTTAAAATGTTTGTATAATTTCAGATTTAATGAGTTGTCTATAAAATATGGCTGAACAGGATAATGTGGAAAATATACCCATTGATATTCACTACAATAAACTTTTAGGTAAGGTTGATTTGAATATTGTATATTTTATTTGAATTAAGAGAAGTGTCTGCCACTGTCTGGAAAGGTAAGCAAACACTTATTAACCCAGCAGCCACTCAATATTAGGATTGTGCCATTGTTTAGTTTACAGAGTTTTTACAAGCTCATATCAAGATAGTTGAGCTCTTCGTTTCACAGTACAACCACCTGTATGTTGGTGTTGTATCGTCTAATTATAATAGTGGTATCATTAAAATTCTTCAAATAATACATAACTCTACATTATATTGTCTAGACTGGTTAATAAACAGAAGACATTGTAATTCACAATGGCAAGGAAAAAGTTTACAAGTACGAGAAAAGATTGATGCAGCATTAGTAGATGTGCCAGATGTAAAGGAAGTTATAGCTTTAACAGAAGGAACCTGTAAGTTGCATTTAAAATGCAGGACAATGATAAATATTATACATTTACTGATTGAACTGGAATCATATTAATATGTGTAAACTGAACGAGACATTTGTATTAGCTCGTTAAGATTGTTGTCATATATGATGAAAAAAATAGTTTTCAATTTAACTATACAGTTAGGGATGTACTTCTTAGATTGTATGTAAATTTAGAGACAAATTTATGAGCCGTCTCTGAGACATGTTAACTATCAATGTATGAGTTGTATAAATTTTGTGATTGTTTTGAAGTTTTCACAGAATTGAATGAACTTTCATCAAAAATATACTATTTGAATGGTGGGAGGGATACTATTTGTTTTTACAAAGTTTGAAAAGAAAAGTTATCAGAATTAAAATTCATTTCAATTTTTTTCAGACCTTAATTATTTTCATTGCTTGAAGATAGTTGAATTGTTAAAGGCAACAGACTCTGGTAAAAAAAATGTTTTCGGTCAATATTCATCACAAAAAATGCAAGTATGTATTTTGTTTTATTTTGATTTATGAAACATTTATAACATTATATAACTAGCTGCTCTGTGGAACATACATTAATGCAAAATGATTAGATAGATTGGGAGAGAAATGATTAGATTGACTGGGAGAAAAATATAATATCCCCCCTACCGTCCTTTCCCTACCCCCTTCCTCCTCCTTGCATTCTAATTGTTTGTATTTTCAGGATTGGGCCAACATTGTAAAATTATATGAAAAAGATGGAATGTTTCTTGGTAAATATTTCATTTTTTAAAAAGTTACTGTTAGGATTAAATTATCAGTTCATGTATGCTGAATGTAAATGTCTTTAGATATTTGAGGTGATTAGAATGAAAATAACACACCATTGTAAGTATTTTATATGGCCAGTATTCCAAGGTTATCAGAGAGAAAATTCTTGGAAATCTTTGTTTTATATTTAGCTGTATACTGGAAGGTTAGAATTAGTTGATTTTCCTATTGCACTTAATTTATATTTACAACAAGTTTGATTAACACTTAGAAATCTATAATCATGTTACTTTCGGTTCTCAAATAAACAGTTTTCTTAATTTAGAAATATTTGAAGCTGAAACAGGCAAATTCTTTTGTTGAATAGGATGTGTAAGAAATAATCTAATTTGCCATTAGAAATACTTATAGTATTGTAAAGTAATTAAGTTTGGAAATGAATTATAATAAGTACATGTGTATTTACAGCTGAATCGGCTCAGATGTTATCTAGAAATGTAAATTATGAAATACCAGCTTTAAAGAAACAGTTAGCAAAATGTCATCAAACTCAAGAGGTATGTGTATATTTGTTTAAATTTCAAGGTCTTATGTTTCTATGCAAATCTATATACTTCATATCATATATAGGATGACCCACCACAAATGAATATCTCCAAATATCTCGACAATTACACCACAATAGTATTGTGACAATACTTATATTAAATCAGTTTCGCACATTTATACTCACTAAATAAACGGTCATGTTGTACTTAATAATCTATGACCATTTAACTGTCTAAAATTAATAGAAGGTTCAGTGTGTCGTCCATACATCTAGACACTTTTGAGTAAAAGATAGGTTACATGCCCTTGTTTTGAAATTAGTCTTGCTTAACCAGTCTACCGACCATTCTACGTCTTATTGACAGGTCAGGATAATCAAGACTACTTTTTTTTTACGAAACATAACAGAAAGCTGGAACAAGAAATTGAATTTAGAAACACACACATTAGACAGCTAAACAATTGTTTTAAAAACATTGTCAAAGTAAAATGAAACTACTGCTAGGTTCATGTTGTTGCTTACGAACGTTAATCAGAGATATTATTTGTACTAAACCAAAATATGCGCTCCTAATGGTACAGTTAATGATAAAGCAATTTAAAAAAAAAAATGAACGTAATTTCTAAAGGTGATGTAATAACCAAGAAGCTAAATTTTACTGCTATTCAAAATCGTCAACAATAGATTTTTTCCGTCTGTAATAATTGATAAATTTGTAGAGAAGTGTACGTGCAATGGCTATTTATAGTCTCATAGACGCCACGGCCGATATTAACATACTGCGGAGTGAGCAATCATCAGTTGAGAAAAGAGTGCAGATTCGCCGTGTCAAGACCAACATTCTGTAGAGAAATTTTAAGTGAATGGGTCACCCTATCATATAGCATTTGGAATTTGATTTGATCTGCTCGACTTTCTTACTAAAGTGGCAGTACATACCATGCATTTAAGGAAAGGGTACAATAAATGGTGTTCTTATAGACTGTAGTTTATTAGCCTGCTACATGTTGGTCATCATTGGGTATGTTCAAATTCCTGTCCTTATATCCTATTTGATTAATTATTGTATATGCCATGCCCAATCAACCATTGTGAACAGTGTAATAATATTTTCATTTGATCCGTTCCTGTTATTTCTTCATATTCTATTCATATTATCCCTGTATTATTCAATGTCAAATAATCTATTTTTGTCTGATTGGACATTGATATATGTATGTGTGCTGTCCTTGATGGTATAAATAAGTTGAAACTTTGAAAGTGTTAGATATATTCTCATTTCATCTTTTAGTAGGCTGTTACTTAGTATTTTGCAAGTTGTCTTTTGTTTTTTTGTAATTATGTTTATAATATGTAGGAATGTACAAGAAAAGAGAGAGATTATGCTAACAATGCTATTAATCAAAGAAAGAATTATGAATCCGCTTGTAAAAAGATGGGAATAGTGGTATGTTACTTGTATTTAATGTAGAGATTCAGATCACGATTTTAAAATATTATCATATTTTAGAGATTACAAATTGTGATTATCAGAAATCTGCTATTGTACAGATGATTCATAATATGTAAATTAAATGAAGTATTTTATCTGCTATCCTAGATCAAATTGCATCCTCTTTGACGTCAACAAATACCGATTTGTACAAAATAGCATTTATTGTTTATATATGGTAACTGGCTATCTATAGACTATTCATGCAATGAATTATGGGAAATATTGTCTCAATTCACCAGTCGGCAATGCTTGAATTCTTCCAGTGCAAGATCATTTTGTCTTCTTGGTCAAACAAAGAGTGCCTGAAATCAAGTGAAATCAATGTTAAATTTGACTCTAATGGACACATGAATGGTTTAAAATTTTTGAATGACATAATTTGAATTGTAAATTATTGTGGGCTCTTGAATTTCAGGGAAAGAAGATAAAAACAGAGTTAGCCTCCTTGGTTCATGATTTACCTACAGAGTTTGATAAAATAGCTAAATGTAGTAAACAGCTTGAACCAACAGTTTTATACTATGATCAGTTCATAACGCATATAATGGGTCGGTGAGTAATTTATCAATAGATGGATCCTTGCTAAACTATTATTGATCAATCCTACAGTTTCTCTTTGGCAGTGAATCATATGATCTTCTTTCGAAAAAAAAAAACATTATTACACAAAAGTAAGTGGCCAATTAAATGGAAACAAATCTGTGTAGGCTAAACATGTTTTACTGTTTCAGTGATTTTAATCTTTATCCCCAAGTACAATCCTGCTTTAAGTTGTATTATCAGTTGAACAATTAATAGTTAGTGCAGGGGAACTGCACCACACACAAAATAAATTACAAACAAGACGCAATATGCAGAAATCGCAAACAAAAATACATATGAGATAACGTGAGTGGCTCAGGGAGCTAGATGTAAGATGTAAACAGTTAAACACTACAGCTATAATTATTTTTATATTTCAGAGATGATTTAAGCAATGAATCTTTAAAAGCGTTAAAACATGTTCAATCAAGAGGTAATACTACAACCTTTGAATGGAAGACTGGTAAAATACCTGATAAAGTGGAATCTTCATCTATATTAATAGATACAACAGATGAAGATGATATAGTAGAAAATCCTGATGATGTAAGTTTGTATATCTAGTAAATCACAGTCAGATTATATATAATATCTACCATTACAGGATATAACTACAGGATATAAATGTAAATTCATATAGTGTCATACAGAATTTTCATTTTGTATCACATATGTCCAACGTTGGAACCCATGTTACAAACCTTTAGCTGATAGCAAGGGAAATTTATGGTCGGCTCCCTCTCCATGAGCCTCATAATATTGTTGAAGAAAGTTCCTCAGGATTTTCCCGACTGGTTTTCTCCCAGTCAGTCTTCTACCTGGAAAGCAAAAGCATCTGGAGCAGAATGAGTTCTTTATGTGTACATGTTGTGCACATAAAAGATCCTTTGACAGTTGGAATTGGTGAAACAAAATTTTCCTCATAGCACATTGAATGGGATTTACCTGTCTTCATTAGCCTGGTAATCCTGTTAATATAAAAGTATCGTTGCTGCCTCCCAGGGGATAGAGAAATGAAAATGAAGTCATGAACCATTCAGGAGTTTTGGTTCTAGGATTTAAGTAAGGCTTCTCGTATAATAGATAAATGATTTGCACACAGCTTGTATATTCTATATCTTTTTAATGTTAGGTTTAAAGAAAGGTGTGGATTATTTACTAATATCTTCTTATTTTATTATGTAGATTGATTGGATTGGTGAACAAGAAACAATAGATTTTGGGGCAGAGATAGATTTTGGTGATGTAGCTGATATTACAGTAGAGAGTGGGGGAGATGAAATGGGCAATGGGGAAATTAATTGGGGAGATGATTCAACTGAACATTCTGTTCAAATTACAGAATCTTCTGAAGGTAAAGGAATAATCAACAGTAATTTATTATGTAAAAGAATAATCAACAGTAATTGATTATATTCTTTATTTAAAATTAACATGAAGGAGAAAAACTTCATGATAAAATTGAAAAATCAGTGCATCTTTTATTGGTAAACAACATGTATAGCCACATCTTAAAATGGCTGCTAAGATATTATCAGAAATAAAGAAGACTAAGATGAAGTTAATATTTAAAGAAGATTTTATATTACTATTTTGCTTATCTAGTTTTATAAAGAGTTATAGCAGCATCTAATGTTTTGTCAGCCATCTCCATTTGAAGACTCGGATTATAGAAAATGCAAAGTATATTTATTACATTGAATATACAGACTAATATTCATTTATTTATTGTGACATTTTATTTTTATCTTAATCAAGTCTGTGCAGTGGGCGTATATCGTTCCTTGTATTCATATTTTGAGTTTGCAAATGAGCATGTTTGGCCGTGGTCTTCTGCTCAAGTGCATTAAGTAAGAAATGCTCTAGAAATAAGTTTTAATTATGAAGGAGATATTTAAAATACATTTCATGTTTTTTTTAATTAAGATGGTGTAGCTAAGGGTGAACTTGCTTTAAGTATGTTAGAAAATCCTGATACCAGAAATATATTTTTAGATGATCTGTTTGAGGTAATTATTTTACATTAATTTATTACAACTATCAAAATGAGAATTTAATATGGTTTCTCTTTTGACGACCTAAATGGCCAAGAGAAATGCGGTAGTTTTTAGGAACATGAACTGGGTACCAAGTGACACTTATATTGTTGCTTTGGGGGTGATGTTCTGTCAATTCAAGTACGATTGACACAAATCTTGGCAAGACTTTCCTTGGACAACAGACTTCGATTTTTGATGTGATGACTGCCTTGGTGTCATACTTGAATCCTAGTTCATAATATGCTCGTACTTGTTATTTTCACGAAAAAAATAATGTATCAATCGTTATTATTATATTAATCTGATGATTTTCTTTTCAGCTTGAGGCGTTTCTTAATCAGAGACTAGTAGAATTAAAGGGTAATAACTCTGTATTATCTGACAGTCAGTTTCAATCAGCACCAGAATCTATACAACTGGATGTGTCACAGGTTACCAAACTTCTAGAAAAAGTACAAGAAATAATACAAATGTTGACTAATATGAGAATGCAACAATTATTATTGATTAGAAATTCCCCAAGGTAATTTTCCCTAGTTCTGAACTAAAACTTGTTAGACAAAATACAGAATATCATGATATCACCTTTAAAATATTCACAAATATATACAGTCAATGCTTTCGAAGTAACTATTTTAGAAATGTAGTTATGTCAATATCTGTACCACTACAAAGTCCAACGTTTCTATTTAATGGCTAAAATAGTTTTTTCCAAAATAAATACAACTGAGAAAAGAACGGTGAACAAAGAAATTCTTAATTGGTTGTGTATTAGTTATTTGAGATGACGTCAAAAGGTCTAACTGTGAATTACACAATACAAGCTACAACTACAGATATCTACCAGTTCATCATTAACAATTTTCTCAATAAATTCTGATGTGATTTAAGCAGATTGAATTGAGGTGCCTGTACTTTATTGTTTCTTTTCAGATTTGTAAATCGTGTTAATGATAATCTAAAACAGATATTAACATTAGCTGATAAGATGAACTTTCTAGAGAGACAAGCTGTAATAAGAAGAAAAGAAGCTTTAGAAGAACAGAAAGAAGTAGAACCTAAATTAGATATAATTATCAAAAAAACAAAAGAGCTACAAAAACAGGTTAGAAAGGTTTTAATAAAACAATAATTAGTTGTACTATTGATCAAAGAGTATGATTTATTAAATTCAAAGTCCTATGTGGAGAATGTTTATTCATTTTGATTTGATACACTTTATAGATAAAACTGTGGCACAGCTGCATTGAGTTGAAACTTAGATTATCTCCTGGGTCACGATGGCTAAGTGGGTAAGAAGCTGGCATGCTAGCCTGGAGGTCAGGTGTTCGATCCCTGCATTGACTGAGAAAGTTCATGCAGATTTTCCGTTGTGATTCCCCCTTGTCAGTGATTCAGGACGTAGGGCCTGACAAGGATAGCTGTCTAGTAGTTCGGATGGGACAAAAAAACACTGTCCAGGGTACACATTGGCATGCACTTAAATATACCTTAACAGTTGGAATTCGATATAAGAATAGGCCATAGTGCCGCCTTCCAAGCAAAATTTCCCTCTTAGCACACTGTATGCCTGTCTTCATTAGCCCAGTTTGGAGCAGAATAGTGGGACATTAAACCCCATTTCATTCTTTCATAAGATTATCTCCTGATCTTGACAAAGGACTTAAACTTTGATTCAAACAAAATTATTAAAAATTAAACACTAATGTCTGATTAACCTGACTTTGGTTCTTAATTAATATCATTTTTGTGTCAGAATAATTTAAATCCACTTGTTGAATAATTTTTATAATTGTTTATATATTTCAGCTGCAATCAGAAATATCAAAGAAATATAAAGGCAGACCAATAAATATAATGGGAGAAATCAACACCATTTAATATTTTTAAATTGTTTTCTGTTATGGGGAGGTTTATTAATTGTTATATTGTATATTTATATGTATATAAATAAAAGTCTTAAATATATGACATATACTTTTAGGCTGGCTCTAAAGTTCAGGCCCGTAGCTAGCCCAAAATTGTTAGGGAGACAAAGGCTTCTGGGGAGCCGATATAGACTTGAGGTTCAACAGCGAATGGTACCATGGATACGCCTCCCTTCGGAGAAGGGTCTAGGGTGTTCTCCATGGACCTACAGCTCGATTAATGTTAGAGGGACAGAAACAGAAATGCCCTAAAAAAATCGGGTTACAGACGTCTAGACAGGTGTTCTATATATAGAGAGTGTTGATATTTTGCATAATTATTTCCTACTACGTGCGAATCAAACCAAACGTACGAATCATTGTCGCCATTTTGACATCACTCTAACCCTATGCACATGAATGGACCTAAAGGGACAGAAATATTGCCTCAAATTTTATAAAGTTCTAAGATAATCCCCACAGGCCTGACGGCAAACTTGATGCTCTCTACACCATAGACACACCCACCTCCCTAAGGTATAAATGTCCTGAAGTATGAAGAAAAAAAGATAAATCTGTTCAAGCAAGCAATAAAATTGAAGCATATGTTAGTCCCGAAATGACCTAGTTTGTGTCAAGTGTACGTTAATCGATGTATAACAATGCATAAAACATGTAAGTTTATCTGTAAATTTCCTGTCTCTTTATCTATTTTATCTTATAGGGGGGCTATATATAGCTGAATCCTTGACACATGTCATTAAATAGGACAAGCTGACTCTGTAACTCTTTACCCCATTAGAATTTAGAAATGAAACGAAATGGAGTATAATTTCTCGCAGGTGCATACCTGGCAAGTGAAGACCGGCATACACTATACAGCACACTGGAACTTTTTTTTGGAAATCATTCCAAAGACATACACCCTTTCTTTGCATGAACGCCAGGCTGAAAAATTCCAGGGAACTTATGAAACCACCGAGCCAGTGCTTAACTCATCGACAAACTCCATTATAAAATTCAAGCATTACGTTAGTATAATGATGTAGGAGAGCCACATCCCACCATCCCTGTATTAAAATTATATTTGAAACGAGTTCAATCCGGGCCCGTAATCGAATTAGCCCCCCCAAATATTTCGCAAAAAATAATGATTTCTTAGCAGTGTTCTTAGACGGCCACATCCTCAGTCCCTCCAAAACATTCTGCAGACCCCCTCCCCCCCAATTTTATGAGCTGGCTACGGGCCCGGTTCAATCACATCGACAGGAGTTAGTGACTGACAGCAATAATATTGTCCTCAGATACTGTCTCAGACTATAGTCATACCGGAAGTAATATCATTATCTATAAAGTAAAAGTAGGTATATGTAAGTAAACAATTTTGAAGACAGAACAGCAGAGTATAACATTGAGCTACAAGTAGTTATTGACGAATATCATCCACCAGGCAGTGTATTCTTACTCTTTTCAGAAAAGACAACACGAAGTTTAATTTATCGGGAATGAAGTTCATGTATAAGCTAACACAGATAAAGAAAGAATGTTTGTGTAGCCCCTTTGCTCGTTACGGTATCGTACATTACAATAATTACAGCTTTGCATAGCACCAATTTCCATAGTGAGTACAGCCTACTATATTCAACGCCTTAGTTCTGATCTTAAACGGGAAGAACAAAAGGCACATATCTTGACTCTTCTAAGATATAATAAGACCAGATTTTATGGTATCGAAGCATCCAATGAGGACAGCTTACATAAACATATTTACATGTCATTTCTAACAATGTGTGATATTTGACATACAAAAAAAAACATCAATAAGAGACCCCCCCCCCCCCAAACAAACGCAGTTGCATTTTGAAGAATGAAACAAAGTAAGATCTGATAAGATGATGAATTATTGATGAAAAATGTGAGTGTTCGGAGATTTCATCCGACGATCACACCACGGCATTAATTCAAAGCAATCATATAAGTAGACAGTATATAACTTGCATAGCCTACATATGTGAAAATAAGAAACAAAACGTATCAATTCACATAACCAGACATTATAAAACCCACATTCCGTGTACATAATGGATATAGGCCTACCGGGTACAAAACAAATCGTTCGCATGTAAAAGATCTATGCTTTTATTCTTATCAGGTGATTCATTCCACATGGCACAAATATATAACTGAAGTAGGACATCACATTTAATACGCGAAACAAAGCTTATATCCAACAAATCAATATGGGGATATTGAAACTGTATATATTCTGCTTGTGTCTGCTTGGTGTTAAATGTAACACATTTCTGAATTTAAACGGAGAATGGCGGATTTCCAATACAGATAAAAGTAAGTAGTCATTATACATAAAATGTGTTCTTTGTAGAGATATTATGCAGAATATAAGTGATAATTAGGTTTAATATTATATGCGTATATATTATTGTATAAACGTGGTTATGGTGGCTGTTAGCGGCTATTCTACATTCTCGACTTGTCGGGTTGTGAAGGCAACAATTCGCGTCACACATTGGCGTGCACGTAAAATATCCATATATAGTGCCGCTGTCCTAAGCACACTGTGTGGCGTTTGCTCATCTTGATTAGCCCAACCGAAGCAGTAGAACATTGAACACCATTTCATTTCACATTTAAAACTGTATTATATTTATGTTATATAATATCTTCAATGTGGCGATGTATGATATTTATATTACAGAATGTAATATTTATGATATAATATAAGTGGTGAAATATAATATTTATATATTACAGAATATAATATAAGCGGCGATGTACCTGGAGGTATTTATACAGCTTTAATCAAGAATAATATAATAGGGGATCCATTTTATAGAGATAATGATATCAAATATAGATGGATAGCTCGGGAAAATTGGACTTATTCCAGAAAGATTTACAGTAAGTGAAATAGAGAGTTTTAATAATAACAATATATTTATAAAGCGCTAAATATTCAACAAACGAGTTGCTCAAGAGCGCGATATACATAAAGAAATATATTTAAAATATGAAATAACCATTATACTTTAAACGCTTAAAACATTGAAGGACCGAACAGAATAAAGCGATGCTATAGTTCTGGAATGTTGTAAGTGCCACTTATGACCCAAATAGCTTTTTTGGATAGGATCACTAATCACATTGGGGGGCTTCTCTATGCAAAATTTCAGAACCGTAATGTCGTAACTTCCATGAAATTACTTTTAAAAATGTTGATATCCTAATTGCGTTATTAGGAATGGAATAGGTTTTCCTCTCATATCCCAAAAACCAAATCCAACAATTTTTGAGACTTAACACCTTTCAGAACTATGACATCGAAAGGTCCGAACTGATAAGATAACACAAAGCAAAATTGTTTTTGTCATTAATGGTAAACAGATTTAAAGAGTTCAGTCATCAGAAATGATAGAGGATGAAATGTTTTCAGAGTCTTGAAAGTTCTCTCAACACTGTTAGTTTTCACCTGAGGAGAATGTTCTCTTTCTGTGACGGGTATTAACTCCAGGGAGTGCAAAGGTGTAATAATTTCTTGAAGAAATTGAGCGTATTAAAAACAATAACGATTATTTTATCTTAAATATTATCCCTTCTCTAAGCGGGAGCCACAGTAGCTGTTTAAGCACAAAGTTTAGTTTCTGTTACGATCCGAGCTGCTAGGTTTTGAAGTTTCTTTAGTTTGTTGATTTGCAATGCAGGTAAATTGAACAGAAGAGAATTACATTAATCCAAGTTCGGTAAAACAAAGACATTGAATACATTTTAGCATTGTCGATTTCAAAAAATAGACGTTGTTTTCCAATATTATATACGTGGAAACTCCTAGAAAGTTTTAGATGTTAAAATAAATTTCAATGTAGATAATGTAGACGTTCCAAAGAAAAGAACACATTAAAAATGCTAGAAAATGTATAATATAAATTTTAAAAATTATATTTATATGTAGTATTTATTGTTTTCAGTTGAACATGATATTTTGGCGGAAGAAAAGGTGGTATTGGTTGCTGAAGGACTGGATACAGTTTCTACAATATATATAAATGGACAACCAGTCGGTAGTACAGATAATATGTTTATTACTTACACAAGAGATGTTACAAATATCATACAAAAGGTATAATATTTAATCTTGAGGGTAAATAGTTTTTAGCAACTAATTGGACATCTTCACCATAGCAAAGTCTATAATGACCAGCCCGCTTTTATTTGGGTCGACTGTCGACAAAGTAAGGCAAAAATATGTTTTCTGACATTTCCAGGCTATGGCTAATACCAGATTGCAGTGTCTGTCGTCCTACCGTCTAAATCATTTTCTGATAGATTCCAACAAATTTCACCAGGCTCCCAGCGTGGAAAGCACTTACTCAGTTTCAATACGCGAGATTAAGCAGTTTAGTCTCATGGGATCTGGACACAGGCGAAACACTTGATATAATATATTTAACCATCTAGAGAAACTACACATGCTAAAGAAACACTGAATACGAAAAGGGAAATATATATTTACATCCGTGATCTTTTATTTGTTTACAGCAAGGTTTATATTCTATAGATATCGACTTCCAATCTGCACTAGATGCTGCTAACAAACTAGCTAACCAATCCTACATACCAAGTCATTCCAGGCCATCCTACAACGGTTTTCCTAATGTTAATTTTCTTAGAAAGATGCAGTATTCCTTTTCATGGGATTGGGGTCCAGCTTTTCCAAGCCAGGGCATTTGGTAAGTCAATCTGATTAAAATGCAGATCTATATTTCGTTTCGGTTTTTTTTATACTTTCGATGGCCTACACTACATTAAGATCTGACAAGTTATAGTAGGAGTTCACGTCAGGGGTCGAACGGCTGCTTTTGACCCTTTGACGTCAGACATTGATTAATCAATCAACGTTGACGTTTCTATAGGTTTACCCACAGTTCCGCACAGAGAAGTCGCCGTAACAAACCATTTCATTGGTTAATTCCTCACACCAATAGTAAACATAAGTAAAACGAAATTTTAAACTATAAAAAACGAAACGAAAAAGGATCTGTTTTTTAATCAGATTTTTAGGAGGCCTTTTGTAAAATCTTGTACCGGGTACATTTTGTGAAGTGTTTATGAAATTTAATTTATATACGTTAAGATATTGTAGAAAATATTTTTCATTTGGAACACGTCTATCAGAAGCAAAATTTATATACTTAAGGGTATTAAAAAACACAATTCATTAAGAATAAAAATGTATAGATTTTGTTAAATATGGTATTTAAAATTTTATCTTACTGGTGTTTTGTACATGTCTTTATTTTATTTTCAGGAAGAATATTTATCTACAAATAATCAAAACACCAATTATACAAAATATATCTGTTTTACCACATAAAGGTACATTTATCATCATTATACACTATTCATATAAACTCTCTCTGTCCTGACTCAAATTGAGGCAACGTCTTCAACTTTGGCGTACATGTTCGTTCTAAGGTGAATGTCTTGACGGGGTTGGATGTTTGTTATTTGTACAAACTCTGCCCATAGTGTTTTGACTCAAAGAATTTACCGAAACGTCTGGAATATACATGACTTGTCTGCTATTGTTTATTTTAACGTGTGTCGGGTAACCCGGCAAAAACAGGGCGCGACGATGCTTACACTCTCTTGGCTATCAACAACCAAATTAGCCAATGAAATAATCAAACATGTCGGACTATGTCGATTTACACATCCATTATGAGCAGCAATAGTTGCAATATACTTTAAATATATACATGTCCACAGATATATTTATATCAACCATTTCGATTAATATTACATATATTTTACTACAGTTAATGGTAATTGGTCAGTTGACGTTGAAGTGAATTTTGAAACTAGCGATGGTAAAGTAGATGGTATAATAGAATTTTTAGTACAGGATTTAAAATTATCAAAAAAACAGATTGCAGGTTTATCTGCAACCAATAAAGTTATAAAACATACCGTGGATATACCACCGGTAAGTTATTATGTCGATATTCGAACAGCGCAGAAGCCATGAGCAGCCGGGCCCTACTGGCAAAATGCTGGAGCAATTTACAAAAGTTATTTTCTTAAAAGTTTACACTGGCTTCGAATTCGTGCTTTGTTTCACTGAATTGAAATTATTAATCTTTGTATTCAAAGCAATCCACAATCTCGACCCCTTTAATTTTAATATCTGAGATATGTGTCCTCTCTTTATCAACCATCCTTAATATCTGAGATATGTCCTCTCTTTATCAACCATCCTTAATATTTGAGATGTGTCCTCTCTTTATCAACCATCCTTAATATTTGAGATATATCCCCTCTTTATCAATCATCCTTATATCTGATATATGTTCTGTGATCTGTTCCTCCTTTATCAACCATCTTCTTCTTTAATATGAGACCCCACTTTATCAACTATCCGTCCTTTATGAAATGACAACTACAGCTGACAGTGCCAACAAAATCAGGACCCAAATATTGCCACTGCCCTTTTCAGAGATAGAGTGCAGTTTTGTGGAATATTCTTTCCAAGGATAATCAAGAGACCAGAAACGTTGAACACATTTAAGTGACAGCTAAAGACAATAATTTTCAAGCAATTTCAGGATTTAGTTTTTTTTAAAAAAAAAACCAACGCATTAGTCAACAATGTAACATAACATTACAGGATTTTCGACTGGATGTCTGGTGGCCAAATGGATATGGAAACCAAACTCTCTACAATCTAACTGTAATATTTTTGTGTCAAAATACATCTGAGATATCAGTAAAATCTAGAAGATTTGGATTCAGAACTGTAGAGTTAGTAGAAGATCCCGTTTCTAATAATGCTAGCCATGGTAAGAATTAATTGATTTGCACAATATTTTATCCTATTTGGATATCCTTATTATCCCGAACCAATACACCAAAAATTGTTGTTGATTCACTGCTTCAGATATTGCTATTAGAGTTAAACTACATACACACTGATAAATATGAATATTGACGATCAGAATCACATTCTAAACCACCTCTCTAGTTGACCGTAAACAGTTAACCTTCCTATACCAACATCTATACTAATCTAACTTCTAATTTGAGGGTTCACATAAGTTAGCTATTATTTTTGTTGTACATTTGTATAAGGAACAAATCAAATCACGACGCAGGGACCAAACTATCAGATGGCAGTATTCGGCATATGACAAGACGGTTAAACCCCCAAACAACAAACCACCACCACCCCCACCCCCACTCGCCCTGTGAAACAATTGTCGACCATAAAATAAAAAAACAATAGATATACATTGTCCGTCAATATTAGCCCCTCCCTAGTTACGAGCCTGCGCAGTATTGAGAGTCATGCACAAGAGTATACTAACATTAGTAACACTTTCTAGAACACCTGCTACCACCTCTTATTTGAGTAGATTACATAGCTAACATGAGTTTGATGTACTCTTAGATACCTCATACGATCTGCTAAACCAATACGAATGCACTTGATATATTACACGAAGGTTAATTAAATCCCTTGATTTCCCGGGTTTCTTTGGTTAATATTTCTACCTTTCTATCCTAGGCTTAACATTTTACTACAAGATTAACGATGTTCCTATATTCCTGAAAGGAAGTAACTGGATACCATCAGATATGTTTTTAGAGAGAATAACACCAGAAAGGACTCGACGATTTCTACAATCAGCAGTCGAAGTTCATGTCAATGCTATGAGAATGAATGGGGTAGGAGTAAGTATAGGGGTTGTTCAAACTCAATGTTTCGCTCATATTCTTTAAACCACGCCTAAAGTAAATTGTTTATTATATTTTCGGCATATTTTGATAATCGTTTTCTTTTTGTAGATATTTTACACATTGACTATCTGTTTTCCCCATTATTGACAATTTTTTGTTAGTAACTTTCATTGTAGAGATCATTTGGGAAAAGAACGGATGTATAGAATTGTTTTTCTCATTTTATTTTATAATTAATATCGTATTGATTAATCCAGGTATCAGATGCATACGCTATCCAATTTCCGTCTCTAAATTACCAGTTATATTAAGTTTTGAAAGTTATTTTACAGCTGCAAAAGAACATGTTTCCAACGAACAATTTATTGTTTGTACGCGAGGATGATTTCACTGAAGCTCTGATAAGCAATTTGCTAGAAACGATCATTTAATCGTGTAATGCATTTCATTCGAACTCGAAATTTCCGATAAACAATATATTGTTAGAAATGAAATGAAACAGGGTTTAGCGCCCTGCTGTTTTACCTTGGCTGGGCTGATGATGACCGAGTTGTGGGTAGGGTAGGGGGGGGGGGCTCAATACAGTTTGTCTTGTGTCAGGTAGTATGGGGAGAAATTTTTGCTCGGACAGCAGCCCTACGGTCTACTATTATTTCGAATTACAATTGTCAAGAGTCTTTTTACGTCCACGCCAATATGTGCACGGGGCTTCGGTACTTCGTCCTATCCGAATGACTATACACAGTCCTTGTCATCCTCCCCTCGTCCTGCACCACTGGCGAGGGGAAACCGTGCCGAAAAATCCCGAGGAAGTTTCTCGGCTAGATCCGAGAGCTAACCTGAGACATAAGTCTTACTCAGTGATCCACCACGACTCCCCTGTCTTTCAATTAATAATTTTCGGTTATATTCTATTGTACATTATATGTGATCTCTTTCTTTTTCGCGGGTACATGCCCCCCCCCCCCCTCAAAAAAAAAGAGACTCCAACAAAGTCCATCACTGCCTTTTCTTCATCCCTTCGTATTTAAATAATATGATAAGTAAACTAACTGCTAACAGTGTGTGTAATAACAGCCTCAGTTCTCGCTCTTCTCTCGCTTGTTTACTGACTCATATATAAATCATATTATTTTCACACTAATTTGTATTTGAACTTTGATGTTGCAGATTTATGAAGAAGATTATTTCTATGATTTAACAGATGAACTTGGTATAATGATCATACAAGACTTTATGTTCAGTGATGCTGTTTATCCTGTAACCAACGTATTTCTTAATTCAGTTAAAACAGAAATTACACAACAGGTAAAATAAATAGTTTAATCAAAAACCCAAACACCAGTTTTTGTCATGTGTGGCCAGGCTATCCAAAAACCAAAGAAAAAGAAACACTAACCTAGAATCCAAAGATCAACTCGAATGAAAGTAAACAACACAGAACAACAATCACTGGTGTGTTATACCCAGGCACGACGTTTCCATAAATATCATGTTATCGCGATCGTTGTCCTTGATATTATCAATCCTTAAAGTAACTTCCCCTTTGTAGCCATTTCTATTATCTGCCTGTTATTATTATTCACCTTTTTGTATCATCTCTGTTATCTATTCTTTGTATATCATCCCTGTTATCAAATTCTTGTAATCATCATTGTTATCCATTCCTTGTATATGATCTCTGTTATCCATTCCTTGTATATTCATTCTTTATATTATCACCGTCCATTCTTTGTACCACCACTGTTATCCATTCTTTGTATATCATCTCTGTTATCCATTCCTTGTATATTTTGTATATCATCTTTGATATCCATTCTTTATATCATCTATGCTATTTATTTTTCGTGTCATCTGTTTTAACAACCTATTTTGTACCATGCCTAACTTACTATACCTGTATTTTCATCAGATAAAACGATTAAAACACCACCCATCAATTATCGCATGGGCACTTAATAACGAGAATGAAGAACTAATCAAATTGAATTGGTAAGTCCCCTAAACTAGATATAGGCTACTTCAAATTCTCTAATAAATTATTTTCGCATAGTGCTAGTGCTTGTAACCAAGGGTGTAAGAAATTGTTTCTTTTTTAATTCATTGCAATCAACATTGTGATAAAGATTTTTTCTGGAAGTGTATTCCACACAACTGATGCACAGTATCCACAGGTGCTGGATCCAGTGGCACGTATTTTCTTTTAAATTTTAAACCGGTCTCATCGATGTTTCACGTTTGTGGGTTATTGTTTTCCAACCGGTCATATCGATTTTCCATGTTAGGATAGGTTTTTTTAAAAATTTTAAACGGATCATGGCGATGTTTTATGTTAGGGTGATTTATTAAACTGGTCATGTCGATGTTCTATGTTGGGTGGGCTTTTTCAAATTTTAAACCCATCATGTCGATGTTGGATTGGATTTTTTTAAACCGATCGTCCCGATGTTCGGTTGAGGTTTTCTTTGAAACCGGCCTTGTCGATGTATTTTTAAAATGTATATTTTATACAATTTCAGGTATCATTTGAAAAATATATCTCGATTTGAAAAAGACTATGTTACATTATATATTAATACCGTGCGACCTATTATGTTAGCGGAAGATGACACAAGACCATGGATACCATCTAGTCCAAGTAATGGTGTCAGTGTAGAAAAAGACCAAGGCTGGTTTGCCAATAATTCAGCTTTGGAGACATTTGGGGATAGTAAGACATTAATGTTTTTACTATTAATCTTTGTTGTAGGCCAAACGTGTGGTAAAAGTCTCACCGTTAGAAATGCACAAATGGCCATAGAAAAGAAACTGGGTCTACAAAATAAGGGTCTAACTCAACATCCCTGAAGAGTGTTATAATTAAAATACAGATCTATATTTCGTTTCGTTTGTTTTTATACTTTCGATGGTCTACATGAAGATCAGACCCGTTGTAGGGATATGTAACATCAGAGGTCATACTATGACGACAGACATTTGATTAACCAATCAGCATTGATTGTACTTGTGGATTACCCGGGTTCGGTGCAAAACACGCCTAAAGCTCGCCGTGACAGACCGTTTCATTGGGTAACCCCACACATCATTCAGAACACGTCAATGATACCATATCTTCCATATCCCAGTGTAGTAAAGACAAGTAAAACGGAATTTTGAACTATAAAACGAATCGAAATAGTTTCTTTGTTTTAATCATATTGTGTTATAAACTATATTGGACTAAAGTATAAGCACAGAAATTATTTTTCGACTAATATTGATATCTGACTGTCAGACAATATGGCCCTGCACCACACAATTACTTTTTTACATTCCTACATAAATTACAATATGATTTCTTTATTTTCAGTTCATTTCTATGACTATATATCTGATCTGTGGAATGTAAGTACTTTTCCAACACCAAGATTCGCAGCTGAATTTGGATTACAATCTTGGTGTAATTTTGAAACAATTGAACCAGTTTTTGAGGATAGTGATTTTGATTATTGGTCTAACATGTCTGTTCACCGACAACACCACCCACTAGGTATTACAATAAACACTTTCCATACTGTAAAACACACAAACTTTATACGCTATCCTAAGTAATGTTCTCCTCATGACAGCATATCTATCATATCTTTCTTTTCTCGTCTCATTTCACATCTCAATAATAATGCAGCACATAGTTTTATTTCATATAATCTATCTGTATTCATTGTTTTTCACCTCCCCGATGATAAGATGCAGCACATAGTTTTTATTTAATATACATATATATTTATTGTTGTCATGTTGTAACCTTTTCTTGAAGAATAAATAAATAAATAAATAGCAATTGCTATAGCAAAATGCAATGTACGGAATGACCAGCAAAATGCCATATAGGGAATGACCAGATTGTTATATCTTTAGGTATAAGGTAAATATTGTGGAACAAATTCAGTAATAAATATAAATAGTGACGCATTTAACTCTTTTAGGGTTGGGGTGGGTCCAGACTTTCCGATGTGGTTTCCCCTTGTCAGTGATGCAAGACGGAGGGCCTGACAAGGACAGCTGTCTAGTCGTTCGGATGGGATGGAAAACAGAGTTCCTGTGTACACATTGTCGTGCACTTAAAAGATGCCTTGGCAGTTGGAATTCGATATAAGAGTAGGCTGTAGTGCCACTGCCCGGGCAAAATTTCCCTCATAACACACTGTATGGCGTATGCCCGTATTCATTAGCCCAGGTTAGGAGCAGAACAGTAGGATGTCAAACCCCATTTCATTTCATTTCTGTATATTTTTGTATTGTCGATATTTGTCTTTTATTACAGGAAATGTGGAGTTGATTAAGGAAGCGGTTGTACACATGAAACTACCCAATTCAACTGATGTAAAACAACAGTTTAAAGATTTGATATACGTCACACAGGTAACTAACTCCACATTATGAAGACAAATTTTAACCACTCTTGTCATAAAGTTTGATTTAACGATATGTGGAGTATAGCACATACATGTTTAGATCAGCAGAGTAATTCCACCTAAAGCGTTTTAAAAAAAACCATATTTTCGAATTTCCTACATGGTCATATAATTAAATATAGAGTTTCTTGTTATTGTATAGTTCTTACGCTATTATATGGTTTCTTATGTCAAGTTATGTATAGTTTCTTATTATGGTATGGTTGGTATGCTATTATGGTTTTGGTACATCATTTTGTGGGCTTTCTTTTTTAGTTCTTATGCCAGTATATGGTTTCTTTTGTCGTGCTATGTGGGCTATATAATTATTATTTTTCTTATGTTATCATATATAGTTTCTTATGTTATGTCATGTAGAATTTATTATTGTTGTATAGTTCTTGTATTATGTTTTTTAATGTTTATTATGACATATTATAGTGTTTGGGAATTTTGGATAGTACCATCAAATTTACTGTATTTACTAGATTGAACAGGCTATGGGTATTAGAACTGAAGTAGAACATTATAGGAGATATCAAAATCAACTCGACAAGGATGGTAAAGGTATAACTATGGGAGCCCTGTATTGGCAACTTGTGGATGTCTGGCAAGCTCCTACTTGGTCTTCCATAGGTAACAATTTACATACAGAGATATAATGTTATACATCAATATTACACTTAATGTTTTAGTCCCATAGTACATTCTGCTCATGGGAGTAACACCTACATTGAAACACTAATCACTTACAAACTGTTTGGGATATTTATCCCCAGTATTAATCATAATGATGTAGCTGCGTTATTTTCAAGATTTATAAAATACAATTTTTCCAAATTTATCAACGTTTATATTTTCCAGATTACGACATTAACTGGAAAATGCTTCATTATTATGCAAGACATTTTTTCAGTCCAAACTTGATATCTCCTTATCTCGATGGAGATAATCTCAATATTTTTATGGTAACTGATGAAGTACCTTCCATTGAAGAGAGACGCCCTGAAAACCAACAGTTATATTTTAGACAAATGGCGTCATCAGATATATACAAAAAATTTCCCCGGCAGCAATATGTAGAAATAATGAATAAAATGAAACAGACTATAATTGGAACTGTTATAATGGAGATGTATAATTGGTCGAGTTTCACACCAATCAAAACATGGAATATCCCATACCAGGTGAGAAAATATATACTAGCACAGATTACTTTTAATTATTAGTTATCTGGGTTTAAATCTGCAAAAAATCAAAAGGCAAACATTTCAGGCCTAAAACAAGACCGGCAATAGAGAGATTTGACTCTTGCATAATGTATGATTAATCATTGTTAAATTTGATAGTTCTCCTAATTAAATTGGATGACTATACTGTTTTGTTTATTTTATTACATTTAAAGACAAGCATGGGTGTTGAAATTAATGCAATATTTCGCGAGGAGACATCGTATTCGAATATTGAGAAGAAACTAAGTTCACGTGATATATTGTAATACGACAGAATAATCTGTTTTCTTCTTAAATAAGAGTTAATCACGGTTATATTGAAATTCTATAAGTGATATATCTTAGCCGTACAATAATTAGAATATTATTTCTTAACATTGAAATTTTAATCTGTTGTTTCAGTTAGATAAGACGTCTGGTCTAATATTTAAGAAAGCTGTGGCTGAAGTTTTAAATGAGGCTGCTTGTTTTGATCAGAGAAATTGTTTTCTGCATTTCTACATCAAGGCTTATAAATCCCCACCAGTCAGTACGAGTTGGTTAACTTTAAACTATTTAAGAGACAGTCAAAGTTTTATACCTAAAGCTAAAGTTGTAGTAAGTATAATATTACATTGTAATTTATTCATTGTTATAAAATAATTATTATAGCGGAAGATAAAGGGTTAATAGCCATTGGTGGGTGCCGTATACATCAACTGCCTGCTCGTACCTCGGGGTTAATTAATTCGACGTTTATCGACTGTTATCGTCTTCCAGGGTGTTTCTGGCATTGAACTTTTTTCTAAATCAAATTTTCCCACTTTGCTTTTAAAAATGGTTAAACTGTAATAAATAAGCCATTTCTATAGTTTGTGGGCGTCTGATCACGAGATGCATTAAGAGTTGCTTGGCATGGTCTGGGGATGGTATTATCTATATTACATGTATTATGATTATTTTAAAGTCGGTTATTTTGATGTCTGAATCCAAACAATGTACTTTGTTTCAAATACAGTCTATATTGCTATGGTTGTTCTTATTTAAAGAACCATGTGGAGTTACAGTTAGCAGAAGAATAATAATCACCCCAACCGTGTTGGTATCATCCATCAGTGTATAAAACTAATCTTTTAGTATCTTAAACTTCTAAATTTCCGAACATTGTGTTATGTTTAGTGGTGTTCGGGTAATCTATGTACGCAAAGTGTACTGTAATAAATTACGGATGGTTATGATTTCAATTATAACTGATACGTATTTGACGGCATTACATAAGAGAAAACTAAAAAAATTGAATTAATTATAACATTTCCTTATATTTCAGGTAACGGATGTGACTGCACAATCCCAAACACAATTTACTGTAACCCTGGCATCAGATAATATAGCGCCATTTGTATGGATCAACGCCTACAAAATATCAGGACGATTCTCAGATAATGGTTTTCTGATGAAAGATCCTTTACTTTCGTTGACCTTTACTTCTTGGCAACCGATAGACCTAGTCACATTCAAAAAATCTTTAACTGTTAAATCTTTTATGGATATTTATTACTAATTTTGTTACTTATTTAACATTTTCGTTTAGACATTCCTGAATTTACCTCAAATAGGTGTAACTGGAAGGTTGTCATTATCTCCCGTTTGTATTATAGTCCTTGAGTTTACTGTCTCGCCTGCTTCATAGCCAGGTAATTTCATAATTGAAATAAGCAAAAAGTAAATATACGAAATTATAAGTATACGACTAATACACTGCAGTTAAATAAAAAAAAATAATTGAACTGAGATCCAACCTGAGCGCTGTAGATCTGCAATCTCTCTCTCTCTCTCTCTCTCTCTCTCTCTCTCTCTCTCGTGAGTTGTTTGGACTACTATTCAGTTATTACAAAGTGTTCAATTAATCCGCATTTCATCCCTTATGCATTATGTAATGTCATATAGTAATGACACTATATGTGTTGTCCCTTTAATGTAAGGTTGTATGTATGTGTGAGTGAGTGTATACTCCAGTTAGCTTGAGGTTGTCTCTTGGTGAGGACATCATTCTTGTGTTGTAACAGTTCATCGGAATAAACGCCTCAAGAACTTATATACTTGTTTCATCGTCTACTTTTCATAAATAGGCCAAAGGCCTATTTGACATGGTGGAGATGCCGGGTATAAATAGGCCAAAGGCCTATTTGACAGTAACACGTGCATTATATATGGACAGTAAATTTATTGTAATATTTTGATGGTTGTTAAATACCATTTATTTTATGTTATTGATAACGACTTTATATTAGAGAATTCGAAGATGAGGGTAATAAAGAATTAAAGCTCTCATTAAGCTTTTGTTATATTAGTTACTGTATTGATGTAGACGAAATGAAATAGAATTTAACGCCCTAATTTTCTGCGCCGACTGAGCTAATGGCCTTGACGAAATCAGGCGCGGATCCAGAGGGGCGTTTTGGGGGTCCCCCCCCCCCTGCTCAGCTACATATAAAAAAAAATAATGCCTTGCATCAATGAAATTACATCACAAAGTGATCCTACATCAGTATAAAAATGATTTCTCTGTTTAAAAATATCAATTTGTATGTATGCCTATGTAATTTAGAGACGATGATGGCAGATTTCCGTAACAGAAACCTGGCAAACCCCCTCCTGCAAAAATTCTTGGATTCGCCCCTGGAAATCCGCCGGTGGCTTTAATATTTAAATCTGACCGTAATACCTAGGTTGTAGACCATCCAGCGGATTAAAGTTTTTTTTCTCCAATTTTGATGAAACTTTATTACAATATAGGTTAATTCGGTCGAATTTTGAGTATGATATTATCATAGATATACCGTATTTTCTGTGGTATAGGCCTAATTGAACCAAACGACATTGCATGGTTTCTTTTGCAATTTGTTTTGGGTAAACGTTATCCCTCCCCGGCTACTAGTAGACTACATCTTCTTTATAGGAATTTTAATACACAGCAAGGAACAAGGTAGGTAGTTACTAAATACTAGCTACGACAACGTAGCTAAAAACGTTGAGATACGGATGTGTTTGTTAAACACGTTACGTTGGGTTGAGGGGAAGGTTTCTGTCTCACTAAACCCTTTTGGTAAAGCTATGGGACTAGATTATCGAGACTACACGTATTTCAATGTCACGAGTTTTGATAATCAGGACTAAGTTACAAGAGTTTTCCCCCTGTCGTGTGTTGTTTACAAATGGCTGACGATCCATAACAACCATAGCTTGAAGTTCGTAATAACTACTAATAAGCAATAACACAAGACATCGCAAATCCACCCCTGCTAATTATATAATACAGAGCCGTAAAAGAAAGGGTAGATATACCGTATTACCTATCTATGATTACATGGATTAAAAAAACATGTCGAGTTCGATCTGCGGAGAGACGGTTCACATTTTGTTTATTTTATTAAATTTACAATTCTCTCCACCCCATTCATTCATTCCCATACCCATGCCCGTAGCTTTTTGTTTACCCTCCGTTCGGAAATCTAGCATGCTGTAACGGCGGAGGTTGTGGTCTATTTTATGACCTCAAATAATCAGCCTGACTGACCATAGTAATCTTAAACAAAGGGACAATAACATTCTTGCTGGCTTGGTAGCTCCAGAAAATAAATAATACCCCTATTCTAAGTACTACATGTTTAAGTGTCCTACCTGTTGTGTAAATTATCCATTACTACCTATTTTACTTGTCCAGAGGGTTCGAAAATATTTTAAAATCCATGTCACATTTGAAAAGGTTTACGTTAGACTTTTCAAATCAATTGGTTGAATTTTTCCAATTTTTTAAATTAGGTGTGTTAAGATGAAATTTATATCATCATTTAATTGGAATATTCTAAAATAATACGATTTGTTGACCAGAATGAAGATTGGGACATATTTTTCAGTTACAACAAGAGTGTTATTGGGGCTTTAAACAGTGGCAATCTGGCACACTATGGAAGAATAGATTTATGAAGAGCTGACATACATTTATTGCTATGATAGGCCTATAGTTAAAAAATCGATCCGATATTAGCGATTGAATTTTAGGCCTAGTCTCGATCTTCATTACGGTACTAAAATTGTGCGATAAAAAATACATAGTCTGGATTATTATTTTAATGTTAAATCATTCATCGTATTCAAATCTAGTACTAGTAGGCTAAATTATCGCAATTATAGCAAGTGGAAGTGAGAGTTGATTATGGCCTGGATAACTAATGACTAATTAAAAATTTAGATAACATTTCTTCCTAAAGAAAAACCTGAAATAAGCAGATTTAGCTCCTGCATATATAATGTATGTTTAAGTAAGCTTACAGATTATGGCAGTGTTAACCTTCTACCATTCCTTCACATTATGAGATTATTATACAACTTAAGCCTATATCATTAAAGGATAATATATAGTATAGCTATTTTTGTTAGCAATGAAAGAATTAAACTTTGACAATGGAGTGGACCCCAGACAGGCCAGTCCCAAAATATTTTTGCATCTATGTACCCAGACTGAGTGGAAGTGAAATAAACACAAGTGAACAAAATATTTATTTAAGTTTTACTGTTGCAATTCATGTAATTTTACAAAATGAAACAAATGGGACAGAGAGCATGACTCAGGTCTCAGACTGCAAATGGGAATATTAGTGTCTTTTGGCCATCAATTAAGCTGTAAATTCTTTCACTTAACGTAATAGTACTAGCTGACTTACCTGTGATATCACTTTGGTGGAAGCGGACGTTAAATGAAGCTATTTCACACACAGTACTAGCTGGGTCATAAACTCATACTTACGAAATAGAACATTAATAAATTTTATACTATATATTATTATATGTATCCAAAACATTCACCACTGATGTGATCCAAAACTTTTATTTTTCAGACATCAAAACAATAAGATGGCTACTTACCAAATCAACAATTCTTTTGGTACCGGAAGTATGAATTCCACCATACCACCTACAATGGACCGAATGTTTCCAGTTTCCACGTTAAATCGTATAGCTATTGTTGCTTGTGAGAGAATTATGTTGATGATGAATAACACTGGAATGCTTCTTCAGCCTAAAATTCAAAACATGCAACAAGTCCTAGCTTATCTTAATGGTAAACATATTGATGTCGGTTGCTGTGGTGACAGGGGAGACTTTTTCCGACGAAAATTAGCGGAGGAATTGTATTTGACTTATTCCGTACACGGTGTCACACATAACAATATTTTTGAAGTTGTATCTGGAGCTATTTTATTAGAAGCTGACACACGCCTTATCCTCAGTGAAAGCACACTCAGGAGAGATGTTGCTCCACCTGTGAAAATAGACCCACAAGTATTAGATATTCTGGCAAGAATTGCTGGTATTCATTAAACCAAACCCAGTATCTAGTTTACTAGGAAGTGTTATAATATGTAATAGAATCTACGCAAGTGTTATTTATATCTCCCAATGCCTTTTACACTAATCCTTGATTGCAATGATTCTCTGTGCTTTAAACTTTTTTCTTTTTTTTAATAATCTTGTTATATTTTAACTTTTAGTAGGAATGTGTTGTTCTGTATTAATAATTTTTATAGCTAATGATATTTTACTTGATAAAACTAATGATATTTCACTTGATAAAACTAATGATATTTTACTTGATAAAACTAATGATATTTTACTTGATAAACTAATGATATTGTAATAAAGAAATGTGATAATTGAATATACATTATGCTGATTAATGATATTTTGAGAAATTAAGTATTAATTCATGTAACTAATGTTATGTTACATAAGGTATTTTGATTTTTATAACTAATGATAATTTATGGCCTTTATTACCATTGATATTTTTAATGACATTTAATTTAAAGAAAAAATATCTAATGAAAATGCTATAGCTAAAGGAGGAAATACTGTGAATTACAGAATTACAGTACCAAATAAGTTATCCATATTCACAGAAATGATATTATTTACCAATTCAATATATTATTATGAACTTAATTAAATATCTAATGTTAAGCAGTACATGAATTTTACACATAAAATGATGATATTTAAGAGTTGTATTTTTTCATTTAATAACAGGAAAGTAATGTTTTTTTTTGAAGTATTTATATATATATGTATGTATAGTGCCTATATTTAACAAATATTTTTTATGTGGTTTAAGCCAAATGATTGTAAATCATAGTACCCAGTATTCTTATATGTGTTGTTAAAATGTGATTGAAAATATATTAAAGATATATCTATAACGTTCTGGTAATATTGTCAGGCCCGGATCCAGGATTTTGTTGAGGGAGGGGAGAAGGCACACATTGGAGCAAAGGGTAATATGTGGCAACCTTGGATTGCTTGGGTGGCGACAATGCTAAAATCATGTTTATATCATCTATTAAAGAGCTGATATGTGAACTACAACAGTTTCAAAGCGAACGAAAAATTAAAATCAACCATGTCACTGGGGCTGGGGGCGGGGGCATAGGATGACGGACCCATAATTAATGGAGATGGGCATACACCATCATACAGTGTGCTATAAAGAAAATTTTGCTTGTGCAGTGGCACTACCGCCTACTTTTATATTGAATTCCAACTGTAGGGATCTTTTATCCATACAACTAGATATCTGTCCTTGTCAGGCTGTACTTTCTACATCACAGACAAGGGGAAAACACACCTGGAAAATCTGGATGAATTTTCTCGGCCAATACAGGGGATCGAACACCAGACTAGCAAATCAAGTGAACTGGGGTAAAACATCCTACTGTTCTGCTCCAACTGGTTTAATGAAGACAGACATATGCCATACAGGGGGGTTGGGATGGCCTAGTGGTCTAGAGTGCCGCGCTTCGACCTCAAGCTGGCCGGTCACCTCTGGCTTGGTGCTGTGGTTTTGACCCCTGGAGTGAGCATATGTGGCATGGGGATAGGGCGCCTTCTCAACCTCATGGGTTTCCTCCAGGCACTCTGGTTTCCTCCCACTGCTAAAGACCCCTACGTGCAAGCGAATTATTGAAATAAAAATAAACCATGTGTTAGTCCTGAAATGACCAAGTTTGTGTTGAGTTGACGTTAATCCTCATTCCCCTCTCTCTCATATGCCATACATTTTGCTATTAGGGTGATTTTGCCCAAAAAACAGCGCTAAGGCCTACTCTTATATCGAATATCAACTGCTAAGGGATCTATTATGTGCACGCCAATGTGTGCACAGGAACTCGACTTTTCGTCACCTCCGAACAGCTGACCGTGTCTGGTCCCCCTTAATGTAAAATTGAAACCAGGCCGGATTATCGTGAAACTTTCTCAGCCAATACCTCCATCGGACTTTCTCCCCATTAATGATATAAAAAAATTGTGCTCAACGGGATATGGTTCTAACTGCAAAAACGGTAACCAAATCAGGAGTTAAGCAGACGCCCATATAATCTTTCCCAAGTAGTCCAGTTGTTTCATTCACTATAAATAGGAAAGTCTACAGGATGATATTATTTAAAAGTAATCATTCCTCTTTAAAATGAGAACTTAAAAACTTATGACTGAATAAAACCTGACGACCTCAGCACGTTCAGAAAAATACTTTACAGATAAAGAAATGATAATTCACTGTATTATTATGGTAGATAATTTATGAAGGTCGTCAATGTATTTTGATAACGTAGTTATAAGGTGATGTGTGCTAGTTCAAGATGGTAACCCACCTAATTAAGTTGCATTTTATTCTTTTTATAATAAGTCATTTAGTGCATTCATATTTGTATCAGAATTTAAATGGGCAATGGCAAATACAAGACTCCAAAGGGCGTAAGTATACATGTTATTTCATGTAGTTAGTTTTACGAAATCAAAAAGATCAAACGTAAATTATGTTTGGCAATGGAGGAAAAGATGTGTGGGTGTGGGTGTGCGTGTGTGTGTGTGTGTGTGTGTATGTGTGTGTGGGTGTGTGTGTGTGTGTGTGTGTGTGGGGGGGGGTAATAAGATTTATGTATTACATAATATTTTAGGTATCTAACATTACATAATATATATGTGGCGGTATATCTTATAAGTGGTGAGTTTATATGTTCTGTAATATTAAGGACATGTTATTTAACCTAATATAATATATATAAGTGATGAAATATAATATTTATATATTACAGAATATAATATAAGCGGTGATGTACCTGGAGGTATTTATACAGCTTTAATCAAGAATAATATAATAGGGGATCCATTTTATAGAGATAATGATATAAAATATAGATGGATTGCTTTGGAGAACTGGACATATTCTAGAAACTTTGACAGTAAGTGTAGTTTTTATAGTCTGAAACCAGCAAAATATGAATAAAGAACAGAATTGACCATAATACATTGCCATAAAACTACCCTTATCTCATAATATCAAGACACTACGACATATCTTGAAATATATAAAGAATCTTATGTTTCTATGCTTTGAATGTCTTAGCTGACGTTGTTGTAATAAGCAATTGTCTTGACGTACTACACACATCGATGCATCTACTTCAAACCTCTGAAGATAGACAGCCTAAGTTTGGGCTGTTGGCTTGATAGGTATATTTCGCAATAATGTGATATCTCTCCTTGTAAAACAAAATCACTCTTGAATTAAATTGGCGGAGTTAAACAAGGCCGCAAGGGGTTTAACGTCCTACTTTTCTGAACCGACTTGGATAACAAACATGGACATCCCAGGCCACGTTCCCGACCAGCACTGAGGTCGAGGACAGGACCCCAACCAGCTCTTTATAATAGAATTAGCATTGTTAAATTATCACTTAGATGTTAAAGACCTGTTTGTTCAATCATAAATTTAACCCCAGGGTATCTGTTTTTTTAGTATCTGTTGGTGATTTAAAGCTGTATAATATTCACCTGGTAGCAGAAGGTTTAGATACGTTTGCTAGTCTGTCAATCAATGGCATGACATTGGGTTCAACAGATAATATGTTTATAAAATACATATTTGATATCAGAAATTTACTTCAGGTAGTGTATACGCCATGCTTTGATTAATATTTTTTGAAAAAGAAATTACCACGTTTATCGATTCTTTTCTTATTAACATAAATACGTCCCTTCCGGGGCATTATCGGTCTAGTTGAGGAAATAAGTGGAAGTAATTATTAATAATATTATTTTTAAAAAAGACATAGAAAATCCAATCACATTGACGCGTCAGATCACGCCATGTGGAAATGACCTGTTGACCGAAACACATATTTGGACATTGTTCAGCAATTTAAATCTTATTATGGCAAACAATAATGTCGGAAATTTCAATCTTCTCCCCCCCCCCCCGTCCAAAACCCCAGATACGCCATGAAAGACCCCCCAAAACGTTTGTTTTGTTAACTTCTGAAACAAGAAAAAGAAGGAATTAATGTACTTTCATTTTGGTCATATCTTGAGCTTTATGTTAATATACCTGATTTTGTTTTAGGAAGGTACAAATACGATTACAATTGATTTTACATCGGCTGTTACAATGGCTGAATATCTGAATAACCAATCAGCGTATAGTTTACCATCTATATGTCCACCAGAATACCACGGATTTTGTCATTATAACTTTATACGAAAATTTGAATATTCCTTCTCCTGGGATTGGGGACCGGCATTCCCTGGTCAAGGTATCTGGTAAGTAGTTGAATGGCTAATCTGTATCGTATTTCTATTTTGGAGGGGAGCCACAGTGGGTAAAGTGGTGGATCAAGCCCAGTGGTTCTCAACCTTTTTTGGTCAACGGCACACCTTGGAACACATGACAAAATAGCGGCACACCTGGCTAAATAATATTATGTAAAAAAAACATTAGAATTTTGCAAAACAAAAGCATGACATGTCACAGACGGCATACAATCGTAGACACAGACTAGTTACTAAATACAGAAAAACACAGCTATGAACATCCGAGTAGACACTAGTGAATATTTGATTGGAATCCCGTGGTTTTCCTTAGTCTGCCGTTCAAAATTTCTCGGCACACATAGAAAGATTTCACGGCACACTGATTAAGAATCACTGCTCTAGTCAGAAGGTCGATGTTCGGTCCCTACATTGGCCGAGAAGTTCATCGGGATTTTCCAACGTGGTTTCACCTTGTTAGTGGTGCAGGACGGAGGGACTGACAAGGACAACTGTCTAGTTGTACGGATGGGACGCAAAAACCGAAGTCTTGTGTACTAGCATGTAAAAGACCCATTGGCAGTTGAGATTCGATATACGAGTAGGCCATAATGTCGCTGCCCGGGCAAAATTGTCCCATAGCACACTGTATGGCGCATGTCCGTCTTCTGTAGTCCAGTCGGCACAGAGCAGTAGGACGCTAAATCCCATTTCATTTCATTTTTGAAGAATGTGATAGTGAACTTTATCTATAGAAGTTTTTATTTATCTCGTCACTGTGTATTTTATGTCTCCAGGAAAAACATTTATATTGAGAAGTTTCTGCTTCCAAAGCTAAACAGTATTTCTGTATTACCACTTAAAATAGGTAAGCACCTCGGCCACAACAATATTGCACTTTAAAACAAATAATAACATAATAAAAGCCACGTTAGATCAACCTTCTTTGAATATTGTATTACGAACAAGAATTCGTAAATAATATCAAAAATGTGTAAGACTTGTCAATTGAAACATAAACCCCCAAAATCTTACGTATGGATAGACAGATTTGCTCAAATAATTAGACTCCCTCCCACCCTTCAAATACAAACCGCCTGTCTAACCTCGTGGGTCCCCCCCCCCCAATTTCCTCCATCTGATGATAAAGACTCCTGCAGCACGGAAGCGAATTATTGAAATAATGTTTTATGATTGAACCGTTTGTTAGTCCCGTAATGACCCCGTTTGTGTTGGATGGACGCTAATCCCCATTCTCCCCCTTTCTCAAATCGAAAACTAAAGTCAAATGACATAAAATCGGAAAAGGATAGACAGATTTTCTTCAAATATTGCAAGTGATCCAATTTGAACATTACATATATTTATCCGTTAGCCTAATCACGGCAAAGATATGTGGAAGTTCTGGTGCACCTTTCGCGTTCATTGCATTTCCATATATTTTGAATTATTTGGATGCCAACTAGTACTACTGCTGCTGCTACACTGGCTTTTCAAAACAATATTTTATATATCTTAGGTGATGAGTGGTCAATTGAGGTTGATGTGTATATTGATGTACCAGGTGAAATGACCATATCCGGTGAAATTACTACAATACTAGAAGGAACAACTCTACAAAAACATGTTCAGACAATTAACATAACTCCTAAACCACAAAATTACCATTACCAAATATCAATACCAAAAGTTAGTCATTTGAATTTTAGATTACGCTTCAAGTATATTTGTTATTATAAGAGCTCTGTCCTACCAAACGGTCGCCACTTGGGTCCATTGCAGATTAACACCAAATTATCCGATTAAATTAATGGAGACTTGACGAAGCTCAGTCAATTTCAGGAATTAGGATTCAGTGAACAATAGGATTAGAAATTGTGATCATACACCAAAAATACAATTATGACCAATTAATAAAAACTGACGAAATTTCTAATAAAATTTTATTATTATATTCTCTTGCTTACCCGATACAAAGCAGGCACATAAATCCACATTCACCGACCCTTTCCTTGGGAAAATGTACGCGATGACATCTTTTTAACTCCAAATACAAAAGCCATGGCTATATTATTTTTTTTGCAGGATGTTGAAATAGGTTTATGGTGGCCAACTGGATATGGAGATCAAACTGTATATACAGTATCGGTTATACTATCAATAATCAATACAACCGAAACGTCAAATAAAAGTAAAACAATTGGCTTTAGAACAGTTGAATTGGTTCAAGATCCGGTGTCTGATAGCTATAATTTTGGTAACTAATATTGTTCATATATTACACAAGTGCAAGACGGGTATTTGCGTTGTTTTACACTGAGTGCTTGCTCTTTGTGGCATACCCGACCATAATTACCGCCAATTAACGCTATTATCTTCATAAGAGCACACGACTACCGGACTTGAGATGATTTGTCTACGATATCACCCTTGGAACGAACGAAGCGAACTTGAGTAGGGATCAAGGATAAGTTGCTTCAAATAAATAAAATGACAAATATAAAACTGTTTTCTAATTTCCTGTAGGAGCCAGTTTTTACTTCAGAGTGAATGGTGTACCCATATTTTTAAAAGGAGCTAACTGGGTCCCACCTGATATGTTTTTGGAACGAATTACAGAAGAAAGAATTTCTATATTATTACAATCAGTTGTTGAAGCTAATATGAATGTTTTAACTATACCTGGTTTAGCGGTAAGAACTCCACATTAATTCTATAATGCTGAAAACTGTCATAAACCGTTTAATGACTAATATACAACTGGGTTTTAAGAAAATTATCTCTGGTTTTACAACCTTCTCTAATATTGTAAATGCAGAGAATCGCACTACACGCAAAACGAACCCGACAAGAAAACTGCGGACAAGAAAACTAAACATAGACATTGCAAGACATTAACAACAAATATCAGTTTAACTGGATGGATCCGATGGTCTGTCAAACGAAACACAATAATCTATGTGTCTGGATGATCTACGTTAAAACTAGGATGTTTTTCTAATATCGTTTTTAAAATAATATCTAATAAATAATGTTTTTTACGTAATAGGTGTATGAAGATGATTATTTTTACGAGATGACCAATCGACTGGGTATAATGTTAATTGAAGGGTTAATGTTCTGTGATGCAGTTTACCCTACTACAAAGCCATTTCTAGATTCGGTTACAACTGAAGTCACTCAACAGGTACATAACCGCTGGTTTCATAAGTCTGCAAGTGTTATTATTCTTTGGACCAATTATGATGGTATATCGTTAAGGAAATACGTGTGATTCTCATTATGGAGGTATTTGGTTCTCAAAAGGGGACAACGTTTAGCTAGGATGGGAATTAGGTAGGCATTTCAGTCAGAAGAAAAACCCTAAACTGTGAATAAATAGCGTGCATTGTTTTTATATGTTATCATAAATCAAATGGTGGAAGATTTAAGATCTATTGAAATAAGAATTTCTCTGTTTATGAAACCTACGATCACAAGGTGATGATTATAACCTGAATCTCTTTTATAGTCTAAATTAAAGGTCTCAATTTAAGCGGAACATCATTTGAACAGCACAATTTACTCATCTGAAAGTTCCATTCAAAGTATTGCGTGACTTGTTAATCGAGGCGATCAGTATTACTATTATGCACATTGCGATATCGTTATCTTGGCACTTCGGACTAGCAAAGATCTTGTGTAACTCATCACTAAGTATGCATGTAAACCGAAAGTGTCAGATTGGACAACAGTTTCTAACATTTTTTTCGCACATTCTATTCAGTAAAATATATCTGATATCTGTTTCTAACCCCCAGCATAACTTTAATACATGAATATATTTTTAGGTTCGACGTCTAAAGAATCACCCATCAATCATAGCTTGGGGTTTCAATGACGAGGATGAGGTTCTTATAAGTGAAAACTGGTCCGTTCCTAATATCAGTAACTTTTAGATATTTTAGAAATTGTTCTTAAAAAGTAAACCCAACATGAGAGAAATCCCAAATAATGGAAAGTATTATACAAACCTTGTCTATATTTCCAGATAATTGAAAAGTAGTATCTTTAACATATCTGTTCCGTGCACAACAACAATCACTAGTGATAGCACAATTTAAATGGATGATTGAACTTGAATTTCTTTGTTGGATTCCCCAATTCCTTAAAAATGTTGACTTTATTTTGTTTACAGGTTAAATTTAACTAATATAGAAATATATAAACAAGATTATATAAAATTATTTATTGATACTATAAGACCTATTGTTGTATCTGAAGATACCACTAGACCCTGGATACCATCATCACCCAGTGATGGTATTTATACTAAAGATAATCACTGGATAGCTAATGATTGTCAGTCGGAACTTAATGGTGATGGTAGGTTATTTAAATCAGATTATTTCTATCTTTATGCAACATTCTTTGAGATCAAAAATTAATACAAATTTGTACAAAAACATCCACAGCGAATACTAGATTATGTGTTCAAGAAGGCATCTGATCACAGAGTCTTTCATTGAATTAGTCTTGCTTGTTGTTCTTTTTTTTACTATTCCGTTTCCTCCAGATGATAGCCCCTGCTATTAAATCTAGTATCATCCTAACTCGACAAATCTAACAGTTTATTTTATGGCATCAATCAAACCCGACTACATAAACTTCAGAGAATCCAAAATACAACAGCTCCACTGATAACACCAATAATTAGCTCACACATCAGTCTTGAAAGATTTACATTAGATAAAGAAATGTGGGATTTTGAAATAACATCTTTAATAGCTTACTTCTACATTCCAGTTCATTTCTACGATTATTCTTCTGATATGTGGGATGTTCAGAGCTATCCTACACCAAGATTTGCTTCTGAATATGGTCTGATTTCATGGTGTGAATATGAAACCCTTGAAACTGTCCTAAAAGACAGTGATATGGATTTATTCTCAGATATGTGTATTCACAGGACACATCATCCCCAAGGTAAAGCTCGCAGGCAATTCTTTCATGTACTGATAGGTGACGGAGCGCTTCAACTTCAAGGGCAAATTTAGCTGTAGATAAATATGCTATAATACGGACGTCGGTGAATCAGATTCCATTGTAGCACATGCTATTGTTTACAGTGTAAAATTTCAACTGATGTTCGTTCATTCGTTCCTTCGCGGGTATTAACGTCCGCTTCCACCCAGTGTGATCTCACAGACAAGCCCTCACGATGTCACAATATCCCGTAGCTGGCCCGGAATTGTTATGGGGGCAAAGGCTTCCGGGGTGCCGATGGGGCTTCTGGGGGCGCCGATGTACCTACACCGCGGAAGGATTTATAAAGTGCTCTCCATAGGCGTACGGGGTTTCGGGTTAGCCTAGTGGGAAAATTTGACGACCTCAAACGCGTTTTCTTGCAATTCCAGTCCCAGGTGGTCTGATATAGCCTAACTTAGATGACCGAGTCGAAATCCAATCAATCGTATTGCGTCATTTGGCGTTCCATTGAGGGAGCCGATTTCTCCCAAGGGATTCCCCCCCCCCCCCCACTAGCTACGGGCCTGAACACTATATAAAGAATACAAATATTTAAAACAGGTGTCTGTATGTTTGGTCGTTATATTAAGCACCGGTAAGAAATTGATCGCCAGACTAAGCAGAGGTAAGATTTTCTGGACGAATATGACAATTTCGATACAGATTTTTAAAATTGATTACTAAATGTTTAATTTAGGTGTGTAGACAATATTTACATACTAATTCTATATACGAAACAGGTGCACAACAAATGTATGATGAATGTAAAAGTCACATGGCACTACCAAACTCTAGCGACACTGTACAGAACTTTAAAGATATGATATACGTAACACAGGTAATAACATTACAAAATCAGAGGCTACGTACAAACAACACTAGAAATTATAGTTAGGCGCCCATTTTGAATATTTGTTCAAGGACTACATCTTGTTATCAAATTCATTTGTTAGTTTAAATATGGCTGGAAATCAAAAGAATATGTACTTATATAAAGAGTAGACTTGAAAATAAATATGTACTAATATAAAGGGTGGAAATCCAATGAATATGCAGTAATATAAAGGGTAAACCGGAAATGAATATTAATATGTACCAAAAGGGACGTTCATGTAATTAAAGATGTATTATGTAAGAGTTTGCACTGTCTATAGTAATGGTACTTGACAATCGAGAATATTGTTTTTTGCTTGTCAAAACTTCAACCATTCCTAACTTCCCCCAGAATAAAGTAATTTGAATGAAATTTCAATACATTCATTTTTCATTGAACCATTTTACATACGGCATTTTAAGGTGAAAAATAAATTCCGAAACTGTGTTTTAAAAATGTAACGCCTGTTATACGATAAAAAAATATGTTTAATATGTTAAAATAGATTAACCATGCTCTGATGATGAGATTTCAAACAGAACACTTTCGACGATCGCAAAATAATCTGGACCTGATGGATGGAAAAGGAAACACAATGGGCGCCATTTTCTGGTTCCTAGCAGACGTATGGCAAGCTCCAACATGGTCATCAATAGGTATTATTATGTTTTAACTATTCACTCGCATGAACATCGGTGTCTGCTTATAATTAGGTCTTGTTTGTCATGAATGGCCTTTCAATTTGCTTTTATTTTACTGCCACCAAAGTTGTAACCGTTTCAATCATAATCAAGACATATTTCTTACATTCGTAGATTTTAATCTCAAATGGAAGATGTTGCATTATTATGTTAAACGTTTCTTTAGTCCTACCATAATATCTCCATATCTGGAAGGAGAAAATCTGCACGTATATATTGTAAATGACGAATTGCCGTCCATTGAAGAAAGAAATTCCACTACAAACCGGTTACAGTTCAGACCAATGACGCCAGTAGAAATAGTAAAGAAATTTCCCAGTAACCATATAGAAAATATATTGATGAAAACAGAACAGGCTATACATGGTACTGTTATAATGGAGATGTATAACTGGGTCACCTTTACACCTCTTAAAACATGGAATATTCCCTTCAAGGTAGTTAATATGAATAAGATCAGGGCCCTGTTTCACGAAATTTTAACTTAAGATAAAATCCAATTTTAGTAGATACTTCAATTTTGATTGGCTAAGCACTAAAATCAATCTAATATTATCCAATCAAATTACTAAAATTGGGATCCTATCTTAGTTAAAATTTCGTGAAATAGGCCCCAGGATTGTAGCTTTGCCAGGGCCGTAAAGCATTGGGCCCCCGTTAGAGGACGAACCCTATCAATCTTCAACGTACCGCGAATACATAAGAAGTACCCACCGCCCCTTTCCAGAACATTCTTGACGTAATAGAGTTGACGAATTTTATTTTCAATTTAAGTATGAAGCATTAGGGCAGTGGGGTGAATGTGTTTCGCGACCGCCCGTTCTTGTATGTGAAAACATTGTTAACGCGATAGAGGTTCATTATTTTGTAATCATTTTCTTTCAAATGTGGACACGAACCATATGGATATCCCACCGAAATTCCATTGAGTTGTTGTGTCACTCGTCTTCTCTGATTATAAGATATATGGCATGAACAAATCTTAGATTGAAAAATTTAATTTGGAAAGCGGATTACAAAGCTTAAGTGAATAAAGATTTTGATTTGTCTGTTATTCTAACAACAGCATAGCTTACATTTCTAATAGAAGGCATTTGTACGTATTATTACGCCCACTGCTTATCAAATTTTCTTCCAAAAATTACCGTTTTCTATATTTCAGTTAAACCACACTACAGGTTCGGTTTTTCAGAGACCCATAAATGAAGTTCAGTCTAACGCTGGTTGCATACAGAATAAAAGTTGTTTTCTTTATTTTTATCTCAACTCTAAATCTAATCCAACGAGTACATCATGGCTGCCATTAACATATTTCACAGATACTCAAGGTGTTATACCAAAAGCTAATATACAGGTAGAATATCTAATATTATTATTAAACTAAAATACAGGTAGAATAGCTGCTGTTATTGTAAAGCTAAAATACAGGTAGAATATCTACTTATATAGCTAATATACAGGTAAAATATTTACTGTTATTATAAAGCTAACATACAGGTAGAATATCAACTGTTATTATAAAAGAGAGAGAGAGAAATGGGGTTTAACGTCCACTTAACACAAACTAGGTCATTTCGGGACTAACATATGGTTTAATTTTATTTCAATAATTCGCTTGCGCGTAAGGGTCTTTAGCAGTGGGAGGAAACCGGAGTGCCCGGAGGAAACCCACGAGGTTGAGAAGGCGCCCCTATCCTGTTATTATAAAGCTAAAATACATCTACTATTATTATATAGCTAATCTACAGGTAAAATATCTACTGTTATTATATAGCTAATATACAGGAATAATTTTCTTTTATTATAAAGCTAAAATACAGGTAGAACATTTACTGTTATTACAAAGCTAAAATACGGTTACTTATCTGGTAAAATAAATGTTGTCCTTATAGCTAGTAGTCCAGGTGATCTTCAGTTACCATCACGAATGATTTTTTGGGGTGAATTTCTGTCTGAACATGCATAATATTGGGAACTAGTAATAATATAACTATTACTTTATTTTATATTTACAGATTAAAAATGTGATCGCTACTTCAGCAACCAAATTTACAATCACCCTAGCAACGAATAATATCGCACCATTTGTATGGATAAATGCTTACAACATAGCAGGAAGATTTTCAGATAATGGCTTTCTTATGAAAGACCCTACACTTCATTTAACATTTACTGCTTGGCAAGCAGTAGACCTAGATACATTCAAAAAATCTTTAACTGTTAAATCTTTAATGGACATTTATAAGTAAAGATACTATATTATATTCTCTCAAACGTATTTGTTTAAAATTAAAATCACTGAATATTCCACAAGACTTCTCAATCTTATGTGAATAGACTATTGCATGTCAATCGACCCCACCCCACCCAATGTGCAGTAGATGTGTCACAATGGATTTTAAGACAGGCCCAAACTAAATGAATTGCCAACTCCTGTCGAAATGAATGAGTTTTGACTCGTATAACGTAATCGTGCGTTTTTGACACCAAGCCCTTTTCTGAAATTCCACCGGTCAACATATTTATATAAAACCCGTTTCGGTAGATATTTGCACTAGCCCTTGAGTTAGTGCACTAAAGTTTTATATAGAAATAAATTTTTACGTGTGAGTGTTCGCCCATCCCTATTCGTCGCCGCGATCCACCCCCACATGTGTGGTATCAAATTAACCAATATGACCCTGTGAATGTTTCTAGACCATCGAATTTGCACCCACCCCCACCCCTCGGGCGAATTTGGGCCCTGGGCGAATCACGCATCGTGACTGTACGTCCACCACGCATCGTCGCTGCGACCCCCCCCCCCCCCCCCACACACACACACTAATGCAATAGCCCAAGTATTTTTTTTCCATTAAATCAATGGCGTATTTCTCCAATCCGTTATCAGCAGATAGTGACGGTGGTATGTGACATACATATTGCGAAATACACTTTAATCATTTGTGTAACAGTGGGCTTCGATTCCAAATAAAAGCTTTATCAAGATATAACACACATAAATATGGCAAAGATACGAACGTAAAGTTGGGTGAGTTGCTATTTTATTATGATTATTGCCAGTTTTTATATCGTTGTAGAATATTTAAAGGATGCTTATTTCTTATTTACAGGTTCTGTGATAACAAGCCAACAGTGAGGCTGATGTCCCCCGCCGAAATCCTAAAATAAATAGATGACACATTAATTAATCGCACATTTATTTTTTTCAAACGTATCGACCAATCAAACTGAACCCGAAGTGTCATCCAAAAATTGCTTATCTCTGCCTACAGTAAGAAGAAAATGCTCATCTTCGAACTCCATCAAGGCATTGACCTAATAAGCATACACACCAATTTTGAACATTTTAACTCAATTCGAAGGAGAGTTATTGTATTCCAAAGTCTCGGCAAATCAAATTGCTTATCGCTCTGCTTACCCTGAGCAGAAAATGCTCATTATCGATCATAGTCAAGGTATTACTGTAATGAAACTATACACCAAGTTTCATCACTCTCACTTATTTAGAACTAAAGTTATCGTGTCTCAAAGCATCAACCAATCAAATTGCTTATCTCTGCCTACCCTAAGCGGAAAATGCTCATCTTCGAACTCCATCAAGGCATTGACCTAATAAGCATATACACCAAGTTTGAACATTTTAACTCAATTAGAAGGAGAGTTATTGTGTTCCAAAGTCTCGACCAATCAAATTGCTTATCGCTCTGCTTACCCTGAGCAGAAAATGCTCATTATCGAACTTAGTCAAGGTATTACTGTAATGAAACTATACACCAAGTTTCATCACTCTCACTTAATTAGAACTAAAGTTATCGTGTCCCAAAGCATCAACCAATCAAATTGCTTATCTCTGCTTACCCTAAGCGGAAAATGCTCATCTTCGAACTCCATCAAGGCATTGACCTAATAAGCATATACACCAAGTTTTAACATTTTAACTAAATTAGAAGGAGAGGTATTGTGTTCCAAAGTCTCGACCAATCAAATTGCGTATCGCTCTGCTCACCCTGAGCAGAAAATGCTCATTATCGAACTTAGTCAAGGTATTACTGTAATGAAAGTATACACCAAGTTTCATCACTCTCACTTAATTAGAACTAAAGTTATCGTGTCCCAAAGCATCAACCAATCAAATTGCTTATCTCTGCTTACCCTAAGCGGAAAATGCTCATCTTCGAACTCCATCAAGGCATTGACCTAATAAGCATATACACCAAGTTTGAACATTTTAACTCAATTAGAAGGAGAGTTATTGTGTTCCAAATTCTCGACCAATCAAATTGCGTATAGCTCTGCTTACCCTGAGCAGAAAATGCTCATTATCGAACTTAGTCAAGGTATTACTATAATGAAACTATACACCAATTTTCATCAATCTCACACCTTAATTAGAACTAAAGTTATCGTGTCCCAAAGCATCAACCAATCAAATTGCTTATCCCTGCTTACCCTAAGCGGAAAATGCTCATCTTCGAACTCTATCAAGGCATTGACCTAATAAACACATACACCAAGTTTGAACATTCTAGCTCAATTAGGAAGAGAGTTATTGTGTCCCAAAAAGTGTGACGGACAGACAGACGGACAGACAGACAGACAGACAGACAGACGGACGAACCCATTTTAATAGTCCCCCAACTTTGTTCGAAAGGCGGGGGGACAATTACTACGATTTGTGTGATTCTACCTGTTGTGCTGCGATTGACTGGGGGATATCCCGATCTATAGCTGTAAACGATGTAGTTTTATATATAATATATTTCTATAATATTCTGATTGAAATATTACGAATGTAAATTTAATGATTAGTTGAGTATTTGATTTTAAGGAGTATCAAAAAACAAAACACAAAAACAAAAAAAAATTCATTGAGCCAATCAATATCTGGGATCGAGAAACTGACACAAATGGGGTCGCAATGCATATAATAATAACCCCGCCAGACTGGGATGGCGTCCTTACTACGCTGCTACAGCGATGGAAAAATGGTCTCCGAAGGCGCCAACAAACGCCGAGGTTCTGCGATCTGTCCTGGAACGCTGTTAGATCGCGAGATAAAATATCTCATGAACGTAGTACACTGACTGTAATATTTAGATTCATTAACTCTGTAATATTTAGGTGTATTACCTCTGTAATTAGATGCATCAACTCTGTAATATTTACATGTATTACCCCTGTATTAACTGCAATATTTAGATTCATTAACTCTGTAATATTAAGATGTATTACCTCTGTAATATTTAGATGCATTACCCCTGTAATTAGTTGCATCAACTCTGTAATATACTATTCAAAAAATGTAGGGGATATTTAGATGTATTACCTCTGTAATATTTAGATGCCTTAACTTTGTAATGTTTATATGTTATATTTAAAGGAATATGTCTCCAATCAATATTTAGATTGTTAATTATATTAATATAATTATCAATATTATTATATTTAGTTTGGTAACTTTAATAAACTTGCTAACACTTAAAGTTCCAATAGCATATTTTCTAATAAAGTCAAAACATAATTATTTCTATTTCTTTTGCTCAAAATGTTGTCAACTCAATATTATACGATCATGGGCAAAATTTCATGGGGGTTAAAATGGTTGAGACAGGCTTATTGAGGAGATAGTAACTCAATTACCTCCCTTGTTTTCCCATTCCTCTCCATGGACGGCCATCTTCAAACGTTTGAATTTGAAGTTGAAAATGATATTTGTGCCAATTTCTCAACTGGCAATAGTGAATTATAGGATTAATATGATTATTCTTTAACAAGGTAGGACTGTTTATAGGTACAATCTATTTTAGGGCTTTATTTTAATACATTTTAAAAATATAACTTAAAAATATGCTATTGGAGCTTTAACATCCAACAACCGTTCTAAGTTTATAATCATTATCATTATCATTAAATCCTTCCGGTCAAGTTCGTCTACAACACAAAACAAAATAATCTCATTATGAACTCTATAATGCTTTAAAATAAAAATATGTAGATAGAATCCTCTTAACTTAATTTGGTTGCGAATTCTGTCTTTTATTGCGTCCCAAATACTTCACTGTATCTCTACGCTTGGCAATTGAATTTCGAAAGTGTTCCACCTGTCCTCCCAGAGTTGCCTTGCTGATTTTGTTTTTGACGCCAACATTTTTATGTTGACGTATATTGTCACAGTCCCCATTCGTTTGCGAAAACTCTGTTTTGACGAAACTTGAAATATTGATTTATCTCCCAATGACCTCGGTTCCTTTCAAAATTGGCATGTATCGGACCATATCTTCATTGATTGTACGATTTTATCCGATTTTAATGACACGTGATAGGTGTGTTTATAATCCAAAGATCTCGGTTCCTTATCATATGCATGCATATCGAACCGTAACGTCGTGGATTATGGCCCTGATTGTACAAAAAATCAGCTCGTTCTTTGTATATCTCTTGTAAAACGTGGGTATATCTTGCATGACAACCGCTTGTTGTATTGTGTGGTGCGTTCCTCGTGCTTCTACTATTTAGTCGAGAAAGTAGTAAAATATTTAATTAGCATCTCGAGTACAAAAAGTCTGTGGCATGGAATTAGTATATAATATATGCTTTTGGTGACAGTTCACATTACCGCCAAAACACATCTCACCTTTAGTATGAACAAAAATGGACAGCACCTATGTTCCAACTGCATCTTATCCAAATTAAAAACTTGGCTGTTTAGAAAGGACCAAGGATCCTTGATGAAATAAAATATCTACATTCCAATATGCTCCCATTGATTCCAACCAAATTTGACAAAAAATCTGTTAACTCGGGAACGGAAGGTTGAGGATCATGAATATCGATAGAGATTGATGATCCCAATGCTTAAGGCCAATAACCACGGGTATCCAACACAAACTATAGTCTTTATTACGTTCATTAGATAAACTTTTGTTTGGAAAATGGGGCATACAACTCCAGAACGGAAATTCGCAAAATGCTGAAAATCAATAAGGAACCGCAATCTTTGGGTTATGAACTTACATTTCAAATTTCATCAAAGTCGGATTAAAATTGTGACCTCTACTAGGTTCACAACCTTGATATATCATATTTTACGCTAATCGCGTAAAAGTGGCAGCCATTTTGTTCAGCAATTTCCGATGTTCATGAAATTCAAACCGAAAATTACAGTGTAACGGTGATATAATCAAATATTTTTTTTAATCAGGTAATAATTGTGACCCCCAGACACTGTAGACAGACGGACGGACGTATAAAATGTGGGCGTATAAAAACTATAGATTTGAAAAAATGTAGCCTCTGACACGTTCACAAGTGTTTAGACAAACGGGGTATAACTCCGGAACGGGGAGTCGTAGAACGCTGAAATTCGACTCAGTATAGGACGCTTAATACCGAATTTGAAAAGCATCCGACAAAAACTTTACCCTCCATCTCGTTCCAAATGGATCGATGAACAGGGTGGCGCCATAATACGCTCACACTGAAATGTGGGCGTACAAAAAGAAGTGCTATTTTATAACATAAATAAACTGACCAGATAAGAAAAGGCCTCAGATATTGAAACAAAGGATGACATCAAAATATTGATGTACTATTTTAAACATATTATTATGATTAGTTGTCGCCTGATTTTGTATACCAAATAGAGAGAGAGAAATGGAGTTTAACGTCCACTCAATACAAACTAGGTCATTTCGCGACTAACATATGGTTTTAATTTTATTTCATTAATTCGAATTCGCGTAGGGGTCTTTCTTCCCTCAGGCTTACCTAAGTTTGGTTTCATCTTATTTGTGCGTTACCCTATCAATGGCATCGACCAAGTCGTCTAGCAGATGGAGACGTATTTTTTAAAAGCGTGTTGTGTCGGTCATAATGGTTCTAGCAAGGTCTTATTTTCTCACTAAGATGTTCATTCACATTATTCAGGCGTTCACGGGGACTGACACGCGACCGTTTAGCCGTGAAAAGTTGCCAAGTAAAATTGACTGGAACAGATTACAGTTTCGACATTGATTGAATGGCACGAGATCTGAACGTAGTAATGGCGAATGTAATGAGACCTACGTTCAGAGCTGAACTAGAGGTGTACGGGGCGGTCGGTATTCAACTAGAAACATCAACATTGTTTGGTTAATAAATTGTCTCGCGTCATAGGAACAAAATCCGCTCGTATCGCCGCTGACGCGACCTTCCACTACAACCAGTCAGATCTTCATGTAGTGGAGGCCATTGAAGGTATAACCAGAAAATATATCTGTAATTTAATCAGATTGGTTAAAATAAAACAGTTAGTATTTGTGTTTAATTCTTTTTAAGTTATTGAACGCCATTCTTTTCAAATAACTACATGTAAATTAGTACATTTGTAATTGTAATTTTATAAACGTAAAAGTAATGAAAAGGGATCTTACTAAATGTGTACAGATTATGGACAAACCCCTCCATCCATTTAGTGGTGTATGCTTAAAATCGTTATATGAGATGTTTTAAAGTTTCGACATAGTTACCGCCCCATGCATGTCAATTTATAATACACTATTTATTGAATAGGCCAATATAAACTTATTGAAGTGTTATTGAAGTTTTCACTTTCACATATGTTAAAGAATCAACATCGTTGTTAGTATAACAAAACAATTAAATATTCCTAGGTAGATATAGAAATTAGAATCTATTTATTGATGTGACTGTGACTTGATCGTCTCGTGATCTGTGAAACTTTTTTTCTAAAAATAGTAACATCAAGTCGAGGCCATATTAATGAAATAAGGAGACGGCTTGAGTTAGCCGCAGTAACGATACGATCGTCACTATGGCAGTTCATTGGTGCGCTATACTTGTTCTAACTGTGCATGTATATGTTGCTCGTTGTACGCCCGTCATTGATCTAAATGGACCATGGGAAGTATTAAATATTAAACGAGGTAAGGTTATTTATACCGGCGCGATACGAGTTTATATTAAACTATGATTCAGTTCAACCGTGCGGAAAGGTGTGTGGTTATTCATCTCCACAATACCAAGGTTTGACAACATACTTCAGCAGAATATCGTCTACTCAGTCAACTCGTATATACGCATAATTGTTTAACAAGCGGTTGCCATGCAAAATACGCACCCCACCTCAACCCACCCCACAGAGATTTATCAAACAACCAGGGGTCATAATCCAGGAAGTTGCGGTTCGATATATGCGACACCGAAATCTCTTGGATAAAACCCACATTCCAGGTTTCGTCAAAATCGGATAAAAATTGAAAATGTGAGCGTATAATAATGCTTTGTTTCGTTATGTATTGTTTTTGAAAACCCTTAATATTATCTTGATCAAATTGTATGTCAAATCGCTTAAAATTGCAATCATGTTTTGTTCATAACGTGAAGGCACCAATTCCGATTTAGGAATTATGTCCAAAAAGCTTAGACTTACTCATTTCTGCTGCACAGTCTTCTTGGACTTGGTGGGGTGCTGTTGTGTGCATCTTTAAAGTTAAATACGAAAGAAGTAATTTGTTATTGCTGGTGTGTCCCATTGTCATTATTTTACTTTTTAGTGACTTGCTGAGTTTTAATTTCTATTTGAAGGATATCGAATTCCAGCTACCGTTCCAGGTTCAGTATATACAGCATTAATTGAGAATAACATCATAGGTGATCCTTATTATAGGGATAATGATGTTAATTACAAATGGATTGGGCGAGAAGATTGGACTTACACAAGAACTTTCGAAGGTATATATAATTGATAAATAAAACTGAGAAAACACGGCCATAACACGAAAACGCAAACTGGTGTAGTATTCAGAGCTAGATTTCAAATTCCAATCAGGGCAAAAAAGATAACGTTAGGGCCAATGAACACAGTAAATGTAAAAATACCCCATTTACGTTAATAAGCAGCAACGTCGTCTTTGGAAGGCTAGTACTCGAGGTGGGGGTATACTTCTTGTTCTGTGACACTATGGGGACATAATATGTGACAGTTTCGATTAGGAATTTCTTTGACTTCACGTTGTGATAACTACTCCCAATCAATTCAGTCTGAAACACTGTTTATGTTGTAACTAAGTTTATACAAACGGCTTAAATGTGACAAGAGTCACATACTTCTTGATAGTTTTACATACATGTGATGTTCACGCAAGAACGATGTGTTCACCCTAGCCTCTAAGCCAATGAGTATTTCCCGCCGCGTACCACTTGGTTCCAGAGAAATTCATTTCGATCAAATATCACTTTATTTGCATAATTTTACAAGTAGAACACGCAAATGAACTAAAAAAAACAAACTCAACTCAACGCGAGGGCTGTATCTGCTTCTTCTCCACCAGCTGGCCAATGCGGGGCATGAATTAGCTCACAGCTCATTGGAAATCATGCCCAGGCACAGCAAGAGGGTTATGGTTCTTCGACTTTGTGGTCATGAAGGCTGAGAACCCCTGCTCCCACTCGCACGTCGAGGGGAAAATCAATATCTAGGGAACTGCGTGACGCGCTAGCGTCGAGTATAGGGAGGCCATGCTCAACCAGAGGTTTAAAGGGACAATAACATTCTTGCTGGCCTGGTAGCTCCAGAAAATATATAATACCCGTATTCTAAGTACAAGATGTTTAAGTGTCCTACCTGTTGTGTGAATTATCCATTACAACCTATTTTACTTGTCCAGAGGGTTCGAAAATATTTTAAAATCCAAGTCACAGTTGAATTTTTCCAATTTTTCAAAATAGGTGTGTTAAGATGAAATTTATATCACCATTTAATTGGAATATTCTAAAATAATACGATTCGTTGACCAGAATGAAGATTGTGACATATTATTCAGTTACAACAAAAGTGTTATTGGGGCTTTAAGATATAAATAAAGAAGTATAGAAATAAAATAAGTATACAAAATAAAATAAGAACAGTAACATACACACTGAGAAAATAATGGTCATTATCTTGTGTTAGGCAGTAAACATTTTTGTGGAGTAAAAAATAACTAAAAATCGTTCATGGCCCCGAAAGTGCTCGTGTACCGCTTTCGTATAGGCACCATTTAATGTCAACATTATTCTATTTAATTGGACTAAACTGTGCACAAGATACCTGGAAGATAGTAACCCCTTACCAGAAATAGATACTGACATAACTGTTGGTGAGTTAGTCTAAGATAGTAGTATAATAATGCAAGCTACTTCATTACCCTAGTTTTCGCCACACACCATGTAGGTAAAGAATTTCTACATTAAGCAGAAAAGCCTTTCTTAGAACTAAAGTAGCCTTATACATAGCAAACGTGTCTGCACTATGAAAATGTCATATAACTAAATTTGAAAATATATGCCTTGAACTTTGAGCTTATGTTACGATCAAATTTCATATCTCTAGATCGATAACTTTTTAATGTAATAAAAATAGCAAAATGTCATATTAGATTTCAGAGCCAACGATCATACTCATCAAAAGTCCAACTACATTTTTAAAAATTGATATTGATTTCACGCCGTCACCTTTCTAAAATTATGATTCCTGATGCATATCTTTGCGCTCTCAGCAAAGATTGTTATAACCGTAAAATTGTAGGTATTTTCTTAAATTTTCGAAATATTACGGACTTAGCATGGTTGTTGAGCCTTTGCTATTTCTTTAGAATGAAATACAACCCGTAGTCGAAATCCAAAATGTGTTTCCACTTCAGTCACTGCTGATATATTATCAAAAGCATCAGTTATTCTGGTAGCGGAAGGTTTAGATACCTTTGCTACTATTATCATTAATGGGCAGACGAGTTGGACAACAAATAACATGTTTACAAGATACGTATATGATATAAAGGACTTCCTCAAGGTAAGACAATTAAACTGATAATGCAATATTGATAGTCTAAACTTTAAAATCATCACCAAGGGTGAGATAACGGTCTTTAGTGTGAACTTAACGCAAAAATAATTTCTATCAAGGAGAGAACACCGTGAAATTATGGACTGAGATCATCTTTACTTAAAAGTCCTAGTCATTTAAAAGTCTTGATCTACATTTTAACATGCACTATAGAGGCAAGTCATATTACTTTTAAAACTGACATTATCATTGTCAGATTGAATCGAATCCATCTAATTATCGATACTAAACATATTCCAGTTATTGAAACAATGACTGACGTGATTTGACCATATGCATCCTGCATTTGAGAAAATTCTATACCAAGCCATTCATGGGATGTTCTGAACCGTGCACTTTTTTGTAGTTTTCAACTAAATTAACGAATGCTCACTCAAAATAAGTAAACCTGCCAGTGCGTTGATTTTTAGTAATTACTTCATTTATTTTCTTGGCGAGTTGTATACATTATTAGATGTATATTAAGAAAAGTCTATATTATAATTAACATTGTTTACAGGTTGGAAGTAATAACATTACAATAGAGTTTAAATCAGCTGTATTAATGGCGGATGCACTGGCTAAAAACTCGTCCTATGATATTCCGCCAGATTGCCCTAATCCAGCACAACATGGTGAATGTCACAGAAACTTTATAAGAAAGGAACAATGTTCTTTTAGTTGGGATTGGGGACCATCATTCCCTGGACAAGGAATCTGGTAATAAATTTCATGAAATAACATTTAAATCAATATTGTAAATGCACTCAGAGCGTATCTGTAAGATGGCGCATATTCAACAATAATCTGTAAAATACATGTACATTTGTTGATATTTCAAAATTATTAAATTTTATATTTGTCCCTCTGACCAAGGGTTCTTACAATACTCGAACTACATACAATAAACTAATAGATTTGAATAAGGATCTGCACTAATCATGGGCTTATCTGATACCTTGTATGACAAATTTTATTGTTGTTTCCAGGAAGAATATTTCAATTGATGCCTTTAATACTGGTGTTATTAGAGAACTCACAGCTACACCTCTATTAGGTACGTCTCAAAATTCCAGAGTTATTGTCGTTTTCTCTGTCTGTATCTCTTCGAGACCTACTTCAAAACTTTCATAAACCGAGTTAACTTATTGTTAAAATCGCTGATCGTCACTTCAATTTTTTGAATCATATATAATTTTTCTAGTATTAATTCACTTTAGTTGATTATGGACAATTAATTAAGGAAATAAACGCCAGTCATCGCAGGTAGATAATTTTCCATCTTGGTTTCAAGCGGATTACAAAGGGGCCCGTCAAGGGCCGAATGTTAATAAAAATTTTAATTCATCACGTCTTTGTAAATACGAAATTAAAATATATTTGAGAGTTGAAAACAAACGTAGTGATTTCATTTTAAATTTCAGTAAACAGTACATGGGAAATTGATATTCAACTGTATCTAGATGTTAACAATATGAACACAACAGGCAGACTCAAGACAAGCTTACAATTAGCAGGGATAACATCATCTAAGTCAGTATCAAGAACAATATCAGTATCAACTGTACAATCGGAGTTTTTGTATAGATTTGCCGTTCCAAAGGTAGGCTCACATTTTACCAGGTCCGCATTTTTGAATAGGTTGCTTGTTGTAAGAAAAACAAAATCGTCATGTGAAATAATTTAAACATTAATATCCATGTAATAAAAGTAAAATCGGTAAATTACTGCATATCAGAAATGTAACTGTTTAATCAGCGGTATAAAAATCCAAAACACTGTAATCGGACAATCTGGGAAATGTCAGTGTATAGGTAATAAATAAACGTAGGATGTACAAAAAAAAATAATGTGACATGGGTATAGCGCTCCGTGTTAAATAGCAAAAAGCAAGATACACCGACATCTTTAAAGAATATATTCCATGTACTTCCAGTTCCTATGATCTCAGAAATATAAAATTTCTACTTGAAACTCGCAGGGTATATCTAACTTTATACAGAAATTCTTAAATTCATTTTCTATCTTATTAAACAGGAAGTCCCTATACATTTGTGGTGGCCAAATGGTTATGGAGAACAGGCTCTATATAATTTAAATGTTCAGTTTACTAGCGGTGAGGAAATGGCACAGAAAACAGTAAGACTTGGATTCAGAACAACCGAATTGGTACAAGAACCAGTATCCGGTAATTCATCCCAAGGTACTTGATTTATAATAATTATAGAATATTAAACCACGAAAGACTAAGAGAATCGTTAAAACAATTTATAACTCATATTCATCTTTTATTTAAGGTTTAACATTTTATTACCGAGTCAACAATGTGCCAATATTTTTCAAGGGAACTAACTGGATTCCAGCAGACAGTTTTCAAGAGAGAATTACAAAAACAAGACTTAGGAGTATTTTAGATTCAGCCGCTGAAGTTCACATTAACTCAATGCGAGTATGGGGTGGAGGGGTACGTATTATGTCCATATTGTGTACTCTGTCGGATTGCAAAGTGTATACACAAATGTCATGCTGTAAGTTTAAGGTCTTCCGTATCAGAAAGATAAAAGTTGGACAGCCCAATGTGAAATCTCATAAGAGCAGGGCATTGTTTCTATATCAACTCTTAGAGGAAAATATATAGTCTGTATTTATCCAATATTTGGGTATAAATAAATGCATAGATTGTGATGACACGCAAATTACTATGTGCGGCATTGACTAAACGTAACGGCTGTTAATAACCAATTGAAAAACCACATTCCAGAACTAAATTCATATCCGGGCCCCAATTTCACAAAGCATTCTCAGACTTAAGTTGAGAATTTACTAAATTTTCAATCGCTGTTTTTAAGAAATATCGTTGATCCAGAAACACAAACTTTGCACACAGTTTTTTTATTGATGTGTTTGATAAATTAAAACAGCAAAGGTTTTATAAAGGGCTTTACTTTAGTTAAAATATGGCGATCAATTTTGAGTAAATTCTCAACTTAAGTCTGAAAATGCTTTGTGAACTCAGGACAAGGTGAATTATCGGACGTTTATCTCTATAGTCTATAGACCATAGGTGGCGCCGATAAAATGTCTTAAATGCATATTTAAATTTAGATGGATACCCGTGTTTCAGTTACTTACCTTATTCAAAGATGGCATTATACACGCTCTGGCACGCCGGGTCATCTGAAAAATTGCTAATTCACTTCTTATATTATGGTAGGTATACGAAAGCGAAGACTTTTATGATATAACTGACGAACTGGGCATATTAATCTGGCAAGATCTTATGTTTAGTGATGCTCTCTACCCTACCACTCTAAGTTTCCTGAATACAGCTTCAAGAGAAGTAAGCGAGCAGGTAACTACTACCAGATTTTATATACATCTGTTCCATTTTGAATGCTATAAACATTCCATGAATGTATATGAAACGCTTAACATTTCTTTTGGTATAGTTAATGCCCATGTCGCTAAACTGGCCTGTCCAAGAGAGGGACTCTCTCAAAATTCACTCTGTCTCCTGACTATCCAAATGGATGAACCCAATAAAAATTAAGACACTCCATCAATTTTAGGCCTAGTCAAGACCCCGAACTCGTTCATCAATTTTATGCTTAGTCACGACCACCGACACTGGGAACTGGTGGAATCTCGAACTGAATTTAATAATGTTCCAGGTTCTAATACTAATATTACTTTATGGGTTGGAAACGTTGGTTCAATGTATGGACATTGAAGGTGAATACGATTGGCCAGATCGCAAGTCAACCCAGCATCCATGTGAAACAACACACCTGAAACCCACTGAAGAACTTAATTCGGCGATAAATCGGAAATGCATTGCGCAATCCGCGTCCAAGTAATACACACAAGGTACTGAGTGAAAACTACAGGGAAGCCATGTCGTCCAGTGAAAACTTGGAGAAGAAACTTCAGTAGAAACTGATTTATTTCAAACACTAAGAATAGTAGCTCGACTCTGAACTACATACAACGTGGTGGGTGCGTTTAAAGAAGTGTAGACGGAAACAGCACTGTTCGGAGAGTAAAATCCTACGACATTCCACACGTAATCACAACAATTACCATGTATTGTTGTTGTTAACATATTGCTTTGACGTTAGACTATTCTATTCATTTTCCTTGGAAATGACAATAGTAAATTAATCGAAATTTTTTTAGATTTTAATATACCTGTGTGCGCAAATTAAGTCTGTTTTTATTTTATTTCAGGTTCGCAGGTTGAAGCGTCACCCTAGTATTGCTCTATGGTCAGGGAATAATGAGAATGAGGGCATCGTTTCCGGGAAGTGAGTATTTGTTTAAAATACATGTATTGCACAAATCATCGTAGGTGACACCAACGGGAAGATCTATTTAAAACTTTATAATCCAAATGTGCAGGATAGAAAAATTTCAGCGGATTATATGCATAGACACCAAGGCTGGATTAAGACCCTCGGAGGACTTAAACACTTAAAAGATTTTGGTGTCCCCATTATTGTAATTCAAAATATAATAAATCATAAACATTAAATTAAATATTTTAAATTTGACGGACAATTTGTGGTGCCCCTATTACCACGATGCCCTTAGCACGTGTCTATTTTGCCTAATGGTTAATCCAGCATTGCGGACATTAAAGTATAGACACAGACTGCCTGGTTATGGGCATGCTCGTTCGTTTCAAAATCAAATGTAGGATTGTTTTTCCTTGACACCAGGACGATGGATGTCCGTCGTGCAGGAAGCAGTGCAAGCACATTTACTCATTCTGCACCAATTGCCACCACTTCTATCTACTAGTTATATTTTATGCATTGATTATGTAAAATACTACCAACAGTATATGCATTCAAGTATGTTATTTCATCTTTTTAAAAGGAAAGATGCACGTTTAAGACAGGATTATGTTAGACTGTATATAGATCTCATCATGCCCATTGTTACAATCGAAGACAAAACCAGACCTTTTGTGCCGTCAAGTCCCAGTAATGGCCCAGAATCAAAGAAAGAAGGGTGGATTGCAAAAAACCCAGGATCAGAATACTATGGAGATGGTAAACAATTTATATTTTGACAATTTTTACTTGATATGATCTTAAGTGTATGTCCATTTAGGTTCATCTGAACATAACAACAGTATAAACAATAATGGGTTGGTTTAGATAAAAATTAGTAACATCCCCCATACCCCAATCCGAAACCAGTGTTAATAGACTTGATCGGTTATTACCTGATAAATATATAACTATTCGTACTTATAATTATTTTCAGTACATTATTATAACTATTATGCGGATCTTTGGGACTGGAAAACATTTCCGATTACTCGTTTTACGTCTGAATATGGATCAGAAGCATGGTGTAATTATGAAACTATTGAACCAGTGTTTAATGAATCAGATCTAGACTACTATTCAGCTATGTCCAATCATCGTCAACACCACCCAATAGGTAAAGTAACCAAATCTCCATTAATAACCGTTATACTAAACTACCCTCTATAAACCTCTGGCGTTTTTCTTGCGTTCCAGTATATGTTTCCATTTCTGGATTTCCGGCTTGCATGTGGCAGGGAATAGAATTGACTGACCAATCTTGTTAATTTTCTCCGGTTCCCCCTATTGCTAAAGACTCCAACTATGTTTTAGTCCCAAAAATGGCCGAGCTTGTGTCGAATGAACGTTAATCTCCATTGTATCTCTTCTCTATTTCCTTTTCTATAGCAAGAAAGTATTTAGAAAATTTCAAAACTTTACATTGAAAATTCAAACAAAGATCATGCTTTCTGAAGATCGAAAAAAATATGTTTCAGGAAACCAAGAAATGATTAACCAGACGAAGATGCACATTACTCTACCTAATTCAATTGATCCTAAACAACAATTTAAAAATCTCATTTATGTTATTCAGGTTGGTTACCGCTCTCGTATTCAAAAACTGATATCTTGTCGAAATGTTTCTGGGCGTACGGACCATGAAAATTGATGTTGATTGTGATCAGACTGTAGTCGTCGGTTTTCTTTAGTTTCGTACACTAAGTCCCCTCCCCCATCCTCTGGTGAAATCTATATAAACAAAATTAAACTGTGTATGTAAGTTTGTATGTCCGTTATGACGATTCGTCACCTCAGAATTTGTGCCCCGGGGGGAAGACGGGTATCCTGCTAGTTAGTCTATAAAGTTAAACTTGGGTCTGACCTCGTAGCCAAGATCAGTAGGAAGTCGTGTACACGCCCCCCCCCCCTTTTGCTGCCGGCTACCTTGTTAATTACAAAAATAAAAACTATGCGCTGTATGGGAGCCAGGCTGACATAGTATGGTGCTGATTCACTAACCAAGAGATTCCGGTATTGGCCGAGAAATACCGAGCATGGTTTCACCTTGTCTGAGGTACAGAAAGTGAGCTGGCACGAACCAGTACCAAATCGATCTGATGGGACGAAACAAAAGCCAGATTTCTGGTGTAGACATTTGTAGAAATTTGCAATATCACTATCCTCCTTATAGTTAATTACTGGTTTCTTGGATCCGGTTTTTTATATAGAACTGCCTCGATATATTAGGACGCAAGAAATATACAATTATCGAACTACAGTACTGTCAATCTATTGAATAATTTACTGGTAATATTTTCGCGGTAGTGGAAGTTAGTGTAAACTACTAAAAATACACTTGGAAATTTCATTAGATTCATCAAGCAATGGCAATTCGAACAGAAACTGAACATTATAGACGATATACAAACCAACTTACAGACGATGGCCGTGGTTTGACCATGGGGGCATTATACTGGCAGTTAAACGACATATGGCAAGGACCAACGTGGGCTTCAATAGGTTTGTTAAATTCAAATCAATAATCACAGATATCTGATAACACTTCCTTATTTACATAAAGGTTAACATATATATATATTTTTTTTTATTAAAATCTGTATCAAAATGTTTTGTCATTATTCGTTATTAATGATGGATTATAGGTGAATAATAGGTGAAAATGAATATGTTGAATATTTCAGTCAAATGATTTCATTCTGGCGTTAGAACTTTACAGTCCCGATTATCACTGCTACCGTCGTTACGGTTATAAATTAAGTCTCGATTATCCAATATTAATTAAATCATTTACTAGCCATCGTATTTAAATCAGTTGAAAATTGAAAATCAACCAATGTTCTATATCGTTGATTATTGCCATGGCATGTGAATATATTTCTAATTAATGATTTATGTTACATTTTGGGTCAAACGAAAGAACTGCATTGGGTAGAGTTAGCTCTTACATAATGCATCTTTTATTACATTCTATTCAGATTTTGACGTCAAGTGGAAAATGCTACACTACTATGCCAAGAAGTTTTTTAATCCCAATTTGATTTCTCCGTACCTAGAGGACAATAATCTAAATATCTATATGGTTATTGACGAAATTCCAGTTTACCAATATAGATCTTCTACGGGAAACCGTCAAATACAATTTCGACCGCTGAAAACCGCGAAGAACTTTGTGAATTTTAACTATGAAGACAGGAATAAAATAAAACAGTTAGAGAAGTCCGTCAATGCATCGTCTGGACAAGTTATAATGGAAATTTATAACTGGAAGAACATGTCACCCTTAAAAACCTGGACGATTCCATTTAATGTAAGTTTCACAATGTTAAATTCTGAATGGTGCAGTATGCATAACTGTATAATAGAACCCCATTTAAGGCTATGTGCAGTCCCCTCATGTACAATTACAATTGGCCAGATTATACGAGCCAATGAAACAAAAAAGGATAGTTTTGACTCACGATGAAAGCAATATAAAAGCTGCACGAATGAGGTGACATGAGCATTGACAAAATTACCATTGACATATTCGAAAGCATCAATATTCAAACTCCTGAATTCTCAAAGTGAACCATTAATCTTTGATTAGCAATTAGACCAGAACTTGTTACATTTGTAATATATACACACTTTTATATTTCAGTTAAATCTAACATCCGAATTAATATTCCAAAGAAATATAGCAGATATTTTATCAGAAGCTGGTTGTTCAGACAAGAAATATTGTTTCTTTTATTTTTATCTCAACTCGAAAATTAATCCAACCAGTACATCATGGCTGCCATTAACATATTTCACAGACACTCAAGGTGTTATACCAAAAGCTAATATACAGGTAGAAACCTTTGTGTTTATGTTTGACTAAAAGCAGTACGGTTTTCTTTTATTTATTTTTATTTTACCAAAAGCTTATATACAGGTGAGGTACAAAATATACCAGTGGTTACATTTCATTTTAAAGAAAACTAACTAATACCACTATAGCAAATTATCACATATGGAGAGTTCACTCGAATTTGCAAAAAAAATTGATTGGATTTTCGGACAACTTCGCATATTTCGGAGCACAATTTATAGAGACATACATATAGATGTATTGATTGATCAGCAAATTGCGCGGTTGAGGTTTGGCTGTTGACTTTGAAATAGTCTCCACGATATCTGTTTAATAGTGGACATTTCACAAGCCAGGGCAGCAATATTGCTTTCGTAAGATAATACCGTGCCGTTATTAACGTTTCATATCACAATTTCAGACATTAGTGCATGGGTCATACAATTGTCACATATGATTGTCGTTATTTGTTGAGCATAGCTCTAAAGTAGAACTTAGAAGCGACGGATACTACATCTCTATTTGGAAACTTCACAGAAATTCGTTTTTAACTGTAAAACCAGTTCTTAACAAATAATGAAACTTGCAACTACATATACATGTATGTTTTATATTTTCAGATATCGAACGTTGTTGCACTCTCAAGTACACAATTTACCGTTACTCTTATAACAGATAACATTGCCCCATTTGTATGGATCAACGCCTACAGATTATCTGGACGATTCTCTGATAATGGTTTTATTATGAAAGATCATCTAGTTCAATTAACATTTAAATCCCGGGAACCAGTTAGCATCGATGCATTCAAGAAATCGCTGAGCGTACAATCCTTAATGGATATTTATTCAAATTAGTTCAATAACAAAACCACTCCGAATACAAGTGGCTACTAGTGCTATACAAGTGTCAATTTTACCTATAAGCAAGTATGCCGAAGGTATAGCCTTCTTAATCTCCCAGACAAGTAAAAATTGACTTTAAACTTAATCCCAGTAGTTAATTGATTTTTTATACAGTCCATAGTTATATATATAATTATTGAAAACTTTATTAGTTATATTTGTTACTGATTCAAAGATTGGATTGGGTTTAAAATTGACGCTAGATTGGTGTCTGAACTTTATCATCAAAGAAAACCGTGAAATCACGCTAGATTAATTGATACCCGCCCTGCAGTATGTCCAGAAACCAAACAATGTTTGCATAATTATCAAATTGCTATTATTTTAATGGGGAAGCATAGATTCCGATGTTTGGTGTTCCATAAAATCTTCCAGAATGATAGCTAAATTTCCACATAAAATCTTGCCAAATTCATACGGCTAAAGAGCGTTTTTTTTTTTTCCAAGCACGCCGCGCATTTTTTTTTATCCGGAGACACATTCGTGCCCGGTGTAATATGTGATAATTCTAGTGGGATATCAAAAATACTAACAACCATAGACAATAAAACATGGCCATCTTAATGAAAATATGACAACTGTATTTCACCCAGATGTAAAAGCCGCGAATCTTTGAAGTATTAACGTTTGTATTTGATTGGAGTTTGTTGGCATTAACATGCTTCGCCATACAGGAACTTTTAAATGTATAGTGTTCCACTTACCTTTATTCAAATATTTTCAAGTACACTTGACATTAAATCTGTACTTTCGAACTATTCTCCTCGGCTGCGATATCAAATTGACATATTATTATTACTAGAATTAGTTCCTTAATGTTTGTTTTGACCTCAGTAGTGTTTAAACACGTGGTAATTGGTTAGATTTGTTCTCATTATGATTAAGACAAATATAGTTCAGTCCCAATCAGGGGCGTGGTGAGGGCAATTATTGAGAAGAAATTATGAGTAACAAAAAAGATTTTGGCACAAAAACCCTTTTACTGACCCCGGAGCTGTGGCCGGCAAAGCCGGCCACCGCGAGCGCCGAAGGCGCGAACCCGCGGTGGGGGGTCCGGGGGGCCCTCCCCCGGGAAAATTTCGAAAATTAGAAGCCCAGAAACGCGATCTCCAGCAATCCGAGACAAGAAATACGGTAATAAAATATGATTAAATTTTCCAACTTGACTCTTTCAAAATTTTTTTAATTGGGTCAGATGAAACAATTTTTCCACTTACAAATGTTTTTCATTTTTTGAGTAATTTGATTGTGATTTTGGCGCAAAAACTTTTTGGCGCATGAGTATGGCTACTCATGAACTCATTCTCACCACGCCCCTGGACCCAATATTTCGAGTGAACCTGGAAATTGTATACAGGTGTTACAGGGCAACTTGGGTCAGCCCTGAAAAGGCGGGCACGGGCTGTTTTTTGAACATTTAAGAAATCAAAGTCTACCTGTAGTTCAGGAAAACAATCCTTACAGTTTAATCCTTTAGTTGAGTTTCTGGCTGCAACCTGTGACAGCAAAAGCGCAAAAGTCTGTGCATTCTAAGCCATACCTAGTGTAGATACAAGCAAGCGTACAGGGTGTCACTATACGGCATCCACATCTTACTCCGGAGCAAGTTGATCGGTTGTAATGTTGTTAGTTTCAGTCATTCTAAGCCATACCTAGTGCAGATACAAGCAAGCGTACAGGGTGTCACTATGGCATACACATCTTACTCCGGAGCAAGTTGATCGGTTGTAATGTTGTTAATTTCGTATCCAACGGATACAGTTCCGACGGATTACCATCTACCGGTGAACGCCACACAATAGCTTGGTGATGAGTCCTTTTTGCGTTCTCTGCAAATGCATCATTCTCTGAGTAAGACTACATGGTTTGGGTGGGAATGATGACGATACATTTCTTGTTTTAGATATCCATACCCCCAGAGCGTTTCAGACATAAATTACCAATCTGATTCACAGATGGTTATGAAAGTCGTATTGTAGCTGTGCTGATCAGTGTGATAGATTTCAAGAACTCTGTCAATATGTCCACAAATCCAATAACCTGTCTACCCGCTGATTCTATTGCAATGTCCACTACACCCACGAGTGAGAGAGAATGCAGTCACTCTATCGCCACCTTCAAGGCTGTTCCTTTCGCCAAGACGTAGCAGCATATAACCGTGACACATCCAGTAAGAGCATGATCTGGCAGGATTTCATTGATAATTGACATTTGTTTCTCCGTGGTTTGACAATGTCAACGGTTGTTCTTTCCTCGATTGGCGATTCCACTGTAAGTCTTTTATACACAGAGCATCTTGCAAATCGATGCTCGAAAAACACTGGAGGTAGGTGTGAGGTATAGTCATCCAAAACTGGAAATTTATCGTCATTATACCCACCTAAACCATGTACTGGCTCCAACGAATAATGTATTTTCGGGAACGTAAAAATGCCATTACCAAGCTATTGTGTGACGTTCACTGGAAGATCGTATTATGTCGGAACTGTCTTGCTGGGGCAAAGACATTAATTGAAACATTACAACCGGTCCTGTGGCTCATCAGATGTGGATGCAAGAGTGACAGCTCATGTAGTAGGTGTGTTTGTAGCTGTGGAAGTTATAATGTTCATGGTTTTAAGTGTTTAACAAACAGCTTGTGCCCACCTTTTCAGGATCGACCCATGTGGCACTGGAGCCCCGGATAGGCATGTGTGTGGTGTTATCGTATCGTTCATATGCTACTAAGTCCAGAAATATATAGTTTGTCTCCAGATATAGTTTGGTTTTGTGAAATAATCGCCCCCAGCGAGTTATAGACCATATTGTCTGGTATGTTATATTTTATTTTCACCTAATTAATCACCCCACAACATAATGAACGACATCAGTATATTCCTTGACCCCCAAAACATATGGTTAGATACCAAAATTATCGTTGTAGACTAAGTTATAGAGGATTATTAAGCCGTCTTGAACACCATCTTGAATTTCTCAAAATTTCTCAAAAGGGTGACCGAGATTCACCCAGCAGATTCTGAAAGAGGACATCAATCATAAAAAAAAAAACTTTGTATACAATTTCCAAGGTCAGCAACAGTTCCGCCAGACTACCTACCACTGGTCGAATCAACCCTGGCCTAAATTGACTAAACAGAAATATGGTGTGTTGGTATATTTGGGTTTGTGCATTTGGTCAGGGGCAATTATATACAAATCTTTTTTTATTTTTATACCTTAATGAACAACCCTACATTTTTTTAAAGGAAGGTTGTCAGACAACGAAAAAACACCCAGCCATAGCAGCTAAATCGCCCCAAGTCGACAACCTTGTCGAATATTTATTTTTTATAGATAATTCGGGGCATTTACGAGAATTCCATACAGATCAGATTATAATTTTCGTCGTTTGAGGTGGATGATGGTGGTCGATGGCCAAATGGTTAGATCGTGAATCAAGTGGCACTGTTTCGATTCCCCGATTGTACGCCAGTCCAACCTTTTGGCTTTTCTCCGGGTCCTCCGATTTAATCCCGCTGCTAAAGACCTCTACGTGCAAAAACGAATTATTGAATAAAATTAAGCCACATTTAAGTGACGAAATGACCTATAGTGTGTGTCTAGTGGGCGTTAAATCCCATTTCTCATCTCTGTTTTCGTTTGAGTCTGGGTTCACAAGGTTATACAAACTGAAACAAAGAATTTAACTCTGGAAGAAATTTACAGAAATAGTTGAATTTCGACGGGCTTTTTCGTCTTACTAATTCAAATAATGTATATATCGGATGATATATTTTGTCATGCGAACGTTCAGAAGTTCAATAAGGTAAAAGAAGCGAAATAAAGATAGAAGTAATTGACGGAAATTGCTGAAATGCAATAGGGTTCTTCGTTTCACTAATTTAAATAATGCATATAAATTTCATACGCGTCGGATAATAACTTTCATCATTCCAGCGTTTACAATGTTCCACAAAGTCAAACAAGGCCCATAACTGAAATTCAATAGTATCCTTTGTTTCACTTATTTAAATGAGGCACATAAATGTCGTCATTCGAATTTTCATAAAGGAGCAACAAAGTTAAACATGGACGATAACTCTAAACACAATTATTGGTAATGGCTGAAATTTAACAGGTTTCATCGTGTCAATGACGCTATAATTTTCATAGAGATCAGATGATAAGATGTAACAAAGTGAAACAAAGCTTCATTACTCCAGAAGAAATTAACCTAAATGACTGAAATTCAATAGGCTTCTTCATATCACACATCTTGATGATGCATGTACACATTTCATACATATCAGATAACTTTTGTTGTTAGAGCGTTCACCAGGTTCAACAAAGTGAAACAAGGGCCATGACTCTAAACCTAATTTTAACGGAAATTGCTGAAATTCAATAGGATTCTTCGTTCACTGAAAGTTTCAGTTATTTAAATGATGAAAATAGCTTTTGTCGTTAAAGCATTCACAGGGTTCAACAAATTGAAACTATAAGGGTCAAAATCCAGAAGAAATCAAACAGGGCAACATTCAATGCTAAATATAAAAACTTCGATCCATCAAGTACTTAAAATGTTTCTACGAATTGACCAGAAACTCTGCAGAAAACGTTGTGAAACAGTAACAGCCTTCCTCCTTATATATCTGATAAAACAAAATAATTTTAAAAAATAAAATCCTTACAAATCCTTTTCTCTATAGAGCCTTATTTACAAGAATTATGGATGGAGAGACAAACACTGGTGACAATATATTCCCACATAAAACATGCAGTTAATTCAAAATAATTCAATATCAAACTAAATAACAGTAGTAAATTTAATAACAAAAAAAAAAATGAAATAAGCACAATAACAGTTAAATATTTAAATGTTTGTTTACCTAAGAAATCCTCCAAAATTTGAGCATAATTATATGGAATAATTCAAAGCTGTAATAAAAAAAAAAACCAAAAAGGGTTATTGGCTATTGTAATAATAACATGACCAATAAGAGTAAATATGACAATTAGAGTATTTTAACTGTCAATTCAAGAAAAACGTCTGTTGCCTGAAACTTTATGAAAAGTTACTTTTAATGTCTTCATTCTATTTCTGTAAGAACAATAGCCAATTTCCAATGGTTATAATTCTTAATCTTTGTTTGAATTTTGTAGAAATTCCTTCACAAGGACAGAGGTTTAACGTCTTTGGCCTATTGTCCCAATGTTTTGAAAATCGGAATGATAGAATAGAATGATATGTACAATGATACACCAACATGATTTCTTTAAAACTTCTCTTGCATTTTTTAATTTTAAAATGGGAGAGATGACCAGATCCATCCAACAGAAAGATGTTTTTAAAAAAATACCATGCTTTATGTATAAAAAATATAAACAAAGGCCTAATGTATATTATACAGTAAGCGCTCCAGTGATTTATTTGATACAGGTTTGTACTTCAGATAGGTGGCATCATCACCACTATAATAATAAATATCCATTAAAGATTTAACAGTTAAAGATTTTTTGAATGTATCTAAATCTACTGGTTGCCAAGAAGTAAACTTCAACTGAAGTAACGAATCTTTCATAATAAAACCATTATCAGAAAATCTTCCAGTTATGTTGTAGGCATTTATCCATACAAACGGTGCTATATTATCTGTTGCCAGTGTGACATTAAATTCTGTCTTTGAACTTGACACAACACTGGTTATCTGGAAATAAAGTGTGTATAAATATAATAAGTGTTTATTAAAACAGAAATAGCAATGTAATTTTTCATTGATTTTAAGTGGAACATTGAAATGAAATATTCACTTGGATTTTCATTACAATGTCTATTTTTTTTTTTTTTAACAATTCATATAGTAGTGACTTGAAGCATATGCATTTAAAGGAACATTTAATCACAGTAAGATAAAAAATAAATTCAAGAAAACCGTACTGCTTTTAGTCAAACATAAACACAAAGGTTTCTACCTGTATGTTAGCTTTTGGTATAACACCTTGAGTATCTGTGAAATATGTTAATGGCAGCCATGATGTACTTGTTGGATTAGATTTAGAATTGAGATAAAAATAAAGAAAACATTGTTTCTTATCAGAACAACCAGCTTCAGATAAAACATCATCTTGGTTTTTCTGGAAAATTAAGCCTGATGTCTGATTCAACTGAAAAATAAGAATAGAAATCATAAATGAATCAGCAAAGTTTCTTTAGTTCCGTAACATTTCTGTGCAAAAATGCCAAATTTGGAGAATCTTACTGACAAGCAATAAAAAATAAAAGTATTATCAAATCAAGTAAATGCATTAAAAACAAAGTAATCGCATAAGTCATTTTTCATAAAACAAAAACTATGTCCTGAGAATAAAAAAAAAGATGCTGAATGATGTCATTAAGACAGAACATCTAAATTACTATCTACAATAAGGGCCAAAATATCCATAAATTAGCTATAATTTTTATAACTCACAAATACTATCTTATTTAATTAGATGTATCCTTACACAAAATATGATCACATCTCTCAATAAGCCAAATGGAAAACTGATACCACATTTGGTGTTTATTGCGGTAAGCATACCCTGCTTTGATCAATGTATGATTAATTGATAAACAAAAGAAAATATATATTTTGGGAGTTGCCCACCATTGGCTATATTTTTTTATGAATAAAGTTAAAAATACCATGTTAAAGTCAATTAAATGCTTACTTTGTAAGGAATAGTCCATGTTTTTAAAGGTGTAAAATTATTCCATGTATACATCTCCATAATAACTGTGTTATCCAAAGTCATCACCCTTTCGGAATCAACATTTTTGGGATATATTTCTTTCTGTTTCCGATGTTCTTGTAATGGTCTAAATTCTAGAGTATGAGTATCAGGATGTCTGTATAAATGATTCGGAATTTCGTCTATAACAATGTATATATTTAGATTGGTGCCATTGATGTATGGTGAAATCAAATTTGGATTAAAGAAATGTCTGGCATAGTAATGTATCATCTTCCATTTCAAGTTATAATCTGTGAAAAATGAAAAAAAAAGTAACGCACTAAGATAAGTTAAATGGGGGGGGGGGGACCATGTCCTATATGTGTGGGTCATATTTTAAATTTGAAGATGTTATCTCTAAAAGAGAGGTTGCTAGGCAAAGAAAAATACACTCATAGCAGCTAAATCGTCCAATCAGTTGACAAGGGTTGTCCCATGTCTATGCCTTAGTAGGTAATGCAAGCATTTACAAGGTTCACAAGTAGTTATTAACAGAAGTTGCTTAAATTCCATAGGCTTCTTTGATCAGTGATCTAAATAGATCCAACAATAACTTTTGTTGATATAGTGTTCACAATTACGGTTCTGCAAAGTCAAACAAAGGCCATAACTCTAAAAGTTATAAACGACTATTGCTTAAATTCAATAGGATTCTTCATGTTACTAAAATATCTACACTGTCATAATAAAATGAAGTCATTTAAAATACACACAAAAATATCATGGTCTGAACAAAAGCTTAAATAATCCTTTTTACTTGTGGTACATTTATATAAAAAAACAAACCCAACCTATTGACGCCCATGTTGGTGCTTGCCAGATATCATTTAACTGCCAGTAGAAAGCTCCCATTGTCATTCCACGCCCATCTTCTCTCAGTATATTAGTATGTCTTCTATAGTGTTCTGTTTCAACACACATTGCCATGGCTTGATGTATCTGTGACACAAAACACAATTTAATGAAGACAACAAATTTTAGTCAAACTGGACAACAAAACAAGAACATGACAAATAAGACGAGGCAAAATGGCCTTAATCACCCTTTACAGGATCAATTAAAGAGACAAAAAAAAACATGTGTAAAACTACTGTTAAATTGTATGTGTACTTCTTCTGAATGAAAGGATTCAAACCAAAATGGAGATTGTGCAATTTATCTTTGGGAATGTAATAGTTCTATTGAATAGACAGAGAATGATCTAGGGACTAATAAACCATTTTTGCATATGTAGTCCCTCACAAAGACTCGCTCAGATTACCAAAATTTGCATCTTGAAGAAATATGAAAACACACACCCTTGCAACCTATCTACCTGATATTGTTCAAATCCTTTAAGCTGTTTAGCAGAAGTCGAGAATGACCAATCATTTACACCAGATGGATGGACCGACAGAAGGGACAATAAACCATTTGGACTGATGGCTTAATGGGCTTATCAATGTTAAGACTTCTTTCATGGTTTCTAAAGGAAACTGATATCATCAGGTGGCATAATTTTCACATTAAACGAGCTAAACCACTAATATTTGGGACCTAGAAATTGACCCAAATGGGTCGCAACGCATATAATAATGTAATCTGATTGTATATGAACTGATTTACATTCAATTGTTTTAGTTATGACCAGCGAAATGCGGCATGAGTCTCAACTGAAAAGAAATTTCTAGCGTCTGCTTATCAAAGTCTATTGTGTATGCTTTCCAAATAGGTTATGGTGTCACCGTTTGACATGAGTTGTGGAATCTGTCTAGCATCGTTCTTTCTGGTCACTTCTTACAAATGATGCTGAAACGCGCTATGGTACACAATTCGTGTACCAATGGTAAAATGTTTATTTTGTCTTAAATATTGGATTTCAGAAGTCTACCTTTTCAAGGTAAGATAACAACATCAAGTGTAAGACTTTGGATGATATTGAGTTAGAGACTTAGCTACTTTAAATCAAGCATCCATAACTAATTACACCTAATAAATGCCTGACAGACAGAGATGATCACAATGTTATTAAGACCATGCAACATTAAAATATATGCATATTTATTAACCTGTGTAACATATATCAAATCTTGAAATCTTTGCTTAACATCTGATGCATTGGGTAGTTGTATGTGAGCAAGAGCTTCAACAATCATCTCTATGTTTCCTGGTGGAAAAAATAGGTATTATATATTGTACTATCACTTTATATTTGTAAATAGCTCTTAATTAATATATTCATTATATAACAAAGAAATTAGTTAATTATACTTGTCATTATGCTACACATTACAAGTACGTTTCTTTGAATATCTAAATAAAGACAGGCAAAGGACAGTTTATGCTATTGAGAATCCCTACCAGGAAAGTGCAGAAAAGTAGGATGTTAATCCTATTTCAAAAGATCTTACCAAATACATGGTGCTGGCGTCTCTCCGTCATAGGTGACCAGTAATCAAAATCTTCCTCAGCAAAAACAGGCTGAAGTGTTTCATAATTACACCAAGATTCAACACCATATTCAGAAGCAAATCTAGGAATCTGGAACGTTTTCCAATCCCATAGGTCAGCAAAATAGTTGTAATAATGTACTGAAAGCAAATAATAACAAATACCTGTTGTTTTGTTGCTCTCACATTTTCACCAGTTGGCTTTTATGTTTATTACGAATGGTTAAGAAGCAGTTTCAGATGAGCTATTTGCTCCATAACTTGATTATCTTACTTATATGACTATGAATGTAAAAGACTTGAGACCTAATACTGCTACATTAAAATGTTATTTTTGATCTGTACATAAAGAAAATCTTAGCTTTATCCAAACTTACTATCACCATATAATTCAGAAGCAGGATTCTGAGCGATTCCTCCAGCCTCTTTTGTAAGTTTCCCATCCGAAGGACTTGAGGATAAATATTCTCTAGTGGTATCTTCTCCTTGTACAATAGTACCAATAGTATCTATATATAACTTTATGTAATCTGTTTTATATGGATCAGCATCTTTCACTCCAAACCTATATAGAAATTGAACATTGAAGTATACAATAAATGAATGGATACAATTATACAAACTTTTAGCATTTGGTACCTCATATATTACGAGGCTGTCATCAGTCAAACTACTGTACAACATACATAGAATACCTGTAGATTCATTAAATCATACAACACATGCATATCACAGAATAACACTATTGTATACAACATTATAGCAGGTACAGAGATGAGAACAGTGTCTGTCATTGGGTTTACATTGGTGGAAGAAAGAAATTTTAATTATGCGAACTTATTCAATAAAATATTTATTCTGCCAAATGCAATACAATAACATACCATCCTTGCTGTAACCCCAATTCATTTTCATTATTACCTGCCCACACAACAATACATGGATGATGTTTAAGACGTCTAACCTAACAGTAAAATGATGAAATATGTCAAATACTAAAATTGGTAAAGAATACAAAATTTACCATTTACTTGAACTCATCAAATGAGAAGTGGGATCAGTTGTTCTAGAAAGAGTAATGCTGTAGATAGACTAAATGTACTGAGTTTAAACTTTTATTTAATTATTCATAGTAGCAATATGACAGAATGATTTGTTTGTAGCAAACATAGTTTAAATCTACCGAATATTAACCCTTTGTCAGGTTGTTTCTATACAACTGAACTCTTTAGTTATACCAAGAACTTTAATTCAATGGTCTACTTCTTGCATAGATAGCATGCATGAGATCAATATAATCACTTTGTATATGTAACTACTACCAGCTGATGGAAAAACTGAATGTCAAAAAGTTTCTTGTTTCTTTGTACTTAGTGCTTAAAATGCCAGAAGTATTTTAATCTAATATATAAAAAAATGACCTGTTTCTATATTAACAGTATCAAGTTAATGATTTTGTTGTAGATAAAGTTTAATATTAATGTTTCTATAGTAAGAGTATCAAGTAAAGATTATAGGTATATGTATAGCAATTTAACATTAACCTTGTAAAAGTGTCAAAAAAGGTAATTTAATATTAACCTGCTGTCGTATTTCTATGGTAACAGTATCAAGAAATGATTTAGTTGTAGGATATAAAGCTACACTAAACATAAAATCTGACCATATCATAATTCCCAATTCATCAGCTAATTCATAAAAAGAATCACTTTCATAAATCTAAAAGATACAAAAATTATGACTTCATGAATTTAACCCAAAAGATGGTTATTAATGGTATATGTATACACCTTTAATAAAGAATACATATGCACTAACAAAGAATGGAAAGCATGTCTTTTCAAAGTGTATCAAATATTGTATAGAGCACATCTTCTTACATAACATTACAATGCGGCCTGATCCAACAAATATCTTCGAGCAATATAAGTGCAATATTTTTATAAGTAAAAATTAAAACATCACCTGAAAATAATCCAATACAGTCTATGTAATCAAATACTTTAACCCATGAATACTTACCCCTCCACCCCAAACTCTCATTGAATTAATGTGGACCTCGGCAGCTGATGTTAAAAGTATTCTTATTCTATCATATGTCACTCTCTCTAGAAAACTATCTGATGGCACCCAATTAGTACCCTTGAAGAATATTGGTACATCGTTTATTTTGTAGAAAAAAGTCAGACCTAAAATCAAAATAATCATATATTAAACATAACACTGCCACTGGTTCAGGAAAAAAGGGAAAATACACCAAAACAGCTTACTCGAAATTGACCTTGGATTATCATTTTGGATTTTGAAGAGTTTGAACATTTCTATCATTCATTATGTTTTACAGCATAAAACACTGACTAGATGATACCATCGATTAAAGCAAATTGTTAAACTGCATGAGATCCTCAATACTTTCAACAAGAATGGGACAAAAACATACCATGTTTCGGATTGCTTGTCACTGGTACTTGAACAATTTCTACAGTTCTGAACCCAATTTTAATAGTTTTAGCTGTTGATTCCTGGCTGTTATCACTAGTAAATGTGACTGTAAGTTGATATAACGATTGATTACCATATCCATTTGGCCACCATAGATCTATATTAGTGTCCTGTAAGTATTACATTTTTTGGAAGAAGCAATTTTAACTGGCTGATCCGCATCAAACAATTTATTAGAATAAGTTTCGATAAATAGACACAGGGGGTGGGGGGTTATTCTAAACAATTTAGTAATAAATAATAACCCAAAGTAAACTACATGAGTATCATTTTATCTATGTCATATCAAACAATAAATTATGTTCATTGTTGTTGCTTTAGGTATTTCTATCAATAAGATGACCCTGTATGATAGATATCAATAAGATGACATATATCAATAGGGCATAGAGAAAATCCAATGAATATGTGCAAGAAATCCCCTTACCTTTGGTATATTTTGAGTAAATTTAAAACTGGTGTTAGTAGGGTTTAACACTATCTCTTTGGTAAAAGAAACAGGTGTTCCTACAAGTTGTGTTTCTAGTTTTCCTGTTGTGCTTCCAGTTCTTACATCAAAATGTACTTCAACATCTACACTCCATGTATTATCACTAGCTAAAATAAACCATGAAGTTGTCAGGCAAATAAGTGTAAAATGGAAAAAATGGATGATGCATATCTTTTAACTTGCTCAATATTTTCTAATTTTGGATTCGTAGTCAGTTGTCGAATCTAAATAACACATACAATTAAATTAAATTTTATATTGTTGATTGAAATAAACTAATGCATACCTTTTTTACTTAGAGCTGAAAATTCTCTGATAACTGTTGAATCAAATGACTGGATATAGATATTTTGCCTAAAATTAAAATACTTTGAAATAAAGATACATGTACTTTTTACATCTTTTGCAATCTAATATCCAGATAAGTGATTAACTAAACCAACAGAAAACAATGAAAGAATAAATGAATAAAATGAGGTTTCAGGTCCTACTTTTCTACTCCCACCGGGCTCATAGGCGTACAGGCTCGATGACAGTTAGGGGAGCAGAACCCTAATTGCCAAAAAAATTTTCGGGTTTACAGACGCCCCCCTACCTCCCCTCCCCCTGTTAAGAAAATTTTGGAATATTGGACGACTTCAAACACGTTTTCCTGCTATTCCAGCCCATGAACAAAGCATCTTCAAGGTGGTCTAATATAGCTTAGGTGACTGACTCGAATTTCAATCAATCGTTTACAATCCATGAAGACGGGATTGTTTTGAAAATTTAACTGCCACAAATGCGTATTCCTGTTATTCCAGCCTGTGAATACAGCAACTTCGATTGGGTCCAATACAGCCTACCTGCTGACCCGAATTCCAAACAACCAATCAATCGTCACGGAGTATGGGGGCCTCACCGTCCCGGACAAAATTATGAAAATTAATCACTGCAAATGCACTTTCTGCTAATCTAGCCCGTGTAGGTAACTCCAAAAGTGTCCAATGGCTTTGTAACCGAAATCCCACTCCGAATTCCATGCATCCAATCAGACTGTTGCAGACGCATTTACAAATACTAATCGATGCCCGAAAAATGTTGCACAAAGTAGGGAGGCTCCAGACAAAATCTTTTAATCCATAGTCAACTAAGTACAAATTCGTGGTATTCAATTAAAAGAAAAGTAAAATTAGTGCTTTATTTGGGCTCGATGACAGATAGGGAAGCAAAACTAAAAATGCCAGAAAAAATTTCAGGTTTACAAACAGCAGCGCCAGTTTTCTTCGAGAGGCGAAGAAGCGGCGTTGACCTTGCATAGTCCTCCCAAGAAAATTTTGGAATATTTGGCGGCCACAAACGCGTTTTACTATTCCAATCTGTACAATTAGTGTTTTATTAGATTTCGGGCACTTTATTTTGCCTAGTAGATGAAATATTTTTTTTTTCTAACTTTACTCGTCTGCCCGAAAAGTCAGCTTGCCCGAAAGTTAGGGGGGCAGCTGCCCCCCCCCTGCCTAGTACGCCTATGATCGGGCTAATAAAGACAGGCATACACCCTGCAGTGTGCTATGAGGGAAATTTTGCCAAGACAGCAATTGAATTCCAAGTGATAAGGGGAAACAACACTGGAAAATGAAGAGGAACTTTCATGACCAATACACTGGAAAAATAAAATAACTCATGGACAAATCAATTTAAAGCCCCAATAACACTCTTGTTGTAACTGAATAATATGTCCCAATCTTCATTCTGGTCAACAAATCGTATTATTTTACAATATTACAATTAATTGATGATATAAATTTCATCTTAACACACCTATTTTAAAAAAATTGGAAAAATTCAACCAATTGATTTGAAAAGTCTAACGTAAACCTTTTCAAATGAGACTTGAATTTTAAAATATTTTCGAACCCTCTGGACAAGTAAAATAGGTTGTAATGGATAATTTACACAACAGGTAGGACACTTAAACATCTAGTACTTAGAATAAGGGTATTATTTATTTTCTGGAGCTTCCAAGCCAGCAAGAATGTTATTGGCCCTTTAAGTAATTCACTTAATAAGCAGCTTAATGATGATTTTTTACATCCTAATCTACATATGAAATATTTAATTTCTGGAAGTTTATCAAGACAGCTGCAAATAAGAAGAGATTGAACATATTTTCATTTTCACATATCGTAATGGCTTGCAAATAATTTAAAAAAGATACTTACCAAATACCTTGAACGGGAAATGATGGTGCCCAATCCCAACTGAACGAACACTGAGCTTTACGTATAAAATTAACATGGCATTCACCATGTTGTGTAGCGAAAGTGCAGGCAGGAGGAATAAAGTAAGACGACTCATTGGCTAATCTTTCAGCTTCTTTTACAGCGGAGTAGAAATTGACACTTATGCTGTTGTTATCAGGCTGAAAGAGATGGTTAACAAATACTATTACTCCAATGCAAAACCATTTTCGTTGCGAGAATCTTATAAATTTATAATTTTCAGATAATTCCAATTTAAAGTTTTATCTTTGCATATGCACTAATAAGCACAGTATAAGCCAACCAACTAAATTGAAGCTGAACAGTAAAATACAGTTTCTAAATTGAAGGTTTGGAGAATAAGCATCAAACCAAAAATTTGACTGTCTCTCCCGACTACTTAAGTTAATCATATCTCATTAAAATCGTTAAGCCTACAATGAAAAAATATCTGCAAAAGTCTTTCTATTTCCAACGGCCATAGTTCTGTAAATCAAGAATAACTAAGTTAAAAACAAAAAGCTGTTTCTGCTAATGTACATCTATATATGAAATTTCAGGTAGAGATCTAACAGCATTATCAAAGAACATTTGGAAAACTGTTTCAGATAGGAGATAAATAATGCAGGTCAAAATTGTATTGCTCAATCTATTTTATATACGCATACCTTAACAACGTTTTTGATATCATATGTATATCTAACATACATATTTTCTGATGTACCAATTTGTTTTCCATTGATACTGATGGTAGAAAATGTATCAAGACCTTCTGCTACTAGTATTATATTGTTCTTTTGTATGGAATCTGCACTTACTAAAAGACAAATAAAATCATATGCATTTTAAATCAATGAAAATAAATCTTAATTTTTATTCAGATTTATTGTAAATTGTTTCAATGGCATTTAGTAATTGAACTGGATATCCAGGTCACAATACTGCTTATGACTGAGCGACTTGAAAAGCCTAGTCCCAACGTCGCTCAGTTATAAGCAGTAATTGTATTCCATAGAATTGTGACCTGTATAGATTTATTGTAGTTTACATTTTTTGAGTTATGTTAGCCTGTTCAATAGTTGTCTTTGTGTTTATTACTTACATTGAAATGATCTGGAGTATGTCCAATCATCAAGACCAATCCATCTATATTTACCATCATTATCTCTATAATATGGATCTTGTATGATTTTATTATCATATAAAGCTGAATAAACACCTCCAGGTACAGTTCCAGAAAACCTTAAACCTATAATATAAATTAGAATTAATAACTATGAGAATGGAACATGTGAAACAATGTTTAATGATATGAATATACACTCTTCATATTAAAAGTATGCAAAGTATCTGCCTCGTGAGAAGGTCTGCTACAAATGAGTCTTCCAAAGTATGCTTAGTCTTAAATTATAATTCTGAATCCTAAAGGTAGCAAATCTTTACCTAAGTTATTATAAGATATATCAGAAGACATTATAAATATCAACACAGCATTACGAGGCAATAAAAGATATCCCAACAAGCAGGTTTGTAAAAAAATGTCTAAAAGTATGTTTAATGGACAACAAATAGATGTTATAGCTATCAACATTGACACTGTGATCTTATGGAAAGAGATGGGCTTCTGATATCCAATATTTAAGACAAAATAAACATTTTACCATTGGTACTCGATTTGTGTACCATAAGTCGCTTCAGCCACATTTGTCACAAGGGACTCGAAGAACGAGGCTAGAGAATGAGAGAAATATTCCACCAAATTATTATTATTATTTAGGGGGAAAAAACCCCACAAAAATCAAGCAAACAACTTTTCGTTACATTAAAACTGACTTCCATCTAGCCATATATATTAACAAAAAAAGGGTATTAAATAATAAAAATGATGCTTTATTACACAACCGCATGGTTGGTATACACGAGTAGATAGATAGATAGTTTATTACATAAAACACCCATTTCAGGCAGCATGTAAATAATACATATTATGCATACAAAACAGACATACATGTACATAAAAAGTGAATATAAAATAGTAAAAAGACTGTATGAAAAACATAAAAAGTGGATGAAAATTACATAAAGATGAGATGTACATTTACATGTATATAGCTTGAACTTAAAGTAAAGAGCTCAACGAATTGTTGATTATTATTATATTTTTTTGTTTATATAGAAGTGGGTGCCACATCCCTTATTTTAAAAGCATGTTGCACAAAGGTGCACACTGTTTTTGCCAAAGCAAATGGCGGGTTGAACATGTTTTCAAAGGAAAATGGATAGTTTTGGATCTCAAATGCCCCATAAACAATTGTCTTGCGTAGTTCCTTATACCGGTTGCACTCAATGAGAAAATGATATTCATTCTCAACTTGCTGTTGAGGGCATTTTAAAGCATACAATAAAAGTACAAACAATAAGGTTTACGGAGGTTTCTAAAAGTTTATTGAATTATATTAATGAGTTAGGCCTTACATAACAAATGATATTTCATATATGAACTTTGCAACATCTTGTACAGCTCAAAGCCATTCAACAAGTAAAGTAAACAAAGTGAATGATTCACTTCACTGTTTGCAAAGTTGTCTATGAAACAGTTTCATGTGTCACGCTACAAATTATCATTAGGCAACATAACTCACTTCTGTTGCTATTAGTTATGGACCATTCCCCATTTAGATCTGTTTCTACCTTCCCCTTCGCATCAATTTTCATAACACAAAAAAGTAGAGAAACGATTAATGCAGACGAATACATCTTTGGCACGTGATCTAAATAATGACCTAATGCAACTTCTTCCCGGGAGAGTAAATCATGTGATTAAAAAAGAGACTAGATTAACCGGACCGAATAATAATAATTAGCCGAGGGTGAAACATTCGTTCGGACTTTTCTTTTCGGCAGCGCCGTCTGTACGAAAACGGGGCCGTACGGTGTATTTTAGTGGGTAAAAGGCTGTCGGGTGTTCGATCCCTACATTTACCGAAAGTTCATCCAGATTTTCCGTCGTGCCCCGCACCCACTTGTCAGAGGGCGTAATTAAGGGCCTGACAGTGACAAGGACAGCTGTATAGTCGTTAGGATGTTACGAAAAACCGAGGCCCCGTGTACATTCGCGAGCGGTAAAAAAGATCCCTTGACAGTTGGAATTTGAAGAGTATGATAGTGCCGCTGTCCGAGCAAATTTTTCCTCATTAGCCCATGCAGTTTGGAGCAGGACAGTGGGACGTTAAACCCCATTTCATTTCATTTTGCACGAAAGCGCTGGTTATTTTTACGGTCAAATCAGTTTCTACACTATGAATATCTACCTAGATTAACAGTATTATCAGTATAGGGTGGTAGGTTTCTTAAAATAAAAAAGTTTTCGGTTTGGTTTTGTTTTTTTTAAATCTTCTAACATATAGATTCGGCTGAAATCATAGATTCTATCTGATGGCTTTGGGTGTGGACTGAGAGTGCAATGCGTTAATTGGTTTCTTCTCTGCTATTTTGAAGACTATTAGACATGGTCGTATATTATTGTCGTCTGCCGCGTCCATCGTACATATAGCACTTGTGGACGCCCTGGCGTTTCAAAAGTTGTCATCCGATTTACACACTGAAACCTTTAGATTTTCAATTAAGTTTACTGATTAATACAGTGGTAAAGTTATTATCCCACTGATATGATGTTTTTTACTGAAGTATTAACTCTGTACAGTGTCGTTACAGCCTGGGAGTCACGGTGGCTTAGTGGGTACAATACTGGTGCGCTAACCGGGGGTCCCGTATTCGATCGCTGCGTTTCCCGAGAAAGTTTTCCGGTGTGTTTCCTCCTTGTCAGTGTAGTAGTTTAGGAAAAGAGCCAAAATTAGCATTGGAATAAGACGAAAAAGTATACAATAATTATGATTTAAAACCAAAGTTTTACATTCTATTTTGTTAGAAACTCATTGTATTCCCCCTACTATTATATGGACGCCCTGGCGTTTCAAAAGTTGTCATCCGATTTACACACTGAAACCTTTTGATTTTCAATTAAGTTTACTGATTAATACAGTGGTAAAGTTATTATCCCATTGATATGATTTTTTTTACTGAAATATTAACTCTGTACAGTGTCGTTACAGCCTGGGAGTCGTTTACTGGGGCCTATTTCACGAAATTTTAACTAAGATAAGATCCCAATTTTAGTAATTTGATTGGATAATATTAGATTGATTTTAGTGCTCAGCCAATCAAAATTGAAGTATCTACTAAAATTGGATTTTATCATAAGTTAAAATTGCGTGAAACAGGGCCCTGGTGCGCTAACCGGGGGTCCCGTATTCGATCGCTGCGTTTCCCGAGAAAGTTTTCCGGTGTGTTTTCTCCTTGTCAGTGTAGTGGTTTAGGAAAAGAGCCAAAATTAGCATTGGAATAAGACGAAAAAGTATACAATAATTATGATTTTAAAACCAAAGTTTTGTATTCTATTTTGTTAGAAACTCATTGTATTCCCCCTATTATTATATGTTTCTGCACAAAGCTCGGTTTTAATGTTCTTTGGAGTTTTTTTTAAAATCAATTCATTTCCCACTCAGGTTTATAAGGAGTGCTGCCAGGGATGGGACCCTGGGGTCAACACTTTACAAAAAGAATGGGGCTGTCATGACATATTCAATTTTTTGGAGTACATATACATACAGTGTATTTCATACTAAACTGCAATGTACATGTCATAGCCATAACACAGCCGGATATTACTTAGATGAGGAACAAATAAAAAAACTAAATTAAGAACTATAATACTTATAAATGATCACCTTCAGCTATACTTCCATCAAATAGGGATGATTCCCATTTGATTTCGCTTTTTGTTTTTTTATGAAGTTGTGCAACAAACAGTTGATAATAATCCTTTGAAATAACCTTTTTACCCATGTTTGGGTGTTTTAGGCAGCCATGGTTTTCGAGAAATGTTTTAATAGACTTTGTAATTCCTAAATATTTTGTAAAAGGGGGATTAATATTAAATTTTTTATTGAATTAGGCTAAATTATTTAGATTCCCTTCCTTATATAATTATCATAGATTAATCTGATTCCCTTTTCATACCACTCTTTGTAGTAGATAGGATTTCTGGAAATTGTAATTTTGTTATTGTGCCACACGGGTCTATTAATTATTTCTTTGAAGTTAATTGTTTTCTGGCTAGCATCGTTAAAGTCATAGAGGTTTTAATGTTAATTCGAAATTAGCTTGGGATCTATGTATCGAGTGTTTAGAAATCCAGATGCAAATCAGCTGGATTTTAAGATTTTGCACATTTTATGCACCCCGATCAGCAGTGAATATTCACTAGGCCGCTACAGTGCTGATAAGGATGACATCGATGCGACTTAATGAGTCTCAAATATTAACTTTTTTCTTCCGACAAATTAAATTCTATAACAATTTTTTCATTCATTAGAAAAATAAATGTTTGAAGTATTTGTAGGCAAGAATCATTTCTTATTTAGTATAAATTAATGGGTATTAAGATAAGTAAAATTCACCATTGTCCGAATCAGTAACGTCTTATGTAAATAATGCACGCGCCATTGAGCGAATGATTGACGCGTTGAAGCTGTCATCTTTTACGTGGATGTTAGAAGATAGCATTTTATGGACACAAGAGAAATTGTTTTTAATTAAAATGGTAAATGATAATCTTTGTCCAGTATGTAATAATTCTGTTGAAACGTTGCTTCATTTATTTGCTGATTGTCCAGAACTACGGGTTTTGTTTGATTTATCAAAGATAAGATAATAGAAATTTTAGGAACGGTTACACTGTTGAGCAGTTTAAGTACTGTGTTTTATTTGGGGTACATGTACACTTGAGTGGTATTATTTTCAGTACAACGAAACTAACCATTTACCGTAGAAGAATGCTTACTCCTCTATAGGCCTAGATATTGTTTGTTTATATAAAGCTATTTTTAAAGCCCCAATAACACTCTTGTTGTAACTGAAAAATGTGTCCCAATCTTCATTCTGGTCAACAAATCGTATTATTTTAGAATAATCCAATTAATTGATGATATAAATTTCATATCAACACGCCTAATTTAAAAAATTGGAAAAATTCAACCAATTGATTTGAAAAGTCTAACGTAAACCTTTTCAAATGTGACTTGGATTTTAAAATATTTTCGACCCCTCTGGACAAATAGAATAGGTTGTAATGGATAATTTACACAACAGGTGGGACATTTAAACATCTAGTACTTAGAATAAGGGTATTATTTGTTTTCTGGAGCTACCAAGCCAGCAAGAATGTTATTGTCCCTTTAAGCAAAGTGTATCAGAATCCCCAAAGATGATTTTGTTTTCAAATTTTTCATTCCGTGTACATTTATTAAACTTAGTGATGGAAACGTAATTGATGTACATGTATTTGAAATGGTACTACGAATTGACACCAAGATTATTGGCTTTATCTGTGATCTTTTAAAGTTTTTAGTTATCTTAAATGTACACTCTGTATCGTGTATCTATTGATCAAATAAAAGTAGACAAAAAAGAAAAATGTTTGCGCGCTCATCGGACGTGGGGTGATGGTGGGGGTATGGTCGATCCCTGCGTTTTCCGAGAAAGTTCACCTGGATTCTCCGGCGTGTTTCCCATTGATCAAATAAAAGAAGACAAAAGAAAAATGTTGGCGCGGTCACCGGGGTTGGGGGTTCGATCCCTGCGTTTTCCGAGAAAGTTCATCGGGATTCTCCGGGTTGTTTTCTCCTTGTTGGTGGTGCAGAACCGAGGGCCTGGGAAGAGACAACGTATAGTCGTTCGGATGGGACGAAAACCGAGGCCCCGTGTACACATTGGCGTGTACGTTAAAGAACACTTTGACAGTTGGAATTCGATATAATAACAGGCCGTTACGCCGCGTACGGGCAAAATTCCCCTCATAGCACACTGAATGACGTATGCCCGCCTTCATTCTCCCAGTTGGAACAGAATAGTAGGACGTTAAATCCCATTTCATTTCATTCCATTTGTTACAGTCTACAAGTTATTCCATGTATTGTAAATGATTTTATATAAGATCAATTGAATTTATTATAAGTGAAATTCTCGGTGACATCTCCCTTTAATGTGGGTCATATCTCTACTGATAAAGCTGTTAGTAAAATGCAGAAGCCCCAACGTTCGCCATGGGAAAGGTTGTGTTGACTCTCGTCCTTTGCTATTTTACAAATATAGCGAAGGGGGTTATTGTGACTGATTTAGACGGCGAATGGCAAATCTCTAACAGCAACAAAAGTGAGTGCATTAGTTCTTAATTTATCAAACAATACGGGAGACAACTAAATCATGGTTCTTTTTTACATATGGATCAGGTCCACAGCCAGTCAGCTTGCGTTTGTGGGATTGGGGGGAGGGGTCTCTCTCAGGTATCCGCTGGACAATTGGACGGCTGCTAACGCGTTTTCCAGCCTAGAAATTAATACTCCACATGATGATCCCTGACTGTTTTCTATTAAAAACACTAAATATTGTAGAACTACAGCTGGGAACTCCCCCACTCTGCCCTCAGCAGATTACAGGTATGCATAGGGGTGTGGAGACCGCTGATTTAACATGACAAATAATATCCCAAAGATATGAGTTTTGAGTTTGCGTGGAATATGCAAGAGTCAGATTTGATGCATTTCTGAGCCACGTTATTGGACAATTATTGAACAATATTATAGGGAAATAATGCTGATCAAAACCGGCAATAGTGTCGACAAAGGCACTGAAAACCATTGTTTACTTTTACAATTTGAGACAGGGGCGCAAAGACTCCAAAGCCAAGACGCGTGTCGTTGGATCCCATTCACGTAGCTCCTTATAATAACATTTAATCATTTATTCACCCGTGGAATAATTAAGAATTATTGTGTAGGTTATAACCTTATTGGAACTGTACCTGGAGGTGTTTATACAGCTTTATATGATAATAAAATCATACAAGATCCATATTATAGAGATAATGATGGTAAATATAGATGGATTGGTCTTGATGATTGGACATACTCCAGATCATTTCAATGTAAGTATATTCCCATTTACGTAATGAAACCATGGTATTTTGAACGGCTATTTAACGCGAAATACTAAAATCATTCTAATGAATAGTCAATATACACAGTTTTATAATTACATTACAGATAATAATAAAGATTAGAATTTGTGGTATTTTTTTACGCGTATTTATCCATGTTTAAACTGTATAATATGCTGTTATTTGTCTTTCAGTAAGTGCAGATTCCATACAAAAGAACAATATAATACTAGTAGCAGAAGGTCTTGATACATTTTCTACCATCAGTATCAATGGAAAACAAATTGGTACATCAGAAAATATGTATGTTAGATATACGTATGATATCAAAAACGTTGTTAAGGTATGCATAAGATTAGATCTACAGTTTTGACCTTCATTATTCTTAAAACGATTTAGTTGCTTAGCATTTTAACTATTTCGCCTAAGACTATGATGACATTTTTGCCACGTAGACGAGCAGAAAATTTAAAACAACAATTTTTTTTTACCGTTAAATTTTGATTCTGGTCGTGCCACCCCGTTCTACCCAGAGAGTGGGTTAAACGATTAAGTCATCTGTTTTGAGTTACTTGTTCATTGCGCACGGCTACATATATGCACAGTATTGTCATATTCGACCATATAACAATTCTGCCACCGATCCCTATTTCCTAATTAGTTTTAAGTATACAACTTTTATTTTTTATGAGGGGGGTCACGGTGGGTAAGTGGGCAAGACGCTGGCTCTCTAGCCCGAAGGTCGGGTGTTCAATCCCTGCATTGGCCGAGAAAGTTCATCCAGATTTTCCGACGTGGTTCCCCCTAGTCATTGACGGACGAAGGGCCTAGCAGGGGCAGCTGTCTAGTCGTTCGGATGGGACGAAAAACTGAGGTTCCGTGTACACATAGGCGTGTATGTAAAGGATCACTTGGCAGTTGAAATTGGATATTAGAGTAGCCTATAGTGCGCTGTCCGGGCAAACTCCCCCCCCCCCCCATGTAACACTGTATGGCGTTTGCCGGCCTTTATTAGCCCAGTCGGAGCAGAACAGTAGGATGTTAAACCTCATTTCATTTCATTTCATTTTTTTTTATTTAATCAAAGAACAATTTGTTCTTTTCTGCCGGAATTGATTATTGGTAATCATATTGCAAACTTTGCGATCGCGTCCATAAACGGTTAATTCTGTTGCATAAGAAAAAAATTCAAATGGCATTCGCTCCATTCATGTATAGACGTAGATTATTATTTATATGTTATCATATCTTTTATAGGCTGGAAACAATACCATAACAATTGCTTTTCGTTCTGCCGTAAAAGAAGCTGCATTATTGGCCAACCAATCCGCATATAACATTCCACCTGATTGTACAGCTCCAGCCCAACATGGCGAATGCCATGTTCATTTTATACGTAAAGCTCAGTGTTCATTCAGCTGGGATTGGGGACCATCATTTCCTGTTCAGGGCATCTGGTAAGATTGTATATTTTGCCAATAGCACATTAATTTGATTTTGTTCATTTCATTAACCCCTTTTGTCTGTCATTTATATATTATCATATATACACAAAGAACAAAGTTAAGCACCAACCAAGAAAATAAATTCTAATTAGTTAAAGATTATGACAAAACTGAGTCTCCATCGAAACCGTGAGATTAGGCATTGATGGCAGGCTAACACACCAAGATCGTACACTCAATGAATTGTTTGCGCTCTTTTTTTCAAAATGCATGCAGGCACATTTTTGCCCTGCATTACCGAAAAATATTTTCCTGTGATTATTGTGGCTACGTATTCCCCACGAAAGGTGAAGGAATAGGTTTAGAAAAGCAGGAATCTGGACCGGGGGAATAATTAAATACCCCCTTCTTCCAGATTATCCATCAGGGTGTACTTTTTTCCTGTAAAGTGTTGCTGGAATATGAGGGACTGGCAAAGAGCAAAATTAATCCACTGATCGGATGGGAGCAGGTTGTGTTCTGTTGTGTGTCCCAGGGTTTGGGGACTAGGATCGTCAGACAAACTGTCTAATGGTTTGAGATCATTATATAGAGATCAACAAGACAGCAATTGTCCCTCCAGCTTATTATGCGACTTACGCATGGGATGAGAAGAAGTAATTATATCTTTGGGCTTAAAATGGCATTTGTCTTTATCAGTGGTCATGTTCAAGGTTCATCAGGACTCTGCAATGTCCTACCCGACACTACATTAACATCGAGATTAAACCGTTATCAATTATTGAAGTTCCAAAACCGCTGTTTCACCAACCTGGATACGCCCAGGTTTAAATGACAGCATTGAATCATAAATCATAGTAAAACATACACAGGTACTTAACACTTTTTTTTGTGTAGACTTGTTATAGATAGAAAAGTGTACATTCGATATAGTCCAATAATTGAGCAAACCGAAGAAACATTTCCATTTGTTTTCCTTCTCTTTTGGATTTTTTAGGCAGAGAATTTATTTACAGGCTTTTGATACAACTGTTATAAGGGAATTTTCTGGCTTAACAAAACTAGGTAAGGCTTGATTAATATAATATAGCGATTCAAACCGTTGTTGTATACTGAAAAATATACCAAGAAATATTACTATACAAAACACGACAAGTTTACCATTCTTGAACTAATATGAAACGCTTAAAATCGAAAACCTTGAAATATTTTAACTCGGTCGTTTATTTTATTTTAGCTAGTGATAATACATGGAGTGTAGATGTTGAAGTACATTTTGATGTAACAAGTGGAAGTATAACAGGAAAACTAGAAACACAACTTGTAGGAACACCTGTTTCTTTGACACAGCAGATCACGTTAAACACTGCTAATAGTATTCGATATATCCTGAATATACCAAAGGTAATTTTAAAGAACCCATGCCAGTTAGAATTCGGAATAAAATGGGATTTTGACGATCTACTGTTCAGAACAAACCGGAATAAGGAAGACGGGGAATTCGTCAGTTTAATTAGTAATACGTAAAATACTACACATGATGGCTTATATCCAGGAAAGCCATGCAATTTTAACATTTTTGCATCACCCTCACAGTATTTCCTTTGATTACATCTAATACTTCAGGAATGTGACATTGATGATGACGCCAATATCAATAACATAACCGAACATTTTGTATGTTAACAGGATGTTAATATAGATCTATGGTGGCCAAATGGATATGGTAATCAATCTTTATATCAACTTACAGTAAACTTCACTAGTGATAACAACCAGGAATCAACAGCTAAATCTATTAAGATTGGATTTAGAACTGTAGAAATTGTACAAGATCCAGTATCATTAAGTAATAGCGACCAAGGTAAATACAAAACATTTAATTTTAAAATTATATTACTATTAAAGGGGCGTTATCGGAGATTAGATAAAGAGTTGACAGCTGTTCTCGCTATAATAGCTAACAAATAGATAACGTAAATAGAATAATGCTGAAAATTTCAGTCAATTACTCCACTCTGAACTGAGATATTACCTTTTGAATTTTAGGGTAGCCTCGATCATCATTACTCAAGTCGAATATCCACTTTTACCCTTCACAAAATGTATTCCAATCCGCTAAATATCAGAGGCTGGTGATGGCATAAGTTAATTACATGTAATGTCTAATTAATAATTTAGATAACATTTCAGGCCTAAAGAAAGGCCCACAATAGGCAGATTAAGCTCTTGCATAATGGATGTTTAATCTTTCAAAATATTGCTTTATTCATAGGACTGACATTTTTCTACAAAATAAACGATGTACCAATATTCTTCAAGGGTACTAATTGGATTCCATCAGATAGTTTTCTAGAGAGAGTGACATATGATAGACTAAGAATACTTTTAACATCAGCCGCGGAGGTTCACATTAATTCAATGAGAGTTTGGGGTGGAGGAGTAAGTTAATATCTTCATATAATTTACAAATTCAAAATGTGTCCCATATACATGTACACCATACAAATTATTCGTGGTATCAATGTCCCCAACTACTAGGCGATCAGTCCCACACAACCGACATTTTGACACATGCTGGAAAACCCTGAGGAATTTTCACAGCCAACTCGAAGATCGACCCCTTGCTTAGTAAACCAGTGCCTTTATAACTGATCCATCGGAGGGGGGGATTCCCTTTTCATAACCAGGGTCACGCCAAAAGTAAATATCAAGCTCAATTTTAGGCATTTAAGCTTCTAAAAGTTTCCCTTGTTAAGAAAAAAAAAGTTTCCGCGGCTGTTTATAAATTCATTTCATCGAAAATAGATAGCATGAACTTGTATTAGAAAAATCGCTTATACTGAGAAGGTGTAGGTCAATATTATTAAATAATGAACAATTACATATTACAGGTTTATGAAAGTGACTATTTTTATGAATTAGCTGATGAACTGGGAATTATGATATGGTCAGATTTTATGTATAGTGTAGCCTTATATCCTACAACTAAATCATTCCTTGATACTGTTACCATAGAAACAAGACAACAGGTTAATATTAAATTACTATGTTTATAATGTGCCCCTTACTCCATGCTGTTACCATAGAAACACGACAACAGGTTAATATTGAATTACCATGCTTATAACCTAACTCTTACTGGAGACTGTTACCATAGAAACACGACCAATTACCTCATCTTTACTTGATACTGTTACCATAGAAACAAGTTAACGGGTTGATACTTTATAAATGTAACTTTATTTTAATTGATATGACTTGATAATGTTACCATAGAAACAAGATAACAGGTTAATACTTTGTGACTGTAGCCTTATTTTAATTGATATTAAAGCTCTATTCCCATAGCCATGTCTTTACGTAATTCTTGATACCCAAAGAAACAGTTTATTTAAGTAAACATTACTTTATTGCAATACTTACCATTCCTTAGTAGTATTACCATAGATTAATATTAACACATATTATACTATACCTACTTGCTGTATTCTTAATTGATACCTTATAAATGTTTATATAATAATATTTTCTCGATATTATGCTACCTTTGTTCAGTTCAGCAGTGTCTGTACCAAAAATCATCACCGTAATATCACTATGCATCGAACTTTCTTTAACTAGAATAAAGGTTCATGTTGAAACATCTTATCTAAATATAGGTCCTTAGTCAAGAATTTATTGTAATAATAATGTGGTAATTTAATATCCGTTTTTGTTTTAGATGAGACGCCTAAAACATCATCCCAGCATTGTTGTGTGGGCTGGAAATAATGAAAATGAAGCAGGCATTGTACAAGGATGGTATGATTAACTACAGACATCTTTTTTGTCTCATCCAAACTGTTTATTGTAAAAATATATCATGCTTCAGCCACTCCTAAATTTACCTTTGAGATAAAACACTTTCATATTCTTGATACCCACATGTTATTTACTGATATTGTAAAACAGCTTTGTCTATTGCATAATGTACAATCTGTTCACTTATTGTATGTTGTGCATTGCATATTTAGGAAAATGAATTTCTATCTAGGTTTGGAGTGAAAGATGTTGATCCATATAAAACAGATTACATAAAGTTATACATAGATACTATTGGTACTGTTGTACAAAAAGAAGATACCACTAGAGAATATTTATCATCAAGTCCTTCGGATGGGAAACTTACAAAACAATCTGGAGGAATTGCTAAAAATCCATCTTCAGAATATTATGGTGACAGTAAGCATGATAATTATTTTATTTTGAATGTGACATGGATGAAAAGAGTATTTTTGGTCGTGCTGAAAGGGCAATTGTAGTGGTGACATTAAAATTTATGATTAAAAAATGTTATTCATTCGCGTATTGTTCATCCTTTAATTATATGCACAGCAGAGAGAAAAAAAAGTATGACAACACCTTAATGTTTATTGTGCTCAAGAAGCATTTATTAAGTAATGAAATATATGCAAAAGTGGAATGGGGATTTGGATGTATTCTGTCCCCAGTATGTACCAGTGAAAGTTGCCGTGAATTCCTTGCATCACGGAAAGAATGTTATAACAACGCTCTGATAAACCTTGCTGGAACTCTGCGAGAGAGAGTTTGATTGCGCGATTAACTATGTTAAAAGGGAATGGTAACCTCACCGCCCCTATCTTACAGAACTGTTTATAATCGGCTCAGATCGGCACGATATGGCCCTAAAAGACGCATTTAGCGGCCGTTCTGACAGTCGCTTTTTTGTTGATGACGGATGGCAGAGCGACGAAGGAACATTCTAAAACAGGTTCTACGGGGTTGACAATCATCCTCCTCGCACTATGCGAATCTCTGTGTCAGGGGAGTGTTGCTACACTATCGTGACCAGCAAGAGGTCTGACCTGAATCCAATTAAGCATATCTTGCAAATTCTTGGATGTAAAATCCTTCAAAGGGATCCAGATTTGGATAAGTCACTACGCCAGTATATAAACTTAACCTAAACCAAGTTCAGATCGACGGTTTTATTAAGTCGGTGTCGTGGAGAAGAATTCAACAAGTGATCCAGTCTGACAGCTATTATTGACTTTGTTGGTTGTTTTTACGACAATGGACAATTGTTACCTGAACGTATAATAGCTAACATATCTGACCAAACACTAGCATCATATTCAAATAGGGGTGTTGCGATACTTTTTTCCTCTATATTATGTGACTTTATGGGAATAATTGTACCCCAACCCCTTGCAAGCAGACATTCACCTGTAGATAACGCCTAGAAAAATTTCATTTGCATGTTCTTGTGTAGATGTTTGCTTTATTCTTATTTTTAAGTTCACTATTATGACTACAATGCTGATTTGTGGGATTGGAGAACATTCCAAATTCCTAGATTTGCATCTGAATATGGAGCAGAGTCATGGTGTAATTATGATACGATTGTACCAGTTTTTGCTGAAGCAGATTTGGATTATTACTCGGCCATGGCGGAATGGCGTCAACATCATCCAGACGGTGAGTTATTGTGTCATTTGAAGCAAGAGAACAATAAAACCGGTTTTAAAACATTTTATTTCGTTTTAGCTCAAAAACAGCGGGGTCTGGGCCACGTCCTGTATGGTGTTAGCATGATGCAGTGATAGTTTGCTCCTACATTGTAAAACTCCTCCTTTTTTGAGCATATAAATCACTAGACTGGGGCGAAAAACAAACATCCACCTGAAGTGGCTGTATGGTTTTATACATTCTTTTCCAGGAAACAAACAAATGGTTGATGAAGCTATGAAGCATATACAACTTCCTAATTCACCAGATCGGAAACAAAAATTTCAGGATTTAATATACGTCACTCAGGTAATCATCACATTCTACCTAAAACGCATTTTTTTTTGATTCAGCCTTCAGAAGGGTTATTCTTGTATAATTTACAGAAAACTTCATTTATGTCTGTTATTCTAGATTTCCTTTTTATACGCCCACATTTTTATGTGGACGTATATTGTCGTCGCCCCTGTCCGTCCGGACATGCGTCCGTCCGTCCACAATTTGTTTGTGGACTCTCTCCAGGTCACAATTCTTATCCGATTTTGACGAAACTTGAAATATAGGTTTATCCCCAAAAGATCTCGGCTGCTTTCGATATTGGCATGTATCGGATGAAAACTTCATGGATTATGGCCCCTGATTGTACGAAAAATCACGTTTTTAGCTTGTGGACCCTATAGAGGTTACAATTTTAAACCGATTTTGATGAAACTTGACATGCATGTTTATAACCCAAAGATCTTGGTTCCTTTCGATATTTGCGTCTATCGGAATGTAATTTCCTGAATTATGGCCCCTGATTGTCCGAAAAATCACCCTTATTAGCTTGTGGTCCCTCTGGAGGTCACAATTATTACCCGATTTAAAAAACCGTTTGATTATATCACCGTTACACCCTAAGGATGGTTTAGTTCGAATTTCGGGAAAATCGGACGAAAATTGCCATACAAAATGGCCGCCGTTTGTACGCGAATACTGTTAAAAAAATGGTATATCAAGGTTGTGGACCCTGTAGAAGTCACATTTTTAATTCGATTTTGATGAAACTTGAAATCTATGGTAATAACCCAAAGATCTTGGTTCCTTTCGATATTTGCGCATATCGGAACGTAACTTCCTGAATTATGTCCCCTGATTATACGCAAAATCGCCATATTTTAGCTTGTGGTCCCTCTGGTGGTCACAATTATTATCCTATTTAATAAAACGGTTGATAGTATTACCGTTACACCGTAAGGAAGGTCGGGAAAATCGGACCAAAATTGACAGACAAAATGGCCGCCGTTTGTACGCGAATACTGTTAATAAATTGTATATCATGGTTGTGGACCCTGTAGAGGTTACAATTTTAATTCGATTTTGATGAAACTTGAAATGCATGGTTATAACCCAAAGATCTTGGTTCCTTTCGTTATTTGCACATATCCGATCATAACTTCCTGAATTATGGCCCCTGATTGTCCGAAAAATCGCCTATGGTCCCTCTGGAGGTCACAATTATTATCCGATTTAAAAAAACGTTTGACTTTATCACCGTTACACCCTACGGAAGGTTGAGTTCGAATTTCGAGAAAACCGGACCATAATTGCCAGAAAAAATGGCCGCCGTTTGTACGCGAGCAGTGTAAAAGTATGGTATATCAAAGTTGTGGACCATGTAGAGGTCACAATTTTAATTCGATTTTGATGAAACCTGAAATGCTTGTTTATAACCTAAAGATCTTTATTCTTTTCGATATTTGCGCATATCAAATTGTAACTTAATGAATTATGGCCTTTGATTGTAGGAAAAATCACTTTCGGTATTGCTTGTTCTCTGTCTATCTCTCGAACAATTATTATCTGATTTAAAAAAAAAACTCTGATTATATTACTGTTGCACCGTAAGGAAGGTTGAGTTCGAATTTCGTGAAAATCGTACCAAAATTGCCGGAAGAAATGGTCGCCGTTTGTACGCGAATAGTGTAAAAATATGGTATATCATGGTTGTGGACTCTCTACAGGACACAATTCTTATCCGATTTTGACGAAAAGTAACATTTCTAGGTTGTGTACCGTCACACCATAATCATTGTCGGCTTCGAATTTCATGAATATCAGACTGGAACTGACCAACAAAATGGCTGCTCACAATACAGTAAGAAATACAGGACTTATTGATGTAGGAAAAATCACTTTCGGTATTGCTTGTTCTCTATCCATCTCTCAAAAATGTGGGCGTATCCTGCCTGGCAGTGCCAGCCTATCTTTTTTGTTTTAGAAACATTACAATATTCATGATAATTTGATTGTTTGTAGATGCATCAAGCCATGGCAATGCGTGTTCAAACAGAACACTATAGAAGACATACTAATATACTGGGAAAAGATGGCCGTGGAATGACAATGGGAGCTTTCTACTGGCAGTTAAATGACATCTGGCAAGCACCAACATGGGCTTCCATAGGTAATGTAATATTTTCCATTTAGAAAGTATTTTCGAGACATACGTTTTGATGCTGTATTCTGTCCGTTGACCAAGTTCATTAGCCTCTGGTCGTAGAATGACTATGTGGGAAATACACATGCTTAGTTCTCTTTAGAAAAATGTTGCATTCTTCCCGTTTAGTTGCAGGGGCGGATCTAGGAATTTTGAAAAGGGGGGGGGGGGGCGCCGCAAAATGAGGGCACTGACTGCGGAGACGGGGCGCGCCGCTGAGACGGGGTGGGGGCCCCAAGAAAATTATCCGTCATTTCCTTGCATCTGTAGCCAATCCAAGAGCTATTTGGCTGATATTTTCGTCTTAACGTTCGGAAATCGTAGAAAGAGAGCCTTAAAGAAATGCTAATTGAAAGGCACTTTCAGTAGTAAAAAAGGGCACTGTCGAAAATTAGGGGGGGGGGGCATTGAATCCGCCTCTGAGTTGTACAAGATACATTCTTCTTAGAATACTCAAATGCCTTATGGGAAACAGCTATTGTTCCTATGCAGTGGAAACTATGTTACTCGGGATTCCCTCTTTAAATTTATTGTTTCAAATTACTTACATATTTTTTTCAGATTATGACTTGAAATGGAAGATGTTACATTATTATGCCAAGCATTTCTTTGACCCAAATTTGATTTCACCATACATCAATGGCACAGATCTAAATATATACATGGTTATAGACGAAATTCCGAATCATTTATACAGACATCCCGACACCCATACTCTAGAATTTAGAGCATTACAAGAGCGACAGATAGTGAGAGAAATTTATCCTAGAGATGTTGATTTCGAATTGAAGAAAATGGCGGAGGCTATGGACAACACTGTAATTATGGAGATGTATACTTGGAATAACTTTACACCATTAAAAACATGGACTATTCCCTATAAAGTAAGTACATGTACTGTCATAGTTCCGTTCATTTTATAACATAAAAATAAATCAACTATTCCCGGTATGGTAATATCAACATTCACTTATCATTTTAAATACCTTATTGCAATTATTGCGTCGAACACACACTCAAATTTTTTTATGTTTTTTTTTATTTTTCAGTTAAACAAAACGTCGGGCTTAATTTTTCAACGTAATTTAGATAGTATTTTATCTGAAGCCGGTTGTCCAGATAAGAAAAAATGCTTTCTTTATTTCTATCTGAACTCTAAATCTAATCCTCTTAGTACAAGTTGGCTACCCTTAAATTACTTCAATTATGATATGAAGAATACCATCAACAAAGCACAAATACAAGTAAGTTCCATTCTGCATGCCGTGCGTTTTGTGCCTTTACATGCTTTATTCATAATTTTGGCAATACGATGGAAACATCCAATTGGCATTCTGGATAATTTTCCTGCATATCTTAATTTATATTTGGACACACGGGCGTACGGTTAACCCAGAAAGTAAGAGAGGTTCCTTCCCTAAGACGGCATAATCTTTAGATGACGAGCTCATTCCATGACAGCAATGTAACACAAGAATAGGTCCTTAGTGTATTGTCATTCACTTTTTCTACTGAAACACGAGATTTTGTATTATAAATTTGTTCCCTATTTATTTGAATTTTCGTGTACGGTACTTTCACTATCTCTACATGTACGTTGTATATATACTATAAATTCACACTTTTCTATTTTAGATAACCAATGTTACATATCAGTCTTCTACTGAATTCACTGTTGTTTTATCTACTGATAATATAGCACCATTTGTATGGATTAACGCCCAGGGAATATACGGAAGATTTTCTGATAATGGTTTTATTATGAAAGATCCTGTAGTTGAACTGAAGTTTACAACGTGGCATGATATGGACATTTTTGATTTCAAGAAATCTCTTAGCGTCAAATCTTTAATGGACATTTACTATTAGAATAAAATAAATAGGCTACAGCATAATATTTTTTCCTCTGATTCCCATAAAGATAGCCTAAGATATTATATGATGAATACTAACAGTGAATGAATAATGATGGCACATTTATATGTCAAATTAGATAGATAAAATGATATAATAAAAAATTACAAACTTGACGTGTCTGAAAGCCATTTCAGGGATTATTAATTTATTGCAACAAACCCCTGCTCAATCTATGAGTTTCGGTGAATCTTGCGTTGGGCCTCTTTAATCCAATTAAATCCAAACCGAGAGATTATTTATTATCGTCAGATGGTGGGAGGGGAAATAATGATATAGACGTGTGATATCACAATTAATGTTATACATCAATGAAATTCAGTCACAATGTAATCTTATTAATTCATTATAAAAAAAAATGGCATCAATCGGGAGGCAAACACCCTCCTGTAACTTGTAAAAATTCCTGGATACGCCCCTGTTGTGGTCGTTAGCTGGTCTCACATTTAGCTACTGATAGGAAACTTTTCCTGTGGGAAGAATAGTCAATCGTCATAATAAAGATGGGTTATAAAAGAGATAAAGTTAAATCTACATGTACGCATGTAGGGAAATTTTAAAATCTTTAAGAAATAATTTGTCAGTTATGTCTTTTTGTTTTGTTTTTGTGTGTTTGTTGTTGTTTCTCCAGAATTTTTTTCTTCCACCCGCAAAACTAGAAACCATCCATCGCTAATAAAAAGGAAATAATTATATAAACAGCTGTATATTGTTACGATTCCAGTACAAGAATTTGTAATAGCATGTTTGATAGTGTATTATCCTACCCAAACAAAGATATAGTTATTCTGATAATGAATATTTATCAAGTTTTGAGATAAGCGAATATCTAGATAGTCGAATATTCTACAATCAAGTTATCCATTGCTTTTGGTGAAATGATATACAACATGTCGGTAGTTGTTTTGGTATTTATTGTTTGCTCCTTTACAGTAAATGCATTAGAAACAACAAATTTAAATGGAGAATGGCAAATAAATAACAGTAACAAAAGTAAGTTATGCATCAAATTAATATCGATTCAAAAGTATAAAACAAGTTAATTACACTGACAATAACAAGATAAAGCTAATTAAAGGTTTCCAACTTTTGCCTCCTTCAACATTTATCTGAAATGAATTACTGTAAACATATATTAATTCCACCAGCAACGTGTGAAATTAACAGAGTTTTGTTAATCGAGGCTATATCTACTTATATCATACAGTAATGCATAAAGTTCCAGTGGATTAGTATAGCTATCTCGATTTAAAGACCTCGGCATATTTTTCTTCTCATAGTACCTGACGGAATGCTAGAATTTGGACGGCTCAAAGTACTAGTTTAAAATGCAATCTAGACAGGATCATTCAGATAGATGTGTTGATGAATACCTGCAGTTTGCAGAACATACTTGGCGTGTATTCATATCTGCGGCCATTATCGATAGTAATACGAAACGGACATTAAATTTGACTGGAAAAATTGGTGTAGATAACATAAATATTGGTGTAGATAACATAAATATTGTCGTTTCTTTAAACTGGTTACATAGTCCTCCAGTTTTGACGCTGGTGAAGCAAATACACATGAACCTATTTTACACGACATATATTGTTGTTCACAAATCTAACGTAGTTTTTTATACGTTTATTTCTCGACTCGAAGTGTGAGATAAAATGTCCACTGGGTTCCACATGACATGCTTTCTGGAGTATTAGAGGAGTAAGCAGATATGATTTGTTATTTCCTTAATCTTGTTCGATCCACTTTACTTAGACATTTTACAAATACAAATAGTGGTAACCTAGCGATTGTTCGGGGATTATTCTTCATAACTCTCCTGAGCTTGTTTTACGCTTCATAATCAAAATTTCTCATATCTAAGCAATGACTTGCATCCACAACAGGTTCAATCTTGGCATGACTAGACTAATTACTTGGTCTAATAATGAAACACGAATCTCCAGTTTTGACAGTCATCGAGGTCAAAAAGTTCCACTGGTTCAATTTGTTGGATTTTCCATAGTAATCACGTACAGTGTGGTTAAAGGACAGACATCCGAGAATCATTTCCCCCAGCCCCTCCCTTCCCAAATTTTCATTTTAAAATAAATAATGTAATAAAATGAAGGTTGTCGGGTCTGATGGGGTTCCTTCAGGGGCGGATTGGGGCCGGGAACCGGCCCGGGCTCTCCTATCGGAGTGGCCCCTTTTAATGACCGCGGAGGATTCCGAATTCTGACCCACACCAAGCACTCACGGCCCAGAAAGTCTATTATATCAGCCCGTTCCAGATTCCACCGGCCACATACAACATGATCATCATCGCTCCATGACCGGTCCATTACCCCCCCTAACCCATATAATGTTCAGTAGAAAAAGGCCTTTTTCATTTTTTGCTTTCGTTATAAATGCTTTGCTGAATGGAGTCATTCAAGAAGTGACATTCTTTTAGTTAGAAAGGGATTGAAGATCCCTCGGGCGACATTCTTTTTAATTCATTGTTATGTGTTTGAGAATATTGATCTGTGGTGTAAATTTAACTTTATATGCTTGGAAGTCAATGACAATTTTATTTAAATCAAGGTCAGCTATTATAATCATATCTTTACAGGATATGGTATGATTGTAATCTACACTCACCATATGTTAATTTACATATGGTTTTATCGGTTTATCATGACGTATGTTTATTTTAAAGGAAGGGTTTCGGTTTTACTAAATCTCTCATATACTAAATCGAAAGGCAACATTTGTTCCATCTGATGAGTTATGTTGATGGATGAAAGGGTAATTTCATCTAAGTCAGTGGAAATCTAAGACACTTTTTATATTCAGGACTCTCCACCCGTTCCACACTTTAAGATGCATTCGCGATTAAATTTACAAATAAATTGCAAAACAGGCTGGTCCTAAAATACGTGAAATACATCATCAAGTGCATCTATATTTTCTGATAACGTTCAAAAGCCATTTTTACTCAAAACGACACTATTTGATACTGCTAGAAGGCTTTGAATTGACAGGAGGTGTGAAAACAGTAGTTCAAACGATGCCTCATAAACCTTGTCTATATGGATATTAGCGGGACAGGGATATACAAAAATGCATGCTCTTTGTGGGAAATAACCATAGTCAATAAGTAATCCAACTTGTATTTCAAGTAGTTGAAAATGCAGATTTTAAAAATGTGAGGCAATACAATTTTAATTTGAACTTGTAGGTTATACCCTTATTGGAACTGTACCTGGAGGTGTTTATACAGCTTTATATGATAATAAAATCATACAAGATCCATATTATAGAGATAATGATGGTAAATATAGATGGATTGGTCTTGATGATTGGACATACTCCACATCGTTTCAATGTAAGTAACAAACACAAAGACAACTATTGAAAAATCGTTCAAAAACTTAATACGAAAGGTATATTCAAACCATATCGATTTAACTGAAAAATACATATCCCACACGCTGGAGCTATGAACATATTGCTGCAGAGGTAAAAGCCAACATCATTACTTTATTTTGGTATTTACATCAATATTTAATGCCATTCTTCAATGAGATAGGGATTTAAATCGTATAATTAGAAGCATTTCTTTATTTCAGTAAATGGAGAGTCAATACAAAAGAACAATATAATACTAGTAGCAGAAGGTCTTGATACATTTTCTACCATCAGTATCAATGGAAAACAAATTGGTACATCAGAAAATATGTATGTTAGATATACATATGATATTAAAAACATTGTTAAGGTAAATGCATGCCCCATTTCAACATGTTTCTGTTATTAAAATAACATTCCCGTACTTGATATTGTGCTGTCATCTGTGCTAGGTTAAGAATAGACATTACTTACCAGCGCTAAATAGCTTAGATACTATTTAATTTTCGTTGTTCCGATAAAAGACCAACGTTTAGCATCATTAACACCATCCGTGTTGTCCTGCTGCCTCATGACTGCGTATTTTAAAACTTCACAGATTTACAACATTTTTTAAAGCAGTGTTGGATTCCAACTTCATTCGGCGAAGAACAGGATTGTGTGTTAAAGCTATAAGAGTTACAGATTCCATTTAACTACAATGCTTTAAATATATTTCAGCCTGGTAATAACACAATAGCAGTTGCCTTCAGATCAGCTGTAAAAGAAGCAGAAAAGTTGGCCAATGAGTCGGCCTACTTTATTCCTCCGAACTGTACAGTACCAGCCCAACATGGTGAATGTCATGTCCAATTTATACGTAAAGCTCAGTGTTCCTTTAGTTGGAATTGGGGACCATCCTTTCCCGTGCAGGGTATCTGGTAAGCTTAAAGTTCTCAATCTTTTATAAAACAATAACCTTGATCTTACATGGATTTAAACAATATGGTCGTCTTAAGTAATGCTCTTCTCATTCTTTTCATAAAAATGTATATATGTTTCACTGATTGGGAAACTCTTTAAAATTCTTTAAGGCAGGACATCTATATCCAGTCATTTGATACAACTGTTATCAGAGAATATTCAGCTTTAACAAAGAAAGGTATAGTTGCATTTATTGAACTGAAACGTCATCACTTCTCTTCTCTAACAATGCACGCGAGAAATCGACGCTTCTTTATTAATCATATATGGGTAAAGTTATCAATGCAGTTTCAAAAATGCTGATGTAATTAAAACGTGGGTGTAATAATTTAAGTAAGCAAGAATACTCTGGTAGGGTCTATAGTCTGTTGCTTAATTATGCTGTGTTGAACTGCTTTTTCTTATTATTTGAATAAAAATAAAACAAAATGTGACGGTTTGTAAACAGACATGATCGTAGAATGCTCATTATGAATCTTATAAATTTAGGCAAACCAAAGTAATACTATTATAATGAAAGGGCTAAAGAAAAGTAGATTTATAGTGTATGGTTTACAATCAACATGCTCAACGCTCTATAACTTGAATATTTTCTCCTCTACTTTTAGCTAGTGATAATACATGGAATGTAGATGTTGAAGTACATTTTGATGTAAGAACTGGAAGTATAACAGGAAAACTAGAAACGCAACTTGTAGGAACACCTGTTTCTTTTACCAAAGTGATAGTATTAAATCCTTCTAACAGCAGTTTTAAATTTACTCTTAATATACCAAAGGTAACTTCTGTCTCCCATACATAAGGTGTTTCAACCAACTCTTCCAAGGCAGCAGCCTAGAATTTAGCCAAACGTGAATATGCTTCCAATCCTAAAATAAAGGTCTATCATGTTTTGTCACTAACTTATTCTGTGTGTTTTCTTACATTGTTCTTAAATTTGTGATGTACTTGTTTTTACTCACTGAGTCTGACTATGAAACTGTTGCAATAACTCAAAACACATCACTATCACCTTCACCAGCTCCATTACTCCTCCACCAGATTCCAGATCACTGCATCAACCCAAAAAGTGAAATAGTTCAAGAATAAACAATACTAATTATCACACGGTATGATTCCCGTTTCAATTTTATCCATATAAGATAGAGAGTGTTTCATTATAATCCTATAATCCTTAAACATTATCTGTTTTCAAATACGGAATCATGGTATTATAATATGCATTTTATTTTGATTTGACAGGAAATGAATATCACCTTATGGTGGCCTAATGGATATGGAAATCAATCTTTATATCAACTTACAGTTAAATTTACTAGTGATAATAACCAGGAATCAACAGCTAAATCTATTAAGATTGGATTTAGAACTGTAGAAATTGTCCAAGAACCAGTGTCAAGCAATCCGAAACACGGTATGTTTTTGTTCCATTCTTGTTTAAAGTATTGAGGATCTCATGCAGTTTAACAATTTGCTTTAATCGATGGTATCATCTAGTCAGTGTTTTATGCTGTAAAACATAATTAATGATAGAAATGTTCAAACTCTTCAAAATCCAACATGATAATCTAAGGTCGAATTCGAGTAAGCTGTTTCGGTGTGTTTTCCTTTTTCCCTGTTTAACATATGATTATTTTGATTTTAGGACTGACATTTTTCTACAAAATAAACGATGTACCAATATTCTTCAAGGGTACTAATTGGATTCCATCAGATAGTTTTCTAGAGAGAGTGACATATGATAAAATAAAAATACTTTTAACATCAGCTGCCGAGGTCCATATTAATTCAATGAGAGTTTGGGGTGGAGGGGTAAGTGTATATCTGTTATTTTAATTTTGATCTTCATTTAGGTAGATATATTTATATTGTTGCGTATTTCTGTAAGTGGCTAAGTGGACATGTATTAAAGTTTGAGATACCACTGTTCGAATGAAAATTATATAACGAGATGAATGCGTGATTCTTAGTGGTTAATATTGTGTATTCAAGTCATGGATTCTACCAATCTTGTATTCCCAATCTCGTTGTACTCCGATACATCCATCCCACTTCGTATGGCCCCTGTGCGCAAGCGAATTATTGATGCAAAAATATTTACCATATAAGCATAAATCCCTTTTAACAGAGATGTATAAAGGTGTCGTTACAGAACACAAATACAGCAGAACAAAATAACTGCGTTTACATTTACCTCTTGAAAACCTAACATTATGTAATAGTAGCAGATCAGCACGAATGTTATCTAACCAACTGCTCAGTTTTTTCTATACGATTTTAAAAAAAAACGGTTATCGAAAGCCTAATACTATGTTATAATAACAGATTAGCACGAATGTTATCCAACTGTTCAGTTGTTCTATTACGATTTTAAAAAAATGGTTTATTGACATTCTCTAAAGACCGGTGTATACAGAATACATTTTTGATATTACTTTGTTTTGTATCTTTAGATTTATGAAAGTGATTCTTTTTATGAATTAGCTGATGAATTGGGAATTATGATATGGTCAGATTTTATGTATAGTGTAGCCTTATATCCTACAACTAAATCATTCCTTGATACTGTTACCATAGAAACACGACAACAGGTTCATATTAAATTACTATTCTTATCGCCTTATCATTACTTGAAACTGTTACCATAGAAGCAAGACAACAGGTTAATAAATAACTTATTATATCTATTACCGAATATTTACTTGTATTGGATGTAAAAGAGTGGTAGCGACAAGGTTAGACCAGGAAGTAGCATGCATGGCCGATTTTGTCTCCTATTTTCAAGTCAAAAGTTGGTGATTATTTATGTTTTAGGTTAGACGTATTAAGCATCACCCTTGCATTGCGGTTTGGGCTGGTAATAATGAAAATGAAGCTGGAATAACACAGGGATGGTATGATAAAAATCTTTTTGCTGAATCAATAGGGATGGGGTATAGGGATGTCTGAAATTAAGAAAAACGTGTGCCTGCCACCACCCCCAGACAATTCTGTAAAATTGATTCGATTTTATGAATTGTGATGAAATGAAACTTTTACTCAACCCAAAATGTGGGTGCCCCTTCAAACATGGCTGGCCTAAAGACCGTGTGTGGGTAACCCCTGGAACGTGTGTGATTGGGGGGCGGGGGGCAAAGTGATGTATAAATATTAATGTCTTGGCGTAGGATAATGTTACACAAGCCAGATTGCTGTAGATGTATGTTATTTGTACAATTCTGTATTAAACTGATTCTTAGGTTTGGAGTGAAAGATGTTGATCCATATAAAACAGATTACATAAAGTTATATATAGATACTATTGGTACTATTGTACAAGAAGAAGATACTACTAGAGAATATTTATCATCAAGTCCTTCGGATGGGAAACTTACAAAACAATCTGGAGGCATTGCTCCAAATCCCACGCTTGAATATTTTGGTGACGGTAAGTTTGGTCTTACTCGACAATATACAAAATGGGGTTGGGCATCCTCGCAAAATTTTTTAGACCACTTCGATACTAACATAAATAATATTTATTTACATGGTTTTTATCCTCCCCAGATGTTATAGAGGTAGATATCGCGAACTCCACACTAGCGAGAAGTAGTAAAAGTGTTCCTGGAAGAATAGGCATACATTTTACTGTACATTAACCATCACAACGCATTTACACGCACTTCTGGATGGTGTGATACAATCTGTCGTGCTCCCTGGATCTGAATTATGACCTTTGGTGTTTATTACTTCCGCCAAGCATCTCGGCCATCTTCTAAACTTTACCCCGTAAATCATCATTTCTTGGATGATTTCCCGGAACTATTTGATTTTTTTATTCCTTTTTATTGATTAACTTGTTGCTGAAATCCTTGGTATACATTATTAAATACAAACTTTGAGCATCACCTTAACGAAATGGGCAAAAGTATTTTGGTATCCCAGACAACTTTAATTATCATCGAAAGTAATGCCACTCCCAACGTGATAGACGAATGAAATAGAGTTTACAGTCTGGCATGTCTGAACCAAGGTGGCCAATGAAGAAGGACTGCGCCTTGCAGTGTGCTATGGAGGAACATTTTGCCCGAGCAGTGGCGTTTCGCATATTTCTTTTTTTCAGATTTGGTGTTACATTTGGTATAATACATTTCCATGGGGTTTATCTGTTTAATTTGTTTCCCACATTATCCTATATCTGGAAACGTGTCTCGAAATATGCTTCCCATGCATGTCTTTTTCGTTTCAGTACATTTCTACAGCAACTATATAGATTTATGGGATTGGCAAAATGTCCCAATTCCTAGATTTGCATCTGAATATGGTTCTGAATCTTGGTGTAATTATGAAACACTTCAGTCTGTTTTTGCAGAAGAAGATTTAGATTATTGGTCTTATATTGCTAATTGGCGTAACCGTGACACAGCTGGTATATTAATATATTTATCTAAATATTAACATGTCTTTTCTCGGGGACAATTTGTTATGTATGTTTAGTATTTTTGTTGGCTCTCTTTGGTTTTTATCAAAAAACTGAGCAAAAACTTTAATGTTACAAAAGGTTTAAACTTTTTTCATACTTTCTAATATTTTCAATATTTGATATGCTAATATAATTGTTGACCCAGTTAAATAACATCTATGTGATTACAATCTTTGGGATACTATAAAGATTAAAGTTCCACGATATTTTCCTTCGATAACAGAGAGCTAAGCTATCTTGTGGGAAGGCATTGTGATTTACAAACCAAAGTATGTAACTCTGGTTCTACGTTAAATTTGTCAACACCAAGTGACGATACCATGCTACTTAGCTTATACAAACAATCAAGGTAACCCCAGGTCAGTGTACGTTTCTTAGTGACATAGGTGCAAATACAATTTTATTCGTTAGCTGTTTTGTTTCTATTAAAGGTAATTTCGTTATGATGACCGAGGCCATGACTCATATACAGTTACCAAACTCACCTGATGTTAAAGAAAGATTTCAGGATTTAATATATGTCACACAGGTAAATGTAAAGCAGTATGAAATTTACAAGAAGTCATAAAGGTATTTCATTTAGCTTGCTTCATAATTCATATGTCCTATGTTTGAACAAAGTCGCAAATTGCCCTCCGGGCGATAGATTATATTTTCTGAACAGTAAGATATGCATAATATGTGTTGTTTCCTTTTATTTTATCTTAAAGATACATCAAGCAATGACCATGCGAGTTGAAACAGAACATTATAGAAGACATACTAACTGGCTTGGTGCAGATGGTCGTGGTTTAACTATGGGTGCGATGTTTTGGCAGATAAACGATATTTGGCAAGCTCCAACGTGGGCATCAATAGGTTATTATTTTTGTTTCTGAATAAAAACAATAAGTTAAAAATGGGGTACCCATGGACCAGACCTGCCACCAACCCTCTTGGTAATATACCATTCATGTAAGCCATATATTTAAAGAAAGGGCAGAAATGGGGTTTATCGACACAAACTAGGTCATTTCGGGATTAATACATGGTTCAATCTTATTTCAATAATTCGCTTGCGCGTGGGGGTCTTTAGCTGTGGGAGGAAACCGGGAGTACCATTAGAAAACCCACAAGGTTCGACAAGCTACATAAATTAGAAACCACACCACTCGACTCCGGGCCCGTATCCACAGGGGGGCTCAGGAGGGCATGCCCCCCCCCCCCCCTGCGTGAATTGCTCGCCCCCCCCCCCCCCCCCCCGCTCAGAAATTGCAAACAATCATTAAAGTATACACAGTTCCTTATATTAAACTAAAAAAGCTATATTTTTTTGTTTGAATACTTTTTTTAAAATGCTTATTAGACGCCTGGGTAACTACATAGCATGATGATTACAACCGTCTGTTAGAATGACCTTTCCGAAAATTCCTCAAAATGTTCGCCCCCCTACCGAAAGGTAATGCTTCCCCCCCCCCCCCCCCCCGCGTAATGGTGTCTAGATACGGGCCTGCTCGACTCAATGACAGACCTTATCATTTCACGCACCACTAGCCCACCCAAACCCCAAAAGACATATGACACAGATAAATAACTTGAGTGATACAAAAAATGAAAGAATCCGGTGTGTCTTGAAAGGAGCAATAATAAGTGTCTTCGCGCAACTTCAGTATGTCACCATAATACTTGGGATAGTCTTTCTGAGAATGTTTCTATGAATTCAGCTTCTATGTAAATTTCTCATTCAGATTATGACTTGAAATGGAAGATGATACATTACTATGCCAGACATTTCTTTAATCCAAATTTGATTTCACCATACATCAATGGTACAGATGTAAATATATACATGGTTATAGACGAAATTCCGAATCATTTATACAGACATCCAGATACCCATACTCTAGAATTTAGACCATTACAAAAACATCGGAAACTGGAAGAAATATATCCCAAAAATGTTGATTCCGAAAGGGTGATGACTTTGGATAACACAGTTATTATGGAGCTGTATACATGGAATAATTTCATACCTTTAAAAACATGGACAATTCCTTATCAAGTACGCATATTTAATGATATATTTTGTCAATGGTGTGGGTCCATAAACAAAACTTGTAACCCAAATACCATATTCTATCATACATACATTTTTTGAACATTTTTTGTTCAAGTTTCACGTTTTAAGCCGTGGCTTTCAATTATTTTCCCCACCTGCAACCCACCATCACTATGTTCCACAATCAATAACTAAAACGATCTACCGCGAGGTTAAAGCTGTTTAAACTATTTGGTAACGTAAATTTTATTTTCATTTTCGAGTTTTAAGGTTTTCGCTGTTGTCAGATTTATGTAAGAAATAACACAAACTGGGGCCAGTTTCACGAAATTTTAACTAAAGATAAAATCCAAATTTGAGTAGATTCTTCAATTTTGATTGGCTAAGCACTAAAATCAATCAAATATTATCCAATCATATTATTAAAATTTGGATTGTATCTTAGTTAAAATTTCGTGAAACAGGCCCCAGGTTAGTCCATTGAATCGGGTATAGGAAATGAAATGGAGTTAAACGTTATACTTTTCTACACTGGTTGGAAGACGAGCATACGCCAGGCAGTTTGTCAAGGCCTGTCCTTACATCAAATTCTGACTGTCAAGAGTTATTTTACACCCACGCTAATGTGTACACAGGGCCTTGCATTTTCGTCCCATCCGAACAACTAGACAGCTGTCTTTCCTACACCATTGAACATGAGAAACTACGCTAGAAATTCACGAGGAACTGTCTCGACCAACGCCGGGAGCTAAACAAGAGAACTCCTGGCTAGCAAGCCAACATCTTATCCACTGACTCACCGCAGCTCCGTCGGGTATGAGTATTAGATAGACATACATATGATAATTAACATCCTTTACAAATTTTCAATAATTCAGTTAACAATTTTCCATATTTCAGTTAAACAAAACGTCTGGTTTAATATTTCAAGAAAATTTAGATGATGTTTTATCTGAATCTGGTTGTTCTGATAAGAAACATTGTTTTCTTTATTTTTATCTCAATTCTAAATCTAATCCAACCAGTACATCATGGCTGCCATTAACATATTTTACTGATGTACAGGATGTTATCCTGGAAGCACATATAACTGTAAGTAAAATGAAATATCTATTTGAAACGATTCCAGAATGTGATTTGGGCATTTGGTATGGCTTATGTTTGAAAGTATTTATATTTCGTCAATCGTAAAGCATGTCGATCTACACAATGTACAATACAAAAATTAAATAACGAAAATATGACGTGTGTTCATGCATGAATTATTTTTTAGGGATTGGGTTTAAAGTCCATTGGACACAAACTAGGTCATTTCGGGACCAACACATGGTTCAATTTTATTTCAACAATTCACTTGTTTGGGGGTCTTTAGCAGTGCGAGGAAACGGGGGGACCCCCGGAAAACTCTCGAGGTTGGACTGGCGACCTTACTCCTCGCCACGTACATCAAGACTACGCCAGTAGTGGCGGAGGATGCCTAATCTTGATCGAGTATCAATGTATGCAAACTGGAAGTATTTTTGGGATAGTTTAATTTTTGTATATTTCAGATAAACCAAGTCACATCTCAGTCACCCACTGAATTTAGCCTTGTTTTATCAACCAATAATATAGCACCGTTTGTATGGATAAATGCCTACAACATATCAGGAAGATTTTCAGATAATGGTTTTGTTATGAAAGATCCTGCACTTCATTTAACCTTTACTGCTTGGCAACCAGTAGATTTAGATACATTTAAAAAATCCTTAACAGTTAAATCTTTAATGGATATGTACTATTAGCTATTAGATCGGACAATATGACTATCAATGCTAAATATCAAATAAAGGAAAACAATTATACGACAAAGGATTTCTAGAAAAGCCGATTAAAATGTTGGAATATATGTGTGTGTGTGTGAGAGAGAGAGAGAGAGAGAGAGAGAGAGAAAGACAAAGGGGGAGGGGGTTACCGTCCACTTGACAAAAACTAGGTCATTTCGGGACAAACATATGGTTCAGTTCTATTGTAAACCATCGAGGTTGGACAGGCGAGCTTACTCGTAACCGGGGAATCGAAACCATGCCAGTTTACCCAATGACAGACCTTATGTTACAGTGCACACGTGCCAACCATTCGGCCATCCAACCCCCCGTGTTAATTTAAACATTGCATTACCAAAAAAATAAAATAAAACAAATTTCGCCTGTCATTACTAATTTCTAACAAACTGGTCAGCAGTAAACATTCGCTTGGTCGTATTACTTTTGCAAAACAGTTTTCCATAATATTCTTGACCCTATTCCCTAATACAATGATTGACTATACCCTATATTATGTGGCGGCGCCAAGGGGGGGGGGGGCGTCCCCCACCCCTTAATCTGGTCTGCCCTCTGTTTGCCCCCGCAATCATTTATTTAGAAAATAAAAAAGAAATCCCCCAAAAAGTTCCTGTGATACCTTCTACGGTGATTGAATCCCACGTCCCCACTCAGTCATAGACTTGCACGTTGAGTGATTTCTTATCGTGTCCATCATGCTGTAAAAGTGCTTTTTTACGACCCTGAAAGTTTTGGGGTATAGGTTCAACGCGACGAGAATATACATTCACTTGATACACTCACTCCGTTCGTTTGACGCCTCCCTCTTTGTTCGGACAAGCTGGTGATTTGGCGACGAACATTATCTGACCAGCTCTAATTATCTCGACGACCAGTGTCTGAAATGCTACCTGACTGCATTTACAGCAGTCTATTTCACAAAAAATAGTGGCGAAGATATTCATCCCAGGGTCGGATCTGGGAATTTTGAAAAGGGTGTGGGGGCGCCGCAAAATAAGGGCACTGACCGCGGAGACGGGCAAACTGATCCCGCAGTGAATATTCGCTTGGCCGCTACAATCACTGTTAACCATGACATCGACGAGGCTTAATGAGTACGGCATATTAACTTTTTTACTCCGACAAATTAAATTCTCAAACATTTTTTTGAGGTAAAAGAAAAATAAATAAAGACGTTTGAAGTATTTGTAGTTAAAAAATATGTCCTATAATTTAGTGTAAATGGCTATTAAAATGAGTAAAATGCATCATTTTGCCCAAGCAGTTAGGTGTTAAGTAAACATTGCACGAGCTGTTGATCCAATGACTACTGCCGCGTGCAGTCAACGCACGTGTTGGGGACAGTCATCTGTTACAGAGATAATTCGTAAGTAATTCCCTGTGAAACAGATTGGGAGACGGGGCACACAGCTGAGAGGGTGTGGGTTTCCCCCCCCCCCAACAAAATTATCCGTCATTTCCTTGCATCTGGCTGGTAGAGCTATTTGGCTGATATTTTCGTCTAAGTAGACGTTCAGAACGGACATATTTGGGTCTGAGAAAAGGCACTTCATGCACAAAAAAAGGGCACTGTCGAAAATTAGGGGTGCGCGCGCCCCTTGAATCCACCTCTGCATCCACTGGACGGATAAACTAGTGATTTGGCGACAATGCCTGAAATTCTGCATTTCCGACAGCCTGTTTTTCAAAAATTTTCTGGGGGCTACCCCTAGTTGAAGCTCGTGCCTTTGCTCCCTTAACCTTGGACTTTGCCCCGGCTTTGCCCTTTCCAACCAAAGACGGCTTGCGCCGCCACTGCATGGACTTGTCTCACATGTCAAAGAGAGAGAGAAATGGGGTCTTGCGCGTATGGGTCTTTAGCAGTGGGAGGAAACCGGAGTGCCCGGAGGAATCCCACGAGGTTGAGAAGGCGCCCCTATCTCCATGCCACATACGCTCACACCAGGGCTCGAAACCACAGCCGCAAGCCAGAGGTGACCGGCCAGCTAGAGGTCGAAGCGCAGCACTCTAGACCACTAGGCCATCCCAACCCCTCGTTTCACATGTCAATGCGCTGACAAAAGGGCAATTACGTGAAAGACAACAAGAATGAACATGCCAACTGTTATGGAGAGACAATAATTATGGCAATTCCTTTATCATAATTGCTGGTGAAAATGATAAGGCCATTTGATAAAATTATCCCAAGATTTGCTGTTCAAAATACAGTCCTGTATGATAATATTGGTGTCGCGCTAATAAATACAAAATATTTAAAAGGTACATCGAAATATATTTGGGAATGACGTTCCCCAATCATCTCTCTGACCGATAGGATTACGTTACAATTTGGCAAGTCAAGTTAGCATGTGACGAAATGTGCCGTTTCGGTGGAAACTACCTAGAGCTCAAAGAAAGGCAAAGACCTATTTTAGCGAGAATACTAAATACAAGTATACTATATGGACCAGGAGTCATGCATTGCTTCACAGAAGAGAGTTGCAGCAAAAGAAGAAAAAGATTAACAGCGCTTTGGGATTAGTTCTGGGCCAAAATGCTCAAATTCATGCCTAAATACACTTTACCGATTTTCTGCTGTTAGGGTGTGCTGTCTTGTGGTCAGAGGAGAACGTTAAAATGGGTAATAATTAAACATTGATTTAAAGGATTGGGTTTTAACGTGTCGTAAACTCAAGGTGTTACCAAGAATCGTGCTGCATCATAAAGCCTGTCATTGTGTCAACTGGTGTGGTTTCGAATCCCCTGTTATACGTGACATGGAGTAGGGTCGCATGTCCAACCTCGTGGGTTTTTTTCGGATCCTCCGGCTTCCTCCCACTGCTAAAGACCCCTACGCGCAAGCGAATTAATGAAATAAAATTGAACCATATTTTAGCCCCTAAATGATCTAGTTTGTGTCGAGTGGACGTTAAACTCTCTGGCTATAATCATGAATTGTAAAATTACAATATTTTAAGTTTCAAATTGTCTGAAATACACAACAACGGATAAATACATCATATCATTTAAAATAATTTATATTGCATTTCCACACTGTACACGAGGGAAATAGTTCTTGTAATTAATAGTTCACAAATTAATAAATTTATTATCCATTTTACAAAAAAACATAAAAACATTGGAAACTATATATCAGCACTTTTTGTTAGCAATATCACATAAATTAAAAAGATACGGAGGAACAAAAACGATAGTATACACAATTATTGATAAAACGAATATCATTCAATTTAGCACTTTTTCATTTAATTCACACAATTTCTTAACAATATATTTCAATTGACCAAGATTTCTATTAAACTACGATTTCATTCTTCGGCTCTTTTTTTTCATTACAATATTACGTTGTATTATGCTAATAGCTTAAAATAAACATATTATATCGCAATTGTAATTATTTCAGAATAGGTTTAAAAAGTATACAAAACTATATTAAAGCTGGGCTGCTGCTTGAGCTGCATATTCTGTCCCTAATAATCCACGACACAGTAGGGTAAATTCCTTTACTGTGTCTCTGATTTTGCGTTTATTCACACGCTCACGCAGTATAGTTTTTACAAATTGTTCTTTATCTTGCTTTGACGCTTGAGTAGATGGATAGCCCTCACGTTCCACCATGGCCGGTAGCCATTGAGACAGATATTCAAAATGGTGTTTGTTCAAGTAAAGTATAATGTCTGCTATATGCTCAATAACACCCCTAGGAGAGTTGCCCCCAATAGCTTGCAAAACCCTGTCCACCAAATTAAGGCCATTATCAACAATAACTTGTTTCATTGCTTGCATCTCAGAACCAGCTTGAAGAAATTCACACAAGAATGAGCACGCAGACCTAACAGTGTGATGTTCCGGGAGAGTCATTGCCATTAATCCAGCTTGAAATAGTTCATTTAAATTAAAATTTTCTTCTAATAACATGTGCTTAACCTTCTTCAAAACCTGAGCAAGTAATGTCATAAAGCTTTCAATTATATCAGTTTTTTCTCGTGGGGCTGTTTGGCACAGATTTACAGTTTTAACACAAATTGTTGACAGCAACATTTTGATAAGATGTGCTTGGCTCTGGTCAACAGCAAACATAAGGATCATTTGTCTGCCCAAGTCTAGAACAGGACTTTGAGGAACTATTTCATACATCTGACAAGTCATCTGTATCACATTTGGAGCTAGTGGTAGAAAATCGTCCATCAATGTCCTTAAAGCCCTCTTAAAAAGAGCGCACACCGATTCTATAATAGTAGTTTCAGTCACCCATTTAGTTACAATAGCATGTAAAATTGGTGTTATTTTTTGAAGTACTACAAATACTGGTTTGGGACCATCATTGGAGGGTTTGACTGGGCTGGATTCTACACCTTCATCTTCAGCTGGTTCTCTTTCAGTATCTAAGGAGGCAAACAACCAACTTATTAGGTCAATTTTCAACTGTAAAGTGGGTTTTATAGCTGCTGATGGTTCCTCTGCTGCTAGCTGTTGTAACTGCTGGATATGAGAAGATAAAATACGATCTAAATACTGCATGATTTCATTGAATGGTAGAACCGTTAAAACTTGACCCACACATGACATCAACCTCAAATTATCTCTTCCTTTTAAAGTATTGGACTCAAGGACACTCTGACTTGCACTAAGTATTTGATAAGCGAAAGGTTGCATATGATCCAAGTTCTCCCTTGAGACATCTTTCAGTGCCATTGTAGCTGCTGTTGCTACTTCACTGTTGCCAAGTCCTTGTAAAAGTAAAGGAATCACACAACACAAACTCTCGGGGTGATAGTTCATCCACTCACCAAAACAACCAATCATATACAAGGCTGTCGAGATAAGTTTGTTATTACAAAAAGGAATTCTTGGAAGTAATTTAAGCAAACTTGGAAGATGTTGTCCTTCTTCAAGTGCAACACTTTCCGCAACAGATCCAAAAAGAAAGAATATAGCTTCAATCATCTGCCACTTGTTTTGAGCTCCAGAACTTTCAACAATTCTATTCAGAACACCACACAAATATCCTAACAATGGTTCTCGTAAAATATTGAAAGCATACATCATAGTATCGCCAACATCTTGACGGTAACACCGGAATTGTTCCTGCTCATCAGCTGTCCATGACTCATATTCACTATCTTCTGGGTACTGTACTTTTACCAGCAACACTTCCATGAGTGAAAAATACACTGGTTGAAAGATCATCATAAGCTGGTTAGATCTCGGAGCATCATTAGCTACCAGTTCATCCTGCAAAATGTACCAGAATGTGAATGTTTGATCACTACATCCTTCATCTACTGGAAAATGACCTGGAAGTGAAGAACATCCTAAAACCATCTTGACAAGATGCATTGCATTATTTCTATGAGCTTCATCATCACTAAGTGCAGATTCTGTGATAAGTTTTGTGTGATTTTCAGCAATGGTTACAATTATGCGACACAGTCCATGACTTTTCTCAATGTCCAGATCATCAATTGCTTTTTGAAACATTTCTTGGAGAAGCTGAAGTTGTGGTAATAGCTTTTGAATGGTGTATGGGAATCGATGGGAATCTGGATGCGAAAATACACTTACTAAAGTGTCCACAGCTGTCTCAAATAAATCAGGATTATGCAAAGCTTGAAACACATGATGAATTATTTCTTCTCCATCATTCATTGGAATACCAAATTCAACCCAACTGGAAAATGTTCGGAGGGACTGGTTATAAATATCACTAGGAGTGGACGGAGACAATAATCCACGTATTATAGGCAGAATTAAAGCTAATCCTTTCTGTAATTCAATTCGCAAAGTAACCCTTCTTTTGTGTGTTAGATTGGTACTAAAAAATTCTTCTGGTATTAATTTCAATATCTCTAAAAGTATTTTACATCTTTGAACCATGTTATTATTAGGAATGTTTTCTTGCTGAAATGTTGTTATTAAATTTTGAATTGGATCAGGCCAGTGTTCAGGTGCCGAGCGCAAAAGAAAGGATGATAGAGCTACGCATAATCTTGTAAACACCATTTTGGGACCAGATGAAAACTGCAGAATCTTTTCCAAAAGTTTAGCTCTAAGAGAATCATATTGTTCAACTGGAACTTCATGCCAATATCTTGATATCTTAGCATGGAGTGTGCTGGCTCCAAAAAACTGCACCTCACCACTTTTTTGTTCAGAAAGCAACTCGATACAAAAGGACCATGCCTCAGGGCTAACTTGAGCAGCAGTCAACCATTTATGTACTTCTTGCTGAATATTTGTATTGTAATAAAACTGCAACACAGCTTGTTCAACATTTTCAGTGGTGAACTGCGATGCCATTATTTATAAGAACAATTAAATACCACTGTCAATTTTATACTACTAGTATAAATAATTAATTGTCCAATGTGTTGAACTGGATGTAATTCAAGGATTTCATTCAGCAACACTGGTATATTTTCTAAAACTGTACAATGCACTGTAGGCTACCAAACACAACTCGAACTCTAAATGTCCGATCAACATCCAGTATTAAACCGGTGCAGTATTGTTGTAGTGTTATTATTGTAGATATCAATATCTGAAATCCAAGTTATACGGGGTTTTATTTACGTCACTACCATTGAAACACACCGGAATAAATAAGCTATGATCATTGGCACCGTTTCGACCCCGAAATTATTCGTTTGGTTGAAATCACCGTCACTTTCAAACCAGCAAATGAACGATGTCCAATCGTGTCAATGCTGTAGTCAAGTGCAAACACCTGGGATGACTTGTGAGTATAAATAACACCGAGATCATCTCACGTATGTAATTAAGATGAAAGTGTGACTATGTTCGCCGCCATATTGGTTGTAATACTAATGGGAGACAACTCTGCACAAAACCAATTTTCCAGGTAAAACTCCCCCAAAATAATATAATCTATGATATTTATATAAAACGCGTTAGTTCTACGTCGATTAATATCTCATTTTAATTTCAGTCATTTTCACCAATGAGATTAACTGAGTTAACCATAACAATACCGACGTCTTAATTGTAGTTATTTCCCTTAGATCATTTAAGCACTAACGAAATAACTATCATTTCAATAGAACTAAATGAGATTTAACGTCATAATTTTCGTCACGCGTTTCCCGGGAATGATTGAACAAAAATGTTTTTATGCTCAATAAGAATTAGCTTACCAAACTGCTATGTGTAAGGGTTGTGCCGTAAGCCCTCCTGTGCCATATTCCTAAGCTTTTGTGTGGGTTGCTAGCAGCTTGGGCAAGGCTATTATAGGCTACTTCCTTAGGAACTGTGGGTTATTTTTCAAGATAATAAAGGGCTTATGGTTCTATTTTTGGAACATTGAAATTGTAGCTTCTAATCAATTATGTTCAGGGAATGTGCGAACATTCTAATAGTAATAATAATGCTAGTCGTTTGTGTCTGATTAGTCCATTGTACAGGCCTAATTCTGTTTTGACTCATGTTTTTCTTTGCTCATTACAAATTTCGCTTAAGCACTTAGAATACACATATTGGATATCAACATCAATAATTGATCGAAGTGAACCAAAACTGAATTCTAGTTTGTGTTTTTAATTTCACCTTGTGTTTTTAATGTTAAATAACCTTGAGTTAAAGTTTTAGCTCATTATCATTGTGCTTGATAACGATAAGAGGATACTTGTCGAAACGTCGTGCTTTTAGAATAAACCAGTGATTGTTTCCCATAAAAATTGTGTTCTATTAACTCATTAATGAAACTAAAAAGTATTAAATTGATCTAACTTTATTTAGACATCAGGTGATTGCAAATAATGTTCATGACAACAACAGATGTTTAATTTCATATAAATATGCATGTCCATAATTGTAAATTAAAGTATATATATAGTAGAACCATAACGATCAGTGGCTGCAGAATATTTTCAAGTGTTTCCAGTGAAATACATGATTTGAAGTGTGATAGGAAAGAAGATTATAATCAACAGAAATTGTAAATAACAGAGCCTTATTGACAGTTGTAATTGTGAATCCCTCTAAATCAGAAACTATGCTATAAACACTCAAAACTAAATTCCATACAAGATTTTGAAAGGACTTTATTAACTATAGCGTCACCCTGAAAATGGGAATTTGTGGTATTTGTATAGATTAGCATAGAATTGAAAGTACATACAATAATATTTTACTTTTTTAAGTTCATCCAATAGGATGGGTGAGGGTGCATACCGCCACTGTTAAATATATATATACATAGAAAAAAAAAACAACAAATAAAAAGTACATCATCCTTAAGCATATTTTTTTGGTGATAAAACAAAATTTTACTGCAATAAATCTAAAATAAAGTTCCACAAATATTTAATGTATCTCTAAACAATCAAAAAGCGAAATATCATATAAATTATGAAATTTAGAAATAAATGTATCTATAAATAATCATGGACTTAACATTTACGTAAGATATATCAGTTCAAATCTACATAACACAATCACAACAAGCAACAAAATATTGTTTCATCATCAGAATTTAGTATTCATAATTACTCAAAAAAAGTTATATGTAGCACTAATTGATATATATGTAATGTAGAACATAAATTTATGAATTAATGATTACTAAATGTGCATTATTATCACAGAATTATACTTCATTTACATTCTACCTTTTACCATAGCATTCAATAATCAAAAATAATAACTTTATTTTGTAAGCTATCATTTGTCTTTTTAAATATTCTCGAAATAACTAGCCACTCTATCTAGTATATATGGCATTAATATATTAACACCCTAGATATACAAACACTTATCTTTATATACATGTACACACACCACAGCAAACAACATTACATTTTATTACAAGTTATTATCCTTTAAACTCTAGTTTTGTGAAAACGAATTGACAGTTATAGTTACCTTTGAATAAACAGGAAAATATATTTTGTACCGATCTATTAAATTTAGATCAGGTTTAATAAAATTGCATGTCACTCAGTACATTGATTGAAATGATTATTACTTTACATTAATCACACCCTTTACTTTCTTACTTTAATTCTATCTTTTCATGTCCCATCAGTATATAGAATTAGATATTACATTAATACACAGTATAGTATAGTATATAGAAACTACAAAACTACATTGTACCAATGATAAAACACCCTATTAAATAATATGTTATCATTTTAAATATTCTTTCTCTACCATATAAATAAGTGATAGAAATACCAAAATTGGAAAAAGCGTAGAATTAAGGACAAAATTTAAAAAATACAAAGAAGTAAAATAAAGAAAAAAAAGATAAACTGAATGAATAAGGAGGGCTAACCCACAGGAAATGTATCATCTCTTTAATTATTTTCTTTGTCGATACATCCATTGACATGATAATTGAAATCAGTATCAGTTGTATTTTCATCAGCCAAATGATTACATACAGGGCAAATTCTACCACTGTGAGTCAGAACATGCTGTTCGAAATCTGCATCAGAAATATCAGGAGAAAAACTCATGTTACATCCTGGACATATTTTCATACCAACACCTTTAGCATCTACAAATCTAAAAATAAACACATAAATTGTATACATAATATACTTCAGGTGAAAACCTATATATTAACTTGAGCATTTACATATCATAGCTTATACATGTTGTTAATAGTGATTGGAAAGGAAAGGGTTTAACTTCTTGTCAACACAATCTTTCGGTCATTTAACATGGTTAATTTCGTGCATTATCAGATACATGCAACGCTATGGATATTCTTCTTAAATTTTGACTGACAAGGAAGGACCTCAGTGTTTTGAATGACCAGGCAAAACTTGACAGAGACTAAAAATTGGGGTTAAACTTTAACTGGACACAACTAGAACATGTTGGTAAAAATGTTTGCTATATATATAAAGTTCATGAATCCCATAAAATCAACATATATTTTAAGCAAACAGTCTTCTTACATGCTGTGCAATGAAGGGATGATACACGTGCTGCCTGGATGGCATATCTAAAGTATGCTACTTTAGGCTATCCAATTACCCAATTCACTGGTCCATCATTTATAAATTAACACAAAATCTACTTACTTATCTTCATCCAGATCAAAAGGAGCAGATGGAACTGTTTTATCGAAGTAATTTCTTGCATCAACAAAGTTCATGTCAGTTTGATCATCTAGACAAACAAATACAAATAAATTAACAAAAATTATATAACGTATTTGATTTTTTGTTGCTTGGATAAAAAGACATAATTTTAGTAATACTTGGTTCAGATTTTAATTTGGAGATCTAAAAACACAACTGCCCTGTGAGGCTGTTCATCAAAATCCTGAAGAACTAAACTTAAATTGGTTTGACAGAACTATCTTTTAATAAACATAACTAAAATTAGGAGTAAGGATATGTCCCGTATAAGCCCCTAGAGGACATTTCTTACCACATAATCATATATTGTTATGCATATGCAATACTCAATCTGATTAAAACACAGAACTATATTTCATTTCTTTTTATACTTTCGATAGCCTCCACTGCATGAAGACCTGACTCGTTGTAGTTGGAGGTCACATCAGGGGTCATACATGCGGCTTATGATGTCAGACATTGATTAACTGATCAGCACTGATGTTTCTAGTGGGATACCCAAAGTTCTGTGCACCGCACGATAACAACTAAACACAAGAGACTATTTCATTGGCTAATCCCTCACTTCAACCAGAACACTGCCAAATCATAGTGCAGTAAAGACAAGTAAAACAAAATGTTGAACTACAGAAAATGAAACAAAATATGATCTGTGTTTTAATAAGATTGATGCAGTGCAGTGATTTCTAAAAATTGACACATCTAAATTGCTATAATTGAGGATTTGCTGTTGAGGATTATGCATTTAAATTTATTTATCTGCTTTGTAATGCAAATTTTATAATCATTTTACAAGTGAGGTTGGACTGAATGAAAGGTAAAGTCCTTAGGGAGTCAACCATATCTACCTGTATTAGAGAAACAAGCTGCTCTAACAGCAGCCGCTTTAGCAGAAGGTAATACAGTTGGTGATATAGGTGCTGGTAAACCATCAGTACTTTCACCTTCACTCAGAGGATCAGGTGTTGTAGGTTGAACAAAGCAAGGTTGTGTTTGTCTAACAGGTATGTGTGGATAAATCAAGGGAGGAAGTTGATTTATTGGACCATCTTTACTTGATCTAAATGTTTCTCTTTGTTGTAGATATGGGTTGCCATAAACAAACTGATATGGTTGTGCCACATATTTCATATCATTAACTGATCCATTATCTAACATTCTCAATGAAGAATTTTCCTGAAATACAATTTTACAGCATTATAGATACATCACAAAATCTCAATAACACATAGATCCAGGGTTTCCAATCTCTGGGTCGCGGAGCACGTTTTGTAGGATTGTGGCGGACTACTCTGAAACTATGAAAAAATGCTATGTTTTAATGGAAAGCATATAAATGTCTGATCTATACAACTCTTGTCACATTGCCAATCGTCTTTCCACCCCCACGATTTGTTCTTCACTCTATCATTACAACATTTTGATTTATAAATAATGATGATGTTCATAGTAAAAGTGACTTTGTTCTTCGAGGGGTGGCGATCTGATGATAGCTTCTTGAATCTTGAATGAGGTTGTAACCAACCCAAGATTGGGAACCATTGACATAGATATATGAAACGATCTCAATAGCACATATATATGCATCAGATTTCTAAACTACATTATAATTATGTGCTAATCCATCATTCAATGAGTAAAATGGAATCTGTCATAGAAGAAAGTATCATGTTTCTTTTATAAATGTTATAATTATTTTAATTACCATTTTAAGATCTCTTATTGTATGGTTGAGTTCTTCAATCTGTTTATCTTTCTCTGCCAGAAAACTCTAAAAATAATAAAAACAATTACAGATCAAGAGCTGTAGTTATTGAAACCTTTACAATAACCTATCTCAAAGACTCCTTCTGACAGTGACACCATTTTGTAACTAGCAGTAGAGAGAAAGATAGGTAGCTAAATCGCTGGAGCAGTCAACAAGATTTGTCGCATATTTTTACTCCATCTTAAACTACTCATTAAGTAATTATCAGAAAATCATTCAAAACATTTAATATCATGCATTTAGCTGTTTTTAGAATTATGTAAAGTTCAAGAATGTGTGGCTTTGTCTTGATATTTTTGTATATCTCCAGCTCAATTGATATTGACGTAACATTTTAGTTCATGTGGCTCCTGAATCGAAATGAGTTTGACATCCCTGGTCTAGACCATCAGATGGTGGAGATTCAAACGTACTAAAACATGGTCACCATTTAATGATTTAATCTCAAATAACAAGTACCATTGTTACAATAATATAGAATCTATGTTGCATGTGGTCAAAACTTCAAACAGTGATATAAAGTAATTTGAATGAAATCAAGAATATATAATTTATACTGATAGAAAACAAACCAGACAATACTACTTACTGTACAAGACATGTGTTTATGTTCAAGTTCTGTTGTTCGTGATCTCATAGTTATTTTCAGGGTGTGTATTTCTGAATCTTTCTTCCTCATTTCTTCTAAATGTTCACGTTGCAGGGATTCATATTTAAAATGTTCTGCATGGTACATCTTCTTAAACTTCACCATTTTAGCTTTCAAGTCTGCATCAGTATTACTATCTGTATCTGGTGATGATGATTTATTTTCATTATCTGTATTGCACTGAGAAGTCATGATATATGTCACACTCTCTGTAATTCAAAATTTAAAATGATCATTTAATATAAGATTTAGAACTACCCATCTTCTTGTATCACTTTTTGTCGTATATACGACAAACTTTTATTACTTATCATAAAGACAGAATTAATGGACCTTAGTGAAGTGCAAGGCCACATAATTAGTGTGTATGCAATGAACTACTATAAACTACCTACATTAAGACACTTTGTAGAATACAACTCTTCATTTTTATGAACACTTATAATTACAAAACATATATAAGTGACTAACCTGCAGATGCCACGCTTGGTTCTTTCTGTAACTGTTCTGCTTCTGTTGCACTACTCCTCTCTGTCTTATCTCCTGTTATTCCTGTAATAGACACAAACACATGCATTTTATCCTTTCTTCATAAGAGTGCTTAGGCAAATGTTGATAACAGACAGAGTTGAGGACAATAGAGAGAGAGAGAAATGGGGTTTAACGTCCACTCAACACAAACTAGGTCATTTCAGGACTAACATATGGTTTAATTTTATTTCAATAATTCGCTTGCGCGTAGGGGTCTTTAGTAGTGGGAGGAAACCGGAGTGCCCGGAAGAAAGCCACGAGGTTGAGAAGGCGCCCTTATCTCCATGCCACATACGCTCACACCAGGGCTGTTGAGGACAATATACAACAGCTATTTCAATGTGTAACAAGCATTAAATAATGCTTAGTGCTAACATTTATTATACAAAACATGTCCTGATATTAATATGCTAATAATGACCATAATATAAGATATATTATTCTGAAAATGATCTAAATTCATATTAAGTTTTTCTAGAACTTACTAGATCTGCAATGTTTACATTTCTTCTGTAGTTTCATGTTTTCTTTGTAAAGTTGTTTATAAGCATCAGAGCACATGGTGATTCTCTCTTTTAAATCTTCTATTTCTCTACGTAGCTCGTTTTCCAGGGAAGCAGCTTCTTTCTTAAATAAGCAAATATACAGTTTTATATACAGTTTTATTCTTTTCTTAACAACACCTAACATACCATACAAATGAAATGAAATGAAATGGAGTTTTAATGTCCTACTCTGACTCATATTCCTGAAGCAATGGCGCGAGAAATCCCTCTCTTACCATTGCTGGATAGAAGTCATATTCTTGAAATTGGGCGGGGCGTGTCTCTTTTTAACGTCCAATTAAATCCCTCCTCTCTTCTCGCATTCGGCATAATTTTCAAAATGGCCGACGAAGAAAACATGTTGGCACTGGATAATCGAGCATGATAAATTTCGCGGGTTATGACGTAAAAAAGTCGCGATTGTCACTATATACATTGCGGTAACATATTTTGAGTTCTGGTTAACCCTGATATTGTTTGTTACAATGTAGGTCATTGGTTGGTAATGGCACTACTGACCAATAATAATTTAGCACAACAATGTTCACTCAAGATAGCAGTGTGAAGTGGATTAGTTCTAATCAAACGAAACACTGCGCAGGAGTATGACTCTGACTAGTCTTATGACGAAGGGCATACACAATGCAGTGTGCTATGATGGAAATTTTGCCCGGACAGCAAAACTACAGCCTACTCTTTAATTGAATTCTAACTGTCAAGGGATCTTTTACGTGCACGGCATGAGACCTCAGTTTTTCGTCTCTCATCCAAATGATTAGACAGCTGTCCTTGTCAGGCCTACCATTCGGCACCACTGACAATGTTTCCGAACCTTGCTGATAATAAAATTTGAAACAATAATGCCCAATTAGGCATGATTGTACATTTCATATGTCGTATGAAGCCACCGTAAAATATAAATTTATGATTTTTTTTAAACAATAATGTCTGCTTTGATTAATTGTTTGGGGTAAATAATGACTTGGAAAGGTTTTATATATATCATTGACAATTATCAATCAACGACTAATTAATCCATGACAACTGATTAGTATTTTTCAATGACAAGTTTCAGGTATAACCTAGTTGATTAATCTATGATATATGTCATGTGGGATGTCTTGGTTAATCAGCGAACAAGTTACCCTGTACTGGTTTTAAACAGGCTAAAGTTGTTTTCGTTTTTAAACTCATTTGTACTCGACGAAAATGATATCATCATTAATACTTCACGTATATTTAAAAACTAGTGATGTTACGCGTCATGTGATCGTCCCAATTCAAATAACTAATTAATTTAAGAAAAAAGAAAGATTTATGAATACGGTACTCTCACAAAATCTCACGAAATGTATGCAAGTTACATATACATGAACGTTTAAAAGAGTGGTAAAATGTTTGGTTGATAGGTATGTAAGTCTTACAAACTCTTTTTGGAAAGTAAGTCAGTTACTCAAATACATCACAAACCTGTAGTGTTTTAGCTTTAGCTTCTTTCTTTTCTAATTCAACTTCCATGAGTTTATGTCGCTCTGTTAAAGAATTATTAGCTAGCTGTAGAGCATACATAGATGCTGTAGTCGAGTTTGCTGTCTTCTCTTCTTGTAGAATAACTATCTCTTTCTGTAATTCTTCTTTCTCCTATAACATACAAACATCTCACAATTTTACTTCTATACAATTAGCTCCATAATGTTAACTGTATTTATGACACTTTTAACTTTAGTTTATTTTGTGAAATTCTCAGACTCTGCTGCCATTTTGTTTTCTGTGGATGTTCTATCAAATATTTGTAACCACCTATCAAAATCACTTACTGTAACAATTTGTTTCAAGTCAGCCTGCATACTTTCATTTTCTGTCCTCAACAAAACTGCTTCATTGGCAAATTCAGTTTCCATTCTTTCTACATCTTTCTTTAATTCCAAGTTCTCACCACGACATGTCTGTTGTAAACAAAAATATAGAAAATAAACAAAATCATTCTCAGTGAAGGGCCAAAAACTTAGCTTACAGTGTGCAGATCTGAAGGGAAAATACATAAGCTTTTCTAATTGCATAGTTAAGTATAAATGTAAGAGCACTTTTCAATTTCAAACCAGTCCTATATTCCAAATACTCATTTAGCGACAATGAAATTATGATTTTATATCATTTATAAAATTATCAACCATTTTGCCTTGAATAATTTTAAACAAAATAATTAACTTTCCCCAAATCATAGCAAGGTGTTTAATATGCTGTTTTTTTAGGGTTTTTTTCTTTTAGAAAACTAAGTGTTATAGTATGATTACTACCACATGAACATGAGCATCCTATAATAGTAAGTGCAGGAGGATCGTATTACATGAAAACATAGCCCAGAAGAAAAACTTGGGGAGTATTTAACTTACATCTAGCTCCTTTTTAAGATCATCATTAGCAATACTGTAGGCACTCATCTCATTACTCATAATTTCCTTTATTTTTACAGCAGCTTCAAGTTTATCTTCTGTATTACGCAATTTCTCTTGTAGTTTCTCTGCTGTATCCTGAAAAATATCCTAAATTTTTGTACATGTGTAGGCCTATCATTTTAAAAACAGTAAATAGCCATTATATCACCGAAAAAGTGGCATGAACCACTCACTGTGTATTATATAAATTGTTTTGGTGGGTGGGGGAAATTAAAGGCAGACTATAAATTATTGACATATCATTTTGATAAGGTGGCATGATACACATTCCTTTTGTTTTTAAATGCCAGACAACACAACTTTATGAGATCATTTTTACAAGACAATATGGATATTTAACTTAAAATATGTTGATTTGAGAAGCAATTATCTAATAAAAGTAGTTTATGTTACATGATTTTGAAACATATATATATAGCGCCATAGAGGGCTACTTAAATTCTTCAAATCTAAGCCATTATGGCCTAAAGCATCAGATTAATTAAAACTTACAACATTTGAGGCCATAGCATGATGCTGTTGTTCTGTTTTGACAGTTTGTTGATGAAGAGCAGACTTTAATGTAGCTATTTCCATCTGACAAGCTGCTATATAACGCTCATTCTCTTCTATTTTCTTCTGCATCACCGTAATCTCACGTGCTAAGTTGGAAGCCTTCCCCTCAGACAATGTAAGATGACTCTGTAAATTATTCAGTGATGTACAAAACCAATACTTAAATATGGATCCTCGATTAAATAAGTGTTATTTGAATTATACCATGGTACAGTTCACTATTTGAATTATACCACAGCACAGTTTGCTATTTGAATTATACCTATGGTACCACATAAAATATTTACTAGAGGAGTCAACATAGGCCTTCAATCCATTTTCAAATGAAATAAAATATTGTTTACCAAAACCCTCCAAATAATTAAATATGTGCTGTTTGAATTATACCATGGTATAGATTAAGTATGTGCTAATTGAATAACAGTAGTACCATTAATTTAATTTACGAAACTTACTTTAAAATTTCACTTTCCAGCAATTACAATAATGTATTAAATCTTAAAACACAGTACTGTATATGACATCATTCCATTATATTCAAATCTTATATTATACTTTATGTAACATGCTTATAAATACCCTACTGAAACATTTTCAACCTGTATGTGACATTATTTCAAGCTTTGCCAATAAAAAATGTTCCATTGAACAGAATCAACAAAGAAATATATATAGATAAGTTTACTACCTACCTTAACCATATCAGTTTCTTCTTTCAACAGTTTATTTTGACCTTCTAATTCATCTTTCTCATTTTGTAATACTTTCATTCTATCTTTGACTGCAACAATTTCTGCTTTTAATAAAACAATCTTCTCCTCAACTATCGCCTTTTCCTTTAATAAAAAAATTCATAATACATAAAACAGAAAGAACAACAGGCATGTTTCTATGATGACTTCAGTGCTAATGGACTTAGTTCTACATTTCTATTTGACAGCTCCAATTGACAATTACTTAAGTGCAAAATTGACAAATTTCTAGAGTTGTCAACAAGTTACCAAGGATTGGTAAATTCATCTAATTTTGTGCATCACATTCACAATGCAAAATATTAAACAAATATCATCATAAACAATGAAGACAACTAAGCAAGAAAAAATCTGAATGGTGTGCATTAAGTCTTAACAGATTGCCAGCAATGATACACTGCGCTGTCAAAAGTTTGGTCACTTTCTCATAATCTTACAGTATTATAACATTGACGCTGTTTTTCTGTAACTATTACGTGCATGGTGAAGCGATGAGCTGGTAAGCTAAAAAATGACTATGTATGATTATTTATTTGATCATGATAGCTAATGTTTTTATAGAAGATAACTGACAAGATCAAACCTGAGTTAATTCCATTATGTTACTGTCGGATTGTTGATTTAGTTGAATCAATTCATGTGTTTTGTGGTTGTTAACTTCTAGTTCTTCACATTTTTCACTTAACTGTGTCCTTAATTTTTTGTTAAGTGATTTCTGATGATTGAGTTGCTTTTCAAGTTCTTTCAAACTATTCTTTAAATCTTTAAGTTCTTCGTTCATCTCTTGTTTTTCCTTCAAAAAACAAAAGGAAGAGATATTCAGTGATGGCTTCTAATTACCCAAACCACAGGGAAGTTAAAGTTGGAATTACACTTAAGCCTATACATTAATGATGGTACTTTGAAAAAGGTTCAAAATCAAAATCAATGATGGTACTTTGAAAAAATCCCCAAATCAAAGTGGGTGCCTATCATTTAAATATAGGGATTGATAATGGCATTTGAAAGTAAGCCCTGCCTTCCATTGTTAACCTTTTGTGACAAAAATGAAATGGAGTTTAACGTCCTACATTTCGGCTCTGACTGGATTAATAAAATATGATATATGTCATATAGTGTGCTATAAGGGAAATTTTGCAGGGGCAGCAGCACTATGGCCTACTCTTATATCAAATTCTAACTGCCAATGGATCCTTTACGTGCGTGCCAATGTATACATGGTACCTCGGTTTTCCGTCGCAAGCTAACGACTAGACAGCTATCGTTGCCAGGCCCTTCGACGTGCACCACTGATGAACTTTCTTGGCAAATGTTGGGATCGAACGTGCGACCTCCAGGTTAGCAAAGCTTTTGTGACTGTCTGGATGTTTCGTATTGATCAAAGGAATGACAAGTGAGAAAATCATAAGTTGTCAACCTTTAACTGCAACCAAACTGCTAATCTAACATAAAAACTGATATTTTAAATTGGACAAATCAGCTACGAGCATTGGTAAATATCCGGATGGACAATGTAAATTTTTATCAAATACCAAACAATAAGTCATCACTTAACCATGCCTGTACCTGTATTAGGGCAGCTTTTTGAAGTGAAGCTTCCTTTAGGTTCTCTTCCAGATAAGATTTCTTTTCTTTCACAATCATCATATCATTTTCAAAATCATGGATTTCTACAAAGTCATTAGCACTTGGTCTTTTAAACTGGAATGGAGTGCTGGCCCCTCGAATTTGTCCACTACTTGCTACATAGCAAAACTGATAAAATTCTCCATCATCATTAGGCAAGTTATGAGCTGAAACAAAATACTGATAATAATAAAATTCATCGTCTGATTGAACACATTGATTTAATATGTATTTAGTATTTGAATCTACTAACAGTTCATCTACTAACAGTTGAATCTACTAACAGTTCATCAATAAATTTCAAATTATAAGGACTAATGAAGTCAGTCTTCCTAGTACTGTACCTTGAAACAATATTTCAGCCTGTGCTTCTGTTTGAGGTTTGTAATCTTTAGGAGTGGGTGCCCACTCATAATAATAATAGTCATTTGCAGACATCCATCCAACTTTATACAAACCAACCCAATCTCGTGTAGATGGTATGATGTCATTGGTTAAATTGTATTTACACTCCACATGAGCGTCTGCTGGATACATCTCTGCAACATTTAGAAAGATGACTGCTGCATAGGCAGACCTCTGCATTTTAGTGTTGCTTGTCGCCATAGCAGCATCACTAGTATCAACCGTTTCTGAATTATTGTTCTCCATATTGAAAAGGTAATTAATACAAACTGAAATGAAAATCATAAAGCATTAAATGTTAACTGATGCAAACCAGACCTCAATCTGTCCTGAAATGCATCTTGAATCAGCCTGTAATTATTGTCATGTCCTAGATATGTATCAATCAAATCTACACAATTACTACGTGCAGACGCATATGTAACAATGCGACACTACATCTAATGAAATAAAATCTGTACCAGTACATTAAATAGAAATGTAGGCCTACTGGTATATCAAATAGAAATGTAATGGTATATTAATTAGATTATCATATGTGAAATGAAATGGGGTTTTAATGTCCTAATAGTACTAATACCGGTACTCTTCTGCTCTGACTGGGTAAATGAAGACGGGCATGTGCCAGACAGTAAATTTTGCCCAGGTAGTTGGATTATGGCCTACGCTTAAATCAAATTTCAAACTGTCAAGGGTTTTTTACGTGCATGCCAATGTGTATATATACAAGATTACATGTCATTTCGGTCCTGTGTCATTTCGGACTTGCGACATTTTGGACTCCGAAAAATATATGGCCTCTACGTTTCGGACTCGGGTATATGACATTTTGGACTCGGGTAGGTGACGCTTCGGACTCGGGAATAAGTTGAAAGGAAGGTTGAACACAACTGTAAAATCGATATATAATACGCCGTGGCTATTCTTAATAGCCCAACAAAAAATAACACGCAGGTTAAATTATATAATTTACCGCTTGCCATCAATTGTAGGCCTTCAGCATGTGGAGTCATGCATCACGAACCTAGACGACAAAATTTCCAATGTTGAATGTTTACAAAAAGAACGTTTTACTTCTTTATACATGTATCGCTGTACTATGTATATAAAAAGTTGCTGATGAATTTGTTAGAAATAGGCTAATTTAAAACACGAAAGAAAATATTTATTAACATGAAACACGTGGTTAGTAAAAGGCTCCACCAAACGATAAAAACTTAGTTGCACTTACGGTGGGACCGAAATGACGTGCTAAGATATACAAGACCTATTTTTGTCCCATCCGAAAGACTAGACAGTTGTCCTTGTCAGGCCCTGATCTGTTCTGCATAATTGTTAAAGCCCCAATAACACTCTTGTTGTAATTGAAAAATATGTCCCAATCTTCATTCTGGTCAACAAATCGTATTATTTTAGAATATCCCAATTAAATGATGATATAAATTTCATCTTAACACACCTAATTTAAAAAATTGGAAAAATTCAACCAATTGATTTGAAAAGTCTAACGTAAACCTTTTCAAATGTGACTTGGATTTTAAAATATTTTCGAACCCTCTGGACAAATAAAATAGGTTGTAATGGATAATTTACACAACAGGTAGGACATTTAAACATCTAGTACTTAGAATAAGGGTATTATTTATTTTCTGGAGCTACCAAGCCAGCAAGAATGTTATTGTCCCTTTAAGGGGAAACCATGCTGGAAAATCCTGATAACTGCCTCGTCAACATCGGGCGCGAGCCTGAGATCTCCAGATCTACTGTTTCTTAAATACATTTACATGTTTTGAATACCTCCATATGGTTAAGCTCAATGATATTAATTCAAGAGTCAATGTACATGTAGGCCTACACATTTATACGGTAGCACAACATTTCGGTCCTGTGTCATTTTGGTAATCATGTCTGTAAAATAATTGCCTCAACCTATATATAGTGTTTACTTACAAATGTACCTTGGCCAATCTGTGATTTTGTTCCTCTTATCACTTCTCAGAAAATGTATAAATCATATGTTAATAAGTCACAGTGATGTAATAAACCGGCATCTATTTATAGATTGTGATATTCATATAGCCTTGATAATTGATATGCAGTGACTTTTAGTCATTGTTCACTGTTGGTGACATTAAACTTTGATTCTGGCAGTTCGTCGTGATTAAATATTATCTTCTTGTTTAAAGGTCATTTAGAAAGTTGCTATTGTTTTAACAATCATAAAATAAAATGCATCGAGTTTAGAATTGTAGGCTAGGGTATACATTGGCAGATGTGATTCCGAAAACAATTTCCATTATGGATTGTCAACTCAATGATGATTCAGTTGCCATTTTGTGTTTTATTTGCTTGTCCATTACGTTGTTGTCAGACGTATTTTCGCTAGTCACACGTTAGTTCTATATTATAATATCACTAAATAATTACCTTAGATGTCTTTTACAATAAGCAGTGCCTTCTTTTAGTTGCCTCTGCTTGCTCTATTCTACATTACGAAAGTAAAAAGACGTAGTTGAGACTCCATTTTGTTTATTTCCTTGTTTATTTATATTACTACGTCATAGGTTTCTAATGTTCTAAATATAGAATTTGGGACAATTTAATAAAACGAAATAAACTGAAACGAAATAGAAACGTGACTAATTTTGTTGTAGTGGACAACCGTTTCATGATCAATAAAACGCACACACGGACCCCAATAAGGCATCGTTTGATTTGATATGCAACCAGACACCTACGTAATATGATTGTACATGTCGCGGCCTAGCAAATATTCACTGCTGATCAGTGTGTTATTGTGGCCGAATGTGGGAGAACGCTAGATTGGAGACGGTCCTGTGCATAGAAATATATAAATAGACTATTTATATATTTCTATGGTCCTGCGCATTTTATGACGTCACATGTGGATTGTGGGTTAGGGTAAGGGTTAGGCTTGGCCTAGTTCAGCTCTGAACGTAGACTGACGTTCAGAGCTGAACTAGGCTTGGCCCAGGGTTAGGGTTAGGCTAGCCCTGTTTACATCTCGAGACTTTGACGAAATCTACGGGTCCTAGCCCCTACCCTTACCCTAACCCACAATCTATAATATGACGTTATATATATGTGCTAAAATGCGAAGGACCGTCTTCGATCTAGAGTTCTCCCCGAATGTGCTTGGAATTCTAATTTCGTGCTTTAACAAGAGTTGTCTACCTTTAACTGTTCACTGACAGCAAGAATGCACGTTGGTTGAGCACTTTCGGACAACAACCATTTCGTCAACCTGTAAGTGCAGTAACAAAAAGAAATGGCAACGATCTACGACCCGACATTCATAATCTTTAAATTTTATACGCCTACAATTCATTTTGTTTCTGTTTTTTGTTTACATTTTGGGTAGTGTGTTTTTTCATTAGATTTCTTTTTGTGTAAATTATGTGTGGTGCATGCAGTCTCCCTGCACTTACTATATATTATACAGATGGCTGGTAATCGGGTAGCTTCGGCTGCCGTGACACCTTCTGAGATCATTATCTGTCGTCTTCCACCTGCAGCTTCTACACTTCTGAGCTAAAGGCCATCCTTCAGGCTTTGGGGTTAAATTAAATTATTATCACAATTAATATTTTCTGATTTATTTGTCCAGTGTTTACAAGCAATAAATAACAAACATCTTGAACAACCATTACGCAGTGCAATCATCTTAGTGGGCTAGACGCTTGCTTGCTAGCCTGGAGGTCGGGTGTTCGATCCCTGCATTGGCCGAGAAAATTCATCCAGATTTTCCGGCGTGATTCCCCCTTGTCAGTGATGCAGGACGCCACGGAGGGCCTGACAAGGAAAGTTTTTTAGTCGTTCGGATGGAGCGAAAAATCGAGCCCCCGTGTACAATTGGCGTGTATGTAAAAGATCCATTGTCAGTTGGAATTCGATGTAAGAGTAGGCCTTAGTGCCGCTGTCCGGGCAAAATTTCCCTCACAACACACTGTATGGCGCATGTCCGTCTTCCTTAGCCCATGTCGAAATATTGCCGTTACCAGTCACTAGCCTACGTCATCTATTGTTCGTTCAAATGTCCCTCGTCCAGAAAAATTTCAAAATGACAACACCATGTGAAATAGAACCCTTTTCCTGTCGAGTTAGATACAAACTTGAACGATGACTTCGTTGCCCAAATGGCTATTATTAAACGCATCCGGATATTTTCGGCATGATAAAAGTGTACTCAGAGAAGAAACTCGTAACGGCGCATTTAGAGTGAAGATTTTAATTGGATAGTAATTCTGCAATGGACAAATAACCCATTCCTTGGAAACAAAGTTGACAAATCGAAAATAGACAAAAAGTAAAATGACCTGCAAAATGTCACATAGATGCTGTTTTGCACTACTAATTAAGGGAATAATGGTCCATTGCAACTTTCTGAAACAACGTGATGCATTTTCGAAGAAATACAACCTTTCAGTTTTCATGTGGCGTTAACTACAAGTTGCACGCTATATAATTTCATGGATGGCCGTGTCTATATTATTTTCGACTTTTTTTCCTAAATAAGGATGTTTGTGTGTGCGTGTGTGTGTGTGCGGGGGGGGGGGGGGCTTTAGTGCTTAAAATGGGATTTAGTTTGGTAATATATGGTATCCATGGACATGATATAAGGTAGAGTGGCAATGGACATGCGAGTATGGTTTGACTTTTACGCACATATACTTCTGTCTTCATTGTTCTGGTATCCTTAAGTTTATGAAAACTTTATAGCAATGACGTCATTTTCAGAAATATGATGCTTTCTCGTGAAACCTTGATTAAACATTTAACAGTTATACTCCTCATGACCTCTTTTGGCCATTTAAATCCTCTGGAATTTATGGAACATCATGATTCCCGCAAACAAGTTCATGCTACTACTTGTTACGACTTACATTTCAAATATCATTTCATAAAAAAAAAAAAATAAAAAATTTAATGGACATCTCTCATTTTTAGCATCTCATCAAGAATGAATTTTGATAAACAAAGAAAGCACAGTAAATACAAACACTTAATTCAAAGGTAATCTTTTATATTTTCTTTTTCTTTTCACATACATAATAATTAATATAATGATAAAATACAATATTAGATACATTTTTTATTATTGTCGTATACCCTTTTAATTAAACGAAAGACGAATGTATAATAAACATAAATATAGACCATGAATTGAATAAATTTTGGTTTGCAGAAATATACATAATAATTGATATCTTAACCTAAAAAAAGTAATATAATATTAAGATAGGCCCGACACATTCCCGTTTACATGTATATACAAAAGATATGCAACAACTAATTAATCGATGACAATGCTTTAATGTAACGTCAAGGAAACTTTAATATAAATATATGAATTTAGTGGCATAATTAGGATGGGTGTGGAGTTCATAAAATATTATTTTTTTTTTTAATAAAAGCTTTGCAACAAAATGTGAAGGGTGCAAACAAATATGTTATCAAAGAGTTTAACTACAGTTTGTAAAGATGGATGGTGATCTATCAACAAAACTTATTTCGTATTAATAACGAGGTGGAATATAATGACTGGTCTTTTTGTCTTAAAGAAAGACGTCATACAGGACAGTTCCTTCTTACGACTAATCGTTTACTAGGTTTTGAAGTAAGGCGCAATACAAACTATATAAAATGTATGCTTGACCCCAAGTTTCGATAGCGGTATACCTTTCGACTTAATCGTACGACCCCACGAATGTAATTTTCATAAAGAGAAGTGTATTGACGAACGAACAGTTGGGCGACAACAACATAATGCCACATAAAAATGGGTTTACCCCACAAATAACCTGTACATTAAAAATGTATTATTCAAGAGCTAAATCTGCCTATTGCAGATCTTTCAACATTATTTACATGTCAGGCGTAAAATGGACTCTCTAGAACTTTGGGTGGTTTTGATTTTCAACAGATTTACATTTCAATTGGCAGTTAGTGATTTAATTTAAAAATGGATAACCGAGACATTGTTTATTATCGTAACAACGGTACCAACAATTGAGAATACACTGTTCTGCATGCGACGATAACTCCGCTCAGAAAGTATAGACTGAAATTTCAACATATTCCATTTTCCTTATCTGTTATTTTTTTTTTAACTATTATAGATATTAGATAATACATCTTTAAACAATCTCTTATGGATAAAACAAACTCTGATAAAAGGCGTGTCAAGTTTATTCAATTGTTTTCGAGCCCAGGTCATTTATGTCCGGGGGGGGGGGGGGGTAATAACAAGTGCATAATACTTTAAACATAACGAAATAAAATATACACGTAATTAAATGTTTGGAATATCTTAGGCAGGCCAGGATCCAGGATTTGTCAAGGGGGGGGGGGGCATACACATCGACCCTAAACAGAAACTAAAATCTTTGAATCCCATTGCTGACTGTAGGTGCTGGTCTGAAATGTGCCCCCCCCCCCCCTCCCTGGATCCGCGCCTGCGTAGGTGATTTCATGTGTAGCCTATAACAAAGCGAACCGTACACACACTGTCAGAACCCTCATGGGATGGACAAGGAAATATTCGATTCTAAAAAGTTCTGGTTGAAACATGACGCCACTTCCTTTGATTCATCACGATAACTCATCATTCATCTTCATATCCGGGTTTTTCATTCCTTTTGTCATTTGTGCTGAGATGTAAATGTACACTTTCCTCCAGGCCTCGGAAACTTCTTTGGTATAATGTTCACCTAAAACTACCCCCAGCCCATAATGTAGTGATGGCCACAATCTCTGAAAATATACAAAGTTAATAAACATGAATAATCGTACATTAAGGAGCCGCGGTTACTCGGTGGGTATTGGCATTGGCTCGCTAACCGGAAGGTTGAGGATTCGATCCAGCTGTACGCAGAGCAAACGTTCCTCGTGATTTTCCGTCTTGGTTTCTTTGTCTATACAGTGATGCAGAATAGTAAATAAACCCGGGGTTTCATGTAAGACCTACATGTTGGCGTGCACATTAAAGAACCCGTGACAGCTGGAATTCTGTCCCCACTGCACACTGTGTGCTTTATGCCCGTCTGCATTAGGTAATAGCCCGGATGGTCCCATTTCATTGTATATTAATGAAAAATAAAATCCCTCTAATTTTCATTATCATACAAACTGTCAGTAAGGTATTTTGATTCTGTAAAATTATTTATGCCTCCTACACTTGGGGCGATAGCCCTATATATTTTTCTTGATACTGAAGGAAAGGTGAGAAGGAATACTTTATGGGTAGATGGTGGGTCAAGCCGACAATATTAAATACCGGAAAACACCGGCAACCAAGAGGAAAACTACCGGAAAACACCATTTTATACGGAAAACACTTAACACCGGAAAACACCCGAAAGGTTAGGGTTAACTTCCGGTATAGAGTATATCCCGGCTCCGGGTTACCTTCGGTGTTTTTTCCGGTTTTTTTTCGGTGTTTTACGATATATAGTAAAGCCCGGGCGAAGCTTACTGAAGGAATAAAATTGTGGCATCTTTGAAATACCATAATATTATTGGGATGCGCGGCAAATGAATAACTATAGTTGAAGCACGGAGCCGTTTGACGGTCCAAAGAGAATAAATATCACCTGGCTTGTTTGGATTTTGAATAAATTTTAAAATTGTCAACCTACATTAGCCAGCCAGTTATTTCTACCGACACACAAACTATTCTTTATAACTGACAAGATGTTACTCTTAAGTGACACATAAATTAGAAGTGACAATGGCATGCCTATACCCACGTACATGCTCAAAGACACAATCGTCAATATAGATCTTCTTATAATTTGCATTATAGAAATCAGAATGGATTGTTGTTATGTAGGCCTAAATGAAGGATGAAGTTGATGAATCACGGTTCTCGGTGACTAAATGTTCACCATAATATACATTAACCTGCGAAATTCTAATGGTAAAGTTTGATGTAAAAACCACATTTTATTTTCTTCCTGTTCATTTCAAGTCGAGAATAATCACATCAGAAAATACATCCTGGTCAGAAGCGTAGAGGGTATATGCCCAATAAGATTACTGTCTAGTGATATTCTAATTAAGATTAAACTTTCTGTGTTTTAAATTCGTATTTAAAGTTTGTATTGAATTATATTCTAACATGTGAATTTATGACAGTGGGTGTATGTGTGTGTGTGTGTGTGTGTGGGGGGGGGGTATAATTGACAATGAATCAGGTTTAGCGGTTAACAGGAGGAAACTCTAATCTGTTTATTATGGCAATTGAGTTTAATAATAGTAACGAATGAAGTAAGCTATTGGGAAAATTACTCGATATGTACCTACGCCCATACATTTGCGATGCGGCCCCGGTTTACTTATTAGGAAAACTTGTCGCTTTTAGAAAGAAGTTCTCAAAATTGCGTCGTTCGAAGGGTGTGTAGAATTTTCAGTGCAAACTTATCCTTGTCTAAGGAAAATCGGATAAACCTGAAAGAAAAACAGCTTCCAACTTTGAAAACTTTGTAAGATAAAACATTCTTCAAAGGCGTCATCACGGGCAACGCCCTTGGTAATCCGGGAACTTGAAAGTAGTTCTAATGGCGGACTTCGTCATACAGCCGAGGCTAGATGTAGGGTACTGGAATCTAGATGTAGGGTACTGGAGGTTTGAAAATGTGCAATAAAGGAATATGGACAATGAGTTTCCAATACAAAATAAGGCATATTTTATTTATTGATTCTAGTCTCGATAGATACTGGATTATCTGAAAAACACCCATGTGGCTCCAACATGGCATAAATGTAAGGGGGTCACTTACTGCCAATACGCCTGCTCGACGTTAGGAGCTCCTTATTTGTGTTGCTCGAATGTGACAATGTTGAGAGATCTAAACGTCAACAGACTCTTCGGTTAAACGACAGAAAAAAACAAGTTGGCAAAGGATAATCTACGAATTTTCTTATGTTTTGTTTTAAATGGTAAATGGGGAGGGGAATAAAAATGTTTTGATGAGGACTTGAAAATTGAAGCAAACTTTTAGTCCAGGCAAATATATTATCATCAAAACCATAGCTTGTACGTGGGAATGAATCTTTAATAATTTGAAGAAACTGTTAATCCTTAATTTACAGTATGTAACCAAAGTAAATGGTTCTAGTAAAGGAATTGATTATTGTTGTCACCAGTTTGAGGTAATAATGAATAAACCAAAATGGTTTGTGGAATACATTTAATAGTTTTTCGGGAGGAATTTAAAACTGTTATTTGGATTTATAAAAAGAAATAGCCGAATAACGCACTTTTGCCAGAAATACCTTTATACCGGATTAAATTTATTTTGCACATAATAATATATGGGACACAGGAACTTGAATTTAACGGATTAAAAGAAAACTTCTTACTACTGCTTGACTATATAGTATAGTATGTTTTAATTTAATCTCTTCAAGTGCCTGTGATTTGGGAGGGTTGCAGAGTCTGTGCAATGTATTTATTTTACGAGTACTAGTGTTTCAAAAACGAGTATCGCATCACTGTTTAGTTTGCTTATGTAATTTTAAAACTGCCTATTGCATGTCTTTCTTTGCGTCTTGAATGTTTTATAAGCGCCCTAAATGATATATAAATTATTTATTACGCATATATTACCCCTGATAATGTTCCCTGCAAAATAAACTTATTCGACGACTGATTCTATACTTACCAAGGCTTGTTTATATAAAGTACAAAGAGAAATATTAACCGTTGTTTTTGTAATGTTATAGGAAAGAAAAACAATTGTCGTACAAGACTTGAATTGCGTTTTTGAGACTTGAATGTAGACAATTACGTTTGCGTGATCAACATTATTAGTACGTAGTTCAGATTGTGACCTCTACAGACACGATTCTTTATATATTTTAACAGCAATCGAAATTTTCAGGCTAACTTCGATCATGAATGTTATTAATTAATGTCTTTACCGTTCAGTTTAGTTGACCGATGTCGTTGGCAACTTTTAAAATGCCGGTAATTTGAATAAAACTATACTGAGCCCTGTCTACTTAGCCAAAGAGGATCGGTACAATAACTTAAAAACAAGGTGTTCACATTTATTTGTAAAGTATCTTCTTGCCAAGAGATTTTTTTTTTACAAAATAATCACATATAATATGGCTTTGCCAGAAGTGTTACAATACAAAAAAGCAAACTTTCTCCTCATACCCGAACCCCTACTAACTATATTCATGATTGGTGACAATTTTGTTATCATTATTTCAATTACACATTACAATAAGTAGCCATCTCTGTACAAATTCTAGAGCTTAATTTAAAGGAGCTAAATCGCTAACATTTGGGACCTAGAAATTGACACAGATGGGTCGCAAAGCATATAATACTGTATAATGAACTGATTTACATTCTACGGTTTCCGTTTTTACTCTAATTTCAAATCAGTTATGTTCGGCGAAATAAGTCGGCAGTCTAAATTGAACGCAAATTTCTAGCGTCTGGTTATTCCAGTCTACACACATCGTTTGATCTGGTGCAATGTGTTACAGCCTCTTCCCTCTAGTCTCTTGTTAAGACTGGGATTGAAACGCATTATGGTTCACGATTCGTGTACCAATGGTAAAATGCTTATTTTGTCTTGAATATTGGATATCAGAAGCCCATCTTTTTCCGGTAAAATTACAGCATCAATGTTGATTTAAATTGACAAATAATTCGTGTTTTCAATGTTGAAGATTTTGGATGGTAATGAGTTAGAGACTTAGCTACTTTAAGACCAATTTGAAGTTTACTGACTGCCTTAATATAACTAAAATCATACATCTAGCACCGGGATTAAAACAACAATTTAATTCCAGGGGTCGATTTCTATGAAGATGTTTTATGCCAAACAATTATTGATCAATTATTGGATATGCAATAATATTGCCAGTATGCAACTTCTTCTTGATTAAAATATGCTCAAAAATACAGTTTGATAAAACTAGAAATCCGAATGACAACTGATTGGTGTTAACAGATAATGGATCTTCCATGTCGTTTGCATATTGACAGTTTACGTGAATATCGTGTCTCTAAATTCCAATATCATGAAAACAACGAACAAATGTTACATTGAAATATAATATTTTTTCCAACAGAACATCGTGGCCAGCCAACACTTCATTAAAACGCAACAGAAAACCAGATAAACTTCTCAGAGATTCTCAAATACCTTATCATTCATCAAAATAAACTCTTCCAATTGCATCTTAACTTACACTATACAACGTTCTATTTCAAGTTTAATTGAGGGAGAGAGAGAGAGAGAGGTGGAGAGAGAGAGGGGGGAGTACAGTTTTGTTACTTTCAGCAACAACTTGTAGCGCTTGGTTTTGAGCTTTGAAATTAATAATCAGATAGTCGAGATCAAATCTAAAAAAACTTCACATGCATTCGGTGTAATAACTTCACCTGTGGGTGTATGCATACCTCAATTTTAGTAATTTATGTTTTTGAAAGACTTGCGTTAATGAGTCTTGGGCCTGTGCAAGTTTTGTATTATAATCTGTGCAAGTTAGCGACGAAGGCTTTTGATCCTAGTATTGTGATCTTCGGTTAATTTTGAAACATTCTAATCTGATACAAATCATGATTCTTAGAAATTGGACCAGAATCGCCCTTCTTGGTTTTTGACAACTTCAAACTATGCTGGCATTATACTTTAAACAAAAAACCCGCTTTATCAGTGATTTTTAATCTTGTCGTGCCAACGACGCATGCCTATGCTACAGACTTTTTTTTGGCTTCTTTCCAGTCAAAGCTTTAAGACACGATGATATTCAACTAAATTACAATATCTCTACTTAAAGTCAGCTTATTGTGAAGCTGTCGTGATATTTCAATATGCTTCTAATTTCTTACAGTATCTGTTATTCTCAATTTACGGGAATAACTGCTCGAAATCGCTTGGAATTCTACCCAAATCCCTCGAAACTAACTTTTGCCGCATGTTTAGATTATCAGGTATACGTCTTACAGGTCATGCTCCATCCAAATCGCTTTTTGGAAGATTATCGAGAATATTATCGAGGCTCAAATTTGATTTTATTTGTGAATTACTGCACGCCTGGCGATTGTTAGTCGGGTTTTTATTGTAGACTAAGTATAGAACAGGTTGGGGAAAATATCGGTCAATAGTATAATATGGTTTATGGTAACTATGTATCTAGTTTGGTCGAGTAAATGACTATGGTCTGGGTTTCCATAATAAACGGGGGTAATAAAGAACGTTAGTAGAAGTACTGGATTATAAGACCTCGTCTTAACTGGCAAGTAATAAGATATTTGATGATGAACTAGTCGGCCTAATGATCGCCTGCTAAATGGCCCCGTGGCAAGAAACCTAACAATTGCTCTTCTGAAAGATCTTGATGAAGTAACAAATTGGGTATTGACGCCAACTTGCTTAGAGTAGTAAAATGGCGACCGTGGAGAAATCTTTTATTGGGGTCCATGATCACAAAGAAAAGAAAATTTTATAATAAGTTTTGTAGAGGGTCATGTTATATTGTTTTATCGACGCATAAAATTTCTTCAAAGATTACAAATTCTTAGAACATCTATTCACCGGTTTTAATTTAAAATGCTATAAGGCCTTTCAATAATTTTCACATTCAAAACCCGTAAAATTTGGGACTAAAAGTAAAGACGAAAACTGACAACCCAAATTGGTTCGTCGTTTTAAATGATGCGCAATCGGCACTTTATTAAAGTGTTAAGCAGATTAGCATACGTTTAAGTCACCATGGAAAGTGCGGCACCAAAGAGATTTTAATATGGTGCACAATATGGTCCAATCAATGACTCAAAACATATATTTATACACAAAATCAATAATGATAATAATAATGAGTGAATTTAATCTTATCAGTGCTTAAGGGCCCCAAAGGTCATTAATCCTGGTCTGCCCGCAATGCATTCTAAACCAAAACACATTTTACCACTATCTATATTGGAAGGACATCGTTTGATATTCCGAAAGGTTTGACATTTTAGAGTATATAGACATCAGCGTCCCCGGGTAGTTGGGTTGTTTCATATGTTGAAACAATCTTCTAGTGTACGTCCTCCTTCGTGGGTTCTCTCCACGACCCCAAGTTCCTTCCCACTGCTTAAGACCCCTTCGTGCAAGCGAAATATTAAAATAAAATTGAACCACATGTTAGTCTCAGGTCGCGTGGAAACGTTTGCAAGATAGTTCTTTTATACTGTTTTTAGTTATTATTTGAATGCGGTGAGCAATAAACTAGATGACAAAAGGCAAGTTTAATCGTCCAGAAACTATTGATCAATTCTGAGTTATTGTATCATCTGATACTTATTGTAGTAATATTTTATAACCTATTTCCTGTTATAGATAAAATAAAAAGAGAGAGAGAGAGAAATGGAGTTTAACGTCCACTCAACAAAAACTAGGTCATTTCGGGACTAACATATGGTTTAATTTCATTTCAATAATTCGCTTGCGCGTAGGGGTCTTTTAACAGTGGGCGGAAACCGGAGTGCCCGGAGGAAACCCACGAGGTTGAGAAGGCGCCCCTATCTCCATGCCACATACGCTAACACCAGGGCTTTTGATAATATTTATCGAAAATATCCGAAAGACTCTAATTGCTGAAAAATCACTAAATATCTAAAGAAAATATCACCAATTACCAAATAAAATAACTATATAGAAGCCTCAATGGGAAGTCCATAAAGAAAATGACGTGTTGAATGGTGTAAACAGGAGAAATTGCAGTCCGAATACACCCTAAAACTAATCCTAGCCAATGACCCACCTAGAGTTTCCCATACTGTTTATAAGTGGCCTAGCAAGACCCATGACCCACATAGAGCGCCCTACAAGTCTTCTGAATGACCTCACGTAGTCTAGTGTCCCACTATATTTATGCATGGTCTATCGTGACCCATTACCCACCTTAAGTGTCTTCCATTTTCATGCGTGGCCTTGAGTTAACCACAATTTTTATACGTGACCTAGTTTGACCCATGACACACCTAAAAAATTTTATACGTGGCCTGCAGTTTTTCCGGTAATTAGTGGGATTTTTTGGTCGATATTAGTGATTTTTCGATAGGGTTTTTCAAATTGTGTGCTTTTAGTCCTATTTAGTCTATTTAAAGATTTAAAGAAAAATGTTATGGTGCATGTTAGTTTAGTTTAAAGAATAGACTAACAATTTCTTCGTCTTTATAAATCACATCTCGTAATCATAGAACTGCACACATGCTGTTTCAAAAACATGGTTTCTTTTAACAGACTCTGCAATTTGTTGATATCAAATATTAGCTCTATGGAGCAAAGTAAACATAAAAGATGGCTGTTTGTGTAAAGTATTCTTGAAGTAGTTAAATCTTAAAAAGATTAGAAAATCGTTATGTCATGCCTTGAATTGATCAAAAGTAATGATTTATGTTAAGGCTCAATATGGTTCCTATATCAAATACTTCTATTCACAACCTTGTTTTAAAATGACTTTAAATGACACGAAAATTTACTCATCTATTCCATTTTCTTGACAGTTAGTTTACAGAGTTTAAAGACAAATTAGTTCAAATGCTGAACAACAAAATAGAACGAATATGTCATTTATAATCAATAGCATAAGGTCTGTCATCGAGTCAACTGGCGGGGTTTCGAATCCCCGGTTGTACGTGACAAAGAATGGGGTCGCCAGTCCAACCGCGTGGGTTTTCTCGAGTCCTCTGGTTTTCTCACACTACTAATGACCCCTATACGTAAGAGAATTACTGATAAAATAGAACCCTGCGTTAGTCCCGAAAGGACTTAGTTTGTGTCGAGTGGACGTTAAACCCCATATACGAGATATCTTCCGGAAACAACAGCCGGGGACCGTTTAAATATCACTCGGCGTGGGAAAAAGAGATGATGCAAACAATAAACATACGTGAAAGTTTCCACAATGCCAGGGCCCTCATTAACGCGGACTGCACTACTCCAGAAATAGTAGGCATATCCGATGTCGTGTATAAATATATAAGTAAAGAAAAGAATTAGGCAGCACATGTGGTCTTATATACCTTATATACCTATATCATCTAGTACCCCTTAAACAACTCACAACTTCATGAATATCATTTTTGAATAAATGCCTATGACAATTCAACGCCGAGTTAGAGTTTATGGCACGTCACCACAACATATTTAGTAATTTGTAATTCAAATGTTATGTGTACATGTAAAAAGGGAGGAAGGGAAATGTTGCTTGAACAGTAGCTCTTTTTCGATTTACAAATGTTAAGGTTTCTATTACGCGCTCGTCAATATGAATATGTGGAAGTTGGTTTACCGTGCCACCCGTAGAACAACGTAAACGTCCCTGTTCCACAGGGACACCCGGACGAAAGAAGACCGGGTTTGAAAATTCCTGCTAGGTTCACACATGAAATTGAACAGTTCACACCTGAAATTGAACGAGTGGCCTGACCGATCATCTGTTATACTGGAGCCAGATTGATCATCTACTAAAGCCAGATTGATCATCTACCACCACCACTAATAAAAAGAAAGGTGCGTGTGGATTGTTTGAAAGTGGATATTAAAGTATGTTCTGATGTGTAGATCAAGTATTAAGACCACATCGCTTTATGCTACAATTAAGGGAATTTCTATTCATGGTATGATTGACAGTATACGTCCGGTTCGTGTTACAAGACATTTATCTACAGCTCTTCTAATGTTTCTGGTTTGTTTGCAAGCTTCTATTAAGGTCAATCATCAAGCGCAGAATAAATGAATTAAAAGTGTGTTAGCAAAACTAATGATAATCTTTAACGTAAAAATACACGCCCTCGTTTGTAAATATTCTCTCAAGTTCTTCTGTACCCTGGAAGTTGAAATTTTAAAATATTCAATAATCCGTAAATTGCTAACATTTTCATTCTGTTACTCGAACATATCTTGTTTCGTTTTTTGCTTTTATCCGTTCATTCTTTTATACTTGACAACTGATGTTTGTAAAGTTAGAGCTTGACTTAACCTGTCACATTAAATAAATTAAATCAAACTAATTTTCAAATTTAACTAGACACATTTCGTGAGGTTTCTTTTCTTTGATCATAGGACAAGTAAATAGTTGACAAGGGATAGGTCAGGCTGTGTTAACGCATAAGATAATAAATATATACATATGCACTATTTAATGGTAATTACATATTACAGTAGGATCCCATATATATATATATACTAATGTGTTTACTTAATAAACCAATGGTGTATAATACTTTAAATACATATATAAATCATCTATAATTTACCAAATTATATTTTATGGACGACTAGACGAAAAGCCGTTTTTCTGAAATTATAGATAAAAGCTCATTCAAGGAAGAGACGGAAATGATACGGCAGGAGTCGTGTTCCTACTTTTAAAAGGATTCGACCTCCATGTACTGAACTGTCTATTTCTTGGTGTTTGTAATGATTTTGGGTGTGGATTTAATTAAATTTGATGTGTTTTGTGAAGTAGGTATATGTCTACAGGTGTGTTCACAGAGTCAATATTGAGATGTAAATCGATAATGTAAGGTAAACACAAAACGAAAATCAGTAACAGACTTTCAAAACAAACAAGCGTACTGCATGTATGATCTTTGAGTTCTTGTAAAATCACAATTTAAATTTTTAATATCATTCATGGTTCGGTTTATATGTTTCAGACATTTAGACTTATCAACAAAACATAGTATGTATTCAAAATTTCAAAAATACGTGAATTAACACCCAAGTCGGTATTGGCCTGTTAAAGCCCAGCTACTAACAAGGGTGCCACCATATCGGAATCTCTAATCATAACAAATCAAACTGAAGGACACGGTGATCCCAGTCATTCTGGTGCCGGTAGCTAATTATAACGGATCAAGGTGTAGAACAAAAGATGATTCATAAGCAACCCAAATCTCTTACGTATTAGATCGCAATTAAATTATCCAATAAAACGAACCCATAAATACCAAGTCGATATCCAATTGCCTAATAATAATAGTAATGCATTCTGGCTTCTGCTCATTGATGTCAAGGGTTTATATCAGCTTCCTGAGCGATCACATGTCTGTCTCATTTGTGAAAGGATCGTTTGTAAAGCACATTAATATCAGATATATAATCCATGTTCCACAATATCATAACCAATTATAACAACTAGCCAATATTTCTACAATCTTGATAACACTAGGGGCATTTAGTCCAATGCATATTTCCTATTTATTATACCAAATACTCAATATTTCTTATCCGTTATCAAAGAATCCAGTCTCCAAAATCCCAAACGTTTAATTATTTCGAAGTAATGCCGGTGATCTGGATGTAAATGATAAATCACATTGTTAAACCTATGAAAGAAATTGAAATGACAACGAAACGGTTAAATTATATGGTTTTCAATGATTCAGACTTAACCGTTTGATTTGTGTATGCTTGAGGAAGTTTTAATTTTGTAAGTAATATTAATGTTGATCAAGTGAATTAAAAGATAGTATTGATTTAAATTTACATAGAAATGATAAATGTATAATGAATTCGAGTAAAACCAAAAAATGTTAAAGACTGTCAAGACTCCTTCAAGCAGAATGATATTTTTTTTTATTGAAATTTATCATTTATACAATCGATATGGAAGAAACACGTATACAAACCTTTACGTATTGTGGTTTAACATTTCTTCTAACATGTGTTTGCCCTATAGAAACCATAACACTGTTTAGAAAATCAGAGTCTTCTAAACTTTCCACAGCAGCACCCAAACCTTCCATCACCGTCACTGCGTGTTTCTGTAACATTTCTCTGTCCATTTGCCATTCTAGTTGATTGGAGTCGTTCATTTGTACAATTTTAGGAAACAAAGCTTTCATATCTGGTTCCGTCTCAAAAAACCTGAAACATATAGTAACATATATTATAGAGAAAGGTATTTTGCCTTAGTGTTCGATAAATCAACACCACCAAAACCACTAAATCTTTGATAATCGAAATGTTCAGAGCTCGGCGATGATTTCGTAATTTCTTTTCTCATATGGTGTGCGTCATAGCTGTGCATGTACACTCAAATCCTGTCAAATTGTAATTTTTTTTTTATACGCCCACATTTGGGCGTATTGTGCTGTCCGCCTGAGTGTCCGTCCGTTCACAATTTGTGAACACTCTACCTAGGTCACAATAAAATTTTTAACCGATTTTGATGAAAGTTGAAATATAGGTCTATCTCCCAAAGATGCCAGTTCCTTTCGATATTGGCGTATATCGGACCTTAACTTCATGGAATGTGGTTCCTGGTTGTAAGAAAAAGCACTTTTTTTTAGCTTGTGGACATTTCAGAGGTCAGAATTTTCATCTGAGTTTGATGAAATATGTTTATAACCAAGAAATCTTACTTCATTTCGATATTCGCGCATATCGGATCGTAGCTCCCTGAATTATGGTCCCTGATTGTATGACAAATCGCGTTTTTAGCTTGTGGTCACTCTGGTCTATGTCGCTTGAGTTTGAATTTCGTAAATGTCGGACTAAAACTTGCGGACAAAATGGCCGTCCCTCGTAAGCAAATAATAGTGTAAAATATGGCATATCCAGTGTGTGGACCTTCTAGAAATCACAATTTTTATCGGATTTTGATGAAACTTGTAATATACCATGTTTATAAGCCAGAGATCGTGGTTCCATTTGACGTTTGCACATATCGGACCGCAACTTTCCAGATTATGGCCCCTAATTGTACAAAAAAATCAAGTCTTGAGTTTTTGGATCCTGCGAGGTCACAATTTTTATCCATTATTTTTAGCTTGTTCTCTATCCATCTCTTGCAAATTGTGGGCGTATTTTGCCTGGCAACCGCTGATTTTTAATAAACTATAATCATCGCTTACAATATGTAAATATATAATTAATTAAGACAAGGGAATGTACAGACGTTTTCTGTTTTTCCCAAATTCTCTTTTGCAGTCAATTTGCTTCATGAATAGTTAGTCTCGAAGTTTTACAGTCTCATACAACAACTTGAACAAAATTATCAGTGAAATGAAAATCGATTGTGTGGTTGTTATCGTCCTCTACTTTATAAGTAAGAATAACTCTTGTTTTGCCTTTTTTACGTCATTTTGCGATCATTCAAATCTTTGTTACAGATCAACCTTAGAAAAACGTTTCTGTGTTAAAGTAACAATTAAAATATGCTTATTAAATGTATGTTATATTGTCTTTTGATGTGTTTTAAAAAATATGTTTATTAAATGGATGTTATCTTTTGTCTTTTGATGTGTTTTAAAAAATATTTTGGGTTGGAAGTTGATTTTGCACCAGTGGATGCAAATATTAACCTGATATGAGGCTATGGGGCAATTGGTCGACAACCTATGTTTGTGACAAGCACAAAATCACGCAAGAATTAACACAGTTATAGTAATACTATTAATAATACAGTAATAATAATACCATAATCGTCTTATTATTACACTGGAATCCCAACCAGGTGTTTGCTCACAGGTCCAAGTTACAATGTCACAAGAAAATCATAAGTAATGAATGAGACTGTCGAAAGGGTGTCCTTTTAATTTACGCTTATAGACTTGTATACTTGCACAATATTTTGGCATTTCTGTTATGACGGGGCAATCGAATAAAACGCCCGTGTGGTGCTTTAATTTTGTGCAGGGCGTCTTAAGTAGGATTTTATCAGATGATATTAACTGATATTGATTTGATCATCCTTTAACTAAAATCGATACAGATAACTTTTAAAAACTATTCCTTGATTAACTGAAGCTAGTGCAAATCCACGAAGACCGGATTCATATAATCTCTTACTTTCGTTCTCGATCAGCTTGAGTTTATTTAGAACTACTACAGGGGGCTGGTATTAGTTACGAATGTTTTCAGATTGTCTGCTGTTTTGGAGAAATGTATTTGGGTAGCACCAATGGATAAGCGATTAAGTTGGATTTTTGAGCCAATAGGAAGTATTTCATCATCATTTAGTTTTGGAAATTTGAGTTTTGTACCTCATGCACTGCTGAAATTTATCCACTTGGCAGAATTTGTCTGAACACTGGCAAAAGTCAATATTATCGTATTTAGCAAATTGTGTCAACAACTGGGATAGTAAATATAGTAAATAACACTGGACCTCACACCAGGCTTTGGGGAACCCCAGATAAATCGTGTCCTTAGGCCCCAAACCGAATGAAAGGGTGCTGAATAAGATTGGTCTGGTCTATGGTGTCGAATAGATGTCATGTTGTCGAGATTTAAAATATCATTATAAAAATCCTCTACTGTGCCGAGATTTATGATATGGATTTTGAAATTTCACTTTACTAAGATTGTCTACACTTAACCGGATTTGCTGTTGATTAGCAGCCACTTTTCCCAGAATTGTGTAGTTCATCATTGTCTTGGCATCGAGGTTATATATCATTAGATGCGGATAAGCAGATGATATTTTAAATTACTTTAAGAATTAATTGTTAATGATGTGTTATCTACCCGTAGATGTATTCAAATAAAATCAAGTGCTCGACAACAATTTAATTAAAGTTTTTTTTTCTAGGTATGCTACTTTTGCACAATTATTTGCTACAATAAAACCCATTCACATGTGTGATAGCGCCACTTAAACCCCTTCGGCAATGTTAATATAAAAAGATATAAAAAAATATGGTTTGGCACGGCTTCTCCGCCAAATTACAATAATAGGTAAAAGAAGAGTAAAGCGGTAATGATTTTTATTAGGTTCATGGATGGTCATTACACGGGTTTCATGTCGTCAACCCATTAGTTATTCTCTGTACTTATTTTTCCTCGGATAACAACCAACCTAGAATCAACCCTCTGGAAATTTATTCGTAGAGATGAAAGCCACGGGATTACTGACAAAGTAATAATCAGGTTAAATCTTTTGATAAGAGCCTTAAAGACAATTGTATTTGCCTTTATTTTAATTACGCCATTGATGAGACACCGACTGTAAAAAGACAGAATTCCCATATAATGGCTGTTCCAATGGATATTTACAACCTGTCCAGTCACGCATATTAACGGCGAGAACTTGCCGTAAAACAAATTCAATTTGGGTTGTGAAAATTGCAGCAAATAAGTTTAAATTAGAAGATTTGCTGGCCTTGTTGTAAGATTACGGGACTGACAGCGAACGATTTGACGAGTGGAAGTTGTAAACCTAAAAATAAGTAGTCGTTGGTATAAGACATAGTTGTAAAGTAAGCTCGTACTGTTTGATTTATTTTCTATTCAGTTTGAATGCCAGTCTTAATCTATGGTAGCAACGGTTTGAACATTTTTAGACAGGACTCTCTAGACTATCATAATACGATTACTAATATATTATCAACCTATAACGGCAAAACTTTTTGATCTTTGGGGTATATTCCATGCCCGTAATAATTTGCGGTGCGAAAGTCGGGATCGGCATTACATATATGGGAATATAGGGTTATAATTCTGAAAGTTTTTCTTTAAAAATTTAATGTTATTCTTCCAGGATAGGGTTTACATGCGTGGGATAAAACTCGAGTTTTATCTCACGCATAATGGTTGGATAGACAATAAACAACATTTTAAAGGGTTAAACTGAACGTTGACAGAATTAACAACTTATGAGGATTTCCTAGATTTTTATGCGTTAAAGACATACACTTATAGAAAGAAAAGAATTTAAGATATACTTAGTCGGGTTCGCTGGATAATTGTTTCACTCAGTTCCACAGCATACTTTGCAAGAAGAACTATTGCAGAGGGTGTCAGTGTTCTTCCTTATCTTGGTCCATTAGCGAAAATCAGGGCATTAACGTATGCTCCCGAAAATTATGACCGTGTCATAAATTCTTAACCGATAAAGACGCACAGTAGGCACTTAATTTGAGTACATTGAAGTAACCAGACCGTTAAAATATTGATGTCTATGTCGCACAAAGATTATCTAAAGCTCTGTAAGTTTTTAAGTAAAGTGTTTTGATTGAATTAAGACGATAAAGTTTGATATGATATCCCAGCCGTGTTGTGCTAGTCTGGACACCATTAATTATTTAATATCGGGTTAGAGCTAAATTCAAGCTGGATAAGTATTAACAGGAGTGTAAAAGATCAAACTACTTAACATTGATCTTGTTCTAGCTGGTTTCATGTAAATCATGTTAACCTAATAACCTAATACGTCCACCATCAGTAGAGGTATCTGTTCTACCTCTAAAACCATGGTCAACAAATTCCAGTGAACAGGTTTTAAATTTTCAATATAAAATTCGACAGGCCTTTTTCTTTTTCCCACAATGAGCATTCTTTCGAAGTATTAAAAAAATCCATCGCGACCTCGCTTATGTATTCGTATGACTCAATGAGCATTCCGCCCAAGAATAACATTCCATCGAGACTTCTCAAATGTATTCTTATGTCAAAATATTCCGCCAAGGCAATTAAAAAAATCCCTCAAAGGAATTTATTACTGTTTACGTAAGAAAGGGGATAACTTCATGTTTGAAATCTTAAAATTCTAGATGCCGGCCGAGGTCTTGGTAGTAGCCCAATGAACAACCCCGTGAGGTCTCGGAAGTGCAATGTTCACAAAAATTAGTGGGCTGACGACAGACAAAGAGAACAACAATATACGCCAATATATTTACTAAGACGATTATTTTCACGCATTTGATGGTAAAAGAACAACTAAACATTATTTTGTGAAATATATTATAATGCTTAAATTTGTACGTCAGTGGATTTGAATTAAGCGAAAGAAACAGTCGGACAAAATACAAACCAAAACCAATACTCTGTTTTGGAATATTTCTACTAAGAGCTGATTGCTGAAATAGGACCAATTTACGATGCAAATTAGATAAACACATAGGAATTTTGCTGATTGAAGAATTCAAGATAAAATTAAGATGGATGTAAACACACAGAAATAACGACAAAAATTGAATAACGCAGAATCACACTTTTTACAACTTTCTGTAAGAGCCCTACGTCGACAAGGAGTAAATTAAATGACAATGGAAAAAAAAGGAAATAATATAAACGATGCGAAAGTACTCTACGCCTACGCGATCTACCAATAGGAAAAAAATCAATGCACGTCGTGTTATTCCGTTTTAGTTTTGACTTTCTGTCAAAGTTCAAGTTGATGTTCTTTTCCAAAATCTGAATGAGAGTAATTCAGAATTATACTACCACCCCCCATTCACAACAGATATGAATACTACAAAACTTCTACTACAAATAAACCACTCAGATCTGATTCTGTGGTCAATCTGTATATGGTTGGTAAATGAAGTCTCCTTCTTGGTTTAACTAAGATACTTTAATACAGACAAAAATTGCATGGATGTTCATACCCATTTTTGTTAAAGAAAATGAAAGTTACCATCTCTACTTTATAACGACCCATATTCTCCAGTGTTCCTAAATTAACTGATGCAATTCACCTTTCAACGTATGTCATCATGTTCAATCGAGTATTTGATGGTAGCTTCAACTTTCATCTATACTGAGCAGCAAAAGAAACGTCAGGTTGGTAAGCTAATCTGAATACACGCATTGCATAACACTTGTCAAATGGTGGGTTTTTTGTGTATATTTGTGACCACAACTCCAACTTTACCAGATTATGGCTCCTTCCCAAACACAGAATTGAACACAGGAGGTGTTCTCAAAAGCGCAATCTGACTTTTGAGATGGTGGTTATAGGTGTCCTCCGTGATTTTTATGTAACTCATGCTGCACGTGCTGTTCACCGGGACCAGTTTATACAATGGACCCGATAGCTGGTTGAATCATTCACACTGCCACGACTAACGCCAGCTCAGAGGAACCAGGTGCTTGGAAGACTTGAAGCTGGCCACACTGCCCAAGCCGTTAGCAATCACTTCCAGATCAATGTTCGGGCCATCTACAGGCTTCAACAGCGCTTCTTGGCCACCTACAACACGGAAAATCGCCTCGAACTTGTTGTACGACAGCACGTGCAGAATCCCTTCACACTGTCATCTGAGACAGCACGTCAGACAGAGGGAACACATTAGTACCGATGCAGTGCGCTGACATCAAAAAACCAGAGAGAACATCCATTGCAGTAAACCTTACCATGCACCGACCCCCCCCCCCCCCGTCGCCATCGACGTGAACGTCTACAGAACTAGCGACACAGGCAATGAAGAACTGTTCTGTTCACAGATAAGTGTCGGTATTGTGTATCAACTGCAGATAAAAGGACCTGAATATGACGTCGACGTGACCAGCGTTATTCTGACCAATGTGTCATGGAACGAGACTCGTGGGGATGTCCATGCATAATCGTTTGGTATGGTATCGGCCTGAACCAGAGAGTTGGTCCTGTGGTGTTCCAAAATCTTGCCTGAGGGAGACGAGGCAGCATCACATCAGTGAGCTACATCGATCAAGCTATCATACCATATTTCGCAAGTCGTCGAAACAACATTTTACAGTAAGACGACGCTCGTGCCCACACCGCCAGAGTAACTCGCGACTTTCTACAGAAGGGCTTAAACCCGATTAAACATCTTTAGGATGAAATCCAGAGGAGACTTAATAACGTTGTACCGGGACCAAACACAGCCGCCGGATTGCGCCATGCTTTTCTTAGAGTGTGGTTCCAGGTGTATATGGCGTTCCATCAATCGCCTGGTCCATTACATGTACGAACGCTGCGTTGCTGTTATAGACACTCGCGGTGCTCTCGGCAATCCTCGACAGATTCCGTAACCTACATCTAATCTCGGCTGTATGACGAATTCCACCATATTGGAACTACTTTAAAGGTCCCGGATGAAACATGGCTGCGCCTATGGTGTCTTGGAACTACTTTAAAGGTCCCGGATGAAACATGGCTGCGCCCATGGTGTCTTGTTTGTTTGTAATAGCGTCAAGTTTTCCTGTTAAAGTAAACCGGTAGCCGCATCGCAAATGTATGGGCGTAGGTACATATCACTTACTGCCATACAGCCGAGACTAGATGTAGGTTCCGGAACGTTCCGGAATCTGTCGAGATTTGCCGAGTGACTCGCGGTGGACACCTCAGACAGTGATATAATTCATAATAGACTATGTATCTTCTCGTAATGTCTTGGAATTGTGATGAATTAATCACTAATGTGTCAACATATTGTTCACAAAAAATTGATGTGATCCATTTAGTAAGTCGTTTTTTCTAGAATGATTTGATTAAAGTGCCTCTCTGATTTTGAAAACGTACTGACGTTTTTGGGGGTTTTTTTGGGTTTTTTTTGTGCTACTTAGTACTCTTCTCAGTATAGAGGTTAATCCCGTTCAGCAAGTCACTGTTATCGTTGGGTGACAGAATGATCGATTCCCGTTCCTTTAGAGGTCTATACAATGAATGATCCGACCATGTCCTGTAAATTTCAACTACACATTAAAATGGGGGGGGGGGGGCGAATAGTTAGCATGTGCGTGCTGTATCATAAAGCTTGTCATTGAGTCAAATGGCGTGGTTTCGAATCTCCGGCTGTACGTGGCAAGGAGTAGGGTCGCCTGTTCAACCTCGTAGGTTTTCTCCGTGTCCTCCACAGCTAAAGACCCTGCGCGCAAGCAGGTCCTCGGGTTTCCTTCCACTACTAAAGACCCCTGTGCCCAAGCGAAGTATTGAAATAAAATTAAACCATATTTTTGTCCCGAAATGACCTAGTTTGTGTCGAGTGGATGTTAAACCCTATTTCTCTCTCTCTATTTTTATAAAATAAAAGTCTGGTTTATCCAGTCACCGCATAATACAAGTTCGAGCCCCGATCTTCATTTCCAGATGACGACTGACGGGTTTAAGTTTAAAAAAGGAACACATATGTTGAATTAGTTGCTCAGTCCTAAGGTAGAGAATTTTAAGGGATTTCAACACAAAATTAAGCAGTTTTATTCACCAAAATACTATCGGGATTGGCCCTTTAAGGCAGACCAGGGCACCATTATGTTACGTAATACGACATACCGGTATACACTCTTTGGTAGTTTTTCTGATGTCTCGAGCCATTATGCAAGAGGTGTACCTGTCTATTGCTGGCCTTTCTTTAGGCCTGAAATGTTACATAACTATTAATTCGACATTTACTAACATAAATAACACTAAACAACTCTCGATGCCATCTTATCTGTCCGATTTTCATTGGATTTGAATCCGATTTGCTGTTCAACGTCCGTTGATGATTAAACGAAAAAAATGGATAATCGACACTTTGTTAATAACAGCGATAACAATGACAATCGAGGCTACAGAGATTTTGAAATAAGTGTTTTCTCGACTAAGCGTGGAGCAATTTGATTGACCAATCTTATACAATGTATCTTTCAGTAACGCGATGTTCTTTAAGTAAGGCTGTTACATATTTATGGGGTAATTGTAATCTTGGCTAAACCGACATTTTTAATATATATTCCGCTAGAGTGCTGATATTTTTTTGTAACGACGGGGTATAACTCTGGTAGCTTTAATTGGAAAGAATCGGAAGTCTACAAGACTGTTCCTTTTAAAACGAAATATCAAATGGTATACGTGACTTTTTGTCGTAACAATAGGGCTTTTTGGCACGTTTCGGTCATAAAGTCCACATTTTATTACACTGATTTATCATTTTGTATTTATGAACTTTAAGCTTAAGACCTACCTTCATTGGCAAAGTTATACAATATCATTCAAATCAATAGTCTCCATTCGATAAAACCTACAGTCAATATCAAAATGGTTCTTTTCCAGATTTAAGTTATGCAATTTTGTAAATTTTAAAAGATTAAAATCACTCAAATGGCGTTCATGTTGTATATAAAAAAAATGCCGTTTTACTATATAATGTAATTATTATGTAATTTTGGAAAACGTAAATAAACTAAAGAAAGTAAATTACCATTTTAACAAACGTTCGTATAAGTTAACAGCGTATCTTTTAACCATGATTATCACATGACTTGATGCTAACCTTAAAATATTAGATAAACTGTAAAAAACAGCCTTGTTATTTTAGTACATGTTAACTTAAGTTAGTCAATTTCCATAAAACTAGATTTTGATCGTGTTAAACTATGAGAATAGAGCTTTAATTGAACATACAGGCGCGGATCCAGTGGGGGGCGCACCCGGCGCACGCCCCCTCTATTTTTTGAGGTGGCGAACAATTTTTAGCTCCATATATTCTCGCGAGAAAGGAGAACGAAAATAGTTTAGGTTGGAAATCGTAATTTACAGTACTAGTATGGAATTAGTCCTTGTGGGCATTTTTTACACTCAAAAATCACGGTCCCGGGCTTCGCACTCCCAAGTTGGTGCAGCACGCCCCCTCTTTCTGAAAATCCTGGATCCGCCCCTGACATAATGAGTAATGATATATTTTGTTACCAGAAAATATCAAAAATCTGAAATAACCTGGTTCATGACAATAAACGTATATACATCCGTCACATCCGATGTCTGATCACTCCGAATTTCTGTGACATCCGACATGATTTTCATGTCCCGATTTATTTCCTTATTACTCCAGCCAAAAAAATTCTGATAAGTCCGGATTCTGTCAGTGCCGGATTACGACATCAATCAGCCCTCCCGTCACATAATTTCCATTGAATCGTCACCGTATAATCCGGCCTTAAATCGGTAGGTGTTAGGCAATTACCAATCAATTGTAAGTTAGATTAAAACTTGATGGGTGTCAAGCCATAAAAGATTAACAAGCGACCACCAATCAATTATCGGTAAGATTAAAACTCGCTATCGTGTAGGTCTTTGTTGATTACCTTGGTAATTTTATAATCTCTTGTAAGACAGTAATTGTGACAAATACTCAAGAATATCTACGAATTTTCCCACGAATTCGGTCGTAGGCTACAAATTATTCCTAGCACCTGTTACAAACATTCGTTGCGCATGCCGATTGAACCCGACCAACGTAGCCTAAGTTTGTCCACGTTGAACTGAAATGAGAGGACGTTACGGTTTATGACCTTGACCCTCATCGTCAATAGCTGAGGTTAACTAAACACAGAAATGTATAACAAACACCCCGTAGTATTTTAACCATTGACCGCAGTTTTTGCCGATGAGGGTCGGTCAAGGTCATAAAACGACCGCTGAGAACGTAACGTTCGCTCACTCCAGCTCAATGTTTGTCCACCCTACGGATTTCACCGAACTGTGTGACGAAGACCTTGACATAGGACGACAGATTATCAATGAACACGTGATAGCAAACACAAGCGTGCGATCATCTGATGATGACGAAGAAGATAAATTAACGTCAGACCTGACCTATTCAAAATGCCTACGCATGTTGAATGAAATAAAAATTATGTCAGGAAATTTTGAATGTAGAGAAAAGTTTATCTTTAAAGGGAATAACGCTCGGGTGATTCGAAGCAACATTGTAATAAAACTTCCGGTTTTCGAAGTTACAATATTTCCGGTTTTGACAAAACTGGGTATTCCGACACTCTGTGACTTCCGACACATTGTCACGATCCCGTATGATGTCGGATTTGACAGAGTCCACTGTATATCTTTTATATTAGCGTAAAGAATTGAAATTTTTCATGGAAAATGCTGTATAATATCTAGAAATATTTTTGATTTAGAATCTTGTAAAATGTTTGTCGAGTCTGAGGAAAGAAAATTGTAATTTAGAAATACGTTTTTTTGTCAAATCGAAATTAACTGGAGCGTCCTTTGATTTTCCGATTGGCTGGTTTAAAAGCCAGCTTTAAGAAATCTTTTAGATTTGGAAAATTCATTTAACACAAAACGAGACATTCACAAGAGTACGGATTTCATTTGGCAATAACAAGTGAAATTCCAGAATGCGAGCCAAATAAAATCATTAGAAATATTTTTAAAATATTGATCATTCAATGAATTTTTTTATCAGATCAAGACCATGACTGGTATATACTTGTGATATGACAGGCATTATTAAAGAATAATCAACATAGGTACTATTTAAATAGACCGGATTAAAAGGGAACAATATAGCTTACAATCACATCTACTCTTTTTACACAAACAGAATTAAACCTACGCGACATTATAGAGTACTAGACAAATTAACATCAATTATTGAGAACATAGTCCTGATAAAATTCACGAACAGAAATTAATTGACTTTTGTAGCAAAAATATCATTTTGTACAATTTCGTTAGTGTATAGAATTTCAATGATAAAGTGTACCACCATTAATTAATTGGTGAACTATATATACATTAAGACATAATGCAATTGGCCACAGTGCACTGGTAAATAGGAAATGAAGTCAATGGGTAATAATTATAGTAACGTAGACTGATTGGATTGCCTACGTTTTGTAAACTAATCCTCCTTATATAAGTTTTTCATTTTAATATGGCCGTATTTCTAATTAAGACTTCTATCTAATTTAATGGTAGATACCATGCCCCATCATTGAGATTGTATCTTGAGGCAGTTTGTGAGTTTTATACAATCTGCCATATTTAGTAGTATAATGTAGATTTCTAGAATGAAAAACCTTAATTGTTTATTCTCTTTTCATTAGGTCAATCGATTCCTGCTTTATCAGTTTTACGACCCCCGACACTTGTAACAATAAGCTACAATGGTCACTGATAAAATCTCTGTCCTTCTTCGGCTATTTTCGTTCAATTAGAATTCAATATCGGTCCATTTCAGTCAATAATGATTTGGATATTTTGCCTTGAAAATATGAGTTCCCGATAACTAAGACACAATGAACAATTTATAACCAGTACACGAATAGTGCATTCTATGGTATTGGTCGCCATTTGTAATGATCAAAGAAAAACATATCTAACAAGATATTAATAGGTGATTCACAAACCACAAAATAATAATAATAAAAACGTGTAAAATGGACTAAGCAGGCCCTATCGACTGCCGTTCAATTTAAACTGTTCATGTATTTTACCATATATTACAAGTTTACAAATTAAATTTAAATCTAGCCAAAGTGTAACACGTTACCCTCTTCACAATTCTAATCACCGTTTATATAGTGGAGGTGTTTACGATAACCACCGTCTTGACATTAACTGTTGACATGAGACAACAAAATACGAGACCTTAACACAAACATACAAAAAGAGTCTAATCGAAGTTTCTAATCCTTGCTCCAGGAAGTTTGCAAAGTGGAAACATTCATCGGCGAAACCCAAAATTATTTGGGGTAATTGATAATGAACGGAATGTGCAGTAGAGTAAATATTTGTTAAACGTAAAACTAATGCTTCACTTTTCCATGTCTGTTTTATAGAGCGGATATTTTACTGCAAGTTCTTCTAGAAGTATATTCAGTGATCAAAGTGACAATAAATACAATGATGAATTTCAGATTCCAACTAACGTCGTCGTGAGCTGATATTTTCCGGTTATCAAGTGTTTTGATAAAACCCCGACATGATCGATCAGAACCTCTCCACTATTTGTACAAATGCTTATCCCGTTCAAAAAATCTCCAATTTAACGTCTTCCACTATAACAATGCGTGTGTATAATGGAAACACAACAATAAATTCATTTTATCAGGAGCAAAATGATAAGCGTAGGACGGTAAAGGCGTTCTACTTCTCTTCTGAATTTACAAAAATATTGTCATAAAACTTCATTTCAACTGTAAAGAATTGAAGTTTCATTTTCATTTCCTTGTTGGATTATATTCGAATAAATGGTTGTTTTGGAAATCAACTTGATTTTAAAGCAATAAAATGCAATTTAAAAGTCTCTACAAGTTTCATGGTATATTGCTTGTACTGGGACTGATCAATTCGCTGGCAGCAATAATGTATATTGGCATGCAACTATTTGTATTTGCTATGGCATTCTCAGACTGAACAATATTTTATAAGATACACAATAATGTATCAGTTTGACAATATTGTCAAAATATTGACTCCGAATTGACGGATGGCAAGTGTTGTGTTTCTGGCAGAAACTGACATCATGTAGTATTCAAAGTATAATTGATTGACATAAGCTAAAAGCAACAAACAAACCATCGAGGGGGTAATTTTGGTAGGAAACTGTAGTTGTGGAAAAAATCAGATGTCTTTGATATGTCAAACACAATATTTTATTTCATATTCCCAACACCATAATACTCATTTAATTACCAGAAATCTACCTATGTTCTGCCTTAGAACACCTGATGATGCTTTGTCATTGGAACGTCAGTTACCTTGGTTCTTTCCTCTGATTAAGTCCACAGTATTATTGCACCAATTTATCACTGTGTTTCTGGAATACCCTTAAGGAATGGACGTGGGATTATATGTCTTCCTAACACAATACTTTTCTGCTGAGAGAGAGGTGTTTCTGCTTACTTTTCTTCAACGTCTGTCAAGGGTTCATTGTGTACATGTTTGTCCGTCTCACTGACTCCATCCGAAGGCAATTCTCGACTGTTGGCCGGGATTTGAATCCATGATATTGCAACTACCGTTAGGCTACCACGTCTCCACCTTTCAGGAACGGTGCTTCCTTGATTTAATTTCCCTTAAAGACTTGTAAAATTAGCCACCACTCCTCCCCTAAAAAAAACAGTCTGGTCGTTTAATCAGCGTCTACAACTTACTGAAATGGGGTTTAACGTCCTACTCTTTTGCACCTAACCTGGGCTAATGGAAGACGGGCATACGCCATACAGTGTGCTATGAGTGAAATTTTGCCCGACCTACTCTTATATCGAATTCCAACTGCCAAGGGATCTTTTACGTGCACTCCAATGTGTACACGGGCCCTCGGTGGAACGACTAGGCAGCCGTCCTTGTCAATCCTTCCTTCTGCATCACCGACAAGGGGAAATCACGCCGGAAAATCGAGATGAAATTTCTAGGCCAATGCAGCGCCTTATCCACTTAGCCACCGTGACCCCCTATATTACAAATAACAAAAACTAAAGTATACCGCATTTGTATACTAAGCAATGTTTTTAAAATGGGAAACTTTATTAGAATCTGACCAGGTCATCAAATTGTTTGATTACTGATCTAAAAGATGAAGAGAATGGTGTATCTGGCAGCTACTGACATCAAGTGGTATTTTAAATTACGAATGGCCTATGAAGAACACGAGCTCATTTTACAAACTGAAACCACACAAAAGATTGAGAGACGGCAAAGAAATTGTCCCTAATTATCATGGTAGTGAAGGGCCCTAGTAGCAATGATTTCCACATTTTTATCAATAAAACAAATCAATGAGCAGACATTCATATATATTTTAAAGATGAAAGTATTGACGATATGTATGTTACATGTATAAAAAGATTGAACTCGGCTACTGACATCCAGTATTTAACTCATTATTATAAAGCTACTTCTGGTGGAACAAGAGAAATCAATACTTGGATTAATGGTTAATCTGTGAGAAGCATGCTTTCGTCTTAACGCTGTTCTAGATTGTATTGGTGAAGAGAATTTGTTTTTGATTGGAAGTAGCACACCAAGTGTTGATTGTTGGCGAGGTAAACTTCTTCAGCTTAAAGATTTATGACAAACGACACATCGTCTAATAATTAGTTACACTTTGTTTATAGAATAGATGCAAAAGACAAATTATAGAACATTTCGTATTAGCAGCCTAATAACAAGCCAAGGTTGCTTCTGAATGCATTGTGATTTTATGTCAGGAGAGACACCCAATAACGATAATAGAAGATGACAATCCTTTAGATTTAGAGTCTAAACGATAATGTTACGGAGATGCTAAACCAACCTTAACAAATATATAACGAGCTGAGTCAACCAATATTTATCAGTATGAATAGAACTGATAAATGATCAAATTGCTGTCGATGGACTAATTAAATATGCACGGGTAGCTTTACCTTATGGAATGATTGTGAAATCGAAGATGTACTGCACGCTTCATCAAAATATATCACTTCATCAGACACAAACTTACTGTGTCAAAGGGGCAGAAAGACCTTATCTTATACTATGACCCCCACCCCACTGGCTCACCCACCGGCTCACTTACCCACCAACTCACCAAATTAAAGGCGAGTGATAACAAAATAAAACCAATGCAGGTATGCTTTAAGCTTTCCGATCAAGCAAGCCAGTCATATGTATCCAAATATAAGTTATCTATACTAAAGTCTTCAATAATGCCCAGTCGACTATATAGTCATTTAATGGTTTATCTTTAACTTTCAAATTAACAAGTTATATACTGAACCCATAAAATAAGTTATATATTACAAAGGAATTTTTTTCTCGTTTTTAAGTAGATTTTTATTCATGTCAGTTTGTCTCGGTCTGCTGTCATAAAAATAGCTGGTGATATTGTATAGAACTATTGTTCTATCTGTAAGACAGGATTCAGACAGAATGATGAGCGGAAACCGTAAGACTGTCCATGAAGACATTTTTATTAATCAGGAAATTACACAAAATCTTTTATAACGATAATGTTAACAAAGATGATTTTGATATATCGCGAATCCTTTCATATAACAGACAGTAAGGAAAGGCATTAGTCGTCTATAGTGAATTTTATCCACTTGTATAATGCATTACACACAATTACGGGTAGGAATATTATCTACATAGTATATATGGAAGATACAAAAAAGATAATTATATCCCATTGACACTCGGGGCTATAGTTGCCGGTACGCTCTTATTTCTTGAAAAATATCAAGAAAATAACACATTTTTATGTAGCATAAGTCATAAAATTGTAATCAAATCTTATTTAGATTGTGAATTCAATACCTGGCGGGTAACATCGACGGTTTTATTACATGTGCCATGTGTAATATTCAAATAACATCTTACATCTAGACATTCCACCGTCCTATCGTCGATGATTACTATACTCATTACGATGTTCACCCCTGTTAGGAAGCATTAAATTGTCAATGTGAAATCTGGAAAAACACCCCCTGCCACAAAAAATCATTTTTGATTTCCACATCTACTTTTGCATACATTAAACCCTTATATTCAAATTGCTTGATTCCTGTCAGAGGTAAACATCATCATTTATATGCATCACTTATCTGCCCCACTATTTCAGGTACAAGAATCTTCTTTTGTGAAACAGAAATTAGTTTCAGTAACTTTGTCGCGCTTTATTTTTACAACTGAGCGGTTTAAAAGCCAAATGACACAAATGACTTAATACAGATACAAATAAAATACAGACCAAATATCATGACTTCGAAACGAAAGTACGTAAATATTGGGGTTTTTTTACAGTGGTAGAACAATTAATACATCCCATGATTTTAAATCCCTCTGCTTTTCAATACCATATCTTTTCAGCATGTTTTCGTTTATATTTGGAGTCACTGTGGCTAAGTGGGAAAGACGCTGGCTCGCTAGGCCGGAGGTCGCAGGTTCGCTCCCCGTCACATCTCGATTTTCCGGCGTGGTTCCCCGTCGTCAGTGGTGCAGTGGTCTTTCGGATGGGACAAAAACCGATGGTCCGTGTAAACATTAACGTGCAGGTAAAAATCCATTGACAGTTGGAATTCCATATAAGAGTAGGCGCGTAGCACACTGTGTAGCGCATGCCGGTCTTCATTAGCCCAGTTGGAGTAGAACAGTAGGTTGGTAAACTCCGTTTATTTTGAGTAGCTTCTCACAGCCTTGGTATAGGTTTTGTTTTGGAGCGTCAGCATAATACTTAATATTCATTAAAGATTTTCATCAGACCAATATCACGACTGGTATAGATAAAATAGACATAATAGTAAAATAGTAACATGGGGTTGATTTGTTACAAAATAAGACGAACAATAATCATAAAACTAGACTGGGCTTTTAAAACATTCAATCTAATTTAACACTATTCTATAAAATCAGAAGAATTACACCTACTATATTTTAATTTGACATTGTTGTTACCAGACAAATTAATATCAATCGTTGAGGGGAACATCTTAAAACCACTGTACTAGCAAACTTTAATGGAGAGTTGCAGCAATTCGTAAAATGTGCTGTCACTAAAGCAAATGGTGAACTAGTTAGCCAACAATTATTGTCAAGACTGACTAACAGAAATGAAAGGTAATAGTCGTCATAAATGAAATTCCAGATGAAATAGCCCAACTATAACTATTTAACATTAATGACAAAACCCGGCCTACGTTTTTAAGCTGGATGAGCGAAAATGTAATTTCCATATCCTTACTCTTGTCACCAACTCGTTGTCTAGAGATTCTTGAAACATGTTATGGTCTGAGACCCCTATCACGAAAATGCAGTCGTTTTTTCTAATGCTATGAAAAACAACCACTCATACTCACGGGAATTTCAGTTCTTGACATAATCTGATACACTACAGCTTGGAAATGGCAAAGAAAAAATTCGATTAAGCATTCGAATCGCCGTTCATTAAGGAGGGATGTTTACCAATGACGACTATCTTGACATTGACTGCTGACATTAAACAAACAATGACGCCATTTTAACACATAAAAATAACAAGAATCTAATCGAGGTTTCTAATTCTTGCTGTGGAACTGGTACATCCATCGACCAGAACCAAAAATATTTTCAGTAATTGAAAATGTACTTACGTTGCAGTAAAGTAAATATTTGTTAAACGTAGTACGCGGTCGTTAACATTGCCGTTAGCACTTACAAGTTGAAGTTAAGATACTCTCAATAATTCTAGATGACAGTAAGTTAAATGAGAAACTTCACCTTTTAAATATAATGTTATCATTGAGCGATATTTACCAGTTATCGAGTGTTTGGTGGAAACTTCGATGATAATCGATTTTCACCTCTCCAAAATTTTACTAACGTTTGTAAACACGCTTCTCTCGTTCAGCAAATCAGAAATTTACCTTCTTCAACTGTAAAAAATGTGTGTAATTGGGCAGCATGATGATCAATCTATTTCATTTATATGGAAATAAATTTTGTGAATGGTGGTACAATGTTGAACCTGGAACAGAGTATGTCGTCACCTCAACCATCTAAAAATTGTGCCTTTATCGATACGCATTTTTCTAACAAACAAGCACGCCAGATTCCATGCCTATCCCAAGATGAAGAACATGAATAGCGCATGGAGTCTGGTTTCTGGTCTAAAATTGATCTTGGTAAGCGTTGACCGCGGTGATTTGACATTGAACTACTTTCTATTATTTGTAGCAAGTATCTTCGAATAAATCCAGTAAAATTTTACAGATTGTATAGAAGTTTGGAATAATTAAAATAATGGATTTCTGTTTGACATAAGCCGATTTTTTTTTACCTAATTGACGTTTTCAGAAAAACGGTTCCCAAGGGCGGCTGAATTGTCCTTTAATGCTGTTTAAAATTTAGACATGGCCAGTAGAATTGATGATGTGTCTGACAGCAACTGACATCAGGAGGTATTTGAAAGGTATGCTAGATTGATGATATCTATATATGGAACTGGGAGTCATGAGAAGTTGGATGAAAGTGTTAACAAAATAAAATTTACAAATCTTTTTCCCAAACTGAACCACATCACAGGTTGAGATGCTGCTGGGAGTATTCTACCTCCCTGGATACTGTAAAGGATTTACGGATGGGGTAGGGGTGACCGAATGGATAGCACGTGCGCACTGTATCATAAGGTCTGTCATTGAGTCAACTGGCATGGTGTCGATTCATCGGTTGTACGTGACAAGAAGTAAGGTTGCCTTCCAACCTCGTGAGCTTTCTATGGATCCTTCGGTTTCCTCCCACTGCTAAAGACTCATATGCGCAATCGAATCATTGAAGTTAAATTGAACGATATGTTAGTCCCGAAATGACCTAGTTTGTGTCGAGTGGACGTCACCCCTCTGTCTCTCTCTGTCTGTCTCTCAGTAAAGGATTTAGTGTTTGACCCTAGTAGCAATGATTTCCATATTTTTATCAATAAAACAAATCAATGGGCAGACATTCATATATATTTTACAGATGAAAGTATTGACGATATGTATGTTACATGTATAACTGCTACTGATATCCAGTATTATTATAAACCTACTTGTGGTGCAACATCAGGTTGAATGAGAATATTATTTCAGAACTGATCGATATTTGGATTAATGGTTAATCTGCGATAAGCATGCTTCATTCTCAACGCTATTCTAGATTATATTGGTGGAAAAAATATGTCTGTGATTGGAAATATTCTCCAACTTTAAAAAACTAGGTCTCTTCCATTTAAGTCTGTCAACATAATCAGTTAAACGGTTGTAAAAACAATCGACTATATCTCATCAGATGTTCAAATCACTATGGACCATGATATCACAAAAAAACCATAGATATCATTTTATTTTTGTCCCTAATTAGACATCAACACATCTCATTTATTGCAATCCCTACTTTGGTCCCAATGTACGAAAGAAATAAGTACAGGTTACTACTCATCTTTAACTTCAAAGCGTTAAACGGACAGGTTCCATCTTATATAGATCCTTGTAGAACCCTAGTCTACCAGCAGAAATCTCTGTTCTAAGAAAAAACTTCTTCTATAATCTCCAACTATTAACTTACAAATTGGAAAACGTGCTTTTTCCTAGGTAGGACCGTTTCTATGGAATAAACTACTAAAGTCAATGAAACAATAATACAGCGGCATTATGGAAGGTCAGATAATACACAAAGTCTCGATTCTCCAGTTTTACGGTTAATCGTGAACAGCTATTGAACTGTAGATCGGATTTAAATCTAATGAAAATCGGATCCATCAGATGACTTCGAGAGTTGATTACAATATTTTTATGTTATGAAGGCACTGAGCGTGATGTAGCGTCACATAATTCAAACAACAATATATAATATTATCAATGTATAAAAGACGTCAAGGATTGAAAGACCCATGCTGATCTCTATGTAACTAGGATGTCGCGATCTTTGTTTGCCGTGAACTAAATTGATAGACCTGTTTAAAACCCGATTCAATCCAATCAGGGAGGTATTTAGCGTCGGTATTTGATTTTGTTTTCTTAGTTAAATATTACAATCTGAGTAACAGTGAGAAAGTTGCGAGAAATTTGATATTTTCCAAAAAATGCAAATTGCGCAAAGTTACTTTATTAATACTTTGTTCGATATACACGATCAATGGCATATCATCTAATAATTAATCCTTTAGTGACATTTAGTAGACAGGTGATACTAATCGAAGCGTAGTGCCCGTGTATAATAAACTGAAATGAAATGGAGTTTAACGTCCTCTGCTCCTAAACTGGGCTAATGAAGACAGGCATACGCCATACAGTGTACTATGAGGGAAATTTTGCTTAGGCAGCGGCGCTACGACCTACTCTTATATCGAATTCCAACTGCCAAGGATCTTTTACGTGCACGTCAATGTGTACACGGGACCTTGGTTTTTCCGTCCCGTCCGAACAACTAGGTAGCTGTCCTTGTCAGGCACTCTGTCCTCCATCAGTGACAGGGGAAATCACGCCCGGGTATAATAAACCAGTGATTATTGCCCAATATAACAGTTTCGTTTTGTTCCCTTTTTAAGCATTTCACAATTGTTGTAGGTATAGTCAAGCTTTTAAAATTGCACATTTATACTTAAATGCAAACGTCGACAGTAAGCATATAAACAGATAACAGGCGTGGATCCAGGAGGGGGGGGGGGGGTGCACGGCCCACTGCCCCCCCCACCCCCTCAGCCCCAGTGACATGTGACATAGTTGATTTTCATAATCGTTTGCTTTGTTACTGTTGTTGCTCACATAATTATCTGCTCTTTAATAGATGACATAAATATGATTTTCGCATTGCCCAAGCAATCCAAGGTTTCAACGTTTTAACCTTTGCTCCAATGTACCCCCCCCCCCCCCCCCCCCTCGACCAAATCCTGGATCAACTGAAACCAAATGATGTTTGTGAATTCGTTGGGATTCCGTCATAAGAAACAGATCGAGTTACATTGATGGAAGTAGACAATCCCCAAGATTTAGACCTGATAAAATAATGTTCTGAGATGCGAGGCGAACCATCTATAAATTCTTTGATGGGTTTCGACAAAAGAGAAACTGGAACTTAAATCAACTGACTTAGGTATCTTTCCCTGGAAAATATTTTTCATCTTACATTTCATATTATTCATTTTTCTTTGTTGCGATATTAGTTTATTACTTGAAATCACGCTTCAAATCAAACGTATATTTTACTAATGTGCTTGAGATGTCCTTTTACTACGCACAAATCAGGCAAAACATCAAGTAAAACATGACACCAGTAATGTTGTTACTCGTACTTTGAAATACATGTTAGATAAATTTGTAAGCGATAATAAACAGCGGACGAAGCTATTGTTACATGATACGAGTTCGTGCCCTTTATGGCACAAGAATTCTCCATTTGGATGTCCTTTTGGTTACATTCCCCGATGAACAATCCAATCACGTTTAATTTAAATGATTTTGTCATAAATATGTCAAACTTAGAGTTCATCGTGAATTAACCTAAATTCTCTAGAATTCTAGGCTGTAGCGTGCTCACAAGAAAACAGACGGACTATTGGGCAACAATTAGTGTAACCCTGCATCTTTGTGACTGATGTTCTGCACAGTCCAGCGAATACACCGACGAAAACGGCACTGTCGGGGCGTATGGCCATATTCACTAAACCATTTGAGGCAGAAAAGTAGGACGTTAAACCCCATTTCATATTACATTCGGACAACCACACTAAACTTGATTAAAGGGACATATTTTACGAGATCCTGTATAACATAAGAAACACACAATATGGCAAAGTTTCTACGACCTTATACAAGCTCGTCTTGTCGTTTTAAAAGACATTTATATTCATGTCACTTTGTCCCGGTCTTCTGTTACAAGGAAGCCTGTGATCTTGTATTATAATCTCCATAAAATAGGATGCAGACTACATGATTACCAAAGTTCTTAAAGGCATGTTAATCAGAACATTAACTAGATTCAAAGAAAAAGATAATGTTGGCCTAAAAGTTGCAAGTTAATTGTGGTATTAAACAGGGTTCTAAAACTTGGGCATACAGTAAAATTGTTAAAACAATATACGTATATGAGATGAATTAAAGAAACTATTAGAAATGTTACTATAATATAACAATAGAAAGCATAATGTATCGATCAAAATTGAAATTAACCCCTTTGAGCCAGCTTAAATTTTCCCATATCCTAGTTTGAAAGTCACCTTCTACACAAACTTCAAAATTCTCTGAACTCAGTTTTTGTAAAGCCGAACCTGTATCACTTAATAAAGCGAGAATTTCATATTTTTTAGTTATATTTTTAAAATGTATTAAAATGGTATCTATAAACAGTCCTACCTTGTTAAAGAATAATCCTATTAATCCTATAATTCGCTATTGTCAGTTGAGAAATTGGCAAAAATGTCATTTTCAACCTTAATTTCAAACGTTTGAAGATAGCTATTGCAGGGGGGGCATAGACAAACAAGGGAGGTAATTATGTTATTATTTCCGGTTTCAATGATTTTTAAGTGTGGAAAATAATGCATATGATCGTATAATAGTAAGTTGACACCCTATTGAGCAAAAGATATAGAAAATATGAAATTCGCGCTTTAAGATGGAAAAAAAATATAGACAAAGAAATAGGTCTACGGTCAGACAAACAAAACAAGTACGGACGTTCTGTATGGGCCTGGAAACTTGGAAGAATTGATCTAGACAACAATCGTATCAAGTTTTATAGGTTGATCGCACTTCAATTGGCGGAGCCTTGAGCTTTTTGCGAAGAGCATCGATCCCATAGAAAAAAGGAATATTAGTAGCGCATAAAGACCAATTCCTGATTCCAACAAAACATTTAGAAAATGTTAAATTTGACACCCTAATGGTGACAATGTATAATAATCGTTATACAGGGGGAAGTATTTTCCTTGGCTTTCAGAAGGTAACATGTTTCACTCAAGCCCCTCTATTTAACTGTATAAACAGAATTCGGATTGATCGATGAGTGAGCCACATGAGAGAATTTGGGGACTGATCTCGCCCTAACAACGTACATCTTATCAATCCCTTCACGTAAAACCCTGCATATTTCTCCACTAAGTTCGATTGGGTAACAAGCCCAGCTTGGGAACCTATCGGATTCATCGGTCGTCGTGAATACCAAGATTCGCGCTTCTAGCTAGAAAGTTTATATGTGACAATCGAGTTGCAAAGTTCAAAGAAGATCGATCAATGTCAAGGTTACTGGTTTTCCGTGAGTTTCTCAATTTAAAAAAAAAAAAAAACTTTCAACGACTTTATACATGTATGTTTACAGTGTGTTATGTGCCACGACCTCGGATTGGACAATGCTAATTAGTCAAGTGTCTACACAACGGGCGCAAAAGTTCGGGAATGGCTAAGCATTGAAGCAGCGGTTAGATGTTGAAAAACTCGCGGACGTTGCTTAAGGAACATGGGGACAGAATAATTTCTGAGATTGATTTACAACTCTGTTATCATAGACCACTACCGTGGATACACCAGTGTACTCATTTAAAATGTGAACAGCACGAAGACCATGCAATCTGTTTTGGTTCAGTTTTATCAACTGCAACTTTTACAATTAAATATTGCGGTAACATAAACAATTTTCCACTTAAGTTCGTCTGAGTGAAGGTAAACAACACAATGAGCAATAGGGGTATAAAATATATCATTTTACCGATTCGGAATTCATGGAGCTTTTTTCAATTCGTCCCTGAAAAACCAGGGCGAAGTTAGAATATGATATATTCAAACAGATGAAGACATCTTCAGTTTATAGTCGATTACTATATAGAATGATTTTCTATAAATTTTCATGTTGTGTTTATTCATCAGCGGTTAACTCGGGGAAATTTTTCAGCTTTGAACGCATTTTGTCCATAGAAATTGCTTAAATTATGTATCAATTCATATGCTGCGTATTCGGAGTCCATTGGAAACTTCATAATCATCCAAATATTTATCATTCAATGGGGAATACAATTTATGCGTTTTCGGCGGCCCGGTTAAACGCAGTAGAATTTAGACGATTGAAATAGAATTATACATAATTTTAACAGCAAAACAGCCTCAAATTGTTAAAATGTCGGAGTTTATAGACTACATAGAATCTCTACTAATATTTGTGACTGTCGTTTGTGTCTGTTCAGGGTTGGCGATTACACTAGGGCTGTCTCGAGTCTGAAATTTGGTGTATAGGGGAAGCTGGGGGACCGGGAAGTATCATAGGCCAGGTGGCGTTAGTAAACTTTGCAGGGGCCACCAAAGGCGTAAATTTATAGACCGTGAATGGGGTCAAACAAAAGCGTTGATGGGGCGAAAAAGTCGAGACCTTCAGATACGGCCATAACGCAGATGCCTATATTCATTTATATGTAAATCGATCTTCAACTCGTCGAATAAAATGTAAATTCTGAAATGTTTGTCTTTTTATTTAAAGAAAAATTAGTTGATTTATTCATAAATAAATATTGCTAGTAATTATCATCAAATAAGTCGATATTTCGTATATACGCTGTTTGCAAGTATTGTTTTTTTTTACAAATTTTTCAAATGCTGATGCAAATAGATATATATTAATAGAAATCTGATAATAACAAAACTTGCTGTATTTATTTATAAGATAAGAGTTGATCCCAGTGGATATGAACGGAAATAAGTGATAAAAGTAAACAACCATAATTTCCTATTATTAATAATAAATTGGTCTATCGCCTACTTATAATAATAAACAACTAATCCTAAATTTGATCTCCATTTATTGTGTTTTATGTTTGTTTTCCTAAAGATTAATATAATACGATACCAATTGTATTCAGGCAACCAAAGTGGTGTAATTTAAGATACATTTAAATACCAGGGGAATTTAAATACCATATATAGTTAGACGAAATTCCGAAATATTGGCAAATAGCTATTCGAACTATTAAGTCAATAATTATTATTTCTTATAATATCCTTTCTGGAATTCAAACACAAAAATACACGTATGTTTGGAACTCAAGTTAACGACAGTGGTATTTGTCGGTCCGAAAAAAGGCTGTATGTCGGATGTGTTGAAATATGATCGAAACCGTTTTAAAAATCTGTTACCCGTTGTACACACCGGTGCTTATTATGTATACCGTATTTATTTTTGAAAATGACTTGAGCAACTTGTCCTTTAACTTGAAGATACAATATGATATAAAAGTATTTACATTTGTGCTCATGTTCAAAGTGGTATTGCCACTTTAACGATTGTAATACTATGACATTTAATTTACTGAGTTTGAATGTTTCATTTTCTTTTTCAATAGCCTTTGGCATATTATCTAATCTGTATACATGTATTTTACAGTGCAGCTTAAATTACACAGTGTCATATTTCTCAAGTGGTCCTACAACAAAAATCCGTGTTTGTTTTAAAAAAATAAAAGTTAGAATGGATAAATTTAATTGAATAGATTTTTAAGTAATCTTTATGTAGGTTACATTGCGACGTAAAATCATTTTTCTAAAGTCTATATTTCGGTTGATCACAAACAATGATGAAATAATTATAACTTGCCATGAATTGTAACTAGTTTAGATATAACATTATATTCGGGAGGCGGTGGTCGTGTGTTTCTAACACGTGTCCTTTAGACCGTAAGGTTTGCCATAGAATAAATTGCCGTGGTTTCGATCTCAATTAAGCTTCAACGTGACAAAGTAGGGAATCCTGTCCGAACTCGTGGGTTTTCTCCCCGGTTCCTCCCGTTTGCTATAACTACCAAAGACGCATAAACACACAAGCGAATTTTTTGATTAAAACTGTTACCCCCCCCCCCCCCACACACACACACACACACACACACACTCTCTCTCTCTCTCTCTCTCTCTCTCTCTCTCTCTCCCCTGTTTCTCCATCAAAATGCAAATTGATAGATGCGCTCTGTGATTTAGAGTTCAATTAGATCGGTATTACATGATCCGCAAATATTACGAGGCGATATGATTCTATTTGTGATAACTTACGGTACTGTATACATTGACATATCAAACGAAATTGTCATAATGAAATATACTGCCGTTCTTCTTGATAAACATGTTGAATCAGAGATTTCAATTTGGTGGCCAAAAGGCAATAATCTCCAGCACCTCTTTGGAACCGACAAAACAGGTTATTCAAGTGTACTTGTGATGGGTTTCGTAATTCACTTTCGATACGATCTAGAATCTATGGCAGCGATCAAATACTCGGAGGAAACAGATATTCTCCTGAACACACCGCGGGTCATAATCTTAGCATGAGATCCCTCAATATCCGATAAAAGTTATCCGAAGATTATGGGAATGGTACTTAGTATTTCCTTAATATCCCGTGTTGCCGTATTTTGTTGTGGGACGACGTGGTGTTTATCGAGTTATCAAAACAATACGATGCGTATATATTGAAAGGTATATGCGAACCATTGAAGTAGTATTAAATAACAAAAAATTTCAAATGGGTGTACACTGTTAGAAATATTCTGGTTATTTTACCCTAAAATACGTAAAATTACACCGTTAGTTATTTAACATTTTACTGTAGAATTACATATATGTAATCCTTATAAGACATATAGAAATAGATCTCACTAAAAATAAACACACTTATATGGCTATACTACTTCTGAATTTTATTGACATGTAAAAATATATCACAATGTTAATTTACATTTCATTTGTAAAAATACACCACAATGTTAATCTACATTTCTTGTTAAAGTACATCACACTGTTAATTTACACTTTCGTTAAAAATACTAAATTTTGGTAATTTTACATGCAGGATTCGGGCAACTTTTGCTGAGAATTATCAACCAGTTTTAACATTACCTCGGTATATATTGAATATCAATAAGCCATTTGGTAGACGGGGGCGTTGTTCGCGGTACTATCTATTTGCAGGCATTAAAACCCGGCTTTACAGACAGTCCGTTCCAAATTACACTGGCTAATCGGTTTAATGAGTTGTCTTCAAGCGAATTTGAAACCGAGATGATACAACGGCCATTAAATCAAAACATTTTTCCTATATATTCAAGAAAAAACGTACAGACTGATTAACGCACGCTAAATATTAATACACTTTACAGATTTTATAAATAATGGAAACAAGATATACATGACATGCAATATACAAATATTTACAAAATGTGATTGACCATATTATGGTTATCAAATTGAAATGAATACTATAAGAAGATAATTATAAGGAATGTTTTGTTGCTATATGGAATAATAAAACAAAATAAGAAATAGTAAATTTACCGATTACGAGAACTCCCAGTAAGTAAATTTACAAACTAACGTTTCTAGACGAAAATCTGAAAATAACATGCTGGTAATGTTATATTCCGTTCAATTTTGCAATGTTACATAATAATGTGCCTTGTGAATATTGGTAAATATTCCTCATTCGTTTTAAGGAAAAAGCAAATACTTTAACTGCTGTAATTTTACCTATATTCTTGCCTAAAAGTAAATTACAAAATAATGGGAATAAAAGTTACATGCCTGCTTAGTTATTTTTTAGCGGATTTTGAATGTCTTTGATACCATCGCTGCTTATTGACAAAAAGACACGAAACTCGATAAACATACACGAAACACGGTAAAAATACATCAGACTTGGTAAAAATACACCAGACTTGGTAAAAGTAGTATATGTTGTAAAATATACCGACCATTGCGGTGCAAAATCTATTATTTGATTGTGAACTTCAACGATCACTGTTAATTGGTTGTGTGTTGAGAAATGTTAACAAAAATATCTCAATAATTTTGATTTCATTACTACTAAATAAAACTTTTGTTTGATATATCAACTTTTTAGTCATTTTTACGACAACCAATTTGGGCTGCGACACATCTAAATACAGTTGGAATACACTGTACATTACTGTATTTTGACGTTACGTGTGTAAAATGACCTATTCCAGGGTAAAATCACCTGTGTCATGTGTGGAATTTTACGTGTATTTGTACTATCACATCTTAATACAGTTGGAATACACTGCACATTACTGTATTTTGACGTTACGTGTGTAAAATGACCTATTTCAGAGCAAAATCACCCGTGTAATGTGGGTATTTTTACGTGTATTTGTACCATCACTCCTATTTTGCTGTGATAAAACATACATATGTAAAATAACATACAACTACGTAAATATTTTACCATATTCTTATGGTAAATTAACATTTATTTCTAACAGTGTATGGGAGGTTGTACTACGATATCAAGCTTCTTGGATCTACAACGATTTATTTTTTAGAATTAAGAAAAACATCGTCAGTCGGTGTTTTTGCTCTGCTGGTAACATCAAGATATAAGATTGTACATTGTACATTTTACTGTAATAATTATGCCTGATTTTTAACGGGTGCCTATGTCCAAACTAAATCTGCTTATTGTAGTCTTTTTGCTAGCTTCAGATTTCATATGTATTATTATTATGTCGGACACCTGTCATATCTTTTCACACAGTAAAATGAACAAACGAGACTTAACAATGGTACTCGTCAATGGAGAATATACGTTATTCCTTGTCAAAACTTCAAACATATATAACCTCAATCAGAATAATGTAATTTGATAGGAATGTTCAAAGTATTCATTCACGATTATCTATGTGCAGGTCACTGTAAACAGTAATCTTACATAATGCATTTTTAAGTAATCTTTTTATTTATTTATTTGTTTCGCGTGATTCCTTACATGTTGATTACAGCATTGTGCTGTTAATGTATGTTATGTATCCTTTTTAAAATGAACATCAAAAGATACACTGCATTAATGTGTGATTGGAATACATAATGTTCTAACCTAATCCATGTACCTAATTCAGTAGGTAAAAGCACCAGTTCTTCGCTGATGGGTTTGTCTTTGGTGCAGTGAGCGTTCTCCGGCAGAGAGTCTACAACTTATTGATCTTTGACCACCCCCAATGGCATTTTGGGCGTTTTATAGCATTTGGTCATTGGTTCGATTAGCTTAGCTCCACATATCAAAAGCGTTAACAATGCTATGAAAAGTTAACACTGAAAACCTGGGCAAAAATCACGAATGATTCCGCGAATGTCTTTGTCTTATTTCATGGAACAGGTGTATTTAAGATATGCCCTAATAACGAAAGGAACCGAGATCTTTTGGAGATAAACCTATAATTATTTCAAGTTTCGTCAAAATCGGATCAAAATTGCGACCTGTAGAAGTCCATAAACAAATTGTGGGCGGAAAGGGGCGTGCAATATAGGACTACGTCCACATGAAAAAGTTGGCGTATAAAAAATAAAATGTTTATTGATTAATTGAATTATATACCTGGTCACTGAAGTTATATTTGTCAGGGTTTTTTTTTCAAACAAACACACCCATCCTAATTTAGAGTTAAATTATTTTATCATAGTAAGTAAACAAGTATGATTGAAACCTTTTTTCTTTCTGTTTATAAACCCACAGACGTCAGAAAAGCAGATTATATAAATTCATCATATCATATTATCGTTAGGTTGATATTTAATAATCATGGTTATTTCCTAATTGCTGTACATTACAGTATATTGAATTTCCAACTAAAAGTGGTTTAATGAATCATTTCAATGGGACCGGCAATTATTTTACCACGAAAGGTCTATAGATCAAATTTAAAATGTTTCCATCACCATTTCGTGTATCCGATCACCCATTTCCTCTATCAATTCTAAAATGTTATTTATAAGAAATAGAATACCGGCGTCCTTTAGATGCGTCAAGTAGGAATGTCAGTCACTTAATATTTATTTTTAAGTAAATGCGCAGGGAAGGTAATAAAAGAAAAAATCTGCTACCAAGATTCATCTTCGAACCATAGAGTTTATTTGTTATTCCATGTCACTTGGTATTAACTTTATTTTGATAACTCGTCAGTTCAGTTATCGAACGAGTAGCATACGCTAAAAGTCCAACGATGTTCTGAAGAATGATAAAAAAAATATACATTTTTTACAATTCGTATACACTCATGAACGACCACGTCCGTCTCGCGAGATTCAAAGCGAGAAGACGTTGATGAAGTGAAGAGATGTTATTGAAAGTTTCGTATCCGCCATTTAACACAAGAGAGGGGGATTTGTTTGGCAGCTTAGTTTGATCGGGTATAGAGATGAAGAAGATTACTGGTCATGTTTTCCTCCATTGATTATCTGTCATTCGTCCACAATTCATTAAATGAACACAACTGATAATTGTGTAACATTGTCTGGCTTGTTGTCTGGTAATGATAGATGGCTGCTTATAGTTACAGAGAAGTTTGTTTTTTATATTCAGGTTATAACTTTATAAACTGTTTTGTATATTGATCGCGGTGGTTTCAGGTATTTGTCTAACCATCCATTACAGTAAGAAATGAGATTTTAAGTTCTTTTGAAAATGGTAGCGGATTATTGTATTAAAGTTAATCCAATACAGGCTATTTCGTACGGACCCGTGATTATTTTCACGTACAGATAAATAAATCTCAATTGTAGCTTTTGAAGCGAAAGGCAATCTTCAGCCATCACAAAAAGGTAATACATCAGACTGAAGACATTTATTCCAACCTCTATGACATTTGCTTTCAGAGTCAAATAAATCATAAATAATAATGAATCTTCACAAAGGGTTTGCATGGTGCTACATGATGCATGCTTTTTTTCTGTGTCTGCGTATGCATTAAACGAGGAGAATTGTCTCCAGGCAGAAATCATCCCGCCTACAATGGATCTTTTACGTGCAATATTGAATCAGACCCTGGCTGTACGCCAAATCTAAGCAGCAACGTTGCAGTTTAATTTTAAATCAATATTGTATGTAAATGTAGTTAATCAAGTGATACAGTCAAGTGTACTAAAGACCTAACAATGGGCAAATAACCAGCTATAAGCGGAATTTAATCCAATAACTCATCTGTCAATAAATCCTGAAATATACAAACTCTGCGGTGGTGTAACTTATGACTATCTGCCTAGATTATATTTATCCTTACAAGTCAATAAGGTCAGCCAATAATTAATCAAACTGTCTTCTGTTCTAAACTGTATTCTGCCCAGTTGTCTAATCACTGGAGCTGATTGTGGCGTCAGTGCCGAGTATAGCTAGATAATATGACAGACTAATAATATGAATTGATTAGTAATGACAACGGATATTTGAAATTAGCATCCATATTTTATTTGCCAATTATAATTCCTGGGAGATATACTGCCTTTGTTGATTTAGATCTTGAACCATGCGTTTTGAATCCAAATACGATACAAATTGTGATAAAAAATGCATTATGTCTGTTAGCAACCTGATGTGGCTAGACAACATTGGAAAAGTACATTTTACATTATTTTTGTAAAGTTCCGATGTTAGCTTGATTAAGGCCAAGGAATTCTTGTAGTTACAATTTGCACCTGTGCAATTTCGATGTTATCAACCTGGGGCCTATTTCACGAAATTTTAACTAAGATAAGATCCCAATTTTAGTAATTTGATTGGATAATATTAGATTGATTTTAGTGCTTAGCCAATCAAAATTGAAGTATCTACTAAAATTGGATTTTATCTTAAGTTAAAATTTCGTGAAACAGGGCCCTGAATTAGTTCAAACAATGATCATAAACTGAGCAGGCTTTAGCAGATATAAAAAGGTTCTTCCAATTCGTGAAATGTTTGCTTTCTATTTAACCAGAATGATAGTTGAATGGATGCCACAAGGCAATATCAAAGAAGCCGTGTGACCAACTATATGTAATTTGTTTCACGCTATGTCCCATTCTGCTAAATCTAATCAAACCTTATTACTTACTTCTATGGCAATTTTAAGAATGGTATTTTTTTAAGGAAATGGTCAAATTTACAACAAAATCAGATAAATTCGTGATAATGACATATTTCATCCTGAGATATTAGGCATCTGACAAAGGATTTCCTCATTGCCGTGAAAATCGTGCTTGCTGCGTAAAGAATACTTTTTGGAAAAAAAGTGGACGCCCACATATTGATCTTTAACTAAACAATGTTTTTTGTTGACATTTTTCTTGGTATAAAATCTGATGAATGCGTTAACATCATCAGTGCACATGAATATTTGAGTGAGAAGCCTTATATAATATTGTCCTCTGTTGATATTACTTTGGTGACATGATTCTGCTCTTGGCATAATGATACTGAGACGCTGCTCCCTTAGGGAGAACAAGACTTCTGGTTAATGAAAGCATTTTCATTATTGCGAGATTTCATGAATCAACTCAAAGTCACTCATAACTTTGAACATTTTTGTTGTTTTCATCAAAGCAAATATAGACACGCTTAAAAGAGAGTTTTATTGATAAGCTCACATGGTCAACATGTTTTAATATTTTGTGTTTTTTGTATGCATATAATATTATCATGATAACTAATGGTCCGTAATTGATAACAAGTAATATATAGATTTTTGAATATTGCGTAAATATATCGGGTACCTTAAACAAAAATTATTGTTAAATAAACTGTGAATGTGCCCCTATTGCTGATTTATGAGCCCGGCCACCCCCCAACCTCAGTACATAGGGATTGATGAAATTCTGTTTTCAACACAGTTGAGCAAAGCCGGGATGACCACGATGTTTAGGACTATACAGTGCTTGTAACAGAAGCTTAGGATTATTTTCGCCGGCTTTTTCGTCGGTTGCGTGGAAATGGTTCCATTGCATTTCCATTAGACCAACGTTTAAGCCTGTGTTTCCGCGTACGTTATTCTAGGTTACGGGACACTTTGCTATTACATTTCCTGTTTACTGACTGAGAAAACACGCGTGAAAACGCCACAAAAACTCGATCTTATGGTATAATATACCCCTGGACCGGAGGTCGCCTAGATCTTGAGGCACTATGCTTCAGTCTGCCAAGCATATGGGTAAATCAGGCACTGAATGCGTCAAATTAATTTGTTATGTCCATGAATTTGGATCATTTTCAAAACTTCCTTGGAAACTTAAATAATGTATTATCGTTAAAAGTATTTAGCCTCTAGGATTCACAAAGAGAGGTCTGAGGTTGTCCTTATTAATCAGCCTAAAGTTTATCATGCGTATTGTTGAATATGTATAATAATTTAGAAACTTTAACTTAAAGTAGCCGAGTCTAACTCAATATCATACAAAGCCTTCGACATTCAAAACACGATTTATGTTTTCAATTTAAATCCACATTGATGTTGTCATCTTATCGGGGAAAGATGGGCTTCTGATATCCAATATTGGAGTCTTCGGAAAGTACTAGTGGCTGCTTTACCATGGGCATGCCATATAGCACGTCTCTTTGAAGGCATGATGAAACACAGAAAGCAATATTTGAATATCTTCGTCTGTACAACTTGAAGCGTTGAACAGGCTTGATGACAGGGTTGCACGCGCAATTGGAACGCGTTCGAACGTAATAGGAACAAAATGAGTTGAAAATCTCTGATGAACAAGGTAGAGGGTAACAAACTAGTTAACACAAGATAAGGTCTGGTTTGGACTGCTTGGAAATGGCTTGTGTCCGAACTTGATATAAACTCACTGTCAACTGGGACGTACTCATGACTGTTTATGAACGAAGTAGGATCGTATTATAGACATTATTTACACATTCTTTCCGGACCATGCCCCGTTTTACGATTTTCTAGGACCGGGTAGGATGTGTTTGAGAACTTGTTTGGCCTTATCTGGTGTGACGGAGGCTAACAAGAGATGTAAATCGGATCCGTTCCGGCGATTCAAAACCGAAAAGTGAAATCCCCAAAAATGATATGCAAAAGGCATCAAAGGGGAATGCTTTTTTTTAATTAAAGAATGGTTGGAACTACATTCGTGGGTACGAAATTTTGAGATGATATCAGTGGTCTAGAGATGATATCCATGGTGATAGTTTCGTTGACTAAACTGACCAGTAAGATAGTAAAGAAAGTTGGTGTTTATGTTAGATGTTTATTTTCCTCTAGAAGCATTAATGATGGTATAATAGTCCAAACCATTTACACAGCAAGCTATATTATAGCTTTGTTTTTGAATAGGATATATGTTTATTTTCCTCTAGAAGCATTAACTATGGTATTATAGCCCAAGCCATATACACAGCAAGCTATATTATAGCTTTGTTTTTCAATAAAACTCAACCCACTAGTAGGTGTATATACAAAACTAAAACAAAGTGCGGTATTATGACCTATGATCCATTTTATCATTAACAATCTAAGACAACGATTGGCTTTTGATTTAACACAAGGGGCAACCTTTGTTCTTCTTTCAAGAAAAAGAATAACCAAGACAAGCAGTAATAACTGCATTAGATGTGATCTGGGCAATGAACCTCATATCATATGTTTAATTGAGTGTGATGCTAATGAAACCGCGAAACGGTATCTCGACTCTCAAAGATCTTGTAGTGGCTGTACTGAACTACACATTATGTCACAACAATGTCGGTACAATTATTCAAAGCAGTAATGCGTTTTACAGCCAATCACCGAAATTTAGAAATGTTCGATCCAAAATCATGGAATTATCCCCCGTGATAAAGCAATAATAGTGGTCAAAATGGAGAGCTTTGTCAAAGTTCAAGCTGTAGCAGTTGTAAAAAGAAGTTTGTAAATCTTACTGAAATTGTTTATTGGGACACCAACACGATTTCTATTGAAATTCAGCATTCTTCGGTTGTAAATCACATCTTTATTTCTGCTACTGAACGAGAAGTGGGACATAACCTTGTAAAAATAAAACTATATTTATTGAATAATGTACGAGATTCCAAATGATAATCGAATTTCGTGAACGAAAATCGACCTGTTTTTGTCTTCGTGGAAAATCCCGTTTCCCTTCATGTTCAGTACTGCCAATCAAAAAGATTTGGGTTTTTTTTTCAGAATACGTTTTTGTCATATAGAAATCATTGTTGGCCCCAAATTTCTAACTGCATATAAATTGGAATTATTAACAATTGTGTCAACACCCACATCCGTAAACACAAACTGACATGTAATTATAAAACATTCTCATACATAATACAACAGATGTTTTATATGCATAACACTTAGACACTTCCAGAAAGTTAAACAACGTTTTTTTTTTATTAAAACAAAAATAGAAAGACTTGTTTTGAAACTGAGATATGAAAATCGACTTTTATTTCAATATTTCTTTTTTTCAAATCGAGTTCCGCTATTATAAATTTTGATAATATATGATATTCAACTTTGTATACTATTCGCATCTAAAAGTTGTAGTTTTAGTTTCCAAGTAACGCTGCCAATATCCACCGTAGCTTCCGTGTCCATGCAAACGGAATAGAATTTATTAGCAATAAAATTCGGTTCAATGGCGTGCATTGGGTTACGAATGCTTCATTTTCTGAGTACTTCATTAAACAAAACGAACACAACTAAGGTGACACACACCAACTAAGTTTTAAAGACGGGGACCATTACTCGAATGAATGTTTTATCTCCGTGTGTTGCTTATCGCCCTGTCAGAGATGGTAAGCATCCTGCCAGGATTACTTATATAGTTTTATTATTCATTGTTTAACTAAATTTACTATTTTGAAATACAAGAGAGAGAGAGAGAGAGAGAGGGGGAGAGAGGAGGGATGGAGAGGATATTTAACGTCCACTCGAAACAAACTAGGTCATTTCGGGAATGACATTATGGTTTATTTTTCATTTCCATAAAAAGAAACACGAGTTTAGACAGGCGACCCTACTCCTTGTCACGCACAACCGGGAAATCGAAACCAGTTGACTCAGTGACAGACCTTATGATAGAGCGCACACGCGCTAACCATTCGGCCATCCAACCCCCCATATATGATACATCCATGATTTATTAGAACAAAATTTAACAAAGAACAATTATTCTCCTATGTGTTCGATTCTTGAGTTTTTGAATGGCAACTTTAATCTCTTTATAATGCTCGCACACATTTATATAATTCCCCTGAAACTATTATACATGCTACATCCAATGTGTATTCCCTTTTTTTTATTAGTTTACTTGTTATAACGCGCTCGATATTTTCTACCTTAGCGACCAAGTTTAAATGATACGATTGTTGTACGTGCATAAGTGGGAATTTGGCTAATATTTGAATCAAGACACTATTGGGTCCGTCCTTCACATTAATGCACGGTTCAGTTACGTAAAGAAAAAAAAAACATGCGGTGGATAATCATTTACTATATAGCTATCTGGAGTATCAGATATATCTAGAGATTGTAGTGCAGTCGTCCCGTGCTATACACTAAAAGCCATATATACCTCATTAATAAGTCAAGAACAATAAGGTCTCTGATAATTACTTTATATAAGATTATGACTTTTATTAATGTTATTTCTTTTATAAACCATATATAACATATATGTACTTGAAAGTTATTGAACTATAGGCAGTTGATTTGAAAGAATATAAAAATTTCCTTTAAGACAACGACATAGTTTTTGTAGAGTAACAGACAACTAATGAACTGGAATAAACCGTGGAGAATTGATACACATAATTCCAAGTGTTGAAATTATGAGTTATTTCAGAACGATTTTAGTGCAAATTAAAATCTTAATGCAATTTTGAAACTCCATCAATCCATTATAAACACTTGGAAGAATATTCGAAGTCGCAGTAACAACTATTGCTCCCATGGGAACACCCGATGATCGATATGTGTTTAATATTTAGTTGGTACTCAAGTAACACTATTTCTTCTTTTCATTTAATTGTATAGAAGCCCGATTTCTTATATCACAACTTGGCTCTTTCACTAATCCGTTTCTGACTGCAAATTGTTATGGATGTTTGCACGAACTTCTAAACAACTGGATTATAGACAAGAAAAAAAAAACCTATTAAAAAAATACAAGACATTGTTATTCGAAATTTGTAATTAAGTCTCGCCTGTGTAGTTTCAATTCCCGTGGGTTTTCAATGATCGTTAGAAGTAAATGAGTTCTTATATAACGTTATTTCATCCATTTTACAGTGCGTCCATAATTAGGTTATTAGAAACTAACCACCCATAGTAAACTATATACAGTCATAATAAAACTACTGTATTGAGTGAATGGGACAGAAGATACGAGAGAAGAAAATTATCCTTTATTTGTCATCAACTAATTGAAATGATAGAATTATTTTTGAGCGAAGTTGTAAGGTTAAAGTTATTTAAAGAAACGCCATAGCAAGTAATGAGAACAGTTACCATCATCATCATGCAAACCAGACGAAAACATGTATTTTGTTTCTAGTTGCTCATCTGCTAATGATTTGGTCTGTTTCTTTGGTTAATATCGATAATATTGCACTTGCAAAAAGCTAGAATGAAAGATGGGGATTCCAGACCACATCTTGATAACAGAATTCAGCCAATTTTCGCAAACATGCCCATCATATCCAAGTTATTTTTTTTTTATTTATGGTTAGCATTAAGTTAAGATTTTTTTTTTAGTCCGTTTATAGTCTGATATAGTACTGCTTGAAAACATAATCAGGGCCAGAAATTTTAAAGAAGAATCACAATTGTACTTATAGCTATAAAGCACGACGCCATGGAATCATTGATGAAAGCAACGTCTTGGAACTGAAATGAAAGATATGGGGTTTAATGTCCTATTTTTCTGCCCCACCCGGGATGTGACGACAGCAGTAGATCTACAAATAGAGGCAAATACCAAATATTTTAAAACTGTTGTTACATTTTCTTCGAACTGCGTAATCACTTTGTACCGGCATTGATCAATTTACCTGCTGACCCCAACGCCTTTCGATTTTCTATGAAATACGTATATATATTTTAACTTCAGTATACAGCAGTTGGCTCAAACAGTTCATGTGTTAGATGATATCAAAAAGATGGATTCCCGGTGTGAATCAGGTGGAAGCCCATGTATATGGCTTTTTATGATATATTTTTTTAAATCTTTTACATACAAAATACCAAATTACTTAGATCATTAAAAGTCTTAAACATAGTCTGTAACTACTTTACAATATGGTACAGGTAACAATTATATTTCGTTGACAAACGGGGAAAATATATATATTATAGAAGGGGTTGTCCCATAAAATAAAGCAACTTTCTCGTTGGTTGTATATACATGTATATTTTAAGTGTATAACTAGCTTATTTATGCAATTAGCTACACCAGTAGCATGTTATTGGGTACAAGAGCGATATACTACAAGCTTGTTAACATTCCTTAGCTCATTTTAATTTAATCATGCTAAATTCTTTCTTTTTAGGGTGTAAACTAAGAAAAAGAATCAGATTCCTCGGGCGCAATACTTTCAAACCGAGAGGATTTGTAAATTACATGTACACAATATGTTATTTTACGCCAACGCTTGAACTAAATGTCCATTTCTGACAATGAGGTTATATAAGTATGATACGGAATTGCACATTATCCTTCGTATAGCTCTGTTCTTTGGAACCTTAACTACAATTTCATATTTTTAAGTTATATTTTTAAAATGTATTGAAATATAGCATTAAAATAGATATCTATAAGCAGTCCCACCTTGTTAAAGAATAATACTAATAATCATATAATTCACTATTGTCAGTTGAGAAATTGGCAAATATACCATTTTCAACTTCCTATGCAAACGTTTGAAGATAGCTATTCCAATGGGGGGGGGGGCAAGGGAGGTAATTGTGTTATTATTTCCTGTGTCAATGATTTTTAAGTGTGGGAAATAATGTCTATGGTCGTATAATAGTGAGTTGACAACCTATTGAGTAAAAGACATAGAAATAATTATGTTTCGACTATATTAGAAAATATGCAATGCTCTCTTTAACATGAAAATGGGCTTAAAAGCACATGTTAATGTAATATGAATGTGTATAAAGTGATGTACATTCAATTTAAATTCTTAATGTAATTTCTATTCAATCATGTTCGCTTAAATATTTAAACAGCCGGAATTGAACGCCAATCGTTTGTGACTGTTTAGTCCTTCCTGCACAGGTATATTTGCTATTATTTCGTCGTATGTGAATCAGCCATTTTTAATTCTTCGTAAGAGCCCGTTTGTCTTTGTTTATGTTAAATGGCGCTCGAAACTACAGAGTAAACCAGGTCTTGTATTTATTTTAAAATATGCATTGTGTCTTAAATATTAATTATTAGGATTCCATATTTTCACTATTAGATAACAACACCAATATGATTAAATGGACCAAAATTGATTTCCAATTCGTATTTTCTTTAATTTCGAATATTATGGAAATACTGAGTTGGAGGTTTAGCTCCTTTAAAGTATAGTTTTCCAAATGTTTCTGTATCACGAAATTTTCGTTGTTGAGAATATATATGTAGATGTTATTCAGTGATACGCTGATACGCAAGGTACAAGCAACTTATATCCTCGGTAAACGGTTTGTATTAATACAAAAATACAAAACAAACAGGGGTTTATCTATAATTATTATGATCGAGGAGTCTATGTTAATAATTGTATCGATTTAGGATATAAGACACATATTATAACAACATCTAATATACCCTAAAGTATAATTACACAGTCTATTAATGTATATATATTAATTAAAACTAACCAGACCTTAGTCCAGTTTATTGTTCTACAGAGATTTTCCTTTTCTAATGTTCTAATAATCTCCATATGGCCATTCAAATTAATCATCTGTCATGCCTATTGTTAGGTTTCCATATTTATATATTTATTATCTTTTTCTACACGAGTCTGGACTTCAAAATAAATATACCAACCAATATCGTGAGCACTTTGGACCCTAGACCATAGCTTGAAACGTCAGTCAACATTAAGTCGCTTCCACTGAGCGCAGATTAAGTCGCGGAATGGAATGTTAAACAAATGAATTATATGGTTTTTAACATCCTACTTTTCTGTATCGACCGGTCTAATGAAGTTGAGCATACGTTAGCAGTGTCTTATGAGGAAAAGTTTGTCCAGACAGCAGTTATTGTATTCCATCTGTCAAGGGATGCTATACGTTCACGTTAACGGTACACGGGAGTTTAGTGATTTGCCCCATTCCAACGACTGGGCGCTGGTCATATAGCACCACCAACAAGGGAAAAGGGTGTAACGCTTGAAAATCTCAGGAAATGTCTCGGTTAACACCGGGATCGAACACCGAACCTGTCGTAATAGCTGCGCGACCGTGACCTCGGAGTGAAATGTTAAAAATACTTATTCTTGAAAGACATGCCAACCTACGAACTTTATAATTGATATGTCCTGTTATTGGTTCTATCTTTACAAACATCGTATCAAACACCTGTTGCACGGCCCTACCCTATTACAACCATTAATTGAATGTTAACCTTTTCAAACAATAGAAAATAAGACGGAACATGAATAACATTTACACGTGTTTCCTTAATTTAGCTTCTTATCTCCATAACATCTTTTGCAATAAAAACTAGCTTTAAATTGTTTCTATTTAATCTACAACACAGATCTTTAATATTGAAGAAATTGTTGTGTCTGTAGATCTATTTGACAAATATATTACGTTCATTAGCGAGATATCGTAAATTATATTTGTCTAGTTGAACACAGGTGTTGTTTAGCATCATAAAGTAAGTTCTAGTCATTTTTCTTTAAATAAAAAGGGAATTAGTGTTCTACCAATTGTAATTTGCCATCAATTACAGTGAATTGGGGAAGACATTACAGCATACGATAAGATATATATTCATAGGCGTAAGGATGGCTTATTATCTTGAATGAGAACAGAAAGAAATGGAATGGGTTTAGCCTACTTTTATGCATCGACCGCACTGATGAAGATGGGCATACGTCATACAGTGTGTTATGGGTGGAATTGTGCCTAGACAACGAATTTCGAACATGACCAAGCCCCATCATAACGGTTAGACGCTTTTCTGTACCAGAGCTTCCGTCCTATATTACGCCCGCTAGGGGGCACATGTCTGGAACCTCACAAGGAGCATTTTCGGAAAATACTAGGATCGCACCTGGAACGTTCTGTTTATCGGGCCAGTGCTATACTCCCTGAGCCACCTAGGCTCTTGACCGTAAGGAGAAGCGTCTATTAACTAGTTTAAGTTGTGCAAGGAGGGGTATCCAGAGTTTTTTGTATAATCCAAATCAACTGACCATGCATGTACACGACTTCTTGCATCAGCTACTTTGATGTTCGCCATGACAGTAGAATATTCCTTCTGGTGATTATCTTGTTCTATAACTCTCACTTCTGATATCAAGGCGCAATTTTTGTATTTTCTTGTAAAACCATCAACACGCGAGTGGTGCCTACGATTATCAGAAACAGATAAAGTGATGGAGAACAAGGGGATATTTTATTTCTGTATGAAAGACTTGTCTATTTAACCAATGTAATTAGTAAGAACGTTTATGCACGAAATAAAGATAATGTAATGGTACAGTAGTTTTTTTCTTTAACCACCTCCAAATCTTATACGTTTTGAACTGACCTTTGTAAATACTCGGAAAAACATCACAGTTGCCGAAACTGAGCCCGACTGTTTGCCAGAAAATGTATGGCAGTTGATATTACTGGGAGTTTCATATCACTCACAGCAATTTTTCTTTAACCATCTTCAAAATCTAAGAAGTGTTGAACTGACATGATGGGGAAGAACACACACGACGAGCCTAAGCCAAAATGTGTATGATTCTTAGGTTGTTGATGATAGTGGTAGGTGTTGATTTGCCGCGAAAAAAATGACATGGGATATCATTTAATACGTTTAATACATAAATCATTTGGTTCAGCCTACGACAGAATTTCGAGAAAGCAGGGACGTTAACAGTGATTTTCTACTTTGGTTTCAGATCAGATTTGGAAGTAAGTGCGATTCTTAAAAAAATCTTTGTATAGATCCATCCATACACTGACCTAAATTATTCCGGCTATCTCATGACAGAATCTATCCTACTTGTTTGAAACTGGTCATGGGTTAACGGGTGATAAAGTTTGGTATGGACATCTGTGTTCTTGACTGATAAAAGGATATAAATAAAAATGTTTAATACAGTCATCCATACCAGCCTCAAATTATCCCTGCTCTGTTTGGCAACAGATATCCTACCTGTAGGGAATTGGACAGGGATTCTTCATTGATAAACTATGATGTGAACACCTGTGAGTTATGCCTGGTAAATAGACATATATAAAGCTGCGGGAACTAATCAGTTAACAGGTTGATGATAGCTGTATTTTGGTATGGTACAATTAAAACAACTCTTGCTTACATATTTTCATAGCTAATTCTGAATGTATAAATTCTCTTTAGAATTATTACTTGGAGGAAAAAATACAAAAAAATACGGTTGAAAAAGAAATTGATTTATTTGACTACTTAACGGCGATATTATTTTTATATTCTAATGAGATGATAAACTGAGTCATATTTTGACTTTATTTAAAGTTTTTGGACTAAACATGTTAACATGTAAAGACGTGACTTTTGGAAGAAAAGCCAAATTAAAGAATCTACCTACCTGAGGAAAACAGTTACTCCAATTTTAGGTAAATCATCATTAATCAAATTCCACGAATCTTGCACCAATTTGATCTGTTTTGGTGTCAGGTATGCACCTAATTGAGTTTGATTAGTCCGATCATCCAGACAGGATATACTAGAAGTTACCGTATTCCCCATTTTAGTAGTCAGTTACAACAGGTCGTTAAATGTTCTCGAACTCTGCCCATTAGGGAAACATTTCTTACCAGAGAGAAACTCACGATCACTACTTGATAAAGATATCGAGGCATGCCAAAATGGTTTTATTAAATACGCCCCACATTTAATAAAGTCTTTGACGGTGACAGCACAGTTCTACTTCTCAACATGACTTGGACTTTCAAATCACGTGTGTAATTCTGTGGAACCAATCAGCAAGTCTGTAAGTAGGCTGTATACAGGCGATAATAATATGGTCGTGTTTAAACGGCAATAGTTTAGTTGTGGGAATGAAGGCGAGAGAGTGGTAGCAATCTTGTATTCTATCATACTTCAGGTAATCAATGGTAAACGAAGACAGCCGATATATAGCGCCAGATTAAAGCTTGGACGAAGACTATAGACAGCTTGAGAAAACTGTAAATAAGCATTATGTCTTTGAGCCTGTCTCATATATCTATATTAAAAGCACACTGCTCATTGACATTAAGGGTATTATTATTCCGGTTTTTCTATTTGGCTACAGACCATGTTATAGAAGATCTAGGTCTTTACTAAATGACTGTCTTTGAAATTGGGCTTTATGACAATGGCTTCGAAAAGATACAAGCTAGACCAATACAATCAACAGTCTAGCGAATATTCAAAGAAAAAAAAAACCCAAAAAGACAGTGAGCAAGAAGAAATTAAATGAATTGGGGTTTAACGTCATACGTCTCTATATCGACTCGGCTAATGAAGGTGAGCCAGCACTTTAAAGTGTGCTACGAGGGAAAGTTTGGTCCAAAATCGGCGCTACGACCTACACTCGTTGCGATTTCCATTTATGAAATATTATTCTCATGAGGAATAGGTCCGTTTAAAATACTGCATGTTTTTGTTGGTAAAACATACATTGTAATAAAGTAACGTTTTATCCATTAATGGGGCATTATGGGAGATGAGATAAAGAGTCGGCAGTTCTCACTAAAATAGTTAAAATATAGATAATGTAAAGAGAATTTGCTGAAACTTTCAGTCAAATTGGCCCACCCTGAAACGAGATTTTAGCTTTTGAAATTTAGAACTAGCCTCCATCCACATTATTAAAGTCGAAACGATAGAATCGTCAATGAGCATTGAGCTGCAAATCGAAATCAAATCCAGTAAATCTCGCAGGGAAGCGATGCCATCGAGAGTTGATTATAGTCTGATTAAGTTAATTAATAATTTAGATAACAAAGCCGCACAACAGGTGGGTTCAAAACATAATCTTTGTTTAAGAATATTATGAAGGTTCAAGTATGTTTCTTATAAAGTCTAGAAAAATGACACGTTGTGGGATTTATAGTTAGCAATTTCAAATGTCACAAGTGTGGCGACAATAACAACAATACCCTGGTGAACTATAATTATTTTTGAAAATATTTGAAATGAAATGAAATGGGGATTAACGACCTTTTTTTCTGGCCAAACTGTGTTAATGAAGTCGAGGTAAGTATATTTAATGTCTTCTTTCTACGCGTGTAATCAAATCAATTTTCACAGATGTGAAATGTAAAGGAGCTTGCCGTCTTTGATTTAGGTCAAATTAAAGTATTCAATTTTGTTGATATGTTTTACTTCGGTTAAAGAAATTGGGTTTCTCTGTGGAAGTAAAATTTGAATTTGTACTTCGATAAAGCAAGAAAATAAATTTTCAGCGTAGCGTTTGCTACATTTTTGTAGTGCAAGTAAGCTTAGAATTATTTTGACAGATAATCCATGGTTTAATTAATGATTTATATTGCTTAAAATGTAAAAATGTTATGCTTAAAATAACCAAGTCACCAACTCAGTATTATCCATAGTCTTAGAAATTTCCATCAATATCTATATATAATAGCACTCTACCTAGTTAAGAGACAGTGGACATTTAACATCAGTGTATGGCGTTAATTTTTCAATGATTAGTTTTGTAATGAGGAGTCTTGTTGAATTCGGTAGAACTTCGGTTCGGAAATGAATTGTCAAATCGTACTGCCGCCGATGCAAACTGATCCCGCAGTGAATATTCGCTTGGCCGCTACAATCACTGATAAGCATGACATCGACGAGGCTTAATGAGTAAGGCATATTAACTTTTTTACTCCGACAAATTAAATTCTCAAACATTTTTTTGAGGTAAAATAAAAATAAATAAAGACGTTTGAAGTATTGCCGCCGATGCATCATTTTGCCCGAAGCAGTTAGGTGAACATTGCACGAGCCGTTGAGCCAATGACTACGAGGCGTGCAGTCAACGCACGTGTTTTGTTGGACAGGCATCCGTTACAGAGATAATTCGTAAGTAATTCTCTGTGAAACAGTTTGCCGCCGATGTAGACCGCCTTTCAGTTTGGACAGCCCCCATGCACGTATTTTGCGGAAAATAACTGATAAGAAATTACGAAAGAAATTTTTAAAACTTGGAATGTAATTAATTCCCTTCATGTACATTTATAATACATTGATAGCATGATCTCCGAACCATATTAGTCCATTTTAGGTTCCAAAGAATACAGAAGTGACCCCTTTAATGTCTGTACACCCTGTATTAATAGTGTTCTGATTACGTGATCTTGTATTTAATAAATCTATATGGGTGGCCGCATGAGTTGTAGATATATATTTATATATTTAAAGGAATCTGAAGAAAACTTCGCGAATATTTGAAACATATATTCAGAATCAGACAATTTATTAGTTTTCCAGATGAACTACAGGTATATGGTGGCCAGGTCTCAATGTTAAGGCCACTTGCAGATTTCGTCAAGATGTAAATAGGGTTAGGGCACGTGATTGTTGACGAGCTTGTGTTTTGAGGGTTAGATTTCAGATTTTGGGGAGAGTTTTAAGTCTCCTCATAAGCAGTGACTTGGGATGATGGGAATTTAGATGGTGGAATTTACGATAAGTTTTATAAAAATAATTTATATACAAAGTTGGCTTGTGGCGCTGGTCATTCATTGTCTTTGGCGTTGATGACGCTGATGGTCTTCTATGGATTGAGCTGGTGGTCTTCTGGTATTTTTGTTTTTGAAGAAATTTTTTAATTAAATTGAGGCACACTAGTTTTTGTTCCACTATCCCCGGGTTCGGGATAGGGATTCTTATAATCTAGTTGATTTTGTTCCAAGGGCCTCCGTGTGAAGACTGGTCTTATTTAGTCATTATTTACTGTGCACTAAGATATCGTTCCGATTTTTATTTTTAAAATATGCAATTATAAGTTTCTGTGTAAAGAATTTTGTGTCAATCAAACGAAAATAAATATATTCTGATCATCTCACAATTACGACTGACCCTATTACTCTTCCACAGAAAGTACACAGATTTTGTTGTAATCCTTTGAACAAAAACTTAAAACATATAGCTTAGAAACACGAACTGTTTCAAATTAAAACTGTATTAATCACTCCAACTTTGTAACCGTTTAAGATTTCTTTTATATAGACTTAAAGAGAATAAATGCACTTGATTACCCTATTCCCAATATTGCTGCGCAAATATTAGGTTACCTTTTTGCTGTATTTGCAGATTTTTTAAGCCCACGTTTTCATTTGGACGTATATTATCCTCGCCCCTGTCAATCCGTTAACAATGCGTTTGTGAACACTAAGGTCACAATTCATATCCGATTTTGACGAAACTTGAATTATAAATCTATCCCCCGAAGATCTCGGTGCTATCAGATCGAAATGTTACAATTTTCATCTAAAATGCATGTTTATAACCCAAGATCGTGGTGTCTTTAGATATCTGCGCATATCGGATTGCGGCTTCCTGAATTAAGGCCCCTGATTTTACTGAAAAAAATCGCGTTTTTAGCTTGTGGTTCCTCCTGGGGATAACCAGTTAAATTTATCCGATTTTAAAGAAAAACGTTCAAATATATCACCGTAATAACGGTTGAGTTAGAATTTCGTGCAAATCGGACCAAAACCCCCGGATAAAATGACTGCCCAGCATACGCAAATAGGGTTAAATTATGATATAACGAGGTTTGTGGACCGATTTGGTCCGATTTTGATGAAACTTGGCATACATGTTTAAAACCCAAAGATCTTGTTTCCGTTTGCAACTTCCTGAACAATAATTGCCTTTGGTTGTATGAAAAATCACGTTTTTAGGTTTAGAGGTAAACATTTTTATCCGCTTTAAAAAACAAAGAAAAACGTTTGAATATATCACCCTCTAGAGGCCACAGTTTTGATCTGATTTTGATGAAACATATTTATAACCCCAAAATCTTGGTTCCTTTCGATATTCACGCATATCCATATTTATATCCATCTCTTGCGAATTAGGCGCTTCTCTATTTATACGCTAAGCCAAATCAATATGATTAGGCCATAATCGTATCCTAACGCAAAAGAGCGATTCGGTTCCTGATTGTCGTGCGCATACGTATCGGAAGGTAGCTGCACGTACGAGATCGAGGACTCAAAAGATACACTCCTATGGGAACATTTCTGAACGGGAGACCAAACCTAGCATAAACAAACAGTTGACGGGCGTTTTGTCTGCGTAATTGAAGGCCAAGGCAGATTTGATGCACACGATTAGATAAGGATGGAGCTATATAAATAGCAAATTTAGCTTGTGATCAATCCAATATTATATTGTCATAAAACAGGAGTTCAACACGAGGTTTTTAGCTAGCAGTTCACACGGTGTTTTAATCTCGATCATCTAGTAATACGACAAGGTGGTAAACCAGTATCGACTTGGCTATCGTATTACAAATGATCTTGGTCCTAAGGCATTGATATGGAATAAAACTTTAAAATCCTTTGTAATCGGATGGATTTTTTTAGACAACTGAGCCGTCATAATCATTATATCACGCTCCAAAAAGTGCACACTTTTATTACTGTAGCGAAATATAGATTATAAAGAAATTCTGATTATATATAATAACATAGTTCATCAATAGTATTGTCAATTATCTGCTTTTCTCCGTTGCACAGAAAGTACATAACAAGAGCTAATGAAAAATTGAATGGTAATGTATAAAATGATACCTTTATGGGGAAAAATACATAAACTATAAACTTTGTCCTGATTTACCGGATATAAAAAAAATCGGTTAGCTATGTAGACTAAAAATGAACAATTAAATCTTTTAATGCCAAGAGAAAATCCAAGATCATGATTCTAAAACATTATCCACGAATAAGGACGCACTAATCGCCCGATTGGACAGGGGCGGACTAGTCACCCCCTCCCCACCGGTGTATAGGAATCCCGGGTCCTACAAGCTTCCACCGGGACATACACGCATGGTCGTATATATATTATATAGCACACGGTACGCATCTTATCAGACACACAATCAGCATCTATGTTACTAGCGGCATAAATTAGCTCCGTAAACCTCGGTCGGCGAGACAAAACATGGGGCTGTCACCCCCCTCAAAAAATTCCTGGATCCGCCACTGAACCCATGCTTGAGTCGGGGTTAGACTTCCGTTTTCAAACACCCGTGTCACGGTTTGACATAGGCGACTCCTTGTGTATGGGACGCACCTATTTGGTTCCCTGATTTAGAATGGAACCGAATTCCTTACAGCAGAATATCAATTTATAAAATCATTTACACATGTTTCTTTGCTTTTGTCTAAATCCCATTTAGTATATTAATTCTTCGGTTTTATGTTGTATTTACAAATTTATATGCTTATTATTTTATTGGTTTGATTGGCAATGTGAGGACTGTACAGTATATTGGGAATATCCACCATTTTTAATGAACAAATCTAAGTTACCGTGTGTATTGTATAACCGCCGTGGGACACAATTTGTCTTCACTCTGGACATCTCTACGGACTTGACTTTGTTTACTTTGTGAACTTCACTCTTTACCATAACAAATGTAAGTCTGAATACTGTGAGGTTCTTAAACCCTTATTTATATAACATTAATACTACAAACTGCAAATACAGCTACCACATTACATCTGTTCAGATTAATAAGAGTTTTAACTGGCTCAAATGCCGTAGTCACACTTTCCCGAAATTGACACCAGATCGCCATACGAATATTGAATTTTGAATTTCGCACGAAGATGGCCCCGAACTTGGTCAACAGCCAATCAATAGCCGAAGAAAGTACGATGCCTGCAGAAGGTCACACGATGACACCCGAATCACACTTGAAGATGTAGAATTTTTATAGCAGTTTTTACCCGCAGGACACACGTAGGCCGATCGTGGGAAATTCCATTGGTTATCGGAGATTATTGAGAGCAGAAAACACAGAAAAGTACAAATGTATTTTAAATTTAATTGAACTTTAATTCAACTTTAATATGTCCAAGTTACCATGACATATGGGAAGGGCTTGAGCCACTCAAATTCGACCGTCTTCTCGATTTCAGTATACTATGTGATGCGATGGCAACACGAATAGGCCGCATTCTATGGACACAAATTCTCGCTAGAAAAATATTTTCGTTCCTTCAAATTGGGTCTAGGAAAAATTTTATCGGTGAATAGTTAATATAGTAATTAGCGTTTGCTGAAATGTTCCACAAAATATTTAATAGTTCTTCGATGATATTCGTCTTTGAAATCCGGATTATTTATTCATGGTAAATTTCATTGTGCGCTGGGTCACTGGACAAGATTCAAAATTATTCGCCGCGTCACGTGATCGCTTTTCCCACAATCGACCAATCACGTTATTGCCTACATTCGCGTGTGTTGTTGGTAAACACATAATAGCGTGCTCAATGAGGAGCACATTCCAGTTGTAGAATCTACACGAAATGGCGACAAAGGCCAAATATACTTTACAAAGACAAAATGGGACAAGTGTCGTGAGGTATATAGACTGGTTTCAACTGGCTGGAAATGGCCAGTCTATTTGTCGATACAAATGGATTGATAACGAAGGATATTATATTATTTATATTGAAGATAAAGTCGACAGAGGTGTTTGATTTCACCCAACGTGTTATAGATGTTTTATGGACAAAATGAGCCCCTCAAAATCAGTTAAACGATGCGAGAAAGAAACCCAAACTAGAGAGTGCTAAGGCAACATCTACATCAAGTCCAACTAAATTTACAATTCAGCAACTGCCACTGCATTGTACTACTGGGATGTAGTCATAATAATGTACCAAACATGATTTACCTTTGACAAAAATAACAACTGATTATTAGTATATTAATCATTAACAACATAAACGATTAAACGCGGTTTCAACTAATCATCCTTAAAAATGCTCTTTGATAATTTCTGTAATCCACCACTCCATTCTTATATAATATTTCGTACACGATTCCACTTTTTATAACCAAATAACTTATTCGTTTAAACGAAATAACTGATTCGTTTAAACGAAATATTAATTCTTTATAACGAAATAATTAATTCTAACGAAATATTATTAATTCGTTATAACGAAATATTATTAATTCGTTATAACGAAATATTATTAATTCGTTATAATGAAATATTGTTTATTCGTTATAACGAAATATTATAACGATATATTATTAATTCGTTATAACGAAACATTATTAATTCGTTATAACGAAATATTATTAATTCGTTATAACGAAATATTATCAATTCGTTATAACATTTTAATATTTCGTTATAACGAAATATTATTAATTCGTTATAACATTTTAATATTTCGTTATAACGAATTAATATTTCGTTATAACGAATTAATATTTCGTCTAAACGAATTAATATTTCGTCTTAACGAATTAATATTTCGTCTAAACGAATTAATATTTTGTTTAAACGAATCAATTATTAATTCGTTATAACATTTTAATATTTCGTTATAACGAAATATTATTAATTCGTTATAACATTTTAATATTTCGTTATAACGAATTAATATTTCATTAATATTAATTCGTTATAACGAAATATTATTAATTCGTTATAACGAAATATTATTAATTCGTTATAACGAAATATTATTAATTCGTTATAACGAAATATTATCAATTCGTTATAACATTTTAATATTTCGTTATAACGAAATATTATTAATTCGTTATAACATTTTAATATTTCGTTATAACGAATTAATATTTCGTTATAACGAATTAATATTTCGTCTAAACGAATTAATATTTCGTCTTAACGAATTAATATTTCGTCTAAACGAATTAATATTTTGTTTAAACGAATCAATTATTAATTCGTTATAACATTTTAATATTTCGTTATAACGAAATATTATTAATTCGTTATAACATTTTAATATTTCGTTATAACGAATTAATATTTCATTATAACGAATAAATATTTCGTATAAACGAATTAATATTTCGTTTAAACGAATTAATATTTCATTTAAACGAATCAATTATTAATTCGTTATAACATTTTAATATTTCGTTATAACGAATTAATATTTCGTCTAAACGAATTAATATTTCGTCTAGACGAATTAATATTATTAATTCGTTATAACATTTTAATATTTCGTTATAACGAAATATTATTAATTCGTTATAACATTTTAATATTTCGTTATAACGAATTAATATTTCGTCTAAACGAATTAATATTTCGTCTAAACGAATTAATATTTTGTTTAAACGAATCAATTATTTCGTTTAAGCGAATTAATTATTTCGTTTAAACGAATTAATTATTTTGTTTAAACGAATTAATCATTCTGATGAATCGAATAAATCCATGTTGATTCAAAATATATTTCCATGGCTCTCTTACACCACTTCCCTACACGGATGGGACTTTTATTTGGTTCACTGGATCTCTGTTAGGACCGACCGCGAGCAATTTGCAATGTAAATCGTGTACATGGCTTTGTTTACAAATGCGATGACCTGCCACTTGACCCCATAACTTTTGACCGCGACCCCTCAAGCGCGACCCATGATTGGTCAAATTTGAAATACCTGCGCAGCATCCAACTCACATATACGCAAATATGGCTCCGCACTATAAAGAAATAGGTCATAGATTTCTGGCCAATTTTGAGCTTAAACTATTAAATTAACAAAATATATTGGAGAACTTTGTTGACATGTTGATTGTACGATTATTCATAGTCCGATTTCTAGACCCGTTTAACGGGAGCGAAGGTGACAGGTTTTTCGACCCGAGAATGCGGCCTAGAAGGCATTCATAATACAATCGGGTAGATTCTTGTTTACTTCGTATTGCTCGTAAGCTTCTGATGATATTCGTTTATTTCAGTGAGTTCGAAGATTCTCGCTATATTCTGTGATGTGCGTCAACAGAACTGTCAAATACGTATACTGTTATATTATAATTTGCATTATTTTCAGCACGGAGAATAAAAGGTTTTTGTTTTTGACAATCCATCTAATGATCGTGCTCTTAGGTCATTCTGTTATCTAATTGTACCAGGAAATCAAAAAATTGTCTTCTTCTGCTCTGGTGTGAAATGCTTGGAAAATGGGTTTGCGGTCGTCAAATTTCAAAATTTTCCGGGGGGGGGGGGGAGAACCCACTCAGACCCCCTCGGACGTTATTGACGGAATTTAGAAAGAAAAACCTAAACAGGTGAAAACAACTGTCTTATATAAGTAGTTGACTTTATTCTAGCTTGGTGTATAGCAATTTACTATACCAAGTTCCATCTCATGGTTAACATGTAAGCAAGAAACCTCAACAGACTCACAACCTTCTTTGTGTTGCATAAATGGGATATTTTTTCCAATTCTTTAAATTCAATTTGGAAGATTCAGTTACTATTTCTACTGTATTTAATCTAATTCTGCCATTTTTTAACTTGACTATACAGGTTACGATCGTACTTCCTTTATTGTAGATAGTACAACTTTGTTTTAAAATCTAATCCGTGTTTTAAAGATTTAATATAGGGCCTATGACATAAATTCTCTTTTGAGACCTAGAGAAATGGGATTTAACATCCACTCGACACAAACTAGGTCATTCCGGGACTAACCTATGGTTTAATTTTATTTCAATAATTCGCTTGCGCGTAGGGGTCTTTAGTAGTGGGAGGAAACCGGAGGACCCAGAGAAAACCCACGAGGTTGGACAGGCGACCCTACTCCTTGTCACGTACCACCGGGGATTCGAAACAACGCCAGACTTTATGATACAGCACGCACGTGCTAACCATTCGGCTATCCAACCCCCAAAGTCTCTAATGTAGGTTACTTTGAAGTGGTTCAGACCAAATGATCAAAATGAACAAATTGCGTGGGGTGTTTCTCTTTCAAATTCTTTAAAACATATTAGCAATGTATTTACGCTTATAAAGAGCTTCACAGGTTCAGAAAAAAACGGAAATTAAGTCTGAAGAAGAAAATGTCACCCTGAATTCCACAGCACACTACGTAAATAGATCGTTTTTATTATATTTTGTTAAACCACCTCCATCGATATTATACAATCATAATAAGTTGAAAGGACATTGCCTGATTTTGACCAATTCCCATAATTAACCATAGTCCATCAACAAACTTTCACATGTACAAACTACAACTAGCGCCACACAAGACAGCTTTACACAGAAAATAACTGATATGTTATATATGTACTCGTATCAAATCCAAAAAATAGGTTTGCAGTGTTCATAAAAATTTGACTATAAATATAGTATGGACTTAAAATGAGACACGCCTGGCCTATTGTAATGCATATCTAAATCACCTTTTTGGAAGCATTTTTTAAAATCACGTGGGCCAATATAAAACGTTTAGTTTGCATGTGGGATTCACCATTTTCCCGAAAAAACAAGCCATGTTAGAGTTGGGATAATCATACAGAATGTATAAGCTAGTGGTAAAATTCCAGCCCAGGTTAGTATAATATATAGTCACAATTGGGCGTTCTATTTATACACCGCATACCATTCTGTGAAATCATCAGCTGTCCCTTTAAATATTGGATTGAAAATATATTTAGATAAAGCAAAGGATTAACGAAAAAGATATACTCCGCTGTAACAGCCGGACATTCACAAGACGAAACGCCAACTCATTTGTTAAACTGTCGCTTTCTAGGCAAATATATTCCCACAGGCGCACATTTTCAACAATGAAAAATATAGCACAGTTTTGTACAAAGGATTTGCATGCATAAACATGAACTGGATTTATTTCCAATCGAAGTTTCAAAACTAGAAATGAAACCATGTTATTTGTAGGACCCAAGAGTGATTCTGGTGGTCAAACGACAAACCGTTTACGGTCGCCCGTGGCGATTTATAAGACGGCATTAGGTTGGCCAGAGCGAATCAGCTTAAAGCCAGCAAACTAAAGAGGCTATAGAATCTATAAATATGATTTGATTAATGATAACGACCTTTATATGATTTGGTGTAATACCATGCCGCCTGTTACATACAGGGATAGGGTTAATGTACATTAATCACAGCCTTAAGAATGTATTTATATGTCTTCTTGCCGTATAATAAAGTTAAATAACATCTACATATAGAATCTATTCTTATGTTTTTTGACATTTAACTAACCATATAATCTTTTTGTACACAAGTCATTGCTTTAGATTGAAGAATAAAATAAGACGAATTGCTTTTAGTCCGAATAAATAATGAACAAACACATTCTATTTGAATTAAAATCAAGGCGTTACACGAATCATGAATATAAATATTAATGTTTGAAATCAACAACATGGTCTCTGAAATTTATGATTTATTTTCGGTTTGATTAACTGGAGAACAGATTCCCGATAAACGTACATTTAACTGTCCCTTTCAAATCCACCGAAATGCACCTTGATTTCTCCGACCACAATCATCTAAGAATTAATAGTTTTATATGCTACGGATATTGATGTCAGTGTCAGTAATATCAGGAGGGTTGGATGGCTTAATAGTTAGCACGTGCGCGCTGTATCATAAAGCCTGTCACTGAGTCAACTGGCGTAGTTTCGAATTCTCGGTTGTACGTGAGAAGGAGTATAAAGGCCGTCGGTCGAACCTCGTGGGTTTTCTCCGGTTGTCCGGTCCCCCCCCACCGCTAAAGACCCCTACGCACAAGGGAATTATTGAAATCCCCAAATTAAATGACGTACTTTGTGTTGAGTGGGCGTTAAACCGCATCTCTCTCTCTCTCTCTCTCTCTCTCTCTCTCTCATAGACCTAAAGTACAATTTAACAAACACCTCTTTAAAGTGTTTGTTAAATTGTAGTTTTAGGTCTATGACCTTATTACTGAAATAAACATATTATTATTATTACAATGGACAACGTAGAGTCGTTTGGATGGCACGAAAAAATCGAGGTCCCGTGTACATTGGTATGAAACATATAAATCCCTGGGCAGTTGGAATTCCATATAACAGTAGATCCTAGCAAAATTCAGCCCATAGCACACTGCATGGCGTATAACCATCTTCATTATCCCAGTTGGAGCAGAACAGTAGGACTTTAAACCCCATGTCTCTCTTATATCTCAATACACTATAACGTATAGCTATTAACGTAACCTATTAATCATTTTTTTCTTGAATACATATTTGAAATTTAAGTTAATTTGTTCCAGGAATATTAATTTAAATTTTAAACAAAAAATACTCAATTAAATTCCATTACATTAACTAGGAGTATGAAATTCGCTAGATTTTATATAAATATACACATTACAGCAATATAAGGTGTTTACCACTCGAAAATTGAAGAAGATGATAGGTTTATCAATATGTAATGGAAATAATATTATCCTAACTATAAGTTAGTTTGGGCATTTCAGTAACATGTTCTAAATTTACACAAAATTTCTTAATACATTTAAAAGAAAATGTTTATACTGTCGATATGGCCAAGACTTAGCACTCCTTAAATTTGCGCCAAATTTTCACATGTTTTATATAAGAAAAAAAATGGATACCGCTCGTGTTATTTTTGTTAATTTGATAATATTAGAGATTTTAACTTCAGATTTTGTTTATCATGTAATTTTAGTTGGATATTAAATGTGTATACAGAACGGACATGACTGTATCAAATAAGATGCCTGGTATTTATTTCAATAGATAAACGCAGAGTGTGAAATTTGAATAAATAGAATGATTCATGAGACTTCTCCGAACACGTATCCATAACAAAATGTTCATGTTTCCTGTCAGGCCCTTTGAACTATAATGCTGTTAGAATGAGTTCAACAAAATTGGCTAAATTGACATGGTGTATGCCCGGGGGTCAGTGGTTTGTATGTTGAACATTTTTCATGTCCGCAACGACGGGTTAAGTGGTTTAAATACAAACCCGACAGCAATGTTGTAATTTGACCAATTCGCGTGTAAAAGCGGAAATCAGATCAACCTGGGCATAATCTTAACAGTACTACTTACTATAATTGAATAATCAAATGACCCCTCAGTGACTTTGTACCATTCGGTGTCTCCAAAGACCTTAAATCATTATTAATTTTCAAGCGCAACATCCCATTTTGGGTTTATTTAAACTGTATCATATATACTTAATGGTGCTCTTCGCTGTTTGGGGGCCGCGAATGAATTTTTAGTGTCAGTGTTTTCTTTTTGGTTTTTTTTTTCACGCAGTTAGGATTGTAACAGTTTACATATCGCCAAAGGAGAATAGGTGTAAATTACGAGCTGGTTTTTAATTGAGACGCTGCAGTTGAGAGTTTAACTTTCATTTTGAAATAGAAGTCGAAACAGAAAGATTGAAAGTAATTGTGATCCTTTTTGTTTCTTTCCAGACAGTGATACTGTTCTGGTTGACATATTCTCATTATTTTTCCACGAGAATCACAGTGACAGAAGCAATCCTAATGCGTTTATGATAATCTTGTGCATGCTTTGGAGTCTCGAACGTGTAATGTGATTGAAGCTCCGTTTCTAAATCGTATCCTGCAGCAGTATATCAAAAAATGAGTATTAGGATGTAAGAATAAAACATCATATCTAATCTATTCATCTTCAGTGCCTTCTTAAACCACATTTCGGGATTTAGGATTAAATGTAAATAGTTGTATTACCATTGAATTCAAGATGGGGGATCGGTATTTTGTTTTCTCAATTACATATTAAAGGGGTATTTTGAAAGATTAGATAAAGAGTTGGCAGTTCTCTTTATAATAGTTAAGAACGACATAATGTAAAGGGAATAGGCTCAACTATTAGCGTTTGAATTTTAGGCCTATATCCTCGATCATCATTACTAAAGCCAGTACGATAAGAAAAAACTTAGTCTCGGTTATCAATTTTTCGGCTACCATAAGTGACAAGCCAAGTGGCCTAAATAGAAAGGTACAACATAATTATTCTGTGAGAACCTCTCAAATGTGAAAAGAACTTTTCCTCGCGTACTATGCCTTTCGAAGTCTATAGCGAAACCAAATAGAGCCCCCCCCCCCCCCAAAAAAAATATCGATAAATATGTTCTTATTACAATAATATATATTGCCACTAAAATTCATTTTAAAGCTCCACTGTTTCAGAACCAAGATGACCTATAGCTTAAAGATTAAAGAGTAATTATATTTTTAAGCAACGGTTTGGTTCCCACATTTAATTGAGTCATATTAAACTTAGCCAGAAAATCTTCATCTTTCTATTTTTAACAAAGAACATTTTAATTTTTTTCATCTGATGACCATCTTCTTTTTGTCATAATATTGAAAAGACTCGATCTTGTGTTTGAAATAAAAGACACGACACAGCTGTATGATCGAATGTAAAGTCTGAAGATTAAACTTTCATTCAGGAAAATAATGGTTCCGTTGCCTCCATGGCAGATCTTTGAATTCCCTGTAAATTGCGTTGAAATCATCCTGAGATGTGACATTCAAATGTCAGTAGGGGAAACGACAGAGTAATAAAAAATGCCACATGTTCAAATTGTTAATAGCAGTGGTTCATTATTACTTCGCTGATTTTCATTTAAATCAGATTCCAGAAACCATTGGGTGTCTTCCATTCCACCTTCGGGGTTATCCTTAAGGTCCTAGATAAAATTAATAAAATAATCGGATATATTTTAATGATTTAACGCTGACAATCTCTCGAATTTTAGAGCGCATACTGATGTATATTTAGTTGATTAAGAGACAAATTTGGAAACAGTTACGATCAGCCGTGACAATATTGTAGAAATAGCAATAGTCCAATGCCCCGATTTCACAAGATACCAGGACTGTCAACCGTAAACAAAATTAATATTGATGTACATGAAAGAAATGAATCAAAGCACCAAAGAGGCAGTAGCGCAGCGGAGATCTTTTCCTCTTGGTAAAACATATAATTTCTTATAATTACCTATATATGTACCCTGTACTTTGACTCGGAATTAACGGTGTTATCACGATATCCATGAAAAGTGTACCGAAACATGGTTTGAATCATTTTGACGCTGTCCGCACTTATATCAATCTAGTGATATTTTCTAAGCAATATTTTGCGATCATATCTTCTTAATTACCGTATAAATGAAATCTAAACCTATACCCATTTGTGTCTATAATTTAATACTTGAATTCTCTCTTTGGAGATTTAAAAAAAGAAATTGCTGCTAATATGCTTAGGAATTGCTCTAACAGCTATCCGATTTGTAATGTAAGCTGCCACGTAATATATCAAATAAATCTGACAATCGCTTTATAATGGTGTTATGCTCGATATTCTGTGATCAGACAATTGATGAAGGCGTATTATGACAAATAATCATTTTTCTAACAAGGAAATTCATTTATCGTTGACTGCTTTTTTAAAATAAATTTTCATTTTTTTAGAATTACCCCCTTGCAGTTGAAATGGTAGGTGTGGAAAGGCGATCTTAAAGTGAAAGAACATCTGGTAACTAAATCGATGAAGTGATAATTGCGGTAGCTCAGTGTGCTCTGAGGGAACGTTTGCCCGGGCAGCGGCGTTACGACTCCCTGTTATATCGAATTCCAACTGCCTAGAGATATTTTAGTGCACGCCAATGTGATTTGTCCCATCCGAAAGACTAGATAAATGTCCTTGTCAGGCTCCTCCGGCCTGCACCACTGACAAAGGGAAACCACGCCGGGAAATCCTGATGAACTTTCTAGCGAGCCAGTACCGTGAGTATGGCGTTGGCTGCTTAGCCGGGAGGTCACGAAGTCGATCACGGTGTTCGCCAAGAACGTTCCTTGGGATTTGCAGAGTGGTGTTTCTTTGTCAGTTGTGCAAGATAGAGGGCATGATAATGAGCATCGTTTGGTCGTTCGGATAGCACGAGGTCCCGTGTACACGTTGCCGTGCACATAAAATAATATCCATCGGCAGCTGGAATTTGAAACTGTCGCTAATCGGGCAAAAGGTTCCTTATAGCACAATCATGACATATGCCTTGATATCGCAAAAAAAAAAACCCAACCCCGATGAATCCCATTTCATTTCATAAATTACCAAATAAAAAAAACGGTGTTCTAGATTCTAACTTTCTAATGTGTGTGTTAATGTCTAGTAAATTAACCATCTCTATGTACAAACATTAAATCAAACGTATATAACATCAGGTGGTGACTGATTTACTGGAACAGCCTGTTTACCAGCATGGTCGTGTACCGGGAACAATACCCATTAATCAGATTAACACCATATATGTTGCTGGGATGAAATCATTTTTGGTCAATACTAAGTTAAAGCGAGGAAAAGTTTCTTTGACAATATTGGAAGTAATAATTTATTGGAATTTGGCAACCACTAACCTAATTGATGCGGAAAATAGTTCATAGCACTTAATTATGGTCGGCCAAATACTGTTAAGGTGATATTAATGAGCTGTGTACAAATTAATCATTAATTTAATATTCAAACCCATCAAGTTACCCATTACACTGTTAGGAATACAAGATATCGGGCGAGTTTATTACTGACATTATTTTCCAACAAAAATCAGAAATACGGCCGTGTTTGAACATATTAAAGGGCCAATCCGATAATAATTTGGAGAATAAAACTGCTTAACTTTGGGTTATAATCCCTTAAAAAAGATCTGCCTAGCGGACGTGCAACTAATCCAATATTAACTATGATACGTTTTCAAGCAACTTAAACCCGTTAGTATTCATCTTTATAATTAGCTGTTACAGTGTTTGCAGGATTTTACAAACAGCCGAGTGCAATAAGTGAGTATCGAATGAATAGGTTTCTCTATCACATGAATATGGATAGACCCAGCTTGTGGTTTGGAAGAATGATCCAGCGCCTACAGATCTGATCCCGGGAAAAGCATTATTTCAGTGGGTGCTGACGAAAATTTGAAGTGAAAATCAGAGTGACTGTTTATAAATAATTTATATATATTTAACTTAATTACTTAAAAATAGTACCCCCTCGCGGGTCACTTGAAGCAGCTAATCAACACCGTCTAGACCGCAATAATCTTACAGTCATTTGGATTTCAACTCGAACCTATGATTTATATCTCTCATTTTGGCAATAACTCTGATAATGGCGGTACACTGCTATGATTAGAACGTTAAATACCATTTTCACTGATCCATATTTTTGTACTATTATTTGATGATAATTTTTCAGAAATGTCTTTTTAATCCTACTTACAAGTCGGAAGAGTTACTCAAGTTGGGTATGTGAAACATCTCTACTGATGTAAACCTGATTACTGTAGATATTATTATATAAAACATGGCCATGGAAAGAAAATGTCAACTGTGAATGGCCGAGTGTTATAAGAATTGAGTCATAGGATGTTCGTGGAAGATTACGACTACCCTATCCCGCACACAATATACATTCAAATAGAACTAGACCTGGTGTCACGTTACCTTTGAACTTATGTCACTTTCGGTGTCACGTTACCCTTGAACGCATATCACAAACGGGACCGATAAACAAATTTCCACATAAAAATTGCACATATCAAATAAAATGGAAGCAGAATCAACCCAATCCAGCAATATCAATTCATTTTATACATGTGTTCCATGTAAGTGATCATGGCAAAATTACAGTACTTCCGGTGATAATGAAAATGTTCAGTTAGTTTTATGAAATAAGAAATGGCATAAGGCGTCATATGGTGAAAATTTATGTAAATCGAATAATAATTGTCACTTTTATAGACCAAAACCTTGAAAAGTGACCTGGAGAAAATCGTCTATTTCTCGGCAACCAGTTAAAAACTATTTGTTGGTATCTATATGATCGTATGGGTTCAATATATTTGTTGATTGGAATCAAATATCATGATTTTTTAAACATTGCAAACCAGGATCATTTTTAAAAAAAATCTGTTTCTATTAGTTGTTTGGAATCAAATATCAAAATTTTAAACAAACAGCAAATACGACTCATGTGAATAAATTATTTGTTTCGATGCAGTTTTTGCCCAAATTACGTCATTTCCGGTGACATTGTTAAATTGGTTGGACCTAGTTAAAATTGACATTATGCATCAAATGGAGTGACTTTTACGGGAATCTAATAATAATTTATTCTTTTACAGGAAAGCTAGCGTGAAAACTGACTAATGCAAAATTGCCCATTTCTAGACAACTGCTCATATTGCAAACTAATTTTCACATACATTCTCTTCGTATGGACTATTGCTACAAGTTTATGAAAGTTGCGAAGAAATATTTTAGAAAAATGAAAAGCCTGTATGGGTCGTGAATAGCTCGGTTTTTTCCCACCTTTTTTCAATTTTACAGGACACACACTTTCAATCATGCCACTTTCGACACTTCCGGTGTCGAAAGGAAACTTCCCAGGTAACAAAGAAAAATGACATTTTGGACCACCGAGCACATGAACTTTGTTTTATACAAATCGAACTATAAATAATTATCTAGAAATCATAAATTGAATTGGCCAAAAGCGGCCAAGTAAAATTATCGAGTCAAAAATTGTTCATATTTTTGCTGAAATCACATGTCCCTATAATCCTGAGTAAAACGCCATAAAAAATATTCATAAATAATTTTTTTTTTAAATTTTGAAATATTGGCACCTAATATCTCCTAAAATTCGTCGAAAATAAAATATCTAAAGAACCATTGTTTCAGGCTATGTCAAAATGAATCAAATGTTAGAATCCGATGATTATTGTGAATATTACTTCAATATTTAAAAAAAAAACACACGATAACTTGGTGATTTCGGACGTTTCGCATTGCCGCAGAAAGTTCGAAATAGCTTTAAAAGCTAAGCCACGCCCACTTTTCTAGTAAAACCGAAGACATCGAATCGATGCGACAAGTACTTTCTGAGAAATAGTCAAGTGGAATAAGAAGAAGAAGAATAAAACAAAAACGAAAGTGTTTCACACAAGCTACGCAGTGTAAAACCCTAAATAACCGAAAGTTAGAAGAAAGAAATTGTTGGAAGCTAGACAAACCCGTTGATAGTCTATTGTTTATTCAACGGTGTGATAAGTAGAGAAGCGAGTAAAACGCTCGAGGGTCGATTAATATTATGAGAAACACGAAAATTCTTCGCTAATCTCAGTATCTCATATTTGTACGATGGCCAGGCGCGGATCCAAAGGGGGGTGGGGGGGGGGGGGGGTCCAGGGGGTCCGGACGCCACACCGGCTCATACTTGAAAAATTTTTATGCGATTTTATTGGCGATTTTTAGACCTGTAATTTTGGAATTTACCTTCCGGAAATACGTCAGAATGCACCAAATTGAATCTAATTTACCAATTTTTTCTGGGGGATGGCCCCAAACGCAATTATCAAACCTAGACCCCCCCCCCCTGCAAAAAATCCTGGATCCGCGCCTGATGGCGTTCATCTTTGTCAGTCTGTGAATGTCGTTTGTTCCAAAGCTTTCTCCTACTAGTTAGAGCCAGGCCAAGTCATATACGGGGTTTGACGGTCGACAGCGATCATATTTGATGGAGCTGGTCTTGTCTTTTTAAAACATTAGGAAGAAACTGGTGTCTAATTCAAGATAGACAAATCTGTATTTAGGGATTGTTAGAAAAAAAAATTCCCTTCATTATAAGTAGCGACATTACAGTTTTTACATATATTTTGAAGTGTATTAGTTCAATGATTTCATCAGAGTAATGAAGACATATTATGACCATCTTATAGGAAAGTCGAAATTAAAATGAAGCTAAACAAGAAACGATAGCGAGCGTTTTAAATAAAGATAAATCATTTGTTCATTTAGCAATAACAAAATTTTCGGTAATATGTTTTTTTCTTTCTCGAGGTGACGAAGGTATTTGTGACGAAATTAACCTACTGATTATATATTGTATATTCAAAATGAATGTTACAAAATTTTACGACAAGGTACTGCAGTCAGGCGTCAGTTGAACAATAAAAATAATATAAAAGAGCTACATGTATACCCCAATAAATTTTATACATTTATCCATACACGATTCATGAGCATATAGTTTTTAGGGGTTTCTGGTATGACCATCCAATATGGCAATGTTCTCATATGGTGCTTACTATTACATTTGCTACTGTAGGATTTAATCCACAGAATTATGCAGTTAGCTATTTGATTAGGCTTGACTTTCATTTACAGAATGATATTCTTTTCAAGCCGTTATTTTCTCGTTTTAAAGATTTTGTTTTACATGATACATGAATAAATTTCAACCTTCAGTGTTGATCTTTAGAGATATTGTTTTTATTAGATCAGATTCTTAATGATTCTTGGTCATAGGCTTCAGCTCAATAATTACGTTGTAGACGGTGGTGGGGAAAGGAAGCCATTTTAATTTATCGCCAAAGGGAAAGGGCGGCGACTTTTCTAAGTGGAACAATGAATGACGAACACTTGGGCTTTATCTACTTCCGCAAAATAATGTTTGACTTGAGGGTAACTTGGAAGATTTACTTAATTAAATTCAGTAAGACATTAATCAGACAAAATTAAAACGGGATAATGTCAAGATTAAATCTGTGATATAAACAAAATCCTACTTAACCTAAATATGGTATTAACCAAAACCAGACATAAACCAGACTAAATCCAACTAATAAGGAATGCCGTGTGGTAATTGGGTCACTAAGAAAGTGTCATTTCTATTCAATGCCGACTAGTTGGTCGTACAAATAAAACTCTAAAATCTGATTGAAAAACATAATCTAATCTTCAATCTTGTAGACTATGTGGCTAAATGTGGGTTACAGATAAGTACATTACATATAAGCCCTTTCTTAATACCTAGATTAATATGCCATTCACTGAAAACTCCTCTGGTACTTGACAGAGTATCGCGATTGGTACCTGATTTCTTGATCCAATGTAATTGATGGTCATCAACAACAAGATTTATTATCTCGATCGATTCTGTGCTTGTATTAAACAGGTTTATTCGTGTAGGAATTTGTTCCTGGTCAAGTTAAGTTGGGGAAATAACTAAAGACATGGTCGGACTATACTTGTCATTGGCAATAGGCGACCATCTTGATTTTAACAACCAGTGACAGTGTCTGGTTGATTGCAAATCTCTGGGTAAAGTCTTAACACAGCCATAAGATAACAAATGTCTTTTAACAATACTTTGGCGAAAAGGTTATTTGGTTACTGTAGTTTCCTTCTTTTTGGTGTTGAAAGGTCAAATAATGAATGCATTAATGAATGTATGACGTTTAATGTTCTAATTTTCGGTACCAACTGGTTTAATGAATGCGGTATTTGCCATGCAGTGTTTTATGAGTGAAATCTTTTACCTAGATAACAATTGAGTTCCAAATATCACAGGTTATTTAACGTGCTTGTCTACGTGTACACGGGTTCTCGATTTTTGTCACATTCAAACGAATATTCATGCCAATCCATCACTGAGAAAGCGAGATCACGGGGTTACTGAACCAAGGCCTCACTCACTTAGCCATCGTGTCTCCTAGATTCTAATCCAGAGAAGCTTAAATTCATAGAAGTTACCCCAACGAGACAAAGATATCAGAATGCAGGCCCACTATACGACTTACTGTAGTATAATACAATAAATATACAAGTTCATTGCGAAATGTACAATTTTATAAATTGATACGGAGGATTAACTTTATGAACAAGAATTCGAAAAAACTTTCAAAAACTAAATCCCTGTTTTCGTTTCTGTAAATGCGGTGTTAAAATAAAATATTATCTTAATGGTGATGTCTTTCGTTTTAAAAACAAGAAAAGAGTGGCTTTGTATATTTTTGTCTGATTCCTTTTAAAGATATTATATAATATCCATTAAACGAGCACATACTTACACGAAAGATATCAATTATACAATGGATGCCGAATATCATGTAAAAATGTAGAATTATGTATTATAAGATAATTCAATTGCCACAAAAAATAAGGACATTGAAAACAAAGCAATGCCATGCCAATTCCACGTTACAAATTTGTGGATCAGCACACTTAGAATTTCTGTCAAATGATTATAACACCATATAATTATGCATATTATAACTATGCTTGGTGTGTTTTATTGGTATTCAAGGAAGCATTCGTGGTATGGCAATATTGTTGATTTGATGCGAAACTAAAACAAACAAACTTCAACTAACCCTTGTTCATTATCTTCAAGACATTAAACGAGTTTCTAATGTAATATATCCCATGGGAGAAAAAACACAATTTCCCATTTTGAAACCTTTCTAAACGGCCAGGGGCTATGTGGGAATCGGAAGACGTTTTACGCTGCGGTTGTCATCCATTATTTGGTAAATAGCCGGATTTTATGGAAACGTTCGGGAATCATTGCAGGCCTACAGCCATTCCTGCACAATTTCCATCTAATTTCAATTATAGGCTATGTTAGGGATAATCTTTTATTCTGTATAAAAGACGAGAGCTTGAAAGATTAAAGATGAGCGTCATATCGTTGACAGGCATCACACGCCACTTAAAGATACCATATTGAACATCTCTTATATCATGAAATACTGTCAATCTCTAATTGTTTGGAATATACCAAATGGTATTAAAACTCTATATCATATCATGGTGATCCATAAAGATGGGTTATACTCATAACTTAACAGACAGCTCTTCATAGAACGACAAGTTCCTCGTCCTTGGGGATTTCTCAGAGAAGGTTATTAGTACTCGGGACTACCTTTCGTAATGAAAACCTTTTTTATATATAAATGAACTATCTTAAAGGGACAGCCTAATCAGACGGGTTAATTCTGTGTGACAAGAATTCAGAAACCATTACCCGATTAACAAAATTTAGTTTTCCGAACGTTTCCAAAACATTAGTATTTAGTTATTTAGCATTAATGTTTTTTTGACTTAAGCTATAGGAAATATTTTTGTCATTAGTCAGCGTTATTTACAAACGTAGCGGATAGTTAACTGAATATTGCTGTCAAAGATACTTGCCCGTAAAAATATTTACCGGTGGTTATTTCCAATAAAAGTATGGCAATTTTTGCAAAATAAACAGTTGAAACCTCCACTCTTACTAGAAAAATACCGGACAGCCTAAAACACCCATGGAGCGCATACAGGACCAAAATGTAAGGGCTGTCGGTAGGGATATCTGCTCGAATGACGTCAAAGGTTGCACGCGAAGATTGTCTGAACTCTCAGCGTCAGGGAACGCTTGGTGTATATGACATTGACAAACTTGACGGTGAGCGGAATAGGAAAAAGCACGAAACTTTAATGTACAACAGTTTTTGAAATAAAATCCACGGGAAAAGACATAGGTATCTTAGTCATTTGCATCAGTCTGAAGCTCAATGATACATTTTCATATTGTACGTGGGTTTTGACGCTAAGTCCTGAAATTCCACCGAACATAAGTATTTAGATAAACAAGGCTTTATAGTCGAGATTATTAAGTCAGACAAATGAGTTTAAAAATATAAGAATATGAAATAATTATAATTTCATCACGTATAATGCAACATTTTACATTTATAGGTATTTATCATTCTGTCTGATGACCCAATTCACTTTTATTTATTTAACAATAAGCGGATTTAATATCTACTTGTTAATATTATGTTCACGTATTGATGCCAGTTGGCAACGTCTTATTATTATGTTTAATACATGACTAGTAGCATCCTGACATGAATTACTGGTATTACATTCAGAATAAATAATCATACAGGTCACTTTCAGCTTGATCTCCAGTGTCTGCAGTGACTTCTAACACAATACAGTTTGTGGAGGGGCGAATTTTCAGTCAGATCTAAATAATTAATATCCTTACAAATATTTAATTCAGTCCGTTATTAAATGTCTAATATGGCAAGCTAATCCTCTTTTATTGTACCTAACTGTATTTTATATTATCCTGTAAGTCCTGTACAAGAGCAGATTTAGTTTGGGCGTATTTGAGCCATCTTGGATTTCACGATGACATTATGCGCTTTGTTTCTAGTTGTTAGTTTAAATGGATTGCTTGACCACTAAAACCTAGGTATTGACACCAACAGTATCCACTTTTGGTCCAATTTTCACGAAATTCAAGCTCATCCTTTATTATCATGTAATGGTGATATAATCAAATGGTTTTTTAAATCGGATAATAATTTTGACCTCCAGAGGGACCACAAGCTAAAAAAAAAAGCAATTTTTCGGCCAATCAGGGGATATAATTCAGGAAGTTATGATCAGATGGGCGCAAATATCGAAAGGACCCAAGATCTTTGGGTTATAAATATACATGTCAAGTTTCATCAAAATCGGTTCAAAATAATTGTGACCTTTATAGGGTCCACAACATATTTTCACACTATTCGCGTACAAACGGCGGCCATTTTGTCTGTCAATTTTGGTGCGATTTTCACAAAATTCGAACGCAACCTCCATAACCATGTAACGGTGATATAATCAAACGGTCTTTTAAATCGGATAACAATTTTGACCTCCAGAGGGACCACAAGCTAAAAAGGGTGATTTTTCGGACAATCAGGGCGCAAATATCGAAAGGAACCAAGTTTCATTCAAATCGGTTCAAAACTGTGACCTCTATAGGGTCCACAACCTTGATATAACATATTTTCACACTATTTGCGAACAAACGGCAGCCATTTTGTCTGTCAATTTTGGTCCGATTTTCACGAAATTCGAACTCAACCTACATAACCATGTGGGCGTATAAAAATGTGTTAGCTATTTGAGCTCGTCAAATAAAATGAGAATGAGTTAGCTATTTGAACTCCACAAATGAAACGAGAGTAAAATGTATTTGTTATGTGAACTATTCAACTGAAAAGTGCTAGAGTAAATGATCGACATCTTGCACTACTTTCAATTTAAAAGTCAGTACACCTTACTTGATCCCAGATGAATGAGAAATGGCACCATATGTTCTAAACAGAGTAATTCTATACCCTATCCCATGTCCGGTATATGTCATTACTTTTAGTACCTGGGATTCGGACGCCTGAGTTATATATATTTTAGATCATTCCCTCCCCTCTTGAAACAATTGTAGAATCAACAATCATTGATTTTAACTCCATAATCAAAATATTAACATTAGTGGTTTAAACTTCCCGGTCACAACAATATTCATCAGTTGACAATATGTTTTAATTCCCGTTAGGTCTTATATCAGAACAGACGTAAAATATGTCTGGTATCGACCTAATGACATCATCTTTACTTTACCATGTAATAGCCTGAGCTTTTGTTTATTATTTGTCACATTTTATGAGATAATCAGGCTGTCTCTTTTATACGTAAGCTGGGGCTATTTGTTCCCGTCTATATAGCATATATTTTATTATGTCTATGACGCTTGAGGACGACTAGTACAAGTTTATATTAAATCTGCCTGTCTGAACAAAATTGCGGAAATCATGGTACTGGTTTTATCCAACTTGGTTTATATTTATTTGTAGGTTTCAGACAAAAAAAGAATGTGTATACCAAGACAACAGTTTGCATGTTTTAAGAATACATAATGTAACATTTAGATAATGTAAAACGAATAATTTGACAGTTTCATTCAAATTACTCTATTGCGAGCAAAGGTATTAGCCTTTGAAAGTTTACAAGACATGTGCAATAATTTCAACGATCGTGCTGGTTGTTTGAAGCTAAGTCTCGTTCCTCCATTCTTAGCTTCAATCAAAATATGGCTGAATGTTCTAATCTATTCAATGTCAGAGAAATCCGATGCCATAGAGAGTTGATTAAGGCCTGAATCAGTTAATTAATGTCTAATTAATTTAATAATAATTTAGAATACATTTTAGGCCTAAAGAAAGACCTGTAGGCAGATTTATCCCTTGCATAATGTGTGTTTAAATGATGTCATAGTTTTTGCCTCATATTTCATAAGTAATATTCTTATATTGTAGAAATATACAAGAGTTTGAGGATGTTACCTGGGGTGGTTGTGGGAATGTTACCTGAGGAGGTTGAAGATGGGGTGCTTGAGAATGTTACCTGAGGTGACTGAGGATGTTACCTCTGGTGGTTGAGAGTGTTATCTGAGAGGGTTGAGGATATTAACAGAGGTAGGATGTTGACTGAGGTGTTTGAGGGTGTTTCCTCGGTTGGTTGAGCGTATTACCTGGGGTAGCTGATGTTACGTGATAAATTGAATATTGTTACCGGTACGTTATAGTTAAAAAGAACACTATCTGAACCACTGATAAACATTAACACGGAGATAGCGGGGATTTAACACCAGTTGCTAGAAACCTGCCTACTTAATTAAGTACATCGGTATTCAGATAACTTTTAGATTGCACATATGCATATCGGGGCTCTTCGTGGATATTCGTTTTGGAAGAAAACTTTTATCATGCTATTTAAATTAATTCTTGATTATATTTTCAAGTTTTCTTTAAGTAAGTAGACATTTTAATCAGCAATGACGAAGTGAAAGCAATCTTTCGGCGAATAAACACAAGAAAAACTGGGCCCGATGAGTTAGATGACATTTTGTTTAAAGAATGGTATGACCAACTGTATGGTCTTTTGCAAACTATATCAACTTTCAATTAACACCCATACGATCCCAACATTGTGGAAAACGTCAAGTATCATTCCGGTTCCCCAGAAGGTGTTAATTGATCATGGGCCAGTTGTTCTCACTATGAAGTGTTTCGAACGGATCATATCAAATGTACTAAAAGGCGATTGTTAGTTCACTAAACGATGCCGAATCAGAGACTCATTATAGGTGTGATGTTGCCAATTTTGCAGAATGGTGCGACAGAAACTATGTCTACTTGAACGTCAATAAAACTAAAGAACTTATCATTGACTTTAGGGTTTATAAATCATACTTAGTGTACAAAAAGTGTCAACAACGACACTAATTCATGCCTAAATTGAGATCTTTTCACGTTAATCAAACCATACTTTCAATGTTTTACAGTTCATTTATACAAAGCATTCTATCCATTTTTAGTGCCCCTCTCTCGTCGTTCCAAACAAGGCTAAAGCTAATCAAGATTGTTAACAGGGCAAGCAAAATTTCAGGAGTTCAACACGCCCCACTCAATATATTGCATAATAAATTTGTACTAAATGTTCCCAACAACATAGCCTTTGATGAAACACATTTTGTTTATAGTAAATACGAATTACTACGCCAGGACGTCGCTTCAGAGTGCCAAAATTTAAATCAAAAAGATGTCAGTCATCGTTTATCCCCAATGCATATCTGACGAAATGCAATAGGCGGTTATTTATTAACATATTCACCACGTATTGTATTATTTATATCTATTTATTATTTTGTATCAGATTTCTCACCTCTTATCTATTTTTAAGAATTCATATAAGGTAATTAAAAATTATTATTATAAATGCTTAAAATCGATCGGATAACTATCATTTTAAGATTTATTTTAAAAATCTTGATAAAGTTGAACGTCATGAATGCAGACGTACAATTTCAGTATTTGTAAAATTTCAGAAACAGAAACATTAAGTACCCAATACTGGAAGAGATAATAATACCATGTCTTAATTACAGTCACACAAACTTCATATAATTTAACTTTGGACTTTTACAGTCTATAGCTCACAAGAATTCATTTTCCATTACAGTCGTCAGTTCAAAAAGGTCATGAATCAACATATCTTCAGGTACCATCCACCCTCTATTTTTTTCTCTTCTCTTTGGGCGTAACATCAATTGGTCAGAAAAGACAAAACATACTCTGTCTACGGCACGAGTAATTACAACTTCCAGTCCACACCAGTATAATTAATGTCTTCAGGAGCCAATTGACGGCCGAGGCTCAAGACAGGGGAAATGATTATCGACATCTTTTTATTATTATCCAAGCAGTTTCACTCAATTTATTCACATCCATGTGGTTTAAACGTCGATATTTTCCGTTCTGTCTGCTAAAAGTGTCATTCACTTGTCTTCATTGCTCTACGATTTACATTGATTTTGTGGTTAAATGTCAATACTTGATGGCGACCAAGACAAAATATCTTTGGACTCATTGATACAATTCGGAAGTCGCTATGAATATGTTCGGCAGAGGTATTTGAGTCAATATTTTCAAAGAAGTGAATTACTTGTTTGGACATAATTTGTTTCAGATAGCAGGATTTTTTTTATGAATGGGATGCCATTTTCTGTGTGTATAGCCTAGTTAACCCCTGAAATGTTTTTTTTTATAAAACGATAACGTGAAAAGGGACAGGCGTCTGAGCATAAACCTTTTTACAAAATAACCTATTCAGAAAATATATCCATCGAGTTTGGTCTTCAAATATAAGTCTGACTAGTTTCAATCAATGGCCGTCTTTATTATCCCAGTTTAGTACAGAAAAGTAGGGGCCGGGAGGGTGGCGGGGGCTGCAATAAACAACTATCACCGCTTTGTGGAAAATTCGTTTTAGTTAATGATTGATTCATTCTGAAAATCTGGGTGACAAAGAAAGATTTCGGGCAAATAGCCTCAAGCCTATCCTCCTCCGCCCCTCCAACTGAGATTTGTCCCCTATGCCTATGAACACACACACCCATATGACTAATCCGATACCATCACGACTCGGCCAATTTGCACATAATACATTTATTATTGTGAATAAAATGGCAGTCCATAATTTGTAAAATTCTAACGAACTAGAAATAAACGCCACAATGTTATGCTACAGGAAATGGTTAATTTGGCATTTGGAGGCTTGTGGCAATTCTACAGTAGAAAATGTATCGTGTTAAAGACAAGGTAAAGTGCACCATATTGTTGCAAAGTAGTCTTGACACCAACAAGGCGGAACATATTATTTTTTTTCAACCCATTTAAATCGTATACCTCGTGGTTACATCTAAAAACAAAACGATAAAAGTTGGAGACGGCTATTATCTTTCTCTTACTCTGATCTATGCAGTACAGTAGTCGAATCTTAGATTTTAGAGTTGCTTTCCAGTCTCCATGAAGTGTGAGATTTGCACGCCCTAGCTACTACGCGAATGGGTCCCAAAATGACCTTTCATGCCTTTAGACAGGCGATGTCGCATTCCGTTTAGTAATAAAACACTTACCTGTTGTATAAATGTAAAGATTGTTTCGATGGTAACTTTCGTCTCCGAATATCTAGTTATGCAATCTGATTAAAATACAAATCGATGTTTCGTTTCGTTTTTTTCCACTGTCGATGGCCTACAATTCATGAAGATCTGGCAAGTTATAACGGGAGTTGACGTTTCCAGTGGTTTACCCATAGTTCCGTGCACCAAAAGGCCATGAACTTGTACCAGACTATTTCACTGGCTAATCCCTCACATCACCCACAACACGCCAATGATAACAACTCCACCTGGTCCTAATGTAGTAAAGACAAGTAAAACAAATTTTGAACCATAAAAATGAAACGAAAAAGGATCTGTGTTTTGATCAATGTGCAAAGTGTTAAATTTATTTTTAAAAATCGCTTAATAACGATGCTAAGTATTGCGTGAAGGAATGGTCGGTCGCCCCGTTTGTAACTTATTTTAAGTGAATAGACACTTACAAAACGTCCAAATAAAGGTGTTTAGAATGTTTTATTGCTATTTTGATTTTGGGGTCGATAGATAGTATATTTATTTACTCATTTTCGTGAAAATCTCAAAATCAATATTTTCACTTGTGTCGTCTGTAGCTCAGTATTAGACTGGGATTCCGACTCATTTTGCAGACACAGGTCACATTTGATGAATTTTTGATTGTCATGAGCGACATGAGCAATGTTTTAAGTTTAAGGCAGATAGGATTCCATCCGTTAAAATCCATGGGTTTTGTTTATAAACTTTAACTTTAAATCAAAAATGGTTAATATGCTACGTCCAAATAAAATTTGCACCAATGCTATTATTTGCGTTTTGGCGCTTTTTTTCCAGTAGAGAGAGAGAGAGAGAGAGAAATGGGGTTTATCGTCCACTCGACACAAACTAGGTCATTTTGGGACTAACATGGTTTCATTTTATTTCAATAATTAGCTTGCGCGTAGGGGTCTTTAGCAGTGGGAGGAAGCCGGAGTGCCCGAAGGAAACGTACGAGGTTGAGAAGGCGCCCTCATCTCCATGTCACATATGCTCACACCAGGGTTCGAAACCACAGCCGCAAGCCAGAGGTGACCGACCAGCTAGAGGTCGAAGCGCGGCACTCTAGACCACTAGGCCACCCCAACCCCCCTTTTTTCTAGTAGACCCAACTAGATGGATCTTAACTGTTTATTAAAGTGCACATAAAGTGGCCCTAAAAAAAATTCTATATTTGTAGACCATGGTTATTTTATCCAGTTTACGGCAAAATCACATCAATCTGACTAAAATTATTTCAGATATCTTCACTCAATGTCGTATTCCGTAAAAACGACTTTGCCAATTATTGAAAACACTCTTAAACCCCTCAGACGCCAGTGACGTCACAGTGACCGAATGCATATTCGGAACGTTTATTCCTTAATTACCCATATACACCACGCGTATGTATTCATTAACGCCTGACCGATTCCTTAATACGCCCTAATTAAATAAAAAAATTGACTACGGAATAATTTGTTTTATAATTCATTTTAATTCAAGATCCAATTTAGAATTTGTTTCATAATGTACGGTCGTTCTGTTTTCTCATGGCAGCGATTTTAATACACGCTACCATCGTGTGCAGTCCAAACGATTCGAGATTTTCCGTCAGAAGAGTATTGTGGTTCTAATTTAGAACTTGTTTCATTATGTACAGTCGTTCTGTTTTCTCACGACAGCGATTTTAATACAATCTACCGCCGTGTGCAGTCAAAACCATTCGAGATACATTTTCGTCAGAAGAGCATTCTAATTTAGAATTTATTTCATTATGTACTGTCGTTCTGTTTTCTCACGGCAGCGATTTTAATACAATCTACCATCGTGTGCAGTCAAAAAGATTTGAGATACATTTTCGTCAGAATAGCATTGTGGTTCTAATTTAGAATTTGTTTCATTATGTACGGTCGTTCTGTTTTCTCACGGCAGTGCTTTTAATACAATCTACCATCGTGTGCAGTCAAAACGATTCGAGATACATTTTCGCCAGAAAAGTATTGTGGTACTAATTTAGAAGGGTAATTATCATTTTTTTACGCCGACCAGATCAATTAGCTTTGTTCACCGATGTTTTTGTAATAATGAATATCAAATATAATTGATCAAATGTGGAGTTCCTGTTGCCGTTTGGTGAGTGATTAAACTGTCATTTTAATTGTACAATACTTTTATTCTTTAAAAAAAAAAGTTAAATGATGTTAGACATTATAACCTTAACTTATCACAAACTTATATCCATCGAATGATTTATATTTAGATGTTGTTTAAACACCAATCAACAAATAATACGAGGCTACTTTATTACAAAAAAAAATCGGTGAGCAAAGCTAATTAATTTGTGACCCAATCTCTGTGCAACTGTTGTCTGATTGATTAATGACAGGTATAAACAATACTGCACCTTTCTCAATCTGTTATTTCTAACGTATTTGGAGATAATTTTTCGTATTTCATTTTTACGGTCAATTTCAGAGTAATAATGTCAAATCCGCAAACAGAAAGAAAGACGCCGTACGTCGATAACGGATTGTCATTTACAAATCGCGCTTCAATCATGTTTGACGTTCATGATATGTTTTGCGTGACGACATCTTTTTACTCCTGTACTCTTTTACTCGGGGAAATTCGAACCAAAATACTCTTCTGACGAAAATGTATCTCGAATCGTTTGGACTGCACACATGGTAGAGGGTATTAAATTGCTGCCGTGAGAAAATAGAACAACCGTACATTATGAAACAAATTCTAAATTAGAACCACAATACTCTTCTAACGAAAATGTATCTCGAATCGTTTGGACTGCACGCGATGGTAGATCGTGTTAAAATCGCTGCCTTGAGAAAACAGAACAACCGTACATAATGAAACAAATTCTAAATTAGAACCACAATACTCCTCTGACGGAAATGTATCTCGACCGGTAATTATGAAACAAATTCTAAATTGGATCTTGAATTAAAATGAATTATAAAACAAATTATTCCACAGTCAGTTGTTTTATTTAATTAATGAGATTAAGGAATCAGTCAGGCGTTAATAAATACACACGCCGGGTGTATATAGGTAATTAAGGAATAAACATTCCGAAAATGCATTCCGTCACTGTGACGTCACTGGCGTCTGAGGGGTTTAAGAGTGTTTTCGGAAATTGGCAAAGTCGTTTTTACGGGAGGTCTATTTGTACGACTTTGAGTGAAGATAACCGAATTAATTTTAGTCGGATTGATGTGAATTTGCCGTAAATTGGATAAAATAACCATGGACAACAAATATAGAAATAAATTAAATTCAAGGCCATTTTATGTGCACTTTAAAGATACCTTTACAGGTACAAACTGTGTACTTTGGTGACATATTTTAACTAAAGCTTAATTTGTATATTAAAGTATTGCAAGTTTGATTCAAATCCCCCAATACATTTTAATCACAAGGAACTACTCCAAACTATGAAAATCTATTTTTAAGTAGCCGACAGGTTGCCAGTTAGCAATATCCTTACATTTTTCTGCGGTGTGCCCTATCGGTGTTTAAGGGGAGTCCAGCATTTTTCGTATAAGATAGTGTGTCTTTACATTCCATATATAATAAATTTATCGTACTTTTCTTAGAAATAACTTTCCTATACCTTCGTGGTAATGTATCATCAAATTATAGGTTAGACAAACATGTAATCAGGAAATAAATATTGTTTAAACAGAATCATAGACACCAGATCATAACCCATCGAATTTTATCTACTACTGAGTTACATTTCCGTCATTAGGGCCTTGCAAAATGTCAGTTATTCACCTTTAAGCTACCTTTTGATGTAATTTAGCCTGTGGTTTGTGATTAGAAGAACACAGAACGTGTCTCTGCATCCCATTAACCAATATTTCTACTCGCAACATTTACACGTTTCTTCACCTTCGTCTATGTTTGGTAAAACTGTTCACCTATTTGTCAAGCTACCGCCACAGTTAATTGTTAGTTGATTTGTCGCGTGGCGTAGAGTTCGTGTAAGATTGTGGTGTTTTTTTATTATATGTAATCACTGTCAAGTTCATTAGTGCTAATTCAGGTAATAATTGTTTTTGTCTGCAATAACGTCTCGTCTTTCTCTATATCACACACACACCAAGAAAATGACGTTATTAGTCCTACTTGTAAACATTCTTTAATATACATGTATAGTGTTGTAACACTATTATTTTAACATGTCTGTAGACATGAGTATAGACCATAATACATTCACTTAATTAGGTTTGGGGAATATTAGAGTATACACCACAATACATTCATTTGATTAGGTTCGGGGAATATTAGAGTATAGACCACAATACATTCATTTGATTAGGGTCGGGGAATATGAGAGTATAGACCACAATACATTCATTTGATTAGGGTCGGGGAATATGAGAGAATAGACCACAATACATTCATTTGATTAGGGTCGGGGAACATTAGAGTATAGACCACAATACATTCATTTGATTAGGGTCGGGGAATATTGGTCTTATTCAAACTCTTTCACGTAAACATTTATAAATCAAATCCGTATCCCATTACATCTACAGGTTTTCAAAATCTCCAATCGTCGATTTAAACAATCCCGGTATGACATGAAGTTCTACCTCCATTAGCTCTATCGTGCAGATCAGGGAAACGACAAAATATTTGTTAAACTTGGGATGCAAGAAGGGAGGGGGCATTTTACTATGGCATACGAAAATACAACATGATTCGTTGGTAGAGCCTCAGACGAAGATTTGCTCCAAACTCTAACTACTGAAACCCTGTCCACCGTCTCAACTTCCATTGTACGAATCATATTTTTACAACGATTGTGGATGTTCACTTTACCTCTAATAAGGAAGCCATTGGATCTAAGTCTGGTCCAGCATCTACTTAAACGTCAACTTCATCCAATTTCCCTCACACGCAGACCAGTTAAATTGAAAAAATAAATATCTTCTAGGATATTATTTTCAGAGTAATATTCATTGATGATTAATACGGCTGCGAGCTGAATAGATGGAATTGGACAGAGAGGAGTCTACACTTGGCGAGCGTGTTGAAGGAGAGTGCTCAAGCTGTTCTGACGGAAATCAGAGTCAGCTAAGCTGTGATCATCACTTTCAGAAATCACTCCCTCCTGGTCGGTCGCCGTCTTATTATTCTCGATGATAGCTTTCGTGTTTTCATCGACTGAGGAGTGACCCTACCCCTTTAACGTCTTTTTATCAGCATATCAGCGATTGACTAGTACATGAAGATGAGACACTTGGCAGTGACCGTTTGGTGATAGAATTTAACATATAAGCTGAAACCAACAGAGAAGTCTATAACGGAAGACCCAATTGGAAAATGGAAGAAGCTGATTGGGCTAACTTCCGTGTAGGCTTCCTCGATTGGAAGGAAGAAGGTATCATCGACACCGACATCGACGTGTACTCCGCCAATATCACGAATGCAATTATAGATGCAGGTGTACTTATAGGTCCATTCCAAAGACTTCTGGCAGAAAACCAAGGAATACAAAACCCTGGTGGTCTTCAGAATGTCAAGAGGCAGTTTACGAAAGAAAGAAGGCACTTCGCCTACGAAAACGCCACTACAATGAAGTCAACCACCAAAATTACTTGAAGTTGAAATACGCCGCAAGAGACACCACTTTGTGCCCTCTGGAGGACATTCTGTAATGCGTTGAACCAAAACACGCAAACAGGTGTCATCTGGAAGAAACTGAACGCCATGCACGGAAAACGCAGATCGTTCAACATACCAAACCTTGAAGATGGAGACAAGTACGTTACCAACGGCAATGAAAAGGCAGATTTACTTGCTAAGACATTTGCAGATGCAAGTAGAAATGAAAACCAACCTCCAGAATTCATGAAGAGGAAGGAAATCTTTTACTCACAGCACCCTTCATTAGTAATTGAATCTAATGAAGAGGCTGAACCAATCAATCTGCCCTTCTCCGAGGAAGAGTTGAATAAGGCTCTTTCCCTCAAGGAGGATAGTGCAGCTGGTGAGGACAAAGTAAAGTACCCAATGCTCAAACATCTGCCCAGAAATGCTAAAAAAATACTACTGAACTTCTTCAACACATCTTGGTTGACAGGGGAGGTACCTAAAGAATGGCGGAAAGCCAACGTCATCCCTCTTCCGAAACCGGGGAAAGAGAGAACAAAGGCAGAGTCCTATCGACCAGTAAGCTTGACATCCACACTGTGCAAAACCTTGGAGACAATGGTTAACATCCGACTTCAGTTCTACCTGGAGAGTAACCGACTGATCGACGAAAATCAAAGCGGGTTCAGGAAGGGACGATCAACAATGGACCACTTGGTGCGACTACAGCAAGTCATGTCTCAGGCAATCCTCTCGGGGCACCTGCTATGTGTCGTGTTCGTAGATTTAACCAAGGCTTTCAATTTAGTTTGGTTGGACGGGCTTTTTTTTCAAGCTGGGACGTATCGGAATAACGGGCACAATGTTTCGGTGGATCAAAAGCTTTCTGAGCGATAGAAGGACAGTTCTATGGGTAACAAGCACTATATTATACACACACGACGTTTCGACAAGAATTCACTGATCGTTATCAAGCATACAAATTACAAATGAGGAAAAATGTGACAGTGTTATATATAGGTACATTAAACAATAATAAAAGAAACCATAAGTAACAATAAGTAACAATGATGCAACCCTAGCTTAATTGGTTATCAAAAAATAATTATACTAAGATTAATTATGATGGCACATAGTGTAATAACAACAACGGATAAAGGATCAAAGAAAAATTAATAAAAACATAGATGATGGGTGAAACCTACTTGGTGAAGCCATAAGGTATGTCTGTGGACATCAAAGAGCATACTGTGGATGGTGAAAAAGATCTTAATTATTATGATATTCACATAGGACTTATTGCATAGTGACATAAAGTGGAATATACAATGTTCATACAGATAAATGAAGGATCTAATTACATCATAATATACACATAACTGCTTGTTAGGAAACTTTTGTGTGTGTAAATAGTGATTGTTATCTATAGAACTGTGTTTTGTGTTATATTATGTTCAATCGCTAAATGCCATTCAAAGATTATAACGTCCGGAAATTAAATGGTAGCTGGCTTTTTTATCGCACGTATACAGTGAATGATCATTTTGCTCAGTAATCCCAGCCAGAATTTGGCTTTTGTTTTAAAATTGCGTTAAAGTTTTAAATTTTTGTTTAGAACTGAAATTAAAGATACATTATGGGAGATTTTTACAAGGAGTTAGCCATTCTTGTTATAACAGTTCAAAAATGGATGCTGAAACAAGAATATATTGAAAATTTCAGTCAAATTACTTTATCCTGAACAAAGTTGTTACCACTATAATTTTTTACTAGAAATGGGAGTTAAATTCATCAACACCCTTTTCCCATTATGGCCGATTGTTGATTGACAGGCGTTAACTCCACCTATAAAGTCTCGATTATCAAGTAATGTTTACAATGACTAGTACTGATAGCGTATTCGGTTTAAGACAGGACTGCAATTCCATTCGTATACATTTATTTTTTACTATAAATTAGAATTAAGATTTTAATATATAGATAAGAGGAGAAAGTCTGCGATAGGATATTAAAGTTTGAAAGGAATGGGCCAAATCAACGAGGCAGTATTGTAAATAAATCATAATAAATAGCCGACTTCTTGCGTTGCCTGCGTGTACTCTTTTGTACTTCAGGTTGGCCTAAGCGACTCCCTAAGCAGACGAATAGAAAACAGTCCGGGAGTATGATGACGTCAACGTCACGGAGAAGCCCCGCCCACGATGCCATAGTGATTAAATCAGTCAACGAAATCCTGTTTTAATCCGAGCCCAATCCAAGCCATCCGTGGGTCTACATAGTTCATTTTAGGCTTGTTGTTTAAATAAAGATCTAATTTATAATTTCTATGACTTCTGAGGCCCAAAGGAAGACCGACAAAAGTCTGTTTTTGCTCTCCCATAATGTATGTTTAATTAACTATTAGTCAATCATCGCGCTAAAAACATTAACAGCAATGATTGTGTACATCTGAAATAGACACGACCGAAGCACAAAATAGTGTCAATATGCCGACGTCAAATCTAGAGTTGAAGATTTTATTTTTGTGAAAAATCATTGGAAGAAGCGATAATATGTTATGGCTGTACGGACTATACAGTCCTAAAGGCTGCAAGAAGGCTATTGCTTACAAACCATTGTGTCTTGTAATGTTGATAATGATCATAATGATGGTGTTGACATTTGTTGTTGATGTGACCTCATGACCTGTGACGTTTAGATAACGTCATTGGATATCATGGCTATTCACTGTGTTAGAGTCACTTCTCTGTAGGTAGGGTGAATCTGTCGCTCAGATTAGGGGGTTTTGTGTGTTAGAGCTGGTCGAGCATTTGTGTGTCAAAACCGACTTGTCCTGTTAGAGCCCATTTCAGAATTAGTTATCATTAGTTTTAGAGGAAGAGACCCCGGTAGCCGCATCGCAATGTATGGGCGTAGGTACATATCACTTACTGTCATACAGCCGAGACTAGATGTAGTTTACGGAATCTGTCGAGATTTGCCGAGTGGTTCATGTCTTTGTTGATTGAGGGGAGACAACCACTGTAGATGTTGAAAAGGGAAAGGCGCCATTTCCTGATTTAAAATACAGCAAAAATGTTTGACAGTGTTAATGATTTATATTTCTTGACAAAATATAACCGATTGTTTAGAGATTTTTTAAGAAGTCTGACTATTAAAAGCGTATCTATGAAATCCCCATGAAGTCTCTTTTACAAACATACACAGAATATTTCCAAGTCCTGCTGGGATGCAATTTGTCTACGATATCACCTTCGGTGGAAGTGGACGTTAATTATGCCATGGGTTTAGAGGATTCCAACACCCGACGAAGGGAGTAGATGATCCGCCCACTCTTCGAATGACAGCGAACTTTAACTCCGTCTCTTGATGTAACTTTTTTACCCTTTTTATGCCTCCTTTATATGTAGCACCATGGGTCTTTTTGTCTGACGTGGAGAGCGAACATGTACCAAAACCGGTCGCCACATCCTACGTATGACCCATGCATCTTTTCTTACTACATATTTTCGTAGCCTTGTGATCGTCTACAATTTGTCTCTAGCTGTCTTTGCTTCTTCTTCACGTTGTGTTTACTTCTTACTGTTTTCTTAAGACGTCTGTCTTCTTCAGTTATAACAATGCAACAGTTGTTTTTACCTTTTATGTAGCATAGGTATACATACAAGCATATTACAATTACAGTCAATGCTAACTAAACTCTTCTCAACCTAGACACTTCGCGGTGCCTAGGACGCTTAGATGGTAACCCTCTGGAATCAAATCGAAGTCTGCTTTAATGACATAATATAGTTTCCTTTATAGCCGCAAGGGTATCACGCAGACCCATGCGTGTTCATGACCATGAACCTGTGCAATCGACGTAATGATTGGTTAAATTAAACCAAATGATGCAATAGGAATATCTCGAATCACATGTATTTTGTTGAAAGATATAACCAGTATGTTATAGATATATACCCTTTTTTATCTAACAATATGTCAATCAAATGTTAGTTGATGTCAATACACCCCTGCATATACGTGAATATGTTAGAAACATAAAACTATATATTATCTCCCCATTCCTTGTCTATAATCTTTAAAACAATGTCACCACGACTATATTGCTACACTACTTCCCCCTTTAAGAATATATATAGAATATAGATATTCTAACTAATTATGCACGCATCAGGAAAATATAAATGATTACTATACAACAGAGCTGTGAAAGAAAAACACAAATAATCAAAAATCAAAAATCCCATGCAAAAACTATCTCAAAGTCCTATGAAAATTCACTAAGCCGAAACCTAAATTCAAAAAACACAAATTGTCTTTTTAAAATCTTCAAGTGTCCTAATTTCAAAACACTATAGCACATCACTTCAAATTTTTAAAGTTCAGTTTCACTTTAAATTCTGTCTCAGGAAATCTCAATTTGGTAAACTGGTAAACCTTTTTTTCTTGCCTCTGTAGTTGTCCTTTTCAGCTACCATAGTGTCAAGTTGAAAACTTTCTTCTTTTTTTTCTTTTAAGATTGGCTTGTACAATCTCATTCGTCAATCAAACATGTCATTGCCATCAGACCAAGAACTAACTAACTAACTGTATTACTATTTTTTTTTTAAATTTTAGTTTAATTATTAACCTAACATTATTATTAATATATTATTTCGAACACTTATTAGCAAACCTTACTCTTAATTACAATTAAACTTTATTTAACTATTAATAAACTTTGATGTGTCTTTTTAATTATAAATCTCCAAATTAACTTTGACCTCGTTACCTGAACTGAGTAAGCGAATAGTTTATAATTTTGTAACTGCGTTTTCATTTTGTAATCTCCGTTTGTGTTTTAGAATTCCGTCAAAACAATTTTATAATTCACCCGTCAGTAATGTGACCTTTTTTTTTTGACCTACTCATTTATAATTTGGTTTTATAAACATTCCTATCAGACTGACACTGACACAAGCTGAGCTCAAACTTATGACAATACCAGTGTTACATTATCTAGAATGTCAATCAAATATGGCCAGTATATGAACGACATCCCATTTTATTTAATTTATCTTGAACTATGCCCCCAGTGAATGACTGCAGTTTCATCAACTCGAACATTAATCCATATTTATAAACATGACATTCCTAGCTTTTAACTACACATATAATATTATATCCAATATATATTATATTCTATATACATTAACACAGGCGTTAGAACCTAGTGTTTGTAGTTATTCGACCTAATGTCAAATTTCACATTCTAATCATCGCGTATTATGTCGACAGCGTATAACAGCAAAAATATAGTAAACGTAGCCTATATATCACGTTCCTAAGCAAAAATTTAATAACACATAGTTAATATACTCTCCACAATCTAGTTGTTCTTCGGCATGCAATGTCTTGGGCTTTGTCATTTCAAGTACGAACACCAAGAAACTTTTGACAATTGAATTTCTTTGACTTTTGTTAATTGAGTTTAATGAAATTTCCTGGCTCATGTAGTACGCTATTTCTTGTTCATATACACGTATTAAGCTTTTACCTGTTCATATGTTACACCCTTTCATAAAAAAACAATAGTCCCTAAAAGCGTTAAAATGCATCAAAATTTGTTAGAGCCAAAAGCGCTAAAATATAAATAATATACTAAAATACTGTTTGCAAATATTGTATTCCCAACTGCCATGGTGGAACTAACTGATGAAACGTGTCAATTTGTCAAGGGGCTTCTGACTTCATCTTCAGTTGTTATTATCCATTTTTGAGCAATTATATATTTTTATCCAGGAGCCGAGAACAGTTTCATTACAAACCAAACGAGGGAACTATACAGAAGATATGACAAAAGTAAAGAAATAATGCTTGGTATGTTGATTTTACCTAAATGCATAATAACTAAAATATCACTACTTGTTAAGTAATGACCACAACAACTTTATTCTACAGTTGGTTGATGTACGTCTACTATAATTGTAGTTTACATAAATTAGCAGTGCTTGAAGCAAAAAGCTTAAAATAAATAATCACATTTGATCACTTTGACGGGGTACCAGTCAAGTCGTCCACAAGCAAAGTCGTCCACAGTGAGGTCGTCCACAACCGTTGGTGGAGTCGTCCACACCCGTTGGTGGAGTCGTCCACAACTATTGGTGATGTCGTGCACAACTATTGGTTATGTCGTCCACAACTAAGAATAAGACTCGTACACAATTTAATCGTATGGGAGAAATAGCTAGTACTATTTTGTTATTCGAATCATTTGATCACTTTGATGCACCGTGAACAAGTGTTGTAGAAAAGTTCTCTTCTGCTTATTTCAGATGATAAAGAATAATATGACATTATTGACAACAAAGAACTACAGTTAAAGAAATTTCAAAAGACATTTTTTGTGGTGCCAAGACTTAGTTTAATTTTGGGATATAATAATACGTTGGTAAAGTCGTCCACACGACATAGTTTACTTTCGCGACATGGCTATTCCTTTCTTATTAGTAATAGTATACGTTTTTTTGTGCCGAGTTCTGCGTGATCATCCTCACTCGTTGGTGGAGTCGTCCACACAACTTAGTTTAATTTCCGGATATAATAGTACGATGATACAGTCGTCCACAAGCTTGAGCGGCCCCGTTCATGAATAAATAACAAAGTAAATCATTTTAATCAATAAAAAAAATCTAATTTCATCAAAATAAACCCCATGCAGAAATATATTCCTACACCGCTACCAAACGACCCACGTTTTAAATTTGTTTTCTGAAACCCGCGGTTTTTTTTACTTCGTACCGTAGGCGGGCTGAGGTTATTTATACATATATTTGTCTTTTTTGTCGGTTTAATGTCTTTACATATTATCGTGCTTACCTTTGAACTATAAATGTACGTGTCGGTATAACACTACTTGCTTCAGATTTTAATATCCCTAAATATATCATTTTTTCAAATATTATTAAAAGTTCGAATATCATATAATATACTATCTATATAATAGCTGTCTTTGTCGGTTTATGTTTTACAATATTTTGGATGAAAGAACGCTTTATCGGACCGTGGGCTCTGCTGCACAAATACTGGCCATGTCGACGTAAATAAAATTTAATAGATCTTTATGGGCCTCCGGGGGCTTCATGGCCCCGGGGCGATGTATCGACTGCACACCCCCTTCTAGGGGCCCGCCCATGTTTTCCAACGAATGTCGTGTTAGGGTTGCGCTGATCGTTATGGTTGATTAAATTACAAGCTGATTGGTTGTTTCGGTTAGGTCCATGAATATTTAATCAGGTAAACATGTTTAAAGATATGACAAAATGTCTGATATTTTCGTTATCTGAAAATACTACAATCTGTAGCATACAATCCAAATAAAGAATATTACATGGTATAATATGAAACACTACAATCTATAATATACACTCGAAATAAAGAATATACCTACATGCTAAATGAAACGCAATGAGGTTTATCTCCGACTAGCTAATGATACTACGGTCTACTGTTATACAAATACAAAATTCCATGCGAGCTTCTACGTGCACACGGGACCTCGATTTTTCGCCCATCCGAACGAATAGACACTTTCCTTGTCAGGCCCTCCACCTTACACGACCGACATGGGGAAACCGTCGCAAAATCTGAAGGAACTTTTTCGGTCAACACCGGGAAAAAACCCGAGACCTTATGGTAAGCGTCAGCGACTTACCCATTGAGCTACCTGTCAATGGTGTTTAGGGTAATTTATTGTATTTTACTATCCAGAATTAGCGGGTCAGATGAATGTCGGAGGGGGGGGGGCTGGGAGGCTAGACAAATCCCCGTTTACAAAGAAGAAAAAATTAGAAAATATTACGGCCGCATCATGGCAACGCGCTTTCCTGCTATTGCAGCCCATGGTTCAAAATGTAGCCTATGAATAGGTAAAGAACGCAAGCTTGTGTAGCGTACCCAAGGGCTAATATTAACGCAATACGCAACCCCTTTCCGCTAACATAAAAACATGATCGGTAGACGAGGGCAAGGTGTCAGCCAAAAGGTAACACTTCCCTAAACAGAACAACACAGATATTTGGTCTAGACACTTTAATATAAATCAAGTCAACATAAAATGTGAAGAGAAACAAAACAGTTATAAGGTGTAAAATAGATCTGCAATAGGTGTTGAATGTAATTACGAATTGTACTTCCGTCGGCCCAATCTGTTTCACAGAGAATTACTTACGAATTAACTCTGTAACAGATGACTGTCCACAACACGTGCGTTGACAGCAGGCAGCGTCAGTCATTGGCTCAACGGCTCGTGCAATGTTTACTTAACACCTAACTGCTTCGGGCAAAATGGTGCATTTTACTCATTTTAATACCCATTTACACTAAATAGGAAATATTTGTTAACTACAAATACTTTAAACGTCTTTATTTATTTTTCTTTTACCTCAAAAAAATGTTTGAGAATTTAATTTGTCGGAGTAAAAAAGTTAATATGCCGTACTCATTAAGCCTCGTCGATGTCATGCTTATCAGTGATTGTAGAGGCCAAGCGAATATTCACTGCGGGATCAGTTTGCCGTCGGCCACGACGTACTAATCAATTAGTAAAGGGATTGGGGAAACTTCCGAAAGTATATAGAGTAGGTACACGCTGCCGCTACCCGAAAACTATCGTACCAGTTTATTTAGAGTGGTTGAAACTTTCAACCGTTTACTAAGTACGATTATACAAACAATACGATTAACTTTATTACAAGTCATCGGTGATTCGATGTGAAATCAAATAACAAAATAAATAGTCAACAAGTACTAGCTATTTCTTCTATGCGATTAAATTGTGTACGAGTCTTATTCTTAGTTGTTTTACTAATCCTATTCTTAGTTGTGGACGACATCACCAATAGTTGTGGAAGACATCACTAACAGTTGTGGACGACTCCACCAACGGGTGTGGACGACTTCACTGGGACGACTTGACTGGTACCCCTAACATGTACATATACATTTAGAAACAGCCATATATGAATAAACAAGGTTCCCCTTCTCTGAGAGAAATTCAACACATCATCAGATTTGGATGTCGCTAATGCATAAGAAATTAAGATGCAAGGATGCATTTATAGGAGAAGAAATATTAAGATGGTTGGAAATAGCTACTTATATTGTGGAAACTTTTCTCACACAGCTTGATAAACAGGAAAATGTAACTAACATTTGATATGAGTAGACCTTAGGGTCGAGGTACCTGGAAAAATTGCTCTCATACCACACTGTATGGCATATGCCAAGTGGGAGCTGAACAGCAGGACGCTAAACTCCATTTCATTTCATTTTTTCATCTCGTTTCATCTGTGACAAAGCTAACTAAAACATTTAACATACAATGTAATTAAATTAAAGCTTTCATCTTATAACTGTTAAGTCTATTTAAGTCGACTAATACAGTATATTTTTTTTTCTCAGTTAACTACATCAGAAAGATCAAGACAGTTTGAAATGGCTATTCATATTGTGGAAATTTTTTCTCACAAAATTTGATAATCAGGCAAAATGTAAGTAACATACATATTTGTATTTTTAATTAAGGAACTAGTTCTATACACTTGCTTGGTAATCTGGGTTTTTCTAATTGGGGCAATGCCTAGGACTCTGCCCTTTCAAGTACTTGGCATGCTTCATTTTTAACAATCACATCCATAGTTGTGATAAGTGTATTTTTACTGTAAATAGCAGTAAAAATTTGTTGGACAATATTTTACTTTTCAAATAGATTTTAAAAGGTAATATCTAATTTGTTGCCAATGGAAAAAAATATGAATGGGCCAAAATAATTAGACATTGCCAAGTAAATAGGCGCTGTCCTGATGTAGTAGGGAATTTGGATTTGGAAACTCAATACATGTTGAAACCGGGTGAATTGTTGACCTATCCAGATCTCCCGATTTTTTTTCTGACTTCTAAGTTCTAACCCATTTGATTTGAATATAATAATCTGCCCGGGTCTGTAACTGGACAAGCCATACTAAGTGTTACGCAAAGTTAAAACAAAATAGAGACTCACTCTGGGTGTTGCAAAATAAATTGTTTATTTAAACATCGTTAACCATAAAAAAATTATTCTTATTGCTTATTTTTTTTTATTTTTTAGACTGGAACACCATTGAAAGAGATTTTGATGTCAACGACAGAACCAAGGCATCAATTTATTTTATAATTCTGGAAAAGAATGCATTTGACCCAATTTTTAAATATTTATTTTTGTTTTTAATGTTAAATATTCTCCCAAACACAATCAGATTTTAATTCTCTTTACAAAATTATGTATCATATATAGACAGTAAAGTGACATATAACTCACTTAGAAATATGGTCGGAAATCATAAAGTATTTAATAGGCAATATTTAGAAACCAAATGTAGATAAAATATACCCAGAATTACAAAAAGCCTTGACCTGCATTAAGGTGACTTTCCCGTTCTACTTTTCTGTGTTAGTAGGGTGATCCTGTCCTACAACTAACCTACTCTTATATCAAATATTTCAACTGTCAAGGGAACCCGCGAGGGGGCGCAAATGGTAAACACGCCCATATTGGATCAGAAGGTCTTGTCATTGAGTCAAATAATTCAATTGTCTAGGGTCCTTAAAGTAAACACAATGGGGAGGGGGGGGGGGGTCGATTCCGGGCTTGTGCCCAATTATACCTTGCCATGTCCTACACTACTGACATGATGGACCTATGACCTAAAATCTGGCTGAAAATTCTCGGCCAACGTCTTATACTCATTGAACCATTATGCCTCCCCTCCCTTGCTTATGTACATATTATTTAATAAATGTATTTGCAACTTTCTTTTAAATTATGTTATCTTGATGCTTTGCTCCATTTATGTAAAACTGTCATAAAATATTAGTGCATAATTAATCTTATTAGTGCTTGGTTTGGATGTTATTAAATTTAGACATTTTTGAATTATATATTTTGGGGGTTCTTGTTTTAGTGTAAAAAAAAATAACTTTTTTATATTTTGGCATGGGGAAAAAGGGGAGGGGGCATTATATAACATAATTTTGTTAGTAAAATAATTCTTTTTCTATTTTTCTGTTAACATTCAAATGTATATTTACTTTTTTCTCATCATGTTTGAATAAATAATAATTTAACAAAAAAAATATTATTGTTACCTCATTATTCAAACATTACAGGTTAAACAGAGTAAAGGGGGTGGGGGTACTGCAAGGTAAAGCTTGCTATAATGGATACAAACTGGGTGAAAATACAACACAAGTTTTTGGTTGGTGGTTATACACAAGTTTGTATTGAACCACACAAGTTTCAGAAATTTCAACACAAGTTTCAGAAATTTCAACACAAGTTTCAGAAATTTCACCACAAGTATTGTGTAGCTTTTCACACAAGTTTCAACACAAGTTTGTTTTGTTTGCTAAATTTTAACACAAGTCTTGTGTTGTTTCAACATTTAACACAAGTTTGTGTTTAGACTGGCCCAGTCTCTTCTATTTATTTAACATTTCGATTTATATAAAAGTAGTAATTTTTAGTAAACCAACACTTTCGTTTCCATTTGTATAAAAAAAAAAATTTGAGTAAACCTGTAACCAGCACCAGAGACTGGACAATTTGCGAGCTTCACAATAAAATGGGCGTTTCTTGTCCTGTTTTACGTTGTTCCTTATTTGGAATGATTGACAGTTGTCAAGCAAGCCCCGAGTCACGTGACACGAATTTGTAAATGTGATGTCTAAGATAAATTAAGTTCGATATTTACCTTCATGAATCATGCGTCTCGAATGGAGTGCAAAGCAGTATGCTGAAACCGTCTGCGGGCTGATGTCACGTTTTTGTTTCCATTCGCCATTCGGCTTCGTCCCGATACGCATGAACTGGCTTCGTTAAGTTGTTATAATGATGTCGTGTGTAATTATTTATGTTCATTCACCTCATCCCATACGTTGTATCCGTTCATTCGACAGATATTGTCCGTCAACAAAATTCTTAGATCGTTAAAGTATCACTAAATAACAATAACTGTTATCCACAACAAACATCTCGCACCTACACCAGTTTGCCAGTGCAAATGCAGTAATCCCGTGCACGACGTCACACGACCTACATAATGCAGATTGACCTACTAGATGAGAATGAAGCTCTATTTGCCCAGTCTCTAGAGATTACGTTTTTTTTTCGTTTTTTTTTTTGAGAGGACTGGCCAATTTTTGGTGTGTGGAGAAGACTGGCCACCAGTCTAGTTTGTGTTGTTTCAACACAAGATTGTGTTGTTAAATAGTAACACCCAACTTGTGTTGAAAACAACACAAGTTTGTGTTGTTTCAACACAAGTTTTTTTCAGTGTATATACGGACAAAATCTACCGCATATCTACACTTTTCTAAAAAGTGTCCTATTCGTACATTAACCCTGTATAAAACTCGCATTAATGACTTTGCGATAATCTCACAATTTAACGAGCCGTCAATTCTTAGTTTTTTTCCATGAAAAACTATACCCAAAATCCCTAAAGTTAACCACGTGGAATTTTAACATAACCTACCTTTTTATTCAAAAGTTAAATTATTTAATTTTGAAACCTTGGACTAGAGCTTCAAAATTACCTTACTCTACTTATCTAACGACATACGACACAAAACACAAACGATAGCACTTCAACCTTTTAGTCAAAAGCTGAAATACCCACATTTAGCCTAACTCGACTAAAGTCCTAATTCTTGAGACTTTGGACAAGGATCCCAAAAATTATATTATATACGAAACAACAAATAACACATATTAACGAATTACAGTAGAGAGCATGGCCATCTTGAAAACTAGAGTTAAACACTCACAAATGTCATGCTTAGACCTGCCGTCTTACCATGGCAATCCGGAGACAACATTAGTTCCTATTTTATTCCTATTCCCTTTCTTTATCATTATTTATTATTCCTTGTTTATATTCCCTACTCCGTTTCTTTATTTTTATTAATTCTTAGTTATATCAAAGAAAATTTGGTTTGTTTTAAAACCTACTCCGTAGAGACTCTCTTTAACTTTAATTACTCGAATTTACTACAGGTCATGTTAACCCGATAATATACATACCTAACTCATGACATTATATTGTTTACTAAACCTATCAATCAAAACTTATGAATGGATATAATGTATTTCCTACAGTTAAATTTTAACAATTCGGTTTCTTATTAGATTTTTAAACTTAAATTAATATTATTTGGTCTTTTAACAAATGTAACATATCTAATTTAACAAACAAAATGTATTTACCAAGATTTTTGCGAATATCATCCGATTTCTTGTATTTCAACCAAAAATCCTTCTCTGTTGCTGTATTTTTCTTCTTAGCGTGTTCCAATATGGATTCTTTTTCTATATTAACTTCGTAACCCAAAGGTCGAAACTTCAGCACGGCTCCAAATCAAATATTTATGTATTCTTCTTCTAAATGTCTTCCACCAGAATTTTACTGCCAATTTTTTTCTACCAGAATTTTCTTCTGTTGCACCCTACCCAAAAGGTCGAAACTGTTACAGCACCAAATCGAATATATGTTCTTATTCTAAATGTCTTCCAGATTTCTTTGTATTCTGCTACCAATATAATTCTCCGCCAGATTTATTTCCTGTTGCTTCTTACCCAAAAGTTCGAAACTGTGTTACGGCACCAAATCAAGTATGTAGCACCATGGGTCTTTCTGACTGACATGGAGAGCGTCTATGGGTAACCGGTCGCCACATCTTACATACGACTCATGCATATTGTTTTTGCTACATATTACTGTTAGCCTTGTGATCGTCTAGAATTTGTCTCTAGCTGTCTTTGCTTCTCCTTCACGTTGTGTTTACTTCTTACTGGTTTCTTAACACGTTTGTCTTCTTCAGTTATAACAATGCAACAGTTCGTTTTTACCTTTTTATATAGTCTAGGACTCTTAGATGGTAACCCCTGGAATCTAATCGAAGTCTGCTGAATTCTCACGAGTATCCTAATTTTGTATCAACTGGTTTTGGACATTCAATTATCTATTTGGTCAAACATGATGTAAATAATTAGAGAGATTGGTTAATTGAGCCCAATGACGTCAAAACACACCCTTATATGATTATGGAAATTTACTCTAGAAATTGCGCATGAGATATCTGTTATCATTTTGTTGACATATAGAACCAGCTATGTTTTGTTTCTATAACCCTTTTTTATCTAACAATATGTCAATCAAATGTTAGTTGATATCAGTACACACCTGCATATACGTGAATTGGATTTTATCTTAAGTTAAAATTTCGTGAAACAGGGCCCAGAACAGTAAGACGTTAAACCCCATTTTATTTCAATTCAAATAAGTAAAGATAGGTTGCCAGGCAACGAAACATACGCCCACAACAGCTAAGTTGTCCGGGCAGTCAACAAGGATTGTCGCAGATCGTTTCTTTTGTCAGTAAGGAGAACATTTACTACACATGATAAACGAGTAATTATCAGAAATGATTAGAATAGTTTTGATTGTTTGCCTCAAGGCCTTCGTCCACAAGATATTTCAAAGTGATCAAGTGCCATAACTCTTGCAGAAATTATCAGATATCACTGAAAATCAAACAGGATTCTTCGTCTCATGACCCTAAACACCGTGTACAAATTTAAAGTCAATCAGATATTAACTTTAGCCTTTAGAGCGTTCACAGGGTTTTTCAAAGTGATCCAGGATCATAACTCTGGCAGTAATTATCGTATATCGTTGAAAATAAATAAACATGGTCGTGTGCCATGTCTGCTCCCGGATCCGGACCTGATCCGTTCTAAGGGAAATGCAGGGAAGATAGGAGTTGAACAGTGTCATCACGATTTTATCCATTTTCGAGTGTTTTTACTACCTTATGAAGGGCGGCACCACGACACACGGCATTGTTTCATGATTGTACAGACGATGTGGACGGATTGGTAACCTTGAGATATAAAATACGAATTTATGGTTCAGCCATCTTTAATCAACCAACTTCCTAAATGGAGATAACTCTATTCTGCTATAAGCCAGGAGGGGTTATCTCCCATTTTACATGTTAATACTAATACATAATAAAGAGTACAAGGAAAGCTTGTACATCATATTACATCCCTTTTGTTTTGGAATAAAAATAATTTTAAGCATTAGTAAATACTTCATTGATTACGCATATAGTTCAAAGCTTAATTTTTAACTTTTGCATGTAATAAATTTGATAATGAAAATTGAAACTTGAATAAAATTATATGAAATACTCTATAATACTACTTGTTATTTTGTTATCACATTTTAGTGATCACATTTTATAACACAGTTTTTGGCACATGTTAAATGTCTAATTTCTTTGGTTTGGTTATAGTGCGACTAGATTTCTTTCTGGATGGTATGCTGCTATTGGCTTCTGGTTTTTGGTTGTTGAGTTGTATGGAGTGTTCTGGACCATTTTCAGAGGATCTCTGTTTTATGTGTCGTCTGTTTCTCCGATACGTTTGGTCATCTGATGTTCTGACGAGGTAAGATCTGTGTGGCAAAACACTGGAAATTATGCCAGGTGTCCAAGATTTGTTGTTGTCGCTTTTCTGGACGTACACCTTGTCGTTATGTTGGAGGTCTGGAAGCGGCTTAGCTGTTCGGTCATAAAAGCGTTTCTGTTGGGTTTGTCTGTTTTCTCGTGTGGCACATACATTGGCAGGATCTTGTATTTCAGGTTGGAGTTGTGTTTCTGTTACTGGGAGGATGGAACGTAGACGGCGACCCATTAGTAATTGTGCTGGGGAAGCTAAATTGTCTATTGGAGTCACTCTATATTCCAGAAGACTGATATATGTGTTTCCACCATCTTTCTTCGTTTTGTTTAAAATGTTCTTTGCTGTCTGTACACTTTTCTCAGCCAGACCATTTGATTGTGGGTACTTTGGACTAGACGTGATGTGTTTGAAATCCCAAGTCTTGGCGAAATTGTAAAATTCACTGGAGGAGAATTGCGGACCATTATCACTGATAACTATGTCTGGAATGCCGAAGCGAGCAAAGTTTGCTGATAGTTTACTGATAACTGCTGCTGATGAGAGAGAATGAAGTTTGTCGATCTCGAAGTATCGGCTGTAATAATCAGTGAGTACGATGTAGTTCTTGTTGTTAATGGTGAATAAGTCCGTGCATACTTTCTGCCAAGGTCGTGTTGGTATCTGATGTGGTTTTAGTGGTTCCTTCGTGTTGGAAGACTGTTTCTCGCCACATATTGTACAGTTGGTGACAATCTTCTCAATGTCTCGGTTCATGCCGGGCCAAAATAAGATGTCTCTGGCACGCTGCTGACACTTTTCTATACCAAAGTGACTAGAGTGTATCTTTGTCAACATTTCGGATCGTAGGCTCTTGGGAATTATTATTTTGTGTCCCTTGAATATAAGATTCTCCATGACTGTGAGTTGGTCTCTGTAATTCCAATATTCTTGTACCTCTGATGGGCATTTCTTGCGGTGTTGTGGCCATCCATCTAGAATAGTTGTTTTCAACTTGTTCATTTGTTGATCTGTTGTTATCTCTTTCCGTAGTTTTGACATTTTCTGATCACTAACTGGTAGGTTGGCTATTACGCTGTGGACTAGTAAATCCATTTCTTGAGACATGTTATCTGGTGGTATTGTGATGAAATTACGACTAAGTGTATCTGCTACAGGAATGTCCTTTCCGGGTACAAAGATAACGTTAATGTCGTATTTCTGTAGTTGTAGGAGCATCCGTTGTAAACGTGTTGGTGCTGTCGCTAATGGTTTCTTCATTATGGTTTGGAGAGGTTTATGATCAGATTCAACTGTGATCTGATGTCCGTATACCATTTGATGAAATTTTTTGCAACCAAATAGCACTGCATACAGCTCTTTTTCAATTTGAGCATAATTCTGCTCTGATGTTGTTAATGATTTTGAAGCGTATGCTATTGGTTTCTGCTCCTGCATAAGTATTGCTCCAAGTCCGTGTTTTGATGCGTCAACTTGTAGCGTGATATGTTTTGATGGATTGAAGTACGCCAGCACTGGTTCACTGGTGATTAGTTTCTTGACATGGTTTAAAGCGCTGTCATGTCTCTGATCCCAGTGGAATGCTATCGTCTTCTTCGTTAGTTCCCTTAATGGAGTTGTAATTTCAGAAAGTGAAGGCGAGAATCTGGCTAGGTAGTTGATCATTCCTAATATTGTTTCCAGTTCTTTCTTGTCTGATGGAGCCTTCATTTCGTCGATTGCCTTTACTTTCTCTGGATCTATTTTGATTCCATCAGCTGTAATAAGGTGACCGAAGTAGCTAACTTCTGTGGTCCCTATAACTAATTTGTCTGGATTCAATTTAACATTTTTCTGGCAACTTCTATTAAGAACTGCGAGCAAGTTAGCGTCGTGTTCTTCACGTGTTCTGCCGAATATTAATATATCATCTACGATCGCTATGCATCCGGGAATATCGCCATAGATTTCGTCAATCTTACGTTGAAAAACATCTTGAGCTGAGATGATCCCGAAAGGCATGCGCAGGAATCTGTATCTGCCGTATATTGAATTGAAAGTTGTTAGGTATGAAGAAGATTCCGTTAGCTTGATGTTCCAATAACCAGATCTAGCATCTAATTTGCTGAAAAACTTGGCTCCATTAAGTAAGGCAAAAGCATCATCAATAGTTTTAAGATGGTAATGAGGTCTTTTAATCGCTCTGTTTAGGTCCAGAGGATCCAGGCATATTCTGAGTTTTTTGCTGTGTGGTTTTTCTACCACGACTAACGAATTTACCCAATCTGTAGGTTCTGTAACCTTTTTAATGATGTTATTCTTCTCCATATTATCAAGTTCATTCTTGAGGCGATCCTGTATGGAATGTGGAACTCGTCTCGGAGCATGTACTGCTGGGACGGCATTATCTTCGATTTGAATTGTGACTTCGCCATCAAATTCGCCAATTCCTTTAAATATATTTTTGTATTCATTCAAAACGGATTCACGTGAGAGTGGAATCGTTGCTTCTTCGAGAGAAAATATGAATTTTACCAACTTCATTTTGGTTAAGAGAGGCAAGCCTAGTATGGGAGGACCTGTGGTATTTATGATGTAAAATTTATCAGTGGCTGATTTGGTTTTATAGCTACACTGTAAATCTATGAATCCGTGGACTTTTAATTGTTGTCCTGAGTATCCGGTGAGTCGCTCTTCTGTGTTCTTCAATAGAGGGGGGTTTGGAATTTTCTGGAAATGGTCGAATGGTAGGACATTGACTTGAGATCCTGTATCAATTTTGAAAGTTGTTGTTTGCCCTTGACCTATTTCCAATTTTACAAAAGCTTGGTCTTTTGGTGTCCCTTTGCCCTCTATAGAGTCAATATATAACTCGCTGACATCAGTATCCGAGTAGCTGTCATCATCCTGATCTATTGTGTGTATCTTTCTGTGATCTCTGTAATTGAAAGAACCAGAACGGCAAACAATTGCAAAATGATGCCATTTTCTGCATTTCGAACACTGTGATCCTTTTGCTGGACATCTTTGATGTTTTCCGTGCTGTTGACCACAGAATGAACAGCGTTCATCAGGTTGTCTGGAACTCTGATGTGATCGTTGCCTTTGGCCTTGTCTTTGGTTTCGGTTAGCATCACTGTGTTGCGATCTGTCAGTGTGCTTATGTCGGAACTTTGAAATAGCGTCTACTGTTTCTAGAGATTGCTGTGGCTGTGCTTTGGAGCTTGACATTGATTTAAGGTGAGGTTGTGTTATTTCATGTGAACGACATACGTCTATAGCCTTTGTCATGTCCAACGTATCTCCAATATCGAGAAGTTTTTCCCTGACTTTCGAGTGCAGGATTCCACAGACAATTCTGTCTCTGACCATTTCTTGGGGCTTATCATAGGCACAGTCTTGAACCAAGAGCTGCAGGTCTGTTGTAAATTGTTCTATTGTTTCCCCTTCATGTTGTATTCTTGTCTGAAATTGATATCGGGCGAATAACGAACTTGACTTTGGGGTCACATACGAGTCAAATTTATCTAGAACTGAATTTAAACTTGCTGCTTCTTGTTCTGTAACTGTGAATGTGTTATAGATATCTCGGCCTTTCTCACCGGCCCAAATTAAAAGGTACGCACACTGCTCAGCCTGTGTTGCTTTCTTTAATGGTCCCATAAACATCAAACGGACGTGTTGCTTGAACTTTTTCCATGCTTCGGGAAGGTTCTTTGAACTCCAGTCTACGTTAGGATGCGGTGTAGAGGACATTGTTTTGCTAGTGTGTGTAAATCAGTTATGGCGCCGAAATTAGTGAGTTTGACAAAAAATGTTCCTGTATCTTAATTCCGCCCCATCTGTCGGAAATTCGTATTTTATAATGAGGAGTGAGGATTTCTTTTTAGTTTTGATCCATTCTGACACCATGTTTCATGATTGTACAGACGATGTGGACGGATTGGTAACCTTGAGATATAAAATACGAATTTATGGTTCAGCCATCTTTAATCAACCAACTTCCTAAATGGAGATAACTCTATTCTGCTATAAGCCAGGAGGGGTTATCTCCCATTTTACATGTTAATACTAATACATAATAAAGAGTACAAGGAAAGCTTGTACATCATATTACAGGCATGATACCAATTGAAGAACTGAACAAGTTCCAAAACGAATTACAATTTTGTCGCTCCGTCGTTACTATCGCTAAGATAAATGAATAACGCAACATTAATGAGGCGATAATATTAACATTTCATTCGCCGACAATAAAACTATAACACTTTTTTTCAAATAGATTTGAAGCAAACATGTATATCAGTTTATTGTAAAGATAGGTTGCCAGGCAACGAAACATATGCCCACAGCAGCTAAATCGTCCGGGCAGTCAACAAGAGTTGTCGCATATTTTTACTTTTTTCGGTAATGAAACATTTATAATACACTAAAATCAGAATTTGTTTGCTTTTTATAAAGTTTTGCCCCACACTAACAATTAGTATAGGAAACATTTAATATGATGGATTTAGCTGTTCAGTTATCAATATTCATTGAAAATCAAAATATTTGTTCGTTTCAACACCTTAAACTCTGTGTATCAATCTGAAGTCAATCGCATATTAAGTTTGGCCTCTAGAGCATCCACACGATTTTTTGAAGTGATCAAGGACATTTCAATGTGGGCGCATAAAAACAGTTAAACAAATTAGTACATGCGAAATAAATCTGTAAAGGAGTTACCCATTGGTGAATGGTGTGAAGAGTGTCAATTCAGTGCGGACGCGTTACGTGGATTGATACGTCATAATATGAATGATGTTTAGTTTAACATATTTATTTTGTTTTCTTTTGTACTATTTTAACTTATGGTACGCTATATTGATTTCTAAAGAAAGGGATTATTCTTAGTAAAAGGTGGTCTTAATAGTGATGATGTTGTAGCGGGTTATGTGAATCAAAATTAAACGTGATTTCTGAGTCAGATTCAGTTTGATGTTTAATGACAAATTGTAGACATTTTTTTTTATGAGTAAACCTCCATAGTATTGGAGACCATTGTTTGAGGGTAGCCATTTTCAATAATATCCCAACTTATTTTTTGTTTGTTTTCATCTTATTTATGTTATCAACATATCAGCTTTGATTTGACAATGTATTAATATTTGCAGAGATATTTCTCAGATGGCGACCATTTTTGGCAGGAAAATCCGCCGATGTGCTGATTTTGATTAAGTAGTAGTGTTTGCTGTCAATATATGTTTCAGGGGCCCATATTCCATTTCTAAGGGTTACAACTGTGTAAAATGATCACAAATGTTCACCTATTTTGCATATTTCCACGATGGTGGCCAAGTAAGTTTTCGCCGTATAAGGTACAAAAATTTTGTTCTAAGCCAGCAATTACGTTATCCCAGTTCTTTAAAAATTGTTAGAAAGTTGGGATTATCTTGAAAAAGAAAGACAGATAGTCATTACAACTGAAAGCATGTACCATAGGCCGAGATATTCTCGACACTTTCAATACAAATCTTGATCGGATCAAAATAAATCAAGATTAGTATTGAAAGTGTCGAGAATATCCTAGAACTGACAACCACCACGAGGACACCAAAATATCTTACCTACTACTCCTCTTCGCATTACAAATTAATGGAGGTGCTGAAAAATATTGTATTTTGCATGCTCGGGCGAAATAGAAATCCCAATCATTCTCTTGCAAACGATGATCCAATATACATATGTTGATCGATAATGAGACGGGTAAAGGGAGAAAATATCGCGAAAGACGACTTATATCAGTAGATGACGCTAGAAAAAAGATTTTCTGAGTGAAAAAGTAACAGATCCTAGACCTTTCTTTATTACCACTTAGCCGTATACGTCGTCTTTAGCTGCATGGCTGGAATGTGAATTGGTTTCTGAAGCAAATCCAAAGGATATGCGAGCTGGTCAGCAACCATGAAAATATATATCTCAATCATATGAACTTTTGATTTAAAATCTTCTGATGAGGACTATGAATAAAACACAGGCACTTGAAGGGATTAAAAATAAAACTTTTTACTACTGCTTGAATATATAGTATGGATTAAAATATAGTAGTAAGAAGTTTTATTTTTAATCCCTTCAAGTGCCTGTGGAATAAACTAATAACTAAACATATCTCTGAGTTACTGTGTTTTTGATTTACATTCCCAGATCTCTTGAAAAGAACCACTATTTTAATATTATTAACGAGATACTGCTTTAAGCTCAATTATGAACGAAATGACCTCTGTCCACAAAAATACATGTTGTCCCCCCCCCCTACCGGATCCCACCCAACACAATGGGAATCTTAAAAACATATTTAGAGATGTTTCATTTGCCAATCATCATTTAAATCAATGTAAACTCATTTCCCGCCCATCCACACGCACACCTGCTACCCCCATCCCATAAATCAAACAATTGTCCAAGGGCACCATATTTAATGATAGACAGTCCTAGAAACTTATGTTATATTAATATATAACATGATCATTTATGTCAACATAATGACACCCCTTCCCCATGAACACCATACTCCGGGCGCAGTGTTGCGTTTGATTAGAGGTAATCCAACTACACACTGCTATTATGAGTGGATATTGTTGTTTTAAATTTTGATTTGTCAGCAGTCCGTCTACCAACCAATCACTAGCTGCCAATATTGGACCAAATATGTTTACATAACGTTACGTCATGATTTTATTATGCCTAATTAACCCGTGCATAGCAGAATACTGAAGGAAAACTAATTGCGTGACAAACGAGGCTATCAAGTCGAATGAAATATAAACAATACTGTTTGGCAACGAACATACTTTCACCGTTTTGAATACCTTATATCACTGTCCAAAGTTTTAGGGAAGACCAAGTTTAAACGAAGGACTGTCATGTTGCTGTACTTAAGTGATAGCTTTCATTGCACAGAAAGAATAGACACACTCCCACATAAGTTCAAGAAACAGACGCTATTCCAGCAATGGTCAGAGAGGGATTTCTCGGGCCATTGCTTCAGGAATATGCATGAACACCTACACTTGCTACCCCACCTCCCCAGATATCAAAGAGTTGTCCAGTGTATCATAACACTTATTTAAAGATGGGCAGTCCTAGAAATTTATGTTTCATTAATATATTACGTCAACATTACATTCTCCCCACCCCCACCACACACGCCTAGACATTTGACCCCTTATATCCCCTTATATCTCTTGTTTCGTTCTGGTTTTAATTTTATTGGGTGCTTGCTAGCCCAAGGTTTTCTATAAAATTCTGAGAAAGAGAGAGATAAATGAGGTTTAATGCCCACTCGACACAAACTAGCTCATTTCGGGACTAACATATGGATTAATTTCATTTCAATAATTCGCTTGCGCGTAGGGTTCTTAAGCAGTGGGAGGAAACCAGAGGACCCAGAGAAAACCCATGAGGTTTGACATGCGACTCTACTCCTTGTCACGTACAACCAGGGATTTGAAACCACGCCAGCAGGGGCGGATCCAGGGGGGGGAGGGGGGTAGGGCAAGTGGCAAACTTAGTTTCTTTATTAATGCACGTAACATCTTAAAAATAAGATAATTTTACACTATTATATCCAGTTAAACAGAGCTATAAAGTCGCAGAAAACAAATTTCGGAATCATTTTACCAGGCATATTTATTCAAACTTTAAATAAGGCTAACCTTTTACACCAATTTACTTATTTCTGAGAGTTCGCATGGTTATGGCATGTGCCGACTTTTCAAAATAGTTTTAATCTTTAAGTCACTCCCAATTTTCCAATGAGAATTTTTGTGCGAAATAATCAAGGTGAAACAGAAAAAAAACCATATCAATCTGAACAAAAACAATATTGTGTCACACAAGCTTCAAAGTGTGAAACCCTAACAAGTATTATTGTCGCGAAAAAGACGGGCGAATTCTCCTTCACTAGACATGTGTCACATTTCTAACCGAATGCACCAAATTTGTAAAGTACCTGTCTACCCTAATGCGAAATGAATGTGCTCCATTTAATGCACGCGCATGCCTAATGTTGATGTTATGAGAAAGTGACAATGTCTAAATATGTGAAATTTACAAGAGAATACTGGATTTTATCGAATTTCTAGTCATTTGGGCTAAGGGAAGAAATCAAAGAGACGTCAATTCCAGGTATGTCACAAAGTTTTAGCCATTTTAATTAAAAAATGAAGGCATGGTAAGCATTTTTCGAGTTGGAGTATCACCTGGAACAGATAGTAACAATCAATTTACTTTACTTATCACTCGGCTTAAACTGCTGAATTTACTCTAGGTATTGATATGAAAACTCAAGGTATTGATATGAAAACTCAGTCTCCATTAATTGTGTTCCAATGCAATTGCAAATCAATTTGCTCACCTCTGCTTAGACGAAGTTGGAAATGCTTATCACTGCATCATTCAACCTCAGTCCAAAGTCCCAAGCAATCAAGTTTCTTATCTCTATTTGGCCTAAGTAACAAATGCTCATCATTGAGTTTAGTCCAGGTATTGAAGTACAGCAATGAAAACTATATGCCAAGCTGCATCACTATCATCCATTTAGAAAACTTTAAATTATTGTTTTCCAAATTTCTTATCTCTGATTAACCTAAACACACACTTATTATCTAACTTAGTCAAGGTATTGATGTAACCTCAGCTGTTTAATCTTGTCATGCTTGTTCCATTAGTTTGGCATATGTTGGTACACAGTATGTTGCTCTAATTAGGGGGGTGGGGAGGTGGATGGCTGAATGGTTAGCTTGTGCAGGCTGTATCATTGAATCAACTGCTGTGATCGTCTGTCCAACCTCGTACATGTAGGTTTCCTCAAGGTCCTCCTGTTTCCTCCCACTACTAAAAACCCCTATGCGCAAGCGAATTATTGAAATTAAATTGAACCATGTTAGTCCCGAAGTGGTCTAGTTTTGGTCAAATTGATGTTAAACCCCATTTCTGTCTATTTGCTCTAATTTGGACTAAGTTTATTTCAAATACATTACTTAAAATTAGATTAATTTTATTGTCTTCATCTGGCTTATTTGGGAGTGAGTCATAATTAAATACAAAGGAATGTTTCTTTAAAGTTATATGCATATTAAAATGTACAAATTCCAACATTCAGAATAGCTAATTGTGACTAAGCCTTGAATAACAAGTGCCGTTACAATAATTAACAATCTATGCCACATCTTGTCAAAACTTCAAACTGTGATAACTTTGCTCAGAATAAACTAATTTGTATAAAATAGTATATATATATACAAAAAAAGTTCTGAAAACAACTCTCAGGTGATATATAAATAAATAAGATGTTTGAAAAGAAAACAGACTACATATTTAAAGTTAGCGCTTTCAGTTCCGTCGGAACCTCTTCAGACTTTTTAATATGATAGCGTAACTAGTTGTTGTTCTAATGTACAGTATCATATATCATAGTATAAAATATAAAAATAACACTGATTTGCTTCTACATGTTTCAATATATTTTCATCAGGAAGCCATTGATACTAATAACGTATATTGAAACATGTAGAAGCAAATCAGTGTTATTTTTATATTTTATACTATGATATATATATATATATATATATATATATATTCATTTTGGAACTGTTATAAGAAGAATGACCAGCTTTTTATCTAAATCTTACATAAAGCATCTTTAAATTAAAAGATAGGCTGGCACTGCCAGGCAGGATACGCCCACATTTTCGAGAGATGGATAGAGAACAAGCAATACCGAAAGTGATTTTTCCTACATCATTAAGTCCTGTATTTCATACTGTATTGGGAGCAGCCATTTAGTTGGTCAGTTCCAGTCTGATATTCATGAAATTCGAAGCAGACAATGATTATGGTGTGACGGTACACAACCTAGAAATGTGACTTTTCATCAACATCGGATAAGAATTGTGACCTATAGAGAGTTCACAACCATGATATACCATATTTTTACACTATTCGCATACAAACGGCGACCATTTCTTCCGGCAATTTTGGTACGATTTTCACGAAATTAGAACTCAACCTTCCTCATCAAAATCGAATTAAAATTGTGACCTATACAGGGTCCACAACCATGATATACCATTTTTTTAAACAGTATTCGCATACAAATGGCGGCCATTTTGTCTGTCAATTTTGGTCCGATTTTCCAAAAATTCACACTCAACCTTCATTACGGTGTAACGGTGATATAATCAAACGTTTTTTTAAATCGGATAATAATTGTGACCTCCAGAGGGACCACAAGCTAAAGAAAGGGGGATTTTGCGTATAAACAGGGGCCAAAATTCAGGAAGTTACGATCCGATATGCGCAAATATCGAAAAGAACCAAGATCTTTGGGTTATAACCATGAATTTCAAGTTTCATCAAAATCAAATTAAAATTGTGACCTTTACAGGGTCCACAACCTTGATATACCATTTTTTAACAGTATTCGCGTACAAACGACGGCCATTTTGTATGGCAATTTTGGTCCGATTTTCCCGAAATTCGAACTCAACCTTCCTTACGGTATAACGGTAATATAATCAAACGTTTTTTTAAATCGGATAATAATTGTGACCTCCAGAGGGACCACAAGCTAAAATTAAGGCGATTTTGCATATAATCAGGGGCCATAATTCAGGAAGTTACGATCCGATATGCGCAAATATCGAAAGGAACCAAGATCTTTGGGTTATAACCATGAATTTCAAGTTTCATCAAAATCGAATTAAAATTGTGACCTCCACATGGTCCACAAAAATTCGAACTCGACCTTCCTTAGGGTGTAACGGTGATATAATCAAACGTTTTTTTAAATCGGATAATAATTGTGACCTCCAGAGGTACCACAAGCTAAAAAGGGTGATTTTTCGGACAATCAGGGGCCATAATTCAGGAAATTACATTCCGATAGCCGCAAATATCGAAAGGAACCAAGATCTTTGGGTTACAAACATGCATGTCAAGTTTCATCAAAATCGGTTCAAAATTGTGACCTCTATAGGGTCCACAAGCTAAAAACGTGATTTTTCGTACAATCAGGGGCCATAATCCATGAAGTTTTGATCCGATACATGCCAATATCGAAAGCAGCCGAGATCTTTTGGGGATAAACCTATATTTCAAGTTTCGTCAAAATCGGATAAGAATTGTGACCTGTAGAGAGTCCACAAACAAATTGTGGACGGACGGACGGACGGACGGACAGGGGCGACGACATAATACGTCCACATGAAAATGTGGGCGTATAAAAACGTGATTTTCCATACAATCAGGGGCCATAATCCATGAAGTTTTGATCCGATACATGCCAATATCGAAAGCAGCCGAGATCTTTTGGGGATAAACCTATATTTAAAGTTTCGTCAAAATCGGATAAGAATTGTGACCTGTAGAGAGTCCACAAACAAATTGTGGACGGACGGACGTCCGGACGGACAGGGGCGACGACATAATACGTCCACATGAAAATGTGGGCGTATAAAAAGCCAACAGTAAGGCTGATGTCCCCCACCGAAATCACAAAATAGATGACACGTATTAATTAATTACACTTTTATTTTTTTCAAAAGTATCAAGCAATCAAACTATACTGTAAGTTTTATCACTCTCCATCAGACAGAATCAAGGTTATCTTGTCCCAAAGCATCGACCAATCTACATCAAGTTCAAACATTCTTCCTCAATTAAAAGCAGAGTTGTTATGTTCCAAAGTGATAAATCAAATTGCTTATCGCGGTTCCTAAGCCTAGGCAGAAAATTCTCACAGTTAGTCTTGGACCTGACATAAGGAATCTATATTTGGTGTTTCGTCGCTCTCACTTCACTATGACCAAAGTTATTGTACCCCAAATCAGATTGTTTATCTCTGCTTACCATAAGCAGACAATGCTCATTGCTCATCTTCGAACTCCATCAAGGCATTGACCTTATGAACACCTACACCAAGTTTGAAATTCTACCCCAATTAGAAGGAGAGTTATTGTGTTTCAAAGTCTCGACCAATCAAATTGTGTATCGCTCTGCTTATCCTAAGCAGAAAATGTTCAATGTCGAACTTAGTCAAGGCACTGATGTAATGGAACTATACACCAAATTCCATCACTCTGACTTAATTAGAACTAAAGTTATAGTTTCCCAAATCATCAACTAATCACATTGCTTATCTCTGCTTACCCTAAGCAGAAAATGCTGATCATCGAACTCCATCAATGCAGTGACCTAATAAAGCCCTACACCAAGTTTGAACATTGTAGCTCAATAAGATGGAGAGTTATTGTGTTCCAAAGTCTAAGCCAATCAAATTGTTTTCTGCTTACCCTGGGCAGAAAATGCTCATTATCGAACTTAGTCAAGGTATTGATGTAATGAAACTATACATCAAAATTTCATCGCTATCACTTAATTAGAACTAAAGTTATCATGTCCCAAAGCATCAATCAATCAAATTGCTTATCTCAGATTACCCTAAGCAGAAAATGCTCATCTTCAAACTCCATCAAGTCATTAACCTATAAAACACCTACACCAAGTTTGAACATTCTAGCTCAATTAGAAGGAGGGTTATTGTATCCCAAAAAGTGTGACAAACAGACAGACAGACGGACGCACTCATTTTAATAGTCCCCTGTTTTCATCGAAAGGCGGGGGAACAATAAATCTGACTGGGAAAAGACTAGTGAGGAACAATAAATCTGACTGGGAAAAGTCTAGTGGTCTGCGTATATCACAGAATATTATTTCAAATGCTTTTATATATATTTACATAAGTAAACATTAGATAATTACACTTTCTTCCTCCTATCTTGAATATAACATAAAAATAAATTTCTGTACTTATCTTGTGTGTAAAAATAATTAAAATATATATCAAAATAGGGATAATTCTAAATATTATATTCTTTGAAAGACAATCTAACTGGCTGACAAAATGAAGTGGAAGCCTTGATTTCAACCTAAGCCTTACTTGATCAACTCGGGGACACCATTAATTACATTATGAATTGTATATCTTGCCAATCTGAGGTTTACTGCTGGACAAAATTTTGAAGTTGAAGCCCCAATCTCAATTCTAGCTTTAGGAGCACCAATACATACATTTGTTCCATTATGTATATATTGTAAATATTCACATCTAAATATAGAAATCAATGTTTGTTTTAAATCTAGGGTTACCTGTTTAAATAGAGTTAGTTAAAGATAGAATGAGTAAGTAGGTAGATCATATTATATACAGTCATGTTCAAGATACAATGAATGCATCATCATGCTATAAAAGACTATACAAGCCAACAGTGAGGCTGATGTCCCCCGCCGAAATCCCAAAATAAATAGATGACACATATTAATTAATCGCACATTTATTTTTTTCAAACGTATCGACCAATCAAACTGAACACGAAGTGTCATCCAAAAATTGCTTATCTCTGCCTACCGTAAGAAGAAAATGCTCATCTTCGAACTCCATCAAGGCATTGACCTAATAAGCATATACACCAAGTTTGAACATTTTAACTCAATTAGAAGGAGAGTTATTGTGTTCCAAAGTCTCGACCAATCAAATTGCGTATCGCTCTGCTTACCCTGAGCAGAAAATGCTCATTATCGAACTTAGTCAAGGTATTACTGTAATGAAACTATACACCAAGTTTCATCACTCTCACTTAATTAGAACTAAAGTTATCGTGTCCCAAAGCATCAACCAATCAAATTGCTTATCTCTGGTTACCCTAAGCGGAAAATGCTCATCTTCGAACTCCATCAAAGCATTGACCTAATAAGCATATACACCAAGTTTGAACATTTTAACTCAATTAGAAGGAGAGCTATTGTGTTCCAAAGTCTCGACCAATCAAATTGTGTATCGCTCTGCTTACCCTGAGCAGAAAATGCTCATTATCGAACTTAGTCAAGGTATTACTATAATGAAACTATACACCAAGTTTCATCACTCTCACTTAATTAGAACTAAAGTTATCGTGTCCCAAAGCATCAACCAATCAAATTGCTTATCTCTGCTTACCCTAAGCGGAAAATGCTCATCTTCGAACTCCATCAAGGCATTGACCTAATAAACATATACACCAAGTTTGAACATTTTGACTCAATTAGAAGGAGAGTTATTGTGTTCCAAATTCTCGACCAATCAAATTGCGTACAGCTCTGCTTACCCTAAGCAGAAAATGCTCATTATCGAACTTAGTCAAGGTATTACTATAATGAAACTATACACCAAGTTTCATCAATCTCACTTAATTAGAACTAAAGTTATCGTGTCCCAAAGCATCAACCAATCAAATTGCTTATCTCTGCTTACCCTAAGCGGAAAATGCTCATCTTCGAACTCCATCAAGGCATTGACCTAATAAACACATACACCAAGTTTGAACATTCTAGCTCAATTAGGAAGAGAGTTATTGTGTCCCAAAAAGTGTGATGGACAGACAGACGGACAGACAGACAGACAGACAGACAGACGAACCCATTTTAATAGTCCCCCAACTTTCTTCGAAAGGCGGGGGACAAAAAGTAAATAGAAGCTGAAGAATGGAGACACCATTTTTTAAAAAATCTAATTGGCTTGATTTTTAGATTTACATAATAATAACCTATTCATAAATTTAATGCATAGATTTTTGGTGAATGATTCATATACACAGATATGACTTTGATAATAATATAAATGATATACATTTACTGTCAAATGACAATTTTTCTCCATAAAATATACCAAATCCTTTAAAATAGTAACTTTGAGAAAAACAAAATAACAATATAAAAGGTGTGACTAGGGAATATAAATAAACAATGTAAACATTTATCTTAATATCTTTTATCAATATCATAGAACACCGATAAATGAACATTTTCAAATTAAAATATACAAAGTCCTTTAAATAAAATGATAACTTTTAAGAATTCCCACATAATAATATAAGACTTGAGAATATACATGAACTATTTGTAAACTTTTATCTTTACATTTGTTTTAAAACTATTACAGAACTATATTGTACAGTAAAAGAACATGAAAAAATAAATAGTCAATTTACTGCATTGATTTTATAACATACTAGCCGATGACCCAGTGCTGCACAGGTTGTACCCGATATCGAAAGTAGCATAACTTGAAACCATGCCTATGTCCCAGCTACCTGTGTACACCAAATTTCAGCCTTGGGACAACGCTAGTGTAGCTGCCAACCTTGAACAGACACACAAACAAACAAGTCACAAATATTTGTATAGATAATACAGAACTAACATCCATCCACAAATTACATTTTCTCTCAATTTAAATTTGAATGATAATATGGTGAATTTGATTTAAACTAACAACGAAAAAAGAACAGCCAAAATCAACATTTTAGTTTGGGGTCAAGTAATTCTTTATGGATTTTATACATTTCTTGTATGGTATTTTGATGGCCTGTAATAGTATTTCTGTATGCACAGCCAGTAGTTTCTGGCTTTGTATAATGGAAACCCCAATCATTTATTTGTGGGATTTTAGCTCTTCTTGCACACAGTCCTGTTATATAAATATCTTCCAACCAAAAGAGTTTTATCATCAGGGATGCCTTATAAAGTTCTGGAACTGCTTTTACGCTCATGGAATATGCTGTTCCAGAAGTATATCTTGGATATGTTTTTTCAGAAAAATCTTTACGCGAGGTGTACCATTTTGATTTCGTATTTTGATTCGGATGTGCATTAACAAATATAAAGCCCAAAATAAATTTTTCAAGGGTCTGTTTATTTAATGCTCTTATTAAATTCGGAACATTTACATACATATCATCGTCTGTTTTCAAAGCATATTTGGCTGTTAAACAAAATGAGTTAATCCATTTAAGCATAGCCTGTGATTTGATACTCAAATTCCTGTAACTGTCTATAAAACTTTCTTGAATGATATCCTTATAATGATCGCTTTCATTGGAAATTTGTTTTTGGAGATCTTCTGAACCACCACTTCCAACCAAAAACAGTACAGTGATATTGGACTTAGTATCTCTTCCCACGGCCCCCCAGGTATTCCTGATGGCTTCACGTTCTCGAAAATTTTTCATACTTGTACAAACCATCATGATTAGTACTGTGTTTGCATGACACGCCCCAGGCTGATTTAAAATATAAGAATAATTATGGGGATTGATAATTGTATCTGCCGTACTTTCTGTGGAAATGTCTGTCCTTTTGGGTTTTTCAGTTTTTATGCCTGGGTAGTGACTTTTCGGTGATAAAGAGTTCTGTAGGTATAAAATGCCATTTATAATCAAACACAAGATAAAAACACCACTTAAACAATGCCAAACCAGAGAAAAGCGAGGCAAAGCACAGCAAACACGCTTTAACCTGAAATCCCAAAAGAAAACATGAAGAAACACTAGGTAAAATCACTCAGATACTGTATACTTATATTTATATCAATATATTCTTTTCAAAATGATAGGAGTGGATGAGAATCTTTTACATGCCAGTTTCACAACAAATAATTTTAATTTTAATGCTTTATACATTGATAGTTTAGTTTATAATGCATGTAGCAATGAAAGATTTAGCAGACTATTTTTTTTTCATACTTAATAAATTTGGGTCAATTAAATTTTTAACATTCACCAAAAGAAATGAAATTGTAACATGTCATCTTTAACCTTGTTAACAATTTTCATGTTTTTCAGGAAAAACCTGGGCCAACTAAATAATGACTTTGAATGGAGGATGGGTTTTATTCAAATCTGCATTCATGAGGAGTTGATTATTACATTAAAAGCTTATTTGGGGATCACGTGGCTAAGTTGGTAAGACGCTTGCTCGCTGGCCAGGTAGTCGGGTTGTTCAATCCCTGCATTGGCTGAAAAAGTTCATCCAGATTTTTCAGCGTGGTTTCCTCTTGTCAGTGATGCAGTACGGTGGGCCTGACAAGGACAGCTGTCTAATCATTCAGATGGTATGAAAAACTGAGGTCCTGTGTACACATTGGCATGCATGTAAAAGATATAAGAGTAGGCTGTAGTGCCGCTGCCCAGGCAAAATTTCCCTCATAGCACACTCTATGGTGTATGCCTGTGTTCATTAGCCAAGTTTAGGAGCAGAACAGTAGGACGTTATACCCCATTTCATTTAATTCAAAAGCTTATACAAAAGGAGTTAAAATATATATATATTACCAGCTGTAGTTCTGGTCAGTATTGCCAAACATCTTTAATACAGGTGACAATCAATAGGTCTTGTATCAAGTGCCATTCAGTATCTGTATTTATTATGCTAGTAAACTGTATAAATCAACAGGCTCACCTGAAAAGTAAACACAGAGATATAAATCATTCAGTATTGCTAGAGTTAAATTTAGACTTCGTTCAAATATTTAGATTTTTAGATGATCTCTTTTCTTCCTGAACTTGCAACATTCTACCATCTTCTCAGCAACTTTACACATCCACTTTCCCAATCTGATACTTTGATTAGTAATAGGACAAGCTCTATATCATAATTGTACAGGAGTAGGCTTGTTTACAATTGATTATACCTCAACACTGCTGGCTTCAAAAATGAACACATAAAGAAGTAAGCCAGTGTAATTTTCGTGAAGTGGACATTCCAGAAGTCAAGATCCATAGATATTCTATTTCAAGTACAGACAGAGGCAAAACAAATATGGTTCCATTAACTGATGATGGGGCCAAATTCACTCACTCCTAACACATAATTCTCATTTATCTTTTGTAAAGCATCGATCAATCAAACTGATCAATGCTCTTGCTCAACCTAACGAGAAAATGTTCATTATCAAACTTAGCTAAAGATACATCAATATGGGAGTTATATAACGAGCTTGCAGTTCTCTCTATAATAGTTAAGAACAAGATACTGTGAAGGGAATTGATCCACTCTGAAACAAGATTTTAGCAATTGAATTTTCTGCCTACCCTCAATCATTGTTACTAAAGTAGGTACAATAAAAAACATAGTCATGATTATCCATTTGAGGATTAAATCATTAATGAAAGTTGAGCAGCAAATTGGATCCTAATCGAGTAAAAAACATTGACTTCACAAGTTGATTATGATCTGGATAAGCTAATTAATAATTTAGAAAACATTTCAGGCCTAAAGAAAGACCTGCAATAGGCAGATTTAGCTCTTGCATAATGTATGTTTAAGTTTTTGATATTTGAGTTGTAGTTAAAATCACACTCCCCTCCCCAAAAGAAAAAAATAGGTTGCCAGGCAACCAAACATAAGCCCACACAGAAGCTAAATCGTCCGGACAGTCAACAAGGATTGTCGCATATTAAGTAATTAGTTTGGTTTGTATAAAGTTCTGCCCCATGCTAACGTTAAGTATACGAATCATTTAATACTATGGAATTAGCTGTCACCTCCACTGGATACGAAACATTTAATATTATGGCGATTTTTCGTACAATCAGGGGCCATAATTCAGGAAGTTACGATCAGATATGTCCAAATATCAACAGGAACCAAGATCATGCATTTATGAACATGCATTTCAAGTTTGACCAAAATCGAATTAAAATTGTGACCTCTACAGGGTCCACAAACTTGATATACCATATTTTTACACTATTCATGTAAAAGTGCGGCCATTTTGTTCAGCAATTTTGGTCCGATGTTCATGAAATTCAAACTGAAAATGCATTACAGTGTAACGGTGACATAATCAAATGATTTTTTAAATTAGGTAATAATTGTAAACTCCAGACGGACCACAAGATAATAAAGTGGCAGCCATTTTGTTCAGCAATTTTGGTCCGATGTTCATGAAATTCAAACTGAAAATTCATTACAGCGTAACGGTGATATAATCAAATGATTTTTTAAATTAGGTTATAATTGTGACCTCCAGACGGACCACAAGATAATAAAGGCGATTTTCCGTATAATCAGAGGCCATAATTCAGGAAGTTACAATCCGATATGCGCAAATATCGAAAGGAACCAAGATCTTTAGGTTATAAAAATGTATTTCAAGTTTCATCAAAATCAAATTTAAATTGTGACCTCTATAGGGTCCACAACCTTGATATACCATATTTTTACACCATTCGCGTACAAACGGCAGGCATTTTTTTGGTCAATTTTGGTCTGATTTTCACGAAATTCAAACTCAACCTAGATTACCCTGTAATAGTGATATATATAATCAAACTTTTTTTTTAATCAGGTAATAATTGTTACCTCCAGAGGAACCACAAGGTGATAAAGGCGATTTTTCGTACAATCAGGAGACATAATTCAGTAAGTTACGATCCGATATGCGCAAATATCGAAAGGAACCAAGATCTTTATGTTATAAACATGTATTTCAAGTTACATCAAAATCAGTTCAAAATTGTGACCTCTATAGGGTCCACAACCTTGATATAACATATTTTCACACTATTCACATACAAACGGCGGCCATTTTGTCCGTCAATTTGGGTCCAATTTTCTCGAAATTCAACCTCGTCCTTTATTACCATGTAACGATTAAATAATCAAACAGTTTTTTTAATCAGATAATAATTTTGGCCTCCAGAGGAGCCACAAGCTAAAAAAAAGCAATTTTTCAGCCAATCAGGGGACATGATTCAAGAAGTTACGATCAGATGGGCGCAAATATCGAAAAGACTTAAGATCTTTGTCAAGTTTCATCGAAATCGGTTCAAAATTGTGACCTCTATAGGATCCACAATCTTGATATAACATATTTTCACACTATTTGCGTACAAACGGCAGCCATTTTGTCTGTCAATTTTGGTCTGTTCTTCACGAAATTTTGGTCCGATTTTCACAAAATTTGAACTCAACCTCCACAACCATGTAACGATGATATAATCAAACGGTTTTTAAAATCGGATTACAATTTTGACCTCCAGAGAGACCACAAGGTAAAAAAGGAGATTTTTCAGACAATCAGGGGACATAATTCAGGAAGTTACGATCCGATGGGTGCAAATATCGAAAGGAACCAAGACCTTTGGGTTATAAACATACGTGTCAAGGTTCATGAAAATCGGTCCAAAATTGTGACCTCTATAGGGTCCACAACCTTGATATAACATATTTTCACACTATATGCGTACAAACGGCGGCCATTTTGTCTGTCAATATTGGTCTGATTTTCACGAAATTCGAGCTCAACCTCCATAACCATGTAACAGTGAAATAATCAAACGTTTTTTTAATCGGATAACAATTTTGACCTCCAGAGGGACCACAAGCTAAAAAGGGTGATTTTTCGGACAATCAGGGGCCATAATTCAGGAAGTTACGATCCGCTGGGCGCAAATATCAACAGGAACCAGGATCTTGGGGTTATAATCATGCATTTTAAGTTTCATCCAAATCGGTTCAAAATTGTGACCTCTACACTGTTCACAAGCTAAAAACATGATTTTTCGTAGAATCAGGGGCCATAACCCATGAAGCTAGAGTCCGATACATGCCAATATTGAAAGGAACCAAGATCTTAGGGGGGGGCGGTGCCGCAAAATGAGGGCACTGGGGCTGAGAGGGGGGTGGGGCCCCAAGAAAATTATCCGTCAATTCCTTCCATCTCTAGCCAATTCAACAGCTATTTGGCTGATTTTTTCATCTAAAAGTTCGGAAATCATAGAAAAAGAGCCTCAAAATCGAGCAAAAAAGCTAGTTGAAAGCCACTTTTAAGAGTAAAGATAGGTTGCCAGGCAACGAAACATACGCCCACAGCAGCAAAATCGTCCGGGCAGTAAACAAGAGTTGTCGCATATTTTTACTTTTTTTGGCAATGAAACATCTGTAATACACTAAAATCTGATTAAGAAGAGTAACAACTCATTATGTAATTATCTGAAAATCATTAGAATTTGTTTTGATAAAAGTTTTGCCCCACGCTAACAATTAGTATAGGAAACATTTAATATCATGGATTTAGCAGTTCAGTTATCAAAATTCATTGAAAATCAAAATACTTGTTCATTTCAACACCTTAAACTCTGTTTATCAATCTGAAGTCAATCGAATGATAAGTTTGGCCTCTATAGCATCACAAGTTTTTTTGAAGTGATCAAGGGAGACAACTCTGGAAGTAATTATTTGAAATCGCTCAAAATCAATAGGCTTCTTCGTCTCATGACCTTAAACAGTGTGTGTGTATTTATAGTCAATCGGGTATAACTTGGGCCTCTAGAGCGTCCACAATATTTTTTGATGTGATCAAGGGCCATAACTCTGGCAGTAATTATCAGAAATCGCTGAAAATCAATAGGCTTTTTTGTCTCATGACACTAAACAATGTGTATAAATTTAAAGTCAATCGGATATTAACTTTGGCCTCTAGAGAGCATCCACAAGATTTTTTGAAGTCATCAAGGGCCACAACTCTGGCACTAATTATTAGAAATCGCTGAAAATCAATAGGCTTCTTCGTCGCATGACCTTAAACACTGTATAAATTTAAAGTCAATCGGATATTAACTTTGGCCTCTAGACCGTCCACAAGATTTTTTGAAGTGATCAAGGGCCATAACTCTGGCACTAATTATCGGAAATTGCTGAAAATCAATAGGCTTCTTCGTCTCATGACCTTATACACTGTGTATAAAATTAAAGTCAATCGGATATTAACTTTGGCCTCTAGAGCGTCCACAAGATTTTTGAAGTGATCAAGGGCCATAACTCTGGTAGTTATCATCAGAAATCGCCGAAAATCAATAGGCTTCTTCGTCTCATGACCTTAAACACTGTGTATAAATCTAAAGTCAATCGGATATTAACTTTGGCCTCTAGAGCGTCCACAAGATTTTTTGAGGTGATCAAGGGCCATAACTCTGGCACTAATTATCGGAAATCGCTGAAAATCAATAGGCGTCTTCGTCTTATGACTTTAAACACCGTGTATAAATTCAAAGTCAATCAGATATTAACTTTGGCCTCCAGAGCGTCCACAAGATTTTTTGAGGTGATCAAGGGCCATAACTCTGGCACTAATTATCGGAAATCGCTGAAAATCAATAGGCTTCTTCTTCTTATGACCTTAAACACTGTGTATAAATTTAAAGTCAATCGGATATTAACTTTGACCTTTAGAGCGTCCACAAGATTTTTTAAAGCGATCAAGGGCCATAACTCTGGCACTAATTATCAGAAATCGCCGAAAATCAATAGGCGTCTTTGTCTTATGACCTTAAACGTTGTGTATAAATTTAAAGTCAATCGGATATTAACTTTGGCCTCTAGAGCGTCCACAAGATTTTTTGAAGTGATCAAGGGCCATAACTCTGGTAGTTATTATCGGAAATCGCTGAAAAACAATAGGCTTCTTCGTCTCATGACCTTAAACACTGTGTATGAATTTAAAGTCAATCGGATATTAACTTTAGCCTGTAGAGCGTCCACAAGCAATTGTGGACGCCGGACGGACGGACGGACGGACGGACGGACGGGGGCGACGACAATATACGACCACATTTCAATGTGGGCGTATAAAAAGGGCACAGTCGAAAATTAGGGGGGGGGGGGGCCCCTTTGCGCCCCCACCACCCACCCACCCCCCGCCCAATTGAATCTGCCTCTGTGACAGTATGCACCGATCGTAGAGATAAACAGAGCTGATCGGATGTCATCTGTGGCCTGATCACTAGTCTTTCCTTTCACATAAAACTCAATGAAGTCCCCAATAATTTGAAAAGTAGGCTGCCCCGAAATGCAGTCTGGCAGTATTTCAGGCATTGATCGTCGAGATAAAGACACCGCCTGTCGCCAAATCACTAGTTTATCCGACCAGAGAAGAAAGTGACAAACGGGCGGAGTGAGTGACTCAAAGTGAATGAATATTTTCGACTCTATATTTTGTGAAATGAACGGATTTGCGATCCTCAACGAAGTCCCCAATAATTTGAATAGTAGACGGTCCGAAATGCAGTCTGGCAGTATTTCAGGCATTGATCGTCGAAATAAATAGAGCTTAACAGATACAGCCTGTCGCCAAATCACTAGTTTATCTGACCAGAGAAGTGTTCAATAGGATAAAGGTCGGGGCTTAGCGACGGCCAATCCAGGACTTGGGCACCGGCATTTCTTAAAAAATTCTGGGTAGCAATTGCTGTATGGAGTCAAGCATTGTCTTGTTGAAATGTTAGCCCAGGCCCATGTCTCTGCATAAACGGAAGAAGAACAGGTTGCAAAATCTGATCCCTGTACTGGACAGCATTTAAGTTCCCTTGGACAACAACAAGAGGAGAACGTCCATGCAGGGTTCACGCGGCTTCGTCAAACATTTTTTCAAGGATATTCAAGGATAATTATACGTCAAATTCCAGGATTTTAGATGACATTTTTAGCCTAAAGTTACAATTTTTCATCTTAAAAACAACCAAAACATTACCAACTATCGTTATAATTGAAGACATAAACTGTTTTTTATTATTACAGATCGACTTTCGGCACACCGGGGAAAACTCCCGCCATTTTTAAAACAGAGTTATTTCCCTTTTCCTTATTATGCGCATTGTTTAATTAATGTAGTTACTAATACCAATTTTGATTAGTCAGTGTAGTGGATTCTAGTATGTTAATTGGACAATGGAGTCACGTGAGAGTATTTGGTTGCCTAACGGTAAATGTCATTGGCTTGTCTTGTTATTACGTGTCAAAACACAGCTGTTTATTTAGATCAGTTGATTGACAGGTATACGTCAGAGTTATTGTTTAGTATAACCAGCATTACTTATAATCTAAACGTTTTTTTTTAGATCAACTTACCAGTATTACCAACAAAATTAAGGATCTCAACTGAAATTCAAGGATATTTTCCTATTTCCGCGAAATTCAAGATTTTTCAAATTGATCAAGAGTCATAACTCGGGCAATAATTATCGGATATTGCTGAAAATCAATAGGATTCTTCGTATCATGACCTTAAACACTGTGTATAAATTTAAAGTCAATCAGGTATTAACTTTAGCCTCTAGAGCGTTCACAAGATTTTTCAAAGTGATCAAGGGTCATAACTCTGGTAGTAATTATCGGATATCGCTGAAAATCGATAGGCTTCTTCGTCTCATGACCTTAAACGCCGTGTATAAATTTAAAGTCAATCGGATATTAACTTTAGCCTCTAGAAGGTTCACGAGTAATTGTGGACGACGGACGGACAGACAGACGGGCGGAAAAGGCGACGACAACAATATACGACCAAATTTTCCATGTGGGCGCATAAAAATCGCGTTTATAACTCGTGGAACCTATACAGGTCACAATTTTACCCGATTCTAAAAATCGTTCAAATATCACTGTTACACCATAATGACGGTTGAGTTTGAATTTCGTGAATTCGTTTGCATCCTTCATCCTGTTAGTCTGTTACTTATATCAGAGTATATATATATATGAAATTTCAAATCAAAATTTGGACGGCTAAAAACACTCTATATTTAAGTTATATTTTTTAAAAATATTGAAATAGATGGTATCTATAAACAGTCCTACCTTGTTAAAGAATAATCCTATTTAATCCTATAATTCACTATTGCCTGTTGAGAAATTGGCAAAAATATCATTTTCAACTTCAAATTCAAACGTTTGAAGATAGCTATTGCATGGGGGGAATGGAAAAACAAGGGTCGCAATTGTGTTATTATTTACGATGTGAATTCTTTATAAGTGTGGAAAATAATACCTATGATTGTATAATAGTGAGTTGATAACCTATTGAGCAAAGACATAGAAATAAATATGTTTTGACTTTCTTAGAAAATATGAAATTCCCGCTATCACAACTTTGACAGCTATCATATGCCCCCTATCAAGAACATCCCAAATTTTACAGCTAGTCTCCCTCCACATCGAGTTCATCACCACATGCAATCCGTATCAATATTCTCTCCATTAATATTCGACTGTGTTATAAACATGGCGTCTTCACTTGAAGACATATATATGACTAGAGTGTTTTGTCGCATTCATTCATGTGCATGTTTAAAGAATCCATCCATTATGTTTTGTAGAAAACTATACATTATTTCTATCTGTGCTATATTTTAAGTTTGATAAAAGCCTCAGCCTGTCCATTATGTATTTATTAACCAAATATTAAGACAGGAAATACGGAACATACAGCCAGCTACACAGTGCAGATAAAAGGTTGGTGCGAGGTATGGCGTTCTCGGGGTATGCACGATATTGAGGAGGCGTCTTTAAATATTTTAGAATCCAAATTCTACATATTTCTTAATGGCAGTTTCATCGACTTGTACATTAAATTTAAAGCATGATTTGAGACAGATGCTTTTACATAGAGGAATCCACATCAATTCGGATTATGGAATTGCATAAATCTTCGAGTCGGAGTCATACAGCTAATTATAGAATATCGCACGAGAACCTCGATCGAACAACTATTTTTTTTCATTGGTCAGAGGCGTTTAACCGCGGAAAAATTTACCGTTACTATTTGCTGAGAGAATGCATGCTCATCTTATTTGCATATTGTATACTTTATAGAATAATGGTTGGATCAATAACCTCAACCACCAACATATATTACCTTTTAATAGTGTGCTACCTAGTTAGTAATTATATACAATAAAAATAAGGAATTTTTTCACGTGAACAAAAATATTTACTTGCCATTTTTTTACATACAAAAATCATAATTCCAGCACCCAGACAAGAATCAAATTTAGTGATATTTTTCTGTGGGCCAAAACCAAAATTCCAATTGGACAATTATTCGAAGATTGTTTTACATGGGCTTTATTTGCAGTTTCGGGGTTCGTGTTTTGACAAATATACCGAGAGCGCCATAGAAAACGCATCACTTAGTTTTTCGTATAACGAAATGATCCTGTAAACATATCTTTTTTATTTTGCTGTGCAGCGAAGTCGCATGGAATTAACCATCTGTGTCGTACTTTTGGTTTTGACCCCTCTGACTTTGTACCGTTGATTACAGATTAAACATCCATAAGTGTACAAATGTGTTGTTATTGATGTGTTCCCATTTGAATAGTTTTCACAATAAGAAGCAAAATAAATAAGATATGTTTGCAGGATCATTTTGTTATACGAAAAACTAAGTGATGCATTTTCTATGGCGCTATATATGTAAAATGTGACGAGAGCAATTTTATCATCTAAGTACAGCAAAAAAAAGAGCTCTTCTATTTTGACGTTTGCGCGAGCCGATAATGTGAAACACTGATATCATATTTTTATTGTTGTTAATGTGTGAATAAAATATTAAAGATAGGTTGCCAGGCAACGAAACATACGCCCACAGCAGCTAAATCTTCCGGGCAGTCAACAAGGGTTGTCGCATATTTTTACTTTTTTCGGTAATGAAACATTTGTAATACTCTAAAAACTGATTAAGAGTAACAACTCATTATGTAATTATCAGAAAATCATTAGAATTTGATTGCTTTTTATAAAGTTTTACCCCACGCTAACAATTGAATTAGTATACATGAAACATTTAAAATCATGGATTTAGCTGTTCAGTTATCAAAATTCATTGAAAATCAATATACTTGTTCGTTTCAACACCTTAAACTCTGTGTATCAATCTGAAGTCAATCAGATGATAAGTTTGGCCTTTAAAGCGTCCACAAGATTTTTTGAAGTGATCAAGGGCCATAACTCTGGCACTAATTATCGGAAATCGCTGAAAATCAATAGGCTTCTTCGTCTCATGACCTTAAACACTGTATATAAATCTAAAGCCAATCGGATATTAACTTTGGCCTCTATAGCGTCCACAAGATTTTTTGAAGTGATCAAGGGCCATAACTCTTGCACTAATTATCTGAAATCGCTGAAAATCAATAGGCTTCTTCGTCTCATGACCTTAAACACTGTGTATAAATTTAAAGCCAATCGGATATTAACTTTGGCCTCTATAGCGTCCACAAGATTTTTTGAAGTGATCAAGGGCCATAACTCTGGCACTAATTATTGGAAATCGATGAAAATCAATAGGCTTCTTCGTCTCATGACCTTAAACACTGTGTATAAATTTAAAGTCAATCGGATAATAACTTTGGCCTCTACATTACAGTGTCCACAAGATTTTTTCAATTGATCAAGGGCCTTAACTCTGGCAGTAATTATCTGAAATTGCTGAAAATCAATAGGCCTCTTCGTCTCATGACCTTTAAACACTGTGTATAAATTTAAAGTCAATCGAATATTATCTTTGGCCTTTACAGCGTTCACAAGATTTTTCAAAGTGATCAAGGGTCATAACTCTGGCAGTAATTTTCGGAAATCGCTGAAAATCAATAGGCTTCTTTGTCTCATGAACTTAATCAATGTGTATAACTTTAAAGTCAATCGGATATCATCTTTAGCCTCTAGTGCGTTCACAAGAAATTGTGGACGATGGATGGACGGACTGACGGGGGCGACGGCAGTAGAAAGCCCAGCTCGGATGTACTATGTAGTGATTATTATTTTTATTATTATTATTTTTTTTAAAGGCTATTCATATATACTATAGGCCTAAATATTTGCCCAATTTCAATTTTCTGTTCCTTTAAATTAAAGTTAATAGCAAATAAATAAATATAAAAGAAGAAATATATATCACAGAAAAAAAAAGACAAGAAAACTTGACGAACCGGAACTATAGTAAAATGCATAAATTATGACTGTTGTAGTTAGCCATATGTTAGACCTATAAATAGCTGCATGTTCGGCTTTTAATGCATAATTGATCAAGCCTGCATAATTGATCAAGCCGATCTGTATTTATTTGCTTTTATTTTCAACCGCAAATTTTTATCTCCTCCCTTCCTCAATGATGTGAAAAGCTTCATTAAAATAATTAAAACAATGTTTTGTTGTGTTTTTGAAGTTTTGATAGGGGAGGGGGGTGGGTGTAAATTTTTGTTAACTTGTGTAATCTTCACTAAGTTCACCAAGAAGTGTGTTGCAATAAAGTGAAAGCTATAATTTACATGTACAAGTTTATTGAAAGTATTTGATATAATTTTTATTATTCATACATTAGAGTAGTTATGTTATTATTGTTAAATTAACAATCCATTATAGATGTGGATGGCAGCGCCACTGAACTGCAATGATAATAAACCATAGACCAGTTTGAGTGCCTCCAGGGCTGCCTTAAAATGCAGTTCTACAACACAGAATGTGACATCCACACCTGATTGATTATCTAGTAATAATAGAATCTTCCTGAAAAACAATCCTGGAGATGGCTTTACATGTATTGGGTATATTCAGCTATATTCTGAGTTTGTGTTGTGTTGAAAAAATGTGTGTTGTGTTAAAAATTGGGAGGTGTGTTGTGTTGACCTGCCTCCCTCATTAAATTCTGGAGACCCTAAAACCTGAAACACAGAATTAATTTAACATGGCCTTAGCATCATTATCAGTAACAAGAAAGAACTATATGGTCATTCACCATCGTAAACATTAAAAAATAGGTTGCCAGGCAACGAAATACGTTAGCTAAATCGTCCGAGTAATTATCAGAAAATCATTAGAATTTGTTTGGTTTTCATAAAGCTCTGCCCCATGCTAACGTTTAGTATACGAAACATTTAATATTATGGATTTAGCTGTTCAATTATCAATTTTCAAGACATTCAAACTCAACCATCATTAATGTGTAACGGGGATATAGTCAAACGGTTTTTAAATTTTGTGACCTCCATAGGGTCCACAAGGTAAAAAACATGATTTTTCGTACAATCAGGGAAGTCGTCGTCCAATGTGCCCTAATATCAAAAGGAACCGCGATCTATGGGTTATAAACTTACATTTCAAATTTCATCAAAATCGGAATAAAATTGTGACCTCTACAGGGTCCACAACCTTGATATACCATATTTTTACACCATTTGCGTAAAAGTTGCGGCCATTTTGTTCAGCAATTTTGGTCCGATGTTCATGGAATTCGAACCAAACATTCATTACAGTGTAACGGTGATATTATCATTTTTTTTTTTTAAAATCAGGTAATAATTGTGACCTCCAGACGGACCACAAGATAATAAAGGCGGTTTTTCGTACAATCAGAGGTCATAATTCAAGAAGTTACAAACCGCTATGTGCAAATATTGAAAGGAACCAAGATCTTTAGGTTATAAACATGTATTTCAAGTTTCATCAAAATTGAATTAAAAATTGTGACCTCTATAGGGTCCACAACCTTGATATACCATATTTTTTACACTACTCGCGTACAAACGGCAGCCATTTCGTTGGTCAATTTTGGTCCGATTTTCACAAAATTCGAACTCAGTCTAGATTACCCTGTAACAGTGATATAATCATCTGGGTTTTTTTTAAATCAGGTAATAATTGTGACCTCCAGAGGAAGCATACGCTAATAAAGGCGATTTTTCGTACGATCAAGGGCCATAATTCAGGAAGTTACAATCTGATGTGCCTAAATATCGAAAGGAAGCAAGGTCTTTGGTTTATAAACATACATTTCAAGTTTCATCAAAATCGGATCATAATTGTGACCTCTAAGCTTATAGGGTCCACAAACTTGATATAACATATTTTCATACTATTAGCGTACAAGTGACGGCCATTTTGTCTGTCAATAATTGTTTTTGTCCGATTTTCACGAAATTTGAACGCAACCTTCATTACTATTTAACGGTGATATAATCAAATGTTTTTTTTTAATCGGATAATAATTTTAACCTCCAGAGGTACCACAAGCTAAAAAGGGCAATTTTTCAGACAATCAGGGGCTATAATTTGGGAAGTTATGATCCGATGGGCGCAAATATCAAAAGGAACCAAAATCTTTGGATTATATACATACATTTCAAAATCAAATCATAATTGTGACCTCTATAGGGTCCACAACCTTAAAATAACATATTTACACACTATTCGCGTACTGGTAATGAAATTGGGGTTGAGTTTCACGAAACTCGAACTCAACCTTCATTACCATGTAACACTAACAGTGATATAATCAAATGACTTTTTAAATCGGAAAATAATTTTGACCTCAAGAGGGACCACAAGCTAAAAGATAGGCTGGCACTGCCAGGCAGGATACGCCCACATTTTCGAGAGATGGATAGAGAACAAGCAATACATCCTACATCATTAAGTTAGAATTTGATATGTGCAAATATCGAAATGAATTAAGATCTTTGGGTTATAAAGGTTCATTTCAGTAGGCTTCAAATTCGACTGGGGATCATGTTGCTAAGTGGGTAAGATGCTGGCTCGGTAGCCTTGAGGTTGGGTGTTTGATCCCTGCATTGGGTGACAAAGTTCATCTAGATTTTCTGGCATGGTTTCCCCTTGTTAGTGATGAAGGATGGATGGCCTGACAAGAACAGCTGTCAATTTGGGTCCGATTTTCACGAAATTCGACCTCAACCTTCATTACGATGTAACGGTGATATAATCAAACAGTTTTTTAAATGGGATAATAATTCTGACCCCAGAGGGACCACAAGCTAAAAAAATAGGTTGCCAGGCAACAAAACATACGCCCACACAGCAGCCAAATCGTCCGGGCAGTCAACAAGAGTTGTCGCATATTAAGGAATTATCTGAAAATCATTAGAATTTGTTTGGTTTTTATAATCAAACGTTTTTTTTTTAAATCAGATAATAATTGTGACCTCCAGAGGCACCACAAGCTAAAAAGGGTGATTTTTCGTACAATCAGGGGACATAATTCAGGAAGTAATGACCCGATGGGCGCAAATATCGAAAGGAACCAAGATCTTTGTGTTATAAACATACCTGTCAAGTTTCATCAAAATCGATTCAAAATTGTGTCCTCTACACTGTTCACAACCTTGATATAACATATTTTCACACTATTCCTGTACAAACGGCGGCCATTTTGTCCGTCAATTCTAGTCCGATTTTCACGAAATTCAAACTCTCTCTTCATTACCATGTAACGGTGATATAGTCAAACGTTTCTTTAAATCGGATAATAATTTTGACCTCCAGAGGGACCAAAAGCGATTTTTCGGACAATCCGCGGACATAATTCAGGAAGTTACGATCCGATGGTTGCAAATATCGAAAGGAACCAAGATCTTTGGGTTATAAACATACATGTCAAGTTTCATCAAAATCGGTTCAAAATTGTGACCTCTATAAGGTCCACAACCTTTCATAGCATATTTTCACAATATTCGCGTACAAACGGCGGCCATTTTGTCCGTCAATTTTGGTCCGATTTTCACAAAATTAATACTCAGCCTTCATAACCATGGAATGGTGATGTAATCAAACGTTTTTTTAAATTGGATAATAATTTTGACCTCCAGAGGGACCACAAGCTAAAAAGGGCGATTTTTTGGACAATCAGGGGCCATCATTCAGGAAGTTACGATCCGATGGTTGCAAATATCGAAAGGAATCAAGATCTTTGGGTTATAAACATACATGTCAAGTTTCATCAAAATTGGTTCAAAATTGTGACCTCTATAAGGTCCACAACCTTGATATAACATATTTTCACACTATTCGCGTACAAACGACGGCCATTTAGTCCGTCAATTTTGGTCCGATTTTCACGAAATTCGAACTTAACCTTCATAACCATGGAACGGTGATATAATCCAACGGTTTTTTAAATCGGATAACAATTTTGACCTCCAGAGGGACCACAAGCTAAAAAGGGCAATTTTTCGGACAATCAGGGGCCATAATTCATGAAGTTACGATCCGATTGGCGCAAATATCGAAAGGAACCAAGATCTTTGGGTTATAAACATGCATTTTAAAGTTTCATCCAAATCGCTTCAAAATTGTGTCCTCTACACTGTTCACAACCTTGATATAACATATTTTCACACTATTCGCGTACAAACGGCGGCCATTTTGTCCGTCAATTTTGGTCCGATTTTCACGAAATTCGAACTAAACCTTCATAACCATGGAACGGTGATATAATCGAACGGTGATATAATCAAACGTTTTTTTAAATCGGATAACAATTTTGACCTCCAGAGGGACCACAAGCTAAAAAGGGCCATTTTTCGGACAATCAGGGGCCATAATTCAAGAAGTTAAGATCCGATTGGCGCAAATATCGAAAGGAACCAAGATCTTTGGGTTATAAACATGCATTTCAAGTTTCATCCAAATCGGTTCAAAATTGTGACCTCTACACTGTTCACAAGCTAAAAGATAGGCTGGCACTGCCAGGCAGGATACACCCACATTTTCGAGAGATGGATAGAACAAGCAATACTGAAAGTGATTTTTCCTATGTGCAAATATCGAAATGAATTAAGATCTTTGGGTTATAAAGGTTCATTTCAGTAGGCTTCAAATTCGACTGGGGATCATGTTGCTAAGTGGGTAAGATGCTGGCTCGGTAGCCTTGAGGTTAGGTGTTTGATCCCTGCATTGGGTGACAAAGTTCATCTAGATTTTCTGGCGTGGTTTCCCCTTGTTAATGATGAAGGATGGATGGCCTGACAAGAACAGCTGTCAATTTTGGTCCGATTTTCACAAAATTCGACCTCAACCTTCATTACGATGTAACGGCGATATAATCAAACGTTTTTTTAAATGGGATAATAATTCTGACCCCAGAGGGGCCAAAAGCTAAAAAAGATAGGCTGGCACTGCCAGGCAGGATACGCCCACATTTTCGAGAGATGGACAGAGAACAAGCAATACCGAAAGTGATTTTTCCTACATCTTTAAGTCCTGTATTTCATACTGTATTGGGAGCAGCCATTTAGTTGGTCAGTTCCAGTCTGATATTCATGAAATTCGAAACCGACAATGATTATGGTGTGACGGTACACAACCTAGAAATGTGACTTTTCATCAAAATCGGATAAGAATTGTGACCTGTAGAGAGTCCACAACCATGATATACCATATTTTTACACTATTCGCGTACAAATGGCGACCATTTCGTCCGGCAATTTTGGTACGATTTTCACGAAATTAGAACTCAACCTTCCTCATCAAAATCGAATTAAAATTGTGACCTATACAGGGTCCACAACCATGATATATCATTTTTTTAACAGTATTCGCATACAAACGGCGGCCATTTTGTCTGTCAATTTTGGTCCGATTTTCCCGAAATTTAAATTCAACCTTCCTTACAGTGTAACGGTGATATAATCAAACGTTTTTTTAAATTGGATAATAATTGTGACCTCCAGAGGGACCACAAGCTAAAGAAAGGGGGATTTTGCGTATAACCAGGGGCCATAATTCAGGAAGTTACGATCCGATATGCGCAAATATCGAAAAGAACCAAGATCTTTGGGTTATAACAATGAATTTCAAGTTTCATCAAAATCGAATTAAAATTGTGACCGTTACAGGGTCCACAACCTTGATATACCATTTTTAACAGTACAAACGGCAGCCATTTTGTATGGCAATTTTGGTCTGATTTTCCCGAAATTCAAACTCAACCTTCCTTACGGTGTAACGGTAATATAATCAAACGTTTTTTTAAATCGGATAATAATTGTGACCTCCAAGCTAAGAAAAGGCGATTTTGCGTATAATCAGAGGCCATAATTCAGGAAGTTACGATCCGATATGCGCAAATATCGAAAGGAAGCAAGATCTTTGGGTTATAACCATGAATTTCAAGTTTCATCAAAATCGAATCAAAATTGTGACCTCCACAGGGTCCACAACCTTGATATACCATTTTTTAACAGTATTCGCGTACAAACGGCGGCCATTTTGTATGGCAATTTTCGTCCGATTTTCCCGAAATTCGAACTCAACCTTCCTTAGGGTGTAACGGTGATATAAATCGAATAATAATTGTGACCTCCAGAGGGACCACAAGCTAAAAAGGGTGATTTTTCGGACAATCAAGGGCCATAATTCAGGAAATTACATTCCGATAGCCGCAAATATCGAAAGAAACCAAAATCTTTGGGTTACAAACATGCATGTCAAGTTTCATCAAAATTGGTTCAAAATTGTGACCTCTATAGGGTCCACAAGCTAAAAACGTGATTTTTCGTACAATCAGGGGCCATAATCCATGAAGTTTTGATCCGATACATGCCAATATCGAAAGCAGCCGAGATCTTTTGGGGATAAACCTATATTTCAAGTTTCGTCAAAATCGGATAAGAATTGTGACCTGTAGAGAGTCCACAAACAAATTGTGGACGGACAGACGTCCGGACGGACAGGGACGACGACATAATACGTCCACATGAAAATGGGCATGGCTCTGCCCCTGGGGGTTAGGAAATCAACAAAAACAATACGGGTCATCTTTAGGGTATAAGGAATAGGTATGTAAAGTTTTAAAAGGATCTGTTAAGAATTGCATCCTGTAGGCTAACACAAGACACAAAAGCAATGGGCGTGGCTCTGTCCCAGGGGGTCCGGCATGCACCAAAAATAATAGTGGTCAGCCTTAGGGTATAAGGAATAAGTATAAAAAAGTTTTCAAGACAATCGATTAAGAATTGTGGCCTGTAGGTGACACACAGGGGGTCGGGCATGCACCAAAAACAATAGGGATCTTCCTTAAGGTACCAAGAATTAGTATTCATAATTTCAAGATGATACATTAAGAAATGCAGCCTGTAGACGACAGACAAACAAATACAAGAAATGGGTGTTGCTGTCCCACGGGGGTCAGGCATGCACCCAAAACAAAAGGGATCATCCTTAGGGTATAAGGAATAAGTATTTTAAGTTTCAAGATGACCGATTCAGAATTGTGGCCTGTAGGCGACACACAGAAAGAAAATGGGCGTGGCTCTGCCCCTGGGGGTTGAGCATGCACACCAAATGATAAGAATGTTCCTTAGGGTACAAAGAATAAGCATCAAAGTTTCAAGATGATACGTTAAGAAATGTGGCTTGTAGACGACAAACAAATAAATACAAGAAATGGGCGTGGCTCTGCCATTTGGGGTCGGGCATGCACCAAAAAACAATACGGATCATCCTTAGGGTGTAAAGAGTAAGTATACAAAGTTTTAAGAAAATCCAGTTAGAATTGCGGCCTGTAGGCGACACACAAAAAGAAAATGGGCGTGGCTCTGCCCCTGGGGGTTGGGCATGCACCTCAAACGATAGGGACCATCCTTAGAGTATAAAGAGTAAGTATACAAAGTTTGAAGAAAATCCAGTAATAATTGCGCCCTGTAGGCGACACAAAGACACACGAAAAGAAAATGGGCTTGGCTCTGCCCCTGGGGGTTGGGCATGCACCCCAAACGATAGGGATGTTCCTTAGGGTACAAAGAATATGTACGCAAAGTTTCAAGATTATAAGTTAAGAAATGTGGCCTGTTCAAAATTGTGACCTCTATAGGGTCCACAACCTTGATATAACATATTTTCACACTTTTTCGCGTACAAACGGCTGCCATTTTGTCCGTCAATTTTGGTTCGATTTTCACGAAATTAGAACTCAACCTTTATTATCATGTAACTGTGATATTATCAAATGGTTTTTTAAATCGGATAATAATTTTGACCTCCAGAGGGACAAGCTAAAAAGGGCAATTTTTCGGACAATCAGGGGCCATAATTCAGGAAGTTACGATCCGATAGGCAAATATCGACAGGAACCAAGATTTTGGGGTTATAAACATGCATGTCAAGTTTCATCACAATTGGTCCAAAATTGTGACCTCTATAGGGTCCACAAGCTAAAAACATGATATTTCGTACAATCAGGGGACATAATCCATGAAGTTCCGATTCGATACATGCCAATATCCAAAGGAACCAAGATCTTATGGGGATAAACCTATATTTCAAGTTTCATCAAAATTGGATAAGAATTGTGACCTGTAGAGGGTCCACAAATTGTGGACGGACGGACGGACAGGGGCGACGACATAATACGTCCACATTGAAAATGTAGGCGTATAAAAAGGCGATTTTTCAGACAATCAGGGGCCATAATTCAGGAAGTTACGATCTGATGGGCGCAAATATCGAAAGGAACCAAGATCTTTGGGTTATAAACATACATGTCAAGTTTCATCAAAATCAGTTCAAAATTGTGACCTCGGTAGGGTCCACAAGCTAAAAACATGATTTTTTGTACAATCTGGGGCCATAATCCATGAAGTTTTGATCCGATACATGCCAATATTGAATGCAGCCGAGGTCTTATGGGGATAAACCTATATTTCAAGTTTCATCAAAATCAGATAAGAATTGTGACCTGTAGAGAGTCCACAAATAATTGTGGACGGACGTCCGCACGGACAGCATAATACATGTATGTCCACATGAAAATGTGGGTGTCTAAAAAAACAGAAGTGAAAATCAATCAATGGCATTAATCAAATTGTACTCAACCAGCTGCTATTGATTGTCACCAGCTGTTCCTACCAGTGTTTTTTTACTTATATTTGTTTGATTGAGATTTTATTAGTATGTTTTTTCCATGTTGTAATGTATAAATGTTTGTATGTAGGAGATTTATGTATTATATCCATAGATACAAAATACAGGTGCAATAAAATTGTACATAGGTGTTTTGTATTTATTTAAGACTACTACTTCTCTGTATTTTTTTGACAATATCTAATTTCACAAGACGTAATCTATGCTAATATCACCACAGTCTGTCAAGACTTTATAACTACCTTTCTACAGTTTAAGTAATTAGGATGTATATTTATAGCTTATGACATCACTTAATGAAGTAGTGGCATAATTGACTTCCCTTTATTTTTTACATCATTGTTTGATTTGTTGACATGCTTTGATTTTTCTCTGAATATAACTATGAAGCAAAAAAAAAAAATAAAATAGCACACTAAAAGTGCTTTGATACATATTACTTTAATCAATTAAATGAGATTTCATAATCCTTGTCTGGCCCTCACATCGTTTCAAAACTTTGTGTTTGACCCTTCACCTAAAAAGTTTGCCCAACACTGTCTTAGAGCATACATGTAGTCCTCTTAAAGTTAAAGCGAGAATTTCACATTTTCTAAGAAAGTCAAAACATATTTATTTCTATGTCTTTTGCTCAATAGGTTATCAAATCATTATTATACGATAATAGGCATTATTTCATCCACTTAAACATCTTTCATACGGAAATAATAACAAAATTACCCCCCTTGTTTTTCTATCTCCCCACCCCCCCATGCAACAGCTATCTTCAAGCGTTTGAATTTGAAAATGAAAATGACATTTTTGCCAATTTCTCAGCGGGCAATAGGATTTAACAAAGTAGAACTGTTTACAGATACCATCTATTTTAATATATTTTAAAGATAGGCTGGCACTGCCAGGCAGGATACGCCCACATTTTCGAGAGATGGACAGAGAACAAGCAATACCGAAAGTGATTTTTCCTACATCTTTAAGTCCTGTATTTCATACTGTATTGGGAGCAGCCATTTAGTTGGTCAGTTCCAGTCTGATATTAATGAAATTCGAAACCGACAATGATTATGGTGTGACGGTACACAACCTAGAAATGTGACTTTTCATCAAAATTGGATAAAAATTGTGACCTGTAGAGAGTCCACAACCATGATATACCATATTTTTACACTATTCGCGTTCAAACGGCGACCATTTCGTCCGGCAATTTTGGTACGATTTTCACGAAATTAGAACTCAACCTTCCTCATCAAAATCGAATTAAAATTGTGACCTAACAGGGTCCGCAACCATGATATATCATTTTTTTAACAGTATTCGCGTACAAACAGCAGCCATTTTGTCTGTCAATTTTGGTCCGATTTCCCCGAAATTCAAACTCAACCTTCCTTACAGTGTAACGGTGATATAATCAAACGTTTTTTTAAATTGGATAATAATTGTGACCTCCAGAGGGACCACAAGCTAAAGAAAGGGGGATTTTGCGTATAACCAGGGGCCATAATTCAGGAAGTTACGATCCGATATGCGCAAATATCGAAAAGAACCAAGATCTTTGGGTTATAACCATGAATTTTAAAGTTTCATCAAAATCGAATTAAAATTGTGACCTTTACAGGGTCCACAACCTTTATATACCATTTTTTAACAGTATTCGCATACAAACGGTGGCCATTTTGTATGGCATTTTTGGTCTGATTTTCCCGAAATTCGAACTCAACCTTCCTTACGGTGTAACGGTAATATAATCATATGCGCAAATATCGAAAGGAAGCAAGATCTTTGGGTTATAACCATGAATTTCAAGTTTCATCAAAATCAAATTAAAATTGTGACCTTTACAGGCTCCACAACCTTGATATACCATTTTTTAACAGTATTCGAGTACAAACGGCGGCCACTTTGTATGGCAATTTTGGTCTGATTTTCCCGAAATTCGAACTCAACCTTCCTTACGGTGTAACGGTAATATAATCAAACGTTTTTTTAAATCGGATAATAATTGTGACCTCCAAGCTAAAAGATAGGCTGGCACTGCCAGGCAGGATACGCCCACATTTTCGAGAGATGGACAGAGAACAAGCAATACCGAAAGTGATTTTTCCTACATCTTTAAGTCCTGTATTTCATACTGTATTGGGAGCAGCCATTTAGTTGGTCAGTTCCAGTCTGATATTAATGAAATTCGAAACCGACAATGATTATGGTGTGACGGTACACAACCTAGAAATGTGACTTTTCATCAAAATCGGATAAGAATTGTGACCTGTAGAGAGTCCACAACCATGATATACCATATTTTTACACTATTCGCGTACAAACGGCGACCATTTCGTCCGGCAATTTTGGTACGATTTTCACGAAATTAGAACTCAACCTTCCTCATCAAAATCAAATTAAAATTGTGACCTATACAGGGTCCACAACCTTGATATACCATTTTTTAACAGTATTCGCGTACAAACGGCGGCCATTTTGTATGGCAATTTTCGTCCGATTTTCCCGAAATCGAACTCAACCTTCCTTACAGTGTAACGGTGATATAATCAAACGTTTTTTTAAATTGGATAATAATTGTGATTTTGGGATTTTGCTTATAACCAGGGGTCATAATTCAGGAAGTTACGATCCGATATGTGCAAATATCGAAAGGAAGCAAGATCTTTGGGTTATAACCATGAATTTCAAGTTTCATCAAAATCAAATCAAAATTGTGACCTCCACAGGGTCCACAACCTTGATATACCATTTTTTAACAGTATTCGCGTACAAACGGCGGCCATTTTGTATGGCAATTTTCGTCCGATTTTCCCGAAATCGAACTCAACCTTCCTTAGGGTTTTTTAAATCGAATAATAATTGTGACCTCCAAGCTAAAAAAAAGGCGATTTTGCATATAATCAGAGGCCATAATTCAGGAAGTTACGATCCGATATGCGCAAATATCGAAAGGATCCAAGATCTTTGGGTTATAACCATGAGTTTCAAGTTTCATCAAAATCGAATCAAAATTGTGACCTCCACAGGGTCCACAACCTTGATATACCATTTTTTAACAGTATTCGCGTACAAACGGCGGCCATTTTGTATGGCAATTTTCGTCCGATTTTCCCGAAATTCGAACTCAACCTTCCTTAGGGTGTAACGGTGATATAATCAAACGTTTTTTTAAATCGAATAATAATTGTGACCTCCAAGCTAAAAAAAAGGCGATTTTGCGTATAATCAGGGGCCATAATTCAGGAAGTTACGATCTGATATGCGCAAATATCGAAAGGAAGCAAGATCTTTGGGTTATAACCATGAATTTCAAGTTTCATCAAAATCGAATCAAAATTGTGACCTCCACAGGGTCCACAACCTTGATATACCATTTTTTAACAGTATTCGCGTACAAACGGCGGCCATTTTGTATGGCAATTTTCGTCCGATTTTCCCGAAATTTGAACTGAACCTTCCTTAGGGTGTAACGGTGATATAAACAAACGTTTTTTTAAATCGAATAATAATTGTGACCTCCAGAGGGACCACAAGCTAAAAAGGGTGATTTTTCGGACAATCAGGGGCCATAATTCAGGAAATTACATTCCGATAGCCGCAAATATCGAAAGGAACCAAGATCTTTGGGTTACAAACATGCATGTCAAGTTTCATCAAAATCGGTTCAAAATTGTGACCTCTATAGGGTCCACAAGCTAAAAACGTGATTTTTCGTACAATCAGGGGCCATAATCCATGAAGTTTTGATCCGATACATGCCAATATCGAAAGCAGCCGAGATCTTTTGGGGATAAACCTATATTTCAAGTTTCGTCAAAATCGGATAAGAATTGTGACCTGTAGAGAGTCCACAAACAAATTGTGGACGGACGGACGGACGGACGGACGTCCGGACGGACAGGGGCGACGACATAATACGTCCACATGAAAATGTGGGCGTATAAAAAAAGGCGATTTTGCGTATAATCAGAGGCCATAATTCAGAAAGTTACGATCCGATATGCGCAAATATCGAAAGGAAGCAAGATCTTTGGGTTATAACCATGAATTTCAAGTTTCATCAAAATCGAATCAAAATTGTGACCTCCACAGGGTCCACAACCTTGATATACCATTTTTTAACAGTATTCGCGTACAAACGGCGGCCATTTTGTATGGCAATTTTCGTCCGATTTTCCGGAAATTCGAACGCAACCTTCCTTAGGGTGTAACGGTGATATAATCAAACGGTTTTTTAAATCGAATAATAATTGTGACCTCCAGAGGGACCACAAGCTAAAAAGGGTGATTTTTCGGACAATCAGGGGCCATAATTCAGGAAATTACATTCCGATAGGCGCAAATATCGAAAGGAACCAAGATCTTTGGGTTACAAAAATGCATGTCAAGTTTCATCAAAATCGGTTCAAAATTGTGACCTCTATAGGGTCCACAAGCTAAAAACGTGATTTTTCGTACAATCAGGGGCCATAATCCATGAAGTTTTGATCCGATACATGCCAATATTGAAAGCAGCCGAGATCTTTTGGGGATAAACCTATATTTCAAGTTTCGTCAAAATCGGATAAGAATTGTGACCTGTAGAGAGTCCACAAACAAATTGTGGACGGACGGACGGACGGATGTCCAGACGGACGGACGGACGTCCGGACGGACAGGGGCGACGACATAATACGTCCACATGAAAATGTGGGCGTATAAAAATATAACTTAAAAATATAAAATTGTAGCTTTAATAAGTAGTCTAATGTAATTATAATATTCTAATCTATGTACAGTTTAAGATTTATAAGTGTTTATTCTAATTGTAAAATATGTATTTTGGGGTAACACCTTCAAGAATATAAATATGATGGTGGCTCCACAAAGCAGGAAAATTAAGTTAGAGGTTCCGTACAGATAATAGGCTACATCTAGACTCATGCCAATCCTTGATTTTGTACTTTTTAAAAAGTCTTCTTATTTGCTCTATATACCCGCACATTCCTGAAACAATGGCCCGAGAAATTCCTCTCTGCCCAAAGTATGTTCGTTTACAAACAGTATTGTTCACATTTCATTCGACTTAATAGCCTGGTTTGTCACACAATTAGTTTTACTGCAGTATTCTGCTATGCACGGGTTAATTTGGCATAATAAAATTGTGAGCCATGACGTAACGTTATGTAAACATATTTTGTCCAATATTGGCACTCGTTTTAAATGTAAAGCTTTTGTAGAGCAGTTAGTCATTGGTTGTTAGTCGGACTACTGACCAATCAAAATTTAATACAACAATATCCACTCATTACAGTGCTAGTGAGTAGTGGGATTACCTCTAATCAAATGGAACACTGCGAGGAGTATGATATACCCGGTACATACAATTCTATAAATTAGCTGAATCAAGTGATTATAATTTATGAATAAGAAGAAACCAGTACACCTTAATATTCATCATAAATATACTGACAGATAATATTCCTTTCCATGATTCAACTGTCAAAGTAAAAATATTATAGTTTGCAAGACTCATAGAGGTTAAAATTCCCTCAAATGATAATAGAGGCTTAAAAATAGGTTGCCAATCAACAAAACATAGATCCACAGCAGAAGTCCAATAAGGTTGTTACATTTAGGCTTTTTTGGTAATGGGGGCATTTACAAGACACTAACAAACTTAAACAGATATTAAGAGCTAAATCTGCCTATTTTTGATATATTATTCATTTTGCATGAACTACTTTGGAACTATTATAGAAAGAACGGACAGTCACTATGCTTAGATATATTGACTTAGTCTACATGAAAATAAATAATCCACTAAAATATGTGAAAAAGTAGCGTATATTTAATTAGAAATAAAAAAGGCAGCAGTGAGTAATCCTTTAGTTTTCTTTAGCCTTTGTAGTAAAAACTATATTGGCTATAGAACTAACCTATATTCTCAAGTCAGTTGTGGTTCCTATAAATTTGGTGGTAAAAACTATAGCTTTTTATAGAACTATCTTACTGTCTCAAGTCAGTCGTGTATCCTATAGTTTTCTATAACATTCTGTAGAAAAGCTATGGAAAAAATATTTTATTCTATAGATTTTGTGGAGAATTCATATGTATATATACGGACTTAAACGATTTTAAAAAATAACCTACTATAGTTTCCTACATAATAATGTAGTAACCAGGGTTTGAAAGGAATAAAATCATTGAGAGCTCTAAAAGCTGCACCTAAAATTACAAATTCAGAAAATCGCTCTCCAAAAAACCTGCACCTCAGATATTCTGGCAGAGTGTTTTTCAAAAGCAGATTTTGCTTATATTAAGCGCCCAAATATGTAATATTATGTGATAAATCTGTTTATTTTACATCTTTTTTCTCAGTCAAATGGTTGTTATAGGCCTGACTATCACAACCCGTTCAATATATTTATTACCTTTACAAAAATAATGCATTCTTCGTGCGTGCGTAGAGTTTTCTGTGACTTAATCCTTCGTATAATAATACAATAGCCTACATCTGTCACTTTATATTGACTTCAAAGTCTCAATCTCAATGTAGCCTTTTTCCCCCCAAACAATGTTGAAATAAATTCGCCCTCATTTAAACAATACTTTCATTAGAAGCAATAATCGCCATATCATAGAATTTGCTAAATTGGATATACCCGGATGTGTAAATAACCCTGAGTTTTCCCCCTAAACTTTCAGAATTCGTCTGCTCATTATAAATGACTGGTAGATGACAAAATGTTTGTATTTTTTTTATTCGGATTCAAAGCTACATTATTTTAATAATTATAAACAATTTACGAATTCGTGATGACAAGTTATTTATTTAGGCTATTAAATTTTCTTTAATTTTTGCTCGCGAATTGACAATGAATTCTCCGCCATGTTGGTATTGGTCGCTCTCACGTACGCAATGTTTTGAATCGACTCGTGCCCATTTTATTTTGGTTCCTCCACATAAATCGGCCTATCAACGGTATTTCGACATTCAGAACCTACGGCTACATTTTTTAAAAATTAAGTACAATTTATACGTAATATGAAACGTTTTATTATTAATTAGACAAACAAAAAACATCTATCGCAACATTCTTGGTTACGACCGTTAAAATAAGATTGTTTCGATACTATCAATCGACATTTCAATGCCAATTATCGATAGTAAAAATAACTATTGATACCAAACACAAATCCGTGACCATACATGGCCGTGGATAGTTAAAAATCGGCCACAAATCTGCGGCCAAATTCTGAAATTCGGAGGCCATTGCCGCCGAGGCTGACGGCGTGTCTAGCCTAGCTTGAGACCGTTAAATAAAGATAGATTATTTTTACGAGAATTTTATTAAAAGCAAAAGCGTTCGCGTTAATTCATTTTAAAAGGTCGGGTGATATTTTAAAAAGAGAACCGTGAGTTAGGTGCGTGGTGGGTGCGCGAGCGCTTTCGCGGGCCTTTTGTTTTTATACTACAGATTTCAAAATTTTACGATGTTTATTATAGAATTTAGTGATGCACATGTGTGAATTAGTTAAAAGTATCTAACAAAATATTCCTAGAAGCAGTTTTCCTTAATTTACTGTGATACCAAATCACAAACTACAATAGGCTTAAACTTAAAATGAAATAAAAATAAAGTCTTAAAGTAATATTATTTTAATGTTGAGTATGAGTATGAATGAAATAGTGATACATAATATATGTTGACACTCTAAGAAATTTTCCACCCCACTCTCCTAAAAATGGCAGTAAAGGTAGATCTTTACAACAAAAATAACAGATAATATTTAAGATTGATCAATAAAGTAAAGACAAAGTTTATTTGAACAGTCTGACTGTTTGGTGACCTGCTAGTTCGATTTTAATGACTATACCAGACCAGATTCTGTACTCAAAATTATATCATTTGTTGAAACCAGCAGGTCAACCGTGTATACCTGTCGACAAACTATATAATTAACAGCCAATTTACTCTCTTGAAATCTGTTTTGTCATTGGCTGAATTTTGAATTCTAAAATTCAATGTATAACCACTTACATTGGTAAGTTAGTATTAACAAGAGAAAAGAGATGTTGTTTTGAACGTTTCGATTAAAGACAGAAAGATAAGTTTTTAAAGTATACTTTATTACTTTTTCAACAATAATTTTAAATTAGATAAGATTTATGTGATTTTGTTATTTACTTAACTTTATTTGACTATTATTTTACCTATTTTTCAGTTCTACCAAGAAAAAAAAACTTTTGTTCTGACTAATGAATCATCAGCTGAATTCAGATTCATCCATGAGGGAAAAAATAAGCGTATCAATTTGAAAGAAATCATGGGCCAACTATATTTATTCCCCAAAAAAGAATAAATAAAAAATCTGTATATTTCTATAGTACCCATTCCTACAGAAAACTGTAGTGACCGAACTTCCAAACTACAAAATACTACAGTATTCATTCCTATACATGTTCTGTAGAAATCCTACAGAAAAAGCAATAAAAAAAACCCTACAGAATACTACAATATTTTCCTATAGAAATTATCACATAAATCTGTAGGAAAAACTATAGGATTTGCGCTGCAGAAACTGTAGAATATTTGAGGCCGTTATTTCCTACAGGCCCCAAAAATTCTGTAGAATACTATAGAATTTTATCCTACAGAAAATAGGACACGCCCCCCCACAAAACTATAGATTTTCTGTAGAATTCTTTAGAAAACTACACTGGTATTCTATAGGACTTGTCTTTTTGCTAAGGGTTAGTTCAGTTCTGAACATAGCTCTCATTACAGTATTTTGTCTATATGAATGTATTGTGTATGTGCATGGATTATTAAATGTATGACTATAATATGTATAAATGTATATATATATATGCATGCTGTCCATAATGGACGTTTGATGCAATAAACTTCTTATCTTATCTTATCTTACACTCTCCCTGTACGTTAAGGGATCATGCTCTAGAATCCTTGAAAAAAATTTTTTGCTTCGCAGTCAATTACAGGGCAACTTTTCACTGCTAAATGGTTCCAGGTTTACCTAAATTTTGTTTCTTCTTATATGGCCGAGTTCATAGACGCTTTCAATGAAGTCGGCCAAATCAGTTACAAGACAGGGATGTATTTTTAACAGCATGTTGTGTCGCTCATACTGGTTCTAGAGAGGTAAGCAAGGTCTTATTTTTCGCTTAGATGTTCAGTTACATTGGGCAGGGCAGGGCGTTCATATAGAGGGACTAACATGCGACCGTTTCGCAGAAAAAAGTTGCCTGCTTCCTAGTCAATTTTACTTTTGACAAGGATTCGCAAGGACAGTCCCTGAACGTACAGGGGGAGTGTAATGAGATCTACATTCTACATTCTGAGCTGAACTAGAATTAGAAAGCGAGCATTAAGATAATATTGGTGGTTTTGGGAGGATATCCTGGTAACCCCTGTGCTGTAGGCCTAAATTGGTTCATGATATTACAAATTCACATGATCAAATATTGGGTCTGTGTGATAGTTTGGGTGGCTTCTAGTCTGTCACGGTTATTACCTATGTAACTAGTATGTATGGGATGCAGATTGCAGTGCAGTTTCTCTTTTCAATTAAAGTAAAGTCCTGTAGCTGTAGTTACTAGTAGTAACAATGAATCTTAATGAATGTCTGTCTGTAGTACGTCAAATCAGTTATAAAATAATAAGGCTAGACGTTTGTAGCCTATACATATTCAGTTGAAAATTATTTACAAAACAATCGGTTAAAAATATACCACTAACAATTATCTTACTCCCAGAGTATTATTACTCACCTCTATCTGAAACTAGTTTGATATTTTTCTAGCGATAGTCATATGTCATACCAAACTGATCCCGCAGTGAATATTCGCTTGGCCGCTACAATCACTGATAAGCATGACATCGACGAGGCTTAATGAGTACGGCATATTAACTTTTTTACTCCGACAAATTAAATTCTCAAACATTTTTTTGAAGTATAAGAAAAATAAATAAAGAGGTTTGAAGCATTTGTAATTAAAAAATATTTCCTATTTAGTGTAAATGGGTATTAAAATGAGTAAAACGCACCATTTTGCCCGAAGCAGTTAGGTGTTATGTAAACAATGCACGAGCCGTTTAGCCAATGACTGACGGCACGTGAAGTCAATGCACATGTTGTAGACAGTCATGTGTGACAGAGATAATTCGTAAGTAATTCTCTGTGAAACAGATTGATGTCATACCGCACCACGGTAAGTGCTAAATAGTATGAAGCCGGGCCGATTTTGCTAAATTCTATAAAGCGAGTATAATTTAAGCCCTGCCCTTTTGTTGTTTAGGCCCTTCCCACATTTTTGAAGGTTATGGTTGTATGCTAGTATCACCATGGACCTTATGGTATCACTTACACCGGAATTTGTTTTAAATTTATAGGTTGCTGTCTTATATAAAAATTAAATTAAGAATAATTCCATTAAAATTATGTTTTAGTAGTTTGGAAATCACCCCCCTTCTCCAGAGAGTATCAAATGGTTTGGTAAAATCTATGAAAAATATGTACAAAGGCTGTTTTTTTTTATATTTAATATTCATTAATGATTGTTTTTAAAATAAAAATGTTATCCGTGGTTCTATGCTTTGATCTATATCCACATTAGGCATGATCAATAATGCCATTGACTTCTAAATAAGTTTAACTTCTCTTATTAAGAATGGACAAAAAGCATTAATTTGGACAAACAGTTGGCCAGAACAGTACCCCTGTAGTTATTTGGATCTTAATTTCAGCTTTTATCGTGAATTTCGACAAGGAAAGACTGTGACAAAGACTCTGGAATAAATGCAGATTCGAGAATCAAATTAAAAAGTTTTTTTTAAACTATTGGTCAATCATTTTAGAAAAATGAACACGCCAATGGTTTAACGGAATGTTGTCAGTTACGTTCTTGTCAGTTTCAATTAAAGAATCAACCCCGTTCCGGTACAATCTCGTTCCCAGAGGCAGCCGCGGAGCCAAAGGCCTCTGGCACATTAGACCGTCCATTTTTTCCAATTTTTTTTCAAACCTAAGCCCCGCCCATTCTGACCTCTGATTGGTCAAACTTTTTGGGTCGATTTCTCGAAAACTAGAGGTCGGATCGTCGTTTCGTTTGTTGTAAAATGATCCTTGAGTCAAAGTCAACCGGCTGACATAAAAAATTGGATCCTAAACGAACAAATTCAAGTTTTTGTAAAGATCTATTTTTCTACGCGTCGGTATATTTTTAAGTGATTCGGTTATCCAGGCACGTAAAATCAGGGGCGTACGACGCAAATAAAGGAGAAATTTCGCGCGTAGGAATTACATGTCACCTTCCGGGAAAATGGCTACCCCGATTCACCAGAGAAATTTATTCAACAAATTTTCTGGTTTCGAGATTGGTTCCGGTACTCACGTAGAATATTTAAAGAGAAAGACAGAGAGAAATGGGGATTAACGTCCACTCAACAAAAACTAGATCATTTCGGGACTAACTGAAAAAAAACCTTGTGTTGGATCGCAACATAAGTATTAATTTATGTTATAAAACCACCGTAATATCGTTTTTTCTAAGGGAAATTAATTGAAAAACATTAGAAAAAGACTCACTATAAAGCGAGGCCGATTGGGTTCTATAATATTATGTGGTAAATGGCAACCATTTTCTCTATATCTAGGATACATAGGATAATATTATTAATTTATATACTCATATCGGGGTTTATCGGGTTTTTTTGAGGGGGAAAATTAATTGAAAAAATAGTCCACGATCCGTTAAACATACGATAAAATTCGCTATAAAGCGAGGACGATTGGGTTCAGTGTATGGTATAAGGAAACGATTTTCTCTATTTCGAGGATTTATAGGGTAATATTCCTCATTTATATAATAAAATCACCCTAATATCGTTTTTATACGCCCACATTTTCATGTGGACGTATTATGTCGTCGCCCCTGTCCGTCCGGACGTCCCTCCGTCCGTCCACAATTTGTTTGTGGACTCTCTACAGGTCACAATTCTTATCCGATTTTGACGAAACTTGAAATATAGGTTTATCCCCAAAAGATCTCGGCTGCTTTCGATATTAGCATGTATCGGATCAAAACTTCATGGATTATGGCCCCTGATTGTACGAAAAATCACGTTTTTAGCTTGTGGACCCTATAGAGGTCACAATTTTGAACCGATTTTGATGAAACTTGACATGCATGTTTGTAACCAGAAGATCTTGGTTCCTTTCGATATTTGCGGCTATCAGAATGTAATTTCCTGAATTATGGCCCCTGATTGTCCGAAAAATCACCCTTTTTAGCTTGTGGTCCCTCTGTAGGTCACAATTATTATCCGATTTACAAAACCGTTTGATTATATCACCGTTACACCCTAAGGAAGGTTGAGTTCGAATTTCGGGAAAATCGGACCAAAATTGACATACAAAATGGCCGCCGTTTGTACGCGAATACTGTTAAAAAATGGTATATCAAGGTTGTGGACCCTGTGGAGGTCACAATTTTAATTCAATTTTGATGAAACTTGAAATTCATGGTTATAACCCAAAGATCTTGGTTTCTTTCGATATTTGCGCATATCGGATCGTAACTTCCTGAATTATGGCCCCTGTTTATACGCAAAATCGCCCTTTTTTGTCCCCCGCCTTTCGAAGAAAGTAGGGGGACTATTAAAATGGGTTCGTCCGTCTGTCTGTCTGTCCGTCTGTCTGTCCGTCACACTTTTTGGGACACAATAACTCTCTTCCTAATTGAGCTAGAATGTTCAAACTTGGTGTATGTGTTTATTAGGTCAATGCCTTGATGGAGTTCGAAGATGAGCATTTTCCGCTTAGGGTAAGCAGAGATAAGCAATTTGATTGGTTGATGCTTTGGGACACAATAACTTTAGTTCTAATTAAGTGAAAGTGATGAAACTTGGTGTATAGTTTCATTATAGTAATACCTTGACTAAGTTCGATAATGAGCATTTTCTGCTCAGGGTAAGCAGAGCGATACGCAATTTGATTGGTCGGGACTTTGGAACACAATAACTCTCCTTCTAATTGAGTTAAAATGTTCAAACTTGGTGCATATGCTTATTAGGTCAATGCCTTGATGGAGTTCGAAGATGAGCATTTTCCGCTAAGGGTAAGCAGAGATAAGCAATTTGATTGGTTGATGCTTTGGGACACGATAACTTTAGTTCTAATTAAGTGAGAGTGATGAAACTTGGTGTATAGTTTCATTACAGTAATACCTTGACTAAGTTCGATAATGAGCATTTTCTGCTCAGGGTAAGCAGAGCGATACGCAATTTGATTGGTCGAGACTTTGGAACACAGTAACTCTCCTTCTAATTGAGTTAAAATGTTCAAACTTGGTGTATATGCTTATTAGGTCAATGCCTTGATGGAGTTCGAAGATGAGCATTTTCCGCTTAGGGTAGGCAGAGATAAGCAATTTGATTGGTTGATGCTTTGAGACACAATAACTTTAGTTCTAATTAAGTGAGAGTGATGAAACTTGGTGTATAGTTTCATTACAGTAATACCTTGACTAAGATCGATAATGAGCATTTTCTGCTCAGGGTAAGCAGAGCGATAAGCAATTTGATTTGCCGAGACTTTGGAACACAATAACTCTCCTTCGAATTGAGTTAAAATGTTCAAAATTGGTGTGTATGCTTATTAGGTCAATGCCTTGATGGAGTTCGAAGATGAGCATTTTCTTCTTACGGTAGGCAGAGATAAGCAATTTTTGGACGACACTTCGTGTTCAGTTTGATTGGGCGATACGTTTGAAAAAAATAAATGTGCGATTAATTAATATGTGTCATCTATTTATTTTGGGATTTCGGCGGGGGACATCAGCCTCACTGTTGGCTTGTTTAGCTTGTGATCCCTCTGGAGGTCACAATTATTATCCGATTTAAAAATACGTTTGATTATATTACCATTACACCGTAAGGAAGGTTGAGTTCGAATTTCGGGAAAATCGGACCAAAATTGCCATACAAAATGGCCGCCGTTTGTACGCGAATACTGTTAAAAAATGGTATATCAAGGTTGTGGACCCTGTAAAGGTCACAATTTTAATTCGATTTTGATGAAACTTGAAATTCATGGTTATAACCCAAAGATCTTGGTTCCTTTCGATATTTGCGCATATCGGATCGTAACTTCCTGAATTATGGCCCCTGATTATACGCAAAATCGCCTTTTTTTTAGCTTGTGGTCCCTCTGAGGTCACAATTATTATCCGATTTAAAAAACGTTTGATTATATCACCGTTACACCGTAAGGAAGGTTGAGTTTGAATTTCGGGAAAATCGGACAAAAATTGACAGACAAAATGGCCGCCGTTTGTACGCGAATACTGTTAAAAAATGGTATATCATGGTTGTGGACCCCGTATAGGTCACAATTTTAATTCGATTTTGATGAGGAAGGTTGAGTTCTAATTTTCGTGAAAATCGTACCAAAATTGCCGGACGAAATGGTCGCCGTTTCTTACGCGAATAGTGTAAAAAATATGGTATATCATGGTTGTGGACTCTCTACAGGTCACAATTCTTATCCGATTTTGATGAAAAGTCACATTTCTAGGTTGTGTACCGTCACACCATAATCATTGTCGGCTTCGAATTTCATGAATATCAGACTGGAACTGACCAACTAAATGGCTGCTCCCAATACAGTATGAAATACAGGACTTAATGATGTAGGAAAAATCACTTTCGGTATTGCTTGTTCTCTATCCATCTCTCGAAAATGTGGGCGTATCCTGCCTGGCAGTGCCAGCCTATCTTTTGAATGGATATTAATTGAAAAAAAAATACTCTTTTAAACATAAGAAAAAGACTCACTATAAAGCGAGGACGATTGGGTTCAATGTGTCATATAAGGCAACGATTTCCTCTTTATCTAGGATATATAGGATAATATTCTTAATCTATATAATAAAATCACCCTAATATCGGTTTTTATGGAAATATCGAAAAAAAAAAAATGCTGCAACATCTTTTAAACACCAGAAAAAGACTCACTACAAAGCGAGCACGTTTGGGTTCAATGTGTGGTATACGGAAACGATTCTCCCTATATCTACGATATATATAGGATGATATTCTTAATTTATAAAAAAAATCAAATCAGAGTAACAAATCCTTTAAACAGACACACTATACAGCGGGGCCGTAGAAATTTACAGGAAGATGCAATATCTGATTTAGCCTCTAATGAACTGTTAATCAATGATTTTCTCTGTTTCTAAGATATGCAGAATAATATTCTTAATTTATATAATAAAATCACGCTAATGCCATTATTTTATGGAAGTTAATTGAAAAAAAATACCCCCAAATATTTCTAAAGGGGGGAGAGGGTGCCTAGTGGTCTAAAGTGCCGTGCTTCGACCTCTAGCTTGCCGGTCACCTCTGGCTTGCGGCTGTGGTTTCGAGCCCAGGTGTGAGCGTATGTGGCATGGAGATAGGGGCGCCTTCTCAACCTCGTGGGTTTCCTCCGGGCACTACGAGCAAGCGAATTATTGAAATAAAATTGAACCATATGGTAGTCCCGAAATGACCTAGTTTGTGTTGAGTGGACGTTAAACCCCATTTCTCTCTCTCTCTCTCCCCCTCTCTCTCTCTATTTCTAGGATAATATTCTTAATTTATAATAAAAAGAATTACTCTAATATAATTATTTTATGGAGATTAATTGAAAGACATATCAAAATCTTTTAAACATAAGAAAAAGTCTCATTATAAAGAGAGACCGTTTGGGTTGTATATGTGGTCATAGGATAGCCTATACAGGATAATATTCTTAACCTATGACTATATATTATAATAAAATCACTCTAATATCTTTATTTTATGAAAATTAATAGAAAGAAATACTCCAAATTTCTTTCAAATATAAAAAAAAGACTCAATATATAAAGCGAAACCGATGGGTTCTAATTCTATGTGTCGTATAATGCGATGATTTTCTCTATTTCTAGGACATATACGATAATATTCTTAATTTAAAAAAATCACTCAAATTTCGTGATTTTATTTATAGAAATTACTTGAAAAAATATTCCAAAATCTTTTAATTTAAACAGACGCAATTACAGCGAGGCCGAACAAATATTTACAAGACCGTAGATACAACAACTGATTTTAGCTTCTACTATACATAACGTCAAGGCCGTACATCGAACTGTCAATCAAATTGATTGACATGTTCCTCGCTCTATATCTTACTCGCTTTATAAGATTTAGCATTTTCCTTGCGAACTCTGCTTCCCACGCTAAAAATAGACATAGCGCGTCGACTACGGAAACTAAGTAAGGCCATGTCGTTAAAGTTTTTATTTTACATAGCTTTGATAACTTAAAGTTCAAGTGAGTATCTCGAAATAGTGTCTTAAAAAATTGAACTTAGTAACTTGATATTTTAAGATACCGGTACTATAACTATAAGCACGATTTACCCTAGATCACAAACCTCATATTTCTTCTCCACCCTCCGTGTTTCGAGATAAGAGATTCAGATGGTCCTATTTAGTTCCACGTAGCAATGTTGAACGCGAATCACACTCGCAAAAAGTAAGCAAATTTGACAATATTTTTCATCAAAACAACGATTGATTATTGTTAGGCTATTTATAACATTTCTGCCACTTCACACTAATCTTACCAGACACGGGTACCTACAAATCCCCTCTTTTTAAATCGTAGCGATAGTAGATTGCTTTTTCCGCCAATTCCAGCATTTTAAATTAAACGTCGTGAACACATAAAAACAACGCTTGATTTACTTTATTGTCAAAATTTGCTGATAAATGATTGTTGTTCCAGTAGACTGGGCTGCGTATGCGAAAAAAAGTACAACTAGTGTAAAATTAACTTATTTTGAAGAAGGTAGCCTACACATGCATTGATAACAAAATTGAGTTTGCCACTTGGAACTAAAGGCATCTCAACGTTTTTAGTTACGTTCTCGTAGCTAGATTTACCCAAATCACCCATCATTTCATTTAACAGGCTTATGTCGATATTTCATAATATAGCCTCCGTTCTTTTGTAACAGGTTTCGAAGATCCTGTGATACTTTCTCAAATTCTCGTGATCACCAGGTAATTTTCTCGAGATCTCAATTTAAGTAGTCTAAGTCTGTAACTCATTTATATCATCCTGAGATAGTTCCACCCTGACAAAAATTTTTTTTAGTATTGAATTTAGTAACGTAGCTGATCGAGGGTGCCCTCTTTCAGAACGCTTACAGAACATCGGTTTCCTGTGTGTGAGCGTTTTGAAAAGTTCAGGATGACGTCCATGACGGCCGCCATTTTGAAAACTCCCGTATCACTCCCATATAGTATTTAATCTAGGATGCTAATTTGAAATCATTTATTATTTTGTAGGGTGATTAGTAGTTCAGTTCATTACACTCACCCTTTATGTTCAGGAACCGTCCTGTTGAATGGATATGACACTTCTTAGGCCTACATAATATGCTGCTACGTGGTGGCCAAAAAGAACAGTTTGGAAAGTGGTGAGAGCTTGAATGTATTCTCTCGTCCTGTACGTTTTGCGGTACGACACAGTTTACTTTCGGGGCACAGAAAGTGTTCTGAAATAGTTTCGCTTTATCACCATTTCTCCATGCTAGACTGGATCCGTTCATTAATAGATCATTTTATTCAATGAATAAGAATTTCATAAATATAACAAATTCAATAAATATTCAGTTGATACTGTTCACATATTTTTATACGCCCACATTTTCATGTGGACGTATTATGTCGTCGCCCCTGTCCGTCCGGACGTCCACAATTTGTTTGTGGACTCTCTACAGGTCACAATTCTTATCCGATTTTGACGAAACTTGAAATATAGGTTTATCCCCAAAAGATCTCAGTTCCTTTCGATATTGGCATGTATCGGATCAAAACTTCATGGATTATGGCCCCTGATTGTACGAAAAATCACGTTTTTAGCTTGTGGACCCTATAGAGGTCACAATTTTGAATTGATTTTGATGAAACTTGACATGCATGTTTGTAACCCAAAGATCTTGGTTCCTTTCGATATTTGCGGCTATCGGAATGTAATTTCCTGAATTATGGCCCCTGATTGTCCGAAAAATCACCCTTTTTAGATTGTGGTCCCTCTGGAGGTCACAATTATTATTCCATTTAAAAAAACTTTTGATTATATCACCGTTACACCCTAAGGAAGGTCGAGTTCGAATTTCGGGAAAATCGGACGAAAATTGCCATACAAAATGGCCGCCGTTTGTACGCGAATACTGTTAAAAAATGGTATATCAAGGTTGTGGACCCTGTGGAGGTCACAATTTTTATTCGATTTTGATGAAACTTGAAATTCATGGTTATAACCCAAAGATCTTGCTTCCTTTCGATATTTGCGCATATCGGATCGTAACTTCCTGAATTATGGCCCCTGATTATATGCAAAATCGCCTTTTTTTTTTAGCTTGGAGGTCACAATTATTATTCGATTTAAAAAACCGTTTGATTATATCACCGTTACACCCTAAGGAAGGTTGAGTTCGAATTTCGGGAAAATCGGACAAAAATTGCCATACAAAATGGCCGCCGTTTGTACGCGAATACTGTTAAAAAATGGTATATCAAGGTTGTGGATCCTGTGGAGGTCACAATTTTGATTCGATTTTGATGAAACTTGAAATTCATGGTTATAACCCAAAGATCTTGCTTCCTTTCGATGTTTGCGCATATCGGATCGTAACTTCCTGAATTATGGCCCCTGATTATACGCAAAATCGCCTTTTTTTTTAGCTTGGAGGTAACAATTATTATCCGATTTAAAAAAACGTTTGATTATATTACCGTTACACCGTTTTAGCTTGGAGGTCACAATTATTATTCGATTTAAAAAACCGTTTGATTATATCACCGTTACACCCTAAGGAAGGTTGAGTTCGAATTTCGGGAAAATCGGACAAAAATTGCCATACAAAATGGCCGCCGTTTGTACGCGAATACTGTTAAAAAATGGTATATCAAGGTTGTGGATCCTGTGGAGGTCACAATTTTGATTCGATTTTGATGAAACTTGAAATTCATGGTTATAACCCAAAGATCTTGCTTCCTTTCGATGTTTGCGCATATCGGATCGTAACTTCCTGAATTATGGCCCCTGATTATACGCAAAATCGCCTTTTTTTTTAGCTTGGAGGTAACAATTATTATCCGATTTAAAAAAACGTTTGATTATATTACCGTTACACCGTAAGGAAGGTTGAGTTCGAATTTCGGGAAAATCAGACCAAAATTGCCATACAAAATGGCCACCGTTTGTACAAGAATACTGTTACAAAATGGTATATCAAGGTTGTGGACCCTGTAAAGGTCACAATTTTAATTCGATTTTGATGAAACTTGAAATTCATGGTTATAACCCAAAGATCTTGGTTCTTTTCGATATTTGCGCATATCGGATTGTAATTTCCTGAATTATGGCCCCTGGTTATACGCAAAATCCCCCTTTCTTTAGCTTGTGGTCCCTCTGGAAGTCACAATTATTATCCAATTTAAAAAAACGTTTGATTATATCACCGTTACACTGTAAGGAAGGTTGAGTTTGAATTTCGGGAAAATCGGACCAAAATTGACAGACAAAATGGCCACCGTTTGTAAGCGAATACTGTTAAAAAAATGATATATCATGGTTGTGGACCCTGTATAGGTCACAATTTTAATTCGATTTTGATGAGGAAGGTTGAGTTCTAATTTCGTGAAAATCGCACCAAAATTGCCGGACGAAATGGTCGCCGTTTGTACGCGAATAGTGTAAAAATATGGTATATCATGGTTGTGGACTCTCTACAGGTCACAATTCTTATCCGATTTTGATGAAAAGTCACATTTCTAGGTTGTGTACCGTCACACCATAATCATTGTCGGTTTCGAATTTCATTAATATCAGACTGGAACTGACCAACTAAATGGCTGCTCCCAATACAGTATGAAATACAGGACTTAAAGATGTAGGAAAAATCACTTTCGGTATTGCTTGTTCTCTGTCCATCTCTCGAAAATGTGGGCGTATCCTGCCTGGCAGTGCCAGCCTATCTTTAAAATTTGACAAGAGGAAACCAATACCCGGTGTTACTCAGATCGAACCCCTGACCTTATGATTAGTGACCCAGGACTTTACTCAATTTTCTTTTATAGGCTATATGAATGTAGTACAGACCATCATATAATTAGCATACATATATTTCCTTTTACGAACTTCAGTTGATGAGGCAAGGGCACATAAGCATTTAGTAGTCTTATCAGAAACACTGGAATCAGCATTGCAACCAGAGTGGTAAATGAGTCACACCAGCTGTATATCCAGATGCTTATTTCTGCAATGCCGTGACTTACGAGCGTTTTCACTGCGTCTCAGAATGAATATTTCCGATATTTGATTATTATGATCTAGAGAATCTTAGATTTTGTTACATACTAGTTTATCCTGCCAGATAAAATATTGCTTTTCTTGTTTACGAATTAAGATTCAGTCAATCTTGAAATTAATTAAGATTCAGTCAATCTTGAAACAAAGGCAATAATTTGTTGAAAATGACGAGCAGTTTAGCAAATGGGCTAAAAACTACAACCATAATATGTGAGTATTTTATAAACAATGTTTTATAAACTTGACAATCAGTTTAAACACAGTGCACATAAACACACATGCTCTCAAACATAACACAATAAATAAAAGGCCATTTGGTCAATGTAGATAGATTACTAGTAAATTTTATCAGAAATACGTTAAATAAACCAAAGAAATTATGCTTACACATTAATGATTTTCTAAAATAAAAAAAATATTCCTTTATAAAAAAAAAAATGTATATTATGGCATAATCAGTATGACTAATTGCTCCTTTGGACGGATTAATTTACTTAAGAACACCTATAATGATCTGGGGAAAATTTTAATTACAGAGCAAGGTAAGAATTAACATACAAATCCTTCAATATAATCTTGAATTTGTGCCCTGTTTTTGGCTACATCATAGAACTGTACTAGATACGATCTATGTCTACATAACTTTATCAAAGTATAATCAGGTGGTAAGTATTGATGTCCTTGGTATGACTATAAGCTATCATCCTTGGTAACCGAGTGTTCATTAATTTAAATAAGATAAATTGAAAGTATAGTCTATATTCCCAACCCCCTTCATGGCATATTCATTATTGTGTTCCTTGAGAAGAGATAAATCAAAAGTAACGGGTCGCTGTCCACAGAAACCCAATTACTTAAAATAGACTATATTTTCAATTTATGTTCTTTATTGAAAGCTCAGATTAGCTATACCAATCACTTAATTTCATTGCTGTCAAAATTTTTATAGTGTGCCAGCTGGATTTCTGCTTTTTGTGTGGTGAATATTCTAATAGTGTGCTTGCTGGCTTAAAGTGTGCCTGACTAATCTCGGAAAACAATCTGGTGTCGTGTTCGCTTGATTATGAGAAAGCTTGCAAGAAATTTAATATAAAAGAAGAGACATACACTTAAAAAGATTTCCAACACATATTTTTGGGGGGGAAAGATGTTATTTTTATGTCAGTTTTTATGTATTTAATGATTTTTTTGATTGAAATAAAAATAAAACCAATATCATGGGCAGATAATATGATTACGCGTCTCCCCCATGAATGAACCCAGAGATTAAAGGAATGGAACAGAATGAGACCACTGGGGATACAGAGGATGATAAACTATATGCACTTGATTACTAAATATAACTTTTTATTTTATGATCAGTAGTGGAATATACCGCGTTTTATCAGTGAAATAAAAGTGTTATTTCATTGGCTAGCAGTTGTTTTACCTAAACTGATTGTAAAATCATAAAATAAATAGAACATTTGTTGTTTTGTCTAAAACGACAAATATCCTCTATACATAACAAAATACAGTCAAATAAGTTCATGTGCATTTAACACTCGGGTATACAAATTGGACGGAATAATTTTCACACGGTACGATAAAAGTTTGAATCCAACTTTATACAACAAATAAAATAAATTTATACAAAAACACTTCATTGAAAAGATGTCTAGTAAGCATTACAAAAGCAATATGACAACTTATAACATAATACAACTACTGTGATATAAATTGTGACAAATTTATATTATACTAAACTCTTATCCAACCTACCAACCATTTATGCCTGGCATCTAAGAATTATTTGTTTATACAGAAATAACAAATTCAAGAGCAGCATTATCATTTTACAAAACTTTCACTTGTGTAAGCTTATGCATGAAAATTTATTGAAAATAACTGTAAACTTTTCAGAATAAAATAAAGAAGCTAAAAAAAAAATGCCTTCAACGAGTATTTTCCTCCATTCAACAACTAAGTAATTATACCTAATTTTAAAAAAGAATGGAATGTAAGTTTTAAATTAAATATGACAATGAATATTTTTTAGAAGAAAATTTTCAGAAAAGTATGATGTTTAAAAGATGACACTTATAAATTCAACATTTTGCATCTAAAAGTGCAATTATATGGCTACAATTTGCCTGCTTGTCACAATTTGCATCATGATGGCTAAATTTGTTAATACTTCCATTACTTGTGATATTTTATGAGGTATAATTCTTTTTTTTTTTTTTTTTTTTTTTTTTTTTTTTTTTTTTAATTAATTAATTAATTAATTATTGACTGAAAGTAAGCTACAGTAAATTAATTATATATGAGCGAAGTACAATAGTAGCACTATACATATAATATTGAATAATATTAATATCAAGTAAACATATTTATACATACAACAACAACACAGTAAATTATATATAAGCAAGGTACAATAGTAACAATATACATATAATATTAAATAATATTAATATAAAGTAAACATATTTATACATACAACAACACATTTACATACCTTAGTTATCAGTGTTTGCCTATTTATAGTATACTGTGGTCGATGATGTTTGTTAAGTATTCCCATTTTTTGCAGTAATCAATATTTAAATTAAGTTCTAAATTCGCTCTTGATAAAAGGAACGCTAAATAATTTTCTTTACATGGACGTTTTCCTGATAATTTTGATTTTAATATATAGTATTTAGTTAATATGATCACATGATTCAAGAATAGTATTTGGTTAGGATCATTAATTTTAGATAGGTGGTCATGCGATTCGTATAAGCCAAGATGTATTACAGAGGGACAGAGATTACTATAAATGTTATTTATAGTCAGGATATTGTGAAGTATTTTCCATAACATTTGTGAGTAAGAGCAGTAAATAATTAGATGATTAACGGTTTCGATGCTTGATTGACAAAAGTCGCATAATGTTGTAGTCACTTTACCGAATTTGAATAAAAGAGAATTTGTGAGGTATAATTCCTATCATCACCCTAAAAAGAAATAAAGTAATAGCAGTTTTTGGCTACTTCTACTTTCAGATTCTTTATATTTTACTTGTATCTAGTGTTAGAATTGTTCCGAATTACAATTTCGTTTCCAAGAGATTAAGACAACAGTTCTGTTGTCATGATAGAACCTGTCATCCCTTGTAAACAAAAGATAGGTTGCCAGGCAATGAAACATACACCCACAGCAGCTAAATCGTCTGGGCTGTCAACAAGGGTTGTCGCATATTTTTACTTTTTTCGGTAATGAAACATTTGTAATACACTAAAATCTGATTAAGAGTAACAACTCATTATGTAATTATCAGAAAATCATTAGAATTTGTTTGCTTTTTATAAAGTTTTGCCCCACGCTAACAATTAGTATACGAAACATTTAATATCATGGATTTAGCTGTTCAGTTATCAAAATTCATTAAAATTCCAAATACTTGCTTGTTTCAACACCATAAACTCTGTGTATCAATCTAAAGTTAATCGGATGATAAGTTTGGCCTCTATAGCGTCACAAGATTTTTTAAAGTTATCAAGGGAGATAACTCTGGCAGTAATTATTTGAAATTGACGAAAATCAATCGGCTTCTTCGTCTCATGACCTTAAACACTGTGTGTAAATTTAAAGTCAATCGTATATTAACTTTGGCCTCTAGAGCGCCCACAGGATTTTTTGAAGTGATCAAGGGCCATAACTCTGGCACTAATTATTGAAAATTGCTGAAAATCAATAGGCTTCTTCGTCTCATGACGGACGGACAGGGGCGACGTCAATATACGACCACATTTCAATGTGGGCGAATAAATAAGCAGTGAACATGCTATAACAGTCTATGTTCCAACACCTCTTTTAGTGTATTCATCCAAAGTCACATGGTTTTATTTATAAACAGTGATTGACAGTTTCAATCCCAAAGACCTCATTTGTTAATGAAGGGCAAAATCTATTCTACTTCGGGTGGAAACAACTTTAATACCAAACAAATTAAATAAAGATTACGCAACCACTTGATTTATGCTTTAAAATTACATAAAATACAGGATTACAAAAATCAAAAGACCAAAATGGTTCCAAATATGATTATCTGAATATTATACAATTTGTTATTTCTGGAAAAATCCTATTAATATTTGTTATGGTTTGATTAGGGGGGAAAATTGAGTAGCAAAAAAATACATACTATAAAATACATTACATACATAAATCAAACACTTTAGTCCCATAAGAAAAGGAATATGGGGACTTATCAATATATATTTAAAATTGTTAAAACTTTTGATTATTTCAATACATCACAAATATGAAAACTTATTCTTCGGCTGTTAAAACGACAATTTCATATTTTTAAGTTATATATTTAAAATGTATTAAAATAAAGCGTTAAAATAGATGGTATCTATAAACAGACCTACCCTGTTAAAGAATCATCCTATTAATTCAATAATTCAGTATTGCCAGTTGAGAAATTGGAAACTATATCATTTTCAACTTCAAACATTTGAAGATAGCTATTCCATGGGGGTGGGTGGGGAATAGAAAAACAAGGGAGGTAATTGTGTTATTATTTCTGGTGTGAATGATTTTTAAGCGAGGGGATTAATATCTCTGAGTGTATAATAGAGAGTTGACAACCTATTGAGCAAAAGACATTGAAATAATTATGTTTTGACTTTCTTAGAAAATATGAAATTCTCGCTTTAACGTGACAATAAAACAAATCAATCCATTTTGCATTTTAGATGTGAAATACATAAATGATCAACATGTCGATGGGATGGATGGATGTAGGAATGAAGATAAATTAAACTGATTTTCTACTCCTTTGCTTCTGGAATCTCATTATCATCAACAAAAAGTTTGTGTATTATGCCACTTTTTCGTTTTCCACTGCTAACTGCTTTTATATATGCAGAATGTGCTCCTATTTCAAAATGTGTTTCTGTTCCATCGTCAACAAATTCACCCTGAAAATTATATCAATTATACATGAAGACAAGAGGAATTGATTTGAAAGGTACAGAATGTGTACAGAATTTCCTAACAATATCTTGAATTATGTTTTTATGGGATACCAACAACAAAGTGAAATTTTGTTGCCATGGAAACATAAGAATTGCTAAAACTGGAAATTTCTAAGTGGCAAATGTCACAGCTACATACCATAATAGATCGATATATGTACAAAATGTCAATGATGAAAACTGGAAAGAAAATCTGGACAGACTCCATTTCAAAATCTACTTCATTTGGTGCGGATGATAAACAAATATTCTGAACTCAAAGCTTCTACGAGAATGCAAACTCACTACAACATTATTGAAGGTTTCAATAAAAGGAGTAATCATTCGGCAGTGGATAATAAAACAATTCCACACACATCAAATTTTAATAAGGTGTTTCTTAATCTCTCCTTTTGTCCTTCTGATGTACATAGATAAAATTTCAATAATAAACCTTGGAGGAGGATGAATACATACCGCTGTATCTTTTTTATCTCCATTAACCCAAACATCTAATGTATCTTTTTCTGAAACAAAGAATACTTTTTAATTCAATATAGGTCATTTGTGTGTTCTGAAAGAATTTTTTTTAACAAATGGTTTTCAAAAGTAGGACAACAACTATGGAGATTTTTGACTTTCAAGATGGTTCTTCCACATGATGATATGGTGCAATGTTCATAAGAGATAGAACAAACCAACAGTGAGGATCATGTCCCTCGCCGCAATTCCAAAATAAATAGATGAGTGAGACACACTAATTATTGCACATTTACCCTTTTAAAAAGTATCATGCGATCAAACTGATTATCTACTCTTAGTCTAAGCAGAAAATGAACATGATTGAACTCAGTCCCGGTTTTGAAATACCTGGTAATCAAATTGCTTTGCTCAACTTGAGCGGATAATGTTAATCGTTGAATTCAGTCAAGACATTCACCCAATGAACATCTACAGTTTTCTACACCTAAGTTTAAACATTCTACCGCAATTAAAAGCAGAGTTGTTATATTATCAAGTCTTGACCTATCAGAAGGGTTAGCTATTTAGCGTAAATCAGAGTTATTGTGTTCAAAAGTCTTGATCTAACAGATTAAAGTATCTACTTAGCCTAAGCAGAAAATGCTCAGCATCGAACTCAGTCAATGTACTGATGTAATAAAACTATACAATAAGATTCACAACTGAACTCTTAAGTTCGACAAATCAAATTGCTTATTGCTAGAGGTGGGAACAAGTTGCAGGACCTCAAATCTGAGTCAGGTCCCAAGCTGCCGCATATCGACTTCCAAGTTGCTGACTTTTGTACCGCGTCGAGTCCGAAGTCCTTACAAAGTCGAAGTCCTGTTCAAGTCGCCAATTCATCAAATGAGTCAGGAATTCATGGTGAATAAAGTGAGTTAGTGTCCCTCCCCCACCCCCTTGCTGCGACTCTAGTCCTTAGTTCTTTCATGGGGAACTTGAGTTCCCACCTCTGCTTATCGCTATGCTTACCCTGAGCAGAAAATGCTGACTATCGAACTTAGTCAAGGAATTGGTATAATGAAACTATGCATCAAGTTTCATCACCCTCACTTAATCAGAAGCAAAGTTATCGTGTCCCAAAGCATCAATCAGACAGACAGATTTTAAAAAGAGTGATTTCTAGTAAATCATATTAAAACTTAGCGCTTACCAAGAACAACTCGAATAGGATTACCAGCAATGGTTAAAACCCATGACTTCATAATCTTACTCTGATTCTCGCGGAATTTTTGTAATGGTTTCCCATTTACTTCCAGGGTATATTCATACGCAAATCCACTGACTGCATCAATACTAATTACTAATTTAGCTTTACCAAGATCAAAATGTTCTTTGCCCACTAATTTAAACATCCACTCCTGTCTGTATATATCCTTTAAAAACCAGAATAAATTTGTAATGATTAAAGATGCATTAATTAAGAGTTTGATTAAAGAGTTGGTCATTCTTTCTATAATGCTTCAAAAATAAATGATAAAAAAAGAGAATATTGAAAATTTCATTCAAATTACTTCATTCTGAGCAAAATTATAACTGTTAGTAGTTTTGTCAAAATTTGTGCATAGTGGTAACCAGAGCACTGGTACATTCGCAACTTAGCCTCACCTTCCCAATTTTAAAATAATCTAATCTAGTTAAAATCTTGAGTATTTGATGCCATCGAGAGTTGATTATGGTCTTGTTTTGTTAATATATGTCTAATTAATAGTTTACATTGTTTACATTTCAGGCCTAAATAGAGACCTGCAAGAGGCAGATTTAGCGCTTGCATAATGTATGTTTAAACAAACCATACAAAACAGGAATTTATGTATCTGATTACTATTCTTCTAAAGAATTTGAAAATGAAATGAAATTTGCTTTCACAGAATGACTGCTTTGGAAAACAAATGCTTATTCAGATAATTATCACTGGGTCTGGATTTTAATATTGAAATAGGTACAGTACATCAGACTGTTTAGATCCTTTCTAGGTTTCAATAAAGGTTTCTTACATCTTAGTGAGTTTTAAGCCATAACAAATTTGATAACTGTCAATCATTTTTTTTAATTACAGGTGAAACATTTATACCTACTTGCCCATCTACTCTGATCACTCGTTTTCCTGTCGTTGTACCATGTTCAAACTCTATTTTATGTACACCATCACTTAATGATACTTCCCACTGGGCTACAGTATCAGACATAATTTGGCACTGAAATATAAATATTTATAGACTCATTTGAACCTAAGAAACCTACATCAGAATTCAAAAGCCAATCCCTAAATAAAACAGATGACACACATAAACCCTGTTTACATTACAAATTTTAAGCGTGCCAGGTACCGTTCCTGGTACGGCACCGTTAATTTTTTTTGTAGTGTAAACGGGTTAAACACAAGCGTGCCGTACTGAGTACCGTGCCAATTTGGCCCACTGAAGTGAGGTGGTCTCGGAACCGTGCTAAGAACAGCTCGGTTTACATTTTGGTAGTGTAAACGCTAAACGGTCTGAGCACAGATTACTGCGCATGCGCCAAATGACCTTTTTTCACGCAAACTTTGACAGCTGTCATCAGTTCTGTCAAAATGGCTACACGTACCAAAATCAACCGCCATAATTGTTTTCATCCGGGTAACTTGCTTAGGGACCGAAATTAACTTTTCTGTGAATAGTCCCACATTTGGCATGCTTGGCGCGGTTCCAAGACCGGTAATGTAAACGGGTCAATTTCTTGAAATTTATCGCGGCCTAGTACCGTACCCAGTATGGCACGCTTATCGCGGCCAAGTGTAAACGGGGCTATTAATTACTTGCACAGTTATCTAAATTTAAGCAATCAAATTACTTATTCTGATCAGAAAATGCTGATTATAAAAACTTATTCAAGGTATGATGCAATGAAACTTCCACCACACTTTTTCACTCATTAAGAATCAGGGTTATCATATTATTTTAAACGAATGCCAGTCAAGTCGTCCACAAGCAATATCATCCACACGGAAAATCTGGTTACGTCGTCCACACTCGTTGGCGGAGTCGTCCACAAGACTTAGTTTAATTTCAGGATATAATAATATGTTGGTAAAGCCGTCCACACGACATAGTTTACTTTCGGGACATGGGTATTCCTTATTAGTAATGTATATTTTTTTCTTTTTGTGCGGAGTTCTGTGTGATCATCCACACTCGTTGGTGGAGTCGTCCACACAACTTAAGTTTAATTTTGGGATATAATAATACAATGATAAAGTTTTGCATGATCATCCACACTCGTTGGTGTCCACACAACTTAGCTTAATTGCAGAATATAATAATACGACGGTATCTGATCGTCTTTGCTCCACCCACCTTCGTTCTGGATTAAGGAAGATGTCCGGGGCCAGCGCTTTCGCTTCGAGTCGTCCCGAGCGGATCACAAAATTTCACCTCTCCCCGTCCGGTATGCTCGCCCCCCACCGTTCCTCTCGAATCCTAGCTCTCCGGCGAAACCGACAGCGACCACAAGCTTGAGTGTCTTCGTTCGTGAATAAATAACAAAGTAAATCATTTTATTTATAAATGTAAAAAATTTCATAAATAAAATATCAAATTCAAAAACAATTTCATTAATAAAACAAATTAAATTTCATTAAAATAAACCCCATGCAGAAATATATTCCTACACCACTACCAAATGACCCACGTTTTAAATTTGTTTTCTGAAACCCACATGTTTTATACTTCATACTATAGGCGGGCTGAGAATAATTTAAACATATAATTGTCTTTTTTGTCGGTTTAATGTCTTTACATATTATCGTGCGTACCTCTGAACTATAAGTGTACGTGACGTATCTTAAAGGGCCAATCCCAATAACTTTCTGAGGAATAAAACTGCTTCATTTTGTGTTAAAATCCCTTAAAACACATTACCTAAGGCCGACCAACTAACACGATATTTGTGATACGCTTGTAAATAACTTAAATCTGACAGTCTTCATCTGGAAATGGAGACCGTTGTATTATACAGTATCTGGATAAAACCAGACTTTTTTCTATAAAAATAATATGTAGGTGAAATTTACCTTTTGTTATCAAGTACAGTACATGGGTCATTCACTGTATAGACCTCTCAAGAAATGTGAATCGATTATCAGGTCACCCAATGAAAAAATTGACCCGAAATCTTAAAAGGGTTACGTGTCCGGATAAGCAGTGTTGACGTTCACGTCCAAACGACTCAATAATTTGAGCTGAAATTTTGAGACAAGATAAATACACCATGCCTCTATATTTTGGTCCATAAATTTCATAAACTCTCAGACTTTAATTTTTGAGACTCTGTTCTTATCGGGATTGTCCCTTTAAAATAGATCAACCCCAATTGATTGTGAATCCAGCCTTTATTTTACAGTTTATACTGTCGATTCATGCACACTTTTCACACGGAATTGCACTCTAATGAGGCGTGACACACAGTTAGCTCTGCTCTTTGATGTTGACAGGCAAGGCAGTTAGCTCGTGCTCTAATGGATTAGCTGATATAGTTGGTTGGAATTTAGCAATTTTTACAAATTATCCCTATAAGTCAGGGGTTGAAATGTTTGTAAAATTTTAGATGATTTGATCTGAAATCAAATAAAATTAAAGTCAATCGGATATTAACTTTAGCCTCTCGAGCATTCACAAGATTTTTCAAAGTGATCAAGGGTCATAACTCTGGCAGTAATTATCGGATATTGCTGAAAATCAATAGGCTTCTTCGTATTATGACCTTGAACACTATGTATAAATTTAAAGTCAATCCAATATTAACTTTAGCCTCTAGAGCGTTCACAAGATTTTTCAAAGTGATCAAGGGTCATAACTCTGGCAGTAATTATCGGATATCGCTGAAAATCAATAGGCTTCTTCGTCTCATGACCTTAAACACTGTGTATAAATTTACAGTCAATCGGATATTAACTTTAGCCTCTAGAGCGTTCACAAGATTTTTCAAAGTGATCAAGGGTCATAACTCTGGCAGTAATTATCGGATATTGCTGAAAATCAATAGGCTTCTTCGTCTCAGGACCTTAAACAGTGTGTATAAATTTAAAGTCAATCGGATATTAACCCTGGCCTCTATTGCGTTCACAAGAAATTGTGGACGATGGACGGACGGACGGATGGACGGACGGACCAGCGTAGAATACATTGTGCAACTTTTATTTCTGGGGTTATTTTTTCGGTACAAATTGCCACTACGAGGTGAGGATTACAGGTATGTACATTCAAGCGAATAGAGGTTACGTTGTCCAGCAACTAATGGGGTCCCGTAGTCCAACATCTAATGGGGTCCTATCGTCCAATATCTAATGGGGTCCCGGTTGTCCAACATCTAATGGGGTCCCGGTTGTCCAACATCTAATGGGGTCCCGGTTGTCCAACATCTAATGGGGTCCCAGTGTCCAACATCTAATGGGGTCCCGGTTGTCCAACATCTAATGGGGTCCCAGTGTCCAACATCTAATGGGGTCCCGTTTGTCCAACATCTAATGGGGTCCCATTGCCCAACATCTAATGGGGTCCCGTTGTCCATTATCCAATGGGGTCCCGTTGTCCATCATCCAATGGGGTCCCGTTGTCCAACATATAATGGGGTTTTTGAGTCCAAATATTTATGGGAATAAAAAGAAACATAATATTAAGGATGTAACTCAATCATTTAATCAAAACACACAAGATGATTAGGTTTCAGCTTCAGGAGAGTGCTTGACTGCTCCAGTTTTCTGTATGCCACTTTTTTTAATGTAAGCTACTGTAATACTAGAAATCCATGTGCCAACAAATGGTTGGTCACATGGGCTACATCAAAGGTCCTGTGTTTTAAGCTTTCACATCACAAATAGTATCCCATTTAAACATAGATGGGAAAGTGGTTACACTCTTTGTTTTGTCCAGGACGAACTTAATGGTTAGCAGCATGGGTTTTATCGACAGTGTAAGAATATTTGAGTTTACGAAAAGTGTTAATGAAACTCTTATTATTTAATCAATGCAGATAATACTGATGTACAATTATGTTCAAAGAATGATGTTTTCAAGTTATGAAAATACCATTTGATCAAAACAGAAATAAACTAACAGAATCAATTGATCACAACATAAATAGTTTCGGGAGACTTTAACTCACTCATTTAGTCAAAACAAGAATGTGTTAAGAACACTTCAGTTTGAGGCATATCTGCAACATATATACTAAACGTTTTGAGTTCCACAATAATCGTAACAGATATATACTAAAAAAGAGCATATGAGATTTATAACAGCGCAACTCAACCATACTCTACACACTAACATGTAAATTTCAGGAACTCAATACTTTAATATTAAAAGAAGTATGTTAATTTAAGTATATATACTTATTATGAACAATACCATTAACTTTTGCATTCAACGAATATGTTTCAGTTTATGAATATGGCCAGGGTCTGCTTATGACCGAAAATGACGTCAAAATGGAAACTCGTAAAAGCTCTCATATCTGCAAGGAGACAAAATCGTTGGAAATTTCTGTAACAGTACCCGACAGTGTTACAATAGTCACATTCTTACTTCTTGACACAACAATTGTTATATGTGAAATAATTTTTTTTTTTTTCTTCTAAATATATTTTACACAATGTCCAAGTACTATAATTATCAACTTGGAAGAGGAAACCGTTGTCAAATACTTGCAATCTGAAATCTTTTATATCGCAAGATTTTTTATAACTACGCAATCTTCAGGTTTCAGAACAAAAATAAACATTTTCTGTTCACAAATTTAGGCCAAGTTGGATCTTAGATACTATTATTATTACATGTAGGCCGCCATGCTACCAATGATGTTTCCAAATTCTGAAATTACCATTTAATCAAAACAGAAATAAACTAACAGAATCAATTGATCACAACATAAATAGTTTCGGGAGAGTGTAACTCACTCATTTAGTCAAAACAAGAATGTGTTAAGAACACTTCAGTTTGAGGTATATCTGCAACATATATACTAAACGTTTTGAGTTCCAAAATAATCATAACAGATATATACTAAATAAGAGCATATGAGATTTATAACAGTGCAACTCAATCATACTCTACACACTAACATATTAACATCTAAATTTCAGGAACTCAATACTTTAATCTTAAAAGAAGTATGTTAATTTAAGTATATATACTTATTATGAACAATACCATTAACTTTTGCATTCAACAAATATGTAACTTAATCGTTCAATTTAAACAGAAATTTGTTAAGAATATTTCCCCTTCAGGAGAGTGCTCGAATACCTGAAAAGTTCTCTGTATGTCCCTTTCTTTTTTTTTTTTTTTTTTTTTTTTAACGTGGGTCATATGGGCTATAACAAGGGTCCGGTAAGTTGTCACATGATAAATAGTATCCTATTCAAAGCGCAAAGTAATCTCCGACTTGGCAAATTGTCAAACATCAATGGGGAAAATGGCTACACTCTTTCTTTGTCCACATGATGAACTAAACCGCTTACAGCACAGGTTTTAATTGACTATAAAGAATATTTGAGTTTAGAATAAGTATAACTTTGTTAACCAATACAATAAACATGAACTTTTTGAATTTCTAGAACTCTTATCATTTAATCAATGCAGATAACACTGATTTATAATTATGTTAAAAAAAAATATGAGGTTTTCAGTTTCTGAAACTATCATTTAATCCAAACAGAAATAAACTAACAACATAAATAGTTTTGAGAGAGTGTAACTCACTCATTTAGTCAAAACTGGAACATGTTTAAAACACTTTTAAAGGTTCTTAATCATTAAATGACTACAGCATTCACATGTTAGGAACGTTTAAGCTTAAGTAGAGTGTTACTCATTTTCTTTTTTATAGTTTCCAAACTTCGCTTGTGGATAAGTCCTTTGTTCAAGAGACTTTTACGCTGTGCATTTTGTACTTCTTTATTGTTTGGGCACTTTAAAGTTAGAAAATTTGTCTTGAAGAGCCGTTGAAGTTCTTGTTCTTCATCACTGAGCCATTTCTGGCGTGTGGATGTCTTCCCTGTAATATACAGAATAACATGTAAAAATATCACTCAATAACAACAAAATGAAATAATATATTTTCCTGGTTTATTTCATATTAGTATAATTGTACAGGTTTGCGTCAAGATATGAATCTTATGAACAAATAATTCACTTTATTAAAAATGGCATCTTATCCTCTTGGACAATTTCAATCGAGGGGCACATTCAAGGAAAAGACTAAAAAGAGAGAGAGAGAGATGGGGTTTAACGTCCACTCAACACAAACTAGGTCATTTCGGGACTAACATGGTTTAATTAAACGCAAGGGAAATTTTCAAAAGAGATGTCTTGTAATATAACCCATGTTTATTACTCAAATATTTTCTCAATTAGCAGAATGTCATAAATAAAGACAATGACTACGAAGTTATTCATCGAAGTTTCACGGGGTTGTTTGTATTTGACTTGACACCTCCTCACCGTCCCTACGTCTAATACCATGTAACGAGAAATTGTGATTACTTACTGAGCCACCTTGGAGTAAATAAAGTAGATTGCTACGTTAAAGTATATTGTAGAAATGTTGCATTAAAATTAAACAAAAAAATCCTATTACCTTTAGATTTTCTTTCAGTAATGTCATCCTTATCTACTTCAAAATCAAAAATGTCTGGGATAATGTCACCGGTGATAATGTCCTCTGCAGGTGTGTCTTCAGAACATGTAAGAATTTCTTAAAAAAAAAAAAAAAAAATTTTAATCTCAAAATATATGTCAAAACTTATTTTGGAAATAAAACAATGGAACAATACAAAAGACGGGCAATGGGGAAGAGAGCAAAGTGCCCAAGACAGTCTGATTTAATTTTCAAAATCTGATTTACTTCTGGCAAAAACACTTTGAAGTTCTGGAAAAATCAACTGATCAAAAAGTCAATTGAATTATTTGTTTTAACCAATTATGCTAAGCAAGTCATCTCTTAGATAATATAGTTCTATTTAAGGACGTTTAAAACATACAACCTCTTCGCACATTAATCAAATAAAAATACCTTCAAATTGAATATCTTCCAGCTTTTTGCCAAAAAAATCTTTGACCCTATTTGTATCCTGTATTAGAAGTAACTTAGCAATGTCCACTCTCTCAATAAGATCTGATGTTTGCTGGTAGTGCGTCATATGCACATTCATGTTGTGTCCTAAGTGTCGAACTATCCAGTTTCTTTCAGATTCGGTAGTATCTAAACACTGAAATACAGAAATACTTTGTCTCAACATCATACATGAAGATAATAAAATCAGAAGATTTAGGGAATGAAAGAAATGAAATGGGGTATAGCTTCCTACTGTTCTGCTCCTAAACTGGGCTAATTAAGACGGGCATACACCATACAGCGCACTAGAAGGAAAATTTTGCCTGGGAAGTGGCACTACAGTCTACTCTTATATCGAATTCCAACTGCCAAGGATCTTTTACATGCATGCCAATGTGTACACGACACCTCAGTTTTTCGTACCATTCAAACGACTAGACAGCTGTCCTTGTCAGGCCCTCTGTCCTACATCACTGACAAGAGGAAACCACACCGAAAATCATGATGAACTTTCTCGGCCAATGCAGAGATCGAACACCCGACCACTAAGCTACCATGATCCCCAGGGAATAAAAGGTGAGAGAAAGAGAGAGAGAAATGGGGTTTAACGTCCACTCGACACAAACTAGGTCATTTCGGGACTAACATATGGTTTAATTTTATTTCAATAATCTGCTTGCGCATAGGGGTCTTTAGCAGTGGGAGGAAACCCACGAGGTTGAGAAGGCGCCCCTATCTCCATGCCACATTCGCTCACACCAGGGATAGAAACCACAGGTGACCTGTCAGCTAGAGGTCGAAACGTGGCACTCTAGTCCACCCCAACCCCTGAATAAAAGGTATTTGGATTTCATTTTGGAGGTACTTTTAAGGGGCCATTATTGATAACTAAGTAATATGAAAGAGAGCACCTTTGAGCATTAAATTCTAAATTTAGACCTCTTAAAAGCCTTTTTTCTCAAATCTAACATGTCCATGTAAAATTTATTAAGAATTGGTAACTTAGTTGCATTGCATGCTATCATCACTGGATAAATGGTGTACACTTTACAATTACACATTAATGAACAAGTGATATATGGTAGATTATAAATTACCTGGACCATAGTTGCCATGTATTTGCGCATGTTGGTCGATTTAACCAGGTTTGGTAACTCCAATCCTGCCCCACATGCTATATGTCGGATGGCATCATAACACCGAACAACTCCAGCACCTGAAAAAGTAAGTGAATGAATAATTACTGGATTATCAGAAGAATAGAAGAATAGAAAAAGAGACAGAGAAATGGGATTTAATGTCCACTTGACAGAAACTATGTCATTTTGGGACTAACATGGTTTGATTTTATTTCAATAATTCACCTGTCCTTAAGGGTCTTTAGCAGTGGGAGGAAACCAGAAATAACCCATGAGGTTGGACAAGCGACCCTACTTCTTGTTCCCGACCCAATTGTCCTTATTTGGTAGTAAACTTTGACCTTTTGACGTTTAGTCTATTTTCATTGGCTGAACGGTATGTAAATTAGTCAACCGCGTCACGTGAGAGGTCATGTGATCGACCATGTGATCCATACAACTATGGCGGATAGCTCACGCTGCAGATGGATTTAGTCGGTATTTCGACCCCAAAACAAATAAAATGGCTCGCCAAAAGTATATTTGACAAGACGGAACGACCTTGGCGTCCAAAATGTAATATCTCTGGTATATTTGGTAGTGATAAGCCCGATAATGACCGCGATCAGTCGCTATTTTCGGAAACAATTAGCGTCGTTAGTAATGTATCTCCGACCGCCCCCCCCCCCCACTCATCTGATCCCATCTCAACCCCTTCCCACATTGTGAAACATACAACCCAACATCCTGTGGTGTGAATGAATGTATCTGTTGATGTCTTTAGTCTCAATTATAATTTATTAGAAAGAAATAATATTTTGTTGTGATTTCAGCAACTCGAGACTCAGATCTGTCCCCACCCTCCATCCTACACAAACCCTTAGTACTCAGACCTGTACAGCATCCAAAACTTGTACCACCCTTACTTTTATGAAATATAGGTATTATGTCTCAAATGTTCAACTGCAATAACCTAATTTCAACAAAAAAACAAAAAACAATGCCAATTCTGTTATTTCATGATACATTACTTTGGGTGCATTTTTGTTTGCCGATTTCTCAAATCAGACTTTTATGATGTCATACAGTTTTGTGGACACAATTTCTCAAAAACCGTTCAACGGATTATCCTGAAATTTGGAATATGTAACCAGTGCTATGAGTTGTATGCAATGAAAGAGTTTTAGCATTCTAATTTGAAAATTACTATATGTCGGTGAAGTTCGAAACTTTGATTTCATACAGATTCTCGATCTTTCGAATCTCAAGGGGCACAAAATATTTCAGAATCATCCCAGGTGGATATTATTATTTCATTGCACAGTTTAGACTATCAGGTAATAATTGCAGTTGGAATTTGTAAAATATATGTATTAGGCTTTGAGAAAAAGCTTCCACAAAAAAGCTTCCACAAAAAGTGGACGTGGCCAGTTACCATGGCAACGACGGAAATTTGGGTGACAAAAGTTGTGCATTCCAGATCAACTACCTAAAGGGGTTAATAATATCACATATTTGCTGAAATCTAAGTATAAATATAGAATTTGGTTTTTCGATGAGTAGGTCCCCTTAATAATTCCTCTTATTATTTCCATGAACTTATCAACACGCACAAAAACTTCTCCATAAGCAAAGGTTCTAAGCGTTTGGTGCTCATTACAGTACACAGCCCCTTAAACTTAAACAGCAAAATTCAAAATTAACAAAACAATAACCAACAAATCATACAATCATACCAAGACATAGCCGTGTTAACCCGCTGTTTGGAAACTCTACAAGTTGTGAACTATTTACACTGAAACTGAAAGGAAATTGTTCCTATAACATATCATTATCTGATTTCATATGGAATTAAATTGACATTACCAACCTACATGTGCATATACAAAAGACATGCAATTATCAGGATGCATGTTACTCAGGAGAAATGTTACTCAGAAAATAAGTCAAAATAAAATTATCCACTTACAAAGCATCATCAGACTTGCAATATACAACAACATCTTTATGTATCTTCTTAACACACTGCACAGGCCACTTAACTTTTTTAGGCAGACCTGGCAGGCTTGAAAAATAAAATTTGTGGTTCATCATGTCTTCTGAAAATATAAATAAAACACATAAATGTTTTGTAGCCCAAATCAATAGCCAGACGTGGCAGAGCAAAATTGAACTACATGTCAAGTATGAATAGGGGTTTCAGGTCACGTGTAAAATCAGACAGCCAGCGGCTGAAATATAGCCAAGTTCATCTACGATTCTGAATTACTATTTTATGTAAATTTATTACTAGCAATTATATTGTAATAGTTTAATGTCAATCTCAATATTTGCAAAGATTCAGACTCAAAAATCATCAAAATAAAAGCGAAATTACAGTTTACAAGATGCTAGCAGAAAAATACTGCGCTGACGTCACACGACAGGGAATTTTCCATTGCTACAACCGACTTCATTGGATTTTGATATAGAACCAATAAAACGATAATCCGCACGTTAATGTCATCTAATAATTTGAATGATAATATGTCAAATATTTATAATCTGGATGATACCTCAAAAAAACTAAGGTGCATAAATCCAATAAAGTGGGTCGTAGCAATGGAAAATTCTAGGTCGCGTAACGTCAGAGCGGCATTTTTCTGCCTGGCATCTAATGTAAACAAACGGTAATTTTCGCTTACATTTCGATATTTTTTTAGTCTGAATCTTTGCAAATATCGTGTGTTGATGCCAAAACACAATATTTGTTATATTAGTATACAGAAACATTATTTGTCGTCTGCACATTTGTTGCAGGCGTTTCTGTCCTTTAAACGCTTAAGCCGAGTACGATTTTAGTGTCATTTTTGTCGCGAACAAAGTGCTATATTAGTCAAGAAACTTTATCGGTCTAGAACATCCAGTCGTGAACAGATGTACATTTTATAATTGTGAGAAGAGACTTGATGTTCGAGAAACAGGCGTGTTTGAGACCCAGAAATAAGTAAACGAACAATTAGAATTTAAGGACTGTTGTACCCCTGGAAAGCCTATTAATACGGTATTTGAACTACAAAAACATTGTTAAGAACATTATTATCTATGTGCATTGTTGCCTTTTTTGGAGACTTTTGCAAAGTATTTAATAGCAATAAACTTGTCAGTGTTTTTACCCACTGCAGACTGGCCACGCACTGACGTCGTCGCCATTCTTCACCCATGACCGTTTGTAAGACTAAATGGTCAGCGCATTTGAGTGTAAGACAGTGCACACAATACTTAGTGTTGTGTAGTTTATAACTTATTAACGTTTATTTGACTTGTGAATTGCTTATGCTGCTCGATAATCTATTTTGTATATGCATAAGAGACCAGTGCAGGCTGTTTGTTAGCCTATTGTTTTAGATTAGACTATTTTCCTTTGCAATCTCTTTAGGTCGAATTTAGATTTTATTCTAACACAATTTAAGACTTGATAGTATATTTACTGGAATTCAATGTTATATATTTCAGTTAATCGCTAAGCTAAGCTACGACATGTTATGGTAGTTTAGTTTTGATACATACATGGTTTGTTTAAGTTGAATAAAGAATTATTGGAATAGAAAATTCGTAGTTATTCAAGTGAGCGCATTGACGAGGGCCTTTCCATGGGAACAGAGGGCGGTAGAATTGAAACTACACCACATCGTGATTGACATTAAACTATTACAATACACTTACATAAAATAGTAATTCAGAATCGTAGACTGAACTATATTTCAGCCGCTTGCTATCCGATTTTACGCTTAAGTCACATGACCTGAATCCCCTAGTAACAGGATTACATGTCATTTGCGCCTCGCGTCATTTGGGACTCAAAAAATATGACCACAAAACAATGATCATACAAACAATACGATTAACATTAACTTTATTATAAAAACATCAGTGATTCGATCGGAAATCAAATAATATAATAGTGAACGAGTACTTAACTATTTCTTCCATATGATTAAATTGTGTACAAGTCTTATAAATACATTTATCTATTTTAACAATACGTTTCATAACACGATTTGTAGTTTTTGTCTGTCACATAATTTTCAAATGTTTCTATTCATTCGTCCATGATAGACACACGTATGTGTGACAACCATAATTGAAATTGCTTTAAAATACAATTCCGTACGACTATGCCAGATACCTTTCAATAATAATAACGACAACATGTTTAAAACTTTAAAGCCTCTGTCAGCATGTGTATATAAAAAAATTTAACGGTAGATGTTCCTTAAATTTAAACGTAGCATCGCTGGCTTAATGACATAGAAATTCCAATCAATGTCATGTGTCATCGGCGGATTTGGCAATGGCGGAGAAAATATATTATTATTAATGATTGTTTCTCGGTGTAATTTGGTGTTCTATCAGAGGATTATATTCAACTAAGATTTAAATTTCACCAACAACTGGTCAGCAAAACCATTAAATGTATGTATGATCTAATTATTATTTTAATATCTACCGGTACCTGGAATTCATACGGAGTGTCAAAGAAGCGCGATAAATCAGTCGGCCTCGGGCCAAGGGACCGACGTCTGTGTCGAACACGGGTCCAAAATATCGTTTATATTGGGTCCCAAATGTCGTTTATATTGAGTCCCAAATGACGCCAATGAAGTCCCAAAAGTCCTCAACTGGGTCCCAAATGTCGTTTGTGTTGAGTCCCAAATGACGTGATACCAGTATCAGTACCCGACAGTGTTGCAATAGTCACCTTATTTCTTGACACAACAATTTTTATATGTCAAATAAAAAATTTTCTTTTCTTCTAAAAATAATTTACACAATGTCCATGTAGAATAATTATCAATTTGGAAGAGGAAACCGTTGTCAAATACTTGCAGTCCGAAATCTTTTATTTTTACAAGATTTTTTATAACTATGCAATCTTCAGGTTTCAGAACAAAAATAAACATTTTCTGTTGACAAATAATTTAGGCCTAGTTAGTTGTATCTTATTCTAAGCTGTATACAGTGTATTACAATTACATGTAGATCGCCATGTTAAACATGTTTGTTACCCGCGATATTCACTATTTCACGATACCGCTCGATTGGTTCGACATAGATCTAATACATTATGGGGTTTACCATAAATTATCTTATTCATATCTACAAAATAATTCCGTTTGTCATAGGGGGAAATATGTCAAGGTAATTTTCATACTAACGGTGAAATATCCTAATCTCTTCTTTCTATAAGTATAATTCTGTATTCTTTTCAGTGGTGGCGCGAATTGAGCGGAAATAATGATATGCGCATGCGTGGATTTTTACTGATTTCCTGTATGAATAAATTCCCGACACGAAAATTGGAAATTTCTGTAATAAATAATTCATTGAATATCAAAAATTTCGGAAATTAGATCGCACGCATCAATAAGTTTGAATTTTGATGATTAATTCCAAAATGAAGCAGAATGAGAACTGATCACGTGAGGAAGTACGTCATCACGACCAACAAGCAAAATGAAAATAGCAATCTATCTATCGACGATACACACTAATTGGCCAATAAGCTAACACATTGTCTTACGCAACACTTCCAACTGGAATACAAAGTAGTCCTTAGAAAATACTCACCATTTACATAGACTTTCCTGAGAATTTCCTACTTCAAAAATAATCTCCGCCTGTTTTTTCACACTTCACAATCACAATGCCGCCATGTTGTTTCCGTTCAGTGTCAATGGGCATGCCCACAAAACTACTTGTAATTGCGCATGCGCACATTTGGAGCAGCGGGTTATACGAGATTCATGGCTGAGTCCAACAGGATGGACACTGAGAAGTTGGACACCAGGAGCATGGACTAATCACTGTGGGGTTAAATCTATTTTTTAATTCGGATAACCTCTCTCTGATGAATTGTACTCACACAGCATAAAAGTTTTGTGAGGTTAACCCCCCAAACCCAAAAAACCCCACAAAACATGTAGTGCATACAAATAACCCCTAAATGAGGAATGAGTAAGAACGGACAGACCGACGGACGGACGGACCGACAGACGGACGGACGGGGGCGACGGCAATATACGTCCACATTTCTATGTGGGCGTATAAAAATAGTCAATGAGTACTAGAGTACTAGCTATTTCTTCCATACGATTAAATTATGTACAAGTCTTATTCTTAGTTGTGGACGACATCACCAATAGTTGTGGACGACTCCACCAACAGGTATGGATGACTTTGCTTGTGGACGACTTGACTGGTACCCTTTTAAACATTGAACAATAGAATTGCTTATCACAGCAAAGCCTCAATCTGACTAAAACCAATACATAACTTGTATTTGGTTTCATTTACTACACTAGGAGGATCTGGAAGTGTTGTTATATTACCGGCGTTTTGATTGAAGTGAGGGATTAGCCAATGAATCGATCTTTTACTGTGACTTCTTGGCATCAATTCTAAAATCTTTTTTAAACTGCAATTTTGGAATTTAGGTGGTTTGTGTTTTGAGAAGTCTGTTCTACCGGTACTTGTATAACTTCTTATGATGATTTAACTCAGATTCCTTAAATGAACATGCCTTAATTTAACTCTTAAAACTTTAAGGTACGTTTAATTCAACTTCAAGGCAAAATGCAATAACATAATATTGTATTTTATTTCGCATTGTAATTTGTTGTCCTGCATAACATTATGCAAATTTGTTCATATTTCAATGCGTTTATAGTACAAGGAGTTTAGTTGTGTATGGTTGTTAATGTAAACAGTGGAAAACTCTTGTCATCATTGTCCGCGAACTTACTTAATCCGCCATCTTATTCTTGCTCGATTTCGGTCAACAAAATATATTTACCACCAAATAAGACAGATCAGGTGTATTGAGTGCACAGTCAATTTGCAAATAAAAACTATACCGCCTTGCACGTCGATTTTAAAAACGAACAATACAATACTTACCTGAATGAAACTTGGCAGAAAACAGGTTTAGGCAACAAAAATATTATTGTTGATACCGGAAGCTGTCATAAGAACAAGAGTTATTTCCCCTTTATATAATTGACAGACCTTATTAACATTAAAGCTTTCAAATATTATAAATACGATCTATGATAAATGCAATATTTTAGAAGCACAAAGCTGAACAGTTTTAGTTTTATAAGAACGTCATTATTTGCATAGAGTTGCTTCCCTTTACCCATCAAACGATCAAGACGATTTTCCTTACAACAACGGCACCAGGTCGTTGGGTCGTTCTCGGAGCTGACAAGGGGAAGCACTGGAAACCCTCAGTAGAACAACTTTCTCGGTCAATACCGGGATCGAAACCCAGAACTCCTGGTTAGTGATGGCTGTTGTTTACTACGCAAGAGGCCCCGGGTTTGATCCTTGTGTTTGGCGTAGAAAAGTTCTCAAGATTAAGCCTACCAACACGGTTTTCCAGTGTAGGACAGAGAAAAAGTGCCCAGTGGTTTGGATCCTTGACATTCATTTATATAAGAACCCTAGACAGTTGAAATTCCATGACGAGTTTGCAAAAAACGCTTTTACCCCTGAAACACTTTTCGCCTTGTATATGTAGTATGTACATCGCATGCATGGCCAATAATATGGTCCTATGTCCATCTTCATTACGACATTAGTTCTAAAATTAACAATAAGCAGGATAAATTCAGTATATTGAAAAAAAAAACAAACACATGCTTTCAGATATTGTAAAAATCATTTAATGAGACCAAAAAATGCAAATTTTATGTTACAGTTTGTATACAGAAAACATTTATTGTTATCACATAAAAAAAGACAGAAATGAAGCTTAAATTAATTCAAAAATATCTCTTTAACAGTTGGCCATTATATTGTAATAAAGAATAACTTCTGTATGCCTTGATAAAACAAAACAAAAAAAAAAATGTCTAGCTCTTCATGTTTGAAGGTATTCTAGAACACTTCAGATTCCAAAACATATCAATAACAAAAATTTAAAGGAAAAAAAAAAAAAACAGTATATTGTTGGTCCAGTTTCATTTAGAGCAAAACATAAAATAATCAATAAGAACACAGACATATTGTTTTCATGTACTTTCTATAATATCCTCTGTATCGAAAGTTAAAGCTATAGAATAAAAGATGTTATATGCAAATAGCCTACAGTATTATATGGCAGTATTTATCAGTAGCAATTAATATTGGTTACCAGTCAAGCCTCTGAACCCATGCATAATATACAACTTAGAGATTAAGATATTCAGCTTAGCATACAAGTGATCTGTTTAAATCAAAATTCAGGATTAGATTTAAATAAGTTGTATGATCATATTGAAATTTTGTTTCAAGATTGCACAAAAAGTCTTTACTACGGCTGATTTTTGTTACATAGTTCTTTGTGGAAGTACATGTACCTATCTAAATGTCCTCTGATGTGCAAGGACAATGTGATTTTGGGGGGTTCATAAAACTTTCAGGTTACTTCTAGGCCAAAAGATAGTGTATACAATGTGACAATATTATTATATTAGAGTTCAAAATTCAACACAAGAAAAACACACACACGCACAAAAAATAAGAACAACACTGACGGTAACTTTACATTTAGTATGTGACTCACTGAAAAGTTGAAATTATATTTTATAACACGACTAGACAGAGTAGAGAAAAACACAGAACATCCAACAAAACCAGAGCCATAACTCTAAATTAACTGTTCTCTGAGTGATGAAGACCCTGGCTAGTGGTACTTAAATTTCTCACCATAATATTATGATAAAAGGCTTATTTTGGATTTTTGTTTTTAAATATAAATTAACACAATATAAGTTAGTCGTTGCAATGTTAATACAATATGAAATATTGTCCTCAAAACATTCTATTATACAAACTAGTGCGCAAAAAATAACGGAAACATCTTTACATTCACACAATAGTCACTTCTACCATATTAGCGAAATGTCATTGATCAGATGTGCTTGTGTATTGAAAATGAATCTAGTCTTCATGAACTCTTGAATCAAATCATGTCCAAGAAACATAAATTATCAGTCAAATGACCCAAATCTAATTAAGCTAGCACTTATTTTTACATATAAAATTAGCCTCACATAAAATAATAATAATAATAAATGTGTATATAATATGTATATATGCAAATATGTACATTTAGTGGAAAAATTGAAGAAAATGGAAATTATATATAAAAATGTCATTTTTGCTATCATTATTTTATATTTAATTTTTTTATCATTCTAGCCCCTAATATTAATTAATTTAAATGTAAATTAATTATTGCACATAAGCATAAATAAAGAATTTAACAATAACTAGGAAATTTCAGTGTGTCTGAAGTAACTCCTGACTATTTTGATGTATGATAAGATGTTGACGGGACTTTTTAAGGTATAAACGATTTTAATACTCTCTTTCTTAAAATATTCTCTACAAAATCCTTAAAGCACCGTGTGACTTTTTGATCATATAAATGGAAGTACATAACAAGCACACTAATTTGTGCACAAGTAGTTTTTGTTTTACAAAATTTGTATCAAATTCTAGCAAAATCTAGATTGTCTAACTTAAATAACTGACATTTAAGTCATTTCATTAACCAACAATACCAGATCTCTCATGTTATTTCTAGCAATCACTGATGTGTTGTTCACTCATGTTAAAGCTATTATTAGTTTTAATTTGTGATAAGTGTTTGCGCCATTTTATTGATAATCGACTAATTCAAATTTACTCCATTTAAAAAAATCAGCAAATCTAGATTAAATTAAATCACCTCTAAGAAATTTAAATGTACATGTTAAACAGTGTACAGTGCATTCCTTTTTAATTTCCTAAAATAAAATACAAGAAAGAATATGTTCTCGCTCCTCTATTTACATTTTATTAGGGAGCATTCAAATTATAGATTCTCCTTTCCCTAACCAGAGATCAGTAGGAATGAACACTTAATAGCATTTGTAATAGAATGCGTCTCTCAGGCATCAACATTAACAAGCTAACTTTATTTTTTACTTATTCTAATTGGACCAAACAAGTCCTGCCTGTGTAAGATACAGTACTGGGATAGATATAATTGGCTTAATTAAAAGGAAAATCTGAATATGTGCAACCGTCCTGTCAAAATAACCATTTAATTACTACTAAAAAAGTGTACTGTTTCAATTATGTTAGTCTATTTGTGCTCCCTTATTTACAAGTAGTACATTCCTATACAGTAATGCTATCTATACATAAAGCATTTATAATACTTCAAATGGTATTTAATTATTTGGCGTACATCTTCTGAAAGTAATTAATGTATTTTCTACTTCTATTATAACAATTATTATGTCCTGTAAAAATCATTATGATGGTGAAAGTTCTTTAAACATAAAACCGTTGATAATGGACAATTTGATAACTTTACAAAACTGAAATGAAACATCTGAGATTTAATATAAACGAGACACTATGCCAAGTAAACACATGTTGAAGGTGCTAAAGGCAAGGTGCTTACTCAAGAACCCCATTTTTACTCAAATTAAAATTTATTCACCCTATGCCTATACCTAAATTGTACTACATATTCTTTATGTTGATGTATTTTAGAGCAAAGATAAAGTCTCAATATGTTCCTTAAAAGTTATCTATCACTATGTTATAGATCTGATAAAGGTAATTTAACTTCAAATATTAACCTGTGTGTTTGTGAAAGTGTAAATAGAAGAAGTGGAAATAGTCTAAATGGAAGTAAATTACTCTAGTTGGGGGAATTTACCCATTTGTAACTTTTTTCTCAATTTGAGCTTTTGGTGACCTCATATTATCATTACATATCAATCTGTAGAGAAAATTCCCTTTGTCAGAACTAAATGTTAGACAGTTAAGTTGGTTCAGAATTAAGATTGGTAAATTATATGCCATGAAAGTGTTAATATATCTCTTCTATATTAAATCTCAATATTAACTTAAATGTCTACTAAACAATGTCCAATGATTTGGCACCATTAACACATAAATATGAAAAAAAGCTAGAAAAGCATAAAGAAATCTTTGAACAGATTTGGTGTATATATAAATATTATATCAAATCAATAAAAGATATTGTAAGCAGTATAATTAGCATGAGAATACAAAATAGATCAAATATGGACATTCTTTGAAAAGTCTATAAAGTTTGACTTAAAAAATAAAAATTAATGACATATTTACCTATTTGGATATAAAAACCAAAATTTCCTTTACAAAGATAGAAAACTTCTGAATTTAAATTAGAAACGTTTTTAAATCATTTTACTATCAAATTAATACATCTTTTTGAAATAAAAGTACAAAGTTCAAAGTAAAGTTATGAACTGAGATAAGGACATATAGTATAAGTAATGAAGATGAAGAATAAATGAATTATTAGAGCTTTACTTATAATACCTATACAACAGAATATAATAATATAATAAAGTATCTTGTTTGTTCCCTCCACTTAAACACACAATATATCATGACTTGATCAAATAATAAGTAAACAAAATCTAGGAATCCTTCAAATAATCAACAAGTGCATTTTAGATAAATTATCTTGATTATTTCTTGGTATGCAAGCATTAAAAAATACCCTCAAACCTCCAAGAAATATACCCATTTTTCACTTTCTCTATACTGTTATGTCTTTTTTCCCTAATAAAAAAAATGAAGGGAATGCTTCCATAATATCAATATTAGGTTAACAGTAATAATAAAAAAAATGAAGGAAATGCTTCCATAATATCAATATCAGGTTAACAGTAAGCAAGTTCAATTTTGTTGTGAGTAAAATCTGTCTGTATCATGACTTGATTAAATAATGAGTAAGCACAATCTAGAGATCCTTCAAGTACACAACAAGAGATTTGCTCCAGTACATTTTAGATAAATTAATCTGTATTCAAATTGATCTTGATAATTTCTTGGTGTTCTATCAAGGGTATAATGCAAGCATTAAAAAATACCTTTTAACCTCTAAACAATATAATACCCATAATTAACATCCTTATTTAATATGTCATTTTTTCTAATAAATAAAAGGAATGCTCCCATAATATCAATATTTGGTTAAAGATACTTTCCCACAAAAGTATGTATCGGGTGGTTATTTTCAATACAAGTATGGACAATTTTGGTGTATATGGAAGCAGACATCCAGTATTACTAGAAAAATACCTGAGTCCTGGAAAAACACCCATAAAATGTGCATAATACAAATCGGAGGGTGTCACCAAGACACAATCATGACTTCTTTTTATAGATTTTTTATAGCTTGGGTTATATCCTTGCTTATACAATGTTTGAGAGGGATTTGAAACAAATTTGGGCAGATTTATTACTTTTAACAAGTTTTTAGTCTAAATATATCTATCATCAAATTACCTAGTTTGTACATGGAAAGGTATTTTTAACAGTAAGCAAGTTTAATTTTGTTGTGAGTTAAGTCTGCCTGCATCTGGTATTAAATATAATAATATATTGAAGCTATGTCACACTAAAATAAATCATAAACATATTTTTGTGAAACTTTATAAACAAAGCTTCAATTATTGTTTACAAAAATGTGATCAAATCCAATGACAAATTGTGTTTTTAAATCAAAAATATATATTTCTACTTCAATCCACATTTTCTTTTGTCCTACAATTTTTCTAGTGAGCAAATCAAAATGAAAACATAATAATAATAGTTTATCTGTGTCCAAGTTCTTGGCGTATAACTGAAATAAAAATAAAATTTTACAATGATAACATATCTCATACTATTAACTAAAGTATTAACATTATTTTATGAAAATTTTAACTTAATTTTTACCCTGTGTATAGATTACAATTACACGTACAACTATCAAACTTGCTTGCCATACTCATGAGAAATTTAAATGCTGGGAGTCGCTAATCAACCCTTTAATCAGGGCTTTCCAGGATGAAACAATGACATTCACTCGACACAAACCTGGTCATTTTCGCGATTAACATATGGTTCAATTTTTATTTCAATACTTTGCATGCTCATAGAGGTCTTTTGCAGTGGGAGGAAACCAGAAAAAAAACCACAAGATTGGACAGGCGACCCTATTCCTTGTCATATTTAACATTTAACCAAGGAATTGAAACCATGCCAGTTGACTCAATGACACACCTTATGATGCTAACCATTCAGCCATCCAACCCCTATCTTCTCAATTTGATAAATAGAATAACGCCTGTGACTTGAATGTGTTTATCATTGAAAAGAATGAAACGACATAGGCCTTACATACTGACTGTACATTCTCTATTATGTGGCCACGTACTGTATTGCCAATACCGACACTACTTGTGAGATGATTTTCAAATATAGCTAGGTAATCAACAAGCTTTTTTGATTGGCATTTAGTAATTGAACATATTATTAACACACGGTACAATTTTTATGGATACACAATTACTGAGTTTGATATTAAGCGACGTTTCGACAAGGATGCTCCTCGTCGAGAGCATCCTCGTCCAAACGTCGCTTAGTATCAAACTCAGTAATTGTTTATCCATAAAAATTGTACCGTGTGTTAATCAACAAGCTGTTGCTCCCTCATGATATTCCTGTCATCCCAATATACCGAGTTGACCAAGAATATATAATATGTGTAAAACATACCACTTAATATTTCTAATTTCATTTTCTGAATTTCTTGCCTCATTTCCATGATAATTTCTTGTTTCATTGTTTCTAAATCAGACGATCCACTTAGAGAACTAATATTTTCTTGTCCAGTCAGTGAAGCATTTCTTGTTCTTAAAGTAAAAAAAACATTTGACTTTTAATATAATGTTTCATTTATAAGTCATTCTATGTTGTAACGCATTTGCCAGTAATATCAATGTTGTTTGGGATGGGGTGGGGTGGGACTTGCATCTGCCAAAAGTACATATCAATCAATTGTTTATGGCAATAAAAACAGAAGCATTAAAACACGTATGATACACGTTATAGGAACAGTAACTCCATTTCATACTCATACTTCATTTCAAGATAGGCTGGCACTGCCAGGCAGGATACGCCCACATTTTCGAGAGATGGATAGAGAACAAACAATACGGAAAGTGATTTTTCCTACATCATTAAGTCCTGTATTTCATACTGTATTGGGAGCAGCCATTTTGTTGGTCAGTTCCAGTCTGATATTCATGAAATTCGAAGTCGACAATGATTATGGTGTGACGGTACACAACCTAGAAATGTGACTTTTCGTCAAAATCGGATAAGAATTGTGACCTGTACAGAGTCAACAACCATGATATACCATATCTTTACACTATTCGCGTACAAACGGCGACCATTTCGTCCGGCAATTTTGGTACCATTTTCACGAAATACGAATAATTCAGGAAGTTATGATCCGATATGCGCAAATACCGAAAGGAACCAAGATCTTTGGGTTATAACCATGCATTTCAATTTTCATCAAAATCGAATTAAAATTGTGACCTTTACAGGGTCCACAACCTTGATATACCATTTTTTAACAGTATTCACGTACAAACGGTGGCCATTTTGTATGGCAATTTTGGTCTGATTTTCCCGAAATTTGAACTCAACCTTCCTTACGGTGTAACGGTAATATAATCAAACGTTTTTTTAAATCGGATAATAATTGTGACCTCCAAGCTAAAAAAAAAGGCGATTTTGCGTATAATCAGGGGCCATAATTCAGGAAGTTACGATCCGATATGCGCAAATATCGAAAAGAAGCAAGATCTTTGGGTTATAACCTTGAATTTCAAGTTTCATCACAATCGAATCAAAATTGTGACCTCCACAGGGTCCACAACCTTGATATACCATTTTTTAACAGTATTCGCGTACAAACGGCGGCCATTTTGTATGGCAATTTTCGTCCGATTTTCCCGAAATTCGAACTCAACCTTCCTTAGGGTGTAACGGTGATATAATCAAACGTTTTTTTAAATCGAATAATAATTGTGACCTCCAAGCTTAAAAAAAGGCGATTTTGCGTATAATCAGGGGCCATAATTCAGGAAGTTACGATCCGATATGCGCAAATATCGAAAGGAAGCAAGATCTTTGGGTTATAACCATGAATTTCAAGTTTCATCAAAATCGAATCAAAATTGTGACCTCCACAGGCTCCACAACCTTGATATACCATTTTTTAACAGTATTCGCGTACTAACGGCGGCCATTTTGTATGGCAATTTTCGTCCGATTTTCCCGAAATTCGAACTCAACCTTCCTTAGGGTGTAACGGTGATATAATCAAACGGTTTTTTAAATCGAATAATAATTGTGACCTCCAGAGGGACCACAAGCTAAAAAGGGTGATTTTTCGGACAATCAGGGGCCATAATTCAGGAAATTACATTCCGATAGCCGCAAATATCGAAAGGAACCAAGATCTTTGGGTTACAAACATGCATGTCAAGTTTCATCAAATTCGGTTCAAAATTGTGACCTCTATAGGGTCCACAAGCTAAAAACGTGATTTTTCGTACAATCAGGGGCCATAATCCATGAAGTTTTGATCCGATACATGCCAATATCGAAAGGAACCGAGATCTTTTGGGGATAAACCTATATTTCAAGTTTCGTCAAAATCGGATAAGAATTGTGACCTGTAGAGAGTCCACAAACAAATTGTGGACGGACGGACGGACGTCCGGACGGACAGGGGCGACGACATAATACGTCCACATGAAAATGTGGGCGTATAAAAAGGTATTCAAGGTTTTAATAGAGAGAGAGAGAGAGAGAAATGGGGTTTAACGTCCACTCAACACAAACTAGGTCATTTCGGGACTAACATATAGTTTAATTTTATTTCAATAATTCGCTTGCGCGTAGGGGTCTTTAGCAGTGGGAGGAAACCGGAGTGCCCGGAGGAAACCCACAAGGTTGAGAAGGCGCCTCTATCTCCATGCCACATACGCTCACACCAGGGCTCGAAACCACAGCCGCGAGCCAGAGGTGACCGGCCAGCTAGAGGTCGAAGCGCGGCACTCTAGACCACTAGGCCATCCCAACCCCCCGGTTTTAATAGAAGGGTGAAAAAAAAACTTTAATTGCAGGGTGAAAACAAACTTTATAATTTTACGAAAACTTACATTTTTGGAGATTCTGAACCATTCATTTGTTTGGACTGAATTGCATTAGATTTGTCCCAGGATTTAGTTGGTGCTGGTGCTGATGTACTATCTGGTTCCTGAAATAATCATTCTTTTATTGAGTCAAGTATAATAAATGATGTCATTTTTATACCGAACAGTCTTTTATATGGGATAACAGGGATCACAAGCCCTAGAGGTATCATACATTATAAATGCATGTATCTACATATTACAAGTTCTTTTTAATGGATCTACGATTAGAAATTACAATTTTTGAATGCAAATTCAATTTTTATTAAAGGCTGTATGATTTGTATCAAATGCATTCTAAAGTTTCTAAATCCAGCTTGATATCTCGTATTTCATGTCATTTGACAGTAAGACTTTCGTGATGAAAGACAACTACATTTTTCTGTAATGTATGATTTAACGTTTAAAAATGTTTTACGACGAATTTTTGTTGTTTTGACAGCGTTATGCCTGACCATGATTTTTAGTCATTTCGGGTAATGATTGAAATTTTCAGTCATTGCACAGCCATTTCCCATAATGACTGATTCATTTAGTCATTAACACAAATTGACTGAAGCATTTCAAGAAGTGTTCTCATGTGTACAAACCAGTGAATGTTTTCCATATAAATTGGAGTTTTCTTTTAATATTCTAGCTGACAATCCTAATTACCTGTCCTACATTTTCTGCCTTTAAACGTCTCTGAAGTAATTTTTTCTGCATTTCACTCATGACATCGCCAATTCCTGCATTTCCACCACGTCCCATAGTACCGGATCCACTACCGCCACCACCACCTCCTATAGAATCTGATATAGAATTATTCTCTTCTGTCTGTAAAATACACAAATACTCATTATATTATTAATTATACAATAGATTAATCAGTTTATTGTAAAATGAAAATTCAAAAAATCAAACACATTAATTGTTTCCTATCATACAATTTTATTACCATAATTTGTTCACTAACATGCTAGAACAAAAATAAATATCAAATATTATTTACATCCATTCACATTCAAAAGTATTCTTACTAAGATGCATATAGGTCCAAAAATGTTCAAATTGATCAATTGTGACATAAGTTGTAGCCATTTAAAGTCTAGGCTAGTTCATAATATCAAGGCATGAAATGTGATTTCTCCTTCAAATTCCATGGGGAAGTGTCTTGCTCCTAAAAAAAAGTTTGTGCGCTAGAAACGAGTATGTATTAGAAGATCCTTGTTTGAACCCAACTTACCTTTTGAACTTTCTTTAATTTTGCTCCTTGTAATGCAGCAGCGAGTCCACTAACAGGTGCTGCTGCTTCTGAGGAATTGGGCTGACCACCTGCTGGAGGGGGAGGAGGGGGTGGTGGTGCTCCAATGTTTGGAACGGGAGGAGGTTTGGGAGCACCAGGTTGAGCAGAGGGGGGTGCTGGAGCAGGTGGGGGTGCTGGTGGTGTTGGTGCCGGTGGTGCTTGAGGCACACTAGGCGACGAATCATAATGACCACCATCATGTAGATTTTCTGCAATAAAAATTAAATAGGTTTACTAAGCTAACACTAACTCTTAAACAGTACACATCAACAGATTTGCCCTTGGGTTTATTTGTAGTGAACAGTGTCAATATTTGTGTGCCCTTAGATCTGTAAATATAGTTATCACCATTACACCATAGACGTTAAACTTTATACAGTACTTTAGTCTTAAAATAGACCCAGTCAGTCCTTGCTTAATTTCACACACACTAAAATACTATCCAAACATATGGTTAAATTATCTGATATTTAATTTCTAATCTGGAATCCCAGAAACTAGAAATCTGTCCTATACTCAATTATATTACTGATTTTGTGTACTCTAATCAATGTTCAACAATTGGCGAAATAATTGACATTTGACACTAGTAGTAATAATTTAGCAATGGGATTTAAGCTTAATTATAATGGTACCTACCATCTCCACCTGAAATCTGTCTTTTATGGACCTGATAATCATCTCTTTGATGTCTGTGAATAATGAAGTAAAAAATTTATAAAACATATGAATGAAACAAACTAAATTTGATCTGACCTCCGCAATAACGTTAGTTTGTCCACGTTGAGCTGAATGCTTTCGCCAATGAGTGTCAAGGTCATAAAATGGCAGCTGAAAACGTAACGTCCGCTCACTTCAGCCCATTGTTTGTTCACCCTACGACGGATCTCACCGAACCGTATGACGACGACCTTGACATAGAACGGAATATTATCAATGAACATGTGATAGCAAACACAAGCGTGCGTGCGCCCAACTGAAGACGACGAAGAAGAAAATTAACGCCAAACTCAACCTATTGAAAATGCCTACGCATGTTGAATGAAATAAATATTAATGTTAGAAAATTTTGAATGTACAGAAAAGTTTATCATTTTTAAATCGAATAACGTTCTGGTGATTTGAAGCAAAATTATAATAATACTTCCAGTTTTCGAAGTTACAATATTTCCGGTTTTGACAAAACTGGGTATTCCAGATCTCTGTGACATCCGACATATTGTAACGATCCCGTACAATGTCGGATTTGACAGAGTCCACTGTAGTATACCGCAGGAATGTTTATTTAAGGGAGACAATCAATATGGACAAGAATTACTGCTTAATTTTAATAAATTATACTCGACAAAAATCTGATACATTTTAGTGTGGTAAATAAAAAGATAGATTGCCAGGCAACGAAACATACGCCCAAAGCAGCTAAATCATCTGGGCAGTCAACAAGGGTTGTCGCATATTTTTACTTTTTTCGTAATGAAACATTTGTAATACACTAAAAACTGATTAAGAGTAACAACTCATTACATGAAACATTTAACATCATGGATTTAGCGGTTCAGTTATCAAAATTCATTGAGAATCAAAATACTTGTTCGTTTCAACACCTTAAACTCTGTGTATCAATCTGAAGTCAATCGGAGATAAGTTTGGCCTCTATAGCATCACAAGATTTTTTGAATTTATCAAAGGAGATAACTCTGGCAGTAATTATTTGAAATCCCTGAAAATCAATAGGCTTCTTTGTCTCATGACCTTAAACATTGTGTGTAAATTTAAAGTCGATTGGATATTAACTTTGGCCTCTAGAGCTTCCACAGGATTTTTTGAAGTGATCAAGGGCCATAACTCTGGGAGTAATTATTGAAAATCAATGAAAATCAAAAGGTTTCTTCGTCTCATGACCTTAGACACTGTGTATAAATTTAAAGTCAATCGGAATTAACTTTAGCCTCTAGAGCGTCCACAAGATTTTTTGAAGTGATCAAGGGCCATAACTCTGGCAGTAATTATCGGAAATCGCTGAATATCAATAGGCTTCTTCGTCTCATGACCTTAAACACTGTGTATAAATTTAAAGTCAATCAGATATTAACTTTAGCCTCTAGAGAGTCCACAAGCAATTGTGGACGCCGGACCGACAGACGGATGGACGGGGGCGACGACAATATACGACCACATTTCAATGTGGGCGTATAAAAAATGACCGTTGCCCATATTGGTACAATATATAAGGGTCAATTATTAGCTGATTTGTATATTGGCATATAAGCCATATAGGTAGCTAGTGTAACCAATGAATGACTGATTACTATTTGGACCAATTATTAAATTAAACTTAACCTAACTTACCTGTCACTGTCGGTGTCTATTGGTCCAACAACGTTTATTTGTGAATATATAGTCTGTGGAGGAGGAGGTGCAGGAGTAACTGGGGGAGGTGTACGGTACATATCTGAAACAACAAAATGACATGCATTTGACAAATTTAACAAGATGACTAGTCACCAATATCCCGTGCCTTTGAACTTGTTTGGAAGGAATAAGGAAAAACAACTTCTTTATGCTATCGGTAATCAATAGATCAGATTTTGCAAACAGTGTCACCATGGTCCTAATATTAAGGCTCTGTTTAGTGGATATTGCTCTCTATCTCTGAAAACAAATAGTTGATAGCTATTTACTAGAAGATTTGAGATAATTTATGACACTAAGCTCTGGTTTTAAAAATTAGTCATGACAACTTAGGAAATAGAGATATTTTGTAAGTGGAGAGGACTGGAACTCAATTTATATAATATGACTTATATGTAATGTATAGCTGTTTGTATTGTTACAAAATTTTGGACCAATTAATGAATCTATAGTGCATTTCCAAATACCAGAATAACCTGGAGCAGGCATAATATATTAATATTATAACACGCATAATATATCCTATAATTTTTGCAAAGAATCATTACGATTGTACTGCCGACATTTGGTACAATCCTCACATTTATTCATGTTTCCTCTTCTCTGTAACTCTAATAAATGCATGAAAAAATTATAAATCTCAGAAATTCCTAAATAGAGAGAGAGAGAAATGGGGTTTAACTTCCACTCGACACAAAAAAGGTCATTTTGGGACTAACATGGTTTCACTTTATATTTCAATATTTCGCTTGGGCATAGGGGTCTTTAGCAGTGGGAGGAAACCGGAGTGCCCGGAGGAAACCCACGAGGTTGAGAGGGCACCCCTATCTCCATGCCACATACGCTCACACCAGAGCTCGAAACTACAGCCGCAAGCAAGAGGTGACCGGCCAGCTAGAGGTCGAAGCGCGGCCATCCCAACCCCCATTCCTTAATAGCAAAAGGCACAACTACTGTAATAGGTTGATGCATGTACAAAGTTTCAGAAGATATCTTGAGCGGACGGAAGGAGATACCCATTTCAATATCCCTCCCTAACTTGTATCGGCGTGGGATAATAAGCTATAATGGATTGGGATTTAATATCTTGTTACAATATTTCTGAGACAAATATATGGTGATGTAATGTATACAATTTTATTCCAACATCATTTACAACTGTCAAAGGTTCTTTTAATATGCACGTCAATATGTACAAGAGGGGACCTTGATTTTCCAACCATATCATAGTGTTTTCTGGATTAATGACTTTTTGAATTTTAAACACCATCAGTCAAATAATTACATCATTCAATCATTGCTAACTAATTAGCTTTTATTAGTTTATTAATTATTATATTTCTTTTATGTTGCATTTATCTAATTACTTTCTTGTTTGCAGTATTTAAGAAATAGACTGAATCTATAAAGTCACAGTTATTTATGAGTCATATTATATGAAAGTAATAGGAAGCAGGTCTTTCATCACAGTACTTGAAATTATCTACTACTTATTATATTCTTAATAAACTTGTATATAAATTTATAGTAACATATATTTCGAACAAAAATATCAAGAACATCCTGGATAATTAATAAGATCAAATTGATTTTCTGACAGGTATTTATCACATCTATATAATGCACTTACAGCAGACTTACCCCACAAATGTACAGGTAGTAATAACTTAACTTGTGCAATGCAATGACTTTCAACCAGTCATACAACTAAACAAAAATCGTCTAATTGTTTCTCAAATCTATTTGCTTAGTTAAAGAGGATTGGCTGAGATGTACATGCAATGTTTCTTAATACAATATTTTTATGTTAATTTGAATGACTTTGAGACTTCACAAGTACTTTTAAAGAGACAATGATCCCCCTTGGTCTATTCTCACAAGATCTAACTACTTCTTTATCAGTGAGCCACTGGGATTAGTTAAAACAATTATTGCCAAAGGAAAGGCATCTTTTTATTGGATAAATAAGGTGGTCAAGCCAGCTCCTTATGAAAATGTTGATAGACCTTAATGTGTTGTAAATATAAACAACATTATCATATATTAATATGACCGAGTGAATTAACCGCATAGATTAACAAACTAATTTTGTTTATTTCCTTACACATTTTTTCTTAAATCAGAAAATAATCAAAATTATAATCCTACAAAAATCATTACAGTCAACACACTTACTATTTAATGTATCCAAAGCTGTCAACATCGTCTGAGCAAATTGTTCTGCTTCTTCCTTACTGGCAAAATTTAATCCATAAACATTACGATTGTCTCTCCACTGATGAAATGTTGGTGTCGCTTGATTGTATTTCAAACCTTTTAATACTGCACAATTAATGACAACCTGCAAATTAAATGTAAAAGTTTTTTTTTTTTTTTCAGTTCATCATCAGAATCTGAAAGAGAATTTTCCATGTACACACCTCAACTAAGTAATGACACATTATGACCTTTAGGGGCACAAACATGTTAACAAACAAAGTTTACTTAGAAATGCTGAAAGTTTTAACAAATAGTATGATGTCTTGTAACATTTTCCAATCTACTCATGGCCTTTAAAAGCATCTTCCCCAACACACCCTTTACGTCATAGATGTTAAATGTAAATTATATTTATTAATTTTCATATCATATGAATCAATGTTAAAACTACATGTATTTGCATTGCTGTTTAAATACGGGTTAAGTTTGGTAAATTCATCAAACCACATGACACAAATAAATGCTTATCATGTAAAAATCAGTTATTGGCATATTGCAGACAGTTACCTCATCCCAAATTATGGCTAGACCAACATTAACGACATTTTAAAACGATATGATTGCTGAACATGGTAGACAACCCATGATGCACAAGGTGTTCTGTTCATCAATTATTAATAAAACACTAGCAGGGCAACCAGTGAATCTGTGTGCATGTTCATTAAGAGAAAATGGAAATGTGTTTATCGCAAGCTTTAAGTTACTGAATGTTATACTTTTGTTTTTGGAAAATATCTCACTTTTGAAATTTTTTTGGGAAAATATCTGTTTTTGGGGGGAAAATATCTCATTTTTAGGGGGAAAATATCTCATTTTTTTGAAAAATATATCTCATTTTTTTGGAAAATATCTCATTTTTTGGAAAATATCTCATTTTTTGGAAAATATCTCATTTTTTGGAAAATATCTCATTTTTTGGAAAATATCTCATTTTTCACAGCTTAATCCACATTAAAATGTACTCTAATTGATTATTTAACATTTAATCAAGAAAAACCATTTCAATTATCTGTTCGCTAAATAATCACAATCAGATTAAAATGAAGCCTATCAAAAGATTTCTGCAATTAATTATAATTATAGGTGGAATGTCATGTCTTCATATTGCAATTGTATCATCAGCAGTGGGTGCCGAATGTCGACAAGTTTTCAATTCATCATATCTCTTTAAATACTGAACTGATTTGAATTAAGACTGATATTTTTCTTTTACTTTTAGAATGCAGTTTAAATATTTCTCAGAGATTTTACGACTACACCTTCTTTTCCAACAAACTGATCTATTCAGAATAAAAAAATAATAAAACTACGACTGAATAAATTGGCCGTATATTGTGTATATTGTTCAGTGAACATAACTATGATGTGGAGCTGGATTTTATTTAAAATTTTCATGATTGCGATATCAATATAAAAATTCATAATACATTGCAATTATTGCAATACTGCTTCCAGACAATAGGGGGGTTGGATGGCCGAATGGTTGACGTGTGCGCATTGCATCATAAAGTATGTCATTGAGTCAACTGGCATGGTTTCGATTCCCCAGTTGTACGACATTAACGATATGATTGCCAAACATGGTAGACAACCCATGATGTACAAGGTGTTCTGTTCATCAATTATTGATAGAATACTAGCAGGGCAACCAGTGAATCTGTGTGCATGTTCATTAAGTGAAAATGTAAATGTGTTTATCGCAAGCTTTAAGTTACTGAATGTTATATTTTCGTTTTTGGAAAATATATCTCATTTTTTGGAAAATATCTCACTTTTGAGCAGGGTCACGAATTATTGAAATAAAATAGAACCATATGGTAGTCCAGAAATGACCTAATTTGTGTCAAGTGGACTTTAAACCCCATTTCTGTCTCTCCAAGAGGTGGCAAACCCTATGAGAAGCATATAAATTTGAATAGTTGTAAGGTCAAGCTTACATATACATGTATGTTTAGATTTTAGAGAATATTATTAGTGAAATAGATATATAGAGTGAGAGTCAAGCAATCTATTGGATTATTGCATTATCCAAAAATTTACTTATTCCGTTATATCTATTTATAAAAATTATTGTCCAGCTCTAGTTAAACAAAAAACTTTTGCCTAATACCTAGTAAGGCACACAAGCATAGTTTTTCACCTCATCACGTCAATTTTTAAAATCACTTGATTGAAAAAATCGCCTGTGTGTCTGCTCACAGAGATTACGATTCTGCTCACTGAACCATTGATTCTTTGGTCACGATTCCTGAGTTTTTCGAAGCAAGTAAATAGCAGCTACCACAGAAAGCTTACGTTTTAGACGATTTGTCACATGATCGACGTAAAGACAATCGCTACTTGTGCCCACTTGTGAACGGTCGTAAAAAATCGCAGGTATATTTCAATTGCCATGATCAGAAGATAAAATGGTCTTAAATATATTACAGGTTCGGCTCCATCGAGTATTGATTATGAATTATGAATTCTTATGTATGACCAATCAGATTTCTACTTTGTTTCAAAAAGCCAATAATCTTTGAGAGAATATTGTTTGGAGGAATGGCGATAATTTGTATTATTGCGATACTTTTAATGGTGAAAAAAACCATGTCAGTAAAATTTACATATTGTGATATATTGATTTATTGAAATAATTGTCCAGCCCTACTATGATGTGGATAAAACAGATGCTTATTTAGTCTATCTGCTACCAGGCAATATGTAACATGCTTGATAATTAATTACATTATGATCCTATTTATTTATTGCCTACTTACTTCATGATCCTGTATTTTCCTTCCAACCACACGGAATGTATTGTTAGTGGTATGATGGTAAATCTGTACTTTAGATAAACCTTGTGTTTGACCACTAGGCATCCATTTTCTATTGGCATCATCGTATATCATTACAGATGCCCTTGCGGCAATTATAGCCATCTCACTGAAATTAAAGAGATATATTATTGAAACTATATCAAAACATATATTTTCTTAAAAAAAAGTCTTGATATTTATGAAGATCTTAAGATACATTATCATTACAGCACCATCACTATCAAGATATTTAGTATTACAACATTATCAAGATATTTATTATTACAACACTTAAGATATACATGGATCTTGTGTTGCAAAAATAAAGATGGATACAAGCTTATTACAAAATATGATAAATGCAATTCAAACCTTCCTTTTTTTTTAAAAAATAAAAATATATCTTTATTATAATCTGTACATCAACTTCACACAAGTAATATATTCATTTGTGAAATATTACTGTTTAATCTTATTCCCCAATATCTGGCACAGCCTTTGTCTATTATTTCAACTCTTGATAAATCTTATCAGTACAACTTGCAAATCAATATATATATTTATTGTAACATATCTAGATTTTATTGTAATAACTATGTTATTATTATTACAACTCCAGATATTATTGACAGTTATAAGTTACTGTATATAATTCTGTAGGTCACATTGACAGTATTACATGTACATGTAAATCAACTTGACTTACTTACATAGTTACATAAACATTTGACACAAATTATACTCAAATACATTATGTGGTCAATATTTGATACTATATAATATGTTATTGTACATTGATTGTTCAAATGTCTACTTTACTGATACCTTAATGGTTTAGACATGAAGTCAAGATGCATGATTTGCATTTTACAGACAATATCAAATTTCTAACAGCATAATTTTCATTAATGATTATTTAACATTTAAAGAAAAAAAATTAAACAAAATAATTCCCTGGATTTGATTCTGTTGGATTTAAAACAAGCCTATCAATTTGGTTCAAAGCAAAAAAAAAAAAAAAAAAAAATGGCAGTCGTCTTGATACATGCAGAGCTGTATAGATCTATGGAAATTTCAATTCATCATATCTTTATACTGAATAGAGTTGATCCATTTTAGACAGATATTCCTATTAAAACTATTAGAGATTCAACTTCAGACAATATTGTACGTGTAGTTTGTATGGGATTCTATAGTGATAAAATCATGCACAAAATCTTTAAATAACTCAAAACTGGATAAATTTGGTTGATTAAAAGAGATTTGGTATCCAGGCTTGGTTACAAAAAATAAAGTTTGATTTTCAAATCAGTAGTGTAAGTATGTAAAATTTTCAAAAAGGGGTGGGGAAATTGCCAAATGTAGTTCCCTTTCCCTTCACACAATATACCATTGGTTTAGATGTACGACATGTAGTTTATCAGAAATAAATTCCTAGTAGTACTAGATCTAGTTTAACACATTGTGCACATACCTTTTACAACAATAGATGTATGTTAATAAAAGTTAATGTTTATGCATGGGTGTCAGGTTGATAACAGGCCTGTGGTTGCTTTAGGTTTATTAATAAACATCAAATTCTTCCTGTTTGATTATTCAAGTTAATTGCTTAATTAAAACCAGTCATATCTGTCTAATATTATTACCCTAGTACTCTGACACCAAATAGTTAAAACAATTTATGGTAGGTGATAACTATGTGTTAGTCTGTTAAAACTAAAATTGTGACCTGAATATTATATTTATATTATTACTAATGAACATAATTAAATCATAGTACTTTTCCTTAGTCTAAACATGATTATGAATCAACTTAGGCCTACAATACTCCAGTTCTGATTGAAGTATTAATGAATCAGTGACTGATTTAGATTTAGCAGACAGGCACAACCACTGTCATAATCAAAATAATGTTTTGTGGGGAATTTAACAATCTGTTCCACAATACTCTTTTTCATGTTTATGTAATTTTTGAAAACCTGCATATAAATTATAATACAGTGTTACAGCGGCGGGACGATTTACCCAATACTACCCAATTCTACCCAATACTACCCAATACCACCCCAGTACCACCTCAATATCACCACATACTACCCAATACTACAACATAATACTGCAAAATGTGTATATCAATTGAATTTTTTCAACAATAATTAGTTATACCGTGGGAATTGTACTTCAAATGCGATTACCAATGTCTGGCTGTTCCATTTGCCTCCCTATATCACCTAAAACAAGCAAAAACTGACCCAATACTATTAAATACTTATCACATACTACCCACTATCATCAAATAACAACCTTATATTTGTCAAATAACAAACCATTAGTTTAATTACTGCGACGAATATTCGATAATTCGCAGAGAATGGAAATGAATATGCAGTTATCTCCCTTTACAACCGATAAATAGATTTTAGTTTGCTATGCAGATTATTCATCTTCTTTTGTGTTGAAGATTATTTCCAAGTCGACGAAACTAAAATAAGAAAATCAAGTATTTTGTTGTGTATATTTTAATCATTGTGTGTAATTAACTACAAAACTGTATTATTACATATGATGGCTAGCAGTCTATAAATAACTATTTCAACCCCTCTATAGGTATCGCCATGCGGTATATCCTTTAACAAATAACAAACAAAAAACAATGCTCATGTTTCTATTTATTTTTTCATGTCAGTTAATAAGTTATTGCAAATTTACTGTCATTTGAAAATAAAGGTAATTTGTTTATTACGAATGTATAATGCTCTACTCGTTTATACATTCCACCTTACTTAACAATTAATCAACGGGGGTTAAGATTGTTGATTGGGTAATCAAGTTCTGCTTTATTTATTTTATCTCTCGATTAAACTGCTACCAAATAATACACTTGACGATTCAAAGTCAATAAAGATAATAAAATTAACTGACAAACCACTCGTTACCCCGTTGGGTAGCACATTCGTTTTGGTTTGGCAGTTTATTTTACGAATTGTTTATATTTAATAAATACTGTTTATAAAAGGTAGTCAAACGACCCGTAATTTCAATTCTTATTATATACTATGTAATAAATCTATATTGATTTTATAAACTTATGTTAACATTTTTTTTTCATTTTACATGTATGTATATGTATTGATTAAATGATGCCTTATGTTAATATTTTTCCATGTTTAAATGTATGTTTATGTATTTATTAAATTATGCCTTATATAAATGTAATATTGCATAATATGACCCCTTGATAAAGGAATGAAAACAATAACTGAAGCGGGGACATCTGTGATAACTGTCTGTCATTGCCACCGCCTGACGTTACACAGGGGTTGAAATGTTATTTATAGACTGCTAGCCATCTTAATATAATACAATAGTTAATTACACATAATGATTAAACTATACACGACAAAATACTTGTTATTCTTATTTTAATTTCGTCGACTTGGAAATCATCTGCAACCCAAAAGAAGGTGATTAATCTGCATAGCAATCTAAAATCTATTTATCGGTTGTAAAGGGAGATAACTGCATATTCATTTCCATTCTCTGCGAATTATCGAATATTAGTCGCTGTAATTAAACTAATGTTTTGCTATTTGACAACATAAGGCTGCTATTTGATGATAGTGGGTAGTATGTGATAAGTATTTGGTAGTATTGGGTCAGTTTTTATTTGTTTTATGTGATATAGGGAGGCAAATGGAACAGCCAGACATTGGTAATCGCATTTGAAGTACAATTCCCACGGTATCACTAATTATTTTTGAAAAAATTCAATTGATATACACATTTTGCAGTATAATGTTGTAGTATTGGGTAGTATGTGGTGATATTGAAGTGGTACTGGGGTGGTATTGGGTAGTATTGGGTAGTATTGGGTAGTATTGGGTAGAATTGGGTAGTATTGGGTAAATCGTCCCACCCGTGTTACAGTAGTAAATTATAGTAGAATCCTCCATTGTTATTTTTTGGTGAAAAAAATGCAGTAATGAGTTTAGGAAACCTGTGACAAATAAATGTATGGTTTGCTTTGTAAAACTGGAATTTCATCTCTGCTTGACCACATGGAAAATGTCAGATGCTGATAATACAATCAAGATGTCCATAACACAGGGGTTGACATCTTACTTTTCTCCATCAACATAGTTCATGGAGTGTGCATGATATGGCCAATTCCATTGCACTTGTCAGTTTTCGATTAAATACAAATGGCAAGCGTCTATTCCGTCTGTCCTGCAACACCGACAACTGGAAACCTCGCCAGATAATTCTAAAGAACGTCCAAGCCCACACTGGAAGGCAGAAAAGACGTGGTCTTCATTAACCCATTTGTTGCAGAAGAGCAGAACGTCAACTAAGTTATTTCAATCAATGGAAATAACAGAAAAATGGCTATTTCTGTTATGAACAAATTCAATAAATTGTGGCTTGTATAAGTTTCAATTCAAAGAATAACTTAAAGATGCATTATGTAAGATCTGAATTTGCTTACTGCAGATCTTTCATTTGGCTTTAAATGTTACGTAAATTATCAATCAGTCGGCTGACTATGATTTTTAATGGATTAAAACCTAATCTACATTTAATAATTTAATTTAAAGACAGGTTGCCAGGCAATTAAACATACATCCACAATCAGGACTGTCAACAAGGGTTGTCACATATTTTTTCTTTTGTCAGTAATGAAAACCTTTAAAACACAATAAAATCCATTAACAAATCTTCAGATATCATAGGAATTTGTTTTGAATGTTTATTAACTTTAGCATCTAGCGCCTCCACAAGATTTCTCAAGCTACATGACGTACATGTATCAAGGAAAATAACTCTGGTAGTAATTATCAGTGGAGCCACAGTGGCTAAGTGAGTAAGACACTGACTTGCTAGCCTAGAGGTGACAGGACAGGTTCAATCCCAGTGTTGGCTGAGAAAGGTCATCAGGATTTTCCAGCATGGTTTCCCTTGTCAGTGGTGCAGGACAGAGGGCAACACGAGGACAACTGTTTAATCGTTTGGATGGTACAAAAAAATAGGTCCGGTGTACACATAAAAGATCCCTTGACAGTTGTAATTCGATTTAAGAGCAGGCCATAGCATCACTATCAGGCAAATTTACCTTCATAGCACACTGTATGCCTGTCTTCATTATAGAGCAGTGGGACATTAAACCTAGTTCAATTCTCATGTCAGTATTTATAGGAAATCGTTGAAAAGAAATAGGATTCTTCATCTCATGTTGTGATCTTAACAGTAAAAGATGGGCTTTCAATATCCAATATTTAAAACAAAATAAAGATTTTACCATTTGTAACAAGAGACTTGAATAACGAGGCTAGACATGTTCCACAAGTCATGTCAAACATTATCTAGAGAGCACTCACAATAAATATTAGACTGGAATAACCAGACACTAGAGGTGGCCATTCGATTGAGACTTTTGGGGTATTTCGCCAAACAAAACTGATTTGAAATTAGAGTAAAAATGGAAATGATTGAATGTTAATCAGTTTATATACACTGATAGGCCTATTTCTATTACATTATTATATGCATTGTGACCAATTTGTGTCAATTACTAGTTCCCAGATATTAGCAATTTAGCTCCATTAACTTTAAACTCTATAGTATCCATGGAGTTAAAGCAATATGTGGCCACATTTCAATCTGGTCGTATAAAAATGGATAATCAAGAATCAAGACATTTTTTTATTATCGTAGCAATGGTAGACTTACTTGGCAATCATCAAACCTTCAAAGACTTGTTACTTTGCTCAGAAGAAGTAATTTGACCAAAATTTTAAATATATTCATATTTCAACATGATCAGGGGCCTGTTTCACAAAATTTTAACTTAGATAAGATCCAAATTTTAATAATTTGATTAGTAGATTGATTTTAGAGCTTAGCAAATCGAAATTGATGTATCTATTAAAATTTAAATTTTATCCTTAGTTAAGATTTTGAAAAAAAGGACCCAGCTTTTTCTTTTTTATCTAAATCTTACATATTAATGAGTCTATGCTAAAAGTTTAAAGCGAGAATTTCATATTATTAAGTTATATTTTTAAAATATATGGTATCCATAAACTATTAAACAGACCTATCTTGTTAAAGAATAATCCCATTAATCCTATAATTCCCTATTGCCAGTAAAGAAATAGGCAAAAATGGCATTCTAAACTAAAAATTCAAACATTTGAAGATAGCTGTTGAATGGTCGGGGAGGGGGGGAAGAGAGAGTGAATAGAAAAACAAGGGAAGTAATTTTGTTCTTATTTCTGGTGTGATTTATAAGTATGGGAAATGCCTATTATCGTATAATGCCTATTATCGTATAACAGTGGGAAAAAGACATAGAAATAATTATGTTTTGACTTTCTTAGAAAATAAGAAATACTCGCTTTAAATGCATACGTCTATTTAAATTTACTCCCTCCTTGAAACAATCGATGCCACATGTTAACTAAAGTTGTTAATGGCATTGTGTCAAAAATAGATTAGTGCTGAATGCTTTGTATTGTAGGCATTATCTGCATTAGTTTAATATGATTTACTTCAAAATCTGGCATCCATAACTGGAACCATGCAAGAATTCACATTTTTTTGATCATTCAGAGTGTATTTATTGTTTATCAACTGAATTACAGGCAAGTGTAAATTTAATATTGTATAGCTAATTCAATGTACAATTTGCAATACGCCTGGTAAGGCCACCCATTTTTGATTATTCGGTTCACGGATCCGCCGACGACAGTTCAAAACTGCCGCTGGGAAAATAAAAAATGCGTGTGTTTTTTTATTTTTATTTAAACCGCCGAAGCATATAACGAAATGTGATTCTGAAAAAAATTGCTTACAATTACATCGAAGCTTCTTTTCGTTTTAAAATACCGCCATACCGGAGTTTTGGCAGATTATAATCACGGCAGTCACTTTCTGGTAATATTTTACGACAGTATACGAGCATGGCTCAGGCGGGAATTAACCAATTTGCGACTTACGGGCATGCCAATTTCCGTTACCTCGTGGTGACACGAAAAATCGGATCAACAATAATAACATTGAAGACGGCTGCCGAGTCGTCTTCTCTTGCATATGATTAAATTGTGTACGAGTCTTATAATTATTTATTTTACCAATACATTTATTTTTTCATAACACAATTTGTAGTTTTTGTCTGTCACATAACTTTCAAATGTTTTTATTCATTCGTCCATGATAGACACACGTACGGCACAGTGGTCATGTGACAACCATAATTGAAATTGCTTTAAAATAAAATTCCGTACGAGTACGACTATGCCAGATAGTCCTACCTTTCAATAATAATAACGACAATATGTTTAAAACTAAGCCTCTGTCAGCACGTGTATATAAAAAATTATAATGGTAGAACTAGATGATACTTAAAATTAAACGTAGCATCGCTGGCTTATTGACCTAGAAATTCCAATCAATGTCACGTGTCATCGGCGGATTTGGCAATGGCGGAAAAAATATATTATTATTAATGACTGTTTCTCGGCGTATTTTGGTGTTCTATCAGAGGATTATATTCAACTAAGATTTAAATTTCACTAACAACTGGTCAGCAAAACCATTAAATGTATGATCTAATTATTAACTTAATATCTACCGGTACCTGGAATTCATACGGAGCGTCAAAGAAGCGCGATTCCCGAGCGAAATGCACAAATAGGCAAGCAGCGGCCCTCCGATAAATCGGGCCAACGGACCGACGTTTGTGTCGTACACTGGTCCCAAATATCGTTTATATTGGGTCCCAAATGTCGTTTTATATTGAGTCCCAAATGTCGTCTGTGTTGAGTCCCAAATGATGCCAATGAAGTCCCAAATGACGCCAATGAAGTCACAAACGTCGTCAACTGGGTCACAAAATGTCGTTTGTGTTGAGTCCCAAATGACGTGAGTCCCAAATGACGTGATACCGCTTGACAATGGTCAAATCAAGAATAATGATATGAAAGACGTTCATAGACCAATTAGGTTATCTGGCTATAATAAAACTTAACCGTTCAAAAATTTACAAAGTCTTCCTGGTATAATTAGACAATAGAACCATACAGAAGTAAAAAGATCAATTATGTAATTTGACTTTAAACTCATTGATATCTGCCTTATTCTCTAATAAACCGATTATAGAGAAATAAAGATATACAGGATTTTAAAATCCCCTTAAATAGTATCAAAGTTAAAGTGTAAAAAACATATATTAAGATTAATAGTATAACGAAAAGAACAAGTCTGTATTAAACTAAGTATATATATCGATGCCATAGTTCTAGAAGGTTGTAAGTGCCACTTATGACCCAAATAGCTTTTTTGCATATAAATGACTAATCACATTTAGAGCCTTCTCTATGCAAAATTTCAGAACTGTAAGGTCGTAACTGTCATAAAAACATTGCTATTAAAATGTTGATATCCTTATTGCGTTATTGAGATTGAAATAGGTTTTCCTCTCATATCTCAAAAACTAAATCCAACAATTTTTGACACTTAAGACCTTTTAGAACTATGACATCGATATATGATCTGGTAAAATTAATCATTAGTCGAAAAATTATTTTTTTATTATAGCCCGACATCAAAATTTTGCTCTTTAAAAAATAAAAAAAATAAGACACTGACATCTTTTTTTTTTTTTTTATTTCGACCGACATCATCAATTCTATGTCCTAAAAATCCGTGAAACTAATAATCAAAAATGGGTGGCCTAATAGGCATGCTAACTTGTATCAAAACAATTCAATCAAAATAAAGAGGCAATCAGGAACACAAATCCTTGGAAGTTATGTTGATTTTTTAAAACCTGCATGTAATTTAAAATAAAATTATCCATGTTGGTTCAACACAATTGAAACAATGAGATGATCTGACACTAACACTAGGGACCAGGTATCATTCAGAATCTATGAAAATTATGTGAAGTAAAATGAGAAAACGCATTTTTTTACTGTTGTGCTCATCATTGATACATGACATGTGATATAGATTATAAAAAGCAAAAGGCATCTAGCTTCGTGGTCATGGGTGCCAACTTTTAAAAGTCTCTCTTACTTTTTATGTAAAAATCTCAGTTGAATTTGTCATTTTCTAAAAAATGTTGGGTTTGTAAGAGAGCCTGCGCATAGCACATTGCAATACATGTAAGTGATGATATAAGAAAGTTTGGATCAGGGTAAACGACCCATCTGCGTGTGGTCACCCTTAAAAGCGACCAATTAATTAGCGCCTTAAGAGCATCACTGTGTGATCATAATCAACTGTATTATTTTATAATTGAAAGGTTGTCAAATTATTGAAGTGCAATGTAATAATAATGTACATTTTTAGAGTGTCAAATCCATCCAAAAGCATACTCAAAGTGCAATGAGACAATGGTTATATACACAGCCTCATTCTTCGAATCCCTTATTGTTGCAAACTGCTGAAACGTGTTCTGGTACACAATTCATGTACCAATGGTAAAATGTTTATTTTGCCCTATTGGATATCTGAAGCTCATCTTTTCTCGGTAAGATCACAACATCAACGTTGATCTAAACTGACAAATAATTTGGGTTTTCAATCTCAACTACTTTGGATGATATTGACTTATATTAGCTACTTTAATTTGTTAAAATTAATCGTGACATGAATAAAGTATTTGGATCACAATCACATACATCATGTAGGCCTCATCATAAATTTTTACATATTGTGTTAAAAAATATGTAAGCTTATGTAAGCCTTTGGAGAAAATAAATAACACTTCTTTAAAAGAAAAAAAGATAGGTTGCCAGACAACGAAACATACGCCCACAGCAGCTAAATCGTCCGGGCAGTCAACAAGGTTTGTCGCATATTTTTACTTTTTTCGGTAATGAAACATTTGTAATATACTAAAAACTGATTAAGAGTAACAACTCATTATGTAATTATCAGAAAATCATTAGAATTTGATTGCTTTTTATAAAGTTTTACCCCACGCTAACAATTAGTATATACATGAAACATTTAATATCATGGATTTAGCTGTTCAGTTATCTTAATTCATTGAAAATCAAAATACTTGTTCGTTTCAACACCTTAAACTCTATGTATCAATCTGAAGTCAATCGGATGGTAACTTTGGCCTCTATAGCGTCACAAGAATTTTTGAAGTTATCAAGGGAGATAACTCTGGCAGTAATTATTTGTAATCGCTGAAAATCAATAGGCTTCTTCGTCTCATGACCTTAAACACTGTGTATAAATCTAAAGTCAATCGGATATTAACTTTGGCCTCCAGAGCGTCCACAAGATTTTTTGAGGTGATCAAGGGCCATAACTCTGGCATTAATTATCGGAAGTGATCAAGGGCCATAACTCTGGCAGTAATTATTGAAAATCAAAAGGCGTCTTTGTCTTATGACCTTAAACACTGTGTATAAATTTGAAGTCAATCGGATATTAACTTTGGCCTCTAGAGCGTCCACAAGATTTTTTGAAGTGATCAAGGGCCATAACTCTGGCACTAATTATCGGAAATTGCTGAAAATCAATAGGCTTCTTCGTCTTATGACCTTAAACACTGTGTATAAATTTAAAGTCAATCGGATATTAACTTTGACCTTTAGAGCGTCCACATGATTTTTTAAAGAGATCAAGGGACATAACTCTGGCACTAATTATCGGAAATCGCCGAAAATCAATAGGTTTCTTCGTCTCATGACCTTAAACACTGTGTATAAATCTAAAGTCAATCGGATATTAACTTTGGCCTCTAGAGCGTCCACAAGATTTTTTGAGGTGATCAAGGGCCATAACTCTGGCACTAATTATCGGAAATCGCTGAAAATCAATAGGCGTCTTCGTCTTATGACGTTAAACACTGTGTATAAATTTAAAGTCAATCAGATATTAACTTTGGCCTCTAGAGTGTCCACAAGATTTTTTGAAGTGATCAAGGGCCATAACTCTGGCACTAATTATGGGAAATCGCTGAAAATCAATAGGCTTCTTCGTCTTATGACCTTAAACACTGTGTATAAATTTAAAGTCAATCGGATATTAACTTTGACCTTTAGAGCGTCCACAAGATTTTTTAAAGAGATCAAGGGTCATAACTCTGGCACTAATTATCGGAAATCGCCGAAAATCAATAGGCGTCATTGTCTTATGACCTTAAACGCTGTGTATAAATTTAAAGTCGATCGGATATTAACTTTGGCCTCTAGAGCGTCCACAAGATTTTTTGAAGTGATCAAGGGCCATAACTCTGGTAGTTATTATCGGAAATCGCTGAAAAACAATAGGCTTCTTCGTCTCATGACCTTAAACACTGTGTATAAATTTAAAGTAAATCGGATATTAACTTTAGCCTGTAGAGCGTCCACAAGCAATTGTGGACGCCGGACGGACGGAGGCGACGACAATATACGACCACATTTCAATGTGGGCGTATAAAAACCCAAAATTGCATCACCTAAACGATTCTTCAAAAGTTTTCAAACAGTTAACAAATCTGGTGAGATTTCCCAAAGAACCCGAATTTTTTTTTCAATATTTGTTGAATGAAAATAAAACATGAAGGGAAACAATTGATAAAAGAATAAACATTCAACAGATTAAACTGTACTAAAGAAGTTGGGTCAAAGGTGTGGCTGTTGTTAAGCTGAGTCATTAATCTTAGATACATACATAGACGTACATGTATGGGATTAGTACGTTTATGTTCAGGTAAAGCATGTCTATTGTGGTAATGAATTCTAGGACATACAATTCATCATGGGAAGACGAAGTAACACTCCACAGTCCATGTTGAAATAGAAAAGTGATATAAATCGCTATTTAGGAAACATAAGTACTATATTTATCAAATATTTAATAAACTATACCTCCATAAACAAATCCGTACAATAAATACACCAATCAATATGACTATTTATATCTTCTCAAATAGTTACATGTACATTTACTACTCTCAGTTATCTAGTCTACTCCTTGGCAAATTATATGAAACACAAGTTATAGGATTAAATATTTTCTATTTCACAAACGCATGTTTCAGGCAACTAAATATGAATGTTGTACAGATTGCACAGCTGTTTGATTTTTAAAAAGATAGGTTGCCAGGCATTGTAACATGCTTAAGGGTGAATCTTGCGTTTTGATTAGACACTGTCGATTGGACAATAACACCCCTCTGTTTTAGCAAGGCGAATAACTGCGATAAAGACCTCCTGTTTCGCATTTAGAGGGGTGTTATTGTCCAATAGACATGTCCTGAGATCATTAGGACCCAAGACGCGTTAGCGTCGCGGGTTCTAATGTAAAATCTCTTTTCTCTTGTCAGTAATGAAAACATTTACAAGTATTTAGTACACTTATATATCTCATTAAACATACATTATCCAAGAGATAAAATAGGCCTATAATTGTAGGTCTTTCTTTAGGCCTGAAATGTTATATTAACTATCAATTAGACATTTATCAACAAAACAAGATCATAGTCAACTACAGATGGCAACGGACACTCAAGTTTTTTTTTTTAACTTGATTAGAACTGTTTGCCATTTTAAAATTCATTTTATTTTCTAAAAATGGGAAAGAGAGTCTAAGTCTCAAATATACCAGTCCCCTGGTTACCACAATGCACACAGCTTATTAAAACTACAAAAAGTGATAACTTGGCTCAGAATGAAGTAATTTGAATAAAATTTTCAATATTTTCATAAATTTAAAGTCAATTGAATAACTGAATATTATTTTTAGCCTCTAGAGTAAGCACAAGATTTTTCCAAAATTATCGGAATTTGTTGAAAATTAATAGGTTTCCTCATCTTATGTGTATCCAGTCTACATGCGCCGTTTGATTTGGTGCAATGTTTCTAGCCTCATTCTAGTCTCTTGCTAGAACTGAGGCTGCAATGCATTACGGTACACGATTCGTGTACCAATGGTAAAATATTTATTTTGTCTTAAATATTGGATATCAGAAGCCCATCTTTTTCCGGTAAGATGACATCATCAATTTTGATTTAAATTGACAAATAATTTGTGTTTTCAATGTTGAAGATTTTGGATGATATTGAGTTAGAGACTTAGCTACTTTAAGTACCGTAATCATTGAATTAATATTATAAAACTGTGACATTATTAATGTTACAAAGGTATTGATTGTTTTTAATCAAATTATTACACTAATGCTATATAATCATTTATTCTCAAAGAATTTGCTCAAAGTCAAAGACATTTTGAATCTTAATTTGATACAATCTATCAAATAAACAGATCTAAAATCTAAGTATTAGAGGTCTAGTCTATTTTTTAATCTAAATAAAGAGAGGAAATGGAACATAAACCCCATACTTACCTCATGGTTAAATAATTAAATAGTCAACTTCACGCTACAGTGAATCTAATGATGATAAAATGATGAGGTGTAGTAGTTTTGACACTGAGTAACAAATTAGCTGGAATAAAAAGTGTATGGTTATTTTCGCCCGCAACCTGAAATAGCGACCCAAAAATGTCAAATTATTATCCGCTTGAAAACACATCAAATTAAATCTATCCCAAATTATAAACAAGAAATAAATCTAGGAATTGCGTTAAAGTATGAATTTACATTGACTTTGTCATTAAATCAGAGTTATCACCCAACTGATGATTAATTTCGATTATCAAACACCACCCGTAACGAGATATAAAATTATAATTTGGCTATCAAAAACGGAAGGCTGAAACTGTCGCTTGTTGTGAACGAATGCAAATAAAGTCCTCTTACATAAATTTCTGAATTAGATGAACATTCGATTTAGCAAAAATATGTTTGCATGTGTGCAAAACTACAAATAATTAACAGTCTGTAATTCATTGGTAAATAGTATTTCCATAGATCGACTGTAAAATTATCATCTTCCCTGTCGCCATTTTGGTTTAGGCTATCGCTAATTTAGACACGATTAACCAGAGCATATTGGAAGACGTTTCGCAGCACACCTTTCAAATGAAGAGTTGTTTCGCACACGATTTGTGCTAGTGCGATTTCTGAAACAGGTATATCACTGTTTTCAAAAAGAATAACTGATCGTGGTTGAATTACCATGATATGTTTTTAAAATATATATATTCAGCGTATCGGTGTTAAAAAAAAAAAATCCGAACTCTCTAAATTCGATAATGGACTGTTATACATGTATTAAAAAATTAAATCAAATATAAAACAAAGCGGGTTTGCATGTTTAATCGGACTCTCGGAAAAAATGTATCGGTCCTTTATTTCCCAGCACGTTTACAATAGAATGCGATGTTTTCTGATAGGGAGCACACGATTGTCGGTTCCGCTCCAGGTCCAATTAACAATTATTTTTAAATTAATGTCATAAAGTATTTACACCGCCGCAATGGAGAGCGTCTTTCGAAATGCCAAGGGATATAAATAAGATTGTAACTATTAGAAATCGTCGGAAAAAACCCAAACAATGTGGGCGTGTGATGATGCCTTTCTATATCAATCAGGAACTGATTACGAAATAACAAGGACATAAACCATGTACGTTATGTATTCCAGAGAAGTGTGGAATAAAAATTCTTTTATTTCTTTGATTAGTGTTCGTTGTTCGGAGGAGATTATTGCAATAATAATCAGAGAAATTATTTGTAATTGGATGTTTATTGTTCCTTGTGCAGTTATTGTCATGTTGACCTATCGGGGAATTACGATTGGGCATTCCGGGAGTCTAAATCCTAATTCTCCCAGAGACACGGTCCACACCCAATTGAAAGCCAGTGTGAGCCCTGACACCCATGATAATTGTCGAATGTATGGGGATGGGAGACTTTGTCCTATGGGATCAAGCCATTTAGGGGCCATGACAATCAGATACCTCAGTACAAGTAACAGACAGAAAAAAAGATGGCATTACTTGATTTTATAAGGTATAATCTCCTAGCCTGTCGACACGATCCAATCCCATAATAATTGTCGAATGTAAGGGGGGAGGGGGCATTGTCCTATGGAATCAAGCCATTTAGGAGCCATGACAATCCGATACCCCGTGTACACAGGAAACATACGAAAATAAAGATGACATTAATTGATTTTTAAAGTAACTTTTATGTCTATCTGTTGTTTTTTTTTTGGGTGCTCCACCTTTTGTATTATAATTTTATTCTGTTTATTTTATGTCCATTATGTATACTTCTCTTTTCATTTATTGTGCTATCACCTTTTGTATAATACCCCTTGCCCTTCTCAAATGAATATTTGGGGTGGGGATTACAGGGCACAGTTTTCACGCACACTGTGTTAAGAATTTCGGTCCAGTTTGAGTTGTGATTGTTAATATACATTGAGCATTATAAAAATTCACGGAAATACACAAACGTCAGTATACCTGTAAAATGGATATTAATTTAAATAAAATGTTTTAAAGAGGGGTGGATCAAGGAGTCGGCCTACGGAGGCGGATCGCTCTGAAGGGCCCCGGTGACGGGGGTTCGAGGGTCCCCCCTAACAAAATTTTGAAAATTATTTCGCCGTTATGAGATATTACCAACCCTTGTATCGTACTTGCCCGTTCAGAATTATTAAATTGTAATTTAAGTTAGAATTATTAATTTAGCCCCTTTGAACAGCAGTAATTTAATATAGTTATGTGTCATTCAAACGAATGATAATGGGTTTAACGTTCTGCTCTTCTGCACTAATTGAATAACCCAGCGTTGGTCTTAAAAGATCCTGTGGGAGGGGGTGGGGCTGGTGCGTCTAGTCTTTCGGGTGGGAAGATAAATGTATACCCAGCTGTGCACATAAATCAAACACGAGCTATTGGAATTTTACATAATATAACAAACTTCGCCAGCTTGGTGGAAAAGCATGTTATGGTCATATTGATTGTATCGATAGGCATCTGACATTTTTCGTGTGAAAAAGCAAAGATAAATCCAACATAATTTAAAGAGAGTTTCCATATAGATGGAGGATTCCTTGGAAAGTGGTTCTGCAAAGGTTAATCTCCGACTCCTTGGAAACAAATTTGACAAAGTGAAAACTTGTTTTAATTGTAAATTATAAATTAAAGCATTTAGAAAAATTAAAGCATTTTTTAAAAGCAGAAAAATTTGGTAAATTAGATTCAATTTGGTGCGTTCTGACGTATTTCCGGAAGGTAAATTCCAAAATTACAGGTCTAAAAATCGCCAATAAAATCGCATAAAAAATTTTCAAGCCTGAGCGGGGGGGGGGGGGGCGGACCCCCTGGACTCCCCCTCTGGATCCGCGCCTGTTAACTGCCACAAACGCGTTTTTCCTGATATTCCAGCCTGTACCCTGTGAATACAGCAACTTCAATTTGGTCCAATATAGCCTACCTGGCTGCCCAGAATTCCAAAACAACCAATCGATCGTCGCGGGCTATGGGAGCCTCACCCTCACGGCGAAAATTTTGAAACCGCAAATGCATTTTCTGCTATTCTAGGTGAGCAACTCCAAAAGTATCCAATGGTTTTGTAACCGAAATCCCACTCTGAAGTCCAACCATCATTCACAAGTAATAATCGATGCCCGAAAAATGTCGCACAAATAGTCAACTCAGTACAAATTCGTGGTATTCAATTAAAAGAAAAGTGAAATTAGTGTTTTATTAGGACTCGATGACAGTTAACGAAGCAAAACTAGAAATGCCCGAAGCAGGTTTACGGGCTGCGGCCAGTTTTCTTCGCGGGGCGAAGAAGCGGAGCTGACCATATAATATGGACTCCACCCCCCCCCCCCCCAAAAGCAAATTTTGGAATATTTGATGGCAGCAAACGCGTTTTACTGCTATTTCAGCCCGTAAAATTAGTGTTTTATTAGATTTCGGACACTCTATTTTGCCTTTTTTTGGGGGAGGGGTCCAAGTATATCCCCCCCCCCCGGAAAACAATTGGGTGAGGGGGTCAGAGATCCCCCCCCCCCCATGTGTGACGCCCCAGTCGGTCGCAAAACCAGTGCAGTCGGTCGCAAAATACAGTAGTCATTATCGAAATACGTACTCACTGTATACGTCACGCTAATCACGCAAAACTTTACTATAAAATAGTCGGTCGCAAAATCAGTGCAGTCGGTCACAAAATAGGAGCAGTCGGTATCAAAATAAGTGCTCACTGTATACTTCACGCTACTCACACAAAACTTTAGTATAAAATAATCTTGTCAACTTATCATGTTTGAAAAGATGTTGTGTTTCGCTCTCGTTCTGTTGTGAGTATGTTGGTCTAACAACAAAATTTCACCCAAGGAGAAAAATAGTCGGTCACAAAATAAGTGTAGTCACTGCTGTCGGTCTCAAAAACAATGCCAGAATAGATCCCAAATACTAAGTAGTTGCGTGAATCCGTGTACCTAAATTGCATACGTCACACAAAACTATAGTATACAATAACCATGTCTGCTTGTCACTCTTAATCTGTTGTGAGTATGTTGTTCTATGAAATGTTTTCTACCATGGCAAAAAATAGTCGGTCTCAAAAAAAGTACTCACCGCAGTCGGTCTCCGACCCGACTAAATGAATTAATGGGATAAACAAACCTTAACAAAACAGGCGAAATTGAAAGATAGGCCTCAAGATTCTGTCCCATTTCTTATCCTCTCGTTGATTCAAATTTTCAAGCCCAGTCCCAAAAATTTAAAAGCTCTGTTACATATTCCATTGTAACATTATTCTTCTACTCGCTTACATATCTGAAATTGTCTAATACTGTCTCAGCACTATCATAATTATTCACGATTATAGTGAACTGCCCAGTTTGTAGTACCACTGGTGTGTGGGGCGTGGGGCATCGGATTGTACAGATGTTATGTCAACTCTAGAAAACTCACACGTGGTGCTCGGCTCCGGATTGCGTCACTCGCACTGGTAGGTGGGGGCGGGCGTGGGTGTATGTGCATCAGTCGGTCACATTTTGGCTAAACAGCCCCCCCCCCCCAACGAAATCGTTATGTACGCCCCTGCATGGATCTTTAATGGCTCTTGACTTTATACTTAGTCCAGGCATTTTAACTCAATTTCGCACCATTTCCTTCAGTTGCTGCAATAGAAATGCCGACCACGGTTTATGGTCAGTAATAAACGTAAATTATCACCCAAAAAGTCCGAAATTCATGCCCAAATGGGACAAATTGGCAATAATACAAAATATATATTTTTTGGGGTAGCTGAATCCATTTCCATACATATTTGGTGGTTAGTTATACGGCGGAGTCAATATTGGGAAATAATTCCAGATGGCAGCCAGTTTGGGCGGGAAAATTCGAATTTCACAAAATGACCACATTTGGTGTCAAAATATACGTTTTGGGGGCAACTGATTCCATTTTCGACATATTTTTTCATCTTGGTAATTGACTGGTTACCTGGGTCAAAATATGTGGATCCAATACGATGCATTCATCAAGCATCAGCTAAATTTCATTTAGATGCCCTGATCGACCATTGCTCAATATGAAGCAGCGTGACAGGCATGACAAAAGGGTCCACAGTCAGCCCACTGTGGTCGCGGCGTCTTGGGCGTGTCCGATTTCGAACGTATTGAAGCACGTGGCGAACTGATTTCACAAAATGATTCAAATTTTTAAACACATGTAGATACAGTATCGCCTGCATTGAACCATTTGATAACGAACTGCCCACTGTGGGGGAAAGATAACGGGTATTGGAGAACGACAATAATGAGCCGATTAAGATCCCTGACCTGAGTTCAATAATGAGCGAAGATACCAATTTCAATGGCAGAGAATTTAGGACAGAGTAAAACTTGGTGTAAAGTCATGACTAAAGTTAGTGCACTTTAGGAGACGGGGGTGGGGCAGGATCGGAAAAAATTGTGTTCTGTGGCCATTTGACGTCTATGTGAGCCATGACATACCATACATTGAAACATGGTTAAGGGATTGTGATTAAGTCCTAAGGATGAACATAGGTGCAATCAAAAACCAAAAGACCTGTGGGTAAAGAACAACAAGCATCAATAGGGACCGGTATTCCTTACAAAGGGCACCTGTCAAGCTTCATTCAATTCTGTTCCCTAATGATGGTGGGGGTAGGGGTAGAATTTAAAGTAGACTGACAACCGCAAGAACAAGAAGATGATCAAGATACAGTTTCAGGAAGTTACTGGTGACAGATTAAATGTCATTAGAGTTTGTGGTGACGATTAGCGCACTGGCCTGGAGTATATTAACCTGCAAAAACGTTCCCGTCGCCCGTGTTGCAATTTTCCTATATTCATTTAGATAAATAAAAACAACTAAGACAAATAATTGAATTATTATTCCGACTGTGAAATCTATTCTGGAAGTCATCCACTCGACAAATACTAGGTAACTTCGGAACTGATGGGAGGAAACCGTGGGACCCAGAGAAGACAGGAAAGGCGACCCTACTCGTTGTCACGTACACCCGGGGCATCCAATCCATTTACGAAGTTAACTGTCTAAAGTTTTGTTCTATTATTTTTCATCAAGTTCAGGGGATCACATGGCTAAGTGGCTTAAGACGTTGGCTCGCTAACCTGGAGGTCGGGTGTTCGATCCCTGCATTGATCGAGAAAGTTCATCCAGATTTTCCGGAGTGGTTTTTCCCTTGTCAGGGATGCGTGATGAATGGTCTGACAAGGACAGCTGTCTAGTCGTTCGGATGGTACGAAAACCCGAGATCCCGTGTACACATTGGCGTGCACGTAAAAGATCCCTTGGCAGTTGGGCGTATGTCCGTCTTCATTAGCCCAGGTTAGCAGCAGAAAAGTAGGACGTTAAACTACATTTCTTTTCATTTCATCAAGTTCTTACAGCGTCCGATTATCTATTGTGGGGTCCATTGTTCTGGAGCATGTTGAGCGGGGTGAACGCAAGTGAACAGAACGAAGGCATGCAGTATTATTCCACACACATGAATGCAACTATACATCAAAACGAATTTGAAATCGATTAGTGATAAATAGGTCCGCAACCGATCGGTTTGATTATTGACGAGCGTCGAACACGACTGACTCAAATATAAATGCGAAATATCGTTAAACAATGTAGTCTGCACATTTATTATTATACACACACAGGGGCGGATTGGCGCCTGGAACCGGCCCGGGCACCCGTGTCGGAGCGGCCCCTTTATTTGACCGCGGAGTCCGGACGATGGTGACGTGTGTGGCCGGAGGCTCTCCCCTTGGAAATTTTTGAACGCCCGATGGCCCAACCCGCCCCTGTACACACTAGCTGATCAAATAATTACCGTCTAGGAGTTAAACGTCGAATAATACGAGTCTGGAAACCAACATTTGTCGGTTCGCCGGCAGCAAAAAGAAAAATAACCCTAATATCAGTTCGGAGATAACCAATACCAATGACATTTTTGACAGATTCTGCGTTCAAAACTCGAATATAAATGGGTTCAAAGTTATCTTGATTCCACCCCCAAGTGGTAAAAAGTGTTCTAACCAAAATATTGCCGCTAAAGAGGATTTTAATGCGTTTTCTTGATACACTTTCCCGGCGAAAGTACGACGCGGCATCGCCGAATAACACCAAATTGAATGTCAACTGTAACACGAGCCCGCGGTGGATGGAAGGTGTCCCACTGTCTAGGACATTGAAAATCCGACGAGTTCCTCGGACGGTGCCATCACTGCCACTAGCAAATGTAGTCCTTGGTCCGACCATGATCACGTCTATTTATTTTGTTGGGGTGCGATTTCGGGGGCCCTTTGGCCTGGGCCTCACCATGCCCCGTTAATAATCCGGACTTGCTATGAACCAGTCTGGTGTTAAGGGTTATGAACATTACGGCCCTGAACTAAAAATATGTGGTCATAACGGCCAAACATTTTGGCCATAAAAACCTGGATTGATTTTCAACTACTCATATTACCTAATAAGATTACAATTATCCAATCAGTTGATTAAATAGTCTTCACCCCTTTCCTTGCAAATTATCACAGTAAATGGGGTAAACGTTTTTTTCCGTCCACCGGAGCCTGGTCTTATGACGTCATATGTGGATTGTGGGTTAGGATAAGGGTTAGGCTTGGCCCAGGGTTAGGGTTAGGGCTAGCCCTGTCTACATCTCGAGACTGTGACGAAATCTGCAGACCACAGCCCTTATCCTAACCCTTATCCTAACCCACAATCCACATATGACGTCATAAGACCAGGCTCCGGTGGACGGTAAAAAATGCTTACCAGTAAATGGCGTGTTGATTTTTCCTAAAAATATTTCTATAAACTACACAGTTATTATTATTAGTTTGAATATAAGTCGCCATATTTTGTTGAAAGTAAGGGATCATGATGAATATCAGATACACCTGGGATGGTTAAGTAAAGTTACGTGTTAATCACCACTAATCCTATGTATCTATCTCAAGGAGATTATCAAAGAGCATTTTAATTGGATAGGATGATTAGTTGAAACTTTGAAATGATCATGGTTATTTTTCTCAGATGTTATTTTAACAAAGATGAGTAAGTTATTTTTAACAATAGTAAGTAATGTTTTATCAAATATATTGTTTTCATGAAATTAGTTGTTTGGTCGTCATCAAATATAATTTATCACACTGCATCGACCGATGTACATTGTCGTACAAATACTAAACATTTACAAACGTTTAATGACTTTTCATGTGGATCATACATAGTATACTCGAAATGACCCGCATCCAATTGCCTATGTTACGAAACATCTGTTACACACCCTGAGGTCAAAGGTTTTTATTCCGCGAAAACAAATTACTATTATTCAGTCTGGATGTAAAAATCTACAAGTAAACTTCAACGCAAAAGAGCTTTCCTGTCGTAGGATAAATAAAGCATGATTCCAAAAATAATAAGTTATTTCTAACGGGAAATAAAGAATGTTTATTATTTTTATAAATTAAAATATAATTCTAAACAGAAAACGCAATTCATATTCTACCGTTTTATCCAAATCTGATCGCATTCGTCTTCTTTCTTCAACACCAAAGAAATTTTTATTTCCATGCTGTCGAAATAGTCTAGCTGAAATTCGCTCATTTTAGAAAAGAGCTGAGGCGAATACATGACCTTTTTGTGTGAACGCCATAGCTGACCGACTGAGAAAAGACAAAGAAATATGTTATTCTAATGAAAGATTTCACGGTAAAGAGTTTGCTGAAACAATTTTATTAAATTTCTGACAAAGAAAATCGCGTTTTAGGGCGCGTAAGTGGTACTTTTGACCAGTCAAAAGACTCTTTGTTTTTCCCTCCAAAATTCAACATTCAACATGCCGCTTCTACGAAGACAGCCTTTCATAAGAGAAAATCCACCACCGGATCTTGAGCCTGATGCCGAAGTATTTTATTGTCGAATTACGAAAGAAGTTTTCACAGATTATGAGTAAGTAAATTGTAAAAATTAATCCGTAAAGTCAATGTTTACCGCGTCACAGACGTAAATTTATAACCAGACGCCTGCTTCATATTCATCAATGAAAATTTTCATATTGTGTAATTTAAGAGGTTATGTTGATTTTCTAACCCATTTTCACATTCTATAGTTCAAGTTATGCACAGTATTGTTGAATAATTTTCCCAGTTACTCAAGTTTTAGACCAAATAATGGTGTTTAAAAGTTGTATGATAATATTAATTATTATTAGTAGTAGCTAGTGTATGAAAGGCTACCAGTACCATGTATATATGTGTAAGTATTTGTGAGGTCTCAAAACTTAGATAGCATAAATGGTGAACGATTTGTTCAGTTTTGTTATCCACTTTGCTGTTAACTGAATTGCTTTCACACAGTAGTTACATCCAACTACAATTTTGCATATAATCTTACCTGACTTACGTGCAATTCGCCTCGTTTAACCTGAAGCGATAGCTGACTTTTTTGCTACATTTTGAAACGAAATGTAGGTTTGACTTATTTACTTTATGAAGCCAGAAGGCGTGGCAAAATACATTAGAAGTAGAGAACATTTTCTTATCGCGTATGACTAATGTACCGTAATAATGAATGTCCATACGGTATCAATTTTGGTAAAATCACGGTTTAATTAACTTTTCTTAGAACTTTTACAGATAAATGAATGTTGTTTCACTACATTGAGCCTGGTATGTTTAATTAGTCCTAATGGTATAAAATTAATTTGTTTTTAAGATTTTACATGCATTAATAAAGTAATAAAGTTGGCCAGATGACACTGAAGATAACCAATCGTAACTAAAAACAAACAACAAACACATCACAGTATATATCTCAACATTCTTAACTACGGTTACGCATAAACTTTTTAGCTCACATAAAATGATTAATTTGAAAGATCTTGATATATAAACTGCGATTAATTAACTCGCCTCTCTTGCCGAGGTTTTAATGCCTGATTCCACCATGGGGATGTCACAGACAAGACTAGTACTACTAAGAGAAGCTGAAAATTCCTCCTGTATATGATTTTGTACTCTTTAAATTTGCAGCCATGAGCCATACAAGTTGTTCAATAGCCCATTTCAATGTGCCTAGACGCTATCTATCTTATGAGGTAACCACAGTAGTTCAGTGACAAAGAAATTGGCAGGCTAACCAGGAGATATCAAATTTCAATCTCATTAATGTCATATGATCCATGCTTTCTGATGAGCCTTTGATAACAAAAATGGAACTGGTATCTGATATAAAATGACAACAAACTTTTTGTGATAGTTAGTCATGACAACGTTCATCTAACCACTGATATAGGTATAACTTTACAGATAGGAATCAAATTTTCCTATTCAAGGAACCACCAAGTATAATTTCTGTTATAAAATTGCCAGTGACCAGTTATTGGCCAGAGGATGTGCCCCCCCCCCCCCTTCAAGCATTAACTTGAGAATATGGACAAACTAAAGACTTGGGGTTTTTTTATGTCTTTTTTCAGGAATTTTTTTGAGAGAATAATTCTGTGTAACAGTTTGGTATGGTCTTGTTCTATTACTGGACGGTCTGGATTAACGTACCAGGAAGCTGTTGAGTGTGAAGAAAAGGCCAGGAAAAATTTATCATCGTTTCCTCGTCATCTGCAGAAACCAGTTCTGTTTTTGGCCACTAAAACACATCGCAGTCGACTTAATGACCTAAATGATGACATCTTTATATTTACTAAAGACAGATATTTTGTTAATGAAGTGGTTGATGTTGTTATGCAACAAATTAGGTAATCAATAATTAGAATTAATATTACTAGTTTTCAGAGCAACTTTCAGAATACTGTAGGATAAAGTGTTATGATTTTCAACTTTTTATGAATTTTGGAGATTTATACATTTGCCACCATCCCTCTTTTTCTTGCCAATTAGACAATTGTTCATTGCTGTTTCTATGAAACAGTATCACAGAGCTTCAGATAGAAAAGACTTGGGACCAGAATGAGAGCTTCAAAGAACTTTCTACACCACATTAAAGATTTTATTCACTAGAATATATCTGAGATTCCTCCCTTAATCTTTGATTTGATTTTAATTTGCTTTCAACTGTATATTTATTGAACTTATAACTTATATATTTCAGACGTACATGTGAAATTATAAAAGTTATTCCACCACCAGTCAACAGTAGAAAGAATGGAGATGTTATTGTCATTGATGATGATGATGAAAGTAATGACAGGTACAATATTGTCAAAATAAGATAAATAATATATCTTTAAAACAAAAGACAAAGCAATCAATCTATAATAAAAATCAAGATATAACGTCTACTCCATTGACATCCAACATATTTTCTATGAAGGGGGAAGTAGCGGTAGCTTAGTGGGTGATACGCTGGCTTGCTAACTAGGATGTCTGGGGGTGGGGGGGATTGGGATGGTCTAGTGGTCTAGAGTGCCGCGTTTCAACCTCTAGCTGGCCGATCACCTCTGGCTTGCGGCTGTGGTTTCGAGCCCTGGTGTGAGCGAGTGTCACTTGGAGATAAGGGCGCCTTCTCAACCCGTGGGTTTCTTCCGGGCACTCCGGTTTCCTCCCACTGCTAAAGACCCCTACGCGCAAGCGAATTATTGAAATAAAATGAAACTATATGTTAGTCTCAAAATGACCTAGTTTGTGTCGAGTGGACGTTAACCCCATTTCTCTCTCTCTCACTCTTGGGGGGGGGGGGGCATAGAGTCTATTTGTTCTAATGGGATAGTAAACAGATGTCCTGTTTTTTACACATTGGTATTGAGCTGCATTTTTGGACAAATTGTGGAAATTTAAAATCTTTACATTTATTCATGTTTCATTCAACAATATTTGATTCTGAACACTAATATGTTGATATGTTATTTTGTGTAGTGAGACAGTCGATAAACCAAATATGGGTCCAAATGCTCAGAGGTTTAAATATGTGGTTAAAGAGAAGACAGGAGGAGCTACTTCAACTGTCAAAGCAGCTCAAGTCAGGTAATCAATTTAGACTGACTATATTATTTTATTAAACTACAAGTAGTATTATTTTATTAAACTACAAGTAGTATTATTTTATTAAACTACAAGTAGTATTATTTTATTAAACTGGGGAAAAAACCTATCATAGTATTTCCAGCAATAATTACTCCAGTCCTTAGTTGTTATATATTTTGGAGATATTGATCAATTAATATGCTTAAATTGCTTCATTCTGAGTGAAGATATATATATGACTATTGAAGTCTAGATTTTCACATCTTCAATAGAAGGCTTGATTTCGCCTTAATAACCTACATCATATCAAGCCCTTCACGTAATGCCCTGCATATTTCGCAGATTCATCGTTCATTGTGAATACCAGGTCTCACTCTTTTAGCTAACATGTCTACATGTGAAAATCGGGTTGCAAAGTTCAAACAAAGATTGATCAATGTAATGGTTGTTGGTTTTCCATGAGTTTCTCAATTTAAAAAAAACCCTTTCAACGGCTGTGAACTATGGAAACCGCCATGTTTGTGTACAGTGTATTATGTGCTACGACCTCTGATAGGACAATGCTAAGTTAAATTAGTCACTTGTAAACACAACAGGCGCAAAAGTTTGGGAATTGCTGAGTATTGAAGCAATGGTTAGATGTTATAAAACTTGGCGGACATTGCTTAAGGAACATGAGATTTTCATTGCTACCATTTTTAAAAAATAAAGAAAGCCTCAGTTACACATTTTTAAATTAAATTATTAAATGCTGATCATGTTTCAGTCTGTTCAAAATCACAAACATTCGATGCTCTAGAGATTTGAATATTGGCTTGCCGTGTGAATAAATGTCTAATTAATAAGTTATGTAACATTGATGCCAAAAGAAATATCTGCAATAGGCATGATGCATCTTTAATTTCTTGAAAAATGATTACTTATACTGCTTTAACATTGAGGTAAATATTGACAATTTATTAGCTTAGGAATTTAGTATCAAATTATGCTAAAAAGACATAATATATGTTTTTTTAGTCGAAAAAGAAGTTTGTACACAAGAGATAAGAACAAGTTGTTTTTAAAACTACACTGTGAACCTGTTGATGGCATGTGGAAAGTCAAGGTAGGTAATATGGGAGGTAAATCTAGCCTGAATTCAGGATTTTAAAATACTGCTCTGTCAAGTAACTTTATTATATATATGGAATTTTTCTTCCACCATTCAGTAAGCATACGTTGCTGCCTAAAATTAGTAATGTTGAAAGAATCCAGTTTCTTTTAAAAGCAAAAGCAGAATTTGATAACCCCTGTTTATCCTTCCTTTTCTAGTTATATTTACCAGTAGTTGAGATATACCATGCAGTGGTATATAATAATATATTAATTGTTTGTATTTTCACAGGAGGAAGCCATACAGAAATTTAAATTACAAAGCTATAGTTTTGGAAATTTCTTTGCTGGACCTTTGCCATGCTTTGCTTCAACTGTTCTCAAAAAGAAGGCTGCATTGAAAAGATCTGAATCTAGTAAAAATGAGGGACCAGCACCCAAGAAGTCCAAATCTAAGTCAAAAGATATTTCAAAAGATCTTGCGCCTAAACGTAAGTTTTAATTAACAAATTTTATCCTATAAAAAGTCAAATGTTGATTTCAATAAATTTAGACCTTCATTTAATTTGTTGGGTGCCTGTATTCAAAAGGATTTCTAAATTGTCCTTCTCTTCCTAAGTTCTGTGTAGCTAATTTATGTTTGCAAGTTAAGAATTTCTTAAAACTGTTTAGTCATATTTGAGATACAAGTAACTCTTGTACTTGAACAGACTTCAAATGAATTAAAACCCTTTTCTTACCATTATAGCCAATCCATTCCTGGCTGAATTTGGAGTAGATCAAGCAACATTTATGAAATTAACCCCAGAAGAAAGAGTTGAATTAAAAGAAAAGGTAAAAGAAGAGAAGTTGGCTGAGAAGATGGCCAAGAAGGAAGAAATGAGAAAGAAAATGGAAGAAATAAGAAATAAAAGAAAGGAAGAAAAGGCCAAGGTAAACTGATATTAAAATAAAACACTCATGCAAATAAATTTCTTTGAATCCTCTGTCAGGTCAGTTGGCACCCTTTTATTTTTCTAGTATTTTTTTCAAATAATGGTGAGGTATTTCAGCAGTTTGAGGAACATAATTGTGTCAAAAGTCACTCAATAGGAGGTTTAAAGATGCATTATGTAACAAGTAAATTTGCCTAATGCAGTAATAATGCACCAGTATTGAATTTTATGAGTTGGGCTCCCTTTTTTAGAATATTATATTATTATATTACAACAGACAGTGCCATTTATCTTTGGATTTTCAGTAACTATCCTAGAACATGTCTAAAGTGAAGCAGTTCCTTAAAATTTGGTCTATCATTAATTATGATATTAAAATATACTTTGTGTGTAGGAAAGAGAAGAACAAAGGAAGGAAAAGTTACAACAATTAGAAATTATGAGAGAATATAACCGAGTTAGAGAAGATCTGGAATGTGATGATCTAAAGGTAAATTATTTATGTATTCATTCATAAAGATCATGCAATTTTTATGGACTGCTCAAATTACTGTTTCTGTGAGGTTATATTCAGTCTCCTTTTTATACGCCCACATTAAAATATGGTTGTATGTCGACAGGCGACGTTCACAGCTGCTTGTGGACGCTCTAGAGGCTAAAGTTAATATCAAATTGACTTCAAATTTATACACAGTATTGCAGGTCATAATTATAGAGTATAGTAGTTAAATCATAATGTATGTTATTATATTTTTCTAGTTGATGCCAGAGTTTACACCTATATCAACTAGATTATCGAGTGAACTATTTGGTGAAGCCATACATGTTTTGGAATTTACTCACTGTTTTAAAAGCATGTTTGACTTTAAACAATTCTTTCCTAAAGGATTTACATATGGTATGTATACCTCTCTTAGTGTAGATAGTTCATAAAGAATATCATTCTTTTACAGCAGAAATTCCTTTTTCCCCATTCTTGTACCATTCACTCATTCACTGAGATCATCTGGTTTATATCAATTGGATTTAAATACAGATCTATATTTCTTGTGGAATACCCACAGGTCTGTGCACCAAGAACACACCCCAACACACCGTTTCATTGGCTAAACCCTCACATCAACCAAAACGGGGGCTATGTAACAACTCTTCCAGATCCTAGTGTAGTAAAGGCAAATAAAAGGAAATTTTGAACTATAAAAACCAAACAAAATAGGATCTGTGTTTTAATAAGATTTGGTTTATATGTTATGCTGTCATGTTTAGAGCTTGTTCATGTCACACTCTCATCCCCTCTCTTGTTACTTAATTGAAAATTTTGTGAGCATGCGACACAGATCTATGTAGAATTTGTGTATAAATGTATGTAATCAAAATGGCTTCCATGTATACATAACTATTATGTAGTTGTTTTATATGCTCTTTAACCACAATTAGTCACAAGAATATTTTGTTGTTGTGTTTTTCAGTAATGTTAGAATCAGCACTGTTAGATAATGATACTGATGGACCGCTATGTGATTTACTACAGATGTTATTAGTAGCTATATTTACTTTACAAGAAGAAGAAGCTGAAGAAGTTTCTGAACTCGAGAATCAACTTAGTTCTAGTAAGAATTCAATATTTATACATTAATTAAAAAATACATATCCGCATAGTAAATAATAGCAAGAAATTAATGATTAGAGATATCATAAGAATAACATGTCTAATATTACAATCTGCACAAATGAATATAGAATAAAATTTAAAAGTTGTAAGCTCAATTTTTTTAAACAATGCAGTTGTTTGACATAACACTTTGGTATATGTAGAAACTTTGTCAGTGATTATTCCATATAGGTTTGATTTTATTATTGTTTTATAGATGCTAGAGAAGATGATAGAATAGCTGAATCATTATCTAATCAACTAATAGACCAAGCTACAATTATAGCTAAAATACCTCAACAAACACATGGTTTGTATCTTTAAAATACAACATTTTGTAATATTATAATGTATTGTTATCCATCTTCTGTAGTTCATATAGTTATAAGAAATATTATAATCTACTGTTTACAAGTTTCCTTATCTATATAAAGTAACACCCAAAACCCAGACTATATATTGTATTATGTACTAACTGTTTTACCCAACATTGCATTGGTAGAGTTTATTTCCATTTTTGTAACCTCCATAATAATTCTATAATCGTTAATTAGCAAATACAAAAAAACAGCATCATTAAAATTTCTAAGTTTCCTATAACAAACAAACAAACATTCTATTTTTAGCTCAATTGTTAGTCTCGAATGTTGTAAATACTTCGAAATTGACAGAAAGAATATTCGAGTGACATGGAATTTACGTCCTGTCACATTTCTGTCTGTCCCATCAACTGAGTTGATGATATTGAATTCAACGGATATTTTTTCGATGTCATTTGACCTGTACATTGTATCCGTATATCCTCTTGTGCACATTACATTAAAGCCTAACAGATTTATTTATTCTTCATTATGGTTAATGTTATACTCTACCACAACTATTTCGATTTCAAATAGATGAAATTGCAAAAGGTGTAGAAATAATTCTTTGTTGTGTAGTTGAAATATTAAATATTATTTAATTTCATCCAAATGTTTTTTTTTAGGTATGCCTCTAAAGAAAATGGTACTGGATCAATTCACTCTATCTGAGATATTACGTTTACACTTGATGTCTGCCGGATCGAAAACAACTGTTAAAAATGCTAGATTCCGTTATCAACAACGTGGTGGTTACACATCACAAGATGATCCTGGGTTAGATCTGAAGATATCCGATTTAGATTTATTAAAATCACTATCTGTAGAAAATGTCTATGATCTTCTTCCAGGTACTAATTCTTTTTACTTTAGAACAATGGATTGATTATTTCTTACCGTTGTTCCAAAGAATTTTGGAAAAAATATGGTGGGATTTAGTACAGTGGTTGTAGCCAGAGTTATACTTTCTCAGTTATTGTTATAATATTATTTGTGACAGTACATGCATGTTATTATCTGTGACAGCCCTCATGCTTGTTTAGTATTATTGTTTAAAGAGACTCTATGGTTTTTGAGGAAACCAACAGCTAGAGCTGTCAATTAATTTTAAACTTATAGCACTAATCTTTATTATAATTATTTAAATCTTTCATACTGTTTTCAGTCCAGAAATTAAAACTGATAAACACATTGCTACAACAGATATTATCATATGCTGCTATTCGCGATTTAATCGATGAAAGTCAGGAAAAGTTACGAACAATGAGATATGATTTAAAACAACTACAGTGGGCTGAACAACGAAGAGAACGAGAAGAAGCTGCTGCCAAGTAAGTTAATATTATATTGTATTCGTAGGCACCATATTTAATTAATAATTAAAAGCAACCACATATTCCTTATAACATTTAGGTTGAAAACAAAGACATTGATTCTATATAAATCATTCCAATGTATTTGCTAAATGGATACGAGAAGAATAGTAACACTCTCTTGAAAGAGAGAAACTAAAGCTGGACAGGCTAGTAGATCTTATAAATATGTTAAATATGATAAGTATGTAACAGGCAGATTATACTCAGGAATTTTAATTTCCCAGATATAAACAGAAACAAGAAGAAAGAATGAAGGAAAGAGAAAAAAGAATGAAGATGCTATTGGAAAAAGAACAAAATTTAAAAGCTAAAGGGTAAGAAAGAGAGAAAGAAAAATAGGGTTTAACATCCACTGACACAAACTGGGTCATTTCGAGACACAAAGTAGGTCATTTCGAGACTAATGCGTAGGGGTCTTTAGCAGTGGAAGGAAACCGGATAAATCCCACGAGATTGGACAGGGGACCCTACTCCTTGTCAGGTACAACCAGAAATCTCCAAAGAGATTGCATATTTTCCTCCATTAGTCATAAAAGAACTCTATTGATTTTTGTTGAGAAATTCCATATTGATGTCCTTTTGTTATGAAGCTTTTGTCTGTTGTCCAGATTTCTGATCTAACTACTAGTTCTAATATCTTAATGTTTTAGTTTTACTTTGGTATTTCTCTAGGACCAGTGAAGAAGCAAATATTACTGACCAAAATGAAAACAAAATGGAAGATGAAGTGACTGAGGAAGAAAAAGAGGCTCAAAGATTAAAGGAACAAGAAAAAGAGGCTAAAAAGAAGGCAGAATTTTATAAGAAAGAAGCTGATTTTATGACTAATTTATTAGAAGTACAACAGATGAATGCTATATATCCATTAGGTAGAGACAGAATGTACAGGCGATATTGGGTATTTAGAAGTATGCAAGGTATGCCCATTTAATGTACTTACATGTTGATTGTTTCCTGTTGATCAATGAGTTATCACCCATGTTTCACTTTGTATAACATTGTGAACAATCTTAACAAAGTGGTTATTTGATCTGTATGACATTCATGTACATTTTTTATATTAGTAAAACGGAGAAGCCTATCGAATTTCAACAATTTACACTGGTGTCATTCTGTAGAACCTTTGGAAAGCTTGAACAACAAAAATTATCAGTGTAATGTTGCCACTGTTTACAACACCCCATGAAATGTAGATAAATTGTTTGTTAATTCTGCAGTTCCAAGATGGTCGCCCTCTTATGTGTGGTTTAATGGTCGAGTGCAAGACATTATTAGTAATATATTGGTATTGTACGAGTGCAATAGCACGAGGGAAATATTGATATATTACGCAATGTCTTGCACGAGACGATTAAACCTCTTAAAATACAGACACTTTCTAGCCCGTGCATTTCAATGAAATACGTCACTCGGGCACATTATTACAAATATTGTGAATAACGTACACTTGGCACATTGCCCGTACATTATTGTAAATAATGGTACGCCAACATCAAAGGATGATGTCACATCTGTATTTTAAATGCAAATAATATCTAGTAACTTTAACAAATATATTTTACAAATCATTTAAATTTTCAGGGATATTTGTAGAAGACAGTGAATTATATTTAGGGGATGCAGAGATCATTCCAGGATATCAGAATCCGAATGGGTTTGACCCAAATATCAGTGATAATAAAATTCCATGTCTTGAACTTGAGGGCGATAAAAATAACACTAGTAGTGATAAAGAAAATGACTTGTGTCCCGAAAATGAAGCCAATGGTAAGGGAGAGAACTGTATTGTTATCAGTGATGATGAAAGTAAATCTAGTGATGCCGTTATTTTAGACGCACCTCCAGTCATAGATAGTGTGGCAGCTAAACAAATCATGGAACGACCAAAATGTCCGTGGGCATTTGTGGCTCCAGGTAAATTGGACCAACTATTAGACTGCTTAAATTCACGGGGCGTTCGAGAAAGTGGTCTTAAACAAAATATCATGGAATTGAAACCAGTTATAAGTAAATCATTAGACAGTTGTCCCACTGATGAGTTGTGTTTATCCAGTGAAAACGTAGAAGAGGCCAGGCTAAAAGCGTTATCGTTAACACGTGGTATTGCAAGTAAAAAGGCAGCTCAAGACACAGTCAAGAGAGAAACGGCAGAGATGGAAATTGAATTAAATCTTCGAGATGCTATATTGGATCTAGAAGAGAGAATGTTTTGTGGAAGTTTAGGTTTTGTGAAGGTATGTATATTGTTGTGAAACTTAGTGGAAGATGGGGTATTTGGTATTTTTGGGATCTACCCACTGTCACTGTCAGAATGTGAAACAATAAAACTGTTCTACAGATTTAATACAAATAACATATTCATTTAGAATTTATTTTTCTAAATGTGACAGGATTATTTGTAACTAATGTGTGAAATAGTTAATAAATGATAAATTTTGAATAAAATCAAAAAAGCCCGTATCTTAGCAATGGATTGTCAGATTTGTCTTTTGCATACCATCTAATTTCTGGTTTAACTGTGTAGTCAGTTCATAACAAATTAAAAGTTATCAGTTTATAAACTATCAATGATCTCTATGAGATTGAAGATAGAGTTCGTCTTTAAGATGACAACAAGGCTTGGATGTGAAAAATTAAGTGCAATTAATATTTTAAAATATTGTATTTTGGAACAAATTGTTTTTAAGAATAACTAACAATACCCATATGTCATTTGATTTCTAATATTTTTAGGTTGCTGATAGATTTGCATGGAGAAGTCAGATACAGTCTAGTGAACATAATCACGGGTTAATTAATGGTGATAATACTAATAGTGAAGAGTAAGTACATATATTTATAATATGTTTTATATCAAAATAACTAGTTCCTCTGGCATCAGTCTAATGAAATATCAATTAAGGAGTTCATCCCAGTAGATCAGACTGAGTTTTTTTGTTCAAAGGAACAAGAATTAATTGGGCATTTAAGTGTAATGCCCACAATGCTAATACAATGTATATTTTCAGTTAAGGAGGGATCAAGCATTCTATTGAAGTTGCATTCAACCTGGCTGCAGAAAAGGGTTATTATGCTAATACAATGTATATTTTCAGTTCTGTAAGTGTTGAACATAGTAAAGTAAAAGAATTAAGTAAAGCTTTGTATGATATATCAGAAGGTGTTGATCATAGATATCTATCACAACCTCTAAGTAAGTATAATATTTTTCGTAATTCACTCTAATCTTCAATGAGGTGTTAAACATTAAAATTTAGAAGTAAATGATATCCTACTATCATTGTTTTGGTATCTTATGTATGATAAGTAAAACCTGGGATGAAAGTTAAAGGACAATATTGGTAATAGAAATTTCATGAATTGGAATAAGTGATGAACGTGAAAGGAAAACACAAGTTATCCCTCTATACAACTGACTGAAGTGACAAGTGATAACAGATACACGACCAAATTTCTGCTCACTAATATTTTCCTTTAAAGAGTACAGCTTTTGGCTAATTTAACAATATTTAACATTGTTGCATTTCTCCAGCTTCTATATAATTGTGTGTGTGTGTTAATGCTTTAACTATTACTGTACCCCAAAAGTTTATTTCAGTATTAATATTTATTTGCAGAAGAAGGTGATCCTAAAAAGAAAGGATCAGCTAAAGATAGAAAGAAGAAAAAAGTAAAAGAAGAAGAAAAGAATGATGGAGAAGACAGTGATGGTAGGAAATGTATTATTTTGATCTTCCCATTTATCATGAGGTAAAGCTAGGCAAGGATATATGTAACATAATCACTGTTATAATCCTTTAGTGGTATTTAGCTATTGAACACAATCAAAAAACACAACACAATTTATAATTATATGGAAAATTACCATGGGTTTGTACACATAGCGACTTTTGGACTATATCCTCTCTTATAGTTATCAAGCAAAAATGATTTAATTACCTCATCTCCATATTAATGATGAATATTATCATTTGTGTTTGATAATGCTTTTCTGAAGCCAGGTTTAATGCATTTTCACTTGATCTCACTTTAACTACATACATCTTATCAAGGTCTTCACATAATACTCTACATATTTCGGCACTTGTTTAGATTGGGTACAAACCCAGCTTGTGAGCCTATCAGATTTCTCGGTCATGGCAAATACCGAATCTTGTGCTTTTGCGCTAAAATGATTACCATTGATAATCGTGACAAAGAACACCTAAGAGTGAAACTTGTGTATTGATTGTCACCAACACCCTGTAAATACATCACAATATTTGCAGTGATTGGCTAATCTGTTGGAGGGACCCTATCAAGTTCATACTCACCCATCAATTTTATGTGTTTTGTATAGTTACACATTTATGTTTTATTCTGTCTATACAGATAGTAAAGAGGAAGATAAGAAGAAAGGTTTATTTGATAAATGGCAGGAATCACTGTTAAATGTAACAAGTTTATCTCAGATCTGTTTACATCTCTCAACATTTGAGAAGAGTGTTATGTGGGGTAAATCAGCTCTGCATGCTAGATGTCGTATATGTCGACGTAAGGGTAATGAAGAAAGGATGTTATTATGTGATGGGTGTGATCGAGGACATCATATGGATTGTTTAAAACCACCAGTAAAGGTATGTCAAGTGTTTTATGACATTAAATAATTATTTTGATACTAAAAGAAATTTTGGCATCTAAATGAAGGTTTTAGTCTTAAAAACTTTAGTACATGTTATGTAAAATTGATCTTTAAGGCAAGATAACAATTAAGGCTCAACATAAAAAAAAAAAATTGATAAATAGATTGGATCAAATTTCAAAATGCTTTGCTAACCCTTAAATTATCATAAATACAAAAATGTTATTAATAATATTAAATGTTACAGAAAGTACCTGTTGGTGATTGGTACTGTCCTAACTGTCGACCGAAAGAAGTTATACGCAGTCCTCGTAAAGGTAGAAGACAGACATTTACAGAGGAGGAAGTTGATGAGGAAGAAGAGGAGGAGGAGGAGGAGGAGGAAGAAGAAGAAGCCGAGGATGGTGAGGAAGAAGAAGAGGAAGAAGAAGAAGAAAGTAGTGAAGTTGATGAAGAAAGGTTTGTTACAGATAATTTGGGACATTAGCCACCATGCACATAAGAGAAGAGATCCCTTTTCAATATAAAAGTAGGCCGTAGTCCCACTGTCTAGGCATAATTTCCCTAAAAGTACACTAGATGGTGTATGCCCGTCTTCATTAGCCCAGTCGAAGCTGAACAGTAGGATGGTAAACCCGCTTTCATATCATTTCTAACGTGTGATGCAAGTCAGATGTTGGATCTTGGGTTTGTACTGGACAAAGAGTAGGGTTGCCTAGCTAATCTCATTGATTTTCTTTAGGTATTCTGGTGTCTTCTTATTTCCAAAAACCTCTGCATGCGAGAAAATTATTGAAATAAATATACCATATTATGTTACTTGGAGAAATGATTTGTTAATGTCGTATGGACCATAAGCTCCATTTCTATTTGATTTATAATAAATCCATTTATATATCCCTAAACATGGTTATTTGTTCATTATTTAAACAGTGAAGAAGAAAATGAAGAAGACATGTCAATAGAAGAAGGAGATGATAATGATAATGTTTGTTCTGTCTGTAATAAGCAAGGCATGTTGATATGTTGTGATTGTTGTCCTAAATCTTACCATCTTACATGTGCTCAACCTCCATTAAAGAAAATCCCACGTGGAAAATGGATGTGCCAGAATTGTCTTGGTTTAAATAAAGTTGGAAAAGTTAAAATTGGCAAGAAAGGTTTGTTGAAAATTTAAATATTTTGTTTGGGGTTTTTTTGCTATAAATATTGAGTAAGCTGTGTTTTCATTTTAAATTTATCTTTAAAAAATATTTACACATTTTCACTTGAAGTACAAGAGGGACAAATCAAGTTACCTAATCTGAAGAACATGAATGTGACAAAAGCCCTGTTGACAAGAAATTGACCCGTTTACATCATTCTACAATAACCGGTCTCCAAACTGTGCCAAATGTGGAACTCTTCACAGAAAAGTTTATTTCAGTCCCTATGCAAATTACTTTGATAAAAACAATTTGGGGTATTCTTTTTGACAGAAATGATAACAGGACTATCAAATTTCGTGGTTTATTTTAGAATTTTTCAGATCGGATATCATTTACACTTCGAAAATTTATCAATGCCTTGCCTGGCAGCATGCCAAGACCACCACTGGGACAATTGGCACAGGACTCAGTATGGAAAGCTTTTGTTTGACCTGTTTACACAACAAAAAAAACCCAACCTGCCAAATTTATTAAATATATTTCTAGATTCCTGAAATGTTTTATTTACATATATTTTGTATGTTTTTATAGCCAACTCCAAATCTAGTCTATCTGTACTTTCGAGGGATAGCCCAAGACACAGTCCAGCTTCTACTCCAAGATCCTCAACTAAAGGTGATTCAGATGATGAGACTCCATCTAGATCTACTAAATCAAAACGTACCACACCTAGATCACAAGCAGAAGGTAAATATGACACCATATGGATTCATTAAAACAAAATCATGCTACACCATCGAATAAAATGTGTATTATGACATCCAAATTTACTAAAACAAAACATACTAGACAGGCTAGATCTACTAAAACAAACCAGCTAAGTCTACTAAAACACAACATACAACAACTAGGTCTGCTTAAAACATACAACAACAGTTAGATCTACTGAAACAAAACATACTAGACAAGCTAGATCTACTACAATAGAAGTCTACAATATATTGATCAACTTATATGAAACATGCTGAGTGCAACATTTATTAAAACATGAATGCTACAAGAATATAATTTGATATGATTATATTACAGATAGTGGTAAAAAAAGTAAAAGTAGTACCAGTAGTCGTGGTAACACTAAAATACAACATATAAAGACCGTAGAAGAACTGGTAACTGATTTAATTAAACATGATGATGCCTGGCCATTCTTAAAACCTGTCAGTAAAAGAGAGGTAATATATATTTTTATAATTTAAACATTATGAGGATTGAACAGAATGTTTCATGGATGATTAAGTTTTAACCCGTTAAATGTGACGCTTTTAAAATGTTAACTACCCCCTATTATGTAATTAATTTGACGAAAAACGTCATTTTTGGATCTTTTTATTTATGGTTGGGGAAAATACCTCCAAGGCGTTATATTACGATTGGCCATGCACATTAAATGACAACAAAAAGATTATATGCTGCATGGCATTCTCTTAACACATATAACTTCTGGGTCAATGTACACCATTTTTGTGACTGGATAATTTAATGCAGTTTTGTCTGCAATCTATTGATAGTCTTAAGTTCACAAAATGGAAAAAAAAACTCCAATTACATGGAAATTTTGCATCTGAACCCATTGTCAAAATTGATGATTATTGATGCATTTTAAACAGATTACTTAATTTGTGATGGGAGCCATGGTGGCTCAGTGATAAGGTGGTGGAGAGCCTGGCAATCCACAAAGTAAAGTCATTCCAATGGGATGGAAAACCGAAGCGCTGTGTACACATTGGTGTTCACGTGAAGGATCCTTTGACAGTTGGAATTTGAGGTAGCAGTAGAGTCGCTGTCCAGGAAAAATGTCACTCATAGCACACCCCGTGGCATATGTCCATCTCAGCCCAGTTTGTTGATAAATAATGTATTGGCAAAATATTTACCCCTCTTTGAAAATTTATTATATGTGTTGCAGGTACCTGATTATTATAAAGTTATAAAGGAACCTATGGATTTCCAGACAATCAGAAACAAAATCCACAAGTTTGAATATACAGAACCTAATCAGATCCTAGATGATATACGACTTATCTTCTTTAACTGTGTGGAATATAATAATCGTAATACTCCACAATATAAATCGGGTTCAATACTAAATAAATATTTCCAAAAACGGGTCAAAGAGCTCGTCATTGATGCAGATGATTATACCTCACCGACGGGTAAAAAATCTAAAAGTCATTAATAATAATGTTATTGTAAAGTATATACAATTTGTAAAGATTTTAATTTAAATAGTTTTGAGTTATTTCATTGTTTATTTGCAACATTTAGGCATGTTGATATAACATTAAAAATAAAATGTGTATGTAAAAAAGATTTGGTGTGGTATATTGCTGATCAGTTTTTTAAACAAAAGGTAACATCAAAATGATTTCAAATGTTTTAACATAATGATATGAAAGGGTAAAGATGGAACTTGATATCAAAAATGTTTACTACTCCATTAAAGGCCATTTCACATGCTGCTGCAACTAACTAGAATTATTACTGTTTCTAACAGAAAACAAATACAATTATTTTCAAAAATTAGCCATGCAATTTATTCATTTATCAGAATAAAATGAATACATTAATAACATTACAACAACTATATACACAATTAAAGAGAACTTTGGATTTGTTCATATAAATATCACTTGAGAACATATTATTATATACATAATTGGTTAGTACACATGGATATAAATAATTGAAGATGGTTAGAATATAAAATAATACAGTAAAATTATTGTAATGGGTTTCAAACACAACCTTGAAGTTACAAAAACGAACCCTATCTTTCCCATCTTACTATCTTTCCCATCTTACGTTGACTTGTAATTTTTCAGTCTTATCCAATCTAAAGCCTACTCAAATTGATTATTTAACAAAATCAAAATATTAACAGTAAATAGCTGATTTAACATATACACTTTAGATGATAAGGTCTGCCATTGAGTCAAGTGGTTTTGCTTGTGAGTATATTTATTGTTTTCTCCAGTTTCCTCCAACTGCTATAAAATCATATGTGCAAGCAAATTATATAAAATAGAAACATGTTATTCCCAAAATAACAGTTTGATTTGTGTAGATTTTAAATCCAATTTCTCTTTCACTAAATTTTCTTTTATCCAAAATATGTTGCCTTCTTCAAAATGGACAATGTTGATTATCATTTTATCAGATCAGAAGATACAGATGTGAAACATGCAGTCTGGTAGTCAACAATATAATCACAGATGTGAATGCTTATGAATATCACAAAACAATAAATTTAGTTAACTATCTACATACTAATATACAAAGTCACATTAATTTATAAAAGCAGAAACCCAATTTTTTTAAAATAGAGTTCTATAAAGATACAAAACATACACCCACAGCAACTAAGTAGTCCGGACAGTCACCAATGGTTGTCTATAATAATGAGATCATTTACAACACATGAAAACCCATTATTATAGAAATTATTAATTAGACCTTTATTTACATAACAAGCCTAAAATCAAACTGTTGAGAAGACCCTTGGATAATTAAATTATTAAAGCTAACATTTACCGTTAATCACTGACTTCACTCCCACAGACTGGCAATGAAAGGACTGATAATCGAGTGTACCATAGGCATTGAGAATGTTACTTGACAATCGAGAATATATGGGTTGAGTTATCGTCTGTCAATCAAATGATGGTGCATTCGCAGAGACAGTTGATGCTCATTTCTGCTCAACAGTGGTAATTTTGTTCAGAATAAAGTGAAATTTTTAATATTTTCTTTTTTGAACAGTTATATCAAGAATGACTAACTTTTGATTAAAATCTTAACTAAACTATCTTAATGTAATTTTGAGAAATCATTTGAATTTGTTTCAATTGTTAGCCTCCAGAGCATCTACAAGATATTTCAAAGTGATCAAGGGCGATAGCTTTTGCAGTTACATGTATCATGGAAATTATTTTTCTCGTGACCGTGAACACAGTGTATAAATCTAAAGTCAATCTGATATTAACTTCAGTCTATTGAGTGAAGATTTTTCAAAGTGACCAAGTGCCATAACTCTGGCAGTTGTTATCATCAGATGTCGTATTTATGTATAAATTGAACGTTAATCAGATTTTGACTTTAGCCACAAAAATATCGAACCAACGTATGGGACTGACAATAATATAAATGTTTTATGAAAATGAATAGCATAAAATATTAAAATATACAAGGTTTGAAATTGTAACAGATATCAAATAAAAAAGTGTTTAAAAGTCTTTAGAGCTGCAACTATCTCTTTGTGAATTATCAATAAAAAAAATTGTATTAAAGGATAAATTAATAAGATAAGTACATCAATTTTTTAACCTGATAAGGCATATGAAGGTTTGTCTTCAGATGTAATGTCATACATAATTTAATTAGTAACAATCTATAAACATAAAATTGTCAGACAATAAAAATACACCCACCAGCTACTTGGTGAAGGACATCAAAGGACGCTCAGTCAAAGAAGCAATAACTTCATTCCAAAAACATGGAAATTGTTCAATTACCCAGGGCTCTTTGTGTCACAAAATTGAACAATGCATATCAATTTGAAACAGCACTGATGACAATTTAGGTCATTTATTTCAATACATTTCTTCACGTCACTAATGTAAACAACATATATAAATCTTAAAAAGATCAGATGATAATTTAGATTGCTTGTCCCTGAATTGTTTTAAGGTTGCTCCTGACAATCCAAACAATACCAACAAGTTTCAAAAATAAATCTTAAAACTTCGACCTGCAGAGAGTTCAAAGTTTTGTATGTACTGATTTCACATAAAACTGTTGAATGATTAAAAGAGGATTCATTCTTTTGACGAGAATAAAAAAACTTGTGTAGAGCATTTAAAAGAACTGTGTATAGATGAAACAAGGTGGCAACAATATACTCCCACATAAAATACGGTTGTATAAAAAGTTAATGACAGAATCTACTATGTCATCTCCTTTCAAGTGTACTTCTAGCTGCCTGCCATAATGAAGCTATAGATGTTGTAGCAGAGGCAAGTAAACCACCACCCTCATTAACCCCAGCCTGAGTATAATAGTTAGTGGTATATGTTGAGGTACTAGAAGACCCTCTGGTGGTTGCATCAGGAAAGTCGCTGGGTAATTCCCAATCCAATCCTATATCTACATCATCTGTTAATGTATCTGGTTCATCTTCACTATCATCTGATACACTACCATCCGTTACAGATTGTATCATTTCTTCACATACCTCAAATGGTATACACCTACAAACATACACAATTTTATCTGCATTTATAGGATAATGTCAAATAGTTTATTATTGATATTCGACACATGCATTGGCAAAGAAAGTTCGTTCACATTTTTCGGTGTAGTTTCCTCTTGTCAGTGATGCAGGACAGAAGGCCTTACAAGGACAGAAGGCCTGACAAGGACAGCTGTCCAGTCGTTCGGATGGTATGAAAAACCAAGGTCCTGTGTACACATTAGCACTTGGAATTCAATATAAGAGTAAGCCATAACGCCGCTGCCCTGGCCTAATTTCCCTTATAGCACACTGTATGTCATATGCCCGTCTTCATTAGCGAAGTTTAGGAGCAGAATAGTAGGACGTCAAACCCCATTTCATTTCATTTATTAATCAATGCTTCTGTTTAAATGGAAGCTTCTTTATTTAAATTTAAATTTCATTACAAAAAAATAGGTAATATATAAATTACAATTTTCATCTTTATTTTGACCAAAAGTGATTTGTAGAAAAGCATTGGACAAAAGTTAATATTGTGAGCTATCAATGCTCCTAATATAGAAAACAAAAAACTTGGTGTTTGTATGTTTTTCATTCTTTCTCTGATTAAGTTCTATACTCAACAGTGACTTGTCCAAAAGCATGAGAATCAGTTTCTGGTAATAGAGGTGACAATTATCTATAAAGCCATATTAATTTCAAATCTGACTGGCACGATATATCCATACGTAAAAATCACCTATAATGTATTTTGACTTACCTTCCTATATTAGAGTTATTTAAGAGAATATAAAGATTATGGAGTGTATCTTTAGGTGAGACATCTTCTATACTAATTCCTTGTGAAAAACATACATATAGTATATTATGATTTAACTTGTTGACGGCACTATTTAACTGTTTCTCTGTTAACTCATCAGAACAAAATTCACTGAAATACAATCAAAATCATTCAAAATTCAATATAGGCTTACTAGCAATACAGTAAATATGGAAATCAATTATCTAACGAACTTTAAAAGAAAAACTTCAAGAAACTTTTCGTCAAAATATTGACACAGTAAAATACAAATGAAGGATTCACATTTCACAATTCTGTTAGTTGATCCTTGGGACGGATTTATTTTCTCTTAGAAAATAGTACTTTTATAGAAATATTAGTTCCCTTTAAACAAAAAAACATATTCTTTCGAAATCTAAGATACTAATCATGATCATCAGTTTTAAAGAATATACAAATTACAATGATCATATTTTTAGTTGTCCACACTGCAAAAGATTCTTTATTTTATATTTTTCCTCATTATTTGCTTTAACATACAAAAGGTTTGACAACAGGGGCCTGAGAAAATTGGCCAACAACTTGACTCTAGATTGAGTACAATGGGGTAATATCTTAAATCATGGAACAATAATACTGGAAGCCCTTTTCTTAGGAATTAACTCTAGCCCATACTAACTAATCATCAAAAATAGCTAAAAAAAATACAAAACAAAACCAACAACTGGCAAAGAACTTAACTTACCTATAACAAAGTTTTCTAGGAGAATTAATATCAAGAATATGTAATAATATAGATAATAATTGTGATGCATAACATAATGCTGCCCTAAAAGTATGACCCGGATTACTGGTACCACATTCAGAATCAGGTGCTGCACCATTTTCTCGTGTTACTGAAACTATAAATAATATCTACATTAAGAATACTGACGAAAATACTACCCCCCCCCCCCAAAAAAAAACCGCAGGGTCTGGAGATGGCAGTAGAGGAATATTATAATTATCAATATTTTGAAATGTGGCAAATATTTTTATTCACATTATATTTGGAAAGCAATTTGAATGTATCAGCTGCATTAGGGCCCAGCCTTGTTGCAATGCAAATATTTGGCGTATCACAGAAGAAAGATCAAAGTCATTTTATCCATCAACCCCAGTTAATGCCGCCATCTGGTAGTAAATGGTATAAGCTTTTTGTGGAACAGTCAATTTCAGGTGAAAATGATCGGATTCACACTGAACCATAGCCCTTCTGAAATGGCCTTCCATCCAGACAAACATAAGTCCATCGTACACCTTTATCTAAACTTAATTTGCCTGAAAAGTTGAAGTCAGTTGTACTGGTAATTATGATTCGTGTTTAACACCATTTTGAAGTTGTAATTAACCCCACTTATTGCTCTGTTCGTGTCAAACATTCTGATGTAAAAGTCTGTCTTATGTTTTATGTGAAAAGACAAAAATGTGACTTAGATCATTCTTCCCCTGGACTCTTCACATAGTAGTGAATGGTATGAATGATCTACTGATTGTTCATGGCAAAGAACAGCATTACAACTTCAGACATTTTGGCCAATTGGTAAAAAATAATTTTCAATTTGCTGTGATACCTACATACATGTAGTTATATCAGGGAAGTTCAAATAAGATTGCATGAAAAATTTGAAACAGATCTGTAAAGCGGTCTCTGACAGTCTTTAAAAGATTCCATACAAGTCTCATGATTTACAGTTTACAGCAGTTTTTAAAACTGCAATAGACAGTCATGAACAATGACATAATCCAGTTAATGGATTTTTAGTATCTGTAATTTTTTTTTTTAAAAATATATTAATTATTCCATGAAATTAATTACACTTATTTTCTGGTTTAAAATTCTGAAGCCCATGATGAAATGACCTGTGTGGTGAGTGTGTTAAATCATAATTACATTTTTAAAAATACATATAAAAAGAAAAACACCTACCCCACAAGTTGTAGGCCGAAAAATTACCATTGCTGGGTAATGTAGGTTCCAGTATTTTATACAGTGTATCACTTCTTAAATCTGTATATTGCCATTTACCTCGTACATACGCTGTTTGACACGCTTCTTTAATAGTATTTATCATGGATGTTTCTACATGGCTACAAAATGTTCAAAGGAAATAATATGTATTGCTTGATTATGGTACTTAGTGTCAACTACAATATTGTGACAGTTGGATCTCTAAAAGGAATATCAGTCCAAAAATCATCTGGAAATCTGTTTAGTAATTCCAAAGAGTATGAGGAATTTAAAATTTCACAGTATTCAGCATCCTCTGCAGACAATATACACAAGGCAGTGTCAACTATGGCCTGTTTTTAAACTGATTGATAATAATTTAGATCACAGCCACAGTGGGTTGTTTATAAAACACTACAATTTACCAACCTTGGACGTGTCTCAGTTATAGGAAAGATATAGTTAGTCAGTGCCTGTACGTGTGACTGTCTTCCATTCTGTAGAATATCCATGGTTTTGTCAGTTTCATCTCTTTTATTTGCACTTATTAAACCTCTACTAATGATATATTCTTTAATCTTTTGAACTTTATCGTCATGGAGTAGACCTTTAGACTTTCTTTGTAATGTCCGCTCTCTGGATTTGATTAACCGGTTTTCAGCTGTCAAATTGAGACAAAATTGTTTTCATAATATAGCTTACTTATGTACTCCGGTATCCATTTACCATATTACACTATGAATAATATTTTTACCATGTTTTTCTCTTGAAACCAGCTTGGCCAAGCTCGATTCCAGAGATAAGTTTTCCCTTCGTTTATCTCTGGTAAAGATTTACAACATATTGTATTTCAATTTTGTAGGGGCATATGCCGCATAACCCTACTCAAGGTAAATTTCACCAGCAATGATTACACACTATTCATTATACAGAAAATCTGTTATTGTTTCTAGTGTTTTAAAGAGACAAACCAACAGTTGCGCTGATGTCCTCGCTAAAGTTCCAAAATTGATAGATGACACATATTAATTCATCACACATTTATTTTTTTCCAACGTTTCAAGCAATCAAACTATACACTAAGGTTCATCACTCTCTATCAGATAGAATCAAGGTTTTTTAATTGTCTCAAAGCATCGACAAATGAAATTGCTTATCCCTGCTTAAGTCAAGGTAAAAATGATATGAATCTATACTCGGAGTTTCAATACTCTCACTTAATTATAACCAAAGTATCGTGACCCAAGGAATCAACCATATCTCTGCTTACCCTAAGCAGAATGTTCATCTTCGATCTCCATCAAGGCATTGATCTAATGAACGGCTACACCAAGTTTGAACATTCTAGCTCAATTAGACAGAGAGTTATTGTGTTCCAAATTCTCGACAATCAAATTGCTTATCGCTCTGCTTACCCTGATCAGAAAAATACTCATTAACCAATCAAATTGCTTATCTCTGCCTACCCCAGGAAGAAAATGCTTATCTTCGAACTCCATCAAACCATCAACCTAATCAACACCTACACCAAGTTTGATGATTCTAGCTCAATTAGAAAGAGAGTTTTGTGTCCCAAAAAGTGTGACGGACAGACAGATAGACGGACAGACAGACCCATTTTAATAGTCCCCAGCTTTCTTAGAAAGGCGAGGGACACAAATTTACCTTTATCTGATTCTTTATTTACAGTTTTGATGGCACTTTTCAGTAATAATATTCTTCTTTTACATTCTTCTATTTCATTCAACTATAAATACAATAAAATAGTACTCATATTGTCATTATAAACACAATCAACTCCAACAATAACTTAGTTGATATAAAGGTAGAAACAATAGACAAAGCCAGAGCTGAAACTATCGACATGCCGCAAATCATAAATTGCATTTTTCAGACAATATATCAATCAATGTTCAATGCACTTAAATTGATTATCTAACTTTTAATTAAGATTTTAAATTTCAAAATATAAACAGTAGATAATCTCATGGCATGAATTCAACAGATTATAAAGAGGTCAATGAAAAGATTAGAGTTGACACAGGCTTGTAAGATGTTTTGACCATATCCCATTTCAAAATATCTGACTGACCAGGCCCCGAGTTCACAAAACACCTCCGACATAAGTTGATAATTTGCTCAAAATTGTTCGCCTTATTTTAACTAAAATATAGATCTTTATAAAACTTTTGTAGGCTTAATGTATCAAATACCCTAATAAGAAACTGTATGCAATGTTTTGTGTTTCTAGATCAAAGATATTTCTTATAAACAGTGATTAAAAGTTAAGTAAATTCTCAACTTAAGTCTGAGAATGCTTTGTGAACATGGGGCCAGAATTCTACAATCATAAATTTTAGATACTTAGCCTACTGAAATTAGCCAACGAAATATGCAAAATCATAGAACTGATTAAGTAATGAGATTTAATTGTGTGTAATTTCTAAATTGATTCTTTATTTACATGACAAGCTCAAAATCAACTCTGTAGACCCTTGGATGGCTTAAACAGTTCTCCATTTAAAATTAAATCAATAAATGGCTGTCCAAGGTTATGTTTACTGTTTGTCACTACCGGAGACTGACAATCAAACTTATGAAAGGCCTGTCAAGTGTGGGTACCATAGCCATTGAGAATATTACTTTATAATCGAGAATATGTGGGTGGATTTATCATCTGCCAATCAAACGATCATCAATGGCCACTCTTTATTAAATTCTTAACTAATGACAAATGTATCTTTAAGAAAGGCAATAACTTTTTGTACACACATGTACATGTACACAGCTTTGAATTTATGGAGTTTTAATTTACATACCTTTTCATATTTCTTTTCTTTAGCTACAATGGCTGTTTCAACTCTGAAAGACACAAACATATTGCTACGATCTAGTAACCAATAAAAATTGTACAAATCATTTGTATTCATTCTTGCTTTTATCTGTGGTCGTAGTAAGAAATCTATTAAATAAAGTACAATGTTAATAAAACCTAATTCATGTTTTTTTCATTAATTAAAAGAAGAGACACAACAAATCGTAATAGAGTTTCATCATACTGGTACTACTGATATCATAGTCCACAATCATATTATCGTGAGACCTCTATTACACGTTTATTAAGAGCTTTACTATAATGCAGTGCTGATTCCTACCAAAAGCCTTAAGGATTCGCCATAGGCAATATGTCAGAAACCAGGGTTATTAATATTATTTGTAAATGGTATGTATATCTTTCTTGTTAATAATTAACATTTTCTTACTTTTTCAATAATTTGATCCTTTTTTCTTTTTCTTTTTTCCATTTTTGTTGTTTTTGGTGATAAGCATCTTTTGAGAGCCTGGAAAATAAAATTAAACAAATAACCAATTACTGGTATTCAAAGAAACAAGCCAACAGTGAGGCTGATGTCCCCCGCCGAAATCCCAAAATAAATAGAAGACACATATTAAATAATCGCACATTTATTTTTTTCAATGTATCGAGCAATCAAACTGTACACGAAGTGTCATCTAAAAGTGTTTTATAAAGAAAAATGCTAAAGCCGACGAGAAAAATGAAAATGTACCCTAGTTAGGGGGACCCTAAAGGCAGACAAAAGGGCCCCTCTGGCCAAAGGAAAGGGCCCTCGTGTCCAAGTCAATTGTTTCTATACACTGTTACTGTCGAATTGATTACTAAATGAGAATGCAGTCATTGTATTGGCATAAAAATCATCAATCAAGATGAACCTAACTTATCTTGTCCCAAAGTATCAACCAATCAAATTGCTTATCTCTGCTTACCCTAAGTGGAAAATGCTCATCTTCGAACTCCATCAAGGCATTGACCTTATAAGCATATACACCAAGTTTGAACATTTTAACTCAATTAGAAGGAGAGTTATTGTGTTCCAAAGTCTCGACTACTCTCGACCAATCAAAATGCGTATCGCTCTGCTTACCTTGAGCAGAAAATGCTCATTATCGAACTTAGTCAAGGTATTACTGTAATGAAACTATACACCAAGTTTCATCACTCTCACTTAATTAGAACTAAAGTTATCGTGTCCCAAAGCATCAACCAATCAAATTGCTTATCTCTGCTTACCCTAAGTGGAAAATGCTCATCTTCGAACTCCATCAAGGCATTGACCTTATAAGCATATACACCAAGTTTGAACATTTTTACTCAATTAGAAGAAGAGTTATTGTGTTCCAAAGTCTCGACCAATCAAATTGCGTATCGCTCTGCTTACCCTAAGCGGAAAATGCTCCTCTCCGAACTCCATCAAGGCATTGACCTAATAAGCATATACACCAAGTTTGAACATTTTAACTCAATTAGAAGGAGAGTTATTGTGTTCCAAAGTCTCGACCAATCAAATTGCTCTGCTTACCCTGAGCGGAAAATGCTCATTATCGAACTTAGTCAAGGTATTACTGTAATGAAACTATACACTAAGTTTCATCACTCTCACTTAATTAGAACTAAAGTTATCGTGTCCCAAAGCATCAACCAATCAAATTGCTTATCTCTGCTTACCCTAAGCGGAAAATGCTCATCTTTGAACCCCATCAAGGCATTGACCTAATAAACACATACACCAAGTTTGAACATTCTAGCTCAATTAGGAAGAGAGTTATTGTGTCCCAAAAAGTGTGACGGACAGACGGACAGACAGACAGACAGACAGACAGACAGACAGACAGACGGACGGACGGACGAACCCATTTTAATAGTCCCCCAACTTTCTTCGAAAGGCGGGGGACAAATATTTTAGAACTTTTAATAAATGTGCCAATTAATTCTTGTAACCATTTTTAATAGACATTAGACATGGTAAAGAGCTTTGGGAAATGTTGTCTTATACCATTAATATACATTTGGATCTACATATATTTTTTAGAGAAATTTCGAAATTTGTCAACTAAAATTTCCTAATAGCTAAATCTTGCCCTAACCTTGTTCAGAGCAGTGAAATACTATAATATGGTAGTATTGTCATAGTCAAGTCATTGTAATTAAAAGAAAAAGAGACTGTACAGCATTTAAGATTTCAAGACATTTTTTTAATAACATTATTATGAATATCAATAATGTAGCCTATGCCTTTTCTATTACTTAAAATATAAGTCAAGTTTGAAGTGAAAACGACAATGTTTCTTCCAAAACCTTCACAGAACCATTTTACTCTGTCACTTCGAAATGTGATCATATATTGCCAACTGGTGCTTCAGTCTGTCGTCCACACTTTCTTGTGAGCACTCTACTGACTACATTTATAATCTGATTTTTTTTAAAATTTATATATTATGTTGTTTACATTAGTGAGACGAAAAAGCCTATTTAATTTCAACCGTTTCTGATAATTGGTTCTGAGTTAGGTTCCGTGTTTCACTTTGTAGAACCCTGGGAAAGCTCTAAGGACTAAAGTTATTATCCAGTCTTTATTAAATTATGCATTAGGCCTATATTCAAATCAGCAAAACAAAATCCTATTGAATTTCAGCAATTTCCATTTATAACTTTTAAAGTTTTAGCCTTGTGATCACAAAAGTTATCATATGATCTATTAAATTTTTATGCATTATTGTGATTAGTAAAATAAAGCAGCCAATAGAATTTCAACAATTTCTGTATACTTATAAAGCTATGGCCCACTTTATTGAGCCGTGTGGAGGCTCTGACAATGTGAGTTATCATCTGATCTTTATGACCTTGATATCAATGTCTTTGTAAATGCAGTTATGAAATTGATATCAATGTCTTGTAAATACAGTTAATAAACGATTAACTACAAAAGAATAAATATGTGACAACCCTTGTCGACTGCTCAGATTATTCAGTTGTGTGTGCATGTTTTGTTGTCTGGCAACCTATCTTGCACTACTAAAAATCACTCTGAAAATCAGTCAACAACGATTTTGGATTCCATTTTATTTTTTAGAAACACAATACCCGTAAGAATCCGTCTTTTCTACATAACGTATTACAGACAGTAGGTCTACTAATAATTGATATTTTAATCAGGGGAGGCTAAATTCCATGCCTAAAAATAAACAAATGACGATTGAATGAATGAGTAAAAATATTGACCTTTTATCGTTATTAGAATGCTGAAAACAACCATCAGTAACACAGATGTGACAATAATATGGACGCACAGAACATTTACACAAAGGACATCGCTCTACCGCAACGGTTACACCAGGAGATTCTTCGCTAGAGTACTGTGTGTAAAAATTAACTGGAGCTCCGTTACTTTCTATATTAGAAGCCATGAGCGGTGACGATGTTTATTTGCGCGGCTGTAGGAATTAGTTGCCCCGGGTAAGCTATCTGAATTTTTTCCAATCCAATATGCCCAACACAAGTTTCAAGTATGCTGAATAGCTTTTTCATCATATACACTCATTTTGAAATGGCACTGAATATCTTGGGTGTTTGCGAATGTCTAGAAAACTGAAATGGTGCGACCCATATGATGTCGGTGTCCTCTTGTAATAGACCAACTACAGAAATATCCACATAGACTGAATTATCCAGTGTACTGGTAACTACAACTATTATCGAGTCATCTGCATGGGTAGGCCAATAAAAAGCGACTCATAAAAAACAGAATTAATTCATTTAAATGCATAATATGGGTTTTTCCTTTTGTAACTTTTTGTCATTTAATTTTACGGGCATTAAATTTCTTTTACTACTTCAGTGAAATTGCACTGATCTGTCCTTATGGATTTAAACATTGTTCGGCCATCGGATCATCATTTGTTTCATCAATTTTTACGGAATCGAAATTTATTTTAATTGACCAATGGATCTATAATCAGTGTAAAACCACATAATGAGTCTATTTGGGCCATTTTCTAGTAGCTGCACTCATAGGCTAGTATAGTCCTAATCGTCGGGCTGTTGATTAGGGGGACCCTTACATTTTTGTCCTGTATACGCCCCATGGGTGTTTTTCAGGGAATCCAGTATTTTTGTAGTAAGATTGGGTACCTCTACTTTCCATATATACCAAAACCCATCTTTAAGTTAATAAAAGCCCGTGCGGTACGCTACATAAGTATTGTTTTGGGCGGAATGTTGTTACGCCCCTGGGGCATGTTAATCTCGAAAGAAACCAATTCAGTTTGGTTCAATCATACTTATATTAGACAGCATTATACTTAAATTCGGCCGAAGTCAGCCAAGACAAAATAACGTAATTACATGTAATATTATTCAATATGGCTGTCCTCGGGTAGTTTCTGCGAGCGAAAAGCGTGTTTCAATGATGGGACACTACATATATTTTTTATTAAAATCTTACAATACAAAGTGGCAATAGAGGCGAAATGACCCGAATATAACAAATTTTACCAAACCGATTTAGAAAAAATATATATATATATTTTTCACATGGTACCAGTCATTTTTTCAAAATATAACCATGACTTTTATTATCTCTATGTTATATGTTTTTCAATGCCTGGGTTTCCAAATGAATTTTGAAAATCCAACATGGTAGAAATTCAATATTGCTGCCAAAATGGAATCCAAAATGTGGTTTTAGATGTCATTTGTTTGAATTCTGATCTCAAATAATTAATTTCGAAATCCAGATTGGCCGCTAAATGAAGTCCAAATTGTCGGAGGGAGATGATAATTCGCTTGCGCATAGGGATCTTTAGCGGTGATAATGTAATATGAATGTATATAATCTGATTTACATTCAATCGTCTCTGTTTTTACTGTAATTTTTAATCGGTTATGTCCGGCGAAATGTTTACGATCCGATAATAATAATTACAGGGGAATTTCTCTTCTGGACCGCATCGGAAAAGTGTATTCTTTCATCTTAAATAAAGATAGGTTGCCAGGCAACGAAACATACGCCCACAGCAGCTAAATCGTCCGGGCAGTCAACAAGGGTTGTCGCATATTTTTACTTTTTTCGGTAATGAAACATTTGTAATACACTAAAAACTGATTAAGAGTAACAACTCATTATGTAATTATCAGAAAATCATTAGAATTTGATTGCTTTTTATAAAGTTTTACCCCAAGCTAACAATTAGTATATACATGAAACATTTAATATCATGGATTTAGCTGTTCAGTTATCTAAATTCATTGAAAATCAAAGTACTTGTTCGTTTCAACACCTTAAACTCTATGTATCAATCTGAAGTCAATCGGATGGTAACTTTGGCCTCTATAGCGTCACAAGAATTTTTGAAGTTATCAAGGGAGATAACTCTGGCAGTAATTATTTGAAATCGCTGAAAATCAATAGGCTTCTTCGTCTCATGACCTTAAACACTGTGTATAAATCTAAAGTCAATCGGATATTAACTTTGGCCTCCAGAGCGTCCACAAGATTTTTTGAGGTGATCAAGGGCCATAACTCTGGCACTAACTATCGGAAATCGCTGAAAATCAATAGGCGTCTTCGTCTTATGACCTTAAACACTGTGTATAAATTTAAAGTCAATCGGATATTAACTCTTAAGTGACCCACGGCGACGTTTGTCGACACCTATGACGTTACCGTTAAGTACCCACGGCGACTTTTGTCGACAAAACCAGTTAACCGAATGCAACGTTCCGAGCGCAATGAGAGTTACTCCCCTTATAAACAGGCGGCCTTTTATCATTTGTTTACTTCCTGTTTGACATTTTGACAGTTAAAAATCTAATTGTTTCTTCTTGAAAAATTACAATAAAACGGTGATATGTCTAGGCCTATACGACAACGCTCCCCGTACGACGGGTTACAATACCTATTGAATGACTGACAGTGATTCAGATTTTATCGGTGGTGTAAATATTTATAGTTTTGCGTTAGAACGTGATAGACGAAGAAACTAGGCTAATCCACAAAAAATTTAAATATCGGTACTTTTAAATGTTTTTTAGTTCACAATAGCCGAACAAAAAAAATAGAAATAACCATTATATCTATGTAGGCCTAGAAGTCTACATGAATTTTGCATGAAATGTCTAAATATTTATTTTATTTTTTTTGTATAAAATTCGTATTTATGAAAATGGCAATTTAGAATATTTCATCCATTTACATAAACATGAAGGCCCAGAAGGGGTCTATTTTCAGTTGTTATATGATTTTAAAATGCATACCTATATTTTAACATTATGACGTGGGTTTTTATGACGTTATGACGTCAAACCTCTGGGTCATTTAAGAGTTAACTTTGACCTTTAGAGCGTCCACAAGATTTTGTAAAGAGATCAAGGGCCATAACTCTGGCACTAATTATCGGAAATCGCCGAAAATCAATAGGCTTCATTGTCTTATGACCTTAAACGCTGTGTATAAATTTAAAGTCAATCGGATATTAACTTTGGCCTCTAGAGCGTCCACAAGATTTTTTGAAGTGATCAAGGGCCATAACTCTGGTAGTTATTATCGGAAATCGCTGAAAAACAATAGGCTTCTTCGTCTCATGACCTTAAACACTGTGTATAAATTTAAAGTCAATCGGATATTAACTTTAGCCTGTAGAGCGTCCATAAGCAATTGTGGACGCCGGACCGACGGACCGACGGACGGACGGACGGACGGGGGCGACGACAATATACGACCACATTTCAATGTGGGCGTATAAAAAGTTAAAAGATTGGTCTGAAATAAATGATAAGTACATAGAAGCCCAAGCAGGCTACCGACCAGATTACTCGACGGTGGACCACATTTTCGCATTGCATGGCTTAGCTCAGAAATACTTATCAAAGAAAAAAGGTAGATTCTATTGTCTATTTGTAGACTTTTCAAAAGCCTTTGACTCAGTAAATAGAACCAAACTAATATGTTTATTAGCCCAAAAAGGTATACAAGGCAAAATGTCGAGGGCACTAAGAAGTATGTACACTGCAATGTCATCTTGCGTAAAACTGAGATCAAGTATTACCCCTTATTTTGAATGTCTTACTGGTGTACGCCAAGGTTGCACCCTAAGTCCCATTCTGTTTTGTTTTTACATTAATCAGTTATATGATATGCTCGACAATGCCAACGTTTTAGGCATTTTCACAATACACGTGGTAAATGATATACTGGCATTGATATATGCAGACGATCTCGAAATACTTTCCGACAGTGTTTGTGACCTTCAAAAGAAAATACAAGTGCTTGAAAGTAATGAAAGGTTTTGTAAACTGTTTAACCTTGATGTAAATATAAATAAAGCAAAGATTATAGTCTTTAGAAACGGTGGAATTATTAGAAAAAATGAAAAGTGTTTTTTTTAAGGGGGAAAACTAGAATGTATTACACATTATAATTACTTAGGTTTACTGTTTTTCTCAAGATTGTGTTGGGGTAAATGTTTATTAAATTTATCACTTAAGGCAGAAAAGGCTTTGAAACCAATTAAGTCGTTATTTAGTAAAATTGACCACCCATAAGTGTATCATTTAAAGTGTTTGATAGTATAATAAAACCAATTCTTTTATATGGCTCTCAAGTATGGGGCTATGAATATCGAGCGGATATAGAAAAGGTACACACCAGTTTCTGTAAATTTATATTAGGTAGACATAAAACTTCAACAAATGCAGTGGCTTTGGGTGAATGTGGAAGACAAAATTTAAATGTGGACTACATGTCACCCTGTATCAGATACTGATGTAAACTTCTACATTATGCCGATCGAGAGGTACCCTAAACAGGTTTACCTTATGCTTAGGGATGTAGATTTAGCAGGTTGTAAAACCCGGGTCTCACTCTCAAACATAATATAGATTATTACTTTATTCTCTTGGTTTTGCTTATGTATTTAACGTTGAAATAATTGGCGATTTTAATAACTTTATTGGAGTATTTAAGCAGAGGTTACGGGATATTAACATACAAGAATGGTCGATACCTTTAAATAGTTCTGAGAGCTTAAGACATTATAAGCATAAATTATGTCAAGAATTTTACCTGTTGAAGATTTGGCTCCTTTAAACAAAATTAAATATGGCCTACCCATAGGCGTACGAGCTGGGGGGGCTGGGGGGGGGGGGGCGGCCGCCCCCCCATTTTGGGCACCAAATGCTGGGAAAATTTGGGCACACAATTGTACTTTGTAAAAGTTGTATAAAAAAATATTGTGTTCTTGAATGTGTCCAATTTAACAGCGAATTTAAATTCAGAGTGTCTATAGTTAGGCAATTAAATAGAAATCTTATGACTCGGACCCTCTTTTGTTTGCAGTACAGTAAGCCACGCGTTACAGTTACATAAACAACTGTTTCTAGTTGTGTATATTACAAGTAAATAAAATTTAGTTCTCTTTTATTGATGATTTAGAAATCAAGAACTTATTCATCGCAAAAGAGATATTGTAGAACCTGTCATGGGCCTTCAAATAAAAATTGAACTTTTTTTTATTTGGTAAAAACTCCTTAGAATCACTTAAAATGCATATTTATTCATACGTGATTTGGTTAAATAAAAACACAGACACCCTTAGCAGCATTCGGATCGGAAATATGGTCGGTACTCGGTCCGTTAGCTTTGTAAAAGAATCTGCACACTTCGTTTCCATCCTACAGGCCTGGTACGTGAACCTATATTTTGTATTAATAATATTAAAGTAGCTAAGTCCCATACTCAATATCATCCAAAATCCTAAACATTGAAAACACGAATAATTTGTCAATTTAAATCAACATTAACCCCCTAACTTTCGGGCAAGCTGACTTTTCGGGCAGGCAGATAAAGTGTGAAAAAAAAATTCACCTACTTAGCCCGAAATCTAATAAAACACTAATTTTACGGACTGGAATAGCAGTAAAACGCGTTTCGTCAAATATTCCAAAATTTCTTGGGAGTTCTATCAAGGTCAACTCCGCTTCTTCGTCTATCGAAAAAAACAGGCGCTGCCGTCTGTAAACCTGAATTTCTGTTTAGTTTGCTTCCCTAACTGTCCTTGAGCCCTAAATCACTAATTTTACTTTTCTTTTAATTGACAACCATGAATTTGTACTGAGTCGACTATGGATTGAAACAGTTTGTCTGGAGCCATTCTACTTTGTGCGACAGTTTTCGGGCATCGATTAGTATTTGTAAATGCAACTACAACAGTCTGGTTGGTTGGTTGGAATTCGGAGTGGGATTTCGGTTACAAAACCATTGGATACTTTTTGGAGTTACTGACATGGGCTAGAATAGCAGAAAACGCAATTGCGGTGGTTAAATTTTCAAATTTTTCTCCGGAGGGTGAGGCCCCCATACTCCGCGACGATTGATTATTTTTAGAATTCGGGTCAGCAGGTGGACTGTATTTGACCAAATTGAAGTTACCCTAATTAAGCTAAATTTGATCACTTTGAAATTGCTTTTTTCACGGGTTGAAATAGAAGGAAAACAGCCGTCAATATTCCAAAATTTTCTTGAGGGGAGGGGGGGGGGTATGCGTCTGTAAACCCGAAAATTTTCCGGGCAATTTGGGTCCTGCCCCCCTAACTGCCATTGAGTCCGTATGCCTATGATTATTATTGTGTAACATACTAAGAACCTAACTATATTTTTTGGGCACCAACCACCACCGCCCCCCTAGTCAAAAATTCCCCCGTACGCCTATGGGCCTACCACCTATAGCACTTTCCTTTCATAAAAATCAAATTTTTATTGGAATTTTCAGTTAAACGTAAACTTACATGTATGAGTAATATACCAATTGTTAATTTGTAAGACGACGTTTAACAGCATATTATCTTTCTACGCAAATGAACAATAAATTGTTCATTGAATAAAAAGGAAACATTTTTTATACGTAAAATAAATACCAATTGTTTATATGATAAGTTCAGGTCTACCATGTAATATGGAAATTTATAAAACAGAAACATATTTTTTTTTTATAACTGTCTACCATGTAATATGGAAATTTATAAAACAGAAACATATTTTTTTTTTTGTAACTGTAAAATAATATACGAATTATTTATACGGCGTATAATTAATTATATGTTTACTGATAATTAAAGTAATCAAATAATACGTGAAATTACAACATGTTTTAATGTCATATATTATTTCCCCTACCTTTTCATGGGTGGACAACAAAGGGGTTTGAGAGATTCAGGTTTCGGACTGGTTAATGTTCTTGCGTATGTGATGAATTTACGTTGTTTTTGATGAATTTTTTAAAGATATATGCATAAGCTATAAAAAACAGCACTACCGTGGCTATTGAACGAACCTTTAAAATGAATAACATACAGAAATGAACCTGTAATTACTATCGGTATAGATTATACCAGTGCCGAAGTGTTGTTTTCTGGGGGTTGTAGCTTATTCCAACACTAACGACGAAAACTCAGATAAATAGCTAAAATTGTACTTTTAATAAACAAGTGTTTTAGGCACCCTGGGCCTATATGTATCACTTCGTTTAGAAGAAATTAACGATACCTGCTGAAAGTCACTTTTCCTAGATAGAAATTCTTGACGACGCCGTTTATCACGCTCTTTCTTTGCTGAAGAACGATGCTTCTTCTCCGGAGAACGACGAGTAGAATTTCTCCACTTAAAACATATTTCTGTGGTACTGTAATCCTGTCTCAGACTCCAAGTAACTGGCAAGGTGTCCATATACTTGATGACGGTCAGAGCTGCTGCTGGAAAATAGCATTCCATATCCATGTCGTTGTGACTTTACTCGCTGAGAGGGTTTACCGAAAAATATGAGTAACTAAATACTCTGCCCACTTTCTCCACCAATTGCCGAAGTGTTGTTTTCTGGGGGTTGTAGCTTATTCCAACTCTAAAGACGAAAACTCAGATAAATAGATAAAATTGTACTTTTAATAAACGAGTGTCCAAAACTGGCTAACGGCCACAATAACGAGATAGGTATCGCTAGGGCGAGCCGGTCACAAGACTAAAGTTACAGTAGAATATAGAACATATATACAAGCTTAGGATTAAAATAATTATATAATGATATTTGATAGGATGTTAAATTGCACATATGAAACAGATGTTTAAATACAGAAGAAGATATGGACATAGCAAGAACGCGGGTTAACTATAATTGCAAAGCCGTTTTATAGCTGAGGCGCTGGAGGCGCCAGCCTCCTCGCGAAAAAAATCAAAGAAGTTGAACAAATAAAACGGGAGAAAAATGCTAAAACTGATGAGAAAAATGAAATGTACCCTAGTTAGGGAGGGCCCCAAAGGCAGACCAAAGGGCCCCTCGTCTGACAAAAGGGCCCCTCTGGCAAAGGGAAAGGGCCCCCGAGTCAGAGTCAATCGTTTTCTTTACACTGTTACTGTCGAATCCACTACTGAATGAGAATGCAGTCATTGCACACTGGTATGAAAATCACCAATCAAGACCCCCCCCCCCCCCGGACCCCCGCGAAAGAGGACCCTCAAAATAGTATAGCCTCCGCCATGATAAACCTTAAAACGCCCCTGAATTACGTAATATATATCGTTGCACTTAGGTTAAACTCAAACAGTTAAATTTTTTAATCCAATATTTAATTCAGTAATCCCGAAAACATCATTTTACAACCAATATCCACACCAACAAAAGTCGCAATTTTGGTTCTATTTTGATTGTCTTAAATTTATACCATTTTGGCTAGGTGTTTGAGTAGATCTGAACTCAGCAACATCAAAACCCTCACATAAGACATATTACAAGCCATATCCAATAACGGAAACATAGACGCCTTAATAAAATTCCTCCATTTTGGATGTCATTTTGATTTTCTGTCGTCTTGGATTCTCGGAATTGATATTTTAGATAAGAATTGAACCCAGCGCCGTCGACAACCACATCTGGAATAATTAAGATTAACTTAAAATCCGCCATTTTTTGATTTTGAGTTAATTTTGAATTTGTCTTTCGGAAATTTATCTTTAAATTCCGACACATCAAAAGCCATGTCATTTCTTACGATATTTTCGCTTGTTATACGGAAAAAATTTCATTACATTATATTATATTTAAAAATCCATCATTTTGGATTTAATTTTTTCGGCAATTTTAACCATGTTACAAGGCATATCCAACAGGAATAAACGACGATTAACTTTGGCTGCCATTTTGAATTGCTACCATGTTCGATTTTTGATATTATATCTTTAAATTCAGAGACATCGAAAACCATATAAAGGATACAGTAAAGTCACATTTTACGAGATTCTCGCTGGTATATAGGGTAAGTGCCTTTTTGTTTGAAGAGTTTAAAAAGAACTAGTTATTCTCCCACCACTAAAACACACTGGTTACGAGATATCGCTCTCCGAAACTTCCTGAAGACCGCCATATTGAGTTATGTTCATTACGTTATTTCGCTTTGGCCGAATTCGGTCGAACTTGAGTATGATGTTCTCTGACATATGTATCAGTGAACCAACGTGCATTGGTTTATTTTGCAATTTTTTTTTAGGTAAAAACTTATCCCCCTCCTCCCACCCCGACTATGGCGACGTCACGTTACGGTCGAACAGCATAGATTGGTACAATTTGAGTTTCACATATATTTGTAAATTCTGGAGGAAGTTGAACCATTTTTGTTACAATAATGTAGTATGCAAGTGATCCCTATTCCTTAAAATGGCATATGTAGATTTTATTAAAATTTGCAGCCTGAGAAAAGCTGCAATTTCCCAAGGTTTCTTGTAACTTCAAAACAGGTCATTTTGTAAACAAAATCTAAACCTTTTTAAGCACAAGAAGATGAAATCTCCTTGCTTACGCTAGAGATGAAATGAAATGTAATAATAATAATATAGTGTATACAACTGTGTAGAAATTAAAGAATGTTGTCTTATAATGTATTTGTCATGATGAATGTGCTGCAATGCAAGCTTGTTAGATAAAATGTTTAGTTTTGTATAATCTCTTATTACCGATTTAATTCCCACTAACCGTTTATAGACATAAAGGTGATAAACGTTCTTCAAAATACAAACTCATTTACTGTTTACTCGTCAACGGTGAGGAAAACGTTTTTCAAGGTGCGGTGACATGTTTCTTAAAACTTCATTAGTCACGAACCTCTATTAACGTTTAAAAACTATCAATATACTATTGAAGAAACTTCTACCAATCGTAATAGGACAGACCAGTTCTATGTGCGAAGGAAATCGACTGAAGTATTGAGGTGTCTATAGTTTGGAGTTTGCCCAGATTCGCCATCGTCAGTGTTGACATTTTGGGCGGCTAGAGAGAGACCAAATCCTTAAGCAAGCACACGTTAAATACCTACTAAAATTAACTCAAACTTTCACGACACTTTCAGCAAGAAGTTCAGAGAATTTATCTCGACCAACAATTTGAGACATGATGTTTTACAAGTGACATATTCATCTTTTAGGATCTAGTTATAGTATTTTTGTGCATTTTGGATTTTTGTTTTTCGATTTCAACGTTCAAGAACATTTCAATATGTCTCAATTTGTTTCTTGTTTAATTATTTTTATTTTCTATCAGGTATGTTGATATTTTGTGTTTTTTCATCTTAAATAATGATTTCGTTTAAAACCTATCGTCAATAATTAAGGGGTTTACTTTAATGTCTTATATGATTTCGTTTAAATCCTATCGTCAATTTAAGAGTTTAATTTAATGTCTTATATGATTTACCGAACTCGACATTTGTGATTCCAATGGATGTTTTTTCTTCAAATTCATTTTTTTCACCGGTTTTAATAATTTTTATGCGATAAACATGTATGCTTTCCATATGGGGAAGAAATAATTGTACACTCTATAATAATATATTGTTGAAAAACATTTCAAACTATAGAATCACGAAGCATATAACTGGTATGCTATTTTAATGATGTATTAATTATTGGCCATGTCATACAACTAACGATAATTTAATATTGAGAAACCATGTTTCGCCCCTTTTGTAAAATACCCCTTTTACCCCCCAAAAGACACAATTTATGACCGGTATATTCGATCACATTTTGTTACTGTAATTTTATTACCAAAATACTGTAAAATATTTCTTGTTTTTTTCTTCAAACAGCAATGTATGGTGGGTTTAGCAGATTTTATTGTGTCTATAGACACAACAAATTTCAGACGATCCCGTTTAAATCTGAATCAAACTGTAGCTTGTGAATCTGGCAGATGTTCGGGACTTCTGTATATATGTGTTGATGCTAAAGAAACAGAAGATGCACCAAAGACAAAGGAAGTGTGTTCATATGGATCTAAATATTTGTCAACAGAAGGTATGCTTTTAATATTGTGTTCTATGAAGGATTAAAAGGGTTTTGTATTTTTCTTTGTAAGTATGTCCGGTTATATGTTGTTGCTATACTTAGCAATATTTCTGTTACATGTATTGCTGTATATATCTAAAAATATGATGTGCATTTTGTAGTCTAAAATATACCAAAAAGTGAACACAATATATAAGAAGTAACATCTGGCCTTTGTTTTATCTAATCCTACAAAAAATTGAATGAGTTATTAATATGTTGGTTTTGGAAGACTGTCGACTGAATTCATTGTTTTCTTTATTTTAAGTCGAATTTCCATTAAAATACCAGCGATTGATTGTTTCAAGGAAGTAACAGAACAGTTATACAGAAATGTTGTACATTTATTGTTGTAATAGTGTTTGAAGTCGCCAGAGGTCGTTTTTCAAACAACTAACTTAATTGAAAACTGTAGTTTAGCCTTGTTGAAAGACCTTACACAACCATCCTTGTGAATAGCAATGAGGTCACCATTCAATCTAACGAAATGTACAGATTAGAATACTAAACGAACCTCACCTTCAATTCTCAAATAGTTACACATACATCCGTGTCAAACAGATTAAATAGTAATCCCCCCACCCTACCACAATTAACATGCCTGATTCTGTTCTGTAACTGCAATCTTACTCACATTAATACTTCATGCTTTGGGGGGGGGGGGAATATAAAATACTTAATATGAAACATATCTACATTCAAACTTGACATAGTCTACCTTAAATCCAGACATTTTGGAACTATTTGTAATTGTAAAAGACTTCACTTTGACTCTGCGGGGCGTATGTACCATGTTTTGCTGAGTATTGTGCTGTTATTACAGATTATTTTCTACATTCCATGCACAATTTTGACACCTTTACTTTACGTTTTGAAACGTATATATTTTGGCATTGTAGAATAGCGGGTAATTGTAACCAATATTTACTGACTTTACAACAGGAAGAGGCTGTAACTCTAATGATGAATTTAGGAAAGGGGGGTGACAAGTTGACATTTGGCTTATACTATATGTCATGGCTAATTCGGGGCATTTATTACAGTTTTCAAAATTTAGAAATTTAAGGTATATTTCGACCAACAAGTGTTGCATACATGATTGTTAGAATTGAGTAAAAGTGAAGATGGGTTCAGCAAAGGGGGTGAAATGTTGACTGTAGGCTCAATGTACGTCTTCAAACATGGTTATAAAACGTGACTTCCAGTCTTAAAAGTCAGTAGATCGAGGGCGTGATGTGGTGGTATTTTGTAATTGACAGGTGCTAAAATGTGTTGGTTCATTTTTACCAATGTTTACTTGTACAATAGTACCACTGTATACATGTAGACTAGACTACACCAATACTTTACTATACACTAAAATTTACCGCATATAATACCACCATTTCTATAGCACAAACATAGAAAAATCACATTTCAGAAAGTCCATCGAATTAAGTGTTAGCTTTTGTCGGTTTGGTCGTTCATGACATGACATAACATGATTAATACTTTTCAAGTCCACTTTCTAAGTGAATTATTGTTATGTGATCTGTAGAGGCTAGTATTAAAGATAGTCGATATTGGAATGAAAATGCATATTAACATATTATCATTAACATTATATTTTATCTGTTTGAATGAATGAACCAAACTTTAACCCCCTACCTTTCTGAATCTACCATCTAACATTATTTGGTATCTGTTTGTATGAATGAAACAGGCTTTAACCCCCTACCTTTCTGAATTTACCCGTCTAATGGAGACTGTTACCTGTTTGTGATTTAGTTGACGTAATGTGGTTTTAGATCAATAAGAGTAAACCATAACACTAGAGTATCAAGTATTTCTATCTGTTTATTGATTTACAAACACAAACATTTTATTGTTTTAAAAAGGTTAAACCACAGCTATGTCTATAAACTTTTAACAGTCTGGCCAAATAATAAAACACATTTGATACAAAAACATGCATTGACAAAATACAGGCTATTTTTTTATAAATCCATAAAAAATAGGTTGCCAGGCAACGAAACATACGCCCACACAGCAGCCAAATCGTCCGGGCAGTCAACAAGAATTGTCGCATATTAAGGAATTATCAGAAAATCATTAGAATTTGTTTGGTTTTTTTTAATCAAACGTTTTTTTTAAAATCATATAATAATTGTGACCTCCAGAGGCACCACAAGCTAAAAAGGGTGATTTTTCGTACAATCAGGGGACATAATTCAGGAAGTAATGACCCGATGGGCGCAAATATCGAAAGGAACCAAGATCTTTGGGTTTAAAACATACCTGTCAAGTTTCATCAAAATCGATTCAAAATTGTGACCTCTATAGGGTCCACAACCTTGATATAACATATTTTCACACTATTCGTGTACAAACGGCGGCCATTTTGTCCGTCAATTCTAGTCCGGTTTTCACGTAATTCAAACTCTCTCTTCATTACCATGTAACGGTGATATAGTCAAAGGTTTTTTTAAATCGGATAATAATTTTGACCTCCAGAGGGACCAAAAGCGAACAAAAGCGATTTTCCGGACAATCCCGGGACATAATTCAGGAAGTTATGATCCAATGGGCACAAATATTGAAAGGAACCAATATCTTTGGGTTATAAACATACATGTCAAGTTTCATCAAAATCGGTTCAAAATTGTGACCTCTATAAGGTCCACAACCTTTATATAACATATTTTCACAATATTCGCGTACAAATGGCGGCCATTTTGTCCATCAATTTTGGTCCGATTTTCACGAAATTCGAACTCAACCATCATAACCATGGACCGGTGATATAATCAAACGTATTTTTAAATTGGATAACAATTTTAACCTCCAGAGGGACCACAAGCTAAAAAGGGCAATTTTTCGGACAATCAGGGGCCATAATTCAGGAAGTTACGATCCGATGGGCGCAAATATCGAAAGGAACCAAGATCTTTGGGTTATAAACATGCATTTCAAGTTTCATCCAAATCGGTTCAAAATTGTGACCTCTAAACTGTTCACAACCTTGATATAACATATTTTCACACTATTCGCGTACAAATGGCGGCCATTTTGTCCGTCAATTTTGGTCCGATTTTCACGAAATTCGAACTCAACCATCATAACCATGGAACGGTGATATAATCAAACGTTTTTTTAAATCGGATAACAATTTTGACCTCCAGAGGGACCACAAGCTAAAAAGGGCAATTTTTCGGACAATCAGGGGCCATAATTCAGGAAGTTACGATCCGATTGGCGCAAATTTCGAAAGGAACCAAGATCTTTGGGTTATAAACATGCATTTCAAGTTTCATCCAAATCGGTTCAAAATTGTGTCCTCTACACTATTCACAACCTTGATTTAACATATTTTCACACTATTCGCGTACAAAAGGCGGCCATTTTGTCCGTCAATTTTGGTCCGATTTTCACGAAATTCGAACTCAACCATCATAACCATGGAACGGTGATATAATCAAACGTTTTTTTAAATCGGATAACAATTTTGACCTCCAGAGGGACCACAAGCTAAAAAGGGCAATTTTTCGGACAATCAGGGGCCATAATTCAGGAAGTTACGATCCGATTGGCGCAAATATCGAAAGGAACCAAGATCTTTGGGTTATAAACATGCATTTCAAGTTTCATCCAAATCGGTTCAAAATTGTGACCTCTAAACTGTTCACAAGCTAAAAAACATGATTTTTCGTACAATCAGGGGCCATAACCCATGAAGTTACAGTCCGATACATGCCAATATCGAAAGGAACCGAGATCTTAGGGTGATAAACCTATGTTTTAAGTTTCATTGAAATCGGATAAAAATTGTGACCTGTAGACTGTTCACAAACAATTGTGGACGGACGGACGGACGTCCGGACGGACGTCCGGACGGACGGACGGACGGACGGACGAACAGGGGCGACGACAATATACGTCCACATGAAAATGTGGGCGTATAAAAAGGGAACAGGGATTCGTCTGATTGCTATTTTCAACATTGTTTCTGGCGTTGAAACCGCAAAATCATCAATCTGATTCTTCTTCAACCGCAAAGTCGTTAACTTGGACATTATATGATAAAGGAGCAATGTCTTCACCTTGCATAACTCAATGTACACCATGACAATGATGACTCTAAAATCACGTACATTTGTTTGATAATTTGAATTCTAGTACACTTATTATTCCATAATCAGAAATTATATATACCTAAATTAGGATTATTTTTTTTTATAAATATATGTTAAAAAAAAAAAAGAAAATGTTATAGGATAAACCGATACTCCATTTTTTTAGTATTTAACAATGTATACTTGTGGTAAACAATCGTACCAACGACACATCGTGTCTGGTAGCCCAGTGTTAATTATTTCCAGTGTAATTAATCTCTGTAGTAAAGCTTGTTTGTCTTTACGAACTACTGACATTGAGACAGTTACTAAACACCAGATTATCACATAATTCCTTATCCGACTTACACGTTTTTTCGTCAAGAACAAAACGTGATATTAAGACAAGGACCTGTATTTTGTAGGTAGTAAATACCATATACAACTACCGTGATTCCTAAAGAGACGATATTTCAAAAATCCCAGACTTGACGTCATACGGTCAGGGACATCAAACTAATAAATACAATACGATACATGGTATTATCACAAATGCCAAAAAAACTCCAACAAATAATTTTTTTTTTTATATCTCTACCATTCACACATTTGTCAAATAAACATACAGATTTCTCATTATAATAATCCCAACCCAATTACTCATCATCACAACATTCACTTCAATAACTATCCCAGCCCCCATCTTCATCATATTCCTGACTCTAATAATTATCCTTACACAAATATCTGTTACCTTCAACTCCACCACCCCTATTCTTACAGACTTAAGAAAACAACCAACCCAATCACCATCCTATTCGTTATCCATAACTAACACCAACCAACCTAATTTTCTTATTTGCCGTAAACTTCAATGCCGATACTTTTCATTATTGACCTAATTTTTAACCATAAGACAATGCAAAGCGACCCCATCACAACAATACATCACTGTCATCGTCGTCAACGTCATCATCATCATCACAAAATTCAGTCAAGTCTCTTAATCATTACCTCCGCATCCAAATTCACATCAAAATTCTTGTCTCCTTTTCATCATCCCTTCCCTCCTCAAGACAAATTGCTATCGCCATCTCGATCCTTATTTTGACCCCCACCATAATCGCCATTATATAATATGCATTGTTGCCATCATTATAATACAAAATGTCTGCATTGACACACATTCCACCGAGAATTTCTCCCACGGCCAATGATTTATAGTTGTAATTATAATATTTCAGGCAGGTTACAAGATAAACCTACTGGCGGGGGTATTATTGCTATTCGTGGTAGATTTAGAGTAAGTATGTATAAATTTAATACATGTTTGTTTTGATCAACATAAAATGAGGTACGGACGTAAAGGATAAATCCCATGGACTGTGTGAAATGGACACAACGCCTGTGCATATATTGTGATTTTCAGCAAAAATATGTTTACGTTTTACTTGGTATCTTAATGTGCAGGTCCCACATCACTAAATGCTGATTCCACAATTAATATCAATATATTAACGAGGCCTTTCAATTGTCATACGGTTCCGACAATGGCTAACCATTCATTGGATCAAGAAATTTCAAGCGCTCCTTAAGACAAGCTGGCAGATAATAGGCCGTTATGCTGACAGTTAGTGATAGCCTGGCATTTTTGCCCATGTGCTTGCCCCATGGGTGTTTTTTCAGGGAATCTAGTATTTTTCTAATAAGATTGGGCGTCTCCACATTCCATATATACTAAATCTGCCAAACGTTTACTTGAAATAACCAATCTATAAATACGTTCATGAGAATGTATCTTTAATTGTATTTTAATATAATGATAAAATTTCTTTTAGAAATTTTCATACAACAAATTTCCAAATACCAATCTTGCAAAAACATTGTCAAAAATATTTCTCGAAATTCATCTAACCTGAATATTGTGACGACAGAGGACGCTAAGGCTGGGCTGTCAAAAGGCTCCACCAAACGTAGCTGCACTATACGGTTCTTTGATAACATATACCCTTTCCTTGTTGTTTAAAGGCTTTATATAATAATTTTTAACCTTTTTATCTGATTTTAAACAATGTATATACTTATAATTTTGTTGATGAAGAAATAAGAATTAAATTAAATGATCAAACGAAGAACAGAGGCGGATTCAATAGGGGGCACAAGGGGCGCACCCCCCCCCCCCCCTAATTTTCGACAGTGCCCTTTTTTACTACTGAAAGTGCCTTTCAACTAGCTTTTTTGCTCGATTTTGAGGCTCCTATTCTATGATTTCCGAACGTTTATACGAAAATGTCAGCCAAATAGCTCTTGAATTGGCTACAGATGCAAGGAAATGACGGATGCCCACGCCCATCTCAGCGGCGTGCCCCGTCTCCGTGGTCAGTGCCCTCACTTTGCGGCGCCCCCCCCCCTCTTTTCAAAATTCCTAGATCCGCCATGAAGAAATAAGAATTATAAGGACTATGAGTTAAGAACTAAGAATTAAGAACACTGAATAAAGAGCTGTTTGGTCTTCCATATGTACGATCAATATAAAATGACGCATTACTGATATAATCACTGAGGCCAAGGCAGAATCTTGATCAAAAGTTAACAATGTCTCATAGTAATTATAAACAAAATGGGCATAAAACGACTAAGAAGAGTAAATAATTTCAGTTTTCAAATAACTATAAGAGAATTTGTGCAGGCAGCTGCGAAAAGATGATGGATTGGATCAGGGCATGTTTGTTACAAAATACTCCGGTTACGTTTGACCCTATCGTCATGATAAAATGTATGGAATTTTTTCTCAAAATGAAAGTTCGCATCTTTGAGAGATAACTTTAATTTCAGTCAGCCACTGACCACACCATAATATATTCTGTATTTTAGCCCATATCTATCAAGATAGAAGTATTACACCAAGATACCAGTGAAGATCCAATACAGCTGTTAAGTTATATTGTAGAATTTGATGAAGAAATGAGTAATTATCAGCACTGGTATCCAGTTAATATTCATGACACTAAAATACAGTCGGAGGTTTCCTTTGAAAGCAGTCTAGCCCCCGTATATATGAAGGTAAGCTGAAAGAATATACGAGTTGAAAGTTTCCAATATCCCACCTTTATCTCAACTGACATCTGAAAAACTTACTGTCAATGATGACAAATTGAGTTAACTGTTCGCTAAGAGTAATGATTTTCGAGTCATCCATGAGAGATGTCGTTATTGTGAGACAGACATAATATTAGGTATTGATTAGCTTCATTACCCGGCGTTGCACATGTTAGTGTCTGTTTTCATTTTGAGTTGACACTTTGCCAGAAAAATAAAGCGTTTTCTGGTGGTAATGGCTCAATCTGGAAAAGTGTGTTATGCTCTAACGCAATGATTATTAATTGTTAATTTCGCCATTAAATACTGCTCCCAGTACATAATAATAGAAGTTCTTTGTAATAGTTATAATATTATGACATTATTTTAAATTGTAAAAGAACAACCGTTTGTTTCCTTTAGTGATCTCACAAACCAGCAAACAAACATTATTTTATATAAGGAAGATTATTGTGATATTTTGGGGCTGATATTAAATACGGAATCAGGTTGTGGTATATGCTACAAAAGCCCATGGTGGCAAGGAAAACGTATTCAGAATTATCAGATACATGCCATTGTTTGAATTGTTTTGTTTTATTTGTAATATAGATTGATTGTAGTGGACGTTATTATGGCCCTGATTGTTCAAAATATTGTTCCACATTTGGCCATAGAAGAAAACACATTCACTGTGATAAAAATGGAAAGATTGCATGTAATTCTGGATGGACTGGGAGATATTGTAATATAGGTAGTTTTTATTATTATGATTTTCCTCTTAACGCATCATAATCTTTCACCTTTAAGCATCCGTTGAAATCACAAGTGTAGTGTTGTATTTAGTCAGTCTAATAAAATGCCAACTATAATGATTTCTTAGGAGTGTTCTTAGCCGGCCACATCCTCAGCCCCTCCAAAAAATCCAGTAGCCCCCGCCCCTCATTTTCTTAGCTGGCTACGGACCGGCTGGTAACATATAAAATGAAAGGATAATATGATTTTAATCAGTTAAATATTCAGTGAATGTTTGAAGGTATGCGGGTAGCAGTGCGATTAAGGTATACTGTAGATCAAATGATACTTTAAGCGGCTAATGCTACTCGAAATGGGGAAATTGTGAATTCCTAGTTAAGTCATTTTGAAATATTTGTTTCCAGCCATCCCATTTATGTATAATGAAGTTGACAATGGCAACAGTTCAAGTGTATTTGGAGGTTGGAGAGAAGAAGAAGAAGCACATCACAGACGAAAACGACAATCTGACAGTAAATATTTTTCCTTTCCACTTTTGTAATTCAGATAAGTAATATTTTGTATATTTGGGGGATGTGGGGGTGTTATTTGGTAAATGTTTGTTTTCCAAACCTCTTGTCAGATCGTTTCACATACATCTCAAAAAGCAAATTACTGTGGAATTCTACAGATAGTTTAATGTAAGTAGGCACATCCGAGCAGAAAAGAAAATGAATGAAGCATGAATTGGCGTCCATGAAAAGGAGATTAGATTGATGATTTCTCTATACACTGTAACAAAAATATCCGTGAAAAAACGGAAAAAATTCCGGAAACAAAAATTACCAGGAAAATTTTATCCGTATTTTTTTTCCCTGTAATTTACAGAAATTCTCTCAATTACATATACATGACTCTTATTATACCAAACTCTACACAATATGATCCTTCATATAATGGTTAATAAATTGAAATGAATACTATAAAATGATACTTGGAATTATTATATATGTATATATTTCTTATAGTTGCATTTGAAAACAGAAATAGTCCATTATATAATGGAATGAAACATTTTATTCCTGAATTTCACGTAATTTTCCTGTCATTCCACCGTTTATTCCGTAAAATAACAGAATTAAGTCCGTTATAGAAGGGAATAAAATATTCTATCCCCAAATTTCACGGAAGTTTCCTGTTTAATACTGGATATTCCACAGAATTACATAAAACACGTAATTTGAAGAAATAATTCACACTTTCAACACGATTTCTCGAAATAATCCATCAATTAACAGAAAATATGTGTTAAACTACGGAATTCGGCGACATAAAAAACGGAAATTTTTTACAGTGTACAGATGTCGGTGTGAAATCAACAGAAGCCAATATGAAATTTGAATCTCCACAATTTAAAGTTATGAACCAAAATGTTTTCAGTAATATGTAACACTATGCAGTTCTATTCGTCGCTGTGGAAAGCCTACGATGCATAAAAATTCTCCACATCCAACGTGTGACACGCTCTTCTGCCACACATTTTAATAGCCTTGTGACCGTCTAGTATAGTCTTTGGTTATATTTGTTTCATATTCTCTTCTTTGATCTCACGTTGTGTATATATATTTATCTCAGCCGTTAAGACATTTATTTATCTATTGGAAATAACAATGCATCATTTGGTTTTTACATTTCATATCAAGCATTAGTCACAAGCATGGGTTAGATTACAATACTTAAAATTAACATTTATTTCTCTCAACCCCAGCTCATGTCTTAACTCGACTTGCTACATCCCCCTCCCCTTCTAAGAATCTGGTGGGTTTTCTGCCGTTGGTTTTCGACTTTCAATTATTTAATTGGTCAAATATGACGTATCAAAAACACACTTTTATGGAATTACAATAACAACAAGTATGTTTTTTGATTATGCTCCAATTACTAAATGCCATTCAAAGAACAAATATGACGTAATTAATTATATTGATTGGTGATCTGGGGATATTGATTTGAAGGCAAAAATTCTACAATAGTCTTTCAAAACGTGTACTTATGATTGTGTAATGGAGATTTAAGAAATATAATCAGGTATGTAGAGTAAACATGTGTATAAGCGATTTTGAAAATGTTTATTTTTCAGATCCGTGCAGAGATGCTCCCTGTAAAAATGGCGCCACGTGTACGTGGATAAAGGATAGTGAATTTACCTGTGATTGTAATCCTTATTACACAGGTGAAACCTGTGACCGAGGTAAATAATGTACTACTTCGTAGCTCGCTCGTATATTCAGGGACGCGACGTCTGATCGACGAGTCACACCGACGAGTGCCTTTGTGTAGTAAATTATGTACATCTGGTATAGACTGACAGACAATTTGGAAAGAGAAGCCCCAGGTATTCCGTAATAAATCAAGTGGGTTTAGTTTGTGTCGTCGAAATTTTTAACAATTTTCACAAAAATGCCAATTTGGCGACCGTTCCCCAAATTCCTTCAATATTTTGTGCTGAAATTTTGACTTTTTGACTATTCTTCATATTTTGTCGTTTGTTTTGTATATTGAAGCCCACAACTGTTATTAACAGGTACCGTATGGACTATTATCAGTTTGTAACGACCAGAAGAATAATATTTGTAATACTGTTTTCAGGTATTGATGATTGTGCCAGTTTTCCCTGTCAAAATGGTATTTGTATTGATGATATTGGTTCTTTTACATGTGCCTGTAATTTAGGATTCACAGGACCTTTGTGTGATGTCGGTAAGTGTTTAAGTATGAGCGGGGGTCGATTGGTGTAACGTTTGCGATTTAGAGCATAAGATCTGTCAAGACCGCCTTAGTATCAAGTGGCGCTGATTCGTTCCCAAGCTGGGACGTGACAGGGGTAGGGTCAATGTTCACTCTTGTGTGTTTTCTCCCGGTTCTGTAAAAATCCCAATGCGCAAGCGAAATATTTAAATAAAGTTTTTCAGGGACCTAATTTGTGTCAACTGGTGGCCAACTGGTGAAACAGATTGGCCTTGGGACTGTACATATCGCGCAGTGGTGGAAGTTGATTTGGTCGAATTATCTATTACCGACAAAAGGTACCCAGTCGCTGATAATATATTTTGATTTTTATAGAAAACCCCACAGAAGATCTGATTTCTGCCCATTTCTCCATCCCGTGGAATAACATGACTTTTCCACTGAATGGAAGTGATGTAACATGGTGATAATGTTGGCCTTCGAAATCATCAATTCGAATATTGATTTTTTAAGCATAGTTAGGTAGAATACACGATTATTCTAAAGAAAATTGCCTTCTAATTATTTAAAACGCATTCATCGGAATGGCCTCCATTTATTTAACAGATATCGAGGAATGTGCCAGTTCACCGTGTCAGAATAATGCCACCTGTAATGAGAAACGAGCTGGATCTTATAAATGTGATTGTGCAGTGGGTTTTACTGGCAGAAGATGTGAAGTAAATATTGATGAATGTACGTTGTTGAGTCCATGTTGGAATGGTGGAATATGTGCGCAAGGTCCACCAGGAAATTATACTTGTACATGTCCTAAAGGTTTTACAGGTCAGTCTACTTTCAAAGTATTTTTTTTATCAATGCTTATTACAATGTGAATGTACACCATGAAACAACAGAACAGAACTAATACTTTGGTCGGACTTTATGTGTTCCAGTAATGCCAAACATGGTAAATTTGAATGGGTTGGTATTTTTTCGTTATGTTCAGCACAATACGCCAGAAGTTTCAACCGAATGGCAGTCTCCAACGTCCTGTTATTCCAGTCTACACCGATAGTATTTATTGTGCATGCTCTCCAAATAGGAATATAGCGTCACCGTTTCATTTAACTTGCAGAATACGTCTAGCCTCGTTCGTCGACTTCTTTGCTACAAATGGCACTGAAACGCATTATGGTACACGAATTGTTTACTAATGGTAAAATGTTTATTTTGTCAATATTGATTAAAATTGACAAATAAATCGTGCTTTCAGTGTCGAAGACTTTGGATGATCTTGAGACTTAGATACTTTAATTGGGTTGGTAACACAAAATCAGCCATATCTCAACATTGGCTTTATGTTAAATGGACGCGTATATATTTTTATATAGCCAAATCAAAGAGGTTAAGTCCTTTTACACTATACTTTCCGTTTCAGGAACGGACTGTAGAGAAGATATTAACGAGTGCGATCCCAATCCCTGTTCAAACGGCGGTTCATGTCTGGAGGGAGTACCGGGGGAGTTTATTTGTCGATGCCCCGTGGGGTTACAAGGATCGGTTTGTGAATTAGACATTGATGAATGTTTTCCAAACCCTTGCGAAAACGGCGGAGTCTGTTCTGAGAGCGGTAGAGGATTGTATAAATGTGACTGTCCAGAAGGGTATGAAGGTCTAACGTGTGATAACCAAGTAAATGAATGCAAATCTGCTCCGTGTATGAACGGTGGTACCTGTAAAAACACGGCACCAGGAAGATTTGAGTGTAATTGTGCTCGTGGTTTTAGAGGTCAGCGATGTGACGAAGATATTGACGAATGTGCTGAAAATCAACCATGCAGGAATGGCGCCTCTTGTAAGGAAGGCCAGCCAGGTACTATGATTAAACTAATCCTATATTTTCTGTACAGTATTCAAACAACTTCGTAGTATAGTATTACTCCTAAAGAACACTAGTCAAACAAACCCATACTATTATGATTTTTTTCAATAAATTGTGTGTATCTATGGCATGTATAATACATTTATATGAACTATAAAGTAGTTTCAACAAATTATTTAAAGAACGATTATCACATTCTACATAAAACCCACCATATTCAAAATAACCATAAGTCTCAACTTGTGTCTACTTCAGAGATAATAATTTTGTATCAGCGTCCATTAAACTCCTTACAAAGCTCTACTTCAGAGAAAATAATTTTGTATCAGCGTCCGTTGAACTCCTTACAAAGCTCTACTTCAGAGAACATAATTTTGTACCAGTGTCCGTTGAATTCCGTACAAAGCTCTAGACCCATTTAAATGTACTGTAATTTGAATACGGCTCATATATTAAATCATACAACGTCTATATCTCAGGAATGAACTGACAGATATCGCATTTAGAAATTATCTTTTTTTGTTCTAACCCGAATATCTCTTAAGCCCTGATGTTCCATTAAATACACTCTGTGGCTTTTGGAAGGTGGCTGATTTAGGACACGCGAAAAAATATTTTTATCTCGAGCGCTAGAGATACTAAGTCGAGCGCTCAAGATAGTTAAGTCGAGCGCTCAAGATAGTTAAGTCGAGCGCTCGAGATAAAATGGTTTTAAGCTACAAATGTATATGATTTGTGCATTATATTCAATGATAAACTCATTCATTTGTTTATTTTTACAGCCCATCCAAAGCTGCATAAGAAATTAAATGAAATGGGGTTTAACGTTTTAATGTTCTGCTCCTAAACTGGGCTATTAAAGACGGGCATACGCCACACACAGTGCTATGAGGGAAATTTTGCCCGGGCAGCGGCGCGACGGCCTACTGTTATATACTGTTATATAACTGCCAAGGGATCTTTTACGTGTGCGCGGGACCTCGGTTTTTCGCCCCATCCGAACGACTAGACAACTGTCCTTGGTAGCCCCCCCCCCCGCCCGGTTCTAGATAAGAGGAAATGTCCGTCTCTGATAGCAAAACTCTGTAACATCGATATATACAATTATAAATTCGTATAATAATATGCGATATACTCCCCACTTGGAAGGGGGTAAACATAACGGGAAATATTTAGTGGAGGTGATGCGCATGGGGTGGAGTGTGCGTGTGTGTGTGTGTGTGTGTGGGGGGGGGGGTATCCGCTCTGTAACTGCAGCTTTGGATGGGCTGTAAAAATAAACAAATGAATCTTTATTCTGCAAGTTTATCAATGATAATGCCCAAATCATAATTATAGCTTAAAGCATCGGTAGAGACGTGTTCGTTTGTATTATCTCGAGCGCTCGAGATAAAATAATTTTTTGCGTGTCCTAAATCAGCCACCGTAGAAAGGGATGTTTGTTTTGCTGGCATGATTTTTCTTATCATTTCTAGGTGAATTTACGTGTAGTTGTGCTGTGGGATTTACTGGTACGACCTGTGATGCTGATATTGACGAATGTGCTACTAACCCATGTAGTAATGGCGGCTCATGTACTGAAGGTAACAGACCGGGTGAGTTTGTCTGCAGGTGTGTGGCAGGATTTGATGGAGCAACTTGTGATGGTGAAACTGATTTTTGTGGCAGACGGCCTTGTATTAATGGTGGACAATGCATACAGAATCAACCAGGGACCTATAACTGTATCTGTCCACAAGGTTTTACGGGAAAAAACTGTGAGGATGATGTCGATGAATGTATGTCATTACCATGCAGAAACGGTAAGAAATTTAAACATTAAAATAATTAATCTTAATATTCGTGTGGGTTACATAAAAGTCCTACATACAGTTACTCTCTAGCCGAAAACTGGTGAATTCGCCCAGGCACCGATCCCGAAGGGGGCGAGGCGTATACTCAAGCTTGGGCTCAATTAATTTATGTGGTCCTGGTCCCGAAAAAGTCGGAAATACAATCTACAGTGTTCCATTTTTCCACCTTGGACGTCTGCGAATCGTCACTACAACACTTAAATATAGTGGTCTAAAATGCCTCTGTTAATGAAAGCTACTGAGTGTATTTTCGTTGTCTTGTAACTCGATTATTTGTATTAATATATTCGCAGGTGGAACATGTAAACAACCACGACCAGGTATATTTCAGTGTGAGTGTGCTGTGGGATATAATGGTACTCAATGTGATGAAGATATAAATGAATGTGCTAGTCAACCATGTCAACAAGGGTCAACATGTTCACAAGGTAAAAAGGGTTTTGCTGAAAATACGGTAAAGCATTACATTTTTTCTGTGATTGATTTCTCAAATTGACTCCTTAAGCGAGGGGAGCGTGACAATAGAAGCTCACATTTTCATTAAATAGAATTATATGTTATATTTCTTTCTGTATATTAACATCTGAAAACACGGAAATCACACAAAAGTACCGCATTCTTGGATCATTTCAAAAGATATCTCAGAATTTCACCGATCAAAGGATTTGGTTATCTGTCAATCTGGAGTCAACTAAACACGTATTTAGCTCGAGATGCAGTGAAATGAAAAAAAAACAAAAAAAACAACAACAATACCAAAATGAACAGAATGTGGGGTAAAATTCAACATTGTGTAGTGATTCTAATCAAATGATATCATTGTTTGTTATACAGATATACCAGGATCGTTTAAATGTACATGTAGACCAGGTTATACTGGTGTAGTATGTGAAGCTGATATTGTAGAATGCATGTCACAACCATGTCAAAATGGAGGTACCTGTAGAGAACCACGACCTGGGATGTTCCAATGTCAGTGTCCTACAAACTTTAGAGGGCGGGTAAGTTGTAATTACCATGTATACACTATTCAATGATACGACAGATAGTGTGGATTTTCAAAAAACTCCAGTCCATTGATATAGTCTCCATAATAATTTAATATTCTATAAGTGGCAATTAAGGTCAGCAAGAAATTAATCCTTAAAGGAGCTAAATCGCTAACATTTGGGACCTAGAAATTGACTCAAGTGGATCGCAACGCATATAATACTGTAATATGAATTGAATAAACTGATTTGCACTCAATGGTTTCCGTTTTACTCTAATTTAAAATCAGTTATATTCGGCGAAATAAACCAGCAGTGTCAACCGAAGGCATTTTTTTTAGCGTCTAGTTATTCCAGTCTACATGCGCCGTTTGATTTGGTACAATGTTTCTAGCCTCGTTCCTCGAGTCTCTTGCTAGAACTGGGGCTGAAACGCATTATGGTACACGATTCGTGTACCAATGGTAAAATATTTATTTTGTCTTAAATATTGGATATCAGAAGCCCATCTTTTTCCGGTAAGATCACATCATCAATTTTGATTTAAATTGACAAATAATTTGTGTTTTCAAGGTTGAAGATTTTGGATGATATTGAGTTAAAGACTTAGCTCCTTTAAATACAATCTACCCCGGTTGATCGATACTTTTATAAAATGTCCGTATCTCTATGTTTGATAAATTAGATGACTGACCTGCAGAAGCCAACTGATAAACTAAAAGAAACAGGACCTCCAGGATATGTAATATACCCCCCCCCCCCCCCCAAAAAAAAAAGAAAAAGAAAAAAGAAATGTAGATGGCCAAATGGGACAACGTATTGTATCTGTTTTAGGTTTGTGAGTCCGAGATTGATGCTTGTTCATCTCAACCATGTCGTAATGGTGGTACATGTGACTCATTAGCTGGCGGTAATTACATGTGCACCTGTCCTAGAGGTACAACAGGATCAAGATGCGAAGAAAATATAAATGAATGTAACTCCTCACCTTGTGAAAATGGTGGAACTTGTTCTCAACCAGGACTGGGCGAATTCCTCTGTAGTTGTGCTGATGGTTTCACTGGTGAACGATGTGAGACTGGTTAGTAATCATTACTTTGTGTAAAAGAAATAAAAGTATTGAAGCTAAGTTTTAATTAAGAGATAAACACTTCCTGACTGTAACAGACATGTCATGGGTTCACTAGGACAAAAGACGCGATATAAATTTATAAAATATAGACGGATGTTAAGCATTTAAACCGTGTTATAATAAATGTTATATTATAGATATAGATTAATGTGATTATTTAAACCGAGTTATAATAAATGTTATATTATAGATATAGATTAATTTGATTATTTAAACCGAGTTATAATAAATGTTATAATATAGATATAGATTAATGTGATTATTTAAACTGAGTTATAATAAACGTTATATTATAGATATAGATTAATGTGATTATTTAAACCGAGTTATAATAAATGCTATATTATAGATATAGATGAATGTACTAAGTATTTAAACCGTGTTATAATAAATGTTATATTATAGATATAGATGAATGTGAAGTATTTAAACCATGTTATAATAATGGTACATGTAATGAGGGTAATGAACCTAATACCTATATATGTACATGTACACCTGGTTATACTGGTCCTATTTGTGCAACAGGTGAGTTCATTTCTGTTGCTAATTCAATCCCCTTTGGGACACTTTCAGTCTCCAGTGCTGTTACGAATTGACGTGTTACCTGGTTTGACTCGGTTCATTGTGCATGGAACATGAGTTAAAGGCACTAATTCCGTGCCCTTTATTTGAATATATTGATCAGTTTATTTCACTTTACTCTTATGACGTCATCACACACTTTTTTTTCGTTTTTTTTTTCAACAAACCAACAATATAAATACATCTTAGATTGGGCCTTTCTGCACAACTGTATTGGGTATTGTTTTGTATATTATGTATGCCTGTGAGTTTATAGCCAAAACGTCATGGCTGGAACTGGGATTCTCGTTATTTTAAACGAGGGTTTATATTTATTCTAATGTTATCACAATACCTTAATTATATCTTCATTTTTTATAGACGTAAACGAATGTATACCGAATCCTTGTTTAAACCAAGGTAAATGTAAAGAAGGGGTTCCTGGCATGTTTAACTGCACATGCGCTGATGGTTACCTTGGTGATAGATGTCAAGAAGGTGGGTATATCATTGCTATATCCGCCATGAAGCCTGTTTCGTTGGCTGGAGGGGTGGGGGGGCGGCGTCTAGAAATGAAATGGTACGATCATCCCTCTTTTCCGAATGTTAAACGAAAGATCACTGGATGACATCGCGCCTGGTACGTTCGTGCATTTTTTATGCGCGAACTCTTAGTTTTTCTATTACTGGCACGCGCACGGGCACTATTTTTTTTTGTTTTCCATGTACCAAAATCAGGGATTTCGCGCGTAGGTACTTTTGAGTTATTATTCTGTGAAGCATAACACTTGCCACTGTACCTGTGTATCGCTAATTATAAACCGAATGTCTGAAGACCGTTCATATTTATTACGCGAAAATTTTTTAGGACTGAGTTGATGCGCGCTCCATTTGTTGCAAAGCAAACCAACGGTATTATTTTCTCAACAGTGTATGAATTTATTCATAGCGATAATATCCTTACACCGAGGGAAATTATCTAGTCTCGGTGAATAGAACCATGGTTGCAAAGCAAACCAACGGTATTATTTTCTCAACAGTGTATGAATTTATTCATAGCGATAATATCCTTACACCGAGAGAAATTATCTAGTCTCGGTGAATAGAACCATGGTTGTCTGGTAGAAAATTACTTTTGTATTTTTTGGAACGGAGAACAGCGATTTTAGAAGCAAACTAACCTGCCGCACATGATACTCACAATAAAAGGCGAGAACTCTTTTTGCAGCGGAAGCTTATCACTGAGTAATAGGTCAAGGTTTTATACGTTTGCCGCATAAAAATCTAGCAAACAAGGTAAATACCTACGAATGTCGATAAAAAAAAATAACATTCGGATTATAAGTCTAGACAAGGTGTGTTAATTAAAAAGGGTGTAAATTGAATATTATAATATGTATAGGAAGCCCAGTGACGAGTGTAGTAAGTGCTGTCCGTCCGTCCGTCGGTCCGGCGTCCACAATTGCTTGTGGACGATCCAGAGGCTAAAGTTAATATCCAATTGACTTTAAATTTATACACGGTGTTTAAGGTCATGAGACAAAGAAGCCTATTGATTTTTAGCAATTTCCGATAATTACTGTCAGAGTTATGGCCCTTGATCACTTCAAAAAATCTTGTGGACGCTCTAGAGGCTAAAGTTAATAACCGATTAACTTTAAATTTATACACGGTGTTTAAGGCCATGAGACGAAGAAGCCTATTGATTTTCAGCGATTTCCGATAATTTCTGTTTGAGTTATGGCCCTTGATCACTTCAAAAATTCGTGTGGATGCTCTAGAGGCCAAAGTTAATATCCGATTGACTTTAAATTTATACACAGTGTTTAAGGTCATGAGACGAATAAGCCTATTGATTTCTGATAATTACTGTCACAGTTATGGCCCTTGATCACTTCAAAAAAACCTGTGGATGTTCTAGAGGCCAAAGTTAATATCCGATTCACTTTAAATTTATACACAGTGTTTAAGGTCATGAAGCGAAGAATCCTATTGATTTTTAGCAATTTCCGTTAATTAGTGTCAGAGTTATGGCCCTTGATCACTTCGTAAATTCTTGTGAATGCTCTAGAGGCCAAAGTTAATATCCGATTGACTTTAAATTTAGGTCATGTGACGAAGAAGCCCATTGATTTTCAGCAATTTCCGATAATTACTGTCAGAGTTATGGCCCTTGATTTTTTTTTTTTTGTAAACAATATTTTATTTCAGAAATACATGAAATGGGATCAGGGAACAGGCAAAGCCTATATCACCCCTCTCCTCTGATCACTTCAAAAAATCTTGTGGACCCTCTAGAGGCTAAAGTTAATAACCGATTGACTTTAATAATCATATTTTAGTGTATTATAAATGTTTCAATACCGAAAAAAGTAAAATATGCGACAACCCTTGTTTACTGACCGGACGATTTAGCTGCTGTGGGCGTATGTTTCGTTGCCTGGCAACTCTCGTTAAAAGTTGTACGCGAACTAAATGCGTTTGTTAGATACTGACAGAGCAGCCCGGAGTCGAGCAATCGCCGCCCGAGCTGTCTTCGTCAGCTAGTTTCAAAATGGCGTACAACCAGTGCAAGTGGGAAAAGACGACAATAAAATCAGAAATATGTTATTTATTATTGTCGCACTTATTACATCACTCCTGTCTAACAAATCATAAAGCTGTGGTGTTACGGTGGCGGCATAGTATTTCACCGTAACACCACAGCCACTCTAACCATTCATAATACATCTAACCATCATTCCCTACACTCCCTCGTCTACTTTCCCAAACGTCAACAACACATCTCATACATCCATTTCGCTGATTAACCCTTGTACCATGTCTACTGGATGACAACATCGGTGGAAGTGGTCGCAGAAGCGTTTTATAGCTGAGACGCTTGATGCGCCAGCCACGCAAAAAAAAAGGTAGAAAAATGCTAAAACCGATGAGAAAAATGAAAATGTACCCTAGTTAAGCAGGGCCCTAAAGGCAGACAAAAGGGCCCAACGTCTGACAAAAGGGCCCCTCTGGCTAAGGGAAAGAGCAACCGAGTCCGGTCCGAGTCAATCGTTTTCTATACTCTGTTACTACTGAATGAGAATGCAGTCATTGCATTGACATGAAAATCGTCAGTCAAGACCCCCCCCCCCCCCCGAAAAAGGGTCCTCAAAATAGTATAGCCTCCGCCATGATAAACTTTAAAACACCCCTGAGTGGTCGTTAAACACTATTAGAAGAAGAACAGTAGCCCTTTGTCGGCGATATAATTTCGGTGGGATGGATGTTAAAAAAAGCTATACTGTTAAAACGGCATTTAATAAAAGAACACATTAAATTTAACGCGATAGTTCAATGGAAAATAATTACGTATTTAATCGGAGCTATACGTCCTGATGATACAATCAGATAGAACGAAATGTGTATTCTAGCTATTTCTTACACACTACAACCCACTCTGTCTTCTAAACCAAAATGACTCCCCATCCCATCAGCTTTGATGCCATCTCTCCATTTGAGACATTTTTGTAGTTCGTTTCTATTTCTACATTGATGTTTGATTACATACGCAGCTATATAATACGTTGGCTATACCAAGCCATGATCCGCGGGAAAAACTACAATATCTTACTTTGTATTTTTCAGAGAAGCTTTGTCACAATAAATGCCAAAATGGAGGAACGTGTGAGGTAAGAAGAAAAAAAATGTTATCTTTAGAACTATTTATTGTATCGTTGTGCAGGGCTGGCACAAATATGAGTGGTGACTATAGCCAGGGACCGTAACTAGCCAATAAAGATGTTTTCAAAAGTTTTGCATAATCTATACGAATATAATCCTTGAGTGGCATTTAGTGATTGAGCACATTAAAAAACACAACACAATTTATATGGAAAACAATCACTGGTTTATACACATGTAGCACGACGTTTCGACAAGTATTCTCTTATCGTTATCGTTATCAAGTCGTGCTACATGTGTATAAACCAGTGATTGTTTTCCATATAAATTGTGTTGTGTTTTTTAATCTATACGAACTCTCCGAAATTGTCAAAATATTACATTTTAGACTATTTCAATGCCAAACTATTTTGCATTCTTTTGAAATGAAAATTCAAATGTTGGATGCCTTATTGTTGTTTGCTGTTCACCAGTGTCTTATGCGGGATTGTTGAAAAATTAAATGGGGGTTAATGTCTTACTGCACGGACTGGGCTAATGAACGCCCATGTATAAATAGTGTCATTTTTATACGAATTAAAAGATATGGGTAATTCTACTTATTATATTTAAATGAATTAACAGGAGAGAATGCTCATATTTTATGTTGTAAGAGTTAACATGGAATGATGATTATACATAATATGATATTGTATATGAGTCAACAGTGAATGATTATACATCATATTATATTTTATATGAGTTAATAGGGAATGATAACACAACTATATTTTACAGGGGCTAACAGGGAATAATATTGTAAGCTTACATCATATTATATTTTATAGGAGTTAACAGCAAGTGATTATATATGTTATTGTGTTCCTGGTTTTACTGGAAGAAATTGTCAGGTTAACATAAATGAGTGTGCAGTGAATCCATGTCAACAAGATGGCATCTGTGTAGATGGTATTAATAACTACGTATGTGCTTGCATGAAAGGTTTGTATATTTAAGAATCGCGCAATTCTTTTTACCAGACTTGTTAAATACCTATTGTGAAAATATTTTAAATCGTGTTATTTTTATTTCCAGGCACGGCTGGAGATTTTTGTCAAACTAATTTAGATGAATGTAATCCTAACTTGTGTCAAAATGGAGCCGAGTGTACTGATTGGACTGATGATTTTTACTGTACTTGTCCTAATAACTGGGCTGGTAAAACATGTGGTAAGTTACATCTTGTATAGATTATAGAAAAACCTGTTTCAAAAATAGATTTTTAAACATTGGTATGTTTAGAAGGTAGATTAAGTAATGTATGTATTCCCTATATTGATGCTTTAGCATCAGAACAGCTTTTAATTCTATCATGGCATATTTTTTTTTCATTTTTGGTTTCCTCCCACAGCCCCCCCCCCCTATGCACAATTAAGTTATTGACATGAAGTGAAGTGGGGTTTAACATCCCACGTTTCCAAACCAACCGTCTGGTTATACGAATGGAACGTAAATGAGGTCACGTACATGCTGTCTTCATTGACCCAGTTGGTGCTGAAACGCATGTCATTGTTCTTGTAATTCCTCCATCCTGCATGGTCAAATATAATGTCAACGTTCCATCCATAACCAATTTCAGAAGAGTATCTTGAGTATTAAGCCAAGATATTTCGTAGCTAGTTTTTGTATTATACTGAGACGCAATGTAAACGTACTGTTGATTTGATTTGAAGTGCTGATGAGACATATCGCTGCTGAAATGTAATATTGACATGACGGTAGATTGGACATTTACTGGTGCAAATAAAGCAACATCTACCAACGGGGGCATAAAAACAAGGGAGAAAATTAAAAGTCAAAAATTTCAATCGGCGTTGAATCAAAATTCGTCCAAACATAAGGATGTTTGGCAATCAATCCGACCCCTCACATTAAAATTGGTCCCAGAAGCCGTCATCAAGTGAACATGCAAATGTTGGCCGATAATGTGCCGTTCTTGACCGATCTCTAATGGACCGTGTCTACTGGAAACAATCGGTCATGGGGCCTAAGGTTGGTAGTGTGATGGTACCTAACCTCGCCGTCAACGGCTTTGGTACTATTGTATTAACGCAATGGCGCGGTGTTCGGGTGTTATCTGTTTCTCATTATTGGGTCTTGTATTGACCCTATAGATTTTTAAACGGCCCCAATGTCTGTGCATCGTTGTTTTCAATGTTTATAGTTTGTCGACCTCTTATCATCCAATACTGTACTTTGTTTTAGATATATCAGCTCCAGGGACTATCTACATACCATGTAGTAGAAACCAATGTCTAAATGCTGGAATGTGTTGGCAGAATCGCGATGGTACATTCAAATGCGATTGTCCTAAAGGTATGCCGAAAATTACTTTAAATTTAAAGCGACAGTCCGAGAATTCGCGGCAGAACAATAGAGTATGTATTAGTTTGGAATACCGACCAATGTAAATCAATAGCCTTATTACTATGTCTATTATGGGCTTGATAAAGATAACGGGACCATCGCTGAAACGTTGTTTACAAAACGGAAATTGTTATTACATTAATTATATAGTTTTTTGGTGTATTTATGGACTTTGGTTGCCCTTTAGTGTGGAAGATAATATATTTATTGTAAATATGATCTAATAAAGAATGAACTATATTTTGTTTTTAACAGGTTTTTCTGGGGCTAGATGTGAGATCAATTTAAATGATTGTGCTTCTAGACCATGTAAATCAGGTGCATCATGTACAGACTGGATAGATGATTTTTACTGTCATTGCCCAGCATGGACGTACGGCAAATATTGTGGTAAGCAACAACCCATTTCATGTTTTCGAGCTTAACACCCGATTTCACAGGCTGATGTGTCCCAAGAAACTTACACCCATTCCTTCTTATTATACACTGGCTGTTAAATGTTCCATAATTCACCACAAAACGAAGCAATACATACCAATACAGAAACTGGTCAGTTAGTTTTCGTTATCTGAACAACGTTTTCGAGTAAACTATGTCAGATTTTGAGGATGTAAATCTGTTTTTAATCAAATTGAGCCAAACCTTGCGTTGTATGTCAATTTCACATTAATTTATTTTACAGACTCAAACGGTCCTTTATTATTTGTATTAAAGGGCTTGTGTGCTCTTGAGTTCGAATTTAAGTCATTTAGTAAAGCTTGATTCCCACATTTTCTCCAACCGTTATTATGTTAATTGAGATATATAGGGCGGGGGGTAGAGAAAGTTTATTAACAAAAATGATGTAATTATAAACTCTAAACTAAAATCTATATACGGGCTATAAAGAGGGGATTGGGTTGGTGGACACCTGGGCAGCGACACTCTACTACTTTATTCTCTATTTCAGATAATATCACAACTATACCAGTAACCAGTGCGGCACCTGTCTATGCGTCCGCCAGATACGGAATTAATCCTTTAACATTGGCCATTTTACTTGGAATTATATTTGGAATCGTTTTCATCTTATTTTTGGCAGGAATTATCTGGTTCTGCATGGGTCAACGTGGACCTAAAGATTTCTGTTTTGCCCTACCTTCATCTATGTATAAACAACTATATGATTGGCATGAAAGTACATTTAGTTCTGAAAGATATTAATAGTTATACAATATTATTTTGTTTGATTTTCAAATTTGATCTAATGTCATAATACAACATCAGATGAAGCAATTATTTTTTCTGAATGTTAATTAAAATTAAGTCTAAATGAAATCCATGTCAATCATGTTCTAAAGACAATATTTGACATTAACATCGTTTACATGGTTTATTTTACATGTATATGTTTTACATTTTCGATATCATTATATAACAATATGTCAGTGCCTTACTCATTGATTCACTGTGGTCCCCGTACATGACATTACTTAGGGTGTTGGTTAGCACCACATCGTGCAGACAAAAGTCTATGTGCAATAATACACTGCTTACATTCAAAAACTGATAAATGTAATTTTAAGGCACAGTTTCACGATTAGGCACATACTTTATTGCATTGTATAAAATGACATTTATCACAAATAGAGTTGGTTGTCCCAATAGTTTATTTAAGCTGTGTCCTCCTAATTATTAAAAATCCAATATAGATATCCAATACATGTATATTATAGTTGTTGCACGTTTGCACTTTTTGTCTCCTGTAAAACTATGTCACAAAAAGTAACTGGCAAAAAGAAAAAGTCCCTGGTTTCACAGGGCCTCGGAGTAGGATTAAATCTGTGAATCAGAATGCAAAATTGTGAAAGAAATTGCTTATTTGCATTGCCTCAGATCTAGGTCAAACTACGCGACTATTAAAAAAACATATATAGGTGTTGAGAAAATTTATCACTATTTGGTATTTTGAACCTCAGCCAGTTGCATCGAACTATGATAACAGTTTCTGAGAGATCCTCCCTCCCCAAGCTCACGGACACAGAGATAAAATATACATATTATTCACTAAAGTATATCTGGGACACCTACTTTCATGTTCATCGGAAAAAACTTTCAGGTTGAGCTTGACATATTGAAGACGACGAACAGTTTTAGCTAAACAAATAAAGTCGTTTTGTAATCAACAGTGAGTCACGTCACAATAAACAAAGTTAAATGTTTGCCCGAGTTTGTCCCAATAATTGTCTAAATTTGTACATATTGTAAATAAAGATGTTTGTCATGTAAATTATTATTATTATAATCTATTTTTTACTTATATTTATACAATATTACATATAACTTTGCATGCATTTATCTACCATGGTATCCATAGAAATTACAAACAGAAGAACTTTTCGTGTAGTTCTTTTAGGGGAATTGAAATATACTTCTTATATGAATATCTTGAATAGTACCCGTGGGACCTTTCTGATGACGATAACAAAACAAATGTTCGATCTGAACGTGATTCACACCATGTATAATATATAATAATCAGGGTTAAGATTGTTAGTTATCGTCAAATTTTCCAAAATCCAAATAAATGTTCCTAGTCGCTACAAAGGAGAAAGGAGAGTTTGAATCTTGTAAACTTCGATATATTGTTGTATATTTTTTTTAGGGGGGGGGAGAGAATACTGAATTATATAAAATATCCAATCGCTGTATTTGTTTCATTAATATCAGACTAATTCCATTAATCAAAGCTGTAATCAAATTGTTGAACAAATACATGCATGTTAGCCTTGACTTTGTACATCAAACTGAATACCGGGAATCCTCGTATTCAAGCCCTCCCGTTATTAAGACCATGGGCTTAATAACGAGTTTAAATTTTGAATTTAAGCCCCTGGACGTAAATTTAAATTTGTTTAGAGTGATCTCCCTATTAAATTTTCAAACCACATCTTTAAAACTTATTGGACTCCAATTGCAGGTGACATCTTAGACACTAAATGTGACAATTATAAAAAGAACCCAAATGTTAGTCATTTTTTCCTCTTTTCGAATTTTAGCCCCGGGCTTAATTTCCGAAGGAATGTTTTTATCACTGACATGGTCAAATTCGAAATTATGCCCAGAGCTTAAATACGAGAATTCCCGGTACGTACAATATATAAAGCAATAATGGCGTAAAGGCTATACATAATACAATCTAGTCACCAGATTTAATCAATTAATTTACTTTATAAATGATATCACTGTTTATAGTTTTAATAGTTTTATGCTATATTATATTATGTAATGTAATGTAATTATCAAATTAATGAAATAAACCTCATGGACACGATAACATATTGTGTTGTACACTATTGTTATATTTGCGTATGGACAGGATGCGGGTGCGCTTTTGATCATCAGATCTTTCATTCAGTGTGGTGTATGCCAATCACGCGCATGGCTTATTTTTCTCGTGGTTTTTTTTCTGGGTATTCGGATGTCCTCACACTGCAATCGATTTAGGCTATGGAGAAATACCATGGACCATGGAAATGCTTACCTTGACTAAGTTTGTGCCGTTTTTTTCTCGTGGGTTTCTCTGGGACTCAGGATTCCTCCAACTGCAGGCGAATTATTGAAAAATGATTACCATGTGTTGGTCCAGAAATGAACAAGTTAGTATTGTTCGCTCACTTCCTCGCTTCTTTATGTGTTATTACCGGTTATAACCACTTTTAAAACCGGTCATTTGACCAGAATGTCTTGGACTATGTTTATAACAAATGTGGACGTTTGTTGTGTAATAGTTGGTATCAATGGTATAACGTGGAAATATATCAATGTGTTCAAGGGAGAGAACTGAAAATCTAGGCCGAAAACAGGATGGTTAACTAATCAACTTGATATTCTGTATTTAAAACAATCAAACGGCTTGTTTATTATCTTCAAACTTTTCGCATTCTTTCAATTATCATTAAATATGACATAGATACAGATCGCACAGTGTGTCCGTTAACAAAGGTCGGAGCCAGCTTAAAACCAATCGACACACTGGATAAACCCTAAGGCTACCGTAAAGGAATTGTATTTATCGACAGTTTCAAGCCTCATACTCGTGGCATTAATACAACCCTATGCATCACATTCATAGTAACTTTCTATTTGAAATACACAATGTCGGCTGACACGAATACACCCTTTAATGAACACGTTTGTGTAAAGACGGTCGAAATGCACACAGCTGGTGAACCGCTAAGAATAATAGTGTCTGGATTTCCTAAAATAGAAGGCCGGACCATTCTTGATCAACGACGATATGTTAAAGAACATTTAGACCATTACAGAAAACTTACAGTAAATGAGCCGAGAGGACATTTTGATATGTACTGCGCTCTCCTTGTCGAGCCATCAGTACCAGAGGCAGATATAGCCGTTGTGTTTATGCACAATGAAGGTTACAGTACTATGTGTGGCCATGCTGTAATTTCTCTAGGCCGGTACGCCGTGGATGCAGGTTTGATTAAGAAACCAACAATACCAGAAACTAAAGTTAATATCCAATGTCCCTGTGGTTTGGTTACTGCCTTTGTTCAGTATGATGGTAAAGAAACTGGATCTGTAAGATTTCATAGTGTTCCTGCGTTTGTCTACAAAACCGGTAAATGAATTGGTTTAAATCTATTTTATTACTATAAAGTAAATGATTATTCGAAATACAAAAACTAGCAAAAAACACTCTTTCTTTAATAAGTAGCCTACATGGAATTTCTCAAGATAACAAAGGGTATCACGTATGTTTTGAATAGATTATTTTGAGAATAGCTTATGTTTTCATTACCCCCCTCCCCCCATAACAATCTATTATTAATAATATCATTTGTCGTGTTGTACATCAATTATTGTTCCTGAAATTTGGCCAGTCCCAGAAATAATGTTATACATTTCAGTGTGAAGTGGCCGCATGGTCAGTTATAAATATTAAGGCCACGTTCAGACTTCGTCATATTACATGTGCGTTCTTTCCTAAATAGTTTTTGTATTGAGTTTAGGTTTGATATTGCGTTTGGCATTGCTGTATCTGGTGTGTATTTCGTTTCAGGGGCGTTTTATGGTTTATCATGGCGGAGGCTGTACTATTTTGAGGGCCCTCTGTCGCGTGCGGAGGTTCTTGATTGATGACTTTCATGCCAATGCAATGAATGCATTCTCATTCAGTAGTGGATTCGATAGTAACAGTGTACATTTTCATTTTTTTCATCGGTTTTAGCATTTTTCCTGCGTTTTATTTCTTCAACTTCTTTGATTTTTTTTTTTCGCGGGGAGGCTTGCGCCTCCAGCGCCTCAGCTATAAAACACCTTTGTTTCGTTTGCGGGGGTTTATGCCGACTAAAATTCCATATAAGTAATTAGGGAAATGATTATTATGAATTTCGTAGAAAATAGTGAGTTTTCTTTGATGACTCCTTTCGAATACGATTACACATTCAGTTTCTAGATGGTGCCATTGTCTGCTTGTATATTGTTTAAGTCGGTTCTGTATGTTTTGTGGGCTTAAATTTAAATTCATTAACAACTTTGGGGATCGCATATGAAGGATATTTAAATCATGGTTTGGAGATAATTATATGTCACTTAGTGTTTTTCCATAGAAGCTCAAAGGTGTAACATATAATAATTGTGTTATGTTTGTCAATAAATCTTGGATATCATTTATATAGATTAAGAAGAGGGATGATGCCAAAACAGAACCCTGGGGTAACCCCGATTTGAAAGCTGTTTGAAGAGTAAAATCGCATTCGCTATTATCGACTGAGTAGGGAATATATTATCTCCGTTATGGACTTTCAATCTTACGCCTTTGACGTCCCCCGTTTGCTATAGAGCTGACAAATTTGGATACTGGCCGTTTCTTATGAATCAATACTGAGTACATGTATATACCCATGGCAATTATTTGAAACTGTGTCAATTAATTGTAGTTATTTTATTTTGTTTTTAAGATGTTGAAGTAACTGTGGAACGTTTTGGAAAGATAAACGTAGACATAAGTTATGGTGGAGCTTTTTATGCTTTCATTGCGGCACATAAAATCGGCTTGAACCTTGATACATCAAAGGTTGCAGATCTGAATAAAGCTGCAGACGATATCTCAGGTAGGTAATTAAAATATAAAGAAATATCGAAATGGCCCATGTCAGTCACGTTCAATGTGCGGATTTTTTTTTGTTAAAGGTAGCTTTATTATATAGTGTGAAAAGGATGCTATATTTAACCTTTACTTTTCAATTTTCTGTTTATTTCCCAGCGGCTGTTAAACGCGAAATAAAGATTGAATCTCCAGAGAATGCAGATTTAGGATTTTTATATGGCACTATTATAACTGATGATAACGACAGTTATAGTTGTATACCAACATCTAATATCTGCGTTTTTGCTGACAGACAGGTAAAAACTCTAACTGCTATAAATATATCAATACTAATCAGTAGCTACCCATATTTATTGCGCATGAATTCCCGACAAAATCACTGGGCTGATGTGTGGCAAGCGATTTTATGATTGAGGTACACGCAATGGAGTGAAACCTCTAACGTTTCTGCACCAACCGGGCTAGTGAAGATGGGCATTCGCCATACAATGTTCATGAGATAAATTTTACTTTTCCTCGAATTACATCTACCAAGTGTTCTTTTACGCATACAATATGTAGCCTATACGGTACTTGGTTGTGTCTTCACGTCCTAACAAGACGCTGTTTCTGTCCATCCCCCAACCCCCGCCGTGCACCACTGACAGGAGTCCAAAAGAACTTTCTTGACCAACACTCGGGTCGAACCAGAGATGTCCTGGTCAGTGAGCCATCACCTTGCTGACTGAGCCCAACTTGCTCCCGAATCCAGAATCGGCGTTTGCCGTAAGATATGGGGTGTAATGTCCTACTTTTCAGCACCGACTCGACGAATGAAGACAAGCCGTTAGGGAACATAGCCAACCAACATTCTCAGAGTTTGAAAGATTCTGTTTATTGAAAATAGCAGTGTATTATCATTGGCCTTTACCTTTTATTTCAGGTTGACAGATCACCATGTGGATCAGGAGTAACAGCACGTATAGCTTTACAATACCATAAAGGTTTAATAGGTCTAAATCAGACTAGACAGTTTCAGAGTTCGTCAACTAAAGCCATATTTACAGGAAAGGCTGTTAGAGAAGTTGGTATTGGACAATATAAAGGTGTAGAAGTGGAGGTTTCTGGTAAGGGTTTCTATACTGGAAAGTCTGAGTTTACACTTGAAGAAGATGATTTCATTGGTCGTGGATTTATCATTAAATAGAAGAAAAATACACTCTCTACTTTTTCGTACTCCTGGTTCATACTTTCAAAAGATATACATGGACATCAGTTTTCTGTTTATTGTAACAGTATGCTTTATTAGTATGATTGCATAGGGTAAGGGTCTAAAACAAATTCTACTTCTTGCACAACAGGGAGCTGCACAACTGTTAATACCCATTACTGTACATGAAAAACTTGAAAATATAATTAAAATTCTATACTGTTTCAAGAAATCAATGTAATGTGTTTGTCGCAGTTTATTTATTCTTTTCACTAAAATACACACACATACCATACATCACTGTCAATCAAAACCTATTAAGGTAATACTAATTAAAAGTTCTATTACTTGCAGTCGAGAAGGTGCACATATATTAATAACTCCATCATGTATTTCAAACAATAGCCTATATGTGTAGATCATTATTCAATTCTGTTTGGTATTTTAGCACTGAATAAATCAATGTCCATCTGTTATCATAACTATTACTTTCTTACATGTCACTTGTTTCCACATGCTTGCTTTAATATTATCAGTCATATTTATAAAATAGTATATCTACAATATGAAATAGAACATATTATAAATATACATGGTATTATTTAGTCATGCCCTGTATATTAATACCACCACTCTGCTGTAACTGGTGTTCTTGGAAGCGCAGTGATATTCTTTGTGTCATCTTAAGAAATTTTTCTAAACAATTTAAGGCACAGGATTCCTGAAATCACAAAATTAAGAGGTTTTCACTTTTATGTTGTCAAACCGATTTTTGAAACTGAACATTCATTCATTTACCTATCAGGTCAGTCGGAAATGTCTACCTGATAACGACCAAATTTGAACAGACACAATTTAATATTGTGGTTTAACCTTTACTATTTTTCTAGTCACTACCAACATTTGCTTAACTTAAAGTATGTTACAAACCATTACATTTCCTCAAATATAACGTTTGGAAACAATAATTCTTAAAATAATAGACTACCAAAATAATGTTTTTTTTTACAGCAAGTTATCTTATCAAGTGATAAAGAATGAGCTATATTCAAAAACATTGAAAGTTCTAAATTACATATTCAACAATTAGTTTTATTAAAGGCTGATTAATTATTATCGATTACATCATGTTCCTGAAGCAACATCCATGAGTTTTACGACATCTAAACGCTGCTAGACTGGTCTGCAATTCCCAACTTTATAGCAACATTATCTCCCTTTATTACACATTGAACAGTAGCATCCAATCAGAGGTTGTGACACACACTCAAATCACAAAGAAAGAATCTTGAACTTTACAACTCGATTATCACAGATAGCCATTTTAGCTGGGAAGTGCAAGACTTGGTATTCTGATACCGTGGAATCTGATAGACCCCCCCTCCCCTGCTGGGTCGATGGCCAAATTAGTGCCGAAATATGCAGGGTATTACATAAAGGGCTTGAAAAGATGGACAGAGTTAAACTTAAAGTGGGATCAAGCCGTCTAATATTGAAGATGGGCTTACATAGACTAATTGCCAGTTTAATGATATTTATTGTACAATGTGATTAATTGTAATATAGGTCAAAGATAAAATTGACCTATTACAGCAAGAAGTTGACGTTTTAAAGAAAACTTAAATTTGATGGATTATGTGCAATAACATCTCACCTCTGAATCTAAAACTTTTCTTGTTGTGAAATCTGTAACACAATCCGCAAAACAATATTCTGATAATTTATTATATTGTTGTAGAAACTCTTTAAACTGTAAATATCAAAAAAAACAAAACATATATATTTAATGTATGGTGTTAAAAAACTTAGTACTGCGGTTATTTGTATTGCAGAATTTCCAGCTCACACACCATGCTTGTAAGCAAGACTACAAGTAAAGGCTCAATTATGTCAAGGTTCAGTGTATGATGTCCATTTTACCTTGGTAATTTGGAATATGTTATCTGATTAGGTCATCTTAAGAGACCAAGCTGAAATGTTGATAAATTAACCGACTGAGCATGCCTACTCTAGATTCATCTTAATCTCTAAAGTAACAATCCATATCCTACATAGAAATGTGTCAAGGAGCATCAATTTAAAATCACTTTGGTAATTAATGGGGGAGTCACAGTTGCCCAGACAGTAAGATGCTGACTCACTTAACTGGAAGCCCAAGGAATGATCCTAGTGTCTTAGCCAAGAAAGTACCCGACATCTTTCTAGCATGGTTTCATCCCTTACCACACAGCAGACTGCATGGCATATGCCTGTCTTTATTAGCCCAATTGGTGTTGAACAGTAGCGTGTTACACCCCGATTTATTTTCTGTAACTAGAGACTTACCTGTCGAACAGTACTCTCAGTGTCTACTGCAGCATTTTGGTTTAGGTTCTCCATTTTACTAAGTGGATCCTAAGGTAGATTCTAAACTTATCAAGACTGGAAAAAATCAAATTCCATCATATGTATGACAACAGAGATAAAATATGTACAAGAATTGTTAGATCCATAATATGTATCGCCCTATAAATCTAAGATGGGATGGTCCGAGAAATGGTACAGTGCAACTCATCCCTATAAAATTCTTCCAAATAACTACAGAATCAAATTCAAGATTTTATCCATCCATGCCCTATTCAACTATATACATGTACTGCAAATTTTTCCCAGAATACCTAAAAAATCTCCTTCCATCCAGAACCCTGCGATCATCTTCAAGTAACCTGCTTGTTAAACCCAAAAATAAGACAATTGCAGGAACAAGAGCCTTTAGCTATGCTGGTCCTGAATTATGGAATAGTTTATAAAAATTTATGAAAAATGCATCATCATTAACTACAGTTCTCAACCATTAAATGTTGTTAATTATATATTGGGTGTTTTATATGTTCTACACGCTTGTCTATGTGTGTAAAATGTGTTATGTTTGTGTATTTTATTATATTTATTTTTCAATTTTAAAATTGTGTTTGTAAAGCACCTTTGAGCAACACTTGTGTACGGTATTCAGGGCTATATAGATGATAAATTATTATTATTACTCATTTCATAAGGACTGGCTTTGGCTCACATCTAATTTCAGGTGGTACAAGAAATATAATCCATCAGAAACACACACAAATAGTAATTAAACAATTAAAAGATAGGTTGCCAGGCAACGAAACATACGCCCACAGCAGCTAAATCGTCCGGGCAGTCAACAAGGGTTGTCGCATATTTTAACTTTTTTCGGTAATGAAACATTTGTAATACTCTAAAAACTGATTAAGAGTAACAACTCATTATGTAATTATCAGAAAATCATTAGAATTTGATTGCTTTTTATAAAGTTTTACCCCACGCTAACAATTGAATTAGTATATATACATGAAACATTTAAAATCATGGATTTAGCTGTTCAGTTATCAAAATTCATTGAAAATCAATATACTTGTTCGTTTCAACACCTTAAACTCTGTGTATCAATCTGAAGTCAATCAGAAGATAAGTTTGGCCTTTAAAGTGTCCACAAGATTTTTTGAAGTGATCAAGGGCCATAACTCTGGCACTAATTATCGGAAATTGCTGAAAATCAATAGGATTCTTCGTCTCATGACCTTAAACACTGTGTATAAATCTAAAGCCAATCGGATATTAACTTTGGCCTCTATAGCGTCCACAAGATTTTTTGAAGTGATCAAGGGCCATAACTCTGGCACTAAATATCGGAAATCGCTGAAAATCAATAGGCTTCTTCGTCTCATGACCTTAAACACTGTGTATAAATTTAAAGCCAATCGGATATTAACTTTGGCCTCTAGAGCGTCCACAAGATTTTTTGAAGTGATCAAGGGCCATAACTCTGGTAGTTATTATCGGAAATCGCTGAAAAACAATACGCTTCTTCGTCTCATGACCTTAAACACTGTGTATAAATTTAAAGTCAATCGGATATTAACTTTAGCCTCTAGAGCGTCCACAAGCAATTGTGGACGCTGGACGGACGGACGGGGGCGACGACAATATACGACCACATTTCAATGTGGGCGTATAAAAATCATAATGAACTAACTCCGAAAGCTAAACAAACCACCGTGGTCCATTCTCCATTGTCTATTGTCATTGAAAAAGTGGTGTATTATTGCTAACCAAACCAATCTGTCCAACCATTCACATTTATTGTATTGCAAGTGGAGTGGGGAAACAATTAGGGATAAGGGGGGGGGGGGGGGGGGGGGGGGAAAAGGTGGACATATTCAAAGATGAACATAGGGGATGTACATGTATAAATTTTTATGCCCTGCACTGCGCAAGCAACAATAAATGGCGGTTGACAGTTTCTGAGAATTGTGTCTATAAATTAAAAAACAAAGGCTGGATAACTAAGACTAATGAATAAATTTTGTGTGAAACGTAACATTTCTTCTTATAACACGTGTAGTACTTATTATCCAAAATTATCAAAGTGTAAAAATTAACCGAAAAAGACCTAAATATATCCAACAAAAACAACGAAGTGAAAATTATTCTTAAAATTGAAGAAATTATATAAATATAATTATTATCGAGAAGACTTACGATAACCTACCGTTTAGAAAAACGTGTACTCCGAATGCAGAATTAACACAAGGGAAATAACTACAAAGGTTAAGTTATTGCTCCTGTCAACCGAGATTTGTTATTATTTGTGGGAAACTTGTACAAACTTGAAATCTCAAAATGATGAAAATTGAAACATCATCGATAATGGTCTTGAAATTCATGTTAAGTTTTATGTAATCTTTGTGTGATTATTCCTGTATAAGAAAACATAATACATTTCATAATGGCGTCTTTTACCAGTGAGTGTAAGTGAAAATACAGTCATTACTACAGAATTTAAAAGTCTGCTCCCGTGTTCTGTAACAACAACAGGAACAGGTACGCATGGGGAATGACAACCGAATGTCCGAACAATGACTTCTTCCCTTAGAACAACCCAATTGAATCATTTCATGGAACAAGTTTATTAAATATGGAGTTATTTCTGGCACCTTCCCCAATGTAATTTATATACGTATGTACTAACTAAGTAACTTAGGACGAATCATAGGCTTGCGGGCTCGATGACAGTTAGGGGGGCAGACACCCAACCCCCCTCCTCAAGAAAATTTTGGAATATTTGACGGATGCAAATTTAACACGCTTTCCTGCTATTTCAACTCGTGAACAAAGCAACTTCAAAGTGGTCTAATATAGCTGAATTAAAGTGACTGACTCGAATTTCAATGAATATTTACAGTCCACGAAGACGAGAAAATTTTTTGAAAATTTAAAAGCCGCAAACGTGCCTCCCTGCTATTCCAGTCTGTGAATAAAGCAGCTTCAATTTGGTCCAATACAGCCTACCTGCTGAGCTGAATTTCAAACAACCAATCAATCATTGCGGGGTATGGGGGCCTTGCCCTCCCGGAGAAAATTTTGAAAATGAAACCACCGCAAATGCGTTTTCTGCTATTCTAGCCCGTGTAAGTAACTCCAAAAGTAACCAATGATTTTGTACCACTCCGAATTCCAACCATCCAATCAGACTGTTGCAGCTGCATTCACAAATACTAATCGAATAGGAAAGGCTCACCAAATGAATGACTAATAGTAATGTTAATGATAGTAATAGAATGATAGACCCAGGGTCCAGAAGAAAAATGACAAATAGAATGGCAAAGGTTCAAATGGCAACACTAATGACACAGGATCACAAGACAGATAAGAAATAAAATGACTGGATGAGTGATAGAGGTTCAGCAGAAGAATGACAAAGATAATGACAGAGGTTCAACAGATGAATGACGAAGTGAAAGAGAGGTTCAATAGAATGATAGAGCCCCAAAAGAGGAATGACAAAAAGAATGACAAAGGTTCAATTCACCAATGATTTGAATGAATGACACAGGATCACGAACTGAATGACTAGAGAATGGCAGCGGTTCACATGATACATGTACACCATATATGCCATTATGGGTGTCATCTCTTTTATGAGTCTTGTCATTAACCTGATTAACCTTGTCTTTCTCTTTATTATTTACCTAATGAACCTCTGTCATTCTCTCTTATTCACATGGGGATCACACGGCTAAGTGGGTAAGATGCTGGCTCGCTAGCCTGGAGGTCGGGTGTTAGATCCCTGTTTTGGCCGAGAAAGTTCCTCTGTTTTCCCCCACTGCTAAAGACCCCTGTGTGCAAGCGAATTATTGAAATATGTTAATCTAAAAAATAACCTAGTTTGTGTTGAGGATGTTAAACCCCATTTCTCTCTCTCTCACTTTATTATTCACCTGATGTGATTTTTAGGTGTGATTTTTAGGCCGTTGTCACAGCAGTCACTCTGAATAAGTCAGACTGAAACAACTGGAAAAACTATGTTGTAAAAAATTATAAACAACATTCTTTGAAATTATATAATCAGTATCTTTCTCTCTATAAATTGAGTCAACTGGCATGGTTTCGAATCCCTGGTTGTACGTGGCAAGGAGTAGGGTCGCCTGTCCAACCTTGTGGGTTTACTCCGGGTACTCCGGTTTCCTCCCACTGCTAAAGACCCCTATGCACAAGTGAATTATTGAAATAAAATTAGAGACCATATGTTGGTTCCCAAAATGACCTAGTTTGTGTCAAGTGGACGTTAAACCCCATTTCTCTTTTCTCTCAGTAAAATTATATGATCATTGCCTCACTGATCATCAACTAAAACAAATATTTAACAGCAGAGAAAGTCGATTAAAGCATTTACATGCTTTAATTATTATACGATATCTGAAGCAACATAATATAATTTTTTAAAATCATAATTCTAATGTATTTAAATGATGTACTGGGAGTCATGTTGTTAGCGAATAAAGCTGTCGTAGTGCATGAAGGACCTTTTAAAGATTGAATACAGGAGACCTTTGATTTTATTTTTAGTACTTTTTATTTTACTTTTATTTGTTAAGGTTAATCTGCTGACCATCAAAATATGGAGAAACCAAAAAGTGCATTACTGGATATGCTGTCTGTGACAAATACAGCGGTTAACTCTATTGGTAGATCTCCAACTTACAAAGAGTCTGATGTGACAAGTCAATCATCTAGTGTAAGCCAGGATTCTTGCAAGGAATCTGTAGGAAGTACGACAGCTAGCGAGGTTTTAATTTCTTCAACTTACATGCGTAAAACAGAAACTACAGAGAGTCAGACAAATAAATCAGATCCCAAAGTATCCCATGGATCTAAGCCAGCTACTATGGATGAGAAATTTGAAAGACTAAAAGGAGAAAAGTACAGATTATTAAAGATGTTGAGTTGTAGTGATTATGATGTTGAAGAAGAAACCGATGAAGCAGAAAAGAATCGAGGCAATCAACATGTTATCATTGAAAGTAAATAAATATTGCATATTGTTATTTTGTTAAAAGCGCATTTAATTTCCAAACTCAGTTATGTCATTATTTATAAATTATAACCCTTCCCATCAACCTGATCATAGTGGACAAATAGTTGTCTGTCTAACAGATACAAACATCAATAGTGAAAAAAGAGGGGAAAGTTACATGAGCAAATCTTACTTAAACCTAGTGCAAGTAATTTCGAAGGCCATGGATCAAAACTTGGGCTAAGTATCTTTTAACCCTTGGTTCTTCCAGAAGCTTAATTGCCACTTACTATCAAATTATTTGGCACAATCGAGGTTTCCCTTTTTATCATAATATTAAAAAGCTCTACTTCATTTAAATATTGAAGTTCAGTAGAAATTATGTGTGATACAATTTTAGATAAATAAACAAAGAAATCAACACTTATCATGTCTCTTTATGATAGCAGAGTAATCATACACACTAAAATTTTAAAATAGCTCTCCATTTTATTGGTAGCAAGAAGGTTCATTTCTTATTTTTTAAAATTTTTACGATTATTATTGTTAGCCGTCACATTGATTGCTGTCCCTCTGGGACGTAAATAATATATTAGGTTAGTTTGTGATTTTTACAGATTTTTTATATTTTTTTTTTAGATGCCAGTGACAGCATCATCACAGTACCAGGTAGAATAACCAATACTAATACTAGAATAACAGATTCACCACAACAATCAGATAATGATCAATATTTTACAACTAATGTACAGAGGACAAAAAATATCAAGAATTCCAAAGAGGTTAGTTGACAAATATGTTTGGTCTTTAAATTGAAGACATTCACAATGATCATTTGGTTTGAATGAAAGTCCTTTACATTGAGAATGGCTGGCTGGGAAAAGTTTAAACAATTGCAATTCGTGGAAGTATGTGTAGACTGTGTGCCTTGGCACATATATGCAGATTGATTTAACATGTAGTGTTGAAAGATGCCTGCTGATTTGTGAATTTTGTATAAATATACATTGACAGTTCATGATAAGATTTCCAGGTTTTTCAGATTCAGATTTGTAATTGCATCTAATTAAATATATATTTCTTTTTTCAGTTATCAGATTTCAGTTCAGAATTAGCATCGGGTGCATCATCAGAAAGATCAGAAAAGTCTTCAAGTGTTCAAGATGATGTGTATATTCAAAAATTTCATCTTTCAGATAAAGAAAAGTCTTTAAAACAGGCTCTTGGAAAGCGGTGTGTATTTTCCTACAGATTAACAGCATGTCGATTTATAGATTAGCAACAGTTTCCTAAATTAATTAACTATTACAAACCAATAAAATACTTTATGATTAAGTAGCGACCACATTTTTGAAAATATTTAAACCATGTACCTGTCCTGTAACAACAAAATATTTTCATGTTGAGTGTTGAATAATTGATATGTTTGTTATTTAAAGATCAAGTCAATCTGTACCAGTAAAGAGAGTTATACAACCTAAATATGTAGAGAAAACCATTAAGGAAACTGTAACAATACGTAAAGATGAGGTGGATACCAGAAAAAATGGTATTACTGATGAGAATCTGGCTGCTACTGTTGCAGCATCAGCTGCTGCTGCTGTGGCTCATCCATTTTTTCAGGTATTTTTACAAAGATCTGCTTTTAATAGAATTTAACTACTTCTTTAATGGTAATTAAATCATCTGCACACCAGAATTTTCCAAAAAAAGTATCTAGCAACGTAAATAAATAGATTCTGCTAGTAAATTAATAAATTGGTTGAAGATACCAAAAAAAAGCTAAATCAGTTTCATCTGTAGAGTTCATGGAGACGCTGTAACAAAACCTTCTTAGAATTGATGCTACATTTATCACAACATTAGAGAGAAAAAAACATAAAAAAATAACTGAGTTTGAGTGACACTCAATATGGTCTTCACCAATTCATTTTTATTTTCTGGTCTAAGTTTAATGTGATAAATTTTCAGTTTCAGAAAGAGTTTGAAGAAAAGCTAAGTAAAACTTATGGGAAGGTAAAAGATACTTCCTCATCTCCATCAAGTAATGACAGAATTTCTGAATTGGAGAAAAAAGTTAGTGCACTAAATGAACAAAGACTGGATCATATAGAAAAACTACAAGAATATCAGATGGGAATACAGGTAATTAAAATCCTCAACATATGGCTGAATTTCTGGATTATTGCTAACTCATTGCATGTATATTTATGGCATGGAATTAAGAGTCATTCCACGAGAAAACCATGCAATATCATGCAAATGTTCGAAGGTGGGGTTCGGCCGTTTTAGTTCATATTCACAGGGTTTGGTCGATCCGTCGAGCCTACTCCCGAGCCAAAATCACTGATTTCAGAAATCAACCGTTTTCGAGATACGGGCCTTTTACGTTTTTCGGCGTTTTTTTGCCATTTTCAGGCCAAATTTTAGGTATTTTCGTCGCACTTTTACCGCTGTTACATGACCCTGGAGAACTAGGTTTGGGTTGTTCATGATAGCAGTGGTCTTGCACTACCACATTATCATGGTCATTCGGATCAAGTTCATTTTCCAAAGGTGTCCGGATACTTCACAAGATACGTGTCTAGAGATGCCTGAAATGTACCCCATCTTCAGATCGTGATAACTCCACTGGAGCAGGGTTTGCGATAAAAATTAAAATCAATTTATTTGCAGCTTGACCAGTTCTAATAACATAAGCAATAAATTCGTTGTCAGCTAACTTGCAACAGTATGGAAATTCGTGTCGAAAGTTAGCAAAAACTTTAGTTTTGATTGGGATACATTGGCGGGTTATTAAGGTACCCAATCGCCTATATTGTTATTCAGAGGGCCAATATGTCAACTCCGCCTCCCCTTCAACCGGCTTTGCCAAAATATTCAGTCCCGGTATGGTTTGGGTATCCAGTCTGCAAATCCAAGATGGCGTCTCTCAGAATATGGATTTTCGCAAATTCTCTATCTAAAGCGTCAAAATTTTGAATGCAGAATTTCCCAAATAAGAATAGTTTTGCGATGTTAAAACATCGTTTTCGTTATAAAATGTCTACAAAATATTCAAAATCCGCCAGTAATAAAAATAAGGAGAGAGAGAAATGGGGTTTAACGTCCACTCGACACAAACTAGGTCATTTGGGGACTAACATATAGTTTAATTTTATTTCAATAGTTCGCTTGCGCGTAGGGATCTTTTAGCAGTGGAAGGAAACCGGAGTGCCCGAAGGAAACCCATGAGGTTGAGAAGGCGCCCCTATCTCCATACCACATTCCCTCACACGAGGGGTAGAAACCACAGCCGCAAGCCAGAGGTGACCGGCCAGCTATATAAGCGCGGCACTCTAGACCACTAGGCCATCCCAACCCCCTAATAAAAATAGGAACAAATTCGTTGTCAGCTAACTTGCAACAGTATGGAAATTCGTGTCGAAAGTTAGCAAAAACTTTAGTTTTGATTGGGATACATTGGCGGGTTATTAAGGTACCCAATCGCCTATATTGTTATTCAGAGGGCCAATATGTCAACTCCGCCTCCCCTTCAACCGGCTTTGCCAAAATATTCAGTCCCGGTATGGTTTGGGTATCCAGTCTGCAAATCCAAGATGGCGTCTCTCAGAATATGGATTTTCGCAAATTCTCTATCTAAAGCGTCAAAATTTTGAATGCAGAATTTCCCAAATAAGAATAGTTTTGCGATGTTAAAACATCGTTTTCGTTATAAAATGTCTACAAAATATTCAAAATCCGCCAGTAATAAAAATAAGGAGAGAGAGAAATGGGGTTTAACGTCCACTCGACACAAACTAGGTCATTTGGGGACTAACATATAGTTTAATTTTATTTCAATAGTTCGCTTGCGCGTAGGGATCTTTTAGCAGTGGAAGGAAACCGGAGTGCCCGAAGGAAACCCACGGGGTTGAGAAGCCGCCCCTATCTCCATACCACATTCCCTCACACGAGGGGTAGAAACCACAGCCGCAAGCCAGAGGTGACCGGCCAGCTATATAAGCGCGGCACTCTAGACCACCCCAGCCCCCTAATAAAAATAGGAACATCTCGCTATTTTTGTACACCTACATTCTCGTGTGGACGCCCCTGTCCGTCTATCTCTTCATATTTTCGTGTGGACATGTATTGTAGTCGCCCCTGTCCGTCGGTCCACATCTTGTTTACGGACACTACGTGTCACATTTTTATCCACTTTCTGCAATACTTGAAATAATTATGGGTTTATCTCCCTAACGTCTCGGTTCCTTTCAATATTGGTATGTATCGGATCGTAACTTCATAGACTATGGCCCCTGATTTTACGAAAAATCATGTTTTTAGTTTGTGGACTATTGATTTCACAATTTTTTATGAAACATAAAAGGCTTGTTTATAACCCTAATCTAATAGCTTGGCTCCTTCCGATATTCCCGGATATCGGATATTAACTTCCTGGATTACGGTCCATGATTGTTCAAAAAATGATGTTTAGATGTCACAATTTTCATTCGATTTTTAAAAACGTTTTGATATATCCCTGTTACACGCTAATGATTGCGGAGTTCAAATTTCGTGAAAATCGAACCAAAACTGACAGACGAAATGGCAACTTTTCGTACGCAAATAGTGTAAAAGTATGTAATTCCAAGATTGTGGACACTCTTAAGCGGCCCACATATTGTCAATACTTGATTTTGACAACCATATTGAGCGTGTGTGTGTGATATTGAAGCCCCAAATAATTGATGTCAATATGATTGAAGAAATCAAAAGTCCGTAGATTTTTTATTGACTAACCGTCAATTTTTGTGCAACAATTGATCGTGTGTGGGAGTCATCAATAATATTGACGCAATATTTCGTTTTCACGAAGCTCTCGAAGTAGGTGTTTGTGCCCAAACTTCTCCCCCTGAGTACACCCTTGTTATGACTATTTTCGATGTATTTTTTTTTCGTCATGGGACTTGGAACCGCCATAGCTAATGCTAAACAAATTGTTCCGTAAGTGATGGCTGCTTTCCTCCGAATGAATATTGAGACAATATTTGCTTCAATAACATTGACATCAATAAAATTGACAATTATATTGAGCGTGTGTGGACCGCTTAATGAACATAAATTTTATCAGATTTTGATGAATCTTCAAAAGTATGTTTGTATCGATATTTGCGCATATCACAATGTAACTTCGTGGATTATGACCTTGAATGTACGTAAAATCACGGTTTTAGCTTGTAGCTCCTTTTTATTCGACTTTGATGAAACTTTTATATATTCTTTTATATCCCAAAGTTGATTCCTATTGATATTGTCGCATGTCGAATGATGGCCCCTGATGGTACAAAAAATCGCTTTTTATATGGCTTGTTCTCTGTCCATCTCCTGCAAAATGTGGGCGTATCTTGTATGGCAACCGCTTATTCATATCTAATTTCGGTATGGTATTCAAATTTATGTCAGTAATATTCGTACACGGACAGCTGTCTAGTCCCGTCTACACAATGGCGTCGACGTAAACGATCCCCTGACTGATAGAAATCGATATAAGATTAGGCCGTAATGTCGCTGTTCGGGCAAAATTTCCCTCATAGCACACTGTATGGTGTGTGCCCATCTTCATTAGCCTAGTTCGGAACAGAACAATAGGACGTTAAACTCCATTTCATTTCATTTATATTTTGTTGTAACATTCCTACAAAATTACGTGTTTTCATAATACGATAGAACGAAAGCGTGTCGATCCCTTACTGCTTCAATCATATTCAGGCCAGTAATATTTCTCAAAAATGTATTCGTTTATACGGTAGCAAATGAAAAAAAAGCTTCCGAAGTGGTATTTTAAAATTACATTGATAGTTAAATTACTTGTAAGATAGATTAAGCAGGTAAACAAGGTAGGTGCATAGACGGTATAACGGTTTAATCTCACTGTGCCACCTAATCAACTGGTGTTATAGGGTAGTGGTATGAAAGTTTAAGTAAACAGATGATTATAGACTGTATCATTATTAGTACTATTCACCTAGTTAAGATTTAATGATTAAAATATATAAGTTAAGTTCATGTTTCATCGGTTAACGAATATCTTAAATATTATCCCGGCCTCCCATTTTTGAGATTATTTGATATAGACAAGGTTGGGTTAAATGCCTTAGAAGAAGCTGATTTGGAGGATGACAATATTCAAAGTTTGCAGATTATGTTACTGAACAAGTGGCAGAAAGCGATGGGGGAGCTATGTGGACTCACTTCAACACAGAGGGATGGCACAGTAAAATGAAGAAAACCGGAACAAGCCACCCAAATATATTTAAATTTATTAACATTGTGTCGAAACAGCAGACATTTACTAAAAAATACCATAGTTCAATTGGATAATGGGGGACGACTGCATCCTAAAAGGCGAAAATATAAAAGAGTAGAAAAATCCATTAATGATCTAAAAATCGAACTGTTAAATGGAGTAAAAAATGCTATTGAATATACTAACGTCATATCATATTTAGTAGGGTTATGATTCATGTTTGATACATGTATTTGTTGTTATTTATTGTGAATAAAGTTGTTAATTAATTTAAACCTAGTAGTTTTAAAAAGCGGACTATACATTTAACACCATTGTATTCGATAATCCCCTGGCTTGATTAATCCTCCCATGAGAACAATAGCGGGTGGCACAGTGAGATGTTCCCGGTATAACACGATAAGTACGCTGACCAACTAATTATCTAATCAATCCAGCCTAATATCAAGTTGAGTGGTAGTTATATACTCAATACACATATTAATTTTGAAATTCTGAATATTATTCACCATATTTGATGTCCAATTGGTCAATATTGATGACCAGTTGGTCAGATTCCTGGCCCGACATTTGGAAAATATCGTTGGACATCTCCGGAAAGTACGGCCGAAATCCAAACACTTAAGAAACCGAAATACGACGCGAAAAATGACGAATTTCGTAACTTTCGACACAAATTTTCATACTGTTATAGGTGAGTTGACAACGATTTTATTTTTCTCGTTGTTCGAACAGGTCAAGCTGCAAATAAAACGATTTACATTTTGATCGCAAACCCTGCTCCAGTGGAGTTATCGCAGTTTGAAGAAAGGGTATAATTCAGTTATATATAGACATGTATCTTGGGAAGTATCCGGACACCTTTGGAAAACGAACTTGAACCGGATGACCATGATAATGTGGTAGTGCAAGACCCCTGCTTTCATGAACAACCCAAACCTAGTTCTCCAGGGTCATGTAACAGCGGTAGTAGTGCGACTAAAATACCTAAAATTTGGCTTGAAAATGGCAAAAAACTGCCGAAAAACGTAAAAGGTCTGTATCTCGAAAACGATTGATTTCTGAAATCAGTGATATTGCCTGGGGAGTAGGCTCGATGGGTCTACCAAACCCTGTAAATATGAACTCAATCGGCCGACCCCCACCTTCGAACCTTTTGCATGGTTTTCTCGTGGACTGGCTCTTAATGTCTTAAAATCTATGAAATTATTTGTTACCCTCAAAACCAAATGAAAAAATTGCCTGTTTCAGGTTTAATGTACCACAATCTAAAATTAATTATTTCCTATGTTTATTAATGGAAGAAAGGTTCATAGAACTTTTACAATTTTATTCATCAATTTAACTAACTCTGTGATATTAATTTAAGTCTATTTATTTTTACAAAGGCACAATTACTGTCCTTACCATGTAAACAAAGACCTTGTGAAAACTTCCAGTCGACACAACAAGGACCCTATGAAAACATCAGGTCAGATTCAAATCGGAATAGACCTTACGAGTTGGCACAAGAAAGACCTCATGGAAATATGAATTCCGAATTGGCACAAGAAAGACCTGATGAAAATATTCCATCTCGACCCGCACAAGATAGACCCCATGGAAATACTTCTGTTGAGTTGAAACCTGTCACCCCAGTTGTGGAGCGGAAAAGTTCCCCAGGTAGACTTTCACCAGTCCGAAAATCTCCTAAAGTTAGTGGACCTAAAGTTAATCCTCGAAAAAGGTCCCCACCAAGACAAGAAGTTAAATATTTTCCAGTAAAAAGAAAAGATCCGAAGAGGAAGCCACAAACTGTTAGATATGAAGAGAAAGATGACTCTCCATTATCCACACCTGCTCATAGAACAAGAGTACCCACACCAACAGCTTATATAGATGATCCTAAACATGAACTGGACCCTAGACTCAGAAGTGAGATATTTAAACACTGTTGAATTCATAAATTAATTTTCAATTAATTGGGGTTATATTATAGCAAATAAGGGATTTTTTCTATAATCTATGCTAATTTTCATAAATATTTAAACCTTTATGCTTTTATATTATTTGGTAGAAATTTATGTATATTTTTAATTTTAAAGATGGTGGTTTATTGGAAGAAATATTAGATAGAAACATAACACCTCAAAGAGACTCAACATTTTCTGTACCAGATTATCCCAGAACGGCATATAACAGGTAATATTCAAACACCGGTAGATATTATCAATGTATTTGTTTAGTTTTTGTACTGTTTTGCTGCAATAATATGGTAGCCAATGTATTAGATGACAGGGGTTGCAGAAATACAACATTGAAAAAAAAATGCTGAAATTCAAAATGATTTAATACTCAGTGGTAGGCCTACTATTACATTTTATATCACAGACACAGATACATAAATTAAACTATGTACACTGCCATTTAAATGTAAATAAATACATATTAGATACCATAGTTGTGGATTCATGTGTCAGAATCTAGTGTTTGTGTTACCCTTATAAAAATAATATTTGGCCGAACTCTAAGGTTATATTTCTTTTCTGGGTATTATTTACAAATAGTATTTAAAATAGTGGTTAAATCTCATGTTTTGGGAGTTATTCAGAAACAAAATTAAATTAACATTGTGTTTATGCATTGATCAGTTGGTACAAATCCTGGGAATACAATAGTTGCAGTTGTTCCATACATAAAATAGCTGTAGACATTACGTAATTGCCATGTAAAAAAAGGTCTTGGCATGTCTTGAAATAAATAATGAAAAATAATTCTCAATGTTTCATAGTTGTTTAAAATGACAGCATTTGTGATTATTCGATAGGATAATTTATCTTCAGAGGAACAATTATTTCCATATTATTACAAAGAAGGAATAATCCATACGGAATACGGGAATTATAAAATAGCTGTAGACATTACGTAATTGCCATGTAAAAAAAGGTCTTGGCATGTCTTGAAATAAACAATGAAAAATAATTCTCAATGTTTCATAGTTGTTTAAAATGACAGCATTTGTGATTATTTCGATGGGATAATTTATCTTCAGAGGAACAATTATTTCCATATTATTACAAAGAAGGAATAATCCATACGGAATACGGGAATATTGAATATATATCAACGGTTAAGATTTTTATTTTCTTTCAAATTATTTGATTTCCAGATAGCTTCTAGAAATTCACATTTTCTTTCAAATTATTTGATTTCCAAATAGCCTGACTAATGATTGATTTGGGCATTGCGTGACCGCACGGCACTTTATAATTTCCTAACGGTACACGAGGGAGAAAAATATGACTCGGTAGACCGATTGCATATTATTGCGCATGCGTATCTTCAATAACTAACGCCGGATATTCATGTCAAATTATCATCAGTGCAAGAAATTGTACTTAATGTCATGTCCTGGAATGAATGTTGTCGTACAAAAAAAGAGCACCTTATTTGAAGGTTAATAGCGAAATCACGCATGTATCAACATTGGATGAAACAACAGGACGCGGACCGTTAGTTGCACTGAATTACACTGGAGTTGTCACACAGACAGAAGTACTCAAGTCGAGTAGTAGTATGGCCATGCCTCACCGTTCACAGCGACAACACTGTTACCTGTGCGATCTGCCACGAACACCATGGGCAATGTTACATGATTTTTCCGAGGCTGTCTGTCGGGGTTGTGTCAACTATGAGGGACCTGACAGAATTGAAATGGTTATTGATGCAGCACGCCAAATGAAACGGTCTCACGGAGTTCAGGAAATGTATCCCAAATATTCAGGTTCAGTGAGTGCGGTTTATGGAACTCGAGTTGGTACAAGTGCTAGTGGCAGTAGTACGAGTGGTACACCAGGACCTGGAGGACCAATTAATTCATCTGAAAACAATTATAACATGGATCCTCCTTCACTTAGAATACATCAAGGACATATACCAACATCACCTGAGAGATATTCAGTGCATGATTTAAGACAAGTTAGAAATATGACAGAAATTCCTGGCAATGCAGTTCGTCTGGCAAATGGTTCCATGAGTCACAATATACATGATCATCATATATCTGAAATGCATCGTGTCAACACAGTGGTGCCCCGTAGTACAGGAATGGCCATTCATTCAATAAGAACTCAACAAGCACCATCCCTCCCAGTTAGAGGTATTATGACATCACATGCTCTAATGTCAAAAAGGGTCGAATCTGAAGAAGATGAAAGTTCTGGTCATTCAAACACAGAAGATAGTGGAGTAGGTAGTTCCAAAAACAGCAGTGGGGAAGATCAGAGCATGGCAAGACCGGTAATAGTGAAAGAAACAATAGGGGTATTAATGACTTGTGCTCCCTTTAAAGTTCGATTCAAGAAAGAACATACCTTAACTGGAAGAGTTTTTGCATTTGATGCTTGTGCCAAACCTGGCTTTAATCATGAAATGAAAATTTTTATTGAATACCCTCTTGGTTCTAGCAGTATTTACAGCAGTGCATCCGGTGTGGTAAAACAGATGTATCAAGACAGTATGAAAGATTTCGGAAAAACTTTGTCATCAGGATTAAAATATTTAGAATATGAGATGAAGCCTGGAGGAGGTGACTGGAGATTATTGGCCGAATTGTTTACAGAAGGTCTGCGCAACTTCAAAGAAATGCCTAAGAGAGACATGCTACCATCACCTTATCACGACAACAGTCTACCACCATTGCCAAGTCTATCAGCTTTGGCCAGAATATCTGTTCCAATGATACAAAGCAGTAAATCTGATGGACTGTCTCGTAAAAGGAAAGCTTCTCCAGGGATGGATGGAGATGGAAGTTCAAAATTAAAGGATGATCATAAACGTCACATGTGGTTGGCAACATCAAGTGAGGATCAAAAGTATAATGCAACAACTGTTGCATATACTGGCATCTCGAGTTCCACATCGGTATCACCGAATGGTCACATGCCCACTTCTCCAGATACTGGCATACCTCCAAATGGTTCATCTCCAATGGCAGCCTTAATGACTGTTACTAGGAATTTAACTAAGAGCAATTCGTCTGGTAGCACCAGTGAAGGACATAATTCATTACAGTTAGCTCAAAACAGTGGACAATCACATGTGCACTCTGTGCCCACAATGGGGCCTGTATCAGATGCAGGCATTGGCAGTACCATGCCTGAGTCAACAGTGTCAAACCCTGATGCATTGCGCTGTACATTATGTGAAGAAAGACTAGAAGATACACATTTTGTTCAGTGTCCGTCAGTCATTGAGCACAAATTCTGTTTCCCATGTTCTAAAGATAGTATAAAACGTCAAGGTGCTGGGGCAGAGGTTTATTGTCCTAGCAATAAAAAATGTCCGTTGGCAGGCTCCAATGTCCCATGGGCCTTTATGCCTGGTGAAATTGTTACAATTCTAGGTGAACATTATGGGGAGGTAAAAGTTAAAAAAGAACATGATGGTTGAAAAGATTCTTTAGGACCAGGATGTTGATACAATAAAAAAAATTCATGGTTACCAACCCATAACTAGATTCAGAGCATTGTGATATCCGTAAAATACATATTGTTTAATGTTAGATGGTTATGTACAACACAAGTTTTACTTATCTAACTTATAGTAAACTCTAATGTACATGTGTGCATACACAGCTAAAGTGTTAAAGAATGCAACAAGGAGGTGTATTTTACAATTGCTATAAGGTTACATGTATTTCTGTAAATATTTCTTTCTGTATGAATTATTATTATAATTTCATGCATTGTTGAATTACTAAATATTGTAAGATTAAGCTTTAAAAGGTCATTTAAATGTACATATATTTTGCACTGCAGTCATAAACTGTAATCCTCCCTTATTCACTCAAAAGGTACAGGTGTAAACTTTAATCTGCATGTTTACAAGTTACCAATATTCTTCTATTTTAATTTTGATAGAATTTTAGAATTCAGTTGTTCTGGGTTTTGGGGTTGTCTTCTTTTTCTTTTATACGCCCACATGGAAATGTGGACGTATATATATTGCCGTCGCCCCCGTCCGTCCGTCCGTCGTCCACAATTTCTTGTGAACGCACTGGAGGCTAAAGTTGATATCCGATTGACTTTAGATTTATACACATTGTTTAAGTATGATACGAAGAAGTCTATTGATTTTCAGCGATTTCCGATAATTACTGCCAGAGTTATGACCCTTGATCACTTTGAAAAATCTTGTGAACGCTGTAAAGGCCAAAGTTAATATTTGTTTGGCTTTAAATTTATACACAGTGTTTAAGGTCATGAGATGAAGATGCCTATTGATTTTTAGCAATTTCCAGTAATTACTGCCAGAGTTATGGCCCTTGATCACTTGTGGATGCTCTAGAGGCTAAGTTAATATGCGATTGACTTTAAATTTATACACAGTGTTTAAGGTCATGAGACGAAGAAGCCTATTGATTTTCAACGATTTCCCATAATTACTTCCAAAGTTATCTCCCTTGATCACTTTGAAAAATCTTGTGATGCTTTAGGGACCAAACTTATTATCCGATTGACTTCAAAGAGATACACAGTGTTTAAGGCCTTGAGAAGAACAAGTATATTAATTTTCAATGAATTTTGATAATTGAACAGCTAAATACATGATATTAAATGTTTTATATACCATACTATAATAGTATATGTTAGCATGGGCCAGAACTTTATAAAAACCAAACAAATTCTAATGATTTTCTGAGTTGTTACTCTTAATCAGATTTAAGTGTAATATAAATGTTTCATTATCGAAATAAGTAAAAATATGCGACAACTCTTGTTGACTGCCCGGAAGATTTAGCTGCTGTGGGCGTACCTATCTTTATAACTTGTATGAGATCTTTCTCTTGTTTCTAAAATCTAACAATATTATGATGAATGCTACAAGATTCAACTTTTAGATAATTGCTAGGTGCCCTCTGTTGAAGCATTACCTTAAAATCTAAGAATGAGTTGTCAGATCTTTTAGTTGACCTGGATGCTTATTGGGTGAATCAATCAAAATTTATTCCATTTATGAACACATTAGAAGTTTTTCTAAAAGTTGATTTAAGTAGCTATCTTGATAATCATATATATTATACGTGTGTATTGACCATCTCCTCTATAGAAAAAATGTACATGTAGCAGTACATAGTTTGTGTCCAGTCACATAAAAAAATCAGATTGCTTTGTGAAGGCAAACCACGTAGAATATTATTAGTAAATGTACGCAAAATATGCACCCCAACACACTTGTTTATTTGGGCCTGCAATATTTCTATTAAGTTAAAGGGTTTCTAACAAAGATTAATCATGACAGGGCAAATTCTTGTAAAATCTCTACATTGTAGGTCATCATATATATGTAGACAAGTTAAACATTGTTAAGGAAACTTATGTATAATTAATTGTATTGTATGCCTAGTGTTTAACTTGACAGAGTGCAGGAAATGAGGAATCTGTGACAAATAATCCTTGGTATGTGTTGGCCTCACTTAAATAATTTAAAAGAATTTTTTCCCAAATCAAATCCAAAATGTGGCACTAGACATATTCAATCATTCCCTGGAATCAGGAGTGTCTGTCCGATGTCTACTAATTAGATATGATTAGTACGGATATTGTATGAAATGGAAATGTATGAATATGCTTCCAGTTTGTACATGAAAGAGTAATGGTTGTATTTTGCACTATTGTGTAGCCTAGGATGGCTAGGATGCTATATACATGTAGTACAGTATTATAGGTGCATGTATATGTGCAGATTAAGTTTAACAAGGTTTTTATTTATTTGTTACATTGTACTTTTTAAGAATCTTTATATTTTTTCATGTCAAAGCCAATCGTTGCTTTAAACAATATCTTTAAAGTTTAATAGAAATAACAAAATTTTTTTTCTAATTTCTATTATGGGTAAATAGAGGTGCATATTATACTGTTAATTTATAAACCAAAGATGAGAAACCTTATAAGATTATTTATTAGGAATCTAAATATATAACAAAGATTGTACTCTTTTAAACAGGGGGTCCAATATTAAATTGCAAGTGCATGTTTTAGTATATTTATTTGTTTTGAATTAATAACTAAGGTGTATTATGGTATATACTGTTAACGATCTTTGTCTTTGAAAGGTAAAAATTATTTATTCCTATATACTCTGTTAAACTTTGTTGCATGTATTTGATTGACTAAATAAGTGTAGGTTAATCTCCTGGAACGAAATCAACCGGATTTTAGAGAGGTAAAAGACAGCACTAGCTTGATTTGACCATATATCTTGAAATGTAACTCATAATTTGAGGAATTTCATTGTTAATTGTAGGAGCGATTTGATAGTTGTGACAAGGAATTAAGGATATAGTATTTATTCACAAAAGTAACAATAAGCTTCAGATGATTTCACAGGACTAGAATAATCCTTTTTCAGAATGTTTCACACAGAATTAACCAGTTTTATTTGCTAAAATATCTCTGAGACTGCTCTATTTATAAATTTTAATTTATTTCTTATAGTTTAAGTATGACTAGGCAGAGCACATACTATTTTGTTGAGTTTGATTTATATTTGTTAATTTTTTAGCTTATGCACAATCTACTGTCTGTTCCAGTAGACACCTGGACCAGTGGACATGATAATTGTTTGCCATTTCTTCAATTTTTAATTAAAATGTCTAAAAATCAGTTACATACATGGAACTGTCATTCCTTTGATTTCTGTCGCGTGGGAACTAGTTGAGATTAAGCTACATTTGTATGTATGTAACCTTTCTCTCATGAAAAAATTGTGGTTTGTTTACATTGTGGTACTGAAATCAGTCATATTTGACCTAATTCTCTGGAACAACCCTAGAGGACCAGTGACCAGTAGGTTACATAATATAATGAAGTCGTTGTGGGCACAGTGTGAAACCCTAATAAGTATTACTCCCACAAAACAAATGAGTGAATTTTCATTCACGAAATATTTATTACCAATGTACCTGATTTATAGATCCCTGCCTACCCCTTATGCGATATGCAAGTGTTCTTTTAATGCAGACAGTCGTAATGTTTGTGTTTCGAGAATGGGATAGTGTGAAAACATGTAAAATTCATAAGAGAATAATTAATTTTGTTGAAGTTCTAGGTGTAAGACACCACAAAGACAGCAACGAGATGGTCATTCCAGGTATGTCACTAAGTTTTCGCCAAAATTTGAAGAAATGATTGGCAATCAACTTTCAAGTTAGAGTATCTCCTGAAACAGATATTAATTACATTATTTTACTGCTGGCCCACATTTTCATTATGTGGACGAACTAGAATCAACTGAATAAGTATATGTACCTGTTCCTTTTTTATTTATAGGAAGCAAGTCGCTAACTCAGTATCACTCACAGTCTTCAACATTGCAAACACGATGTAGTTTTCTTACCGTAAAAAGATTGGCTACTGATATCCAATATTTAAGACAAAAAAACCTTCTAAAATTGGCACACGAATTGCGTGCTAGAGTGCCTTTGAGCACCATTTTAAATGAAACCACTTAATAAACAAGCTAAATTAATACTACTGATGTAGAATTGAATAACCAGACGTCTGAGACTGCCATTTAATTTGGACTCTTCACGTATTTTGCTGAACATAAATGATCAGAAATTGCACTAAAAACAGATACGATTGAATGTAAATCAGTTTATATACATTTTGACCCTATGACAACCAGATGTTAATTAATCAATCAGCTTTGACATTGTTAGTGGTTGCCCACATTTTTGTGCACCAAAAGGCAAAAGCTCGTCGTTTCATTGGCTAATCCCTCACATCAGCCAGAACATGTCAATAATAACAACCCTTCCGAATCCTAGTATAGTAAAGACAAGCGAAACGAAATTTTCAACTCTAAAAATGAAACGAAATAGGATCTGTGTTTTAATCAGATTTGTTGATACTCCATTAAACTTGTAACTGTGTACAACATTCAAACAGACATGTATTAATTTGGAAATGTACAGTTTATATCAATCTAAGGGATATTAACAGATATTGTGAGTTGAGATCTCATTGTGACAGTTTCAAATCCATGCAACATACATACATGTAGGCTTCATGGGCCATGATTTTACCAAACCTCAAAGTCGGTTTAGAAACCAAAAACAAGATAATTGATAATAAACAAACACCATGTTACCATTAAAAGTGTAGTAGTGGTTAAATTAAGCTGGTAATACTTGTAACCATTTCTTCATTATTGTTTTAAAGTTATCAAATTTTCCCCATTCAAACAATGAATTAACATGGACAATAGTGTACTTTTATTCGGTTGAATACAGTATACCATTTAGAGCTGTTCATATTTATTATTTTATGTAATTGACATTTAAAATTATAGAGAACAGATTGTATAATTAGATCTTGACAAATAAATTGTTTTGTTGTTATTATGAATATTGCACTGATCTTAAATGTGATTAAAGATTATATGTGAATTCTCAATATCCAAGATGTTGTTTTTCATTATCGACACTATTAAACATTCTTTCACATTTGTCCTAGGAGCATATTGGTGGGTAAATGTAAGCACTTTTAGGACCACAACATGGGTATTTACTTTATAGAATACCAAGAGTTAGATATAAAACAAATGCTTATTAAATGAAAGGTTTTCAGAAATTTGGGTAAACATATCAATGCTAACAAAATAATAAAAATTTTCACTCAAGAAATTGAGAAGTATTTCTCCCACAGTGATTCTTCTTGCCTCCTTAGATTAAGATGAGTGACAGTGGCCCTCTGTCAAATAATCTTCTGAACTACTCTGCCCTGATTAGACATTTTTAGAAATGATCTATTTTTATAAATTCCTTTCGCGGTCTTTGAATTATTCATATTTTTTTAAAATTTCATATGTCTCTTTTTATTGATATACAGTAAGGAAAAGTAACTAACAATAAGAAATGATTATGTTTTTGTTATCCCACCAAGAAAAAAAAAGAGTGAAATTTTAACTACTTTTTTCACTTTAAAAATCAAATTTGCAGAAAAGAAGAAATTGATGCATTATCAAAAGATATGACCATTTCATACTTACTCCATTTTGACAGATTTTTAGTCCCTACCATATCAAATCAGAATCTTATGATACAATTCTTTGAATTGAGGAAAACTTAAGTTAATTATACAGTAGGGCTTCACTATCTTGCTTTTGTGGGGAGTCATGCATACAGCCAGTTCTGTTTCACTATGGTGAAGCACGTGAGTATTAAAAAAAATGTATTCCGAAAAGCAAGCTGACTCTGTATAGTTATACATATATACCAGAAAATTTTTATTCCTCTTCTTAAAATAAACATGCAGATGAGGGGATTACTTCTTCACAGTTTGTATAGGTTTAGGTAACATTGATTTACTTTTAATTACAATTCTTTACTAGTTCATGACCATGCATGAGGTCTCGTAAATAAGGCTAGATAAATATGGTAGTTGGAGAAGCATACAGGCTGAATAATAATGGTGTTGTAAATTAAGATTTTGTCTGTGCTACAACATGAGCTTGTACGTGAGTTGAAATTTGATAAGTTGGTTGTCTAGGTGTAATAGGATTGAAGTATGTATAAAGGGTACATGTATTGATAAGAACCCAGTTATATATCAACGCATTGATCGGTTGATATTGATTAAGCTTAAAGTTATTCTGGTCACACTCAAAAGTATATCACATTTAATATGTAAATATACACATGAGCTATTTGTACTATTGGTGTCAATAGTGAGAACATGAGGTCCAGATCCCCTTCACTTTATCATAGGACCAACAGTATTCATGACTTTACATGCATTTGCTGACTTATTTTACTCTTTAACATTTTGAATGTTAAAATTTGTAAACACCATAAAAAAAATATTTCTCACTTTGTTGGATTGTTAATAGGGGCACAAGAAAATGTTGATGGTACATTGCATTTTGAAGTTGTCGCTCTATTTGCCTTCAAATTCACAAAATCTTACGAACACCATGCAGGGTAAATTTATTGGTGTGGGATTGTTCATTGCTGTTCACTTTGCAGTGGTCATGTAGTGTTGTCATCCTGACTGATAAGATATCACTTGTGTGATCAATTACATTATCTACTGCTGCATTGCATGAATTTGATTGGTCAATCAAAGAGGAACTACTTTCTTTTATTTTAAAGAAACCACTTATTTTATATAAAAAGCAACTTCTTTTTTTGTTAAAAAGAAACTGTATTTATTTAATTGACCTTGAAGGAAATACTCAATCAATATAGAGGACTTTGCAATAGGTACATGTAAACTGCTTTCAAAAAATGATGTATCACTACGCTGTAATGTAATCAGATTCAGTAAAAGTGAAATCTATACCAAAGAATTATATTTATTTATTTGTGCATGTAAGAAAGGATTGGGTGATAATAAGATCTCCGACTTGTCTTGTTTGATATCAAAAAATATCAACACTCGTTGATATTTTTTTATATCAAAAAAGACTTGTAGGATATTCTCTATGTTATCATCTGATCGGTTTCAAATTTACAAGCAGTGTATATGTTCATGAGACAAAGCAGCTAATTGTTAGCTGAGAAAGTTCATTCGGATTTTCCAGGATGGTTCCACCTTTTTCCGTGGTGCAGGAGGGAGTTCCTGGCAAGGGTTAATATATAGTCGTTTGAATGGGATGAAAAATCAATGTCCTGTGTACACATTGGTGTGCACTTTAAAGTAGTTTGACAGTCAAAATGTGAGTAGTTCGGAGTGCCCCTGTCCAGGCAAAGTGTGCCTGATACCACCGTGTACGGTGATACACCGTGTATTCCTGTTTTTATTAGTCTAGCTGGTGTAGAGCAGTAGGATGTTAAACCCAATTTCATTTCAAATGGTCCTGTTACCTAAAAAAAGAATCAATTATGACAATTTTTGTGGACTACATATTTATTGACGAAAGTAATGAATTGAATGATGCATATTAATCCAAATCCAGTGGGACCTGTAGGACATTTAAAAATGGAAATTGATTCAGAAATATTGAAGTTTTTGTTGCCCTCTCAAGCTTGACTGCATCATTATTGTCGATCTTAAACCAAAAAAGGGGGGTTGGGATGGCCTAGTGGTCTAGAGTGCTGCGCTTCGAACTCTAGCGGGCCGGTCACCTCTGGCTTGCGGCTCTGGTTTCGACCCCGGGTGTGAGCGTATGTGGCATGGCAATAGGGGCACCTTCTCAACCTCGTTGGTTTCCTCCGGGCACTCCGGTTTCCTCCCACTGCTGAAGACCCCTATGGGCAAGCGAATTATTGAAATAAAATTAAACCATATGTTAGTCCCGAAATGACCTAGTTTGTTTTGAGTTGACTTAAACCCCATTTCTCTCTCTCTCTCTAAACCAAGAAAATAAAATGATATTCGAAATCTTGTTTGTCCATGTGAGATTGAATTTTTTTTTGGGGGGGGGGGGGGTGTTGACATAATTCTCATCTATTGCCAATAATGAACTGTAGTTCTTTTCAAGACGAATTTGATTGTTATTACATCCACAGGCAAATGTATTTGAAGATTTGTCTTAAAGTTACCCTTGATAAGAAAATGGAACAATGTACCATATATTACAGATATTTATTGGAATTTAGAATATGATTCAACACTGTGAAGGCATTTGGTCATGTCTGAAAGATGTATATATAAATAATACACAAATGTTGTCTAGGGCTCAATACTTCCTACGCAATAGTAGAAATCTTTAAAGATGCTTCATCTCTCTTATAATTGTCTTAGCTATAAAATTTTGACAAATGTGAATCAAATACAGGTTTCCTCCCAATGCTAAAGACCCCTACATGCAAGCAAATTATTGAAATAAAATTAAACCATATGTTAAGTCGGGAAATGACCTAGTTTGTGTCGAGTGGATGTTAAACCCCATTTCTCTCTCTCTATTACATGTAAAACTAAGTGGGGGGAGGCTGAATAATTTAATGTTTGTGCTTCAGATTAGAAGGTCTGTCATTGAGTCGAGTGGTGTAGTTTTAATTCCCTGTTTGTATGTGACAAGGAGTAGTATCACTGTCCAACTATGCACAAGAGTTATTGAAATAAAAAAATAGAACATAAGTTAGTCCTGAAATTACCTAGTTTCTGTTGAGTGGACATTAAACTCTCTCTCTCTCTCTCTCTCTCTCTCCCACACACACAAGTATAATTTGTGGATAATAACTTCAGCACATACAAGTGTAATTATGATTTTTAGGTATTTTGATATATTTTTATGGTATGATTATATGTAATATAAGCCTATATTTTATTGTTGAAAGGTATGATTATGATGGAGAAAAACCAGTGGATCAAGCTTCTAGATTATTAGATAAAATGATAGATTTAAAACATCAAGTTGGTCGAGTTGTTGATGTAAGTTATTAAAATACTCCCATTAGATTAATTTGAATGAGTTATCAATAGTAGGCAATGCATATTTACCTACCAATACCAATATTATATAGTATCATGGGGGTTTGGGATGGCCTAGTGGTCCAGAGTGCCGGGCTGATCACCTCTGGCTAGCGGCTGTGGTTTCGAGCCCTGGTGTGAGCGTATGTGGCATGGAGATAGGGGTGCCTTCTCAACCTCGTTGGTTTCCTCCGGGCACTCCGGTTTCCTCCCACGGCTAAAGAGCCCTACGCGCAAGCGAATTATTGAAATAAAATTAAAAACCATATGTTAGTCCCAAAATGACCTAGTTTGTGTTGAGTGGACGTTAAACCCCATTTCTCTTTTTCTCTGTATAGTGTCATGGTAATGGTAATATATTCATATGTCAAATACCTTGACTGTGTTAGCCTACTTTGTTGTCTGAATAAATCAGGTTAATGCCATTTCAGGCTATAGTTTTCTGCAGGAACCATGTATGCATCTTGAAATTTATTTTCTTGATCACATTAAATGGTGGAGTTTGAATGATTCAAAGAGAAAATTTCTTGTTATTTTGCGCATTTTACGTCAACATTGGTAGATATGGAATGTTATGTTGCAGTAGTATTTATTTTTTGGAAGAAAAATAAAAACAGTGTGCATGAATTAATTAATATTGAATGAAGCTGAAAATGTTTGCTTTAATGTTGTGTGTTTTTCTGTTTCAGACGACACATGATCCACATTATAAGAATGGACCATACCCTCTAGATGCTTACCTGGTAATATTACTAAATTATAAAACCATAGATATTAAAATATTAACATTAATTATTATACTAGACATACAATATAAGAGCCTTGATGTGTAGCATTTAAAGAAGGTCATCTTTAAAAACACAGTCCCAAAGTTGAAAGGACATAGTAATTTAATGTAGCTTCGAATATGTGAATTAAACACCAAGCTATGACAAAATAGCTTATAAATTCAATCAAAATAATAACTAGATTTGATAATCGTGACTATCATTAAAGACTATAGACATGATAATTGTCGGCGATATTGTAATGGTGGAAGCAAATATTAAATAAAACTGTTTCACATACATATAGGCATGTACCCAAAGCGAAATGTTGCGACTTATGGTCAGCCTCAAAGCGTAGTTCCACAGGGTTTTTATAAAGGTTTACTAGAATTGACCAGTTTTATTGACTAAACAAATCTCAAACCCTCTTTTTAAAGATAATCTTGACAGATGATAAAGAGCGTTTTATTTTGATAACAAAATTCTTTTTTCTTTTCAGAAAACACCTGTATCAGAAATATTAGAACAGCAAACACTACATGTTAATGCACCAGTGTTTAATAATTATGGTGACGTGAAGAAAGTTTTAAATACAGTTAATAAAAAAATTTCACAGTTAGAATCCAACTTAAAACATGTCACAAGAATTCGACAAGAAGATGAAATAACCTGTTTAGCTAAAGTTTTGTCACAGGAAGGGTAATTATTATTGTGTTATCTCTGAACATGTTGAATCATGGTAATAGGTTAAAAGCTAGAATATAAACTAATATCGTGCTATGAATCTCGTTCCCACTAGTGCCTGCAGAACGTACTAAAGAAATATGCCTGATCTTTTGCAGTGATGAGATGAAAATGTGTATACAACAGTAGGTTTTAGAAAATTGGTATGTGGAAAAACTTACCTGTCCCGGCAAAATTCTTTACCTAGCTTTACACATCATAAATAAAAAACCCAACATATATATTAATTTCAAAATAAAGAAGTATTTGTTATTTTAGATGTTAAACCTCATTCATTTCCTTCTCTAATACGTTTATCTTTTTATATTGTCTGTGATTTTCAATTAAAAAGGATAAGACACAAATGTCAGTGGTATATTGGCAGTCTTATTATTAAATGATATTATTTCCAACACAAATATGGCAACCATGTATGTTTAAGTAGATGAATGGGTCACAGCTAAGAGACATTTATATTTTTTTAAAGAGATGACATACAAAGATCCAAGATTACATCAATGGTGGATAAATATATTCGATCTCAGAAGAAAGTGATTGAGGTAAATATGATTTACTAATTATATAATTTATTAAATTTTAAAATATTTTTTTAATTGTATTTTTCTATGACTTTATTATATGTTCGGATGGAGTCTAGATTGGAATTTTTACGGAACTCAGCTAAGGAACTGTACAATATGAAATTTTAATACATCAAATGTCTTAAATTTATAATATTTCAGGGAAAAGTACAGGCAGAATTATTAAATGCTGAGCTTCAGAAACAGAAAGCAAATGTGGAACAAAGTAATAAAGATGTGAAAAAACCAACAGTTCGGAGAGTGCCACCAACTGTTCCTAGAGTGTCACCAACTTTTCCTAGAAAAAGAGAAAGAACTACTGCAATTAATGGAAAAGAAAACCAGTTAGCTTCATACAAACCCTGGGAAAAGGTATGTTTATGAATTCCTTATTCAAGCTTATAGTTTGTTTAACTTTGAAATCCCCAGATGTAAAGTGCACAGCAATCTTAGTATAAGCAAAATATCCCTGCACAATGTAAATATCAATGTATTTGGTACTGATATTGACCTTTGTTGAGATCCTCAGACGGCTCAGAGGTAAAGTGCATTGACATGATGGCAATTATTTTCTGAATTTCGCTATATTATCTATTTTATTTACAGAATGTGCTGCCAGGTAGTAAAGTAAGAGTACCACCACAACCAGGAACTAGAACTACAACACAAACATCTAATATTCAGACACGTATACAAAAACAATACTCTACCCATGCTAGACGATCAAGTCCACCAAGAAGTGGTAATTCAATATTTTTTCTACATTACAGCTTAATATATTTCAAAATTTGTGTTCAGAAAATTGTAATTATTTTTCTGATGATATATAGTATAGTAATGTCTGTACTTGTATTAAGAAGTGATATTTACATGTAATCACTATTTTATCTTGAAATAATATTTTATTTATGATAGAAACAATATACATAAGCAATACGCTTCTGTAATATTAGAATTCTGATTTTTCCAGTATACTTCGTCTGTCATATATTTTTTTATATTTCAATAGTTTCTCCGTCAAGTCATGTTATTCCAATGGCAGTTCCACTTTGTAATCCAAGATTTCTACAAGGTCGAACCCAGGCTGGAGTTTTATCATGTGAACCTCTCGCCAGTAGTTCACCATCCACTAGAACCATGATGTCACCTGTCGCAAATATGTCCGTTGTTGGTGAAAATACGATGTCAGAGTTCAATCAACGGGTAAATCAATATATACATAAAACCAAAGAGGTCTGTGTGTACGTATGTGTGTATGTTTGCCCATCACCCACATATATGGTATCAAATTAACCAGCATTTTAGACCATCAAATTTGTACCCCGGGCAAAGCAGGGTATTTCAATACAATAAACTGAATAAATTGATATTAAACAGGGGGACTAAATAGGCCCGTGGTTTAAAATTATGATTGGGTAACATCTCTGTGCTGTAATGAACAACTACTTAGTCGTAGTTTGTACCCTTGAAATAGACATGGTTTTACAGTCTATTCACTTGTAATTGATTGAATGCTTGCTGGACGAGCATGTTTTGTTTTCCAAGACCAGGGTAATGAATAGAAAAAATAGTTATCTATGCTAAAATGCTTGCAAGAGATGTTACCATTTACTCAAAAGAAAATCTCCATCCAACATGTTAAAACTTTACTTAGGACAATCTGACAATTTACTTATTTCAACCAATTATTGAACTAGACAGCAAAGCAGTATTTAACATTAGTAGTAATCTGTTATAGTAGTATGAGATCATCAGAATAAAGCACAGGATATTTACGTTGCCCAGTAATGAATTCATCAGTTTAAAACGGACATGTTGTCATTATTATATTCCCGACAACCAAACTATGTCTTTGATTCAATAAACATGATAACATGTGAATAATGATTTAAACTAAGTTCAGGTTAGCTATTGGTATATTATACTGATATCATCTCTCTTAGTGACACATTCTGCAAATCACAATTTGTGTGGGGGTGGGAAATCAGTCATCATTAATCACTTTTATATGTCCAAATTCACTGTGAATGTTTATTATTGTGACCTCTGTATGTTGGTTTATCTGCAATTGATTGTGAATGGTTTGAAGTCAACATTTTTTATCCAATTTTAATTTAACAGAGTTATCATCCTTAACCTAACAACTCAAAAATAGCCTGTGAAAGTGTTGGCATATATCTATATTTCTGAACAATCTGATTTTGAATGAGATTTGCAAGTTATTTGCAAGAATTCTTTGTCGGATATCCATGCGTTTGACAGCTGCAATTTCTGAAACCTTCAAATGGTGGCTGCCTATAAGATTTGCACATAGGACCTTGATTACCTTCTAAAAAGAAAACATGTAATTCACTCTTTTTCAAAAACACACAATGTTTCAAAGACTTTTTTATACGCCCACATTTTTATGTGGACGTATATTGTCGTCGCCCCTGTCCGTCCGGACGTCCGTCCATCCGTCCACAATTTGTTTGTGGACTCTCTACAGGTCACAATTCTTATCTGATTTTGACAAAACTTGAAATATAGGTTTATCCCCAAAAGATCTCGGCTGCTTTCGATATTGGCATGTATCGGATCAAAACTTCCTGAATTATGGCCCCTGATTGTACGAAAAATGACCTTTTTTTTAGCTTGTGGTCCCTCTGGGGTCAGAATTATTATCCCATTTAAAAAAACCGTTTGATTATATCACTGTTACATCGTAATGAAGGTTGAGGTCGAATTTTGTGAAAATCGGAACAAAATTGACAGCTGTTCTTGTCAGGCCATCCATCCTTCATCACTAACAAAGGGAAACCACGCCTGAAAATCTAGATGAACTTTGTCACCCAATGCAGGGATCAAACACCCAACCTCAAGGCTACCGAGCCAGCATCTTACCCACTTAGCAACATGATCCCCAGTCGAATTTGAAGCCTACTGAAATGAACCTTTTATAACCCAAAGATCTTAATTCATTTCGAAATTTGCACATATCAAATTCTAACTTAATGATGTAGGAAAAATCACTTTCGGTATTGCTTGTTCTCTATCCATCTCTCGAAAATGTGGGCGTATCCTGCCTGGCAGTGCCAGCCTATCTTTTAGCTTCTGGTCCCTCTGGAGGTCACAATTATTATCCGATTTAAAAAACTGTTTGATTATATCACCCTTACACCCTAAGGAAGGTTGAGTTAGACTTTCGGGAAAATCGGACCAAAATTGCCATACAAAATGGCCGCCATTTGTACGCAAATACTGTTAAAAAATGGTATATCACGGTTGTGGTCCCTGTAGAGGTCACAATTTTAATTCGATTTTGATGAAACTTGAAATTCATGGTTATAATCCAAAGATCTTGGTTCCTTTCGATATTTGCGCATATCGGATCGTAACTTCCTGAATTATGGCCCCTGATTATATGCAAAATCGCCTTTTCTTGGTTGTGGTCCCTCTGGAGGTCACAATTATTATCCGATTGAAAAAAACGTTTGATTATATTACCTTTAAACCATAAGGAAGGTTGAGTTTGAATTTCGGGTAAATCGGACCAAAATTGCCATACAAAATGGCCGCCGTTTGTACGCGAATATTGTTAAAAAATTGTATATCATGGTTGTGGACCCTGTAGAGGTCACAATTTTAATTCGATTTTGATGAAACTTGAAATGCATGGTTATAACCCAAAGTTTTTGGTTCCTTTCGTTATTTGCACATATCTGATCGTAACTTCCTGAATTATGGCCCCTGATTGTCCGAAAAATCGCCTATGGTCCCTCTGGAGGTCACAATTATTATCCGATTTAAAAAAACGTTTGACTCTATCACCGTTACACCCTACGGAAGGTTGGTGTGAGCGTATGTGGCATGGAGATAGGGGCGCCTTCTCAACCTCGTGGGTTTCCTCCGGGCACTCCAGTTTCCTCCCACTGCTAAAGACCCCTACCAGCAAGCGAATTATTAGAATAAAAATTGAACCATATGTTGGTCCTGAAATGACCTAGTTTGTGTTGAGTGGACGTTAAACCCCATTTCTCTCTCTCTCTCACCGTCACACCATAATCATTGTCGACTTCGAATTTCATGAATATCAGACTGGAACTGACCAACAAAATGGCTGCTCCCAATACAGTATGAAATACAGGACTTAATGATGTAGGAAAAATTCACTTTCGGCATTGCTTGTTCTCTATCCATCTCTCAAAAATGTGGGCGTATCCTGCCTGGCAGTGCCAGCCTATCTTTTCAATACCATTAAGCAAAATACTATACACAGAGGAAATAAGGTTGACATAATATTCTGTATGAGGATATATTTGTATATATTATTTTGGTTGCTATTTTACAGGCTTTATCACCAGCTATGAGTCAGGTATCAGCTGATACCTACGATAGCTTCCAGCAAGATGGTGATCAGTTTGGTACAGGTATAGCCTTACCAGGTTACCAGAGAGAAAAAATACAGAGACCCAAATCGCCACCATCGAAAATTGCTTCCAAACCACCAATCTTAGAATCTTACAGTCAAAATCCATCATCGGATGTCATAGCAACAGATATGCACAGACAAAATGTTTTAGAAAATAAAGCTTTTGAATGGTAAATATTTCTCATTTAGTAACAAGGACGTATACTTGCCTGTGGCTGTAACATATGTGTTGTTGGGTTCCGATAAAATGAAATGAAATGGGGTTTAACATCCTACTGTTATGTTCTGAACTAGGCTAATGAAGATGGGCATACGCCATACAGTGTGCTATAGGGAAATTAGCCTGGACAGCAGCACTACCGCTTATTCCTATATCGAATTCAAATTGTCAACGTGCTTGCCAATGTGTACATGGGACCTTTGTTTTTTGTACCATCCAAGACTAGACAGCTGTCTTTGTCAGGCCCTCTGTCCTGCATCACTGATAAGGGGAAACCACGCAGAGATCGAACACTCTACCTCCACACTAGCAAGCCAATGTCTTAACCACTTAGCCACCGTGACCACCTTAAAATGGTGTGCTATTGATCCAAAGCTTAAATGTGACAGTAGGGACACTTATGGGGATTTTTCCAGTTCCTCTGGTTTCCTCCCACTGCCACTATAAACCTCAGAATGCCTCGTTCGGCATTTCTGTCCAAACGAGGTAAAAAAAATGCCTCGTTGTCTGGAGTTCCAAAACAAAGTTTTTTAAATTGCCCTTTTTTTGGAACGAGGTATTTTGTTCAGAACGAGGCTTGGTAAAAATGCCTCGATTACTAAACGTGGTTTTTTTCAAGATAGTTATTAGCGGTATTTGCTATCAGCGAATTTGTAAAAATTAAAATTTATGTTATTTAATACGAAAATAAAACCAGTTCAAACTATATTATTATCAGAGAAATTGACAAGACAAGAATACACGCCATCGGTGGAGGTGTAAAACTATTGCAGACAAATAGCTACCTTGATTGATTTATTGCCCCCAATCAGGTATAGGTGTTAAGAAACAACTGTGGTGTTGTGACATTTTATTGGGGGCAATAAATTAATCAAGGTATAGCTGTGTGTCTGCAATTGTTTTACACCTCCACCTAACTGATATCGCAGACAACAAATTAGTGTTTATCTAATCTAAGTACAACAAATAAATAATCTGTTCTTATTGATCAAAAAAGCATAAAATTTCATTTCATATTTCTAATACGCCTGTTTATTTTTTATATATTAAAATTTAATTAAAACGTTTAATTAGGAAGGCATATGGATATTAATAATGATTATATTATCATATCATGATTATAATATCATAGTTTGGACTAGGTTTATTTATCGTATTAAATAACATAAATTCTACTTTTTACAAATTCGCCGATAGCTCATAACTATCTTGAAAAAAAAACACGTTTAGTAAACAAGGCATTTTTACCAAGCCTCGTTTTGAACAAAATACCTCGTTCCAAAAACAGGGCAATTTAAAAAAACCTTGTTTGGAAACTCCAGACAACGAGGCATTTCTTTTACCTCGTTTGGGGAGAAATGCCGAAAGAGGCATTCTGAGGTTTATAGTGTGCTAAAGACCCCTATGGCCAAGCATATTATAGAAATTAAATTGTACCATATGTCAGTTCCTAAAGAACCTAGTTTGGGTCAAGTGCATGTTATACCCCATTCAGTTTGATATGTTATATATATTACTTACAACAAATCATTGAAAACTTAATGACAAGCAACACATTTTTCATGACTTCACACCTAACAATATTTTCATCATTATAGGTTACAGAATGAATTGATGGGTATTGTTATGTCTAAAGTATCGACTGATCAAAGTATGAGAAGGGAGGCATCTTTATGTGAAGATCATCAATATAAATATACTAATCTAAATATAGAACAGGAAGGTGAAATTCAAGATGAGACTGAGGAAGACTCCCAATTGTCAGACAAAAGTGAAGCCAGTTCTAAATCACATCAAGGTATTAATACAGGTTTGATGTTGTTGGCCTTACAAAGGTTTGGAACTCGTGATTTTAATTTCAGACATTATTTGAGAAAGCCCTTTGGCTAAATTCATTAGCTGGATACATGGACCAAAGAAATTTTTCACGACTGGCTTTCCCAGCAAATCTCAAGGGAGACATTTGTGTGCATTGTCACTTTATATGTGGAAGCGGATGATAAGTTTGGGTAAACATGTACAGTCCTCGTTTTGGAATTTTATCTTGTTTTATTTTAGATGACCATAATGATGAATTAAGGAAAATTTTTATAGATGCTGGTCAACCTATAAATCAACAATTGATATCAACTTTAGTAAGAGAAGCATTACGAGAGAGAGTTACATCTTTCTTAGGACAGGCGAATGATAATAGACCTATTGTAGACCAGTTTGATAAAAAAACAGGAATAGAACACACCGAAGTGAATAAAGATGAATATGATGATGATTTTGAAAGTGATTCACCAGAGGTAGAATAAAGTTATTATCAAACCACCTGATCTCCATACCATAAAAGCACCTGGACGATATTAAATTAAACATAATTGCTTTGTGAAATCTGTTAAAAAACACTCAATCAGTTGGATATGAAATTAATCATGTATTCATTTTTTTTTACGTATTTTGAACAGTTATCAGTTAAGCAGATACCTACACCAGATCTAACACCAATGTCTAGTCTTAGTGATTCTCCTGTCCATAGACGTTCTCCATCACCTGAAGTTGTGAAACAACCAGAAATAAAGAAAGATATCTTGGTAACTAAAGTTCCCGAAGCAGCAGATGATTCAGCTTTATATAATTCCTTCCTACCAGCAGAACCTGTACGACAACCATATCCTGAATCATCAGAGAGTGAACAGTCTGAATCATATGATATATCACAAGAATTACGCAGACTCGCCTGTAAGTTGAGAGGAGAATAATAGAATGTACTGTATTATTTGGGGTATAAGTCGATACTTTTTTTCATGGAAATCAGGCCTTAGTCTTATACTCAATGTCGACTTGTATATGGATGAAGATCAAAAAAATTATATCACCCATTGTCTGCTAAATAAAAGCTCTTGAATGGCAAAGTCAAAGTTTTGCGATCGTCTAAAACACAGGGACTTGAAGGGATTAAAATAAAACTTCTTACCACTGCTTGACTATAATAGTATAACTATTATATAGTTATATACTAATACTATACTATTATAGTCAAGCAGTGGTAAGAAGTTTTATTTTAATCCCTTCAAGTCCCTGTGGTCTAAAACTTAATTTACGGTATTCCTGTACAAATACTTGTCAACATTTCTGAATGTATATAGCTTGTATAACTTTTGTTTAAAAACATAACCATAATTCAAATTATAAACATAAACGCTTGAAAATTCCATCTTTTGACACTATTCATGCGAAAATTTTCACACTATATAAGTTCAAATAATAATGGATGGAGGTCAGAAATACAGTAAAATTTTACAATTCAACTTATAATCCATATCGACTTATACACTTGTAAAATACAGTATATTTTTGATGGCAATACAATGTACATTTATTCAGTTTCAATAGTAGTAGAGGCAACTTTTCTTTGTGATAAAGTGGAGTTAGCCCCCTTGATGCATGATGTCTAATAGCTAACTAATGTTTATTATTTTAGTATATTCCTGAAAATTATGGTAATTATTAATGCCACTTCCTAGAAAATCATATTTTATTTAGGTAATGGATAACATTGAATATCTAGTATCATTCTCAGTTGCTATTTTATTATATTCCATACATCTTATTTGTTTGTATATAATTCCAGTTAAACCAGACGATGAAAAAGATGCATTATTAGCATCATTACATAATATAGAAACTCCTTCTATTACCCCTCCCATATACTCCCCATCTCCACCTGCATTACATACTTTACCCAACTTTACCGCTTCACCCCCTCCCTTTGATACTCTACCAGAACGTTCACCAGCAGCCACCATGACAGATAGAGATGATTTAGATAGAACACAGCCTAGTCTTGGTGCTACAGGAACATCAATACAGTTTAACAAGACACAGACTTCTATAGATGATTATAGTAATAAAGATCTCAAGACTCGCACAACAACTATCAAGTAAGTCATTGTGTGAGGTCCATAATAAATTATAATCAACACTATTTATTGTGCCATGAGTTCGTTCTTATGCAACGATTTTAACAGCAATCAGTGAGAGATCTTTTAATTGACCAAAGCCTAATAATAAGCATTTCTTGCAGGTTTTCTAATTCTTTTATCTGATGATATACAATAGACAGCCTTTGTTCAGTAGAAAAATATTATTTGTTACTTACTATAAAAGTGTTTTGAGAGTTTTTTAGTATCATGTTTATTTTGTTTTATATATTTCGATAGAGTACAATCTCGTTCAATTGATGAGAGTTTAGAAGAGACAAAGAAATTTTCGGAACATCCACCTCAACCAGTAAGAAGTATAAAATCGCCAACAAGAACCATGGAATCGAGTTTAAGTCCTGTTGCTAGTCCAGAACCTAAAACATCATCAAGTCTAACTGACACTATCAACGAATGTATATCTGAGGGACAATGGTTACTTAATAGAAGTGAAGGTCAGATAGCTGATATGCCACTAGATCCTGGTTAGTATTAATGCAGTGTTAACTGATGATTCTCTAGTTAATAAGAGATGTGTTAATTATACTAATGACCAGTGACAGCCTATTATCATTGTCACATGTTGTGTACTATCAATATTATTAGTTTCATGATAATGTCTTACATTTCATTTGGTACTGGAATTAGTGCACAAAAAGTATGAATAGTAAGTTAAATCAAATTTATTTGTTAAATTGACTCAAATTACAAATACTGAACATACAATTAAAAAAATCATAAATGTATGACAAGGTTGTCATGAGAAATATCCAATTTATTTTAATTGGAGACTTTTGCAGTGCATATTTCAAAGGAACTGAACCTCTTTGATGTCTGTCAAATTAAAGTAATGAGATAAGGTTATGCAATTACATCATTATACACCCACATTGAAATGTGGTCATATATTGTTTATGCACTGTTCTGATGTTCCTGAGACAAAACAGTCTATTGATTTTCAACAGTTTCCTATAATTACATGTACTGTCATTATGATAACTTTTAATGGCAGGAGTTTGGGTGTTCACATGAAGACAATAGAGTGCTGAGTTTCAGAGACATAACATTATGTAAAGACCTGACCTATAGACAAATTATCATCACATAAAACAAATCAACATAAAAAATACAATGAAAAGGACAATTTTATCTTTGACCCAAATCAAATAGGTTTAGTCAGTTAAACTTTCAATTGATTTTGAGCTTATTATGCAATTTTAGTTAGTAATTTAATTCTTCCTGGTCATTAGAAATATCCTACTTGAATAGATGACCTAATAAAATCTAGAGGGAATATACCTTTAATTTAAATGTTTTCTTATTCTATTACTAGGTTTACTACCGATTAGTAATTTTAATCAGATTGATATTAGTACTGCCAGTACACTTAAAGATACTGATGAATTAGATCTTGTAAGTATTTTTATTATAAGACCAACAGAGGGTTAATTTTAAAAGGAAAGCAGTTTGTTGCTGATGCTTTCCGGATAATTAAAGAGCTGAGTCTTACAGTGCCTTAATTTCAAGTGTATTGATATACATAATGAACATCCCTGATACTCTAGTGCTCATTCAAATATTCACATTTAAATAGTTTCTCAGATCTATTACGTCTGACTTTTTTTTTGTATCTGGTGTCAATGAAGTTTGATTCAGTTTATTAAAGCTTGAGATCTGAAAAACTCATCATAAGCGATCCCACAAAGATTAAAATATTAATATTTGAAAAATCTACCCACTAAAGATAATATGTTTAATTTCAGGATGATAATGAATTATTAAAAAGTGAAGGTGAATTTTTACATTATTCATCAGTACCAGTAGAGAGAGATATTGCAAGAATTCTAGATATACAAGAACAATCATATAGACAGAATGTGATGAATTTACCCAATACACATATTATAAATACATATCCTAACCAAGATGAGGAGAGACATACAGATATGAGTATAGGTCAAGTTTCTAATTCAAGAATTATTCGGGTTGGTCAGGATCCACCCAGGCCCAGTATAGGTATTATTAAGCCAAGCAATGAATCTCCAAGAAAGGTCCAGAATTATCCTCAAGGTAATCAAATTTTTGCCAGACCCCCAAATGTGCTAGTTCTAAAATCATAGCCAACAAATTTTGCAAAGCAGTTTCTCAATCTTAAAATATCAAGCATGCCTGGAGAAATAACTTTGCAAAAAAGTTTCAATAAATTTCATTGAGAACTATGTTGTGTATTGAAATTTTTTACATATTGTTTTTCGTTAAGAGTTATACATTTATGACAGTCCCACAGAGTTTTAATAAATTTTGTATAAAGATCCTTATCCTGTTTCAAAAGATGGTGATAATTAAAAACTTTGAATTTTGATATAAATACTTTCTTTTGACCAAATGAACAATCACTGTATATTTTAAAAGTATCTGTCAAAAACTTGAACTCGTAGAGTGTTCTCAAGAAATTATAGTTCGGCAGATATTAGAAATAAAAGATTTCTTTCAAATATGGTCCTGTAAACAAGTGTTATTGTTATTCTTTCAATATCTAATCTGCAAATATTGATGTTATTAATGGACAGTGATCTGTTAAACAAATATATTGATGTTATTAATGGACATTGTTAGTGTAATATCATTTGTATAGAATAATATATCAATTGATGATTTGTTGGATTACAAAATCTGAAATTGAAACATTGTAAAAATGCTGCTATTTCTTTATTGAGATTAAATGACCCTTATAGTTTCGGGTCTTAATTTAAACTAGAAATATCCCTTTAACTTTATTAATATTTGTAGAGACTGATCATCTTGCAAAACATACTCTTGCCTTCACTAACATTTTAGTGCTTTTTCCTCTATAATTCTTTAGAATTTGATGACACCCCTGATTCTACTATGAATTTAGAAGAACTTGACTTTAGTAAGAGAAATCAGCAATGGAAAGCTCCAATAAAAGTGAAGCCAAGAAGTTCTAGTAAGTATACAACCACATTGAAACGTCACATCAAGATTAATATTTAGGCATAACAATTATATTCATGAGATGGAAGAATCCTATTGATTTTCAATGATTTACTATAGTTACTGCCAGAGTTATTTCCTTCATTCGTTTTATTTAATTATTCAGACAGTAGTAGGAGGTTAAACCCCATATGATCCAGTCAATTGATTTTTTGTCTTATCATTATAATAAGACACTGGTATTTTTTTATGTTGCATCTTTAGGCATCTCTGTCTATTTTCAGCACTTTCTATGTCTGATGCATCACTAAGAAACAGCCATTTGGAACAATCTACTTCTGATGCTGAATATAATCAGTACAGAGTACGATTATCAGCTGATTCAGATGGCTCTGTATATTCTTATGAAGATGATATAGATTTAAATACAGCAGAAAATAGTATTCCATATCGAATGTCAGTGACAGTGCCAACAGTTGATCCCATTATAGAAGATGATGACAGTGATGACATATCAGAACTCCACCAAACAAATTAAGAAAAGCAGTCAAGCTAAATATATTATATGCATATATTTATTTTATTTAATAAAATGTTTATATTGATATTTATTGTTCATTGAAACAAAAAAAATAATTGCATTTTTGAATACTTTTTATAAAAATAAAGAAATGTTCAGTAGCTAATATAATGAAAATAGATTTGTTAGGTGATTTCATCGCTGAATGATTTCTATTTACAATCACGTCTGTTCTTCAGCTGCATAATCTGGTTGTTCTAGATAAGGTCAAGACACCATGACCTGTCTTATAGCTATAAACTTATTCTGGCTACCATAAAAGGTATTACAATTGACCATCCAACAAACAGTCTGGACACCTATAATTAACATTAGGTGTAAATATTAACTGGTATATATATGTTTTTTATTTTGAAGCAAATTTTATGCACCCAGATCACCATATGTGACCGTAATCTCTAGTACCAATTACACCACATTTACAAGAGAAGAGGGTGTGGGGGCGACAGTTTAAGTGGTCTGGCGGATGCACTTTTTGCTTTAGATCATAAGGTCAGTCATGGAGATAAGTGGTATAATTTTACTCCCGTGCTTGTACATGACGAGGAGAACAATCGCCTGCCCAACCTTGTGGGTGATCCTCAGGTCCCCCGATGCGAAAGACCCCTATCTGATCGAATTTTTGGAATACAATGACTGGGTTTGTGTCTAGTAGAGTTAAACTACATCTATTTCTCATTTACATTTTGAAAAAAATGTGAGTATAAACATGTGTCAAAGGGTATAAACTAATAATAAAAAAAAAAAATTTAAAACAAGATGGGTCAAAACATGCAGTTTCCTTTTGTGTTATCTGCTGGGGATCCTGAGGGAGTAAAGCGATTTCTACAATCATTTCTTATGTACGTGACATATTTTAAGGCAACTGAAGACGTCTTCAAGTATTCATTTGTGGGGTATTATAAGAGTATATTGAAATTTGGTCAGCATCTTCACTGGATGTTGTTAAATCCAGAAGCCTCGAGAACATTCAGTTACTTGTACTAATCAGAAATGACAATCAACAGACAAACACAAAAATCTAATGAAACTGAATAAGATTTCTTTTAGTTCACGCACTGGTTCTATATATCCAGTCTCCATACATATTCATGTATTGTTACCATTCGAGCCCATTTAGAAACTCAATGCTTCAACCACGCCATCTCCCTTTTTTTGTTATTTAATTATTTTTTCGTTTAATTATTTTCATTTTAATTTGTTTTAAATACAGTTCGGCTGCTTGTGTGGCATTAATTCCGGATAAAGTAGACGTTTATTTATCATAACAATAGCTGTTGATTAGGTTTCGTGCTTTATCAGGATGTGGATGTCGTTCCAAAATAAAATCCATATTTGGCATCACATAAATATGGCAAAAATGGACTATTATGGCGTCGTTAAATTCGCATTAGAAAAGAATGCATAATATGGTGTAGAGAAATCTATAACATGTATAGAGTCTAGAACTTGGCGGCGCGTGAACCTAGACAAGTCCAGTAGATTACAGAGAATATATTTTGGTTAACGGGAATCTTGGCAGGTCAGCTTGGTCGAAGAGATCGTGTTAGATATAGTATTTATTGATTATCACCACGTATCTGAAGTGACAACCTCTCTGAATCTGTTGAATGGTCAAATCTGAAATACGTCTTATTTCAAAAAATAGGACACGAGCTTTCGCGGCAGCATTAATTGGTTAAAGGACAATATTGGTGTCAGTCATTATCAAATGTGATAGACCTGGTTAAACACATTCAAAGTCATATTCTTGAAGCAATGGCCCGAGAAATCCCTCACTGGCCATTGCTGGAATAGCGTCTGTTTCTTGAACTTGTGCGGGAGTGTGTGTATTTTTTCCGTTCAATGAAAGCTATCACTTAAGTACAGCAACACGACAGTCCTTCGTTTAATCTGGGTCTTCCCTAAAATTTTGGACAGTGATTTAAGGTATTAAAAACGGTGAAAGTATGTTGTTTCCAAACAGTATTGTTTACATTTCATTCAACTTGATAGCCTCGTTTGTCACGCAATTAGTTTTACTGCAGTATTCTGATATGTACGGGTTAATTAGGTATAATAAAATCGTGAGCCATGACGTAACGTTATGTAAACATATTTGGTCCAATATTGGCACTGTTTTAAATGTAAAGCTTTTGTGGGGCAGCTAGTGATTGGTTGGTAGTCGGACTACTGACCAATCAACATTTAAAACAACAATATCAACTCATAATAGCAGTGTTTAATGGGATTACCTCTAATCAAACAAAACGCTGCGCAGAGTGTGATACAAAGTTTAATTTTAACATAGATAATTGTTCCGATAGATGCGTTATGAAGATTTCAAGAAAGGGGAATGACGAACGCAAAAGGAAAACACAGGTTGTCCTAACTAATTGACTGAAGTGACGAGTGACATCAGATACACGGACGAATTTCTGTTCACTAATAATTCTTTCGAAGACCAAAAGTTATTCATGTACATCAGACGCCTGTGGGGGATATCTGACAATTATAAATAAAAACAATAATTGACTGTCGCTAGATGAGGTAAAACAAGAAAAATAGAAAAGTTCTTGCATTACCATGTTTTATTAAGTAGAGACTGGGAATTTAGGGTTTCAGTTTGGGCAATCCAAGGGTCAAAATTAATCGTCTGTTATGGGCAATTTCGTACTGAGTTGTACTCTTTCATTTAAAATAGGTTTCAACCGGTACCTCGAATGTAAGAGATAAGTCCATTTTGGGGGTCATTTTAGGGGACACCAGGGTCACACCCATACTCCGCACAGTGTTGCGTTTGATTCGAGGTAATCCAACTACACACTGCTATTATGAGTGGATATTGTTGTGTTAAATTTTGATTGATCAGTAGTCCGTCTACCAACCAATCACTAGCTGCCAATACTGGACCAAATATGTTTACATAACGTTACGTCATAACTCACGATTTTATTATGCCTAATTAACCCGTGCATAGCAGAATACTGCAGTAAAACTAATTGCGTGACAAACGAGGCTATCAAGTCGAATGAAATGTAAACAATACTGTTTGGAAACGAACATACTTTCACCGTTTTTAATACCTTAAATCACTGTCCAACGTTTTAGGGAAGACCAAGATTAAACGAAGGACTGTCATGTTGCTGTACTTAAGTGATAGCTTTCATTGAACGGAAAGAATAGACACACTCCCGCATAAGTTCAAGAAACAGACGCTATTCCAGCAATGGTCAGAGAGGGATGGGTCACACCCAGCGACTGGACCCCGGCAGCAATCTCCCAAACAGAGTTGTCTTCCCTTGCAGTCCACACTTGATAGAGCGAGACTTGCGTGGAGAATGCCCCGGCAGAGGCCCATTTCTGTACATCCCATCAGCTTAGTATGTATAGTATAGGCCCTACTATCGTTGTCAATTACCGTTGCTATAGTATACTATACCGAACAATCTACACTAGATTGTTTCAACCATTCAAAACTCAGATTAAAATAATTTGCATGAAATGTTCTAATATATTCTTTTTCTATTATCAATTTAGAACTATTAGTTATCAAAAGAAAAAAAAGACCAGCTCTTTACCCGAACCTTCTCGGCTAACACAGGGAACGAACTCGCAACCTCTAACTAGCGAGCCAGCGCCTTACTTTCTTATAGTCACCGTGGCTCCGATAATTCGAACAATCTGGGGTTATAAGCCATGAAGTACAGGCCTCGACCACTGGAGCTAAAACGCTATTTACCATTCAGTCTATATATATATACCGGACGTTACTTTAGTAATGATGATCGAGGCTAGGTCCAAAATTCAATGGCTGAAATTTTGCTTCAGAGCGGATCAATTTGACTATAATTTTCAGAAAATCCGCTTAACATTATTTGGTTTTTAACTATAGCTCTTTATCTAATCTCCTTTAATGTACTTTCATGTTTCATCAAAAACGATAACAATTTTGACCCCCCCCCACCGTTGGTCCAATACACTGCTATGTTTTTTACACCATTTTCGTAAAGGGAGTGGTCGTTTTGTCGGGTAATTTCGGTCTGTGTAGAATAACTATAATAACCCATTGAAATACAAACAATCGCAACCTTTTAGTTTAAATCAACATTACTTCCGCCGTTTTATCGACGTACCAAAACTTAAATTATTATAGAATCATTTTATAGTCTTTATTGGATTGTTGTTAGTTTGAAGTTTACTTATCACGCTGGTGGTTTAGTCGCACGAACAAACCTGAATTTTGCATGTGTCATATTTATATGCCCAACTAAAATTTGAATTACAGATAGTCACCCGAAGCGTGGAATACAAACATATGTTAAAAAGTATAGCACCTTTCCTGTTGACAAAAGAAGGTGGGGTGACAACGGAAAGTAGCTCCTCTTTTGCAACTGGAAATGGACACAAATTGGTCGTAACGCATATATGATAATGTAAAATGAATGTATATAAACTGATTTACATTCAATCGTATCTGTTTTACATGGGTGTTTTTACTGCAATTTCTAATCAATTATGTTCGGCAATATAGGCGAAGAGTCCGAATTGTCATTAATGGTATATTTTTTGCTCGTTTATCGAGTCGCTCCATACACATTGTTTTATAGGCCTATTAAATTAATATATTAAAACAAATAGAAAATACATGTAAATGTATCTATGGGCCTGAACCATTTCATTAGCAACGGAAAGAAAGGAGCGAGCAAAGTTGAAAATTAGGGATAAATTGCAACAATTATCGTGGTAGTATTTAAGGAATCGGATGAATGAAGAAACATTAATACAAACTAAAGATCACTGAATAATTTAAGTAAAATGTGTGAATTTAACAAAACACGATATAAAAATCGATGACGAATATGGCGATTATTATTTTCATTGCATGTCTTTGTTTCCCATTATCAATTACATGTACCTCTATTTTTTGGCGTTCGTCGTTTTGAGAGAATTACAGACACTGTCTGATTCATTCCATTTTGGAAGCCCTTAGGGGCCACACGTTGGCTATCTGTGGGTTCCAGACCGACATCCATCCTATCTGAATAGTAGGTTACAGAATGCTTCTTCACTCAAGACATTCGTACCGTCTTCGTTTGGCCAAAGTGCCCTGAGCTGATCGTTCTCTTACTGTCCCCTTTGGTAATCATTTCATTAAATTCAAATTACGGGATATTTCATTTGGAATTATTGCACAGGAGGTGTTATCAGATACAATTATCATGATGGCAAATTAATACTTTAATTGATTTAGTGTGTGACACGTGAAATACGTTCTAATCTCGACTGGTGTATAATTCATAATGTTCCAGTCCCAGGGCAGTAGGTGGGGGTGGCTGGTCTAAGCGTTTAGTTAAAGTTTACTTTTCTGAGAAAATTAAAGTGCCAAACTTAAAATGATGGTTTTTCTTCAATCATTATAATGGGTCTTGCTAACATATAGACATCCCCATTTAACGTATGAACGATCGGGATTTTTTTAGGCCAAGTTTCGCAAGATGAAACATTCCCGTGTGCCACACAATGACGACCGCCACACATGTGCGTACTAGACTAAAAATTGTTGACACAAGACGAAATAGGATAGGTTTAACGTGTACAGGTTAACCTAGCTGGATTTAGCGTATTAAACCTGTTATCTCTCCCGCAGTCTAACGCCTTTCTCGTAGTTTAATAATACCTACAGATAGAAAGTTTAATGCCCAACACAAATCCGGTCTTAGACTAATGTTATCCTGCTCACTGATTGAAATTACTCGATGTGCTCTTTTTGTCGACTTCGTCGCGTTCTCTAATGCAAATTGTAATAAACAAATCAATCGATAAAACTTGTTACTGCTTCCATGAACGCGGCAGTCACTACTGTGACCACCATTAGTCTTGCCGCATTGCTAGCTGTCGCATTGCAGGTGCCCGTCAGCCAATCAGAATATTCGTTTCAAAATTTCCTGTTAAAATAATTGGCGCCCGGCTCTTGTATAGTAAGTCAAGCTGATCTGAGGGATTCCGAGCTTGATAGTAGGCTATATAGATTGTTCATGGTGGCACAATAACGTGGAGAGAATTTTTGGTGTTTATTCTTTATTTGAAAAATTAAACCAAGTCAACACTAGTTTTGAAACCCGTTACCAGTCATCCCATATTACCTTAGGAAATCGTGCCTTTAGAAGCGCGATTGGTTGGTGAAAAGGAATTTTGTTAAAAGAGTTAATTTAATTGAACAGAACAATCTAAAATGGTGAGTGAAATGATATTCATATCCATCTTTTATTTTCTAAGTTTAATTTGTATGGATGCTGAGGGTGATTTTTTGTTGAACACGTGAAATAATTTTGTGTTCGGGGGTTATTAGACCTAACTTGATATAAATGTAGGCTATCCATATTGTGTAATTAGGGGTAAATTATGCCGGGGATTCTAACATTTAACACCGGTTATTATAATACATGTGATATATATAATTATAATCATTTGGGGTTATTCAACTATGGTAGAATATTATCTGAAATAGATTGGGTGGAATCTATGACGAATGCAAAGTAGCTGTCGTACTTTTTAGACAATTACAACGTCGACCTTTTCCGTATATTTCCGTAAAGCGATTTGCCTCTTCCAATAAATTACATGAATGGGCTTTACTATAGAGTATGCGTGTGATCATGATGGAGTCATTGTTATCAAAGAACTGATAACTTGTTACGCTTACTAATGGTTGAATCATTAGACTAATAACATTTTTTAACCAGACGATGCCGTTTAATGCCAGGGCTCATGAATATTATTTAGAACATTTTTCGGCGAATTAAAAAGTAATATTTACTAAATCTCAAAATGATTCGCATTAACCGATTTATAACCAGTAATTGCATGTATGTCACCAGACAAGAATTCTAAAATTTCAAGTGGCCATTAATACACATTGTTGCTAACTGATTTGTTATTCATAAATACAGTAGTTAGGTAACCATACATTACATAGCAAATATTGAATGCATGCTGGTACATTGTACTTTGTTCTTTTATTACAATATATGTATATATTTAAAGAATAGAAAGAAGTGTTATGCTGTATTTTACACTTGACTAGGTATAATTATAGACACATTACCTCATGTAGAGGCTGTTATATTGTATGAAATATATATATTTTTTTTTAATAACTGTTAACTATTGCATTCATACACAACATTCCATACCCAACTTAAATACAGCCATTTGATATTTTCAGTTTATTTTGTGAGTCATATAAAACTTGTCTGCTTCTAATCAGATATGAAAAGTACAAGGGTGTATAAAATTTTATGGGCCTACACAACTGATAACAAAAGTCTACAACTACAGGGGACATTTAAGTTGTCAAGTAAAGTTACTAACAGTTTTATCTTCATTTATTAATCTTCAGTACACTTGAAAATCAGCCGAACTTTAAGTTTATATATATCCCCATTTTATTTATTTTTGAAATTTTTCTGTTTTAGATTTTAGCAATTTTATAAACATTTATTAGATCTAATAAGATAACAAGTTATAAATAATGAATATCCACCTATTTAAAATTATCAAAATTTAGCAATTGCAGGAAAACCACACACCCACACAATAACAATAAACAGACACAAAGATCAAACATTTCCAGTACATGTATATGGTTCTTATTATTCATCAGCATAATTTAGAGTCAACTACAAATGTTTGCACACATGGGTATAAAAAAGAAATACAGAGTGTTTAAAAAGTGATAGGTTTAAATGTAGATGTTGCTGCCAATTTTAAATCCATCATGTTTGGTTTGGTTCATTTTGCCTACAAACTTACCTCTCCCCAGTTATCACCAGCAATATTAAAACCATTTAAATTTGTCATCTATGATATAGGTTCATGTAAAAGCTAATTATGGCCCAGTATAAACCAGTAAAGAAATCCTAGGTCGCACAAATGAATTTTGATCATTTCAACCACTTAATCTATAGCAAAGTACTTAAACTAATATGAAATTATTATCTGTCCATATTTTAAAAGAATACCTTTTCATGAAATTAACAAATAATTTATTTAAAGATATAAATTGTTTTTTAAGTGTTTCATCATCAAATTTTCAGAAGAACATGATAACAGGTTAGGTCGATAAATCTAGTTTTCATAATTTATAATATAAAATCAGCTTATAATAAACAAGATTTCATCTCTAATCAATAAAGTTAACATTCCATTTATTATAAACGAAAACATAGCCTGTGTAATAGAACAGCTGCTGGGTTTAATTAGCCTACTAGACTGTATGTATACCACTCTTATTATTATACTGCTCTACATCTTACCTACATAACCTATATGTATGTATTTGTACACTCAATGTATCTATTTATCTTTCAGGCTGATCAACTTACAGAAGAACAGATTGCAGGTATTTATTTCAAAATGTTCATGAATTTTCTTTGGAATAGGAGACTGTGTAAAACTTTTAATTAATTTGGCCCATATTTTCCTTTCTTTGAATTACTTGTTCAATGTCTAATTGTTCACTTTGGGAAGATAAAGTTTCACTTTTTTAATATCTAAAAAAAAAAAAAAATTAATGTCAAGAATTGTTCAATTTCAGTTGTAGAAACTTGATTTTATGTGTCGGTGTCTATGTGCGTTATTTGATGTATTGTATTGACATTTTTAGTCTGTGTTGTGATTCAATAAACAGATCAGATTTCTTTTATTTTAGAACTCCAGGTTTGAACATGTTCATGTTTTGCTAGTTATATCAGATTTCTTATTGTAATTAATGACTCAAACAAATCTGGACTTGTCTATGATGTCTTTGACTATCTTTTCAGAATTTAAAGAGGCTTTCAGTCTTTTTGATAAAGATGGTGATGGAACTATCACAACTAAAGAATTAGGTACAGTCATGAGATCTTTAGGGCAAAATCCAACCGAAGCAGAATTACAAGATATGATCAATGAAGTTGATGCTGATGGTATGTAGTTATCTTTTCTATTCAAAAAATATATTTTGCAATTTCTGAAAAAAATGGTGTACAGTGGTAGATAAACCATTTTTTAAATTGACCCGACAAAATTGCTCTATTTCAAAATTAGCAGACACAATTTATTACATTAAATGTATTTTGGTAGTAATATTGAAATTGGAGGCATATGCATTATTTCATGACTGTATAGATTTAGTTCTGATTTTTTATTTAACAGTTATTTGTAATGTATAACAGATGTTTCCCATATGCAAACTACTAAAACTGTTATTGCATAATACCATAATGGTCTAAGAAACCCTATAAACCAGCCATTATTCGATGCAAAATAAATATAGTGGCAAACAAAATGAACTGTTTTATTTATCACAGACAAGATTGTGTTTTTTCCTTATCCTGTTGGTGTTCTATGGCATTGCTTTCATTTACACACATTTTCACTTCTATTAAAGAGTAATTGATTATTTTGTGTCAATGACTTATTGGTTTAATAAGTGTCTAACCGTGTTAATTAATAAAAACTCATATATTAATCCAATAATCAATAGATATGTCTAATATTGTATAGTCTAGCTCAGCGTGGTAATTGTGATTGTGAATCCGATATTGACACCTATATTATAACTGTCTGTTCCAGGAAATGGTACCATTGATTTTCCTGAATTTTTAACAATGATGGCTAGAAAAATGAAAGATACAGACAGTGAGGAGGAAATTCGAGAAGCGTTCAGGGTTTTTGATAAAGATGGTAATGGTTTTATCAGTGCAGCTGAATTAAGGCATGTGATGACAAATTTAGGTGAAAAATTGACCGATGAAGAAGTTGATGAAATGATCCGAGAGGCTGATATAGATGGTGATGGACAAGTTAATTATGAAGGTATATTCAATATTTGATTTTAACAATGTTTTCTCTCTAACAGAATTATCCGGACTTGAATGAGATTCTATGTAAGTTCAGTGGCTGTGATTCCAAAAACTCAATATCCATATTTGGATTCAGTGAGGGGTCGTGATCAGGTCATTGATAATTTATATACAACATAACAGAATTCCTTGTAAATACATGATATCAACTAGCTATATCTACTAGTCATGAATATTGTATAGTGTGACTGTTAAGTTGATGGAATTTATTATACAAATCCCTTTCATCATGTCACAGTAGACGAACATTTCAATCAGCAACATTGATTAAGCATAGGATAAGTCCACTATCTGTCTTGCCTGAGTAATCCTTTACAGTCCACACCTCAAACAGATACTGAATGTATATGCAATAACACTAATATTGTTTCTCATACATTTTAATTACCCTAGTCAATATATAAACCACCTGGGAAGATAAAAAATATTGTTGAAAAAAGGGTCACTTGTTTAGATGAAAAATAAAAATCAACAATAATCTGGCTTGAATCTATTTAAGGCAAAAACTGTGTTTTATCAGGTTTATTTTACTGGGATATCAAGCATTAATACCTATTTGTTTCTGCCCACATTATTTTGATTTCAAACATGCTTTATAATTTGTTTTTGTTTTATTTTCCAGAATTTGTGACAATGATGACCTCAAAGTAGCTGTCTTATGTTTACATCTGTCGTACAGTATGTTTTTTCATCCTTTGTAAATTAACTGTGCCAATGAAGTTGTATGTCTGTCTATGTACATATTCTTGTTATTTTAACATTGTCTATTCAACTTGACATTCTAAAAAGATTGTCACGATTTGTTTATGAAAACATCTTATACCCATCATTTATCTTGAATATTTCTAACTAAATGAAAATCACTTTTTTCCCCCTACTGCTCTTGATCTACACTATTACTATCATGATATTTCTAAATTCTGTTGTTCATGTATCTGTGGTCAGATTCGATAAAATTAGTTTTATTTATCTTAGTAGATTCTAAATATGAAGTCAAAAGTAAATAAAACATCCATTGTTGACACATATCAGATACTCGCAACAAGGATGTATTTCAAAGGTATAATGATAATGTGTTTATTTTTTTCATTTGTAATGTTTTGTTAAAACTTCTACCAGAAAATCCATTTTAAACAATTTTATATGTTTGTCCATCTAAATATGTCTTTATCAAGTGTATATAAATACCATGGCATATGCATTAAATGAAGTTCTACATTTCTTAAATCATTTATTATTTAATCAACATTAACTTCCCAATGTGGATATATCTATGCTTAGTATGCAAATTTGTGGAGAATAATACAGATTTTGTTCTATTTTCATCACAATCTATTTGGTATTGTTAAAGTTAAAAGAAATTTTTTAGACACAACTTGTTTCATTAAAGGATATAGAATCCAACAGTCCTGATAATTTTGTTACATTACTTAAATAAACCTACGCAGTTTCACCATTGTCCATCTGCCGGTAATTGAATGAGGAACCCTTTGCATAATGTGTTTTAGAAGGCATTTTGGAAGCATAATAATAACTTTATTTAACTGAAGAAAATAACATTATTTAACTGAAGAAAAAAACATTATTCAACTGAAGAAAAAAACATGGAAAGGCAAACTTACTACTTAAATTATCAAATATCTTATTTTTCTTCTAAATTGATAATGGGTTATAAGATTGTTTACCGATTCCAAAGCGTAGATTTTCCAAAGATGAACAATTGTATGAAAAGTGGTAATGTTACTGTGGGATACGGTGATATTGTGTGGCAAGCCATGAAAGAAACTTGTATTGATGTTGAGAAGAGTTGATGTGGGTTTCTATATCTTATTGATGTAATATTCTATATTATTCTACATGTATACTTGCTTACATCCATAATCACTTCTCTTCAGATGAAATAAAATCTTAATGTGATATCTTGAATTTGTGTTTATTTTTTTTTGTTAATAATTTCATGTCAAATTTATAATGTTTATACATAAGCTGTAGTTCTTATGACATACATATAATCATGTATAAGAAAAATGATGCAAACTGATTTCTCATTAATCCTGTCAGATTGGTCCAATTAAAACCAGGATTGTCAGCTTTGGGACTTGATGTAATTTGGAATGCTAAACATTAGGGAAATCTTTTTGGGTTATGTCTTGTCTTTTGTCCCCTACCTTTGTTGCTGATGTTCAGTGGGTGATAATGAACATTTTTCTGTGGTAAAGAGCATTTTTCGCTGGGGCCAAGCCGAGACATACAATTTTATTTGCCAATGCATTGAACACCACGGCTCCGAGCGGTGCTTATGCATCACTGACGAGGGGAAACCACAGCAGGAAATCTGTATATACTTTCTCAGCCAATGCAGGGATCGAACACCGACCTCCAGGCTAGCGAACCATCATGATCCCTCTAATTGAGTAAGATTGGTGAAATTTGATGTAGAGTTTCATAGCAACTATGCTGTGACTAAGTTTCAATACTGAGAATTTTTCACATGTAAATTGATTGTTTGATGCTTTATAAACAAATAAATGTGCAAATAATGACCATTCCGAATGAATGATTAGCAAAAGGTTCCACAATCCTGTGAGCTACCTCTGTAACAATGGTCAAGTGGGAAGAGTACAACATTCAGTACATGGCATAATAATCTTAGTGGGCTGTTTGTGTTTTTCAATATGATCATGGTGAGTTTCTGTTTAAATAACAGACAGCCTTGTGGTATGATATTAACCAGCATGACCCTGTGAATGTTTTGTGCCATGGGCAAATTCAAGTATCCCACTTGTCCTCAATAAAAATTCATCTTGTTTACTTGGAATATAACTTCAGTGATCGAAGATTTACCTCCCTTGAAAAACAAACTAGACCTATCTATAAGCAATGTCAATAATTTCAATAGAATGGAATTTACAATTCTGTAAACACTTTATCAGAGTTATGTTTTGATGATTATATATTTCTGTTGCTGGCGTTAATTTTTTGTAGGATCCATATAACGAGTCATTCTATTAAGGAAACATACCCCAACCCAGCTTAGTCTTATTAGTCAGATCATTCATATAGGTAACCAAAGGGAAAATTCATTGTCCCTTGCCAAACCCTCCCTTCAGCACCACTGACAATGTGGCACCAAGCCCGAAAATCCCTTTGAACTTTCTCCTACCAACAACTGGAACATGGGACCTCTAGGTGAGCGAGCCAATGACTTATTGACTGAGCCACCATGGCTCCTTAACTTTGATAGGACTTGTCTTTCATATTCAATGTCGAGCAGATTAAATGACTGTTGTCTTTAACAAGATTCTATAAGTTATGGAGTAATAACTTGGGATGTTATTGCTGAAATTCAATAGGATTCTTTATCCTAAGATATATGAATTTCAAAAATAGGTTGCCAGGCAACGAAACATACGCCCACACAGCAGCCAAATCGTCCGGGCAGTCAACAAGAATTGTCGCATATTAAGGAATTATCAGAAAATCATTAGAATTTGTTTGGTTTTTATAATCAAACGTTTTTTTTAAAATCATATAATAATTGTGACCTCCAGAGGCACCACAAGCTAAAAAGGGTGATTTTTCGTACAATCAGGGGACATAATTCAGGAAGTAATGACCTGATGAGCGCAAATATCGAAAGGAACCAAGATCTTTGGGTTTAAAACATACCTGTCAAGTTTCATCAAAATCGATTCAAAATTGTGACCTCTATAGGGTCCACAACCTTGATATAACATATTTTCACACTATTCGTGTACAAACGGCGGCCATTTTGTCCGTCAATTCTAGTCCGGTTTTTCACGTAATTCAAACTCTCTCTTCATTACCATGTAACGGTGATATAGTCAAACGTTTTTTTAAATCGGATAATAATTTTGACCTCCAGAGGAACCAAAAGCGAACAAAAGCGATTTTTCGGACAATCCGGGGACATAATTCAGGAAGTTATGATCCAATAGGCGCAAATATCGAAAGGAACCAAGATCTTTGGGTTATAAACATACATGTCAAGTTTCATCAAAATCGGTTCAAAATTGTGACCTCTATATATATAAGGTCCACAACCTTTATATAACATATTTTCACAATATTCGTGTACAAACGGCGGCCATTTTGTCCGTCAATTTTGGTCCGATTTTCACAAAATTCATACTCAACCTTCATAACCATGGAACGGTGATATAATCAAACGTTTTTTTAAATCGGATAACAATTTTGACCTCCAGAGGGACCACAAGCTAAAAAGGGCAATTTTTCGGACAATCAGGGGCCATAATTCAGGAAGTTACGATCCGATTGGCGCAAATATCGAAAGGAACCAAGATCTTTGGGTTATAAACATGCATTTCAAGTTTCATCCAAATCGGTTCAAAATTGTGACCTCTAAACTGTTCACAAGCTAAAAAACGTGATTTTTCGTACAATCAGGGGCCATAACCCATGAAGTTACAGTCCGATACATGCCAATATCGAAAGGAACCGAGATCTTAGGGTGTAACTGTGATATAATCAAACGTTTTTTTAAATCGGATAATAATTGTGACCTCCAGAAGGACCACAAGCTAAAAAGGGCAATTTTTCGGACAATCAGGGGCCATAATTCAGAAAGTTACGATCCGATTGGCGCAAATATCGAAAGGAATCAAGATCTTTGGGTTATAAACATGCATTTCAAGTTTCATACAAATCGGTTCAAAATTGTGTCCTCCACACTGTTCACAACCTTGATATAACATATTTTCACACTATTCGCGTACAAATGGCGGCCATTTTGTCCGTCAATTTTGGTCCGATTTTCACGAAATTCTAACTCGACCTTCATAGCCATGGAACAATGATATAATCAAACGTTTTTTTAAATCGGATAACAATTTTGACCTCCATAGGGACCACAAGCTAAAAAGGGCAATTTTTCGGACAATCAGGGGCCATAATTCAGGAAGTTACGATCTGATTGGCGCAAATATCGAAAGGAACCAAGATCTTTGGGTTATAAACATGCATTTCAAGTTTCATCCAAATCGGTTCAAAATTGTGTCCTCTACACTGTTCACAACCTTGATTTAACATATTTTCACACTATTCGCGTACAAATGGCGGCCATTTTGTCCGTCAATTTTGGTCCGATTTTCACGAAATTTGAACTCGACCTTCATAACCATGGAACGGTGATATTATCAAACGGTTTTTTAAATCGGATAACTATTTTGACCTCCAGAGGGACCACAAGCTAAAAAGGGCAATTTTTCGGACAATCAGGGGCCATAATTCAGGAAGTTACGATCCGATTGGCGCAAATATCGAAAGGAACCAAGATCTTTGGGTTATAAACATGCATTTCAAGTTTCATCCAAATCGGTTAAAAATTGTGTCCTCTACACTGTTCACAACCTTGATTTAACATATTTTCACACTATTCGCGTACAAATGGCGGCCATTTTGTCCGTCAATTTTGGTCCGATTTTCACGAAATTTGAACTCGACCTTCATAACCATGGAACGGTGATATAATCAAACGGTTTTTTAAATCGGATAACTATTTTGACCTCCAGAGGGACCACAAGCTAAAAAGGGCAATTTTTCGGACAATCAGGGGCCATAATTCAGGAAGTTACGATCCGATTGGCGCAAATATCGAAAGGAACCAAGATCTTTGGGTTATAAACATGCATTTCAAGTTTCATCCAAATCGGTTAAAAATTGTGACCTCTAAACTGTTCACAAGCTAAAAAACGTGATTTTTCGTACAATCAGGGGCCATAACCCATGAAGTTACAGTCCGATACATGCCAATATCGAAAGGAACCGAGATCTTAGGGTGATAAACCTATGTTTTAAGTTTCATTGAAATTGGATAAAAATTGTGACCTGTAGACTGTTCACAAACAATTGTGGACGGACGGACGGACGGACGGACAGGGGCGACGACAATATACGTCCACATGAAAATGTGGGCGTATAAAAACATCAGATGATAGATGTAGTTTGTAAACAGCAATTTATAATCAAAAAATGATGAAAACAAAAGGAGCAGTTTAAACTTTTGATATTGCTCCAGTATGAGTGGAAGAAATGTCTGTAAAACAAGAGGCTATAGTAAAGAGCTAATAGTATATGTATATCAAAGACACTAAACAGCTGGTATTTCTTGGTAGAGTGGTTTGTAACATAACTGTTATTACGAAACATGGCCATCCATTATATAACCAACCATTATAGAATTTAGAAAGTAAATAACCAAAGACAAAAATGAAAATATTGATATTTTTAATACCATACTTCATTATATGTTAATAACTAATTTCTATCCCCAAACTAACAATTCTGATTCATATTTGACCATTTATCAGACACTTCAATGTACAATAACAAAAGCTATCTAGTTTCTAAGTGCGTAGGTGAATTATCATCAAATGAGAACAAGATAATGGATATATTCCATGCACAAACAATTTAAGAATGGATTTAAATTTATCTTTGGAATGTGACACAAATGAGATACAAGACATTTATAAAAAAAATTTGTCAGATTTTGAGATAACTGATCGTTGTTAAGATTAAGTTCATTTCATTCAAAATATTGAATTAATAACATTCAAGTATTGGTATTCACAGATTGTCAAGAAACAATGGCAATAACATTAAACAAAACTCTGTCTTTTAACTTTCAATCAACAATCACAATAAAAAGCTACCAAATTTCTAGAGGCGACCTCAGCTGTTAATCCCTGAGATGGTGTTTAATCATACCACTTGTTCGTCTAATGGAAATGTACAGCAACAGTTTAAGACAATTAATAGGGGATGCACCAAATAAAAATCAAGTGTAATCTACTTCTCAAAGAATAGAATTAATTTTCTAAATTTTAATGACATTTATATGTGATATTAGTCTAGTTTATCAATAAATGTTAGTGGGATGCTGTGCACAAGTCAGGGTTTGTCTTCTATTCCGCTAATTGATGTTCTTATATATAATTCCGTTTTGAGCATTCCCAATAATAATTTTCTGTGACCATATACATGTAATATAACAATGTGAATTAAGGCTATATTTAGACATGGTCCCAACTTTACAGACAGCGTATTGGGTGATTATGTACGAATATTTGGTGCACGGTGTAAACCAGATTATTATATAGAAATCAGACAACGTAATGTCTTTAATACAAATTCTAAATGGTGATTAGGTATATTACATAGCCATTTGATAAAAAGACAATATTACAAAATATTAAGGCAGGAATGAGTGGATGACAAACATCTATAAAGATTTCAATACCATTTACATCTGTATTTGACTATTGGGCATTAACTTAATAACCACCAAGAAGTACCTTAACAAACTCTGAAACAAAATTTGCAATAATATAATGTTTTATACAACTTTATTGGCATTATTCTACTTCTATTCTTGGTTCAAACTTTGTCACCTTAAATAATTCAAACACCCTTAAGCAGCTTAGGTCTTATTTGTATTTAAGGGTGTTGCCATGTCTATCATTCACGGTAACTTTGTGTCATATGATATCTTTTATTTTATTTTTGATGTATGCATGAAAAAAACATTAAATCTAAAATAAATACTTAAAATATTCAGTAGTTATTTTCCTAATAAATTTTAAAATTTGAAGTTTTTTCAAATACTTATATGCAGAAACAGGGTGAGGGAATCCTAAAAGTAGAAAAGGTACAAGTACTTCTCTGTTTATGGTAGAGAAATATTAGCCACACCATTAAGCAAATAATTGATCATACATTATTGTTAAAATTAATGAGTAGTTTAAATTTTGCAAAACTAACATATCATACAAATTTTATTACAATAAGTCTTTTACCCGTAAGGGTCTATAGAAGTGGGAGGTAGTAAAAATTTTGAAATGGAAGCCCTGGAGGAAACCCAAGAGGTTGGGCAGGTGACCCTACTCCTTGTCACGTACAAGATTGGGATCAAACTATGCCACTTGACTCAAGGACAGATCTTATTATCAAAAGCACACACATTTGACCAATCTACCATCCAACATCACACTAATTCTGATAAAAGGTATTGGAATTATAAACTAAAATATAAACATACCATCATAATTCACTTGTCCATCACCTGTTAAATCTGCCTCCCGTATCATTTCATCTACTTCTTCATCGGTTAATTTTTCACCCAAATTACATAAAACATGTCGCAGTTCCGCTGCATTAATAAAACCATTACCGTCTTTATCAAAAATTCGAAAGGCATCTTTTAAACTTTCGGATGTTTCACTAGGGAAGGTGTGCTTTTCAACAATACTTTCTACTTGTTTAAATTCTAAACTTCTCATACCTAAAAATAATTTGTAAAATTCAATAAAAAGATGTAACTTGTCACTATAAACTGTAAAACAATAATTTAATGCTATTAATTAATTTAAGGCTGCAAAAGATCTTTGCAATTTTATCACTTAACTTGAGATCAAATTCTGTTCTAATTTTGTGAAAGTTTGTGGCAGAAAACGTAGTCTTATTGTATTAACAGTTCTTAAGTTCTTAATAAGTATAATATTAAAGATACATTATGGGAGATTAATAAAGAGTTGGCAGTTCTCACTATAATAGTTAAAAACTATATATTGTAAAGGTAATTTGCTGAAAATTCATCCACTATGAGCTGAGAACCAACCAAGTGGGTGAAATTTCCACCTAGCCTTGGTCATCATAACTAAAATCAGTAATATAAACAGCGTAGTCTCGATTATTCATTTTTTAATTTAATTATCAATAGCCGTTAATCAGAATATAGGAATCTAATCCAGCCAATATCGAAGGCTAGCCTAGACTTTGAGAGTTTATTATGGTCTGGATAAGTTAATTAATGTCTAATTGATAATTTAGATAACATTTATCAGGCCTAAAGAAAGACTTGTAATAGGCAGATTTAGCTCTTGCATAATGTATGTTTGACACAGCCATACACAGCTAATAATAGATGTCTGCATTCTGTCTTGTTCATGCAAAAAATATTAGAATGAACAATCATAATTGTTGAGATCACATGAACATTGTCCTTGGAGCATAATAGCATTGTCCAAGTTGTCATTGTGACAACTAATATCAATGAGTAATTTTATATTTCATGGTTCCTGACGTTTTACATAAGTACAGATTAACAAAACCAAAAATTTATTCTTTTCTACTTGTTTAAATGACACCAAACATGATGTGCATAATGTGACTTTTGTCAGTTTATAACCAAAATACCATCTGATCATATGGCAATCATAATCATGTAACAAACCCCGTTCACATTCAAGTATTACCAAACCTATAGCCATATCATCAGCAAAGTACAGATTAAATTTATCATAAAGAGTAAAGAGAAGTGATCAGTTATTGCATCCAAAACCATAATCGCCTTGTAAAATCTCAGATTCATTAATTCAAAATGAATCAAACCAACTTCATCAACATATATATCTAACTTACTGACCTCGACCCTCCAAATCTTTCATAATTTGGTTTAATTCTGTCTGTGTTGGACTACATCCAATAGATCTAATAACCATACCCAATTGATTTAAAGCTACTTTATTATCTGCCTGGCAATGCATTGTGAAAGCTTCTTGTAGCTCTGAAAAACATTTTCGAACAATATTAAAAGCTAAGAAAAAGGTGAAAATGGGGATTAATGTTTATTGAATGTAAAAGGTCATTTTTGGACTAAAATATTTTTCTGTGGCAACTGCTTTAAACCTAACATAGCTTGCCGGTTGTATTTTTCACAGGATATTATTTCGGTAACATGCTTGTTGACAGGTTTCTTTAGCAGTGGGGGAAACCTGAGAAAATCCACAAGGTCAGTTTTATTTTCTTTCAAGTATATCCATGTCATGTTGATGAGCACTGTTATTAGAAAGAGCGGGGCAGGGGATATGTGAACTTTTCATATCATGATATTATGAAAATGATTTTGATAACAAGATTGTGAAAATCAAACTTTACCTTCCCTTTTGTCTTTATTCAAACCCGACTGAAAAGTATAAATAATAACATATTAATGGAGAGCAATAAATGTAAATGACTCCATCAAATTCAGACAATATTGATTGAGGGAGGAATTAATGAAACTCTGTCAGTAAAGATGAAAACTTGGAAATGCATTGATGAGAGCAGGTCTGTTCAACATTTAGTTAATGTATATATATCAAAAACAATAAAACTGAAGAGAGAATTACATATGAAACCTCTGTTATTAAGTCAAAGAATCTATAATAATGTTGGGTGCCATGTACTTGAATTCAAAATGAGTAATAAAAATAAACAAATAAGGCCATAAAATTTATTTATTATTGATTTCTCATGTTATTGAAGTAATGTGATTACTTCTATACTGTTCCCATACCCATGTATACTGTTGTTAGGAATAAAGTATTAAGTAAAAAAGCATGGGCAAGATTAGCCATATCCGGGTTAGAGATCAGGTAAGCTGTAGCGTTACAAAAAATTAGTGAACAAATTAACAATTTTAGTAATGATTTCTGTAGCCTATATATCCACCAATTATTTCTAACAGCCTTATCTTCAATAAATTCTATTTCTTGCTCAGTGCACATGTCAGTGCTGGGCAGATTGTGGTATACATCAGTTGCTACCAATTTTTGTCCATTTCTAGTTGCCAAAGAATACAGATAGCTCCTTTAAATCTGTGATAAATTTGCATTTACAATTATCAAAAGTGCATTTGATGTAGACTTCGAAATGTTCTTTTACCTACATATCAATTTGTATTTACAACCTATCCAATAAAGTGCATTCGATGTAGACTTCAAAATTTGGTTTTACCTATATCAATAGACTATGTATTTTGGAGTGTTGTTATTTCTTGACGTAAGCCTATGTAAATACGATTCTAGCATATTATAAAACATGTATTTTTCATCCTCGTAGAACTGTTACGTTTACAAATAAATAAATAAAGTTGTTAATTGAAGGCAGACCACACCCTAAAGAAGCACAATAATATGATCGTGGTGATTTCGCCATCATAATCTGTACATAATTCGCCATCATAAACTGCTGCTGAAAACACATCCACAATAGTATTGTCTTGGTATTTTTATCTACACCGAATGTTGTTTTGAAACGGACTAGAATAAATACATATAATATAATATACGTACCATTTTTGTGATATATGGATCTTGTCTTCGCCTATTTGAAGTCCGTCTATATCTCAATTACCCCTAAGTACCACAAGGATAGCCAGTCAGCAAATTCGGTCGATGGTTGGGTTAAAATTTGGGAATAGTTTGTTTGACGTAAATAAAAAACGCACTAACTCAAATTTCCTGAAATCGTTTTTGTCTATTTTGTTTATTTTCCCCGAAGTTCAGATCTGACCGTTGAAATCAAAACTTTATTGAGATTTTTCTTCAATAGAAATCCCCTAAACAACATGTTTACCACTCTTAGCGAGTAAGGTCATCAAATTCGGGTTAAAGGTCAACGACTGATGTCATCGACTGAAAACATAAACATAAACAATGGCCGTGAAAGAAACAGCCAGTGTTGTAGTCTGTGTCCCATGCTTCATGATACAGTGAGCACCTGCAAACCATTCGGCCATCCACCGACCCCCATTCTGAAGGTGTCAGACGCTCGGTAGGGAAGGGGAAGGGTGGGGAAGGTCTTATAATTCTAAACATCAGTCGTATAGTTCAGTCGTATAACTCAGTCGTATAGTTCAGTCGTATACTTCAGTCGAATAATCCAGTCGAATAAACCAGTCGTATAATCCAGTCGTATAAACCAGTCGAATAACCCAGTCGTATAAACAAGTCGCTCAATATAAGTAACGGTGGCAGTGAAATAATATAATATTTTATCAATTCATGCTCGTAGCCATAGCTGAAGGAGCCGGGGGCACGGGGTAGAGTTCGGGGGCCAGGGGCCTTCCCAAATAGTTTCAAGTTCGATTTTACAGGCAAAAGTAGTTTGGCAAGTAAGGTATTCAGACCATAGCTAAGCTATAGCTGAAAGAGAGAGAGAGAGAGAGAGAGAGAGAGGGGGGGGTTTAACGTCCACTCGACACAAAGTATGTCATTTCGGGACTAACATATGGTTTTTAATTTTAGTTCAATAATTCTCTTGTGCGTAATGGTCTTAAGCAGTTGGAGGAAACAGGAGGACCCGGAGAAAATCCACGAAGTTGTTCAGGCGACCCTTCTCCTTGTCACGTACACCCAGGGATTCGAAACCACGCCAGTTGACTCAATGACAGGCTTCATGATACAGCAAGCACATGGAAACCGTTCTGCCATCACCTCCCACCCCCACCCATAAATGAAGGAGTCAGAAACTCGGTAGGGAAGGGGGAGGGGGTGGAGGAGGTTTTCATTAGTCTTAACACCAGTCAAATAGTTCAGTCGTATAGTTCAGTCGTATAGTTCAGTCGTATAGTTCAGTCGTATAACTCAGTCGTATAGCCCAGTCGTATAATTCAGTCGTATACTTCAGTCGAATAATCCAGTCGAATAAACCAGTCGTATAATCCAGTCGAATAAACCAGTCGTATAATCCAGTCGAATAATCCAGTCGTATAAACCAGTCGAATAAACAAATCGTTCAATATAAGGAACGGTGGCAGTGAACTAAGATAATATTTTATCAATTCATGCTCGTAACCTTAGTTGAAGGAGCCGGGGCACGGGGTAGAGTCCGGGAGCCAGGGGCCTTCCCAACTAGTTTCAAGTTCGATTTTACGGGCAAAAGTAGTTTGGCAAGTAAGGTATTCAGACCATAGCTAAGCTATAGCTGAAAGAGAGAGAGAGAGAGAGAGAGAGAGAGAAATGGGTTTAACGTCCACTCGACACAAAGTATATCATTTCGGGACTAACATATGGTTTTTAATTTTATTTCAATAATTCGCTTGCGCGTAGGGGTCTTAAGCAGTTGGAAGAAACAGGAGGACCCGTAGAAAATCCACGAAGTTGGTCAGGCGACCCTTCTCCTTGTCACGTACAACCAGGGATTCGAAAGCACGGCAGTTGGCTCAATGACTGGCTTCATGATACAGCAAGCACATGGAAACCGTTCGACAATCAACTCCCACCCCCACCCATAAATGAAGGAGTCAGATGCTCGGTAGGGAAGGGGGTGGGGGTTATGCTATCCATTAGTCTTAACATCAGTCAAATAGTTCAGTCGTATAATTCAGTCGTATAGTTCAGTCGTATAGTTCAGTCGTATAACTCAGTCGTATAGTCCAGTCGTATAATTCAGTCGTATACTTCAGTCGAATAATCCAGTCGAATAAACCAGTCGTATAATCCAGTCGAATAAACCAGTCGTATAATCCAGTCGAATAATCCAGTCGTATAAACCAGTCGAATAAACAAGTCGCTCAATATAAGCAACGGTGGCAGTGAACTAAGATAATATTTTATCAATTCATGCTCGTAACCATAGTTGAAGGAGCCGGGGGCACGGGGTAGAGTTCGGGGGCCAGGGGCCTTCCCAAATAGTTTCAAGTTCGATTTTACAGGCAAAAGTAGTTTGGCAAGTAAGGTATTCAGACCATAGCTAAGCTATAGCTGAAAGAGAGAGAGAGAGAGAGAGAGAGAGAGAGAGAGAGAGAGAGAGAGAGAGGAGGTTTAACGTCCACTCGACACAAAGTATGTCATTTCGGGACTAACATATGGTTTTTAATTTTAGTTCAATAATTCTCTAGCGCGTAATGGTCTTAAGCAGTTGGAGGAAACAGGAGGACCCGGAGAAAATCCACGAAGTTGTTCAGGCGACCCTTCTCCTTGTCACGTACACCCAGGGATTCGAAACCACGCCAGTTGACTCAATGACAGGCTTCATGATACAGCAAGCACATGGAAACCGTTCTGCCATCACCTCCCACCCCCACCCATAAATGAAGGAGTCAGAAACTCGGTAGGGAAGGGGGAGGGGGTGGAGGAGGTTTTCATTAGTCTTAACACCAATCAAATAGTTCAGTCGTATAATTCAGTCGTATAGTTCAGTCGTATAGTTCAGTCGTATAACTCAGTCGTATAGCCCAGTCGTATAATTCAGTCGTATACTTCAGTCGAATAATCCAGTCGAATAAACCAGTCGTATAATCCAGTCGAATAAACCAGTCGTATAATCCAGACGAATAACCCAGTCGTATAAACCAGTCGAATAAACAAGTCGCTCAATATAAGCAACGGTGGCAGTGAACTAAGATAATATTTTATCAATTCATGCTCGTAACCATAGTTGAAGGAGCCGGGGGCACGGGGTAGAGTCCGGGGGCCAGGGGCCTTCCCAACTAGTTTCAAGTTCGATTTTACGGGCAAAAGTAGTTTGGCAAGTAAGGTATTCAGACCATAGCTAAGCTATAGCTGAAAGAGAGAGAGAGAGAGAGAGAGAGAAATGGGTTTAACGTCCACTCGACACAAAGTATATCATTTCGGGACTAACATATGGTTTTTAATTTTATTTCAATAATTCGCTTGCGCGTAGGGGTCTTAAGCAGTTGGAAGAAACAGGAGGACCCGTAGAAAATCCACGAAGTTGGTCAGGCGACCCTTCTCCTTGTCACGTACAACCAGGGATTCGAAAGCACGGCAGTTGGCTCAATGACTGGCTTCATGATACAGCAAGCACATGGAAACCGTTCGACAATCAACTCCCACCCCCACCCATAAATGAAGGAGTCAGATGCTCGGTAGGGAAGGGGGTGGGGGTTATGCTATCCATTAGTCTTAACATCAGTCAAATAGTTCAGTCGTATAATTCAGTCGTATAGTTCAGTCGTATAGTTCAGTCGTATAACTCAGTCGTATAGTCCAGTCGTATAATTCAGTCGTATACTTCAGTCGAATAATCCAGTCGAATAAACCAGTCGTATAATCCAGTCGAATAAACCAGTCGTATAATCCAGTCGAATAATCCAGTCGTATAAACCAGTCGAATAAACAAGTCGCTCAATATAAGCAACGGTGGCAGTGAACTAAGATAATATTTTATCAATTCATGCTCGTAACAATAGTTGAAGGAGCCGGGGGCACGGGGTAGAGTTCGGGGGCCAGGGGCCTTCCCAAATAGTTTCAAGTTCGATTTTACAGGCAAAAGTAGTTTGGCAAGTAAGGTATTCAGACCATAGCTAAGCTATAGCTGAAAGAGAGAGAGAGACAGAGAGAGAGAGAGGGAGGTTTAACGTCCACTCGACACAAAGTATGTCATTTCGGGACTAACATATGGTTTTTAATTTTAGTTCAATAATTCTCTTGCGCGTAATGGTCTTAAGCAGTTGGAGGAAACAGGAGGACCCGGAGAAAATCCACGAAGTTGTTCAGGCGACCCTTCTCCTTGTCACGTACACCCAGGGATTCGAAACCACGCCAGTTGACTCAATGACAGGCTTCATGATACAGCAAGCACATGGAAACCGTTCTGCCATCACCTCCCACCCCCACCCATAAATGAAGGAGTCAGAAACTCGGTAGGGAAGGGGGAGGGGGTGGAGGAGGTTTTCATTAGTCTTAACACCAATCAAATAGTTCAGTCGTATAATTCAGTCGTATAGTTCAGTCGTATAGTTCAGTCGTATAACTCAGTCGTATACCCAGTCGTATAATTCAGTCGTATACTTCAGTCGAATAATCCAGTCGAATAAACCAGTCGTATAATCCAGTCGAATAAACCAGTCGTATAATCCAGACGAATAACCCAGTCGTATAAACCAGTCGAATAAACAAGTCGCTCAATATAAGCAACGGTGGCAGTGAACTAAGATAATATTTTATCAATTCATGCTCGTAACCATAGTTGAAGGAGCCGGGGGCACGGGGTAGAGTCCGGGGGCCAGGGGCCTTCCCAACTAGTTTCAAGTTCGATTTTACGGGCAAAAGTAGTTTGGCAAGTAAGGTATTCAGACCATAGCTAAGCTATAGCTGAAAGAGAGAGAGAGAGAGAAATGGGGTTTAACGTCCACTCGACACAAAGTATATCATTTCGGGACTAACATATGGTTTTTAATTTTATTTCAATAATTCGCTTGCGCGTAGGGGTCTTAAGCAGTTGGAAGAAACAGGAGGACCCGTAGAAAATCAGCGAAGTTGGTCAGGCGACCCTTCTCCTTGTCACGTACAACCAGGGATTCGAAAGCACGGCAGTTGGCTCAATGACTGGCTTCATGATACAGCAAGCACATGGAAACCGTTCGACAATCAACTCCCACCCCCACCCATAAATGAAGGAGTCAGATGCTCGGTAGGGAAGGGGGTGGGGGTTATGCTATCCATTAGTCTTAACATCAGTCAAATAGTTCAGTCGTATAATTCAGTCGTATAGTTCAGTCGTATAGTTCAGTCGTATAACTCAGTCGTATAGTCCAGTCGTATAATTCAGTCGTATACTTCAGTCGAATAATCCAGTCGAATAAACCAGTCGTATAATCCAGTCGAATAAACCAGTCGTATAATCCAGTCGAATAATCCAGTCGTATAAACCAGTCGAATAAACAAGTCGCTCAATATAAGCAACGGTGGCAGTGAACTAAGATAATATTTTATCAATTCATGCTCGTAACCATAGTTGAAGGAGCCGGGGGCACGGGGTAGAGTTCGGGGGCCAGGGGCCTTCCCAAATAGTTTCAAGTTCGATTTTACAGGCAAAAGTAGTTTGGCAAGTAAGGTATTCAGACCATAGCTAAGCTATAGCTGAAAGAGAGAGAGAGAGAGAGAGACAGAGAGAGAGAGAGGGAGGTTTAACGTCCACTCGACACAAAGTATGTCATTTCGGGACTAACATATGGTTTTTAATTTTAGTTCAATAATTCTCTTGCGCGTAATGGTCTTAAGCAGTTGGAGGAAACAGGAGGACCCGGAGAAAATCCACGAAGTTGTTCAGGCGACCCTTCTCCTTGTCACGTACACCCAGGGATTCGAAACCACGCCAGTTGACTCAATGACAGGCTTCATGATACAGCAAGCACATGGAAACCGTTCTGCCATCAGCTCCCACCCCCACCCATAAATGAAGGAGTCAGAAACTCGGTAGGGAAGGGGGAGGGGGTGGAGGAGGTTTTCATTAGTCTTAACACCAGTCAAATAGTTCAGTCGTATAATTCAGTCGTATAGTTCAGTCGTATAGTTCAGTCGTATAACTCAGTCGTATAGCCCAGTCGTATAATTCAGTCGTATACTTCAGTCGAATAATCCAGTCGAATAAACCAGTCGTATAATCCAGTCGAATAAACCAGTCGTATAATCCAGTCGAATAATCCAGTCGAATAATCCAGTCGTATAAACCAGTCGAATAAACAAGTCGCTCAATATAAGCAACGGTGGCAGTGAAATAATGTAATATTTTATCAATTCATGCTCGTAGCCATATCTGAAGGAGCCGGGGGCATGGGGTAGAGTTCGGGGGCCAGGGGCCTTCCCAACTAGTTTCAAGTTCGAGTTTTACAGGCAAAAGTAGTTTGGCAAGTAAGGTATTCAGACCATGGCTAAGCTATAGCTGAAAGAGAGAGAGAGAGAGAGAGAGAGAGAGAGAGAGAGAGAGAGAGAGAAATGGGGTTTAACGTCCACACGACACAAAGTATATCATTTCGGGACTAACATATGGTTTTTAATTTTATTTCAATAATTCGCTTGCGCGTAGGGGTCTTAAGCAGGAGGACCCGGAGAAAATCCACGAAGTTGGTCAGGCGACCCTTCTCCTTGTCACGTACAACCAGGGTTTCGAAATCACGTCAGTTGACTCAATGACTGGCTTCATGATACAGCAAGCACATGGAAACCGTTCGACAATCAACTCCCACCCCCACCCATAAATGAAGGAGTCAGATGCTCGGTAGGGAAGGGGGTGGTGGGGTGGGGGTGCTATCCATTAGTCTTAACATCAGTCAAATAGTTCAGTCGTATAATTCAGTCGTATAGTTCAGTCGTATAGTTCAGTCGTATAACTCAGTCGTATAGTCCAGTCGTATAATTCAGTCGTATACTTCAGTCGAATAATCCAGTCGAATAAACCAGTCGTATAATCCAGTCGAATAAACCAGTCGTATAATCCAGTCGAATAATCCAGTCGTATAAACCAGTCGAATAAACAAGTCGCTCAATATAAGCAACGGTGGCAGTGAACTAAGATAATATTTTATCAATTCATGCTCGTAGCCATATCTGAAGGAGCCGGGGGCATGGGGTAGAGTTCGGGGGCCAGGGGCCTTCCCAACTAGTTTCAAGTTCGATTTTTACAGGCAAAAGTAGTTTGGCAAGTAAGGTATTCAGACCATGGCTAAGCTATAGCTGAAAGAGAGAGAGAGATAGAGAGAAAGAGAGAGAGAGAGAAATGGGGTTTAACGTCCACTCGACACAAAGTATATCATTTCGGGACTAACATATGGTTTTTAATTTTATTTCAATAATTCGCTTGCACGTAGGGGTCTTAAGCAGTTGGGAGAAACAGGAAGACCCGGAGAAAATCCACGAAGTTGGTCAGGCGACCCTTCTCCTTGTCACGTACAACCAGGGTTTCGAAATCACGTCAGTTGACTCAATGACTGGCTTCATGATACAGCAAGCACATGGAAACCGTTCGACAATCAACTCCCACCCCCACCCATAAATGAAGGAGTCAGATGCTCGGTAGGGAAGGGGGTGGTGGGGTGGTGGTGCTATCAATTAGTCTTAACATCAGTCAAATAGTTCAGTCGTATAATTCAGTCGTATAGTTCAGTCGTATAGTTCAGTCGTATAACTCAGTCGTATAGTCCAGTCGTATAATTCAGTCGTATACTTCAGTCGAATAATCCAGTCGAATAAACCAGTCGTATAATCCAGTCGAATAAACCAGTCGTATAATCCAGTCGAATAATCCAGTCGTATAAACCAGTCGAATAAACAAGTCGCTCAATATTAGCAACGGTGGCAGTGAAATAATGTAATATTTTATCAATTCATGCTCGTAGCCATATCTGAAGGAGCCGGGGGCACGGGGTAGAGTTCGGGGGCCAGGGGCCTTCCCAACTAGTTCAAAGTTCGATTTTTACAGACAAAAGTAGTTTGGCAAGTAAGGTATTCATACCATGGCTAAGCTATAGCTGAAAGGGAGAGAGAGAGAGAGAGTGTGAGAGAGAGAGAGTGAGGGGGGAGGGGGAATGGGGTTTAACGTCCACTCGACTCAAAGTATGTCATTTCGGGACTAACATATGGTTTTTAATTTTATTTCAATAATTCGCTTGCGCGCAGGGGTCTTAAGCAGTTGGAAGAAACAGGAGGACCCGGAGAAAATCCAAGAAGTTGGGCAGGCGACCCTTCTCCTTGTCACGTACAACCAGGGATTCGAAACCACGTCAGTTGACTCAATGACAGGCTTCATGATACAGCAAGCACATGGAAACCGTTCGACAATCAACTCCCACCCCCACCCATAAATGAAGGAGTCAGATGCTCGGTAGGGAAGGGTTTGGTGGGGTGGGGGGTATGCTATCCATTAGTCTTAACATCAGTCAAATAGTTCAGTCGTATAATTCAGTCGTATAGTTCAGTCGTATAACTCAATCGAATAGTCCAGTCGTATAATTCAGTCGTATACTTCAGTCGAATAATCCAGTCGAATAAACCAGTCGTATAATCCAGTCGAATAACCCAGTCGTATAATCCAGTCGAATAATCCAGTCGTATAAATCAGTCGAATAAACAAGTCGCTCAATATAAGCAACGGTGGCAGTGAAATAATGTAATATTTTATCAATTCATGCTCGTAGCCATATCTGAAGGAGCCGGGGGCACGGGGTAGAGTTCGGGGGCCAGGGACCTTCCAAACTAGTTTCAAGTTCAATTTTTACAGGCAAAAGTAGTTTGGCAAGTAAGGTATTCAGACCATGGCTAAGCTATAGCGGAAAGAGAGAGAGAGAGAGAGAGAGAGAGAGAGAGAGATGGGGTTTAACGTCCACTCGACACAAAGTATATCATTTCGGGACTGCTTAAGACCCCTACGTGCAAGGGAATTTCTACGGGTCCTCCTGTTTCTTCCAACTGCTTAAGACCCCTACGCGCAAGCGAATTATTGAAATAAAATTAAAAACCATATGTTAGTCCCGAAATGATATACTTTGTGTCGAGTGGACGTTAAACCCCATTTCTCTCTCTCTCTCTCTCTCTCTCTTTCTCTCTATCTCTCTCTCTCTTTCAGCTATAGCTTAGCCATGGTCTGAATACCTTACTTGCCAAACTACTTTTGCCTGTAAAAATCGAACTTGAAACTAGTTGGGAAGGCCCCTGGCCCCCGAACTCTACCCCGTGCCCCCGGCTCCTTCAGATATGGCTACGAGCATGAATTGATAAAATATTACATTATTTCACTGCCACCGTTGCTTATATTGAGCGACTTGTTTATTCGACTGGTTTATACGACTGGATTATTCGACTGGATTATACGACTGGTTTATTCGACTGGATTATACGACTGGTTTATTCGACTGGATTATTCGACTGAAGTATACGACTGAATTATACGACTGGACTATACGACTGAGTTATACGACTGAACTATACGACTGAATTATACGACTGAACTATTTGACTGATGTTAAGACTAATGGATAGCATACCCCCCACCCCCACCACCCCACCCCACCACCCCCTTCCCTACCGAGCATCTGACTCCTTCATTTATGGGTGGGGGTGGGAGTTGATTGTCGAACGGTTTCCATGTGCTTGCTGTATCATGAAGCCAGTCATTGAGTCAACTGCCGTGATTTCGAATCCCTGGTTGTACGTGACAAGGGGAAGGGTCGCCTGACCAACTTCGTGGATTTTCTCCGGGTCCTCCTGTTTCTTCCAACTGCTTAAGACCCCTACGCGCAAGCGAATTATTGAAATAAAATTAAAAACCATATGTTAGTCCCGAAATGATATACTTTGTGTCGAGTGGACGTTAAACCCCATTTCTCTCTCTCTCTCTCTCTCTCTCTCTCTCTCTTTCTCTCTATCTCTCTCTCACTTTCAGCTATAGCTTAGCCATGGTCTGAATACCTTACTTGCCAAACTACTTTTGCCTGTAAAAATCGAACTTGAAACTAGTTGGGAAGGCCCCTGGCCCCCGAACTCTACCCCGTGCCCCCGGCTCCTTCAGATATGGCTACGAGCATGCATTGATAAAATATTACATTATTTCACTGCCACCGTTGCTTATATTGAGCGACTTGTTTATTCGACTGGTTTATACGACTGGATTATTCGACTGGATTATACGACTGGTTTATTCGACTGGATTATACGACTGGTTTATTCGACTGGATTATTCGACTGAAGTATACGACTGAATTATACGACTGGACTATACGACTGAGTTATACGACTGAACTATACGACTGAATTATACGACTGAACTATTTGACTGATGTTAAGACTAATGGATAGCATACCCCCCACCCCCACCACCCCCACCCCACCACCCCCTTCCCTACCGAGCATCTGACTCCTTCATTTATGGGTGGGGGTGGGAGTTGATTGTCGAACGGTTTCCATGTGCTTGCTGTATCATGAAGCCAGTCATTGAGTCAACTGCCGTGATTTCGAATCCCTGGTTGTACGTGACAAGGAGAAGGGTCGCCTGACCAACTTCGTGGATTTTCTCCGGGTCCTTCTGTTTCTTCCAACTGCTTAAGACCCCTACGCGCAAGCGAATTATTGAAATAAAATTAAAAACCATATGTTAGTCCCGAAATGATATACTTTGTGTCGAGTGGACGTTAAACCCCATTTCTCTCTCTCTCTCTGTCTCTCTCTCTCTCTCTCTTTCAGCTATAGCTTAGCTATGGTCTGAATACCTTACTTGCCAAACTACTTTTGCCCGTAAAATCGAACTTGAAACTAGTTGGGAAGGCCCCTGGCCCCCGGACTCTACCCCGTGCCCCCGGCTCCTTCAGCTATGGTTACGAGCATGAATTGATAAAATATTATCTTAGTACACTGCCACCGCTGCTTATATTGAGCGACTTGTTTATTCGACTGGTTTATACGACTGGATTATTCGACTGGATTATACGACTGGTTTATTCGACTGGATTATACGACTGGTTTATTCGACTGGATTATTCGACTGAAGTATACGACTGGGCTATACGACTGAGTTATACGACTGAACTATACGACTGAACTATACGACTGAATTAAACGACTGAACTATTTGACTGATGTTAAGACTAATGAAAACCTCCTCCACCCCCTCACCCTTCCCTACCGAGTTTCTGACTCCTTCATTTATGGGTGGGTGTGGGAGGTGATGACAGGACGGTTTCCATGTGCTTGCTGTATCATGAAGCCTGTCATTGAGTCAACTGCCGTGCTTTCGAATCCCTGGTTGTGCGTGACAAGGAGAAGGGTCGCCTGACCAACTTCGTGGGTTTTCTCTGGGTCCTCCTGTTTCCTCCAACTGCTTAAGACCCCTACGTTCAAGCGAATTATTGAAATAAAATTAAAAACCATATGTTAGTCCCGAAATGACATACTTTGAGTCGAGTGGACAATAAACCCCATTCCCCCTCCCCCTCACTCTCTCTCTCTCTCTCTCACACTCTCTCTCTCTCTCTCTTTCAGCTATAGCTTAGCCATGATCTGAATACCTTACTTGCCAAACTACTTTTGCCTGTAAAAATCGAACTTGAAACTAGTTGGGAAGGCCCCTGGCCCCCGAACTCTACCCCGTGCCCCCGGCTCCTTCAGATATGGCTACGAGCATGAATTGATAAAATATTACATTATTTTACTGCCACCGTTGCTTATATTGAGCGACTTGTTTATTCGACTGGTTTATACGACTGGATTATTCGACTGGATTATACGACTGGTTTATTCGACTGGATTATACGACTGGTTTATTCGACTGGATTATTCGACTGAAGTATACGACTGAATTATACGACTGGACTATACGACTGAGTTATACGACTGAGTTATACGACTGAACTATACGACTGAATTATACGACTGAACTATTTGACTGATGTTAAGACTAATGGATAGCATACCCCACACCCCCCCCCACACCCCACCCCACCACCCCCTTCGCTACCGAGCATCTGACTCCTTCATTTATGGGTGGGGGTGGGAGTTGATTGTCGAACGGTTTCCATGTGCTTGCTGTATCATGAAGCCAGTCATTGAGTCAACTGCCGTGATTTCGAATCCCTGGTTGTACGTGACAAGGAGAAGGGTCGCCTGACCAACTTCGTGGTTTTTCTCCGGGTCCTCATGTTTCTTCCAACTGCTTAAGACCCCTACGCGCAAGCAAATTATTGAAATAAAATAAAAACCATATGTTAGTCCCGAAATGATATACTTTGTGTCGAGTGGACGTTAAACCCCTCTCTCTCTCTCTCTCTCTCTCTCTCTCTCTATCTATCTTTCAGCTATAGCTTAGCTATGGTCTGAATACCTTACTTGCCAAACTACTTTTGCCCGTAAAATCGAACTTGAAACTAGTTGGGAAGGCCCCTGGCCCCCGGACTCTACCCCGTGCCCCCGGCTCCTTCAGCTATGGTTACGAGCATGAATTGATAAGATATTATCTTAGTTCATTGCCCCCGTTGCTTATATTGAGCGACTTGTTTATTCGACTGGTTTATACGACTGGATTATTCGACTGGATTATACGACTGGTTTATTCGACTGGATTATACGACTGGTTTATTCGACTGGATTATTCGACTGAAGTATACGACTGAATTATACGACTGGACTATACGACTGAGTTATACGACTGAACTATACGACTGAACTATAAGACTGAATTATACGACTGAACTATTTGACTGATGTTAAGACTAATGAAAACCTCCCCACCCCCTCCCCCTTCCCTACCGAGTTTCTGACTCCTTCATTTATGGGTGGGAGTGGGAGGTGATGGCAGAACTGTTTTCCATGTGCTTGCTGTATCATGAAGCCTGTCATTGAGTCAACTGCCGTGATTTCGAATCCCTGGTTGTGCGTGACAAGGAGAAGGGTCGCCTGACCAACTTCGTGGGTTTTCTCTGGGTCCTCCTGTTTCCTCCAACTGCTTAAGACCCCTACGCGCAAGCGAATTATTGAAATAAAATTAAAAACCATATGTTAGTCCCGAAATGACATACTTTGAGTCGAGTGGACAATAAACCCCATTCCCCCTCCCCCTCACTCTCTCTCTCTCTCTCTCACACTCTTTCTCTTTCTCTCTCTTTCAGCTATAGCTTAGCCATGGTCTGAATACCTTACTTGCCAAACTACTTTTGCCTGTAAAAATCGAACTTGAAACTAGTTGGGAAGGCCCCTGGCCCCCGAACTCTACCCCGTGCCCCCGGCTCCTTCAGATATGGCTACGAGCATGAATTGATAAAATATTACATTATTTCACTGCCACCGTTGCTTATATTGAGCGACTTGTTTATTCGACTGGTTTATACGACTGGATTATTCGACTGGATTATACGACTGGTTTATTCGACTGGATTATACGACTGGTTTATTCGACTGGATTATTCGACTGAAGTATACGACTGAATTATACGACTGGACTATACGACTGAGTTATACGACTGAACTATACGACTGAATTATACGACTGAACTATTTGACTGATGTTAAGACTAATGGATAGCATACCCCCCACCCCACACCCCCACACCCCACCACCCCCTTCCCTACCGAGCATCTGACTCCTTCATTTATGGGTGGGGGTGGGAGTTGATTGTCGAACGGTTTCTACGTGCTTGCTGTATCATGAAGCCAGTCATTGAGTCAACTGCCGTGATTTCGAATCCCTGGTTGTACGTGACAAGGAGAAGGGTCGCCTGACCAACTTCGTGGATTTTCTCCGGGTCCTCCTGTTTCCTACAACTACTTAAGACCCCTACGCGCAAGCGAATTGTTGAAATAAAATTAAAAACCATATGTTAGTCCCGAAATGACATACTTTGTGTCGAGTGGACGTTAAACCCCCCTCTCTCTCTCTCTCTCTCTCTCTCTCTCTTTCCGCTATAGCTTAGATATGGTCTGAATACCTTACTTGCCAAACTACTTTTGCCTGTAAAATCGAACTTGAAACTATTTGGGAAGGCCCCTGGCCCCCGAACTCTACCCCGTGCCCCCGGCTGCTTCAGCTATGGTTACGAGCATGAATTGATAAAATATTATCTTAGTTCACTGCCACCGTTGCTTATATTGAGCGACTTGTTTATTCGACTGGTTTATACGACTGGATTATTCGACTGAATTATACGACTGGTTTATTCGACTGGATTATACGACTGGTTTATTCGACTGGATTATTCGACTGAAGTATACGACTGAATTATACGACTGGAAGATACGACTGAAGTATACGACTGAAGTATACGACTGAACTATACGACTGAACTATACGACTGAATTATACGACTGAACTATTTGACTAATGTTAAGACTAATGGATAGCATACCCCACCCCCACCCCACCACCCCCTTCCCTACCGAGCATCTGACTCCTTCATTTATGGGTGGGGGTGGAAGTTGATTGTCGAACGGTTTCCATGTGCTTGCTGTATCATGAAGCCAGTCATTGAGTCAACTGCCGTGCTTTCTAATCCCTGGTTGTACGTGACAAGGAGAAGGGTCGCCTGACCAACTTCGTGGATTTTCTTCGGGTCCTCCTGTTTTTTCCAACTGCTTAAGACCCCTACGCGCAAGCGAATTATTGAAATAAAATTAAAAACCATATGTTAGTCCCGAAATGATATACTTTGTGTCGAGTGGACGTTAAACCCCATTTTTCTCTCTCTCTCTCTCTCTCTCTTTCTCTCTATCTCTCTCTCTCTTTCAGCTATAGCTTAGCCATGGTCTGAATACCTTACTTGCCAAACTACTTTTGCCTGTAAAAATCGAACTTGAAACTAGTTGGGAAGGCCCCTGGCCCCCGAACTCTACCCCATGCCCCCGGCTCCTTCAGATATGGCTACGAGCATGAATTGATAAAATATTATCTTAGTTCACTGCCACCGTTGCTTATATTGAGCGACTTGTTTATTCGACTGGTTTATACGACTGGATTATTCGACTGGATTATACGACTGGTTTATTCGACTGGATTATACGACTGGTTTATTCGACTGGATTATTCGACTGAAGTATACGACTGAATTATACGACTGGACTATACGACTGGACTATACGACTGAGTTATACGACTGAACTATACGACTGAATTATACGACTGAACTATTTGACTGATGTTAAGACTAATGGATAGCATACCCCCACCCCCCACCCACCACCCCACCACCCCCTTCCCTACCGAGCATATGACTCCTTCATTTATGGGTGGGGGTGGGAATTGATTGTCGAACGGTTTCCATGTGCTTGCTGTATCATGAAGCCAGTCATTGAGTCAACTGACGTGATTTCGAAACCCTGGTTGTACGTGACAAGGAGAAGGGTCGCCTGACCAACTTCGTGGATTTTCTCCGGGTCCTCCTGTTTCTTCCAACTGCTTAAGACCCCTACGCGCAAGCGAATTATTGAAATAAAATTAAAAACCATATGTTAGTCCCGAAATGATATACTTTGTGTCGTGTGGACGTTAAACCCCATTTCTCTCTCTCTCTCTCTCTCTCTCTCTCTCTTTCAGCTATAGCTTAGCCATGGTCTGAATACCTTACTTGCCAAACTACTTTTGCCTGTAAAAATCGAACTTGAAACTAGTTGGGAAGGCCCCTGGCCCCCGAACTCTACCCCATGCCCCCGGCTCCTTCAGATATGGCTACGAGCATGAATTGATAAAATATTACATTATTTCACTGCCACCGTTGCTTATATTGAGCGACTTGTTTATTCGACTGGTTTATACGACTGGATTATTCGACTGGATTATTCGACTGGATTATACGACTGGTTTATTCGACTGGATTATACGACTGGTTTATTCGACTGGATTATTCGACTGAAGTATACGACTGAATTATACGACTGGGCTATACGACTGAGTTATACGACTGAACTATACGACTGAACTATACGACTGAATTATACGACTGAACTATTTGACTGGTGTTAAGACTAATGAAAACCTCCTCCACCCCCTCCCCCTTCCCTACCGAGTTTCTGACTCCTTCATTTATGGGTGGGGGTGGGAGGTGATGGCAGAACGGTTTCCATGTGCTTGCTGTATCATGAAGCCTGTCATTGAGTCAACTGGCGTGGTTTCGAATCCCTGGGTGTACGTGACAAGGAGAAGGGTCGCCTGAACAACTTCGTGGATTTTCTCCGGGTCCTCCTGTTTCCTCCAACTGATTAAGGCCATTACGCGCAAGAGAATTATTGAACTAAAATTAAAAACCATATGTTAGTCCCGAAATGACATACTTTGTGTCGAGTGGACGTTACCCCCCTCTCTCTCTCTCTCTCTCTCTCTCTCTCTCTCTGTCTCTCTTTCAGCTATAGCTTAGCTATGGTCTGAATACCTTACTTGCCAAACTACTTTTGCCTGTAAAATCGAACTTGAAACTATTTGGGAAGGCCCCTGGCCCCCGAACTCTACCCCGTGCCCCCGGCTCCTTCAACTATGGTTATGAGCATGAATTGATAAAATATTATCTTAGTTAACTGCCACCGTTGCTTATATTGAGCGACTTGTTTATTCGACTGGTTTATACGACTGGATTATTCGACTGGATTATACGACTGGTTTATTCGACTGGATTATACGACTGGTTTATTCGACTGGATTATTCGACTGAAGTATACGACTGAATTATACGACTGGACTATACGACTGAGTTATACGACTGAACTATACGACTGAATTATACGACTGAACTATTTGACTGATGTTAAGACTAATGAAAACCTCCTCCACTCCCTCCCCCTTCCCTACCGAGTTTCTGACTCCTTCATTTATGGGTGGGGTGGGAGTTGATTGTCGAACGGTTTCCATGTGCTTGCTGTATCATGAAGCCAGTCATTGAGTCAACTGACGTGATTTCGAATACCTGGTTGTACGTGACAAGGAGAAGGGTCGCCTGACCAACTTCGTGGATTTTCTCCGTGTCCTCCTGTTTCTTCCAACTGCTTAAGACCCCTACGCGCAAGCGAATTATTGAAATAGAATTAAAAACCATATGTTAGTCCCGAAATGATATACTTTGTGTCGAGTGGACGTTAAACCCCATTTCTCTCTCTCTCTCTCTCTCTCTCTCTCTCTTTCAGCTATAGCTTAGCTATATGGTCTGAATACCTTACTTGCCAAACTACTTTTGCCCGTAAAATCGAACTTGAAACTAGTTGGGAAGGCCCCTGCCCCCCCCCCCCCCCCCCCGGACTCTACCCCGTGCCCCCGGCTCCTTCAACTATGGTTACGAGCATGAATTGATAAAATATTATCTTAGTTCACTGCCACCGTTGCTTATATTGAGCGACTTGTTTATTCGACTGGTTTATACGACTGGATTATTCGACTGGATTATACGACTGGTTTATTCGACTGGATTATACGACTGGTTTATTCGACTGGATTATTCGACTGAAGTATACGACTGAATTATACGACTGGGCTATACGACTGAGTTATACGACTGAACTATACGACTGAATTATACGACTGAACTATTTGACTGGTGTTAAGACTAATGAAAACCTCCTCCACCCCCTCCCCCTTCCCTACCGAGTTTCTGACTCCTTCATTTGTGGGTGGGGGTGGGGGTGATGGCAGAACGGTTTCCATGTGCTTGCTGTCTCATGAAGCCTGTCATTGAGTCAACTGGCGTGGTTTCGAATCCCTGGGTGTACGTGACAAGGAGAAGGGTCGCCTGAACAACTTCGTGGATTTTCTCCGGGTCCTCCTGTTTCCTCCAACTGCTTAAGACCATTACGCGCAAGAGAATTATTGAACTAAAATTAAAAACCATATGTTAGTCCCGAAATGACATACTTTGTGTCGAGTGGACGTTAAACCCCTCCCTCTCTCCCCCCCCCCTCTCTCTCTCTCTCTCTCTTTCAGCTATAGCTTAGCTATGGTCTGAATACCTTACTTGCCAAACTACTTTTGCCTGTAAAATCGAACTTGAAACTATTTGGGAAGGCCCCTGGCCCCCGAACTCTACCCCGTGCCCCCGGCTCCTTCAGCTATGGTTACGAGCATGAATTGATAAAATATTATCTTAGTTCACTGCCACCGTTGCTTATATTGAGCGACTTGTTTATTCGACTGGTTTATACGACTGGATTATTCGACTGGATTATACGACTGGTTTATTCGACTGGATTATACGACTGGTTTATTCGACTGGATTATTCGACTGAAGTATACGACTGAATTATACGACTGGACTATACGACTGAGTTATACGACTGAACTATACGACGGAACTATACGACTGAATTATACGACTGAACTATTTGACTGATGTTAAGACTAATGGATAGCATACCCCCCACCCCACCACCCCCTTCCCTACCGAGCATCTGACTCCTTCATTTATGGGTGGGGGTGGGAGTTGATTGTCGAACGGTTTCCATGTGCTTGCTGTATCATGAAGTCAGTCATTGAGTCAACTGCCGTGCTTTCGAATCCCTGGTTGTACGTGACAAGGAGAAGGGTCGCCTGACTAACTTCGTGGATTTTCTCCGGGTCCTCCTGTTTCTTCCAACTGCTTAAGACCCCTACGCGCAAGCGAATTATTGAAATAAAATTAAAAACCATATGTTAGTCCCGAAATGATATACTTTGTGTCGAGTGGACGTTAAACCCCATTTCTCTCTCTCTCTCTCTCTCTCTCTCTCTCTCTTTCAGCTATAGCTTAGCTATGGTCTGAATACCTTACTTGCCAAACTACTTTTGCCACTAAAATCGAACTTGAAACTAGTTGGGAAGGCCCCTGGCCCCCGGACTCTACCCCGTGCCCCCGGCTCCTTCAACTATGGTTACGAGCATGAATTGATAAAATATTATCTTAGTTCACTGCCACCGTTGCTTATATTGAGCGACTTGTTTATTCGGCTGGTTTATACGACTGGATTATTCGACTGGATTATACGACTGGTTTATTCGACTGGATTATACGACTGGTTTATTCGACTGGATTATTCGACTGAAGTATACGACTGAATTATACGACTGGGCTATACGACTGAGTTATACGACTGAACTATACGACTGAACTATACGACTGAATTATACGACTGAACTATTTGACTGGTGTTAAGACTAATGAAAACCTCCTCCACCCCCTCCCCCTTCCCTACCGAGTTTCTGACTCCTTCATTTATGGGTGGGGGTGGGAGGTGATGGCAGAACGGTTTCCATGTGCTTGCTGTATTATGAAGCCTGTCATTGAGTCAACTGGCGTGGTTTCGAATCCCTGGGTGTACGTGACAAGGAGAAGCGTCGCCTGAACAACTTCGTGGATTTTCTCCGGGTCCTCCTGTTTCCTCCAACTGCTTAAGACCATTACGCGCAAGAGAATTATTGAACTAATTAAATTAAAAACCATATGTTAGTCCCGAAATGACATACTTTGCGTCGAGTGGACGTTAAACCCCATTCCTCTCTCTCTTTCAGTTACAGCATAGCTATGGTCTGAATAGCTTACTTACCCAACTACTTTCGCCCGTAAAATCGAACTTGAAACTAGTTGGGAAGGCCCCTGGCCCCGGGCCTCTACCCCATGCCCCCGGCTCCTTGAGCTATAGCTACGAGCATGAATTGATAAAATATTATCTTAGGTCAATGCCACCGCTGCTTATATTGAGCGACTTGTTTATTCGACTGGTTTATACGACTGGATTATTCGACTGGTTTATACGACTGGATTATTCGACTGAAGACTAAAACAGACAAAAACAATAACAAAAGATATTGCTATTAGTGCGTTTTTCTTTTAACTTTTACTGATAACATACTATTCCAAAATTTTAATAAGCCATCGACCGGTTTATACGACTGGCTATTCGATTTGGACTTAGGGTCGACTCCTATATCTGTAGTTCGTCCCACTTGTGTTGACAAGAGTTACCTGTCGCAGTCTGACCGACAATTTTATATCGGCTTTCTCCGTATACCTGTTTCGTTTACTCGGGCTGAGTCAGTTGACAATCAATGAAAAATACTTTGTACGGAAGGCCAGTCTCTCCTTATTTTCAATTTGCTGTGTATATTAGTAGTTACGCTGGCAGCCATATTAATCACGAATCAAAAGGTAATATGTACTTGAAAATAATGAACGGCGCGAGCCGAGTGTAGGATGAGACGTTGAAAATTATAAATGAACATAATTTAGTTTCAATTGTAGATAATTTTATTGAACACGTACGTGTGGTAATAAACGTTATAATAAAGTTATATGTCTGAGGCGCATATATTGTTGACTAACAGAAATCAACATTATATTCGCAAGTTTAGTTAAGATAATGCATTTATTTTTATTCATACATTATATCCATATTTCGATAATTTACATCAATCTAGCCTAATTTATTATATATCACAAAATCGTGCGAAGTAATAAATTACCAAATAATACTGCAGTTGTTAATTATGGAGCCGAATCGTTGCCATATTAAGAGAAAATATCATAGTTAAAATTGACAAATTATCATGGTCAAAATGGTAAAAATGGCAATTTGCGTGATTTTTCACTTGTAGATATTACATAACACAAAATCACAATATTTGTATCAAAACAAATATTGTTCGCCAAAAATTAACAACATAAAAATCTACTTGTGTTTTTTTCACTTTCTACTTTTCGCATTTGCAAATTCACTGTGACTTTTTCATCTTTGCATTTTCAACTATAAGAATTTCACCATTGTATTTTCAACCACTAAAATTTCTCCAATCTAACTGACCATATAAGGAAAGGGGCGTGTTTACGAGTTCGGCCGAAGTTGACGTCATAGGACGTCAATATTTAGCGTCTGGGCTAAAATTAATGTTCCATTGGGTTATTCGTGTCTCTTAGTGTTAAGATTATCCGATTTGAAAAAATCAAATAAATACCTTGTAATGTCAGACAATTTTTTGTTTAATGAGATATATCATCGAACCTTGAGGTTGGCCCATTGTCTTAATAGACCCGACGAATCTTTAACTGAACATCGGCATGAAGACAACAAGGACACGACAGAGAGTATCATGTTTCGTCAGGAATAGTTGGTCCGCCAAAGTTATTTATTCCACAAGAACAGTTACAATATTTAGTTGATAACAATTTTAAATTAGCCGAAATTGCAAATTGATTCAGCGTTTCCAAACGCACCGTTTGTAGACGTCTCAAAGAATACCATATATCCATTTCACAAAAGTACAGTACTTTAAGTGATGATGAGCTAGATAATTTAGTTACTGCTATTATATCAAGATTTCCTGATCAGGGATATAGAAGTGTAAAGGGCCATTTGTCAGCTTAGGGATTTACCTTGCAAGAGGAAAGGGTCAGAGATGCCATGAGAAGGGTAGATCTAGAAGGCTTACTTTATCGAAGACTTACCATGAAACCTATAAGAAGGAGAAGATACAGCGTTAGAGCTCCTAATTCATTATGGCATATTGATGGTTACCATAAACTTATAAGGTAAATTTGTAGGCTGAAACCGATATTGAAATTTGAATTATGTGTGCCAGTGCCACCACTCTCCTGGCAGTCTTTAAATGTTATGTTAGTCTCAATGCCCAGAACCAATTTTAACACCGGTTGTCTGACATGACAAGCTATTTATTTGATTTTTTCAAATCGGATAATCTTAACACTAAGAGGCACGAATAAGCCAATGGAGCATTAATTTTAGCCCAGACGCTAAATATTGACGTCCTATGACGTCAACTTCGGCCGAACTCGTAAACACGCCCCTTTCCTTATATGGTCAGTTAGATTGGAGAAATTTTAGTGGTTAAAAATACAATGGTGAAATTCTTATAGTTGAAAATGCAAAGATGAAAAAGTCACAGTGAATTTGCAAATGCGAAAAGTAGAAAGTGAAAAAAACACAAGTAGATTTTTATGTTGTTAATTTTTGGCGAACAATTTTTGTTTTGATACTTATATTGTGATTTTGTGTTATGTAATATCTACAAGTAAAAAATCACGCAAATTGCCATTTTTACCATGATAATTTGTCAATTTTAACTATGATATTTTCTCTTAATATGGCAACGATTCGGCTCCATATGATATGCATATATGATTATAATTGGGAAAACTGTTCTGTTTGTAACGCATGTTTGTGGAAAGATTATTCCCACGAACTCTGTATTCAGTATGTGCCACATGAAACCAAGCTGAATCGAACCATGGTTGACAGCTGATCAATTCACCGTTAGAATAATTTGATATTAGACACGACCCCGTAGGCCTATGTCATATATATCATGATTCAAATCAATTCGTGATTTAGAGACCATGAACGTTTGTTCGTCCATGGACCTTGTATTATAAGGTCCATGGTTCGTCGAATATAGAGAAAATCAATATAATCAAACAGGACCTTATACAAAAATCATGAAGATCTATATGATCCTTTTTTCATTCCAACGAAAGAAAAATGTATATTCTAATTTTATTTCTTGATTAACTTTGGTGCCACCTTTTCATGCTTTCTTTTCCTTCTTTCTTTTCCTTTTCATTGCTCGATGAGTTGTTGTAGACATGGGTAAACCTCCGACTTGACTCAACCCCACGATCCCAAACTACATAATCGTATGTGTAGACTTTTGATAAAACAGACAAACTTGAAGAGCTCTCGATAAAAATATTTCAAAAATAGATAATTGAAAATAAATATGTTGAAAATTTCATTCAAATCACTTTATATTGATCAAAGTTAACAATAGTTTTGACATGATGTGTTTATTGATCGTAACCACTGCACTGGTAATTCGAGTCTTAGTCTCGCTTCTCCATTCTAAATTACATAAAATCGAAGCCATCCGATAGCACCGAGAGTTGATTATAGTCTTGTAGTCTACATTATTTTAAGGCCCAAAGAAGGACCGTCAATAGGTAGATTTAGGTCTTACATAATGCATGTTAAAAGACTTACAGATGTCTGATACACGAGTAGGAAAATTTGGAGGTTTGTGTTTTTACAATATTCTGTGTAAAACAAGAAATAAATTGGGAATAATAAAGCGAAAAGCTGACAAAAGTTCGTGACAATTGCCTTGATTTGATACGATTTTGATTGACAGCTTGATTCTAAAGGGCAACGCCCGTGTAACTTTGTATATACTTTGCGACTGCCAAAGTATGAATACGTAAAAGTCAAAGGGTCATTCAGAGACTAAAAAGCATTTACATTTCTATGATTATGATTAAGGAAAGAATTTGTCCATGGGAAAGAATTTGTCCATGGCTTCGCCCAACTTCCGATTGCTTTTATGGTGTCAATTTCTTTCAAATTGAACATAAAATTTTGTTTTTTGTTCCTCAAATATGAGGATAATCTTAACTCTTTGTAACAAAGCTAAATTAAATTTGAAAACAATAATTGTGGATTAAGTTTTAGGTTTATAATTAAGTCATAGATAATATTCAGTGTTTGTCTTGGTTCAGTGCCTATGATCAAAAATGAAGAATGTATGACATTACCCTGGGGCTATAGCTAAACCTTTTAAGAAGCAAGTTACAAAGAAACTGTTAAGATATCCCTATTTTGCTTCCGTATTTTACGAAGCCGTTATGGGCAGTATGCCAATCCACTCGCCATTTGCCGAGATGCTCTCGGGGCTCGATTAAAATCCACACGCGTGTTCCGAGTGATCCTGAATATGGCGAAGGAGCAGTCGCAGGTGAGTTGTGAAATTCTTGGGATTCTTTATGTTTTATGTTTTGACGTATCTTTCTTTTGGTGAATTTAAGTTGTAGTTGCTTTATGTTATTATTTAATTTGACCATGCACTAAGCAAGTTAGCCACAAAAAGCCTATGTAGACTGAATTTCAAGCTGACAACTTCGGCACAATTATACTAACTTTGCTATACTGTACTTCACACACAGAATCACTGGTCTCTTATTAAGGGTGTCTGGTGCTATGCCATCGATATGTCTGCAACCAGCTTTGAACTTTAATACTAAGTTGTTTCGATATTGTATTGATGTAATGCATGCTTTATAAATGCTATGCAATATTCTGAAAAATTAAATGTTGAATATCATTTAGAACACCCCATTGTATTAACTATACCCCACTGATTTCTGCTTTTATGATGTAGCTATCTGTTGTTCTTGGGATAATGACACATGTGTGTATTAACCCTACTTATGCATCTGCAAATACATATGATATTTATTTTATCTGTAGTTGGGCAGTCAGATCGGGGCAACTGGGGCAGAAATGTTGGAGCCATCAATTGAGACTTTGGTAGAAATCTTTTTTTTATTTTATTTTGTTTTGTTTATTTATATATATGTATATTATTTATTAGCTAGGGGCAATATATGTGTGTAGTAGTGTTCACTCTTTTCACTTTTTAATGGTGTTGGTATCTACTGTTAATCTGAATATTTTGTTATATTGAAATATCATAAATATTTGTAGTATTTAACATATATTCATCAAAATAAAGTCACAACATGAAAACTTACAAACCTATTTCTTACAGTGATGTGAAGAAAAAAAAACACAACAGTAAAGTACTCATAAACTCCCTTGCTAACTCATTGCTCAGATCACAAATTAATCCCCCTTTGTAGACAGTAGTTCAAAGTGCCAGACTCTTTCCCTTGCCAATTTGATCATTATATATTTGTGATAAATGACAGAAAGGGTTAAGTCAGAAAGATAAGGTCCAGTCTTTTTTAGCTTTCAATTTTCAGTGGGATAATTAAATGTCATGACGAGCTATCGATCAGTGTAAAATGCAAGGTACAGTGCCAAATCTTTGTGAAAAATCGCAAAACAGCCTTACATTTCTGACCCTAACATAGCTGCCATCCATCACAATGGTCATCATATATATAAAGGCCAGGGAAAGTGGCTACTTCCACCTACAGAAATTTTCGTAGCACCGGTATAGTGTTTGAGCCACCTGAACAAAATCAAAATATGCTTCCATGATGAAATCTGTGAATTAGCACTAAATATACATTAAGAATAATACTGCCCATTTCAAATCTTAACAATAACTGCTACCTTCATTGGTCATTTCATGGCTCCCAATCATTTTGTTAAAGGAGCTAAATCGCTAATATTTGGGGCCTAGAAATTTACCCATATGGGTCGCAACACATAAAATAATCTTATATGAATGTATCTTGTCTCAAATTTTATTCACACATCAAGGGTATTACCTCATTTACATACAGTAGTAGGCCTAATCATCAAACAAGATGATCAGTTAGCTGGAGTTATTCAGTCTAAACTGATAAAATGTCTTATTTGAATAAAAAGCTGCTGCAACAATATACTGCAATATCAATGTATAGTAATATTAATTGATATCTCACAATACAATTTTTTGTGTACCAGATATTCAGTATGACCATTTACTAAGTTGAATCCCTGTTACAACATTTTCAAAAATTTGTGTAAACAGTATATCTTTTCTCTAATTTGAGAAATATAATATTTAGAAGATTTGATAAAAAACTCTAATGTTCTATATATATATATATATTCTTTTAAACATAATTTATCGTTAATTAATAATTAATATATTGTATTATATTCTTTGTGATGACTGTCTTAGATATGTACAGTCCTTTAGGATAATACTGCTATTATTTCTTGTACCGAATGTGGAAATCACAGAGATGGTGTATCGGCCATTGTTCTGGTGCTCTGAAATAGAACAACCCCTACCATGAAACACATATAAATATTAGAAACGAAACATGTTGTGTTAAAATACAAAAAACAATCTAGATTATAATAGCATTGTTTGGAGAAATCTTACATAAAACTATGATACACAAATTAATATCTTCACTGTCAGAAAACTCATAGGAATTCTTAATGTTATAATGAAGACCTAACATGCATTCTTGTTTGATTTGATAAACATGTTTGAAATGTGTTCATAACATCAATTTATTGGGCCATCGTTGTGGTAATATTATTATCTCCCTTTACTTTTATCACACTTATATTATCTTTCATCAATGTGTGATATTCCATTGATATTGTATAAAGTATAAAAAAGATGAAGTGTTATTTTAATTTTTCATGTCAATGAGTCATTTACAGCAACAAAGAGCACTTGCAATATCAAAGTTACACTAAGCTACATGTATAGGTTACAGTGACCAGATTTCTATTAATACGGATGTACATAAATAGAAACTTGGATGGAATTCTAATAATATGCATGTATGTTTGAATATGTTCATAAATGCTTTGCTATAGTTTATTATCTAAAACTTTGATTTTTATCTTCTTACTGTTCCATATTTAGGTACAACATGTCGACCTCAACTCAGAGTTATTCTTGGATATTCTTACGAAGGAGGAGAAGGAAGCCCTCCTTACAAAAAAAATGGAAGAAATAAGGAAGAAAAATGATGCAATCAGAAAACGCCATGAGGTGGAGTAAAATTTAAAATAACTTATTGTATAGATTAAAGATACAATGCATTTTCCTTATTTAAAATTTAAGGTCTGAACTATATTCTATAGGTGGTAATCTAGATGTTTAAAGCAAAAACCATAGCTGTCCTGACCTAGATGTTTATGGACAATTTTGCCCAGACAGCAACACTAAGGCCTACTCTTATTTCAAATTATAGCTGTTTTTAATAAGACTATGTTTAATTGTCTGTATTTACTTTTTACTTTGTAATAAGGCTAAAAGATAAATGGTTTGGTTCAGGTCAGTTTGCACATTAGGGTTGGGTCTATAGGTACAGAATTTTTTTTTATTTGATTTTGATGCACAACATTGCACACAATTCTTCTACTGCCTTCTTCTTTATACATCCACATTTTCATGTGGATGTACATTGCCGTCGCCCCTATCCATCTCTCTGGACGTCCGCCCGTCCACAATTTTTTTGTGGACAGTCATATAGTAAGTGCAGGAGGAGGTCACAATTTTTTATCTGATTTTGATGAAACTTTAAATACATGTTTATAACCCAAAGATCTATATTAGCGCATATTGGACTGTACCTTCCTGAATTGTACAAAAACTGTCATTTTTAGCCTGTGGTCCTTCTAGAGGTAACAATTGTTATCCAATTTAAAAAAAACATTTGAATATGTTACTGTTACACCGTAAAAGGAACAATCTTAATGCAAATATGTGCATTTTAACACGTGAAGAGATGAATACTTTGGTATAAACTAATGAATATGTGATGTTTGGTATTGAAGTTAATAATGTATATTATTGTCTGACACAGTTTTATTTCATTTCAGGAAATAGAAGCTGATAAGAAAACTGCTGTAAAAAATGGATGCTATAAATTTCCTGCTCCTAAGAAAGACAGATCACATTCATCGTCATCACCACATCATGCCGATAATAATCCTGTAAAAACTCGTCGAGGAGGACAGGTAACATTAATAAAGGCTGCTGATGACAACAAAAGTTTAATTTTCTGAGTTATGCCTACATGTATTTCCATCAAAAGTGGCATGAACAATGCTAATTACAAGTCTGAGAAATGCAAGGGATAATTTTTGGCTATGGACTGTGGTTCACTATTTTTGTCTGATTTTTACGAAATTTGAAATATTGGTATGTCTCAGGGTTCAATTTAGTCTAAAACCAATGAGAAGCAAATTTTTGTGACAGATTCACATTTTGGCTAATCAATTCAAAATTTGAATAGCATTTGCTCAGATTTGAGGAGCAGTAAACCATATAACACAAAAATTTGCAGTTCTGATTTGTCGGGGTATAAGTCGATACATTTTCCCCACCTAAGTCCGGCCTTCGTCGTATACTCCGCTTCGACTTATATACGGATGAAGGTAAAAAAAAACTTGACATCTCCCCCCAAAAATTCAGTTACCGTCTCTCCACGATGCTGGATGCACTGATTGTCTAAAACAAAACTTCATGTACTTTAAGTAACACCATTCCAATCGAAATATTTGTAGACGTGGCTTTGCTTGTTTATTTCTTTATTCAAAAACATCACTCTCTCCCCCTTCCAAATATTATCAACCCGAGAATATGCCATCAAAATAAAATCTTTTCTCAGACATTCGTCAAAAAATGGCACAATTCCGTTATTTCACGTGTCTACTTTTACTTTTCAGTTAGATTAATCAATCATACAATACTGCGTTGTTTAATTCTATTTTTAGTAACATATTTTAAGAACACGTGTGATTGAAACGGGGTCTGCATTATCTTATAGTTATCGGATATATTGAAATAAAAACTGGTTCAAATTAATCAAGACCACAACTTGGAATATTAAACAAGTTAGTCCTGCATTTATAAATTGATTTTTTCGTGCCTAATTAATATTGAGTCAATTTGTCTTAGCGTATACCGACACAGTATTATTATATTACACTAGCCTCACTAGAAGTACTAGAACAGGATCTAGGACAGTCTGAAATTTGATGATTGCTACCGTACGCATTGACAAACATTTGTCTTATAGCCTATACCGCTTCGACTTTTATATGATACTCCACATTCATCCAAAATATGATGAATCGCACTTCACAAGTTTAAAAGCAATTTTTGGCTAATCAATAAAATAATTATATCGCTTATTGCTGCGATTTGAGTCGCTTTTTGCGATGCGATATCGCTTAAATTGAACTCTGGTCTGTCTATCAAACATCTCAGTTCCTTTCAGTATGACCCCTGATAATACGAAAAATTATGTTTTTTAGCTTGTGGACATTCTAGATGAAACTTGAAATGCATGTTTATAACCTAAAGATCTTGGTTCCTTTGGATATTTGCGTATATCGGATTGTAACTTCCTGAATTATGGTCGCTGATTTACGAAAAATTGTGTTTTTAAGCTTGTGATCCCTCTAGAGGTCACAATTTTTATCCGATTCGTGGAAATCGGACCAAAACTCAGGGACAAAATGGTCTCACCTTGTACGCAAAAAGTGTAAATATATGGTATATCAAAGTTTTTGACCCTCTAGAGGGCACTATTTTCATCTGATTTTTATTTGAAACTTGAAATACATATTTATAACCCACAGATCTTGGTTCCTTTCGATATTTGCTCGTGGGTTTGGCTTGTGGATCGTAGAGGTCAGAATTGTTATCCAATTTAAAAAATCTTTTGAATATATCATAGTTATACCCTTAAATATATAACCATTCCACCATAATGAAGGTTGAATTAGAATTTCTGAAAAATCGAAATGAAACTGCCAGACAAAATGGCTGCTTTTTGTACGCACATTGTGTAAAAGTATGTATTACGAAGGTTGTTAACCCTCTAGAGGTGACAATTTTTATCCGATATTTATTACACTTAAGATGTATCCCGATATCTAAAAGATCTCAGTCTCTTTCAATATTTGCGCATTTCAAACCATAACTGTCTGGATTATGTTCTGTGATTGTACGAAAAAATTGCTTTGTTTATTTATAGCTTGTACTCTATCCATCTCTGACAACTGGTTGATGGTCCAAGAGTATATATTTACTTTTTACATCTGAAATGTTGTATTTGAAAAAAACTTGTGGACGTATTCAAAGAATTTACCGTCAGTGGAGCCGGTCATGATTGTTTACTACAGATGACGTGGACTGTGTGTCCTACGTCATAATTTATTCAAGAACTGATCTAGATGGGAGAAATCTTCTCGTTTGCTATAAATATTTGTTTTTCTTTATGCTTTTATATTCATTATTAATTTGATTGGGGTCTAAAAGTTAGTTCATATCTTAGACTACTCAACTCTAATAAAGTTTTTATTTTACATGCACATCAATATGTACAAGAAACTTTGTTTTTTTAATTCCATCCAAACGACTAGATAGAGGGTATACTATATCTAATCAGGCTATGATAAACTATTGAAAAGTAGGCTCTCTTGGTGATTGAAATAACGAATTCAAGAAAAAGATCTTTTAAGTCTGTGTTCAGAACACATATAAAGAGAACAGCTACAGGTTTGGTGGCAGAAACGTGATGTTGACAAGACATTAAAACCACATTCTTTTCCTGTTATTAGCTTTAATTCTAAACTTTTTTATGTGTATTTGTTTCTCATAGAATTTTCCAGGAGAGCCATCATATAATTTTTTATCTGATCAGAGGAGAGAGGGACCACTTTCTCCGCATGATGAATCAAGACGTCACCATAAAAATTATGGAGGTGAAGATTTTGGTAATATTAAAACACATATGGCACAAAAAAGAGAAAAACATGTAAGTTATTTTATTAAAGAAGGTATATATGAAAACCTACATATTAGTATAATATGAGTTTAAATAAACTGATTTTAATTCAATTTGTTAAAATATTCATTGTAATATCTAATCAGATAACCAGTACGTTCTGTGAATTTATGTGAACAGTCCAAATTGAATGATAGCTATTTGCATCTGGTTACTCAAGTCTACACATGATCTCGCATTGTTTTCCTTCTAATATGGAAGATACGATAATAAGGGCACATATTACTCCTTTTTAATGAATTGAAATTTTATAACTCCCCATTATGCCAACCATATAATGGTGCCAAGTTATTTTTATAACCCCAAACTGGAATGTGGATATATTCTCATGTCAGTCCTATCCGTTTGTCTGTCGTCCATAATTGTCCCCCGCCTTTCGAAGAAAGTTGGGGGACTATTAAAATGGGTTCGTCCGTCTGTCTGTCTGTCTGTCTGTCTGTCTGTCCTTCTGTCTGTCCGTCTGTCTGTCCGTCTGTCTGTCCGTCACACTTTTTGGGACACAATAACTCTCTTCCTAATTGAGCTAGAATGTTCAAACTTGGTGTATGTGTTTATTAGGTCAATGCCTTGATGGAGTTCGAAGATGAGCATTTTCCGCTTAGGGTAAGCAGAGATAAGCAATTTGATTGGTTGATGCTTTGGGACACGATAACTTTAGTTCTAATTAAGTGAGATTGATGAAACTTGGTGTATAGTTTCATTATAGTAATACCTTGACTAAGTTCGATAATGAGCATTTTCTGCTCAGGGTAAGCAGAGCTATACGCAATTTGATTGGTCGAGAATTTGGAACACAATAACTCTCCTTCTAATTTAGTTAAAATGTTCAAACTTGGTGTATATGCTTATTAGGTCAATGCCTTGATGGAGTTCGAAGATGAGCATTTTCTGCTTAGGGTAAGCAGAGATAAGCAATTTGATTGGTTGATGCTTTGGGACACGATAACTTTAGTTCTAATTAAGTGAGATTGATGAAACTTGGTGTATAGTTTCATTATAGTAATACCTTGACTAAGTTCGATAATGAGCATTTTCTGCTCAGGGTAAGCAGAGCTATACGCAATTTGATTGGTCAAGAATTTGGAACACAATAACTCTCCTTCTAATTTAGTTAAAATGTTCAAACTTGGTGTATATTCTTATTAGGTCAATGCCTTGATGGAGTTCGAAGATGAGCATTTTCCGCTTAGCGTAAGCAGAGATAAGCAATTTGATTGGTTGATGCTTTGGGACACGATAACTTGAGTTCTAATTAATTGAGAGTGATGAAACTTGGTGTATAGTTTCATTACAGTAATACCTTGACTAAGTTCGATAATTAGCATTTTCTACTCGGGGTAAGCAGAGCGATACGCAATTTGATTGGTCGAGACTATGGAACACAATAACTCTCCTTCTAATTGAGTTAAAATGTTCAAACTTGGTGTATATGCTTATTAGGTCAATGCCTTGATGGAGTTCGAAGATGAGCATTTTCCGCTTAGGGTAGGCAGAGATAAGCAATTTGATTGGTTGATGCTTTGAGACACGATAACTTTAGTTCTAATTAAGTGAGAGTGATGAAACTTTGTGTATAGTTTCATTACAGTAATACCTTGATTAAGTTCGATAATGAGCATTTTCTGCTCAGGGTAAGCAGAGCGATAAGCAATTTGATTTGCCGAGACTTTGGAACACAATAACTCTCCTTCGAATTGAGTTAAAATGTTCAAAATTGGTGTGTATGCTTATTAGGTCAATGCCTTGATGGAGTTCGAAGATGAGCATTTTCTTCTTACGGTAGGCAGAGATAAGCAATTTTTGGATGACACTTCGTGTTCAGTTTGATTGGTCGATACGTTTGAAAAAAATAAATGTGCGATTAATTAATATGTGTCATCTATTTATTTTGGGATTTCGGCGGGGGACATCAGCCTCACTGTTGGCTTGTTTCTTTTGAACACTCTTAAGATTTTTTATGATTTTGTTTATATTAGTGTGATTATGTCACCAATTATTGAATTTCAATTATTGCCTTAGATCATTCTTCAAAGTCTTGTCAACACTCTAGTGTCAGAAGTTATTGTCCGATCTGCTTGAAATTTAACTTCCCTGTTAAAATTAGTGAAACAAAACAATATATTCATGTTAGTGACTTCTGGAATTCTAAGTTTTGCTAAGAAATTCCACTTTTAACACAGTTATTATATTTTAGTGTGTATATTATGTTGTTGATTTTATCTTTTGGTATAGGATGGTGATAGACAACCTCCAATGGCAAAATCCAAAGTAGAAATGACGGCAACTATGACTGGTAAAGAGAGACGACAGTATCAAGAATGGAAAAGTGAAAGAGATAGAGTTGACAAAGCTCGAATAAATAGACAAAAGACTGCTTCTGGAGATTGGAGAAGATCTTGGGACTGTGAAAAAATGCAACAAGAGTAGGGCTCTAATATTATGATTATATTCAAATATACTGTAATAATATGTTTGCACAATTTATGATATTGTCAATATTTCTCTTGGAATAATAATACGTGATGCATTTATATCTATAGCGGAAGTCATCTCTTAGGGTGACAAGGAGTAGGGTTGCCTGTCCAACCTCGTTGGCTTTCTCTGCATCCTCTTAGGTTTTTTGGGGGACAAAATAACTTGGTGTAGGTGTTTATTAGGTGAATACCTTGATGGAGTTCAAAGATGAGCATTTTCTGCTTATTCTTAGCAGAGATAAGCAATTTGATTGGTTGATGCTTTGGTACGTGATAACTGTAGTTCTAATTAAGTGAAAGTGATGAAACTTGACTAAGTGCGATAATGATTAATGTGCAATAAATCAATATTAAATATTGAAATTTTACTTAGGGATCTAAGCATGGGACATCAGCCTCACTGTTGGCTCGATTTTCATTCTCATGGACATCAGTTTTCAGATTGCATTAATGACTGCCTTTATTAATGTTCACTCAGTTGGGCTATTCAGTAAGCTAGAAAATTTTTACTATAGATAGAAGCTAATCAAAACCAAGACTTCCAACTTGGATTTTAATATTGAAGTTTCTTTTTTAGAATTGATGGGCCAAATGCACCTAGAAAAATGGAACCAGCAAAACGTCCAGGTAATATTTTATGATAGATATGATTTTTTTTTAATAAAATGAAAATCTATTATTTATAATCAAGATCTATAAAACTAAATTTTGAAGCATGGTTCCTTTCACACCTTGATTTCTATTTTGATATGTTTTGCCAAAAGGTATTTATCAATAAACTTACAAATAACAGAATTTTGTTTGAGCTATTTGTTTACTTTAAGCTGGCCGAATTGGCAGTGGACGGTTTGATAGACATGAAGAAAGACCGAAAATTGATAGCCCACCCCATCCACGTGGTAAGTACACTGAAAATAATTGTAAAGTTCTTTAAAACAAGAATTGGAAAGCAAAGCAACTTTGTGCCTCAAAATATGAATAATGAAAGTTTGTGATATTTGAATATACATGTAGCATTTTATTTCATGTTAAGGGCATTGCCATGTCTGGTAACTTCGCAATAATTCTATATTATTTGGGGGGTTGGGATGGCCAAGTGGTCTAGAGTGCCGCGCTTCGACCTCTAGCTGGCCTGTCACCTCTGGCTTGTGGCTCTGGTTTCGATCCCTGGTGTGAGTGTATGTGGCTTAGTTTGTATTGAGTGGACGTTAAACCCCATTTCTCTCTCTCTCTCTCTCTCTCTCTCTCTCTCTATTATTTTTTAAACTCTGTTCCACATAAATTTGGTAATAACTTTAATTAGACATCTAAAGCTATGATTCAAGTCATAGTTTCCGCACATATCTCTTGTGGTTTTAAAGATAAATAGTCCATTTTCAGCATAAATCTACAAAATTATCAGTCTTGACTGATCAAAATTAAATTATTTTTGGCATGCAGATAGCTAAGCTAAGCCTCTGTTATATTACAGGAGAGTTTTTTCATGGTACCAATATATAATACCCAAATTCCTGAAAATTAAAATATTTCACAGGTCGTTAGGTAAACTGACCTGAAATAAAATCTATTTCATATTATCATGATTTGACACCAAGTGTGTTAAAATAGATATTTGGATAAAATATCATGAATTGCTAATGAGTAGACTCCGCCACTTCTGCCTGTGTATTGGTTGTGAAAAATAATGAGATTTTTGTCCCACAAAACAAAGAAAACGAATCAAGCCATTTTTTTGGCATCGGCAGCAGTCAAAAAGACTGGTTATTTGAGATGGAAAGAATGCTCTCTAGTAGCTGTGTATCAGAAATGACCAAAACGTGGCTACAGAAATCAAGAAAGCCAAGCTACCATATTTACTGTGCAGACTGAAACAACTTCGGATACTTTTTTTTAGATCAATCAAGGTCAGGGATTCTCTTCCTTTGACCAACTATCCTGACATATTCGGAGAGTTGAACGTTTCTTTCTGTTGATGATTTAGGTGAGAGGTACTAAGGTATCACTCAGAAATAGTTTGGAAAGTTAGTGCGAATCTTAGACATGGCAACACCCTTAAATATCAAAATGAGTGTTAACTTAAAAGGAGATATTTCACATAAATTGGGGGATTCGGTGATGGAGTGGTGTGTCTGTTCGCATGAGTCTGATCCCAATTTGTATGGGCATGGAGTAGGGTTGTCGTCAAACACTGGATTTCTCTACCCGTACTCCAATTTCCTTTGTGCAAACAAATAATTGAAATAAAAATATAGCAATGTTAGTTCTGAAATGTGATTGTTGAGTATTTGTAAAATCACATTTATCTCTTTCTTCCCATACAAACCAATATAAATGGCTGCTGTATTAGAATTAAATGACTAATAAGTGAATAACACACTGCACTGAGAACGTATTTTTAATGTGTTTCAGGAGTACAAATAGATCATGATGGTCCTCCACCTCCACGAGGTAGGGGGAGAGGGAGAGGAAGAGGTCGAGGAAGAGGAAAAGGACACAGTCCAGAAAAATCCAAATCTAAAGCCTTTTCACCAGATAGTGAAGGTCGACATGTTGAATGCCAACGGGATAGTTTAACTGTAAAGATAGATAATAGTAAACCTAGTGAACACCTGGTAGAGGTAGAATATCAAGACGATGATCAAAATCCAATACAGCGCCCTAAAATAAATTCTGCTTCCAATAGCACTTGCTCAGCAAAGTCTCCATCAGAGTTATCATGGGAGGATGAACTTGGTGGTTTCGAACCTTCAAAGGATGCAGTGGACATCTATCTTATGGACCCTGGTGATAAAAAAGACAGAATTAGTGGTTCATCTGATTACCTTTCTAATGGCTTAAAATCAGGTCAACAAAACCGACAGTTATTTTCTGATGACGATGAAAAAGATCCCTTAAAACTAAACTGTAAATTAAATCCCGATGCTCCAGCATTTTTACCAACCTCTCCTGAGATTATGAAAACTCCACCTGGTCACGTCAAAGTCGTAGACTGGGTGGCTGATGTCACTGCCAATTTAAGTCCGTTATCACCTACTTCAAGTAATACTCCACAATCATCTGACAAGAAAAAACCCATAAGTAATGTCAACAAAACTGAACTCTCTAACACTGGAAATGTTAAGAAAGAATTGACTTTTTTGCCAGATAACAAACAAAAACTTGTTGATCCACCAGTTAGTAATACTTCTAGTGAAACTGAAGCAAGACATGTGACTAACACAAAATCAGAGCCACAAACTGTGCCTGTCGAAACCCAATCTGAGAATTTTATCAAAGCAGGATCTCCTTTAGTTGAGGCCGTCCTCAATACAACAGACCTCAATGAGAATCTGTCCAAGAAGGTACCAGTAAAAATAGAATCTTTGAACAAAGATGTTGAGTCATTATCTGCTCAAGATATGGCTATCACCAAGAAATCTGAACTCACAGTAACTTCTGATAATTCTGAGTCATTAGCTTTAGAACTAGAGGCTGCAACCGGTAACTCAGAACCATTGTCTTCTGAGATTAAAGCAGAGTCCAAGAATTCTGAATCTTTATTTTCAGAATTGGAGGCAGCAGCCAAGAAGCCTGAACCAGTGTCTGAGGAAATTGAAGCTGCATCCAAGAATTCTGTGTCGTCGTCTTCAGGGCAGAAGGTAGAAACCAATAATTCTGAATCATTATTTTCAGAATTGAAAGCGGCATCCAAAAATACAGAATCCTTGTCAGCAGAATTTGAAGGAACATCCAAGAATTCTGTGCCCTTATCTTTGAGACAGAAGGCAGAAAATAATAATACGGAATCATTATTTGCAGAATTGGAAACAGCATCCAAAGAGACAGAATCATTGTCAGCAGAAATAGAAGCAGCATCCAAGAAATCTCTGCCATTGTCTGAAGACCCCAGTGCAGGATCGAAAACGTCTGAACCATTAAAAGTAGAACCCGAATCCGATACATCGAAATCTGTGGCTTCAGAACTGGATGCGGCACCTAAAAACCAGTCTGAATCATTATCAGCTGAACTTGAAACAACATCTAAGAATTCTACATCATTATCTGAAGAACTGGAATCAGCCTTAAACACAGGACCAACAACATTTGCTGTTGAAAGTTGAATGTGATTCCGGTAATCTTTATATCTTATTAACATACTGCTAACATAAAAATTATATTTTAAAACATGTAAGACACCAGGGATTTTAACGGAGTGCTTGCGAGATGTAATGCAGCTGAAATGTGATTTGGGCATGATTCTTGGTTGGGCATTTACTGATAACAATATCAACCCTCAAAAAACTGCACCATACAGTGAAATCGAGGCTCAAGGGTTAAAAATCAATCAATAATAAATAACTTGTGTGTCTACCTCTTGCAGTCACACGACCCATGCAACAATCACTGATGGAAAAGCCTTCATAGTTGCTTTAGGACCCTTCCCCATTCTTGCTCCAGTGCTACTTCCTGTAGCTCTTGTACTCATACACACACTCTTGAAATAACGTTCAGAGTCAGTCATGGCATATGTGTCTTCCATAAAACTGTAGGAGCTCGACTGACCCTAGAATTTTAAACACCACCTTTGATATTCCCATGTCTAACAGCACACATGAAATAAGCTATACCTGTTTGGTCTTGAGATCATGAGGTCATACAGGTGAACTTTGATGGAAAGAAACAGGTTATTTGGGGGTTTATTGTTTTTTCTCAATAATTAACTCAACAAAAGTATATGCATACTTTCTCTACAGCTCAACTATTCAGACAATTTCAAGCAGTTGTATTCTGTTTTATTATACAGGCTGTGGTAGAGAAGATAGGTGTAATATTTTAGAGTGGATGGTGGTATGTCAGTCGTCAACACAAGATTTGTGTACAGAGCAAGTATAATAATAGTATGGATTGTTGTGGCTTATATATATGTGCATCGATATTGTAATACATTTTGTACATGTACATTTCATTCAGTCCATGGTTCCTAATTTCAGGTGTTGTAAACAATTATACTAGCAATTCAATGTGTTCATTGCTTAATGTAATATTATTGCAATTCTTGCCTTTTGTTTGAAATTGCATTGTAAAAAGAGAAACCATGTTTACCTTATAGTGTTAAACTAGTCTACGACGCTAGATATTGTGGAGGATAAATTTTCGAAGATTCCACAATATTTTTTAGCTTATAATGCTTCTCCAATCTCCACAGTTATTCAATTTTATTCAAAATTGGTATACTTTGTTTTTCGATGCATCTTTTCTAATAGGTTTAAAGATGACAGGTTACATATGGCCATGGTTAGAGACATTTAGGTCATTTCTGTACAAAGTATAATACTACATTGTAGTATTCTCAGCCCAACTGCTTGTGGAGTTATGGCCCTAGATCTGAAATAAATAGCTTTTTAATATGGTATCAATCAGCATTCAACGATTTCGAAAAAAAAACCGTAGTTGATATGTTGCTATCTGCAGGTGGTGTAATGCTCAGATTTTCTTCCAGATTTTCAGTTATTCAAGGATCACACAATTTTCACCTTCTAATGTTAAGGATAAAATCCAAGAACACCCTGTTTAATTATGACAGATCTACAGTCAAACACTTTTTTTCTGAATATCCAGAACCTTAATGTCACTGTATTTAAGGGAAAATTAAAGTATGGTTAATCAGGTTTGATGTATTCAAAATCTGTTATAATTTAAACATGTAAAATAGAGACTGTGTGACCATCATTATATATTCAATCAGTGTATCTTTTGAGATTACTAATGGTGGTCAAAGTCCAATGTTATTCTTCTCTGTTATATTTATATGAAAAATAAAATGCAAAAAAAGAATCTATACCCGTAAGTATTAGCCAACACTATATAAATGACATTTTGTATTATTTATATATAATTGTATATATATACTTTGTTATTTATTTTATACACAATGTACCATAGTAATATTTGTTATATGTTTAGATTTGAATTTTGTATCTATATTGTACATTAATTCCACCCTACAAATACTATAACCCTAGAATAATGATACTTGAGCATAATACTGGTATAAAATGAATTCTTCTTTGATATATATAATGCTGTACGTATATACCGATACTGAGAGAGGTACATGCAAGACAATCTTGCAAATAATTTACGAAACATGGTGGTGATGGTACAATCATATCCAAACATCTGACGTCAATCTTTACGGCACTGACAAACTTAGTCTAGTTATTTTAGGGATCAGTAGTGGAATACCGCGTTTTATCAGTGAAATTAATGTGTTATTCCACTGGCTAGCAGTAGTCCATGTTGTTTTACCTAAAATGATTGTAAAATCATAAAATAAATAGAACATTTGTCGTTTTGTTGTGAATAACATATTTTATTTCATCTCTTAAGCAAGAAAACGTTTATATTTTCTTGCTTCTCGATGAAATAAAATATGTTATTCACTCTAAATCGACAAATATCCACTATATATTACAGTAAGTGCAGATCATTAAGAGTAGATTTATATGTAATTTGGTAGGATGGTATATATATCGTTTATTTTGATATTCACAAAAATGGATTTATGTGGAAAAAAAGTATATTACTACAGTATATATAATAATGTCATATATTTTGAATAGAATTTTAGAGATTGTGATTTATTTATTTTATCAACGTAATCAAGGTTAGAATTCCAGGGACAACCTTAAGGTTATGGAAGTACCTAACTTGAAGGAGAACAATCTCCTAAACTTTCACCATATTAAGGTTGTTATTTGAATTCAGGTCCAGTTATCACTACTTGCTAGTTGAAGACATAAGACGAACAGTACTTAATTATAGAATGGTTATTGAGTACTGTCATAGACTAAGGACAAATATATATTGTGTAATTTCTTGTAATTTTATAATGTGATGTCTCTAGTATCAAAGATTCTACAATGAAACACCCTGTATTTCTTTCCGTCTGTAAATTCAATTACCCGGTAAATAAAATCTTTAACGAAAAATGCAAGAAACTAGTTTATCATGTAAATCGTAAAAAATTCTTTGATTGTGATAGTGTTAGAAATTAAATTATCATATACAGCATAAAAATTAGAAATGTAACCATTTTATTGTTCTTTGAACAACATAATAGTATTGTTGAATTTAAAAAAATTTATTCTGGACTGTACAAAAGCTACATTGTGCCTTAATATTTGTAAGTGCTTTATCACTTAATGGCTGTGTTTATTCACAGCAGTCCATGTTTTGTGAAAAGATTAATTGCCTTTTACATGTTTATAATGGAATCTCACTCAGCTTAATGTATAGACATGAAGGCATGACTGATAGTAGCAGTAGAATTATGCAACACTGTTTGACTCTATTACTAGTGTTCACTGACTGTTCACATATTCTGCAAACCATTTTATTCTTTCGTTGTTATCAGTATAACTTCAGAACAGAATATGAGATTTGGTGTGTAAGAGTAAGAAGTTTTGGGCAATTGTATTTTTGTATTGAGTAAAGAATTAAAAAGTCATATATAATGATTTTGAAAAGGAGAAGAAAATTGTAATTATTAGGCGTGGTAAATCTGTGGGGGGGTTTTATCCATATATATATAATTGTCTTGGTATTATTTACCTATATATATCATTCATAATAACCTGGTTGTATGATTACAATACAAATAACTGCTGGCACCAACTTCCCTTTGTGATCAGTCTGACATTGTAACAATCTTTGGTTCTTTGATTATATAAAGGGAGTATAAATAAGGGCATTAAAATCTTTCAATACAAATTGAAGTCTTTTTTTAACTCCCACCTTTTCGATCTCTAATCCAGTTCATTGTTAAAAACTTAGTCAGTATTTAGAAACACACTGTAAAGGATGAAAATTGTTCATTTTACTTTTGGCAAAATTGCTACATGAGAGAATTGATGTAGCCAATTAATATTTATATTATCATGGGGCATGATCTACATTTAATTGCTGTTATTTACCAATAAACACCAATATCAAGGTAGTTAAGAGATTTAGAAACAATTAATAGCAGATTAAATGCTCCCTTCATTCTACCTCACAGGTTATTATATAGTAGATATTGGCCTTATTTATCTCCCAGATTATAGTAAAATCAACAGACTTTAAAGCAGCATCTTATCCAATAGTAAACTTGATATTTTTTCTGTCTAATTTTTAAAATAATAAAATGTTTTTGATAATTTTCACCCAGTCTTTAAGTGAGGTATAAATTAATTATACTCTGTTTATATGTAAATATCGCTCTCGATTAAATCCAATGGTGTTTTTTTTTTCATTATTATTTAGCATGTGGTATTTTATATTTTACAATTTTTTTTATATCATTATATGATTTATTTAACATTTTTACAATAACAGAATTCAAGTCATGCTGTGCTTTCAACAAAAATTTAAAGAAAAAAAAAAACAAACAGAAAAAAAATATTGTAAAGATTTAAAAATTGCTTATAAACTGAAAGAAAATAAAGTATGTGAATTAATAGTTGAGCTTTTAATTTATTTTTAAGACTGGTTAAAGGGAGACAAGCCAAATCAATGTTTGTCAAGTTCCATATTCCTGAAGCAATGGCCCGAGAAATCCCTCTCTGACCATTGCTGGAATAGCGTCTGTTTCTTGAACTTATGCGGGAGTGTGTCTATTCTTTCCGTTCAATGAAAGCTATCACTTAAGTACAGCAACATGACAGTCCTTCGTTTAATCTGGATCTTCCCTAAAACTTTGGACAGTGATTTAAGTTATTAAAAACGGTGAAAGTATGTTCGTTTCCAAACAGTATTGTTTACATTTCATTCGACTTGATAGCCTCGTTTGTCACGCAATTAGTTTTACTGCAGTATTCTGCTATGCACGGGTTAATTAGGCCATGGACCGTATATAAACATATTTGGTCCAATATTGGCAGCTAGTGATTGGTTGGTAGACAGACTACTGACAAATCAAAATTTAAAACAACAATATCCACTCATAATAGCAGTGTGTAGTTGGATTACCTCTAATCAAACGCAACACTGCGCAGAGTATGGTCAAGTTCTTGGTTTTATACACTCTTAACAGGGGCATAAATGTCCATTCACCGCAAACTAGATGATGTACTATTTAAACTTCGGTATGTACAGAAATTGATGCCACTCTCACATCTGATTTTAGTGGAAATATTTTGATTTTTTGTAAAGCATTTGAATGCACTTGTCTGTGTGCAGATCAACAATTTTAATTATTTGTCATAAAAAAATATCTTCAATTGTGCCAAGGTTATATAAAACATCATCGAAAATTTGTGGATTTATTATCTTTTTCAATTTTTATGTTGCCACAAGACTAACAGATAGAAAAGGGGGAGAAAACATAATTATGAACATGTACACAAAATTTCCTGGGGTTAAAAAATGAAATGGGGTTTAACGTCTTAATGTTCTGCTCCTAACTGGGCTAATGAAGACAGTGTACTATGAGGGAAATTTTGCCAAGGGATCTTTTATATACACGCCAATGTGTACACGGGACCTTGTTTTTTTGTCCCATCGAACAACTAGACAGCTGTCCTTATCCGGCCCTCCGTCCTGCATCACTGACAATGGGAACCATGCCAGAAAATCTGGATGAACTTTGTCGGCCAATGCAGGGATCGAACACCTGCCCTGCAGGCTGGCGAGCCAGCATCTTACCCACTTAGCCACCGTGTAATCCTCCTGTGGTTAGACTTGGGCAAAACTAGTGGTCTAGAATGTCGCGCTTCGACCTCTAGCTGGCCGGTCACCTCTGGCTTGCGGCTGTGGTTTTGATCCCTGGTGTGAGCGTATGTAGCATGGAGATAGGGGTGCCTTCTCAACCTCGTAGGGTTCCTCCGGGCACTCCGGTTTCCTCCCACTGCTAAACATCCCTACGCGCAAGCGGATTATTGAATAAAAATTTTAAAAAACATGACCTAGTTTGTGTCGAATGGACGAGACGTTAAACCCTCCTCTCTCTCTCACAATTATTCCTAGACACTGTGTGGTAAAAAGGAATTATCTTTTGGTGCGAACTACAGCGAAGTGTACTGACATTAAATATTATAACTTGGATACTTGAAAAACTGAGTTGCTAATGATTTTTAAAAACAATGTTTATTACATGGACACTGATAGATACATAGTTAATCATGTACAGAACAGTATGAGTCATTTATCTGTCAAAATACAAAGTAATAGAAACATTTCTGAATCTTGTAAGTTTTCAAAACGGTTATCAATTTTGTTTCAGACAGAAAGCGGAAAATTTTTGATGTACTTCAAGATTAAACATTTGATGTGGATTGATATACACACCATATGTTACCCCGATGAACAGTGGGTAAACAATATGATTTTCATTAACCTCACAAAAATTTGATTGAATTAAATCCACATGCTTTTTCTTCATAAAAATCAATAGGGTTATGTCATGATAATGAGCGAGTATGAGCAGGGAATTATGCTTTAATTACATTCTAAACAGTTTCTGGAAAGGAATCTGTCAGAAAGATTATGGTGTTTGTAAGTACATTATAAACACAAGACTTTCACATGTAACCCCTAATCAATATTTAAGATAGTATATTGGGAGTTTAGGGTTATACATTATATTCATATTGTATAGAATTTGTGATTGAATTTCATGTTTACCCAGCAGGAAAATAGTTAGCAGATTTGGATTCATTTTCAAGAAACAGAACCCAACACTAGATGATCAGAACTTTTAACACATGTGCTGAAAAGTCATAAAGAAATTCATAGGGATTCATCTATTAATCAATTAGTATGGGAAATACTGAATGTCATTGGAATAAACTTTCTTTCATCTAAACTCAACAAACTAGGTGGTTATCATACTCTAGATTCAAATTTGGTTACATACATGTAAAGTGAAATATCTTTTTTATTACTTACACAGCACAAACCTGTACATGACTACATGCAAAACCGAATCAAGATTATGTAATTCTTTGGATTTCTTTTACGAAAGTCATCTTGATGGTTATTAAACAAAATATCAGAAATACATCCAAATATATTTAAACTTTATTTATATGGTTTAAGATTGCACTAAAAATAGCAATGATAAAATTCTGGACCACATATCAATGATATAACAGTTAAAAATTACAAAGACATGAACTCTCATATTCTAGGTTGTTCCACAGACACGCATAATTGTGTGGAATTATTGTTTGGAACAATAAATTGCTGGATTATTTTTTTTCTGAAGTACATGAAGGAAACTCATGACAATGTAATAATAACTAGAATGAAATAATTTGTACTATAATATATATAACAGTAAGGCTATCATAACTCATATCATAAATATAACAATTTAACAATAAATATAAGTATAGATAATATATAATGAAGCTTAAAACAATAGGGGACTAGAGAGAACACAAATCTAATTATCATCAATAATATAAATAGATTAAAATATTAATCAATAATATAATATAGATAAATTAAAATATCAATATTATGCATAATTTATAATGCTGTATAATATCTTCTCTAAAAAAATTACTCATTTTTTTCCAAATACAATTTAAAGAGTTAAAAAAAGAAATTCTTTAGCTGAACACATCTTGAAATGGGGAAATTTTTGATAAAAAGAAACATTGGATAACACATAATATTATTAGAAAATACGAATCATCACCATGTGTGTCAATATACATGTACAACAAGGTACCCTACATTCTCTAATGACAACTTTTGACCTACTTGTGAAATGTCAGAATCTATCAATTATCTGTGTACTGACTAATGGAATCCAAATAATTATCATTTGGTTCATTTTGGCAATAATTTTCGAGGTATGGGATAGAAGCTATTCCAGTAGAAATAAACAAAGAATAAAATAAAATGGTCCTGTCGATCGATATAGTATACACACCAATTTAGACTTTGGTTTAATACTTTCATTGTACATCTTCCTTAGTTACATTAAGACAAAGTATCAAAAGCTTAATTATGAGTAATCTAACAACTAAATCGACAAATTAATCTTTGTAAACAACCAAATATGGTGTAGTAAAGAAATTATGTCTAGAAATATATATTTTCTAATTATGAAAATTTCTAATTAAAAAAATTTGTGTACACATTTGAAATACATGTACTAAAATATTCCACTTACTTATATACATTTTCCTCCATACTACTATTGAGATTCTTGAAATATTAAATAACATAAACAATAAACATACATACACAGGACATTGTATACCTGTACATAAATCAAATATATTCATAATTTGTGACAATTCATATCATAAATGAATGTCTATAGGTGATAAGTTTATAAGAAGAATTCTGAAGGTTTCAAACATTTTCAAAATAAAAGTTGGTGTTATCAGAAAGCAATAATAAGATAGGAATCAAAACAATAAAATCAGAAAAGATGCATCCTTTAAAACAAGAAACTTGGATTCACATCTGATTAGTCATTTTGGAAGTTGGTAAATAAAGAAGAAATTGACCATTAAAGGAGATCAGAAGTCTTTAATTTACAGTACTGTTCATTTGTACCATCTAAAAGACAAACTTCAAAATATACATGGAAGAAGAAACTAGAAATTCTGACTAGAAATAAATGTCTAAAAACATTAAAAACATGGGACACGGAGGGAAATATTACATCAGATCCTTTTTCGTTATTTAAAATAGTTTCATTGTTAGATAAGAATTTCACATATAAAATATATACAAGTATTTTGATCTTTTTAAAAAATGCTTAAATCCATAGGTAGGATATAAATATTGACACACTAACTATAAACAACAAATATCGTTTAAGATTCAAATTACTCACATTGATTCTTTCATAATATCAAAGAAGAGCATTTTGAAAATAGATAATTTAACAATTTTAAGAGTATATGGAGTTCTATATTTCGTCGGTAGGTAGACGAAGTGACGTATCTTCATACCATAAGTAACTGACGATAAGTCACTTTGTCTACCTACCGACGATTTGATCAACTGGTTAGTAGGAAGCTTAATTTCATAAACATTTCATTATTTCATTATTGAACTAGCATGAATCAATAAAATTGTAATATTGTTTTGTAACAGACAAATATAAACACGATCCTTTGAGAAATGTTACATATTTAAGGCCTCATTCAACTCTATGAAAACACGATACTCTTATACCACTATATCATAAATTATGAGATCAAATTGTCTATCTAATTCCCAACTATATCCAAAACAATCGACAGTTGATTATTGTCCAAACATTAAGATAAAGTTGCCGACAGTAGAAAAGTTGATTTGGGGCTTTAAATATAAGTGTCTACTCAACAGAATTATTTCTATGCCAAATACATTTGTCGAGTATACTAACATTTAAAGTACAAATGTTAATTTACATAAATATATAGTCCTTTTAAGAAAAGATTTCATAAGAGTTTGTCACAAATTCCATGATAAAGGTTACTTCTCCTTTTTTAAATAAACTTTTTAAATAAACAATCTGATGATAATATTGTGAGGAAGAAAGTTTAGATGGGTATTGGGTACTGTATGTAGTACCGGTAAGAACATTTCCTTGATCAAGATATTTTAGATCTCATCTTCTTCTATAAGATAGTATATACCTGAAAAGAAATTATAGTTTTATTTCAGTTCACTAATTATAATACTTCATAGATTATAGATCAATATAGTAACAAATAGCAGATGTTGATATACTGAATACTTTGTATATCAACAAGCACAATCAATAGCCCATTTCTAACAGTAACAATACAGTTAACGACTCTCCTGATTGTCACAGCCGTTCACCTATCCATGAACATTTTAGTAGACATGTGTGGTGGTATCAAATACGTCCTGGGACTTGGTGGTATCTTACTGATGATAATCTATAAGCTATGAGTGATCAGTTTGGGTACTACGGTAGGAAATTAGCCTTTCTCGACAGAGTCCCTAAAAAGCCTCAGTCGGATGTTATTCTTAAACATTTTTATTGAATAAAAATGTCAAATTCAATTAAATTGTTTCAATTCATTTGCTGTTAATGTCCTCCATATACATACATGTATACGTTCAAATTCTTTGTCCAGAAAAAATTGAACTTGTATGGGCCGTGTTAAGGTGCATTCACTACCTAAATAACATATTCTAAACACAAGTCAATCTGATTAAAACACATAATTATGCTATTTTGTTTCATCTTTTATAATTTTGTTTTACTTGTCTTCACAACACTAGGATCTGGAATAGTTGTTATGAGGTAACCGGCATTCTAGTTGATGAGAGGAATTACCCAATTAATTGATCTGTTACGACAAGGTTTTCGTGTGCTCTGCACAGAACTGCGGGTAAACCACTAGAAAAGTCAAAGTTGTTTGATTAATTAATGCCTGACATCATGGTGTCAAGCCGCTTGTATGACCCCTAGCGCAACCTCCCAGTAAAACAGGTCAGGTCTTCATGTAATGTAGGCAATCAAAAGTATGAAAAATGAAACGAAATATTGATCTATATTTTGATAGATTTAAAACAAATAGGCCTTGCTTCTTTCAGACTTTTTATATAAATGGGGTTTAACATCCTATGTTTCTGTGCCAACCGGGGTAATGATTGGACATAAGCCTAAAGTATTCAATAAGGGAGTTTTGCCCCAGCAGTAGTGTGTCCTCTTAATCTGCATCAATTCCAACTGGCAAGGGATATTAAGTGTGAGTCAATGTGTGGGACTAAATAACCAGCTCTTCCTTGCCAGGCTTGTAGACTTCCCAGCGTTTTGCACTATATATACCAGATATTGCCAAAGTAGACCCAGACTGAAAAAAATCCAAATGGACGTCTTCAATTTACTGATTCCATAAATTGATAAAGACCAGACGTAACCAAAGAAAACAAAACCAAAGAAAACACAATTTACTAGAGTTGCCACGAAAGATCCTGCTCCATAACTTTAAAATAACTTATCATGTACCGGTATGTTACATGCATTATTTACGGAACAGTTTATGCTACATGTTTCAGATACTAAAATGTACACGCCAAGCAGACAACAGAAAATGTGACCTCTTTTGTACCCCCCACCCCCCCAACTACTGTATAAATTGCAGTCTATAGCTAGCATTCAGTAAAGTTAGATTACTACAATGGTGACTACTTTTTATGATATTCTTGCTTCTATTTCTATGGAAATTAACCATGTCAAAATATACGCCATTCACATCACAGGACCTGATGCCCAGAGGCAAGTATTACAGACAATCTACCACTACCAGCGATTCAGTAAGTTTGCTAATCATTTCATTACGACATATTTTTGGACAATGATATATCATTTCCATTATTGCATATCTATGCAAACAAAATATTAGACCAATCTTTCAAAATCTCTTTAATTACCTGCTGTAGGATGTAGCCTATACAAGGAAATTGTTTAGGATTTTGGATTTACCCCAGTTGGTGTTGTTGACGTCATGTTGTGTAGTCCAAGATTCGATGTTGATATTTCTCCATCAGGCTGCTGATTTGGTAATTTTAGTTGTGGCTTCCAGATCAAGCTGTAATATGTCGCCAGGACGATAGCAGCGAGCGAAACTGCTAACACGTAGGCTAGAACTGTTGCTAATCGTATCCATTTCTTGTTGGTTTTAGTAGCCATTTTACTTTTGTTTTTGTCGGTCGTGAACGTAGCCGTAGGCCCTTTGACCGCATTTCCTGTTGCATTTCCGTGGTATGGTGCGTTCGTATCGTCCTTCTCCATGTTATTCACACTAGGCCTAGTTGTTTTTATAATAAAATAACAGCAGATGGTTTTACTGCAATCAAAGCCCACACCCTTTACTTAGATGCGATATATTATAATTACTTTATTGATCGCAATGAAACAAATTGCACAGCTCCCTCTGGCGATAAATAGATCTAACGGAAATAGAAACATAAAATACGGAGGTCCAGAGATGCCAAGCCCTACATAATTAACACCAATCTGTTTCATAGAGAATTAATTACGAATTATCTCTATAACAGATGACTGTCTACAACACGCGCATTGACTTCACGTGGCGGTAGTCATTAGCTCAACGGCTCGTGCATTGTTTACGTAACACCTATAGCTGCTTCGGGCAAAATGATGCATTTTACTCATTTTAATACTCATTTACAGGTTACGCAAATGGCCACATATTAATTGGGTTAGCTTTGGACCTACAGTGTTTTATCAAAATTAGCAAAGGATCAATGGACACAACCTCTTATTAAAACACGTCTCTGTAGTGGTCTAATGAGACTTCGTTGCAAAATGTAGAATAATCGATGAATCACTCATCTGAGATCCCAAGGAGATGGGCAATTATAAATTCAGATATTTTCCGATTTATTCCAAGCTGATTAAAACACAGATCCCATTAGGATCTGGGAGAATTGTTATAGATAGATAGATAGTTTCGGGTCTCAAATGCTCCATAAACAATTGTCTTACGGACTTCCGGTTGCACTCAATGAGAAAATGATAGCCTACTCATGCTCCACTTTCTGTTGAGAACAATTTGTACAAAACCGCAGGTATATTCTTGTATCGCCCTCTAATGTTTAATGTTATCGGCGTTCTAGCTGAAGTGGGGGATTAGCACGTTCTTCGCATTCGATGCACGGAAGTTGCGGAACTACGGGTAAACCAAGAAACGTCAATGCTGATTGATTAATCAATTCATTGACGCCACAGGGCCAAAAGCCGCGGGTACAACCCAACCTTCTAGCACAACCTTTCCCATCTTCATGTATGATAGGCCATCGAAAGAATAAAAAACGAAACTATAGATGTGTATTTTAATCAGATTGCGATTTATTCTATTTGTAATGATATGAGGTATTTTTTTCTGAATTCATATTTGTAGAAAAATAGGCATATGTAATATTAATATACAAAGCTCACAATTCGGATAATTTCTGAATTTGGCATTCTGTATAATATAATATGCACAGATATCACAATTTAGAAAATTCTGAATTTAACACTCTGTATATATAGCTATAGATCACTTGTAATTTCCCCATTGATTTTAATGTTAATTCTCGTCTCTTACATGTAGACCGACTCTAACGTTTTCCCAAATTTTCGTGACAACCGATTTCTCAAAAGCAAGTATGAGGTTCACCAGTGAAAACTTGTGAAGTACACAAACTGGAAGGAAAGCCCACTAAACATGCAATTTTCCGACCCACATTTCAACCTAACAAACCTCTCAAATCTCGTATCCTTCAGCCTCAAAATCATGAATATTTACCAAAACCTGGCAGAAAATGCATTTTCAGACCCTTTTTTCAGATTTACATCAAAGAGTCAACAGAAATCGCCATGCAAAAGGGGAAAAGGGAGACGGAGGTTGACGGCGTAGGAATATTGAGCTGCCTCCACATATACAAAACTCAAAGTCAAAGTACAGAAATTTCTGAATTTGTCACTCTGTATAATATTTATACACAGACGCCGCACTAGGGTTATAGGAGTAGCGACAGCTTTAGGGTTAGAATTTAGAAATTTCTGAATGGTGATATTTGTATATTATTATATTATTTTATTTATTATTTTCTAACTTACAAATTTCCATTAGATCTATATCAATGCAGATAATAAAATATAGAATGTATCAATTCCCTTCTACACCCTCTAGAAGTCACAATTTTCAAAACCGCTCAAACATCTATGTCTGCGTTACATCACGGTTAAGTTCGAATTTCGTGAAAATGAATAGTGGCAATCCATATAATACACATACCATGTTGTGGAAGAAATGGTGTTCAACGGACCTTCAGGTCTGAACCTATACCTCCTTTGACAAAAAACCCGCGAACACGATAAAGGCTATATCTTTTAACAGCTCGATATTCAGCGTCCCCAACATTCCGTTACGGCAGTGTTACCCCTTCGCCGATAATCTTGTGCATGTGATAAAGGACAGTTTTTAACGATTTTTTTTTCTCTAAATTTCAATGGTCAACCTAACACAAGCATTAGAGCAAAGGCATTTTCAGTTTTTGCTCTGTCTGAGGTGGAAAACGTTCCACCAAAGTAATTTGGGAAATGTTCGGGTCGGCCAAAGAGACAAGAAATAACATTAAATATACGTCAATTGGGAAATTACTTGAGGTCTGCATCCGTCTTATTGCCCAAGTATTAAGGTTATCTCCCTTTAAATAGTGTTTTTCAACTGTTTTCAATATGGATGTTTGCCAATCTGTTTCCACAAGTCTGACCTTCTATCCGTATTATATGCATCACCATACCGAACTAGACAATATATATATATTAAAAAAAAAGAACAGGAATGCAATGCCTGTTGAAGCCTCGATTTTACCTACTCTCGCTTCGGCACGTTTTTGTTAGGCAATCTAACCTCTGCCAATTCACTCAGATACGATTTTTCTTCAATCTAGCCGTTTTGATTTGCATAAATACTCCCCACAAAACGATATCATAGCCACTTGTTTCCAATATTTACATTATTTCCTTCGTTGACGTTTGTCCTCAACTCCATGCGCTGAGTGTCAGAGTGTTAAAGTACAGAATACACTTTTCAATAATACAATTACAGTATAATAGTTATTTTACACATTACACTTCCCCATTCTGCATTTTGCATAATAGACAAATGCATATTAGAACATAATTTTAATCCGTACCTTCGATAAGCCCCACATTTTTTACTTCATTTTTTACGTATTTTGAACTGCTGACATGCATTTTGCACCATGAACATTGAAATAGTATTGGCAACGTTATCCTTCCATATGACTTCAGGGTGATTTTCAACGCTGTGAGTTTCTTATAGATAAGTATGCTTTTAATGACTTGTATCTTGTTGGTGAAAGTGATAATTCCCTTTAAATATTTTTCCCGCTCTAGATATATGAATCCTTACATAGCCCTTAGGAATAAATATAAGGCGCTGGTTCGTTAGCCGGAGGTCGGGTGTTTGATCCCTGCATTGGCCGAGAAAGTTCATCTCGATTTTCCGGCGTGTTTTCCCCTTGTCAGTGATGCAGAAGGAGGGCCTGACAAGTACAGCTGCCTAGTCGTTCGGATGGTACGAAAAACCGAGGTCCCGTGTACACATTGGAGTGCACGTAAAAGATCACTTGGCAGTTGGAATTCGATATAAGAGTAGGCCGTAGCGCCGCTGCCCGGGCAAAATTTCCCTACACTGTATGGCGTATGCCCGTCTTCAATTAGCCCAAGTTAGGTGCAAAAGAGTAGGCAGTTAAACCCCATTTCATTTCATTTCTAAACCGCACAATGACAGTAATTGTGATGACGCCTTCCGCGTAGCAAGTTATTACCAGTATTTTAATGCTAAAATAAGAAAACCACCAGCTATCATAAATCTCCACCTTACATAAATTTTCGGAAACCAATTACTATTCAGAAATCTGACATTGACACTATAAAATAACAAGTTTAACCTATTTCACCCCAATTCTGACTTGTCTATAAATAAAGATGTAATATTGTAAAAGATATTATTGTTACGACCCGAGGGCGATTTTATGGTGCATGGTAAAAAAAAAAGTAGTCATGACACTGGTTAGTAATTAATATAATATAGTTGATAAAGTTACGGTACTCATGTAAAAAATTCTAGTTTGCCTAGAAACATAATTCCACAACACGGTCCTCGAGGCTAAACGAACTATACATTTTTGTAAAGCTTATAACATGAAAAAACTAAATCCGAGAGTTCCAAGCAAAATATTTGCAATAACTTGATTTATGGCCCACGAAAATCGTCAAGTAAATGATATATTTATACTAATAATTGTCATAAATTAAATACTGTCGAAAACGCCCGACGCCTTCATCATCGACAAAGAATAGGGTATTTGTTAAATTATGATTTTAACCAAAATGCAGAAAACATATGGATTTCCAAATTCGTATGTTTTCGTTATAAATGTCAATATTATTAATAATAGTATTTAGTTTAAACAATTTATTCGTTAAACTGAATAGGATTTAATAACAGAAAAGGACCAATATTCCAAGATCTCCCCAAAAGTTATATCTTACGAAGGCCCATTAATGACAAACATAAACAATATTAATCCGTTTGAACGATATCTCGTTTGAACGAGCTACTCCCTCCTTTAAACGAGTTACTATCTCGTTTGATTTGAACGAATTAATTATCTTGTTGGAACTAACTGATCATCTCGTTTGAAAGAGTTAGAATCTGGTTTGAACGAATTAGTATTCGATTCCACTAATTCGTTGAACGAGATAATTATCCACCAAATAATTTTCACTGCTATAAGTTATGGCCAATTCAAACAAGCAGTTACCATGCACGATATACCCACATTTTGCTAGAAATGTGTGGGGAAGAGGAAAAAGAGAGTTCATCTTCTCATTTAAGATATTTTAATCATTACTTACTCTATTTGTTAAGTTTCTTCGGAATTCGACAACAATTGCAGCCCTTCTGGAAGGCCTTCAAAATCCATACACATTTCATATTTTGCGTAAAACGCAGGGGCTATAGAATGTAAGGTATGATTCGTACCAAAGTCACCCAAGAACTTTTGATCCTTAACACATCTCATGAATCGGACAAATATTGTCGCCTCTGCGACCCGTGTGTATTACGAAACGTTGTTATTAAATTATAGAGAAATAGTTATAACCATATTATGTACCTTGTGTTGTGTTGCATGATTTGCATAGTTCGGATAATATCAAACTTCTCACGCTAGTGGGTTGGGTGGCCGAATGGTTAGCACGTGTGCGTCGTATCATAAAGCATGTCATTGAGTCAACTGACGTGGTTTCGAATCTTCGGTTGTATGTGACACGGTTAGTGCCGAAATGACCTATGTAGTTTGTGCCGAGTGAACGTTACCCCATCTCCAATATTCCCCGTGCATATCTCAAAACAGCAGATCTAAGATAATTATGCTTGTCCAGCAAAATTTATACTTGATTATATTGACTGTTTCGTTCTAATGTGCTGTTGTAAACTTTGTCCCAGGTCGTATGCAATACAATCGATTTCATTAACAAAATACAATACATATAATATCTGATAACACTTCAAACTGTGTCGGACTTTCGTATTTCCAGTAATCGCCCACCAAGTTCACTATGTATTATATAATATTAAAATAATCAAAGTTTTTTCACAAAAACAAACCCCAAAAAAACAAACAACAGACGAACTCATCCAACCATTCCAATGTTCTCAAATTCACTCATATTGCACTAAGTGAAACCAAAATCGTAAAATCTTCTCATTTTGGCATTCAGATCGAGTCCCAGCCCTACCCCACCCCTTAATTTTCCAATGACGTAGTTGTAATGAGAAAATGACCGGTCTCGACATTCCTGCATTAAATATACCAAAATCATTGTCAAAAGGTCTGATTTAGAGAATTGCATTGACCTGTTACTATTCACACTCCTTTCAAAAGAATGGGAAATTTAAATGGTCAGTTATAGTAAGAAGTAGGATAGGTTAAACTAATAATATATATAGGTTAATAAAAAGGCTTTCAAATAGTAAATACGATCTTTATCCGATATTACTTTAATGGACATATTGTAATAATTAATGGAAGATCAAATAATACTTAATAATGACGTCTTTAACCGAAATATACCGAGACAATCTAATATTTCCTGTCGCCAATTCAATATTTTACTATCAAAATTTATAAAGATTAAAAGTATCCTGGATATGCACAAAAGAAAACCTATTAGAAAATCTTATGAGATAAGTATCAGAGAAAGAATAAAAATATAAATCCGTTTTCAATTTTCTCCCAAATAATGTGATATATTTTAAGTCAGCGCTTCTTGTGACCCCATTGATTTTTATCCACTTAAGAAACGAACAACTTTAAAGGGCTCTGTGTAGACAGTTTGTGAGACAAGGTCTAATCTGTTATATATGGAAGCGTTTAAGGGGTTAATGGTGCGATAGATACCGCGATCTTAGTAAGGTAGGTCAACATATTGTCAGGAATATGACACATGTTGATCGTTGTGATGATTTTAGCCCCGAAAAGTCAATATTTGCCGAGATAATTGAATCAACGGGCTATGTTGTATATCGTTCATTCGTTTTAAAGTAGCCAAGCCTTCGGCATTGAAAACGCGAATTATTTGTCAATTTAAATCAACATTGATGCTGTGATCTTACTTAGAAAAGATGGGCTTCTGATATCCATTATTTATGACAAAATAAAAATTTTACCATTGGTACAGGAATCGTGTACCAGACTGCGTTTCAGCGCCATTTGTAACAAGGGACTCGAAGAACGACGCTATGCATATTACACACCTGAAGAACATGCACAATAAATACTACCGGTGTAGACTTGCATAACCAGACGCTTAAGATTGTCATGTGATTAAGACTTGTCGCTTAATTCGTCTAACATAACTGATGTGAATTACAGTAAAAACGGAAACGATTGAATGTAAATCAGTTTATGTACTTAATTCATATTGCATTATTATTTACGTTACGACCCATTTAGCGATTTAGCCCCTTTAAATGCACCGTTTGACGTATGATAGTGCTATTCCATTTCGATGTACAATTTCGATATAGTGCAGTAATTTGAGAACATGTTGAAATTCTACAGCAATATGGAATATGTTGACAAAACTTCAATATAGCAATGTATGTGAACAATTCAAAAAGGAGAATTTTGCCAGCACTGTGGCGTTTTCACCTAATCAATCCGTACACTGGGTCTCGATTTTTAGTCAGAACTGAATAACGCGACACACTTTCCTTGTCAGACACTAGTCTGCACAAATGGGTATCGGGTTTAAAAAATCCCGAAGTTGCTTTTCGGCCCAGGTCGAGATGATTCGAACTTGTGACATTCTGGTTGTCCAGAATCTGTTCACGAGGGCTGGCTGAAAAGTTCTAAGCCTGAAAAGGATAGATCAATTGGGTTGAAACACACTTTTGCCACCAACAAGTTAGCCATTGAATGCATCATAGACACAACTAAAGTATTATCATTGTCTTCGTGCCAGAACATCTTGTGAACCTACCCATTGAAATCACCAGAAATGGACAAAACTGGCTATAGGGCAGTCATCAAGTACCTGCAAATGGAAGAATTAACTCTAACACAGATACAATACTGTAGACATGGTCTCCACTTTAGCGAATGCTGTCCCTTCCGTTTCCACAGTAAAGAAGTGGGCTGCTTAATTTAAGGGTGGCAAAGAGAGCAATGACGATTATCCGGGTGCATGACATGGTGATAGCTAATCGACGATTGACCACTGGACACATTGCCAGGATAAGTAACGTGTCAGATTCTTGACGTCCCGTGAGAATCTGCTCCATTGTGAATCAGATCCTGTAATCGTGGATCTGACCCGGATTCACCAATTTCAACCAGAATACAAACCAGGGTCGATTTTTTCTGCTGGAAATATGGTGGCTTTAGTCTTTGGGGTTTCCAATGGATTTCTGCTGATTGACTGTCTTGAAAAAGGCCAGATTATCAATATGCTGACCCGCTGAAGCTATCACAGCGAAGCGACCATCCACCCTAATCACCTGATTTAGCCACCTGTTTCCAAAAATGAAAAAGCATCTAGCTCTTTGAGCAACATTTTTAGGGTAACTGAAGAAAATGTTTTCCCGACTTGCATCCCCGCCTTGCAATAACGTTAGCAAAAGTATACACATCTCGAAAGGGACTATGTAGAAAAATAAATGGAAACCATCGACTTTGTACAGGTCTTTCACAGATAGGCTTAGAACATGTTGGTCAGCCTTCGTATGACGTTTATTCTTTAATAAAACTAACACGAAAATCAAGAGAACATGATTAATTTCATATAGCCAGATATTTATTTAAAATATATCATTCATTGAATCTATGGATAGTTGGCATGTAGCCATAAACATATAATTGCACTCAATGATATACCTATAATGTTATTTATTGCGCTTTAATGATAGAGTTATATAGAAAACACATAGCGTTAACTTCGTTTGGAACTGTGAGTCCGGGTAGACTTAACCTAGGTTTTTATAGAATACAACTAACACTCTCCAGATGCAAGGAGATATTTTTAGTGATTATAATCAGTCTGAAAAGGTAATCTGTACAAAACCCAACACAAATCAATAACACGGAAATATCCTCTAACAATATGTTGGGGTCTAAAAATCGAAAACAGAATTACTTTTTTAGTAAGTAAATTCCATACTTTTGCATTTTGAATTATTATTTTGGTAATTTAATTCCACACTGGAAAAAGTTGAAAATTTCAGTCAAATTAAATCATTTTGAGCGGAGTTACATCCGTTTAAAGACCAGTTTAGTCTTGATTGTCATTGCTACCGTTGTTACGATTATAAACAAAGTTCCGATTATCCATTTTTAAATTGAATTCTTAACTGGAAATTATGTTTAAAAAAGACATTAAATGCATATATTAACCACTGGCTATAAGAAAAGAAAACTTGTCTGGTCATTTGATGAATTATTTATTAAATATACGTTGAGAATCAAAACCGTCGGATGGTCTAGATAGTTGATTATGGGCCTGGCATGTGAATAAATATTCAAAATTGATTTATATAATGTTTGGGGCCAAACGAAACAACTGCATTAGGCAGAATTATCTCTTACATAATCTTTAATTCAGTTGTATTTTCCCAGGCCCAACATTTCAAATAGCGAACCGTGACAATTTAATTAATGAGATAACGCCATCTGTAATATAACTGTACTTTTGTCAATTTTTGAGCTGGATAAAGAAACGCATGATAGAAAATGTACACACAAGGGTTCGGAGTGTGAGTAGAGACAGGCGCCTAAGATTCGAAAATGTTAATTACTGGATAGCTGTTTTTAACAGTTGGCGGTAGGTGACAGTCAGAACGATAAAGTTCCATATTCGGATTCCTTCAAAGGACTATTTTTTTCTGGTAAACTGTACTCTCAACAACATTCGTGTATTTTCTTTACTTAAAGCTGCAATTTCATATTTTTAAGTTATATTTTTAAAATGTATTAAAATAAAGCGTTAAACAAATATATAAACAATCCTACATTGTTAAAGAAAAAACCTATTTATCCAATAATTCACCATTGCCAATTGAGAAATTGGCAAATATATCAATTTCCACTCCAAATTCAAACGTTAGAAGATAGCTATTCCGGGGGGGGGGGGGGGAAGGGGGGGGGAAATTGTGTTATTATTTCCTGTGTCAATGATTTATTCGTGTGGGGAATAATGCCAATGGTCGTAAAATAGTGAGTTGACAACCTATTGAGCAAAAGACAGAAATAATTATGTTTTGACTTTTTTTAAAAATATGAAATTATCGCTTTAACAGATAATGTATGCTGACATGCACGTTTACTAAACCGTATAAGTGTTCAAATGATAATGACTAAATATCAGGTTATGTATTCTCACACCGTTTATAATTTAAAAATCAGTGTAACAATGATTGATGTTTACTCTTTGTGGTGTAATATCAACAATATAAATGAATACAAAATCACAGAGAAATAATATTGTGTATCACACGCAACTATAGATCATGGCCCGGATGTCCGGATTGGGGTATGTTTTATTAAAGCAAATCCAAATCCAGATTCGATTCATATTTAACTAATTTAACAATAGTATTTATTTATATAATATGCGGTTGAACTCCAAGATGACAAAAATCAATAATTCAAATCGCCAATCCTTGAACGAGGCCGACATAAGCCAAATACAAAATTCAAAACTAGAAAAAAAGAAGCATAAGTTACCAGCACAGGAAACGTACCGACCAGTGACGATTTCGATAATTTTCGCTTCTCGGATGTGAAGAAGGTTTGTTAATCAATGTTAACGACTTTAACAAAAAAATTTAGATTCAGAATTTAAAGGAGCTACATCGCTAACATTTGGGATCTAGAAATTGACACAAGTGGGTTGCAACGCATATAATACTGTAATATGAATGTATTTAAACTTATTTACATTCAATGGTTTCCGTTTTTACTCTAATTTCAAATCAGTTATGTTCGGCGAAATAAGCCAGAAGTCTCTACTATTGAATGCAAATTAGCTCTTCCAGCCTACATACGCCGTTTGATTTGGTGCAATGCGTCTAGCCTTGTTCCTCGAGTCTCTTGCTAGAGCTGGGGCTGAAACGCATTATGGTACACGATTCGTGTACCACTGGTAAAATGTTTATTTTGTCTTAAATATTGGATATCAGAAGCCCATCTTTTTCCCGTGAGATCACAGTATCAGTGTTGATTTAAATTGACAAATAATTCGTGTTTTCAATGTTTAAGATTTTGGATGATATTGAGTTAAAGACTTAGCTACTTTAATTCAAATCTCCGCGGCAGGGGCTCATCGGCCCAAAATAGTACCAAAAGGGTGTACGACACATAACGACCACGGATTAGTAATCCAAAAGTTATGTGTAGGGTCTACTGCTTAATAGTGTGACGCGATCTGGGGGTTGTTTTTATCATTAAATATCTACCGTCTTCATTAGCCCAGTTTAGGAGCAGAACAATATGATGTTAAATTCCATTTCATTTCATTTTTAAGTATCTAGAATACCATAACTTAAGAACATACAAAATCATTGATCTATTGTAGGGAGTTGCTATGCCAAAAGATTTTATGCTGCGGATATTCATCGTTTTAAATTACAGTTATAGTTATGTATACACTGAAAGTATTATACAAGAAATACCTCAAGCAATATTGTCTTCAGTTATAGTTATGCCTTCGACATTATTAATTACGATTGTTACAGAATGCAAGTGGTTTTAACCAGTCACACACTTCATTCGGATTTCATATGATTGGAATTATCAATTGAAATAGGTCTCAGTTGAAGTTTAATTTAATGACAAAAGTGACCAAAATCCCAACAACCCCCCCCCCCCCCCCAAAAAAAAACAAACAAGTGTGTTGGCAGGAAGGGTAAAGACGAAATGCTTAGTGACCAATAACATGGTTTCTATGAAAGGATAGTTGGTTATGGTCCTTAGGTTTCTTATTGAAACGCGTAATAATTGAATATTGATGAATATATCAGTTATGAATTATTGACAAACTTACGTCATGTGTTCATTTTATATCTACCGAGGCCACATATTGTGTTTCTTATATAGATTCAACTAGCGAATTTCTTAATAACCACGTATTGAAAATGTCAATAATAAAGGTTGAGCCAGATGTTGCTACACTATAGAGCTGACTATATTATCTGAACACTGAGGTTAAGTTTTATTTACTTTCATACGTATGCAAATTATATTTGATGTAATGTATAATTCTTTTCTTTTTTGTATCATTATGGTTAATAGCAGATTGCAATACTACATATTTTGACTAATTATTATCATAATTATAATGCACTGTGAACCAAGACAACCTAACTCCAGTAAAATACCCCACATCCGTCTGTATTTTTTGTAAAATGTGTTTTCAGTATTTTAATATGCGCACCATTCATCAACAAACAACGGGTTCATTCTGGATACTTTTGTAAAAAATGTTATCGCGGCTTTTATTCATTTTTTACGCACTGAAAATTGACCTACATTGAATGATCAGAAAAATACTCGCCAGTCACTAATTGGTTCACTCATTCATTGACGTCCCCATTCATAAAGTTTTGATCAGATATTATGATATTACTTTTTTATTACCGTGACGTGTTTATTGGTAGGTGGTCTGCATTATTGACATAGCTTTAATACTTAAAGTATATAAACAACATTCTTGAAACTTGATATATACATGTATATTAAAGGTGAATATTAATAAATGGCTACAATCACAGCTTTTGAAATAGGGTATATGGGACAGAACAGTAAAATTTAATGTGGAAAATATGATTTTAAAAAGGAAAGAACGAATTGTTTTATTTGATGTTGTTATATCACTATTTATCCTTCGATTTATTTTGTTCAATTTTGCTATCTCATTACGTCACGCAAATTGCACAATACGGGTCTGGTCAGCACTATCAGATCAAAGGAAAACGGACAGTGTGCTGTACTAATGCCGCTTATTCGATTTTCAACAATTAGAAAATCTAGAATGCCGTTACTTACTTTAGTACAGTTTTCCTCTTGCTCTTGGACCGCAACTTCCTGGATTATTGCCCCGGACTGGGCGAAAATTGTGCACATAGCTTATTGACCCTCCAAGGGAGTCACAATTTTTATTCGATTTTGAAATTACATGTATATTAGCTTTAGCTATTCAAAAATAGATGATTAAAAGGAATATTATTTATATTGACATTTTCTGTCAAATTACTTTATTCAGAGTGAAGTTATGAATGTTTGAAGTTTTGACAAGATAGTTTCGATCGTCAAGTACCATTGCTATATGATAATAAACAAAGTCTCGATTATACATTTAAACGTAAAATAAATAAATAGCGCGGTAGATGCAATCCATACAATATCCCGGCAATCCGGTTGTCTAGAGATTATGAGCTTGTTATGTGTATAAATGTCTTATTAATAATTTGTATAAAATCAAAAAAAAAGGAAAAAGAAAATACAACAAAGGCCCGGTATAAGCAGACTTATATCTCACGAAATGCATTTTTAAAGGTGTATTGTTTAAGATTTTGATAAAGAGCTGGCAGCGCTCACTATAATAGTTTAAAAATAGATAATGAAAAAGATTATATTGAAAACTTCAGCCTCATCACTTCATTCAATTATTAAAAGGCAGTCGTGTTTCAAAACGTTCAAATCACAATCATCTGATGTTCCAGGGACATTATTATGGACCTGTCATGTAAATAAATGTCAGATTTATATAACAATTTTAGGACAAAAGAATTATCTGCAATAGGCAGATTTAATTCTTACATAATGCATCTTTAACATTCAAGCAAGTACATGTATATCTTTATTACGGATGGGGTTTTTTTTTTTTCGTTGAAATCGGATCACCGTAGCCTACTTTTAAAATGCCCCCACCTGTATTCAAATAATGAATGTCATGCATAACCCAATGTTGTGGACCCCCCTAGAGGATGTCATTGTGAAATATGTACAATTGTTGCCCCCCCCCCCCACACACACACACTCCACAGTCCACCCCTCGAGGCAGCAGAGACAGATTTGATGTCAAGGATAAGGATTAATGTGAGGATGGATTTTCCGTGCCCGTTACCCATTTCTTCCAAATTAAAGGCGTATATGGCATGACAACATCTTGGTTGTAACGCTCAGATCTGTTTTATAGAATAGCAGGACTTTGTTTCAGTAGACTGAAATCTGATTCACCCCATGCAGTCGTGCACTTTTTGTTGTACTCGTATTAAAGTATGTTATTGCGGTCCTCCTGCACTCACTATTAGACTGAATAAGAAAGAAAATTCATTGCGCATGTATAATAAGATGATATGATGTTATTTTATATAGGCCTCAGCACACACCATTAATAAATCATAAAGAGCTATGTGCAACAGAGCAGTCGAGTAGTTTTAAGTTGTCACGAAGAAAAGCGATATTTATAAAGATTATTGATATTCATATTATTCGAATATGCAGAATCTTCCAAATAGAATGGTAAGTATACTTGTTGTTCAGTATACTTACTTCATTATCATAATGTATAAATTAACCTTAATCGATTTTTCTTGGTAGAATGCAATTGTGACTCTGACAACCTTTCATTTCATTGGAATAAATTGACCAGGAGTGACCATTTAAGGGACAGTGACACCCCTCGTCTAATTATAAACGAATGGATATGGTCAAGTCATGCGCTCCTTGTATTTGGTTTAAATTGTCTTTCACTGATGATTGAATAATTAATACGATTTAATTTTACGTTATAGATACAAAAATATTAGTGCAACCGTAAAGTTTCACTAATTTGTTTCACGGTAAACGATGAACATATAACAATGACGACACAAACTGCCTAAAACCAAATGCAAAACAATACATCACCACTATGTCAAATAGAGTTTCTTATATTACATGGAAACTTAGAGACATGGCCTATCACAGCCCCTTTAAGCAAACTCTATATATTAATCTCGTATTTATTATATAAAGAGAAAAGCAGCATAAAGCCAGACTGAATATATATAAAAAAACTACCAAAAAACAATATCGAATACGTCAATAGGATTTTCTCATATTGACGATAGTTTTTCTCTCGACCAAACAAAAAATAGTATTGTGTTAAATCGAACGTATATGAATAGGTAACATTTGTCACAGTCTAATGCAATGAAGGAGGCACAAAAGGCAATAATACTAGGTTTTTAAAGCTATATAGGGTGGTTGCCTACGAAGACCGAAGACATACCAGGATAATCTACGGGTTTAACAAGGCTGTGTAAAATACGAATCTCGTCTAAGAATGTCTGTTACTGGATTCTTTGTGAAATGTGTTGGGGAGGCTTATTGGTCTAAGGTTTGTTTTATCTCTTGTTAAGTCCTCTATTATACGCACAACACCATACGTATTACTCTTGTCTCCTCGTAGCATCCATGATAATAAATATACAATTCACCTTGTGCGACACCATCTGACAGCTTAGTTAATTAATATCCGTCGCTCGGACTATATATTTAAAGGTCGCCCGAGGGGCCACGCTCCCATAAAACTATCTAAGCAAAACGTTGATAGTACTCCGAGTTTTGAGCTTAAGCATCTTGTTATCACACACGCAAACACACATTAGTTACTACCTGCGATTAGTTGGTGATTTATTTTTTAAACAAAAAGTATCGGAAGCGACGTTGCTGTTGAACATTTTGGACACAGAAAACCAAACATGATTATGAAGGTAAGTAATTGTTTATTTATATATAATATATAATATTTATGTTAAAATATCGGTATGTGACGGATGTTGGACTGTACGACTAGAGAACACGTGTATGGAAGCGGCTGCTATTGACAGTATTGTCATTGTTGAGATTAATGTATGAGATTTGAACAATTCTGACTTACAAAATATGTTCAAGAATACGACAGGACTTCTATATGTGGATTTAGTTTGATTTACTTAGAATGACTTTGGTTAACAAAATCTAGTTCAGTTTTGCTCTTGATTATGATGAATGAAAAGAAAATGTATACATGACATGTATTTGGGTGTTGTCAACATATATATTCGTAAGCTATCAATCCTATTACCTTTAGTCGGATTTCGCAAAACAATTTTATCTTAGATTTATCATTAATACCATTACTGTATCAATTATTACTTAATTGTATATTCAAAGAGAATACGTTTTAAATCTTGTAATTAGATGTTCTTGATTGTAGAGTCTTCAATTTTATTTATAATACTGTAAATAGGCTTGGAATTACTTATTTAAATATATAAACAAAACATATCAAATAGGCTAAATTGAAGACTAATAATGATAGTTTGTGATATAGCTTAGATTAAATCTCATTAAATTCGCCCCGTTGGGCAATATTATATGCTAATATCTTGTATTGCCCTATAGAATGCTTCTGTCAAATTAGCTATGCGATATTTGAATTTTTGACACAGATAAGAATACAACTTATTTATTACTTACATGTATGTCTTGCGCTATGGTATATCATGAATAGTTTGGCAATAGTTATTTATATCAGTTTTTCTATTAACATTTTTTGTTAAAGGTCCTATAGGCCTACATGTATGCTAACTTTTCACATGTGTGCTACTTCCATGTTCACACGATGTCGGTTTCTCTGTCTTCGCTTCGCTGTGAACGAAGGTTTTCATTAACACTGTGAAGCTTCAAATAACAATTATAAAGGGGTTCTGGGCATGCATTCTGAATAAAAGCACAAACAACTTGTAATGATTTTAAGTTTATTATATAAAACGAATGGCGAATAACCATCCTTATGGGGCTAGGTTATTCGCCATTCGAATAGCGAATATCCACTCCGTTATTGAAATATTAATAATGGACGCTGCGTGTGAGTTTCTTAACTAATTCAGTTAACAACAAATTATATATATATTACAAAATAAAGAAGCTTTATAAATACGGGACATTACATTGTGCCAAATTAGGAAAAAAGGTCAAAATAATGTGAACTTCCCCAAATAACCCGAATTTAAAAAATGTTGACTTTCCGGAAATAAACCCAACACAATATGTGATCTATATTGAATCATGGGACCAGCCAGCAATACCTGTAGATTTCCGGTGTGCGTTAACATTCATAATCTTGGTTGAAAGTTCAACAGTAGGCTTGACCCCCACTTGTAATAATTTGGAGTCTCACTAGTTTAATAGCTATAGAATACAATAGGCCATTAATTACTCAGTAGGGCGAGAACAGACATACCTGTCACACCTGACGACAGAATCATAATCCAGTTCGGGTCATTTGAGATTTGAAAATGACGAAACACGCCTAGATTATTAACTACACATTTCTTGGTAGATTTTTTTTGCATGATATACGAAGTGTCATGTGATGAGCTATGGCTCGGATATTTTGACTGTTACAAGATATAGTTGACAACTCCCTTTGTTGAAACGTTTAGAGTTTGTCATCTGTCAAATCCTTTTAAATATTACGTAAATAATATAGTTTAAAAAAAGGTCTCTTTATATATACTACACTAGATGAACTAATGGAGATGTCACTTGAATGAAAATCTCGTGACGAAATAAAAAAAAACCCAGACAGTTCGTTACCATTATGATATTCTCTCAAAAAATGAAAAAACCCGATTATTATTCAATGAATTGCGGGGAAACTGGAAATCCTGGAGAAAATTCCAGATACAAGGAAGACGATCCTATATTATTCGATTTTTATAAAAAAATTTCACTGTGTGTTACCTAATGCCATTTATGATTCCATATAAGTAATTTCAGATTTTCATTATCACCGAAAGTAACGTTATTTTTCAAAAACTGTTTTATTAGCCTTCAAAACAGATATCTTATTAAAATGAGTCAGATTTGTAATGCTGTTTTATGATATTTGATTCCAATCAACAAATAGATTGAACCCATACGATCATACAGATACTAACTTGTACGGTTTCAGAGAAATAGACGATTTTTTTTACGTCACTCTTTTAGTTTTTTGGTTTAATAAAGTGGCAATGATTATTCGATTCAGGTAAAGGGATATGAGGGGCTGACTTTCTGAAATTTTTATGCGTTGTCTGAATTGTTCTAAGAAGCCGAAAACTTGTAGTCAGTACATGAGCGACACATCTTTGCTATGAACTCTAAGTTCCTGGCTAAAGAAGTAAATTTTTGAAAATTATTTCTAGATTGGTGCCTCTTATTTTGTAAAAAGGTTCTTGTTAGACGATATTAAAGTCCTTGTTTTTAGTCGATATTAAAAGGGAATATCCGTATTTGAACAGTCTCAAAAATAAAAAGTCTAAGGACGTATGAAATTTAAGCACCAAAAGATAGAAAAATGGTGTATTTACCTTGTCTCAAAATTTCAGATCAAAATATTGAGTCGTTTCGGCGTGAAAGTCAAACGGTGGGTGGGGCTGCAATTTTAAAGCCCCTCTTTCTTGGCGAAAGCCTCCACATTTATGGTTCGATTTTCAAAAACATACATTTGCCATGCATGGAACAATATTTCTGGTAAGTTTTGGCCATGTAACTAATGACCATTGTTAGGGCATGGTCAGGTGGACTTTCGGACGATCTGACGCGAGGAAAGCCCCAAGATTTTGTGTTAGATTTGTTTTTGGTAAGTTTCAGCCATGTAACTGATGACCATACAAAAAGTCACATTTTTAGGGTGTGGTAAGGCATACTTTACAGCGATGTGACTTTGGGAAACTTTTGGTTAGATTTTTGAAAATTATAATTACCAAGTGTGGATCTTTGTTTCTGGTAAGTTTCAGCCATGTAACTTATGACCTTATTATTGGTCCCGTGAGGCGATATTGGGCGTGGTCTGACTTGGGGAAAGCCCCGGAAATTTTGGTCAGATTTGTGAAATATTTACTCCGACTAAGGATACCATTGTCCCTAGAAAGTTTCAGCCATGTCACTTGTGACCTAATTTTAGGCCCCCTGGACGCTACTTTAAGGTGCTGCTCTGGCTAAACGCCCCAGCAGTGCACGATCTGACCAATTGATTTTTACTCGTACGGACACCTGCTACAAATTTGGGGGGTCAAACCTTTTGTGACTGATGACCATATTATTTTGTCATTAGCTCCTGGACTAATAATACAGCTAGAGACACAGTTCTCCATTTCCTGATGAAGACTGACAAGTGAAAGCGGTTTGAAAATATCGCATATGTTTAGATAATTGTTCGGTCCTAAGTTAGATGATTTTAAAGGTATTCTAACACAAAATTAATCAGTTTTATTCTCCAAAATATTATTGGGATTGTCCCTTTAAGAACACTTTTTATCCATTGACAATTACAGATGATTGGAAACTTTCTTAATATACCGACATGGTTACACACTTTACTTTAAAATTAAGAGGGGTTCGTTTTAATTTTGGATCTTTGAGTTGTGAATGATTCACGTTTTACCAATATCAAATTCACGGAAATTTGCATAGAGATCGAATAATTCTGTTTCAATACTCTAATATCAATTCATGTCACAGTTCGAGGACTAAAACGCAAGTTGACATTGTATTTTAACGAGAGATTTATGATGCAGACATCAAATGATCAATAATTGTGTATAAACAATCAGCTATATTAACATAGAATCTGTTGAAATTAAATATTGAGTTTTTGAATGACTATTTCCACATGAATGATCAAATGTGTACCTGGTGACAGCTAATTCAAATGTTAAGGAATTATTGACTACGTTTTTTTCTTTATGAGCTCGTATTTTGTTATCAAATAGGATAGGATAGGATAGAATGGGATAGGATAAAACATGATAGGATAGGTGATTCTATTGAATAGGATATAACAGTATAATAAAAGCTGGTCAGTTATGTGCATTCCTGAAATAAGATGTGGTATCAGGTGTTCCAGAAATAGTAATCATTTAGGAGTTTAAAGATTGGTTTCTTGATGAACCAAAGATTGAACGACTTAAATGCTGTGGGTGTATGTTTCGTTGACTGGCGAACTGCCCTAGATTTTTTTTTATAAATGCACAGCGAAGTGAATTTGGAATTAAAAGTATTAAAATGTTTTGTGCCACAGAGTCAAATGTTTTAATAGTGTGCACACTTGCTTGGGAAATTTTGCAGAACACTAGAAGTTGCTAAAACGCGAAAAATAACAAATAGGTTTTGAAACTAAAGAAAACACGTGCGAAGTTTCGTAAATGGTTTATATAGTTATTATCACAATATAATATTTTGTCATTAGGCGTTCTCTTAGTCAATACTGATATGATAATATACTATTTGAAGTATAGACAGAAGATGGGCATGAGTATATACACTGTAAAATATCTTTAGGAAACTACGTATTCCGTCACCCACCCAATTTCACATTCCGTTTGTCAGCCCGTTCGTGTGTTAGCTACACAAACATGACGCTCTAATATAATTGTAAATTCAAGTTAAAATCTTTCGATTTTAGATTAACACGGACAACGTCATATGCATACTATAAATCTTGCCATATGTGATGTCCTTTTTTTATGGTTAAAGAACGGGGGCGTATGAATACATTATTACAAAAGGTCAAAATATACAGTATGTACTAGTTTAAACAGTTAAAAATCTAGTTTTTTCAGCTATATAATTTGTCACTGTCAGAAATATTTCTTTCCAAAAAAAACCAAACAACCCCGCCATTATGTTGTCAAGTTAGTTTTAATTGATAATGTATATTATGGTAAAACACCTTTTAACCTCGTTTAACATACTGCGTCATACTCAAACCTCGGTCACGTCATAACTGTATTCTTTTTTCCAACAATGTAAAATTAATGTCTTAAGAAAACGCTAAGACCATTCCTCAGCGGTTCTTGTAGCCCTGATATCTTTGTGCAAATCGGGATCATTTAGGCTAAGATGTACCCATGTACACCATTGCATAAGGATTACAAAATATTAACAAAATTCTTTAATACTTTTCGACAGAATGTGGTATCATGTTCATAAGAAAATTACAATGTGTCACTTGTTATAATTATATAGGACTGGCTTGTGAACCCTGTCTCATTCCATGTGTTATGTTTGAAATAAGATATGTACATGACTTTGTGTATCGATAATTGTATAAAATGTATGTGATATTGATGACAGATTATAATTTTAAACATAGCATTGTATTTATTTATATACTGTATGTATTCTTCAAGTAAAGGTTACAACATGACAACAAACAATATAGCTATATATATTGAGAAAGTGACTTAGTAAATATGCCAACAGAGTAATGTATCACAAATAATTAAATATATTTATGTCTACATGTTATAAATCAATGCCAGATTTATTAATAAAAGATAATAAAAAAAAGAAAGCGCTTTACATATTAATATTGTGTTGACTTTTTTGGCTGCAGTTGTAAAGTTAGATGTGAATCTCCATCCACACTTTTTTGCAACAGCAAAATTGAATAAACTAGATTTTGTGCCGTACCGATGAGCATCTCTAACACATTTGAATTTTGATGGGCAGTTATTATTAAAACAATCTTATGTACATGATTTAGTTTTAACATTAAGTACATTTTAATCTGGAGTTTGTTTTCTTAATAATATTTGTAACAGTTTCTTCAGCAGACGGGTATTTTTCAAAATAATTATAGACCCAATTATTTTAAGCTGTTCGTTGCTTTTAAGGTATGGTTATTGCAGCTTACTGCTAACTGTTTAAATGACTTAGTTTACGTTTAGGCCCGAAGAGAATACATTCGGTTTTATTGAGATGTGGTGACAATTTATTATCGACGAGCCATTCTAAACAGACATCAAGAGTACACCTAAGTGGTCGTTTCTTAGCCTAAAAGATAAGTTTACATTCTGGTGGGATGTCGATAGCGATATCGTTTACATAGCACAGAAATAGTAACGGTCCCAGGATACTACACTGGGACACGCCACAGGTTATGGAAGCAAGGTCGGATAACGTGTCACCAACATTTCCTTCTTTTTTCCCACATGAAAGATATGAACAAAACCAATCAGTGGACTGTACGCCGATCAGTTTTATTTTTTTTCACATTAGACACCAGGATCGACAGTATCAAATGAGTCTGTAGAAAATCTTTCACGAAACCCCGATTGATACTCATAGAGGAGGTTGTTTTGGGTGATAAGAGACTCTAATTTAATGTATATAGATATTCGCAGAAAATTTGACACAATACTCAGGACGCTTACTGGTGGATATTTACCCAAGTCCAAAGTGCTATTCGTCTTGTACAAAGGTTTAATTCTAGCTAGCCTGAAATCATCAGGTACTGTGTTTTCTGATATAGATAAATGATAAGAAATTGAATGTGAAATTATTTTAAGACGCAGTGCCGTCTTTTTAGGAATCTTGTCCGAATCTCATCAAGACCAGTACTTTGTTTTTAGTTAAGTTCTTTTTAGTGTAGAAATGCTATAACGGAAGTTATTTAAAGTTACACCGATTGCTACTGGGAGGTAAAGGTAACTTTTCCACAAGAGTTATTGATGCAACCGTTGTGAAGAAGTTAGTGTCAATAACGTTAACGACAATGTTTGCTTTATCCGTTTTATTGTTTTTATATCAAAAATCTTTAAGATTTTATCAGAGTGTTTTAAAATTATTTTGTTCTCTTCTAATTTGTTCGTCAAATATGTTGATCGAACTTTCTATATTACTCTTTGTGTTTTATTTCTAATTTTACAAAAGTTTTTGTAATCAATCATTCAGATATTCGGTTTATCTATTTATTTTGTTTGTTTTTTGTTTTGTTTTTTTGGGGGTTTTTTGTTTGAAACAGTTAAGATGCAAACCCCTTTCTGATATCAAGTCCAAGATTTTATTATTTATCCATGGTTCAGTCTTTCGTATTAATCGGGTGTGTCTAATAGGTTCAACAGAATTCAATACTCCATTAAATGTATCTTTGAAACGTAACCAAGCCTCAGTGACATTTGTGCTATTGAAAAGATTTTCTAATTTTGCATCAAGTAATTTTTGAATATATTAATTGGGTGGGATCCTGTTACATTTCTTAGTACTGTAGACCTACAGATTTTTTCACTAAAATTACAAAATATGCAATGAATAATACTTTGACTTGTTCCAGTCACTTTGTGGGTCTTTTTGAAATGAATCCCAACACAACCAACTTTCCTAACGCAATGTACATATATGTCAGAATTTGTAAACAGTAATTGTTATTAACAACGCGGTCCTTTACGGTTTCTATACTAACGTTTTGATAGCAATTGCAGATTAAATGTTTCTAGTAATTTTATATGCCCGTCTCTTAAAGAAACGCGGAATACGTCAAACAATTTATCTTCGTGAAATTAATACTGTTAAATATACTTTATACTAAAGATATTCGATGTCTCTATACTATATCAAACTGCCATGTATATAAATTAAGTTCTAGTTATTGGGACATGTTGCATTGTAGACTTAACAATTTTTTTAATGCATGATCTATTTATAATGAGAAATATGTTATAAGGTGTCTTGCGCGGGGGTGATACGATATACTTATCTGTCTATTTTATTTTGTTTATTTGTCACGTGTGAATAATGTAATTAATAACAAATCAACAATACTGCTTGCTATTCTCTATTTACTTTAAAGTATCAGCAATACGTTCTCATAAACAGGATTGGCTTAAGACAGGGTGAAACCTGCTTTACCAGAAATCGAAATCTTTCACATAAAGTTAAACTAATTATATGCACACATTACTTTTTCAAATAATGGATAGAAGCTATATAAATACGATCTATGATTTTCTGAAGTTGTGCCAGTACATGTATACAGAAAACTATAACAATTAAATTTACTTTTAACATAGGGCCATGGAGCTTGGTCGCTTATCGAACTCCCAAATTCATCACATTTTTTTTAAATTTTCAGACTGAGATAGGGCGAGACACACTGCATTGAATGCTGCGTTGACTTAAAATTACAAATTCATTATGCAAATAATAGTTTCAATTACGTTTCCAAACTCCTGTAATTCTAGCTGATTCATAATTTGAAAGTACCATAGATATATATAAAATTAATATATTCATCGGCGGGCAAAATGTCGACCTAACTTATTAATTTTGTAACATATTATAAACCAAAGAGATCTCGTTCCTATACAGATAACTTGGGTTTAATAAGGTCATCTCTTTGACCCTCAAAAATTATAGTTGGCTGAAAGCATATTATCTAGAAAAAAGAAACGTGGTAGAGTCAGTCTTCTGCGATTCATATATTTCGGTATCAAATTGATATTCCCCGATACTTTAGACTAGTCTTCGTGTAAGTTTTCCAATCGAAGGTTATGTATTTCAGATCTTAACTGCTTGTGAAGTATATCTTTAAACCTTGAAATGTTGGCAAACGTTCATTCTTTAAGATGATGTTTAAAACATATTTTTGTAATCTCGGTGCTATGTATTCTTAAAACAATAATATATTTCAATCAGTTTCTAAGCTTATTTATTTTATCAAATTGAGTTTTGACCAGTAAAGTTTGGTAAAACTTCCTACCATTTATTGGGTTTTATCTGTTTTTACCACGTGGTATTTTTTATCCACTAACCTTGTCTGTAAGTAGAAAGCAAATTTTATGAATATTATAATAAAAGGGTCAGTTTTTTGGCTCTGTTAACAATTGATATAAAATAACTACTATTAAATATAATGTCATACACGGAGTATAGAACATCCAATAGTCGTTGATGAACAAACAAAATAAATTATAGCCTCCATCTTTAATATATATCTCTGCATGATAAGAGTGGAAAATAACTCTTCTATTGTTCGGTTTTGACCCATTTCATCTTCAAAATATCGTCACACAGCTTCTATTCAACGTGTATGTATATAAGATTTTCTTAGAAATATAGTAATCGGGTTTTATATGTGAAATTATGTATGTACAATGAGGCCATCATGTGCTGATTTAATGTACATTGTGTTTGTATAAAAGAATAAAATTTAAGATAACTGATGGGATAGCCTTCAGATGGCAGAGATTTATTAGAAAGATAAAAAAAAATTCAAATGACGGATTTAGATTTATTAGAACTGTGATCAGCTTAAAATTTAAAAAAAAGACAGAAAAAAAGATAGGGTTCAAAGAAAAAAACATAGAAGGATAATTTTGGTGTTGTTCGGCAATCGATCACAGTTTTGAGAGGGAGTGGGATGGAAATAGTTTTTTAGGGTTTATCATATAATAATACTTACTTGTTTATTTCCAGGTAGCAATTGTCGTGGTTTTGACACTGTGGGTTACAGCTTTATCCCAGACATACAATTTCTGCCAAATCGCGTGCCAAGGAAAAGGGTCATCAACTAATTGTGAGAAGGTTCTCAGTCTTTTTAAGTTTAATGATGGTTTGCCGTTTCTAAACCTGTATTGCTGCTTGAGTAATAGATATAACAAAGAAACAACCGACTACTGGAAGACCCTAACTCCTGAATTTCAAAAATATCTTCTGAAGACTGAAAAGAATACAACCATTCTGGGACTTTACACTCGGTGTATCTACAGGTGCTCCAAAGACAACGATCTATTATCCAAAACTACATGCGACGACCAATCACATAAGAATTATGCCGATTGTCCAAGAGAAAGGTGTCCGAACGATCAATAATTTTAATCCGGGACTGGCCAACACAATAATCGTCTTATTTATTATGGCCATACTTATTTATACTCTTTATCGCCACGGTGACATGAACGTTATATTATTTAGTATTCGGGTAGACAACTTTGGCGGAAAAAGCGTAGTGAAAGTGAGTCGTACTATTACTGTAGAAGTTACAGCTTAACGTTATAGACGTTTTATATTATAAACACACAATCAAAATTTTACATTTTTTTATGTTGAATGTCTGTAGAGTCGGACAATAAAATACAAAACAAATATTTGAGTGTGGTATGTGGCCAAGGGAGCTTTCACGTGCACGTTAATGTGTACACGGAACCTCGGGTTTTTCGTCCCATCCAAACGTCCCAGGCCCTTCGTCCTGCATCACTGACAAATGGAAACCACGCCGGAATATCTGGATGAACCTTCTCGACTATGCAGGGATCTAACACCCAACCTCAAGGATAGCGAGCCAGTGTCTTGTCCACTTAGCCGCCGTGATCCCCAAAACACAAACACAACCATAAATAATTAGTAATCCAAATGTGTACTATAAAAACAAATATGGTACAGATTTCAGTAGGTAACGGGAGTAAGGATTATGACCAACTGACATCTCTTCATTGGCTGTTTTCGGCGAGCTTCCATTTTGCGTCGGTTTTTTTTACCCTGACTTGGTGTTATTTACTTCCTTATGTCGATTCTTTTACCCAGATTTGGTGTTATTATTTCCTTCATCTCTTCATTAGCTGTTTTCGACGAGCTTTCATTTTACGTCGAATCCTGATTTGGTGTTATTTATTTCCTTATGTCGATTTTTTTAAAACTTGGTTTGATGCTATTAACTTCCTTGTGTCGATTTTTGTTCATCCTGGTTTGATGGATTTTTTTACTTCCGTATGTCGAGATTGTTTTTATCTTGCTGTTATTTGTATATGTCGAGTTTTTTTTTATCCAGTGTGGATGTCCATGTAACCCATACTACTCGCAGTGTTCCGTTTGATGAGAATTAATCCCACTACTCACTGCTGTAATGAGTGGATATTGTAGTTTTAACTTTTGATTGGTCAGTCGTCCGACTAACAACCAATGAGTAGCTGCCCTACAAAAGCTTTACATTTAAAACGAGTGTCAATATTGGACCAAATATGTTTACATATATGGCTCACGATTTTATTATGCACAGTTAACCCGTACATAGCAGAATACTGCAGTAAAACTAATTGCGTGACAATGAGGCTATCAAGTCGCGTGAAATGTAAACAATACTGTTTGGAAACGAACATACTTTCACCGTTTTTAATACCTTAAATCACTGTTCAAAGTTTTAGGGAAGATCCAGATTAAACGTAGGACTGGCATGTTGATTGAACGGGAAGAATAGACACACTCCCTCAAAAGTTCAAGTATCAGACGTCAATCCAGCAATGGGCACAGAGGGATTTCTCGAGCCATTGCTTCAGGAATATGACGTAACCCTGCGTACGAAATATCGAAATAATAGATATAGAAGCTGACATCCAAACTCAATTCAAAGATTAAAGATAAAAAAATCTTTCGTCATTATACCGACAAATTGCATTGACTTATACAAAAGCTATAATAGGAAAATGCTGATTTTTAGAAAAAAAAATTATAAGCAATATTTTTATTCAGATTTGTATCTGAATAGGGATTGGGGAACAGGCATAGCCTATATTAAACCCCTCTCCCTGTCAGATATAGATATATGTATTTACACCTTAGAAATAAATAGTCACTGTACACATGAAAGTATGATTATAGTGAAAATATATTTACAATGTGTGATTATAGTTGGCCCTGGAACCGTCTGGTGATTTCGAAGAACGAGTTGACTGTTTTGAAAATTATTGAGTGAATTTTTCCACGTGGTTAATTCCATGCAATAAAACGGTAGTATTTCGATGAATAGTCGATAGATTATTTATGGTATTATTTTGGGCATCTGAAAACAAGGAGCATTTCAATAAAAAAATGTTCAGTACCTTCAAAGTGATGACCACTTTTACAGCATGGGTTGTCTCAGAAATGTGTGCCCGTTTAGATTGCTGCAAGAGAGACGCAATTTAGAATGAATGATTTGGTTTGTGCGGGATTCAAACGAAAAAGTCTTTGGTGGTATTGAATCTTGATAATGAATTTTTTGTGTCTACAATTAGTTTGTTCCATTCTCTAATTGACGATAGTGTGAAAGAATGACAGAAAATATCCTGTAATTAAAATGATTCAAATTTGAACAAAATCTGTTAATAAATGCAACCTGTAGAGTATTAGCAGACACAATACTAACCAAAACAAGAAGGCGTGGCAATACCCCTGGGCGTTTGGCATAAACCAAAGTCAATAGCTATCGTCCTTCGGCTAAAGGAATAAGTATGTCAACTTCTAAGATTATCCATTCAAAACGGCGACCGGTACACAAAACACAAAAAAACAGGCGCCAAACTGTCCATTCGAGGCACTAAATCAAAAGATGTTGTTCTTGGGGTAGACGAAATACGTGTGTCAAGTTTCCAAGACAATCGGTTGAGAATTGCGGGCACAAAACATTAACAAAAAGTTGGTGTGGCACTAAAACAGTTCTGAAGAGTATTCACAGATAAAATATATATTTTTTTTAAATGTAGGCTTGAAACCACCCGTTGGGATTGGGCATGAACCAAAATCATTAGTTGGTGTCCTTAGGATAAAAAGAATAAGTACCCCACCACCACCACCACAAAAAAACAACATATGGTATAAGAAATACGCATGCTAAGTTCCAGTCAAGACTCCGGACGATACACTCGAGAACTGGCGTATAGAAATACTAAGTTTCAATTTGTGTCTGCTTCAAAATTACGGCCTGTACACTCAACGAGTCTTGACAGATTGTGGGATCCGGGTTTAACGTCCACTCGACAAAAACTAGGTCATTTCGGGATTAACATCTGGTTTAATTTTATTTCAATAATTCGCTTGCGCGTAGGGCTTTTAGCTGTGGGAGGAAACAAGAGGACCCAGAGAAAACCCTACTCCTTGTCACGTACAACCGAGGATTCGAAACCACGCCAGTTGACTCAGGTTTTATGATACAGTACGCACGTGCAACCCTCAGAAGATAACGGCGGGATATACAAACCGAACGATGGACCAAACACGCCAGGGTTGTCAGATGCTTAAAACATAGGGGGGTCAAATCATTACCCAAAATGGGCCAAATAAGAGGTTCTTGGGGCCAAACACACCTAACACCCCTTAGACATCTACAAACTCATCTGTTTTGTTAAGAAATATATTCTTCTCCTGGATTTTTTTAAAAGAAGTAAACAAAGTGAGAAATAAAAAGGGAGGTTATGTGTCTATTTTGAAGTGTTTATAATATAGTATAAAACGCAGACTAAGACTAAGCCCTCAACAACTCAGCAGGGCCAATTGAAACTAACATCGTCGTTAGATATTCTAGGAAATTGGAACTGACTGACATCATCAGAAATTCCAGGAAATTGAAACTGAAACTATGTCTGTAATACAAAATTGAAACTGGTAACTGGGAGCCAGAGTGATGGGCGAGAAAGGGCCAAATATAATTTGAGTGGGGCCAAATTTGGGGCCAGGGGCCAAACACAATTTAATGGGGCCAAAAGACTGGTCATGGGGCCAAACCCTGAACACGCTATTCCTAGATTAAGAATATTGCGCATTTGCAGTTTAAAACTTCCGACACATTATAAGTCGAGAAGTCGATGATACAACAGTTTGTTAGGTCATATCATCGACATGTCGACTTCTCGATTTATTGTGTAGGAAGTTTTTGAGACTTAATATTGCACCATGTTTCATAAATGGGCAGTGCACCCTCTCAGCTGTGAATGCAAACATAAGCTTTGGCAGCTGGTATGATTTTTAGGGATTCCCTTTACTATAGCTGTGCTAACTCGTCGTGCACGACTGTTGTTTATCTGTGGTTTTTGTACCACCCATCATGTTGTCTGGAACGTGTGTCCATGTTTCCGAACCAGGTAGTTGAATACCCGATGGCGGCTAATCTATAGTTTTGAAGCAGTCGAACCAAACCGGGTAGCATGTGAAACTGTAATATTTCGTCCGTATATTGCGGAATGGACGGGAAGCTTAGATTATCATGTAAATACTACAAATGTAAGGAACTGAAAGATATTTTAAAACAGTTACATGTAAATATAAAGGTTTTCCGTATATAGAGAAGGGTGATAGAGTGAATGATCTAAGCTTGTGTGGGAGATTTCTTGCAGTATATATGACAGATCATGACTCATGATACAATGATTTCTTTGATTGTATTCCCCGTTGTTTTCAAATATGAGTGAAGTTTGTGTCACCAAAGACCCGGTACTGTACAGCGGAGTGTACACTTACGGCTAGCCCCCGGATCCATTCACCCTGAGTATGATGTCTTGCCCATATTTTTGTTTTTGTGTAAATTATGTACGGTGTAGTACCCCTGCACTTATTATTATTGATGTTAAATTTGATATAAAAAAGATGAATCTGATATTTTACTTTACCATCCACTCTAAAAATTGTAACAGGAGTGATTTCCTAGCAGTAAGTTAAACGAATACCCCATCCCAGGATATTTTATTACTGTAGATATGAATTTAACCAAATCAGAGTTTTTATAAGTGCAGATTTCTTTTTCAGGTAACGCTACTATTGGTTGTGTCAATGATATGTTTATTATGGTTTCCAGTGTTGAGTACATCTTCTGTAGATTACTGCCAAGTTGCCTGTCAGATAGAGGGGTCATCAACACAATGTCAAAATGAACTCACTAAATTTGACAACAACCCGGGGTTGCCAATTATGTTTTTCTTTTGTTGTATGGGTAACAGCAACAGTAACTTTAACAACTACACAGCGAGCATTATACCTAATTTCAGCAGTTATCTGTTGAATTCAACAACAGACAGTTCTGTTCTGGAAACGTATGCCAAATGCCTTGGTTATTGCGCCGGAGACTACACAGCTATGTCCAAAGCTGACTGCGATAGTTATAGTGCTGGTGGTTTTGCGGCCTGTTCGAAACAAGCGTGTTAAAACTCACAATTCTCCCGCAGGTACAGAAAAATATCCCAAAATTGACGAAAGAATACACGTCTCCCAATATTACATGTGTAATATAATCTTCATAGTATTATTATACTGTCGATATTTTTGTCAGTAAATCGTAGCAATTATAAAGTTGGACAATTTTCTACCCAAAATTCTGGCAACCCACAAACATAACGATTGTATAAGAAATTATAGCATTATGCACCTAACATCTATAATAATAATAGTTTATTTCAGTAATTAGGTCGAATGACCCATAGATACAGAGTATGCAATACTTATATATTTACAAAAATAAATAATTTTCATTAACACAATTTGAAAACTAATCATGGTAAATCCGCTGGTAAATTTAACTATCAAAAATAATATTCACAATATTACAATATAATTTGATTTAAATTATATTCGCTTTATTTACAATTTTAAATATTTTATTTACAATTAAATATAATAATTTGTTAACTTATTTAAATCATTTACAAATTTTACACATGTTCACTTCTCAGTGCAAGTGCTTTATCCAGAAAACATGATATGGATACCATAATACTGATTGAACTTATATACATTTTGCACATGATTCCAATATAGTTTAGGTAAATATTGTATTCTTAATTCATTGTACATCTATAGAAAGAAGTAATACTGACTGATCTAAGTCTTTAAAAAAAACAATATGGGTGGATCGTATGCATGTTGCCAAAGCTGGGTTTGTGGTGTCGATTTTTGCCCGTAAATCCTCAAGACTTTGACATTGTCTTATTTTCGGACTGAAATTGTTGGTTTAAATGAAAAGTTTAGTTGTCATGCATACGAACATAACTTCTTAGTTTATTACATATTCATTATTGATCATTGCTTGATAAAGATACCTGTGCGAATATTGAAACATTACATAAACTAAGAAGTAGTTCATCCACAAAGTAGTGTTATTATGAATGTTATATCTCTATTTCTAAAACCCATTCATAAGTATGTAATTAGTTAGCTTGTAACAATACTATAACGTGTTCTATAATATGGTACGACTTGACATTGCGAGTTGGCTCGCTTATGCTAGGTTCCCACTGTCGTGCGATGCATTGCGATAGCATTGTCCCTATTGAGTCCACGGCCTGGTACGCGCAGATACGTTCGAATACGTTTCGATGTCATTAATACATGTGCTGCGGATGACCTGAATGTATAATATCTGATAGGATCACCACAATTACTCCACGATTAAAACCACGATTTGAATCGCAGCACGAATCATGATAGCGGGAACCTAACATTACATGTTTATCCAAGTAATTCAGACTTATAAATATATAAATTCTTTTGGTTATTATGCTGAGAGATGTAATGTGATGTTTTATAATTATTTGTCAAATCGATATGTACAAGTCTCCGTCATCATTTAGGTATACTGACATTTGTTTACATTTTAAACAAATGAACTTCACACTTATAACTTTTTCACACGGTAATGGGTCAAGATTTGAAATTCCATCAATTGTTCAAACTTCTAAAAAATAAAAGTTTCCAGTGGAGGAAAACCAGCCTTAGTTTTTGATGAAAAAATATAGTCTAAACGATGAAGTTTGAGTCAACGGCGTTGCAATAGTAGTTACTTCAAATCGGGATATTAGATCCGATTCCTTACAAAATAAAATGTCGATTGTGTAACCTTAGCATAATAATAACATGGGTCTTCGGCGAATCCGTTTACCACCGATTTTTGATATACAAGATGTTTGTATGTTTAGTTTCTTTTTGAGCGTCGGTATATTTCTGAACACTAGTGCCTTGATACATTGTTACTGTCATTGCCACACTACCCATATAATTATATCTTACATCCTAGTCTGTAACTTTTGCTGCTCATATTATGTCATATCCTTTTATTGAATGTGCACATATATTGTCATCACCCGACACCCGTCTGTCCATCCGTCCCTGATTTACATATCTGTTCAGGGGTCTTGGTAGACCTACTTTTAGTTTAGTGAGATTGTTTATTGGTACTTGAAAGGGCGTACCCCATCAAATGATTAACAAAATTTAGATTAAATTTCGAACGCGTTTTAATCTTTGACTTTGAAAGCTAGTTAATCTTTGACTTTTAAAGCTAGTTAACACGTTACTTGGCGACACATTAGAGACTTTTGACAAGTGGCACTTTCCCTATCCGTATCGTATACGAGACACTTTGCGTCAGAGCAGTTTTAGAGTTTTGGCAGATTCTTGCGTCGCGTACGTATGCGTCACTGAACCGAGCTTAGTTCTGTACAGTATGATGGCAGATATCTACCAAGATCACCATCAGTACTAGTCAAGTGCCTTGCCTACAAGTCACTCAACAGTCGCTGAGCTATTAAAAAAAATAATGTCGCATCTTATTAAAAAAAAATCTTAGACTCGACAGCAATTTTTGGTTTCACTAATTTATCATTTACACCCCTTTACAGATTTGCAAGGTCCCATATCTACCAAAATCTAGCGTGTAGATCAACTAGCGTGCAGACAGACAGACAGGAAAAGTATGAAAATTCCGAGAAAAACACATCAAAAATAATGATAAAATTCCAGTCTTTATTGTGATTAAATTTACATCAAATATACACATCCGTGTTTTAAGATGCACATAGGTACATATAAAAACCCGCTATGATACAACATTTCAGCGTCTAAAAAGACGACGATGTTATACGGACCTTCTCCGTATGAAACCTGTTCGATATGGGCTGCCGTATCCGTGTGCCGTATGAGTTTTGCGACATACACACACATTGATGACGTCACACACAAAATCCATACGAATACGCGATACGCACTAGGAATTTACGCTTGCCAAAAGTCTCTATTACTTTACTACTTGTGTGTGTATTAGGAAGCTGGATAAAGGAGCCATCACTGACATAGGTATTGAATAAAATAAATCAATTCCGCGGAGTGAACTCAAAACCCGATCCCATGTATCTGCAGCTTTTCTAATAATTTTTCCCAAAATTAAAGTAGTTTTTTTTTTTTGTAAACGATTGGCGACGTTATCATTTGGATTATCTATACATATAATTCCGTTTATTATGTCACACATTCATTATGCGCGTATTTCTGAGTTACATGACCACTGGAGAGTATTTCAGACGAGGCAAATAGGCTATTTTTCATATTTCTGTGTCTTTTATTTGTAGTTACCCAACTGTTAAAGCTGTCTCAGTTCTTTAAAGAAATAAGTTTTTAACTTTAAATCATTTCAGAATAAAATATAATCAATGTTGTGTACTATTTTAACTCTTTTAACAGGTAATTTAAACTATTTTATCATCTATGTATCTAAATAGTTTAAAATATTGACATACTTGATATACACTGTGTATTCATAGAGAATAAAACGATATTAATTCTGTGAAATACTGAGTTTGAGTGATAAGATAAGCAACAAAACTTAATGTACCAATCGGGGTTTCGCCTCATCCGAAAAACTAGATGTCCTTCCTTTGCTGGACCTTGCACCAGTTGCATGGGTTAGCCTCGGAAACGAACCCGGATTAGTAAGCCAAATTACTCATTGAGCTACCAGTAAATTACTCATTGAGCCACTTGCATACATTTTGTATAATAAGAATGCTTAAGCCTGGCTCACAACCCGCCGTGCTATTTTGACTCGCACGTGTAGGGTTTGGTACCTCATAGAGCAGCCGCAAGATAACGTATAAAAATTTTGTATGTGCAGGACCCAAAAAGTCTCGACGGCCATCCTGAGATCTTCTATGGCGTTCGTAGTAGCACGTATACGCCAGGTTGTGAACTACTAGGCTTAAGATCAGTTCAAAATCCTTTACAGATTGACAGTGCATTTATCATTGACCAAGCGAGACCCCGTTGTAAACGTAAACAGCTCAAGAGGGGGGGGGGGGGCAAGGTCATCAGCTGAGTTAATAATGAAATCATCCCTATGGTAATGACACTGCTACTCGGGGCAGTGTTAATATCATTAACAGATCCCAAGCAAAACAGTGTCCCTACCTACACGGCCACTCATAGAAATGAAAATGTAAAGCCACGTTTCTCAACCTTTTCTCACCGCTCACCCCTAAATGTATTCTCATCCAACCCATTTGAGGAGGTTACTGACCGCGAAGCCCGTTGAGAGGGTCAAGGGGGGAGGGGGTCTCCAGGAAATTTTTAGAAATTGGAGCCCGGAAATGTGATTTCCAGCCATTTCAGGCACGTTGTTTCCAGTTCAGCGCGAAATTTGCTCCTGGTGATTGTCACAAACGATTTTTTTTATTCTCAGGACAGTGTTTGAGAGTGCTAATCTGAATTGCACAACCTTTATATGATCATTTTTGAAGTTACTGGGAGTGTGGTCATTCACCCCCTGGATGCCAGCCATTCCCCCCTTGGGGTGAATTCACCCCAGGTTGAGAAACGCGGATGTAAAGGGTGGATTCAATTAAATATTCATTTATTGTGTTGATGCATCCAACAAAAGAAGTATTTCACATTTTAAAAAATGTGCAGCAAACAGGGGCGGATTGGGCCCTCAGGCCAAGGGCCGGTCGGACAAAAAATTTAAAAAAAAACAATTTTGCCCAATTCGTCTAAAAAACCCTTTTTCTGCTGAACTTATATGGGAGAGGGGGCTATTGGACCTACCATTTGACAGAGATTATAATCAGATATTGCACCAAATCGCATATTTAAGGTTCATTTTTCAAAAATGTCCAGGGGGGACTCCCCTCCCTCCGGGCTCCTCGGTCAGTAAAATCCGCCCCTGGCAGCAAAGACGTAAAACAACTGCCAATAAGTTCAGACGATGCTCTTTAAATACGACGACCGCAGAACAAACCTCCGAACACATATGCTGCAATATTGTGAACCTCCGCAAAAAAAGTATAAGCGTGATCAACGTAAATTAACAATATCGTAATATTAAACTTCAATAATTTTGAAAATTTGAAGTTTGGATTTAATGCCCACTAAATATATGTGATTAATATACTTTTATTTCGATAATTCGCTCACGTGCAGGTAAGCGGAGACCGGAGTAGTGTACCCACAGGAAGCACACTACTTTTCAGGCCATAACTGTAATAATCTTTTAAATCTTGATACAAACACAAACATTTGTATGGGCGTTCCTTTAGGAACATTCATTAGCCATCTGAATTTTGAAAATGGTCACCTTTACGGCTTTTCTTTTACATAATTTCACCTACTGGGTGGATTGAGGGGACTCCCCCCCCCCCAATTTTCATGTGAACGCATTAAGTCGCCTGGACGTCCGTTCACACTTCATTACGGACAGCCTAAGTCACATGAGACTCAACTTTAAGACCTCCTCGTCGTGATGCAATGATGTCCGAGGAATCGGGAGCTCAGCACTTTTAAAGAGTGACCACCGACGAGATTGCCGATGCACTTCTTACTTGATTGGCCTTTCTGCATACACAATGTAATATCGGTAATATGGAAAATGCGTGCCAATGTTTCAAACAATTAGCTGGAAAAGAAAGGATTCTTTTGTGGTTAATGATAGGTACCTAAGATTGGATATGACAAAATTTGGATTACCAGACTCTACGTCACGGACCCAGTTTATTTCCAGGACAGCTAATCAACCCAAAATCTTATTTGTAATCCAGAAAGACCCTGACTTCAACATGGACTTAAGTTGAATTCACTATCGACCCAAATACTGATTTCACTATCAACTTCACGCTGTGATCTTTTAATGTTAACTAAAACTCTGGAAAACCTAGTTCCTTAAGGAAAAGTCACTGATAGGACGCTGTCCGCTGACCATTCCAATCATGCCTATTAAGCTGCAATATGATAATACCGTTCTTTCTCACCTCTGTTCTAGGGCTATTTTGGAATCATTACCCTCTAATTTGCGGTCTGTACATGTTCGAGTCTCGTAATGGCGGATCGGATCAGTTCGAACGTATTTTGATTATGTTGTTTAGTCGCAAAATTCTAGTGTTGAATTACAATAAACTAGTGTCTGGTGTTGCGAGGAATGATATCTGACAAAACCAAGTACGCTCTGTTCTTTTAAACCCCAAAGTGTAATCATCAATTTATTGATGGAAAATATGGTAATGCCCTAATATGTGAACATATTGCTAAACCACCAATTGTTTATGAATTGTTTAGGGCTATCATTATTAGCGTGATGTCATGGAGTAAATTCGTGAAATCTACTTTAAAATGTTTCAGGATGAAAAATAAACTGTTTATACCACAACCAGGCGTAACGTCAGCAAAATTGTTCAGAGGGTATACAAACTTGTGGTAGTAGAAACACAGTAGCTGAAGCTACTAGTGGTTAGGTACATAAGAGGGGAATTTTGCCCGGCAGCCGCGCTACGGCCTACTCTTATATCGAACTCCAGCTGCCAAGCGGTCTTTTGCACGCCCATTAGTGCACGGGAGCTCGATTTTTCGTCCCAACCGAACTACTAGATAGCTACCCTTGTCAGGCCCACCACGCTGTATCACTGGCAAAGAGAAACCCCGCCCGAATATCTGGGTGAACTTTCTCGGTCAATGCAGGGATCGAACACCCGACCTCCAGACTAGCAAATCGGCGTCTTACCCACTTAGCCACGTGAACACCAACAATTGGAAAGACATGACATTCAATTTGTAATGTGAATGTATTAGGTCAAATTCCGAGTTCTGAGATGTGATTATTTCTATTTCCAGATAACACTACTGATGACGGTGGCATGTTTATTATTGTCTCCAGCATCAACACAAATCAGCAGTATAGATTACTGTGAAGTTGCCTGTCAGCCAACCGGTTCATCAACAATGTGTCAAAATGCTCTTACCACCTACGAAGGCCATCCACTTCTTCCCATTCTCTACTTTCATTGTTGTGTAAGTGATATATACGTTCCTGAAGGGTTAATCAACTACAAAGCCGACCTAACAACAGAGTTCCTCGGCTACCTCGCCAATGAAACGGATAGAGACGTTCTGGAAACGTATGCTCAATGCTTCGGTTACTGCTCCAATAACTATTCTCCGATGTCTAAAGCTGACTGTGACACTAATATTGCTAATGGTTTTACAGGTTGTTCATCACAAACGTGTTAGAGACCCCTTTTTTCTATTTGACAATATGCCCAAAATCTTTATTAGGTCACAGTAACGTGCTCTGTTTTAAAGCCATCACAGTTTATGTCCCAATCAGCCCAATCTCTTTTTTCTTCAAACACTGTTAATTCAGTAAACATTTACATAATATTATTATAAAGTACAATATATAATTATGGGACTTAAAAACAAGCCGGGGCTTATATATATTAATCTTTCGTAAGAAATTATTTACAGAAAATATAAATACATTGTTTGAACTATGATCATAAATTATGTGCAGGAATAAAAATACAAAGTAAAGAAATTTGTTTACTCTCAGTTAAAGGACAATATTGGTGCCAGTCATTATCACATATGTGATAGGACTGATTAAACACTTTCCAAATATAATATTAACACAGAGATCATCGCTACCATAGAGGAGTAATAAAGGATTCATGAATCGGAAGTGACGAACGCCAAAGGCAAACAAGAGTTATTCCTCTATATAACTAACTGAAGTGACTAGTTATAACAGATACTTGGGTGAATATCTGCTCACTAATAATTCCCTCGAAGACCTAAAGTTGCTTTGTGACACTGTAAGAGAATATCTTACAATTCATAAAAAGAATTGACTGCCACTAGATAAGAGAAACAGAAAAAAGTCCGTGCATTACCATGTTTTTATAAGGTAGGGGAGACCCGGGGCACATTGAACCACCATGGATATATCCTTTATAAATAATACTATACAACCCAACACCATACAGATGTGAGATAACTTCTTAGACCCATTTCTCCATCAATAAGCCACATCCTGTGAATTATTTTCTTAGGCAGTGATTTTTTCAAAAAAGCGATTAAAAGAGAAAAATTTTCCATAGCCTGGGAAATTCTTGTACTTAAAATAATTTAATATATGTCTAATCTATACAATCCAGATAAACCGGGGTTTGATCCATATAAGAGGGCATATTGATTTTTTTTTTAATTTTGATCATGAAATAAAGAGATCTTCCAATAAAAAAATTTGATATGAAATGAGGACAAACATGTATATATGTGAACAAAATGGTTCAATGTGCCCCGGTCTCCCCTGTAGAATGAATAAAAACAAGGGGCTGTACGGAGTATTTCTATTTTCCCCGTGTTCTCTTATCTTATGACACTTAATTACTTTATTGAATCGTCAGATATCCTCTTGCGGTCCCATATAACAACTTTTTGTCTTCGAAGGAATTATTAGTGAGCAGAAATTCGGCCGTTTATCTGTCATCATTCGTCACTTCAGTCATTCACATAGAGAGGTAACTCGTGTTTTCCTTTGGCGTTTATCACTTCCGATTCATGAATCCTTTATTACTCTTCTATGGTAGCGATGATCTCTGTGCTAATATTATATTTGGAAAGTGTTTAATCAGTTCTATCACATATGTGATAATGACTGGCACCAATATTGTCCTTTAATCAGTCAGCTTATCAGGATATGTGTCACCAATGAAAAGACAGCAGATAACACCACCAGGGAACAATATAAATCATCAAATATTTGATGAAAACTGATACGACTTTATTATATGGGCAAACTATTCCACATTTTGTTACATTGATTTTTAATGTGTACTTTGAATTTGATCGGACGTTAGGATTTATGGTTCTATGTTCTATCTTTACAAATATTTCACTTTTAACAGTAATCAATGGTTTTGAGACATTTGTCTTAAATACATTAAATGAAACAAAAAAATTGTTATTGAAGCCCTCTGCGAGGTTCGAAGTTTGGTGGTCAAACAGAAGAGACAAAAACGACCCGTGTATTTCTAAAAAAGATCTAAACAGCTTCGATATTTCAAAATTAATTATTGATCGAGAAACGCTATAAGCGGGAGTTTATCTTTCATTCCATCGTGTCAACAGTGAAAAATTAAATCGGTATATTTGAACAGTGACTTTTTCTAATGAGTTAAAAAAGTTCAACTAAGAGAGATTGCCATACGACAATTCATAGTGCAAACATGAGTTACACGATTGTACAAAAGGCAGTTTTTAGAAAAGAACAAAGGGGCTATTCTTATTACACATTTTACGCCCTTCAGATTCTCCTTTTACATACCCCCCCCCCCCTCACACACACACACTCACACACTAAAACAATACAAACCCAACAATGTATTGCCACAATGCATTACGCTGGACTAATTGTTTCTACTGTACAGATAATCCCAGGTGTTTATGTTTTGAAAAATATGATATAAAAATATTGGTCATGTTGACAAAGATGGTATTTTGCCATATCGACCACATGGCAATGACACTGATTTGATTGATTACATGGTGTAAAATATTAATTAGCCTTTGTTCCATATTATCCCTCTAGACTAGATAAACCTATTAGTTATATATACATGTATCAATATCTAATTGTATTTTGATTGTTATAAGGCGTTTCCCTATCACGTATGTCAATACATACCAGGTCATTGTTTTGATAATAAATAATAAAAATACCCAAAGGACAAATAGGGTGTCAAACATTGGAACCCAGAACTCTTGAAGGTTAACACTTTATTTCGAAATAGTTTTAGGTAAAATAAGCCGATTCTCTAGTATTGGGAAATAAGGTTTTTTTTAACGTCTACTTAATACAAACTACGTCATTTCGGGACTAATATTTTTATTTTCAATAACTCCCATGCAAGCAGTGTTATTTAGGAATGGGAAGAAATTGGAGAAAAGAGAGAGAGGGAGAGAATTGGGGTTTAAAGTCCACTCGACACAAACTTGGTCATTTTGGGCCTAACATGGTTTAATTTTATTTCAATAATTCACTTGCGGCGTAGGGGTCTTTAGCAGTGGGAGGAAACCGGGAGATCCAGAGAAAACTCACGAGGCTGGACAGGGGACCCTACTCCTTGTCACATAATTGGGGATTCGAAACCAGGCCAGTTGGCTCAATAACAGGCTTTATGATACAGCGCGCACGTGCTTACCATTCGGCCACCCAACCCCCAAATTGAAGAAAACCCAGAATGTTAGGCATGCTCTTACCAGTCCTTATGATCTAATGCGCTTGCACCAGACCAAGTATAGCATGATATTATACTAATTTATTGACATTTTGGGTCAGGTACGAAATGCCTTCTGTCAGTAAAATAAAATCGAACAATGACATGATTTCGACCACGACCAATTCTGGAGAGTCAATCTAACCAATGCGCAAACGATTCGGCCCTTATTCTGGTATGATGCAGCTTAAAAACGAACCGCATAACATATAGTCTATGGAAATACATGCCGAAAGAAAATATCAAGACGGTCATGTTTCCGGAGTACGAAATGAAATAGGGTATGACGCCCTGTTCTGCTCCTAAACTGGGCTAATGAAGACGGACATACGCCATACAGTGTTCTATGAGGGACATTTTGCCCGGGCAGCGGCACTACGACCCACTCTTATATCGAGTTCCAACTGCCAAGGGATATTTACGTGCACGCCAATGTGTACACGGGACCTCGGTTTTTCGTCCCACTCGAACGACTAGACAGCTGCCCTTGTCAGGCCCTATACTCCTGCATCACCCGACAAGGGGAAACAACGCCGGAAAATCTGGATGCACTTTCTTGGTCTATGCTCCAGAGTACGAATCCTAAGATATAATGCCTCTTATTCAAAATAAGCTACGTTGGTCTATCATAAATCTATCAATCTATGTGAAGTGTTATGTTTACGCCTCGACGAAAAAGTTACAATGAGTTTTTTGTTGACATTTCATATGCGTTTTTAATATACACGTGTAAGTATAATCGCCATGGCATTTAAAAAAACTTATTTTCTACTTCAACAGTTTATTATACTGTGGACGCTGAGCAAATAGTTAATAAACTTTGGTTATAGTCATTATCCATAACAATTAGTCCCGCCAAACACTCTTTAAACTGGACTCCCTCTGAGAATACAAGCCTTGTGGAGAAATATAAAAAGAACTCTCAAGACATAAATACGGCGATAAGATGGCTGTTCACGAGCCGTGGGATAAAGAACGACTAACAATTGGTCTTTAATCGGTTGAGGTTTTCATATTTATAGACCTTATTGTTTGATAACTGTTTTGTGTGTTACTGTAACTGCAGGTGTTTGTTTGTGTGTCCATATACATAAATAGCGACAAAATCAAACTACCAAAATACATTTACACTCAAAGGTCAGAGACCCAATTTTTGTATTCGAATTAAAGCTGTTTTCGAAGATTCTTTAAAAACACTTAAAACTGTAGATTTTCCTATCAACAATAAAAACACAACGAACCCGACTAATGACCCTCTACGATTTATTAGAATTTCTGGTATCAAGCTGATGAAAGCAGAAACGTAAAAGTTTAGCCCCATTTAGCCTCATTTTATTTCACTCATAACCGATAGACTTTCATATCAGGTAATGAAAATTGACACGGTTCTAATGAAACTAACGTAACTCTTAAGCTTCGAACCCTCAGAAGGGCCTCAAAAGCGACTTTCTCCAAAATTTCCTAAAAGATTCTAAACAGGGGAGTTTTGGGGTGAATAGTTATTGTCCTATATTAAGTGTAAGGACTGGTAATATCCAAGGTAGAATCGGTACTGACGTTCTTAATGAATAAGGCGAGTGAAGGATACCACTACCAAAACTCGTTCCTGATTTCGAAGGCCCCTCCTAAAATGTAGTCCGGCCGCTGGTAAGAATTGATTAGGGCTGGTGGGTTACTTGGTGCATATTTAGGTTTGTTGTACTTGTTCAACCCCGTTGGGGTTTGTGTGTGAAATAGCTTTATTTAACGCCCGCTTCCACCGAGGTGATATCGCAGACAACCGTTGGGGTTTATTTGTAGGGGAGTTGTAGGGGAGTATTTTCACAGTTGGACATGCTCCGGGTATTATTTGTAGCCAAATGAGAAAGAGTGAGAGAGAGAGAGAGAGAGAGAGTCATTCAAGACAAAGTCATTCTTAACATAATATTATGTTAAAATGTTATTTCAATAATTGACTTACGCGTAGGGACTGGGGTCTTTAGCAATGGGGAGAAACCGGATGGCGCGAGGAAACCCACAAGGTTGGACAGGAGTCACACACCCCCCTTGTTCAAATGAAGTTGAGTGACGTAATAAGGGTAGTTTTGTAGACTTTGTTGTAGTAAATATTATTCTGTCCTGAAATTTACTTTCATCACTACACCTATACAGTACCTAAAATAATTTAACTATCGTCAAATCATATCATGAAAGTAACAGTGCATCGTACTTTTGGCCTTATGTTGTTGATGCTACAGGCAATGTTTGTCAAAATCAATTTGTGTTTACTATACCAAACAATACATTCGTTTGGCCTCTAACGGTTTTTACCTTATTGGCATCAATTTGTGTTTACTATACCAAACAATACATTCGTTTGGCCTCTAACGGTTTTTACCTTATTGGCATATTGAGAGTAAATATTTCAGATTTCCCGATGCGCATCACAATCGAACTCATTCAACATACGTATGACATGCTTTGTCACCATTTGTGTAAAGGGGCTTGGGAAATTCAAGGAGATATTAAAGTCCGAATTCCACCATAATCAAACTAATATTTTAAATTTCATCATGACATCGAATACAATTGTGACCACCAGAAGACTAGAAGGTCCACGAGCAATATAAGTGATTTCCGCAAAATAAGGGGCAATAATCCAGGAAGTAATAATTGTAATATAAAACACACGTGAAGTTTCATCAAAATCGGATAAAAATTATGACATCTAGAGCCTTCTGAAGAATGAAAGCATAAAAATGTGAGCGTATAAAAAAGTCGTATGAATGTGAGTATCTAATCTGGTTATTTCGCTTAGATGTCTAATGTCAGTGCAGTATTAATAAGTATAGTATACCAGTGAGGTTGATGCCCCCCCCCACCAAAAAAAAATATGACGGCTGGTTGGATCCATTTTAATTGTCACCTACTTTCTTTAAATTTCCATTTATGTTTGGATTTGTTCTGCGAGAATAAAACTTTGAATTCTTACAAAACGATAGAGATATACTCGTTCACTTAAACTTAATTTGACTCACCTGCCCTGGGGTTTAATAACATATTAATGGACGATAGCTTGACGTGACTGGAAAAGATACTCTGGCCGTTTACAGTAGAATACAGCATCTAGTCTCTGCTACTGATAACTACGAGGGCTGGCTGAAAAGTTCCATACCTATCTGTGAAAGACCCGTACAAAGTATATGGTTTCCATTTATTTTTCTACTCTATCCCCTTTGACTTCGAGGTGTACACCCTGAAAAAAAGACGTCATCATTACTAAGAAAATTACGACTGGCTAGTTCCTTTTTCATTTTGTAAACAGGATTCATCTTTGGTCACAAATATGGCCAAAAAATTATCAGGATCTGCTCCAAAAAGGACAGTTTCACCCCAAAAGAAAATACACCGAATTGCAGTTCATGTTATGTGTTGCCCTTTTCTCGCCTGTCATTTTTTGACGAATATTCAAGATTTCTAAACGGAGGTTGATGACTATTTTTTTTTTTAATTCATTGGTGGAGTATGTAATTGTAAAATCGATTTTATAGCAAGACGTAGTCTCATTTTTAATAACCGTAATTACGTAGTTTGTACATAGGGACCCAAAAATGATTTCTATAGTAAAACTCATGCGCATAAGTGTCAGGCGGACTAAAGTATGGGAATGTGACAGCCGGTCACCGAGAAATGAATTAAATACTTAGTGGTCTGCTCCCATTTCTGACTAGAATAATATTCGAGTTACCTCCCTTTCATTGTCTTTTTTTTTCTAAAAAATTAAAACATTTCCAGTTTCTTGTCGGAACAAGAAATGTGCCACAGAAAACAAATATATTATGTGTCATTTAACAACGCTTAAGATGCACTATGTAAGAGCTATTTAATCTGCCTATTTCAGATCATTCTTTTGGTCGCAAATTTTATATAAATTATTAATTAGACATTTATTCATACGGCAAGCTAATAATCTATAGACAAAAGGAGGGTTGTCATTTTGAACGGACTGAAACATGATTGCTATTTAATAATTTGATAGAAAAATGGACTATCAAGACTTTATTATCGTAACTAACGTGCGGCAATGAAAATCGAAACTACGCGATTCTCCAGCCATAACTTCGCTTGGATATAAGAAGCGGTTGTCATACAAGATACGTCAACATATTGCAAGAGGTAGATAGAGAACAGGCTTGAAAGCGATTTAGCATATACAATCAGGATTCATAATCCCAGAAATTACGGTCCGATATGAGCCAATAGTGAAAGGAACCAAAATAGTTATGACATATATTTCAAATTTCATCTAGATCGGATAAGATTGTGACCTGTAAGGGTGTCAACTAGTCTCTATCATCCACACAAATATTCTACGAATATTAGTCTGGATGGGTCCTCAAAATTTGACGGAAAATAGGTCATTGTCTGGATTATCCAGTCTTTTAAGTTACCACGTACTGAATCTATCAAAACAGCTCGCTTGTCAACGATGACACTCTTTAAAATTTTGTTTGTAAAGGTTTCATTTGAAATGGTAATTTTCTCTCGTCATGAATCAGACGTATGGCTTCTCACAATCTTCTTAATTCTTCATCGCGATGCATGCTTATTCCTCGTCTCTATTTTGTTTCTAATAGTAGATGTGCCAAGTGAATTGTGGGATATATTTCAACCACGCTTTGTAGAATCTAGCAAAATCGGCCCGGTTTCATAAGATCAAGCACTTACCGATACTTTAGCCAAATGGTTCCAATGTTTGGTTTTTTATGTGGTAGATTATCCAGTAATTTTCGTCAAAAATTGAGAACCTACCCAGACCCTCCGTGCGTTGAAGACTAGGGGGTTCTGGGTGACAGAGACTAGGTGTCAACAAACAATGTGAACGGATATACACGGACGGGTGGGCGAGGGCGACGACAATATACGTTCACGTGAAAATGTGGGCGAATAAAAAAAATTACGCTATGGGATTCCTTACAGGGTACAATTAAAATTCGAAATTACCTGTTTTTAACATCCTACCTTTCTGCCAGCTGCACTTATATAGACAGGTACACGTTATGCAGTGTGGTATAATTTCCAATTGAAAAGGTTTATTATTTGACGTATACGCCAACGTGCACCATCCCACCCAATCCAGCAATGTTACCCACTACTATAAGAAATCTGTTAGTAAATAAATCCTTATACTACTGGTAACAACGGTAGGCCGTCCGTACCGTACGGTACCATAATATCTTATACTAGTAGATAACAACGGCCGATCACTTAACAAAGGACTGGGCTATCTCGTCTTTCTCACTCGGTATTCTGGGTTATCTTTCCCGGACCATTATTTGACGGATTAAGGCTAAAAGTCAATACCGATAGTAATTTCCTCACGAGATTTCCAACTCAAGGACTATGCATGTTTTGACGCCCCCCCCCCCCCGGGGCGCTCGATTTTCTCGAAATAATCCCTGGGGATCGAGTATGGTCTCAAAATTATTTACTTTTAATCCCATTTTAGTCAGTCTTGGTCGATATCTTAGCCGGCAATCACGCCACAAGCTCGAAATTAATAGACACACCTTATTAATATTAGTTCTATGGCATCTAACATGTCAACAAATATCAAGTCGCTACCTGGTCGACAGATCCCCTTTGGGCATTTGTTAGTGAGGTGTCCATTCTATTATAGGCTAGCCCAAAACCTCCATTGCGGCATTAGGCCTTAAGGCCCAATAACGACCAAAAACGTTTTTTTGGTTATAAATCTGCCAAAAACAACCCGAAAGCCGAAATTTTGGGTGCCGAATTGCGCTAATACTGTCCGATCGTGCTAGAAGAGTTCGAAAAACACAGATTTTATTTACGAAAAACGCCGAACTTTTGCATTCAAAAATGACACAAATGTTTTCGCATAAACGAACAGTATCTTCTGAGTTGGTCCGACTACACCCCCCCCATCGATCCTTTCGAGTCACGTGCCCTGCATATTTCAGGCACCGAAAGTTCGTGAAACCGAGCCAAAATTGTCAATTGACCTTGACCTCTTTGGACCCAATTCCGGAACTTGAAGTCAAAGAGGTCTGAAATTTGGGGCCGTGGCCCAGAAAGGCTCCACCACAAGGTCCCATAATCTCAAACCCCCAATCGAGGTCCCTTGGGGCTCCGGTGCCCCAAATCGTCCTATTTCAATAATTAATTTTTCTATTTTTTTAGATCTGCCGCTGAACTAGTCTTCGCGGCTACCCCCACTATATCGACCTTTGCGCGTCACACGGCGTCCTTGCAATTTTTATGCGACGACCGGAAGTAGGACAAAATGGCACACAATGGTCACTTGCCCATGACCTTGACCTTTAAAGGTCAAAACAAGGTCACCACGCGACTCACAGGGGTCGATTTAGTTCAAGAGGCCGCGACCTTAAGGTCGTCTGATGCTTTTCGGGATTGGCCAGTTATCTGCCCTTGGACCACATCACTAAAAACCCGGCTATTTGACTTTCTCAGGGACTTTTGCCCAAAAATTTCTTCCAATCGGCCCGGGATTTGTTGTCCCGATCGACCGACCAAACATTTCTTCTTCATTTTTTAAAATCGCCAACCAAAAGTCGTGACCTTGACCCGCTAGGGTCCCCGGAAGTATTTCGGTTTTTGCCCCCTGGGAGCCAATCTAATAAAATCAGGTCTACCGGACCTTGACCTTCCGACATTGCATCATGGCCCACGTGACCTTGGTGGGTCAAGTTCATCTATAAGGGTCAAGGTCACTGAAATATCTACCTACTCAGGTGCTCCGGGGCATCTGATGGGACCCCGGGCCTACGCAGCAAGTCCAAGGTCATTACGTTTGATGGACATCTCATTGACCTTTGGAATGAGACCTTGACCTTGGACCTGAAATTTGACCTTGGGATCGAAAAAGTCATAAAACTTCATGTACCCTCCAGACTTTCGCCAGCAATGTCAAGGTCAAAGTGAAGGTTTCGACCCACAAGGACGGTGACGGGACTGTCCATTGGGTCAAGGTCATGACTTTAACTGACATACTCTAACCACGGCGGCAACTTCGGTAAAAAGTCACCTTCAAAATTCACCCGAAGACACACATACTCGTCTGTAAGCGCCCGAAAGGACTCATGGGCGGACTCACACATCTGGTGGGGGGACTCACACATCTGGTGGGGGGGGCAATTCAAGGTCACGGCACTTGCCCCCGAGGTCGATTGAGTTTAAGAGGCCACGAGCTGAAGTCAAGGTGCACTACCCGACTGGCCTTGTGTTTCGCACCAGTACCGGAATAGGGTTGTATGTCAAGGTTGTCCGATCGGGCCGCGACTTGACCCACTAGGTCCCCGGATATTTTCAAATATCCCGGGCCTTGACCTTTGGTCATGTCGACTGAACCCACTTGACCCTGGTAGTCAAGGCCATATCAAACGTTCAAGGTCAGCAAAAATATCGTCTGACCTCGGTGCGTTGGGCCTTTGGGAACACCCCCAGCTCCCCTTGGCATATCAAAGGTCACGCCACGGGATGAACAATTCATTGATCTTTTAAATTTCACCTTGACCTTTGATCTGCCTATTGACCTTGGGGTCGGGACATTCCTAAAACTGCATATGCCATCTAGACTGTAGGGAAATGGGTCAAAGTCAAGACCATGACTCGGAAGGCCTGTCACAGGGCTGTCACGATATATGGGGTTGACCTCGTTTGACCTTTCCTGGGAGATAACTTGTCATCGTTAAAGGTTGTCACTTTTTAGAAACTCTTTCAAAGGGTATACCACCGTGCATGATTAACTTTTGATAAGGTCGGATTTCCTCAAACGACCCGGAATGGCACATGGGCAGGGCCGGGGGCTGTGTATTCTTGAACTAAATCGACCCCGGGAATACTTCCAGTGGTGTCAAAATTGGCTTCCGGTGACCGGTAGTGGGCGAAATTGATAAAAAAAATATCTCTATTAACCTTGACCCTAACCATTAAAGGTTAAAGTTATGTCACCACGCGCGTCCCCGGGGTCGATTTAGTTCAAGAGGCCACGAGCTCTGGATCGTGGGTAAAGATCCGGACTGACCGTGTAGGTCCCTCCATACCCAGACTGCGGACGTGGGTAAAGGTCGTCCGATCGGGTCGGAATTTGGTGACCGGATACATCGACACAACATTTGTTCATTTTTAAAATCGTCAACCAAAAGTCCTCACCTTGACCGCTGTGGGCTCCGGAATTATTTTTTATATTTGCGCTTAGCGAGCCCCCAGATGATGTCACGCCCACCAAAACTTGACATACCGAGGTAATGCAGGACAAGAGGTCATGTCCAGAGGTCAAGGTCATCGATTCATTGACCCTAAGCCCCACGGAACATCAAAGGTCAGGCCTCTAGATTGACAGTTTATTGACCTTTCACATGAGAGCATGACCTTTGACCATGATAAACTCCCAAACTTTCTTGTACCGTCTAGACTTTAGCCAGAGAAGTCAAGGTTAAATTCAAGGTCACGTTACGGAAGGCTGGCAACGGGGCTGTCACTTGGGCCCGTTGTTAGGCTGAAAAACAGGCTTCCCGTGGGACTATTGCCTTGAGATGCTCACAGTGCCTTCGCACTATATACAGGAAGAAGTAATTTTAATTTCAGGGTGCTAGCTGCAAAATTACGGAAACGCAACCCTCCTCACTTTGTGAAAAATATGACCTCGGTGTCGATTGAAATGATATAAAAATCAGAGCATTCTAAGATTTTTGAAAAAAAAAATCATTTCGGTAACCTCGGGAAAATGGCCAACCCTCGACTGGTAGAGGCCGGAATTGAAAGTGGATTTATGGAATCCTGTAGAGAGTCCAAACACAGGTACGCAGTGAATTTCAGGCTGATACCCACGAAAGTACGGATGCCTAATTCGACCCAATTTCACTCTGAATAAGGGTTCGCACTCAGCTCCCATAGACCCATGGGGATTCATATTTGGCTGAGCGAGGGGCGATTGGTTGAGGTACCTGCCCTAATAGTTTAGTGCCAATCACCCTCTAAAAGGGGTTTGGCGTGGTGATAATCCACCTGAAAACAGGGTAATTAGGGTAAAGTCGATTTTTGGCATTTTGGTACCCCCTGGAAAAAGCCCATTACTGTTCATAATTGCACTTATATTTTCGCTGAGGCGGGAAACGTTGATCGAGTTATTTCCATGTACAAAACATTTATAAACGACCCATGTCTAACTAAAATTGGACCCGATTCCAGTTTCAGTAAATTACCAAACCACGGCGCGCGCCTTGTCATTTCAAAATGATATAAAGAGTTCAAAGTTACCAAATTACCCCTTTTCTATGAGAGATTTAAACTTTTTCAATTTTCTATTTACTGAAGAACGCTTCATCTCATTTTTAAGCAAAAATCACTAATAAACTCTCCTTGTCTTTCCGAAATCATAGAAGAATCCCGTGGAAAAAGCCCATTGCTCAGCCCCAATCGGTAGTAGGTCAATATAATTTGGAAGGTTCACGGTAGGGGCTCGATCGGCACAAGACCAAAAGTTGTTATATAAGTCTGAAAGGATATCGGACAATTCAAAACAGAAACTGTCACTATAGAAAAGAGAACAAGTCCGGACATTACCATAATTATTTTAATAGTATAGAAGGAATAAAAAACAAGTGAAAGTACCACTTTTTCCATTTTTCTCGTGTTTTCACAGGGAAAAGGGGTTTTTTGATGATAATTGTTTGAAAATGAGAAGCCCCGTCTAATCTTTGAAATATAAATGGGGTTGTTCTCTGATTTCGGAAAGACAAGGCGGGTTTATCAATTTATTTTTGCTTAAAAATGAGAAAACGCGTTCTTCAGTAAATATAAAATTGATTAAAGTCAAATCTCTGATAGAAAAGGGGTGATTTGGTAATTTTGAACCCTTTTTTCGTCTTTACTATCATTAGAAAAGAGAAAAGTCCGGACATTACCATACTTTTATTAGTATTGCAGGAATAAAAACAAGTGGATGTACTTGTAACCCACTATTTCTATTTTTCTCGTGTTTTCAAAGAGACAACGGGAGTTTCTGGATGAAAATTGTTCGAAAATGAGAGGACTTGATCTTTAATTCACAGAAAAGTGAATATGGTCAAATCTCTGATAGAAATACGGTCTTTTCAACCATTTTTGCATTGAAATGATAAGGTGCCCGCCGTAATTTCGTAATTTACAGAAATGGAAATGTATTCAATTTAGGAAATGACACGAGGGATATCTCGATGATAATTGTTTGAAACTGAGAAGACGCGTCTAATCTTTGATATAAATGGGGTTGTTCTCTGATTTCGGAAAGACAAGGAGAGTTTATCAGTGATTTTTGCTTAAAAATGAGATGACGCGTTCTTCAGTAAATAGAAAATTGAAAAAGTTTAAATCTCTCATAGAAAAGGGGTAATTTGGTAACTTTGAACTCTTTACATTATCTTGAAATGACAAGGCGCGCGCCGTGGTTTGGTAATTTACTGAAACTGGAATCGGGTCCAATTTTGGTTAGACATGGGTCGTTTATAAATGTTTTGTACATGGAAATAACTCGATCAACGTTTCCCGCCTCAGCGAAAATATAAGTGCAATTATGAACAATAATGTGTTTTTTTTATTATGTGCTTTTTTTCTAAGAAATCTTCAGGCGTGTTCCCTAACCCACTACAAATGGACCTGGGTACAGTTTTGACAAAGGGAGTTTCCAAATGATCTGTTTGGAAATGGGGGAGACGCATTCTTCAATTACCATAACAGTGAATTCGGTCAAATTTTTAATAGAAATGAGGTCGTTTTCCAATTTCGGACAAAAATGGGTGAAGTTTGCTCGAATTTCGGAATCTTTATAAATACTCTTTGAATCTTTGATTGCAAATGAGTTGGCCGTCTCAAAAACAAACAAGATTTAGTCATGTCCAGTGACTCCAGTTACGGGTAGAAATGGGGTAGTTTTTAATGCTTTGTAAGAAACGGCTGTCCAGTTCACTAAAGTCCAATCCAGTTTCGGAAAGTGCTGGAGTCACTCTCTTCACCTTCCACCCTTGAGCGATGTCTCTCCCATATATTGAATAAAACCATTAGTATACATTATATTATGTTTTTGGATTCATTATCCCTGTCTGCTGGTCACAGTTGCTCAGTAACACGTTGGCTCAGCCTGGATTTCCGTCGTAGTTTCCCATTGTCATTGTGTAGGACTGAGGGCCTGTTAAGGGACAACATAGTTGTTTGAATGGAACAAGAAAGCGAGGTTCCTTGACAGTTAGAATTCAACATAAGTGTAGGCCATAGTGCCGCTACCGGGGCAAAATCAAAACAGTAGCAGGTTAAACCCCATTTCATTTATCTTTGCCTATACAACCCGCTTAGCGTTTCCATTTCAATACCAGTATACACGTTTTAGTGAAAAAAATATTAGTGACTTTTGGCAAGCGTAAATTTCTGGTCCGTATCGCGTATCCGTATCGATTTTGCGTGTGACGTCAACAATGTTTGTGTATTTCTCATACGTGATACTGCATACGAATACGAGAGCACGTGTAGAACAGCTTTCATACAAAAAAGCAATCTGTTTCACAGAGAATTACTTACGAAAGCCAAGCGAATGTTCACTGCGGGATCAGTTTGACAAAAAAGGTCTGTATAACATCGTCGTCTTTTTACCGCACTTTTTGCTACTTTTAGACGTTGAAATGTTGTGTCAGTGTTTTTATGAATACATGTGTACCCTAGAACCCGACCGTGTATATTTGATGCAATTTTGACCATGATAAAGACAGGGATTCAATGATTACTTTTGATGAGATTTTCGCAGAATTTTCATATTTTCCCGTCTGTCAATCTGCATGCTGGCTGATTTACGTGCTAGGGGTATATCATACTTTCTGAAATGATACATTAGTGAAACCCAAAAAAGATTAGACACTAAATTTCTTTTTAAATTTTAAATAGGTCAACCACTGTCGAGCGACTTTATTCCACTCAAGAATTTGTAGGCTAGGCACATGACTGGTACTGGTGTTGCTGTATTAGAACTAAGCTCAGCTCAGCTCAGCTACCCATATGTACACGGCGCGAAAATCTGCCATAACTCTAAAACAACATTGACGCAACGTATCACGTAACGATACGGATGCGAAAAATTCCTCTTGCCAAAAGTCTCTATTAAGCAGCATCTCTTCCGTATCAGCAGTATCATAAATCATATTGGGTGGATCGCGTGGCTAAGTGGGTAAGACGCTGGCTTGCTAGCCTGAGGTCAGGTGTTCGATGGCTGAATTGGCCGACAAAGCTCATCCAGGTTTTCCGGCGTGGTTTTCCCTTGTCAGTTATAAAGGAAGGAGGGCCTGACAAGGACAGCTGCCTAGTCATTCAGATGGTACAAAAAACAAGGTCCAAATACACATTGACATGCACATAAAAGATCCCTTGGAAGTTGGAATTCGATATAGTAGCAAAATGTCCCTCAATGTGTAGGCTGTAGCACCCCTGTATGGCATTTGCCCCTCTTCATTAGCCCAGGTTAGGTGCAGAACAATATGACCTTAAACCCCACTTCATTAATTTTCATGTCATAAATCATATGCGTTCAGTGATCAAATTATATGCTGTTTGGGAAGTCAATCCTGAACTCTTAATGATAAGGTTTTATGCCAGCTACTAAATTTGGCACAAAAAAAAAAATTATATTTATAAATTTATATTTATTTCCATATTAAAATACTATGTTCACTTTCATTTAAATATAATATGTTATTGATTAATTTCAATATAAATATACATTCCGTTCCACATAATAAAAAGTATACAGTGTATATCAAAAGTTCGAAGGTATGCCCAAAGAAACTGATTTCAACAATGGTTTAAATGACATTTTTAAAGAACTTTTCGATCATCTGGTCAGAAATAACGTCAAGGTATTTACATTTAGTTCATTGTTAACATAATTACATATTAAGTTTAATATTAATATAATATCACATTCAGTTACAAATTAAATTGTAAAATAAGCGATTTTTTAAAAATGACTAAAATTAAAGTCATCTGAATCTCCTTTAGTTCATATTAAGTTTAACATTAACATAGTAAAACATTCAGTTATTTGCCAGTTATTATAATCATATTCATGAAATCAGATGTTCCAATTAATAATATTTTAGGCATTCTTGCTTTCATTTGATTCTGGTGGATCATTGATGCTTGACAAACTGATCATCTGTTGACTGCCATGTTTTTTTCTAGATGACTTAGGCTTCTTTTTACACTGTAATTAGATAGATATAGATTTTATTTGCTTATTTAAAACACCTTAAATATTAATTACAAATATATGATGGATGGAAAATCGATAAGGCTCCTCCTATCATACACAGATTGGCCCTACAGCATCCAAATATATGTTAGGTAGGTTGATACAAACTAAAAAAAGATAAGGTTTAAAACACGGTTTTTGCTGTTGACATAACTAGAAACTGTCCTATGAAATTTTGATTTTGTCTCTTTATGTTGAAAGCATCCTGAAGATCAACTCATTGGTGCCTTATTTCATCATAACCATTATTAGTGAGGTAACACAGTACGGGTATTCTTAGTTCAATTACTAATGGGCCATGTTAAGCATCATGTGATAGGTGCTCAATAAAGGCCCTAATAATTCAAATACACTTAGGGTCTGACATACTTCTGTCACACCAATAGTTGGCTGTGATATCTGTGATATAGAACTACTGACTTACTTGTGGTTGTCTGGATAAGGATAAATCTCTAAAACTTTTGAATTTCTGTAAAGAAGGGTGCTGCCTTTAGCTGTAAAAAAATTCACTGAATTGTCACCATTCTCATCAAACACATAACCTCCAACGTGGTAGTTAAAGTGGAGACTGGAAAGAATGCAATAAAACTGACAAAGATGGAATTTCACAACTTTTGGTAATATTGGCATTATACGTGTTGATCCCAATCACACTAGTTTAATTAGATCATCTGCAGTCTAAATCTCTGCCACATTCATGTGAAGTTTCAGCTTGTTTAAGAAATCATATACTTGTTTCACATAGGCTGATCTTATATGAAATAAACACATTAGAGGACATTAATTCTGCCTTATTTCTAGCTATACTACCTCTTTTGGAATAGCCATTGCTGAGAGCAAGTTAAAGTTTCCTTTATTAATTGGTTAACACTATAAACTTTAAGTTAATTATCAAAGCTCGCAAATCATGGTTATGCCTATATGACGTCACAGAGTGTTAACGCATTAATTCATTTCTATCAACACACTAATTAATCTCATTTACACTTTAATTAATAAGTTAACTGCTCTCAGTCCTGAGAATAGCTGTTTGGTCTCTGTTTTTTTTTAATTGTCCGTCTTGTTGGTTTGTTGCCACCCTTGCGCTCTGTTTCCAATATAATTCCGAAAAAAAATAGCCATTTTTCATCCTGGAAAACATAAAAATATTCATGGCATTCCTTTCTAATAATGTATCACCGGCATTTACTTTGATTTTTTGTATTTGTTTATGTACAGAAATGGATTACGATATTGAATCAATACTCTTACTGGATACGTTTGGAGAAGAGAGGAAGAAATGGGGTTTAACGTCCACTCGACACAAACTGGGTCATTTCAGGACTGAAATGAAATGAAAATGAAAGGGGGTTTAACGTCCTACTCTTTTGCACCTAACCTGGGCTAATGGAAGACGGGCATACGCCATACAGTGTGCTATGAGGGAATGTGTACACGGGACCTCCGTTTTTCATCCCAACCGAACAACTAGGCAGCTGTCCTTGTCAGGCCCTCCTTCTGTATCACTGACAGGGAAATCACGCCGGAAAATCAAGATGAACTTTCTCGGCCAATGCAGGGATCGAACACCCGACGTCCAGGCTAGCGAACCAGCGCCTTATCCACTTAGCCACGGTGACCATTTCGGGACTAACACAGGGTTCAATTTTATTTCAGCAATTTGGATGCACGTAGGGGTCTTTAGGTCTTTAGCAGTGGGAGGAAACCGGGGGAGTGAGACCCCGGAGAAAAACCACGAGGTTGAACAGGCGACCCTATTCCTTGTCACGTACAACCAGGGTAACGAAAACCACGTCAGTTGACTCAATGACAGACGTAATGATTCAGCGCACACATGCTAACCACTCGGCCATCCAAACCCATTTGTACCCCCTCCTTTTAGCAATAGTACTAGCAGATTACTACTAACCTTGTGATGATAGGGCATCTATTCATCTATAATTTTTTGGCGTCCTGCAAAAGAGGTTTTAAGAAATGAAATGGGGTTTAACGGGCTACTGTTCGCTCCGACAGGGCTAGGCCTTAAGGATAGCAATATGCCAATAGTGCAATAGTATTAAGGCTTGTAGTAAAAGTAAGAATTAGATTACTACGCCCATTAAAATTTGTGACGACAGGGCATCTATAATGGCCTAACTCCAAGGCCAGTTAACGTTGTTGTTCTTAGCGTTTAACGTCCGCTTCCATCGAAGGTGATATCGCAGACAATTCTTATTTTTCATTTTTATTATCTTAGCGCACGCGTCTTTGCAGTGGGAGGAAAAAAGAGTGCCCAGAGGAAACCCACAAGGTTGAGAAGGAGCCCCTATCTCCATGCCACATATACGCTCACACCGGTTATCGAAACCACAGCCGCAAGCCAGAGGTGACCGTCCAGCTAGAGTTCGAAGCGTGGCATCCTAGACCACTAGACCATCCCACCCCCCCCTCCAAGGCCAGCCTAGACAGTAAAGTAAATAAATATGGGAGGTGCTATTTATTGGTTTGGGAATGACATAATGATACACTATATAACCAATCAAATGCCAAGCTCCCTCAGCTTTTTCGTGAATTATATTATCTAGGCTAGTCTAGGCCTAAATGTAAATGCTCCTTTTTTTTAGAACACCAGCCAGATTTAAGGCCCAGGAGTTTACTTTGAACTTTAAGAAGACTATTCATTCCTAATTGATTCTGATACGTAGTGTACTCATAGTCGCCTAATAATTGCACCCTGTTCACGGATGCCTTTCGACGGACCCGACCGGAATGTCTAGGTTAGCTATGCAGTTTCACCACTACGGTGACTACGCCATCATTGGCAGTACTCACAACTACTAGACTAGAGCCATTGGGGGTATTATCTATGGCCTAGAAGAGTACTGTGAGCCGTCAAGCAGAGATAGGTACACCAGGCCTGATTCGTGGTCGAACCCTAGCGCAGTAAATTAAAATTACATACAATACCATCGATCCAGAATCCTTCTCTCCACTCCAACCTCGCGCCAAATGGTCCGGGAAAGATAACTCACAATACCGATTGAGAAAGACGAGATAGCCCAGTCCTTTGTTAAGTGATCGGCCGTTGTCATCTACTAGTATAAGATATTATGGTACCGTACGGTACGGACGGCCTACCGTTGTTACCAGTAGTATAAGGATTTATTTACTAACAGATTCCTTATAGTAGTGGGTAACATTGCTGGAACGGGTGACCATCCGTACAAGATGCCAAATTAATCGCGCTGCACCAGTGACAAGGGCAAACCACTCTTGAAACATCTTCACAATCCACATACAGACATTCGGGTATCAGTTCAGAGATAATAGCTGCCTACCTTTTATAATTTATTTTTAAAGATACATTCTCCCGAAAGCATTTATCGCAAGTTTGGTATATACTGAAAGTATAGACACCCAGTCTTACTAGGAAAATACTGGATTGCCCGAAAAATACCCATGAGGCAAGTACGGGCAAAATGTTGGTAGTAGTTGGTACCGTTTAGTATGTCCAGTACTATTCTCTTATAGTTGTCCAATGCCAAAATAGCTGTTGCGTCCATATAAACCAATCACAAACAGTTCTGTCAGGTAGCGATGGTGAGACAACCCCTTGATTTTCAGTGCTTGGCCCAAGAAGGATGATGTTACACGAGTTAGTGCTGAATCTTCTCTTGCCGCACTGGTAGATCTACTTGTACGTTGACGACCCTTTTTTTTTATTAATCTGTTGAGATTTTATTTACAAAATGTGACTATTGGCCGAGAGACGGTGGCCCGACCGTCGTGCAATCTGTCTCATTAACACCCAAGCATTCCTCATGTCAATAACCTGCAATCTTTTTGATGGAGGGGGGTGTCGAGGTTCCAAGAGAGAGAGAGAGAGAGAGAAATAGGGTTTAACGTCCACTCGACACAAACTAGGTCATTTCGGGACTAACATATGGTCTGAATTCATTTCAATAATCAGTGGGTGGAAACCGGAGTGCCCAGAGGAAACCCACGAGGCGCCCCTATCACTATGCCACATATGCTCACACCAGGGATCGAAACCACAGCCGCAAGCCAGAGGTGACCGGCCAGCTAGAGGTCGAAGCGCGGCACTCTAGACCACTAGGCCATCCCAACCCCCCTGTCGAGCTTCCACTGAGAAACAAAGACGTGAACACATCGATTTTAAAACTTTTCCCAGTGCAATGGCTGATTTCCGAAGCATGTTTTTCAGGACCCAGAGTGTTCACACTTTTCTTGCACCATACGTCAGTTACTGAACAGACAGCTATATTACTATTTTAGATATGTTTATTTAGCCCGAAGACTAATTGTCGCATCTGGGATATCTTTAGCTTTGTCGGGGTTTTGGTACATTCTTACCGATGCTGTTATGATTCACAACACGTGGTGGTAAAGATTTATTAGTGTCTTCAATATTGATAAAGAATGAATGAATTTAAATTATCTGCTTTGACGGATGGTGTAACCGTTAACCAGTAGCGGGTCCAGGGGGGTGACTAGGGTGACTAGTCACCCCCTCCCCACCGGTGTAAAGGAATCCCGGGTCCTACAAGCTTCCACCGGGACATGCACACGCATGGTCGTGTATATATTATATTAGTACGTACAGTCCGCAATATCTTTGATGTATGCAAAATTATACAATAATCAACATATAAATTTCGAAATTTATTCTTCAAATTTTGAAAATCGTCAACGAAATGAAACATTGTCGACGAACAGAAATCATTGTTCGTTATGGCTCAGATGCGAGGAAATCGATGATAATTTTTCAACATTTTCTGGGGGGGGGGGAGAACCCACCAGAAAATGTTGAAAAATTATCATCGCCTACGGCACTCGGATGAGACAAAACATGGGGTTGTCACCCCCCTCAAAAAAATCCTGGATCCGCCACTGGTTAACTGTTAATGGTGATGATTCGTTCGTAGACACAGCACGTGTTTTAGTATATTATGTACAACTTTAAAACAATAAATAAATCAAATTACAACAACGATAAACCATAAATTCATAAAAGAAAAAATCGTTAAAAAACACAGAGAACTTCATTTAGTACACGTGGTAAAAGTCTGATACAAACACACATACAGCTCGAACCGTATTGAATCAGTTGTATATTTGATTACAAAGTTTGGTTTTGAGATACTTTTTAAAAACTTTAATAGAATTTCCTCCTTTCGTTTCGATTGATATTGAATTACCTAAATTTGAGGCATTGACTGCAAAATATCTTCAAAGGAATTTTTTTTAAAGGCTGAATTAAGAGATTTTCTGATTGTGGTCGAGGGGTTCTACAAGGTTTATTGGTGTTGAGGAGGTTTCTAAGGTACTGAGGTGAGGTTGTAGCAGCAAGAAATTGACCAGGCTCCAGCTACCATCTCACCGTGCACTACCGGGTTCTATAATTCACAGCATACCAATGCGTATTATTCGTCCGTCGTCAAAAATCACTTATAAATAATCTTTGGTATGAACAGACCTTTCAATGTAGATCTTTTTATGTTGATATATAGGTTATCTAATTTACACCTTTCTATATAACTCTATCCTATTGACCTACAGTAAAGTGTGTTGTACACTAAGTGTGTCAACAGGAAAAGAAAGGAGATAAAGCTGACGCAATACAATAATGGGTTTTGAATACAGAGAGGGGTATTTATATTGTGAAAATGTTTGCCTTAAAGACTTACAAGAACAGTTAAAAGATGCCGGAATTTTTCCAGATTCACCCGTGTTTGTATACAGCAAGGATCTTATACTGAATAATGTGAAATCATACCAACAGGCTTTGAATAACCTTCCAAACGATACGGGTTTAAACTTTTCTGTGAAAGCCAACACGAACCCACATTTATTACGAATACTTCGAGATGTAGGTTGCTCCGTTACACTTGTCAGTGGTAATGAACTTCGTCTTGCTTTACAAGTTGGTTTTACTCCCAGTCAGATGGTCCTGAATGGAAATGGAAAATGTCGATGGGAAACCAGGCTTGCATTAGAGACCGGTTGTTTAATTAATGTGGATAGCGAATTCGATTTAAAACAAACCATAGAAGTCAGTAAGGAGTTGAATCTAGAAGCCCGAGTGTTGTTAAGAATTAACTTAAATATAGATGCAGTAAGTATAATTTTTACTTACATAAAGTATTAACACTCAACATAACTGTAATTGCTATTGTCTAATTAGAATTAGATTATAATTCCATTTCACTTTATTTTTGGCACTAAGTAACCTCGCATATCAATCCCAAGAATTATCCCAGCTCCCACAGGAGTACATCTTCAATAGAAGGCTTGATCTCGCCTTAACTACGTACATATTATCAAACCTTTCATGTAATACCCTGCATATTTCGCCACTAAGTTTGATTGGGTAACAAGCCCAGCTTGGGAGCCTATCAAATTCATCGGTCGTCGTGAATACCAAGCTAATGCCTACATGCGACAATCTAGTGGCAAAGTTCAAAGATCGATCAATGTCAAGGTTGCTGGTTTCCACGAGTTTCTCAATTTTAAAAAAAACTTTCAACGGCTGTAAACCCTGTTTGTTTACAGTGTGTTATTTGCCACGACCTCTGATTGGGCAATGCTAATCAGGGGCGGATCCAGAGAGGGGGTTTGGGGGGTCCCCCCCCCCTTGCTCAGCTACATAATAAAAAAAATTAATGCCTTACATCAATGAAATTACATCACAAAGTGATCCTACATCAGTATAAAAATGATTTCTCTGTTTTAAAAGCTCAATTTGTATGTATGCCTATGCATTTTAGAGACGTGACAGAAACCTGGCAAACCCCCTCCTGCAAAAATTCCTGGATCCGCCCCTGCTAATTAGTCACGTGTAAAAACAACGGCGCAAAAGTTCGGGGATTGCTGAGTATTGAAGCAAAGGTAAAACTCACGGACGTTGCTTAAGGAACATGACAGGACTCCGTACTAAGAACCCCCTTAATTGATTATATTGTGTCTCTACTCTTTGTATAAATATGTCTTCTGTTCACATATATGTGTATCATTTGCTTGACAAACGCGGCTACTCAGTAATTGCGTATCCATAAAATTGTGCCTTGTGTATGTTCGGATCCAATGTTTTATTTAGTTAAGGGGGTGGGGGCATCAACAGGTTATCCAGACTGGCGGAGGCTATATCAATTATTGACTTTTGTACTGTTTTGGAGGCTATATGAAATGAGCTGAACTATGGGATTTCGTATTTGCCTTGACCAATCACTGAACTGAGATTAAACTTCAGTAATTGTCATTTTTTGCTGGTTCAGTGTTTCCTCGAGGCAACTTATTACGGTTGAATATAAGTCTTACATTGTGAAATCTATATATGTCTTACATTGTGAAATCTATATATGCCTTACAAGGTTCGTGTTAAACAATGTACAACTTAAAACACAAACACTTATGTTTACTTGAGAAGTGCTCTTTACGACCCTGAAAGTTTTTGGGTATAGGTTCAACGCAGCGAGAATATGCATTCACTTGATACATTCACTCCGTTCGTTTGACACCTCCCTCTCTATTCGGATAAGCTGGTGACTTGGCGACGAACAGTATCAAATCAGTTATATTTACCTCGACGACGACCAGTGTCTGAAATACTGCCAGGCTGCATTTCCGACAGTCTATTTCTCAAAATATCGTGGCGAAAATATTCATTCACTTTGATTCACGCACTTCGATCATTTGACACTTTTCTCTCTGGGGTCGGATTAACTACTGATCAGGCGTCAGACGATATCTGATCAGGCGACAGACGATATCACCCTGCCAGCGGGAGGGTGACCCTCCTACACTCTCCCTATCGCGCAGCCTCGTGTTGCCAGCGTCACAGATTGTCAACATTTTATATAATTTTATTTGTGCCCCCCCCCACCAATATATATTTCACGGCTACGCCTATGTCCAGGGGACTAAAATTTTTGATCAAACACAAGGACTATCATAGTATCAAACAAGGGGGTTGCGTTACTTTTGTATCTGTGTATATTACAGAAGTGTTAGAAATTGTTTTCAGCGCACAGTTTATTTTGCATTTATATTAATTTACTTGTTAATACATTTCATAATTTTAGCATGTACACCCTTATATAAGCACAGGAATGGCCGGGTCCAAGTTTGGCATTGATGAGGAGCAGTTAGGGCATGTGGTGGATTTAATTAAAACCGAAAACCACATCAAAGTCTTTGGACTTCACTGCCATCTAGGTTCCACTATTCAAGACCTAACTGCCATCAGGTAGGTATCGATATAATTTTGCGACAATTTTTACGAATTGATTAATTTTAAAGTGAAAGAAATACTTTTGAACGGATGGAATAAATTACCCCTGTTTTGCAGGTTGTGTTTGAAGAAGTTGAAAACGACGCTGAATGAAAGTATAGATATCAAGTATATTAATATTGGCGGTGGTCTAAGTATAAACTATATGGAACATGTAAGTGCCCAATTATGTATTATCGTATAGACTATTTTGGACTTGCAATATAGTTCTTGCCACGGGAAGATCACGTACTATATCATTAAACACCCAAAGTATTCTCTTCAACTGTTAAAGGATCAATCTCGGTTATATATATATTAGGGAATAAAACTGCTTCATTTTAGGTAAAAGGCGCAATACCACTCTTGTTGTAACTGAATAATATGTAACAATCTAATTGTATTATTTTACAATATTCCAATGACTTGTTGATACAAATTTCATCTTAACACACCTAATTTAAAAAAACTGGAAAAATTCAACTAAATGGCTCGAAAAGCCTAGCGTAAACCTTTTCAAATGTAACTTGGATTTAAAAATATTTTCGAACCCTCTGAACAAGTAAAATAGGGTGTAATGGATAATTTACACAAAAGGTGGGATTAAACATCTAGTACTTAGAATAAGGCTATTATTTAATTGCTGGACCTGTCAAGCCAGCAAGAGTGTTATTGTCCCTTTAAAAGCCTTTATTTACGTGATACGTTTTCAAACAACTTAAAACCGTCAGTCTTCATATGGAAATAGAGACGGGTGTCCCAAGCTGTATTATAATAATAACGTGTAGTTGAAATTTACCTTTCGTTATCAATTACAGCACGTGCACAATAGATTATCAGACCAGCTAAGGAAAAAAAGGTCCAGAGGGGTTACGTGTCCAAACGACTAATATTTTGAACTGAAATTTTTAGACATGGTAAATACACCATTCCTCTATATTTCTTTGCTTAAACTTTATACGCACAGGGCAATTTATTTGAGAGACTGATAAAATCAGGATGGCCCACCATTAGAGAGCAGTAAGAAAGTCAAAGCTTTATGACCCATGGAAATTAACTTAAACATAATTCTTTAAGGTTGACGTTACACAGTGCATTGATCACGAAGATGATCAGATTTTAAAACAAGTTGAAGCGAAATTGAAAGACCTGCCATCGAATGGTTTTAAGATTGATCATCAAAAATACAAAAATAAACAGTGAGTTTGTTTCTTTCTAATTGTTAAAATCAATTGATTAGTACGAGTAAACGTTGCATTCGCACAATATCATAAACCGTTAGATAATTTCGGTTTGAGTTAAATGCACCTTTCATCATACAATGTGAGCGGACTGGTAGCCAAGTCGTAAAATTTGGTGGGGCTAAAGAATTTTTGGAGGGACTGTGGAAGCGCCGAAGGCGAGAGCCAGGGCGGGAGTTTGGGTGTCCCTCCACCCCCCCCCCCTAAAATTTCGAAAATTTGGAGCTCTCTCCTCGCATCTGAGAGCATTCCTGGGCGCAAAATTGAAGTGCCTCAGTTAGTAGAGAGTGTCCTTTGATTTACGCGGAGAACTCTAGGCCGGACAATACAGCTGTAGTATAGGCTGCACAATAGGCACCTTTTGTTAGACAACATAGGCACCTACATTTTAAGCGCCCGTAGGCACCCTACACCGGATGTAGGAATATGCAGACATTTCAACCGGCACCTTGTATGCGAACAAATATACCAAGGCCTCTTTTATACCTGTAACTCGGGTATAAAAGGGCAGGTCCCAAGAAAATGGCGATAAATTATGCAGCCTCTAGTACCACCAAGAGGGTCAGGAGGTGATGATGACAGACAGGCCTCGGTGGACCATACTACGAGCCTACGGGTGGCCAACCAATTTGAACACTCCTAAAAAATCGTTATTGTCGGCGAAATATTGGGGGAGGGGGCTACTTCGATTTTTTTAGGGGATGGGGAGGGACCAGAATGTGACTGCTCAAGACTTGATATTTGCATAATTCCCAGAGTTGATGAGATAAAACAACCTTCTGTGTCTCCATTTAATATTTAGATTCGATACAATTTTAAAGATATGATATTAATTTATTTAAAGAATAAATCGCAGAGACTGGATAAAGAAACTAAAAGAACATGATATGTTACCCGATTGCATACCAGAGGTATGTTAAAATAGAAAGCAACTGTTTGATGTCTTTATTTAAAGATTTCTCCCACAGAAGTGATCAAATTGTGAGAAAGCTATCAGACAAACGAGGCGATATTTCATGTTTTCCAAAACCTATTTCAGTGAATCCTTAAATTATCCCTAAAAGTGGCATGTGATGTTTCCCTTCCTCTTCGATATTTGAACCGTGATTCTAAAGTTTCGAGTACGAACTGTCAAAAACAACAAAGACATTATTTATACACACTTCCCCCGTGACAAAAGTCCAATTCTTTTCTATGTTAGTAGTCACAATTCCGGATGTTTGATGTAAAACATCACCATCCAGACACGAAAAATGGACAGTGAAAGGTTTAGCCGGAATTCAGTTTAGTCGTCGATTGTAAATTTCTGTTAAATTTACGGGCTAAGTTGGGTATCTTGTGCAGCCGTGCAGTTCACGGATTGCCATTGGTGACTGTGTGTAATACGATTGGTGCTTATTACTGGGAGATGTTTTGACTAAATTTAAACAAAAATAAGGGCGGCGATCTTAATTAGTTAATGTTTAAAAAATGCATGTAGATGATCACGGTTGATAAATGTAATCACTATAATATCAGACAATATTATGTTACAGAATACAACACCGTCTATAAAAGATCTGATTAGTACAGTGGAAGAGACTGGGTTCCATCATTCAGTAAAGATCATAGTTGAACCAGGACGATCTATAGTTGGTAATACAGCTGTTTTATTAGCATCCGTATTAGGCTGCAAAACAAGTGGTAATATTAGGTTAGTTGCTTAAGGTGGTTGCCAGGTAAGTATACATAAGCTCTATTTCTCAACGTGAACACAGCCTGGGTTAGCCACGTGTCAACTGTGGTTGGTGTTTCTAGATGGAGAAGGGGGAAAATGTCTTGCTAATTGAGATACGAGCTTATTGCAGAACTAAATCAGGTAAGCACGTCGCGGGACGGTCGTCACATAGGAATATGATTTTGTAATGGTGCAACAGTGGGGTTACGTTACAAGCAACAGTAAGCGCCGAAACAAAATAACACATTGTAAGCAGGTCCATTAGGCAAAACCACCGAACATGTTTGAGATTTTTGACCCGGTTTGCTGTTAAAATTGTTAACAATTCCAGTTTTAACTATCCTAATTAGAAGTGCTTCCGCAATTAGGTAATCGAAGATTCCGATAAACTGTTGAAGTTTTGAGCTCATTTCCCCCAAAAGAATTGTTTAAATCCTAATTTTCATTGCCAACTCATATACTATTCAAAAAAAGTAGGGGATATTTGATTTTTAAGTGTTATTAAAATCACCTAATGAAACTAACGAAGAAACAAATGACAAAATGAAATGAAGTTCACATTCATCGATTTATTCCAAATGATCGTTAGACTAAGTAAGACACAGACTGACCATTATAAGGGTAAAATGATACCCGGGGTCAAACAGCAAAGTTACCACAGCATCACAACAAAGTCAGTAACGGGTAAATCCTCCTCTGTTTGCCAAACAAGCATTGATCCGACGTGGCATACTCCTAATGAGACGTCTAAGGTCATTTTGGTCCAGATTGTCCCATTCCTGTTGCAACGCAGCAGCAAGTTCTTGGACATTGGCAGGACGTTGTTGACGTTGACGTAACCTCTGTCCAAGCATGTCCCAGACTTGCTCGATGGGGGAGGGGTCGGGACTCAGTGCTGGCTAAGGTAATGTGGTGATGTTCTGTTGTTGGAGGTAACCTGTAACGATCCTGGCCCTGTGACATCTTGCGTTGTCATCCTGGAAGATGAAACGGCGGCCATGACGTCGGGCGAACGGCACAACATGGACTGCCAAGATGTTGTCCAGGTAGTACTGGCCTGTAACACGCCCTGCAACAACGTGTAAAGCCGTTCTTCCGGCAACAGTGATGCCTCTCCACACCATAACAGAACCACCCCCAAATCGATCATGTCTGATGACGTTAACGTCTTGGAAGCGCTCGTTTCGACGACGCCACACCCTCCTACGTCTGTCGTCCAAAAATCAACAGTGAACCTGGACTCATCTGAAACCATCACATTGCTCCAGCGTCGATTATCCCAGTGTTGACGATCCCTACACCAACGACGTCTTGCCTGAATGTGGTGATCTCTCAAACAAGGGATCACGCGAGGACGTCGGGCGCGAAGGTGATCCCTATGCAGTCGATTCCGAATCGTCTGGCCACTCACTCTCACACCAGTGTCTGTTTGAAGACGAGCGCTGATCTGATTTGCTGTGATGACACGATTTCTCAAGGCCAAGGTACGGATAAATCGATCCTGGGCTTGAGTTGTCGCCCTTGGTCGACCTGAGCGTGGTCTGTCCTGTACAGATTGTGTATCACGGTATCTGGACCATAGCCTGCTTATGACAGACTGAGAAACATTCATCGTCCGCGCCACAACCGCCTGTGTTGTGCCGATCTGTAGCATGCCAAGGGCACGTAACCTTTCATTTTGGGTAAGCCGACGCATATCAAAATTTGTTTTCTGGTCACTAAGACAATTAAACTGATGTTTCCACCCTGGAATTCAATGCCACAATGACTGTAACATTCAAAGTCAGAGTCGTGCAAATCTTGGGTTGGACCCCCATGATGATCCCAAGCATCACCTGCATTCCATGCGGTAGCTATTGGTGCGTTTGGGCGTCACATGTAACTGGAAATGTTTCTTCTGTTAGGTTCTATAGTGACTTTTTTCGTAGTCATTTGCATATTTTAGTATTATGCCCCCAAAATCAAATATCCCCTACTTTTTTTGAATAGTATATTTTATAAGGCTTTCCAAGAGACCAATATGCCAAACAATTATAGTCCATAGAGTCTCGGTCCGCGAGTCATTGAAAATTAAAGATGGACGCAAACGCGTTTCCCTGCTATTCAAATCCGTGAATACAGCAACTTCAATGGGGTCAAAAATAGCCGAATTTAGGTAAATTTCAAACAACCAATCAATCGTTTAGTCTATGGTGCATCGCAAGGAATGGACACTTCGCCCTCCCCGGGAATATTTGAAAATTTAACCGCCGCAAATGCGTTTTTATGCTATAGTTTTGCAACCAAAATCCACTCTGTGCAACAAATCAGCCTGTTGCAGCTGCATTCACAAATAATAATAATCATTGAACTGGCTCACAAGACAAAATGTTTTTATCTGAAGTCGATTCTGTACAAATTCGTGGTATTTGATTAAAAGAAAAGCAAATTTAGTGCTTTATTAGGTTTAGGGTACTTTATTGTGCCAACTATTATATTTTTTTTCAATTTGCACGAACGCACATGTTGATCTGATATTGTATTATAGGTTTATAGTTACCACAGGATCTATGACAGAAGTTTTGCGTCCTAGTCTATATGATGCTTATCACCACATAGATTTCACCGAGCCCGTGGAAGATTCAACAAGGCATCTTTATAATGTAGTTGGTCCTGTTTGTGAATCAACCGACTTTTTGGGAAAAGTTAGTTGTTTTTCTTGTTAGTTGATATGTAAAACTTCTCAGTGGTCTGGTGTTTCTGTCGGTTAGACTGGCAAACAGAAAGTGGGTGAAGATTGGATTAATTTTACGACAACCGACAGACTTTAATTTTTTGTTTTGGTAATATTTTAGGATATAATATATTTTTCAGGCCAGATAATTGATTGGTAATATATTTCAGGATAGATTTTTAAAGACTCCACATGAGGGCTGTGGAGTAGCTGTGTGGGATGTTGGTGCTTATTGTAGTAGTATGTCTTCAAATTATAATTGTAGAGTAAGTTGGTTGTTCTTCAGTAATTGTTCGCAAGATTCTGTTTGTCATGGGAGACCGCGTTTGCTCTGTGGAAGTCCCTTGTTCGATCTCGGTATTGGCCCCGGAGGTTCATCGGGGTTTTCGCGCGTGGGTCTCCTCATAGTAGTAATTTTTTCTTTTCTGTTGGGAATTTATCTCCAAATACATGCTTTAAAATAGTGATTGTTTGGTTGTTGGATAAAATGGTTGAACTAACCACGCCATGCGACCATGAAGGCGGTGGACAATTTCCATGCACAACATACAAAGGCTAAAGTTAATATCCGATTGACTTTAAATTTATACACAGTGTTTAAGGTCATGAGACGAAGGAAGAAGTCTATTGTTTTTCAGCGATTTCCGATAATTACTGTCAGAGTAATGGCCCTTGATCACTGTCTTGTTCTAACCATTTCATTTCTGATATGGCCTATTACTCGTGATAAGATTTTCATGTAGACGTTCTCCTTACTGATAATGGTTGACTGCCCGGACGACTTAGCAGTAACTTTCACGTACAATGAATGCTAGTTAGCTCCCTTTAATAATGTTAACATGTTTCACAGGTTAGACCTGCAGAAATATTAGTAGATGGTTCATCATGGAAGATAATTCGCAAACCTGATTCGTACGAAGACATGATGTCTGCTTACGAATATCAACAATGATTATGATGTTTGACTGTTTAAAAAATAGAACGGTTTATATACAAATCAGACTCTTTTTGTTTTATTATAATGATAAACGAAGTCTCGAATTTTACGAAGATATGGTGGACATTGTCTAATCCACTCAATATAGGGGGGCTGGATGGCTGAGTGATTAGCACGTGCGTGCTGTATCCAGAGGCGTATATATATTGGAGGGGGCGGGTATATTGTTGACAATGAATTTGTGAGGCCGGAGGCACGATGCTGTGTAGCACAATAGGGACTCCCATACATTTTCTTTTTTTTTAAGTTTCAGTCTTCTGTAAACACGGTTTTGCCATATTTTAAGGGGTTAAACTAAAACATCACACCAATACAATGACGGCTGCAAACACTTTTTCCTGCTATTTCAGCCCCTGAACAAAGCAACTTCAAAGTGGTCTAATATAATCTAATTAAGGTGGCTGACTCGAATTCTAATCAATCGTTTACATCCACGAAGACGAGACCAGTGGAAGAAAATTTTGAAAATTTTAATGCCACAAACGCATTTTCCGCTATTCCAGCCTGTGAATACAACAACTTCGATTTGGTCCAATATAGCCTACATGGCTGCCCAGAATTCCAAACAATCAATCAATCGTCGCGGGCTATGTGGGCCTCATAAAACCTGTCATTGAGTCAACTGGCGTGGTTTCGAATCCCCTGTTGTAAGTGGGTTTTCTGGGGGCTTGGGATGGCCTAGTGGTCTAGAGAGTCGCGCTTCTACCTCTAGCTGGCCGGTCACCTCTGGCTTGCGGCTGTGGTTTCGATCCCTGGTGTGAGCGTATGTGGCATGGAGATAGGGGCGCCTTCTCAATCTCGTGGGTTTCCTCCGGACACTCCGGTTTCCTCCCACTGCTAAAGACCCCTACGCGCAAGCGAATAATTGAAATAAAATTAAAACCATATGTTAGTCCCGAAATGACCTAGTTTGTGTCGAGTGGACGTTAAACACTATTTTTCTCTCTCTCCACTCAATATCTTAGCCAAGCGATGGTCTAGAGAGTAGATTATGGGCTTGACATGTGAATAAATATCAAAATATTAATTTAAATAACATTTAAAGCCCGAAGAAAGATTCCCAATAGACAGATTTATCTCTTACATAATGCATATCTTTATTCTTGACCAAATATTGACGTTCTGGCAGATTGATGCAATATTTTCTATCTAAAGGAATCTGTCCTTACTTGTTTTTAGTTTATATAAAGAAAGTGAGATTTGACCTTTAACTCTGTCCTTACTTGTTTTTAGTTTATATAAAGAAAGTGAGATTTGACCTTTAACTCTGTCCTTACTTGTTTTTAGTTTATATAATGAAAGTGAGATTTGACCTTTAACTGCAGCCCGTCCTTAATTCATGTATCTTTATCTGTAGATACACGTGTTTCTTTTGCGCCAGTTGCAGAAATATTGATCAGATTTGGTAATGTAATTTAGTATGCAATAGCCCGTGGTGTGATTTTCTCTTTGTGCGGTGGAAATAATTCTTTGTTGATCTTGGAAAAAATGCCTCCCTCAATCAAACGTAAAAAGATTAGAATGTATTTCATTTACCGATTTGGGTGAACTGCAAATTTTAACTAAGAAAAGCGCCTCATCGAAACATTACTGAGACTAAGATGTGGTATTTTTTACTATGGTTACGATTCGAACGTAGAATATTCTGGTTGACTAGTGTCCTTTCCAAACAACAAGAAGATTATAAAAGGAACAAGACAATATGTAGTTTGTTTATCTTTAATCAAGATATTATTAATGTGTTATAAAATATACATTAAAAACACCGCCTCCAAAATAGAAAGAGAAACAGCAACACAAAACAAAAACAAATAAAACTTTATGTATGTATTATAAAAGTATGAAAAATATCAAGAGTCCATTTATAAAACTACATGGTATTAGTGCTAATAAACATTCTTGCATACGTAAGACTAGATAGAAAAAATAGAACACTATGAATGTGTGGTTCCATTTATAATAATATCATAATTCAAAATTCTCATAGATATATCAAAAAGAATACAAAGTATTATCGTGGTTAAATGTAAATATATTTAGATTAACCCCTACGCGGTTTTCATGTTCTGAAAATGTTACAGATCGCTAAGTGTGTCTCGGAAATCATATGAATTCCTGCAGTGTCTTGTTACAATTCCGTTGACTTCTTCCTCAAGATAATCTACCCTCAATGATAAACCGAAATATACAAATGCATCAATGCACCGGAGTCTAAAAGTTGATTTCATTTCAAAACAGAAGAGATTTTCTTTTTGAAATCAAATAAAATTATTCTCCAGAGACGTCATTTGCATGAGATCGAGTTGATTTGAATTTTAGGGGGTGTCCCCGTGTATATCACCTAGGCTTAATGACAACCACATTTATCAGGAGATTGTTGAGGTAAAGAATAATATCAATGATGTTGAAAAACAAATAAATAAAAGTTAAAATGCTAGAAATGACTGGACGCCTGTTACATAGACACTGTTAATACGCCATTTCACACACGAGCAACTAGCTGAAGAACGCACATTATTCCTGCTACGAAATCAAAAATAGCAGCTGCTATAGCCAAACCCATGGACCAACCAATACTAAATCCAAGGTCTTCGTATTTGGTAGCACAGACAGCAATTCCAACCACTATGAAGAAAACTGAAATATAGATATCAATGGAGGAATTGTGAAATATATAATATTTGATACATTGTAAGTTATATAATGCAGGGCGTAAGAACGTCCGAGGGGCAGAGTGTAGGCCAAAGCGACGGGGGCTTCCTCCATCGTATTTTAGGTGATCCTAGGGTTATCCACCGAGAATTTTTTTGAAATTCTGTTGAAAAATGAGGAAATCTGACGTCTCTTGACCGGTTACAATTTAAACCCATTCAGACCAAAATACAACTAGAAACAAGAACCAATTCAGTACATGTTCACTTATATTATGTAAAGAACGATAGTTCCATCTACAAGATCACATGTTAAACCCTTTCAGCCCTGAAGACTTGAAAATATATATTACTGAAAAAACATTTTAAAAGACAAACGTGTTGGGATAGCGCGGGGTAATTTGCACCCGTATCCCGACCGTTCCGATTACCTACTTTTAGAGATTAGAGATCATATGCCTGCAACACATATATATATTTAATTTTAGTTCAGTAATGAATTTTCCTTCAAGTAACCTCCCGGCATTCCCACTAACGAGCCCATTCCCGGTAACTCCAAAAGATAGGTTGCCAGGCAACAAAACAGCAGCTAAATCGTCCGTGCCGTCATCAAGATCTCTCGATCGGATATTAACTTTTCATAAGATTTTTCATAATCTTAGTTGCAATAAACGTGAGTTACTTCCCTTTGGTCAATCGACTGATCAATAAAACAGCAGACGCATCGGCAGAGAATATGACTGTGTCTGCCCGGTGGATGGATCCAGGGGTTAATGGAAGGAAACGGAACGATACCACTGGGGGTGCCGAAATTGACCTCTCAGGTTTGGCTGGAACAGAGGTGTCATTGTTGAGGATCTAAAATGCAGCCGTGTTGATATAGAACCAACTCGCTGACATAGATAGCTGATTAAGGGAAACGACACAACGGCCTGCAAGTCAAGAATTATACAATCAAACGAAATTTCTCTGCGAGGTAAAAACATTACTATTTCAAAGCCATGTGGATGTGATGATCCCGTACTCGCCTTTCATTCAATAAATTTATACATCCGATCAACAGTATTACTTTCACACAAATCAAAACGGTTTTTTTTTTCTACTTACCAGATACAAAGATGAATATTATAGTGACAATAAGAGCATTTCTTCTTCTACACGAATCAACAAACATGTATAATAGGAGAATAATGAGAGATATTAACAAAGCAATAAGGCCCAGGGTTTCCATGGCCTGGGTAGCATGGTGGAAATCTGAAAGAAACAAAATTTCATTTGATCAAAAAGTGAACAATTTAATGGGAGGTATACATTGACAAGAACCCGGGGTTTGTGCAGCCATTCCTCTGCTGCGGGTTTGGATAATCGTCATCTGGACAATCATTATGCCAGGTTTTAACCCCTCTATAAGATAAATATATAGCCGACAAGAAAAGACATGTCACCGCCTTTAATGCGGACAATGACGTGCAGAGGTTTTGTACAGGACCATCTCCTTGGCTGTATGTTTCCAAAGGTCAAATAAAGGGCCTAGTAAACATCTCAAGTCTATAATCAATTCGGATGGCCAAGTTTAAACGGATTTAAACACCGCGAGATTTAAAAATATAGCGATAATATGGATAATTGGGGTCAAATTTCGGTTGTCAAGTACCGTTGCTACGATAATAAACGATCTACGCTTCATCTTAAAACAGTCATAACTTCGCCTAAAATAAATCAATTTGAATCAAATTTTCCATACATTCATTTTTCAATTATTATAGCAAGGGGCATTACATAAGGTTTAGATAAAGAGCTGGTCATTTCTCGCTATATTTCGAAAATATAGATAATGCAAAATGAATAAATTTAAAATCTCATGCAAATTACTTTAGTTTGACAAGATGTTAGCATCGTCGTAACCACCATACTGGTCATTCGCTATTCTTCCATTAACTTATTAAATGGCCGAATCGCTGTAAACTATTTATTATGGTCTTGGCATGTTAATTTAATGTCTAATTAATAATTTTTATGACATTGAAAACCCAAAAGAAAGACCGCGTAATAGGCAAATTAAGCACTCCCATAATGTCTGTTTAAGTAGGGCAGCTTGTACAACACAGTTAACAGCAAAAAGTTCAAATTATCAAATTCCAAAACAATAAATTTAATTTGACTCTTTGAGTGGGTGTCTCCCACAAATATAGGATTTTAAAGAAAATTAGAGATATATGTTAGTGTAATTATTTCTACTATTCGACACACACGTTCGACCACACTGAGCTACTTATTATAGATGTCAAGAGTCTGGGTGTATATACAAAGTAGCCTCAATTAATAATGAGAGTAGCTAACCTATTTAGACCTTATAAAATATGATTCGCTGTTCATATTATATGTACAACTTGCACGCGTAAGGTCAGTCACAGCGTGCCTAATTAGAGGGAGGTCGTTGTGTAATCATAGAGATGTCATAATCATTAAAATACTGCCTCAAAGATGACTTTTCATATGTTTACTTTCCAAATTTATAGAGGCATTTGTATCGTCAGTGATCCTCAAGGTCACTTTAATGCACTGTATATTTTGGTGAAGTTTGTTACATGTTACAAAAAGCGCCAACCGGGATAATAAAGACGGCCAAATGTCATTCAGTGTGCTATGAAGCCTACTCTTATTTCGAATTTCAACTTTCAAGGCTCCTTTTCGGCGCACCACAACAGAACTTAAAGTGTTTCGTCCCATCCGAACGAAAAGGCGCGTTTCCTTGCCAGGCCCACCATCGTAGCCTATACCACTAGGAAAGCATGCCCAGGAACTTCCTCAGCTAAACAAGGGAGCGAAAACAAGTTTAGTTAAACATGCATTTACAAGAGCTAAATCTGCCAATTACAAGTCTTTCTTTATACCTGAAATGTTATCTAAATTGTAAATTAGACATTAATTAACTTACCCAGACCATAATAAACTCTCGATGTCGAGGATAGCCTGAAATGTTGGCTGGATTAGATTCCTGCTTAACAGTCATTGATAATTAAATTTAAAACGTGGATAATCGAGACTATGCTGTTAATATTAATGATTTTAGTGGAACAATTTGGCTGAAATTTTCAGCAAATTACCTTTACACTATCTAGTTTTTAACTATTACAGTGAGAACTGACAACTCTTTATCTTATCTCCAATAATGTATCATTAAAGTTGAGATATATATACCGGTACCTTTTTACTATTCAATTACGTTTGGTTAACATGCAATTTAACCAACATTCGCGAAAAATACTTTACTTTAAGTAGGTCAGTGGTTGGGTTTTACATAAATAAATAAGTGAGGTTTTCATATCCAGATGGCATTCTGCACTCAGATATCATCTACTTCATAGATCTCTACCGTAAATGGCCGCCGTATAAATAAATACTTAAACATGCATTATCCAAGAGCTAAATCTGCCTATTGCAGGTCTTTGTTTAGGCCCAAAATGTTCTCTGAAGTATTAATTAGACATTAATTAACTGATCAAGGCCTTAACCAACTCTCGATGGCATCAGATTTCTCCGATATTAACTAGATTAAAACGGTTCAGCGATACTTTGATTCAATCAAATATGGAGGAACGAGACTTAGCTTCGTTCAACCAGTACGGTGGTTGAAATTATTGCACACGTCTGTCAAACCTTCAAATTATTCATTTTATATTATTTACTTTCGAATTATTATAGCAAGAATGGCTAGTTCTTTATCTAAATCTTATGTAAAATGGCCTATCTGGTGTGAAAAAATAGCAGTTATTATTACTATTTGTCAAAGAGAGCTATAGAGGAGTGAAATCAATACAAAACAATCCAAAGTAAACTTTAAATGGCCACAATTTAAGTGACAATATTAATAGATTTAAATAAATTTAGACCATGTGTTGTTTTTGTTTCTAGCTTGAAGCTACCTATTTAATACAACATGATGGGCGTGTGGCTGATTCATTAATATACTATGTGTTTATCTATTACTTAGTAGATAACATTGACTGTATCGATGATAAAATTGGGTGTAACAACTGCTTTTTATAACAATGTAATTGTATATTCAAACAAATTTTTACATCCGGTGTTCCACCCTGTTGTGTCCTGTTATACTTATATCGTAATAATTCCAATCACAAATTGCGACAACTGAAAATACTAATTCAAATAGTACATGTAACTAAAAGATAGGTTGCCAGGCAACAAAACATCCACCACGGCAACTAAATCGTCCGGACAGTCAACGAAAGTTGTCGCATATTTTTACTTTATAATACAGTAAACTCTGATGAAGAGTAACAACTCATTAAGTAAGTATCAGAAAATCATATTAGAAATTTCTTTGGCCCATGCTATCGTTAAGTATAAAAAACATTTAATATCATGGATGCTGTTTAAGTTATCAAAGATAGGTTGCCAGGCAACGAAACATATGCCCACAGCAGCTAAATCGTCCGGGCAGTCAACAAGGGTTGTCGCATATTTTTACTTTTTTCGCTAATGAAACATTTGTAATACACTAAAAACTGATTAAGAGTAACAACTCATTATGTAATTATCAGAAAATCATTAGAATTTGATTGCTTTTTATAAAGTTTTAACCCACGCTAACAATTAGTATATACATGAAACATTTAATATCATGGATTTAGCTGTTCAGTTATCTAAATTCCTTTAAAATCAAAATACTTGTTCGTTTCAACACCTTAAACTCTATGTATCAATCTGAAGTCAATCGGATGGTAACTTTGAACTCTATAGCGTCACAAGAATTTTTGAAGTTATCAAGGGAGATAACTCTGGCAGTAATTATTTGAAATCGCTGAAAATCAATAGGCTTCTTCGTCTCATGACCTTAAACACTGTGTATAAATCTAAAGTCAATCGGATATTAACTTTGGCCTCCAGAGCGTCCACAGGATTTTTTGAGGTGATCAAGGGCCATAACTCTGGCACTAATTATCGGAAATCGCGTCTTTGTCTTATGACCTTAAACACTGTGTATAAATTTGAAGTCAATCGGATATTAACTTTGGCCTCTAGAGCGTCCACAAGATTTTTTGAAGTGATCAAGGGCCATAACTCTGGCACTAATTATCGGAAATCGCTGAAAATCAATAGGCTTCTTCGTCTTATGACCTTAAACACTGTGTATAAATTTAAAGTCAATCGGATATTAACTTTGACCTTTAGAGCGTCCACAAGATTTTTTAAAGAGATCAAGGGCCATAACTCTGGCACTAATTATCGGAAATCGCCGAAAATCAATAGGCGTCATTGTCTTATGACCTTAAACGCTGTGTATAAATTTAAAGTCAATCGGATATTAACTTTGGCCTCTAGAGCGTCCACAAGATTTTTTTAAGTGATCAAGGGCCATAACTCTGGTAGTTATTATCGGAAATCGCTGAAAAACAATAGGCTTCTTCGTCTCATGACCTTAAACACTGTGTATAAATTTAAAGTCAATCGGATATTAACTTTAGCCTGTAGAGCGTCCACAAGCAATTGTGGACGCCGGACCGACGGACGGACCGACGGACCGACGGACGGACGGACGGACGGACGGACGGGGGCGACGACAATATACGACCACATTTCAATGTGGGCGTATAAAAATCAACGAAAATCAATATACGTGTCTGTCTCAAGACCTTAAACTCAGTATATCAATCTAAAGTCAATCGAAACGATGATATATAGGCGTAAACATGGTGTAATATAAAATCATTCAGATGATAACTATGGTCTTTATAAAGCATCCATTCAAGGTGATTAAGGACCATGACCCCGGCAGTAATTATCAGAAATAGGTTTAAATCAATAGACTTCTCCGTCTGTGTATAAATTTAAAGTCAGTTGAACGAAGAGACGGGATCGACGACAATATACGACCACATTTCAACGTGGGCGTATAAAAATATCTACAAATCAAGAATTAGCAAATCTTGACCACACCTTTCTTTGGCAGTCTAGGTACCGCAGTGGTTCAACGAATAAGACGCTGACTTGCTAACCAAGGAGGCTCGGGTTCGCACCCTGTGTTGGTTGATAAGTTTTTTTCGGGATTTTCCGGTGTGGTTTCCCCTTGTCAGTGGGAGGGCCTAGTTATTCAGCATGGGACGAAAAATTAGGTCCTGTGTAGAAAATTGGCTGCCCCTCAAAAACGAACTAGACATTAGGTCTATTTAGCCTGGCAGATATTCATTCAGGAAAATGGCAAAATTCCATTGTACTGTATGCGTGTACAACCCACAAAGAAAGCGCAAATGAAATTATGAATCATTAATCATCAATTATCCTTTTGGTTCATTTATATACTGAACCTATCTTATAACAATCGAAAACTGGCATGTCATGTTGCTTCAATTTTATGTTCATTGCCTTCATGAGACCTTTCCAACAACACAATTATTGAATTATTACTATTACAAATCTTTGATAGATATCATATGTTATTCTTTTTATACGTCCGTCCGTCCGAAATTTGTTTGTGGACTCTCTACAGGTCACAATTCTTATCCGATTTTGACGAAACTTCAAATATAGATTTATCCCCATAAGATCTGGGCTGCTTTCGATATTGGCATGTATCGGATCGAAACTTCGTGGATTATGGCCACTGATTGTACGAAAAATCATGTTTTTAGCTTGTGGACCCTATAGAGGTCACAATTTTGAATCGATTTTGATGAAACTTGACATGTATGTTTATAACCCACAGATCTTGGTTCCTTTCGATATTTGCACCCATCGGATCGTAACTTCCTGAATTATGGCCCCTGATTGTCAAAAAAATCGCCCTTTTTAGCTTGTGGTCCCTCTGGAGGTCAAAATTATTATCCAATTTAAAAAAAAAAACGTTTGGTTATATCGCCGGTACATGGTAATGAAGATTGAGTTCAAATTTCGGGAAAATCGGACCAAAATTGACAGACAAAATGGCCGCCGTTTGTACTCGATTAGTGTGAAAATATGTTATATCAAGGTTGTGGAGCCTATAGAGGTCACAATTTTGAACCGATTTTGATGAAACTTGACATGCATGTTTATAACCCAAAGATCTTGGTTCCTTTCGATATTTGCACCCTTTGATTCGTAACTTTCTGAATTATGGCCCCTAATTGTACGAAAAATCACCCTTTTGAGCTTGTGGTCCCACTGAAGGTCAAAATTATTATCCGATTTAAAAAACCGTTTGATTATATCATCGTTACATGGTAATGAAGATTGAGGTCAAATTTCGTGAAAATCGGACCAAAATTGACAGACAAAATGGTCGCCGTTTGTACGCGAATAGTGTGAAAATATGTTATATCAAGGATGTGGACCCTATAGAGGTCACAATTTTGAACCGATTTTGATGAAACTTGACATGCATGTTTATAATCCAAAGATCTTGGTTCCTTTCGATATTTGCACCGATCGGATCGTAATTTCCTGAATTATGGCCCCTGATTGTCCGAAAAATCGTCCTTTTTAGCTTGTGATCCCTCTGGAGGTCAAAATTATTATTCTATTTCAAAAGCCGTTTGATTATATCACCGTTGTGTGGTAATGAAGGTTGAGTGCAAATTTTGTGAAAATCAGACCAAAATTGACGGACAAAATAGCCGCCGCTTGTACCCGAAAAGTGTAAAAATATGGTATATAGGTTTTAATCTGATGTTGATGAAACTTGAAATGCATGTTTATAACCCAAAGATCTTGGTTCCTTTTGATATTCAACGGATAATATTGGATTGTAACTTCCTGAATTATAGCCCCTGATTGTACGCAAAATTGACTTTTTTAGCTTGTGGTCCCTCTAGATGTCTCAATTATTATCCAATTTTAGAAATAATATTAAATGTTTCGTATACTAAACGTTAGCATGGGGCAAAATTTTATAAAGATAGGTTGCCAGGCAACGAAACATACGCCCACAGCAGCTAAATCGTCCGGGCACTCAACAAGGGTTGTCGCATATTTTTACTTTTTTCGGTAATGAAACATTTGTAATACACTAAAAACTGATTAAGAGTAACAACTCATTATGTAATTATCAGAAAATCATTAGAATTCGGTTGCTTTTTATAAAGTTTTACCCCGCGCTAACAATTAGTATATACATGAAACATTTAATATCATGGATTTAGCTGTTCAGTTATAAAAAAATTCACTGAAAATCAAAATACTTGTTCGTTTCAACACCTTGTGTATCAATCTGAAGTCGATCGGATGATAAGTTTGGCCTCTATAGCGTCACAAGATTTTTTGAAGTTATAAAGGGAGATAACTCTGGCAGTAATTATTTGAAATTGATGAAAATCAATAGGCTTCTTCGTCTCATGACCTTAAACACTGTGTGTAAATTTCGATTGGATATTAACTTTGGCCTCTAGAGCTTCCACAGGATTTTTTGAAGTGATCAAGGGCCATAACTCTGGTAGTTATCATCGGAATTTGCTGGAAAACGATAGGCTTCTTCGTCTCATGACCTTAAACACTGTGTATAAATTTAAAGTCAGTCGGATATTAACTTTAGCCTCTAGAGCGTCCACAAGCAATTGTGGACGCCGGACCGACGGGCGGACCGACGGACGGGGGCGACGACAATATACGGCCACATTTCAATGTGGGCGTATAAAAACCGAACTAATTCTAATGATTTTCTGATAATTATACTGTGTATAAATTTAAAGTCAATCGGATATTAACTTTGGCCTCTAGAGCGTCCACAAGCAATTGTGGACGCCGGACCGACGGGCGGACCGACGGACGGGGGCGATGACAATATACGGCCACATTTCAATGTGGGCGTATAAAAACCGAACTAATTCTAATGATTTTCTGATAATTATCATCGGAATTTGCTGAAAACGATAGGCTTCTTCGTCTCATGACCTTAAACACTGTGTATAAATTTAAAGTCAATCGGATATTAACTTTAGCCTCTAGAGCGTCCACAAGCAATTGTGGACGCCGGACCGACGGGCGGACCGACGGACGGGGGCGATGACAATATACGGCCACATTTCAATGTGGGCGTATAAAAACCGAACTAATTCTAATGATTTTCTGATAATTACTTAAAGCCCCAATAACACTTTTGTTGTAACTGAAAAATATGTCCCAATCTTCATTCTGGTCAACAAATCGTATTATTTTAGAATATTCCAATTAAATGATGATATAAATTTCATCTTAACACACCTAATTTAAAAAATTGGAAAAATTCAACCAATTGATTTGAAAAGTCTAACGTAAACCTTTTCAAATGTGACTTGGATTTTAAAATATTTTCGAACCCTCTGGACAAATAAAATAGGTTGTAATGATCAATAATTTAAACATCTAGTACTTAGAATAAGGGTATTATTTATTTTCTGGAGCTACCAAGCCAGCAAGAATGTTATTGTCCCTTTAATATGCGACAACTCTTGTTGACTGCCCGGGCGATTTACCTGCTGTGTGGGCGTATGTTTCGTTGCCTGGCAACCTATTTTTTTTTTAGATAACTGTTTACTTGTAAATATTATCATTAGTTTTGTAGAATATGTTGTATAACAGCCTTTCTACTTGCAAAAATGTCAAGGCAATGAAGATCGTTATGTTATTTGAAGAGGTGGGAAGGCGAGGTACATGTACTTAGCCAAACCGGTTACAAAATGATACCGGACTGGATTCGGATTATGTTTTATTTGACTTTATTTCTACATACTGGTTGCTAAAATTGGTTTACGGTGATATTTAATGACATACGTTATGTCATAACGCGCACACATTAACAATTCGGTCATTCACCCCTCCCCCGCTCCCCCTTTAGATATCAATGTTTATAACGATGAAATTATGAAATTAAAATCGTTTGAACATGTACATGTACAACGTATTCTCCCCATATACATATCAACCAATTACACAGCTTTAAACCATTTTCATACTCAAATTATCCTGGATAAGGTCACATAATATAAATTCTTGAAAACAAACGTGGGCAATGTGATATAAAACGTCAAAGCAAAATGGGTTTTTCCAGTAATTACTCAAGACACATAAAAATGAACATCAGACTGGCAATACCGGCGTGGATTTTGTGCCAAGGGGTTGTATGTGGGACCATGCTGCGCTTGCACATTTTGGACCGAAACCCAATGATGCTTTTTATCCACATCGTGTTCACAGTAATTACGATGATTTAACTTTAAATTTCTTCTCGTTGCCAGTTATTTTTTTGTCTTGAAAAAATACGATAATTGAAAGAACTTACGAGTTTGCAAGTTGAAAAATATCTACGTATGATTTGGGGACTATTTCCAAGGCCAAAACTCTTAATTACCATATACAGTGTACGCGAACGCAGCTTAAACCACCTACCACCAATAAATGTCAACTTTAGAATAATAATTATTGATCATTACACACACGTAGTGAATGTATAAACACTTATATTAGTATTAGTCTCCAAATAATTAATTTATTTGAAGTTATTCGATATTAGCAAATTAAAATGTCAACAGTAATAACGAACGGTTATCGTAACTTATCTTTTATGCAAGATGCATAAATTTCACCGTGGCTTACAACAACCAGGGCCCTGTTTCACGAAATTTTAACTAAAGATAAAATCCAAATTTTAGCGAATACTTCAATTTTGATTGGCTAAGAACTAAAATCAATTTAATATTGTCCAATCAAATAACTAAAATTCAGATCTTATCTTTGTTAAAAATTTGTGAAATAGGCCCCTGATGAATATCTGCCAGACGAGTATGGTCCCAAATAGTTCCTTTTGGAACTGTCTTTGAGCGAACGATATTCGCTGACAGTTCCTATCCGACCTTATTAAGCTGCAATATATGTAAATATGGTAAAATACCGCTATTCCCTACCTCTGTTCTTGGGCTGTTTTAGAACCCTTACTGTCTATTTGTCACCACAATTCTTTATTTTCCACCAAAAGGAATAATTTCTCACTATATTTGACACAAATTTATGATAATTCAACTCCATTTTCAAGTAAAATTTAGCGATAAAATAAACATGCGGTTTGCGCACGTTCGGGTCTCGTAATGGCCCTTCAGTTTATTTGGTGTATGTTTTTAATCGCAGAATTATACTTGAAAATAGTGTTGAATCTTTATAAATGTGTGTCAGCTGTGGCAAGAAATGATTCCTTTGGCGAATAAAGTAGAATCGGGGTAAAAAATAGTAGGTAAGGATTCCAAAATAGCCTTAGAACAGAGGTGGGGAAGAATGGTATTTTCATACTGCAGCTATAGAAGGCCGGATAGGAACTCTCAGCGAATATCGTTCACCCACGGGCAGTTCCAAAAGGAACTAGGTCCCAAACTAAATGGCTATACATGTCCGTGTCGTGGTGTGTATTAAATGTATAGTATACCAGTCAACGAAACATATGCAACGCTAAGTTTTACCACCAGTTTATATAAAGCTTTTCACATTGGTATTTTTTGTAAGGTAACGGGCGCATTTACAAGACACAAACAACTCATGAACATGAAATAATCATCGAAAATAATTAAAATTCGATAGGATCCTTCTTGACACTAACAACATGAACAAATGAGTATCTGACAAAAATAAATTTCGGACAGTAACTTTCGCCTCTAAGTGCAGCAAGAATTTTCTACGTGATCAAGAGCAATAATCCTGACATTTTGTTTTATATAACTCCTTCGTTTTATGAACATAAACATTCTGTATAAATTTCTAAAGGATAAGTTTATCCTTCAGTGCCGCCACACGATTTTTCTAAGTGGTCATAACCCTCTTGATATAACTTCTTTGTCGCTGTGACTGCGTATAGATTTAAAATCAATCAGATATTGACTGTAGCCCATATGCTTCCATTAGCAATATAGACGACGGATGGACGGACCGGTGTGTGTTCATTAAAAAACAGGTGTTGAGAGTCAAAAGTAGAACAAATTGGTGGCAAATTCCTTTACCGTTGTTTTCTTTCGAAAAGAAAATTTTGAACAAATGCATACCCAATACATAAAGAGTTAACAAAACAAAATACTATGCATGCAGAAGCTTAACTTGAAGGAAATATTGCTTTAAGTATTTGAAACTCTTGCTTTGTATACGTATCATGTGTTCAAGGCATTCAAGGTTTATCGGTTCCACCACCTGAAGTCAGTTTGACTTGGTATAGAAGACGAAAGGTGTCAGATTACTAGAGTGGCATACCAAATGTAGGAGTTAACTACATAAACATGTGCGGGTGTTTCTCGGAAGGCGTTGTTTCTAGCAGATGCGCATAATTAATTTAACCGTGTAGCAAAAATTAATTTGCAGACTACCCTGTTTCATTAAAAGAGAGTTTGGATAGTTAAGCCAAACGTTAAAAAACGGTGTTCCACAAAGGTCCATGTTCACTGCTTATCTTTTGAATAATATTGATGATGATTAACAAAATACTTAGTTTCCATCCGATTTAAAGCTACACAAAAATCAACTTACCGGTATTCCATTGGTATCCAACTCTACCTTCGTTACATGTAGATCCTCCACATCTCCTATATTTCCACAGACCAATAGCTTGATAATCAGTTCCATATGTGTATGTCATCCATGCTGAAGTAGCAAATGCAATGATAAACAAAATAACTGCTATAATTAAAGTAGCAAGGGCTACTTTCAGCCATGTTGACGCACTCCTGAGACTAGCCATGTTTAATTTAATGTGAATCTATCCGAGTCTCGAGGTGTGTAGCTCGAGTACTGCTACAGAGCTAATGGGCGGTGGTCGGATTAACTTTCACCAACTTTTCAAGACTTGCAGCCTTGCAATCTGTCAACCAATCATCGTTTGAGTTATCTACCATCCCAGTCATTGCCATAGCAACAGGGGTTAACATATCACAAATTTAGGCTGGTATATTACTACTGTGTAGTGGGAAACAGAAGATGCTTTAAAGATGACGGTCGACTGTTATAAATCGTGATTCCTGTAGTATCAGGATTACCACTCTTCAAGTTATAAAAATAGATCCGGCATTACAGGCGTTTCTATTATTACTTCATCTGGTTTCTCAACGTGACTTTAACTTTCACGCAAACATGATTTACCTGGTTTCTATTATTCTTCTGTTTATTCAGCATTTTCTTACAATATATTATTAAATTTGTAGGAAAGTAAAACCCTATAACCAGCATTTTATTTCTCTAAATTGTTTGTGATGTTTTTGGTTGTCCAGTGGCTTAAAACAAGATTACATAATAGAATAATACAAATCTTTTGATCTAAAGAAAGGGAATAATTATATAGAATGATTTATTTAGTAAGCTTTTATCTTTATTATCAGTCAACCCCAGTGTCAACCTTTGAAGAAGAAAAAAAACGCAGCTTAGAGACAAAAAAAACCCCACAAACTGCAAACCCATCAGCTATAACCCGTTAAATTTGATTAGATTAATATCGTTGACGATACAAATTACATGGCTCGTAATTTAGACCTTTATTACGCCGCGTTAATAATGCAGATAATAGTTTTCAGTGGTATAGTTAAGAAAAATGTTATATTAAATAAACAACTAAACTAACAACATTTGGAGCCAAATAACTAAATAACTATCCTGTTTATCTAGTTATGTTTTTTTGTGGATGGCTAGTTAAAAGTTGTCGTTCTAGATTTGATGGTTATCATTCCCTCTGATGATTAGCAATTGATATTAAAATGAAAAATAATCTACTCCTGATATGTCTTACTGTCAATGTAAACTATCAAATTTGTGTACAGAAATATGCAGTTTGTGGGCGTTAGCAGACAGTCGTTAATAACATGGACATAAGGTCCATGTTAATACTTGAAGAAGGAAATGAGCAGTCAGGCCATGAAGTGCGTAATAGATCTAATTTCAACTCCCACATATTAACATACTGTTATTTCAACGAGACATTCCATTGGAATGTAGGGAAATAGCACTATTCAAAAGATGTGAACAATTACATCGGTTTGATTATCTGAAGGAGGCTAGTAGTAACAAAATACATGTACTTTTCAGAAAAGGACAGCTTAAAATGTATACGTGCTAACAACGTCCGCAGTAGTAGTAGCAGAGGACGTGTGATTAATTTAACGCTGCCAGATTTGATGACCTTGAAAGAGATTTCAGCAATGCAATGAAAATACAACTTATATAGCTACAAAAATGGCGTTTGTTTTTAACTGATGTTTGCTGAAATTCACACAGGAAAATTGCATATAAAGGACCTCAACATTTCTAAATGAAAGTATATACACACAATTTATATAACGCTTATTATTAAAGACTGATTAACGACGACGAGTTGTGCAGACTTGCATAAGCGCGTTGCTACTTTGCAAATATATCTCAATTCTCTACATAATCCTGGTTTTGTAAAATAATGGTCAGGGGCCTATTTCACGAAATTTTAACTAAGATAAGATCCCAATTTTAGTAATTTGATTGGATAATATTAGATTGATTTTAGTGCTCAGCCAATCAAAATTGAAGTATCTACTAAAATTGGATTTTATCTTAAGTTAAAATTTCGTGAAACAGGGCCCTGGAGCCTATTTCACGAAATTTTAACTAAGATAAGATCCCAATTTTAGTAATTTGATTGGATAATATTAGATTGATTTTAGTGCTTAGCCAATCAAAATTGAAGTATCTACTAAAATTGGATTTTATCTTAATTAAGTTAAAATTTCGTGAAACAGGGCCCAGATCAGATAGTAAACCTCATCTCTCAACCCTCTACGTTTTTAGTTGTGTTCTCGTACCTATGGCCAGATATGCTCTTTCGCATGTTAATATGTGAAGAGTTATCAACCATCTTTAATAAATATTGGAAGAAACCATTTAACTTATACATATTTGATGCCATCCCTCTTTTATTTCAACTTTGTATATCTTATGAAAGACCGGTCGGTCGAACGGGTAATTTGCGCTTTTCAGTCTACAAAATACTAGGATGGCGAAATACAAAGTAATTTTCATGCTATCTTTGCTGTCCGAGACTGTGAAACCTATCAAGTACTTTTTAGAATGGTATGTTCCGCCATAAATACTATATTTATACCATAACCCACGATCGTTGTATCTGCCGACTGCCATTGGCATCTAGGTTACTGAGTATACGCGAGATGTAAATATTTATCAAGTAATGGAAACCATGAGGATTCCAAATCAACGCCATAGATCTGATATATTAATAGACAACTGCCAAGACATCTTGCTGACGATTTCGTGTTTTTACATACATCGTGAAAAGTTAAGTGCTATTCCTGGTGCAGTGAAACATACAATGTAATATTGAAATCAATTTATAATTTTATCCTACCCCACCCACTCTTGGTGCGCCTGGTTAGGATATATATTTAAATCAACCCAATATATCGAGTTTACACCTCGCATTCTTGTGTAGATCTTATTTATCGTGTTCTTATTTACTAATTCAGTGTAGTGTGAACTTTTATTTTAAAATTGTGTTCATAGACCAAAATGTATTGGCTATAAATAGTGACATAAGTCGTGCATGCGCCACTGCATGCTTACTCTTTGTAGAGCATTTGACGCAATGTCTCTTCATAGAATTTCATAAAATGGCTAATACTGTTGTAGCATGGACTTTATATTAAGGTCCATTTTTTGTAGTAATACGCTGTTCCAAAAACCGTAAATAATAATTATTAGCTTAGATTTATTAACACCGATAAGCGAATATTTAATGAATTAAGCGAATAGAGGGGAAATCTTTACAAAAATGGCATTTAATTTGGATTTTACGTAAAAACATTCTAAATCAGTTCTGCACGATTATGACAGGAAACTTCAAGGAGGGAAAATAGAAAAACAAAAACCGACCGCAAATCCCCATCCCATCCTACCATCTGATGATAAGGGATAAAGCTCATAAAAAGAATTGTTTTACTACAATTGAGCATCCCTACGTCGTAAGCCCCCCCCCCCCCACGTGTTTTCCTTGCCTTGTCAATATTATACAACACATAGACTATTACCAAAATGATTACAAACGGAACGATAATATTGGAGGCAGATTGTAGTTTGTATATTTATAGCAATTCTCTCGGTGTCTCTTTTCACCCGTTTTGCAAGCCCACCCATTTTTGTTGATTTTTTGGTCTAGAGTGGGCGAAAACGGTTTGAATTTACATTTTCTGCCAGTTTTTAGTAAAAATTTATGATTTTGAGGCGGAAGGATAATAGAGTTATCAGGTTGGTTACGGTGATGTACGGCAATTAGTTACATGTGTTGTTTTAGTATGCTTCTTCAAGTTTGTGTATCTCATGATACTATGGTGGTCAACCTCATCCAAATTAATGTGCAAAGACATGACCATTTGTTCCGTTGTCTGTAGTGAAAAACATTTAGCCCAACGAAATTATGGGGAAAAGTTGGAGGTGGGCAAAGTGGCCAGAAGTTAATATGGAAATAAATCATGGTCTGAATCCATTTGTGTGGTTCACGAGGACGAGTTACTTCCCTTAAATGAAGCATTTGTACATGAAAATAGTAAATATAAATTTGCAGTATTCGGTTGTGTTCAGGACAGTAACTATAGGGGACGCAGATGGGAGCTGAGAACACTCCCCGCCCCATCCCCTCTGAGCTAGTGTTAATTAGTGTTTCATGCTTATAGTTTTCAAGCTGTGGATTGGTGACGTAAATGTTGTTTTCTGGGCGTTTTAGCTTATTACAATACTAACGATTGTCATGCGTACGGGATCGATGACGGTTAGGGGGGTAGAGCTTGAAATGCCCGAAAAAAATTCGGGTTTACAGAGAGCGGCTGCAATCTGAGAGGCGAAGAAGCGGAGCTTACCGTGTATGCCCCCTCCCCCCCCCCCCCCAAGAAAATTTTGGAATATTTGACGGCTCCAAGCACGCTTTCCTGCTATTACAGTCCGTGATCAAAGCACATTCAAAGTTGTCCAATACAGCCTAATTTGGGTGGTTGACTCGAATTCCAATCAATCGTTTACAGTCCACGAAGACGAGACCGTTGGGAGGGAATTTTGAAAAGTTAACTACCGCAAACTTGTTTTCCTGGGGCCTATTTCACGAAATTTTAACTAAGATAAGATCCCAATTTTAGTAATTTGATTGGATAATATTAGATTGATTTTAGTGCTTAGCCAATCAAAATTGAAGTATCTACTAAAATTGGATTTTATCTTAAGTTAAAATTTCGTGAAACAGGGTCCTGCTCTTCCAGCCTGTGAATACAGCAACTTCAATTTGGTCCAATACATATAGCCCACCTGGCTGCCCAGAATTCCAAACAACCAATCAATCGTCGCTGGGTTGGGGGGTCTTACCCTACCGTGATAAAGTTGGAAAATTCAACAACCACAAATGCGTTTTCTGCCATTCTAGCCCGTGTACGATACTCCAAAAGTATCCAATGGATTTGTAACCGAAATCCCACTCTACATTCCAACCATCCTATCAGACTGTAGCAGCTGCATTCACGTATACTGTTCGTACCTTTGAACCCTGATCGGAAGATGGGAACACGTGATCTTAGGTGTGCGCCATTCATCAACAGCCGTAAAGCGAGGGTAGATTGTAAAGTGACTATTGCATATTCAGGTTTTGTTGTTAATTAGGGTTTCACACTGCGTAGCTTGTGTGAAACACTATTGTTTTTGTTAAAATTATTATTCTTATTATTAGGCTTTCAGACTTTCGTCTGAAAGACTATTGTTTTTACTAAAATTATTATTATTTATTATTATTATTTTATTTTTCGGGGGAGCCTATTTCTCAGCGCCTGTAACAGATACCGATCTGGGACCTAATTCTCTATAGGGAAACCATGTGTTGGCTACTTGATAAACTATTTTTGAAACTTCTGCGCAGACCGGAAGTGGTCGATTTTCGTGCTCTGTCAAAAAATTAAAAAACGGCCGTAGATTCATCAATTCTGTACCTATTTTCATACAAATGACATTTTCGGAAACCTTGAGTCTTTTCTCGGACGATAGCAGTTGAAAATTTCGATATTTCGAAACTTCATCGCTGACTTCTTGCGATCGAAAAATGAAAAATTTTATTTTAGAGACAATTTTTGTTGTTTTTCAAAATTTTCAAATTTGACCTACATTTTTGGATACCTGAAGGCAATCTGGTTCCAGGAATATAAGTTTCATTCCGAGTTATCGCCCTTTATTTTTCGATTTTTTTCGAATTTTCTTCACATTTTGTGAGCTTAAGTTTCGTTTTACGGCCGGATCAACGTTTCTCAAATTCCTGATACATGAAGCAATATTGTCAAACCACCGTTTAAAGCAATTTCAACAACAATCCGTAAACCGGAAGTAGTCGAAATAATATGCGATATTTTGAAAAAAACGTGAAAAATTGGTGTCTTGGGTAAAAACACGACTTCTCCGTCCGATATCAACGGATTAAACAAATTAAGGTATCATTTGGTCTAGCGGTGATTGGACCACTGAATGATATCCAATTCGTACGGATACGATGAGCTGGAAGCAAAATATGGCACGCTGAAAATCAAGTATTTTCTGATTTGGAGCGTTTTTGGACGCCTGTATTTCGAAAACTGCTCCAGCGATTTTTCTTAAACTTTATCTATCGATGGTCCTTCCGGTAGTCTTTAGCATGGATCCATCCATTAAGACTATTATATAATTGGAATAAGACAAAAAAGGGACTGAAAATCGAAAAAAGTCGAAAAATCGTGAAATTTGGGAAAATGCTCTACTATTTTTTTATTTTAAGAGATTTTCAAAAAAAAGATATATATTTAAAAAGCTGACCTAATTACGATTCTAATGATGTATAATATGTATGCAGTTATTGAAATTTAATTTTCAATATTTTGACATTTTGACATTTTTAACACTTTTGAACATAGGATTTCTCAGAAGTATTTTATTTGATCGTATAGTGTCGTATATCATTAGAGAGCCCTGTTCCCATGCAAACTCCAAAACTGGATGTGAAAACTACTCGACAATGATTCGTATACCGGAAGTAGTTCAAAAAACAAAGAAAAATGTAAAAAAGATGAAAAAAAATTGGAGCTCTTGCTAAAAGTTCGAATTCTCCGTCACATATTAGCGGACCAAAACAATTAAAGTGTCTTTGGATAGTTCCATTAATAGACGATCGTATAACATCTAAATAACACGAATTTGATTCTTAGGAAATAAATTATGGTACGCCGAAAACTAAGTATTTTCCGTTTTGGAGCATTCTGAGGCGCCTTTTTCTCGTAAACGACGCCTACGATTTTTCTTAAACATTTTTTACTCAGAGTCCTATCGGTGGCCTAGCGTGTGCATTTAAAAATAAAAGCGTTGCAATATTATAGGCGGTCCAAAATTGACCTCAATCTTTGAAAAAAGTTGAAAAATCATTAAATTATTGAAAATGCTCTTTTATTTATCTTTTTTTCAAAAATTACTTAATGAATGTTTCTGATATTTCTGCTACAGAGAAGTTAAGTATCTAATCAACTTGTTAAAGCAAATCCGACAATGATCGAAAAACCGGAAGTAGTCGAAAAAATATCCGATATATTGATTTTTTTTTACATTTTTACAGAAAACTTTTTTATTTATGAATATTTTTTGATGGTAGTTTACACAGAGTTAAAGTATCACCCTACTTGAGCATAAGTGAGAAAGAATTTTGTCTCAGTAATTTTCTTTAGTCGCCATTGGCTAATTTAGTTTTTCGTACCTAGATTAATTATTTATTGTTCGATTTGTATAAAACAAAGTGCATATGATTCGTAATGTCAATTGTAATATTTTTTGTTACGGTGACATTTTTCTGCACGCAACGGAAGTGGCGTAAAATTAACAAAAACTACAATTTTGAGAGTTAAGTACCACTTTTTGACAGCAAATATTTTTTTTTTCGAAAACTGATATAACAAAAAGTATGCGCCCTGTAAAGGCGCATAAAATGTTTGGCTGGGATTCTTAAATTTCAATTTCATTTTCGGGCAATTTCGAATAAAATGTAAAAAAAAGGGTAAAATTCAGTTATTACAACCCATTCAACGTCTTTATATTTTGAACTATTTATTCGTAACTTTCATAAACTCGTAGCCATAATCCAGACGAAGGGAATGTATGCGAAAAATAGTTTGTAACATGAGCAGTTGCCGAGAAATATGCAATTTTGCATGCATCACTTTTCACGTTTTTTTACCTGTAAAATAGTAAATTATTATCCGATTTTCAATAATTTTTTTTGATTCGATGCCTAATGCCAATTTGGACTAGGTTAAGCCAATTTTACAGTTTCACTGTGACCGAAAATGACGTCATTTTGGCAAAAACTGTATTTTTAACCTAGAAAACAAATATTTTATTCAAATGAGTCTTGTTTATAATATTTTTAAAATTATGATATTTGAATCCCATCACCGAATAGCATGAACCCATACCATCATACAGATACCACAAAAAAGTTTCTAACTTGTACGGTTGCCGAGAAATAGACGATTTTCTACAAGTCACTTTTCAAGCTTTTTGGTCTATAAAAGTGTCAATTATTATTCAATTTTCATACAATTTTCACCATGTGATGCCTTATGCCATTTATGATTGCAATGATCTGATTCAACATTTCCATTATCACCGGAAGTAATGTTATATTTGCAAAAACCGTATTTTTAGACTTCAAAATAAAATTTTACTCCAAAATTAGATTTTGCGCGATCCGACTCAAGATGGCGTGTTCAATGACAAATATTACGGGACGCTGAAGATCTAGTATTTTCCTTTTTGGACTTTTATATGATATCAGAATGATACAAATTCGATGGTTAGGCAATAGATTATGAGATGCCGAAAATATAGTATTTTCCTCTTTTTTTGGAGCCTTTTTATCTCGAAAACTACTTCTATTTCACTTCTTAAACTTCTGTTACCCCGAGTCCTATCGGTCGTTTAGGGTATAAAGGTAAATTTAAAAGCATGGCAATGATCTAAAGGACCCTGAAAGCCGATTCAGCACTGCTATGCAGGTCTAGTTATTATTATTATTATTCAGATTCCAATTTGAATAGATCTCAGCAACTACGTGTCGCATCGTTACGATTTCTTCGGTTTTACTGGGAAAGTGGGTGTGACTTAGAGGATAAAGCTATTTTGAACGTTCTGCGACAATGCGAAATGTCCGAAATCACCGAAGTTATCGTTTTTGAAAATATTGCAGTAATTTTAACAATAATCATTGGATTTTAACTTTCGATACATTTTGGCATAGCCTGAGACAGGGCACATAGCTACGCTACTTTCGATTTTTGATTTTCGGCAAATCTTCGAAGATATTAGGCGCCAAATTTCGAAAATTTAAAATTTTACAAAAAACTTTTTTATTTATGAATATTTTTTAGTCGTATTGTGCACAGAATTAAAGAGTCATCTGACTAGTGCAAAAATGTTAAAAAAAATTGTCTCAGTAATTTTCCTTGGCCGCCATTGGCTAATTCAGTTTTTCAGTCCTAGATTGATTTTTTATTGTTCGATTTGTATAAAACAAAATTCATATGCTTCGTTGTATCAATTGTCATTTTTTTTATTACCAAAAGTGTTATCTGTCGGCACCGGAAGTGGCATAATTTTACCAAAAACTACAATTTTGACAGTTATTTTTTTATTTCGAAAACAAATATTATTTTTTGGAAAAATTATTTGACTCAAAGAGTGTGCCCTTTCAAGGCGCAAAAAATGTAGGAAGCAGTTTTTTTAATTTCGATTTCACTTTCGAGCAAATTCGATTAAGAGGCTAAAAATGGTGTAAAATTGACCTATTTAGAACCTATTCAGGCTTTTCAGATTTTAAAATATTTCTTCGTAACTTTTATAAACTTGTAGCTATAATCCATACGAAGAAAATGTATGTTAAAATTCGTTTGTAATATAAGCAGTTACCAAGAAATGGGCAGTTCTGTACAAGTCACTGTTTTCGTTATTTTGCCTGTAAAATAGTCAATTATTATTGGATTTTTATAAAAGTGACATCATTTGATTCAAAAGGCATGTAGCGTCATATGAAGTTGATTACAATTTAAAATTGACACCGGAAGTGACATCATTTGGTCAAAAACTGCATTTTAAACTTTTTAAATCAATGTTTTATTCAACCAAGAATAACTTAATATGTATTAATAATTTTAACTTTTGGTTTAAATTCACATATAAACAAAACTCATATGGTCATATAGATATCATAAAATTGTTTCTAACTTGTTCGGTTGCCGAGAAATAGACGGTTTTCTACAGGTCACTTTTGAAGGTTTCGGGGCCATAAAAGTGTCAATTATTATTCGATTTTCATAAACGTTACACCGTGTTATACCTAATGCCATTTGGGATTTCATACAAGTAATTTAAGATTTTCATTATCACCGGAAGTAACGTCATTTTGGCAAAAACTGTATTTTTAGCCTTCAAAACAGATATTTTATTCAAATGAGTCTGTTTTGAAATCTTATTCAAATTATGGTATTTGATGCTAATCAACAAATAGAATGAACCCATACGATCATACAGATACCACAAAATGGTTTGTAACTTGTACGGTTGCAGAGAAATAGCCGATTTTCTACAAGTCACTTTTCAAGTTTTTTGGTCTTTAAAAGTGGCAATTATTACTCGATTTACATAAAATTTTCACTATATGATATCGTATGCCATTTCTGATTTCATAAGACTAATTGAACATTTTCATTAACACAGGAAGTAATTTAATTTTGTCAAGATTATTTACAAGTAACAAATGTATAAAATGACTTGATATTGCTGGATTGATTGGTTGATTCTGCGTCCATTTTATTTGTGTGCAATGTTAATTTGGAAACCTGTTTAGTGGTTACGCTGGTACTGGAAGTGACATATGTTCAAGGGTAACTTAGCACCGGAAGTGACATGTTTAAGAGTAACTTGGCACCAGTGAAACCCGTCATTCCTGCATGCAGGTCTAGTTTTTTTTTGTTGTTGTTTTTTTCCCCACACCACACCTACCCCTATGATAATTTCGTTTTCTTTCTACAGTAATTCCGACATTTTTTCACTCCAGATCTCACATCTGTAGAAAGGAGGTGAAACCGTGCGACCAGTATACTAATCGATTGCCGAATTATGTCGCTAAAAGTAGAGTGGCTTCAGACAATTTTTTTAATCCATAGTCATCTCTGTATATTAGGGCTGGATGGCAGTTAAAGAAGCAAAACTAGAAATGAAAGAAAAAATTCCGGGTTTAGAGACAGCGGTGCCGGTTTTCTTCGACATTTTTTTTAATCCCTAGTCATCTCTGTATATTAGGGCTGGATGCCAGTTAAGGAAGCAAAACTAGAAATGAAAGAAAAAATTTCGGGTTTAGAGACAGCGGTGCAGGTTTTCTTCGAGAGGCAACGAAGCGGAACTGACTTTGTATGGACCCCCACAAGAAAATTTTGGAATACTTGTTCGTCCTCTTTCAGCCCATAAAATTAGTTTTTTAAATTAGATTTCGGGCACTTTATATTTCCAAGTAGATGAAATACTTTTTTTTCATATTACTCGTCTGCCCGAAAAGTCAGCTTGCCCGAAAGTTAGGGGGGGCAGTGAAATATTGAACTAGTGTGACATATTTCACTGTAAAAGCACGTGTAGAGTGTCTGTATTTTAATTTGTTTAATGGTCTCGAGCTTACGACCCTCATGTTATATTATATTATACTTTATGTCTCGCTCTCGACCACTAAACCACACATAATATTTCCCCGACGATTATTATGTCAGAATGTTCTTTTGTGTAATGAACATAGGGTAAGATTAGTGTTCTCTGGATTAATTGAAGATCCATTGCAGGTGGTATTTCGGGATTAAACGCGGTTTGCGACTGCCCCCGGTCTCTGGAGGTCAAAAAATTTTGCAAAATAGAAAACATTTTGGTGCATTCTGAAATATCCCCCAGGCCCTCGAGCCCGCTTTAATCCGAGGGCCGGGGCCTAATTCGATAATCGTCTGAAACCTGAATGCGAAAGAAATCACTTGTTAGTACCGGGAGCTCAATCAAATAACAATTAATGGAACATGGTGGAGTGGCCCTATTGTGCAAGCAGCACGCGTAATCCTGGGAATCTATTCAGCAAAGGCCACACTTGACGGTTTAACCATCTCTTTCCTAAATGGCTTATTTGTAGGTTTTCAGAAAATGTGATTTCTTGATTGGTGGTTTTCATGTCAATACAGTTACTGTACTCTCATCAATAGTGGATTCGACAGTAAAAGTGTATAGCAAAAAAATTAACTGACTCAGACTCGAGAACCCTTTCCCTTGACCGGGGGGGGGGGGGGGGCTTTTGTCAGACATGGGGCCCTTTTGTCTGCCTTTAGGGCCCCCGCCTACCTAGGGCACATTTTCATTTTTCTCATCGGTTTCAGCATTTTTCTTCCGTTTTATTGTTTCAACGTCTTTGATATTTTTTGGCGAGGAGGCTGGCACCTCAGCTATAAAACGCTTTTGGGAAGGCTATTGGATTAACAGACACGTAAAACAGTGGCGAATACAAATTGAAATTGACACATTGGCAAAGGGTCCTGAAACTAAGCATACACAATCAAAATTATCCTTCTTTTTTTATTTTGGAAATAAAACCCTACAATCATTTTAATTCATACAACTGATCAAATGTGGCCAATTAAAGTTGACTCCACCTGGAAAATTCAAACAGCAGGATTTGTGGGCTGCCTCATCCCGGAGGGGCTGCCATAATACCGAGATCACGGGCACCCATGATACAATGGTTAGACGCCCACGAATGAAATGGGGCCCAAAATTGTAAAATGTGCCCGAAATGTAATAAAACACTAACTTTAATTTTCTTATAATACAATACCTCGAATTAGTACTAAATTGACAATGGATTAAAACATTTTGTCTGAAGCCACACTACTTTGTGTCACATATTTCGGGCATCGGTTATTATTTGTGGATGCAGCTGCAACAGTCCGATCGGATGGTTGGAATTAAGGTCGGAATAGAGTGGAATTTCGGTTACGAAAAGATTGGAAAATTGGAAGTTGCTTTACTCCTGGGTTAGAATAGCCAATAAAAAAACCTAAAAAAAACCGCATAATAATGCGGCGGTTGTAACATTCTGCTATACACTGGTTAATGATAAAATCGTCCAATTTAGAGCTCTGTCGAACGCGTAGTGACATTGTTACGCAGTTAGCTACTGGTTGTTAATCGGACTATTGACCAGTTATTATTTGGAGCAGAAATTTTCTTCCAATACAGCAGAGTTAAGAGGGATGAGCTCTAATCAAACGAAACACACTGCTAGGAGTATATGGTACGCCACCCGAGGTAGACTATATTGGACCACATTTCAGTTGCTGTACTCATGGACTGAAATAGCAGGAAAATACGTTTGCGACAGTCAAAATTTGCTCACGACCTCCCCATCTCCGTAGAATGTAAACGGTTGATTGGAATTCGACCCAGCCACCATAGTTAGGTTATATCAGACCATCCACTGAATTCAGGGACTGGAATAGCAAGAAAACGCGTTTGAGGTCGTCAAATTCTCTCAATTTTCTTGAGGACGGGGGGGGGAGTGAGCGTGGGGTCCCTAGACGTCTGTAGTAGGCCTAACCCAAAATTGGTTCGGGCATTCCAAGTTCTGCCCCCTAACATACGCTTATGGAGAGCACCGTATAGATCCTTCCACGGTAGGTACATCGGTGCCCACAGAAGCTCCATCGGCGCCCCCAGAAGTCTTTAACCCCCCCCCCCCCCCATAACAATTTTGGGCTAGATACGGACCTGATATATTTACAGGATCATTTTTTTGTACGAAAAACTAAGTGATGCGTTTTCTATGGCGCTAAGGATTTCACTCCGCCATATTATTTTTTCTTAGAAAGATTCGTTATGGAAGTGCATATTTTTGACAATTTGTAAGTGTTTACTGAGGTTGTCGGAAATTCCTTTCACCGCATACGCAATCATGGGTAATGGGACGGAACAATTACCAAACACTGCATGCTCTTCATAAAAAATTGTTTCATAGATCTACTCGTCGATAAGATGTCACGGTGATTCGTCGGTGGTATATTTTTAGTGAACAAAAGTATTATTTTATAAAGTTGAGTGAAGGATTCCTATTGGAGAGCTTATCTGAAATTATTCGATAGTTCCTTATACACTTCTACAATAATATTAGAGTTGCAGATATGGTATAAATTGACATGCTATAAATTGAATCAATATTTGTGGGTGTCTTATTTATTATGGCGGTATATTAGTGCCAAAATTCTAACATGCTATCGTCTAACTTCTTACTTCCATTCGTGTAATTTCTAACCTCCATTCATGTAACTTCTAACTTCTATTCATGTAATTTCTAAATTAAGACAATGTATAATCAAGCTTCTTTATTTGTTCAGTGTAAATATCAATTTTATTTCATCTTATTTCTATTATTGGGGCGAAGAATGTCTACTTCATTGTGGTATTACATGTTAAGCATGAACGGCAAACAAATTTAGAATTATGATACTTCTACCTGGCAACCATCATTATGATGTCGTTTGGTGTTACCACCATGTGCTCAGTTTGGCGATTGAGCACCTGATCGGGACCATTCTATTGATACAAACGACTCTCTCTTCGTCAGATTGAGTGGCTTGCCTGAGTGTTAAAATTGAAAACAACATCGGGAGAGAGAGATGGGGACATGGGGTTTAACATCCACTCGATACCAACCAGGTCATTTCGGTATTAACACCGTTCAATTGTATTTCAATAATTCGCTTGCGCGTAGGAGTGTTTAGCAGTGGGAGGAAACCGGAGTACCCGGAGAAAACCCACGAGGTTGGAAAGGCGGCCTTGCTCCATGTCACGTAAAAACGGGAAATCGAAACCACGCCAGTTTATTCAATATGACAGACCTTATGTTACAGCGTGCACGTGCTAACCATTCGGCAATCCTACCCTATAAACAATATTGAACGTGATATAAATGTATGGTTTGCAAATACTATTTCGAATACCGTGGCTAAGTGGGTAAGACGCCGGCTCGCTAGGCTGTGGGTAGGGAGTTCGATCCCGACACGGGTCGAAAAAAATTCATCCAGATTTTCTGGCGTGGTTCCCCCTTATTAGTGTCTTGTCGTTCCGATGGGATGAAACCCCGAGGTTCCATGTACATGTTGGCGTGCACGTAAATGATCCCGTGACTTCGATATACATGTAAGTCCAGGTCGTAGATCCGCTCTCCGGGCAATATTTCCCTAAAGCACACTATATGGCGTATGCCCGTCTCCATTAGCCCGGTTCGGAACAGAACAGTAGGGCGTTAAACCCTCTTTCATTTCATTTTCTATTTCAAATATAAGCTAAACGGGATTTGGAGAATTTTATTTTAGCCAATAATTAATATTTATATGCAGTTGGTCTATATTAACACATTGTAATGTTATGGATAGACATACACAGATACTGAGTTTAATACTAAGTGACCCCCCCCCCCCCTCCCTCTCTCTCTCTCTCTCTCTGTCTCTCTCTCAGCACGCCTTCCAACCTTCAACCAAACGAAGAATGGGTCGTTTATACCAAATAATGGTCCCGATCAGGTGCGCAATCACCCAATTGAGCACGCAGTGGCGACACCAAACGTCTTCATAATGATGGTTGCGAGGCAGAAATGTATAAATTCTATAAATTCGTTGATGTTGATGCTAAACATGTAAAGCATCTATTAAGAAGACATTTTTCGTTTAAATAATAGAAACAAGTTGGAACAGAATTGAAATTTACACTGAACAAATAAAGAAGCTGGATTACACATTGTCTTAAATTAGAAATTACATGAATGGAAGTTAGAAGTTACATGAATGGAGGTTAGAAATTACATGAACAGAAGTAAGAAATTAGACGATAGCATGTTAGAATTTTGGCACTAATATACCGCCATAATTTATAGCCATGCTTGGATTTAAACGATGCGTAAAACTTCATTTGCTCTCCATCTCTCTCTCTCGCCTTATCTTGGTAAAAATGATATGCATTTGTTCACAATCCCAACTAGAAATATTTATTCCATTTTATAAATATAGATTAACAATAGTATAACATTCATATAATATATCTTCAAAACTGAAACGTCTTCTTATTTAGTGACCGCCAATTGTATTAAAATTTGGTTCAAAATATAGAGTCACTGATGAATTAATCAGTATAATTCCTTTAAATTACAAAGCATATTTTTTCCTTGTATACATGATAAAACAGACCCGGATATTTTATTACCCTCGAGTTTTATATTTTTAGTGGAGCGATTATGAACATTTTCTATATATTAGCCCATTTATAAGTTGTATTATATCACGTTCTCACTACAAAGGGATTTAAAGGTATTTTTATTCAGCCGGATTTCAACTTTCTTAATAGCGGATGTGGCCTATTAATATTCATGAACTCATTGGAGTCAGAATATGTGAATGGGATCAGGCTCTATTTACCGTTTAAATGTATTTAAAACTCAATAAAACTTGTAACCATGTCCACAATATTAAAAGCGGCATGTCTGTTTCTGGTGTTATATGCAGAATTAAATTATCGCTTTAGGTGACAGATATATCATCATATCGGTTCCGCTTGACTGGTTACAGAAGCAACATTATGACGTGTCTAACCCAATACAGCTTTAGAGAGGTCGCTGTATTCTCACAACAGACGTTAAAGTGTCAAGTAAAACTTTATTCCTGTGAAAAGTGAGTATACTTTTGCTTGCTTTTAATCATATACTTGTTGTTTGATTACATTTGTAAAAAAGATAAAAGTCTGTTTTTTTATAAAAGTATACGGTCGTGTTAATTGTGTCATAAGAAATCAGCATTATTTCTTGGATGTTTAGTGTTTGCATTTAGTGCGGGTATTAGGTTTCGAAATTCCACAGAATAAGGCTCGACTGAAATGAAAATGTGTCAGGATAGAAAAATGTTTGTTTTGATTAATTCTTATGTGCTGACTTGCTCATTTCTGTGGTTATATCTTAAATATAGCGGAGATGAGATGTTTTATTTTATATTAACAGTTTTCTTGCATACATGCTGAATGTTTGTCATGGCAGCGACACGTTGGTCACATCGTCAATCGTCCCAAAATAGTTTTTCGTTCCAAAACCTTATTCTTTGCAATGATATAAACATGTACTGCACAAATTTAGAATCCTTGATGTTTATGACGTCAGATTATTGCGAAGGGTTATGATAGCACAAACATTATTAATGTAAAGTAGTCCGACATCCTCTCGATCTCACAGGGGTCCTCAGTATTTGGTTCATTAGTCTAGTCGTTCGGGTGAGACAAACTAAACGAGACATGTAAACATTGGCTCGCGCGTAAAAGAACACTCGACACAGTTGGAATTCGAAACAAGAGTAGGCCGTAGCGCTGCTGTCAGGACAAAATTCTTTCCATAACACACCACGGTATGCCCGTCTTCGTTAACCCCAAGTAAAATGCATCTGGTGTGGGTCCTTAGTATTCCGCTTTTGTTTAGTTTTAATATCTCGTTTTCATTAATTTAAGTTATAATCTCAGATTTATTTCAATAGATGCCGTGTTATCTATTTTTATAATTTCCTGTAAAACTTGGGTTTATGTATCTCGCACATATTACCACAAGGCAGTAGACATGTTTTCATATATTTTACCCTCGGGCTTGTATTTACTAACTAACGTTAGTTCTTTTATTTTGATGGATTGCTTTTTGAACGTCTTTCATGCTTTTCTAATAAGTTATAATAATTAACGCCATTTTGTTCAATTTATTTTTTTAAGGTTTTTTTTCTAATGCTAAATTAATGTAAGTTTTAGGTCTTTTTGACATTTACACAAAAGTGTTTATTTCATGTTACCTAATAATAAACACAAAGCATATCCGCGGGAATTAATAAATTAAGTGAAACAACAGCTTTAATGTCAGACTTTTGAATAAAACTGCCACATTTTTTTTTTGAAATTTAGAAGTAACTGCCACTTAATTGTTAAATATCTGCTTTCCCTTTATAATAATGTATTCTATTCACATATTAGTATGAATTACATATTTGTTTTTGAAATATTGTTATCTTTACTTATTCCTGAAGCAACTGCCGCATTGGCTTATGATACTTGATCTTTTGGGGGAGTGTGTCTATTCTTCCCGTTCAATCAAATCTGGTGTCGTGCCTAAAACTTTCGACAGTTATTTAAGGAATTAAAAACGGAGAGAAGTATTGTTCGTCTCCAAACATTTTTGTTTACACCGTATCCGCGTTAATAGACTCGCGTGTCACGCAATTAGTTTTTCTGCAATATGCTGCGATGCACCGGTTAATTGGGTATAATAAAATCATTAGTCATAAGTCATGACGTAACGTTATGTAAACATATTTGTTCAAATTTGGAGCTCTGTTTAAAGCGCAATGGTATTGTTGCACAGTTAACTATTGGTGGTTTATCGGACTATTGACCAGTCATGATTTGGAACAGAAATTTGCTTCCTTTACAGCAGTGCAAGGAGTATGAATCTGTCCTTTCAAATGAAACCCATGCGATACAGTTAGTGGCGGACAGCACAACTAGAACTGTCCGCAGTCATTCCTTGGATGCATACGCACGAGTTTGCCAATTCTTTAATGACTGCTGTCTGCAATGCGTGTTCCTCTCCCACTGGTGTAAGTTTACTTTTTTGATTGGTGTCCATGTATTCGTCTCACTTTTACCCGGATGTTTCTGGCACTTGTCTCACCTGGTGCACTTGTCTCACCTTTGCCTGGAGAAGTTTATCTCACTGGTACCGTTGTGCTTGTCTCCGTGTTGATCGCGTGTGTATCTGCGTGTTTATCTCAATGCAGCTTGTTTCACATGGGTGTAAAGATATGTATTTGTGTGGTGGGATGTATGGGTAGGATGTGTTTGTCTCACTAGTGTTTAGACATATGCCTTACTGCAGTCCCGGTTTGTCCGTGTGGTCTCACCATTGACCTTCCATGACCTCACCATGGCCCTTCCAAGGTCTCAAATGATGTTTGTGAATTTAATCCATTTTCTTTCAACTAAATTGGTATTATTTTTATAAATCTATTAAGTATAGTTTGAAGCTGAGTTTAGAACTGTGCAGGGGCGGATTGGGGCCGGGAACTGGAGGAAATATTTGAAAAATGAACCCCAAATATGCGATTTGGTGACATATCTGATTATAATCTCTGTCAAATAATATATTTCATAAATCGATTAACTTAGGCCAAAACCCCGACCACCAACCTGTGAAATTACCTAAGCGTCATATTATTAATCATCGCGGTCTAATACTTCCCTCCCCCATATAATGTTCAGCAGGAAAAGGTTTTTTTAGACGAATTGGACAAAATTATTTTTTTTCAATTTTGGTCCGACCGGCCCGATCCGACCCTGGAACTGTGTAGGGAAAGACCGCACTGAAAAATATCCGCACTATAGTATTTTATGACAGTATTGTAGGTCATTACGTATTCATATCATAAATTTATTCTGACATATATCGCCCGATCGTTACAATTTTATCACTTGTATTGTGGACACTGAATAGATGTTTAGTAGAATGCATGTTTTATTATTGGAATTAAGGGCTATGTTATTATACTTTCCATAAAATAAACGTAATAATTCCTTTATAGAACTCGTGCTGTTCTATAAATGATAATAAAACTCTCATTGTAACCCTCAGTGGCCCATATAATAACTAAAAAACTGCCCCAAATATCTATTAAAGGCACGGATTACACATAATAATGTTATATGACATTTCCAAAACCCTTTCACGTTATTTTTCTTGTTTGTTTAAACTTTATGAGGAATTGTTGTCTTATTTTTCGAATTATCAATACCGATATCACATAGGTATTGTGTTTACCAATAAGAGGCATTAGAACATCCTGAAATCAGGGACACGCTACGTAATGTCTCTATAATGGATACGTTGTCAACAATACATTTGAGAATAATAGGTCATTGACTAGATTATCCGGTCTTATACATTATCATCAACAAAGTCAAAGGGAGGTAACTAGTTCTAGAATAAGATGTTGACGCCCATGAACTTAATTTAAGAAGCCCATGTCATAAAATCCATTTGATTGCATTGTCAGTTCAATATCCAACCCGCTTAGTTTTTCTATATTGGTTTTTTTTTTTTATAAATTAATCCTAATTCGACGTCACGATTCCTGTTTGTTTATATTAATGCAAGATTTATGTGATTTATTGCGGGTAAGGATGTAACTCTTACTTGACTTGACAAAAGATACCGGGTAATTAACCACATATTGACAACGGTCCTAGATCCTAGGCTACAGCAAGCTATGGTTCAGTTTTCGAGTGATAGTTTCGTACCACGACACTACATTAAAGTCGCATTTTTTAAGTCAGCATACAAAATCTGAAACAAGTGGGACTACCCATCCTTGATATATAAATATAACTTTTTATTCTGAAGTTCCAAAATACCTTACTCTAAGTAGACCAGTGCTCGAATTTTCTATTTTTATTGCAATACCAAGGTTATATTATGATCCTTGATTGGCACTTAGCGATTGTGTACAATAGAAACACAGTGTTTTCGGAAAATAACCACCTGGTTTGCGGTTATTTTCACTTGAAATTCAAAATTATCACATTTATTTTCTTTGTGAAAGTGAATTGCCTCTTTAAATAAAAATAATAATGGCCTAGGATTTGGATCATAAAGTGACTTTTGACCTAAAGGCTTTTGGATCATAAAGTCTCTTTTAACCTCAAGGTTTTTGAATTATAAAATCTCTTTTGACCCGGAGAGTAGGATAACAGAATCATAGGGCGGAGGTAGACTACATATTGCACTAAGCTGCTGTATGAAACAAACAAAAAAAAAACAAAAAACAAAAAACATATTGTCTAAAACTTTCATCGTTATCATTTCTAGGATAATGACGCTATTAGTTTATATTAGTAGTATAATATACAGAGTTCAATTACTGATTTTCTTGATAAAGATGATGAGTCAATGACAAAGTCAATTTAATATGAGAACGCACTAGTCATGAACTTGTTTATCTATTATGACATACAGTTAACCTCAGGCTATTAAAGTCAGCCTATTGTAGTTGATAAAGATTAGGCATGCTAGGCCATAGAAGTGTATACAAGCCTAGTTCTGTTATCAAGTCCTACAATATATTCCAAAATAAACGGCAATTATAGACGTCCAGACCATACACAATAATTAGTAAAGTCTCATAACAAAAAGCATAATGGTACGATAGCGTCAACGCAAGTAATGGCCATTTACGAGCATGTCCCAAAAGTGTCCGACCTTCCTTTACAAGTTAATTAGTTAAAAACCTTTTACTAGTTATTTTTTTAACTACACTCCTTGTGAGTTGAGTACGATTATTTTCAACTTATTAGCTCGTATATGAAGACAGACAAATGGCTTTGCGATCCTCTTTCTTGCATAAAAATAGTCAATCTGATTAAAATACAAATCTATATTTCGTTTCGTTGTATAAAGCAAGGCTGACACTTGCACGATTCCGTGGCACGCATAGGCACGACTCGAGTCGGCACTAAACCGTCCGATTTGCGCAAACTCGCTGTGCCAATGCGGGAAGTTCGTAAACAATGTGCAAACTATGCGTGAACTCGTCGTGCCAGTTCGTGTCAATGTGGACACTGATGGGCACGACAAAATCGTGGCCAAAAGTCGTGCAAGTGTCAGCCTGGCTTTATGCTTTTGATGGCCTACACGACATGAAGATCTGAATGGTTGTACTGGAAGGTCGAATCAGACATTGATTAATCAATCAGCGTAGACGTTTCTAGTGGTTTACCCACAGTTCCGTGCATCACACGCCAAGAACTCACCATAACTGACCGGTTGGTTGGCTAATACCTCACTTCAACTAAAGCGTCGGTAAAAGAAACGTAAAACGAAATTTTGAACTAGAAAAAACGAAACAAAATAGGATTTCTGTTTTAAACAGATTGGAAAATAGTAAAGATGATTACAGTATTAGACAATTGTATGTTGGATAAACGTGTACAAGGTTATAGATAAACATGAATATCTTTATTTTGTAGACGTATCTGATATGTGTTTTTGTTCTATTGTTATTTTGACTTTTTAACTTTATTAAACTAGTTAATTTTAACTACATGTAGTTTAGCCAACATTTCTAGCAACATGGCCGGATTGGGTGAGGCCGGAAACATGTGAGGCACCCTTTGTTACGTTCACATTAGTTTTACACCACTATCATTTCTATCCGCGAACATAGTGACCGTGGTGTTATCTAATTTACGTTTTTGGGGTTTTTTTTATCTTATTCGTCGAAATTATTTTATGAAAAACAACCATTTATCTCTTATTTGTTAAATAAAAACAAGGAAAATGTTTATTGTCTTTCTTCCTCATTACGCCTTTACATATGTAATTATCTTTAAAGGAGCGAAGTCTCTTACTCAATCTTTCCCGTAATATTCGAAAATAAAAACACGAATTAGGATTCAATATTGTTCAATTTCAATTAATATTGGTGTTATTATTTTACCGTAAAACTATAGGATCCTAATATCCAATATTTAAGACACAATTAACATTTTATAATCTGTACCCTGTGGTTTTGGGTGCTATTTTGTAATAAAAAATACAATACAGTGTGTCATAGTAAAGAAAGGCTGACTTATAAACGACAATAAAAAAAAGCGTCCATTCAATTTGAACTGTTCACGTATTTCACCGAACATAATTGATTAGAAATTGAATTTAAATCTCTTTACATACATTCATATTACAGTAATATATGTTTTTAAAATATTTTTTGTCCATTCCAAAGTTAAAAGAAATAGAGCCATTCACCTTTTAATGTATGATAAGTTAAACCATGAACACCATTCAAACTAAACCTTTGATCTAAATGATCAGTACCCATCTATATACTTGAACAAAAATATGGTCCGATGGTTAATTGTGTTTGAATGGGAATAATTGTGTTCTTACAAGTCGCTTGTTTTATCAAGGGGGCATGGGCATTGGGCTTCTGGGATGTCCTACTCGTGTTATTGGTTTTGCGTCTATAAGACGGGTCCAAATTGTTTGGTGGGTTATTTCATGCATTTTAGTAGCTTCCTGGCTTCATTTTTTAAGCAACAGCTTGCTGGTCTCGACATCTACACTGCCAACATCCTACACTGCCATGCTATAATTGTTTAGATACACCAATAAGGATAACGTTCTTGTGCAAATATTACCCACCCAGTATCCGGGTACGATTGCAGACAAGTGGAAATAACCTAGTACGCCTTAGTAGGTGTCCAAGACGCGTCGTGTTCAGATCAAAGAATGCATCATACTTGAAATGATTCTTGACAGACAACGGGGTTATAGATTCAGCTGTCAAACCTTGTATCACTCACAAGTGCATTAAAAATCAAGATTGGCACATATACCGAGACTGGTATTATAAAACCTTTTCGTTATGTTTTATTTTTGGCCTAGTAAACACAAGGAAGTTCACGATAGTAAATTTAAACTTTGAGATTCCGACTGCGTAAAATCTGAATCTTATCGTAACAATGAATACAACTGTAAGAAATGAGCATAATGATTTGCGGGGGTGAGGGCGGTAAATGCAGAGATGAGAAAATCAGTATTCTATACCATTTCTATATCAAAATTTACGACACACGTCATATGACTGTACATTTTAAATATTTAAGTTGAGTAAGATAATGAAATGAAATGGAGTTTAACGTCGTGCTGAAGACGGGTTATTGAGAAGACACATTGAGAAATAGGGTACGCGGCTTAAGCGGTTGCTATGGAAGGATAACATTGAGCGGAAATATTAACTAAGCCGAACGGACAGGAAAGATTTCGAGAATTAACGATCCACTAATTTTGGAATTCCATAGGATCTTCCTATTCTGAACAATCCCACCGAGTTTTGAAATATTCTAAAAAGAACTTTGTCGCGATTCATAAAGTTTGGATGTCGACAGTGTTTTTTTCTGAATACGATCAAATGTGGCAAAGAGCTACGTAACTTTCATCAAATTTTCTATCATATAAAATACGTAATGCCAAATTTTAATTTGACTGACATACCTTCTTCATTTGACGTATTTTCAATACTTTGCTAATGTTTAATCCCATTCGATGAACAAGCCAATGCCACCTATATTCTTCGCTAAAATGTTTTTAATTGATTGAATCATAGACCATAAATTAACTTATCGAGACCATAATCAACTTTTGTGATGGATAATGTAAAGTAACACTGGATAATCGCCAATATCTCAGTTTAGAGTGAAACAGTTTGACTGAATATTTGTTTTCATTATATATTTTAGTGATTACTGCATTCAGCTCTTTATCTAATCTTACCTTAATCCCATTTAAATAATCAATTTGAATATTTTAACGTTGTTTTAGCCCGGAAAAAATAAATATTGTCGGCAAAATGCAAACGACGATATGTGTTTTTAAAAAACTCCTATGCAAGAGGTATTTTATTTGTCACAACACTCTGAAGCAATGTTGAATAATTTAAACCATTTTTATGGCGTCGTCCTTGTCTCTGTGTATGTGTGGGTGTATGTGTGTATGGGTGTGTGTCTGTGGATCGCCTACTGGGCGCAATTCTTCATGGATTTTCTTCAAACTTTGTATACTTATTCCTTATACCCTAAGGAAGATCTCTATTGTTTTTGGTGCATTCCCGACCCCCAGGGGCAGAGCCACACCCATTTCTAGTATTTGTTTGTCGTCTACAGGCCACATTTCTTAACTTATAATGTTGAAACTTTGAATACATATTCTTTTTACCCTAAGGAACATACCTATCGTTTGGGATGCATGCCCAATCCCCAGGGGCAGAGCCAGGCCTATTTTCTTTTCGTGTATCGTTGTGTCGCCTACAGGGCGCAATTCTTACTGGATTTTCTTCAAACTTTGTATACTTACTCTTTATACCCTAAGGATGATCCCTATCGTTTGGGGTGCATGCCCAACCCCCAGGGACAGAGCCACGCCCATTTTTTGTGTGTCTGTGTGTCGCCTACAGGGCGCAATTTTTACTGGATTTTCTTTACTTTGTATACTTACTCTTTGCACCCTAAGGATGATCCGTAGAGCCACGCCCATTCCTTGTATTTAATTGTTTGTCGTCCACAAGCCACATTTTTAACGTATCATCTTGAAACTTTGAATACTTATTCTTAGTACCCTAAGGAACATCCCTATCATTTGGGGTGCATACCCAATCCCCAGGGGCAGAGCCACGCCCATTTTCTTTTTGAGTGTCGCCTACAGGCTACAATTCTTAATCGATCATCTTGAAACTTAAAATACTTATTCCTTATACCCTAAGGATGACCCCTTTTGTTTTGGGTGCATGCCCGACCCCCCTGGGACAGCAACGCTCATTTCTTGTATTTGTTTGTCGTCTACAGGCTGCATTTCTTAACGTATCATCTTTAAACTTTGCGTACTTATTCTTGGTACCTTAAGGAAGATCCCTATTGTTTTTGGTGCATACCCGACCCCCAGGGACAGTGCCACGCCCATTTTCTTTTTGTGTCTCTATGTGTCACCTACAGGCCACAATTCTTAATCGGTCGTCTTGAAAACTGTTTTTATACTTATTCCCTATACCCTAAGGCTGACCACTATTACTTTTGGCGGATGCCGGACCCCCTGGGACAGAGATACGCCCTATGTTTTTGTGTGTCTTGTGTTCGCCTACAGGATGCAATTCTTAACAGATCATTTTAAAACTTTGCATACCTATTCCTTATACCCTAAGGATGACCCCTATTGTTTTTGGTGATTTCCTAACCCCCAGGGGCAGAGCCATGCCCATTTTTACTTCGTGTCTACAGGCCACGATTCTTAATGGATTGTCTTGAAACTTGGGATATGTATTCCTTATAGCCTAAGGACGCCAAATGCATCTCCCGACTCCCAGATGCAAGCCACGCCCAATTTTTGTGTTTGTCGTTTACAGGCAGCAATTCTGAATGAATCAGCTTGGTACTTGGCATAATATGTATTCCTTATAGTCTGAGGGCGTCCACTATTGATTTTGGTGAATGTCCCGACCCCGGGGGGGCAGAGCCACGCCCACTTTTTGCTTTGAGCGTCTGAAAGCCACAATTCTGAATGGATTATCTTGTATACTTATTCCTTATACTCTAAGGACGGCAACTATTGATGTTGAGGCACGACCCTCAACGCTAAACAAACCAAACGCCTATAACCTTCTTGACAAAGTACCATATCAATCAAAGCAGGAATGTGGACGTATATTGTAGCGTTAGCGTTATGTTTTTTTTTCTCGTACTGGGTACATATTTTATTGCTTTGAAATATGCATATATATACGAAATCAAGTTATAAATAGTATAAAGGAATGTGTTGGGTTTATAATCTAAGCCTGTCTATTGCCGTTTTTTGGGCCTGAAATGTTATCTAAATTATTAATTAGACATTATCCAGACTATAATCAACTCTCTATGTTATCGCTAGCCTGTGATATTTACTGGATTAGGGTCCGATTTGTTGCTTAACTTTCATTCATGATTAAATCAAGAAATAGTTAATTCATACAAAGTTTTTAGTGTAACGACTTTAGTAATGACAACCGAGACTAGGTCGAAATTTCAGTGGCTAAGTTCTCGGTTCAAAGTGAATCAATTTGACTAAAATTTTCAACAAATTCCCATTACATTATATAAGTTTTTAGTGAGAACTGTCAGTTCTTTATCTAATTTTGTCTCTCAGTCCTACACACAGTCCGTCTAATTCGCGTAATATTTGATACAATATCGTATTCGTGAGGCTTTATCATGGTCTGTGTCTGTATAGTTCTTCTGAAACTATAACTTTCCCGACTTGCGAACATGATTGATTTGTTTTATTAGGCTTACTAGATATCTACCTAAGATTTTACCTGCAAATGGTCTCGAGTCGATTAAAATGAAATTTTGTACCCTGACCCAATTTCCTAGCTCGCCTCGCCCAAGTTAGTTTTTGTTGATATTTTGTCTGTAAATATTCTTCAGGTTGCAATTATTAACAGTTTGTGTAAAATTAGATAGTAGTGCTGCTGCACGGGCGAAATCTCCCTTATAACACACTATATGTATGGTCTATGTCCGTCTTCACAAGTCGGAGCAAAGAAGTAGGACGCTAAACCCCATTCCATTCCTATCTCAATTTCTATTCTAATCATACTGGCAAAGGCTGAAAAGAGTTACACCATGTCCATTTCTTCGGATGCAACCCTGGGTCTGTAAATACATGTATAAATTTTGAAAATAATTTGGCGATGAAAGAGAAAAGATCGGCAGATATGAAATAACTTGAATCTGAAATATTAATTTTATTATTTATTTTATACAGTTTCTCAAAGCTATCATGGCGGCGTCAGTATTAGCCGGGACACGTAGTAAAGGCGATGACATGTTAGAAACAGCAGAGGATCTACTTGAAAGTTTCGAACAGGCTTCAGATCTGCTTTCTGAAATCGAAGAAAATTACATTGTAGGTATTTATTTATTCTATGTTGAAAAGCATATTTAATCGTAGCTTTACATAGTTCCCCTCATCATCAACAGAAACAATGCATGATGGCAACCCAAGTTCCACCATTTAATTACGACTTAGAACAAAGGACTCCAATCTGATTAAAATACAGATCTATATTTCGTTTCGTTTTTTTATACTTTAGATGGCCTACACTACATGAAGATCTGACAAGTAGTAGTGAGACTTCACGCCAAGGGTCAAACGAGAGGCTTTTGACTCTCTGACGTCTGACATAGATTATTGAATCCGCTTATACATTTCTAGTAGTTTATCCACAGCTCCGTGCATTGAAAGGCCAAGAAATCCCCGTAACAGACCGTTTCATTGGTTAATCCCTCACATCTTCCAGAACACGTCAATGATAAAAAAACTTTTCCAAATCCTCGTGTAGTAATGCCCCCGTCAGACCGGAGTGGTGACCCTACTGCGCTCTGAGACATGGAAATACACAAGGTCGCCGGCAAGCGTGAACACAACGCGGAAAAATGTCCCAAAATTACAAACTTAAAAAAGTCGCGTTCTTACTGCGACCGGTGCGTTTATACAGCATTCTCGCGGCGGGCTCGTCACGATTTCTCCGCGCTAATGGCGTTTCTATTGAGATCTATAAGCATGGCAACGGCGGTCATCGCGAACTCGCGTCGCTCAAACACACACGTCTTATCTGGACTACACGTGCATTTCCATCGCGTGATCACGGCGACCAGAACGCTTGGTGGGGTCGCGGGCGACACGTGGGCGTTGTGGTGAAGACGCCATGAAGGCACCGTTGCAAATGTTACAATTTTTGCAGCGTCTTTGCCACGCGTGTACTGCGCATGTACTACGTTCTTAGAGATGTTACCACGCTTATCTCGCGACCTTCGCGACCCACCACGTTCTCTCAGCTTTCCAGGTTATATGACAGAACCTTGGTGTTTGCTTTGAACATACTCAAAGCAAACGCCGTGACTCAGCGATCACTGGCGACCACGAAGACCACAGCACGATATCTCGCGTTTCCATCACGCTTATGGTGATCTTGGCACGATCTGAAAACATTTTTTTGTCGCCGTAGCAGCGCAGTAAGGACCTTTGCGACCCCATCACATTCTCGAAGCTTTCCAGATCATATGAGCATGTTCAAAACAAACGTCGTGGCTCGGCGATCACTGGCGACCACAGCACGGTATCTAGCGTTTCCACCACGGTTTTACCACGCTTATGGCGATCTTGACTCGCTCTGAGACCATTTCGGTCGCTGTAGAAGCGCAAAAAGGACGCAGCCCTGGTCTGACGGGGGTATAAAGACAAGTAAAACGAAATTTTGAACTATAAAAACGGAACGAAAAAGGGTCTGTGTTTTAATAAGATTGAAGACTCAATTGTCATTTATTGAATAAGTAATGGTTGTTTGGGGTTGCATTATGCTAATTATTTATTCTTGATATGCTCGCTCGCTAACCTGGAGGTCTCGTGTTAGATCCCGATGTTGTTCGATAAAGTTCATCGTGGTTTATCCTTGTCAGTGGTGCAGGAGCGGGGGACCTGGAAAAAAACGGTGGTCCCGTGTACACATTGGCGTGCACCTTGAAATAAGAATAAGCCGAAGCTTCGATGTTCCGACAAATTGCATCGTGTATTTCCGGCTACATTATCCCGGTCGGATCATACGTTATACCCAATTCTCTTGATACATTATACCCAATTCTCTTGATATTGTCAAATCTATTCCATAGAATGATTCTGAAGGTGGGGAGGACGACAAGAAAAAGCAGACATTTCAACAATTCCGTGAAGGCCTAGATACAGCACGGACACTCTTCAGCACACTGAAAAGGGAAAAATGGCGCCTGAGCAAAAGAGAAATGAGTGTTGAATTAAGAATGGGTGAATTAGAAGACTACAAATCACATTTAAAGAAGGATATGGTAAGGATATAATTGTTGTTTTAAGCGGAAGTAAAAATTATTTTTAGAATTATTAAGCTCGGTTGCCAATTGGGAAAAGAGTATGACTTATTTTGTGCAGCTTTTCCCAAAATCAACCTTATATCTATAGTCGTTTAAAATCATTTTTTCTATATGCCCGTATTAAACAAAATTATTTCTTCCCCAGATTTCATGATATCTTGTATGTGTCTCTTCCTTCATTTAGCATGGCGTTTTTTCTGTTGATGTTTTGATCTAGACTGTTTGAATTTACACTTTCTGGTTTTGGTGATGGTTATGATTTCGTATAAAAAGCAGGAAGTAAACAGACATTGTATAAGGAAAATCACTTTTAAAAATGACGCGGGGTTTTGGGTTCAGCAAAATGTCAAGTGGGTCAACACCCTTCAATATTATCTTTATCAAGGGAATTATGATATGTTGAGTTGCTTTGGTTAAAAATATCAAGATTATCAGCATAGGCGTACGGGCTCGGTGACAGTAAGGTGGGGGGGGGGTCAGAACCCGAATTGCCCCGAAAAAAATCGGGTTTACAGACGTCCCCCACCCCCCACCCACCTCCCCAAGAATATTTTGGAATATTAGACGGCTGCAAACACGTTTTCCTGCTATTTCAGCCCGTGAACAAATTCAAAGTGGCCTAACATAGCTTAATTAAGGTGGCTGAACCGAATTCCTCCCGGAGAAAATTTTGAAAATTTAACCACCGCAAATAGGTTTTCTGCTAACCTAGCCCGTGTAAGTAACTCCAAAAGTGAAGTCCAAGCATCCAATCAGACTGTTGCAGCTGCATTCACAAATACTATTCGATGACCGAAAAATGTCGCAAAAAGTAGAGTGGCTCCAGACAAAATGTTTTAATCCATTGTCAACTCAGTACAAATTCGTGGTATTTAATTAAGAGAAAAGTAAAGTTAGTGTTTTATGAGGGCTCAATGACAGTTAGGGAAGCAAAACTAGAAATGCCCGAGAGCGGCGCCGGTTTTCTTCGAGAGGCGAGAAAGCGGAGCTAACCATGTAATGTATAGACCTCCCAATAAAATTTTGGAATATTTTACGACCGCAAACGCGTTTTACTGCTATTCCAGCTCGTAAAATTAGTGTTTTACTAGATTTCGGGCACTTTATTTTGCCAGATAGATGAAATAATTTTTTTTCTCTCACTTTACCCCTCTGCCCGAAAAGTCAGCTTGCCTGAAAGTTAGGGAGGGCAGCTGGCACCCCCCTCCCCCTGGTTCGTACGTCTATGAATATCAGAATGATTAAAACGATGTTGAAGACAAAGGAAGGCGTGGATTTAAAATAGAGTCAGCGGATTACTTGCCTGAATCTTTTTTCTCAAACCAGGAATACCAGAGTTACCTCTCTTGTTATATTTTAAACAAGAAATATTTAGTCGGAGAGTGTGAATGTAGCCTCCACCACATGTTTTTTTCCGCAACAAAAAAAATAAAAAAAATGACATTTTATATCTTAGGTGAATTACTTTATTAGTAATAAAATAAGCCTTCTGTTGTCTTCAAGACAACGCAACATGTGGCGAAAAAAACATATTTTGTTATTTTGATTACCTACAAGAACAATCGGATTAAAAGAAATGGGGCCTATTTCACGAAATTTTAACTAAGATAAGATCCCAATTTTAGTAATTTGATTGGATAATATTAGATTGATTTTAGTGCTTAGCCAATCAAAATTGAAGTATCTATTAAAATTGGATTTTATCTTAAGTTAAAATTTCGTGAAACAGGGCCCAGATCTATATTTCTTTTCAATGGCCTTAATACTACCAGTTCTACTGGAAGGTCGCGTCAGGCATTGATTAATCAATCAGCGTTGACGTTTCTAGTGGTTAATCCACAGTTCCGTGCAGAGCACGCCACGAACTCGCCTAACAGGCCTTTCAATGACCAATTATTCCTCATATCAACTAGAACGTACGTTATATAACAACTCTTCCAGATCCTATTGTGAAGTCAAATGAAATTTTGAACTATAGAAACAAAAACGAAATAGGATCTGTGTTTAAATCAGATTCCTATAGGAGGGAATCGACCGTCTTCAGCTCCACGAAAATGAACAAAAGTCACAAAAAAATTGTGAAATTGACCTTCAAAGAATTTTCACATTTACTTCAAACTTTGCTCCACCAGTTCACCGTCCCCGATATCGCGGGCCCGGTCGACTGGATTGCTGGATTGGCGTTCGACGACCAGTTTTTACAGATGGTCGGCATAATGTCGCCCGTTAGAATTTATAGTCTGCGCCAACTCACACAAACTATAGTTCCCGCCCCACTGGGTGTCCCTGTATCGAGGTAGCATTTAACTGTTCAAGGTATACAAATCTCACTTTAATCTTTTTTCAGTCCAGTCTAAATGAAACAGTAGACATTCTAAGTGTAAGGATTATTCAACTGGAAAATTCGTTAGCTGAGTGTCAAGATACTATAGAAAGACTTGAAGCAGACGTCAATTATTACAAGGAACAGCTGACGAATAGTCAGAAACACGCTAAAAGTAAGTAAATCGTATTCCTTGTATAGTTGACTGTGTTTGTCAGGACCTGGCCCACCGTATGGCGAGTGAATCCAGGAACGGATAGTTTGTACTCCATGTTTTCCCCCATCCATTAGATGAGGACACACTGGCAGAAGTATAAACACCTCGGCCCCCATTACGATACCCCCCCCCCTTTCAGCACCACCGAATATACATGTCCTGTAAAATTGTACAAACGTTAAACACTCTAAGAAGAACATCCTCTTATATTCCGTATGGTCTCATTGAATTATAATCATGTCGAAATTGTAAAATATACTTGTTTATGCAGGGAATTTGAGGTTATTTTTATATTTTCATTCTATAACCTTTTGATAAACTAACTAAAGTCCTATTAATAATTTTAACCCTTTTCCAGACGTTGCTAAATCCAACGAGAAACTCAATTCCGAACTACAAAATCTAAAAGCAACGCAGAGTATCGAACTTTTGGGGAAGAAGCTCAAATCTCTTGAGATGGCGAATAGTATTCTCCAAGAAGAGAACGGCAACCTGAAGACTATCATCAGAACTCAAGAGTCAAATATGGCCAAATAAAATTTTGGCTAATGGCTAACCAAGGACATTGTATAAAGTGTTAAATAAATGTTACGGGCAAGGAATGTACGTACATATGTGTAAATAAACTCTGGGGTTTTATCTTCAATCGACCAGTATATCCCACTTTTACATTTTTTTAAGGAGTGACCTATGATATATTTGTGAGCTCGATCAGCCAGTCGATAACAATAAAGATTAAAGTTTATCATGAAATAATTTGCTCAAATTTATTGCTTTTAACTAAACTGTCGTTGTAATTTATATATTTCCTGTCTGAAAATATATTATATCTATATATCTTTTTAGTTTTGGTACTTAGTTTTGAGGGGCCAAGGGAGGTTGGATGGCTGAATGGTTAGCACGTGCGCGATATATCATTAAGCCTGTCATTGAGTCAACTGACGTGGTTTCGAATCCCCGTTTGTACGCGACAAGGAGTAGGGTCGCCTACGCGCAGCGAATTGTTGAACTAAAATTAAAAAAAAAACATGCTTGTGTTGAGTGGACGATAAACCCCATTTTTATTCGCCCCGTATGGCGCCCACAGTTGCTTAGAGGCTAAAGGTAATATCCGATTGACTGTAAATTTATACACAATGTTTAATGTCATGAGACGAAGAAGCCTATTGATTTTCAGTGATTTCCAATAATTACAGCCAGAGTCATGGCCCTTGATCACTTCAAAAAAAATTGTGGACGCTCTAGAGGCCAAAGTTAATATCCGATTGACTTTAAATGTATATACAGTGTTTAAGACCATGAGACGAAGAAGCGATTTTCAGCAAATTCTGATAATTACTGCCAGATTTGTTACTTTTAGTTAGATTTAAGTGTATTATAAATGTTTCTATACCGAAAAATGTAAAAATATGCGACAACTCTTGTCGAATGCCCGGATAATTTAGCTGCTGTGGGCGTATGCTTCGTTGCCTGGCAACCTATCCTCGCTCTCTCTCTTTCTCTCTTGGGGGTTAACGCAACAGATATCTACCTTTATAACTTTCCCCAAGATCATGATGTACCCGAAGGTCGATATAATGGAAATATATTTGATTGTGAAACTTGTTTCTATATCAACGTTAAAATGCCAAGGTCGTGACATATTATGTTATGATCAATACAGGCCACCATACTTCTATCTCCATGCTAAATCGCCGTGAATAATCGATTAGCCAAACGATAAAGCAGTGGTCAATGTATACATATAGTTTTAGTGGTCGCGTGGGATTGGATGGTCCAATCCGTTATCTTGGCTCAGATATCGTGGTTTCGATCCTATACTTGTGACAAGAAATACTCCAGGTTTGATTTTTTAAATTTAAAAAAAAAACCCAAAAAACATGGAGATATTAGGTGAAATGTCGACCTATAAAGTATTCAGTACATTGCTTAATAGACCCAATTAAGTAGACCTAAGCCACAATAGTCATAGGCAGATCCAGTGGAGGCGCGAGGGGCGCCCCCTCCCCTAATTTTCGACAAAGCCTCTTTTTACTGCTGAAAGTCCCTTTTTTCTGCTAAAAGTCCCTTTTTTCTGCTAAAAGTGCCTTTTTCAGACCTAAATAATATGTCCTCTCCAAACGTTTACTTAGACGAAAATATCAGCCAAATAGCTCTTGGAATGTCTACAGATGCAAGGAAATGACGGATAATTGTCTTGGCGTGCCCCGTCTCTGCAGTAAGTGCCCTCATTTTGCGGCGCCCCCCTTTTAAAAATTCCTAGATCCGCTCCTGATTACCACAGTAATATTTTAAAGGAGGCGAGTCTCTAACTAAGTATCCTCCACATTTTCGACATCGGCAAAAAAATGACTTATTGGTAAATTTAAATCAACATTGAGGTTGGGCCTCTGATATTCAAAATTTAAGTCAATTTCAAAATTGGCAAACGAGACTAAACATACACCACAAAAGAATACTACTGGTGTAGATTGGAATAACCAGACGCCAAAGACTATATACCGTTCAATATTGGCCTCTTCGCATATTTCGCCGAACATAACTGATAAGAAGTTACAGTAAAACAGAAACATTTTAATGTAAATATCAGTTTATATACATTCGTGGTACATTATTATATGCGTTGCGACCAATTGGTGTCCATAAATCATGATGTAATAAGGTATTCCTGTAGGCCTATTATGCCTATTACCTTTCCAGTATAATTATAATCTGGGGCCTTAGTAATGTTAATTACATAAAATGAAATAAAATGGGGTTTAACGTCCAACTTATCTGGGAAGATTGGATGGCCAAATTGTTAGCGCGTGCGCGCTGTATCACAGGGTCTGTCGTGGGTTTTCTCCTGGTCTTGGTCAACTGATTTAATATAAAACTGGATAATAAAGACTATATTTTAACCGTACCGACTTTAGTAATGATGATCGAGGTTATGCTCAAAATTAAAAAGCTAATATCTCCGTTATTTTTAATTATTACAGCGAAGACAGTCAACGCTTTATCTAATCTCCCATAATGTATTTTGATACAAAAAAGGACGAGTAGGAAATGTTATTTATCACCCAATCCATTCTTACATGCACAAATAAATAAATATAATTCTTTGCTGTAGATTTCCCTTTTACTGAACCTGATTACATTAGTGATACATCATTTTTTGACAGCAATTCAATCATTTTGTCCAATTCGTCTAAAAAAAACTTTTTTTATGCTGGAATGGGCTGGTATAATAGACTTTCTGGGCCGGGGGTGCTGGGTGTGGGTCAGAATTTGGAATCCTGCAATGGGGATATAATTTCAACCGAAATTTCATCGGATTCACCCCACACTGTCTCCCGCAAATTTACTAATAATTAAGTCACCTGCATCTTGTTTGTGGGGATACGCCAGAATCCAAAATTAAAAAGCAGCTTTTATGATTTTCATTTTCGTGGCCTTTCATCACAGGAGTATGGTGGCCTACAGTCTGAATAGCATTTTTTTCAAAATAGGTTTAAAAAAAAAATTAAAAAAATTAAAAAAAAATTTAAAATAAAAAAAAATTAAACTACATTTGCCTAGCGTCTTAATAGTGTCTTGATTAACCAGACGCTCAGTGTGAGTTATCTCTTTTCCGAAAGTAATATTCGTCGTAAAGTGTAAACCACTGATAGATCAGTGGTGTAAACAAGCCTAAATTAGAAAAACTGTGACACTATTGCACTTTCGCACCTTTACCCAAAGTAATATTCGTCGTAAAGTGTAAACAAGTCTAAATCAGAAAAACTGCTGCGCTATAGCTACGCGCAAGCGAATTATTGAAATAAAATTGAACCATGTGTTGGTCCCGAAATGACCTAGTTTGTGTTGAGTGGACGTTAAACCCCATTTCTCTCTCTCTCTGCGCTATAGCACTTTCGCACCTGTACTAGTTCCCGTTGCATTCGTTGACTATTTAGACTTGAATAACAAGACACTCAGGCGGACTTCGACACTCTGCGCTACACGCTTAACGCTCGCAGTTCATACTAATAATACAAATTTTCGTATATTTTAATTTTTGCGCTAAGCCACCATTCTGTAAAAGACTATTTGGCGTTGACCATTTGCATTCGCGTTTACGTGTGAATAACGTTGTGACCTTGATGCTGACCCTGACTTGAAATTTTCCATCAATTTCGGGGTCTTTGCGTTTATGCTTGCCGTCGCCCTATTTCTTGCTGTATTATCAAATTCAATGTTCGAGCAGTTCGAGGTGAAAGCAGAGACAATGCCCGAAAAAGGTAACCGGGTCAAAGTCGTAGGTCATGTTAAAGAAAACTGAACTCAAACTTTTCAAAGTTTGTTTTTGGACACTTGACCTTGGGAACACGGGTCCTCTACGTTTGGCCGTTTTCTGAATCACCAGTGTGTGACTGGACCAAGGTCAAGGTCGATAGTCCAAGACCAGATTGTAGCCTTTAAAATACTATATTATAGTATTCCAAGGTCAAAAGTCCAAAAACTGACTTTGAAAAGTTTGAGTTCAGTTTTCTGTAACATGACCTACGACTTCGATCCGGTTATCTTTTATGAATGGTATCGTCTCTGCTTCCACTTCGATCATTGAATTTATAATACAGCAAGAAATAGGGCGACGGCAAGCGTAAACGCAAAGACTCCGAGAATGGTGGAGAATTTCAAGTCAGGGTCGGCATGGAGGTCACAACGTTATATACACGTAAACGCCAATCAAATTGGTCATCGCCAAATAGTCGTTTACGGAAAATGGTGGCTTAGCGCAAAAATTAAAATATACGAAAATTATTATTATTATTATGAACTGCTAGCGTTAGGCCAAAATTTTTTTTTTGAAGGATAAGAAAAATAAATAAAGACGTTTGAAGTATTTGTAGTTAAAAAATATTTCCTATTTAGAGTAAATGGGTATTAAAATGAGTAAAATGCATCATTTTGCCCGAAACAGTTAGGCGTGGTGTAAACAATGCACGAGCCGTTGAGCCAATGACTACCGCTACACGAATTCAACGCGCGTGTTGTAGACAGTCATCTGTGACAGAAGTATTTCGTAAGTAATTCTGTGAAACAAATTGGCGTTAGGCGCAGAGTGTCGGAGTCCGTCTGAGTGTCTTGTTATTCGAGTCTAAATAGTCAACAAATGCAAATGGCGTCGAACGGATAAATACAGTATATATATCCTTGGAGAAGATAAAGGTCGATAAAATGAAAAGTTATTGATCGATTTGGCTGGAATTTGTTGTGAGATCATCGCTAGCCCACCTGGACAAGCTCTGGCAATTTCAAACCTCTACGACCACGGGAACTGGTACACTTTACGACGATTATTACTTTCGGCAATGAGATATCTCACACTGAGCGTCTGGTTAATCAAGACACTATTAAGACGCTAGGCAAATGTAGTTTAATTTTTTTTTTTTTTTTTCATTCAATTTAAAATTTTTTTTTTTTTTTTTTTTTTAGCCTATTTAGAAAAAAATGCTATTCAGACTGTAGGCCACCATACAGGAGGAATCAACTAGCGCTCCCGGCAACAAAAATGGGACATTTCAATGAAAATATTCCTGCTGATTCAATATTTCTAACTGGTTAATCAAATGGTCAAAATTTTGTCAACTAGTCCCATTTTTCAACCAGTTAAATTCTCTTCACTCTTGACGATACAATGATAATACGTTAATTAATGACGATATGATAATTTCACAGGTTGATTGTTGTAAATTACTTGCAGGTCGTGGTTTTGGCCTAAGTTAATCGATTTATGAAATATATTATTTGACAGAGATTACAATCAGATATTGCACTAAATAGCATATTTGGGGTTCATTTTTCAAAAATGTCCAGGGGGAGAGCCCCCGGACCCCCTCCAGCTCCAGGCTCCTCAGTCAGTGAAAGTGGTCGCTCCGACACGGGAGATACCACCGTACATTTTGAAATTTATCACACATGCGATATCTGCTTTAGAATGTATTATATGGTGATAACTATGGAAGCTTATAACACCATTCATAATTTCTACTTTTCGCCCCTTCAAAACACGAAAGTAGAAAAGTAGAAGTTACGACCAATTGTAAGACGACACAGCACGGTATACAAACCAAAATGAACTCGAAAATAGGAAATTAAGAAATAATACACTGCGATAATAGCGCCTCTCGTTATTTCCTAATTTCTTATTTTCGATTTGCATTTTGGCTTGTGTACCGTCTTGGTGACTTTCGACTTAGTAATATTTTGTATTTTTTGATGTCTGTAAGAAGGCGACAACACGCATACCAAGCCAAATGCAACGCGAAAATAGGAAATTAAGAAATAATCATTATTTCCTAATTTCTTATTTTCGACTTGCATTTTGGCTTGTATACCCTGTTGTGGTCAACTGGTTACTATGATCGTGATCAACTGGTTGCCCATTGGGAAAAATCGGCTCCCTCAATGGGCGCCAAAGGACGCAATACGAGGCCAACGGCCAACGTTTCCATAAATATTAGTATGGACGACACATAAAGCCGAGTGACGAGATTGGGGACCACGACGAGATTGGGGCCCAACCAATGTCACTTGGCTTTATGGGCGCCTTGCCATTCATGTCGTTATGTATGAGGCGCTCCCGAAATGGCAAGGCGCCTAGCTCATAATGACGCACACGATTAACACCACAACTAAACTGATAAGACGCGCAAAACGGCGTGATTTGTGTTGTGCCTTATCCCGGATTGCTGGGGCGCCTTTTAATATTGAGTCGCACATAGTGCATAATGCTGAATCAGATTCGTTGGGCGTCGACGACTTGATCAATGGGGCGCCTAAAACGACACGATTTGTGGGGTGCCTCATCACAGAGGGGCGAACACAATGTCGAGAACATGGGCGACCATAATATAATGCTAGTGAGATTGGCTAGGCGCCCACGAATGAATTGGGAGCCGAAAACGGCGTGAAGTTTTTCTAAATTCAAACGGCAGGATTTTGATTTGTAGGGTGCCTCATCTCGGAGGACGCCCATAATATAATGCTAGTCATTGGTTACGCGCCCACGAATGAATTGGGCGCCCAAAACGGCGTGATAATCTTCAAAATTCAAACAGCATGATTTGTGGAGCGCTTCATCCTGGAATGGCGCCCATAATGACGAGATCATGGGCGCACTTAATATAATGCTAGTGATATTAGTTAGGCGCCCACGAATGAAATGGGCGCCATAAACGACGCGATAATCTTCAAAATTCAAATAAGTCGCACTCTAATCCGATTCCGAACTTTTCAATTTTCTCGCAAATTATTATATCAAAATACGCCAATATCGCAAATTCAACTTCAAAATTTACATTTTCCGTCATTTTGAGGTGCAGACCTTATCTTCCCAAATTTCGTGGGGGGAGGGGGGGCTCCGTAGGCAATCTGGCATTTCGTGCAGACGTTTAGAGTGAAAACCAAAAAAAAAATGTACTTCATCTGGTTTGAGCAAAATAAAGTGCCCGAAATCTAATAAAACACTAATTTTACTTTTCATTTAAAATAGCATTATGCAAGAGCAAAATCTGCTTATTACAGGTCTTTCTTTAGGCCTGAAATGTTATCTAAATAATCAATTGGACATTAATTAACATATCCAGACCATAATAAACTCTCTATGTGAAGGCTAGCCTTCGATGTTGGCGGATTAAATTCCTATATGCCACTCAATGGCCGTTGATAATTAAATCAATCAAGAGGATAATCGAGACTATGCTGTTTATATTAATGATTTGAGTAATGATGACCGAGGCTATATGAATATTTCAAAAGCTTTTTTCTCGGCTAACTATGCCATCTCTTTATCTTATCTCCCATAATGTAACTTTAATTGAATACTGCGAATTTGTACTAGATGGATTAAAACATTTTATCGGGATCCACTCACCTTTTTAAGTTACATTTTTAGAACATCGATTATTTGTGAATGCAGCTGCAACAGTCCGATTGGGTGGTTGGAATTCAGGTCGGCATAGAGTGGGATTTCGGTTACAAAACGATTCGAAAATTGAAAGTTTATTTACTTATTCTTGGGTTAGAATAGCAGAAAAGAAAAACGCATAGCATATGCGCCGGTTAGTGTGTGATTCAGGTAAGCCACCGTTTTCCGGATGCAATGGCCCAAGAAATCCCTCTCTGGCCATTGCTGGATAACAACATGACAGCCCTTCATTTAACCTGGGGTCTTCCCTAAAACTTTGGACAATAATTTAAGGCATTGTATCCGTTTCGATAGCCCCGTTTGTCATGCAATTTATTTATATGCACCGGTTAATTGGGTATAATAAAATCGTGAGCCATAACAGGCACTCGACAAATCTCGACAGATTCCGTAACATCTAATCTCGGCTGTATGACGAATTACGCCATATTGGAACTACTTTACAGGTCTCGGATGAAACATGGCTGCACCCATGGTGTCTTGGATTACTTTAAAGGTCCCGGATGAAACATGGCTGCGCCCATGGTGACTTGTTTGTTTGGAATAGCGTCAAGTTTTCCTGTTAAAGTAAACCGGTAGCCGCATCGCAAATGTATGGGCTTAGGTACATATCACTTACTGTCATACAGCCGAGACTAGATGCAGGCAGGTTCCGGAACCTGTCGAGAATTGCCGAGTGCATATAGCAGACTTTATGATACAACACGCACGTGCTAACACCATTCGGCCATCCAACCTCCCAGATTATGCAATAACAAGAAAACGGGTCACAATGTCGTCATTATAAGGACAATGGGAAAAGATGGTATTGTCTGGTTATTTCCATGGGTATTTGAGGCAACTTAAATTTCAAGGTTAAGCTACTTTTTCAGAATGGTGGACACTATTTGATTTGATCTAGGCCTAAATAATCTTTATTCAAATAAGATTAGTTAAATATCATACATACACATTGTCAAAGGATTCCAAACCAAGCCGAAGGCTATTAACTCGTATATTGATAAGTATACTACAATAAGTTTAATCTGTTGTTATAAACTGTAGCTATGGAGAGGGCCAATATTAGTAGGGATAATAAAACCATCAGATCATATAATTAGGGTTTCACACTGCGTAGCTTGTGTGAAACACTATTGTTTTTGTTAAAATTATTATTCTTATTATTATTATTATTATTATTATTCAGATTCCAATTTGAATAGATCTCAGCAACTACGTGTCGCATCGTTACGATTTCTTCGGTTTTACTGGGAAAGTGGGTGTGACTTAGAGGATAAAGCTATTTTGAACGTTCTGCGACAATGCGAAATGTCCGAAATCACCGAAGTTATCGTTTTTAAAAATATTGCAGTAATTTTAACAATAATCATTGGATTTTAACTTTCGATACATTTTAGCATAGCCTGAGACAGGGCACATAGCTACGCTACTTTCGATTTTTGATTTTCGGCAAATCTTCGAAGATATTAGGCGCCAAATTTCGAAAATTTAAAATTTTACAAAAAACTTTTTTATTTATGAATATTTTTTAGTCGTATTGTGCACAGAATTAAAGGGTCATCTGACTAGTGCAAAAATGTTAAAAAATTTTGTCTCAGTAATTTACCTTGGCCGCCATTGGCTTATTCAGTTTTTCAGTCCTAGATTAATTTTTTATTGTTCGATTTGTATAAAACAAAGTTCATATGCTTCGTTGTATCAATTGTCGTTTTTTTTATTACCGAAAGTGTTATCTGTCGGCACCGGAAGTGGCATAATTTTACCAAAAACTACAATTTTGACAGTTATTTACGATCTTCATAAACAAATATTATTTTTTTGAAAAATTATATGACTCAAAGAGTGTGCCCTATCAAGGCGCAAAAAATGTAGGAAGCAGTTTTTTTAATTTCGATTTCATTTTCGAGCAAATTCGATTAAGAGGCTAAAAATGGTGTAAAATTGGCCTATTTACAACCTATTCAGGCTTTTCAGATTTTAAAATATTTCTTCGTAACTTTTATAAACTTGTAGCTATAATCCATACGAAGAAAATGTATGTTAAAATTCGTTTGTAATATAAGCAGTTGCCAAGAAATGGGCAGTTCTGCATAAGTCACTGTTTTCGTTATTTTGCCTGTAAAATAGTCAATTATTATTGGATTTTTATAAAAGTGACATCATTTGATTCAAAAAGCACGTAGCGTCATATCAAGTTGATTACAATTTAAAATTGACACCGGAAGTGACATCATTTGGTCAAAAAATGCATTTTACACTTTTTTAAATCAATGTTTTATTCAACCAAGAATAACTTAATATGTATTAATAATTTTAACTTTTGGTTTAAATTCACATATAAACAAAACTCATATGGTCATATAGATATCATGAAATGGTTTCTAACTTGTTCGGTTGCCGAGAAATAGACGGTTTTCTACAGGTCACTTTTGAAGGTTTCGGGGCCATAAAAGGGTCAATTATTATTCGATTTTCATAAACGTCACACCATGTTATACCTAATGCCATTTGGGATTTCATACAAGTAATTTAAGATTTTCATTATCACCGGAAGTAACGTCATTTTGGCAAAAACTGTATTTTTAGCCTCCAAAACAGATATTTTATTCAAATGAGTCTGTTTTGAAATCTTTTTCAAATTATGGTATTTGATGCCAATCAACAAATAGAATGAACCCATACGATCATACAGATACCACAAAATGGTTTCTAACTTGTACGGTTGCCGAGAAATAGCCGATTTTCTACAAGTCACTTTTCAAGTTTTTTGGTCTTTAAAAGTGGCAATTATTATTCGATTTAACGTTTTTATTTATAAATATTATTTAGTCGTGTTGTGCACAGAATTAAAGAGTCATCTGACTAGCGCAAAAATGTTAAAAAAATTTGTCTCAGTAATTTTCCTTGGCCGCCATTAGCTAATTCAGTTTTTCAGTCCTAGATTAATTTTTTATTGTTCGATTTGTATAAAACAAAGTTCATATGCTTCGTTGTCCCAATTGTTATTTTTTTTATTACCAAAAGTGTTATCTAGCAAATTGGATTAAGGGGTGAAAAAAGGCGTAAAATTGACCTGTTTACAACCCATTCAGGCTTTTCAGATTTTAAAATTTTTTTACTTAACTTTTATAAACCTGTCACTATAATCCATACGAAGAGAATGTATGTTAAAATTAGTTTCTAATATAAGCAGTTGCCGAGAAATGGGCAGTTTTGCATAAGTCACTGTTTTCGTAATGTTGCCTGTAAAATAGTCAATTATTAATGGATATTCACAAAAGTGACATCATTTGATTCAAAAAGCAAGTGTGCGTCATATCATGTTGATTACTATTTAAAATTGACACCGGAAGTGACGTCATTTAGTCAAAAACTCAATTTTTAACTTTTAAAATCGATCTTTTTTTCAACCAAGAATTATGTCACTTGTAATAATAAAATTAACTTTTGGTTTAAATTCACATATTAACAAAACTCATACAGTCAAATAGATATCATAAAATTGTTTCTAACTTGTTCGGTTGTCGAGATATAGGCGATTTTCTGAAAGTCACTTTTGAAGGTTTTTGGCCCATAAAAGTGTCAATTATTATTTGATTTTCATAAAATTTTCACCCTTTGAAGCCTAATGTCATAGACGATGTTATAAAACTAATTTAACGTTTTCATTATCACCGGAAGTAGCGTCATTTTGGCAAAAACTGTATTTTAAGCCTTCAAAACCGATATTTTATTCAAATGAGTCTGATTTGTAATGTTTATACAATTATGATATTTGATTCCAATCAACAAATAGATTAAACCCATACGGTCATATAAATACCAAAAAATGGTTTCTAACTTGTACGGTTGCCGAGAAATAGACGATTTTCTACACGTCACTTTTCAAGGTTTTTGGTCTATAAAAGTGGAAATTATTATTCGATTTACATAAAATTTTCACCATATGATGCCTTATGCCATTTCTGATTTCATAAGACTAAGGGAACATTTACATTATCACCGGAAGTACTGTTATTTTGTCAGGATCAATTACATGTAACAAATGTATAAAATAAAATTGCTGGATTTGTTTGATTCTGTTTCCATTTTATTTGATGTGTGCAATGCTTATGTGGAAACCTGTATATTGGTTTCATTGGTACCGGAAAGGACATATGTTCAAGGGTAACGTAACACCAAAAGTGACACAAGTTCAAGTTCAAAGGTAACATGGCAAAAGTGAAACCCGTCATTCCTGCATGCAGGTCTAGTTAGGCTAGTTGTTATAAGCCGTGGTCGAAATGGGGGGGGGGGGGATAATAGGCCATTGAGCCGGTGTGGTCTTTAAGGTATAGGCTAACATGCATTAATAAAGAATTAGAAAGAAGCTTTGCCGAGTGAAACATAGGCTAGGCATCCATTCGTAGCTTAAACACACACACCAGCCTATATTATATTATGAACATGTTTAGCAAGGCTACTTTCTATTAGCGAGTGAGTGGGAGTGTCAATCATACTGTTGCGGCTGCCCTCACTGCAAACACCAGAAATTTCACTTGGCGAAAAATTGATAAACATGTGATGCCCGAAAAAAAAAGTTTCGCGCATAATAAAGCAGAAGAGTGGCGGTAAATTCATAGCCAAAATAAATTTCGATTCCAGTAAAAAATTGATGAAACAAATGCGCGAACTCGTAGGCTTACTGTCGTACAATTTAGTAGAGAGGAGGCAGCCAATACGTCATGGGTTTTGGGGTTCTTTATTTTGTCATTATATTTCACTTTATCCGTCGGCAAGTGTAATGATCGATAATCAATTGAAAGTAGACCGCAATATACCGGATTTTCCGGCGCTGCATTGTAGACGTTCGGTTGGACGTAATGGAGCTTTAGCTTTTAGCGTTGGGGGAAATCAATTATTGCGGTTCAAATAAATACATGTATGACTCAAAAATGAAATGGGTTTTAACATCCTACTGTTTTGACTCGAGCAAAAGGAATATAAACATAATACACCCTAGTTATGGGTACATATGTCACTGGCATTGAAAGCATGCTCAAAACAGATTGTTCCTTATATTCATTTGTTGATAGTTAAAATGCAAATATTTTATAAGCACATAATTACAGGCCTACTTTTATTATTTCCCTATACTCTGTTATTCAATCCGATATTTTGATGTGTTTGCCTTATGTTTGTATCTTTTGGGTTGGATTGAAAGTTACATAGAAATTTTCGCTAAGCTATGTCAAATATTTTTAAAATGGTGATTTCTTTCAATAACTAGCAAACAATGAAATCAACTGTAGATTCACCAATATTTTTATTACACGTTTTGAAAATATTGGATATTTTCCAATTATTTATGCTATTTAACAATCATTCGTTCCGATGCTTGGTTGGGTTGTATCTATGGACCTTATTATATCCATGGTTATATCGAACTGTTGTACTGTCGGCCTCGCATATAATAATAATGTATGCCGTCTAGTCTATGCCGTACTTATTTTGCGCATGCGCATTGAAACGTGAGTTTGATTTAGCTTCGAATGCTACCATCGGTTCTGGGCCAAATATTGTAGGTGTGTTGTTGGTGTACGACAGGATGTCAATAAGGCTATCACTGAAAGGGTAGCCTTTACTGTGACAACATACTAATATCATAACATTCATGTCAAGTGTCAAAATGAAGCGAGTAGGATACTGGATAAGTGAAAAGAAAAGTAAGAAACTGAATTTTGAAGACCATAGGGAACTGTTCAGGTATGGTAAACAAACAAGCTATAGTACTGGCCTAACCTAACTAATGAAGACGATTATTATTATGGTTACGAGTCCGACATCGTACAAACTACATGTATATATAGGTCGTGTTTGAGTTTGCGCTCCTATATTCCAAAACATCATCAGAATGGACTACAAAATAGTACTAATATATCAATATATTACCAGTAGCAGTTTTGACAATTATTGTAGGCCAACTAAGGAATTAATATAATAAGAGTAGCCTACGGACTACATTATGAAATCAAAAGCCTGGGCTTGGGCTAATTTGAAAGATTTAATTGGCCCCATAGTATTTGTATTGATTGCATTGACCTGACACACTGTTAGTGATTTTAATGTTGTCTATGTTATGTGTTTTTTTGTCCATTGAGCTCCAAATAAGGCTTTTTGTTTCACACCACTTCACCAGTCATCAAGATGAGCTGCAGTGGATCAGTGAATAAGATGCTGGGTTACTAACCAAGAGGCCGGTCTCAGTTTTGGCAGAGAAAGTTCCGCTGAATATTCTGACGTACTATATATATATATATACTATGACTATAGTACTACTACTATATACCTATAATACCTTTGTTGGGGGTGCAGGACACAGAGCCCAACAAGGACAGTTCCTAATCATTTGGATGGGACAAAATTCTGAGGTCCTGTATATTGTGTAGGCTATACACATTCAAAACAAGGGTACTAGTAGAATTGCTTTCCGAGTTGTTGTCTTTTGTCATGGATAACAATCTTGTAATACTCTTGAGGCTAAGTTTATTATCGGTTCAATGATTTATACACAGTTTTAATGTTCATGATACGAAGAGGCACACATATCTATTTTCAGCCATATCATTAATTTCCTACTGAATTATTGCTTTGGAAAATTTTGTGGGCTTAAGAGTTATGTAGTGTATTCGTTTGTGTGACGAAAAAGATTATCACATTCCGTTGCCCGATTGCTGTTCTCTATCACAATCTGTCTGCCCATTACAAAAATTTTTATTTCATCAATATTTCATCATTCATCAATTTAGACTAAAGAAAATAATAATATTTACTCTTCTTAAGTTTCATTGCATCACTTTAGCACTGTTGGAGTTGCTTGCAACTTTAGGGCAATATTGTAAAAAAGATGAATCTCTAGTAGGAAGAGCGGTCCAAAAATGATTCAAATCAATTCAGTATTTACAAAGATATTATAACAGAAATTTCATAGACCTATGCGGCTTGATATGAAATAAGCCACCCCCCACCCCCCCCATTGAACATTGAACATTAACACAAAACTCAAAAGAACTTTAGCTATGTTGTAAGCTTACATCTTTTCTGTAAAATCATGATGGCATATGAGTTAGTTTTATGTCACATTTATTACTATATTTAGATACGCACTTATCGCTTATTTGTTGCTTTTTGTCCTGCTAATTTTTCAAAAAATATTTTCTACTGATTTGTGTAATTGGCATAGTTTAATAGAGGCTTATTTTCCCCACCAAAAAGTGAAAGTGCAAAGACAGTATTAAGAACAGTTGTAGATCTGAATATAAAAAGATTCCATGTAGAATGGACTGATTTATATGAAAAAGATACATGCAGCACAATTATTAAAACTATATTCATCTTAAAAGAGCTAAATCGCTAATATTTGGGGCCTAGAAATTGACAGAAATGGGTCGCAAGCCACATAATATTGTAATATGAATGTATATAAACTGATTTACATTCAATCGTTTCCGTTTTTACTTTAATATCAAATCAGTTATGTTTGGCGAAGTACACCAGCAGTCTCAATTGAATCACAATATATATAGCGTCTGGTTATTCCAGTCTACATAGTATTTATTGCGCATGCCCACCGTTTGAGATGTAATGTGGAGTTTACCTAGTCTTGTTCTTTGGGTCCCTAGCTGAAAATGGGTCTGAAAAGCCGTATGGTACACGATTCGTGTACCAATGGTAAATAAATTATTTCGTCTTAAATATTGGATATCAGAAGCACATCTTTTCCTGGTAAGACCACACCGTCAATTTTGATTTAAATGACAAATAATTTATGTTTTCAACGTCGAAGACTTTCAATGATATTGAGTTAGAGACTTAGCTACTTTAAACTAAAGATGCTGGTGTGAAATCCGTAGAAAGCAATATAAGTTTAAAAAAACTAATTGATTGAATAATCTTGGACCAAAGTGTTTTTTAAGTAAAATTAAGGTTACTTTTGATTCTTTTGATCATGTCTTGTCTTGTTAAACTATCTTTAATTCTGTATTGATCTTTTTTTTCAGGAATGCAGGATTTGAACTTGTTAAGGTATGTACATGTACTGACTAATCCTATTTCCCGAGAATACCAACCAGATTATTGTTACAAAATTATTTGTCATTCATCAAAAATGCTGGAAATAATAAAATAACTTTTATGGCTAGCCTGTAAAATGACTTTATGAGGCAAAATATTTCCACCAAAAAACAAAAAAAAAAGATAATAGATTGTAAATGCATTTATTTGACATTTAGTGACTCACTTTGATGAATGGTGTACGATATCCGCATTATTTGCATGTAGCCCCTACATGTCTTGTTATGACAGGACACAAATCTTGTAATACTCTACAGCGATGTGTGGGCCTGATTAATCTAGAGCTCATAATTAAGTTATTGCCTTATTGTGGGCTACATATGTATGTTACTCCTACAATGCTTTCTTCAAAATATCTTTTTCACATACATTATGTGACAACCGACAAGGTCACACAATTTTTTTTTTACCATGTCCAGAACTCAAACTTGCACTGCACTATCACTGGAGGATGGATGGACTATTTTTTATTAGATGACAGTAGTGCAACATAAACAATGCAACAAAAACACAACACAGACAATCCAAAATGTCAAAATTCATGGCAGAGCACCTTGACAACAACATAAAGAAAGATTAAATAAACTAGTTCAAACCAATCTTGATAGCCCCATGGTATAGTTTTCGTTTTCAGCAAACTTTGTCAATGTCATGGACTGTTGATTCCGGTCACAAATGAAGTGTCCCCGTGAAATCTTGACAGCCCCATATATAGTTTTCGTTTTCAGCAAACTTTGTCAATGTCATGGACTGTTGATTCCGGTCACAAATGAAGTGTCCCTGTGAAAATGATAGTTAGCGGTGATTAGATCCTATATAATGCCTAGAGTACCACATGGTAAAAATGTAATGCCAATTGAACCGGAATGTCAGTAACAAGTAGTATCGGGTGTTTTGGAAATAATGTTGAAACTAGTATTAATATATCCATCACCAGATACAAACAAACAGTTATCTGAATCATTCTCAATCCAGTCGCAATTGTAAAATTTTCAATTCATTATATTTTGCAATATGAAATGGAGTTGAACCATTTCTGGACCGATATTCCTAGTTTTAGAGATGTCATGTAAACTTACACAATATTATAATTTGCAAGTGATGGCAAGAAGTGATTACAATCCCTTAAATGACATTCAGAAACTTTTTTGACATCAAATAACAAATACCAAAATAGCCTTGAAATACAATTGAAATACAAATATTCAAATATTTATGTGAGACCTTCAAGAAGTAATCCAATATGTTTGAATAGTATTTAAGCTGATCACCAAGGCTGCCAAAATATTTGTAATCAAGCTGACCTCTTAAGTAGATCACCTTTATTCTGTAAGTATCAGCTTAACTGTCTTTCACTTTAATTTGAATAGCAGTATAAGACTTGTTAAATTATATAGTAGTATTTAATAAGTATTGTTGTTATTCATTTCCATAGAAAAAAATCAACACACAATAACATCAAATGTTTAAGGCAGTTGAGTTTCAAGAGACTATAGTTAAAGATGCCTGTAAAGAAATTTTGAAGGAAGCTTCTCAGGAATAACTAAACATACATGTAGCCCACAAGCTGCATTGTCAGGCAATAACTCAATAAATTTAGATAAAACAATCATAATTCATATGGCTAATTAATTAATTTAAAAAATGTCTTCAAAAAGCCTGGTCCATGCAGTGTGATCTGTAGACTATTTACAGGAATTGTAGGCCTTTTTCTGGCTTCAAATGTATAAATTATTTTTGGATAATTATTCACATGAGAATCCTATAATCAACTCTCTATGTCTCCTTTATGGCAGAGATATTAAACCGATTAAAACAACTGCACCTTTAAATAATATAACATTCAAAAAGCAAAACTATACATGTACATGTATGTATCTTTGCTCATAACCTCACTCAGAATAAAGTAATTTGATAGAAATTTTCAATAAATTATTCATTTTTCATTAGCTATTTATGAACTAAGATAGCAAGAGCGACCAGCTCTTTACTAAATCTTATATAATACATCTTTAAGCTGACAACATGATAAAACGCCAATCACATTCTTATTATGGATAAGAATTCCCATCCTGAAATATTTTATTGTCCCCTGACTATTAAAATGGGTGCGTCCGTCTGTCTGTCTGTCAGTCTGTCCGTCCGTCTGTCTGTCCGTCACACTTTTTGGGACACAATAACTCTCTTCCTAATTGAGCTAGAATGTTCAAACTTGGTGTATGCGTTTATTAGGTCAATGCCTTGATGGAGTTCGAAGATGAGCATTTCCGCTTAGGGTAAGCAGAGATAAGCAATTTGATTGGTTGATGCTTTGGGACACGATAACTTTAGTTCTAATTAAGTGAGAGTGATGAAAGTTGGTGTATAGTTTCATTACAGTAATGCATTGACTAAGGTCAATAATGAGCATTTTCTACTCCGGGTAAGCAGAGCGATAAGCAATTTGATTTGCCGAGACATTGGAACACAATAACTCTCCTTTTAATTGAGTTAAAATGTTCAAAATTGGTGTATGCTTATTAGGTCAATGCATTGATGGAGTTCGAAGATGGGCATTTTCTGCTTAGGGTAGGCAGAGATAAAAAATTTGATTGGTTGATACTGTGGGACAAGATAACTTAGGTTCATCTTGATTGATGATTTTTATGCCAATACAACGACTGCATTCTCATTCAGTAATGGATTCGACAGTAATAGTGTATAGAAACGATTGACATGGACACAAGGGCCCTTTCCCTTGGCCAGAGGGGCCCTTTTGTCAAGCATGGGGGCCCTTTTGTCTGCCTTAAGGGTCCCCCTAACTAGGGTACATTTTCATTTTTCTCGTCGGTTTTAGCATTTTTCTTTATAAAACACTTTTGGATGACACTTCGTGTACAGTTTGATTGCTCGATACGTTTGAAAAAAATAAATGTGCGATTAATTAATATGTGTCAACTATTTATTTTGGGATTTTGGCGGGGGACATCAGCCTCACTGTTGGTTTGAGTAAATTGTACATGGTTGGAAGCTGAATTAAATTACCTTTCTAAAAATATATATCACTGATCTTTGTGTGACTTTGCCTGCAAGAATTGAGAAACATTGATTTTTTATGGCAGGCCTTAAATTTGGCAGATAAACCATAGAAAAGAAAGGTTGGATAAATTTAAAGTATTGTGCTTTTAAACATTGTTAAAATTAGGTATGCCCGATTTGTCCAGGTCAGAATCTTGGTGTAATTCTCAAACATCCTCCTAACCTGACCAAAAACATTTTGGACAGCATTAAAATCTATGTGTCATTTTGAGGAGGCTGAATTCCATACAAATTAAGATATTGTGAAAGTTGAATTTATATGTCCGTCCAGAATTGGTTCAGTTCTGATTTGTATTTGTAAAGATACAGTGAATTTAAAATCTGTCAACATTCTTCTTTTAGTGGGGGTATTATGTACGCTTCCAACTTGGGTGTTAACGCAGACAAGCATTGGGCTTACACAGCATATGATATAAACCGTTTACGATATGGTCAAAATAAGTCAATGCCACTTAAAATTTTAGCTGAATTATTTTGATAGATCCCTTTTAATTCGTATTGAATCGAAGTTGGAAGATTTTCTACCATTGATAATTTGATCTTGTTTTTTTCATTAATGGTATATAGATAATTTGAGTACAGTTTAGCGTGGAATCACCTGTGAAAAATCATTGGCTTTAAAGACAGATTGCTGTGTTATTTAAACTCTATATTTGAATTTTATTACCGGTACAAATTGTTGTTCCTTTTCTTTAAGAGAATAAGAAAATATGTTCCTTTTATATAATTATATGTTTACGTCAAAAATAATAGTAAGGGGAAAGGGCAAAATGTGATATTACAGTCTAAAGCTCATTAAAGTCTGTTTATATGTCTGGTTGAGTTATTAGTGTATGTAAAAAATTATAAATAAAGCCTACGGGTATGTATGTACTGGTATGTACCAGTAATATATGATGTTGTAAGCACCTGGTGATATGTAATCATGTTGCCTGATTCCAGTTTATCATGAAAAAAAGTTGTAGATAATTTCAAATTTTCATACCTCCAGATAATTTAAAGAAAATTGAGCTCTTAAACTCAAACAGTTCTCTGAGCCCTTGATTAGTATTTTAATCCTTTCCTTTTGTAATTATTTGAGCATTAATCTTCAAAATTACATTTATAAGAGAGATGTTGATTAATAGGTACCCCATTGCTCATAATGGTCTGTATGCATTCTGTAAGTTTTCATGTCATTAAAGATTCATCACATGAGATTTGGATAAAGAGCTGTCCGTTCTTGCTATAATAGTTCAAAAATAGATATTGAAAAATGAATATATTGAAAATTACTTTATTCTGTGAGAACTTATAACTTTTATAATCTTTAGCATAGCCTCTTTATTATTGTAGCAATGGTACTTGAAAACCAAGTCTATTCTCAATTATCCAACCTCCTTGGTTCTAGGATAGATAAATACTTACATGATATAAATATATGTGTACATGTATTGCTTGTGTAAGGCCCACATATTATTTTTACTGTAGAATCCCCATGAGTAAGGAAGCCTTCATAATTTGTATTGAGTAAAATATTGACTGCTGACCATTTTATTTTACTTCAAGGACTACATCTACATTAACAACAAAGGAATATTTATGAGAGTAGAATATGACTATGACTAATGTAAAAATAGTTTTGTTCATACTTGTATCTTGATCAAAAATAAGTTTTATAATGTGTGAATGGAATAATATACAGCACATGTTAAAACATGTCAAATATCTTTTAACGCATCACAAACATGTCATTTTTATACACCCACATTTTTATATTGTCGTTGGAACTGTCTGTCCAGCTATCAATAATTTGTGTGTGGACAATCTACAGGTCACAATTTTTATCTAATTTTGACGTAATATGCCTGGATTAAGGCTCCTGATAATACGAAATATCATTTTTTTACGCCCACATTGAAATGTGGTCGTATATTGTCGTCGCCCCCGTCCGTCGTATATTGTCGTCGGTCTAGAGGCTAAAGTTAATATCCGATTGACTTTAAATTTATACACAGTGTTTAAGGTCATAAGACGAAGAATCCTATTGTTTTTCAGCGATTTCTGATAATAACTACCAGAGTTATTGCCCTTGATCACTTCAAAAAATCTTGTGGACACTCTAGAGGCCAAAGTTAATATCCGATTGACTTTAAATTTATATACTGTGTTTAAGGTCATAAGACAAAGAAGCCTATTGATTTTCAGCGATTTCTGATAATTAGTGCCAGAGTTATGGCCCTTGATCACTTAAACAAATCTTATGGACGCTCTAGAGGCCAAAGTTAATATCCGATTGACTTTAAATTTATACACAGTGTTTAAGGTCATGAGACGAAGAAGCCTATTGATTTTCAGCGATTTCCGATAATTAGTGCAGAGTTATGGCCCTTGATCACTTCAAAAAATCTTGTGGACGCTCTAGTGGCCAAAGTTAATATCCGATTTACTTTAAATTTATACACAGTGTTTAAGGTCATGAGACGAAGAATCCTATTAATTTTCAGGGATTTCCGATAATTAGTGCCAGAGTTATGGCCCTTGATCTCTTCAAAAAATCCTGTGGATGCTCTAGAGGCCAAAGTTAATATCCGATTGACTTTAAATTTATACACAGTGTCTAAGGTCATGTGACGAAGAAGCTTTTTGATTTTCAGCGATTTCTGATAATTACTGCCAGAGTTATGGCCCTTGATCACTTCAAAAAATCTTGTTGATGCTCTAGAGGCCAAAGTTAATATCCGATTGACTTCAAATTTATACATAGTGTTTACAGTCATGAGACTAAGACGTCTATCGATTTTCAGTGATTTTCAATAATTACTGGCAGAGTTATGGCTCTTGATCACTTTGAAAAAATCCTGTGGAAGCTCTAGAGACCAAAGTTAATATCCGATCGACTTTAAATTTACACACAGTGTTAAAGTCATGAGACGAAGAAGCCTATTGATTTTCAGAGATTTCAAATAATTACTGCCAGAGTTATCTCCCTTGATAACTTCAAAAAATCTTGTGAAGCTATAGAGGCCAAACTTATCATCTGATTGACTTCAGATTGATACACAGAGTTTAAGGTGTTGAAATGAACAAGTATTTTGATTTTCAATGAATTTTGATAACTGAACAGCTAAATCCATCATATTAAATGTTTCATGTATATACTAATTGTTAGCATGGGGGGTAAAACTTTATAAAAAGCAATCAAATTCTAATGATTTTCTGATAATTACATAATGAGTTTTTACTCTTAATCAGTTTTTGGTGTATTACAAATGTTTCATTACCGAAAAAAGTAAAAATATGTGACAGCCCTTGTTGACTGCCCGGACGATTTAGCTTCTGTGGGCGTATGTTTCGTTGCCTGGCAACCTATCTTTTAGCTAGTGGACCCTCCAGAGGTCACAATTTTTATCTCATTTTAAAAAAACTTTTAATGAGTTTGAATTTTGTGAAAATTTGAACAAAATTGCCTGACAAAGTGGCCACTACTTGTACGCAAATAGTGTAAAAGTCTGTAATAACAAGGTTGTGATTGGGCCCTGTAGTAGTGACAATGTTTTTCCAATTTTGGTGAAACTTAAAGTTCCAATAGCATATTTTTAAGTTATATTTTTAAAATGTATTAAAATAAAGCCCTAAAAGAGATTGCACCTATAAACAGTCCTACCTTGTAAAGAAAAATCCTATTATTCCTATAATTCACTATTGCCAGTTGAGAAATTGGCAAAAATATCATTTTCAACTTCAAATTCAAACATTTGAAGATGGCCGTCCATGGAGAGCAATGGGAAAACAAGGGAAGTAATTGAGTTACTATTTCCTCAATCAGCCTGTGTCAGCCATTTTAACGCCTATGAAATTTTGCCCATGATCGTATAATAGTGAGTTGACAACCTTTTGAGCAAAATACATAGAAATAATTATGTTTTGACTTTCTTATAAAATATGAAATTGGAACTTTAAAATGTATATTTATAATCCCAAATATCTCAGTCCCTGTTGATAATTGCTTTTTGTTTTTAGCTTGTTCTCTATTCATCTTTTGCAAAATGTGGTCGTATCTTGCCTGGCAACTGCAGGTTTGACTTCAAATATAACAATAATTTTTCAGATGAGATCATAATATACATTTTAAACGTATTTTTGAAACTGCTTGTTTCTCATTTGTTTTATGTTCAGGCATTTATATTTTCGCTAAGCATAAAATCTAACTTCAATGCAAATAAACAATTCAAATTGTGATTAAGACACTTGTTTATTTTTGAAATTTAGTTTATGTTTTTACTTGATCCAAATGTACGTGTGGAAAATTTTATAGACTTATCTATCAATAAATATATCTGAGTTACGAATTAGTTTAATAGTCATACATGTACAGGGTGTAAACTAGGCTGTGGCCCAAGGCAAACCTGAAAGCTTTTGTGAATGTCTATCTGGCCTACTATGATTTTATTTATTTGCTATATTCAATTATTTTCCATCATAGACCCTAAGTTTTGATGAAAGAACTGCACAAATATACATTTCACAATAGATTACAAGAAGAGCCTCTAAGATTTTCAGAGAGAGAGAGAAATGGCATTTATTTCAATAATTTGCTTTTGCGTAGGGGTCTTTAGCAGCTTGAGGAAACAGAAGTGCCTGGAGAAAACCCACGAGGTTGGATAGGCGACCCTACTCCTTTTCACCATAGAACTAACTTAGTTCTATGATTTCACATACAACCGGGTGATTTCTTTAAAGCCAGGTTCCTACTTATGAGTGTAGGCATCTGTTGAAGTTTATTTATTTGTTACTATGAATAGGATAATAATATTATTAAGATAATTATTGGTTGTGACAATTAATTTTTATAAGCTGATGTTGAAATGTGGTCGTATATTGCCATAACCATGTCTGTCTGTCCTCTACATTTGCTTGTGGACACTCTTATAGGCTAAAGTCTACGTCAAATGGACTAAAAATTTGTACACAGTTTTTATGACATAAACCGAAAAAGCCTTTTGATTTTAACGATTTTTCATTATTACAGACAGAATTATGGCACTTGATCAACTTGAAGACTCTTTATTATCCGATTTGAGTGAAATTCATCAGATGAAATAGCCCAATGATTCTCAACAATTTCCAACACATGAAGAATCCTACTGATTTTCAATGATCGCTCGAATTACTAAATTTATCATCTGTTATCTGTAGGACTACAACTTTTGTATAATATGTTAAGTCGGCAATAAGAAGAACTAGAAGAAATATTAAGTTTTCATTATTTCTGATAATTATTTGATGGGTTGTTAATTTTTAACCATTTTATTTTCTTGTAAATTATATAGGGGGGTTGGGATGGCCTAGAGTGCCACGCTTCGACCTCTAGCTGGCCGGTCACCTCTGGCTTGCGGCTGTGGTTTCGCGCCCTGGTGTGAGCGTATGTGGCATGGAGATAGGGGCGCCTTCTCAACCTCGTGGGTTTCCTCCGGGCACTCTGGTTTCCTCCCACTGCTAAAGACCCCTACGCGCAAGCGAATTATTGAAATAAAATTAAACCATATGTTAGTCCCGAAATGACCTAGTTGTGTTGAGTGGACGTTAAACCCCATTTCTCTCTCTCTCTCTCTTTGTAAATTATATAAGGCTTACAAAACAAAGAATATGTGACAAACCTTGTTGACTGTTTGGAGAAATTATCTGCTGTGGGTGTATGTGTTGTTGCCTGGCAACCTTTCTTTTCATCAAGGAAGAAAATTATTTTCTGCTCAAAATTAGGAAACGGATATACCGGTACATGTACTTCTAAACTTTTTCATTTGATTAAAAAATTTTTAGTTAGGACATTCCATTCTCTTCTATACCATGATATTGATGTTGCCAGCTGTGCCAATTGGTCCTTGCACATTGTTTTGTAGGTTATTCTGATACAACCACAAAAGTTAAATAGTAATGATATAAACCAGAAGGGAGACTGATAATCAAATGCCTTGTCCAGGGTACCATTTATTGTAGTGTTAGATACATTATGGGAGATAAGATAAAGAACTAGCAATTCTCACTATATTAGTTAAAGATAATGTTATGGGAATTGCTGAAAATTTCAGTCAAATTGATCCACTATGAACCGTGATTTTAGCGATTGTATATTGGAGCTGGCCATGATCATCATTACTAAAGTTGGTAGAATAAAAAACATAGTTGATTATCCATTTTTTTATCCATTTTTTATACGCCCACATTGAAATGTGGTCGTATATTGTCGTCTCCCCCGTCCGTCGGTTGGTCTGTCCAGTGTCCACAATTGCTTGTGGATGCTTTAGAGGCCAAAGTTAATATCCGATGAACTTTAAATTGATACACATGTTTAAGGTCATGAGAGGAAGAGGCCTATTAATTTTCAGCGATTTCCGATAATTACTGCCAGATTTATGGCCCTTGATCACTTCAAAAAATCTTGTGGACGTTCTAGAGGCGAAAGTTAATTCCGATTGACTTTAAATTCATATACAGTGTTTAAGGTCGAACAAGCCTTTTGATTTTCATCTATTTTTGATAATTACTGCCACAGTTGTGGCCCTTGATCACTTCCAAAAATCTTGTCGATGCTCTAGAGGCCAAAGTTAATATCTGAATGACTTTAAATTGTTAAAGGTCATGAGATGAAGAAGTCTGTTGATTTTCAGTGATTTCTGATAATTACTGCCAAAGTTGTCTCCCTTGATCACTTTGAAAAATTTGTGACGCTCAGAGGCCAAACAGATCATCTGATTGACTTCAGATTGATACACAGGGTTTTAGGTCTTTGAGACGAAGAAGTATTTTGAATTTCAATGAATTTTGAAAACTGAACAGCAAAGTCCATGATATGAAATGGTTCGTATACTAAACGTTATCATGGGGCAGAACTTTATAAAAACCAAACAAATTCTAATGATTTGCTGATAATTACTTAATGAGTTGTTACTCTTAGTCAGATTTTAGTGTATTATAAATGTTATATTACCGAAAAAGTAAAAATTTTGACAACTCTTGTTGACTGCCCAGATGATTTAGCTGCTGTGGGCGTATGTTTGGTTGTCTGGCAACCTATCTTTTATTTAAGAATGAATGGAAGTCGAACAGCAAATCAGAATGCAATCCAATAAACATCACAGACTAGCATTGACATTGAGAGTTGATTATGGTCTGGATAATTTTATTAATGTCTAATTAATAATTTAGATAACATTTCAGGCCTAAAGAAAGACCTGCAAAAGCCAGATTTAGCTCTTGCATAATGTATGTTTAATTACAAAGTGAATGCAGTCTATCATGTTATCTCCGATACTGGTAGCATGAATAAAAATATTGTTTATAGATATTTTTTTTTTTATCTTGAATATGTATGCAACTGTTATCTCTTATCTTGTGTTTATAATTTAACGGAAATAAAGAAGTGAATGAGGTGGTTAATATGTTTAACAGTTGAATAGGTAATCATCACGGTTTATTAATACAGTTAGGTGTTTACAGTAGTGACTGATTTTGTGCTGAATTGGCATGTTAGACAGAGATTTTCTCCTATTAGCATAATTTGGAGGTATCTTATCTGGATCATCCCCTTTTTATTGTGTTTTTTATTACATTTTCGAATTTTCAGACGGGTTACATATTTCTTGTATAACATATAGCTGATCATGACTCATGATGGCATTACACAATGGTTTTTATGGGTTATATTCCTGATTATTTCGTCACTACAGGCCTGGAACTGTACACCGCAATAAGACACTTATGGCTGGAGAGACAGATTTTTGTTTTAATTCAGTAATGTGCTCAGGGGTATTGGGATTTGTAAAGGGGGCAGTTTTTGGCTGAGTTTTTGATGATGAGCAATTTCAGCTTATGCTATAAAGTAGAGACTTATCATTTTCCACCAAAGCTATGCAGAGACAAGCAAGGTTATACATGTGGGTCAGTGCTTTGGGAAACGATAAATTGATTATGATTAAAGATACATTAGTTAAAAGTTTGATAAAGAGTTGGCCATTCTTGTTATAATAATTCCAAAATAGATAATAAAAAAGAAAATATTGAAAACTTTAGTTGTCACTGTTGGGTCTAGAAATAGGCATCAACTATGTCCGTGCCGTCTACCAGAATTGCTGATCGTTTGAGTGACAGACGATAATTCCACCCACATATTCTCGAGTATCAAGTGGTGATATCAGAGTTTTCTTAAAGCTAATCTGATTGTTATATCTAACCAAATATTCTTAAGTAATGTGTAAGTAAGCTTATGCCAGAATTTTGCTACAGATTTATCTTAGGATAATGTATTATAAATTGTAATATTTTCCTCTGCTTTTCAGATTGACCTAACAGCACCTCTAGAACAACAGGGACCATTTGATGTAATTATACATAAATTAACAGATTATTTAGCTAAAGCTAATGAAGGCTATCAACCAGCTCAAGAGTATATACAACGCATGCAGGTAATATACATGCAACTCTTATATTCTTACAGCATTTTTTTGCTCTCTAGGTTCATTCACAGTCCCGCAAAAAAAACATACTTGCTTAACATTGATGGCTACTCCTATATAATAGATTATGAATGAATCTAAATATACACTAATTGTCTTAAAATTCTTTCACAGATATATCACTAGAACAAAGGGCTAGTGTTAATTATTACCTACATGTAGCAATCAATAAATATGTTTGACGGTATATTCCCTTGATGATCTAGATTCTAAATACATATAGCAGTCATTAGAAAATATATCTAAACTGTCATAGAAAATAGATTTGTTGCATCTATCCAAGTGATATAAATATTGTGGGTACCATTATGAGGAACACCCCTCTTTAATTGTATGATGGGGGACTTAATAATGAGTGTAAGTTAAAATTCAACACATGTCCGCAGCACACACAGATACAAATGGCCAAACCTTAGTTGACTGTGTGTTATAATTAACTGACATGTGTATTTGATTTATTGTGGACTTTTTATGCAATTTTTCATGGTTATACGAAATACTTTTAAATAGAAATCAGTTTTGTATTTTGATAAAGATGTGCTGATTATGCATATATATACATGAATATCTAAAATTTCAATAAGATCAGTTTGTGAAATGAATTCCAACTGTCAAGGGGTTTTTTTCTTGTACGCAGGACCTCAGTTTTTTGCATAACAACCAAACAATAGACACTGTCCCTTGCCAGGCCCTTCATCCTACACCACTTGACATGGGGGAACTACTAGAAAAAACATATTGAACTTGCTCTGCCAACACTAGGATCAAACTAGAAACCTCCAGATTAGTAATTTTGTGATTCAGTCAACTGCCGTGGTGTTGATTACCTGGTTGTACCTGACAAGGAGTAGGGTCACCTGTTCAACCTTTGTGGGTTTTCTCCAGGTCCTAATGTTTCCTCCCACAGCTAAAGACTCCTACACGCAAGTGAATTATTGAAATAAAATTGAACCATGTGTTAGTCCCAAAATGACCTTGTTTTTGTCAAGTGAACTTTAAATCCCATTTCTTTCTTTCTCATTAAGCCACCATGACTACCTTTTCAGTGTGTAAATTTTTTTCTGTTGTTAGATGTATGTACAAGATCACCCAGAATGTATTATGATGGATCCAATTGACAGCCTTCAGAAACTTCTGAACAGAAACAAACAGTATAAATCAGTTTTAAAATGTGATCTGCTTAGTCAAGGTAAAAACTCTTCTGTCATCCACAAACAGACTACTCTATTAGGGTAGTCTACAAATATGTTGCTAAGTATTTATTATTTCTTAAATGAAGATACTCTGCACACACTGACCTGTTCTTATCTCTTTCTGAGGAGTAATAAAAATATTACTACCACTCATTATTAACAATCAAGTCTGTTTAAAGGATAGCTTTTTGCAGTTGCTAATTACATGTATCTATAAAACTAATTCTTGTACAAGACCTCAAGGCACTGCACTTCAAGGCACCAGAATCTTAAAACAATATCTAATATTTTGTTGACAAATGGCAGCAGAAGCCATGTAAGGAGCTAAAAAATTCTTGGATGCTTGTTAAAATTTATAAAGGTTTCTGTTGTGTGTGTTTACAGATTCTTCAGTCTTCACACCAACATTTGTTCAACTTACCACAAAAGATATGGAAATTAATAGAAAAAAATTAACAGAAGCTAAAGTTACATATCCTTTTGGTAAGTATTATTGTGACATAAGTGTAAGGATCTGTCATATATTATCAGTTTTTTATGTCTTGTAAAATCCTACCATTTACATGTATCTAAAAAGGACTGAAAAAGTGTCAGTCTTTGTGGATTGCACGGTTGACTTAGCTGCTATGGGTGTATGAATAACCATTTGTTGCCTGGCAACCTATCTTTATTTCATTTTGATGGTAACTTATAATTGGCTATAAAGATATCTAGTTTCTCTGTGTGTGTGACCTTTTATTACAAAACCTCCTAAACTTTGTAGCTGCTAAAAATATTTTAACTTAGAATTTAGTTTGGTTACATATGCTTTTGTTCAATAAAAGAAAAGGCTCCACCAATAATTTCAAGATGCATGGTTTTGTGTAAGGGGAACACAGTGTTCAATATAATCTCATTGTAACAATTCTTTATTGCACTCAGACCTAGCAACCTAAGTTTGAAATTCTATAGATCATAAACCACTTGACTGGATTTTTACAGCTGCCACTTTTTAAGTTTATTATGCCTCGGTTGTTCAGTTGTCCTGTAAATATCAATATACTAATTGTCCTTTGTATTATTGATATTATAATTCTGCTTATTTATTTTATTTCAGTTTGTAAACCAACTGCATCTCATGGCTCAAGAATGGCACATATGGTAGGTTTAGTCACAAAATTATGTATACTGTACTGTCTGAACCATGCTTAACAAGTACCACTGTACTGTCTTGGAATTGTGACATAATATCAAAAATAAAAGTCTATCAATCGATGCACATAGTTTCATGTCAATTGTAAATAGATTGGTGAAGCCTTACGCTTTTTTTAAGAGCCCCTCACCCACCCACCACAAAGAACAAGATGAATAGTTTCTGAGTGAAAAAATAAACTTACCCATATGATTAAAACTTTGACATTGGGAGCCACTATAATTAAAGCAAATTATGTCACTCATTTGGATAGATGATTTTGTGAACGGCATGCTATATCTATTGAAGTTTTGCATATATAAAACCTATTAGTCTCTGCTCCGTTTTGGGATTGTGCATCCACATAAATATATGCTCATTGAATTCCTCATAAAAGGTCATGATTTATATTTTAGCATGGCTCAGACAGTAGCTCCTCCATAAACCTTCTAATTATGTTGAATCTTTAAATGAGTTCATAAAAATTTTGATCATCATAAACTAATTTATGGTATTTTATGACATCAATCAAACATAGATTAAGGTTATATAACTATTAACTGATTATCTCAATTCGTTCATGTAACAATTTGTAGTCTGTTGTCAATAAAGCTGAAAACCCTGTTGCTGTTGTTTTGCTGAAATTCCGCATGTTTTCTAACTCTTTAAGGCTTGCACTTAATTCATAAGTTGTAATCATGCAAGTTTCATGGTTTCAAACCCACAATTGTTCACAACAATGATTCAAGCTGCTTATGGTTTGCCAGTGAAATAAAGAAAATACCCTGTACGTCCCGAATTACTTTGTCTAACCTCATTTGTCTAACCATTCAAAATTCAAAGCCAAATGTGAACCAGAGTTCTAAAACTGCCACCTCTACATTTTAACAGAAATACAACTCTTTTATTTGTAGATGGCTATTATATTCAACGAAGAAGGTTTAAAAGATATTAACCCACCATGTGTTGCCCAGTCATTTATCAATCACAATGCTGTACTTTTTAAAATCTTCGTTATTGGCAGTAAGGTTTTTGTAGTAGAGAGGCCATCGCTAAAAAATCTTTATCCTTCTGGTAAGTTTGAACTCAATAATAAACTCAGATAAAGTGAACCTCATATATTGAGCCCTACAGAAGTCTACCAAAGTCAATTACATTCCCATAAATTAACTGTAGAATTGTGTACTGCTCTAGGAGAGTTGATGTTCTAAAATTAACTTAAATTAAATTAAAAGAAACTGAATTATTCTTTACTTTCCAATTTGTTTTGCAGTTCAGTCGGTTTGATCTATATATGATGTGTTTACTATCAGACAATTTATTACTGTGTATTTGACTTTTCAGATCAGGCAACTATTTGCTTTGATACACAAGAAGTTTCTAAACGCGATTCTACACATTTTTTGAACCAAGTAAGATTTATTATTTATATTACATCAATGATATATTTTATGATTTGTTTGTTCAGTATCTTATAATTTAATATAATAATTTATTGAACTTGTATGGTGCTAAAATTCAGCTTGTAAAGCTGCTCTGTGGTGCTTGTACAAACAAAATATATGATTATGAGTACACAATGTAAAATAATATAGATAGAAAATCATAAAAATTAAACTATTTGGTAAAACATGATAATAGGATATATATATATATATATGAAATAGCAGGGTACAGATAAAATATAGACAGAAAATCATAAAAAATGAATCTGCAGACTATGGATTTAGTGAGAAATGAGAAATCCAAAATGGCCGCCACAACGTCACATGTCTACATGATATGCAAATTACTGAAATTCTATTTTTATACGCCCACATTTTCATGTGGACGTATTATGTCGTCGCCCCTGTCCGTCCGGACGTCCGTCCGTCCGTCCGTCAACAATTTGTTTGTGGACTCTCTACAGGTCACAATTCTTATCCGATTTTGACGAAACTTGAAATATAGGTTTATCCCCAAAAGATCTCGGTTCCTTTCGATATTGGCATGTATCGGATCAAAACTTCATGGATTATGGCCCCTGATTGTACGAAAAATCACGTTTTTAGCTTGTGGACCCTATAGAGGTCACAATTTTGAACCGATTTTGATGAAACTTGACATGCATGTTTGTAACCCAAAGATCTTGGTTCCTTTCGATATTTGCGGCTATCGGAATGTAATTTCCTGAATTATGGCCCCTGATTGTCCGAAAAATCACCCTTTTTAGCTTGTGGTCCCTCTGGAGGTCACTATTATTATTCGATTTAAAAAAACGTTTGATTATATCACCGTTACACCCTAAGGAACGTTGTGTTCGAATTTCGGGAAAATCGGACGAAAATTGACATACAAAATGGCCGCCGTTTGTACGCGAATACTGTTAAAAAATGGTATATAAAGGTTGTGGACCCTGTGGAGGTCACAATTTTGATTTGATTTTGATGAAACTTAAAATTCATGGTTATAACCTAAAGATCTTGCTTCCTTTCGATATTTGCGCAGATCGGATCGTAACTTTTTGAATTATGGCCCCTGATTATACGCAAAATCGCCTTTTTTTTAGCTTGGAGGTCACAATTATTATTCGATTTAAAAAAACGTTTGATTATATCACCGTGACACCCTAAGGAAGGTTGAGTTCGAATTTCGGGAAAATCGGACGAAAATTGCCATACAAAATGGCCGCCGTTTGTACGCGAATACTGTTAAAAAATGGTATATCAAGGTTGTGGACCCTGTGGAGGTCACAATTTTGATTCGATTTTGATGAAACTTGAAATTCATGGTTATAACCCAAAGATCTTGCTTCCTTTCGATATTTGCGCATATCGGATCGTAACTTCCTGAATTATGGCCCCTGATTATACGCAAAATCCCCCTTTCTTTAGCTTGTGGTCCCTCTGGAGGTCACAATTATTATCCAATTTAAAAAAACGTTTGATTATATCACCGTTACACTGTAAGGAAGGTTGAGTATGAATTTCGGGAAAATCGGACCAAAATTGACAGACAAAATGGCCGCTGTTTGTACACAAATACTGTTAAAAAAATGATATATCATGGTTGTGGACCCTGTATAGGTCACAATTTTAATTCGATTTTGATGAGGAAGGTTGAGTTCTAATTTCGTGAAAATCGTACCAAAATTGCCGGACGAAATGGGCGCCGTTTGTACGCGAATAGTGTAAAAATATGGTATATCATGGTTGTGGACTCTCTACAGGTCACAATTCTTATCCGATTTTGATGAAAAGTCACATTTCTAGGTTGTGTACCGTCACACCATAATCATTGTCGGTTTCGAATTTCATTAATATCAGACTGGAACTGACCAACTAAACGGCTGCTCCCAATACAGTATGAAATACAGGACTTAAAGATGTAGGAAAAATCACTTTCGGTATTGCTTGTTCTCTGTCCATCTCTCGAAAATGTGGGCGTATCCTGCCTGGCAGTGCCAGCCTATCTTTTCCTCATAGCCCAACTTCATGCCCATCCCAACACACAAAAAGAATTTTCATAAAAGCTTGCATAAGTACTGTTTGGCATTTAGTTCCAAATCTCCTTTTTTCCTCAAAAAAGGGTGCAGCACAGGCAGTGGATTTACGTCTAGAATTGAGAGGGTTAACAAAATCTTTACATTGTAACTGTAGAATTGACTCAATTATTTGGTAATTGTTGGAACAATATTATTTGAATGTCATATTTTTTTTTTTAATGTTTATTTTTATAGCTTGATGCTTCGGATTTAGACAGTTCACCAGTTGTACCAGATATGGAAAGATTAACTGAAGTTGGAAGAAGTATTCGTCGGGCCATGCGATTAGATTTATTTGGTGTAGATGTTATTATTGATAGTGAGATTAAAAGCTATGCTGTGATAGATATTAATTCATTCCCTGGTATGTTGTTTTAATCAAATATTACAAATTCTTCTCTTCTAGGATTTCGACCAATAATCCAAAGAGCTCATGCTGGTCCATTTTACAACTTAAAAATATTACAAATACATACTGCTACACAACAAATTATTTATATTATCAAAAACTTTTTTTATGGGGGTTGGGGCACTGAAACGTGTTAACTTTCAAGATAGTGGAAGCTTATGTGCACTAATCAAATGTTTAAATGACCCATGTTAACTCAAATGTCTCCGGTTAATTTCAAAATACATTAGAAGTCCCAGTTTAATGATAATTATATTGTATATTGTCGTCGCCCCTGTCCGTTCGTCCGTCCACAATTGTTTGTGAACAGTCTACAGGTCACAATTCATATCCGATTTCAATGAAACTTAAAATATAGGTTTATCACCCTAAGATCTCGGTTCCTTTCGATATTGGCGTGTATCGGACTGTAACTTCATGGGTTATGGCCCCTGATTGTACGAAAAATCACGTTTTTAGCTTGTGAACAGTGTAGAGGTCACAATTTTGAACCGATTTGGATGAAACTTGAAATGCATGTTTATAACCCAAAGATCTTGGTTCCTTTCGATATTTGCGCATATTGGATTGTAACTTCCTGAATTATGGCCCCTGATTATACGCAAAATCGCCTTTTTTTTTTTAGCTTGTGGTCCCTCTGGAGGTCACAATTATTATCCGATTTAAAAAAACGTTTGATTATATTACCGTTACACCGTAAGGAAGGTTGAGTTCGAATTTCGGGAAAATCGGACCAAAATTGCCATACAAAATGGCCGCAGTTTGTACGCGAATACTGTTAAAAAAAATGGTATATCATGGTTGTGGACCCTGTATAGGTCACAATTTTAATTCAATTTTGATGAGGAAGGTTGAGTTCTAATTTCGTGAAAATCGTACCAAAATTGCCGGACGAAATGGTCGCCGTTTGTACGCGAATAGTGTAAAAATATGGTATATCATGGTTGTGAACTCTCTACAGGTCACAATTCTTATCCGATTTTGATGAAAAGTCACATTTCTAGGTTGTGTACCGTCACACCATAATCATTGATGTCTTCGAATTTCATGAATATCAGACTGGAACTGACCAACTAAATGGCTGCTCCCAATACAGTATGAAATACAGGACTTAATGATGTAGGAAAAATCACTTTCGGTATTGCTTGTTCTCTATCCATCTCTCAAAAATGTGGGCGTATCCTGCCTGGCAGTGCCAGCCTATCTTTTAGCTTGTGGTCTCTCTGGAGGTCAAAATTGTAATCTGATTTTTAAAACCATTTGATTATATCATCGTTACATAGTTATGGAGGTTGAGTTCGAATTTCGTGAAAATCGGACCAAAATTGACAGACAAAATGGACGCCGTTTGTACGCAAATAGTGTGAAAATATGTTATATCAAGCTTGTGGACCCTATAGAGGTCTTAATTTTGAACCGATTTCGATGAAACTTGACATCTTGGGTCCTTTCTATATTTGCGCCCATCTGATCGTAACTTCCTGAATTATGTCCTGTGATTGGCCGAAAGATTGCTTTTTTTTTTAGCTTGTGGCCCCTCTGGAGGTCAAAATTATTATCCGATTTAAAAAAACGTTTGATTATATCACCGTTACATGGTAATAAAGGATGACGTTGAATTTCCTGAAAATTGGACCAAAATTGACGGACAAAATGGCTGCTGTGTTTGTACGCGAATATTGTGAAAATATGTTATATCAAGGTTGTGGAAGTCACAATTTTGAACCGATTTTGATGAAACTTGAAATACATGTTTATAACATAAAGTTCTTGGTTCATTTCGATATTTGCGCATATCCGATCGTAACTTCCTGAATTATGGCTCCTGATTGTACGAAAAATCGCCCTCATCACCTTGTGGTCCCTCTTGAGGTAACAATTATTACCTGATTTAAAAAAAACGTTTGATTATATCACTGTTACAGGGTAATCTAGGTTGAGTTTGAATATCATGAATATCGAACCAAAATTGACAAACAAAATGACCGCTGTTTGTACACGAATGGTGTAAAAATATGGTATATCAAGGTTGTGGACAGAGGTCACAATTTTAATTCGTTTTTGATGAAACTTGAAATACATTTTTATAACCTAATGATCTTGGTTCCTTGCGATATTTGCGCATATCGGATTGTAACTTCCTGAATAATGGCCTCTGATTATACGGAAAATCGCCTTTATCTTGTGATCCGTCTGGAGTTCAAAAATATTTGATTATAGAGGTCACAATTTTAATTCGATTTTGGTCAAACTTGAAATGCATGTTCATAACTCAAAGATCTTGGTTCCTGTCGATATTTGGACATATCTGATCGTAACTTCCTGAATTATGGCTCTGATTGTACGAAAAATCGCCATAATATTAAATGTTTTGTATCCAGTGGAGGTGACAGCTAATTCCATAATATTAAATGATTCGTATACTTAACGTTAGCATGGGGCAGAACTTTATAAAAACCAAACAAATTCTAATGATTTTCTGATAATTACTTAATATGCGACAACACACTTGTTGACTGCCCGGACGATTTAGCTGCTGTGAAGGCGTATGTTTCGTTGCCTGGCAACCTATTTTTTTTATTTTGGAACTAATCTAGTGATTCATATCTGTATTCAAGCAAATACATGCCTATTAAACTAATATGTCACAGTTTGTTAGTCCTCATACACTAATAATTATAAAATATTATGATCTACAGTCTTTGTGTTCATATTTCAGGATATGATGGCATTGACAACTTTTTTGATATTTTGATTGATTATTTAAAAGATGTAACAGGGGACCCAAAAAATAAAATTGAAGAAAGCAACAATGAAGATAGTTTGCAAGTTCGAAAGAGGTTAAAGCCAGAAACTGAAAAAACAGATGAAATTTCTTCAGAGAGCTACCTGAACATCGAAGCTAAAAATATTCTAGTTCAAGATGTCCCAAATGGACTTGTAAATAATCAGTATTCATTTGTTAATAAACACAGTAATACTATAGGAAATAGTGCAACTAATGGGCTCTGACACAAATCCTGGCATTTTTTTATATAAAAAGTAAAAACAAAATACTATCTTGGCAAATTTATATATTGTACATATTATTTTACACTTTCATATACATAAAATCACATAGAATAAGCATGTTCAAATCATGTAATTTTAATTATTAATAATGCTATTATTAAATGATGCTGTATTAATCTTTATGTTAAATAAGGGAATGGTTTGCAATTTGGATTTTTTAGATGATATTTATATCATTATTATCATTATCTTTATTATAGTAAGACTATAGCTATCTATAGACAATAGCTTTATTATAAAACAATAGCTATCTATATACATTACAGCTAAATTATGTGGTGATGACCCAAGCTTACTCATCGAATTATACATGCCATGAAATTTCATTATTTTCTTCCAAGATCCCAGTGTAAGTGAGTGATGTTCTTTTTATACGCCCACATTGAAATGTGGTCGTATATTGTCGTCGCCCCCGACCGTCCGTCCGTCCGTCCGTCCGTCCGTCCGTCCGTCGGTCCGTCGGTCCGGCGTCCACAATTGCTTGTGGACGCTCTACAGGCTAAAGTTAATATCCGATTTACTTTAAATTTATACACAGTGTTTAAGGTCATGCGACGAAGAAGCCTATTGTTTTTCAGCGATTTCCGATAATAACTACCAGAGTTATGGCCCTTGATCACTTCAAAAAATCTTGTGGACGCTCTAGAGGCCAAAGTTAATATCCGATCGACTTTAAATTTATACACAGCGTTTAAGGTCATAAGACAATGACGCCTATTGATTTTCGGCGATTTCCGATAATTAGTGCCAGAGTTATGACCCTTGATCTCTTTAAAAAATCTTGTGGACGCTCTAAAGGTCAAAGTTAATATCCGATTGACTTTAAATTTATACACAGTGTTTAAGGTCATAAGACGAGGAAGCCTATTGATTTTCAGCGATTTCCCATAATTAGTGCCAGAGTTATGGCCCTTGATCACTTCAAAAAATCTTGTGGACACTCTAGAGGCCAAAGTTAATATCTGATTGACTTTAAATTTATACACAGTGTTTAACGTCATAAGACGAAGACGCCTATTGATTTTCAGCGATTTCCGATAATTAGTGCCAGAGTTATGGCCCTTGATCACCTCAAAAAATCTTGTGGACGCTCTAGAGGCCAAAGTTAATATCCGATTGACTTTAGATTTATACACAGTGTTTAAGGTCATGAGACGAAGAAACCTATTGATTTTCGGCGATTTCCGATAATTAGTGCCAGAGTTATGTCCCTTGATCTCTTTAAAAAATCATGTGGACGCTCTAAAGGTCAAAGTTAATATCCGATTGACTTTAAATTTATACACAGTGTTTAAGGTCATAAGACGAAGAAGCCTATTGATTTTCAGCGATTTCCGATAATTAGTGCCAGAGTTATGGCCCTTGATCACTTCAAAAAATCTTGTGGACGCTCTAGAGGCCAAAGTTAATATCCGATTGACTTCAAATTTATACACAGTGTTTAAGGTCATAAGACAAAGACGCCTATTGATTTTCAGCGATTTCCGATAATTAATGCCAGAGTTATGGCCCTTGATCACCTCAAAAAATCTTGTGGACGCTCTGGAGGCCAAAGTTAATATCCGATTGACTTTAGATTTATACACAGTGTTTAAGGTCATGAGACGAAGAAGCCTATTGATTTTCAGCGATTACAAATAATTACTGCCAGAGTTATCTCCCTTGATAACTTCAAAAATTCTTGTGACGCTATAGAGGCCAAAGTTACCATCCGATTGACTTCAGATTGATACATAGAGTTTAAGGTGTTGAAACGAACAAGTATTTTGATTTTCAATGAATTTAGATAACTGAACAGCTAAATCCATGATATTAAATGTTTCATGTATATACTAATTGTTAGCGTGGGGTAAAACTTTATAAAAAGCAATCAAATTCTAATGATTTTCTGATAATTACATAATGAGTTGTTACTCTTAATCAGTTTTTAGTATATTACAAATGTTTCATTACCGAAAAAAGTAAAAATATGCGACAAACCTTGTTGACTGCCCGGACGATTTAGCTGCTGTGGGCGTATGTTTCGTTGCCTGGCAACCTATCTTTTCATTGGTTGCACTGTACTGGAAATAGACATAAATTAGAAAATTTTTGCATTATACCTGAAGTATGTTGAACATAACTGACACAAGTTCAAAAGGGTTTCCTTTATTTGGGTCTCTGACAAGACAGTAGATTAATAAACTTAATGAGTGTATGTACCATGTGTCCATGATAAGTATTGAAGGTACATATGTATGTACTATTAATTTTTTTTTTATATCATATACTACCATATACAATGTACTTCAATCTATTATACGTATAACTTTTCATATATAACTTGTATATTATTAAACTAATATTATATAGAAATAATTTGATATATTGAATAAAACTGTGGGGTTCTGAATAAATATCTATTATCTAGATAATAACAATCTGACATTCATAAAGATATTGAACAATTTTATATATTATGATCTCGTAGAGTAATAATTTTCAACTGAAAACTGATTTTTCTATGTCAATTAATAGTATTGCTTCATCAAAGGTCAAACAGGTAAATTTGTCCTGTGCATACTTTTGCGGTTCAATGGAATACTGATTGAACATGAAGGGACATTTTGCTTTATATTCTCAGCTAAACTACGGGTATAAGAATTGTGTATGAGACTCAACACTGTGTCATTAAAACATTGAAAGTTTTAGATATATCTGTAGGTTTTACAAATTCTCATTAACAGATATCGGTACTTTCAAACAGGGGAGTTCCAATCAAGAGAATCATTTGAGCATAATATTGCGTTAAATTGTTTGATTTTTTTGTTTTGTTTCCATGTTTGGCTTCCATTATCCTGCAGCAATATATATGGTTGAACTTTGTTTTCCAAATAATAATCTATTCTAAGAAATCAAAAAAGGTGTTGTGTTCATAAATTTTAAAATATTTTTACATTCCGAGGAATATATAGCAATTCAAAACACCAGCATTTCATTTGAAAATGAAAGTTTTATTTTTTTTTTTGAGGGGGCTATAAATGTTTTTTACAAAATTATGCTGTTATTCAAACATTTTCCTTTAAACTTGAAAGGAATGATATGCATTAGTCTCGCTCCAGTCAATAAACTTACTCCCAAATTATTCAACAGGAGGAAACCCCACTTCTGCTATGTGCTTTATATGCTAATCTAAAAGTTGCTTTAACTGCTTTAAGTAAATGAATATTTCAGCACTTATACCACTAGTATAAAAATGAAGTCAGATAGCTTTGAATTTTGTGATTCAAAATTCTACGCTACAGTAGTACAACTAGAGAATATGATGAGGGTTTTTATGAAAAATAAAGGAGTGACAATTTTCTCTGGAAACTCAACTTATTGAGTTATTATATTTTATCAATACTTCCCTATACAAAAATAATAGTCTGCTTCTCCGATACTCCTGATTCACTTAACAAGGTACACATGACCTGTTTTATTTTCTCAAAAATTTAGTATTTACGGGCATTACTTATAGATATGAAAGGATAGTCTGATAACCAGAATTTTGGCTAATATATCAAATTTTTGCTTGCCATGTTTTTCTGGTAAGTGCTTTATGCATACCGTAGTAAGAAGGATATTTAGAAATAGCAAATATATATCTTTATTACTAATATAATCTCATTAGGTCTACTGCTAATTTGCATTTTGCAAGTGTAATCACATATTATTACTTAGTAATCTTTACCAATTTATGATAATTTGTATATTTTGAATGTTTTAAACAAACTGTTAATGGTTTAAAGTCTGTATTTTGACTTAACTCCATGCTCTAATTTTATTTTTATTAAAGTCTATTTTATAATGAATTTTGCTTGTTGCATGTTTATTTTTATGATCGTTGAATAAATTAAGGCTTTATAAGATTTGTTATGATTTTGAATCAATGAATAATTTACACTTTTTTTTTTTTTAAATGTTGATTTATTGTATTATTATACATACATGCTGTAATTAAGAACATGAAAGACTGCCTAATTAAAAAGGGGTGTTAGGATAGAACTGAAATTGAAAATACTTAATCTTTATTTATCAATGTGTCATATTCACCTAAACAAAACTGTTTGACTCTGAGAGAGAAAGAGGGCTTATTGTTCATTTAATAGAATTTTTTCATCACAGGAATAACTTCTAGACATAAAACATCAAACTCAACAAAGAATTAATAAATTCTGTTTTTGATATTACATTACTAAGATTGTAGGACACATTGTGCATCTCAAAAGAATTGTCTCAAGTGTTGCAAAAAATCAAATGGAAAAGTTTGATGTAAATATGGGCTTAATTACTATGCAGAGACAATTTCCAAAGTCTTACAACTATCCCTATGTTTACCCTCAATTTTATAACTCACTGCTGAATAGGAAAAAATGATAGGGTTTGGGATCGCATTTTTAGTTTAAGTGCAGGTGCATGTATTAAACAATTAGTGTAAATTTACAAGTAACATAACAAAAACCTATTAGATCATTCTTATATTCTTGGGTTTTAAAATTTTCATAATTCAGCACAAAATGGTGGCTCCTTGTACCCAAATAGTGTAAAAGTATGTCATACCAATGTTGTGGCCCAGCTAGAAGTCGAAATTGATCAGATTTTGATGAAACTTATATTTGTCTTGGTTCCTTTCGGTATTTGCACATATCAAACCATAATTTCCTAGATTATGGCTCCTGATTGTATGAAAAATCATGTGTTTTAGCTTATGAAAAATCAGTTTGTGATTCTCTAGAGGTCACAATTTTTTAACCGATTTTAAAAAATGGTTAAATATATGCCCATTCCACCATAAAGACGGTTGAATTCGAAATTGTAAGCAAATTGTGTAAAAGTATGTAATAAGACGGTTGTGGACCCTTTAGAGGGAATGATTTTTATTCGATAATAATGAAACTTAAAGTATATGTCCCAAAGATCTCAGTCCCTTTCCATATTCACGCTTCACACCATAACTTTCTGGAATATGGCTATTGTTTTTAGCTTGTTCTCTATCCATCTCTTGCAAAATGCGGGCGTATCCTGCCTGGCAACTGCTAGTTACACTATTTGCGTACGAGAGGCGTCCAGTTCACCCATGTAATGGTGATATATTCAAACATTTTTTTTTAAATTGGATAATAATTCTACGTGACCACAAGCTAAAAATGTGCTTTTTCATACAATCAGGGGCCATAATTCAGGAAGTTAACATCCAATATCGAACAGAACCAAGAACTTTGGTTTGTAAAGTTTCATCAAAATCAGCTGAAAATTGTGACCTCTAAGAGAGTCCACAAGCTTAAATGCGATTTTTTGAACAATCAGGGGACATAAACCATGAAGTTATGGTCCAATAGACTACAAGCCAATATTGAAAGAAACCAAGATCTTTGGGAGATTGACCTATATTTCAAGTTTTGTCAAAATACAAATTGTGACCTGTAGAGTGTTCACAAACAAATTGTGGGCAGACAGAGGTGACGTCATGATATGTGTGCAAATAAAAAAATAAACAGAACATAATTTATTCATATTGATGTACATGTGTACAGTACTCTTTGAATGCAGAGTTTCAACTACAGTCTATGTTATATATATGATAAAATGTCTCAACTGCTTTAAATACAGATAGTTACACTTAAATGTTGGGATATTTTGGTTCAGCTTGTTTTGGTATATTTAGTCAAGTAAACAGTGAAATATGCTATTTTGAACAATTAAACCAGATTTGTACATGACATGTCAAAATAAAAAATTCTGTAATACTGTGAAACAAGAAAACACTGAGACCTGAAGAAGGTCAATATAAATACATACATGTATTGAAATGAATTGAACGTTTGGCATCCTGTTCATTAAATGATCTTCATTGACTTCTGTAAATTTAAATATATACTTAAAATCATAGTACTGTTATCATTGACTTTTATTGAACTGGAAATAGGGGGTCACTGTGGCTAAGTGGGTAAGAGGCTGGCTCGCTAGTCTGGTGGTCCAGTGTTCGAGCCTGCATTGGCTGAGAAAGTTCATCCAGTGTTTATTACGGAATTGTGTCCTGTATAATTCAATTATGATGTTTTATAGGGTGGTCTGTTTTATGATTCTGTTGTTGAACAAGGTAATTATTCAGGCTATTTTGCAATTTTCTTTATTATGACATAGGAAATATGAATCAGAATTAATGTGATAGATGATAAGGTCGTCTTTAATTCTAATTTACATCAATTTCTTGTTTTACAGTACTTGTTGTATTATCTCTGTCTGAAGCTTGATTTGATAAAACATTCACAATAGCATCATGTTTTAAGAATTTCTCCTGCAGCATAATCAATCTTTAAACAGGGTTGAACATTTAAAAGATTCTGCTCCAACCTTTGATTATTTAATGCTATATATCAAGTTAACATTATATCTGCAGTTCATTCCGTTTTGGAGTGATGGTTGAGTTGTATACTCCATTTGTTTACATGGCACATTCAGTAATGCACAGGTTGCGTGATTGTTTAACAACAAGTCAACCTACTAATCAGAACGTTGTACAGAAAATTCAGCGAAATGATTTGATTGGAGACATTTCATTTGCTGTCTTTATTCAAATCGAAGGTATTGTTCAGCTTTTCTCCAATCATAAATGTGTCTTTAGGTGTTAATGGCGTGATCGTCCACATACCGGTAAATGGAACAAAAATAACATTCAGTTTTAGATTGTGTCAAGTAAAAAATCCAACTTATATGCAATTGTGCTCTTTGTTTTTTTTATGATTTATAAAACATTCATGTCGATGAATATTCCATATTGAAATAAAAGTGGTTCTTTCTTGATGGAATATTCCATGATTAACTTCAGAAATACAAACTAGTGATGATGTAGATGTAAGTTTGTATTTGAAATTTATTTTGCAGACTATTAAATTGGATGAATGAATCTAATTGGCCATTAAATTCACAGATCTCTATGACATGTTTTTGACTACTTGTGAGATTGTACCACTTTTTACTTCTATTTCTAAAGTCTGACTGTGATCAGAATATTTGATTTATAACAATGATTTTTATACGCCCACATTGAAATGTGGTCGTATATTGTCGTCGCCCCCGTCCGTCCGTCGGTCCGGCGTCCACAATTGCTTGTGGACGCTCTAGAGGCTAAAGTTAATATCCGATTGACTTTAAATTTATACACAGTGTTTGAGGTCATGAGACGAAGAAGCCTATTGTTTTTCAGCGATTTCCGATAATAACTACCAGAGTTATGGCCCTTGATCACTTCAAAAAATCTTGTGGACGCTCTAGAGGCCAAAGTTAATATTCGATTGGCTTTAAATTTATACACAGTGTTTACGGTCATAAGACGAAGAAGCCTATCGATTTTCAGCGATTTCCGATAATTAATGCCAGAGTTATGGCCCTTGATCACTTCAAAAAATCTTGTGGACGCTCTAAAAGCCAAAGTTAATATCCGATTGACCTTAAATTTATACACAGTGTTTAAGGTCATAAGAAGAAGAAGCCTATTGATTTTCAGCGATTTCCCATAATTAGTGCCAGAGTTATGGCCCTTGATCACTTCAAAAAATCTTGTGGACGCTCTAAAAGCCAAAGTTAATATCCGATTGACTGTAAATTTATACACAGTGTTTAAGGTCATAAGACGAAGAAGCCTATTGATTTTCAGCGATTTCCGATCATTAGTGCCAGAGTTATGGCCCTTGATCACTTCAAAAAAATCTTGTGGACGCTCTAAAAGCCAAAGTTAATATCCGATTGACTTTAAATTTATACACAGTGTATAAGGTCATAAGACGAAGAAGCCTATTGATTTTCAGCGATTTCCGATAATTAGTGCCAGAGTTATGGCCCTTGACCACTTCAAAAAACCTTGTGACGCTACAGATGCCAAACTTATCATCCGTTTGACTTCAGATTGATACACAGAGTTTAAGGTGTTGAAACGCACAAGTATTTTGATTTTCAATGAATTTTGATAACAGAACAGCTAAATCCATGATGTTAAATGTTTCCTATACTAATTGATAGCGTGGGGCAAAACTTTATAAAAAGCAAACAAATTCTAATGATTTTCAGATAATTACATAATGAGTTGTTTCATTACCAAAAAAAGTAAAAATATGCGACAACCCTTGTTGACTGCCCGGACGATTTAGCTGCTGTGGGCGTATGTTTCGTTGCCTGGCAACCTATCTTTATAATACATGTAATTTATTGTTATTGTTCTCACTATGAAGTAGATCAACAAAATCATTTATCTAGGTCCACATCAGAAGGAAAATAATTGTATTCTGTTCATACCAGCTTACAGTACATTAAAACATAGCAACAATGTTGTAAACACTATTTTTAACATGCAGACACACATTAAGATAAACATTATTTCTTAGTATATTAATCATTTGAGTATTAAACAAAAGGGTGTGTTTACTAGTAAGTAAGTATCTTCTTGCCAATAAATTATTAATTAAACTAACCTATCAATCATTTATGCTGAACTTGTTTATAATTTAATACAGTAAATTGCCTATAATTAACATGTATATTGTATTGCACAGCAAAACAGAGCATCTTGGCATAACCAAATTACAAATAAGATTACCTGCTATGCTTCAGAAAATCCAAATAAGTGTTGTTTATAACTTTATGGATGAAATGAGGGGATTGTTCGGAAATGACGTAAAATTGGCTTCATACCATTTGTTTGTATAGTAGGCTGATCAACATGTTCTGATGATAATCAGTCACACCGAACCCTCATAGTTATAAGTTGGAACATGGTTATTCCAAGATGAAGCAATAGAGGCTCAAATATATTTTATCATCATATTAGCCTTCATCAATTTCATGTAAGCTATGTACAAATGTATTAATAAATTATGAACATACATATTTGTCATTTTGTATTTAGTTATAAATTATTTCCATCATTTCAATGTCACCCTGATAATGTAATGGTAATACATTAATGCATATATTGAATATAGAGGCATTACATTATCACTTACATGAAGAAAACAAGTCTGTAATTTGTATGAATCTTAATACACAATGGATTTTTTTCGTCAACACCAGAGTGGGAATACCCCTTTAAGTTAGCTTTTGATACACCCAAAGCAATGATTGAAGTGAATTATTTACTTTAATAATAATTTATCATGGGTGATACCCTAATATATAAATCTTACCTGACTAAAGTAAACACAAGATAAATCATTGTCTTTATTATTTGATATTATGATGGTATTTCCCTTTATTTATTATTAATAGTAATATATCCAGACAACAGTGATATACAGGGCTGTAACTAGCTCAGAGCAACAAGGGGTGGGAAGTGTTCTCAGGGGTGATGTAAAATTGATGGACAATGTACATGTATATATATATTGTTTTATGATCTACAATTTTTTCACAGGCGATGGGGGTGGGGGAAATTTAGTTACGGGACTGGTGATAAACAGTGAGGTGCAATGAAGGGAGCAGAAGCACATTTATAATCCTGCTAAATATCTCACTCTCCATCCCCCATTTTGGGCAACTAAATGGTATATCTTTATCTTTAATTTAAACCACTTCAAGGCAATGTTTCTCCTCATAAAATGGGGGGGGGGGAGTGTGTCACAGTGGCTAAGTGGTTAAGACGCTGGCTTGCTATACTGGAGGTCAGGTGTTCAATCCTTGCATTGTCTTTGTTGCAGGACAGAGGTCAGAGGGCCTGACAAGGACAAATGTATAGTCATTTTGATGGGACGGAAAATGGAGGTCCTGTGTACACATTGGTATGCACATAAAAGATCCCTTGACAGTTGGAATTCGATACTAGAGTAGGTCGCAGTGCTGCTGTCCAGGCAAAATTTCCCTCATAGCACAGTGTATGGCATTAGCCCAGTTCGGAGCAAAACAGTAGGATGTTAAACTTCATTTCATTTCCTCATAAAATGACATTTTGTATTTCATAACAACAATAACATGAGGCCTCCTTTAGTCCTTTATGTACATTAACCAACCTCATGTAACTACATGTATTGACAACCTGAATTTTTTCATTTATCTGTGGCAGTTTTGTGCTTTGTCAAAAAATCTACATCACTTAATGTTCTTTCTCAATAATGTCAATTAAGTTATAAATACTAATAGGGGAATGCGACTATATTCTAAAAGAGAATGAAACATTCAATTCCAATCTGATCTGGGGCCTATTTCACGAAATTTTAACTAAGATAAGATCCCAATTTTAGTAATTTGATTGGATAATATTAGATTGATTTTAGTGCTTAGCCAATCAAAATTGAAGTATCTACTAAAATTGGATTTTATCTTAAGTTAAAATTTCGTGAAACAGGGCCCGGAGCTTTTATTCACTTCATGCTTCATCAGGATGCAAAGGGAGGTAACTTTAATGACTTGTATGGATGGAGACCACCAGTAATTTTCACATTGACTTTAATGTTAATTCTAGTCTTTCCCTGACTTAAACTTTTCTCTAATTTTCATTCAATTGAATGCTTTTCACTGCAGATCGAACTACAACTAGCCATGTCTTTACTCCCAAATTTCTGAAATTGTCCACCAAAACTTTGAGATACCCAAACTTGAAGACGCATACATGTCTACTATAAACAACTAATAACCATCCACTGTATTTATCACTGTAATTAAACCTCTTAACTCTGTTATCCTTCCGCCTCAAAACCATGAATATTTCACAAACCCTGGCATCTTGAAATGGCAATTATAGTTTATTCCAGTATACCATAGCAAAGATCATAATTTTAAAATCGATGGACACCAACATTTTCTAGCTTGAAGTGTTATGCACACAATCTGTCACAGAAAGCTTCCACACGATTGACAGCTACTTCCCTACTAACTGGATGATGATATATGCACACTAACACACCTTGTGGTAAATTATTAATAAGTAATCCTGTACCATTCCTATCACAAGCAGTTCCATATATACTAATAAAAAAATGATAATAATTTAGTACAAATATATATAGGGTCTGGTAAATTCTGGTCTAGGCTACATTCATTTTTTTAATGGGGTTGGGGGAGTTATATAATGCAGGCATGCACTAAATATTGGGATTCTTTTTAAAATACAGATGTGACGTATCCTGATGATGGCGTACCATTATTTCAAATAAATGTACAGCCACTGTACCAATCATACATTATTAAGATGGCAGAAAATATTGGACTCGCATGATGATGGCAAAAGCCTTTGCAACAGAATGTTTCTAAACTTAAAGTTAAAAGCCATGAGCAAGACCTTGCATGATATACTGATAAAACACTAGGGCAGAAGACCTTGTGCAGGATCAATATCCTACTAAATGCCTCATTGTCAACCTTTCAACTACACTATATATTACATAGTTTCACTATATTTTACAATGATAAAACACATATTTACCTCTTATACGTTTGACATATAACTCTGAATTTGAATCGAGTATTTGGTACATATATTTCATTAAGTTCTTCCTCCTGTTTAGGTTTAGGATTGAACAAGGAGAGGAAATATTTCATGTCAGCCTGCAAAAAAAATTACACAGCTAAACATACAATTAAGCACTTTCGATACCACAATTCAGGTGTCTGACTAGAAGATATACAGTAATCTTAGCTACAGATTACTACAGTTTCAATCCCTTTGTTGACCGAGAAAGTTCCTGGAGAACGGAGGACCTGGTAAAGAACGTACTGTCTTGTCTACCAGATGGGACCCCAAAAAATTGAGATTATGCAACATTCAGCAAAATTTCCGTCTTAGCATACTGCATATTATTCTCATATCTTTGGTACTCACACAGGCCTACTATTACCAGTACTTTATATTTAAAAATAAAATACCTGTTTTAGATGGCTAAGTTCTCCATAATTAAGTACTGGTATTCCTTGTTTAGTCGACATGCATGCACCAGATACAGTAGACTCATATTCTGTCAACAAATATTCTGAAATCAGAGAGCAGGAGAGAAAGACTGAGAGACACACACATTGCAGGACAGGAGATCCTACTCCTTGACACATATAAATTGCGGAGAATCAAAATCTTGCGCTTCACTCAATGACAGCCCTTATGGTGTAACACAGGCAAGTTAATCATTTTGACGCCCTACATGTATATCTAGTAGGCCTTTGGATTTTAGGCCTTGTCAAATAAGTGCTTGTAAATGTGTGTGTCAATTTAATTTAGCCAGATTTAATCTGATATTAATATTGAATAATGACATACAGTAGTATATAGAGGCCTACCTTTTACAAAGTCATTCCAGTTCTGAGTAGGTTTCCCTTGAATTTTGGACATAATTTAATACTTGTAGTAGGTGTGTAGGCCTACCATAGGCCTATATTACCGGTATATATTGTGAACTGGAAGCTGCCTAATAATTTATTTGCATATTATTATAATTGATTATTATACAAATAGTAGCCTATACACAAATAATAAGTCCTACTACAGTTACAGTACTTCAACAACAATATATCAAAATCAAATGTTCTTATTTAAATTTAAAAGTATTTTTTTTATGTCTTAAATTCTCTGAATTTTAAATTATGAATAATGATGTATAATTAACAGTAACACCACTTTAACTTTGGGGTATGTGATGTGATCTAGGGCATGTCTAAAAATAAGTAAGACGCCCTAAGTAAGACTTTAAACCAAATACGTTAATCCAGGTCCATGGTTAATCATATTCCATATAATATAATAATTATAACGCTTTATCATCAAAGATTACTTTCAACGACGTTCTTTCCCCTATCCACAGGTTACCTCCCTTCTTCAAATTGACATCAACATGGAGAAGTGCGAAAACATATTTTTAGGCATCATTCCAGATATTTGTGATTATTTATGTGAAGTAAAATCATTACAGAAGTCTGAACTAGATTTTATAGTTACTGCACCAGCAAGACCCATCGAGAATGAAAGGTTAAAAGAATATCTTGATGTTCTTTACTCCAAGATAAAAAGCTGTTTTCATGGTGAAAGTGAAAGTAGAGAATTTAAAGATAAAATCTCACCAGAAAATTTGTCAATGTCTGAAAAAACGTAGGTTTGACTAATTTGATCCAAATATAATATTATTCTCTAAAATATTACAAAAAAATTTTACAAGATTTATCACATTTGTGATTATTGCAGGGTGGTACTTTTTACCGCCGACCGTCGTGAAATTACCGCCGCATTGCCATTGTAAATGTTGTAATGACTTTCGACCGAAATATATTACCGCCGACCAAACGCTTAATGATTCCTTGTTACCGCCGACTGTATGAAATTAATTAAATTATTAGTGACAAATAAATAGATTTGGATAAATAATAAATAGGCCTACACATACAGTGTTTGATAAAAAAATATTGATAAATACGGTCCACGATAATGTCCAACACAGCACCAATTAAATGATGAGATCTCACACAAACAACCACATTGAGGGCAACTGAATGCACCACTCTGCAGTGAAAGGTTGATTCTTTACCGCCTCACGTCTCTTCTGCTGGTCGCAATATGTTAGATTTGACTTTCAATTCGGAACTATCAAAATCAATTCCTGAGGTTAAAATCATGTGGACAAATTACTATTGGTGGTACTCCGTCTTCAATTCGCTATTGGTCACCAAACCGTTTCGTGCTACTTAAACCAGTTCTTCCAACAGAAAATATTAGTTTTGACCCAAAGCAATAGGCCTACAGCTCAACAATATCAACAGACTCCTCCATAAATACACTCCCCCCCTACCCCCCCCCCCCCGATCACTCCCTTACCTGGGAAATGTAACGACAAGCGAATGTCAGACATATTTGATAGGATGCCGATTCAAACGGAACCCATCGACATGGATTTTTCTTCTCATTCTTTCCTGTGTCCCATAAATGTGCAAAGTTTATAAAACAATAAATTCATGTCAGCTAAGGACTGTTATAAGGCGATTATAGAAAAAGAATATGTGTTTATGGAAAGCCCCCCCCCCCCAGGTAATATAAGTCTAATATGTGGTTTTTAGTAAATAATAAAGATAATTTAGAAAGACGAGGGGAGGGACAACGAATGACTTATTACGACAACTGTGGTGTTTGGGATTCGGGAAAGGGGAGGTGTCATTCCCAAGACTATCAGGCTGATAATTTTGGGTGTATTTTTAAAAAAGGGGTACAATATTGTGAGAGAAAATGATCAGATGGGAAAATCTTGTTTGTACCACTAGTTCCACAACCCACGGACATTATTACTATGCATCGTTACGAAACTGTAAGTAAGATTAATCGTACACTCACCCTTTTGTACAACAGATAGTGCATAAGAAAGGTGAAGTCCCCTCTGTTATGTGTTATACATGTACTTAACCAAAGATCAAATTGTTGACATGAACAACTTTTTAAAAGAACTCAAAGTCTCCAATTTTGGGAATGGACCGTACTTTTAACATGGGGACCTATTATGTGACGCGATTGTATACAAGAGTGAGCGAGTTATCAGGAAAAAACAAAAGATTTTCACATTACAATGCGGTCGGCGGTAAAAGGTATTTGGTCGGCAGTAATTACACGGCGGTCGGCGGTAAGAAGCAATTAGTTGACGGTGGTCGGCGGTAAAAAGTACCACCGATTTTTGCATATCTGTTTCGGGACTACAACTAATTTTAAGGTAGAAAGACAAGGGGCAAGACTAAAAAAAGATCTTTAACTTTGTTAATATTAAAAATATGATTATTCATAAAATAGCCATACAGGAGGCGTACTTGTGAATGGGATCATATGTAGAGAATATCCAAGTTGTAAGCCATAACAACGTTTTCTTGGTACCTCGTAGGTCCTTTAGGAACTATCTGACTCGGAGCAGACGATGTTTCCTTGTTGATGTCCACTCATATCTCTCCTCTGCCACCATCATTTCAAAGTAGGGCCTACCCTATATTATTAGGCTACCTAATGTCATGGGTAGAGAATATCCAAGTTGTAAGCCATCTGCCATAACCACAGTTTCTTGGTGCCTTGTGTAGTAGTTCCTTTTAGGAACTGTATCAGAGCGTACAATGTCCACTCATATCTCCCTTGTGCATTATTAGGCTACCTTATGCATCAATCAACTACATCTCAATAATATTTGTTGAGAATTAAGGCTAGTCCAATAATATTAAAGATGTGCTAACCAGACTTTTTAATTAACTCCAAGTAAACAACTCACTCCATGTCAGTAAATCACCCATAAAATTCAGTGAAATATGAACTGTCTTCTTTTATACTTTACAGACATCAAGAACAGGATGAAAAAATATTATATCCAGTGGATGACAAGTCTCATGAGAATACTGTTCAAATAAGAGCTAGTAAGAGTGAAATAGACAGAAGAATTGAATCATACATGAACCAAAAACAGAATGAAGTCAATGAATTTAATAAAAGAGAATTTAGTTTTGGCAGTGGACTAACCACGGACAATTGGAGTTGTGCTAGAACCGATTCAGTATTTATTCCAAGGGCTGGTTCTAGAAGTCACATTAAAATAACCAAAGTTGTAAATTCATTTGGACCACAGACACAGCTCTTGAGCACCAATCAAGATGAAATTTGTAGTGAACCATCCAAGAAACAGGAACAAGATGTATCGGGCATGGAGGAAAGACTTAAAAATATTGAAACTCACTCCCATGTCAATAATGAATCTAAAGACGTATGTGCTAGATTGAAGACATTAGAGAATAGAATTTTATTTTTAGAAGGCCTTTCACCAGAATACTTTAATCATATACCAGCAAGAAAACATGTTAAACGATCTCATGAACCAAAAATCAATCAAATTAGTAGTCAATCTAGCATCTCACTGGCAGATATAGATTCTCAGATACAAATGTTAAGAGAATCATTACTTAATAAATAGTATCTGTATGTAGTTTATGTATAGGTCTATTTATATTATAATGTCGGTTTTTGTATTGATGATTTATGAAATAACATTTTTGGAGGATGGTTTCTTTAATTTATAACTGACTTACAAGATGGAAAGTGTTCAGTTGTGGTTCAAGAGAAATTTGACTTTAATAAAATGGTGATGCTTTCATATTCAGATTATTGTAGCAAATATTTTTACTGGATATCAAAGTTTTTGTCAATGTACTTGGCTTGTGGGATATCTTATAATGTTACTTAAATTTGTTTCCGATTTGGTTAATGATTTGTTCTCTCAAGATTTATTAGGTCATTTAGTTGTGTAACCTGAAAATTTATGATAGTTCTTAAAACCTTGAAAAATAAACTTACAGACTGAAAGTGATAAGTAAGCTCACAATAAATAAAATATTAAAAATCCATAAATGTGTTTGGCAGATGATTGTTCGTCATTAGCATGTTAAACAGTATAATTACACCAGCTATTGAAACTATTAAAGTTCCAATTTCACTTTTTCTAAGAAAGTCAAAATATAATTATTTCTATGTTTTTTGCTCAAAAGGTTGTCAACTCACTATTATACGATCATGGATAAAATTTTTGGGGGGTTAAAAAGGGTAACACTGGTAGATTGAGGAAATAGTTACTCAATTACCTCCCTTGTTTTCCCATTCTTCTACATGGACGGCCATCTTCAAACGTTTGAATTTGAAGTTGAAAATGATATTTTTGCCAATTTCTCAACTGGCAATAGTGAATTATAGGATTAATAGGATTATTCTTTTTAAGGTAGGACTGTTTATAGGTTCAATCTATTTTGGGGCTTTATTTTCATAAATTTTAAAAATATAACTTAAAAAAATGCTATTGGAACTTTAAACATTGTCACAGTCAACATAGAGAAAGTAGAAAAACAAAATATTAATACATGTTTTGGTTTTCACTAATTAACTCATTCGGCAGCTAGATATAGGGTACCGGAATTGCCGAGGTTTGCCGAGTGTAGTTAACTGTCTCTCAAACTAACGCGATAACTCGCGTGACTTGTTTTAACGCACGTACCACATGGCATTGTGATTTTACACTAGGATATTAGCGAGTATATGTTGACATATTGACGGCTATTAAAAAAAGTCGAAGCAATTTTTCGACCTTCATCCACATATACGTCGACGCAATTTTTCGATCGTCATCCATATATATATATATATGTCGAAGCCGAGTATAAGACGAACTCCCGGTCGCCACGAAAAAAAGGATCGACTTATACCCCGTAATGATGATTTAAATTATGGTTGTCACAGGATCACTGTGCCGTACGTGTCTATCATGGACGAATGAATAAAAACATTTGAAAGTTATGTGACAGACAAAAACTACAAATTGTGTAATGAAAAAATAAATGTATTGTTAAAATAAATAAATGTATTTATAAGACTCGTACACAATTTAATCATATGGAAGAAATAGCTAGTACTCGTTGACTATTTTGTTATTTGATTTCAGATCGAATCACCGATGTTTTTATAATAAAGTTAATGTTAATCGTATTGTTTGTATGATTGTTTGATTAGTGTTTATTGTCAGTATCAGAAAATGCCGAAGTTATGTCACGTATCATTGGAATTCTCCAATGGAGATTCTGTCGGGGAAAACATCCATTGTTTCTCTCTCCGTGTATTTGATGTTCCATCAGGGAATTATATCCAATGACGATTCAAATTTACCTAACAACTGGTCAGTGAATCCATCAATATATTATCCAGTTATTATTTTAATATCTACCGGTACCTGAAATTCACAAGCTTGTTTTGAATATTTTACCGGATTATAGAAAGAATATCCATATCCCGAAAGTAAACTATGTCGTGTGGACGACTTTACCAACGTATTGCTATATCTTCAAATTAAACTAAGTCTGTATTACTATATTTTCAAAATTAAACTAAGTCTTGTGGACGACTCAACCATGGAGTGTGGACGACTCCACCAACGGGTGTGGACGACTTAACCAGGTTTTTCGTGTGGACGACTTTGCTTGTGGACGACTTGACTGGCATTCAAATACGGTACATATAACACTTTTCATGTCACTAAGTAATGTCTGTAATGGCTGTATTTATAGATTTGAAATTGAATAGGGTTTATCAATTATAGCTCGCAAGATTTTTCTCAGTAATTGGCTTCCAGCATGAAAAGCTAACATTAGCCTTTTGACTGTTGCTATTTCCAAAACCTAGTGCCGAGTTCACAAAGCAATCTCAGACTTAAGTTAAAAATTTACTCAACTTTCAATCACTGTTTAAGAGAAATATCTTTGATCCAGAAGCACACAAATTTACACATAGTATCTTATTGATGTATCTGATATATCACAACAACAAAATTTTTATAAAGAGCTTTATTTTAGTTAAAATAATGCAAACAATTTTGAGTAAATTCTCAACTTAAGTCTGAGAATGCTTTGTGAACACAGGATATTTTGTTAGCAGGAACTTGAAGTAGGTGGGGGTGTCTCTCCTGAAAGAAGATTTTGAAAAAATGAGCCGGTGTCAATGATGATTTGTGGCACATATCTCACTGGACTCGAATATGATATACCTAATTGCATCAGCTTCGTCATCCTAATCATGGACCTTATTATAAGATCGACATAAAGCTAAAATTTACACATTTCATAGAAACAGAGTAATCTGTGAAAGTTTCATACTGTCACATTGCGTGGAGGGGGGGGGAGCTGCGAAGCACCTAGGCCCTCTACTTGGATCTGCCACTGGGGATAACTAAAAATGGGGGCTCCCTAATCTGATTGATGAATGACAAGTAATTTCTAAACAATAATTTCTCCCTTGCGGCCAACACCAATTATTTTATGGAACTAGTGTACTTGTAGTTTGTATGAGAATATGTTCCGGCGTGTTTCGCCCTTGTCAGTGGTGCAGGACAGGGAGGCTGGCAAGGGACAAATTATAGTCATTTGGAAAGGACGAAAAACCGAGGTCCTGAGTACACATAATAGATCCTTTGGCAGTTGGAATTCGATATGAGAGTAGGCTGTAGTGCCACTGTCCAAGCAAAATTTCCCTCATAGTGCAATGTATGGCATATGCTCGTTTTCTCCCCTTTTCCTGCATTTTTGTGGTTGACTTTTTTGTCTAAAATTTGAAAAAAGGGATCAGATTTGCAATTCCATAGCAGGTTTTGATACTAATGATATAGCGGGGGGATAGGGGGTGTAAAGTGTCTTTGTGCAGGTCTTTTGCATCAGGAGTGACATTTTGACTCCAGTCAGGCGGTGCCAGTCGTCGGTGGTTGGAGGGGCAAAGCTGGGGCAAAGTCCAAGGTTAAGGGGGCAAAGGCACGAGTTTCAATTAGGGGTGGGGTGGGGGTCTCCACCAGAAAATTTTGAAAAACAGGTTGCCGGAAATGCAGTCTGGCAGTATTTCAGGCAATGATCGTTGAGGTAAATTGTCAAACGGACGGACTTGCGAACCCCAACGAATCCCACTCACGAGCGCCAATGTAGGGTGTACTTAAGGAGGGTATGGGGGACCTCCCCCAGAAAATTTTGAAAAATAGACTGTTGGAAATGCTGTCTGTCAGTATTCAGTCAATCGTCGAGATAAAGAAATCTGACCACATACCGTCCGTCGCCTTATCACTATACGACCAGGGCCTTGTTTCACGAAATTTTAACTAAAGATAAAATTCAAATTTTAGCGGATACTTCAATTTTGATTGGCTAAGAACTAAAATCAATCTAATATTGTCCAATCAAATAACTAAAATTCAGATCTTATCTTAGTTAAAATTTTGTGAAATAGGCCCCTGATATCAAAATGGCAAACGAACAGACTTGCGAACCTCAACGAAGTTCCTTTATGAGCGCCAAAGTAGCGAGTCCTTGTGGGGTTTGGGGGACCTCCCCAAGAAAACTTTGAAAAATAGACTGTTGGAAATGCTGCCTGATCACTAGTCTTTCCTACCCCAGAGAGGAAAGTGTCAAATGAAACTCAAGTCCCCAATAATTTGAAAAGTAGTCTGTCCGAAATGCAGTCTGACAGTATTTCAAGCATTGATCTTCGAGATAAATAGAGCATAACAGATACCGCCTGTCGCCAAATCATTAGTTTATCCGACCAGAGAAGAAAGTGACTCAAAGTTAATGAATATTTTCGCCACTTATTTTGTGAAATGAACTTGCAAACCTCAACTAAGTCCCCAATAATTTGAAAAGTAGAGGGCCCGAAATGCAGACTGGCAGTATTTCAGGCATTGATCTTCGAGATAAATAGAGCTTAACAGATACCGTCCGTCGCCAAATCACTAGTTTATCCGACCAGAGACGAAACTTTCGACCGGGCGGAGTAAGAGTGACTCAAAGTGAATGAATATTTTCGCCACTATATTTTGTAAAATAGATTGCCGTGAATGCGAACAGGTAGAATTTCAGACAATGGTCGTTGAGATAAAAAGAGCTGGCCAGATCACATTTTTTTTTTATTTTCGAATATTATTGGGGGGGAGGCAAACAGAGGGCAGGTCATATTTTTGGGGGTGCAAATGCCCTCCCCCCCCCCCCCCTTGCCACCTCCCCCCCCCCCTTGGCGCCGCCACTGGGTACACCCCCCCCCCCCCCCACACACACACACACATACACACACGCACACACACACACCCACACACAATATTATGATGAGGAGCATGCCCAATGTGGTCCCCTGTGTGTCTCTAAAGATTTGAACCAACGGAATGTTTAGCAAAAAAAGGTATAAGCCTATACTGCCATTAAACATTGAAGTCAAAGGGAAAATTATTGCGAGCTGAATCCAGGTATTGTTAGAGTGACCTCCCCTTTATGTTTTTATTTCAAGATGGCCACTTTCGCATCAGGTAAAATAAACTTGAAATGTTTATCCTTTTATTATTTATCCACTTTTTAAAAGATGAATGCATTATCCATGTGTATAAACCCTAATTTTAAATATTTACATTCAGGTTACATTGATTATTCAGTCAACATCGTCCCCAATTCACGAAAAAACGTTCTAAATAATTTTGTATTCAACATTCATTTGATTTGGTCATTTGTATTATTAATCGATTGTGACAATGAGTCTTCTACTACTATGAGTATCAGCCAGGACTGACACGTTTTGCTTTGTGTTACGATTCGTACACATTATTCAAGACAGGGTGATACTTAGTGATAGTTGTATAAAATCATATGTTATGGACCGATTGGTCTGAAATTTGGTGTGAGAGCATAATTAGTAGTATTAGTGATCCTGAACAACCTTGCCCTCAGCAAATTTCAAGTGTCTAGGACCACGGCAAGTACTAGGTGTATGAAAGTGCATTGCCATTAGCGCCGATTTACCTAGGGTTTAGCAAGTAATTTGGTAAAGTGGGACCCATCAATAATAATGATTAATAATAATATCCTAATTTTCTGGTCCATTCTTGATTTGAAAACATGCTATAATGAAGACAGACATGCATCATGCACTGTGCCAATCAGATAGTGTTTTTTCCGCCTGCTGGTGACTGAATTACAACTACCAATGGATTGAATACCAAAACCTCTGGTTAGTAATTACAAGCCGGTGTAGATTACCCACCGCTGGTACATGTACCTTATTTACTCCTGTGCTTAGCCTACTCACTGAAGAACAATAAGAGTGAATCATAACCACACTGGAGTCAAATCAGTAACTGTTACTATTTGTAAAAGTTTTGTTCAAATCGGTCAACACATCCTAGCTAGGAGGTAAATTGAAAAGTAAAAAAAAAATATTGTTTATGGGTTGCGATTTGGCAAGTTTGATCAAGCAAGATCAAGAAACAAACAAACTCACAGAATAACATCTCAACAATAATGGTAAACTCCCAATAATAATATGTAAACTCTCTGCTGCATCGTATAAGATTAAAGTAGCTAAGTCTCTAACTCAATATCATCCAAAATCTTCGACAATGAAAACACAAATTATTTGTTAATTTAATTCAACATTGATGTTGTGATCTTACCGGGAAAAGACAGGCTTCTGATATCCAATATTTAAGACATTCATATATGATCATTTTATGCGTTGCGAACTATTTTGGTAAATTCTAGGCCCCAAATATTAGCAATTTAGCTCCTTTAACTAATATCCCAGTTCTCACTTTTTATGAAAATAGAAAAACTAATAATATAATATAAAATATAAGCCCACATGTAGACCTATATGTAACTCATGCTGTTAAATTTCAGTTTCATACTCAAGCAACCAGGACAATCAGGGAACCTAGTCAAACCTAGAATAAGTCATGCATTAGTAAGGCTTGATGTTTTAGCATGAGATAGAGAGAGAAGGGTTTAGCAGTCATAAGAAACAAACTAAGTTATTTCTCTACTAGTAGGCCTACTACTGTGTGAAAGAAAAAAAATATTTATTGAGATTTAATTAATAATATATTCTTTTGTTTTTCACTCTCTTTTAGATAACCAAACCTCATATTGGTTGAAGTTCTTTACAGACGCAGGTATTCCAGCTGGAGATGCAGCTAACTATGCTGTAACATTTACAGATAATAGGATACATAAAGAAATGTTGTTAGATCTATCCAAAGAATATTTGAAAGATATGGGAATCAGCATTTTGGGAGATATAATAGCTATTTTGAAGCATGCTAAAACAGTTAATTCTCAGGTTGGCATGATAGGTTTTTCCTTTTATTGGAAGGTTAGGTAGGCCTATCAATCTGGAAGACTAGATGTTGGGTGTAGGGCCGGCTGACTAGTGCCCATGTGTATCAGTTAGTTTATACTGCCACTCCCCCAGGTGTGACTTAAATGTGCAATGACAAAACAATTGTGATATTTTATATGGTAATCAAGACTTTTGATCCATGAAAGCCGACTTTGCCATAAGAAAATATGAAGAAAGCAAATGATATTAGATTTGAAGGGGTGTAGGCAAGCATGACAGTCAACATAGTGTACAGATGACTGAGAACCATGAATTTTCACTCTCTTACATATACCCATTTCAAAGAGATACACATAATGAATAAATAGGCAATAAATGTTTAAAGTGGATTCAGGTAGCTTTAATATAACTTTTATAAGCTTAAATTAGTTGTGTAAATGATAGCTTTTAGTGTTGATACAGTGGAACATGTGTCATTATTTAAACTACCCAGTACAATTACTGGTACTAGGAGGTAAATTTGATTTTTAAAAAAGCATGGTTTTATTCTTGTTTTCAAAGAAAAGTTATAAAATATGAAACTGATATCCATGTTTTAATTTGGTTTCTTTTACAGATAGCAAGGGATCGTGCACTCAAAGGTGCTGACATATTAAGTCAGAATAACAACAATGGAAATTCCCCAGTTCCGAAAAAATCTACAGGTAAAATTTTCTTTCCAGTAGCGACATTTAAAATGCATAAAAAAGTGATTGTTGGTCTACTTGTGGTAATAAAATAAGCTGCTTGATATTTTACTAAAATTTATAAGATAGATATATGTGATCAATTAAGTTTTGCAACTAAAAGGACAGATTGCCAATCTACAGAATGAAAACTGACTGAAGATTAAAGCTGCAACTATAAGCTAAATTTTGTTATTTTCAGCTGCCAGTAGAATGGTGGGACATTATATGAGAAAACATACAGAATCAGCACCCATGAATAAAGCTCCCTCTCCTAAACCTGAAATAGGTAATAAGTCACATTATAAGATGACAATAAACTGTGGTGGTATAAAGTCTGTTAAGTTTTATTTATTGTTTATTTATTTACTACATTTACTACCTGTTATATGTTGTGATATAAAAACATTTGATTATTTTAGAATCAAGAAAGTCATCAGTTTTTGATCGTCTTGGCGCTGATTCTTCAAGTCCAACATCGCTACCCCAAAGAACAATTACAGGCTTAAGTTCTTCTCCCCAGGTAAACATTTTATACAAACTTTTAATAGATATTGAAATATATGTTCATGTTTGAATTTTACCACGCCTACCTGTAGCATGTCCTTATGCAATCAATGTATCATGGTTATAAGCTGAATATTATTAGTCTCCTACAAGTGGAACTATCTATAGAGATTTTTTCAATCTGTTTCACAGAGAATTACTTACGAATTATCTCTGTCACAGATGACTGTCTACAACACATGCATTGACTTCACGCGGCGTCAGTCATTGGCTCAACGACTCGTGCATTGTTTACACAACACCTAACTGCTTCGGGCAAAATGATGCATTTCACTCATTTTAATACTCATTTACACTCATTTACACTAAATAGAAAATATATTTTAACTACAAATACTTCAAACGTCTTTATTTATTTTTCTTATACTTCAAAAAAATGTTTGAGAATTTAATTTGTCGGAATAAAAAAGTTAATATGCCGAACTCATTAAGTCTTGTCGATGTCATGCTAATCAGTGATTGTAGTGGCCAAGCGAATGTTCACTGCAGGATCAATTTGAGATTTTTTGTGTAATGCATCAGAGTTCACATCTTTCAGAGAAATTATGACCATTCAACTTGAAAACAGTTTTGAAGATTTTTTCTATTTGTATTGGAAATCTTGAACTGAATTTTAATCTGTAATTTTCAGCAATTTCCAATATCTCAAACAGTTAAATTTATAATTGTTACCTGTACATGTTTTATATAGTAAATGAAGAACAACTGGATTGCTTGAACAACTTAGCTGCACTGGACATATGTTTCATTGTCTGACAACCTATCTTTATTATTTCTTACAGTCATCAGTATTTAATAGATTAGGTGATAAAACAACATTAAAAAGGCCAGCTTCTTCTACCTCATTAGATGAAGATGATGTTACAAGTGATAAACCTCTAGAGTATGCTGGTTTGTTTAAACTTTCTCCTAATAAGGTGAAAAAAGTAGCCGTAGCCAGCCCACCAGCACCAGTTAAAATTACTACACTGAAAAAATTACCCAATATTAAAAAGACAATAAGTAAGTTTTTTATGATCTGTGGGCGCAGTACTATCCCTTCATGGAGTTACCCATCCCTACTCCTTGGGATAAACTTTTTGCCCTGACTTTGAATTTTGGTCTCCTGCATTCACTATGTGAGCTTTAATTCCTCAATAGTGTGCGAATATTGACCTAAAAACCCAATAAGTATAGTTTTTACATATTAGCATCATAATGAAATGTGTAATTCCAAGCATAATGTCAGGAACTTTATTTGCTGCATTCACATAAATGTCATGACATCCTGTAAATGAATGTTTTGATTTATTTCACCATGACCTGTGTCAAATTTTATTGATTTGTAAAAACACTGTTAATTCATAATAATCACAAAACATTTAGCCAAATTTCCAGATTTGTTGTCATACCTAAATTCCTATTATATATTCTCTAATAAAGAACTCAAGGCTGTAAAGTGAGTGTATATACATTTGATTTATTTTAACAAATTATTACAGTTGTTCAAAAAGCAGAGGTTACAACAACATCATCAACTACTGCTGGTATATTCTCACCTTACGCAACATCGGCAGCTGAATCACGTAGTGCTAAGGCAAGGTTGGGTAAAAAAGTTATCACAGCTCCAGCTAGTAGTACAACAGATAGTAAGAATGAAGGCGCAGTGAAAACTACAACTAATATGAAAATTAAAGTGGCAGGTACTGGTGCTAAACGTGAATTTGAAGGTAAAATTATAATTATTTACTTTCAAGTTTCATAGTCTTTTCAGCAACTGTATATTTAGGGTCTGTTGGAATCAAAATGAATAGATATTGCAAAATACAAAAGCGTCATTCAAAGTACACAATGGCATACAACAAATTCATAGCATTTAGTTAGTATAATGGTGGTTCAGATTGAAGTAGACACAGAAGTATAAACAGTACAGGAAGAAAGCACAGAACGTACAGTTACTGTATGTCATAGATACATATTTCTAAACATAGATAGTAAGAGAAACAACTAAATCATCTTTCCAATTATTTTCTCTCATAATTCAGTGAAACAAAACTATTTATTACACTCCCAATTTTTACAGAATATCTTTTACTGTTATTAAAAAAGAACGACTGAATTTGATTTTATTTACTCTCTATCCAATAAATTTGATGATATTTTGCTTGTTTGTTTTAAGGTGCAGGTTTAAGGTTAAGAAAACGACTTGGAGCAAAGATAGAAGAACCCAGTACAACGACTACTGATAAAAAAGATGGTGGAGTGTTTGGTAGATTGGGCAAAAAAGTTTCTTCGTGATTCTATGTTGGACAATTTTCACCACGAACAATTGTTATTTATTGACTTCTCTGGTAGAAGACCATCCTCATATCATTGTATCTATTTACTCATTGTGGACTTATTTAATCTCAGGGTTAATAATTTTGAAAAATTGGACATTTATCAGGTTCAAGTAGAAATAAATCCTATTACGTGCATCTTTGCCAATGACCTAACACATTCAAATAATCTGACAAGACAAATGAGGTAAGAAAGATAAAAGATGGCGTAACTTGGTGACACATGTTAGTTTGCCTAATATTCTTGGATATTTGACAAAATTCCTAATGAGGTCAATATCTGTGACAGGGCTTTCATTCAGTTGTTATCTAGTAATAGACATATAATTATTTGAATTTATAGATAAATAAACAAGTAAGAGGATAATTTTAACGGATAGGACAATGTTACATTATGTCCATTTTCTAACAGCATCCACATAACCAAGAATCATGATTGCTACATTCAGTTTTGTTGTTAGGACACACAAATATTTCTGTTGGATTGTGGAGGCTGCCATAATTGACCTAAAAGTACTTAAATTATTTTAATGAACCAACCTCAGTAACTTATCAGAAGTCACAACTCATCAATTACATCCGATCTGACCTGAGTTGGCATTTGAAAAGTTCTATAGAGATCCTAGTTCGTGTTGATTACTACATGTATATAATATTTATATACAAAGTGATATTAGGTAAGATTTATGGTGAGTAAATGAGTATATATGATTAATGAGATTTGCATATTTGACATAATAGTCATGTTAATATCCTAATGTGAACTTACTTAAGGTGAATGGTAAATTAGATTTAGAATACCCAAATTGTGTCTCAAACCCCCCTTGCCTTATTAGTCCCTATTTTTTGTAACAATATAGTAGTACAATTCATGTGATGTTTTCAAACATAGAATAAAATGTTTGTTAAAAATTGTGCAACACAATGACCTTCGAATGAACTGAATTTGTTCTCCATGTAATATATGTACTTAATTGTTTGTTTGATTAACTTGTGTAACTATGATCAATTTTTATTTCAGATCTGATTTTGATTTAAGGATTAGTTTCTTGTGTTTATTTTTTAAAGTGTATAGTTTATTCTGAATATAAGTAACTTTGGAATGAAAAAATTTAAAAAAAAAAGATTCTGACAGTCTAACTTGTCAACCTCCTGAAATTTATCTCCTGTCTAGGCTAAACCATTTTAATTTTTTACATTTTCAAGGTCACGATAAATAAAGCCAGTTCGTGAATGATGTTTTGTTTAATATTTTAAAAGATGGGAGCTAAGAGCTTTTGAGAAAAACAATTAGGCGTTAAATATGTTTTTTTCCTGAAGAAATAGGAAGCAAAATTTTAACAGGGGTTCTCGAAGAACGAATCATATTGGTGTGGCATTGTTACGTATCGTGTAGATAAGGCCTACATGAAAATTGCATTTGTTAACTGGGGTCAGACTCAGTGGTGTATCATTTTCTGATCTGATGCTTTTTAGGTAAGGGATTTTAATTGAGATGAATTTTTGTGGAGGAAAAACCTTTTATTTTGTTTATATTTGAAGCTCTTTCTTCCTTTAACTGCTGTTATTTTCATTTATTTGTGCAATTTAGAAACATGATAAGGTTGTCATGTAGACCTATAGGAGATATAGTCATAGAGGACAATTCTCTGTAACTTGTGTAAAGGGATTCTTTTCATTACCAACACTCAATAGTCTCTGATCATACTGACTTTTTATTAGGAGTTATTTTATAATCTTTTACCTAGAAGTTAAAGCAAGATATGATGCTTTTTTAAATTGACCAAATACATGTTTAAAACTGAGATTAGTGAGATATTAAATAAAGATTTATATCATCTGTTACATGTTACCAAAATATGATAATGGAATAGTTTGAAAAAGACATTAAGTTATTTTAGGGAATAGTATCGGGACTGCGAGTAACTGTTACAGGAAGCTGCAACTTTCAGGGAATATTTTTAGGTACAAAGCTGCATTCATTTTTGTTGTGTTTTCAAACCATTTATTTCCACATGCAGGCATATTAACCACACTAACAAATTAGAAGATATTATACTAAGGAATACTTTTAGGTATGGTGATATTAATCCTGCATTATTTTTGATGTGTTTTCCGAAATCACAACTTTTAGTAATATTATGCCATATTTTAATGTGTATGAATTAAAAATGTTCTTAAGAAAATTAAAAAATTCCTATTTGCTAGAATTCTCTGTTTTTCATTTACAAGAAAATGGTATGTTCTATGATCATTTGAAGTATGCACTGAAAAATTTATAATAGCCAAAACCAAAAAAAATCTGATGAGGAAATTGAGGTATGGGTTGGGTGAGGGAAAGATGAATTCTTCACCACAATGGGGGCACAAGGAAATCAGTTGGTCCAAGGGCCCAGAGATACCCAGCTTGGAAGATTTATGTTTTAAGGGCAATTCTTAAAGATACATTATGGGAAATGGATAATGAGCTGGCAGTTCTCAATATAATAGTTAAAAACAAGATAATGTAAAGGGAATTTGCTGAAATTTTCAGTCAAATGGATACACTCTGAACAGAGAATTTAGCGATTGAATTTTCGGCCTAACCTTGATCATCATTACTAAAGTTGGTACGATGAAAAAGATATTCTCAATTATCCATTTCATGATTAAATCGTGAATGAAAGTTGAGCAGCAAATCAGATCCCAGTCTAGTAAATATCAGGGGCGGATCTAGGAATTTTGAAAGGAGGTGTCGCCGCAAACGCAAAATGAAGGCACTGGCTGGGGAGACAGGGCACACCGCTGAGAGGAGGGTTGGCGGATTCCCCCCCCCCCGAAAATTATCCGTCATTTCCTTGCATTCGTAGCCATTCCAACAGCTATTTGGCTGATATTTTCGTTTAAGTAAAGTTCGGAATGGACATATTTAGGTCTGAGGAAACGCACTTTCAGCAGTAAAAAAGGGCACTGTCAAAAATTTGGGGGGCGCGACCTCTGAATATCGAAGGCTAGCAATGACATCGAGCGTGGATAAGTTAATTAGTATCTAATTAATGATTTAGTTAACATTTCATGCCTAAAGGAAGGCCTGCAATTAGCAAATTTAGCTCTTGCATAATGTACATTTAAAAATACATATATATTCACAAAGCAACTTTTTCTTATAAATTTTGATTAGAAATGTAAGTACAGATAGTGAATATATTTATAATTTGTTTTAAAAAATTGATACAAGTTTTATGTATGTTGGTATATAAAACAAGAATCTCCCAACAGCATCATCCCTACATCTTATTTTCCAAATTTAAAAAAAAAAAAAAAAGCTCAACTATTTTCCGACCTTTCAATCCAGAGAGCTGCTATCGGCCTTGGCAATAATATTATTTACAGTATATAAAATTAATGTGAATCATAAATATTTCAAAGAACAATGAATTTACTCTATTATTGTAGCTTTTACAGTTAAGAACAAAGAGCATTTATTGCTTATCCTATGACAGAAGTTAGTTATTTTAATCTATATCTTACGAAATATGTAAATAAATTCTTTTTTTTTGTAAAAAAAAAATCTCCATTCTTTTTCACGTTATCCCTTTAATGACCATTTAGAATGTTGCTTCTCATGAAATCAACATGCTTGAATGGGGGCTACCTGTACTTATTAGGCTTTCACCATTTTTCAATGGTGAAAGGCTATTGTTATTACTAAGATTATTATTAGGGTTTCACACTGCGTAGCTTGTGTGAAACACTATTGTTTTTGTTAAAATTATTATTCTTATTATTATTATTATTATTATTATTCAGATTCCAATTTGAATAGATCTCAGCAACTACGTGTCGCATCGTTACGATTTCTTCGGTTTTACTGGGAAAGTGGGTGTGACTTAGAGGATAAAGCTATTTTGAACGTTCTGCGACAATGCGAAATGTCCGAAATCACCGAAGTTATCGTTTTTAAAAATATTGCAGTAATTTTAACAATAATCATTGGATTTTAACTTTCGATACATTTTGGCATAGCCTGAGACAGGGCACATAGCTACGCTACTTTCGATTTTTGATTTTCGGCAAATCTTCGAAGATATTAGGCGCCAAATTTCGAAAATTTAAAATTTTACAAAAAACTTTTTTATTTATGAATATTTTTTAGTCGTATTGTGCACAGAATTAAAGGGTCATCTGACTAGTGCAAAAATGTTAAAAAATTTTGTCTCAGTAATTTACCTTGGCCGCCATTGGCTAATTCAGTTTTTCAGTCCTAGATTAATTTTTTATTGTTCGATTTGTATAAAACAAAGTTCATATGCTTCGTTGTATCAATTGTCGTTTTTTTTATTACCGAAAGTGTTATCTGTCGGCACCGGAAGTGGCATAATTTTACCAAAAACTACAATTTTGACAGTTATTTACGATCTTCATAAACAAATATTATTTTTTTGAAAAATTATATGACTCAAAGAGTGTGCCCTTACAAGGCGCAAAAAATGTAGGAAGCAGTTTTTTTAATTTCGATTTCATTTTTGAGCAAATTCGATTAAGAGGCTAAAAATGGTGTAAAATTGGCCTATTTACAACCTATTCAGGCTTTTCAGATTTTAAAATATTTCTTCGTAACTTTTATAAACTTGTAGCTATAATCCATACGAAGAAAATGTATGTTAAAATTCGTTTGTAATATAAGCAGTTGCCAAGAAATGGGCAGTTCTGCATAAGTCACTGTTTTCGTTATTTTGCCTGTAAAATAGTCAATTATTATTGGATTTTTATAAAAGTGACATCATTTGATTCAAAAAGCACGTAGCGTCATATCAAGTTGATTACAATTTAAAATTGACACCGGAAGTGACATCATTTGGTCAAAAAATGCATTTTACACTTTTTTAAATAAATGTTTTATTCAACCAAGAATAACTTAATATGTATTAACAATTTTAACTTTTGGTTTAAATTCACATATAAACAAAACTCATATGGTCATATAGATATCATAAAATGGTTTCTAACTTGTTCGGTTGCCGAGAAATAGACGGTTTTCTACAGGTCACTTTTGAAGGTTTCGGGGCCATAAAAGGGTCAATTATTATTTGATTTTCATAAACGTCACACCATGTTATACCTAATGCCATTTGGGATTTCATACAAGTAATTTAAGATTTTCATTATCACCGGAAGTAACGTCATTTTGGCAAAAACTGTATTTTTAGCCTCCAAAACAGATATTTTATTCAAATGAGTCTGTTTTGAAATCTTTTTCAAATTATGGTATTTGATGCCAATCAACAAATAGAATGAACCCATACGATCATACAGATACCACAAAATGGTTTCTAACTTGTACGGTTGCCGAGAAATAGCCGATTTTCTACAAGTCACTTTTCAAGTTTTTTGGTCTTTAAAAGTGGCAATTATTATTCGATTTAACGTTTTTATTTATAAATATTATTTAGTCGTGTTGTGCACAGAATTAAAGAGTCATCTGACTAGCGCAAAAATGTTAAAAAAATTTGTCTCAGTAATTTTCCTTGGCCGCCATTAGCTAATTCAGTTTTTCAGTCCTAGATTAATTTTTTATTGTTCGATTTGTATAAAACAAAGTTCATATGCTTCGTTGTCCCAATTGTTATTTTTTTTATTACCAAAAGTGTTATCTAGCAAATTGGATTAAGGGGTGAAAAAAGGCGTAAAATTGACCTATTTACAACCCATTCAGGCTTTTCAGATTTTAAAATTTTTTTACTTAACTTTTATAAACCTGTCACTATAATCCATACGAAGAGAATGTATGTTAAAATTAGTTTCTAATATAAGCAGTTGCCGAGAAATGGGCAGTTTTGCATAAGTCACTGTTTTCGTAATGTTGCCTGTAAAATAGTCAATTATTAATGGATATTCACAAAAGTGACATCATTTGATTCAAAAAGCAAGTGTGCGTCATATCATGTTGATTACTATTTAAAATTGACACCGGAAGTGACGTCATTTAGTCAAAAACTCAATTTTTAACTTTTAAAATCGATCTTTTTTTCAACCAAGAATTATGTCACATGTAATAATAAAATTAACTTTTGGTTTAAATTCACATATTAACAAAACTCATACGGTCAAATAGATATCATAAAATTGTTTCTAACTTGTTCGGTTGTCGAGATATAGGCGATTTTCTGAAAGTCACTTTTGAAGGTTTTTGGCCCATAAAAGTGTCAATTATTATTTGATTTTCATAAAATTTTCACCCTTTGAAGCCTAATGTCATAGACGATGTTATAAAACTAATTTAACGTTTTCATTATCACCGGAAGTAGCGTCATTTTGGCAAAAACTGTATTTTAAGCCTTCAAAACCGATATTTTATTCAAATGAGTCTGATTTGTAATGTTTATACAATTATGATATTCGATTCCAATCAACAAATAGATTAAACCCATACGGTCATATAAATACCAAAAAATGGTTTCTAACTTGTACGGTTGCCGAGAAATAGACGATTTTCTACACGTCACTTTTCAAGGTTTTTGGTCTATAAAAGTGGAAATTATTATTCGATTTACATAAAATTTTCACCATATGATGCCTTATGCCATTTCTGATTTCATAAGACTAAGGGAACATTTACATTATCACCGGAAGTACTGTTATTTTGTCAGGATCAATTACATGTAACAAATGTATAAAATAAAATTGCTGGATTTGTTTGATTCTGTTTCCATTTTATTTGATGTGTGCAATGCTTATGTGGAAACCTGTATATTGGTTTCATTGGTACCGGAAAGGGTAACGTAGCACCAAAAGTGACACAAGTTCAAGTTCAAAGGTAACATGGCAAAAGTGAAACCCGTCATTCCTGCATGCAGGTCTAGTTATTTATTATTTTTTTTTTTTCCACTTTGCCTATTTCTCAGCAACTATAAGAGATAGAGGTCTGAAATTTGATTTTCTGTCGGGAAACTGGGTGGTGGTTAGTGCTTAAATGTAAAACCAAATTTGTGCGCATAGCGGAAACGCGTCAAATCTTTAACGTGCACTCAAATTGAAAATCGGCCATAATTCTTCTAATTCTCATCGGACTTTTCCGATATTTACATTTTTGGATAGCTGAAAACATTTCTGAGTAGATGGCAGTTCAAAAACATCGAGTTTAGAAACTTTGTCGCTCTTATTTTTTTTGGTGAAAAATGGAAAATTTTCAAAATTTTCTAAAATTGTTATTTTTTGGAATTTTTAAATATGACTTATATTTTTGGATAGCTGACATTAATCCGATTCCAACAATATAGGTTTTGTTCTGAAATTTTAACTTTGATTTTTCACTTTTTTACGCATTTTGGTCAAATCGTAGAGTTCTTATTTTTTTAAAACGGCACCTACGATTTTTCTGAAACTTCAGGCATATGAAGTCAAGAGTCGTCTCCAGTCCTTAGTCTATGAATGAAAATCCTCTAATCACCGGAAGTAGTCAAGAAAAGTATCCAAACTTTGACAAAATTCTAAAAAATGGGTGTTTGTGCGGAAAATGCGATGTTTTAATTGGCTGTTTACTGAGTAGTTAAAGTACAACGTCATTTGATAGCCACGTAAAATATCTACAAGATGGTACCACAGCGACAAGTTTCTATCATAAATTGAAAAAGTTATAGGACTTTGAAAAGTAAGGTTTTTTACGATTTCGAGCAATTTTAAACGCATGTTTCTCGGAAACGCCGCCTACGATTTTTTTAAAACTTTCTCAGTCGAGAGTCTAATGGGTGGTGTATTGTGTGAAACCATTGTACAATTTCTCTAAATGTCATGAGTAGTCGAAAAACGAGATTGAAAATCCAAAACGTCGTATTTTTACCATTTGGAGCATTTTTAGACGTCTTTTTCTCGAAAAGTCAACGTAATTTTTTTTTGGAACTTCTTCTACAGAGAGTTTGATCGGTAGTCTTAGGTATGAAACTATTGCGCAACATTTAGAAATATCAGGAGTATGAGAACAAAGGAATCGAAAACTGAAAACGTCACCTTTCATTGTTAAGCGAAACATGCAGTAAGAGTTGATACAATCTGTACGTTTTACCAACGTTTAGAGCCTATTCAAAATTCCCCATTTCTCTCACAGTGACGACATTTGAGCTAAAAGTATTTCAACTTTGAGTGTTTACTTATATTCAAAATATGGGTTTAGTGACCCTGTAACAGAAATAATTGATTCCTGTGTGTAATAATTAGTCTTTGAATTAATATTGTTTCTTCTTTGTCAAAATTATCTCTCAACCGTAATCATCTCGACACAAATCGACGGCTCCCGCTGTTTATAAGGAAATCCAATTATCCATAGGTTGCAGTTGTATCTTGCAGTAGTATCGTGCAGAAGTACGAATATTGCACCTGTGATAGAAAGCATGATGTAGTTTGAGCTTGGGCCCTATCTCTAATTAAAGATAATTTTTTATATGTTAGTGACGTCAAATCATTAACGTGCACGAAATCAGAGTTTTATCGGTAGTCATAGGTATGAAACCATTGCGCAACAGTTAGAAATATCAGGAGTATGAGAACAAAGGGATCGAAAATTGAAAACATCATCTTTCATTGTTAAGCGAAACCTTCAGTAAGAGTTGATACAATCTGTACGTTTTACCAACGTTTAGAGCATTTTCAAATTCCCCATTTCTATCACAGTGACGATATTTGAGCTAAAAGTATTTCAACTTTGAGTGTTTACTTATATTCAAAATATGGGTTTAGTGACCCTGTAACAGAAATAATTGATTTCTGTGTGTAATAATTAGTCTTTGAATTAATATTGTTTCTTCTTTGTTAAAATTACCTCATAACCGTAATCATCTCGACACAAATCGACGGCTCGCGCTGTTTATAAGGAAATCTAATTATCTATAGGTTGCAGTTGTATCTTGCAGTAGTATCGTGCAGAAGTACGAATATTGCACCTGTGATAGAAAGCATGATGTAGTTTGAGTTTGGGCCCTATCTCTAATTAACGATAAATTTTTATATGTTAGTGACGTCAAATCATTAACGTGCACGAAATCAAAATATTGTCGATATTTCATTGAATATTCAATTTAGTTTTGAACCAGTTACATATTTGAGTAGCTGGCCTGAACGCGATTCCAAAGTTCCGTGTAACACATTGGTGTGACATCGACAAAAGCCCGAATTGGTTATAAATGGAACGTTTTGCATACGTATAAAGCATATATAGAGAGCTTTTTTTAAAACTGGCAATATTTGAACAAAGGGTGTTTGAATGGTAACCAATATCTTGCATTGGTGCTTCTAGAATGAAAATAATTCATTTTAGTAATTAACAGTTACTCCTGAAATTAATATCCCAGGTTTTATGTCTGCATGACGTCATCATTTGATACCAGTGAAAATGAAGCTCTCTGTTGAAGCCATTTATAAATAAAGTACCCCTCAATTACAATGTTGAAAAATTAATGTTGAAATGTGCGATATTATTACCTGATACTTAAGGTAATTTTTTTTTGTCTCATTCGGAAAACTGTTTTTTTTTTCTGTAGTCGTTTAGATTTCTGAAACTAAAATTGATAGAATTCGAAAAAGTTATATTTTTGTAGAGCCGGGGATATTGCGGATGCGATATAGGTCGAATTGCAATACCACGCAGTTCTCTTTTTTTCCTAACAATTTGAAAATGTACTGAACTTGTAATTTTTTTTAGAATTTTTGAGTTTTTGATTGAGTATTTCGATTTCTGGCGTCTGTAGGATTCTACCAATCCATGTTCATAATTGTTCAACTATATTTTTCACTTTCCTTCTATAGTAATGCGCATGCACAGAAAGTGTCATGTCTGAGTTGTTTAAGCGTGTGTGTGTGTGTGTTTTAAGGGGTGAGTTGTAGGCAATTTTTGCTGCCTTCGGTAAGGTGAAAGCCTTCAGCCTTGCAAGCAAGTCTAGTAATGTACTTGGTTCTTTTGTTACACTGTACATTGGAGCAGTGTTAAATTAGCTCTAAGTCTCAACCTCAATATCATCTAAAACCTTCGACATTGAAAACAAATTATTTGTAAATTTTAATCCAAATTGAAGTTGGAATCTTACCAGGAAAATATGGCTTTCTGATATCCAATATTCAAGACAAAATAAATATTTTACGATTGGTATGCAAATCATGGACCATAATGCATTTCGTCACCATATGTAACAAGCGACTCAAAAAACAAAGTTAGTCCTGTCAAACAGTGAAGGCATATTCTTATCTTGACAGCATCCACAATAAATACTATTGGTGTAGCCTGGAACAACCAGACGCTAGTGGTTGCCATTTATTTCAGACCCATTTGTGTCAATTTGTAGGTCCCAAATATTAGGTATTCAGCTCCTCTAAAATGCAACCAACAACATGTGAAAAGGTATTTGGTCCTACTCCTCAGTAAATATATATGTAATAATTGGCATTGAGTGCAGACAATAATAGTGCCAAATCATCACATATTTTGTGTACTATCATATTTGTTTGTGTTTGTACATGCATGTCTTTTTCAAGGTTAAAGGGATCTTAATTTGCACCGTGTAAATATGGTAATTGAATATGTCCAGTCCTCAAAGATCAATGTCCAGTTGTTGAAATCTTGGACAAAGCTTAGGCCGGCACAATCCACAGTTTATTTGTTGTGGACAGCCCAAATAGCCATTGGTGACAATCTGTACGGGGGAAACATACAACACACCAGGACAGTCGTTGTGACAATGTTTGACTGACTGCCTTACAATTAATAGATTTAATCAATCCAGATGCTTTGACTGTGATAGGACTGTCTGCCAGTAGCGAATATAGCATCAGGGACAATCTTTCAAACTATAAATTTACTGCTGATAAAAGGAACATATGTGGGGATGCAGCAGAGTGGTAGGGCGCCAATATAATGCCGAAGTTACTGAGCGCAGGGACCGCAACAATCAAAGTCGCAAACAAGTAATCTCGTAGGGCCGCCATTTCTCGGGTGCCCTATTTTTCTTGGGTTGCAATGTACCCCCTGCAAGCCCGCTAAATACGGCCCTGCAGATCAATGACAATAAAATCGCCATTGACACCATGTGTGCAGAAAACTGAACAATAAATTGGATAACAAAGACATAATGTAATGGTTATTAACCATTTATTCACACATCATTTTAGCTTATACTCCACTAGATTTTTCATTACATAATCAACATACAAGTACACTAATTTATTATTTATGCTTAATGCAAGAATATACATGATATATTACATAAAATGTGATTTAAATAATTCATTAGGATAGAATTCCATTAGATGGCAACTAGTTAATACAAGTAAAGAAATCAGAATAAGAACAAAGACGAAATAAGAAATATGCATGCTTTATTAATGGCCCATTTGATACATATAATTCCCTGAATGCATAAACTGAGCAAATAAGGATAAAAATATTATTTAACTTTTAAATTAAATTACACAGATGTAATCGAAATGCGAAAATAAAGCAATAATTCATGGGTGAACTACAATAAGGTTAGATATTAAAATATCTTATTTATTTGTGAAAATATAATTTATGTCAACAAATAAATGAAACATTCTAGTAAACATTTTCATTGATAATCATGCATTATGAGAAAGAGACAGTTGTTTGATTGAAGGATATTCTATCAATCAATTAAAGATTATTTTTTTTAATTCTCAAGACTAGACTAAATGAAGCATAATGAATTATCTCACACAACCTTTCCCCATGAAAGAAGTACAAAAATAGTGAATGAATGAATGAAGGGATGAATGATTCCAGATTCAAAAATATAAAGGATTATAAATAAGATTAAACTCAAATTTCATAGGACCCTAGATACTGAATTGAGTATTAAAAGCAATATGCAAGAAAAGTGGTAGCAGTAAGTTTTAAAAAATTGCAAATACAAAGTTTTAAATGGATACTAGGCAAAATATTCAATTTTAAGACTAAAACTTGCAATTCCTGTGACATGTAATTTGATAAAATTCTATTTTTTTATTCTAGATTTAAAAATCAAAGTTCTGTAGCTTGGGGTTATACAATTCTGGAACATTAAAAGTAAAAGCAACAAGCCTATTCTTTAGGAATTACCAGAATTCTTTAAATTATTTATGAATTGTATGTATTTATTTATAAAGAATTTGAATTTTTACTATAAGAATAATTTATATAACAATTTTCAGATTTAAATAATTCATTTTGTTAATTAATAGTAAAATTATACTTGATTAGTAGAAATAGACTTTAAATATAAATAATTAAAACAGAAACTGCAATTTAACAGTATAGTCAATGAGGCCCAGCCTCTTATCGGTAATTTAAAACAGTTCAACACTTCGAATTCAAAGGACAAATCCTGTATTTTTCTCCAGTGAGTAACTTGCACTTAATTCATATTTAAATGACCCCTGGATTCATTAACATTATAATTTTTTCGATTAATTTCTTTGCACCGATATCGGTAAAAATATCAGGATTCGATATACCGTGCTAGAAAGTATTTAGTATATGTTTTATTTACAAAATAATTAAATGAAAGTAAACATTATCATGCAAAAACAATGAAACAAGTTTTGATGATGTTAGAGAGAGTGAAATTGAAGAAAAAAAATTATTAAACTTAAATCTCAAACATAAAATTAGAAATAGCCTTTAATGAATGAAAAAGCATATTAATTACATGATACATTATTAGGTTGATTAAGAAACACTATCTAATCCTACTAGAAAAGTTGTATGCTACATCTTCAAGATGTTATCCCAACATTCCAATAAATCGATCAAATAGTGGAAATCTGACTAAAAATAACTACTGTATTGTTTACTCTACATATATCTAGAATGCTTGCTTATTTTACACGATTGATCAAATCATGACACCTAGTTATATATTATCTATACAAAATTGGGTTCTCATTTCAAGCAGAAGTCATTTAATACAACATTAATTTATGTGAATACTACCAGCAGTCATTGAATAAACCAGAAATTGAGTTGAATACTTCAATTCTAGACCTGTAACAATGTACCAAAATTCTTCCATACATTTTGCTTCCCCTAAAATTTAATATATTTGAATGAATTATATTTTTGTTCCATTTCTGATAATATTTCATTTTTCATATTATGTCAAAATTTCCATATTTTTTGCAAACAAGGGCTGTGCAGATGACTGATCATTTTAGCAATGGTTGGTTAATTGACCTAATAATAACCTATCTATTTTAATTACAGTATGAAATGACAGCCCTTTTCTTAGTCTTATACTTTGTTTATATCCATATATTTTTTATTCCTAGAAAAACGTGTGCATCTTTAAAAGATAAAATATTAAAAAATTACACAATTTTCATCCATTGCAATATATCGAGATAGTGCAATACAGTGAGTATAAATATTACATATATTGCAATACAGGCATATTAGTAATTTGTCACATTAAATAATGTTTAGGAATTCTATGTGGTCTAATTATACATAAAATTAATGTCGGATTGACAACATTTTGAAATGAGAACCCGGATACAAAACATTTTGGGAGCAAGGGCTATGACTACACTATCACAAACTTGTTGGTCTGTTATATTTTTTGTATACAAAATAAGCTATACCAGATGCTGATAAAACACCTAAAAGCAAAAACACGAAACCAAATCGAGATTTCTTGACAGGTATTGGTGATGGTTTATCCTTGTTCTTAAGTGCTGATTGCTCCTGAAAAAATAATATCAAAATATGTCTATAAAGATTGAGGTAACAGTATGTGGATGTATTTGTTATGAATGATCTTTTCTACTAATAAGTCTTAATATTAAGATTGAGGTAACAGTATGTGGATGTATTTGTTATGAATGATCTTTTCTACTAATAAGTCTTAATATTAAGTGCCTGAGGAGGACTGCACCACACATAATTTACATAAAAACAAATATATAGACAAGACACAATACACGGAAATCACAAACAAACGTACAATTCAAACAAAGTGATATCATCCTTTGCTGTTGGCACAGAGAGTTTTTAAGATAACTGCATATGCCACATTCTATTCTAAATCATTTAAAAGGTGGTCATTTTTTGATTGTTTGAAACATGTGTCTCAATTCAATTCTCATTCATGGGCTGGTCGCATATTCTCATCCTCTATATTGTGAACTTACCATTACATATTTTTCAGCACCATGTTGAACTTTTAAAGTTATAGAATTTCCAGCTCCAAGAAATGCCTGAACAGCTTCAGTATGTGTACATCTCCGTAAATCTGTTCCATTAATCTAGTAATAGAAATTATGCTATACATGAACTCTATGAATCTGGCTGTAGTGAGTAAATTTAATATTACCGAACTAAAAGGAGTGTAGGTTTTTTTCAGAATTTAGCTCAGGTTTTTTAATTTGTAGCATAATTATTATTCTATACCTCAAGTAATTTGTCCCCTTCTTTTATTCTACCATCACGATTTGCTGCACCATTTTCTTTTAGTTTGGTTACAAAAATACCAGGATCTCCTTGAATATGTGGGATGTCAATACCACCTCGAATATTGAAACCCAATCCTTCAATAGACAATAAATTGTAATAAATGAATAGCTCAGAAAGTTTGTACATTAATGAAGTTATAACATCTGATCAGTACAGTAGACAGAGAACTACTGAAAAGTCTCCCATGGGAAGATATGATCTTGTGTTGAACAAGCAAGTATTTACAGCCTTGTAGAGAAGTTCAACCATTGCACAGTATTCAATCCAATGACTGTCATGGTCTATTCTCTTAATCGATTCGATTACAGTGTAGGAAGAGTTATCTTGAATAAAGATCACAGTTGGCATCTTAATTAAAGGTAAAATTATTTGTACTTGTGGTATGCATTGTTGAATTTTTGAATGAAATAGGAGTTTTCATGTAGATTAAGCATAATCATTCCTGAACCAGGCACACATCACCTCTCACCTCTTTTGCGGTTTCAACTGGCAAGATTTTCTTTAAATAATCGAGTATACACCCAACTACTCATAATCGTACCTGAACCAGGCAGAAATCACCTCACCTCTTTGAAATCAAAGTAGTTACATACAATGGTTAGCATGTGCGCACTGTATCATAAAGCCTGTCATTGAGTCAACTAGAGTTGTTTCGAATCCCCAGTTGTATGTGACAAGGAGTAGGGTCCCCTACGTGCATGTTAGTCCCAAAATGACATAGTTTGTGTCAGGTGGACGTTAAACACCATTTCTCACTCTCTCTTTCTAGATAGATGAGAACGTAGATAACAAACCTCACCTCTCCTGAGTCTCCACCCTACTTGTTTCGAGATAAGAGATGGTCCTATTTAGTTCCACGTAGCAAAGCGGAACGTGAATTGCACTCGCAAAAAGTAAGCAAAATTGACAATATTTTTCAACAAAACATCCAACTACAATTAAGCAGATAATCCTACCAGACATGGGTACAAATCTCCTCTTTTTACATCATAGCTATAGTATTAGTATTGATTTTTCCAACATTTTAAATTAAACGTTGTTAAAAATTAACATATAAAAACAACGCTTGATTTACTTTATTGTCAATATTTGCTGATAAATGATTGCTGTTTCAGTAGAATGGGCTTCGTATGTGAAATAAGTACAAATAGTATAAAATTAACTTATTTTAAAGATGTTACATGCATTAATAAAGAAATTGAGTTCGCTACTTGGAACTAAATCTAAAGGCAAAGACATACAATGGCAATCGTAGCTAAATACAAGCACATCAGTATATCTCAACGTTTTTGGTAACATTCTTGTAGCTAACTAGTTACTATACTTGCAACCTTAAACTGTGTTATAGTTACAATTGATACAGTCTAAGAACCATTACACAAGTTCAAATAGGTTCAAACGCACAATTGTCAACACACATTGATCATTACAGTTTGTATTGGAATTAGTAATTCTATCACAAATAGTGAGGACTGGACCATTAAAGCCCCAATAACACTCTTGTTGTAACTGAAAAATGTGTCCCAATCTCCATTCTGGTCAACAAATCGTATTATTTTAGAATATTCCAATTAAATGATGATATAAATTTCATCTTAACACACCTAATTTAAAAAATTGGAAAAATTCAACCAATTGATTTGAAAAGTCTAACGTAAACCTTTTCAAATGTGACTTGGATTTTAAAATATTTTCGAACCCTCTGGACAAATAAAATAGGTTGTAATGGATAATTTACACAACAGGTAGGACATTTAAACATCTAGTACTTAGAATAAGGGTATTATTTATTTTCTGGAGCTACCAAGCCAGCAAGAATGTTATTGTCCCTTTAAAATAGTTACCGAACAGTTTTTCTTTGCATAGCGATGTTTATGTTGTAGGCTTAATGACGTATTACACAACATGCCGCCATTGAACCTATTTGAACTTGTGTAATGGTTCTTAGACTGTATCAATTGTAACTATAACACAGTTTAAGGTTGCAAGTATAGTAACTAGTTAGCTACAAGAATGTTACCAAAAACGTTGAGATATACTGATGTGCTTGTATTTAGCTACGATTGCCATTGTATGTCTTTGCCTTTAGATTTAGTTCCAAGTAGCGAACTCAATTTCTTTATTAATGCATGTAACATCTTTAAAATAAGTTAATTTTGACTAAAAAACTTGCCCAAAGGAACTCTCTAGGAAAAGCCACTAGTAAGACAGAAGACATCAGTAGTGGAACCATTTCTAGTAGCTAACAAGAACGTAGCTAAAAACGTTGAGGGTATTGATGTAAACACGTAGGATTGAGAGATGAAGTTTGTTATTTAAGACAATACTCTGTGCCTATGGCTATGGCTTCCGTAATCTGGAAAAACCTAGCAACTCTGTTGAATGTAGTTTTGAGTAAACAAAGGAAAACTGTTTTGTTAAGCTACTGAATATATATAACCAATTTGATTTTGTTTTTTTCGATGTAGATAATTCGAAGCCCTTTCGGTGAAGGAGAAAAAAAAACCTATTATTACACATATGTGTATTGAGTCCAAATATGGGTCTAACTCAATTTTCACCAAAATTTGACTTGCTAGGTTTTTCCAGATTACGGGAGATGGCCTGAACAAATATTTTTCCGAAATTTGATTTATCAATAATAGCCTCCTAGTCCTACTAGGATATTACCGGTATCTCCTCTCGAAAGTTTAATTTCGTTGATTGGCAAGTCAAGAGACATGGTGAGAATCTTGAAACAAACACAGAATCATAAAAATGATGTCAAAACTGCACTGTAACCCGCTGATATTGAACAATTATTCCAAATTTTAATCTTGTTATTCAGTCATAGATCGAATCCCAAACACAATCGATTGTAGTTGCTCTTCACTTCCGGTGAGAATAATCCGACCTCATTGACATTGGGTGTACTTGTTTATAGTACAATTTGTATAATTTTGCACGTGGATACATTTCCATCCAGACGTTTCATACAACCACACCAGAAGTATTACAGCGTTTATTGTCCAAACTTATTCAATTGTTATTTAGCCTTCCATATATATGAAAGGATTTGCTCAAACGACACTAAAATTTTTCGGTTGTACAAATAATGTAACGGTCAATAGAGACAAGGTGTTCTCGTAAAAATAAAGACGGTGTTACCTCCGATAATCAAGTTCGACTAAACACAAATGGCTGATTTTCGATATATAAAAAAAAAAGCTCCTTTGCAGTTAACCATACATTGTTGACTCTGTCACAGAATATTTTAGAAATATTTCAAAAAATTTAGGTACGATGTTTAAAGACGTTATTATTGAAAATAAGATAGATGACATTTACCAATTTGTAATTAGTGGGGATGAAAAATACCTGAGTTTTACATATTTCGACAGTCCCTCGAAAAGTTGGACGCTGTGTGTAACTAATGGCATAGATGTATGGAGATTAGTAATGGCTGAAGAAGATTTTAATACACATAGAGAGTTGGCTAATATTAGCACAGAAGAAGCCTTTTGTTTAAAAATTAGGTAAACATTGTTACAACATTGATAAATATGCAGTTACAGGAATACAGGACTATAAATTCTTTTTACCTTGAGTCCAGATGACAGTAGGTCAGGTAGACTGGCTATATATTGCTAAGCAATTAACTACCCGGCAAAACCAATTTAAATTCAATTATACGGTTGATTACTTAAAGTTACATTATGGGAGATAAGATAAAGAGATGGCAGTTCTTACTATAATAGTTAAAAACTAGATAGTGTAAAGGTAATTTGCTGAAAATTTCAGTCAACTTGGTCCACTATTAGCCGAGAAAAAAGCATTTGAAATATTCACATAGCCTTGGTCATCATTACTCAAATCATTAATATAAACAGCATAGTCTCGATTATCCACTTGATTGATATAATTATCAACGGCCATTAAGCGGCATATAGGAATTCAATCCGCCAACATCGAAGGCTAGCCTTGAATTTAAGAGTTTATTATGGTCTGGATATGTTAATTAATGTCTAATTGATTATTTAGATAACATCTCAGGCCTAAAGAAAGACCTGTAATAAGCAGATTTTGCTCTTGCATAATGCTACTTTAAATATAGCTAAATATGCAGTTATAATTCTTTTTACCCCCAGAGTCTAGGTGACAGGCAGACTGACTATAATTGCAAAGCAGTTAATAAGTCCAGCATAACCAATTCAAATTCAATTATTAGGTCAATTACTTATAAGCCTATATAGCTAAGTCGAGGTACATTTACAGTTTTGATACTATTTATTAGGTCTATGTAATGAATAATGAATAACATCAGGTCTATTTAATTACAGAAGTGGTTTTGTATCCGGAGACCTGTCCATAGTACTAATGGGAACCAGATTAAAACTGTCAGTTGGTAAAGGAGATACTGGTATCAACTTTGATCTTTTTGAAGCCAAAGCAGTAGATAAGAAAACAGATTTAAAGACAGTTTTGTTTCAATTAGCAGAAACATCTATAAAGATGGAAACAAAATTAAAAATAGCAAACCAAACAATTGATAAACTTCAATCAGAATCATCCAAAAAAGGACCATCAGGATTTTTAGATTCAGGCACTGGATCTAAGCGAGGTGCAAATGCTTCAAAAGCTAAACCTAAAAAGGTTGGGATGAGTGTTGTTAATCCTAATAGTAAAAAGAGAAAAGTGGCAACTGGGGTTGTATTTGAATAGATTTTTTAATAAATAATTTAAATAGCACAGAATCTTGATGAATTATGCTGTGTTGTCAATGACCAAGCTAACTTTACACAAAACCACCAATTTCTGACCATTAAATTTGATATTAATAAATATCATTTATTGTTTATCATACAAATATTTACATGCACATGTATTCTGAATTTCACCTACAATAATATATTTATCTACATAATCCATATTTTAATTCCATTGATCCTAAATACACGTTAATATCGATAATGGCAGTATTTGGGTTCTGTTTAACTAGAATAAAAGAGGTTGTTATAAAATTAAAATCTCTATTTTATAAAGTATTGCTACTGGCAGCAACAGAAAAATATGTGTACAATAAAAGTACTGGGTTACATGTTTAAATTAATAAATTTCATTATTTTTACTGAATTACACATATCCAATTCCATTAAGTCACCAATTTTAGATAATAATTGAATAGGGTAAAGCATTTTCAAGAGAAATATCTGATGTTCATTTATAACTAATTTCTCGGATTGAGTAAAACTACCATAAATGAATATTAGAAACCCGCACAGCGTCCTTATCTTGTATATACAAATGTTACATATTCACTGTCCAGTTATAAGATTCTATCACAGAATATTTATCATCTATAAATAAAGCTCATATTAAACTATTGTGTGGTTATGAGTTTAACTATTGTCTCTATAATACGGCTACCACGTGGACATGTACACAAGTCCATATTTGGATCGTTAATTTTATCCGATAATAGTTGATCCAATTCTTTTCTTAATTCTCTAACAAGTTCAGCAATCTGGAAAATAAAACAAAAAATATTTAATTAGCTTCTTGTGTTGTTATACACACATCATTTAATATTTGATTCATCTGTTACTATGCATTTGTATGATGTTTGTGAGATACTAGTCGTAAGTGGGCAGCTCAACACAATACAATAGTCTATTGGTGATGTAATATTAGGATGTAAAATTGTAGAAACTGTATTTACCTCGTGTTTTGTGACCATAAATCTAATCCAGCCATCATCAACAGACATAATGAAATTACCTCTTTGTAAATCTACTGATATACTAGCACCACCAAATAATAATAATGGATAAACAGATACCATTGTACAATCTCTGACATATATCTGTAATACAAAAGTTCTTGATTATTCTACATCATAAAATACATGTCCTCCATTTCATTTAGCATGGGTGTCACAGTAATTCAGTGAGTAAGGCACTGGCTCAGTAACTAGGATGTGCATGGTTCAATCTAGCCATGGTTTCACCTTGTCAGTGGTGCAGAACAAAGAGTCAGGCAAGAAACAGCATCTCGTCTTTCTGATGGTACATAAAACAGAGGCCCTGTGTCCACCGTGACAAGCACATTTGCTGTCAAGGCAAAAGTTCCCTCATAGAAGATTATGTTGCATATATTATAACCATCTTCATTAGTCCCACTGGTACAGAAAAGTAGGATGTTAACTCTACTTCATTCATTTAGTCAGTCATTTAGCTGAGGTGCTCTTATCATGATTAATCAATCAATCAATAACCCCCAATGATTTAAAATTGAGACTGTCTATCTCTAAGTAATGTAGAATATCAACTCACCCGACTAGTTTTAACTTTCTCATGGTAGACTAAGTAGGGACTCTCATAATGACGTATTTGAAAATTGACTGAAGATGGATGAATATGAACCTAAAGTAAAAAATAAGTAATATTCATATATTTTGTAAAGCATTAATCACATTTAAGGAATAAGCAGACATTATTGTAGACGCAGATGGTTGAGAGGCAGTATGTTAGATTTACCCAGACATTCAGAATTAAACTATTTTATACCGTATTCAACATAGCAAATCATTAATATGTACAATTTCTAGAAAAATAAAGTGTAACAAATTGTAGGGCTGTACGATATTCTCAATATAGTCATTTATCGCGATATGGTATTTTCAGACCCAACTATGAATACTATGATATCATGTGGCCAAAAATCGTCAATATAGTGGTTTATCGAATATCTTCAAATATCGAATAAAAATATCATAAAAATAGATAATAAATACACTTTACAGCAGTGGAAATTAGCCGACGTCTATGGTGGCCCATGGTCGCAATAGCGTTTTTTTTGTATTTCATTTAAAAAAATGAAAAATTTTAGAAAAAAAAGAAACTTTTTTTTTTGTTTTACAAAATAAATAAAAAAAACTTTTAAAATTTAAAATAATTTTTTTTTTTTTAAATTTAAGATAATAAAAAAAATTCAAAATAATAAAAAAAAAATAATTTTTTTTTTTAAATTTATAATAAATTTTTTTTTTTAAATTTTTTTTTAAATTCAAAATATTTTTTTTTTAAATTTAAAATAAAAAAAAATATCTTTTTAAAAATTAAAATAAAAAAATATTTTTTAAAATTTAAAATAAAAATTTTTTTTTTAAAAATTTAAAATAAAAAAAAATCTATACCGTCGTGGCCTATCGTCGCAATAGAGTCTAGAGTATCCAGACCCAGTATACAACTGTCATTAGCCAAGCGAGACTATAAACATTGTGGCTCATTGTTGCAGTAGTATCTCGATTATCATGTGTGGGATCTATGAAGAAGGTATAGACTCGAACGACAAGAAACGAGCCTGTAGTTATCTTACATCAACCTATGAGTGACGGAACTTTGGCATGTTTATGTTCACCTGACGATGTCCACCAAGGCTATTATGCTCTATTTTATCTTTGAAATTGATATTGTGTGCCATTACACTTTCGGACCTCAGGGTGAACAGGGATTTCACAAAACTAAAGCTAAAATCACTAAACATTGACTTTTACTAAAAAGAAAAAGAAGTAAAATTTTAAATTTTATAAGTTTCACGAACACGAAGATCGATTTTAACTAAAATTTAAATTTAATTTTAATCGATAATCTTAACAACAGACACATCTTACATGCAGAGCCTTATATATAGTTATGAGGCCCTGCCTACATGTACCTGCAACATGTGGAGAAGTTACACAGGTCATGAGGTAAACCCACTACATTTTGTACGGTACTGGAAACAGCTTGTAAACAAACAAACGAACGTAAAATATGGCTTCAACGAACAGAAAACCTGCGTCGTATCAAGGCTGTCACTGTCTGTGGGATAACACCCATTCAGTAATATATCCCCCGATATATAATATATCCCTCGATGAAAATGTGATTTTAAAAGAATTAGCAAGTTGTACAGGACATTTGGCACGCGAAGAACGCTAGGCCTATCTCATATCTGTCGATCACAATTATGCCGTGTGGAAGAAAAACCTGCGTTTACACCAATAATCTCTTGGTTTATATAAAATATTTAAATAGAGAAAATCATCCTGTTGTTGTTATTCGACAAGAATATTGGTGAATCGGTGTTTTTTCCTTCGACGGCATAATTGCGACAGATGGTGAGATAGGCCTAGCGTTCCTCGATAATTCTTTTAAAATCCCATTTTCTTCCGGGGATTTCTTACTCAATGAGTGTTATTACACTGACAGTGACAGCTTTGATACGGCGCAGATTTTCTGCTCATTGAAGCAATATTTTACGTTCGTTTGTTTGTTTATAATCTGTTCCAGTACAAAATGTAGTTTGTTGACCTCATGACCTCTGACCTGTGTCACTTCTCCGTAAGCTGTGCCTTATATCTACAATCTACATAAGGCTCTGCATATTGGGCGGGCCTGTCGTTCAGATTGTCGATTATCTTGTGTGGGATCTATGATAGACATAGACTCAGCGACAACGAACAAGTCTATAGTTACCTCACAACAAAGTGAAATTTTATTAATTTTATAAGTTTTGATCACGAAGATCGATTCTAAATTAAAATTCAGTTTTCATAGATTTTATTTAAAATTACTTGTGCCTTGATGCGAGGTAACTATAGACTTCCAATCATCCAATCAGACTGTTGCAGCTGCATTCACAAATAATAATCGATGTCAGAAGAAGTGTCGCACAAAGTAGTGTGGATCCAGTCAAAATGTTTTAATCCAGTCAACTGAATTCGTGGTATTCAATTAAAAGAAAAGTAAAAGTAGCGTTTTATTAGGGTTCGGTGACAGTTAAGGAAGCAAAACTAGAAATGCCCGAAAAGAAATTAAGATTTACAGACAGCGGCGCCGATTCTCTTCGAGAGACGAAGAAGTGGGCCTCATGTCTACTATATATAAGGCACTGCATGAAGGATGGGTCTGTTGTTCAGATTATCGATTAAAATTAAATATAAATCTTAGTTAAAATCGATCTTCGTGAAACTTATAAAATTTAAAATTTCACTTCTTCAATGTTTAGTGATTTTAGCTTTAGTTTTGTGAAATCCCTGCTCACCCGTTAGAGGTGTGAAAGTGCAATGGCACACAATATCAATTTCAAAGATAAAATAGAGCATAATAGCCTTGGTGGACATCGTCAGGTGAACATAAACATGCCAAAGTTCCGTCACTCACATGTTGATGTAAGATAACCACAGGCTCGTTTCTTGTCGTTCGAGTCTATACCTTCTTCATAGATCCCACACATGATAATCGAGATACTACTGCAACAATGAGCCACACTGTTTCTAGTCTCGCTTGTCTAATGACAGTTGTATACTGGGTCTGGATACTCTAGACTCTATTGCGACGATGGGCCACGACGGTATAGATTTTTTTTTATTTTAAATTTTTAAAAAGTTTTTTTTTTATTTTAAATTATCAAAAAGATTTTTTTATTTTAATTTTTAAAAAGATTTTTTTTTATTTTAAATTTAAAAAAACAAAAATATTTTGAATCTAAAAAAAAAAAATTATTTTAAATTTTAAAAAAAATATTTTTTATTTTAAATTTTAAAAAAAATTTTTTTATTATTTTGAATTTAAAAAAAAAAAAAATTATTATCTTAAATTTAAAAAAAAATATTTTAAATTTTAAAAGTTTTTTATTTATTTTGTAAAACAAAAAAAAAGTTTCTTTTTTTTTCTAATATTTTTCATTTTTTTAAATGAAATACAAAAAAACGCTATTGCGACCATGGGCCACCATAGACGTCAATAAACTATTATAAAACTAATGTTTTGAGAATCGTTAAATGTTGAAAACACTTGCACAGTGTCGGCAGCTGTTTTTCACAGCATCGTGTATGCGTTACTTTTACTTTGTTTTTAGATGACAATAAATGTCAGTTGTTACTACATGTAGAGCTTAGGTTGACTAAACGCCTAAAATTTCCAACTACCACGGCTAATTACCAGGCAATAAATAGGTTGTCATATTTTAAAAAAACGAATTTCTGAAAGCAAGAATAAAACGATCTATGAATAGATTATTGTCACTGTTCGGCCAATCGAATGCTTGAATGGAAGATAGTCCGGATCATTTAGTATTTGTTAAACTGTTTGAACTTACAATACAAGACTTGAAGACCACATTTACTTACTTCTGCTGCACGTAATATTTAAGAATTTTCTTACACAAGGTCACAAGTAGACGCTTTTTAAACTATATCGTTGAAAAAACTGCCAATATCGATATCGTCCCTTTTTGCAATATCGTACAGCCCTAACCTATTGACCATGGACTTCCACATGGCTAAAACTCAATAAAACATAACCTACATATCCATCAGGCTTAGTTTTAAATTTCAGCTCTTTGGCTTTGGGATCTCTGAGAACAGCACCTGCAACCAGATATAAATGTTTGGAGTTTTTTTATATGCCCACAAATACATTCTGTCTGTTCCAGCTTTTGCAGTTTGAAATTTAAGTTTTTTCCTTTTTTTAAAAGTATATGGAAGAAGTCAAACACATCTTTTGTTGTGTGTTACTTTTGTATGAAGCCTTGCATTAATTAGTAATTGTGTCCCATCCTGAAACTTTCTGTAAATTCCTACTCTAGAGCTGGGAATATTTTGGATATTTTTACAGGACCAAAACTGATATGAAATAAATATCTAACACTTGGGAGTAGCTTTAACTATAACCTTTTACAAGCTTATACAGTATATGTATTCAAAATAACTTGTTACCTGCACTAGACTGAACATATCTTTGTTCTGGTGTTAATACCTGTACTACATTAGGATATAGTGCTCCAACTAATATGGCCGACATTAACCTCCAGTTACCAGAATTAATATTTGCCTGTGTAAGAAAGGGAAGAAATAATAATAAATTAACATTGATTGCCATAAAAAATATTATAAAGGTAATCAAATGTAAGATACAATATGTAAGGTTTTTATGACAGTTAAAGTGGTTTAATGTAGAGCTTTGACTTGACTCAAATCTAGAAACTTCAATTATAATAGTACAATAAAATTGTTTTAGCTATGTGGAATTTATGAGCTAGAAGACCTACTCGAATGAGAGACTATATCAGGTGTTCCAGAAATATTAAGCATATCGCTTTACATAAATAATAAATTTAACTTTTAAAAGCTTTCAGCCAATTTAGTTAATTGAATTAAAACACATCTTACTTCTGGTCCTGTTATTTCCTTGACACCATCACTATTATGGCCACCAGCTCTTTCGACATCTCTAAGTTTAATACCAGTCTTTACAAAACCTATATCTGATAATAACTCAACAAACTGCTGTTTTAAACTTGATAACATCTAAAATATACATGTCATCTTATATTGAATCATTTATAGCCATTTCATCTATTAATACAGATAATTCAATGCAAATTTATTGTTTGTATGGTTAATATCTAAAACCCCGTTTACATTACAAATTTTAAGCGTGCCAGGTACCGTTTCTGGTACGGCACGGTTAATTTTTTTGTAGTGTAAACGGGTAAAACACAAGCGTGCCGTACCGAGTACCGTGCCAATCTGGCCCACTAAGAACGGCACACTTCAAATTTTCGTAGTGTAAACGCTAACCGGTACGGATAACTGCGCATGCGCCAAATGAACCTTGACCTTTTTTCCCTGCAAACCTTGACAGTTCTGTCAAAATGGCTGCTCAAACTAAATCAGTCATCATAATTGTTTTCATCTGGGTAATTTATATAAAGGGGCTGAAATTAACTTTTCAGTGAAGAGTTCCTCATTTGGCACGCTTGGCACGGTTCTGAGACCGGTTATTTTAGAGTAATGTAAACGGGTCCATTTCTTGAAATTTATCGTGGCCTGGTACCGTACCTAGTACGGCACGCTTATCGCGGCCAAATGTAAACAGGTATACAATATATTGGATATACCAAGAAATGTGTTAAAACATTGAGATGGGTTTGACAGCCACTAGGTCATTTCAGGACTAACATAAGGTTCAATTTTATTTCAATAATTTGCTTGCACTTAGGTGTCTTTAGCAGTGGGAGGTAACCAGAGGACCTGGAGAAAACCCACAAGGTTGGACAGGCAACCCTACTCCTTGTCACATACAAGCGGAGATTAAAACCACACCACCCAACTCAATGACAGACCCAATGATGCAACGCACACATGTTAACCATTTGACCCCTCCCCTCCAGATAAAATAGATTGATGGTACATACAGAACACTTGGCAAATCTCGACAGACACCGTAAACAGTAAGTGATATGTACCTACTCCCATACATTTGCGATGCGGCTACTGGTTTACTTTAACAGGAAAACTTGACGCCATTACACATATTGGGAACCTATTCGGCTAGCGACCTATTCGACCGATCGAGCTGTAACCTGTTCGTTGGAAACCTATTTAGAATAAAGACAACAGTTGCCTTAACTCATCTACTTATCAACCAAAAAAAAAATCCAACGTTATGTCCATCAAATGAAAGAAGAATATATTATTTTTTATCCATTCCTTTAGTCAGAATAGAAGTGTAATTTCATCATTATCTTACAGCTGGATCGGTCGAATAGGTCGCTAGCCAAATAGGTCGCAAATTTGTGTTCGGTATGGGCGCAGCCATGTTTCATCCGGGACCTTTAAAGTACTAGTAGTTCCAATATGGCAGGTTTTGTCTTCCAGCCGAGGTTTGCCGAGTGACATACAGAACTTGTTCAGAGACAAAATGAAATGATGAAATATGCACAATACAAAAGTGTTAAAATGAAAAACTAAACGATGACAAAGAACAAAAAGGCGAATAAAAAAAAAGAGTATCATAAAGTAAGCATACTCATTATTGTATATAATACTGTCTTATTTTTCTTGCAGTTTGAACAGATAAACATTTTACCTGTAAATTTTTGGAAGAGAGAAAATTATCTCTACAATAAACATAAGCTTCATGACCACTTCTTTCCTTGGCTTTCATCCATTCCTAAACAATAATGCATTAAAACTTATATTCTGAAATACCTTTTAATTATACTTTTATATATTGTTTTGATCACTGGCATCTGTAACATGGAAATTCTCTTTAAACAATTTTCTAAATCAGTAGAAATGGTTCAAATTTTTTATCAGTAGACAAAATACTAAAGTTAACATATTGTTTGCACTACCTTCACAATAAATAAATCTACTCCAGCAAGAAGCAGCGCTTTGAGTAAAACTTGAGTTGAGGGGATTTTATGGCTGTTGGGAACTGAAGAAAAAGTTGAAGCTAACAAACAATGTCAATAACATATCCATGGATGAGAATGTTCAAATTAGATAAAGTGTATTCAATACTAGAGGGGGATTATTGTTATTTCAGAAGGTAGTTTGGTCCATAGTACTTACATTATAGGCTTTAACCATAGTTAGATGATCTGAATTACCAACAGCCAATTTACATTTCTTCTCTGTAGCTTCTTCTTTCTTACCAAATGGTGTTATCTAATAAATTGTAAAAAATGGTATTTAGGAATATTCCATTTTATACTGTTGGTGGAAAAAATAGGTAGACAATAGTGAGTGAGTGAGAGAAATGGGTTTGACAACCACTCCATACAAACTAAGTCATTTATTTAATATCATGTTTATTTTTCTTAAATTCAAACACCCCAAAATTCATCCATAAAGCAATAGGAATAAATACTCACAAATGGAGATTGATAGCTAAGTGTGGCAGCTATAGTTAGAGCTGGACTCAAACATCTGAATATGGCACCAAATAACATCAGTTTACCTATCCTGTGAAAAATATTAGGCAAGGTAAATTTTCACGTACACAGTTGCAAAACAAAAGATACTTTTGTTTGCACAGACATTTAGCGAACGATCAGATAAATAAAAGTAGCTGTAACAGTACTATAGTTAAGATATTTAACTCACCTAGGATCAACAGGTAATGAACCTAAATGATATCCCAAAGGTGTTAATTCCTGTAAAATAATATGATCAGAGGATTACATCAGGATATCAATAAATTATTTTTCAGCATTTGAAACTCCACATTTACCTTTTATTGGATCGAGGCAACTTTATAATACACATCTGCAAATCAACTTTCGCATAATATGCTAATAAGAAAATACCCATATTCTCCCCCAAAAATGCGCACAAAAACTGCTCACATCCAGTCAGTGGTTTAGAAGAAAAAGCTGAAAACATCAAACTTCCCCTGTCCTACTGACAGTAGCGGGCAACTGTATGCAAATAAATCTTAATAAGAGCTAACCAATCCAGAAGTAGAACAAGTATAACAATATCTAAATTTTCCACTCTAAGATTCCTCCAAACCTACAACCTACCATTAACAAATTTAAATAATCACGATATGGAAAACATAGTAATTATGAATATGACATAAACAAAAGGCCTGAAAAATTTAAAATAAAACTAAGCAAGAAACAATTGTAATCAAACTGTTCTTATACTATTCTTTTGTTTTACAAGCTTGTTATTAATTTAACTCCTGTACTTACAATCTTTTCATCTAAAGCTCCCAAATCTTGTAATCTTTTTATAGCACTATCAATGGCTTCATCTTTTGGTGGTTCCAATAGTTTTGATAGAATTTTCTGAAATGAATACATGTAATTCAATTTACAATTAATCTCAACTTGAGGGGAAATATTCCCTTTTTAAAAAATAATTTGTGAAAGATCTATTCAATCAATGTGTCTACCTGAATAGTTCGATCTTTGAACAGTTCTAACATCTTAATCTTCAGACAAATTCCCTCTAAAGGAGCTCTCTGTATCTCTATTAAATGAAACAAAATATAAGTTGTCTTAAAGAACTAATAGTAATCTTGAATAACAAACATAAAGTAATATGAATGTTCAGTTGTAAATCTTTTGGTCACATAGATTTGTTTGTCACAATATATCTCTAACATTTGTTTCTTTTCAGTAAAGCCCCCAGTCAACTTATACTAAATAATTTCAACAAATAATTGTAAAAATATGCATGTGTAAAAACATTGGATATGCCTGAAAATTAATTATGGACTTAAATTCTTCTAATACCTGCATTATTGAATATGTAAGAAGTTTATTTACTCCAAAGCATTTTAGCTTTTGTGGTAGGGATTGCCATACCTACCAAAATATGTAACATTCTTATATAAATTCATAATAATTTGTTGTGCAGATCATACCATAATTTCTTTATTTTATATTGCGGTATAAATAAGAATTAACCTGGTATTGGTTGTTCCCTTAAATGATGTTCAAATCTGTTTTTTGTAAACAGATGAAAGCAGACACCATTTGTAACACGTCCAGCTCTCCCCTTTCTCTGCAGAGCATTGGCTCTGGAAACCCACACTGTTTCTAAACTCTCCATACCTTTAGAGGCATCATACCTAAAATAACATGTATTAAATGATGTAAACAAGCCACCAGTGAGACTGATGTCCCCCGCTGAAATCCCAAAATTAATAGATGACACATATAAATTAATCGCACATTTATTTTTTTCAAAAGTATGGAGCAATCAAACTACACACAAAGTTTCATCACTCTCTATCAGATAGAATGAAGATTATCTTGTCCCAAAGCATTGACTAATGAAATTGATTAACTCTGCTCAGATTCAGCTCAAAATGTTGATCATTGAACTCACCTAATGAACGTCTACATCATTTTTAAACATTCTACCTTAATTAAAAGCAGAGTTGTTATGTTTCAAGGTCTTGACCAATCAAATTGCATATCACTACTTTGCCTTATCAGAAAATTCTCACTAGTCAAGGTAATGATATAATGAATCTATATTCTAAGTTTCCTCGCTCTCACTTCATTATAACCAAAGTTATCATGCCCCAAAGCATCAACCAATCAGATTGCTTATCTCTTCCTGTAAGCAGAAAATGTGTATCATCGAACTCCATAAAGGAATTCACCTGATCAGCGCCTACACCAAGTTTATTGCTTATCGCTCTGCTTACCCTGAGCAGAAAATGTTCATTATTAGTCAAGATTTTGATGTAATGAAACTATACACCAAGTTTCATCACCCTCACTTAATTAGAACTAAAGTTATCGTGTCCTAAAGCATCAACCAATCAAATTGCTTATCTCTGCTTACCCGAAGCAGAAAATGCTCATCATTGAACTCCATCAAGACATTGACCTAATAAACACATACACAAAGTTTGAACATTGTAGCTCAATTAGAAGGAGAGTTATTTTGTTCCTAAATTTCGGCCAAAATTGCTTATCGCTCTGCTTACCCTGAGCATAAAATGCTCATTATCGAACTTAGTCAAGGTAAGGATGTAATGAAACTATACACCAAGTTTCATCACTCTCATTCAAGGTATCGACCTAATAAACACCTACACCAAGTTTGAACATTCTACCTCAATCAGGAGGAGAGTAATTGTATCTCAAAGAGTGTGACAGACAGACAGACAGACAGACCCATTTTAATAGTCCCCCACTTTCTGCGAAAGGCAGGCAACAAAAAAAATAACATAAGAGATTAAACCAATATCAATATTTCAAAGAAACATATTTGTAATTGTTTTATGTATATATTACATATTTTAAAATACCTAGAGAGAAAAGAAATGTATTTGCAAGTATAAATGTATATTGTTGAAATGCATATCTTTACCTATATGAGATTTTATTCAAAAGTCTATTACTTTAGTACTTTACCTTTTTTCTTTCATTCTACCAGCATCTATAACATATACTATATCATCTATAGTAATAGATGTTTCCGCTATATTAGTAGCTATAACTATCTTAGTAACACCATCCTTGGGACGACTGGATTGAGAAAAATAAGTATGACAACAATTTTGCAATGCTAAAAATATGCAAATCAAAATTAAAGACAAATTTTAAAATGATTAATCAACACCCAAGAATGATGAGAGGGGTCCCAGTATGGAACTATAACATATAATATTGTATCCCAAGAATTTGCAATTGAAAGAATATCAGAAACAATACTTACACAAAAACAGAGTTTTGATCTTCACTTGATAATGTTGAATGAAGTGGTATTATCTTAAATCTGTGAAAACAAAAATCAAAAATAAAATAGATTTTTATACATGCAATGAGAAAGACCTCAAAGTAGTTATCGTGGTTTTAACGAAATGGAAAATGTGAGATAAAGCATATATGTACAAGAGATTTAATATTGAACTCTTGTCTACAATATCACCCTTGGTGGAAGCCGACATTAAGCCTCTAGGAAGAAGAAGAACTTGTGTATGTAACTTTGCGTACCCATTGAGAAACAGGCACATGGTTGACAACTCAATAAATTCATGGAGAAGTCATAATATAAAACCAAATTGAAATTTACTAAGCATACCTGTTCTTATTTCTAAAACCAAATTCTGGATTTCCTTGCAACAGTTCATATAAGACTGTAATCTCAGCAAATCCTGGCAAAAAGATTAAAATAGCCCCTGGTGGATGCTTAAATAAAAGTGTAATAATATAGGATCTTAGAGGCAATTGGACCTGCTTTTACAAGAGACAAATGGATATTTATGCTTATGCCAGCCAGAATAATTTGCTGTCATTTATTAACCTTTAGTCATAATAATTGTTGAATATACATATTTATGTAGAAATTCTAACAGTTATTGCTTCGTAACAAGATACGTTCTTGAATAATGGCCATTACTTATCACCAGATAACGTCACTTACTATAGGCGTAGGCATAAATTATTTTGGTAGACTACCAATTGGCGAATTAAGTTTTCAAACCTTGTTTTGGTAAAAAGAGGAAGATAGTAAGGATTAAAAAGGTTGTAGAAGATAATAATAGTATGTTATTATTCAATGCAAAGTCTGGACTTAGTTTGGTTTTTTTTTCATACAATATTGTGATAACAAAAAGGAGATCTATAAAAGCAATGGTCAGTACTACATAAAATATAATATCATTCAATTTAATACCTGATGTTTACCACCTATTATCCATTCTAACAATTCAACTATCAGTTCATAATTTGTCTTTTCTAAATCCATCATAGCTAGAGTTCTCAATGTTTTTTTTCCATATTCTAAAAGAATTTCCATTAAATAAATAAATACACAAACTATTCTTCAGCCCATTTAAATTTAATACTTAGCTAATAATATGTTAATCAAAACATGTAGAATTTATTTCCCAAGAGTAGAAAACAATGTATACTTTTTGGTATTTGAAATATATTACTGTTCAACATTTTTTTACACTCTGTTCTTTCTAGCAAACTTACCACAATATCTGACAAACAGTTCTTTAACGGTGAGATTCTGATCTTGTTTTCTTTCATTTGGCGGATCATCATTACTTAATAAACTCAATGACTTTAATTGATCATCAATATCCTCTAAATACTGAGGTAAGTTACGACTTTTAGTTTGTGGATAAGCATTGGACTGTTGTAAAGATCTTGAATAAGGTGAGGCATCTTCCATAATGTATCTGAAGGTCACATCACAAAAGCATAAATAAATGAAACAAATTAAGTCAGAGAATGTCTCTCATGTCCTATCTTATAACATTATTCATTTTAGAAAAAACTCAATTACTTAGGAATTGTTAGATAAAGATCAATAAATAATAATTTGTATTTGTTTGCACCTGAATAAGAACCCACTTAACACCTAGACCTTGCCACAGTTTTTTTCATGCCTGTTCTTAACCAAGCACTCACACTGCTTAATGAAATAAAACTACATGTATACAGACTTTGCATAAACCTTTTCAAATGATGGGGTGAAATACCACATTGTTAGTTATGACTTACCCTGTAGATTCTATAGCATCTTCTAAGAAAAATTGTTCCACTGGAAACGTTTTTCCTATAAAGAATAACAATTAAAATATAATCTCATGACATGTATCTGATGCCTATGTAAGAGCTTGTAAAACCAGCGTCAGCCAGGCTGGATACACCCACATTTTCGAGAGATGGATAGAGAACAAGCTAAAAAGAAAGTGATTTTTCCTACAATCAAGGGCCATAATTCATGAAGTTACGATGAGATATGGGCAAATATCGACAGGAACCAAGATCTTTGGGTTATAAACATGCATTTCCAGTTTCATCAAAATCAGTTCAACATTTTGACCTCTATAGAGTTCACAAGCTAAAAATATGATTTTTCGTACAATCAGGGGCCATAATTCATGAAGTTACAGTCTGATACATCTCAATATCGAAAGGAACCGAGATAAACCTATGCATCACGTTTCATTGAAATCGGAAAAAATTGTGACCAGTAGACTGTTCACAAACAATTGTGGATGGACAGGCGGTCAGGGGGGACGACAATATACATAAATATGAAAATGTGGGCGTATAAAACATCTTCAGTGACATATTCTAATACATGTATTAGTATTATTTTTTCTAACCATGGCCATTTTATATCAAAATAATTTACTTTCAGTGATGGTTTTTCAAATAAGAAACACATATTGGTTTTTGTTTCCATCATTCCTGATACACATAAAGAAAAAGAGATTGTGTTTAATATCCACTTAACAAAAACTAGCTCATTTGGGAACTAACACATGGTTCAATTTTATTTCAATAATTCGCTTGGGCATATGAGTCTTTAGCAGTGGAAGGAAACCGGCAGATTGGGAGAAAACCCACAAGGTTAGACAGACAACCCTATTCCTTGTCACATACAAGTGGGGAATCAAAACCATGCAACTTCACTCAAAGACACACCCTATGATCTAAAGCGTACACATTAATTCTGCCACCCTCAACGGTTAATAATTACGGAAACACATTCACAAGTAATATTTCAATTACAAACCTGGTATTTCCACAGTAGGACAACAACCAAAATATTGAGAAAAAAGCTCAGCATTTAAAGTGGCACTCATCAATATTACTTTAAGGTCAGTTCTTGTAACTAAAAGATCTCTAAGAATCATCATTAAGAAGTCACTGAAAGAAAAATTAAATCATTTCATTTGAAAACCAGTTGCTGCCAGGCAGGATACGCCCACATTTTTGAGAGATGGATAGAGAACAAGTTAAAAAGAAAGTGATTTTCCTACAATCAAGGGCCTTAATTCATGAAGTTACAATTTGATATGCGCAAATATCGACAGGAACCAAGATCTTTGGGTTATAAACATGCATGTCAAGTTTTATCAAAATCAGTTCAAAATTGTGACTTCTATAGGGCCCACAGGCTAAAAATGTGATTGTTCGTACAATCAGGGGCCATACTCCATTAAAATCAGTGACACAGGAAATAATAACACAATTACCTTAATGGAATGGCTATCTTCAAACGTTTGAATTTGAAAATGATATTTCTGCAAATGTCTCAACTGGCAATAGTGAATTATAGGATTAATAGGATTATTCTTTACCAAGGTGGACTGTTTATAGATACAACCTATTTTAGGGCTTTATTCTAATACATTTTAAAATATAACTTAAAAATATGAAATTGCAACTTTACAGGAAGCAGCCGAGATCTTATGGGGATAAACCTATAAGGGGCGACGGCATAATACGTCCACATGAAAATGTGGATATATAAAAACTCAACAACAGGCCCAAACACCTATCAAAATTAGAAGTTAACAAATTAGAAATATGTATTCAAAATTCGATTTAATCTGATTTGTTAATTCAAATTCATAACAATAATCAGAAAAGCTCTCTGCAAATTACAAGTGTATGTATCTTCAGAATTGCTGTTATCAAAGATATTCTTTTTACTAATAATATCTTGTTTATAAAAAGGTTAATGAATAACATCTAAAGTATAGAAAGATAGATATATATTGAGAGAGAAATTGGGTGTAACATCCATTCAACACAAACTAGGTCATTTAAAGACTAGCATATGATGCAATTTTATTTTAACAAGATGACTAGTCATCAACCATCCCCCGCCCTTGCACTTGTTTGGAAGAAATAAGGAAAGATAGGTTGCCAGGCAACGAAACATACGCCCACAGCAGCTAAATCGTCCGGGCAGTCAACAAGGGTTGTTGCATATTTTTACTTTTTTTGGTAATGAAACAACTCATTATGTAATTATCTGAAAATCATTAGAATTTGTTTGCTTTTTATAAAGTTTTGCCCCACGCTATCAATTAGTATAGGAAACATTTAACATCATGGATTTAGCTGTTCTGTTATCAAAATTCATTGAAAATCAAAATACTTGTGCGTTTCAACACCTTAAACTCTGTGTATCAATCTGAAGTCAAACGGATGATAAGTTTGGCAGCTGTAGCGTCACAAGGTTTTTTGAAGTGATCAAGGGAGATAACTCTGGAAGAAATTATTTGAAATCAATGAAAATCAGTAGGCTTCTTCGTCTCATGACCTTAAACAGTGTGTGTAAATCTAAAGTCAATCAGATATTAACTTTGGCCTCTAGAGCGTCCACAGGATTTTTTGATGTGATCAAGGGCCATAACTCTGGCACTAATTATCGGAAATCGCTGAAAATCAATAGGCTTCTTCGTCTTATGACCTTAAACACTGTGTATGAATTTTAAGTCAATCGGATATTAACTTTGGCCTCTGGATCGTTCACAAGATTTTTTGAAGTGATCAAGGACCATAACTCTGGCACTAATTATCGGAAATCGCTGAAAATCAATACGCTTCTTCGTCTTATGACCTTATACACTGTGTATAAATTTAAAGTCAATCGGATATTAACTTTGGCTTTTAGAGCGTCCACAAGATTTTTTGAAGTGATCAAGGGCCATAACTCTGGCATTAATTATCGGAAATCGCTGAAAATCGATAGGCTTCTTCGTCTTATGACCGTAAACACTGTGTATAAATTTAAAGCCAATCGAATATTAACTTTGGCCTCTAGAGCGTCCACAAGATTTTTTGAAGTGATCAAGGGCCATAACTCTGGTAGTTATTATCGGAAATCGCTGAAAAACAATAGGCTTCTTCGTCTCATGACCTCAAACACTGTGTATAAATTTAAAGTCAATCGGATATTAACTTTAGCCTCTAGAGCGTCCACAAGCAATTGTGGACGCCGGACGGACGGACGGACGGACGGACGGACGGACGGACGGACGGGGGCGACGACAATATACGACCACATTTCAATGTGGGCGTATAAAAATAACTTCATTATGCTATTGGTAATTAATATAAAAATTATCATATTTCGCAAACAGTGTTACTGGTCCTAATATTGTGGCACTGTTGAGTAGATATTGCCCTCTATTTCTGAAAACTAATGACTGATTGCTATTTACTAGCTGTTTGTATTGTTACAAAGATTTGAAACAATCAATGAAAGAAAAGTACAATTGAAAATACCCAAATAACCTAGAACAGTCATCATATATACTATAATTCATGCAAAGTATCATTAGGATTGTACTGGCATGTAAATGATTTAGTACACTCCTCACATTTATTCATGTTTCCTCCTCTCTGCAGCACTAATAAAAGTACATGTATGTACATAATTTATTGCAAGCAAGATTTTAAAAATTAATGATGAATAATTGAATGAGCTTTATGAGGCACAACTACAGTACAAAGTTTCATGAAGATATCTTGCATGGTTTATGAAATATGCCCCTGAAACAAAGTCAAATATAAATCCCAGAAATTCCTAAATAGCAAAAGGCAAAACTACTGTAACAGGTTGATGTGTGTACAAAGTTTCAAAAAGATATCTTTAATGGTTTATGAGATATGCTCTGGAAACAAAATTATACACCAAAAGCTAAGTCAAATTTGTTTCCATGGAAACATAAAAAATATAAATCCCAGAAATTCCTAAATAGCAAAAGGCACAACAGCTGTAATAGGTTGATGTGTTTACAAAGTTTCAGAAAGATATCTCGAACAGTTTATGAGATATGCTCCCGAAACAAATTTATACACCAAAAATTAAGTCCAATTTGTTTAAATGGAAAAACAAAAAATATAAATCCCCAGAAATTCCTAAAAAGCAAAAGGCTACTGTAATAGGTTGATATGTGTATAAAGTTTCAGAAAGATATCTCGAACGCTTTATGAGATACTCTTCGGGAAAAAATTCGGGACTGACAGACGGAATGACGGACAGATGGACCCCGTTTCAATATCCCTCCCTAACTTCATTCAGCGCAGGATAATAATTGGCATGAGCAAAGTATCTTTGGAAGCTAGAAGAAAGCAGAGAAAACCTACACGTTTAGGCAGGCAATTTTACTCCTTGTCATGTATAAGTGTGGGATTGAAACCACACCACTTGACAGATTTTATGATCTAAAGCTAAAGCACACACATTAAACCATTCCCCCCTACCTCTGTCGAAGTATATATACATAAAAGATTTCCAGTATCATTAAGTTTTAGTCTGACAAACAGGACAATAATTACCTTTCTTCAGTCCGTTCATGAACTTCATCAATAATAAGATGTGAAACACCATGTAACAAAGGATCACCTTCTAAACGTCTTAATATAATACCAGTTGTACAAAATAATAAACGTGTTGAAGCAGACTGAAAAATAGCAATATATACTAACAAAAGCCAATTAATTTACGCAATTAAACACATCAATTAGGTCTGTGATCAAATGGTTGTTGTCAAATGCTTGTGAATGACATTACTTTGTTAAATTTTAAACTTTGAATTTTGTGATTAATTGATTAATGGAAGTATAGATGTATTTATTCAATAACCAAAACAACAAACACAAGCGTAACTTGTCTTTATGGAATAGACAGATTTAGTAATTAATTTGATAGTTTTAAAATCAATTCAAGATGAAAACAAATCAAATACATGACTTTGAATGTAAAATTTACCTGAATATTCTCCAGTCTGATTTGATAACCAACTAATTTACCAATCTTATCAACTTGTTCTTGTGCTACACGTTGGGCTACCGCAATGGCTGATATTCTACGAGGTTGTGTACAGATGATATTACACATCTTATTCTTTCCGCTGCTTAAGTAGGACTCTAGAATAAACTGTGGCACTTGTGTTGTCTTACCACACCTAAAAATATCAAATATATTGTAGCAACAAGTTTAGCTTATCTCATGTATCCTCAAATTTCACAATTATAATAACGTTTCCGTTAATCTATGATGACTGGAACAATCATCTATCTCAGGTGTCATATATTGGCTCAGTACCCATTTAGGTCAATACATTTTGACTGGCAGTGAAATTGACCAGTTGGAGACCTTGCCTATCAGTTAATTTACATATAAAATTAGAATGTCAAAGAATCTAACCATGAAATACAATTGATTCATAGTTTATATGTGTAAAAAAAAGACTTAAAATTATATAAAAACCTCATGATGCAGCGTGCGCACACTAACCATTCGGCCATCCAAACCCTCTCACAGGCTGCCAAACCATTGAAGTTGATACGAAAGCCGGGAACCAAATAGAATTGCAACTGATGTCATTTCACTGTAGTCAAATGCACAAACAGCGTGCCAATTCGAGTACAAAGTCAAAATTTTGACATCAGCATCGGACCATACTCTGCGCAGTGTTGCGTTTGATTAGAGGTAATCCAACTACACACTGCTATTATGAGTGGATATTGTTGTTTTGAATTTTGATTTGTCAGTAGTCCGTCTACCAACCAATCACTAGCTGCCAATATTGGACCAAATATGTTTACATAACGTTACGTCATGACTCACGATTTTAATATGCCTAATTAACCCGTGCATAGCAGAATACTGCAGTAAAACTAATTGCGTGACAAACGAGGCTATCAAGTGGAATGAAATGTAAACAATACTGTTTGGAAACGAACATACTTTCACTGTTTTAAATACTTTAAATCACTGTCCAAAGTTTTAGGGAAGACCCAGATTAAACAAAGGACTGTCATGTTGCTATACTTAAGTGATAGCGTTCATTGAACGGAAAGAATAGACACACTCCCGCATAAGTTCAAGAAACAGACGCTATTCCAGCAATGGTCAGAGAGGGATTTCTCGGGCCATTGCTTCAGGAATATGGCATCGGACATGAATACCCCAAATTTTGATTTTGAAATATGTTTAATTTATATTCTCTAATCATGATTTTAAGGGGCTACCCCCAAAATATTTCTACTAATCAAACAGATTATAAAGAAAAACTTCTCCCAGTAATGAACAATAATTTAAAACTAATGGGGTACTTTTTACCAGACATACAAAGTTTTACCTTTTTTATATTTCTTTTATATACTCACCCAGTCATACCACTTATAACTGTAACTTGATTATCTTCTAATGTCTTTAATATTTCTTCCTTCATATCCCATGCTGGCAATCTAGATCTTGATGTTTGACGATCTTTATAACCCTTCGAATCCTTGAAACGAAATCAGTATCTAACATTGAAAATAAATCTTAAAAACTTATATGACATTAATAAGCAATTAGATATAGCATGCTAATACTATTAGACTGTGTGCAAAGTTTGAGGCCTCCAAGTATCAATGCTTTGATTTTCAATAATGATTAAATTCTATACTGAAAATTGCACATAAAAAATGAATGACATTTATTTTTCAAGTAGAAGCGATAAAGTATATTTTAAGTTAAAAATCTTATTCAATAACTTATATTTATATAAGAAATAACTAAATGAATGTTATTTCCAGAAATTAGTAAATCGTGGTAATTCATATAATGTACGAAAAGTTTACAAATATTATTTCTTCTGATTCAAGATGATCATCAATCAATTTATGTTAAGTTTTATTGTTTTAAATCCATTTATCAGCAATATTTTTAATTTAATATTACGTACGGTACAATAAAAAATTTACTAACCAGTTTCCGAATAAAATCATCTTTTAATCTTTTGTTGAATGGAGAGTTTTCAATTTGACTAGCTGTTTTTGTATTTTTTCTACCGTATTTTTCAACGGGTTTTGGGCCATTATCAGATTTTTTCTTATTTTCAGAACGTCTTTCTTCATCTCTATCTACCATTCTCAACATGGCCGCTTTTCCATTCTCGGTCGTTTTGTCATCATCAGGTTTATTTTGTGGTATTGATACCCGTTCCATTTTTTCGTTTGTTTCTTCTCTCTCTTGAAATTGTTTCATTGAAATAATCGGTTTTGGTAGGCTACATGCCGACGGCGGCCGTTGTAATATTTCAATCAATGTTCCTGTATTATCTTCTTCTAATAGACTAGCTATACTAAACACAACAGGACTATGAAATTCAGATAATGATTTGGCTTCATTAAATAAATGTTGGCTAATATTTAAGGCGCCATGTTGGGGGAAATAGTCTAATATTGATGAAAATATAACTAATGGGGGTTCTTGGGGATATTTATTTCCATCTACAAATCTTATTTCTAACTGAAATGGACACTTAGGCATTTCAGCTTCACGTAATGGTTCTGCTATAGCTTCTACGATATTTGGATTTTCTTTTGGGGCATGTTTAAATTTGCATTTACTTCCAAATCGACATCCCACTTTACTGGAGAAATATTTACACAAAGGTCTTTTATCTGTATCCACTTTTACCTTGGATCCTCGCGAATGACTCTTTAATTCAAATGTTGGTTTGGAAAGTTCTGCTAAATGGGGAAGCTCAAGATTTAGAATCCATATTTTATTGGACAATCTCTCCTCAAATTTATCTTCAAATATACCCTGTAGTACCATCATTTCCTCCGATCTGGCATCTAAAATCTCCTGTGTTAATTGTTCACTTGACTGACTAGGATTATATTCTAATTCAAAACATTCACATAATAAGAAATCTAAAGCTGCTCCGATATCATCATTATATAATTGTAAGGCATCCTGACATCTTGATTTATGAAAACCACATCTAAAAAATACATAAAGCAAAATAAGTCATAGTACTTTTATATGATTTCCTGTTGTATGTATTGAACATACCTGTGGTGGTAACATCAAGGAGTCAAAAACTTATATACGTCTGCATCATTCTGTAAGACAGGGGGCAGGGGAAACATAAATATGTATTTAATGCAACAAGCAATACTTTTTTCAAAGGCTTCTCCAATTTATGTCGCAGAGGTTTTTTTATCACAATTTTTGAATCATTTTTAAGTGATCAAGAACAATGATTTATATTATTGCTTTGTTGATATGGCTAATTGTATGTTGGGCTTTGTTATTAGCACACCTCATTAATCGTTGTATTGCGAACTGGTTATTCATAGTTTTATATTGTAATTTAGGTATTTCTTCAGCATCCATTTCAGCATAACTTGTAGTATCTTCTATAACCAGATTTTTATCAGTTATCCAGTACTGTTTATCATCATGTCTATTATCATAATAACTTTCATCTTCTTCATCATCATCATCATCATCTTCATCTTCCAATTCATAATCTTGATCACTAGAAGAGAAATAAATATCTTACAAAAACATAATAAATCAAGTATGTAACAAGTTTCCAATCAAGCTATTCAATCAAACGAGTGAAATGTAAAAAAAATGGGGTTTAAAGTCCAAAGATTTCTTCATCGACTGGGCTAAAAAAGGTGGGCACATGCCATACAGTGTGCTATAATGGAAATTTGACCCGGACAGCAGTACTATGGCCTACTCTTATTTGGATTTGAATTTCAACTGTCAAGGGTTCTTTTTATGCCAGGTCCTTAGTACAGCTTCACTGACAAGGGGAACAATGCCGGAAAAATCCTAGGGAACTTTTTCAGCCAACACCGGGAGTGAATCCACGACCTCACTGACCCACTGCAGCTCCCTCAAATAAATGAAAGATACTATCTTGACTGTGGGAAAATGACTATGGGTATATCATTTCTAAAAGATAGATTGCCAGGCAACGAAACATACGACCACAGCAGCTAAATTGTCCGGGCAGTCAACAAGGGTTGTCGCATATTTTTACTTTTTTTGGTAATGAAACATTTGTAATACACTAAAATCTGATTAAGAGTAACAACTCATTATGTAATTATCAGAAAATCATTAGAATTTGTTTGCTTTTTATAAAGATTTGCCCCACACCAGGGCTCACACTGTCGGTCGCCAAAGTCGCAATTTGCGATATAAAAATAAAAGTGGCGATTAAAAATTGATTTTTGCGATAATTTTTGCGATAAAGTTTTACAGTACTGGCGATTCTTTTTGAGAACTGGCGGGAAATAAAATCGTAAAATTCTAATCGTATTTATCCTGTATTAACCATTATTGAGTGTCAATCACGTGGCTAAACACAATAATAAATTAATCAACCAGCTGATAATCCTGATCGTGTCGCCGAGTAATACTAATTAATTGTCTCGGATTAATGATTAGTTGATTGATAATTGCCAATGATGTATATTAAAACTATCTCAAGTCACTATTTAATCTTAATGATTAAATTAAGCGGTGATTATTTGATGTTTCGTTTGTCTTAAAACGAAGAAAGGTAATACATGCAACCTAAATGGCCGACAGTTCTATCGAAAAGAAGTAAATATTGTGATAGTTCAATTCCGTTTACTGTGGCATCATATACGGCATGTAAAACATACAAGTATGCCTATTGGATATCATTATTTCAAATTATCATCACTGGTCGAAAACGTATAAACTAGGCTACTTGAATATCTGCGATTCTTGAGCGAGAAAGTAGTTCGCCATTTGTATCATATTACCGTCGCTAAAATGGTCTAAAGGTGCACGACGGGTATAATTGTAAGCATTTCTTACAAATATAATTGAAGTACATATCATTCTATCAGAGATTCAGATACCGTTACGGTACCTGAAAATATCAATGGGTCTATTGTACACGCAATCCTTGGACAAGATTTGACGTGTAAATACTGAATTAGAGCTGGACGATATTAGTAAAATCAAATATCGCGATATTTCCCCAAAAAAGGACGATATATCACTATATCGCGATATTTTAGTTTTATTATAAAAAGCTAACGATATATCACGATATATCCCGATATTTTAGTTTTATAATGTGATGTATTTTTAAATGAACGTAACAAGTTGCTGGTGTTGCCGCCTATTGCAGCTACACGACGCTTGCAAAATCTACATAAAACTTTCGTTTGCGCTTCGTTGTTCTCATCAAAACCAAAAGCCATATACGACTCGTGCAATGTTTTTTAGGCTTTATTATTACTAGTGTTCAATCAGCCTGAGAATCGCAATGTTCCGCCATCTTTCAAAATGTTGAATAGCATGTGGGTATGACTATGAGTAGACTCAAAGAACCAGATGTAATTTCCCTTATTCGGTACACTACAACAGCACGTTTGTCTAAATCTCGTATATCAAGACGCAATAAGGTTTTATTTACAAATAACTTTTTATTTAATTCGGCTACAGTTTAAAAATTGGCAAAAAAAAAAAAACAACACCCAAACACACGCACAAAATGATAGTTAACTAACAAACGGCATCATACATAAAATGATAATAACTGTTTCCAAACAGTGCCAATGATAAATCGATCGAAGACGGCAAAGAGAAGATATTACACCATGACTTACCTGGCTGGTTATTCGAGTGTTGCACAGCATTAGTAATGGTGTTTGACATTATAATGACAAGTATAATAAGTTTAATAATCGAGAAAACTACTAGACTAGTCATGTATTTAGTAGACCTTGTCAATGAACGAGTGACAAGTCATCTGAGTCATTGATCGTGACATAATGTCGTAAATATCGTGATAATATCGTGTAAATTGATAGAAAAACACAAGATACGATATATCATTATACCGCAATATTTTAGGTGGTTTATAAAATATCGTAATTCAAATTTTAATATCGCGATATATCGAATTACCGAAAATATCGTCCAGCCCTATACTGAATATATAGTGCAATACGGCGATGTTCAAAGAGACTAAAGTTACCAAAAATAAAATCCTATCTTAGTAAACCCAAACTGGGCTAAATGTATTATGCAAAGACAGATTTGTTAAAAGTTGTTGTATATTGTATATATCGGTAATTGTTTATAATAAGCCTGCGGAGACATAAAATTGTTAGATATTGTATAATTTTCTTATCATATATTTTTGGCGGATAAAATATTCAAGTTGGCGGAAAAAATATATGAACATTTCTTTACATAAAAATTATCATCCATTTTGGCGGAAAAAAATTGAAAGCCAGTGTGAGCCCTGCCCCACACTAACAATTAGTATAGGAAACATTTAATATGATGGATTTAGCTGTTCAGTTATAAAAAATCATTGAAAATCAAAATATTTGTTCATTTCAACACCTTAAACTCGGTGTATCAATCTGAAGTCAATCGCATATTAAGTTTGGCCTCTAGAGCATCCACAAGATTTTTTGAAGTAATCAAGGACTACAACTCTGGCACTAATTATCAGAAATCACTGAAAATCAATAGCCTTCTTCGTCTCATGACCTTAAAAACTGTGTATAAATTTGGCCTTTAGAGAGTCTACAAGATTTTTTTAAGGTCTTGAGTATCCACCAGATTTTTTGAAGTGATCAAGGGCCATAACTCTGGCACTAATCATCGGAAATCGCTGAAAATCATAAGACCTTAAACACTGTGTATAAATTTGAAGTCAATCGGATATTAACTTTGGCCTCTAGAGCACCCACACGATTTTTTGAAGTGATCAAGGGCCATAACTCTGGCACTAATTATCGGAAATCGCTGAAAATCAATAGGCTTCTTCGTCTTATGACCTTAAACACTGTGTATGAATTTAAAGTCAATCGGATATTAACTTTGGCCTCTAGAGTGTCCACAAGATTTTTTGAAGTGATCAAGGGCCATTACTCTGGAACTAATAATCAGAAATCACTGAAAATCAATAGACTTCTTCGTCTTATGACCTTAAACACTGTGTATAAATTTAAAGTCATTCGGATATTAACTTTGGCCTTTAGAGCGTCCACAAGATTTTTTTAAGTGATCAAGGGCCATAACTCTGGCACTAATTATCGGAAATCGCTGAAAATCAATAGGCTTCTTCGTCTTATGACCTTAAACACTGTGTATAAATTTAAAGTCAATTGGATATTAACTTTGGCCTCTAGAGCGTCCACAAGATTTTTTGAAGTGATCAAGAGCCATAACTCTGGTAGTTATTATCGGAAATCGCTGAAAAACAATAGGCTTCTTTGTCTCATGACCTTAAACACTGTGTATAAATTTAAAATCAATCGGATATTAACTTTAGCCTCTAGAGCGTCCGCAAGCAATTGTGGACACTGGACCGACGACAATATACAACCACATTTCAATGTGGGCGTATAAAAAGCAATTTTACACAGTAACATTATGATCTTATAAATATAATTTGACTTGCCCGTAAACATCATCATCTTTTCCATTCTGATCATCATCACCAAATGAATCTATTGTTTCATAGTCCCCTCTTCTAATAGCAAATAAAACATCTCGTACCATATCCTGATTTTCATTACTCATATACAGATGTTGCATCTGAACACGACTATCAGCACCTCTTCCCCTGTAAGAAAAAACACATGGACCTGTATTACTTCTAATTCTAAATCTTTGAAATAATATGATAACCACATAATATTATTATTTTGTTCTGATTAGGGTTTCACACTGCGTAGCTTGTGTGAAACACTATTGTTTTTGTTAAAATTATTCTTATTATTATTAGGGTTTCACACTGCGTAGCTTGTGTGAAACACTATTGTTTTTGTTAAAATTCTTCTTATTATTATTCTTATTATTATTATTTTTTTTTTTCCAATTTGCTTATATCTCAGGAACTACTTGTCGGATCGATGCAATGTCTTGAGTTTTACTGCGAAAGTGGGTGTGACTTAGAGATTAAAGCTATTTCCGGCATTCTGCGACAATGTGAAATGTCCGAAATCACCGAAGTTGTCGTTTTTTGAAATATTGCCGTAATATTAACAACAATTGTTGGATTTTATCGTTTGATAGTTTTTGACATAGCCAGAGACATGGCCCATAGCTACGGGTCTTTAGATTTTTAAATTTCGCCGAATCTTCGGAAAAATAAGGCGCCAAATTTTGAAAATTTAAATTTGGACAAAAAACTTTTTTATTAATGAATATTTTTTAATGACCTTTTACCAAGGGTTAAAGGGTCGTCTGATTTGGGCGAAAATGTGAACATTTTTTTTCTGAATAATTTTCCTTGGTCGCTATTGGCTAATTCAGTTTATCGGTTCTATATAAATTATTTATTGTTCGATTTGTATAAAACAAAGTTTATATGCTCTATGGTCCAAAATGTCATTTTTTTTGTTACCGGCAAAGTTTCCTGTCGGTGACGTAAGTGACGTAAATTTAGCAAAAACTACAATTTTAACAGTTCGGTACCACTTTTTGAAAGCAAAAATTATTTTTTTCAAATCTAATATGACTGAAAAGATGTGCCATATAAAGGCGCACAAAACATCGCGCTCAGTTTTTTTAATTTCGATTTCGTTTTCGGGCAATTTGGATTAAAGGGTGAAAAAAGGTGTCAAAATAAGCTATTTACAACCCATCCAGCGTCTTCATATTAAAAAATATATCTTCGTAACATTGATAATCTCGTAGCAATAACCCATACGAAGAGAATGTATGTGAAAATTAATTTGTAATATGCGCAGTTGCCGAGAAAAAGTCAATTTTGCATGAGTCACTTTTCACGTTATTTTGGCTGTAAAAGAATCAATTATTATGTGATTTTCAATTTTCTTTCACCATTGGATACCTAATGCCATAGTGGACACGGTCAAACCATTCTACCTCATACGCTGCCACCGGAAATGACGTCATGTGCTCAAAACTTAATTTTTAGCATTAAAAAACAATATTTTATTCAAATGGGTCGTACTTATTATTTTTTTCAAATTATGATATTTGATTCTATTCATCGAATAGAATGAACCCATACGATCATACAGATATCACAAAACGGTTTCTAACTTGTACGGTTGCAGAGAAATGGGCGATATTCCACAAGTCACTTTTTGAGGATTTTGGTCTATAAAAGTGTCGGTTATCATTCGATTTTTATAAAATTTTCACCATATGATATCTTATGTCATTTATGATTTCATAGAACTAATTTAACAGTTTCAGTATCACCGGAAGTAATTATATTTTGGCAAAAACTGTATTTTTAGCCTTCAAAACAGATATTTTTTTTCAAATGAGTCTGATTCGTAATAAATTTAAAATCATGATATTTAATTCGCATCAACTAATAGAATGAACCCATGCGATCATTCAGATACCACAAAATGGTTTCTCACTTGTATGGTTGCAGAGAAATAGACGATTTCCTACAAGTCACTTTCCAATATTCGATTTACATAAAATTTTCACCATGTGATTATTATTTCTGATTTTAAGAAACTAATTTAATATTGACTTGAGCAAAAATGAATTTTTTTTTTGTCTCGGTTATTTTCCTTGGCCGCCATTGGTTAATTCAGTTTTTTAGCCCAAGATTAATTATTTATTGTTCGATCTGTATAAAACAAAGTTCATAAGCTCCGTTGTCTCAATCGTCATCTTTTTTGTTACCAACAGTGTTATCTGTCGGCAACGGAAGTGGCGTAAATTTATTAAAAACTACAATTTTGACAGTTAGGTACCATTTTTCAAAAGAAAATATTATTTTATTTAAAAACTGATATAACTAAAAGTGTGTGCCCTTTAAAAGCGCAAAAAAGTGTAAGCTCAGTTTTTTTTTAATTTCGGTTTCATTTTCGAGCAAATTGGATTAAGAGGTTAGAAAAGGTGTAAAACTGACCTATTTACAACCCGTCCAGGCTTTTCAGATTTTAAAATATTTCTGTGTAACTTTTATAAAATTGTAGCTATAATCCATACGAAGAGAATGTATGTGAAAATTAGTTTGTAATATAAGCAGTTGCCGAGAAATGGGCAGTTTTGCGTAAGTCACTGTTTTCGTAATTTGCCTGTAAAAAAGTTAATTATTAATGGATATTCACAAAAGTGACACCACTTGATTCACAAAGCAAGTCTGCGTCATATCAAGTCGATTACAATTTAAAATTGACACAGGAAGTGACGCCATTTGGTCAAAAACTGCATTTTAACTTTTAAAATCAATATTTTTTTTCAACCAATAATTATTTAATATGTAATAATAAAATTAACTTTTGGATTAAATTCACATATTAACAAAACTCATACGGTCATATAGATATCATAAAATTGTTTCCAACTTGTTCTGTTGCCGAGATATAGGCGGTTTTCTAAAAGTCACTTTTGAAGGTTTTTTGCCCATAAAAGTGTCAATTACTTTTCGATTGTCAGAAAATTTTCACCCTTTGATGCCTAATGTCATAGTCGGTGTTATAAAACTAATTTAACGTTTTTGGTATCACAGGAAGTAATGTTCTTTTGGCAAAAACTGTATTTTTAGCGTTCAAAACATATAGTTTATTCATATGATTCTGATTTGTCATGTTTTTAAAATTATGATATTTGATTCCAATCAACAAATAGACTGAACCCATACGATCATATAGATACCCCAAAATAGTTTCTAGCTTGTACGGTTGTCGAGAAATAGACGATTTTCTACAAGTCACTTTTCAAGGTTTTTGGTTTATAAATGTGGCAATTATTATTCGATTTACATAAAATTCTCACCATATGATATGTTATGCCATTTCCGATTTCATAAAACTAATTGAACATTTTCATTATCACCGGAAGTAATGTAATTTTGCCAGGATCACTTACAAGTAACATATATATAAAATGAATTGATATTGCTGGATTTGGTTGATTCTGCGTACATTTTATATGATGTGTGCAATGCTTATGTGGAAACCTGTTTATTGGTTTCTTTGGTACCGGAAGTGACATATGTTCAAGGGTAACGTGACACCGAAAGTAACACAAGTTCAAAAGTAACATGGCACCAGTGAAACCCGTCATAGCTGCATGCAGGTCTAGTTCTTCTTATTATTATTATTTTTTTTTTTCCAATTTGCTTATATCTCAGCAACTACTTGTCGGATCGATACAATGTCTTCAGTTTTACTGGGAAAGTGGGTGTGACTTAGAGATTAAAGCTATTCCCGGCATTCTGCGACATTGCGAAACGTCCGAAATCACCGAAATTGTCGTTTTTTGAAATATTGCCGTAATATCAACAATAATCATTGTATTTTAGCATATGATGCTTTTTGACATAGCCAGAAACAGGGGACATAGCTATGTTACTTCTGATTTTTGATTTTCGACAAATCTTGGAAGATATTAGGCGCCAAATTTTGAAAATTTAAATTTTTACAAAAAACTTTTTTATTTATTAATATTTATATATGACATTTTAACCAAGGTTAAATAGTCATCTGATTTGAGCAAAAATGTCAACATTTTTTGTTTCCGTAATTTTCCTTGGCCGCTATTGGCTAATTCAGTTTTTCAGTCCTACATTAATTATTTATTGTTGGATTTGTATAAAACCATGTTCATATGTTCCGTGGTTCAAAATGTCATTTTTTTTGTTACCGGTAAAGTTTCCTGAAGGCACCGGATGTGACGTAAATTCAGCAAAAACTGCAATATTGACAGTTCGGTACCACTTTTTGAAAGCAAATACTATTTTCTACAAATCTGATCTTACTCAAAAGATGCGCCGTGTAAAGGTGCACAAAATCTCGGACTCAGTTTTTTTAATTTCGATTTTGTTTTCGGGCCATTTCGATTAAAAGGTAAAAAGATAGGCTGGCACTGCCAGGCAGGATACGCCCACATTTTCGAGAGATGGATAGAGAACAAGCAATACCGAAAGGGATTTTTCCTACATCTTTAAGTCCTGTATTTCATATTGTATTGGGAGCAGCCATTTAGTTGGTCAGTTCCAGTCTGATATTCATGAAATTCGAAACCGACAATGATTATGGTGTGACGGTACACAACCTAGAAATGTGACTTTTCATCAAAAGAATTGTGACCTGTAGAGAGTCCACAACCATGATATACCATATTTTTATACTATTCGCGTACAAACAACGACCATTTCGTCCGTCAATTTTTGTATGATTTTCACGAAATTAGAAGTCAACCTTCCTAATCAAAATCGAATTAAAATTGTGACCTATACAGGGTCCACAACCATGATATACCATTTTTTTAACAGTATTCGCGTACAAACGGCGGCCATTTTGGTCCGATTTTCCCGAAATTCAAACTCAACCTTCCTTACAGTGTAACGGTGATATAATCTAACGTTTTTTTAAATTGGATAATAATTGTGACCTCCAGAGGGACCACAAGCTAAAGAAAGGGGGATTTTGCGTATAACCAGGGGCCATAATTCAGGAAGTTACGATCCGATATGTGCAAATATCGAAAAGAACCAAGATCTTTGGGTTATAACCATGAATTTCAAGTTTGATCAAAATCGAATTAAAATTGTGACCTTTACAGGGTCCACAACCTTGATATACCATTTTTTAACAGTATTTGAGTACAAACGGCGGCCATTTTGTATGGCAATTTTGGTCTGATTTTCCCGAAATTCAAACTCAACCTTCCTTACGGTGTAACGGTAATATAATCAAACGTTTTTTTAAATCAGATAATAATTGTGACCTCCAAGCTAAAAGAAAGGCGATTTTGCGTATAATCAGGGGCCATAATTCAGGAAGTTACAATCCGATATGCGCAAATATCGAAAGGAAGCAAGATCTTTGGGTTATAACCATGAATTTCAAGTTTCATCAAAATCGAATCAAAATTGTGACCTCCACAGGGTCCACAACCTTGATATACCATTTTTTAACAGTATTCGCGTACAAACGGCGGCCATTTTGTATGGCAATTTTCGTCCGATTTTCCCGAAATTCGAACTCAACCTTCCTTAGGGTGTAACGGTGATATAATCAAACGGTTTTTTAAATCGAATAATAATTGTGACCTCCAAGCTAAAATAAAGGCGATTTTTCGTATAATCAGGGGCCATAATTCAGGAAGTTACGATCCGATATGCGCAAATATCGAAAGGAAGCAAGATCTTTGGGTTATAACCATGAATTTCAAGTTTCATCAAAATCGAATCAAAATTGTGACCTCCACAGGGTCCACAACCTTGATATACCATTTTTTAACTGTCTTCGCGTACAAACGGCGGCCATTTTGTATGGCAATTTTCGTCCGATTTTCCCGAAATTCGAACTCAACCTTCCTTAGGGTGTAACGGTGATATAATCAAACGGTTTTTTAAATCGAATAATAATTGTGACCTCCAGAGGGACCACAAGCTAAAAAGGGTGATTTTTCGGACAATCAGGGGCCATAATCCAGGAAATTACATTCCGATAGCCGCAAATATCGAAAGGAACCAAGATCTTTGGGTTACAAACATGCATGTCAAGTTTCATCAAAATCGGTTCAAAATTGTGACCTCTATAGGGTCCACAAGCTAAAAACGTGATTTTTCGTACAATCAGGGGCCATAATCCATGAAGTTTTGATCCGATACATGCCAATATCGAAAGCAGCCAAGATCTTTTGGGGATAAACCTATATTTCAAGTTTCGTCAAAATCGGATAAGAATTGTGACCTGTAGAGAGTCCACAAACAAATTGTGGACGGACGGACGGACGGACGGACGGACGGATGTCCGGACGGACGGACGTCCGGACGGACAGGGGCGACGACATAATACGTCCACATGAAAATGTGGGCGTATAAAAAGGGGTAAAAATAAGCTATTTACAACCCATCCAGTGTCTTCATATATTAAAATATTTCTTCGATACTTTCATAAACTTGTAGCAATAATCCATACAAAGAGAATGTATGTGAAATTTAGTTTGTAATATGAGCAGTTGCCGAGAAATGGGCAATTTTGCATGAGTCACTTGTCACGTTATTTTGGCTGTAAAAGAATCAATTATTATTCGATTTTCAATTTTTTTTTCACTGTCTGTTGCCTATTTCCACAGTCGACTATTTCAAACCATTTTAACACTTTCACTGTCACCGGAAGTGACGTCATTTAGGCAATAACTGGATTTTTAGCCTTAAAAATACACTTTTTATTCAAATGAGTATTATTTGTAATATTTTTAGAATTATGAAATTTGGTTCTCATCAACAAATAGAATGAACCCATACGATCATATAGATACCACAAAATGGTTTCTAACTTGTACGGTTGCAGAGAAATGGACGATTTTCCACAAGTCACTTTTTACTTTATTTTGGCTCTAAAAGAATCAGTTATTATTGGATTTTCATTAAATGTTCACCATATGATGTCTTATGCCATTTACGATTTCATAGAACTAATTTAAATTTTTTGGTATCACCGGAAGTGATGCCATTTTGGCAAAAACTTAATTTTTAGCCTTCAAAACAGATATTTTATTCAAATGAGTCTGATTTGTAATGTTTTCAAAATTATGATATTTGATTCCAATCAACAAATAGATTGAACCCTTACGATCATACAGATACCACAAAATGGTTTCTAACTTGTGCGGTTGCAGAGAAATAGGCGATTGTCTACAAGTCACTTTTCAAGGTTTTTGGTCTATAAAAGTGGCAATTATTATTCTATTTACATAACATTTTCACTATATGATATCAAAAGGCAATTCGGATTTCATAAAACTAATTGAACATTTTCGTTATGACCGGAAGTAAAGTATTTTTGTCAGGATCCCTTACAAGTAACAAAAGTATAAAATGAATTGATATTGCTGGATTTGGTTGATTCTGCGTCCAATTTATTTGAAGTGTGCAATGCTTATGGGGAAACCTGTTTAATGGTTTCATTGGTATCGGAAGTGACATACATGTATGTTCAAATGTAACGTGGCACCGGAAGTGACATGTTAAAGGGTGACGTGGCACCAGTGAAACCCATCATTCCTGCATGCAGGTCTAGTTTTGATATGTTCTTATTATGCATTCAAATCCACAAAACCAATAGTGCATAGCCACTGAACGCAAAAAACATTTGGCTTATTGTAGTGTTAGTATTATGAAATTTGAAATTGAGCAGGGTTTCCCATTCACAGTCAACAAAATATCATGTATTTAGAAAGCCTTAAATCTGTTTCACACATTAATAGTCACTAAATAAACGACCATGCTGTACTTCATAAGCTATGATCATTAAACCATACATAAATAATACTGAAAAATGGTTTGGAGTGGCGTCCATAACATCCAGACACTTTTGAGTAAAAGATAGGTTACATGCCCTTGTTTTGAAATTAGTCTCACTTAACTAGTCTACCGATCATCCTACTTCTAATTGACGGGTTGGGATAATCAAGACTACTTTTTTTACGAAACATGGAACAAGAAATTATATTTAGAAGCACAAACATCAGGCAACTCAACAATATTTTTAAGAACCTTGTAAAAGTAAAATGAAACTACTGCTAGTATCATATTCTTGCTTTACGGATGTTGAGTCAGAGATATTATTTGTACTTAACCAAAATATGCAGCTTCTAATGGTACAGCTAATTATAAGGCAATTTAAAAAATAAAACGAGCGTAATTTCTAAAGATGCCGTAATAACCAAAAAGTTAAATATTATTGCTATTCAGAATCGTCAACAATAGATTTTTTACGGCTGTAGTAGTGTTTGGTGTTTTGAACATTTCTGCATGCTGTTGCTATTTATAGCCTCAACGAGTGTGCGAGACTGTTAGAAATCAGTAGTAAGTCATTCAACTAAAACGTGCAGGATCAACGTGTCAAGAACAACTTTTCAGTTGGCACGTGGGGCACCCTACCATTGCAAAATATAGTTTTATACTAAAGGATTAGTGAAAATATCAAAAATTAGGTGTTGAAAAAATACCACTAATCAGTACCTTGAAGATGGGAAATCATTGCTTGATGAACCACCATGTCTATTCCCTTCACTTCCACCTCTTCCACGGTCATTACCTCTACCTCCCCCTCTCCCTCGATCTGCTCCTCTACCTCTATCACTTCCTCCTCTACCTCTACCTCTATCACTTCCTCCTCTTCCTCTATCACCCCTTCCTCTACCTCTGAATCCTCCCCGAGCTTGACCTTTATTCCCAGGTTTCTTTGGTTTTGGACCAGTTGGCATAAATGCAAAATCTCCATCATCATAATCTACATAACCACCTCCACCATGATGTTTTCCAGTTGAACTATTTGGCCGGTTTCTTCTCATATTTAATTAACTAACAGTATCAAAACAACTGAAAAATCAAAAGTTTGTTATTAATACAATTTATCTAATATATTATTCCTTAATTTCTGGATCTTCAATTTTTGACTGCTGGGTACAACACCAACATTATACTAACGGAACCTTGTCCGCTGTAAGATCAACCAATCTCAAAGCTATTGCTTTAAGTAACAAATCCGTCATAAGATTATGATTAAATTAACATTTTCTTAAACCTACTAGTACTATTCATTGAATAATTAAAAATAACATTGGTGATTATCATTATTACTGTTTGTTACTTATGATGCTAGACCTTTCATTCTGTTCAAAAATAAAATTGTTGATTCCAGTGTTGATGTTTGTAGATAAATTGTGTGCTCAAAGGGTGACACAATAACTAAAAGATTAACCAAAAATTACAAATTCTTCTTAATCTTTCCAAACAATTCTAAAGAGCTTGTACTCTCACTAATCGAAATGATAAATTAGATTAACCTAATTTAATACTTTATTTTGACCTTTTAAAATAATGGATATATACACTTCTGCATCACTTTGTAAATTCCTACTTACTTACACCACAACAACAATCCAGTATTGTAGAACCCAATGGATTGGGAATACCGGTATACTGAAATATTGGACCTTTATGTATTGCCAAATTTCAAATACTGGTGCAATACCTCTTTATAAGCTTATCTACAGATATCAATCTTTGCCTAAGTTTATAAAAGTTATCCATACCCACATAAGTACATGCCAAATCAGTATAAATATAGTGCTATGTTATTTAAGACTTGTATAACTTTTTTTTTTAAAGGATTCTTTGTCATTTACCAGTAGGCTATTGATATTTTGGTTTCGTGTAACATAATATTGTATTTCTTAATCCACAAGTTTGTCAAGAGAGGTACGGTGATGGTTATTATCAGAATTGTCAGATAGACTACAGGAGCGATTTCAGAACCTGTCCATGAACTTTTTTCTAACAGCTATACCTTACCTGAACTCTGACCTTTGTTCAAGGTAAGTGTTATAACTACATGTACGGGTAATATAGACAGTATTCTGTACCAGTGACTGGTAGACCGCACATATTCTGGTATTTTCCCCCAAACTGTCCAGGGTAGGTCTATGTATATTTCGGATCCAATATCTACAGAAAATAATGTACCAATAATTTTAAATGATGTGTTTCTTATTCAATCTTAAAATAATATTGGGTCAATTTATTTTGAATTTTATGTGAGGGTAATATTTGATACAAATTTTATTACGTGAGATATACAGTAAATAGGCCTACAAATTAAAAAAGACATTTATAAATAAAGGTTGTCTGATTTAGAGCTTAGTTTTTAAGACGAAAAGTCGACAGTAAATTGAGTAATTATGTAAAAGCATAACACATATTGACATAAACCACGCCACACAGTGACACACGTGTCCCCTTTGTCGTTCAATCTGTCAATGATTCGTGGTATATAAAATACAATGCTGCTTTAGTAGAGGAACAAATTATGCCAATGGTGGGAAAGGCGTCGAATAATTCTAAAGTGCCATAAAATCTCATTGAAAGACAACTGTAATAGTGTAAGAGCATTTGGCAGATGCCTCTTCCAACCTACCAAGAAAGTGAAAGTAGAGAAATCCAGCAAATTAATCTGAAACGAATGAGAAGGAAATAACTAGGTCAAATGATAAACTAAAATTTTACATCAATGTTAATATTTATTGATACGAAAATTAGATTCGCACACTACCATGGTGGATAATATTTCTTATGAACTTAATAAAATATAATAATCAAATAATTCATTAGATTTATTTCGTTTCTTGTGTTGGTATATTTTGTTTAAGTACAGGTAATGAGTATTCTATTCCGTTTCCAATGTTCGTTTCGCTTTTAGTACAATTATTATATTTTATTTTCACAACTTGACCTCATTTCTACTTTTCATTCGGCTTAGTCGTCAGTATCAAAGACAGCTCTGCTGCGGGAAATCGGGAAATCGCATTGATGTTTGATGTTTTCGCGCCTTCTCACATGGTTTTGAAGTGACGTAACTATCAATGTAGAACTTTTAATTTAAAAGTATTTTGTGTTGTTTTTAAGATTCGTTAAGCTTATCTTGATAATCTTCCTTATTAATATTATTTTATTTACCCATCACTTAATTACCACCAATCTTCCTCTGATAAACTTATAAAGACTGGGGGTTGGAATGGCCTCTATATAGTGGTCTAGCTGGCCGGTCACCTCTGGCTTGCGGCTGTGGTTTCGATCAGGCCCGTAGCCAGCTTGCTGGCTTCGGAGGGGCAATGAAGTTTTTAGGAGGGGCACACCCGTTACAGTCTACAGTAGGTATTTTAGAGTTATGGTTGGCAGATTTTCTTTCGAGGGGGCAAAACATTTTTTCAGGGGGGCATTGTCCCCCCTTGCCCCCCCCCCTGGCTACGGGCCTGGTTTCGATACCTGGTGTGAGCGTATGTGGCATGGAGATAGCAGGCGCGGATCCAGGATTTTTTGCAGGGGGGGGGCGTCTAGGTTTGATAAAAGGCAATCAACCAATTAACGGGGGGTTTGGGGGCCCTCCCCCATGAAAATTTGGTAAATTAGATTCAATTTGGTGCATTCTGACGTATTTCCGGAAGGTAAATTCCAAAATTATAGGTCTAAAAGTCGCCAATAAAATCGCATAAAAAATTTTCAAGTCTGAGCAGGGGGGGGGGGTCCGGACCTCCTGGACCCCCCCTCTGGATCCGCGCCTTCTCAACCTCGTGGGTTTCCTCCCACTGTTATAGACCCCTACCACAAGCAAATTATTGAAATAAAATTAAACCATATGTTAGTCCCATAATGACCCAGTTTGTGTAGTGGAGTGGAGTGGAGCTTATACCCCATTTCTCTCTCTCTATCTCTCTCTCTCTCTGATAAAGATTGGGAGGCCTACTATAGAAATACTTCAAACAGAAAGTTCTGAAAGAATTTGACAATCTGTTTGGAATTTTATGTAATTGGTATTCGTGGTAGGTTACTGTTTGAAGCTAAAATGAAAGTATCCTTACCGGTAAATCGACATGTTATCTTAAAACCAGTAGGACAATTTACCAGCAAATCTACCCAAATCCACCATTATTTTAAGTTACAATATTGATAGGTTGACTGTCAATAGTTTATATGGATGGGATCACGGTGGCTAAGTGCGTAAGATGCTGGCTTGCTAGCCTTGAGGTTGTTTATTCGGTGTCTGCATTGTACAAGAAAGTTCATCCAGATTTTCCGGCGTGGTTCCCCGGCCTTGTCTAAGTTATGCAAGACGGAGGTCCTGACAAGGACAACTGTCTAGTCTTTCGGATGAGACTGGAAAACGAGGTCCTGTGAACACATTGGTGTGCACGTAAAAGATCCCTTGACTGGCTTGACAGATGGAAGGATCTTTCAGAAACGTTATGATTTCAAATTAAAAATGTCAATTTGGCATAAAAAACAGTTAATTATCAAATATAGATACAAATTATTATTATAAGAGTTAAAATAATGGTGAATTTGCCTTAAATCGTGCTACCACGAATAGGCTACACATTGGCGTGTGAGGGGATGGATGGCCGAATTGTTAACGTGTGCTCGTTGCATCATGAGGTCTGTCATTGAGTCAATTGGCATGGTTTTGATTCCCCAGTAGTACGTGACAAGGAGTAAGGTCGCCTGTCCAACCTCTTGGGTTTTCTCTGGGTCCTCCAGTTTTCTCCCACTGCTAAAGACCCCTACATGCAAGCAAATTACTGAAATAAAATTGAACGATATGTTGTCGATTGGACGTTAACCCCATTTCTCTCTAATTCACACATCGGTTTGTATGAATCATACTCAATACCCTTGAACGCAATTTACAATGACATAGGCTAAACGTCAGTGCGTAAGAGAAATGTTAAGCTGTACTTCAAGTACAATATGTATATCTTTTCACCAACGAAAGTGATTAGAAGTTTCAATACAATGAATGAAAATCAGTTTATTAATATGTGTTTTTGACCCATTTACATCCATATTAAAATAAGATAACTTATTAATTGCCCACATTTAGTGATGTAAATTTAATTCAATGATTTTAAAGAAGTCTTCATACCGGTATATCTTTTGCTTTCTCTTTCAGCTAGACCATATAATGTTCATATTAAATGTGCAAGTAATGTCTGTATTAACAGTAACAATAGTAAGAGGGTGAAATAAAAAATATTCCAAACAAATAAGGTAATGCTTTTGAGGTTTTACATGAATTTCTGTTGAAATATGGTTGTGAATTGCCATTGTAATAATTCAGAATACAAAATCACATCATTCTCTTCCAATAACCAAGCTATTGATGTAGATTAACCCTCCAATTCACATTGATAATTGTTTGAATGTAGAATTATACCTCATTCAAGGTGTGGGAGGTTGGGATGGCCAAGTGGTCTAGAGTGCCGCACTTCGACCTCTAGCTGGCCGATCACCTCTGGCTTGCGGCTGTGATTTCGAGCCCTGGTGTGTGCGTATGTGGCATGGAGATAGGGGCGCCTTCTCAACCTCGTGGGTTTCATCCGGGCACTCTGGTTTCCTCCCACTGCTAAAGAACCCTACGCGCAAGCGAATTATGGAAATGATAAAATAATTAAACCATATGTTAGTCCCAAAATGACCTAGTTTGTGTTGAGTGGACGTTAAACCCCATTTCTCTCTCTCTCATTCAAGGTGTGCATTTGTCTCTCGGGCGATACAAATATCAAATTCATTGTTCATCTGTATTGGGAGCACTGATTATCCCTATAAATTTTGAGCATTATCACAGAAGAAGTGTAGTTCCTGAGATGTTGTCTGAGATTCTTCTGGGTACCGAATAAAGTTCATGGATGATTTTCATTATAAATGGCTCGAATTGAGTCCTTATTACTTTTAAGCATTTTACATGAAATTATTTCCAGAGCTGTGCTCTGAACTGATGGCACTGTTGATAAATGTACATTATGATAGTTATACTCACTTTACCGATTTAACTTATTTACCAATTTTTATGAACATGTTAATGTTAGGAATGTTATTTGACTTATGATAATCACAATCAAGTTGGAGTGTTGAGGTTCCTAAACCATAAACCATATCCATGCTGAGAAATCTGAAAAAAACTTCACATTTCTGTCTGCTCTTTTCCCATGGTGGAAATAGATGTCATTACTTGATAGAATGAGTGTAGCATTCTCGAAACGCTACATGTTTATAAACTAGGAACTTTTTTTGTTATATTTGATATGACTATTCTATCAACTCATTGCCCAGACAATATCTTGTTTTTTACAGCTTAAGCTAAACATCAAAGATGTCATCTGCTTTTAGTTTATCACTTCAATGGAGATCTATGGGAAATGAAAAGTACAGAAAATTTAAGAATCAAGAATTGGCACCATGTATTGTTAAAGATAAACTACAGGAAGTTTTAAATTGTTATTATAAAGCTGATGATTATGCAGAGAATGATTTGGAAAAGTCCTCTGCCAAAAAAAATGTGGCCGTCATGTCAGAAAAGATGATGGAATGTCTCGTTAATAATAGTGGCTCGAAATCTTTAATAAACTTTTATTCAAAGCAATCAATAAAATATTACTTTGAAGCAGATAAGTTTGGCCGAGATAGAGATGATGAATGGCTGATTTCTATAGACACCAGTTCCTTAAAATGTTGGTTGAATATTCAAGATATTTTGACAGAAGAAGATGTCGAAGTAAGAATAAGAGACTATGAATTTTTTGTTCAATTCTTACTAGGTAATGAAATCAAATCATCAGCATTCCATATAATAGCAGAATGCTATTTCCACCTTAGTGTGTCTAAGATTGCAGACAAGAACTACAAAGAGGCCTTGTCCCATCTTGCAAACTGTTACTTCCCTGTTCAGGAAGGGTTAAAATTAGCAAGAACTCCAAGGGGAAAGAAAGTTTTAGACACATTAGAAGGTGATATCCAACAACAAATAAGTATTGCAGAATCACTCCAAGCTCTGGAAGTAGGTAAGTTACATGATATCTTCCTATTTGTATGGGGGCGTTGGCTTGCCGAATGGTTAGTGTGCGCACGCTGTATCATATGGCCTGCCATTGAGTCAACTGGCGTTGTTTCGAATCCCTGGTTGTACACGGCATGAATTAGGGTCGCTTGTCTAACCTCGTGGGTTTTCTCCGGTTTCCTCCCACTGCTAAAGACCCCTACGCACAAGCAAATTATTGAAATAAAATTAAACCATATGTTAGTCCTGAAATGAACTAGTTTGAGTTGGTGGACGATAAACCCCATTTCTCTCTCTCTTTCTCTCTCTCTCTCCTATTTGTGTGACATTTATATACATTTAAATCACTGATGAAAGGAAGAAGCCTGTTGAATTTTCTCATCTGTACAAAATTGTCTTGTAAATGCCCCCCATTACCCACAAAAGAATTAATATGCGACAACCCTTGTCAACCCCTGGGACAATTTGCCTGCTGTGGGCATATGTTTTGCTGCCTGGCAACCTATCTTTATAAATTTGACATGAACTGGAAAACTCAGATTAGGTGGGATACCAATTTGGGACAAATTTGTCAATTCATCATGGATATATGGATAATTATTCTGTCAACCTTACCTGAATGAATCAGATTTCTTTATCTGTAAGACTGTCCCTTTAAAAATGAAAAGACTAGTTTTTAAAATCCATATTTTTTAATCTTTTCAGCGGATGATCTTTTCTCACAAATAATTTCAAATGAAGAAGAGATAAATTTTGATATAATATGGGATATTATTGATAAGTATCGTAGAGTTATAATTTTAACAAGAGAAAAAGAGATTGAACTAGAAGCAATAGCTTCCAGTAGGATTGGGAAAATTTACCACAAGGTCTTAAAACTTGAAAGCAGGGCAAAAATATATTTTACAAGAACGTTAGAACTTGCTACAACACTGATACCAAGAACCATGTTTAATGAAGGTAGGACTTTTTACAAATTACAGGGTTCTCTTGTTTAGACCATATCTTACTTTTCAGGGCATACTCCAGGCACGTAATATATTTCTGGAATGGGAAATCACATGGGTAGACACTAACCTGGAGGTCAGGCTTTTGATCCCTGCATTGGCCGGGAAAGTTAATACAGATTTTCCGGTGTGGTTTCCCCTTGTCAGTGATACAGGATGGAGGGTCTGACAAGCATAGCTGTCTAGTTGTTTGGATGGGATGAAAAACCGAGACATTGTTATGCATGTGAAAGATCCCTTGGCAGTTGGAATTAGATATAAGAGTAGGCCATAGGGCTGCTGCCCAGGCAAAATTTCCCTCATAGCACCCAGGCAAAATTTCCCTCATAGCACACTGTATGGCGTATGTCCGTCTTCATTAGCCCAGGTAAAGAGCAGAATAGTAGGACGTTAAACCCCATTTCATTCATTTCTGGAACAGAAAGTCCCAGAAAGCTGTTTAGCAACCGGATTATATCTCTGTGAACGAAGTTGCAAATTTATTAGCTAATTCTGAAAGCGGGAAAGACTATTTTCTGTCTGATAATGAGAGTTCAGCGTGACAACTCTAAAAACCTGGACAGCTTATGTCTAAATTTCTGGAAAGGTCTTGGCATTGAAAGAGTTAAAAACTGTACCCTTGATTGGAGTAACAAGGGAGGTAACTCTCAGACTGTGGAACAGAAGGTTGAAGACTATTTAATATCAATAGGGTTTATCGTCTCTTGACCCAAATGCTTCACATCAAATGATGATTATCAATATGGTTTGTTTTCTCATAACCACAATGCTTCAGACCATATTTGAAAAAAAAAGATGCATTAAGAAGTGTAGCCTTTTGTTAAAGAATAAGTATCATAATTCTATTGTGTCAAATCCTTGTGCCCTTGACTGTCACTGGGAACCTGTAGTATGATGCAAGATAGTTTGTAAAATGCAGATAGATAACCTTTACAGGGAGATAAGGAAGAACACCACAGGAAACCGGGGTACGGTAATGAAAAAAAAGTCATTGATTAATTATTTGGTAATGCACATGGCAAGAGTTTTTAATAAAGTATTTCCATAGAATTGAGACGTAACTTAAGTTTAATTTATTTGATTGTTTTATTTCAGAATGGTATCGTGTGGCTGCAGAAGGGTTAAAAGGTTTTCAAGATGAAGAGAGAATGAGAGAAGATGAAGAAAATCGTTTGGAAAGAGAAGAAATAATGAATCAATTAAAAGATGAACTTTTTGACTTAAAAAAGAAATTTGAAGAAGGAAAATTAGACTTTCTCAAATTTCTTTACAAAACACATCCTCCAAAAAATGAGAAACATGTATTAGGGGAGTTACCAGATCAACCTGAACCAGGTCAACTTAAAAAGTTGTATCAAAAAGCTGTGGTTCACTTTCATCCAGACAAAATAGACATTTCGGTACATGGTAAAAAATGGAAAGTTTTATCTGAAGAGATTTGTAAAATTTTAACATCTCAATATGAAATGTACAAAGGTTGCTAATTATGCATTTTAAATCTTGATCATTGCGTCTTCACCCAAACTATTCATTAACTTGATTATGTCCATGTACTCAATTCGGGTACGGTCATTGAATCAGAGTTTTGGGGGGCATTGGGTGTCGTGCGCTTTGCTATTAGACTAAATGGATCTGGATCATCAGAAATTTTATTTCATCTCTGAGATAGGGGACATATCAAAGGGAGATGATAACTTAACGACTATTAAACCAGTTTTTGGCCTAGTTAGATTTGATGTAAGAGATGTGAGGGGATGTTAATAAAAATCTAATTAAGGATACAAGAAGTTATTTTTTTAAAGAACATTTTGTAAGTAAGATAAAGTTGCTCGATAACATTTTGAGAATGATAATTGAAATTAAAATACAAAAGCTATGTTTGCCTTATGGGATTTAGATAAACAAGTTGAAAATTATTGATGATTTTGGGTCAAGGTTTGACTCTGGATTAACAAACTGCAGTAGTTTGAATTATAAGCCAAGTTAGAATATAAAGCAAAAGTGATAATTGTGTGTTACATTAGAATTTAATTATGAGCAATAATATTTGAGAGCCAAGTTATGATAACTAATCCTGGGTCAAACTACACTAAATTAGTGATTTGATCTATATGTATGGTATATTTTCTTTTATATATTTTAAACAAATTGTTCTGTTACAAGTATTATTTTTTTAAAACTTCATTCAGTATTTTTGTTCAATCTAATTAAAATTCAGATCTATATTTCGTTTCGGTTTTTATAATTTCGATGGCCTACACTACATGTAGATCTAACAAGTTATAGCGGGAGGTCATGTTCAGCCAGTTCAGATGTTAAGCATGCGACATCTGACCCTATAACCCCAGTCATTCGATTAACCAATCAGAATCGTTGTTGCTTTGTTTTGATTACTATCGCTGATAATGCCTACCCAGAATTCCGGGCATAAAAGGTCAAACCCTCGATTTGACAGTCAATTTGATTGGTTGACCCCTCACTTTAAGCAGAACATGAGTTAAATAACAAGTCTTTCAGATCCGAATGTAGTAAAGACAAGTAAAACGAAATTTTGAACTATAAAAACAAAACGAAATAGGATCTGTATTTTAATCAGATTGTATTTTGTATTGTATTTTTTTATGTAAATATTTATAGTAAAGGCATAATTTTGCATATCTTTTTATAGTGATGCAATTGATCATTTTGTAAACTTTGCATTTAATATTTGGGGACCCAGGTTCTGTTTGATGTAGTAATATATTTTTGTTAAACGTTTTAGTTGATTTATATTGTTTGTTTACTTATTTTACAGAGCAGGTGCTTTGAATATAGTGTTTTTTTTCAATCCTAGCCAGAGAACATGTTTATTTTTAATTGCCAAAATTTAAAGTGCTGATACAAATAATTTTCAGATCTGCAGATCAATATCTGTATCCTCACTGCATGATTTTATTGAAAAATTGCCAAAGAAAAAGTACTTGTGTATTTTTTAAAATTAGTAGTGCATGTAGTTTATTTTTGTTATTTGTAAACTTAATACTTTTTGTTTAATGTTTTAAAATCCTTGTGTATTAGTCGATATATGTATCCATACTATTTTTATCATTTTTGACATACTGACTGCCAACTCAGTCATGTTATGCAAATATATATAGTCTTGCCAGAAACTGATATTGTAACTTGTTATACTATTTGGAAGAAATAAAGCATTTGTTAATTTCTAGTAGGGTACATTTCATTTACTGTCTGTATAATCTATTGTCTAAATTTAAGTAGTATGAAGTAAATAGTGCTGAAACTGTGCTTCTTGATGCTCCTGTTGGGAACCAAAGGCAGGGTAAGCAGCTTGGTCCACAGATGAGTGCTAACTGAACTAATATTTTGAGAGATATTTTATTTTATGGGGGATCCATTTCCTCACGACCCAGATTAAGCAGGATGCTAACCGAGCTGTAGCCAGGAGTCCCAATGTTTAAAAGAGCCCCTAAATTATTTATTAAAAAATAATTTATTTATTTCTAAATTATTTATTAAAAAATAATTTATGATTTGATTTATTATGTATTTTATCTGTCCCTGTGACATTTTCAACCAAGGGCTTCATGCAAGATAATTTCTGGCCCAGATTCCCACTGATTGCTTCCAGAGTAGACAGCAGATTAATATTTACGAAATATTCAGAATCAATTAATCTGCCTTTGTTTTATATATTTTGCTAAATGAATTTTTTCTCAGAATTTGCAATGCAGGCGACAGGAACGTTTTATACGCCCACATTGAAATGTGATCGTATGTTGTCGTCGCCCTTGTCCGGCCGGCCGGCATCTACAATTGCTTGTGGACGCTCTAGAGGCTAAAGTTAATATCCGATTGACTTTAAATTTATACACAGTGTTTTAGGGCATGTGACGAAGAAGCATGTTGTTTTTCAGCCATTTCCGATTATAACTACCAGAGTTATGGCCCTTGATCACTTCAAAAATTCTTGTTTACACACAGTGTTTAAGGTCACGAGACGAAGAAGCCTATTGATTTTCAGTGATTTCAAATTTTTGTTTTGCTTAAATCATGGATCGTTTAGTTTTTGGTTGTTCAGATCTTCAGGACGTAATCATAATCCCTCAACCAAGGGTCAATGTATGGTATGATATGGCTCGGATATACGTCAATTCGTTTCTATCATGTGCCAAAGAACTAAAATGTCCCGGCACTGTTCACTGTGAAGTGAAAGCCTTTTGCTCAATGAAATAGTCTCTTTAAATCTCAAACAATTCATGTACAGCTAATTCTAGTTTAGCCACATGCCTAAAATGGGTATGGAAACTGAAATGTGGTTAATCAAATGCTTGTATGGGAACTTGCTATAACTGACAAGGTGGCCTGTACATCTAAAAATTAGAAATTGCCTGAAAAAATAAAATTTGGCTGGGTTAATCATTTATTAGAACCCCCAAAACAAAATATGACAGTTTACTTGAAAAGGCAAAATGATATACTATATTTTATAAGAAAAAATATGGTTTCCAAATTATAATTTTTACAATGAATAATACAGATATTAATAATATCTATAGGTAAATGTAAGTTATATGACATGATTAATATTGTAAAATATAATATATAAAACAATTATCAATGAATTACTGGTAATGGCAAGAGTTAAATAAATAAAAGCAATATTGTTATTACTATTGATTTGGTTTGGGAGATGATCTTATTATAGTAGAAATCGAAGAATGAAATTATATCTTAACATCATATTTAGTGATAAAAGCATCAGATATATAGAGGATATTTGTCGTTTTAGAGTGAATAACATATTTTATTTCATCGAGAAGCAAGAAAACTTATATTTTCACGAATGTGTTGCATTTTACAATCATTTTAGGTAAAACAATATGGACTACTGTGCTAGCCAGTGGAATAACACTTTTATTTCACTGATAAAATGCGGTATTCCACAACTGATCATAAAATAAAAATGGATACTGTATAAAGTGCACTTTAAGAGGCATTTATAAGAATTTGGCGAGTTTGACTGGTCAACAAAGAGACAATTTTTGATTTGCTGTGATGTGACTAAACAATACACCAGGGTTACCAAAAATTAGATTTTTTACAAAATTTTAATCATGCCTGCCATTTCGTTACTTAAGCAGATGTTACTTCAAAATTTGATACTCTGTTTTAAGATGGCCATTGATCAAACTTTCGATATAATTAATATCGCCCTTGGGTTGTATTAAATTAAATGATATATTTGCTTGCGAAAACTGATAATTTCTCTTTCAATTTAATTCTATAAAACTGTCTATAATATAATTGCAAAAGCAGGCAAAAGGTAAACAAGATGTATAATCATAAGAGATATACATTAACATGATCAATAAAAGAGATATACATTAACATGATCAAAATAAGAGATATTCATTAACATGATCAATAAAAGAGATATACATTAACATGACCAATATAAGAGATATTCATTAACATGATCAATAAAAGAGATATACATTAACATGACCAATATAAGAGATATTCATTAACATGATCAATAAAAGAGATATCAAATCATCAGAATCTGCTAAGCAGCTTTCAAAATATTCATGTAATGATAACATGGAACCATCTGACAAGAAATTCAATGAAGTTAGGATAAATAGGTAGCTTTCATATAGGATTATCATGGAAACTTTCTCACAAGACATTTTTAGAATCAATTTTCAACGTAACATTTGCCTACAGTTTGAAGAATATATTACAAAATTGGAACAAAAATATACTTTACATACAATAAGGCCAAATAGGGTGAGGTTTAGCAAATAATGACAAATATATACATAATTATATTCTTCCTTTCCTGACCTTTTATCAAAGAATAAAGAAATCTTCTGTTTGAACATAACAACCTACTTTTTACAATACAAAATAATAATACATTAACATGTATGATATTGATAATAAAACAAAGCTGGTTTCATCAATGATTTAATGTAGTATTCAGTTGTCGCAAAATACCAAGAACCACTTCCTGCAAACTCTGTCAATACAAAATTAAATAATATACATACTTACTTAAAATCACTATGATTAGGGTTAAAATTGTCCATTTTGTTGGATTTTATATGTTTATTTGTTTAGTGGGATGGCAATCAGTGTCTTTTGCCAAAATGAAAGTAAAATTAAGCTAACTTCATTCGAAACAAACAGTTAATCATATTTATCTTTACTAATCAAAACAGCTTATCACAATCAACCCTATTCAATACTTGATTTTTACCTAATAGTAAGTGCAGGAGGACCGCACTACACGCAAAAAAATAATTTACAAGATCAACCTGCAAACAAGACAGAAAACAGACATTGCAAAAAAAAATATAAACAAATATTCAGTTTTACAATGTCTCACGAGGGAAAGCGTTTAGGAAGTATGAGTTTCCAGTTATTAAATATATATGTGACAACCACATATTTTGATTTTAGCCCTAAAATTTAATTTGAGCTCATAGATAATTACCTTGGGCTTACAATATTCTTCAAGCCAACTAAAGACACAAGCTGATAGTTCCGCAAAATTAGCTACAGATATATTAGCATTAAATGATTGGAACAACGTATCCATAACTTGCTGAAACTGAAATAAATCAACAATTTATCAAAATGAATATAATTTTTTTATTAATCAAGTGACAACTAATTGTTGTTAAATTTTTTTGAGCAGGTTAAACAGAAAAGATATCCACTGATTTCTGAGGATTCATGTTTTTCGATGAAACCTTCTCCTATATGCATTGCTAAATTTGTTTACCCACTTGTAAATTGTGTTATATGTTGAAACATGCTTTACATAATATTACATTTCTGTGTTTTCCCATAGAGTTTGTACACAAGCATTAACAATTTTATAACATAACTATATTTATTTTACAAGTTCATGAATCATAAACTCTTACCACTTGAAACTTGACCTCATCTGGAACCTGATTTTGACCGTGAACAGGTGTATTTTGATGAGTTTTAACAATATGCTCATAGTTTCTAAAAGAAAAGAAAAATCAGTTATCATTTTCTCCAGGGATTGGACTAAAATTAGATAAATGATGTCAAATTAATACAGTTTCTTTACTTTTAAATCAGAAATCAGTAAATATTTCGAAAGGGTCTTTACAGTAAGACCACATCCTACATGCTCATTATTAAATATAAGAAATGTGACACCCCTAATAAATTCTGTTTCTACTTTTGACTACGATGAATACTCATCTGGACAAAATAGTTTGAATTGTTGTACAATATCATAGGCCATACAGATACATACTCCGCGCAGTGTTGCGTCTGATTAGAGGTAATCCAACTACACACTGCTATTATGAGTGGATATTGTTGTGTTAAATTTTGATTGATCAGTAGTCCGTCTACCAACCAATCACGAGCTGCCAATACTGGACCAAATATGTTTACATAACGTATACGTCATGACTCACGATTTTATTATGCCTAATTAACCCGTGCATAGCAGAATACTGCAGTAAAACTAATTGCGTGACAAACGAGGCTATCAAGTCAAATGAAATGTAAAAAATACTGTTTGGAAACGAACATACTTTCACCGTTTAAATACCTTAAATCACTGTCCAAAGTTTTAGGGAAGATCCAGATGAAATGAAGGACTGTCATGTTGCTGTACTGAAGTGATAGCTTTCATTGAACGGAAAGAATAGACACACTCCCGCATAAGTTCAAGAAACAGACGCTATTCCAGCAATGGTCAGAGAGGGATTTCTCGGGCCATTGCTTCAGGAATATGTACAGATATGGCACTCAACTTGTTTTGGAAGAATGCAATGTAAACTGAAGAATCAATTTCATCAATTTACTGTTACCACCTACACATGTACACACAAGTCACTTTAGTCAAAGCAGAGACGATATGGGCTGAAGGGAACACAACTACCAGCAACTGATAGTTCAATAATATCAAAATTGAAACTTACGCTTTCATGATCTTTAATGCCATTACTTCTTTTCTGAGAGAATCCAGATCATCTTCTTGCTTTGACTTTTGTTTAACTAAATACTGCATATATTCAATGGCTGTAAAAACATATGTTTAAAACATTTATTAATCTTCAGGGTTGTATAGTAGATTATTAATTCTGAAATATCTTTCAATTGTATCACAACTGACCATCCATAAGATTTGTTCATCACAGTATAACATCTTTTATCCTCCAGCACTCTCCTGATAAACATGACTCAAGGCTGTGCACCAATGATATTTTCGGAAATGATGATACAAATTGAATCATCAAGATATATAATCTTAAAATTCTTGTACCACTACCTGGTAATAAGGAAACTAGACTTACATCTCTGTAAAACATTAGCTTTACTCATTTTCTGTCCACTCAAACCATCTGATTGATGGCAAGTTGGTACAATACTCTGCAGTTCATCATATCCTCTCTATAATAATAAATAGTACAATAATAATAATTTTTAAAAATAAATATAATGGTAATAATAATCTTGTCGAAAATCAATGTCCAAATAGCTTTCTTTTTTTTCAGTCAGCTCTTCTAGAGATAGATTAGTTGTCTGTATCCCCGGATCCCAGGATATCTGGGGGTAACATCAAAAACAGACATTGCTTCTATTTTATGTAATGGGTGTTGATTGTAATTTTGTAAGACAGCCCACTTTTCATAGAATTATGATGCACCATCGCTTTTCATTTCAAATAGTAACGAACAACAAAAATTTGTTAGCCATTTGAACTCCTCAAATGAAAAATTGTGTCATAAAAAATCAGATGTTCTAGTCGGTAAGCATATTGTCTGTAATGGTGTAATAGTTACTAAAATACCTTAATATTATCACGTCTTTTCTGTTCAGCTACAGTATGAGCTTCCCGTCTTTTATCTTTATATGACATGGCTGGTTTATCACTATCTTCATCATCTAAAATAAATACAAGACACATGTTAAAAAACATTTCAAGTATCAGTAATATTATGACTTGAAAGACATGGATATTATATGCATGATAAGCAATTAATCAACAAGAGATCAACAGAGGATCCATCATTCTCCTGCTGAGAATTGTATCCATAAAGTGAATAAAAATGTGTGTCACTGCCTTGCGTTATTTTCACTCTGGGTTGTGTGAGAGAGAGAGAAATGGGGTTTAACGTCCACTCAACACAAACTAGGTCATTTCGGGACTAAGATATGGTTTTTAATTTTATTTCAATAATTCGCTTGCGCGTAGGGGTCTTTAGCAGTGAGAGGCAACCGGAGTGCCCGGAGGAAACCCACGAGGTTGAGAAGGCGCCCCTATCTCCATGCCACATACGCTCACACCAGGGCTCAAAACCACAGCCGCATGCCAGAGGTGATCGGCCAGCTAGAGGTCGAAGCGCGGCGCTCTAGACCACTAGGCCATCCCAACCCCCCACTCTGGGTTGTATAGAAATATATATTTGGATTGCGGTCATCATACTATACTGAACTGATTTATCTATTCATTACTTTATTTGTTTTATAAGGTAAATGACAGGTTTATAAGGTTTAACATCCTACTGTTCTGCTCCGACTGGGCTAATGAAGATGGGGCTAAGCCTATTCTTTATGGAATTTCAACAGTTTACAAGGGACCTCACTTTTTTGTAGCATCCAAACGACTAGACGTTTTATAAGGTAAATAGTGTAAGCAATGAAATACAGTAGGCTTATATTGAAAAGATCAGAAATCAGTCAGTTTTCAGGCTTAGTATTAATGATAGTTACAATTCTATTTTCTCTGTGGTTACTTGATATTACACAATATCCTGTATTTTAAGAGGGTATCATAAGTCACATTTTTAGTGGATTTTGAAAGATGCTTGTAAAATATTTATTGTGCCTGTATTTTAAGCAAATGCTGAAGGAAGAAGTATCTTAATTACCTGTATTTTGAGCAGATGATGTTGAAGAGGCACAACCGGCAGCATTAGAACCAGTACTACTTGTACGTGAAAAACTGAATCTACCACTATTAGTAGGTGTCGGGCTTGTTTCTAGTTTTAATTCACTACCCCCATCTAATACTGAAATGTAAGAAAGATATTCATTATTAACTACCCCAATCTCAATTATATTTGCAGAATAAAATTGCTTTACTTTGTGTTAAAAGTCCTTATAATCCTCTACGTTAGGACCAAGCAACTAACTAATTAATTATATGTGATACGTTTTCAAACAACTTCAAAGATCTGGAAATGGAGATTGGTTGATAAAACCTGTGGCTGAAATTTACCTTTTGTTATCAAGTACAGCACATTTGTCATGCATTGTATAGACATCTAAAGGAATGCAAATAGATTATCAGGTCACCCAGCAAAAAAAAATTGACCTAAAATCTTAAAAAGGGTTGCGTATCCGGATAAGCTGTTTTGAGGTTCACGCCCAAACGACTAAACATTTTGAGCCTAAATTTTGAGACAAGGTAAATACACCATTCCTCTAATCAATACGTTCACTGACTTGTATTTTTGAATCTCTGTTAAAATCGTGATGGTACCTTTAACACCCCCTTATATCAATGCAACATAATGCAACATGTCAGCATTAAAATTTAAAGATAGGTTGCCAGGCAACGAAACATACGCCCACAGCAGCAAAATCGTCCGGGCAGTAAACAAGGGTTGTCGCATATTTTTACTTTTTTTGGCAATGAAACATTTGTAATACACTAAAATCTGATTAAGAAGAGTAACAACTCATTATGTAATTATCTGAAAATCATTAGAATTTGTTTTGATAAAAGTTTTGCCCCACGCTAACAATTAGTATAGGAAACATTTAATATCATGGATTTAGCAGTTCAGTTATCAAAATTCATTGAAAATCAAAATACTTGTTCATTTCAACACCTTAAACTCTGTTTATCAATCTGAAGTCAATCGAATGATAAGTTTGGCCTCTATAGCATCACAAGTTTTTTTGAAGTGATCAAGGGAGACAACTCTGGAAGTAATTATTTGAAATCGCTCAAAATCAATAGGCTTCTTCGTCTCATGACCTTAAACAGTGTGTGTGTATTTATAGTCAATCGGGTATAACTTGGGCCTCTAGAGCGTCCACAATATTTTTTGATGTGATCAAGGGCCATAACTCTGGCAGTAATTATCAGAAATCGCTAAAAATCAATAGGCTTTTTTGTCTCATGACACTAAACAATGTGTATAAATTTAAAGTCAATCGGATATTAACTTTGGCCTCTAGAGCATCCACAAGATTTTTTGAAGTCATCAAGGGCCACAACTCTGGCACTAATTATCGGAAATCGCTGAAAATCAATAGGCTTCTTCGTCTCATGACCTTATACACTGTGTATAAAATTAAAGTCAATCGGATATTAACTTTGGCCTCTAGAGCGTCCACAAGATTTTTTGAAGTGATCAAGGGCCATAACTCTGGTAGTTATTATCAGAAATCGCCGAAAATCAATAGACTTCTTCGTCTCATGACCTTAAACACTGTGTATAAATCTAAAGTCAATCGGATATTAACTTTGGCCTCTAGAGCATCCACAAGATTTTTTGAGGTGATCAAGGGCCATAACTCTGGCACTAATTATCGGAAATCGCTGAAAATCAATAGGCGTCTTCGTCTTATGACTTTAAACACCGTGTATAAATTTAAAGTCAATCAGATTTTAACTTTGGCCTCCAGAGCGTCCACAAGATTTTTTGAGGTGATCAAGGGCCATAACTCTGGCACTAATTATCGGAAATCGCTGAAAATCAATAGGCTTCTTCGTCTTATGGCCTTAAACACTGTGTATAAATTTAAAGTCAATCGGATATTAACTTTGACCTTTAGAGCGTCCACAAGATTTTTTAAAGCGATCAAGGGCCATAACTCTGGCACTAATTATCGGAAATCGCCGAAAATCAATAGGCGTCTTTGTCTTATGACCTTAAACGTTGTGTATAAATTTAAAGTCAATCGGATATTAACTTTGGCCTCTAGAGCGTCCACAAGATTTTTTGAAGTGATCAAGGGCCATAACTCTGGTAGTTATTATCGGAAATCGCTGAAAAACAATAGGCTTCTTCGTCTCATGACCTTAAACACTGTGTATGAATTTAAAGTCAATCGGATATTAACTTTAGCCTGTAGAGCGTCCACAAGCAATTGTGGACGCCGGACCGACGGACGGACCGACGGACCGACGGACCGACGGACCGACGGACGGACGGACGGGGGCGACGACAATATACGACCACATTTCAATGTGGGCGTATAAATGTGGGCGTATAAAAACAGAGCCTTCAAACAATACTCTATTACATAATCTTATTTTACTAAAAAAAGATAAAACAAAACCCATATTAGTCCAAAAACATTTCTAATCCACTATTGACTTAAAGAGGCATTAGCACTTTCTTAGTTGGCAGTTAACATAAAAAAATAAATTTTGTTTTGATGTGAAATCATCCATACAAGTAACATTAAAAGTAAAACACAATTTATATGGAAAACAATCACTGAGTTTAATTCACACTACATTTCAACAAGTTCTCTCTCTCAAAGGTTGTAATAACAGTTGTTGATGTCAACCATTTTATAAATTGAAGCTTTTCATTTATCATAAATATAGGATATAAAACTCTGACAACATCCCCCCTGCCTTTTACAGTATTATATGGATTACTACACTAGATTTAACTTTTGTTTGTGTAATACCACTTGTCTTTAATCTGCCATATTTTGAAAAAATATTCCTAACAGTGTAGTTTATTTCATATGATCTACTCATGTCAATAAACAGCTGTTTACTAATCTTCTCATTTGAGTTCAAACAACTGACTTGGCCTAGAACAATGACCGTTTATGTCACTTTAACCCAATCTTACATACATCATTATTGTATTAAGAGCTGTAAGAAACTGTGACCACCTTCAAAGGTCAACAGAGACAGATCAGTGAGTGTTACAGCAGTGAAGTCCACATGATCAAAGGGCTGATACCTGGTTAATCACACCTTACTTGGATATTAATAATATAATTATTGATCTAATATCCGGTAACAGTCAATAATTATCATTGATAAGGATGACAAGCATCCTGGCAATTTCTTATCAAAAGAACCAACATTTATTGAATTCTGTAATACAAATATCAGATATGTGAGACATAACAGAATTCAATTTGATACGACAACACTTTTATTTTTAATCTTTTGTACAATCTTAAATGTGTAGAAATAATTAGTTTGTCTGTTTTAAGAGGGCTCAAGGATTTTATATTTGAATTCGATTGATTTTATTTTCGAAGTGAATCTTGTTTTTCTCTGTTATAAGGTTTCAGAGAGAAATATATCAGACTTCATATTAATTCTATGACATTGAGGCATCTGTTACTAGGTTTCCGTTAAATCAATTCAAGTTACACTTTTCTGTATTTATAGAACAAGGGAGATTGTTTGTTGGCTTCAAATGGTAGTCATTAACATTTCTCACTAATATAATATTTAGTTTAAAATGTGAACTATACAATACAATTCATATATTCTGTCAAAATATACTTCATTGACAGTCGCAATCCTAAATACTGTCATCAATCAACAAAAATATGTTTTTGATGGGAAGTACTTCAGGAAAAATTCCAAACACAGCTCCTTCGACAATCTGCAATAAATTGCTGTACTTGATATTTTGGTTTAATTTGGAAGAGATTGATTATCTCCAGGGTGTACCTATCCTCATTATAAAGCTGTAATTTTCATTAAGTCTTGAATTATGCAAATATGATCAAATAAAAAAACATGTAAATACATACCCTCAAAAGCTTCACTGTATCCTTCTGCCATACTTTTCTGGGGAAAACAAAGATAAACGATTTTATTAGGTGAGCAAAAGTAATAATTCTAGAAGAGATTAAAGGAAATTGATGAAACACTCTTCATTTCAATGAGATTGCATGATTTTATATCGAACAAAGCTTAGATTCTGAGTTTATTAGACCATCCAGCATTGTCTGCATTAAAAGCCAATATGAACAAAGACTGCCAAGGAAAGGAATGACAATCAAGACTTTGTTCATCATCATGGAAATGATACTTTTACAATCAACAAACATAGACTGTGGTTAGAGTTTCCATTTGCAAATTTTAGCTATTTCTTGTCAAAACTCAAACATTCATAACATTATTCAGAATGAAGTACTAGTACCGGTAATTAGACTGAAATTTTCAATATATTCATTTTTCATTATCTACTTTAAACCAATTATACATCATTCTCTTAATCTTGCATAATATATCTTTATATTTCTGCCAAAGAATTTCCAAATCACTATCAATCTATAATTAAAATTCTACAAGGGGCATAAACTCGATAGGTAATTAATGGGAATTGTTGAAATTCAATTAGATTCTTCACTCAGGAATCAGTAAACACAAATGTAGATAGGATAACTTTTACCCCAAGAGCAATCGCAAGATTCTGTCATGTCAACAAGGGTCTTATCTTAAGAAGTAATGAAAGAAAATTGATTAAATATTATAGGCTTCTGAATGCTTTTAAATGTCCAACATTCACAAGATTCTTCAAAGTGATGAAGGACAACAACTCTGGAAGTTATAATCAAAAATCGCTGAAATTTAACAGGCTTCTTCTTCATCCTAATATAGTTTAAAAAGATCAGGTGATAAATGTAGTCTGTAGAGAGTTACACAAAATTGTAAACAACTGACAGAACGGACAGGGAAGACAGCAACATTCTACCACTAAATAACTAACTAAGTTGGCATCAAATAGAGGTGCACCAGATTGTGAAAAGAGATAGTTCATATTTTAACTATCCAGTATCGGGAAGATCAATAAAAACATCCCATCTGTATTGTTGGTAAATTTAATTCTTACTGTTAGCAATCAAATGAATCCCAATATTATATCTTCAAACCAACACAGAGGTACACACTGGTGTAGGCAGAAAACAACTGATATGACAGAAATATCTGATAGCTAAAGATACATTATGTAGGATTAAGATAAAAAGCTGACAGATCTTGCTATACTAGCTCAAAAATAGATAATGGAAAATGTATATATTGAACATTCCATTCAAATTACTTTATTATGAGCCAAGTTTTAAGTGTTGAAAGATGTAGCTTTGTTTGTTTATTATTGTAGCAATGATACTGGACAATCAAGACTTTTGTAAATTTCTGCCATCCAATGGTCTAAACAGTTGATTATGGATTTGTCATGTTTATGAATGTCCAAATAATATTTTATATAACATTTGAAGTCAAAATAAAGACCTGCAAAAACATGAGTCGTTGTGTTACAGTCAACATTAAAACGATTTGAACCTTTCTAAATAAATATATTAATATAGTAATTTAATGAAATATGCACAGGTTAATATCAATCCGAGCTTAAGTTATGGTAATTCAAAATTTACATTAGTTTCATACACTGCCATCTTTGTTTGCCCATACTATTTTTAAATGTTTCATATGTACTCACAGAGATTGATTTCATGAGATTATCTTATCTACATAATTTTTTGTTGTAATTTTCTAAATTGCAAATAGTAAGCGCAGAAGAATTGCACTACACGCAATACAACAAGATGAATCTGTGAACAAGATAGAATACATAAAGCATAGGCTTCACTCAATATGAAAAAAAAACTCAATTTACAAGAGAGATGCAAAAGTCTGTGAGTTAACAGATCAGATCTTATATTAAATAGGCTTCTGTCATGTTGCCCTTTATAGCTGTCAATAACTTCAGTTCATTTTAGCTTCTGTGTAGCCTCGGCATTGACTTTCCTTGCAATAAAATTTTGTTAGAAGAACTACAATCTAATATGATGTATGACGTCTATAGCAACCAGTTTTATGCTAATAGAAAATATGCCAGATAATTTATGTAAATAGAAAACACTAGGGACCAGATATCATTCAGATTTCATGAAAAAAGGAAAGAAACTGAGCTTACCATCTATAATCTAATACATATACTCAGTTAATAGATTGCTGTCCAGAAAGTGTTAAATACCATCAAGATTCATCAAATAACGTCCAGTTTGTGCCACAGTTTAGTTTAAGAAACACCATTTAGTTTTGACATCGGTCACCTAGTTTATGACCATATAGTTTAGTTTTGATCATGGTCGTCCAGTTTATGACCATTTAGTGTCATAAACTAGACAACTGATGTCAAACTAAACGGTAGCACAAACTGGGTATTATTTGATGGTATTTAACGCTTTCTGGACAGCTATCTATTAACTGAAAATGGTAAGCTCAGTTTCTTTCCTTTTTCATCAAATCTGAATGATACCCGGACCCTAGTGAAATATACCAGATAACTGTAACTATCTGACAGATCACGTATGGATGGATGATGATGAAATTGGGTGTATCATCCTACTGTTCTGCTCCGACTAGCAAGACGTGCAAACAGTGTGCTATGAGGGAACTTTAGCCAGAAAGCTACTGTTGAGCCAAAATAATCAGATATAAATAGATACATTAAAACGAATTTCTAACACCACAATATGACCCCTCAATAAATATAGTGTAAACTCTATATGCTACTAATAAACTGATATACTTATTGTGTTGAAATCCTTATACAGCATTTAGTAACTGAACATATGATATATAACACAAATTTATATGGAAAACAATCAACGACAAGAGGAACTTATTGAAGCGTAGCGTGAAATAAACTTGGTGATTGTTTTCCATAAAAATTTGTTTTATACATCACTTATTGTGTTGTAAAAAGTCAACAAACATTTGAATCATTCTCCACATATCTAGCAATTAGCTATTATCAGATCTAAACAGTAACAATCATTTCAATTTGAATCAACAGACACTTATAGGTGCTCTCCAAATACATTTGAGGGTTTTTAATGCTACAAGAATGGAAATTAGGCACCTGCCACAGACATTGCCAGGCACAATTTCCCTGTTGTATATCATTTGGTCTAGCACAGATTTGTTATTTTAGTGATATTTTTTTTAAGTTGATACTGTCCCTTACATATGATCTTAATTGATCTTAAAACTAAAGTCTGTTTAAAAGTAGTCACTCAAGAACAGTTCACTAGTGTTCAGTGTTAATGAGCTCTTAATCCCTCTTAATAAAATTTATAAACCAACTAATTAATGACATTTTTAACACAGTTCATGCCGGCGTTATACCTTCAAACATGAATTCAATTCACTATATTAATATAAATGGATGGTCGATCTGTGTCAAAAATATATTTATTTTAAAATGGAAAACGTTCAGGTTAATATTCGCTTTATCTCCAATAAACGAGGTGGTCGAAATTTGATACACAATGGTTACAATTACCGATTAAAGTCAAGCATACCAAATGCCGTCCATTGGAAATGTTCAACTAAAACATGTCCAGTTACTGTAAACACCAAGAATGATGTTCTTACCACTGTTGGATCAGAACACAATCAACCAGATAATGTAAAGAATAATGTTGATACGTTAAGTGTAAATCTGTATGGAACAAATGTTTCCTATTTAGACTGTAAATGATTGTTATTATGTTATCTATTTATAAATTATACAATGCAATTTTATAAAAGTTAAATATTATGTAAATTGTAATGCATTTTTTTATGTGTAAATTATTTAATGTTTTTTAATAAATGTTAAATTTGTTAAAATCAATATATTTTAATCAATTCAAAGAGTGTTATCCAATAATTTATAAATTCTATAAATATAAAATTAGTTTTAAAGGTAAGAAAGTAATTGTACCACCAATTTATTTTTTTTATCAAATTCAGATAAAAATAGAAAGAACTGAAAACCTACATTTGCCCCAAACAGATCCTCCATCCATGTCGGCACATGTCGAAGATGTTTGTTCATATCGGTCCAATACACAATGGCTGACATAAAAGTATACTACATCTACCATTAATTATATTACATAGAAATAGGTAATAAACTAAGTTTGTCTTTCTATCATAACAGAGCAGCTGATATCTTATCAATTGAAAAATATGTGGAATGCCACGACAACTAATACATGTAGAAGAGTAGGACAAGGAAGATTCCTGAATGATAATCAATAATTTGGTTTTAAGTAATGATTTATGGATCCTGCCTAGTGCCTACCTTTTTGTAAACATTAGTTTGTATAACAGCCTATAGTCATATAGGGTATCATTTAGACACTGTGTAAAGATGTTTAACCTTAATCATCATATGTTTAATAATAAATACATATCAATATATTCAATAAATGTGCTGATGACAAACCAATTGAACTGATATACATTACATGAATCCATTGTATACAAATCTATCAAGAGAAAATGGTTTAATGATAAACAATGCTTTTCTCAAAATATTTTTGGGAGGTATTTGACAGATTGTCAATCTATGTTATGTAATATTGAATTAACAATTCAAAACTCAATAAAATATATTGGCATTCTGTATGGATCTAGTATAGTGTCCATGACGGGCAGATAAATGGTTGTTCTATAATTGAATATTTTCCAACCCAATCACCTTATTTCTTTATTTCTTGCAAATTGAAAAATGTAAAAAAAAAAACTTAGATGTTTACATCAAAACAGCAGATAGTCAGCTATTACGCAATGAATCTATGACAGTGGAGTGTATAGGTTAAACCCTTTCATTTGATTTGCATTACCGGTCACAATTTGAAAACTAACTTTATTTTATTCATTTACTCCAGGGAATTCAGAACAAGACATCCCCCCTATACTTTTGAGTTTGTTTGTAAGTATTGTTTACAATCTATTTTCACTAAATCTGAATGATTCCTAAAAACTTGCCAGAAAGGATAATCATGTCTGAGAGGCAGCTCCAGCATAAGGTAGGCATTGTAGGACAAAAAAGGAACTTTGAAGCCCATGTTCCAATTGTTGAAGGCACAGACATACTTTTTGAGATACAAAGTCCAAATCCTACTTTGCATGGATTTTTGTATAAATCATTATTTTAGATGATGCCACAGTGCTTATATACTTACTATCTATGCCAATCTAGTCCCATAGCTATTACACTGTTTATACGGTTAACCAAAAATGCCATCTTCAAAGGGAGATGTAGAAAATCATTTTTAAGGATATTCATTTATCATTGGTGTACATACATCACTTTCGGTTGGAATTCAAAACTTTATATGAATCTTCATTTCAGATTATGCCATAGTGCATTAAATGCTTTTATTAACTCTATGTCAATCACATAATTATCATTCAGTTTATACCGCAAGCCAAAAATGCTATATTCAAAGGGAGATAACATAGAAAATCATTTTATTGTATGTAATTTCAAGTTAATTTCAAAACTAAAACATTTTCCATTTTTTAACAATAAAAGACTTCTTTTGTAATTTGTAGGGATTCAGTTCACATTACAAAGCACAATTTTTATGGGAAAACAATCACTGGTTTATTCTAAAAGTTATCACTCATCACTCCAGTCAGTTATATAGAGGGATAACCAGGCCTGGAAATAACAGTTTTAGATGTACCTGAGAAAATGTCAGGCATTAATGCAATGGTACCTGACATTTTCAACATAGAGAGAAAGAGAGAGAGGTGGGGGGTTTAACGGCCACTCGACACAAACTAGGTCATTTTGGAACTAACATAAGGTTTCATTTTATTCAATAATTTGCTTGTGCGCAGGGGTCTTTAGCAGTGGGAGGAAACCGGAGTGCCCAGGAAAACCCACGAGGTTGAGAAGGCACCCCTATTTCCATGCCACATATGCTCACACCAGGGCTTGAAACCACAGCCGCAAGCCAGAGGTGACCGGCCAGCTAGAGATCGAAGCACGGCACTCTAGACCACTAGGCCATTTTCAACATAGTGCCGGACATGTGTTGATACTATCAGTAAAAAAGACAAATCAGTGAGCTGGACTAAATGACAGGAACCAGAGGTTTTGTGCCTGACAAAGCCTTATTTCCAGGCTCGGGGATAACTTGTGCTTTCCTTTTGCGTTCATCACTTCAGATTCATGAAACCTTTATTACCTATCTATCGTAGCAATGATCTCTGTGTTAAAATTATATTTGCAAAGTGTTAAACCAGTTCTATCACATATGTGATAATGACTGACACCAATATTGTCCTTTAACACATTAACAGAACACAATTTTTATGAAAAAACAACCACTGGTTTTATTCTAAAAGGATGATCTTTCGACAAGCACATTGTTGTGCTTGATAACGATAAGAGGATAATTGTTAAAACTTTGTACTTTTAGAATTAAACCAGCGATTGTTTTCCCATAAAAATTGTGCTTTATATTTTGTAATGTGAACTGAATCCATACAAATAACAAAAGAAGTGTAAAAAAAAATCATCAGAAATGTTTCAATCTAAAAAAAAAACCAACAATACGCTAAATAGTAGTGTTTCACCAAATCTTTGTGAAGTGAAGTGAAACCCTACAAAAGAAGTCTTAAAAAATCATCTGAAATAATGTATTTATAATAATTTAAATTAAATCTACCAAGATAAATATAAAATGTGCACATCACATAGGACATGTCACATATAGGGACTTAATAAGTTAATGGTAAAATAGCCTATACTACTAGACTTATAGTTATACGGTAGGCCTAATGTTTGTAATGCTAACTAACATAACAAATTTATATTGTCATATATTTCATTATATGTATGTTGTATGGGCAGTGAGTAATAATATCTACACTTATGTTTACACTTATGTTTACACTTGTGTTTATTGTTTACTATTTTTTAACATCTAAAATGTCAAAAATATTGACGTTAATGATCGTGGATGCCATTGGTATTTCAATCCTTATACTAAATACAACAATAAGAATTATGTCTAAATTATCTCGGAGTCAAAATCAACGTGTGGCATACTTACAACGGGACGTTTAGTAAAATATAATTTTCATGTTATTAAAGTTGTACTTCGTCTGGTTGAGCTGATCTGAGCGGACGTTACGATTTATGACCTTGACCCTCATCGTCGATAGCAGTGTTTAATAAACACAATGTATAGCCGTTTAAGTGAGCGGATGAAATGAATAACAAACGCCCCGTAGTATTTTAACCATTTAAGACACACAATAATTGTATCAGTCTTTATCCCCCATTTTTGTGGCACCAAAGATAATTCCCGAATGTAACCGGAATATTCCGTAAAACAGGTTGAAGTAATTACGGGTATACACCACAAAACATCGACATATACTGATCTTCCATCGATACTGATCTCCCATTGATTAATCCTGACAGCCCTCGACTTTGTCTGAAATCTGTCCCCGAAAATCACTACCGTACCCCACCCCTACCTATTTTTTTTTTATATTTCATTTAATTTTCTAACGTCCGCTGCCATTTTATTTATTTGAGCCACACTACACATGGTATGAAATGAAAAAGTGTTTATCCCACTTTCATGAAGTACCATCGATTATTCCTGATATCCCTCGGCTTAGTTTAAAATCTGTCCACGAAGATCACTACCCCCCCCCCCCCCGGCTAATTTTTTGTTAAATGCAATTACTTTTATAACGTCCGCTCACATTTTTTTTTCTTTGAGCCATCCCATACATGGTATGGAATGAAAGAGGGTTTATTCCTCTTTCATGTGGTACCATTGATTATTCCTGAAATCCCTCGGCTTAGTATGAAATCTGTCCCCTAAAATCACTGCCGCCCCCCCCCCCCCCAGTGTATCTTATTGTTATATTTCATTTCATTTTCTAACGTCCACTGCCATTTTATTTATTTGAGCCACCCAATACATGATGGATTTCAGACTAAGTCGAGGGCTGTCAGGAATAATAAATGGTACCACATCAAAGAGGGATAAACCCTCTTTCGTTTCATACCATGTGTAGAGTGGCTCAAATAAATAGAATGGCAGCGGACGTTAGAAAATTAAATGAAAAATTAATAAAATGGGTAGGGAGGGGTAGTGATTTTCGGGGACGGATTTCGGACTAAGTCGAGGGATGTTAGGAATAATCAATGGTACCACATGAAAGTGGGATAGACACTCTTTCATTTTATACCATGTGTAGGGTGGCTCAAATCAATAAAATGGCAGCGGACGTTAGAAAATTAAATGGAATATTTAAAGAAAATAGGTGGGGGGGGGTTAGTGATTTTCGGGGACGGATTTCAGACTAAGTCGAGGGATGTTAGGAATAATCAGTGGTACCACATGAAAGTGGGATAAACACTCTTTCGTTTTTTACCATGTGTAGGGTGGCTCAAATAAATAAAATGGCAGCGGACGTTAGAAAATTAAATGAAATATTAACAAAATAGGTGGGGGGGTAGTGATTTTCGGGGACGGATTTCAGACTAAGTCGAGGGCAGTGAGGAATAATCAATAGTACCACATGAAAGTGGGATAAACACTCTTTCATTTCATACCATGTGTAGGGTGACTCAAATAAATAAAATGGCAGCGGACGTTAGAAAACTAAATGAAATATTTAAAAAAAATAGGTGGGGGGGTAGTGATTTTCGGGGACGGATTTCAGACTATGTCGAGGGCTGTGAGGAATAATAAATGGTACCACATGAAAGTGGGATAAACACTCTTTCGTTTTATACCATGTGTAGGGTGGCTCAAATAAATAAAATGGCAGCGGACGTTAGAAATTAAATGAAATATTAACAAAATAGGTAGGGAGGGGTATTGATTTTCGGGGACGGATTTCAGACTAAGTCGAGGGCTGTGAGGAATAATCAATGGTACCACATTAAAGTGGGATAAACACTCTTTCATTTAATACCATGTGTAGGGTGGCTCAAATAAATAAAATGGCTGCGGACGTTAGAAAATTAAATGAAATATTTAAAAAAAAAATGGGTGGGTGGGGTAGTGATTTTCGGGGACGGATTTCAGACTAAGTCGAGGGCTGTGAAGAATAATAAATGGTACCACATGAAAGTGGGATAAACACTCTTTTGTTTTATACCATGTGTAGGGTGGCTCAAATAAATAAAATGGCAGCGGACGTTAGAAAATTAAATGAAATATTTAAAAAAAAATAGGTGGGGGGGGGGGTAGTGATTTTCGGGGACGGATTTCAGACTAAGTCGAGGGCTGTGAGGAATAATCAATGGTACCACATGAAAGTGGGATAAACACTCTTTCATTTCATACCATGTGTAGGGTGGCTCAAATAAATAAAATGGCAGCGGACGTTAGAAATATTAAATGAAATATTTAAAGAAAATAGGTTGGGGGGTGGTAGTGATTTTCGGGGATGGATTTCAGACTAAGTCGAGGGCTGTGAAGAATAATAAATGGTACCACATGAAAGTGCGATAAACACTCTTTCATTTCATACCATGTGTAGGGTGGCTCAAATAAATAAAATGGCAGCGGACGTTAGAAAATTAAATGAATTATTTAAAAAAAATAGGTGTGGGGGGGGGTAGTGATTTTCGGGGACGGATTTCAGACTAAGTCGAGGGCTGTGAGGAATAATAAATGGTACCACATGAAAGTGGGATAAACACTCTTTCGTTTTATACCATGTGTAGGGTGGCTCAAATAAATAAAATGGCAGCGGACGTTAGAAAATTAAATTAAATATTTTTAAAAAAAAATAGGTGGGGGGGGGGTAGTGATTTTCGGGGACGGATTTCAGACTAAGTCGAGGGCTGTGAGGAATAATCAATGGTACCACATGAAAGTGGGATAAACACTCGTTCATTTAATACCATGTGTAGGGTGGCTCAAATAAATAAAATGGCTGCGGACGTTAGAAAATTAAATGAAATATTTAAAAAAAAATAGGTGGGGGTAGTGATTTTCGGGGACGGATTTCAGACTAAGTCGAGGGCTGTTAGGAATAATCAATGGTACCACATGAAAGTGGGATAAACACTGCTTCATTTTATATCATGTGTAGGGTGGCTCAAATCAATAAAATGGCAGCGGACGTTAAAAAATTAAATGAAATATTTAAAGAAAATAGGTGGGGGGGGGGGGGTAGTTATTTTCGGGGACGGATTTCAGACTAAGTTGAGGGCTGTGAAGAATAATAAATGATACCACATGAAAGTGCCATAAACACTCTTTCATTTCATACCATGTGTAGGGTGGCTCAAATAAATAAAATGGCAGCGGACGTTAGAAAATTAAATGAATTATTTAAAAAAAATAGGTGGGGGAGGTAGTGATTTTCGGGGACGGATAAACACTCTTTCGTTTTATACCATGTGTAGGGTGGCTCAAATAAATAAAATGGCAGCGGACGTTAGAAAATTAAATTAAATATTAACAAAATAGGTAGGGAGGGGTAGTGATTTTCGGGGACGGATTTCAGACTAAGTCGAGGGCTGTGAAGAATAATCAATGGTACCACATGAAAGTGGGATAAACACTCTTTCATTTTATACCATGTGTAGGGTGGCTCAAATCAATAAAATGGCAACCGACGTTAGAAATTTAAATGAAATATTTAAAAAAAATAAGTGGGGTTAGTGATTTTCGGGGACGGATTTCAGACTAAGTCGAGGGCTGTGAAGAATAATAAATGGTACCACATGAAAGTGGGATAAACACTGTTTCATTTTATACCATGTGTAGGGTGGCTCAAATCAATAAAATGGCAGCGGACGTTAGAAAATTAAATGAAATATTAAAAAAAAATAGGTGGGGGGGGGGGGGGTAGTGATTTTCGGGGACGGATTTCAGACTAAGTCGAGGGCTGTGAGGAATAATCAATGGTACCACATGAAAGTGGGATAAACAATCTTTCATTTTATACCATGTGTAGGGTGGCTCAAATAGATAAAATGGCAGCGGACGTTAGAAAATTAAATGAAATATTTAAAAAAAATAGGTGGGGGGGGGAGGGGTAGTGATTTTCGGGGACGGATTTCAGACTAAGTCGAGGGATGTTAGGAATAATCAGTGGTACCACATGAAAGTGGGATAAACACTCTTTCGTTTTATACCATGTGTAGGGTGGCTCGAATAAATAAAATTGCAGCGGACGTTAGAAAATTAAATGAAATATTAACAAAATAGGTGGGGGGGTAGTGATTTTCGGGGACGGATTTCAGACTAAGTCGAGGGCTGTGAGGAATAATCAATAGTACCACATGAAAGTTAGATAAACACTCTTTCATTTCATACCATGTGTAGGGTGGCTCAAATAGATAAAATGGCAGCGGACGTTAGAAAGTTAAATAAAATATTTTAAAAAAATAGGTGTGGGGGAGGGGTAGTGATTTTCGGGTACGGATTTCAGACCATGTCGAGGGCTGTGAGGAATAATAAATGGTACCACATGAAAGTGGGATAAACGCTGTTTCATTTTATACCATGTGTAGGGTGGCTCAAATCAATAAAATGGCAGCGGACGTTAGAAAATTAAATGAAATATTAAAATAAAAATAGGGGGGGGGGGGGTAGTGTTTTTCGGGGACGGATTTCAGACTAAGTCGAGGGCTGTGAGGAATAATCAATGGTACCACATGAAAGTAGGATAAACACTCTTTCATTTTATACCATGTGTAGGGTGGCTCAAATCAATAAAATGGCAGCGGACGTTAGATAAGATAAGATAAGATAAGATTTTATTGTATCATTTCATCCACTTAAGGACAGCATACACAGTTTAAACAAAAGTTGATCATATACAATTATAACATAACATCTGGGGTTATCCTATATGGATGTACAATGTGATATGATAAGTTTATAAGCATTAAAAGATGGTTGGTAAAATCAAAATCAGTATAGCTCGAAAACGAAAATTATCTAAACTAGCTTGGGAAGTAAACAAACTATTTCTACCGTAAGTATTAGTATAATAAACATACTATATTGAACAGGGGTGTTGGTTAACAGGTAACTCTGATGTTCTTTCTTGGAGACACATATATATATATATGAAGCAACCTGACTAGCAATTTCGTTTGGGGGATTTAAAGCATTAATCATATTGCACGAGATGTGTGGATTGCTTTTGAAAATTGGTGTATATTTTGAATTTCTAAGATTATCATATTTATTGCAGTCAAATATGAAATGGTATTCGTCGTCTATTTGATTATTATTACATTGTCTACATAAACGAGCATGTGGAGGGATATTTTTATAGCGACCACGCTCTATCTCGAGATGGTGTGTGCTTAGCCTAATCGAAGTCAACGCAATTTTATGGGCTTTCGATTTGACGGAGTGCAGATAGAACGGTATCGCATAAAAGTTTGGCTTAATTTTTCCATACGTTCGAAGTTTATGGTTCGATTGCGAATTGTCTTGTTGATCAGTAACTATTAGGAAAAGATCGACAAATTTATTTTCGGTGGCAGATTTTATGTCACAATATTTTAGGTCGTTTTGTTCAAGTTCAAAATATTTGGTTAGAAAATTACATGAAATATTTAAAAATAATAGGTGGGGGGGGGGGGGGTAGTGATTTTCGGGGACGGATTTCAGACTAAGTCGAGGGCTGTGAGGAATAATAAATGGTACCACATGAAAGTGGGATAAACACTCTTTCGTTTTATACCATGTGTAGGGTGGCTCAAATAAATAAAATGGCAGCGGACGTTAGAAAATTAAATTAAATATTTAAAAAAAAAAATAGGTGGGGGGGGGGGTTAGTGATTTTCGGGGACGGATTTCAGACTAAGTCGAGGGCTGTGAGGAATAATCAATGGTACCACATGAAAGTGGGATAAACACTCGTTCATTTAATACCATGTGTAGGGTGGCTCAAATAAATAAAATGGCTGCGGACGTTAGAAAATTAAATGAAATATTTAAAAAAAAATAGGTGGGGGTAGTGATTTTCGGGGACGGATTTCAGACTAAGTCGAGGGCTGTTAGGAAAAATCAATGGTACCACATGAAAGTGGGATAAACACTGCTTCATTTTATACCATGTGTAGGGTGGCTCAAATCAATAAAATGGCAGCGGACGTTAGAAAATTAAATGAAATATTTAAAGAAAATAGGTGGGGGGTAGTGATTTTCGGGGACGGATTTCAGACTAAGTCGAGGGCTGTGAAGAATAATCAATGGTACCACATGAAAGTGGGATAAACACTCTTTCATTTAATACCATGTGTAGGGTGGCTCAAATCAATAAAATGGCAGCGGACGTTAGAAAATTAAATTAAATATTAACAAAATAGGTAGGGAGGGGTAGTGATTTTCGGGGACGGATTTCAGACTAAGTCGAGGGCTGTGAAGAATAATCAATGGTACCACATGAAAGTGGGATAAACACTCTTTCATTTCATACCATGTGTAGGGTGGCTCAAATAAAATAAAATGGCAGCGGACGTTAGAAAATTAAATGAATTATTTAAAAAAAATAGGTGGGGGGGTAGTGATTTTCGGGGACGGATTTCAGACTAAGTCGAGGGCTGTGAGGAATAATAAAGGGGGGGGGGGTAGTGATTTTCGGGGACGGATTTCAGACTAAGTCGAGGGCTGTGAAGAATAATAAATGGTACCACATGAAAGTGGGATAAACACTCTTTCGTTTTATACCATGTGTAGGGTGGCTCAAATAAATAAAATGGCAGCGGACGTTAGAAAATTAAATTAAATATTTAAAAAAAAAAATAGGTGGGGGGGGGGTTAGTGATTTTCGGGGACGGATTTCAGACTAAGTCGAGGGCTGTGAGGAATAATCAATGGTACCACATGAAAGTGGGATAAACACTCGTTCATTTAATACCATGTGTAGGGTGGCTCAAATAAATAAAATGGCTGCGGACGTTAGAAAATTAAATGAAATATTTAAAAAAAAATAGGTGGGGGTAGTGATTTTCGGGGACGGATTTCAGACTAAGTCGAGGGCTGTTAGGAAAAATCAATGGTACCACATGAAAGTGGGATAAACACTGCTTCATTTTATACCATGTGTAGGGTGGCTCAAATCAATAAAATGGCAGCGGACGTTAGAAAATTAAATGAAATATTTAAAGAAAATAGGTGGGGGGTAGTGATTTTCGGGGACGGATTTCAGACTAAGTCGAGGGCTGTGAAGAATAATCAATGGTACCACATGAAAGTGGGATAAACACTCTTTCATTTAATACCATGTGTAGGGTGGCTCAAATCAATAAAATGGCAGCGGACGTTAGAAAATTAAATTAAATATTAACAAAATAGGTAGGGAGGGGTAGTGATTTTCGGGGACGGATTTCAGACTAAGTCGAGGGCTGTGAAGAATAATCAATGGTACCACATGAAAGTGGGATAAACACTCTTTCATTTCATACCATGTGTAGGGTGGCTCAAATAAAATAAAATGGCAGCGGACGTTAGAAAATTAAATGAATTATTTAAAAAAAATAGGTGGGGGGGTAGTGATTTTCGGGGACGGATTTCAGACTAAGTCGAGGGCTGTGAGGAATAATAAATGGTACCGCATGAAAGTGGGATAAACACTCTTTCGTTTTATACCATGTGTAGGGTGGCTCAAATAAATAAAATGGCAGCGGACGTTAGAAAATTAAATTAAATATTAACAAAATAGGTAGGGAGGGGTAGTGATTTTCGGGGACGGATTTCAGACTAAGTCGAGGGCTGTGAAGAATAATCAATGGTACCACATGAAAGTGGGATAAACACTCTTTCATTTAATACCATGTGTAGGGTGGCTCAAATCAATAAAATGGCAGCGGACGTTAGAAAATTAAATGAAATATTTAAAGAAAATAGGTGCGGGGGGTAGTGATTTTCGGGGACGGATATCAGACTAAGTCGAGGGCTGTTAGGAATAATCAATGGTACCATATGAAAGTGGGATAAACACTCTTTCATTTTATACCATGTGTAGGGTGGCTCAAATAAATAAAATGGCAGCGGACGTTAGAAATTAAATGAAATATTAACAAAATAGGTGCGGGGGGTAGTGATTTTCGGGGACGGATATCAGACTAAGTCGAGGGCTGTTAGGAATAATCAATGGTACCATATGAAAGTGGGATAAACACTCTTTCATTTTATACCATGTGTAGGGTGGCTCAAATAAATAAAATGGCAGCGGACGTTAGAAATTAAATGAAATATTAACAAAATAGGTAGGGGGGTGGTAGTGATTTTCGGGGACGGATTTCAGACTAAGTCGAGGGCTGTCAGGAATAATAAATGGTACCACATGAAAGTGGGATAAACACTCTTTCATTTCATACCATGTGTAGGGTGGCTCAAATAGATAAAATGGCAGCGGACGTTAGAAAATTAAATGAAATATTTAAAAAAAAAAATAGGTGGGGGGGGGGGTAGTGATTTTCGGGGACGGATTTCAGACTAAGTCGAGGGCTGTGAGGAATAATCAATAGTACCACATGAAAGTGCGATAAACACTCTTTCATTTCATACCATGTGTAGGGTGGCTCAAATAGATAAAATGGCAGCGGACGTTAGAAAATTAAATGAAATATTTAAAAAAAAATAGGTAGGGGGAGGGGTAGTGATTTTCGGGGACGGATTTTAGACTATGTCGAGGGCTGTGAGGAATAATAAATGGTACCACATGAAAGTGGGATAAACACTCTTTCGTTTTATACCACGTGTAGTGTGGCTCAAATAAATAAAATGGCAGCGGACGTTAGAAAATTAAATGAAATATTTAAAAAAAAAAATAGGTGGGGGGGGGGGGGGGTAGTGATTTTCGGGGACGGATTTCAGACTAGGTCGAGGGCTGTGAGGAATAATCAATGGTACCACATGAAAGTGGGATAAACACTCGTTCATTAAAAACCATGTGTAGGGTGGCTCAAATAAATAAAATGGCTGCGGACGTTAGAAAATTAAATGAAATATTTAAAAAAAAATAGGTAGAGAGGGGTAGTGATTTTCGGGGACGGATTTCAGACTAAGTCGAGGGCTGTTAGGAATAATCAATGGTACCACTTTATACCATGTGTAGGGTGGCTCAAATCAATAAAATGGCAGCGGACCTTAAAAAATTAAATGAAATATTTAAAGAAAATAGGTGGGGGGGGGGGGGGGGTAGTGATTTTCGGGGACGGATTTCAGACTAAGTCGAGGGCTGTGAAGAATAATAAATGGTACCACATGAAAGTGGGATAAACACTCTTTCATTTCATACCATGTGTAGGGTGGCTCAAATAAATAAAATGGCAGCGGACGTTAGAAAATTAAATGAATTATTTAAAAAAAAATAGGTGGGGGGGGGGGGGGGTAGTGATTTTCGGGGACGGATTTCAGACTAAGTCGAGGGCTGTGAGGAATAATAAATGGTACCACATGAAAGTGGGATAAACACTCTTTCGTTTTATACCATGTGTAGGGTGGCTCAAATAAATAAAATGGCAGCGGACGTTAGAAAATTAAATTAAATATTAACAAAATAGGTAGGGAGGGGTAGTGATTTTCGGGGACGGATTTCAGACTAAGTCGAGGGCTGTGAGGAATAATCAATGGTACCACATGAAAGTGGGATAAACACTCTTTCATTTCATACCATGTGTAGGGTGGCTCAAATAAATAAAATGGCAGCGGACGTTAGAAAATTAAATGAAATATTTAAAAAAAAAAATAGGTGGGGGGGGGGGGGGTAGTGATTTTCGGGGACGGATTTCAGACTAGGTCGAGGGCTGTGAGGAATAATCAATGGTACCACATGAAAGTGGGATAAACACTCGTTCATTAAAAACCATGTGTAGGGTGGCTCAAATAAATAAAATGGCTGCGGACGTTAGAAAATTAAATGAAATATTTAAAAAAAAATAGGTAGAGAGGGGTAGTGATTTTCGGGGACGGATTTCAGACTAAGTCGAGGGCTGTTAGGAATAATCAATGGTACCACTTTATACCATGTGTAGGGTGGCTCAAATCAATAAAATGGCAGCGGACCTTAAAAAATTAAATGAAATATTTAAAGAAAATAGGTGGGGGGGGGGGGGGGTAGTGATTTTCGGGGACGGATTTCAGACTAAGTCGAGGGCTGTGAAGAATAATAAATGGTACCACATGAAAGTGGGATAAACACTCTTTCATTTCATACCATGTGTAGGGTGGCTCAAATAAATAAAATGGCAGCGGACGTTAGAAAATTAAATGAATTATTTAAAAAAAAATAGGTGGGGGGGGGGGGGTAGTGATTTTCGGGGACGGATTTCAGACTAAGTCGAGGGCTGTGAGGAATAATAAATGGTACCACATGAAAGTGGGATAAACACTCTTTCGTTTTATACCATGTGTAGGGTGGCTCAAATAAATAAAATGGCAGCGGACGTTAGAAAATTAAATTAAATATTAACAAAATAGGTAGGGAGGGGTAGTGATTTTCGGGGACGGATTTCAGACTAAGTCGAGGGCTGTGAGGAATAATCAATGGTACCACATGAAAGTGGGATAAACACTCTTTCATTTCATACCATGTGTAGGGTGGCTCAAATAAATAAAATGGCAGCGGACGTTAGAAAATTAAATGAAATATTTAAAAAAAATAGGTGTGTGTGTGTGTGGGGGGGGGGGGGGTAGTGATTTTCGGGGACGGATTTCAGACTAAGTCGAGGGCTGTGAGGAATAATAAATGGTACCACATGAAAGTGGGATAAACACTCTTTCGTTTTATACCATGTGTAGGGTGGCTCAAATAAATAAAATGGCAGCGGACGTTAGAAAATTAAATGAAATATTTTAAAAAAAATAGGTGGGTGGGGGTAGTGATTTTCGGGGATGGATTTCAGACTAAGTCGAGGGCTGTGGGGAATAATAAATGGTACCACATGAAAGTGGGATAAACACTCTTTCGTTTTATACCATGTGTAGGGTGGCTCAAATAAATAAAATGGCAGCGGACGTTAGAAAATTAAATGAAATATTAAAAAAAAATTAGGTGTTGGGGGTAGTGATTTTCGGGGACGGATTTCAGACTAAGTCGAGGGCTGTGAGGAATAATCAATGGTACCACATGAAAGTGGGATAAACACTCTTTCGTTTTATACCATGTGTAGGATGGCTCAAATAAATAAAATGGCAGCGGGAGTTAGAAAATTCAATGAAATATTTTTTTAAAAAATAGGTGGGGGGGTGTAGTGATTTTCGGGGACGGATTTCAGACTAAGTCGAGGGCTGTGAGGAATAATCAATGGTACCACATGAAAGTGGGATAAACATTCTACACATTTCATAACATGTGTAGGGTGGCTCAAATAAATAAAATGGCAGCGGACGTTAGAAAATTAAATGAAATATTTAAAAAAAAATAGGTGTGTGTGTGTGTGTGCGGGGGGGGGGGGGGTAGTGATTTTCGGGGACGGATTTCAGACTAAGGCGAGGTCTGTGAGGAATAATAAATGGTACCACATGAAAGTGGGATAAATACTCTTTCGTTTTATACCATGTGTAGGGTGGCTCAAATAAATAAAATGGCAGCGGACGTTAGAAATTAAATGAAATATTAACAAAATAGGTAGGGAGGGGTAGTGATTTTCGGGGACGGATTTCAGACTAAGTCGAGGGCTGTTAGGAATAATCAATCGTACCACATGAAAGTGGGATAAACACTCTTTCATTTTATACCATGTGTAGGGTGGCTCAAATAAATAAAATGGCAGCGGACGTTAGAAAATTAAATGAAATATTTAAAGAAAATAGGTGGGGGGAAGTGATTTTCGGGGACGGATTTCAGACTAAGTCGAGGGCTGTGAAGAATAATAAATGGTACCACATGAAAGTGGGATAAACACTCTTTCATTTCATACCATGTGTAGGGTGGCTCAAATAAATAAAATGGCAGCGGACGTTAGAAAATTAAATGAATTATTTTAAAAAAATAGGTGGGGGGGGGGTAGTGATTTTCGGGGACGGATTTCAGACTAAGTCGAGGGCTGTGAGGAATAATAAATGGTACCACATGAAAGTGGGATAAACACTCTTTCGTTTTATACCATGTGTAGTGTGGCTCAAATAAATAAAATGGCAGCGGACGTTAGAAAATTAAATGAAATATTTAAAAAAAAAAAAATAGGTGGGGGGGGTAGTGATTTTCGGGGACGGATTTCAGACTAAGTCGAGGGCTGTGAGGAATAATTAATGGTACCACATTAAAGTGGGATAAACACTCTTTCATTTAATACCATGTGTAGGGTGGCTCAAATAAATAAAATGGCTGCGGACGTTAGAAAATTAAAGAAATATTTAAAAAAAAAATAGGTGGGTGGGGTAGTGATTTTCGGGGACGGATTTCAGACTAAGTCGAGGGCTGTGAGGAATAATCAATGGTACCACATGAAAGTGGGATAAACACTCTTTCATTTCATACCATGTGTAGGGTGGCTCAAATAAATAAAATGGCAGCGGACGTTAGAAAATTAAATGAATTATTTAAAAAAAATAGGTGGGGGGGTAGTGATTTTCGGGGACGGATTTCAGACTAAGTCGAGGGCTGTGAGGAATAATAAATGGTACCACATGAAAGTGGGATAAACACTCTTTCGTTTTATACCATATGTAGGGTGGCTCAAATAAATAAAATGTCAGCGGACGGTAGAAAATTAAATTAAATATTGACAAAATAGGTAGGGAGGGGTAGTGATTTTCGGGGACGGATTTCAGACTAAGGCGAGGGCTGTTAGGAATAATCAATGGTACCACATGAAAGTGGGATAAACACTCTTTCATTTTATACCATGTGTAGGGTGGCTCAAATAAATAAAATGGCAGCGGACGTTAGAAAATTAAATGAAATATTTAAAGAAAATAGGTGAAGGGGGGGGGGGTAGTGATTTTCGGGGACGGATTTCAGACTAAGTCGAGGGCTGTGAAGAATAATAAATGGTACCACATGAAAGTGGGATAAACACTCTTTCATTTTATACCATGTGTAGGGTGGCTCAAATAAATAAAATGGCAGCGGACGTTAGAAAATGGAATGAAATATTACAAAAAAATGGACGGGGGGATTGGGGTAGTCATTCTAGGGGACAGATTTCATACTTAGCCGAGGGATTTCAGGAATAATAAATGGTACCACATCAAAGAAGAGTTAACCCTTTTTTTTATTCCATACCATGTATTGGGTGGCTCAAAGAAAAAACTGACAGCGGACGTTAAAAAATTAAATAAAATATAACACAAAAAAAAGACAGGTGGTGGGGGGTAGTGATTTTCGTGGACGGATTTCATACTAAGCCGAGGTATATATGGAATAATAGATGGTACCACATGAAAGTGGGATATACACTCTTTCATTTCATACCATGTGTAGGGTGGCTCAAATGAATGAAATGGCAGCGGACGTTAGAAAATTAAATGAAATATTTAAAAAAAATAGGTGGGGGGGGGGGGTAGTGATTTTCGGGGACGGATTTAAGACTAAGTCGAGGGCTGTTAGGAATAATCAATGGTACCACATGAAAGTGGGATAAACACTCTTTTATTTCATGTCATGTATTCGGTGGCTAAAATAAATGAAATGACAGCGGACGTTAGAAAATTAAATGAAATGTAGAAGAAAAATAGATTGGAGGGGGTGGGGAGAGTTATTTTCGGGGACGGATTTCAGACTAAGTCGAGGGATTTCGGGTATAATGAGTGGTACCACATGAAAGAGAGATAAACACTCTTTCGTTCCATACCATGTGTAGGGTGGCTCAAATAAATAAAATGGCAGCAGACGTTAGAAAATTAAATGAAATATAACAAAAAAATAGACTGGTGGAGGTAGTGATTTTCGGGGACGTATTTAATACTAAGCTGAGGGATGTCAGGAATAATTGATGGCACCACATGAAAGAGGGGTAAATTCTCTTTCATTTCATGCCATGTATTGGGTGGCTAAAAGAAGAGAAATGGCAGCGGACGTTAGAAAAGAAAATGAAATATAACAAAAAGAAATAGACTGGGGGGGGGGGGGGTAGTGATTTTCGGGGACGGATTTCATACTACGCCGAAGGATACCAGGAATAATCGAGGGTACCAGATGAAAGTGGGATAAACACTCTTTCATTTCATACCATGTATAGGGTGGCTCAAATAAATAAAATGGCAGCGGACGTTAGAAAAGTAATTGAAATATAACAAAAAAATAGACTGGGGAGGGGGGGAATGTCTTCGTGGACGGATTTCATACTTTTTCATTTTATACCATGTGTAGGGTGGCTCAAATAAATAAAATGGCAGCGGACATTAGAAAATGAAATGAAATGAAAAAAAACCAACAAAAAAACCTGGTGGGTGTAATGATTTTAGGGACCGATTTCTGATGTAGAGGTATTTCAGGAATAATCTATGTTGCCATATGAAAGAGGATTAAACGCTTAAATTATTCCATACCAATTATTAGGTGGCTGAGGACTTTTGGTAAATAACAATACTGACAAAAAAAAATCGTGCGGGTATTTGCGGAACGGATTTAAGACTATTTTGAGGACTTATAGTAATATTCTAGGTTGCTATATATAAGATGGATAAATACCCTATCACCCCATGTCGTGTATTGTGTGGCTCAGGACGAAAGAAACATTCGGGTTTGGTAAATGAAAATCGACCTGAAAAGGAGATCAGTATATTCCGATGTTTTTGGTTTATACCGGTAATTACTTCAACATGTTTTACGGGATATTATAGTGATTTTCAGGAATTATGTATGGTGCCACAGAAATGGGGGACAAAGACTTATACAATTATTGTGTGTATTTAATGGTTTAAATAGTACTGGGTATTTGTAATTCACTTCGTATATTCACATAAACGGATGAGCACAGTGTTTAGTTAACCGCAGTTTTCGACGATGAGGTTCAAGGTCATGAACCGGTTGCTGAGAACTATCGTCCGCTCAGATCAGCTCAACCTTCGTCTGCCATGTTGCAATCCCTGACACCTTACGGTAAATTTAATAGGATAACTCCTTAATGGCTTCCATACTACGGAAAGCCAAAGAGGAAATAATTTCTGTTCTGTTTCTTAATAAAGGAGCTAAATCTCCATTATTTTTTTTATGATATTCGTAATCAAAAACACGAATATTGATCAATGGCAATCATTATTGCTTGATGTTGATTGCTGTATAGGATCCAAACATTTTATACTCATCAGAACACGAGTCGTGTATTCCTGTGGTATCGGGTGCCATTTTGTAACAAAGAAATAAAAACATATGGAAGTAGCCTACTAAACAATATTGAAGTAATTAGTAACCGTATGGTAACCCATGTTCACGACTGTCATTCAGTTTGAACTGTTCACATTTTTCACCGAACATAATTGATTAGAAATTACAATTAAAAAAACAAACAAAAATAGAATATAATATAAATCACTTTAACATACATTCATATTATAGGCCTATTAATAGATGTGCTGTTAGGGCCATTTTTGTCTATTTTAACTTTACAAAATATAGAGCACCTTGTAATATATGAATGTATATTCAGGCACGCAGCTGGCCCAAAATTGTTGGGGGGGGGCAAGGCGCGTGACCCCCAGAATATTTTGGAAAATTTCAATCTTGGGACTGAATATGCGATATTGGCGTATTATGATATTTTTATATAAACACTACTTATAATAATTTATGAGAAGAGAAAAACGAACAGTTCACAATCGGGTTAGAGTGCGCCTCGTCAATTACATTATGGGCGCCCCCTCGAGATGAGTAGTCTCTGAGTTTCCCCACCAATCATGCCGTTTTGGGCGCCCCATGTATCAAGTATTTGGGCGCCCAATCAATCTTACTCGGCATTATATGCAACCCGACAATCATATATTGTAATATAAGGCTCCCCACCATGGGTGCCCCTTCCGGGATAAGACACCTTACAGATCAAGTCGTTTGGGACGCCCCATCAAACAAGATGTGATGTTGTTAATCGTGTTTATAGTCATTATGAGGCGCCTCACTAATTCGAAATGAAATGAAATGGGGGTTTAACGTCCTACTCTTTTGCACCTAACCTTGGCTAATGGAAGACAGGCATACGTCATACAGTGTGTTATGAGGGAAATTTTGCCCGGTCAGCGGCGCTACGGCCTACTCTTCTATCGAATTCCAACTGCCAAAGGACCTTTTACGTGCTCAAATGTGTACACGGGATATCGGTTTTTCGTCCCAAATGAACGACTAGGCAGCTGTCCTTGTCAGGCCCTCCTTCTGCATCACTGACAAGGGAAAATCACGCCGGAAAATCGAGATCTCACTAATTCGAGGGCGCCTAATAAATAACATGATTGGCGGTGGGCCCATGAAACCAAGTGACATTGGTTTGGGCCCCGCTAATCTCGTCGTGAGCGCGAAACCAATTTCACTCAGCTCGTTGACTTCTAATTGCGTGCGACGGATAGGGCGCCTTCGGCGTAGATTAGAGGGGGGGGGGGCGATTTTTAGCCAATAGGCAATGGGTCCATATGCACGTGTTTTTTTCTCGTTTGCGAATGATGCTTTATTTTACGCAATTTTCTGCGTGATATACGCTGGCTCGATAACCTGACGGCCGCGTGTTCGATCCCAGCGTTTGCCGAGATTGTTCATCGGTATTCTCCCGCGTGGTTCTCCCTTGTCAGTTATGTAGAACGGAGGGTCGGACAAGGGACGACGTATAGTCGTTCGGATGGGACGAGCAAACCGAAGTCCATGTTCAAATTGGCGTACACGTTTCTTATTAGTAGTATTATTTTGTCGTTTGTAAAAATGCTTCATTATGCAGTTTTCTGCATGATATAGGAGGGGTCGAGTCGCCGTGTCGTGGTTCGAGCAGTGAGTAGGACGCAGGCTTGATAACCTAGAGGTTTCGTGCTCGATGCCTGCATTGGCCGAGAAAGTTCGTCGGGATTTTGCCACGTCCCCCCCCCCTTCTAAGTAATGTAGGGCGGAGGGTCTGGCAAGGGCCAACGAATAGTCGTTCCAATGGGACGAAAAACCGAGGTCCCATGTACAAATTGGCGTACACGCAAAAGGACCCTTACAGTTGAAATTCGAAATACGAGTAGACCGTAGAGCCGCTGTCGGGACAAAATTTGCCTCATAGCTTACAGCTTGGCGTAACCCTATCTCAATTAGCAGATTAGTAGGACGTTATACATTGCATTTCATATGTTATATAATACAAAATGAACTGAAATGAAATGGGATTTTAAGCCTCACTGTTCTGTCCCGTACATGGCTAATGCAGACGGACATACGCCACACAGTGTGCTATGAGGGAAATTTTGCAAGGACAGTGGCACTACGGCCGCCTACTCGAATATCGAATTCCAACTGTCAAGGGATCTTTTACACGCACGCCAATTTCTACACTGGACCACGGTTTTTCGTACCATCCGAACGACTATACAGCTGTCCTTGTCAGGCCCCCTGTCCTGCATAACTGGCAAGAGGCAATACGCCGGTAAATCTGTATGAACTTTTTCCACCAATGCTAGGATCGAATATCATATACGAGTATGGTCAAATGTAAAAGTATTGTGTGTTTGCGTGTTTGTTTGTTTGATTAAGGCAATAAGCAAGGCGTCGTTTGGTTACAAAGATCCGATCAAGTCATCCTGACCTAGTAGTAACTGACGTCATCTGTTATTCATTGACCATAAATTATACAAATAATAATCTATGCCATAACAGTGTATCTATTTTCTATGACGTCGAATGGCCTACTGACCCAAAGCCCTGTATAGGGAGTGACGTCATTTTGTCAATACTGATCCAAAGCCCTTAACGGTGCTTTAGAAATATATGCCAATAGTATCCACCGTATATAAATATATTTAAAGCTGCAATTTCATATCTTTAAGTTATATTTTTAAAATATAAAGCCTTAAAATAGATGGTATCTATAAACAGCCCTACCTTGTTAAAGAATAATCCTATAATTCACTTGAGAAATTGACAAAAATATCATTTTCAATTCAAATTCAAACGTTTGAAGATAGCTATTGCATGGGGGGGGGATTGAAAAACAATGGAGGTAATTGTGCTATTATTTCCTGTGTGACAGATGTAGAAGTGTGGAAAATAATGCCTATGATCAAATAATAGTGAGTTGGCAACCTATTGAGAAAAAGACATATAAATAATAATGTTTTGATTTTCTTTGAAGCTATGAAATTTCCGCTTTAATATATACACATATTTCGGCAAATGAATACCTTTGTTAACGGTTACTTCGCTCAAAAATAGGGATTATTAAATCTGTGGGTCTATTAAATCTGTTTTTTTTTTTGTTTGGGGGAGGGGGGTGTTTGTTTTTTTTCGCGGGGATTGGATGGATCGAATTAATAATAAATTAATATTTTTAAAAAAACTATATGCATACTTGTATTCTATGACTGTTTTCACACCGTTCTAACTACGGTTTATCATTTTTAACGGTTACTTCGCTCAAAAATAGGGATTACTAAATCTGTTTTTTTTTTTCGCGGGATTTGGATGGATCGAATTAATAATAAATTAATCTTTTTAATAAACTATATGCATACTTGTATTCTATGACCGTTTCCACACCGTTCTAACTACGGTTTATCATTTTTAACGGTTACTTCGCTCAAAAATAGGGATTATTAAATCTGTTTTTTTTTTCGCGGGATTTGGATGGATCGAATTAATAATAAATTAATCTTTTAAACTACATGTATACTTGTATTCTATGACCGTTTTAACAGTATTCTAACTACGGTAAAGTGTTTATTATTTTTAATTTGAACTGAGAAAGGTTTTTGAAAATAATAGGACCTAGGAAATCAGAAATAGGTTTAGTAGGGTCGGCTTCGTGTAACCGAAAACATGGGTATATTTGTCCATTTATAGGGATATAGATACCTCGCCCGCCCTATCGAAAATCCGACATTGCCACACATATGAGTGTTACATTCCCCATTTGTTACATACAATCAAGGGCGATAATTCATGAAGCTACGATCCGATATGCACGAATATCTTTAGGTTATAAAGATATATTCCAAGTATCGTCAAAATCGGATCAAAATTCTAGAGTGTTCAGAGCCTTGATATATTAGATATGTTTACACTACTTTTTTTTATAAGCAATATTTTTATTCAGATTTCTATCTGAATAGGGATTGGGGAACAGGCATAGCCTATATTAAACCCATCTCCCTGTCAGATATAGATACTTGTATTTACATAAAGAAACATACAATGTACAAGTGCAATTATTTTACAGTGAGTGTGTTATAGTTGTCTCTGGAATGGATTTACAGTTTAGTAATAGGCAAATAATGTACAAGTGAAAATATATTTACAAATAATGGTTTTAATTATAATTGTCCCTGGAATCGTCTGGTGATTTCGAAAAACGAGTGAACAGTTTTAAAAATAATAAATGAGTTTTCAATGTTGTCAATTCCATACAATAGGGTTGTAGTATTTCGGTGGATAGTAGGTAAATTATTTATTGTATTATTACGGGCATCTGAATTTTTTTTTAAATCGGATAATAATTGTGACCTCAAGGGACCACAAGCTAAAACGTGATTTTTCGTTCAATCAAGGACCATAAATCAGGTAGTTAAAATCCGATATTATGCATGAATATCGACAGATACCAAGATTTTGGGGTTATGAACATGCATTTCAAGTTTCATCAAAACTCGATTAAAATTGTGACCTCTGCAGGGTATACAACTATTCGCAAACAAGCTGCAGCCATTTTGGTAGTTTTGGTCCGATTTTCACTTAATTCGAACCGAACCTTCATTACGGTGTAACGGTGATAAAATCAAAGGGTTATTTATATTGGATAATAATTGTGATCTCTAGAGGGAGCAAAAGCTAAACCAGCGGCTGCCAGGCAGGATACGCCCATATTTTCGAGAGATGGATAGAGAACAAGCTAAATAGAAAGTGATTTTTCCTACTCTATCAAGGGCCAAAATGCATGAGGTTACAATTCCATATGCGCAAATATCAAAAGGAATCAAGATCTTTGGGTTATAATTATACATTTCAAGTTTCATCAAAATTGGTTCAAAATTGTGACCTCTACAAGGTCGCCACACGCTAAAAACGTGATTTTTCGTACAATCAAGGGCCATAATCCATGAATTTTCGATCCGATACATGCCAATATGGAAAGCAGTCGAGATCGTATGGGGATAAAGATAAATTTTAAGTTTTGTCAAAATCGGATAAGAATTGTGTCCTGTAGACAACAGAGATTTTTCGCACAATCAAGGGCCATAATCCATGAAGTTACAGTCCGATACATGCCAATATCGAAAGGAACGTAGATCTTAGGGTGATAACCTGTTTTTCAAGTTTCATTGAAATCGGATAAAAATTGTGGACTGACAGATGGACAGGGGCGATGACAATATTCGTCCATATGAAAATGTGGGGTATAAAAAATAGCTATCCTGATGGGTTTATTTATTTCCACAAAGATAGGTTGCCAGGCAACGAAACATTTACCCACAGCAGCTAAATCGCCCGGGCAGTCAACAAGAGTTGTCGCATATTTTTACTTTTTTCGGTAATGAAACATTTATAATACACTAAAATCTGATTAAGAGTAACAACTCATTATGTAATTATCAGAAAATTATTAGAATTTGTTTGCTTTTTATAAAGTTTTGCCCCACACTAACAATTAGTATAGGAAACATTTAATATGATGGATTTAGCAGTTCATTGAAAATCAAGATATTTGTTCGTTTCAACACCTTAAACTCTGTGTATCAATCTGAAGTCAATCACATATTTTGGCCTCTAGAGCATCCACAAGATTTGTTGAAGTTATCAAGGACTACAACTCTGGCACTAATTATCAGAAATTGCTGAAAATCAATAGGTTTCTTCGTCTCATGACCTTAAAAACTGTGTATAAATTTAAAATCAATAGGATATTAACTTTGGCTTTTACAGTGTCCACAAGATTTTTGAAGTGATCAAGGGCCATAACTCTGGCACTAATTATTGGAAATTGCTGAAAATCAATAGGCTTCTTCGTCTCATGACCTTTCAACACTGTGTATAAATTTGAAATCAATCGGATATTAACTTTGGCCTCTAGAGCACCCACAAGATTTTTTTTAAGTGATCAAGGGCCATAACTCTGGTAGTTATTATCGGAAATCGCTGAAAAACAATAGGCTTCTTCGTCTCATGACCTTAAACACTGTGTATAAATTTAAAGTCAATCGGATATTAACTTTAGCCTCTAGAGCGTCCATAATTGGACGACGGACGGACGGGGGCGACGACAATATAAAAAGCATAATTCCCTGTCCTTCAAATGAAAAAGTTTACAAGATGGCATATACATGAAACTGATCAAAAGAGTATGGATATATATATATGAAACATATATTTTCAAGGGAAAATGATATATCATATAAATGTCTCTTGACACTAACTGTATTTTCATCTTTAGGTCGTTCTAGTATGTTTCTTGAACACTTTCTTTTATAAAAGTAGACAACATAAATCTACCTGTAGTTTTGGCCTAATTTAGGATTCTCAGAGGCAACTCACTTAACTGTTCTTAGAATATGTACATGTATTGCAAAAGTCTTTCTGCCACCAATTTTCATTTTTAGTAAATCTTGTATGATTCAGGTACATATTTCAACATTTATTAGAATTCAGAAACACCAAAATGTGCAAATTTTCATGATATTTTTATACTTTAATTAAAATACTTTAAAGAAGGAACTCAATGGTTAAAGTGTTTTGTTTTTCTAAAATAAATTTTATTGCACTATTTACATTTGTTAGATATATAATGCTAACTGTCTAATACACTATCTAACCAATCTTCTAAATTTTCCTCTTCAGGTAAACCAACTTCTACTGTAAATAGAGAGTAATACATATTGTATTAATAATTTTTACAAATATGGTTATCAACCATTCATACATATTTCAATCACATAATATATGACATACTCTTGATAGAATGGTACAAAACTATTCTTGAATATCCACACTACATATTATATGTTGGATTCAGGGGGGTTTTCTATCTGAAAATGTTACTGTTAATTAAGTCTTAATTAGAATACTCCAGTCACTTTCAATAACTTTTAATTGCAGGAGTCTGAGTGTATAATCGGTTTTCAATTTGCACAATACACAACAGCTAAAGTACCACCATTTATTTTTTCATTCACTTTGAACTCAGAAAAATGTCATTTGATTAATCAGTGTGCTGGACTGTCAAATATAATGAAGAAAAAACTATTTGTGTTATTCTTGATATTAATCTACTTATTGTACTCCTTGAATTTTGACCTGCAAACAAACAAGTCATAGCTAATTTTAGGTATACTCATACTCCGCGCAGTGTTGCGTTTGATTAGAGGTAATCCAACTACATACTGCTATTATGAGTGGATATTGTTGTTTTAAATTTTGATTTGTCAGTAGTCCGTCTACCAACCAATCACTAGCTGCCAATATTGGACCAAATATGTTTACATAACGTTACGTCACAACTCACGATTTTATTATGCCTAATTAACCCTTGCATAGCAGAATACTGCAGTAAAACTAATTGCGTGACAAACAAGGCTATCAAGTCGAATGAAATGTAAACAATACTGTTTGGAAACGAACATACTTTCACCGTTTTTAATACCTTAAATCACTGTCCAAAGTTTTAGGGAAGACCCAGATTAAACGAAGGACTGTCATGTTGCTGTATTTAAGTGATAGCTTTCATTGAACGGAAAGAATAGACACACTCCCGCATAAGTTCAAGAAACAGACGCTATTCCAGCAATGGTCAGAGAGGGATTTCTCGGGCCATTGTTTCAGGAATATGAGGTATACTAGACTAGGTCAATGACCATCCAAGTCACTATAGATTCGTGGAGAGCATAGATACTATACATATAGTTCTGGGTAAGGTAACAGAGACTAGCATAGATGTGCTAGCTCATAAGCTGAATCCAACATAGGACATACAGGTTACTGACATCACTTTCTATAACCTTCTTTACACTAGGCCATGATAAGCATACATTGGCACAGTACCAGGCCTTGAAAATTTCAAGAAATTGACCTGTTTACAATACTTTTTTAAAAAAAAGGGTCTCCGAACTGTGCCAGGCACGCCTTATTTGAGTGCAAAAACGCTAAACCCATGATGCAAACTATGTCATTACGACTCCATCACTAAATCCATGGCACTATCACTGCCAGTTTTTGAATTTGGGCCTTCACCATTGCCTGGCTGGCCTAAGACTTTTCCTACAACATTGCTAAAAAAATATGAGAAATCCATTAATTGGGCTAAATTATAGTTTCATTTATATTTCTTCAAGAAATTGTCAATAATTTGTTATTACCTTTATTTGTAGATGTTTTAATGTTGGTTTGAGTTGTAGATGTTTGACACTTGGTTTGTATTTGTACTAAAGACTCTTTCACTTGCTGAGGTACAGTATTTTCTTTGTTGGCTACTGAAATTGAATAAATTAATATGTTTTGTTCTGTCACATATATTTTATGTTCCTTTTGTTATGTCATGTATATGAATTGTATGCAGCCTGCAATGGGTGTTATAATACAATAAAATCTTATCTTATCTTATAGGCCTATATATACATACCCAGATCCTTAAAAAAAACCATTAAGCCACCAATAAACATTTTGATATTAAAGCGCTACAGGATAAAGGGGAGGGGGGGGGTTGTTGTAGTGTTTCATGCACTGATTTTAGTGTGTTTACAATGTTTCAACTTCTGAACACGGACTTCCTACAGCCCCACCTTATGATTAGTCAATTAATTCAATCAAGTATATATTAAAATACATTGTCCGACAAACACTGACTTGTAGTGGGGGGAGCCGCCACGACGACTGAGTGAATAGGTCCCGTTTTTGATCCCTGTGATTGCTGTGGAAGCATATAAGGATTTTCCGGCATTGGTTTCCCCATGTCAGTGGCCTGGCCAGGGACACTGTATAGTCAGTTGGATTGGATGAAAAATAGAGGTCCTGTGTACTGGCGTGCACATAAAAGAACCCTTGACAATTGAAATTCGAAATAAGAGTAGGCTGTAGTGCCGCTGGCCAAGAAAAATTTCCCTCATAGCTCACTGTATGGTGTATGCTTGTTTTTATTAGACAAGTCAGTGCATAAAAGTATGACACTAAACCCCACTTCATTTCATTTCTGACCTGTAGTTCTTTTCAATGTTTCTATGACAGGGGCAATAATACAGGCATCTGGTCAAACAATTACTGAACTAATACTGCTTGTTATGATTGCCTCAGGAATATGGGTACATCCCTGCAGACACAATGCCCTCTGAGCCAAACCTGCCACTGCACTAATATGCAAAACAGTTTTTATAGTGGTATCATTTAATATAACTACCTGCTTGATCAGGGGTGGGGGAATTATTAAGTAATAAAAGCAATTCAAGTTCTTCTTCTTGTTTATGTACTGAAGGCACATTAATGTCTGTCTTCGTAGACAATTGTTCGTCGAGTTTGACATTACTAATTTTATTGTTTGCATTGTTCAGAAAACCATCTTCAGTGTTAATTCCAGGATCATTTAAATCTATATTATCTATTAATTTATGGAGGTCTTGCTCTTCTTCAGTATTTAAAATCTGTATCACATCATTCACATGTTTTGTTGAACTAGAATCAATCTGCTGTTTTTTAGTAGGTTTGTATTTTTGTTTGTTCAATTCTGCTTCCTTTTCCATGGATTGTAACTGAGATTCCTGAAATAAATGTTGCCACAAATCAAGAACTAACAGGTAAAAACATGAATGAACATCCTTTACAAAGTCATTTTAATAAAGGTTGCAGGTAATTAAACCCACAACAGTAAAGTCATCCTGATTGTGTCATTGGTTTCTAGGTCTTCCTAGTGCTAACATTATACAAAACATGTAATCAGATGGTAAGTGCTAATTTTAGCTGTTCCAGTTAAAAGCAATAGGCTTCTTTTTCAAATTGCTCACAGATCATAACTCTGACAGTAATTATTTGAAATTGTTGGAAATCAAGAGGTTTCTTCGTTTCAGACAATAATTCTGTATGGAATTTAATGGAAAATGTTTCATGAACATAAACACTGTATATCAATCGAATGATAATTGTAGCCTCTAAAGCATCCAAAAGCAATTGTGGACCACAGACAGAGGTGACAACAATACCTGACCATTTTAATTCAGTGTTGGCTGAACTGTCAAATATACATGGTAGTAAAAATACAGAATAATGCCTTACTGTGAACAGACTTTTATCCACGCCTAATCTTTTATATAGTGGAATACAGTTCAAAGAGTCTGACAAATCCTCCAAATCAAGGCTTAAATATTGACTAGGAGTAGCAGACAATTCATTTTCCCATTCCTTTTCATCTTTCAGTCGAAACTGAGAGCCAGCACCACCTAAAAATACATTTCAATTAAGGGATTAAATTAAATATGACAGCCATTTCATTTTCTTCATAATTTCTTTTGCTTGAACTATACAGATTGCATGATGTGTACAGTACAATATACAATTTTATTACCTGTACACTTACTTGTTAAACTCAGAAGTTGTGTAAAATCAGTTCCCCTTGTTTCTTCATTGCTATCCTCAATAATTGGTATTTCATATCTATCCCAATTAGATACAATCTTTCGTCGTTGAAATGTCTTTTTTTCAAAAATACACTGGGGCAATTTGATATCATCTTCCTAATATAAAGAACAACAAACTAACATTCTGCTTGATATGCAAAATATATATTTATATACATCCCCTTCATCCAATTAACAATCCTACTATACAATACAAATACACATTAAATTAATTACACTAAAAATCTGCTTGATATACAAAATTTATATACACATTCTCTTATTCTAATCAACAATCTTCTTAATATACAAAACAATTATTATAGTACACATTTTTCTTATTAAACGAGCCAACAATTATGTTGATGCCCTGATGTTCCACACCTCGACCCAAAAAGAAATATAGATAACTCATTAATTACTTGCATATTAAACTTTTTATAATGCGTCTATTAATCAAATTGTTTATCATTCTGCATAGTCTAAGCAGAAAACATTTGATATGGAACTGATCACGGTATTGATATAATGAAACTATACACTGTGTTTTATCACTTCTTCTCAACTAGAAGCAGTCTTATTGTATTGTAAAATCTTGGCCAATCAAAATGTTTATCTCTGCTTAACCGAATCAAAAAATGTGCATTATTGAACTCAGTCAGAGTACACCCAATGAACAACTACGTCATGTTTAAATATTCTAGTTCAATCAAAAGAAGAGTCACTATGTGTCCCATAATGTGTGATGAGGAGACAGACGAACCATTTTAACAATTAACAGAATTACCTCTGATGAATCTGAAATTGTAGATGATGTTGGTGTGGGGTTCACAGCTACAGTTTTTTTAGAAGGTCTTGTCTTTAACTTTTCACCTTTACCTGGTCAATATAACAATCATTAGTGAATAGAAAAATATAAATAAGTTTATGCAATTAATGAAAAATAGATCTAGGCATCCAACTTGAGCAAAACTTTAAACAGAGATCATTTAATAGTTTTGTTGGCAGGTGTGAATCTGTAAACTTGTTTCTTTGCCAGCACAGAAACATTTTCATCCATAATTTATATAAGTGTGGAGCAGTGATCATTTTTTTGTTTACTGTAAGTTAAGAAAAAAAAAGTTTGAGTGGGTTTTCTATATGGGGTTTAGCTAAACCAGAATTTTACCAATCTCTAGTTTGTTATCATAACTCCACTTACATAGTCTTTGATCTTTTATGTTTTAAAAGAATATAATTTCTTGTCTATGTGGATTCTTTTATTCTTTTTATTGTGCAAGTACATGAACATACAAAATGGCCAGATAAAATTGTATATACTCTTAACGGCAAGTTCACACTATTCTGATTAAAATTAATTAAACCATCTTCACTCGAAGTTGCAAATATAGATTTCCCTTCCCATAAAAACAACTTTGCCAATTATCGAAAACACTTGTAATCCCCTCAAACGATCGAGACTTCACCGTGACCAAATGCATATTAAAAATGTTTACATGTATGTCTTAACTTTTTTATATATGAAATACCATAACCAAGACAGTTGCTGTAGCCATAATCCTATATGAATCAAAACAAGATGTGTATGAAGTTGTTATCGAGACCCCTAATATATGAACACCAATGAAGCCGATGTAAATAATTAATTATGTCCGATTTTCTGAGACAAATGGATTTCAGATAATAATGAATATAGTTTATTAACATTTGTATCATTTATGTTATTGATCCTTTAGAAAATGAGGAAGACTATTACAGTGATTATGTAACGCTACTTTTTTCAACTCTGACAAATTTTGTCCAGACAAATGATTACTACAGCCCCATTATATATATTTTATCCACATTTTTTATCTCATACAATGCACTGTTTTCGTAACGAGAGAGAGAGAGAAATGGGGTTTAACGTCCACTCGACACCATCCAGGTCATTTTGGGACTAACATATGGTTTCGTTTTATTTCAATAATTCGCTTGCGAGTAGGGGTCTTTAGCAGTGGGAGGAAACCGGATTTTCGTAACGAAACATCAACAAACACATGCATCATATTCAAAGTGTAATAATTTATAACAAATCAAAACAACAATAGTCCATTAACTTTCATACATTAGTAATAATGTTTTGTTTATTATAATTTTAATGAGAATAACTTTTGTTTATCTCACCAATTCCAATTAATCAGCATCTAAATGGTCAAGAGATTAAGATTGTTGATTGTGTACTCAAATTAAGTTTGTTGTGTATTACTTGAAGCACAAGACGTCAATCCACATCTCTTGTGTATACAGATATAAGATGTTCAGTCCCTGTGATGTCAGGGGATTTGGATGGCTGAATGGTTAGCATGTGCGCAGTGTATCATAAAGCCTCTCAAAGAGTCAACTGACGTGGTTTTGAATCCCCAGTTGTACATGACAAGGAGAATACTGAATGGAACAGAATCAATTTTTGGACAGATATTCCTTTCAGAGAATCAATTTTCACAATATCGAAGTCTTCAAGGGGTTAAAAATGCCTAAAATGACAAAGGCTTCCAAGGAAATTTGTGTTTGTAATAATATTAAAATATTAAATTTTGGTACTCTATGCACTATTTTAAGGGATTGTTTTAAAAATAAAAAAAATCACAGTTCATGGTTGGTGATTTTTTCCACAGCATTAAACTATGTTACTTGTAAGGATATTTTCAGCATTCGCATATCATTACGATATGTATTAAATTTTTAAAAAAACAGGGATCATTTAAAATATCAAATGTCTCACGGCTTAATCCATGCTAACATTTAAATTAAATTAAATAGGAAATTCAAATACCAAACCTAGATAACCTCTCTGCTTGGATTCACTTTGATTTAAAACAGGCCTATCATTTCTGTTTGCCCACAACAGAATTGTGGCAGGCTTAATACATGGCAAGTAAGATAAATTGATGAAATTTCAATTCAAGATACCTATACTAAACCATTTTGAGACCGATATTCCTATCAGAGATTAAACTTTCACAATATTGTAGTTAGCAAGGGATTCCTATTGCATTGACACAATGCAAATTTATTTAATGTCTATCTATTGGGCAATATGATTTGCTTTTACCGGTAGCTAAGCAGGTTATGATTCATGCCTTACTTTTGTGTTCAGAAGTATTTTTCTGAGAGGAGTTGGCTCCACCATGTTTCTGTTTGTACTGGGCACTTTTCTTTTTCTTATGTTCATCGGGTCGCATTTCCTTGATTTGCTCTGAAATATAATAATTGTACCCAAAATCCTTTTGAAACTTTAGTTGACTGATTTTGTAATTATTCCATTGCAAGACAGCAGAGCAGAGGATATTGGTATATTAAAAACAAACTTTAAACAAATGAAATGAAATGGGTTTTAACGTCATACTGTTCTGCTCCTAAACTGGGCTAATGAAGACAAACACCATACAGTGCACTATGAGGGAAATTTTGCCCGCACAGCGGCACTACAGCCCACTCTAGCTCACTCTGTATCGAATTGCAACTGTCAAGGGATCTTTTATGTGTACAATGGCCCGGCCATCGGTTTTTCGCTTCATCCAAACAACTAGGCAGCTGACTTTGTCAGATCCTCCGTCCTGCATTCCTGACAAGGGGAAACCACACAGGAAAATCTGGACGAACCTAATTTTAAACAATATTATTATTCAATATTTTTTTGCATTGTTCAATGATATTTACCCAGGTGGCAAATAACCAATCCCTGTAAGACAATGAAAAGAACTTTTTATGAACACAAGTAAAAGGAATCTTTTTGAATAAATCAATGTCAGCTTTTTTATTATTAAAGAAAGGAGCTAAATCGCTAACATTTTGGAACTAGAAATTGGTAGTAGTAGGTCTGAAACGCATTATGGTACACGATTCCTGTACCAATTGTAAAATGTTTATTTTGTCTGAAATATTGGATATCAGAAGCCCATCTTTTCCGGTAAGATCACGGCATCAATGTTGATTTAAATTGACAAATGAAATAATTTGTGTTTTCGACAAAGTTGACGATTCAAGATTTTGGATGATATTGAGTTTGAGACTTAGCTATTTCAATTTTAACAATCTGAATCCAAATAATTAATACCTTTCTGCTGCCTCTACACGTAAAGGCTTAGGCACACACCAAACTGAATCAAAAAACCTTTCTGCTGCCTCTACACGTAAAGGCTTAGGCAAACACCAAACTGAATCACAAAAACTGTGAATCATGTACATGAATTAATTCTGATTACATGACATGACTGGTTTCTCAAGAAAAAAAAAAATCAACAAAAAGAGAGTAGCGTCCCTTGTAAGAAGATCTTTCCAGTCCTTTTCCTTTTCGTAGACTAGCTTATTCCAGTCATTCGTCATTACCACTCGCTTATACCTCGTAACTCTGTACTACCACAACACGAAGTGTGTTAATAAATAGCATATTATATTCTATATATTTTAAGCAATTTGACTGCTTCTATCATTTCTCAATATGAAAGACTGACTGACTTCCATATCGATTACAGCAACGCAACATTATAAAATGATAGTAGTTGATTTTTCAATTTATTAAAAGACACGAACCTAATACATACTTCCGGTTTCTACCAGAAGTAACCCGAATGCTAGAGAGAGTGAACTTTCATTGCTGGCAGTGAAGTCTGAAAACATTTCTGACATCAAATTACTTTTCTGAGTTCTAATTATGGACAGGGCTCAACTGTGCCTAAGCCTTATAAAATGGCTCAATACATTCAAGGTTATTTATATATTTTGACTCTTTCCAAACTGAATTATTTGTAATTGTAATGATTGTTTCTTGTTTCTAGTATTTCTACTCATCTGTTTTGACAAGTAAAAATAGACCTAAATAGTAGCAATGAATATGAACTTAAATAATGAAGTATTTGCACAGCGAGTCAGGGGAGGTGGGGCCCCAAACTTAAACACTATTTGTACTTTTAGACCAGTTTTTTTTTGTGCATAGAGAAGGCAGGGTAAAATAAACAAACGCTAACCATATTTATACGATTCAGACAATATATATGTTTATTAATTATTGTGTGTCCCATGGTAAATAATAAACGAATTTCTACGATTATGAACAAACTACTCTACTTAAGTTATTATAAACTTACCTATGTGTTTAAAATCACCTCCGGTTAAATAAAATTCATTGCACAATTAAACATCCCAACGGAAAAAAGAGGTTCTCTCTTGAAAATTCAACGTTTTTGCTTGTATTTTCGCCTGTGTTCATCACAACATTACACACGTGACGTTATGGGCTAAACCATCGTAATTATGTTGAAGGGGGTAATTTATGATAACCACGTGTGTTGTAATCAAAACAGCCCACTGCCTTTTCGATCGTTTGAGTTTGGGCAAGAAAATAGCAACTGGAGACAATGACATTAATTTTAAACCATTGATTGTCAGTCTACTAAATTTTATTTACCGATTATACGAATACTCGTAAATACATGTATAATATTGCTTTTCACCCCGTAATTTCACCCGTGTATATTATATATATTTTTATAAAACACATTACAGCCCAGTCAATCATAATTTTAATTGATCATATTTCTTATGAAAAAGACCACCGCTTCTCAATAATTTCCATATTTTATTCACGTTCCGACTATCATTAATGTTCCTGATTAAATTACTTGCTTTTGTTCATTCGACAGATACTGAAATCGAAACATTCTTGATAAGAACAGTTTGGGATGTCTAAACATCGTTTATCGTCTTTATACAAAATGTATTTAAAACAAAAAATCACACGTCAGATTGTGTGTATTATTTGGTTTTGTGTGTTAATTATGCAGACCGCGGGGAAAATTCGTGTAAGTTTCGCGGCACTAAATTTAACCATCCGTGTAGCATACAATAACTCATATGACATGGTACCTTTTACGGCAATATAATTCAAAGCGTTGATTAGCTGGGACATGATCGCGATCTACGAAATGCCATCGGGAAATTCCATTCTCCGTGGATTTCAAAATCTTATGGATAAACAGCCTTGTGAATTTCACGATTATAAAATTCTGAACACACTAGAAATAATATTTAAAGAGAAATAGAAAGATATGGAACTATCTACCGATAATTAAACCGATGCGCGGTATGATTTGGTGATAATAATTATTGGTATTTATCTATAAAAAAAAACGTTATATACCTATTCAATGATTCAATGGCCTCGGCTATTAATTTTGCCGAGGCAAATGTAAAATACATCGGAATTTAGGCCTACCTCGTCCACAGCAGATTGCCGGGGTTAATTGGCAGGACTGCTTAAGTTCATCATCAGGAAATATTAAAAATATTCAACGGTGATATTCAAGGCTAGTAAAAAAAATGTAATTCAAAAGAAAAAAAATCCCCCCGAACTCTCTAACCAAATAACTAATACAAGGCGGAAACAAAATATCGGACTATGGGCGTGTTTATGTTTGTAAACGCTCAAACTCATTACTGGGTCTCAGAGCAAAAGCTTATTCATACATGTCGCGTTCGATTATTTGCTCCGTGCTTACTCGACCAGGATCCTCGAGTACGTTTCGACATGCGCAGTGGGAATGGGTAATCAAACGGTGCGGCACTTTCATCGGATATCAAAATGGAGGATGAACGCCACCAAATTGTGCTCGCTGTTCTGATAAATAACAACGAGCAGACAATAATCCATCAACAAACTTTAGACTTTTTCATTGGTATCTCATTGGAATTATTAAATTCAGAGAAGCGAAATAAAGCTCATATTATGCTGAACATACTTTAAATCACATTTTCGTTCAACCAATGTAACCTTTGGTTAGCTTTGTTAACGAGCTCCATAGCTTACAAGAATTGTAGTTAGAAGGGCAAGGTTATGATCGCACAGAGACCTGTGTTAAACCTGGTAGCGAATGAAGCGTGATATAAATGATTGTAATACTGATACCTTCTCAACATGATCGTTGTTATTGCACGGAAAACCCATCCAACTTCTCTATATGATTTCTACTAACACTAGCGTAAACCAGCAAAAGTGTGCAACAACACTGCAAATGTCTATTTATTGCAAAGTTACGCCCCAGTGAGTTTAGCAGAGGTAAAACAATCTGCGAAAAGAACAAAGGAAGACCTCCTGTCCGTGTTACAATTGCCCATTACCCCACAAACGTGAAGAAATTTATTACGGTTTTGCTAAATATTGTAAATTTCCCGGATTGGAATAATCGGAGGTATTGATGGCTGTCATATTCGAATTATGGCGCCCAAGATGAATGACTATCGAATATCATACATAAACCGCAAAAAGGTCACTCGGTCGTACTCCAGGCTGTAGGCTATGTGATCATCGAGTTCTATTTACTCATGTTCACATCGGCTGGCCTGGATGTACACATGACGCTTGAAGACTTTCCTCTAATCAGATACCAAATTCAGTAGGAAGAATTCCTACTTGGGAACCCAATCTGCTCTCTATAGCCACCATGGCTTATGACTCCATACATTGATTTGGGGAAACTGACCCGTTATCAAGAAAAAAATAATATTTAATAAACATCTCAGTGCCTTTGGGCAACTGAAAGAGAGGACGCTGGGTGGATTTTTCTAATTCTTGAAATCGTTAAACCAAGATGTAGAATCACTAAAATAAACACAACACTACTGAGACAAGTGTCAAAAATAATTCTTCCGTCGCCTAAACTTTATCGGCAAATATAACTTCGATCAAATAATTTATTTGCTTCCATGTTGAATAATGGGATACTTCCATAATAACCTGTACGCATTCGCGGTGGCTAGAGTAAGCGCGGCGCCAGTAATCGAACGCATCAACACAAAATATGAACTGTCGTAAATAGGCTAGCTTTGACCCCCTCATACGAAATGATCTATTCCGATAAGTGACGTAATAAGCTTCCATTTTTTATTTCTCGGTGTCAAAGTTTGTGAGAAGTTCAATTTTACAAGAGAGAACTTTTTTATTCGTTGGTATATTTAGTTGTATAATGGATTTTATTTAACCGGAGGTGATTTTAAACACATAGGTAAGTTTATAATAACTTAAGTAGAGTAGTTTGTTCATAATCGTAGAAATCCGTTTATTATTTACCATGGGACACACATTAGTTCCTTTAGGATTCAGGAACTGTCTTTGAGCGGCCAATGTCCACTTATTATATATAATAATGTTGCTACAGTATGAAAATACCGTTCTTCCCCACTTCTCTTCTGTTCTAAGGCAAATTTGGAATCCTTACCTACTATTTTTCACCTTGATTCTACTTTATTCGCCAAACGAATCATTTCTTGTCACAGCTGACACACATTTATAAAGATTCAACACTATTTTCAAGTAGAATAGTGCGATTCCAAAATTTTACCAAATACGTTTAAACTGAAGAGCCATTACGAGACCGGAACATGTGCAAACTGCATGTTTATTTCATCACTAAATTCTACCGGTACTTGAAAATGAACTTGAATTATAATAAATTTGTGTCAAATATAGTGAGAAATGATTCCTTTTGGTGGAAAATAAAGAAATGTGATGACAAAGGGACGGCAAGGGTTCTAAAACAGCCTGAGAACAGAGGTGGGGAATAGCGGTATTTTATCGTATTTTCATATTGCAGCTATATAAAGCCAGTTCCAAAGGAACTATAATGTTTATGTACTTATATAGGCCGTAACAGTTTAAAGTAATACTAATATTACTAAATAGTAAATCGATCATGAATATGAATGATGCCTTTGTTAGTCAATATGATTATATAGAGGATATTTGTCGTTTTAGAGTGAATAACATATTTTATTTCATCGAGAAGCAAGAAAACTTTTATTTTCACGAATGCGTAGCATGAGTGAAAATATAAACGTTTTCTCATTAGAGATGACATAAAATATGTTATTCACGACAAAACGACAAATGTTCTATTTATTTTATGATTTTACAATCATTTTAGGTTAAACAACATGGACTACTGCTAGCCAGTGGAATAACACTTTTATTTCACTGATAAAACGCGGTATTCCACTACTGATCATAAAATAATACTTTATATTTGCTTCCTGGAAACCCACAACTTATCTGTTGATCCTAGTAAGATAATATGTCCAAGGATATCATAAATCTATCTTCATGATTACACTGTCAGGGTCCATAAAGTAAATAGTCCAGGAGCTACGTAGGTTTTGTTCAACATGGAAGGTTTGTGATGCTAGTGGTGCTTGGCTGGCTTAGGAAACCCCAGAAACCCAATTCTTAAAGATGGGTTCCCCGGCAAAGTATTTATCGGGAGATTATTGCCAATAAAAGTAAGGCAATTTTGGTATATATTGAAAGTAGAGATATCCAATCTTACTAGAAAAATACTGGATTCCCTGAAAAACACTCATTGAGCGTATACAGGACAAAAATGTAAGGGTTGCCTTAATCAACAGCCCGACGTTGAAGGCTGCACGAGTACATTGAGCGCTTTGTGTACATGTTGATAAACTCTATAAAGAGTAAGACCTACAACACTTTCTGAGATAAAAATCACGGAAAAAGACGCAGGCAGTGGATAATCCGAGAATTTAATTAGGATTCGATATGTGTAACGAATAGTCAGCGATTACAGACAACATCGTCTTGTGTATGCAATGAATTCTCACCCATCTCCGCCCGCAGTTGCCATAGGGACGGAGAGGTGTAATCCAATTACAGTGGGTATACTTGGCAATTACAGTGGTTTGAGAAGGATTTGAAGCAAAATTATGATAAATTAATTAATTTGAATATGTTTTTAGTCCTAAAATATCATCAGATCACCCAGTTTGAACCCGCGAAAGCAAATTTAAGTTGTGCCAGTGGTGGCCTGGTGGGTGTGATAGGAAGGGCTGCCCATGCCATAGTACCCCCCCAAAATTGGTTTATTCAACATGGGAGGTGCAAGTTCCACTGCAGTGGCATTTCATAGAGAAATGTGGCTTGCATTAGGAAATATAACTTAAGAATGTGATTTTTTGTGGAAAGGCCACTTAAAAAGAGTTCAAAGGTCACTAATTAGCAATTTTTCGATTTTACTCTTAAACTATTTTTCCATTATCTCGTGATCTATTCCAGATATTTTACACAAAACTACATGGACATTTTTGATACTGCTGGGACCAAAAATAGGAGATATAAAATTAATGAAGTTTAGCTAAAAGTATGACATAGCCCTAATCTCAAAAATAACGAAAATATCACTTGACCCCCATCGGTAATTAAAATGTTAATCAACGTGAAAGGTGTACGTGAGAAACCAAGTCTACCAAGCCTAAATTGTATGATGGAATGATATCAGAAATCATTATCATCAACTTAAGAAGGAAATTTCTGGTGGTCTGTGTTCTTAAAGATGGGTTCCCAGTGAAGTATATATCAGGTGGTTATTGCCAATAAAAGTATGGCAATTTTGGTATATATGGAAAGTAGAGATATCCAATCTTACTAGAAAAATACTGGATTCCCTGAAAAGGCTGCACGAGTACATTGAGCGCTTTGTGTACATGTTGATAAACTTTATAAAGAGTTAGACGTACAACACTTTCTGAGATAAAAAACACCGAAAAAGACATAGGCAGTGGATAAACCGAGAATTTAATTAGGATTCAATATTTGTTATAAATAGTCAGCGATTACAGACAACATCGTCTTGTGTATGCAATGAATGGATGGAGAGGGGTAATCCCCTGACGCAAAAATGGCCTCTTTTGATCGATTTTCATAGCAGGGTATACAGTGTTTTGAGAAGGATTTGAAGCAAAATTATGATAAATTAATTAGTTTGAATATGTTTTTAGTCCTAATATCATCAAATCACCCAGTTTGTACCCAGGAAAGCAACTTTAAGAAGAGAATAACTGCTTTAAACAGAATTTTTCCTAATTAGAAATTTAATTAACACGAAAGGTGCGACATTGGAACATGGGAATGATAATAGGATTCACAGAATAAACCAGGGGGGTTTTTTTGGGGGGGGGGAGGTACTATGGGTGGCTCCTCCTACCACACCCACCACTTGCGCAATTTAAGAATTGCATTTCTGGGGTCTCCTAACCTCGCCATACACCACCGCACCTTCCATGTTGAACAAAACCCACCTAGCTCCCAGACTAAAATGTATTAACATGGTGTTTGCTTGGAGGTCTTCAAAGTTTCACAACAAATTTCATCTAAATCCATTGTCAAAATTGAGACATTCTCAAAGACAAAAAAAGGTGGATTATGCTGTATTTTATATCATCTTTATTAATACCCCCTCAATGAACCACAGAGTATTTTCATTATAATTTAGAGCAATTCAAAACAAGAATTGTCAGTTACATTCATAAATGATTTGTAACAAATGTTATGTTTTTTTAAAGGTTGAGAGTTTAGGGAACTAAATATAAATATTACTCTCTCTCGCCATACGCTTTATTGTAACTATTTTTAAAAACAGGTTCTGTTCTGTTAATTTCAACAATTGATAATATTATAAGAACTGTTGTTATTATTAAGATTGTTGATTGGGTATTATCATTTTGGGTATTATAGTATAATGTATCTTTTAACAAATAATAGATAAATAACTTCTGTCTTACCCAGTACTACGTTTAGGCCGTAGTTTTTTTTTTAACAGGTTTATGGATCAGGCGACCCTACTTTTTGCAAATTTGGAAAAATATTATAATTGTAATTCATATGACGTATTAATACTTGTTTTGGTAAATTTGAAAATAGAGTGTTTAATGTATTAATGGATGTAAGAAAGGTATTCCAGGGGGCGCACCAACCTGTTTCACAGAGAATTACTTACGAATTATCTCTGTCACAGATGACTGCCTTCAACACGTGCAATGAAATCACGTGGCAACAATCAATGGCTCAAAGGCTTGTGCATTGCTTACATAAGGCATAAAATGATGCCTTTTACCCATTTTAATACCCATTTACACTAAATAGGAAATACTTTTTAACTACAAATACTTCAAACGTCTTCACATATTTTTCGCGCCGATGTCATCCTTATCAGTGACTGTAGCGGCCTAGCGAATATTCACTGCTGATCAGTGTGGGAGCGTATATGATTAACCTCAACACATGGTTACTTTTAAAATGGTGCCATGTAAAGGTGTGCGAAGTCTTGTACTGATATTCATTTTATTACGGATATTGTAGAATATTAATTCTGCACATTTCTCAACAATGTGTCATTGGCCTTTATATTCAATTTAAACATAAAGCATGAGTTTGGTAGGTTACGTGTTTGATACTTAGCAGAATCCAGCAGATTTAGAGACTTGTGAGAATTTTTTGGACTGCCAAAAATAAAACATTTTTTGGACTGCCGAAAATAAAACATTTTTTGTACTGCCGATAATGAAACTGTTTGATAATTAAACTGTTTTATATTACAATGTTCATATAGATCATTATAATAAAGGAACTATTGACAATTTAAGAGTGTAAAGCAGATTGTTGAGAAAAATCTGTAAACTAGGTAATCAAATATGTTCTTATTTGTAATTTTAATATTTACATTTTATCGTTACAGGTTACAGTACCCAATCAAACAGTAGAAGATTTAAGCGATGGTATTGCCGTTGCTCAGGCTCTCCGAGAAATTGCACCAGATTATTTTAATGATGCTTGGTTCAAAAAGTTAAAAGTTGAAGAATCTTTAAATTGGAGGTTGAAGGTTAGCAACCTGAAAAAAGTTCTGAATGGTATTTTAGAATATAATATTGAGGTACTAGGAATACAGATACAGGGTTTCCAAATGCCAGATGTTAATTTAATAGGCGAACGCCATGATAGTGTAGAAACTAGTCGTCTTTTACAACTCGTATTAGGATGTGCTGTCAGATGTTCAGAAAAACAGTTCCATATTCAAAATATCATGAAAATGGAGGAATCTGTACAACAGATGATAATGAATGCTATTCAAGAATTGATGTCTAAAGAGATCCAATCAGCACCTGAAGTTGATAGTGAAATTGTAGAACAATTAAAGAAAACTGTAGAAGAACTGAATGCTGCATTAGAGAATAAAGAAGAATTACTACAGAGGTGTCATGAATTGGATATGCAGGTAGCTACATATTTAGAGGAAAAGAATTCACTTCAAACTGAAAATGAACGCTTGGTTGACCGATTACACCAAGCTGAAAGTCTGGATGATCCAAGTACACCAGCTGGAAAAAGACTTCAAAAATTACAAAGTCAGATGGAACAAATGCAAGAACAATTATATCATGTCGAACAAGCACGAGATGATTATAGAATTAAATTTGAAGTTGCCACAAAAGACTATCAAGAGCTGAAAGATAAAAATGCAGAACTGGCGCCCCTTGCAAAAGAAGCTCTGGCTCTTAAAGATGAACTTGATTGTTTACGCCACGCTGCAGACCAAGCTGCCAAATACGAATCTTCCATTGAATCATATAAAAAGAAAATAGAAGAAATAACAGTGCTTCGTAGTCAAAATAAAACTCTAGGCGAGCAAATAACAAAGTATATACAAGAAAAAATAGAAATGGAGGAGGCTGTGAAAAGATTTGACTCAGTTAAGCAGCAGTTAGAATGGTTCCAGCGTCAAAATCATGAGCTACAAAATAAATTATCTGAAGAAATAAAGAGGGCCGATAAAGTTGAATTTGAGCACAAAAAGTCACAGGAAAAGATGGTGCTATTACAGAGGGAGAAGGAACGAGTAGTAGCAGAAAGAGATTCCTTATCAGAATTGAATGAAGAATTAAAATGTATGCAGACACCTAATGTTTCAAATGTTAGTAATCTTGACAGTATGGCCTCAACACCAACTGAAATGGAAATGAAAGAAAAATTACTACGATTAGCCCACGAGAATAAAATGTTGAAGATGAGTACAACAAGTGAAGAAGAGTCTGAACCTTTGCAGTTTGCTTTAGAAAAAACCAATGCCAGGAAGAATGAACTAGAAACAGATGTTCGCTTGCTAAACCAGAGAATCTTGGAACTGGAAGCTCAGGTTGAAGTCCTTCAGGAAAATCAAACTCCTATAGATGATGGATCAGCAGAAGTGAAGAAAAAATTGCTTCAAAAGGAACAACAAATTGAATCTTGTAACCGACAATTGGAAGAAAACAATCAACAAAATAAAGCTATGGCACAAACTCTTGAAGAAAAACAACAAAAAATCACTCAGTTGGAGACAGATTTTGCAAACAAAGAAAAAGAAATGAAAATGTTAGAAACAAAATATAAAAAATATTTGGACAAAGCTCGACACATAATAAAGATAATGGACCCACGTCAGAGCAGTTCAAGTGAAACGGATGCTCTTAAGAGTCAGTTATTAGATCGTCAAAGGTATGTTGAATATCTTGAGAGAGACTTGGCTAAAGCTAAGGCTGTGATAGATCATGAAGAAAAAATAGCCGTTTCTGCTTGGTATAACTTGGGATTTCAACTTCATAGACAAGCAACTGAGCAGAGATTATCAAGTAGTTCTAATGGTGGTCAATCATTTTTAGCTCGACAACGTCATGTTCAATCTAGACGACCTGCATCAGTAAGTGCTTTACTCCCAAACAATAACAGTACCTCATCAGAACATTGATCTATAACATTTGAATATTGACCTATCAATACCTACATTTTTGTAATTTGAAAATGACATGGTTTTTCAAGTTGTTCAAGATGGAAGACTTCTTACAATGTAATGTAATGTGTCAAAACAAGCTTACCAAGTGTGGTGCCTTCACATGCATTAATCTCTAGTGAATATTAACTAAAAAGTATTTAAATACAATATAATGTATAGTGTGGTGCCTTTACTTTCAAGATATGAAATTTTTCTTACCATACATGCTAAACTAAAGCCAAAAGCTTAAGAATATCCAGTCAAATACTCATCATGATAATGTAAGCTAAAGCTGGAGTAAATTACAATGGTTTAAATATAGTTTATTATACTGTGTGTGATAGGAAAGGATGGAAGTGTGTATTTATTCATTAATATGAGTTAGACATGTAGCCTACCTAGCTTTAGTAAAATGTGTAATAATGGCCAAGGATAACTATTGGAATTATTTAACTATTGTAAATTTAGAATTATATAGAAATAATGTACCATATTTTAAAAACATATTTTTATGAAAATCATAATAATAATAATACATGTGTAATATATATTAATTATGGCGAATGTGGCAATGTGCATATAAGCATATAATACTTTTTGATGATTAGCAATAGCGTAAATATACCCTACAGATTGTATCATAAGAAAAGAACAACACATTGTAGATTCTCTCTTTAACAATTTTCATACACCCACATTTAAATGTGATCTTTATTGTTACCATCTAGAACAATGGATGACTTAAGGTCTTAACTGTTACTGCTGTGAGTGTAAGTTTGTTGCTTGGTAACCTTTCTTCAACAGACATGTAACTAATTGTAATTACTGTAAATGGGTGAAGTATGATATTCATTTTCGGACTGCCTCAAAAGGATGTACATGTACACACAAATTTGTATTTCTTAATCACCAGATAGGAAAACATATAAATAATTGGCATAACCAATATTTTGACAAAGAATATTTCAGAATTAAACAGACCTATACAGTACTAATATGTATACGTACACTAATGAAAAATAAACTTTTAAATTGAAAGGAAAAATGTTTTTATATGTGGGTGAATCCCTTTATGACAATTATAGTTATATTAATTATGACAATTACAGATTAAGTAATGTACTGGGGTAAAGTGTTGTATGCTGTCTGACTTAAACAGAAATATATTGCCTAAATCAATTTTTCTGTTATTTTGTTCTCATGCTTTTTTTTATTATTTACTGAATTCTTAAAAAAAAAAAAAAGAAAAAAAAAAGTCCTACCTGTAAATTAACAAAGTTACCTCCCTTTTAATGCACAGACATAATGTAATAATGTCTGAAAAATGTTTCCAACAAACATAAAAGGCATAGTAATTAGTATTAGCCCCAAACCTACAAACACCTTATGTATATCAAGTTTTGTTACTATATGCATATTTTTTTTATTTATAGTTTATATTATATTTCTTATTTAATGTCTGGAATATGCATGTTCTTTACTGCTAATAAATCATGTTTTAAATTATTGTCTATTTTGAAAAAAAAAACAAACTATTATTAAGATACACAATATGTATTTTGTATGATTATGTAAATAATATTTTAAAAGTATAAATGTATTTAGTTTTTATATGCCCACATATTAATGAATATTGTCTTTGCCACAGTTGTAAACATAGGTCAGAGTTGAAATAATTACTGTAGCCTTGAATACATTGAAAAATCACAGACTTTAAGGTGTGGTGAAATTATTACCACTATCATCGAATTTGTATCATTGCTCTACAGCCGTACAGGTTCAAATTTATGTTCAACCAATTCTTGTCAAATCAGTTTTGCAGAACAGTAGGACATTAAACTCTAATTTCATTTCATTTCGACAACTCCGCTGAAGGTGCATGTATATTTTGTTGATTGGCATCCTATCTTTATAATTGTTACAGCAGCTGCCACTTTGACTCATATAGTCCCATTCCCTTTGTCTATGCAGAGTCAATGTTTGTTCATAAATGCTATGATAATGGGTGGGGTTTTTTTTCCAGTTACAGTAAAAGGAATCCGTCAAGGGTGGGGGAGGAAAAGGTCGAGGTCACTCTTGTAATGAATCTATATTAGACAGAAATTGGTTGCCAATTTTAAACAGCAATTAAAGGCCGCAAATTTGAGTGAGCTAAAAATTGTCAGATCAATTTCATATCCAGTGTAAGCATAGACAACTGATGCATTCTAATCATTATTATTCCCTATTTGAAATCAGTTAAGGAAATTAATGGGGTTTCACATCCTACTTTTCTGTGTTGTGACAGAAATTTTGCCTGGACAGCAGCACTGATGCCTACTCTTGTTGTTCCCCGCTTTTCAAAGAAAGTAGGAGACTAGTATTACAATGGGTCGGTCCTTCTGGCAGTCACACTTTTTTGGACACAATAACTCTCCCCATTTTGCTAGAATGTTCAAACTTGGTGTTGGTGTTTATTTAGTTCAGCTCGGAAGGTAAGTCTCATGATAGTCATTGTCCTATTGAATCCTTGTCGAAAAAATATTAACCCCCCCCCCCAATCAGTTTTATTGGGCAACTTTTTACTGCTAAATGGTCGTGTGCCAGTCTTTGAACGCAATACAATATTGCCCAGTAAAACTGACTGGGGGCCAATAATTTATCGACAAGGATTCAGTAGGGGGATTCCTAAACGTAGAGGGCGAGACCTACGTTCGGAGCTGAACTAGCGTTTATTAGATGAATGCCTTGATAAGTTCAAACATGAGCATTTTCTGCTAAGTGTAAGCAGAGATTAGCACTTTAATTGGTTGGTACTTTGGGACACGATAACTTGACTGGATCCCAAATTTAAATTTTAACTCTCTATGACCTACGCTAGAGTGTAATGAAGACTGGTTAACAAAATTTTGAACTATAAGAAACAAAATGAAATCGGATCTGTGTTTTAATCAGATTGATAATTCAGCTTCCAATATTTTAAAATGACAGACTGTAAATGGTTTTGAGTCTATTCATTAAAAATTAGTTCCTTTAAAGCTGATTACCCTTACACTGTACAATTCAGTTCCATATATTTTTCTGATTTTTATACCACATTGAGTCGTGACCTATTTTCCAACAGTCAGATGATAAATGTCCAAAGAGTGTTCACAAGAAATTATAGACGGGCGGGCGTATGTATATGTTGTACAGGGGCTACGACAATATACGACCACATTTCCATGTGGGTGTATAAAAAAACATAATCAAAAAATACATCCCCCATTCGCTCATTGAAGAGTAAATGTTTATTTACAAAGTTTTGTAGGGAACACACAAAGTTGTATTTACAAAGTTTTGTAGGGAACACACAAATATCTGCACATAGCATTTAATATTCCGAATACAATATAGAGAATTTTTACACAAAAGTTAATATATTAATTAGCACTTTTCACAATATTGCCTGGGATGTTTTCATGACTGGTGGATAGTACATGTATAAATCACTAACGGTTGATCTTGCAAATGCTTCAGATAACACACGTGAGGTAATTCACTTATTGAAACTTGCACATCTCTTTTTGACCCACATAGTTTTGATAAAAACGGCCTACATGAAACCAGATGAATTGCCAATCATAAAATAGATCAAAGACTTGTGCATCAATAGTTGAATTTGATATTTTCTTGATCAATTCTTTATCCCAAAGCTCCTGGGATTTACCAACCCAACTCTTTTCTTTAGTTTGATTATTTGTACTGTAAACTTTGTTCCATCCCATGGTATCATAGTATCATGTGTTGTCATCAAATCCTGAAAATATATCAAATATTTTTTTATCAAAGATACATAATGCAGGATTTTTTTTTGTGCTTACCGGTAATATAAATCACTAATTAGACATTAATTCACATGCCAAGGCAATAATCAATATCATTGACCATTGGATTCTTTTGATTTTCAATGGATTTAAACTCACTTGCTAGTTAATAATATAATTAATGTCTAATTAACCAGGGCCCAGTTGTTCAAAACTAACTAAGTTATTTTAAAGGAAAATATTGGTGCCAGTCATTATTACATATGTGATAGAACTGGTATATCAACTTGGCATCCTGCAATTCAATACATGAATCGTAAGATGGTGAATCGCAATACATCGATTCAACGATATATCATGTCAGCACTAAAAATATACTATTTCTTAACTTAGTCTTGCTTTTTGATTTTCTAAACCATATTCTAATCTCATGATGAAAATAAAAAAAACAGCGACAATTTTTAAAAATAGCAATAAACTTTTATAAAAATAATGTATAGATCTCACTTTGTTCACTTAGTCTTGTTTTTTGTTTTTCTAAAACATCTTCTCTTCTCATTTTGCTGTAAAATGATAATCATAAGTTAATGTATGTAATGAAAAGTAATACAGTGAAATCCCTCTATAAAGACCACATGTGGGACTGTCTAGATGTGGTCTTAATAGTGAGTTGGTGTCATTACTGAGTGAGCATGCTTTAGACAAATTCAAAGAAAAACAGACAGCGTTAGGTAAATTATATACAGTAAAGACATACTTTGTTACTAATAACAGAAGTAATGTTAAAACACATCATGAAAACATAATAATAATTATGCATGTTATGAAGTCTTTATCACGTTATAATTTTTAATTCATAATGCTTCCTTTATTTATCTTCATTTTTCGATTAAAATCCCGCAACCAACCTTTAAACAAAAATTATGTTATCCATGCTTTTTTATTATTAAATCTCCACGTAACCGGCAGACGAAAAATGTTCAAATAATAATCCTGTCATCCAAGCTTTTTTATTATTGGATCTCCACGTAACCGGCAGACAAGACATGTTCAAATTTCTAAACATGTTGCTATTTTGACACCAGAACAAGTTTAGCCACGAACAGAGAGCGGTTTATCTGGGGGGCCATGATAATTCACTCCTTTCTCTTCCATGTTGTAGATATCCCGAGCTTCGTAACCAATGACAATGTCAGGTACTCGATCAGTCCATTCTTTCACAACGTCGTCATTTACGCTACCACTTTCAACGTACATACATCTTAAAAAAATGAAATGTTGTCTTTCTCTAAATCTGCTTTTTCACGAAGCGTAGGACCGGAGATCGACACATCATTGTCACGCAGACGCTGAAACCACGCCCACATTCTTCCATCGGCGAGCGAACACAGAGACGTTTCCTGTCGCTGTCTCTATTTTCTTCGTATCCATTAATAATTTCTGCCTTTCTTTTCAAAATCGTCTGTAATTGGGTCTTACCAATTTCAAATTCTTCGGCCAATTATTTTTGGCTTCTACCCTCACTTTTTTTTTGATAAGTTCTACTTTTGCTTTCAGGCTTAATTCTACACGAGTACGCTTATTACTACGGGTTTTTTCCATTACACAGGTGAAGGTCGAATAAGAAATGATACCCTTTTAACAAAATTTAATCGTACAAACAGACGAAGGGCGAATAAGAAATTATAATCTTGACAAAATTTACTCGTATAAATAGTAAGAGTTTAAATCACTTAATCATTATTAATTACTCTGTTTAAATTAAAACAAACAATGAGAAATTCCATTGTTTAAAAATGAAATCAACAACGAAAGATTAGCGGCTCGTTAAATTGTTGCGATAAATCAGTCAACCACGACTGTTTGATCTCAGTCGTTAGATTGACTAATCCCTGTCAGTGGTCGTTATCGTTTTGATCTCGGTCGGGAGCTGATTAATCCCAATCAGTGGTCGTTATCGCGAGTCACAAAAACAATGAAATTGACTGACTGGGACTGGCTTCGGTGGTCGTAATCCGTAATAGTGAGTTGCCCGTAATACTGAGTTCAATTTATAAGGAATATAGAAGAAAAAAATTGGTTCTTTTAATATGTGGTCGTATACGTGAGTTGCCCGTAATTCTGAGTTGGTCGTTAAGAGGGATTTCACTGTATATTTTTTAAAATCCAACAACAATGTAATGCTCTATCAACTGCTACTACTTTGGTACAACACATACCTATAATATTAATATATTAAAGCCACTGGTAGTCACTTGCATTTTTCAGACAATATCTAATTTTGACAGCTTAAGGACAATATTGGTGATAGTCATTATTCCATATATGCTATAGAACTGGTTAAATACCAAAATTGTGACCTGTAGACTGTCTACAAAGTTTGGACGGAAAGCGGCATAAATTAAAACTAGACAGGTATTCTGGAAATATTTTACAAAAAATGACAATATTAAAAATAAGAGCACAAAATGTTAAGCTAGTAACCTTATATTATAAACACTTTCAAGAAATAATATATGGAAATATTGAATTAATATTACCTGCTGAGTGAAGGTTCTTTATAAGATACTGCACATGCTGCTCTTCTACTTTTTCTTTCACTATAAAGCAAAACATAATAATTGTAGTATCAGACTTTAAATTTAAATTATGTCAAACAAAAAGTATATAATGTCGGTTTCATTAACCATGCAAATAACACAGTTTTTAATTCAATTGTCTATCTATTTACTTGGGTGAAAAACTATGTTATATAACACTGTACTCTGGTGCCATTGAAAAGTTTATGTAAATCAGGCCAGGTTTTATCATTAAGTCAATTTTACTTTGTCTTCTATGGTAGACTTTAATTCTTAAATAGAACTAAAACTAATTACTATCAGACGAACTCAACACTTTATTTTGACCTAAATTGGTTAAATTAAACAGGGTCAAGCTCCTAAGATTTTAATATTTACCCAGTTATTTCATCAATACTGATACGCTTAACATCTAACAGGGAATCGTGGTTGACATGTACATCTGATAACTTAAACAGAGATTACAAAACAGTTTAATATGTATCAAAACAAACACTTAAAGGTATTATGAGTATAATACATCTATATCATACACATCTAATTAGAATACAGACATCAACATTTGTGATGCAATAATTTTGAAATTAGATTTGGCTTTTTCTTGTTCCAAGAAAAAAATTAACTTTGCATTTTATGGCAGTTATACAATACAAATTTAGTTCAAAGTACTGTACAATACAAATTTATTTCAAATCACAATACCTTTTTAGATGATATTTCATTTTGGCGTGATACCATGTGATCTATTAAGTCGCCCTGTTCTAAGGAAGGAAGTAGTTTAGTAGGTAGATAAAGCAATTTACTACTTCTTGATCTTGCTTTCTGTGCCTTTAATGCCCAGGGATTAACTTTTGAAACCGAGTTTTCCTTTTTACTAGCTAATTCTACATTTGTATTAACATTTTCTTTCTGACTTTCTAATAATATATTTTTATTCTCATTGGCTGCCTTCTTTGATTGCATAGGTAATTCATTATCTTCACTTTTCCTTTTCCGACTTTTGAATGGAGGAGAAAATTTTGTTTTCTTGCTGGATTCAGATTCAATATTATGTGTACAATCAGACTGAAGTTGAGAATGAGAATCTTTATTTGATAAATCTTTAACAGATAGTCTTAAGTTGTTTGAGTGAATCCTTTGTTGTGACAACTCTATGCATGTTGTCGAAGCAGGACTATTAGGTTGAATAATGGTGACGCTAATTGAATCTGTAGCAGTATCTGTTTTTGGTCTACCTCTGCTAATAGATCTACCACGACTTTTATTTTTGGAAATAGAATCAGGACTATTCATTTTAACAAGAACACTATGATTTTCACTCAACAAAGAATTTGTAATTGCACCCTCAGTAGTGGCCATGTCCTTCTTAGATCTACCTCGACTTCTAGATCTACCTCGACTTTGGAACTTGAGATTCAACGATTTAGAATCAGGGCTGTTCAGTTTAACTTGTGCAATATAAGGTTCACTGATTTCAGAATTTTCAACAACACTTTCAACAGACGTCTCTTTCTTTGGTCTACCTCTACTACGAGATCTACCGCGACCCTTCAAATCAGAAGATTTAGAATCTGGGCTGCTCAGTTTAACTGGTGCACTATAAATTTCACTGGTTTCAGAATTTTTAACTACACTTTCTACAGACATGTCTTTCTTTGCTCTAGCTTTACTTCGAGATCTACCTTGATTCTTTAATTCAGAAGATTTATAATGTGGACTGTTCATTTTAATAGGAGCACTATAACCTTCACATAATACAGAATTTTCGATAGACTTTACTGCAGTTTTGACAGAGTTCTCTGAATTGTTAATGATTTTAGATCTACTTTTGTTCTGATCATTAACTTGACATGTTATATCAAAGGATTTTTTGACTGGACTGCTAAATGAAAATGGTGCACTAAAATCTGAAATGAATTCAGGTTCTTTAACAACATTTTCTATGGCAGCGATTTCTTTCTTAGGTCTTCCTCTACTTCGAGATCTTCCTCTACGTAAAACTGAAGGTTTTGAGTTAGGACTGATCATATTAACAGGTGCACTGTAATCAAAATCTTCAGCTGGTTTTTCTAGGTCACCTTTTGTGATCTTTTCTTTCTTTGGTCTACCTCTACTTTGAGATCTACCTCGACTTTTTACTTTTACAATTGAAGGTTTTATATTTGGACTGTTCATATTAACTAGTGCACTGTAAGCTTTATTCGATTCAGGGTCATCATCTAGGTATTCTGTAGCAATGATATCCAGTCTATTCAATTTGTCAAGTGGGCTGCAATCTGAATTTTCAAGTAAATCTATGTCGATAGTTTCTTTTTTGGGTCTACCTCTACTTCGAGACCTACCTCGGAATTTGAGATTTGTAGATTTTGAAGCTGGACTGTTCATCTTGACAAGAGCACTATAAACATCATTAGATCGGTCAGTTGAGTTTTCGGAAGTGTTGATTTCTTCCTTGGGTTTATCCCTGCTCTGAGATTTGCCTTGACCATTATAATCAGATGATTTTTTGTCTAGACTACTGTTGACAGAAGCACTATAAACTTGATTAGTTTCATCAGCTGGGTTTTCTGCACTGTTGATTTCAGATATTCCTCTACTGTGGGACCTACTGCTCATTTTTAAATCAAATGATACATTGTCTGGACAAATCAGTTTCACTGGCACAGCAAAACTTTGATTTGAAACTGAATCGGTAACTGAGTTTTCTGTAGTAATATCTTTGTCTGATCTACCTCTACTTCGCGATCTACCTTGCCTTTTCGCATCAGTAGATTTTGTATCTGGACTATTCAGTTTAACTCGGGCACTATAAATTTGAGTTGTATCTTCTATTTCTTTTTTTGGTCTACTTCTACTATGAGATCTGTCTCTTGTCTTAGGATCAGAATCTATTTTCCCTGGACTATTAAATTTTACAGGCATGTTATAGGTTTGACTTAAACCAGAATCTTCAACTGCATTTTCTGTATTAGTCACTTCTTTCTTCGGTCTACCTCTACTACGCGATCTGCCTCTTGTCTTAGGATCTGAAACTTTTTTCTCTGGACTATTCAGTTTTACAAGCATGGTATAGGTTTGACTTAAACTAGAATCTTCTACTGCATTTTCTGTAGGAGTCACATCTTTCTTTGGTCTACCTCTACTACGAGATATGCCGCTTGTTTTAGAATCAGACACTTTTTTCTCTGGGCTATTCAGTTTTACAGGCATGGTATAGTTTTGACTTAAACCAGAATCTTCAACTGCATTTTCTGTACTAGTGACATCTTTCTTCGGTCTACCTCTACTACACGATCTGCCTCTTGTCTTAGGATCAGAAACTTTTTTCTCTGGACTATTCAGTTTTACAGGCATGGTATAAGTTTGACTTAAACCAGAATCTCCAACTGCACTTTCTGTAGGAGTCGCATCTTTCTTCGGTCTACCTCTACTACGAGATCTGCCTCTTGTCTTTGGATCAAAAACTTTTTTCTCTGGACTATTCAGTTTTACAGGCATGGTATAGGTTTGACTTAAACTAGAATCTTCAACAGCATTTTCTGTAGTAGTCACATCTTTCTTTGGTCTACCCCTACTACGAGATCTGCCGCTTGTTTTAGAATCAGACACTTTTTTCTCTGGGCTATTCAGTTTTACAGGCATGGTATAGTTTTGACTTAAACCAGAATCTTCAACTGCATTTTCTGTACTAGTAACATCTTTCTTAGGTCTACCTCTACTACGCGATCTGCCTCTTGTCTTAGGATCTGAAACTTTTTTCTCTGGACTATTTAATTTTACAGGTATGGTATAGGTTTGACTTATTGGTAAACAAGAATCTTCAACTGTATTTTCTGTACTAGTTGCATCTTTCTTCGGTCTACTTCTACTACGAGATCTGCCTCTTGTCTTAGGATCTGAAACTTTTTTCTCTGGACTATTTAATTTTACAGGTATGGTATAGGTTTGACTTATTGGTAAACAAGAATCTTCAACTGTATTTTCTGTACTAGTTGCATCTTTCTTCGGTCTACTTCTACTACGAGATCTGCCTCTTGTCTTAGGATCAGAAACTTTTTTCTCTGGACTATTCAGTTTTACAGGCATGGTATAGGTTTGACTTAAACCAGAATCTCCAACTGCATTTTCTGTAGGAGTCACACCTTTCTTTGGTCTACCTCTACTACGAGATCTGCCTCTTGTCTTAGGATCAGAAACTTTTTTCTCTGGACTATTCAGTTTTACAGGCATGGTATAGTTTTGACTTGAACAAGAATCTTCAACTGCATTTTCTGTAGTAGTCACATCTTTCTTCGGTCTACCTCTACTGCGTGATCTACCGCGAACTTTAAGTTCAATATATTTTGAATCTGGGCTTTTGTTAGAATTTAAACATTTTAATTTTGAACTTTGTGGACTATTTTTGGCATCTGCAGGGAATTTATTATCTGGTAGCACTAAAGGGGATTCAATATGAAAATCAAAAATGCTTTTAGTTTTTGGGATCTTTGGGGTAACAACTGGGGGCGGCTCTTCCACTTTTTTCTTTATTTTAGACTTAGATTTGACTTTCTGTTTAGGCATAAATGTTTCTCGAAAATTACACGTTTTTTCTCTATCACGAGAAGAGACAAAAATCTTATTCACTTGTTGTGTATTTTCTACGGTGCTCTTCGAGGTATTATTACTGGTATGATTGGGGTTCAAATTCACTTTTGGTAAATTACTAGACTGTTCATGAAGTGTTTTAGTTTCAAGTGTTTCAAAATTATATCTTTTAACAGGAAATTTAGTCTTTAATCCAATTCCTCTGGGTTTCAACATTGGGGTGTCCTTTTGAAAATTATTTACTGACTGGGTAGCGCAAACTAAGGTGGTGTCCATTGCAACATTGGGGTACGTTGTACAGTCATTATCTTCTGGTGTAATAACAAACATAGGTATAGCTTCGAAAGACTCTGGGATAGAGTTACTGTGAATGTCTGATGAATCTGCAGTCACACTTTGCTGTAATTTGTTGCAAATACGAGAAGGTTCTATTAGTAAACTATTTGTTGGTTTTTCTAAAGTTTTCTTTTGTTGATTGTGGGATCTGGGTGGGTCACAAACAAGTGCTGATCTCCGTATTTTTCTTTCCAATTTATTTACTTCAGGAACAGGCTCTGAATCTTGTGTTAATGTATTCAAGTTTGCTGGTCTGTCAACTTGTGTAGTCAAAACATCAAACATTTTCAAGGAATCTCTGAAAAATAAGAAGGTAATCTAATACTTAGAAGAAAATATTTCAATCTTGACATAATTACAAACAAAGAATTACAATATGGCACCTGTAAAAGAATTGATATCATAATTAAATAGTAGCAACATATTTCATTTATAAGTGTTGTCACCATTAATGCATCCTTTCAAATTCCTAATCTACCAGTGCCATCTAATGAATCATAAGTTTATTGCTGAGAAGAGAGTTACCTTTACAGATGTTACCAATTTTCTGACAGAAAATTAATGTCTTTCAAAAATCTTTTATTTCTGTGTTCAACTGAATATTTCAATATTTTTTTAGCAGCAATTAGTACATGTATCTTGAAATCTCTAGAACGAATCTGTTTAAAATAGAGCTCACCTGTTATCAACTGATGATTTATCAAGAGGAGAAGTAACCGAAGATCTGGCATGAGAAACCATTTTGGTCAAAGATTTACTAATTATATCTTGTACCTTGCTCATACCATTCTACAAAAACAAAACAGTGAAATTATTGAAGATACATGTTGTACATGTATTATGTATATCCTTCTTTTAATTGCTACTTAATAGCTCATTTAAAACATGTATCTTCTTACCTCATGTGAGTTCACTCATTGAGTAGAATTAAGGTGAGAAGTAACAAAAATTGTGATTATTTGAAGGGTCTAGAAAGGTTCATCATTCATCTCCTAAACACAACATTCTGGAGATGTCAACTCATTGAGATTTTAATTAAACATATTTTTGGATGCAAAGCCATAAATTTGTTTTTGCTCTTATTAGAATTCTCACAGCTCAGGTGGTTAAGGATTGGAAGATGATAGGTCAGAATAACTTAGAGCACATGAAAGGAACCAAGACCTTTGGGATATAAACATAATATATTTTAAGTTGCATCCAAATCTGATTAAAACACACTGTGACCTCTTGAGGTCCAGAATTTTGGCATTACATATTTTTACACTATTTGCTTACAGGGAGGGCAGTATTGGTCTGACTTTAGCAAAAATCAAATGCAACCGCCATTATGGTGTAACAATCTTATATGCAGTATTGGAACGGTTTTTAAAATCGGATAAAAATTGTTATCTCAACAATCGGGCCATAATCCAGGAAGTTACGTTCCGATATGTGTGAATATTGAAACGAACAGAGATGTGGGTTATAAACAAAGTTAAAAATTGCTACCTCTAGCCTCTAGCTAAAAACAGGGGCCATAATTCATCAAGTTATGGTCTGGTACATGCCAATATTGACAGGAACTTAGATCTTTGGGATATAAACTTATATTTGAAGTTACACCAAAATTGAATAAAAATTGTGACCTGTAGAGTGTCCACAAACAGATTTTGGATGACATACCTGAATGCGCGTCTTTGTTTCATTCTTAATATGGTTTTGAATATCATTCACTTGAGCTCTTTTTCTGCGCACAGTAACCATGGCTTCCTGATTATATTTTTGAAGCGCAACATATTCTCTGTTAAGTTTACTGAGAGTAATCTTTAACTTTTGAAGATCAACGGCAAGTTTTTTGTTCTTTCCACGAAGGTTTTCTTTAGAAAAAGAACCTGTTGCTTGAAGAATAAAGAATAAGCTAATAACCTATGCATTTAAATGTAATAATAAGCAAATTTTATAATCATAAGAATATTCGTTGCAGTAAACTGATACAGCCAATGGAAATACTAGTAAAATACTTTGATTTTACATGGAAAACAAAATTCTTATAATGTTGGGACTAACGAACTGGAAAGTAAATATATTTACTAATTGTAACGAACTGGAAAGTAAATATATTTACTAATTGTAATGAACAGAAAATTGCCGTAAGTACATAACTTTGTAAGAAGATATAAACGATTATTCCACAAGTGACAACTACTATAGTCATGCTGGAAAAAAAAGACCAAGAGTAAAAGTATTATCCAAAATAAAGATTGAGGACGAGGAATCAAGGATGCATATTTTGTGAGAGAAAAAACAGGAAGCTTGCTTTACCTGCCTGGCAACAAAATACAGACCCTCAGAATTTATAACCAAACAAAGGTAACACTACTAATTAGTACACATTATTATCAGAAATGAATAAAAGTTACTGCTTCTTGGCACTATTATTATTTACTAACCTAACAGTCACATCAAATTGTTTAGATACAAAAATACACTTACAACTTGTGCTTAGTTTACAGGATATTATTTTCTTCTTTTTACTTGATGAATTCAAACGATGGCGTATGCCTTGTGCTTTCCTTTTCCTCGCACTTCTACTCTTCATAAAAACATCATCTTCTGTGTTACTAAGATTAAGATCCTGTTATAGCAAGTAAAAAAATAATTATCAAGACTTGCAGTTTATTGATTTTATTGATATTGTTACATTTATTTTCACGGCTGAAAGTTTATTATAAGCAACATCATCTATTAAAGGGGTCTGTGGCAATAGGTTATCCCTTTTTTAAAGGCTCAAATTTATAAAAGCTTACTAATAATATTGAAAGAATTTGTCGTTATTTGTTTTATTTTACCCGGAACCATCTTTGTATATCTTTTTCTTTGTTTTGGGGTACTGGGTACCAATAGTTATTGCTTAAATGTTTTTATTACAAAATAGAGAGCGCAAAAGTAGGAGGAATCCAGAGGATTCGGAGAAAACCCACAAGGTTGGCCAGGTGAAACAATTCACTTCTCACACACACAAGTGGGGAGTCAAAACAACATACATTGCGGGTTGACTCATTAACAGACCTTGTGATCATACACTAGACTAGTACAAGCGATTTCGTCTACACGAGATACATTTCTTGGTTACAGCTTCCAAAGTTGCTTGAAATCACATTTTGAACTGATCTGATCAATTTAAAATGTCAATTTGGCATACATAACACATGCATAAATCATTGTGATATATATGACTAAATATGTTATGATGTGAAATAAAGATTTGCTTTCAAACTTGCTTGGAAATCGCATTTTGATTTTGACGGGCCTTTGGACACAAAAAATGTGACTGTTTGAAATAAAATATGACAATTTGGTAGGCCTACACATAACATTTATATATTATCAAATATTGATATAAATTATTGTGTTATACAGTGTAAGTAGTCCAGGGACTGTCCCATTGAATCAATGTCGAAAAAAATTGGAGAACAGTCAATTTTACTGGACAACTTTTCACTGCTAAACGACGGGGTGTCAATCCGGGTGAAAGCCTGTACAATGTAAAGCCTGTACATTTCGTTTCTTCTTGTATGACCGACATTCCTGAATGCGGACGTTGACCTACAGTTATGGCTGCGAAATTGTAATTTGATAGGAGGGGACGTATTTTTAACAGCCTGTTGTGTCGCTCATACTGACTCTAGCGAAGTAAGCAAGGTCTTATTTTCTCACTAATAGTAAGTGCAGGGGGACTGCACCACACACAATTCTACACAAAAACAAATATATATACAGATAAGACATCATACTAAGAGACCACAAACAAAAACAAATCAAAAAGAGTGAATGGATCCGGGGGGCTAGCCGCAAGCGTTCACTACGCTGTACAGTCCCGGGCCTGTGGTGACACAGACTTCACTCATATTTGAAAACAAGTTGGGAGTAAAACCCAAGGAAATAATTATATGATGTCAGTATGAGTCATGATCTGTTATATGTTGCAAGAATTACGAATGCAAACATATTGTTGTATAAATTCTGATATACAAGTAACCACACCGTTAAATGTATCAAAAAAGTAGGCCTAGTTCTAAAAAACTAGATGCATTAAATCAATAAAGAAGAGGATTGAAGTATATTGAATGCATTAGGACACACATTACAACCGTCACAGAAACAAAAACAAAACTGAATACACATGGAAGCAAAGGAATGTAAGACCGTCTAGGGAGACCGTCGTCTGCTAACTGAATGGTGTGACGTGAATCTGTCGTTATAGTTGTTATGACGTCGTCGCTTAGGAGGTGCAATTTCCCGATAAAAAAGGGCGATAATCCAGATGAAATAACGTTAAAAACTAAAAAACTATAAGTTTTTGAGACCATTGTACAAACCATAGCATAAATATCATATAATAACATGTTCGTTTACTTTGTACATGCGTCCACACGGATTGACACCCCATCGTTTAGCAGTGAAAAGTTGCCCAGTAAAATTGACTGGGGCGCCAATTTTCTTTTGACATTGATTGAATGGAACAGTTTCTGAACGTTCAGTGTGAGTGTAATGATGAGACCGACGTTCAGAGCTGAACTACAGTCTAAGTTGAAATAATTTGGGATTTGAGTTTGACTCTTGGTCTTGGGGATTTGAGTAAATCGGGCTGCGGCTGCGGGCAGAATATATTTTGACAGATGTCCGTTTAGGGAGGGAGGTGTTGCAGTTATCTTACAACGGTAATCTCAGTATCTTTGGTAAAATAAAAAACAAGACTGTATGGTAAAAAAAAATGGAGGGGTGGGGGAGCTGTCGATGACAATTACTTAATGAATGAATGACGATATCATATCAATGTTTATTTTTAGAGTAGTAGAGACATTGACATTGTTTCGTCTGCGAGTGCGAATTTCATTTCTTCCTTTCACATCGACGTTATCAGCGTGAAGGTTGATCGAACGTAGTCAAATTTCTGACACATTGAATAACAAGCGAACTGCACATGTGTTCAATACTTACATCGCACAATGAAACATTTAATCCATCGGTATCAACAGAGTTATTCATGGAAATATCCATCTTTTGAAAAACCCGCTTGGGTTTATTATTGCGCTCTCTGCTTGCAAAGGGGGGTTACTCTAATTATATTATGGATACAGACAACTTAATTCCCCACCGTACCAATGTTTAATATTAGTTCCCTGTTGAATTCTGACAGTTTCTCAAATTTTCCTTTGGCTAAACGCTTTCTACTATAGCTACTGACGGAGCAGCAGCTAGCTGACCATGTGACCATGTCTACAAAAAATTAGCTTAGAGTAGTAATGTACTAATGATAACTTGTAATATTGAATGCGGGTCCGTATAGCCAGCTCATAGAATTTGGTGGGGCTACGGAATTTTTTGTATGGGCTGAGGATGTGGGCCGGCAAAACTTAAAAGGACTTGTTTTATAAACTTCCTACAACGGAAACGTATCGGTTTCACAATGAATGTTTTACCTGAATTCTAAATTGGGTAATATGTATGGGTTTGGTAATTGTCATGTCTGTTTCTTGCAATCGTATCAAATATTAATCTATTTATACGTTTTGAGCTTCATTACGATACAGGGTAGCTTGAAGAGTTAACGGCACAGTTATAGGCCCTACTTTGGTCTACTTCCTGTAGAGGCAATTCTGTTATCAGCTTGGGCCTACATAATATGGAATATTTTTTTTTCTATTAGTATTATCAGGGTGATAAATATTTTTTGTGTCCCCGTTACCAGTAGCATACTTAGGCCTATATTTTTGTTGATGTTGGGTAATCTAGCAAAAAATTTCAGGACCAGCCATACAGATTAAAGCTAATGATTAAAGATGCATACAAGATTTAGATAAACAGCTGACCGTTCTTGCTAAACAGTTCAAAATAGATAATTAAAAATGCATGTAGTGAAAATTACTTTATTCTGAGCGAAGTTATGAATAATTGCAGTTTTGACATAGCCTAGATTATAAACGCCTTGTTGCAGTCCTTCAATTGGCAGTCTCTGTGAGTGTCGTCCATAGCCTATAACGTTTAACCATAGTTCTATTGTTTAACGAAGACGCACAGAGTATTGTGCACTCAATATCATATAGCAAATATCTTGATCTAATTTTTTTAATTTTTTTACGAGTAAATAAATGCAGACCAGAATAAGACATGAAGAGCACGTGGGAAGAACGATATCTAAGTCACTTTTTCAATGAACCCCAGTTAATGAATCTGTATAAGCAAATTGTAAAAGCTTTCTGTGGAACAATCAATTTCAAGTAAAAACGATTGGAGTCACATTGAACCAAGGCCCTTCTGAAATGACCACCCGGATAACTACGTCCACCGTACCCTTTATTTGGCCTTAAATTGGCTGAATGAAAAGTGGAAGTCAGTTGTTGTACTGGTATCATGATTCGTATTAAACACCTTTTTGAAGTTGTAATACTTGTTCAAAAATGTGACTTAGATCGTTCTTCCCCTGGACTCTTCACGTGCAATAAGCTGATTTAGCCCTTGCATAATACCCGTCATGAATTGTCAATGGGAAGTAGAATTTATGAAAAATGTTCCCGAAACCTTAAACATTTTTCGGTGTCTTCGCTCCCCAAACCGCTAAAGAACTCGTCTACTGATAGCTTGGAATATAAAAAAAATGTATTTTCAATGAATTTAGGGTGCTTTTTGACAATAGAACAATAAGTATTGGTTCCTTATGAAACTTTGTGATAGATGAATTGAATTTTGATACGTTTCAGATTTGGTGGCTGTCTTGGTGATTTAATGAATTGTACATAGTCAATTTTCATTCGAGGTTGTCATTTGATGCCAGGATTTCTCTGCGCTCGTGCAATAGTTTAAAGAAGTTGGGATGTTTGGGGTATGGATAGAGACAAAGGTAATGATACTATCCGAACTGTCATTTACTTTAGTATAGTAGTCCGCAATATTTGGATATCAACTACCAAAGCCTTATTTACCCCAACTTCTGTTACCTCGTGGGGGTAATGCTGCTTCAATAAATTTCTTTTCAGCAATCCGCATGTATTCATATATCACAATTAGTGCATATTTTTCTAGATAAGGAAAGGGATATATTGTTTGTGGTATGGCGTGGATGACATGATTTATAAGAGAGATGGTTTTTGGTATCTGTTTCTATATAATACAAATCCGTTATGAGGAGCTCTCCCCTTCGTTTCACTAGAACGTCCAAGAATGCGATTTGCAGATTGTTCGTTTCAATTGTGAATTTTATATTTAGGTCTAAATCATTCATTATGTGATGCAAAACTGCAATGTTACCAAATCGTTCATTCTAAATACAGAATACATCGTCTAGGAATCGTTTCAACCGATTTTCTAAATATAATCTGTAATCTACACAATGTTCAATTTCCACAATTGAGTATAATTTTTCCTCAAGAAATCCCATTGTTAATTGTGGTGCCGCCTTGGTACCCATGGCTATACCAAGAATCTGTAATTTGTTTCGCGAAATGTAAAAGTGTTGTTAGTCAGGATGATACGCAGGGCTTTGAGGAGAAGGTTTTTTGAAATTCTCTCATTGTTGCATTCATGATGTTTATCCAGCCAATATTCTGCGGCCTGAAAGTATAGGTCATGGGAAATAATGACATACATGTTACAAATATCCATGGTTACGAAAACAGGACAATATATAATCTTTTTTATTAAATATTGTCTAGTTCGATATGGTGTATGTTATATACGATTAGAAGGTCAGATCCCTGTGATATATACTAATAGACATATTTCATAAGGCTGACACCAAGTTAGGTCAATGGTCATAAGATGTAAACAGGGCTAGCACTAATCCCAACTCTAACCCTGGCCCCAATCCTAACGCATACTCTAACCTACAATCTCGCAAATATACCTGCACTAACCTTATTTACATCTCAGCAACGAAATATTAAAATAGATCTAGCCACTAATAGTCTGCAGGTAAAAGAACTGTTAATAATTTCAACAGACAGGATTTATAAGTGCCCAAAAGAGAAATTACAAACTGAGAAAATGTAGTCAAAAGTTATTCTTACCGTCAAAAAAATTGATAAAAACAAAATCATACGTTTTCTTTGGATAATATTAAAGTTGTGAGTCCCTATATTGGTTGAGAGAGCGTAGACAGTATACCATAGTTCGAGGTATATACACCCACTATAGCCCAGCATACATTATTCCATTCCAGCTACACAGTTTAAAAATAGGGACAGTGGGGTAGGGGGGCTGATTGGGGTTAATGGATTGCATTTGTCATTGAGCCTTGGCGCCCGCTTTGGTTAATCAAAAAGGAACTACTTTCTTTTATTTTAAAGACACCACTTATTTTAAACCACTTATTTAAACCACTTATTTTTGTTAAAAAGAAAATGTTTTTATTTAATTGATGTTAAAGGAAACAGTGGGTCGATATATAGGACTTTGCCCTGTTAGGTAAACTGCTGTCAAAAATCAGATTCAGTAAAAGTGAAATCTATACCAAAGAATTATATTTATTTATTTCTACATTAAAGAAGGAATTGGGTGACATATAAAATCTCCAACTCGTCTTTTTTGATATAAAAAATATCAAAAAAGATTTTTTGGAGATTCTTTATATAATGAAAGTTTTCTAGGTTTAATCGCAAATATATTCATCAACAGTGTCGAGTGATATCACACTCGCTCGCCAGACCTAGTCCAACATCCGTGCGCGAAGGCGCGAATTCGCGGTTTTTACCTTGCTGTGTAATCGTGCAACAGACAAGGGCAGGGAATTACAAATTTTAATTAGCTTGTGTACAGCTTTGTGCCCAAAATATCCAAGTCAGCAATGCCGAAGATTTGCAATGCAATAGAATTTGTCTTTCCTTATCCAGTACGTACCAGTAAACTGCGGAGTGTTTCTGTATTTACAGTTAAACAACCCGTGAATTGCATTGGCGATTCACTTTCGTTCTCGATGACTTGAAGACACATTATGGGAGATTAGAGACGAAATTAATAGTCTCGGTTACCCATTTAATCGTTAACCACCAAGGAAAATTTTGAGTGTTAATCGGACTATAATCCAACAAATATTGCAGGCTAACCGTGACACCAAGAGCTGATTATGGATCTGGATAAGTTGATTAATGTCTGATTAATAGTTTTTGTAACGTTTCAGGAGGTGGAGGCTACCCAACTAGATCCGAATGTCTGGGGCTTCGCTAATTCAATTACGATCGGTATGGATCTTGGCAGAATTGTTCCTTGGACAATTATCCATCGTATGCAATCAATGACACCATACCCAGTGTCACGTCATCGTTTAAAAACAAGCATTATTCAAGAGTTAATTTTATCTGGCTATTGTAGGTCTTTCTTTACGCCTTAAATGTTATATAAATTATTAATTAGACATTAATTAACTTACCAAGATAATTACGTTTGTTTGGTTTTTTTTTTATCGTAACAACGGTAGCTATGACAATCGATATCAGAGTGAAGTAATTTGAATGAAATTTTCAACATATTCCCTGTTTATATTTTTGTAACTATCACAGAGAGAACTGTCAGCTCTTTATCTAATCTTACCTTTCATTTTAAAGCGAGGTCTCCAACCAGACTGTGAGCACTGTCAACTTTCCTTGACAGTTAAGCACATCTTGATCAAGTGCGAGTATCTCAAAGATATAAGAAAAACATACTACCGTTCACTGCCAAACTCTCCATTCATCTGTTTGCACAGGCGGGATTATATAATAAAGTGTTAGACTTTTTTAAAAAAGAGACAGGATTTTATCACTTGGTGGGCAAGTCTTAACTTATACGTCAAAAACTGGCTAAGCAATTAAAATGCGATCTCTCTGTCGATCTAATTATATTTTAGCCTTAATCATGCTTTGTTTTTCCTTAAAATGTATCTAATTGTGGGAAATGGCTGAAATAGATTAGTTAACAAACTGAACATTTTAGTAACTAATTGAAATAACACATGCGATCATCAAACCAATTCAACACTTTAATTTCGAATTTAATAAATAAGTTCAGCTCTTTAAGCTGTAAGCACATGGTAGTAACACGAATAAATACGACGTCTTACGTCAATGCCATATCTTACAAAAAATGGGTCAAGAGATATGTTCCTGATAAAGTGAAATCGTTGCCAGGTGTAGGTGGCGTTTATCTATTTCATGAATATTCATTATTTACAAAAGTCTAATTTCCAAACAAAACATTAGAAACTGTTTAAATGTTGCCATTTAATTATAGATTATGGAAACCGAAGGTAAGTTTTTGCCTTCTAAAGATACTGCATAATATTGATATACACTATAAGTAATCGATAAATGAAATGAAATGGGGTGCATGGTCCTACTTGTTTGGGCCGACTGGTCTTCGAGTCGAACAAAACAAAAATATTTAACCTAATATATCGATCTGTCTTTTTAATATTATCTTATTACTATTTGCATAGGGAGGACAGACTATTTCAAACAGATCCCTGGGCAGTAACGTAACTAAAAACGTTGAGATATACTGATCTGCTTGTTTTCAGCTTCGATTGGATGCCTTTAGTTCCAAGTGGCAAACTCAATATGTTTATTAATGCATGTACCGTCTTTACAATAAGTTAATTTTACACTATTAATACGTATTACACCTATACGCAGTCCAGTCTACTGAAACAACATCCATTTATCAGCAAGTATTGAAAATAAAGTAAATCAACGTTATTTTATGTGTTAACGATGTAAATATAAAATCCCGGGAAAAAACAATCTACTATAGCTTTTATTTAAAAAGAGGGGATTTGTACTCGTGGTTGGTGGGATTATCTGCTTAATTGTAGTTGAATGTGGCAGAAATGTTATAAATAACAATAGTCAATCGTCGTTTTGATGAAAAATAATATTGTCAATTTTGCTTACTTTTTTCGAGTGTGATTCGCGTTCAGCATTGCTACGTGGTACTAAATAGAACCATCTCTTATCTCGAAACAAGGAGGGTTGAGAGATGAGGTTTGTTATCTACGGTAGGCCGTAGCGCTGCGGTCCGGGCAAAATTTCCATCCTTGTGCAATGTATGGTGAATGTCTACCTTTAGTGGACCAAAAGGACGTTAAAGACCATTTCAATTCCGTTCCAAACAGTTGAATATTGAACATGTAAAGTTGGAAAGTAAAACAAAAGAATTCGGTTAATTTTGTCCATCGTAAAACAAATGCACTGCTTTGAAAGTGGCATATTTTCCTGTATTATGCTAATTGCAGGCTGTATTGGTGATATAAAAAATCTAAAAAAAGAAGTCAGATGTTCAGTATGTGACGAGGAGGCAAGTGGTCATTATTTTGGTGCCATCGTTTGTCTACCATGCAAGGTGAATAATGAATGAAGAATAATCTTCAAAGTTAAACAATTATAGACATAAATTGTAATTTTATAATATTATGATTTTATTTTTTGTGTTCAATAATGTTTGTGCCAAATAAATCATCTATCTATCTACTATACTGTCATAGAAATTGTTGATACACGAGCCCCAGTGACATTTAATCGAGGGACTCAATGCCAGCTTACTGCGGCCCTGGTTGTTATTTGTGCCCATAAAGCCCCAATCAGCTCAAGGATATGACCGCTCCAATAACAAACAAATAATCTCATGTCTCTTAAGATTGACATTTCAAGCATTTTATATATTTCAGAGCTTTTTTATACGCTGTACTAAGGACGGGGAGCCCCAGTTTACGTCTACATGTGACAGGAATTGCAATGTCTTTAAGAACAGCAGAATAAAATGCCAACAATGTCGGTATAAAAGATGTGTACTATCAGGAATGAAAAGAAACGGTAAATTTAATGTTTCTTTTTCTATAACACTAAAGACAATCAAATATAACACTATTTATGCGTAACAATTGCTATAGTTTAATTGTTATCCACAATATATTTAATGTTGTATAATTTGATTATGTTCAAATTCCTAAATGTCATTCAACGAGTTATAGACAAGTTTAATCAGACACAACGTGCTTGCTAGACAAATGCTTGCCCCCAAACTAAACTTGGGCATTATATTTACTTTGAAAACATAGTTGCTTCAAATATATATTTATATGTTATATAGTTACTAAGAACCTTTGCTACATTTATAACCAGTTCTATTCACTAAAGTATATCCGCGAGTTCTCCTTTTAACACCTCTGTTTTTACTGGTCAAACGAATCTATAGGTTACGTATATTATGTATTCTTGTCGTACAATTTGTTTATTTAGAAAAGCCAGATTTTTTATCACCGAAAGAAGGTGGATGTTTGTGTCTAGTTTGTGGTGATTTAGCTAATGGCATCCATTTTGGTGTTCACACGTGTGAAGGATGCAAGGTAAGAACAATTTTGAAGACAACTAAATTCATTCCACCTTGTTTACTATTACTAATAAATATGCGTATTAAGAAAGGGTATAAGGAACCAAATAATTTGTATTTCTTTTCTGGTGATATACATCTAATTCAGGGGTAGATTAAGGGAACGGTTTGGGCGCTTTCCACAAGCAATCTTTGAAAATTACACAGCCGTAGATGAGATTTGGAGCACTTTCATGTCGTTTATTGCGTTGCGTAAACCTTGCGAAAAACAAATGAAAGTCGGTTTAACGTATAACTGCTCCCCTGCACCAACGGGATACCATATGCATTGTACTACAGGACATTTTGCCTAGACAGCTTCATTTCCCCCTACTCTTCTTCGAGTTTCCTTTACTGGTCTAAAAAGCCCTCGAAATTTCCCGACGGGGATTCCACCTGCCATTGATACAGAACGCATCTGACAAGAATATAAACATAAACTTTGACAGTAGGAATTGGAAGGTGTCTGTGCAAAAGTTTCCCATATATTCACTTCACTTGATTAACTAGTTTGGTGTAGAAAAGGAAGACGGTAACTCCTGTGTCACGGAAATCTGGATTGTACTTCAAGCATTTACAACGAGGCAAAAGTGTATGCAGAGATGAAACTTACATTATAAAAAGATATTCAAATCACACCTTTCTTTTGGCAAGGCTGTCACGAACTCATCACTGTTCATGATTTATAAACAAACGAAGTAGTTCGAATAAAGACGGAAAATTCTAATTGTATAGTGGTTCTACAATGGTGTATTAATTACCGACTCCTTTGAAAAAAAAAACATGACCCATAGAATACCGCATATTATACACTTTAACAGCACTGATTATGGGACAATGAACATAACATTTCATGCTCATAAAATTTCATGTTATTTCAATAATAAATGCTGAAAAATATTTTTGGAGGGAGAAATTTGTTTGAAAGAAAGTAGCGAAAGCAAATGCTTGAATTTGTTGTTAGCCTTATAAAAATAAAATAATTGGAAAATATTATTGGGGGGGGGGGGGTCTCACTGTACTTGTACCGGTAACGCATCGATAATAACAATTGTGCGAAACATAAACCAACACGCGTAAGACAACCCCATCGCAAGAATGTTCTGATACCAACGCCAACGAATATCCAGACACAGATAATAACTGAGAATTTAGCCTATATATTATTATATATGAGCACTAATGGATGAATCATTACATTACAATACAAGTAATTAAACATAGATACAATTTCAACAAATGAAGAAATAATAACTAAGGACTATGAATTAAGAACTAATAATTTTAAAAACGCCAAATAGAGAGCATCTTCGCTAGCCATGAGTTACGATTCGCCTCTCTTCACCTTCACGGAAGCGAATCGTAACCTTTGGCTAGCGAAGATAAATAAAGAACTGTTTGGTTATCCATAACCTTGAAGTCGCGGGAGGGGGGACTTTCTCGGATTCGGAGATTGTTTTCTTTGACTCAAGAGCCCTTCCTCGGGGGATTCGTATCATGTTCATATATCATTTGTTTTGTCGATGACTTAGCATTATATGTTGTAGTTCAACTATATTTGAATCTAATTGGCTTTTGAACAATTCCTCGCCCCTCTAACCCAAATCACCTAAGCCATTGATAGCATCGACTACACATTGCTGAAAATCTTATAATCTTATCAGGACAAATACTGGTGTTACGTTATTAAACCTCCATAGTCTAGATAATGATTAAAGGGTGTCCGAAATAATATTATAAAGTATAATTATTATATCTTACAGAAATTTTTTCGTCGTTGTCTTCTGGAAAATTCAACCCTGGTATGCAAAGACAAGAGAACCTGTCAGATAAACCCAAAGACTAGAAATACATGTCGTTTATGTCGATATATGAAGTGTGTAAGAGTTGGCATGTCACGAAGTGGTAAGTTTGAATGTAGGCTACAAGTTTGCGATAAGCTTACCTAGTTTTAAGTAGTTTCCATGACGATAAGCGGACCCAGTTTTAACAAGTCTCCATGCAGGTGCGGATCCAGGATTTTTTTGCAAGGGGGGGGGGGGGTCTAGGTTTGATAATTGCTTAACTAATTGCGCTCAACCGATAATTTGGTAAATTAGATTCAATTTGGTTCATTCTGACGTATTTCCGGAAGGTAAATTCCAAAATAACAGGTCTAAATCGCCAATAAAATCGCATAAAAAAAATTTCAAGCCTGAGCAGGGGGGGGGGGGGGTCCGGACTCCTAACAATCTATAACATCGTGGGTCAAAGATGCATCATGTACGTAACATGGAGTAGGGTCGCCTGTCCAACCTGTTGGCTTTTCTTCCCACCCCTGCAGTCTCGCTTTGTTTGTCAGCATGCCGAAATCCCTCTCTGACCATTGCTGGAATAACGTTTGTTTCTTGAACTTATGCGGGAGTGTGTCTATTCTTTCCGTTCAATGAAAGCTATCACTTAAGTACAGCAACATGACAGTCCTTCGTTTAATCTGAGTCTTCCCTAAAACTTTGGACAGTGATTTAAGGTATTAAAAACGGTGAAAGTATGTTCGTTTCCAAACAGTATTGTTTACATTTCATTCGACTTGATAGCCTCGTTTGTCACGCAATTAGTTTTACTGCAGTATTCTGCTATGCACGGGTTAATTAGGCTAATAAAATCGTGAATCATGGCGTAACGTTATGTAAACACATTTGGTCCAATATTGGCAGCTAATGATTGGTTGGTAGACGGACTACTGACAAATCAAAATTTAAAACAACAATATCCACTCATAATAGCAGTGTGTAGTTGCATTACCTCTAATCAAACGCAACACCACGGAGTATGGTAGAAACCACGATTTTACTCTGATTTTGATGAAAGTTGAAATGCATGTTATAACCCAAAGATCTTGGTTCCTTTCGATATTTGTGCATATCGAATTGTAATTTCATGAATTATGACCCTTGATTGAAGGAAAAATCAATTTATTTTTAGCTTGTTCTCTATTCATCTCTCGATAATGTAGACGTATCCTGCCTGGCAGCAGCTGGTATTTTATTGAAATAGTCTCAACCATACTCCACCAAAGTATAACTTCCTTTAAAACTACCTTGGCGCTATCGAGGTAGATGCCAACGACTCTATAAGCACTATCTTTGGTCATTTGATTTTCGTGGTATATTCAGGGCCCTGTTTCATGAAATTTTAACTTAAGATAAAATCCAATTTTAGTAGATACTTCAATTTTGATTGGCTAAGCACTAAAATCAATCTAATATTATCCATTCAAATTACTAAAATTGGGATCTTATCTTAGTTAAAATTTCGTGAAATAGGCCCCAATTTTAGTAGATACTTCAATTTTGATTGGCTAAGCACTAAAATCAATCTAATATTATCCATTCAAATTACTAAAATTGGGATCTTATCTTAGTTAAAATTTCGTGAAATAGGCCCCTGCTCTACGGAGCATAAAGTTTAGCTATTAATGTATAAGCCCGAATACGTACCATTTGCGGACTGGTATTAATCCCGATAAGTCATCGCCGGTGATGTAATGTGTTAAGTAGGCCTAAAGGAAATGAATGGAAATGAAATGGGGTTTAACGTCCTACTTTCTGCACCTAACCCGGGCTAATGAAGACGCCATACAATGTGCAATGGGGGAAATTTTGCCCGGGCAGTGCCGCTACGGCCTACTCTTATATCGAATTCCAACTGCCAAGGATCTTTTACGTGCACGCCAATGTGTACACGGTACCTCGGTTTTTCGTCCCATCCGAACGACTAGACAGCTGTCCTTGTCAGGCTGTCCTTGTCCGTCCTGCATCACTGACAAGAGGAAACCACACAGGAAAATCTGGATGAACTTTCTCGGTCAATACAGGGATCGAACTCCCGACCTGCAGACTAGCGAGCCAGCGTTTTACCCACTTAGCCACTTGATCCCCTGTTAATTAAAGCTGCCCTTTTTTACTGCTGAAAGTGTCTTTTCTCAGACCCAAGTATGTCCGTTCCGAACGTTTACTTAGACGAAAATATCAGCCAAATAGCTCTGGGAATGCCTTCTCCGCGGTCAGTGCCCTAATTTTGCTGCGACCCAACTCCTCCTTTCAAAATTCCTAGATCCGCCCCTGGAGTCGGCTAATTTTTACAGCCAAAAGAAACTTCTTGTATCTAACAATCCGTTAAACATAGCTTCATATTTATAACATTTTATCACTAAGCTAACCTTTAAGCAGTGAAATCGATAAGACCAACAACTTTAAGCCAGCGATCAAGATTTTGCTTTGTTTTACGAACATGTACTCTGTGACCGCATGAAGGCCATACTCCGCGCAGTGTTGCGTTTGATTAGAGGTAATCCTACTACACGATGCTATATTATGAGTGGATATTGTTGTTTTAAATTTTGATTGGTCAGTAGTCCGTCTACCAACCAATCACTAGCTGCCCTACAAAAGCTTTACATTTAAAAAGAGTGCCAATATGGGACCAAATTTGTTTACATAACGTTACATCATGACTCACGATTTTATTATGCCTAATTAAGAGGTAAGCATTATTTTCCGTCCACCGGAGCCTGGTCTTATGACGTCATATGAGGAATGTGGGTTAGGATAAGGGTTAGGATAAGGGCTGTGGCCTGCAGATTTCGTCACAGTCTCGAGATGTAGACAGGGCTAGCCCTAACCCTAACCCTGGGACAAGCCTAACCCTTATCCTAACCCACAATCCACATATGACGTCATAAGACCAGGCTCCGGTGGACGGTAAAAAACGTTTACCTAATTAAAAGGTGCATAACAGAATACTGCAGTAAAACTAATTGCGTGACAAACGAGGCTATCAAGTCGAATGAAATGTAAACAATACTGTTTGGAAACGAACATACTTTCACCGTTTTTAATACCTTAAATCACTGTCCAAAGTTTTAGGGAAAACTCAGATTAAACGAAGGACTGTCATGTTGCTGTACTTAAGTGATAGCTTTCATTGAACGGAAAGAATAGACACACTCCCGCATAAGTTCAAGAAACAGACGTTATTCCAGCAATGGCCAGAGAGGGATTTCTCGGGCCATTGCTTCAGGAATATGGGTTTCTACAGGGTCTACAACCTTGATATACCGTATTTTTATATTTGCGTACAAGCGGTGGCAATTTTGTTTGCAGTTTTGGTCCGATTTTCACGAAATTCAAACTCAACCATCATTACGGTGTAACGGTGATATAATCAAACGTGTTTTTTTTAAATCAGATAATACAGAGAGACCACAAGCTTAAAACGGCGATTTTTCGGACAATCAGGGGCCATAATTCAGAAAGTTACGATCCGATGGGTGCAAATATCGAAAGCCACCAAGATCTTTGAATTATAAACAGGCATATCAAGTTTCATCAAAATCGGTTCAAAATTGTAACATCTACAGGGTCCACAACCTTAACAAACCATATTTTTACACATTTCGCGTGCAAGCGGCGGCCACGTTGTCCGTCAATTTTTGGTCCGATTTTCAAGAAATTCGAACTCAACCTCCTTTATGGTGTAACGGTGATATAATCAGACGGTTTTTAAATCGGGTAATAATTTTGGCTTCCAGAGGGACCACAAGCCACAAACGGCTATTTTTCGGACAATCAGTGGCCATAATTCAGGAAGTTACGATCCGATGTGCGCAAATATCGAAAGGCACCAATATCTTTGGGTTATAAACATGCATGTCAAGCTTCATCAAATTCGGTTCAAAATTGTGACCTCTACAGTGTTCACAACCTTTACAAACCATATTTTTACCCTTTTCGCGTACAAGCGGCGGCCATTTTGTCCGTCAATTTTGGTCCGATTTTCACGAAATTTGAACTCAACCGTCTTTACGGTGGAATGGTGATACAATCAGACGTGTTAACAACCTTGACATACCATATTTTTACACTTATCGCGTACAAGCGGCAGCTATTTTGTCCGTCAATTTGGTCCGATTTTCACGAAATTCCAACTCAATCTTCTTTACGGTGTAACGGTGATATAATCAGACGGTCTTTAAATCGGATAATTTTGGCTTCCAGAGGGACCACAAGCTAAAAAGGGCGATTTTTCGTACAATCTGGGGCCAATAATTCAGGAAGTAACGATCCGATATGCGCATATATCGAAAGAAACCAAAATCTTTCATCAAAATCGGTTCAAAATTGTGACCTCTACAGTGTTCACAAGCTAAAAACGTGATTTTTCGTACAACCAGAAGCCATAATCCAGGAAGTTACAGTCCGATACATGCCAATATCGAAAGGAACCGAGATCTTGGGGTGTTAAACCTATATGTCAAGTTTCGTTGAAATCGGATAAAAATTGTGACCTGTACAGTGTTCACAAACAATTGTGGACGGACGGACGGGGCAACGACAATATACATCCACATGAAAATGTGGGCGTATAATAAAATGTCAGCGTGTAATGTAGTTCTCGTTTCAGACCCACAGACAAAACATAAATATGAAATTAATGGGGTTTAAGGTCCAATATTGTTCTACACCAATACAGCCAAGGACGACATGCATATGTCATGCAGTGTGATTGGGGGGTAAAATTTGCACGACAGTGGTGTTACCGCTCCCACTTCATCGAATTGAAACCTCCAAGGGTTATTTTGCGTGCATACCGACGTGGACACGGGACCCCAGATTTTCATATCACCGAACGACTAAATGCTCTTCCTTGCAAGAAAGACGGCGAGGGAGTAGGTCGAATTGTACACAACCAAAAATGTAACCTGAACATTTATCTTTTTTTTTACATAATTTGAGCTTCCTTACGTCTTTATGTGTATTTTTAGCTATCAAGATGGGCCGCCCACGCAAATATCCACGGTTTTCCATTAGAACTAAGACTGTAAGTAAAGCCGAAGATGAAAAAAGGATAAAGGATTTATTGGAACCGAGAATGTACAATGATGCAAGCAATGGATATAGAAAGGAGGCGCGTGATGTTTCATACCGTGTGGAAAACGTTCGAAATGTACGTGCCACAATCGGAAATGAACACATTGCTAATACTGACACTGGAATGCTATCAACGTCCCCACTCACAACAGAATCGTCTACAAATATAGCAGCTGACGTTTTAGGGGATTTGCCATCTTACTTTAGCGTTGAAGATCAAGAATACCAGATTGATAACCCTAATTACTCCCCTTTACAGTCGACCCTTCGAACCAGATCAATGGATAACATCCATTATAATGTGTCAAGAAATAATGAGGGTTGGCATCTACCAACTTCGAACAATTTTAGCAATGAGCAACACAATTTGTGGCCAGTTATTGAAGAAAACTGTACCCAGTTATACAAATCAGCTGACTTTGTGTCTATGCCTGATTTGAGATATGTGGCGACCAGTCCATCAAAGTCGAACATAAATGTTGCAGAGAAAGCTTACCAGTCTTTTGGCCACTTACCTGAATCGACAAAGGAATGGCGGCGCACCGTTAACAACAATATTAATGAAGATCAAAACCCTTTTTCACATGATACAGAACAATTAAATACTAATACTAGGGGAATGAAATGTCAGATTACAGATATTCCAGATATTTTTTTGGAAAGCCTAATTACACCCCAACCATTGCCAAGCAAGGCCCTACTTCGGGAATTTCATCCTGTTTACCCTAAATTCCAGGTAAATGACTTTTGCAAAACGTCTGGAATAAAGTGTGATCACCTAAATTTGCACACCAAATTCCCAAGCTTTAATTCAACAAAAAATGTGCATAATATGATAAAGGCTGATAATTATAAACAACCTCCTAGATTTGATGTCACCGAAGAACCCAGTTCTTTTGACAAACTGGATTTTAATTTTGATATCTGGGACTGGACTTAATATACAATCTGATTAAAACACAGATCCTATTTCGTTTCGTTTTTTTATAGTTCAAAATTTCATTTTACTTGTCATTACTACTCTAGGCTCTGGAAGAGTTGTTATATTACCGGTGTTTTGGATAAAGTGAGAGATTAGCCAAAGAAACGTCAACTCTGATTTGCATCCCAAACTTAGGCTGCTTGTCTACAGCTAGCTCCACCGAGAACAGTAATCTCGAAGTATGACGTAGATGCATCGCTGCGTGCAGTATGCTCCGATTGATTAATCAATGTCTGACGTCATAGGGCTAAACGCCGCTCGTTTGACTCTTGACGTGAACTCACACTATAGCTTGTCATATCTTCATGGAGTGTAAGCCATTGAACGTATAAAAAAACGAAACGAAATATAGATTTGATTTTAATCAGATTGATATCATGACTTTATTACCCTATGCACATTATTACGCTACGTTCCCGCGGACGGACGTAATTGGGTTGAACAACTGAGCGTAATGTATCTGAAATTATATTTGAATTTACGATGAAAAATCAAACTGTACACCAATATTGCATGGTAAACCAATAGTAGTAAAATGCAACTATCTCAAAGTGTCCATTCATCATCTTGTAAATGTGATATAACGGCGGCGTTATATATTGTCAAACAAGTTTGTGCTTAAATATTGAAAGATACGGGCGGGGGGGGGGGGGGGGTGGTAACTGATATATTTGTTCATATGCCTATGTATTTTAGGAATCGCAGCTGTCAGGGAAATGTTTCATTAAACGTGACAGAACAAACAATACTGGAATAAAGGAATACATATAAAAAACTATAACTGTCTCGCCTATTTATGTATTTAATCATTTGGGTATAACTGTTTGGTGTATATCATTGCATATTTTAATTATCAAGCTATATCAATTAACGTTTCCTGCCCCGGCGTTTTCTTCTTTTTGGTTTTTTCTTCTTAGGTTTTTTGGCCTTTTTTGGTTTCTTACCACCTTTCTTGCTCTTTTTCCCAGCTTTCTTTCCCTTCTTCCCAGCTTTCTTTCCCTTCTTCCCACCTTTTCCCCCCTTTTTATCCTTCTTTCCTTTCTTCCCTTTCTTATCCTTCTTTCCTTTTTTATCCTTCTTTCCTTTTTTATCATTCTTCCCTTTCTTATCCTTCTTCCCTTTCTTTTCTTTCTTATCTTTTTTACCCTTCTTTTTATCTTTTCCCTTTTTGCCCTTGTCTTTTTTATCCTTTTTACTTTTATTTTCGCCGCCACCACCACCTCCATCATCATCGTCATCATCATCATCATCATCATCATCTCTTTTGCGTTTTTTCTTTTTCTTTTTTTTCGACGCCCCACCCCCACCATCGTCATCATCGTCATCATCATCTTGTTCTGAAACAGTTCAATGTTTGATTTATATGCAATTACAACCAATAATTTCAAATGAAGTTAGAATGTCTAGAGGTTAAATCTACGTGGCCGAAGAGGAACCTTCTTGATTTTTAAAGCACCCCATTCATCTGTCAGGAAATTGTATCTAGTCGGTAAGCGGGGACCACAAATAACCTTTGACTTAAACGCCGTTATCATGAAGTACAATAACCGATGCTCTACTTTGACCTGTAAGCGATTACAAGCTTATACAATTGCAAAGCAATGCGTCTGTGAATAACCACTACAGGATTCCTACAAGGTTCATCCTTATCAGGGGCGGATCTAGGAATTTTGAAAAGGGGGGGGGGGGCGTCGCAAAATGAGGGCACTGGCCGAGGAGACGGGGCACGCCGCTGAGAGGGGGTGGGGCCCCCAAGAAAATTATCCTTCATTTCCTTGCCTCTCTAGTAAATTCAAGAGCTATTTGGCTGATATTTTCGTCTAAACGTTCGGAAATCGTAGAAAAAGAGCCCCAAAATCGAGCAAAAAAGCTGGTTGAAAGGCACTTTCAGTAGTAAAAAAAGGGCACTGTCGAAAATTAGGGGTGGGGGGCGCCCCTTGCGACCCCATTGAATCCTCCTCTGCTTATCACCTTTCAACAACCAATATAACAGCAAGTTTTATTTAAATTAAGGGAACCACGGTGGTTAAAATGTAAGATGCTAGTTCGCTAGCCAGGAGGTCGCACGTTCGATCCCGGTGTTGGCCGAGAAAGTTTATCTGGATTTCCCGGCGTGGTTTCCCCTTTTCAGTGGTGCAGCACGGAGGAACTGCCAAGGACAGCTGTCTTGGTCGTTCGAATGGCTCGAAAAATTGAGATCCCATGTACACGTAAAATATTCCCCGGCAGTTGTAATGTGATATGCGTATGCCGTAGCGCTGCCGTGGTAAAATTTCCTCATTTCTCATAGCGTAAGACCGCTTTCATTAGCCCAGTCGGAGCAAAACAGTATGGCGTTAAACCCCATTTCATTGTTAAACCCCATTGTTTAATGTCAAAAACTATGAGACAGAGACCAATTACAAGGTTTCGGTGACAAGGTTTATCCGTATTACAGTAAATCTGAATAGACGACTTCTAAAATTCTGGCCCATAGGAGCGTTTACAAGGTATTGATGACAGGTGCAACGAATTCGCAAGAATGAATGTTCGACAATTTTCATCCTTATTAGGGTTACTAGTAATTATGGAGGGCACAAAATTTCGATGAGATTCATTCAAGCCCGTAAAAACTCAGCAAGATTGACAAAGACATCTCAAAATCGCGAATCAATGGAGCGAGTATGTTTTACGTTATAAGTGGTTGAAAAACAAATATCAACACGAACAGTGGCATCGACAATATACGATTAATAACAACAGAGAGGAGCCAAAGTGACAGTTTATTGCGTGCCGAACCTGCTGGGTCCCTTATTATAAAGGGATTGTCATTAATAAAATATATTACTAGAATTCCATTGTAAACGAATTCATTTCCCTTATGTCTGCTACCCTCACCACATCCGAAAACATCGACCCATATTGCTAAAGTACAAAAAAAACGGATATTAAGAGGTGACTTAACTCACCTGCGAGTTTGTCGCGTCGCTTAAGCGGTTTCAAAGGATCTTCACTCTCACAGCATGGAGCTTGCGAGAAACAATAAGCATCTCCAGCACCTTCCGGATCACCTTCCTCTATAGCTTCATTGATGGATGTTTGTAAGTGGCGTAGGAGTATAATTATCAACCACTGAAAAAAACAGGGAGATGAATTTATATAAGCCCCTGGCTTGTTTTCAGATCCCAGATTTATATATATATTATATTTATATTATGTAAATTATTTACTGAATAAATAGTGTTAGAAAAAAAAACCAACTGAAACAAAACATAACGGTTAACTTTAGCCGCAGTCCTTTTCTTGATTGATTTGATCACTCATTTTTATCATTATAATTTTCATAGGGGAGGGGGTATAGGGTGCGCAGAATTTGAAAATGCGATTCAGCTGATTTATTGAAAAGGAGAAGTAAAGTCTTTCTGAATAGTTTCAACTTTAGGCTTAAAGCTGCAATTTCATATTTTTAAGTTATATTTCGAAAATGTATTAAAATAAATTTCAAAATGGATGGAATCTATAAACAGTCCTATAAATAATCCTATAATTCACTGTTGTCAGCATCCCAAACTTAGGCTGTCTGTCTACAGCTAGCTATGACGTAGATACATCGCTGCGTGCAGTATGTAAGCTTATTGCCAGTTGAGGAATTGGCAAAAATATCATTTTGAACTTTAAATTCAAACGTTTGAAGATAGCTATTGCATGTGGGTAATGGAAAACCAAGGGAGGTCAGGCGCGGATCCAGGATTTTTTGCATAGGGGGGGGCAGGTTTGATAATTGGCATTGCCACCGCCACCATTACCGGGGGGTTTGGGGGGCCTCCCGCAGAAAAATTTGGTAAATTAGATTCAATTTGGTGCATTCTGACGTATTTCCGGAAGGTAAATTCCAAAATTACAGGTCTAAAAATCGCCAATAAAATTGCATAAAAATTTTTCAAGCCTGAGCAGGGGGGGGGGGGGGGCGGACCCCCTGGACCCCCCCCCCCCATCTGGATCCGCGCCTGGAGGTAATTGTGTTATTATTTCTGATGTAAAGGATTTGTATTATAAGTGTGGAACAATCTAATTAAAATATAGATCTATATTTCGCTTCGTTTTTTATACTTTCGATGGCCTACGCTCATGTACATCTAACAAGTTATAGTGGGAGCTCAGGTTCTATGACGTTTGACCCGATAACGTCAGTCATTCGATTAACCAATTAGCGACCGCCATGCTTTTTAAAATCACCTTTGTTTTGTTTTGTTTTCTATCCGCTGGTGTTAGTATAGACGTATCTACCCACAGTTCCACGCATGAAAAGGTCAAACGGTCGATTCGACAGACCATTTGATTGGCTGACTCCTCATTTCAGGCAGAACACGAGTCAAACAACAAGTCCTCCAGATCAAAGAGCAAACTGATCCCGCAGTGAATATTCGCTTGGTCGCTACAATCACTGATAAGCATGACATCGACGAGGCTTAATGAGTACGGCATATTAACCTTTTTACTCCGACAAATTAAATTCTCAAACATTTTTTTGAGGTAAAAGAAAAATAAATAAAGACGTTTGAAGTATTTGTATATTTAGAAAATATTTCCTATTTAGTGTAAATGGGTATTAAAATGAGTAAAATGCATCATTTTGCCCGAAGCAGTTAGGTGTTAAGTAGACATTGCACGAGCCGTTGAGCCAATGACTACGAGGCGTGCAGTCAACGCACGTGTTTTGGACAGGCATCCGTTACAGAGATAATTCGTAAGTAATTCTCTGTGAAACAGATTGATCAAAGAGTAGTAAAGACAAGTAAAAACGAAATTTTGAACTATAAAAAACGAAACGAAATTGGATCTGTGTTTTAATCAGATTGAAGTGTGGAATAAGAGGACGAGGGATTGTGCACATATTCAAAACCCTATTACTTCCGTACATTTTTGACATGTTTGCTGGATAAACAATATAATGGTTATATTATTCACCTCAAACCCTATTGAAGAAAACACGGCCGTGCCCGTTGGTAATAAAACTGTATCTTCATAAAACAAGGAAAGAACATCTGAACAACCCTTTTTATTCAACGTGATGTCTCCATAATGAGGATGGGCTGATCGTTGAGAAACTTTATGAAATATACACGGTCTTGATGAATTAATTCTGCAGCAGCTGAATGGAACATCATCACCATAATAATTACCATGTTTTAAATTTCTGGAGAGTAAAAACAAAACAAATGGTACTAAATATCTTCAAGAAAGAAATAGAAGATTAAAATTTTTAAAAAAGAATTAAGCATCCAAAAATGTCAGTTTCTCGACCCTTCAAAGATTCTGCCTTAATTACATGCACAAAGATAGGCTGGCACTGCCAGGCAGGATACGCCCACATTTTCGAGAGATGGACAGAGAACAAGCAATACCGAAAGTGACTTTTCCTACATCTTTAAGTCCTGTATTTCATACTGTATTGGGAGCAGCCATTTAGTTGGTCAGTTCCAGTCTGATATTAATGAAATTCGAAACCGACAATGATTATGGTGTGACGGTACACAACCTAGAAATGTGACTTTTCATCAAAATCGGATAAGAATTGTGACCTGTAGAGAGTCCACAACCATGATATACCATATTTTTACACTATTCGCGTACAAACGGCGACCATTTCGTCCGGCAATTTTGGTACGATTTTCACGAAATTAGAACTCAACCTTCCTCATCAAAATCGAATTAAAATTGTGACCTATACAGGGTCCACAACCATGATATATCATTTTTTTAACAGTATTCGCGTAAAAACGGCGGCCATTTTGTCTGTCAATTTTGGTCCGATTTTCCCGAAATTCAAACTCAACCTTCCTTACAGTGTAACGGTGATATAATCAAACGTTTTTTTTCAAATTGGATAATAATTGTGACCTCCAGAGGGACCACAAGCTAAAGAAAGGGGGATTTTGCGTATAACCAGGGGCCATAATTCAGGAAGTTACGATCCGATATGCGCAAATATCGAAAAGAACCAAGATCTTTGGGTTATAACCATGAATTTCAAGTTTCATCAAAATCGAATTAAAATTGTGACCTTTACAGGGTCCACAACCTTGATATACCATTTTTTAACAGTATTCGCGTACAAACGGCGGCCATTTTGTATGGCAATTTTGGTCTGATTTTCCCGAAATTGAACTCAACCTTCCTTACGGTGTAACGGTAATATAATCAAACGTTTTTTTTAAATCGGATAATAATTGTGATCTCCAAGCTAAAAAAAAGGCGATTTTGCGTATAATCAGGGGCCATAATTCAGGAAGTTACGATCCGATATGCGCAAATATCGAAAGGAAGCAAGATCTTTGGGTTATATCCATGAATTTCAAGTTTCATCAAAATCGAAACAAAATTGTGACCTCCACAGGGTCCACAACCTTTAACAGTATTCGCGTACAAACGGCGGCCATTTTGTATGGCAATTTTCGTCCGATTTTCCCGAAATTCGAACTCAACCTTCCGTAGGGTGTAATGGTGATATAATCAAACGGTTTTTTAAATCGAATAATAATTGTGACCTCCAAGCTAAAAAAAAAGGCGATTTTGCGTATAATCAGGGGCCATAATTCGGGAAGTTAAGATCCGATATGCGCAAATATCGAAAGGAAGCAAGATCTTTGGGTTATAACCATGAATTTCAAGTTTCATCAAAATCGAATCAAAATTGTGACCTCCACAGGGTCCACAACCTTGATATACCATTTTTTAACAGTATTCGCATACAAACGGCGGCCATTTTGTATGGCAATTTTCGTCCGATTTTCCCGAAATTCGAATTCAACCTTCCTTAGGGTGTAACGGTGATATAATCAAACGGTTTTTTAAATCAAATAATAATTGTGACCTCCAGAGGGACCACAAGCTAAAAAGGGTGATTTTTCGGACAATCAGGGGCCATAATTCAGGAAATTACATTCCGATAGCCGCAAATATCGAAAGGAACCAAGATCTTTGGGTTACAAACATGCATGTCAAGTTTCATCAAAATCGGTTCAAAATTGTGACCTCTATAGGGTCCACAAGCTAAAAACGTGATTTTTCGTACAATCAGGGGCCATAATCCATGAAGTTTTGATCCGATACATGCCAATATCGAAAGCAGCCGAGATCTTTTGGGGATAAACCTATATTTCAAGTTTCGTCAAAATCGGATAAGAATTGTGACCTGTAGAGAGTCCACAAACAAATTGTGGACGGACGGTATCGTCCACATGAAAATGTGGGCGTATAAAAAGCTTGAAATTATTTGTTTTCGCAACGATGTTTTGTCGACCTTTCTGCGACTCGTGCATTGTTTGAACACAACTTCTAACAAACGTAGAATTTCTGAGATGAATAAATGAAAAATTCTTTGATCAAAGTATAATTTAGGCTGTTCCACCAAAGGAATGATGAGAAAACTATCGAACATTTGAAAGTTCCCAAAATCGGCTATTCTGAGTCTCCCCTATAGGCCTAGGCAATAGGCGTACTCTGACTTTATATAAGCTTATGGGTGTGATATGATATAATATTATTAGATTACATTGTATTTGTATGAAATGGATGGCACAATAATTCGATATACGAGTAGGCCGTAGCGCTGCTGTCCGGGCACACTGTATGGTGTGGGTCTTCCATTAGCCCAGGTTAGGTGCAGAAGCAGCAGAAGAGTAGGGCGTTAAACCCCATTTCATTTCATTTCGCCACATGGGCATGGGGATGTGGGGGTGTGTGAGGATGTGTGGGATGAATGAATGCTCTTATTATTCTTAATCTTAGTATTCTCACTGACCAAATGATTGAAAGCCCATATACTCGTGTACCTTTGAACATCTGGGTGTTCCATATTTATATCCTCTCCATTTATCCAGCTAACTTCAAACCAATCCTTATAACTAGCACTGCCGCAGCACCGAAATTCCAGCTGTGTGCGATCAATCATTTCTTTGACAGTTTCGTTTTCTTTATATAATTTCATAGATGATAATAGCCCTTTTTTAAAAGCATCTCCTAAAAACTTTCGGTGAGCAAAACACATGGATCCCCCGGCAATTATCACTATGCTCATGGCTGCCAACAAGACATTAAAACACATCATCATATTATGGAACGTTCTTCTGCTTTCAGCATGGCCACAATCATTGGATATCTTCGCTCCAATTATATGTAAAACAAACTGCAGGCATCCTATGGATACCAACATGTGTGGAAGTATTCCTGTGTCGTAATTTTCAAGAATAATTGTTCTGGCTTCAACCTTAAATTTCATGTAAACAGCTACCCAAATGAGACAAAACCCAAAAAGAGCCATGCCAATGTTTAAAAATGCCAGGAATCCGCCAAGTCTTCCTCTCCCCTGCTCACCACAACGAAATTTAATGCACATTTCGTGAATTGGTAATTCTGTTTACTACAGTTTATGGAATAATCCAAAAAGGCGAAATTTTTCAGGATGACCAGAATATTTGCCATCCTGGACCGCCATGTTGCTATATAATGTGACGTTATAAGATTATATACGTCATCATATACATGACGTCATGATGTGAAAGATGGGTCCTTGATAGTATTGTAAGTTAGAGCATAGAAATATATACTGATATTTCTATGGTTAGAGAATAACCTAGGTCGGTTTATTCCTGGATCTGACTGGTTCTGTAGAAAAAAATGAGTAGGGAGGAATTTTTGTTGAAATATGTAATAGGTGGCTTAGTCAGTGTTTTGGACTTGGGTGGAAACTCACCACGTGGTAGGTCATTTCCTATGACGTCATCAAAGATGGCCACCGACGTTATAATCATAGAAATATAGTCTAGTCCTATATTTCTATGGTTATAATATCAATTTTGTCCTACCAGCTATGTTGCATCTGATTTTGCAGTCGTACTGTGGGGAAAAATCGGCTCCCTCAATATCGCTAAAGGACGCAATACGATGCCAACGACCAACGTTTCCACATTAATAAGGGCGCCACATAAAGCCGAGTGACACTGGTTGGGCGCTCACGACGAGATTGGCGCCCAACCAATTTCACTTGGTTTTATGGGCGCCTCGCCAATCATGTCGTTATATATGAGGCGCTCCGAAAATGGCGAGGCGCCACATAATGACCCACGTGATTAACACCACAACTGATGGGGAGCCCAAAAAAGCTTGATTTGTGGGGTGCCTTATCCCGAAGAGGCGCCCATAATGACATGATTGGTGGGGCGCTTATAATGTTGAACCGTACATAGTGTATAATGCCGAATCAGATTTGTAGGGTGCCTCATCCCAGAGGGGCGCCCATAAAATACCGGTAATGCTATTTAGATTGGATATGCGCCCAAAACGGTGTGATATATTTTTTTTTTAATTCAAACGGAATGATTTGTGGGGTGCCTCATCACGGCAGGGGCGCCCACAATGCCGTGAACATGGGCGCCCATAATATAATGCTAGTCAGGCGCCCACGACTGAATTGAGTCCCCCAAACGGCGTGATGTTCTTCAAAATTCAAAATCTATCCCAATTCCGAACTTTCCATTTATTTCATAAATTATCATAGGTACGTTAACGTTGTATTCCTTCCTTCAAATGTTTATAATGTTCATATCAAAATATAATACGCCAATAACGCAAATTCAGTTTGGAAATATTTTCCGCCATTTTCAGGTGCAAACCCTATTTTCCAAAATTTTCTGGGGTATAGAGCACCATAGGCAATCTGACTTTTCGGGCAGACGGGTAAAGTGAAAACAAAAAAATATTATTTCATCTGGTTGGCAAAACAAAATGCCCGAAATCTAATAAAACACTAATTTTACCTTTCTTCTAAGTGAATACCGCGAATTTATAGTAATTTGACTATGGATTCAAACATTTTGTTTGGAGCCACTCTACTTTGTGCCTCATTTTTCGGGCATCGATTATTATTTGTGAATGCAGCTGCAACAACCCGATTGGATGGTTGGAATTCAGTCGGCATAGTGAGATTTCGGTTACAAAACGATTGGAAAATTGGAAGATGTTTTACTGCTGGGTTAGAATAGCAGAAAAAAACGCATATGCGGCGGTTGTTTGGAATTCAGGTAATCCACCATATTCCTGAAGCAATGGCCCAAGAAATCCCTCCCTTGCCATTGCTGGCCAGCAACATGACAGCCCTTCGTTTAATCTGGGGTCTTCCCTAAAACTTTGGACAGTGATTTAATGTATTGTATCCGCTTATATAGCCTTGTTTGTCACGCAAATACTTTTTCTGCAAGAGTCTGCTATGCACTTATTAATTGGGTATAATAAAAGCGTAAGCCATGACGTAACGTTATATATTATTTGATCCGATTTGGAGCTCTGTTTAATTCGTAATGATTACGGAGTTAGCCTTTGGTTGTTAATCGGACTATTGACCAGTCACAATTTGGAACAGAAATTTGCTTTCATAACAGCAGTGTTAAATGGGATTAGCTCTAATCAAACGAAACACTGCGTGGAGTATGGTGGACTATATTGGACCACATTTAGTTGCTGAATTCACGAGCTGGAATGCAGAAAAACAAGTTTGCGGCAGTCAAAATTTGCTCCAGACGACCCCGTATCCATGAATAACAAACGATTGATTTTCTTGGGGAGGAGGGGGGCATAGACGTCTGTAGGCCTAACCAGAAATTTGTTCGGGCATTTTTTGTTCTGCACCCCTAACATTCATCGAGCCCGTGTGCCTATAAAGAGCACCTTATAGACCCTGCCACGGTACCGTTCGGGCCCATCTGCGCCCCCAGAAGCCTTTGCCCCCTAATAATTTTGAGCTTGCTAGGGGCCTGCTATGGTGTCCTCTTCCAGAATCTGTGGCGTGAATCACTGTCGCACATCAGCGTTTGGGGAAATTAAAGTTGGCGTCCAAGACTACCGCCATTTCAAAAAAATTCGGTGCTAAGACCACCTAAAGATTCCTTCTATTGATTAAAACAGGTTCCGCTTTAGTTTTTATATTTTACGCTGACATTTTTTTGCTTTTAATCTTCCTAGTGCAAAAACGGACAATTTGACCTTTTGACCTCCGGCGTTACTAAGAACAAAGATGAATTTAGCAAGTTTACATTTTTATTGAGTGATTTTTATTATTATTAGCATATTTTCATGATACAAGAATGGCTGCGCATTCACTTTCAGTGCATATGAACTTATTTGACCTTTGACCCCGAATATCTCGAAAACGGCCCAACGGCGGACTGATAACCACTCGGCATCGTATTCTACGCAAAATTTTAGTCTAGTAAAGTCCCCGTTTGATGGACACCCCCTCCGCACTGAGCCTCCGGTCTAATCGTCATCCCCTCCATAATCCATGTGGTCCCGCTCCAACGAATGGTGCAGCGAATTTCTTAAAACGTTCTTCAGAAAGGGTGACCCGACAGATTCTGAAAGAGGACATCCTAGCAACTAAAATAAATCATAAAAAACTGTGTAGCCTATACAATTTTAATTTTTCTGTCGGACTATTACTTGGGGTCTTTACGGTTTGCGAAAGCCGGAAATCCGAGTCTCCCGAAGGGGTATGCAGAAATTTCCGTAACCTGGGTAAGATCAGTTGGCTGTCCAGGATTACCGAAACTTAACTAAATGTTTGTTTCGATATTATTAATTAGTATTTTTACCATCCTAAGTAACGGCTGTGTATGTTCTCCATCAACATGGGCAACCGCTTACAAGTTTGGGAGTAAGGCATTTCTAGATGCTGTCCCGTCTGTGGTTGAAAGTATACATCCAAAATTTTCGTGAAGGTTGGAGTCAATCTGTTTCACAGAGAATTACTTACGAATTATCTCTGTAACAGATGACTGTCCACAACACGTGCGTTGACTTGCACGCGACGTAAGTCATTGGCTCAACGGCTCGTGCAATGTTTACTTAACACCTAACTGCTTCGGGCAAAATGATGCATTTTACTCATTTTAATACCCATTTACACTATAATAGGAAATATTTTTTAACTACAAATACTTCAAACGTCTTTATTTATTTTTCTTTTACCTCAAAAAAAATGTTTGAGAATTTAATTTGTCGGAGTAAAAAAGTTAATATGCCGTACTCATTAGGCCTCGTCGATGTCATGCTTATCAGTGATTGTAGCGGCCAAGCGAATATTCATTGCGGGATCAGTTTGGGTTGGAGTCGGTAAAAGGTTAAAAGAGAGTCCGTGATTATTTCGCGGTCTGCATCCTCTTATTCTATGTGGGTTGTCTGCCCGTCGCTTACAACAATTATTATAAACCAATGAAAAACGAAATGGCAGATTGTCAGCGTATCATAACTTTTATTGTGGATACATATATGCATGCTAAACACATATGTCGCATTTTTTGCTAAAACAATCTGTTTATAAGAAGTAAATTAAGAAAATAGTCGTTTCTACAAATTGATTGAAGGGACCCAAAATTTGAAGATGGCAGACCTTGGTGACGACGCAAATATGAGCTTAGAAGAAAGGCATGCATTTATGACCGAAAGATTACAACAACGTAATGATATTCGGAAGTCTGAAATTCAGAGGAAGAAAGAAGATAAAGAAGCACCAAAAAGAGAGAAATGTGAACATTTCCATGAAAGTTTAAACCGTGAAATCGAAGAAATAGAGAGAGAACTTGCCCTGAGTTCCTCCAGGACGAAGGAAGAGTTAATTGATCACTTTGATGGGATTACCGTGCGGCTTCAAAAGTCGCAGAAATTTCTTTCCGAGTCAACTTTGTTTTTACCGTCCTATGATATAAGCCGAGCTAACGACTCTCTGACAAAACTTCAGAATATTTTACAAGAAAAGAGATCAGAGTTTTTACCAAAGAAAAAATTTGCATTTAAAAGTAGAAAGGGCAAAGACGATGGTAAAGATAAAAAGTCGAAAAAAGTAGAAAGTGGTGATATGGATTTAAGTACTGTTGATTTAGCAGACTGTAAAGTTATAAATGAAGTAAACAAGAAACTGTCTATGCAGCCAGAGGAAATTAATCAAAAAGATGTTGCTCTAGCTGAACTCAAGTCTTGTGTTGTTAAACTTTATGGTGCCCCATCTGCTATACACATTAATAAACTAGAAGACTGTCAAATATTTTGTGGTCCTGTATCTGGTTCAATATTTATTCGTGAATGTGCTAACTGTGTCTTTGTTTTATCCTGTCAACAATTAAGAATTCATACAACCAAATTCACTAACTTTTACATTCATGTCACAAGTAAAGCTATAATTGAAGATACTTCGGAAGTTAAATTTGCACCTTACAACTGGAGTTATCCTTTGATTGAGGAACATTACAAGTTATCTGGATTAGAGAAAAAACGAAATAATTGGAGTGATGTTGATGATTTTAATTGGCTTGCTGCTGATGAACATTCTCCAAATTGGTCGATTCTAGATCTTAAGGAACGAATCCTAATGTGGGATGTCTAATTCTCTGAGATATTAGGACTGTTAGTCCTAAACATTTACTTGAATGAAAACTGTCTGTGACTAAAAGTTTTTTTGTGCCATGAAAACATGTAGTTATTGTCCGTTTTGCTCTTTAAAATACCCCCAGTCAGTAGTCTCAGTCAATAAATAATTGTTCTATGCAATTTATATAGAAGCTTACTGTACATGGCCCATTTAGTGACTGAATAAAATATCAATGAATTGTAGTTTGTGATATTAAATTAAAATGTTTCATTTTTACCAAATCCTTTTAGATAATTTTAAGAATTCTATGTGGATTTAGGCTATATTTGTCAATAATTGTCTGTCCGCACATGCTTTAGTTCAAAGAATGTTTCTTTTGCAATATTTGCTTTAATACTTAATAGTTGAATTTTAGCATGTTACAACAGTATTTCTTAGCCTTGGGGGAAAGGGGAATAGACTTTCAAAATAAGGATGAAAATCTCTCTGCCATTCAAATATACGTATGTATATCAATTGAAGAAGTTCAAGAATAGGAAGTAAGTTTATACATGTATGTAGTTACAAAATGAGTAAACAATGCCCACTTTTGTGCAGTTCGATCCCAAAATATTTGGGCTTGGGTTGTTTATTAAAATATCAGAATGGCAAATATTCGTTTTAAGTACTGTAATAAGAATTGTAGTCACTGGTCAGAAGCTTAAAAAGATACATTGTCCGGAAGGGATTTATCGAGTGGTTATTCCTTGTAAAAGAATGGCAAAATTGGTATATATGGAAATTATAGATGCACAATCTTATTAGAAAGATGCTGGATTACTCGAAAACACCCAAACTGATCCCGCAGTGAATATTCGCTTGGCCGCTACAATCACTGATAAGCATGACATTGACGAGGCTTAATGAGTACGGCATATTAACTTTTTTACTCCGACAAATTAAATTCTCAAACATTTTTTTGAGGTAAAAGAAAAATAAATAAAGACGTTTGAAGTATTTATAGTTAAAAAATATTTCCTATTTAGTGTAAATGGGTATTAAAATGAGTAAAATGCATCATTTTGCCCGAAGCAGTTAGGTGTTAAGTAAACATTGCACGAGCCGTTGAGCCAATGACTACGAGGCGTGCAAGTCAACGCACGTGTTTTAGACAGCCATCCGTTACAGAGATATTTCGTTAGTAATTCTCTGTGAAACAGGTTTGAAAACACCCACTGGCTAAGAATATATTGTTAGTCCAATATATCATCAAATCACACAGCTGTACATGGGAAAGTAACAAGCAACATGTGGTGTTTTTTCCTGTGAAAGGTGTTAATATTACATACAAGAATTTTTTGCTTTAATGGTTTAAAATTATGTTATGAGAGATAAGAAAGGTTAATTATGTTATTTATTGCTTAGCTATTTAAAGCTGCAATTTCATATTTTTATGTTATATGTATTAAAATAAAGCCTTATAAAAGATGGTATCTATAAACAGTCCTACCTTGTCAAAAAATAATCCAATAATTCACCATTGCCAGTTGAGAAATTGGCAAATATATCATTTTCAACTTCAAATTCAAACGTTTGAAGATAGCTATTCCAATGGGGGGTGGGGGTATAGAAAAACAAGGGAGGTAATTGTGTTATTATATCCGGTATCTATGATTTTAAAGTTTCTTGGAGAATAATGCATATGATCTTATAATAGTGAGATGACAACCCATTGAGCAAACGACATAGAAATAATTATGTTTTGACGTTCTTTGAAAATATGAAATTCTCGTTTTAAGTACTTGTAACTGTCTGTGATTAATTTTTACACATATTTGTAATAAAGTATATTTACAATGTAAAAAAATATTGTGATTATTTTTATTGTGCATAGTAAAAGCTGTAAGGGCACAGTGTTAAATTATTATATGCCCACATTTTCATGTGAACTATTAACCCCCTGTCTATCGGGACGTAATTTAACATTTGTTTCACTCTGAACAGGTCTGATGTTTTTTCTGACTTTGACAAAACTTGAAATATACATGTAGGTTGATATCCCAAGAATCTACATTGGCGCTCATACATGTAGGTCACAATTTTTATTCGATTTTAAAAATCAATTGAAAATATCACTGTTAACCATAATTATTAATTACGGTCGAATTTGAAATTCGTGAAAATTAGATGAAAACTTACCATACAAAATGGCTGCTCTCCTTTATGCAAATAGTGTAAAGCATGTAATATCAATACCTTTGTATCACAAATTTAATCCCATTTTTATGAGACTTAAAATATATGTCAATATCCCAAAGATCATGGTTCCTTTAGATATTGGTATGTATCAGACCATAACTGCATGGATTTTGGCCCCTGATTGTACAAAAAATGTCAAAAAATCATGTTGTTAGCTTGTGAACAATCTAGAGGTCTGATTTTGATAGGACGAGTTTGATTTTGGTGCAAATCAGACCTGTTTTAGAGATATAATCCTGCCTAATTAGGAAAATGTGAAATACAATACAAAGTTTGTGGAACCTCCAGAGGTGACAATTGTTGTGCAATTTAGATGTAACTTTAGCACGGGATACATCAACACTTACAACAGGAGACAACTAGTTGCCGGCAACTAAGACGTTATAATTAGTTTCCAGTTTGTGTCGATGGAAAACCGCCATTTGCTGCGTGTTGCTCGCGTTTTACTTTTCTGGTACTAAGTTTCTCTAAAAAGGCTGATCTACGAGCAGATTGGTGCCAATTCCCTTTACATACACTTAATTATGCTAAAGAGAAAGGACAACTCTTTTACGATATAGAGACCTACCAAAATTTTTGCAAAATTTCAGCTTCATTCTCCTGGAGTTAAAATAGTAAAAGACTGTCAGATAATAGTCTCAAGATGCTGAAGTGAATTAACTGAAAAACAACTACTGAAATTTAATATTATAAGACTTCTATTTTGGGGTATTTTTCTTTGAGATAATTAACCAAGGTTATAATAAACAATACTGTACTGATGTGACTTCAACTTGAGATTTAGTATGAACTGGGCTAATTAAAATTCCAGAGATGACTTTAATGTGCATTATTATTATTATTCATCTTCTATAGCGCTTCATTATATCCGGTGATATTTCTAAGCACTTAACAAATGTCACATCACAGATCGTAATAATATTTAAACAAGTGTGCTTTTAACTCTGATTTGAATTTAACAAAAGTTGAACTTATTCCACATATGGGCACCATTTATAGGGAAAGATAATTTTCCTCTGAGTTTCTTGTAAGCAGGTACAGGTAATAAAGTAGTATCTGTGGACGAACGAAGATTCGGTCTTTCCTGTTTGTAGAATGTGAATAATTGTTTCATGTAGGAGGGAGCAGTATCCGAAAACAAAGCTTTATAGACATTTGATAGCACTTTAAAATCGATTCGGGCTTTCACAGGCAGCCAGTGAAGATTTTTAAGAGTTTCTGATACATGATCTGTAGAAGATGACTTGGCAACTAGTCGAGCACAGTTATTTTGTACAACTTGAAGGCGGTTGAGGGAGAAATCTGGAACGCCAGCCAGGAGTCTTTAGTAAGATACCTCCTGATTCTGGATGTTGGCTTTAATCTCATGTCAATCATATATCTCCAAAGTTCAATAAAATAAATGCTGGAAATAAATGTGACAGACTAACTAATCAGAGAGAGAAAAGACAGTCACCTCTGTTGAAACTGGTATGGGACTAATAAACACAGACAAGTTTTATATTAGTTTTATATTTTCCATTATCATACAAATATTCAGAAATTACAACTAAAAATAATTTGTTATTCATTACTGAATATATAATAATATAATTCACACAAATTTTTAATTAAATACATTTATAATGCTATAAATATTTTGATATTGCATAAATTCACACCTCAAATTGATAATTTCTTACAGCAAGAGGGTTATAAATGAAGTAAACAGAAAAGCTGAGAATATCAAATAGAAAATTAAATTTATCACAGAACAGAAATTAAGTTTTTTAAAGTTTTAAAATTCAGCAAATAGAAACAAATCTTTTCTTAAAGTAATATTTACTTCTACAAAATGTAGATATTACTGCACACAAACTAAGCACTGTTTATGCAAGGAAGGAAATATCTTTATTACATAATAAACATGCATTAAATATTAGCAAAGAGAAACAAATATTTTCTTTAAGTAATATTTACTTCTACAAAATATAGATATTACTACACATAAACTAAGCATGCATATAAGAAAGAATTTACCTTTATGATTATTATCAGCAGACAAAATATACATATTATGTAACAAATTATACAAACTAACAACACTACCTAAAGGGTATTAATCTTAAACACCTCCTTGGATTTACATGTATCTTGTATGTATCAATTGTTTCTTTGAAATAAGTTTATTTCTTCAATTAATTAGATACATAAATTAACCATGAATAACAACAATAACAAAACCACTTCTTTTCTAAACCATCTAAATTCAAATAGTCTACCAGACTACCAAACCATATTATGTATCAAAAATACTATTCTATATACATTTGATTCTTTTTCTTATAACTACACATATTATCACCATTACAGTTATTGTTGACATTTCCTTCAATAAATTTGAGACCCAAATTAACCATTTTTTATTATTTCATTAAAAGAAATAACTTCTATTTATCACCAGCAGCATTAGAACTGAGACAACAAATAAACTATTAACATTAATTCCATTATGCTAGACTATATCACAATCGTACATGATATACAAGGTCACTACACATTAAAGCACCTTTCAAAATATTACACTATTTACAGAATTATAAATTCATTGTATTTTAACAAATTCTATTGTGTAGATTTTGAAGCACCAATATCCATAAATCATTATAATCATATTATGCAATAATATTTTCTGAATCATGTAGTAAATTACATTTTTATACTAGTATATTTGATTTACCGGTATATATATTATCAACCATGCATCCTTAATATAAATGAGAGGTAAGAAAACAAAAATAAACCATAACAATCTAAAATGTAAGTAAAATAAACATGTAGCACAAAAAAGAAATTGTATTTAAAATATAGTTTTGAAAATTGAATTGCACTAATAGATTCTTTTCATTTATAACACACAAAAATACATGAAATATGATTTTTGGATTTAGTATTGTATTCCAATTGAGAAACATGGCTTGATAACAAATATTTAATTTTAACAAAAAATAAATTGTACTTAAAATACGAGTTTTGCAAATTAAATTGCACTAATCGATTCTATTCATTTATAACACACAAAAATACATGAAATACTCGTATGATTTGTGGATCTACTACTGTATTCCAAATGAGAAACATAATGATCTTTTTAAGTCTAATGAACTCAAATCAAATCATACCTACGGTCTACGGAAAATCTGATAAATCACATGACATTTGAAGTGAAGATTATATTACACATAATCATAAGATTACTGTGATGTGTAAATACCATACTAGTTTGTGAATAGAAGATATTTGGAATGTGATAGATAAAAGAGATCAGAAGAAAATATATTATTTTAAACTTTAAGGACGGATAGACGGATAAACAAAATAATCACATATATTGTAAATGTCCTATGATGGTGGTGGTCCATTTACATACTGTAACACTAAATGTAACGATCGATGTAAATTATTGACTAAGTCACAAGAATAGTCATCCTCACAAACTGGTACTAAACAGGCCAAACCTAATAGCAATAACATTAATAACTGTATTGGCAGAGCCGCACGTAGTACTCGTGAGCAGAAAGGTGTTGCACAAATTTCTTCATCATCATCGCATACGATACTTGATCTGAAAAGATAAATAAACTTCACATTTAATGAAAATTTAAAACAGTATTTAAATATTTATAACGATTATCACACTGAAATTTGTTTACTTTATGAAATGAAAGAAATTAAAATCAATGAGATAAATATATTAATGACATTAAATTATGATCAATGGTTGGCATTAATTAATGAATTAGTAAAAGATGAAATATTAGTCAATTGTTCACGAGTGATATTTAAAGTAAAAGTAAATATTGCCTATTTTTTTATAAACATGACATACAAAAACATGCAACATTTCTTATTCCAAAACCTTTCTCCAAGTTATCTATTTAAATTCCAAAATATCTGAATTTTTCTGTAACCTTCCAGATTCTCAGCTTAGTGCCAACAAAATATTCATCCAAGGTCAAGAAAGGTCAGATATTTAGGACTTTCTATTTTACTCAAGCTACTTCATGCAGACTAATTTACAAGACCTATGAACATAAATAAAGAAGTTTTTGTACACATTATTTGATCTGTAAAAAAGTTATTTGATTAGGAGATTTCTATACAACATAACTATATTATGTAGCATAAAGTGTACCAGAACCATTGCTATTATATATATTTTTATAAATTATGAAGCCAAGTTTAGATACTAAAATATCCTACATATAATAGCACGTTTCCCCTAAATTGTATTCTCATAATACTTGCAATTTATGAAATTAGCGTTAAGGTTTGATTTTATTTTTGTCCAAGCATTAGATATTTAAAAAAAAAAAGAAGCTGTTATGAGTTCTGTAATAGAATATTTACACTTGACTGTTTGGATTGTTCCTCATGCAAATTCCATACATATTGTCTACCACAATTATCAATTAAAACTTCAACAAATCAACATCTAGGTGCTTTTACTGTGCTCAGGATTACAGAAATACTAAACATAAACATGTACGCCACAAATGTTACTATTACAGATAAAATACCACAAAACTTTACTTCAGTTGTTGATTGAATAAATAAGAAAATATACCACAATTATCACCATCAAATATATAACACCTGACATATAGTTAGGGGCCATGATATTTGGTGATCAGGGCAAAACATCCCTGGCAAAGAATCTTGAGTAGAAAATCCTGGGTTTCTTCAAACCAGGTCTTCTCTTGCATGTGGGGTTGACACGGTAGGTGTGTCTAGTTTTTGAATGCGAAATCCAAAGTCCACATTGAAGTGCATGGAAAAGAACCCTTTACAGTCGCGTAGATGGAAAAGCAGTCCATAAATGTTGTCACATTAAATTTTTTATGCTTTTGTTGGTAATCAGAGCATTTACAAGATACTAATTAACTTAGCATAATGAGTGTTGGACAACTATGAAGGCATATTTGCAACTTATTGGGATGTCTGAAGTTATAAGAAATTACTAAAAATCAATTGACTTTGTCACATGTCCATAAACACCATGCATAATTTTTAAGTGAATTGAATAATAAATTGAGCCTCTGGAACATTAACAAGATTATCAAATTGATCACAGGTCATAATTCTTGACAGTAATTATCACAAATTGTTGAAATTTAATGGGCTTCTTTGTCTCGCAACCATCTAGAGGGTCGACAAGATATTTCAAAGTGATCAAGGGCAATGACTCAGACAGTAATTATTAGATATAGGCTTCTTCTTCTCATGACCGTAAATACTATTTATCAATTTAAAGCCAATCAGGTAATAACTTTAGCAATTGTGGAAGCCAGATGGGGATGACGACAATATTCGACATTTTAATGTGGGTGTATAAAAATTATTATGTTTTTATCAAAATGACCAAAATATTATGTTGTTTCATTTCTATGTTCAGTAACCAAAACTAGTTCTATGGATTATTCATTATAATGCATACACACCTTGGTGCATACACTAAATTCATTATTATTCATTAACACTTTGGTGCATGCATTTAATTCATTATTATTCATCCACACCTTGGTAATGCATGTAATTTGATGCAGGATAATTTTGTTATCACTGGATAAAAACGTGCAAGTACAATTACATTTTGAGGAAAAAGTGAGAAAACAAATTAACGTGAACAACTTGTAAAAATAATTCCCTTTAGCTGGAATGTGTGGAGACGATTTAGTCAATATTAATCCTATAGATTCAAACTCATTAATGTTATGCACTAAATAATACAATTATAACCATTGAGTTTGATGCAACTAAAACCAATCAAAGATTGAATCATGTTTACCTCATTACCCATCATGCAGTGTATTACTAGTGTTGTGTTAAAAGTTAAATGAAAGCTTCCTATTTCTAAAATCTGTCTATGACTGGCTGATTAACTTAACAGAATTTGGAGAGCATTTTATTTTGTATAACTATATTCTACATTTTTCCAAAATTGTCCAATTTATCGTAACTGTAGCCTAAAATTGCTATCAGTATATCCAAGACGACTTTGAAAGACGAAAAGTTGGATTTCAAAAATACATACCAATAAGATAAGAGAAATGATTTTATTTCTTTCAAAATAAAATTGTCTACAAAGTTCTCAGCCAGTCATATATTAAATTAAATGCTATGGGAAGCAATTGACCCAAGCTGAAATCTCTCTCATGCGGAAGAAATGAGTCAATCATTCGCCTGAATGATGCTCGCAACCCTAAAAAAAGAAATTACTTAGGTTTTTCCACTCCGGCTTGTAGTAGAGGTCTCGTATCTCCAAAAAGAAGCTGTGAAAAGCAACACAATCAATAATAATAAGTGGCTTAGGAAATTCAGACAGCTCTGAATCTTTCATAAAGATGTAGATAGATGTGAGGGAAGTTTTTTATTCTCAGCATATATGATATATAATTCTTATGAAGTATGGAATCAAAATAATAATGATTTACTAATTTAATCAATTAAATTAATTTTTTTAAAGAAATATATTTTAACACTTATTTTAAAACAGTGACTATTATTTGTTTTGATAAAAAATTCTAGAAGTTGCCTTTTTCTGTGTTGGGTAGAAAGTCAAAGCTATTAGCAAAGTATTTAGCACACCAATATTTATCAAATATGTAAATATCAAATTTACCTGTCTTGATATGGCAAATGGTGATCTGTTTCTCTGACGCACCAATGTTCCTGGAGGAGGAGTTTGATAGTAAGGTGTTCCAGAATGCGATCCTCTAGAACTACCTAATCCTGATCCTCTATCACTTTGATCTAGACCTGCAGCCTACAACACAATTAAGATATATTAATCATAAAAGTAGATAAATGTGTTTATAATCATCAAATCTTAATAATTTAAAGATATTTTTACCTTTTCCAAATCTTGACTTCAAATATCCTATATATATCGAATCAAAACAAGTAAGACACTTATTTGTTAAGGTCAAAAACTCAATAGCTGACAGGTGAGATGTTTTGTCACACCCGTTATTATTTCTTTCAAAATGGCCAGCAGACCAGACACTATTTAATGTTCTATGCAATATACTACCACATTAGGTTGATCAAACAAAGGTTATTCAAATGGCAGTCAATTTACTTAATGACTCAATATTTCAATTAATACATCTATTGGTTCATTTTTTCTGGTCATCATAAGCATTCTACTTTATGATAAACAGACAGGAAGTTAAGAAAGTTGAATAGTAATTACAAGTAACAACAGTATGGTTGATTCCCAAAATAGATGACACTTTCTTATCTTTTTTTATAAAGAATTGAGCAATCGAATTGCTAATGAATCTACACCAAGTATGAACATAGTGCCTCTGCTACAAACAGAATTATTGAGTCCCAAAAAGTGTGGTCAACAGACAGATGAACCCTTGGATAATAATTAAAGAAGAATTATACAATATTAAGTTTATTAAATCAATAAAGATAGGTTGCCAGGCAATGAAACATACGCCCACAGCAGCAAAATCGTCTGTATATTTTTACTTTTTTTGGTAAAGAAACATTTATGATACACTAAAATCTGATTAAGAGTAATAACTCAGTAAGAATATGTAATTATCAGAAAATCATTAGAATTTGTTTGATTTGTATAAAGTTCTGCCCCATGCTAACATTTAGTATACGAAACATTTAACATCATGGGTTTAGCTGTTCAGTAATCAAAATTCAATATGGGTCATTCCATGTCAAGTGGGCCAGTGGTGGGAAATTGACCCCCTCGAAAAAATCTAGAAAAAATATATGTTATTGTACATCTAAACTCTAGAAACTGTGCAAAATATGTGGTGTGTAGCATGAAAATTGACTGAGATACGGGCATTTAAGTTTCATGAGTGACTAATAAGTTTTCGAAACAAAATATGTATCACTAATTTATTTGAGTTTCAGATATCTTGATTTTTCCTTTACAGTGAAGATATACCGCTCCAATTTGGTAGTCTTGGAGAACTTTGTGTGTAGATTATGAATCTGCAATCAGATTACCGGTGAGTTGTAGGGTTCGCATGCTACTTCGCCATGAAAACTGACAAAAATTTGGTGCAATTGTATATTGTCTGGATTTTGTAGAGCTCCAAGTGCTACAAAGTAATAGATATAATCTCAAATATTGGTATATCCAGAGATTGCCAGTAGTACTACATAAGAAACACATTGAAACGCATCAGTCTTGAATTGATTCCCCCAAAATTGATAGCGAATATGGTTTCAGACACAAATTTTCGAAAATTGTCTCATATTTTCGAGCCGATATAACCAGGTAGATGAGCACCTAAAAATCTGATTATAGTTTGTAAATATAGTTTGTGCTTTTGTTTTCAACATATGTAAAAGCCACTCTTGTCCCGGGCCATTTTGATATTTTTTCAATTTTTTGAAAATCTGTGTTTTGTGTTAATCTATGTCAACAATCGTATTTTGGAGCCGATTGAACCCTGTTTGATGGGCACCTAAAAATCTGAAACTTGGTGGAATTATAGTTTGTACTAATGTCTCTAACATATGTTAAAACCATTCTTGTCCCATGTCATCTCAATATTTTTAAGATTTTTTCAAAATCTGTGTCACCTTTGATTTTGCTGAAATTTGGTTTAGACATTTATTTCGGCTGAAAAAGCTAATATTCCCAATTTTAGCTTGATCCGACCAACAGTTCCTGAGATACGGTCCACCAAATTTGGGGGATTTCGGCAAAAGTGGGCGTGGCTGTCATTATTCAAATGACCATACCCAGTAACTCATTGGTCAAAATTGCCGGAATATGTCTTCCAGGGATGGGAATTCCACAAGAATTCTAAATCTACACTTATTTTGACACCCGGGTGTGTTTTGAAAAAGTGAAGACCTTTTGAATGTGAATTTGACCTTATAGACCATGTGACCTTGGGATGAACTTGCATGTAAAGTTTAGCTCAGCATGTTTTCTACACACTGTTAAACAACTGGAGGTATAATATCTTTTATAAGCATGTAAAATCAAATTAAATATTCACACGCGAGACTGAAAACCAGTGTCTTTACACTTAAAGCAGGACTGTCTTCGTGGATAAGCTCTGAGGATACATAGTAACCTTCAGCAGACTTTCCTAAAGAAGGATATCTATGATTCAAACAGCACGTCATTATCTTTCCCATTCCAAAAACACTTATTCCAGCAATTTTAACCTATTGGTTACTGGGTTATGGTGATTTGAATAATGTCGATGAAACCCATTTTAGCTGAAAATCTACAAAATTTGGTGGACAGTATCTTAGGAACTGTTAGTCGGACAAAGTTAAAATTAGGAATATAAGCTTTTTCAGCCCTAAAAGACATATAAAATAAAATTCGGCAAAATCGAATCGGGTACTGTTTACCTCGTTGGGTGATAATTGACATGGAATGACCCAAATTACGGATTTTCAAAAAATTGAAAAAATATCAAAATGGCCCGGGACACGAATGGCTTTTACATATGTTGAAAACATAAGCACGAACTATATTTACAAACTATAATCAGATTTTTAGGTGCTCATCTACCGGGTTATATCGGCTCGAAAATATGAGACAATTTTCGAAAATTTGTGTCTGAAACCATTTTCGCGGTCAATTTTCTGGGAATCTATTCAAGACTGGTGCGTTTTCATTCGTTTCGTATGTAGTACTACTGGCTATCTCTGAATATACCAATATTTGGGTCTATATCTATTACTTTGTAGCACCTGGAGCACCTCAAAATCCAGACAATATACAACTGCACCAAATTTTTGTCATTTTCGTGGCCAAGTAGCATGCGAACCCTACAACTCACCGGTAATCTGATTGCAGATTCATAATCTACACAAAAAGTTCTTCAAGACTACCAAATTTGAGCGGTATATCTTCACTATAAAGGTAAAATCAAGATATCTGAAACTCAAGTAAATTAGTGATACATATTTTGTTTCGAAAACTTATTAGTCACTCATGAAACTTAAATGCCCGTATCTCAGTCAATTTTCATGCTACAGACCACATATTTTGGACAGTTTCTAGATTTTAGATGTACAATAACATATATTTTTTCCAGATTTTTTCAAGGGGGTCAATTTCCCAAATTTCTGAAAATTGACCCACTTGACATGGAATGACCCATATACTTGTTTGTCTCAAGACCTTAATTTGAAGTCAGACAGATGATAAGTTTGGTCTTTGGCATCACAAGATTTTTCAAAGTGATCAAGCGAGATAACTTTGGCTGCAACTATCAGAAATTGTTGAAAACCAATAAGATTCTTCGTCTCATGACCTTAAACGCAGTGTATAAATTTAAAATCAATCAGATATCAACTTTTGCCTCTAGAGCGCCCACAAGATTTTTTGAAGTGATCAAGGACCATAACTCTGGCAGTAATTATCAGAAATCGCTGAAAATCAATAGGCTTCATTGTTTCATGACCTTAAACACTGTGTATAAATTTTAAGTAAACCAGATATTAACTTTTGTCTCTAACTCCACAGGAAGTGATCAAGGGCCATAACTCTGGCAGTAATTATCGGAAATTGCTGAAAATCAATAGGCTTCTTCGTCTCATGACCGTAAAAACTGTGTATAAATTTAAAGTCAATATACGACTACATTTCAATGTGGGCGTATAAAAACTGGCTGTTTATGTATCCTTCTTTAATAGGAATAATGAAAATTCAGGCAACAAATAGGACATGTATCTTGAAATTTATCAACAAAATTATACATATGAAGCTTTCACACTTACCCCAGATCTTCTGGTACTTAATTCTAATTTACTTTCTAAACTAGATATATAAGAATTAGATAGACGAAGTAAAGCTCGAAGTCTGTTAGCTATTACATGAGTTTTATCTCTAGCATTCACCATCTCAGTTGAATCACTGTTTAATAAAAGTTGATCTGCTGTTTCTTTTAAAGTTAATGCTTTGTCTTGTTTCTTTTCTAATTCACCTCTTAAATTCTACAAAACAAATGGGTATTTTCTTTTTTGTAGACAAATAGGGCAGAATAATCAATGCTGCAGTCTCAGTGTGTGAAATCAGAGTGCCAATATGTAAAGCACCAGTATTCCAATCTATACCCAATAACAGAACAGTGCATGCAAAAATGTTAGAGTTGATATTTCTTAGGTTAAAGATAGGTTGCCAGGCAACGAAACATACGCCCACAGCAGCTAAATCGTCCGGGCAGTCAACAAGGGTTGTCGCATATTTTTACTTTATTCGGTAATGAAACATTTGTAATACTCTAAAAACTGATTAAAAGTAACAACTCATTATGTAATTATCAGAAAATCATTAGAATTTGATTGCTTTTTATAAAGTTTTACCCCACGCTAACAATTGAATTAGTATATATACATGAAACATTTAAAATCATGGATTTAGCTGTTATCAAAATTCATTGAAAATCAATATACTTGTTCGTTTCAACACCTTAAACTCTGTGTATCAATCTGAAGTCAATCAGATGATAAGTTTGGCTTTTAAAGCGTCCACAAGATTTTTTGAAATGATCAAGGGCCATAACTCTGGCACTAATTATCGGAAATCGCTGAAAATCAATAGGCTTCTTCGTCTCATGACCTTAAACACTGTGTATAAATTTAAAGTCAATCGGATATTAACTTTAGCCTCTAGAGCGTCCACAAGCAATTGTGGACGCCGGACCGACGGGCGGGGGCGACGACAATATACAACCACATTTCAATGTGGGCGTATAAAAATATCATTATCTCATTCTTCTTAAACTTAGCCTGTTCTCCAATGTCCCTTCAGAACAGGATTTTCTTAAAGGGACAATCCCGATAAGAACAGAGTCTCAAAAATTAAAGTCCGACAGTTTATGAAATTTATGGACCAAAATATAGAGGCATGGTGTATTTATCTTGTCTCAAAATTTCAGCTCAAAATATTGAGTCGTTTGGATGAGAACGTCAACACTGCTTATCTGGACACGTAACCCTTTTAAGATTTCGGGTCAATTTTTTCATTGTGTGACCTGATAATCAATTCACATTTATTGAGAGGTCTATACAATGAATGACCCATGTACTGTACTTGATAACAAAAGGTAAATTTCACCTACATATTATTTTTATAGAAAAAAGTTTTGTTTTATCCAGATACTGTATAACATAACGGTCTCCATTTTCCAGATGAAGACTGTCAGATTTAAGTTATTTACAAGCGTATCACAAATATCGTGTTAGTTGGTCGGCCTTAGGTAATGGATTTTAAGGGATTTTAACACAAAATTAAGCAGTTTTATTCCTCAGAAAGTTATCGGGATTGGCCCTTTAAAGAAATAAAACTAATGCATACATATTTTGGTCAATTCTTTGTGCATTGTTTTTCCTTTTTAAAATAGTGACAAGTTTACTTATAATGTTCTCTAATGTGTATAATAATCTGTGCATTTATCTTTTTCTATTAAGATTAATTTATGGGAGATTAGATAATGAGTTAGATAATAGTTATAAACTAGATAATGTAAAGGCAATTTGCTGAAAATTTGAGTCAAATTGATCCACTGCCCACTATGAACCGAGAATTAAGCGATTGAAATTTCTGACTAGCCTCGACCATCATTAATAAAGTCAATACGATAAGAAGCATAGCCTGGATTATCCATTTATTGATTTAATCGTGACGGGAAGTTATGCAGTAAATCCACTCAAGATCGCAAGGCTAGCTATGCCATCAAGAACTGATTATAGTACCGATAAGTTAATTAATGTCTAATTAATTATTTAGATAACATTTCAGGCCTAAAGAAATACCTGCAATGGGTAGATTTAGCTTGCATAAAGTAAGTTGAAATTAACTTATAAAAGTTGCCATTATCCGTTATCGAAGGCAGAACATCTTTAGCCAAGCACAACCAATGACCTATAGATGGTACCATGTAGAATGTAATCATACAATAATATAGCCATACAATGTAAAGTCATGTTGCCTTACCTTTAGTTTATTATATTTTTCCCACAATACCGAATCCTGTGCATCAACATTTATAGGTTCACATTGTTGTAATCTACTTTCTATACTTTCTAACCATAATAATAAATCATGTACAGTATGATGAAACTCGTGACTGTCTGTGAGGGCTCCCTGTAAATCTTGCTGAATTTCATTTACACGGGAACATAAATTCTCCCAACGTCCATTCATTTCTTGAAGTTTTTCCTTCAGCTCTCTACCTTCAGCAGTTTTGGGATCAACATAACTTCTACTAATCAGATTTATTGATAAAACTCGAGTTTTACGGGCCTCTAATTGAACTAGAAAATCCTACAATAATAAATTTTTTTTTTTTTAAAATCATACTTTTACCATGGGCACTCCCATTACATCACAAACCATTGAGCCAGAAAATATATTAAAAGCACTGAAAAAAAACCCCAAACTTGTTCCTAAAAACATGACGTTCAAGTCAAACACATTATAAATTATACTGATATCAACATATATGAAACCTAATTATATGACAACTGGAGGAACATTCCAGTATGAGAGAGAGAATGGGGTTTAACGTCCACTTGACATAAACTAGTTCATTTCGGGACTAATATGGTTTAATTTTATTTCAATAATTCGGGAGGAAACTGGAGGACCCAGAGAAAACCCATGAGGTTGGACAGGCGAATTACTCCTTGTCATTTACAAGTGGGGAATCGAAACCACGCCACTTGACTCGCCACTGTTTCTGACCCAATGCACATGCGTTAACCATTCCCCCCTCCCATTCCAGTATGAGAGTGGCTTCTATATGACTTGCATAAATAGCACAAGACATTCTGTGGTTAACAACTTTTATTAACTTATTCTTGGCTTGTTTTGTAATTTGGGTCAATAATATCCTATTTTCAGTTAAATGTCTGGGTTTAACAGATGACATTCTCATGTTTAGGGAACCTGACTTCAGTATTGAATGTATTAAATAATGTATTTACTTTAAATTGACGTATAACTATTTCTAGTTCTGCCATATCATCAGGCAATGGCTGAAGTGTTGACTGTAATGCATCGGCTTCATCTAACCATAACAACATACTATCTAAATCTTGTACAAACTGGGAATGATCAGGTCGCAGGTTGATCTGAGCTGGTGTTCTTCCTTCTTGTAACCTTTCCCACCTTTCTGTTATATCTATCATTATAATGCAATGTCAATTAAATTTGGCTTCAATGGTTGAGAATGATTTAGTAATGCATGATTATGAGGATACAATGGCATTTCTTTTATTATATCATTATGTTACAGACATACAAGCAAAACTATCTCTCAGCTCAAAATATTATATTTTTATCAGAGGGTATACTATCTTTTTATGGGACATTTGTCCACATATATCCATGGTTAAAATAGAGTTTCCACCTACTCTTTATAATCCAAACTTTTTTTTTTAAAGTACATGCCAATATGTAGACAGGACCTCGATTACATTTCATTCGAATGACTAGATGTTGTTCCCTGCCTCCATCCTACACCATCGATAAGGGGACACTAGGTTGGGAAATCCTAAGGAAAAAGGACTATCTGGTTGAGGCAAAGCCCTCCTCCCACAAAATAAGCCCATGCAGTTGGAAGACTTATTTACATTATTATATTGCCTATAACTTACTTCTGACATGAGAATCAGGTGTAGATATGATATTCAGACCAGACTCTGTTTTAATCAATCTATCTAAAGTTTGAACATTTTCAACAGCAACTTCACATTTATCCATATAATAAATCTAAAATTAGAAAATGTGTATGATATAATAGGCCCTATGTCCAGTGTGACAAAGTGATCTCTACATCATACTGAAATATAAATATACAGATAGAACTTTCTGACCTCTGCTGATTTTTGATCATTAATGATATTGACGTGTTCAACTCGACACAACTTCTTCAAGGCACGGACTTAATAAAACATCTAATGTGTTCAATATGTTATTTACGGACTACACACGAATGGCCTCTGCTCGTTTTGACAAAAGGCACGATCTAATTAAATATGCAGTGCAGTTACAGATACTATAATCTCATAAATAAACAATGCCAAATATGTACATCGCTTGTGTATCACTTTTCTTAATTAATTGTATGCTTTATAAGCCAGAGTTTACTGTTAGTTTCAGAAGACTTGGGATGGCGCTCCTTCCGGAGTATGCCTATTCCATGCTCTCAATAAAGGTCTATCAACTATGCTGATATTCTGTTATCTGTATGTAGTGTTACACCAGTTCTACTATCAATTTTTTTTACAATTACATACGCTGAGATACAATGAAAATCCACTGATCAGACTGGAAGGTCTGGTGAGACATAATGCCACAAGAAGATCAACAACTAACTGAAGCCATAGAATTTTACTTTAAAGACACAAAGGAAAAAAATAAAAAGTCAGTAAATGAGTGTTCACGTTCAGCAGCTACACATGCCATGTAATGTTGCCGCACGAAGGAGATAAGCATATGAAAAGCTGCTTGTGTGTGAGATCCTTTTCCACTCTTGCTCGTGTCTCTAGCATTAATGCAACGGTGTGTTTTCACTAGTTTTCAGTGATCTGTTGTCAACAATGTGGTTTACACCAAACTGTAGAGATTGTTTTGACACATTTTATACCCCATTTTTAATATTCCCAGTCAACTATATTCAATAATTTGAGAGAACTGTTGTGTGGTGCGTTTAAATTATTGTGAAAACATTCCCATATCTGTTGTTACATTCAATATTACAATATTTACAGTATTTGCAATAATTCATTAAAGCCCCAATACCACTCTTGTTGTAACTGAATAATATGATCTTCATTCTGGTCAACAAATTGTATAATTTTACAATATTCCCATTAATTGATGATATAAATTTCATTTTAACACACCTAATTTAAAAAATTGGAAAAATTCAACTTATTGATTTGAAAAGTCTAACGTAAACCTTTTGAAATGTGACATGGATTTTAAAACATTTTCGAACCCTCTGGAAAAGCTAAATAGGATGTAATGGATAATTTACACAACAGGTAAGACACTAAAACATCTAGTACTTAGAATAAGGCTATTATTTATTTTCTGGAGCTACCAAGCCAGCAAGAGTGTTATTGTCCCTTTAACAAAAGTGGTGCGTTTTCATTGCATCTCAAAATCTTTCAAACAAGCTTATGATTTATTCATACAATTACCATAAATTTAGATTTAATCTTTGATTTAAAACCAACTGATCACGACCAGAAGCAAGATTTTCACGTGATAGCTTACCTTTATCTTTGTTATATAACTATTAGCCTACTAAAACATCATATTTATTTTTGACTTACAAATCGTTCTGTTCTGTCTACTTGTCCTAAAGCTTGACTAGTTTGTAATTCTTGTTCAGCAGCAGATAATTTGTTGTCAGCATCCTCTATAGAATCAGCCAAATTTTCTAATAAAGCTTCTACTCTGGCTGATGTTTCTCTCTGCGACACATCTGTTCTTATTGTTCTCCATCTTTCTTCACCACCTAAAATTTATATAAGGCCTACAATTGCTAATTCTATATCATTATCCATAAATCAATTGTTGTCTACTGTAGCCTGTACTATAGCCTACCGTACACAATTTGATATAATATTTAGAAAGTGACTATTTTGCCGGCGCCGGCCAAACTTTCGTTTACGCTATTTTTCCGGCAGTCCGTTCGACATGCGCAGTTGATATATTCCACCATTTTGGACAACTTCCTTTCAATTTCGGCACAGAAGCACGATTTTACGGGAAAATCATAAAACATTGACAGTCTAAGTACTCTAGAGTACTTAAATTCAAAACCAAAATCCGCAGAAATGCGCCCTCGACCAAAATAGAATAATATTCTAAATGCTTTTCAACAATTTACATTTATTATCCTATTTTCTTTTAAAAATACTTCTCCGAGGTCTACCATCAAAATTCAAGTAGGGCTATTTGCTTCCATATAAGAAACGCAGAGGGAAGAAAGGTGGTTTGGGTGAGGGTTAGGGTTAGGACTCGGGGTTAGGGGTAGGGTCATGGGGTAGGGTTAGGTAGGCACACAATACTACTACCGGTAAATCAGCTTAGATAGGCCTGCATGAGTGCATGGTTAGGCCTACCGGTACCTGAAAGTCATGTAGCCCTATATTAAATGGTAAAGCCTTTCCAAAGATACGAGGAATTCATCCTATCTGAACTCACAATTTATAAAAAATTCATAAAAATTCTTGGAATACTTCAGATAATGTATTTCTAGAAGCAGATAATTTAATAGAGCTTCCATTATTATAAAGTGCACTCACAAACTAAATAGAGTTACCCCCCTTTGCTTCACAGAAATTGACTTCTGCTAGCCTACCTGCACATGCACATTGGAAATATTCAGGTGTAAATTGGCTGGCAATAACATGTGTCAAGAGAAGAGAGAACAAAAAAACAAAACAAAACAAGCAGAATATATTATAAAAAGCCATGGAATAGGGTAGGTGACAAGGTAGGTACTTTCTCCAACATTGACTAATGTCAATAGTTCCCATGGTCAAAATATATTTTCCTATGAAAACCCATATTAGATATTAGTCATTCCAGTTGAACTAACTTGTTCTCCCCACCCCCACCCACCACACAAAAACATATAATAAATGATTATGATACACCTTTGTTGGAGCTTTTCAGGTATTGAGGAGATGAGGTTCCCTCAATAATCAATAAACCCTCTACCCAGCATTTTGCCAAATAACTTTAGTTATTATAATGTTCAGTCGATATATTTTTTGACAAGAGTTGCCTTTTACTAGACTTTTAACATGTATAATCTAAAAAGTAAGCCTGTTAAAGACTTTAGACATGTAGGACTACCAGTGCATAATTAACCATAATTAATTCAAGACTTGATGATATATGAAACCCGGGGGAAGAATCCACGTATATGTTCAGTGAGTCGCATCTTAGGGATTCTAATCACCAAGTCATTTGGCGGGTGTATGATGTATGAGGTGGTTTGTCCCCGTTATAGATGTTAGTTACACCCGATCCTATGCATATACGGCTTTCTAGACGAGAGGGAGGCCATACGTGGTCAGCGCGAGTCTTCCTTGTATCACTCTATCACAGTGATAGATTGAGATACACAGGGTCTCATATATCATCAAGTAAAGGCGTTGTTCTCCACCTTCTTTTCCATTCTGTCCTATTCTACGCTGTAGACACATTGATACACACACACCCACATTTATTATAGTCACCGTTGTGTTTTTAAGAAAAACACTGAATTGAATTATGAAATTCAACTGAACATTATTGTAATTATGCGCCCTGTAACATGACACTTGTACATGTTATATTGTCATATGAAAAAGAATAAGCTTAATGGAGATAGCTAGTGACTCTACAAAGAGAAGATTGGACAACCAGAATCATGTATGGTGTGTATTGAGTGAGAACATGTAATTTTTAAAAGGTAAGTATTTAGTATTTCTAAAAAATTCAATTCAATTCAAATTAGTTGCTTTACCCTGTATAATAACAATTTTTGAAAGCAAATTACAAGTAATTTCATTGTTGGTCACACGTTTCTAAAACAAGGTTAATGTCCTTAAACACATGTGTACTCCCTAACTCACATTCTTACAATAATTTGTGGAGATATGAAATGGAAATTCTAAATTTAAACCGTCAGAGTGTTAAAGGAGAACCAAAACCACATTTGGTTTAAAAGCTGAATTGGTCTCTTCACTGTACCCATATTGACCCAATGGGCTAAAACCTCTCCAGGACTTGTGTATGGACAATTTACTCCAATGACATGGAATTTGGGCATGGAAAAAAAGTCAAAACTATGCAAATATCATTTTGGGACACACCATTTGATATTTTCACTAATATTAACTTACCATCTGCATAATGTGCCCATCTTGAGGGAGATCTAGAGGATCTTGGTGTTCGCCGTTTATGTCTAACTGCGCTTTCTGGTGGCGATCTCTTTAAATATTCCTCTGTTTGTGCTATCTCCCACTCTGCATCTTGTGTTTTGACATATTCTCTAGTTTCACTGTAGCTAGACATATAATCAGCTGTGTCCTGGAGAAATCAGAAAGTCATTTTATTTTGTCTTCTTCAAGAAACATTAATATGATAAACCATGCAAGTTCTGAAAATTTCATCAATTTCTTTCTGAAATTTACAAAAAATGTGAATGGAAATTGGTCCGACAGACACCAATGATGAAAACACACGACCATGAGGTTGTATGAAAATAGAATTCAAGTCTAACATACCATTGTGCAATATTAATTAATTTAGGAATCTGACTTACATCTGTTACTTCTATTGTTTGCTGTGCATCATCCATTGTTCTAGTAACATTGTCAACTTCCTTTTTGTAAAATAAAACAAAATACTCAGAAATTATAATTTATAAAATTTCAACCGAAAATCAATATAACAAATGAATACAAGAAAACTACAAATATTGAGCTCAATTTATTAAGATGGAAAACTTGATATCTTACCATGAAATTTGATTGTTCAAGTTGTGTTTTATAAATGTTTACTCTGTCTGTTGTTTGTCTGTAAAAATCACGATATTCCTGCATTTCAGTTTGGATTAATTCGGCTTGATGTGCATCTCCCTGTAGACGCAACAGTGCAGCCAAATCTTCTAATCTTGTATAATCAGCTTTTCTATTTTCTATTTCAATTTCTACTCTCTGTTAATAAAACATCCATTTATCTTATGCAGGCAAGACTTTGTCAAACTATCATTTTAGACTAATGAGGAAAGATAAATGCTACTGCAACTAATGCACAGTTCAAGAGTTCAGAATTAGCAGCAAACAAGGTTGGGGTATTTACTTTACAGTACAGAAAAAGAAAACATTTTGTAAAAAGTTGGTTGAATATTTTTTTTTAGAGATCAATAGGTCTGGGGATGATTAACAAATCGAATTAAAATCCAAATTTATATATAATTATTCATATAAAACCACACTCCATGTCAACATTTATTTAAGAATGTTATTTTAATAGCTAGTTAACAACAATAACAGGCTACTTACACTAATTTCATTCAATTTGGTAGACGTATCTGTCTCTGACAAGTATTCTATGTTAGTTATCTGTACTTCTGTCTCCTGTAACCAGCTTATTAACATACTACGCAATGTTGTATATTCTTCTCTAATATTATCAGTTCGACGTAAATCTTTCACGGTTGCGGATGTCTTGCCTTGTAATCTATCCCATCTATCATTAACTTCTTGCATTAGAGATTTCAATATGCCTTTAGTATCTGTAAGGCCACTTTTAGCCATACTACGATATTGTTTGTTGACATTCTCTAACTGCTTAATCTGCGAGCGTATGTTCCTTTGCAGATTCTGCAAAATAAAATAAAATTTGTCAACCAATATTCAATTTAATATGAATTCATATTATGTGCCTTACAGATAGAAGACATTTATAAGACTGCAAGCAGGCCTGGAAATAACGGTTTTAGATGTACCTGACAAAATGTCAGGCACTAATGAAATAGTACCTGACATTTTAAACTTAGTGCCGGACATATAAATAATATCAATAAAAAAGACAAATCAGTGCCAGGCAAAATGACAGGCACCAGAGGTTTTGTGCCTGACATAGCCTGAATCTGTGCCTGACATTGTCAGTGACAAGTGCCTTATTTCCAGGCTTGACTGTAAGTCTATCAATATAATAAATATGATATTGACTTTACCTCATACTTGTTTATTTCATCTTTACTAGATAAAGCCATTGGATTTGCCTCCCGTCTCTTCACTTCGGTCTCTGTTTCATCCAACCACTCAGTGAACAGTTCTGTATCATGTCGGAATTTCTCCCAAATTTTCCATGTTTCATCAATTCTTAAATAATCCAAAATATCAAATGTACATTTATGGACATATCTTTTCATTTTCACATCTTTTATTTGGAACAAAATAGTGTAAAGAGAATAATATTCATTACATTTGTTTATTTTGGTAGAAGCAAGTAAAATTTGCTTCTAACTTCTGTGAATCATTTTCTGAATGATATCAACCATGATTATACCTTGTTCTTCTTTGTGGAGATTGTTGACATATATTAATCCATCTTCTTTCTAAACTCTCCATGGTAGTTTGAAGTGTATTAAATTCAACCTCTGTCGGGCAGGCATCTGTGTCATGTAGCAAAACTTGACATAAGTTTAAGACAGAAGCTACACCAGCACTGTGTCTTTCGACATCTCTCTGTAAACCCTGTTAATAATGTTATACTGATTAAACAATCATTACTTCTACCAGGTCTGTTATGCTACTGTTGAGCGAGGATTCTTTAATTTATCAATATGAAAATAATGATATTACTCTGTTGAACAGTGTCTGTTCTCAAGAGATTTCAAGTAATATGATGAAAATAAAATATATAATCATATATAAATGAATAAATATTAGATGTATATGATTAAAATTAAAGCACTGTGACATTTTTAATAGATCAATGGTAAATAATGTCTTCACCTGTTGATGTTCTAAATGTTTCTGTATTTCACTTATATCACATTTGTCGTAAATAATTGGTGCATTTAATTCTTGTTCCATGTTAGTCAGCCATTTTCCTAGATTCTTCATACTATTATCTAGTTGTTTTACAGCCAGTACTGTTTCGTTTAGTTTTCGCTCTCTACAACACAGAATAAATACAAAAATTGTAAATTATGCCATTGATAATAATTATTATCGTAGGTATTTGCAACTAAGTTTTGAGACCTTGAAATCTAATAATTAATATATTATCATTGATCACTGTAGAATGTTTTAAAACTTTAAATGGTTTTAAATACATTGATTGTCAAAAAATAAACTATATCTTACCTAAAGCTTACAACATGACGCAAATGTTGCCATTTATTTTCTAATCTTTCTGTACGATTTTCTATATCTGATGATCTTATATCACTACTAACACTCATTAAACTTCTACCTTCATCCATTAATTCATGTTTTACTTTCTCTTTTTCTTCCATTTCTACCTTGATTTCCTATAGAAGATTTGTTCATATTCCATAATCAATCATAAAAAATTCTCACAGCTATATTTTTGGTCATTGATTAATGTTGTTGGATAACAAAAAAATTCTAAAAATGTCCACCTTTGTATTGTAATGTGCCAATGTTTGCTTATGTAACAACTCTCTGTTAGTTTTTCATTAATTCAATCCAAAAATAAATATCCCTGAATATTCAACATGATTGTCTCTTGCATAAATTTAAAAGATGTGACGATAGCTTCAAACAAACAATGAATCATGTTAGTGCAATACTATTTTTAGCTACTGCCCTTGTGATTGTACTATCAACCACACCCCTTTCATCTAGTATTACATGCATATGGCCACTATAAACAAGAATCATGCCTGAACTATTTACACTGATTACTATGGTAACCCAGGTGTCAAACATGTGGTTCCACCGAACTAAAGCATGTTTATTATTTATTTTCAAAACAAAATAATTCCATTCTTACGTGAAAGTTATTTAATCATATCTGTTTTTATTGTAATTTTTGTTTTAAAATATTTCATAAACCCAATAAAATTTCAACTTGATCAATTATTGTCAGAATATTCAAAACTTTTATGGAAATCAATTTAATAATAGGAAATATAGTAAGTAAGCTTACTGTTTCTATTTTATTGATGAGGTCTTCAACCTGAATATCTTTATCACCTATAACTCTCTCTTCCATGCCATCTATCCAGCTGATCATCCATCTAATTCTTTCAGAAAAGTTACTCCATCGACATGTGTTATCTTGTAATCTCTGTAATCTTAATGTCACTTGACGTGATAACTCCTCCCATTGTTTATTCAGTAATCGGATTCGTTGATGTAATATGTTCATGTCTTCCGATTGGATAAGAGAACCTAGTACACCCTCTCTCATAAGTAGTTTCTGACGTCTGTCTTCAGATCTCATGAATGTTGTTTCTACATCCTACACAAAACAAATTAATAGATCAATTAAGTTATGAAAATAATTTATGACAGGGAAATTAATCCAATTACAACCACTAAACAACCTATTAATTTCTCATACAACTGGAACCTACATGCGATTTAGTAACGGTACCAGTAATTAATTCTAGAATAAACATAATGAAAAGAACAAGAGAGAGAAAGAGGGAAATAGGGTTTAATGCCCAATAGTCATATAATAGGTCATTTCGAGACTAACACATGGTTCATTCTCTTGCGTAAAAAGAACAAAACATAGCCTAATTCTAATATTCTTGCCATTGTCTATAGTCTAAGTTTAATATTCCACTTCATAAGCTGTCACAGGGACTATTTTAGTTAACAAAAGAGGCTATTCTTTATGTAAAGACTTTAATCCTGAGTTTGTGGAAATTTTTCAAAAGCAATAAAAAAAATCAATTTTCAGCAGTAGTGTCTGAATAACCATATCTCTAAAATATACTCCAAATCCTTATCACATACTTTTAGTGATTATCACTATGCTGAGTATTATGTGCAAAGACATTTATAACAAATGTAGGGAGTAGGTCGTTTCATCCTATGACCGTTTCACTCTGGGCTGTTTCATCCAGGCTGTTTCATCCCAAAATTACAGGGGTCATTTTATCCCACTTATATCAGGCCGTTTCATCCCACAAATTAAAAAACAAGTATTACATATTTTTAATATTTTATTCTCGCTCTTCTCAGCTTGCGCAAACGTCAAAATAGAAGAGCATTTTATTGCTCTCACTGAGGATAGAATCACTCTCGTCACATTTTACATATTTGTCAAAAAAAAAAACCAAAGTGCAAATACAGCCCATGTAAAACAATCTTCGAATAATTGTCCAATGGGAATTTTAATTTTGTCCTCCAAAATAATATCGCTAAATATGATTCTGGGTGCTGGAAACATGATTGAAAGTAATTAGCCGAATCGTGTTCGTTCCATAAATAATATTAGTAACACATCAATTCATGAGGTTCGGTCTAAATCAGGATTTTTCCGCAAGAATATATTTCATGACTACGAGCTCCACGGAGTTTACAATACCGAAGTCAGGGTGACCCATAAGTTATAAAGAATTTTAAAAGAGCAAATAAGCGCAGATGTAGTGTTTAGCAGTCGAACTACACTGAAAACCATGTTAAACGCAAATGGCGGAATAAAACCACTAAGAAACGACCCAAAGGGTGTCATATATAAAATAAAATGCGAGTGTGATGACGTATACATCGGAGAAACATCCAGACCAATTTCAGTATGAATTAAAGAACACCACACATCAGTAAGTAAGAAAGCAAGAATACAATAAATCAGCAATTGCCGAACATATTTACAACAACCTGCGGCATGAAATTTAATGGGAAAACACGGAAATTCTAGCCAGGAACTTGACAGTGTGGAAAAACAGAGTTCTCAGAGAAGCCCTAGAAATTCAAAAACATAAGCCCAAATTAAACAGAGACACAGGACATTTCCTCCCTAATCTATGGGTAGATTTACTTAATCTTTAATCACTGTGTAGTTCATGTATTCACCCCCCCCCCCCCCCCCCAATGCCAAACTTGTTTTTTACTTTCTTAATTTTCCTGCTAATTGGTTTCTCATTGTTATTTTTATATCAAATCTTGTTAATTGTGGTTTATCTTCTATAAACGGTTTCTACTTGTTATCTTTGATCTGGTTAATTAATTGTTGTTATGGTGTTATCTGCATTAATGGTTTCTACTAGTTGTCTATATATTACATCTTTCATCTTGGTTAATTAAGTTGTTATTGTTTTATCTGCTAAATGGCTTCCAAATTGTTCATCTATATATTGCACCACATTTTTGTTAACTAATCATTATTTGCTTGATAACGATACCTGTATGTGTATTGAAACGTAGCATGTCAATAAAATTCAGAAGTAGTATACCCATATAAGTGTGTTTATTTTTAAGTTATAAAGCGTTTGATTGGCCAGCTGGAATACACATGGCCAATGAAATATCACGTCTTTTACACTTTGTGAAGTCCACCAAATATGGCTACGAAATAGCCTTAAACTGTGCATCAGAAAACTTTCAATAAGTGGCCTTTCAAAGACGAATTCACAATTTTACAACTGGATAATGACGGTAAAAACCAAACTTCAGTGCAAAATATGTTCAAGTCATCTGTCAGTGATACCATGGACCTTGTTATAAGGTCCATGGTGATACATGTTGTAGCCGGTTGGAGAATGTAATTATGTTCTTTACATTAGTTCTGTTATCAATAAATATTGTTTAAACCTTCAAATTAGGTGATCATTTTAGGAAATCACCTCATTGTAAATTCAACTCAACCTTCAGCGCATGTTTTTATTACTAATCCATAACAATTAATTACGTGTTTATTTAATAATAAATAATAAAGTACATGTTTATTTAACAATAAGTAAGTGGGGATGAAACAGCCCGGGGTGAAACGGTCGTGGGATGAACTGACTCGCATCCACAAATGTATATCCAGTGATATCTGAGACAACTCCTCTCAAAATAAATTGTAATCCTACCTTGCACCTGTTTATATCCAATTGAATGTCATCATAATTTTGAGGTACTTCTGTATTGAGTATGTTTCTAGTTTCTTTAAGCCATGCTAATATATCATCAATGTCATCTTCACAATCTCTCCATTGTTGGAGACAATCTTCAAGTTTAGCTCTATGTTCATCTAGTTGAGTATAAACTTGGTACCAGCTGTGTTCTAGTTGTGCCATACACACTTTAATTTCTTTACTAGCTTCTAAATCAGCTTGATGTAACAAAGTATTACCTAAATCATGTATTTGTTTAAAATCACTTTCTTGGTATTTGAACTGATCTTTTGTTACCTGCAAATAAAAAAAGGTTTATCATCATAATCATGAAAAGGAGCACAGCATTAATCTCACCAATCAGAAAACATTTAATCAGACAATTTTCAAGCTTGTTGTATAATCATGCAGTTGACCTTAAAATTCCTGTCTCTCTAGATGTAAAAGAATGCCAGAATAAGCATGGAAATATTTTCATCTAAAACCATTAGAGTCTAGCAGTGAGAAATATGATATTTTAGCGAAAATGCAATTGATGCAATTGGACTAAAATTCAACCTCCAGAAAAGTCTGTGTTCGAAATTTTTAGGTACAGTGGATTCTGTACGGGATCGTTACAATATGTTGGATCACGCAGAGTGTCAGAATACCCATTTTTGTAAAACCGGACATATTGTAACTTCGAAAACCGGAAGTATTATTATAATGAAGCTTTGAATCACCAGAGCATTATTCCCTATAAAAATGAAAACTGATGTACATTCAAATTTTTCTTAACATTAATTTGTATTTCATTTAACATGCTTGGGCATTTTGAATAGGTCAAGTCTGTCGATAATTTATCTTCTTCGTAGTCTTCAGTTGATCGCACACTTATATTTGCTATCGTGTGTGAATCACTGATTATATGTTGTTCTATGTCAAGACCGTCGTCACTTAGATTCTACCGGAATCTGCCTAGATTTGTCGAGTGCAAACTTAAAGACCCCATAAAATAATTATTCTTAACTGCATATATTGATAGCCAAGGGTTACTACATCCACTTTATGGCAAGTTCACACCAATCTGATTAAAATTAATTTAGATATTAACGTTTAAACATGCGACAGCTAAATACGGTTTTCAAATTTTCAATTATAACCTTAATCCGGTTGATTGGCTGGTGACGTCACAGGCACTACACATAATCTATACACATAATCTATACAATACATCACTGCCTGTACAATATATCACTGTATACACACCTCCGGTTAACACTTGTGTATTTGTCGGTCCAATTAACATTTGACTGGCGTAATCATTTCCAAAGCCGACCTTTCTCGTCTTGTTTTGTAATAGATTATATATTTGTGACTAGCATTTTTTGGAGTGTATTTCAAGATGCCACATTATCGTTGTGTTATTGAGAGTTGTGGAAATTCCAGCAAGGAAAGGGGGAATAATATACTGGCGTTTCATAAATTTCCCAAGGATGAAATCTTACAGAAAGTGTGGATTGTGTTTGAATACAATTCAAATCCTGATTGGCAACCTACAGTCAGTGAACATGCTTTTATTATTAAAAAAAGTTAAACGATGTTAGACATTATAACCTGATCTTATCGCGCAAATGTATATCCATCGAATGATTTATATTTAGATGTGTAAACATTAATCAACAAATAATACGAGGCTACTTTATTACAAAAACAACGGTGAACAAAGCTAATTAATCTGGTCGGTGTAAAAAATGATAATTACCTAATCAGTATTCTTTATTAATTTATGACCCAATCAATGTGCAACTTTAGCCTGATTGATTTATGGCAGGTATAAATGACCCTACACTTGCCATCAATACACGAAGTAGTTAGATGACCCTTCTCAATCTGTTATTCCATTAAGGTGGTTGCCAACAAAATGTATTTGTACTGTTAATTCTGACATATATTGAGATATTTTTTTTCGTATTTCATGTTTAGGCTACGGTCTATTTCAGCGTAATGAAGTCAAAGCCGCATGCAGAAAGAAAAGCGCTGTATGACGATAACGGATTGTCACTTACAAATCACATTTCATTCATGTTTGATGTTTATGACACATTTGGCATGACTTCATCTTTTTACCCCCGTACTTTTTTACTCAGGGGAAATTAGAAGAACCACAATACACTTCTGACGAAAATGTAACTCGAATCGTTTGGACTGCACACACGATTGTAAAGGGTATTTAATCGCTGCCGTGAGAAAATAGAACGACCGTACATTATGAAACAAATTCTAAATTAGAACAACGATACTTATCTGAGGAAAATATATCTCGAATCGTTTGGACTGCACGTATTAAATCGCTGTCGTGAGAAATCAAAACGACCGTACATCATGAAACAAATTCTAAATTGGATCTTAAATTAAAATTACAAAATTAATTACAAAACAAATTTTTCCTTAGTCAATTGTTTTATTTAATTAGGGGGATTAAGGAATCAGTCAGGCGTTAATGAATACACACGCCAAATGTATATAGGTAATTAAAGAATAAACATTCCGAATATGTATTCGGTCACTGTGACGTTTTTGATAATTGGCCAAGTCGTTTTACGGGAGGTCTGTATTTGCGACTTTGAGTGACGATATCTGAATTATTTTTCATCAGATTGATGTTAAACTGCCGTAAAATGCATATAGAAACCAATGTCTATAAGTTCAATCAATTTCGTTTTCTCGTTTTATGTGCTCTTTAACGTTATTCTATGTCAAGATCGTCGTCACTTAGATTGTACCGGAATCTGCCGATATTTGTCGAGTGCAAACTTAACATTATTCTATGTCAAGATCGTCGTCACTTAGATTGTACCGGTATCTGCCGAGATTTGTTGAGTGCAAACTTACATTATTCGGGTTCAATCGGCATGCGCAACGAGTGTTTCTAACAGGTGCAAGGAATATTTTTATGACTGTGAATTTGTTGAGAAATTTGTTGAATGCTTGAGTATTTGTCACAACTATAAAATTATCAAAGTAACAAACAAAGACCGACGTACGGTAGCGAGTTTTAATCTCACCGATAATTGATTGGTGTTATTTGTTTGATAATCTTTTTTGGCTTCACACCCATCGAGTTTTAATCTCACCGATGATTGCTTGCTTCACACCCATCGATTAAAAGCCGGATTATACCGTGTCGATTCAATGGAAATCATGTGACAGGACGGCCGATTGATGTCGTAATCCGGAACATAGAGAGTCCCAATTTACCAGAGATTTTATGGCTGAAGTAATAAGGAAATAAATCGGACAAGAAAATCATGTTGAATGTCACAAAGTGCCGGAATGATAAGAGTTTGGATGAGACAGAGTCCACTGTATATCATAAAATAATTATAATTCTCTTACATGGATTCTTTGCAGTAGATTTTTGATCTGTTGTAAAGAGAGATTATGGTAGTCAATATTTTGCATGTCAATATCCTTTTCATTCAACCAATCACGTAACTTCTCACTCAGATTGTTAAATAGCTGCCATTGGTTGATATTCGTATCTATAATAGCTTTCTTTTGAGCAGCTTGTCGAACAACCCTCTGCCATTGATCAGCCAATAGATGAAGTTTGTTTTTAAAATCTTCAACATCCTTCACATCACCAGTTCTCAATAACTGTTGTCCATCACTTAATATAGCATGCAATACTTGTTCTCGACTGTACCTATCAGCAATGAATTTCTACAAAAAAAAAATCAAATTGATATTTTTTATGAAATAAAATACCGGTATGTTAACCTCCATAGAGAAATGAAGTCATTGTGCCTGTTCTTGAACACACACAAGATGTAATCAGTGATGTCAAACTTATTCAATTTTAACCTAATCTATGCACATATTACAAAAAATATGGTTTGTAACATTTCCCTTCTTTGAAATTTAACAATAAACTACTAACCTCACACTTTGTTTGTTGATCTAATAGATCTGGTAAATTACCAGCTACCTCTATAGACATACTATCTTCTGTTTGTTTTAAAAACATCATCCAACTTTCACATTTAGCAGTAAAATCTTGTTGCACCACAACATTGCCTTGTAGCATTTTACACCTCATACTGGTCTCTGATAGCAACCGATACCATTTATGATTCAATTCTTGCATTCTGTTGGCATCCACAGCCATTAATGCAAGTCTGTAACCCAAATCATTGACAATATCCAAATTAATCATATTATTATTAAATTCCAGTTGAAGATCTTTAAGCTGATCAAGTCGGTTTTGAAGTCGGCTTTCAGCTGAGGATTTCTTTGGATCACCAGCAGCTAGGACGGATTCTGCATGAGACAGAAAAGCTTTCACCAGGTCATAAGCATCATGGAAATTGTTCAATTGGGTACTGTCATCTTGGAGAGCTTCGATGTGGTGTGAGACTTGTTTACGTAACCTGACAAGTCTTTGTTCTAACAAAGTTTGTCGTGAAGAAAGAGTCGATATAGTGGATTGGTCCATATTTTTAGTAAGATCATCACTAAATGTATAAAGCTCAGCCAATTTCACTTGTATATTATCTAATTCCAGATTCAAATTCTGAAAACAAAGCAACAATTATTTAAACTGTTGATAAATCATCAAGGATAATAAATTATAGGTTATAGCAATGAAATTAATTTCAATTTGATGAGCTCAGTTGAGTTTATGCACATAAACTTGGTCATTGTCTCACCTTACATCTTTCCAAATATATTGGACTATTTTCATCATGTTTAGTTTTCAAATGATTACATTCTCTCTCTTTTTCATCTAACCATGATCGTAATCTAACATATAGATCTTCATATTGCTGCCATTGACGTAATTTATCTTCGAACATATGACTACGTTTCTGTATTTCTTCATACAGATGTTGCCATCTGAAATAATACAAAAGTATCTTATAATCAGGAATTATCAACATGCATTGAAAGCATTTAACAGAGGAAAAACCCACCTTACGCTCATAACTAATTGATCAAATAATTACCTTTGTTGTACATCTGCTGCTGTTTTCTGTAATTCTAATTTAACATGTGGATCACAACTACTAGCCAACTGTTTTGATAAAACTTGAAATGCTTCTAGCTGTGGTTGATTGTGTTTTAATTCACTTTCTCTTATCTATAAAATAAGAAATGATTGCCTGTATAGTACATGTTATTGTTGTTCTTAGTGCTTAATGATATGCAACACTCTAAACCACTAGAATAGAACATAATACCATCTACTTTTGTCTATGTGTATATAGTGATGCAGAATAGAATACACGAATTTTACTAGTCTGTGTATTGAAGAATAGAATACACAATCTACCAGTCTATGTATAATAATCTACTAGCTAGCTCTGTACATATTGTAGAATAGAATACACAATTACAGTATAGAATACACAATATACATAATATACGACTATGTATATTACAGAGAATACAGGTTACTATGGTTAAAATGTGTATAACATAAAAGAATATGCAATCGAGTAAATGTAGTATTGTAAAGAATGTACAATCACTCTAAATCCTCAAATAGAAAAAAAAGTTTGTGATATCACCCTCAGTGGAAGCGGATGATCCCACGAACGAAACCAACTTTTTTTTTGAATCCACTAATATTCAGTAACACCCAACACTATAACAATTTTGAAATAAAATAAAAAATATAATTTTACCTTAAGTTTTTCTACTTGTCCTCTTAGAGTGGAGATATCCCCTCCTATTAGTCTGTAATTATTTAGACAATATTCTGTATGTGTTAATACTGTATTAAGCCCCTGTAATTCAGCTTGATAATGGAACCATTTGTCTGTCATATTCTCTACAGCATGTTCCAGGTTTCTCAATCGTTCTTCTAGTTTCAATAAATGGTTGTTGATTGTATCTATATTTTGTTGTATACTACGTTGACAACCAGGTGAGTCGTGGCATAATTCCATCAATCTGTCACCCAGATCTTTAAATTTACTGATTTCTGCTTCTTTAAACATCAGTGACTGTTTTATTGCCTAAAAATCAATAAATATAATTATTTATATGCAAACTCTTGTTCATTACTTTACTATAGAACTACACTGAGGAAGATCACAGACTCTGAGGGGTCCTTGTTGTATACAGTACTACAAAAGTGTACTTTGATTAAAGTCCGAAAGTTTTTTGGTAATAGTACTAATAGAGAGTCTATAAATGTAACCAGTAGCAGGAAAATATTACAGACATTATGTGGTGTTGTCAAAGAAATGTTGAGGACAAGGCTCCTTTGTATGTAATGTTCATAAAATTCAGTGTAATAATGTAATCAAGTGATATGTGTGTATAATCACAGCCAAGCTTTGTGCATCTCAACAACTACCTTAGACAGGCATTGCTGTAATTTTCTGTAAAGGTCATCAATTTCTAACTTCAGGTTATGTTTTGAGAAGAAGATTACTGATTTTCGCAAATGCAGTATGTAAGCTTATGCTTCTGCATTATTAGGATAGACTTATTCATGCTTCATTAATGCACTAAATAGTAGTATTCAATATGAATACATACCTTGCAGTCTGTTAAAGTTTCTTGAACTCCAACCTCATGACCCATCTTCATATAATGGTCTAACTTTGTATCTTGTTCATAAAACCAGCCTTCCAATGTTTTAAAGGCTTGTTCAAATCTGTCCCATTGTGAGTGCAAATGTTCTAGGAAATTTAAACGTTTGCTAACATTAGTCGAAACAACTTGCCACTGGTTGTTTAATTCTCCAAGTTTCTCAGCAAATGCTGCTTTCTCTGTCTCCTCCTCTTCTTCTTGAGGTTGTAAAATAGACTGATTGACGAAGTCTATAGATATCTGTTTACTTGCTAATTCTACTTTGTACTCCTGGAATACAAATAACAAAATCACTGTTAAATCTACTAATAAAGTAATCTAAGAGATAATGGCAAATTGATAAAGATGGCAAACATCTATTTCCCATAATTTCACTACATTTCTGGTAGTCGGCTACAGGGATGTTACTTTGACCGTATATTCTGGACATTTCCTACACGATCTTTAGGATGTTCGACAAGGAATATGACCTGTCAGACATCAAGATATGGTGTATAATATTCAAAATTCGAAAAAATATATTAACTGAACTGAGTGTATAAGTATTACTCGATTGTCATTGATAAAAGGCTGGATTGAATAGGTAACAAACATTATGCAAGAACTAAATCTGTCTATTAAAGGTCTTTTAGGCCTGAAATGCTATCTAAATTATTAATTAGACATTAATTAACTTATTCAGACAATAATCAACTCTCGATGCCATTGCTTGCCTGCAATATTTAGCTGATTGGAATACATTTTGTAAAGGATAATTAAAAGAAAGATAGGTTGCCAGGCAACGAAACATACGCCCACAGCAGCTCAATCGTCCGGGCAGTCAACAAGGGTTGTCGCATATTTTTACTTTTTTTGGTAATGAAACATTTGTAATACACTAAAATCTGATCATTATGTAATTATCTGAAAATCATTAGAATTTGTTTGCTTTTTATAAAGTTTTGCCCCACCCTAACAATTAGTATAGGAAACATTTAACATCATGGATTTAGCTGTTCAGTTATCAAAATTCATTGAAACTCAAAATACTTGTTCGTTTCAACACCTTAAACTCTGTGTATCAATCTGAAGTCAATCAGATTATAAGTTTGGCATCTATAGCGTCACAAGGTTTTTTGAAGTGATCAAGGGAGATAACTCTGGAAGTAATTATTTGAAATCGCTGAAAATCAGTAGGCTTCTTCGCCTCATGACCTTAAAGGGACAATAACATTCTTGCTGGCTTGGTAGCTCGGGAAAATAAATAATACCCTTATTCTAAGTACTAGATGTTTAAATGTCCTACCTGTTGTGTAAATTATCCATTACAACCTATTTTATTTGTCCAGAGGGTTCGAAAATATTTTAAAATCCAAGTCACATTTGAAAAGGTTTACGTTAGACTTTTCAAATCAATTGGTTGAATTTTTCCAATTTTTTAAATTAGGTGTGTTAAGATGAAATTTATATCATCATTTAATTGGAATATTCTAAAATAATACGATTTGTTGACCAGATTGAAGATTGGGACATATTTTTCAGTTACAACAAGAGTGTTATTGGGGCTTTAAACATTGTGTGTAAATTTAAAGTCAATCGGATATTAACTTTGGCCTCTAGAGCGTCCACAGGATATTTTGATGTGATCAAGGGCCATAACTCTGGCAATAATTATCAGAGATCGCTGAAAATCAATAGGCTTCTTCGTCTCATGACCTTAAACACTGTGTATAAATTTAAAGTCAATCGGATATTAACTTTAGCCTCTAGAGCGTCCACAAGCAATTGTGGACGCCGGACCGACGGACCGACGGGGGCGACGACAATATACGACCACATTTCAATGTGGGCATATAAAAATTGAATAATCAAGACTTTGTTTTTTTATTGTACCAACTTTAGTAATGATGATCGAGGCTAGGCTAAAATTCAAAAGCTAATATCTTGGTTCAGAGTTGAGTAATTAGACTGAACTTTTTAACAGTTATAGCGAGAACAGTCAACTCTTTATCTTAATCTCCCATAATGCCCCTTTAAGTGAACAATGTATTTATCGCATTATACAGTCTATACCACTAACTTGATTAACTACCGTATTTAATCTGCTTTGCGGGGTAACCTTACCAGCTAAAACGAGAAACCTCAAATGAGAAACCGAACGCAAAGTCCAACATTACCTAGGGTGAAGTTGACCCTTTACCTGAAACGACTCAGATAAATTCTACGCCAGGAACATTACCGGAGTATAATCTGCCAATCAGAAAGCAAACATTTGTTCTGCCTTCAGCCATTATACAGGAATACAAAATACATGTACTCCATAAATTGAACAATAAATTTATACCTTTATACCAGGGTCAAATTTGAATAACGAATTTAGATGATTCTGATTCCAAGTAGAGCATCATAATCGTATAGACTGAAAAAAAATTCTGGTCCTTGTACGCCTTATAGAAAAATATATTAGCTTAAATCCGAGTGAAAACTATTTTTACCTCACCGAAACGAAATTCAATCGTTTATATAACAGATCATGATCCCACCACTGTTCAAGAGAATGTCATCTATTATCCTATTCGGAAAAAGACCAAGCCGGGCACCCTCCAAGAAAGACAATCATATCACTTAGAAGGCTGATATGCAAGTCGAAATGTTACGATACAAATAATTGGGCTTTCAATGACTGATCCCGCCTGAGACAGAAATGATATGTAACGTTGTATAACTTTTGAACCATTTTAAATCGATATATATACATCTTAATCTGCCTTGATTGAATGACCTAATATTCAGTACATATATGTAAAATGTATCCATATGAATCGCTGCCTATTATTAGCTATTAATAGACACAATATCGTATTTACTGCAATGAAACTATGTCTTTTAAGACTCCATATAGAAATTTCCATATACAGTGGCACTTCGTTGCGATCTCACTGTCGCACGAAAAAAATCATCTCTTACCAAGGCTTTGCTTGTATGGTATGGTGCCCCACGTGCCAACTGAAAAGTTGTTCTTGACACGTTGATCCTGCACGTTTTAGTTCAATGACTTACTACTGATTTCTAACAGTCTCGCACACTCGTTGAGGCTATAAATAGCAACAGCATGCGGAAATGTTCAAAACACCTAACACTACTACAGCCGTAAAAAATCTATTGTTGACGATTCTGAATAGCAATAATATTTAACTTTTTGGTTATTACAGCATCTTTAGAAATTACGCTCGTTTTATTTTTTAAATTGCCTTATAATTAGCTGTACCATTAGAAGCTGCATATTTTGGTTAAGTACAAATAATATCTCTGACTCAACGTCCGTATGGAAGAATAATGATCAAAGCAGTAGTTTCATTTTACTTTTACAAGGTTCTTAAAAATATTGTTGAGACGCCTGATGTTGGTGCTTCTAAATTCAATTTCTTGTTCCATGTTTCGTAAAAAAAGTAGTCTTGATTATCCTGACCCGTCAATTAGACGTAGAATGATCGGTAGACTAGTTAAGCGAGACTAATTTCAAAACAAGGGCACGTAACCTATCTTTTACTCAAAAGTGTCTGGATGTTATGGACGCCACTCCAAACCATTTTTCAGTATTATTTATGTATGGTTTAATGATCATAGCTTATGAAGTACAGCATGGTCGTTTAATTTAGTGACTATAAATGTGTGAAACAGAATTTAAGGCTTTCTAAATATATTAGTATTGTGGTGTAATTGTTGAGATATTTGGAGATATTCATTTAGGGTGGGGCACCCTATGTATGGTAAGTAAAATGGTTGAAATTTGGGGTGAATTATGTGTAAAGGGTCACGTAGGTCAATAACAAACATGATAATCCATGGGAGTTGGCTATGCCTTTTTACAAGTGATTAAACTACCAATGTAATTTTAAGATTTGATTTTATAAAGAACTATTCTTACCACAAACATTTCGAGTAAGTTTTTAGGAATAATACTGACATCTGGTAAGGCAATTAAGTGTGAAAAATTGTGAGGACCACCTAATTTTTTTTGACTAATCATAAACATTATTCAGAGCACTATTTGCCACATAAAATAAATCTTTCTAGTTGAAGTCCATTGACCTTATTTTCTGATGTGGAAAATTTCTTGTGACCTAACGTTGGACTCGGTTTGCCCCAACTAAAAATTTGAAATATCATCTCTGTTCTGCTGTCCTCTTGTTTTCATAGGACCATTGGAAATTTTGTTTCCCTACAACGGACAAAACATTTTTCGGAATGAAATGCCAGCATATAAATTCACGATCCTCTGGTTGCGATATTCAAACTTGACCATCGCAGTATATTTGTGAACATTTTAATAGGAATAAAGACACTATACAAACCGTATATTTTTTAAGCATTCTATCCACATCAGATGATGCTTTAATAAGTTTATGTGGATCATCTCGTAAAGATTGTTTGATTTCTTCTAACCAGTCTTCTAATTCTTGTAAAGCTTGTCGAGAAGGCATTCTAGCCATTTGTTCTTTGTGAAGATATTTTTCAGCTTCTGCAGTATCTTGTTGGAGCTTTTCCCACTCCTTTTCAAATTTTTTTAGGCGTTCGCTTAGTCCTACTGTATTGTAAGTTTTATCGTTGAGTAATTGTTGACCAACTGTTAAAACCTTATTCTTCAGGGGAACTTTGTTTTCTACCTCTTTCTGGAATTCCTGAAAAATGTATATAAACCAACAAAGATTAGATTTCATTGACAGGTGTATATCCTTGAAAAATTGTCCAACAAATCTAGATTAAATTAATTCAATCATAGGTCTTTTCAGTTAAAATATTTGAAACATTTCGAAAAAGACATTTCTAAATAGTTATATTTCAAGTTTGTCTGACTTACCAATAATTTTTCTACTTTTCCACGAACACCAGCAATACTTTTCTTCTCTTTTTTACTCAGTTTCTTTAAACTTATTACTTTGGTATTAGTTGTAGCTAACCATGATGCTAGTATAGATGCTTCAGCCTCAAATCTTTGCAAACGATCACCAAGTGTCTCCGTTCTAAAAATACATATAGTAAACATAGATGTATTTTATATAAAAAATAATTTTATAGAATAATTCATTCCATGTTCCCCTTGTTTATGATCAGTGTATAATAATGGGTTCACACTTGTTTGAACATGTCAGATAATTTTCTAACATTTGCCCTACATGAATAATCTTAGCTTATGAACAGAAACAATTTTAGGCTGGGGGTGGGTTACACCTAAAAATAGGGTGATTCAATACAAAAAGAGAATTTGGCAGACAAATAGAGAGTTGAAACTGATGTCCTTGACAATTTCTTTCAATATAACTACATGTAAAACTTACCGTTTTAATTCCTGAGAAAGCAACGTATTTAGATCAACCCATTTATCTCCTAAGTCAGCCACAGAGGTTTCTAGACTAGTACATGTTATATTATGTAATATCTGTTTTCCTTTCTCTACAACTTGGAACACTGTTGCTTTCTGGGCAGACAACTCTTTCTGTAATCGCAATAATGTAGTCAGTTTTCCTTCTATTGTTTTTAAAGAATCACCGCTCACAATAGATTTGGGGACTTGTTTTTCAATTTGATTTAAAGAGTTTTGGAGAAGAGAATATTTTTGTTCTAGATCAGACCACTGCTTATTAAGTCTTTCTAGTCTTTGACCATGTAAACTAGCCTGATCAACAATTACATGGGTTAAATTTATAAGACGTGAATGTTCAACTTTATGTTTGTCTTGTACAGATTTATCACATTGTTCAGCTAAAACATCCAACATGGCTTTATGGTTCTCTAAGTCACTGAAAAAGTCCTAAAACACAACAAAAAGACATTCAATTATAACAAGCTCCAAAAATCATTTTTTTGGAGAAAGCATATTTTCAGTTTTTCCAATATAAAGTTCAAATGTCAAGACATATTTCATCAGAAAATCTGTTATCACATTATTACAGAACTGACAGGTGTCATATTCAAGGCCAAATATGCTTATTCTATCTTGAACGCCTGATACTACATGTACTATATGTTATATTCAAGTATCTTAACTACTTATGATTGTAGATCTAACAGATTTAGCATCTTTATTTGTAAAACATGGAGATTTTGTTGCATACCTTATGAGCTGTTAATTGTTGTTTTAAATGGTTTAAATCTTGTGCTGATATATTGTCTGTTTTTAATTTACTCTGTGCTGTTTGTAAGAATTCAGCATAATCAACTAGTAGACTTTCATACTGTTCTCTAACAGATGTTGACTGTTGTAATTCTGACTTTCTTGTTATAAGCTGAAAAAGAAAATCAGAGAAAAATAAAATAATCTGACTATTGTACATCCAAAAAGGATGTATATTATCAATCTATTCAGTAATGTTTAGTGTATTTTTGTCCTGCAATTTTTATTTTAATTTTTTTTGTTTGCTTATCTCACACTGATGCAATGAAAGTACAAAACCAATTTGACTCAAATGTACTGGCAAGACGTAATGCAGCTGAAATGTGATTTTTGGCATAGAAAGACATTTACGGACACTGGAAATTCATCAATAACCCACGTAGGCCTCAACAACTTTACACAGTGAAATCTAGGCACAAGGGATAAAGATAGGTTGCCAGGCAACGAAACATACGCCCACAGCAGCTAAGTCGTCCGGGCAGTCAACAAGGGTTGTCGCATATTTTTACTTTTTTCGGTAATGAAACATTTGTAATACACTAAAAACTGATTAAGAGTAACAACTCATTATGTAATTATCAGAAAATCATTAGAATTTGATTGCTTTTTATAAAGTTTTACCCCACGCTAACAATTAGTATATACATGAAACATTTAATATCATGGATTTAGCTGTTCAGTTATCTAAATTCATTGAAAATCAAAATACTTGTTTGTTTCAACACCTTAAACTCTATGTATCAATCTGAAGTCAATCGGATGGTAACTTTGGCCTCTATAGCGTCACAAGAATTTTTGAAGTTATCAAGGGAGATAACTCTGACAGTAATTATTTGAAATCGCTGAAAATCAATAGGCTTCTTCGTCTCATGACCTTAAACACTGTGTATAAATCTAAAGTCAATCGGATATTAACTTTGGCCTCTAGAGCGTCCACAAGATTTTTTAAAGAGATCAAGGGCCATAACTCTTGCACTAATTATCGGAAATCGCTGAAAAACAATAGGCTTCTTCGTCTCATGACCTTAAACACTGTGTATAAATTTAAAGTCAATCGGATATTAACTTTAGCCTGTAGTAGAGCGTCCACAAGCAATTGTGGACGCCGGACCGACGGACCGACGGACGGACGGGGGCGACGACAATATACGACCACATTTCAATGTGGGCGTATAAAAACTAAAATTCAGTAACATGACTGTCCACATCATGCAACATTGCTACATGGAGGAGATACCAGCAAGTCTCTGAATGGCTGGTAGTCCTCATGAATGTATGCCATGGTGAGTTCTCAGTGTTCTTTAACAGAACTGCAGCACTGGCCTAGCTTTCTTCTATTTCCATCATTAGTATTTAACATCCACTACCTCAAAAGGTGATATTGCAGACAAGTTTTAGTGCACGTTCAGGGATATACCTGGAGTATACCCACAAGGATGAGAAGGTGTCCCTATCTCTAAGCCAATGATGCTCACACCACGGATTGAAACCATGACCGCAAGCCAGAGCTAGAATTCAATGACACATCTCTGCACCATACAATTGTGATTTTCAACATTCCCTTTCTGTCATTTCAATTTTTAGTTGTTTGATATTATTGTAACATTCAGATTTGCAATATAAAAGTATATCTCTCAAATGAGATGTGATATAAGTGGTGGATTTTCATTGTGTCTCAATTATAACTGGGCAATGGGCAATTTTCCGTTCCTCCATTGTTGGTACACAATAAATAAAGATACCATAAGTACCTTTCTCTGAATATCCATAAAGCTAAGTTGAAGACTATTTAGTTCTGATGGGAAGACGCCATGGGGAAAATCAGAGGCTAGCACTCTCTCCTGATATTTCAAATCTTCTAGTTGATTTTCACACCCTTGTAATTCAGATTCAACTTTCTGTAAAAGATTGTGAAATGTTTTAAACATGAACTTTTATGTTAGATTATCTTATCTGCAAACAAATCATCACATTTAGCCAATAAATCTGTCTAGACATTTTTACAGTATTCTTTATAAATATATTTATTAAGACTATTTCAATACATGGAGACAGAGAGAAATGTGATTTATCATCCACTTGACACAAACTAGGTTATTTCTAGACTAACATGGTTCAATTTATTTCAATTAACTCACTTGCACATAGGGGTCTTTAGCAGAGAGAATAAACTTGAAGACCTGGAGAAAACCCACGAGTTTGGACAGGCATCCTATATCTTGTCACATACACCCAGGGAATCGAAACCACACAGTGGGACTTAATGACAGACCTTATGATACAAAGCACACACACTATCTATTCGGCCATCTAATCCATCTATTTTTTCAATACACATAATATTCTCACATTGAACTCATACTGGAGCTCATAAAATAACATAATGAAGAATAATGGCAAAATAGATTAATAATAATATAAGAACTACTACACATACTCTAGTTTGTGCCTATGTCTATTGATTTACTATTGAATATATATATTGAAATTTCTACTGATAGTAGATGTTGCAAGTCTGTAGTGTCTACTTATGTCTAACATAACCCCCAATATATTCAACACTACCTAAAATAAAGTGCTACAATTTAGTATATTTTAATACTAATTAACTAAGTTGCCAAGCCAAGTGAGCACCTACAGCAAATTTCTAATTCAATGATACTACTTTAAAGTTGGTCTTAAAAAAATAGCAGATATAAGTAGTTTTGAGGTATGTGTATGATGTTCTCACTATTGTTTGTGTGCTGTGATGAAGCAACAAAATACAGATGAACTTGACTTACTTGTAACTCATCAACATTGAGATCTATCAACTGATTGATAAACAAAGAGTTTAAATAGTTTGCATACAACAAACTTAAACAACAGCTAAATCTACGTACATCTACTCCAGAAGATTTTTATATACTGATATATAAATCTATTGTGAATAGTTCATCATGTGAACTAATCATCTAAGTGGCGTATTTGGGGAAGCAGGGAATATCGAATATAATTTCATTACTTTATGGGGCATACACATTAACTGACTTTATTTATTAATGCTGTTTCAGGGATATTGAAATAACCCCCTAACCCTTTAATGCGAATTTAAGTCATTTAAAAATCTTCTGGTCCTTTCCCTTTCATACATCCTTCATATGCTACTGTTTGCTTCAATTAGTTCTACAATTTAGTTTTATTAATCACACAAACTGGACAGGATAGCGTTGCTTACACACACAAGAATACACATTGGTTTACTGTAAAGAGATACACCTATAGTTGTTACTAAACTTGACTATAAAAATAAAACAAAAATTTGTATCAATTCTTACCTGTATTTGAGCAGTAAGATCTTCAACAGATGTGGATGGTGAATGATGTGAGACCAGAGATTGTGTGTCTGCTAATTTCTTCTTACAATCAACAACAACATTCTAGACATTAAAATCAATATTGGAAATTTTACATAGAAATCTCTAAAATGATTCACAAAGCAAAAATTAAGTTTATGAGTAGATACAGAAAATAATACTCGCCACTGATACCACAAACTAATTTGTATGTCTCTGTCTGGTTCCTGATTTCCATAAGGAAACCATTTTATTAACAGCCGAGATTTGATTATCATGTTGCTTCATCTTACTTTTCATTGCCTTCGTAAGCTTGTTTATTATTAGTATAATGTTTCAAATGCTATAAAAGATGTCATGACACACAATCTAGAAATACCCAACATGGGGATTTAAAACAGTGATGGGATTTTACAGAAAATAAAGGAGTACAACTCTTATCTTTATTTTAGCAGACAAATTCACACCACAATTAAAAATCACATGTCAACAAACTATTCAAATCCTGTACGTAATAAAAATAGGTGAACCTCCCAATGTTTCATATCTAATTCCCATACGGTATTCAAATTTATGTCAGTAACATTCCTACAAAATTAAACATTATTATAATAAATGAAAGGTTGCCGATCCAGCTTTGGCATCAAATTCACAACTGGATTGATGAATAGTTCGACAAAGTGCAAGCAGTGACTTCTGTTTAAGATTAGATTAATGAATTATCCGATAAAGGATTAAGTCCATTGATCATGGAAGATTAAATAGTTAATAAAGGTAGGTGTATGACACGATAAATATGTTGATCACTTAATTACCTAATCAATCCATCCTATTATCAGGTTGAGTGTTAGTTATACCCGCAGTACACTATATTAATTTTGGAATTTTGAATATTATTCACAATATCTTGGTCAGACAATTTTGGAGGTTTGGAAAATAGCATCAGACATGTTGGGAATATATGGGTAAAATCCCATCACTGATTTAAAACCAAAGAGAATTCTAGTTAAAAAGATCACTTAGATCCGAATTAATCTTCAACAAATTCTATAAAGCAATAACATTACCTGATATTTCTTCCACTTATTGTTTATTTTATATAGTTCTGTGCCCTGGTCTCTTGCATGTGTTTCTAACATAGCTACACGAGTATTCAAATTAGTTAAACTTTGTTTTATAAGTTGACCATGTTGTACGTTAGTCTGCGAGAGAAGATCTTGAGCTTGTTGATTCATCAACAATATTTCTTTTTGTAGAGACTGAATTTCTGTTTGAAGAGCCTAAAATTTAAAAAAAATATGACTTATTAAATTTAGTACTAATTATTGCAGTTACATGCTGTTATAGGCTACTATTGATGTCCATTGAATGCCGCTCAGGTTATTCAATAGTTCACTCAAGTTTATCCCTGCCGCAATTTTTATTCTATAACTACATGCAAATCTCAAAATACACTGTACTATCCAGATTATCAAAAAATAACCATCACAAACAACGTTAAAACTATTCATCATGGGTGTCACCCTTTTTTCTTTCTGTTTTACAAAAATTGTGGGTTGCCAATTGGTGACTTAATAACAGTTTGACGTAATTCGGAAAGTGATGTCATTCTGGACTAAAGTAGTATCTGTCCAAGCCATTGAATACAACCATACATTATTCAATGGCTATATTCAATGATATTTGATGGTATTTGCATGTAGTTATAGAATACATATACATTCAAATCTATAGGTTTCAATATGTTGCCAGAAGCTTGTTGAAAACAAAAATATTAAAGCTAGTATATCTAGATCTGGTTGTTCCTATCGAAATAATATTTACAGACACTTTAGTAATCAAATTTAAAACAAAACATAGATTAGAATTTCAAAACTAATTGCTACCTGATTTTCTTCAATTTGTTCATCAGTAGATTTGGTTAAGTCAGCAGAAAATAATTTTTGTTCAGCTAAATCTAACCAACCAGATATACTGAGTAGAGCATTTTGATAGAGTTGTTGAAAGGCTATAGCTTGATCTAAACGTAACTGTTTATCTACAACTTGTGTCTGTAATTCTCTCCAACTAGTATTTAAATCTGTGATAATTTGATGTACATCTGCTAATTGTGTACTTGATACTGTATCTTCATTATATGTCCATGGTCTATATTGTATACTAGATCTTCTTACACCCTGTAAAGATGCAAACAATATATAAATGTATAAAGAAATTTTTATGACAGCAAATGGAATTACAGACTTTAAACTTTAAGGTCTCGTCAACACAATACCCATTTTGAAACTTAATTATGATACTTTTGTTCTAGGAAGTCAAAATTTCCATGGACAGCAACCTTTCCGCCCACTTTTCTTCAATTTTCAACTGTCTAGGGATCTTTTATATGGACGCCAATTTGTTTATTTGTAGATCTTGTTGTTTTCATAGCATTTGAACAACTAGTTACACTTTCCTTGTCCGTCATGCTGGCTCCAACTCTTAACATGTCCAGACCGAGCTCCAAAAATCAAAATGATTCCTTTGTGGACAAGTCCTGACCAAGCTCCAAAAGTCACAATGGTTCCTGTTTGCGAAATGCTGAGATTTAAACTAAGACCATTATAATAAGCAAATATTATTTTCACGATGAAACGGCAGTTCAAATTAAGAAAAATCAATTTCCCAATAATTCTTAATCTTTGACCTTACTTATCCATTAGACCTTGCACAATCTCAGTACCTTTGGTTAAAGTGCTTTTGTCTGGCGCAAACTCACCATTTGTTTTGTTTTTATACTGTCTTCCAAGTTTTGTTTTTTCAAAGCTAAATCTCTCTTTAGATTTTCCCATGTAGCTTGCATGTCTTCTGAAGTGTCGGTATCCCTAGCTTTGCTGGTTAAAGAATTTTCCTGTATTTTTTGACCACTCACAGAAATATCACTTAATAGTAGCCTATGTTCACTTATACCAGTCAGTAAATCCTACAAGAACAGAAATAAAAACCCCATTATACTTTTATATGTGTACAATTGAATAAATTAAAGTTTTTCGGTGAGCAAATTTACAATTCAAATTAAGAAAACTGCATTCAATTTAAAGATTAAATTAAAAGAAATATATACCTTTTGTAACTGTGTTTGTTGAGGTATTAATGCTGATATTTCGGCTTCATTATCAGGAGGTAGGGTCATTTGTTTCGAATCTGTCATCCATTGTTGTAATTGTTTAATGTTTTCATCATAATCTGTCATCTCTTTATCTCTCTTCTCTGCTTCTTTAATGATTTGACGTAGGTTTGATTGTTTCTCAATTGTTGATAGTTTGAATTCACTAAGGTGGTTTTGTAATAGAGCTAGTTGATTGCGTAGTTTTTCAGCAGATATAGGAGGCTCCATTTGACATAAACGATCACACTGAACAGCCAAATCTGATATCAGATGTAGTTTACTGTTAATGTCGTTTTGTAAAACCTACAAGAATCCAGAATGAAAAATTCAAAATGTAAGAAGATAATTATGTAGCATGGAATGATGAACAATTTATACTTTATTTATATTATATTAGTTTTTGATTCTACTCTTGACCTTAATGTGTACTATACAAACCAGTCTTTTAAGTCGATTCTTTTAAACAAATGATAAATAAATATATTTTTATGACACAAGGTAGGCTACAATTTTATGTAAACATAAATGAAACCAAACTAATTCAAACCTTATTATTATCAAGCTGTGTTTGTAAACTTTGCAAACTATCAGTTTCTAATCCACTCTCAGAGTGTTCTACTCTCATTTCCATTAACCAATTATCTAATTCTGATATTTTTTTTACATAACTTTCCAATTCTTCTTGATGTCGTGCTTGATCACCAATAGCGGTCTGTTAGAGAAAATGATATAACAATTAAATCTTGTTCATTTTTAAAAGGACTTTTTTGTGGATGAATTAAAAACACATAGAATTATAATTATATTAATATACTGTAAAATTACAAAAAAATATGCAATTTAACTGTCCTAGCATTTATTCAGTTTGAAGTTAGTTTAACAAAGAAAATAGCCTTGCTTGAACAACAAGACCGTCAACTAGATTTTTCAGTATTCTTTCAGGGATTGAGGTATAAGCTTAACCAAGACGAATAACCTTGCTTGCACAATATTAAGATCGTTAACAAGATTTCTTGCATATATTAAAACACAGATAAAAAAAAAAGTGATTAAGTTTCTAACCTGTAATGCTACATCTTTATCTTTGGCCATATCATGCAAATTATCAATTTTATCAGTTAACATATTCAAGGTTGATTTCACAGTTTTATACCCCTCTGGATCAGCTGCTTCCACAAAAACACCATAATCTCTAACTTTATTAATATCACTACGTATACCTTCAATATCATCTAACATCAGCTGAAAATATAACATTCAACATAAACTCTATTTAACAGGTGGTATACAGGAAACATGGTATGCCAACTTTTCTATTTAAGCAGGGTATGCTTGCTTTTCTATTGCTTTTGTAATGTCTATCAGTTGAAGTGTTGATGGACATGCCATGGTTTTCGTATGGGGTGTGCAATAATTACATTATTTCTCTAGGACTGTGATATGTTATCTTCTTTACGTTCTGCTTACCTTATGTTCATTCATTTGGTCATCTAAATTCTCAAAATAGTTCACTTGATGTTGATATAAGTAAGACTGTATTTTCTCCATTTTACTGGTGACGTCTTGAACAGACTTCTGATAATTTTCTTGTTGTTCAAGTGCTATCAGTAATTCTTTCTCTTTATCATTGGCCTAAAATAATAAAATCATAAGGCTCAATATGTCAAGAAACAGAAAGTCATCATGTGTCATAAGCTGAATTTTTAATACTTTAAATAGACATTCATATGTTGTCAAAATTACAATTTTATGCTAACTGAAATTAATGTGAAAGGGCCAATCCCGATAATATTCTGGAGAATAAAACTGCTTAAAATCCTCTACCTAAGGGCATAGCAACCAACTCAATATTTGTGATACGTTTTCAAACAACTTAAAGTTAAACCTGCCAGTATTCATCTGGAAATGGAGATCGCTCTCCCAAGCTGCATTATGTGGTGTCTGGATAAAACCAGACTTTTATTTCATAGAAATAATATGTAGGTGCAATTTACCCCTCATTATAATGTGCAGCACATGGGACATTCACTGTATAGACCTCCAAAGAAACGAGAATTGATAATCGGATCACCCAACGGATAAATTGACTCGAAATTTTAAAAGGGTTATGTGTCCTGATAAGCATTTATGACGTTCACGTCCAAACGACTCAATATTTTGAGCTGAAATTTTGAGACAGGGTAAATAGAAAATTCCTCTAAGTTTTGGCGCTTGAATTTCATACGTACTCCAAAAAACAATATTTACATATAGCCAGTGCCCAGTGGTTACTATATATACACATTACAGCAAGTTCGCGCCAATCTGATTAACATTATTCAACATATATTAACGTTAAAGTTTCAGACAAACGAAAACACTACTTAATTTTACAATTAAGTCTTCATCCGGTTGATTGGCTGGTGAAATCACAGGAACAGTCTTTGTTTTTAATGTCTTTTATTTTGTCCAGTGATGAAGTAGTTAGTTGAGTGCCAAAACCTGCTATAACTTTTTAAAAAGACGGAAGCAAACTTTATATCCATGAACATGAATGGATTCTTTTTAGCCTTAATTTTAGAACTACCGTCGTAGGTGCAGTGTGTATTGTTTTTTATATTTCTGTTATTAGTATTTTATTTTGCTCATTTATTTGTTTCTATATAATGTACATTTCGTCTCTCATAATTCTTAATGAATGGAAGTTTTTTTTTTTCAATTCTTAGTATATTATAATTTATGAATGTGATGTATTTAAAACTGGTGAGACGTTAATAAACAACTACTACTACTAGAATATACACTATTATTATCGTATCACTGTCTATACACACCACCGGTTGACTAATGTTTATTGACGATTCAATTAATATACTGACAGACATCATTATTAATTTTAAAATGCAGCATTATTATAGAATTTCAGCGTATTATCACATCTGTTATTGTTGTATGTGTCCTTTCACAGGTATTTCGCGCCCAAATAAATCATTTTGCTAGTTTTGTAGTAAGCAGTACTGTAGGCAATGAATTTCATGCAATAGCGAGATCTCATGAAAGTGCCACTGCAGATAAGAATTTCTGTATAGAGTCTTAAAAGACGTAGTCTCAATACGGAAAAAAGTTAAAGGTGTTAATAAAAACCGAATCGTACGAAAATATGTGTGTATGTGTATGGATATATGCAGGTGAATGGAAAATGGTTAAAATATTGTACAATGACAAATTGGCTGTCAGACGTTGCAGTTCTTAAAAAATAAAACATTATTGTGTGATGACACAGAATTCAAGTAGAGCCAGCATTCATGGGTGTGTTAGAATCGTCACATTCACGCCTGGTAAAGAATTGGGCTCTAGATAAATATTGTGAAGCATTTTAAAGTTATAATTACTGTCCATTGATTTCGGGTGTTATATTCTAATAGGATATGACTAGTTTCAACATGCTGTCAACTGACTTCAAGGAGATTAAAATATCCAACAATGCAGAAACCATGAGGTGATCATGTAGATTAAGTAGGCACAGACGGCAGATTTGTTTTAATGACTTATGTGTCGATGGTTGGGGAGGAGTTACTTATTTATTTTTTCATCAAGACCAATATAATACTGTATGCGCATCGATTTTTGGGTGCGGGAGGGGACCCAAGAAACAACTTATTTCAGTTGTATTGCCTAAAACAAATTCTAAATAAGATTTAAAATTAAACAATAAATTAAAAATCAAATTATCCCGTAGATAATTGTTTTATTTAATAAGGAGATTAAAGAATCAGTCAGGCGTTAATGAGTACACATCAGGTAAGTATAGGTAATTAAGGAATAACCATTCCATATATGTATTCGGTCAAATATCGGCGTATAAAAACCTATTTCTTTTTGATCTTCAATGTCTCTCCGTTAATTGTTGCATTATTTATGTAGCATTTTATAATTTTACCATCCATCCAGACAGCTAAGGTCTTTATCAGATGGCATATTGCCTTTATGAACCAAAAGCATGATTACGTTTGTACAGTAAATGAAAGCTCTTTTTCATTGAAGGTTCCCTTTAAACTAACACTTAGTATTTGACAAAGTGATACTTTATTTTTTTGCGATAAAAGAAAATTGTCACAATGCAATATGATAATATCGATACCATGTGATTATCGGACATCAGTGAGAAAGTCAATAAGTCTTTTCTACATCAGGTCATTGGAAATGGCCTACAGAGTCACAGAGTACATTTAGCATTTTAAATAAGTGGATTAAATTGAATATCATATTGTATTTTTGGTGAGATTACTACCTCCCTTTAAATAACCTTAGTTTAAAATTTCATGGTATATCATTGCCCTAAATTGTACAGATCGTGTTTTGACTGACTTAATGAAATCTGAATTAGAACTCAATATCATACCTTATTATACCATAATCCTATTCTTAGATCACAGATACAACAAATTTAAAACCTGGGAAGATCTTATTAATATATAGATATCCTAAAGGCAATAATCCTGTTACAGTATTAAATCATTTTCTACTAGACATTTAATATCATTACTATGCAGTCATGTTGCTACTACACATATCATGTTATGAGATATCTTCACACTGGACGTTTTTCTCTATAGCTTTCACAATAAATAATGTGTTTATAATTCAAATGGAAATGAGGACCTATTGTAGAAATGAATTATTTTTGTCTATTTATTGAGTTTATAATCCCCAGATTAAAGACCATACATTAGTCCAATGACCAACTTTACGTACATCATAAACATCAAAACCAAACGTATCAATGAACTTATTCAAACAAAATACTTTTATATTAACCACTTTTTATTTATCAACATATAATGCCACCTATAAAATATGTACTCTCTAACTCTTATATACCTGTACTCAACTTATCAATAAGAGTTTTCAATTAAATTTGTTATATTTCTTGTAAGAAATGGACATTAATAAAAGCATTCCTGGAAGAGTAAGTGACAAAATAATACCCCTGACAGTCAATACCAGATGTAAGTCAATACAAATAGACCAGAATAAATCACTGTAAATTACTGCTCTGTCAGGTTAAAGTCAGATTCAGTCAGGCTGTCATCTGGTTAAACAGCATTCAACCTTGTGGGTTTCCTCCGGGCACTCCGGTTTCCTCCCACTGCTAAAGACCCCTACGCGCAAGCGAAATATTGAAATAAAATTAAACCATATATGTTAGTCCCGAAATGACCTAGTTTGTGTCGAGTGGACGTTAAACCCCATTTCTCTCTCTCTCTCTGTTAAGCAGCCAAACATGAACCTTTTACATAGGCATAAATTAAGTAGGGTTGCACTACAAATGTTAATTCAAGCATATTCTAAATCACTATCCAGTTCTGTATGCAGTGTACCCATATTGCACAATCCCAGGCCCGGATCCAGGATTTTGTCCAGGGGAGGGGGGAACACATTGGAGAAAAGGGTAATACGTTGCAACCTTGGATTGCTTGGGCGGAGACAATGCAAAAATCATCTATTAAAGAGCAGATATGTGAACAGTTTCAAAGCGAACGAAAATGAAAATCAGCTATTTCACTGGGGCTGAGGGAGGTGGGGGAGGCACGGCCCCCTGGGCCATCCCCTGGATTCGCGCCTGCAATCCCGCATAAATTTATTAGAGCCAAGTATAAAGAGCTTTTTAACAAGACAATAATAAACCCCACACTGTTCTCTATTTCTATAGTCTTAATGACATACATTCATGTTGCAGCTAATATGATGGATATTAGTTGCATATATTTATATAGAGAGACAATGAATATGCATTCCAATTCCAACTTTTTCCCCTATTATCAATCCCACTAGTGGTCTTAGTGACCGGACCAGTTTGTGGAAATGCAAGAAAACCGTAATGAGTCCTTTTGTTTAAGTGGGGTGTAAGGAAAAAAGAGTTTGAAAAAAAAATTGAATTCAGATCAAGACCATATAAACAGACTTCTCTTGACTTGTTTTTTGAAAAATAAAGTAAATTATCTTCAAAACATTTTTTTGTCATGAAATGGAACTAATGATTTATTAACTTGATTTGTATATAATTTGAACAAAAATAAATATACAACATCTAAAGAATTGAGTATAGTGACATTTAATTCTAAATCCACCTGTGATAAAGAAAACTCATTACTTAAATTTAAGTTTTTTTTTATCTTTTATAAGTTTTTCTCATCTGAGCTAACTATGTAGCATTTTACCTGTTGTTGAAGACTATTCCATGAGTTATTTAATTCTTGTAATTGGTTATTTCCAGCATCTATACTTGGTGCCAAATCACCCACAGACAAACTCTTCTGATCAGCACTGTCAGGAACTGGTAATTCAGGACCTTGTGGTATCTTATTAAAAGTAAACATTTTGTTAATACTGATCAAGGCCCATATGCTATCGCTAATATTTTGTGCATTCTGATGAAGTTAAAAACCTACAATACATGTGGGGAAATGCCACATTCAAACCAGAAGTTATGTTATTCATTTCTTAATTGTTTTAGCTTTATGATAGAAAATAAACCTAATACCGCTATACTTCCAATATATACAATTACAACAAGCAATAAAGCAAAGATTAAAACTGAAATTAAATATAAAATATATTTATAATAAATATAATCTTATTGAGAACTTTTGCATTGGTAAGAAAGTAAACATGTCATCAATTCACATGTACTTGTGACATGTTCCCATACATCCAATCAGGTATATCACGATAAGTTAAAATTGATTCCTTTTGCTATGAATTACCATGTTCATCTTAACTTGTACGGTATTAATACTGTTTGATTAATCAAATTTCTGATGATTCAAATATAATTGGTTTATTTATTCAAAATGCTGCACTACAGTACAGTAAAATAAGATATGATTAGATATCATTTTCATGTTCATTTTTGCACTGATGCAAAAGGTCTCTAATATTGATCTACAAATACATTTACCCTACTACTGTAGTGTGTTAAATTAACTTACTACTAAGTATTATAAGCAAAGAGCTGCAGATATTAGAATTTGAGATATGTATTTTCTGGTATAAGTTTGACAATTGCAAAAATGTCACTTAAAGAATTAAACTGAATTGAAGATATGTATGAAGCTGAATAAGGTAGTAAAAGTAGAAACATAGACAACAATCAACAATAAATTATGGTGTAATGAAGTCTTAAAGAATTTTTTTCGGAATAAGATCATTCTGGTTTATTCCCGCAGTTATTTAAAAATCAAGGTAAATTTAGTATAAAATTCTGACAGTATAATATGGACACAATAAAACAAAAACAACCTTGTTTAGACTGAACTAAATATCAATATTATGTTGTTTCTATATAGAATTGTACTCACAATGGGTACTCTTTAAAAGATCATAATCTTAGCAGAAAATTTGAATATAATCTTGTGTTTGATATACTCTTGCTATAATTGCTTGGATGTGTTATAACAACTGACATAAGTAGGATTAGGATACTAGCAGAAGATTATAAGCATACATCCTTTCACCAGCACATAGTATACTCTACCCACCCTTCCTGTAGAATTCCACAATTTATGTCGAATACCAATAACGCGATTAGTTGCTGTATATCTTTCATTTACACCCAACACCGGAGTAGAACAAACAGTTGGAGAGGAAATAGGGCTATTAATAAAAGATTTGTTCTGTAGAGGTGTTAAACTTTGAGAATTCAAATGGTCTTCTACAGAAACAAGTTTTGAAGACGTTAATGTTTTTCTAAAAGATGGATCGTAAGATTTAGATGGAGTATTTCCAGTTTCAGTTCCAAATGTTACCTTGCTTTTTCCGGATGATTTTGAAAATATATTTCCACCTGAAGAGGTTCTGTATAATTTGGATTGTTTGGGAACTCTTTCAGATAAAAAATCTTGCTGTGAAGTTTCAATGTCCAAATCACTGCCTAGTTCTAAAGGCGGGACTATTTTCTGAGTGAAATTTTCCAGTTCTACATTCCTTGAATTTCCTGCAGGTAAACTTTGCACACTTCCATGAGTTATACTGGTATCACGTTGCAAAAATAAAGCACTTTCACTAATGGAAATTTTGGCATTTTTCATAGTATTTGTAGATTTGTCGGACATATTTGACCATGATAAGTCTGGTTGAACTGAAACATCTGAGTACCTTGATGATGTAAGCCCTGTGCTGTCTATACCACTATCAAAATGACTATGACCTATAATAGGTAGACTACTGAAATCTCTGGAATTATAACTCGAAATTAAACTACTATGACCACTAGAATCTGGGAAGAAACGTCGTCGCATAAACATAGGGTAGTGATGTCGACTTCTTTCCGAAAGTTGTCGACTTTTTTCATTTAAGCTGTTAATTCTATCCTGATAGTTCTTGATTTGAGCAGCTAAGTTCTGAAAGCAAGCAGGTGTGTTATCTAACATGCACACATACATTAAATTAACATGCATTTTACAAACATCCACCATCTTTTAAATTCCTGTTACCAAAATTAAAATAAAATATCAAGCACGTATTAGGTACTAGAAATTAAGCTAATCTATTGGATTATTTCTATAGGCATATTTAATATAAATAATGATACCATTTCCATATCGGAAAATTAAATTAGACTAATTTCAAGATAATATGCTATTAATTGCAGGCCTCTTTTTATATTATTAGACTATAGGTTATATATTAGGTTTTTCATTCTTGTATATAGCGTCTGTCATTCAAGATGCAAATTCTTAAACAAATAGCAATCTTTATTCAATGTTTTAGGTTCTGATTTTAAAAGAAAGTATTACCAAATATTATTCAAGACTTCAAGTCCATTACAGCAAATTAAACTAACTTCAAGGCAACTTGCTATTAATTGCAGGCCTCTTTTTATATTATTAGACTATTGGTTATCTATTGGGTTTTACATTCCAGTAAATAGTGTCATGCAAGATGCAATTTCTTTAAAGAATAGCAATCTTTATTCGTTGCTTTAGGTTCTGAGTTTTTAAAGAAAGTACTACCAAATATTATTCAAGACTTCAAGCCCATTACAGCATATGGGATAAATATAAATACATAGTAAACACATAAAGTACATACATCTCGTTCAGCTATCTGTTGTTTAAGAGCCTCCACACTTGAGGCCATGACTGGAGAGGCCAAAAGTTTTTGTTGTGCTTCTTGGACGGCATTGTTTAGGGTTAATAATTCTGTTTGATATTGTTCCTGTTCATTAACTGCTGTGGTTAGCTGCTCAACACGATCACTGACTTCTGCTTCCAACTGAGAAATTTCTGTTATAATTTTTGATCCATGGGATGGAAAAACATCTACATGTAATTCTTTATATTTCTGTACAATATTTTTCGCCTTTTCTTTGTTAGTTGTGGCATCAGTTAATAATTTCTGTAAACAAAAGAACAAAAGCATTTATCAAAAGAATATAGGTAATCTTAAATGGGTCAGTAATGATTGTCAAAATGAAACAAAATTTTGAACAATCAATTCACAACTGATTTTGGTTATTAGTCAAAGAAATCAATGACACTGGTCCCAGAAACAAACAATGGTGAATTCTGTTCATTTGTGGAGCAATTTTTCTATGTTCACAAATGCTACACCGATTAAATACCTCGCTTAAACGTAATTCTTCTTTCATATCATGTGATAGGTCACGACTGGATAATACTGTTCGTGCATGTTCCAACCACAATGTAACATCCTCCATTTCTCTTTCATATGCATCTATCTCTGTGTTTACGTCTTGCAGTGATTTAAGTTTTGTGTTTGTATGGGCATGCAGATCTTCTATTTGTTGCGTTAAAGTTGACATTGTTGTGTTCACTTCTTCGATGTCAGTAACATGATTCAGTTGTTTTACAACTGGTTTCAAGCTTTTTAACTTTTCCTTGCTCTGTGCAATATCTGTAGAAACCCTCTGGAAAGATACAATTAATTAAATGACAAAAGTTCCTTTGATGGTGAACAGAGTACTTTAATTAAACACTCTGTGTCAAGCTGGAAGTTTTAAGTAAGACATACCATCAACCATCTTGTAAATGTTCACTTTATTAACTGGAGTATATTAATAATATGGTGAGTAGATAGTAAGAGATAAGACATGTCCAGTATATTATCTTCAATCGATATTAATATGAACCCTTAATAAATCACAAGCCAAATATTACTGTTAACTTTTTATATTGATTTCTTAGACGCAAAGTGCAAATATTGAACCTGCTCATTATGCTTTCTTTTAATGTCCAACTGAAAGGAATATTCAGCAGGTTGATTGTAAATATATTGTAACAATAAAATACAATAATATGTGGGAATATTTTGACAATAGAATAGCAACAATAGCGTTATTGTTATATTGTAAAAAGAAAAGGAAACATGCTTTAAAGTAAAGAATAACACTTATATTAATACATGTTTACCTTTTGCTTTTACATGTACATTTATACCAGTCTTATTGGTAGTTATTAAACAATATATTATAGATACATCAAAGTTTTACTGTGAACTTAAATCAATCTAGTGCGATGATGAGTGTGATACTGTCTTGATTTTATGATATCTCATGGTTGAATCTTAAATTTTCTATTCCCGTACGTATGACAGATAAATAATTTAGCATCATGATGTTATGTAGAATAAACTACTTTAGGTAAATAATGATACCTCATACTGAAATTACAAGTTACACAGCAGGCTCGTTCAATACGAATTACATTATTTTGTCTGATCTCTATCTTCACATTTTATAAATATTAATTACACATACCTTTGTTGTCTTTAAGTCATCTCTTACATTGTCAAAGTCTGACCAATCAATGTCTGATCCTACTTGCACAGCAGTTTTATCTGCCCACTGCTTTATAGTAACAGTAGCTTCTTGGAAGGTAGTATGGAGTTCAAATGCTTCATTGAGTTTTCTTGTCTTTTCAGCAACTTTAGCTTGGACAGAATTCCACTGACGATTAACATTAGCAAGGTTTTTCTGTACAGACTGTTTTTCGTTTGGATCCCATGAATGTCGAACAATATCGCCCCCTTTGCTGCGAAGTTTGTCCAATTCTTCTTTGAAATTGTCTAAATCAGACAATAAATTCTGTGGAAATTAAATAAATAAAAAATTCATTCTGTGGAAATAAAACGATAAAGTTCACAAATTTTGAATGACAATGTAAGCTTCTCTGAACAACTTTGTTCTGTATTGCAATGATATAATAATAAACTTACACAAAACATATGTCAAGTCCTGACAATATTTCAATAGCCATAAATAAAGTTTGCATACACATCAGATAATACATAACTACGTCTACTGTGAAGTAATTATAAAGGTCTCATAAATAGCTAGTATATGAATTAAATCCCTAATAATGAGCAAAACAGACCTTTTAATACTGAACTCATAAAATACATGACATACATTCATATAGAATACCTTTATACTTATCTTTCTTGTTTATTGGTGGGTTTTATCAAAAGGAAAGAAAATTACAGGCCCAAACAAGAACCTTAAGCCCAACAAAAACTGTGTGTGACCATATCTCTCCATTATTTGCTAGTAGGTAATAAACTTGAAAGTTAGTGTGTTTGTTTTTCAAAGCCAATCTTTTCTAAGGTGTTAATTTCTTATTATCAAATGGTGTTACAACAAAAACATTTCCTACATGACCATGGAACAAATTCCCCACCATTGGCAATTTGTCAAATTCTATAATGACCTTCATAGTGTAAACCCAAAATGAGACCCAATTATGAAACATAATTATTTAATATTACTATGGTAGGCCTATATAATGATACCATACATTTTGAACATTCATATATGAAGATTGTCAATAATGATGATTGTGAGGACTATTGTGTTTCTCATCATTTAAATAATTTAAACTTAATTATTGATTGGCAATCATCTCCAGAATTGATTGGCAATCATATCCAGAAAAAAACTAACTGTTAATATTTACAGTTCAAAATTTGTTACATAGAAATTCTCAAATAAGAATATTACAAATTTGCATTGTTGTTGATTTTATAGTAAAATAAACTGAAAATATATATTGATGAGACATTTTAATTCCCTAATCAAACAGACCATTGTATTACAATCTTCAATAATTGACAAGTGATTGAATTTCTTTTTATCCCTCATGCAGATTAGGGATCACACTTATATTAAAGGCTTACAGAGTCAACAGGTCTATATCTAATAAGGTTTATCTTGTGTGACGTAGGTAAATAAGATATACAAGTAAATAAAGGAACTACTTCAAATAAACATATCCTGTTTCAAGAATATTAAACTCAGTTTTTAATGGTAGTTTGTAGTTCAAGGGGTTAATCCATATAAATTTTTATCATACTCAATAATATATTAACATGAAATGTTTACAATACCGAGATAGTTTATTTAATGGATTTTCAATAAGCAGGCCAGACTATTATAAATTGTACTGTAGTCAACAACCAGTAAGAGATTTCTATATCTAGGATACCTCCAATAACAAGATACCAAATTAAAGATAAGTTGCCAGGCAACGAAAAATGTAGAGCGCCCACAAAATATTTCAAAGTGATCAAGGGCCTTAACTTTGGCAGTAACTAATGGGAAATGCTGAAAATCAATAGGACTCTTCTTCGTCTCATGACCTTAAACATTGTGTATAAATTCAAAGTAAACCTTAGCCTAAAGAGCGTCTACAATATTTTTCAAGGGGCACCAGTGCCATAACTCTGGCAGTAACTATTGGAAATGTTGAAAATCAACAAGATTCCACGTCTAATGACCTTGAACACTATGGATAAATCTAAAGTCAATCAGATATTAACTTTAGCCTCAAGAGTTTCTATAAGATTTTTCAAAGGGGTAGTCACGGGTCATAACTCTGGTAATTGCTGAAAATCAATATAGGCTTCTTTGCCTCATGACTTACACACTGTGTATTAATTTAAACTAAAGTCAATCAGATATCAACATTAGCCTCTAGAGCGTCCACTAGATTTTTCAAATAAATCAAGGGTCATAACTCTGGTAGGAACTACCGAATATATAGTGGAAAATCAGTAGGCTTCTTTGTGTCTGAATTTAAAGTCAATCAAATATTAACTTTAGCCTCTACAGCGTCCACAAGATTTTTCAAAGTCCTCAAGGGCCATAACTTTGGCACTAATTATCAGAAATCGTTGAAAATCAATAGGATTCTTTGTCTCATGACCTTAAACACTGTGCATAAATTTAAAGTCAATTGAATATTAACTTCAGCCTGACAGTCCGGATGACGGACAGGTGGCGACAACAATTTACAACCACAAAAAATTTCAATTATTCAATCTATTCAAGAACAAACTTTTTTTTCATGTAAACTTATAAACTCACACTTTTGAAGTTTGTGTTAAGTAAATATTGTTATCTGAAGGTAAACACTATCGGTAATTTATAGAACCAATAAATATATGATTACATAACACTTCACAAGAAATTTTTGTCTCTCTTATTGTCAAAACTGATATTTGTATTGGTAATAACATTAATTTACCACAGTGGTTGTAAGACTAATACATTTTATAATATCTAGAAATATACAGCACAGTTATATATATGCCAGGTTTAGGTGATATCCAACGTTTCGTCAGTAAAAATACTAACTTCTTCAGGGATCGCAATTATCATTATTAGATCCCTGATCCTCTTCATCAACATCCTCTACAGAACTACAGTCAGTATTTTTTCCTGACAAATGGTTGGATAAAACGATGATTTTCTGATATTGCATTCTATTAATTATTGTATATCAGAGAGAGAGAGAAATGAGGTTGAACGTCCACTTGACACAAACTAGGTCATTTTGGGACTAACATATGGTTTAATTTTATTTCAATAATTCGCTTGCACATAGGGGTCTTTAGCAGTGGGAGGAAACCGGAGGACAGACAACCCTAATCCTTGTCACATACAACCAGGGAGTTGAAACCACGTCAATTGACATTGAATATCAAATGCATCATTTTGACTTTGTCAAAATTGATTCCAACAAACCATCTGTAATAGGTTTATATTACCTGTTTCTATTGATTGACAGAGAGGGAGAGAGAACACAAACAAGGTCATTTCGGGACTAACATGGTTTAATTTTATTTCAATAATTCACTTGCGCGTAGGGGTCTTTAGCAGTGGGAGGAAACCGGAGTTGAGAAGGCACCCCTATCTCCATGCCACATACGCTCACACCAGGGCCTATTGATTGACAGTTTCTCACATTTATATGTGGGCGTATACAAAAAAACAGATGAAACTGTTTATTCAAATTAAAGGGAGCTTGTGCAAGAAAATTAACAGGGGTATGTTCAAATTTTTAATAAAGTAATTTCGATTTCACTCTCTGGATTGATGTCCCTCTGAAATGGATGCCCCTATGCAACCCACCTGCTCTCAATACACCACTAATAAAGTAACATGCAGCATTATGTGAATTGCAGAAGAGAACCTCTACTGTCAAGTGCCATTTTTAGAAGAATGAATTACAGAGTATTTTTAAAAGACCACATAAAATAATAATTTTTAATTGCATATATTGATAGCTAAGGGTTACTACATTCATTTTACGTCAAGTTCACTCCAATCTGATTAAAATTAATTGAGATATTAACGTTTAAACATCAGACAGCCAAAAACGGTTTTCAAATTTTCAATTACAACCTTTATCCGGTTGATTGGCTGGTGACGTCACAGGCACTACACATAATCTATACACATTATCTATACAATATTTCACTATCTGTACGATATATCACTGTATACACACCGCCAGTTAACACGTGTGTATTTGTCGGTCCAAGCATTTTCAAAAGCCGACCTTTCTCGTCTTAAGTTATAATAGATTATATATTTGTGACTAGAATAGATTACAATTCACTAGTTGATCAACATCTCCAGCCCGTAAATCAGTACGTAATATTCTAACACGGTTATCGGTAGTCATATCGACAAATAACATGTCTTCTAAAGGTGCGGCAAAAGGGGAGAGAGCCTCCTAAGCTGGTATCTTAGGTACACGGTAACGTCGCATTCTGATTGTGAATTAAATAATAAAGTAAATTGTTTTTTTTTCTTTATATTATATAAAATTATATATTATTAATATTACATTGGTAGTTTAGTAATTTGTAAAGATAGGTTGCCAGGCAACGAAACATACGCCCACAGCAGCTAAATCGTTCGGGCAGTCAACAAGGGTTGTCGCATATTTTTACTTTTTTTGCTAATGAAACATTTGTAATACACTAAAAACTGATTAAGAGTAAGGGCTCATTATGTAATTATCAGAAAATCATTAGAATTTGATTGCTTTTTATAAAGTGTTACCCCACACTAACAATTAGTATATACATGAAACATTTAATATCATGGATTTAGCTGTTCAGTTATTAAAATTCATTGAAAATCAAAATACTTGTTCGTTTCAACACCTTAAACTCTGTGTATCAATCTAAAGTCAATCGGATGATAAGTTTAGCCTCTATAGCGTAACAAAATTTTTTGAAGTTATCAAGGGAGATAACTGTGGCAATAATTATTTTAAATCTCTGAAAATCAATAGGCTTCTTCGTCTCATGACCCTAAACACTGTGTGTTAATTTAAAGTCGATCGGATATTAACTTTGGCCTCTAGAGCTTCCACAGGATTTTTTCGAAGTGATCAAGGGCCATAACTCTTGTAGCAATTATTGAAAATCACTGAAAATCGATAGACGACTTAGTCTCATGACTGTAAACACTATGTATAAATTTGAAGTCAATCTGATATTAACTTTGACCTCTAGAGCATCCACTGTGTATAATTTAAAGTCAATCGGATATTAACTTTGGCCTCTAGAGCGTCCGCAGGATTTTTTGAAGTGATCAAGGGACATAACTCTGGCACTAATTATCGGGAATTGCTGAAAATCAATAGGATTCTTTGTCTCATGACCTTAAACACTGTGTATAAATTTAAAGTAAATCGGATATTAACTTTGGCCTCTAGAGCGTCCACAAGATTTTTGAAGTGATCAAGGGCCATAACTCTGGTAGTTATTATCGAAAATCGCTGAAAAACAAGGGCTATAACTCTGGCACTAATTATCGGAAATCGCTGAAAATCAATAGACTTCTTCGTCTCATGACCTTAAACACTCTGTATAAATTTAAAGTCAATTGGATATTATGACGATAAACACTCTGTATAAATTTAAAGTCAATTGGATATTAACTTTGGCCTCTAGAGCGTCCACAAGATATTTTCAAGTGTTCAAGGGCCATAACTCTGGCACTAATTATCGGAAATCGCTGAAAATCAATAGGCTTCTTCGTCTCATGACCTTAAACACTGTGTATAAATTTAAAGTCAATCGGATATTAACTTTGGTCTCTAGAGCGTCCACAAGATATTTTGAAGTGATCAAGGGCCATAACTCTGGTAGTTATTATCGAAAATCGCTGAAAAACAATAGGCTTCTTCGTCTCATGACCTTAAACACTGTGTATAAATTTAAAGTCAATCGGATATTAACTTTGGCCTCTAGAGCGTCCACAAGATATTTTGAAGTGATCAAGGGCCATAACTCTGGTAGTTATTATCGAAAATCGCTGAAAAACAATAGGCTTCTTCGTCTCATGACCTTAAACACTGTGTATAAATTTAAAGTCAATCGGATATTAACTTTGGCCTCTAGAGCGTCCACAAGATATTTTGAAGTGATCAAGGGCCATAACTCTGGTAGTTATTATCGGAAATCGCTGAAAATCAATAGGCTTCTTCGTCTCATGACCTTAAACACTGTGTATAAATTTAAAGTAAATCGGATATTAACTTTGGCCTCTAGAGCGTCCACAAGATTTTTTGAAGTGATCAAGGGCCATAACTCTGGCACTAATTATCGGAAATCGCTGAAATTCAATAGGCTTCTTCGTCTCATGACCTTAAACACTGTGTATAAATTTAAAGTCAATCGGATATTAACTTTAGCCTGTAGAGCGTCCACAAGCAATTGTGGACGCCGGACCGACGGACGGACGGACGGACGGACGGACGGACGGACGGACGGACCGACGGACGGACGGACGGACGGGGGCGACGACAATATACGACCACATTTCAATGTGGGCGTATAAAAAAGGCATAGCCAACTTTCCTGTCATATGCGACATGCTTTCAGCATGTCTGTTATTGGCGTACGTGACCATTTTCAGCTTTTTCGCGCCCAAATCAACCATTTTACACATTTTTTAGTAAGCCATGCCTAATATGGTAGACGAAGATTTCCATGTGACATTGAGATCGTGTAACGCTATTTTAGTGATAACGGAGCTTTTTGTTATATATACAGAGTAATTATTCGACAAATACGAGTGAATTTGAGCCATGTTACTTTCGCTATTACAAACTATCAAAGCTATCGATAGTTTGCTTGACTATCGCAATTTTTATCCATAGTTTATTTTTTTATATCGATACACACTATCGACAGTCAAACTATCGCGATGCATCGATTGTTCGATGTATCGTTACACCCCTAATGATTATTATTTGAAACCATTTCGTTTCTTAAAAGCCGACAATTGATTATTTCTATCGGCTTAAAAGATGTCCGTAGCGCCAGCTATAACAATTTCACACCAATCATGTTTCAATCAGAAGCCAATTATTGTTGGCTTACGGTCGGCTTATTCTGATAAAAAAAAAACCACATGGGGAATATGGCTACAACAACTGTCTTTATTCCGTAGTCAATTGTTATTTAATTAGGGGGATTAAGGAATCAGTCAGGCGTTAACGAATACACACGCCGGGTGTACATAGGTAATTAAGGAATAAACATCCTGAATATGCATTCGGTCACTGTGACGTCACTGGCGTCTGAGGGGATTAAGAGTGTTTTCAATAATTGGCCAAGTCGTTTTTACGGGAGGTCTATATTTGCGACTTTGAGTGACGATATCTGAATTAATTTTCATCAGATCGACGTTAAACTGCCGTAAAATGCATAGAGTAACCAATGTTTATAAGCTCAATGAATTTAGTTTTCTCATTTTATGTGCTCTTTAATACAAATACACTGCTTTACGTTATTAAAGACTGACTCATTGAGTGCCACATTCACCTCTATGTACCATAGTTAACCTACTGAATGAAAACAAAGTATGAAGTGATATGTGTATGAAATAGCCATTACAAGACATACTCAGACAGACTTTCTATTACAGTATGTGTTTAGTTTGTTGATTGAGTAAGAGATAGGATTTCTTATTGGTCAATATGAATCAATGGAGCGACAAATAGAACACACCCAGTTGCCATAGCAACCACATGTAATGACCATTATATAGAATCTTTGTACAATAGTGATATAATATATAACTGATTAAACAGTTCTGTCAAACATTCTAATTTATTCAAGTGGCATTACTTATTCAAGACCATTTAAAATAAATTGCATTGCATTTTATCATGAATCTAAGTAAGCTTATTCATCTTACCAAATGTTAATTGATTGTAACAAATTTTTATCTAGTGTATCTAAATGTGCAACACTTCTTAAAAGGAAATATCTTATTAAAGTTTTCAAAAATTAATTTGATCCATGTACCTAGTTTTATGTGTACAGACATTCTTATCAGCAGTGTTCAATCTTAACAATATCCACCATGCTTTGCTTATGCAGAATCTATGCACCTTATTCATATACATGATCTATTTTTGTCCCATACATATCTGTTTATAGTGTGACTTTTACTGGATGAAGGTTTACAATTTAATATTTGTGCTTAGGTCCATTTAATATTTGTGCTTAGGTCCTACATGTGTGCTATTTAGCAACACTAGACCAGACAAATGATCTAAATGCTAACCTATCATTTTGGAAATCATTTTAAGAATTCAATATTATCTATTTGTTAATTTGAATTCTTACTTCATAAGTACTAGCAATAATAGACCAAACAAATGAATACATGTAGTATCATTATTATAAATCTTCAGAACACATTTCAAGATTATTAATTTGTTCTTTTTTATTAATTAAATGTTATCTTGGCATGAATTCTACTTCAATTATGTCCTGTGTATTTTTGTCAGTTCAGCTCCTAAATGCCATTGAAACTATTTAAATGATATTGCACACACAGTTTCACAGCCAGTTTTTATTCCCAAAAGACTTATCTACTATCATGTGAAAATATTAATCCACTGGAGTAAAATTTTTGAAACACAAAAAGGAAATTAAATAAAAAAACAAGACACAAAATAACATTTGGAATATGCCTTCAATTAAGTCAGAGCAAAGAGTATTGTACTTACATTGTGAACTGCCATACTTTCTTTTATATTTACAATTGGTTCTTGAAGTTGTGTTTCTGAGGTGTTCAGCCAGGTTGTCACACCAGTCAAATTATCCAAGAAAATTTCTCTGTCCTCTTTAAGATGCAGAAGGTTTTCAGCTGTCTGTTTAAGCCATTGAATAACACTAGCTTCCACTTCTCTCATAGTAGAAAGTTGTGCTAACATATCTTCTGGCAGTTCTCTCCCTTGAACCCTGTATTTACCTTCCTGTATCTTTTCTAGTGTTCTTGCTTGTTCCAGGGTTGACGATATGTCATGCTCATAAACCTTGAATTTAGATTTAGTTTGATTTAAATTTCCCCCCAAAAAAGTAGATCTATGTTTACTAGTATACATTTATAAATTTCATAATACAGCAGAAATATCAAAATTGTAATCAATTAATGTTAACAAGCCAACAGTGAGACTGATGTCCCCCGCCGAAATCCCAAAATAAATAGAAGACACATATTAATTAATCACACATTTATTTTTTTCAATGTATCGAGCAATCAAACTGTACACGAAGTGTCATCCAAAAGTGTTTTATAAAGAAAAATGCTAAAACCGACGAGAAAAATGAAAATGTACCCTAGTTAGGGGGACCCTAAAGACAGACAAAAGGGCCCCTCTGGCCAAGGGAAAGGGCCCTCGTGTCCAAGTCAATCGTTTCTATACATTTTTACAGTCGAATCCATTATTAAATGAGAATGCAGTCATTGTATTGGCATAAAAATCATCAATCAAGATGAAGCTAAGTTATCTTGTCCCAAAGTATCAACCAATCAAATTGCTTATCTCTGCTTACCCTACGCGGAAAATGCTCATCTTCGAACTCCATCAAGGCATTGACCTAATAAGCATATACACCAAGTTTGAACATTTTAACTCAATTAGAAGGAGAGTTATTGTGTTCCAAAGTCTCGACCAATCAAATTGCTCTGCTTACCCTGAGCAGAAAATGCTCATTATCGAACTTAGTCAAGGTATTATTGTAATGAAACTATACACCAAGTTTCATCACTCTCACTTAATTAGAACTAAAGTTATCGTGTCCCAAAGCATCAACCAATCAAATTGCTTATCTCTGCTTACCCTAAGCGGAAAATGCTCATCTTCGAACTAAATCAAGGCATTGACCTAATAAACACATACACCCAGTTTGAACATTCTAGCTCAATTAGGAAGAGAGTTATTGTGTCCCAAAAAGTGTGACGGACAGACGGACAGACAGACAGACAGACAGACAGACAGACGGACGAACCCATTTTAATAGTCCCCCAACTTTCTTCGAAAGACGGGGGACAATTATTTTTCAAAAATATGGATAATTAAGTATATTTTTAACCTGTTCAAAGCGAACATTAAATGACCAGTTGTTACTATATGCACTTTACAGTAAGTTCACACCAATTTATTAAGCGGCATCTTCACTAACAGTCGCAAATATAGACCTCCCGGACAAACGACTTTGCCAATTATCGAAAACACTATTAATCCAATCGGACACACACCAGTGAATCCATAGTGACTGAAAGCATATAAGGAAAGTTTATTTTTGAATTACCTATATACAGCCGGTTGATTCCTTAATCCCCTAATTAAATAAAACGATTGACTTAGTAAAAATATTTGGAATGTCAATAAACACTAGTATAATCACATGGGTGTGAACTTGCTATAATGTGTATATAGTTATCTTGTGGCTATAAGTACATATAATTTGGTTCGACCATTTGATGTGCTCTTTAAGATAGTGTCTCACCTTAATTTGTGTTAATATTTCTGTGGTTTCTGTATCTGGAGAAATCTTCATGACATTTGCCTTTGTGTTGTGAAGTCCTTCTATTAACTCAGTTATATCAGATTTAAATGATTCTCTATCACACAATTCATCTTTTATTGTTTGTAGTTGTTCTTTAGCTTGTCTTTGTAGCCTATAAAAAAATAAGATATTGTAGATGCATGTTTTTGATTGTAATTTTGAAATATAGACACTTAAATTAAAACAAATATAGATATTTTTGTAATTAGGAAAGCACTTTCACTAAAAAATCTCACTGCTGTATAAAGAACATTATTACACATTGAGGTAAACAAGGCAATTGATGCAACTAAGCTGAAGCAATCATTCATTCTCTTTGGAAAAATGGTGCACTCAAACTGTGTACATCTTCATTCACATGAAAACAGATACCAACTGATCATGAATTGAAAATCATAATAATTACTACTTGTGTGTTTCTGATGGATTAGACGTTTGACACATGCATTTATTGTTTTGAAATTATTTGGGATGCTGCATGCAGTGAAACAGCATAAGGTTACCAGCAATCATTGTGATTTTTGACAATTACTTTGTACATTTTTTATTTCTTTTTTAGCTTAGCCAATCTGTGAATTTCAAATCATACCTTTCATATCTTTCAAGCAATGCAACTGAGGTGTCTTGAGACAGAATTTTAGCTTCAGCTGTGGGAAGGGTTTTCTGTAAATCTTGACCCGATTTTTTCATAATATCTATCTGCGGTTCTAATTCGTTCAACATTTCACATACTTCCTGTTAAAAAGACACATGCATATCTATTAGAAAATACATTGGCTTTTTGTATTAAATAGAATGACTGATAAATAACATGACTCTAATGATGCAAATGACTCTGGAAATTATTACAAATTAATTAGCAAACCATTACAACTCCACTTATTGAAATTGTACATACTTGTGATCAACTACATTCTAACGACTGAATATAACTAACTTGTAATGTATTGACTTGGTCAACCAACTCTTCATATCTTATCAAGCTAACATTTACAGAAGAAAGTTTAACTTCTGCTTTATGTAATATATCGTCTACTGATGTCATTGTAGCACTAAATCCTTCCCACTGACCACAGATTTCCTGAAAATATGATCAGTATCATCAATATACATGTACAGATGATATCCTATATGAAAAAATTTCACAATTCAAAATATAGAAATGACATGTGGTTTTAGGGCATGTCAGCTCCAACCGGGCTATATTGCACCAAAAATTTAAAATATAAGTGAAAATGAGTAATGACCTCTCTTCCAGGGAGACAGGATCTGCCTGAGAAACCTTTTTGGGCCATTTCATATCAACTGGACATATGGTGGAAACATGACCCCCACCAGCACCTCCCCCCCCCCCCCGCGAAAAAAACATATATGTTATAGTATACGGCCTTAAACTAGCAAATCTGATATTTTATCTTCATGGTCCAAAACTAATTTTGCTTTTGGTGCATGCCTGATCCTCAAGGGCAGAGGGCCATGCTCAATTTTTGTATGTGTACGTTTTGTCACGATCATTCTTAAGGTATAAGGAATAAGTATGCGCAACTTCAAGACAATCCGTTAAGAATTGTGGTTTGTAGGCGAAAAACTGACACATACAAAAAATTGAGCATGGCTCTTTGCCCCTGAGAGTTGTTCATGCACCAAAAATGTATGTTTGTAACCCAAAGATCTGATTCCTGTCGCTGTTCACGCATATCAGACCCGCAATTTCATGGATTATGGCCCCTGATTGTACGTAAAATCTTGTTTTTAGTTTATGGTCCCCCTAGAGGTCACAACAATTTTTATCTCATTTAATCTAACGTTCAAATATCATTGTTACACCATAATGATGATTGACTTCGAATTCTATAAAAATCAGACCTAAACTGCTGGACAAAATGACTGTTAAAGTATGTAATATCAAGGTTGTTGACCCTCTAGAGGTCACAATTTTGATGAAACTTAAAACATGTCCCAAAGATCTTAGTTTCTTTCAATATTTGTGTATATTGGAAGATAAGTTCCTGGATTATAGCCTCTGATTGTACAAAAGAAAGCTTGATTTTATCTCCTAAAAATATCATCATTACACCCTAATGATGGGTGTTCCAAATTTGTTAAAATCGAGCCGAAAATGCCTGACAAAATGGCCACTCCTTGAACACAAGTAGTGTAATGGTATGTAATACCAAGGTTGTGAACCTTCTAGTGGTTACAATTTTTGTCTGATTTTGATGAAACTTAAAATATTTGTTTATATCCCAAAAATCTCGGGTTGCTTTCGATATTCATGTATATTTGACAGGAACTTTCTGGATTATGGTCCTGACATACAAAAAATCGAGTTATTTGCTTGTGGACTCTGTAGAGGCCACAATTTTTATTTGATTTTAAAAAAAGAACTTTAAATATATCAGTGTTACATCTCAACATGAACTTACAACATGAACTTACTTTTAAATTAGTTTGTTTATTTTCAGCTTGTGTGACAAGACTGTGCCACCTATTATTAACATTAGTTATCAGACGAGTTATTATAGTTCTACTGTTCATATTGGCTACTCTCTCTAGGCTTCGAGATCTATCATTTAATTCACCAATAGCTGGTCTCTTCTCTTCTATTTTATCAAGGAATTCCTACCAAAAAAAAACAACATAATCTTTTAAAATTACACATCATCCATATTTGATTTGTTGTTCATAATTTGTCTATTTTAAATGAAATGGGATTTAATGTCCTACTTTTCTTTGCTCCCATCTACTCTTATTTTGAATTACTGTCAAGGATTCTTTAGTGCATGAGTACACAGAACCTCAGATGTTTTGTCCCACCTGAACGACTAGACATGCTGTGTCTGCACATACCTGCAGTGCTTGTAACTGAATTTGTAACAATTCCTTATCACTGACCGATCCTTGATCTATTATTGTCCAATCAGCTTCCAATATCTCAATGGTTTCATTCATTTCATCTATAGCTTCCTATTGAAATTAAAAGGGAATAAACATTAATTCTTAGGTCTTTTTCACATACAACTTATTTAATTTCTAATTAACAAAGGCAGTTTTGTCATACTATGGAATGTGAAACGCCAATTGACCAATAAATAGCCAAGACAGAGAGGCATCCACCGGACAGTCATCATGGCGGGCCAGGTAAAGGTTCTACAACTTAACGTTAACGGTCTGGCCCCCAGATCTGCTGAGCTGAGAAAATACATCACCCGCAACCCCAAAGATGTAATATGCCTCCAGGAGACCAAGCTACTACCAACTAAGAAAGACATCTACCTACCCGGATATACTTGTCAGAGAAGGGACAGACCGGGCAGCACGACACGTGGCGGCGGCCTTGCCATCTACGTCAGTGATAACTTAAATTATATTTCTGTTACGCTGGACGTAGCGGGCCCTCTAGAAGCAATGGGCATAGCCATCACATTGAGCAATAATACAAAATTGACAATAGTGAATGTCTATGCACCTCCTCAAGTCACGATAAAATCAGTAGACTTCCAGTCACTTCTCGACCAGCTTCCGCAGGGCGAATCTGTGTTCTGTGGGGATTTCAACGCAAAACACGTTTTGTGGGGGTCACCGAGGAATGACTGTCAGGGGACTAGCCTGTGCTCAATAATAGAAGGGAACGACCTATGCGTACTGAACGACGAGAGTCCTACTTTTGTTGGAGGAAATGCACCACCTTCACACCTGGATCTCACGCTCTGTACGCTTGGTATGGCAAACCGCTGCGACTGGCAAGTACACGAAGATGAAACACTTGGCAGTGACCACCTACTTATAGAACTCTGCATCCAATGTGAAACAACCAGGGAAGTCTATAACGGGAAACCCAATTGGAAAATAAAAGAGGCTGATTGGGCTAACTTCCGTGTAAGCTGCCTTGAGTGGAAAGAGGATGACATCATCGATGCCAACATCGACGTGTACGCTGCCAACATCACAAGTGCTATTATAGGTGCCGCAGACGACTCCATTCCCAAGACTTCTGGAGGGAAACCAAGGATTAGAAAACCTTGGTGGTCACCAGAATGTCAGAAGGCGGTTAACGAAAGAAAGAAGGCACTACGCCTACGGAAACGCCACTACAATGAGGTCAACCACCAAAACTACCTGAAGTTGAAATACGCCGCAAGAGACACCATTCGGAAGGCACAAAGCGGACACTGGATGACTTTCTGTAATGCGTTGAATCAAAACACGCAAACAGGTGTCGTCTGGAAGAAGCTGAACGCCATGAACGGGAAGCACAGATCATTCAACATACCAAACCTAAAGAATGGAGACGAGTACGCTACCAACGGCAATGAAAAGGCAGACCTACTTGCGAGAGCGTTCGCTGACGCAAGCAGGGACGAAAACCAATCACCAGAGTTCCTGAAGAGAAAGGAAATCTTTTACTCACAGCACCCTTCATTAGAAATTGAACCTAATGGAGGGGCTAAACCAATCAATCTACCCTTCTCTGAGGAGGAGCTAAATAAGGCTCTTTCCCTCAAGAAGGATAGTGCGGCTGGTGAGGACAAAGTAAAGTACTCAATGCTCAAACATCTGCCTAGAAATGCCAAAAGGATACTACTAAACTTCTTCAACACATCCTGGCTGTCGGGAGAGGTACCTAAAGAATGGCGGAAAGCCAACGTCATCCCTCTTCCAAAACCAGGTAAAGAGAGAACAAAGGCAGAGTCCTATCGACCAGTAAGCTTGACATCCACACTGTGCAAAACCTTGGAAACAATGGTTAACATCCGACTACAGTTCTATCTGGAGAGCAACCAACTGATAGACGAAAATCAAAGCGGGTTCAGGAAAGGGCGTTCGACAATGGACCACTTGGTGAGACTACAGCAAGTCATGTCCCAGGCACTCCTCTCTGGGAACCTGTTATGTGCCGTGTTCGTAGATTTAACTAAGGCTTTCGATTTTGTCTGGCTAGACGGGCTGTTCTTCAAGTTAGGGCGTATTGGTATAACGGGCATAATGTTTCGGTGGATCAAAAGCTTTCTGAGCGATAGAAGGATACAGGTGAATGTTGGCAGATTCCTGAGTGCCGAGCAAACATTAGAAAATGGCACGCCTCAGGGGTCGGTTATCAGTCCCACTCTCTTCAATATCATGATCAACGACATACAGCAATCCTCCTACCTCGACGCCAAAACTGAGTTAGCTAAATTTGCTGATGATAGTACCATAAGGAGGACAGGGAGGCATTTTTGTGAACTACAAAAGAATATGCAAAAGGCCTTAGACAATTTCATGGCATGGGCAAACGACTGGGGATTTAAAGTTTCGGAGAAGAAAACGGTCGGCATGCTTGTAAGCAGGGATAGTGGGATAAGCAGAATGACTCTGTGTATGAACGGGAAAACCATCGAGTTCAAAGACCAAACCAAGTTCCTTGGCGTAATCTTTGACCGAAGGCTGACCTGGAAACCGCACATCGACGAGACTGTAGATAGATGCACCAAAATCCTAAACTTAATGAGGAAAATAACGGGTAGCACATGGGGGGCCAACAGAGTTACACTAATGATGGTGTATCGTGCTCTAATACGATCTGTATTAGACTACGGCTCTCTGGCCTTCATGAACTGCGCGCCATTACTCTTAAAGCCCCAATAACACTCTTGTCGTAACTGAAAAATATGTCCCAATCTTCATTCTGGTCAACAAATCGTATTATTTTAGAATATTCCAATTAAATGATGATATAAATTTTATCTTAACACACCTAATTTAAAAAATTGGAAAATTTCAACCAATTGATTTGAAAAGTCTAACGTAAACCTTTTCAAATGTGAGTTGGATTTTAAAATATTTTCGAACCCTCTGGACAAATAAAATAGGTTGTAATGGGTAATTTACACAACAGGTAGGACATTTAAACATCTAGTACTTAGAATAAGGGTATTATTTATTTTCTGGAGCTAGCAGGTCAGCAAGAATGTTATTGTCCCTTTAAGGAAGCTTGACACCATCCAATACAAAGCTCTGTGTATTGCGACTGGCGTAGGGCAAGGGGCTAGGAGGGAGGCACTACTGCAGGAAGCCGGGGAGTTGCCCCTATCCCTAAGAAGAAAAGAACTAGTGACAAGGTACTGGGCTAAGATCTCGCAACTGGGCGCAAGATCTCCAACTTTTGTCAGTCTACAAAAGACAAGATATGTGAGAGATCCAAGAAAGAAAAGCTTTGGCCAAGGTATCAGGGAAACAATCAAGGAACTGCGACTGGGGGACCCCCCAGCGATCGCCCCGTTGACGCTCCCTATACCGCCGGTCAATCTAGATCTGTTACAGAAAACCGACAAGAAGAACAACCCCACTGCTGCACGAGCTTTCTCGCTAGAACACCTGGAAGACAACTGGCCGTCTGATGACTGGGACCATGTGTACACGGATGGCTCACGCAACCCTGAAAGGGGCACCAGCTCGTTTGGAATATACCTGCCAAACGAGGAACAGGGAATAAGCAGGAAACTGCCCAATAACTGTTCGATGTACACTGCAGAGCTTGTGGCCATTCGTGACGCTATATCATGGCTTTCCCACCAAAAGACTAGTAAGTTCGTCATTCCAAGCGACTCCCTGAGCAGTCTGATTTCAATCCAAACTGACAACTCGGACTCAAGACCAGAAGTCATTTTGGAAATCAGGCAGCTGTACCAGAGGGTCTTAGAGAAGGGGAGCAAAGTAGAGCTCGTGTGGATTCCATCACATGTCAACATTAGAGGAAACGAGGAGGCAGATCGACTCACAAACGAAGGTCTCAAGGATACAGCACCACTCCGCACCATAGACTACAGCACCACGGAAATCTACAGTATGGTTAAAAGACAGGTCAATTCAATCTGGGAATTACAACTCGTTGAACTTGACACATACAGATTCCGGCTGGATGACAAGATCTACACGAAGACAGCAATCAATCACCCTAGAAGAGATATATGCAGATTTATATCGAAACTAAGGGTGAGAGAGCGGCTGCGAGACCACAAACACCAAGTCATCGTCTGTGAGTGCGGGGAAGAATGTACCACCAACCATGTCCTGGTAGACTGCGAGGTATACAAGGAGGAGAGAAGGGAACTAGTGAGAATAATGGAGAACAACAACATACCGTTCAACACTAAGAACCTACTCTTCCCTAGACCAGATCTGAAACTGCAAATATTTGAACAAATCCACGCCCTAATGGACACAGTTGGACTAAGTAGAATAGTGAAGTAAGAGGGGGTCATGATTAGACGGGCCCGGCATCTAAACACTAAACTACATAGGGGATTTATACCAAACTGGCAGGATAGTGGAGTAAGGGAGGATCACGATCAGACGGACTCGGCATCTAAACACTATTCCGCCAAAAAACAGACATTAAACAGAATAGGATAGTGGAGTAAGGGGAGGTCACGATAAGACGGGCCTGGCACCTAAACACAAATACCACAGATGACATCTACCAAACTAAGCAGGATAGTGGAGTAAGGGGGAGTTTCGGTCAGACGTACTCGGCACCTAAACACTATTTCGTAAATAAAACTGATACCAAACCCATAGAGTGGGATAGTGGAGTAAGGGGAGGCCACGATAAGACGGGTCTGGCACCTAAATACTAACCTCAAACGATGACACCAACCAACCCAGAAGCAAACGAGATCATCTACCAAATGATATGTTTTTTAATAAATAAAGGGAAGAACTTCCCACTAAACCCAATCCATGGCTTAAAGCCAAATAGAAAGATTGCAAAATCATATTCTAAAAAACAGGAATCAGCTTCGGCTCTCCTAAGTCTTGTCTGCGATATCACTTATGTGGAAGCAGACGTTAAACACTAAGTAGTAGTAGTAGTAGTCATAAAACCCCCCACAAATTCCACTACGGAGTTTAGCTGAACAAGAAATACATCCTTAGTTTAGGTTAGGTTATGAGACTTATAAGTAAAAGAAGCATTTAACATGTGTTTTCGGTTTTGTTGCCTTAAAAATTACTAAAGGATAATCCATAGTTTATAAGAAGTAAGTAATTCAATTTTTCATATCTTATGATATCATAAATCCAAATTTGATCTGCAGGAAAGTACATGTATACAAAATAAGTTAATATCCAATCATACCAAGAATTCTCGCCATTCAATGGATTTCTGCTCTAAGAGTTTTTGACGTGTTTGTGAGGTAGACATGATATTTGGTAATTGTTGATTAACATGGTGGATAGATTGTTGTAAAGTTTCCTTATCATTAACATCCAGAGATTGTACAAGCTTCTCTGATAGTTCTGTAATCTGATCTAATTCATCCTGACATAAACTAGCTTCACTAAAATAATCCTGAAATTGGATAAAATTATTCATATTAATTTGGAATTAAAAATAATAATTTGAATGACTTTAAGTAAATTTCAAAAAAACAATTTTAACATACAGATCACAATTGTATGGAATACAATTGCTGTTTATCACTGAGTAATGTTTTGACTACAGAGGCCTGGCCTAGTCAACCATCGCTCAGTAATAAGCAGCAATTATATTCCATGCAATTGTGATCTACAGTAGAATCTGTATTAAGCAGCCACCCATGGGAATTTTTACAATTGACCGCTTAACGGGAGTGGCCTCTTAATAAAATCTCATGGGTTTTTTTGCTGACATCAAAATTTGGCCGTCGCTAAATCTCGGACATAACTTCTGTAAACTTGTCATTTTGTACCAATCTTCATTACTACTGCCTATCATTGTCATGCATTCGATAATATTTATCCATTTTTTTGTAAAATCTCATGGTTTTTTTTTGTGCTGACATCAATTAATATTACGCTTGAATGCATTGGAAGCTAAGGCCATTACTTCCCTTGCATCGGTAAATTTGGCCGTCGCTGAATCTCAGACATAACTTCTGTAAACTTGTCATTTTGTACCAACCTTCAATACTACTGTCTATCATTGTGATGCATTCGATAATATTTATCCATTTTTGTGAAGAAAATCGATGAATTAATTTTATTTTATCATATAAGCACATGAACCAAAAAACATCGCTGATTTTGCTACCGATTCACAGGGGGTGTAACTCTGTATTTCTATGTATTTAACATCATAGAGGCTTTTGTCGCCAATGTCGGTACTTTCATTTTATTCAATCAGAATCAAATAATGTTTACGTGTGAAAAAAATGATCAGGTTAGTCGTTTAATAAAACAAAAGATTAATTAACAGATAATCCTGAATCCTGGGTTAATTGTTATTTTCACGTTTCTTTTTACCTGATCAGTGGGAGTCCAGTTAATTGATTACTACTCACGAGATTAGCGGGGGTGTTACGAAGAACGGCAAGATGGTATCATTCAACAATGGCCGTTGAATGGGCGATGATGTTTTGTTAAATTTATTAGCAAAATAGTGACCGCTGGTCGTGTTAGAGGAGTGACCGTTGAATAAATAAATGAAACAATAGAATTTTTACGGGGGAAATTTATTGTGACTGCTTAGAAGGAGATGTTGCTGAATAGGAGTGGCTGCTCATGTGGATTCTACTGTATAAATTCCAGTTCAATATCTAAATGCCATTGAAACAATAACAATTTTACTGTCCGATTTACATTTTGTTTGTTAAAATCATCTCACAATTGTAGGCTCAATCATAAAACAATTGGGTGGTACAATAAGTTTGCTACTTACAGTAAATTCACTGAGTGTTTGATCTATAGAATCATAATCCAGACCATCATAACCTGAATCTAAGTGTTCCTGAGCTCCATGGATCCATTCCGTAACTTGTCGCATTGAATTTTTAAATTGTTTACGATCAACTTGAGCATCTTTTAAATACTGTTCTTTTTTAGATATTGCTTCCTTTAATTGTAATAAAACATATTCAATTTAGAGAAAGCCAGTTACATTTGTATTTCTCTCAATTGTGCAGAAATGAATTATATGCAAAATATTTGAATCAGTTACAATAAATTCTTGATTTTTTAAACACACAATTAGGTAAATACTAGGAAGGTTTGATATTATTTTATACTATTAATAACTGAATTATGAAATTAGGAATACACATTTAAACTATATTTATTGTAGCTGCTAATTGCAATACACATTTTCATATAATATACTTTCAACATTAATAAATAAACATAAAATAAAGAATACTTTGGTTTAATTAACATGTGTGTGACAGAAAATAAAAGCTTCTAAAAATTGGTGAGATAACAATATGGTCTTTTGCATACCAAAATAGCTGTTTGTAGATTATTCATCTGCTTGAGTTTAACTTCTGCTTCATTCGGCAATGGTTCTTGTAATTGTTCATAATGTGATTGTTCTTTTTCTGTCAAAATCTTCATTGTATTTATTTTCTCTTTAGCTTCTTCAGATATTTTCTGAAACAAAACAAATTTCTTAGACAGCATAAAAATAGATTTAAACTACTGGGCAAAGTTACATTATCTTTAAGACCACTATTGACAAATCAAGTGTTTAGTAGACAGTGTTGACTTATGCACCGGTCAATAGGAATCTTGAACTACCCCCCCTCAAGCGTTCACCCCAGATTTTCATTTAGCTCAATATTTTAGGGTCAAGATTCACCCCGCAATGCACTTGAAGCCAAGACACATTCACTGAAGATTCACTTTCTAACGCAGGTCCAAAAATAAACATTAGTTCAAGATTCACGCAATAGTCATCTTGAACTACCTACCCTTGATGGTATTTTGCTCAATATAAAAGTAACGTGACTGAACACCCTACTATAAAAGTACTTATTTTAATATTATATTTCTATTTTAACTTTTATTTGCAAATTTCATCAAAACGGCAAAACGGTACATCAATGGCTTGAATTAACTTACATTGAGCATGGTCGGTAAGGCGTAAGTTGAGACCAGATTATCTTGTCATTCATTATACTAGATAGTCTAGTCAAATTAGCATTTGACGTAGAACAAATTGCAACAAAAGGTTTTTTGTTTTCTATTGACTTATTATGATGTCCTAAGTAAGGAAAAGAAAGTTTACCAAAATCGGAGTCCAAATAAGGGCAGTCGGCGTGGCCAAATCCAAGATGGCGGCTGTCGATCAAAACTCGTGAATATCTCTAAAACTATTGGATTTAGACACCATAAATGTATTGCGGACAGATAGGAAGTCGGTACCAGCGAGTCCAAAAATGGCGACGTTATGTCTCTATGACGTCATGACGTTACTGTGACGTCACAACGGCATATCAGATGTCGCATTTCTTCCAAAAACAGTCCATTTAGGCATGTTGACAGCAGAAACAAATGCTGATGCAGAGAAGAACAAAACGTTACAATAATGTAGAAGGTTTAAAGTAAATAAATATTGCTGCATTGTCGGTAGGTGGTACTATTAGTGTAGCTGTAGGAACCCGGATTCATTTCAATTGTTGGGAGAAATGAAACGAAATGGGGTTATGCATCCTATTGGTCTACTCCGACTAGGCCGTCCCGGTGTGACATGAGAGAAAATGTGTCCTGCGATGCCGCAACGGCCTAATCAATTTACTGGAGAATTGCATCAAAGTTTGAATCGGCGGGGTTGATCAACTTTGACATTCGGCCTAAAGATTATCAGAATTTTTTTATTTTGACACAAATTTCCTAGATGTTCCCGAGATGTGCTACAAAACGATTTTTGGCGGTAATGTCCCAAAAAGCATTAATTAAGAGTGGTGTTTTGGGGGTCCAGATCATATCTGGGCAGATACGAGTTCGAAAAGGTGAAAATCGATAGGCACTGCTCATTCAACAATCAATGCACTTCCCCAGTACAAGCAGAAATGGGTGTCAAAACATGGCCTCACTGAGCTCCTTAATGTCGCTTGTTTTTATCTTTTTGGCCACTGCATCATCGCTCTCATCCTCAAAATTGATTCTACCATCTTTACATAGTTATTTTAGACCCGATTTTGAAGCAGTTCTAATATTTGTCACCAATACGACTCGTTGAATCCAAAGAGCTTTGGAATCGCCCCCCCCCCCCACGGCGAATTCTACTAGGAAAACAAAATCAAAATGGAACCAATTTTGAGAGAAAATCACAAAGTTCCCTGTGCATGTTTTAGTGTACCCATAATTCAGATATCAACATAAAATATGTTCCAGGAAGGTATTCCAATTTGACCGCTATATTCGCATTGGTGGGGTTTAACGTCCTACAGCTCTGTCCAAACTGGGATAATGAGCACGGTAGTTATGGTAATAAGATAGTGTACTACGTTTTAACTGGAGGTTTTCCAGGTAGCCGAATTCATATCTGAACTGATAAATTTACTTTTTTCTTCCAAGATCTCCTGAACATGGATATTTTGTCGAATTTGAGTCTCATAATGGTGTTTTAATCGGTCATGGCACATTTTGCGATTGAGGTATTAATTTGTCTACCTCGAAAACCTACGATTTGACGTATTATACAATCACATTGCTAACATCATAATTTCACGCAAAATTTGACCATATTTGTGATAAAGCCGTCATATTGGAATACTTATATGTATTCAAATTGGCAACATTCTGAATCGACACATATTAAAGATATATAACCCATCAAAAAGCATTAGATTGTCTTTATTTCATGACCCTGGGACAAGCAACTCAGCAAAACGTTTTGCAAAACACCTAGTCTCTAGCGTCACTCGGCATATTTTATGTCTGGGGTAACTGGGTCATTAGTTCAATGAAGCGTTCTTCGGGCCCGGACTTGACCGGGACACCCTGACGATGATGATAGCATCAAACGGAACGAGAACGGGTCGGAGCTCCACGGCACTAAGGTCTGGGCAGGTGACTTACATTTCTAGATTTACCAATTATTCCCAAAAAGGTGAACTGACATAATCCAATTCTAATCTTACCCCTGGAACTAGGTACTAACATTCAGAAAAGTTACCGGTTTTCTTCTGCTTTGCGATCAAGTAAAAGGTTTTTTTATTCGTCCTTTAAACCAACAAATGTTGTTGAAAACATTACTTGGCATACCGTTGGTACCCTCTGAGTTCTAGACACCTGGACAAGTGTCCCAGTTGCCTTCCCCCTCTTACGGGCCCTGCTTTATTTCCATCGCAAGACTTCACCTGGTGTTTGACTGCCGGACTAGTATCATTTCAGCTAGAGCCAGTGACAAAACGTAAAGATCGGGTAGACCAATTTTCACCGTTTTAAAATCAGCGGTACAATCGGAACATCTGATACACGCTACCTGTGGAGAAGTTATCTCAGACACATTCAGTAGCCAAAATGTCAACATCCACATTCCACAACACGTTATATTGTTTCCTTTGCAACCTTTAGGACTATATAATCCGTACAGCCCCAACATGATTTTTCACAAAAAAATAACATCTACGTCGTTTTCAATGACAGCTTTAGCGAATGGCGGTTCATCGCGGCCACCATCTTGCACTGTTCTGTTCTTCGGTCGTGTTTATTTCAATTCTGTTAATGTTTTTAGCCTGGAGATTGACTTATAGTTAGTTCATTTATTTCAGTTCTAAACAAATATTTTAAATTTTGACGCTGGTATTGTCTGTCCATGTGAAAGTAGCTCCCGATACGTAATTCTCTAAGTTATGCTTTCAGAAACACTACCAGGGGGTGTTGTTCGCATTTCGGTCCAAATCGGTTTTGTAACAAATCTAGACGACACCTGTGTCAAAATATAAATCCTTTTGGGGCTTAAACTACTTCTGAGTGAGCCAAATGTCAAAATCAGTCAGCCTTGAATGCATTGGTCCAGGAAAAGAACCCTTAGCAGTAGGAATTCGACATAAGAGTGTCGTTGCACCACTGCATGGCAAAATTCTCCTCGCATCAAACTGATGGAACCTAGAGCAGTTGGTCATACATGCATAGCCTTATTTCATTTCATTTCTTAAAATTGGTGTAGACTATTTTTGTCAACATTTGAAACGAATGCGCGTTCCTACGGCTACTGCAATAGTATCAATTTACGACAATACTGTCATACTCATATACTATTAGCCCCCTTCTACAAAGTGTAACACATTGTTCTTCTTTATGAACCTATTATGTGAATATCCTTTTCTCTGCATCAGCATTCGTTTGTACTGTAAACACGCGTGTAAATGGACTGGTTTTGGAAAAAAATGCGACGTCTGATATGCCGTTGTGACGTCACAGTAACGCCATGACGTCATAGAGACATAACGTCGCGATTTTTGGACTCGCTGGTACCGACTTCCTATCTGTCCGCAATACATTTATGGTGTCTAAATCCAATAGTTTTAGAGATATTTACGAGTTTTGATCGACAGCCGCCATCTTGGATTTAGCCACGCCCCCTGTCCTTATTTGGACTCCGATTTTGGTAAACTTTCTTTTCCTTACTTAGAACATCACACTGAGTCAATATATAACAAAAAACCTTTTGTTGCAATTTGTTCTACGTTCGACATCATTTAGCCGTAGTTTGACCCGCCTAAGACATACGTGCAAGCTCAGACCTGGACAATGGCGTCTATATCAACCGGACACACAATCAAACACATCCAGCAAATTTATGTACAAATAAAATAGCTTAGTTTGTCAATCGCTTCTTTCAATAAGCCGTAATCCGCTTATCAACTTAAGATTTCCCAAATCAAAACTTTAAGAGGTGAAATTATACGATGTTGGCCACTGTGACGTTTACATCATTGAGTATTAATACTCCTAGTAATGAAAGACCCGGGCCATTACCAGCCTGGACCTAATGTCACCTGAAACTTCGCATTTTAAAAGTTAAGCTAAAAAACATGCGATGATACAAAATGATGATGCCTGGGGGGTTGCTGAGGGTGGTAAACTTTACTTCATTTTCTGTAATGTTGATAATTATGCGGAAAATTGACATAAATCAATTGAGAAGAAAAAAAACTTGCCGACAAATCATACACCATTTTGTAGTTACGATTATCCAGATTACCACGAAAACATCATAAAGACAATCGCGTCTACAATTATACAGGTGGGATTTCCTATATGACAGCCAACGATGACAGACGGAGGTTCAACCGTTTTCAGAAAAAAAACAACACATTTTTAAAAATACAATATTTACTGAAAAATGTGTTTGTTGAAGATTCGACGTCTATTTGTGTTCAGCAATATTTTATTTTGTTCAAGATTCACCTTTGGCAAATCTTTTTCTCACCAAGATTCACAACTCTTTCACGTTTAGCTGGCTATATTGACGTCAAGATTCGACGACAGCGTCATGGCGTCGAATTGCCGTAGATGCTTGAGGGGGGGGGGGGGGGTAGTAGTTCAAGATGCCTATTGACCGGTGCATTAGTATTCAAGCAATTTTTGAGAAAAATGTTTTTATCACAGTGTAACAGCAGTAAGTAGCCAGTAGTTCTATAAACCAGTATTTCATTTGTTTCATTTTAACATACATTTTATACAAACCTCATGTTTCTTTTGTTCAGAGTGAACTTTTTCAGGTGATAGATCTAAGGTACCACAAGAGGCTAAAATGGTTTGTTTTTCTTCTAACCAGGCCATAGTTTTATCTATTTCTATATTGAAATCATCTTGCCCTTTAATCAATGTTTTATATTCTAATGTCTTGTCTTCTACACATTTTCTTAATGTTTCCATTTTATACTGAATAGTCTGAACTCTAGTTAATTCTTCACTTGTCATGGTATGTGCTGGTTTGTCTATTGTTAGTTGTTGTGCTTTATCCATGGCAACAACAACTTCTGGATGTATACTCACTAGTTTCTCAAATATGACCTACAACATGAAAACATGTATCATAAGAATTTTCTAGAACAAAGCCGTTCACTGCTATTAACAGTTACGCTCGATGTAAACGAGATTGTTATGATCTTCGAAAAAAGGGCAATTAATATGAAGTATTGCTCTTCGAATCCAACCAACTGTCATATTAAATATAACAGCATAGAAATTACGTAAATCCCCAACAACACGTGTTGGGAGAAAATTGCATTATAATTTTCTATAGTGATATTATAGCCTTGTGGGAATTGTAGAAATAAAATCTAGAGATTAGTTAACTTGCTTACCGAAAAATTATGAACATTACGTATTCCAGTGCTATTGTGTAGCAATATTGATAATTCCACGTGTTACAAAAATTCTTGTGCATATATTGTAAATCTTACACACGACGATATTCTAGGGGGCACTACTGTCGCTTGATGTGAAGTTATAGCTGTCCGTCAGTTATTTATTATTAAGATTTATGTCACTATTCTGCGGTCTGTAACGCTGTCAGAGATGTTCTAAAACCAATAAATGAGAGATATATGCCGTGGATAATTATATATTTATCTTCATATCGAAGTTATTGTATTACAACTCATAATTATCCAGGTCAGTGTGTTTTCTATAGAGCATGTGGTAATTACGTGTCAGCCACTGGAATGGTTTTTCTACAGCCAATTCAGCTATTTTGATTATTTAATTAGCCAAAAGAGAATATTGAATTTATTAATAATTATCACAAGCCTTACTATAAATATTTCATTCTTAAGTCCAATATATAATTCTTTGTGTACCCCATGATGGCAAAGTGGTATAAACATGTGAATTCACAATACCCTACCATGAATAAAAAATATGAAATATGAATTTACTTTGCAAAGTTTTCGTGCGTTATCAAAAATGACCGGTAGTGAAAATTTTGAAGTGGAAACCCTGGTACAGACAATATAACTATACAAATGTATAACAAATGAAAACAAGGTTTTAATTTTCTCTGAGTTTTTTATATACTATTCAAAAAAAGTAGGGGATATTTGATTTTTAAGTGTTATTAAAGTCACCTGATGAAACTGACGAAGAAACAATGACAAAATGAAATGAAGTTCACATTCATCGATTTATTCCAAATGATCGTTAGACTAAGTAAGGCACAGACTGACCATTATAAGGGTAAAATGATACCCGGGGTCAAACACCAAAGTTACCACAGCATCACAACAAAGTCAGTAACGGGTAAATCCTCCTCTGTTTGCCAAACAAGCATTGATCCGACGTGGCATACTCCTAATGAGACGTCTAAGGTCATTTTGGTCCAGATTGTCCCATTCCTGTTGCAACGCAGCAGCAAGTTCTTGGACATTGGCAGGACGTTGTTGACGTTGACGTAAGCTCTGTCCAAGCATGTCCCAGACATGCTCGATGGGGGAGAGGTCTGGACTTAGTGCTGGCCAAGGTAATGTGGTGATGTTCTGTTGTTGGAGGTAACCTGTAACGATCCTGGACCTGTGACATCTTGCGTTGTCATCCTGGAAGATGAAACGGCGGCCATGACATCGTGCGAATGGCACAACGTGGACTGCCAAGATGTTGTCCCGGTAGTACTGGCCTGTAACACGCCCTGCAACAACATGTAAAGCCGTTCTTCCAGCAACAATGATGCCTCCCCACACCATAACAGAACCACCCCCAAATCGATCATGTCTGATGAAGTTAACGTCTTGGAAGCGCTCGTTTCGACGACGCCACACCCTCCACGTTTGTCAAAAAAATCAACAGTTAACCTTGACTCATCTGAAAACATCACATTGATCCAGCGTCGATTATCCCAGTGTTGACGATACCTACACCAACGACGTCCTGCCTGAATGTGATGATCTCTCAAACAAGGGATCACGTGAGGACGTCAGGCGCGAAGGTGACCCCTATGCAGTCGATTCCGAATCGTCTGGCCACTCACTCTCACACCAGTGTCTGTTTGAAGACGAGCGCTGATCTGATTTGCTGTGATGACACGATTTCTCAAGGTATGGATAAATCGATCCTGAGCTTGAGTTGTCACCCTTGGTCGACCTGAGCGTGGTCTGTCCTGTACAGATTGTGTTCACGGTATCTGGACCATAGCCTGCTTATGACAGACTGAGAAACATTCATCGTCCGCACCACAACCGCCTGTGTTGTGCCGATCTGTAGCATGCCAAGGGCACGTAACCTTTCATTTTGGGTAAGCCGACACATATCAAAATTTGTTTTCTGGTCACTAAAACAATTAAACTGATGTTTCCACCCTGGAATTCAATGCCACAATGACTGTAACATTCAAAGTCAGAGTCGTGCAAATCTTGGGTTGACCCCCATGATGATCCCAAGCCTCAACTGCATTCCATGCGGTAGCTATTGGTGCGTTTGGGCGTCACATGTAACTGGAAATGTTTCTTCTGTTAGGTTCTATAGTGACTTTTTTCGTAGTCATTTGCATATTTGAGTATTATGCCCCCAAAATCAAATATCCCCTACTTTTTTTGAATAGTATATAAATAAACCTAGGACACAGTTTAACTTGGAGAGAGCAACAAACTAGGTCATTTTTGGACTAACATTTGGTTCAATTTTATTTCAATAATTTGCTTGCACAGTGGGAGGAAATGGAAGGACCTGGAGATAATCCATTAGGTTGGACAAGTGAGCATACTCATTGTCGCGTACAAGCACCAAATCGAAACCATGCCTTTTCGACTCATCCACTTCAGGGTAATTTGAATGTACTTATTATTGATTAAAAACATATAATAATCATACCTTATATCTAGCTAATCTGTCAGACAAAGGCAATTCTGTTTCATTGACAGTCTTTATTTCATTCTCAATATCAGCTACTGATGATTCCAAATTAACAGTTTGTTCTTCAAACTGTTGTCTCATAAAAACACTTTGTTGACAATTATTTTCAAACTGACTAATTCGATCAATTAATTGTTCATATTGTGTACCTAACAGTAATATTGCTTCTACATTACGAATCTGTCCTGATGTCCGTAATCCATCTAATCTTCCATTTAACTCTTCTAGCTTAGGTTTATACTGAACCAACTGTTTTTCTAATTGCTATAAAATATATTTCAGATAAAAATAAGTTACAAATTCAGTGAATCAATTGTAACACCAGTGATGTAAAATCAGTGACTGTTAAAGCAGTTCATAAAATTAAATGAAATGGGTTTTAATGGCGAGCTACTGTTTACTTTTATTTTTAATTCCACCTATCAGGGGTTCTTTTTTGGGGCCATCCTAATGCTTAGACACTGTTCCTTGCAAGGCCCTCGGACTTGAACCAATCACAAATCCTGAAGAATTGGCTGACCAATACAAGTAATCGTGGAACCTAATTAGTTAAAAGATAGGCTGGCACTGCCAGGCAGGATACGCCCACATTTTCGAGAGATGGACAGAGAACAAGCAATACCGAAAGTGATTTTTCCTACATCTTTAAGTCCTGTATTTCATACTGTATTGGGAGCAGCCATTTAGTTGGTCAGTTCCAGTCTGATATTAATGAAATTCGAAACCGACAATGATTATGGTGTGACGGTACACAACCTAGAAATGTGACTTTTCATCAAAATCGGATAAGAATTGTGACCTGTAGAGAGTCCACAACCATGATATACCATATTTTTACACTATTCGCGTACAAACGGCGACCATTTCGTCCGGCAATTTTGTTACGATTTTCACGAAATTAGAACTCAACCTTCCTCATCAAAATCGAATTAAAATTGTGACCTATACAGGGTCCACAACCATGATATATCATTTTGTTAACAGTATTCGCGTACAAACAGCGGCCATTTTGTCTGTCAATTTTGGTCCGATTTTCCCGAAATTCAAATTCAACCTTCCTTACAGTGTAACGGTGATATAATCAAACGTTTTTTTAAATTGGATAATAATTGTGACCTCCAGAGGGACCACAAGCTAAAGAAAGGGGGATTTTGCGTATAACCAGGGGCCATAATTCAGGAATTTACGATCCGATATGCGCAAATATCGAAAAGAACCAAGATCTTTGGGTTATAACCATGAATTTCAAGTTTCATCAAAATCGAATTAAAATTGTGACCTTTACAGGGTCCACAACCTTGATATACCATTTTTTAACAGTATTCACGTACAAACGGTGGCCATTTTGTATGGCAATTTTGGTCTGATTTTCCCGAAATTCGAACTCAACCTTCCTTACGGTGTAACGGTAATATAATCAAACGTTTTTTTAAATCGGATAATAATTGTGACCTCCAAGCTAAGAAAAAGGCGATTTTGCGTATAATCAGGGGCCATAATTCAGGAAGTTACGATCCGATATGCGCAAATATCGAAAGGAAGCAAGATCTTTGGGTTATAACCATGAATTTCAAGTTTCATCAAAATCGAATCAAAATTGTGACCTCCACAGGGTCCACAACCTTGATATACCATTTTTTAACAGTATTCGCGTACAAACGGCGGCCATTTTGTATGGCAATTTTCGTCCGATTTTCCCGAAATTCTAATTCAACCTTCCTTAGGGTGTAACGGTGATATATTCAAACGGTTTTTTAAATCGAATAATAATTGTGACCTCCAAGCTAAAAAAAAAGGCGATTTTGTGTATAATCAGGGGCCATAATTCAGGAAGTTACGATCCGATATGCGCAAATATCGAAAGGAAGCAAGATCTTTGGGTTATAACCATGAATTTCAAGTTTCATCAAAATTGAATCAAAATTGTGACCTCCACAGGGTCCAGAACCTTGATATACCATTTTTTAACAGTATTCGCGTACAAACGACGGCCATTTTGTATGGCAATTTTCGTCCGATTTTCCCGAAATTCGAACTCAACCTACCTTAGGGTGTAACGGTGATATAATCAAACGGTTTTTTAAATCGAATAATAATTGTGACCTCCAGAGGGACCACAAGCTAAAAAGGGTGATTTTTCAGACAATCAGGGGCCATAATTCAGGAAATTACATTCCGATAGCCGCAAATATCGAAAGGAACCAAGATCTTTGGGTTACAAACATGCATGTCAAGTTTCATCAAAATCGGTTCAAAATTGTGACCTCTATAGGGTCCACAAGCTAAAAACGTGATTTTTCGTACAATCAGGGGCCATAATCCATGAAGTTTTGATCCGATACATGCCAATATCGAAAGGAACCGAGATCTTTTGGGGATAAACCTATATTTCAAGTTTCGACAAAATCGGATAAGAATTGTGACCTGTAGAGAGTCCACAAACAAATTGTGGACGGACGGACGTCCGGACGGACAGGGGCGACGACATAATACGTCCACATGAAAATGTGGGCGTATAAAAACTAAGTGATTATCATATCCGTCATGTTTCAATTTCACAGCAACACATGAGCATGGCTATAAATCTGTCGGTAGTAGTACTAACCCCAGCCTTGGATGTCTGTCTGTTAACACTGTTCATCATGTTTATTTTACATACCGATAGTCCATTGGCCAATCATGCTATTTTATTTAGATTTCGTCTAATAGTTTGGATGCAGCTACGGCGGGTGTGGCGCCAGGCAGCGTAAGCTTACTCTTCTTGACACCTGTTACCACTGTTTGTCGTGTATTTTTTACACGGTGAACAGTCCATTTGCTGATTACACTATTTTGCCTCAACCGTTTTTTAGGACTTCGAATTTTGACTAATGGTTTGGATTGTTCGTACTTTCTTTTATTTTTATTTATATTTACCATAACCAAGGTCCTAGGATAATATTCAGATGGATTAACATGTAGTTTTTTTTTCTAAAAAATTACCTGATATTGTAATTGTACTTGTTGTGTTTGTTCTACACTAGATGGTGCTGTTTTAGATAAAACCCTTAATTCTTCATTTATTCTATTAAATTCTAATGAACATTCTTCTATTTTCTTTTCTAGTAAATATCTATCTTCCATAACAGCCTCCAAACCTTGTATTTTATCAATGATAGTTTGTGAAACCCTGAAAATCAGATAATTGAATAAATGTTACTGTAAAGCCACTAAAACCAAAGTAAATTCTGTAAATATGTGATTTGTAACAATACAATATTTTCACTGAATGTGAGGCATAAATCTAGGAGACATTATATATTGCACAAACGATTGCCATGCAAGATACGCCCACATTTTGTGTACAAGCAGTGGTCATTGTGTCAGGCATTTTCAATCCTTTTTTCACGAAATTTGTACTCAATCGTCATTATGGTGTAACAATGATATATTTAAAAAAAAATCAGGGTCCGATACTTGCAAACATCAAAAAGAACCCATACCTTTGGAATATAAACATTTATTTTAAGTTTTATAAAAAAAAATCGGATAAAATTTGCGACCTCTAGAGGGTCCACAACCTTAGTAAACTTTTTGCGTATATAGGGAACGGCCATTTTATTGGGCAGTTTCAGTCCAAATTTCACAAAATTTGAACTCAAGTGTCATTATAGTGTAACGATGATAGATTTAAACATTTTTTTAAATCAGATAAAATTTGTGACCTCTACAGGGTCCACAAGCTAAAAAGCATATTTTCGTACAATCAGGAGCTATAATCTAGGAAGTTATAGTCCGATATGTGCCAACATAAAAATGATCTGAGATATGTGGGTTATAAATATATATTTTTAGTTTCGTCAATATCAGATAAAAACTGTGACCTCTAGATCCTAGAGTGTCCATAAGCTAAAAACATGATTTTTTCAACAATCAAGGACTACAATCCAAGAAGTTACGGTCCAAAGAGCACCAATTTCAAAAGGAACCAAGATCATAAGTTTATAAATATACACATACAAATCGGATAATAATTGTAACCTACAGTGAGTCCACAAACAAAGACGGACTGGGGCGACAACAATATATGTCAAATGTTGGCATACAAAAATGAGCACTTGAATTTGTGGTTTTACTACAAGCATACCTGTTATATTTATCTTGTATTGTATCTAATTGCTGTTGTAGAACAGGTATGTCTGTGTCTACTAATGTTGGTTTAATATTTTCTCCTCTTGCTACTGTTTCTTTTACTAGAGTTTCAAATAACTGAGCATGATTGCTGAGATTCTATGAAACAAAAACCATCAATAAATTAGCTAAATTCATGTCACAAATAAGTTCCAACATTTTGCGCAGGAGGGAGGTCTCTCAGTTCCATAATTCCAGATTTTCGTGTGGTGGCACAGACTTTTTTAAAGTTGTCATACGTAATATTTAGATAAAGAGCTGGCTGCTCTTGCTATAATAGCTCCATAATAGATAACAAAACCAATATCACTGTGTGAAGTTTTGACACCGATTGTTTATTATTGTAGCAATGTTACTTGTTAATCGCGACTCAGTCTCGCTTCTCCATTTTCAAATTAAATCATTAAATGGCAATCATATTTTAATACAATAAATGTCTAACTAATAATTTATATTACATTTGAAACCAAAAGAAACAAACCAACAGTGAGGCTGATGTCCGACGCCAAAATCCCAAAATAAAGAGATGACATATATTAATTAAGCGAACATTTTTTTTTTTTCAAAAGTATCAAATAAACTGATTTTCAACTATACACTAAGTTTCATCTCTGTCTATCAGATAGAAAGAAAGTTATCTTGTCCCTAAGCAGACGACCAACCGACCGACAGACAGATGAATCCATTTTGATAGCCAAAATACCATGTAATAGGGCACATTTATTTAGCTCTTTCATAATGCATCTTTTTGAGCTACTGATTAGTAATAAAAGTTGCAAACTGTCGAGGAATTGAATATTAAAACTAGTACCAGTAAATTAATAAATCATATAGCAATTGTAGAAACCTAACAATGTGTGTGTACCAAAATAATGAGTACACGTACCAAGAGTATGTAAATTTCAACGATTAACTCCATTGTCAATGTTGTACACAGTTTAGTCACAAATATGAAAATTCATCTATTCATATAATATTTTATTTTATGATCAGTAGTGGAATACCGCGTTTTATCAGTGAAATAAAAGTGTTATTCCACTGGATAGCAAAGAAGTCCATGTTGTTTTACCTAAAATGATTGTAAAATCATAAAATAAATAGAACATTGGTCGTTTTGTCGTGAATTATTTTATTCACTCTAAAACGACAAATATCCTCTATGTGTGTATAAAAGTACAGGTATATATAACAAAAGTACACATTTCTAACAGCTCAAACACCACTCACTTTAAATTGCTTGTGTTCATCTTCTACCAACTCTATTGCACAATCCTCTGGTAATTCTTGACTACATGTACTATCTGTCTCATTACACCATTTTTCGATTTTACGACAGTCTTCTTCAAATAGTTTATGGGAAGCTAAACTGTCTTTTAATACAACTTTATGACTTTCTAAATACTCTTTGAAGTTTTCAAACCTATTCTTTAAATCTATAAATATATTAGGTTTATTTTAATTATCATTCATACATTTTGTTAAAAGAAATAAGTTCAAACATACAAAATGTCTATATGCATGTATAGAAAGTTGTGTACATTCATTAAGCCAGTCGATGTATAAAAATTGTTACATTCTATGCTCACTGAATCAGAAAAATTGATGAAGTTTTACCTTGGATTAAAGATTCAATCTCAGATTTAGCCTCTTGATGACATTCTTTTTTTAATTTTTCACCCTTTTTCTCCAATACATCAAAATGGCTCCCATAATTTCTAACTTTAGCAACAAATTCCTAAAAAAAATATCAAAACACATTTGTTTTGAAGAAATCAAATGTTGGGAAATCTGTGTTCATGAAAGTCCCTTTGTGTTGAAAAGTAAAATGAAATGGGATTTTTACGTCCTACTGCTCTGCTTCTAATTGGGCTATGAAGACGGGCATATGCCATACAGTATGCTTTGAGGGAAATTTTGTTTGTGTGACTAGACAGCTGTCCTTGTCAGGCTTTCCATCCTGAAAACCTGGATGAACTTTCTCGGCACATATATTGATCAATTGGGTTACCCTACCTTGTACTTTTTAGACTGTTTTTTTATATCAGAAGCTAAAAGTCGCAACGTGATCATTTTCTTTACTGTAGTCTCTCGTTCATCCAACCATGCTGTTTCTGTTGCAAGAACTTTTTGAAATTCTTCTCTTTCATTTTGACACTTCACAAGCTGTTTACATCTTTTAGTAACCAGGGAATGTACATTAGTATGCTGTGACTGCACCTTTGCAATCAGTTGTTCTACAGATCCCTTTTCTTGGGATGGAAGATCTGTGATCAAAGAATGAGCTCTTTGGACGATGCCATCTAGGATTTGCTGTCTTTGCTCCAAATCACTTTGTATTTTCTGAAAATAATAATTAATAAAATCAACCCTAATGGTTATTTTAAGTGCAAATTTAATTTAACATAATTCTAAATTTGAAGGATTATCTTTTAATAGTTGTCTGCGAAGACATCCATTACATTCCACACAGGTCAAAGTAAAAAGTACAGTAGTGTGTGCTGAAGAGCATATAAATGTGGATCCTAAAACATTACAACTGTCAAAGTATTTCACACAAACAGTATGACTGTCAAAGTATCTCCACAAACAGTATGGCTGTCAAAGTATTTCATACAAACAATATGACTGTCAAAATATCTCACACAAACAGTTTTGCCTAGATAGCAGATCTACGACCTACTCTTATCCCATCTGTCAAGAGTTCTTTTTCATTTACATGCACACAGATGTGTACAAGGGACCTCCATCTTTCTGTCTCATCAGAAAAATTATATATTAAACTTTTTCGAACAAGGGACCGTTAGGTTAGCGAGCCAAGATCTTATTCACTGAGCAATCATGGCTTCTATTAGAAATAGAAGTACCACGTTGGACAAAGTTGGATTTTAATATGCATGTTCATATTAGGGCATGACTTTACGTGAATCAATGTTTATTCTAAATACGATATATCATGAATGAATGAATGAAATATGGTTTTATGGCTCATCAGCACCAACTGGGCTATATTGTACCAAACATATGGCGATTATTACAACATAGGCTAAATTAAGGATTTATCATGAAAGTGGGTCAGAATATGAAAATGGACGACAGCCTATTTCAAGAATAACAGCAGAAATTAGTGATTTGATTTGCTCTTAAGTAACTGCAATCATTGCTCACCATACTATTTAACAGATTAACTATTAACTTATGCCACATTTGATATCTTGTCATAGATCTTCAAATAACTGACAATTTTTGGATTTATCTTAATAACAAAAGTTTACCTTCACTTCACAAAGAACAACTTCAACATCTGTTGGTAGATATCCAAGCTTGATTTCCTCATTGATTTTAGTTTCTGTCTCTAGCAACCATGTGATATATTTTTCAGCTTCATCCTTAATTTCATCCAGGTTACCTCCAAGACTTCCATAAGAAGTCTGGTTTTTGGTGATCTTAAGTCTAAGATCATGAAGTCCTTTCTCTGTTGTTCTGTAAGAGTTAAAACTAAGTTAAGTACAATCCTTGAGTGGCATTAAGCAATTGAGCATATAAAAAAAAAAACAACACAGTTTATAAATCAGTGATTGTTTTAAATGTTCCATGTGGTTTTTTTATGCTAAGTACAGTTCCAATATCTGATAAATGAGAATAATGAACCTCATTCATGTATGAATCCTGATAGAGAGTTATAGAACACAGGGGCGTAAATAGTCCAAAAAATAGTCGGTCACAAAATTAGTGCAGTCAGTCGCAAAATAGGGGTAGTTGGTATCAAAATAAGTACTCACTGTATACGTCACGCTACTCACGCAAAACTTTAGTATAAAAATAGTCGGTCGCAAAATCATGCGCAGTCGGTAGCAAAATAGGAGCAGTCTTTAGTATAAAATAACCTTGTCAACTTATCATGTTTGAAAAGATGTTGTGTTTATATCTCATTCTGTTTCTCCCAGGGAGAAAAATAGTCGGTCTCAAAATAAGTGCAGTCACTGCAGTCGGTCTCAAACACAATGCCGGAATAGATCCCAAATACTATATATTTGCGTGAATCCGTGAGCCTAAATTGCATACGTCACTTTTATTCTGTTGTGAGTATGTTGGTCTAACAACAAAATTTCACCAAGAGAGAAAAATAGTCGGTCAAAAATAAGTGCAGACATTCCAGTCGGTCCCAAAAACAATGCCAGAATAGATCCCAAATACTATACTATGTATTTGCGTGAATCTGTGTGCCTAAATTGCATACGTCACACAAAACTATAGTATAAAATAACCCTGTCTGCTTGTCACTCTTATTCTGTTGTGAGTATGTTGTTCTATGAAATGTTTTCTACCATGGCAAAAAATAGTCGGCGCTTGATTTCATTTTAAAATCATTCTTCTACTCCTCAGTTGTCTTATACTGTCTCAGCATGATTATATATAGTGAACTGCCTAGTTTGTAGTTCCACTGGTGTATGGGGCGGGGGCGTCAGATTGTACATATGTTATGTCAACTCTTGCAAAACACATCTGGAGATTCTGTCCCATTGACTGACATTTCTGGTACACTCGTCCACAGGAATTTCTCCCAGCAATGACCTCAAATGCCAGGATATTGAATCAATTTTTCAAAAATTTTCTCAAATTACTCAGTGTTGTAGGTACCACCATTGATATGACATAAACTATATGTGAATTAAAATAAAACTACTTTCCGACGAGACAATGATCGGCGAACAACTATATAATTATATAATACTCTCTATGTTCTACCGGGACGCTAAATGTTATAGCTAGTATTTTGTTTACTTTCATTGTGGGGTGGGATTGTGGATGGCACCCTAGATTTGAAACCCCCATATTCCCTAGAAAACTTGCACATGGCGCTCGGCTCCTGATTGCGTCACTCGCACTTGGGTGGGTGGGTGGGTGGGGGGGTATGTGCATCAGACGGTTGCATTTTGGCTAAACACCCCCCCCAAACGAAATTGTTATGTACGCCCCTGATAGCACACGTTGATCTGGCTTTGATATAATCTTTGCAATATTTGGAAAATAGTTTTAATGTCTAGACTTTGTACTAGCATAGCTAATCGTGTCTTGTAATTCAGTGATGACGTCCACAATGCAGTGTGTACCTTCTGCTTTGATACCGGTACATATAATTTTTTTCTTATATCAGTTAGAATTTAGTTAGATCCAATTTACATCTGTTATTCTTATCTCAATACCAGGACAGACACCTTTCTAAAATGCCTTTCTTTTCATGTCCTACATCTAATTTTGCACTATTTGCACCTGATTTAATTAAATAAAATAGACATGCAGTGTGAGGTTTGAACTCATGAAGCTGTCAATAAGTAGGCATTGTAACCTCTTTTTCAAAATCACTTCAATGATCCATAGTTTGAATTGAACATACCTGACACGTTCTTCAACTAAATCAGAATCTTGCTGACTGACTTGAGATTGTAATAATACAGACTGTGTTTTAAGACCTTCCAGTAAACCATATCTATCATCTATCTCATTTTCTAATGTCTGAAAGTTTAAGCATAAATTCTATAAGTTGAAATTAGTTTTGTATTTTTGATAAATGGTTGCATGTTATATTTAACTATTTGATCGACTTGGCTGCAAAGACTGAAATATTTCTAACAGTTGACATGCACATGCTAATGAATAAGTAACTCATAAAATCAATTACACACGGTCCAATGTTCAATACAAGAATTTGCATATACTTGTATACTTGATGCACAAATATCTGCTATGGTTTTGAATATTCTGTCCAAAATGTAGTTGCAGAATATACGGTACCTCCATGATTCATGCATAGTACACCTTTTGTCATTCATTTCTTGTAAAACAATATTCATGGTTTTGTGTATAATAACTGACAATATGTGTAAAATAAGATATGTTCTATGTATTGAAGTTTTATGATATAAATATGTTTACCTAGAGTTTCATTATTGATAAGAGGACCTTCTTTATAGCTTTTATCTATGTCAATAACTTTTAGAAACCTAGAGGTACACATATAGTTACCAAGATTCATAAATAATGTAGTGAAGAATCTTTGTTTATATAACTAAGAGTGCTAAACTTCCATTCACTGGTAACGGCAATATTTGATTAATAAAACTAGGAATTATTAGTCAATAATTTTTTCCCTTTTCCCTTCAAGGGCATCCCATTAATATGCATGTTCAGGTCTTTATCTTGCAAGTACGTGTGTAAGCTTATAATGGTTGGTCTTTTGGTCTTTACTTGGGTTGCTAATGCTGTTCAGGCTATTGACCTAAGAAATGCACATGTATGTGGTAAACTCGAACATGTATAGTTTAGAATAAGACATAAAGAGTTAAAAGAGAATTCGGTCACACCTTCATGACCTGTATAATGACCAGTGTTTATTGAAGGTCAAAATTAATTAAAAGTACTTTGATGACATATTCAGTTACACCTTGTATCATTTCATGATAAAAGATACCATCCTGAAAGAATCAAACTACAGCTAATACAATAAGCACATGTCAAACAGTTTTTTCTTATCGTGACCTAAAATGAAATGAAATGGGGTTTAACGCCCTATTGTTCAGCTCCAAACCTGGGCTAATGAAGACGGGCATACGCCATACAGTGTGCTATGAGGGAAAATTTGCCCAGGCAGCGGTGCTAGTGCTACGGTCTACTCTTATATCGAATTCCAACTGCCTAGGGATCTTTTACTTGTACGCCAATGTGTACAAAGGCCCTTGGTTTTTCTTCCCATCCAAATCACTAGACAACTGACGAGAGGAAACCACACCGGAAAATCTGGATGTTTCAAAAATTGGCCTTCTTTTACGTTTTCCAACATTTTCTTGAGGACATATGTGACCCCCGATGGTATACTGATATGCAATGAGGTAATTTTGACCATTGAGTTAATGTTTTTTTCACATTCTCCAACTCATTAAATGCAATAGGGCAAAAATTGACTGAGCTGTGTCTATTTGATGAAAAAACAAGTAAAAGATTTGCTATGTTTCAAAACAAAATCACACAGCAAACCAGGTCATTTATTTGCTGTTTTGTCGTTGAATATTTTCCATGGGGTTTCAGGGGTGCTGAAGACGAAAATCGTAAAAATTTTATCTGACGACTTCTGCCATTTATTTGCTATGTTGTCATTTAATATTTTTTTTTACTTAGGATTTCAAGGATGCAAACGACAAAAATGTAGTAAATGAAACATCCACAAAACATGTGACATATTCATATGATAGTGTTATACTGAAGAACAATCTATACATTAGTAGCCTGTTTTGTATATTATAACTTTGTGAGATTAACTTAATCTCATCAATTAATTAGCATAATCATCAAAGAAGCCACCACAGCTGTAGAAGCATTCATTTAACATGTGAACTAATATAAGATTTTGCATGTAGATAGGTCTATTATTATCTTCAGGTACCGTAACATTATCAAAATATGAATCCCTATAGAGATGTCAATTTCATGGTCAAGAAATACTTCTGTTCACTTTTGTGCATTTTGACTTTGATGTAATTAAACAAAATGGCAGACACCATTGGTCGTTCTCATTTTTTCGACCCATGGTGATAAGAGAATTTCAAACAATAATATTCAAGATGCATTCCTTCCTTTGCATGTTGTATGAAGAAGCAGCAGTAAACGAAATTCAGCTATCAATAAAATTCTCTTCGAAAAGAAAATTATTGGCCATTTTGTGTGTCTTTTCTTCACGTTTAATCAAATCTATCACTTGAGTATAGTAACAGCACAGTTTAATCTGGGTCTTCCTTAAAACTTTGGACAGTGATTTAAGGTATAAAAACTGTGAAAGTATGTTCGTTTCCAAACAGTATTTTATTCGATTGATAGCCTCGTTTGTCACACAATTAGTTTTACTGCATTATTCTGCTATGCACTGGTTATTTGGGCATAATAAAATCGTGAGCCATGATGCAACAATATTTAAACATATTTGGTCCAATTTGGCGCTCTGTATTAAGCATAATGCTTTTGTAACATAGTTAGCAATTGATTGTTAACCAGACTATTGACCAATCATAATTTAGAACAAGAATTTTCTCTCTTTACAGCAGTGAGTAATTGGATTAGCTCTAATCAAACATAACACTGCGAGGAGTATGATCCGGCAATGGCCAGAGAGGGATTTCGAGGGCCATTGCTTCAGGAATATGAAGGAATATGGCTTAGCCACTTCTTCATCTAGGCATTTACCTAATAAACACCTACATCGAGTTTGAACATTAGAAGGCGAGGTATTTTTTCCCAAAAAGTGTGACTAACAGACCCATTTTAATAGTCCCTACTTTCTTCAAAATTCAGGGTACCATAATTCAACATGGTGTTACACAAATACACACTATTTTCTTTTAATAAACAGGGGTAAATCTATGTTAATAGAAAATGTGAGTTCTCAATCTGGAAGTATATAATATTAGTCAGGATTTACTTGTGTATAGTCAGGTATTGATGTGTATTACAATAATGTAATAGGTAAAGGTAGATATTCTACATAAACACAGGTGTAGGAAATAATAAATCTCTGAAAGAGGTCACTCAAAGATAAGTAATATTAGATAAGGGGGGGTGGGGATCTATCAAAATGTGAAAATCAATAGGACAGAATTACTATTGTTAAATTGTGACTTGTACTGTATGTTTAGTGAACCATATAGATTTGTAAGAATAATTATAGGTATTTTAAATCAAAATAATATGTATGATCATCTAATTCAAACATACATTTTCTTCATTAGTTCGATCAAAGTAAATGCATGTCATTTTAATACTCCTATTATCCTTGAATTTTTTTGAGAGTTTGATGTATTAAAATTTTATCAGACCTTCAAATGAAATATTTGACTCAAAGTAGGACACATTGAAGAACATACAATGCAGATATTCTTTGGTTATAGTAATTTTAAAGCTAACTTATTTTGACAATTTATAGAATTAACCTAGAGATCTTGTGTATCCTCCCCCAAACAACTAGACACTTGTCTTACAGCTGGTGGTCTTTGGACTGTCGTGGCACAATAATCAAAGATGTGAGATATTGCTACAATCATGTTTGTTATGACCATGTGAAGGAGGTAATGTTCCCTTACAAGATTAACACTCTACTAGTAAAACAAACTAGACCTATCTATCAATAGTAAGGATTGCTTGTAGATAAATAACATCCTTCAATAAATCTCAATACTAGAATAATATTAGGCATTGGGTTGTTAGAAATCAATGTAAAGTTATTCCTTTGTCTAATGTTTCAAATTAATTTTTATCATTATAATATCCAGTCAAATCATTTCCGGTAATTCATCTGAATATATTTGTGGACTACACAACATGTTCTTGTCTTGGATGCATGCATTTCTAATACATGTGTCATTTCAGATAATTATGATAAGATATATTATTATATTTCCTCACATTTCTAGTTTATTTACTCATAATGACATTTCAAACTGCTGTAAATAACAAAATTTCAGTGATAGCAATTACCTGCAGGAAACCATGCTGAGATCAATGTCTTGGACTTTGGGGAGTAGGGAAGGTTTCCTATTATTATTGCAATTTTGAATCATTTCATGGTGCCATATTCTTCCACTTTTGAGACAAAGCATTACTCTTGGTAGACATATAATGTAGAGTTTAAAGGTTAAAGAAGCAGATTGTATTTGATCAAGTCAAAATCCAGCACACTTAGAAAAACAATGAGCATCTTTATCAAAATAATCTAGCTTAACTACAACTATCTCTTTTTCATGCACAGATTGTTAACTTAACACTTCTATTCCTCATCAAACATGCTTCGAAATGCATTTCAAATAAAATCTTTAAGTCCTGATAATAAGGTGTTTAAGCAAGAAGTTAAAACATTATTTAACAGCAATAATAATTTCAATATAGGTGTGTTCAAATGATTAATTTTTCAGAAAATCGTGCTGAACAGGTGTATAAAAAATCTGAAATGGCTATAACACAAAGTTTGCGGAAGTGTATGCTTAGATTAATTACATATGTGACCCATGTTGGCAAAATGAGTCCGAATGGGAAAAGTCTAATAAGCAACAGACAAAACAAGTGTAAATATTGATTTTGATCGAAATTTAGATTTTCTTTATTGCTCTCATTTTAAACAATGGAATTGTGTGTTAACTCTTAAATGACCCAGAGGTTTGACGTCATAAAAACCCATGTCATAATGGACAATAGTGTTAAAATATAGGTATGCATTTTAAAGTCATATCATTAAATAATAACTGAAAATAGACCCCTTCATCAATGTAAATGATGAAATGTTCTAAAATGCCATTTTCATTTCCATGAATATGAATTTTATACAAAAAAAATTAATTTAGACATTTCATGAAAAATTCATGTAGGCCTACATCGATCTAATGGTTATTTCTATTTTTTTGTTGAGCTTTTTTTTTAACTCAAAATCATTTATCATGAATTATTAAAATTCAAAAGTAATTAAAACTTTTGTTGATTTTGTTGATTAGCCTAGCTTCGGTAACGTTCTAGGCTAACCCAAAATTATAAATATCTATACCACCGATAAAATCTGAATCACTGTCATTAGATAGGTATGGTAATCGGTCGTAAGGACAACGTTGTCGTATAGGCCTAGGCATATTACTGTTTTATTATAATTTTTCAAGAAGAAAGAGTAAGATTTTTAACTGTCAAAATGTCAAACATGAAGTAAACATGTGAGAAAAGTCTACCTGTTTATAAGGGAAGTAACTCTCATTGCGCTAGGAACGTTGCATTCGGCTAACTGGTTTTGTCGACAAAAGTCACCGTGAGTACTTAACGATAACATCATAGGTGTCAACAAAAGTCGCCGTGGGTCAGTCAAGAGTTAACTAAAACAAAGAAATTAATAATTATTAAGTAGAGCTGGGCGATATTTCGTTTTTTGTTTAATGGTGCATAAATACTGTTATAAACTCCCGAGTGTTCATTACATGTTGTCATGTAGCTTTGTTTCCATGTGACTTCTCACTCAATTTTCCACCTGACCATTATTGTTAGAAACATCAATGCTTTTGTTCAATTTAATTTTTTCTTGAATAGTTTTTATCCATACTTTTATTTTTCAAAGGAATCATAGATTTTGTCACTGAAATAAATTTTAGTAAAGCAGAAATATGAATAATGCAAAGTATTTTGAGAGTAGAGCCATGTGATTATCAATGTGTCAGGATGGTCTGTGATTCGAAAAATCGTTATTTGACTTTAGTAATGGACACCTTTGAAGACACTGGTGTTTTATAGTTTAAATTAGTATTTTTGAATTGTAAAATTCATTTTCAAGAATACATATGCTTGAATGAGAAAAAAATAGTTTAAAAGGTTAAATGAATAACATATCGAACCTGTAGCTGTAAAAACACACACACACAGCTGATAGATTAACACAGATTTTTTATGCTTTTTCCCTCCGTCATATATAAATAATCTTAATTAAATCGAATATCATAATTAAAGTATTGGAAGTTCAAATTGTAATAAACAACATAGTCTTCGTGGCCAAATAAATCTAAACTTTTTAGTAAATTGAATGTGATAGTGTATATTCTTATACAGTAGGGCTACTTAATGTTTTAATAATATTGATGGGAAAGGTCAAGTGAATACTCAGGGTGTACATTCAACTATTTATGCATCTGAAATTACTTACGTGATATACTTTTACATTACATTATTATCATCTCATAGGCCTACATGTCTATATAATTTACATAACACTGTGTGTGTGTTTTTCTTTGAAAGTCCGTCAAGCATGTTTACTCAGTATTGAGACCACCCCACTATTAAGACCAAATCCTGACAGTCCCGCAGGTAGTTTTAATAGAGGGATTTCACAGTATATGGATTATTCTCATTGGTTCTAAATTATAACACTATCATAGGAAAGGTGAATATGCCACAGGTTTTGTAATGGAAAGAGTGCATTATTCCAGGTGGCGGGGAAAAAATATATGAACATTTTTTATACAAAATTTATCATCCATTTTGGCATAAATTGTTGAATTTTGGCCTTCAGCAACCTTAAAGATAGGCTGGCACTGCCAGGCAGGATACGCCCACATTTTCTAGAGATGGACAGAAAACAAGCAATACCGAAAGTGATTTTTCCTACATCTTTAAGTCCTGTATTTCATACTGTATTGGGAGCAGCCATTTAGTTGGTCAGTTCCAGTCTGATAGTAATGAAATTCGAAACCGACAATGATTATGGTGTGACGGTACACAACCTAGAAATGTGACTTTTCATCAAAATCGGATAAGAATTGTGACCTGTAGAGAGTCCACAACCATGATATACCATATTTTTACACTATTTGCGTACAAACGGCGACCATTTTGTCCGGCAATTTTGGTACGATTTTCACGAAATTAGAACTCAACCATCCTCATCAAAATCGAATTAAAATTGTGACCTATACAGGATCCACAATCATGATATATCATTTTTTTAACAGTATTCGCATACAAACGGCGACCATTTTGTCTGTCAATTTTGGTCCGATTTTCCCGAAATTCAAACTCAACCTTCCTTACAGTGTAACGGTGATATAATCAAACGTTTTTTTAAATTGGATAATAATTGTGACCTCCAGAGGGACCACAAGCTAAAGAAAGGGGGATTTTGCGTATAACCGGGGGCCATTATTCAGGAAGTTACGATCCGATATGCGCAAATATCGAAAAGAACCAAGATCTTTGGGTTATAACCATGAATTTCAAGTTTCATCAAAATCGAATTAAAATTGTGACCTTTACAACGTCCACAACCTTGATATACCATTTGTTAACAGTATTCGCGTACAAACGGCGGCCATTTTGTGTGGCAATTTTGGTCTGATTTTCCCGAAATTCAAACTCAACCTTCCTTAGGGTGTAACGGTGATATAATCAAACGTTTTTTTAAATCGAATAATAATTGTGACCTCCAAGCTAAAAAGATAGGTTGCCAGGCAACGAAACATACGCCCACAGCAGCTAAATCGTCCGGGCAGTCAACAAGGGTTGTCGCATATTTTTACTTTTTTCGGTAATGAAACATTTGTAATACTCTAAAAACTGATTAAGAGTAACAACTCATTATGTAATTATCAGAAAATCATTAGAATTTGATTGCTTTTTATAAAGTTTTACCCCACGCTAACAATTGAATTAGTATATATACATGAAACATTTAAAATCATCGATTTAGCTGTTCAGTTATCAAAATTCATTGAAAATCAATATACTTGTTCGTTTCAACACCTTAAAGTTCCAATAGCATTTTTTTAAGTTATATTTTTAAAATGTATTAAAATAAAGCCCTAAAATAGATTGAACCTGTAAACAGTCCTACCTTGTTAAAGAATAATCCTATTAATCCTATAATTCACTATTGCCAGTTGAGAAATTGGCAAAAATATCATTTTCAACTTCAAATTCAAACGTTTGAAGATGGCCGTCCATGGAGAGGAATGGGAAAACAAGGGAGGTAATTGAGTAACTATTTCCTCTATCAGCGGGTGTCAGCCTTTGTAATGCCCAAAAAATTTTGCCCATGATCATATAATAGTGAGTTGTAACCTTTTGAGCAAAAGACATAGAAATAATTATGTTTTGACTTTCTTAGAAAATATGAAATTGGAACTTTAAACTCTGTGTATCAATCTGAAGTCAATCAGATGATAAGTTTGGCCTTTAAAGCGTCCACAAGATTTTTTGAAGTGATCAAGGGCCATAACTCTGGCACTAATAATCGGAAATCGCTGAAAATCAATAGGCTTCTTCGTCTCATGACCTTAAACACTGTGTATAAATTTAAAGCCAATCGGATATTAACTTTGGCCTCTATAGCGTCCACAAGATTTTTTGAAGTGATCAAGGGCCATAACTCTGGCACTAGTTATCGGAAATCACTGAAAATCAATAGGCTTCTTCGTCTCATGACCTTAAACACTGTGTATAAATTTAAAGCCAATCGGATATTAACTTTAGCCTCTATAGCGTCCACAAGATTTTTTGAAGTGATCAAGGACCATAACTCTGGCACTAATTATCGGAAATCGCTGAAAATCATTAGGCTTCTTCGTCTCATGACCTTAAACACTGTGTATAAATTTAAAGCCAATCGGATATTAACTTTGGCCTCTATAGCATCCACAAGATTTTTTGAAGTGATCAAGGGCCATAACTCTGGCACTAATTATCGGAAATCGATGAAAATCAATAGGCTTCTTCGTCTCATGACCTTAAACACTGTGTATAAATCTAAAGCCAATCGGATATTAACTTTGGCCTCTAGAGCGTCCACAAGATTTTTTGAAGTGATCAAGGGCCATAACTCTGGTAGTTATAATCGGAAATCGATGAAAATCAATAGGCTTCTTCGTCTCATGACCTTAAACACTGTGTATAAATTTAAAGCCAATCGGATATTAACTTTGGCCTCTAGAGCGTCCACAAGATTTTTTGAAGTGATCAAGGGCCATAACTCTGGTAGTTATTATCGGAAATCGCTGAAAAACAATAGGCTTCTTCGTCTCATGACCTTAAACACTGTGTATAAATTTAAAGTCAATCAGATATTAACTTTAGCCTCTAGAGCGTCCACAAGCAATTGTGGACGCCGGACCGACGGACGGACGGACCGACGGACCGACGGACGGACGGGGGCGACGACAATATACGACCACATTTCAATGTGGGCGTATAAAAAAGGCGATTTTGCGTATAATCAGGGGCCATAATTCAGGAAGTTACAATCCGATATGCGCAAATATCGAAAGGAAGCAAGATCTTTGGGTTATAACCATGAATTTCAAGTTTCATCAAAATCGAATCAAAATTGTGACCTCCACAGGGTCCACAACCTTGATATACCATTTTTTAACAGTATTCGCGTACAAATGGCGGCCATTTTGTATGGCAATTTTCGTCCGATTTTCCCGAAATTCGAACTCAACCTTCCTTAGGGTGTAACGGTGATATAATCAAACGTTTTTTTAAATCGAATAATAATTGTGACCTCCAAGCTAAAAAAAAGGCGATTTTGCGTATAATCAGGGGCCATAATTCAGGAAGTTACGATCCGATATGCGCAAATATCGAAAGGAAGCAAGATCTTTGGGTTATAACCATGAATTTGAAGTTTCATCAAAATCGAATCAAAATTGTGACCTCCACAGGGTCCACAACCTTGATATACCATTTTTTAACAGTATTCGCGTACAAACGGCGGCCATTTTGTATGGCAATTTTCGTCCGATTTTCCCAAAATTCGAACTCAACCTTCCTTAGGGTGTAACGGTGATATAATCAAACGGTTTTTTAAATCGAATAATAATTGTGACATCCAGAGGGACCACAAGCTAAAAAGGGTGATTTTTCGGACAATCAGGGGCCATAATTCAGGAAATTACATTCCGATAGCCGCAAATATCGAAAGGAACCAAGATCTTTGGGTTACAAACATGCATGTCAAGTTTCATCAAAATCGGTTCAAAATTGTGACCTCTATAGGGTCCACAAGCTAAAAACGTGATTTTTCGTACAATCAGGGGCCATAATCCATGAAGTTTTGATCCGATACATGCCAATATCGAAAGGAACCGAGATCTTATGGGGATAAACCTATATTTCAAGTTTCGTCAAAATCGGATAAGAATTGTGACCTGTAGAGAGTCCACAAACAAATTGTGGACGGACGGACGGACGTCCGGACGGACAGGGGCGACGACATAATACGTCCACATGAAAATGTGGGCGTATAAAAACCTAAAGAAAGGAATAACAAATAAATGGCATGATTGCTATGTGATTTTGTTTTGGAACATACCAACACCTTTAACTTGCTTTTTCTCAAAAATTACTTTCCTCACTTGGGCATCTTGAAAAGAACACAGCTCAATCAATTTTTGCCTGATTCAAAACAAGCATTCACCACTTTGAAAGGTGTATTGAGGGGGAGAATGTGAAAATAACAATAACTCAAATTTTCAAAATTTCCTCATTGCAACTCATTTTGCCAGTACTGGTCACATAAACAAAGCCCTTTAAAAGAGATTTTTAAATTAGGAAAATAGGCACAAAATGGGGGGGGGTATGGCCTAGTGGTCTAGAGTGCCGTGCTTTGACCTCTAGCTAGTCGGTCACCTCTGGCTTGCGGCTGTGGTTTCGAGCCCTGGTGTGAGCGTATGTGGCATGAAGATAGGGGTGCCTTCTCAACCTCGTTGGATTCCTCCGGGCACTCCGGTTTCCTCCCACTGCTAAAAACCCTACGCGCAAGCGAATCATTGAAATAAAATTAAACCATATGTTAGTCAAAAAAATGACCTAGTTTGTGTTGAGTAGACTTAAACTTCATTTCTCTCTCTCTCTCTCTCAATGCATCTGATCTGACTGTACCAAGACGCTCGATTTTCACCCTGTGTTTAAGGCACGATGCAATCTTGGTTGAATCTGATAATGTTCCAAAATAAAATACTGTAATCTCTCAACTAATAATTGTCATTAAAGATAATACATTCAAGGACAGACCTACCTTTTTAGATTTGCCACCACAGCATAACGATCCATTATTCCCCATTTTGATTTTATAAATATTGTCTGAACCATTTCAGTATTTATAAAATCCATTTGTCAGAAAAATTATTTCAATAATGTTTTTTCATATTTAATAATTCATTGCTTTTAGACAACACAGCTATGCTTGATGAAAAAGAAAATCATCATTTACAAAGCTATGGTTTCTTACCATATAGAATATACAAAATGGATTCAAAAGTATTTCAATAACAAACTTTAAGGAATACTAAAAAGATTTCAAATACTGAACATGGTGGAAACCATCATCATATGTATTATTTCATATTTCATATTTCTGATCAAGAATTCTGTTTATACACAACCTCTAAAGCAATCATACAACCCAATAAACACATTATATTCCTCCTTATAGACATAGTTCAATAACAAACAATCCTGGTAGATCTCCAATCTGTCAACATGCTGAATGTTTATGTAACTTTCTCATTAAGGCACTCAACTGAATAAAATTCTAAAGATAATATTTAGCTCCAAATAATCTGATACAACATACCGCAGTCTTATTTGTACTGGGTTATTGTTTACAAGACAAAAAGACGTTAAATTGACAAATATGTATAAGAAATTTCCTTAATTTTCAAATTCATATCACGAAGGTAAGCTATAGCAACATTAAATTTTGTTCACAGTTATCAAAGAGATTGAGATAGCTATAGTGTAGGTAAGACTGATTGTTTAAGGTAGAGTAGTATACTAAGACTAAAGCCAGTTTGATTGTACAGTAAGACATATCAAGTGATCACCATGTGTTTCATGTCCAGTTCTCACCATGCTTTAATTTACATACTGTACAATGATAAAATTTGAATCATGAATCTGAGTATTTATTTGGGATTTTCAATGAAATTTCGAAAAATTTGCTAGCTTTCCAAAGTTTACCAATTTCTTACTTTGGTTAATCTCTAACTAAGAGACAGACAAATAATGAAAAGCCAGTTGTTAAAGGTTTTATAAGGAAGATGAAGTGCATTTATATTTTCTTCCAGATAGATGTAAATCACTGCCCTCTATTGCTAGCTACGAGAATGTTACTAAAAATGTTTATATAAATCTGATGCATTTGTTTTTAGATTCATTTTATTTTCACCATGCAAAAGAATTTGGTTAATTATAATATTGATGCCTGTAATATCTTGAAAATAATATAATTTTATACTATTACAACTGCATGATTAATGAAATCTGTCTATGCCAGCAAAACAACATCCTCATAACTGTAATTATTGTCCATGCTTCAATCATGCTTCAAAGTTGTCCATGCTTCAATATAAGTTCTGCTTGTCTGGTTTATTGTTTCACAGGAAATCTAAGATTTGACATTCTTTTTTTAAAGCTAACCACACCATCACTCTATTGCCCATTTTTAATCCATAGAAAAATTAAATCAATTTTACCGACAATTTTTACGCGTACACAATCATGGTTTTCCTTCTAACAGTGAATATGTTTGAAGAACTCTCAACCTTCCATACTTTCAGTACAGAGAAAAATTGTGAAATTAAGTGGCATACATGATCACAGTATGGACAGTCATATTTTTGATTATCAGATTGTATATAAAGGGCTAATTGATACACTGGTTGAAAACATTGTAAATATGGCAATGGCAATAACGATTTGGAGGGTCATTTGTGAAATATATTATTGCGTAAATCTTATTTTGACCAAGATACATCTCAAGGCATAATGATACAAATTTGGCAGGAATGAGATAAACAGCACTTTGCATTTCAGCACTGTAATCAAAACCAGGGTTTATGTCGACCTAACAACTGTGAACAACTGGTGTTTCAGCGACTGGTTTCAACTGAATGAAACTGAAAAAGATTGATCTCAAGCCTCTTACAACTCAAAGCAACTACAGTGGACTCTGTCACATCTGATCTCTGATTACTCCGGAACTCTGTGAAATCCGATATTATTTTCATGTAATGATTTATTTCCTTATTACCTGAGCCAAAAACTTTCTGGTTAATCTAGACTCTGTATGTTCTGGATTACGACATCAATCAGTCGTCCTGCCACATAATTTCCATTGAACAAACACTGTATAATCCGGCCTTCAATCGCTGGGTGTGAAGCAAGCAATCATCAATCAATTATGGGCAAGATGAACACTGGACTGGTGTGAAGCAACAAAAGATTAAAAACCAATCACCAATCAATTATGGGTGAAATTGAAATAACTGCTAAGGTTCAGTCTGACATCATGTCAGGCTGAACTGATTTTCGGCCGGACATTTAAGATTTTCAGCCTGACAAATACCATTAATCCATGCTGTATAAAATTCCCTCATATATTTGATATTATTATAATATGTTATAGAGTTCACATTTCAGTGCAGTCACAAAACCATCGTCTTCTTTGATCCACTTATCTATGGTTCTTAAGTAATTTTCGAACTGGTGACGGCTATGTCACCCTGTTTAGAAGTGTCTTTATTATGAGAGACATAAGACACAGTACCAGTCTTTGAATTTTCTGGAACAGTCCCACTAGTCGGGATATCCTTGTCCGAGGGCTGGGAAAAATAAAGAGTTATTTTATTCGACATGTTTTCAAGGCCCTTCTATTTACATTCACATCGAAATTGTTCAACAAAGTGAAATATTTTTGTATAAAAAGTCTGTCTTTTCTTGTAAACTAATTTGAAATATTATTACTTTTATTACTAATCATTTATATAATTACATGTCATGTTAGGTGTGATTTAGAGCTAATCCTATACGAAACTAACGCAAAGCTAGCTACTACAAGTAGACTCGAACAACCAGTGTAAAAGAGCCGATTCTCAATATTATTCATTATTTTATCTCCACATGGCCGAGAAACATATTTATAAATAGTAATATTTTTACTATGACTCGGGTCGTTGTTTCGTTGATATAACCAACGTGCAAGAGCCGATTCTAAAAAGTAGTAATACTTTTACCAGGACTCGAGTCGTTGTTATAACCAGCGTAAAAGAGCAGATTCTAAAAATTATTTATTATTTTCTTTGCACGCGGCCGAGATATAAATAGTAAGACTTTGGTCGTTGATATTTTTGGGCCTGGATTTTCGAGTCTAATAATAATTAGCGATAGACGTGAATTCGCGAATTGAAATTATTATTTTTGACTTAATGTTTAACCAAAACTCGGTCGGACAATTATGTCCGTACAAATGACAATTTGGCCTGTCAAAAGGGATCAATTCGTCAAGACATTGTCAGAGTCCGGCTGCTTATTTCAGCGCTTGTTGATTACTTTGATAAATATATAATCGCTTGAAAGACAGTGGTGACAAATACTCAAGAATATCCACGAATTTTCCCACAAATTCACATTTGTAAAAAATATTCCAAATCCAAACGCCTGTTAGAAACATTCGTTGTGCATGCTGACTGAACCTGAATAACCTAAGTTTGTTCACTTTATGGATCAATCCAAACCTTTTGACGACGACGGGCATAAAATGAAAAATTATCCATGAATACGTGATAGCAAAGACAAGGGTGCGATCAACCGAAGACGACGAAAAAGATAAATTAACAACAGACTTGACCTATTCAAAATGCCTACACATGTTAAATGAAATAAAAATTGTTGTAATAAAATTTTGAATGCACAGAAAGGGAGGAACGTTCTGGTGATTCAATGCTACATTATAAATAATAATACTTCTGACACTCTGTGTAATCCGATATATTGTAATTACAATGATCCTATAAGATGTCAGATTTGACAGAGTGCACTGTTGTTCCTGTTAGTTGAAGCCAGTTACCCAAGTTTAACTTTCTATTGGTCTTGTCACGTTTGGATCGGATCGACATTTCTATTGGTCTTATCACATTTACTAATTATTAACCAAAATATAATAGAGTTAACCTTATTTTGTCCCAATGATTCAATTTTTGGCAGGAATTAGGTATACTGCTTTTCTCATATCAACATTGTAATCTGAGAGCAACTGGCATTTTGGCAACTGGCTTCAACTGAATGCAACTGAAAAAGGTCAACGCAGGTGCCTTTTTCAACTCAAAGCAACTAGTTGCAGTCAGTTGAAGCCAGTTGCCAATGTTTAACTTTCTGCAACTAGTTGCCATCGACATGAGCATTATTATTACGACTGGCATCAACTAGTTTCCATCATACTCCACACAGTGTTGCGTTGGATTAGAGGTAATCCAAGTACACACTGCTATTATGAGTGGATATTGTTGTGTTAAATTTTGATTGATCAGTAGTCCGTCTACCAACCAATCACTAGCTGCCAATACTGGACCAAATATGTTTACATAACGTATACGTCATGACTCACGATTTTATTATGCCTAATTAAACCATGCATCGCAGAATACTGCAGTAAAACTAATTGCGTGACAAACAAGGCTATCAAGTCGAATGAAATGTAAACAATACTGTTTGGAAACGAACATACTTTCACCGTTTTAATACCTTAAATCACTGTCCAAAGTTTTAGGGAAGACTCAGATTAAACGAAGGACTGTCATGTTGCTGTACTTAAGTGATAGCTTTCATTGAGTGGAAAGAACAGACACACTCCCGCATAAGTTCAAGAAACAGACGCTATTCCAGCAATGGTCAGAGAGGGATTTCTCGGGCCATTGCTTCAGGAATATGGTTTCCATGGAAATGACATGATAAAGACACGCAAAATGGAAGCAGAATGAAGGCATCCACTTTTCAAATATCAATAATAATGTAGTAAATATAATTGTGGTAAGACAAATCACAACTTTCGGAGGCTCTTTCTAAGGTATTCACCATTTTGTTGATCAGGTCATAAATCAATTAACAGTTAAGTGTAACCCTCAAATTTAGTAGCTCTCAGTTGCTGATTTAATCGACATAGACACTTCTTAACAGTTATTCCCAGTTACATAGTCAACTTAAGCCCCACTATGAATATTGGCATCTTAGGTATAGGCCAACAGAACTGAAGCTAGCTAAAAAATTTAAGCCATTGGCTGACATTAAAGCAAATAATTTAAATCAAAACCCCAAACTAAAATTAGCAAATGTAACGTTTCAAATAGATGTTTGTTGAATATAATGATCTTTATTGCTTTTTATAAATTAGTTAATATGAATACTGGATAATAATAATGATTATATATTTTAAATTAGGTAATTCCTTATATATCTTATAGGAAAATTAGAAACTAATAGGTATAAATATGAAATAAATGAATATAACAAAAATAATACTTTCATAAAAATAAAGCTCACACAAAATAATAAACTTATTCATATTCTTTAATTATTATATAATATACTTCCAGATATAATCATCTTAACCTAATAAATTAAATAACATACAGTAAAACATATATCACAGTCAATAAGTAAATACATTATCACAGTAAACAATAAATATACGTTAATATGGTTATGACTTTGATGTATTTAAGTTTTACTAAGAGTTTTGGTGCAATTTTACACAGGTGTCAGCAGCCTTCTAAGTAACTGGAGCAATTACAAGACACCAGAATCAGATCAAGGGCAACAACCCATAAAATAATTATAAGAGATAATTAAAATTTGATGGTGTCTTCCTAGCACAAACATAATCAAAGAATGTACTGGAATTAGATTATAACTTCAACTGGAAATCAAAAGACTTTATAAACTTAACATTTCAATGTTGTTATAGAAAATTCCAAGCCAACCTACTTGTGGCATTCATTATATGTAATTATGATGCTGCTTTTACAGTTGTTGGTGACATCAGTATATGAATACACTAATCTGTGGAAGTATAAGATATATATAATGCTAACAAACACTAGGGAAGAGACAATGCTCCTGTAAGATACAAACTAAGTCTTGTATATTTTGGTAAAAGAGCAGGAGTATGCACTCTATGCCTATGAAATAAAAGGGATTATACCTTGAAAGTAATCATAAATGCCTTTAAATCAGAGGTGATTGTAGAATGGTTATTAATGTCAAAAATAATATGAAAGATAGGTTGCCAGGCAACGAAACATACGCCCACAGCAGCAAAATCGTGCGGGCAGTCAACAAGGGTTGTCCCATATTTTTACTTTTTTCGCTAATGAAACATTTGTAATACACTAAAAACTGATTAAGAGTAACAACTCATTATGTAATTATCAGAAAATCATTAGAACTTGATTGCTTTTTATATAGTGTTACCCCACGCTAACAATTAGTATATACATGAAACATTTAATATCATGGATTTAACTGTTCAGTTATCAAAATTCATTGCAAATCAAAATACTTGTTCGTTTCAACACCTTAAACTCTGTGTATCAATCTAAAGTCAATCGGATGATAAGTTTGGTCTCTATCGGAAATCGCTGAAAATCAAACGGCTTCTTCGTCTCATGACCTTAGACACTGTGTATAAATTTAAAGTCAATCGGATATTAACTTTGGCCTCTAGTGCGTCTGCAGGATTTTTTGAAGTGATCAAGGGCCATAACTTTGGCACTAATTATCGGAAATCGCTGAAAATCAATAGGATTCTTCATCTCATGACCTTCAACACTGTGTATAAATTTAAAGTAAATCGGATATTAACTTTGGCCTCTAGAGCATTCACAAGATTTTTTGAAGTGATCAAGGGCCATAACTCTGGCAGTAATTATCGGATTCTCTGAAAAACAATAGGCTTCTTTGTCTCATGACCTTAAACACTGTGTATAAATTTAATGTCAATCGGATATTAACTTTAGCCTCTAGAGCGTCCACAAGCAATTGTGGACGCCGGACTGACGGACGGGGGCGACGACAATATATGACCACATTTCTATGTGGGCGTATAAAAAGGTAAATATTTTAATAAACTGGATATATCTTCTAGTTGATAGCAAGGACGGATTCAAAAATATTATGCTGCTCAATTTGGAGATATACAGTATAACATGGACATATTTAAATCTCTTATTTGTGAACCACCTATACAAATTTGTAATTTATTTTTTTGAAAGAGACATTCAAAAAATTAAACTAACAATTGAAAATTAATGACATCAAAATTAATTAAAGATAAATGTGAATGTTTTATCTGTCTGTGTCTATATAAACAAAATAAAATATATACATTACATTATTGTCTGCCACAGAAGATTACCAAATATAATGCTACTTGAAATACAGTTAATAGAAAATAATCTTGTTATAATAATATTATTGAGACAACATATGAGTTAACAAATAACTAACTTAAAATGTATATTTCATATTTGGCATCATATTCACTTCAGAGTGGATATACAAATGTATATATGTAAATTGTGTAATTATAAGCTAAATAAAACATCATCATGACTATATTACACTATCACTAATGTCACTATACAATGGCCAACTTATTCCGGGGGCCTTCCTCCAATACAATTTGATATACAATCATAATATAAATTGTATTATATAATGCAAGACAGATTGTCCTTAAATATTTATGGGGAGAGAATCCATTTAGGAATGAAATGCCTCCAGTATTAAGTTCATTCATTTTACATGAACGTTCACTTACATTTCTTTCCAATTAATGATTTAGTAAGGGAAAAAAGAACCACCATTCCCCATTAAAATGATGGTCCATATATGTCTGTTATCTAACAAAAGACAGATAATGATGACAACTACTATGACAAACTTACTTTTAGCAAAATTTTAAGCAATACCCGTAATTAAAGAATGAATTTGTGACGTCATCAATATTACCAGATCTTTCAATAGGTGTCACTTAGCTTAACCCTTGTCGGTGCATGTGGGGTCTCCGTGGACCCCATGCACTTGCTTTATAGTGTTTTGTAATAACTACTGGTCACTGCTTTCTGAAATTTAGTGACTTTGTCTCCAATATATTTTTAGACATAGCGAATAGATCGGTATTCATCTGCTTCCCACATGAAGAGTTATGAATTCCAAAAATTCTATGGTTTTTGTATCAAGCGTGAATCGCCATTTAACCTTGTTATAACATAGTACACAAAGTAGCAATTTTGTGTGTATTATTAAATCTGTTCAAAATATCACTTAAATGTTTTTGTATAACAATTTAGTTGTTTTTCATTTGTCAAATATAAATGCAAATAAAAACTTAACCGCTGCTTTTAAATTCAAATACATCTGTACGTAAAAACTTTGAATTACAACTGGGGTCCATACGGACCCCTTGTTACCTGCTATGTGATTCTCACCACGTGCACCCACAAGGGTTAAAAGATTGTGTGACAAGCAACAAAATTTAATATACACAAACATCAGCTGTCTACATTTAGTAGGTAACCTGAGAAGTCATATAATACTATACATTGATTCATGAAGAGACAATGGGAAATAATCAAAATTTGAATAGCTTCTTCCTAGTGCTAACAGAAACAAAACCTTTTCCACTACTACCGTCATCAGATGGTAACTTTAGTTGCAGAGATATCAGAAACCAATGAAAGCCTCTTTGTTTCATGAGCATATAACCAGGTGAAATTTTTTCAATCTGATTATTCTGATCATAGCTTTATCCTCTCACTCTGATAGTAATTATTGGAAAACAATCAAAATCAATAAGCTTCATGAACATGAACACTGCATACAAATTTCAATGTGCGCATGTATACAATTTGGATGTTTGAGCAAATGTCTAAAACCTTTTTACTTTGTCTTTGTGTGTCAAAATCAATAGCCGGTCATATTTCTACCCTATTGAATTGCCATTTCCCAATGTGGCATTTGAACAGAAATGTATAGAAAGTTTTTAAAAGTTGTTTCTAGTAGCTGTCATTGTTATCTATATTATGTTAGAACATAGAAATGGGGGGACCATCTGCTTTAATTTCTATTCCAAAAAAAAATTTGAATCCTCAATATATATGGATAAAATTTAACTCTGTAGGCTGTATCTTTGAGCATTTCTAATTGGTAGAGACAACTGAATTGTTTTTGATTAACACTTTAAATTGAGCACACTTTGTAAATATATTTGGTTATGATAATATATTAAAAAAAAGGCAAGAGTAAAAAATAACCTTTAAAAATAATTTGCTGTAAAATTCACATCAATACCATAACAATCACACATTGTATTGAAAATTGAGACTTTTGATATCTGTTTAAGGCACATATTACAAAACTGAGGTTTAAAACAATGATTATGTGAATCTAAAACTACTTATATTTTCAAATCTATATCACAGCACACTAAATTGACTTATAAAATAGGCCATTGGTTTTTCTTAAATAACAAGACATAAGAAAATAAACTATAGTTATACACTGAACAGATTGTCTTATCTTTTTAATACCCCTAATCAAATGAATATCATCTTGATCATAATATCTAAATTATCTTTGGTGGACAATCAAATAAATGCTATATAAAATACTGGATTTTTTTTAACACTAACAGTTGGATTTAGATTAACATAATTATTTCACACATTCTGCAAATTCATCATATCTGATTCTTGAATTAAAACAAACATACATTTTCTTAATTACACTAAAGGGTCCTAAAATCCATATCTCATTAGATCCTCTTTATATTCATGTTTTAGTCTAGAAGACATTCTTTTAAGATGCTTGGCTGTTCTAGCAGCTTGTACTAAAGCATCATCTAAATGATATCTATCCATCACAGTATATCTTGAACCATGTGAAATGTTTGAACGATGTCTAGAAGATCCTCGATGTCGATCTAAATCCATATCATCATAAGAACGTACATAACGCCTAACTCTATATCTACGACGTGGTGGTATATATTCTGGAAGAGTTCTTATTTCCTGATAATTTGAAAGATGTCTGTTCGAAGGAATTTGGTAATTTTGTAATCTTTCAAGTCTTTCATTAATTGCTGCTAAATCATCTTGTGTAACTCTTCTCTGTTGAGGTTGAGTGTAGTCAACTGTATCATGACCATTTTGGTACTGACCTCCATAAGGTGGGGGATTGGATGCTTGAGCTGGCATTGAGGTCATAGGAGTCGGAGAATCAAAACCTTGGATGGGCGAATTCCTCAGAGAACCCCTTAAATGTGATGGTGTAGCACGGTTGCTTCTGAGATATCTGACTTCTTCCATCATTTCTTGTACAGTATCACCATTTTGTTTAGGATAAGCCTGAGCACCTGTCTGTGTTCCTTGTTGACTTGTAGTTGCATCACCTGGCTGACCACGTGATCGCAATTGTTTTACATCCTTGTATAAGGTTTCAAGTCTTTCTTGTTGCATTGATGGTTCGGTAATTTGACTGGTGTCATCATCATAAACACTACTTGTGTCACTGCCGATACCATGCTCTTTCTTAATGTCCTTCACCTCCATCAAAATACTTCGTAATAAATCTGAATGATTACTACGTCGTTTTTTCTTTTTCTTGGGTGTTTGTGTTTCAATATTATGAGGGGGGTCTTCAAACATGGTTTCGTCTGTTTGTGTACGTATGTGTCCTGGTGTCTGACAGGCTATGTTATGCATATCTTCTGGATCAGCACTTTGAAAAAAACCTTCAATAAAACTAACAGTTGAATCTTCATCAGAATCATAAACAAGAGTTGTCTCTTTCACATTCATAGAAGCTGATAACGTATCATCAAGATTGTTGTCGAAACTCGATGCTTGCATAGTTTCAAGAAGCGTGTCACCATATCCTGATTCTTCGCTTTCATATTCTAATGCACCTGAAGCACCTTTCTTAAAACTCTGATCATGTAATGTTCGACTTAATGGCCTATCACGACTTTGATTTAATGTTCTATCACGGGGAGGTTTTGATGTTTTATCACGCCCAGAATTTAGACCTCGATTTGGATTTATACCACGATCACGACTATTATTTAGAGTTCTATCACGACTTTGATTTAAAGTTCGATTTAGTAATCTATTGTTTGGATCTCGTAATACACTTCCACTTCCTGGAAAGAATCTATTGTCACCAGAGTTAGGCTTTGGTCTACGATAGGGAAAAGAATCATCATCACTGTCATATGGTGTGAATGGTGTTCCTCTTGAAGCAGAAGTTGGCGTTTGTGTAGATCTACATTTTCTTCTGGTACGCTGTTTAAATTGATGGAGGAATAAAGAATTAGTATCATGCAAATAAAGTCAATATTTAACAGATTGATATGATCACAGCAGCTTTTGAGAACTTTATGTTAGAAGTAAAATCATTTGCATTCACCATTCTCATGCTTTTTAATCGAAACTTGTGGTAGTAATTCAAATATTTGCAATGTATTTTAAAGTTTATCTATTTTCCTATTGTGTCTAAATATAAATATATTCTACAAACTAAAAATAATAAATCAACAAATATCTAGCAAACTAAGTGAAAAGCCACACATAAATATAACTAATAAATAAATTGAATGAAGGATGAAATGATCAAAGGAATAGGTAAAATGTGAAATGATGAATTCAAAAGTTGCATACGTTGCTTTGCAATGTAAAATTTTACAATTTGAAACAAAAAAAAGTAAGTTTTCTAACTGTGCAATTAAAAAGGAAAAAACGTGCATCTTAGAAATACAAACATTAACAAATTAACAAGTTATTTTTTTTAAAGAGAAAAAAAAAAAAATCCAAGAAAGAAAGGCAAAATTGACTGGAACGTTATTTGGAAAGATTCAAACAGTTAATTTTGAGATCACATAATTTACACCAAATTCTTGAAACTTCTGTCTTAAGATTTAAAGTAAACATTAAGAAAAAAGGTATTTATTTAAAGTAAACATTAAGAAAAAAGGTATTTACTATGGTATGTGGGGTAAAATTAAGTAAAAAGGGTTTTACGTAAAGACAGATTCTTTCAAAAGCTGCTCGGAGTGATCATGCAAACACAAACTGTTTCAATAAATCTGACATAGATGTTGAGATGTTGATTTACTTACATGATACTAGATCATTTTTCCTCCATCATTAAACAATATTACACAAACAAGTATACATGTCCAACTTCATTGACAATACAAAGATATTGCTAATAATATCTTATACACCTACATGATGTTTTTAAGATATATTTCCAGTAAATGACATCAAATTCACTTATATTCTGCTACATGTATATTTAATTTGATTAAGAAATACATGCAAAGCATTGATCAACCCACTAATAACCTATTATTCAATCAATAATTCCTATACATGAACCAACATGATTTTCAACCAATGAATGCTAGTGTTACAGATGTATTGTATGTTATTTTGAGATTCAATGTTTTGTGTAAATGCTATTAATGTAAAGGTATTACCAATGGTATTTAGAATTGATCTATGTAAGAAGCTTAATTATTCCCTACCAGTGTACAATATGTCACAAATCAGCAACTTGATAGCTTAATACTAATCCTTACCATAGTCTCAATACCATACAGAAAAGTTCAACAATTAATTTGCAGTAACCACTGATCTTCATTGAATAATAAATACTCAAGAACAGATTTATCAATCCATATGTATAGTGAATCCCCCAGATTTTGAAATAAAACCTACTAAATATACCTTCCTCATTGAGTTGGAGTTCTGAAAGATATTTCAAATGCTAATTTTTCTGAATGTTACAAATGTACTGAGAAAGGCCATTTCTATTAGTAACTGGAGTAAAACTTTTTGATGTAGTATTATTGTATTGTTAAAACACATAAAAAAAACCCTTTAAAAAATACATGTACATGGTGTGATTGTAAATGTGAGGAACACACAGTGGAAATAATTACAAGTGCATGGCTGAAAACAGAAGAATCAATATATAGTACATAAAACACTGAATATTTAATGAATTCAATTTGGAAATGGACATGCAAAGCAAGTATGCAACTAAAAATCTACATCTACATTTCTTTACTAAGCTAAATTCTTACTATATATATATATATATATATATTTAGGACAGTTCATGCAACAAATTAAATCAAACAACTATTCTCTCTGTACTATAGAAACTACAATTTAATTTACCATGTGATTATTTTCACTTGTGTTCAGAAATTGAAAGAATATCTTTCTAAATTTCTATCCACTGATATTAAACTAATAGATTTCTCCCACTATACCAAATTTTCTATTTTCATTTTTATGTATTCCAAAGTTTAGAACAAAATTATACTCTAATGATGAACAGAAACTTTGAATATGTCAGTTTGTTAACTATTTATGTGTATATTTTTCCTAAAGATAAAATTTCTACTTTATATTGGCTTTCTAGTATACTGAATATTAGCTTTGCAATTCTATGTACAATATCTAACTGTAACTTGAAAACATTTACTGTCATGACAAATTATAAGACATTCCAAAAATACATTAGGAAACAGTCTTTTTAATGAAGCATCAAAACAGTAAAGAATTTCAAGCATCATTAGAATCTAATCTAGAATATAAGAGAATATAGATGAATATATGACTGAAAATCATAAACAATTAATAGACAGAACTCACCTTAAGACGTGCACTTCTTTCGGTCATACTAGCATCTGACTGGTCAATGCGTTCTAATTCTCGTACATAGTTCTCTAAATCTTCGTCCATTGTATCCTGGCGATCTTGTAGTTCTTTGGCAGCCTGTAAGGCCTGTTCTCTATCTATTAGTAGATTTTCAATCTGACCAAGTAATTCCTCCCAATCATCTTTCAATGCTCGTATAACTGGATCTGGTATTGTGTCATTGTGTTGTGTCAAGTTACGGTATTGAGATAATAGTTCTTCTATAGCCCGACCACGGCCCTGAACTTCATTTCTTATACCCTAAAAACACATGGTTAAAAAAAAAGAATAATACCATACTTTTTAATAGTATCATGTTTAGCAAATATACTGCACATGGTTTCAAATTTCTAGGTTACATTCACCTTTTATGTATCAAACCAATGTCAGTGACGTATATAGTTTCCGTAATATTTAATGACAGAAAACAAGAGTAAATCTACTTTCTACAAAATATCAGTATACACTTACCCGTAATCTATCAAGATCTAATTCAGCAGCTTCAACATGTAGCTTAGATGGTCGATTCTCTATTTCTGATACTTCTTCTTGTTTATTATGTAACCAGTGACGCAAATCAGCACGAGATCTATCAACAGATTCCCACTGTCTCATCATATCACGTAACCTATCTAATCTTTTCTCCACCTGTAATAATGTTAAGTAAAAAATTAGAATTTACAGATCGGAGGCTCTAATAAAAAGTACAGGAGAAACACACCGCACATAATACACATCTACCGGATATTTAAAATTCAGCAACTTTGTACTTAAAGATCTCCACACCTTTAACTTTTAGTGACACCCAAATGTTCTCAAATTATCAAATGCTGATTGCTGCTTAGTCATTTCATATCTTAACATTCTTGTTCAACTAATTTTACGTGCCAGATAACTTTATATACCCAAAAATTCTTCATAAATGTTACCTGAATAATACTCTCTTTCATATGTTGATTAACATCAGTAGAAAATTTAGACAATGGTGATTCAAGAGCAACATCTTCTTGATTTAAGTTTTCCATACTACCTTGATTTTGGCATCTGTGAATTGAATCGGCTAATTTCTGCTTCATACTGTATAACTTTTCTAGCATTGCCTGAAAGACATAAATTAATCTTTATCACTGGGGCTACAGTATTAAGAGGTGAGATTTTTCAAGGTTGCATGTGTGTGACAGACAAGGAAACTGTTGAACAGATGAAAATCTGAGGTCTACCTGCCTACTCATTAACATTCATGTAAAAGAATCCATGAACATTGCAATTTGAAGAACATTAGTTTGAAGTTCTGCTGTCTGAGCAAAATTCACAAACTCAAGAAAAAGATTAGCATAACTCTTACAGTACCTGTGCTGATTCTCTCTGTTTCTGTGCTTCATCTATACTATCAGGAATATTGGAGTCTGTTTCTTGTATCCACTCTACAACGTCACCAGACAAATATACTTCTGTGCTCTCCAACAGATCTTTATAATCCTGCCATTTGTTTAAGATATCTTGCAGACGCTCCTAAAATCAGTTTTATAGTGGAATGGAGATAGGATTGATGGAGTCGGATATTTTCTTCTTTTTTTTTTTACATAGGCACAACATCAGCTTAACATGCACCTATTCCTCGATTTGCATTCAAAAATAATCTGTGTGCAGTTTGTGAGGATTGTTGTAGTTAGAGTAATAGAAAATAATTCATGTATTTGTTGATGATCATTAACTCAAGTTCTGCAGTGATGGCATGTTTTTTGCGTGAATTTAAATGATATGTTAAAAATTAGAAGAGAGAAATTAAGATTATATTAGGGCTTGATAAAAGGTGGATTAATGTATTAATGTAGTAAGGACTTTAGTTGGTATGTATATTATAGAATAGCATTAATTAGAATTAATTATGTTTGTACATGTTTTTATAAGGGATTGTCTGGCTTTCACAATTTTTGCTGTGGTACGACTATATATACTTGAACATTCCTGTCTGAAACCACATCTTGGTTAAAGGGTTATGTAAATTCTACTTTTAACTGATACCTCAACAATGGCATAAAAATGGGAATATGGTTCATATTGGAATGGCTTGGCCTGTTCTGAGTCTTACTATATATAATACATGTAATCTGAAATTCAGAGTTGGCTCTTAGGTGTAAATTTTGGAAGTCTAACTGCAGAATACATTGTTTAAAAATCATTAACATTTAGATGTATTCATTTTATTTCCTTCTGCTTAAATGCTAAACCAGATATCTGAAATTCAAACTAAACAAGTATCATACACAGGGGAGTGAAATGATGCAATGGTGGATCACAAAACTTCTTCACCTACATTCAGCATGCATACATGTACTTGGTTTGCAACCATAACAAAGACAGTTATGTCATGACAAAAATAATTAAAATCAAAATTATGTCATGGAAACTAGAATCAAAATGGCTGAATAGTTATTCATGATCCACCATATTTCTTTAAAATGATATAGTAAGTAGGTAGTTTAGATAAATACAGATTGAATATTTGGATATAAATATAACTGTCTGTTGCCATTGTCATACAAAACAAACATGCACACATGCTATTAATAACACAAATAGTTATCAGTATCTAGTATACCAATATTTTATTTATATTCCAAAGAAATCAATACAATATAATATTATATATAAATTATATAAATAATAGTGAAAATTTTGAAATAATACTTAAAATTTTTTAAAAACATAGAAACATCAATAGACAAATCACAAATGTTTAAGGATACTAATAATAAACTAACAATCTGCAAATTTTAAAATAATATATAAAAAAAAACAGTAACAGAGCTTTAAACAAAAATCCTGACTATGAATTATTAAACGGACGGATAATAAAAAAATAGTAAAAATATCACAACAAAATTCTGATATAATCAGTATAAAACCTTTCAGTCTATAAAATGTACAAGAATATTTTTAAAAGTTAATTTTATTTAGTTTCGAACAGTGTATGATGCTCTTCATTAGATAAAATTGCCTTAATATAATTGAATATAAGTCATTAATAACATCTAAAATTATATTTTAGGTAAAATATTTTCAGTGTATAGTGATAGCATGTATACAAATGCTTATAAGTTAATCTGAAGTTTGGCTGTCATGTTTAATTTCATTTAGGGTTTGATGATCTTTACTATAATATATATATTATTTGTCTTTTAAATTAATATAATTTTGTAAATAATATTTAAAGTTAATGTTAAATAATGGTTATCGTGGGTAAAATATAACTTTGGTTAGTAAAGATAAGACATAAGAGATCATAGATTTACCATGATTTAAAATTAGACATGGATTTATAGGCAAAAATACTAATTTATAGAAAACTTTCCATTGGAAAATTAAGAAAATTGCAAGTCAGATAGATCATATACACAGCAATGAGCAACATAAGCATAGAGCAAAGGATATATTAAACTTATGTACTTGTTTACTTAATGAGGGTAGCCCTACACAGTATGGTACCATTATTTATGTATACAAATAGATTTATCCTATTATACAGAATTTTTTTTTTTTTTATTGTATCTTCAATCAAGTAAAATACTTTTGAAATAAAAACAACAAATCTAAATTAAAGTGAAACATCTGCAATGTTTTGGGGTAGCCTTCGAATCAGATATCAAAGCAAGTTCATCAATTAAGCAAGATCACAAGGAAGAATAGTCAGGGTTATTTAAAATTATAATTTACAATTCTGGAGAAAAATGTATAACTCCTGGAACAATAAGAAAATATCATGCAATTATCAACTTTTCATAAACCATCACTTCATGTTCTAAATACTTTTACAAATAGCACTACAAATAGTCTACAATAAATAAATAAATGAATCTAGCCTGTATAGAGACTTATAGGATGGAATGATTATGACAATTTGTTTAATATAACTCTAAAAAAAATATCACAGAATACTAAATAAACACAGTTAAGTTTATCACAGGCAATGAGGCATTCATTATCCAATGTCAATTTTAATTATGTACAATCAAACTTTCAAAATTCTGAGGTTGATTTTTGGTGAAAAACTTAGAAATGCCGTATATTTTAGATGTACATCTTTTAAATTAGGCAGCAAAGAGATTGCATTTTTTCATTTATATGATAAATCCAGGTAGTTGTTGTCTTCATTTTGATTTTCGGAATAATTGACACTCCAGGACTGGTTGTTGTTGGGGCATCAACTCTGATATATGGTGACAATGGTCATCTAGTGGAGATAGAGTTCAATGTGGTCTAAAACAACCTGTGAGAGGACAATCAAGGTTAATCAATCAATCCAGCAACCAATCAAAACACATCAAACAAAAATTAAAATAAAAGCAGTAACGATCCTGAGGAGCAAGCTAGGCAAACCAAACCTAATATTTACATGCATTTAAAATAAATATAACTGATGGAAAGAAAACAATAAACTACTGTTTACTATAAAGATGACACTGATTAACTGTATTAAAGTGTGAGTACGATAAGAAAATTTTGCTTTTGTTATTTAATTCAGCATTACAACGAAAAATCACCAATTTCTGATACTGTACAGTGTTAGCAAGTAATACTTGTTTTCTTCTTTTTGAGGTGTTAATGAGAACACTTTAGATGTGATTTTAGATTTATATCTTGCAGTTCAGAGTTTATAAAGTACAGCATTTGAGTGGATTTCAAATTATACCCAAGTATCAAACAGTGGAATCAGATTTGTTGCAATCTAACAAGATTATCAAAGTTTTCACACACACTTAACGATAATTCAAGGCAAAACAAAACAGATTAGTTAATCATTAGGGATTTTGTTAGTGAATAAAATTGAATGTTTTTTCAACTGGTGCTAAGAATTATTATTCTATTATTTGAACCACCACTAAATATAACAAAACATTTCTACATCATACTTTCACTTTAAAAATGTTACATTCAAAAACGTTAATCTAATAAAATTATATTATAAAAGAAAACAAACAACCCAGAACATGTTAATGTAAATTATTAGTTCTGCAAAAAAGCAACTTATTCATCAAACATTCACACAATACAACAACAACAACTACATGCAAATTTCTACATCGTTCATGGCAACAGACAGTTTTTTTTTTATAAAAATAAATCTTTCTAGGGAAAGATGTAAAACTACCTACAAATTTAATGTGCGTAGCAGTTTATGTGTGTCAATATGTAATGGTATGTTTGTATGTTCAATTAACTACCCTCGGTTAGGATTTGGGTGAAACAACATGGAGATTTGGTGGCTAATGATAATGAATATTAATGAAATGGTGGAAACAGTCAGCATTATCTTTAACAGCATTTCACTCTTAGTAAGTATGAACTACAACGCACAGGATACAATTACATTAAACATGATAAGACTAGAAAATCCTAGTCAAATGTCTCTTAGTAATTGAATTCAATAGAATAAATTACATACTGGAACAATTGTTCAGCACAATAATTAAAGCCCAATACTTGACACATTCAAAATTTAATCTCAAAATCAAAATACCAAAAGTTGTGCTTACAAGTTACGGGGAAAATCATATCAAAATATTTCTATTGAGTAAAATAATTGTAAAAGTTATGCTGACTATAAATCTCATCAAAATGAGCAATCTAAGAAAGATTTTGTATACATGCACATGATATACTTTTATGACACATTTCAATTTTTTTTTGTTTTCAATGCTTTTTGAATCATTTGTTGTTATCATGATTTACAATAGTCAAACTGCTATCCTGGATATGTTCAAGCTAAAAATGTGCCACATACAACCAAAAATACAGCATAGATTATTTACTTTGATGAGATGATATGAATACGATGTGATGAAATACATAAATATCTGATCAACTAACACACTTAAATATTCACAGTTTACCAACTAAGTTTATTTTCAATAGCTTCAAAGCAGAATTTTATTCCTAGTTGATTAAAATACTAATAACTAAGAATACATTAATACATTGAGAATTTCATACAAGTAATTCTTAAAAGTATATAAAGAGAATGGGGACCCTGAGTAGTAAATGTTGGGATGACTAACAACCACTATATAGATTTCCAAGTAATTCTTACTTAATCAGGAAAAGGAAAAATATTGATTTCTTATTTGCCAACGATATTTAGTGCATGTATTTATTTGTCTTCCCCACCCTAAAAAAGGAATTAACTTATCAAGAATAGGTATCTTTGCAGAAATTTCATGAAACATATTTCTTTATACCAACAAAGTGATATCATCTGTGAAAAACTTCATTGTGGCAGTAATTGAAAATAATCCATAAGATAAAATTGATTTTGTTGTAAATCAATTCTTATCATTTCCATGAATTTCTTTTAATGTCCAAGGATTTATTTTGACACTTAACAATTATTATGTCATCTCAGCATTTTGATGCGAAAATAATTTTTCAGTCTTACCTTTATCTGTTGAGCGGTCGCTTGTAAGTTTGTATAGCTTTCTTCTAGGTTCTGTAACTGAGCTTGAATTTGTTCAGACAGTTTGAAAACTCTTGGATTATTAATAATCAATTCCTGACCTATTTTGTTGACATGATCCATGGTCGATCGATAATTAGTTATCTCTCTAAGAATAGCCTAAAATTTAAATATTAATTAATGTTATGTTGTTAAAAAACAAAATAATAAAAAAAGACTCAAATTTTCATAGGGATGCCAAAGGGATCCTGAGGAAAGTAGTTAAAAAACAAAATCACAATCCAATTGAAAGACAATAGTGTTCCACACTAGCTATCTTTATCTGAAGTTCAAATCTTGGAAAGTGTGTTTAATGGCGATCACCACTACTTTAAATCACCACTACTTTAAATCACCACCTATTAAATACAGATCCCTAATCATTGACCAAACCCAATGATGTAGTTTACAGTTTACAAGCATAGCAAGGAAGAAGACGGGAATGTGAGTGTTGGTGGACTTTCAAATTCAAAGATGTCATGAAAATAATGAAAATTTCAAACCGGTACGTATTCATCCTTCAGACATTAAGTTTATTACCTTATGCTTTTCAATCTGTCTTTCTGTCAGTTCCATAGTTGAGACATTTAAAGAATTATGAGACATAAGACGAAAAGATGTTTGAAGAAGCCATTTTTCACAGTCTTGTTGAGTTTCATGGAAGAGAAGATGTTCGTCGTATCTGTCTTGTAGCATTTCAACATAATCCTATAAAAATATTTAAGTGAAGATTTTATGAATTTTATAGATAGTAACAATGTGGTAGTTACATAACCGTTAAGACTCATCAGTAAGACAGCTGTGTGTTGTTAACTGTTTTGGAATTTAGATCAACACCTAGACACTTTTTACATATTTTAGAAGAGCAATATTTTTTGACAATTCAGTTTTCAACATCATAAGTATTTGGATAAAGTTTAAATTAACGTACCTGAGCTTTATTTCTAACAGCCTCATACCGTCTACGCACATCAGATAATGATTCAGCAATTTGTGGATTATCACATAAAGCTTGTAAATTAGCAACTCTCTCAGCCAGCTCATTTATCAATCTATTATGATTCTCAATATCAGTTAATATCAGCTACAAAATACAAATTATAAATTTTGTTATTAATTTAAACAAATTTTTTCAACATTATATTAAAGCTATTTGTAAATTGCATCAAGGTTTATGGACCATGATGCAGGCTCAAATTTCCTCATCATTTAATCAACTTGACAATTTTCCTCCCTACGGATAATATTAATGGGTTGAAAAAATTCTAAAATGCTGTTACTTTGAAAGAGATGAGATATTATAAAGGTCTACCTGATATCTATCTAACTGTGTTTTCTTTTCTGCCAAGGTACATTTTAGTTCTGGTTCAGGAATCAAAAGATTTTCAGTATCAGCTAGCCAGCGTATTATGCTACCAAAATACTCTTCATAATCATGCCAGCGCTGCTGAACACCTTCCAACATAGCTGTAGCTTCTGTAATGGCTGAGTTTAATTTGTCCCAATCATTGGTCAAATCTGTTACTTGTTCTTCAATCATCTTTTTACCATCCATACTAGTATTAGGTAATATTTTCTCTGCCATGTCACAGACATGATTGACCTTTTGTAGACCTTCATCCATATTTGCAGTTATATCCTGAAGGTAATATCCAAAATATGTGTTAATGAATAAAAGCCAACATAAAAAACATTTGAAAGAATTGTCAACTCCAATTTGTTTAAAACTAAAAATTTTTTTATCATGCCATTTACTTTCATCCCTTAAAGCGGCATTTGGTAAGATTAGATAAAGAGCTGATAATTAGTTTTTAAAAAAAAGTAGATAATGAAAAAATGAAAAGAGAATATGCTGAAAATTTCAGTCAAATTACTTCGCTGGAAGTCTAGATATTAGCAATAAAATTATAGGCTAGCCTTTATTGCCACTACTACCGGTGTTACGATAATAAACAAAGTCTTGATAATCCATTTTTATGGTAAATGCATCTATAAGATATTTGAACTCACTCCACAAATATCGCAGGCATCTGATGGCATCGAGTGTTGATTATGGTCTTGGTAAGTTCATCAATAATTTAGAAAACAAGAGGCAGTAGCTCTAGAATAATGCATGTTTAAACTTAAATATATATCATTGGCTTTGATTATAGTACATCATATATAACAGCCATTCTTTTTTATGGAAGTAATAAATTTCTACCTTTATATCATCAATTTTATCTTGTGTAGCATCCCAACCACCTGTAGTATCTTTACAGGCTTCAATACGTTCTCCCATCCATTTAATCCATTTATTAGCATTAGCTAGAGCATTATCATATTCACGATGATCTTGAACATTATCTCGTAATCTTCTCACCATATTCTAAAAAGTAAGGTCATTTTATTATATTAGTTATTATTAATGGATAGAATCTTTTGATCTCACATAGTATATTAGGCAATGAAATTATTCATGCAACATTGCCATGCATGTAATGTTGGAGTAAGAATTTTAAAATTGTCATACATGGTTTCTAAAGATTGCAAGGGTGTAAGACATTGCATCATGAGTATAATGTACAGCCCAGTAAGATTTGTCTATTAATAAAAGATGAATGTTTCCATAACACTATACATGATTAGCAAGTAGAAAATGAGATGTCATTACCTTGGATGAGGAACATAATGACTGATATTTTGTAGATAATTGCATCATGTTATTAGAGAGTCTAGGATCACTACTTCTCTGTGCAATGGCATCTCCCTTCTCCCTCACTTTCTCCAAAGCAACCTTGTTGTCAACAATATTATCACACAGGTCCTAGAAATTTTAAACAATTTATCAAAACATATCTTTGTAATATATATATATATGGTTGTATAAATGTCAATGTAAAATTTTACAAACCCTTGACAAGTTTTCTTGTCTTATTTTACAAAAATTTATATTTCTATGAAAGATTTAAGTATAATATTATGATTTGTATGTTTTTATCATTATCAAATATTATCTCCGGCCCTTGAAGTAGTACTCAGCCAGTGTTATGCGGATAAGAACGTCCCACCAGTAGCACTGCTTAATGGTCGCAGACTCGCAGTCATCTTCTCCTATGTTCATACAGGGCCCCTCACAAGTCTACATGTATGTGGCTCCCCAGGGCAAAAGTTTCAGTGACCTCGAGCAGGTCAACAACCTTGATATTAATACTTTAACACCACAGTATTTGCGAACATAGAACGTCAATTCTGGTCCAATTTTCACGAAATTCAAACTCACTCATCATTATGGGTAACAGTGATATATTTCTACCCTCTCTAATTGCTAGAATATGAACTGGTTTACACAGCTTTAGGGTTCCAGCGAAGGCCAGTGATTTGCTATCTCAGCCTCCAAGGAGGCTAGTCCATACATATTCATGGAGTTCCCCTTTAAATATCTCTGGTATGCACTTAGATACTTTGCCTCGCCCAAAGAAGTGTTGTCCCTCGACATATACCCTCCCCTATGTGAGGTGTTCAAATACCCACATAACATTGACTGAACACTGTCAAATAGAAAATGAAAGAGAGCAGCAAGCTGGGGTTCATAAAATGCATGAATGATTTTCTTATTCACATGGGATTTATTAGTATAGAAATTTATTACTGGGAGTAAGGATTTGTGGTTAGTTTTATATCATGAGTATTTTATCATTTCATTTCAGGAGAAATGATGAAATTTAATATTTTTTACGATATTTTTCCATAATTTTATGATATTTTTTGGAGAAAAGACAAAATTTTATGACAATATAAATGTTTTATATTGTTTGGTGCCTGAAAGAAGAGATAGGTTTATAAATCTAAAAAATCTGAAACTTACTTCCCCATGCCTTAATTGTTGTTGTTTCTTAAATAAATTACTGGTTGGTTCCAACTGATCTTTTACTTCTCTGTTCATTTTGTCAATCCATTCCAAAAATGCTTTCTGTTCATCATCAAGCTGACCCCAGTTAGCAATGGCTGCCTCTAGATTATTTTCTACTTCGCCAACAGCTGATGCAAAACTATTCCAATCATCTCGTAATGATTTGACTTCTTGTTGTATAACATCTTGTCCACGGGGTGCTGTTTGACGACAAACATGGTTACCAAGTGTAGCAGCTCTTTCTACCATTTCTTGCCCATGGCTGAGTTCTAATTTGAATTCCTGAAAATAATCAGCATATAATTTCAATAAATTTTATATCGCATAATCTTTTAAGAGGTATTATGTTTTTTTCAAAAAGACATAATATACATAATATTCAACATCATTCTTGCAAAACCGATTGGCTCACTTTCCAACTTCTTCACCTGAATGTGACAAGCATACTGAATTCTAATTGTGAGTGATGCCATTGTATGTGTATTTTTATTATACCAAAGCAATATGCCCTTATGCAGCTAAATCTTGCAAGCTGTCAACAAGGGTTGTCACATATTTATCCTTTTTGTAGGTAATGGTGGGCATACGCAAGGCAATTTCATACAGATCAGATAAAAATTTTCGTTGCTTGAGGGTTCACAAGGTTCACAAACTGAAACAACGGCCTTAACTCTGCAAGTAATTTATAGAAATTAAAATTCTACAGTCTTTTTAATTTTACTAATGCAAATCAATTTCACGCAGATCGGATGTTAACTTTTGTCGTTAGAGAGTTCATTGCTGAAATTTAATAGGCTCCTTCATTTCACTAATTTAAATGCTACACATAAATTTCATACAGATCAGATAATAACTTTGGTTGTTTGTTTTGGTTTGTTACACTTTGTGAACGCTAAAATAACCAAAGTTATCATCTGATTTGTATGAAAGTTATGGCCTTTGTTCTGGTTTTTTCCAGTTTGTGAACGCTCAAAGGCCTTAACTTTAGAAGAAAGTAACGGAAATTGAAGAAATACAATAGGATTTTTCGATTCACTAATTTAATTGATGTATATATCGGATTATAACTTTTGTCTTGAGAGAGAGAGAGAGAGAGAAATGGGGTTTAACGTCCACTCAACACAAACTAGGTCATTTCGGGACTAATATATGGTTCAATTTTATTTCAATAATTCGCTTGCGTGCAGGGGTCTTTAGCAGTGGGAGGAAACCAGAGTGCACGGAGGAAACCCACGAGGTTGAGAAGGCGCCCCTATCTCCATGCCACATACGCTCACACCAGGGCTCGAAATCACAGCCGCAAGCCAGAGGTGACCGGCCAGCTAGAAGACGAAGCGCGGAACTCTAGACCACTAGGCCATCCCAACCCCCTTTTTGTCATTAGAACATTGACACGGTTCAACAAAATGAAACAAGGGCCATAACTCGAGAAGAAATAAATGGAAATTATTGAAATTAAATACACTTCTTTGTCTCACTAATGTAAATAACATATATCAGTTTCAAAACAGTCAGATGTTAAATGCAGTCTGTAGGGCGTTCACAATAAAATGTGGACGACAGATAGCAATATACAACCACATTTCCATAAATACTGTTTAAATTCTGCCTTGTGATATGATTTGCACATTACAAGTATTGTTTAGGTTTGATGTATTGAGCATTTGAGAAATCTTACACGTAGTTGTTGCAGTCTATCTTGTAAAGTTTTCCTGTCACCAGAATAATCACTTAATCGCTGTAGCCTATGTTTAGTATTAGCTAACCAATCTAAACAGGCAATATAGGCTTTACGATATTCTTCATGACCTGTTACTTGTTCTTCCATACGACTTACAAGATCCTAAAATTAGAATTGGGTTTATTACAATACATCCATCAGCAAAATGTATATGTGTAGGCTAATTATAACAAATAACTTGTAAACTAAATTACAGACACTAATGAATAAATGCAAACAACACATAACACAAAGAACAAATGATTTGGAATATATACAGCTGACAGTACTGTTAATCGGAGAGAAGATATGATACTGAGAATGGCAATCAAGAAAGTATTTAATGAAAAAATTATATTTTCATTTGGCTCTAGGGAATAGTTCTACCATTTGAACAATAAATGTGACTAGCTCTTGCTAAATGAGTAAAAAAGATAGGTTGCCAGGAAATGAAACATAACCCCATACCAGCTAAGTCATTTGAGCACTCAGCACGGGTGTCACATAGATTTTCTTATCAGTAATGAAAACATTTACAACACACTGAAATCTGATTATGAGTAGAACATTATCTTAATTATAAGAATTTGTTAGGCTTCTAGTTCTACCCTATACTAACATTTAAGACAGTAAACAAAACATTTCAAGGCCATAACTCTTGAAACAATTATCAGACAATTCTTCATCTCATGAACTTAACTCTGTGTATAAATTCAAAGAAACGTTATGTAAGATTTAGATAAAAGAGCTTGCTGTTCTTACTAAATAGTTCAAAAATAGATAATGCAAAATGAATATATTGAAAATTTAATTCTAATTAATTTATTGTGAGCCAAGTTGTCCGTGTTTATATTCTTGACAAGATATATGCATTATCGTAACCCCAGTACCATACTGGTAAATTCGAAACAACTGACTAAGGGCCATACTCTGGCAATAATTATTGGAAGTTGTTTAAATAGATTGGCTTCTTCGTCTCATGACCTTTAATACTATGTATAAATTTAACTGGATATTAACTTTAGCAGACATAACTCGTCTTGACCTTAAACACTGAGTATAAATCTAAAGTCAATCAGATATTTAAATTTAGTCTCTAGAGCAGTAATTAACAGATATTAACTTTAGCCCCTAGCCCACATTACACCTAAAAAAAATAAAATCGTAAATAAAGATAAATTTAAGCGGTTGAAATAAGGGATATGTGATATGTATGTATGTATAATCTAAAACAAAAAGAAGGTTGTATTAGTTACCTTGCTAGCTGTAAAAACAGATTGATATCGAGCTTTAAGTTGAGCAACTCGAGTTTGTGGTGCTGGGTCTTTAACTTGTTGAGATTTCTCTTCAACTTGAGCCATCATATCTTTATGTGCAACAATATCAGCATGCAAAGCCTGTAGTAAAGAGAAATTTACTTTTTTAAAATTCCAACTTCTAGACAAAGATATCAAACAGCTTAGCCCTCTTGAGAATAATTTAAACATACATTATGCAAGAGCAAAATCTGCCTATTGTAGGTCTTTCTTTAGGTCTGAAATGTTATAACGATAGGTTGCCAGGCAACGAAAAATACGCCCACAGCAGCTAAATCGTCCGAGCAGACAACAAGACCATAAACTCTGTGTGTCAATCTGAAGTCAATCGGATGATAAGTTTGGCCTATATTATTCTCACAAGTACTCTGGCAGTATTTATTGGATATCACTGAAAATCAATAGGATTCTTTGTCTCATGACCTTAAACACACTGTGTAGGCCTATAAATATAACGTCAACCGGACATTAACTTTGGCCTCTAGAGCGTTCACAAGATTTTTCAAAGTTATAAAGGGCCATAACTCTGGCAGTAATCACCGGAAAATTAATTGACTTCTTCGTTCTTCGTCTCATGACCTTAAACACTGTGTATAAATTTAAAGTCAATCAGATATTAACTTTCATCAATTGACTTCTTCGTTCTTCGGCTCATGACCTTAAACACTGTGTATAAATTTAAAGTCAATTAGATATTAACTTTCGTCTTTGGAGCGTCCACAAGATTTTTTAAAAGTGATCAAGGGCCATAACTCTGGCAGTAATTATCAGAAATCGCTGAAGATCAATAGGCTCAAAGTCGATTGGATATCAACTTTGAGCGTCCACAAGATGTTTCAAAGTAATCAAGGGAGATAACTCTGGCCTAAAACACTGTGTATAAATTTAAGTCAATCGGATATTAACTTTAGCCTCTAGAATGTCCACAAGCAGTTGTGGATGATGGATAAAGGGCAAGCCAAACGGAGGCGACGATAATATACAATATTTCAATGCAGGCGTATATAAACCTTTTTGATTAGTTTTACACTACAGCAGGTAAACCACAGAACTATCCCAAAATCAATTTTTGTCAAATATATATTACCTTGTATTTTTCCAGTGTTGATCTCTTTTCAGGAAGGTCAGTTTTTAGGTCAGGATCAGCTGTCATACGATGTTCAACATCTGTTAACCAATCATGTAACTGATCTTGTAAGCGGTCATAGTCTCCCCAGTAGGTCAGAGCGTTCTCCAAGTTGCGTTTTGCCTGTGACATGTCTGTCAACAAATTTTCATACTCTGATTTAGCATTTTCCGATTCCTGTCGAATACTCTGACTGCCTCTGGGGTTAGTACTTGGTAATGTCTTTTCTGATGCATCTAACATGGCTCTGAGATAACTATGTCCTTGGTCCATAGCATTCTGAATTTCCTTTAAAACATAAATTGTAACCTACATTAGAATTTTTTAAAAAGATCAATATTATCCACATATATATGTATCCAAATCTTATATCTGATTTTGAAATCAAAGACATGTGTTTGGTGTCAAGCAGGGCTTATAATTTCTTTTCCACCAAAATGGATGATAAGTTTTATATAAAGAAATGTTCATATTTTTTTCCCGCCAACTTCAAAATTTTATCTGCCAAAAATATGTGATAAAAAATATAATATCTAACAATTTTATGTCTCAGCTAGGCTTATTGTAAAAAAATTACCTATATACATGCATACAATACAATATACAAGAACTTTTAAAATCTGTCTTGGATTCAAATCTAGTCCAAGGATTACCAATTTTCTATAAATTTATGTGTTGAGTGTATAGACTTATTGTTATTTTCAGGTACCGTAAAGGTATCAGAATCTGAATTCCTGATAGAAAGATATATACTTCAAAAATATTTGTAAGAGATGCTTACATTTATACCCGTTGTTCACTTTTAGACTATTTTGGCGACGATAGTATGATTCAAATGGCGAACCGTTTTCTTGCTCAAGAATTGCCTATATTCAACTAGTTCTTTCGTTTTCGACCAGTGGTGATAAGATAAATTGAAATAATGATATTTGGTAGACATACTTGTATATTTTACATGCCGTATATGAAGACCAAGTAAACGGAATTCAACTATCAAGACATTTAATTCTTTTCGATAGAACTGTCGGTCATTTTGATTTCATGCATTACCAATTTTTTAAAAGACGAAACGAAACATGAAATAATCATCATTTAAATTAATCATTAGGAGTAAATAGTGACTTGAAAGGTTTAAAATACATCATTGGCAATTATCAATCAACTAATCATTAATCAAAGACAACTGATTAGTATTACTCATCGACGCAATCCCGATTAATTTATTATAGTGTTTAGCCACGTGATTGACACTCAATAACGGTTAATGCAGGATAAACATGATTAGAATTTTAAGATTTTTTTTCCGGCCAGTTCTCAAAAAGAATCACCAGTACCGCAAAACATTATCGCCCAAATCAAATTTTAATCGCCACTTTCATTTTTTCATCTTTTGGCAGGACAGTTCATGTATGCATTTACGGTTGAACCCATTTCCACTACTGCAAATTCGAGAAGAAACACCAATCCATTATTAGTTGTTATTTGGGTTATTGACACAATAAACCTGTGCTTACATCAAACTGATCCAATCTAATGTTGACATTTTCTCTATTACCATGATTATCTTCCACTGTTTTAATTTTCCTTTTGGTATCTTTCAACCAATCAGTGAAGACTTGATGGTTGTCTTTATATGTCACATGATTATTATAATGATTTTCAGTAGAGTGAACAAGATCCTGAAAATAAATCAATGATAACGATATGAAATAGAGTAAGCAATTTAACATTTGGGAACATTAACTAAATACTATTGTATGGGTTATGTTTCCTTGAATCCTGACTTTATAAAACCATAAATACAAGAATAATTATTTTACCTTAGCTAGAGCTATAATAGACTGATATCTGGTAGTAAGTTGTGTAATGGCATGACTAGTTTTAGCATCAGCATTTGTCTGTAAAAGCGCCTGGGCTTTCTCACTGACATCATCTAATGAAGACTGATGAGATAATACTTCATCCAAATGATTCTGAAAAAAAAGTATTTTCATTTGATATATTTACATATTAAATTCTAATTCATACACAAACTTTAAATGATGATAGCAGGAAAGATCTTTATAAAATTAAACTTCAGAAAATACAATTCAAAAAATTGGAAATGAACTTTTTATCTCAATTCCTTAAAACCAATACATTCATACCTGGTATTGAGTCCACTGTTGTTTCTTTTCTTCAGCCGTAGCCTTATATTCTAGCTCAGCTCTAAGTGTAGCTTCTGTATGTTTTAACCAGTTATTGAAATCAGTATAACTATGTTCAAAATCTTCCCATCGGGAATAACAGGTGTCAAGTTCAGATTGAGAATGAAGTAATTGGTTGCGAAACTCTTCAAATTCTTTATTCATAGACTGAATTTCTTGCCTTATTTTGGTTTGACCAGAAGGAGATGTACTTGTTAGTGTAGCTTCACCAGCTATAGTAGCTTGTTTTAATCTTTGTGCTCCTTCATTCAAACTTGCCATCAAACTCTGAAGATTAATATAAAATATTGTGAACTCTGTAGGTAATTTTTAAAGTAAGTATTTTATTTTTTCATTAAAAAATTTGAGCTTGTTCAAGTAAAATATTTCTTAACTGCAATATAGTTCTCATCAGAAATTTATCAGAAGGCCTACAATCAAAATAACAAACAATAAAAAGTAATAAATTGTATTTCAAACATTTGCAATTATATTTTCATTTTTACCTTCGAGCGCTCAATCTTGCCTTGAATAGATGTTTTCTCTCCAAATGTATCTGAACACGAAGCATGTTTCTCTCTTGCTGTACGAATCCATGAATTAAAATTATTACAGACATCATGGAAATCTTGGTGATTAGCTACAAACTGTTCATTTTTAGCAAGAAGATCCTGAAATACAACAATCCATCAATCAGTGTACAAATCTTAAAATACTCATCATTTTTCTAATCAGAAATGCTTGTATTTCTAGAGGCCATTGGCCTAATTTTCAACCCTTTTGAAATAAAGTAATTATTATTATTATCTATCTACTAAGATATTCATCAAGCTTGAGATACCCATTCCACCACTAAAGACATAAAATTGACACAGACCTTTGCTTGCTCTTTCAGCATATTATATTTTGATGCTAATGTAGATGTATCTGTTCCAGTTCTAATGGAAGCTGAAGGTTCTAATTCTACAGCTTTACTTCCTACAGAATCAATCATCTGCTCATATGATACTATATCCTGATAAATAACCTAGAAAAATATTTACATTCAAACATGAGTTCAACATTATCAACTTGAGCTAAAATATTTCACATCCATAGAAATTGTACAGATTTTACCTCCTAATAAAAATTTATACAACTTGATACAGCACTATTAAATATTATGATTGTTGAAATTTGAAATTGAAAAAATATTGTATTTTGAATGTTTAAAGAATTACAAAATCTAGTTCACCTTAATTCTCTGGAGTTCAGCTCGCTTTTCTCCAAGATCACTCTTAGACTGGGAGCTCTTTAGACGTTTCTCAGTTTCTCTAAGCCATTTCTGGATTCCCTCTAAACTGGCATCAAAATCTGTCCATTGTAGCAGACGAGCTTCTAACATGACTTTAGTATCAGTGACATCAGATATAAGACTCTCCCATTCTTGTTGTAGATACTGAAGTTCTTGTCGTATAGTCTCTCTACCCTCTCCAGATGTATTGTTCATAGTTTTCTCACCCCAGTTATTGCTTGTATGAATTAATAGTTGACCTTCTTCTTTCATTACAACAAATTCCTGAAAACATGTTCAAAATTTGGGAATCTGAATTTTGATTCAATATTTGCAGAAAGACAAAAGAAACTATATCTATTAAATGATACAAATTCAAAACCGATCTTTCAGAGTGAGGTAACTATCATTTTTGATTATCATTTATTACTTTTAAACCAAAGCCAAAGTACAGTACCTTAAGTTTATCTATTTGTGACTGTATCATATATTTATCACCAGTTGTATCAGAACAAGCTGCTAGTTTCTCCCTAGTACCATGTAACCATGATGATGTCTCATCATAAACTTTACAATATTGACTGTGATCAGCATAATGTTGTTCATATCGTTTTAATAGATCCTGTTAATAGAAAGAATATATGTGATTTATTATTCCTTTATACATATATTACAAATATTCATAATTAATAAAACAATTTGGAAACATCTTGATGTATGTAACAGATATATAAAAAATATGTTTTCTGACTTGTCACAAACTGTCAATGTCTCAATTTTCAGTCACTCATCTATAAACTATAAAGTTTATGTTTGTATTTTGAAAGACATTGATTTCACCTGTTTCTCTTCACAATAACATTATGGATACACATTTATGTTTCCTTAAAACATGTTTTGTATTTCTCACATTATTTTTGTATTTCAACATTATATTACTAACCTTAGATTGTGATATTAAACTGGAGTATCTAGAATTGAGTTGTGTAACTTGTGTTGATAGCCGTGTGTCTGCTGATTTCTGCATTAATAACTGTGCCTGTTCAGCAAGATCATCAAAATCACCCTGTTTATCAAATATATCATCTTGCAGAGCCTGTATATATACATAATTACAACCATTTAATATTTAAAGCTGAATATAAAAATATTGGCCATAGGTCAAATTAACACACGGTTATATTTCAAAAACTAAATTTGATTTTTCAACAAAGACATACCTTTTGTGTAAGAACATGAACATTTTTTTGGTCTAAAGTTGTACACAGTTCTGCATCAGCTTTCATTCTGGTTTCAATATCTTTAATCCATTTACTTAATCTATCATAGAACTCTTCATAATTTTGCCATTTACCACTCAAATTAGCTACAGTAAAATATTTATTAAAATTATTAGTGTCATGAAGTAATGAGAATACAGTTACACAAGGAAATCATATTTACTCAAGTTATTGCTAAAATGATAATGCAACCAACACAAATATAAACATAATCATATGCTTTCAATTCTCAAATATAAAGGCCCTAAAACTGGTTATCAATAAATGAACTTACAAAGTGAAGCCAACACAGAACTGAGATCTGCTTGAAATTGATCGAAGTCTTTGGTAAGTGAATCAAGTTCTTCTTTTATGAGGTTTTGGCCCTGAGTTGAAGTTTGAGGTAAAACAGTTTGACCTTTCGCTAGCACCTGGTCTAATTTCTTCTTTCCTACTTCACTTGTTAAATTAATATCCTTGAAATAAAATATAACCAAATAAACCAAATGGCAGGCAAGTCACTGAATATTATGAATAATTCTAGGATTCTACATAAATTATTGATTACAAGATCAAATACCGGTACATCGTAATCATAATGACAATTTTCCTTCATGGAAAAATAAATGAAATGAAAGGGGGGTCTAAGATCGTACACCAACTGGACTAATGAAGAGGGACCCAAAAAATTAAGAAATGAAAAATTATGATGACTTACTTGTACTTTATGTACTTGTGCTTCTACTACTGTTCTATCACCTCTTACATCACTACAAACATTTAACCTATCTACAGTACAACTTAACCAATCAGCCGATTCCATATATACATCACGATATATTTGGTGATCTCGTACATATTTCTCTCGTGTTTGGAGTAAATCCTGTTAAAATAAACAATGAACAGGATTCAAAATATAATACCAGATTGTTTCAATGTCTGGTTTATAAGGAAACCTGTGGATTATTTCAACTCAGTCTACAATTATCAAATCTGAAATACTGCACAATAGTCTGTAGCAAATTCTTCACAAGACATTCATAGGTCAATTTTTTTTTCTCTAATTTTTGTGGAAAGAGAAAATTTTATTTGGTCTACTTCTCTTTGAAAGAGGCTTTTTCTAGTTTTCTAGTAGTTAGGATATAATTACCTTGACTTCTTGTCGAAGTTTATCGTATCTTTGGACAATATCTTTGATCTGGTTACCAAGATTACTATCTCGACTTATCTTTTTTAATGTCTGAGCTTTTTCGTTCAAGTTATCAATAGTACTTTGTTGGGCATTGATATTCAGTTGAAGAACCTTAAATATTAATAAAAAGATAGGCAACGAAACATCCGCCCACAGCAGCTAAATCGTCCGGGCAGTCAACAAGGGTTGTCGCATATTTTTACTTTTTTTTGATAATGAAACATTTGTAATACACTTAAATCTGATTAAGAGTAACAACTCATTATGTAATTATCTGAAAATCATTAGAATTTGTTTGCTTTTTATAAAAGTTTTGCCCCACGCTAACAATTAGTATAGGAAACATTTAATATCATTGATTTAGCAGTTCAGTTATCAAAATTCATTGAAAATCAAAATACTTGTTCGTTTCAACACCTTAAACTCTGTGTATCAATCTGAAGTCAATCGGATGATAAGTTTGGCCTTTATACAGGGTTCCCGCGACTTCGTCCAACATTTTTTCAAGGATATTCAAGGATAATTATGCGTCAAATTCCAGGATTTTCAAGGATATTTTTAGCCTAAAGTTACAATTTTTCATCTTAAAAACAACCAAAACATTACCAACTGTCGTTACAATTGAAGACATAAACTGTTTTTTATTATTACAGATCGACTTTCGGCACACCGGGGAAAACTCCCGCCATTTTTAAAACAGAGTTATTTCCCTTTTCATTATTATGCATTGTTTAATGTAATTACTAATACCGATTTTGATTAGTCAGTGTAGTGGCTTCTAGTATGTTAATTGGACAATGGAGTCACGTGAGAGTATTTGGTTGCCTAACGGTAAATGTCATTGGCTTGTCTTGTTATTACGTGACAAAACACAGCTGTTTAGTAAGATCAGTTGATTGACAGCTATACGTCAGAGTTATTGTTTAGTATAACCAGCACTCTTATAATCTAAACGGTTTTTTAAGATCAACTTACCAGTATTACCATCAAAATTAAGGATCTCAACTGAAATTCAAGGATATTTTCCTATTTCCGCGAAATTCAAGGATATTCAAGACCTTGAAAATGAAATTTTAAATTTAAGGATATTCAAGGATTTTCAAGGACCGCGGGAACCCTGTTATAGCATCACAAGGTTTTTTGAAGTGATCATGGGAGACAACTCTGGAAGTAATTATTTGAAATCGCTCAAAATCAATAGGCTTCTTCGTCTCATGACCTTAAACAGTGTGTGTGTATATAAAGTCAATCGGGTATTAACTTTGGCCTCTAGAGCGTCCACAGGATTTTTGATGTGATCAAGGGCCATAACTCTGGAAGTAATTGTCAGAAATCGCTGAAAATGAATAGACCTTTTCGTCTCATGACCTTAAACAATGTGTACAAATTTAAAGTCAATCGGATATTAACTTTGGCCTCTAGAGCATCCACAAGATTTTTGGAAGTAATCAAGGGCCACAACTCTGGCACTAATAATTAGAAATAGGCTTATTCGTCTCATGACCTTAAACACTATGTATAAATTTAAAGTCAATCGGATATTAACTTTGGCGTCTAGAGCGTCCACAAGATTTTTTTGAAGTGATCTAGGGCCATAACTCTGGCACTAATTATCAGAAATCGCTGAAAATAAATCAATAGGCTTCTTTGTCTTATGACCTTAAACACTGTGTATAAATTTAAAGTCAATCGGATATTAACTTTGGCCTTTAGAGCGTCCACAAGATTTTTTGAAGTGATCAAGGGCCATAAATCTGGCACTAATTATCGGAAATTTCTGAAAATCAATAGGCTTCTTTGTCTTATGACCTTAAACACTGTGTATAAATTTAAAGCCAATCGGATATTAACTTTGGCCTCTAGAGCTTGCTTGTGGACGTCGGACCGCCGGACGGACCGTCGGACGGACCGCTGGACGGGGGTGACGACAATATACGACCACATTTCAATGTGGGCGTATAAAAATATAATCATAAATCTTTTTTGAAGTAAATCAACCATCACACCTTCAATAGCTTCATTACATCACAATTCTACATGCACCACAGATATTAATGGGACCAGCAGAACAAGATTCAATCCTGTGTTACTTGATTGCAATTCTGTCAATTCAGAGGAACGTTATCACAAAACATTTTTAAAGATATTAAGGTGAAATAATAATGACAAATGTTGAACTGACCTTAATTCTTTCCAGCTGAAGTTTTTTCTCTTGAAGTGTATTTTGAACCTGGGATTCGGTGTACACCTGATTCTCTAAGTCATGTAACCATCTTTCTAACTGTTCTGTACTATCATCATAGACAGTCCACTGAGATAGACAGCTATCTTGTCTTAGTTTTGTATCATTGAGATCAGCTGATAGGGAATCATATTCCTGTTGTAGAAGTTGCATCTCACGCCTCATATTATCACGACCCGTAACTGATGTATTAGGTAAAACAACTTGTAGATTATCCAGTGAAATTTGTAACATATGTAATCCTTCTTCTTTTTCTACCATGAGATCCTAGACAATAAATTACAGTATGATATTTAAATTAATCTGTCAAAGTATTATGGACAAGTTTGAAATGTGTACATGATTTCTATTATTTATCACAATATAATTGATAATTTGATAAAATAAATGAAATTTACATGCGCCACTGACATAATTAAACTTGAATTAGGTTCGGCTTTGTTGAATAATGTTAAACGTGGTTCCCTTCTTATAAGCCATCTTAAATGTAAGTTTTAATTTACATTGAAGAAAAGTTTGGTATTCTACAAATTGTAATCTATTAATCTACAGTAGGTAATAAGTTTTAATACTAAAGTTTAAAAATCAAACTTTTGTTTTGTCTTCAACAATTTTATCTTATTAGAATTACCTGTACTCTTGCTAATCTTTGTTGTAAAGTTTGTTTATCACCACTGGTCTCTGATACATCACTGACTTTACTTCTCATTTCAACTAACCAACTCTTACACTGATCTAATGAACTATCATATGCCTGATGATCTGCAGCATATTGCTCCCATCTTCGTATTAATTCCTACAAACAAAATATATTCTACATATTTTGCCATTGCCAAATCACACAAAGCTGTAATATGCATCAATATCAACATTCATAAATCATCAATTGACCTGTGCAGAGGGGTCTTTTATAGAGGAAGGAAACCCATGACAAAACACTTAACTCAACAGACATTATGATCGAATGTACATTCATTTGACCACTAGGTCACCCCCTTTAACTATAAAACCTGAATGTTAGAATTAATCTTACCTTAATATTAACATTGAGAGTTTGATATTTAGTCGATAGTTGTGAAGCCTGACTGATAACTCTGGTGTCAGTACTTAATCTCAATAAATCTTGAGCAGAGTCACTTAATGAGTCCATATCTCTCTGGCGACTGTTTATATCTTCTTGTATAGTCTGTAATTACACCAAATAACAATGCAAGGCAAATCAATTACATCTGGCAGCAGCTAAGCTCTAGATTTATTATCAACAATCCTGCAGAGAATCAATTATGAACTCTGCACCATGCCTTAAAAGTCAAAGTTTGACAGGATTCCTCCTTATGCCCTAATGAAAACTGTCAAGTTTTCACATATTATGTTGAGAACATTCGAACATAAAGGGGGACCACTTATGGTTTAAGAAGAAACATTCTGAATTTCAATAGGGCTTCTCTTTGAATTCCAATGAGTAAGCCCACCACACTTTGAAAGATAGAACACCAGGCCACAAAACAAATATCTTGTCACCTGAGCATTCCATAAAGGTTGTCGCAATATGAATATTTAGTTAAATACAAAGCAATAGTTTATTGATGCGCTGACAAGATTCTATGAAAGAAAACAAAGTACAAATACTCTGTAATTATTAGAAAATGCATTGCTCACATGAAATAGCGCCGCGGAGCAGTAATTTTTTACTGGAATGCAGGCGCTTTATAAATTCATTATATTATTATTATCATTATTATTGTACAAAGAACATAACATATTATCTTAAATGGATCAGATGACGACTTTTGCTGTTAAAGCATTCACAAGTTTCTACAAATACACCAACTGAACTCAAAAAGTAACAAACAAGCGAACAGTGAGGCTGATGTCCCTCAGCAAAATCCCCAAATAAATAAATAACACATATTAATAAGTTGCACATTTATCTTTTTCAAAAATATCCAGCAATAAAATTGATTATTAACTATACACTAAGTTTCTTCACTCTCTATCAGATAGAATCAAATTAATCTTGTCCAAAAGCATCAACCAATGAAATTGCTTAGTTTTAGCGGGAAATGTTAATTATTGAACTCAATCAAGACATTCATCTAATGAATATCTACTTCAAGTTTAAACATTCTAAATTATAACCGATGTTATGTCCAAAAGCATCAACAAATAAAATTGTTTTTCCCTGCTTATACTAAGCAGAAAATCCTCACCTTCGCACTCAATCAAGGTATTGTGTCCTGACGGATGGACAGACAGAGGTGGGGGACAACAACAATTGTAGAAAGTCAATTGTATTAGTCTGAACAGTGCATATATACATGCCAAGTCAATCTGATAACTTCTCTTGCTGAAGTGTTCATAAGAACTTACAGAGTACCAGGTAATTTTAAGATTTTTGATTGAAAAGTCATAAATTTTGATATGGTTCCTCTTAGGTCAAATGAACAATGCAATTCGAGGATATTGGAATTGTGAACATACCTTAAGTCTTTCTAACTGGATTACTTTTTCTTTCATTGTAGCTTTGAGATCCGTCTCTCGCATCTTAGCTTCTGTATCTTTCAGCCAGTTGGCACATTTTTCATGCCAATTTTCAAACTCTTTCCACTGACTCATACATTTTTCAAGATCATTTTTAGTCTGAAAGAGAAAAGGATAAACCTTAAAGAGTTTTTTCATGTAATATAAAAAATTTGGGACTCACAATTGAATTTGTTTCTTTCATGCTATCAGGTATGAGAGATTTTCATCTCGCATACTCACTTAATCAGATGTATCAAAATTTCCAAAAGATAAGCAAATTAGATATCTACCTTAACTAAAGCTGTCATGAAAGCCTCCCAATCTTCACGTAAAGCATCAGTTTCTCTTACTATAATATCTTTACCCTGGAGAGCAGTATTGGGTAATACTTTCTCGGCTAAATTGATAACATTCTTCACTTTTGGTTCACCTTCCATCTTTGTAGCCAGAATATCCTGAAAGACGTGAAGAAAAAATAAGTGCATAGAACTATGAGTAATAATATACTGTGCATACAATTATACTAAATTAAACTAATTCAATAAATTATGAATTTCTTTGAGCAATCCACTGATTGTGTGCATTTTTAATCAAAAAAAAAAAAAAAAAAAAAATAGTGCAATCAATACTTTGCAAGCAAATGTTAGTTTTCTACTGTTCATAATTAGCATAGATAGCTATTGATTAGCATAGATAGCAGCTTATTGTAACATGGATATTTTTTTCATAAATCGAAATTTGCTATTCTAGATATACTATAAAAACAAAAATTAATGCATTATGAAATCAAGGTTAGGTGACAAATCAACATAAAATGTGTATTTTAATCTTGATTCTTTCATCAGGATATAAATCATGATTCAAATAATCAACATTGATTTTGTGTTTGTGACATTTTTTGTGGAACCACTGATTTATGGGGATACAACTCTACAATCAGTTAAAGGTTACAGCCAAAAAATTTATGCTAGAAGTTGGTACTGATGATTGGAGCTTTCTTGCATTCATTGTAATTTAACACTTACATTATTTTCTTCTTTTATAGTACATATTTATTTTGTTCCTTTGTACGTGATATGATATTCAATGATTATGGTAAACAAACCATGCTATAGGCTTATAATATAAATTTATCAAAAGGGTGAAAATCACACAAAGGTGCATGCTAAAATCAATGGTGTACACAACATCTAGGTATAAGCCGTATTCATAAATGATTTATGACATATAGTGAGTGTTAACAAAGTTTAAATATGAATTAAAAGTATTTCATAACTGAATAGTTAGTTGTTAAACTACAATTTGTCTAGATATAAATACTGGTATAAAATGTCTGAAACACTAAAACACAATATTATTTGAAATATAGAAAAATTTAATTTCTACATATTTGTTTTATTACTTCATTATTTAAGTATGAGTATCCTACAGATTTTAGTCTAATATTATTAGTTTAATGCCCTTAATAAATAAAATCTTAAAATCACTATAATCTTATATGAATACTAAAATGTGGAATATAAGGAACACTGCAAGTAGCTGCAATATAAAATTTCTTATAAATAGCATTGCCTAAACTATCTATTTATCAGTGAAAAATGAATATTATTTGAATATGATTATTAAATAATGTATATTAAAATCTATATAATAACAGAAATTCTATCATGTAACTTACACAGCGGCGCTATTTAAAAATAAAATCAAAAGCCAAATAAATCTAAAATTCTAACCACTTTTTTATTCCATAAACAAAATGCACTGAACAGCAAAGAAGTAAGTTAACAAAACTTTTGTAAAATTATTGGATTGCTAATCTAACTTATTTGAAGCCCTCATAAAATACAAAATAATTCAATACAAAAGTGAAAAATAGGTTGCCAGGCAACGAAACATACGCCCACACAGCAGCCAAATCGTCCGGGCAGTCAAGAAGAGTTGTTGCATTTTAAGTAATCACCAGAAAATCATAATTCAAACTCACCCATAACTACGGTGTAACTGTGATATAATCAACCCTTTTTTTTAAATCAGATAATAATTGTGACCTCCAGAGGGACCACAAGCTAAAAAGGGTGATTTTTCGTACAATCAGGGGCCATGATTCAGGAAGTTACGATCCGATATGGGCAAATATGCAATGGAACCAAGATCATTAGGTTATAAACATGTATTTCAAGTTCCGCAAAATCAGTCCAAATTGTGACCTCTATAGGGTCCACAACCTTGATATAACATATTTTTACACAATTCGTGTACAGACGGCGGCCATTTTCTCCGTCAACTCTGGTCCGATTTTCACAAAATTCAAATTCTCTCTTCATTACCATGAAACCGTGATATAATCAAACGTTTTTTTAAATCGGATAATAATTTTGACCTCCAGAGGGACCACAAGCTAACAAAAGCGATTTTTCGGACAATCAGGGGACATAATTCATGAAGTTATGATCTGATGGGTGCAAATATCGAAAAGAACCAAGATCTTTGGGTTATAAACATACATGACAAGTTTCATCAAAATCGGTTCAAAATTGTGACCTCTATAAGGTCCACAACCTTGATAGAACATATTTTCACACCATTCGCGTACAAACGGCGGCCATTTTGTCTGTCAATTTTGGTCCGATTTTCACGAAATTAGAACTCAACCTTCATCACCATAGAACGGTGATATACTCTAACGCTTTTTTAAATCGGATAACAATTTTGACCTCCAGAGAGACCACAAGCTAAAAAGGGCGATTTTTCGGACAATCAGGGGCCATAATTCAGGAAGTTACGCTCCGATGGGCGCAAATATTAAAAGGAACCAAGATCTTTGGGTTATAAACATGCATTTCAAGTTTCATCCATGCTAAAAAACGTGATTTTTCGTACAATCAGGGGCCATAACCCATGAAGTTACGGTCCGATACATGCCAATATCGAAAGGAACCGAGATCTTAAGGTGATAAACCTAGTTTAAAGTTTCATTGAAATCGGATAAAAATTGTGACCTGTAGACTGTTCACAAACAATTGTGGACGGACGGACGAAGACAATATACGTCCACATAAAAATGTGGGCGTGTAAAAATCAATATGCAACTCTCAAAAACATTGTAAAATTATCTGAAGGCATTCAAACTAATTCCATCACCAAGTTCAATACATTATTTAAGAATTTCTTATGCACCAACCTGTATTTTGTCAAGTCTATTTTGTATAGCATGACGATCACCGGACACATCAGCACAAGCTGAAAGTTTTTCACGGATACCATTTAACCATTCAACACAGATATTATAGGCATCATTATATTGTTGATGATCACTGACTATATCTTCGTATTGTTGTACATAATCCTGATAAATAAAGTCAATCAAAAGTCAATTCTACCCTTCATAATATCAGTTGCTAGAGCAAGAAATAAGCAGCTATGTTGTCAGTACCATTAAATATGAATATATAAAACAAATAAAATGAGATGTTTAAAGTCATAGCAGAAAATGTTACCTTTGATATAGAACATAGTTTTTGGTATCTGGTACTGGTTTGTGATATAAATCTAGAAAGATCAGATTCAGGGCTGCTCTGGGCTAGAGACTGAGCTTTATCGCCAATACTTTCTATAACACGTTGATATGATAATACATCTTGATGCACAGACTGTAAAACAAAATGTTTACTTGTATATTATTATATGGAATTATTAAATGATTTTAAGATTTTCAAATTTTGCAACCTCAAGGCCACACATTATTTTTACTGTAACACAATTTTATCAAATACTCTTAATTAGATTGACTAATTCAACATTTTCACAAACATTTTTACTGGCCTTAACAGATCAAAGTGACTTACCCTGAAGTTTTGTAATTGTGTTTTCTTTTCTTCTAATGTTGATCTCAATGGCATTTGTCCCTGTAACTGAAGTTCCATATCTCGTAACCAATTATCAACTTGATTGTTACTATCATCAAATGACGTCCATTGTACAAGTGATACTTCTAGCTTGCGTTGTGAGGCGGACAAATCATCATATAAACCTTCAAATCCTAGTTTCAATTTACGTAATTCTTGACGTATGTTTTCACGGCCATCAGGAGCTGTGGTAGGATATAATCGTTCACCAGCTTCAATAACCTGGTTTAATTTAGCAAATCCTGAATCTCTATCTCGGATTAAATCCTAAAAAATGACCAAATCAGAAAATTTTAACATAAAAGTACATTGTCAAAGTTTGAATAATATCAAATAAGCTCAGAATCTCTCTTATTGAAAATCCAATAGGAAATAGGTTATACCTGAGTTTGTTCAAGGCTATCCTCTAATTCAGCTCTGGAACTACCAGCATCAGGACATTGGGCGAACTTATTTTTAGATTTAGTCAACCATTGATTACAATCAGCAAACTTTTCTTTATATAATTTATGATCATCTACATTCTGTTCACATTTCTTTACATTTTCCTACAAAAATAAAATAAATGATAATTGAAGAAAATATTTAAGTAAAAGTTACTCTTTCATTTAACACAAAAACTAAGTTGATATAGTGTGTTAAATTTCCGATTTACAAGTAAATAATCAAAATGAATACCTTAGAATGAGTAAGTAGTGCCTGATATCGGTTAATAAGTTGTGATACAAATGTTCCAACTCTAGCTTCATCAGTTAGGTGTTGTAGGGTTTGAGCATCATCAGCAAATTTATCAACATCACGCTGACGACCCTTAACCTCTTGTACAATCTCCTAAAATTCATAAATTAGAAGAAAAAATTAAACTTATTGCACATATATGTATACTTACAGTTCGAATTGAATTTGAATACTGAAAGGGACAAACTCTAAAAGTAACTAGCAGCTGCCATGTAGCATACGTCCACATTTTCGAGAGATGGATAGAGAACAAGCTAAAAAAAAGTGATTTTTCCAACAATCAAGGGCCATAATTCATGAAGTTACAATTTGATATGCACAAATATTGACAGGAACCAAGATCTTTGGGTTATGCATTTTAAGTTTCATCAAAATCAGATTAAAAGTGTGACCTCTACAGGGTCCACAACCTTGATATATCATATTTTTACATTATTCACGTACAAGCGGCAGCCATTTTGTTTGGCAGTCTGGTTTGATTTTCAGGAATTTTGAACTCAACTTCATTACAGTGTAATGGTGGTATAACCAAACATTTTTTTTGGTTACCAGGTAATAATTGTGAACCCCAGAGGGACCACCAGCTAATAAAGGCGATTTTTCGTATAATCAGGGGCTATAATTCAGGAAATTTAAATCTGATATGCGCAAATATCGAAAGGAACCAAGATCTTTAGGTTATAAACATGCATTTCTAATTTCATCAAAATCGAATAATAATTGTGAAATCTACAGGGTCCACAACCTTGAAAGGCTATACCATATTTTAACGCTATTCGCGTACAAGGGGTGGCCATTTTGTATGTCAATTTTAGTCCGATTTTCATGAAATTCGAATTACTGTGTAATGTGATACAATCAAAAGGTTTTTAAATTGGATAATAATTGTGGCCGTAATTCAGGAAGTTATGTTCATCAAAATCGGTTCAAAATTGTATCCACAAGCTAAAACGTGATTTTTCGTACAATCAGGGGCCATAATCCTTGAAGTTCCAATCTGATAAATGCCAATATCGAAAGCAGTCAAGAACTTATGGGGATAAACCTATGTAGAGAGTCCACAAACAATTGTGGACAGATGTACTGACAGACAGGGACGATGACATAATACGTCCACATGAAAATGTGGGTGTATAAAAACAATAAAATAAATCTATTATAAATGTAATGACGAAACCTGCTTATGAAAGTGAATGATGATAGAAATGCAATATGTCAAATGCTTTGATAATCTCTATTAAAGAAAGATTTATTGAAACAATGTAACTTATTATATATCATAAGATTATAAACTATGAAGTGAAATGAAAATATATGGAAAGCAAAGCAAAGTGATCTAAAATAAATAAAGCCATGCAATGATATATATGAATATAACCAAGGTCCAAAAACCAGTCTGTTCAATGGGTCATTACATATAATTACGCACATGTTTTCCAATAAGGATTGAAAAAGTCAATATAATATACACAAAATCAACCATTCTCCCAAATCTTTCAAAATTTTCTATTAATCATGGAAATAAGTTATATCGTTCAATATGCAATGAATTATCCATCATACTGTAGTATGTTTTTCTTCAAAAAAGATGCCAACATTGCCAACCATCAATGGGGCTGCTTGATTTGTCTGCCGATGGTGAGTGGCTAATGAAAAATTTGGTGTCGGATAATATTATAATATTAAAACCGTTAAATGACATGTTTTAATAATGATAGGTTGTCAGGCAACGAAACATATGCCCACAACAGCTAAATCGCCCTGGCGTCAACAAGAGTTGTAACATATTTTTACTTTTTTCAGTAATGAGACATTTATAATACACTAAAATCTGATTCAGAGTAACAATTTCAATGTGGAGTATAAAAACAGTATTCAAGTAAGTGAAGTGACCGCAAAATAAAGAGAAAATTATTATTTGTAGTACTACCGAAAAAAAAAAAAAAAAAATGATTTATGGTTTTACGAAGCCTTAATTCAACTTCAAAGCATTTAGTTTAATTTTAACGCTTTAATATTCCTGTTTAACGGCATTCCTAACTGACGTGAATTTTATCTCGTTGACATCTTCACTATCTTGCGCCAGTGATCGTCGCTGCCCACAAAGCGACGCACTTGGTGTATGTCGCGGCCAAACTTTTGTCGACTTCCGGTTAAATTAAGTAACTTCGCCGGGGAAACTGCCGAACTGTGGTCAGCTGGTATTCGCCAGTAGAGATAAATCAAGCAGAGCCATTTTTCATTAAAATCAGACAATCTAATTGAGTCCCAGAGCTTTCAATGGAAGAACAGTCATACCAAATTTAATTTGGGAAACAGACAACAATTAAGCAAAAATCTTACTCTATGCAGTGTCATTTTGGGATGGATAATGATAGAAAAAAAATGAAACTATGCAATGAAGACCAAATTATAAAAGCTTCTAACATTACAAATCAGATAGATATATTATGAATGGTGAGGAAATTAAATTATGATGCTTCTAAAATTATGATTAACGCTCTGAGGATGATGATGTATAAAGTGTATATTATTCCCATTCTTGTTATGAACAGCCTTCATTCTACTGTATGTCATTCACCATTCTATTATCATGTTATATAAAATCTTGTATGTATAATTCATGATTACGCTAGAATTATTATGAAATAGTTAAAATACAAAGTACAGCATTTTGCATTCATTAAATTTTCTATTAAACAATAACTGTAATTCCTTCAACCCCATGCTAAGCAATTCCATACCAAATGCCTTTTATGCATTATTACTCTACATAGCAGACATTTTGTAAGTTTGGAGAAGTCTTACATAATCAAGTTTACAAGCTTCTTCCACCTGATTTTCTTCTAGAACAATATCTTCTACTAATTCCTGTTTATATTGTGATATAAATGTTAAAATATTGCATTACAAAAATAATCCTATGCTGAAATAAATGTTCACATAAATCTATCCTCACTAATTTTTTTAACAATTTCAAAGATATTGTTTAATATTCAAAACATAAATAACAGATGAAGAATGAAGATGGGTGCCATTTTGTGTATTATATAGATAAATGTTACACCCAGACAATCCTTTTTAATTCATTTCAAAAACCCCCAATGAATGATAAGTAGTATGATGTGTTTCACAAAAAAAATATTTTTATATTTTATACACTCTTTAAAAAAAAAAAAATTAACAATAAAAAAATGATTTAGGGGCAATTGAATTGTCCTGTTGCCGAGCACATCAATGGCAATATAACATTGCAAAACCAATATAATAAACATACAGTACCTGACATTTCCGTAACAATTCCTGTTTTTCATCCAGGGTAGATTTAGCTGGTACATCTTTCACCTGCCTTTCCATATCTTTAATCCATTGTGACATTTTAGCATAATTTTCTTCGTAAAGTGTCCAGTAATAGAGAGCTTGTTCAAGACCATCTTTAAGTGAGTTGAGTTTGAGAGTGTAATCTTCCCAATCAAGACGTAATACATCTAGATCTTGCTGTATACCTTGACGACCTTTCAAAGCTGTGGTATTCATAGTATTCTCAGCATGATCTTCACATTCTTTAATACGTGCAACACCTTCTGGTAAATTAGTTATTAATTCCTGATAACAGAAACAAAATGCATTTGTATGACTCACTTGGAATTCCATCAAGTCTAGACCAATTAGAACAAGACGTTACAATGTGTTGACTGCAGTGAGGGCTTTCCCCTCTTCACTCGCAGACACAACACATATATTCCTGAAAATATTATTTTACAGTCATAAATGGCAAACAGACTTGTAAAAGTGGACAAGACTAAGCACTGACTAGAATATTTAAGAGTAAGGATGACGACGTGAGTAGTGTTGATTATGGTAGCTAAGGCCCTTCTTTGTGGAAGTAGTGACGATAATGAATTGTAGACATTAATTTTCTTTCTTTTTTTTTGTGAACTATGGAACTATGACTTAAAAATATTGTCTTGAAATATGCAATCTGATTAGGATTACCATCAACCATATTTTGGGGATCTTTTCTGTCGTCCTATCCTGATGCCTCTCACATTCCTAAATGTCCAAGTTTTTACATAAGGTGATTTTCAATTGAACATAACAATAAATAAACTATAGACTAATGAATAATGTATACTGTGTTTGCTACAAACACCCATGCATGCTTCATCATCTAAATATAGTTCAGTGCAGAATACAGGCATAAAGTATGAACTGAAATGTGCTTGTCTATATAGTATTATCTTGGTATAATTTTATTGGTTTACAGACTTATAACACAATACAAAATAAAATTAAGTCTTGTAAACAATCTACAAGTTGACAAATTGATAGATTACCTGTTAATGGTCCACTCAACGTATGTTTAGTGTAACTACAGAACACGCTAAATGACGGAAAACGCATCTCTCAACTTCAAGAAATGCAAAAACTTTCTGGGGGTGCATGCCCCAAACCTCCTAGTTCATTCATGCCTTCAGGTGCTTCGTACTCATGTTTGTTTTTGTCTTATCAGAATAACAAATGTCCCGGTTTCTTCAATGAATAATGGGGTAACCCTAAATCTGATTAAAATGCAGATCTATATTTCGTTTTTTTTATACTATCGCTGGCCCACACTGCCTGAAAATCTGACCAGTTTTACTGGGAGGTCGCATCAGAAGTCATTAGAGCAGCTTTATATGACACCTGACATTCAGCGTTGACGTTTCTAGGGATTTACCCACAGTTCCACACAGAGTTGCACGCCATGAACTGTTTCATTGGCTAATTCCTCACACCAACTAGGATTGTTTTTGTGTATGGAATTATGATGCAAAAAAGTATTTCTAACCTGTAGTCTTTCTAGTTTATTAGTTATAGTATGTCTATCACCAGTAGTATCCCCACATAATGTTTGTTTATCTTTCATATGTCCTAACCAATCTACGGCCATTTGTGAACAATCTTGATATTTCTGATGTAAGTCAACATGATGTTCTGATCGACCAATTAATGCCTGTAATACAAAAAAATATCTATTTTAATATAAGAACTTGTAACAGAAGTATTTACCACTAAAATATGCTTTAAAATTGTTAGCCACTACAATAAGCCATAATAGCTCGTCTGGGAGTCAAAACCTTTTAAGTTTGACATCTCATCTTTAAAAATATCAATTATACAACAAGCATCAGCATGAACGATCTAATCGACATGTCGGATAAACTATAAGTTGGGTTTCTCATATGGCGTGATATCTTGCGTTGTTCTAGACTAACAAGGTTTTGAGCTACGATTTCAAGTGGTTGCCGAGCTACAAGGTTTTATGTAATGCAGAACTATATACATACAAGGTTTTGCAGTGCCACGGTGGCCCCTGTAAGTAACCCACTGGATCACTCATATGTATCATGGCGGTAATAGTTGATTTATGAAAATAACAAAATGCTGAGTTACTGGGTTTTGCCTCCGCTGGATACTAAAAAAATCGGGTGTATTTCATGTACAATTTAAATTTAATTATGAAGATATAACCTCAGCATCTGTAAGAAGTTTTTCATATCTTGAGTTGATGTTAGTTATAAAAGAAGATACATCAGGATTAGATGTTGACTGTAAAACACCCTGTGCTTTCTCCACAGCCGTAGCTACCAGTCTTTGATGGGATGTAATATCTTGTAGTAGGGACTAAAAGTAAAATAAAACTCAAAATGAAGGTAAATTGTACTAAGAATCCAAATGATTCTTGCAGGAGAAACAGATGAAGAAATATCACAAAGATTATTGAATTACTCAATGCAATGGGGACATATGCATACACAAAAATTAAAGAAAATAATTTGAATAGAAATAAGGCATAAAGTTCACATATGATTGAATCAAACTAATCCCCAAATGACCCAACACTTACCCTATGTTTTTGCAACTGCATTCTCTTTTCTTGTAGTGTGTTTTTCATGTCGACATCAGCTCTGAGAGCCGATTCGGTTTCTGCCATCCATCTTTGTAGACTTTCCTGACTATCAGAATATGACGACAATTGTAGAGAAAATGTGTCAACTTTTCTCTGAGCATCATTTAATCCACTGAATAACTTCTCCCAGTTTTCTTTAGCTTTCCTCATTTCATTTTTAATCTTCTCCCATCCATGGCTGGCTGTATCTGGATAGAGTCTTTCTCCGGCTTCAATGGAAGAGTTTAGTTTCTGGAGACCATGTTCTTTTTCAGAAAACAACATCTGGAATAAATGAAGTTGACAAGTAATATATCTAATATATCAAGTTATGATTCTGGTAAAAAATTATTTCTTATATATAGTGATGATAAAATGGTTTCATATACCCGTATTCATTGGAGACACAGATCATTTCTTAATGATATATTAAATTGACATCTGACATTGTGTAACAAATTTCTTGCTCATATTCTAACCTGTAAAATAGTTTTCTTCTCTTCCACAGAATCTTGATTACCAACAGGTTGTTGACAAGCTTCTAGTTTCTGATCTTCTATAGATAACCACTGGTTAAAATCACTCATACGATTATCATATGTCTGATGATCTATGGTAAAGTTCTCCCATTTACTTATCAAATCCTGTAAATAAATACAAATATTTAATGCAATACATGAAGAATGTAAATCTTAATATTTTCATAATTATGCAACAGAATGTAGTTTAGACTAAAAAGAACTTTCATATAAGAAAAGGTGACAGAAGACTGAATAGGACAGTACATAACAGTATTATAAAGCCTTTGAATAACACGACTTACCTTGACATGACTCAATAAACTTTGATATCTGTTGGTAAGATTTGATACTTGTGTACTAAGTCTAATATCAGAACTAGTATGCATCAGGTTCTGAGCATCATCAGTAAATCGATCCATATCTGGTTGATGTGCTAATATTTCTTCTCGTTGTTTCTATAATTACAATAGTACAAAATAGAATATAATGTATACATGAAGTGGGCATTTATAATATAAATTCAAGGATTTATTTATAGTTTTTCGAAGATATAAATTCATTTGATAATCAAATATATCCAAATGTGGATAAAGCTATATAAGAGTTAGTCACCTTGAATTTCTCAACTTGAGCCTGTTTCTCTTGAGCATTTGACTTCAGGTCATAGTTCTTTACTTGTTGTTCCATGTTCTTTAACCATGAAGCAATATTTTCAAATTTACTCTCAAAATCACCCCACTGAACCATGGCTTGTTCTAGAGAGGTTTCTGACACTTGCATCAGATTAAGGTAATCTTGCCATTCTCTCTGTAAATGTTCTGATTCTCTCTTTAGTATTTCACGACCATGGGAAGATGTATGCTCAGCTGTGATCGCACTTAATTCTAATGTAATACGAAGTTTACTTTCTCCTTCAGGTACGCTTGATAAAAACTCCTGCAAGCATAAAAAGTGCAACATTGGAAAAGAGTTAAACTTCATTGGAAAAGATTTCAACTTCATGTGTTCATAAAGCGGACAACTTAATGTATTACAGAAGAAATGAGAATTAAATTAATTATTTTCAAAAAATATTATTTTAATACTGACCTTCAACCTATCTCGTTTACTCTGAAGAGATAATTTATCCCCTGACCTATCAGTACATGCTGCTAGTTTATCACGAGAATAATTCAACCAATCTTGGAAATCTTGGTAGCCATCTTGATATTGCTGATGATCTTTGGCTGATTGATCTAGATTATCAAGTCTGGATTTTGATTTGTCACATAGTTTATTGTATTTTTTCTGTAACTCTGTAACAAACTTGTCAACTTTAGCAGATGGAGTGGAATGCATTAAAGAATTAGCTTTCTTTATTAGACCCTCCATAATGTATTCTCGGGATAATATGTCTTGATGAAGAACCTAGAAACAAAACAAAACAAACTAATTTGACTAAACTAGTTCAAAAACTCTTCATACAAAAATAAAATCATTTTTTTATCAACCACACAAAAATGGAAATTTAATTCCTTTCAGTGAAAAAAAAAGGATCATTTACTTTGTGATTTTGTAACTGGGCTTTCTTGTCTGGTAAAGTTGATTTAAATTCTGCATCTTCATTCAGTTTAACTTCCATATCAACCAGCCATTTGTGGAATTTCTCGGAATTTTCATCATAAGATGACCATTGATTGAGACTTGAATCTAGTTTACGATGAGTATCTGATAATTTATCACAAACACCCTCCCACTGTTCTCGTAGAGATCTGTATAAATTAATAATAAAAATATGTACATCTTATTTCTGAGTATTTGAGTAATTTCATTCTAATTTTAACAGTGATGATTTTCTGTTTCACAAGATGAATCTTTACATAGCTTGGTGATCAGAATGAGGTGATGACAGTGTCAGTTCAGAAAACCTATATAATTTCAATCTAATTTTAGGGGTGGTGATTTCCTGCTTCACAAGATGAATCTTTTTATTTTGATTACATGTAAGTTAGCTTGATAAAGCTCTTTATTAGATGCCATATTTACTTAAGATCTATAAATAGCTTGGTGATCAGAATGAGAGGACAGTGTCAGTTCAGAAAAACATATTTCCAGCACTGACCAGACGAAACTGAAATGACTGACTTTTCAATGTTCTCTTGGGGATTTACAAAAATAAAACCTCTGCAATAAGTGTATTTTATGATCACATTTATAGGTTTTACCACGAGTTTCCTTCTCCAGTTATAAATCATCACCCCAATTATTTCTCTGGTCGAATCATTCATTTATGTCAAAACAACTAAGTTAACAGTTCTTTTCTTAATTTTTGATCATTTACCTGAGATCTTGTCTAATAATATCACGGCCTTCAGATGATGTAGTAGAATAAAGTTTTTCACCACTTTCTATAGTTTGATGTACTCTATTAGCATCATCATCTTTTTCTGCTGCTAATTGCTGCAAAATAGAAAATTAATTATTTCATTTAATTCCATCAGTAAATGATTGGCTTATAGTTTGCATTAACTTGGACATTTGTTTCCTTGAAACTTTGGGCATGACTAAATGTATGCATACCTGTAATCTAACTAAACGATCCTCTACATCATGTTTATCACCAGCTAAATCAGCACATACATCAGTACGTTTCTGTAGAGTATTCAACCATTCAGCACAAGCCTGATAATTCTCCTCATATCTGCCATGCTCATTTGACATTTCTTCCCATTTACCAATCAAATCCTAACAACAACAAAATTTGTATGTTTATCTATTTGTTACACAGACAAATTAGAAAACATGCTATTTCCTATTTATTTACTGCCTCTATCAAATCCAATCGTTTGGTAATACACTATAAGATAGCTTTTTTCAATGGTCATTACTTGTCAATGTGTACGCCTACATTTAAACAGATAACCCATGGTCACTAGCATCTTGTAAACGTTCAACTAATTCTGAGACTAAGACATGGTTATCTTTATCATTTATGGCTACACATTGACAACGTAGGCAACTCTGTCAACTGAGATCCTATCTAGGATTCTTTAATAATTCTGCCAACTGAGATCCTATCTAAGATTATTTAATAATGAGTACATGGGCTGCAATTTCATTGTTAGAGTTGCCAGTGGCAATTTAGGAAATAAAATGAAAATTCTGCTTCATGTACACTAGAGTTTGAATCTTACATATGTCAGATTTGAACATTACCTGTAAGGTGGCTCTAGCTTGGTCATATCTCATACCCAACTGGTTACTATAGTTACTGAGTCTACCATCGCTACTAGGTACTTGACCAGCCATTGCTTGTAGTTCATCAAACTGCGGTTTCTTTTCATTTACTTGTGTTAAAATAAACTGTAAAAAATATAGTTAAAATTTTAAATTATATGATCACTGACAGTCAAAATGGTGTGAAGTCTAGTTTGAGAAGCATCTAATAAGTAATACCTAGAACAATTTTCTAAACCCCAATCTCTTTTGCAATATGTAAGAGTTAATTAAGTTTAATTTCATTGGTATGAAATCAAGACAACACATAATCTGATACAATACCTTGAGTTTCTGTACTTCAGCTTCTTTTTCATTCAACGTTGACTTCAGCTCAACATCTTTGATTTCACCCTCTACTTCTCGTAACCATTTGTTTAAAGCTTCACAAGTTCCATCATAATGATCTACAGCTTGTATAGCATGCATTAAACCTTGTTGTGTTTCTCCCATTCTTTCTACTAAAGTCTCCCAATCCTGTGTCAGTGTACTTAATTCATGTGTAATAATAGACTGTCCATGAGGACCTGTAGTGTGTAGAGTCTTCTCTCCATGTAAATGAGCAGTGTTGATTTTGGCTTCTCCATCCCTTAAACCTGCATGAAGATCCTGTGAAAAATAAATTGAAATTTTGTTGTAAAAATGCTTTAGCTATGCATTTAACTCTTCAAAATCTTACACTATCTTCACCAACTGATATCCCAATGCTTTCGTAATATATCTACAAAAGATACAACTAAAGCCTAGCTTACAACTCCCGCCAAACACGTTTTGACACACATTGTTTGGTAGCTAACAGACCAGCCACAAGAAACCAGCCATAAATTTGTATGTGCAGGACCAAAAGTCTTGTGGGCCTGTCTGCGATCTTCTACAGAGCTGAACACACGCAGGTGACGAACAAGGCTCAAGCACAAGTTTACTATATTTGTGAGCTTGGTTTTAGAAATGAGACTTACCTTTACTCTGTCAAGTCTGTTTTCAAGAGCTTGTTTATCTCCACCTAGTTCAGCACAAACAGCAAGTTTATCTCTAGTACTGATCATCCAGTCTCTACATTGTTGTAAGGCATCCTGGTATTTTTCATGCTCATCAACACCATCTTCAGCATTCTTTACTAATAACTGCAATAAATATTAAATGTAAACTGTATCTAGGTTATCAATTCAAATAATTTGTTTTGGCAAATCTGTCCATAACAATCAACTTTTGAAGACGATTCATTCTACTACTTGATTACTACTTGTTTAATAGCAAAACACCTTACCTTAGATTCAGTACAGAGCGAGTTGTATTTATCATTCAATCTTTTTAGTTTAGCCTGAACAGTAGAAGATGAGAGTGCTGTACCCTTATCACTCAAACTGTCAATCATTGGTTGATGTGATAATATATCTTGACAACGCGTCTGAAAATTCGAAATTAGTAAAACTTACTTATTTGAACAAAAGACGAGATGAATTTTATGTTGGACATAAATTGTATATATATGTATGTAATGGCACATTCAGGCTAGCTTTCGCATGTTACCCCAGGGCTACAGGCCTTATGATAAGTTAGATTTCTAACCTGTAACTTCTTCAAAATATTTTTCCGATTGCTTTTCTGAAACATCAAACCATTCATAGAAAATAGCAAAATAAATATTTTGCCCATTTCACTTCAACAATGTAGGTTATTAATTAATTAAATGGCTAATTTACCTTCAGCTGCTGTAACTGTGCTTTTTTCTCTGGGAGAGTATTACTACTTTCTGGTGCAACAGTTATTTGATGTTCAGAGTCGACTAGCCATTTCGACAGCTGATCAAAGTTTTCATCGAATGTTGACCATTTCATACGGCTACTGTCTAACTTTCTTTGTGTTTCATTTAAATTGTCATTAAAATTATCCCAAGATTCTCTCAAACTTCTCAGATCTCTTCGGACAAGATCTCTGCCTTCATTTGAGGTATTTGGGAATAGTTTTTCACCAGACTCTAAAGCGGAATTAAATTTGACTAAACCATGTTCTTTACTGGCAACAAGATCCTGTAATAATACAAGTTAATATATTCAAATATTTTTCAAGAATACCATGACACTTTCATATCAGATAAATACTTTGAATGACTATACATTACATCACTGAGATACCATCACCATGTATCAGTAGGTGAGCTTTTTCTATCATAAATGTATTGATTCATTGTGATTAAAATTGCATACTTTTGATATTAGTGTATCTACCTGAATGAGAGCTAGTTTAGCGTTAAGTGACTCTTCATCACCATTTTGAGAGTTGCAATCATTTAATTGTCCTTGAGCAACTTCTAACCATTCAATGAATTCATTTTCTCTTGCAATAAAGTTCTCATGATCATCTATATTTTGTTTACATCTGTCAAGGTTTTCCTAGTAAAAAAAGAATCATAACCTCAAATCATTTAATATAAATCTGAAAAAAAACACTGATTCAAAACGCAAATGTGTAAGAAAATAGATATATTTCTCAAACATTACAGCAATTTTACATTTACATCAAAATAGCAGAAATAATAAGCTACAGAGTAATAATTAATACACCTACTTTGAGATTTTCTGCTAATGTCTGGTATCTACTACACAGTTGAGTAGCATATGATGCTGTTCTGTTGTCACCTGTGGTACGAGAGATCTTATTGGCTGAATCTTTTAGATCGTCAAATTCTCTACTTTGTGCTTGAACATCATCATAAAGGTCCTGGAAAAAAAATACAACAAACATTATATACAAACTCAATTCATCCATTTCATACATTAATCTAGTTTTAATAATGTTTCGAATCTCAAGTTTGAAATTATGATGGGGAAAAACTGATAATCCTGAGAAGGAAATCATTTTTAAATGGCAAATGTGGGTCTAGGTATCCATGTATAAAACTTACTTTAAAGGCCTCAAGTTGTTCTGTTTTACTGGCAGGATCAGGTCTTAATCCAGATTCATTTCTAGCTTTTGTTTCTGTATCTTTTAACCACTGAGCTAAACCTTCATACTGACCGTCATATTCTGACCATTGGTCTATAGATGATTCTAATTTACCCCTAAAAATAAAACAAATGTGTAAATCACATGCGCTCCACTTTACACAAATACTGTCATAGCTGTCAATCGTTGAAAGGTGGTGGGAGTGGAGATTGAGGGTTGCCCAAGTGTGAAACAAAAATATGAACATTTGTTATTAAATAACATCTTAATTAAATTTTAATGAAATGAATGGAAATTTTTCATTCATTTCTTTAAAATTTAATTTAGATAATTAAAACAAAGTTGACTCTGGAATCTGCATTTCAGAATTACATAAAACTTACTGTGTTTGAGATATTTGTCCAACAAGTACGTCCCATTCTCTATTCATTTCTTTATTTTTAGCTTCAAGTTCAGCAATTTTTTCTCTAGGTAAAATAGCCCGTAGTGCCTGTAACTTGGCTTCTGATATGGCTTTCTTTTTTTCTCCTTCTTGTAAGTTACCATGTAAATCCTGTATAAGACCATGAATATGGTAAAAATTGATCATTAATATACAAAATAGTTGTGATTTTTCAATGCAGAGTATTAAACTGCTATATCATAAATGTTAAATACATACACAACTCCATAACGCGTATCATCACCTCTTATATTATGGACCCCAAGTTTAATATATATAATACAATGCAAAATACACAATGTCATCATCACTTATATTATGGATCCAAAGTTGATAACACACAATACAGTCCAACATGCAAACTGAGGCTGAGGTGGTACTCCCCTTGATTTTCAATTACGTACTAGAATAAATTATTATAGACAGAATGATCAAGACTAGTAAGCACCAAGAGCATCACAAATTATGTTGGCCTACTCTATATGAAGCAAATATCGGACACCAGCATATAGCTTCAGAAGCCATTTATCAGGTATTGTCAAGAATACAATGCTTACCCTAATGGTGTCAAGTTTGGATTCTACACTATACCTATCACCACCAATATCCTCACACCAATTAACTTTCTCTTTTGCCGAGTTTAACCAACGACTTTCCTGTTGTAGAGCTTCAATATAATGTTGTTCTAATGATCCTTTCAAGGAATCTTCTATTCTATCAGCTCGGGTTATCATTGTTTCTAATTTTTTGGCTAGTGTATTAGCATCTTTGGCCAAACTAGCTGAATCTGCTGAAGGGTACTTCCCCTGTAATGCAGATGACTTATTCTGTATAGCTGCAATTTTCTTCTGCTTTTCTTTAAGTTTAGATTGAAGTTCCTGAAAACAAAATGATGAATTTGTTGTTAATAGTGATTTCTTATATTAGATTTTGTTTTCTCTACTATAAGGATTACTTTCTGTTATTACAACTTTTCCTGAAGTTTTCTGCATTTGTAAGATAACAGAAAATCATAATATAGAAGATTCTACAGAATTATTCATCAAAATAACCCAGCTGATTGCATATCTTGTATCCATTCAGAAGAAGAGCACAGTTAACATTTTGTCAAACAAATATTTAATTGTTCATTATGTTAGCCTTCACTACAGCAAAAACAAAAAAAGCAATACGTAAATTACCCTGACAGCCAGGACTCTTGCTGCAACTTCTTCATCAGTACCAGATAAATCATCACATTGAGTAAGTAATTCTTTCATTTGGTTCATAAGTTCCGACTGTTCATCCATTTCTTGTTGTAACTGTTTCTGCTCATCTGCAAAACTGGATACAGTTGTATCAAGTTGATGTGCTAGAACGTTAGCATTATCAAACTTTTCTCTCATTTCTCTATGACTTCTCTCAAGTTCGGGTAAGGGTTTGTTACCATTTAATTCTTTAAGATCAGCTATCTTTTGGGTGATTTCTTCAATCACCTCTTCATGGTAAGGTGCTTCTTCCTGAAATGTAAAAGCAAAAAGAGTTTGAAAGTGTTCCAGTGGCAGTATTCCTTTTTTACCTATACATATATTTGCAAAATATTTTAATTCAACTGAAATTTATTGGGATTATAAATCATGTCAAGAAATGTGACCTTTGACTAAAGCCTGTAAAACTTACATTTTTAAAAATTCATCAAAAAAATCACAAGGCGGTACAAACCTTAAATTTGGCTAGTTTAGCTTCAACACTGGCTGTATCATTGAAGTTTTTAATACTATCTCCTAGTTTATCCATCATACCATTTAACCAAGAAGCTACCTCTTCTCTACCGGATGTTATCTGATCCCAACATACTAATTGTGCTTCTAGATTTTTCTCATGTTCATCTATTGTCTGAAAATCAACAAATTTATTTTGTGATATTTTCATATCTAAGGCATCGGTATATTGTTGAACAATGAACCATTGATTCAATAATGGAAGGTGTCAATATGGCTCCTATCAGCATTACATAATCCAAGGCCTTGAATAGAATGTATTAAAGTATTTGCTATAAAGTCTTTGAAGTACAATTTCATCAGCTACTGATAATAAAAATAAACTCATTTGATTTTGACTGCTTACCCTACAAGATGTTTCCCAGGAATGGTTGACAGTATCCAAGTCTTGAGCTAGTTCATTAGAATTAAAACTAGGCACTTTCTTCAACTCTTCAAACAACTGGATTCCTTTATTGTTCATATGATCAAGTTGTGTCTGGTTAGCTTGAAGTTCAAAGCCAGCATTCTGAAAACACATGCATTCAACAGTTCAATTACATGTATATAAAAGCAAATAGACAGCTGTATTCGTTTAGTAGAATTCATCAAAAAAGAAGAGCTAGGCAAAAGATTCATCACAGTATAAAATTTACATTTGTACAGAAATTATAATACATTGAGTTTAACATAATAATTAAGATATAATAAATACCCTTGACAACCACAAGCAACATGTCAGACTATTTGGACAGCTAACCCCTCAAAAATATAGATGTAATTAAGGCTCTAACAGAACAGTGAACTGACACGTTGCAAACTATATACATACCCTATGTTGATCTAGAGATTTCTTCACATCATCAGGATTATTAAATGCTATATCCTTATTGACTAATGGTTGCACATCTTCTAGAACTTTATGTACACCTTGTTTACCATCTTCATATTGTTTCCACATATTGACAATACTAGCATAATACTGTTGTTTATCCCCTAATTGTGCCTGAACACGATCCCATGCCTCATTTACTTGTGCTAGTTGAGATTGCACAGCAGGGTATTTCTCATTGTCAGCTTGTGTAATTTGTCGTCCCAGTTCTCTTAGTTGTTCAAATTCTGGATTCAGAACATACATCTCATCGCGTATATCCTAAAAGGTAAAATTATGACATCATAAATAGATAAGAGAACAGGCCAGCAGTGAGGCTGATGTAACCCCCACCCCAATTCAAAATAATATGACACATTAACTAATTGTAGACTCAGACAATAAGCTATTGTTGTAATGAAACTATACACCAAGTTTCATCACTCTCAGTCAAAGCAAGAGCTGATCAAATTGTTTTTGTATGCTTAGTCACAGCAGAAAATACTCATCTTCAAACACCATCTAAGCACAGGCTTATTGTGAAGTACAAACAGACAGATGGACAGATCCATTTTAATAGTCCCCTTTGATGGGCAGGCGGCTAAATAAATTTAGCTATTGAACTTATAATTTTCGACTACAATTATAAAGAAATACTTATTATTTCCACAACAAAGTATCCTACACAAGCTAACAGTGAGGCTGAAGTACCCTCAATTAAAAGGAGAGTTATTGTGTTTCAAAGTCTCGACCAATCAAATTGTTTATTGCTCTGCTTACCCTCAGCAGAAAATGTTCTTTTTCCCAACTTAGTCAAGGTATTAATCTGATGAAACTATACACCAAATGTTCAACCTAATAGACACCTACACCAAGTTTGAACATTCTAGCTTAATTAGAAACAGAGTTATTGTTTCCCCAAAAATGTGACTGTCAGATGAACAGCCGAACCCATTTTAATAGTGCACTGCTTTCTTTGAAGGGAGGGGAGAAAAATAGACTATTTTCCAATGTTAAACACTACAAAAGGGCATCACGCATAAAAGGAGCATTTATTTTTTTAAATCAAATGACAAAAACTAAAATTTTAAAGATAGGTTGCCAGGCAACAAAACATACACCAACAGCAGCTAAATCGTCTGGGCAGGCAATAAGAGTTATCGCATATTTTTACTTTTGTCGGTAGTGAAACATTTATAATATGCTAAAATCTGATTAAGAGTAACAACTCATAAAGTAATTATCAGAAAGCCATTAAAAGTGGTTCGACCCATGCTAATGTTTTGTATACAAAACATTTAATATACTTGTTCCTCTGAACCTTAAACTCTATCAATCTAGCGTCTATCGAAATGATTATATATATAGAGGTATAATCACGGTGTGTAACTATGGTCTCCATTAAAGCATCACAAGTGATCAAGGGCTATAAAATTGGCAAAAATCAACAGGCTTCTGTGCCTTCAGAATATCCACAACTGATCAAGGGTCATAACTCTGGCAGTAATTATCAATTGTTATCAATTGCTGAAAATGCCCAGGATCCTTCGTCTCATGGGCTTAAAAACTGTGTGTAAATCTCTTGGGAACCCTGGACTGCCGGACAGACAGGGGCGATGACAATACACAACCACATTTCAATTTGGGCATATAAAAATGTCTCACCTCTATTTCACTAACTAAATCTTTCATTCCTTGTAAATTGGATTTGTTGACTTTAGCTGCAGAGATTTTCTTTTCTATTTTACCAAGTTTATCCATTAGTTGATTTTTCCTCACTGTAAAATCTTCACTAAGTTGATTTAATTCTCCAAGATGTTCTTCTCTCTTGTCAGCTTCATATCGTACATTATCGCAATTTGTGGCAATACTCTGAAGCTCTGAGCCAAAATGTAGAGATCGCTGAGTAGCTCGATCCTTTATTGTCATCTTGGCATTAATCATTAGTTCATCTAAAGGATCAGCATTTTTCTTCCAATCGTCCATTCCTTTTTTTATTATTTCGATTTCTTGTTTAATCCTGATTACATCTTCTTCTTTGAGATCTGGAGATTGTAAACGGGCTTGTAGTGCCTTCAGTTGAGCCTGAGCATCTTTTTGGGATCCATTAAAATTCATCCAGTTTTCACATAGTTGCTCTCGTTTATGTATAGTTTCTTCCATATCAGAGTAATTATTCAACAGCTTATCTAGTCTGTCACTCAATATGGCAGCCTCCTCTTCACTACAGTTCTGCATCATATCTCGGAATTCTTGTTGTATCATCTGTAATGTGCCATCTTGTTGTGAGAATTCACCTCTTAATTCCTGCAAAAGACAAGCGAATCATTAATTATATAAACTTCCACCCAAACTGGAGAATTAAATGCTATCTAACTATGAATATGACAGCTATTGATAATGTCAATAAATAGTACAAATCAGTGCAGACAAAATGACAGGCAATGGTAAAGAAGTGAGTTGTTAAAAATACCATCTTGTAAAATTAGCCTCTGTGAATATGAATTTGAAAAGCTTCTCTTACCTGTAATTTCTGACTAGTTTCAGGAATTTCATCAGAATATATATCACCGCCGGCTGCAACCTTTCTCTGCATCTTTTTCATCCATGCTTCTAGGGCATCAGCATGACCAAACACATCACGTCTATGATTTAATGCTGATTGCAACATCTTTACTCTCTCTGATGCTTCAGTATTAATCTCATTCCATACAGCTTTATTTTCATCTTGTTTAGCTTTGAGTGTTTGGAAACCTGCTGGATTAGCATGAGGTTGAACTTGTTCAAATAATCTTTGTAATGTGTTTAGTCTGGGTTGGTTACTTCTTATTTCTTCTTGTAATGCCTGAAAAAATCACACTAATATATGACTTATCAAATTAAAGAAACTATATTACCTCATTGATTTTGATCAAAATGAGATATTGAATGGGTCACTTCAATTTAAAGAAAATGAAATAAAATGGGGCTTAACAACTATTGTAATTTTAGTTTAATCTTTGGATTACCTTGTTGACATAGGAACTAAATGCACATCAGTTATACCTCAACATTGAATTTAAGGATGTAAATTTGTTACTCTCATCTCACAAAAAAATAATAATCAAGCATAAAATCTAATGCAATTTCAAGACCAAAGTATGTGTGTCAATTCTAATTAAAATTTACATATGTATTCAAAATCTAATCTTTTCCAGATTCAGAATTAAGTAATGCCAAGCATTTCCTTTATTTATGTATATAAAATAACTGAATATGATTGTCATGGTGACAAATATATTTCAATAAAACCAACCTTCGCAAGAGCTAATTCATGTTCTAAGACATGAATATCAGAAGATGTAGTGTTTGGTTCTACAGCTAATCGATTCTGGAATTTCTGTAAGATTTCACGGAAATCATTCAGTTCGTTGTCATAAGCTGTCCAAGCACCATACATTTTATCTAGTTTATGAGTTCGTTCATCGGAAGACGTCAGTATATTTCCCCATCTTCTTTGAATACCATCCAGTTCCCTAGCAACTTCTGGCTGTTCTAACAAGTAACCAGCCTCAGTGCTCATTCGGTCAAAAACAGGTAAATTATCCTCAGATTCTTGAAGGAAGTCCTGTCAACAAAAGTGTTAGCAAACATATATATGAGGTAACAAAAAACAGGAGTCTTACCTATTTGGCAGTTTCATAACTTTAACTAACTGGATAATATACATTTTAAGACTTTTTACTGTAACATTCAGAAAGATTTAGGAAAATACTTTAAATGGTGGCAGATTCTAATCTCATAGTTTTACCTGATGAAGAGTATACAATTCTTTAGCTTCCTCCAAACTGGAACACTTTGGAAGTTCTGTAGCACAGTATTTCTCTCCCTTCACTATCCATGGCATTAATTCTGATTGTAGGTTCTGATATTTCTGCCAGTGAGCTACATTACCAGACAAGGCAGTACTTCTGTCTTTGGCTCGTGAACACAAACTCTCCCATTGTCTGCGAACACTAGTCAATTTAGACTTTAAGGCACTAGTTTCTCTAGAGCGAAAGTTTTGGGAGAGTCCTCTTGCATCTTTTTCCAATGTTTCCAAACTGATGTGATTTTCATAGACTTCAGTGGAAATTTCCTGAAAAGTATGTCATGTTTTGAAAATTAAAACCTTTTGTACATGATGATTTTTTCCTACGGCAGTCATTAACTATAAGTATCAAAAATTCACTATCACACGACCAGAAGGTGAAAAAAAAATTCTAAGACTTGCAAGAGTCTAATTTCCTAATTAAACCACCCTTCTTATAAAATATGTTTTAAATAAGTACTCAATGAATTAAATTAACATTACCTCAGCTTTATTTAATTTCTGTTCAGGGGAATCATGTTTGTTTTCATAAACTTCGTTTAAGTTGGCCTCTCTTTCATTCAACCAGTCACAAAAATGACTTAGTCTTTTATAATATTCAGACCACTTTGCAATGGTAGTTTCTAAATCGGCTAGCTTAGCATTTAGTCTTTTGGAGACATTCTCCAATTTAACATCAATATCTGATATTTCTCCTTTTAAAGGTCCTTGTCTTTCTCTACTAGCACCTTCACACAATAACGAGTTTAATTTCTGCATTTCACCTAAACTGCTTTTTAATTTACTGAGAGACTGTTGTAATTCCTGCATATAGAAAACATAATGATTACACTCAAACAAATGGTCGATAAACTAAAAAGAGAATTCAAACATTATATTCCAATTCAAAATAATCAACAACAACAAAAAAATATAGAATCCAAATGAAACGATTCATTAAACTTTATCTTACCTTTTTGTTATGGAAGTCTCTTTGAACTTGCTCTTGTCCTGGAGATCCAGGAGGTTTCTCCAATTCTGCTTCAGCATCCTTTAAATATTTCAACATGGTAGATTTTTCTCCTTCATACTGCTCCCAATTCTGAACTTGCGACTAAAATAAAGACAAATAACAGACGTGTCATACTGAAGATTTCTGTGTTAAGAATAGAAAGAAACCTTAAATGACCTTCAATCAATCGATAAAGAATCTTCTTAATGTAAGCACCAATGATCATATCAATCAAAAATAAATACACTTGATGGGGATTAGCATATGACAACAATGGCTGAATAGATGACACAGTGGGTTAATAATCTTACCAGTAATTTGTCTTGTTTAGCTTTAGCTAGATTATTAGTATCTTTCCATTTCCTATCCAGTTCTGCTACTGTCTTGCTAACAAAATCTGGGGCATCCTTTTCTCGCTGAAGTTTTCTTCCAGCATCCAAGTCAGCCATGACATTAGCTTTCTCAGCTTCTAATTTTCTCATTATACCCTATCATATGAGAGACAAGAAATAAGTATCTGTATAACACATTTATCATCATTTGAAAATGAAAAAGAACTAATTTCTTGGTACCATTTTACGAAGAAACGATTGGTAGAATTATATATTGCAAAAGATTTTTAAACTTTATACACATATATTTACCAGTACGTCACATGTTTTCAGGCTTTGTAATCAAACCCAACGCTTTGTGCTTTAACTTTTTGTATTTTCCGGACTTGACAATGCTAATTAATGAGAAACATTGAATAACAGATTCCTGATGTCTGTTTTTCTGTATTTATTTTTTATAACACAAACAATGATTTGTTAATTTTTGTAACACAAACAACTGATTTTTTAATTATACCCAAGCAGATCTTACTATATATTAATGTTAATGGAATTATGGTAGATTATTGTTTGAAGTTCAAATTGTCACCCAAAATAGAAAGGTTTTTCATGTTAAATACAAGATTATATCAGCAATTGTATCAATATTCACACATCAGAAGACACACAATTAAAATTGAAAAACGGTTTGAAATTTTGTTAAAAGCAATCCTGCCAACAACAACTAACACTGCAAAAACAAACATTAGATTTATCATCAAGAGGAGAGTACTAGTCCCTAATCAACAACTGCAGCACATGAATCCAACTTATACTTACATAGCCAGTCTGCAAAACATGATTTATCATATAGTTTAGTGTACAACATTTGTATTAAAATTATTTTTACTAGAAAAGAGTATATATTTATGAGATAAGGTATATGATATGCAACTGAAAATAAAATAACTAATATGCAAACACAAAAATAGTAGTTTAAAATATGGAGTAACATTTATGGACTAGTACTCTCAATGAGAACAGTGGTAATTTGACTTGGGGTCATGAATCAATCACCACACTTCTTTTTTGTAATCTGGTTATTTTAATACACACATGCATTTAACATTCATGTTTGAACTGTAATTTTTATTTACGTTCCGCTTTGTTAATCTAAAATAAAAATGCTATTTCTTTACACAAATTTGATACAGTGCAAATATCATTCCCAAAATTTGTCAACTTACCTCATGTTCTTTAAGATAGGATCTGGCTTCGTCAAGACTGTCGATGCATGGTTGTTCTAATACCAGCTTCTGGGCATCATCTAACCACCCAAACTGTTTATTAATATTATCTCTGTAGTCAAAACTCTTTGTGTAAATGGAAGTTTTTCCTGCAGTTTGGTCCATTAATGGCTTAAGGTTTTCAAATCTTATGGTCAAAGTCTGAAGTACCTCTTTCTCTCTTTTAGCATCTGCTGTATTGGCATCTTGAATTAATTCATTTAAATTCATATTCAACCATTTGGCATCATCAGCATATTTACCACGATCTCGCATCGCCTTCTGAAAATGTAAAAATATAAATATTGTAAAAATATATATATATATATATATAAAATAGAACTGCCTCTAGTAACTATTCAGTATTAATGACATTTGATACCATATTTTACAGTCGGTGTGGAGTTGCCATATTTCACTAAATATAAGTAGATGTGGGATAAAAGTTAAAACATTGTATTGTACAGTTTTTTTCAAAGCTGTATACAATATTATCTATTAGACATATCTAGAGAATTATTGAAATCTTTCCTTTTAAAAGTGTAATTTTATGCTACATGTAAATCATACATGTGTATGAAACAAGGTTATGATTTAATGGCAATCACCTGGAATTTAGCTAATATTTCTTTATATTCTTCATTCGTTAAATCAGTTCTCTTCATGTCTTTAGTTAATTTTTCTACTTCTTCAATCCAGTTGCTGAATGCGGTCAATCTAAATGAAATTTTAAGAAAACAAATTAATTGCTTTATTCAAAATAAGGAAAACTGAAATACATTGAAAAAACGAAGTCCTATACTATCAACCCTGAATGAGATTTTAAGGATAAATTGAATAGTATTCAAACTACTGAAATTGAAATGAAACAGCATAGAATTAAGATTGTGACAACACAACATTTCATTCATTTTGAAGATCTAAATTTTCAAGATTTATATCTTTACCTAGTGTGATATTCCTTCCATCTTTCTGGTAATTGTTTAAGTTGTAGATGTGTATTATCAACATATTTCTGAAGTTTATCAAATTGGTCTACATAGGTTCTATGTTTCTCTTGTAGGGAAGTGTCATTTTTGGTTAATTTTAATAACATGTTTGATTTCTCTTCCATTACATCTAAATTTTTCTTCATTTGCGGGATTAGTTGCCCATCTTGGAAAATTTGCTGAAAGTAGATTATTTTATTATTAAATGATTTTTTTGCTATATACATTTTTATTAATAATTATCCATTAGAAGAACAATAAAATTATCTTGGAAATCTGCTTAAGTTCTCTTTTTCCAAATTATTTTGATAAAGTAAAATTAAAAATAGGGCGATGTACTTACCTTGTGTTTAAGTAATGCCTCTTTAACATTTACTTGGCTTCGCAGTTGTTCCTCGTGTTGTTTTAGAGCCGTTTCAGCCATATCCATATTTTGACAGAATTTGCTCTCAGGTAGTGAAAACTCAAGATGAAGGAGACGTAGTGGTGCATGATAAAGGACGTTCTGAAAAATTTCCAACAAATAGTTTGAAGATAATTTACATTAATTCTTTAACAAGAAGAATGCAAAATCTTGATTAGTTATTGATGTTAATTATTATCTAACAACAAACAAAAAGATAGGTTGCCAGGCAACAAAACATACGTCCACAGCTGCTAAATCGTCCGGGCAGTCAACAAGAGTTGTCGCATATTTTTACTTTTTTCGGTAATGAAACATTTATAATACACTAAAATCTGATTAAGAGTAACAACTCATTATGTAATTATCAGAAAATCATTAGAATTTGTTTGCTTTTTATAAAATTTTGCCCCACACTAACAATTAGTATAGGAAACATTTAATATGATGGATTAAAGCTGTTCAGTTATTGAAATTCATTGAAAATCAAAATATTCATTCATTTCAATCTGAAGTCAATCGCATATTAAGTTTGGCCTCTAGAGCATCCACAAGATTTTTTGAAGTGATCAAGGACTACAACTCTGGCACTAATTATCAGAAATCGCTGAAAATCAATAGGTTTCTTCGTCTCATGGCCTTAAAAACTGTGTATAAATTTGAAATGATCAAGGACTACAACTCTGGCACTAATTATCAGAAATCGCCGAAAATCAATAGGTTTCTTCTTCTCATGACCTTAAAAACTGTGTATAAATTTGAAATCAATCGGATATTAACTTTGGCCTCTTGAGTATCCACAAGATTTTTTGAAGTGATCAAGGGCCATAACTCTAGTAGTTATTATCGGAAATAGCTGAAAAACAATAGGCTTCTTTGTCTCATGACCTTAAATACTGTGTATAAATTTAAATTCAATCGATATTAACCTTAGTCTCTACAGCGTCCACAAGCAATTGTGGACGCCGGACCGGCGGACGGACAGGGGCGACGACAATGTGGGCGTATAATTTGGATATTTTATGTATAGGACATCCATGATTCTAATTTACCGAAAATGTAATTTTGTAAAGATAGTCTTTATCAATGAAATTACTCTAGAATAATATAACTATCCAAAGAATTAAAATACATTAAGAAATCACTCATAATAAGATGAAAATCAATCAACCAACAAAAAATTAACACATACCTTATATCTGACTTCAATTTCATCTAGATTTTTCTGCAACTGAGCTTTATCTTGTCCATCTAATTCTTGAAGTAATTGCTTACCAATGCTCAGATATTCGTTTAATAATTTATCGTCAGCTCTGTCAAAGAATCGCTGAAATATTGAAAACTTCCATTTATAATGATATCTCTTTTTATACATACACAAAATACAACATCTGAAGCAAACTATAATAATAATAACATTTTTACATCAGTGAAGCTAAACAGATTCAGTTAAATGTCCACTATTAACAATTACCTCACTTTGGGACAAACAATACAATATTTACTTTATAATTTTGCTTGTGCTGTTGAACTGTGATGGACATCAAAGAAGTCAAAGAAACCCTTCTCCCACAATCGTTAACCATTCAAATTATTTGAAGAATAAAATGGTTTCAAATAATTTCACTTTTCAAGTTTTTATAAATCTATCTCATTCTTAGGTGGATAAAATGAAAATAAGAACGAAAACAAACCTTATGTTTACGGATCAAACTATCAGAATCATCTGCATTTTCATCTAATATCATTTCAGCATTATCTATCCATTCTTCTACCTGATTTTGTTTTGTGGTTAATGTACGCCATAACTTAACTTGACTTTCTAATTTCTTCTCCCATTCTTTTGAAGACCTTTGGAGATTCTGTAAGAATAGAACAAAAACCATCGAAACACCATGATAATTCATCATGAGCACAATGTTTCTATTGGTTGCTCAAAATTGTCACAAAACTATTATATACATCATGTATTACTAGATTGGACAACACATAAAAAGTCTATAATTCAAATACCCAACATTCTTTTAGTTTGATCACACTATATGCCAAGAAAAGGATAAGTAGCAAAATTTTAATAGAAAATATTCACATCCCAACACAAACCATGCCCAAATAATATGTCAATCCAAATTTCTTAAAAGTCATTATAATCATGTATCATTTAAAACCTAACTATAACTTTGAAGATATTTCAGATTGTACAACCTTTTCTCCCCAAACCATTGGTCTTACCTGGAATCTTGTATTAACAGTATTCATCATTTCATCTACTGGTGTATAGCCTATGTTCGTTAGTTTAGGTTTGGTACTACATATTTTGCTATACACTTTGTTCTTACTTTCTAATATAGACTTCTGGTATGTCACTTGAGCAAAAAATGCCTGTAACATAAAATTAACAGGTGGGGTTGCAATTTCATTGTTATCAAAAAGTCATTCCTCAATGCAGTAACATTTAAATCTGTTTTTGCTCATCTATTGAATCTATTTCAATCTTCGATCAATTTGTTAGAGAATCTAGAGAAGAATGTAAACTCAATTTCTAACCTTGTGTTGTTCTAATCGAGTTTCAGCATCTGCAGAATTTCCCTCCATTTTATGTGATTGAAGTATATCTTCTCCTTCATCAAGCCATTTATTTAAATCTAATAGTCCTGTTTCTAAACTTTCTACATTAGGAAGCAGTGCCTTTAAATATTTCCTTTTCTCAGGAATTTGTCTGCGAAGTCTAACAATTATTTCTTTTTTAACATTCAAATCTCCTAACATTTTACTGATGACATCCGGTTCAGTATCCTTAACTAGTGATTGGGCTGTTTTTGTGATTGTTTTAAATTCTGCCTCTATATCTGGTATCATAGCATTTAATTCCTGAAAGAAAAGACAGAATATCAAATGAAAATAAAAATACAAATCCAAGGAAAGCTTGCCAGGTAAGATTAGCATAAGTTCACAATGTAGTGCACCTTTATCAACAATCTAGCAATCAAGGGCAATAACCCTGGAATATGTTTGGAGAAAATGCTCAAAACGATAGGGATCATCTTTATCCTGATACTAACTATCCCTGACAGATAGGGTTGTGACGATACAGAGTTGGTTTGTATCACGATACAAAAGGGAAAATATTGTGATACAAGTTTGTATCGCGATACAATATCTTTACCAAATTAAGAAATAAAAAAACCCCATTAAATAATAGTTTTCAACCTTTTAATTAAAGATAACATAATTAATGATTTTAACAGATGAGTGATGTCATAATGGGTATTTTCCCATCAGAATTGCTAGTACCAATTTTAAAACTAAAAGCCGCACGTTATTGTCAGCTTAGAGTTATTAAACTCGTAATAATTTGAATGATAATATGTCAAATATTTATAATCTTGATGATACCACAAAAAATGTAGTCCATACTTATTAGTCGAAATTTAGCAAATTTCAGTCATCAAAACAGATAAATCTCACGTTCTTCTGTTGTAATTGTCAGATCTCGTGGTATCGCGAACCATAATAATCACAAAAATGTTATCTATCTATCTATCCACCGGAAACTACGGTACGGAAATCCAACGAAGTGAGCCATAGCAATAAAAAATTCCTAGTCAAATGACGTCAGAGCGGTATTTTCCCGCGGGCGTCTCATGTAAACAAACATTTTTGAACCTGAATCTTTGCAGATATTGAGATTAATATTAAACTGTTACTATAATTGAACTCGCTAATAATTAATGAGGTTTAAAGCACGGACCGGGCACTACTTTGTTTTACGACTTAAATTGTACGAGAATATCCGTTAGACTGTGTTGTTCAATTTACGACTGGCTAAATTATCTAGACCGTGTGGCTGACATCATCATTCAGCTGATATTTATTTTTGATTACGCAGGTATATAACGGCGATATAATTGACCATACTGACATTGGTAAATTTATTACTACCTGTGATTTAATTATTATTTCTTTGCCGCCGATGTCGTTGTGTCTTTTGATCATTATTTGTTGTATTACGGTATACCGATATTTCAATATTTTGACGATACAAATACCGTCAAATTTTTATATCGCGGTATATCTACATACCGGTTATCGTCACAACCCTACTGACAGATGTACGAAATTCAATAACGAGAAAGTGAGCACATGAAATTGTGGACCAACTGCTGGAAGGACAGGGCAGACAACAATCACATTAACAGATTGATGTCTAAAAACTGGATAATTTTAAAACACACCGATATCAAATTAAATATACGTGTATTAGGAAGCCCTTCTAACATTTTGGCAAATAAAAAAGTAGTAATAGACTTGCATTAAAGCATCACACTGGCTTTCATTTTTTTTCCGCCAAAATGGATCCTAATTTTTACGTAAAACAATGATGATATTTTTTTCCCGCCAACTTGAATATCTTATCTGCCAAAAATGTATGATAAAAAACACATGTTGTAATAACATAATTTTTTTTTTTTATTTCTTTAACAACCATATTTACAATTTACAAGATTCTCCTTTGATTTACATTAGCCCATTTTGTAAATGGTGTATTGAGATCAGGTTGGTTTTTAGTTAATGTGATTGACATCAAATTTGACAAGCCAAGGGTTGCCAAATTTCCAGTTTTCTTTGAATTTCCGTTTCGCGTGTACAATAGGCCTATTGTTGATTTCGGGAACGGTCACGGTATCAGCATCTGAATCGTTAATCGTAGCATCAAGTTCATTTCGTCTAGAGGAGCCGACGTCAGACTCTTCGTTAACTTTAGAACACTTCGGCGGCGGTAACGAAAAAAAAAAAGCAGACAGTTTTCTCACTCCAGAATCGTCGCTATTCAACTCGCTCTTTCGTTTTCGACCCATTGCGATATATAATTTGGAATAATAATGTCCAATTAGCCATGCTTTAATATTTATACATGATGTATGAAGCCACATACAGTAAACAAAATTCAACTATCAAATCATGTAACTCTCCTTCAAAAGAGTTGCCGGCAATGATCAGCCATTTCGATTACTCCCCTTTGTTTTCATTACACAACATCAAATAGTCACCGCTAATCTATTTGTTAGGATTAATTAATGATGAACAATGGCTAGATATAGGCTTTATGATCGACAATTATCAATCAGTTGAAACCATTAATCCTAGACAAGTGTTTAGTGTTACTCATGACACGTTCCGGATTATCAACTAGTTGATTGATTCATAGTATGCCGCTATATGGTTAATCAAGGATAAATACGGTTAGAATTTTATAAAAAAATTTTCGCCAATTCTAAAAAAGAATCGCCAGTACCCCAAAACTTTATCGCAAAAATTTTCGCCAAAATGAAACTTTATCCGCCACTTTCATAATTTAATCGCAAATTGCGACTTTGGCGACCGACAGCGTGAGCCCTGATCATGAAATACAGATGTGGCATCGGTTAATGTAGGACAACTAACCAAATGTCTGAGCAGTCAACAAGGGTTGTCAAATATTTAATTAATGTCTAATTAATAATTTAGATAACATTTCAGGGCTAAAGAAGGACCTGCAATAGGCAGATTTAGCTCTTTTGTAAGTTATGCGGGGCATTTTTTAATTGCAAGACAATTTCATACAAATACAGATTATAATTTGCGTCCTTTGAGGGTTCACAATGTCCTACAAACTGAAACAAGGGCCTTAACTTTGGAAGTAATTTCAAAAATTGTTGAAATTCTACAGCCTTTTTCATGTGGGTGTATAAAAAGCTTGTGCAGGATAGAGTCTGTATTTTAATGGTCTTAAGCTTAAGACATTGCATAATAAATTGAAACAACATTTGGGCTAATACCCTCGCGCAGTATTAATATAATACTTAAAATGTATTTTAAGTTGTTTAATGGTGTCAAGCGCAAGACATTGCATACTATATTAAAACAACACTTGGGCTAACACCCTCATGGCAACATCAATTTACTACTTAATGTCTCGCTCTCGACCATTAAACCACACATAATCAAAAGACACTATACAAAGTAACACTTACATCTAATTCTAATAGGTATGCCTTAAGATCTGAGTGTACACACGGAATAGGTTTCTCCACCATAGAATCAGCACGTTCTAACCATTCATGTATTGAATTAAATCCACTGGTATAAACAGATCGTGCTTTACCAACAACTTCATTTTGTTGATAGAGCTGGAAATTGTCTGTTAACATCTTAAAGCGATTATTCAAATCATCCACTGTTTGTTGGATTTCTTCAGCTACAGACGTCCGACTTGTCTCCATAAGAAACTCTGACGTTTTATTTAAGGTCTCAAATCTCTCTTCGATATCTCTTAGATCACTAAAAAAATGCTGAAAAAGAATATATATATTTAGAAATAATTCAGAACAGGAGGTTTATATTTTTTTTTATTTTAAGAGGCTGATGATGGATTCAAAGAGGTAAACAAATGGAAAATTCAGTTGTCCTCAGTTAATTAGCATATTCATAAAGCAATGGCCCGGGTAAGTTTGGATAGTTTTGACTGTCACATGATTAGTTTTTTTGCAATATTTGGCTATTCTCTATGGGTAACCAGAGGAGCTCATACCAGGAATGACCAAAAGTCTGTATACTAATGCCACAATTTGATATATAAAAAATTACCAATTTTTCCTCAGGTGTCCCTTGCATTACTCTTTCTCCTTCGTCTAACCATGCTGTAATTGCATTAACACTTGAAGCATAATGTCTCCACATATCTATCTGTTGTGTTAGATTAGGCTTTAAAGCACGTACTTCCCGAGATAGGTCTCTCCATTTAGTGTTAATATTCTCTATTTGATCAGGAATGCCTTTAACTTCAGATGCAACTATAGAAAATAAAGTAAATATACATGTTTGTAGTGGACCTCAAACTGTATAAAGACATAAATAAACGAACTAGTATGGTACAGAATTCATTATTATTCTTTACTAACCAGATACCCGCCTTCGTCTGGGGCACCAATTGACTGGGGACCAAATTTGTAAAGGAACCAAACTGGCAGGGGCCCAAAATCACTGGGGCCAAAATTCGCCTATGGCCAAATTCACTGGCCTAAAACATTCACATGGTCATGATGGTTAATTTGATACCACATATGTGGAGGTGGAGCAGCGCGTTGAAATGATTCTCCGAATGCCCATGCACAATTCGACCGCGGCTTAAATTCCTTAGCCTAAAAAATTCACAGGGTCATGCTGGTTAATTTGATACCACATACATGTGGGTGGAGCGCAAAGATGAAGTGTGATGTGATACAGTGTTTAAAATTCGGTAAGAAAAGTTGTAGGCCAACAGGACCCGCTGGTTGATGCCATTCATGAAAGTTGTGGGTCCGAACATCAACTTATGGGCCCAATAAATATTAATAAAACACACGTACTTAGACCATCTCGTACGGCATTACGGGCCACAGAATTGTGACGTAAATTCTAATAATGAAGAACTAAATATCCAACTCCACTTCAATGTTACCGACACTAGTGCCCCCTAGATTATCGTTGTGTATAAGATGAAACCATTATACACGACATCTTTGTAGCACGTGGAATTATCAATATTAATATGGCCGTTCATATTCTCCGAAAATTAACAGAAAATATTGTGTATATAAATGAAATGAAACTGGCAGCCAAAGGATTTATATCACGTGAATGTGTATTCTTGGATTGATGACAATAGGCCTACAATAGATGGACTGACCTAGTTTAGTAACATACGTGTTGTGTTCACTCCATTGATTGAAGGAATATAATATGCCGGATTATGCATGTGTATTCAATATCGCATAAAAACAAATAAGACAGTAAGTAAGACATACATCGAAACACACACTGATCTATTCCACACTTGATCAAAATGGTGAAATAATATTTTGGGAGCGTGCTGATATTTGCAAGTGCGGCTTCACTTTTACGGCGATAATTTCGTTCGGTGGACAATTTTATTTTCATTTCCGGTAATGAAATACTGATAAATATCTGGATAAAATATATTTCGGATATAAATAGGGGCAATATAAATATTTTCAAAGAAGAATTTGATACTGATAGAACCATGATTCGCCATGAACAAAATATCCCTGACAAAAACAGTCGGCTCATAGGACCGACCCACCGTCTTCAAAATAAGATAGGTTGCCAGGCAACGAAACATACGCCCACAGCAGCTAAATCGTCCGGGCAGTCAACAAGGGTTGTCGCATATTTTTACTTTTTTCGGTAATGAAACATTTGTAATACACTAAAAACTGATTAAGAGTAACAACTCATTATGTAATTATCAGAAAATCATTAGAATTTGATTGGTTTTTATAAAGTTTTACCCCACGCTAACAATTAGTATATACATGAAACATTTAATATCATGGATTTAGCTGTTCAGTTATCTAAATTCATTGAAAATCAAAATACTTGTTCGTTTCAACACCTTAAACTCTATGTATCAATCTGAAGTCAATCGGATGTTAACTTTGGCCTCTATAGCGTCACAAGAATTTTTGAAGTTATCAAGGGAGATAACTCTGGCAGTAATTATTTGAAATCGCTGAAAATCAACAGGCTTCTTCGTCTCATGACCTTAAACACTGTGTATAAATCTAAAGTCAATCGGATATTAACTTTGGCCTCCAGAGCGTCCACAAGATTTTTTGAGGTGATCAAGGGCCATAACTCTGGCACTAATTATCGGAAATTGCTGAAAATCAATAGGCGTCTTTGTCTTATGACCTTAAACACTGTGTATAAATTTGAAGTCAATCGGATATTAACTTTGGCCTCTAGAGCGTCCACAAGATTTTTTGAAGTGATCAAGGGCCATAACTCTGGCACTAATTATCGGAAATCGCTGAAAATCAATAGGCGTCTTTGTCTTATGACCTTAAACACTGTGTATAAATTTGAAGTCAATCGGATATTAACTTAGACCTTTAGAGCGTCCACATGATTTTTTAAAGAGGTCAAGGGCCATAACTCTGGCACTAATTATCGGAAATCGCCGAAAATCAATAGACTTCTTCGTCTCATGACTTTAAACACTGTGTATAAATCTAAAGTCAATCGGATATTAACTTTGGCCTCTAGAGCGTCCACAAGATTTTTTGAGGTGATCAAGGGCCATAACTCTGGCACTAATTATCGGAAATCGCTGAAAATCAATAGGCGTCTTCGCTTATGACCTTAAACACTGTGTATAAATTTAAAGTCAATCGGATATTAACTTTGGCCTCTAGAGCGTCCACAAGATTTTTTGAAGTGATCAAGGGCCATAACTCTGGCACTAATTATGGGAAATCGCTGAAAATCAATAGGCTTCTTCGTCTTATGACCTTAAACACTGTGTATAAATTTAAAGTCAATCGGATATTAACTTTGACCTTTAGAGCGTCCACAAGATTTTTTAAAGAGATCAAGGGTCATAACTCTGGCACTAATTATCGGAAATCGCCGAAAATCAATAGGCGTCATTGTCTTATGACCTTAAACGCTGTGTATACATTTAAAGTCAATCGGATATTAACTTTGGCCTCTAGAGCGTCCACAAGAATTTTTGAAGTGATCAAGGGCCATAACTCTGGTAGTTATTATCGGAAATCGCTGAAAAACAATAGGCTTCTTCGTCTCATGACCTTAAACACTGTGTATAAATTTAAAGTCAATCAGATATTAACTTTAGCCTGTAGAGCGTCCACAAGCAATTGTGGACGCCGGACGGACGGACCGACGGACGGACGGGGGCGACGACAATATACGACCACATTTCAAAGTGGGCGTACAAAAAAGATGTCGGCCCATCCAGCTATTTATTGACGCCGGGCCGACGGACCGACGTAAATTTTAAACACTGATGTGATACATACACACTTTGGTTTTATTTATATAGATTTACAAATATATTTGTAGGGTTTTTGTTTCTAAATGCTTGGACAACAGTACCTACATCACTAGTCAGAGCAAAATTTAAAGTAAAGAAGTATTTTAATTACCTTTGATATCTTTTCTGTACATATCACCTTTCCCCTTAACTTCAGCCAGTGTGCTATCAAAAGTCTTTATTAAACCATTTACTTCTACTAATTGCTGTTAAGTGTCAGAATAGGCAAGTGTTATTACAATGTATTATAAGATCAGAATTTCTTACTCTGAACTAAGAATCACCAAATATCGGTAGATGGTATTAAATGAGACATCAAAAAATAAAACCCAATTTCATTTCATTTTTATTGGAACTTTAATTTTTGTTCTTCACTACAAATCATGGACTTTTATTGATATCAATTAAGAGGATGGTCTGATCTAACTAATAACCAAAATTATCCATATCACTTTAGGAAGACTCATTAATTTTATTGATCAGTTGACAATTATTATAGGTCACTCTTAGGAAATTATCCGAAATGAGGATTTTGGAATTCGTTAATAAAAAATCTCTGATCAACAGTGCAATACCTGATAATCATTATATAATTCTTCTACTTCTTCTTGCCAGCCATACTTAATTGACCATTTCTGTACTCGTCCTTCAGTTAAAACTAATATAGACCAAACACGCATCTTTGCTTCTTCATATTCTAATCTATGTTGTCTGACCGGGGCGTTAATACAAACACGATCTAGACGTTTAGCCATTAGTTCCATGTGTGGAGGATGAAGTGATTCGCCTTCATATTTCCCAGACTTTTTCACCTGTGTAAAGAATGCCTTCTGGGCATCTAAATCTCGGAAGAATTTCTGAAATACATTAAAAAATATCAACTCAAACAGTATTTTACAAGCCAACAGTGAGGCTGATGTCCCCCGCCGAAATCCCAAAATAAATAGAAGACACATATTAATTAATCGCACATTTATTTTTTTCAATGTATCGAGCAATCAAACTGTACACGAAGTGTCATCCAAAAGTGTTTTATAAAGAAAAATGCTAAAACCGACGAGAAAAATGAAAATGTACCCTAGTTAGGGGGACCCTAAAGGCAGACAAAAGGGCCCTTCTGGCCAAGGGAAAGGGCCCTCGTGTCCAAGTCAATCGTTTCTATACACTGTTACTGTTGAATCGATTACTAAATGAAAATGCAGTCATTGTATTGGCATAAAAATCATCAATCAAGATGAACCTAAGTTATCTTGTCCCAAAGTATCAACCAATCAAATTGCTTATCTCTGCTTACCCTAAGCGGAAAATGCTCATCTTCGAACTCCATCAAGGCATTGACCTAATAAGCATATACACCAAGTTTGAACATTTTAACTCAATTAGAAGGAGAGTTATTGTGTTCCAAAGTCTCGACTATTCTCGACCAATCAAATTGCGTATCGCTCTGCTTACCTTGAGCAGAATATGCTCATTATCGAACTTAGTCAAGGTATTACTGTAATGAAACTATACACCAAGTTTCATCACTCTCACTTAATTAGAACTAAAGTTATCGTGTCCCAAAGCATCAACCAATCAAATTGCTTATCTCTGCTTACCCTAAGTGGAAAATGCTCATCTTCGAACTCCATCAAGGCATTGACCTTATAAGCATATACACCAAGTTTGAACATTTTTACTCAATTAGAAGAAGAGTTATTGTGTTCCAAAGTCTCGACCAATCAAATTGCGTATCGCTCTGCTTACCCTAAGCGGAAAATGCTCATCTCCGAACTCCATCAAGGCATTGACCTAATAAGCATATACACCAAGTTTGAACATTTTAACTCAATTAGAAGGAGAGTTATTGTGTTCCAAAGTCTCGACCAATCAAATTGCTCTGCTTACCCTGAGCGGAAAATGCTCATTATCGAACTTAGTCAAGGTATTACTGTAATGAAACTATACACTAAGTTTCATCACTCTCACTTAATTAGAACTAAAGTTATCGTGTCCCAAAGCATCAACCAATCAAATTGCTTATCTCTGCTTACCCTTAGCAGAAAATGCTCATCTTTGAACTCCATCAAGGCATTGACCTAATAGACACATACACCAAGTTTGAACATTCTAGCTCAATTAGGAAGAGAGTTATTGTGTCCCAAAAAGTGTGACGGACAGACGGACAGACGGACAGACAGACAGACAGACAGACGGACGGACGAACCCATTTTAATAGTCCCCCAACTTTCTTCGAAAGGCGGGGGACAAAAATCTTTGTTCATTATTTACATTCAAACCAGATTTGGTGATATGGGGTCAATTCTTTGAATACATCCACAACAAATTAAAAAAAAACAATTTGAATGTAAATAGTAAATATTTGCTACAGTGCACTCAAAATCATTTCACATTCAATAATGGTGGTCCTTGACCATCTAAAAGGAAATTCAGCAATGTTCCAGTTGTGATAGATGGTATAATCACCTAGTTGAGGGAAATCCTTCTGGCTGTGTGACAAAATTGGGATATGTTGTCCGGTGTAAAACTGTTACTTGAGGCAGCCATGATTGATTATTATGGATCATGTGGCCGATGTTGTATCTCTATTATCACACAACAAATGGTTGAACTGTTGTGTGTCCTCAAGGTTATTTTACACATGGAAGAAGTATGCAAAGTCTTGGTGCTAAAAAGTTAGTGCATATCTCAAAGACTACTCAATGCCCTTAAAGTCAATAAAAAATACTTCTTGGCAAATAAAGACTAAAATGTATTCTTGCTGATGCAATTAAATAGATTTTTTTAAATTGTATAGTTTGATAGAAATTCCAACTACCTGTAAATTCAGACATACAACCAAAGCAATTTTTACTAACATCATCAATGTCATAAAAATAGTTGGATATAGTTAACATGAATAATCCTTTCGAGGCATTTAGTAACTGGATAGAGCAATAACACATACTTATGGAAGAACAATTCCTGATTTATTTGGGCAACGTTTCAAAGAGTATTCTCTCAACATTTCAAACTTGCTTGAAACCGTTGAGCAAATAAATCAATAATTGTTCTTCCATAAGTATGTGTTATAGTTTATTAATATAAATACATCAATAATTGACTATGGACTAGATAAAATTACCTTATGTTCTGCTAAGAGTTTTCCAAAGTAACTCGCCATGTCATCAGGATTATCAAAAGTCTCTTCGTATTTATTAATCAGAGACTCTGCTTCATATAACCATCTTCCAAATTTACCTAGTTTACCAGGATAACTCGTATCTAGTTTTAATAACCATAGTCTAGTACGTTCCTGTGTTTCTTCCCATTTATCAGACAACTGGGTCCATTCTTCTGGTTTTATTCTCAAGAACTTTCCAGTCATAGCACGATCTTTGAGTGCATTATACACAGGTTCCCTTCTGTCTAATTCAGTTTTAAATCCAAGATAATCCTGAAAAGTAAAACAAACGATATACTTGTACTATATACAGTATCATGAAATATAAACTTTTCAAGCTAAGTTATTGTAGAAGCACAATATACATACTATTGTAATAGGGTTGACAACAAAATATGTAATGCACCAGTTCACTTGTCTGAATATCAGCAAAGCAAGGCCCACATATTTCTATCAATGAAGAGTTAACAGTTAGCAGGTTGTTTTCACTAACAAAACAAAGATCTAGCATAAAAAGAATATATGTGATCATCTAAATTTTATTGTTATCAAACAATATGCACAGAAGACACTGTGGATAATCTAAGAACTTACAAGGAATTCTGCTTGTCTGTCAATAACAGGGCCCGTAGAATTATTTAATATTTCATTAGCATCTTTATTCAACCAGTTCATTAAACTAAAATAGGCTGACATTTCTTTGTCAGGTGTCTCCATTTTAGTACTCGGTACACCTTGAAGCTGTTAATTAAACAGAAAAATAAGAAAAAGGTTAAAACAGGTATTAAAATGTAAGGAAGTATCAGATATCCATTTTTGTTTGTTTCATATTTGTTAGCATGATATTTCACTGTTTTTGCTGAAAACAGAAGCATTTGAAACACATTTCAAAACCAGATTTGATCAATCATTGTAATTTATTTATAGCTGTGGTCAATCTTTGTTATGCACAAGTTTTATCTTCTGTGAAAGGTATAAGTTAAAACATGTATACATGATATCATTACTAAATCAAAATAGGTCTTCAATTACCTTAGAATCCCCAACATCAGGGTACTTTTTCAGGAATTGAGCAACATATGTCATGATTGATTTCTCATCAGGTTTCGCTACATCAACATCTGTAAGACAATAAAAAACAACAATGAGTATTATCATACGAAAATTTCACAAAACGTACAAAAGGTTTTGTTTGATTGTTTGTCTGGAATATTTTACATTAAAAAAAACTGCAATCATGTCACAGAATGGAATTATGTTGCTCCCAAAATATACCTTTATTATTTTTTTTTCATTTTTTACACTTCATATTCTGAATACCAGCATTTGAGAGCAAGAGGAATGGGGTTTAACATCCACTTGACACACACCAGGTCATTTTGGGACTAACATGGTTCAATTTTATTTCAATAATTTGCTTGCGCATAGGGGTCTTTAGCAGTGCAAGGAAACTGGAGGACCCGGAGAAACCCATAAGGTTGGACAAGTGATCCTACTTTTGGGTATCAAAACCATGTCAACCTGCATTTGAGATGATGATAACTGTATGCTGAAGCATGATTTTTTAATAAGTTTATGAAAAGATCAGTGGACAGTGTCTTGATGTGATAGGAATAGTTGCATTTTCAGTTAGCTCGACTTGCACTGTTCGCTGCAGGATTGAGAGATTCGGATTCTGAAACCCCCAGTTAAAATCGTGATCATATCTAGTAACTTTTGTCACAAAATGATTAATGTTATTTGAACTTACCTTCTGGGTCCAAAAGTCGAGGAATACCAAGTTCCGAGTCAGCTATAGAGAAAGCTCTTTCTAGATTAACTTTTGATGTCTGCTGACTAACTCCATCCATGTCCACAAGATCAGGATTTATATTATGAATTAACTGATTGAAAGCTACACCACTCCTCCAACTTGGGCCAAAATCTTTTACCGACATACCATATTTTCTGAACAAATCAAATATAAATATTTATGTAGTTTCAGAATTCGAATGATGCCACCCTAGCACCAGGCATTTTCTGGCTATTTATACACAAGTTATACAAGATCAAATCCATTCAACAGGGATGACATATGCGTCAGTACAGCTTGGTGTTAGTATGCTGCTGGCAAACATTTTCCATCTCTTATCCTTCCCCTCACCCGTTTTCTGGTAGAGTAGGTGATACGGACAGGTGTCATAGTGGATTGCAATTTATGCTTGACAATTCGCTATGCATAGCTTCAGTTTGTATGGCCCTGTAAGTTTTGCTCCTAGTCCTGTGATACATAAGTTTTTACATTACCTGTTCTATTTTTTCCATGGTCTACCAAACTTAGTTATTTTTTTGAAGTTGGGAACCTTATTGGCATTTTGTTCAGTCATGGCACTTTTTACCATTGTGATATGAATTTGGCAAACTGGGAAACCAATAGTTTGATACATTACTAATATCGTTATGTCTTGCCAAATATGGCTACCATTTTGAATATGAGCTCAACCAGGAATACATTTTTATGTTTATATCTGACACCGAAAACCTTTAGTTTTGGGGGACTTTATGAGTTGCACCCCTAAAAATGAACCTCCATCTTGAATTTTGCACCCTAGTGGAATTTGCCATCTTTTATAGGAAGAATACCTGGATTTAGTGGGTCAAATTCTTATAAAAATCACATTCATACCATAGTCCTAGAGTATTTGTCATCTTGAATATTTCAATTTCCCCAAGGTTGCCACCAAAAAACATTAGGTGGACCATATTTTGATGTCAAGGCTAAAAAGCAACAATCAAAGATTTTTTTCAGTCTTGGTATATTTCCAGACACAATCAATTCAATACTTACTTTCCTAGTACACTATCTACCCAAGCTAATAAACTTTTCTTTGGTAACGCTTGTCGTTTGCTGGCTGATGGACCATCTCCAGTCAATTCCCCTACATTTGGCACTTGAGATATAGTTTCTTCAATCTGAAAACAGCACAATTTTGATAAAAAAAAAGAATCACTTCATATACACATGAAAAAGATTATCTGCAAAATACTGCAGAAAAAGCGAAATTAGAGGGGTCATATACATGCAATTGCTTATATGTATTAAATTCATTTTCTAAAAAGCCAGACGTTTTTTAATCTGCTACTTTTTGTATAGAGTTTTACAATATAACACAATGACTATTCAACTTTGCATAAAATACACATATTTACCTGGAAGTATAGGATGATGGTCCATATCAGACCAAGTACAATAGATGGTTTTCCATCTGCAATATCTGTGGCATTTATATTCACCATTTTAATCTGAAAAAATTCAATAAAACATCCTTGTGCAACAACCTATACATGTACATATTATAATGCAGTTTATTCAGTACTAATTCTTAATAATATCTCTTTGAAAATTACAGCGGATAGAAAGATTGTAAGTTTAAGCTGGTCAGAATGAAAATTAACATATTTCTAAAATATTGATGGGTCTTTTTGAAACAGAATTATATGAAACATAAAATGTTCTTACCCTCTTTCTTTCCAGAAACTGTAATGCTGTAGTTATATTACTCAGATGATGTGGTCTCTTTGTATTCTTCCCTTTCTCTATTGGCTGAAATAAAATTTATCAAATGTAATGGCTGATAAATGAAGGTCAGTGGTGAAGATTGGATTGAAATTTGACGACAAAATATCATTCTATCACCAAACACATTAGGCTAAAATCTACACAATCTGTTATTAGTAGAACTGTATTCACAGCAATAAAGATTGACTCAATGTAGGGGGATCATCTTTACTAGTTTTTAATTTGGCTCTCTGATATCTCAACAGTTTGCTATTTAAAACCTAGCTGTATGGCACAGTTTTTATTCTGATTTTGAATAGTTCAATTTGCAATGTCAAATTGTATAATTTCCACAATAATAATCAAGAATCTCTTGAGGAGTTCACAGTTTTCTAATTTTTAATCTGAAACAGTAATTAAAAGATAGGTTTCCAGGCAATGAAACATACGCCCACAGCAGCTAAATCGTCCGGGTAGTCAACAAGGGTTGTCGCATATTTTTACTTTTTTTGGTAATGAAACATTTGTAATACACTAAAATCTGATTATGTAATTATCAGAAAATCAATAGAATTTGTTTGCTTTTATAAAGTTTTGCCCCACGCTAATAATTAGTATAGGAAACATTTAATATGATGGATTTAGCTGTTCAGTTATCAAAATTCATTGAAAATCAAAATACTTGTTCGTTTCAACACCTTAAACTCTGTGTATCAATCTGAAGTCAATCGCATATTAAGTTTGGCCTCTAGAGCATCCACAAGATTTTTTGAAGTGATCAAGGACTACAACTCTGGCACTAATTATCGGAAATCGCTGAAAATCAATGGGCTTCTTCGTCTCATGACTTTAAAAACTGTGTATAAATTTGAAGTCAATTGGATATTAACTTTGGCCTCTTGATCAGCATCCACAAGATTTTTTGAAGTGATCAAGGGCCATAACTCTAGCACTGATTATCGGAAATTGCTGAAAATCAATAGGCTTCTTTGCCTTATGACCTTAAACACTGTGTATAAATTTGAAGTCAATCAGATATTAACTTTGGCCTCTAGAGCACCCACAAGATTTTTTGAAGTGTTCAAGGGCCACAACTCTGGCACTTATTATAAGAAATCACTGAAAATCAATAGGCTTCTTCCTCGCATGACCTTAAACCCTTTTATAAATTTAAAGTCAATTGGATATTAACTTTGGCCTCTAGAGCATCCACAAGATTTGTTTGAAGTGATCAAGGGCCATAACTCTGGCATTAATTATCGTAAATTGCTGAAAATCAATAGGCTTTTTCGTCTCATGACCTTAAACACTGTGTATAAATTTAAAGTCAATCGGATATTAACTTTGGCTTTTAGAGCGTCCACAAGATTTTTTCAAGTGATCAAGGGCCATAACTCTGGTAGTTATTATCGGAAATCACTGAAAAACAATAGGCTTCTTCGTCTCATGACCTTAAACACTGTGTATAAATTTAAAGTCAATCAGATATTAACTTTAGCCTCTAGAGCATCCACAAGCAATTGTGGACGCCGGACCGACGGACAGATGGACTGACGGACGGGGGCGACGACAATATACGACCACATTTCAATGTGGGCGTATAAAAAAGCATTATGCAAGTGCTAAATCTGTCTATTGCAGGTCTTTTTTTCTTGCTTCAAATGTTATATAAATTGACATTTAAACATTTATTCACATGACCAGCTCATCATCAACTGTAGGCCATCGGATATTAAATGAATAAGCACATCCATGCAATTTATTAATTTAACATTAAAGTGAATAATCAAGACTTTGTTAATTATCGTACTTGACATTTGAGACAATTTATGCAGCATCTTGTCAAATTTTTATAACCCATAACCTCACTAAGAATAAAGTAATATGAATGACGTTTTTATTTATTTTTCATTATCTAATTTTGAGTTATCTCATTTGTTTACTTCCTGTTTGACATTTTGACAGTTAAAAATCTTACTGTTTCTTCTTGAAAAATTATAACAAAACGGTGTCTAAGCCTATACAACAACGTTCTCCTTACGACGGATTACCATCCCTACAGTGATTCAGATTTTATCGGTGGTGTAGGCCTAGATATTTATAGTTTTGCGTTAGAATGTGATAGAAGCTGGACTAATCAACCAAAATTTTAATTACTTATTTAAATTTTAATAAGCTTAAATTAAAAGAGATTCATGATAAATGATTTTTAGTTAACAAAAGCCGAACAAAAAGAAATAACCATTAGATCTATATAGACCTACATGTGCATGAAATGTCTAAATTAATTTTTTTTTTTTTGGGGTGTAAAATTCATATTCATGCATTTTAGATTATTTCATCCATTTACATGAAGGGTTTATTTTCAGTTGTTATAGTTAATGATACGATTTTAAAATGCATACCTATATTTTAGCACTATTGACCATTATGACGTGGGTTTTTATGACGTTATGACGTCAAATCTCTGGGTCATTTAAGAGTTAAAGGAAGGAATAATCAATCTCTATACTACATAAATAAACTTTCGATCTTTTTCTTATTTTACTCTGATTCTTTTTCATACTGAATTTGTGAGCTTTTTCATACTGAATTTGTGAACAGTTAATAAAATTAATAATTTGGAATTAGATATCAATATCATATATATTGATTGATATGCATATTACATAGGTTCTAGCCTGCCAAAGGTCGTTGGAAACAATGCTGTTATAGCTCATAATTCCATTATCGTTATATCTGTTACCTACATAAATATTTACAGAGAATTGATTGATTTCTAGGAAATGATTTGTTTTGGTTTAAGCTTGTCATTGTCAAGGAATGTTGAAGGTGTGTTTTTATAGTACTAACATATTGAACACAACAATAAAAATATATCCTTTCATCCAAAACTGCACACAAGATAAAATTAATTCATTCATGTGTAAGTACAATGTTATTCAAGTAAAGAAGGATACATATTTCAGTTCATTCAGGGGCTTGCTGGTGCATTTGTTAGCTATTTCAAAAATCTATTTTATTCAGAATTAAGACTTAGGGTTATAAATCAATTATGATCGACACTCTAAATCTTACACTAATACATGATCTATGTTTTAAGTCTATGTATGACCTGTGTATTTTATGTATATTGTATGGACTAGTAGTGACATAGCTATAATATATATATCATAAAAACATTCAAGATTTCTGTTGTATGTAATGGCAATGGCTCACTGCCAACAGAACAAGGTTGATTATGTTATTTTATATCTACTTCAAACACTATTAAGCAAGTAACAGGATTGAACTCAAGTTCAAAACAATGAAGTTGACTCTGTGAAATATTTATCTCCAGATAGTATTCTGTGACAGTTGTTTAATATATAAGTATTTATAATCAGATCAGTCCTATACTAGGATCAGTCAGCTTAATATACCGACACGTTTGTACTTGTAGCAAAAAGAGCGGCAACTTGATTTATATAATGTTTATATATACACTCTCTTATATGTATAATATTTTCATTGAAGATTTTAATGACTTTCTATAAACAACTGTCATAGTATAGCATATTGTTGTGCACGAAATATTAAGATTTATTTTATCATGACATAAATTACTTAATGATAGTCTGTAAAATTTTCATATCTTTTATTAAAAATTTTAAATGAAAAAAAAAAGAAAACCAGTTGAAATATATGTAGCAAAAATTGAGTTAATATTTGAATTTTAATTCAGAATATATACATATGTGAATAAATTTCATTGACTAGGAATTTTATAGATCTACCTGTACATTTCGATATACTGGTCGATAAAACAGATGTCGCCGACATGTAGCAAAAATCAATGATATTGCTTAAAGAATGGAAAAGAATCAATATTAGAGGTAGTTGATGTAGCTAGAAAGAATTTTATCCTTGACTACATCTTTATATTTTCTTAATTACAAAAGAAAGCTCTTTTGCTTTTACAACAAATAAATATGTTTTGCATGAATTGTTGAGGAAAATAACTCTTATCAAGATTTAATGATAATATGCATTTTAACAAAGACGTTAAGATTCTTTGATCCACTCAAAAAAACATGTTCATGTAGCATCAAAACTATGTTAGCCAAGTTATTTAATGGTTCTACATTGGATGTCGCTTATTCTGGCCGGCCATTCCCTTCAATAACAACTGTTAGTCAAATCTTTTCCTACATTGTATTCAATACATTATATGTCTTTTTAATTTTGAATAATCATTGAGAAAGAATATGTAATTCCATTCATTATCAGTATGGTTACTAGGTTACAATTATTAAAAAAATATCTTTCTTTTAAGAAGAAAACAATTTTTGTCATCGTTTCATGTTCAATACATTTTTCTAGGTTAATATATTTCATACATTATAAAAAAATTTTTTCAAGACACAGTAAAATTAGTGGCCTGGCCTCAATAGATTATCTTTCATCAACTACTTGATTTGAAAATACCTTTCCAGAAAAATATCTATCAGGTGGTTATTTCCAATGAAAGTATAGCAATTTTGGTATAATTATAATGAAAGTAGAAAGTTCAAATCTTAAAAACAACACTGAAGTGCATACAGGACAAAAATGTAAGGGTTTCCCTAACCGGCAACCTGCAATGAATTCTCCTCCGGTTTTGCACCCAAGACTGTTAAGTCACATGACACAAACATGACCTCTTTTGATGGATTTTTTACAGTAAGGTATTCCAAGTCATTTTGGGACTAACACATGGTTTCATTTTAAGGGGTCTTTTAGCAGTGGGGGAAAACTGGAGGTTGGACAGGTGACCCTACTCCTTGTCACGTAAAACCAGGGATTCGAAACCATGCCAGTTGACTCAATGACAGGCTTTATGATACTGCATGCTCATGATAACCATTCGGCCATCCAACCCCCTGGTTTGAAGAAGGATTTGAAGCAAAATTATGATAAATTAATTCAATGGGGGCGCCCCCCCCCCCATTTTTCAACAGTGCCCTTTTTACTGCTGAAAGTGCCCTTTCTCAGACCCAAATATGTCCGTTTCGAACGTTTACTTAGACGAAAATATCAGCCAAATAGCTCTTGGAATGGCTACAGATGTAAGGAAATGACGGATAATATTCTTGGGGGAACACCCCTGCCCCATCCCCCCACTCAGCGCAGTGCCCAGACTCCGCGGTCAGTGCCCTCATTTTGCGGCGCATCCCCTTTTCAAAATTCCTAGATCCGCCTCTGCCGTAAATTAATCAATCAATGTTATTCAAATTGAATATCGATGGTAAAATTACATACCAGTGTTTCTCCAGATAAGACTTCCAATAAAGACAAGAGAACAACACCTGTTTTAATGTCATTAAACAGCTCTTCCACTTTCTCTTTCGGCACATGCTGAAAATGGTTAAAATCAATATTAAGCCAATGGTCAGCAATGCTATTTATTCGATTTCATGCTTTTATGTCTTATCCTTTCTCTTTTAAATCATAAACATTCTTCTCAGTAATACCATGACTCGTTCCATTACTCTTCACATTTGTTTTTGTTCATGATTTCTGCAGAACAAGATTTAGGTCCAGTTGTTGTCAATTAGAAAACTTTGGCTTTTAGATACTAAAGTCCAAATAGGTGTTATGCAATATGGGTAGCCGCGCTAAAAATTTTCCTAAAATGCATGACATCATTCACAGAGACTATGATAAAAGGTCTGACAATAGAGTTATACACAGCTATCTATTTCTTATATATTAAAGGTCTTATTTAGATAAAGATAGGTTGCCAGGCAACGAAACATATGCCCACAGCAGCTAAATCAGCCGAGCGATCGACAAGGGTTGAGACATATTTATTCTTTTGTAGGTAATTCGGGGCATTTACAAGATAATTTCATACAGAGATAAACCGTTTTCAGGTAACCAGATGTCTGTGGGTGATGTATATTAAAGCACTGAACAATGAATTGCAAACTATTCAATATCAAGTATGGATGGACAGTATCCTTGCTTGTTTACCGACTCTCATATTCCATAAATATTCTGCATGTTTGCATCAGTGATTCAGTAACTATATTTTGGGTGGGTTGGCAAAGGCAAACTTTATGGAAATTGCTACATCCTATGTCATTTTCTAGTATATCGGTGGCAATATACCTACTCCGGACGGCTGAAATATACATGGCTGTACACTTTGTTCAGGTTAATACTGGAGTCTAATCACATAGACATAGCTTTATTTTGAAGAATGCAAACTTACCTATGAACAAAAACTAAGAAAAGTGGGTTGGAAAAATATACTATCACCAATTCACCTGTAAAAATTTATTTGCGAACGCCAACGCAGCCGACCAGGTTTCCACGGCAGTGGTTTGCAGCAAACAAGAGATTCAAGCAGGCTTAAAGTTCAAAGGAGAGAGATAAAATTACCTGACAAAGATATGTGTTCATCCAATTAGTAAACGTCTTTTTTTGTACTCTTTCTTGTTCATCTGAAAATATAAATTAATCAATCATTTAGATTATTATCATCTGAGCAGTTAGTTCTGTATTTATTGTTACCATCAGACCCCACAGTAAATGGTTCAACGTTTCCCTTTAAACATTAAAACACCAATGCTGAAGTGCTGAAACCAACTGGCGAAGATCAGGCCTAGAAGTGCACCTTCAAATATACAAATGTAAACGTAACCAGTACTCATCTGAGTTAAGATCCACCAAGATTAAATATCTTGAAGATCTCATAACCACATCCAATAACTCTAAAACACTCTTTCAAACTTTCAACAACCTTACAAAAGACGTTTCTGGGGATAAGTACCCATCATGTTTTGACAAAGATGCTCTACCAGAGATTTTCTCAAACTTTTTCATAAGTAAGATAAACAAAATCTGTGATCACTTCCCCGATGTGACTGAGACCGAACAACATATATCCTTACTTGACAGTGGGGATGATTCAAATTAGTTAACATTTAATCCAGTTTCTTTGGTAAATCTTGAGAAAATTATTCGAAATGCTCCCACAAAATCATGCGATCTGGACGCAATACCAACATGGCTCTTAAAAATATGTTTACCACACCTGCTACAACTATTATTCACTTTAATAAATGATAGCATCTCTAGCAGCCAGTTTCCCACAGCATTCAAAATGGCCCATGTCAGACCATTATCCAGACTGTCTTAGAAACTACCGACCAGTATCAAATTTATCGTTTCTCTCGAAAGTCATCGAGAAAGTTATTGCTGAACAACTCAAAGAACATCTAACTCATGAGAATCTATCAGAACCATTTCAGTCCGCATATCGAGACAATCATAGTTGTGAAACTGCACTAATCAGAGTGAGTAATGATTTATTGCGTGGTATGGATAAAAATTGTGTCATATTGTTTGTTTAGCTCGATCTATCAGCAGCATTCGACTCTATTGACCATCATATTTTACTTCACAGACTCAAATATAGGTTAAAAATTATCTGACTCTGCCATAAAGCTTATTCAGTCATACTTATCTAATCATAATCAGATTGTATGCGTAGACAATGCTAAATCAAATCCAGGCGAAGTAAAATTCGGTGTTCCCCAAGGATCTGTCTTGGGACCAATTCTATTTACCATCTATACCTCTCCCCTTGACGAAATCATCCGCAAACACTGTGTAGACTACCATCTTTTTGCAGATGACAATCAACTCTATCTAATAGGACCACCATGTGATATTCCAGACAAACAACAACAATTGGAACGCTGCATTGAGAGCATCAGAGTATGGATGACTGCAAACGTTCTTAAACTGAACTCTGACAAAACAGAATACATGACCATTGGCTCAAAATCATATGTTTCATCATTAGATAGTCACCCCATTCAAGTTGGAATTGATCACATCAGCCCTGTTCAATCTGCCCGAAATTTGGGTGTTATGTTTACCTCTACTATGGATATGTCCAAACAAATTACTGCAGTATCAAAGGCATGTAACTTCCAACTGTACAACATTGGTCGCGTACGAAAATACTTTAACACAGATTCAATTAAACTGTTAGTGAACTCATTAATCGCATCTAGACTGGACTATTGTAATTCGTTACTTTATGGTCTTCCAGCTTCCTCTCTTCAAAAAATACAAAACACTGCCGCACGTCTGATCACCAGAACAAGACTACGTGACCACATTACACCTGTGTTCAAATCCCTCCACTGGCTCCCAATTAACAGATGTATTCAGTACAAGATAATCCTTCTAACTTACGAGTGTATCCGTGGTTCAGCTCGTAATTACCTGAGTGATCTTATAAAAATCAAAAGTGGAGATACATTGTAGAACAACTCGATCAACATCAAAACACGACCTAGTTGTTCCAAAAACTTTTAAAGTGTCGTGTGGTGATAGGGCTTTTTCAGTGGCAGCACCCACCCAATGGAATAAACTCCCAGCAACATTGGACGCTTACGGCTAGCCCCCGGATCCATTCACTCTTTTTGATTTGTTTTTGTTTGTGGTCTCTTAGTATGATGTCTTATCTGTATATTTGTTTTTGTGTAGAATTGTGTGTGGTGCAGTCCCCCTGCACTTACTATTAAAGGAAGCCAAAACAGTAGAGTCCTTTAAAACATCCCTTAAGACTCACCTATTTAACTGTGAATACCAAGCGCCATCGAGTAGAACAGTTCTAGATGAGAGGCACTATATAAATTCATTATTATTATTTATAAAATAGGTGTAAGTGCATATATAAAATAGACATTACCGGTACTCTATGATACCAAAGGTTTGTGGAACTACAATGATAAAGAGTACTTTCCATAAATATTCAGATTATTATCATCTGAGCAGTTAGTTCTGTATTTATAAAGTAGGTGTAAGTGCATATATAAAATAGACATTACCGGTACTCTATGATACCAAAGGTTTGTGGAACTACAATAATAAAGAGTACTTTACATAAATATTGCCCTTCTAGTTCTATTGCTACTGTAAAACAAAATCAATGTGCACATTATGTGTCAAACTGTCCCTATACCCCTCGCACCATAAAACTTCTCGTCAGCAGGTTACATTTACAATATTCACTTAGAAAGCTTTGATTTCATAACTAAAACCCCTGACATAGATATTGTCGGGCACAATTTTATCTTTATTCAGTTTTCTTCATGACTAATCAAAATAAAAAATCCATAAAATACAGTTCAAAACTTTTGTCTGACCTAATTTGTCTCATAATTTAAGGGTATGTAAAATGAAGTTAACCTTAGGGTTTATTATACATGAAACACATACATAATTGAGGTTTGTCTATGGGTCCTTGGGACATTCTGATTAAAATACAGATCTATATTTAATTAACAAATCAGCATTGATGATCACAACTGATGTTACTAGTGAATTACCCACAATTCCATGAAAAACATGCCTGTAGTTCGCCGTAACAGGCCTTTCCATTGGATAATACCTCACACCATTCAGAACACGTCAATGATAACAACTCTTTCAGACGCTAGTGTAGTAAAGACAAGTAAAATTTGGAACTAGAAAAACTGAACGAAATAGAATCTGTGTTTTAATCAGATTGATCCTTGGGACTAATTCATTTTGTTGTCACAAATAACTTTATTAAACATATTTCATTTCGCAAAACATTTAAAAGATCTATGAAATGTTAAGTAGAAAAAAATGTGAGCTTAGTTGGTTTGTAGTATTAAAATCAGGTGAGGGTTGACAATGTTTAAAAAAGAAAATGTAAGAACTATTTTTGGATTACTGTACTACCACCTGATGGGAATATTTTAACAGCTCTATATATACAGTCTGTAACCTGACTTGATCTCCACAATCATCATTCTACACACAAACAGTAAATATACCACACCCTCCATTACTATTCTGGACTGTTTTTTTAAACAAATATTTAGGCCAAAAATATTTCAAAATTTAGGACAGATTGAAAAATAACATACTGTATAATTATAAACTGACAATTTTAAAACCAACAATATGTGGCTGATAAAATTAAGAAGAAATTGTGTTGTACCCATTAATATCCACATTTTACTGAAAATTACATAATTGGCTTTTTATTATCTAATTCATTATCATTATAATAATCTGATGAGTATCCTCAAATATAATGCATGTAATAAAAATAAAATAAAACCAAGTACGAACAATCCAAACCATAAGACAGAATTCGAAATCCTAAAGAAAACGTTAAAGGCAAAATGACAAACAATAACAAATTGGTTCAGTAGGGGTGGGGCGTAAATAATGAAACTGATAGCTGATAGTGTTAGACAATCTGCATCAGCCTTTTCTGCACCACTGGTTTTGTGTATAATATATTAATTCAACTTTTATCATGTAATTTAAGATATGTCACGTTGTACTTGGTGAGATACATAATTTACAAGTGGTTGCTTACTAAAAATTCTTAAAATATTTACAGACCACTTTTTAAGTATATCAAATGTCAGTTCTGAACCAAGTACTAGTGAATAAATACCAGGGGTGCTATCTAGATATTCAATCTCTAACTAAATGCTCATATTTGAATAAATGTATAATAGGTATGTGTATTTGCCAAAACACTCAATATCTCTGGATTCCTAGTAACCATCCTATATTCATCCAAATTATTCAAAGACTATGTAAAATCAGGACATAGTGGTATAAACAGGGATTCATATAACAATACATGTAGGATAATTATTAACATGTCCAAGGCACTACAAAAATAGTAATTTTTAATCTGGATTAGCATGAAAATTCAACAACAGTAATTTGGAATTATAAGCATGTTATTTTAACAATATGCTTTATTATTTAAAAGTATTATTATTAATTAGTCTCTTATCATCCAAACAAATATTCTACAAATATTAGTCTGGATGGGTCCTCAAAATTTGACAGAAAGTCGGTCACTGTTTGGATTATCCAGTCTTTTAAGTTACCACGTGCTGAATCTATCAAAACATCTGGCTTGTCAACAATGACACTCTCTAAAATTTTATTTTAAAGTTTTTAATTGAAATGGTAATTTTCTCTCGTCATGAATCAAACGTATGGCTTCTCACAATCTCCTTAATCACGATTCATGCTGTTGTATCGTCTCTATTTTGTTTCTAATAATAGATGTGCCAAGTGAATTGTGGGATATATTTTACCCGCGCCTTAAAGAATCTATCAAAATCGGCCCGGCTTCATAATATCTATCACTTACCGAGACTTTAGCCAAAGGGTTCCATTGCCCATGCGTAACCGGGAGTTTGGTTTTTTATGTGGTAGATTATCCAGTAATTTTCGTCAATAATTGAGAACCGACCCAGACCCTCCGTGCGTTGAAGACTAGGGGGGTCTGGGTGACCGAGACTAATTATTAATAAGCAATAAGTCTTTAATTAGTAGATACTAAATATAACTCTAATTATCAGGTCATAATATATTCCTGTTAGGTATTAGCAATTCATTAATCCATTACCTGGGGTGTTATAAATTCATTGATTAATCCATTCTTGACAACATTAAGCTGGGAAATGTAGAGAATTAAGAGAACATTCCACACCAGACAATAAATCATACCATTACCAGGCTATAAATGACTGGTATTCTGTTATACTGTTTCCTACTTAAGTACAAAATAATTTTGCCCAGATACCAGTCTTCATATAACAGTTCTACTGGTACATACAAATTACTGATATATACAATCAAATTAAAATTAAGCCAACTCCTTGAGCACTTTTATGACATCATTTCAAGCTATTAAGTATAAATAACAAGATAATTTGCAATATGATAAATAAGGTTTAACCGTAAGTGATATTTTATTATCATTTAAATTGATTTTTTGTCTATAATCAAAGACAATCAAAGAATAATAGGGTCTGTGTCTGTGCTAACTTTCTTTTTCTTTTTTTTTTTTTAAGATTAAGCTCATTGACCAAAATTTATCTCCAGGAAAAAGATTTTCAGGCAGTTCTTGCTTCTGGTATTACACAGACTTAATTGTAAGGTGGTCGATTTCTCAAGAGAGTTCAACTAATCAATTAAAACAACACTATTGATCATTGTGAAGGGGTGATGAATTTATTAAAGTATGACACCTTTCTTCCTGGGTCTGTGCAAAATTGTCTACTGTAATGTAAATAATCAATAAGTAATTTCTATCTTTATTGTCAATATCATGTATTATATTTATCTACCTGATCATTGAATATATAAATACATGTACTAACTATGCTCTATTCCTCAAGAAGAACTGCATAATATGTTATAATTAATAAACAACAACTCTAGGACTTTAAAGATATTGAATACTCCACTCTTGGAATATTAAGCCTACAACGTGATAAAAACTGACAACGACTGAAGCTTATGTCGCTATGACTGAATTTATCGTCGACAGGACGCAACCACTAGCAATCAGTTGATCATAGTCGTAAACGCACTCATATCGCCCGGCTTCAGTTACAGAATCAAAGCCACAACCAATCACATGACTGCCATGTGATAACCTTCAAAATGGCCTCATTCCACTTATCTGCAATGTTTGTTACTGTTCCCCCGAGTACCATGTGACTAAATAACCGAATCTTATTCGCTACCACAGCAAGACGCTGAATCAAGGTAATCGTAGGTGTGCTAATGTTGCTTGCGACTTGGCACAACTAGTTGTCTCCAGTCTTAAGAGTAGAACATGTGCGATTCCGAGAAACTGGACGGTGACTGGTTGCCGTCCCGAATTACACAAGTCTTAAGAGCGCTCACGTAGCCATGACTGATCAGTTCCACTTTATCGTAAACCAGGCTTTAGGTTATACAAAAGATAGGTTGCCAGGCAACGAAACATACGCCCACAGCAGCTAAATCGTCCGGGCAGTAAACAAGGGTTGTCGCATATTTTTACTTTTTTTGGTAATGAAACATTTGTAGTACACTAAAATCTGATTAAGAGTAACAACTCATTATGTAATTATCTGAAAATCATTAGAATTTGTTTGCTTTTTATAAAAGTTTTGCCCCACGCTAACAATTAGTAGAGGAAACATTTAATATCATGGATTTAGCAGTTCAGTTATCAAAATTCATTGAAAATCAAAATACTTGTTCGTTTCAACACCTTAAACTCTGTGTATCAATCTGAAGTCAATCGGATGATAAGTTTGGCCTCTATAGTATCACAAGGTTTTTTGAGAGATCAAGGGAGACAACTCTGGAAGTAATTATTTGAAATCGCTCAAAATCAATAGGCTTCTTCGTCTCATGACCTTAAACAGTGTGTGTGTATTTAAAGTCAATCGGGTATTAACTTTGGCCTCTAGAGCATCCACAGGATTTTTTGATGTGATCAAGGGCCATAACTCTGGTACAAATTATGGGAAATCGCTGAAAATCAAGGGCCATAACTCTGGCACTAATTATCTGAAATCGCTGAAAATCAATAGGCTTCTTTGTCGTATGACCTTAAACACTGTGTATAAATTTAAAGCCAATCGGATATTAACTTTGGCCTTTAGAGCGTCCACAAGATTTTTTGAAGTGATCAAGGGCCATAACTCTGGCACTAATTATCGGAAATTGCTGAAAATCAATAGGCTTCTTTGCCTTATGACCTTAAACACTGTGTATAAATTTAAAGCCAATCGGATATTAACGTTGGCCTCTAGAGCGTCCACGGACGGACGGACAGGGGCGACGACAATATACGACCACATTTCAATGTGGGCGTATAAAAATTGTTTTTATCGTTTAGATTAACACAACATTGTAAAAGAATTAAATTTTTCAAAATTTTAGCTTTAGTGTTCAATAAGACAATATATTATAATCAATAGAAATTGAATAATGATAATTAACTGCATTTGTACTGTGGTTCAGTAATGGCAAACAGCCAAACACTAGCTATAGATTGACTGTTATAGAATAAATATGTTACAATTTCCATTTATGATCAATTTATAAACTTATATCAGATGATTGTTCAAAATCTTCATTTTTGGGACCATTTGGTGTTTTCATTCCTCAAACCTAAGATTTGACCCAAGCCCTACTGACCATTCTATCATTTCATTGGTGGATTAATGAAAAAAATACAAAGTTTTGAACTAAATATTGAACTAAAGACAAATAAATAACAACTGAATGTAAATAATGAACTGATATCTGAAACCAATATCAGTTTCAACTTGTCTTCCACCTAAATCATAAATCTTTTATATGATATACTGACAAAACCTCCACTACATTAACTTGTATATCATATAGATAATATTTGTTATCATAACTTAATTCATAGACACACAAATATTCATTTTATATATCCAACTGCTTTTAATCTATTCAAATAAGACTGATTACACCTTAAATAATCCATTTAAATAACAATGACAAAAGGCAATTGATAAAGAAAGAAGAACAAATATTTTAGACATTTCAGCTTAATCAAATGAAAGTTTATCCAGAAGTGTGTAGTAGGCTAATAAATTGTGAATAATTGTATAAGTACAAATATCTGCCAATCACTTATATCCAGAAAAAGTTCTGATATGAATAACATTGTCATCAATTTAATTCAGTGGAATCTTATAAAACTGTAACAACCTATGCACGAAGTACTGATAGTTCTACTTCCTGAAATACATGTTATAGAGAACAGACTATAAATTATCAATACTACTTTTATTCCCTTGAGAAATCAGGTCATACTGAACAAAAAGCTTTTTTGAATAAGGAGGAAGTCTAAGGGACAATGAAAAGATTTCTAAGGCTACTGCATATGTATATATGATTAAAGGACTTATACCTTTAAATTTCAAATCTTCATAGAAAACAACTTTGCAAAAAAAAAGCAACCTTCATTATATCAAGGTTCTAGGTATTTTAAGATCATAATATACATTGTATATATATATATATATATATAATCTGCATTTATTATGTTGTTATCCCCTTTAGAAAGATGACAAATAACAACAAACTTGCCTGTAATATATCACCCTGGTCTTGGTGGAAGCTAGTGTTACATAAATCTATTTCACTTCATCACATTTCATACTACATTAGGGGGTTGGGATGGCCTAGTGGTCTAGAGTGCCGCGCTTCGACCTCTAGCTGGCCGGTCACCTCTGGCTTGCGGCTGTGGTTTCGAGCCCTGGTGTGAGCGTATGTGGCATGGAGATAGGGGCGCCTTCTCAACCTCGTGGGTTTCCTCCGGGCACTCCGGTTTCCTCCCACTGCTAAAGACCCCTACGCGCAAGCGAATTATTGAAATTAAATGAAACCATATGTTAGTCCCAAAATGACCTAGTTTGTGTCGAGTGGACGTTAAACCCCATTTCCCTCTCTCTCTCTCATACTACATTAATGTTTCTCACTAATAAGACACCACCTATTCTTAATTTCTTATACTCATAAACACAACATTTTGTCCTTGTTTAAATCTTTAATGATGACAAGTGTATTTCAGTGACAAGTATCATTAAGGAGAGCAAGAGAAATGGGATGTAACATCCAATCGTAAAAGAAACTTGGTTTTCAGGACTAACATCATATCTAAATTTATTTCAATTGCACATAGAAGTCTTTAGCTTTGCGAGGAAACAGGAGGACCCAGAGAAAACCCACAAGGTTAGAAAGAACAACAAACATTCTGAACTAAAGCCATATGCGTTAAAAGAAACGGTTACCCAACCATTACAGGAGATATACAATTCATTTATCAGATCTCAATCAGACTGGTCCATTATGACTTTAATGTTGCCTTGGGATAATCATGAATTAAATCCAATTGTTTGGGGGATTTTTTGTTGTTTGCTGCGGAGATTTGATCAAAAAAATGTATGTGATACCTAGCTACAATTTTTTTTTATCATAAAAGCAGAATTATGTCAAATATTTCAGGGATCTTAAATGAATTTCATGTATATACATGTATTATGCACACACATACACTGAAATGAAATAAACAAGCCAACTGTAAGGCTGATGTCCCCCGCCAAAATCCCCAAATGACACATATTAATTAATCGCACATCTATTTTTTTCAAAAGTATGGAGCAATCAAAATATACACTAAGTTTCATCACTCTCTATCAGATAGAATCAAGATTATCTTGTCCCAAAGCATCAACCATTGAAATTGATTAGCTCTGTTTAGCTTCAGCTTTAAATGTTTATCATTGATTTCAGTCAAGACATTCACCTAATTCACATCAAATTTAAACATTCTACCTCAATTAAAAACAGATTTGTTATGTTCCAAAGTCTTGACCAATCAAATTGCTTATCGCTTCTTAGCCTAAGCAGAAAATTCTCACTATCAAACTAGTCAAGGTAATGATATGATGAATGTATATTCTGAGTTTCATTGCTCTCATTTTATTATAACCAAAGTTACTGTGCCCATAAGCATCAACCAATCAGATTGCTTATTTCTGCTTAATGTAAGCAGAAAATGTTTATCATCAAACTCCATCAAGGCATTCACTTAATGAACGACAATACACCAAGTTTGAACATTTTAGCTCAGTTAGGAGAGTTATTGTGTTCCAAAGTTTCTGCCAATCAAATTTCTTATATCTATGCTTAGACTTAGCAGAAATGTTGATTATCGAACTTAGTCAAGGTATTGATGAAAAGAAACTATACACTAAGTTTCATCACTCTCACTTAATTAGAACTAAAGTTATTGTGTCCCAAAGCATCAACCAATCAAATTGCTTATCTCCGTTTACCCTGAGCAAAAAATGCTCATCTTCGAACTCCATCAAGGCATTGACCTAATAAACACATACACCAAGTTTGAACATTTTAACTCAATTAGAACTAAAGTTATTGTGTAAGTTTCGGCCAATCAAATTGCTTATTGCTCTGTTTACCCTGCTTATTGCTCCATCAAGGTATTGACCTAATAAACACCTACACCAAGTTTGAACACTCTAGAACTAAAGTTATTGTGTCCCAAAGCATCAATCAATCAAATTGCTTATCTCCCCTTACCCTGAGCAGAAAATGCTCATCTTCGAACTCCATCAAGGCATTGACCTAATAAACACGTACACCAAGTTTGAACTTTTTAACTCAATTAGAACTAAAGTTATTGTGTAAGTCTCGGCCAATCAAATTGCTTATTGCTCTGTTTATCCTGCTTATCGCTCCATCTAGGTATCGATCTAATAAACACCCACACCAAGTTTGAACACTCTAGCTCAATTAGGAGGAGAGTTATTGTGTCCCAAAGAGTGTGACAGACGGACAGACAGACGGACGAACCCATTTTAATAGTACCTCACTTTCTTCGAAAGGCAGGGGACAATTAATTTAATATGAAAGTATGCTGTGTCATGCTACACAGTAATCATGTATAAAACATTTTCAAACATCTATCATAAAAATTGACAGTTAAAACCTTTGGTTTTCCATTCGATTTTAATGAGCTGTCTACAAAATTATTTTGATACTTGTTGGACTACATCTTATAGTCTCTGAAAGCCTATTCTATGTGTATCAGTAACAAAAATAAATATTTCATTTGGCTGTTATTTTAGGAAAACAATTTAAAAGCTAAACATGGATGTTTGTCGTGTTGTCATGGTGATACTAATAGGTTGTCTGTCACCACTTCAACTGCAGGGAATTTTGATATTGAAAGTAATAAACTAAGATCAAATTTTTCTTTTTTTTTGGTCGACATGTTAAATAGCTATTACTCAAGATATATCAAATCAGTTTTAAAAATTGAAGGACAATTTATAGATCTGGATTGTCATTACTGTACCTTTTAGGCAATTAACTCTATTTGTGAAAGCTTTCTCATATGGATTCATACTAGCTGAGTGCAAATATCCAGATGCCATTTTATAGCAGTATCTAGTATTCTATATCCATTTCACAAACATGTACATACATTCCTGTACCTTAACCACTGATAGAATCTTATGTTATCAGTCATAGTGTAGATAATAATTTGTCACATCCCCTAATAATTAACAATAACAGTTCTTTCATCACACAACAAATATAATCTCCTTAATGTCCAGTCAAATACAAAGCAAGTGACCACTGCTACAGACGTTGCTACCACAAATGGTCAATCAACCATGATCACGTTTTATTCATAGAACCAGCTAATTGTCTCTAAGAAATTTAGATCAATAACACTCCAAGAACAGCCAGGAGTGATTGGACAAACTGCCTCCTTCTTTATGCATCATTTTGATTGGTTGACAGATTTAATTACCTGTCAACGAGCTATGTTTACCTGACCTGAAATTTTTACACACTATTTTACTATAAATGAAGGATCATTGAAAGATGTGTGAAATGTTTAGGTAGATAGAAATTACCTACATTATAGCAGATGTAACTAGAGTAGTAATACTGTTCTACAAGTGAAATGCATTCAGTCAAACCTTAAATTTCAGACTTGACCAAGAATTCTACTTACATATCCAGCATTCCATTACTTAAACTACATTTTACCAAGTAAAAAGTATGTGCTTATATTGACACAAACAGTAATTACTACTAAAAAAATACCAAGTATGGTGGTTAAATTATTTCTAAACCTACAATTATCAAAGTCATCTAACCACAATCCAAACATTGAACCAATTCAATTCTGTAACTGCAAATATTTTCAAAGTATCAAATGTGTTTTGAAAAATCTACATTTCCCTTCTTAATCGTTATTCATCAAATTTGGTACTACAAATATCTGACAAAAAGACATGACAAACAATATAAAAGTAAGACAAAAAAAATTCTTATTAAAGTTAAAGAAAAAAAGACCAGCTGTTGCCAGGCAAGATACGCCCACATTGGGCAAGAGATGGACAGAAAACAAGCCAAAAAAAACCATCAAGATTTTTCGTATAATCATAGGCCATAATCCAATAAGTAATGATCTGAAATGCGCGAATATCAAAAGGGACTGAGATCTTTGGGATATAAAGATATGTTTTAAGTTTTGTCAAAACTGGAGATTGTCAAGTCTAGAAGGTCCACAACCTTCCCATTACATACACTTACAAAATTTGCACATTTTTTAAAATCGGATAAAAATTGTAACATCCACAAGCTAAAAATGGGACTTTTTCGTTCAAGAAGCGACCATTTTGTCAGACAGTTTCACTAGTTTCAGTCTGAATTTTCCGAAATTCAAATTCAATCATCATCAAGGTGTATTTAAACAATTTTTAAAATCAGATAAAAATTGTGACCTCTAGAGGGTCAAATTAGGGGTCATAATCCAGGAACTTCAAGCTGATGTGCAGGAATATCGAAAGGATGTGAGATCTTTGGGATATAAACACTAAGTTTCATCATAATCGAATCAAAATTGTAATTCTTTTGTAGGTAATGGGAGCATTCTCACGACACTCAAACATGATTAAGTGTAACAAAACATTATGTAATATCAGATAAAATGAAAAAAAATATAGGCTCTTGTTTCTTCTGATTATACAAAACATGTACCGGTAATCAGAGCTATCAGTTACGGATGACATTTTGAATTCTGATTGGGTTCATAAGCAAACAATCCCAGCAAAATAAAAAAAATCTGAACAGTATAGTATTTGTAAGAATTATGGGTGGAACACTAGATGGACAGAAGGGCACGGGATGATGACAATATTCCTCCACATGTTATAACCAATCTGATTCTCTTTAAGATTAAGAACATATTAAATTCAGTTTGAGTTTTCAGAATGTGTTGAATAGTTTAATAACATACAAGTATCCTTCAGTTACCAACCTAATCTACTATAATATTAACAATTATACTCTAATGTTTACTTTAAATCATTACTGTTCTACTTGACCCCACCCAAGTCAATACAAATGGCCAAAATAACAATACCTTTACAATTCAAAGACAGGTCATATTACATCTTTAATGGACACTTCACTAACACTCAACAACAAAATAATCTTCATCAAATTCAATTACAAGTTATATAAAAGCATGTCCATTATCCTTTTTTAATAGCAGCCTTCTAACCAAACTTCTAACTAAGCATATATGAAAATGGTTCATAGTTTACTTGTGAGTTTTAACGAAGTGTGTCGAACATGTATTAAATATATCAATGGAACATTGAAAATAGTCATGTATCACAGTCTACCGTGGTACTTTGTTTGGCTCTGCTTCTAGTGAATGAGACTTAGTTAAGTACCGGTACCTTGTTCATTGAAACATATATTTGAACAGTCAAGCTTCAAACATTGTGTTGTTGTCATGAAACACTCTGTTGAGCTTTTCTCTATAACCCAAAATAAATATTGTGTGTCAATTTCAAATCAATTCGAAAATACTTTTAATAAACACAACATTTCTAGGCTTTTTCATCTCATGAACATAAACACTGTGTATAAATAAAGGTATTCAAAAAGTAAGGGTACCATATTGAGCATTCATAAGATTTTTCAAAGGGCCGTAACTCTGACAGGAATTATCAGTAATTGTATCAATTTAACCTTGATAATTAATGAGATTTGAACTACTCCTGTTAATTAAAGACTTGCCATCAATTATTACAAAGAAAATTTAATCTTAAATTTTACGAATTAAAAAATCTTGCCAAATCCTTTTTATACTAGACCAACAAAATACTGAACAATCAGATCTTGAAATAGATCAAAAATGTTTATCTAGATTAGTACAGGAGAAACTAATCCAATCAAAATACAATTCAGCTTTCATTTTAACAAAAACTTATGAACCTTAAACTCTTGAGAAAATCAATGCCCATACTATACATGTACCAATTATCTGTAAACTTACAAAATAACTCAATTAAATTTGGTTCCAGGAAACTGATTGATTTATTGAGCTAATTATATCATCAAAATCTATTATATTCTCTTCAACTTCCAGCCATTAAAATGTATCATTAAATAAATCTTTCATCTGACTTCCGACACATAAATAGATGTGGTCTGTGTTAACAAGCACAGATAAAAATTAACTAAATTCATACATATTTTAAAGGGCCATTGCAAACAAAAATTATATGACCATACACAAACAACACCTTTAATTACATGTTTCACAATATTCGCGATACTCTTTTATGGGACTGGTTATTAAATTTGCGCTGAATTAAATACTTTATAATAGAATAATTGGCACTTATTTCTGTAATTTTCTCTTTAATTTTTATTTTCTGTGTACCAATTGGAATCACTATGTATGTAAATGTTGAAATATTTTCATTTTTATATTAATACAGTCATCACTTACCTTGATAATAAGTCAAGTCATCCAGTTTTGCATTAAAGTAACGTCCATATTTACATATTATATCCACCATTTCAAAATAATTACCATCTTAATTATTAATCAGAATCATTTTCAACAAAGGTTATATCCTAATTTTAATTGTTGATGAACAATCCCATGTTTTAGGTTTGTTTGTGGAAAAATACAAAAACAGTAATCAAATTTTACTGTTCCTGGTACTCCTAAAATTCCAAGGTATCATAAATTCAAAAAAAAATTCATTAAATATCTTAGCACAGTCAATAATGAATAGTTCGATCTCTGATTCTGTAAGTGAAACATCAAAGTGTTATATCATAAACCTATGGAGTAAACACATCTATTTTTTTTAACCTATTCTGATGTCAAAAATATGTTTTTTCTTTTGATGTTCCGACTCTTATTGGTTTGTGAAAACCACTTATGAAATGTTAACTCACAATATCCATTTGGTCAAGTGTCCACTACTGACAACAAAATAAATGCTTGCTACATGTACATGTATTCCTACACTAAGAATCCAATAATAATATACCCGGTAGTTCTCGATTCAACACCTTAAGGTCTTATCAACAGCAAATTTATAGGTGAATATCTTGAAACAAATGGTTCATATAATTGGAAACCGAACATTAAAGGCCACAAAAACACTGACCCATGTCCACTGTGTAGAATTGGTACCTTTATTCAAACAACCAAGCATATAAACCATGGCACCATGCTATGATGGCAAAAGGTTAAAGGTCAAAGCTGCAGTAGAAAAATTTCAAAACATGTCAAAGATGAAAATCTCCTGTGCTGCTTCTTTTGAATATTACTCCCAATTAGTATTAAATTACAGAAAATATGGAATGTTTAGTCTGACCAACTGTCGGGGAATCAGTGTAAATTCAAGACAGAAAATAATCTGAGAAGTCTCATATAATTCCTCAACTGTATTCTCTATTCTCTTGTCAAATCATAACTATTCATTGTTTCCTAAATATGATCCTAGATAGTATGAACTGATAAATTCTTGAGATAAAAATAACCATGTACTCAAATGTTCTTTTTGCAAAAAATAAAAAATCAAGCAATGAAGCTACAGATCTGCATCGCAATGCTGACAAAACACACTGTAAGTATAACTTGCCAATATCAATGATATAGGTTCAACAAAGTCAATCAAAAATCTTTCTTTTTTATTCAGTGTGTATGATTGACAGAGACTTGTTTACTTTCTTAAGGGAATAACTAAGTTCATGTCACACTTTATGACAACCATCAAGATTAAAAGAAAATTGTATGATCAAGCATAGTAATAAACACCAATATCCCTCTCTGGTTGTTATTAAAGTCTGGCATTTGATTAATAATAAAAAAAACATGGCATCTGTTGAATTTTTTTTTTGTTTGATCTTTTTTTTACATAAGATACACCATTAAAATGTCTGATCCGTTTTGTCATTGCACAAAAATTTATGATTGGATATTTTTATTAGGAATATGACAAGCTGTATAGAATTAACTTTTTTTTCATCAATTAAGGTTTGCCATTTTTTAAAAAAAAAAAATAAAATACTTTTATGAAAAAAATAAATGATAGAGGAGATGATCTGATGTTATGTTGATTAGTGATGGTACAATTGTATACAACAAGCCAACAGTGAAGCTGATGTCCCCCCCCCCTCCCCCCTTTAAAATCCCCCCCAAAATAGATGACACATATCATTAACATTGAACATTTAATAGTTTTTTAAAAGTATTGAGCAATCAAACTATACACCAAGTTTCATCACTCTTTATCAGATAGAATCATGGTTAGAAAGAGAGAGTTATTGTGTCCCAAAACATATGACAGACGAACCCCTAAGGCTTTTAATGGTCCCATGCTTTGTTTGAAAGGCGGGGAACAATAATTAACCTTTTGTTTTGAAATATTAAGCGAAAGTGTGTTTCTTTACTCATTCAAAACAAACCAAAGAAATAAAATCCAATGACACTGACAACTTTATTTTTGAACGAAATCCATTTGAATAAATGACATTCAATTTAAATGTACTTTAGAGTCAACATTTCCGGAGAATAGAAGATATCAGAAATACCTACATATGTATTATGTACTTTACTTTTGATTTAATAACAACAGAAAGTGAAACATAGGCACTAAGCCTAAATCCAGAAGTAATTAATGTAAATTGTTGAAATTCATGGTTTCATTAATCTTAATGATGCATATAAATTTCATACAGATTGGATGCTACATGTAACTTTTGAAGTTCACAAGGTTAAACAAACTGAAACAAGGGTCATAACGCCAGAGGTAATTAACAGAAATTGTTGAAATTCAATAAGAAGTAATAATCAGAAATTGTTGAAATTCAATAGGATTCTTCTTTTCACTAATTTAAATGACACATATAAGTTTCAAAACAATCTGCTGATAACATTTGATGGTTAGAGTATTCACAAGGTGCTAAAAAGGGCCGTAACTCTAGAAATAATTAACAGGTATTGCTGAAATTCAATTAGCTTCTTCATTTTATTATTTTAAATAATGCAGATTAATTTCACAAAGATCGGGTGATAACTTATGACGTTAGAGAATATACAAGGTTCAATGAAGTGAAACATGGACAATGATGGCGGCAATATTTTGTTGGCCAGCACAAGAAAAGATAGGTTGCCAATGCCAGGCAGCGAAATATACGCCATAGCAGCTATATCGTCCGGGCAGACAACAAGAGTTGTCGCATATTTTTACTTTTTCACTAATGAAACATTTATGATATACTAAAATCTGTTTAAGAGTAACAACTTTAAGCAATTATCAGAAAATCATTAGAGCGTCCACAAGATGTTTGAAGTGATAAAGGTTCATAACTCTGGCAGTAATTATCAGAAATCGTTGAAAGTCGGTAGGCTTCTTCGTCTCATGACTGTGTATAATAAGTTTAAAGTCAATCGGATATTAACATTGGCTTCAAGAGCATCCACAAGATTTTTTAAAGTGATCAAGGGCCATAATTCCGGAAATCGCTGAAAATCAATAGGATTTTTCGCCTCATGACCTTAAACACTGTGTTTAAATTTAAAGTCAATCATATATTAACTTTGGCCCCTAGATGCCAGCCGGACGGACAAGGGCGACGACAATATAAGACCACATTTCAATGTGGGCGTATACAAATCAAAGAAACACAATCCATGTTTGCCGCGGCTGATTTATTTTTGTGTGCCGTAGTAGACCCTATCATACCAAATTAGTTTAAAGGAAGAAGTATTGGTATCTTGTTTATTTATATTTAGAATTTGTGTAGATCTATTCATTTTACAATTCTAGTCTTTAAATTTGTATAATTGCCGTAAATAGGTCACCCAGACTAATTTATGGCACTCCAATGTTAAAGGTTTGGATGTCCTAAATGGTGTCATACTTTTGGTTTTACAATAAATTTTTATAAACCTTGACTATATAAATAAAAATTTAATTTGCACTGAAGCAAATACAAAAGGCAGCAGATGCTCTGAAAATACACTAAAGAAGGGTTGAATTTTCATAAAAGACCACGCATCACTTTAAAATTGTTTTTTTCCTCGCTGCACTCGGCAGCTATATTTTTACACTACTCAGGCATAACTTTAAGACACAATACACAGAAATTATTGGACTTCTACATCACACTAATGTTAACATACAATGTATATCACAATCAGATCATAAATGTAGTCTGTAGAGTGTCCACAATGTAGTCTGTAGAGTGTCCACAAGAAATTGTGGACAACAGACCGCAAAATGTTACCACATTTTCATGTGGCTATATAAAAATCTGTTGTATTCTTGGAAACATACATGTATATAGATTAAAATCTTCATTTTTGCATTTGCTTAATATTATGCATGTTTTATGATGAAGTTGATACATAAGATAATGTTATTGAACAGCTGACTGTACAGTTGGGTGTGGCAATGCAACAGATTACTTCCTTATGCTCCACAAAGCTAGAGATCAAAAATACTGGTATTGTAAATATGTACAGTAGTTGATAAAATTATAAATCAACATATTTCTAAATCTCAACACAGATTTCAAGTTTTATTCCCTTCCTGGGCTGGCATATTATTGGTTTTAACATTTATTTATATCAGTTTGGTACATGTAGTAATCAGTTATTATTTGTGATGTGTAATTTATATTATTGACATCTATCTCAAGCTTGACTGAAATTCCCTCCATATTCTCGTCAAGTTTTAACAAGATCTAAACATTACTTGTTACACTATTGGCTTCTAGTACACTCTATGGTAGGATTTACAAAGATTAATGTCAGTAAATCTAAACACCACATGCCTAGATTTAATCCACAAGATCATTCTTTAAAAAATATTTCTTTTCAGGACATTGGATACTATACATATATATGTGTGTATTTAAAGTCATCTTCTCAACCAATAAATTATCAATAACTTAGCAATGTGTAATATAATCCGATGTTATCTACATGTAAATTATAGGCCTTGATAATATATCGCACACTATACTAAATTCAATCTAGGAAAATTGTTTTAGGTATATGTGTTCAGAAAAATATCTTAAAGTAGAAAAAGTAAAAAAGTTACACATATCTTTAATTACATTTGCTAAAATATTTGTTTTCAATTTTCTTTAAAAGCACCCATGTAATTTACAGCCAATATAAAAGTAGATTTCATGACTAATAAGTTCCAGGTATCTGTTTTCCCAAGTCTGAAGTTGATATAATTTCTAACAAAAGAATGTACATGAATGTGTATACTACATGTAAATAAGATGCAAGTTCATAATGATTTGTCTCCCTTGTTCATCAATTCTCTATACATCTGATCATCACCACAACATTGTACACCATGCTCATCAAGGGAAGATTTTGGAGTTACTATTAAGCATATTATGCAATTATCTTGACATTAAAAATGCCCCTACTTACTACCATTTATCAAAATATATGTTTCATTCCGAGGGGGGGGGGGAGGATCTTTGGTTATAAAGATTGAATAACAAATATGGAACTTTGAGCGAGCTCTATGCCATGTTAAAAGCACTTTATAGTTTAAAGGAGAATGAATGTGTAAAGCAATTGCTGTAATAATATCAACAGATTATGTCATAAATACATTCAGGCTTATCTCAGGTTGTACTGCTACAAGAATGGAATGAGACTTAATGCCTATTCAACACAATACTTTGGTTATTTCAAGACCAATATAATTATATTAAAAATTTTGTATAATGGGTATGTGTCCTTTTCAAGAATTTTGCCCTGTGTCATAAATAAATTCAGGCATCAAAGTTTACAGTAATGTAAGCTTATTCATGTTGAATGCTTGTTTGTTAAGCTTATCTCAGAGGTGTTGTTATTTTGATACCAATATAATTATGGTATGTGTCCTTTTAAAGAATTTTGCACTGATAGTGTCGTTTCCGCTTTTACGTACTCCAATGTTTACAACCACAGATATTTATAGTAGTGTAAATTACTTCTCATGTTCACTGCAGGCAATAAAAGGCATATATGTGAGGAATATGCTACTGTTAAGTCAAACTACATGTACCTGCTGTCAATAAAATCAGATTTAATATAATATTTATACTTACGCTGTAGATTCTGTATAGTAATTTGGATCCCCTTCCCTCTGCTAGCTGAATCACTACCGCTACTAAATGAAGATGGAGCAGGACTTGCTCCCCGAGGGCTGTCACTCCTAGACCCTGGTATTGAGGTAAAGGAGGAAGCTGGGCTCATAGATCTATTCCAATCTCTATCCATATTTTAATATTATACTGTATTATATTATTTCTTTTCTATGCACGACATTCCAACACTATTTACAATATTGTTCTAAATAAAGTGTTATATAATGTTTCTGCCTACATTCTTGATTTTCTTTCACTTTTTTCTGGAAAAGAAACAATAATTTTATAGATTATTTGTTCTGGAAATTTGTATAAAATAAACTTTTAAAATACTTAATGTTTGAAAAATGGACTCCACTCCAACTGCATTAAAAAATACTGCATGTAACATATTCTTTCTCTGTATAAATAACTTCAAGAGGAGTTTCATTTTTAAATAAATATACCGGAAGCAAGCAGTACACATTTAACACTTAACAGAAGCAAAAATACACTCAATAGTGCAGAATAATGGATGGATCTGAGAAAAATAATGAATTGAATGTTTTTGTTACATGTGACCGATAGCCAACAGAACAGGACAAACCCATAAAGCATATTCAAAATCCTTATTACACATAATGAATGCTCTTGACTGAGGCAGAACTAAATCGCTAATTAACTCTTTGTATAAATGTCCAGGATTTGTTGATAATAAAACTACAGGCACACACTCTATAATTTATTACAATCATAATACAATGGTATAAGTCAGCAATATATTATTTTTCTATCGTATGATAATGTTTGCTGAAGAACTTTTTGTAGTCTACATTACTGAGTAAGTTTGAATCTAGATTGTGTGTTATTTTATCAAACATGTAAAGTGAAATATTATTTTTCTAAATTGGAAAGAATTCTTTGCCCTGTAAATTTGGTTTCAATAAAACACCTAATTGCCAAGTCTTTAGTTATTGGCGAATGATTAAGTCCAATTACTGAATCACCATTTCAAAATATGTATGCTTAAAGCCTGGAAAATCAAGGTAAAATTTTTATTCACCAAATAGTTACCTATCTAAACAGACATTGTGACTGGCGTGTGTCGACATATTACTCTTGGGAGATTGGATCAGAACATGGATAAAAATTCTACAAATCCCATGTTTCAGAGCTACTACATGCCACAGCGGTTATATCTGGCAAAATCTTTTTAATTTAAATGAAATGAAATATGATTTAATGTCCTACTTTTCTGCAACTAAGTGCATGCCAATGTATATCTGGGGTCTCAGTTTTTTGTCCCATCCAGCCTACTAGACATCCTGCACAACTGACAAGGGGGAAAGTGCACCTGAAAAACCTGAGGAACTTTATAGGCCAACACCAGGATGAAACCCGAGAATGCCTGGTAAGCAACCAAGTCACCTACTAATTGAACTACCAAGACTCCCAATCTCTTTAAAACCATGGGCAGTTCCAACATTAAATCCATAGAATTAAATATAAATGATAAATATAAGCTTATGGCTGTGGTATATTATATATATATATATCCCAGGATGACGAAATATCACCAGAGTAAAACTCTGTGAAATATCCTTGAAAAAGGAAGCAATGTTTCCTGCTCTTGACTAATTAATTTCTTTATGATGTATGCACTTATATGCTTGTACAAACAACTCCTGCTCTCATTATTGCTGGTAAGAGGCTATTTTATTAAGAGTTTGAAACATAAACACTGAAGGACTACCAGTATCTTACGAAAAAGCCACAATAAAATCATTGTAAATCTTGTGACAAGCTATGCTTTTGCTGGTTTGTTTACATATCTTTATCTGCATAGAAAATATTAAGTACACTACCATGAGCATGCACTGGCTTGTTTGGAATTAAGTTTTTAAAATAAACCAGAATACCTCAGGGTAATCTTGGTAGATTTCGTAAAAGCATTTCTCCACCTAACCCAATATGTATTTATTCTTTATGCATCTCACAAGATTAACACTTACTGCAACAATGTCTACTTCTGATTACTGTAGTTTTCTATTTAATGTGCATATACTCCAATACAAATAATTGCACTGTACAGTAAAGCTCACGCGCGGGCTATGTCGATTTCTCTAACAAAGTAGTGTGTTTACTTCAAGCGGTTTCGGCAGTTTGCACCAATTGTGGATGGATATATGGTTAATAACAGGCAATGAAATCATTAATGACATAAAATGGAACTTTAAATTCTTCAAATACAATGTCTAGATAGCCAATTATCATTATTAATTAAGCATACATACCTTTTAGTTGCGCATAGGCTTGTTCAGGTTGCCTCGTTAACAACTGTCAATATATGACTGCGCGCACATATTGTGCGTGACCTATTCCGTTTGGTGGCGCTTATTGAATTATAGTCGTGGTATTGGGCGGGCGGTTATGGTATATTGAAATAAACTTTCCTTTGAAATCCGAACATGATTATTATAACAGACCCTGTCATGCTTGTGTTGCTTTCGTGGATTAAGCTGGGCATTTGGTTAAACCCATAAAACATATGTTCCATTCATTAAAGAAAATAATTCAAATATAGTTTAAAGGTGCAACTCAGAAGGATGCTGTTTGACATTTTATTTAAAAAGTAATTATTTGACACTGCACAAATAAAACAAAGTACAAAATTAAAGGAGGGACGGAAATAAAGGATTGATTGTTGGCATGCATTGACAATACGAAGTATTTTTTTTAGATATGAACTGACAGACACATAAATTGAATGCATAAACTTTGAACATCCGATCCAGCTATAGGATACAAAAACATATCGATTTGATAGCCTAAATCTTTGGTAGCAAATGTACTTTTTGTATAGATATATAGCACTATATTAAGAAACCCTTTTGTTTAATTATTTTCGCATTGCTATATTTCAAAAGTAGTAATGGACGAGTTTACCTATAGCAAAGAATAACGACAATATTTTCTCAAGATCTGGGTATTTTGAATATATATACATTTAATCCTTCACAAGCGATCCGAAAAATAGTTTCGACCTTCATTTATAGCGTTTGTAATGTAAAATACAATGTTTCAACAATGTGTTAGTATATATATATATTTATTTTATGATAGTAGTGAAATAAAAGCAGTCCATGTTGTTTTACCTAAAATGATTGTAAAATCATAAAATAAATAGAACATTTGTCGTTTTGTCGTGAATAACATATTTTATTTCATCTCTAAGCAAGAAAACGTATATATATATAATTATAAGTTTTCTTGCTTCTCGATGAAATAAAATATGTTATTCACGACAAAACGACAAATATCCTCTATATATTGTTGCTCGTGAAAAAAATGTCAATGTCTTCCGTGTATCATCCATCGATAACTACATATAACAGGGGATATCATCTTTCTATTTCGACAAGAGTTGGTGTGATCACTGCATGAAATAAAAGGTGAATCGATGCAAAACAGGCAGTAATTAATGGGAGATAACTATGTATTTCAACCTTTGGAACCACAATAACCCGTTTTACTGACGATACACTATGTATCGATCTGTTTCACAGAAAATTACCGAATATTCATTGCTGATCAGTGTGACTAGACCAGGAGCCCAGAGGGTCGAACCTAGACGAACGAGGTACCAATATCTGACCATATATATGCATCTACATACGAACCTGGGATGCACAGAAGTGGGCATCTGCCGGGGCCCAGTCCATGGGTGTGACCCTGGTGATCCCTATAATGACCCCCAAAATGTGTTAAACTCATACATTCGAGGTACCGGTCAAAACCAGTTTTAAATGAAAGAATACACTCTACTGAGTACGAAATTGCCCATAACAGACGATTTTGGTCCTGGGATGGCCAAAACTGACACCCCAAATATGAACCCCAGAGGTCTTGAAAAAAAAGGTTATATTCATACATTATATTGTTTTGGATGGGGGAGGGGGCGCCATTTCTTGGGTGCCTTATTTTTCGGGGAGGGAGGCAATGTATACCTGCACCCCCGCTAGATACGGTCCTGGGATGGCCCAAACTGACACCCCAAATATGAACCCCAGAGGTCTTGAAAAAAAAGGTTATATTCATACATTATATTGTTTTGGATGGGGGAGGGGGCGCCATTTCTCGGGGTGCCTTATTTTTCGGGGAGGGAGGCAATGTACCCCCTGCACCCCCGCTAGATACGGCCCTGCATATCACTGAGTACGAAATTGTCCTTAATAGTTGGTTTCGGCCCAGGGGCCAAGCTGACACCGTAATATCGACCCCGATATTGAGAAAAAGTTATATTCACACATCCGAGGTACCAGTTCAATTTAATTTTAAATGAAAGTGTGCATCTCACTGATAACGAAATGACTCATAAAAGATGGTTCAAACTGACAAAATGGTATTGTGAGGCCAGGTTGAAACAGACTTTTGCCATCAACAAGTACAATCATAGACATAAGAACTGCACCTGTAGTGTTATTATTGTTTTCATACCAGACCGTCTGGTGAATCCCTCAGGAATCACCAGAAATGGACAAAACTGGTTATAGACATAAGAACTGATACCCTAACACAATTACATGTCGAGATGATCTCCACACTTTAAAAGGGGATGATGTCCCTTCCTTTTCTACAATAAATAAGGGGGCTGCAAAATTTAAGCGCGACAGAGATGGCCTTGACGATGACGCGTGTCTTGGAAGACCATTCACAGCAACCATTCAAGAAAACATTCCTCGAGTGCGTGACATGGTGAAGGCTGGCTGATCGACAATTTACAACTGACATATTGCCGGTGTTGTGAGCATCGCTCGTCAGAGGATTGGGAACATTATCGCCAACGAGTTAGGAATAACAAAGGTGTGCCAAAGCTCTTGACTGTGGATTAAAAACGTATCAGATTCTTGACGTCACGTGACAATCTGCGCCGTTTTGAAGCAGATCCTGATAATGTTTGGCCAGATTTGTAACCATTTGTATCAAGCAAACGATGCAGATATGTTCGTTCGTTCTTTGGGTTTTACATCTACTTCCACCTAGGAAGGGGGGAGGGATTAAAAATTTGTTAAAATAACTTTTTTCAAGCCTAGGGATGTAACATTTAGGCTGTCAGTTTAGACCAAAATCATCTAAATGTATAGGTACAAGGCACTACGCGATGTTTCCACAAGGATACTCTCGATGTTACCAAGCAAATGACACAGATATGCTCGCTCGTTCCTAGGGTTTTAGTTCCACTCATGCAACACAACGAACATGCAATGCAACACAAACACAACAATGAAATACAATTAAAACGTAAGACCTTCGATTAGGGAGCCATTTATAACTGAACCATCACAGCGGAAACTCTTTCAGGCATTAAAAGACAGTGGGCGGGCAACCTATTGATTTATCAAGATCAATGTATTTAACACTTTTAAAGGGGAACCAGTTAACTTACTTGGACCATATATTATAACAGATAATTTAAAAACAATGTGAGGGTGTAAATCTGTTATGAGCCATTTTGTACTCAGTGGGGTCTATACTTTCATTTAAAATTAGTTTCAACTGGTACCTCGTTCGTATGAATATAACCATTTTTTAGCCCCGGGGCCGAGGGTCATAACTAGGGCGTCAGTTTGGAGAGAGAGAGAGAGAGAGAGAAATGGGGTTTAACGTCCACTCGACACAAACTAGGTCATTTTCGGACTAACATATGGTTTAATTTTATTTCAATAATTCGCTTGCGCGTAGTGGGAGGAAACCGGAGTGCCCGGAGGAAACCCACGAGATTGAGAAGGCGCCCCTATCTCTATGCCACATACGCTCACACCAGGGCTCGAAACCACAGCCGCAAGCCAGAGGTGACCGGCCAGCTAGAGGTCGAAGCGCGGCACTCTAGACCACTAGGCCATCCCAACCCCCCCCCCCGCGTCAGTTTGGGCCGTCACAAGAGTCTGTTATGGACTATTCCGTACTCAGCGGGATATATTCTTTCATTTAAAATTAGATTGAACTGGTACCATGAGTGTATGAGTATAACCCTTTTTTAAGCCCAGGGGGTCATATTTTGGGTGTCAGTTTGGGCAGTCCCAGGTCTGAAATCTTCTGTTATGAGCAATTTCGTACTCAGTGAGTTGTACTTTTTCGTTTAAAATTGGTTTTGAGCGGTACCACAGATTCTATGAGTATACCCTATTTTGCCCCCTCCCGTCCCCAACCACCCCTTTTCGGCTTTGGTGTGTCAGTCTGGGCGATCCCAGGGGTCTAATCGTCTGTTATGGGTAATTTCGTACTCAGTGGAATGTACTCTTTCATTTGAAATTAGTTTCAACTGGTAACTCGAATGTATGGATATGACCCTGTTTTAAGCCCCCGTGGTGGGGTGCCTCTTTGGGAAGTCCCAGGGCTGATATCTTCTGTTATGAGCAATTGTGTACTCAGTGAGATGTACTCTTTCATTTTAAATTGGTTTTGACCGGTACCTCGAATGTATGAGCAAACCATATTTTTGCCCAACCGCACCCCTTTCGGCTTTGGAGTGTCAGTCTGAGCCACCTCAGGGGTCTAATCGTCTGTTATGGGTAATTTCGTATTAAGTGGGATATACTCTTTCATTTAAAATTAGTTTCAACCGGTACCTCGAATTTATGGATATAATTTTTTTTTTCAAGTCCTCTGGGGTCCATATTTGGGGTGTCAGTTTGGGCCTTCCCAGGATCAAAATTGTCTGTTATGGGCAATTTCGTACTCAGTAGGGTGTATTCTTTCGTTTAAAATTGGTTTTGACCGGTACCTCGAATGTATGAGTTTAACACATTTTGGGGGTCATTATAGGGGTCACCAGGGTCACACCCATGGACTGGGCCCCGACAGACGCCCAATTCTTTGCATCCCAGGTTAGTATGTAGATGCCTATATGGTCAAATATTGGTACCTCGTTCGTCTAGGTTCGACCCTCTGGGCTCCTGGTCTAATAGTCACGCTGATCAGCAATGAATATAGGGGTCACCAAGGTCACAACCAAAGAACTGGGCCCCGGCAGACGCCCACCTCTGTGCATCCCAGGTTAGTATGCAGATGCCTATATGGTCTGGGCTTCCGGTCTATAATATACTATTCAAAAAAAGTAGGGGATATTTGATTTTCGGGGCATAATACTAAAATATGCAAATGACTACGAAAAAAGTCACTATAGAACCTAACAGAAGAAACATTTCCAGTTACATGTGACGCCCAAACGCACCAATAGCTACCGCATGGAATGCAGGTGATGCTTGGGATCATCATGGGGGTCCAACCCAAGATTTGCACGACTCTGACTTTGAATGTTACAGTCATTGTGGCATTGAATTCCAGGGTGGAAACATCAGTTTAATTGTTTTAGTGACCAGAAAACAAATTTTGATATGCGTCGGCTTACCCAAAATGAAAGGTTAAGTGCCCTTGGCATGCTGCAGATCGGCACAACACAGGCGGTTGTGGCGCGGACGATGAATGTTTCTCAGCCTGTCATAAGCAGGCTATGGTCCAGATACCGTGATACACAATCTGTACAGGACAGACCACGCTCAGGTCGACCAAGGGCGACAACTCAAGCCAGGATCGATTTATCCGTACCTTGGCCTTGAGAAATCGTGTCATCACAGCAAATCAGATCAGCGCTCGTCTTCAAACAGACACTGGTGTGAGAGTGAGTGGCCAGACGATTCGGAATCGACTGCATAGGGGTCACCTTCGCGCACGACGTCCTCGCGTGATCCCCTGTTTGAGAGATCATCAAATTCAGGCAAGACGTCGTTGGTGTAGGGATCGTCAACACTGGGATAATCGACGCTGGAGCAATGTGTTGTTTTCAGATGAGTCAAGTTTCACTGTTGATTTTTTGGACAGACGTAGGAGGGTGTGGCGTCGTCGAAGCGAGCGCTTCCAAGACGTTAACGTCATCAGACATGATCGATTTGGGGGTGGTTCTGTTATGGTGTGGGGAAGCATCACTGTTGCTGGGCGTGTTACAGGCCAGTACTACCGGGACAACATCTTGGCAGTCCATGTTGTGCCGTTCGCACGACGTCATGGCCGCCGTTTCATCTTCCAGGATGACAACGCAAGATGTCATAGGGCCAAGATCGTTACAGGTTACCTCCAACAACAGAACATCACCACATTACCTTTGCCAGCACTGAGTCCCGACCTCTCCCCCATCGAGCAAGTCTGGGACATGCTTGGACAGAGGTTACGTCAACGTCGACAACGTCCTGCCAATGTCAAAGAACTTGCTGCTGCGTTGCAACAGGAATGGGACAATCTGGACCAAAATGACCTTAGACGTCTCATTAGGAGTATGCCACGTCGGATCAATGCTTGTTTGGCAAACAGAGGAGGATTTACGCGTTACTGACTTTGTTGTGATGCTGTGGTAACTTTGCTGTTTGACCCCGGGTATCATTTTACCCTTATAATGGTCAGTCTGTGCCTTACTTAGTCTAACGATCATTTGGAATAAATCGATGAATGTGAACTTCATTTCATTTTGTCATTTGTTTCTTCGTCAGTTTCATTAGGTGACTTTAATAACACTTAAAAATCAAATATCCCCTACTTTTTTGAATAGTATATCTAGTTAGAGGTAAAGAAACGTGGAATAACATCCTCTTGCCATTAAGGGCATATCATGGTTAGTTTTTTTAAAGCGGGTATGGGGAGGTTTAAAGAAACCGAAGTCTTCCAAATCACCAAAGATTTGGAATTTTTGAGAATCAAAATCTTCTGCTCTCTCTCCATAGAGTCGGAGTGGCTCAGTGCGTAAAGCACGACACGCTGATCAGCAGTGAATATTCGCTAGGCCGCTACAGTCACTGATAAGGATGACATCGACGCGACTTTATGAGTCCCCCATATTATCTTTTTTTCTTCCGACAAATTAAATTCTAAATCATTTTTTGTATATTGGAAAAATAAGTAAAGACGTTTGAAGTATTAAAAAGTATTTCCTATTTAGTGTAACAAAAACTATTGTTTGAGCCATCACATTCTCCTTCACGAATGTCAGTTTTCTTTAAGTAAACTACTTATTCGTTTTTGAAAAAATAAATGGCAACATTGTTATTATCGAGTAGAGATTCCAGAATATAGGCATATTATTTTGTCAATGACTTCAGCATCCTCCTTTGTCATTATGTGCTTGTATCAGATGTTCATCAATTACACAATAATTTCCGTCTTCTTTCTCGCATACTACTCTGTTGGTAAGGTAAACGATAAAATTTTGTTTGATATAACAAGTACACAGAAATGTTGTCTAGCTTGTAAATCAACATTTAGTAGCATTTCTCATACTGAGAAAGCCACCCCCCCCCCCCCAAAAAAAAAGAAATGATTGCATGCTTCCGCATAGGACCGAAATCACTTAGGCTATCATTTATTTTACCCAGCTATAATTCCTCAAATCGTATTATTCTTTCAAAAAAAATATCTTTCTCGTGAATCTGGAATTGGTCTTTGGGATGAATCAGGGGCGGATCTAGTAATTTTGAAAAAGGAGATGGGGGGGGGGGGGCGCCGCAAAATGAAGGCACTTACCGTGGAGACGGGGCATGTCGTTGAGAGGGAATGGGGGTCCCAAGAAAATTATCCGTCAAATTGGTTTTGACCGGTACCTCGAATGTATGAGCAAACCATATTTTTGCCCAACCGCACCCCTTTCGGCTTTGGAGTGTCAGTCTGAGCCACCTCAGGGGTCTAATCGTCTGTTATGGGTAATTTCGTATTAAGTGGGATATACTCTTTCATTTAAAATTAGTTTCAACCGGTACCTCGAATTTATGAATATAATTTTTTTTTTCAAGTCCTCTGGGGTCCATATTTGGGGTGTCAGTTTGGGCCTTCCCAGGATCAAAATTGTCTGTTATGGGCAATTTCGTACTCAGTAGGGTGTATTCTTTCGTTTAAAATTGGTTTTGACCGGTACCTCGAATGTATGAGTTTAACACATTTTGGGGGTCATTATAGGGGTCACCAGGGTCACACCCATGGACTGGGCCCCGACAGACGCCCAATTCTTTGCATCCCAGGTTAGTATGTAGATGCCTATATGGTCAAATATTGGTACCTCGTTCGTCTAGGTTCGACCCTCTGGGCTCCTGGTCTAATAGTCACGCTGATCAGCAATGAATATAGGGGTCACCAAGGTCACAACCAAAGAACTGGGCCCCGGCAGACGCCCACCTCTGTGCATCCCAGGTTAGTATGCAGATGCCTATATGGTCTGGGCTTCCGGTCTATAATATACTATTCAAAAAAAGTAGGGGATATTTGATTTTCGGGGCATAATACTAAAATATGCAAATGACTACGAAAAAAGTCACTATAGAACCTAACAGAAGAAACATTTCCAGTTACATGTGACGCCCAAACGCACCAATAGCTACCGCATGGAATGCAGGTGATGCTTGGGATCATCATGGGGGTCCAACCCAAGATTTGCACGACTCTGACTTTGAATGTTACAGTCATTGTGGCATTGAATTCCAGGGTGGAAACATCAGTTTAATTGTTTTAGTGACCAGAAAACAAATTTTGATATGCGTCGGCTTACCCAAAATGAAAGGTTAAGTGCCCTTGGCATGCTGCAGATCGGCACAACACAGGCGGTTGTGGCGCGGACGATGAATGTTTCTCAGCCTGTCATAAGCAGGCTATGGTCCAGATACCGTGATACACAATCTGTACAGGACAGACCACGCTCAGGTCGACCAAGGGCGACAACTCAAGCCAGGATCGATTTATCCGTACCTTGGCCTTGAGAAATCGTGTCATCACAGCAAATCAGATCAGCGCTCGTCTTCAAACAGACACTGGTGTGAGAGTGAGTGGCCAGACGATTCGGAATCGACTGCATAGGGGTCACCTTCGCGCACGACGTCCTCGCGTGATCCCCTGTTTGAGAGATCATCAAATTCAGGCAAGACGTCGTTGGTGTAGGGATCGTCAACACTGGGATAATCGACGCTGGAGCAATGTGATGTTTTCAGATGAGTCAAGTTTCACTGTTGATTTTTTGGACAGACGTAGGAGGGTGTGGCGTCGTCGAAGCGAGCGCTTCCAAGACGTTAACGTCATCAGACATGATCGATTTGGGGGTGGTTCTGTTATGGTGTGGGGAAGCATCACTGTTGCTGGGCGTGTTACAGGCCAGTACTACCGGGACAACATCTTGGCAGTCCATGTTGTGCCGTTCGCACGACGTCATGGCCGCCGTTTCATCTTCCAGGATGACAACGCAAGATGTCATAGGGCCAAGATCGTTACAGGTTACCTCCAACAACAGAACATCACCACATTACCTTTGCCAGCACTGAGTCCCGACCTCTCCCCCATCGAGCAAGTCTGGGACATGCTTGGACAGAGGTTACGTCAACGTCGACAACGTCCTGCCAATGTCAAAGAACTTGCTGCTGCGTTGCAACAGGAATGGGACAATCTGGACCAAAATGACCTTAGACGTCTCATTAGGAGTATGCCACGTCGGATCAATGCTTGTTTGGCAAACAGAGGAGGATTTACCCGTTACTGACTTTGTTGTGATGCTGTGGTAACTTTGCTGTTTGACCCCGGGTATCATTTTACCCTTATAATGGTCAGTCTGTGCCTTACTTAGTCTAACGATCATTTGGAATAAATCGATGAATGTGAACTTCATTTCATTTTGTCATTTGTTTCTTCGTCAGTTTCATTAGGTGACTTTAATAACACTTAAAAATCAAATATCCCCTACTTTTTTGAATAGTATATCTAGTTAGAGGTAAAGAAACGTGGAATAACATCCTCTTGCCATTAAGGGCATATCATGGTTAGTTTTTTTAAAGCGGGTATGGGGAGGTTTAAAGAAACCGAAGTCTTCCAAATCACCAAAGATTTGGAATTTTTGAGAATCAAAATCTTCTGCTCTCTCTCCATAGAGTCGGAGTGGCTCAGTGCGTAAAGCACGACATGCTGATCAGCAGTGAATATTCGCTAGGCCGCTACAGTCACTGATAAGGATGACATCGACGCGACTTTATGAGTCCCCCATATTATCTTTTTTTCTTCCGACAAATTAAATTCTAAATCATTTTTTGTATATTGGAAAAATAAGTAAAAACGTTTGAAGTATTAAAAAGTATTTCCTTTTTAGTGTAACAAAAACTATTGTTTGAGCCATCACATTCTCCTTCACGAATGTCAGTTTTCTTTAAGTAAACTACTTATTCGTTTTTGAAAAAATAAATGGCAACATTGTTATTATCGAGTAGAGATTCCAGAATATAGGCATATTATTTTGTCAATGACTTCAGCATCCTCCTTTGTCATTATGTGCTTGTATCAGATGTTCATCAATTACACAATAATTTCCGTCTTCTTTCTCGCATACTACTCTGTTGGTAAGGTAAACGATAAAATTTTGTTTGATATAACAAGTACACAGAAATGTTGTCTAGCTTGTAAATCAACATTTAGTAGCATTTCTCATACTGAGAAAGCCCCCCCCCCCCAAAAAAAAGAAATGATTGCATGCTTCCGCATAGGACCGAAATCACTTAGGCTATCATTTATTTTACCCAGCTATAATTCCTCAAATCGTATTATTCTTTCAAAAAAATATCTTTCTCGTGAATCTGGAATTGGTCTTTGGGATGAATCAGGGGCGGATCTAGTAATTTTGAAAAAGGAGATGGGGGGGGGGGGGGGCGCCGCAAAATGAAGGCACTTACCGTGGAGACGGGGCATGTCGTTGAGAGGGAATGGGGGTCCCAAGAAAATTATCCGTCATTTCCTTGCATCTGTAGCCATTCCAAGAGCAATTTGGCTGATATTTTCGTCTAAGTAAACGTTCGGAACGGACATATTTGGGTCTGAAAAAAGGCACTTTCAGCAGTAAAAAAGCCCCCCCCCCCCACACACACACACATTAAACCCGCCTCTGTGAATAATTTGCTTGCAATATTATATAATAAAAGTCGATCTCTGGTGTGTTATTTCCTTTGAATGTTGAATCACTTTTCAGCTTGGCAGGGGTGGTATTCTGCACAATCGGAGAATAAAGACACGCTTTCACCGTACAGTGCGCAAATTCGTGAAATGGTTAACCATTAACCATATTAGACAAATCGTGCCGTCACCTGTTAAATAGTTGTTGCTGATTCGAGTATCGTTAATACTTTTGTCTTTATTTTCAATGAGAGGGTTTTATTAACGTTGATGCGTTTGGTTACATTTCGGTGTAACTGAATAAAAAACAATTAGGCAAAATCTACCTTTAAAAATGATTTATACCCAACTTCATAAAACCAAAGTAAATAGAAAAAATATATTCTCTCTATGAAAAATAAATAAACTTATTCATAAAATAAACAATGTTTCTTTTTAAACTTTTTTTTTTAAAATATAGAAACAAGTTGTAAACTATTAACCATATAAATATAAAAATTAACCTTATAGGAATGGATCTGACCAGCCCCACGTCAATGTAAAGCATGTAACTGGGTTGACCTGTATGGCTTTCATAACTAATTTTAGTTTGATTTAGGCTTGTGTAGCAATATTGCTAGAATTTTTGCTCGTGTAGTTAGCAGTATTAGTGTTATATTAGTTAATACCTTTGTTTAATTATTAGATTTACAAATTGTATTGAAGTCACATTGTTTAATATGTACATTGTACTTAAATCGAAATGAGTGAATGAAGAATAGATTTCTATATAAAAAAGAGTCACAATGTGGTAAACATTCAATTCTAGGTTGATAATAGATATCTTGTGGGAAATTTTTCGGGTAAGTTTCCACTATCCATATAAGGGTGGGTTTCGACGTCATTCGACTAATTAACCAATCCCTATAATTGTTTACATCATATTTGACCAATTAGATAATTGAACGTCTAAACCTCAAGGTACAAGATAATCATATCTTTGAGAAATCGTTAGACAGCAACTTGATTCCAGAAGGGAAAAGATGTAGCAAGGTGAGAATAACATTAGTATTGTAATCTACTATACTTGTATCCAGCTATGATATATAAAATGTAAAATCGACTGTTAAGTTGTTTTTCTTAGTAGGACAAAAGTCTTAACTGTTTAGATAAGAAAAGGAGAATACACAACGTGAAGGGGAAGTCATGGCGACAAGTGAAAATACTAGACGACCACAAGGCTATTAATATATGTAGGTAGAAAAGAATGCATGGGTCATATGTAGGATGTGGCGACCGGTTTTTATTGTTGTCCGCTTTCCACGTCTCACAGAAAAACCCATGGTGCTACACTTGCTCTTAAGACGGTTTAAGTTGCAAACCTATTGTGCCTCACCCTGTTGTCATCTAATGAAAAGTTAAATATGTTTAACATTAGTGGAACACGGAATCGGTTATATATCTCAGCATTTGGATTTATCAAAAGGTGTGACATTTTTAACGAAGACTGTCTTTCATCTCACACAGAGACATAGTAAATTCAATCAAATTGACAATATATTTTTGACCCGAATCAAAGCAGTTATCAAACTTAGGTACATATACATGTACCACGTTAAAATTAGTGAGAAAAATAGATACAACTGGGCCTGTTTCACGAAATTTTAGTAATTTGATTGGATAATATTAGATTGATTTTAGTACCTAGCCAATCAAAATTGAAGTATCTACTAAAATTTGGATTTTATAGTTAAGATTTCGAGAAACTGGGGTCAGAGCATGTAATCTTTGCTTTGTTCTTCTTCTCTTAGCCTATATATCTGAAATATCTCTTCATAACACTTTTCGGTGGCTACTCATCTTATTTTCTGTTCATCATATAAGTCAATGGCAATCCTGTATAATATCAGACAGCCTTTAGCAGATGGGGCCAATTCATTCCAGAATTTAGCATCATTTTCCTCCAATTTTACGACTCTGTTCAGGGGTACAAATTTGATATTTGTCGATTCATCGGCTTCTGCTTGACTACCTTGTTTGTAAAGGGAAAGGATTTCTGATGAGGATTTGCAGCATCTGAAATAGTCGTTATTGGAATTTATACTACATCCGGTCCTTTTATATCACTTTATGTACAGGTTAGGATAAACTTTGCAAAACTAATTTATACATTTTGTATATTTTACAAATTAATCAACTGGGATAAAGGGGCGATATGCAACGCCGGATTAACCATGTGGGGGGGGGGCTGGGGCCTGGAACAAGTTGGGTCCCCTGATCACTGACCGCGAGCGCCAAAGGCGCGAAGCCCCGCAATGGGGGGGGGGGGTCTGGGGGTTTTCTCTCCCCCCCCCCCAAAGAAATTTTCAGAAATTGGAGGCCAGAAACGTGATTTCCTGGCATTTCAGGCACTTATGTTGGAGCAATTTAGAAGTACTTCCCCCAGAAAAAAATAAAATTCTGCCACCAAATTAGCGCATTCTGGCATTATTTCAGGGGACCAATCCATGCGAGTGCTATGAAATGATGACATTTCTAGAGGAGGGGACTGTAAGTGGGCAGAGCGACATTGGAGTCCTCGGTCCGACCATGTAAGATAAAGGGGTGAAAGTTCTTGTTATAATGGATAAAAATAAATAATGTAAAGGGAATAATATGTTGAAATTGTTAATCAAATTAATTCATTTTGAACCAAGTTAACGCCCGGTACAATAACAGTGTAACCTTGATTGGCATTTAAGGCATAAAAAATGACCTGTAATGGGCAGATTTATCTCCTCCATAATGCATATCTAAAGCGGGAATTTCAAATTTTCTAAGAAAGTCAAAACATAATTATTTCTATGTGTTTTACTGAAAAGGTTGTCAACTCACTATTATACGATCATGGGCATTATTTCCCGGGCATTAAAATCAGTGACACAAGAAATAATAACATAATTACCTCCCTTGTTTTTCCATTCACCCCCATGGAATGACTATCTTCAAACGTTTGAATTCGAATTTGAAAATGTTATTTTGCTAATTTCTCAATTATTGGCAATAGCATTAATAGGATTATTCATTAATAGGACTGTTCATAGACATAATCTATTGTAGGGCTTTATTTTAATACATTTTAAAAATATAACTTAAAAAATATGTAATTGCAACTTTAAATGAGCCACGAACGGGTATAGGTTACTTCTCTTATTTACTTGTTCAGAAACATTCTGTATTTAGTAGAATTTTAGAAAGTAACGTTATTTCCAATCATTAAAAGCAAAGAAAAGGATATCTCTAGGCTTACTGAACATAGAATTCTATACTGGGTCTACTAGCGCTTGTTATATTACGGGCTATACCAATCATTTTAGGCTTCGAAAGACTGGATTCTGGAATGTTCACCTCATCCCGAATTTCTCGTATAATGGAAGAAAAGATTTCATCAACAACAGCTTCAGGTTTCATTGAAGTTAAATCAATTTCTTCAAAATGTTTCTTTCCAACCAATTCCTAAATAATTAAAGTATAAACAAATAATTTTGTTTCAATTTAAGTTATTTCGCGTGTTTTATATATTAGTGTCCAAGTAATAACTACTGCTGGCGACACGAAATAGCAGCTATTTATGGAAATGAACAATAAAACCCATTTTAAAAGACGTATTTATAAAGAACCCCCAATTGATGCACTGTTATTTTGACATTTGATGAATTTTGTGTTTTCTATGAGCTGTGTCTAATTCATGATTAGATGCCTTTTGTATATTATCAAAGGTAAAGGGCTTTGAATCACCTAACTATTGGCAGAAAGCTAGTAGTGATCAAAAGCAATAGCGTTCGTCGTTTCATGAAAGAAATATTGTTAATAAATGTCAATTTACAGTAGTTTTCCAATGTGATCGCCGGCAATTAATAGGACACGGCTAATGACCATATTAAACACGGTCGTTAAATTTCAAGGCGACCGGGTGTCTTTGTGCTGTAAGTTTTAAAATCAATAAGCAATGTCAAATTATTTTACCTCGGGTTCCGCATGACCTCCGGGTATATCCCATAAGTTTGGTGCTTCTCCACAATATTTACTTCGGTGTAAAAATATTACATAGTTATCAGAGGTAACCACAAGTGACCCCACTCCAAGAGGGTCTGAAAGACAAGCCTGGGCATTTTTATATTTTTCCCGTCCGTATTCTTGCAAGAGTTTTGGTTCCTTGGACCAATTTGTACCTAAATATTCTTTGTAACAGGTAACACCTAAATTAATCTTAACGACCCCTCCATCTTCTTCCTTCACCGAATCCAATCTGAATTTAGTACCATTGAACAATTTAGGATTTATGTCCACCCTTTGCTTCCATACATCCTCCATTGCTTCATCTAATTTTTGTGGCAAAGACTTTCTGTTATATTCGTTATCAAGACACACTGCTATCTGATTCCTTGAACGAAACTGTGAATGGCGGACACAATACATAATGCTCACGTCGGGATCCATTACTGTAAAAGGTAGATAACATACAGAGTACAAAACTGACGAACTTTTGAACGTTTATTCTACAACATCGACGTGTTCAGGCCATATTATATTTTATGGAAAACAAATCAAGCCACACTCAAATGTCGACGTGATTGATGTATAATTAGCCATATTCATTAAGGACGTTGCCATGTCTAAACTATGGTAAAAAATTTGCTATTATTTTAAAAGTGTATATTATAATTTTTCAAACTCCATTCCACATAAATTTGGAATGATCTGTAATTAGACATCTGAAGCTGCGATTGCCTGATCCAAATTTAATGATTTTTGGCTTACAAATGGCTAAACTATACTGCTCTACACTAACTCATGTAATAGTGGCTATAGACTCGGGAAACCACTACGACATCATGAAATAGTCGTCTAAAGAACAATATGCACGTCTAACACGAAAGAACCCACCAATGTCTGATTATTCTAGCCATCGTTCCCTCCTTTTAAAGCCCCAATAACACTTTTGTTGTAACTGAATAATATGTCCCAATCTTTATTCTCGTCAACAAATCGTATTATTTTAGAATATTCCAATTAAATTATGATATAAATTTCATCTTAACACACCTATTTTAAAAAATTGGAAAAATTCAGCCAATTGATTTGAAAAGTCTAACGTAAACCTTTTCAAATCTGACTTGGATTTTAAAATATTTTCGAACCCTCTGGACAAGTAAAATAGGTTGTAATGGATAATTTACACAACAGGTAGGACACTTAAACATCTAGTACTTAGAATAAGGCTATTATTTATTTTCTGGAGCTGCCAAGCCAGCAAGAATGTTATTGCCCCTTTAAATAGATGCCTACCCACCCCTAATTGATTTACGTCATGGACTGATAACAGGTAAATTCCAAAATATGGAATAGATATGCACCATACCCTGGTTATCGGCAGGGATTATTACCCAATTTGGTCAACAAATATCATATACGTTTTGTAACAAAAAATCATGCAAATGACCAACATACCTTCGTTAATAAAGTATCAAAAAAATAGGTTGCCAGGCAACGAAACATACGCCCACAAAGCAGCCAAATCGTCCGGGCAGTCAACAAGAGTTGTCACATATTAAAGAATTATCAGAAAATCATTAGAATTTGTTTGGTTTTTATAATCAAACCGGTTTTTTTTTTAAATCAGATAATAATTGTGACCTCCAGAGGGACCACAAGCTAAAAAGGGTGATTTTTCGAACAATTAGGGGACATAATTCAGGAAGTAATGACCCGATGGGCGCAAATATCGAAAGGAACCAAGATCTTTCGGTTATAAACATACATGTCAAGTTTCATCAAAATCGATTCAAAATTGTGACCTCTATAGGGTCCACAACCTTGATATAACATATTTTCACACTATTCGTGTACAAACGGCGGCGATTTTGTCCGTCAATTCTAGTCCGATTTTCACGTAATTCAAACTCTCTCTTCATTTCCATGTAAAGGTGATATAGTCAAACGTTTTTTTAAATCGGATAATAATTTTGACCTCCAGAGGGACCACAAGCTAAAAAGGGCAATTTTTTGGACAATCAGGGGCCATAATTCAGGAAGTTACGATCCGATGGGCGCAAATATCGAAAGGAACCAAGATCTTTGGGTTATAAACATACATGTCAAGTTTCATCAAAATTGGTTCAAAATTGTGACCTCTATAAGGTCCACAACCTTGATATAACATATTTTCACACTATTCGCGTACAAACGGCGGCAATTTTGTCCGTCAATTTTGGTCCGATTTTCACGAAATTCGAACTCAACCTTCATAACCATGGAGCGGTGATACAATCAAACGTTTTTTTAAATCCGATGACAATTTTGACCTCCAGAGGGACCACAAGCTAAAAAGGGCAATTTTTCGGACAATCAGGGGCCATAATTCAGGAAGTTATGATCCGGTGGGCGAAAATATCGAAAAGAACCAAGATCTTTGGGTTATAAACATACATGTCAAGTTTCATCAAAATTGGTTCAAAATTGTGACCTCTATAAGGTCCACAACCTTGATATAACATATTTTCACACTATTCGCCTACAAACGGCGGCCATTTTGTCCGTCAATTTTGGTCCGATTTTCACGAAATTCAAACTCAACCTTGATAACCATGGAGCGGTGATATAATCAAACGGTTTCTTAAATCCGATAACAATTTTGACCTCCAGGGGACCACAAGCTAAAAAGGGCAATTTTTCGGACAATCAGGGGCCATAATTCAGGAAGTTACGATCCGATGGGCGCAAATATCGAAAGGAACCAAGATCTTTGGGTTATAAACATACATGTCAAGTTTCATCAAAATTGTGACCTCCATAAGGTCCAGAACCTTGATATAACATATTTTCACACTATTCGCGTACAAACGGCGGCCATTTTGTCCATCAATTTTGGTCCGATTTTCACGAAATTCGAACTCAACCTTCATAACCATGGAACGGTGATATAATCAAACGGTTTTTTAAATCGGATAACAATTTTGACCTCCAGAGGGACCACAAGCTAAAAAGGGCGATTTTTCGGACAATCAGGGGCCATAATTCAGGAAGTTACGATCCGATTGGCGCAAATATCGAAAGGAACCAAGATCTTTAGGTTATAAACATGCATTTCAAGTTTCATCCAAATCGGTTCAAAATTGTGACCTCTACACTGTTCACAAGCTAAAAAATAGGTTGCCAGGCAACGAAACATACGCCCACACAGCAGCCAAATCGTCCGGGCAGTCAACAAGAGTTGTCGCATATTAAGGAATTATCAGAAAATCATTAGAATTTGTTTGGTTTTTATAATCAAACCGGTTTTTTTTAAATCAGATAATAATTGTGACCTCCAGAGGCACAACAAGCTAAAAAGGGTGATTTTTCGTACAATCAGGGGACATAATTCAGGAAGTAATGACCCGATGGGCGCAAATATCGAAAGGAACCAAGATCTGTTATAAACATACATGTCAAGTTTCATCAAAATCGATTCAAAATTGTGACCTCTATAAGGTCCACAACCTTGTTATAACATATTTTCACACTATTCGCGTACAAACGGCGGCCATTTTGTCCGTCAATTTTGGTCCGATTTTCACGAAATTCGAATTCAACCTTCATAACCATGTAACTGTGATATAATCAAACGTTTTTTTAAATCGGATAACAATTTTGAAATCCAAAAGGACCACAAGCTAAAAAGGGCGATTTTTTGGACAATCAGGGGCCATAATTCAGGAAGTTACGATCCGATGGGCGCAAATATCGAAAGGGACCAAGATCTTTGGGTTATAAACATACATGTCAAGTTTCATCAAAATTGGTTCAAAATTGTGACCTCTATAAGGTCCACAACCTTGATATAACATATTTTCACACTATTCGCGTACAAACGGCAGCCATTTTGTCTGTCAATTTTGTTCCGATTTTCACGAAATTCGAATTCAACCTTCATAACCATGGAACAGTGATATAATCAAACGTTTTTTTAAATCGGATAACAATTTTGACCTCCAGAGTCACCACAAGCTAAAAAGGGCAATTTTTCGGACAATCAGGGGCCATAATTCAGGAAGTTACGATCCGATGGGCGCAAATATCGAAAGGAACCAAGATCTTTGGGTTATAAACATGCATTTCAAGTTTCATCCAAATCGGTTCAAAATTGTGACCTCTACACTGTTCACAACCTTGATATAACATATTTTCACACTATTCGTGTACAAATGGCGGCCATTTTTCCGTCAATTTTGGTCCGATTTTCACGAAATTCGAACTCAACCTTCATAAGCATGTAACGGTGATATAATCAGACGGTTTTTTAAATCGGATAACAATTTTGACCTCCAGAGGGACCACAAGCTAAAAAGGGCGATTTTTCGGACAATCAGGGGCCATAATTCAGGAAGTTATGATCCAATTGGCGCAAATATCGAAAGGAACCAAGATCTTTGGTTTATAAACATGCATTTCAAGTTTCATCCAAATCGGTTCAAAATTGTGACCTCTACACTGTTCACAAGTTAAAAAACGTGACTTTTCGTACAATCAGGGGCCATAACCCATGAAGTTACGGTCCGATACATGCCAATATCGAAAGGAACCGAGATCTTAGGGTGATAAACCTATATTTTAAGTTTCATTGAAATCGGATAAAAATTGTGAACTGTAGACTGTTCACAAACAATTGTGGACGGACGGACGTCCGGACGGACGGACGAACAGGGGCGACGACAATATACGTCCACATGAAAATGTGGGCGTATAAAAACGTGATTTTTCGTACAATCAGGGGCCATAACCCATGAAGTTACAGTCCGATACATGCCAATATCGAAAGGAACCGAGATCTTAGGGTTATAAACCTATATTTTAAGTTTCATCGAAATCGGATAAAAATTGTGACCTGTAGTCTGTTCACAAACAATTGTGGACGGACGGACGAACAGGGGCGACGACAATATACGTCCACATGAAAATGTGGGCGTATAAAAAACCAGCATACTTTCTATATTCATGGTTATGGACTTATAATCAATAATTTGTAAAGATAACAATATTGTTCTACATTCCTTGTCTATAAACGACAATATTGTTACAAATTAAATATAGTAAATTTTTGTTAATTTAAATCACTGATCGGCTCCGATTTATCTATTTTCTTTAAAAAAGGGATTAAACATTCAGACGGAGGGCTTGACAAGAACAGCCGTTTAGTCGTTCGGATGGGACGGAAAACCGAGCTCCCATGTACAAATTGGTGTGTACTTATAATAGTAGGCCGTATCGCCGCTGCCCGGACAAAATTTTCCTCATAGCACACTGTATGGCGTATGCCCGTCTTCATAAGCCCAGTTTAGGAGTCAAACAGTAGGACGTTAAACCCCATTTCATTTCAGTATAGAAACGGGTAAGTTAGAAAATATGAATTACTCGTGCCTAGATCTATAGAGTGAGTTACTCGGGTTTATAAACCGGAAGTAAATAATACATCCGGAAACAACAACCAAACATGCGCGTAAACCATGGCAACGTTGACAATAGCAACGACTGTAGTAAGATCTGATAAATATTTCTACTTTCTGTACGAATCATACAATTATTGCTATTAATTATTCTTAAGTAAACACGCATAATGGAAGGCGACGGTTTACACCTAAATATTGACTATGTCGGAAGCAGTGGAATTATTCTTAGTCCAGAACAAAAGGCAGCACTTCAGACGTCACTTATCATACTGCAGAATGAAAACAAATTCAACACAGTTTACTTTTGGGGAAAGATTTCAGGAGTAAAAGATGATTATTTTCTAGCGCAGGGTGTCAGTAAAAATGAATTTGATACCAGAAAGACGTTTTACAGGTTCGTTGGCACTTACTAGATTCTACTTTAAAGTAGTTAAAGGAGCTAAATCGCTAATATTTGGGGTCTAGAAATTGACACAAACAAATGGGTCGCAATCCATACAATAATTTAATATGAATGTATATAAACTGATTTACATTCAATCGTTTCCGTTTTTACTCTAATATCAAATCAGTTATGTTTGGCGAAGTACACCAGAAGTCTCAATTGAATCACAATATATATATAGTGCCTGGTTATTCCAGTCTACATCGTATTAATTGCGCATGCTCACCGTTTGAGATTTAATTTGGAGTATACCTAGCCTTGTTCTTTGGGTCCCTAGCTGAAAATGAGTCTGAAACGCCGTATGGTACACGATTCGTGTACCAATGGTAAAAAAATTATTTCGTCTTAAATATTGGATATCAGAAGCTCACCTTTTCCTGGTAAGACCACACCATCAATGTTGACTTAAATTGACAAATAATTTGTGTTTTGAATGTGGAAGACTTTCGATGATATTGAGTTAGAGACTTAGCTACTTTAAGTCTCTAACTCAAATATCATCCAAAATTTTCGATATCGATATTGAATTGAAACGCGAATTATTTGTCAATTTAAATCAACATTGATGTTGTGATCTTACCGGAATAAATAAGATGGGCTTCTGATATCTAATATTTAGATTTCTAAGACAAAATAACAAATTTACCATTGGTAAACGAATCATGTACCATAATGCGTTTCAGGCCCATTTTTAACAAGGGACTTTTAAGAACAAGGTGAAGGACAAGGCTGGACTGTGACGCATATTCCTATATGGAGAGCATACACAATAAATACTGGTTAGACTGGAATAACCAGACGCTAGAGGTTGCCATTTGTTGACACTCCAGCCATATTTCGCCGAACATAACTGATTTGACATTAGAGTAAAGATGGAACCGAAATGTGTGGATTTACAACATTTTGTTTTGTTCATGGATAAAAAACGAATCAATGTGTTTACACTAACAAGGATGTTAAATCACAAACTCAAGCTTGTGTTTCTAAATTAATCTAACATTGACAAACATTAAACAAGATAGATTAAAAAAAAATAATTTATGATTAATTCACTTTCCATCAAAACAAGATCGCATTAAAATTTCTTCTAATTCCTCTGTCCAGAAAAAGGTACTGTTTGTAATTTTAGTGCCCTTTTTGAAAGAGATTTAATCCGAAGAATAGAGATTGGGAAGTGAATACAAGTTAATACAGGCATCTACCTTAAAATCAACAAAGATATAAAGCAATTTTTTCATAATAGAAATTGTCTATTTTTAGGCATTACAGGGATCTTTATTTTGATTATTTTTAATACATTATACAATAAAACGTGCAAAGACCATTTTCTGATTAGAACTCATTTTATATATTCTTCAGCAAAGATTGTATCCATTGGGGTTTACTTCCGCCAGCAACAAAGAGTATGAGGGATGTTAGTAAATTAGCTAAAGGAAGATTCACTGGTGATCCATCATATGAATATGAACATGTTGAAGTTAAGAAAATTGGCGAAGGCGATGATGCAACTGAAGAAGAAGAAACAGTATGTTTTTATATTTTTCAGTCACATGTATTGAAAAAGGAAAACAGTATATTTTTCAGCTTAAATAGTCCCAGCTATGATACTTAGATTTCAATGTAAACATCTACAATGAAACAATTACCTTACACTTATACGTTAATTGTGATCTATTGTCAGTCACTTCAATTTTGGTCCATATTTTCGTTTTCAACATAGCACTAAATATGGAGTAATTGTCCTGAACAATGATATTGTTTAACATATTTTGGAATCAGATGGTTTGCTAACATTTGACTAGAATTTCTTTGAATTTGTTTTTTGTTTTAGAAAGATACCATGCAATCATAGTGTATTAAATTATTTTGTAGGTAACAATAAAGGAAGAAAACAGATTAGCGTCAGTTGTAGCAGATATTGATGATGATGTTAGAATAGTACCAAGGGCAGCATATGTTAAAACACCCACTGGTACAGTTATATCAAACAGAAGTTTTGAAGGTAATATGACTGATTTTATAAATTATTGATATAAAACACTTCTAAGTTGTACCAACCAATAGATCAAAGTTACTTTAAAATTGTGCAAGCGATATGCTTGATCTGCTGTGCTTAAATTTAAATGATGCATACAGTACTAATACCAAGTATTTAACTAGAACTCGATCAACATCACAATTTTTTAGATTTGTGACCTACCTTGCAAACCGGAGTAGGAACTGGTCTCCAAACTATAAGCACTACTCATCTTGTTGGGTGACATCGTTCTTCGAAAAAAGCTTAAGACCCTACCAATTCAAGAACTCTGAATAGCTGTTCCTTGGACAATTGTGCATATTAGATTTTGATAGACGTCACAATTCGAAGATGGCAGCATTGGCACCATGCTTGGTTCCTGGTCTATATAGTACTGTTCTTGCTCTTGTCTTAGACTTATAATTTTTTTTTTTTTATGTCAAACAGGTTTATCTGTATCTGAATCAGCCAAATTATGTAATTATACCCACTTTAGAGAACCAAAACTTCTCATAGAAAAATCATTATTAGAGAGAGCCAATTTAGATAAGGCCATTGACTTTATGGATTGTGTTGAAGAGGATATTCCCAGAGGTAAGTTTATCCAGTTGTGATAGTTCATTTCAGTGTTTTAAAACAAAATATACTTTTAGATGCACAGTACTTGAAAGAAAAATGCAATGAAATGGGGTTTAAGGTCATACTCTTCTGCACCTAAATTGGGCTAATGGAAGGTGGGCATATGCCATACAGTGTGCTATGAGGGAAATTTTGCCCGGGCAGCGGCTCTATGGCCTACTCTTATACCAAATTCCAACTGCAAAGAGATCTTTTACGTGCACGCCAAAGTGAACATGGTGACCTTGGTTTTCCGTCCCATCCAAACAACTAGACAGCTGTCCCTGTCAGGCCCTCCACTGACAAGTGGAAACCACGCCGAAAGTTTGAGATGAACTTTCTGGGTCAATGCAGGGATCGAACACCCGAGCTCCAGGCTAGCAAACCAGCACCTTGCCCACTTAACAATGTGATCCTGAACTACGTGTAGTAACTTATATTTTTAACTTTGTGTCATACAAAACAGTTCTAGTTGTACATGACATAATCTCACGCACTGAACTAGTACTTGACATAAGGCATTTTGAAAGATAAATTAGTACCAGAAAATAATTATGATTATTATCCAGTAGGTGTATTGTACATGATAATCTGTGACTTGTGCATTATTTCCAGACTTGATGTTCCACAGTACTGTTTATTAATAACTTTATGTACATGTACACACTTTTATATAATAGTTGGCACTTGATTAATTATTTAATGTTTTATCTATTATTTGCTTTTTATAGGATCCTGGAGTTTACAATTTGAGCGAGGAAGTGGTTTGGTTACTTTAAGAAGTTTATTGTGGCAGGGATACACATTCTTCCATGTTCCAGGATCAAGAAGATTTGGATCAGTTTATTTTGGAACAGGAGAGAAAAATTTGGATTTACCTTTCATGTTATAAGATATATTTTTGTTTTAAAAATGATTTGTAAAGTTTTAATCAAAGGGAATTTCATGTAAATAATATATATATATATATATGAAATATTAATTTATGATATTTATCTATTGTCTTCATAATTCAGTAATAAAAGTACAATAATGTGTAAAACAAGCATTAAAAGTAAGAAACTCAAACGTTGGCTCATCCACAAATCCTGTCATTTTATAAACTCAAATGTCCTGTTTTGTCATGTTACTCTATCATAATCTGTTTTATGTGTAATCTATCATACATTCAGGAAGATCCAAACTTTACTGTAGTAAAATAAATAAAATATAAATACTTAATTGATTATCTTCTTTGGTGTTATAATTTTTTTTTTTTAACTTGTGCACATTATTTTGAAAACTTTTAAATTGTGATCATTGACATACAAAGTTTCTTTGAAAATCTGAATATTGTTTAAGTGTAGGATAAACTCATTACTTATGTGTGAGATACTCTTAGAAATGTTTAGTCTAACCCTATTCAACCGTCAGAAACTCTGATAATTGAAATATCATTAATTCAGTAGTGTTTGGATAATCGTCTCTAAGCTAAGCTTGTCATTGCAAGTTTGTCATCTATGTCAGGCCGCGGTTAATTAATTGTGTGTTTCTCGTGACCCGCCCCCATGTCTGTTTTGATCTGTAATAATTACGCATTTCCTTAATTAATTGGTCAAATTAAGTAAGGTCAAAAATCTGTCCTGAATAAATAGTATTTACCCAAGCCCACATAAACTATATTAGGCACTTGTCATTTGTAATAAAATTCACATAAAGATAAAATGTCTTTAAATTCCTGCTAAATTATTTACGTGAGCAATGGTCTCACTCTCAAATCTGTCGCCACGAGATAGATTCGATCCAGAAATTTGTATGTCTTATTCCACAAACAGAAAAATATGTAGGGAAGATATCTTACTTAATAAGTCGCATGATATGTCTCATAATCTCAAAAGGGATGTACCACCATTTTTGTTATTAAATCATTTACAACTATGCCATGCCCCCTTCCTCTGCAAACAATGTTTGGAAGATGTCTTGGTGATATAATAGCAAAGCCAAAGAGACTATATTTCATCTCCATTCACTCATAAGGTAAAGGGGCGTGGCAATGTCTGCCCTGACATTTGGTCAATTTAACATACATTATGCAAGTGCTAAATATGCCTATTGCAGGTCTTTCTTCAGGCCAGAAATGTTACATAAACTAACAATTAGACATTTATTAACAAAACAAGATCATAATCAACTCTAGATGGCATTAGATACTCAAGATTTTAACTAGATTAGATCCGTTCACAATTTAAAAATTGAATTCAAAAATGGGAAAGCAAGGCTAAGTCTCCAATATACACTGCCCTGGTTACCACTTATGCACACATTTTGTCAGAACTAAAAACAGTGATAATATGGCTCAAAATAGAGTAATTTGAATGATATTTTCATTTTACATTATCTTTTTTTGAGCTATTTTAGCACGAATGTATTTAACTTTAAAGAAAAACAAGGATGGGATTCTTTATATAAAAGATCACAACTTTATTCTAATCAATACTGCTGTCTGGGTTTTTTTTTTCATGCTATTATTAATTTATACAAAGAGTTCTCTAATAATGAGAATATTTTTTCTCATCTATAAAATGTATATTATTTTTTTTCCATTTATAATTTGATCTCAATTCTGGCTTTTTCCCATCTTCACCATCTGCTTGAAAATGGGCTAATAAACCTAGAAAACATAAAAGCTTTATTTACAGTTCATGATTTTTAGTATTCTGCATGAAATATCATAAATCAATATTCTTTCATTGTAATGGTACTGACAATTACAGTCACAAGATATCTTCAGAAAAAGGAGTCCATTATTTTATGTGAAACAAATTCCTGCTTACCATACTTATGCAATACCTTGCAATGGCTTGTAGCTAGAATTCGAACCATTGGTCATACCACTTTAATATAGTGGAAAGTGATCAGGGAGAAATGGGGTTTAACGTCCACTCGACACAAGCAAGGTCATTTCAGGACTAACATATTTGAATTTTATTTCAATAATTCGCTTGCACGTAGGGGTCTTTATCTGTGGGAGGAAACCGGAGTGCCCGGAGAAAACCCACAAGGTTGAGAAGGCACCCCTGTCTTCATGCCACATACGCTCACATCAAGGATCGAAACCACAGCCGCAAGCCAGAGGTGACCGGCCAGAGGGAAATTGATCAGAATAAAATGATATAGAATATAAGCAGTAGTCATTAGATTGCTATCTAGATACTCTGCAATTAATTACTTGCCTGCGTCTTGAGCTCGTCTGACTAGATCTTCTACCTTTTTATGTTGATAACCACATAAATTTGTCACTGTTCTAGGTAGTACTTGCCCATGTGGACTTACAAACTGACTTAATATCAAAACATCCTGGAAAATATAGTAAACCATTAAAACAATACTACTTATTTTTCCAAAGCTCATTGTACACTTTATTCACCATTGGAATTGAAAGATAGGACAGGTAGAACTCTTTATCCCTCTTCTTTACTTTCAAAAAAAATAACAATAAATGGCGTGCAGTGTCATTGATCACAGTGAAAAAAGAACAATACCATTGCAAGGCAATGCAAATATGTACAACTTTGTGAAGGGGCAATGTAAAAATAATCTCAAAACCCTTAAACTGCATAGTATTTGCAAGGTTCTTGAAAAGAGACAATACAAAACTTAGACAACTAAAAATGTTCACTTACTGTATATTTAACATCCAAATTCAACTGACAAAGAGGACATGCTCCCTTATGTAATGATGGCAATAACTTGTTTGTACGTTTAGATTCTATTTCTACTCCTTCAATCTGTAAATATATTAATAAAGGCAATAAATCTAAAGCCTACAGTTTAAAATGACATAAATGAAATTGGCTAGTTTTAAATTAAACCAGCTCTGTTAGCTGGCATTGTAAATAAAAACTTTAAGTTTTTTAGTTTCTTACGAGAAAGGCCTTTTAAAATGAACACAGAAGGTATTTCACTTTGATGAAATGTAAGTGCAATATTATAATTACTTAAAGGTATTATTTTAATTATACATGCTTTCATTCAAGATATGTTATCACTAGGATGCAGACTCAAGATTCCACAATGGAGTTTTCTCCCTTGGACTTCATGGGATCCTTGCTGCATCATCGGGGATCAAATTCAAAATAAATAATTGCTCCATTACATTAAATTTCTTGTAAAGGCTTTCATATGAAGTTATTTCAAAAAGTTCAATAGTCTGAACTCCTAAAGCAACCAAACTAATTTTCTGTTTTATACACATTGACATTATCAAATAAAAGAAGTTACATCCCACTTCTACTCGTTGCCAATGGCAACCTTTGATGAAACTGTTCATTTCCAATACATTGGTAAAAGTAGCCGTGTATCAGAAATGAACAGTTCACTTTTTAAAAAGAGTACTGTTCATTTCTGATACACAGTCACTTCGTTTAAGAAACTTATCAACAAGCAATAAGAAGCGGACGTTTAGTCTGACCCAGATCGCAATGATAACTACTTGCTTCATACTGCACTAGGCTAAGGTACATGAGACAACTAATAAAAATCATAGTAACAAAACAAACCGGTAGGAACTACATGGCAGTGCAAAAATATATGCAATGACATAAAATCAACATAACAACATATTACAAAAAACAATTATTACACATATCAATTGGCATCTATTCCATAATTTGGTTTGATTTATTATGCAAAACATAGAAATGAGAATATTGAATAATCATTTTAACTAATTGTGATTCTCTTGCTAGACACTTCACAAGCCTTGAAAATAAGCAGGATATAAAAAAACGCCTAGAAAGTTATAAATTTCATTACAATTATATTTCAACGGACGAACTATGCGCCGATGCATACTTTCACCAGGAACGACCCACGTTTCGAATTTCCTTTACACTACATTTAATATCATCGCAGTCCTCTACGCCATAGACAAATTGTTTTGACGATGTGGTCTAAACAAACACGTGGCTGTTTCACGCTCAGGGTTTCACAACAAGACGCACGTGTAAATACTACCATGAAATGTAACGCGAGGCACAGAAAGGGATAAATAAAAGAGCTGAAATTATTTGTCACTTTTCGGTTGAAACGACTCGATAATAAATACTATTTTTCACATTTTGCTTCACCATACTCGATAGAAATGTGATGTAAGTAACTTATTAGCACACTTTCCGAGGTGTATCGGTGAATATCAGGACAGTTTTGGTCGTGGGCCGCCTCGGCTCCGCCTCAGCTGAGCCCCCGACCAAAACTGTCCTGATATTCACCGATACACCTCGGAAAGTGTGCTAATAACTATTACATACTGTGGCACAATGTGGGTTGACTTGCCAGTCAACAAAACAAATGCCCAGCGCAGCTAAATCGTCAGGGCAGTCGACAAGGGTTGTCACAAATTTATTCTTTCCTGAGTCAACACTATAAATTGTGGTGGTAAACAGAATTTGTTTAATTTCAATAAGCGTCTTCGTTTCACTAATTTGAATAATGCTATACGATACAAATTTCATACATTTTTTCTAAAATTAATGAAATTCAATAGGTTTCTTTGTCTCAATAATTTTAACAAAATATATATAAAATGTAGCCTCTATAAATTGTGGATGACAAATGAAAGAAGGCGATGTCAAATGACAATATACGAACCCATTTCTATGTGAAACTTCCAATCCATAGAAACAGACAATTTGATCGGATCATTTTTGACAAAGGCAAAATGATGCATCTGATATTCAGATAAGTTGATATAAAAAAATTCATAGAATATAATATCGATCAAACGATGGTTTTTTTAATATTGTATTCTAATTCTATTTATTATTATATAACACATTTTTATGTGGGCGTATAAAAATTGACCATATAGTTATCATTATGCTTGCATTCATTAGACTAAGAGACAAATATGGTACGTACTGTTGTTATATTGTCCTTTTTCTCTTCCCTAACTGAAAGAAAAGACAAAAGCTTCAAATATAAAGGCATAACAGGATTTACTCAAGTTCAGAATAAAATCTTTTTGTTGCAATCAAGGATTGACATAACTTTTAATTAGTCCTTTGACTGTTCCTCTCCGTCCTTATTCTGCAATAAGATATAAATGAAAATACCACTTTATCCCCAGCTCTATTCTTAGGCTTTTTTGAAGTCTTTATCTTCTATTTATCATCGTAATTCTTCTTTACACATCGCCAAAAAAGGAATGACTTCTAGCCTTATCTGGCACATCACTACTTTCAAGTGGAATTTGGAGATACTAGCATTTGTGCAGGATGCAATCTCTTGCTAATCTTTTTGAATCGCAAAATTCCACATGAAAATAGATAAGTGACTTGTTATGTCAGATGAGGAAAGAAATAATTCCTTTTGGTGGTCAAGAAGAGTAACGGTGCAAAAAAAGAGATAAGGACTTCAAAATAGTAGAATTAAAATAGAGATGGGTGCATATCTGTGTTTCATATCTATTGGACCTTACAGTTTGAGATTTCAGACAGTAAAGGTCATTTTCTATTGCAACTGGCAATATTCGAATGATTAGACTTAAATTGTCTTCCAGAAGAACTTTTCTGCATAAATTTAAACCTTCATATAAGTTAAGACTGAGAGATTGAGGGGCTAATTTGAAACTAAAGTCAAAGAGGTTGTGGTCAAACTAGTGTTTTTATATGGTGAATGTTGGTCATTGCCATTGGTGTTTCTGTTCCGCATAATTTTAACATGTAGATATCGGTTTACAGTATAGATGATACGCGGCTACTTGTCAATGTGAGTATGAAGTTAATAACATGTTATGTCTTGATGAATGGCGATACTGATAATGCTGTTAAATCATAAATTTGGTTAAAAACACATGGATTGGATTAGTTCCTTTACGAATTGTCTCTGAGCAAACTATGTTCGCTGACAGTTCCTACCGTTTGCTATAGCTGCAATATGAAAATACAGTAAAATATCTCACTTCCCACTTCTGTTCTCATTGCTATTTTGTAACTCTTACCTTCTACTTTTCACCGTGAATGTGTATTTTTCGTAAAAGGAATCATTTCTCGTGTATCTTTTTTATCGCAAAATTCTGCTTGAAATTGAAAATAGTGTTGAATTAATTAATATAAATGTGGATCAGCTGTGGCAAGAAATGATTCCTTTGGCAAGCAAAGAAAGAAGAATAACGAGTGAAAAATGGTCGGTAAGGATTCAAAAATAGCCTAAGAACAGAGGTTGGGATGAGCAGTATTTTCATATCGCAGCTATATTTTATCGTAAGCGATAGGGACTGTCAACGGACATACTCACATGGACCACGGTATTATCTATGCATGGACCGATCAGACTAGAAACACATCCCTGTTCCAAAGGAATTAGGGAGGGGAGTTAGCCTAAGTTATTGTTATTTAAGATAGTTTAGTACCGGTGCCGTACCGTACTGTTTAGTTTAGAAGCTCATGCGACGGTATCCCGAATCCTTACTTTCTTTCAGATATTTAACTGTTGTTAATGAAATTGATCTGTGGAGTGTTAGGCCAGGTAAAACTAATCTCTGTTGTATAAAATTCTGAGACTGTTTCCCTAAATAAACAAGTTTCTTGCAATAATTTGTCATTTTGCTCTCCGTTTTGCAATGCTCACTGCGGAAGTCAAACATCTGCGCATGCGTTGTCACACAGTATGTCAAAGTTCGTGACAAAAATAGAATTCGCTTACATAAACAGTAACACGTTTGACCATGGTTTGACTGAGAGAGGGTGCAACAAAACAACAAATGAGATATGACAGGGAAAATTATAATTTGCATGCTCCGAAATGACCTGAGACTCCACGACAATGAGGTGAATTCTCTGTGTTAATATTATATTTGGAAAGTGTTTAATCAGTTCCATGAGTATGACTGGCACCATGCAATATATTGTCTTTTAAGACCTATACTGTCTGTTCCAGGTGATACTACAACTCGAAAATCGCTTGTCATTTATTCAAATTTTAATTAAAATGCCTAAAACTTCGTGAAATACCTGGAATGGTCATCCCATTGCTTTCTGTCTTAAGAAAACTAAGTTCAGGCCAAGCTTTATGTCCTTTCTCCTATGAAAAATCGTTATTTGTTTACATCTTACTACTTGAATCAGCCATGTTTGGCCTAGTTATCTGGACGAGCCTAACTGGGGTGCTGGGTATGCTTTAAGTCATTTCGCCCTACTTAGATGTGCAGTCGGTTGTTTCGTTCCAGTAGAATATAACTATTTTGAGAGAGCTATTTACTGAATCCAAGACCACGACTGTTTGCCCCACTAACTTGGATATTTAGTCGCCCTCCGTCCGAGGCTTATAATTTTTGTGATATCGATATAAGCTACATGTAAAAGTTTAACCCGCTATCATTATCAATGATATTGTGGAGGGGGACTGCAAGATATAATCAAAAATAGTTACGAGAACGTAGCTAAAAACGTTGAGATATTCTGATGTGTTTGTTTTTAGCTAAGATTGGATGCCTGTCTGTGGCAAAGTCAGTTTCTTTATTAATGTACCTAACATCTTAAAAATAAGATAATTTTATACTATTATGTCCAGTTAAATTTACAGAGACCAATGTAGTGGCACAAGGATCGCCAAGGGTGGTGGGTGGTCGAATGGTTAGCATTTGCGGCTCGCGCGCTGTATCATAGGCCTGCCATTAAGTCAACTGGCATGGTTTCGAATCCCCGATTGTACGTGGCAAGGAGTAGGGTCACCGGTCTAACCTCGTGGGTTTTCTCCGGGTACTCCCGTTTCTTCCCACTGCTAAAGACCCCTATACGCGCAAGCGAATTATTGAAATAAAATTAACCCATATGTTAGTCCCGAAATGAACTAGTTTGTTTCGTGTGGACGTTAAACCCCATTTCTCTAACTCTAAATATTCGTGTTTAAATTAATGAAGCGTTATTTTTACCCGACATATTTATTCAAATTTAAATAAGGCTAACCTTTTACACCAATTTACCTATTTCTGAGACTCTGCATGGTTCTGACATTTGCCGACTTTCCACAATAATTTTAATCTTTAAGTCACTCCAAATTATCCAATGAGAATTTTTGTGCGAAATAAGCAAGGTGGAAACAGAAAAAACCCACAGCAATCTGAACAAAAACAATATTTTTTCACAAGCTTCAAAGTGGGAAACCCTAACATGTATTATTGTCGCAAAAAAGACGGGCGAATTCTCCTTCACTAGACATTTGTCACATTTCTAACCGAATGCACCAAATTTATAAAGTACCTGTATACCCTAATGCGAAATGCATGTGCTCCATTTTACGCACGCGTAGTCGTAATGTTGATGATCTGAGAAAGTGACAGTGTCTAAATATGTGAAATTCACAAGAGAATACTAGATTGTATCGGCTTCTAGTCATTTAGGCTAAGGGAAGAAAATTCAAGGGATGTCAATTCCAGGTATGTCACAAAGTTTTAGCCATTTTAATTAAAAAAATGAAGGCATGGTAAGCATTTTTCGAGTTGGAGTATCACCTGGAACAGACAGTAAGTAGGCCTGCTGGCTACTGCACAGTGATAAAGTTCTGGGGCCTATATTTCATGAAATTTTAACTAAGATAAGATCCCAATTTTAGTAATTTGATTGGATAATATTAGATTGATTTTAGTGCTTAGCCAATCAAAATTGAAGTATCTACTAAAATTGGATTTTATCTTAAGTTAAAATTTCGTGAAACAGGGCCCTGATAACACAACACAACAGTTTTTTTTTCTCTCCAGTCCTAGTGTCCTGGGCCCTGTTTCACAAAATTTTAATCCTTTTATTTTTTTTACAGGCATTGCTATGGGCATTCAAAAATGGAAGTCGAGTTTTGCCAATCTACTGTTTTGATCCAAGGCATTACAAAGGAACATACCACTTTGGTTTTCCTAAAACAGGTCCTCATCGTCTGAAATTTTTATTAGAGAGTATTCAAGATTTAAGACAAATACTTAAATCTAGGGGCAGGTAAGTCATTTAGGATAAGGTAGGGGATACAGCACAATAGATAACACAATATAAACTGACCGTTGCCCTTTGATCTGTGCGCTTGCTGTCTGAAGTTGGGTGTCCTTAAATAAGAGACTCTTTATAGTTTATCCAGCTTTGATCATTTACCAGTAGAATTGTGCATAGTCTCTTATCATCGATACAAATATTCTACGAATATTAGTCTGGATGGGTCCTCAAAATTTGACTGAACATAGGTCATTGTCTGGATTATCCAGTCTTTTAAGTTACCACGTACTGAATCTATCAAAACAGCTCGCTTGACAACAATGACACTCTTTAAAATTTTGTTTGTAAAGGTTTCAATTGAAATGGTAATTTTCTCTCGTAATGAATCAGACGTATGGCTTCTCACAATCTTCTTTTGTTTCTAATAATAGATGTGCCAAGTGAATTGTGGGATATATTTCAACCACGTTTTATAGAATCTAGCAAAATCGGCCCGGCTTCATAAGATCTAGCACTTACCGAGACTTAAGCCAAAAGGTTCCATTGTCCATGCGTAATCAAATGTTTGGTTTTTTATGTGGTAGATTATCCAGTAATTTTCGTCAAAAATTGAGAACCGACCCAGACCCTCCGTGCATTGAAGACTAGGGGGTTCTGGGTTACCGAGACTATATAAATTGTGCAAAGTGAATTTAATTATGCTTTATCTTATACTTGTTCATATTTTACAACAATTTAAACCTACATTATTCAAGAGCTAAATATGCCAATTGCAGGTCTTTCTTTAGGCCTGAAATATTATCAAAATTGTTAATAAGATATTAATAAACTTACCCAGACAATATCAACTCCTGATGTCATTGTTAGAAAGCAATATTTACTGGAGTAGGATCCGATTTGCCTCTCAACTTTAATCATGAATTTGATAATCAAGTAATGATGATCGAGGCTAGGCCAAAATTTCAATCGCTATTTTCTCGAGTCAGAATGGATCAATTTGACAGAAATTTTCAACAAATTGCCATTACATTATGTAGTTTTTTTACTATTATAGTGATAGTTGCCAGCTCTTTATCTAATCTCCCATAATGTATCTTTAAATGACACCCAGAAGCAAATGAAAGATGGTGAGATTACATTGATAAATGAAAGAAATTGTTATATAGTTATTATATAATTATGTAAAATAATCTTGAATATGAAACATGTAAATGCATCGTGGGTATGGGAATTATTTTGTGTGTCAGTTACGTTTTTGTGTTCATCTTTTTCTTTTTTATCCCCTACATTTCGAAGATAATAAGCCTTTTCTGCTAGGTTTAAGCAGATGATTAACTATTTGATTGATAAATAAAAGATAAATGAGCAAGTAATTAATTTCATGTATGTCATCTGTCAATTTTGTAATGAGGTATCATCACTAATGTTTGTATGTAATTTTTCAGTGGATTGATTGTAAGAACTGGTAAGCCTGAAGAAGTAATAACTGATTTAATACAGAAAATTGGTAAAGAGTCCATAGATTCTCTGGTCTATTCTGAAGAGGTAATAAGAATAAAGTAAAAACTAAACCATGCCTGTGACTGAATAACTCAGAAGTACCACTGTTGGATAAACAGCAATTTTCAAATCTTTCACCATTTCTTTTTCTAAATTTGGAATTCATCAAATGAATGTTATGAATGATTTGTTTCTTACAGTTAATTTCTAATCCTACTTGGATTCCTAGTACATACATTGTATATATAATGTTGCCAACTTGTCAGAGTTCTGTATGTCAGTCCTATTGTTTCATTGATTTTTTTCAACAGATTACGAAAGAAGAACTAGATGTTGAATCTTCTCTCAAGTCCAGTTGTGGAGTGAAAGTTAAAACATTTTGGGAAAATACTTTATATCATCGTGATGACTTACCATTTCATTATAAACAGTAAGTACAGGTATTTAATAATTGTCTTATTCACTACTCAACTGTCTATTATGAAGTGTTAGTTTCGGTAATAGAAGAAAGGTATCAGAACAAACAGCTCTGTCAGGTCCTACTGCCTGAACCATACAAGAAATAAAGTTTTTGGATCCCATTTGAACAAACTGCTAATGAAATAAAGCCATTATACAGTTAAAGGACAATATTGGTGTCAGTCATTATAACATATGTGATAGAACTGGTTAAACACTTTCCAAGTATAATTTTAACCCAGAGATCATTCCTACGATAGATGAGTTATAAAGGTTTCAACAATTGGAAGTGATGAACGCGAAAGGAAAACACGAGTTATCCCTCTATATAACTGACTGAAGTGACGAGTGTTAACAGATACATGGGCGATTTTCTGCTAACTAATAATTCGGCCTCTAATGATTTAAGCGGTATCAAATGGACAAAAACAGTCCTCTAAATTCTAAACATTCGGTGTTTATCTCCTAAATAATTGACACCAATATTGTCCTTTAAATATGCCAATGCGTAAAAATATTTTTTTTTTTATGAATAATATGCATTAAAAACTTTGACATAATTGTGTACAAATGGGAGTAATATGCATTCAAATCTTCGACATCATTTTGTACAAAGAGTTGACAGCATGCTAAATCTATATAGTATTAAAACTCACTGAAATTAGTTCTGTATTTAACATGTGATTTGGTTTGCTATGTGTGGTATAATGTATTTTGTAAACTTGTAGATTACCGGATATATATACTCAGTTTAGAAAGGTAGTTGAGTCTAATGTACCTGTTAGATCTGTTTTGTCAACACCAAGAGAACTTAAACCTTTACCGTCTGGTATAGAGGAAGGAAATATACCAACTTCTGAAGATCTGGGAGTCTCTAGTAGGTTTAAAGTACCCTATACTATTAATATTTTGGTAGTTATAGAAAATACACAAAATCTAAACATCAAGGATGGTAATAGGTCTTTTGTTTGTGCATATCGTAAACTGATCGTAGATTTTTATTAAAGTTCCAATTTCACTTTTTCTAAGAAAGTCAAAATATAATTATTTCTATGTTTTTTGCTCAAAAGGTTGTCAACTCACTATTATACGATCATGGACAAAATTTTTGGGGGGTTAGAAAGGGTGACACTGGTTGATTGAGGAAATAGTTACTCAATTACCTCCCTTGTTTTCCTATTCTTTTCCATGGACGGCCATCTTCAAACGTTTGAATTTGAAGTTGAAAATGATATTTTTGCCAATTTCTCAACTGGCAATAGTGAATTATAGGATTAATAGGATTATTCTTTAACAAGGTAGGACTGTTTATAGGTTCAATCTATTTTGGGGCTTTATTTTAATAAATTTTAAAAATATAACTTTAAAAAATGCTATTGGAACTTTAAGTAAATATAGTTTCAATTTTTTAGATTCTATTTTTCTACATTTAGGTGTTCATGCAGACAGTCGTACTGCCTTTCCTTATAAAGGTGGGGAATCTTCAGGTTTAGAAAGGATAGATTATTATTTATGGCAGACAGATAAAGTTGCTCATTATAAAGAAACAAGGAATTGTATGATTGGTTCGGATTACTCCACTAAATTCTCTCCATGGTATGTAACATCATATCAACTTAGTATGACAGCTGAAAAACTGGTTGCTAATTGTTTTATTCAGTCAGCTATATTGACAAAACGGACAGATACATATAATTAAAGTCAAGAGTACCCAACCCTCTGTAGAATTCTTAGTGATAAGGTATTCTTATTTTTTCTAGGCTGGCTCACGGGTGTCTTTCACCTCGATTTATTTACTCAGAAATTAAACGTTATGAAAAGGAAAGAACAGCCAATCAGTCAACATATTGGGTATTATTTGAATTATTATGGAGAGATTATTTTCGATATGTAGCCTTGAAATATGGAAACATGATATTTTATCCTGGTGGTAAGTAAAGTCGGTAAACATATAGCATGTTTTTCTCAAGTAGACATTAATGAAAAGTGTTCAGATATTCATTATTATATATATGCTGGAAAATGAAGTTTTCCCTGTGTTTTTTTTTTTTTTTTTTTTTTGTATTACATTTTCTTATATTATTTTCCTTATACAGGTATTCAAGGTAAACATATTCCATGGAAAAAAGATAAAAATGCTTTTAATGCATGGAAAGGTAATTATTAATTGAATACTGTTCTATTTTATGTTGGAAATAGATTAAAAATAAAGCATAATCTTTTAATATTTAACAAATTGAATATACTAAGAGGCCATAACAATTTACTATAGGATGAAATGTAGTTACAAGGGGTAAAAATAAAGAAAATCAGTACTGACATTGAGTCAGAAATGGTTCAATTTTGGGACAGCTGGCAGAGCCATGTCGGTCATGAACATACCCCTCACAGTAGCAGCCACATGGGAAACTTGGAGCGTCTGATGTTGGAGATGTTGTCGGATAATGTTCCAGTCTTGTTGAGACATTGTCAGACATAGCATTCTAGGCCATGGCCGATTTAAATATATACAAGTTTATGTTTTCATTGCGCCTTAATATATGAAAGGCATATGACCATGCATATGAAATTTAAGTGTTATATAGTAAAATGTTTGAATTGTATGTACAAAAGTCTTACTTAGGCTTTGTGAAATGGGATTCCACAGAACTGTCTAATTGCAACCAATTACTTTTTAAAGTGTATTGTCATTTATGTTATAGAGGGTAAAACAGGGGTACCTTATGTAGATGCTAATATGAGAGAATTAGCTGCTACTGGTTTTATGTCCAATAGGGGCAGGCAGGTAAGAATATTTTAAAACATTTGAACTTGAAATAAATTGGATTTAACATTGCACTTTTGTGTACCAAATGAGAGAGAGAGATATAGGGTTCATTAACATCCACTCAACACAAACTAGGCCAACATATGGTTTAATTTTATTTCAATTATTTGCTTGCACGTAAGGATCTTTAGCAGTGGGAGGCAGCCGGAGAACCTGAAGAAAACCCAAAGGCTGGACAGACAACCCTACTCCTTGTCACGTACAATCTAGGATCGAAACCACGCCAGTTGACTCAATGACATGATGGCCATGATCCCAAAACTTTACATATTTCCTTTACTTGTTTCAGAATGTTGCCAGTTTCTTAACCAAAGATTTAAAATTAGATTGGAGATTAGGAGCAGAGTGGTTTGAATCTATGTTGGTAAGCAATTCATCACGGAAAAATATGTTTACCTGTCATGAAATACATAACACTGTCATCTCCAGCAATAGTTATTTTCATTATATAAAAACATAATCAAAAACCTGTTGGAAACTGCAATGGTATTGAAATATTTTTTGATAATTGTGTAGTGTAGGTATATTAATTAACATTCTATTAAATATTATTATAGATAGATCATGATGTATGTAGTAACTATGGTAATTGGTTATATAGTGCTGGTATTGGTAATGATCCTAGAGAAGACAGAAAGTTTAATATGGTTAAACAAGGCTTAGATTATGACCCCAATGTATGTGATGTACTTTAAACAGTTTATAGTGTAAATGAAATAATTCAATCAGTGCAAATTTGTATTTAAAACAGCATTAAGCTATGGATTATATCATCATTGTTGTATGTTTTGAACCCATTATGAATAAGTAAATTGTTTGTTAATTACACAATTCTTTTTTTAAAGGGTGACTTTATACGATTATGGATTCCTGAATTAAATAAAGTTAAAGGTGCTGATATACATACAGTGTGGGCTTTAAGTAGTGCCGTCCTATTACGTGCAGAAGTATCATTGGCTGAAACTTATCCTAAACCATTATTAATAGCACCAGAATGGTCCAGACACATGGGTAAAATTGTAAGTACATATATTTTCACATGTTTGTGGCAAAATATTTTTCTATTTTAGATACTGTAGGTGGATATTCATAAGTACTTATTTGTAACCATTTGATGTATTGTTTGAATCGGTTTCAGAGGTAATGCAAAAGCCTTCTTTTAACTCTGTATAATATAGCTGACACATGCAGTGTAGGGCTAGTGTGACATCACATGATACGACAATTGACATCGATAACACATGCATTGTTTATATCACAAACTGGTCAGGGCCGAATTGGTGCCCTTTTACGCCTTCACATTCTATTTTAAGTACTAATAATTGCCCTCCCGCCATTCGAAGAAAAACCAGGAACTATCAAAATGGGTGTGTCTGTTGTCTGTCACACTTTTTGGGACACAATACCTCTTCTTTTAATTGACTCTTGGTATATGTGTTTATTTGGCGAATGGTTAGCGTGCGCGCTGTATCATGCGGCCTGCCATTGAGTCAACTGGCGTGGTTTCGAATCCCTAGTTGTACGTGGCAAGGAGTAGGGATGTCTGTCCAGCCTCGTGGGTTTTTCCCAGGTACTCTGGATTTCTCCCACTGCTAAAGACTTCTATGTGCAAGCGGATTATTGAATTGAAATTAAACTATATGTTAGTCCCGAAATGACCTAGTTTGTGCTGAGTGGACGTTAAATCCCATTTCTCTATCTCTCTTATTTGAGAAATGCCTTGATGGAGTTCGAAGATGAGCATTTTCTGCTTAGGGTAGGCAGAGATAAGCAAATTTGATTTATAGATGCTTTTGGACACAATAACTTTGGTTCTAATTAAGTGAGAGTGATGAACCTAAGTATATAGTTTAAACACATCAAAACCTTGAATATGTTGAATAATGTTCCACTAAGGCTAAGCTGAGATGATAATTTAATAGGTTGAGATTTGGTACTCAATAACTTTGGTTTTAATTAGGTGAGAGCAATGAACTTTATATCAATACCATGGCTGTGTTCGATGATTGGGATTTTCTGTTTAGGCCAAGTAGCAATAAGGAGTTTGATTGGTCAAGACTATGGAACATAACTCTTTTAATAGGGGTAGAGTGTTTAAACTCGATGTAGATATTCAATGATCAAAATTTCCCACTAAATCTAAACTGGGCTATCCAGTTTCATTGATGGATTCTTTGAAAAAAGATAACTTTGATTCTTACAGTTGGGGAGAGCGAGATGAAACGTAGTTTATAATTTCACCCTCCAGGTACTTCACAACTTTGACTGAGTCATCTATTTATTTTGAGATTTGGGCAGAGTACATCAGCCTCAATGTTGGCTTGTTTGCACTAAAAAGGAAATATTACTTACTGTTATGTAATCAAACGGTTGTTTTTTCAGGGCAGTGGTGGTGGACGTGGTAGAGGAGGAGGAGGTAGTAAATTAAAACAACAAAAAGGAATGGACTTTTACTTCAAAAATTCACAACCAAGATAATAATAATAATATTTATTATATAGTAGAATGTGCAATATTTTACATACTTGTAATATTAACTGACATTCTTTCCTCCTTATACATAGATTATGAACTATTATATATATTGATATATTTTTATACGCCCACATGAAATGGTGGACGTATATTGACATGCTCTTGAGTCCAGACGTCCGTTCACAATTTGTTAGTGGACAGCTTTTATCTGATTTTGACTCAGCTTGAAATAAAGATCTGGGTTCCCTTCGATATTGGCATGTATCGCACCGTAACTTCATTTATTTTATGATCAGTAGTGGAATACCGCGTTTTATCAGTGAAATAAAAGTGTTATTCCACTGGCTAGCAAAGTAGTCCATGTTGTTTTACCTAAAATCATTGTAAAACCATAAAATAAATAGAACATTTGTCGTTTTGTCGTAAATAACATATTTTATTTCATCTCTAAGCAAGAAAACGTTTAGATTTTCACTCATGCTACGCATTCGTGAAAATATAAGTTTTCTTGCTTCTCGGTGAAATAAAATATGTTATTCTCTCTAAAACGACAAATATCCTCTATGTATTGTTGCCCCTGATTGTATGAAAGAGAACATTTGTTTAGCTTATATTTAACTTCATAGCTTTGTGTGTAATTTCCCGTATATAACCAATATATTGTTGATGTTATAATGATATAAAAAGATAATTAACATCAACAGTGTTTTAGTGTCAGTCAATTGATCATTGGAAATAGTTTATATACACAACGTGGAGGACAAAGATAGTTATGAATTGATCCTTGTCACATCGAATTGGTTTTTACACACTATATGGACCCCAGTTTGCTACGCTCTTCCATTTTCTATTTGACATGGTTCATTAATGCCATGTAGGTATATAGACATAGGACTGCTACCATTAATAGGTGGGTTGGGTGGTCGAATGGTTAGCGTGCGCGCGCTGTATCGTACGGCCTCTCATGAGTCAACTGGCGTGGTTTCGAATCCCCGGTTGTACGTGGCAAGGAGTAGGGTCGCCTGTCCAACCTCGTGGGGTTTCTCCGGGTACTGCGGTTTGAAATAAAATTAAACCATATGTTAGTTTTGAAATGACCTAGTTTGTGTCGAGTGGACGTTAAACCCCATTTCTCTATTGCTACCATTAATACATGTGCTACCGTGGGACGTTATTTTTCGCCTAACACTAGCTGAACACTACTTCATGGACCGGAAATAAGTCATTTACCACCAGTGCAGTTATATAATAATAAACAAATCATAATATTTGATAATGATAAAAAAACCATCATACAATTTGATCGAAAACAATCAATCCACTAGAAATTTCATAAATCTAGAAATATTTGACAAAAATCTGTGTACGGTGCCTGCTAGAGGTCGCAATTTTTATCCGATTGTGATTAAACTTGTAATTTATGTTTATAACCCAAATAACTTGTTTACCTTTCAATATATTGGACTATAACTTCCTGTATTATGTCCACTGATTGTGCGAAAAATCGCGTTTTTAGCTTGAGGTTCCTCTAGAGGTCACATTTTTTTATCGTTCTAAAAAATCGATTAAATGTATCGCCGTTTCAACGGCTGAGTTCGAATTTTGTGAAAATCGGACCAAAAATGCCCGACAAAATGTCTGCCCCCACTACAAAGATTGTGGAACAGTCTAGAGGTCACACATTTTATCTGAATATGATCAAACTTGATATACATGTTCATAATCATATCCCAAAAATCTCGCGTGACCTTTAGACATTCGCGCATATCGGACTTTATCTTCATGCATTCAGGGGCGTAAATGTGGGGGGGGGGGTGTGGGGCCCAGCTAAAAAAATAGTCGGTCGCAAAATCAGTGCAGTCGGTCGCAAAGTAGAGGTAGTCGTCATCAAAATAAGTATACGTCACACTACTCACGCAAAACTTTAGTATAAAAATAGTCGGTCGCAAAATCAGTGCAGTCGGTTGCAAAGTAAAGGTAGTCGGTATCAAAATAAGTACTCGCTGTATACGTCACGCTACTCACGCAAAAAAAATAGTCGGTCGCAAAATTAGTGCAGTCGGTCACAAAGTAGAGGTAGTTGGTATCAAAATAAGTACTCACTGTATACGTCACGCTACTCATGCAAAACTTTAGTATAAAAATAGTCGGTTGCAAAATCAGTGCAGTCGGTCGCAAAATAGGAGCAGTCTTAGTATAAAATAACCTTGTCAACTTATCATTTTTGAAAAGATGTTGTGTTTCACTCTCATTCTGTTGTGAGTATAATGTTAGTCTTACAACAAAATGTAACCCAGGGAGAAAAATAGTCGGTCTCAAAATAAGTGCAGTCACTGCAGTCGGTCTCAAACACAATGCCAGAAAAGATCCCAAATACTGTATATTTGCGTGAATCCGTGAGCCTAAATTGCATACGTCACTCTTATTCTGTTGTAAGTATGTTAAATTGGTCTAACAACAAAATTTCACGAAGGGAGAAAAATAGTCGGTCACAAAATAAGTGCAGTCACTGCAGTCGGTCTCAAAAACAATGCCAGAATAGATCCCAAATGCTATGTATTTGCGGGAATACGTGTGCCTAAATTGCATACGTCACTCAAAACTATAGTATAAAATAACCATGTCTGCTTGTCACTCTTATTCTGTTGTGAGTAGTTGTTCTATAAAATGTTTTCTACCACGGTAAAAAATAGTCGGTCTCAAACCAAAAGTACTCACCGCAGTCGGTCTCCGACTAAATGAATTAATGAAATAAACATACAATCATAAAACAAGCGAAATTGACAGATAAGCCTCAAGATTCTGTCCCATTTCTTATCAACCCCAGTCCTAAATATTTAAAAGCCCTGTTACATATCTGAAATTTTTTTTTCGCGCCTTTGGCGCGATTAAATTATAACATCATTCTTCTACTCGGTTGCATATCTGAAATTTTTTCGCGCCTGCGGCGCTCGATTCCATTTTAAAATCATTATTCTACTCGTCAGTTGTCTTATACTGTCTCAACACTATCATATTCACGATTATAGTGAACTGCCCAGTTTGTAGTACCACTGGTGTGTGGGGCGGGGGTATGTGCATCAGTCGGTCGCATTTTGGCTAAACACCCCCCCCCAAACGAAATCGATATGTACGCCCCTGCATGCATTTGTAATACTTTTAGAAGAATTTTTGCTCGAGAAAATAAGATGGCATATTACTTCATTAATTAATATCTTTGGCAAGTTAGTAGATTCACATATATGTCCTTAAAGTACTTAAATCAACTTAGTCAATGATGGACATATTGTTATATAAAAAGAGCTACAGAACTGGTTCTATCTTTCAACAAAATGCATGTGATTCGAGATATTCCTATTGCGTCATTTGGCTTAATTTAACCAACCATTTCGTTGATTGCATAGGTTCATGGTCATGAACATGCACGACTGTGCGTGATACCCTTGCGGCTATAAAGGAAACTACAGTATGTCTTTAAATCAGACGACATTTAAATTCCAGAGAGAGGTTACCATCTGAATTCCTAGACAGCAGAAAACTCACCCAGTGAGTTTGGCTGACTAGTGGTTGAGAATGATTGTTGTATTGTAACCTATATCCAGCTTGATATAAAATGTAGAAATGAACAGTTGCATTGTTATTCCTGGTAAGACAAATGTCTTAAGAAAACAGCAAGAAGAAATACACAACGTGAAGGAGGAGAAAAGACGATCCGAGATAAATTCTAGACGATCACAAGGCTACGAAAATATGTAGTAAGAAAAGATGCATGGGTGATACGTAGGATGTGGAGACCGGTTTGTGAAAGGTCTGCTCTCCACGTCTGACAGGAAGGCCTATGGTACTACACATTACGTTCGCTGATTTTTAGCTTCAATTGCGTTTTTGGTTTGTGGACCGTCTGGGTGTCACATTTTTATACGCCTACATTTTCATGTGGACGTATATTGTCGTCGCCCCTGTCCGTCTGTCCACAATTTGTTTGTGTACTCTCTACAGGTCACAATTCTTATCCGACTTTGAGGAAACTTCAAATATAGATTTATCCCCATAAGATCTCGGCTGCTTTCGATATTGGCATGTATCGGATCGAAACTTCGTGGATTATGGCCCTGATTGTACGAAAAATCATGTTTTTAGCTTGTGGACCCTATAGAGGTCACAATTTTGAACCGATTTCGATGAAACTTGACATGTATGTTTATAACTCAAAGATCTTGGTTCCTTTCGATATTTGCACCCATCGAATCCTAATTTCCTGAATAATGGCCCCTGATTGTCCGAAAAATCACATTTTTTAGCTTGTGGTTGCTCTGGAGGTCAAAATTATTACCGATTTAAAAAAAAACGTTTGATTATATCACCGTTACATGGTATTGAAGATTGAGTTCAAATTTCGTGAAAAATCGGACCAAAATTGACGGACAAAATGGCCGCCGTTTGTACGCGAATAGTGTGAAAATATGTTATATCAAGGTTGTGGACCCTATAGAGGTCACAATTTTGAACCGATTTTGATGAAACTTGACATGCATGTTTATAACCCAAAGATCTTGGTTCCTTTCGATATTTGCACCCATTGGATCGTAACTTCCTGAATTAGAGCCCCTGATTGTAGTAATCAGATTTGGATAGTGAGTGATTTGAGTCAGTCATGGTGGATTCAGTTTTGTCATCACTTAATATCTTCATATACTTTTAGGACATACTTTTCAACTTCAAACAAATGATCTACACTCAGTACCCAATTGTAATGGCAATCCTGTATGTCATTGCTACCTCTTTTTTTTCTCGGACAGTCAACTAATCCTAGAGACTTGAGACATACGCCTTCGAACGTCTCACTTCTCATTCAAAAGTTCCAAATCCAGTTGCCATCACCAGGCGTCTTGTCTTCATGACGTCCCTGTCAAAGTAGTTAAAGGCTACACAATAGTTCCTTCTACCCCCACCCCTGAATAAAATAAAGTATGCTCGTACCGTTTCGAAAAGGCCATGGAATGCTCTCGGTCCATTATAGGAAATAATATGTGCCACATTTAACACAGTAATTTTAAACATACAGGCCCGATCCAGGATTTTGTCGAGGGGGGTGGGGCACACATTAGAACAAGGGGTAATATGTTGGATTGCTTGGGCGGAGACAATCCGTAAATCATGTTTATATCATTTATTAAAGAGCAGATAAGTAAACTACAAAAGTCACAAAGCAAACGAAAATGAAAATCAACTATGTCACTGGGACACCGCCCTGGATCCGCGCCTGAACATATGGGTAATTATAGTAATTTTTTATTATACAAGCGATTCTTAAAAGTGCTTAGTTCATACGCAACGAAAACACATTATTGTTTTTATACGCCCTTTTTTTTACGTGGACGTATATTGTCGTCGCCCCTGTCCGTCCGGACGTCCGTGCGTCCGTCCACAATTTGTTTGTGGACTCTCTACAGGTCACAATTCTTATCTGATTTTGACGAAACTTGAAATATACGTTTATCCCCAAAAGATCTCGACTGCTTTCGATATTGGCATGTATCGCATCAAAACTTCATGGATTATGGCCCCTGATTGTACGAAAAATCAGGGGTCACAATTTTGAACCGATTTTGATGAAACTTGACATGAATGTTTATAACCCAAAGATCTTGGTTCCTTTCGATATTTGCGCCTATCGGAACGTAATTTCCTGAATTATGGCCCCTGATTGTCCGAAAAATCACCTGCTTTTTTAGCTTGTGGTCCCTCTGGAGGTCACAATTATTATCCGATTTAAAAAACCGTTTGATTATATCACCGTTACACCCTAAGGAAGGTTAAGTTCGAATTTCGGGAAAATCGGACCAAAATTGCCATACAAAATGGCCGCCGTTTGTACGCAAATACTGTTAAAAAAAGGTGTATCAAGGTTGTGGACCCTGTAGAGGTCACAATTTTAATTCGATTTTGATGAAACTTGATATTCATGGTTATAACCCAAAGATCTTGGCTCCTTTCGATATTTGCGCATATCGGATCGTATCTTCCTGGATTATGGCCCCTGATTATACAATTATTGTCCGATTGAAAAAGACGGTTGATTATATTACCGTTACACCGTAAGGAAGGTTGAGTTCGAATTTCGGGAAAATTGGACCAAAATTGCCATACAAAATGGCCGCCGTTTGTACCCGAATACTGTTAAAAAAGTGTATATCATGGTTGTGGACCCTGTAGAGGTCACAATTTTAATTCAATTTTGATGAAACTTGAAATGCATGGTTATAACCCAAAGATCTTGGTTCCTTTCGTTATTTACGCATATTGGATCGTAACTTCCTGCATTATGGCCCCTGATTGTCCGAAAAATCGCCTATGGTCCATCTGGAGGTAACAATTATTATCCAATTTAAAAAACCGTTTGGCTCCATCACCGTTACACCCTATGGAAGGTTGAGTTCGAATTTCGAGAAAATCCGACCATAATTGCCAGAAAAAATGGCCGCCGTTTGTACGCGAACTGTGTAAAAATATGGTATATCAAAGTTGTGGACCATAATCATTGTCGGCTTCGAATTTCATGAATATCAGACTGGAACTGACCAACAAAATGGCTGCTCCCAATACAGTATGAAATACAGGACTTAATGATGTAGGAAAAATCACTTTCGGTATTGCCTGTTCTCCATCCATCTCTCAAAAATGTGGGCGTATCCTGCCTGGCAGTGCCAGCCTATCTTTAGCATTGCAGTAAATTCATAATTCAGCAACCCCAAATATACTATTCAAAAAAAGTAGGGGATATTTGATTTTTAATTGTTATTAAAGTCACCTAATGAAACTGACGAAGAAACAAATGACATAATGAAATGAAGTTCACATTCATCGATTTATTCCAAATGATCGTTAGACTAAGAAAGGCACAGGCTGACCATTATAAGGTAAAATGATACCCGGGGTCAAACAGCAAAGTTACCACAACATCACAACAAAGTCAGTAACGGGTAAATCCTCCTCTGTTTGCCAAACAAGCATTGATCCGACGTGGCATACTCCTAATGAGACGTCTAAGGTCATTTTGGTCCAGATTGTCCCATTCCTGTTGCAACGCAGCAGCAAGTTCTTGGACATTGACAGGACGTTGTTGACGTTGACGTAACCTCTGTCAAAGCATGTCCCAGACATGCTCGATGGGGGAGAGGTCGGGACTCAGTGCTGGCCAAGGTAATGTGGTGATGTTCTGTTGTTGGAGGTAACCTGTAACGATCCTGGCCCTGTGGCATCTTGCGTTGTCACCCTGGAAGATGAAACGGCGGCCATGACGTCGTGCGAACGGCACAACATGCACTGCCAAGATGTTGTCACGGTAGTCCTGGCCTGTAACACGCCCTGCAACAACATGTAAAGCCGTTCTTCCAGCAACAGTGATGCCTCCCCACACCATAACAGAACCACCCCCAAATCGATCATGTCTGATGACGTTAACGTCTTGGAAGCGCTCGTTTCGACGACGCCACACCCTCCTACGTCTGTCCAAAAAATCAACAGTGAACCTTGACTCATCTAAAAACATCACATTGCTCCAGCGTCGATTATCCCAGTGTTGACGCTTCCTACACCAACGACGTCTTGCCTGAATGTGATGATCTCTCAAACAAGGGATCACGCGAGGACGTCGGGCGCGAAGGTGACCCCTATGCAGTCGATTCCGAATCGTCTGACCACTCACTCTCACACCAGTGTCTGTTTAAAGACGAGCGCTGATCTGATTTGCTGTGATGACACGATTTCTCAAGGCCAAGGTACGGATAAATCGATCCTGGGCTTGAGTGTTCGCCCTTGGTCGACCTGAGCGTGGTCTGTCCTGTACAGATTGTGTATCACGGTATCTGGACCATAGCCTGCTTATGACAGACTGAGAAACATTCATCGTCCGCGCCACAACCGCCTGTGTTGTGCCGATCTGTAGCATGCCAAGGGCACGTAACCTTTCATTTTGGGTAAGCCGACGCATATCAAAATTTGTTTTCTGGACACTAAAACAATTAAACTGATGTTTCCACCCTGGAATTCAATGCCACAATGACTGTAACATTCAAAGTCAGAGTCGTGCAAATCTTGGGTTGGACCCCCATGATGATCCCAAGCATCACCTGCATTCCATGCGGTAGCTATTGGTGCGTTTGGGCGTCACATGTAACTGGAAATGTTTCTTCTGTTAGGTTCTATAGTGACTTTTTTCGTAGTCATTTGCATATTTTAGTATTATGCCCCCAAAATCAAATATCCCCTACTTTTTTTGAATAGTATATTAATAACGTGTAACTCAGAACTGAAAGGCGGAAATGTTTACTCAAATAATTTATAGGTCATTGAGGATATATATATATATAGTAGTATGTTAAACAAATTGTCCATTAAACGTATGGCAAGAAAATAATATGTACAGTCGTTAATCTAAGAAAAGACCGACAAATGATTCATTTCAGTGCTGCCGCATACATGCCTACCATTGGAATATTTACTTGGAAGTAAAACAATCTAAGCATTTAACGTTTAAAATATTTAATATTTCCAGCATTGAATATTTAGAAATAAATTATTAAATTAGACAATATGAGACCTACTATCGTCTATGAAGTGAACCTTGAGATGTATAGTAGGGATCTGGTGAAGAAAATTGATAGAAAGGAAAATTAAAAAATATTGTAAGAAAACCTTGAGATGTATAGTAGGGATCTGGTGAAGAAAATTGATAGGAAGGAAAATTAAAAAATATTGTAAGAAAACAAGAGTCGATGATGCAGTTGGATAAATTTTCTGCTTTGTTTACTTTTCTCCATAGCAACGGTGCCGGATTCGCCTGCAAATCCTCACATTCGAAATAAACAAACATAAAAATGGACATCGAAAATACTGATGCGGAGAAAGCAAAGCTGAACAAGGCTTCTGGAGAAAAGCAACCCAAGCAAAACATTCATTCATTTCACGACCTGACAAAAAAGATGTCTTTGTTAAACGTAATTTGTGATTTAAAATGAATTAAAGACTACCATCGGGCAAGTATGTGCATCACAATAAACAAAACATAAATAACTGAAAAATAATAATAGAGAACAATTACGTGGTTACATGTTTCTACCATCAAATGCTGTAAACACGAATTTAACTATGTACAAAATTAAGTCTCTGGGTGAAAGCATGGAAACTTTATCTAGTATTTACGTTTTAGTGTAAGTAGTAAAATCCACTGTAACTGCAAATATAGGTTCACTAATATGTAAACGACAAGATACCGCTTCTAAGCTTTATAATTCATGAAAAATGGGGTCATCCCATCGAATAGACTCGAATATTCACTTTAACACCGGTTTAGTTTTGTTTTTACCTCATAAATTTTAAGTTGTGTTAACCCAAAAACAAATGTGTGCTATGTGCAAATCGTGATTTCAGGGAAAAAAACAATAAAGAAACGAAAACATTATTTTTGACACCATCACAATTTAACTGGCAGGACTAGTAACAAGTAGTGTCTTTAGAAACTCGGGCTTCACAAAATTCATGGTTTATACTCGTCCACTTCGTTCTTGCCCATAAAATAATAGTTATTGTAAGACCTGTCACATTTCTGTCGACATTCTGAAAGTGTTCTCCAGTTATTTCCATTGCCTTGACAACCACCAAAGGTGAAACTTTCACACTGACCGGAAGTCGAGTTGAAAAAGTATCTAACGATGGCGGCACGACATCTTCCAGCAGTAGGCATCATATTACAAGGATTTTCTGTAGAAATAAAATGTTTTCATGTTGAGAGATAAAAATAACTATCGACTAGTTGTAGATTTGTACGGTCTGATTTAAAACAATAGGTTTGGATACCGGAAGTCGAAGCTATCTTGGGTGGAAACAACCGAACAAAAAACAATCGGAGTTTATAAAAAAAGATCCCCCAAAACTCACCGCAAGTATGTCGGCATGAATCCAAATCAGCAAAGTTGTTTTCGTTTTCGCGACATCCTCCATAGTTAAACCTTTCACACTTACCAACTGTGGCATTGTAATAATAACGTGGTATGATGCTTCGACAAGGACCAGTGTCAGCACTTTGCATACACCCTAAAACAATAATTGTTTATTAAGACTTATTCATATAAAACCTTAGGAAATGGCAAGATAAGTTTTACCCTTCCAATCAAAAGAGAACGTTCCACTTGGAATTCTGGATCTACGGTGTTCCTATAGTTTGTCTTTGGACTGCAGATGTAAACGCAGAATCTGATCATAATGTATCGCAGTGTCATAATCGAGAGCTACATGTATGTGTACTTTGACCAGCTTTTAACTACCAGTCATAGTGTGAACCAGTCACCCATCTGTATGTTGCAGTAATTCAACATATTCAAAAGTTAAAGGAAACAAAAACAGACTTAACAGACTTAATCGTAGTCGGAAGATTATAAGAATACTTACTAGGCATTCCATTACTTGATGGTGATAACGTTATGGGTTCTAGTGGTTGTTTTAGACAACATTGTCCATTTCCTTCTGCGTTCAATATAACACATTTATATTTGACAGGATCCCGACAAGGACTATTTTTACTACAATTACTAGATGCTTGTCCATAGTGACAAATCTGTACATCTTTCGGTATTGGAGGTGTTGGTGTGGTGGTTGTAGTTGTTGTTGTAGTGGTCGTGGTCATTTTTGACCCCGTATCCTCATCTGCAATGTCAAGACCAAAAACGAATTAAACTAGTTTTCAATCTACTTAGTAAACTGGACATTGGTTTGGATAACTGTAATTACATGGACTTTGTTTCGGAAGACAGATTGAAAATTGAACCACTCAGTTGATACACCCAGCTGGTTATTCTATTATTCAGATTGACCTTAAGAGCGAGCTAAATTCTTCTATCTTCATATATAAAGGCATATCAACTACAGTAATGTGAACCTAAGATTGAAACCCGACTTGGTTGTAACAATGTTCAATGAGCAACTAGACACAATGGACAAAAAGAAATGATTTTACCTGATTTACAGTGTGGTACATGGAAAACAAACCACCCCAGTCTCATTAGAGGTTCACAATGAGTACCTTCATCACATGGAAATTTCTGTAATAGATAACATAAGCTTATTCCCTTTTTTCCACATACAGCTATGTCATATATTTGGAGAGAACTCTGTCTCGCAAATGTTCGCCATTGCGAACATCAGTGGAATAATATGATGCCAGTCTCTTGTTTGTTAAGATGCTTTTGTCTACGAACGCAAACCCATTCAACACCAACGAGGCCAAAATTCAAGGACACTGACCAGTGAACTTTCTAGGGCACGCTGGATATCGATATTCGAATTTCATATTTTTTCAGTACTGCCAACAGTTTAACATAGCCCCAAATCACACATGTTTAACTTTCAAACCGAATGATGTCTCAAATGCTAAGCACAAATCTTTTGGCCGGGAATTTCTGTAGTCGGGGCTGGTAGATGACAACACTGTTTGGAGGGTTACGCTTACAATATGGCCATATCGGCCTTTCGACAGCTCTTCGTCCTTGATGTGATATATAGAGGCGTGTCCGTGGTGGTGGTGGGGGGGGGGGCGAATTTTTTCCACAGCGCCTTTTGTTTTACTGCTGAAAGTGCCTTTACTCAGATCCAAATGTTCCGAACGTTTACTTAGACGAAAATATCAGCCAAATAGCACTTGGAATGGCTACAGATGCAAGGAAATGACGGATAATTTTCTTGGGGGACCTCGTATTCATGTCATTAACTAACTCTATGGACCGTTGATGATCCTATTTTTCGGGCACTAGCTAAATGATAAAAAAATAAAAATGTTATTGGATATAAAGGGACAAATTTAAAAGTATTCCATCCCGCAAAAGGAAGAGTCCGAAATCCAGGACATTTACTGACCGTTGTGTGGGGTGATGCAATTCCCAAAGGGAGTTCAAGGTTTCAGAAAACTACACAAATATCATTTTGATTCAGGATGCAATGCCAAATCGGAGTTCAGAGATTCAGAAAATCATACCATTATGATTTTAATTCAGGGTGTCTACTTACTATTACGGTTATTCGATGGTAAAGTTATTTTATATTTTGGGCGCTGCCGCCGTTTTTTTCGGGCAAAAATGGTACAACCCTCGGTACCATAATTTCGCACCAACTGACATACATTTATTGGTGGCTCTCATTTCGTCCGACATTTATTATTTCGTTGTTCGGTGATCCGACACATACAGGTTTGACTGCACTCGTCGTGACCAACTAGATTAACATAATAATTGTCCTTTTTAATCATTAACCTAGTTTAATCATAGCTAAAAGTTATTACCATCGTTATCCACTTACCTCGCATGTATCAGTTCTACATTTGCAAGTAGCGCAACCAAACATAGTAGTTTCATATCCTTTAGTACATGATAAATCACAACCATCCAGTCGAGGACAGTTAACTATAATATAAACATTGGTATAAATTGGAAAAAATCTCAATTCTTAAGTTTAATCTGCAGACAGATTACAATCTATCTTACTTAGTTTAGTCACATTCCGAAGGAATGCAACACTTGTCGTATATATGTTACAGGAAACATATATACCTATCTGTATGTGCATGTTTCTTCTGATTTTATTTAACGTAGGCGGAGAATATTTACTAGGATATCAGTTAAGTTGAAAGATGAATTACACAAGACAAACCTAGGGACAAGACACACTATACAATACAGACACCACAAACATCTAAAGCACAGTCATATCAGATCAAGTGAATGGATCAGGTAGCTAGCCTAGTTATCTATTGGCTATCCATAAGCGTCCACTGTGCAGTACAGCCCATCTGTCCATTTAAAATCAAAAACAAACCATAAGGGAAGCAAATCAAGAAAAAAAGCCCCCGCACTGCTTTAACGAGACGTCGTGTTCGTCCCATTAACTAACTGTATGGACTGTTAATTTTCTAATCATACATGTACTGGTCCTACTTAAACATGCATTATGCAAGAGCAAAATCTGCCTATTACGAGTCTTTCTTTAGGCCTGAAATGTTATCTTAATTATCAATTAGACATTAATTACCTTATCCAGACCATAATAAACTCTGGATGTCAAGGCTAGCCTTCGATGTAAGCTGGATTAGATTCCTATATGCCGCTGAACGGCCATTGAAATTAAATTTAAGATCGGTATAAGATAATCGAGACTGTGCTGTTTTTATTAATGATTTTAGTAATGATGATCGAGGTTAGGAGAAATTTCAGGGCTCATAGTGGATCAACTCGACTGAAATTTTTTGCAAATTACCTTTACACTACCTAGTTTTTAACTATTATAGTGAGTACTGCAAAATCTCTACCTTATCTCCCATAATGTATCTTTAATTATAATTTCGCATCAATAGACATACATGTATTGGGGTCGCTTATTTTGTCCCACATACGTTATTTCGTCAAAGAGTGAAATCTGCCTATTTCAGGTCTTTCCTTTGCCACTGGCCTTGGATGGTCGCGATTTTCAATGGATGGTTGAAATACAATCGCCATTTAATAATTTAATTCAAAAATGGATAATCGAAACTGTTTTTTTTATCGTAACAATGGTATTTGACAATGGCAATTTCGCTCAGAAACGAGTAATTGTATTGAAATTTTCAATATATTCGTCTTCAATTATCTATTTGTGAGCTGTTATAGGAAGAACGACCAGCTCTTTATCTAAATCTTACATAATGCATCTTTAGGTTTTCGGAGAAATACAATTCATCCTAAAAGGAATTGGATTTAGAAATGTGTTTGCTGACATAAGTATTGAATGTAGGTAAACATTTTGATAGCGTGTCCTAGTTTCTAGACAAATAATGTTTTGAAAAGCGTGGTTAAACGCAACAACGCTATTTGAAAATCGAGAAGAAAAAAAAGGGTGGACCGCGTTACTTTTTTTTTCAATGGGCCTAAAAGCACATGGGGTTAACTTCAATGACTAATTAAACAAAATTGTTTCCTTGTGTATTACAACTCAGCTTAAAGATCTATTGTTATTCTCGTCAAATAAAGTTCACATTTTATCTTTTATTCATTGAACAAAAGAAGGGTTTTGATCTAATTCATTAATTATCATTTTGTTTACTTCATATAACAGAAAATAGGTGTAGGATATTGGCATGCAGACATTTTCTAAAAGAAAATGGACTTTATTACGCTAAAAATGTCAGATCAGTTATGGAAGTACATCTTGTGGAATTCACTTTCATTCTTTCCCCGGTTGTACGTGGCAAGGATTAGGGTCGCCTGTCCAACCCCGTGGGATTTCTCCGATTCCCCCCACACACACACACACACACCGCTAAAGACCCCTACGCGCAAGCGAATTATTGATATAAAATAAAACCATATGTTAGTCTCGAAATGACCTGGTTTGTGTCAAGTGGACGTTAAACCCCATCTCTGTCTCTGTCTCTGTGTCTGTGTCTCTGTCTCTCTCTTTTCGTACTTGCAAAGTCATACAAAATTTTTATTATTCAGCGCAAAAGTTCTCCAGATCCTCCTTAAGTTTAAACAAAATTACCAGTGAGTAAAGGAAGACGGTGTGAGAGTGAGAGGTAAATATTTGAATACTCCAATAGAATGATTTGAACGCGGGCTGAGGAGAGACAGACCGAGAGGAACCCTCATCTTTTCTCACTAACACGTGAGAACACTACTGCCAATTGTTTCGTGAATAAAAAGTCACTTCACGGTTACACTAATTGAGATTCTGTTGTGTACGACGAATTATTCTTCAAACATTAGCTAGAATTTATTACTATTACGATGTTAGAAAACCTTTTCTTTGTTAATAAAATCTACATTAAAGATAGAATTGCATCAGATCGCTTAAGACATAATTACGGTTATTCTCAATTACTTACTTTCTTTATATACCATATTGTGTTTATGCAATTAAGGTAGTTTACTTTAAGCCTGCAATTGCATTAAATTATTTGGTCGAGTCCTTTGAAAAATACCTCTAAATTTAGGAAGGGATGTTCAGCTAAATTATTTTGTAGGGTTAATGATTTGAAGGTAAATTTAGGGTGTGTGGGAGAGTATTATGTTAAGCACTTTTGTTAACAATGGGTGTTGCAATGTAACCTTACTGTTTAATTACAATCTTATTCGAATATCCAAAAACAATCTCCACACATACAACAATGTTACACAAAACGGTATTACAGTTATTGACAATCATAATATTTGAAAAATATGCTGCATGAATATACGTTCACTTACAGTAAACGGGGTTGTGCCAAAGTCATTCGTTTTCACCTTGCGTTTTCGATCCAGCTGTTTATAACTTGGAGGTTAACCATACCGACGCCGAAATTCAGAAAATCAAAATCCTTGTAAATATCTCATAAATATTATATGGAATCAGCGTGTTTAACATGCATTATGTAAGAGCTAAATCTGCCTACTGCAGGATTTTCTTTAGACCTGAAATGTTATCTAAATTATTTATAAAACATTGATTAACTTATCAACTCTCTATGTCAACGCTACCCCGCGATATTTACTGGATTAAGATATATTTTGTTGCTCAACTTGCATTTAATCATGAAATAGATAACCGAGACTATGTTTTATATCGTACCGACTTTAGTAATGATGATTAAGGCTAGGCCGAAAATTCAATTCAGCAAATTCCCTTAACATTATGTAGGTTTTTTTTATCATTATAGTGAGAACAGCCAGCTCTTTAACTAGTTTCCCAGAATGTGTCTTTAAAAAACCGTTGCTGAAATCAGGAATAATTTAATCGTGGAGCAAACGAAAGTCTGCATTCTTCTTTATGTCTTCCTTTACGTACATTGGTTTAGTTCTCCGTTTTATGCAGCTAATGAAAAGGAATAAACATATTGAAGTTTGGATGTTACCGGACTTTACCAATAAGGACATGTTTTTCTAGTTTTGTTACATTATTACCTATTTTTGAATAGAGTAAAATTTAGTGGGTGTCGTGACTGTTCTACGCGTTGATGTTTGTGTTTTCTTTTTTTTTTTTGGTCTAAAGGTCTTTAACTGACAGGGTTAATAAGTAAAAATTCAACCATCGGACACGTTCGATGTCAACAAATGCTGACGACGACTTGTTCGAAATATTTGAAGGCTGAGTCTCAGTCATTTCACATCGTGAAAGTTCACTCCGGGCCTCAACCTTTTTGTGTAAAGTAAAAGAATAGTTAACATTAACGAAGCGATTGAAATATTCACAGTTGACATTCAAAATTAACTAATCATACTTACGATTGGGTATATAAGACCTGAAAAACGTGGCTCCATACGATTGATTAACCAGGAGCGTTATTAGAAGAAATAACATCGTACTAGGGGCTACCATGTTGTCTTATCGGCCACCAATCTTTTCTCTAAAATGCAAATATTTTAAGAATGTGTGATCAAATTGTTCTACTTGTCATTGACAATCGTCGACTAACATACATCTTCACAACACCATCAAAGACGACGGTTATCCAGCATTTACAACCATGTCATGCATTCTGTAACTGTCAAAAATCCCAACAATTCAATTTCAAATAAATACATGGTACAACGTGGCTACGGACTCGGTAAACACACGCTGTAATGTGGCGCTTATCACAATATGATTATATTTTCTAAAACAATTATTTGTAGCAAACTAGTCTCTAAAAGAATCAATAATTAAGTTACTTTTAATTATTGATCTTAAAGATTAACACTAATCAACGTGTTGTGAAATAGTTAAAAAATCACGTTGTTGAAATATTTTGGTATCAACTACTAACGCTTGGTTCGTGTTAGGAAATATTGCGATTAAGAATCGAGTTAGATTCCGACAACATCGATCATTTTCGTAATAGGACAAAGGGAACTCCATAGAATTCTCTACGTAAATTATTTAATGTATTGATCCTAGATGTTTTAAAGTATTGTAGTTTTTTAGGTGAATCATTTTGTAAGTTACACGGTCTTGTCAGAGGTAGAGTATGCATGACTATTCACAACCTGCAGCATATGCCCACATTGGTTGTGCGCGTGAAAGACCCCTAGAAATTAAAATATGAAGAAATAGACAACGTTCCTGAACACGTATCCATGGACGAGATTATAAACCACAGTCCATTCTCATATCTCAAGAAAGGAAGGTAAAATTTGAGATCTCTTAATCAATAACGAAAATTTCGTAAATCGTCATGACTGGTCTTATAAACATGGACGGACATAAATACATGTATGGTATCGTACGTAACTAACGTAAGAAAATTAAATGGTATCTGGCTTTTTTTTCGCACGTATACAATGAATGGCCATTTTGCTCAGTATTCCTAGCCAGAATTTGGCTATTCTTTTTAAAATTGCGTTAAAGTTTTAAATTTTTGTTAAGAACTGAGATAACTTAACTATTAGTCAACCCCCTTGGCTAAAAACATTAACAGAATTGATTGTGTATATCTGAAATAGACACGACCGAAGCACAAAATAGTGCCAATATGCCGACGTCAAATCTAGAGTTGTAGATGTTATTTTTGTGAAAAATCATTGGAAGAAGCGATAAGACGTTATGACTGTACGGAAGGCTATTGCATACAATGTAACATTGTGTCTTGTAATGCTGATAATGATCATAATGATAGTGTTGATATTTTGTTTGCTGATGTGACCTGTGGCGTTTAGATAAAGTCGTATGGATATCATGGCTATTCACTGTGTCAGAGTCACTTCTCTGCAGGTAGGACGAGTCTGTCGTTCAGATTGGTATGGTATATCTTTAATATCTAATAAACAAGATTATTTCTGTAGCTTTCGGTGGTCAATTACTAAAACCGAAAATAAGAATGGCTAACTGGTTCAAATAGAAACTTCTATTCATACTCTCAGTTGCTACAAATGTTCTGGGATTTGTTTTTCTAAAATTATATTCTTGTATTACTGTTTACTAAAAAAAACCTATGAAGTAGTAAAAATTTTTTTTTTACAAAAACACGGTGCTGCTTCAAATAAATTTTACGAAAACAAATGTCCCAGATTCCTAGTACCACAATCTTTATTGTTCGTTGACTGACCAGTTCTTTCCAATACATTACAAACTGACAGACTTCGTGTCGCTAAAAGAGCATCAAGAACAAAAGATGAATATAATTCTTATGCTATGATTATATGTTAACACCCATTAGATTATCTTATTAGTTATTTATGTGTTAGTTACCAATTGAACCAATCACCATGTATATAACACCATAGGGTTTTTTATGGCTTCTGTTTTGTAACATATAAATATTGCCTTTTAGTTTACTAATTTTATGCTTGATAACGACAAGAGGATACTTGTTGAAACGACGTGCCATATGTGTATAAACCAGTGATTGTTATTTCTATATAAATGTGTTGTTTTTTCAAACAAAAGATGAGATAATTATTTTGAAAGACATAAACTTCCGATAGAAGAAATAAATGATGTGTTTTGAGATTTGCATGTTATGTATTGTAACATCGGGCATGTTCATATTATGTTCTGTACAAAAATCGACGCACATCCATTCAGTTATTCGCAAGACGACTCGTATAGAATCTACAATGGCGCACAATACTGTAGTATGCCAAGGAAATGGTTCGGATTTTTAACATAAATAAACCCAGTGCCAGTGAAATTAACATATTAAAATAGCATTATGCAAGAGCAAAATCTGCCTATTACAGGTCAATTAGACATTAATTAACATATCCAGACCATAATAAACTCTTGATGTCAAGGCTAGCCTTCGATGTTGGCGGATTAAAATCGTATATGCCGCTTATTGACCGTTGATAATTAAATCAATCAAATGGATAATCGAGACTATGCTGAGTAATGATGACCGAGGCTATGTAAATATTTCTCGGCTAATAGTGGATCAATTTGACTGAAATTTTCAGCAAATTACCTTTACACTATCTAGTTTTTAACTATTATAGTGAGAACTGCCATCTCTTTATCTTATCTCCCATAATGTAACTTTAAGTTTTTGTGTAAAAATAAAATCTCCGCTTTAACCCCAGTAACTGTTTGTATTACATTATTTCACCAGTTTGTATTCATTTTAAGACTTGGTGCTGTCTTCTTGTTTACAATTTCCGTACATATTTCAGCATGAATTTTCCGATAAAGAATTACATAGTCACTTTTTGGCATTGATGCGCTTTCTTTTGGTTCGTTCGTTTCTGGATTTTACGTCCACTTCCACCACCAGCATGGGTGATATCGTAGAAAAGACTTTCACTTAAATCACCCATTCCTTATCACTGGTTCATGTGATAAATAACGGGAAAAAAGAGAAAAAAGGAAGACAAAATATCCTACATAGATTATTTTCAGAAAACGTCCCGAAATTCTATCTTTCAACTAAATCGTATAAAATTGCCACAAAATCACAATAGTCTGCATGAATACACATGTGTAAGAACACTAGTAGAAAGGAATTTTCAGTGCCTGCAAAATCTTAAGTGGAGACGCACATGATTTGATGTTTTTCTGAAAATTACTGTAAAATTATATTTGAAAACTTCTTAAATACGTTCTCACTTTATAATAATTTAAAGAAAATTGTCAAATTATTCTTACCAAATATCTTTAAAAAATATAATCCTTACAAGAGCAAAGAAGAACGGAATATGATATTGGTATCAGATCTTTTGATATCTTTTCCTTGTTCACTCGGTACACTTCGTGTAGTTAATATCTGATAATCCTTGTGTAACAGAAGCTCTTTCAATTGGTTAGACCGCAACGTGTTTTCTTATATGTATGCACCCATTCGATCATGTCACATGGGATGTTCTTTTCACCATAGATCCAATAAAAAAGAAAAGACTACACTCACTGAAATGATCCTATTATTTCGATTGGTCGTTTCGCTTGACAAACGCTCCTTGTTTGCGCAAGAAATCGAGGAGACGAGTCTATACTCTGTTACATGGCGCGCTTTCCCCCTATTTTTAGACGTGTGATATATACGTACGAAGCTGTTCTAAGGTAATGAGTAATTCTGAACACGTATCATGGCAAATGTAGCCAAGACAACCAACATTAGGAGAAATAAAACCAAACGACACAGTTGATGACCCAACCGCACCCTATCTATTCATTTTCTTGCAAATTCAATTTTTAGACATTTTATTTGTTTTGAAACTCCCGATTTTTTTATCTATAGTTAATTGCTCAAATAAAGAAATAGGCGAAGTTTCCTAATGTGCAGCCATTGAATTCTCTTATACGCCTTTTTAATTTGGCGTGGGAATATCATTATTGTTTATTAATCCAGATGGGATAATGTGCATCATGTACACCAAATCTTCCCATAAACATACCAATATGTCTATACTTACCTTTAGACCGATGTGCAATGGGGCGGATATGTTACATTTTTTTGGCTGAGTTGTGCACTCCCGGAAAGAAGCATGAAAATTTGGCCGGGGGGAGGGGGTAATTTAATAAATGGCGGGATCCACGACGTTACTCCAGCCGTTCCCGCCAAAAATTGAGAAATTCAGATTGGCCATAAATCACCTTCTCGTCCATAAAATTTCTGTAAGTGCCCCGATTTCAATGATCTTGATGTCTATACCTATGTTTTTAAGGTCAAAGGATCCAGTAAAACACACACGAAGACTCATAGTGTTCTCCTTCATAGTGTTTTCTAAAAATGGTCCCAATTCTAATCAAACGGGTGAATTGTTTACACCTTCTCCTTTGCTAAACGGATATCAAGAATGCATTATGTTCCATTTCATGGAAACTAGCTATTACTCATCAAACACAAACAGTCCACGTTTGATTTCAATCACCATTTTATATATGCACACGATAGTGTTATAAAAAATATTTAATAAACGTCTGAACTTTCTTCACAAATCCGATATATTCTGTGAAAATACATTTAACAAGGTATCAGTATCATTCTATTTTCAGAAACAAGTGATTGTCATCTAGGCAATCACATACCTAGCCAAAAGATTTAAACTTGCTCTTTGGGCATGTGCTACAGCTACATCTGTTCAACCGACCAACTGACCAACTGGGACATTTGTGCTCCTTGTGGAACACTCATAAGTCCATCAGCAACAGGTTACTCGTCTCTGGCCACCAATTTATCAGCCTTTCATGAATTGAACAAAGTGTCCCGACTAGATGTGATAGCATGGAATAAACGATGGTAAAGCAGAAATTTAGATGGGCTAAATGTTGTTACACCCTGTGTAATGCAACAAAAGTGGAGAGAGTCAGGAAGCTGCCAGAAGAAGCTTGTATGGACACAACCCAACCGCCGCGTAAAAACACCTTCGTAGTTCAACCACTTCAACATGTCCCGTGGATACAGTCGTGCCACATAAGTCAGCTTGTCGTTTCTGTGATAGAAACCACGGGAGATTTACACAAGAGCCAACGCTATCCTATTGCGAATCTGTAACAGAATTCCACATGACTGTTCAGGCTGGCAAGAGCCAACGCTATCCTATTGGGATCTACGTGATGGTCTTAAGTAACCTAAACGGTCGTCTATAGATATCCCGGCCTCTAACCCGGACTAATTTAACATCTGACGTGATCTAAAGGAACTTTGTTTTTGTACTAAATGTTTATCGTCCGCTTCCACCGAAGGCGATTTCGCAAACAAATTGCCTGTTTTTTATTTTTTTATTATTATCTTAGCGCACGCGCAGGTCTTTCCTGTAGGAAGAAACGGGAGTAAACGAAGAAAACCCACGAGATTGAGAAGGATCTCCAAGCCACAAACGCTCACACCAGGGATCGAAACAATAACCGCAAGCCAGTGGTGACCGGCCAGCAGCTAGAGGTCGAAGCGTGACACTCTTTACCACTATGCCATCCCATCCCTAAGGAACCGGAATCGCGCTCTTTCTTTTAAAGATGATACTTGCATGCATCAAAGACTGACCCCAGAGGAACCCCGGGAATTTGGCCAGGCACTTCCTGTACCTGATTGATCACCAGTACAGTAACTGCCCTGTATTTAAACAGTGTTCTATCACGAGAGCTGAGGGGGCAAATGCGGATGGTGCTTGCTAAAATTATGACTGAATTTGGATTACCAGACTTGGACGTAGTCGGTCGAATGTATTTGCAAGTTACCTAATTAGCCATTTCAGCCCCCCCCCCAACACGCGAAAACTATAGCAATTTACTATTACTATACCAAGTTTCACCTCATGGTTAACATGTAGGCAAGGAACTCAAACAAACCCGACGACCATTGTGTTACAAATGGACCGATCTTAAATTCTAAACCGTACTTAAATGCCGAAGTTTGTGGATAATATTAGAGGTTTAGCCCTTTTATATTTAAGAATATTTGAAAACATAATGACTTATTTAAAGATAATCTACTCCCGAGCGAAGAGAAACGAGAATCTATGTCTGGTTATTTTCTCCGTGGTCTAGTCCAAAGGTCCCGTGTATACATTGACGTGCCCTTACAATATCCCTTGGCAGATGCAATTCCATCGATATACGAGTAGGCCATAGTGCACACTGTATAGGGTGTGTCCGTCGTCATTCGCCCAGTCGGAGAAGAACAGTAGGACGTTAAACCCCATTTCATTTTTGTGCACGTCGATTTACTATTTTTAAGAATCGGGTCGCCTGTACAACCTCGTCGGTTTTCTTCGGGTCTTCCGGTTTCTTCCCACTGCTAAAGACCGCTACACGCAAGCGAATTATTGAACCATGTCACTGTTTGTCCCGAAATGACATTGCTTGTGTCGAGTGTGCGTTAAAACCCACCTCTCTCTCTCTCTCCCTCTCTCTCTCTCTCTCTCTCTTTCTGTGTGTTTATTCCAGCTGTTAACATTGTGGTGGACCAAACAATGGCTTACAGTTAGCAAAACCGGATACGATTCCATGGCATTGTCCTGTGATAACCCGGAAAGTATTGTCCAAATTCGACTTCTGTCTTTCTTTAGTTAAATAAGTAAATCATTTCTTTTCGAAATGTAACCTATATTATTATAGTGGAAAGTGTCTAGCGTGGTAATACTATGTTAAGTGTTTTTTCAACACATTCTAGAAATTTTGTAGAAGATAGTTCAACTGTCGCAATTTATGTAAATCAAAGTAAACTCGTTAACCTCTTAAGGGGATGAAAAGGTGCGAAGTTGTACCATTTCGCCCTGTCTCCCTATTCAATGTTGTTCAACCAATTGTGTTTATATAGAGTGACCCATTCAGCAAATAAAATAAGATGAAATGAACGAGACTATAATACGTCCTTGTCTTTTCATCTTCTAGTTTAATCCATATTTTTGTCACCTTTCGGTCTGTTGTGCAATGTGTTCCTTTGCAAAAGCAGCGCTGAGTATCCACTCTTATAAAAAGTAGTACTATTTATTTTTAAAAAGTAGAAAACTTTTATAGCATGTAGAAGAATATTTACTTACATATTATAGGACTTTGTGCTATGGGTGTATATTGTAGTCACCCATGTCTGTCTGGCCTTGGGTGTTTGAATGTTCTAACACGTGCGCTTTTGATCATATAGACAGTTTGTGCTTGAGTAAAATGGCTTGGTGTTTGAGTCCACACTTATACGTGACATGTGGGTTTTCTAAAGATCCATTCGTTTTCCTCTCACAATTAAAGACTCCTGCAGGCAAGCGAAGTATGGAAATAAAATTTAAAACATACGTTAGTCCCGAAATGACATATATGTAGTTGTGTCAAGTGAACGTTTAATCCCACTCTTCTATCTATCTCTGAGCCCATTATAATATATTCCTGTTCACTGAAAGATCAGTTTTTGAGTGTTGAATTGTTTCCCATACACAGATACACCCCCAAGGTAATCAAATTTTGTAATGAAAAACTAAAACTCACCAACTCATTCAACCTAAATTTGGTTCCAAATTTCCATTGATTACTGTATCGAATTGAGCCTTAGGAGATATGCAACTTCGTGTTGGCTTCATCCGTCTTAATGATTTTCTGGCGATGGCATTGTACTTTGATTTCCATTGAGTAAGTGCTAGCCCAGTGGATATGCTTTAAAACCGCCAACCAACACTTTATGTTAAATGTATAAAACTTGTTGCCTTGCTCATTGTGTAGCCACTTCTGAATATATTCACGCGATGTACCTATGTCCCGATAGCGTTCACAAGGTGTATGGCAAAGAGGTGTAACTCTGAAATGAAAGTTCGCAGAACGCCATCTTCATTAGAAGGCTTTATCTCGCTTTAACCCCGTACATCTGATCAAAGCCTTCGTGTAATACCCTGTATTTTTAGGCACTAATTTCGATTGGGAACAAGGCCGGCTATTAGATGCCTGAATCGTCGCGAATACCAAGTCTGACGCTTTCAAACTAAAATGTCTACCTGTTATAATCGAGTTGCAAAGTTCAAGGTTCGTTCAATTTCAAGGCTTTATATTGCTTGATAAAGACTAGAGAAGCACAGTCGAAACGTAATTGTATATATTCCACTTCAACTACTAAATGTCACTGAAACAATTTAACTTTATAAGTTTATTAGTTTTGTCCTAATGATGATCTATAAAACTTACATATTGGCAACTGTACAGACTCTCACCCCCCGCCCTCTCTCTCTCTCTCTCTCTCTCTCTCTCTCTCTATTATGTCTGCTAAACCTAGATTTGAGCAGCATCCAGTGGCTTCATTTGTAATTTGTAAGATAATGAAAAATGAATATATTGAAAATTTCATTCAAATTACTTTATTTTGAGCTAACTTATTGATTATCCATAAGTGTTTAAATAATAGTTTCCATATCATTTGAAGACAAAACAAATAACCACTAGGCAGATTTGGCGCTATGACGCATCTTTAAAGGAGCTTAATCGATAATACTTGCGATCTAGAAATTGACCCAACGCATATAATAATATACATTTGTAATCTGATTGTATATGTACTGATTTACATTCAATGTTTCGGTTTTGACTCTAATTTGAAATCAGTTATGTCCAGCGAAATACGGTATGAGTCTCAACCGAATAGAAATATATTCCAGTCTATTGCGCATGCTCTACAGAAGTTATGGCGTCTTCATTTGACGAGAGTTGTGGAATATGTCTTGCCTCGTTCTTTCTGGTCACATGTTACAAATGACGCTGAGACACACTATGGATGATTCGTTTACCAATGGTAGATGTTTATTTTGTCTTAAATATTGGAAGCCTATCATTTCAAGGTAAGATAACAACATCAATGTTGATTTGAATTGACAAATAATTCGTAAGTTTAACGTGTAAGACTTTGGATGATATTGAGTTACTACTTTAATATCAAAGTAGACTTCACCGCTATTTAAATTCCTCCATAACAAAATGTAAAACCCCTGCACTGCAGCCTAGTCATGCGCTTTGTATGAAGACTGCAATGATTTTGCAAAATATAAAGTGTCTCTCGCGATTTTATTTACATAAAGCTGAATTTATGTTTTCTGAATTTAAATTCTGTTTGTGCATCTACTCTTTTGTTTATTGTACAAGTTACGTTCTGTTTTAATTAGGAATTTTACCTTGTCAAACTTTACATGTCCTGATGAAGAATGCAAATTTCCACTTTAATCCCTCCATGCAAACATCTAATTACTTGGTAAATTACGTTTAAGAAAGGGTCAAATCATGCTTATCGCGCATGCTAATTTCCTTAAATTGACTAACATCACTGTGCCAAATTGACATAATTTCAACAGGCATTATGTTGCTGAATCTGTTTATTGCAGGTCTTTCTTTCGGCTTTCAATGTTACATATAATATTAATTACACATTTAGTTACATGACCACAACCAATTCTCGATGCCTTAACACTCGATTATGTATCGGACCATCACTTCATGATTATGGCTCCTAGAGGTCACAATTTTCAAAAGATTTTGGTGAAACTAGAAATGCATGTTTATAACCCACCCCACAGATCATGGTTCCTTTCGATATTTACGCATATCAGATTGTAACTTCCTGAATTATGGTGTCTGATTGTACGAAAAATCGCGTTTCCAGCTCGTGGTCTCTCTGAAGGTCACAATATTATTATTCGATTTAAAAAAAAAGTTTGAATATATCACCGATACACCATAAAATTTCGTGAAAATCGGGCAAAAATTGACGGATAAGATGGCCGCCACTCGTACCCAAATACTGTAAAGTCTGGTATATCAAGATTATGGGCCCTCTAGAGGTCACAATTCTATAACATTTAAAAAAAAACGCGTATGAACTTACTTCATGGATTTGTTTGAAAAATTGCTTTTTTAGGTAGTGGATTATCTATAAGGGGTCATGATTTTCTTTCCGATTTTTAAAACCGTTTAAATATATCACGATTCCACCATATTAAAGGTTGAATTCGAATTTCGGGAAAATCAAAATGAAACTGCCCAACAAAATGGCCGTTCCTTGTACGCAAATTATTTAAAAGTATGTAATAGGAAGGTTGTGACTCCTCTAGAGGTCACAATTTTTATCAGTTTTTGATGAAACTTAAAACATATCCTTATATCCCAAAGATTTCGGTCTTTTTAGTTTTTTGCTTGTTCTCTCTCCATCTCTTGCAAAACGTGGGTGTATCTTGCCCGGCAGCCGCTAGTTAATAATGGATTGGTTGATATTCATTAGCAAATTACTAGATGTCCTCTGGAAAAATTTCTACGATAAACAACATACCAGGTTTAGGGGCCATCAGTGGAAGAGTTGATGTTAGTTAAAATATTCATAGTACGTGGTCATAAAATTAGAAGTAAGCGTGTAAACAGCCCATCTCGCCCGGAGCCACCAGCGCTCAGCTGGCATCATATTCGTGAATCAAGGTTAAGGTCCAGTGTTACGGTTGCAGATAGCATCGTAATGTCATTGAATAAAATTGCACCATGGGGGGCTGTGGGGAGAGACAAGTAAATTTTGAATGGAATTTATATTAAGTTTTTAAGGGAATTTATCACAGCAACACACTGTTGACTTCAAATTTCGTGAAAATTGAACCGAAGCTCTCTTACAAAATGGTCGCTCCTTGTATGCAAATTGTGCACAAGTATGTAATACTAAGGTTGTTGACTCTCTAGAGGTCCCAATTTTTGTCCGATTTTGATGAAACTTAAAATATATCTTTATGCTAAGATCCCTTTCGATATTAGCACATTTCAGACAAAAACGTCTTGGATTATGGCCCCTTGTTGTACGAACATTCATGGTTTTCTTTTAGCTAGTTCTCCATCCATCTCTTGCAAAAAGTGTGTATATCCTGCCTGACAGCCGCTGATTTTTTTATGCACACAAGAAATTCCACATAGATATTTAAGCAAAGCGAGTGGTGGCTGCTGACATTTTGTCTGAATATAATAATATGTGGCATTTATGATTTATGATAGGCAAATAATATCATAAAGTCGGTTACCATAGCATAACGATAATATTTTCTTTACAACAAACGGTGTTTATTTAGCATAATTAGACTACATAAATTTATGATAATGCAATGCTTGAATAAATATAAAAGCTAGTGTCATAATCAATGTCTACAATTATGGATTGATAGAAAAAATACAAAAACTGTAGATATGCAGTTGCAGTTAAAGGGGCATTATGTTGGATCGTATTTAGATCTGTAACAAATCTCCAGCACCCGATGGCATCGGGAGTTGATATGGCCTTTGTAAGTTAATCACTGTCTTAATAATAATATTTGATATGGCATTTAAGACCTAAAGAAAGACCTCTTGCATAATGCCTGTTTAAATCAAATATTAATAATGTGTCAAATTAAGAAAAAAAATTCTGGGAGTGTATTGAATTTTATTATCTTATCATCTATTAGTCTATAACCCACCAACTTGCTCTTGCCCAGTCTTGAATTAAGTTGAGCAATCTAACCCTAGAGCCTACCCCCCCCCCCCCCAAGCCACATATCCACTAAATTGGGTACAAATTCCATTTACATGAATTTATCGAAATCCAAGGATATGTTTAAAGGCAAAGCCAAAAACCAGTAATATAATTTAATACACAGCGTAAAATGAACATCCAACTGTGTGTATATATTATAGCATACTCGGAGCTGAACATTATTGGGCACTATTAAAGTCTAAACTTAAAGATACATTATGGGCGATTAGATGAAAAAACCCTGACAGTTCTCAGTACAATAGTTCAAAACTACATAATGTAAATGAAATTTGCTGAAAATTTCTGTCAAATTGATCCACTCTGAACCCAGACTTTAGCGATTGAATATTTCGGCCTAGCCTCGATCATCAGTACTAAAGTCGGTACGATAAAATTAACAGTCTCGATTATCCATTTCATGATTAAATCACGAATGAATGTTGGGGAGAAAATCGGACCATAATCCAGTAAATATCGCAGTCAAGCGAGTTGATTATGGTTTCGATAAGTTAATCAATGTCTAAATAAAGACCTGCGATAGACAGATTTAGCCCTTGCATGATGTACGTTTAACAAACTAACTATATGTATACAGGTAAATGATACTTCTCTGACTAACCAATCACATTTCAAAGAACCACTCTTAATACAACAACCTGTTTTAGCCATGGAGTTAATGAAAGGTTTCATCCCCTGTCGTAGAAAATCAAATCAAAACCGTACGTGATCTGTCACGACATCCATGGCACCAATGGTCACGTGTTTCAGTGTCCTTCAACTTTGATCACAGAATGCATACTCTAACCTGATCAAGATTTAATTGAAATAATAAGCAGGTGATTTATGATTTCCACCCCACGAATTTGCCGTGGTATCATCTAAAGAGATGATGACCTTATTATGATCAAAATTTGCTGTAGAATTAAAACTGATTATGCAACACCAAGGCAAATTGAAGATTTGATCTTTATGCCTACCATTCTTTTGGAATTCCTATAATGACCTGTAAATAACCACGGTAAGAATATAGCAATTAATTGTAAAAATATATGTACTTGTTTGGGTGTCGATTTCCTCTATTGAAGTGCGATACAATGTCTTTGTGATGACACAAATATATTTCCATTGCCTGCCTAGATGTATTTATTTTAAATCTATGATTATTTACTGAGTTTAACAGGAATATACATCAAGATGACCACAACCTAAAAATAAACACTTGAAGTGTTTGTTGCATACTATTTGCAAACCCAACCCGTCACGATCAAGCCTTCTAATCATTTCCGCCGTTCTTGTTACAGGCAGTGGGAGAGTTGATGTTAGTTAAAATATTCATAGTATGTAACGAAAGATGTCTGTATAGAGCCTGATGTGGTATTAAAACTAGGAAGTGTATAAAACAGCCCACCGCACCCAGTGTTCACAAGCGACCCGCTAGATTGAGTTCTAGAGCTATTGTTGGAGCTAGCATCGCGAAGCCTTAGGCTTTGGGGCATAGGAGACTGAAGAACAGTGGTTTCTGCACTGACATGGACAAGGTATGACAACTGCGCCGTTTCGAGTGTTTTTTTTTTCTTCTAAATTTACTAGTTGGTGTGTATTAAGGATCGAAAGAGATTAACTGGTCATGCAGTCTCGATGCGCTGGTCTGTTGTCCTAAAGTGTTTAACGTCCACTCCCACCGAAGTTGATATCTCAGACAAGTTGTCATATTTACGTTGCAGTGGAAGGAAACCGGAATAACCCACGAAGTGGAGAAGGTACCGCTCACACCAGGGATCGAAACCACGACAGCAAGCTAGAGGTGACTGGCCAGTTGCTGCTGAAGTGCGACCCTTCAGGCTACTAGATCGTCCCAATCCACTTCTGAGCTGGTTTCAACAGATATACGTAAAATACAAGGTGTCAGTGTACTGTCACACGAGGGTACCGTTTTTGACCAATCCGCATGGCCAGTTATACTTCCCATCTAAATTAAAGCTTATTATATATGCCAGTACATGTATATCATTTGGTTAGTTTGCTTACGTGTGCGCGTATGTGACATGGAGATAAGGGCACCTTCTCAACCTCGTGGGTTTCCTCCGGGCACTCCGGTTTCCTCCCACTGCTAAAGACCCTTACGCGCAAGCGAATTATTGAAATAACATTAAACCATATGTTAGTCCCGAAATGACCTAATTTGTGTCGAATGGACGTTAAACCCCATTTCTCTCTCCCTCTTGCTTGTGTGTGCTGAAATTGAAGATGCTATTGCAATAAGCTGGACAAGTGCCTTTTCACAAATTTTGCATATTATTATTTTTAGACCACAATACTAAAATTGACACAGAATGTTAGAAATGAGCAAAAGGAAAATCTGCTGAAAATAGATCTATTTGAAAAAACCAAATGAACTTATTTAAAAACAACTGCACCTGAGTGCAAAAGCATCCCCGATTGGACTTGGGTTTGAGCCGCCTTCTTAAATACCGAGATCAATTTGAGGACTCAACCAGTTGACTGATTACATCTATTGACTATAACGTTGACGCATACCACACTGTGCTAAAAAAAACGTCGTTTCAAATTTACAATTATCTCACGTAACCGCACGGGGTCTCAGGTCAGTAACATGTGTGGTCAGTCTTTGGTAGAGACCCTAGTTGATCCAATGATCTGAGCTTTCTAAATTAGGCATGCTGTGGACTTCGACATACAAACACCCATCATCATCACAAAAGGTGGGAAGAACGTAATCTACATTTCTTAATGCCTGCGTCAAATGAGTTCAGTCTTTTAAGGAATAAATATTTAATTATTTCCTGGATTGCCCAATGAGTATCAAACATGTCAAAGCTGTTGAATGCAATTTGGTGGATTATAATCCCTTGCAAACTACAAACTGTGAATTCCTAATCGGAGTATCGAAAAATGGTTGAATTCTGTTCAGTATTTTCAAAGATATTATCTCTGCAGACGATATATAGACCGATGTGTATATTTTTGTGGACCTAATAAATTGGATAGAATCCAAACATGGGGATTATCTACCGTTGATATTTTGGTATCGTTTTCTTTAAAGGTTATATACTCCTATTGGGTACATTTTAGCGTGGATTAAGTTGTGAAATGATCAAGACTAGAGAAGCCATTGAAGCAATAGATGTATTGGTTGACATCGAATCGATCCAGATGTTTAGTGGGTACCTTTAGCGAGATCAGTGTCAAATAAATACAGTAGTATTAAAGTGAACCGGGGGAGCATTTCTACTGTGGAAGCAGACGCAGCCGCCAAAGTGGGGGGGGGGGGAGAACTAGTAACGCCAGTAGCGTAACGTGGGTTAACACATACAATGTATTCCTGAAGCAATGGCCCAAGAAATCTCTCTCTAGCCATTGATGTATTGGGACTGAAAACTTTAATCTTTGCGGGAGCGTGTCCTGAGTTAACGGGAGTGACCTCTTTATCAATCTGTTTCACAGAGAATTACTTAGGAATTAACTCTGTAACAGATGAGTGTCCATAGCACGTGCGTTGACTGCAGTCATTGGCTCAACGGCTCGTGCAATGTTTACTTAACACCTAACTGCTTCGGGCAAAATGACGCGTTTTACTCATTTTAATACCCATTTACACTAAATAGGAAATATTTTTTAACTACAAATACTTCAAACGTCTTTATTTATTTTTCTTTTACCTCAAAAATATGTTTGAGAATTTAATTTGTCCGTGTAAAAAAGTTAATATGCCGTGCTCATTAAGCCTCGACGATGTCATGCTTATCAGTGATTGTAGCGGCCAAGCGAATATTCACTGCGGGATCAGTTTGCCTCTTTATATGTTACCCTTGGATGCATTTTTGCACTCACTTGGGTAAATTTAGCCGTCGCTCGCTGAAATTCGCTATTTGAACGAAAATTCTTTGACTCAAATCTCCGATATAAATTCTATAAACGTGCCTATTTGTAGCCTGACAATTATTACAGCCTACCTTTAAATATTTATCATTTTTTTAAAAAGAAAATCCGTGAATTATATATTTTATCAAAAAATCGCAAGCCGTACGTATTTCTATCGAGTTTGTTGAAATACAATGTGTAACATTGCTGTGTGGTCAAGATGATAAAAAGATTTAATCTGTTGTGCACTGGTTGATTGAACGTATTCATTTCGTGTGTTCTGGCGTAAAATAGCCGCGTTTGTCACTAGACGCTTTACGGAAACATATTTTGAGCTCTGGTTAATCCCGATTGATTTTGTTACGTAGCAATGTACTGGTTGCTGAGCAGGGCCCTGTTTCACGAAATTTTAACTTAAGATAAAATCCAATTTTAGTAGATACTTCAATTTTGATTGGCTAAGCACTAAAATCAATATAATATTATCCAATCAAATTACTAAAATTGGGATCTTATCTTTGTTAAAATTTCGTGAAATAGGCCCCTGGTTGTTAACCAGCCATAATTTAGCACGGAAATCTGCGCCGAGACGGCAGTGTTTGAGTGTGTGGGATGAGGTCTAATATTGTGAGGCGTATGGGTTTGACAGCGGTCGGGACAAGGCAAGTATCACACCCCTTACTCGTACTGCCAGTGGTTTCACCGATAAACATAAGAGTTAAATTTAACAACAGAAAATTTATTACAAAAAAAAAATGATTTGCGACAGTAGCTACTGTAATTAATATAAGATTACAGTAGCTAGATTAAAACTTTTAAAACTCTATAGAGTCTATTATTTTTTTGTGTCTCGGATTTTTGGCTTGCCCTAAGGCACGTGCCAATGGTTACTCTGGCACTACCTTCTACCAGTCCAGTATTTACATGTAATTAGTTACCCGAAAGAACATGTTTTTTTTCAAAATGAAATACTTTGATAGTTAAAGTAATTCACTTCCATGCCTGGTTGCTCTGCTACTTTTTAACACTCAGTCCCGTCATGGGACTTCCAGGGAGGCGTAGCTGTATGGCACGCAGTCCGGCAGATAGTAGGCGGCAACAGTGGCAACTCACGCGAACCTCTCACAGTAACACCAGTGCTCGAAGCTAATGTACCATGCGGTGTCCTACCGGAACCAGTCTTGTCGAGGCGTTGCCACCATTCCAATTCTGTCCCATGAAAGAGATAAGCCTCTGAATTTATGCGTATAATATTCTCCACTCTCATTACAATGCACTATCTAGGTAATCATTCCCTCTTGAATTAATGCAATGGAACGTTCTTGGTCTTCAGGTGCCACCCTTGGCGCCTTAAACAGAACTGTAAGAGTTGTAGCTTTTAAAAACCATATCTTATGTCCAATGTTTGCACAATAAAATCGTGATTTCCACATTACCATTCTGGCGGGTGTAAACGATTCTGAAGATTAACGTGCATCTCTGAAACGCGATTTACTATCATCCATTGTCTCAGTATAACATAAACGTCGTGATTCACTTCGGTTGCAGTTGGTGTTACAGATCATCAAGCCCGTAGCTAGCTCAAAAATTGTTAGGGGGCAGAGGCTTCTGAGGGCACCGATTGGGCTTCTGGGGGCGCCGATGTATACCTACACTCTCCATGAGCGTACGGGTTCGATTAATCTTGGAGGGGCAGACACAGAAATACCCTCAAAAATTTCGGGTAATAGACCAAACTGATCCCGCAGTGAATATTCGCTTGGCCGCTACAATCACTGATAAGCATGACATCGGCGAGGCTTAATTAGTACGGTATATTAACTTTTTTACTCCGACAAATTAAATTCTCAAACATTTTTTTGAGGTAACAGAAAAATAAATAAAGACGTTTGAAGTAATTGAAGTTAAAAAATATTTCCTATTAAGTGTAAATGGGTATTAAAATGAGTAAAATGCGTCATTTTGCCCGAAGCAGTTAGGTGTTAAGTAAACATTGCACGAGCCGTTGAGCCAATGACTGCAGTCAACGCACGTGCTATGGACACTCATCTGTTACAGAGTTAATTCCTAAGTAATTCTCTGTGAAACAGATTGGTAATAGACGTCTAGGAACGCCCCACCCCACCACGAGTTATCTTGCTGCTATTTCAGTCCCTGAATACAGTAAGTGGTCTCATATAGCCTAACTTATCAGTCGTTTATAGTCCACGGAGACGGGACCGTCAGTAGCAAATTTTGGAAATTTAACTGCCGCAAACGTGTTTTCTTGCTATTCCAGCCCGTGAATACAGTAACTTTAATGTCGTCCAATATAGCCTACAGGTGGCTTACCTGAATCCCAAACAACCAATCGATAGTCGCGGGGTATGGGGGGGGGGGGGGCTGGATTATAATTTGTCAATGCAACTGCATTAGTCCGATTGGATGGTTGGATTTTGAGCATAGAGAAAATTTTAAAAATTTAACCACTGCATATGCGTTGTTCTGCTAATCTAACACATGAGTTAAGCAACTTCAAATTTTCCAATCGTTTTATAACCGAAATCCCACTCTTTTCCGACCATCCAATCGAACTAATGCAGTTGTATTCACCAATTATAATCGATGCCCAAAAATGTGGCACAAAGAAGAGATACTCTAGGCAAAATGTTTTAATCATAGTCAATTCAGTACAAATTCGCGGTATTCAATTTAAAGAACAGTCAATTAGTCCAGGATGAGGCACCCCACAAATTATGTCGCTTTTGGACGCCCCATTGATCAAGTCGCGTGCGCACAAAGATAAAACCGTTTTGGGTGCCCCATCAGCTGTGGTGTTGTGAGTCACTATGAGACGCCTCATCGTTAAGGGGGAGGGGGGGCGGAGCCGCTCCATATATAGCGACATTATTGGCGAGGCACCCATAAAACTAAGTCACATTGGTTGGGCGCCCCGCCAATCTCGCCGTGGGCGCCCAACCAATGTCACTCGGCTTTATGTTGCGCCCATACTGATATTGTAACGTTGGTCGTTGGCCTCGTATTACGTCCAATGCGAAGGGTGCCTTTGGGGCTCATTGGGGAAGCCGATTTTTCCCCAATGGGGAAAGGGGCCTTGGGCGCCCATTGGGAACGCCAAAATGTTCTAGGGGAGGGGGTGTTTCCCAATGGACAAAGGATGCCTTGTGCGCCCATCGGGGGTGCCGATATTTTCCAGGGGTTAGCTGCCCCCCCCCCCCCCTCCTACGCTAGCTACGGGCCTGATCATTGCACCTTTTGTAAAAACATTTATTCTGCCCTAAATGCCTAGAAATTTTACACAAAACGTATCAGAAAAAAGCTTAAAGGTTTGTCGAATGCTCTAAAAGGCGTAATTTTATTTTTAAAAGTGTCATTTATGAACATTATTTTAAACAGCGTTGATGTTTTTAGTTCTTTAGGGCGAGTTAAGTTTACTTTTGCGCGACTGTAAAATTCATGCTAAAGAATGCACACGTTTGATGAGAAAAACGAGTTGACAGTGGTGAATGAAATATCATCAATCGCTCTTAACCGGGAAACGGCCTCATTATAGATGGTAAAAATATTCCAAAGAGCCACCAGCAGAGTCGCCTACCAAAACATATGTTAGCTATCTCCACTCCTGAAATGAGAATGGATACAAGGTGTTTTTAGAAAGAGTAAAGGCTTATAATATATATAAATTGCTTTAAAGTGTGTGATTGTGTCTTAGTCATTATCGGTGAATAATATTTTCTGATGGGAGGATGTTTTTGGAAAGGTGAATACGTCTCTCATCCCATGTGGATTTGATGTTTAATGAAACCATAGAACCTCATAATAATATTCAATAATATCTCCGTACAAGAAACACGACCGCAAGAGACTCGTACAAATAACCATCCAAATAAAGAAAATAACAAGTGGGACCAAAAGTTCAAATGCTAATTTGCTGAGAATAGTTACAGTTGTGCCATTTGACGCCCATTGTGACGTCTGTGTTTTACACAAAAAAAACAACAAAAACGTCCATATTGATAAGGTTGGGACCAAGCACAGGTCATATCCAGTTATTTTATAACTCTTCATATGACGTGAATTTGTTGACTCTTTCAGCGAATTCAATGAAAACGACAAAGTAGGAAGGGCAAAGAAACTATTGATACAGCAGCCAAATACATAAAGACATAATAGTTGCTTGGAAATAATAACCAATTAAGTACCTTTGGTAATCTTTAGAGCATTCCCAAAGTTAATTTTATCTGAAACATCCACCTACTTACGAAAATAGATAAAAAAATATTTTTAATGAGACGATTTAGCTTCAAGTAAAGAAAACGGAAGCTGATATCAATGCCTGACAATTCCTTCGGCAGACAGCAAAGGTCAAAAGTTTCAAAATGGCTGACATGACGAACATTCCTACCGTATCATTCTGTCGAAAAAAAAAATTTTCCGCTTAAATTTTTGAAGAACCCGATCAAACTTTGTTTACATTATGGATGTTTATGGATTTGAAAATTTCGACCCTTGCAAATCGGTCAACGGCATACTATTACGTTAATGGGCAGACATCATGCCACAGTTGCTCGGTCATCTGGTATATTACAAATTAGCCCAATTTTATCAAATATACGTTGACGTAACTATGGCTTCCCGAATGAAACATTTGCCCAAATATGGTAATTATGCGCCCTAGACTTTTTATATAAATTAAACCAGCGCGGTTAAAGTTTCTTTAGATATCATACAAAGTTCGGAGAGACCATCCAGCAGGTTTTCCAGAGAGGGCGAAATGGCTTAAAGATCGGGCGTGTTTAATTCAAGCTGTAGATATTATAATAACCCATAATAGTATGTACTATCATAGATGTTGTCGCTTCTTGTATATCTTATAACATCAATATAAAAAGTGAACATCTTGAAAGTCTGTTGGGTACAGTTACTGGCGACAATGCCACATCCATTCTCTTTGATGCCGCGACACAGGATATGTGTCATCATAGTGCTACACTATAACGACCATGTCCGACCGTTCGAGTCATTTGTCCAGTCAGAACAATTTAATCGTATTTAGTTGAAAAAATTAATAAAATGTAATTAAAGTTTAAGACAAGATACAAGTGGATAGTTTCTGGCATGATAAGTCAATAATTTACCCTATATAGTTTGAAGAATGCAACTTTTATGGGTTTGTTTTATGAGGTTTTGGGGGGTGGGGGGAATCAAACAATAAATTTGTCTTGTGGGCAATCATTCCATTTCAGTGAAAGAACCAGAAAACGTGCCTATATTAAACAAAAGTTAATTACGCGATAACACAATAGATAAAAGTTCTTCTTTTATTTACCTGGTTAAATTTCTCCATGTTAATTTTATTTAATGTTTTACTGAATAATCAGAGAATTATGAGATATAGTTGGATTTCTAGACATAAATAGAACACACCCTGGCACCTGGAATAAAATTGATTCCATGAAATGAATTAAGCCTCCCGTGAGAAATTCATTTCATTTTATTTATGTCCTCCTTCAATATTTACCTTTAACATTTATTGAACTCAAAAGTAGAACAGTACATGTTAAGGTAATTGCGATTCATTGTAAATATCAATTAAAAAATGAACCTGTTTACGACTATTGCGTATTTCAAGAAGTACATTTAATCAATATCGCCGACGTAGGCATGTGTGGGGTATTACTCTTTGCAAATAGGAAAATCCCGAAGGTTTCTATAAGCTGTTTCTATAAGTAAAATTCCCATGAAATAAAAGGCCGGCAACTCATATTTCGTGTCTTCGACGCCTCTTGGGTAGCTTGTATTGTCCATAAAATTTGAGTTTATTTTCCAGCGGGATGGCAAACGCAAAATACGCCGATTGTCGACAGCCATTTAGCTATATGATTTGATGTACATATTAGGACGAAGAAGTAAATGTGGTTGAATTTTTTTTAAACTGGAAGTATTTTTATTTTTGTATGTATGTATCTTCCCGTAAACACAAAAGTAATTGAACTCCGTCTATTTTTTAAACTATATAATGTACTCGTCCATCACAAAAGGCAGATAATATTTTAACCACGCAATATATATTCATTATATATATGTAAATACATATAAGACGAATGCTCGAGTAGTTGGCAAATAAAAGGGCGACCGAATGACTTGACAATATCATTCTCTCAAGGCAAACAAGGGGAGAAAAACTAAACATTACGACTTTACATAACCAGCCATGTAATCTACTTTCGTGTAAATGAAGCGTGTTTAGGGCATTCGGTGACTTGTCTGAATAATAATTGTCACGAATTCCCAGTTTGTAGACATTAATATATAATATTAATATATAATAAAATTATAATTTAATTAAATAAATGCTAGACACATATTCCTGGGGTATTGATAAATGTAAAATACATAAAGAACTAAAATTGAAAGGTACAAGGTTAATTCGGAACCGCCCCAAACGCACAGTGTGCACTCGTGGACTGATTTTTAAAACGTTCATCGTGTCTTAAATATTGGATATTAGGATCCCATATATGTTCCATATTTGTCTGTGAACACTCTACGGGTCACAATTTTTATCCGATTTTTACGAAACTTGAAATATGGGTGTATCCGAAAAAGATCTTGGTTCCTGTCGGGACCATAACTTCAGGGATTATGGCCCCTGGTTGTACGAACAGTCACGCTTTTAGTTTGTGGACACTCTAGGGATCACAGTTGTTAACCAATTTTGATTAAACTTAAAATGTAAATACTAATGATCTCGGTTTCTTTCGATATTCACGCGTATTAGATTGTAACGTCTGGAGTACGGCCCATGATTGCACACTACTTGTACGGAAATAGTGTAAAAGTCACAGTTTTTATACGATCTTGCTGAAACTTTGTTTACATTTCATGGGTTTCTACAATCAAACGTAGATAATGGAGGCTTCGTCGTATCTTAACTAATTTAAGATGAATAAACAACGTAACAAATAGTCTTCAAGTTTTGGCCAAAGGTTTTTTTATTTTATACACTCTTAAGTCAAACCCAAGCATTATCTACAAATCACATTTTTTCCAAGCACCTTTAAAATCCAACGCTCACATCTCGGACGCTCATGGCTCTTTAAAAAGAAATTGGAACGCGCCAAAATGCTGGCAGTACCTTTATTATCTCAAAAGATTCAATGATTTTGTGGTGACCAATAAAATACGATGGTAAAAACAAATTGACATATGAAGGAAAATAATAAATTCTGATTCTGGGATAAAAATAATAAGTCCGAAGTAAAAATTCTTGAAGCTGAGAAAATTTAATTTTGTTGGTTTATTTGATAAGAAGAAGGAATATCTATAAAGATTGTAAATGTTAACACACCTACTTTGTAAACTTTTAAGCCTGCAGTAAGAGCTTTATTTTGACGACATAAATGACCTTGAGAGTTGCGACGTTTTTTAAAGATGAATGAAACGTCTATATGAACCGCAAACGTGAAAATCCGGTAAACAAATTCTAGTGGTCCACTTTGCAACACTGTCTAGTGTACTTCAAGTCTATTTCATTATCTGTAGTTAGAACAAAATGTGAAAAAAGAGAGAGAATGTGCATTATTTAATTTTTTAGATAGCGAAATGAAATGATGTGGGATTTAACGTCCGACTGGTTTAAATAGCTAGACGTACTCCATCATGAGATAAGAGGAATAGCAATTACTACGTTTGGCTCATTAGAATAGCTTAGCCTAAGAGGAAAATGTTCATCATAATAAAATGATACACCACTTTTTGTCACCCTCACTCAATTAGAATCACACTTTTTGTCACCCTCACTCAATTAGAATCAGAGTTATGGTGTCCAAAAGCCTCAACCAATCAAACTGCTTATCATTATGCTTAACCTGAGCAGCAAGATCTCATCATGAAACTCAGTCAATACATTCACCTACTGAACATGCACACCAAGTACCACCCTTGAACATTCTACCTTAAGGGCATTGTGAAGTCTAAAATACACATTTTAAAATCAACCCTCTTCATTTTTTTTTTATTAAGATATGACATTTTTTGTTAATTGAGGTGATAAACTGCATATTAATCACCAGAAAAACCATATATATTTACCAACTGTGTTCCAAACTTGTCCTAAAAGCATGATAATAAAAGGGTGCTGATGACAACAAATATCAAATTTTCGCAGTTATGTCTGCATGAATTTTTATGAAATTTGGCATGAACAATGCTTCTTGCAATCAAAAAAAAACCAAACATGGAACAATTTTTGGCACTGTGGTTTGTCTGATATCCATTAAAAACCAATGAGTTTTTTAAGAAATTTTTTAGTACATGCTAAAAGGATATATTGAAAATCCCCACCTTGGAGTGAAAGTACAGGTTCTAAGTGACATTTCCACACCAAAAATGTTATAAAATATCAACTCACAAAAGATTTTGTCATTTTCAGTAAATTCTTTGAATACATCCACAAGTTTTTAAATACTACAAATGGGATGTTAACAGTAAATATTTATTTCAGTGTACTTTTCAGCGGCTCTCAAATTATTTTTATACTTTCAAAAGTGGTAGTCTCCTACCATGAAAAAATCAGATGCAGCCATGTTCCAGTCAGGATAGATGGTAGACTGGAATAAGTGTGTCTTAAGAGGGAATTTGTTCTAAAGTCATATATTGATAGACATCAACGATCCAGTGTGAAATTGCTGCTGGAGGGCGGCAATGATTGTTTACTGTGGATGACGTGAACTGATCTAGGTCGGGGAACCTTCTCAATTGCTATATCGGGGAACCTTCTCATTTGCTATATAATTGTTTTTCTCTTTCCGCTTGTATCACCAGTATTAAATGACAAATATTCGGACTATTATGTGTCCTCAAGGTTATTTTACACATGGAACAAGTGTGCAAAGTCTTAATAAGATCGGTGTTGAAATGTTAGTGACTACTCTATGCCCCTAATTGAAAACAGAGACAGACTTGGGACTATAACAAGAATTGATATTCATTTTCATTATCTCAATACATGTATATTATATTGCAACAAATCTAGACATACACAATGATTGTTACTTTACAATTCATGCAAATACTACTGAATATATACAGTTATTATTACTAATAGCTAAAGTGTACTGTCAATATCACCAAATAATATCAATTCATCTTATAACATAAAACAAAACAACTTTGGCTTCGATGCCATCTGACCAGAGGCATACAGCCAACACCTTGATTGTATGCACCTTAAGACTCATGTATTTGGCCCATAAGTAATGAAAAAATGTGCGAAAGAAAGATATTTAAAATTTTGCAAAAATCCGATGAAATAAACTTTTTTTTTATACAGGGAAGCTGTACAACTAGATTGACGGAGATGATTTCAAATTTAATTTTTTTTTCTTAATTCATTTTTTGATTGAATGCCCCCACAACCTCCTGAAGAAATGGATGCCCCCCTGCATCATACTAGAACATGACATAAGCTAAGGGCATTATAATCAAAATAGAACCTTTTAACACAATGATTACTAAACAAACAGAATTACATATTACTGTACAGTTTATTGTAACTAATTTCAACATGAATATAACATTAAAGTTTAGGTATTCCCTCTTTCACAAAATAGTAATGCAATTCCTGAAGAACAGAACCAGATTATTTTATATAAAGGTAGTATCTGTTGTGAAAGTGAAATATCCTGAAAATGACTTGAAATTATTGCATGAATTCAATACAGATATTTTAATTATGAAATACCAATAAGTTACAAAAAATAAATATTAATCTCAAACCAACCTTAATTATGCTATAAAGTGATAAGACATATCACATAATTAAAAAAGTTAACTTAATCTATAAGTAACTATTGTTATACTCTCAGCTTGTAAACACAAAAACTGGATTACAATACAAGTTAACAAGCAACCACCATTTAATTTGATTTTGAGCTACTTCAATAAATAAAATGTTTCATTCAACAGTGCAAGATTCAGTTGTGACTATAAATGACGAAACAGGACAATTTTGGCTATAACAACACTGCAAGAGAATATAACCTCAACATTTAAAATTAATATATGACATTTAACAAAATGAGTACTGGAAATAAAATAACGTAAAGAGTATCAAGGAATTGATTCATAATTAAATAACTAAAATATGTAACAAGTTTCAAGTATTTGTGAAATTAACTTTAGTAAAGCTACTAATAAATTGCACACTATATGGCACCAAAATAACAGTTCTGCATGAAAACAGTCCATAGTTGCAAAAAAAACAGTATTGCTTCATAAATATTATGACTTGTTGAAAAGTACTAGTACATTATAAAATGTAAGTTAATTTATCAAAAAATGGTATTTTATTTATTTAGAAATATAGTCTTTTTGTATAAGTACATTAAATATTATGCTAGTAACAGATCTATTTACAATTTAATTGATATATATTTTGTAAATCTTAATAGATATGATATACAAGGTATTTGTATCACTCATGACACAAAACTTTTCAATTTCCAGCTTAAAGAATATGTGATGCATTTAGAATGAATACCTAAACAATAGTCTTAAACCATTTTCATCTAGAAACAGAAGTACATATATAAGTTTTATAAAAAGGTACATGTAAATATGTTTAACAGTTAGAAAATTGACAAATATGTCCCAATATTTGAGACAAAAACAGAATTTCAGTCGATACACAATTAAACAAGGGGTTGCCGAGCAAGATACGCCCACGTTTTGCTAAAGATGGACAGAAAACAAGCCAACAGTGAGGCTGATGTCCCCCGCCGAAATCCCAAAATAAATAGACGACACATATCAATTAATCTCATATTTATTTTTTTCAAAAGTATCGAGCAATCAAACTGTACACGAAGTGTCATCCAAAAGTGTTTTATAAAGAAAAATGCTAAAACCCGACGAGAAAAATGAAAATGTACCCCACGCTTGACAAAAGGGCCCCTCTGGCCAAGGGAAAGGGCCCTCGTGTCCGAGTCAATCGTTTCTATACACTGTTTGTTACTGTCAAATCCATTACTGAATGAGAATGCAGTCATTGTATTGGCATAAAAATCATTAATCAAGATGAACCTAAGTATCAACCAATCAAATTGCTTATCTCTGCCTACCCTAAGCAGAAAATGCTCATCTTCGAACTCCATCGTTATCTTGTCCCAAAGTATCAACCAATCAAATCGCTTATCTCTGCCTACCCTAAGCAGAAAATGCTCATCTTCAAACTCCATCAAGGCACTGACCTAATAAGCATACACACCAATTTTGAACATTTTAACTCAATAAGAAGGAGAGTAATTGTGTTCCAAAGTCTCGGCAAATCAAATTGCTTATCGCTCTGCTTACCCTTAGCAGAAAATGCTCATTATTGATCTTAGTCAAGGCATTACTGTAATGAAACTATACACCAAGTTTCATCACTCTCACTTAATTAGAACTAAAGTTATTGTGTCCCAAAGCATCAACCAATCAAATTGCTTATCTCTGCTTACCCTAAGCGGAAAATGCTCATCTTCGCACTCCATCAAGGCATTGACCTAATAAGCATATACACCAAGTTTGAACATTTTAACTCAATTTGAAGGAGAGTTATTGTGTTCCAAAGTCTCGACCAATCAAATTGCATATCGCTCTACTTACCCTGAGCAGAAAATGCTCATTATCGAACTTAGTCAAGGTATTACTGTAATGAAACTATACACCAAGTTTCATCACTCTCACTTAATTAGAACTAAAGTTATCGTGTCCCAAAGCATCAACCAATCAAATTACTTATCTCTGCTTACCCTAAGCAGAAAATGCTCATCTTCGAACTCCATCAGGGCATTGACCTAATAAACACATACACCAAGTTTGAACATTCTAGCGCAATTAGGAAGAGAGTTATTGTGTCCCAAAAAGTGTGACGGACAGACAGACAGACAGACGGACGAACCCATTCTTCGAAAGGCGGGGGACAACAAGCTAAAGATCTTTGGAATATAAACATACATTTTAAGTTTTATCAAAATGAGATGAAAATTGTGATCTCTAGAACGTCAACAACTTGGGTATTAAATTGGAACTCAACTGTCACTATGGTGTAACATTGATATACCTGCATGGTTTTTAATATCAAATCAAAATTGTGACCTCTAGAGGGTCAACTAATTGAAAATGTGATTTTTTTCGTACAATCAGGAGCCTGAATCCAAGAAGTTCAACAGGTCATAGTAAAAACTCCCCAGTAACAAACTAGACAAGACTGTGTAGATATAAAAAGGTTTTATCCAGGACGTGTTCAACAGGTGCTAATATTGAAAGTAAATGACCTCTAGACGGTCCACAAGCTATTTATCATACAATCAGTGGCAATAATCCATGATGTTACAATCCGATAAGTGCCAATATCAAAAGGAATCAAGATCTTTGAGAAACAAACCCATATTTCTAGTTTCTTCAAGATTGGCTATCAATTGTGGCCTGTAGCAGGTCCAATAACACATGTGAAAAAATGCAGAAAAACAGACAGGGGCGGCGAAAATATATTTCCAACCAAATGAAAATGTGGGCATATAAAAATAGTTTTTGATGGTCCAAAAATAATTAAAATCATTAATCATAATGTAAGTTATGGCCATTTAAAGTTCACAATATTTATTGGTATAACATTACCATCTTTAATGTTTTTTAAATACTTGTCGATGTCTGATCGATTAATTGTGATGAGTTAACATAGGTCATAGTCTATAGAGACTACCATTTTGTCCCAGTGCCTGCAAATGTAAACCTTTCCGACAGATACTAGTCCAAGGATATTACAGTCCAAAATAAAATACATCACTCATGATGCAATTCAAAGCTAGTGTCCCTTTGAATTGTACACCTGTGTATTATGTAAACAATAATTTTGATTTTATCATTTTCTTGGCTCATCTGGTGTTGTGTCAAGATGGTATCACTTTACCATCACCTTAAAACAAATTAATTAATGCATTCATTCATACAGTCTACAACATATTCAGATCTAACGACATTTCGCTCAATTACAGAACACTAACATTTACTTTCATTTTTACCAATTTCTTTCTTCTATATTTCTGTTTCTGTGGAATCTAAACGAGGTCTATTATCATTCTGTCTCCAAAATCTTGAAGCACTATTATTGTCACTGTCTTTGATTGTATTCACTTGCACTTCTTTATCGATATTCACAACATCTTTTTTACATTTCCAACAAATATAAGTCCTCTGAGGCTTGTGTTTGGGTTCTGGTTGTGTCAAAACTTTGGCTATTAATGTCATAGGAACAGTTTCACCATTATTCCCCCTTTCTAAACCCAATTCCACATCACTTTTTGTTTGTAGATTATTCACTGAATACACCATAGCTGTTGGAGGGAATGTTGCTATGGGAACACGTATTAATTTGGATTCCTTTGCTGAAGAGTTTTCCATGTTTATTTTTTGTTCACTAGATAAATGCTTTTTAACACGATCTTGTAAATCTATGGGAAGCTGTAAAACAAAATATTTGGTAATCAATCTAAAAGACACTATAATGTATAGTTATTTCCCTTGATTCATCATTAATTTTGTCATTCAAAAGGGCACACAATGGGTTTTAAACCAAACTTACAATTTGCAGAAAAGTTGTTTTAGCAAAACTCCTTCAAAACTTTGTCCTATATTACACTACAAAAAGAAGCTATAGTGATCAAGGGCAATAACTCTGAAACTAATTATTCGTTTTTTCATCTTATGAACATAATAAACTTTGTGTATAAATGTGTATAACTTGAGCGAGCTGAGCGTGGAGCGGTGACAACCATAAATGATCACATTAAAATATGGTGTACAAAAAGGAGGATATCTCGGTAAATTAAGATTTATTATGACCCTATGAACAATTTCTGCAAAATTAAAAAGAAATCAGTCAAGCACTCTGACCTGTAGATTGTTTCAGAGAAATTGTGAATAAATAGACGAACTGACAGATCATTCATTATATTTGACCCTATTATAATGTGATTTTCTTTTATGAAAAAAAGTTAAATACTTACACAATCCAATTTATGAGCTATAAAATTAGACGGTTTACACTGTAATAATTGTACAGCCATGTTACAATCTTTTCTATATCTTTCCTATTAATAAAATAACAATACCACAAATATAGATAGGTTGCCCGACAATGAAACGTACGCCCACAGCAGGTAAATCGTTGATGCATATTTATTCTTTGGTAAGTAATGAGGGGCATTAACAGGACAATTTCGCAAAGTCAGATTATAAATTTTGTTGTTTCAGAGTTCAAGGTTTTACAAACTGAAACAAGCGCATGAACTCAGGAATTAATTTACAGAAATTGTTGAAATTCGACATAATTTTTTGTTTTACTAATTTAAATAATGCATATAAATTAGATAATTAACGGAAAATCATTCAAACAATATGCGTCTTTGTTTCAGCAATTTAAATGATGCATATAAATTTCATATAGATCATAACTTCATAAAACCCAAATTGCTGAAATTCAATAGACTTTCTTCATTTCACTAATTCAAATGATGCATATAAATTTCATAATAGGCTTCTTCACCTCACCGAAGAGCATATCAATTTCAAAAAAATTAGATGATAAATGTTGTCTGTAGACTGTTCTTAAGTATGTGTGGACAGGGGCGACTGCAATATACAACCACATTTCCTTGTGGGCGGATAAAAACAAGAAAGAATTTTCTGATTTGAGAAAAAAAACCTCTCTGCTGAACGTGAGGCTGCTCTTTAAGTTAATGGTCACATACTAACAGAAAATTACACAATACTCCATTTTTTTCAATGCCAATGCAAAGTTCATCATTTTGTTTGGGGCTGGGGGCTGGGGACGATTACCATTACATATTATTTTCAACATACATGTAATTTTTTTCTGCTTTTGCTATCCACTGAATTTTTATGGATAAGACTAGAAACATGGGAGAGGGATGTGACTTGTAAACTTTGAGCAATAGATGTCGGCTGTTACTCAAAGCCACAGAGAAAACAAGTTACTCATAAAGAGATCAGTAGATCCGCAGTCTTTGATAATAGCTTTATTTCCATTATATAAAGAAATTTTATCAATTTTTAGAGGACTAGAAAAAGCCAATTTACATTACAAACTGTCTGGCTGCAACTAACTGCTAAATTGTCTAACTTTCCAAATATCAAAACAAATAACAGATAATCCTTAACAAAGAAGTGTGTTGTTTATATGTATCTCTCATTAAAAAATTACATTCTATCCATTGTGCTGTTATTTTTTAAATTTAAATATATGATAATGACAATATTTTCTGGATATTACTTTTGATAATATCTAAGTGTTTATCAAAAATTTCATCTGATTGATTTATTTTTATCATTGTTGTATTTTGGTGTCTTAGATTTTCACAATAAACACTGATACTGTTTTTCAGACAGTATAAGTAATTGAGATTTGAAGGAATCGCGCAGATTGAATATATGAGAATCCTCTTATTTAGATTCTTGCAAATTGCTGGCCCTGCAACTCGACTAAAGAAGACTCCAAATGATTTTGAAATAGACTGTTTTGAGCTTTCTTATCCTTTATCAACTCTCAGTCATAAGTCCTGTTAATATTAATCTGTATCTATCCGCTACATGTACTTACATTTTCATCTTCTAAGTCACAGATGGTTAATTTAGCATCAACAAGTTTAGAGGTAGTAGATGCTAATTCACGTTGTAAATCAGTTTTCTCGGTTTCAAATTTATTAACCTAAAATAATAACATTGACTTTCTATAAAACCGTATTAAAAAAGAACATTCATGCTGTAAAACAAAAACCTAAATAAAATTATCTGGATAATCCAGTCAAACTCCATTTTTTACATGTGTAAAATGGAAGCTGTCATGCAAAGTGTTTTCCAAAAGCTATATATGGTGAAAAACACTATCGATACAATTTAAATATAAATTTGATGCTTGAATGTAGAATAACAGAAAATCTGAAGCTTGGCAAACTACTGCATACTTCATTGATGTGTTTAACTGCTGTTAAAAGGTGTCTTATCTTAAAAGATCACAAAACTCTGTCTAGTAATCAATGATCAATTCTCTCTCTCCTTTCATGTCAGAAAGATTTTTACTGTGGTTCATTAAATACAAAAATTATGATGAAATGAATTAACTTACAACTCGTAGTAGTTTATCTTCAAGTTCATTGTTGACTTTTTGCATTCTCTTATGACTGTCTAATAACCTGTCAAATAATCATCACACTTAGAATTCTTTTCAAACAATTAGAGAAAGGGACAGATTAAAAAAAAACTGAGGTGGGGGTAGGAAGTATACTTTAGCAAGGAAGGACCACACTATTTTTATATATCCCAAATCAATAAATAGATGATCCTCATTTAACTACTCATGCCCATTCAACTTCTACAAAGCATCGTGCAATCAAATTTGTTAACTCTCACTGCTAAACCTGAAGATCAAACTTAAGCTATTGATATAACGAAACTATACAACAAATTTTATACACCAAATTCTGTGACACTTTTGGGGCATTCATTATTATTTGTAAAGGCGGCAGTGCAATTTTCAAAATTTTCTTGGGAAACCCCAAGGCCCGCATACCCCATGTCAATCAATTGGTTGTTTAGGACTCAGGTAAGCCACCTAAGGTAGGCTATATTGGACCACATCTAAGTTGCTGTATTCATACTGGAATAGCGGGAAAACATGTTTGCAGCAGTTCAATTTTCAAAATTTGCTCCAGATTGTCCCGTATCGATGGAATATAAACGACCGATTGGTTGATTGGAATTCGAGTCAGCCACCTAAGTTGGGGGTGGGGTGGGGTGGCTAAATGTCTGTAACATGGGCATTCAGGTTCTGACCCCCTAACATTCATTGTGCCTATATGTCTTGATCCCCACCCCCATCAGACACAAAATTTCAACTAATTATAAAGCAATTTTCTTCATTGAAATGCCTCAAATCTTATAGGCGAAATACTTAATTAAATTAATATCTTTGGGGTTAGAGACAAAACTACACTGCATTGCCAGGGCACCAAGTAACTCTTATTTTTAAAACAAATCGTTACTAACCCACCCAATCAAAAAATCAATAATACCACTAAAAGCATGAAATGTTTTATATCTACCGGTCATATCTGTCTCGTAGTTTAGCAAACTCATCTGTCAGTTTAAGTAGTTCCCAATCAGCTATTTGTTTGCTGTCTAATAATTCATGTTCTACTTGTGATATATGATTATTACTTCTCACCAGATGGCTCTGTAATTCTTCGATCTGTTGGTGCAGATCCAGGCTGCAAGAGACATGAAAACTTATATCTTGATTAAAATTATAACCATATACAGTTATGTCACTTAGTTATAAGACATTCAATTATACAAAAAGTAACTTAATCAAACACAAGTTATTCAAGAAAAAATAAATATTCAAGTTCAGTACTCTGTAAAATATTCTCTCCAATACAAGAATTCTAGCATATATGTTACCAGATTCTATCAAACCTACTGACAATAAGTTATACAAGATTTGTGATTATTGTTAATTTTACACTTACTAATAAATCAACATTCATAAGTTATCGACAACAATAAAATGTACAAGATAATCTGTCCACTGACCATTTAAACATAAGTCAGCACAATCCATCATCATTAGTAGAAAGACTCTACTGAGGATTGAAACATCATCTAAGGTCAAAAATCAATTTCCATGCAATTATTGTAAGGTGCTCAAGAATAGATTGTTGTCTACTCACATTAATATAAGGATGATAATGAAAATCTGACAGTTTTGGAAACACGATTTATATAATTGCTGACCATACAAACTACAAACACTTTTCTACCAGTTTTTTAAGACATGTGACTGTGAGCATATATTCAGCTACATGTACAAGAATCTTAATGCTGATATCCACTACATATATATATTGTTTTGTAATACTATTTGATAACGAAATATTAAATTTATAGTAAGACAAGAAAGGATGTGGGCAAGAAATTATATAGTGTCCATTACTATATTGTAGGTGTTGCTTCAGGATGATACTGTTGTCTATATTATCATTACTTTAATTTGATTAAGTACACTTGTAGAATTAATCTGACTAATGATAAGTATGACTCTATAGAACCTGTTACTGAGTCAACATTTTTCATAATTATCTGGAACTATGTTCATTAGGTTGTTACTTATCTATGATCACGAATGTTAATGACATGTCCACACTCTGCCAAGGATTCTAACACTCATTTATTGTATTAAAGTACAGAGTTAATTCATCTTAGTCTATGATAGTTTGATTATTATGATGGATGGGGAAATTGTTATTGTAAGGGATGAAAATTATTAATATGAGGATTATCATTGCATTGGTGAACTTTACCATGAGGGTGGTCATTGATTACCATCATGGTAGTTATAATAGGTTAGAGTTTTGATTCTTACTATTAAAATTTGATTGATGCACTATGTTATAATTAAAACTTCTACTACCTTGTATATGAATTATCAGAAGCACTAAGCTTATGTATTCCACAATTGTTCATAATTAAAGTTTCTATACCTACAGCCACAGTAATAAAAACAATATGAAGGTATGTTACTGGTAGATCTACTGTTTGTTATATTGATATTCATATGTAAACACCTGTAGCCAACTGTGCTAAATACATGTTCTTAAGATATTAAATTCTAATTTATACATTGATATACAATAAAATAAACTATACGACAGGTTCTGGTTGAATACAGATATAGACCTACTTATATTTATGTTATATATAGAGTATAGATAGATTAAAACCTATGGAGTCACATCAACTCAAAACTGATTGCATTCAAGTTTGGGTCCAAGTTTATGGAGCCGAATCGTTGCCATATTAAAAGAAAATATCATAGTTAAAATTGACAAATTATCATGGTAAAAATGGCAATTTGAGTGATTTTTCACTTGTAGATATTACATAACACAAAATCACAATATTAGTATCAAAACAAAAATTGTTCGCCAAAAATTAACTACATAAAAATCTACTTGTGTTTTTTTCACTTTCTACTTTTCGCATTTGCAAATTCACTGTGACTTTTTCATCTTTGCATTTTCAACTATAAGAATTTCACCATTGTATTTTCAACCACTAAAATTTCTCCAATCTACCTGACCATATAAGGAAAGGGGCGTGTTTACGAGTTCGGCCGAAGTTGACGTCATAGGACGTCAATATTTAGCGTCTGGGCTAAAATTAATGCTCCATTGGCTTATTCGTGCCTCTTAGTGTTAAGATTATTCGATTTGAAAAAATCAAATAAATAGCTTGTCATGTCAGACAACCGGTGTTAAAATTGTTTCTGGGCATTGAGACTAACATAACATTTAAAGACTGCCAGGAGAGTGGTGGCACTGGCACACATAATTCAAATTTCAATATCGGTTTCAGCCTACAAATTTACCTTATAAGTTTATGGTAACCATCAATATGCCATCATATAATGAATTAGGAGCTCTGACGCTGTATCTTCTCCTTCTTATAGGTTTCATGGTAAGTCTTCGATAAAGTAAGCCTTCTAGATCTACCCTTCTCATGGCATCTCTGACCCTTTCCTCTTGCAAGGTAAATCCCTGACCTGACAAATGGCCCTTTACACTTCTATATCCCTGATCCGGAAATCTTGATATAATAGCAGTAACTAAATTATCTAGCTCATCATCACTTAAAGTACTGTACTTTTGTGAAATGGATATATTGTATTCTTTGAGATGTCTACAAACGGTGCGTTTGGAAACGCTGAATAAATTTGCAATTTCGGTTAATTTAAAATTGTTATCAACTAAATATTGTAACTGTTCTTGTGGAATAAATAACTTTGGCGGACCAACTATTCCTGACGAAACATGATACTCTCTGTCGTGTCCTTGTTGTCTTGTTTGCAAATTTATTGCATCGTCTAATAACTGTAGAGCTTTTCTTAATTGATTAACAGAGCTTTTCTTAATTGGTTAAGACAATCAGACACCTCTTCGGTAGTGACACTTATTTCAGATATAATGCCAGCAATACGCTCACATTCATGCCGATGTTCAGTTAAAGATTCGTCGGGTCTATTAAGACAATGGGCCAACCTCAAGGTTCGATGATATATCTCATTAAACAAAAAATTGTCTGACATTACAAGGTATTTATTTGATTTTTTCAAATCGGATAATCTTAACACTAAGAGACACGAATAACCCAATGGAACATTAATTTTAGCCCAGACGCTAAATATTGACGTCCTATGACGTCAACTTCGGCCGACCTCGTAAACACGCCCCTTTCCTTATATGGTCAGTTAGATTGGAGAAATTTTAGTGGTTGAAAATACAATGGTGAAATTCTTATAGTTGAAAATGCAAAGATGAAAAAGTCACAGTGAATTTGCAAATGTGAAAAGTAGAAGTGAAAAAAACACAAGTAGATTTTTATGTTGTTAATTTTTGGCGAACAATTTTTGTTTTGATACTAATATTGTGATTTTGTGTTATATAATATCTTATTGTGATTTTGTGTTATGTAATATCTACAAGTGAAAAATCACGCAAATTGCCATTTTGATCATTTTGACCATGATAATTTGTCAATTTTAACTATGATATTTTCTCTTAATATGGCAACGATTCGGCTCCATACAAGTTTGATGTAAGATGTCCTATATTACAATATCTAATTTGACAGTTGTTTTTGGAAGTGTGTCAAATGGACAAGTACTTCTCTGAACATTAAGAGTTCGGAAAAACTACAACTTAAACAGCATATATCTTGTCACCTAGTTAATCAAATTTAAGCTCTTTTTCATTAACCAGGTTTTGAAGCAGAATTTGGCAAAGACAAGACTTAGTCAAATATAGATTATAAACACAATGTGTCTGGATAGGAAATGCACACAAACCAGAAACAATATGACCAAGTTATCATGGTTTCCATGCTGATATAAATGAGCTACAAAGTCAAACTGACATATTTGTCATCTATTACTCATATTTTATTAATGATAATAAAGTGTAGTAATAGGAATACAAAGGACAAAACCATAGCGACAATAACAAAATTATTATTACATGACATGATAATAAGTAACATACACCAAAGTAGACCAGTAGGATTCATTTTAGTTGAATGAACATAAACAGATAGTAGATAATTATTTTATTATATACTTATACTCTACGGTTGAAAATAAAAAGAACTCAGAGTCTGTTCTTCTACTCAAATATCATGCCTGCTCTAAATAACTTCTCATACCACTGATGCTCAGCAGATATAGATAGGAAGAAATGTTTGTTAATGTCCTTTCTGCACACGCTTTGTCATTTTGGGACTAACATTATTTCAATAAATTTCTTGTGCATAGGAATCTTTAGTAGTGGAAAAAAACCAAGGTTAGACTCGGGACCATACTCCTTGTCACATACAAGTTTGGGATTGAAACCACGCCACTGGACTCAAGGACAGATTTTATGATCTAAAGCGTATGCAATAGACCATTAGATCTCCCCCCTCAGCAGATAATCTTACTCTACGTTACAACATCAATATGGTATATTATGTTTAGACGTGTTTTCTAATAAGTACACTAAGTAGAAATTAATATTCACTTATACATACTGTATCGTAAGCAATAGTTAGATAAGTAGCCAGTCAATCAAACATAAGTCCATCAGCAGAGAAGTGATATATTCTGTGTATAAAAGTTATAGTTTTACTTTTTTTTCAAGTTCTTTAAAAGATTTCTCCACAATTCCAGTATATTTGAAATAATGGAATTACAATATTCCTATTACAAGGTTTCTGATGACAAAGACATTAACAAATAATTGATGGGTAACTCATGGAGTTTCACAAGGTTATTCCTAAAAACTAGTCAACCAACTTGAAGCTTAAAATAAAAATTTCAAAAAGGGACCAGTTACAGGGTTTTGATGACAAGGGCAATAAGTGTGCAAGTATTTGATGAAATGGCACTCTCCCTCAACAGAGTTCATCCTTATGATTAATCAAATACTGGTATGTAAATACAAAATCCAGATACAGAATGCAATATAGTAGTGGTTTCTGTTATCATGTTTGGTGCTAATTGGCCTTGAGACTTAACAGGTTTCAATATTATGTCAGCACTTAAAGCCTATTCATACTTCAATGTTAATATTTTTCATCCCCACAAAATTTGCAAGATCAATCATACAAAAGATAAGTGCTAACATACATTTGAAAATAAATATATATACTGACTGTGATATATTTGAGAATAAAAATAAGAGTTTTTTCATAATACTGTTTTCTTTGACCCACCCGTTTGGTGCAGTAAAGTAAGACTTAAACCAATTTGATTTCATATCTTTCCTATTAATGTTTATAAATCAAGTCCTCTTTTTTATACTTAATATAAGTTTCATCAAAACAAACAATAAAATTAAACTTGTAGACATGTAAATATTTATTCAACATGCTCGTGACATTGATTATATGGCATGTTATGTAGATTGTAGGCTATACCTATTGATTAAACTCAACTTAATGTCAGCAACTAAATCGGATGTAACGTATAAACTGTGATATTTTGCAGTCCTGAAAAATAATATTGGCTGAATGAATACTAAATTCATTCATACAAATAATAAATAAATAAGACCTTACCAAAACCTTGAACACTGAGGTTTCGTCATGTCTTCAGAATAAAATCCTTTCTGTTGTCGAAGTAGGAAATCAATAATAATTCATTCACTGTGCATGCAGCTTCTGGGGAATTTGCTCACAATAATCACTAGAAAAACATGTCGTTTTCTTTGCGTGAGATATCCAATATCACAGATTTATTCGCTCATGCACATTGTTTTATTATATAATAATGTAACCTTCCATTTCGTCCAACTGAGACATAAGCCATTAAAGATGAAACAAACCATGCTATTCAGCAAATCGTGGTTCCTCTATTTTCTAGTCATCAGCTGATAGTGGCATCAATCAATAAACACGAAGAAGATGGGGAGCATAATTAAGTTAATTCTGAATGGGATGAGGAAACCATAGGACAGGGGTAGTAAATTAAGTGGTCTGAGAACTAGAATTTAGAGCTTATTATATTATCAGTCAATAACCATAGCCTAAATTTGTTGACCTTACAAATATCATGTTCGCATAACCATAACACAGAATTTCAAAGACATTCATTCCGCAAATGTAAAAAATCTGCCTGAAGTTTATTAAAGGAGATGGTCCACCTATTGCTACATAGACAAATAAATGATCACAGTTTCTATATTGATTAGCTTGATCAGTTAACAATAATAAAAATGGTAGAAAAAGTCTGGTTTTTATTGATTTCAAACTGCAATGTAAAGATTTAATAATCAGCATTCTGGTATCTTTCTTCGTACACGCCAGTCAATCCTCATTCCTTAGAAAGGTTATTTCTTTACTAGTTTTATGTTGGTTTTTTTACTTTTAGAATATAAGTGAAAAATCTGTCCTGTTGCACTTTTAAACTTTTAGTGACAGTAATTAGCTGAATTTCAGTCCCCACACCACCAAAAAAAAGCCCCAGAAGAAAAGAGAAAGAATACTAACAAGTTCAAAATTTAGAGGAAGTATCAGGTTTTGAATTAATAGTAATCATGCACTGTCTCATGCATGACAACTGTTGTCAATCATAGCTAACTGTAAAGATAGTTTGGACCTGGAAGATATAGCCATGAGAACTCCTGAAATGAAAAATGATATCCGGTGTCCCAGAAAGAGGAAATATATCCTGTCTTGTGAATAGCACCCCTCAATATTCCTTCTAAATTATTATTTTGTCTGTTGTACAGCTTTATGATCAAATGAAGCTGATGTATGTGGAACATCACTTGCCTGTAACAAAATCGTATAAAACTGAACATCCTAGCTTATAAAAATTGGGTGCACTAAAGAGAAAGAAGTCCCCAAATCATTTTTTGGATATTGTTTTCATTCAGTCCTATAGCTGTGCAAATCTAATCCCCGCCCCAGACTGACTAGTTGATGTTTAACTTCTGCTTTAACAATAGCAATATTTCCGCCAGTGCCACCCGTGATAGCCATGTCATTTATAGGTCAGGCTAAGGTTTCAGCCACTGGCTGAAACAAAGGTAACTGGTGCTAAGGTGAATTAAATCGTTTGGGTTAAAAACCTGTGTCTGAAACATCATGAATTCTCTTTGTAAGGTACCTGTTAAGGATCCCAGTTCCCAAGTATGTATAAAAATATGTACGGTATGCAGACAATATATTCAAATAAAGAGTATCAAAATAAAAAATGCAGTCAACTCTTGTATAATTCCATGCTATCCAGAAGGCAGTTCCCATAATTATTTCGGTTTCTAAATCTATCTCTTAAAAAACTGTGAGCGTAAATGACATCCAGAGAAAAAACACTGTTGAAAGAATGTCAATTTTATTCCATTAACTGAATTTTTTTTATATTAACAGCTAGCAGCAATGACAAAATTACAGCCAGGCATGCAATTTGAACATTTTTTTAGATACTGAATAAAAGTGGTGCCTAGCAACTATCTACATCTGTCTAATGCATCGTGTGACTATTTTATCTATTAAAATTGCTTTGATACATGGAAAATAAATTCTAATATTTCATGAAACTGACACTTTGAATTGACATTTAAGAAAAGACAGATTGGTATTATTTCCAAATGCATACAGACTATAATTTGTGTAAAAACAATGAAATGAGACTTCAATTGTGAAATGAAATATTATCATGTACATGTATTATGTAGATGATTATCATAACAATTAAAGTTTGATCTTGTTGGTAAAAGGAAGACTTATCCAACCAGTGCTTTTAATTTACCTATCGCCAACTTTGTGGTTTAGACTGAATATTGTATTGAGATACATTCTAAAAAATTGGGTGGTAACTGTACCATCTATACCACCGTTACAAAGGGGCATTACCCAATAGTTATCAGTGAAAACAATCAGTTTCTTTCTATTACCCCCATGGCAACCTATACAATGATCAGATAGCAATTGTTAAAGTTCAAATTTCAAATTTTTAAGTTATATTTTTAAAATGTATTAAAATAAAGCCCTAAAATAGATTGTATCTACAAAAAGTCCTACCTTGTTAAAGAATAATCCTATAATTCACAATTGCCAGTTGAGAAATTGGCAAAAATATCATTTTCAACTTAAAATTCAAACGTTTGAAGATGACCATTTCATGGAGGGGAATGGGAAAACAATGGAGGTAATTGTGTTATTATTTCCTATGACAGCCTGTAACAGTGATTTTAATGTCTGTGAAATAATGCCCATGATCCTATAATAGCGAGTTGACAACCTTTTGAGCTAAAGACATAGAAATAATTATGTTTTGACTTTCTTGAAAAATATTTGTTAAAAACTGCTAAAAAAACCCAGTTGGATTCTGCCTCTTATTTAGTTTATCAAATTATACAATCAAAAGACCTTTTCTTTATTTAAATACAATCGGACAAGGTTTCATTTCATAATGGCTTAACTTCAAAAATGTAATGATCGAAAATCAACATATGTCTTTTTTTTTGTATCCAATCAATTTATACTAATTTCAAAAAGATATGATAGTAATTGTACTTGTAGTCTCAACAGTGGTAAAAAGAGATAGCATGAGCCCAGGGGGTTAACCTAGCTGAAAAGTGTACCAATTTTTTCCTATATAGTATCAATGCAGGTATATCCTCTATCATCAGAATGTAAGTCTGTCAGGTTTCTGGTGGTGAGTGTGGTATTCCACACCCAAAATGCAATGCCCCTCAACTACGCTAGATCAGGTATTACAAAAACACTCTGACAGACATTTCTAGTGGTGGGGTACCGCTGAAATAGCTATGTAATTGCCAGACATTTGTAGTGGTGGAGTATCCCTGACAAGAGTTATCTAATTTCTAGACCACAGCACGGCTAGATTAGCTGAAATCTGTACGACAAGAATCATGAATGACCACTGCCAGACAGTTTGTGTGGTGGGTTACCCAAAACAACACACCCAAAATGCCCCGATCCCCAACTAGTATCTATAGATTAGCCGACACATATCAACAGGACGGTATTCTTCATATACTCAGATCTCTTTCTATTAATGTTATTAGTAATCAGTGCTATAATGACTTCTATGTACTCAGATCTCGGTCTATTAATATTATTAGTAACTGGTGCTAAAATGACTTCTATGTACAATGATGTACGGCTAGTAGCACAATAACTGTAAACCTATTTATACACTAGACAAGGACAACATATTTCTTCAGTTCTATTCTACATCAAACAGACTCTATTTCCAATTCAATTTAGTAAATTACTGTTTAATTAAAGAAAAGAATTTAGAAATGGGAAAATCTATATTTTGTCTGTTGTCATGTTATAACCTCTAAAGTTTCTCTGAGAAATCAATACAGATTTCCTATCTTTCTCATGCTTTCTGATTATACCACAACACAAGTTTCCAAAAATGAAATTTATCGGCATCTCAGTCATAAAGTTAATTCTGATAGGAGTGAAAGCTGTGCATTATGTCATCAATTATTCATGCTATTTTGTCAATAACTGATGTATATTTTCTGTATGTTTTCATTATTTGTGGTATTTGAAGTGTTATTGATCTGTGAGAATTTTTCTAACCTTCAGTCCGTCAACTAGAATTGATCTGATATATTGATTATCATTAATTTATACAGCTGAATATACATTTTACACGTTTAGTTCTTAAAGGAAAATATATTAAATTTATAGATATCATACCATTTTAAAAGGTGTTAATGGTTTGTAAACAATTGGGAATTATTTTAGCTCTGTCTGAATCAGTAAAAATTTGATCATGTTAAGCCAGATTGAAAAACATGATTCTGGTTTATCACCCTCAGGATATAGCATCTCCCAAACTACTTGACACTTTTCTAAAACCCATGATTTAATTACCAGAGGCCATTAAAACTTGATAGACTTAGCAGTGGGACGAAGCGGGAGGACCCAGAGAAAACCCATGAGGATGGACAGGCGACAAATGTGGATAAAGAAAAGAAAGAATAATAATGGACTGGGTTAACTTAAACATACATTATGCAAGAGCTAAATCTGCTAATTGCAGGTCTTTCTTTAGGCCTGAAATGTTCTCTAAATTATTAATTAGACATCAATTAATTTATCTAGAACATAATCAACTCTCAAAGTAATCGATAGCCTGCGATATTTATTGGATTAGGATCCGATCTGCTGCTGAACGATCATTCATGATTAAATCAAGAAATGGATAATCAAAACATTTTTTTTTATCATACTGAATTTAGTAATGATCAAAGACATGTCCACTGAAATTTTTAGCACATTTACTTTACATTACCGTATCTAGTTTTTAATTACTATAGTGGCAACAGCCAGCTCTTTATCTAATCTATCATAATGTATCTTTAATATTAACCATATACACCTAACATTTTCCTACAGCTCAACAGAGTTGTCCCCCATTAACTCTCATTCTGATGAAATTTCTTTGAACTTGGAACTGGTTTTACATATCTTTGGGTGATCGCGTAAAAATATGCCTATGGCTTTGGCAATTCTAGTACGAGTGAGAAGAAACATGGCATGCTTGTTATTTAAACAATTGCACATCAACGTTCCAATCCCAAAATTACAGCATTGACACCATGGTTGATTCATGGTTCGCACTGTGTGCACTCATACTTGTCTAATTTACATAATGTTTTATATCCAAAACCTTCTCTGTTTTTTTTTTAGGTTGAGGCTTGTCAAAAAGTGACAGGAAAGATAACTTTGTCAAAAACATTAAAAAGTTGTGGTTCTTCCTTCTTCCCCTATGAACACACTTGCCAGGCTTTCAAAAATTATGTTGAGAACTCAAGATTTCATCAATTTGAAAATAAATAGGAACATACAACTTCTATAATTACAGCAAACATGTTATTGTAACAATCAACAATCCCATTAAGATTTAAAGAGTAAAAATTTGATATTCAAAATATAATTCTGCAAATTAAGGCCAATTAAAAAAGTGTTTGCTTCCTGTAATGGATGCAAAATAGGATTGGGTCGGTAGGTAGGTAGGTAGGTTTCTTTAAAAATTATATTGTGTGCTTGCAAAGATGATGTGGGAAAAATTAAGACATATCATATTACTTAATTAATGTCTTACTCTTATTCAAATAAAGAACAGAACATGAATTCGTTTTACTATAAACCATAGCAAGGTGTTTTAAGTTTGTTTTTTCTAGATTAGTAAAGAAACCTCTGCATTGGCCGATGGGGTTATTGGATATTCATTTGAAATGTATCAGAGGCTAGATGGTTTAAATATTCCCTTTAGGGGCTAATAATCGCCTGTCTGAAATATCCACTTGTTTTTGTCCAATTATGTGTGGTTATTTATCGAAAACTATGGGGGTATTTATAGCTTTTCAGAAAGTCTTGATTTTTATGTCAGTCGTTTTTAACTAACCAAACGCTGAATTTGCTGACTATCTACAGATCTATACTTCGTTTCGTCTCTTTATTCTTCCATGGCCAACACTACATGAAGATCTGACCGGTTCTAATGGAAATTCGTGTCAGGGGTCGTGCCAACAGCTTTTGGCCCTATGATGTTACACATTGATTAATCAATCAGCGTTGACTTTTCTACAGGTTAACCCACAGTTTTGTGCAGAGCATTCCAAGAACTCGCCGTAACTGAACGTTTCATTGGCTGATTCCTCACATCAGCTGAATGCCTGTTATATAACAACTCTTTTGAACTATAAATAATAAAACAAAATAGGATAGGTGTTTTGAATCAGTTTGTAACTCGACACAAACTAGGTCATTTCGCTAACTAACATATGGTTCAATTTTATTTCAACAATTCGCTTGACACATGATTTTTGTGTGTGGTCTAAAACTGCCTGCTTAAATAACACTGATAGTTAGGACTTATGTACCTTTAATTTCGGTAAAAATGTCTGACAAGCAATTTTGAAATCCCATCACTCCCATAGGGGTCTTTAGCAGTGGGAGGAAACTGCATAACTCACCAGGTTGAACAGGTGACCCTATTCCTTGCCACATACAACCAGGGAATCAAAACCATGCCAGTTGACTAAACGACAGACCTTATGATACAGTGCGCACATGCTAACTATTCGGCCATATAACCCCCATCCAACACTCCAATGTCTTTCCATGGTAAAGGATTTACAAAGGAATTAAAAATGGGTTCCCAGCAAAGTATTTATCGGGTGGTTATTGCCAATAAAAGTATGGCAATTTTGATATATATGGAAAGTAGAAATATCCAATCTTACTAGAAAAATATTGGATCCCCTGAAAAACACTCATTGAGTGTATACAGCACAAAAATGTAAGGGTTCCCCTAATCGACAGCCCGACGATTAGGGCTATACCCACGCGTGACGTCGAATGCTGCACGTTTACATGTTGATATACTCTATAAAGAGTTAGACCTACAACACTTTCTGAGATAAAAATCACGGAAAAAGACGCAAGCAGTGGATAATCCGAGAATTTAATTAGGATTCGATATTTGTATTAAATAGTCAGCGATTACAGACAACAACGTCTTGTGTATGCAATGAATTCTCACCCGTCTCCGCCCGCGGTTGCCATAGGGACGGAGAAGGGTAATCCCCTGACGCAAACATGGCCTCTTTTGATCGATTTTCATAGCGGGGTATACTTGGCAATTACCGTGTTTTAAGAAGGATTTGAAGCAAAATTATGATAAATTAATTAGTTTGAATATGTTTTTAGTCCTAATATATCATCAAATTTCCCAGTTTGTACCCGGGAAAGCAACTTTAAAACTTCACTTTATTGCTGATGTGTTTTCATTGTGAGATTTACAAAGGAATTAAAATTTTACTTCATTGCTCAAAACATGTTTCCGACGATTTAGAACCTCAGTAGCTTACAGGGCCTACACAGCCCCTGGACCCTCGCCTAAAGTCCTAGGATGATAGCCCCCACCGCCAAATAAAGAATTGCTTCTGCAGGCCCAAAATAAGCCATACAAAAAGTAATATGGCAACAATTCAGAGTATTTGATTTTGACATGGATCATATTTAATACTAATTCCTGCAAAGTTTTACAACCTCCTTTATAGTTATCTAACTGTTGCAAATCATTTTAGAATAAAAATGCATATTATTATTTCATCATTAATGGCTTTAAAGAAATAAGGCTGTGTAGGCCCAACTTACCTTGAAGATGCACAAGTTTTACATTGACAGCCACATTCCTAAAAGTAAAATGATAGAACTATTATTAATATCAACATTTTATTGTTTATATTTCTACATTCAGGCAACACAACATTTATTTGCCAGGGTTACATACTTGATAAATGAACTCAACATACATTCTAGTTTCATCTAAATATTACCTAATTTTCATTATCTAATTAATGAGCTTTTTATGTTTAGAAATAAGTTTTAAGTGACACAGAAGTAAGTTTATCTGAGAACCAGATTAATTTTTTGTATGGCCTAAATAAGAAGAGTAAATCATTTTGAAAACATGAACAATGTAATCATCATATAATGCTTGTCATTTTATTTTGCCCCCCTGGCCATATGTACATGATGATTAATGGATAATTATTATTATAAATATACTAATATATTCTCCAAGTATATGTACCTTACAAGTATAGCCCAGACTTGGAATAATTACTTCTGAACCAGCTCTCCGATGATTATGTTTCAAGTCCATTATCTTCAGATTTCAAAGCTTTAATCAATGAAGTAATGATATCAAAACACCTTCATTCAGTTCTCCTAAAACAATACACAATAAATTATTTAATGAAATATCCAAAGGTTTGATTTAGATTAGGTATTTACTGAAAAATAATACATCATATGTACAGTACAATAAGCTGGCGAATACTCTGAATATAAGTCTGGTATATTGATAGCATAGGTGGACTTTCATTGGTTTGCTCTTATAGTATTACTATATCTATTTGTCTTCTACTCTGAAAGGTTAAACTTGCATAAATTATTCAGAGAATTTGAATAGTATCTCCCCTATTGACACCAATAAATTAGCAAGTTTTCTACAAACAGTTCCAAATTTACTGACTAAGGATCAGTTTGTCATACATAAAATTTTGAATATTTTGAAAAACATATTGGTGATAAGACTATAGCCTAAAATGCAATAGTGTGTGTCACTCTATGACTTAAATACCATTTCCCTGATCTCCCGTTCTTGTGGTCGCCATCAGCAACGATTATTCACTAGAAAAATGAATAAAAGTGTTTGAAGTATATCTAATATCTAGATCAGATAAGAAATATTTCTTATTTTGTCAATGGGTATACAAAATGAGTAATAAAAGGCACAATTCTGTTTGGACCAGTTAATGCAACAACATCTATACAAACAATGCATGTGCCATAGAGCCAATGAAGAATGCACCATGATGTGACATCACCTGTAGAAAGTATACTGTACTTGAACTTATAAAGGTCAGTCATATTACACAGAGATATAAGAAGGCTTTCACAATACTTCTGTGAAACAGATTGATGATTTGTGTCTTGCTGTCTTACCTATAATGCTCAATTACAGCTTAGATAAAGTACTCAATTGAAAGACACAAGGATTCAACACAGGTAGAGTGAGTATCAAATGTGTAGGCCTACTTGTGACCCCGGTTGTTCCATCCAAACAACTAGACAGCTGTTGAAATGAAATGAAATGGGGTTTGATCATCCTACTGTTCTGCGCCTAGCCTGGGCTAATGAAGACCACATACAGTGTGCTATGAGGAAATTTTGCCGGGGCAGCGGCGCTACGGCCTACTCTTATATTGAATTCCAACTGCCAAGGGATCTTTTACATGCAAGCCAAGAACGTGTACACAAGTGACAGGACCTTGGTTTTTCGTCCCATCCAAACGATGAGACAGCTGTCCATGTGGCATGTGAGGTCCTCTGTCCTGCTAGAGTCTAGACAGCTGTGCTTGTCAGGACCTCCGTTCCTTATCCCTGACAAGGGGAAACCTCACCGGATGAACTTTCTGGTCCAATGCAGCGATCGAACGAGCCAGCTTCTCACCCACTTATCCACCCTGTCCAGCCAGCTATATAAACACAAAAGACAGTCGATAACATTTACTGTTAGTGTTACACATTGAATCATTATCATTATGATTATGGATTGTCAGTTTGTTTTTAATTTTTACCTCTGACTAGTCTGACGCTCTGTGTACTATCTCAGGAAAAAAAAGCCACTAACTCATTCCATGCATACCGACATAACTATAATACATATTATAAGCAACCAAGGGCCAGATCATCGCCTTTACACGTAAACATTAGAAAACATTGACAGCATTACTTCCGGTGCGGTTGATCCAAATTTATAAGTAAACTATTTATTATATCCTTCAAACGAAGTCGAATTCTAATATACTATTTTGAACTGTGTTAATTCCAGTTTTTACTTAAACACATTAAAAATCAATAAAAATAGGTGCTCCTTTCCCGTTTTATTTTTTAATTATTTTTTTTAAATTTCCGGATGGTACCATAAGGTAAGCATCTTTTACCGTCCACCGGAGCCTGGTCTTATGACGTCATATGTGGATTGTGGGTTAGGATAAGGGTTAGGATAAGGGCTGTGGCCTGCAGATTTCGTCACAGTCTCGAGATGTAGACAGGGCTAGCCCTAACCCTAACCCTGGGCCAAGCCTAACCCTTATCCTAACCCACAATCCACATATGACGTCATAAGACCAGGCTCCGGTGGACGGAAAAAAACGTTTACCGTACCATAATGTAAATTATTTCAACTTACTTCAAGGACTGAACAGTGTGCTTAAGGGGAAACAACTCTTTTTAACGCTAGTTATTCCAGGAATCAGACTAGCAATTTTTGCCCAATGTGGCTAGCTTCAATGTTACATGTAAATGGTTGTAACATCGCAAGCTGTAGCTTTTTGCTCAACATTCTGCTGGCTGCGATCTTTATAGGCACAATAGGCGCCATATCGGTTGTCTCCTCATAATAATTTTGTAGGCGTTAACTGTTTAGTTCTTTTTTGCTGCAGGGATCAGATGTTGACTGGGGTAAAAAATAAAAAATCTCACTTCCGACACAATGATTGCTCTGCAGAGACACTTTACCGCCCCATATCCCCCTGTAATATCACCAGTATTACCCAAAGCTGCTATGAAATTGCAAATTTGATCCCTTTTCTCCAATTCTAGACCCCCTCCCCCCCAAAAAAATTAAGGGACAAATTGTCTATTTATAACTCACACTACATTCGTCCTCACAATATTATTACTGGTTTAGTTTATACAAATTACAATACATCCGTACCCATTCAACACTAACTGATCATTTAACCTTTTTCTATATTTAAATATTTCTCTATATTACCTCTCTCTTAGTCTTTATGTCTGTCTACTACATCGTTAACACTGTTCATCATGTTTATTTTACATACCGATAGTCCATTGGCCAATCATGCTATTTTATTTAGATTTCGTCCAATAGTTTGGATGCAGCTATGGCAGGTGTGGCGCGGCCATATGCTTTTTTTCAGTTTTGAATGTCCTAGTTGCGTAAAATGGAACTTTTAACAATTCAGTGACAACTGCTTGTAATTCATTAACATGTATGTCTATCAATAATTTGATATCCAAGGGATGAAGCTCTAGATGTACAATAATAAAAACAAAATAAAATAATATTGAAAAATTGGTTTTATTTTTATATTAATTATTCACAATTTGACTCTCACCACACTTAATACAAGAAAAACAAATCATGGTTTATGCCTTTATTACATTTATTGCAGTTAATAATGATGGTCACATTGCATCAATAATGGTGTTACTGAAATCCCTTCTGATGAAAATATAATAAAAATAAGTTAATCATCAATGTAGATAAATATCAAACAAAGTCATACACTAGCAGTGTTTTCTGGCTTTGTCATCATGGATTCTCACATTATAACAAACCCTGTTTATTAGATTTTAATCAGAACTTTCAAGTAATAACCTTATAATACAAATGCAAGCCTGAACACAAATATACACAGACATAAACAATGAATTGATTTTAATACAAAATATTAGTTGTATATTAAGTAATCTGCAACTTTCATATTACAGTTTGTATAGATATTAGGTTAGTCACTATTTAACAGATGAACTATTATAAGAATTAAGTTTAAATACATTAATTAAGACAAACCCTAGTTCTTTTTCTAATTTATTTTAGTAATATTAAGAATAATCATTACTCTAGGGTCTAACAGGTATACCATATAGGTCAGAACATTACATGGTTTTAATAACTTTTTTATGCATTTAAACTTTGGGTATTTTATACCAATAAACAATAAATACCAAAAATAGAAAAACTTATTAAATATATAACTTTGCATATCACAGATATATATTATGAAATGTTTAAGAAAGCAATTAAATTAACGTGTGACTACCACTATAAACCTCAGAATGCCTCGTTCGGCATTTCTGTCCAAACGAGGTAAAAAAAATGCCTCGTTCGGCATTTCTGTCCAAACGAGGTAAAAAAAATGCCTCGTTGTCTGGAGTTCCAAAACGAGGTTTTTTAAATTGCCCTTTTTTTTGTAACGAGTTATTTTGTTCAGAACAAGGCTTGGTAAAAATGCCTCGATTACTAAACGTGGTTTTTTCAAGATAGTTATTAGCGGTATTTGCTATCGGCAAATTTGTATAAATTAAAATTTATGTTATTTAATATGAAAATAAAACCAGTTAAAACTATATTATTATCAGAAAAATTGACAAGACAAGACAAGAATACATGCCATCGGTGGAGGTGTAAAACTATTGCAGACACATAGCTACCTTGATTGATTTATTGTCCCAATCAGGTATAGGTGTTAAGAAACAACTGTGGTGTTGTGATATTTTATTGGGGGCAATAAATTAATCAAGGTATAGATGTGTGTCTGCAATTGTTTTACACCTCCACCTAATTGATATCGCAGACAACAAAATAGTGTTTATCTAATCTAAGTACAACAAATAAATAATCCATTCTTATTAATCAAAAAAGCATAAAATTTCATTTCATATTTCTAATACGCCCGTTTATTTTTTATATCTTAAAATTTAATTAAAACGTTTAATTAGGAAGACATATGGATATTAATAATGATTATATTATAATATCATGATTATAATATCATAGTTTGGACTAGGTTTATTTATCGTATTAAATAACATAAATTCTACTTTTTACAAATTCGCTGATAGCAAATGGTGCTCATAATTATCTTGGAAAAAAAAAAACACGTTTAGTAAATGAGGCATTTTTACCAAGCCTCGTTTTGAACAAAATACCTCGTTCCAAAAACAGGGCAATTTAAAAAACCTTGTTTCGCAACTCCAGACAATGAGGCATTTTCTTTTACCTCGTTTGGACAGAAATGCCGAACAAGGCATTCTGAGGTTTATAGTGTACCATACATTCATTTAGACACAAACAAATATATTTGGAATAGAAAAAAACACAAACGTTTTTATGATATGATTTGTGTGTAAGAGAAAACCATATACACACATAAAAATATGATAAGTTGCCAGCAGTATATAAATAAATCTAATAAATACATACATCTAAAATTGCCAAAAAGAAGCATAACAATTCTTAAAATTTACATATTTATCTATTAACAAAATTTCTACAATTATTCTAAAAATCATTTAAAATGATAAATCATCTGGTTTAAAATCCTAATATTGTATATTATGTAACAACATATGAAATATTCATACACACAAAATTTAATTTGTATATTATCTTGCATTCATTTTAATGGAAATTTAACCTCCATCACTGAAGAAATTGTCTGCTTTTAATATACCCTCTTTTAAAAATTTGATATAATTAACAGATGAGGCATCTTGTAACCTGAAATACAAAGGAAGCGAAATAAACTGAAATGATTCTTGTCACCTGGGTAATATTATTTCACACCACATAAACTAGTACAAAACAACCAAATTTTAAATGTGATGAATTGCATTAACAATTTCAAATAAAAGTTTTCTGAACTAATTGATAACAGAACAGAACACAGCAAGAATTAAACAATGGGGATTATTTAATGCTGCATTAATTTTTATATTTACTTCTATGTTTTCCAAGGCAGTTTCACAATTTAAAAGTTTCTTGATATACAGGACTGGTAATTAGGTATAAACATTTAATATTTATGATTACTTACCCCGATTCCAAAAATGATGAATCCATATCCAAGAATGAATTAGCATTAACTTTATTTAATATGGTACCATTGGGATGGGCCACAATCATCATCACTGGAAACTCATAGTTAGCCAGGAATTCTTTAGCATATCCGGAATAGGCTGGTTGACTGTCATCTTTCTCAAGTTCCTGCACAACATAAAAAAATAATTATCTTATTAAAATTGCTGATCTATAAGCTTATATATCAACAAGAAAGTAAGTTTGTTCATTATTGGAAAGCAAACATTTAAACGAAGATGCAAAGTTTAAAATAACTTTGTAAGAACTCATTTTTGACAAAACTTTAAATTGTGAGTTAAGAACTATTGCTTTATTATGCATTTCGGTCAAATTCTGACAGATCAATTTTTTTTTTAAATTCATCATCATAATATGTGAGGCAAGTATCGGTATTCTTATTTATATGTTAGAATAGAAACACTGGATTTAGAAATAAATTACCTTGAGGTCAGCCACCAGAGACCAGGAGCTAATAAACTGCTCTGACAACAATGAGATTACGGGCGGACTCTGAAGGGTTGTATCCCTTAAGGTCCGCCCCGAACCTCAGCAACTTTGGTCATCTAATGCACCCCATAATAATACAGAATGCACCAACTTATGTTCTTCATTGGCTTTTTCAAAGGCATTAGTGAAATTGAAATATGGCACCTGAAAATTTAAAAATAGAGTTTAAAGATAACCCACCAAAACTATATCACTTGGAGATGAAAGCATGGTATATCTTTATTACACTCATTTGTCCTTAGTCAAAGCTCTAGAATATCATGTTTGGATATAATAAACAAGCCATACATATAAATTGTTTTTTGAAAACAATAATGTCCACACCTGTTTAAATGGATAAAGGGTGACTTCTAAACTCCTTTGAGCATCTTCTAAAGAAATCTCTGTATTCCAATCTACATTTTCTGCTGCTTTTTTATGATCTGGTACTTCTGGTAATGGTTCCAAAAGTTCATATTCTTTTAAATCTTTCAAGGCTACAGAAGGCTGAGACGTGTTAACCTGCATTAGTGGCATATAGCCTATATCTACTTCCATGTTTTCACTCTCTTTTGGTCCATTTAACCATTCCATATCTACAAAAGGGGCAGACGATTTTTAGAAGTCCAATATTAGTTGACTGCGTACCTCCTATTGATTTAAATACAATACTACATAAGAAAAATAGTAAATATTGCAAACTTTCCAAGGAAGATAACTCCTATTATGTGTCCCTAGAGCAATATTATCGCCCCTTAGACTACAAACTACACTGACAACATTTAGACATTTATCTTATACAATACAGTACCTCTATGTTCAATTGTATGATTTGACATATTCTTATTTTTATTCAAAAAGTAGTTAATATTTAACTAATTTCAAGCATGCTCAGAAGTAGTTTTTGCTTTTTTTTAAAACAAAAGAACATCTACATATAATAACTATTCCCACCATTAGATTGTTTAGTGGTTTTTCCCCAAGTAGGCCTCACCATGCAAAAGGGTTAACTAGTGCCAAATATTAATTAGAAACAACCTCTGTAGAAAAATCACATTAAAGACTGTCTAAATGCTTATATTTAAACTAGTTTAAAGATGCTTGTATTTAAACTAGCCTAAAGATGCTTGTATTTAAAACTAGTTTTAAAAACGCTGATTTTTTGACAGACTACCATTGACACCTACGGTAATAATTTATAATACAAACAAGTTAAACTATTTTGACCTCATCATTTAACAGTTAGAGTTAATTACGCATGGGTACATGTTGTTAATTTGCCAGGAAGATAACTTACCCATTCTAGCTGGGACTGACGTGTGCCAAGATAACCCAGCTTTAAAGAATTTAAGCCTTTTGAAAGATAGGTAGAGAGTTTTTTTTTTTTTTTTGTCATTTGACAAACCCTTAAACTTTTCAGACTAGAGTGCTTCAGTTCAATATAAATGCAAACACTGTTGGAGATTTTAAATTCAAGCAGGAAATTACTTAGACTTACCTACATTGAGACGTTTGTCATTAGGTACATACATATTAAAATAAAAAACTTCAGAGGCATCCCTGGTTATAATAAGATTGCCTGTAAATTGAGCAGGGGTGAACCAAAATGGATGGTATGGGGGTTCATTTAACTGAAATTCTGCATGAATTCTGAAAAATATAATCCAATAACTCCAAACGATTAATACAAAAAACATCAACATATATTATTTAAATAAATCAATATCATCACAAAGACTGGACATGGTTGGTAATTAACAGAACTGAGCCTTACAACATCTACAAATAATATAAGTAAAAATGAAATGTTGCCGGGATTGAAAAACATGCAATATTCACTGGAATTTTAGGGACATATCATAAAGGTTTCGATATATTCTTGGTTACTGGTGGTATGTTAAGACAATGTAGTTTTTTGACAATGTATAGAAGTTTTAGAAAAATATATTCCAGTTAAGTCATAACTTTTTATTATCCTTATTTTGTCTGTTTGTTAGTGTTACCAGATCAATTTATGATTTGGTTTGGGTGATGACAAGGAAAAATAGGCAGTTTTCGGTGTAGTGAAATAAATCCAAGTAGTGATTGGACAATGCTTTGAAATATTTTATGGACAATAAAGTACACTAATTTATTTAATAATGTGCAGCCCAGCAGTAGGATAAATTTATATACTATCCTGTTTAAACATTCCAAGTTCACTACGAATTGGAATTAAATGTTGGTCCATCTAAATCAATGTTAATGTTGTTATTTTGCCATGAAAATGTGGAATCCTAATATCCAAGTCGTTACCCTGCGGTTATGGATGCCATTTGTAATCAACAAGAAAAATCATATCCTCTAAAATATTGCTGGAGTAAGTAATAATGGCTAAGCAGACATAAACGTCTTGTGTTAAAATTGGACAGTTCATGTATTGCAACGTACCTAATTTATTAGAAATTACAAAAAATATTCAAAAAATAGGTTGCCAGGCAACGAAACATACGCCCACACAGCAGCCAAATCGTCCGGGCAGTCAACAAGAATTGTCGCATATTAAGGAATTATCAGAAAATCATTAGAATTTGTTTGGTTTTTATAATCAAACGTTTTTTTTAAAATCATATAATAATTGTGACCTCCAGAGGCACCACAAGCTAAAAAGGGTGATTTTTCGTACAATCAGGGGACATAATTCAGGAAGTAATGACCCGATGGGCGCAAATATCGAAAGGAACCAAAATCTTTGGGTTTAAAACATACCTGTCAAGTTTCATCAAAATCGATTCAAAATTGTGACCTCTATAGGGTCCACAACCTTGATATAACATATTTTCACACTATTCGTGTACAAACGGCGGCCATTTTGTCCGTCAATTCTAGTCCGGTTTTCACGTAATTCAAACTCTCTCTTCATTACCATGTAACGGTGATATAGTCAAACGTTTTTTTAAATCGGATAATAATTTTGACCTCCAGAGGGACCAAAAGCGAACAAAAGCGATTTTTCTGACAATCCGGGGACATAATTCAGGAAGTTATGATCCAATGGGCGCAAATATCTAAAGGAACCACGATCTTTGGGTTATAAACATACATGTCAAGTTTCATCAAAATCGGTTCAAAATTGTGACCTCTATAAGGTCCACAACCTTTATATAACATATTTTCACAATATTCGCGTACAAACGGCGGCCATTTTGTCCGTCAATTTTGGTCCGATTTTCACACAATTCATACTCAACCTTCATAACCATGGAACGGTGATATAATCAAACGGTTTTTTAAATCGGATAACAATTTTGACCTCCAGAGGGACCACAAGCTAAAAAGGGCATTTTTTCGGACAATCAGGGGCCATAATTCAGGAAGTTACGATCCAATTGGCGCAAATATCGAAAGGAATCAAGATCTTTGGGTTATAAACATGCATTTTAAGTTTCATCCAAATCGGTTCAAAATTGTGTCCTCTACACTGTTCACAACCTTGATATAACATATTTGCACACTATTCGCGTACAAATGGCGGCCATTTTGTCCGTCAATTTTGGTCCGATTTTCACGAAATTCGAACTTGACCTTCATAACCATGGAACGATGATATAATCAAACGTTTTTTTAAATCGGATAACAATTTTGACCTCCAGAGGGACCACAAGCTAAAAAGGGCAATTTTTCGGACAATCAGGGGCCATAATTCAGGAAGTTACAATCCGATGGGCGCAAATATCGACAGGAACCAAGATCTTTGGGTTATAAACATGCATTTCAAGTTTCATCCGAATCGGTTCAAAATTGTGTCCTCTACACTGTTCACAACCTTGATTTAACATATTTTCACACTATTCGCGTACAAATGGCGGCCATTTTGTCCGTCAATTTTGGTCCGATTTTCACGAAATTCGAACTCAACCTTCATAACCATGGAACGGTGATATAATCAAACGCTTTTTAAATCGGATAACAATTTTGACCTCCAGAGGGACCACAAGCTAAAAAGGGCGATTTTTCGGACAATCAGGGGCCATAATTCAGGAAGTTACGATCCGATTGGCGCAAATATCGAAAGGAACCAAGGTCTTTAAGTTATAAACATGCATTTCAAGTTTCGTCCAAATCGGTTCAAAATTGTGACCTCTATAGGGTCCACAACCTTAATATAACATATTTTCACACTATTCGTGTACAAACGGCGGCCATTTTGTCCGTCAATTCTAGTCCGGTTTTCACGTAATTCAAACTCTCTCTTCATTACCATGTAACGGTGATATAGTCAAACGTTTTTTTAAATCGGATAATAATTTTGACCTCCAGAGGGACCAAAAGCGAACAAAAGCGATTTTTCTGACAATCCGGGGACATAATTCAGGAAGTTATGATCCAATGGGCGCAAATATCTAAAGGAACCACGATCTTTGGGTTATAAACATACATGTCAAGTTTCATCAAAATCGGTTCAAAATTGTGACCTCTATAAGGTCCACAACCTTTATATAACATATTTTCACAATATTCGCGTACAAACGGCGGCCATTTTGTCCGTCAATTTTGGTCCGATTTTCACACAATTCATACTCAACCTTCATAACCATGGAACGGTGATATAATCAAACGGTTTTTTAAATCGGATAACAATTTTGACCTCCAGAGGGACCACAAGCTAAAAAGGGCATTTTTTCGGACAATCAGGGGCCATAATTCAGGAAGTTACGATCCAATTGGCGCAAATATCGAAAGGAATCAAGATCTTTGGGTTATAAACATGCATTTTAAGTTTCATCCAAATCGGTTCAAAATTGTGTCCTCTACACTGTTCACAACCTTGATATAACATATTTGCACACTATTCGCGTACAAATGGCGGCCATTTTGTCCGTCAATTTTGGTCCGATTTTCACGAAATTCGAACTTGACCTTCATAACCATGGAACGATGATATAATCAAACGTTTTTTTAAATCGGATAACAATTTTGACCTCCAGAGGGACCACAAGCTAAAAAGGGCAATTTTTCGGACAATCAGGGGCCATAATTCAGGAAGTTACAATCCGATGGGCGCAAATATCGACAGGAACCAAGATCTTTGGGTTATAAACATGCATTTCAAGTTTCATCCGAATCGGTTCAAAATTGTGTCCTCTACACTGTTCACAACCTTGATTTAACATATTTTCACACTATTCGCGTACAAATGGCGGCCATTTTGTCCGTCAATTTTGGTCCGATTTTCACGAAATTCGAACTCAACCTTCATAACCATGGAACGGTGATATAATCAAACGCTTTTTAAATCGGATAACAATTTTGACCTCCAGAGGGACCACAAGCTAAAAAGGGCGATTTTTCGGACAATCAGGGGCCATAATTCAGGAAGTTACGATCCGATTGGCGCAAATATCGAAAGGAACCAAGGTCTTTAAGTTATAAACATGCATTTCAAGTTTCGTCCAAATCGGTTCAAAATTGTGACCTCTAAACTGTTCACAAGCTAAAAAACGTGATTTTTCGTACAATCAGGGGCCATAACCCATGAAGTTACAGTCCGATACATGCCAATATCGAAAGGAACCGAGATCTTAGGGTGATAAACCTATGTTTTAAGTTTCATTGAAATCGGATAAAAATTGTGACCTGTAGACTGTTCACAAACAATTGTGGACGGACGGGTGGACGGACGGACGGACGAACAGGGGGGACGACAATATACGTCCACATGAAAATGTGGGCGTATAAAAATTAAATATACATGGAAATCACATTAAATGTATACATGTATACATTCTAATTTTATTAATATGTGCTTTTAGACCCATTTAAGGTTTCGAAGAATAGAGCCACAAGTCCTTTAATACATGGTGTAATAGTGATGAAGCCAATGAATGTAATATGTCTTAAAAGTTTCTTAGTCTTACCTGAAAATGATTTCTATGTATTTATCATTATAAGCCCGAACACATGCCACGCTACCTTGTGAAGCAAACCTTGATATGACAAAGGGTCGTGGATGAAATAAGGTGAGTAGACGATGAATAAGTATGCTTTCATTGTTCGATACCCTTGGTGGGTAATATCTATTGCTTGAGAGTGATAAGCCCTCGAAAAAACCTTGTTGCACTTCTATTATATAATAACTCTTTCCTAATACAATATTGTCTACATCTTTTGGCAGGAATCCAGCAAAATGGGAGGCACCAAAATTCATCCATTGCAATGAGGCATTCTTCCATTTCTCTAATCCATGTAAAGAATTCATGCTACCAGGTAACTAGGGAAAAAAAGCAAATATATCACAATATTAATTGCAACAAAAATGGAATGAATTTATTGAGGTATTAGATTAGCACCGTGCATGTCTACCTGTTCACAGGTTGATTTTAAATTTCATGTGATCTGGCCATATAGTTACATTAATAAGAATGTTCACATAAGACTGTATGCAAACTTTCAAACAAATCTGTCAAATGGTATGTTTTTTGCATATAAACATTTTGAAAGAACTTTTATATTATGTGGTATGAGTGTAAGAGGATATTAACACAATTTTGATAAAGATGTTGTGTTTGTAGACTCATAAACTGAATTACAGTAATTGCCAATGGATTTTAATAATTAAATTTACTAAATTGTATCCATACTCAAAGATTAGAATGTATTATCATTTAAATCTTGCTAATCAACCATTTAAAACAACACAGGCCTTCAATTAATTTCATATATATCCTCAGTTCATAAGATCTGGGGGATCACGTGGTTAAGTGGGTAATGCGCTGGCTCGCTAGCCTGGAGGTCAGGTGTTCGATCCCTGCATTGGCTGAGAAAGTTCATCTTGATTTCCTGCGTGGCCTGACAAGGACAGCTGCCTAGTCGTATTGATGGGACGGACGAGGTCCCATGTGCACATTGGCGTGCACATAAAAGATCCCTTGGCAGTTGGAATTTGATATAAGAGTAGGCAGTAGTGCCGCTGCCCGGGCAAAATTTCCCCCATAGCACACTGTATGGTGTATGCCCGTTTTCCATTAGTCCAGGTTAGGTGCAGAAGAGTAGGATATTAAACCCCATTTCATTTCGTTTCGTTTCATGAGGTCTGTCATTGAGTCAACTGGCATGGTTTTGATTTCCCGTTTGTACGTGACAAAGGGTTGTCTGTCCAACCTCGTGGGTTTTCTATTACTCGTTCGGTTTCCTCCCACTGCAAAAGACCTCTATGTGCAAGTTGAACCATATGTTAGTCCCAAAATTACCTAGTTTGTATTGAATGTACTTAAATCAATCTCTCTCTCTCCTCTCTCTCATTGATGACAAAGATCAACAAAAGAATTCTCATTTGAAAAAAGAATTTTATGCCTGTGCTCTGATATAGTGGAATCTTATGATGAGAGAAAATCAAATCATAAAACCTTTAAAAAGGCATCATCACTCTCATAATAATAAGGGTCTACTGTAATAATTACGGAAAATCACAGCCTAACCAACATGTACTTAGATAAGAGCAAAGTATTTTGTGCCACTGGTAAACTGGGACGAATCAAGTAGATATTTGTTAGGAGAGATCAAATTTATAATTCTTTGTTGATTGAGATTTAAATATTATATATCAAATGTTCAACCATAACTCAAACATGTCAGAGGACATTTGAATGTAAATCAATTCTAATATCTAGGCTTACATACATGTCATGTATCACTAATACCACTAAAACTGTGTTCATAGGTCTACAGTACATATACATATGTATTGAATCTAATACCATAATATCAATACATGAACATGAACAAGTAATAATTTTTCTAAATTATTATCAGAATTTGATGTATGAATATAAACAGAGCAATTCCCATTTTACAACAGAATGATGCATTATACAAGAGCTAAATCTCCATATTGCAGGTCTTTCTTTAGGCCTGAAATGTTATCTAAATTATTCATTGGACATAATTAATTTATCCAGACCATAACCAACTCTTGATGCCATTGTTAGTCTGTGATATTTATTGGATTTGAATACATTTTGTGATGGATAATTTAACATAAAAATGGCGACCGAGACTAGTCTAAGATTCAATGGCTAATAGTTGTGCATGTAGCTTGGTAAAGAGTGAAGCAATTTGACAGAAATATTCAGCATAGTTTGTTTTCATTATTTATTTATTTTTTAACTTCTATAGCAAGAACTCGGTCAGTTCTTTATCTAATTCTACCCAATGCCCTTTTAATCAATCTAAATAAGTTGAGTAAATGAGTTAGGGAACATTCCCTATAAAGACTCAAAGAGGTTGAATGGACATAGAAGTACAATGGACTTGGGTAAAATGAAGCAAAAATTAATGTTTGATAAAGATTCGCAAAGATCTGGAATAAAACATTATCATGTGTTTTATTATTTAATGCGTAATAAAATAACACATCCAATATCAGTGTTTAATCATGAATTTTTGCCCTTGTATTATTCAATTGTTTGATTATTAATTGACGACATTTTCGTGACCACAACCATAAGGAGTAGTCACTACCCTTTTGTACTTCACATGTTTTTATTACTTTTATTAATCAATACTTACAACTTCATTCATGTCTTTTGACATTGTGTCCATAACTATCGGTTCAAAATAAGTTCTAAGAGTAACAATACTATCATTTTCTTCAATAGGTACATCATAAATAGGTCCAGATAGCTGAAAATAATAAAACAAAATGATTTATTATAAAATAAACTGACAGAATCATCAACCTCTATCACAGTGATTCTCAAACAGTGTGCCGCAAGGTGTTTCTAAGTGTGCCTCGAAATTTTGAACTGCACACTAAAAAAATGCATAAAACAATTTGATCCCAATTATTGGTGTCTACTGGTACGTTCATAGCTGTGGTTTTCTTTACTTAGTTTGAATCATTCTATATTTCTAAGACTAGTCTGTGTCTACGATTATGTCGTCTATGATGACTTACCATGTTTTTAATTTACAAAAATTCAAATGTCTATTATATATATTTAGCCTAGTGTGCCGCTATTTTTTCGTGTGCTCCAAGGTGTGCCTTTGGCAAAAAAAGGTTGAGAACCATGTAAGTAATAATAGTATGTTTATTTAGCAGTCAGTAACTCAGACGAATACATTATTTAACATAAGGGCACTGACATACATGTTCAATAAGAATTAATGAAACCTAAACGTTTTAAACAACAGATAATCGGTCATTCACTATGTGTAGTCTTATCAAAGCATTTGCATCCCATTATTAACTAATTACATCATCCTTACATTCTCAACAACAGTAATTACATTTGTCATGTTTCTCTGTTTATATCTATATCTTTTACTGCTTTAACTCTTGAGGGGAGTTAAATGTAAGTGTGATAATATCATTGATTTGCGGAGGAAACGACTGAATGTACAGACTGAATGTATGTAATAGTTATTAGCACACTTTCCGAGGTGTTTCGGTGAATATCAGGACAGTTTTGGTGCGTAAAATAGCCATGTGTTTGTTTAGACCGCATCGTCAAAACAACTTGTCTATGGCATAGAGGACTGCGATGATATTAAATGTAGTGTAAAGGAAAATTCGAAACGTGGGTCATTCCTGGTCAAAGTATGCATCGGCGCATGGTTCATCCGTTGAAATTTAATTTTTATAAAATTTATAACTTTCTAGGCGTTTTTTTTATATCCTGCTTATTTTAAAGGCTTGTGAAGTGTCTAGCAAGAGAATCACAATTAGTTAAAATAATTATTCAATATTCTCATTTATATGTTTTGCATAATAAATCAAGCCAAATTATTGAATAGATGCCAATTGATATGTGTAATAATTGTTTTTCATAATATGTTGTTATGTTGATTTATTAATGTCGTTGTATATATTTTTGCACTGCCATGTAGTTCCTACCGGTTTGTTTTGTTACTATGATTTTGATTAGTTGTGTCATGTACCTTAGCCAAGTGCAGTATGAAACAACTAGTTATCATTGCGATCTGGGTCGGACTATAAAATTATCCTATACTGTGTATCAGAAATGAACAGTACTTTTTTTCGAAAGTGTACTGTTCATTTCTGATACACGGCCACTTTTATGCATGTATTGGAAATGAACAGGACAGTTTCATCAAAGGTTGCCATTGGCAACGAGTAGAAGTGGGATGTAATCTTAATTAGTTTATTGCTATCCACTTGTATACTACACCTTGAATGTATCATTGCTTGATAACAATGAGAGTATCCTCATTGAAACATTGCAGTTAATAAACCTAGTGAATGTTATCCATAAAGTTTTCTGTTTATTATTTCATCATCTATATTTAGTCAATGAAAATTTCATGGATTAGGTTTTAATTTCAATTTCATCATTATCTGATTTTGGAATAGAAGTATTATGAAAAAAGTTTTCAAAATGGTTTTCCCAGCACTGAATAGAAATATAACCATTTTCATGTATAGGAAGCACTTAAATGTATTGTCTATATAGACAAAGATGTATAATTACAGACTTACAAGAAACTGAATGTTTGTTAATTAAGAAAAGTCTTTGTTGATTCCTGTACATGTAGTTAGTTGTATACTCCACAATACATGTATCTTCTTTATACATGTAATGTACAATATACATGTACATAAAGAAAGACATTTGATATTGTTTACTTGTCTTGTACGTATTTACACAGAAGTCTTAAATGTCTACACATGTACTAATCGGTATCCAATAATTGAGAATGGTAAAGATTGTAATTAAAAAAAAATGAATAGAAGCAATGAGCTGCTCAATATACATGTATAGTGTAACTGTAGTAGGCCTTAATATCTTCGATTTAAATATGAAGACTGGTCCCATTGCCTCACTCCTGTTTAAATGAAATCCTTCAATGTATTTCAACAGTGAATACTGATTATTGCTAGTTTGTAATGGTCCGATATGGATACTAGTAAACCGATTGTCAGAATAGATATTGACAGGGAAATCGACAGAATGACAGATATAGATACAATTACCAATAGTGGTGGATATAAAACTGTGTATTACACATTAAAATGTCTCGAATGACATGGGTAATGGTTGTATTTACATGTGATTGTCAAATCCTTATACGGCATTTAGTAACTGAACATATGATAAACAAGCCAACAGTGAGGCTGATGTCCCCCGCCGAAATCCCAAAATAAATAGATGACACATATTAATTAATCGCACATTTATTTTTTTCAAACGTATCGACCAATCAAACTGAACACGAAGTGTCATCCAAAAATTGCTTATCTCTGCCTACCGTAAGAAGAAAATGCTCATCTTCGAACTCCATCAAGGCATTGACCTAATAAGCATACACACCAATTTTGAACATTTTAACTCAATTCGAAGGAGAGTTATTGCGTTCCAAAGTCTTGGCAAATCAAATTGCTTATCGCTCTGCTTACCCTGAGCAGAAAATGCTCATTATCGATCATAGTCAAGGTATTACTGTAATGAAACTATACACCAAGTTTCATCGCTCTCACTTAATTAGAACTAAAGTTATCGTGTCTCAAAGCATCAACCAATCAAATTGCTTATCTCTGCCTACCCTTAGCGGAAAATGCTCATCTTCGAACTCCATCAAGGCATTGACCTAATAAGCATATACACCAAGTTTGAACATTTTAACTCAATTAGAAGGAGAGTTATTGTGTTCCAAAGTCTCGACCAATCAAATTGCGTATCGCTCTGCTTACCCTGAGCAGAAAATGCTCATTATCGAACTTAGTCAAGGTATTACTGAAATGAAACTATACACCAAGTTTCATCACTCTCACTTAATTAGAACTAAAGTTATCGTGTCCCAAAGCATCAACCAATCAAATTGCTTATCTCTGCTTACCCTAAGCGGAAAATGCTCATCTTCGAACTCCATCAGGGCATTGACCTAATAAGCATATACACCAAGTTTGAACATTTTAACTAAATTAGAAGGAGAGTTATTGTGTTCCAAAGTCTCGACCAATCAAATTGCGTATCGCTCTGCTTACCCTGAGCAGAAAATGCTCATTATCAAACTTAGTCAAGGTATTACTATAATGAAACTATACACCAAGTTTCATCACTCTCACTTAATTAGAACTAAAGTTATCGTGTCCCAAAGCATCAACCAATCAAATTGCTTATCTCTGCTTACCCTAAGCGGAAAATGCTCATCTTTGAACTCCATCAAGGCATTGACCTAATAAGCATATACACCAAGTTTGAACATTTTAACTCAATTAGAAGGAGAGTTATTGTGTTCCAAATTCTCGACCAATCAAATTGCGTATAGCTCTTCTTACCCTGAGCAGAAAATGCTCATTATCGAACTTAGTCAAGGTATTACTATAATGAAACTATACACCAAGTTTCATCAATCTCACTTAATTAGAACTAAAGTTATCGTGTCCCAAAGCATCAACCAATCAAATTGCTTATCATTATCTCTGCTTACTCTAAGCGGAAAATGCTCATCTTCGAACTCCATCAAGGCATTGGCCTAATAAACACATACACCAAGTTTGAACATTCTAGCTCAATTAGGAAGAGAGTTATTGTGTCCCAAAAAGTGTGACGGACGGACAGACAGACGGACAGACAGACGGACGAACCCATTTTAATAGTCCCCCAACTTTCTTCGAAAGGCGGGGGACAATAACACAAATTTATATGGAAAACAATCACTGAGTTTATTTCACACTACGTTTCAACAAGTTCCTCTTGTCGTTCTCAAGTGAGTCGACAAGAGGAACTTGTTGAAACGTAGTGTGAAATAAACTCAGTGATTGTTTTCCATATAAATTTGTGTTATTTATGTGATTGATTGTCAGTTGGGAAATGACTGGTATTATTTTATCTCTGGAATTAATTAGGATATAAGGATAAAGGAATGCAATATTTTTTTTAAGAAAAAAATAATTGAGTCACAATTCCCCCCCATTCAAAAATACACACCATCTATTGTGAATGTGAACTTAAATTATTTGCTGTATGAATAATAAATTAATTTGAGATTATCAATCATTAAATGTTGACTATGAATGGATTATAATCCCAAAACTTGTTGGCACAGGCTGTCTATATGTATCTACATGTACATGTACTGTACAACATGTATGTCAGAATGGTTCATGCGGTAATGATATGACATCAGAGCAATAACCTGTCAACAGTGATATTTTCCCGCCCTCCCCTCCTCCAGTATCGGCAAAATGGCTGAGTATTGGCCAATAATGATTTCTCCTGATAGGCAACATATTGGCCAATTACCAATGTTGAAACTGATTATCAGATCATTACTAATAGTAATTATTGCTAACTGATATGATTCACTATTTGAGCCAGCAAATCCCCCACAAGTGGTTAATGTCACCACTGGTTAATTAACTGTCAATGGGGGTATGGCTGATTTTTTGACACATCTTTGATATACATACATTAGTTTCTAATAATCTGTAGACTAACGGTTCAAATTCTTCTATAGAAAGATACCCATCTCCATCTCTATCGTGTTGTTGGAATAATAACACTCCATCGGTGCCGATATTGTGAGCCAGATCATCTGCAACTACTGTTGGATCCTTTCGTCCTACCACAATTAAGACAGACACACATCCAAAGAATGTTACTAATAAAACCATTAATAGGATAAACCATTTTTGTGGTATCTCAAATATGATGACTTTCTCTTCTGTGTATGTAACCTGTTGTTGAGGAGTTTGGGATGGTTGATTTACTTGTTGTTGTTGATTGACAGATGCAGAAATTATTTGGTTGGGGGTTATGTACATGGTACAAGTTGCTCCATCACAAGATTGCTCATCATTTGGTGGAGTATCAGTTAATTCGCCATCCGGTGTAAGCTTTTTCTTCTTTCTATTTCGAACTGAAGTCGGTGAAGTCGACATTTTTTTGTCTTCTTCTAAACCTGATAGTGATTGAAGAAAATGGTTTCACATCATTGGTATTTCTGCATAGATTGGTTCTTTGTCATAGATAAAGTTACTTTACAGTCTGTGTCAATAGGCAAGACTACAACCGGATGCGATAAAATAGCATTGTTTCTCAATGTGGTATCCCTTGCGCAAGTCAGCTGAACGAAATGTCGAAATATGATCTTGTTTTCTTGTATTCATTGCCAACAGATTTTAGTCCGGATTGTCACGTCGTTATTGTTTTATCAATTTCAGAATATTTCCGCCTGGTACATCCCGACTATGGTAAAACACAACAAAGGTGGCGCTCGGTATTGTTATAGGTCACGGTCGTGTCACGATAAACTCTTGCGACGTGAGAAATTGCAGGTGCAAGTTTTCTGTTGTAGACCTCATGTCCTAACCTGTTTCATGAAATCTCTTTTAAAATGACCAACCAATAAAATCGTTTATTCTTGTAGAATACTGAAAGAAATTCCTGAAGTGAACATAATTTGTGGCTAAATCTAGCCAGCTCAATTTCCCCGAATTCTGTATGAGTATGAATCTATATTTGAGTTTGTTTTCAGCATTAACCGAAACGAAATGTGGGCGTCATCAAATCAAAAATTAGATTAAATTTAGATAATTAAGAATGAGTCTTCGTGCAGTGTGGCTGATAAAACTGCCTACAGCTACCAACAAGTCTGCTAATGTTTTTTATTCTAGGTAGTAGCTGACTATAGCATTATTTTTATTAATTTTAATTATATCAATATGATCATGATTATGAATATGATATAATAATATATGTCATCTACAAACTTATTTGATTTAATCTTATATAAACCTCTACATTTCTCCAATGAAACATTAAATTAGTATCCTACCAAAATCTGTTCACAGTAAGTGATGTCTTAGACTTAGAAAGTTAAACAATAGGCATTATTTATAAATATTGCAAGTACCAGAGCTAAAAGTTCTATGTATTAATATTAAGATATGCATAAATTGTAACTTTTTTATCATCTTGTTTAAGTTTGCCAGAACTCAATTTGCTAACTGTAACCCCAATCCTGACGTGTGCGTATTATATCATAAAGTCTGTCATTGAGTCAATGGCATGGTGGTTTCTATTCATTTTACCGCTTAAATATATGACAAGGTGTGTCACTTTTTCAATAATTCGCTTGTACATGGGGGTCTTTAGCAGTGGGAGGAAACCGGAGGCCCGAAGAAAACCTACAAGGTTGGACAGCTAGGCGACCCAACTCCTTGTGATGTACAACCGAGGAATCAAAACCACACCAGCTGACTCAATGACAGACCTTATGGTACAGCATGCATGTGCTAACCATTCGCCCATCCAACCCTCCTAGAGTTAGCATTTTGGTCAGTCCTAAATCTTCATGAGAAATTATTTCTCCTATATAGGCCTATTCTGAGTTAACTTTTCCACCTGCTTGATGTTCAAGAATAAATTGCTTTCAAATCCCCAGATGTACGTGGCAAGGAATAGGGTCACCTGTCCTACCACGTGGTTTTCTCCGGGTACTCCGGTTTCCTCCCACTGCTTAAGACTCCTACACACAAGCGAATTATTGAAATAAAATTAAACCATATGTTAGTCCCAAAATGACCTAGTTTGTGTCGAGTGGGCATGAAGCCCCATTTCTCTCTCTCTCTCTCAAGAATAGATTGAAATATGACAGATGATTTTAACTATAATAATAATGCTATTTCCACAAAGAAGGCCCAATTTAAAAGTGCTTTACATATTTACATGTACAGAAAAAGTGTAGATATTAAAAAAATAGGATAGTTATCAAATGACACAGATAATTAATCATAAGCTCCTTTAAACAAATGAGTTTTAAGACTAATTTTAAAACCTGACAACAAACATATTGCTGCGGTGAATAAAATATGGAAGTTGATTCCACTAAAACTATCGATGGAAAAGGGAAATCTTAATATAAAGTACACAATACTACGAATTGTAAACTCTTTAAATTAACCAGAAGTGGTGTAAGTTGTTCTAAATTAAGTATGCACATGCTATTTTTATTTTTTGTAAGTAAATAAGTTTTCATTACATATTTCAGAAAATTTCCATTGGTAGAAGAGAGAGCTAAAGCCATTGATAAAGAAAACCATATAGCAGCACCTACTACAGACCAGTTTATGCAACATGTTATTTTAGAAGTAGGAAGAACTAATACTGCAAAGGTGAGTTGTAGCTGAAAACACTCTATGCACTTTCTCCTTTGAACTCAGTAAGTTAGGCAGTGGCTCACTAACCAGTAGGTCTGGGGTTCAATCATGGTGTGGGCAAAGACAATGTCTAGTCAATCTGATGGAAGAAAAAACCCACGCGGTCCTGTAAAAGAATCCTTAACAGTTGGAATTCGAATTAAGAGTAGGCCATAGCACCTCTGTCCTGGTTTATAGATAATTTGGTTTTGTTTTCTAATTGAATGTTAAATAATCAATTCAAGTATTTTTTTGTGTTCTAATTGAATGTTAAATAATTCAAGTACTGTATCTTTTTGCCATGAAAATTGAGGCATGGAAGGGGAATGGTGGGTTGAATCATTGTTCTAGTATTGAAAAAGATTCCACAAAGCAGAAAAGTTTGCATTTGATTAATAAATTATGACATCTGACTTTGATGTTATCAGGGTAACTATCATTCAATCACTGTTCAAAACAAAATCCATGTGGCACTCATACTATATAATAGCTTTTCTCCTTTATCTGTAAACAGGTGACTCTAGATTTGTTCAGTTGGTGACAGATACCCTCATAATGTCACAGCCAGCATTATATCTTAATTGAAAACAAAAGTATTTCTATACTCTATACTGTATAAGAATCTGCTACTTCCCCTTTAAGGTAAATACATGTACCAAATAATGTTTGTTTTTAGTTTATAGCTAGCCGTGATTCTTGTCAGAAAGAAGATGAAAAACCAGTATTTGACATAGATATAGGTAATGGAGAGAAATTATGGCCAGTTATTGTTATTGAACAGGTATAACAAATAGAATTTGGTTTGTTTCTTTATTTCTACAACTGGCATCTTTCTGGTTGTTGAGAGCACTGATGATATCTATGAGCCCAAATAAGTGTTCAAATAAATATTCAATGTCAGTTAAAACGAAGGAAGTTTATTCAATATTTTGTTTCCAATGAAATATTTCTTATTCAATAAAATTAACTAATACTGAAATTTGAAATAACAGATGTGATCTTCTTTGATTGGCATTTAGTAATTGAACAGGTGTTAAACTTTAATTGTATTTAATTTTATCTTTGTTGCAAATTCTGTATATATTTGCCTACACTATTCACAAATTTGTATCATTGCTTGATAAAGACGATAGCATCCTCGTCGAGACATCGCTTAGTATCAAACTCAGTAATTGTGTATCCATAAAATTGTACCTTGTGTTAACAGATGTATTTATTTGAAATGTGATTATTTGAAATGTGCTATTTCTAGAAACCAGAAAATAGTCCCAAAATTGATCATATCAGTTGAATCAAATATTCAAAGAGAGTACTGTTGACTGCCCAACTTCATGGGTTTTCACTGGGTCCTCCTGTTTGCTCTCACTGCTAATGGCCCTTATACACAAGCGCAGTATTAAAATAAGATTGCATCATAAATAACCATGTTAGTTCCAAAATGACTTAGTCTGTGTCAATTGGATACTAAAATCCATATCTCTCTCTCTCTGTACAGCCATCATGACATTGGAACATTCCAAATAGAGGGCTGATGGGTTTCAAGAGTAAATTATGAGACCTGGCTGACAGTTTTAAGCCTATCTGTAAAAGACTGTACAAAGTCGATGGGTTCCCTTTGCTTTTCTACATGGTCCCCTTTGAGGTGTACACATTTTTGCCAACAATATTGCAAGGCCTGGAAAAGTCGTTCACATTTGACATGACATCATTTTCATTTTTGGAAACAGGTCTTATCCATGGTTACAAATTACAAATCTGGCCAAAAAGATCATGATCTGCTTCAAAATGGCACAGATTGTCATGGGACGTCAGGAATCCAACACGTTTCTGATCCACATTCGAGAGCTTTGGCAGAAACTTTTGTCATTCTTAACTCTTTGGCAAAAATGTGCTCAGCCCTGTCATTAGAGATGTCCACACCGCTGGCAATATGTTGAGTGATCAATCGTTGATCAGCCATCACCATGGCATGTACCCGGGTAATGTTTTCTATGAATGGTTGCTGTTGATGGCTTTCCAGGACGTGGGTCAGCATCGAGGCTCTTTCTGCCATGCTTAAAGTCTGCAGCCCACTTCTTTATTGTGGAAAAGGAAGGGCCATCATTCCCTAAATTGGAGACAATATCGTCAGGTATCAGGGTTAGTCCTTTCAGTTGCAAGTACTTGATGCCTGCCTTAAACTTATTGTCAGTTTTGTCCATTTCTGGTGATTTCAATGTGTAGGTTCACAAGATGATGTGGGATGAACACAATAATAGCACTACAGTTAGAGTTCTCCTGTCTGTGATTCATTCAGTGATTAAACTTGTTGGTGGCAAAAGTTTCCGCTAACCCAATTTATCAATCCTTTTCAGACTTACAACTTTTCAGCCAGGCCTCGATTATTTTATTTTACTTTTCATTCTTCCCAATATTTCAAAATAGCTCATCTATTAACATAGGTTTATCAGGGTAATGATTTTGAAGTATATAGTCACATGTACCACTTATTTGATGGAATTTTAATATTACATGCACTATGGTTTTTTTTTTCAGAATGGCATTTTGTTTTGTTGTTTAACATTTGTTGAACAAGGTACTGTAAATAGACCACCACTTATAGCAATGTAAGGTTTATATACATCTGTCATTAACATTATGCATTATCACTTTCAAGATCTTTGCCATTTGGTAAAAGAATGTTATTCAAATTTCAACTGATTTGACCATTAAATTACATTAGATTGTGTGTAATATTTAATTTCATTTCGAGTTGTACACTATTAATCGGCTTTAGTGGTGTTTAAAGAGTTCAAAGGATGCTTGTGCAAAATGCCTTGAAGGCTAAAGCTTGAATTATTGATAATTGGGAGAGTCTAGAGGTTTTTTTTAAATCTGATATTATATAACATATGATCAGCTCTAGCTAAATGAGATGCATGGGTCAAAAATTCAAAATACAGCAAAATAAGATATTAAGTGATTTGTAGCATTTGCATTTATCCTAAAAGTGGCAGAGAAATTAGCTCTAAAGTTGACATAGACCATGACAATCAGATTCAGAGAAAAAAAAAAGGTAAAAAATTTCGACTAAAACAAACCAAGCAAGATGCCACAGTAACTAAAACCAGCAAGTTGTGTGCTCTTCTGATAATTTGCCTCTGAGCTTTTGGTGAAAATAATAAATAAGGTCATTTTTAAGACACATGTTGAAAATTGGTATATATATAGTTGAAAAGTTCTTGCCATATCTCAAATAATCTCTTCTAGGAAAGTGACAATGCCTCTTTTAAAAAAATCCTTCTTATGCTTTAGAGATTTGATTTTATAATAATTTGCAGTATGAAATTCATTATGTAAAACAGTAAAAGAATTGTATTAAAACATTTGTTTTTGAAAAAAAAACCCCTTGATGTATGAAGTTCTATGTGATGTTACATACATTTTCTATATAGGTAACTTGATATAAGTATTAAAAATCACATGTCAAAATCAAATACCTTGAACTGATATAGAATGTTATTTTCAAGCAAAGGCAGTTTAATGTCGTTCAGCTGTAAAACACATCAATAGGTTTGTTATGAAAAAGGATGTTTGCTGTATGATTTCAATTTATTTTGACATTATATTTTCATTGATGTATATGTAATGTATATGAAAAAGACGTTGATTGTATTAATATAACAATAAATCAGTCAGGTCACTGTGTATAAACAATGCATTGCATCTAATTGATTTTCTATGTCTTGACAGGTCACCATTGATAATTTTTATGCCTTTCTTATTTTTGACAGCCCAAGTATATCTTTGGCGTTTTGCTTTCTTAGAAGTCTGACAGATTTTATTAGAGTGACATCTAGTCAAGAGGTAAGGATACAGAATAAATTTTTAAAAACAAATATCAGATCCTACTTTAATGCACCAACTGGGATAAAAAGGGGTGGGGCCTAAATAAATTAATCATTGACATCATGAAATGAAATTGAATACTTAAGTAGGGCATACACCATACAGTGTGCAGTGATTTAATTTTTGCATGGACGGTGGGGCTACATCCTATACTTATCTCTATTTCCGACTGTCAAGGGTTATTATACCATATGTGCATATTCATGAAATGTAGAGCAAAGTTGTCATAGCAATTTTGTAAAACAAAGTGATATTGTCCATTTGGGCTTAAGGGAGAGAGAAATAGGGTTACTTCCACTCAACACAACTAGGTCATTTTGGGATTAATGTATGGTTCAATTTTATTTGATTAATTTGCTTGTGTCTATGGACCTTAGCTGTGGGAGGAAGCCAGAGAAAACACATGTAAGTTGGACGGACGACCCTACTTCTGTCATGTACAAGTGTGAGATTTAAACCACACAGCTTGACTTGAAGATATGATGGATTGTTGCGATAGGTCACGTCAGAGGTCATACAACCGTCTTTTTACCCAATGATGTCAGACATTTGATTAACTAATCAGCATTGATGCTTTTTTTAAGTTTATATTATAAATCACCATGGACCAAAATGGGTCACTAATATGACTGGCTAGAAACTGAATGAATTCTAAAATCTTGGAAATAGAATGAGTCAATGCAACTACGAAGCACATCAGTGGAAAAAATATGCTTTCTTTTTCTAGATTGTGGAACAATAACCATGAGTTACAGATTGACCTCATGAATTCAGATTCAAGAAGAAAAAAATTGAATTATACTTTATCTTATGTTTTTTATTTTTATTTGTTACTTTACATTAAGTTAAATAACAGATTAAATGAATTACCAGCATTTATAAATGAAGCAGCCCCATTTGGTTCACCAAGAGATACAGATTGTGATAGTATATTGGCTAAATTATCAGATAAATCTTCATCCATACCTAAATCCCAAAAGGTATGTAATTGTACCTTGTTTATATGTCTGTTTCGTCTGTCAACGTAGGGATTGTCTAACATTGTGGAATTCTACCACCGTGACTTTGCTTGTTGTGATTTTCCCCCATCACAAATTTATATGCGCAACTACAGTTTAGGTTTGGTAATTAACTTTTTTTCTTTTAAACAAGGTAAAGTTGATTATCACAATATTCCTTGCTCTCGAGAATAACAACCATTGAAAACCATTTCATATATTTCATGGTTCAACAACCAACCTGGAATCTAGATAACTTTTTATTTACAATATCTGGTGGCGACAGATGCATCTGATAAGAGATTAATATCAAAGTAAGAATAATGATTTGAAAACAAATTAATTATGTTTTCAGTAGATGTGTAGCGGCTACACTGTAGCCTAACAGACTATTCTAACTGTATTCTGTTATATTCATGAAATGCTGTATGGAATCTGTATTGTCTAATATTACAAAGTAGATTAAGTCGAATCAATGGATTACTGTAGGATTTTTTTGTTTATTTCAGCAACCTGCATGGAAACCAGTCTTACATACAGGAAAATCTAGTATTTATCTATCAGTATCAGAGTGTATACAAGCTGTCCAAGTAAGTATGAATAAGGTCGTAATAATAGTTTAATCTGCGAGTATAAGTGAAAACTGTTACATGATCAATTCAGACCCCTGGTTTCATTCCCATTTTATTGAGCTCTAAAAATGGTGTATTTTTTTTAACCAAATCAGGCGAATGTTTATCATTATAAATTCAGGTTTTATAACAGTAGAGAACAATTTGCTACATAACAGCTTCTGTACATTTCTTTCAAGTTGAACTTTCTTTCATTTTTCAATCTACAGATAAGTGTTTATATTGTAAGGAATTTGTTATTTTCCAACATAATGAAAAACATGCGCAATTATTTTAGTTGTCTAATGAATTGTATTTTATAGTGTGAACAGGAAGACATTAAAGATGTATGGGAAGTATATGGTACTATTACATGTAAAGCTGAACTAGAGGGTGCTACACCAGATGTTACACTAAATATATCCCATTTAAACGAGGGTATAGTTGCACCATTAGATCATCTTGTTATACATCCATGTGTACAGAGTGCTGATTCTCATATAATACCCAAAGGTAATTAGACAGTTGCTGTTTTGGGTCCGGGAGTGTCTGACAGTGGAACATTAAAATTTCAAAAATTACAATTTTATACCTATAATCGGTTTAAACAAAATAAAAGAATGAAGACAATATAGATACAGTGGCTGGGGTGACATTACAATTGCCAATATTACATTACTCCTGATATTGGATTTAAGAAAAAAAAAACTGTTCCAACTTCTGCATACTACATACTCACAATAGAACTGGTTGCTTTTGAAGCATGTTTTTCATTTTTAGGTGTGTCCCTTTTGTATCATATATAAATGTCTCCAGAGATCTTATAGTTATTTTTGGATGCATTGATTATATTACTGGTAGTAAGATAAAGAGGTCATATCAAATTTCACTGACTTCTAATTATTACTTAATATTTTGACTTTCCAACTTACGACATCAACTGACAGACTAGCTGCATTTAGGTGACATTTCTATTCTGTCTTTCTTGTAAATCAATTATTTTGGGGAATTTTTTTATTGTGAGTGAAGCCTCAATCAATACAGGTCTGGGACTGGACAGCACACTCTAGACACTTATGGCTTGCCCCAGGATCCATTAACTTGATTTGATATTTGTTGTCTATATGTCCACTGGTTTATCTTGTTGGTTTAGTTTTGTGTGTAGTGGTTTTCCTGTACTTACTATCACAGGGATCATACAATATAAGAATATTTACATTTTCATAAAATGAAATATATAAAATTTCACTATTTCTCATAAAATTATCATAGAATGAACCAAAAAAATATAAAACTAACCACGAATCAATAATGCCATAAATAAATTTCTATACTAATAAATCCAGATGTGAATAAGAAAATCATTCATGCATTTTATGACCCCCAGCTTGCTGCTCTCTTTCATTTTGTATTTGACAGTGTTCAGTCAATGTTATATGGGTATTTGAACATAGGAGATAACAATCTGGGCCCTGTTTCACGAAATTTATCTAAAGATAAAATCCAAATTTTAGCAGATACTTCAATTTTGATTGGCTAAGAACTAAAATCAATCTAATATTGTCCAATCAAATAACTAAAATTCAAATCTTATCTTAGTTAAAATTTTGTGAAATAGGCCCCTGATTCAAATACAGATCTATATTTCGTTTTCTTTGTTTATACTTTCAATGGCCTACACTACATGAAAATCTCACCAGTTGAACTGGAAGATGAGTGACTTTAGATCATATGACGTCAGACATGGATTAATTAATCAGTGTTGACGTTTCTGGTGGTTTACTAACAGTTCCGTGCATCGCACACCAAGAAGTCGTTGTAACAGATATTTTCATAGGCTAATTCCTCAGGCCATCCAGAACGCTGATTATATAACTGGCTGAACACTACTTCATGGACTAAAGATATGTTATTTACTGTCATTGCAGCTATGCCCCCAAAAATATGGTATTTAATAAAACGTCATGAAATGTGATGAAAAAATATAAAAATATCATAATTTCCACTAGAAGCTTTCATAAAAATATAAATTTTTAACAAAAATCTGTGTATGGTCCCTGCAATTAGAGAGTTAATGTCCTTGATTACTTTGAAAAGTATTGTGGGTACCGTATAGACTAAAGTTATCATTGACTTCAAATTTATTTTAATGAAATGAACTTATGAAGAAGGATATTATTGTCAAAGTTATTGATAAATAGAGCTTAACATTTTGGAAACCAGATGATGTATTTTGGAAATGTTACCAGGTAAAATCAGATAATCAAACTTAATTTTTTACCACTAAGATTTTTAATAATCTTGTCTTTCATTTTCTTTTCTAACGCACAGATAATAAAATTGTTCGACCAGCACCAAGAAGAGTTCGTTTTATTCCACCATCAGATAGTTTTACTCTGTGTCATTATACAGTTTCTAGTATACAAGAATTACCTATATTTGGTGTTTATCATATGAAGGTAGATAATAATTTACAAAACATATAATAAAGATCTGTCTTTCTTAGAAAATAGTAATATTTCATATACATGTACAGTACATATTTAAGTCTTCTCAATCTTGGGGGAGTCGGATAGCCAAATGGTTAGCATGTGCACGCTGTATCATAAAACCTGTCATGTTTTCAACTGGCGTGGATTCGAATTCCCAGTCCATGTGACAAGGACTAGGGTCACCTGTCCAACCTTGTGACTTTTCTCAGGCTCCTCCAGTTTCCTCCCACTGCTAAAGACCCCTACGTGCAAGCGAATTATTGAAATAAAATTAAACCATATCTTAGTCCCAAAATGACCTAGTTTGTATCCAGTGGATGTTAAACCCTCTCTCTCTCTCTCTCTCTCTTTCCTCAATCTGATTTCTCATAAATGACTACATTTGCATCTTCCTTAGAAAATAACAATATTTTATATTTAAAGATGCATTATGTAAGATTTAGATTATGAGCTGACCTTTCTTGCTATAATAGTTCAAAACTAGATGATGGCAAATGAATATGTTGAGAATTTCATTCAAATTACTTATTGTGGGCAAAGTTATGAGAGTTATAAGGGTTTACAAAATGTAAAGTAGATTGTTCATTGTCGTAGCAACAGTACTTTTTATACGCCCACATGGAAATGTGGTCGTATATTGCCGTCGCCCCCGTCCGTCCGTCTGTCGGTCCGTCCGTCCGTCCGTCCGTCGGTCCGTCCGTCCGTCCGTCCATCGTCCACAATTTCTTGTGAACGCTCTAGAGGCTAAAGTTAATATCCGATTGACTTTAAATTTATACACAGTGTTTAAGGTCGTGAGACGAAGAAGCCTATTGATTTTCAGTGATATCCGATAATTACTACCAGAGTTATGACCCTTGATCACTTTGAAAAATCTTGTAAACACTCTAGAGACCATAGTTAATATCCGATTGACTTTAAATTTATACACAGTGTTTAAGGTCGTGAGACGAAGAAGCCTATTGATTTTCGGTGATATCTGATAATTACTGCCAGAGTTATGACCCTTGATCACTTTGAAAAATCTTGTGAACGATTTAGAGGCTAAAGTTAATATCCGATTGACTTTAAATTCATACACAGTGTTTAAGGGCATGAGACGAAGAAGCCTATTGATTTTCGGTGATATCTGATAATTACTGCCAGAGTTATGACCCTTGATCACTTTGAAAAATCTTGTGAACGATTTAGAGGCTAAAGTTAATATCCGATTGACTTTAAATTTATACACAGTGTTTAAGGGCATGAGACGAAGAAGCCTATTGATTTTCGGTGATATCTGAGAATTACTACCAGAGTTATGACCCTTGATTACTTTGAAAAATCTTGTGAACGCTCTAGAGGCTAAAGTTAATATCCGATTGACTTTAAATTTGTACACAGTGTTTAAGGTCGTGAGACGAAGAAGCCTATTGATTTTCAGCGATATCTGATAATTACTACCAGAGTTATGACCCTTGATCACTTTGAAAAATCTTGTAAACACTCTAGAGGCCATAGTTAATATCCGATTGACTTTAAATTTATACACAGTGTTTAAGGTCGTGAGACGAAGAATCCTATCGATTTTCAGCAATATCCGATAATTACTGCCAGAGTTATGACCCTTGATCACTTTGAAAAATCTAAAGTTAATATTCGATTGACTAAATTTATACACGCTATTTACGGTCATGATACAAAATAGCCTATTTATTTTCAGCGATATCCGATAATTACTGCCAGAGTTATGACCCTTGATCACTTTGAAAAACCCTGTGAACGCTCTAGAGGCTAAAGTTAATATCCGATTGAATTTAAATTTATACACAGTGTTTAGGGTCATGAGACAAAGAATCCTATTTGATTTTCAGTGATATCTGATAATTTCTGGCACTTGATCACTTTGAAATATCTTGTGGACAAAGGCCTTGAGACAAACCATCAAAACTATTCTAATCATTTCTGATAATTATTTAATGGGCTATTACTCGTAATAAGATTATCATGTGTTGTAAAAGAAACAATATGCGACAACCCTTGTTGACTGCCCGGACGACTTAGCTGTTGTGGGCGTATGTTTCGTTGCCTGGCAACCTATCTTTTAAATCTCAAGGGTATTTGAATCTCAGCCATCTGGTTGTCTAGAGATTTGATTATAAGCTTGTCATGTGAATAAATGTCTAAATAATAATTTATGTAACGTTTGAAGCCAAAACAAAAACCTGTAATAGGCAGACTTAGCTATTTCATAATGCATCTTTAAGTCTTCTCAGCCATATAATTCCCATGAATAACTAAAATAGTGTCTTCCTCAGAAAGTTACAATATTTTATATGAATATATAATGTTAATATAACATTCACACAGATGTACATACAGTACCTGGAATTCAAACAAAATGTCAGACAAGATGACTTATTATTAATTATGAATTAAACAATTTGTATATGTTTCAGTATGATCAGAAATCGGCTAATATATCTGTTACATTACAATTAAGTGATCAAGTTAAAAATAGTTTTGAATATGCAGAACTTCAATTGCCATTCTTTAATAGGTATTTTGTTTAATTACATATTTATATTTGTTTTTAAGTTAAGTAGAAAGATGGTTTTCTTGTTTCAGTGGAGTGGGTCCACTAATTATTTTTCAAGTTCATTGACAGAGGTGAACAGACAGACAGAGAAATCATTTCTTTTTTTAAAATGGGTTCGTCCGTCTGTGTCTGTCACAATTTTGGACACAATAACTCTCATTCTAGCTGCCTTGATGGAGTTCAATAATGAACATTTTCTGCTTACGGTAAACGGAGATAAGCAATCTGATTGGTTGATGCTTTGGGGCACAATAACGTTAGTTATAATGTAGTGAGAGCGATGAAACTCAGATCCCTTGACTGAGTTCGATAGTGAGAATTTCCTGCTTAGATTAAGGAGCGATAAACATTGTGATTGGTCAAGATATTGGAACATAACAACTCTGCTTTTAATTGTGGTAGAATGTTTAATCTTGATGTAGATGTTCATTAGGTGAATGTCTTGACTGAGTTCAATGATTAACATTTTGAGCTGAAACTAAGCAGAGCTAATCAATTTCATTGGTCAATGCTTTGGGACAAGATAATCTTGATTGTATCTGATTGAGAGTGATGAAACTTAGTGTATAGTTTGATTACTCCATACTTTTGAAAAAAAATAAATGTGCAATTAATCAATATGTGTCATCTATTTATTTTGGGATTTTGGCGGGGGGACATCAGCCTCAATGTTGGCTTGTTTTTCTCTTTTTTGGCATGTCCAGTTTTGTGCTTGTTTTTCTCTCGAGTTGATGTAAAGGGTTTGAATTTTAATGATTTTGATTAATGACTGAGACATGATTTGCTGATATAAAGTTGATACACCAATCATAAGTCATACTTTGGCTGAAATAGTTGCTTTTGTGGTAGCTGTTAATCACAGTTACTTCCCATGTATCTAATGGCATGGAATAGGAAACATGCTGAGTTATAAACCTTCAATACATCTTTACCTAGCTAGTCAGGATGTACATCTGTATCATGTAGAAATTTGTTGTATAAGTATATATGTTATATTTACAGAGGTATTATATCTATAGTTGATAGTAATTCATCACAAGGTAGTCTTGTAGTGTCACCTGATAGAAAAATACTTGTATGGAATATAGGTAGGTAATACTAGTAATCCATTATAATCCTTAACATGGTGATATGAAGGGACCCTCCACCTCCACTTTTTTTTAACAAGCACTATATATGACATTGACTAGTATTATGTAAGATAAAATGTTATTGCATAATGTATATTGCGTGGCAATCAAATTGTACCCACCACCAGCTTTGAGAAGGAAAGCAGCAACAAAGCAATAAATTGATTTGAAATGTGTACAAAAAAAATTTGAAAAAGAAATCTTAGAAATTGTGAATTAGAGAGTATTTACACAGTGCATCTTTATTATATTGATGTGTCTCAATTTTGATTTCATCCTTACAACTAGTCAAACAATCACAACAACTTTGAAAATATAACCTCAAAACTTCCAATCTGTGGTACATTTGCAAGGATTTGATGAAGGGTATATATAACTTGGCGTAAAATATATTTGTGGCACTGATTTTGGGTAGGTTTTCTCCTTAGGACTAACCAAATGTGGTGTAAAATCCCCTTGACTTAAACTAGGTCACTTTGGGACTAACATGTGAATCAATTTTATTTCAATTACTTTCATCCGTGTAGTGTTCTTTAACAGTAGAAGGAAACAGAAGGACATGGAGAAAACCCATGAGGTTGAACAGGCAACCCTAATCCGTGTTACATACAAGAAAGGAATTGAAACCATGCCACTAGACTCCATGACAGACCTTCTGATCCAACGTTCAAGCATTAACAACACTGAACACACTGTAATCATTTGCCTGTAGGATTAGCCAAAGAATCTCCCCTAGTTTAAATATAATCTCAGAATATCTGACCTGTATAGTGTTAACAAGTCTGCAGGCATCCTATGGGCATATAAAAAGGGATGATCTTGTCTGAAGGAAACTAATGTGTCATATAAAATATTGGATGATTTTATCTGAGAAATTATTGTGTCATACAAGAAATAAGTTTAATACTTTTATTTTTGTTTTTACAGTACATAGTGTCCTAATTTACTGAGTTTTAAATTTGTTTAACATTGACATTTCTTTCGACAATAAGTATTTAGAATGTTAAAATGTGTTTGGTTTTATACATTTAAGATTATGTGCAAATAAAGAATCCCTTTCCTGTTTATCTACTTATGAACTAAAGTGGTACTTGTTTTAGTCTTTAGAAAATTCTACTACGCTGAAAAAAAATCAGGATGCTTGAGGAATAAGGAATGAAAAGAACATTTAACATTTTGTTTCTTCATAATAAAAAAAATTGTGCAAAGCTGAGATTTGCTTTAGAAATAATATTAAGTTCAAATTTTAAAAGATATTTGCATTTTGTATTTTGGACAGAAATTTATCCATTAAAGTTGAGATGTTTACATTGATGAAATTTCTATTCCACATATCTTTGTAAATACTGAAAGGAATTGAACCATTGAGAGACTGATATTCCTATTATAGATCCATTCATCTTTCACAAAATTGTAGTTTTCAAGTGATTCTATAGCAAGAAAAAGATGCACCAGGACTTTAATTAATTACCTAATTCTATCTCTTGTCAATTGACTGACTGGTAAATTCTTGAAATGTCTAATTTTAAGGTCAGTCATTAAAGACTGAAAAATGTATGTGTCACTGATCATTTACAATTTGTTAATTACATTGCAATACAGTATTCAAAATCAACCATCATAGAAATATATATAAAGGGCAATCAAAGGAGACAGACTAACATCTTTTTTTTAGAAATATCTTTATACCATGTACACTTCTTTAAAACAAATACTGATTTTAAAATAGTATATACATAGTAATAGTATGATAAATATGTAGAACATATAAACAGCTTTACTTAATCTGTTTATCATACTCTGAATATTTTCAGGTCAGAAATTCCCAAGTAAAAGCTTAGATGCCTCTTTGACTGCCAATATACTATTTACAGATACTGGAACTAATGCTAATCTTTCAGAAGCAGAGAGTTTCTGTACAGCTCAGAATGCCTATTGTCAGGTACAGATATAGCCAAGTTCTTTTTTTTTCTGTTTTACTTTGTTTGTCTGTACAGCACAGAATGCATACTGACAGTCCTATTCAGTTTTACTTTGTTTTTCTGTACAGCACACAATGCTTATTGTTAGGTACAGATATAGTTTATTTTTTCCTTTTACTTCCATCAAGAATATTTTAATTGACATCCCTGATGTAAATCTAATAAAGGAAAGACAAAAAAGAATCTGAACATTTCTGCTGGATTATTACAAATAATTACTGAAATTAGGAAATACATTCTACTTTTGATTTTCAAATTTAGAGATAAAAAACGAAAATTGAGGAAGTCGTGTATGACATTAAATATGAAAGAAAAAATTTATTTTGAAAACTAATTTGAATTAATTCGAAAGGTTAATATATTTGATATGTATGGTGTTCTATTTCAGCCACTCCCTACATTGCTATTTGTATCGTGTCGCTTTTTCTAAACGAATTTTGTTTTTAGTTTATGCGCATGTATTATGAGAAATCATTTGCTGTGTAGTATTTTTGCTACATAGCAGTAATTATTGGATATAAGGATTAAGGAGGGTATTGTATATTTGATGGTTTGTGTGAATGGTTAATAATGTTGGATGTACAGTTAAATTAAGAACGGCTTTAATGTAAATTTTACAATGTTAAAATCTCCCTAGAGGAAGCCAATCTATAAATGAAATATAATTTTAAATGGCAACATGCAATGTTGTGTTAGAAAGTGGACATCACTTTTTTATCTATAGCTTAACATTGAAAAAAGTGATGCTTAACACAATAAATAGCTGGAATAGAACACCACAGATATGAGATCTACAGGAAATTGTTTACAGCCAATAATATTTGTTGTCCCCCGCCTTTCTTTCGAAGAAAGTTGGGGGACTATTAAAATGGGTTCGTCCGTCTGTCTGTCTGTCTGTCTGTCCGTCTGTCTGTCCGTCCGTCACACTTTTTGGGACACAATAACTCTCTTCCTAATTGAGCCAAAAGGTTCAAACTTGGTGTATGTGTTTATTAGGTCAATGCCTTGATGGAGTTCGAAGATGAGCATTTTCCGCTTAGGGTAAGCAGAGATAAGCAATTTGATTGGTTGATGCTTTAGGACACGATAACTTTAGTTCTAATTAAGTGAGATTGATGAAACTTGGTGTATAGTTTCATTATAGTAATACCTTGACTAAGTTCGATAATGAGCATTTTCTGCTCAGGGTAAGCAGAGCTATACGCAATTTGATTGGTCGAGAATTTGGAACACAATAACTCTCCTTCTAATTGAGTTAAAATGTTCAAACTTGGTGTATATGCTTATTAGGTCAATGCCTTGATGGAGTTCAAAGATGAGCATTTTCCGCTTAGGGTAAGCAGAGATAAGCAATTTGATTGGTTGATGCTTTGGGACACGATAACTTTAGTTCTAATTAAGTGAGAGTGATGAAACTTGGTGTATAGTTTCATTATAGTAATACCTTGACTAAGTTCGATAATGAGCATTTTCTGCTCAGGGTAAGCAGAGCGATACGCAATTTGATTGGTCGAGACTTTGGAACACAATAACTCTCCTTCTAATTTAGTTAAAATGTTCAAACTTAGTGTATATGCTTATTAGGTCAATGCCCTGATGGAGTTCGAAGATGAGCATTTTCCGCTTAGGGTAAGCAGAGATAAGCAATTTGATTGGTTGATGCTTTGGGACACGCTAACTTTAGTTCTAATTAAGTGAGAGTGATGAAACTTGGTGTATAGTTTCATTACAGTAATACCTTGACTAAGTTCGATAATGAGCATTTTCTGCTCAGGGTAAGCAGAGCGATACGCAATTTGATTGGTCGAGACTTTGGAACACAATAACTCTCCTTTTAATTGAGTTAAAATGTTCAAACTTGGTGTATATGCTTATTAGGTCAATGCCTTGATGGAGTTCGAAGATGAGCATTTTCCGCTTAGGGTAGGCAGAGATAAGCAATTTGATTGGTTGATGCTTTGAGACACGATAACTTTAGTTCTAATTAAGTGAGAGTGATGAAACTTGGTGTATAGTTTCATTACAGTAATACCTTGACTATGATCGATAATGAGCATTTTCTGTCCAGGGTAAGCAGAGCGATAAGCATTTTGATTTGCCGAGACTTTGGAACACAATAACTCTCCTTCGAATTGAGTTAAAATGTTCAAAATTGGTATGTATACTTATTAGGTCAATGCCTTGATGGAGTTCGAAGATGAGCATTTTCTTCTTACGGTAGGCAGAGATAAGCAATTTTTGGATGACACTTCGTGTTCAGTTTGATTGGTCGATACGTTTGAAAAAAATAAATGTGCGATTAATTAATATGTGTCATCTATTTATTTTGGGATTTCGGCGGGGGACATCAGCCTCACTGTTGGCTTGTTTAACACAATTTTTTGTTGTTGTCAGCTTTTATGTACTGTAATTTTCCCTTTCAGTTATATTTTAAGATAAATGATTTTACCTATTCTGGATGTTATATAGATACTAAATCCTTACAAGTGTCACCTAATACAAAGTTTAAACTTACAACAAGTATGTATATCTTTCTGATAATTATAGGTTTCTAATCTTTTTTTTGACATAAAAATCGCTTTTGAAAATGATGTCTGTATAACAAAGACTCAGGACCTTAGAGTGCGTTGGACTCATGACAAGCATGGACAGTGGTGGGGGCCGGGGATGCTGGTAGGAAGTTCTTGCAGATGACTTAGTGGCTAGTCTAGTTTTGCAGATCATAAGTTATGTCATCTATGCAAGTCATGGGTTTGAACGTGACTAGTAGTATGGTCTCTTGTTCAACCTTGTTGTGTTTTTCAGTGGATTCTGTCTTTTCCCACGACTAAAGACCCCCGTGAAATGAAATACATGTATGTATATATCCCAACAAGTCTATTCACTTGATTTGATAGTTTACTGCTGGCTTACAATGTTAATGTTTTATATTTTATATGCCCCAATAGTTGTATATTGTCATCGCCCCGCCTGTCTGTCCGGCATCCAAAATCGCTTGTGGACGCTCTAGAAGCTAAAGTTAATATCTGATTGACTTTAAATTTATACATAGTATTTAAGGTCATCCGATGTAGAAGCCTACCGATTTCCAATAATTACTACCTGAGTTATGACCCTTGATCACTTAACAGTCTTGAGATGGACAAGCATATTGATTTTCAACTTGTTAAAAGGAAGAATTCTCTTCTTGGCTACTTTTGTGGACTTTAGATTTTTGCTCATTGGGAATGAAATCTTGTATACTCTAGGGGCCACGGATATCATTGAATTTTTGGTTTTAATAGATGCTCCAACTTGTTATAATGTAGAATTCTTTTGATTTTGGAGGATTTCAGACAATATTTACTACATGTTCTACCAATGTGTGTATGTTTTGTTGCCTGGCAGCTCTGGTTTCAAAGCATTAGTATTGATGTGGTGTATAATACAGCAATCTCTGATATATAACGCTTTATGATAAGATATAGTTATTTATGATCATTAATGCATTATATATGTATTACAGATAGAGAATTCTTATCCAAAACTTATAAAATCTGGAATTCTTATGGCGGTGTTTTAACTACAGGAAAGTGAAAGGAAATACCAGTCTGTGATAATACCTGGGTGTCATTGATAATATTTGGCTCTTCTCGTAATTTCATTTTTAAAATTCAAATTCTTGATAATATAACATAAACCTTTGCCAATTTATATATCTTATAGTATTTAAAAAAGATTGAAATTAACCCTGGTTGCCCAAAGCTGTGTTTCATTCAATTTAGATTCAGATTTTGTGGGCATAATCAAAAGGGGGCTAAAGATCAAAGTCTGCAGCTGGAGGAAGTGGTTTTGGTGGTTATAGTGGGTTTTTTTGTATTCATGCACAGAAGCAATCTAATTAAAATTAAAAATTGCTTATTGAAGCAATCTAATTAAATATAAAAACCATTTACTGAAGCAATAATGATAGTACTGGCCACCCTTCACACTGCAATATGGTTTCAGTAGACCTAATTATTATTTATAAAAGATGAAATATAAAAGGGGATTTAGCACCCAGGCTAATGAGAAGGGACATATATTATGCAGTGCACTATGAAAGAAAATGTGCCTGGACAGTGGTGTTTCCACCTGCACTTGAATTCCAACTTCCAGGGTCTTTTACCTGCACATAGGACCTTGTTGTCTTGTGCCACACAAAGGACTAAATGCTGTTAGCTGTCCTGCCCCACTAGCCTTCTCCAGTGACAAGTGTGAAACCAGGCTAGAAAACCCCAAGTAACTTTCTTTGCCAGCAGTAAAGATTTAACCTTGGGCCACCAGCTTACTGGGGCAGTGCCATACTCCCTTAACCAACGCCAACCATGAAGGGCCGTTAAAAGATAAATCAATAAACGTATCCCATAGAAATCATATTGTAGCATACATGTTTTGTTGCACTATAAACAATTTGTATATACAATGTATAATATAAAATTATATGTATAAAATACTTTTATTATAATTTGTATATAAAGTAATAAAGGTATACTTGTCTGACATTGTGAAAATTTCAGTTTATCATGTACCTGTGTCGCCATTGTTATTTATAAAAAAGTGACCGTAAGATGAGATTTTTGCAAGTTAAACGGTAGAGCCATATAAATTAATGTGCATTATAGTACACTTTGATTTAGTGTAGTACAAAATGTCTATTTATTTGTTTATATATCGTCAACTTATCATTATTAGACAAAATCACAGACTTATGTTATACTAATAATAAACAGTAGGGGCTAAGGTTATGCTATAATCTTCCCTTTTTTCGTGCACTTTCGTATGTACAAGGATCCTCAGGTTTTCGTCCCAAAGGAACTGTTGAACTACGTTCCTCCGACCTACTACGCTGACAAGGCGAAACCATGCCGGAAAATTTGAATGATCGAACCTCGGCTTCCGGCCGAGTATGACGAGAATTATCCACAAGACCTGTATTAATTGAAGTCCTTATGGAAAATATGCTTAATAAAGCTGCAAGGGTTATTCCATGTTTAATTTATTTGATTGGAAGCTGCATATTAGCTTTCGACGTTTTACGACAGAGCGATCTAATAAACGCACACTTTTGATTGAAACTAGACTAAGGAAACAAATTCGAATTATTCAGGTGGTGATCATACTAGTCAGTGTATTTGGGGTGGCGTAGGGTGTAAAAGAATGCCTGAAAAGGTCACAATTATTTTTTGATTTTGGTGAAATTTGAAATGTGGTCGTTTATTATGCCGTCGCCCCTGGTCGACTTCCACAAAAGATGTTCCTTTTCATTGTAGGCGTTCACAAGGATTGACACCCCGTAGTTTAGCAGTGAAAAGTTGCCCAGTAAAATTGACTGGGGCGCCAATTATTTTCGACACTGATTCAATGGACAGTCCCTGAACGTTCAGGGTGAGTGTAATGAGACTGGCGTTCAGAGCTGAACTAGGGCATCTGCAGACCCTTATGTCGACATGGTAAAGGTAGCTATTGAAGTTGTAGATTTGCAGTCCTTGGAATTGATTGGAGAGGGGACGTATCTTCTGATACTGGAGGAGCAAATACTAACTTTCATGCAAAAAGATTATATTTTCCTTCAGACAAAAAGAGCGAAAAATCTGTGTATCGTATAGCCTGCCTCGAGAAACTTCTCACATCTAGAGTAGGTTTCCAATCCACAGGCGCGGATCCAGGATTTTTTGCAGGGGGGAGGGGGGATCTAGGTTTGATAATTGCTTATCTAATTGCGGTGCTTAACTAAATCCAGGCGCTCAACCAAATAACGGGGGGTTTGGAGCCCCCCCCCCCCCGAAAAATTTGGTAAATTAGATTCAATTTTTGTGCATTCAAAGGTATTTCCGGAAGGTAAATTCCAAAATTACAGGTCTAAAATTCGCCAATAAAATCGCATAAAAAATTTTCAAGTCTGAGCAGGGGGGGTGGGGGCCGGACCCCTTGGACCCCCCTCTGGATCCGCGACTGAATAATCCAAGCCCTGATTTTTCACACGTTCAGTAGGTGTGATAGCACATCCAGGATCCACGGCATTGGCCAAAAAATGTTGTTCCAATAGCTTATTAAAGGAGATCCTGTAATGTGCAGTATAGACCGTTTATTTTGTACTATTACGCCATGTCTTTCTGCCGTCGCCATCTTATTGTTGGGAGTGATAATACTGCGTCACAAGCACCTTCCCCGCGTCCCCAAAGGAACTGTGTTCATGAACTATCATGATACTATTTCCAGGGCAGTTTACAATAGCTAAAAGATGACAACTACATATAAAGACAAGGCATGATAGTACGCCATAAATTGTCCATGTTGCGTCATGTTGCATCGACGTCAGGTGTATTTTTTATGGTCTAAAGACACTTCAGTGCCATGTTCTGATAACCTCTATACAGATTTGTCAGGAATAAAACCAAAAGTCTACACCTAAATACACGCCAAAATGCATTAAAACCTTTTCTTGCAATTTGTTGGGGGTAAAATGATAAATTGACTGGACTAATAATATTTGATAAAAAAAAGGGGGGCGCAACGCATATAATAATGTGATATGAATGTATACAAACTGATTTACATTCATTCTTTTCGCTTGTACTCTAATTTCAAATCAGTTATGTCTCAATCGAATGGCAATCTCTAGCGTCTGGTCATTCCAAACTACGCTGAATTTATTGAGCATACTCTCCAGGTAAGAATATGGCGTCACCGTTTGACATGCCTTATGGAATATATGTCTAGCCTCGTTTTCCGGGTCCATTGTTACAAATGGCACCGTAACGTATTATGTTATACGATTCGTATACCAATGATAAAATGTTTATTTTGTTTTAAATATTGGATATCAGAAGCCCATCACAATATCAATGATGATTTAAATTGACAAATAATTCGTGTTTTCAAGTCATATTTTTTATCCTATTTTGATGAAACTTAAATATATGTGAATATCCAAGAACTCGGTTCCTTTCAATATCCGTGCATATCGGACTGTAACTTCCTGGATTATGGCCCCTCGTTGTACAGAAAATCTCTTGTAAAATATGGGCATATCTTACATGATTATCGCTTGTTCAATCGTATGTAATACTGAGGCAAACGCCACGTGAAATGTGTTCACATTTAAATTCTGTACATCAAGGTTTTATGTCAAAAATATACGCTTAATATGCACAGATGGTACCCCTCTCTTTTACCTAAAAAGTCCGGGACCAGATTTGAACCTTTTTTCTACCAAATATACACATCATATCAGATGTATTTATTCAGATGGCCTTACAGAAACATACGATAAACAACTCCTTTCATCTTATAAGCGTATGATACAATTTTATCTGCTTTAAGAACCATGTACATGGCGACTGCGTAATGATATACTTGAGACGAAGGCAGTCGATCAAAAGAATTATTCTTTAAAGAAGTGTGTATGTATTATTTCTCTTTTTGACATGAGCTTTTCAGCAGAGGGCATGTAGTTCTTTTATTGTTCAATAATTTCTTGTAATGGCTTTCATTTTCAGCAGCCGTGGTTTCGTACAATAGTAATCATGTTTTGACGTGATTAAAGAGCTGCTATTCACCTAATCACAAGCATGCCTTTATTGTACGTCTGTAAATAGTGATTTATGATATTATCTTTTATGCTGGGTAGTGCCTGTACTGGTTTCAAAACTTGTTTTCTCTTTCCAACAAGACTGGGTTCTGTTTTCTGTGGATCTTATTTAAAAGATAGCGGAGTTGAATCAGGGACTAAAATTGTTCAGTTATCAGCTCAGACATTATTTTCATAACATTCTGCTGGTGTCGAAACCAACAGAACAGAAAATCCGAAATAACAAGGTGAATTTCAAAACTCTTCCCAAAAATTGTGTGAATTAAATTTCTAGAAAATATCAGTCCACTGACAAAGATATGATATATTTTTAAAAAAAAAATGTCAGCCTTCGACATTCTCTACTGATTTACGGATTACTGTCAAACTAACTATAACTATGTTGGGCCTCTTTCAATCCGACTGAATCCAAGCCGGGAGATGAAACCCCCGTTGGTAATTTGGATTTGCATTTCATAACTATTTGTTAAATAATCAATTTAAGTGAATTTATAATGGTTTATGCCGTGGAGAAATAAGATTAGGTTAAACGTCCTATCTTTCTGCGCCGATTGGGCTTACGAAGGCAGAGGAAATCGAGACGATGCTGTTAATCTACCTGAAAAGATGAAAACTCTAAACTACCCGATAAATGAAATGAAGCAGTAAAGTCGGTCAGATGTGGAAAGTGGTATCACCAAAATAAATCAAATCGTTCACCACACCCGAAGTGTGATATATATTATTCTCCTGGTACTCATCTTCACAGCATTTAATCGTCTGCATTGTCACTGGCGTGGATCTGATTATAATTCTCTACTCCATCTTCACTTCATTTGTGCCTACGTATTTGCACCAGCAGCTAAAAACGTTGTTTATTACTCAAGAAGGACAATACAACTGTTTATTGGATACCACTTTATTTGTCAAAAGCACAGGATACATAGGTTACAAGCATAGACTTCATAAACATAACATGTCTCTCAGTCATCTTAAAACCCCATTAAACCCTAAAGCACATTACTGGTGGATCCCACTACATCATAGCTCTCCAACGAAACAACGGCGTCTTTTGAATCCAAATGGTGTCTCTTGAACATCAGCGGCGTCTTCTAAAGAACCAAGTGCGTGCCTAAAGAATATACTACATGATGTCTAAAAGTAGCGCCCAAATCTAGATCTTTATATATGCCCAGATTTCTGTTATTAATTATTCAACTGGCCAAATTTATGCAATTAATTATGTGATTGGTAACATATATGCCCCATGACGCTGCGAACCACCCTTAAATATGGACACTGGCCTTGACAGAATACCCGGTCAATGTTCTTTAATAGTACAATGTATTTGAAAACAATAATAATTTAGCACTGACAATTGACCTGATATCGTGATTTAAATAAATTAATTGCATTTTCAAAATGACACGATGTTATTACAGAAAGTCTGTAATGTCAAAGGTTGTCTATATTATAGGATTTAAATATTAAGATATACTTTTCAACACGAAAATCTGTAATAAAATTATTTGGGTGATATTCAAAATCATCTTCTAAAATCATAATATAAAAAAAACAACCTAGTTAATTGATAACTCGTGCAATTGAAAAAAAAACAACATAATGCACACGTATGAAAGTAGTCTCTATCATCCACACAAATATTCTACGAATATTAGTCTGGATGGGTCCTCAAAATTTGACGGAAAATAGGTCATTGTCTGGATTATCCATTCTTTTAAGTTACCACATACTGAATCTATTAAAACAGCTCGCTTGTCAACGATGACGCTCTTTAAAATTTTGTTGTGTAAAGGTTTCAATTGAAATGGTAATTTTCTTTCGTCATCAATCAGACGTATGGCTTCTCACAATCTTCTTAATTCTTCATCGCGATGCATGCTTATTCCTCGTCTCTATTTTGTTTCTAATAATAGATGTGCCAAGTGAATTGTGGGATATATTTCAACCACGCTTTACATAATCTAGCAAAATCGGCCCGGCTTCATAAGATCTAGCACTTACCGATACTTTCATTGGATACTTTAGCCAAAAGGTTCCATTGCCCATGCGTAACCAAATGTTTGGTTTTTTTATGTGGTAGATTATCCAGTAATTTTCGTCAAAAATTGAGAACCGACCCAGACCCTCCGTGCGTTGAAGACTAGGGGGTTCTGGGTGACAGAGACTAGTATGAAAGATGCATTATGTAAGATTTAGATAAAGAACTGACCTCCCTTGCTATACTAGTTCAAAAATAGATAATGCAAAATGAATATATTGAAAGATCCATTCAATTTACTTAAGCAATTTATCATTGTTTGTAGTTTTGACATGTGTACATTAATTGCCTTATTATCGTAAGCGTATTCGAGGCTTATCCTCTTAACCGAACCGTTATAATCTAGTTAAAATCTCTTGAATCAGATAGTATCGAGAGTTGATTATGATCTTGTTGATATTATGTAAAAATTTAAGCATATAAAAAAGGCAAATTTAGCTCTTGAATAATGCATCTTTATAATGCTGATGTATTAAGGTAAACAAAGCGTCTATATAATATTATAAAGACATTATATTACAACCAACCAGTTGTTTAAAGATCTTCATTGATCTGTATTTCCCGTCGGTAATAAGGCCGACCCCACAAACAACCTCTATGGGTTTTCTATAGGAAATGAACTCTTTTATGAAAGATTACATAGCTCACAGAGCAGAAAAAAATCCTTTACAATCACAGACAAGTATATTATAAGAAAACGACGAAAACTAGAATCATCATTAGTGATATACGATCGATGGTGTCCTCGTTTATTCTTCACACCTTTTAGCCTCTTCCAACAAGATTTAGGAAATGAAACATATGTTAGGCCGTGCTCAGTCCAGGGATATCGACCACTGCTAATGGAATCTTCATGAATGCTAAAAGAAAAAAATAAATCGTAAGATTTTTGAATCGAATTTTCTCTGTTTTTTGTCCAAATGACAAAATTAATCAATACATCATACCATTTATTCCAAAGATTTTTTCCCCTTTTGTCCGGTGCCCTATGGCCCACATTAACTGTAAAATATACGCCCTTTGAAACGTTGGCAAAACAATAGGTTAAATCAAAAGACACCCTTTTGAAACAAAAAATTAAAAAAACCCAACAAAAAACACATCTTTTGAAAGACGAAATAAAGTTCGTAATGCAGAGGCGATATGTAAAAGTGGGCCTCTCTTTACTAATACATACGTCTTAATATTTTTATATTTTCCGATCTATCCATACCTTTTACACAATCCATATTTGCCTCTAGAAATTTTATTTGTTTTTCTTCACAAATTCTTAAAAGCAAATTTTATCAAAAGGTTAAAGGGCAATAATTATTTTGGAGAGAGAGAGAGGGAATGGGATTTAACGTCCATTCGACACAAACTAGGTCATTTTGGGACTATCATATAGTTTTAATTATATTTCAATAATTCGCTTGTGCGTAAGGGTCTTTAGCAGTGAGCGGAAACCGAACGTACCCGGAGAAAAGCCACGAGGTCGGGCAGGCGACCCTACTCCTTGTCACCGGAGAATCGAAACCACGCCAGTTTACTCAATGGCCGACTTTATGATACAGCGCGCACACGTAATTATTTTGGAATATCTTGTTAATGATATAAGCATATCGCTGACCGGACTCTTAACATACATATTTCTTTGCCTTTAAAATGGTCATTTGAGAGATTTGCAATTCCTTGAAAACTATATTATTGTGAAAGTTGGATTTCTAAAAGGAATATCTGCCCAAAAATTAATTAATCGGGACAATAAAACCATGTCGGATGTGACAGAGTGCCGGAGTGATAAGAGTTCGGATGTGACAGAGTCCACTGTACTTATAAAGATATGGTGAATTGAAAATTTGATGACAGTCGGCATTAAAGGGACAATCCCGAATTAAACAGAGGCTCAAAAATAAAAGTCTGAGAATGTATGAAAATTAAACGCCAAAATATAGAGGAATGGTGTATTTACCTTGTCTCAAAGTTTCAACTCAAAATATTCAGTCGTTTGGACGTGAACGCCAAAAATGCTTATCCGGACACGTAACCCTTTTAACATTTCGGGTAATTTGTTCGTTGGGTGACCTTATAACCGATTACGGTTACTTGAGACGGCTATAGAGTAAATGACCCATGTGCTGTACTTGATAAAGAAAGGTAAATTTCACCTACGCATTATTTTTATAAAAAATGTTTGGTTTTATCCAGATACTGCAAAATGCACCTTGGGGCACTGGTTTCGAATTCTAGATGAAGACGACGGGTTTAAGTTGTTTGAAAACGTATCATAAATACTGAGTTAGTTGCTTGGCCCTTGACTGGAAAATTTTAAGGGATTTTAACACAAACTTATGCAGTTTTATTCCCAAAACAAATATCGGGATTAGCCCTTTAACTGCAGATAATCTAGTCAAAACCAGCCAGTGACATCTGTTTCACACAGGTTGCAAAACAGGTTGTGACACCAGCGTCAGTCATTTCTCGACGTTGGTGGCCTAGTGGTCTAAATAGTGCCGCGCTTCGAACTCTAGCTGGCCGGTCACTTCTGGCTTGTGGCTGTGGTTTCGATCCCTGGTGTGAGCGTATGTGGCATGGAGATAGAGGCGCCTTCTCAACCTTGTGGGGTTTCTCCGGGCACTCCTGGTGTCCTCCCACTGCAAGCGAATTATTGAAATAAAATTGAACTATGTTAGTCCCGAAACGACCTAGTTTGTGTCAAGTGGACGTGAAACCGCATTTCTCTCTCTCCCTCTCTCTCTTTCTCTCTCTACCCATTTACAGTAAATAAGAAATATTTTTATCCAACTATTCAAACACCTTTATCTTTTTTGTAACATTTAAAAAAAAATGTTCTAGAATTTAATTTGGAGGGTGCTAATTTCCCCGCACCTATGTCATTCATCTCAGTAACTGTAGCGGTCTAGCATTCATGGTTGGTCAGTGTTTATATTTTACTGAAATCTTTTGACACATCACTTTATTATCTGGTGAAGATAATCCACCATTTATATTTTGTTTGCTTAATTAAAATAGCATTATGCAAGAGCAAAATCTGTTTATTACAGGTCTTTCTTTACAGGCTAATACTGGACCAATTTGACTGAAATTTTCAACAAATTACCTTTACACTATCTAGTTTTTAACTATTATAGTGAGAACTGCCATCTCTTTATCTTATCTCCCATAATGTAACTTTAATATTTTAAATAATCAATTTGAGTACATTTAAACATGGATTGAAATGACGACCACCGGCTTTATTATTTGATTGCGAAAATAGAATTTGCAATTATCAACTCCGGCACTTTATGAAATGGATCCTCATGTAAATATTAATAATTTGCCCCGTAAACAGTTTATAGCAAGTATAACATATCGAAACGTAGGCGTAGTCAGACATTAAGATGAACTTCTATCAAAAAATAATACATTTGTTTCGTAAAAAGTTTTAAAGTGATGTGCACATCATCAATGCTCAAAATGGAAAAGGAATAAGAATTAAAGCCAAAACAACAGTACATAGGCCATTTTGAAACTAAAATACACGACTGTTATGACTTAGGCTTACGGGCTAGATTAATGTTCGGGTTGGGTGGGGCGGACCTGAAATGCCCTTAAAATGACGATGGGTTAAGATCTGGAAAACGACGATGACGATGTTAATGATAGTGTAAGTGTCTGTATTGATGATCACATCTAGGATGATGATGACGATGGTAATGATAAAGAGACTGTACTGACGATAAGAATTGAATAGACGTTTTAAACCTCTGGCCAATACTTCCAGAATCAAGAGAAGCGAAACAATTTGACTTATTACACTGTGATATACTTTTTAAGCGGATCTCAACTTACACATCTGCTAACAAAGCGTAAATCAGTTGGTCCCATGCAAATGTGTGTATATATATATATAACATTATTTATGAATAGTCCCAAGACGGACGAAAAGTACTTTAAAATGTTAAAATGTTATTAAACCTGTGTTGAAATCAGTTTGTGTCGGCATACCTTTTATCTCTTCGTCGTTTACCGTGAAACAAAGTAGTACAGCTTTGCGCTTGTACTAATAATTTTGGGTATATTTATATATATATACACACACAGATGAAATAAAAGGTTTACTGTAACTTCAGTCTTATTTTTTTAATATCGGTGGTATCAATAGTAATATCACCATGCAGGAATATGCGAATTACATTAACAAGGTCCCTTCTAGGCCGATTCTGGCAGGTGGTTATATTAAAGAAATTGATATACTGTTTGCGTGACTTACTTACAATACGCTCTTCCGCTGCAATCTAGGAGGAACACCTATAAGATACCCTCAGAAAACATGTATAAAATCCTACTTAGTGTAGCACACCATGATGGTGGTCTTGGCCCCAAAAAAATAGCGCACACCTTTATATCTCTTGATATATCAAGATGTCACCTTTGTACCCATCAAAACATGTATTTTGTAGTCGGACCAACTCTCACGTCTATCTCTGGCGTATATCGAACCACCAATTTACGTTACAATCAGCAACAAGATGTCAATTCAGAAACGTGAAACCTGTTTTTACGGTTGCTCGTGGCACATTTCTAAGATATACGTATCTCTTACGCAAATGTTGTATGATAACCATTTAATGCCTATCCTAGTTTTACTACAGGCATGATAAGAGTTCGAAGTTTAACGGTGAAATTGTTTTTAAATATTTATGTTTCAAAGTGTACGATGACATATGGACATGTAAGTTACTATTATATCTTTGAAAAATGATTAAAAATGAAACAGATGCATGATAGTTGATTATGTTGTTTTCTGGTAAAAGTGTGTGTTAATTTTACTACGTTTATTCTCTAGTCTCGGATTTTAGAAACACATGTATTTTATAATTTCAAATGAGCCTAACACCGGTGGCGGACATACGTGTTTCGGGACCTGTAGCTTGAACGGTTATTTATTGTCCCCTTCGCCACCAGCAACAAGGTTTGAATAACCACTGTTATCTTCTTCAGAACAAGAACTGTGATATTTCCCGGATACCCAGTAACAGTACAATTGTTAATCACTCCTAAACTTCAAATTCTATAAAGTGACGGTCTCGCCAGTACTACAGGCCCAAAGTTTAAAAGTTTGAAACAATGTGGACTAAGTTGGCTTCTGGGACACCTTCGGGTATTCGGGGTCACAGAGCTTTACCGTCATCCGTTTCATAGTAGATCCGCCCATGACTAGCACATCCCCTGAGTTGACACAGCATAAGTTTGGCAATTTCACTTTTCTCCATGATCTATAAATAAGACATGCTGGTGATACGCAAAGAATTGGTCTTAAAAGTTAGTATCAGGTAGGAAGGGCAATAACCTTCAAATCAAGCCAATGACATGTCTACCACGCAGAGTGGGACCATGACTGTCTGAACACAGATTTTTCTTGACGTACAGACGAGGTACTCTTTTTTTGTTTGTTTTTGTCTTTGATATAACTCATGAAGTATAGCCTTCTCTTGGAAATGTCACGGGTTTAAACCCACCTTCACAAAGCATGACAAATAATCAGAAACCTTAACGACGACCACCACAATTGCTAATGGCGTTTGGTTATGTTGTTTGTATTTGACGTCTGCTTGTATTCATTGTTTATCAAATCTATGAAGTAGTTCATAGTGAGAATATCACACGCTGAGTTAGATTACTGTTGATTAAAAGTCAATTGGGTTGATTGATCCGTGGCCTAACAAAAGCATACGCCAAGCAATCGTGTATTAAGGGCACTAGCACAGGTACCTATATTTTATCGCAGACGACAATTGCATTATTCCGCTGCTTCCTTTTTCGATCATTGTCTACATGCTATTCCATTTGGCAATTGCAAACAAATTACAGTATATTATATTTTAGGTTAGGTATTCTATTTTAGGCTAGGTATTCGGGGAGTTATGTTTATGGTAAAATCTTGGTTTAACAATAACAATATCAACAAAAGTACAAGAAAAGCTGAGAATTGATCTTATATACATTTTAATGTTAAACTCAATCTGAATTAGGATGAGATCATAAATATATTCTGTGCGTAAAAATGTCTTAAAGGCACTATCCCTATTTGAAACTAGTCCCAAAAAATTAAAGTCCGAGTATGTATGAAATTTAAGCGCCAAAATATAGAGGAATGGTGTATTTATCTTGTCCCAATATTTCAGCTTAAAATATTGAGTCGTTTGGTGTGAACGTCAAAACTTCTTATCCGGACACGTAACCCTTTTAAGATTTCAAGTCAAGTTTTTCTTTGGGTGACCTGATAATCGATTCCCGTTCCTTTAGAGACCTATACAGTGAACGGCCGATGTGCTGTACTTGATAACGAAAGGAAAATATTTACCTACGCTTTATTTTTATGAAAGAAAGAAAAATTTAGCACAAGATTTTATTCTCCAAAATTTCATCGGGATTGGCCATTTAATCAGTGGGTTGTTGATGATTAGAAATATAGCAATTGTATGTTTACTTATCTGCAGGAAATTGTTAATAGATTTATTATATTATATATTAGATTAATACTAAGCTGTAGAACACATACATAAATTTAATAATAATGTTTTTATGTGTGTTCGGGTTTTGTTGGTAGACATAGACAAGCGTGTCATATTAAATCAAACCAAAGTTTATTTAGCTAAATGTCTCATGATCTTTTTAACACGCAAGCTCGATTAACGTTTAGCCTGGATATTAAAGATACATTATGTTTTAAATGACGTATTATAATTTAGACATTCATTCACACGACAAGCCAATAACCAACCCTTTAGATCATCGGGTGGCCAAGATATTGAATGAATAAGATCACCCGAGACATATAATAATTTAACGTTAAAATGGATAACCGGGACTGTGTTTATTATCGTAGCAATGGTACTTGTCAATCGACACTTTTTATGCTAAATTTTGTCAATCGAAACTTTTTATGCTAAATTTTGTCAGTCGAAACTTTTTATGCTAAATCAAAACTTCAAATGCCCATAACTTCGACCAGAATAATGAAATTTGACAGAAATTATCAATACATTCAATTTTTCATTACTTATTTTTGAACTATAATAGCATCTTTAAGGCAGGTATCCGTCGAGACAACAGCTATAGAAGAAAGTATGTTTTGTCTAAATCAGTTAGATTTGACGCTACAAGAATGTATTTGAGAGAGGTATTGTAAAAAAGAATCGGCCATGTTGAGTATATATTTTTGTTTGAATCAAATGTCGCTAAAAGAAAAACAAGTATGAATTATGTTGGTTGGATAAGTTTATGATGTATATTATTATAAAATTATAACTATATATATTTTGGCAGGAGAACAACCTATATCTACCAATTTATTACGTGTTAAATATACATATTATCTATCTGGGTTGCCGTCTGCCAATCGCTGATTCTCCTCCATCTTCACCCGTGTCTGTTATCATTTGTATGACATATACCGTAGAAATGTAGCAAACACATCGCCGATTTAAATTTTATATTAAAGTACAGTTTAGACATTATATTTCCATTTAATGATACATTTTCTATCGATTTTATTTAGGAATAATTTATAACTAGTTAAGGAAAAGTTATCACGCTTATTTTCATTAAAATTAAACTCTTTAAAGGGACATTATCACTGTCATGAAGAAAATATTTTTATCGGACTCCAAAGCATCACTGCTGATTTAGGATTAAAGCCAATGTGTCCATCTCGATACTTGAATGTTACTTAATCGAAGGGAAGGCGCATGTATGTCGCTGCTTGTACACACCCTCGGGGGATCTCGGTGTTGGTCGAGAAATTTCCACGAGCTCCTCTTGACAGTAGTGCGGGCTTAGTCTCTGTCACCCAGAACCCCCTAGTCTTCAACGCACGGAGGGTCTGGGTCGGTTTTCAATTTTTGACGAAAATTACTGGATAAACTACACATAAAAAACCAAACATTTGGTTACGCATGGGCAATGGAACCTTTTGGCTAAAGTAGGTAAACGTTTTTTTCCATCCACTAGAGCCTGGTCTTATGACGTCATATGTGGATTGTGGGTTAGGATAATAGTTAGGCTTGGCCCAGGGTTAGGGTTAGGGCTAGCCCTGTCTACATCTCGAGACTGTGACGAAATCTGCAGGCCACAGCCCTTATCCTAACCCACAATCCACATATGACGTCATAAGACCAGGCTCCAGTGGATGGAAAAAAATGCTTACCGCTAAAGTATCGGTAAGTCGGGCCGATTTTGCTAGATTCTATAAAGCGTGGTTGAAATATATCCCACAATTTACTTGGCACATCTATTATTAGAAACAAAATAGAGACGAGGAATAAGCATGCATCGCGATGAAGAATTAAGAAGATTGTGAGAAGCCATACGTCTGATTCATGACGAGAGAAAATTACCATTTCAATTGAAACCTTTACACAACAAAATTTTAAAGAGTGTCATCGATGACAAGCGAGCTGTTTTGATAGATTCAGTACGTGGTAACTTAAAAGACTGGATAATCCAGACAATGACCTATTTTCCGTCAAATTTTGAGGACCCATCCAGACTAATATTCGTAGAATATTTGTATGGATGATAGAGACTAATAAATTCCCCGATAACACACTGTTCGTCTTCGTTAGGCCAGTCAGTGCAGGAACGTTGTCCCGGCAGCAAAGGACAAGAGTTTTTGAATACTACCATACTAACTTAAAAGACTGGATAATCCAGACAATGACCTATTTTCCGTCAAATTTTGAGGACTCATCCAGACTAATATTCGTAGAATATTTGTATGGATGATAGAGACTAATAAATTCCCCGATAACACACTGTTCGTCTTCGTTAGGCCAGTCAGTGCAGGAACGTTGTCCCGGCAGCAAAGGACAAGAGTTTTTGAATACTACCACGAACGCCCAGATGTTCTTTGATGATCAGTGGTGATAGACCAAAATTCTTTATCCTGGGGTTCATGAAAAAATATCTCTGTTGTTTATTTTGAAAGAAAAAACGTGTTTCCATAATGGAATCTGAAGAAATGATGTTTCTGAGAGGGGGGGAAATGAAATAACTTTTTTCCTAATACAATGTCAGTCTTATCATCTAATAACGGCTGGCCTGGATCAGAAAAAAATCAACATTCTGTCAAAATAGAAGAATAAAATATTAGTATAACGATAACCAGACGTTATGTTAATCTTTCATATTGTCTTTAAAAAACCTTTCTTTATTTGATAAAGCACAACTTTTTGCACTCTTAAAGAGACTGATCGGGGAAATAGGCTACATATTTCATTAAATAAAATATCTTATAAACGTTTATAAGTGTTCAGGAAAGTCGGGTGATTTTTTTGTATTCAGCATGGTAATCAAACTTTCGGCTATGTGAGCTTATTTTTGTTGTACTAAGGTGTATTTCGGGACGGGAAAGCTTCTACTGTAATGAATACGTGTAAGCAGATAAATACATCGTCATAAAACACAGCGGAAATATGTCCACCAGTAGCGTTGTCCTCGAAGAGATGGGGGAGCGTCACAGATTACTGTAAAAGTGTAATGCATAACGTTCACTTGGTCTTATAGAATTTGAATACTGCATGGTATTCTAATGTCCACCAGTAGCGTTGTCCTCGAAGAGATGGGGGAGCGTCACAGATTACTGTAAAAGTGTAATGCATTACGTTCACTGCATGGTATTCTAATTCTATGGTTTCAGAGACCCTACGGCCAAGTCCATGCCATAAATATATTCTCTAGAATTTATGCCCAATCTCTTGTTGAATCTGGAAATATAAAAATGTGGGACGAAATCTAAATCTTTAAAACCCTGGAGCATCAGCAAACATTGACGGGGGGTTGGGATGGCCTAGTGGTCTAGAGTGCCGCGCTTCGACCTCTAGCTGGCCGGTCACCTCTGGCTTGCGGCTGTGGTTTCGAGCCCTGGTGTGAGCGTATGAGGCATGGAGATAGGGGCTCCTTCTCAACCTCGTGGGTTTTCTCCGGGCATTCCGGTTTCCTCCCACAGCAAAGACCCCTGCGCGTGCGCTAAGATAATGAAAATGGAAAAAATAAGACTTGTCTGCGATATCACCTTTGGTGGAAGCGGACGTTAAACACCAAGAACAACAACAACAACGAAAATTGACGTTAAACAAATTGAATATTTTGAAAGACAATCTAAAATAACCGGTTCTATAGGGTTTCTACGGAACAGGCTGTATCCTTATCAGTATACGTATAGACTATTTGATTTCTATCGTTTATTTAAAACACGCATTCATAGGTACGATATGGGTATCATTTACACCAATCTCTACCAGGTTTCATTTCATTATGTCAACTGAGCAGACTCAGACTCCTCTATGTGTAAAGGACAGGAAGTAGCGACAGACTAAATCTCTAAGAATACATTAGTTAAGAGCTAAATCTGCCTATTGCAAGTCTTTCTTAAGGCTTCGGATGTTACAGAACTGATTAATTGGACCTTTATTTACAAGACAAGCTAAGAAACAACCTTGTAGACCCTCGGATCACTTAGATACCGCTTGGATTTAAACACGCGTTCATTTAATAATTAAATCAATAAATGGCTGACCAAGTTAACGTTTACCATTAGTCACTGAGAATGTTACTTAATAATCGAGAATAAGTGGGTGGTGATATCGTCTGTCAATCAAACGACCGTCAATTTTCCGAGACGGTGCGGAGACAGTTGATTCCTATTTGTAGTCGAAACTTCCAACAGTGACAATTCCGTTCAGTATAAAGTAATTTGACTCAAATGTTCGATATTTTTCTATTTTTTTGGTCATCTATTTTTGAATTATTATAGCAAGAATGGCCAACTCTTTAAACTCTTAACTATGGTATCTTTATGCACATTAAAACGATGATGTTGTTTCGGGCAACTCGTCAAATTACCAAAAAAGGTCCACCGGAAGATGTCATGTACTATTATGAATTTCTGAAGCCAAAGTAGCCGTCACGCGTTTCACATAGAATTTAGAGACATTAACTACTTCTCCAAACTTGAAATTAGAAAATATTTTATCTGAATTCACTTCATCCAATCGCAATATGTCGAGATGTAACGATATTCAAAGTATAGGTGTCCAAATTTATATTCCCTTTCTACTTTATTTGGCAACCGCGATGGCTCAGTAATTAAAGCGGTGGTTGCTAAGCTGGGTATACCCGTTTCAATCCCCGTGGTGGTTGAGAAAGTTTATTTGGATTGTCCGGCGGGGAATGAGTTTAACGTCCACTCGACACAAACTAGGTCATTTCGGGACTAACATACGGTTATAATTTTATTCCAATAATTCGCTTGCGCGTAGGGGTCTTTAGCAGTGGGAGAAATCGGAGTGCCCGTAGGAAACTCACGAGGTTGATAAGGCGCCCCTATCTCCATGCCACATACGCTCACACCAGGGATCGAAACCACAGCCGCAAGCCATAGGTGACCGGCCAGCACTCTAATCCACTAGGCCATCCCAACCCCCCCATGATGGAATCAAAACCGGACAAAATGCCTCTCACCTCACGCTGCATGGCGTATGCCCGTGTTGAATGGTCCTTTAATTTTAAATTTTACAAATATCCTGAACTGATTAAAGTAAAATTATATGTGTGAATACTGAATTGAATCAGGTCACCATGTTGTTTATAAATCCCCTTCTAAAACTGTATTATAAGATCTCATGACAAATCTCCAATATATATATTTCTAATGACTATTTCCTACAACATCGACTCTTAATGTCAATTTCCACATCCTTATCTTTCATTCATCAAATTTACCTTACCTTAGACAATTGGGACTCTTTTGTGGTTTCAGATGGAAATGGAAAAATGAATTGAAAATCGTGATTGTAACCTATTCCTATCTATTATTGACCATCTCCTGCCATTTTAGTTTAGAGTTGATCTACAGGTTGTCACGCAATTCCACCAAATCATTCATAGCATACGCGTAGAGCATTGACATATTTATTAATTGAAAAGCATTTTATCTGGACGGGGTTAAAGACCAAGTTGTTATGTTGTATCAACTTCTAAATGTGCTATGTTATTGGATCTGACATCTATCAAGCTACCAGAAACTTACATTTTTAATAAACATAGTTTGTTTAAAGGCATACAAAAGAAAGTAAAGTAATATGGAAGACCTGTATATAGTCGACGATTCCAAGGTTCACAAGATGGTCAAGCACGAAGACAATAATATCACTATAGTTGTAATTCATATATGATTGTACTTGTTCGTAGCAAACGTTTGTTTCAACCAAATTGATCTATCCTTTTTCCGGCTTAGAACTTTTCAGCCAGCCCTGGTATCTGATAATTAAAATATTTCATATTAGCTGCATTTAGACATATAACCTTAGTATTCTTTTATATAGTTATATATTTTTCTATGGTTTGATAAAAGTATGGAACCGTACGTCTGGCTGAGATTCCAAGTACTATATAATATTAGTATTGATGTAATATTTCCTTTTATATACAGTCATATTACAATAAAAACAGGCCACAACCGTATACAGATCTTTATTCCCACACGCATTTTTTTATTCTTTGTAGTATGAACCTTTACGTGCCCAGGTAATAAACTTTTCTATAAGTTTATGTAATATGCAAGAGATCATTGTGTGAGTCGATATTTAACATATTCATGTCGCATAGTAGCCTGATCACCGATAAATCAAGCTGGATTCAAACACTGAAAAGTAACCATAACAGCGACATTAATGTTTCAATAGTCCATGAAAAGATCACAAGCACGACACTGCCGGCGCATGGATCAAATTAATCTAGATATCATGAAATGTTTTATTCCATTGGGAATGGCGAGTTCACAGACGCCACGCTAACGTGTCGTCTACTGAAGGCGGAATGTGATTAAAATAATGAAATCGAACGAGTTTGACACTTCCAAAAAATAAAAAAAATAATAAAACTAGGGAAAGGCTAAATAAGGAAATAAATATATGCCTATTAATTAATTCTCGTTTTAGATGACGCTCAGAAAAAAGCGGGGTAAACAGTGAAGTATTACATTATTTAGCAAACTTCTCTGACTAAAGGTCCTATTGCTTATTTGTGTATGCAAAAGTACTATGACCATTACACACCTTTCTTCGCGATTTGGATTTGGGGTTTATAACCTTATTTTGAGGACAATGCAATGGATGGATTAGAGTTTAACCATTTAACCTACTTTTTTCTGTTTTCCGGACAGTGGCACTACGACCTTTTCCCTTATTTCAAATTCCAGCTGTTTAGGATTTTACTACGTGCATATAGAAGAATAGCGTTGTCTATATTATTTCAATGTTCACGGTGCAAAATGCATGTTTCAGCAGTTCAAAAGACGTCTTTTAGTTTTTCAATTTGCAATTTTCATTGCTCCACAATACAAATGTCATAGTGTTCAGATACAGAATACGCTTTTAATAATACATATAATAGTATAACAGTTATTTTACACATTACACTTCCCCATTCTGCATTTTGCATAATAGATCAATGTATAATAGAACTAAGAATATTAGAACACACACCTATTATGGAATCTACGGCGAATCGGATTTTAATGATCTATAAGATCCGTAGGTGCATGCCACCCAAAGTTATTCCTTGGCGGGCCTTCCTACGGCACCACTGACAAGAGGAAAGGAAACAATTCGGAAACCCGAGGCAAACACCGGAATATAGAACTAAAGACCACCTGGTAAGTGAAGGAGGGTGGGTGGCAATATGGTTAACGAGTGCGCGTTTGATCATAAGGCCTGCCATTGAGTCCAGTGGTGTGGTTTCGGTTCCCCGCTTGTCCGTCACAAGGAGTATAAGTCGCCTGTCCAACCTAATGATTTTCTCCGGGTCCCCTGGTTTCCTCCCAATGCTAAAGACCCCTACGCGCTAGCGAATTGTTGAAATAAAATTGAACCATTATTTAAGACCCGAAATGATCTAGGTTGTGTCGGGTGGACGTTAAATCCAATTTTTTTCTCTCTCTCCGTCTTCCCCTCTCACCCCCCTCTCCCCTTGTTAGTGAACCAACGCCCCCTACCCATTGAGGATAACAGATTTAAAAGGTTTGACGTACGGCGGGTAGTTACATATTTACGAGTAAGCTACTTAGTTTGTTCACATTCGTATACCTCAAAATAAGATTTACTGTGGCCGAATAAACAATAAATGTATTGTGAGTTGTTGCCCTTTATACCGGAAACAACTATACTATTCAAATAAAGTAGGGGATATTTGATTTGGGGGGCATAATACTAAAATATGCAAATGACTATGAAAAAAGTCACTATAGAACCTAACAGAAGAAACATTTCCAGTTACATGTGACGCCCAAACGCACCAATAGCTACCGCATGGAATGCAGGTGATGCTTGGGATCATCATGGGGGGTCCAACCCAAGATTTGCACGACTCTGACTTTGAATGTTACAGTCATTGTGGCATTTAATTCCAGGGTGGAAACATCAGTTTAATTGTTTTAGTGACCAGAAAACAAATTTTGATATGCGTCGGCTTACCCAAAATGAAAGATTACGTGCCCTTGGCATGCTACAGATCGGCACAACACAGGCGGTTGTGGCGCGGACGATGAATGTTTCTCAGTCTGTCATATGCAGGCTATGGTCCAGATACCGTGATACACAATCTGTACAGGGCAGACCACGCTCAGGTCGACCAAGGGCGACAACTCAAGCCCAGGATCGATTTATCCGTACCTTGGCCTTGAGAAATCGTGTCATCACAGCAAATCAGATCAGCGCTCGTCTTCAAACAGACACGGGTGTGAGAGTGAGTGGCCAGACGATTCGGAATCGACTGCATAGGGGTCACCTTCGCGCCCGACGTCCTCGCGTGATCCCTTGTTTGAGAGATCATCACATTCAGGCAAGACTTCGTTGGTGTAGGGATCGTCAACACTGGGATAATCGACACTGGAGCAATGTGGTGTTTTCAGATGAGTCAAGGTTCACTGTTGATTTTTTGGACAGACGTAGGAGGGTGTGGCGTCGTCGAAACGAGCGCTTCCAAGACGTTAACGTCATCAGACATGATCGATTTGGGGGTGGTTCTGTTATGGTGTGGGGAGGCATCACTGTTGCTGGAAGAACGGCTTTACATGTTGTTGCAGGGCGTGTTACAGGCCAGTACTACCGGGACAACATCTTGGCAGTCCATGTTGTGCCGTTCGCACGACGTCATGGCCGTCGTTTCATCTTCCAGGATGATAACGCAAGATGTCACAGGGCCAGGATCGTTACGGGTTACCTCCAACAACAGAACATCACCACATTACCTTGGCCAGCACTGAGTCCCGACCTCTCCCCCATCGAGCATGTCTGGGACATGCTTGGACATAGGTTACGTCAACGTCAACAACGTCCTGCCAATGTCCAAGAACTTGCTGCTGCGTTGCAACAGGAATGGGACAATCTGGACCAAAATGACCTTAGACGTCTCATTAGGAGTATGCCACGTCGGATCAATGCTTGTTTGGCAAACAGAGGAGGATTTACCCGTTACTGACTTTGTTGTGATGCTGTGGTAACTTTGCTGTTTGACCCCGGGTATCATTTTACCCTTATAATGGTCAGTCTGTGCCTTACTTAGTCTAACGATCATTTGGAATAAATCGATGAATGTGAACTTCATTTCATTTTGTCATTTGTTTCTTCGTCAGTTTCATTAGTTGACTGTAATAACACTTAAAAATCAAATATCCCCTACTTTTTTTGAATAGTATATATTAACCCTTTGGTCAAAGCAACAATGAGATAGTGGTTTTATTTTCAAGTATGGTATGTTATTTGGATTCAATGTTTGGATATCAGCGATCCTTTAGTTATTTGCAATAGAAAGACAAGCCTTTAAATTGACCATATAATTCACTGGTAATGGTTTCAGTTATTTACATGAGAGATATTCTGGCAATAACTGACATTCGGAAATCTCGTTAGGAATGGCTTGAGAAGAACTTTATATCAATATATATCAGCTAGTACAATATGCTAGTGAATTATTACCAAGGGATCATTGGGTACATGGTATTTTGCAGGGTTCTCGCATTTATCCATGCTTATTCATTATTTAAACAATTGTTTAAAACAAATTACCGTAAAGACATGTTAAATGACATTATTCAAGCTGAAATATCTTATAATAACGTACAACCGATTATACATTTTATTGAAAGTAATTTACTTGCGTTTATATACATAAGAATTCAGATATTTTCGAATATTTTTCTCCTTGCACACGGATAATGTACTGAGATTTTAAACAGGCTGATGTTGCAAAGTTATCACCCACTGTGAATACATGGAAAGAATTTGCATGCGTACATGAAAAAATGGAATGTTGTAAGCTCAACAGGTCGTCATCAACGATTTTATCGGAGTATGCTTGCATGATTTATGTTGCGATTAAATAACAGTCTGTCTATAGATCACGTTCCAAGTAACGCACGAGCGAAATAAAAAAAACCCCAACATTCATTATGTTCATATTACCAGGTATTGTAACTGTTCGGAATATATTGATTGCATCAATATTTACTGTTTAAAAACCCCAGCCGGCACATTTTTTTATTTTGTCAGTATATATCCGTACCTAAACCTCAGAATTATCAGTTTTATCATTTCTGGGTATTCTATTCGGTTTTGTCGGAACTCTGGACAAATAATTCCGCCTATACACCGTACTAAAACCTAGGAACAAATAATTCCGACTTTTTTTGTCCAGAAACGACAACTTGGAAAAAATAACCTGTCTTACCTTTTACTGCAATGTGAATATTGGTGCATTGCAGTTGTATTCCGTTATCCTTGAAATATTCTCAGACTGTTAATTGTTTCTAATTGTTTATGGCATTTATAATAATTATATATACACTCAAATGAATAAAAATATTGTACACGTGTATAATATTATCTGAAATCGATGATATTACTCTTTTAGTGTTAGTTTAATGCCTGACAGAAGACTGTTACGCTTAGAATTTCCTATTCAACGCTATGAATCCATGCATGCTGATGCCGAATTGCATATCAAAGATTGATTAATGAATGTATTGGAAAATAAATCTTGTTGCGAGTTTTCGGTACAGGACGAAAATGTTGATTTGGTCCCTGACTTTTCAGTTTCATGTATTGTGTCGGTCGTACTTGTCGGGGCCAGGCTTTGTTTTTTTAAAATGAGCATCACCCAAGGAACAAGAAGAAAAAGATTTCCAAGTGTATGCAACAAGTTTCTGGTTTAAAAATATGAGATTTCCGCTGTTGGAAGTTAGACCATTAGCGGCTGAATCAAGGAAACTATTGCGACATCGTTAGCCTGGTTTGCAACAGCATACTGTAATGAAAGGTCACATTATGTCCGAATGCATTCTGTGGAGGGATCGTGTTATAACACTCTGTGCGTATAATATTTTACACAATAACACGCGATCAGGAATCTCAGAGATAGAGGGTGAAATGGGGTTTAACGTCACTCGACACAAACTAGGTTATTTCGGGACTAACGTACGCTCATAACAGTGATCGAAACCACAGCCGCAAGCCAAAGGTGATCGGCCAGCTAGAGGTCTAGACCACTACCCCCCCACCCAGCACCCCCCACCCCCACCAGGAATCGCAGTAAAAATTGGTGAAATCTTTGAGATTATGAAGAAACTCGATGTCGTCCCGTGTGTAATTCAACACCGCAATTCTACAAAGATCAGAAATGTTGATAAGAAGGGAGCCTGCCGCTTTAATATACATTTAACTCTTCTAATGTATTTATTACATGGAGGAATTCGACTTCAAAACTAGGACTGGGAATAAAAAAAACTATCACATTTCTCAGACGATGTATGGCCTACTTAGCAAGGTGATAGTGCAAGATTTGTGGTGATTTAGTTTATTTATTTTTATAGATAATAACCGTATGGTTGCCGTCAACCATTGACAACCCAAAGCACTACTACATCTTAATGTTTACTTGTGTTTGCTAACATTCTAAAAAGATAAAATGATGGAAGCTAAAGATAGAGAAACCCCTGCAAGATTTCAGTGCATGTTCCACATAAATCAGAACGGTCCAGACACCCTGATGATAAATATAGATAAAAATATTGAGAAGGACTATTCATATAATCTTATAGTAGTTTATAGTAGATAAACAGCTCCTCCCAAATGAAACAGATTCAGTGTTTTAATTGGATTTAAATGTAAGGTTATTGGAAGTTATTTTACTACACGTACACCAGTGCGTAATGTTTTTATTATGTTATTAAGAAACATAAACAGTCTTCATGACTTACAAACACTAACAAGTGGCTTAACTTGAAATGAAACATTTCATGAATTTGTGATATAATCATAACGATGAATTTGGTTAGATTAAAATCGCAATATAATATATGACCTGCACTATTGCCGAAATATGTCAGGGTCCCGTGGGAAATATCTTTTCTTGCATTAAATGTTTGTTTGGCGAATCTGAACTTTCGACGAATTGTTCAAAATGCAGGTAGAAGAAATAAAGAAAAAAATAAAATACTTTGGTTCTCAACCTATTCGCGACCTTGTCCACCACACCCATAAGTCGCAAGGTTATACGATTCTGTTGCCGCCTCAGCCGATGGTAATTATTTAGAAACAGTGGAATATTTGAAGCGAGAATGGCAATAGAGTTGTTTTATAATTGCAAAGTTTTGCCTCATTAAACACCTGTTAATAAAGGAGAAATCTATATTTCACAGTTATTTGTAGATTAATTAAACTGTTTTGCATCATGCAGTACAATCAATTTATTCTAATTTCCAGAAATGATTGACACATAGTTTCTTATTACAACCAAATGGAATACTTATTATAAATTCACTACAGCGTTTTGTTTTTATCTTTTCATTTTCGTACTTTGGGGTAGGCATTAGTGTAAGTATATCTTTATAGTTGAGGTACCTTGTGGTTATCTCAATAACTTGAGTTGGGAATGCATACAATTAAAACACACGTTTAATCGCATCCGAGCGTTCTTGTAATGTTTATTTTTGAATTACTTATTTAAGTGTATGTTTTAAAAAATGTTGAGATTTAATTGATATCCATACAAGTGAGTTGGTGTGTTGTGTGCTGGGTGATCATTGGTCCTATAACGTTAACAAGAGATAATCATCTTCGTCACCCTTATATCGCTGTCATCATTGCCAAGATCATCGTTACAAATTGTGCATGTAATAAATTAGAACGATTTAGTCTCGTCTAGATTTATTAGTCAAGAAGATTTCATAAGGTACTTTATCCAAAGATGGTATACGCATCAAATCCAGAGCAGTATCAAGAAACGGAAACGTCGGAGTACATGAGCGTCCGAAAAATACGCTTCATTTTCTACATAAAAATATGTGCATTAAAGGAACAATGTTTTCTGATATATGTACGGGCCATGTGTTTCTTAGCTTTTGAGTATACATGTGTTATAAGTAATAATTAATCGAAGATATGATAATCGATATCTTAAACTCGACCAGACATATTTATAAACAATTACACAGGGTGCATTAAGCAGAAACCCGAGTATTCTATAAATGTAATAAATATATACATTTCCGTTATACAGAGAACCTAAAAGTCCGATTTTTCGAGAGATCATATCCAGTAGTTGAAGTTTTCAAGAAATCTGTAAGCCAAGGGCAAGTTATCATTCTTAGTTAAAGTCAGTGTTAATACAGATTAGAACTGTGATAAACTCGATAGCCTCGCCAAGTATTTACTCTCTAAAATATGTGAACAACGCAGACAACGCATTGGTATCTTACCTTTAATGATGAAGATGTCATTTGAGTTTGTAATCAATAATTGATAAGCATCGTCGTGAGATGGGGATCTATACAGCGGTTATGGAGGTGATCCAGTACGTTTCTGGCAATTAAATCCTGGTTATAATGTACCAAGTTAATTATACATACACGTATCATCTTCAGCGAACCTCTCATGACGGAATCATTTTATTATATAAAACATTTTGCAGACTATAAATATGTATGCTACCTTTAATAAGGTAATTAGTATTTCTCAAACTTCTCCCAATTTGCTCACGGAGCTAAAGACACGACTAAGATTTGACTACGCTCTCTCCCCTACCCTACCTCTCCCCCTTTTGCCCTACCATTTCACTCAAGGTTAAAAGATCTGTTACAGCCTCAGCCGATGAGAATTACTTAGTGACAGTGAATTAAGCGAGAATGGTATATAGTTGTTGAACACTGTCCTCTCTCCAAAATACCATAAAAATACATTATTGAATTAAAAATAACAACCACTCGACACAAACTAGGTCATTTCATGTCTAACACATGATTCAGTTCTATTTCAATAATTTGCTTGCGCGTAGGGAGGCTTTAGCAGTGGGAGGAAACTGGATGACCCGGAGAAAACTCACGAGGTTGGATAGGCAACCCTACTCCTTGTCACGTACAACCGGGGAATCGTAACCTCGCCAGTTGACTCAATGACATACCTAATGATGCAGTACGTACGTAATAACACCCCCTATAGAATAAATAAAAAAGGGAATGTACTGACTATTTCTATTTTTCTTGTTTCCCGTATCTTATGACATTCAATTACTTTTTTGAATTATCAGATATCCTTTATGACATTCAATTACTTTTTTGAATTATCAGATATCCTTTCACGGCCTCATGTAACAACTTTAGGTCTTCGAAGGAATTATTAGTGAGCAGAAATTCACCCGTTTAGCTCACCACTTCAGTCAGTTATATAGAAGGATAACTGTAAAATAGTCATGCACTGTATTACATAGAGCGTGTTTTCCTTTTGCGTTCGTCACTTCCCTTTCCTGAAATCTCCATAAAACATCTATCGTCAAAATGATCTCTGTGTTAAAATTATATTTGGAATGTGTTTAACAAGTTCTATAACAAAATATATGGTTATGACTGACACTCTATACGTACCAGGGGCGTGGTGAGAATGAGTTCATGAGTAGCCATACTCATGCGCCAAAAAGTTTTTGCGCCAAAATCACAATCAAATTACTCAAAAAATGAAAAACATTTGTAAGTGGAAAAATTGTTTCATCTGACCCAATTAAAAAAATTTTGAAAGAGTCAAGTTGGAAAATTTAATCATATTTTATTACCGTATTTCTTGTCTCGGATTGCTGGAGATTGCGTTTCTGGGCTTCTAATTTTCGAAATTTTCCCGGGGGAGGGCCACCCGGACCCCCCGCCGCGGGCTCGCGCCTTCGGCGGTCAGTAAAAGGGTTTTTGTGCCAAAATCTTTTTTGTTACTCATAATTTCTTCTCAATAATTGCCCTCACCACGCCCCTGATACGTACCCGGTTATTTCCTGGTACATAGTACGCTCGTACTTGTTTGGTTTATTCCCTTTGGGGGACCACGTGGCTAAGTGGGTAAGACGCTGGCTCGCTAGCCTGGAGTTCGGATGTTCGATCCCTGCATTGGCCGAGAAAGTTCATCCAGATTTTACGTCGTGTCAGTGATGCAGGGCGGAGGGCCTGACAATGACAGCTGTCTAGTCGTTCGGGTGATACGAAAAAAAACAGCTATCTAGTCGTTCGGTGGGACGAAAACCCGAGGTTCCGTGTACATATTGGCAGTTGGAATTCGATATAAGAGTAGGCCGTAGCGCCGCTGCTTGGGCAAAATTTCCGTCATAGCACACTGTATGGCGTATGCTCGTCTTCATTAGCCCAGGCTAGGAGCAGAAAGTAGGACGTTAAAATTCATTTCATTTTTCTGGTTTATTCCTGATAATTAATTCTTATAGAATTCTAACATGTTTATCTATATTAGACATTAGTATTATTTACCATATCTATATTAATATATTACTAACGATACTGTATAAAAGTCTTATCGTTGTTATGGCGCCATGTTCATGTAGAGAATCAAACAGAATTACTGCAGCCATGATTAATATATTTTTCAATAATAACCAATTTTGAAACCATTTTTTTTCATTCGAAATGGGCGATAACGTGTGCGAGTTTGATAAAACATTTAACTTTTTTGCATCTTCAAAGAAAATGATTTAGGATAAAGATATCAAGTCTAATTTGTATATATCCCGTTGAAGAAAATTGGCAAAGTTTGTCCAGGAAAGCGGCTACATAAAATTTGTTTAATGCCCTGCATTAATGAAATTAAATCACAATGTGATCCTACATTATTATAAAAATTGACGACATACGGTGTGTTGGATTTCTAACTTTAAAAAAGCTCAATTTGTATGTATGCCTATGTAAGTTAGAGACGATGATGTTATTATGTATGCATGGTCAGCTAACTACCAGGAGCCCCCTCCTGCGAAAATTCCTGGATCCGCCCCTGGAAAGGTTATATCGACTATAAGATTACAACAATCGGTGATTGATTCAATGGTCGACTTTTCTGTCAGCCTGAAAAACCTTGGCGTTTTCCTTGAGTCAACCCTTACCACGGAAACATATGTTGATGAATTGTGCCGTGCATGTTTCTGTCATATACGTTGCATCAGAGACATTCGACAACTCATCACGACAGGATGGTGCTAAAACATAGTTCCGGCACTAATCCCGTATATATGCAAACAGTCTGCTCTTCGGACCAGTAACATGTAACCAGTAACAATTAGAGAATCTCAGACTTTCACAATCTTTAAGTCACAATTAAAAACTTATTTGTTTAAACTCTTAGATTAGAAACAGAATATTTATGTATTTAAGTCAATTTTTTCATTGACGGGAGAATTGTTAAATATATCGTGTTGAACATGCGTATAATGATGGGTTATTAAGCCCATTACAAATAATATTAATTATTTGTAATGATGGGCTATTAAGCCAATTACAAACAATATACATTATTATTAATAGTATATCCGACACAGTTTGCCTTAACGGTGCTGATTTAAAGTGTAATTCTATTAGGAATATTGACATAAATAATGTAGGCGAATAATGTAACGCATGTGAACAATAAAAATTATAACACAAGGCCTGTTAAAAATGTAACAGGAGGTATTCAGAATCTTTGCTACAAATTAGGAACTGATGAAAAATGGTTTAAGATTCGTCTCAATCACTACAAACTGTAGATACCCCTTCTATAAGTTCAATTTAATTTGAATGGATTCTTATGACTGAACTTTGTTGAAATGAAATGAAATTGGGTTTAACGTTTATTGTTCTGCTGCGACTGGGCTAATTTACGATCACTGACATTTAAAAGGTATCTATATCTTTCGAATGCAGCATTTTTGTGGTAGGCCTACACGGTGGAAGAAAGTGTGTTTATGCGATATATGATGCAGACCACCATTAATTACCTCAATGTTAATTCTGGTCTTGTTTCTTGGCTCCAAATTGTTGCCGTCCTGGAGGTTGTTGCCTTTTCTCTAGACTTTGAGTGAGGTTACCAATGCAATTTTAAGATACACAAACTTGAAGTATCATGCTAAAAACATGTAACTATCTGCCGTACATATTACCGTAAACTCTGTTTTCCTTCTGGCAGAAAATGTTACCATCCTTCTTCCATATTCTATACAAAACGTCAACAAAAATGGCAATGCAAAAGGGGAGAAGAGAGAGCAAGAGAGATTTGATATAAGTGGACGAACAACAAGTAGCGAAAGTTAATGGTGGTCTGCCACCATGTTTTGCGATAACAAATATATGTTGTCGCGGTTAAAGTATTTGTCTGATCCCGACCACTAGCCCCCCCCCCCTCCCCGCCCGCAACTTTAATTCTACAATCAAGCGGAAAATAAATCTCGCATTATAAAAATAACATAAAGCCCATTTTCCATGAATGCATGTTTGGCGTAAATCTGACAAATGGCAATAAAAAATCCTAATTTATTTTTTAAGATATGAATTACTTGATAATGGCCGTATATATAACCCAGAGCGTGCATAATGTACAGGCAACCAAAACATCACAGCCAGTGGACGATTTTGAGTTCATTGGCGATAAGAAAAAGTGCAATCTTTAGAATATCACGCTGTCTTCTGGAACAGACCTCATCTTATGAAAATAAATGTCGACGTAGTGATAACACTGAAGCTCTCAAACAGATCACAGAACTTTAAAAACTGCAGACCCATAAAGCAGTAAAAGAATACATTTGGCATTCGGTATTTGCTATTAAGCACTGTGGGGAGAATACAAGCGCTTCATATAGAATTTCCTTGCAAAAACAAATTTAATGGATGCCGTGTGGTTTGTTCTTTTATTTTTAAGAGAAAATGGGTTATAGTGATATCGAACCTTTCAGTAAACGAAGAAGACTATAAATGATCTGTCAATGGGTTTTTCTCTGTTGATTTCTTTCTGATCAGTTGGTAATATTTCAATAGACCAGTCTTATTACCAACTAAAAGCTCGAAATGTCTCCATCTTGCTTGCTGAAGGCGAATAACGATTCCAAAATTCCCACAGCTTTCTTCATTTGTGTATTTGTTGATTTAAACAGACAGCTGTCCATTAAACTTGAGTTTGTGTCAACTTGGAACTAAATGTGTGTATGATATAATATTTTTCATTTGCAGGTAAATAGGCAGGTACGAATCTTTAGTAAACTTTAATGTATATTGGACACGAGAATGGTGCAGAGTCCTAGACTTTGAAGTCTAACAAGGGACATCATACCCGGATCCATTCACTTGATTTGATATTAGTTTATTTTGTGCAATGTCTATTTTCTGTCTTGTCCACAGGTTTATCTTGCAGATTTTTGTTTTGCGTGTATGCGGTTCTCCTGCACTTACTAATATAGTCGATCGGATGGGACAAAAAATGGAGACCCCGTGTAGACATTGGCATACACGTTAATGATCCCTTTATAGTTGGAATTCGATATAAGGGTAGGCCGTAGTGCAGCTGTTTTGGCAAAATGTCCCCCATGACACACTGTACGGCGTATACCCGTCTTAATTAGCCCAGTCGCAGCAGAATAATACACGTTAGCCCATTTCATATCATTTCAACAAATCAAATTGAAAGTTCCATATAATAATGCACTTTACAAAACATGCCATTGTGTACATTGGGTTAATTTTAAATTGATAAATTGGAACATTTGTAATTCGTCATGAAGAAAGCAAGCAACCCTTGTCTGGGGCATGGTTTGAGTTCAAGATTAGATTTTAGAAGCATACAGGCAGGGTAGATACATCTTTCTAACGTATTCTACTAACCTAACTTTTAAAACAGTGATGATCACTATTGAAAATACATATTGAACTTACTGAATACAAAGACAATGGTATAAAACAAGTCGAAAAAGACTTTTATTTGTTAATACGTGTGTATTTAGAAATGTATTGATTTTCTTTCTCCACAAAGGCTGGAACATTCTAGAACCTTTTTGAGGTTGGTAATTGAAATTACCCTACATAGGCTATATCAGGTCTTCCCCTTCACCAGTTATTTTAAGTTCATTAGCAAAATGTATACATTTATTAAGCGTCAACCTATCCTTCGTAAGAGTTGTATTTACTCTCCTAACTTGTTTTATAGTAATGTATTTGTATCATTAACACCTTTGCCTTTCATGTTTACTTACTAACTTACTTGCTGACGTTTACTTACCTTTTTATTTATTAACTTAAGAACTTTTACTTACGTTTACTTACAATCGATAAACTTACAATCGAACGAGTGTTCAATCGAAAAATGAATTGTATGAAATTAATAATGAAAGCCGAAACCAAAACTATCGGAAATCACAGACCGTCTCTCGTTTACTTACTTAAAATCGAAATCGAACAAACTTACAATCGAACAAACTTACAATCTAAGAAACTTGCAAACGAACAATGAATTTATATGAAATTAATCTTAAAAGCTAAAATCAAAACTTTCGGAAATAACAGACGGTCTCACCTATATATTTCGTCGTTTGAAGTTGTGAGCGCCCCAGCAAAATATAGCCTTAACGTTCTAAACTTAGCCTAATTAAGTTCAATATTTCATTAATCTCGTCAGCTTGCGTGCTAGTTTTCATCAAAGCATAATGAAAATAGAATTTGTAATGAAACGATTCTTTTCTGTAGTGTGTATACACATCGGTAATTGCAACCTTTTTTTTTGCAACCTCCGGTGCTATATCCAGACTGCATCGAAACTTAACAAATACATGCGCGGATGTCTTGACCTAATTGTATTTGTGCAGTGAAAACAATGATTGTTACGTTCAACAGATGTGTTAATTTCTTCTTTAATGCATATTTCTCGCGCGACCATTTTTCCCGGTCATTGGGATGTTTGGACATTGCAATGATAAGGAAATTATCAGTCTACGAAAGAAAAACCAGGCATAATTGAATTTTGGCATTATGTCCCTCAAGGTAAAGTTACAGGAACAAGATGGAATGGAATCTCGAAATAGTGTTTTACAGAAGATTTAAATATTCGAATATACCGGGACCGCTGGGTTGACTTGCATTTACAGTTCATTTATCTTCTGCGGACCGCGGTTAAAGCACTGGAGAATGTCCTGTGTCCATATCCATAGTGCGCTGAGAAAAACCCATCGACAAGGAAAGTATAGTTATTCCGAAGAGAGAACCACATAACAACCCCTGTCGTTGTCATTCGATTAACGTTAGACGGAACGTCTAAGCAAAATTCTTCTCCCTTGACCTTGAAAACATAATGCGATGACATGCTCTAAAACTAATTCCTTTTATTTTAACTATTTACCACTTGTAAACAGGTTGTCTCGCGATCACTATTTTTAATTAAATCGCCTTTAAGGTAAGTTGTTTTAATTAGGTTTATTCACGTTATACGATAATCAGGTATAAAGACTACAAACACCTGTATTGTAATCAGGTAAAGAAAGGGGAGAGTTTAACTATATTAAACGCACACCATAAACATGTAATATTTTCCAGTTAAAATAGTATCGGGTATGAAGATGGAAAAGATTAACTTATACTGTGTTCCTAAACACCTGTAATAGTTTCTGGTTGTCAATTATTAACCGCACATCTTTACAGACTTTACGGAGGATGGGTGGTCGAATGGTTAGCGCGTGCGCGCTGTATCACAGGGTCTGTCATTTAGTCAGCTGGCGACGCTGGCGTGGTTTTGATTCCTCGGTAGTGCGTGACAAGGAGAAGGGTCGCCTGCCCAACCTCGTGGGATTTCTGCGGGTTCATCGAGTTCCTCCCTCACCGTGTTGCTTTTAATCAAATGTTGTGTGAGATTGACATATGACACCCTTTCATATTTATCAAAACGCTGTTCTTGCTGGCACTGCTTTATTTGGTATTTTACAAAACCAAGGATAACAGTGATCATTGGGTTTTTTGTATAGTGTTTGTTGTTCTATTATATAAACTATCTTCGGTCTGAGTACATGACAATATGTTCAACTGGAGTAAGAGCTGTTAGATTGGCAGATTAAGTGCTCAAGTGGCAATTACCTCAACAAAGAACATGAAATTTAATAATGAAACGCCCCAGGGTTCAGTATTCAATATTATGGTGGACAAGATGAGGAAAAAAGTACTTTTGATCCTAAACAATATTAACACCTTTCTGAACACAGCACACTGCCAAAGGTAGACGTTATTCACTGGTACAGTGACGAATTCAAGGGGCCAGGTTCACTGTGTGGCTTCTATGATTGGGGCGTTCACCTCTCCACGCTAAAGACTGTATCGATGTACTTTTCTTATGTACTGACGGTAAACTTTAGTTCTAGATTTTCAACGAAAAATCTTGATAAACATTTCACCTACATTGTAAAGACAACGTTAGTCTTTTGACATCTATTAACTTGTCATTAACCACATTTTCATAGAACGTATATATGTTACCAATTTTCTCTGCCCGCGGCTGCCTACGATATTTATTAATTAAATTGCTTTTGATATAAAGGACTGCGTAATTAGTGTATAAGAGTTATATGTATTTCCTTCCTTCTTTTCAAGAAATTCTTCCGTAAAAGTTCAAGTCACGTTAGATACCTCAGGCAACAAAATGTCAAATTTGATACGTTTTAATCAAAAAGGTAATGACAACATATTTTAGTCAACGAACCGGAATTTACTGGTCAAATGATTCAAGAGAAGTAATAGAATAAGAATTTTTTTGTGTTATAAAAAGAATATTGATTAAGCCATTGATGTGTTAAAGAAATAAGAGAAAAGGTTATGTTGAAATATATTTAAGAAACACATGGCTCTTCGCCTTGGTTTGGGGTGCTGGGATGGCCTAGTGGTCTAGAGTGCCGCGCATGTGGATAGGGTCGCCTTCTCAACCTCGCGGGTTTCCTCCGGTATTATGGCATCGGCCTCCTAACGCAAAAATCATTTTGGACATATTGTGTTGTCGTCTATAGAGATTGTCAAAGTCGGTCACTAAACCCTGTCCAGGATCGCTATTTGGTACCGTTGGCCATTGGGATTACGCATAATTGTTACCAGTGGAAGCTTATAAACAGTCATCATATGAATGACAACCAATATCCTGATAGAGTCGTCGCATATGGGGATCTGCTGTAGAATCTTCGTCTGTGAATGTGCCATATTCCTGCATCCCCATACCCATGCTCGACCATCCGACAAAGGTGAATTTTTCGCCTTAGCACCATGTTCCACGCTAGTCGTTCACGACAAGAGGGGCCGTTTTTGTAGATCCCTTAACGCTATTTCCTTTTCAACACTGCACCTTCTCTTCCAGACATTGATCAGTCAGTTGTAAATATTGAAAATTTTGATAAAAATAACGAAGTCTTGATTTTCCATTTTTAAAGTCAATTATTAAAAGCGATCGCGTTTCAGTCCATCAATAATCGCAGCCACTCGATGGTCTAAAGAGTTGATTATGGGCTTGTCGTGTGAATGAATGTTTAAATAATGTATGTGCACATAACCTTGTAAGGTTTTTTTATGCAATAAAGTTTCTTCTTCTTCTAATAGGCAAATGTAGCTCTTACATAACGTATCTTTAAGTAGATATAAGCAAGGAAAGTACCCATGGGTATATTAGAATTGTACAGTTTATTTCTTGAGCAAATTTTATTACCGAACCAATATATTTCGATTCAATAAAAATCGAATTACAGGCCATTTAGTCCAAAGGAGGTGTCTTAATAAATATTCACTCATTTAAATCCATCAAATATTACTTACACATAACTTCTAAAAGATTACAACGACCACCTCATGTTTTTTGGCGGGAACTTTGTATATTCAGTCCTACAGAAGAGAGTTATGTGTGCAAAAAAGGCTTTATCTACGCATGCTTACGTTCGTAATTTGGCAAATGGCCATACTATTTATCAAATGTGATGTATGAAAACACTACGTGGTGTGTTTATCTCGTTTATTAAATTTAAAGATGTTAGATGTTCTTTACGTAAAAGCCAAGCAAATAAACTCGGAAGCCATGACCCCAACCTCAACAATTTCATCTATCGCTTTAACCGGAAGTTAAGATACTGTCGAGACGGGTAGTCCGCAGCAGACACCGGAAGTGCCAGGGATCTGACAAGTATACCCCTATGATCAGAAGTGTTGAGGTTTTCACGTTCAGAATGTAAAGAGTATCTCAGAATTGCAGGTAAACAGAAATTTATCTAACCACCTGTGAAAGTTATAATAACACTGTATGTCCAAGAAACACCAGTAGCGACTATTTGGCCTAGTTGATTAGGAGGTATAGAACAGCAGGGGTCCTTGTTTCGTTTATCTTAAACACACACTCAATAACATCTGGTCTAAAACAGCATATGTTCATTTACTTTCTGTGTTTGATTACGTAATTCATTCACATAGAAAAATAAAATAATAATTATTGACGCTGAAGGAAAATGATAAAAAGAAATTATGAATTTCTCTCTCTCTGATTAAACAAATTAGTTATATTTTGATTACATGGCGCCATAAAGTGCAAAAAAATATGAACATGTTAAAAGTAATCAAAACAGTTGCTGTGGAAGGGGAAACAGCCGTGAGTAGCGTTTCAATAATTAACGTAGATTGGGCAGTGTTCGGCAAGACATGGTTGTCTAGTAATGATCGACTGTGTCGGTCTATCGGAACCGGGAAAGGGCAGTGGGCACCGCTATTGGATAAACCCCGTTTTGCATTTTGGCTCCTACGTTCCCTATGATATTTTCCCGACCGATTTTGAACCGTAATAAGTTAATTACAAAATACCAAATTATGATTATTGCTATTCTCTCGGACATTAAAATATCTCTGAAATCACGTTACAAGTTACATGTTCCATTTACACTCGCTTATCCATGCAGAAAATGTACCCTGAGTGTTATTTTTAACGTCATAAATTAATAATTACCGTAATGTGTCATTCGAACGCAGCATATATGTATTAAAAGGCTACTATATAGGGGATGACGGTTAGTGCTCTTATTTTACTGTTAAATTCCGTATATCCGTAGATCAACAAAAAGGAAACAGAAACCACAGTGTGTGCACTTCATATTGACTGTAGACAAAGGTAGTTTTGTCCCGCCACGATAAAAACAACAAAAAAACTCACAGCGAATTAGTAGAAATGTTATAGAAAAAATCCTTAAAGACAGTTTCGGAACTTGGCAGCGACTTCAAGATTATCAGACAATTGTGTCTGAAATCAGTTGTTTATATTTTGTATCTTCTTTGAATAAGTACTTTTTTTGATACATGTGAGATAATGTGGAATAAACAATAAATGTCACTATTTAAAGAGGTCATTAATTACCTTAATTAAATAAACACGTCACTTAATACATAATTTATATACGTTTTATATTATTTTTGATTGTAAAGTGATTCTTAACATGTTTATTGTGAAAGGGGCACACTATACAATACACCTCCCAAATGTTAAAGAAAGTCCTCATTTCGAAAATGTAAAAAGTTAACTGACACCTCGATTGGCGGGGAACAAAACATAAGGCGATTTTCTGTCCGCCTTGTGGGATATTAACCATCGAATCACTTATTTTATAGATTTAAATTCATCTGGTATTCACCATCTCATGCTAAAAGAACCCATTTAAGATTGAGCTATGTCCATTGCTGTATCTACCAAACTGATATTTTGTTGGGACTGTAGGCCCCAGGGCCATCACAGAAAATTCTCATTTATAGCCGCGGCGCTGTCTGAATTATTGTGGAAGCGAAAAGTATGAACTTAATCGTATATCCATTTCTCTATTCATGACATTTGTATTTGGTATAGTGACAAGTTGCTGCTTGTCTTTACAGATTCGATATTAAACTAAAATCTTACATTTACATTAATATTATTTTACATTGTTGACATTATCAAAGTGGGTGTGGGGTTCAATCTGGTTAAAACACAGATTCTATTTCTATTCGTTTTTAGAGTTCAAAATTGCGTTTTATTTGTCTTTATTTCACTAGGATCTGGAAGAGTTGTTATCATTGACATCTTTTGTGAGATGTGAGGGAGTGGCCAATGAAACGGTTTGTTAGGGCGAGTTCTTGGCCTTTTGATGTACGGAGTTGTGGGTAAACCACTTACTCGTTGACATGTTCATTACAGACAATATTTGCATCATGAACACGTTAATTATTAATATTCAACAAATAAAAACAGACATACTGCAGGTCTATTATTGTCATTGGTGTCGACCACGGTGCTAAAGTATGTGCATTTAGCATCTAGACAATTACTGATTCGTCAACGTTTTATGTTGAAACGTAAATAGGCCCATGGGCTCTTTAAAAACTAGATGAGCTGTAAAATATATTTACTCGAATCTATCGATGAATTTTGACCCTTTGTCCTAAAAATTGGCCTGAAAATATGTTTGGTATTTTTTTCTGAATATGTTATTTTGTGTCAAGATCTGCAGCGACGTTTCCACTTGGCTTCTCTAGGCTTCGATCAGTAATAAACAATAATTTATATTCCATAGAACTATAGCATATGTATTTCCAGTTCAATTATAACTAAATGCCATTGAAACAATTTACCAAAACATGATTTTTTTTTCAGCGCTAATCAGTCATAACTAAGACGCATGAAGTTTAAATAATGATAATTTTGTAAACATTGATTATTAGCCCCCCTGTTAATCCCGGGGGGCGTTCTCATTGTAGTGAAGACATACATCACTCTCCTCCCTCTCTCTTCAATAGAAAAGAATGGAGTGTATCGCTGTATACCGCAACGCACCTTGTATCTGCGCTTGATTTGTCTGTTCCTGTGCCTCGTTTATATCTGAAGAGCAAGGTTAAACATAACAGTTTCAAGCAAAATTTTACCTACCTATTCTATTTTGACTTGAGGACAGTTCGCCTGAACGGTTGTCATTGGCCAATAAGAGTGCACAGTAAAAAGGCACGGTGTTGTCAAATTGTCATTTCATTTGCGAATTTCCGTGCGTGTGGCTGCGCTCAAAACAGACGTTGATTTGCGCTAGTCACAATGGTCAGTGGTTGCGTTCGCGCTTAGTATAAATGACCTTTAACAGCTGCTGTTACCTTCCTCTGTGTTATACAGAAAAGCTATCAACTACAAGATAAATCTATAGGTGGTTTTAGGACTTAATGTTTATATGTGCAGTAACATCGTTACAGATAATAATAGATATATTTTTATAAACATGGCGCCTTTCTTCACATAATACTGATAATAAAATGACGATACTGATAAGGGTTATGATGATTTACCTGTATTTAAAGAAGGCAAGAAGTAGTATAATAGTGTAAATAAAACAGACATTCATTAAGGCGTAAACAAAACATAATAACATTACAGCAGTGTCGACAAGTGCCACGGGAGAGAGAGAGATGGAGAGAGGGAGGTTTCTTCCATTCGAAGAATCGTCTGTTTTATGTGTGTAACTTTCAACATTTCAGTTCAATTTTGTATACTCAATAAGTATTGGGCAATACGCTGAAATGCAATGAGGTTTAACGTCCAACTGCTTTGCACTAACTGGGCTAAAGAAGATAACGAGGGCCAAGTTGCCTGAACAGTTTCACCTACTCTTCAACGAATTACATTTGTCAAGGATTCTTTTACGTGCACTGCGACCTGTACACCCCATATTTCCAAATCAAAGGATATGTGTTTAGAATCTCGGCAGTCGACGAAATATATCACACAATTTAGATCTACATCAAAACCTGTAGTGTCTTTCCCTATTTCAGACACAGGAGATTAATGAATCGAATATGGGGTAATAAAGTATTTTTCCGTTGAGATAACCAATTTACCTTATCTTGGCGCTTATTGGGTTATTTTTGGTATATAGATGGTGGTATTTATTAGTTGGGTGGTAAACAATATATATCCGAGATCTAGATACTCTTGTTGGTCTCTAATCAGTAGAAACACCTCCATACATATGTAAAGGTAACTAATTCATCAACGATTATTTATCTACCAATATTAAGTATATTGACCATAAATGTAAATCTAGCCCTTTTTTTGTATTTATAGATTTCTAAAATTGCATTAACATCAGTATGTTGTTTTTATACGTCCACATTTCATTGTGATTGTATTATGCCGCCACTCTGTCCGTCAGTCTGTCAACAATGGGTTGGTAAACGGGATACAGTTTTTAAGCGTTTCAAAATTTATATTCAGTGTTTCGCAACCTCTTGTTTCGGAATTATGTCCTCTTTTCTGAAACATTTATAGAGGCTATAGTATAAACTATTGAGCGTAAAGCATTGTGGTCAGACGACGAACCATTCCTGTCCATTTCCAACATTATAATGATTATCCATTCCGAATTATCTCTCCTTTTCCGAAAATACTGTGTACGTTAAAGAAGAAGTTTCGAATTAGCGCTGTGAGAGGACGATGTGAATCATTGGCATCGACGAAAATGAACCCGAGTCGTGTGCTTTAAGATATCGGAGAAGCAGCAAAGGGTAGCTAAGGCCACCAAACCATTAGCTTACAATTTTAAGAACCATCACGCATCTCCATTTCAAAGTATTTCTTTCGATATCATTGCAGACTTCAACATTAATTAAGAAATCGAAGGTAGAAAACAACACACATCCTACAAACTAGTTTTGAAACAAACACAGATTCATCAGTTGTCGTTTGTTGAGTGACGTTTTGGCGCGAAATCAAAAGGTTATCTTTATCTAGCAGACGTGCATGTAGGTAAACAGACTAGACTTTTACCCGACTTCACATCTTTTCTCAACAACTCTTCAGTTCTTTATATACAAAGCACATTACATAAACAATTAAGACTCTACATATAAATATTTTGACCAGGCGGCTAAGCACGCTACGTTTTATTGCCACGGGAAACGAAATTAATTCCAAGCTGTTCCTATTACATGTACACAAAGAATGAAATGTTCAGTAAGTAGTACAAACATAAACATTCACATTTATGAATTACATTAAATGGAACGATAAAAAAGGGTATAAATTAACGGTGCAAGAGGTGCTGTTTTTAAATGTGCAGACCATATATTTAGGCTACTTGGTCTATGCCACAAATAAATAAGTAAACAAATATTACTTAAAGCGGGACTTTCATATTTTCCAAGAAAGTCAAAACATATATGTCTTTTGCTCAAGAGGTTGTCAACTCAATATTAAACAATCCTAGGCATGATTTCCCCACACTTAAAGGAGCTAAGTCTTTAACTCAATATCATCCAAAATCTTCAACATTGAAAACATGAATTATTTGTCAATTTAAATCAAAATTGATGATGTGATCTTACCGGAAAAAGATGGACTTCTGATATCCAATATTTAAGACAAAATAAATATTTTACCATTGGTACACGAATCGTGTACCATAATGCATTTCAGCCCCAGTTCTAGCAAGAGACTCGAGGAACGAGGCTAGAAACATTGTACCAAATCAAACGGCGCATGTAGACTGGAATAACTAGACGCTAAAAAAAATGCCTTCGGTTGACACTGCTGGTTTATTTCGTCGAACATAACTGATATGAAATTAGAGTAAAAACAGAAACCATTGAATGCAAATCAGTTTATATACATTCATATTACAGTATTATATGCGTTGCGACCCACTTGAGTCAATTTCTAGGTCCCAAATGTTAGCGATTTAGCTCCTTTAAACATCTTTCACATCGGAAATAATAACACAAAAATATGAAATTGCAGCTTTAAAACTAATTCTCTTCAAATAATATATAATAGGAATTTCCAGTTTTCATCAGTATAATTATTCGGGGTTTATATTCTAAAGTTCTTCCGAGCTTTATATATGTTTTCTTACCTAATGAAACCATTTTGAATTCGTTCCCAACTAACACATCTATCTACACACCGAACTGACAGCTTAATAAAAATTGAACACATAAAAATTCAAACTCCACCTATTTTTGTTTCACAGTAGGCCACTGACGTACACCCACTAACGTTGAGCATTGTCTGTTTCACCATTAATTTGCTTATAGCGGATATTGGAATTGACAGTCTTGGGATTATATTGCAATCGTTTGTATAAAGCCTAACATGTTGTTTCTGACAGAGAATGCATACCATCTAGACTTTCATCCCACATAAAAAAAATGTTACAGCAATATTTGATTTAACTGGTCGGACAAGATAGGAACAACCAATTATAGGACTCAATTCACATTCTTTCATTTATTTTAAAACTCACAAAGACACCAAGAATAGAAGAGTGCAAACTATTTAAGATAAGACAGACATGATATCTTTGACATACGTTTTTGATTTATATTTACAAAACTAGGAAATTCGTTTTTTTTTAAAAAAAAACGTGTTCAGCCAATTTAATACTCGTGGTGATAACAAAACATTCGCTTATTCACGTGGAGTGGTGGTGGTTGGGGCACGGGGGTTTAATACACAGGCTTTAGATCATAAGAATCACAGTTTCACTTCTACTTTATAAGGAGTGCCGTTTGTCCAACATCATGGGTTTTCTCCAGGATCTTCACAACCAGCACCAGCCCCCTACACGCAAGTCGAAAAAAGTGCAAACGGTATATATAACCCGGGTGGTGGACACGGATAGCCAGAGTCTCCAGGCATTTTTAATATTTTAATATGCTGTTTTGGTAAGAATATCCCTATTATGGTCTTAAACTCCTCATTAGATCTCCCTCAACTATAAAGATATATCTGTATTACCTACAACTGAGAAAAATAAACGATTCAACACTAGATCGAAATACATCGACAGGCTGTTCACATTCTCTTGAGATAAACCAGACTTGCAGATTGGGCTAGAGTGCGCTGCACATACAAAATAGGTGCATTCGAGCAAATTATCTGTTTTCGGCTCACTATACGATAAACAAACAATCTAATTTATCATTAAAGATATCGGATTGTGCCGTTAGAAAATGTACCGCTCCTATTACCGGGATAAATATTTATTTAGACGAGATAGGGTATCGCTAATATGGAAGACAAATAACAACGGACGTGAAAAGACACTTTTCTTAAATACGCTCCACAGCTGATTGGCTTTTACAAGAAAATAAATAAAAAATCTCCGACAGTTGCAAACAGCTGAAGGTGAAACTTTGATGGATGACAACTGTTTTCTGCATTGAAAATTACCCAACACATACCTACAACATATTCGACGATTTTTTTAAAACAGGCCGACTCTAATAATTTTAAATGGTTGACAAGAATCGCTACAAATGAGTAATGTTATGATTCATTTTCTATAAACATTTAACGTCTGTTCAGTGTGAACTCGGTGTGACTTTTTTTCATCATATATATTTTTTACTAATGAAGCTATGATAAATAAACGTTGCCGTTATTCTAGAAGAATGCAAGCTGCATTTTCACACTGGTTTAACAACAATATAGGGAAAATAAAATTCACCAGATGTTAAACCACTGGATCCATGTAGATGGCGGTTGGCCACAAGGTAATCGAATTCAAAAATTTTAAAATGTAAACTTATTTTTTCTTTTTTGGTCAGTATATTAACGCGGAATGATTAAGGCTGGCGCCGAAATTTATTCAAAAACAGTGTTCTACCACAAATAGATATGTCTTTGATTTTGTTAAATATGTTTGGACCAAATAAATATATATACTGACATACAACACTTGTCTTTTCGCTGTTCAGTGTTTACACAAGTACCAGAAAGACATTTTCAGCCGGGGGGGGGGGGGGGCATGTACGCTTATAACCCGGCCCTGAGAGTGATCTGACGCAAAAATAAAATGGAATAAATAACTTTTCCACTATAGATTTATTTAAACTCACGAAGTAAAAAAAAACCAAAAAAAAAACCAAAAAAAAACCTCCATCGAATAAGTAGTTCACCCAATGGACATACAAAATGGAGAAAGAATGTATGTATAATCGTCGATATAATAAGTACATTGCTCTACATTCATGTCAACGTTCTTCCAAAATAATTATAGTGGACCGACATGCAAATAGTGGCAAGAAATATATTTAGACGAAAAGTGGCATTTAATTTTTTTTTCTTAGGTGTTTCTCACGTTCAACATTCATTCAGTAAAACGTTATTATTTCTTCATCACATTAAGCCTCTCTTAGAAGGATGGCCTAACTCCTATAGATCCAACAGCAGGGGTGAAGTTGTTTTGTGTCGCTCTCGCATTGGTCATAAGGCATACCTTTTTAACACACATTTTCATCTTGAAGCGAGAGCCTCAACCGAAATGTGAGCACTGTCATGCACTGTCATGTATTTGCCCAACCGGGTTTATATTGTAACATACTAGACTTTTAAACGAGACAAGTTTTTATCATAAATTTTAATTGTATATTTATCATTTCATTTTTGTATTTTAAATATTTATATGCATAAAAGGTTTATTTCATTTTTTAATTTTATTTACTGTGATATTGTTTTTATTTATGCATATAATACTTTTTGCTGTGATATTTATTTAACTTCTCTCGTATAGATCACCATATGTTTGGCGCAATATAGCCCGGTTGGTGCTGATATGACATAAAAGCACATTTCATTACATTATCTTATTGAAACTACCTGTAGTTTGATTCATTACATTATCTTATTGAAACTACCTGTAGTTTGAAACAAAAACTAAGTCTTCGATCCACTTTGGGAAACTAATAATACGAGGTCTGCAAACAACAGATTTGTAATAATTGTAATTTGTTTATCTGTATATTTCCGGTAAATTTAGCCACACGATAGTCTGTGAACATTTAATAGCGTAATCGTTATGTTAAAGATCAAACAAACCATGTAGTCATAAACTTTACTTTTCAAAATGGTGTTATACATCTAACGTCTGTTCGTATAAAACCATGGTAAAGTTATTAAACAACGTTCCTCAAATAACTTAATTGTTGGCATAAACCATACTTGTCATCGCCATATCCCTTTTCTTTACGTACATGGAGAAGCCGTAAATTGAAAAGTCGCACCGTTTCCGGGCATGAATTGGTCAGGCGATAGGAGTTCAAATAGCCAAGACCTCGGTTTGACGAGTGATTTATTCGGCTAACAGTTCTGGTGGTGCACCCCGGTTAACACTTTATCTTCGTCGAACTGTTTAAAGTAAATAGCTCTCTACACATTATTTGTTAATAGCCGCTTTACTGGTAATACGAGTCGTCCGCTTATAGGTGATGCTGACCTTCAGTGACCTCCATCATTGGCCTTTTTACGTCTGATTGGTATTAAAGATGATATTCATATAGAGGTTCGGAAGCAGGCAAGGAATTATTGGATTGTTTTGTTTGACAACATGAAACGCATGGCTGAAAGGCCTTGAAGAAGCTATTAATCCAGAAAGAAAATAGCGTTATGACCCATACAACAGTCTCCATGTCTATCACATTGTTTATCTCACTAAGATATTTTTGAGTGTTTTAGTTTATCTGTTCAAACATTAATCTTAATTTTATTGCATGTATTTTTGAAAGCTAAAATTCTTTACACGTAAATCTATACATTAATATACTTTCTAAGTTTGACCGCGATAGCTTTATCACGATCTATGTTTTATTTTTGTAAGTTATCCGATACAATTGACTATAAAAGATATTGTTAACGGTGGTATCTATGAGAGAGAATGAGAGAGAGAGAGAGACTTAACTTCAAATTTCGGTTTTAACTAGTGTTGGTCGTGAACAAATAACATCAAGTAACTAATTTTTGTAAGTTGGCTAATACAGTTAAAGTTGTTGACTTTATCTGTAAATACGAGAGAGACAGATAGACAGTGACAGGGAGAAAGAAACAGAGAGGGTCACGTCCATTCAATGTGGGACTAACATCCATCGGGTGCAATTTTATTCCAATAATTCGCTTGCATGTCTAGGTTATTGACAGTTGGTGGAAACCTGGTTATTTGGAGACAAAAGTCGACGGGTTTAGACACGACCCTACTCCTTGTCACATTCAAGTGTGAGATCAGAACTATGCCATTTGAAAAAGGGTCTAAATTGCGCGCGTTAGACCACTCGGCCAACCTACCCTCTAAATAAAGAATATAAATCTAAAGAATAACCGGTAAATTTACAAATGAGTTACGTCGACATGCAGGAATTAGAAAGATGTTATGTTGATAAGGGTAGACAATAAAATAGATAAAGTTGTTTACGCCATAGTTGTTTATTTTAAAAGAATTCAAAAGACTTAAGGTCTATACAATTCTTCCCCATCCACACATCTAATACCCCCCACAGTAGGTCTGCATTATCTCGCCGGACTGATTATCTTTTCGGATCTTATTTTTTGTCTCATCTCGATGTTTATGATTTCGAGGTTTAGTGTAATTATAATCGTGTGGTGTATAGTAAACAATATATAAGATGGAAACCTACAACAATCCATCTTAGCCTGATAACAGAGACCTGTTTTGATTTTCGGCTGACCGTGTTATTAGGATATGAGACTGAACGCTATCATGTTCAAAAACATCATCCTCTAAAAACATTCTCTAGAAATCTTCAACTCTCCATAATACCCAGTGTAATTTCACTCGCGGTTTTATCTTACAAAACATTTAATCTTCATCTATAACTAGTGAAAGAACTGTTCGATACAATCGACCTTCATAATTCATTATTAATACTGGCGATAATCAGTGCCAGATTTAGGTGAAATGAGTCCGTACTTATGAGCCCCCCCCCCCCCCGTTGTCTCACAAGCTCACCACTAGAGGATGACGAAAATGTGTTTTAAACACATTTCAGCAAAGTCGAGGATGGGGACGGACGTATAGGACTACATTGTATGAAAGACAGACTTGCATATGACAGAGTCGAAATATATTATATATTGCACCTTGGCCGGAGGCCCCCTGATAGATATTCAGCCTGTCCATAGTGTTACTCCTATATTGAATCTTTGTTTTGTTTTAACCCCTCTCTTTCCGAAACAGTGGTGTCGCCACTTTATTGATAGAAAACATAATTTTGGGTAATGGGTCATTAGAGAAGGTTCTTTTCCGGATTGGTAGATGCCCCCCTAATGGAGTTTAGATGTCGGGTAAGTATAGCCATGACCCTCTTTTACTTTAAAATTCTACGTCTCTGTGTTAAAGCGGCTTCCGTCCAAGGTCTCCTTTCAAAATTTAATAGCTGTCTCTTTTATGTCTGAAAAAAGATAAAAGGTTGTCAAATAATATTGCTTTCGTAAATTGCAGAATCAAAGCTAAATCAAGCTAGAAACTGAAATCCTCCTGGTGGTTCGTCAATATATAGAATAATAGTTCAAAAATTAAAATTTGTTCAGTATATACCGAACAACAACATTTAAAGATACGCACATGGCATCAAGCCTGTTATTGATGACTTTTGTTAATAGAGATGTATAACCATAGATTTAACCCAACCAACAGATGCTACTTTAAACAGCCTTTTAATGACCACAATTAACACTAATTATCTTGCTTAATAAATCTCTTTTTAACGCCACATCTACCACATGACAACAAGTCATTTGTCAGACACCCCATTGGATCTTCCCAACTACTATGTGCTTTTTAAAAACACTATCAACTGATGATTAATGTAATAACTTAGCTCTGAAGTAAAATAAAAATAAATCACGTGGTTATTTTTTCGCAATATCAATAACCATGAATTATTGAGAAAACATTTAGCCCAGAGCTCACAAAAATTTGATACGAATAATTATTTCAACACAATAACGAAAATGGTCGTTTCTGCTCACTTGAGATTTTCAATATTTCTGTCTTACCGGCAACAGATGACTGTGTTTGCCATCGGAAGCAATGCACGTGGTGCTGTAAGGGGTACCAGCCATAGACTGTTATATAAAGAAACCGGTTTTATTACGCTAAAAGAGAGACACCGAAGACATAAACTCAAATTCATTTATAAAATTATAAACGGCCTTTCTCCTTCCCATATTCATCATTTAATCTTGACAAAAAGCGCACATCATAATCTCCGAAACGCATGCTTACCTGAATAGAAATGTTAAACAAATATTTTCTATAATTCTTTCATACAATCTTCAATTAGAGAATGGAACAAATTAAGTGCAAACACAAAAAAATCATTATCTCTAAATATTTTCAATTCGAAACCTCGGCTCAAGATTCAATACCACCAAAAACGTTTTCGTTTGGGCCCCGCACAAACCAAATCATTCATTTTCAGCTCCGTAACACCTTGCATCAATCTAAACGGGGCCAAATTTTTATGTCACATTTCCGACAATCCATGCTGTAAATGTTGTCATCACTTTGAAGATACTGAACATTTTTTATTGAATTGCTCGTAATATGCCCGAAATAATACACTAATTAATATATCGACTATTTATCAAAACACTGCCATTTTATTGCACGGAACTGACGACGTTGAAAACTGGCTCCATATTTTCAAAACTGTCCGCTCGTTCTCCAAAATCACCAGACGGTTCCAGGGACAACTATAACCACACAACGTAAACATCTTTTCACTATAATCATACTTGCACGGATACATTGATTATGTATTTCTAAAATGTAAATACACATATCTATATCTGACAGGGAGAGGGGTTTAATATAGGCTATGCCTGTTCCCCAATCCCTATTCAGATTTGTATCTGAATAAAAATACTGCTTATAAAAAAAAACGTCATACATATTATTACCATCTTCAATAGAAGGTTTGATCTCACCTTAACTGCATGTACGTACATCATATCAAGCCCTTCACGTAATACCTTGCATATTTCGCCACTAAGTTCGATTGGGTAACAAGTCCAGCTTGTGAACCTATCAGATTCATCGGTCGTCCATACTCCGCGCAGTGTTGCGTTTGATTAGAGGTAATCCAACTACACACTGCTATTATGAGTGGATATTGTTGTTTTAAATTTTGATTTGTCAGTAGTCCGTCTACCAACCAATCACTAGCTGCCAATATTGGACCAAATATGTTTACATAACGTTACGTCATGACTCACGACTTTATTATGCCTAATTAACCCGTGCATAGCAGAATACTGCAGTAAAACTAATTGCGTGACAAACGAGACTCAAGTCGAATGAAACGTAAACAATACTGTTTGGAAACGAACATACTTTCACCGTTTTTAATACCTTTAATCACTGTCCAAAGTTTTAGGGAAGACCCAGATTAAACGAAGGACTGTCATGTTGCTGTACTTAATTGATAGCTTTCATTTAACGGAAAGAATAGACACACTCCCGCATAAGTTCAAGAAACAGACGCTATTCCAGCAATGGTCAGAGAGGGATTTCTCGGGCCATTGCTTCAGGAATATGTCGGTCGTCGCGAATACTAAGTCTCGCGCTTCTTGCTAAAATGTTTACATGTGCCAATCGAGTTGCAAAGTTCAAAGATCGATCAATTTCAAGGTTGTTGGTTTTCCGTGAGTTTCTCAATTTTAAAAAAAACCCCAACATGTCAACGGCTGTAAACGTGTTTGTTTACGTGTTATGTGCCATGACCTCTGATTGGACAAAGCTAATTAGTCACGTGTAAACACAACGTGCGCAAAAGTTCGGGAATTGCTGAGTATTGAAGCAACGGTTAGATGTTGTAAAACTCGCGGACGTTGCTTAAGAAACATGACATATATCATTTTATAGCGTAATATAATTGAATCATCTAATAAGCCATTAAATTACTGTGGATATATATTCCTGATATATCAACAATTGGTTGGACAACTCCTTTTTTTTTTTGGTTTGTCTTTGTATAAAACCTTGGGAGAAGAAATAGATGACAACTTGGCGACTAGCGAAGTATGGGTACTATAATTATATCAGTTAAAATCTAAACTTACAAAGAAGCGACACCAAATCTAAAACTTTAATTTTTTAAGAGCCCACTCTAAAGTGGATGAATACTGACGCCACCCTTGAACGTCTATATTCCTTCCGTCATATGTGGAAGAAGTTTTTGATCGAATGCACTAGCAAAGATTAGTTCCATTTGAATATTTAAATGATTATTGGTGTGTGGAATAATCTGTTTATAAGATCAGGTGGCCTTGGGGACTATCGATTGTTTCACAATAGTTTGTATAGTATGTACACATGCAAAGTACCATCTGACTATCCTTCATTCGCAGATAGGTAGAACGATACACAATTTCACTTCATTTCATTTTACAATTATTTTACCCATTGTGGACGTATAGTGTATTCACATGGTATTTAGATAAGTGTGTGTTGCTATTGTTTTTATTGCCGTACGTACGATGGTCGCCGCAGTGACACAAACAGCTCAAAAGTAAATCTTATCTTTGGTTCTACGTCTGTCGCGCTTAATATAATATAAATCAAAATATTTGCAAGTTTATTGGCTATTGTAACATTCTCCAGTGTAAACCCTCCGTTTTGATTGGTCAATTAGACACTGTCTATTGGACAATAACACCCTTCTGTTTTAGTAATGTCTTTTAAAATCTTAAAAAAATCATTAGGACCAAAGACGCGTAGCGTCGCGGGTTCTAATGTAAAATATTAGGACATGATTATTGGACAAGAACACCCCTCTAAATGCAAAACAGGAAGTGTTTATCTCCTAATTGTTCCACAGTCAGGGAGTTGACGCAGTATATAAATAATCTTACTTCATTTTGGTCCGGGCTATTCAAAATGAATGGTGCAACCACTGAACAAAAAAGTAAGAGTATTAAAGCACCTATTTCTCCGGGTGTACTATGAAATGAACTGACTAACTGACGGAAACACAAACCTTATGTTATCTGTCAAATTAATGAGATATATATGGCATATTCTGACATATTTGTTAAATTTACCTTACTATATATCCGTAGTATAGCAATATGATCGCTGGTTTGGCTTGCCAAATAAACCAAAAGCATATTCGTATAAAAGACTTCGCGTATTGCTTGTTACGCAAAAGGTTAACTTAATTTGGCGAAGACGTCTGTACGCGTATGGTTCAACTATTAAAGAGTTCCTGCAATATCATTGTTTTTTTAAAATGAATTATTGCAATAAATTGGGTTGGGTAACGCGTTTCTTTGGTTCAACAAGCACGACATACAATAAACTGTAGCAGACAGCAGAATATCAGTGATATATGTATAATGTAGCTCTTGTATTTTATTCATGTCTGGCAGATTTTTGAACCAGGAAATGGTTTCATAGGCCTACGATTGGTAATCTTTTTCTTCTTGTTGTTCCTATGGTGACTCTGACATTCTTTTTAAAAATCGTCCTCATTAAGGTCTATAAAATCTTTTAAGACCTAAACAATTGCAGTACCGTCTTGAAGATGTTTTTTTTTTGGATAGAGACTTCGATTTTTATATAATAAGGTTACAATTGCTAGATGACTGCGTGAACATTATTCTCGTTTCTTGTTTCGGATATTTGGTTATGTCTAAATATTAAGGCCACCTGCTAAGGTCACGAGATGTAAACAGGCTAGCGCTAACCCTAATTAACCCTATTTACATCTCAATACCTTGACGGAACCTATAGGTGGCCTTAATATTTAGATCTGACCGACAATACGCCAATACTTGTTTTAATTTTCTATATTGGAATGGGAGACTTCATAATGAATTTTATGTAGTGTAATTTGTGAAATTTAATTCACGAGAAAAGATCTTCTTTTTCATTTATTGAACGACTTACTGTATAAGGAAGAAGAGTTAAAGAGCAGTAATGTAATACCTCGATATTTCATTCATTGTTTTAATGACGACTTTTTGTAATATAAAACTTTTCAATTTAACTTTATACAGTAATTAAACCAATATAAAAACACAACTGAACAGTTGTAAGAGATGCAAGTGAGCTTTGCTGCCCACTCACTACAGTAACTTGGTCAGTTCAGAACTAACTATCGTGGTAGAAGTAGGCTGATCCCACGCATTAAGCAGATTACAAATTTATATTTGAAAAGAAATACAACACAATTCCCATAAGTATACCTCAATTTTTCAGTTATTTCCTCGTCATGTCATATTCTATGAAATTACATAATATATAGCCTACGGAAACTATACCTGACCAATGAACCCGGAAACATTTTTAGAAACGCATTTACCTACATGCAAGTCTCGATTTTAATAAGCCAGGTTTTTCTTTGCCGTTTTAAAAATAAATTACTTTTAAATGATAAAATTTCGTCTGGAAAGTTAATATATTACATGTACTCTCCTTAACCACCATTAAAAACACTGCGCCTAGTTATACGGTGTCGTGTATAATAAACTTATAGGGAAAGTTGCCCTTTAATGAATACTAATACGTTGTGCCAACAAACTATTCTTAATCTATTAAACGTGCTGTAAACGTCATATTACATACTCTTAAGAGGAATAAATCGATGTACTTATCTATTTTATCTTAGAGACATGCTTACACAATCTGTCAATTAGCTTCATTGCTTAGAGTACCTAGCCAACTTTTATTAACTTCAGCATTTTTACATGTTACTCCCATATTATACCCCGAGATCATAATATACATTTCATTTATAATGTACGTCATATAGGAAAGATAAATTTATGGTATTTTCTTAAAACAAGGTTTACAAATATAGACTGGAACTATCGATTTAAAGCAAGAATAAATTTAATGCACTCGAGCTAATGGCTAATTTTTGTACACATTGTTTTTATCTGAAATCTTAAGTTGATGTTTTTGTCCTCTCTAGCATTAAGCAGAGGCCGATGTCGTGCACATGGTGGGAATATTATATGCTAAAGTAATGTTCGGGCAATAATTTAATATTGATATCCAATTATTTGATATAATACATGTACTAATGAAGCTGTCGTCTCACACCAGTACAATATGTTGGGGTCGGTTTCTTTGGAAATATTTGTCTGCAATTTCATCGCAGCTGGAATGGGGCGCAAACTCTTTATGTAAATAAGTATTAAAGTGGTCGTAAAATAGTTTGAATGACTATTTAACTAAAAGACCTATGATATTTTTTAAATATTTACCCGCGGTTAATTTGTTAATGTGGCCTCTTATAAAAAAAACCATTCAGTGAATCATTATCAGAAGTTTAGCACGTAAACATTTTTTTATTTGTATTTTTGTTCTCAGTGTGTAGGTTAATCTTTTGTTTTACTACATTGAAATTCTAACGCAAATGTCGCTATTATTTGCTCACTTTGTTTTTCCTACTTAATATCTTATATTATTTCATCGGTTACAAAACAATATAAACACAAAGAACAAAACAGAAAATAAAAACACATGCACGAAAACGCTAAATTTGATTTTAGATACATGAAATTTCTGTTGGCCCTACTTTATGCGGTGCTCAGCATAGAAACATGTGGTGACGTCACCATTTTTTTGTGAATTTATTGTTTTAAGTTTTGTAGATCTGTTAGGTATGTTGTATACTTTTTATATGTTAGGTGGTTGTTCTGTCTGATAACCGCCATTATTCTCCGCCATTATTAGATCAAGAATAAGATAGATGAAGACGGCGCAAACAGTTTTTCACAAGAAAAATGTCGTTTTTATCAACATTAAACTATTGCATAAATGTTTTATTTGGATTTAGTCCAAATCGGTTTAGAAGAAATATGGTCGTTCTTTTGTGATATGAGGTTTCCCTATAACAGAAAGATAACACAATCGCATAATGAATATTGATGTGTATAGTTTTGCACCGGGCGCGAATAATGGAGTTAACTCCAAACGTTTAGAGAAGGAATTCCTTTTAATGTAGGCCTACCGTGCATTAGTTATTTTAGACCAGTCAAGGTTTTCTTTTGTTCGTTTTAGATTTATATTGTTTGTATATTTCCAGTAATTCTAAACAACATCTGATCGTTCAGCTAGTCAACGAAAGATCAAAATCTGTAGCTTGGGCAAGTAAAACTGGAATGAACAGGTTTAAACAATCCATGGTGGGTGAAATATTAAACGTTTCCAAACTCACATCACTAGAATTGGACAAAATCCGAGTTCAGTCACTGGTATAAGAAATAAAAAGACACAAATTTGAACGATCCTCAGCATCAAACTAGAATTTGAATTTGTCATCAAGAAATCATTTTGAATTTTATTGTAATTTATTCGGAAAGGTTTTTATCGCTTTAGTTTTTTTATATACTGTTAAAACGTTTCATTTAATTTTAGCGGTACCAAAAGACGAGTTAAAACATTTTAATTTAATGAAACTAATCCTTTGTCCTAGAACATTACAAGACATATAGGTCGAGTCGTCTTCTTTCATTATTTGCCTTGACTGTTGTACATCATTCTACTATAGCCTTTTGCGAAGGTATAAATTCTCTTTTGTTTCCTTTAACATTAAATATTTAACGTTTTGTTTCACCAAATTGCATCTTTGCGTACTAATCGCACAGCTATTCAGTCAGAAAACTTATACATGTAGTACAATATAGATATGTTCAGAACGTTACAAATGTTGTTAGGATCAGATAGCCCAGCACTATCATATAGGACAAAGACTTGAAAACACGACATAAGCTGTGTAGGTATTGTTAAGACTAATTCTACTAGAAAGAAAGAAGTCTGTTAGCACCTAGTAAAACGACCCTTTAAGAAAATAACCAAGATATTTGTTTTAAGTAAGTATCTTTTCTCTAGTTCTGTGAAGTATGTATATAAAATGGTCGATGGTATTTGTCTATAGCATGCTTTCTATGCGCATCAAGGGAACACGTTTAACGTTGGTTTCCTACAGTTCTGTTGTTTATTTGGTAATTCTCTAGGATTTTCTTTGGTACAACCTGTTTTATTTTAGTAATATTTGTTTCAAATCATGTACGATCTTTTCATCCGCAATAACCCTCTTCCAGTTTGAAATCCTACCTGTGCATTGTATTTTTTTGTCTCGCTATTTGTAAATTAAACTTCAATTATCATAGCCCGATTGGACTCAGTAAGCGTTGTTCTTCCTTCATTTTGGCGATTAAAATAAAATATCTTAATCAATCTTGAATATCTTCGTGATGTCATTAAACTATAAATACATCCAGTGACATGTCTACCGTTGTGTACGAGAATATTGGTGTTAGTAAATATAGGTAACGTCATAACAATGTCATCAACTGTTTCAAATAAAGAAGACTGGGTTAATTACAGAGCCTTGTGGTGTTCCTGTATCCAATGTGACGCGCCGTGGTCTAATCATTCCGTCAGCAACGGTGACATGTATCAGAGTCTCTACCGTGACGTAATGTAGCATCTAGTTATGTAGTGATTTGATCAAATTGGCTACATGAAAACTTCCGGCAATCTCACATCGAACCATAATTAGATGTGTCATAACTATTTTACCAAATCTTCTAAAACACATACCGTTAACTTACAATATATTCAAAGTTACAAAGCTGCCATGATCCTGTTTGATTACCCTTTGACCGTTTGTGTATTTATTTAGACAGTGTACACCACGTGTGCCATAAGACATTTGGTTTATTTAGTCAAATTTACATGTGTCAAGTAAAAGGCTTTACATGTAGTTTGGATATAAAAGATGTCGATCATAACATCCAGATTGCCAAAATAATTCCTCTGCGTTGTAGTGCTTCATTCCATCTCTTTAAAAAATATTACTCCGTAAGCTTGGTGTGTGAAATATTTAATTTTACGAAGAAAACGCCCTCCTTTAGTTTGAAAATTGTAGTGCAAGGCCAATACTGATCACCTAGTTTTTCAGTATCTGATTTCGATCTGAAGAGCACATCACATAACGTTAACGAGTCTAGAATATCTTCCTGGTGTCCCTTTAATGGCTACGTTGATGTTGTGTGAACTAAGACTAATAATCCCTTGGCAGTTGGAATTCGATATAAGAGTAGGTCGTAGCGCCGCTGCAGGGACAAAATTTCCCTCATAGCACACTATATGACGTATGCCCGTCTTCCATTAGCCCAGGTAATGTGCAGAAGAGTAGGACGTTAAACCCCATTTCATTTCATTTACATTTCTTGCCAAGTTTTGGTGAATATACATATGTTTGAGTAAACATACAACCCCCTTCAACAAGATCGCCAGAATGTTAAAAATATGTTAAAGCCAAGAAATGTCATGGATTTAACACTGACGTCAATGAAGTCAATGGGGAGAGAATTGCTAGTCTGAGTCCTGGTGATCTGGAGAAAGTGAGACCGACAACATCCTGTTAATTGTCAGCTTTTCTGAACCTTTTCAAAAAGATTCCGCCTCTAACATACCCGATATTTAACACTTAATCACTTATATTCTCACATTTACCCCTTATTGATATTTCTAACGTTTATTGTATCGTATTGGACACAATCTCCATCAATAAATGTATATTTCTCGGGAAATAGTTAATAACTAATCTTTCAGTCAAAGTATATGTATAATATAAAAGATAAGTCATGGACGGAATATGTGTCAAAATTCTAAAATAAAAGCCAACACCAACCAAACCCCTGCTGACAAGAAGCGGGACAAAAACACGTCACAGATTGTCAACCATTCAAATACTTAAACATACATTATGCAAGAGCTAAATCTGACTAATGCAGTTCTTTCTTTATGCCTTAAAAGGTTTATAAACTATTAACTAGACATTAATTAACTAATCCAATCCAGACCATAATCAACTGTCGGTGTCACACTAGCATGTGATATTTACTGTATTAGGATCACACTTGCTGCTCAACTTTCATTCATGATTAAATCATGAAATGGATATTCGAGACCTTTTTGTTATCGTACCGACATCAGTAATGATGATCGAGGCTAAGTCGAAAATTTAATCGCTAAAATCTCGGTTTACAGTGGATCAATTTGACTGAAATTTTCAGCTAATTCCCTTTACATTATCTAGTTTTTAACTATTATAAAGAAATCTGCCAATTCTATATCTAATCTTCTATAATGTATCTTTAAATAGTAATAAATTCGGATAATTACTATGCAAATGCAATAGACACATAAGAACAAAGATTTTAAACAACTTTAATCGGCGACACATTGTTCCGAAACACCAAAATAACCTCAGAATGAGTATGACGTTAATGACTATGTAAATGGGGTGTTGACGAACAACCCTGGCTAAAAATATCTTCAACTCTTTCGTAAAATTATATTTATTGGTGTTGGTGTTTTGTTTTTGTTTTTTTTTGTTTTTTTGATTAATAGAGAAATTTAGAGATCGAAACTGGGTTACCAAGCGTAAACCCAAATGGAAATTACAAAATGACCATTACAATAATAGAACAAATGAAATCGAGGCAGGAGATGATATTGTTTACTGAGTAATGTCAATGTGGGTTCTCGCCTACTATTAGATCTTAACTGTCTATTCCGGATATAATCTAAGAAATATGACAACCTATTGTCATATCGGACACACAACTAGCTTCATTCTGACAATTCAATGAAGTCTCTTCCCAAAATAATTATTTCATTTTTATGTAAGACTATGTGTCATTGACCTCTAATAACCGGTTTAAAAAAACAATCACTGGTTTTAAAAATATACGTTAAATGTCTTTTTAATTTAATTCTTATGGCAAAACAATTACTGTATATAACTGAGCGACTTGTTGACAGAAGACACTATATATAGACTTTATCAAGCGGGTGCGAAGACAACTTAAACAATTATGAAGGACGTATATAGTGATTAATCAAATATTAATAACGGCATTAACCGTTCTCAGCCCCCCCCCCCCTCTCCCGTGTTGTCTGAAACATTATCACAACTTCATAAAATTGATATCTATTAATTATATGCTATACGTTTGATCATCTACATATTTTTATATGATTAAATTGTTCTGATTGGTCATATAGTTAACTAAGTTTTTTAAAAGGTAATATCCCATTATATTTTTTTCATTGTATTTATTGCTCAGTCATAAACAGTAAATAATTTCCATATAGAATTGTGTCATTTCTTTCAGTGTCTTTTTTTTCACATTGTCATTTTGTTTTCGTTTTGTTTCCGTCTATTTGTTTCATTTCCTTTCCGTTTTGTATTTATAAGAGGCCATATGATGAATAAAAAGAAGTTCAGGTTTATTAAAGGGGCTGGTATTATATACGCCGCATTTAAAAGTTGAAATTACATGGGATTCGTTGGATATTGGATGTGGGCCTTTAATATTATAGTGTTAGACTTTCAGCATGCAGTGCATGCAGCTTTTTTCTTTCATTTAGTTATCTCAAACAGTTTTAATACTTGTAAGTTACTAGAACTTCCGATCCAAATAGTGTATTTCAGCCTTTTTGATGTGTAAGTTCCTACGATTTTACATCCGACTTCTGTTGACATTTACTCAGCATGACATTAATCGAAACATTGCTCGCATTAATCGATACATTTATTGTATTTTGAGCAATGGTTGTCTCTCTATTTATGTCTATTGTACATGCGTATTAGTGTGGGCTGATCAGTGTTGTACATCACGATCTTCTAATCGATGATATTACCCAAGTACAATAAATAACAGCAGGCCCCAGAAAGCACATTCCATCGATTTTTGACTGATTTATGAAATTGATGTGGTCTTTTAACTCCCTGCTCACATATTTTTTCTCGCAAACCGTTGTTTTTGGTCGACTTTGTTCGAGGTTGTAATTAGATAGAGATTACGTGCTCCTCAGATTTAACTATTCAGATCAGCCATTTGTGTTTTCATTTATGATCAGAGGCGTCCCTGGTTATATATAGTATAAGTTCTTACATCGACGTAATAAGAAATAAAGTAAGTAGCAGGTGATTTTGGTAAATATGCAACTAAAGGCGGTGATGGTGGTTCCGGGTGGGGGTAGTGTTACTGATCTTGTGACGCATATAGATATTATGGGCAGTTATCTTGATACACGTTTCAAGGTTATAAGTGACCAGTGACAAGGTATATAGTAATCTCAAAAATAGCCTAGGTACCCCCTGCCCCTGCCCCCTTTCAATCTTGATATTAATATATATATGAACAGCATACTCTCCAGAACATTTGATACCATACAGTAGAGAAGTATATTAGACTGCGTTTTATTAATCACATTAAAGATCAACGGGTTGGTTTAATGTTAGCAAAACAAATTACACGAACTGTAAATATGGGTGTGTGGGGGGGGGGGGACTCGGTGAATATTTCATTGGTTCGGGTGGTTCAAAGTTTGATCCCAGTTTTGGTTAAGATAGGTTCCAGGGATTTTCTAGTCTAGTCTTCTGCTGTCATTTGTGCAAGAATCCTGAACCACGAGAGTTGAAATTCGACGAATTATGAATGGGCGAAAACGTCGCTGACCGACAAAAGCACACTGCATATAGCGTATGTCCATCTTTGTTAGTCTAGTTGGTACACAACAGTAAAACAATAAAAACCAAAGTACCAGTATTTTTTACCGTCAATTTATTAAGACCAATTTAAAGAGGTCACTTTTGTATGATACATCATACCATATACATGACGTATTTATTTTCGTTTCATCTACAATAAATCTTATAATTTGCACAGTTAAAGAGGAGACAATATGGGACTGGGGTGATCGTCGCTACAAGTAAAACCGACTAGAATCAATATACCAATCTACTACAGTTCCGCCAGGAATTCCATACACATGTACGTATTCAAAATTACATTAATATGCCACTTTATCATTATGGACTTTGAATATCCTTTAGGATCCATAGTACTATTTTTTTATTTCGCCTCGGAACCTAACCGTATTCAAAATATTACAGTTATATGTCACTTTATCTCTTTGGACTTTGAATACTATTTAGGATCCATAGTACTCGCCTACGAACCTAACAGTATCCAAAATATTACTATTTGAATACTATTTAGGATCCATCGCACTACTTTCCTGAATTTCGTTAACAAACCTCGTAAAAGTAAAACTTCTATGAGCGGAGTAAAGTAACCAGTAGCCTAATCCCCGTCTCTAATTGTCTTTGCTGTATTCTTGCATCATTTTAGTTCTGTATTTTGTTATTGGGCAATTACACTTAATTTTCTATTACACATCATTCATTATATATGTATGTGGAAGGAGATTGCGACATACTGAATGATGAAAAAATAAACGTGATCAACAGACAATGGGTTTTATTTGGAATAAAGTCGGTGGGTAGCGTGAACACAGAGTCAACGTGAATATGTGGGAACCATAAACTGTCATAGTCAATAATTTATATTATAAATAAGTAAATAAATAGTATCAAGTTACTGTTGATTTTAAAGGGAGGGTGCGAGTAGGAAATTGTGCTATAGTTCTATTTTAATATCTTTCAAAGAATTCCAAATAAAACAAAATCACAGATTTCCAAGGAAGGATTTGCGAAAAATAGTTCGTTTTCTCCTTTGTGTTTTTTATAAACATCCCTGTAATACATTATAAGCAGAATGTGCTTGATAATCCGGAATCCGAATCTGGGTACTTTAATTTAAATTCAAGATATTTCGTGTTAGTGTATCAGTATTTTGTAATCCTGGGCCTTGTTTCTCGAAATCTTAACTAAAGATAAAATCCAAATTTTAGTAGATACTTCATTTTTGATTGGCTAAGCACTAAAATCAATCTTATATTATCCAATCAAATCACTAATGTTTGGAATTTATCTTAGTTAAAATTTCGTGAAACAGGCCCCATGTGTTATTGACTATCGGACTTTATTCGACTATCGGTTCAACTGGACATGTCGAAATTCCACCGCATACAAAATTAGGAACAAATATGTCAGTGCTTAAGAAATATTTTGCTCTACAAAGTTCATTGCTTTTATTTACCATATTCATCGTACACATTGACATATTGTCTCTTTATAGACTGTGTCAGTATAAATGGGGTGTTACAAACAACGAATGTGGAAGCCGACGTTAAAACACCGGGTAGTAGTAGTAATGAATCCAACTTCAAGAATCATAAATATTAAAATCATCCAAATTTTGTGGACACTTGGTCACGTGTACCTCCATGAACGGTTATACTGTCTTTCTCGTAACCTGTGGCTTTACACTATCCCGGAAAATTTGTGAACACCCAACATATATTTTATCTATCTACAGCCATAGATGACAAGGGTCATCCATTACAGTAGCCTACTACAGCGCGTAATAACAAGGTTCGCCCATTACAATCTTTGATGATAAGGGACACACATTACATTAGTACAGCCCTGGATAACAAGAAAATAACAAATGAACAAACTGCATGAGCACAGCCTTGGATAACAAGGTGTACACATTACATAGTAAAACGCGGAAGTCACAAACTGAACAAGTCTAAGCCACCCACAACTAAGTGTAGAACAACGTTTATCAGTTCATGAATTCGAACAGTGTCCTCATTACGTTTGTATCATGTAACTGATTTCGTGTTGATGACAATTTAATTTGACTTCAACTGACTGTTACCTGTTAACATGAACTATAGGTGGTTTCACTATACATGTATATTTTAATTATACCATGACCTTAAAGAACTAATTAAACACGGTATAGAAAAGATGTAAATAGAATCGAAGAGAAAAAAAGATGTTTTCACGGTATGACCACTAATGAAGCTTGGCATTGTAGTACTTCGACTGGGCAAATAGGTTAAAGGTAAAGGAAAAATTAAATGGGGCAAACGATCACGGTACATGCTTGCCTTCTAAAATGGTTCATGATAAATACATCAACGTTCTGCCTTGCTTACCTTGGTAAAATCAAAACATAAATCTTACACAGAGTCAAAAAACAGTAGCGTGTCCAATACCTCTAACTAGATAACATATTATAATTATCATACCTGGTAAACTCATTGATTTTTGTTCTGAAAAGATGTACAGAAGTACCGTCACATGCACGTAAAAATAGGACAAGATCAAGTCCATTTGGATGCGTTCGTATTTTTTCGTTTCACGACCTGTGCCTATAAAAAAATTAATTGACATCTCCTTTAAAAATAATAAACATCACGCAATTGTAACTCTTGTACATAACTTATGAAAGACGTATCTAAATGCAGAGTAATCTTTTCAACCACTTTCTTGGTGTAAATATATGTAAGACACACAATCATATAGTCTCGGTCACCCAGACCCCCCTAGTAGAGACTAACAATCACAGCGCTGGTTTACGTTCGTCACAGGTTACAGATTAACATTGGGTTACCGAATGAAAGTTGGAGTTTCTAAATGCTTTCACGCAACAACAAATAAATTATATTCATCGACTGTCTGTATATTCACATGTTCAATACAAGGCTTGGTCTCGCTTTAACTACGCACGTCTTATCAAAGCCCCCACGTAATACCCTGCATATTTCGGCACTAATTTCGATTGGGCACAAACCCTGTGTGTGAACCTATCAGATTCATCGATCGTCGCGAATACCAAGTCTGGCGCTTTCAAGCTAAAATGTCTACCTGTGATAATCGAGTTGAAAAGTTCAAGGTTTTTTCAATGTCAAGGTTACCATGGAGGTCGCGATGTTACAACATCCGATTGGAGGCTACTGTTCGAGTGTCTGTAGATGACGTAGCTATACGTTCGGGAATTGTGGAGTAATCTAGCAACATCCAAATGTTGTAAAACTCGCAGTCGTTACTTCAGGAACATGCTAGATTCACGATCTTGGGAGACAGGTGCCCTATCGCTTGTTGGATTGGGGTTCTCACTTCAAGACGTTTATCTTTGTGCAGTGGTGGATTTGCCGTCAAGATCTGATCGAATTATTCTGTTGATGTAACAAAAGGCAAAACTTCGCGTTGTTGTTGCAAGCCGTTGCTACGAACAAAAGTCTCTTTTCACGGCCTTAATGTCGGTTCACGGTAATTGAGATGTCATTTCACAGAAGGAAAGGGAAATCTATAAACGATTAAATTATGATGAAATAATCGGTATTGCCATACACTGGATATCTCCCACATATCTTATTTAGTTAACAGATCGGGATGATCTAACGATTTCAATAATTCTGGATTGTGCATTTATTCAGTTTCTGGCCTTCCCGTGTAGTTAGAATAAGTTAACTGAAGTGCGCCGCATTTATTAAGTTTCCAATCTGTTTATCTCATACGCAGCGTCATACAACCAAGTTAAAATGAAATAAAATGAAATGAGCTGTGTCTTTTGGCACAGTTTATGTTTCTAGGTGTGCATTATAAAAATTGATAGTAGGAATACTGTATTTATGTGTAACATTACAGACGTCCTTTACAACAACATTTAATATGTGAGGCGAAAGAAAACCCGGTCCCTACTTGTTGTACGGATAGGACAAAAATTGGGGAACAAATTGGCGTCAATAATAACGAAAATTATCCCGACAACAGAACATCTTCACACGACACCACGACGTTAAAAATGTAATATCGTGCAAAAAAGTCGTATAGTCGGTTTAAAATGTTTTGATGTCGGGTTGTCGCGGTGTTGGGTTGTCGTAGTGTCGGGTAACGGCCATATTCCTGTCAATACTATGATGATGCACACTGATCATGGTGTTGGTCAAGAAAATTTCCCAGGGATTTAGCAGCGTGATTTCTCTCTGTCGGTGGTGAAAAAAGGTCTGGCAAAGTACAGTACCTTGTTATGCAAATGCGATACCCCCCCCCCCTACACACACACACACACACACACACACAAACCCCAACACGCTCCTGTGTACACATTGGCGTGAACATAAACGAATCCTTTATAATCACAAATTGAATCTCGATGAAGAAACGCCACGGTCCATTGAAAATTTTCGTCATGGCACTTTGCATAGCATATGCCCTGAATCTTCAATAGCCCGATTGGCACAGAAATGTAGGAAAATTGAATGAAATGAAATTGTGTTTAACGTCTTACTGTTCTGCTCTGACTGGGATAATGAAGACGGGCATACGCTATACAATGTACTTTGCCCAGATAGCGGCGCTACGGCATACTCTTATATTGAATTCCCGCTGTCAGTGGGCCTTTTACGTGTTCGTTAATATTATGTATAAACTGAACACCCACATTGTCCCTGGCCATGCCAATCGTACTGTATCACTGTAAACAGTTTTGTCCCCTCTACAATACTAAACACTGTTCTTTGCCAGACCCTTTGTCCTGCACTACCGACATTGGGGGTAATGGTCGATAACCCGACAATCGACATCACGACGTGTCGTATTGTCGAGTTAAAGTGTTGTGATGTCGTGTTGTCGTGGTGTCGGGTTAAGATGTCGTGATGTTGGGTTGTCGCCTTACGACATGATACCAATCAGAATCTTCTTCTGATTAACCAATATAAATAAAATTTAGTGAATAAACGTAAAATGGACATCCCTTGCCGAATAATGGTAAAATTGACATACCTTAGTGAATAATGACAAAATTTGCACTCCTTAGTGAAAAATGACAAAATTTACATTCCTTGGTTAATATTGGCAAAATCATATATTTGCGTCATTTACATCAGACATAAAAATGTGATTTAATTACATTATTTTCTTCAAGATCACAACTAAGAAACATGGTCAAGGCGACTTGAAAGAATGAGTTTAACTATCATTTAGACAATAAATGATTTTATGTGAGATCATATCAAGACAACCTTGTGCTATAATCACAAATCCGAACACCAGCCTGCATAAGGAAACTATTGTTTTCGGATTTTCTTGAAACGACTTACAACCGGTTTGCCTCGTGAGCACATTTTGCAAACAATCTGATTTCAACATTGCTTATTTCAGATTAATAGGATGCAAACCAATTTCGTTTCATTTTTTAAAGTACTTTTGATGGCCTACACTACATAAAGATATCGCTAGTTGTGGTGGAAGGTTATGTCAAGGGTGATGCAAGAGGCTTTTGACCCTGTCAGACATTGATTAATCCATCAACGTTGACGTCGGTGGTTTACCCACAGTTCTCTTCCCATGTCAAGAGCTCGTAGTAAAAGACCCTTATATCAACCAGAACGCGGGTTATATAACAACACCAGATCATAGTGTTGTAAAGATAAGTCAAACACAATTTTGAACTATAAAAAAAGAAACGAAATAGGATCTGTGGTTTAGTAAGGTTGTATGTAAACGACTATTGCTACAATTATCATGTCAAGCACTGTTTCCATCACCCATTTAAATTCATTTTCGTCATAAGCAGCCATGATCCCTGACACCCAGATTGCATATTAGTCATATTAAGCAACTTGTTTCAATCAATGGTTTATTATAAGGCAATTTTTATTAAAACGTATAAGTCATCAATGTTTTATCACAGACAGTCAGTTTCCATTGATATCTTACCAGAAGTTTCCATCAGTGATTTACCATATATAGTCAGTTTCAATTTATGTTTATCACGTTTAATAGATAGATCTATTTCCATTAATGTTATATTATTGACTTGATTTTTCTCAAGGTATATTTCCCAGGCAGCCAATTTGTTCACTTATATGCCAGAAGCTGCCATTTTCCATCCATGTTTAACATAGACAACCAGTATCGTGATCATTTTATCATGGGCAGCCAGTTTTCCATCTTTGTCGTTACAGTGTCTCTCAAAGTATTGGATGGTTATTAAATGTTAAAGTGGCATTGTGTGAAATAGATATGAACATGTTGAAAATTTCGCTCAAATTACTTTATTCTGAGTGAATTCATGAGTGGCTACTTTTAGCGGGTTTCTGACAGTGTATCAAATTTACATTAGTTTTAATCCAAATAAAAAAAATTGATATGTAAGAATGAGAAGCTGTGTTTAACCCATCCGTTGGTTTTGGGAGTTTACCGTCCACTTCTACCAAGGGTTATATCGTAACCCAACCCAATTCTCGGACGTTTTATCGGCAATCTTCCTGTGAGGAACGGCATGTATTTTCGGAATGTTTTGGCTTTGCAAATGAATGGCATTTAAACTTTAAATAGCTTAAAGTGATGTTTAACGACGATTAGATTTGGGGCTAATATCTATGTCAGCTTTAACTATTACAGGTGTGAAGAAATACCATAATAAAGTCTACCCTCTATATACACGCTTTTATTACAGGTGTTTGTGGTATAATATAGTTAACCTCTAACCCCTCTTTACACGATTATCTTATAACGTGAATGAACCTCATTAAAACCACTTAGCTTAAAGTAGATTTAATTATAGACATTCAACGTGAGGCATCCTATTTACTTTTCTGAACACCAAGTTGTAAAAAACATAAAACTGTTTTAGTGTGGGCTTTCGATATGTATTTCTAAATTCATCAAAAAAAGAAGAATACAAGAATCCCTCCAAGCAGAATAAAAAAATATGTGTAATTCTTGAACATAAATACGGTTGACTTGATCAAGTGTTAGATTTGAAGAATCAGTGAGAATGTAAAAACCGGACATCCTAGTTTGTGCGTCTGATCTCAAAGATTAGAATGAAATTTCTGAAGGCAGTGTTTTGCGTAAGATTTCTGAAAAATGACGCAATACATTGTTTGCGTTAGTCTGATTGACGACAGAAAATTTGACTGTTTTTTAATCGCTGGGGATCTAATAGTAGTGGTGTGCACGCGAAATAGTAAGCTTATTATTGGTACAATTTTAAACAAAATATAAATATACGCTGGTAGAGTAATTCTACTGACAGAAAAAGAGAAGAGGGGCAAGAAAAAATTCAGATTTAATACATGTAAGTTTTTTTTAGGACCTGAATCACCGTAAAAGAAGGTAATAAATAAATAAAAAAGTATATATTTGAGAAACAGATCGGAAAAAAACTGTGATGGGTGAATGTCCGTTTACTAAACAAAGTTATGAAAATATTCTTAAGAACAGCTTTCTTTGAAATTCTTCACTTCAAACATATTAACAATATTTGTGCCTGTTTAGGTTTTTTAAAAAACATTATAACATCATCAGTACCTGACTTATATCACATAAATCTTAATCGTTTTTCAACGCAGACTGTCACACGGTAGATTATGTAGCTGGGTTAAAGTTACGATTATTCAAATGCGACAATGCATACATATAGACACATTAGAAGGTGAACAGGCTGTTTTTTGATGTACCTTTCTTTCTGCACGTATTTCATTTGAATTTATAACTAAATTTATAAATATTATTATAGCCAATGGATTATTTTCAAAGGAGGAAATATGATGAATATTACAAAATGTGTAAAAAAATTCATCAAAATATTTCTTTGTTAACTGCCAAAACAGGTTCATTGTTTTACAAAATGTTTCATTATTGTATTGTGTGTGTGGTAGTATTGACTTTTTTACCGCGGAGATTAACTGCGGGGCTGCTTTTCACGAATTTGGAACCAAAAGGGCGCTAACTGGACTATGTTTTTATTGCACGAAAAGCACATCTATAAATGCCAATATCCCCCTCTTTTTGCTACCTTACTGCCACTGAAGTACCACATGGCCTCTTTGTTATCTACTAATATATCACTTAACCATCATCACATATCTCTAGTAGATAGTACAAGAGGCAGACGTCAGTGCTGTGGATTTCCACGGTTGCCAAACGTGAGGGAAGCAACGCCGAACTTAGCTCAAGTTTCCTGTTTCTCAATCTACTGTACGAGCTTTATAATATACATGGTGTACATGAACCACGCGGCAGCAACCCGTAATTCTTCCTACTTACATGATATACATAGATAAGACATACTGAATCCATAACTTGTTTTCTATGGACTTTATTGTATATATTTGACAGTAAATATAAAGGGAGTTTATAGTGTAGTGTTTAGAGAGGGGAGTTTATTAATCGGACGAGGAGTTTGTATTGCCAAAGATGTTGTTGGCCAACAGGTAGGTTACTTTGAACTTTTACTTTCTTTAGTTGGTCTCTTTGAGTGAGTAATTTCATTATGTATACGGTATATAGGTGGAATACTAACTTGGTGATTCATAACGCAGTACAATTCGATACGAAACTTTGGAACTGTAGTCACAAGGCAGTTAATACTATTTCTTGAGTGATTTTCAACATTTTCGCAAGGAATCGATGAATCGATATAATATTGTTGTTTTTCAAACGTTTACAAATTCGTCCAATCTAATTATAACGATATGGTATTTTTGTTTGTTTTGCATGTGTGTGTTTAGAGGGTGGTGGGGTGGTGGTGGGGGGTAACACCAATTGATATAATTATAACAGACTGGTGTTTGGTACCACAAAGGATTTAATAAAATCTTGGGTTGATCAAGTGATCTATTTATATTTATAGAGAATTCCGATTTATAGAGATGTTATGGTACATGAACTATATGATTAAATTTCGAAATATTAGCCGGAAGTCGTTTTGTTTACTAATATAAGTTTTCGTCTGGAAGTGTCCACTGTGGAACCAAAATAAAGTTCCAAATCTATGTTAATTAACTTGATAACGAAACCTGCATTGCCACGAAACGTCGTTATTAACTAGCAGAGAGGTTTTTCATCCATATACCTGTATATATATGTACATTTTGTAGGGTTTGGATTGTGAATATTAATTATGTCGGTGATTTTCGGTCTTGGATCATTCAATATGTATCTGTCACACATAATCCTTGATTTGTGGCTTTGTGTCGACCATAGATTGTCCGGTTCATGACAGCAATGAGATGTTGAAATGAAAATATTGCCCGGTCGTTCAGCGTATGAACAATCTATAGCTCTGTCCGTTAGACTCCACTCATTCCTTTACCGTTGTCGACGTCACCATCCGCGGTGTAACTGGTGAACTGGGGGAACAGTTTACAAATTTAAAACTAAAATGTTGAAAGTTGCCTCGTGGCAAAACCTCATCCTTACTCTACTAGCATTATATAATTGTAATTGAAAAATCTTCCAAAATTTTCATTTTTTGATTTACAATAAGTTATAATTTCTCAATTAATACTATTATACCAGTAAACTATCCCACACAAACACATCACTAGCCAGCCATATAGGGTGCCGGGAGAAGACAACGTGGTAGGTGTATGAGGCGTGGGGTGGGGTGGGGGGCTCTTATTATTCGTATAACCTTAGGCTCAATACCATGCCATTTGACTCCTATAACAGCTCTTATGATCTAAGGCGCACGTATTACACCTCCACCCGACTCCATGGGTTAGGCATAAGACACCTCCCTGACAGATGAATCCAGATACGCAGTCACATCGGGTATTGTGGAAAGAGTACTCTCACAGCCAACTCAGTTCGTAACTACTAGGTGTAACTACTAGGTGAAACAATTATAACAAAATTCAGTATGATTTGTGTTATAAAATTATATTAGATAGCTAGTATAATATGCTAATTAATCATTCATACCATCATCCTACCTATGTATTTCTCATCAGTTATATACAATTAATTACAAAACTAACAGAGGGTACACTGTCTATATAAGTTTGTTGCCAAAATAAAGTGTACCTGTTGAATCTATAATTTTGGCATTTTATTGTTAGTGCGTGTTCTGCGCCACCTGCAAACGTATTTAAACATAAATATAAGTTGAATGCCACCTCTGGCTGGTATGTATATACACTGATTGTAAATACTTTGTAAAAAATATAATATCTCTTTTAGCATGCCAACATTGGTTTAAATAACACATTTTGTAGGTTAAATATACAAATCTAAATAAAAGAAGTAATTTTATTTAAAGCGACTTTAATATTTACTAAATATTATGACAATTACCATGATATGTATAGTATGTAATTCTGTTTTTAAATAAATTATCATCAATATGCTTTCAGAAATAGATTAACATGCAGTGTGTCAGTACTAAATCCACTAATATGACTGCTAAATATTCTGCGTATCTGATCATGTGAATTAAACTTATTTATGAATTATGCATCAAATACGATTTTCATTTCAACTTTTAAGTATGTTAATTCTGATCTACTTGCCCGGCTCCAACTTTGGCTGAATGCTTTTCACTACAATGAAAGCAACATATCTTTGCTCTTCATTTTATGTGAGTTTGACCAGTGAAATTTTGAGATAAGCAAACTTGAAGTAGCATACTAAAAACATGCTACTTTCCGCCGTACCTTTTAACTATGTTATCATTTCGCCTCTAAATCATGACTATTTACCAACCCTGCCAGAAAATGTTAATTCAAACGCCCTTCTCCCATTCTAGACATTAATATAGCTTCTAAATATCCTGCGTATCTGATCATGTGAATTAAACTCATTTATGAATTATGCATACGAGGGGTGGGGTGGAAGGAGACATTTTGGGGTACCGAGATGGTGAAATTTAATGGCGGTCTGCCTCCACTGACTTCAGTAATCAAATACTACCCCTGACAAGAAATATCAAAATATTGTCGGCTTCCTAGTATTTCCAAGTCCCATTCCTTCATAATTCGTTGGCGAACTTGATAGTTCCATTGTTAATTTATTAAAAGAGGCAAGTATTTAACTCCGTATCATCCACAGTCTTCGACATTGCTAACATGACATATTGCTCGAAAGATGGGTTGATATCCAATATTCAATACAAAATTTACATTTTAATATTGACACGCGATTCGCCTCTTGATAGCAATTCTGGCCATTCGGAACGTTCCGAACTGACAGTCGAGCTTCCCCTAGGTAGTAGTACATGTAGTATATTAGGGGTTAACGCCCGATTTCACCTAAACAGTTATATCGCAGACATTGCCACTTCTGACATTTTACGAGTTATATTTAAATTCTTCCTGCTTTGTATACAATTACATACACCTTAATCTTAGCTTAATGAACAATATAAGCTGATAATATGCCTTTATAAAACATGGTCTCTAATTACTTTAATGTCGTAAAGATGGTTTTCATCAAAATTAGTTATTTATTAATTGATAATTAATTACATTATAGGGGTAAAAATCCGAGAATAATCACAAACAGCTTCCTTGAGATTTTCTATTAATTAATTAGCCATCAAAGAGACCACTAAGACATTAAGTGTTAAGACTTACAATTTGTTTAACGACTCTAAACCAATATTTGGTATAGTTTACATAATTGGAAACACATTGGCATCGTATTCTGTCTTCAACTGTAGTTAAGGCTGCTATTATTGTCTTGAATGGAACATTGGTACACAATAAAAAATACATAATCAATAAAACTGTATATTCCTGGAGAACAATGGATTCTGAAAAAAAGGTTTCCAATTTGAATAGAAATGCCAATAATTGCCAGTATGAATCATTATGTTCTACAAATCAAAAAGGAAACAAAGATTTCTCTGTTCTGTGTAAATTATTTCTAGAAACAGATGGTTTGTTTAAAACATATGCTTCAAAAGATTTCCTTAATTCAAGTGGATTACGGTGTCTTATTGAAAAACGAATAGTCTCGTGTTTTTAAAATTATATATCCCAGTGGAACATTTCGCACTAAACATGCTTGTTTTTATTTGTTTTTAAAACTGGGTTTCGCATAACCTACATACGCGTCTTTCTTTGTTCTTGTTGCATAGAAAGTTTGTCGCGGGCGGAATGTCTACGCTTTTATCGTATTTCGTCATGTCAACTCCCACTACTGGAGGGTCGGTGTTCGAATTATTATTAAACATAAACGATCCCTTGGCTGCGTAGACCATTTAATTTCTATATGAATTTACGAACATAGTGTACAATGATACAATCCTTTTAAAATATATTTCGTGATCTTGTGTGTGGTTATTTACGGGGGCTAGATATGGCCATGTTTTTTTGGTTTATCTTGTTGCTATGATTTCAAACTAGTGACTTGGCTGCTTAGACCATTTAACTTCTAAATGAACTTACGAACATAGTGTACAATGAAACAATCCTTATAAAATATATTTCATGATCTTGTGTGTGATTATTTACGGGGGCTAGATATGGCCATGTTATTTGGTTTATCTTGTTGCTATAATTTCAAACTAGTGACTTGAAAGAAATGTCAGCTCAAATAATAGTGGCCCCGTTTAGCTTCCATAGATAAAGTATATTCGGAATGAATGCAGCAGCGATTTGCTAAGTAAACATTGCACACCATTTCTTGGCAAGACAAAATATACAACAACAGGTACATAAATATATATTTATTAAAAATTACAAAATACCTGACATTCTGACAAAATATCGCACTCTTGTCTTACTTAACTCCGATCAGGGAAATCACCCGAACATATAACAAGAAAAACAGGCGAGCTAAATACCAATATGATTGCCACCATTTTTTCTTAAGTGGAAACTTGTGTACAGCGAGAGTTATTAATTTGTCTATGTAAAATATACAGTAAAAATGTTGAACTACTTGTTAATACTAAAGAGAAAAGGTCGACACTATATCTAGGATAGTATTAAAATAGATGAGACCTGGCAAGAGGAGGTGTTTTGCATACACTATTCCTAGAAAATACTATACTACTACAAACAAAAAATAATAAACAACTAAAAATAGTTCATACTATAGTCAATATTCCATTTTTGTATTGCAAGATGCCGCCGGAAGTTTTCTGGGTAAACCGATAGTCTTAAGTTTGCCCAAGAAATCAAAATTTTAATTCTGATTTTGTTAATTGATGCGTTTTTGATTATCTACGACTCTCAGTTGCGAACGAATCCTGATTCAGAATCGTCAGGTTGTCCTCAATCAAACATATCCTTAACCTTAAGTTGCGTTCAATCAAAAATTCTACTCTGGAACCACTCACTCTTCCTTCGATCCAAATGACAAACTCTGTTTGTGTTGTTGGCGAAAGACGTTTGAATTCAAAATTTGAAATAGAAAAATATAGTCTCTTTTTTCTTTTCTGTCAATGAAAGATTCTTTTGGTTTAATAATGTTAACTCAAAAATCATTTTTTTTTTATTGCTTTCCGACGTTTTATCAATAAAGCATTTATCATGCGACAATCAGGGACGTATGTACCGAATTTCTTTGTGTGTGTGTGGAGGGGGGGGGGGGGGCTATAATGTGACCGACTGTGATGCCAAAGTTCCAAATACAAGTTATAACGCAGCCACGAGCCGAGCACCACACGCGCAAGCTTTCTAAAGGGTCAAGGGCAAGCTTTCCCGGTAAAATTTTAAATCTTGAGTCTAAGAACTACTGCCATTTACTGGATTTTGCAGAGATCTGATGGTCAGAAAACAGTTATATCAGGGGGCAAAATTAAGTACTACGCATGGAAATTCGTGTTGTTGTTTTTTAGAAATTTGCAAGAACGTACAAAGTACTGTGAATCTGTGACGGTTTATAGAAGTGATAATTGCATCATTTACATGGACCTATATCTTCGATATATTGTTATGATGAATATTCATACAATAGCAAAACCATGACTTTGTCCTCATATTTTCATCAAGCGCATGCGCCTGTTCATGTTGGACTAGCGATCGCCGATTTTGTCAAGATCGATATTGTCCGTCAGGTCAAGCTCACACGCAATAGTTTATTGGGGAGTTCCGGTTTCATTGCTGAACGTATAACAGTTTTTACTAATTTGGCCTGAGGCGCATTCCGAAGAGCCCCCCCCCCTCCCCTCCCCAACTGATCAGCAGTGAATATTCGCTAGGCCGTTACAGTTACTGATAAGGATGACATCGACGCTACTTAATGAGTGCCCCATATTATCTTTTCTCTTCCGACAAATGAAATACGAAAATATTTTTGGTTATTAGAAATATAAGTCAAGACTTTTGACGTATTGTAGTTAAAAAGTGTTTCCTTTTTAGTGTAAACGAGTATTAAAGTAAGTAAAAGGCATCATTTTGCCCGAAGCAGTTACGTCTTATGTAAACAATACACGCGCCATTAAGCCAATGATTGACGCCGCGTGATGTCATTGCACGTATTGAAGACAATCATCTGTGACAGAGATAATTCGTAATTCTCTGTGAAACAGACCCCCCCCCCCACACGCACACCAAAAAAATGTACAAAGGAAGGGTTTGCTGTTACACCATTTTGTTTGATGCGGTCATTACAAAATACCTTTTGTCGCACATAATTCATTTGAATTCATTAGCACCGCATGCAATCATTTTGTTATTTGTTTTGAATGTTTATTTTTTATGGAATGCGACCAGTGCCGGTCCTTCCGTCTCGGCTATTGTCCGGGATAATTATTTACTCTCAGAGATATGCATGAATAAGAACGTAATTAGTTGTTAAGGTCGCTTAGTTTGTACCTATCGAACCAGATTTCTCTCTCCTCAACAAAATCACTTAAACCTAATGAACATTCGCCTTCGCATGAAACAACACTTGTGTCTTCCATTTTTAAATGTTTTATTGCACAGCAAATATTTGAGATATTTCACCTCGTATCTGTACTAACTGACATATTGATTGTCATTTTTAATGATTTCTTCATGCTATTGGGTTTTTTTAATTTCAGATGTCATAGATCGAACTCAACTGATTGAAAATCAACAATCGACTACTTTTTCATCCTATGGGATTGCTTGAGTGGCTGGCGTAGATGTTGAGTGACACTAAAGCTGACAGACTTGGTCCAATCAACTGCCAGACAATTCACGAAGCGCACGTTCGTTAAGCGAGCTTGAGTAGCCGTCAGATTGAAAGCTATACCGTGTCAATAACAAGCTTGGATGCACATCAACGAACAAGCTTGTCACTGCCAATACTTGTAGAAAAGTTGTAAATGGAAGTTTGGGAAATTAGTTCTGTTCAGTTAGAATTTCCACAACAGCGTGAAGCCCTCTTTAGCAGTACCTGACAAAGTTTTCTCGACAAGTTATTTTCTCCCATGTTTTTGTGTGTTTATATCTATAGTCTAGTCTCTAGTTCAGAACGGAAAAACATACACTCGAGACTGTATCGCTCTAGTTGTAGGATGGGTCTCGATTATTGATTTCGGGGAGGAGTGAATACCCAGTTCGACAAGTTCAGCGAAGCTCATTCACAAACAATACTGAGCGGTTGTCAATTAGGACTTTAAGTGTTATTACATTGGGCAATTTACAGGAATCAAGTGGTGTTATAATTTACGAGTGTCTGTTACAGCAGTCGCCTGCAATGATAAAAGCAAACGATCGAATTTGACATCAGAGCGGGAAAAAGAAAACACACACATGCCAATCAACCGAGTTACGAAACTCTGATTCTTATCTATGGATTAATGGATTATTGTGATTAAATAAACAGATAATTTGACAAATATCATATACTATGACGATGAAGTACGGGTATTTTGTACAAATTTCAGTATTGTTTTGGACAATAGGGAGTACAACAGCGGGTGGCAGAACTGCGATAGTAACACTCAGTCGCTGCCGGGTGGAATGCATAAAAAATGTAAGTAAAATATCTTATTTTTTTCATTTGTATGCAAATCAGCTCGATTTGTTCCTGGCTAGTTTTAGCATTCTGATTTCTGTTTAATATCATACTGTTCTGCAAAAGTTTTTAATCTATGTGTACTTCCGGTATCTCACATGTATTCTTGAGAAATTTCATGCTTTTCGGCTGGAAACATACTGTTTAGAACCATCATATTTATTTTAAAATCATCCATCGACTGTATGTTTGGTGTCACTAAAAAGTTTACTTATTTATTATTTCCCTGTGTTCCTGAAATATATCAAGCCTGCCCTGGACCATGCCATGACTTTCGTAATAGGACTTGACACCGAGGCCCCATGTACACATTAGCATTAGCAGTTTGTAATAGGCAGTAGCACTGCTTTCCATGACCCCTCCCCCCCCGAACACTACCCACGTCTGCATTTGCCCAACCCGTGCAAAAAAAGTGGGCATTTAAACCGCACTGAAAGTATAACATCCTAAATATAACCACCTGACATTTATTTGCATCCAGGATTGTATTTACAATGGAGATACGAGGAACAAACTTCTGAAATTGTTTTAATGGATGAGGCATAGAGTCCAGGAAGTGATATCCAAGATACCGTGACGGTCACTTGATACACATATTATTCATTTGATGTTTCCTTCCCAAGTTGCCCCGAACGGCACCGCAATTAATCTCAATCATACGATTTATTATTAAATGATGAAAACACACATTAATTTTTGCCGTTTTAACGATACACATCTTCCGCTGTCATTATTCCCTCGGGATGTAATATCGAGATTCCAATGATACGTAATACATATTTTATGCGTTTCTTTCATATCATCTGTAGAATATCGACAGGCGACGGTTCAGTGCCATTATTGTTAAACTATACTATGTTTTATGTCTGTCAAGGGACGTGCACAATAACTGCTTTTGAAAGAAGAAATATTTCATTTACGTCATAGAGGAATCTCTTATATTTTCAATACTTAACTCTTTCGGGCTTTTATAAGTAATTACAAATCAGGTACACTTCCATGTTTTCGTTTTGGTAAACATCACTTATGTATCATCCCCATCGTCAAATTAGTTAAAATATTAGGTAACGAGACATTACAGAGAGTTTCCAAAACTTTTACAAATTTTTTGCAATTCAATTGTTTGGCAAAAGGGTCATCTGCTGATATTATGCTTCCAATATTTACCCTTTTTGTTCGACTAAATATCATTGTTTGTTACCTAAGGTAAATTAACGTTTAAAGGAGCGAAGTCTCAACTCGATATTTTCCATAATATTTGAAATTAAAAACACAAATTCAATATTGGTCCATTTCAATCCATACTGATGTTGGTATTTGCTGTCAAAATGTAGGATCATTATAATATCCAATATTTAAGACACAATAAACGTTTTAAAAATAGTAAATAGTAAAATGATAAAACAATGATAATAATAAGAAACACGTTTAGAACAGACGAAGCAGGCATGAACGACTGTTGTTCAGTTTGGAATGTTCACGTAATTTACTTAATACAATTGATTATAAATTACAATCTTTTTTTAAAAAATTGAATAAGTCACTTTTATACACTCATGTAACATTAATGTGTGCTTTTAAACTCATTTATGGTTCAAAAAAATAGAGCCAAACGCACTTTAAGCTTTGATTATCACTCGTCCATTATACCCTTTCGATAAACCACCAGCTCGTTTTTATTTTATATTTTAATTCAATGGTTTTAAGGTTTCTATTATAGGTAAGAATACGTAACTCCCACTGTTTGAGATATGTGTATAATAATGCGTGATACAATAATTAACTTACATTACTGCTTACTAAAATACTAAAGATTCAGGTGCCATGAAGAACACCACGACTGCAACTTTCTTACAATATTTACTAAACCACAACAGACACTAACAAGTCTCTTTAAATAAAAAGAAAATACACACGGTAGTTATTTCAGATCTCTCAACTTTTCAAATTAAAATATTAGAAAACAAAATTGTTTTGCGTGCAGTTAGGGGACCAGACCCATAGGGACCAACAACGAACGTTAATTAATAAGAACGAATTAGAGAATGAAATCGATTTTTCAGAATCGGAACTTGGGAATAGATTTTAGCAGTATATTGTAATATCTGTTTATTCTTATCATCGAACGACACAAGTCCTACTTTTTCGGAACCCACTGAGCTGATGAAGGGGGGGGGGGCTACTGACAACCAAAAAAACCTCATTGTTTTACCGTGAAAGCTCCATACCTTAATTCATTAGTGTATTCGATTTAATGGAGGGCGTCATTTCCTCCGCCGTTATGAAAATAAAATTATCGACAATAAATTTTTCAATTGAAAACATGGTTAAGTTTTCTGTTTGTCAAGTATGTTAGACGTTGGAACCCACACGCTATCTTTGTTCTAATATTTCAAACAATGAATTTTGAGACAATCTGTAAGCACCTACTACAGACGTTCTTAAACCACAATTATTAGAATAATGAACAGGGCTTCGGATACCGTGGAATATTGCGAATATTATGTCGTTGTCTTTTTTGTGTGTCTTTTTCAGTTACAAAATAGATTAACAATGTTACTACGTGTACATGTACGTGTGTATTTAAAGAAACACACAACATCATGTGCATGCCTAAACCAACTAGGTATTTCACACTGCTACTAATTTAGCTTTGTAACAGAACATAACCCATATATTATTGCTTCGATAATTTCCCCACCCCACCTTTTTAACACCACATTAACGTACGGGTAAAGGGTTAAACACATAATGTTACAGAAACATCTCATTCTGAAACTTATTTTTCCGTACATCCTCACGATCGTTGATTTTCTCCAGAGGTGTAAAACAATTAATCTCAATTTCAGGGGTGGCTATATAGACCAGAATTAATTCATGTAAATAAAGCTTATACAAATATTTATTTCAAAAATTTGTTTCATTCTTTCGAACAATTATGACTTGCTTAAAGTTCCAATAGCATATTTTTAGGTTATATTTTTAAAATGTATTAAAATAAAGCCCTAAAATAGATTGTACCTATAAACAGTCCTACCTTGTTAAAGAATAATCCTATTAATCCTATAATTCACTATTGCCAGTTGAGAAATTGGCACAAATATCATTTTCAACTTCAAATTCAAACGTTTGAAGATGACCGTCCATGGAGAGGAATGGGAAAACAAGGGAGGTAATTGAGTTACTATCTCCTCAATAAGCCTGTCTCAACCATTTTAACCCCCATGAAATTTTGCCCATGATCGTATAATATTGAGTTGACAACATTTTGAGCAAAAGAAATAGAAATAATTATGTTTTGACTTTATTAGAAAATATGCTATTGGAACTTTAAATATGTTTTATTGTAATGAACAGCAGTGCTTATTGTTCAAACGTCTTTGATTGTTTAGAACAATAATCACCGCGAAACTTAGTACATGTACTTTTAAAAATTGTTAAAGCATCATTCTTATTACGTTGAATAGCTGATAATCGATTTTTCTGCTTGCATCCCGTGGGGTTAAACCTTGCAATTTATTACAATTTTCACTAAAGATCATCACGTTATTCTAAGCGCATCTTGACAACTTTCGTTGTGTGGATGTTATACTTTTAGCGGATTGGGACTTGACCATGTGAAACTCAGGCAGTTGCAGAACTGACAGTGGAATAGCACCGTCACCACAGCAACAAAAAACGTCAATAAACAGACATGATAAAAAGTGATTAAGCTTTTAATATATTATTTGTGATTTTGTATAATTTAAAGACCAACAAGATACTTTGAAACGATGAAACGGTCATTTGATGTTGTTTTATTTCATATATTATAATTCTTGCGCAAGTCGAAGTTTATTCAAAGGTCAATACGGATGAACTAAATACATTTAAAACTTTTCATGAATTCACTTTTTACAAAGATAATTCACTTGAATATTTCTCAATTTCCAGCTGTTTGGACCCCCCCCCCCCTCTTTTCAACCCCCGTACATACATACATGTAGTTGTAATTTCAAAAGATAATTTCTTAATCTAGTCATACTTTTGTCGATTTAAACAAAGACATATAAACAATTAGTTCTTTACGTATCTTACAACGATCTCAAGGGCAGACAGACATAATTATCAGTATCTCTAATGTTTCTTGCATATAATCCACGCGTCTATCAACCGTTAAGCTCTGTCTGATCTTTTTGAAATGCATAAATCAGTATAATTTACTTCATAAATTCACCCCCTATTTTCTTTTATCAATTGTTATAAACAGCCTTTCTCGGACGATACACGAAATATAATTAAACTTGATAAGGAATTAGTTTTTTTTTCACACACGTTTGAATTCGTAATCGGTTTTATCTTCTGCTTGACGAAATAAAATATAATTCTGAGAAATGACATTGGATTCTCTAGGATATCTCTTAATTACAAAACACTGGAAACTCTGTAGATATTTAAATGGACAATTAAGCAGGGGGCTTCAAAAGTTGTTTTTCTTGATTAAGAAAAGATTTTCACTCTTTTTTTTCTCCACCAGAACATCTGCTGATCTCATTTCCATCAAATGTTAAACAAGAATTGTGAAAGCTGGAGGTATATAGTTGCTAAACAAAATACCCATCTATTTCTAGCTTACATCAGTCCTTTAAGGGGGACCGTAATGATGAAATATTTCAGATCAGCTGTAAATATTTTGTTTTTCTAAATAGGGCCATGTTCGACCTTCAGCATGCCCACCTATAGTTGCACTCAAATGCTGTAGACTTAAAATGTATTCAAAAGGTCTGTTACAGTTTAGGGGGGGGGGGGGGTGGCCTAGTTCTAGAGTGCCGCGCTTCGACCTCTAGCTGGCCGGTCACCCCTGGCTTGCGGCTGTGGTTTGAAGCCCTGGTGCGAGCGAAAGTGGCATGGAGATAGGGGCGCCTTCTCAACCTCGTGGGTTTCCTCCGGGCACTCCAGTTTCCTCCCACTGCTGCCAACTCGTTATCTAATCTCCCATAATGTATCTTTAATCCTACTACAGACAGCGGCGGTGTTGAAAAGCGAATGGTCACAAAAAACATCATTGTCAATCCATCATTTAGTATTGCTCATCCGCACTTTAAAAAGCTTCACACAATCGTTGAAGTTCGCTTTATGTAATCGTCACTGAAAGATGCAGTATGTAAGATATAAGGAGCTGGGTCCTATTTCACGAAATTTTAACTAAGATAAGATCCCAATTTTAGTAATTTGATTGGATAATATTAGATTGATTTTAGTGCTTGGCCAATCAAAATTGAAGTATCTACTAAAATTGGATTTTATCTTAAGTTAAAATTTCGTGAAACAGGCCGCTGGACTTTCTTGTTATAAAAGTTCATTACTAAAAAATGAATATATTGAAATTCCATTCAAATTCCTTCATTCTGTGCAAAATTATAAGTTTTTGAGGATGCATGTTTGCAGTTTTTGTCATAGCAACGGAACCGGATAAACGAGGCAATCGTTAACTCTCGGACATCGGACGATCTAGAGAGTTGGTTATAGGCTTGTCGTTTTACTTAGTGTCTAAATAATGATTTAGATAACACTTATAGCCAACATACAAAATGCATCTTTAATATATGTAAACCAAACACTCTTATAACTAAACGAACCACCCCAGATAGCGCCGGCGTTGAAATTCGCATTATCACCAAAAAAATCCCCCAAAACATCGGCATCATTGACAATCCAACGTTCTGTGTTATATTATAGCACATCTGCATTTTTAAAAACCTCCACGCAAACGTTGTGGGATGTTAGTTCGCTTTATGCTCTAAACTTGATCGTCACTTCATATTTACAAACGCAACACTCCTTTACTAAACGAAACAAAGAACTTCTTTGATTGGCAATCAGTTTGTTTCACGGTTTATTTTAACTGGCGTTGACGCGTGGATGTCGTATCATGTATCCACAGATTACATCTTTAAACTTAGTTTGTTACCAGTTGTACGCCTTTAATCCGCATAAAGACTCCACTCAATTAAATTACATACCCTCTACTGAGACTATATTTTGGCCCAATTCAGAATATTGGTTTCCTTTTAATTTTTTGCCGGTCAATACTAATGCAACCTCAACAAAGGCAATGGTGGGATTTGTGTGCACTACCGGGTTTGCCTATTTCCGGAACACCAGGTATCACTTTGCAATGCGTGAATTTTATCAAGTGTCAAGGCCTTTGTTGTCACTCTATTCCGCCCGTTTGAACTTTCTATTTTGACAGTTACTGTTTGGTCGTGCTTTATGTTTTATCAGAATTTTCCATCCTAAACTCACGAACAATCTAACACGATTTATTTTGATCTATTTTAAAATCGTGTTCTGCACCCTTGACCTATATGATGGAGGAACACGTCTGCTTTTGACTAATGTATATTTTCTATAGACATACCAGAAACATATTTAGTAGAAATCTACTACTACTATTGTTACGGTATTTCCATGTACAACACATGTGCCAAAAATGCTAGATCATCGCATTTAGACATTTTCAATATTGTTTATCATATTGTTTGTGTCGATAAATCAGCAAATGGTCTTAGACTAGTTTTCGCTAAACCTCAACCAAAGGGGTATTATCACTCTTACCAAGTACTAAAAAGCGTTAATGCGTCATTAAGTTATTACCTTCGCCTTTTTATTTTATTTTTGAGAATAAGCCCCACCCCAATCCCTTCTCAACAAAATTTATTGTTAGCCCTTTAAAACTAAATGCCTCAGAAATTAGACATACGATTGCTTAATTTTATTAAGTTTTGCTTCCTGATTAATCGGTGGTTACTTTTGGTTCCAAAGATTGAACGGGGACCGAGACTGAAAATCTCTCGTTTTAGGAAAGGATAGTATTAATTATTACTAGATTACACCACACACGACGACATTATTCCAAACATGTAACGGAAATAATTTCACACTTGTAGATTTTGATAGTGAACAGGAATAATGACCCCCATTTCTGCTAAATTAATGTCCACCATCGTCAGTTTTTTCCAATGAAAGCTGATTACATTTCTTTAAAACCTGGCATTATATAACTTTCGCCAAGTTTCTTTATTTCGTTTCCTCGCTTGATGTAGTTTATATCCCGGAATTTGATTAAAATGTTACGTTGAATATTTTGGTCTCGCGTGTTATCTGTGTTGGTGTAGTTATATTTTTTGATGGTCGAACGTCTCATCGCATTTGTTGATTTGTGACTAGGGGTCGATAGGTCTTACTCGTGCGCTGTTAATAAGGTCTAGTACTGATGCAAGATAGTGTCGAGAGTCCTATATCTCATAAGGTTGTCAGCTTTATATAATAAAAAAAAACACAACACAATTAATACGGAAATCAAGCAGTTGCCTGCATACAATTCGTACGTTTTAACAAGTGTGTTCTTGTCGTTTTCAAGTACAAGTCACAGACGACCCTCAGTTGTTGTCCAGAAAGAGCATTTTACGAGATTTTGACCCTATGGTAATAGCACTGTGCGAGTTTTTCTTGTGTTCAGTTTGTAACCGGAATCCGCTGTTCGGGACCACAACTCGTCAAAACTCGCTAGAAACCACGTGGTTGTTCTAGACGGAGTCGAACATGTTAACATCCATGTTCCACTTGCCGCGGTAAAGTCTGTGGGACGACCAGGTACTTGTATGTGTACCTGGGCGGTGGAATGGTAATGCACTTTGGCAACGTTATTATTGCAAGATAAAGGTTTGAGGCGATTACTAATTTACCGATAGCTTAATAGATCTATTGATTGTTATGGGTTGTAACAATATTTATCAATTTGCCATCATGTCACATGGATGACATATGTCGGTTAGTGTATATTACACTCACAACAATACGTGTATTACAATTTGATCTGATAAAGATAATTTGACATCCATCACTTTATGGACACGGAAAATCAATTGATGATACAAACATACCACATGAATTGTGAGCAATTTGAGACGTCAGATGGAAGTTTAATACGAATTGATGGTGTGTCGCCGAGTGATGGAAATACTGTTGTTGTCCACTTGTTCAATACGTTTTTACAGTGTACTAAACGACCGTTATGAGATTGTCATTTTGTTACGTAGGATAAAAAAAACCCTCTACAATTTAACATCAAAGTGATCAAATATGCGAACACCATAAACGTGTTCTTTAAGAAGGACATGCTATGAATTGAAAGCTACAGGTTTTCTGTAATTAAACACAGCAAGCCCCGAGCACATGTGTTCGTTCGCTCCGTTAACATCTATTTAATTAGCTAACACAATCAAGCAACAACTTAGGAAAACAAGCGTAGTAATTGAAAGGAAGAGGTTCTTTAGGTCTGGTAAACAGTGAACAGTTGACTTTTACAATGTACAACAGATGTATTGTTTGTTGAGATGGTTTTAATTCGCCGATTTTATGTCATCTATTAAAACCGTCTGTTAATAACATGGCGTCGAGCATTTCTGGAGAATGACTTGAAGCGGCTGGTGGTTATCTTTTTAAGTTTATGAAGATGATCTCCAGCCAAGAAGCTCGAGTAGAAATTCGTAGGATTCTCAGGCATAGGATGTACCGCCAAGTTTCAATATGTGTATGGTTATTTGACAAGATTATTTTATTTTCCTCTGTAGAGCTGTAATTCACGGCACTGTTTACCATTATTTTTACCAATGTGAGGTGAATATTCATTTTTCGTACGTATGTCGTAACATTGTACAATATATTAAATAAATGTTCTCGCAGTTCTACAATTAAAGCGACTGTATGTGTGCTTTCGAATTATGAAATGACAGAAAAGGCGTTTATGTACTGACAACTCTGAAGTGACATTTGCAAACGGCTGCATGAGATAAATGTATTTTACGACATTTTTTGCTTCCAAGATTTCCCATAAACAGTAGTGATAATACTGAAATTAACATTAGTCAGCCTTTTACGTCAACAGGTAGGGGATATTTACAATTCCAATGACGTTGAGCCCCATTTCCATCTTAAATTTACAAGTACTAATCTCGTCAAGTGACGCCTTTACACCATGTTAGTTTCAAAATCACCCCACGTTAAAACCCACTCCAGTATTGACTTGAAACAGCACATGAATTATCCTTTAAGAATATTGTTACTAGATGTCACGATATATATATACGTATAAATTATTGGCTTTATTCGGTGTATAATATAATCGAACTATATCTAGGGTAAATATGTTTGTAACAATTAAAAACTATATTTCAATAGAAAAAGAATGTTAATCAGTCCAGAATGTTATTGTCAGATCTAAAATCAGTTTGAAGCCATTAAAGACACCCACTCACCCCCACGTAAAAACGTGCTACACGTATCATATTCAGTCTATTAGATTAACTCTAATAATATGACCGTGTTATATATATCCAGAATCATTAAAACTCGTTCGCCATAAGTGTTGATTGAATCATAATATATACATAAATAAATATATCTGTTTAGGAGGGTGGGGGGTTTCAATTGGAGACAATGGTTGACCTTTTGTATATGGATTATTATATTAATGTACATTCGATCGAAAAAGTTCAATATGGACGAATTCGTCAATATAGATAGAACCGTCCACTCGACTTAAACCAGGTCATTTCGGGACGAAAATGTGGTATAATTGTATTTCAGTGATTTACCTACACTATCACGCACGTGCTTTTGAATGAAATACATCATGCGATTTCAATATTCATCTAGTATAGATAATGTACGATTGGCAAATTGCCCATACATTATACTGACGCCTGTTAAACGTGGTAAACTATAATACAAATTAAAGTTACATAATATGATCAGCATCATCGTAATTCCTGACTACATAGTTCAACTGCATTTTTCTGCATTTTTGGATCTACATTTGTAATTTCCTAAATAGAAATTTAAACAAGTCATGAAAACCGCCCCGAACAGACTATTGGACGGATAGATTGAGGTTTGGAAACCAAAACCCCCCTCGCCAATCTCACCCCAAGTCTTTCAACAGCAGGACCGATAAGTCTGGTGTAGGCCGTATATTAAAATAGCATTATGCAAGAGCAAAATCTGCTTATTACAGGTCTTTCTTTAGGCCTGAAATGTTATCTAAATAATCAATTAGACATTAATTAACATATACAGACTATAATAAACTCTTGATGGCAAGGCTAGTCTTCGATGTTTGCGGATTAAATTCATATATGCCGCTTAATGGCCGTTGATAATTAAATCAATCAAGTGGATAATCGAGACTATGCTGTTTATATTAATGATTTGAGTAATGATGACCGAGGCTATGTGAATATTTCAAACGCTTTTTTCTCGGCTAATAGTGGGTCAATTTGACTGAAATTTTCAGCAAATTACCTTTACACTATCTAGTTTTTAACTATTATAGTTAGAACTACCATCTCTTTATCTTATCTCCCATAATGTAACTTTAATAAACATAACAAGAATTCAAGTACTTATTGACACAATTTACCGAGCTTGTAATACAACCCGCTTTCAAAGCAAACGAAATGATTCGTAGGATATTACTAGTCTTAAGTTAAGACATTATTTTCTTTAAGAAATATTATTTTTACAGCTAATAAATAAATTTGAACGGCTTCTGTTTTGTCTAGAGAAATACAATGCAGCGTGGTTGTCTCTGCGAGGTTTAACGTATGAAAAGAAAAACAAGAACATGACACGGAAAATGTTAGAATACCGAACTTCGAAATGAGCACAAACGGCATCGACATTAAAGAGGAGTTTACTCATTCAGTATCCGAATCAGGTTTCCTGTATTTAGTAATTTTTGTATCAGAACTCTTGTACTGCTTCCATTTCGGGTTTTAATTGAACAATTTTGAAAGGTATCCGGATTCCGATTTGGTCGGGAGGGGGTAGAATACAGATGTGACGTCATCCTTTCCAATAGTGCACGGACAATTTGCCAATCGCACATTATTTATACTAGGTAAAATATTGGACTTGCGTGATGTATTTCATTGGAAAGCACGTGCCGGATTGTGACTGTATTTTATGTTGTTTAATGGTCTCGAGGTAAAGACATTGCGTAATATATTGAAACAACACTCGGCTAAAGCCTTGTGCAGTATCAATACATATAACCTAAACATGCATTATGCAAGAGCAAAATCTGCCTATTGTAGGTCTTTCTTTAGGGCATGAAATGTTATAAAAACTATTAGACATTAATTAATTTATCCAGACCATAATCAACTCTCGATGTTAAGGCTTGCCTGCGATATTTGATGGATTGTAGTTCGATTTGCTGCCAAATATTCCTTCGTGGTTTAACGATTAAATGGATAATCGAAACTACTAGTTTTGTCTTACCGACTTTAGTAATGATGATCGAAGCTAAGCGGAAATTTCATTCGCTTAATTCTCAGTTGATAGTGGATTCATTTGACTGAAATTTTCAGCCAGTTGACTTCACATTAGCTAGTTTTTAACTATCATAGTGAGAACTGCCAACGCGTTATCTAATCTGCCAATATGTATCTTTATTGTCTTGCTCTTGACAAACCATACTGAAAATCCACTCGACAAAAACTAGGTCATTTCGGGACTAACATATGGTTCAATTTTATTTCAATAATTCGCTTGCGCGTACGGACCCGAGGGACCCGGAAAAAACCTACCAGTTTGTACTCTAGGCTACTCTTTGTTACGTAGACGCAGGGAATCGAAAACACGCAGACCCAATGATTTCACGCGCACGGTTTAAACCTCTAGACCATCCAATCCCCCCTTTCAAACAAAACTTTTGAATTAGATTTTACGGATTTGAATTGGGCGATATAGACCTGAAATGCATAGTTGTGTAAATTTGATACCGGTCGGATTTGGCATGTATGGAACCCCTTGCTAATGTCACTGGACTGGGACCCTTGCAAAGTGGCCAGGGTGCTTCGGGGCCATATTTTAGTCATTGGCCATATTTTAGTTATATATCTATAGCACACTCACACAAATGCAATTTGTATGTCAATATGCTGGTAGATAAATATTTTTACACACACATCACAACAGGAGGAATAAAATTATAAATAGGACATTGTGGGGGGCCTTTAATATTGGGAGGCCTTGACTGCAGCCCAATCACCCCCACCCCCTTTAATCTTGCACCGAGTTGATGTTAAACCCAAAATTAGAAATGTTACATTATTATATATGTATCCAAAGTGTTGCCCCTTTTCCGGCTGATTTAAGAAGACGGGTGATAAGTATTAGTTATGAAGAATTTATCGAAACGACAAATATTGACTATTGAAAAACTCATGTATTAACATTTTATCTATATATTTATCATATATATCTATAGCACGTTCGTTCAAGATTGGACTTTCTGAATGCCATCTTTGGCACATCAATTTCGTGTTCTGAACTTTTATGTATTATATTTCGAACATTATAAAGTCTATAATGAAGTCTGTCTGAGGGGTAATTGGCAACAAGATATGTTGTTGACAGATTGGAGTAGAAATGTAAAACTAAATTACCCGATAGAAATGATAAAATTCAAATGTTGCGCATGTGCCTTGTTGATTGTGTAGTGTCTGGTAATGCGCCATCTATTCTTGAACAGGCGTCTGTAATTACTTCCGTCAACCATAACCATTTGTTTTCTGCTTTGAAATGAACTTTTATTGCTACTGAAAAGTCGTTACAAATACAAAGTCAGAAAGGTATTTTGGTTTTCTTTTCGGATTTGACATCCTATAATATCATGTTATTTTGTGTTAGATATTTTCAAAATTGAATGGATGAATGAAATTGGGTTTATCGTCTTACTTTTTCTGCTCCAACTGGGTTATTGAATACGCGATATTTAATTATAAATACCAAAATGTGTTTTGCTTCTGGTCTACAATTATGTCAAACGAGATGTCGTGCGCGGGGTGGGGTATGCTTATTTTATTGGTCTATACAAGTGTACATACCCGGTACATTTGTACTGATCTATAACTTATAATATAGCGGTGACTAGCGTGATTCCAGTAGCTAACATAAAATGGCACATTTTAAACACGGGACATATTGTATGTAGAACAATTTATCACGGATCTTGACAATAAGTTCGTATAAAACAGCTTATACTTTTTTTGATATCTGCCTGGTAATGATTATCCTTTGATTGTATCTGTCTAATGGTATTATATCAAACTGATATTGTTGAGGTGGTTTAAAAGTTCATTTTCTTTCTGTGTTACCGGTAAAACCCATTTAAGTATATAGAGATCTGAGATCATATAAGCTTTGAAATGTTTTATCGTGGCCAGTCGTGTCTCCAGCAGTGTCGGATTTACCTAAAACCTAAGGCCTCAAGATCTAGGAGGTCCCGATCAAGGGATATAATATTTTCCACACTTTCATAAATCGTAGTCTCAAACATTCGTCATCGTTATCAGTATCGCTAAATTGTGTTTCAAACATAGTATTTCTGGTCGTGCAAGTCCCTAAATCCGGCATCGTGTGACTCTTCCGGATTTGACAGAATAGATTTATGAAAGAATGGTCGACTTGTTAGGGCCACATGTTAATACTATGCACATGTATTTTGTGTGCATGTTCAAGTAATAGGTGTGATACGAAACGTGATGATTGAAAACTGCACGTGTAGTAACACAAGCAGTCGACATATTGCCCCAAACTGCCGTTAGACAGAAATAGAAGTCTCGCAGCTTGAGACATGACTGGAATGATGTAATAGTCGCGATTCACAGGGTGAAACATATCAAAAACACGTCTCACCTCTTCTTCCATTTTCTTAAGACATACGAGCAAGATTTCAAAAATTGATAATGGCGAAACGAGAGAGCTCGAGAAAATCTGATGCTGGTAGTTATGCAAACTTATCTACCAAGGGGATTCTTTAACATAGTCAGTTTGTCTAGGCAATTTCTTTATCAGATTCGTACAAGCGAGCTGTTAAAGCATTTTCTGCACGTTCGTTTATGCACTCATAACAAAAATATGGCTATGGTGTTGAAATGTGTGTTGACTATAAAACAGTCGCTTTCTATATTCACCCGTTTCTAATATGATAATGATGATTGTAATCACTTCAACAGCGATGATTTTCTTATCCATTTAATGCAATAATGTGCTTTAATCAAATTGTAATATGGTATAACAAAAAGTGGAATACTTTAGATATGTTCTAGCACCACGGTGGCTCAGTAATGAGGAGGTCCTGGGTACGACGCCGGTGTAAATTGAAAAAGTCACGTTGGCTTAGTGGGCAAGTCACTGGCTCGCTATCCTGGAACCACGGTGGCTAAGTGGATAAGACACTGGCTCGCTGGACTGGAGGTTGCGGGTTCGTTCCGGGTGTTAGCAGAGAAAGTTCCTCGCGATTTCACGGCGTGGTTTCCCCTTCTCAGTGGCACGGAAGGAAGGGCCTGACAAGAACAGATGTCTAGTCGTTCTGACAGGACGAAAACCGCGATGCTGTGTACACATTGGCGTGCACGTAAAATATCCCCAAGCAGTTTGAATTCGATATAAGTGTTAGCAATGACGCCGCTGCCTGGGCCAAATTTCTCCCATAACACACTGTGGTGTATGCCCGTCTTCATTATCCGAGTCGGAGCAGAAAAGTGGGACGTTGATATAATTCATGTTCAGTGTTGTCATTCAAGACTGTCCAGGCGGTCTATCGACATAATTTCTAGTCATTTATATATAGAGAGAAATTGGGTTTAACGTCCACTCGACACAAACTAGGTCATTTCGGGATTTAATTTTATTTCAATAAATCGGAGGACCTGGAGAAAACCCACGAGAATGGACCTGTGGGTTTTCTCCGGGTCCTCCGACCCCCACTGCTAAAGAGCCCTACGCGCAAGCGAATTATTTAAATAAAATTAAACTATATGTTAGTCCAGAAATGACCTAGTTTGTGTCGAGTGGTTGTCAAACCCCATTTCTCTCTCTGTTATTCAGCCACCACCTCCATTTATTTATACATTGGAATACTAATATCTTAAAATCTTAAACTTTAGTGGTGCCTTTATGTTCAAGTGTGTGCAATGATCGCGTATTGGCTCAATATGCGTTTACAGCACGTGAATAAACGTAATCTACTTATTCTAAATTAATTACTTAAACTGAATGGATTTATAAATTATTTATTACTTTTATAGCTGCGCGTATTGATAGTTTGTGCAACATGGATTTCTTTCAAATGAATTAACATACTATTCCTCTGTGAAATAAATTGTAGATATGCATTTTATACCTAAGATCAGGGCCTGGGGCCTGGACGTATACCAGTTACAAATTGTTGATATAATCTAATACAACGAAAAAAACACGTTTACTTTATCGTGTAGTATAAGAAAACCGTTAATTTGCCTTAATGTGGGTAAGGTTAGAATCGAATTCTGTCTGTTTACTTAAAATTGTGGATAGTGATAAAAAAAAATATATATTTTTGATACTTTGGTCTTTGATGGTCACAATTGTTTTTCCATTTGTTTCATTGCTTGGTTTGTAATGTACATCTGACTATTATTATATCAGTACATGTTTTGGTATGGCAAAATCACGCTGGAGACGGTGAATCTTTCAAAAAATTTCGAGTCTGGCCCTCTCCCCAAACCACCCACCGAGTTGCTTGTCCCGGGGCCTTGACGGCCTTCTTGAAGGCCGCGCCTAAGATTAATATTGGCGTTAGTCGTAGTTGATCTTTACGATAAATATCGTATAAATAAATATGGATTTGGAAAGGAGTTTTTTTTTCTGTCATAAAATTTTTATGCGTAATTTTATATCTCTGATCAGAGCTGGCTTGTATATATCACAAACATAGAGAATGCTATCTCCATTGTTTACATTTGTGTTAGCCATATTGTTTAAATAATCATATCTGACTATCAGACATAACAATAAAATATTCAAGCTGTTGAAAACTTTTGATGGGGAGTGGCACCGGCAGATTTTATTTAACATGGTGTCAAATATTTCACTGTCATGAAATCGCATCAGCTATTGAATTATTAACAGCCCCAGCCATGTCATAGTGTAACTTAAAGATACATTATGGAAGAGCAGATAAAGAGCTGACAGTTCTCACTATGATAGTTAAAATTTCAGTCAAATTGATCCACTATGAACCTAGATATAAGCGATTGATTTTTTCCTAGCCGCGGTAAAAGAAAAAAAAAATAATCCATTTTATTTAAACATCAATGAGCTTTGAGCGTCAGATCGGATTCAAACCCAGGGACAACCCGACACACAAGATGACATCGAAAGTTGATTATGGTCTTTTCATGTTAATAAATAAATGTCTAATTAATAGTCTATATAACATTTCAGGCCTACCTAGAAAGACCTGTAATGGATATATTTAGCTCTTGCATAAATATTGTATATTAAACAATATCTTACGTGTGTCGAGTTGGATAATAGTTAATAGCAATTTCTCCCCATGATCTCAGGATGGTTCCTCTATTTATAACACCCCCCCCCCCTCCTCGCTTGCATTTCAAAATTTGATGGCTTTTTGAACTAGAATGGAAGCCGAGTATTTGCATTTACATTTTCTGTCGGGAATTGGGTAAATATTCGTGATTTTTCGGAGAAAAATCAAGAAGTGAACAGAAATTATAGATTCATTTAATAATAATAGCTTCATTTAAGAAAGGAAAGCTTAGGCTGTAGGAACCTTTCTACCATCATGTCCCTCATAAATAAATATAATACATAAGATGATAGCAAAACAAATAAAAAAAGGGTGAATAACAATAGCAAAGGGCATAAAATGTGAACAAGAAAAAATTACGTATACATTATTTTTTTATATGATTGTAGAGTGAATCAGTAATATCCGTTGATATCAGTAAGATATCTAAAAAGTTGTTTCTTGAAAGAATTTAAGTTAGTGGTCAGTTTTAATTGAGATGGTAAAGAATTCCGTAGGTTTGGTCCTTTAAAACGTGTGATGTTTTTTTTACAATATTAAGTTTTGGTCGCAGTGATTAGTTTGCTATTAATGTTGGTATAAGGAGAAACATAAAAGATTGAATAGATAAACAGGACATTGCATAGATAAAATTTTGGAAATAAATTTACATAAATTGTAGGCATGACGGTTTTCTATTGTTAAAAGTTTGAAGGTCAAACAGGCCAACAACCCCCTTCACAATTTTTATCAGATGATTGTAGTTCAAAAAAATTTAACATTAAAGTCAATGGAAAGAAAACCACTAGTCCGCGCTCTTTGGATCCCAAACTAACCAATGCCATTCGTGGCCGACCTTATCGCTCTAAGGAATGTGAAGTCATTTATAGACAGTTCGGCGAATCCCGACTTGTCTGAAATTTAAACTGAATTTGCAGGGGGGGGGGGTGTATAAGTTTTTCATGAAGTTCAAACTAGTGACGATAATTCGTTATTTTAGCGCGATAGTAATCACTTGCGAAATACAATATTGTAAAAGATGAATCTCTAAAAGGAATATCACTATCAGTCTAAAGATTCTCATTGATTTGTGACGCTATAGCTGATAGTTTACTTGGGTATTACGATGTTTTCTTGCATATTTATACACGGATTAAAGTAAATTATCAGGTGTTGAATTTTGCACATTTCGTAATTCCTTTTTATACGCCCACAATGAAATGTGGTCGTATATTGTCGTCGGTCCTTCCGTCCAGCGTCCACAATTGCTCGTGGGCGCTCTAGAGGCTAATGTTAATATCAGATTAACTTTAAATTCATGCACACTGTTTAAGGTCATGCGACAAAGAAGTCTATTGATTTTCAGCGATTTCCGATAATTACTGCTAGAGTTATGGCCCCTTGATCACTTCAAAATATCTTGTGGACGCCCTGGAGGCTAAAGTTAATATCCGATTGACTTTAAATTTATACATGGTGTTTAATGTCGTAAGACGAAGAAGCCTATTGACTTTCAGCGATTTCCGGTTATTACTGCCAGAGTTATGGCCCTTGATCACTCCAAAACATCTCGTGGACTCCTTACAGGTCAATGTTAACACCCGATTGACTTTAAATTTATACACAAAGTTTAAGGTCTTGAGACAAAGAAGTATTTTGATTTTCAATGAATTTTGGTAACTTGAACATCAAAATCCATGATATTAAATGTTTCGTGTACTAAACGTTAGCATGGGGCAGAATTTTCTAAAAATCAAACAAATTCTAATGATTTTCTGATAATTACTGAATGAGTTGTTACTCTTAATCAGATTTTAGTGTATTATAATATATGTTCGTAAAAATATGCGACAACTCTTGATGACTGCCCGGAAGATTTAGCTGCTTTGGGCGTATGTTTCATTGACTGGCAACCTATGTTATATATTGTATATATAAAGATACTTTAAGGGAGTATAATAGTTAAAAACTAGATAATGTAAAGACAATTTGCTGAAGATCAAGTGACGATCGTAGGCTAGCTATATATGATATCAAGGATTGAGTATGGTCTGGAGATGTTAATAAATGTCTAATTCATAATTTAGATAACATTTCAGGCCTAGAAAGACCGACAGTATGCTAATGTATCTAATGTATTTTTAACGTTTGAAACATTACGCTTCAGGTAATCTGGTAAACATAACTCTTCCGCCCTTTTTTTTAAAAGTCGAAACGTCACGCACTTCACTTCAATATTCCTTTCTTGAGCAAGAATGGCAGGAGTGTCTGAAATTCGCGCGTTAACTTGCCGAAGTTCGAGGCCTTTATATGTTAATCCTATTCTCGCGAGGGAACATATTATGTGTTTGTAGATACTGTGAAAATAAAGTTTGTTCTCTTCCTGTTCGTGTTTGTTGATAAATGTCAGTTATTGGGTAGGCCTATATGTATAGATAAATGGTGTGGATTATTTGACGAGGGTATGTTCCTCGTTCACGTATACCCATCTATGTGTGGGCATTCACTTATCAAAACGTTTTATTGACTTTGTTCAAAGGTAGAAAAGTAATACAAATCGGTATATCACAAGGTTGGAATTTATAACCATATTTTTTCTAATCGGGGCTATAGACTTATAGGGTGTCATAGGCCTACTCATACTCCACTAATAATGAAAATCCAAGCAAAGAATTACTCAGAGTAAGACAGCTGAATCCTTGAAAACCACAACAGTATGCAATGCGTGCGACCGTAATCCATCTTAACACGCTTACCACATGATACATGATATACAAGTTAATACGATAATAATAAAAGTGGCAGCAAACATTGTGAGGTCTTAAATTATATATAGATTGATTACACTCCACTGTCCGGTAACAAGCTAGATATCTGCTCTTAATAAGTACCTTTAATGTAAAATATAGAGTTTATGTATAAATATAAATAATGTCTATCCACTTTATCGCTTTTTTCAAGCAGTATGTCGCACAAATCCCCGGGGATGGAATGGAGGATCGTTTGCACCATATCAATTTCGGCTATCGGTAGTATTATTCAGGCCCACTGCAGTCGTGAGAAAAAAAAAATCAAAATTACCAGTCTTCAAAACCACAGGACGCAAGTCTTATCGTTCAGTGCATTTCATATATGTACGTCAAAAACCTGTATGTGTTAGTTTGCTTATCTGTGTATCAGCGCTGACAGTTTATGATGCTAGCACATAGATTACATAGTCCACGCTTTTGGACTTCTCTACTCACCAATATTATCAACAAATATGTTAATATATTTTTAAGTACAAAATTCGTCTGCTTGAAAAAGATAAACAAAGTAATGCTAGAACATTCGCATTCGTACACATTTACGCCACATGATTTCGTCAATCAGACCAAATATCAAAACCTGTTACGCATAAGTTTTAATTTCAAACATGCAGAATATACAAAAAAATATTCGGTTAAGATTCGATAATTGGTTGTTATAAGAAACACAATGTTCCTGCATTTCAGGTCTGTGTTGCGTGTTTGAAGTATTTGTCATTCTAAGTCATGTGGATTGCTTTAAAATTCGGTAGACACTGTATTTCCAAAGGGTTGTCGGTGATGGTTAATTCAATATGTTTAAAATGTTTCACCAGTATGTCTCCCTGGGATTTGGCATTGTGGTTCCCACTTGTTAATGGTGCAGATCCGAGGTTCTTGCAAGGAACGGTGTCTAGTTGATTGGGTGGGACAAAAAACCCAAACAAAGTCCAGTGTACACATTGGTCCGCACGTAAAATAGCTCTCGACAGTTGATGTCCGTGCAAAATGTACAGTGTATGTTCGTCTTCATTGGCCCTTCTGGTGCAGAGGAGTAGGACGTTAAATACCGTTTCATTTATTCATTCACAGTATATTTCTGAGAATAGGCCGGGGTAGTGCAATTTTTCTAATTTATTAAATAGATATCGGCATTATAGGCTTCTTAAGTCTTTAAGGACTCATATAAGTTGATTACGTAGTATTCAGTTAATTAACAAACTAATCTAAATGATGTACTTGCTCTCTGATCGGACATGTTGCACCCGTCATGTTATACCGAAACATGAGCACTTCTATTTACTTAAATAACCGATAACGTCATTAAAATCTGGGCCTATCAGTACACCGAGTGTGCTTCTGGCTGATAATGACTGATAATGCGATAACTATTGACAAGTCTATGGATCCGATTTTGTCAAAATGGTAACCCAGACTTGATAAAGATAAAACAAAATTGGGGTCTGGAGTTTTGTCAGAGTAAAAAATCTGAAAATGTTTGTAAAACTACGCATGTTTAATAAAAATTATATCATTCATGTAAGAACTCCATGACTTTAATAACGTCATGAAATTTTGTGTAAATAAAATACCTATTTGTTTAAAGATGGTGTAAGATTAATGAATGGAACTTTGATTTCTTAGACAAATACCGGTCTATTTTTTTATAACCACATTTAGATGACCTGGATCCTGAGCAGATAAATGAGTATTTTGTCGAGATCTGGTCTGCATTTTACTAGATAAATCAAGAACGTGTGTCCAGACGTTTTGTCTATTTGTACACATGCACGTGCGTGAATGTTGAAGAAAAAATAAATAGAATTTAACAAAAAACATTCTACAATGTTTAAAGATAGCAACACGTGTTTTTAATCTGGTTATTGTGGGGGTTTTATGTATGAGTTTTGATGTTAGTTTATAGTGCAGTTATCATACAGTTCTATTTATCATTCATTCTCTGTATGTCTCCAGAATATCATTGTTATAAGTGTTATTGACACGTTACAGCGACTCGCCCGGGTCCAGTAGCCGAGGCAAAATATTCGGTTTGGCGCGAAGTTTTTCATCTGAGAAAATATTGTCTCGAATATAGTGAATTTTTATACCGTTTTTTTAGGGTCAGTGAGGGGCTAAGGCCACCGAACTCTTTTTGCATTTCAGTATATGAATTGTAATATCTTCTTAGCCACACACGCCTGGTGCTCAGTCCTCAATCTCATGCAAATTCTTTGAGCGTACAATCTATATCATTACAAAACTTTTGTTATTAAAATATAAATCATTTAAGTCGATGTTGTATCAAAATGCGACGAGCCTATATCATTATAAAACCTCATGCTACTTAATAAAATATTATACCCGTTATGGTTCCCAAAGCGCAAGCGAATTATTGAACAGAAAATACCATATATTAGCCCCGCAACGATTCCGTTTGTGTCGAATGGACGTTAACTGTCTTGCAATGGGGTATGCCTAGTTATACAACACACTCCATGCTACTTATTTTATGAGTTTTAATTTTTATATTTCAGCACACCAAAAACCCACTGAAGGCTGATGGCAAAACCTGTACATACACATCAGATTGTCATTCTGTAAGTAAATTATAGGTCGATTAATATTGTGTTTCTTATTATAACCGAACAAATTGATTTTTATATGTGATATGTGATAACCCGGAGATATACCAGTGCATATTGTTGTATAACACGGGGATATACCAGTGTGTATTGCGTAATCCGGTGATATACCGATGAATATTGTATAACACAGGGAAATACCAGTGAATATTGTATAACACAGGGAAATACTGCAATGAATACCAGTGAATATTGTATAACACAGGGAAATACCAGTGAATATTTTATAACACAGGGAAATAGCAGTGAATATTGTATAACACGGAGATATCCAGTAAATATTGTAAAACCGGGGATATACAAGTCTGTATTGTATAACACGGAGGCCATTCGGAGGCAGACCACCATTAATTTCCCCTTTGACTTCAATGTTAATTCTTCTTTATTTTTCCTGATCCAACTTTTGCCCAAATTTTCGTTGGGCTGCATGCTTTTCATTACAGACACAGGAACAAATGGCCATGTATTTGCATGCACCAAAATCTGTATTGGCCACCAATATTTTGAGGTACACAAACTAAAGAAACATGCTAAACACATGTACCTATTCGCCGTACATATCACCGTAACCAACCTGATAACCCTGTTATCCTTCCGCCTATTTACCAAAACCTGGCAGAAAATGTTAATTCAAACATTGTTCGGTCATTGGAGACTCAAAAATATGCAAAAATGGACACGCATAAGGGTAGAAAAGAGACGGAGAGAAGCGCTATAAATGGATGAACTACGATTTGTGGGTACCGATATGGTGAAATTTAATGGTGGTCTGCCTCCATTCATGTAATAAACCTTCACATTATCTCCCTTGTAGATTTTCGTTTAAAAAACGCCCCAATCACCCCAATATGTTTTCAGTATGATTGTTTACAAGACGTATTTGTTTATAATAATTTTCAGTGCTGGATATTATGTATGAGATTATTTGAAAGTTATAGTGTTTGGGGACCAATATGCACCGATGATCCAGTTTGTGTAAGTGCTTCTTGTATATTTATTTAATATCCAATGAAATTATTTATTAATAGAAAATAATATACACAAAATAATAAGAAATGCGAAAAACAAACTGCACGACAAAAGGATGACTTTAAGGCTTGTACAATTACAATGTTCTCTAAAGGGAATTACACTGTTTTAAATAGGATTGTAACAAGGATTTTTAAGCATATAATATGAAATGTTAGAAGCTGTATTTAATACACAGATCTATCGTCTTCATTAGGAAAGTGTCTATTTCATCTGTCATAGCAGATTTTTACGAGTCATAGTAGTGGCTGGTAACATACTGGAGGCATGCTCTGCATCGAATAGTCTCTATCATCCATACAAATATTCTACGAATATTAGTCTGGATGGGTCCTCAAAATTTGACGGAAAATAGGTCATTGTCTGGATTATCCAGTCTTTTAAGTTACCACGTACTGAAATGGTAATTTTCTCTCGTCATGAATCAGACGTATGGCTTCTCACAATCTTCTTAATTCTTCATTCGATGCATGCTTATTCCACGTCTCTATTTTGTTTCTAATAAGAGATGTGTCAAGTGAATTGTGGGATATATTTCAACCACGCTTTATAGAATCTAGCAAAATCGGCCCGTCTTCATAAGATCTAGCACTTACCGATACTTTCATTGGATACTTTAGCCAAAAGGTTACATTGCCCATGCGTAACCAAATTTTTGTTTTTTTATGTGGTAGATTATCCAGTAATTTTCGTCAAAAATTGAGAACCGACCCAGACCCTCCGTGCGTTGAAGACTAGGGGGTTCTGGGTGACAGAGACTATGCATCGAAACACCTGATATTTAATATGTTAACGCACTTTACCACTGTAATGTCCACGTGTCTGTCAAGTCAATTTGTTTTACTATGTTTATGGACTTTCAATGTCAATACTCTTGAAGCTCGACGGTAATTTATTTCATAAAAAATTAACGCGTTGTTTTTTTTTATTCTCAGAAAAGGATTGAGGAACAGACTAGGCCTATATTGTATATTACTCCTCTCCTTTGTTCTTTTATCATGTACTTAGAATGTGATTATTCTGGACGGTAAACGGTAATTTATATCATTACGAAATGACCCTATGTTGTTTGTTTGTGTTTTTAGAAACCTGGGTGTAAAACTGCGTGTAAATTTAGACAAGCTAGACCCAAGGGTAAGTAATCTATTTGTTATTTTTGTAATATAAATGGCACAATTTATAACATTCCCTGAAATTAATACTTATTAGTTAGAGACGATGGGTGTTGACGCCCAAAATGAGCGACCCCCCCCCCCCCAAAAAAAAAAAATGGTGTACGTATCTATTCTGAAGACGCAGACAATGATCTTATCGAAATTATTAGAAGTATACTGCAATCTGCAATCTAGCTTTTGGGAAAAAGCGATTAACATATTTTCAGATTGCCCCTCATTGGAATATTTTTTTCCAAATCCAAAATACTAATGCCCCCACCCACAAAAAACAACCCAGAATTAAGAGAGGGATATTTCCTGTCAAAACGATTGTGTTTTTTTTATTTGCGCATTGATTATGGAACTATTTCTTTTCAACAACTTTCCGTTTTTATGTGAAAATGTAACTATATGGTATGAATAATTAGATGCTTTAAGGGTCACTATTTAAGAAAAAACCCCAATTATTTTCTTTCAGTCACGCCGAGTCATTTACATTGGCAGTTTCCTGAAGATGTGATGGTAAAAGCCGATTCTTTAAATACCTTGATCAAATGGCCTCGCCCGACACACGATGGTCTTGATAAGTCACCATCACCGTTTGTGTATACATTACTAGCTAGAAACACATCGTGGATAGATAAATCATGGCATCAGTATGCACAGGTCAGTTATATTTTCATTTTTTTATAAAATAACATCTGATCATTTTAATATAGTCTTGGGCGAGACAGTCCGATTACTGGATCAATGAGGAATACATGGTATTTTAACCCACAGTCCGACAATCACTAATTAAGACGTATTTGAAAATGCACTATTCATGTGTCCAATAGAAAATAGACAAGCAAAAGTTGTATCATAACGATTTTGTGACTGTTCAATCATTGCGGGTGTGTGTGTGTGTGGGGGGGGGGGGGGTCATAATGCTCCTCTAACACTTTGGCTAAAAATACGCTCAAAAAGTGTTACCTTCTTAAATCAGTATCAGGTTTTTATATTATAATCTACAAAATTTGATAGTGATTTTAGTTGCTATATTTGATAAAAGTAATCTGTTTAGGTAAACGCCGAGAAAAGCACCCTTCCTTATCGTTAGTGCCGTCTGTGTTTTATTCAAGTTGCTATTTTTTGACGTATGTGTTTGATAGTACTCTGCCTTTGTCTATAGAAGTATCTATAGTTAGATGGTGGCATCACGGTTACTGTGATGTCCGCTGTTTCACACCTTATACATCAATAACATCTGTTTAAACACAACCCATCCCCGAATTCCCTCAACTCGGTCATCACTGACAAATATGTGGCAATATCTCTTATTCTAACTTCAAAAAAATGTAGACCTTACCGAACATTTAAGAATCCCCACTGCTCATTCTGAATAAATATTGTATCGCATTCTTATCTATGTTCGCCTTTGAATGTATTGATTTTTTGATTTGATTCGAAAAGTTCAACATAATGAGTTTCGAAATTAAATGGCGAAATGGTATAGCTAAATAGTTTATTTTGTTGATGTTTTTTTTAATGGTAATTATTTCAACAAAATGGCAGTACGCAAAAAAAAAAATTTAATTAAATTATTCTAAGAAATCTTTTAATGCGCGTGGAAAGATATATTTGTTTGTATATTTCAACGTTCTTGAATCAGAACTACTTGGAAATTGGATTTCAACATAAATCAGTGGAAGATCTTCGATTTCTATGCATTCAGTGTTTACGAAGACCTTCTTATACCACGAATACATACCCCACTGCTTGTTGGTAAATCTATATAATTCTTATAATTTTGAGGACGAAGATCAAGTAATGTAAATGAGGATATTTTGATTATAGATCTACAATCGTCAGTACCAATGCTTGAAATTGTGACCTTTAGATTAATGCGTTGGATAAATCCTAATTTATATATACTATTCTCATTCTGGAATCGTAGTCATGTACATCTCTAAAGTTTCATATTTTCTACTAGATTTAGCAATTATATGTATGTTTCAATTTCAAAAGAGTATTCTTCGTCCTTTTTAGAACACTACTTGAATATTGTACATTTCCTGCAATGACATCACCCCCATTTTATATCCGGTGGTCTTGATGTTTTATTTGGGTTAAGACCGCAACACTTAGTTCATAATGATTGTTACTTGAGTGAATATTTGTAAACATTACTCAAGGCAAACGATATTCTCGCAATGCATTAAAAACTAGAAAATACGAAACTCCGACTGAGTTTGCTAGCTTTTTGTGCATTAAGCAAGTCACACCTGTTGGCATGTTGGTAGAGTGCCAACATGTCTGGCACGGTCTTCTGGAAGAGATTTTAAAAAAAACTGATAGTGTGTTTTAATCAACGATCGTATTGCCATGAAAATCAACCAAAATTACAAATTAAAAATTACCCAACTGTGAATTTTGTTGTTGGATAATAATTCATAACGTGTCTTTTTTTTTGTTATTCCTTATTATTTCGCTTAATTTGGTAGTGGGAAATTAAAGTTTTCTTTAATTATGCGGCATAACATGTGTACTAATTCTGCATCCTGCTTCATTTTTATAACGACCTTGATTCTAAGACAATTGGTTTATTTTTCGATGTAATCCGAACGTAAGCTTACCAATTCTGGAAACAACAAAGGTGGATTTGGAATTTATATTTGAATTTAAAATACACAAGATAAGTTCCTTAAGCACAAAAGCAGTAAGTCGCCCATGTTTACGTTTTAAAAAAGAATATAATATGTCAACTGTGTATTTCTTGTTATCAGATTAAGGAAATTTTAATCCTTATCTGCTATATCCAGATACTAATTTTTATTACATGTCATGTTTTATTTCACAGGATATATTTTTGGGGTTCGAATTCTATATTTGCATTTTGAAAACGTTCAAATGCTGTGCTATATAATTAGAAACTCTTGCGATAACAAACTTGAAAACAGATGGTAAAAGTTTGAGTATTAGATTTCAATACATTAAATGAAGTCAGTCCTCTTCACTTCCTTATTATCATTGACTGGAATAAATTATCAGCATAAGGCTAACTAAATACTCAGTTATTTGACAGCATATTTGTGACGAGTGGCCATTCTATACCAAACCCAGTTGTGATCACATTTCACAAGCTGCCATTAATTCAAGTGACAATATGTCTCTACTTCCGGCACTCCGCAGACACTTTGGTGGAGAATTCTTATAAGGATATCCCGCTGAGTAAAATAATATAATTCACAGATTTAGCATTCCTCATTACAAATATGTTCGAAACTGTTGTTCCTATTAACGTCGAGCACCTTATAATTCTTTGATAGTGATCAGACAAACCCGAATTCCATCGTTTCAAACAAAAAAACCCTCATAAGACCGGGTTCCATCAAGCTTTTAGAATTGAAATCTAAAATGTAGAGTTCTGAAATATAACATTATTCAAACCTAAACTGCATTATTTCCTTGGTGATAGCGGTAATACATCCTTAAAATACGTAGCACATAAAGTTTGTCTTGGACATTGTCTAACCTCACTGTGGACTATTGCATGGGTTGTTCTTGAAGTAATAAAAAAGTTGTCTGGTGCTCGATATCCTTCATTACTTACAGTAAGCTAATAAATATTTTTAAAAATATAACTTACAAAAAATTCACTTACAGCAAATATCTGAAGAAGTGTCCATAAAAACTGACCAGCTTCCATATGCACCAGAGTTCAAACTAATGGCGGTAAATGACGAAGGCCTCGCAACGGAAATGAAATTCAAAGGCGATAGCTACGTTTTTGGAAGTAAGTTGATTACCTCTTTAGGAATTTATCAATTTATTTTTTGATTACATCAAACTTTAATCACATCAAACTTTGATCACACCATATCGAAATAAGGAGACATTTTGTATCACTGTTATATAAAACTTGGTTCATAAAAGATTTTTATTTTCCTTATTTCAGAAGTTTTCCCGCCATTTGGAGGGTTACGAGAAGCCACCCCTGGCTCTATGACAGTGGACACTCATTACAACATTACCTACAATATTACTGAACTGAACAATGGCAGATTACAGCTGAATGTGTCATGGCTACATCCACCAGAAGTAGCTGACAAAGTTAAACCAGTCCTGTACAACGTCAATTGGTTTTTGGATGATTGCAATGTATTTGATGGACCCCCGCCCTGTGATCATCCTGTGGAACATTACGAAAGAACAGTTGAATTTGTTACAGATCAGCAGGTAACTTGGATGGATGCCTCTGGATTATTGAGATTTAGAACCAATAAAATTAAATTAACACTTTGGTGCCATTTCCCATTTGCATGCATAATGGTATGGGGTCCTACCAAGGACAAGGACTGAAAAGGGCGTTTTTTTTGTCAATATCCACCAATTTATTGCAAAAAGTGACCGATAAGGAAAGATATGTTATATTCTACACACCCATACAAAATTTAAATGATTTTCAATAAAAATCGATTAAACTGTGGATAAGTGAAATTTACAAAAGAAAACGTCTTGTCGGTGATAAGCAAGATTGTTTTTATCGCGGATAAAATAATTGTGATTGTACGGCTGGTAATTTTTGTTTTATCCTTCACCCCCCGCGGGACGATGCCATTTATAGCAGATATAGTATGCAGATTGATAAGATACGATTGGGGATAGGTTGGTTTTGTGAACCATGAAAGTTAAACTATAAAGAATTAAAAATACAAGTAATTAAAATATATTTCTTTAATTTTAGTCTGAATTGACAATAACAGAACTGTTGTATAATACTCAATATACGATACGCATGGAACTATCAGACGACCCTGAAGTAAATTCCTATATTGTTTTTACTACTCCACAATGTATGACACCGGATGTGACGTTCAAGAAATGTATCAGATTAACTCCAGAGGAAGAAGAGAAAGAGGAGAAATTACTAGGAGGTGGGACGATTGTTTTACTGTATTTATTATTAGCTCAACATGACTTGTTGAAATTTGAATTTGCCCAGTCTATCAAATACCCACTTCCTTGATTGAAGGGCTGCGTATTAACTCGTTATTCCGAACTCGACAGGAATAATCGGAAAAAGACGTGAGTTCTATCAAATGATAATAAATAATGAGTTTTTTCGTCAACGTTATACTATCAGATTTTCTTTATTTCATTTTCAGAAATGGATATGCTACTATGGCATTTAAATGTGTCTTCCATGACCTTGAATTCGGAAACGGACATTGTGAAAATAAATGTCACGTGGATGACGCCATTTAACAATTCGGCAGTGAATTATAGTTTAATATGGGAGATGGAAGATAACAGAAATTATTTTCAGATGGGCAGAGAAAAAACTTATAATGATTATTTCGTTCTAGCAGTTGATCCCGAAAACATTTACAGAGTCCGGGTAAGTTCAATATTTAACGTCCTATAGTGTTCCACACAAACCGGTCAAATGAAACGGGCATGCGCAGTGGAGTTTGCTGTGGGGGAAATTTGGCCTGGACAAGAGCATTTCCGCATTTTTTAAAATAAAAAGATTTCTTTTACATCCATTTAATTTGGTGAATTCGACTTTTGGCCATATGAATATTATCGCAATAATAAAACTTCCTGTTAAATTCATTTAGTTAATTGGTTTGTCTTGCAGGTGTCTCTTTGTTGCTAGATTAATCGGAAGTGAAGTATTAAATATGTTATTATACGATAAACAATGAATGTACACGACCATTTATCATAGTCTGCTCTAGATTTCATGAAAGTTCTCTTTTTGAGTGAATATAAGATTTGAAAAGGCGTCAAGACAATGTAAAATTTTCACCTCCTTTTTAAACGTGTTTTATTAGCATAATTTTTGCAAATAGGCCACAAAGATAAATTGGTTTAACGGCCACTGGGCTTTTTAAACCAGTTTAGTTTAGGCTTCTGAGCAGCATTGTCGAGACTAAATGCAAAATTCGGAAGATTTGCTCTATATACTAATAAAATGAATTAATGTATAATAGGCTGTCTATATCCATTACAGGCTGAAGCTGGATATTTATCTGAAGCAGGAGAACCAAGAATATTTGACAGTGAATGGTTATTCATTAATACATCACGGATTCTTTTGGATAATGATGATCAGGCTATGTACAAATCTATGCAAGAAAGTAATATGCGAGAAAGTAAGTTCCTGTGTTCCATAGAATTTAACTGCTACGAGCAGTAGACCGAAAAACATACAGAGGGTGAATGCCGCAGTGGTGCAACCTCTGCAAGGGAACAGTCAGATGTTAAACCTCTTTTCAGTTCTTTTTTTGTGAACCCAGTCACTACAAAAGTTACGCACCATTAATTGCGAGTGGTTCCAAATTCCAATATCTAATTTCTTGGTACTTTCGGCTCGAGGCAAAGTTGATATAGCATACCCCTTTTATAAATTGATTAAATCTTTATATATGTGTATATATATTTTTCTTGTAACTTCTGGAAGTTGTGCACAACCCACAATCTAATTCCACTAACAATACACTTAAGAAATAGAACATCGGAAAGCTTATCTCTAGCAGTATATTATATGATACACTGAATTTAGCCCTGCAGCTACACCACACATATACAGGGCAAGGCATGAGATCTAGCATTTTATAATCCTCGATGTTGGCAAGCTTCAAAACAGATGCTTCTTTTCATCCCGACTGTTAGCTTACTAAATACACAAGAGTTCAATTAAAGCCTAAAGGTTTCCGATTTCCTTTCAAATTACATGTGTTGCGAACAAAAATCTTTTAATTCCTTTGCTTATTTTCGTATAATGAAGTTACTTAACAAGTCTAAACAACTTTTTTCCTCTACGAAATGAAGTCAGGAAAAAGCGGCCACTAATAATAGACTAATAAATACATAGGTATGCCGAGTAATGAATTGCTTTGTAACAGTTATATTAGCTTTGGAAGTTCGATGGATTGGCTTGATGGGTTGAGCAGGGGATGGGGTGGGACTGTTGGAGTGTTTACCTTATTTAATAGAATCAACGCCGATATGTAGATTATTAGAAGGCAAACAATTATTGTGAAAGACCCTTTTATGTTGGCTTTTGAAACCTAAGTTGATAAAGCTAGTTGGGATCTTACGCATTTTAAACATTTAAAAACAAATTATATAGCTGTTTTGAAATTGGTCAGAGATACCGGTGGCAATAACCGTGTTCTTTGATATAGATACATCAATCTGTGTTGATTAATCCATACATTAGTTTTCATTTTTTCGCAAAGGTTACTTATTTGGAATAAAGATGTTGTCATTTTTATTTAAAGCGCAAAATGCGGAATCTCTGGAAGGTGTTATTATAGCCGTTACTTGTGTCAGCTTTATCGCCCTGGGATTTATAATTTTCTTCATTTACAAGAAAAGAAAAAGTTTCAAAGACATTATCATCACCAAGTCGACAGTTGCTAAGAGTAACAGTTATAAATCCAATGTGGGTGGTGAGTATTGGAAAGTCTTCTATGTCGTCTTTATATTGCTGAATGTCACACATAAAAGAGTCGTGAATTATAAAAAAAGATCTAAACAATGCTTTTAATGATGTCTTGACGAGAAATGAAACATAATATAGAAATCTCGATACATCTAGACAGCAACCCATTCCCAATGTTTCTTTAGGCAGTATACACTGTAAAACTAAGTTGCAAGTTTATTAATTGTCGAAATACTCCCACTCAAAGACAGCACCGCGTTGTGCCTATTCCTGAAAACGAATTAGCACGGAACATAGTGTTGTAATTTTCTATATCATCTGATACCTCTTTCACGTATCTTACTAGGGGGTGGATGGCCGAATGGTTAGCACGTGCGTGATGTGCCATAAAGCCTGTCATTGGGTCAACTGGCGTGGATTCGATTCCCCGGTTGTACGTGACAAGGAGTTGAGTCGCCTGTCCAGCCTTGTGGTTTCCTCCCACTGTTAAAGACCCCTACGCACATATTTTAAACCATATGTTAGTCCCGAAATGACCTTGTTTGTATCGAGTGGATGTTAAACCCCATTTCTCTCTCTTTCCACATATCTTACTATTTATATTGATTGTTTGCATAAGCCACCAGGAACTAACAAATTAATCGGAATAGCGCTTATATTCTTGTATGCACTGTCTCCTGTGCATACCTTTAAGAAACCACAAAATTAGTCTTATTTATTATAGATGTTAAATTAAGTTCTTGTATTCTACCTGTAGCAGGTAAATCGGATTACTCGAATCAACTGATGGTGATTAGTGATGAATGGGAACTAGATCCTAAACAGCTCAAATTCTGTGCACCAGTTGGTCAAGGTGCTTTTGGTAAAGTCGTCACTGGTTATTTCAATGATATGAAAGTTGCTATCAAGCTCATTAAAGGTAAGCCATGTCACATTAAAATTTAAGGTTTATCGCGAATGACAATCGAATTTAGGGGAAAGAATCTAACATATAATTTGGATAGTAAGTGCAAGAGAACCACACTACACACAAAACAAAACCGATAAGACAAACTTTGACATAAAACAAACTACATAGATATTGTAAGAAATGAACAGCAAGTATCAAATCAAGATACTGCACCCGGGGGCCAGTCGTAGAGGTCCACTGCGCTGTACAGTCCTGGATCTGTAAAAAAAATACAGACTTCACTCAAAATATAAAAAAAGAACGACGTAATGCGACCAATCTTGAATCTTGATGGTTACAGTCATCTGAGTGGTTTTTGTCTACCAGTTGACGTCATGAGTAATGTGTTTGAGTTAATAATTCATTTATTGAAATGCATAAGTGTCCGTGGGCATGAATACAACTACAGGCGTCGTGATGTATCCAATTCCTATCAGACCATCTTCTTTCACGTGTCGAGCTCATATCAAACGTTTCTAAGAATTTGGTAAATTAAGCATATTTCACTCAGGTGTTCGGCTTCACGGTACAGTACAGCATATCTCCTTACTTTGTAAATTTTGTTTTAAAATATTTCCGGTTTCATATATTACTCATTTCATCAACAATAATTAAGTGGTCTAAAGTATAGACATCAATTTTTAAAAAAAAATTAATTTGCGTGGGTTATTTTCTCTACACAAAGTTGTTGATAAAAGATTCACCTCGGTGAAACGGTCGTTTTAGAAAAAGCATTTACGAAGATGGGCATCGGTCAGAATAATGATTGGTCTATGGCGTGCGCTTTAGATCATAAGGTTCGTCGTTGGTTAAAGTGGCGTGATTTTGATGCCAGACATGTACGTCACAAGACCCTCGTGAGTTTAGTCCTTCGGTTTCCTAGCACTGATACAAGATCCCTACCCACAAGATAATTCTTGGAATAAGATTTACCATGTGTTATTCACGAATGACCTGAGTGGACATTAACCCCTATTTCTCTCGTCACAATGGACAGTCGCATTTATCCCTGAAACGACGGGCTGTTTCCAAAGAATTTTTAAAATTGTCATTCACTCATTCTAATAGCAATTGGTTACTTTCAAAATAATCTATTTATAGTCGGCTTTGCTTAGAAAAACCTTCCCTTCATTAATGTGATTTCATGGATTAAACTAAATCAAGTAGACAATAAGACAGCAAACACAAAAGAATTACTTATTATATAAATTTCTTTAGAAGTATATATAGATAGTTAAACACATATTTTTAACTCTGGTTTACGTCATGATAGAATGTGAGATCTTTGTTAAAAAGATTATTTAAGTCTCGCCTCGGGTATATGAAACTTTTTATCATTAGTTTAATGTCATAGCCTATCATTAAAAATGCAAATTAATTTAGATCCATTCTCCGTTTTTGAAACTCAAGTCCGAGTTAAATTAGTCTTTGAGTAACTGTTATATTATTGTACGCCTACATTGAAATGTGGTCGTATATTGTCTAGAAATTCGGTCAGTGTTTAACTTCATCAGATGTAGAAGTCATTTGATTTTCATTGATTTCTGATAACTAGTTTCAAGGGTATGATCGCTTAAGGTATTATCCGATTGACTTGAAATTCATACATATTGTTTATGTTCATATGAAGAAGATTCTCAACAATTACTGAGAAGGCAGATTTCATGATTGAAGATACAGACTTTATACCTTCACGTAAATTATGCACATAGTGAAATATAAATGGCGATAGTGGTTAAGATTAGTAGAAAACATTCGGAACACTGGTATATATTTGATGGATTGCACCTGTAATAATGAAGCACACTGTATATAAACTGATTCTGTAGGTGAAACATAGAATAGTAGGGTTGAACTAACGTGTTATACAGAGAGTAACATATAGATATCATCTCACTTACCTGGATATAGACATCATGTGTCCATCACATTTCTTACCTGTATTATCAACCTAAATATACAGCACATATTTTGTCTACACCTACATGCAATTATTTATTTGTTCATCCGATACAAGTATAAAACATACGGGCAACCACTCTTTCTTTCTAAATCGGGGGATTAGATGGCCGAATAGTTAGCGAGCTGTATCGTAACATCTGTCATTGGGTCAACTGACGTAGTTAAGATTCCCCGGTTGTACGTGACAAGGAATAGGATCCCCAGTCCAACCTCAAAAGTTTTCTCCGGGTCCTCTGGTTTCCCCCCACTGCTACAGACCACTACCACATATCAGTGTGTCAAGTGGGGGCTATCCCCTCTCTCTCTCTCTATCTCTCTCTATCTCTCTCTCTCTCTCTGATATTTTATATTGTGTTTAGGTTTGCTTACATGTACAATTTCAAAGATGTTTTGGACCAAGAACTACTCGACGTGTTTTTGGTCGCTACGCGCCTCTATAAAAGCCTAAGTCTGCACCAATTTTAGTACGATCGATAATTGTGCATCAATTCTAAGATGGCCGCGATGATGCGATACTCGGTTTCTGGGCAATAGTACACTAATACCAAATTAGAGTTGTAGTAACCACCTTCATTAGCGCCATGGGCGCAGAAACATAGGGCGCTAAACTCCGTTTCATTTCATTACAATCGACTTTATATCAGTTTAGTCATCCGTTATATATTCCTTCAAAGAGTATATCACTATATTATTATTTTTAAAATTGACAGATAAAACGAAACTATTTAATGTAGATTACCTGTCTGTCTGTCAACCTCGAAAAGGAACATTGATTAATCAGGCGAACTGATCAAACTAAACCCGTGCGACATTTCTAAATACATCTTTTATATATTAGTACATGTCACTTAATTGTTTATTTTTTATGTCTGTCACTTCGGTCGAAATGTGACGTGAAAACAAGAGTATTTTTATAATTATCGAGTCTTATATTTGTAATCTTGCCAAAAGGAGTTTACCAAGTCATACCAACAAAATAAACTCAAGGTGTCTTTCTCTGTTCATATTAATAACTATCATTGTAATTATTTGTACGGTACAAACTATTTCTTTGTGAAATTATACATATGTTTGAAATAATCGCCATATGCTATACACAATACATACCGGGATATTAATTTGATATATTCGCCACGTGCTGGGTGCCACACGCATCTTTCACCAATGGCAATAAGCACAACAGGCGTGAAGCGTACATGTATAGTATGTATCTATATCATTTCCATATTATGTACTTTATGAAAGCAAAGTCTAACAACAATATACATACATTATCCCGTTTGGACCGTGCCCTTCTGGGACTTCCATACATGTTTCACAAAATGTCAAGGCGGAGTGGTTTTGGGTTCATTTCATTAGTAGATATGCTTCAGTCCATGTAAAACATATATTTAGACTTAAACCACTATTGTCTAAAACCAACGTTTGTTTTAATTCATAAGAATGATTCGAACGATCTTTACCTTCCCCCTCCTTTAGATGGGGTACATTTTGAAGATACAGCGTTCCTAGACTGGCTTATTATTACAAATACAGAATGAAAGTAAAAGTAAAATATGTAAAATAAAAGAATATCCTACTCTTTGCACACAAGAAGGGGTGGAACCGAGTGGTCTTATGCGGGCGCTGTAAAGATTATAAACCCAATAAGTATGTAACCAGGCGTCGTCATACCTAAACTTCCCACGCTTCTCTAATAACCTGCAGACTGCAGGAAAATGCTTTATTTAAATAAAATATACTATATGAATCTTCCGAAAAAACATTAAATCCCACGAACGTTTATGTCCATTTCTCCCTCGAACACCAGTTGTGCTCAAGGCGATTAACAGAAAAGCAATGGAGAAATTGTTGCAATCATTGATGATTACGAGAAGAGAAAACTGAAACAAAGAATGGTTATATTGGTTGGGGCTATTCATGAACAGTATAACAATAAGATGTAGATTCTAATCGACTCAGTAGTAGATTACAGTGGAAAGCGGGAAGCGATTCTTTCAATTAATGCGTCGAACCATTATAAGAATGCCTAGTGGTTGGTATTTCATCATCTTTATCAGATGCACTTTTCTTTGTAGACTAGATGGTAAATATAAGAATATAAATAGGTCACTTGTTTTATAAACTTTATTGATAGACAAGGCGTGGTCGCGTAATATGTCTGGTCTCTTGTCCTTGATGTGATGAATAAAGTTAATCTACAGCGGTTAATCAAGTTGGTTTATTTTGTCATCGTGATCTTATTCTTTAAAGTGTCGGTAACATATATTTCAGGAAATGAAATGGGTTTTTCGTCCCATCCGAAAGACTAGACAGCTGTTCTTGTCAAGCTCACCATCCTGCACCATTGCCAAGGGGTAACCACACCGTAAAATCTCGACGAACCCGCGACTTCCGGGCTAACGAGCGAGCGTCTTAACCATTAATTTACCATCGTGACTCCGCCTAAACATTAAGGGCATTAGGTCGTCCATATTTGTTGCCACGGATATACATAATTTAATTTCACTGTATATCATTGATTGATTGTTTGTGATAAATATAAAAAACATGTAGAGACAATAACTTACCTACCTAAAACAAACCTTAACGCAGTGATTCTCAACTAGTGTGCCGTAAGATCTTATTAAGTGTGCCCCGAAATTTTGAACGGCACACTAAGGAAATGCGAAAAATTACGTGTTTCCAATTGAATATTCATTAGTGTCTACTGCGATATGCATAGCTGTGTTTTTCTTTATTTAGTGTGCCTATGACTTGTCTAGGATCTGTGTCCATACGATTGTATGCCGTCTATTACTTGCCATGCTTTTGTTTTGCAAACTTTTTATCTATATATATATATTTAGCCAGGTGTGCCGCTATTTTATCATGTGTTCCAAGGTGTGCTGTTAACCAGATAAGGTCGTTGACCACTGCCCTAACGAAACCGAAAATATCTAAGCTGAAAAAAAAACCCGAAATGAAATGAAATGAGGTTAACGTACTATTGTTCACCTCCAACTGGGCTAACCAAGACGGATGAAACGAATAGAATATTATTAAAAAGTGACTGCCAATCAGAATTCATAATTCAAACAACATAGTTAATGCGACGGACACGTATGTCCTTGGTTGGGTTCCACTTAGCAGACGTGGACCGGACGTAGCAATGGTGGAGAGTTTTTTTTTATTTCCTTTAGTGATTAAACCAGTTCGGCATGTATTCAAATATGGAAGCAGTCAACACTATTAACATAACATTTTCTTAACACAAAATCTATATACTATTCAAAAAAAGTAGGGGATATTTGATTTTGAGGGCATAATACTAAAATATACAAATGACTACGAAAAAAGTCACTATAGAACCTAACAGAAGAAACATTTCCAGTTACATGTGACGCCCAAACGCACCAATAGCTACCGCATGGAATGCAGGTGATGCTTGGGATCATCATGGGGGTCCAACCCAAGATTTGCACGACTCTGACTGTGAATGGTACAGTCATTGTGGCATTGAATTCCAGGGTGGAAACATCAGTTTAATTGTTTTAGTGACCAGAAAACAAATTTTGATATGCGTCGGCTTACCCAAAATGAAAGGTTATGTGCCCTTGGCATGCTACAGATCGGCACAACACAAGCGGTTGTGGCGCGGACGATGAATGTTTCTCAGTCTGTCATAAGCAGTCTATGGTCCAGATACCGTGATACACAATCTGTACATGGCAAACTACGCTCAGGTCGACCAAGGGCGACAACTCAAGCCCAGGATCGATTTATCCCTACCTTGGCCTTGAGAAATCGTGTCGTCACAGCAAATCAGATCAGCGCTCGTCTTCAAACAGACACTGACGTGAGAGTGAGTGGCCAGACGATTCGGAATCGACTGCATAGGGGTCACCTTCGCGCCCGACGTCCTCGCGTGATCCCTTGTTTGAGAGATCATCACATTCAGGCAAGACGTCGTTGGTGTAGGGATCGTCAACACTGGGATAATCGACGCTGGAGCAATGTGATGTTTTCAGATGAGTCAAGGTTCACTGTTGATTTTTTGGACAGACGTAGGAGGGTGTGGCGTCGACGAAACGAGCGCTTCCAAGACGTTAACGTCATCAGACATGATCGATTTGGGGGTGGTTCTGTTATGGTGTGGGGAGGCATCACTGTTGCTGGAAGAACGGCTTTACATGTTGTTGCGGGGCGTGTTACAGGCCAGTACTACCGGGACAACATCTTGGCAGTCCATGTTGTGCCGTTCGCACGACGTCATGGCCGCCGTTTCATCTTCCTGGATGACAACGCAAGATGTCACAGGGCCAGGATCGTTACAGGTTACCTCCAACAACAGAACATCACCACATTACCTTGGCCAGCACTGAGTCCCGACCTCTCCCCCATCGAGCATGTGTGGGACATGCTTGGACAGAGTTTACGTCAACGTCAACAACGTCTTGACAATGTCCAAGAACTTGCTGCTGCGTTGCAACAGGAATGGGACAATCTGGACCAAAATGACCTTATACGTCTCATTAGGAGTATGCCACGTCGGATCAATGCTGTTTGGCAAATAGAGGAGGATTTACCCGTTACTGACTTTGTTGTGATGCTGTGGTAACTTTGCTGTTTGACCCCGGGTATCATTTTACCCTTATAATGGTCAGTCTGTGCCTTACTTAGTCTAACGATAATTTGGAATAAATCGATGAATGTGAACTTCATTTCATTTTATCATTTGTTTCTTCGTCAGTTTCATTAGGTGACTTTAATAACAGTTAAAAATCAAATATCCCCTACTTTTTTTGAATAGTATATTATCTTGTTTTATTACAAAATAGGGAAGTATATTATTTATAAACCATTTATTTCAACTCTATAATAATCTATTTTCAGAGGGCGCCCCATTGTCTTATAAAGAAGATTTAGTTGCTGAAATCAACTTAATGAAGAAAATTGGTCCGCATCCAAATATCGTGTCCATGATAGGGGCGTGTACTTTATTAGAACCTGTAGCTTTAGTGATGGAATTCTTACCTCGTGGTAATCTACAAACGTTTTTAAAGTAAGTGAATATAGGGTATATTACCTGTTTTATCTGGGATATTCAGCATGTCTTCATCAAACATCAACATTACCTACATGATAGTATGTCTATGTAATAAAACATCATGGTATGTGCATAAATATAACGGGAGATTTAACAACACAAAATACGTATTATCGCATACACAGTTGGCCATTATAATTTGGCATAACGACGAAATATAAGAAGCAACAGTGCTGAATCATTAATAGTGAAAACATATTTACCATGCATTGAGACATTGCTTCTTGAAAGTCAAACTGCAAGGCGATTTTTTAATTCGGGTGGTAAATACTATACCATTAATTAAGGATGGCGCGAAACTTAAAATCAGAAAAGAGCAAACTAAGATATTGACCATTTCTGATGCACATGTTCTACTGTCGAAAATATTCTAAAATTTGGATCCTTCAGTAGAAGCGATAGGAAAGTACCAAAGTTAAATGACTGTAGATGGACGGGGATAATATTTCATGCCAATACATACTTTATTATATGTTTTTATCTACATGGATATAATGTGGGGCAAGACCTTACATGGCATGTACGTAAAAGAACCCTGGAATTCGATATAAAAGAAGGCATAGTGCAGCTGTCCGGGCAAAATGTCCCCCACAACTTACTGTATAACGCAAGCCACCGTCTTAATTACCCCAATCGGCGCAGAAAAATAAGACTTTAAACGCTAAACCCCATTTCATTTCATTACAAAACTGACAGTCGATTAGGATATTTTGAAGCTCATCTGTTTTACATGTTAGCAAACTATGCACTTAAATGCTCCTTTCTTTTGAAAACACTACAAGGTTGTTGTGTATTTTATTTCAAGGAGGTTTTGCGTATTTAATGACAATATATTTTACACATGAAGTTACGATATTTGTTTCAAAATTAACAGTTGACTTTCCGTCTGGGTTTTCTACTGCAAGTATCAAGGGAATTTTCTGTTCATGTACGTGGTTTTTTATGTTGAAGTTAACTTTGATGTACGATTACCTTACCCCTGTTGAATCTATTACATGATATGTAAATCTCGTTTAAAACCAACTCACTGCTGAAATTATAGACGGAGTTAAATTCACCATGTAAAATTTCAAACCAAACAACTGTTCCATTTAAATAAGAAATTGCACCGTTACAACCCTAAGCATATAGCTGTCATTCTTTATGTAGTACATGTATAGGAGGCATATTGTGCTAAGGCATAAATTTGTTGAAAATATTGCACAAGCTACAATTTTTTTTACTTGGCATAGTGTAGTAGTCTTTTCGCGCCCCGAAGTATAATTTGAAGGATCAGTTTGGACGTATGGACTCTAATATAACCACGTTATACCGAACTTCAAGAATCGGCGTATTTGTACTCTTCGTCAACTCTACATAAAACTTTTGCATAGAAAATGATCCGAATTTGGGCAAGAAACTGAATTGCACGATGCTTGTTTATACCCTGGATGACCCTATGGGAAAGGGGCATACCCCTGCTCTGAACTGGATTTTAATGGAATCATCATGTGTCGGAACATAATTTCATTTGGGTCCTTTTATTTATTTCACATTTTGACTTTTATCTAATATAAATCTTGTTCGCATGATTCATATTTTGAGAAGAATTCGTATGGAATCATGCATATGATATATGAATTACTTAATCGCTTAGTCAAAATAAAGGTGTTCCAAAAACTAGGATTCATCTGACGAAATACTTACTCGGATTCAAGGTTTCGTTTTATTTTTGATTTGTTGTCTACCAGAAACAAAATTCTGATTGACCTGGATTAGAAACCCCATCCCGTACTTGTGTGTACCAGCATCTAAAGTTGCTTTTTAAAAATATATTTTAATCGGTTTTGGTGGCACCAGATGATATTTTCTCCTTTTAATGGCCTTCTTGTAAGATTTTGTGATTTTATAATCTTTCAGAAAATGTCGAATGGAAGGAGATTTCAGAAAAGGAACGGATGGACAAAGTGAAATTATTTATTCTTTAGTTCAAGACACAGGGGGTATAGACAACGGGGTCATCATACCGGCTGATATGTTGAGCTTTGCTCGGCAGGTCGCCATGGCAATGGTAAGCTTATTCTATATTTTTTTTTAACTTAAATACCAAACCCTTAATTTAAAACTAATTTGAAGATCCGTTCATTACATTTCAAGTTATTGCACCTGTAGGAAGAATATATGATTTCTAAGTATTATCTATTTTCAAACTTTTATAACTGAATTTGTGGTTAAAGAAACTAAACTCCTTACTCAGTATTATCCATAATATTTGACGTGGATGTTGATTTTTAATAACATTTTTAAGAGATTTGATTTATTTTTGGAAGAGATTAAAATCTGTCGATCAGACATTTTAAATGTTCTGTAATTAATACGAGTACATTCAAGCGTGGATTAAGCCGTTAAATGTTAGATATGAATGACGACCAGTTGCTTTAATTTGTAGAGTAGCACACTTTATTTGACAAACGTCAATTGCCTAATTATGAGATTTGATAAAAGAAAAAGTAGTAATAATTTCTCAACTACATCCGAACACACTCAATACACTGTATATTTACCACACAAAATACTGGTTTCACTTGTATACCCAACAGCAAACTTCTCTTCAATTTACAGTCAAGTACAAAAAGAAACAATGCTATTATTCCCGTGCGCCTTAAGGAAGGTATAATCGAAAGTAGTAAATTGAAGCTAAGTATGGACCTACACACTGTTTTTTTTGTAATCACAAAAGTTAATGACATATTTTCAATCGTGTAGTGTGATTATCGGTTAAATCCTTGTATCAAACCATGTTTTACATGTTCTTTTCAATAAATATTAAATGATAATATACCTAGGTCTTTTTGTTTGTCAAAAATATTAGAATATTAGAAATTAACATCATTGTGGCGTAACTGTAATAAATAGTTTTATTTTATACAAAGAAAAATAGACTTATTTTGAAAAAAAATTTACATGTAATTATGTAGATATATACATTTTAATCGCAACATTATGTCTGTAAGTCTGTACTTAGATAAGTGCATTTAATTTATCTAATCTTGAATGACAGAGTATATATTCGTGCCTTGAAATCCTCCGAGGGTCATTTTAGGTATTTTGAATCCCTTGCAATCTACAATATAGTGAATGTTGAATCTACATAATTTACAAAGGTATGACGAATGGAACATTTCCCAACATTCTTCTTCTTCTACAGACGATTTGAACAAGACAGCGAGATCCTATATATATATTTGTTAAATTTTTCATTTGGCCTCTTTTTAATTCGATTCTTTCGGTTATGTTTTTGTTTTTTGTGAAATAATGAATTTGAGAAAAGTTTTTAGTAAACATTAAGTCTCGAAATGATATAATCAATAAAATGTAAATGTCGTTCAGCGGCTTTAAGTATGAATAAGTAATAAAAACATAAGGAATTTCGCTCTCTTTATTCTGATGGAACTCTGACATACTCCTTTTACTAGAAGCACAACAACTCTGTCTTGTTTCTCTTTGAGTCTTAGGCTATTTACACACCTATTTTTAAATTATGCGAGCTCGGAATTTTCCACGCTAAAAACAATGTGTAATTCTACTCGTCCATGGCACAAAGACAAAATAAATAGATTCGACAGAAATAGTTGTCCGTGTACTACTGTTGTTACGTTCAGATACTCTTTGATTGAAGTAGTCCTATTGATAATAAATACGGACATACTTTGGCCTTTGGTTTGGTTACGTGACCGACAAGAATGGGCCTTCAGTGCCTGGTAGGTAGATAGGTAGGCCTTTTTTGAATAAGGCCTTAAGATGCAATATTATTTAGCGCTAAATCTGCCTATTATAGGTTTTTGTTTGGCTTCAGATTTTATATAAACTATTATTTAGATATTTACTCACATGGCAGGCCTATAATCAACTCTAAATAGAAGGGATAAGTGGGTAAGACCCTGCCTCGGTAGCCCGGAGGTCTGGTGTTCGATCCCTGCATTGGCCGAGAAAGTTCATCTCGATTTTCCGGCGTGGTTTCCCCTTGTCAGTGATTAAGAACGGGGTGCCTGACAAGGACAGCTGCCTGGTCGTCCGGATGGGACGAGAAACCGAGGTCCCGTGTGCACATCAGCGTGCACGTAAAAACCCTTGGCAGTTGGAATTCGATATAAGAGTAGGCCGTAGCGCCGCTGCCCGGGCAAAATTTCCCTCATAGGACACTGTATGGCGTATGTCCATCAGGTTAGGAGCAGTGTGACGTAAAACCCCATTTCATTTCATTTCATTTCAACTCTAAATAGAGTATAACACCCACGAGCTTTAAAGTTTAAAACTTAACATTAAAATGGATAATCGAGGCAAAATGTCGCGATTGTCAAGTACTGTTTCTAAGATAATGGACAATCTATGTTACATCTTGTCATACACTCATAACTTCCTCAGAATATAGTAGATTAAATGATGTTTTATATATTATTTATTTTTTATTAAATATTTTAAAACTATTATAGCAAGACCGATCATCTCTTTATCTGAACCTTACATAATCCGGCTATAAGGAGGACAAAAACGAATTTGCGTGAGTCTTTGGAACTCGGTAAATGTTTACTTGCCTAATATAAATCCATGGTAATTGCGAGTTAAAGATTGGTGTAATATGTTTGGATAACCAAACTGAAAGAACAGATGAATAGAATAATGATTCATTTTCTATACTTCGGGGGAACCATAACTTCCGTTCCCCCACGTCCATTTTTAGTGTAATTAAAGATATCAACTGGATTGAAAGGATTGAGAAATCAATATACATAAACTTTTGAGTTGACAAGTTTTGACATATTGTTCCAATCAATAATTATTCATTGTGAAATGATTTTCATCGTGGTCTTCAACAATGAAACTATCAGACTGTTAAGGACAATTCGCCCCGATGCTATAGTTGCAATTTATCAGTAGGGCGGCCTGAATCCATTTTGACATGCTTAGAATTATAAATACATGTATTTAGATATCAAAATATGCCGAAGGTATATTTGTAGCAATAGAGTCGTGGTGACAAGGAATGAGGAGATAAGATATAGTTTGATGTTTCTAAACATATTCACATATATGCAGGTGTGTACTGATATCAACTAACATTTGATTGACATATTGGTATATGAAAAGGGTTATAGGAACCATAACATACTGGTGATATCTTTCAACAAAATCAATGTGGGTCGGAATATTCCTATTGCATCATTTGGCTTAATTTAACCAATCATTACGTCGATTGCATAGGTTCATGGTCATGAACATGCACGACGGTGCGTGATACCCTTGCGGCTATAAAGGAAGCTATATTTTGTCTTTAAATCAGACTTCGATTAGATTCCAGAGGGTTACCATCTAAGAGTCCTAGACACCGCGAGGTGTCTAGGTTGAGAAGAGTTTAGTTAGCATTGACTGTAATTGTAATATGCTTGTATGTATACCTATGCTACATAAAAGGTAAAAACGAACTGTTGCATTGTTATAACTGAAGAAGACAAACGTCTTAAGAAAACATTAAGAGGAAATACACAACGTGAAGGAGAAGAAAAGACGATCAGAGATAAATCCTAGACGATCACAAGGCTAACGGTAATATGTAGCAAAAACAAGATGCATGGGTCATACGTAGGATGTGGCGACCGGACCTACAACACACGCTCTCCACGTCAGACAAAAAGACCCATGGTGCTACATATTCCATTTGGTGCCGTGATGAAGTTTCGACCTTTAGGGTTCATACCATTTTTCGAAGAAGAAGACGAATACATATACGATTTGGTGCCGTAACAGTTTCGACGTTTAGGGTTAATATCAACTTTAGAAGAAGAAGAAGAAAAAAACATATTTGATTTGGTGCTGTAACACAGTTTCGACATTTGGGTTACGAAGTTGTTTTAGAAGAAGAATACCTATTTGTAGACGTTCAGCGAAGAAAAATCAACCGTACCATCCAGAGACGGAGAAAATTTTTGATGGAAATACGAAAACCTGATGATGATATTCGGAAAAAATCTTGGTAACTAAATTTTGTTTGTTAAATTAGACATGTTGCATTTGTTAAAAGACCGATTAATATTAATTTAAGTTTAAAAATCTAATTAGAAACAAAATTGTAAAATTTAACTGTTAGAGAATAAAGGATGTTCATTCATAAGTTTTGATGGACAGGTTTGGTAAACAATATAATATCACTGGTTATCGGGTTAACATGACCTGTAGTAAATTCGAGTAATTAAAGTTAAAGAGAGTCTCTAAGGAGTAGGTTTTAAAACAAACAAAATTTTCTTTGATATAACTACGAATTAATAAAAATAAAGAAACGGAGTAGGGAATATAACCAAGGAATAATAAACAATGATAAAGAAACGGAATAGGACTAAAATAGGAACTAATGTTGTCTCCGGATTGCAGTGGTAAGATGGCAGATCTAAGCATGACGTTTGTGAATGTTTAACTCTAGTTTTCAAGATGGCCATGCTCTCTACTGTAATTCGTTAATATGTGTTATTTGTTGTTTCGTATATAATTTTTGAGATCCTTGTCCAAAGTCTCGAGAATTAGGATTTTAGTCGAGTTAGGCTAAATGTGGGTAATTCAGCTTTTGACTAAAAGGTTGAATTGCTATTATTGTTTGGGTTTTGTGTCGTCCATGTATGTGGTTCGATACGTAGAGTAATGTAATTTTGAAGCTCTAGTCCAAGGTTTCAAAGAGTACGATAATTTAACTTTTGGAAAAAAAGTTATGGGTTATGTTAAAATCCCATGTGGTTAACTTTAGGGATTTTGGGTATAGTTTTTCGTGGAAAAAACTAAAATTATAGGCTCGTTAAATTGTGAGATTATCGCATACGAGTTTTATAGGAGTTTAAGGTGAGGATATGCGGTAGATTTTGTCCGTATATAACTATTAACTATGTGTCATTACATTTTTGCTTTAGAAACGTAATATATAGGCTACGTTTAATATATTTTTGCTGTTATACGCTGTCGACATAATACGCGATGATTAGAATGTGTAATTTGACATTAGGTCGAATTACTACAAACACAAGGTTCTAGCACCTGTGTTAATGTATATAGAATAAAAGTCACAATATAGAGGATATAGTATATTATGTGTAATTAAAAGCTAGGTATATTTTGATTGTCATGTTTAAAAAAAATACAGACTGGTGTTCCGAGTGAGTGAAGTGCACGTCACTTACTTTGGACTCAGTTCTAGATGACGTAAATAATATGGAATGTCATTCATATACGGGCCATATTTGCTTGACATTCTTGATAATGTAACACTGGTATTGTTATCAGTTTGAGCTCAGCTTGTGTCAGCGTCAGTCTGATAGGAATGTTTATAAAAACATAATTATAAATGAGTAGGTAAAAAAAAAAGGTCACATTACTGACGGGAGAATTATAAAATTATCATGGTTGAATTCTAAAACAGGAAACGCAATTATAAAATATTGTCCATTACTCAGTTCAGGTCAAGAGGTCAAAGTTAGTTTGAAGATTTATAATTAAAGGGACACATCAAAGTTTATTAATAATTAAATAAAGTTTAACTGTAATTAAGAGTAAGGTTTGCTAATGAGTGTTCGAAATAATATTAATAATAATGTTAGGTTAATAATTAAACTAAAGTTTTAAAAAGAATTAGGAATAGTTAGTTCTTGGTCTGATGGCAATGACATGTTTGATTGATGAATAAGATTGTACAAGCCAATCCTAGAAGAAAAAAGACAGTTTTCAACTTGAAACTATGGTAGCTGAAAAGGACAACTACAGAGGCAAGGAAAAATGGTTTACCAGTTTACCAAATTGAGATTTCCAGAGACAGACTTTAAAGTGAAACTGAACTTTAAACATTTGAAGTGATGTGCTATAGTGTTTTGAATTAGGACACTTGAAGATTTTAAAAAGACAATTTGTGTTTTTTGAATTTAGGTTTCGGCTTAGTGAATTTTCATAGGACTTTGAGATAGTTTTTGCATGCGATTTTTGATTTTTGATTATTTGTGTTTTTCTTTCACAGCTCTGTTGTATTGTAATCATTTCTATTTTCCTGAGGCGTGCATAATTAGTTAGAATATCTATATTCTATATATATTCTTAAAGGGGGAAGTAATGTAGCAATAGAGTCGTGGTGACAAGGAATGAGGAGATAAGATATAGTTTGATGTTTCTAAACATATTCACATATATGCAGGTGTGTACTGATATCAACTAACATTTGATTGACATATTGGTATATGAAAAGGGTTATAGGAACCATAACATACTGGTGATATCTTTCAACAAAATCAATGTGGGTCGGAATATTCCTATTGCATCATTTGGCTTAATTTAACCAATCATTACGTCGATTGCATAGGTTCATGGTCATGAACATGCACGACGGTGCGTGATACCCTTGCGGCTATAAAGGAAGCTATATTTTGTCTTTAAATCAGACTTCGATTAGATTCCAGAGGGTTACCATCTAAGAGTCCTAGACACCGCGAGGTGTCTAGGTTGAGAAGAGTTTAGTTAGCATTGACTGTAATTGTAATATGCTTGTATGTATACCTATGCTACATAAAAGGTAAAAACGAACTGTTGCATTGTTATAACTGAAGAAGACAAACGTCTTAAGAAAACATTAAGAGGAAATACACAACGTGAAGGAGAAGAAAAGACGATCAGAGATAAATCCTAGACGATCACAAGGCTAACGGTAATATGTAGCAAAAACAAGATGCATGGGTCATACGTAGGATGTGGCGACCGGACCTACAACACACGCTCTCCACGTCAGACAAAAAGACCCATGGTGCTACATATTCTCCGTTCTGACTTGAAAAGAGACGATCTCGTATATTTGTTGAACAATGAAAGTATCAGAGTGGTAAAGGGACATTTTGTCCCGATTCTGTAGTTTAAATTTATTCTTTGAAGACTATAGACAAAAACATTTCAATCCGCTTATTTTTTAGTATCAAATATATCAAAGATACCGTCTCCGTTCTTATATACTTTGTTAGGGACGAACGATCTCGACCATGTTGTGGTGAAGTGTTGCACGTGTATGGCCAACATAAAACTAAACAACATGTATCTATAATAGGTTACACAGGAATGTACTCACTTACATGAAAACAAAACATCTAGCCAAACGTAAGTATATAAATAACACAACAATATAGAAAACACCTCGAGATATATTTAACAACATGTTAATAATGAATGATATATTGTTACTTATGTCTCAAGACAATCCTAAATGAACCCTTTTCCAACAGAACCATTGATTGAATTTGAATTGGCAATTTAAAGATCGGCGTTTGTAATTCAATTAATATGTTGTGAACGTTTTGAAAATAGTATCTGCAAATGCTAATATTCAAGGCGAAAAATTATTCACTCCAAATTATTGACATAGTTAAATACAAAATTTATTAATTTTACTAACCGGCATAAAAATCAAATATATATGATATATATGATCTGCATGTCAAAACAGCACGGCACATTTTTAGATAGCGGCACAGCACCGGACAATGTTTGCGCGTGTCCTTCCCACAAAACTACTCTCTCTTATTCATTAAAATTATAAACCGGGGCGCCCCTTTTAATAGAAAGTACCACAGTCTTTTCTATGAGCTATGTGAACTTTGTATAAACTGTCAAAGATATTTAGGACCATCAGTTTCCTAGTCAATATAAATTGTTTCAATGACATTTAGAAATTGAACTGGAATACAGAGGTCACAATTCTATGGAATACACTTGTAATATTAATGAGCACTAGAGAAGCTTAAACGAAACGTTGCTCATTAATAATATTATAAGCATAATTAGTATTGTATTCCATAGAATTCTGACCTGTATAATCCTGGTTAATATAGGGAATAACAAGAGAGACACTTTACAATTTTTTTTAAATGCTGTCAGGTAGAAATAAGCATGTTACTTTAAACATACGTCGTCAGTCAACTTTACCTTCTCATAACACAATACTAATGATCAACAATTTGTTGTACGTCTATAATTAGCAGATTAGTGAAGGTACATTCTTTTTTATGGGTCGGCCATTAGTCTGACTTTGGATCAGACAGCTACCGTGCCATGCTTTTTTCCCCCTACTATTCCATTAGTTGTTCGTCTGAAAAGTAAATTTGTTGACGTAACGTTTTCCCAATTGTCTGTATTTCCTTTTCATATCAATAAATAATTCAACTGAAAATTATGATGGTGTTTTCTTTAAAAGGATTTTAACTAACAATAAGGCCCTAATTTCCACAGCGTCTTTAATAGCGACAAGATATGACTGAAAGGTACCGTTCAATGAATAAATGTATCCGAAGAAAAACGACAACATAAACTATATAGACCCTAGTGGCCATGTTTTAAAGTAACATTACTTTAGATGTTACAAATAGTTTCTTAACAGGGTGCCCACGTAATGCAACCTATTCCTAGTGGTTGGACTAAACCAACATAATGGTTCTTCAAAATTATATCTTTTGGCTAAAATACGAGTATAGTGTACCTTTAAAGTTGTTTGCTTGTTGGTTTTATGCTATTGACGTCATAGATGTTTCAGGCGGCTATGCAAATCCTGGCAAATAATGGCAGATGAGTCAGACTATGTTGTTGAGAATAGCAGAAGAAATTCTCGTATGGGTCGTCAGATACATCCTGACAAGCTATTTACGAGATGTGCATGCTTAAATATAGTCGCCGAATTCCTTAACTTGTAAAACCCAAAGCCCTCACTAGTTGAACTGTGATGGGAGGTCTTATACTAAGAGCGTAGGGTTTTTTTTTATCAAATTTCTTGACATGGCAGATTCCTACAACAGAAGTTGTACATAAGACATAATTAGCTGTTGACATGGTTAAATTGTTTCAATCTAGTTGTTTCAAACCAGAATCAAACTTTGCCTTCTACTATTTAGTTTCTGTTTCTTTTTTTTTCTATCTCACTTAAAGAGACATTGTCAGTATTTAAAATTAATTTATTTAACTAGGCGATAAATACACCGAAAGATATTCTCTTTAATAGTTTATTCTATCGGTATTCCATGTTCACTTCATTTATTTTAATGGTTAGAGGGATACTACCATAAATTTCTCTATATTTTTCAATATTCTTGTAATAAATTCCACTCACCAATTCAATTGATATGTTGCACGAATTACGGGAGTCGAGAGACGATCTTAGGCCCAACAAGGATATGGTTGCATGCGCTCTAATTGAAAATTACAGACGGAGACATTCTGTGATGATCGAGTCTGACAGATATACAATGCAGACGTTGATGAACGTATATTCTTCTTTTTAAAAAACAGATTGCACTTTTTAATTCTTTTGTTTTTTGATATAAAGCAACGATAGTTGATATCTATTTTACTTTCCTTTCAGGAATATTTGGCTGAAAAGAAATATGTTCACCGTGATTTGGCAGCAAGAAATGTATTATTAGATCATAACAAAGTGGTAAAAGTCTGTGATTTTGGACTGTCGAGGGATATATACAATGATAATGAATACAAGAAGCTGACTAATGGAAAATTGCCTTTGAAATGGATGGCTATTGAGTCGTTACGAGATCGAATATTCACCACTTCTACAGACGTGTGGTCATTTGGTATACTACTGTGGGAGATTGTTACTATGGGTAAGTTTATTCGTTCTTAAAAACAAAAGGAATTGGGATGATTCGAAAATATTATTTACGTCATTGTCTGGAAATTGTGAACAACAGAAATCGATATATATAAGTTCTTAAAAACAAAAGGAACTTAGATAATTCGAAAATATTTTTGACATCGATATATATAACTTGCAGAAAAGAAACGTTACACAGCTTGTATATAGAAATAAGAATAGTCTGAGAAAGGATGGATATTTCATTTGTTAGGTTGTAAGTACAGATCACATCATGTCGAATTAACCCGTTTTTTGAGTGTTCAGTCAGTCAAATGGAATCGACTGTTCGTTAGATAACACAATTGTATTGAGCCTTCCATTTTTTGTAACTATTTGTTTTCTTTCATCTGGTATATCACATAACACATTTTCTGCCATTAGTGAACTATTAGTTAGGTCATTATTTCTTTTTCAGGTGCTTCTCCGTATCCAAATATTGCTCTAGCCGATTTATATTATATATTATCTAATGGTTATAGAATGGAAAAACCTAGTAATTGCTCAGACGAACTGTAAGTTTAAGAAATTGCTATATAGTCTTTTATTTTGTATTTAGCTAAAGAATGATCAAAGTTATCGGTAAACCAAGCACTGTTCACCAAATTAAGAATTCCTATCATCATATTTATAAGCCTGCATACAGTCGGCAATAGTGGTCGCGTGTCGGGTTTAGATGGTACAAGAAATAGGTGCCGGTCTAACATCGTGGGATTTCGCCGAGATTTCCTCAAAAGAAAGAATTGGTGCCGTTAAACCCCCGTTCATTCTTGAGTTTTTGGTCTGTGAATTAGGGCAAAACGTTGACTCACCTTATATGCAATTCTGCTTGGCTCATTCAAAACAAAACCTAACCAAATAGGCGTATGCATGTAACGGTTTCGTTGCTAATACTTGGGATATTCTATTGTAAGTTTAGAAATAGAAAGATTCTAATTCGAGTCTACTTTCTTATGATTTCAGCTATAGAATAATGCGACAGTGTTGGGAAGATCATCCAAGCGATCGTCCAACATTCCTAACTCTACGATTGATGCTGGAAGAATTACTGGAACAAGACTGCGATTATCTTCTCTTGGATAATATCGACGTTCCCTTAAATTTGTCTGAAAACAGCAGTAACCCTATAGACAATTCAAATCCCAGTGGAGGGGCGACAGCTGCCCGACCCCCAGTGTCGACACCACCACGCCCTGCTTACACAGTGCGGAAGGACAAAAATCTGAAAGTTAACGTCTGTGTCCACGATCAATCAACAGAGAGACTGATATACCGACCATCTGAGTCCGATTCAACGTCCAGTCCATGATGACGGATTCCTCACCCTCCTTGTTTGTTAATCTATTATCTTTGTTGTGTATATAATTGTTACACTGTGATTTGAAAAATTCACTGGACTGGACTCCGTACTTGTTATAGCTATGTGTTTTATCTGGAGCTGAAGTCGTCAGGGTTGTGTTTTTAATGAACCTGTGCCATCCCTCCACAGATATTTTATCACTATAACTATTATTATTATTTTAGCCGAGGTGTTAAATATTGTGTTCAGTATTATAACGTGGTGTTTTTCTAAAAAAAAAAGTGAAAAATTCTGCTTGTACATTTTACGGAAGTGAAAAAGTGACCACTGGAAAAGGAAAACGTGTGTGCCTTTTATGTCTTGTATTATGTGATCATGAAGCCAAGACAAGGACAGTATATAAGTTGAGCAGAAATGACTGACTCCCAAATAACTTTACTGGAAGTAGCAACTTAATGGGATATCGAATTCGTCTGGTTAAAACCTGTATACCTATAAATAGTTTCATATCTTGATTCCTTCCTTTTATTTAAGTGTAGCCAAAAAAAGAGCAAAAACAGAAGCCTATATTTTCTATCAAGTATATCCATAATTATACTCATCATCATATTTTTATCCGATGGAGAATGAATGGTTTATAGATATCAAAATATCAACCAGCAACATTTTATAGATTTACATAAAGTATTTGATAGATTCCTGATTTTGCCAATATTTCAAGTTGCTACAAACAATTTCAGACTGATCTTGAAAGTGGAAAATGTTATATAGCACTTAAAATAGATCTGATAAAAAGACTAAAAAGACATAATATGGAGAATGGAATTGACGTTTGTTCCCTTAACTATAGTGCTTGTGTATATAAAACGTTTCTTTTTTTAATTTATATTTTAATTTATTGAAGTAAAATGTGTGTATTATAATTCTTGTTAGATTTTTAATGCTTTGTTCAATTTTATGAGAAATAAAACAAAAATGTTTAATTGTTTTTAAAGACTTCGCAGTTTAGCTGATGTTTCCGCCACATTTGTTATCCACAGAACGTACGCCATCTGTAGTGCGGTCCAAAACCCCTTTGTTTGACCTTATTGGATGAATGTGAAGCGGTCAGATTTGTTGTGGAGAAAAATAAGCTAACGGCGAATGCTTTCAGCTTGAGCTCTCTATTCGATGTCTCTTGCTCATTATCTTGCCTTCTTCAACGAAATGAGTTACACCGGTGGTACGTAGTAGTATTAGACATAAAATATATTTTAATATTGAGTAAAATTGTTAAAATTATTAAAGAGGTTGTAATTAAGATTACGGTTCTTCAACTGTGGTTTATTTTCTTAAATATATGTAGTTTAAATGTAGTTGTCAAATCATATCATAAATTCCTGGATAATTAAGGTAACCATATTAATCTTTCTCGATTAATGAATAGGGTTTCTCAACGGAATTGAGTAAATATAGACTCGAGTATCTAAGCAGTATTTTACAACAGTATTGGCGGAATTTGTGTAAGTATAGACCTGATTATCGAAGCGATATTTTTACAACTTGATTGACGTAATAAATATAAATGTTTACTCTTAAGAGATTCTGTTGTCGGCATTTTTATAAATGGGTAATATTTTGACATCATAGTTACAGAATAAATTCTATTTCAATAACTAAATATCGCGAAGTCGGTAATGACCCTTTAACTTCTTAAAACGTTTTAATATATAATTTCCTTTCATAAAATATAATATTATAATTTAAAGTCATGGCTCAAATGTATTTAAATTTTAGAATACTAGGTTCAAAGCATAAAAACTGAATCTCAATTTCTTTATGGGTATTATACTAGTCTTATATTGAATATATAGTTGGTTGGTTAAAACGGGTATGAATTGTACACAATGATAAAATCAGACTCAGACTGCTCAATTAATAATTTAGACATTACCATTACTTTATAGATAAACACGTAGATAAAATATTTAGAATTGATATTATTAAAAAAAATATATTATGTACTTTGGCACCAACAATACTCTTCTAATAGTCATACTTTCGAATACTTGGCATTCAAGATAAATTAATAATTCATACTTGATTCAGAGATATATTATATTAATGTTTTTTTTAAGGTTTGGGAATACATGTAGTTTCACGGATGTTGAAGTTGTTGTGATATCTTAATGAACAAAACTAGGTTTATAATTTCGATTAGTTTAGAATATCGAGATCTGGAATAGAATTATTTTCTTATAATCCAATAAATACATTAGTTTTATTAATCATGATTATCTGAAATATAATATTAACTGAAAGCTAGTATCTAGCCCACGGAAATAAATTTAATTGTACAATTTCAGAATACAAAATACCTAATTTTAAAAAAGATTGTATTATTTTACATATTTTATTATTTAACTAACAAGGGTGATGTATTGTAATTTCATATTTATAATTTTCCTTTCTAGATTTTTTTCAAATCGAACATATCAGCTTCAGTACTTTCTATGCAAATGTATGATAAAAAAAAAATACATTAACGTAAAAGAAATTGGAAATAAATCGCATTAGCTTTCTAATTTGAAATAGATTTTAGGTTATCTTATATTGTAAATTAGCCAATACATTAATTAGTAAACTATATTAATTGCTCTAATGTATTTTCCCTTTGATGAAATGTTATTAATTTCATGGTAGATAAAGATAAGAAGAATGTATGTTATTGAAGATAAAAATTTATGTCGGTATAATCATAAGGGTTATATCGGTATAATGTAAATTTAAATGATGTACATGTATATTCTACTGGCTGCCTGAGCGATTAATGTTTAACGAATAGGGCTGATTATATGATATTATTATTATAGTAAATCTTTAGGGTTCGTTTAATAAAGTAACATTGAAAACCCTTAATTCTCACCTGTGTTGTTTTTCCTTCGTATTCTCATTCATCATACGGTAATCAGATTGTAAGTATTTTCATAATTGTGTAAAAAAAAATTGCAACGCCCGGCGAGTAAAGGTTGTATGGTCAGGGAACCAAGCACGCTTAAATCTAGATAATATAACCGATTGGCCAGTGTAAGCCGGTTTGTCTCTATAGCAGAGATAACATATCTGCAAATTGATAATACCGTAACTTACATCTGAATGCCTCTAACCGGTCCTAACACTGACCATTAAAAGTTGTTAGACACCCTTTTCTCCATGAGGGTACTCTTATATTAGCCGAAAGAGGTTACGTAAAATATCGTCAGCGATAGCCCTTCGGCGGAAACGGACGTTAAATAAAGATATTTCGCACACGCATGTAAAGTCAATGTTAAATTCAATGACATTTTGATCATTTTCGACTCTAGGAAACTAAAATTACCAGGATGTTTTTCTGTAATTGAAAATAGAATTTATGTTAATTGAGAGAATTTCTGTAAATTACTGGATAAACAAAATACGGATAAAATTTTCCGGGTAATTTTTGTTTCCGGAATTTTTTCCGTTTTTTCACGGATATTTTTGTTACAGTGTAGACGAGGTGGGGCGGTCTTTTGAATTTTTGACCCCCAAATGACCATTCATGCCTCCGCTCTTTGAAGATTTAGCTCCACCATGACGGGGTTGGGGAGGGTTGTTTTTTTAGATGGCCCCGTACTTTGGCCTTAGAAAATGGTCTGGGGCCTGTAAAATAACCCTTGGTTGGAATTCGGTATAAGAGTAAGCCCAGTCAGTGCAGAACCGGACGCTAAACTCCGTTTCATTTCTTTACTAATCTAACTGCAGTTAAGCCCTTGGTTGGAATTCGATGTAAGAGACCGCAGCGCGCTGAATGGCGTTTGCAAGTCTTCATTAGCCCAGTCAGGGAACAGGACGTTAAACCCCGTTTCATTTCTTTGTTACTAATTTGACTACAATAAAGATAACGAAAAGGTTCCATTTGTTCAGCTTTAATTCAGCAATTTTCAACCAGTGTTGGGTTTGTTGTAATGTGATTCTGACATTCAAGGTATTAAATATTCTGTAACAATCGTCATCTAGTAGTTTAACCCAACAATAATTATTCTGTTATGTTGACACTGACGTGGTAGGGATATATTGTTTCCCACATAGCAACTCGTTACTTGAATTCCAGCTGCCACGGTATATGTGCATTCCAATTTGGACCTTGATGCACCTCGTTTTTTGAAACTTCAAACATCCAACTGAGACAATCTAGTCGAGAGTTCTGTGCCTTTACCGCTCGGCTCTGCCACGCATGTTCCTAGAGTTAAGCATGTGAAGGCTTCCATTGCTGGAATCATCTGAAATGCTTTTAACAGACATCCGAAATCTATATTCTATCGGTCAGGTATTCGATCCATGTATTGGCGGAGAAAGTTAATCCAGATTTTCCGGTGTGGTTTCTCCTTATCAGTGATGCAGGACGGAGTGTCTGACAAAAACAACTGTCCAGTCATTCTGATGGGATGAAAAACCAAGGTCCCATGTGCACATCGACATGCACGTAAAGGTCCCTTGGTAGTTGGAATCCGATATAAGAGTAGGCCGTAGCGCATGCCCGTCTTCATTAACCCGGCAGAAGAGAAGGACGTTATTCCATTTCATTTCTCTATTCCATCTCGAGCTTCACATATTTTTACTACTCGAGAGAAACGCTGATGACATCGCCCTCCATTAGTGGGGCCAGTATTTTATAACCCCCATTTACTATTCTAATAAAAATACTATATGCATCCAGCATTTTCTGTAAGGGTGTGCAAACTAAAAATTGTTTTGGACTAGTCCATCCTGAGCCATTTAGGAGATAAACACTTCCTGTTTCGCATTTAGAGGGGCGTTATTGTCCAATAGACATGTCCTGAAATCATTAGGACCAAAGAGGCGTAGGGTTAGTTTATGTGTAAATTAAGGGAGCTATAGGCCAATATACAACTGGTAGTAGTTTTTTCTTTGATGTCCATAGCAGTTATATCTCATAACAACCTCTCATGACGTCATCAGAGGTTGATATATTCGGTTCATATCAACCGCTGATGACGTCATGGCACGTTGATATTTCATATCAACCGCTGATGACGTCATCCAAGGTCGATATATTCGGCTCATATCAACAGCTGATAATGATGACCGAAATAATACAAAGAAAACAGACATAAAATTTTATTCTTGACAATAAAAAAAAAGTTATGGTACAGTTTGTAGCATGCAGTAACGAGATAGACGGTGTACTTATCGGTATATTTAAATCGGTTATCCATACTCCATGTCTAAGATATCGTTCAGAATTTTCTTTCCGCCCACATTATTTCTCCACACAATGCAAGACTTGAAAGTATTTATCGCTCAAAAGTTCCTTTGTAAAGTATTTTTGGATACAGTCCACTTAAACCAGTCGGTGAAATCCTTCTCTGAAAATACCTAAATTTCAATCACGGTTCATTGTCACAAATATCGGAAAAGATTGCCTTTTGATCCAAATTTTCTTCAGGCTATGGATAGATCCTCATCATATTTGCATCCACATCTATTCCATCGTCAATATGATGACTAAAAGGGATTGATTATTCGTCTGACTTCGTTTAATTATCCGCTTTGTTCTTGCTTTCAATTCAAAATGGCGATGTGTAAACAAAAACACGCGCATTATTACATCGGTAATTCTCGCTATTTGGCGGAAACTACCGAGCAATTATCCAATCACTGTTGCCTTTTTTAGAAGAGTCCATTAAATTTAAGGGTGAACGTTGTATATGTCAGATATAAACCTACTCTCCCTCGGATTGATATGATAGAGAACCCTTGGGCTTCGCCCGCGTGTTCTCTATCATATCAACCTTGGGTAGGTTAATATCATATACGTAAACTTTTTGTCGTCATTTGACTAAAAAAAGGAAGTCTGTAGGAAAAGCCACTACTGCGTCTGGAGTAAGACGGAAGACATCAGTAGTGGAACCATTTCTACTATGGGGTATGTTTCTTTACCTGGCGACCCCTGGCGTGCTCACCCTCTCATCACACTGCTTACAATATACGTACTGTTTAGATACCAAAAGAGGTAAGGAAAACCCAAGAAAACAAGTCAACAGTGAAACTGATGTTCCCCACCGAAATCCCCCAATAAATAGGTAACGCATATTAATTAATTGCATACTCATCTTTTTCAAACAATACACTAAGTTTCGTCACTCTTCATCAAATGGAATCAAAGTTATCTTGTCCCAAAGCATCGACCAATGAAATTGCTTAACAACTCTGCTTAGCTTTAGCGGTAAATATCAATCACTGAACTCGGTCAAGACATTCACCTAATAGACACCCATACCTTTATTAAAATAGCATTATGCAAGAGCAAAATCTGCTTATTACAGGTCTTTCTTTAGGCCTGAAATGTTATCTAAATAATCAATTAGACATTAATTAACATATCCAGACCATAATAAACTCGTGATGTCAAGGCTATCCTTCGATGTTGGCGGATTTAAATCGTATATGCCGCTTAATGGCCGTTGATAATTAAATCAATCAAGTGGATAATCGAGACTATGCTGTTTATATTAATGATTTGAGTAATGATGACCGAGGCTATGTGAATATTTCAAACGCTTTTTTCTCGGCTAATAGTGGATCAATTTGACTGAAATTTTCAGCAAATTACCTTTACACTATCTTTTTTAAACTATTATAGTGAGAACTGCCATCTCTTTATCTTATCTCCCATAATTTAACTTTAAGAGAAGAGATATTAAGTACCAAAGTCTTGGTCAATAAAATTGCTTATCGCTATTAGCCTCGGTAGAAAATTTTCACCGGCCAAGGTATTGATAAAATGCACCTATACTCGGAGTTTCATCGTTATCAACCTATTAGAAACAAATTAGTATTAGTGGAAAAATAATTGCAATTAACCGAACTCTATCAACGCAAGGCAATTTTGAACATTCTACCTCAATTGGAAGGAGAGTTATTATGTTCAAAAATTTCGATCAATCATATTGAAGTCTCTACTTTGCCTAACCAGAAAATGCTCAACATCAAACTTTGTTAAGCATTGATGTAATGAAACTATACACAAAAATTCACCGCTATCAGTCAATTAGAATCAAAGTTGTCGAGTTCCAAAGTCTTGACCAATCAAATTGCTTACCGCTCTGCTTACCCTGGCCCTAAAATACCCATTATCAAGCTTAGTCAAGGTATTGATGTGATGACATTATACACCAAGTTTCGCCTAATTAAAAGCAAGGCTGTCGTTTCCCAAAGCATCAACCAATCAAATTGCTTGGAACTCCATTACGGCAATCACCTGGTGAACGCCTGCACCAAGTTTGAACATTTTAACTCACTTAGAAGGAGAGTTATTGTGTCCAAGGCCTCGCCCTATCAAATTGCTTATCGCTCTGCTCACTCTGAAAATACTCATTGTCGAACTTTGTCAAGGTATTGATGTAATGAAACTATACCAAGTTTCATCACTCTCACTTAAAGCCCCAATAACACTCTTGTTGTAACTGAAAAATATGTCCCAATCTTCATTCTGGTCAACAAATCGTATTATTTTAGAATATTCCAATTAAATGATGATATACATGTAAATTTCATCTTAACACACCTAATTTAAAAAATTGGAAAAATTCAACCAATTGATTTGAAAAGTCTAACGTAAACCTTTTCAAATGTGACTTGAATTTTAAAATATTTTCGAACCCTCTGGACTAGTAAAATAGGTTGTAATGGATAATTAACACAACAGGTAGGACACTTAAACATCTAGTACTTAGAATAAGGGTATTATTTATTTTCTGGAGCTACCAAGCCAGCAAGAATGTTATTGTCCCTTTAAAAGCATCAAGAAATAAAATTGCTTATCTATGCTTACCCTAAGCAGAAAATGTCATCTTCGGACTCCATCAAGGGATTCACACAAAAGACACTCATACGTAGTTTGAACATTCTATTTCAATTAGAAGGAAAGTTATTGTTTCCCCAAAAGTTTAGACGGACAGACAGCCTAGCCTGGTAGACAGGCAGATATGCGGACGGACCCATTTTGATAGTCCCCTGCTTTCTTTGAAAGGTGTTGGACAATTAAGAATTAAAAGGGCTATCACATCTTCATCTCAGAATTTATGCATTTATTTCAATTTTCGACTTTCATAAACTCACGATGTTAGTTCTAAAACACCACTTGAAGTCTTATTCGCAATCAGAATATTAAAAAAAAGTTATATCACGCTGTGTATAAATTCCCTTTAGCACAAATTCAGAGAAACTAATCTTAATAATTTCATAACAATTTTTCAATGTTCGTTATTTGATAACGGGGGTCAACTTCTAACGAGTATACCTATTGATCATTTTTGAAAACAAATCTGTAATTTCTTGATGAAGCAATATATTTTCTTTTTAATTATGGAATGGATCTTATCAATTTAAAGATAGTTACTTCAACTTGTGCGATGGGTTTTGGGTACATACTCCTTCTTACAATATGCATGTACATTCTTGAGTTCGAACTCAATCCAGTGTTTATTCCAGGCAGCTAATATCACAAGAGCAATTTGATTTCTCGAAATGTTATTTTGTGTTTTTATTTGCGTCGCTTAGTAAATGGTTAGATCCGTCGCGGTTATGGGATGGATTCCCACAAACTTGCATAAAAATATTATAAAATATATAACTTGAATGGTTTTGATTGCCTTAAAACACGATCAGTTGTTTCATATTAGGCTTGATTTAAATGGCTAAACACGGCTGTCTTTATAGAATTAACCATGAATTCAGAAACGATTAGTATTCATATATCATACTTGAGACACCGTATACCTTTATTTAAAATTTGAGTAAAGGTAGATGTAAATTATATTTTGGTATAAATTACAGAAAAGTATATACATCATATCGCTGTAAGACATTTAGACAAGTTCCCCATCGTTTCACGCCAATGGTTTCTTTTTTTAGATAATATTTTCTCCTAGTCCGATTGATTTATATTCTCTACCCATGTAACACGTATAATGTAACCAGCGATTCCCTTCGTTTTAGTACTTAATTCGATTCACAGAAGGCGTATCTATACATTACGTTGACTGTTTCAGTAATGTCAAACTTTCAAGACCACGACGAAGCTTCCTAATTGCTCATTGCATTTGACGGTATTTTAATCTTTGCTAGTTTGATTGGGGGTGGCGACGAGGGCAGTCAGTATTTCCTTAGGGTGTTTTTCCCCTGAACGTTCATCAGTTCAAAACTCATATCCTAGTTTTAAATAATATTTCTTTTATATAAGTCGTGGAAATACATAGCCCAATTATCGTTTCTAAACTGCTGCGATCAACCAGAATGTAGATTAAAGGCCCGACGGGTCTAAAAAGAATCAAAACAACCATAATGCTGAAGATTTTATTTTACAATGTATCAAGGATCTTCCTCGACAACTTTTGAGTTTCTATGTGTAGAATAAGACATCAGTGATTGTAGACGTCTACCAGTAGAAGTATTTTGATTCTTTCCGTTAATTTCGGTTTATAGAACTGTGTTATTAGAGATGACACTAAAGGGTATCAGATGTCATTTATGTTTCTATTTTACCGAGCTAATTAAGATTTAATCTATGATTTATCTCCTCATTGTTACCTTCTATATACGTCTTACATTGTATATCTTAGATCTGTAGAATAGACATACAATACTCCCCTAAATTAGCTGGCACCACCACTTAAACACGATTTCTTTTCTTTTACCTTTTGACAAGTACTAAACATTGATAAACAGCTTTTTAGTACATCTAGTTGTTTACCGAACTTCTCATCGTTCATCTTACATCAATAAACAACACAACATCATGACATACCGTAAGGCCACGTACTGACGTCAAAGCCGATCAGGCGGAAGTGGGATTGGAGAGTTATCGGACGTATTGATACACTCTCCACCTGTCACGGTACAGAGAAAACTTTTCACGCAGGAAACAACCTTGATAAGACAAGACTAATCTGATCAAAGTCAAAAAGTATCCAAACTTACGTGCGATGGTACATGTAGTTATTTATGTTTGTTTATCATTATTTTGTTACGATAATTTCAAACATAATTTTAAGAAAGTATAAAAGCCACGGAGGATTTGAAATTTATACTGGCGAAAACAGATATGCCAGGGATATTAGTTTTTTGGTAAAAGCTAATATTTAAATCTAAACGAAGAGTTAATTTAATTAAATATTTTTAGATGTCTAGCTATCGTTTTCCCACACCACGGACAATAAACACTATTATGTTCATATTAAAAATTGACCGGGTAACCGTACAAATAACATCAAGAAGTACCCATACTTGATAAGACGATCCGATACTTCGATTCTTTTTAACCACATCACCCAAGTACCGACTCTGAAACGCAGTGGTGTGTTTTACCGTTGCTCCCGGGGTCCAGTTGATGCATAAAGATAGAAACTGGACAAACGTAAATAAATAGTTACCATAGACTATGGTGCTAATATGAAATGAAATATGGTTTGAAGCTCCACTTTTTCTGGATTGCCTGGGCTGATGAAGAAGGGTGTGTGCCATGCAGTGTGTTATGAGAGAAAATTTGCGCGGACATTGGCGATATGATCTACTACTATTTCGAATTCCAACTGCCAACGGTTCTTTTTCGTGAACGCCAATGTATACACGGGAGCTCAGAACGACTAGACACCGTTCCTTACTAGGTCCTCCGCCCTGCACCAATGACACAGGGGAAAACTCGCTGGAAAAATTCGAAAAATTTTCTGTGCAAACACCGGAAGTGAACCCGACCCGAGACCTTTCCGTTAGCGAGCCAGTGCGCCTTCCACACAGAGCAACATTAGCTCCCGGAGGATATATTTGCTAGATAGGCGCGTCGATCCAGGATTAAAAACAGCAATACGTATTTGTTTCAATACCCTATAACCACGTTTCTCAACCTTTTCTCACCGCTCACCCCTAAATGAATTCTCAACCGACCCATTTACCCCCAGAGTTTTGAGGAGGTTACTGACCGCGGAGCCGCGGCCGGCGAAGCTGGTCACCGCGAGCGCCGTAGGCGCGAAGCCCGTCGATGGGGGTCACGGGGGCGGGGGGGAGATCTCACCTCTAGGAAATTTTTAGAAATTGGAGCCCGCAAATGTGATTTCCAGCCATTTCAGGCACTCTTCCGGCGTTTCATAGGAACTTGAAAATGACCCTTTTCTATAGAAGCCATCCGACATGAACCGCGGATCCTTGCGCGGGCCTGCAAACCCTGACCACATTGACATTGAATATGGAATGAATACGGATCGAAGGTGAGATTCAATAATCACCAAATTTATATTTTAATGAAAATACGCTGTTTCCAGTTCAGTGCGAAATTTGCTCCTGGTGATTGTCACAAACGATTTTTTTTATTCTCGGGACAGTGTTTGAGAGTGCTAATCTCAACTGCACAACCTTTATATCATGATCATTTTTGAAGTTACTGGGAGTGTGGTCATTCACCCCCTGGATGCCAGCCATTCCCCCCTTGGGGGTGAATTCACCCCAGGTTGAGAAACGCGGCCCTATAATAAAGTCACTATTAATGTAAAAGACCAAACATGACACAGGTAGATACCGTGAGAAATGAAATGGGATTTAACGTCCTACTTTCCTGCACGATACTTTGAGAATCGGGGATTAAAAAGAAAGAGTACAATAATTATGGGGCGTGTGCGAATTTCTTAAATTGTGGCGCACAATTACACAGACGCTAACAAATCATAAAAAGTTAAATAGTCAACATGACAAAAAAAATTACTGAAGGCCAATGTTAGTATTTTAATGAGAAAAACAAGGAAAAAACCCATTAAGTGAGAATGGTAAGTATTCGGCAAATGTGAGAAACGTTCAACTAGTTGACAATCAGATGATTTTTTGAACGGCTGGCTTTGTTTTAATTGGCAGTAAACTTATTGTACATGGCTATAGACGCCATTAACCAGTAAAATAAAGGCCATTAATCAATTTGTCATTCAAAATTCAGTTACATGTATAAGCGGACTGTTTTGAAATTATTTTCTTTTTGATGACTGCAGTAGAGCTCTATATTAATAATATTCCCGTCACTTTAATCTGCACTGAACTGGAAATGAAGATAAATCCACAATTTGTTTTTGGACACCCTACAGACCACAATTTTCATCTGGTTTTCAGGAGACTTGAAATAATTATATGTTTATCTTTTCAAGTTTTCGATTTCGGTTGACATTGACATGTATCGGACCGTAACTTCCTCGATTATGTACCCGCTTTGTACGAAAATTCGTGTTGTATCCAATTTTGATTAAACTAAAAATGTATGTTTATATACAAAAGATCTTGGTTCCTGTTGATATTGACGCATGTCGGACTGTAACATTCGGGATTATTGCAGCTTATTGCAAGCTTGCACAACAACCACTTGTTTAATATAAGATCAATGTTACCAATGTTGCCTACGGTGAAATTGTGGAGATCGCTCTGTGAAAATCTTCAGGCACTTGAGGCTGTGGTGGTCAGACTGAATGATACTGTTTATATGACACAACGAGGAGTCATTGGGACATGAAGAACCCATGGAGATACCATGTACAAAGCTTCAACCAAATAATCCAAACTTTCAACGTAAGCAATTGAGAAAAATAAATTTTCATATACTTAAACCCAAAAAAGGTCAAAATTCGATAAAGATAATTAACGGAATCCTACGAAACCCGAGCTTGGTCCTTAACTCTGCTATGTACATTTTGACCACATTTATCAATCGTAATCGCTTGCCTCCGTTTCGACCATATCCAATTTTTTGGCAAATGTTGAGAACTATTTCAATTCATCATATCGATGAGTTGGGTGGAATAAAAAATATTCAGAGATTCAAATTTCACAATATTGTAAATTTGTTAACGATATTTAGAGGCTGTAACTGATGACCATGTATAGGACCCCTAAGATGAGATTAGACATGGTCCGACTCGGGGGAACACCCCAGAAATTTTGCTTAGATTTGTCAAATATTTACTTCACCTATAGGACCTTTGCTTCTAGAAAGTATCGGCCATAAAACTGATGACCATACTTAAACCGCGTGTGGGTGTTTGCGTGGGATGGGATGGGGGTGGGCTCTAAGTTGCTGTCGTGGCTATATGTCCCAATAGTACAAAGCCTGACCTTTTAATCAAATGGATGTCAACTACAAGTTCAGTTTGTCAAAGCTTTTGTAAAATTATTTGGTCGTTCCAAATGAAATATCTTAAACTTTAATGATATAAAAAACATCAGGAAAACAAACATGACAAGCGGCTGAAAAGTGCAGGCAAAATCTATTGTTTACCCCGGTTTAGAGGACTAAATTTAGGGTCTCAAATCAAGAGTTCTAGGTATTCAGAGGTCCCTATCCACTATAATCCAAAACGGTAATAGACTAATAGTTGAATAAAGGGGAGCAACTCTTACGATACTGCCAGGGCTCTACAAGCAATTATTTGCATATTGACCTCAATTAGTAATCCTTTTAACATTCTCGTTAAAATTTTACATGGGTGTGAAGTTCAATTCTTTACTCGGACAATTTGATGTTGGGGACGGGATGACACTTCGGACACTACGAACAGAGACACTTTACATCTCTTATTCCTCTTCTATAATATCGCCAATATAAACCACAAAAAGATACATTATGCAAGATTTCGATAAGGAGCCGACCTCTCTTGTTATATTAGCTCAAAATTAAAGGCTTGCTATGACGCCATCAGAGAGAGAAAAATGGGGTTTAAAGTCCACTCAACACAACTAGGTCATTTCGATTAGGGGTCTTTAGCAGTGGGAGGAAACTGGAGTGCCTGGAGGAAACCCACGAGGTTGAGAAGGCGCCCCTATCTCCATGCCACATACGCTCACACCAGGGCTCTAAACCACAGCCGCAAGCCAGAGGTGACCGGCCAGCTAGAGGTCGAAGCGCGGCGCTCTAGACCACTAGCCCCCCCCCCCCCCCCCGCCGCCATCATTGGTGTAGTTAGTCCATTATAATTATGTTAGAATGTATGAGTGATCGTTAATACCACCCACAAACTCTCTCTTATTAAGACAATACTATCCATTATTTTATACTTTTTCGGACGTTTTCTGTTAATAATGGTCTCTTTTTTAATAATGTTTTTTTTTTTATTATTAGCAAGAAAAGTAAACGAACAACAAAGAAATCTATGTATCATAATTTTATTGTAATATCGTAAACATTTTATTCCCACAATTAAAATTACTAATGAAAATTCTACATATTCGAGACCTACCCTCGCTTTACCAACTTAAAGTTAAATTTTTTTTGAAATGGCGAACTGTTCTAATCTAGATAAAATCTCGAGTATCCGATGTCATCGAGAGTTGTTTATGGTCTTGTTTTGTTAGTAAATGTCTATTTAATAGTTTATACATTTCAGGATTTAGCTCTTGCATAATGTATGTTTAAGAGGAAATAATCACCAGCCCTAACCCTACTTATCACAAAATATTGGAGTTATGATGGTCATTCCTAGTTTTGAAGACATTGTATCATATATCCATGATCAAGGAAGACTTCGACTTCTCTTTCTGCAACACTTTGCTATTGACTTTGCCTTGGCACGTACCAGAGGTAACGACTAATACACTGAACTACTACTTTGTATTATGGGTTTTAACTCTGACAACGCATGGTCGTTCGGATGGGACGGAGCACCGAGGTCCCATTTGCACATTGACATACAGGTAAAATTACCCTTGGGGGTTGGAGTTCGATTTACGATTAGGCCGTAGAGCCTCTGTCCGGGCAAAGTTTCACCCGTAGCACAAGTATGACGTATGTCCGTTTTCATTAGCCAAGTCGGAATAGAACAAAAAAAAACCCATTTCATTTCATTTCACATGTGCATATAAACTCAATAGATATTCAAACAACACTAGTTGCTAGTGCAATGTACGTTAAGAAGAAGAAAGAAGACACAACATGATCGATGAGATTCTATAACATAGATTTTATTGTGTACATTGAAGGGAAGATAACTCGCCAATGTTAACCATCTTTGATCCTCTTATCAAACCATTTTCATCTGCACAGAAACAGACAGAACCCACGCATTTATAGGGTGAATAATTACCATTATCTTGACAATTAAACATTTTTCCTAATAATCCTGTTTTACTATAATTCTTTTCATCTCTAGCGCAACCTGTAAATATAATATTTTTAACATTTTAATAGATTACTTTCCGTATAGCATTTGTAGCACAGAATGTTATAATAATTTTATTAGGCCCCTTTATTAAAGATGCCCAATGTAAGATTTAGATAAAGTGAAATAATGGTTTTAAAATAGATAATGAAAAATGAATATATTAAAAATTTCAGTCAAATTACTTCATTCCGATCGAAGTTATAACCCCGTTTACATTACAAATTTTAAGCGTGCCAGGTACCGTTCCTGGTACGGCACCGTTAATTTTATTTGTAGTGTAAACGGGTCAAACACAAGCGTGCCGTACTGAGTACCGTGCCAATCTGGCTCGGTTTAAATTTTCGTAGTGTTAACGTTAACCGGTCTGAGCACGGATTACTGCGCATGCGCCAAATGAACCTTGACCTTTTTTCCCGCGAACTTTGACAGCTCTGTCATCAGTTCTGTAAAAATGGCTACACGTACGAAAATCAACCGCCATAATTGTTTTCATCCGGGTAACTTGCTTAGAGACCGAAATTAACTTTTCTGTGAAGAGTCCCACATTTGGCGTGACTGGTAATGTAAACGGGTCAATTTCTTGAAATTTATCGCGGCCTAGTACCGTGCCCAGTACGGCACGCTTATCGCGGCCAAGTGTAAACGGGGCTTATGACTGTTTGTAGGGATTGAGTAGTCTCGATTGTCATAGCTTCTGCTGTCACGATAGTAAACATAGTCTCTATTATCCATTTTTATGAAATTATCAATTCACGATCTCTGTTTCAATCCATTGAAAATCACTAGCATCCGGGTTGATTATGGTCTTGCCCTGTTAATAAATGTCAAATTAATAATAATAACATTTGTGGCCAAAAGAAAGACCTACATAATGCACCTTTAAGCCAATAATAACGTACACCTTCTGTTCACAAAAGTATATACATGTATACCTAATAGGTGTAATGTATATATCACACCAAATTTAAAATAAAAATCCTGCCAAAACTTGTATATAAAAGTGAAAATATAAATGGACAGATAATGCCGCCAAGTATGAAAATAGCATGTATTTTCTAATTGTAGGGACAAGTTTTACAGCGTTTTAAAAAAAAAATACTGGCCATATTTAGGCTATTTACCATGTATGTACCGGCATACGTTATCAATGACAATAAACATTGATTATGACAAGAAAAAATGATTATTATCTTAAACTATTAGAATGAATAGTCGGAATCAACTTACGGCAGTCCATGGAAGCGGTTTGACCAATAGTTTGACTGTAACCTGGTAACTGAGTTCCTTCATCATCAACACAGTAACATCTGTTAATATATCAAAACAGGATATATTACTAGGGTATTTTACTGGGGTGAAGACAACAATCTAGAGTGACTAGTATAGGATATTACTAGGATATTTTACTGGGGTGAAGACAACAATCTAGAGTGACTAGTATAGGATATTACTAGGATATTTTACTGGGGTGAAGACAACAATATTATTACTAGAGTGACTAATTCAAAATGGCGGCCAGATAAGATATCTTCGATTGGTTTACAATTGCAAAGTGTAATAGTTTTTTAGTGCAGCTGAAATTGACCTGACTCTGGAATCTACCTGTTAGTCAATTAACCATTTGCAGAACTTTTAAACCAGCATGCTAATTAAAATTTCAAAGAATTTAACCTTAAGACACAATAAATGTAGCTTAATTGTTTTTGTGCATAAAAACGTATGATGCTTACTAGGGTAGAGGGTACAGTATATCACTAAGGGTACAGTATATTACTTGGGTAAAGGGTACAGTATATCACTAAGGGTACAGTATATTACTGGGGTAAAGGGTACATGATACTACTAGAGTAAAGGGCACGGGATATTACTAGGACCAAGAGTATACAAGATATTACTTGAGTTGCAGCTGGTTTAATGGTTTCGAACAAAAATGTATTAGCTGTATATGTTAATTCGTCAAAAACAAGACCTTCTGTGGCAGGAACTCCCACAGCAATAGATATTGGACAGACAGCAATAGAAATAAACTTACACTGAACCCTGACACTGAACAGGAGCAAATGATCCATCTGGATTACATTTGAATGTTTGTGCTCCAATTAAACCATTGTTATTCTTCTCTACACATTTACCTACTTCTGTAAATATATATAGTGGTCATCGTTTTTTAATTTGTAGTATGTGGTGCGCTCAATGTAACTGAAGATAAAGTATACCGCAATGGAATATTCCACGATTCCCACGGGCATGAATCGTATGGAATTCCCTTTTAAACGAGCAGCATTTCACTTTATCCGCTGACAGAATGGGGATTTTAGCCTTAATTTGGGATTTATTATAGACGGTTTCTTGAAGAAATATGGTGTGCTGAATCCACTTTTGCTCACCGGGTCGCTAATTATTTAATTATTCTTATTAGTTAGTGACGGGTGTCTCTAATACAGCAAGTTTTCGAAAATAATATGGTGGGTATAAGTTAGAAAACACACTTATGTACCCAACAGATTCGTCAGCAGGGTCGTGGGCCATCTGATCGTGTCGGTTGGACCGCAGTCGAACTTTGTATTCATGCACAATTCATGTGGCCATTTTGTTTTCATTCAAAACGCCCAACAAAACATTAGCTCACAACAAATCCTTCTGGGTCCCCTTTTGGATATCGGTCAACCTAGAACACATTTACCTATTCAACAAAAACCCATGTACCCATTCAACATCTGAGTGGGTCACAGAGCGCCGTTTAGCGATAAAATAAAATCAAAGACATAAAACAGCGGTAGTAAAACTAAAACTGGTCCTTGAATTTTAATGATCCATGCTATGTTTTGTTAAACAGTGTGGTTTAGAAGACACGTGTGAAACAATCGGTCTCATTGTCAGCCTCAATGGTAAATGTAAATTCTTTATCTATCTTATACATGCCTTTCTATACAACCACAGTCACCCTCCTTACATAGTAGTCACATCCACAACTAATTAATTGACCCAAAAGGATTTGTTGTGATAGTGATCTGAGAAAAGAATCCGACTCTAAAGTGAACCCCCTGGTTCCAGATGGAGGAGGGTGAGGGGTGGGGGTGGGACGGGTGCGCCCCAACTAAATCCGATATTGCACAACATTCGTGAGCTGAAACAAGACTTTAAATTATATTCCAGCTATAGATCAGTTACGTGGGAAAGACCCACATCTTCCGGACACCCGTCCCATACCCCAAAACATTTGCTTTCATAAAAAAAGCAAAATATAAGAGACATTCACGAAAACAGAGTGAGGATATAATATACAGTAGTTTTCTACAATGCCGAAAATATTGTCACGAGTTTCGACGATGTTAGTAATAGTTATTTTTATCTAAAAGATAAGCATGTGAATTGTGCAGTTGTCTATATTTACAAATGTTTCTATCAACACGAAAAGTAAATTCAAAATTTAAAAGCAAGGGCACTATTATACTAATCACCAATAGGAGCGTTTTGTTTTTTTGTCAATAGCGCCAAAAATATTGCTCTCTATTATTCGAGTTCATTTTGTGAACACATCTATGCCATTACAGTGATCAAACGTTTAAACAGTGATTATTCAAGAAGTGGAACTCTGAACTTTTACTTGAGTTTGCTATATTTTATCTTTTACATCATGTGAATTAAATGAGAAACAATAAGAAAATATACAAGATGTGCATTGACCTGACATGGACACCGGTCTAGTCGTTCGGGTGGGATGGAAAATCGTCTTCCCGAGTGTATAATATTGGCATGCACGTAAAAGATCCCATGATAGTTGGAATTCGATATGGAGTAGGCAATAGTGCCGCTGCCCAGGCAAAATTTCCATCGCATCCCACTGCGTATGTCCGCCTACATTAGCCCAAATCGGAGCAGAACAGTAGGACGTTAAACCCCATTTCATTTGATTTCATAACCTGAAAGATGGGAAAAGTTCAATAATAGCATTCACTGCAGGCGCGGATCCAGGATTTTTTGCAGGGGGGGGGGAGGGGGTCTAGGTTTGATAATTGCTTAACTAAGGCGCTCAACCAATAAACGGGGGGTTTGGGGGCCCTTACCCCAGAAAAATGTGGTAAATTAGATTCAATTTGGAGCATTCTGACGTATTTCCGGAAGGTAAATTCCAAAATTACAGGTCTAAAAATGGCCAATAAAATCGCATACAAATTTTTCAAGTCTGAGCAGGTGGGGGGGGGGCGAACCAACACCCCCCTCCCTCTGGATCCGCGCCTGCACTGCTTAAATTGTTTTCAGGTTATTTTATTCGAAGCCACAATTTTAAAAGTATTGGATTCGAACATGGGATTTATATTTTTGAAGCAGCTGAGAGAGGTTTTGATCACTAGCAAACTATATACTACTCTTAGAACTGAATCAATAAAAGAGAGAGAGAGAAATGGGGTTTAGCGTCCACTCAACACAAACTAGGTCCTTTCGGGACTAACATATGGTTTTAATTTTATTTCAATAATTCGCTTGCGCGTAGGGGTCTTTTAGCAGTGGGGGAAAACCAGAGTGCCCGGAGGAAACCCACGAGGTTGAGAAGGCGCCCCTATCTCCATGCCACATATTCGCTCACACCGGGGCTCGAAACCACAGCCGCAAGCCAGAGGTGACCGGCCAGCTAGAGGTCGAAGCGCGGCACTCTAGACCACTAGGCCATCCCAACCTCCGAATTAATAAAAGGATTATAAGTCCAAAAAAGTGTTGGGTAAAATCTTTTGATAGTCCTCTTTTTTATCTGATCTTATCCAAGCCAAGATAGTTTTCACCACTCAAAGCTACATATTATCTATCTATGTATAAGTTCTTACTTGGATCTTCTTGCGGTCGTACACAAGCTGCACAGCATCCACAGTAACCAGCACCAGGTACTATTTTACCTCCTTTACATATCGGGTCATCAGGAACACACATTAAAGCTAAACAAATATTTTTGGGGCATTCAGTTTGAATTAATGGATTACTAGTGCATATGGCGACAAAAGTCGCCAATAAGACGAATTTCAACATGACTATTATATCTAACTAATACTTGAAGATATTGCTGACAGATTAGTCTTTATATAAGTCGTTTTATATTTATATACAAAAAAAATCAGATAAGATCCGGTAGAAACAAAGAAAGTAACCATCTGTGAAATTAGCTCTACAACGTTGATAATCACGATTTGAATGACTTACAAACGCAATTCACTGTTTTTGAAACTATTCGCCCTACACGTGCAATTGCATAAAACAACAGGTCAGGGCAACCCTTTGTGACAGACACGATAGCATTACAGTTTAGAAAATCACGCGAGTTTGGAACAGTTTTTGGGAAAGTAAAATACGCAATTAATTATACAAAGTTAAAAAAAATACTCAATTATTTAGTTTTCCAACATTCACTCAACCTAATGTATGGACTTAATGAGGCATTAGTTAACGGCATTAGATTCAAATAGTTTTTAGTTGGACGTGTCTGATTAGTGTGAACTACAAAGATTAGGCATGTCTGTGGGGATACGGCAACACTATAAGTATGTATAAAAAGAAATTCATTGCATGTACCAAAAAAAGATTTTGCTCTGCCGGGTTATTCTTAAATTGTTTATATGGACTTCATCAGTAACTGAACTGGAGCTGACGGACACGATTCAATGGAATACAATTTTAAGATAAGAGTATTGTTGAAAGATAGCCCCCCCCCCTCGCAATAAATTCACCCGTTCCATAATAATAGTAGAAATGTTTCTATTAGTTATAGATTAGGGAGGTGGGTTGTTTTTTTAATCAGTGATGCAGTAAATAGCAATACATTGTTGAAAGGATGGGTAACTGTTGATACATGTATATTGAATTTGCTTTAGGATTAAGACTAGTAATTTTCGAGACTTGTCAGTCTGCCTATCGGCCATTCCATTCTACAGAATCTGCTCTTCTCCGTGTGTCCAATGATATACGTACTGGTATTGACAGTGGCAATGCTGCTCTCTTGGTACTACTTGATCTGATTGCAGCATTTGATACCATCAACCACAATAATCTACTTTCGAGGCTAAAAGATGACTATGGACTTGCTGGTAAGGCACTGAATTGGTTCGGGTCATATTTAATAGACAGAAGCCAAAGTGTTACAGTTCACGATTGTGTCTCTACTCCTGTTGATCTGACCTGTGGAGTTCCCCAAGGATCTGTATTGGGGCCGGTACTGTTTACCCTATACACTAAAGACTTGGGTTCACTTATTAGTGACCATGACCTTCTTAAACATTTTTACGCTGACGACTCTCAAATTATGTCTATATTCAAGCCTACACCAATGTCAGCTGCTATAACCAATTCCAAACTTTCAAGATGTGATGACCAAATTAAATTGTGGATGACAGCAAATAAACTTAAACTTAACGATGAGAAAACTGAAGCTTTACTTCTTGGTCCGGAATCTAGACGTGATCTCTGCGGTTTAACCCATGTTCATGTTGACAACCTTTCTATCCCAATTTCAAATAGCATACGAAATCTTGGAGGAATGTTTGATAGCAGTCTTAATATGGAAACCCATATCAACCATATATCTAAAGTGTGCTATCTCATTCTACGGAACATTTGGTGCATCAGGAAGTATATGAATGCTGATTCTGCTAAGATACTGGTGTTCTCGTTGATTCTTTCCAGAATAGATTACTGCAATAGTTTACCTACTTCTCTTATTTCGCGACTCCAAAAGATCCAGAACACGGCAGCTAGAATAATATCTCTGGCTCCTCGTCACAGTCATATAACACCAATTCTTAAAGAACTCCATTTTCTTCCTGTTAGTTACAGAATCAAATTTAAAATTCTGTGTTATACATTTCGATGTTTAAATGGCACAGCCCCAAAATACCTGAATGATCTCTTACAATTATATACTCCTGCAAGAACCTTAAGATCTGTAGATAAGAAACTCCTTGTTGTGCCTAAACGGAAAACAGTCCGTTTTGGACAAAGGACTTTTTCCTACTCAGCCCCAACAGAGTGGAATGATCTGCCACTGGAAATAAAGAACTCTCCAGATACTGCGGTGTTTAGATCCAGACTTAAAACCTTTTTGTTTAAGAAACCATTCAATTTATGACAGTTGTGATCATTTTTGGACTGCGCTTTGAGCATGCTCATGCATGGATATTGCGCAATATAAATAGACTATTATTATTATTAGTAGTAATTCTCTCCCCGCTGACTTCAATGTAAAATCCATGACATTTCTTGCCCAATAACATATTACTTAAAAACTTTCGAGGATCATATTCTTTACAACCACAAAGATTTCAATCTGTCAAATATTAGGAAGTCAACTCCTCAAAACCGCTGCTCGCTTCAATGCGTTGTTGAAGAGGGGTGGGTAACTCGTGACATACCGATTTTTTTTTATTTGTATATATATATATATATTTCAAATGAATGAAATAATTATAAAATGTAATTCTGAACAGAGAATCATTCATCATATATGCAAGTCTTTAACACTGGAGCTATATTTCAGTGAAGAATAGTACAGCTCCTTGGTTAAAGTGGTATAACAAATATCAAACACACTGGAGCCATATTTCAGTGAAGAATAGTACATCTTCTTGGTTTAAGTGGTAACAAATGTCAAAGACTGGGGCATATGATGTTGCTGGCGTCACAATCTGTGCGGAACTCCTTTAGGACTACAGATCAAAGATTGCCATAATTTATTATTCATATGGAATGACCCATGAAATGATCTCTAGTATATCTAATGATATTAACTAATTTGATTGTTTTGGCTTTCCCTTCAAAGAACAATCTGTAGGGACAGAAATCTTGGGTAGAAGTATTAATCATACATGTGGGCCAGTAAACGGCTCTACACTGATTGTTTCAGGTGTTGTCAGCCAGATATGCATTGATTGGCCCAATTATTTTTTTTTCTAAAGCATGCTTTATTATAGGTCAAAGACAGGAAAATTCTGACAGGGAAGAGTATTATTACGTCGAGCTTGTAACGTCAAATAATATTTTGGAGCTTTGTGACTGTGTAGCTTATATTTAGTAAACTACTTCTTAATGTGAGACTAGGATCCCATTCAAAATCTACTTGAAATAAGTTTACAGGTTCATGAATCCATCCCTTTATCTACCAAAAATAAAGGCTACTCGAATGCCAGCTTGACGGGGAACCAAGTTCTACAGACACGTGATTCTCGCCATGTTTAATTGGGGGATTGAAGCTACAACGACACAAATCAATGACAGACGTTGAAAATGCATTCTGAGCTCACTTATTTCCGTAAGAAGAATGTGTAGTTCGATTGCCATTGCTACCGTTTTAACGATAATAAACAAAGTCTCGATTTACCATTAAAGTAAATCATTAACTAACAATCATATTTAAGTCTCTTGAAAATCTCGACCATCCGATTACATCGAGAGTTCATTATGATGTTGGTAAGTTAATAAATGTTTGATTAATTATTTAGATAACATTTATGGCCAAAAGAACTGCAACCGGCAGGTTTAGCTCTTTAATAGTGCATCTAAGTTCCAAATTGCATGCATTAGACATATCGTCAACGAACGTCTCATAAAGAGAAATGGGGTTTAACGTCTACTCGACACAAACAATGTCAATTCGGGGCATATGGTTTAATTTTATTTCAATAATTCGCTTGCGCGTAGGGGTCTCTAGCAGTGGGAGGAAACCGGAGTGCCCGAAGGAAACCCACGTGGTTGAGAAGGCGCCCCTATCTCCATGCCACATATACGCTCACACCAGGGATCGAAACCACAGTCGCAAGCCAGAGGTGACCGGCCAGCTAAAGGCCGAAGCGCGACACACTTGACCACTACCCCGCCTCCCAACATAGTAAATAATCATTCAATGAACTCTCTTAACTGGGAAATTACGCAATCGTTACATATCCAATGAAAGTAGGCTATTACTTTCGAGGAAGTAGTGATACTCTGTTTTGAAAAGAATTCTCACCCAATAACAACGAAACACGTAATAATGGCAACCAATACATAATAATAAAAAAACTCGGGACATATTATCCAACATTTTAATGATAAATTATATAGATTTGATTAATAAGGAAAACAATTAAAGCTTAAAGGCATTATTAGTTCTTATGATGTCTATGGCGGGATTTCGAAAGGCCTGTGATGAATTCTGATTTCGTCAATTGGCCGTCGGCTGAAAAAGAAGAAAATATAGGCTATTTCACTAAGAATTTGTAACACACAATCAACCATTAATAAAACAAAAAGGATCAGTAATGACCCGTGTCAGAAATATCACACCATTATCAGCTCGTTAGCATTATCGTAAGATAATGGTGTAATAATCACGAAGTAACAACCACAAAAACTTTATTGAAGTTAAAGGAGCTAAACCTCCTAACTCAATATTTTCAATAATATTCGAAACTGTAAACACGAATTATAATTCAATCTGGACCCATTTCTATCAACATTATATACTTCTATATTATGTAAATATCTGCCATTAGTCCGATTAATGGTTCAAAAAGAATACACACTTTAATAATAATGAACTATATCAACTTCACCAGTCAATGCTACTTATATTCTACAGCGTTTAGTCGGATGGGAGGGAAAAACCGTGACCCCGTGTAACCGTTGGTGTGCACGTAAAATCATTGACATTTGGAATTCGAAACAAAAGAAGGCCATAGCGCCGCACTTCAGTCAAAATTTCTATCGCAGCAGAACCATATGGGTTATGTTTTTCTTCATTAGCTTATTGGGTAAAGGACAGTGGGACATGGACCCCCGTTTCATATCATTGACTTATATTCTATTCTATATTAAGATGAATGACCAGACATTGTGAAAGGAACACGTCAACCTGGACTGTAATAGTTAACAGAATAATTAAAAAAATAATGGGCAAAGAAGTAAAATCGGCGATCTTTCATTTTCTAATTAACCTAAGATCTGTCCTCGTCGCGATCTGAAATTGGAGATAAAATAGTCTGATGTAAATCTTAATTTTTAATCCGTTCCGTTTAAAAATAGCTGTAGTTTTTTTGATTTATGAACTCATTAAACTAAAAGTTAAACAAAAATACTAGCACGAGATATATAGTACCAATGCAAACCAAACGTAAAGAAGGCGGCAGACCTTTGTAAAGAAGTCGCGGTTATTTAGCGGTTTTGACGCTGCATGGCTTTTTAACCAAGAGAAACCTATGTCGACTGAACAAGTTTCTGGATTCTTTCCGCCTGGTTCTTTTGGCGGCACTATGATCAAGGAAAGAAACCCCAGTATAATTTTTACATGGGCCGAAAAAAACCCTGATATTCAGGCAGTAAGTAAAGCAGCTATCCATGCAAATTAACCCTTCATTAGGCCGGGTAGTGCAGAAAAGTTGGGCGTAAAACCCTAATTCAATTCATTTACAGATCCAACAAAATCATTGATGGTGTAAAATCTGAATGGTGAACACTTAGATGTAGATCGTTGCTGTACCAATATTAATCTGTTTTATCCCGTATGGCTAAACCGAATATTAAATGGGATTTTTTGGAGAACAGTTTCAGGGCGATTATAATAAAATATATTACTGAATTTAAATTTTAGCTGCTTTAGTCATTTGTTGATTAGGCTGAAAAAATATAACATCGGCACAAATATGTTTTTGTATACTCATTCATAGACGACGGTTGTGATGCGACGAGAATGTCCCAAAGCAGAGTTAGAAATGCAAACTGTGTAGTGGCATTATTGTGTACGAATAACCATAAAAAAGAGTATAATTTTGAACAGGGAAATAACATTGTGAGTTGTATCTTAATCAGACTGGCTAAAAGATAACACAGTTAGCTGATGGATGGGCATCCATGCAGGTGATATCATAGTAATGTAGATAATTGCTGCAGGTTTTCACAATGGGATGATCATCAATCTTATTGTCGTTATGACAAAAAAGATGAAATACGAAAGAAGTCATTTAAATGAAGTAAAGCTGAGCTTAAATCTTTGCCGTTGTTTAGTAGTAGGGTTAATATTATTAAAAACAGTTGTGCCCCCCACCCCGTCCCCCAATAGGTTGTGACATTATTATAATAATAGATGAAATAAAGTGAAATTAAAGGGGGGTTTAACGTCTTACTTTGCTGCTCCTATCGGAATAATGAAGAAGATCATACACCTTGCCGTGAGCAATGGAGGGGGATGGGGTGGCCTACTTCCAGCTGTCACAAGTTATTTTGTGCACACGCCAATATGTATAAAGGACCTTGGTTTCTCTTCCCATCTGGCCGACTATATGCCGTCCCTTGCCAGACTCCCAGCCCTGCACCACTGTCAAAGGAGAACCGCGCTGGAAAGTTTCGATGAACTCTCTCGGCCAAAACCGGGATCAAACACTGAACCCCCTCGGCTTCCATGGCATAAATTACATTTTTTCTGGTGAGAATATAAAACGAGCATATCAAACCATCTTTCCTTTTTAAATCTATTTTTATCATTGAACAAACTCCCGCGAATTAAGGGAGGTTGGATGGTTAAATGGTTAGCGTGTGCGCATTGTATCCGAAGGTCTGTCATCGAGTCAACTGTCGTGGTTTCGATTCTCTGTGTGTACATGGCACGGAGTAGGGTTGCCTATCCAACCCCGAGGGTTTTCTCTGGGTCCTCTCACTACTAAAGACCCCTACGCGCAAGCGAAGTATTGAAACAAAATTGAACCATATGTTAGTCCCGAAATGAGTTTGTTTGTATGAAGTGGACGGTAAACCCCATTTCTCTCTTTCTCTTCCCCGTGTATTAAACATTTTTCACCAAGTTCAACAAACCGGAAATGATAACTTTACAATAATTGTAAGTGGGATTATGGGACAAGATTTGAATTAAGGGGAATTCCTATCGATGGGAATAATTAATAGTATGTGGTAAAGATGTGTACGATATGATCAGCTATGCATCCCAATAATGGATTCCAGACAGTGAGGAAATATTTTGGATCCAAGAAGTTCCTTCTATAATGATCGAAATCCCCCTGTAATGATAGACAGCTTCCTGTCAAGATCCGGAAGACGAGCTTCTAACCTAATTTGCGATCCTTTTTATAGAATCCAAAACAGATGCTCCAATTTGAATTATTTGAAGCCATCCCCGCTATTCAGATCTACACCATCCCTTAAATTAAAAAGCGTCACAATATAAAATTCAAATATAGCATACCATTCTGATCCCACAATAAGAAGGCGATGGGCAACTGTAAACCAATAGCGTGTCGAATATCATTGACAGTTGGCAGGTTATCATTTGTTTCCGGAAGTGTATCATCGGCGTCGTCTATATTATCGCTGCTGTCTGATTCACTGCGTCCTATTCGTGGATATGCTACGCCTTGGCTCTTGAAGTAACCTCCGCGACCTAACCTTGGATAACTCGAACCGCCACCGGCTGTGAATCTTCGTTTGTAAATGTCAGTATTTAAAGTTCCGGCATGATTGCTCCCCGAACGTCCTATTCTGGGATATGTGTTTTCGTGGCTGCTTGTGAAAAAACTACGTCGTCCTATTCGGGGATAGTCATTGTCTTTACTGGTAGTGTAGAACACCCCACAACATGACGTAGCAAACATGCAACACACTAAAAATAATACTTCCTGTCTCATTGTGACACACACTCTGTATACAAATCGTTCTGAAAATACAAAAATCGATATCAATTAATAAGTCAATTGGAGGGGGGGGGATGGGGTTTGACGTCCACTCGACACAAACTAGGTCATTTCGGGACTAACATATGGTTTTAAATTTTTTTCAATAAATCGCTAGCGCGTAGGTGTTTTTTAGCAGTGGGAGGAAACCGGAGGGCCCGGAGAAAACCCATGATGTTTGGTAGGCGACCCTACTCCTTGTCAGCTACAACCGGGGATTCGAAACCACGCTAGTTAACTCAATGACAGGCTTTATGATACAGCACGCACGTGCTAACCATTCGGCCATCCACCCCCTCAAGTCAATTGGTGAATTCTCATAAACCGATAAACCATCATAGGTGTATTACATTATTAACCGATATATCTACCATAACGAGACCTTATATAAGTCATATTTACTGATTTAGACATTACATAACCAGTTTAAACTTTGAGAGGCAACTGTATCAAGTCGTAACAACATACAGGCGAAACAGTACGCTTCCTAGCCAGAGAAGTCCGTTTTCGTGATTTTCTGACAGACCAGACACGATTTAAGAATCCTCAACATAATAAAAACAATTTACAATATTAGTATTGGAATGGTTAATGAGTTGGTATTGCCCGTAACCATTGCTATTAGGAATATTTGTTGGACATACATGTATCATCATGGAATATTTAATTGAACAAAAATATATTTTTTCGGAGGCATTCAGGAGTTCTTTGTGGCTATGATTGTAGTTCATTCTAGCCGGAATTTCAATAACAGAGACACCATTAGCCCAGCCGGTGTAGACAAGTAGGACGTTAAACCCTATTTCGTTTCCATTAGATACACATTAGCTACAGAAAGGCACAAACACCTACACAGAAATGTTCAAAGCGTGTGTCCCATGAGCATCCCATGGACCACCTTATAATACCAGGAGACCCAGGAAAACAATCCTAAGTAACTTAATACTGCATGTTACAGTTATATTCTTTTATCACATTTATGACTCTGTTGTCAATGTTCCTACACCAACTTGTTCAAATCAAATCAGATTATTATCTACGTGTACAGAACTATTCCATTCATTATTTATCATCCGTTTTCACCGTCAATTAAACATATTGCTTTGACGATAGTGTTTCATTACTCTGCTAAAATGTGTTGTACGTCCTGTTGATTATTGACATGGGACAATAAAATTGGATGATGAGTAGTGTATTATTGTAATGAGCAAATCATGAATTTAATCCTACAGGTATTGCCATTGATGACAGGAATCACAATTATTATTTACCAGGTATTCCCCAGGGGTCTAACATTGCATAGATACCTTTTATAACCCCATCAAACAGAGCATGATTGTTCTGTTGTCAATTACTAATAACAGTTCCTCTCAATAAAACGACATTGTTTAATGTGCACTCGCGTTTTTATTCCGACCAGTCAGTGGTAGAAAAATTGGCAATAAGTAAAACTGATAAAGATGAACTTTGTGATTTCCTGCCTATTGTTGATCGACAAATACGTTGTTTTTAAATAACTATATGTTCCCCTTCATGTCACGATATCATGTTAAATAGCGGAATCATTTAAGAGTATGTTTATTTCAATTAAATATTTCGTTTACAACCATCGATATCTTAGGAAAAATCATTATACACTAATTTAAATTAAACAGCTGAAATTAAATGAAAAAAACCCAGCTGAGTCATTATTTGTCAACAGTCAGTAAAGCTTTTTAATGATTATAGCTCTTTATAAATGTATACATTTCGCCCCGGGGTTATCTTCTTCACGGTAGCTGCAGGGTCTAATTAAGTTCCAGGTCCAACCCATCGCCCAAGTTATCTTTCGATATTACATGTGGCATACAATATACTGGATATATCCCACTCTTTCTAGAGCACCCTATACTATTTGTTGTGTTTTTATACTTTTACAAATGGATTTTGACTTCCAGTAACAAACAAACCTCGCGGGTTTCCTCCGGGCACTCCGGTTTCCTCCCACTGCTGCAAGCGAATTATTGAAATAAAATTAAAACCATATGTTAGTCCCGAAATGACCTAGTTTGTGTTGAGTGGACGTTAAACCACATTTCTCTCCCCGCATTGTGTTTTTGGTGACCATTGAGCTATCAAGAGTGTCAAAGCACTTTAAATATTAGCATAAGCAACCGGGCGCTGAAACAGAGGTCTTTTAAAAAGTTTGCACATCATTAATGTTACAGGGAAGCCCTTAAAGTCCCATGAATGAAATGGTTCTCATTAATGAATGATTTCGAAATAATTTTGGCATAGTTAATTTCAAATTTATATGAAACTGCATACACCAGATATAAGTATATGAGGTGTAAAGTCCCCTTTGTACTCGCCGCTCAGTTTGATTAATATTAGATGTTTCATTATTTACCGGGCTTAATTCCATATCACTGAACCATGTGATTACTGGCTTAGACGTCATGGTGTAAACAGCCAATAAGCGGCAGCTGCTCTGACCACGCCAAAACCTTGCCAACTAACCCATGGTGAACTGTAGCTGGTTTGAATATGTAACAGGTCTTGCAAGTGTAGTGAATAAAATTTGAACCATAAGAACGACTCTATAAAATTTTGATTGCTTACCAGGGCACGCTTATTTAGGGCCGGAACAAACCTCAAAAAGTATTATATGAATGATCTCAAATTTCCTGACGAAGTGGTGGCACTATAAATAGTTCAAGCCCAAATGAAAATGACCAGTAGAGTCCTTTTTGGTGTAAAGGGATCTTATTTAATGCAACAGCGAGGAGTTAAATGGGACCCGCGGGTGTGGACTGAATGAGGTTTCAGAGAATGACCTTCAAATCTGATTTAGCATCTCTCGGTCATGCAATGGAACTTTTGGTCTTGTACTAAACCCAAAGTAAGAGTTGTCCTACTTTGCACCCCCACTTCCTCGCACTACAGCTGGTGCTGTGTTTATTTTATAACGATTTCTTAACTTGAGACACCAATTATCTTGACTGTATTGGTATAGGGTGCAGCGTTTTCTGCAGCATTATGAGAATATATCTCAGTTGCACTCATGCAGAGAATCGATTTAAGTTGTATAGTAGCGATAAGATTTCAGAATTATTATGGATACGATTACGATACCGTCAATTAGGCATCTCAGTCCCGCTATTGTTACTATTGTCAGGCTTTCATCGGGCATAACGACACCACTAACAAAAAAAAGTGACTCCTAAAATTGAGTAGCACCTCCAGTTGGACCATTATCTTATTTTGGTATCCATTAAATGTTAACCGATTTTCACAATATTTTTTCACTATAATTTCTAAACTGAATTAGGGGTTTCATTTTCTGTCCGTTTGTTTATTCATAAATTATGATTCAGATGCATCTAATTAAAAGTTGAAAAATATTTTTAGAGGTCTGTGTAAGATTTGTACATGTGACCTGGAAGGATTGCCTGGAGCCGTGGTTTTGGGTGTTAACTAGGTTCCCAGAATCTGATGTTTTAGGACACTTACTGTTCTGACTTTTATTGGGTTAATACCAATATGTGATTAAACATGCTTCACAACCGTAATATAACTCTGTGTCTTGGTTTGAAATGAGTATTTTCTTTTTACACAGGCATCTTATTTGTTACACACGTTTGATAATAAGAAATAAAATCACAAAGGAATGTCCCCTAAAGTTTTTAAATTTAATTTTAAGACAGATATTTGTGTAACTATTCATTTCAAATGTGTAGCGTTATATAGAATATTATATTGTGTATTTTTCACAACGCGTTTAATTTTAACTATGATACTCGAATGAAACCTCATAGATTTAGTTCCCGGTTTATATATGTTACCTATTTCATTGCTACTGTCCAGCAGTTAGTCTCAATGTAAACTATACCAGCGTACATTGATAGGATTACTTCTATCCAGACAATATAGATGTCTTCTAGATCATATTAATGCTCTGAATAAACAAAGACAGAATGGTCATATAAATTATGATACTGATCTTTCGTATTAACCCCAGCCGCTTAAAACATTTCATTCTAAAAGACAAACGCCATTACTAATATTACGCTAAAATTTATAAATATCTAGTCCCTCGAGAAATTACGTCCATGTTTTTTTTTAAAACTCCAATCAACATAGAAAAAAATATGAAACCTTATGTTTTAGAAAAACAGCTAATCTAATACCTTTTTGGTACTTCTGTATTGTTGTAAAATTCCCGACAATTATTTAGACTATTGGTGGTTAATCAAATCAAATATGAATTTCTTGACATAAAACTGTATAAAAAATTACACCAAATTCAATTTAAGAAATCTGTATTACAGGAAATGGCACGTGGCTTTAGTACATTTCCCAATTTCTTAACATGCATTGCATTTCACTAACTTTATCTTTGTCTTTCAAAAGAAATCATGTTTTCCCATCTAGAAACAGAAAATAATCGTATCCATTCAAACGTATGATAATCTCGGCATAAAAAGGGGATATTCTATGAATTTCTAACTTAATTTTAAATAGATTTGTTCGAAAGAATTTAGTTACAGAACGGAATGCCCAAAAAACAGAAATCAATTATTCCCGTTATAAGATGTTGGTTCATTTCGGCGTTTGGATCGGCCGCAAAAAATGGACCTAATAATACAATTCTAATAATCGGTTTTATTGACAATCGTTCAGTTGAAAAATCTGAGTGAAACAATATATAAATTGGCGTAAAAATAATATAATACTAGCAATGTTGATCGCTCATGACAAACAGCAGTGTTTAATCAAAATAAATTTTTCTGCCAGTGTTTCGTTCGTTTATGAGGCTGTTAAAATTTCTCTAAATGTTAATATAAACCGAACGGAAATAAAATCTGATTTACATTGGATTGTACATTATGAATGAAGCGATCACCTTCAATCCTTTAAAAAAAAAGCAGCAACAGATGTAGATTTCACCATTCATTGTTCAAATTGAATTGTGCTCGAAATCTTTGATGGACGTCCCCTGTGTTGTTACTTCAAATTGGTAGCCGTGTAAAAATAGGGTCTAAGTGGACCATTGTTTGGAGTTTGAATAATAAATTAATTCTATATCAGATTCATTTAAATTACGCTATATGAAACGTGAAATATATATTTTTGTGGAAGTGGCAATGGTTCTGTCAGATAATGAAGCCAAATAAATAACAACGTGCATGAATAAAGAGCTGTCAATCCCAAGAGAACAAGAGAATAAAGGTTATTAGTATCGGCTTTTCTAAATATGGTTAAAGTAGCTAAGTCTCTAACTCAATATCGTTCAAAGTCTTCGGCATTGAAAACACGAATTATTTGTCAATTTAAATCAACACTGATGTTGTCATTTTACCGGGAAAAGATGGGCTTTTGATATCCAATATTTAAAACAAAATAAACATTTTACCATTGGTACACGAATCGTGTACCATAATGCGTTTCAGTCCGAGTTCTAGCAAGAGACCTGAGGGACGAGGCTAGAAACATTGCACCAAATCAAACGGCGTATGTAGACTGGAATAACCAGACACTCGAAATAGTCACTCGATTGAAACTTCTGGCGTATTTCGCCGAACATAACAAACGAAAACGATTGAATATAAATCAGTTTGTATACATTCATATTACATTATTATATGCGTTGCGACCCATTTGTGGCAATTTCTAGGTCTCAAATATTAGCGATTTAGTTCCTTCAAAACGTTTGTTTTAGACATTGTTAATTAAAGATTTAAACTAAAGTTGAGATTAAAGAATAACAAGCTACGTTTTCCGAATGAGATTACAATTGAGTTTAACATGACAGCATTCTAACTGAAATTTCAAGAAACATCTATGTTTTCCACACAATCACACTTATTAATATTCTATCTCATTCCGAAGCCGGTCGTTAACTTATTTAATAAGCAGAATTTCCAAAAAAAAAGAAGATTTACACATATACTATTCCTAATGCAATAACACTTCACTTGTATATCAATTTTGAAATATACACATACTTATATTTTGACAAATTTAAATTCGCTAATTTCTAAAAAAAAAAAGACTTATATAAAATATATAACCATACCTGTCCTTGTTTACGATGGTTCCCCGTTCCCTATATTTGATGTAGTAATACCTCTTTCAAGTCAATGATGTTCAGTAGAAACTGTAAGTTTTAAATAGGCTGGTCGCGCTGGAATGGGTAAGTGGTAGGCGTGCTAATCGTCGAGTAGGCAACACATCCTAACTCCTACAAAACGTGTGCACATTTTGTTAAAAGACCTGTTGATCCAATCAGAGAGCGTTAAGGTAATGATATCATTATGAAGTCATGACATTATTTATAATGATAGAACTACAAACAATTATGATTTGATTCTGATAAAAGTGTATCAGAATATAGCTATTTTTATTTTATCAGTTCTCGTTTAAACATTTTTATACATCATTACCAAACAATATTCTTTTAAAAATCACGACCATTTTAATAATACCAATTAAGAGTTCTGAGAATTATCATCTGTGACCACGAAATAAGCGCATACCTATACCAAGTTCTATAAATACATGCAGTAAACACATATTAATAAAAGGTGTGACAATTTGATTAAATATTATAAAATGAAATTCTAATCTTTATTGTGCGTTAATAAACACGTGGGTTTGTAGTTGACAGTGGTCACGACTATTTCAGACTTCAAACAGTTTTTTGTCGATAAAAAAGGGAACTACTTCTACATTTTTTAAAATTGTTTCCACGCATTTTATAAACATCCTGATTGTGTTTTCCATTGTGCTTATTGACCATTACAGTTAAATCAGTCATGCCCATTGAACACATGATTGAATCTTTGATTTTGAAAACACCTTTATTTCCGGTTTCTTCTTTCAGATGCATATAAGGGATCGCCAAATAACCAATTTATATTCCAAGTATTGCCAGAAATATTCAAAGAAATCGAAATTGTCTATTTGGTCTCTTTTTTTTTTGCTCAGGAAAGATAGTTTTCTGTATGTTTCGTTTGATTAGAGCTAATCCCACTAAACACTGCTTTAGTGGAAGCTAATTTCTGCTGCAAATTATGACTGGTCAATAGTCCGATTAACAATCAATAGCTAACGCCTAACAAAATCGTTAAATGTTAAACAAAGCTCCAAATTGGACGTTACATCATGACTCGCGATGCCCAATCGACCAGTACATAGCAGAATATTGCAGTAAAATATTGCGTAACAAACGAGGCTATCAAGCTTTAGGGAAGACCCCAGATTAAACGAAGGACTGTCATGTTGCTGTACTTGGGATATATTTGATTGAACAGGAAGAATACACACACTCCCTCTAAACCTCATGTATCAGAAGCCAAACCAGCAATGGGGAGAGATGGATTTCTCGGACAATGCTTCGGGGTGTATGTGTGCAGAGTAGAGGTACCCTTTATCCTGCGTTCACGGAATTTAACTTTTTTCAGTTCTGAATTGAACTATGCTATTGCAAATAGTTGATAATTCCGCCAAGAACTTTGTTCTGTGCCATCCACTATGACGCTGGCGAAGACAATATATGTAGACATAGGTTGTTGGCCAAAAGAAACGAAGTCGTCTAAGTAACTATGTTGCAACATATAAAAGATTTTTAAAACGATTGGTTCGTAATTAGAGCCTTTCAAGCGCTAATAAAATTTCGTAGCAAAGGGGGATAACTATGAATGGTTTTATTGCTTGCAAGTCGTTTAATTTATAGCAGCATAATAAAGTTCTAAAATGATTTAGTAACAGAAGCGGAAAAAAGAAATATGTACTTCTTCTAAAAGCAACCCAAACCCTTTGGCTGTAAATTTTTGCTTACTTCTTCGTCAAAAATCGAAAAAGGATGACTGAATATTAATTTTAACCAGGCATTGGTTAGTATTCGTCAGTAAATTGTGAACAGACATTAATCCGACTTCACTCATTACAGACTCCTTTAACCATGCAGGTCTAACACAACATTGAAATGGTAAACCTTTATCAATTTTTATCAATATCTTTAATGTTTGTGGTTTGAAAGATTAAGATCACCGGAATGTTAAGATAAAGTTATAGACCAAGAAATGTCATGGATTTAACATTGCAGTCAACGGGGAGAATATTACTAATCAATCAGTAGGTTTCATCATTTCATAAGACAGACAACCCATTTCAATTTCAAAAATATATATGGACGATTGTAGTCTCTATTGAACCAACAAGAAATGTGAACAATAGACAACAACATACGTATAAAAATATACGGGAGCAATTGGACACAACATAATTTTTGAATGTGTTTAATTTATAAGATACCCGGTGAGGAACTTCGTCTTATTTTTTTTTTTTTAGAAAACTACCAACAACCAATAAATAGTAAGTTTCCACAGGATATTAATATTTTTCGATTTAAACAATAGTTGTAGAGACAATAGATTGATTTCGCTATATATTTAATCACGCATGTTCAAATCTACATATCCAATTTTTCCAACTGTAATCCATCCTGGTAACTCAGTGTACTCATTCTGTTCTACCCCACTATACCCTGAGTTAATCCATAGGGTTTCCACGATTTCAAAATATCTGCCCTGGCTTCGATTGTAGTTAATGTCTACGAACCAATAAAAAAAAACAGTTTACAAACCAGTTGTTTCGCCTTCGTTTTATAAGGGTAGATAACACTGGATAATATATGTAAATAATATGTATATATTCCTAATTCTTTTATATTTAATTCTGTTATCAAAATCCTTAATATACTTCGCTGATTTCAAATATGTATAACATCTATATCTTTGACTTTTGTTATTATCATTCGTTCTTTGTCTGAAATGTTTCATTTTGTTACATTTGTTATTATTGAATTTATTCGTGGTAATTTGATTAACAATGACTTGTAAACGACATGACGTATATAAATGTCTGGTCGTTGGGCTATACGCATTTCACTACAGACAGAGGAACAAATGCCCGTATCTTTGCACTAAAATTTGTTTAAGGTTAAAAACCAAAATTTTGAGATACCCAAACTTGAAGAAGCATATACTGAAAACGTGTAACTAGTAGCCAACCTGATAACTCCGTTATTCTTCCGCCTCAAAAACATGAATATTTACCAAACCTGGCAGAAAATATTAATTCAAACCCTCTTCGTCCATCCCAGGCCAAAAAATCAACAAAAATGAGCATGCAAAAGGGGAGACAGAGAGAGATTTGCTATAAACAGACGAACTACAATTTATCGGTACCGAGATGGTGAAATTTAATGGGTCTGCCTCCATAGATTAACCCAGGGGTTAGTGGAGTAGAACAGAAGGAAACCACAGGGAATACCGAGGATGACTGTAAGTAATCCCAATGTCGCAATTAATGTTTTCATAGGCATATGTACCAAAGTAGGAAGATATGATATCAAATTGTAGAACTGTCATTGTATTACTGTCATAGTTTGCAAGTTAAATCATTTCAGATTTAATAAAACTCGCACAAATATCATTGCTAAGTGGATTTTTGTTTTTCTTTGGCGAATCTATTTCAGAGATCGCACATCACCATTCATCAAAATTTGTGAATAAAATGCTCATTTATCAAAGGAACATGTTATTTGATCGCTCAAATTACATTTCTAAAAAACCGAAGTGTTGACTTTTTGTCCGATAAATATCGCAACAGTAACGACATCACTTTGGCATAACCAAGTTATATACATATAAAAACAACGCTTAAAGCCGATGCCGAGTTAGTGTTAAGAGGAGAAAAACTCCGCGACTTTTAATATTGAATTGTCACAATATAAACATATTGTATAATATATGGTTTTTGACAGCATATATCTGCCAAAGCCTCTAAAAAGTTGAAAGATGCGTAACAATAGTCTAGTTAGATCATTCCGAAGGCCAATGAAATTCCGACTTTGGAGCTATATAATTATCATAACATATTATATTTTCTATTGTATTAATGGAAATAATTGTGATTAACGTTCACGCCATCAAATCATGCCATTTCGGGACTGTTATGGCACGCCAAGTAACACACCAATTGATATATTGTTACTGTTAGCAGCAGGAAGAGAGGTTTAACATCCTAATTTTCTGCACTGCTTGGAATTACGAAGATGACATACGGCCAATGTGTTATGATAGAACCTTTGCTCTGGTTAGTGATCCCACATCATACTCATTCAGTCACCGTGGCCCTGCCAACTAGAGCACGTCCATGTAAGACAGACGTCCACTCTCGAGAAAAACTTTTGAAATCTACTTTGTTTTGACGGAGTATTTCCAGTTAAACCATTTCTACACGACAATGTTAACATTTAATTTGCTTACATTTTCCAACTATAGCGTAAGAACAGAAAGAGAACTGACATGGAATAAATGATTCGTTTGTTATAAATATAGCTCAACGTTTCAACAATTCTCCTGTTACCGGTTTGAGGCACCTGTGATTGTAGTCAATATGGATGATCTACATGTATGCGTTTTCAATGTGCCACTCGAGGATTATAAATAACTAAAAGTCTGCATTTCCAAACGTTTATCTTCGTCTACATGGTTGTACCAAGTCTGTGTCTGTTATCATTTTTGACCTTTTTGTTCCATCAAAGTTTCAATATTGTATTTTACTCGTAGAAATGAATACCATTGACCGATCTAGAATCATAGGCGTACGGGTTCGATGACAGTTAGGGGGCAGAACCCGAAATGCCTGAAAAAATTTCGGGTTTACAAAGAGCGGTTCCGGTCTTCCTCGAGGGGCGAAGAAGCTGAGCTTACCTTGTATGGACCCCCACCCCCCTACCCCCAAAGAAAATTTTGGAATATTTGAAGGCTGTAAACACGTTTTCCTGCTATTTCAGCCCATGAACAAAGCAACTTCAAGGTAGTCTAATATAGCGGAATTAAGGTGGCTGACTCGAATTCCAATTAATTGTTTACAGTCCACGAAGACGGAACCGTTGTGAGAAAAATTTTGAAAATTAAACTGCCACAAACGCGTTTTCCCGCTATTCCAGTCTGTGAATACAGTAACTTCAGTTTAGGTCCAATATAGCCTACCTGGCTGACCCGAAGTCCAAACAACCAATCGTGACTGGGTTTGGGGGTCTTACCCTCCCGGAGAAAATTTTGAAAATTAAACCATCGCAAATGCGTTTTCTGCTTTTCTAGCCCGTATAAGCAACTCCAAATTTTCCAATGGTTTTGTAACCGAAATTTCAGTCTGAATTCCATCCATCCAGACTCTTGCATCCACAAAAAAATAATCGATGCCTGAAAAATGTCGCACAAAGAAGAGTGGCTCCTGACAAAATATTTTAATCTATATTCAACTCAGTAGGCCTACAAATTCGTGGTATTCAATTAAAAGAAAAGTAAAATTAGTTTTATATGAGGGCTCAATGACAGTTAGGGAAGCAAAGCTAGCAATATTTGACAGTCGCAAACGAGTTTCCTGCTATTCCGGCCCGTAAATATATTGTTTTATTAGATTTCGGGCACTTTATTTTGCTAAATATATGAAATAAATTTTTTCTTCACTTCACCCGTCTGCCGTAAAAGTCAGCTTGCCCGAAAGTTAGGGGGCAGCTGCCCCCGCCCCCCTGCCCCCCGACTCGTACGCCAATGTCTAGAATCAATACAATGCGATTAGAGTGAATTATAATTCTACTTGATATGTTAAACAAGACGATATACATTTCTTTTTTTTAAAAAAAACCAAACAAAACAAACGAACACTTAATTGGCTGAAGAAAAAAATCCACAGTAGTAAAATAATGAGGTGTTTTTCATGGCAAGTTTGACCGATTATTGTGTGAATTTTCAGATGTTACGTTTTATCAGACTTAAAACAAACACAGGTGCCTTCTACACAATGGATTCGACTTCATAAACGTTTTCGGCCGAGTGATTCGGCTTATAATGTGTCCACTGCTACGCCGTACAAAGCTACATGTAGAAACATGTATATGAGTTGCTTTCATTCATAAAACTTATTATTACAATGTTTAGGTGAAGTAAATTTTAGTCTGCAGTACACCATCAACGATTTGCAGAAGCCTATCTCCGACTGAAATCTTATGGAATTTGGTATTGTAAATCTCCCGTATCAAAAACTCGTCACTTAACCAACTTATTACATTGTAATTCATTTCAACCAAATTTGAAAATGGTGTGCACTTAATCAACTTAGTCTGTTCTCTTTCATTTGAACCAAAAATGAAAATGTTGTGCAATGGAAAGATAAGGTCCATGATAAGACATACATTTGTTTTCTAAATTTAGTCATTTTCTTCAATTTTCTAGTCACGTGTATTGACTATACAAATTTACACTTGAATGCCCTTAAAGGGGGTATGGGTCTATTTTTTAACCTTGAAATAGACAAAAAACGTTCCAAAAGCACATTATTAATCTAATATGAATAAGGTGATTCATATTTAATTTTTATAACAAATATTGTAATTTCTAATCAATTAATTCGGTGAAATACTTGAGCAGTTTAAATTGAACGGCAGTCGTTTACACAGGAGCTCGTAACTTAAGCTACGGCTAAGTATAATGTCTAAAGTCTGGTACGTCCATGTTCGTAAGCGAGATATACAATAACTGGTCTGATTCTGATTTCTAGCTTGGAGGCAAAAAAATTGCCCCAAACATATTCTCTTTCAGTAGATATTATACTAAGGTGAGAAAGGGGTTGGAATAAAATAATTGGGATCAAAGTTTACTACTCTAGATTCCGTCAACCAGTGGCAAATCCCACTAATTTTCGATGAGCAGACAACCAAGTCTACAATGACGTTTTAAAATTATCCATGGCAGTCATGTGATCAGTTGTGGCTCCAATTCTGCAACTGGCGCCGGGCAACATAAGGGCACTTACGACTATGACTGGCCTCCGGAGAAATACAAGTCAATCGCGTACCCTTTATTTAACGATAATTTGCCTGAAAAGTTGAAGTCGGTTGTACTGGTAATTATGGTTCGTGTTAAACATCAATTTGAAGTTGTAATTAAACCCACTCGTTGTTTGTTCTGTTTGCGTCAAATATTCTCGTCCAAAAGTCTATTTTGCGTTTTATTTGAAAAGACATAAATGTGACTTAGATCGTTCTTCCCGTAGTCAGATTATTTATGTGACTTTCCCCGGGTCAGTCCATCTTGTAGAACAAACCTTTAGCATCAGAGTCTTTACTTTCTTTGTGCAATAACTAATTCTAGCGCATTTTTTATTTTTACAAATTATCTGATATTAGCAAATATGTTGTTATATCATGATGTGTCATTGGAAACTTGGAAAAACAAAATAATTAGCAAAACATGTGCACAAAAGTAATTAGTGCAAATGAGTTGATATGTTTAATAATTATTTGGCACATTATTTAACTTAAAATAAATATGTTTTCTATCGTTTTAATGGCATGGCTCTAAGCATACTGGTAATAAAGAAAAAATACACGCAATTTCTACAATCAGTGTTTGAATATGTAAAAAAATAAACACAGTAAAACGGTATAATAATACGGAAGGATTTTAGCGTTAATTATTAGAATGTAGCTAGTTATTTTGAACGTATTGGGTGTTATAATTATTATCGGTTATTTTAAAGTAACACAACGACCGATTCTAATAACTATAGTCAGAACAGGTGTTGCAACATTATGAGAACCCGATTACTAATTTTTTTTTTCTAATTCTATTGTTTTAAAATGAAATTATATGTATTTAATTTAATAAAAAAAACCTTCTAACGTAATTTATGGAAGGTAATTTAGTTAAATTTAGATTTTAGTCTTCCTCTAGTCATAGACGATTATGGCCCTTTGTTTTGATTCAGTGTTTAGTCTCTATTTAGTGTGTGGGCCCATTATACCCACTCACGAAAAAGTCGGCCCAGTTCACATATTAAAGGACCTTTTCTTTGTAAACGTATCCCAGAGCAGAACGGGGTCACTCTGAGTGATTTTTTTTCGCAGAGATTTTTCCCGCGTGTAGTGTGCGCATGCGTGGGCAACATACTTATCGACTCTTTCATACATTTGATGGTGACGAATAGTTAAATTCTCACGAACATCGGTTCTCTTTGATAACTAGTGTAACTGTAAGGTCAGCTTGACAACCATTGGTCCCTTTCAACAAAGCGTATTTTAATAAAACTTTAAAATGCGATTGAATAGAAGGTATAAGACTTTGGAAGGTGGATCATTATCTATGACGCTTTTACGTTGGATTCCCGAAAAAATTTCTGCGATTTTCATTTGACATGAAAATAAAAGAAGAATCACGCTCAGAAACGTGGCAAACACGAGTACATGGAGAGCAGACATTCATACATGCGGACAACAAATCCTGACTAAGTCCGTTCCGATTGCTTCAAGACAATTCAAACCATAATAAATAGTTAAACATTTATAATTAGTATAAGTTGGCTGTATCAGTTATTTATAACCCATATAATATAACTAGCTGCGATCCTTTAATGTTGAATGCCATTAAACTATGATCACAAACTAACGGTCCCCATTTAAAAATTCAATAATGATGAAATATTTACATGAGTGATTTTAGGATCCACCAGTTAATCAAACTGTTTAATAGTTAAACAGTTTTACGGGGTTGTATACACGTCGTATTTGTAATTTCAATCAGGAGTAACCATACCTGGCAATATCAGATTGCGTTTAATGTCAGTACACAATCATGAATTTAATATGGAACTTACACATATCTATCCATCCACATTTGTACCCACCCAACCGTTTTTCGACATACCAGTTCCCGCTAATAGTTTATATCAGTACTATTTACAACTATTTAATATATCTAAATATGGGACTTGTATTGTTATTAAAGGGACAATCCCGATAAGAACAGAGTCTCAAAAATTAAAGTCCGAGTATTTATGAAATTTATGGACCAAAATATAGTGGCATGGTGTATTTACCTTGTCTCAAAATTTCAGCTCAAAATATTGAGTCGTTTGGACGTGAACGTAACCCTTTTAAGATTTCGGCTCAATTTTTTCATTGGGTGACCTGGTAATCGATTAATGTTTCTTGAAAGGTCTATACAGTGAATGACCCATGCCCTGTACTTAATAACAAAATGTAAATTTCACCTACATATTATTTTTATAGAATAAAGTCTGGTTTTATCCAGATACTGTATAATAAAACGTTCTCCATTTCCAGATGAAGACTGTCAGGTTTAAGTTATTTACAAGCGTATCATAAATATCGGGTTAGTAGGTGGGCCTTAGGTTATGGATTTTAAAGGATTTTAACACAAAATTAAGCAGTTTTATTCCCCAAAAAGTTATCGGGATTGGCACTTTAAAGAGTATAATTATAGCCCCGTATACATATTAGCCCCTTATCTCTATAAATGAATAAGCTTGTCCAACTTCGTGGGTTTTCCCCGGCTCCTCCAGCTTCCTCCCACTACTAAAGACCCCTACGCGCTATTGAGTCAAATGTTGTGCCTAACCTTGTGTTTTCTCTGCATCCTCAGGTTCCCTCCCACTTCTGGGGGCTTGGATGGTCGAATGGTTAGTATGTGTGTGCTTTATCATAAAGCCTTCATTGAATCAACTGGTGTGGTTTCGAATCCCCGTTAGTACGTGACAAGGCGTAGGGTCGCCTGTGGTACCTTGAGGGTTTTCTCCTGGCCTTCCGGTTTCCTCCCACTGCTAAAAAAAAAACGTTTACGCGCAAGCTAATTATTGAAATAAAATTAAACCATATGTTAGTCCCGAAATGATCTAGTTTGTGTCTAGTGGGCGTTAAATACCATTTCTCCTTCTTTCACTCTGATCGTAATTTGAGAGATTTTAATCCCTTGTAAATTACAATATTTTGAAGTCTTAAAATGAATATCGGTTCCAACAGTTGAATCTTTTCAGTATATAAACGGAATGTGGTTAAAACAAGCTGCAACCATTTGAAGGGCGATTTTATTACACTGATATTTTATGATTGTAACCCGGACTATAATTTTTGACCCGATCATCAAAGTAGATATAATATGCAATAACAGGGTGATATCAGTGCGTAAATTTCTACTTATAAAATCAGATTTATAAAATGACATGTCGGAATATACACTGGTAATTGATGACGTGGTACACTACATGGGTGGTAGACGTTTGCACCTGCAGATAGAAGATGGAGTCATCACGATTCATACATTATTAACGGTGCGAGATAAAATGTTTTGGTAATATTCAATGTATAAATGACAGCTCTCAAATCAGTAATGGAGACCAAAGCTAGAATTATGATGTGTTAATAAAACAATAATCACCAACTCTATCAAAATAACACCATATATCTCTCCTTGCTTAATTAATTGGAACAAACAAAGGAGAGAGAAGCAATAAGTCTGTTTCCCCGTCCCATGAGCTTTCTAATCTGTGGTGGAAATTTGCCACGAGCAGCCGATTGGTATTGACGAATTGGTTAGCTTTAATTATTAATAACACTGGGTAATGCCTAATGGCGAAATATGTAGCTTTCGCACTTTGATGTTGTCTCGCCTTCTCCTGCTTTGGGTAGCTTTTTAACATTGAGATGGCACCAGTAGTAAATCCTAATTACCCAAATCCATCAGTTCTGTCTTTTTTTATTATTTTAATGAAGAATCGGTCCATTTTTTTAGATAAATGCCTACACTCTATCTGACGATTTTAAATAAATTGTAGACTTTTCTGCAGAAATATGATTTCCACACAATTATAATTAAATTCAAAGAACTACTTTTTCGGGGAAAACTTGGGTAAAAAATTTTTTATTTATCATGATAAACATTACGCGGTGTGAACTGTACATGTGGTGTGGATCAGGAGATGATATCATAAAAAATACCGCCATTGGTTTTAGGCTAACCTTGATTATCTTACCAGTAGTGCACTGGGTGAGGGGTGCGGGCTTTTTAAGCATTAAAGTCTAACTTTGAAATTAGTCTTTTTCTTACAGAAAATGTTGCCCTGTGCTTTCATTTGAGGATTATATTCGAAAATAAAAATGTCGGGAGCTTGAAAATGAAATATTCTGTTAAGTTTTCCACCGACATGCGAAGGAAATATATTTTATACATTGTTGATTTCAAAACATAAACGGTCTTGTTTCTATGATATTTTTATTTTCTAAAAACGCGAAACAAACTTAATGTGAAATGTGTGTTCGTACACCTCATATACACCGATCCCCTCTTAATTCAAACGAAGTGTAGTAATCCCCGCCTTCGTGGAGTTACAGTTTCATTTTTTAACGATCTCTTGCAAAATATATGAATACAGATTAGAGGTGAGAATTAAACATATGTTATAAATAATATAGGTATAAAATAGAGTCGATTTAGTATAGTTATAATAGTTGTAAGAATAGAGCTTTAAGGCATGAAGTTAATAATATTGGTAGTTGTTGCACTGTGGGGGGCCAGTGAAGCTATAGTCTGTCCTCCTAATGTTTGTGCTGCTGTGGACTGTGCCGCTGTTGAAAATTGTGCTGGAAAAGTAAAAAACTCAGGATATTGTGGATGTTGTCCTGTTTGTATAACTCAACTTGGTAAGATAATATTTAAAGTATGTTTATATGAAAGAACACGCCTGGACCCTTCTCTGCATTGTTTAATAATGTGACCCATCCAAGTGATTTTGCCCCCGGTTCTCAGTTCGTGCGAGTGCATAAATATTTCAAAGACTGCACTCATAGCTCTCAAAATAGACCCAATAGATTACAATGGGAACTAACCATATGTGCATAACAATTTTTCAATATAAGTGTAGAACCTGGGTAATTTTAAGTAATAGTTGTAAAATCTTTAGAAATGAAGTTATTAATCTTAGTACTTGTAGCTCTGTGGGGAGCAGGTGAAGCCATTGTCTGTCCTCCAGGAATATGTGCAGCTGTAAGCTGTCTCAGGGTTGAGAATTGTGTTGGGATGGTAAAGAATTCAGGATATTGTGGTTGTTGCCCTGTTTGTGTTAAACAGCTTGGTAAGAGATGTGTCTATATACAAGAACCGATGTCAAAGCAACAAATGCGCATACAATTTGGGTCAAAAGCACATACAAAATAAACCCAAAAGATATAAGCAAAAACGGTGTCCATATGGATAGCTCGTGGTCTGAAAAGATAATTCGTTACTAAATTTTATATGAAATTTTATTGGATATTGAATATAGTTTCAACGGCCAGACATAAGTCTTGCTATCGGACTTTTCTCGACAAAACTACATGAATTTATTTTAACAGATATCTTATTTAGATTTTATCACTTAAATGAACCTGTTGACCCGACCATCTAAAAAGTGTACATTAAGAAATTATGACTGAAGCTGGCGGAAATTCTGTTCTGTTGCAACCTATACCACGGAACCTTACTGAGTACTTTGAAGAAACACATTTACATGTAAAATTTCATTCTCTTCTTCGAAATCGTCTGAAGGTTCTCCACAAAAACTGTAAGGACTGTCGGTTAATTGATGAGATTTGTTATGGTTTGGGCACGAAATCCCGATTAGTTTTGTATAATTTAACGCCACCAATCCGATTTCTAGTCGTTTACAATATGTCTGACAAAATTCACAGCGCACCCCACACCGAAAAAAGCCCGAATCAAATGACATTTTAATCAGATGGTTAAAACTATATTCTGTTGATCTGAAAGCCTACACGTTCAAGACTATATCTGTATAGCTATTATCATAATTGTTAATTTTAAATCAATTGATACAATAAAGGACACTAATGACACCCAACCCATCAACTAAAATAGAGCTACTGAAACAACAAAACTAGCGGAAATTGGAAAACGAAATTAGATTACAAAAATGCAAATTTTTGTTATAGAAAATGTTATAAATTAAATTGTATTGGGTTATTTGATGACAGATTTCAAACCTAAAATGCACGGGTACATCGATGAGTTTTTAGTTTTGTTTTAAAAGATTCAAGTTATGGGGCTGTGTTAAGGTGATGGGGTGAAGAATTCCCATGTATTGGAATGTTATACAACCGAAAATTTGTAGATTATACTTCGGAATGTGTAATAAGCACAAAATAGGGTGGATAGTAATGGTTTATTAGCTCAGATAGATATACAGGACTGAAACCATGAAGACATCTATAAACAATACAAAGACGTTGTGGTCAATTCTGGAACAAACTCTAATGTGAGAGCGTCGGGATGATTGTTGGCTAACTATCCTGGCAGCATTGTTTTGGATAACTTGACGTTCAGAGAGTAGATTTTGATTTAGACCGATAAGGATACTATTGCAGTAATCCAATCTCGAAAACAGTAATGATCGAACAAGGGAGTAGCATCCTGTGTTACAAGGTGTCTGATTTTTAACCGTAAACCGCCTCCATGAAATAAAAACAAGCTACCCAATGTCCATTCATATAGCACTCCCTTGCATAATATATTTAATGGGATATCAAAATTTACCTCTACCTAAAGTGTACTTTTACCAACTCTATTTTACTATCAGTATGAATTCAACAGTATGCGGAGAATTCCGATATCCTGGTATGGAGATTGAATATGCATCTGTATGGTTAGATAATTATAGATTGGTTCTCCCTCTATTTATATATACGTTTATTGGCCACCTTTGTTTGAGATAACTTTGTTTGTTTATATAGGTGAGAATGAATCATGTATGCAGTCTTTCTTTATTGGTGTTCCTGCTACTGCTGAATGTGGAGAAGGGTTAACTTGTGATATACTACATGCAAAGTGTGTAAAGAAATCCACCAGTATGAACACTCGAGATATTGGTAAGTTATATAGTGATATCACAAGTCACTATTACCAATTTGTATATTAAAAAGTCAATTTAAATCACACTTATAAAAATGCTCTCGCGCGAGCGGGTCATCTTATGACAAAAGTCCTTATTGCGCTGCTACGGCGACAGAAAATGTTTTCAGAGCGTGCCAAGATCACCATGAGCGCTGTGGAAACGCGAGATATCGTTCTGTGGTCTCCATGGTCGCCAATGATCGCTGAGTCACGGCGTTTGCTTTGAGTATGTTCAAAGCAAACGCCAAGGTCCTGCCATATGACCTGGAAACCGAGAGAACGTGGTGGGTCGCGAAGGTCGCGAGATAAGCGTGGTAACATCTCTATGAACGTAGCACACGCGCAGTACACACGTGGAAAAGACGCTGCGAAAATTGTAACATTTACAACGGTGCCTTCATGGCGTTTTCACCACAGCCCTCAGCGTTGACCGCGACACCACCAATCGCTCTGAGTCCTTATGGCGTTGTCATGGCGGTGTTACGATGATTCCACCACTGTTGCGCGACTGCATCACGACCTCATGGGGCTACCTCTAAAGCATATGGCGATGTTTTGAGGTTCCCAAAACGTGTATGGAGTTCCTAATACGACCATGGCGCGGTTACCAAGCTTGCATTATTCGCTTATGGCGACCATGCTTTTCATGTACGACTTGCTTTGAAATCGGGCGATTCAAAGGTCATCTTAAAATTTCGAAAAAAAATCTAACCAACTTGCATAGTCGCCGTGATCACGTGGTGGAAACGCACGTGTAGCCAAGATAAGACGTGTGGTTGAGCGACGCGGGTTCGCGATGACCGCCGTTGCTAAGCTAATAAGCGCGGAGAGATCGTGACGTACCCGCCGCGAGAATGCTATATAAACGCACAGGTCGCAGTAAGAACGCGACTTTTTTAAGTTTGTAATTTTGGGACATTTTTCCGCGGTGTGTTCACGCTTGCCGACGACCTTGTGTATTTCCTGGCCGCCGTTCGGTCGCAGAGCGCAGTAGGGTCACCACTGCGGTCTGACGGGGGCTTTATCAACCTGTCCATAATATCATATAATATGTATTAGACGTTAAATCTGTAATAAACAACAACAACACAACTATTACCAATAAGTAGTGATGCGTCCTGTGCCGTATTTTTGCCACTCCCGTCAAACTGTTTCATTATTTTGCAATTGTTTTGACATTAATGTCCGCCCGCCGTTAATCGCACAACAACTGTTATTTTACACAATGACTTTAGTTTGCCATACATAGCCGAATATTTGAATTATAATTGTAGTATACTGTTATAAAGAAAATGTCGTTTTGGTCGACTCTTCCAAGATAACAAGGTTTATTTTAATTGAAGCCTGTCATTCACCTCAATCTTTTTATGCTTTCAACAATATTAAATAGATATTCTGGTGCGATATTCGGCTGATTTTAAGAAAAAAAAATACTGAGGCTAAATAGCATACGAAACAAAACGTTTTTAACATTAGTATATCGAACTTATAACATTATTATTATTTCACTAATATAATAAAGCTACCTAGAGTGCCAAACGGCGATATTAGACAAATTAAAGAAAAACTCCATGTATATTTTTATGAATAAAACTAGTTCATTCCAAATAGAGAAATTTTAGAGCCCTTTATTCTACGACCAACGATCTATTTGGGTTTCTAGGATAAGTTATCACAGAAATACTAACCGTGATTCAGTAACATAATTGCCATGACTCAAGTGTGACAAAGTTAAAATGGACGTTTACCGCAAGTAGTACCAGAAGCGTGTTTATCTGTAGATGTTTCAGAGGCTACACAAACTTCAGAGGCAAAACTTGACAGCACGACAGCAAGCCAAAATAACTTCTTAATTCTACTTTCGAGTTTGGCCTTGAAAGTTATTGTGATCTGTACAACATCGCCATCACTACTAGACTATCACACAGACCATTTTGTTAACGCGATTTCAGATGTGACCTGAAATGTACAGATTACAGTATCTTCTTTGGCAAAACACGAGTCGACAGATCGACAGCAAACCAAAATGACATCGCAAGTACCGTGGTGTGTTTATTTCCCAATTTTTTCTCACGACAAAACGAGGGGCGTTAATATCGCGTGTTGTTTATTTTCTTAATTCCATATTTTCTAGCCGGTTTTTGCTTGGTTTGTGTTCTATCTTCTGATATTTTTTCATGACTTCTTACTCATCTGACTTGGCGAAAAGTAGAAGTTATGAACGGTAGTTACAGGCTTCCTTAAGACATGCATGTGATGTGCAAGGAAAAAAAGAGAGCTAAAGATAGTTTCATGGAACAGGATAAATGTTTGAAAGAACGTTTGACATCCAATTAATGTGATTTGTTTACCAATTTAAAAATTATCTGGGATTTCATATCCGATCACAGATTCGAAGACGCAGTCTAATGATAATTATGCCAACATTTCGTTTTGTTTTATTTTCCGGTAGTTTACTCTCTAAAGCTGTTGTTCTACAGGGATTATTCGGAATTGCGCAGATTGTGATTTAGTGGACTCCAATTAACCTGCTATTGCGCTCAGAATGCGCATCCTTCGGCTTTAAATGTTTTTTTATAGGCTGAGTTGCCTTCCCTAACGGCTCTTTAGCAATATTAAATCGGTCGAAAAAAAATAATATCAATGCTATTTCTGAAGAGCAAACTAATACCCAGCTTTCTATCCTAAACGGCTGACTACTTGTATATTTTGTTAGCGTTAGAGTTTAGTCAAAGGAAAAACTAATTGATTGGATAAGTGATGATAAAGATATTGATACATCAGAAAATTATTTTAATTATTTTGTAGTTACATGTGCAGCAGCTCATCAGGCATATATGGCCCAACAACATATGTTAGGCGCTGAAGAACCAAAATGCGAAACAGATGGTACTTATTCTGCTGTTCAGTGTCAAGGATCTCAGTGAGTTTAAATAATCATTGTTTACTCTTAAACCCAACATCTGACCCCCACCCTCACCCCACACATTTTGTCTGTAATGTGTTTAGTGATCAATCATTGTGGTTGGACCTATAATATACTGCCGGTGTATATTTTTCCCACAATTTTGAAGAGATTCTGAATTGATGGAGTTATTTCCCTTGGTTATTAAGTTCTATAAACATGCCGTAATTTGGCTTTTAAATCGATTTTCAGTGTTTTATTTTTTGTAATGCTGTTCGTTTTGCACTCTAATGTAGTGTTAGATGAAACGTACATTAAAGAGACATATCGTTGTTTATTTGGGTCGAATAATGTAAAGATGAGGCTTTTTAAATCTAGGCACCTTTTTTTTTTTGTTTAATTTCTCCGTTTTTATATATTTGCCAGAAAACTACTATATTTTTCGGTCTTATAATGGATCGTTATTGGCATATCTATAAAATATAATTGAGTTACAGTATTCTGTTGCGAGTAGAACTGTTTTATTTATCTGTCGTTCAAAAGATAGTATATACTGTGCATGTATATTTTCACGGCACCAAAGACAGAGGGAACTACGTCACACCACATCACGTCACTCCAAATGAAAGATTTGGACTAATAATAAACAACCGAGTGTGAAAAAGTTCTCCAGCAGGGTGTTTTATATATATATATATATATAAAATATGATAGATCTACGGTGGCCCATATAGATCAGTTTTCGTGCAGTATAAATAATATATAAAAACAAGTGTAAACCTAAATCTGTAATTAAATATAAAATTTATTTATGGCCTAAAATAAGAAAACTACGGAAGACCATTAGGGTCAATCAAATGAAACAAAAATTCTGATTATAACTTAATATTCCCACCAATTTAATACGCGCATTGGTGTTATTTATTAATAGCAACATTATCATTAATTTTATGATAGTTATCTTGTAATAACGAGATAGCTATGTTATAATAACTTGATGGCCCTATAGTGGTCTTACGTAGAAAATATCCTTTCAAATCGAACAACCGTGATTTTATGTCAGTTTTAGGTCGGGTTTACAATTTATATTCCTTAATGGTTAAGCTTTACCTTCCGTTGAAGTTTTGTGAAAGATAGATACACTTTTGATAAAATATAATTGAGCAGTTCATATAGTATAACATTGTGTGTATTTCTAGATGTTATTGTGTATCACCTGAGGGACAACAACTTGGTTATACTGTAAACAGATCGCAGTCAAAGAACATGGACTGTAGTAAGTAGTGCTTATATATGTGACTGCTTCACAGTTGTCACAAATTGTTTCTCATTTCATCACCGAGTTGCCTCCCATATATTGTTATCGGAAGAGGTAATTTAGACCCAAGTTGAAATGAAATGGGGTTTACCTGGGCTAATGAAGACAGGTATACGCCATACAGTGTGCTGGGAGGGAAATTTTACCAGGGCAGCGGCACAATGGCCTACTCTTATATAGAATTCCAACTGAGAACTGACCAACTCGTTATCTAATCTCCCATAATGTACCTTTAAGTTTTCAAAATAAAATAAAACCAAGTACGAACAATCCAAACCATTAGACAGAATTCGAAGTCTTAAAAAAACGTTATAGGCAAAATAGTGTAATCAGCAAATGGACTGCTCCCGTGTACAAAATACACGACAAACAGTGGTAACAGGTGTCCGGAAGAGTAAGCTTACCCTGCCTGGCGCGCCACACCCGCCATATCTGCATCCAAACTATTAGACGAAATCTGGGTAAAAATCACTTAATTTTCGCCTCCATTTGAAAAAGTTTTGGAAGTTTTGATATTGTTGCAGATCCTGCATCTGAATGTAAGGGGCAAATTAAAAGAAAATGTTCGAGTCTTCCAAGGCGTGACCACAATTGTGTATAGGGCTGTCAGAAATATGCCTGAAAAACGATGTCTGTTTAAATATTTTATTTATGATGCGTCTTTTTTAGAATGTGCCAGAGATCTGCATGCTTATTCAGCAACTGGGCTGATTGGTAAACTTTTCTCTTGTGGACCAAATGGAAACTATGAAAACTACCAATGCGTCGGTTCTGTTTGTTGGTGTAAGGACAACAGTGGAAATAAAGTTGGACAGTCGGTAAACATCGGAGAGCTTGCTTCTTTAAACTGTTAAATTCAGTCATTGTTTGCTACACGAAAGGAAAAAAATAAAATATTTCAAGTATAAACTACTGCTAGTAATTTGTATCCCTTCAATAGAAAACAGAAAAATTCTGGCAGCAGATTTACCAGACTTTTGTATTGTTTTTAATGGATTATTTCTGTTGAGTCACAGAAGCATGTTTCTGTAAAATTACAGGAAAGAAATATGGTAAATCTGTTCTTTAACAGAATCATTTAAGCTAAATATAAAACAAAATGTTCCGTAAAAAACAATTTATTTTCGGTAAATGTAATTTATCAGCCATGAATAAACACAAATTAATAAAAATGAACAGAAATTAAGATCAAGAAATTGTGAATGGCTTAAAATTTTGAAATTTCTGAAAGCCAGGTTTACCACTTTCTACCTTTTCTATGCCTTCTTTCAAATTTTGTTACCTTCCATACAATGCTGAAACAAAATGATGAAGCACATACAGGACATGAAATGAAAAGGTGTTAACTTTCCTGCATAGGACATGGAGTATCCTCTCGGCGACATGCGACCAAGCCGTGGAGATAACTGTTTTGGGCTGAAAGTTCTTTAACATGTACGGTCAATAACACACAGGGTCCCAGTTTTTAGTCTAAACTGAATAAATTAGAACCTGAGCCAATTTTTTAAACATTAAAAACAGCAAACTAAACAGACAGTACAGTATCTACGTATGCTGTAGATTTGCCTTCACACATACATACTATTAGGAAGAGCTACCTTTACATTAAAGTCTTGTTTTCTATCTGTTCCTTATTCCACATCTTCAGCGCACATTCAAACATTCATCGACGCGCATGCGTTAACCGAATCCAACAGTAATGATGTGAATAAACAGAACAGTGCCGTTAACATAAGATTATTCTGGAATATTACAGGTCTTTTGATTAATAACACAATTTATATTGCTAATAAACTGTTTCTGTCAGTTAATATACTGAAAAGTATGTAAAACTGCCGACGTTTCTGTCCAAAGACAGAAGTGCAACTAAAACCACAGATTTTATTGTGAAAATAGGACTTATTTATCTCAAATCACAGATTTTTCCGTCATAATACTTCCTTCAAATAACAGAAAGTAGGGATTTTAAAAACATATATTTTTCACAGTGTATATTTATTTGTACACCATTTTCCCTATCAATATTGAAAATCAGTTAAATACAATATGCACTCGGAAAATCTCGACAGATTCCGGAACCTACATCTAGTCTCGGTTGTATGACGAATTCCGCCATATTGGAACTACTTTAAAGGTCCCGGATGAAACATGGCTGCGCCCATTGTGTCTTGGAACAACTTTAAAGGTCCCGGATGAAACATGGCTGCGCCCATGGTGTCTTGTTTGTTTGTTATAGCGTCAAGTTTTTCTGTTAAAGTAAACCGGTAGCCGCATCGCAAATCTATGGGCGGAGGTACATATCACTTACTATCATACAGCCGAGACTAGATGTAGGTTCCGGAATCCGCCGAGATTTGCCGAGTGATACAATATGATTAAAAGACACGTCCTATTTAGTTTCGTTTATTTATAGTTCAACATTTTGTTTTATTTGTCTTTGAAACCTTCACGTAGTGCAGGCTATCGAGGGTATAAAAAATAAGATCTGTAGATTATCATATTGATACTCATAAATAGACGACCAGGATATTATTTCAGTTAGATTAGATTCCACGTGAACATGGTGTGCACAGGTTTCCTATGTAAATAAATGTTTAAGTTTTTGATAAAAATTCAAATTGACGTCTGAAGGGAGATAACACGTGTCACGTGTAAACCAATCATATACATCAGGATAGTAGTTCTGTTTAACTATAGGTTGGTGTAATTTTGCGCATAGTTGACATAACGCTTGCATTTTTGGCAGAGATTTAAATTGCGCCCTTTTCGATAAATAACTTAAATATGCTTCGTTATTTTTGTCTAAGAAAAGTAGAAAATCGGCCAATTCTTTTGGAGATTTAAAATTATTAACATCTATGAATGTGTCTGGTGGATATATTTCAGTGTAATTTGCTGCTCCGCGCACAACAGCAACAATATTTCTGCCTTGAATATTATAAAACTTTTCTGTAACATAGTCTAAGCAATGACTGTTTTCAAAAGATAAATAAAATTTATATTCATTTTCTATTTGTTTAAATAAAGTGTCACCCTTCGCTGCATTAAATTTTCCACATGATCCATAAATATCTACTGGTATATACTTAGACAATTCCTCCGCGTAGTTTTCTCTGAAATTAGGAGTATTGCAGTGACTTACCACCCATGCTACTAATTTCGTTTTATTCGATTGAATGTTCTCGAACGAAACAACAGAGTCTGCACCAGGAGCTTTGCGAACATTTCCATAAAGAAGAATAATATCTGAATCTAACCTATAGGTCATTGTCCAATTGATTTGCTTTTTCCAATGGTGCCGCGTCCACGCATTAAGATTATTGTTATACGGAGACTCCATCGTGCTGAAAATCCATATTTGGTTGTTTGGTCTGAATGGCGGAAATTCATCGGGATAACCATTTGCATAAAAAACAACCGCGTCACATATATTCTGGTATTTCGGATCTATATGGATTTTACACGCTTTCACTTTGCATTTTTCCAAAACATCTGGACTTTTAAACGCATCAATGTCATACCAAGCGGTATTTCTCCAAAGTATATGTTTGGTAATATTGGAAGTAGGTTGTACAACGGTCTCGTCATCTTCTGCAGTCATCACAAATTGTTTTTTATCCGACAAATACCATGGTTTAATAGATTTTCTATAGTCAATAACCCATATCCGTTCGGTTTCGAATGGTGGTGATATAAAATAACCAATCTTTAATAACGTACAAAAAAGAACGATGCATAGAAAAGTTACTACAATATTTTTCTTCTTTTTCACAACATTTAGGTATATTCGGGCCATTGGTATAAAATAGTTGTATTAATAATTTCTGAAATAGATGAGAGAAGAAAAAATATAAACAAAAAATGATAATAGTTATTTTAGAAAACTGGCAATATATCTTTGTGTATGGTAGTCATAATAGTGTAACAGCGTTGTATTATTTGCGTTTTCTTAAATTAAGGATTTTGAGTAACTTTTATGTCGTTTATCAAACAAATATCATAAGACCTGTCATTGAGTGAAATGTCATGGTTTCGATTCTCTGCTTGTACGTGGTAAGGAGTATGATCGCCTCTCCATCCTCGTGGGTATTCTCCGGGTCTCCCGGTTTCCACTCACTGCTAAAAAACCTACCCAGTTTGTGTAGAGTTAAACACCATTTCTCTCTCTGATATGACCAGTTGTTACTCAACGCTCGCGCCCCATTAAATCTACAACCAATTAGTAAGTGCACGAGGACAAACAATTAGGGAATAATAAGTAATGTACAAGTATAAAATATTGTTTCTTAGCTGCACGGGGCATAATGGCCAGACTGAAGTAGGCCACCTGGGCCAGTCATTACCTATCGTCGCCAAGCCAGTCGTCCCGAATAAGGGTTTTATTTTAATACCTGGCCACAACAGATTACACCTGGATTAAATTAAAACCTGGCTGGCGTTGAATAACCGATTAGACTCTCCATCTCGGTGGAAGCAGACGTTAAAGAAGAGTTTTGGTCACTGAGTGTTAATCCCACTGTTGTCAGATTTAAATGTTTAGTCTGGATCATAAACTGACGTCATAGATAATTAGTGGGAATAATAAGTAGCTTCTCTTACTAAGCTCAATAAGAAAGATTTGTTGCCCTGGGGATTGACATTTTTAGAGCTTTAATCTGTATTCTGCTATTGTTTAAACAAGGACTCCTGTCACGGTCTGCTTAACACATCTAATGTCTTAGTCGAGAAATAATTTGGTTAATGAAATCGATTTTAACGATAGCAAAAATATGTTCGCCAAATATTAAATGACTCATCCCGTGCACAAAGCGTTCCAAAAATAAATGCCGTGTATTATTTCCATAATTGTTGTAATTTGTTTAATTAATGTTGTGTTATTCTGTGTTGCCGTTGGCTCTTTTTTTCCTTTCCAGGTAACTGGGAAGATTCATACGCAAGAAAATCTCAAATGGAATGTATGTAACATGCAAACGCTGAATTTGTAAACCGCATTGAAGAACTTTTAACTATGTGGAACTTATTGGGCGAACAGTCTTTAATAATATGTAAATAATCCACGGGTCCAGCCGTGTAGTTTTTACTGCGAGCACTTCGCCTTTCCACATAAATCAAGCGGATTATTTTTCACCACTGGCTTTTTTCTATCCGAACTGATAACGCCAAACACCAGTCAGCTGGACTTCTGTTTTAACAGGTTTTTATTGTAACAAAGAGAGAAAATGACCCACCTTCTCTTCTCACAACAGAAATTTTAAGACGATCGATTAAGAATTGTGGTCTGTAGGCGACAGACACAAACACACACAAAAAGAAAATGGGCACGACTCTGCCCCTGATAATATAAAAGGCAAATTTCAGTCCAGTGGATCCACTTTGAACGAAGAATTTAGCGATTGAAATTTAGACCCAGTCTCGATCATCAGTACTAAAGTCGTACGATAAAAACATAGTCTCGATTATCCATTTCATGATTAAATCATGTTAGCCGAGCAGCAAATCGCATCCCAATCTAGTAAATATTGCAGACCTAAAGATAGTTATTTTAATAACGGATAATGAGAAATCTCTGACTCTATAGACAACTAATATGGCTTTTCCCCATCTAGGTTCTAAGACTATTTTAGAATCCTTATCGTTTATTTTTCACCGAGATTCCCCTTTGATCACCAAAAGGCATCATTTCCAGTCACATCTCACACAAATTTATAATAATCCAACACTATTTTCACGTAGAATTGTGCTCTAAAAACGTACACAACTTTCCTTTAAATTAGGCAACCATTGTTAACTGACGCCTGCGCAGACCGGTTTATAGCTGCGCTCAGCCAATATTCCAAATTTAGGATTGGAATTTTTACCGTAAATTTTTACTAGAAATAGTCTAATGTGTGTTTCCGAAGCAACGCCTGTTTACTTTACTTACAAGTGCAATAGTGACAGAGAGATGAATTTTGTTCGAACATCACGTTTTAAGATCCTTCTAAAACCTAAGCATGCTATAAATCTCAATAACTAAATAATTTTCGTTGAAATTCTAAAATATGACGGCGCATGACTCATTACATCAGAGCTTAGGCCTATATTCAGAGTAACTGGACCATATATATATAAATCATTCATGACAGCTATCGCCGTTAATTACTAAAAACTAAAAGGTGTATGCAGTACACATTTATGACTAATTGAATTACTCGTCGTATTTCAAATTAATTGTCTTGCATGCGGCAGAGCATTAGCGATGATGCTTGATGATGTTAATGTCAAGAACAATCGATAAATTATATGCCGACAAAAGTAAAAGTAAAAGTAAAAGTATGGCAACATTTCATTTGCCGACCGACGTGTCTTTCACCTTTGTTATTGATTGCATGACGATCAACACCATCCGAAACTTAGGCTGTCTGTCTACAGCTAGCTCCGCCTGAGTATTCTCGAAGTACGTTGAGAGAGAGAGAGAGGGGGGGGGGGAGAGAGAGAGAAATGGGGTTTAACGTCCACTCGACACAAACTAGGTCATTTCGGGACTAACATATTGTTTAATTTTATTTCAATAATTCGCTTGTACGTAGGGGTCTTTAGCAATGGGAGGAAACCGGAGTACCCGGAGAAAACCCACGAGGTTGGACAGGCGGCCCTACTCCTTGCCACGTACAACCGGGAATTAGAAACCACGCCAGTTGACATAATGGCAGACCGTATGATACAGCGCGCGCACGCTAACCATTCGGCCATCCAACCCCCCGATAAAGTAGTGAAACCGAAAATAGCTGTCGAGTCGAAGTCAAACTTTTTTCTTTTTTTTTTTAATAAGATGCGACATTATTTTTTATAATAGCTCATGGTGCTGGTGATCTTGGTAGATAACTGTCATCATGCTGTACAGAACTAAGCTCGGCTCAGTGACGTATACGTACGCGACGCAAGAATCTGCCAAAACTCTAAAACTACTCTGACGCAACGTGTCATGTATACGATACGGATACGTGATACAGATAGGGAAATTCCACTTGCCAAAAGTCTCTACTAACGTGAACATGCAGGGTCTGGAAATACGTACTCAATTCATTAAAGTCGTTAATAGATGATATTTTCAAAAGAAATCAGAAACTATTCAGAATTATCACTTATAAAAAATATGATATTCCTGTTTGTGTTTCGAGAATTCACAAAAAATACAGTGTCCGAAATCTAATAAAACACTTAGGATTGGAATAGCAGTAAATGTGTGACGCCCATGGGCATACGCCATACAGTGTGCTATGCTCTTATATCGTATTCCAACTGCCAGGGATCTTTTACGTCCACGCCAATGTGTACACAGGATCTCGGTTTTTCGTCCCATCCGAACGACTAGACAGCTGTCCTTGCCAGGCCCTTCGTTCTCCATCACTGACAAGGGGAAACCACGCCCATAAAGCGATATGAACTTTCTCGGCCAATGCAGTGATCGAACACCTGACGTTAAGGATAGCGAGCCAGCGCCTTACCCACTTACCACGTGATCCCGCAGATCATAAATGTAGTCGGGCGGACGGAGGCGGCCGCAATATACGATCTCATTTCCAGAAATTTAAATAGGCCTATAACAGTCTTCAATAAACAATTTTAATCATTTTACATTTTTTTCCAAGATAAAATGCTTCTGATAAAATGCTTCTTCGTTACTAAAGTACCTACTGGCGGAGAACAGTGAAAATCATTTTGTCATGGGGCAGAGAACTCGTCCGAAACTGATTCTCAATTATATGACAATGTAAGCAACGTCACTTTTTAACCACCGCAGGGGCAGATCCAGAGGCGGGGTTTACCCCCCCCCCCCCCTGCTCAGCTAAATAATAAAAAAATAATGCCTTGCATCAATGAAATTACATCACAAAGTGATCCTACATCACTATAAAAATGATTTCTGTGTTTAAAAAGCCCAATTTGCATGTATGCCTATGTAATTTAGACACGATGATGGCAGATTTTCGTTAACACAAACCTGGCAAACCCCCTCCTGCAAAAATTCCTGGATCCGCCTCTGAACCGACAAAAAGATAAGTTGCCAGGCAGCGAAACATACGCCCACAGCAGCTAAATCGTCCGGGCAATCAACAAGGGTTGTCGCATATTTTTACCTTTTTTGGTAATGAAACATTTGTAATACACTAAAATCTGATTAACCCTTTCTAAGGTGGATATGTTATGACGTCACTCCCCCAGTGAGCTCAATAATATGACGTTATGTGTAAAAAGACGCCATCTTGGGTCCCAAGTACCTATTTTTATGATATGATTCAACTATATTAATGGTATACAACGTCTTGTGTTGATCTGAATAAATTATGATTTTTCCCACTATTTGATTTGTTTATTTTTTGCAATGTCTATTTTCTGTCTTGTCAGCAGGTTTATTTTTAAGATTTTGGTTTAGCGTGTAGTGCGATCCTCCTGTAATTACTATTGTTGTCATTAAAACATCTAGAATTTTCTACATCAAGTCTACTGCAACCAGATATTCAAAGCGCGTTACCAATATATTCAATTAAGAGAAACTATATTATTTCTGAGTTAGCATAATTTAGGCTACAATTCATAGTTACAAAACTATGGTTTATCCCAACTACAGGGTACATCATGTTTTGGAGACGACCTGATAGATCATGGCTTAGAGGCTGTCCGAACTACAGGATACATCATGGTTTAGAGTGTCAGTGTCATGGTTTAGAGACTCTACCCGAACTACAGTTTAGATGCCCACGACCCCCGATCCATCCTGGTAGCTGTGTTTGAGGAATTTAAAAAGAAATTATTTATCCTCCCACAGCACTGAAAGACACTGATTACGAGATATCGCTCTCCGATAATCTCCGGAGAACGTGACGCCGTATTGAATTATGTTAATTACGTCATATTTTTCCTTGGCCGAATTCGGCCGATTTTGAGTATGAATTTGTCTGACATTTTTATCGATGAACCAAACAGCATTGGTTTATTTTCCAATTTGTTTATTATAAATTATTTTATTTTTATTTTCAAGTAAGGTTGCAGCGACAGCCCGAGGATGCTACATGATCACAAATATTTTTTAAATTATGTTTATAGTATCGGCCCAAAATCAGATAATCGCAATATCCCCGGTATATCGGGGCATTTTGGGGGGTTTTCGCAATAAATAAAATAATCGCCAGAAAAAAGATGGGAGCTACATGTATTTTAAGTATATAAACAAGAATGATAGATTTGATTCTACCACTGACAAGTTCATTTCCGGTATGGCGGGATATAGAAATATCCCGAGATTGACAATTGCTCTTGTGCAAAATTTATCAGACCATGAATTAGTATAGGAAACATTTAATATCATGGATTTAGCTGTTCAGTTATCAAAATTCATTGAAAATCAGAACACTTGTTCGTTTCAACACCTTAAACTCCGTGTATCAATCTGAAGTCAATCGGATGATAAGTTTGGCCTGTATAGCGTAACAAGGTTTTTTGAAGTGATCAAGGGAGATAACTCTGGAAGTAATTATTTGAAATCGCTCAAAATCAATATGCTTCTTCGTCTCATGACCTTAAACAGTGTGTGTAAATTTAAAGTCAATCGGATATTAACTTTGGTCTTTAGAGCGTCCACAAGATTTTTTGAAGTGATCAAGGGCCATAACTCTGGCACTAATTATCGGGAATCGCTGAAAACCAATAGGCTTCTTCGTCTTATGACCTTAAACACTGTGTATAAATTTAAAGCCAATCGACTATTAACTTTGGCCTCTAGAGCGTCCACAAGATTTTTTGAAGTGATCAAGGGCCATAACTCTGGTAGTTATTATCGGAAATCGCTGAAAAACAATAGCCCTCTTCGTCTCAAGACTTTAAACACTGTGTATAAATTTCAAGTCCATCGGACATTAACTTTAGCCTCTAGAGCGACCACAAGCAATTGTGGACGCCGGACGGACGGACGGACGGACGGACGGGGGCGACGACTATATACGACCACATTTCAATGTTGGCGTATAAAAATCATTTAGAAATTTCATTGATAGTGTCCTTGTTTTGATTAATTGGAGTCCGAAAGCAGACGGAACACAATATACGACCACATTTCAATGTTGGCGTATAAAAATCGTTTAGAAATTTCATTGATAGTGTTCTTGTTTTGATTAATTGGAGTCCGAAAGCAGACGGAACACAACACGTCTAACTTACAGATATTACACAACACACCAGATCACAAGCCACGCCCGTCTTCCTCTAATATACTTACAGTTACCACCACACTCTCCACAATAATTATGTTGAAATATCTTCACATCAATATCTTCACATCAAAACGTCCAGGTGATGACGTATAGATGTATATAACTCCCATTCGAAATTTCTACTTTTTGCCCCTACAAAACACGAAAGTAGAAGTTACACGATAAAATGTGAGGCGACAAGACGCTATACAAGCCAAATCGACTCGAAAAGAAGGAAACAATATACCACGATAGAAGCGCCCCCAGTTTTTTTCCTATTTTCTAATGTTCGACTTGAATTTTGGCTTATGACGCGCATTCAACAGAATAAAAAATAAAGACGCATGCGCATTTTATTGTCTGTGTATACAAAGCACAGTACAGTAGGTCACGAGACAATTGTAGTAAAGGTTACAATTCTTAAATTTCTAATGAGAACGCGATATGCGACCACGTATAGCTTAAAGTAATCATGTTCCGCTCTAATTAACGACAACGCACACTCACACACCCCACATAACAACATGACGTTACTTTTACGTAAAATTTGCGTAAAAATGGTCAGTCAGTTTACCATCAGTTTGCTCATCTTCTTAATGAAAATGTAACGTCAGGAAATGATGTTAATCTAACGTAAAATTTACGTCATTTTTACGTTATATTTACGACATTTTCTGACGCAAATCTAACGTCAAGTTTACGTCATATTTTGACATAAATCTAACGTAAAGTTTACGTAAAGTTTACGTAAAGTTTACGTTAGATCTACGTCAAAAAATGACAAAAACTTTACGTTAGATTTGCGTCAGAAAATGATGTAAAAATAAGGTAAAAATGACGTAAACTTTACGTTAGATTAACGTCATTTCATGACATTACATTTTCATTAAGAAGATGAGCAAAATGATTGTAGTCTGACCAACCATTTTGACGTAAATATAACTTCAATGTTTGACGTTAATCTAACATGATTAAAAATAACCGACCATTTTATGGAAATCAGGGTCATGATCCTCAGAATAAAATGTTGGCTCAACTAACCCGCAGACCCGGGATTGGTACATGCATTGACTGAGAATCAGGATTTCAGAGCAGTGGGACTTTAATTTTAAAATTTACATCACTTTCTTTTGTAAATCTTTAATGAGTATGTAGAAATATAACCCTTGAAATGTTAACAGTTAACCAATAACCTTTTGAAATCGCACATTCATATAATTACAACAAAAAGTCAACATAATATCTAAATTTTATTAAAATTTAAAAAAAAAAATACAATTTTTAACAGTAATCATACATCGTGAAATGGTGATAATTGACAAGAATACAAACATGGTGACCATACACAAACCATAACTATAAACATTTGTCTCGACAGCAGGGCTACGGCATACTCTTATATCTTATATCAAATTCCATCCAACTGACAAGAAATGCTTCACACACACACACACACACATCAAAGTGTACACATTACCTTGGTTTTTTGTCCCATTCATATGACTAGTCACCTATCCATGTCAGGTCCTCTGTCCTGCATCTATGTCAATTGAAAATGTTCAAGAAAAAGGTCTACATTAGTCTTGTGGAAGTGTGGATATGCATATCAGAAAGGAAAACTGGGATATTGACCAAATTTGGCCAAAACCTATACATGTAGCCTCTATCTCGTTTGCTCAAGGCCTTGATGGAATGAAATGAAATGAATTGGGGTTTAACGTCCTATTCCGTGGCTAATGAAAAGGGACATACTCTATACATACCCCCCCCCCCCAATAATTTGACCGCAAGTACTCTTCTCGAGGTTATTGCACGCACATAACTATTCAATACAAGCCAACAGTGAGGCTAATGTCCCCCGCCGAAATTCCAAAATAAATAGATGACACATATTAATTAATCGCACATTTGTATTTTACAAACGTATCGAGCAATCAAACTGTACACGAAGAGTCATCCAAAAGTGTTTTATAAAGAAAAATGCTAAAACCGACGAGAAAAATGAAAATGTACCCTAGTTAGGGGGACCCTATAGGCAGACAAAAAGGCTCCCACGCTTGACAAAAGGGCCCCTCTGGCCAAGGGAAAGGGCCGTCGTGTCCGAGTCAATCGTTTCTATACACTGTTACTGTCGAATCCATTACTGAATGAGAATGCAGTCATTGTATTGGCATAAAAATCATCAATCAAGATGAACCTAAGTTATCTTGTCCCAAAGTATCAACCAATCAAATTGCTTATCTCTGCCTACCCTAAGCAGAAAATGCACATCTTCGAACTCCATCAAGGCATTGACCTAATAAGCATACACACCAATTTTGAACATTTTAACTCAATTAGAAGGAGAGTTATTGTGTTCCAGTCTCGGCAAATCAAATTTCTTATCGCCCTGCTTACACTGAGCAGAAAATGCTCATTATCGATCTTAGTCAAAGCATTACTGTAATGAAACTATACACCAAGTTTCATCACTCTCGCTTAATTAGAACTAAAGTTATCGTGTCCCAAAGCATCAACCAATCAAATTGCTTATCTCTGCTTCCCTAAGCGGAAAATGCTCATCTTCGAACTCCATCAAGGCATTGACCTAATAAACACATACACCAAGTTTGAACATTCTAGCTCAATTAGGAAGAGAGTTATTGTGTCCCAAAAAGTGTGACGTACAGACAGACGGACGAACCCATTTTAATAGTCCCCCAAATTTCTTCGAAAGGCGGGGGACAAAAAACAAGAGGCTTGATTTTACCATGGAAGTGAGAAAGTGAGACTTCTAGAACACAAACTTTCAGAAGACTAAAACCCTGCTATGCACTATACCGATCTCTGGGTTAAGAGACTACAGTTGCGAGGGTCGCGATTAGATAACTGGACGGCCCATCTTTATTTAAAGTCCAACTTACGTCTGTTGTATCTAAGACATATGAGGCAATTAGAAAAACGACGAGATAGAGTTATTTATACTCTTTCCTTTGTCCCCTTATTCATCAAACAATTCACTGCTATCAGTTATGACCAGTTGAAACAAACGGTTACCAAGCAAGATATACCCACATTTTGCAAGAAATGGATGGGGAAGAGGTAAAAATCAATAGGGCTTTTCCTCTCATTTCTTGGCAAAGGAAAGTAACTCTCATCGGGCAAAGTAAGCCAAACGCAAAGCCTCCCCTTTAGTTACGATCTCGATAAACATGGCCCTTTTCAATAATAATAAACATAACAGAAAGAATCATTTCAGACAAACGAATAGTAATAATAATAATAACACAATTCAAACATATATATGTTATACATATTTTAAATCAGCGACACATAACACGGATTTTGATAATACAGTTAAATACAAATGAAGAAGAAATATATACATTTTTTAAATAAATCATTCAGTAAATGGACATGGATATGGTTATCTACCCTTATAAAACGAACGCGAAACGAATGTTTTGTAAACTATTTTTGATTGGTTCGTAGACTTTAGCTACAATCAAGACCAGGGCAGATAATTTGAAATCGTGGAAACCCTCTGGATTAAATCAGGGTATAGTAGCACTAGAACGGTGGAGCAGAACAGTAGGACGTTAAACCTCATTTCATTTCATTTCGGAGTAGAACGGAATAAGACCACTGGGGATACCGAAGATGAGGCAAATCATGCTAGCCAGACTTCATCAAAGAGTGATTTAAAAAAAAAATTCAATGAATGAGTGAAGCTTGCCTACCAATTGCTGAGTGAAGCTAGCCTACTAAAAAGGAAACAAATGTGTCTATAAAGAATATATTTTTAAAAATTAATTTAGGACTGATTGTCTACTGTTTTATGTATTTCAGAAATGTGTTTTCACAAAAGATGATGTTTGAAAATGATGTGATTGTCATGTGTGTAGAATTTCTAGAAGATATTTGCCAATTAAGAATTGAATAAAATACACTGTAATATTTATACGCAGTAATTTGCCTTGATAATTTAGCGGGGGTTTATCAAGAAGCTTCTTGGGGATTATTGTCCATACGACCTCACTTTGCAGACAACCAGAATCGAGGAAATTTCTAATTTCAGCTATGTACAATTATCGATACATCAGGTGGTAAGTTGTATATGGACTATTGCGCTTCATTTGCAAGAACTGCCACATCCTTTAATATTAACATTATTCATATGGAGCGCTCTTTTAATAGATGAACACAGAACAATCAAAATCTAAGCTTTCATGGCTGTCGTTGTCAAGTGATCGTATATGTTAGCAAAAAGGCTTGTTTCTAAATTTTAACCACATTCTACGTCAATAAAAGGAGAGTGATTGTGTTCCAACGTCTCGGGAAATAAGATCGATGTCTCTACTTTGCCTAAGCAGAAAATGCTCAGCATCGAACGTTTAGTTATTGATGTAATGAAACTATACACACTGTTTCACCACTAGCACTCAATTAGCGTCAAAGTTGTCGGCCAATCAAATTGCTTATCTATTAAATTTAAGGATTATGTAGCTGGATTGAGAGCTATCCAAGTAATAGATAACACAATGTAGTGTACGATGGGTTTACTTCAAACTTTTTACAAACTCAGGCTGGCGTCCCACAATGGTCTGTGTTAGGTCCATTCTTATTTTTGATTTATATAAACGATATCTCTAATGAACTTTATATTCAGTACGATTTTTGCCGATAACACGTATTTAAATACTTTCACCAATAACCATCCTAATGAATGTGCAAACTCACTCACACAGGACTTGAGCTTATTATTAGATTAGGCTAATGATTGGACTGTTACTTTTAAGCCATCATAAACTAAAAATTTGGTCTTCTTGAGAAAAAATATTATACATCCAAACATTTAAATTAATAACCAATTAGTTGAACAAGTAAATAGCCATTGCCATCTTGAACTAAGCCTCCAAGAGAATGCCCCAGGGTCTATGCATATTTCAACTATATATGAATAAGCTACTACACGATTGAATGTATTATTAAAAATGGCGAAATATAAAATTGATCGCTCTTCTTTAAACAAAATCTGTTTGTCATTTATTAGACCAGTTCTTGAATATGGTAATGTCATTTGGGATAAATGTAATAAGAAAAGATTCAGATTTATTAGAAAGTGTCCAGATAGAAGCAGTGCGAATAATAGCAGAACTTGCATGGGAGCTACTGTTTCAAAGCAGATAAAACAGAAACTGATTACGATTTATAAAATTTATTGCGCCGATAAATCAAACCCTATCATAACTTTAGGAACAGAAAAGAGAATATTATACACTGCCACATAAGAAACAACGGTAGTAACCTAAAAAGAAAATTTTTGTCCGACTCAGCTGTTTGTTCTAATAGCCTGAATCTGCCCATATCAAATCGGACTTCATCTGTTCGAAATTATTAACAAAATCATAAATGATCAAAATATTAGTTTAAAAATTATTTTACAGAGAACGAAAGTTTATCATTGGAACCAAATGTGGAATTTAACTACACCTTTTTATCAAACAAAGATTTTAATTTCAAAATCAGTGCAGAATACACTCGCACGCCCCTTGTATATACAAAATGTTTATTAAATCTAATGTTTGTACTTTCTTTACACATATTTTGTAAATAACATGTACCTCTTTAGTATGCCTTTGTATCTATGGAAAGAGCTAAAATAGGTTTCAAGCCCTTTGCTCAACCCTATTCGTTTATGAATAAAATATTGTTTAGATAAATAAACATTACCAATAGTATGTAATGTATACATCATCTTTCTTGGGAATACGGTAGTTATAGCGACAATAAAGAAGCTAAAACTGTAGAATATCGCCAATAATTTTTAAGTTTACATCAATAATGCCCTTACTGCCAAATGTGCCGGTCTTTATAAGCAAACCCGGTCTTGATGTAGCAATACTATCATAAAAACAATGTTGGACATTTGATGGCAGAATGTATGTCAGGTGATCGAAATTTTATGATAAACAATGAAAATGATCATAGGAAGTTTGAGGTAAACGTTTTGGGCCAGGGTACAGTAACCAGACGTAGGCTGCTTATTTATTACCATTTGATATCTCATAATATATTAATTCATATGGCCTAAGAATAAATGTAAATATAAGCGTTTATCCTAAATGTAAGAAAAGGTTTGTGTTATCGAGTTTTGGGGATATTTTTTGCTAATTTTCCCAATTGTGTGAACACCCTTAACGTTATAGTTGGGCAAATTTAATAAAATATTGACGTTATAAAGCTCCATGGCAGTTGATATTGGTTACTTTAACATTCTTGCCTTATATTGTTTCAAATAGTAAACAAATAAACGCAATTACCAGTGTTTACTCAAAAGATAATCACATTTGACGTCGCCGATAGAGGAATCATTACCTTTGTGGAATACAGGATAATCTCCAGGTTTAGTTATTACGGAAGCGTAATACGGCCACATACTTTTTTAAATTCTATTTTCAAGTTAGTAACTTGAATTTTCAAGTTAGTAACATGAATTTTCAAGATACTAACTTGAATTTTCAAGATACTAACTTGAATTTTCAAGATACTAACTTGAATTTTCAAGATACTAACTTGAATTTTCAAGATACTAACTTGAATTTTTAAGTTAGTAACTTGAATTTTCAAGATACTAACTTGAGGGTGAAAGAGCATTGCGTTTATACTCAGCTCCGATAAAAATAAACATGTCTTCTCTTCATCGGGCCCGTAGCCAGATTTTTTTTTGGGGGGGGGGGGGCTATCCCCCAAAAAATTGAATATTTTGCCAAAAATAGTGATTTCTTAGGTGTGTTCTTAGCCGGCCACATCCTCAGCCCTTCAAAAACCTTCCGTAGCCCCCCCCCCCAATTTTATGAGCTGGCTACTGGCCCGCTCTTCATGAACTGGCAGTATAAAAAATGAATGAGTGAATGTTGTTTATAGCACGTCGGCATCGTAAATCATGTCAATCTACGTGTTATCGCCGATAATCTGCTTAAGTTCTGGGTGTACTCCTAAGTGATCGGATACGCTGCTCCCACACCCTGTCACTAAGATAGTAGAGAATGGGACTCGAACCCTCGACACCGTTGATGGCAGACCAAGGCGTAGCCTATCGGCCACCCGACCTCTCCCCAAGAGTCGGGGTGGGTGTGGAAGAGATGTCCTAGGAGGCAGATGTTCAAGAGGAAAAATGTCCAGGGGGTAGGGGGTAAAACTCTTGGGGTAGATGTCCTAGGGGGTGGGAGAGATGTCCCAGGAGGGCAGATGTCCTGGGGGGGGGGGGGTAAATGTCCGGTGAGTAAAAGTTCGGGGTAGATGTCCTAGGAGCGCAGATGTCTTTAGCAGGAAATGTCCTGGGTGTAAACGTCCTAAAGATGTCCGGCGGGGGAGATATCCAGTAACTTGAAAATTTAAGTTAGTATCTTGAAAATTCAAGTTAGTATCTTGAAAATTCAAGTTATTTAACTTGAAAATTCGAGTTAGTAACTTGAAAATTCAAGTTAGTAACTGGAAAGTTCAAGTTAGAATCTTGAAAATTCAAGTTAGTAACTTGAAAAATTGAAAATAGAATAATAAAAAAAAATATGTGGCCCTATTACGCTTCCGTAAGTTATATAACTATATCTAAATATTTACTTTGTTTTGAATATCGTGCATTTTTTTCCTCGGTAAAATAGTCCCGTTACTTTGAGCTTAAAATAGGTGAATCAGACAAGTCTATTGATAAAATTTAATCTATTATATCTTATATATACATTTAACTTAAATTATATACGTGATTTACATCGAAATTAAAACATTAGTGAAAATTTGATGTCTGTTAGCGTCACCACGTGACATCCCTGGTTACAGCAGCCATTTTGCTTCTGAGTTATCTCGGAGGTTCTTGTTGGGTTATCTGTAAAGTAAAGCATCTATAGAAATCATTAATTTAATGTTGTTTATTGATCCTCGCATTAATATTTTCATCATCAAAAATAATTTACAATATTATAAACTTTGGTCACTTGATAAACACAGTGCACATTAATTTAAAGGGACTGTTCCATCGCTGACAAATTTACTTTTGTTGGTTCACGTGGATTAATCTGTGGCATTGTTTATCAAATAAAGTGTAGAATATTTATTATTTGTTGTCAATTTAATAACTTACCAGTATGGCAATCAACATGCAAACAGCTACTATTGACGAGTGGGTGTTGATCCCTCGCATTGGCCAAAGACGAGCTGAAAAAATAATTGCATTGAAACCTTTGGAAGGACCGCTTACAATCGACCATCTAGTGCAAACTGTGGGTATGCAAACTGACTGGTCGAATTGGGTTGCAGAAGGTATCATTTCCTTTGATATACCGGAAGACACTGCTGACGGCGAAGAGCTTGGTGCTGTAGGCAGTGCTGTTGCCTCACCATTACTGGATCCTAAAACTGCTTCAATTGCTACGATAATCAAACTTATTCAGAACCTCAGCACTTCCATTGACACTAAAATAGATAAATTATCTGATAATTTATCTGATAAATTTGATAAAAAATTAGAGAAATTGTGTCATGATTTACGAGCGGAATTTGCCTTATATGCAAGTCCAACCAAAAGCAAATCAAAATCAACACCTACCACTAAGCCACCTGCTTCCTTTTCAATGTCCAAGATTATAGATCCCGTTGTTAATGCCACTGTTCCATCTGATAGAGGGGTTCAGTCTTCTAGACAAGCTCCTCTTCAATCTTCGGCAGGCATCAAGGGACAGGAAGAAGAATTGCAACGGATCATTGATGTAATGCCTGAAGATGGTCTGTATGCTGTAAAAGTAAAACCAGAAAGTCAAGAACGAGGGGGAACAGGTAAGTTACAATCAAATATTAGGAGAAAACGTTCGCTTTCTAATGGACGACAAAAACGTTCTACGTCTAATTTGCAAGCAAAAGTTAAAAAAAGAAACTACCATTAATGAGATAGTTGATGATCAAACCTTAAGTCAAAATTAACCCAAAGGCGTCGCATTTCATCTTCCTCATCCTCTGATCGTTCTCTTGAGCGTTCATTCGTTCAGGAGGATTCTTCTGAAGCCGAATCAGAGTCAGAGGGTGATCATTCTCGGCAATCGTCCCCAAATGCTATTATTTTCCGGGGATGATAAGATCTCATGGGAATCATTTTTTAACCAGTTTGACCGCATAGGACGAAGGTGTCATTGGTCTCAGAAGAGATTGTTTGAGAGTATGACCGACTGCCTCCGTGGGTCAGCTCTGGAATATGTGAACAGGCTAAACATCCGCAAGTACCAAGGTTTGGTTAAAGAGCTAAAGCGACGTTTTAGCAGGAAGGATGCCCCTGTTATTTCTCGCAGGGAACTGCAAAATGCTAAGCAATTGGAGTGCGAGTCTTTATACGATTTCGCCCAGAGGGTCCATTTCTTGGCACTTGGTGGATATGGGTCTCCTTATGCCAACAACTCCACGGTGGATTATACTGCCCTGGAAGCTTTACTACCGGGAGGCAAGGACAAGGATGCCGCTAAGTCTGCACTCGATAAATCTCCTAAAAACATTTATAAGGCTGTAAAATAGATCAAGTCCTCACAAGCTAACGCCAAGGCTATTTTTGGATCACAGAAATCGGTGTCGTACAATCAAAGGCAGGTGAGTTGTGAAGAAGATTATGAGGCAAGATTCTCATAGAAGATAGTTGTAGCAGAGGGGATATTTCATCTATGAAAGTGGTATTGCTGAATATTGAAAAGATCCTGAAGCAACAGGCACATAATAATTCGCCTTCTACTGCTGACCATTTTAACATCACCGATTCCCGATCTTACGTTCGCAATTATCTCCCTTATCAACGGCAACGTTATCACAGTCCGACATACAATTATAATTATCAGCCTTCGCCCAGTTCCCCATCTAATTACAGACGCAATAATTCTTCTCAATATAGTAATCCCCGCTCCTCGAGTCCTTTGCCTAGTTCCCCTTCAAATTATCGTCATTATGATTCTTCCCAGTTCAATGATCCCCGTTCCTTAAGTCCACACATGTATGAAAATAGATTCTCCCGTAACCAGATTCGTTCTAATGATTCCTAATACTTATTCCAATAGTCCAATTAGATCCCAAACCTGCAATATGTATCGTAGGGATAGTCCATCTCGTTTTCCAATGGGAAGTATTTCCCGGAATACTAGCCCTTTTCGGAATACTATGTCGGATGCTTCTAACACCAATTTCCAGCAGGAAGACAGGTCTCGTAGAGATCAACATCGTCGGGATGCTGGACATAATAAAGATGGGGCTCTAAACTTATAGCAACTGAGGTTGCGGGCAAACCTTCAGTTGTAAACCACAGCCCTATTTCACAAGTAGTAATTGTTCGAGAAACATCTGGCGTGAGTTTGGTTGTTCCTGTTTCGGTCTTCAATACGGACATTGATGCTGTCGTAGATACTGCAGCCATGATTCCTTTGATTTAAAAATCATATGTCGATAGGTTCAAGGGAATCACTATGGGAAAATCTGTTAGACTAAAAGGAATTGGTTCTGGATAGTTTTAAGTACAGATGGTAAATAATGTTCCGGTTCGTATTGGTTCATTAATGCGTGTTCTGCACCTATTGATGATGCTTTGCTGTTGGGATTAGATTTTCTGCAGGCTCATGGATGCATTGTCAATCTCAGAAATTCCACTGTTATAGTGGGTGACGATGTGGTATCTGCCAAATTCAAAAACTCAATTATTCAAAAACTCAATTGGAACCTCTTCGGATATTCGGAAAGTTTTTGTATGCAAAAACTACTCACTTCCCCCAAATAGCATATCTGTAGTAAAAGTTCATATTGACGATCCATTTGGCGGAGCATATGTTATCGAGCCGATTGTCAGACCTTCGGAGGTTTTAATTTTTGCTTCTGTTGGTAAAATACAACTGACTACGTTAATATTCTGAATGATTCAAATTCTTTCGTTAAAATCAAATTTGGTGATCATGTTGCCAATGCAGAGGAGGTAGAGGAAATTCTGGTAAACCATAAGGAGGTTCCTCTTAAAATTAATTCCGTTGATGTCAAACCACCCTTTTCATATGAGGACTGTAGGAGGGTGCCTGCTAACTTACAGGACTTGTTTAAGAGATCGTGTGACGAAATATCACCTAATGATAGTTCTCGTTTAGCTAATATGCTTGCCCAGTACGAAGATGTCTTTGCCAAGCATAATCTGGATTTGGGATGTCTTACAGCAGTCAAACAGAAGATCGACACTGGGTCAAATGCACCCATTAAGCAAAGAATTTGGAGAACCCGTTTAGGTTTTCAGGGAGTGGAGGAGGAATATCTGAAGAAACTATTAGCTGCTAGTGTGATAGTACCATCTACATCAGTTTGGGGCAATATAACCTCAAGCTAAAGCCAAAGAAATGTTTTCTATTTAAGAGGGAGTGTGTGACTTTTTGGGTAAACTCATCAGTGATAAGGGTGTATCCATTGCTCCATCCAAGGCTGAGGCTGTGATAAAATGGCCAGTACCAGCTAACCGTGATCAGTTCCTTTCATTCCTGGGCTTTGTGAATTATCAGGGATGTATTTCTTGCCGCCCAGCACAAAGAAAAAATCGAGGAAACCCGCCTAGTCGTATTTAAACCCATTCATGATTCATCCTTCTCTCACTCTGTACAAAAACTCATCGCTCGAAATTTACCACGGCAAACGGCAAAGCCATAGTCATAGTAAAAGCCGACGCAAACCATGTCTGCCACAGCATAATTTAATTTTGTGTGCCGTAGTAAACCCTTTCATCCTAAATTAGTTTTTAAAAAGGAGTATTCAATTTATAATTCTGATTCTACGGTCTTTGAATTTGTACATTTAAGAAAGCTGTAACTTCGGCACCTTGTCTACGTTATCCAAATCCTCACGACCTATTCATTCTAGATACTGATGCCTCGAACAACACCATAGGGGCTGCTCTATCTCAGGTTCAAGATGGTGTTGAGGTGCCGATCAGTTTTGCAAGCCACATATTGATGAAAGCACAACGGACATACTGCACCAACCGCAAGGAACTACTAGCCGTTGTAAAATTCTGTAGACATTTTCGTCACTATCTCCTTGGTAGAAGATTTCTCGTATGAACGGATCACAATAGTCTCGTCTGGCTGACTCGTTTTAAACACATAGTAGAACAACTGGCCAGGTGGCTTGAAGAAATGTCACAATACAATATGGAAATTATTCATCGACCAGGTAATAAACATCAGAATCCGTGATCCCAATTAGTGATAATCAATGTGATTGCTGGTGTCCAGGATCTGCCCTGTACCGGATGTCATTTCTGTAGAAAGGCTCATTCCAACTGCGAGCGTTTCTGTGAAGATGTAGATGACGTTGTCCCGTTAGCTGTAGGTTCTTCATTGGATCATTCCACCAGAAAGTTGGGTCATTCTCCCGGCACGTTAGAGGTTAGTAATGAAACAAGATGCTGAACGGTATTTGTAGGTAAAGTATTGGATAAAAATACAATTAACTCAACATCACAAAATACAATTAACTCAACACCACAAAACATAACTAACAATATTCAAACGAATTAGTGTGAACCATACACTAAGGGTCAGTTAAGAGTCATGCAAAAAAGGTGATGAAGAAATCAGGCCTATACTTGACTGGATTCCTTGGGCAACAACTCCTCTTGAATCAGATCTCAAACTTTGTTCTCCAGCGGTCAGAGCTGTGTGCGCAAACCAGGCTCAGTTGGAAATTTTGGACACCGTCCTGCGTCCTATATTATCGGTGGGAGAGATTCTCGGACAGCCGGATGTGTATGGCAATTCCCAAAGTGTTGAGATCTGAAGTATTAAAGTTCTATCATAATTCTAAACTAGTAGGCCATTTGGGGCAGGATAAGACATATCATAAGTTGAAGCAATCTTTCTATTGGTGTAGAATGAGCATCGCAGGGATAGCTTGTCAGAACATTAAAACCATGTATTTTTACAATCACAGTTAATGTCGCATTACAGTATCGAGGGTTCTGCTCTCGGTACTGTCAGATTTCATCTTGTATAGGCTTAGTTGAGGGTTCGATGCTCTCTCCTGGTCTGTAGCGGGAATGAACTGTGACCAAAATGAACAGACTATATATATATATATAGTCTGCAGTGGGTAAGAACTGCAATAAAAATGTAAATACCTAAATGTATATATTTATAGATGAGTTTGACTTTTAGTCCGACGTAGTATTTCCCAGGTAAGGCGGGCAACTTGGCGTTTCATTATATCGTTTTTTCCTGCACAGACATTGTAAGTTGCAAATTATTTCTTGGAATTTTATTATACATATTAAATAACACAACTTGTAAGGCTACCTGACCTTCAACATTTATAAAAAAAAAATACTTGTTTGCTACTGGCAGTTGTCTTTTATCTACAAATTCTGTTAGAAAGGTTACTTACCGAAAGCACGACGGAAGGGAGTGTAGTAAGAACTGTGCGAACTGCACTACTTCTCGTCGACTGCTAACATGTGCTAGATCTGTATAGGAAACCAGGCGTCCGAGACTACCGGAAACCGAATCGCCGTTGTTATTGTAGCCAAGTTAACCAGCCGGAACTACTTGACACGCACAACAGAATATCCATAACTAGGGTGTTTCACTTTTCACGTTTTTTTTGAATTTCTAAGGTTTTTACCCGCCACCGAAGTCTAGTTGGGGTCACACTTACACCGTAATATTTTCAGAATTTTCTTGCCAAAAATGTCTGCTGATGGCCATTTTTTCCTAAATTGCGATTATTTTCGGGATTTTCGGACGTTTTGAGCTTGACAGATCACTTAGAAAAGTCAGGTATGGCTTGTAATGAGTCTATTTTATGCTTTTCAGTCCATTCCCTCTATCTTAAATGAGATTATCAGAATCCAAGATGACGGAAATCCTATATGGCGCCCAAAATCGTCTATTTTTATGACACGAAAAAACATTTTTCAAAGACTTGTCATACTGAACATCATTTTGGACCCGATAATGAATTTTGAACCCATGAAATTCATTATCAGGACCAAAATGATGTTCAGAATGACACTAATCTACCTTTGGTTGAAAATGGCGGAATGTAATGAGTAAAGGCGAAGCTCCAATGGAGTATATTCACCACACTATTAGTCTGGCAGAACTATGGCTGAACCTGGAAATTTTTACAATTTTTTTTATGATTGATTTTAGTGCCCTTCTTTTTTCAGAATGTACCAGGTGAACCGCGGTAACCCTTGAGCGTTTTGAGAAATGCATCATTCGTTGAGAAAGACTACATGGTTTGGGTGGGGATGCTGACAATACATTTCCAGTTTTGGATGCCCATACCCCCCAGCGTATTAGAGCTTCTAGAGAGAGAATACAATAAAGCTTTCACCACTTTCATGAGCTGGCAGGATTTCAATGGTACTGGACATGTGTTTCTCGGAAGATAAACCAATGTCAACGGTGGTTCTTTCCTCGATTGGTGATTCCATTGCAAGAAACTTGTTATATATAGGACTCTTACAAATCCATGTCTGGAACACGATGGAGGGTATAGGCATCAAAAACGGGAAATGTGTCGTCATCATCCCCACCTTAACCATGTATAGTCTTGCTTCAAAGAATGATGCATGTGTAGGAAACGTAAAAAGATGACACCACCAAGCTATTGTGTGGCGTTGACTGAAAGGAACTATATTGTTGGAGGATTAAGGACACTAAATTGGGAACATTACAACCAGTCAACGTGCTACAGTGTCTGTCATCACATATGGATACAAGAGTGACATGTAGTACGCACCAGGGATGGCTTAGATTATACAGTATTTTGCGATTAAACTGAGTACTTCCTAGATATTTGCGTGTTTTGCGGGTGGAATATTTTTTTTAAAATATTAAAAACAACAGCTTGTGCCCCCCTCCCTTTCCAGGGCCGATCGATGAGTCCCTGGTGCTCCCGATAGGCATGTACATAGTGTTATTGTATCACTCAAATGCTCATATATCATATATCCCGAAATATAATATGTCTCTAGATATAGTTTGGCTTGGTGAAATAATCGCCCCAGTCGTCTTTAACGAGTTAAATGGTCATATTGTCTGGCATTTTGGATTTTACTATGATCTAATCACCCCACAACATAATGAACGATCTCGGTGTATTCCTTGACGTCACAAATATATGGTTAGCCACCAAAAGTATCATCCTAGACTAAATACTATGTGAGTTATAGGGGATTATTTGAAAATGACGCCATCTTCAATTCCTCAAAAAGCTCCAGGGTGACCCAGCATATTCTGAAAGAGGTCACCCTAGACTACTAATATCAATCATAACAAAAAACTTTGGTGATAATAGTCTCAGTGGTTTTATGCGCATGCGTGAGCATTTATTCACTCTTGACTTGAATAGGTAAACCGTGGCGACATTGATTCCCGCTATGTTATTGGAGATACGGAGTTACCTCAAACAACTCAATCCGTTCCCTCCGCCCCCTACCCTACGTATTATTTCATCGTTGGGCATGTAGCTTCGTCATGTCCACTGTTTTACACCCAAAACTCATAAGGCGAAAACTGCATGCTTGGGTATAAATCGCTAAGGATAGTGATACATGTATATTGGATGTATGAACGTATTGTATGTGTACATGTATTATTAAATGTATGACTATATATAAATGTATGTATGCATGCTGTACATGCTGTTCTTATTTGAGTGTGTTGATAACCTGTCTCACTGTGACTATCGTCTACTTTTTGTAGCATCGAATTTCAAGTGTAATTCACTCTAGGTTTATTTGCTTGCTACAATTTAATTTATGTAGTTTGTCAGTATTCTGATGACTAAAGAGCCCACCACGTATATACTAGTAGGGCTTCTTCTTCTATTGTTATAACTGGAAATTATTAGCTAATGATCTGTATCCTTGCGGCCATCTCGTCGTTCACATTGTCAAAAAGGTGTCGTGATCTAGCCGGGGCGATCAGCAAAACTGTTTGTCGTCTACCCGTCACCAAAGTCCACTTGGGGTCAAACTTAATATTTTCTGAATTTTCTTGCCGAAAATGGCTGCCGACAGCCATTTTTTTCTAAAACTGCGACTTTTTGCGGGATTTTCGGAAGTTTTGAGCTTGACAGATCTCTTAAAAAGGTCATTTATGGCTTGTAATGTGTCTATTTTATGCTTTTCAGGTATGTATAGTCCATTCCCACTATCTTAAATGAGATTATCATAATCCAAGATGGCAACCCAAATCATCTATTTTCGTGACATGGAAAAGCATTTTTCAAAGACTAAATCATTCTGAACATCCTTTTGGCCCTGATAATCAATTTTGCACTCATAAAATTCATTATCAGGGCCAAAATGATGTTCAGAATGTCACTGATCTACCTTTCGTTGAAAATGGCGGAAGGTAATGACTGAAAGGGAAGTGGAGATGGAGTATATTCATCACACTATTAGTCTTGCAGAACTATGGTTGAACATGGGAACTGTATATATCCTCAGTGATTTATCCCCAAGCATGCAGTTTTCGCCTTATGAGTTTTGGGGGTAAAACAGCGGACATGGTCTTTAGTCAATGTCAAAGATATCATTTACGACCAACACTTCCCAATACTTATCATTCCCAATACTCATCATTCCCAACACTCATTAAGCCGATTATCTGGACTTATCGTCTTTATCCGAAGAAAAAAGTAAATCAGTAATGCACATATGGCTTTTATTCAATTACACATTAGCTTAGAAAAACTGACGAAGTCAGGGCTGGCGGGACTAATATTAGGCCTACTCGAAGTTCTAACACCGAAGATACGAGGTAACGACCAACCCACGGATTGATATATAAACGCGGAGGCTTTCCAGCCGAAAGGCAAAGTGGTGTACGGCGTAATCTACCCTCCGAATTGTATCCCAAAATACCACTGAGATTACTCGGGTCAACCAGACAATCACAGATCGATTTTTCATCAAGGGATACCATTAAAGCTTCCCTATCGATTAATCGATGTACATGTACATCTCTTTGAGTGTCTAAATGGAAAGGTAAATCCGTGATGCACAGCTTCAAAAACCGTTCGTCGTGACCAAGACGAGGCGTCGAAGTTTTTACCGTCAAAGGCATACAAATTTTGTGTAGGGGACATGAACCTACTCTACCCCAGACACGGATACGCCCGCTACGAATCCTTTTCTTTAATTCGTCACGAATAAAAGTGACAAAGTACATACAAACGGAAGAATTCTCAAAGATGCGATTCGTTGGGGTATCCGACTCATAGGGTCTACCCTTAAAATGTCTAAAGAAATCAAAAATATTCACCCCGTCCGCCAGTTAAGACCTTACGTTACTTGCAGCTTCAGAGGGGACCATCTCTAACAAAGGCCGTCAGTGGCTTAAATTGTTGTGCAGGTTCCCAGCTAAAACATAATCTTTATTCAAAATTGGAAAGGAGTCCATCTCGAAAGCTACGCTGTTTTCAAAAAAACTGATCAGCCTCTTGGTGTTTTATCAAACAGCGGGTTAAAGGAGAGAGTTCCTATGATTTTTTCCCCCTGAAACCGTAATCCACCTATAAAGGGGGGGGGGGGACTTACAAAAAACCCTGGGCCCGATTCCTAGAAAATTCTTAAGCACGTTCTTGTGCTTAGATTTTAAGTAGACTTTGCAAATAAGTAAACTTATCTTACTTTGTGTTCCCAGAAAATTCTTAAGAACTTTCTTGTGCTTAGAATTAAGTAGACTTCAGAGTAAGCACAAGCACTTTATTATGTGTTCCAAGAAAAAACTTAAGCACAACTTCGTTCTTAAAATTGTCAATCTAAGCACAAGTCCCAAGCAAGGTATAGGGCTTGCTTACCAACCTTAAGCCTGTTTCTGCTTCAAACAATATGGCTGACCGTATAGTTAGTTATTGGACGGCATTTACTACATCTTTTGATATCTAAGAAACATTTGGAAGATAGAAAATCCTTAAGAAATATATTCTCGACAAGAATGCTATAGAATATTTCGCTTCTACACTAAAAACATTTTATTTATTTACAAATTGGTAAACAACACAAACGCAGGCAACTTTAAAGGAGCCAAATCGATCGCTAACATTTGGGACCTAGAAATTGACACAAGTGGGTCGCAACGCATATAATACTCTAATATGAATGTATATAAACTGATTTACATTCAATGGTTTCCGTTTTTACTCCAATTTCAAATCAGTTATGTGCGGCGAAATTTGCCAACAGTGTCGATCGAATGCAAATTTCTAGTGTCTAGTTATTCCAGTCTACATGCGCCTTTAGATTTGGTGCAATGTTTCTAGCCTTGTTCCGCGAGTGTCTCGCTAGAACTGGGTTGAAAAGGATTATGGTACACGATTCGTGTACCGATGGTAAAATATTATCTTGTCTTAAATATTGGATATCAGAAGCCCATCTTTTTCCGGTAAGATCACATCATCAATTTTGATTTAAACTGACAAATAATTCGTGTTTTCAATGTCGAAGATTTTGGAAGACATTGAGTTAGAGACTTAGCTACGTTAAAATCAGGCGCTGTCTCAACCATTTCGTCTGTTTGCATGTGCTTGCGATTTTGGGGATTTTGTTTAGCTTATAGACCAATGGGGGCCATGTCAAACGCATCAGCGGATCACGTGGTTAAGTGAGTAAGACGCTAGCCAGGGCCAATTCCTAGAAATTCTTTAAAAGTAAGCACAAAGTTATGCTTCACTTTTGCTTACGTAAGAAACTTTATAAAATACCGTCTCTAGAAAATTCTCAAAACCGTTCTTACGTAAGCACAAGTTAAGTACGAGTCTAAGCACATTGTGACTGGTAAATTGAGAGTGCGGTGCTCTCTAACGTCATAAAAACATTTTTGGTATGCAAATTACACCGTAAATTCGTCTAATCACAGAGTTTCTATATATATCTCTATCGTCTGCATGGAGTTATAAATAGACCAATGACATTAACTTCCCGGTAAATAGTCGATTTAGATGCATTTTATTATTTAACAAATGAAATGAAATATGGTTTAACGTCCTACTGTTTTGCTCCTAAACTGGGGTAATGAAGACGGACATACGTCATACAGTGTGCTATGAAGGAAATTTTGCCCGGGCAGCGGCGCTACGGCCTACTCTATCGAATTCCAACTGCCAAGGGATCTTTTACGTGCATGTCAGTTTGTACACGGGACCTCGTTTTTTCGTCCCATCCGAATGACAAGACAGCTGTCCTGCATCACCGACAAGGAGAAACCACGTTTGGATGAATCTTCTCGGCCAATGCTCCGGTTTCCTCCCACTGCCAAAGACCTCTACGCGCAAGCGTATTATTGAAATAAAATTAAAACCATATGTTAGTCCCGTAATGACCTAGTTTGTGTTGAGTGGACGTTAAACCCCATTCCTCACTCTCTCTATCTCGGCCAATGCAGGGATCGAACACCCGACCCTCGGGCTAGCGAACCAACGTCTTACCCACTTAGCCACGTGATCCCCTGATGCCCTTGACGTGTCCCCCATAGACCTACACATATAAAACGTACCACAAACTAAACAAAAGAAAACAACCCAAAACGCAAGCACATGCAAACAGACCGAATAATTGTGAAAGCGCCTGATCTTTAAGTAGCCCGCGTGAGTGTTGTTTACCAATTTGGAAATAAATGAATTGTGTTAAGGGTAGAAGCGAAATTTTCTATAGCATTCTTCTCGAGAATATGTTTCTAAAGGATTTTCTGTCTTTCAATGTGGTCGAATAAATCCACGGTCAGCCATATTGTTTGAAGCAGAAACAGACTTAAAGATTGGTAAGCAAGCCCTATACCTTGCTTGGGACTTGTGCTTAGATTGACAATTTTAAGAACAAAGTTGTGCTTAAGTTTTTTTCTTGGAACACATAATAACGTGCTTGTGCTTACACTGAAGTCTACTTAAAATCTAAGCACAAGAACGTTCTTAAGAATTTTCTGTTAACACAAAATAAGATAAGTTTACTTATTTGCAAAGTCTACTTAAAATCAACATGTAAGCACAAGAACGTGTTAAGGAATTTTTTAGGAATCGGGCCGAGGTAGGGTGTTCGATCCCTGCATTGGCCGAGAAGGTTCATCCCCCTGTCAGTGATGCAGGCCGAGGACCTGACAAGGACAGCTGTCTGGTCGTTCGGATGTGACGAAAAAATAAGGTCCCGTGTAAAATTTGGCGTGCACGTCAAAGATCCCCTGACCGTTGTAATTCGATGTAAGAGTAGGCCGCAGCGCCGCTGCCCGGGCAAACTTTCCCTCATAGCACACTTTATGGCGTATGCCCGTCTTCATTAGCCCAGTTTAGAAGCAAAACAGTAGGACGTTAAACCACATTTCATTTCATGTCATTTGTCATTACATCTAAATCAACTATTTGAAGTTAATGTCATTGATCTATTTATAACTCTATATGCAGACGAATTTACGGTGTAATTTGCATACCAAATTTGATTTTATGGCGCTAAAGAGCATCTTAGTCTCAATTTACCAGTCACACTGTGCTTAGACTCGTACTTGGCTTGTTATTACGTAAGAATGGTCTTGAGAATTTTCTATAGAGACTGTATTTTAAGAATTTTCTAGAAATCGGGCCCTGGTCTTTGGTTGATAACCCAGAAAAGCGAATCCTTGAAAAGGAAAAATCATGGAGGGAGGTAGATAATATTAACCAAAGGGGATTGTGGCCTGGATTAGAACTCTTTCCGTTCCCCATCAGTCGATTGAATTAGATCAGTTGACTTTTCCTTCATGCACTATGCCAAAGCTTTTGAAACCTTGTCGACGGTAGCTCCTCTCTAACCCGAAAGACAAATTTGACAGGTTGATTTTCCCCTAATGTCTGGATGCCTGCTTGGCAAGTTCCTCCAAAATATCGCGATCTTCATGTCCGTAAGATTTCGCAAGACTTTTCCACCTAATCACACCTCTTGGACCCGACACGCTCTTCTTGGTACTTTCAGGTCAGTTTACCATAACCCTGCCATTCCAGAAATCTGATCTATTTCTTCGCCAGTCACCACCCTAAAACCTAAAATTTAAGAAAGGAGTTTGTGAAGACTAGAAAATGCCAAACGATGAAAAACTTCTAACTAAAACTAGGCCTTTGGGCTAAAATCCAAAACACAAGGTGAACTAACCTGAAAATCGACATTTTCTGTTGAAGTCTGACTAATTCGCCGACATCTGTTGCCCCTTCTCTTAGGGAATAAGGAATGTCTTTTCTTCAACACTGTGACCACAATGATAACTAAGGTAAAACCAAAACAGCGTTCTAAATACTGATGGCCAAAATTCAATAATAGAACCGGTAATACAAATCACGAAGACACAATAACAACACAAGCGAGAAAATCTCACCACGATGGACCTTAAGATCACAACTTACACGGCCAGAGGCGGACGCAAGATAAACGGTAAGGTGGGCCGCGGTGTCAAAAATGATTCTTGGCGCATATCTGGACCCAAAAATATAACATCAACTCCGTCTGCGGCATCTTTACAAACCAGTAAAACTTCAGAATTTGCACATTTCAAAGGAATAGAAAACTAACAGAATAAATCGATTATTGTAGCACCATCCACCTGGGTCCGCCATTGTTCACCGTCTTTAACACTGTGTAGTTGACCTACTCACATACATACACCATGCAAAGTCAACGAAATCATTAGACTACTACATATCCATTATGATTTACAGAAATACACATGTAGAAGTTTGCCCAGACCGGACAAAAAGAGTTAAAAAATGATCCGCGAAAAACAAAACAACAATAATTGCCGGACAAAATGCAATTTGTTTGATAATGGCCTGGTACAGTTTGATCAAGACGTCGGTAGGAGTATAGTCAGATGTACATACTCTATTTCTGATACTGTACCAGGCCCTTTTCGCTTTTTTCCCTAAGTCTGACATGGCCTGTTTGAAGCTAGAGTTATTGGACATACATACCCCCAGATACACATACGTATTCACAATTTCCATGTTATGAATTCCAATATGGAACCGTTTATTAATTTTTTTCTTATTATTGGAGAAGAGCATTATTTTTGACTTATCTATGTTTACATCTAATTTCCAGTCTGAACAGAACTGTCCCAAGGAGTTTAGACTCTATCTTTTGAAGACCAATATCTGTAGAGGAAATCAGAACTAATCATCAGCAAAGAGAAGGTGTTAGATTTTGATATTTTCTAGAGTGGGTGCATCATTATCAGAACTGGTTAGATAAGTGTGAAGATCGTTAATATATATATTGAAGAGGATAGGGCTTAGAACACAAACCTTGTTTTACACCCATAAGTAGAGGAGTTTAGGAGCATTTTGATATTCAAATCTATGTTATTGTCGCTACTGGTAGTTTTCTCAAATGTCTTTTGTTGAAATTGCGGTTTTGGCTTGTTTACTTTTAAATTTTACGGCCTTTTTATATAGTTTCTTTCGTTCCGAATATATTTTTCGTAGAAATTTATTTTGGGGGTCATTATTCAACAAATGTTGCGCGTTTAACACGTCACGCTTTAGTTTAGTACAATCCTTGCCAAAACAATCTGACACAAGCTTTTGTTGCATCAAGGAGGACATGTCTGCAGACCTGATGTCAGATACTGCTGTGTTTACGTCATCAGCTTCAGGTTCATAGTTAGTTGTTAGGAATTTGTTTAGCCTTGATTTATATTCCCTTTTGAGTAACTCTGCTATAAGAGCTTGGTTTAAGTGTTCTTTCCAAATAAATTCCGAGACATTGTTTCTTTGAGATGGGACTGTTGACATATTAACAGGTTTGGATAATTACATGTATTATTAGTTACATACACATCTGATTGTTTCATCAGTTTACTATTAGTATTAATATTATTTCCTCCTAATTTACAATGTATTAGACAGTGGTCAGATAAGTGATACAGGGAAGCGACGTTGAAGTAGATACGTGTTCAAATAGAGAGAGACCAGTCAATATATAGTCAACTACGCTGCATCCATTATATGTTATGTACATGTAAGTGGCGTGGGCCCCTACCAGGTCTCCTAGGCTTCGCCCATTGAGAATACAAATATTAGTATCATTACATATAAGACTAATGGTATAGCAAACATAAAAATAGGACGATAAGTTGAGCTGTACACACTAACTTACTAAACAGTAATTAAGTATATAGATTATATAAAACAAATCTACAGTAACTAAATATCATGCACAATACCTGTAATAAGTCAAATGTGGAGACAAAATGTGAACAGAAATACATATAGACAACTAAATCAGCAATATGTGTCCTTGTGAAAAACCAACCCGCTTCATATGACAGTGAAGTGATGAGTAAAGGTCAGCCCCCGCACACATAACTTTGGATGTCGCAGCAAATATACGTCACACGATGTATTTTACAAACATGTATTGTTATATAATATATAGGCTAAAGCCGAGAAGTAAACAATACACTCATTATGCGCTTCGACTCGCACTCTTTGGTTTAAAGATATATTATGGGAGATTAGATGGACCTAAAGAGCTGGCAATTATGATTTAAAAAGTATTTATTCAGAATTCTTATATACAATTAAGGAGGGAATAATATGAATAAGTTGGATACAGTAACAAGCAACTTAATGCTTATATAAAACAATTATCACTACAATAGCTATAATTCGAGTATTTCGTTCCAGTCCCCGAAAAATATATGATCGTAAAATCTTGGAAAATTTAATGATCTCCAGTGCATTGCTAGACCCGAAAAGTGTCAGTGTTGCTTACAAAAAGACACATTCTGTAAGAAAACTGATAATAGGTGGCCGAAGGATGGAGTTGATCTTACATGACATTTCGTCAACGTCAGAAATTTTAAGCGAGTCTTTAAATCATATTGACCATTCAAAATCTTTAATTGTCCAAATTGTTACTGGCTCGCTTAAATCGATTTTCGACAGTCATTGTACTGTGACAAGAAGGTACCGTCTATGTCAAAGTGACTGTCATATACAACTTAGATTAACTAATCAGTAATCAACCAAATCAACCGTGGTTTGACAACCACTGTTCTGAACCATATATAAAATATAACGATAGGTTGCCAGGCAACGAAACATACGCCCACAGCAGCTGAATCGTCAGGACAGCCAACAAGAGTTTGTCGCATATTTTTACTTTTTTCGGTAATGAAACATTTGTAATACACTAAAATCAGAATATTATTAGAATTTGTTTGGTTTTTTTTAGAAAGTTCTGCCCCATGCTAACGTTTAGTATACAAAACATTTAATATCATGGATTTTGCTGTTCAGTTATCAAAATTAATTGAAAATCAATATACTTGTTCGTCTCAAGACCTTAAACTATGTGAAGTCAATCGGATGATAAGTTTGGCCTCTAGAGCATCACAAGATTTTTCAAAGTGATGAAAGGAGATAACTTTCGCAGTAATTATGGGAAATCGCTGAAAATCAATAGGCTTCTTCGCCTCGGGATCAAAGTGATCAAGGGACATAACTCTGGCAGTAATTATCGGATATCGCTGAAAATCAATAAGGTTCTTTGTATCATGACCTAAACACTGAGTATAAATTTAAAGTCAATCGGATATTAACTTTGACCTCTAGAGCGTCCACGAGCAATTGTGGACGCCGGACCGACGGACAGACGGACGGACGGGCGGGCGGATGAGGGCGACGACAATATACGACCACATTTCAGTGTGGGCGTATAAAAAGGCTCTTAATGTATTTAATAATTGTAGATCAAAGCAACATAGACAAGAACTGTCGAACACAAAAACTTGACTTTAAATCTTCCACGAAAAAGCTGAAACGACGATACCTTTTAAAAGAAGGATCAGATATCTGTGAGCTAAGAAAATCTAATCCAAAAGAATTCTATAGAAAATTTAAGAAACCAAAACAAAATATTGTCGGATTTCTGAACGCCGATGATTTCTATAACCAGTTTAGCAAATCACCCAGGTCAGTTGCCAGATGACAATGAAATACACATAGAATGCCTCTACACCGACCTCGATGACTAATTCACTCTGCAGGAAATCACAGACGCAATTAAGTCCACAAAGACCGACAATTTCGCTAAGTAATACTTTATATATCATTTGAAGCCACAAAATGAAATGACCTACAATAGGTAGATTTAGCTATTGCACAACGAATCTTTAATCCGTTTTGTTCTCCGTAAATAAATTTGAATGATATATTATATCTTAGCTGTACACTGACAAAAGGTCATTGTGACTTATGGGCGACGATTTAATTTTCTAATCTTTACTATCGGGAGTGTTCTAAAAAAAAAGCTGCCATTCTTTCCACGGTTTACTTACTACTCAATTTGCACTGGAGAAACAATTTATTTTCTGTGCGTTCATTTAAGATAAAAACTATTACAATGATTGTACTGAAGTTCTTGTTAGCGTATATTACCGTCGCTTCTGCAACCGCCCTTGTTTGCCCGGAGGATATTTGTTGGAGAATGTTCTGTGCTGCTCCTTCGGAATGTGTTGGTGGAAGAATTGTTCCTGGAGCTGGTTACTGTGGGTGTTGCCCGGCTTGCGTACCTAATCTTAGTAAGATCTCACTGTTCATTTTAATGGAAAGCGTAGAAATAAAAATCACTAGTTGCGTTGTAAACTTTAAGGCCTTTCATCGGGTTCTTGGCTATAACATTTTAAATATTACTTTGTCTTATTTCATTCATACCTGAATTAGAATTTAGAATCAAAATAAGTACAACCACAAGCGATTTATGTTAATTTCATTTGCACACTGTTATGAAATAGGTGTGTTTCGTGATTAAGGTCACCACATTACCGATTATTTCTCCGATAAGACGGACATTATTGATGATCATTGTTTATCCGAAAGCGTTTGTAAGATTTAAATAAGGAGCTGGTCGTGCTTGCTATAATATAGATAAGGGAAAAATGAATATATTGATAATTTTAGTCAAATTACTTTATACTGGGTGAAGTTATGGGTGGTTGAAGTTTTGACAAGAAATATCCATTATAATAAACGAAGTCTCGGTTGTCAGACCATTAGTTCAGTCATGTCTATTCTAACGTTAACCGATTAAATGACACAGATGGTCTAATATATTCAATATATTAGCCACAGATGGTCTAATCTATTCAATATCTCAGCCATCCGATAGTCTAGAGAATCCGATAGTCTAGAGAGCTTGTAGTGTGAATAACTGCATCTATATATATATATAATGTGAATCCACAAAATAAAGACCTGCAATTGACAGATTAAGTTCTTGCATTAAAATCTTGAGCTCATTGGATTATAGTGTTCAGTAATTGTCTGTCTTTTGTAGAAGAGGGAGATGCGTGTGGATTGACATTTTTGGTGGGATCTGTTAGAGGAACCTGTGAGGATGGAACAATGTGTGATGCAAAAACATTAAAATGTGTCTCTAACAATAACAAAAGAGCAGTTGCAGGTATTTAATGTTAAATATCTCAGAATGGCCCAATACGGCCTGTTTCACGAAGCATGCGTCAAGTTCAATTAAATTACAAAGTAAAAACTATGAATAATGTGAGCATGTGCCCTAAGTATACTATTGCTTTGTGAAATGCGAATCCAGGTTGATACTGCACTTGATTTAAAGCTACAATTTCATATTTTGATTGAAGTTTGTTTGGGTTTGTGGTGCGACCTTGATTCATGATTTATCGGGATTTACAAGATACGGACACAGTTTTTGACAAACCACCGACGTATTGGAAAGTCATGAAGACAGTCGGTACACATTACATGAAACAAAATCTGAACCTAATATTCTTTTAGTGGCATTTAGTAACTGTGTACCATTAACACGTACTAATGGAAACCAACTACTGCTACCTCGCCAAAATAAATCAGTAGCTATTTTCCAGTATGTGTTGGTAGACGCAATCTTGATCCCAGAGAGACAAGGGGCAAACTTATCTCTGGGATTGAGATTGGTGGAGATGCTGTTCTTAGTGTTATATATCAGATATCTGGTGAACGACTACTCAGCGCTGCTGCTAACACTGGAATTCCAATTGTCGACAGCTCAAAGAAGACTGGGGCAGATTACAATAAAGCCTGGCAACACAGCCAGGCTTGATCCGAATAGTTGTAAGTGTAAATTGTCATGATATATATTTCACACGGCAGGTAAATGTAAAGAGAAGAATAATAATGGTTTAATTGGAGCACAAACATTCAAATGTAATCCAGATGGATCATTTGCTCCTGTTCAGTGTCAGGGTTCAGTGTAAGTACGTCAGTAAATTATGTGAAACTATTACATGGATAGAACGGGAAAGGTGGCACCAAAACTCTCTATAGGTGGAGACCCTTCGAGTCCAGTTCTCAGTTTCATATGTTGGAGACCTGAAGATAATAACATCGGTAGGACTACTAATAATAGCCCTTTTATCTTATTTATTCTCATCCCAGGTTAACAAGAAATTACTTTGATGTCAGTGACCGAGACTCGTTGGGGTTTTTTTTATTGATTTTAAAGAGACGCCGTCATTTTGTCGATTTCTCGTGATTACGTCAGACACGGTGGTCCAAATTTCACGTGATTAAATTGTGTGGAAACGTGTAGAAATCGAGGTATAGCTTAAGTCATGGCCCGCGATAGGACCCTTAGGGCCCCGAGACGAGCAACTCAGAATTGTGGCTTTTAGACGCTAAAAATGTGGGCGTGGCTCTGCCCCTTGGTGTCGGGACATTCACCAAAACCAATAGTGGACACCTTCAGGCTATGAGGAATACCAAGCTGATTCATTCAAAATTGTGGCCTGTAAACGACAAACACAAAATTGGACGTGGCTTGCCTCTGGGAGTCGGGACATGCAGTTTTCGTCCTTAGGCTATCAGGAATACATATCCCAAGTTTAAAGACGATCGATTAAGAATCCTAAGGAACATCCCTATCATTTGGGGTTGCATGCCCAACCCCCAGGGGCAGAGCTACGTCCATTTTCTTTTTATGTGTTGCCTACAGGCCACAGTTCGTAATCGATCATCTTGAAACTTGAAATACTTATTCCCTATACCCTAAGGATGATCCCTTTTGTTTTGGGTGCATGTCCGACCCCCTGGGACAGCAACGCACGTTTCTTGTATTTGTTTGTCTGTATTCAGAGTTTCAAGATGATACGTTAAGAAATGTGGCTCGTAGACGACAAACAAATAAATACAAGGAATGGGCGTGGCTCTGCCACTAGGGTAGGGCATGCACCAAAAAACAATACGGATCATCCTTAGGGTGTAAGGAGTAAGTATACAAAGTTTTAAGAAAATCCAGTAAGAATTGTCCCCTGTATGCAACACACGGGTAAAAATCGAAAATGGGCGCGTCCCTGCCCCTGGGGGGTGGGCATGCACCCCAAACGATAGGGATGTTCCTTTGGGTACAAAGAATATGTATGCAAAGTTTCAAGATTATAAGTTAAGAAATGTGGCCTGTAGACGACGAACAAACAAGTACTAGAAATGGGCGTGGCTCTGCCCCTGGGGTCGGGCATGCACCAAAAACAATCAAACGCCAAAATATCACTTCAACGACTTATACCTTTTAATTCACCATTTTCCATGTGGGCGTATAAAAACGGTGAAAGTATGTTCCTTTTCCAAACAGTATTGTTTACATTTCATTCGACTTGATAGCCTCGTTTGTCACGCAATTAGTTTTACTGCAGTATCTGCTATCCACGGGTTAATTTGGCATAATAAGATAGATGGATAGAGAACAAGCAATACCGAAAGTGATTTTTCCTACATCATTAAGTCCTGTATTTCATACTGTATTGGGAGCAGCCATTTTGTTGGTCAATTCCAGTCTGATATTCATGAAATTCGAAGCCGGCAATGATTATGGTGTGACGGTACACAACCTAGAAATGTGACTTTTCGTCAAAATCGGATAAGAATTGTGACCTGTAGAGAGTCCACAACCATGATATACCACATTTTTACACTATTCGCGTACAAGCGGCGACCATTTCGTCCGGCAATTTTGGTACGATTTTCACGAAATTCGAACTCAACCTCCTTACCAAAATCGAATTAAAATTGTGACCTATACAGGGTCCACAACCATGATATACCATTTTTTCAACAGTATTCACGTACAAACGGCGGCCATTTTGTCTGTCAATTTTGGACCCAAATATCGAAAGGAACCAACATCTTTGAGTTATAACCAAATCGAATTAAAATTGGGACCTATACAGGGTCCAAAACCTTGATATACCATTTTTTAACAGTATTCGCGTACAAACGGCGGCCATTTTGTATGGCAATTTGGTCCGATTTTCCCGAAATTCGAACTCAACTTTCCTTACGGTGTAACGGTAATATAATCAAACGTTTTTTTTTAAATCGGATAATAATTGTGACCTCCAGTGGGACCACAAGCTAAAAAAAGGGCGATTTTGCGTATAATCAGGGGCCATAATTCAGGAAGTTACGATCCGATATGCGCAAATATCAAAAGGAACCAAGATCTTTGGCTCATAAAATCGAATTAAAATTGTGACCTCTACAGGGTCCACAACCTTGATATACCATTTTTCAACAGTATTCGCGTACAAACGGCGGCCATTTTGTATGGCAATTTTGGTCCGATTTTCCCGAAATTCGAACTCAACCTTCCTTAGGGTGTAACGGTGATATAATCAAACGTTTTTTTTTAAATCGGATAATAATTGTGACCTATTATTCACAGTGTCTTTTCATCTAAATCGGGAACTGCTAGATATCAATATTTAGTTGTTAATTACAATTCTTCATATTTCGTTAAGTACCATAGTGATTCTAAAAATAAATTCACCGCCATCAAGATAATTCAGATGTTGGATTTTTTTAATTGATAACATCTTTATTGAATTTGGAGGGGAAATATATCAGCAAGTGGTTGGTATCCCCATGGGCACCAACTGTGCACCTTTGCTTGCTGATTTATTTCTGTATTCCTATGAAGCCGAGTACATACAGGCACTAGTTAAAACAAATAAACGACTAGTCAGACATTTTAATTTTACTTATCGGTATATCGATGATGTTCTATCACTGAATAATCCTAAATTTAGTGATTATGTAGAATTCATATATCCTGATGAGCTTGAAATTAAAAATACTACTGACAGTGACAATTACGCTTCCTACTTGGATCTGCGTCTCGATTTTGACAATTGCCATAGACTCAGTGTTAAATTGTATGATAAACTTGATGACTTTGACTTTCCCATTGCTAACTTTCCATTTATTAGTAGTAACATTCCTGTATCACCAGCTTATGGAGTGTTTGTGTCTCAGCTAATTCGTTACGCGAGAGCTTGTTCTTTTTATTCTGATTTTTTAAGTAGATCGAGACATTTGTCAAATAAGCTTCAACTACAAGGATACTTACGCACTAAACTTATAAAATCCTTTAAAAAGTTTTATGGCCGTCATATTGACTTGATTGGTAAATATAACATGTCGCTCTCAGCTATTATTCTTGATATATTTAATTGACACGTATCCTATTTACTATCTCTCTGATTATGTCTACTACACCGTTAACAATGTTCATCACGTGCATTTTGCATACCTATAGTCCATTGGCCAATCACGTTATTTTACCTACATTTTGCCTAGTAGTTTGGATGCAGCGATGGCGGGTGTGGCGCGCCAGACAGCGTAAGCTTACTCTTCCGGACACCTGTTACCACTGTTTTTTGTGTATTTCGTACACGATGAATAGTCCATTTGCTGATTACACTACTTTGCCTAACTATTTTGCCTATAACGTTTTTTTAGGACTTCGAATTTTGCCTAATGGTTTGGATTGTTCGTACTTGGTTTTATTTTATTTACTCCAGAGGGACCACAAGCTAAAAAAAAAGGTGATTTTTCGGACAATCGGGGGCCATAATTCAGGAAATTACGTTCCGATAGGCGCAAATATCGAAAGGAACCAAGATCTTTGGGTTATAAACATGCATGTCAAGTTTCATCAAAATCGGTTCAAAATTGTGACCTCTATAGGGTCCACAAACTAAAAACTAAAAACGTGATTTTTCGTACAATCAAGGGCCATACTCCATGAAGTTTTGATCCGATACATGCCAATATCGAAAGCAGCCGAGATCTTATGGAGATAAACCTATATTTCAAGTTTCGTCAAAATCAGTTAGGAATTGTGACCTGTAGAGAGTCCACAAACAAATTGTGAACGGACGGACGGACGTCCGGACGGACAGGGGCGACGACATAATACGTCCACATGAACATGTGGGCGTATAAAATCGTGAGCCATGATGTAACATTATGTAAACATATTTGGTACAATATCGGCACTCGTTTTAAATGTAAAGCTTTTGTAGAGCAGTTGGTCATTGGTTTTTAGCCTGACTACTGACCAATCAAAATCTAAAACAATATTATATCCACTCATTACAGCAGTGAGTAGTGGGATTACCTCTAATCAAACGAAACACTGCGAGGAGTATGATTCTAACCTTACCCACGACACTAGCCCCCCCCCCCACACACACACACACACACACACACATTGACAGGTTACCGGTTTTGTTCTACTTTTTAGCATTACTAGGCATACCTCCGGCTTCTGGACAAACTTGGCGATTAAATTTTAATTCCGGCGATTTATGGGGGCAATAACTTTTCGCTTGTGGTCATTCTTCATTTGCAGTGGCGACAATTTTCTTCCACAAGAAGTTTAATAAGCTTGGTATTTTAAAAATTTTCATGTCGTTCATCCATTCCGGTCCATTACAGTGCTCAGTCAATGTTCACTCAATTAGATATCAATAATCGGGCCATCTATTGTCTATTAATCACTCAATTAGATGTCATTAATGGGGCAATCTACAGTTTATTAATCAATATTGCAGTAATATCGGACTTCCTTGTCGTGTTATTTGTGATCGTAAATAAAACTACAGGTTACTTGTTCTTACAACTTTATTGTTCAACATACACTATGCAAGAGCAAAATCTGCCTATTGCAGGTCTTTCTTTAGGCCTGAAATGTTCTATAAACTATTAATTAGACATTCATTAACACATCAAGCCCATAATCAACTCTCGATGGCATGGGATCCTCTACATTTTAAATTGATTAGAACGGTTCGCCATTTTAAAAAAAATAATTTAAAAATGGGAAAGAGGGACTAAGTCGCGAATTTACCAGTTGCCTAGTTACCACTATCAACATTTTGTCAAAACTACACTAATTTGAATGAAATTTTCAATATTTCCTATTTTTATCATCTATTTTGAATTACGTATTATAGCAATTAGCAAGAATGGTCAATATTTTATTAAACTCTTAACTATCTTTAAACTGGTTGGCTTAGAAGGTCCCTCGTTTCAATTAAGCAGAGATGATAGCTTCCAGGAATATCTGGCTAAGCTCTGATCAATTCCGCTCCACACTCTCTTTTATGACCCCCTTATTTCTGCTCGTTATGGCTGACCTTGGCGTTAATTTTCTTCCCAAACATGGAACAAACATTCCTTTTCTACAAAACCGGGGGGAGGGGAGAGATTACATTATTTGGTCATAAGCAGATAGAATTTGATGGCTATTTTGACAATGGTAAGGATTTTACCACAACATCACTGTTTTTATACATATGTCATTTACTTGTATAAATACACTCGATTTGACTCGATATTCAGTATAAACTAACAATTAGTCGAAGATACAATATGGTCTTAAGGACTAAATATGATGAGATTAGTATCTAAAGTGAGAATGTTAAACTAATTAAATATATCAAAGCAGGCCTACTTAAAGTCAAATAATATATAGAATATTATTTTTAAATTTCGACAGATGTTACTGTGTTGATGATGAAGGAACTCAGTTACCAGGTTACAGTCAAACTATTGATCAAACATCTTCCATGAACTGTCGTAAGTAAAAGAACCAAATAAAAAGGATAATGTTTTTCTATTTGATAACTTTGCACTAACTTTGCAGACGTGTGAGTGGCTAAACGTTTTTACATGACCATCTTAAAAAAGTGGTTCTCTTATTGTTTTTAATTACGATTTATTTTAGTACTTACATTGTAATAGCCCACTCCGAGTCACAAAACCTGCCAAACATTCCCCTGGTAACATTTACCAATACGACAATTATATCCCGTGAGCTATTATGTACATTTTATGGCCACCCCTCCGCACTGAGCCTCAAGACTATAAGAGAGGGGTTGGGTGGCCGAATGGTTAGCGTGCGCGCGCTGTATCATACGGCCTGCCACCGAGTCAACTGGCGTGGTTTCGAATCCCCGGTTGTACGTGGGAAGGGGTTGGGTCGCCTGTCCAACCTCGTGGGTTTTCTCCGGGTACTCCGGTTTCCTCCCACTGCTAAATACCCCTACACGCAAGCGAATTATTGAAATAAAATTAAACCATATGTTAGTCCCGAAAGAAATGACCTAGTTTGTGTCGAGTGGACGTTAAACCCCATTTCTCTCGCTCTCTCTCTCTCTCTCTCTCTCTCTCCAGACTATAAGAACATTGACTGGAACTCCGAACTGAACGTTTTCCTTCGCATATCAACAATTATTTTACCATGAAAGATTGTCCAGACCGGACATAAATGAAAAACATTGCCTACTTCATTCAGTGTGTATGAAAGACATTTACCCACCAACCTTCATCCATAACGTACATGGATAAATTCTATCAGTTTAATAATTAGGGCTTATTAAGTTGCAGGTGTGGGATAGCCTATTAATTTGGTCTATGGAGTGGGGGGGGGACATCAGCGCAATTGCACTTTCACACCTCTACCAGTTCCCGTCGTCGTAGGGTGCTAATGTAGACTAGCAATGATCTCACACCAAATTTCAGCCAATTCGATCAATAACTTTTTATTTTACCGACCTTTTAATTTCTAACTAGAGAATAGAGATAAGTTTATTCGTCCCACGCCATTTTCTTTGTTGACTATTTAGACTCGAATAACAAGACACTAAGACGGATTCCGATACACTGGCGCGCTGGATGCTGAACACTGCAGTTCATAAAATTTGATAACAATTTTCGTAAATTTTAATTTTTGCGCTAAGCCACCAATTTCTATCAAATACTATTTGGCATTGACCAGTTGGATTGGCCGTTACTTGTGGATGTCACCGTGAACTTGACGCTGACCCTGACTTCAAAACTTCCATCCAGCTCGGGATCCTTGCGCTTATGTGCTGCGCCGCTATTTCTTCTCTATTATTGAGGTTAATGTCCAGGGTGAAAGCAGAGAATTCAAACTTTTCAAAGTCAGTTTTTGGACATTCTAACTTCACCCCGTAACCAATTTAAATGGCCACCATCGACCTTTAACACGGCGCTAAGGCACCTTCGCACCACCCTGAGGGTTATTAAATCGATCGTCCTTCACCAATCAATTCATCTGCAGTGGTGCAGGCCGGATGGAATGACGACTGTCTAATCGTTCGGATGGGACGAAAAACCGAGGTCACGTCCACAAATCAGCATTTACATAAAAGATTCCTTGACAGTTGGGATTTGATATAAGAGTAGACTGTGACGCCATTTCATTTCTTTTCATTGATATACTGTTATATACAGCGTTATCAAGAACCTCTGGTACTTTATTCGTACAATGTAGGTTTATTGATGACATATACAGGCTGAAGTTTGTGAGGATATGGAAATATTATAAATTTCCCACCCCTCTTTAGAATATTAAGTATAACTGCTGTTTGACACCTGGGCCGGTTGCTCAAAGCTCCGTTATTGTTTAACGATCCGTTAACTCCATGTTAACAGATCGTTAACTTTAACAGAGAGAAAGACTGTTGCTGGAAGTCCCGTTAACTTTAATGTGTCGTTAACTTGGCGTTATATTTAACAGAGGTTTGGGGCTCCGTTATCTGATGGCATTAGTTGGCTGTAGCAAAAAGTCATAGATTACCAATGTAGTTTTCTATAGAACACTCTAGAGGATTGGGCGATGCGGGCCTATTCCATTTTCTATACGATGAAATTCTATACTATTCTACAGAATTTTGGTGGACTATAGGAAATATTGGCCCCATAATTCTGTAGTGCAAATCCCATAATTTTTCTTACAGATTTACGCTAAAATTTCTAAAGGAAAAAATAAAGTATTCTAGTATTCTATAGTGTTTTGTGTTGTAAATTCTACAGTCATCTTTTTGTCTTTAATCTAGTTTTGTGAACAGACTGCACAGTTGTCTCGCTGTCTTCAGTTTCTTGTTAATAGTAACTTCCATGATGTTGTTATACATTAAAATTAAAAATTTTAAATTCAGCCAATGAACAAACAGTCTTCTCTTGGATTAACTTTAATGAATCCGTTAGCTAACGGATAATGAAATTGACTTTCCAGCAACAGAAATTTAACGGACCGTTAACAAACGACACGTTACAAAGATAACGATCCGATAGAGTTTAACGGATCGTTAAAATAACTCAGTTTTGAGCAACCGGGCCCTGGTAATTAGCATGTGTTATAAATTTTTAGTGGAATGACTATACAATATTTTAAGTATTGAGTATTAAAATCTTTTTTGAAGGACGTCGCCTCTGCTTATACGTCGAGCATTAACCTAGACAATACAGTAAGAAATAGCCCCATGGCAAGCATGAAGGCCCCGATATCGATTTGAAGTTTGGAATGAAGGACAAAGTCGACGTCACGGTTGGTTAGCGTTGACTACTGGGGGTCACCACGACCTTTCAAATTGACCAGACCCGTTGCAGCAGCGTGCGACAGGACCAATGTAAATTATCGATGGTTCAGGCCAAGATGATGGCTTCTTAAAATGGTTATGGACTGAAGGTAGTAAGTCAAGGTCAAATGTCCAGAACCTGACTTTGAGTTCCACTCGGCAATCCTCGACAGATTCCGGTACCTACATCTAGTCTCAGCTGTATGACAGTAAGTGATATGTACCTACGCCCAAACATTTGCGATGCGGCTACCGGTTTACTTTAACAGGAAAACTAGGTGCTATTACAAACAAAAAAGACACCATGGGCGCAGCCAAGTTTCATCCGGGACCTTTAAAGTAGTTCCAAGCCACCATGGGCGCAGCCATGTTTCATCCGGGACATTTAAAGTAGTTCCAATATGGCGGAATTCGTCATACATCCGAGACTAGATATAGGTTACGGAATCTGTCGAGATTTGCCGAGTGTTTGAGTTAGTTTTCTGTAACATGACCTTGATCCATGACTTTGGCCCAATCTTTTTTTCTTAAGGGCATCTTCTCTGCTTTCACCCAGGGCATTAACCTTGATAATACAGCAAGAATTGGGGGCGCAGCACATATGAGCTCAAAGGTCCCGACCTTGATGGAAAATTTAAATTCAGGGTCAGCCTTTTAAAATTTTAAGTTAACGGCGATATTCACACTTAACTACCTGCCAATCCAACTGGTCAACGCAAAATAGTATTTGATAGAAATTGGTGGCTTAGCACAAAAATTAAAATATACGAAAATTATTAATGAATTTTATGAACTCTAGCTCTAGCGCAGTATGCTGGAATTCGTCTTAATGTCTTGTTATTCGAGTCTAAATAGTCAACAAAGAGAAAGGCGTACCGCGGATAAATTTATCTCTGGTTAGAAATTAAAAGTTATTGATCGATTTTGCTGAAATTTTGTATGAGGTCATCGCTAGCCCACCTGGACATCCCTCCTTGCAAATTCCAAGTCTCTACGACGACGGGAACTTATAGAGGTGTGAAAGTGCAATAGCGCCGATGTACCCCACCCCCACACAATGCAGAGACCAAAATCGTGCACCCTTCACCTGCAACTTAATTAGCCCTAATTATTAACCCGATAGAATTTATCCATGAACGTTATGGTCATGAAGGTTGGTGGGTTAATGTTCTTCATGCACACTGAATGATGTATGCGTAGGCAATGTTTTTCATTCATGTCCGGCCTTCTACTTCTAGACAATCTTTCTTCATGGTAAATTAATATTCTCTGATAAATCAATAAATGTTTGCATGCGAAGGAAAACGCCAATGTTGTTATACTAGTTATAGTCTGGAGCAAAGGCGTTTTATAGCTAAGGCTCTGGAGGCATTTTTAAAATGATGTTTCAATAGGGATTTGTGGCGCAAACATGTATTGCACCCCATTATAATATTCAATTTCGTCTGTAACATCATCCCAACAACCAAAAAGATAAAGCTCAAATTTGCACAACCCGGAATGAAATTCTATATACCTTGCTTTGTTTTAGATGCATTCGACTAGCTTTGTTTTTCCTCATTGCATGATTCAAAGGTCACGAGTGGTCTAACCCGTGACACAGAGTGAAAATAATTTAACTTACTCTGTGCCCGTGAGTTTCCTTCAGGTTCATCGGTTCCACCATAGTACTGTACTACGATCTATGGTTCCACTCGGCAAACCTCAGCCGATCCCAGTGGTTCGGCCCCTCTGACGATCACTATGCGCACGCATATTATTGCATTCAAGATTTACCACACTCCACAGCCACAGACACTTGAAGGGGTTAAAATAAATTAATATAAACTTCTTACTACTGCTTGATTATAATATATAGTGTATAGTATAATAAAACTTCTTACTACTGCTTGACTATATAGTATAGTATAATACCAGGCCCGTAACTAGCTGATGAACCTACACCGCGGAAGGGTTTATAGAGTCCTCTCCATAGGCGTATGGGGGTTCGGGATAACCATTCATACGTCTAGTGGGAACATTTGACGACCTCAAACAGGTTTTCTTGCTATTGCAGTCCCTGAGACAGTAGGTGGTCTGATATAGCCTAACTTAGATGGCCGAGTCGAATTCAAATCAATCGTTTATATTCCAAGTCCCTGGAATGAGGCACTCATCAAATTTTGAAGCTCCATTGAACAAGTTGTGGGCGCTCACCAAATCTGATTCAGCATTATGTACTATTTGCGGAAAAACATTTTAAGGCGCCCTACCATTCATGTCATTATGGGCGCCTCTACGGGATAAGGCACCCCACAGATCAAGCCGTTTTGACCGCCCAATTCATTCGTGGGCGATTAACTAATCTCAGTAGCATTATATCATGGGCGCCCCTCCTGGATGGGGCACCCCACAAATCACATCGTTTGAATTTTGAAGATTATCAAGCTGTTTTGGGCACCCAATTTCACAAGAATTATATTATGGGTTCCCATATCTCGGCATTATGCGCGTCCCTCTGGGATGAGGCACCCCACAAAACATGCCGTTTGGGCGCCCAATTCATTTGTGGGCGCCTAACCAAAACCTCTAGCATTGTATTATAGGCAGCCGTGATCGTGGCAATATTGGCGCCCATGATCTCAGCATTATGGGCATCCCTTTTGACTAAGGCACCTCGCAAATCATGCCGTTTTGGGCACCCCATTGATCTAGTCGTGGGCGCCCAACCAATCTGATTCGGTATTATGCACTATGTGCGGCCCAACATTATAGGCACCCCAACAATCATGCCATTATGGGCTCCTCTCCGGCATAAGGCACCCCACAGATCAAGCCGTTTGGGTACCCCTTCTGTAGTGGTGTTAATCGTGTGGGTCATTATGAGACGCCTCACCATTTGGCAAGGCGCCCATAAATCCAAGTGACATTGGTTGAGCGCCAATATTGTCATGGGCGCCCAACCAATTTCATGGAGACGTTGGTTGTTGGTCTTGTATTGCGTCATTTGGCGCCAATTGTGGGAGCCGATTTTTCCCCAGGACATGGAGGGCACCGAAATTTTCCAGGGGGGGTGGGTGGTGCCTCGCCCCCCCCCCCTTCCGCTAGCTACAGGCCTGATAATACTATACTATATAGTCAAACAGTAGTTTTAATTTATTTTAGTCCCTTCAATTTTCATCCCTTCAAGTGCCTGTGACCACAGCATAAATTGTAGTTAGTTCGGAAGTGATCTAGTTTGTGTTTAGTGTAACCAATATCTATTGTTGATAGGGCATTTAGTGATAAGGACACGAGGATACTTTGCTCAATTAAAGTTGCTAGCTTTTAGTTATTTCTTGTACTCCTTTTGACATTTGTGTCTTTTGTGTATTCTGCTTCACAGCATACTTTAATAATAAAAATAAATACTTTATTTCAAAGGGTTGAAAATTAGGCCTATGACTTTCTGTTCCTTAGTCTTTGCCTGTCCAATTTTCACTTGCTAGATGGTTCTGTTTTATTTTTTTTTTATCATTCTCAACATCCCAATTTTCTTCACATAAATTTTGTTCCTCCTTGTCAGTGATGCAGAACAGAGGGCTTGACAAGGACAGCTGTCTAGTCGTTCAAATAGGACAAATTTGAAGTACACATTGGCATGCACGTAAAAGATCCCTTGACAGTTGGAATTCGATATTTAAGTGTAGGCCTTAGTGTCACTGTCCAAGCAAAATTTCCGTTAGACGTTAAACACCATTTCATTTCACTTCACATAATAACCCACTTCTCTACTAGATCTAAAATGAAGACAATAGTATTCCGTCAGGGATAGCCATACTGAACTTTGTGAGATACTCCCTTTTCTTAACTTTGTGACATCAGGGGTATCTCTGTAAAGTAATGTGTATTATAAGGTCCATAGTAATATCCACTCTTAAGAAACCTATCATTCCTCTAAATGACCTACTGTCCATAAAACTAGCATTGTTTGTTTTGTATCATCAACAGCATGCTTACTATAACAAATTCCATTCCAGTACTGTGTTTCCAAACTTTGGAATCCATGTCTCCCATTAATACTAGGGGTGATACCTCATACGAAGCATACTTTGGGGATGTTAATAAAAAGTTGTTTTGTACACTGGTAACTTTCTGAAACTTTGACATAAGTGAACTGTGAAGATTATTTCACTCATTGATACCCATTCTAGCAATGTTCTCATAGTATTTCCATAACCTTCCCTGACAATATTACAAGGATGTTTATGTGAACTTCCTCTTAGGTGGATGCCACAGACAAAACATGACTCCATCCTTCTATACCCATCCATCTTTTTGGTAACTTGTCTCATCTGCTCAATTTGTAAAATACTCCAAGCTTCATTCTTGATGGAAGGTTTATCGGATAATTGCGGTATGTTGTGGCCGAAATTGTGAGTAAACAGTATTATTGAGAAGACCGTATTACCATATTTCAAAGATATTCCAATTATTATTTTTCAAGGATATTCTAATTAGTATATTTCAAGGATGTATGGTCTATAAATGAAGTTAAATGTATTAAAACATGAACCTGGTTACATGTATGAAAATTGTATAATTGTCAAATTATTATATTTACAGGTTGTGCTAGAGATGAAAAGAATTATAGTAAAACTGGATTATTAGGAAAAATGTTTAATTGCCAAGATAATGGTAATTATTCACCCTATAAATGCGTGGGTTCTGTCTGTTTCTGTACTGATGAAAATGGTTTGATAAAAGGATCAAAGATGATTAACATTGGAGAGTTATCTTCCCTGCAATGCACACAATAAATCAATTCATAAATTTTAAATGTATTTTGTTGTATAAAGGTGTAATGTCCAGTTCAAATGCCCATATACCACCCCTATTTACTATTCATCCTGCTGTTGAAAACAACGCATCAGCTAAACATAATTCAACAGAAAACTATCAATTCATCACACCAAATCACCAGCATATATATGATACACTTCTAGCTGAGAGATGAAATAAAAAAAAACAATTGGAATATTTAAAGCTCCGCTCAATCAACAAATTCAAATAGTCACTCCCCTAAAAAGGCTATCCAAGTTTCGATAAGATGAGTGATTTAGAAATTAAGGAGGGTGATCTGATATTAAGGAGAGAAATTAGTTGTGTATATGGGAAATGGTTCTGAAGATCAATAACTGCATGTAATGTATAGCATAGAAACATTATTTTAAACTGTAACACACTGGTAGTGTTTGGATTATCTCCCATGATTTGATTCTTTCTATAGTGTTTGAGAGCAAATTATTTAGAATACAGCTTAACAAAGTAGAAATATGTGAAGTATCGACTACCTCGCTTTTATTATACTGAGTATGTATGAATGTATTTACAATAGTGCTGATTATGATATTAACATAATGGTCCACCTTACATAGAGAGAAAAATATGTCAATATGTGTTTTTTTTTCTTATCTCTATTTTCAGTCAAATTGTTTCTATAAATAAAGTGAGCACTTGATAACACTAGTCTTCGTCATCCTCTTGGGTTCTCATTGCTGTTCCTGCATTAATAACACTGGCAAAATCTTCTCGACTAGCTTTTAATCTTTCTCCTAAAAAAAATCCAAAATAAACATAAAAAATTGTGGTAAACCCGAGAAAATCTATTTAAATCTAATAACCATATTCCTGAAGCAATGGCCCGAGAAATCCCTCTCTGACCATTGTTGGAATAGCGTCTGTTTCTTGAACTTATGTGGGAGTGTGTCTATTCTTTCCGTTCAATGAACGCTATCACTTAAGTACAGCAACATGACAGTCCTTCGTTTAATCTGGGTCTTCCCTAAAACTTTGGACAGTGATTTAAGGTATTTAAAACGGTGAAAGTATGTTCGTTTCCAAACAGTACTGTTTACATTTCATTCGACTTGATCTACTATGCACGGGTTAATTAGGCATAATAAAATCGTGAATCATGACGTAACGTTATGTAGACATATTTGGTCCAATATTGGCAGCTAGTGATTGGTTGGTAGACGGACTACTGACAAATCAAAATTCAAAACAACAATATCCACTCATAATAGCAGTGTGTAGTTGGATTACCTCTAATCAAACACAACACTGCGCTGAGTATGTCTAATAACTGGAATTAGAAGTAATCTATAAATTCTAACTGCCAAGGGATCTTTATAGCATACTGCCAATGCTAATGAGTAGATATGGTCTAGTTCATTACCAATCATCGACATAAATAATTGTTCACCTCACAATAATCAGGGAAACATGTATGTCTTAGAAATAACACAAAAACTTTACAACCATATGCAACATAGACAGTTCTAAAACAAGGTAAGAGCTAAATCTTCCTATTCAAGGTCTTTTCTTTTGGTTTCAAATGTTATATGAACTATTACATATAGTAAAGCATTTATTAACATGACAAGTCCTTACTCAACTCTCTAGACCATTGAATTGCTCTGATTTTAATTAAACAAGCCAACAGTGAGGCTGATGTCCCCCGCCGAAATCCCAAAATAAATAGATGACACATATTAATTAATCGCACATTTATTTTTTTCAAACACATCGAGTAATCAAACTGTACACGAAGTGTCATCCAAAAGTGTTTTATAAAGAAAAATGCTAAAACCGACGAGAAAAATGAAAATGTATCCTAGTTAGGGGGACCCTAAAGGCAGACAAAAGGGCTCCCACGCTTGACAAAAGGGCCCCTCTGGCCAAGGGAAAGGGCCTACGTGTCCGATTCAATCGTTTCTATACACTGTTACTGTCAAATCCATTACTGAATGAGAATGCAGTCATTGTATTGGCATAAAAATCATCAATCAAGATGAACCTACATGTAAGTTATGTTGTTCCAAAGTATCAACCAATCAAATTGCTTATCTCTGCTTACCCTATGCGAAAAATGCTCATCTTCGAACACCATCAAGTCATTGACCTAATAAGCATATACACCAAGTTTGAACATTTTAACTCAATTAGAAGGAGAGTTATTGTGTTCCAAAGTCTCGACCAATCAAATTGTGTATCGCTCTGCTTACCCTGAGCAGAAAATGCTCATTATCGAACTTAGTCAAGGTATTACTGTAATGAAACTATACACTAACTTTCATCACTCTCACTTAATTAGAACTAAAGTTATCGTGTCCCAAAGCATCAACCAATCAAATTGCTTATCTCTGCTTACCCTAAGCGGAAAATGCTCATCTTCGAACTCCATCAAGGCATTGACCTAATAAGCATATATACCAAGTTTGAACATTTTAACTTAATTAGGAGAGTTATTGTGTTCCAAAGTCTCGACCAATCAAATTGCGTATCGCTCTGCTTACCCTGAGCAGAAAATGCTCATAATCGAACTAAGTCAAGCAAGGTATTACATTCATTTTGCATTATTTATTTTTCAACTTTTAAAACAGTCAGCTGTGTATCTAAATCCCACATGATGCATTTTAGTTGTGCCACATAATACATGCCCACGATTCTCTTTATCTGCAGAAGAACAGTCAATGATTGGTGATCACTTCATTGTTAATCAATCAAATATGTCTAAATTTGACATAATGTAAACAGAAAATAACTATATAGGTAAAATCAATTGAAAGGTGTAGCAGAGTTCTGATCTTTTGCCCTCGATGTATGTCAAAAAATTTTTTATATTCAATTCTCTGATGGGGCTGTACAATGTGGCCATAAAATATACTAAGAACAATGATTCTTAAGTTATATACTATGCCAACCAATTAACATTAACATAAATTTATGATAAATATTTGTTTCTAAACATACTTATTAATTCTGCAATGGCTCTTTGTGTTCTTCTTTCAAGTTTTTCTAATTTTTTAGTTACATCTCTTTTTAAATCCCAATCAGGTTTTCTTGGAGCAAGGTTGGTTAAATCCTAAATAAAAAGAGTGGTTGCCAGGCAATGAAACATTTGTCAATTATTTTTTTTCGAAGTGGTAAAAGTGGAAGTAGTTATCTGAAATCAATCGTCTGATGAAAATAAAGATGGGTTGCAAGGCAACAAAACATACACCCACAGCAGCTAAATTGTCCGGGCAGTCAACAAGAGGTGTCGCATATTTTTACCTTTTTTCAGTCAGGAAACATTTATAGTACACTAAAATCTGATTAAGAGTAACAAATCATGAAGTAATTATCAGAAAATCATTAGAATTTGTTTGGTTTTTATAAAGTTCTGCCCCATGCTAACGTTTAGTATACGAAACATTTATATCATGGATTTGCTGTTCAGTTATCGAAATTCATTGAAAATCAATATACTTGTTTGTCTCAAGACCTTAAACTCTGTGCATCAATCTGAAGTCAATCGGATGATAAGTTTGGCCTCTAAGAGTGTCACAAGATCAAGGGAGATAACTTTTGCAGTAATTATCGGAAATCACTGAAAATCTATACACACTTTGTATTAATTTAAAGTCATTTGGTTATTACACACAAGATTTTTCAAAGTGATCAAGAGCCATAACTCTGGCAGTAAGTTTTGGAAATGAGGAAAATCAATAGGCTTTTTTGTCTCATGACCTTAAACACTGTGTTTTAATTTAAAGTCAATAGGATATTAACTTTCGCCTCTAGAGCGTCCACAAGATTTTTCAAAGAGATCAAGGGCCATAACTCTGGCAGTAATTATTGGAAATCAATAGGCTTCTTTGTCTCATGACCTTAAACACTTTGTATAAATTTAAAGTCATTTGGATATTTACTTTGGCCTTTAGACTGTCCACAAGATCTTTTGAGGTGATCAAGTGCCATAACTCTGGCAGTATTTATCAAAAATTGCTGAAAGTCAATAGGCTTCTAAAAATCTAAAATCAATCGGATATTAACTTTGACGGGGACAAGGACAATATACGACCACATTTCAATGTGGGAGTATAAAAATCAGTGTATAAATTTCTACATCTCAAATGAATGCAAACAATGTGTCAACAGTTTTTTTCAAAGTTATCAATCTAGGATCATAACAGTAATTATCGAAAATGATTTAAAATCAAGAGGCTTCTTCATGGACATTAACGATGTTTATGAAGTTCAAGTCGTTTGGATGATAACTTTAGCCTAAAGCAATTGTTGATGATGGTAGAGGGACTGATGAACAAGGTGTCGCTACTAGAGTATGACCACATTTCAATGTAGGCACATAAAAAGGCATGTCTATTATTAGAAATAGAATGCACAAACAGTCTTTAAGCAAATTTCCATTATTGTAATGGCATAAATATAACACAACAGTTGAATCTTTAAATCAAAAGTGAATACTAAACTTTCATAATACTGAGATAAACTTACGCTAGTTTTCATTTTATGGGTTATTTAAACAATACAAAGTGAGGATTTTGACAGCAGCACTACGAATGACATTTTCCTTGATTAATATAAGGTATTTGAGGGAAGTATCTTATTTGACATTTACGTGGCTCTATGACAATGCAAAAACATTTGTGATACAAAGGAATTTAATTAAAGTCAAGTTTCACAGTGATATTTTAGCAGATGCAACGTTGAATATTTAACAAAAATACATAATACAGTAACTGAATAATGCTGAAGAATACACAGCACATCAGTAACCTTAGACAATGAAGTAAAGCACATAAGCTATGTGTGACAATGAATGCATCAACATAACAGGAACTGTGAAATGGTCAGTTGTTCCAAAACACTGTATTTACCTTTAGCTCAGTTTATTTGGACTTTTAGGATGAAATTGATGCTACCAATATTGGGTGACAAGATTTAGAACATTTCAGATTTTGAGATTCTCACCAACCGTTAGGCCAGCTATACTTACTACTTCATCAATATGATGTTCTGTTTTAGATGATTCTAATTGATCTTTCACATTTTCTGATACTGAAAAAAACAAGAAAGAGCTTTGACACTTGTATACATATCTGTGGCATGTGCATCAGAATTTTTTGGCATTACAAACTCAAATTTTTAGGTTTAAATTTTAAAAAGTGAAATTAACTGACCACTAAGAGGTTTTATTCTTGGTAATGCACCTTCCCTTAGCTCTTCACTCTGTGGTTTGTAACTTCTAAATATTGGCCTGGAATATATTAAAATATAAAATTAGGACATATTATTGGGCTACATATATTGGAAAGAAGACAGGGCCAAGCAAATTGAACCCTCTAACAATGACGTCAAAAGTGCCACTACCACATGTTTAGTATTCGAAACATTTAATATCGTGGATTTACCTGTTCAAGTTATAAAAGTTATTGAAATTCAATATACTTGATCGTCTCAAGACCTTAAATTCTATCAATCTAAAGTCAATTGAACCCTCTAACAATGACATCAAAAGTGCCACTACCACATGTTTAGTATTCGAAACATTTAATATCATGGATTTAGCTGTTATAAAAATTATTGAAATTCAATATACTTGTTCGTCTCAAGACATTAAATTCTATCAATCTAAAGTCAATTGGATGATAACTTTGGTCTCTAGAGCATCCACAAGATTTTTCAAAGTGATCAGGGGCCATAACCCTGGCAGTGATTATCGGAAATCGTTGAAAATAAATTGGCTTCGTCTGATGACCTTAAACACTATATATAAATTTAAAGTCAATCACATATTAATGTAGTAAGTCGTCTGAGACCCGATGATCAGTAGACAGGACTACTTCATTGGATATTCCTTAGTTCAGCCCTGAACGTACTCAGTCTCATTACACTCACCTGAACGTTCAGGGGGTGCCCGATTGAATCAATGTCGAACGGAATTGAGTTCCCAGTCAATTTTACTGGCTAAACGGTCGCGTGTCAGTCCCCGTGAACGCCTGAACAATATAAATGAACATCTTAGTGAGAAAATAAGACCTTGCTTACCTAGCTAGAACCAGCATGACCGACACAACACGTTGTTAAAAATACGTCCCCTCCTATCAAGTTAACTTTTCGGCGCCATGACACTCTGAATATAGGCAACGTCCATATTTAGGAATGTCGGTCATACAAGACGAAACGAAATCTAGGTAAATGTTGGAATCTTTGAAAAAAAAGATTAGAATCTTCAGTCATTTATTCCTTAGCCCATGTTTTAATATTACAATAGAATAAAACAAACATTCCAGGTGTATAATGAAGGATAAAACCATTTACTCTCAGATTCCGTATTTATTGTGGCTTGTTTCTTAAGTTTTATTTTTTTTTTCAAAAAAATAAAAATAAAAAAAATACAGAAATAACAAGGTTGTTTATTCTTTAGAAGAAAAAGAGGAAAAATATATATTAAACTCTTAAACAAAACTTTCTAAAATAAAAATGACACATATGCATATAATGCAAATGTCTATGAATACATACTTAAATACATGGATTTAAATTATTCTCTACAAAACTTGTGCCTCGTGCACAACACAAATATCTATAGAATAAATACATAAATACAAGGATTTAAATTTTTCTAAACTATACCATTACTGTAAAATCATATGGGTAGTAATATTTATCCAATTAGGTATGTACAGAGTAATGAAACTAAGATCAAACCTGAAAATTCAGGCCAACATTTCTGGCTTGGTTGGACATTTACACACATTTCTACAGTAATTACAACACATACAAAGAAGACATTTACAACATTTATTTACAGGGCATCCTTTGCACAATTTGCTTGACATATTATGCCATTCATCAGATAAGGCAAGAAAGAGGCCCAACTGCAAAAATCTTAAGTACAGTATATCTGACACACTCTTTACCAGAAGCTATGCTTATAACATCGTCTGATGTTTGATCCGATCTGAGACTTCTGGGGTACATGTAGGCAATGTCATGTCCCTCCATATCATCCTGAGAACATCTACCAACTTGCTGCCAATATTCAAGTATGCTAGATGGTGCACCCCAGTGAATAACAATACGTATATTTGGGATATTAACACACATGCCAAATGCAATGGTTGACACCAAGCATGACAGTGCACTGTCTACAGATTTGAATGATTTTAGTATATTCTGTCTTTGGTTTCTTCATCTAGAGATGAGTGAAACATATCAATCTTTCTCTTTGATATAGCTCTTATTCCATCTTTAAAGCCATGACTTCCAAGTTTTTCTGCTAAAAATCATTTATGTATTTATTCTATAGATATTTGTGTGGTGCACGAGGCATACGTTTTGTAGAGAATAATTTAAATCCATGTATTTATATATGTATTTATTCATAGACATCTGCATTATATGCATATGTGTCATTTTTATTTTAGAAAGTTTTGTTTAAGAGTTTAATATATATTTTCCTCTTTTTCTTCTAAAGAATAAACAACCTTGTTATTTCTGTATTTTTTTATTTCTATTTTTATTTTTAAAAAAAAAAAATAAAACTTAAGAAACAAGCCACAATAAATACGGAATCTGAGAGTAAATGGTTTTATCCTTCATTATACACCTGGAATGTTTGTTTTATTCTATTGTAATATTAAAACATGGGCTAAGGAATAAATGACTGAAGATTCTAATCTTTTTTTTCAAAGATTCCAAAATTTACCTAAATTTCGTTTCGTCTTGTATGACCGACATTCCTAAATATGGACGTTGACCTATATTTAGAGTGTCATGGAGCCGAAAAGTTAACTTGATAGGAGGGGACGTATTTTCAACAGCGTGTTGTGTCGGTCATACTGGTTCTAGCTAGGTAAGCAAGGTCTTATTTTCTCACAAAGATGTTCATTTATATTGTTCAGGCGTTCACGGGGACTGACACGCGACCGTTTAACCGTGAAAAGTGGCCCAGTAAAATTGACTGGGAACTCAATTCCGTTCGACATTGATTCAATCGGGCACCCCCTGAACGTTCAGGTGAGTGTAATGAGACTGAGTACGTTCAGAGCTGAACTAGATATTCCAAAGCCAAATATATATATAAGCGGGAGGTGTATATGGAAGATGGTCAGAGTTTAGGGTAGTTTTCAGAGTTATGAAGGTATTGTTGTTGTTTAACGGACATACAACAAAGTGGGACTTCGGACTATTGACACTTTATTAACTTGTAATGTAATGTAATTGTAATGTAAAATTGTAACTAGCGTGTGCCAACCGAAAAAGGGACGTAACTCGTTTTTCTTAATTGGCTGTCACAAATATGGCGCATTTTTTTCGCGAAAAGTAGGTGTTGCATTACGGCCTCGTGTCGGTTTCCTGCAAGTGATACCGGTTCAATTCAACCAAAAACAGATAGTTAAGAAGTCAAGGTTGTGGTGCATGGAAAGATTGTCGCACATGGCAAGGTAAGAATATTTTTTTTCTCCGATTGAAAAGTTTGGAATTTTATAACTTTTTTCGTGGAAGATGCACCGGGGAAAAAAACTTGCTAAATTATGTACGAAATATTCCTATATAAGATCCACCTTCATTTATTTCCATAAGTGGACGTGAAAGTAGTAAAAATTCAATTGTTCGGAGTTGATCGAAATTTTATCGGCCATTCTGTAATGGCGGAAGGCGTGTCAAATGTAGTCTCTATCATTCAGACAACTATTCCCTGTACGCTTTACATTAGGAAGTACTGGTGACCGAGACTATACAGTTAGACAACAACCGTTATACACGTGCAAATGCGAAAAAATACTTGAAATATTAACAATTTTAATTCTTTGAGACAGAATTTGTTAATTACGAACGAAATAAATATAGTATGAATTGCTTATTTTATGAATTTCGTGTTTTAATAAAAAAAATTCTTCATCGCACGCCGCATGCCAGTCTTCATTTATGCATTAATTTATCGACACCATTCATCATGATTATGTCAAAAAAATAAATAAATAATACTGACAGAAATGAGTAAGACGTTAAATCTCATTTCATTTGATTATTAATTATGAATATTGTTTAATCATATTTACTGTAATTTTTCAGGTTCCTAGGACTTGGTAAAAGATTTGATTGGAATTTAATTGTGTAGACTATTTAATTATTCATTTGTCAAGTGTTATTTCTTTTATCTTTTTGATAATTTATAATAAAATAAAATCACTGTAAAGAAAGGATACATAAATAAATGTTATTTTATACTTATTGAGAGAAAACTTAAAATTCTAGTTAGATTTTATCATTTCCACATAAGAAAGAAAGCCAGTTTCTAAGATCTAATACATTTTTTAGTTATTGTGATATTATTTTTTTCAATTCCAGACAGATATAAGAAAGATTTTCATTAATTTTATCCCCATTAATAATTGAAATATTTTTATTGTTGATTTAAACTTAGTAAATATTATAGTTAGACATACGGTAGGCTACATGTAGGTCACCTAAATGTAACAGTATTTTGTTTGTTTTTTTCCTGTTATTAAATTTCATATTTTATTTAATATTCCATATCTGGTCAAAGAAAACATACTTCTTAGTTTGATTTTATTGTTCCATATTCAGAAACCAATTTTCATGATCAAAATGATTGTTTTTATGATATTGTAATATATATAGTTATTTTTATTACTTTTCTGTACGAAATATGGTCGATTTCCTTTAAATTATGTCCAAATAAATGTTAAAAACAATATTTTTGTGTTTGATTGTAGTTAATGTGTATATCAAGCACACATGTGTAAAATCTGAGCCCGCTCCAAAGTCATTTAGACAGTCAAATTATCATTTTATCAATTTTGTCCGTTTTTGACGGAATTTTGCAAAATGCTGCTTACCAATGGGTATATAAAATCAGCTACAAAAATAAAAGTTCTGAACCGATTTTTAAAATTCAAACAGATTAATGATTCTCAGGTTTTTTTTCTAACTGCATGCAAAGTTTCAGGTGTCTAGCTCAAAAATTGAATTTTGGTTGGCACATGCTATTGGAACATAAAAAAACAAGGATTCCATGATTCATGAAGTAGAGAGGTGTTATTTCTGTTGAATGAATAATGATACACTAACTTTGGTAGTTTTTCTTTCTCTAGGGTATCTTCCTCGGCATTCTCAGAATCTCCCGATTCCTTTTGTTTCTTCCTTTGCCTAAGAGCTTTCAATCTTTCTTTTCTTTTTAAGGCTTCATTTTCTAAATTACCCACGCCAGCCATGATTAAAAATAAGGACTGATTTTGTTTTCTTTTTACAGGAGACTGTCGTTGGGAATTACTTCCCTTGACCAAAATATTTCATACTAGTAGTGCCCGACTACAAAAGTAGCGCAGAGTTATCGTTTAGATATTTAATATTCTGTATTAAAGAGTAATTTTAGTGTATGACCAAGGCGTCATTAGTTACTATTTTTTATAACTTGGGTCACAGACAAGTTTATGTTATAATATCATGCAGTATGAACGGGTTTTTTAATTGGTTAGTCTAGAACAGTGCTTCTCAACCGGGGTCCATGTGCACCCCAGGGGTGAATTCGAAATCCTGGGGGTGAAATTTGGAAAAAGGGGGAATTGGGGATGGGGGGGGGGAATCATAGTATACACAAAAAGTCAAAGACTCAAAGCGGTGAATTTTGTGAATAGGGGGAATTCGCATGAATTGACTCAATAATTGAGTTTTCAGACTCCTGACCGGGAGCCATCAGTCAGAATGTTACCGACCACAAACTGTTGATTGTCCTGGAATTGGGTAACCTATTCTCACCTCAATGGGAAATAGACTATAGGATAGGCAGCTAGGTAAGATGGATCGTTGGTCGCTTCATAGTTTAAGACCCTCATTCAAAAACACCAAGCACAAGGCCCCAAGGGGCTCACTAAACAAGGATCATGACATCTCCATTGTGCATTTAATAATTAAATCCATGGCATCTGTTCATTAAATATGTGTTTGAAAGGATACTTGATTAGCATGTTTCAGTTTTTAGTAATTTGATGTTTTATAGTGCTTGGGGTGAATAGCAGAGAAAATATTTCTCAAGTGGGGAATTGTATCATAAAGGTTGAGAAGCACTGGTCTAGAATGCGCTATTTAAAAAACTCACAACTTATTTTTTGTCTTGCAATTTAAATTCTAAAACATTTTTTTTAAATTATTAAATTAAGAAACAAATAAATGTGTTGGTTCCAAAGTATTAGTATAGTATTATTATCTGGATTGGATAATAAATATTTCCTATTTATTTAGAGTAAATCGTAGGTCTTATTACATTCATAAGCGACCCTTGGAAACCTTGTTAAAAAAGTTTCGAACCCTAGTCAATTTTACTGGCCAACTTTTTACTGCTAAACGGTCGTGTGTCAGGCACTTTGAACCCCTGTACAATGTGAAGGAACATTTTAGTGAGAAAATTAAACCTTGCTTATCTATGTAAAAGGGTAGATCAAATAGTATGCGAAGACGTATACATCAGGAATAAAAGGCACTGTTCTGCTATCTGGAACCAGTTTGTGTTATACTACGTCCGATGGCGTTGTAAACAATGTACTCGCTATGATGTGACATCACACAGACACCTATAAATACATGTGACTGTTCAATGGTCATCTTCTAAAAAGAAGGCTATCTGTTAAGAATCAGACATGTGACATTACCCGGAGACCTATAACATGACATTAAGGATCGGACGGTCATCTTTTACAGAGTAAAAAGATAGCTATTACGTTACCGTTGTGAAACAGATTGATGCTGACTATGAATCAATAGGTTATAATTTGTTAAGAATCAGGCATTGGTGTTTTAATTTGGCATATCAATACAAATAACTTGTACCCAGAGAGAATCCTACATTTTTTGACTGAGCTTTAATATATAACTAGAAATCAATGAGTGAAGGGTAGCTGTCCCAGATTTCTCTCAGTTCCAACCAAGCTTTAATATAGTCCTTCTGATTCTCGCAGTTCGAACTAAGCTTTAATATAGCCAATCTGTTTTAATACTGCATGGTGTACGCCCATCTTCATTAGCTAGCTGTCCAGGGTTGATTATGACAGAATCAAGACTTGTATTACAATTGTGTTATTAACTCTAAACATAATCAATGCTATGTATAAAACCTACAAGATATTTCTTTCAGTCAAATACAACAAAAGGCAATAAGTGGAACTAAGTAAAGAAATTAGAATGATTAATAGACATTTTAAGCGATTAAGTCATGGATTTTACAAGTATCCTTCCTGAAGAAGTAACTGAACAGATTTTGTCTTATTTATCACCGACAGATTTAGCATCTGTCAGTGAAACATGTTGTAAATGGAGAGAAATAACCAATGTTAATACATTATGGTGAGTTGACAATGGTTAGCTAAAGTTGAATTCTTACTCCTTTGTCATTTTATGAATATTTTTATATAGTCAGAGTTTTGATGAATTAAACCTTTTTTGTACCCACTGAAAATGTTTGAAAAATAAATAATTAGTTTTAATTCTATAGTCGTCAGTTAATTTGTTTATATTCAGGCTTCATCATTGTTTGGTTAGAGGCTGGTTAAAGTTTGGTCTAGGATGTGATCTGGTACATGAAGAACCATTATATCCAAAAGCTACTAATGTGTCTGGAACCTCACCAGTATTTGTGCTAGAAGGTAAAAAAATCAATTTTATAATCCCATACATAACTCTTATGTAATATTTGTCATTGTTGTATATTTTAATTCTAAAAGTAAATATTGTGGATGAAGTTTTCCCATTCCGTATAAACCTGGTGACACATCCAGGTTTGGAATAGTTCGTTTTAATCAATTTTTTTAGAATTTGTCCATTGTGTTTTGTACTTATTGAACTGATTTTTTGACTATATTTCAGTTCCTAGAAAGACTTCATTAACTCCGATATGTAAGTGGAAGAACATTTTCATTCGTGTGAAACATTTAAACAGAAACTGGGCCAACGGTCGTTATACTGTTGCACCAATTTTAAGAGGTCACAAAGAAAAGGTCACAGCACTAGAAAGTAATGGTAAGTATTGATTAAACTTGCACCATATATTAAATTATTATAGCTAAGTGAATATACTAGTAAAATTAACATGATCTATTTCTTCTAACTCAGAAAACAAATTATATAAAATGCTAAAGTAAAAGTGTTGGTTTATATGGTATAATTAAAGATAAAATGCCATTTTATATAGGCCAAATAATAGTTAGCGGAAGTGATGACAAATCACTGAAGATCTGGAATATACAGACTTGTAAATGTCTTCATAGTATAGAAGCCCACTCAGATACAATAACATCTATTAAGTTAAAGGTAAGTATAAATTTTCTGCTTAGAAAATAAGAAATTGTAAATGGTCAGATTGTTGTTATAAATGATTTCAGTAGTACTTTATAAATGAATCATTAGAAATTCAAAACTTCAAATCAACCTATTTCTCAATGAAAGGAACTTGTGCACAATAATTTTGAGCCTTCCATATACTAACTAGATCTATGGATAAACAAATACTAATGTCTGTTCTATTGCAGGATCGTTTAATTGTGACAGCATGTGCAGATGGAAGTATTCGAGTATTTGATGCTACAACTGGAAGAGAATGTTTATCGTTTTTAGGACATGCGGGCAGTGTAGATCATATCACCTTGGTAAACCAATACATCGTTAGTGCTGGAACTGATAAGTTTGTACTTCATGTTTTTATGATAATTCTGAAATATATGTAATATTTTTAATTGTGATAGTTCTAAATATATCTCGTTGGGGAGGTATTCTTTGCAAGTTCGACATTGTACATGTAGTTATCTCCCCTTATTATAACCATGAATCTAAAACTGTTTATATAACCTGTTCAATACCAGATGCTGCTAACTGTTTACAGTAGCTTGTAATTTGGTCAAGCTTGAGTAAGGAACCACTGTTCTTGACTTGAAGTAGGCCTTGATTGGCTATGAATTGTGATCTGGACAATTCAATTCTAATGGTTGATTGTTGGTTAAGATAATATATTTATTTTTATTATATGTTGGAAAATCACTACAATATTTATTAATGCATTTATTTATAAAATGTACCAGTTACTTGGCTCACAATATGAAAATATGGTCACAGAAGACTTTGAAAACAAAGTTTAAGCTTATGAAATTAAAGTGTTGTTTATTTTTCCAAAATCCCATATATTTTGGATTATTTTTATACAGCGACATTTTCATATGAATGTATATAATTGTCATCACTCCTGTCTGTTCATTCACAATTTTTATCCGATTTTGCCAAAACTTGAAATATTGGTTTATATCCCAAAAGTCTCAGTTTCTTTCGATATAGGCATATATATCGGCCATAATTCGTGGATTATGGTCCTGATTATACAAAAATCACACTTTTAGCACATGGACACTGTAGACGTCAATATGTTTATCCGATTTAAAGTTGTTTTAAATATATAACTGTTACACCATAATGACAGTTGAGTTCTAAAACTGCCCAATAAAATGGCCGCTCATAGTGTTAAAGTATGATATACCAAAGGTATGGATCCTTTATACGTCACAATTTTTATCCCATATGATGAAGCTGAGAAAAATATGTTTAAATCCTAAAGATCTGGGTACTTTTCGATATTTGGGCATATCCTTGTTTATTGCCCCTGATTATTCGAAAAATTGCTTTTTTTAAAAAAATTTTAGCTTACTCACTGTTCATCATTTGTACAAATCTTGCTTGGTAACTGCTTGTTTTTAACAAAAAATTGTACATTATTCAATTAGTGGAAGTCAGTCATCAATTAACTTTGACCCAGCATGATAATTATACTTGGTAGTGAAAGAGTTGAGGCTTGTACATAGGCTACCACTGATCATTAGCCTAATGGAGAAAGAGACTAATATCATACCCCCACCATCTGTTCATTTACTTCTTTGGCTTTTTAAGATTTGCTAAATACTTGTATGTTTTGGTCAAAGGAAAAAATTTAGACATAAGTATATCTGGAAATTATTTCATTCATACAAAACATAATGCTACTATATTTATAATCTTTGTTTTTATATAAGATAAATCCAAGACTTTTGATTTTATCTGACAGGACTGTATTGTCACTTTCAATATTGCAGAACTGTTAGGGTGTGGTCCATTCTGGACAGAAGTTTGAAATGCACTATGTATGGTCACTCAGATGATATTGAGGTAAATTTTGAAATATTGAGATAAATTTTTGAATAGCTTTAAAGTTTTTCACAGAATTTTGTGCACACCTCAATTAGAGTTTGACGAAATATATCAATTTATTAGTCACTAACAACAACGAGAACATGTTTTATCAACCTGTTCATTCGTCTACCATATACATATATATCAGAACATTAAAGTACTGACAGACAATAGGTAGATAATTAATGTCACACTATATGTAATTAATTTTAAAATCTATAAATTGATATTTTTCAGTGTTTGTCTAGTACAGATAATCTGGTAGTGTCTGGTTCCTGGGATAATACATTAATATTATGGGATATACATAATGGAACAATGATACGTCGCTTTGATGGTCATAAGGAAGGTAATTTATGGCAAAATTTTCAACTTATAACCTTTCTGATTTCATAAAAAAAAAGCCTTCACAAGTGACGGGTATCATGAACAAAGCAGAATATCCCTTCTCTTTGTAGAGCAATTGATTTTACATCTCTGTTTATCAAGCTACCATCAAATACAAACTTAACGAATCAAACCATTTATATGGGTAATGCTAGGATGAATTTTTCTAGGAGTATGTTACAGTTATTTGATGTAATATTATGTTAATGTTACCGTAATAAATTGTTGTAAGTTTGATGTTACATGTTATTTTCAGTTTGATGTAATATTATAATATGATACAGTTGTTACTTGTTGCCAGTTTATTGTAACATTAGGTTATGTTACAGTTGCTACTTGTTGGCAGTTTGATGTAGTATTATTATATGTTACATTACATTTGTTATTTTTGTCAGTTTGATGTTATTTATCGTCAGTTTGATGTAATATTATAATACTTATTGTCAGTCTGATACATTGTACTTACTATTATATTATTTGCTGTCAGTGTGATGTAATGTTATGTTACTTGTTGTCAGTTTAATGTATTATTATAGTATTTGTTATCATTGTGATGTAATATTCTGTTATTACTTGTTGTCAGTTTTATGCAATATTATATTATTTGTTGTCAGTTTTTTGCAATATTATATTATGTATGTTATAGTTTTTTCATGTCAGTTTGATGTAATATGTTATTTAGTTTGATGTAATATTATATTATGTTACAGTTGTTACTTGTTGCCAGTTTGATAAGAATAAAGTTATTAGTGGTAGCGGTGATAGTGATGTAAGAATATGGCAGACAAGAACTGGTATTTGTGTTCATGTATTATCTGGTCATACAGGAGAAATAGTAAGTTTTTGATATGTTATTAATAAGAAATATCCTAATTTTATTCTAGATTTATTTGACAAAATGCTCTGAATTATAGGTTTCTGTGATTCCATAATTGAGATATTAACACATATGTTCGAAACAAAACATATTCCAATATGAGGTTCACTCTTAGCGGTATATTTCAATGTATGATGGTGTAATACGTCAACCTAACATTTAAATTTCCCAAAGGTGCCAGGGTGACGTCATATAGATTTTGAATCTACACACATATTAAAGATATATAATTTGTCAAAAACCATTAGGTCTCAAGGCTTACACAAGGGTTTAGCTTCTGAACTAAAGGCAGAAATAGACAATAATGTTTGTGCAGTAAAGCAAAGGCAAAAATCAATAATAATGTATTTTGCAGTAAAGCAAAGGTAGAAATAAAAAATAATGGACAATAATGTATGCACTATTATTTGAATATTGAGACTAATTGTGATTATCAGTCAAGCTCAAGACAAATTCTTTTAAAAGTATTCAGAATAAGGAAATCAAGCATTATGTCTTGTTAATCTAAATGACCAGACTACCAATAATTAGATTGTCCAGTAATAACTACTAGTGTTGCTTTAGTAACTAAAGGCGTCCATTAATAATTAGATGGTAATGACAATAAATAGCTTTCCATAATTGAAAGTTGGCACCAAAAGTCACAAGTGTCATAGGATAATTACCAAGTAGTTGATTTTTATTACAAGAATATGGTTTCTAGAACAAAGGAATATATTTGCTATGATGTTTAAAACATGAATTTATTGTTGTATTATCAGTTAGTTATGTTTCCATGAGATTTGTGTATGTTTCTTTGGCTGGAAACATATGTTTCTGTATACCAGTTCTATTGTTACAATAATGAGAGTTTGTTTTGTGTATATGATTATTATATTATATGTGAGAGTGTATTTGTATATTTGAGTATTGTGTTCTATATACTGATTGTATATTTCATTCTTGTCTTGTAAACAGTAATGTAATAATATATTTTTTGTAATGAGTATTGTGTCAAGGTGTGATGAGAGTTTATTTTGTATATTTCAGTATCATGTTGTAATAAGAGTGTTATTTTGTATTTTTCAGTATCTAATATAATGAGAGTGTGTTTTGTATATTACAGTATTGTGTTGTATACAATGAGAGTGTAATAGCATCTGGTTCATCTGATAGTACTATCAGAGTATGGTACCATACAGGTAACTTTAATATCATTATATGCATTAAACTTTTGAACAATTGGGGAGGGGGGGAACATTAAAGTACTGATATAACAATATCACACAGTGATATCCAGGCTTCGTAAACCAAATATTTCAATTAAACGTCTACACTTATGGTCTTTGGTTAGTCTGTCTAAATCTTCATCTAGGTTCCTATAAACAAATTAAACCACGTTGTTCTATTATTAATTAACTAATTGCTGACACATCTATCAAAGTAAAAAGACTTCCCCTCTAATACTTTAAAGAGATGTAACGTTTGACAGGCTTATTAGAAGCTTTTATCAATAATTTTATTCTATAATGAAATAAAGTGAACAGCAGGCTTCCTTTAATGGTATTGATGAAGTTTGACAAAGAATGGATGAGTTTGTCTGAAGATGACAGATAAGAAGAACTGGAAATAATTTCTTCAGACATTCAATATATTGATTTGTCTGGATTGTCCAGTAGGATTAGGCTTATATTGATCACTAAGATGCAGAATTACTAACATTATTGCTTCCACTAACTGAATATGAGATCATCCAAGCATGATTATTTTGTCCATATTAGCGAAAAGATAGTTTGAAAAAGACATAATGAGAATTCTATATGATTAATTATTAGATTTAGCAATGGATAGTAAATTGTAATTCATTCCATGAAAAAGTTACAATTATAGATAAATTGAACGTTAAAGAAGTTTTAAATTTTTACATTAATTTGATTTCCTGTTTAATATTCTTAAATCCATAGTAGTTTTTATTTACCAATGTAATATGATTAGGTGCTTAAATCCATTTTTCTTTCAAATATAGACATAGTAGTTTTACTAGTAAGCCAATGACTGTGTCCAGTGAGGAATTTAATTAAATTTAGTGTTTATAAAAGAAAAACAAAAGTAAAAAAGATTTAGGGGTTTATTTTGTTATAATTTGGTCTTAATCCTGAACTGCATATGATGTGAATCTATTTAAATACGGTATCAGACATACATGTACATATATAATTATATATATCTATGCTAGGAATCTATCGTCAAGTTGTATTTCTTTGTATCCATTTGACTTTAGTTCTCCGTCTTGAACAGCCCCAATATTTCTACTGAAGAGATCAAATGAAACAAAAAGGTTTAAATGAGTTCAATTCAACACACACACTGCACTTGATAATCAGATCAAAATTTAACTGCGTCCTCATCATCAGCATGTCCGTTTCATGTAATTAATGATGTCACATTCATCTTGACGTTCCCTGTCCCAGGCTACTTGTACAGCCACTCATCCAAATCACTTTCGTTGGTTGTTGGAACCCATCTCATTCTTCTACTGTCGTTACTATTGTGAGACTTTTTTCAAATTTGCGGGTCACTAACCCTTTCATTATCATTAGTATTCTGATGTGCAGTCATTGGAAGTGGGGTCAGAGGTGGCCATTTTCAATTTTACTTCATTGAGTTTCATGAAACTGTAATTTTCTGATATCAAATTATGATGTTTTCACTCAATAGGACAATTCTGAAGTTGTCATTTGAGAATGATCGTTGTTGTGCCACTGCAAGTAGAATTTATTCATGGATTCAACTTCTTTGTATTGAGCAATTACAATGAGATGAAAAAAAAAATGAAAAATTGTATGCAGGTCATACAAGCGGGACATCCCTATTCATAATGATTTCTTTTAGAATGATATTGACTAATTATAACAAAATGGTATAAATTATTGATAAATAATGAAATAAATTTCAATCTACATGCTTGATATACTAGAGAAATCTGTAGATTTATATTTGAACAGCTTATTATATAATTTTTATGGAACATTTTCGAAAAACAAAGCTTTACATATAATTATACGCAATGGTGGTCAGGTGTTAGCTACAGAAATATGCCGTTATGCCGTGGTATACTACATTTCGCATCACAAGTAGCACGTTACACATTTTACGTGGTAAGCACTGTATGATCTTATATACATGTACAGTGGAATTTTAGAATATGCATTTTAAATCTGTTAAAAAAGGGCACAATATTTTACCTATAATATAACAATTAATATGCACTGGAAAGTTGTAAGTAAAACTTTTATTCAATAGAATATTGGGCACCTTTTTACTGATGGTGTTATTACATATCGACGTGGCATGTACAAGTAAATAAGATTACAATTCTGCTGATGCTTCATTGTGCAAACTTAAGTTGTAGAGTGCGCCTTGATTATTATTGCAGTATTTACATACCGCACCCACGTTATAATGAAATAAATAATATAAAATCCCCCCCCCCCTGGATATTCTACCTCTTCCCCCCCCCAAAAAAAACCCACAAATCTTTCGTCAGGATATATTGTGATTTCGATTCCTGGATGTTAAACCTCAATTATGTCATTTGAAAAATTTCAGGAATACAAAACAAAACAAACAAAAAAAATCCCCAGACAAATACCGTTGATCCTTTATACCAAGATTGCTTTAAGTATCGATGGCGTGCTCCGTGTACTCTGCTCTTAAATTTGCATGATCTTAACCTGTTATGGTAGAGTCCGCCTCAATTATTTTTAAACAATCTCCAGAATGTTCTAACGGTGATAATGAGGGATGCATGTTCTCTTAAATCTGTCCATGTCACAGATATAGGAATAGAAGGCAATGATTTACTAACAAGAAACAGGACCAGAGATAAGAAAAGGTTATCGCGAGCTGGAATTGTTGCCGAGTAGATTACTTCAGAGAAAAAATTAATCCCTTTCTAATTGTTTTGAAAGGTTTTCTATACATTTTTAATGAGGAAAAAGATACACGTGTACACATTCCTTTCGGGTAAACACTAATTAATATAGTTCCTTATACTTATGCCAGAACATGCGAGTATATGCAGTCATTTAAAGGATTCCTTGTTACCGGGCGTTTATTTTAGCTTTAGATGTTATAATATAGATTAATGTTTCGACATTTATTCACACAACAAAGCCTACAATCAAGTTTCTAGACCACGTTGTGGGTTAGATATCGAGTGGATTAGACATGCCCGTCATATCTGCATTAATATGGCGGGCCAAGCCGAAATTTTCTGCAATTGCGAGACGGCAATCGCAGAGACTATACTGATAAGAGAACTGACAATCAATACATTTAATTTTCATTATCTCGTTTTGAAAAAGCTAGAACGGACAGCCCCTTCTCCGAATCTCGCATATGTTTCTTTAAAGTGAATATTAGAAACTTTTGTTGTTAATAACTAATGGCAATATGATGTTTTCAGACCAAAATAATCTGACTCCTGTGTTGCATGCTTTATACTTAGTAACTGAATTAGATGTCCTCTGGACATTATTTTATTATTTTTCGGCATGGATACCCCACGGGGGCTCCAAAAATCTAGACGCAACCGTTGCTCAGTACACATTAAATGTATTTCACAGAATTGTGTCACGTGTTATTGTTCATTCGATAGCCTTAGTTTTGTATGATTTTGTTCATACGCACGGTTCTTTATTATTCCTTAGATATTTGAACAAATTCAAATGTATTGTAAAATTTTTAATTTGACACTGTTCACGTGTGTATATTTATAAATCGCCAGTCAATAATATGTTTTAACAGGTGAAATAAAATCAGTATTAAGACAACATCTAGGAATAGTAAGATGTTTGTATATTAATAGTGATAGACTGGTTAGCGGTGGAGATCAGAAGAAAATAGTCGTATGGGATTATAAGGTATGTTTTTTGCCAGTTGCATTCTTAAACATTATGTTTGCCGACCGAGTGGTCTAAAACCTGCGATTTAAATCTCAAGGTCTATCATTGATGCAAATGGCGGGGTTTCGATCCATGTCCAAACTCGCGGCTTTCTCACAGGTTCCAGTAAGACCGACCCCTACCTGTAATTGAATTATTGTCAGCCCCGAAATGCACGTAGTTTGTGTTGAGTTGAAGTTCCATACCCTGACCATTTGATCTCTCCGACTTCTTTTTTATTTTTACGTTCAAATATATGAAATCTTGTGAAGTGACCGAGGACAAGGGTTCTCATTGGCAAATGTTAAAACGTGGCGATTTTTTTCATTTGGGCATAAGGAAGAGTTTTTACAAATTGGCGGGATTGTTGATTGGACAGTAAGCATAAGCCCTATTAAAGTTAAGAACACATCATTGTAATCACAGTTATCGTCCCCGTAAGTGTCGAATGCATTGTGCATTTTATTTGCAAGTCTTGTGAACCTCACACTGGGTAGAGTTTTCTATAAAAATTTGTAAAACGTGGATGGATTTTTTAACCAGCTGAGTAGTTGTTGCATGACTGGTTTATGGCGCCTTAAAAAAAACTCTTGTCCGTTAGAGCTTTTCAAGGTTTCCGTGACACGGGCAGTAACTTGTGCGAGTCTGAATAAGCCGAACGATGTCTTCCAAGTTAAAAGAGAACCGAAAAAACTTATTTTCCTACTTGTAGTGGAAACCAGTTGATATTATTAAATATCAATTTCAACATAACCAGGACTCAACCATTAGCACATCAGTGTAGATTGTTTGTTGAAAATCTACAAGAGTCGGTTGTTTGTATATATCTATATAGGGTTATGGTACTCGAGTATTTGTGTGATATATTTCTTTCTTTTTGTAGAAAGGGGAGCTGTTGAATGTTGTTCATCGCCATCCTACTCTTTTACATCTGATGTGCGTTAGTGATACAAAGCTTATAACAGCTTCTCCTGAAAGACCTGGAACTATAACTATACTTAGTTATTGGTAACAGACCTTAATGATGTGTAGAAATATAGTAATCGACTGAGATGGATATCATCAGTATGATTTTGAACATGGCGCATCCTTCCTATGTGCCTATTGAAAAAGTACATTTTTTTAAAGACTTGTATGTCAGTCAAATCTCAACAGATAATTTTTGTTGTGTGATATTTATATAGCATTTTGCAATAAAATGCGGCTGTGATATTCGTCCATTAAAGCATTGTGACTACCGCCCATCGTAAGATGAACGACCATGCACTATCAAGTACAACACAATATGTATTCTTTATTTTATATCATCCATTATTGATAGAAATATATTTTTTCAACACAGTCTATACATCAGTATCTGGTGTGTCCACCGCAAGTGTCAATAAAAGCAGTGTCAATAACCCCAACCATTATGCTTGGACCACCACATGAGCTCTTTCCATGACACATTGGTCAGAATAACCCTGGCTACGTCGATGTCATATTCTGGTCCGGCCATCTGCAGTTGATACGAAATACCGACTCTCATCTGTGAACAGAACATTTCTCCATTGCCTGTGTCGCCAGTTCTGATGTTGTTGGGTAAAAGATAGACGTTCAATTCGATGGCGAGGAGTGAGGATCGGTCCATGGTAAGGTCTACGGCAATCGATGTTCTCACTCGATGACGTCGGCGCACTGTATCGATACTGATGAGTCTTACGTGTGTTCCCACTGTCTGGCGTGCTGTCTCAGATGCGTGAGGGAAGGGATTATGCACGTGCTGAAGCCTGTAGATGGTCCGAACATTGACCAGAAACTGATTGGCAACAGTGTGGCCAGCGTCAAGTCTTCTAAGCCCCTGGTTCTTCTGAGCTGCTATGAGTCGTGGCATGCCGCAGTGCAGTGTGAATGAGCCAACCAGGTATAGGGTACGTTACCATCTCAGAAGTCAGAAATTGCCTTAATATTTAGCATTTGGTACTTGTAAATACCGACTACTTCAGTTCTTTAAAGAAACGTAGAGAACAGTGATATAGTTCATACCGTTATATCACTGGACAGTCCGAAACCTCCCTAAATTACAGCTATTCACATGGCTCGTTATGGACCGATTCAAGTTGCCTTAGTTTTGGCGCGGTTTCGAGCTTTACAAGCACCAAAGCTTTAGTGTAAAAGATTAGAATCCCGTGAATTCGGACCGAGATGTATATATTCATTGGTATTAGTTTTGAAATTGTAACTGTTTATTAGTTTATTAAAAATTGTAACTAAGCCGATCCCCTATATTCAAATCAAATTATTTGTCTTCCAAATTTGATGTGTAATTTAGAAGACCATGAAAATAAGTATTGATGTAAAAGGTTTGTTTTCTAAATAAGATAAGTGTTACTATAAATGTTATGTTTTTAATGCAAAATATATTATTATAAATGATATCTATTCTTTTCTATAAAAAAGTATTACTAAAAATATTATGCTTTCTATAAGAAGTATTACTATAAATATTATGCTTTCTATAAGAAGTATTACTATGTTGGGTATTTTTGTACAAAAGAAGTATTACTTATAAATATTATGTTTTCTATGCAAAATAACGATCATTGTAAATATAAATTTTATGTTTCTATATAAAATATTATATTTTTCAAGTTTATGGTTAACAGATAAATGTTATTTCTATTGTACAGATATTGTTTTATTCGGGTTTCTAATCTAACGAAAACTTTATTTTAATAATTGATATTTTTTAAATGCTAATAAATGATTTATTTGACTGTTACAAAATTTGTGTTAGAAATCGATTAGTATCATTTTCACGAGTATCGCCATCGCCTACCTCCATTCATCATCATCATCATCACCACTGATACCGTGACGATGATGACCGTGACATGGTAAAAAAAACAACCCCAAAACATCAATACTAATTGATTGATACTAGATGAAAACCGAATCGGTTATTTTGTATGCCTTTTTTTTTTACATCAATCGAAGAATTCGAGAGTTAGAATTTTATTGCGTCGAAACTTTATTATCCCAAAGTATAAAATAAAAGTACATATATTATGCATAGATCCCAAAAGATTGCCTTGGATGGGTTATAAATTGACATTTTGCTGAAATCTGACAAAGATTTTTAAGCACCCCATACCTATGCCGTAACCTTTACAAGATTGAAAAAAATATCGTAATTTTTTATTATAAATGTCTTCCCGACCACACAAATTTACAAGTTTTCTTTCAGAACACATCTGTTCAGAAAGTTTGGTGTAATTTGATTGTGGATGTTGTATTTTCTTAGTAAACACATTTCTATGTTCAACCCCGAATTAACGTAGACCCGTAGACACAACGAAAAACAACCATTATTTACACATTTGGATTTGATAAAGATAAACATAAATAGATGACGTAAAGAGCAAGTTTATCTTAATCTACTAAGTGGTTGGAATTGTAAAATTGTCCTATCAGACGTAGAGATTTCCCGTCACAAAAATGTTAGAAATGATTAGAATGTTGGAACTATGATATCACGGTGCATACGCTGAACAAAAATCCTAATTTGTCACTACACTTTTATCTAATTAACTTTAAACTACTGTGTTATATGTTTAATTTGATTTAGTTACATGTTTCCAATATTTTGTTGTATAACCAATTCCGGAAGTGAGTAAAACACTTGCTGACTAATCGGTAGGTCCCGGGTTCCATCCGATGGTTGACCGAGAAAATTTTTCGGGATTTTTCAGCAAGGAACAGTGTATAGTCGTTCGGGTGACACAGAAAACACGAGATATTGTGTACACATTGGTGCCTTCATATAATAGAGAAAAACCATTGGGATTTTTCAAGCCAGACTCCGGTTTGCCATTTGTGGTGCATATGCTGCTGACCAGGTATGTGTTGCCTGCTTCTTCGGATGGGAAGCGAGGCCATCTGCGTAGGCTATACATTAGAGCACATGTGTAGTAAAGCTTGACGGTTAGAATACAATGACGTGTAGTAAATACAGAGAAACGTCGCTGTTCCGGCACAATGGGCAGTTTAAATTCAAGATAGACTAGGCCTAACCATCGGGCAAACTTCTCCTCATAACACACTATCCCGGATGGTGCAGAAAAATGGACGTTAAACCCCATTTCATTTCGATTCGTTTAATTAGATAAAGCTTAAGAGTGATCAAGCGAAAGTTGTAAAAAGATTTCTTGGTCGCATCTTTCAATATTTTATCGAATTACAAATCATTCCATGCACGCATACCAAATATTGTGGTTTAATTGTCATTATGTTCAGGAGAGTCCAAAGTTCCCGCAACTTTATCTGACTCAGCGTGAAACACGAAAAGGTATTTCATGAGAAATGGTGCGACCCATATATTATTATAATTCTTAAGCAAATGGTTATAAATATTATTTCAGTGGGAATAAACTGGAAGTTAAGTAGTATATTTAAGCGTACACCTGTGTCAATTTTTTAAACCATAATCTAATCTTTTATCGTAATGGCGTGCACTGAAGTCTATATACATTAGTTTATTTAAATTGTATAAACTCTCCTTACGAGTATATACAGTACACATATGGACAACACACGGTAGTCTAAAACTGTGTTTAGGGCGAAGGTTTATTTGGAAAGTAAGAGAATCCTTTACTTCTGGCTTTTAAAAATGGATGTAGGAAGGAAAAATGCAACATCTGTGAAACTGAATATCTAAACAATGCATGTCGTTTTTATCCAAAAAATGCAAACTTTTGTTTTTGGCCAACAGAACATGGCGCGTATGGCAACTGTTCTCATTACTCCTTCATCTGAATCATTTCTATATTAGAACTGACTTAATTAATCGATACATGTATTACATCAGACTTGATGCTTGAAACATAGGTTGTAAGGCAACGAAACATTTATTAAGTTCACGAACAGTCCGCACTGTGTTAAATTAAAGCCATTATCTACATCGAACTGTTTCAATGGCATTTAGTAATTGAACTACAGTATACAGTCACAATTCTATTCAATACAATTACTGCTTATTACTGAGTGACGTTTCGACAAGGCTTCTCTAGTCGTTATCAAGCAATGATAAAATCTAGGTACGAGCAAATGTAGATCTCTGGTTTGTCAGCATTAAGAATGTATTGTTGTGTACATGTGTGTAAATGTATAATATATTGACTTGTCTCTTTTTTAGATTTTATCATTGCTTGATAACGACTAGAGAAGCCTAGTCGAAACGTCGCTCAGTAATAAGCAGTAATTGTATTCCATAGAATTGTGACCTGTATATATCTACATCGAGTGGGATATGATGCACATCCCTTTATATAGTCATGGACGTCCATGATATAGTCAGTACAAAGCGCGTTCATTTTAAAAGCAAGTATGTATATATCTGTTTATATACATGTAGAATAGGACACGGTGGATATTATTTCCATCCACCCCAAATAGTTTGTCTACCCAGCATGACAGTAAAACAAAGTGTGATAAAATTTAAATGTAGTTTGGTGCCATATTTGAAAATATTGATAATTGCAAAAAGATGTAAGCGAAGATTAAATTGAAATATAATTGGATATTACATGTTTTTGTAATGTATATACATTTTCATTACTAATTACGTTTCAAATGTTCCATTACTCATTACATACATATTATAATTATCTATTGGCTCAGCCCTTAATGTTGTAGTTCGAAAAGACAAAATGGTGGAATATTTTTTTTTATTTTGACTGTTTTCACTCGTTTCAATAAGTGACCAAAATGGTGATCTGTCGCATAAGTCCCGTTTACACTTGGCCGCGATAAGCGTGTCGTTCTTGGTACAGTACCAGGGCGCGATAAATTTCAAGAAATTACCTGTTTACTTGACTCTAAAATAGCCGGTCTCAGAACCGTGCCAAGAACGCCAAATGTGGAACTCTTCACGGAAAATTTCAGTCCCTGTACAAATTACCCAGATGAATTTCGAGCAGCCATTTTGACAGAACTGTCAACTTTGCGGGGAAAAGGGTCAAGGTTTGTTTCGCGCATGCGCAGTAATCCGTGGTCAGACCGGTTAGCGTTTTTGCACTACGAAAATTTAAAGCGAGCAGTTCCTGGTACCGTTCCGAGACCACCTCAGTTCAGTGGGCCAGGTTTGCACCTCACCAGGCCCGGCACGCTTAAGTTTGACCCGTTTACACTACAAAAAACGAAGCGCGCCCTACCTGGAACCGTTCCTGGTACGCTTAAAATTTGTAATGTAAGCTCTAACTTTTAGTAAAAAGCAATGCAAAGATTCTTGGAATCCATGCAATAGCCAAAGTGACGAAAGGTACAATATTCAACACGGACAATATTCAACACGAAAGTTATGGAGAAATCCCCCTAAATTTTAAGGATATTTAACTTTACCGAAACGACCTTAAAAAGCGGCCATTCTCAATTGAATGAATTTCAAAAATTAAAAATGTACGAAGTTCCAATATAAAGTTTGCCAGTTTTATGTTACGATTTATAAAGACGGCTATAAAATCCTGCTGTGAAGTAAAATAAACGATGTACAAGACAAGAAAGAGGATGGCGTCAGCCCTCTTTATGGCTTTCACGTACATGTTTTTCTTTGCCCCTGTATGTTGAAGTTCTGGTAAATATTAACGTCGACTAGTTTGTAGAAGCCTACGTTTTGTAGCCAAACATGTCAAGTCTCAGGTTGCCTTTGTTCATCGGCAAAAGACTATATGACTGACAGTTCAAGTGTTTGTGTTTACTTAATAGAACTAAAAATAAATCGCACTCAAAGCCCAATTCTATGAAGTTCGCTCCATTATAATAGTTGTGTAGAATTAACCTAGCGTAACAATCATCGATTATATGTCATATTATCGTTCTACCAGAGAAAGATTTTAAATAATATCGATCATCTGTAATAAAAAGTATTTTTTTAAATGTTGTTCTAGACATCCCGATCATTGATTTAAAAAAAATAAATGTACATACGTATACCGGGTGACAAATCCATAAATGCTGCAAAAGCAGTCCGTATGACATAATCAGATAATAAAGGGCAATCAGTAATTATTAGAAATTGTTATAATTGTTATTCATCGTAATAATCGAAAATTGTTGTAATTGTTATTCATTGTAATAATCAAAAAAAAAAGAAAAAAGAACGGAGATCAGATGACGATTCTGTGGACAGGGGTCACTTTAATTGTTGAACTTTAATTTCACTTATCTGAACAATTTATACATAAATTTCAAGCAGATTGGATCATAACTTTTTTCTTCTAGAACGTTCACAGAACTTTACAAAGTAAACAAGGGCCACAAATCGAGAAGTAAATAATGCATATTGCTGAAAATCAAGGATATTCTCCGTGTGCATATAGAGGGCTATACGGCAATTGCAACGGTTATATTTGTTAATAAAACCGGTTAGTTCCGTTAAAAAAGACTGTGCAGCACCTTAAAACTTTTTAGAAGTAATAGAAACGTATATATGAGGTTCACTGCATATCTCCTCCAACTGCAACACTATATTGGTGCATGGATAGGCCTATACCACGTACATTCGGACGTTTTGATGAGTTAATCTGTTACTTCATTAGATTAAAGGAAACAGACATTGCAGAGGGTTGAATGGCTGAATGATTAGCACGTGTATCATAAAGCCTGCCATTGAGTCAAGTGACGTGGTTTGGAATCCCCGGTTGTACATGACAAGGAGTAGGGTCGCCTGTCCAGTCTTGTGGATTTTCTCTGGGTCCTCCCCCCCCCCCACTGCTGAAGAACCCTACGCTCAAGCGAATTATTGAAATAAAATTAAACCATTAGTTCTGTAATAACCTAGGTTTGTGTCGAGTGGACGTTAAACCCCATCTCTATCTCTCTCTCTCTCTCTCTCTCCCTCTCTCTCTCTCAAAATCGATCAAAATAGTTTTGGGACCTCTAGCCCCCCCCCCCCCGATACTGTATAATACAACGATCTCCAATCCCGATAACTTTTTGGGGAATAAAACTGCTTAATTTTGTGTTAAAATAACTTAAAACCCATTACCTAAGGCCGACCAACTAACCCGATATTTGTGATACGCTTGTAAATAACTTAAACCTGACAGTCTTCATCTGGAAATGGAGACCGTTGTATTATACAGTATCTGGATAAAACCAGACTTTTTTCTATAAAAATAATATGTAGGTGAAATTTTACCTTTGGTTATCAAGTACAGTACATGGGTCATTCATTGTATAGACCTCTCAAGAAACGGGAATCGATTATCAGGTCACCCAATGAAAAATTAACCCGAAATCTTAAAAGGGTTACGTGTCCGGATAAGCAGTGTTGACGTCCACGTCCAAACGACTCGGTATTTGGAGCTGAAATTTTGAGACAAGGTAAATACACCATGCTGCTATATTTTGGTCCATAAATTTCATAAATAGTCGGACTTTAATTTTTGAGAACCTGTTCTTATCGGGATAGTCCCTTTAAGATTAAATGAAGTTTTTTATTATTATTTAGCACGGGGGTCTATTTTCTGTGATAAGTTTGATAACTGGCGCTAAATCGTATACATTCTCTGTCGATGATAATACATGCGTAGTGCTGTTCTCGTCACTATTTTTAAAAAAAATGTTTTTTATCATTTGATACGTGCAGTTTTAAGCAATCATTTAATACGTGCAGTTTTAAGCCTAATAATGGCGTTTAAATTTTAATTAGATTAGTGAACAAGACATATAAACCTATAGGGGGAAATGTTCTTGTGCACAGTATTGTTCCTGAAACAGTAGAATGGAAAGCAGTCGAGAAGTAATGTACATAATTTCCCTGTGATAGAATGCAGTAATGGGAAACTTGCTCTTTACTGGTTATTTTGGACATTAATGAGGATTAACATTTTTCTGTCACACAAGATTGACAGATCCGCCCAAGCAGTTAGTGAATGATATACGTGCCAATATTCTGGCCAATCACAGATCACCATTTAATTCACATCAGTAAGTAAACACGATCGTCTGCTTCAATACTCAAGATATGTAGAACATACATCGTGTATGTATTCAGTGTCTTCTGTAGTGGAAATTTAGCAGGACAATGAAAATACCCTAAGGTGAGCTAATATTATATGTGTTACAAGTCATAGATTGGCATTCGGATAAAACTTCAGCACTTGCTGAACAATTTTTACTTTATTTTATTATTAACTTGTACTAGTAACATACCTTTCAGAACTTATGTGCAGTAGCGGTATTTTACTTGATGAGATAAGGTGAACTTTAAAAGCACCTATTTATTATTGTAAAATAATTTGCATTTAAGGCAGGCGTATTTTACTTAAATCTAGCCCCAAATGGCATGTAGAGAAAATGGCTCTAAAAGCACATTGATAGTGTAATATGAATGTATGTAAAGTGATTTATATTCTATCATGAAGAAAAAATATTATGATTTCTTATCAATAATGATCTGTGAAATACGCGAACAGTTCAAACTGAACGACGGTCGTTTACGTCTGCTTAGGCATTATAAACGTTTTTTTAAATTATTATTTTGTCGTTTGTGAATCAGCCTTGTCTTTTACGACATATTTTTTATTTGGCACCAGAAATCATAGTGTACACGACTCGTGTACTGATTATAAAATGTTGTTGGTGTCTTAGGTATTGGATATTTGACAAGATATCAATATTAATTGAAATTGATCAATATTGAATTCTTTTTCTTGTTTTTAATTTCGAACAGTAATAGGCTTAGCCCCCCCCCATCCCTTTAATCACCGAGAAAAAAAATGTAGTCGCTTTGCAATTTTCGCTGAAAAAATAACCTCACTACACAGAGAGATAAACCCCCGACCATTTAAACTTATTGTCAGCGGGTCTACAACCATAAAAATGCTGGTGATACAAATATTTCAGCATGGTTTTTGGACTACCTGACCCGTTTTGAAATATCAATATTGCGCCTGTAGGCAGGCTATCAATAATGAATGAAGAACAACAACACACTTGCACTAGTTTGATTTCAGACAAAACTAACAGTACATATATATATTTAGATAACTCGTTTTATTATTTATTTTAAAAAATACTTTTGAAATGATGTTATAATACATGTAGAGAACAAATTAAACGCAAATTGAGAATTCAGAACATGTAACAATAGAACTGGTTTCATTGTAAATATAGATTTATTCCAGAACAAGTTTTGAAGAAAAACGTGGATATCAATAACCTATTTAATCTTTTCTCACTCTTTATTGGCCCGGGTGAAGCAGAAAATTAGGATGTTAAACCCCATTTCATTTGGTTATTTATCTTGCATTTATAAAGTAAATCCTTTATAAGGGATTCATTTTTATTTTAAATTTTTTATAGAAGCGCTTTTTTTAATTTAGATACATTTTTTTTCATCCTTCCTCTAACAATTTTTATAATTACAACACCTTTTCAGTTATCAGAATGAAAATTCGTCTCTGCAGTCACAATTTGTGGCATTTTTGACCTCGATTTTATCGCAACAAAATGCAATAATGCTCTCGTCTGCACTCAATTAAGCTATGAATTTTACGAGCAAGCATTCAAGCCGCTACTTCCTTTTAGATATGGACAGGAAGCGTGTGTCAACTTGTCAGTTACTGCCAAAATTCTTAAAAAGTTTATTTCAGTCAAAGCTATCTGATGTGTTGTCTGCATATGTTTGGATCGTGATCTGACACAATGTAGCCATAATGTGAATAATGAATAAACACGGTCAATATCAACGGAAAGTATAAAAACTAAGTTTATAACAGGATCCCCCTGTACTGACTAGTAGAGTCCCGAATTTAAATTAATCCCTTTCAATTTCAAATAATTTTGTATTGATGGCTTATCAATCTAGATTTCCTTTTTATACGCCCACATTGAAATGTGGTCGTATATTGTCGTCGCCCCCGTCCGTTCGTCGGTCCGTCCGTCCGTCCGTCGGTCCGGCGTCCACAATTGCTTGTGGACGCTCTACAGGCTAAAGTTAATATCCGATTGACTTTAAATTTATACACAGTGTTCAAGGTCATGAGACGAAGAAGCATATTGTTTTTCAGCGATTTCCGATAATAACTACCAGAGTTATGGCCCTTGATCACTTCAAAAAATCTTGTGGACGCTCTAGAGGCCAAAATTAATATCCGATTGACTTTAAATTTATACACAGCGTTTAAGGTCATGAGACGAAGAAGCCTATTGTTTTTCAGCGATTTCCGATAATAACTACCGGAGTTATGGCCCTTGATCACTTCAAAAAATCTTGTGGACGCTCTAGAGGCCAAAGTTAATATCCGATTGACTTCAAATTTATACACAGTGTTTAAGGTCATAAGACAAAGACGCCTATTGATTTTCAGCGATTTCCGATAATTAGTGCCAGAGTTATGGCCCTTGATCACTTCAAAAAATCTTGTGGAGGCTCTGGAGGCCAAAGTTAATATCCGATTGACTTTAAATTTATATACAGTGTTTAAGGTCATAAGACGAAGACGCCTATTGATTTTCAGCGATTTCCGATAATTAGTGCCAGAGTTATGGCCCTTGATCACCTCAAAAAATCTTGTGGACGCTCTAGAGGCCAAAGTTAATATCCGATTGACTTTAGATTTATACACAGTGTTTAAGGTCATGAGACGAAGAAGCCTATTGATTTTCAGCAATTTCCGATAATTAGTGCAAGAGTTATGGTCCTTGATCTCTTTAAAAAATCATGTGGACGGTCTAAAGGTTAAAGTTAATATCCGATTGACTTTAAATTTATACACAGTGTTTAAGGTCATAAGACGAAGAATCCTATTGATTTTCAGTGATTTCCGATAATTAGTGCCAGAGTTATGGCCCTTGATCACTTCAAAAAATCTTGTGGAGGCTCTAGAGGCCAAAGTTAATATCCGATTGACTTTAAATTTATACACAGTGTTTAAGGTCATAAGACGAAGATGCCTATTGATTTTCAGCGATTTCCTATAATTAGTGCCAGAGTTATGGCCCTTGATCACCTCAAAAAATCTTGTACTCTCTAGAGACCAAAGTTAATATCCGATTGACTTTAGATTTATACATAGAGTTTAAGGTGTTGAAACGAACAAGTATTTTGATTTTCAATGAATTTAGATAACTGAACAGCTAAATCCATGATATTAAATGTTTCATGTATATACTACATGTAATTGTTAGCGTGGGGTAAAACTTTATAAAAAGCAATCAAATTCTAATGATTTTCTGATAATTACATAATGAGTTGTTACTCTTAATCAGTTCTTAGTGTATTACAAATGTTTCATTACCGAAAAAAGTAAAAATATGCGACAACCCTTGTTGACTGCCCGGACGACTTAGCTGCTGTGGGCGTATGTTTCGTTGCCTGGCAACCTATCTTTACACTGGTGGTGGTGAATGGCCGAATTTATAGCAAGGGCGCTGTATCATACGATCTATCATTGAGTTAGCTGGCGTGGTTTCGATTCTCTGATATGTGACAAGGAGTAAATGTAGTGTTGCCTGTCCAACCTCGTTAGTAGTTTTCATTGGGTTCCCCGGTTTCCTCTGCACTGCTAAAGACCCATACGCGCAAGCGAATTACTGAATTAAAATTGAACCTTGTGTTAGTCTCGAAATGACATAGTTAGTCTCGAAATGACATAGTTTGTGTGGGGTGTACGTTAAACTCTCTCTCTCTCTCTCTCTCTCTCTCTGTCTCACTGTTCGATAACTAAATATCGGATGCGTGAACATCCACTGGTAAAATGTGATCAATTGTTATTTAATAAATTGCCATCATGAATATAAGATTGATTTATCATTTGAAAATATTCATATTGTAAGGATTGGTTCACATTGAATCAGACAGGCATATTAATACTTGTCATTATTCATACTCATAATCCTTTCTGACACAAAAGATGGTGGCACGCTTTGTTAAATCACATCTAAAAGAGATTCAATTTTTATAATTACACTCCGGTGCAAGTTGTCTCTATTTTCGTAAATGATACCAAAAAATTGCGTGATGAATCTTTTTTCTATTATTGAAGATAAAACACTTTAATGAATGATTTTGTTAAAACCACACGCGGTCATTTTGTTCAAGTAGGCCTGCCAAAACATTATGTTTGTTTAATAGGCGCTGAAGTGTCACCTTTGAAATTAATTATAAAATGGTGAAGCCTCTTTCGACATGCAACTTTCACTCATGAATCATATCTAAATACATGCCGCGTGTCAGCCAAATAGTCTGTAAATAAAGTGCACGTCTTCAATTCACCTTGTACAATGCAGAAAACGGTCCACATGTCAGTCCATTTGTGTGTGAATATTTACAAATATCATCTCCGTAAAGTAAACCTAACCTTTTTTTCTGGCGCGCATAACTGTCACTCCACACCAAATATACAACATCTTTAGCGCGATTGGCTGATTTCTAAACTAACTATTTTGGAAAGATAAATTTAGAGGTGTCACGCGTCAGGGGGGAATCTTGGGGTCAACGCATTTGTTTTTTGTTTCGATGACTGATATGGCACACATGCATAGCTAAATCGGGATATATATTTGAATACTGTGTTGACATTGCGTCGTGTGTAGACGTGTAATCATTTATAAATTTGTTTATTATGTTATGTGTACATACTAAACGAGTATTTAATACCCACTGTGTGAGCCGGTTTATCTTCTGTATTGCGTATTTTATACATTATCATATATTCTGGGTCGACACAATTCATTGTTGATATAATAACATCGAAGGTAAGACATCCATTACTATTATCGAGAATATTTAAAAATAAAAATGGGAACCCTATCGAACTCAATGTTTAATTTTCTTTCTATTTCACATCAATATTTTAGACAATTTTGTGCAATTGTCATCGTGTCCGGTTTCTTTCAAATACTCTTCCAAACGAATTAATACAAAAGTTCCGTGGAACCGTACGGAGGCTCACACGATTTGCATTTTTGTCACATGCATGTCAGCTACTACTATGTTCCATTATATAAAAATATTCAAACATTTTCAAACTGCACTAAAAACACCCGATAACGTGGGTATTGAACTATTCTAATTTTGATCTATTCATAATATATAGTAACTGATCATATAATGTAAAACACAAATTTATATGGAAAACAATCAAAGAGTTCAATTCATACTGCGTTTCACAAAAGCCAAGTTATTGTTTATCATATAAATTTGTGTTTTATATAATATACATAATGAGAATCTCTTTATTAAGTTCAAGGTAATTGTTCTGAATGTGAACACTTTCTGACTAGTTTCCTAATTGTATGGTGTTTAAGTCTACATGATGAAATATTTCCACTATATATAATGAGCTTGTGTGTGTGATCATTATTTTACAGCAGCTGTCTATAGTAATACAATATTTACATTCTTGGTTTATTGTCTGTACAGGGTAGAATATAGTTCATGTTAAATAAACTAAACGATAACCTATGTTTAGCTTAACTTGTCAAACATAAATGCTACAGTATGCAGTACAGGATATATTATTTTGCAGACAATTGAAACTCCCCACTTTTCTGTACCAGTCAGGCAAATAATTACTGACATAAACGATACAGTTTGCTGTGCGGAACATTTTGCATGGGGAGCAGTATTTCCTCCTACTGTTCCAAGATTTCCAACTTCCAAGGGTTCGTTTACTTGCCCGCCGATATGTAGGCTATACGAGACCTCGGTTTTTGGTACCATATGAGCGACTAGACACTGTCCCGTGGCAGATCCTCAGTCTTGCAGCACCGAAAGTGGGGACGAAGGCCTGAAACCACCAGAAAGAACTCTCGCGGTTAATACACCCTGCGCGTTTAGTGAGCCGACGCCTTTTGTGGAGCTGATTTTTGTTTAAGTCATATGATGACTTTATTGTTGACTGAACTAATTCTTGAAAACGTATCATATTTGTCCTAATAAGCGCCCATTCCTTAATTCAAAAACACTTCACCACCAGATCTGAAAGGAAACAAACTGACTGCGTGTTTATTGTTATACTTGAACCGCTCAAAATCGAATACATGTGAATATATTTGTGATATGGCTCTATAGCTGTAATGACGATTATTTCCCTAGAATCGGTTAAGAACGGGTCTTAATTCAAATAAATATGAAAATTTTATAAGTTCAATGGCTTTTTATTGGCAGATGAGTAGCTTTAAACCCGCAATTTTTCTTAAAATGTCGATATATTATGTGACTAAAGCATTATATGTCTTAAAGCTACACCAATAAAACAATCAAATATTTTAACAATTTTATTGGCCTTTATAAAAGTCAATTTATGTGGTTAAAAGTTTGTGCTTCTGTGTGTGTGTAATCTAAATTGAGGGAGCCCAATCTGACCCGAATCCAAATTTGAACAAGATGTAGTTGTACTAAGTGGCTTGTTTATCTTATGATATATGATATCTGGCTTTATCTTCAATTTCAAGATAATAAGCCACAATTACTTATACACGATTCAACAAAGACAACATACAGAAACATGTATGTATAAATACATGTACCGCCAATTCATTATTATGGTCACCGTTATTTATTTAAAATGCACCCGGATTGTAGATGACATCTCTTCTATTCTGCAAGATACGGATAAATTAAAATCATCATCGCCTTCCTCTTGAAGATTTTTTAAAGAGAACTGTCAATATTTTTTCACACTTTGTATTAGCAATGTTAGATAAACATCTTGGCGTATACAAAATCATTCAATGGAAATTTCGCTCGAATCTGGACAGTATGGAAGGGTATCGCTGTGCTCTGCTAAATGTCTTTTCCATAGTTTATGTGCAGAAAGTACAAACGTCTAAGGGCAAAGTTAAATGTGAAACCTCAAACGCAATATGTCAAAATGTCAAATGTTTTTTTCGGAAAGTCTTTTTTTTTTGTCTACATTTTACATTCCCGCATTACATTTTATCTCATTATTGTCTTTCACCTTCTACACAGCATCTTACACAGAGCACTAACTTTGATATGCAGATATAGGATACCACGTGACTGAAATCAACCTGGCACATTAAAAGCCAGCACACTATAAAATATTTATCATACGACATTGAAGCAATCAACATTGCAAAATATAAGAAATTCGCTTGACTACCGTGCCTGCAATAAAATTATGTGATTGGTACGACCAATCCGAGCCTTCGAAAATAAGATAAATTGAAAGTATAATCTGTATGTAGTAATAATGTGACTGTGGGACAAAACAACTAGGATTTTCCTTTCTCTAAAGTACGTAATTTATATGTAACAGTAATAACTGACAGATTCGAAGAGCCATAGAAACATGCTCTCCAGTGACGTATAACACGATGACTGGAATTTCGTATTAAGACCCGTATTTTGACATTTTAAACCCTCGCCATCGCTTCCACACACACTCTCAATATTTTAGTACTGACCATTGCAGGTCTTTCCAAATAATTAACTTACTAATCCAAACATAAGCAACTCTCGATGTCATTGCTAGCCTGTGATGTTCTAGATTTGAATACATTCTGTAATGGATGGTTTAATGTCAAAAATGGATAATCAAGACTTTGTTTTTTTATCGTACTGACTTTGTGTTGATCGAGGATAGGCCTAAAATTTAACCGGTAATATCTCGGTTCAGTGTGAAGCAATTTGATTGAAATTTTCAGCTTATTTTAAGAGAGGAATGACTATACATGAAGGTGCTTTTCACTGATGCGTAACATGATATATGGAATTTCCTTTTATGACCCGTATTTTGACTTTATCAATAGCGGTATTAGGACTTTGTAACATTGTATTTTTTTTTTTACATACAATTAAAGGAAATCAAAATAATCAAAATGAGAAATGTTCCCACCCGCCTGGCGTTAACCTCTGGGAAGTGGGAACATGATTTGAAAAATATCTGAACCCATCACTGTGATTGCATCCCAAGCCACACAAACATTCTTACCAACAACACTGCTTGACACGGTTTAGTGTCCGACTTACAAAAAACCTTTCTTGTATTTCTTTACATAAGATATTGGTAGACAATAAATCTGACAAATTGACGGCACGTGTGATTCATAGTGAACATGGGGAAACAAGGAACGTTCATTTGTTTTCACGTCTGGATCAACGGCGCCAGGATTGCACGGAATGAAAACTTTTGGCATTCCAGTTTGTTGTAGGAAAACGTAAATAGCAGGTGCCAGGCGGTGTGCCTGTATTTATCCATGTCCAACTCGCCCTACCGCTGTATTTATCCATGTCCAACTCGCCAGTTTTTATTGCGAAGAGCCATGTGAAGAAAATTATCCCCGGAGCTCTACATAAATAGTGTACACTGTTCTTTACTAATTAGAAAGTAAACTGGGCATGCAAGTTAAATCGATTGGTATAATTCGACATAAACACTTCGTGATGGGAATTTTATGGTGCGTTGCAAAATTTCTCCCTGAAGGCAATATTATGAAAAAGCCATAACGGAAGCGATATGTGTTACATCGGTGTGTTTCTGAGCAATAAAACCACCTCAATAACAATTGCTTAGCTGTTATCATTGAATATGGTTAAATGAGCGAGTAAGGCTGTTCATCATGGTTTATGTCAAGATTTCAACCATAGATAAGATTTCTAGTTATGTCATGATTAATAAATATTATTCTCAGAAACCTGAGAAAAACTGCATATAGATAAGCAGAACATACAAAGGCTTGTATACACTGAAAACACACCATGTACCTGTACATTTTCTTTAAACGAGAGATATGCGACAAATATTCTCTATTTCACTGTTTGTTTTAGAGACATGAGAGAAACCATTTTGACTGAATACATATTCACTAACTTTGGACGTGGTCTACTAAATTTGTGACTCACTTTTATGACCTTAAACACATTGGTGTGTACTTAAAAGAACCCTTGACAGTTGGAATTCGAGTTGAAATTCGATATAAGAGTAGGCCATAGTGCCCCTGTCCGGGCAAAATTTCCCTCATAGCACACTGTATGGCGTATGCTCATCGTCATTAGCCCAGTTCGGAGCATTTCATTTCATTTAAAAACAATAATGGCGACTTAATTAGCTTCAGTTGTTATAAATGTAAATTATGGAGTAAAATTATTATAAAAGGTAACTTGAAGACACCCCTGCATCCACGTCTGATGAGCTACATGGCAGACTCCGGAGCAAGTTGGACGGTTGTATCCGTCTCCCAGCAATACTGTTCTAGATCAAGTTCCGGTGGATTCCGAGCCACACTGCCCACACAATAGCTAGGTGATGAGCGCCTTTTATGTTCTCTACAAATCAACCATTCGTTGAGCAATATTACATTGTTTGGGTGTGGAATAATGACGAAACATTTTAAGTTTTAGATTTCCACACCTTCCAGCGCGTTTCAGACATAGATTTCTAGAACTCTGTCCATAACAAGCAATGATTCTATTGGAGTCTTTATTACTCGGACAAATAAGAGAGAATACCATCAAGTTCTAACCATTTTCAAAGCTGTTCCTTTCCCCATGACGTAGCCGCACGTAACCGTGTCACATCCAGTAAGCTTGCAGGATTTCAATGATAATTGACATGTGTTTCTCTGTAGTTTGACCAATGTCAACATTTGTTCTTTCCTCGATTGGCGATTCCAACGTAAGCTTTTTATGGACCGGGGGTATCGATGACTGAAACACATGGGGATATAGGATAGGCATCCAAACTGGACATGTATCGACATCCTACCCACCTATACCTTGTAGTCTAGCGCCAACGAATGATGCATTTGTAGCGAACGAAAAAAATATGTCATCGCAAAGTTAGGGACGGATTAAAATATACAAAATTTTGCGCTTGTACCGTCACAGGTTGCAGCCAGAAACACGATTAAGGGATTAAACTGGATATTGCCTAGTTTTGAGGAGTTTGTGTTCCTGTTTTGCTAGTAGAATTTGTTTTTTTTAGATGTTCAACAATCAGCTTGTGTCTCCCTTTTCAGAACCGACCCATGTGGCCCTGGAGCCCCTGATAGGGCTTTATGTGGTGTTATTCTATCACCCTTACGCACTTATGTCCAGAAATATATAGTTTGCCTCTAGATTTAGTTTGGTTCGGTGAAATAATCGCCCTGAAACGCCGCTAACGAGTTAAAGAACCATATTGTCTAGCATGTTTGATTTTACTATCGTCTAATCACCCTACAACATAATAAATGATTTCAGTGTATTCCTTGGCCCCAGAAACATGTGGTTAGACACCAAAATTTTCATCGCAGAATAAATACTATGGGAGATATTGTGGATTATTTGATGTGGCGGCCGTCTTGGACGCCATCTTGAATGTCTCAAAACGCTCAAGGGTGGCAACTAAAATCATTCATAAAAAACTTTGTAGCCTATATAATTTCCAGGTTCAGCCATAGTTCTGTCGGACTATCATACCCATTTTCTATATATACGAGCTGAGCTTATTGTATCGTGTGTTAGCTCTAATTGATTGAATATACCATTATAAATAGCAGGTATACGCCAGTCAACTGTACATATCAGAAAACAAAACAAATCATTAGTCTTGTTGATGATGAAACTAATACCTGGGGTCTTGTAAAGGTCACGTCTATCGAATGCCCGATGAAGAAATAATTATTCCATTACAATGTATACTCGATTCATAATTGAAAGTTACACGCAAGCTGTACATTACGTTTATTATATTTCTTGAGTCAAGATGTCAGGAGTTTTCAGTTCATTTCGTATACTGTAAAGACATTACACCAAATACCGTCTTCCTTTATAGCTTTAGTAGTACGTTTGAATCTGAACCTCCGAAAAAACACCACCGTTTCGAAACAGTTATGTTCATTTGACTTTTAAATTCAAAACAACGAAGCAAGAATGAGTTTCTGGAGAATGTACCCAAGTTCAAAATCTGCAGGTAGTGATGTTGAACAAACAAACAGCACTAAATATTATAGTGTCTTGTTAAAAAATATCTGGATATCAATTAAAGGAGCTAAGTCTTTAACTCAATATCATCCAAAATCTTCAACATTGAAAACACAAATTATTTGTAAATTTAAATCAAAATTGATGATGTGATCTTACCGGAAAAAGATGGGCTTCTGATGTCCAATATTTAAGACAAAATAAATATTTTACCATTGGTACACGAATCGTGTACCATAATGCGTTTCAGCCCCAGTTCTAGCAAGAGACTCGAGGAACGAGGCTAGAAACATTGTACCAAATCAAACGGCGCATGTAGACTGGAATAACTAGACGCTAAAAAAAAAATGCCTTCGGTTGACACTGCTGGTTTATTTCGCCGAATATAACTGATTTGAAATTAGAGTAAAACGGAAACCATTGAATGCAAATCGGTTTATTCAATTCATATTACAGTATTATATGCGTTGCGACCCACTTAAGTCAATTTCTAGGTCCCAAATGTTAGCGATTTAGCTCCTTTAAGTTGCAACTTTTTAATTTAAAAGAAAAATCTGAAACATATGCCTTGTTATCCATACACGATCCATCCATTACCTTTACATGTATATAGAATTGTGAAGATATTCACTGTGTTTGCTATTTTTGTTAAGATTTTCCCAGGGGAACTTATAACAAATTACAAATGACACAAAATAACTAACTTAAACTCACTTATACGCTAATACCCAAGCTACCGAACGCCATATTGTATGAATGTCTCCGAATTAATTTAACTGGGGAAGGTCGTGGAGAGTTCACATGATGTCAGCAGTCACACGTGATGGAGAAGGTATTCAGTTGGTTCTAAATCGTCTGCAAGAACTTTTCCCAAAACTATTACATGACCACCTTACATTCCCCATTACCAAGGCAAAACACACATTTCTAATGATTGATAAAAAGCTTTCCAGATCCTGCAGAGTCGAACTTGATGCAATACAGAATTGCACAAAGCAATAGCGATTGAGGACAGTTGTCAAAATAATACCACTTCCCGTAGGCACTAAATTGAATGTATTATCAATTTCTACCTAAAATTAAAGATTATGGTTTTGATAAGTCCGGTTCTTCAGTAAATTGTATCAGTTGTGTTTCCGAACAGAAAGCACGGAGAGTTCCTTTGTATGAAAGCTTATAAAGGTCAGTGTTCGATGGATATCGCAACATTAATAATAAAATCAGTTGAAGAGCTTCGAAATAGCAATAATTAACGCACGCGTGTACATTTGAAACGAAATAATAACGCACAATTCGGCAATAATTATGGAAACGTATAGGTTTCAATGCGTGATAGATACAGCAGTATTAATTGGTTATATGTCAACATATTGTGAAATATACCGTGGTATTAACTGGTAATATTCCAACACATATTTTGATCGTTGCAACGATTTTACGCCTGAAAAGTCATTTTTGCTGAGTTAATTGAATCAAACAAAGTGCGATGTTGTATGTCGTCATTTCGTATAAGCTGTGCACATTTGCGTTGAGATATTGCTATTCCGAAGCTTTGTCAACATTTCGCCGTTCTATAAGTTGACACTTTCTCAAAATATCGCCATGTTATTTTCCGATATAATACTAAGGCGAAAGGGAATATATTGACAAACGACATACAACATGATAGCGCTTTGATTTAATTACCTCTGCAAAATTTCTCTTTCCGGGTGTAATTGTTGACATATTACCATATTAATATCGCGGTATCTGTCACGCTATTAACCCCTATACGCTTTCATTTTCGTGGGTAAAATCATCGCAATACATTGATATCGTGGTATCTAATGCGCTATGGACCCTTATCAATACGCTTCCATACCCTTGGCTGCAGCATAGAGCGTATTCATGGTTGCAGCTGTATGGTAATGCCACCCCCAAATGATTAGAAGTAAGATAGGTTTGGACGCATGCTCTTTAATATATCATGCAGGTTACTAGACAGCAGTTATCAATGGAAATATACCCGGAGCAGAATTTTAGTTATTATGTCGTCTGCTATAGTGTTTAGAATGACAAGGCGGTGTAGACCTGAGTAATTACTGGTCGACATTTTCACGATGGTAACACGACCAGCTAGCTGGTCAAGCTGAAATAATTAACTGTACTTTATTTCCCATGTCGTAGGGCTTTTTCATGTTTTGCTTGACAAATGTACATGTCTTATAGAATTAGAACTCGGATGTTTAAGAAACGACATTTCTTTCGCCTTAAAGGATGTATAAATAATGTCCGACGTGTGTTAATATGACTAATATAAATGATTTAGATTTATTAGACGCACATCAATGGAAATAAGGCATTGTATGGAACATAAGAATAAAATGTTGTTTATTATAATTGATGCGTATATCTATACCTAACGGTTTGTAAAAGAATCGTAGAAAAGGATGGATATTGTTTCATTTATCCATTACGAAAAGTGTAGAATATAAATAATGTTTGAATGAAGGGTCTGTGCATGTATGTGATGACGTAATGGCGATTATCGGATACAAAAAATTAATTGACTTTTATGTTTGCGTGTATCATGATGTAATGATAATAAATATTTATGAGGAAAAGATAGCTGGAAGAAAATTGAGGTTAACCCCGAGATATGACTGAAACACACACGAGGGAGTATGATGCCGGCCAATGGTTACAGTTATTATTCAATAGAATGAAGTGTACGATGAAGCCCACTAATTGTTACATCGTCATTTGCAAATCTCTGATCTTCGTCGGGAATTAGTTATTGATGTTTTATATGAAAATTATCGCTGGTGTAATCAGAGATTCGTACGCTTGAATCACTCTAAGCGGTCGTCTTGAATGGCTGGGGCTTAGTTTTGCCAATTGTTTCCTCGTAATCTGGCGTGCCTGTTTATAAATCGGTTGTAGCAAAAAGCTTTTCCGATGGAAGAGAATGGTTTGCAACATCTGCCCTTACTATCATTTGTCGTCGCCCCTGCCCGTCGGTTCGTCGTCGGTTTGGCGTCCGCAATTGCTTGTGGACGCTCTTGGGGCTAATGTTAATATCCGATTGACTTCTGATTGATACACAGAGTTTAAGGTGTTGAAACGAACAAGTATTTTGATTTTCAATGAACTTTGATAACTGAACAGCTAAATCCATGACATTATATGTTTCATATACTAATTGTTAGCGTCGGGCAGAACTTTATAAAAAAACCAAAAAAAATCTAATGAATTTCTGATAATTACATAATGAGTTTTTACTCTTAATCAGATTTTAGTGTATTACAAATGTTTCATTACCAGTAAGAGTATGCGACAACCCTTGTTGAATGCCCGGACGATTTATCTGCTGTGAGCGTATGCTTCGTTGCCTGGCAATCTAACTTTTTATTCGACTCCAAAGTGAAAAAAATAAAGTTGACATGAATCTATCTATTTAAGAGTCGCTAAGAAACCAGTTGGGGCTAACTAAGGTTGGTGATTGGACTGATTGGGTCCTTCTATACCTCTCATATTGGAGGACGGGTTTCGGTTTACTTATAAATACAATGGGTCTCGGGAGGCAGTTTATTATTATGGGACATCAAACTGAGTCATAAGAAAGCAAACTAGAATACAAACAGACGACAGTTGAAATAGGAGAGACAGTTAGACGAAGCGGGGGATCTCTGTTGGTGTGGTGTTGCATATTTACTTCTGGAGGAAGTCTTGGTTTACAGGTTTTCTATACTAGAGACGAGAAGACAGCTGATGGGGAGCAAGCGTACGACTATTTGTTGGACTCAGAAATCAGAGCTAAAAAGAAATCCCGCGCGGTAAATACGTGTAGGGCTTGTGTTATCTGGATCAATAAACCTTTGTGCAAACACTGCTAATGGATCGAGGCAGCACAAGTATGAGGTCTCGCGCAGAAGGAACATTTAGGTATTGAACACTGACCGCATGCTAGTTACAACTGACAGTTTGAACTATGTTACATTGGGTTCTAGATGAAGATATAGTTACATATTTAATCTACCTGCAAGACATTATGAGAGATGAGGACGGCAACACGTATTAAGGTAGATAATGTTAATAGATTACTCGTTCTCACAAGAATTGATATTACAGATACATGTAATAGAATTAAAGGTTTTTAACTTGACATTAAATCTGTTATTAACTACAAAGATTACATTTTTTACATATAATGCATCACCAACGGGATATGCATTTGGATACGATATTTGAAACTGTGTCTTCTACCCATTTTTTTTTATATATTTAATTGTTGTGAGATATATACGTAGTGTTATTATGTCGTATTAAGTTTCGGTTTTAGGTTACGAGGTATGTATGTATATATGTATTATTTTCTTTGCGAGATGTATTCTGTGGGCGTTGAGTTTATATCTTTTGACAATACTGATCACTCTTTAAATATGATATGGAGTTGTGATTTACGAGCGCTTAATTTTTACTGGTAAACCTAATTGGGTGTTTTCGTGAATCTTAAGTGTCTTAATGGGCTCTCATCATGCCTCGAATGAATCTCGGAAAACGATCATCAACCTTCGATTTCAATGTGTACGTTTGTAGTATTGCAGTAATGACTAACTTGTAAAGTTTACGCTTGAAATACGTCGGTGTAAGCCGATCGAATGTAACAACGAGAAAACTCCAAGTTTTTGTGCGTGCCATTCAAGACGATGTCACTCAAACGACAATAAATTATTGTTCAAGCCAAATTACCGTTCATTGGTGTATATGAAAAGAGCGTTTCGGGGATGCAAAGATCCTAGAGTGTGTCACATTGCCTGTCTCCCTGCGGGATAGATGTCGCTTCATTATTAGTGGCAAAATATCTGCAAATAGCCATTTTGGGTGAATGACACACCAGTGAATCTGAAAAAGCTGATGTCCATGGGTGCAGGGTGAAAAACTGAGCTGGAGGGCGAAATGCTTTGTTAATGGACACAACTACATGATGAGAGAAAGTTACCGACAAAGGATATTATGTAATAATGTTGACAGGTCAGATAGTGTTAATCTCATGATTATCTCTACACAATTACAATTTAACAGTTGTTGACTTGTGTATAACAAGTCAATCATTGTCGCATACTTCATATCTTTTACTTTTCTATTTGATTGTTTGTAGAGCCTTAGACTAAATTAGACAGAATAAAATCCATAGCGTGAACATCAAAACTGAGCTTTATTTTCTTTTTAAGTCTAGGTAAAGGGTAGCCTTACTTATCTACCGCTGAATCTAAAATTCTAAAATATAACATTGGATAATAATTATATACCTGCTAGGACATTTTAAAGGAGATACATGTAATTAGAAAGTTTGGTTGTGTTATATTGTCCTTTAACTCAATATCTATAAAGGGTAACGCTGGTATTTAGTAGCCTTAGACTATAGCTACCGCTTAAGAAATCTTGAATATAGATATAATTATATATCTGCATGGACATTTTAAAGGTGATTTAAATATAATTAGAATGTTCGGCTGTGTTTAATTTGTGTGCCGATAGCTGTTTTGAAACCAGATAAATATGAATAACCTCTTTTACAACATCAGTGTAGTTAGTTCGTGTCTCCATTTTTTACGGATATATAAACTTGCATTTACATAATATCGAGTTTCTTAAACAAAATCTCCTGGTTTTAATTCATTTGCACTGAAAATATTTACCTTCTTTACGAAGCTTTGTGTTAAAACTATGAAATCTTACCAAACTGCTTCAAGTCTGGTTTAACTTCTGTTAGATCAGTGCATGTTACCGCTGTGTCGGGGGTTTTCAGGTAAAGTTACTAACAAATGGATGGATGGTAGTTTGTTTTATTATTGTATACAGCATATACACTGAATCATGGCTCCAACCATTTAAATTTAAATTGTTTGTTGTGTTTTGGGTTCAGTTTTAATGTTATGTAAAATCGATGTACATGTCGTTGACCCCGTTTTCTTTTCCTTTCAGATGCTAAGTGTCGTTAGAAAGATCTAGAACATTTCCAAACAGAAAAAAGAGAACTGTCAAAGAACACTATGAATTGGAAACGTGGTCGTCATCGTCGCTCGTCAAGCGCGGATAATGTATGGTATGTAGCAGGCTCGTGTGTCGTGTTTTTCCTCTTAGGAAATCTATTAATGTTTCAAACATATCATGGCTTCGTAGAAAACAGAGGGGAACGATCAATGCATGGCGACTCGTTGCAGGATCATCCAATTTCCATTAAAGATCTCACCGGCAAACTTCTCGGAAGACCCTTGATGATAAAATACCAGTTGGATCAGTATTCCGTGTTTGAAAGCCGACTCAGGAAATTAATGGAAAACACACAAGACAGTGGACGGGGTGACATTTTCACTCATCATTTATCGACGACTGAAACAAAATTCGATAAGAACGGTAACCGACTCTTAAACTGTGATGATATTGATAATATAACGGACAAGGAATATATCGCCTCGGGCTGGACTAAGGCCGTGTATAAGGGTATTTACAAAGGGTCCCCCGTAGCTGTAAAAACTGTAGATATTAGAGGACAAGACGTTGGGTCATGTGTAGAACAAGGACGTACCGTAGAAGATTGTTACTGGAAAGCTGCACAGAAAATAATAAATGAGATAGTCATTCTTCAAGGAATTCCCCATGATAATATTATTAAGGTGAGCCATCTATAGTATAATTACATTTTATGTGTTATTGATTTAATATATTGCTCATAGAATGAAGAACATACTACATTACACTAACTTCTCTGCCCACATTGAAATGTGGATGTATTTTATCGTCCCGTACATTGGTCCATCATCAACAATTACTTGTGACTACTCTGCAGACTACATTTATCTTCGATCTTTTTACAATGTATATAATGCTGTTAAATGTAGGGGGTGAAAAAACCTATTGAATTTCTACAATTTCCAGTAGCCACTTTTAGAGTTTTGACCCTTGTTCTTTTTGTTACATACTCTGCAGCCTATATTTTAATTATAATCCGATCTTTTTATATTGCATATAATAATGTAACAGTAAAGGGTGAAAAGGCCTATTGAATTTTAACAATCTTCATCATTTTGTGAACACTCTATTCTCAAAAGTTATAATGTTATCTGCTTTAAATTTGTATTCATTATTCGAATTAATGAAACGAAGGGATGTATAGAACCTTGTCAACTGGATAGTGGCATTATACAAAAATTGATTTTGCGATAACCGCAGCGGCTATGGTGTATGTTTTGCTAACTGATTTTTTACAAGAAATTCGAGATTTGATTCAAAATTAACAGAATCATGTACACACATATTTTATGTCATAAATGGTTTTCGTATTTTGTCAGAGCTTCGATTTGATCCTTATTTTATTTCGCATTTACTCAAGGTATTGGTGGTAAAATTTGATTTCAACAATTGTCTGTTTATCCAATACATAATATGAAAAACGTGTACACCTATAGCTACATTAATGTGCTATGTTATACACCATTGAGGAGACATTGATCAATAGAATAATTGTATACAGGCCGGGTTATGTTTTTGACACACCTTATCAAAGTGTTGATGGAATAGTTTCAATCAGCATGAACGTATTACAAGATTAAACTTCATATATCATCAACAACCTAGCTACATAATGCAGCTGCGCCCTGTATTGATGGATTATTTTTTCTTCTTAGAACTAATATCGAATACCCCCCAAATCAAGACAAAATATGGCAAATGTCTTTTCCGCCCTTGCTGAAATTATGAAAGGTGTATATTATATAAACCATAAATTAAGAACGATGCATGTATACCCGTTTTTATGTTTGGGTTTTCAATGGGCAACTCTTTGTCAATCCACGAATTCTAAACACGTCTGTTCCAGTCATGTCAAAGATCACATGAGTTGCGAGAATAAACTTTCACTTGCAATTTGTCAGGCAGGTGTGAACTTATGTCTGTGGGTCTTAGACAAACTAGTAGAAGGTTACGAAATTCAAACTCAGTTAACCTTTGACATATACTCAAGAGACTGCTGGCTGACAACAGACCTCCACATGCATTTTCAAGAAATACATATTATTAATTCGATGATACGTCCATTTGCAAAATACATCATTACATCAAAACACCTTAACGTTTTCATGCGTTTTTATATGCCCACATTGAAATTTTACCTAATACACATATGGGATCAAATAAAACACTATTTATGGATAACAATTACTATGGTTTATTATCTAAAAATTCGATTATGTTCCAATAACCAAATGCCATTCAAAGATATCATACTATATCGCAGAGCGAGAACCGAAATACGAAACTATCGAAAGAATGCTAAACACGCTTTGGGTGACATTTTCAATTACAGTAACCTTTCACCGAAGTTGTTGCACGATTAATTGTAGAGCAAAATCGAAAATTAAATTGTTCTGTTTTATGCCTTATAACATAATATGTCGTGTATTCTTTATCTGCCAACGGGCGGGCAAATAATCCCCCGACGATAATGTTAACTCGTCCCACTATCAAATATTACATTCTTGTTTTTATGAACAATTATCTTGGTAAGAAATGAAACTTATATAGTATTTATTCTAGAGAAACACGTATATATCAAATAACTAAATAGTTATTGTGTTCAAATACCATCCTCCATCGTTAAAGCTCTTTTATAAATATAGTAGATTTTATTGCTCCAGGAGGAGAAAAGGTCTGCATCGTTTATAATACTTATCATTTTGTTAGCGCGTTTCGGGCGAGCTTAGGGCGGAGTAGGTCAGCACAAAATCATACCTTAACGCACATGTCAAACAAAATAGAATGTTTGCTTACCGACTCTATGTAAATCTCCTGCCGCGTTAGTTTGACGGGATGAGAGACACGACTTTGTTTAGATAGGCTTACTCATTTAATACTTTGTGATTTGTTTTCGATTGTACACATGTATAAAATAATTTGTGAATAGTGAATCTGATTTTGTAATGTGAAATTTAAATGAATTTATTACTGTTCAATAGGTAATCTTCCATGTCAGCATGTGTGCGTCATTAATTTCTCACGGACCACACGCGCAGTTATCACACTTTTAGTCAGGTATATACATACATTCACTATACCAAATGTTTCAAGATATTTTTTTATGTTTTGCTAAATTAATCTGCACCAATAGATCCTATTTATAATATATTCGCCTGTAATTGCTATTTGCACGGCCTGACGTAAACTACGTCTAATGAAGTCCTGACCCGTGAACGGCTCCATCTGTCCGCCCTGTTTACACGTCTGCTCGCCAGATGGAGAAAATGTGCAACGGCTTCCTTTTTCTGAACCTCATATTTTGATTTGTTTATATTTTCAATGTGTGACATTTTGAATAAATAAATATTCACAGAACTGATGATTTGACATGCATCTAGTTTTTACTGTGAAAATGAGAAACCTGAAGTAGTTGAACATTTCAGCAGCTATGGTAACACAGTTATTTGTAGTAAATTACCCTTGCACTACTAATAGAATATTTTCTTGTAATACAGATTATAAAATATTTGCGAAGTAATCCCAATTGTTTACAAAAGTTAAGCTCACTTATGCATGAAGTTAAATAATTTCAGCTGAAATATTAATTGAATATTTTGATTGATTGGATTCTACCTAGAAATGGTTCCACTACTGATGTCTTCCGTCTTACTCCAGGCAAAGGAGTGGCTTTGTCTACAGAGTTCCCTTGCGCAAGTTTTTTTTAGACAAATGACTACAAAAAGTTTACTGGTCGATAGCTCCCTTAATTTACACATAAACTAACCCAAAAATGTACTGCACACAGTTTAACATATAATAAATCAGTTCCCATTGAAATAAAGGTGAAGCCTTGCCACATTATTATATGATTTGATGAAACCCAAGTGCTACGCGAAATTTCAATTGGCCGGTGTCATGGCGGAAAGTTGCGTAATACGTCATTAGGCCTACAACATAAACATCGCCACGCAAAGAAAAAATGTTCGGTAACTATTTTAATGGTCCAGTCCTCACTATTTGTGATAGAATTACTTATTCCAATACAAACTGTAATGATATATGTTGACAATTGTGCGTTTACACCTATTTGAACTTGCGTAATGGTTCTTAGACTGTATCAATTGTTTAACGCAGTTTAAGGTTGTAAGTATAGTAACTAGATTCTACCTAGCTCCAGAACTCACAGGTTTAATGGAACAACTATTGAGACTACAGATTTGTGATATCTAAAGGAGATTTTATTGCATTTACATACACATTTCTGGTAAAGAAAATTCAAGTACATGTATCCATTCTGTTTCTTTGAAACTATCGAAAAGTGTAAATTTGAGCTTTTTATACGCCCACGTTGAAATGTACACAATGTTTAGATGTCATGGTACGAAGAAGCCTGTTGATTTCTGTTAATTATGTTCCTTGATTCCTTTAGATGTCTTGTGGGTGCGCTGGAGGCTGAAGTTAATATAAATGTATCCACAGTGTTTAAGGCCATGAGACAAACAATCGAAACAAATTCTAATGATTTCTAATAATTACTTAATGGGTGGTTACTCGTTATTAGATTTTAGTGTGTTTGGAATGTTTCATTACTGATAAAAGAAACAATATGCAACAACCCTTGTTGACTGCTCGGACGACTTAGCTGTTGTGGGCGTATGTTTCATTGTCTGGCAACCTATCTTTGTTAAATGGGTAAAGAGTTGAAATTGAATGCTATATTCAATCACAACTGACCCTCAAATTTTTCTCGCATGAGAGAGACAACCATGCACACAACCCCAACCAAATATCCCGTGTCCGCCACTGTAAATTTTAAAAACATATTGATTTCTTTTTATTACTTGGCCTGTTTATTTCAGCCAGTGCCATCGTTATTTCTTTAAACCCGCAAAACAACATTTTCAGCTAAATCAAATTCATAATGGCGGACACAGAAAAAAAAAAATAAATCGATTATAAAACCATTTAAAAAAAACAGCTTATATTCCATCATAAAGGATTAGCGAATGGAAAACTTTAATTATGTACTAGACCATACCCGACTTACATCAAGCCATTTGGGGAATACTTTATTGCATTACTGATACCATTTGTAGGCCATGTTAATAATACCAATGCACACTGCTGGCATGTATGTAAGCTAATACCATTATCATCTGTTTTAGGTAATTGGGTTTTGTGTACCCAAAAAGGATGCGGATAAAGATGGTCGAACCGTTGTTATGGTTACAGAATTGGGCGAAACTATTGATTTGATCAAACTGCTCCAGATGTCGTGGGAGGATCGTTTAAGGGTAAGTGTAAACATTTCTGGAGTGTTCCTCCTCTTGATAATGTTTCTTCAATATTGATTAGGCCTTTGCTGTTAAACAATATAGTATGCTACGACATTCTCCATTATGAGCCAGCTTACATATTTATATGTAGGTTCGCACAATTTTTAATATATTATATTGTTTGGCCCGGAACAAAATCGCACACATGCTCAAATATATTGTCTGATACATTCATCTTTGGGAACATGCGCCTGTAGCTCAGCCTCAGAATGATAATCAAATACGAAAGTCTGTGGTATGACTCCAAATAAAACACTAATAGATAAACAATATTACTATTCGATTACAGTAATGGCATCTTTAACGACCAATACATTATAAGAACGGTTTAAGGACGACGACATCGTGCCTCTAGTTTATCGACTTTTTGATTATCTTTAGAATTTATTAGTACAGTGCATGTATGTGTATTCTGCTTTAGAGTTGTGAGAGAGAGAGAGAGAGAGAGAGGGAGAGATTTTAACGTCCACTCGACACAAACTAGGTCATTTCGGGACTAACATATGGTTTAATTTTATTTCAATAATTTGCTTGTGCGTAGGGGTCTTTAACAGTGAGAGGAAACCGGAGTACCCGGAGAAAACTCACGAGGTTGAACAGGCGACCCCACTCCTTGCCACGTACAACCGGGGATTTGAACCCACGACAGTTGAATCAATGACAGGCCGTATGATACAGCGCGCACGCTAACCATTCGGTCATCCCACCCCCCGCTTTAGAGTAGAGGATTGAGTTAACCCAACTACTGTCGATATTAAAATTCAGATACGCAATTACCATTATGTTAATAATAGATATTATATTGGTGCAGTTTGCTCCAGAAATTATCAAACCGAAATTGTAATTTTATCAAAAGGCCGAAAATCATCACTGGTCTGGATCACTGATTATGTGGTTAGGTGATAAGTTAACAAACAGTTGATATCAACTAGTAACTACCATTTCTCTTGGCATGTTTACGATTTACGTTGCTCACGGGACACCCTTTTAGCAAAGGTCTTTTTATTAACAATGATTATGGTACATATATTAAAGATAAAGAGGTGGACAATATTCTGCTCTATTAACAGGAACTTTGTATAATTTCGATTTTCTTGAATATTTTAATGTGGTGCAAAGAATACGTTTTGCTTCATATTGTTTGCTTCGACTGAATGTTGTTATGTTAGTCAAATGTTAAACGTTAGTCAATATTTTAAAACTCTATTGCTTCTGGGTGATAATATCTTAGTGTTCTTAGAGCTAAACTTGCGTAAAGGTTTGTTAATTTGTCCTGTTTCTTTCAATATGTGACTTTGAAATAGAAATAACCAAACTGGAATCACATTAGTAGCTGTCGGACATACATACAATATAATTCTACCACCAATCTATATGATAAAACAAACTCAATTATTACGACAGCTGTATCGCTTTCAAGTGTAAATGTAAGAAGGTTTTAAGTAACATTCGTTCCCTGAAGCACTTTGCTTTAATGGTCTAAATGGAATTAAAGAAAGGGTCGTGTAAAGGAAAATAATATACGTTCCATCCTTGAAATCGATGCCAGTGGCCTTTCTAGCCACGTTTTAATAGTAGATCAACGTTTTGAAAAGGAAAGACGGATGTTTGCGTGAAATTACATTCTAGTTCACGTCATAACAAAGTAATTACCTTACCAATAACCCAAGTTAAAAATCTATATAAAAGTTATGTAAGTAAAGCCAAGAGTAAACAGATAATTTCAGATAAGTTTCCCTATATATCGATCCTCTATAATATGTTATAATGTTAGATAATATCATTTCCCGTTTAAACCTACTTTTGTAATATTAATTAAAGCTAAATGTACATGCAGAGTTTTCAATTAACGAAAAATTAGTCTCCTCAACTCCAGATTTGTGATATTTGTTGGAATATTTCAAAGATTGGAGAAGTCTGTCGATTTTCAATATTACTGAGAAAGAATCGGGGAAAAAATTATAGATATTTATTTTATGATCAGTAGTGGAATACCACGTTTTATCAGTGAAATAAAAGTGTTATTCCACTGACTAGCTATAGTCCATGTTTTACCTAAAATGATTGTAAAATCACAAAATGGATAGAATATTTGTCGTTTTGTCGTGAATAACATATTTTATCTCTAAGCAAGAAAACGTTTATTCTTTCACTCATGCTACGCATTCGTGAAAATATAAATTTTCTTGCTTCTCGATGAAATAAAATATGTTATTCACTCTAAAACGAGAAATATCTTCTATATAATAAACAATATACTAAATATTAGCGAGAAATAATTTGGGGAAATTATAGATGTTGAGTAGATGATTTGATGTATCTAATGTCCAATAATTCAATGATTATGTCAGTAAACGGCGGCAATAGACTTGGAATGGAACCAAATGAAATCATCTACGATTGGTTTTATGTTTATGTTGACATTTGTGAGAATAGCGATATATCATTACTCATCAGGCGACCTTACAACCCCGGCGACAAGAATTTAGCCAAGCAATTATCGGTAAAGGTTAGAGAATTGGTAATGTGCGAGCTATACTGTGGTGATAACTATATCATTCTGTCGTAAAACTAGTAAAAGCATGAAGAAGTATTAAAGCTGTAATGATAGAAGCATGTAATGTGTTTTTGATGAACTGTTATGACTGTAGCGATCGAGAGCTGTCGACCATTCGCCCATAAAATGACGTATTTTCAACCCGAGCTGCTTAGAAACGGGAAACTAACAGCCATAGCCACATTCCACTGGCTACAACTTGATTTCTTTCTATCTTAACGATATCTTGAATTTACTTTTTACATCTTAACCATGACTATTATTTTCAGTATTCTGTTCAAATATCAGTTTAGGTATAAAAATCAAGTTAAACGTTGAATGTAAAATCATGTCCCCGTATAATTGTGGGTAATGAGCCATGCTTCATGGGACGTTCAATTTGCCATTAACATTTTATGCTATTCAAGTGTTTAAAGCTGTTTTACGGCTGAGCTAAAATAGTTTTTATTGAAACATACCAAGAGCAGGCAAGTGACGACCATTGAAACGGAGATTTGAACAAACAATTGTGACCTTAGTAGACAAGATTTTCCACTTGTACGATTATACAGAAAAGATTCCCAAACATCTGTATATACACGAACATGCAGATCGTAGACTAGGTTACGCGACTGGTTAAAAAAAAGAGAAAGCAGTAATCTGGGTTCTCGTCTGGCGGGAGTAATTTTCGAGCTGGCAGGCACACGTGAATTTGATTTATAGTTGTAGATATTTGGTTTATGTCAAGATGATTGGCATCTGTCAATTATGGTGCTTGTTAGCGAGCGGTTAGGTTAGTTTAGAGAGAAAATTGGGAAGATGTCTTGTATTAGCACTTTAACAACAGATTAGTATAATGTTATCATCGACATATTTTACACACACAATATTTGATAGAAACAAGAGTTGAAACTACGGTTAATCATATATCGATTCTATCTCGAATATCAAATTATTAATAAATTTATTTATATCGATTCAGCTTTCTAAATTAGCCCATCAATATACCCTTACATTTGCCTGAAACGCACTGAGCTATTTCACTTCCCAAATATTTAGCTTTCCCATCCTCACAGTACGTTAATCTAGCCTGGAGTTTCTAACACACGCTAATAAAGGTTATATTTCTGGTTCTGAATTTAAGAGAACACAAAATAGCTTTAGCCCAATGACAATTACAGACTGCCTTTATCCGAAAGATATCTTATAAGCAAGTCACGAACGTTGCGTCGTATTATTGAAATAATTATCTTCTTAAATTAAAACAAGATGCCATATAAAGTTTTAAAACATGTTAAGATCATTGTTACATGTCTGTCTCGTTTGGAATTGAATAACAATTCTGAAGTGTTCAGTTTCATTTTACGTTCAACTGTCATCATAAATTCTACTCTGGTCGTGCAGACAAACACAATGTCCAGCTTTTGTAATCCAATGACGTAATGCACTCAGATGAAATCTTTTACCGATAGACTGGCAGGTTTTTCTTACACAATACTCGGGTACCGTTTCCTTGGTAACGGCATACCTGATCGATAGGAAGGCAAATCTGTCATTGATAAGATTATGATTGACAGCTTCACAAGTACAAATACATCAACTATCTTGAAAACACACTTCATAGTCTTCATTCCAATCTGTTAATCTGAAGGCAAAGATCTATGCCAAGTTACATAACTCTTCCAACAGGCAACCCAAACCAAGTAATTTGTCAGTTCACTCAATCCATTGGTCTTCATTGTGCTATGATAAAATAAGCATTGCCCAGGACCGATTGCTAAACAAAATCGCATTATTTTAGCTCCGAGCAACGAAAATTCCATTAGTCTCCAAGACTAGATTCATCATGGTTGACCTTCTAAAAGGTATAATGAGCTTCCATTAAAAAATGGAGAATTCTTCAATTTTCTACATGTAATCAAATTTACTCTCTTGGGTGACTTCTGGTCATCATACACTCACCCATCCTGGTATTCACATTTTAACATGTATGAAACCCAGTGATTATATAAAAATGTTCTTTATTTATTATCGAAAATAGCCTTCGTTAATATTTTTAAAGATCGTATCAGAAAGGTTAAAATCATTATTTCTGGTCATTTCTTTTGAAAGACCAGTGCCTTAGTTCACAAAGCATTCTCATACTTAAGTTAACAATTTACTCAACTTTCAATCACTGCTTATGAGAAATATTTTTATTCCAGAAATACTAAACTTTGCGCATAGTTCCTTATTGATGTATTTGATACATTAAAACAAAGGTTTTATAAAGGTTATATTTAGTTAACGTCAGTCGAACGATTTTGAGTAAATTCTTATGCCTGGCAATGCATTGTGAACCCTTCCCAGCCGGGACAGAACAGTAGGAAGTTAAACCCCATTTTATTTCATGCATTGTGTACTCTTGACATGATGTTGTAATCGATTTGCTACAAAGATTACATCTAACATGTCTTTACTTACGGATTTTTACATAAGTCTATATTAGAAGGGTTATTGGCTATCAGTAATTTTTGTAATTATCACCTTCAATTACCAGGGAAATCAGATTATGTAAAGGATATTTAGATATTATATGAAACGGAATATAATATTATAGAGAGGGTGGCCATGTAGTCTAACGTGTGCACTTTGGATCATAATTAAGATCAGTCACTGAGTAAGGTGTTGGAATTTTGAGCCCAAGCTTGTACATGACAATGAGTAGAATCCCATATCTAGTACTTTCTGCTTTCCTAAAGTCTTCCGGTTTTCTCACAGCATATTTAGGCCCAAATAGTGCTGACCATCGCGTCCATCGCTTGTGTTTGGTGGACATTAGGCTCTCTCTCTCTCTCTCTCTCTCTCTCTCTTATTATTATTATTAATCAGACGTCATTGGTGAAACATTAATTATAATGGACAGAATACGTGTACACAGCCCATCTATGGTTTATTTTGCATAACACAATACTAATGCTCTATATATTCAGCCCGTAGTCTACCTTTGATTATAGATGTACAATGTATATGACTACTCATTTCTTGACTCTTGCCTTAGGAAGCACTTAATTAGAGGATAAATTCTATACGCTGCCATAATCTTTCGTAACATTAATTAAAGGGCAGGGGGAACTGTGGTATCAAACATCTAATGGAAATGTGAATATTTATATACGTGTCAAATTACTAAATTCATACTATAATGTATTATATTGGATTTAATTGTGGCGCCAGTCTGCACAAACACACCATTTACTAAACATCTTTGAGGATGTGGGCAAATTCAAAATTCTATCCATGACCTTACATTTGTTGTATGAAGAAATCCCTTTCGGGCGTTTTTTTTTTATTTTAATTTTATAAATATTGCTACTACGGTGCACTAATATTACCTGAACGGATATAAAACTGACAGAGAGAGAGAGAGACAGACAGCTGCGACGAACAATATATAAACTCTTCACAGGAATTGCATACATGAACAAATAGTTTCTCGGAAGACAATTTACGTTGCCGAAATATAGCTTAGTTTTTCGTCTAGTTTTTCCTCAAATTCTTCTTTTTGTTCATTTTTTGTTGCTTCTCTTTGTATGAATAGCAAGAACATTTATCACCGAGACCAGGGAATGGTGCAGTAGATTTATTTTTTGTGCTGTGCAGCTGTTGTGACCATTGTCTTGTGACAGATTCTTACGGGATCAGGTTTCCTCGCCAACAATGGTTGTTAGGATTGAGTTGCATGTATTGATGGCATTGGGAAGTAACCGGCTCAATAACTACAATTTTCGGCTTTGGTTTATGTCAGCTCACTTCCTAAGATTTATCCATTGTGTCTGACTCATTGAAATACGTGCCAAGAATGATAATTAATTCCTAAGTGAAAATATTACACGTTTATATGTTTGTCTTACTTACCTTTATTATGAATTTAAGTCTTCAACGCGCTAAAGTCTACGTTTAGATAAAGAAAATAATATTTATATTAAACGTTCAATGCATAAAATGATGGTCATAAAACTTTATCTTTTCGAGAATTTACTGCATTCATTTACATATAACACGTTTGCTTTTTCTACAAGAACACCTCATTTACTATTTGTATATACAAGTGCTGAAATTTATTCCACGAAAAAATCAGGGCACTATTGAAATAGGTTCTTACGTGTCTGTCCATCGTCAGTCTATAGGCAATTAGCTTGTTTTACAGCGGTATGCCACTTAGAATCAAAGATGTTTAAATATGAATATTTGAGCCCATCCTATCATCACTTCAAAATTCATGAACGTAGCCATTTAAAGAGAATTTATTTATATACCTACATAATACTGAAAACGATCTCATTTAGGTATGGTTACCATATTCGTTTTATGTGCTGTATTATAATATGAACTGATTGGCCCATAGGCTTGATAATTATAACGTATAATTCTTGGATAAAAAATTTCCATAAAGATGGATAAGTTAACATTTCTCCCAAATTACCAATATTGTCAGATATGTCTCGTTGTCAGTAACCTATCTTAATGATCTCGACGAATAGGAGCCAACGCATTTACTGGTAAATTAATAGCTTATCACGGGAATACGAATTTGGTAAAAAAAAAAAATAATAATAATAAAAAACACCCCACCCCCCCCAACCCCCCCAAAAAAGCCACACAAATAATATCTCTGATTTGTGGTATATAGCTGCCAGGTTTCGATGACAAATTGCATGCATAAATCCTAGTTGAACTATCTGCGATACCTCTTTAAATTGTACCAACCCGCCTATTCATTATATAATGGTTAATATTGATTCAGATGGCTCGTACCTTTAAAATAAGATAATTATAGGATTCTTATATTATATCTTATAAATGAAATATGTTGATATAATGACAACTTAACGTGGTTTATTTGATACTCTAAATCGGGCAAGCATTGAATAATAAATAGACCAACATCGTGTCATATGGATTTTGAACATACCTCAATTAGTGTCATATTTTTTCGATATTTCCTTTCCTATAGCATTTCTAGTTTTTTAAAGTGCTGTATTGATCGAATCTGTCATAAACTCAGCGTCTTATTTATGAGTAGGTTTATTCAGTTGACCTGTATCGATTACAAATATAGATGATCAAGACACATAGAATAATTTCATGTAGGGGTCTATTGCATGTATATTTCATCTGCCAATTATTTCCCAACAGTCCTCCTAGCTATTTTATTTCTGTATTATTGTAAAAGGTCAGTTAATGGGTGGAAAATGAATTGAAACGTGTAATTGGTAGTACAGTAATACAAGACGTGTCATTAAATTTGATAGAATTACAATTGGTATTTACTAACAGTGGGTAAACAGGGTGCTCTATTAATAGTAGGCAGTACCTAACATTATTATGTTAGAAACTCATTTAAAATAGGCTGTTATACGGGTTATACCAAATTGAAGATTATAGAATAAACTTCATTGCATGAGAAAACTTAACACCATTATATGGGCATACCTGATTATGTATTCAAATGATTATTCATTTTATAAAAATATTTGTCAGAAAGTTGGCAATTTACTCCGGCGGCATGATTTATGATTTTTATACGCCCACATTTTTATGTGGACGTATATTGTCGTCGCCCCTGTCCGTCCGTCCGTCCACAATTTGTTTGTGGACTCTCTACAGGTCACAATTCTTATCCGATTTTGACGAAACTTGAAATATAGGTTTATCCCCAAAAGATCTCAGCTGCTTTCGATATTGGCATGTATCGGATGAAAACTTCATGGATTATGGCCCCTGATTGTACGAAAAATCACGTTTTTAGCTTGTGGACCCTATAGAGGTTACAATTTTGAACCGATTTTGATGAAAGTTGACATGCATGTTTATAACCCAAAGATCTTGGTTCCTTTCGATATTTGCGCCTATCGGAATGTAATTTCCTGAATTATGGCCCCTGATTGTCCGAAAAATCACCCTTTTTAGCTTGTGGTCCCTCTGGAGGTCACAATTATTATCCGATTTAAAAAACCGTTTGATTATATCACCGTTACGCCCTAAGTAAGGTTGAGTTCGAATTTCGGGAAAATCGGACCAAAATTGCCATACAAAATGGCCGCCGTTTCTACACGAATACTGTTTAAAAATGGTATATCAAGGTTGTGGACCCTGTAGAAGTCACATTTTTAATTCGATTTTGATGAAACTTGAAATTCATGGTAATAACCCAAAGATCTTTGGTTCCTTTTGATATTTGCGCATATCGGAACGTAACTTCCTGAATTATGTCCCCTGATTATACGCAAAATCGCCATATTTTAGCTTGTGGTCCCTCTGGTGGTCACAATTATTATCCTATTTAATAAAACGGTTGATAGTATTACCGTTACACCGTAAGGTAGGTTGAGTTCGAATTTCGGGAAAATCGGACCAAAATTGACAGACAAAATGGCCGCCGTTTGTACGCGAATACTGTTAAAAAATTGTATATCATGGTTGTGGACCCTGTAGAGGTTACAATTTTAATTCAATTTTGATGAAACTTGAAATGCATGGTTATAACCCAAAGATCTTGGTTCCTTTCGTTATTTGCACATATCCGATCGTAACTTCCTGAATTATGGCCCCTGATTGTCCGAAAAATCGCCTATGGTCCCTCTGGAGGTCACAATTATTATCCGATTTAAAAAAAACGTTTGACTCTATCACCGTTACACCCTACGGAAGGTTGAGTTCTAATTTCGAGAAAACCGGACCATAATTGCCAGAAAAAATGGCCGCCGTTTGTACGCGAACAGTGTAAAAGTATGGTATATCAAAGTTGTGGACCATGTAGGGTCACAATTTTAATTCGATTTTGATGAAACCTGAAATTCTTGTTTATAACCTAAAGATCTTTATTCTTTTCGATATTTGCGCATATCAAATTTTAACTTAATGAATTATGGCCTTTGATTGTAGGAAAAATCACTTTCGGTATTGCTTGTTCTCTGTCTATCTCTCGAACAATTATTATCTGATTTAAAAAAAAACTCTGATTATATTACTGTTGCACCGTAAGGAAGGTTGAGTTCGAATTTCGTGAAAATCGTACCAAAATTGCCGGACGAAATGGTCGCCGTTTGTACACGAATAGTGTAAAAATATGGTATATCATGGTTGTGGACTCTCTACAGGTCACAATTCTTATCCGATTTTGACGAAAAGTAACATTTCTAGGTTGTGTACCGTCACACCATAATCATTGTCGGCTTCGAATTTCATTAATATCAGACTGGAACTGACCAACAAAATGGCTGCTCCCAATACAGTATCAAATACAGGACTTAATGAGGAAAAATCACTTTCGGTATTGCTTGTTCTCTATCCATCTCTCAAAAATGTGGGCGTATCCTGCCTGGCAGTGCCAGCCTATCTTTTATTTATCATTTTCGAATTTACGAAACCTTAATATTTGATTTAGGCTACCTTTATATTTGATTGAATTGGCCTCTAAACCTGTTTGTTGCCTACAAAAGGCTTGTTATCCCATAACTAGCGATTTCGGGTCTTCTTTTCAATACGAAACTGGCTTCAGTGTATTATTTTGCCCATGTTCAATCCCACAAAATTGTGTAATCTAATCTAATTGTTTAAAGTTTCGTTTTATTTACTTCCAGATATCCCATGATGTAACGAATTTAATGGAATTTTTAGCTAATACACCTTATGGTTCTGTTTCGATGAATGATTATAGACGTCAACAGTTTGTTTTAGTTAATGGACAACTCAAGTTATCAGATGTTGATGACGTAGGTTTTGATGAACCGTCTTGTATCAATGATAATGAATGTACAGTTGTATTTTCTAGTTCCAACTTTACAAAACAGTAAGTTTTATGTAACTCATTTAATATTGTTCTTTATACAAATCTTGGATAATGTATAAAGAATATACAAATTCAGTAAACTTATTGAATTTAACATTTATTGTTCTGTATTTCTTTATTTATACAAAACAGCAAATTTTAATGTTAATGTACAATCTGGCTCATTTGATTAGCTCACAAACATATTAGATAAGGTATAACTTCCCATCGGGATCTTATTTCGCTGTGACCCCCTATGGAAATGTGTTGCAAACTTATTGTATTTAATATTTATTGTTATATATTTCAGTTTATCGTGTATTGGCGGATATTGTTTAGGATATAACGAACATAGAAATCTCTTCAACACTGGCCGTCATTTTACAACGTTCCTCCTGCCACATGGTGCACCATTATTATTAAAACCACATATAGAACAAGTTGTCAATGCTTATAGTAATTTAACACTCAATTCTGGACTACTGGTAGATAAAATGAACACAATAGTTAATTTATATAAAAGTGGAAATTATTTGAATAGAACTGCACCAGAACAGCATAAAACAGGTTTGTTTCTCATTTCATTTTTCCTTAATAAAGACGAGATTATCCTCATCGAAACGTTGCACAGTAACAAATCCAGTAATTGTGTATTATATATCCATAAAATTGTACCTTGTCGTATACGGGTCCGTGTAATCAGGTGATATTTATTTGAGAAGTTTAGTAGACCCTTTCCTGCAGACGTGGCTTTTAAAAAAACAAACCCCAAAAATGTATAATAACCGGTCTTTATTCTTTGGTACCATCTTGAACTGACATTGTTTTGAGGTTATTTCAATGTTCTTTTGCATGCATGAAGTCTTAATGATTTTCAAATTTCTGTATTTTTCAGAATTTTTAAAGCATACCCGGAGTGATTTACCAGGTCAGCATGATTATAGGTGTAGATTTTCTATGTCTGGTGTTGGTTGTACTGTATCAGTATTTGATCAGAGAGAAGCAGAAGATATTTGTAAAATAGATCCTGAATGTAAAGGTTTTGTGATAACTGACCAAACGACATGGGCAGGTAATATTTCCCTCGCCTCCTACTTTCATTGTTTTAGATGGAGTAACTGACACCCCTTTTGGGGAAATAAGGGCCATGTTATAAATCGTATCTGAAATGAAATGAAATGGGGTTTAACGTATCTGCTTTGCTCAATCCTGTAATTGTGAGTTTCTGCATGCTAGGTTCCCACTGTCGTGCGACGATGTGTTACTGTCTGAGTCCACGATCTGGTGTGTGAAGATACTAGTGGATATTTTTCATATGATCAACACGATTGCCACGACTGACCTCCCCATATGACAGGATCACCATGATTACTCAACGATTAAAACAACGATTTTAATCGCATTGCGAATCGTGATCCTTTTCATTTAGCTAAAGTCACACTTTATTGAAATTTTGAAAATGAACTTAAAATAAAGAGTTTACAATAGTTCAATTCTAAAATATAACACCTAATAATACACATTCATGAGCGCTGAAGGTAAACCCATCACGTCGAATTTGAGTTTGATTAACCAAAGCTGAGCAAACCGCATCGAAACAGCATACAAAATTCAGACCCATACCATTTTAATAGTTTATCTCATATTAATGCAACAATGTTTTATTCTCGGCATTGCCTTTCCGTGTTCCTTGATCTGGGTTGCTATAAAGAGATTTTTGCATTACTTACATGTAATTATTGGAATGGGTCGTGTAAATATCATCAATCAAGTCTCCAAACTATTGATTTACTATCTCTGAGTAATTCATTGTCTTGAGCATCTACTAACATTTCTAATTTGTCTGTTGCGTGATCCAGGTCGAATATTCTCAACAGTTTAACAAATAATAGACAGTAATATGTAATATATAACATGCAATATATGCCACCAGTCTGAAATGTACATTATTTACTTTTAACGGCCTTCTCTTATATTACAGGAAGAAAAATAGTTCATTTAAAGAACGGAATAGGAAAAATCTCCACTAAAGAAAATACAGATTTATTAATTAAACCACCGTGAAATTTGTTGAAACATGAATTTTAAGAGCAAATCTGTGATAACTGTGTATCTAAAAGAATTCCTTCGCGTTGTTTTCGATAAGTTGAAAGTCATGCCGATTCCACCGTGACCAGAGCTGTTACTGGGACACCCAAAAATTGAGGAACATTGATTGTAGCATCGGGCGTTAGAAAGATAACATAGTGGTGTTTTATTTGTACAAATTAATGTGCCTGTTTTATAAGGTCTGACTGTGATTTCATCTTGTCTATGCTATTGAATGCATGTGTAATTTCTGCTTTCGGCAGGATTCCGATACATAACCATCAATCATTGCGTCACATGACAGGAAGTAATAAGGAAAGATATAGATGGCAGACGACATGGAGGATATTAGCAGACGCGATGCCAAGTAGCTGAACATTGAACAATATTGGAAGTCGTTTTAGAACTGATGAGATGTCTGAAAGCCAATAAGATAAACCTGGAATTAAAGTGTGCAATCATTACTGGAGATGGATGCCATCAAACTGTAGTAGAGAAGTCTGAGTGTTGACACTGATTAAATACCACAATACTTTCAAATGTTTAGCAATGGTTGGCATTTATTAATGGATACCCAATATAGATGGTTTGCTTTTTCAAGGCTATATACATGTGCTTCATTAGGACAAAAAACACGAATAATTATATTTAAGTGTAGATTGTGATGAATGGTGATTTTAGCTTTAAGACAAGTATTTTTTTATGAATGTGTATAGAAATAGATTTATTATTTCAATGCAGATTCTAAAGAATTTAGTAAGAGAACAATGTGCTATTTTGATAGGTTTAATGTGATTCTAAGAATAAAGAACATATATAATACTATTTAAACATGTATATTGTTTCGAAGAAATACTAGAAATAATTATTTGTAAGTATATTAGGCTATATGTGAATATGTATATTCTGTAACATAAATCTTTGTATAGTTCTACTATTTTCCAATTAAAAAATATTGGTTTACAATACTTTATTTGTGTTGCCTTGATTAACGCTTAGACCAATATGTTAAACATCAAGAGCTAAAATCTGTCTGTTGCAGCCTTGCAGGTCTTTCGTTATCCCTGATATATTATCTAAATTATTATTTATACATTAATTAACTTATCCAGGCCATAATCAACTCTCGCTTTCATCGCTAATCTGTGATATTTATTGGAATGGAATCTGGTTTGTCGATTAACGCTCATATAATCCAAAATATATAATCGAGACTATGGTTTTAGTAATGACGATCGAGGATAGGCCTCAAATTCAAAAGTTAAAATCTCGGTTCACAGTGGATCAATTTGACTGACATTTTCAGCAAATCCCTTTTAAATTATTTAGTTTTGTCAGCTCTTTATCTAATTTCCAATATTATTTGCCCCTTCAAGCGCATAACAGTTTGCTGCCAGAAAACAGTTTCCGTTGTTATCAAATTCGGTCTCAAGCCAATGTGTGTTTGTCGACAGTGGGGATTCGCAGACAGAGAGAGAGAGAAATGGGGTTTAACGTCCACTCGACACAAACTAGGTCATTTCGGGACTAACATATGGTTTTAATTTTATTTCAATATTTCGCTTGCGCGTAGGGGTCTTTAGCAGTTGAAAAGCCTGAAAGAACATGGTCAGAATTAATGTACAGGTGAAGACATACTTAACTGGGCATTATACATTTGTAGATCTTTGCAAGCTGGTCGAACGACATTTTCAATTCAACCATACACAGGTGTTCAATTAGATTACAGTATGTCAATCGACGCTGATATATAAGCAGAGAAACAAAATTATTTACTAAACCAAAACGTCTTACGGGGTAAACAAAAACATCTCAGATAAGGGAATCAAAAATACATTTCGTATAGCATAAAAATCGGTTCCTAACAGACCCAATTCTTCGCCATAGTCTGTAACTATGTCGGATTGTGTTTACAAAGGAAGTTCCTAATCTTCGTGACCTTTAAGAAATTGCTATGTTTAATGTTCAGGAATGGATAAAAGATACATAGAAGTCACTAATTGTGCGTGCAAACTTACGTATGTTTCGTTGCCTGGCAACCCATCTTTCTAATTGGGAGACCGTTTCAGAGTTGTGTCTGTGAATTATTTCATTCTTGAGTGTCTTGTATTTGATAAACAAAAGAAATCTCCACATACATTTCTACTTCATTTCTACTATTTACATCTTATAAGAAATGGTTGAACTAAATTACACCCAATGACATTTACTGAATAACAGAGAACAATATTGGTCTCAGATGGTTTAGTCTTTTGGACTAGACTTGTTGATAAGTTGTTAGGACCTCAAATTTCTAACTTAACGATGTACTAAAAGTGAAAACAGCATTGTATAAAAGTGAAAACAGCATTGTATAAAAACGAAAAAAGCTTGGTGAACTGGTTAATTGGTAAAACGGTGGTAATATGGATTCCAGCTGATAAAAAGTTAAAACATGGGAACGGAAGGGCGGTAAAAACAATGCACTTCCCTTCATACAGTTAGACCTTTCTATAATCCTAATTATGGACTACATTTTACAATACAGTACGTATCAAGTATACTTGATATTCCTATTCTAAAATATTCAGGACATAATTTGTAAAGATAATTGTGGAGTTGAGTATTATCGTAAATTAATTTTTACAACAGAAAATAAAAACATTGTCTCTGATGTCCTTCCGAGACTGTTCATCACCAGCAGGGATAATGAAGACGAGAAGAGGACAAGGGTGTGCTATGTGGGAAATTTTACCCGGGCAACGGCTTCGAATTTGTAAAGGGTTCTTTTACGTGCGACGGTATTCGTCCCATCTGACAGGTTCCTTGTCCTTCATCGATGACAAGAGGAAACCACGCTAAATATAAAGTGTATCTCATGAGACATCTACCTAACGTGATTCTCCGTTTCGGGAATATGTCTTTGAAATTGCCAAAATATCATTTCCAATGAAATAACAATCAAACGGGCTTGCTTTCATTTAAAAGTGATACTTTAGTTGCTTCTGAAATATATTTTATCATATAGTTATCCGTAATACGGCATAACAATTCCATGTCTTTGTCTGGTTATTCATTGTACAGTTTAAACTATAAGAGGGCTGTCACATGAGAGTTGGGGGTAACTGAATAGATGATGGTGTAAACGAGTTTGTAGGCCTATACAAACAAGTAGACTAGAAAATATAACAGTTTCATAATCACGTCTAATCGTTTCTCTGTTAAATTTGTTCAAACGTAAAAGTGCCATATTAAGATGGGTTTAATGTCAAAAAAGTCTCTCGTCCAATAATTGCATTTCCCCTTCACAAGAGATTTATAAAATACTATATGTTCCACAAATCAACGGCAAGGATCGACAATATACGTATTTATGGATTGAATCACTCGCAAAATACTTTGTGAAACTTATGCAGGGTTCTGTTATATGAAGGTAAATTGTCCGGACTGTGGCGTTTTTCGTCGCATCCAAACGAATAGAATTAGTCAACAAGCCAAATTTGGGTCCCAGTCCCACGACGTTAAACCCCATTACATTCCCTTACGACCAAATCACCAATCCCTGCAAATTTGGAACAAACTGATCAACAAAACTAGTCGGGTGACCAGTATACGTCCTCATTAAATTTTGACGTAAAAATACCCAGAAATCATTTTAACTCCATTAACATAGAATTACGTATACAAGCAGCAAATATTTACTCAGTATAGCAATTATGAGGCATTCGCATTAGCGCAGTGGAACTATGCAAATGGTACTAATTTAATAAGAAGAATTCGAAAAATTAAAGCTTCTTCGCCACACAAATATTTTCTATTACAAGTCCTATAAAAAGTGAGCGAAAACATGTTTTTGAATGTTGATATAATGCGTGTCATACGCTCCATTCAACAATTTGAAAGCCGGGTTTGGTTTTTCAAGTAACTGTTTGAATGAATAATAAAAACTTGAAGCCCAGACACCTGGGCTTGCTTCCTTATAGTTTGTGTGGATTCATTTTGTATTCTTCTTTTATAGAAAAAATTGAGTTAACCCCTGAAGTTGCGTGTAAATCTATAACTTTTGACAAGATCGGATTTCATTTAATAAAGAGCAAATTAATATGGGACTAAATCAGTTTTTTCAAGGGTTTCAATTTGAGAAAATGTGAAAACAACCATTCAAATACAGTCAGTGATTCATAATTCTACATCAGAAAAAGTAACCAGTGATACAAAAATGGAAAGATTTGTTTCGTGATATACTGGTATTTTTCACTGTAGTTATATATATTACATATATTTCACTGCAAGACGAGGTTACGCGAGTGCCACAGTCTTCCATTATGATATCGACATGGCTCATTTGGGTTAAAATACGATTTTTTTCCTAGAAAGTTTGAGCCCGACTAATAATGAATTTAAAGGTTCAATAATCGAAGGGGCGATGTGATAATATATATCTCTTTTTTTTTTTTTTTCTTGTGAGACTGGTCGATTAAAGATAATCGATTATCTCTTTGTAATTAAGGTAAATTAAACGGGAACCGGGGTTTGTGTGGATGGGTGAGGTGGGGTAATTTTTACACCAAACAGAAATAATTACCCTTTTGAACGGGAGTTTTTGTTCCCAACTGTTCCTGTAAACACACATCCACATAAGTCAGTTCACGTAATCAGTGAATAAATTTCTGTTTAGTCAACTATAAAAGATGAATTTACTTTGATAATGAAAGATAAACGATAATCGTGATTTATCGACAAGCATACCAAATAAATTTTCGCCAATTTTAAGAGCTATCTTTGCATATTTCATCTTAGAAAAACATTTATCTGACACCCTTCTACAATTTTATAAAATGTACTTAAATCTTATAATTATTATCTAACGTGAGATTATAGGCTTGTTATGTTGGCATCTGATGTTTCCAATTAAGAGGTAAATTTATGAATTATGGATTGGTAATTGATAGAAGAGAGATAATATTTATCTGTAGTGGGCTAATGTGTTGCTTGTAGATACTTTTTCTCTAGTGTCAAAACATTTAATAGAGATGTTTTATCAATTCGGCATTAATCATAGTAGAGTTTACAAGACTTCAACAGCTGGGCTAGATTAACAATTCATATTGCCTTCATTTTATTGAAGGGGTTCTCCTAGTGAATAATACTATTTGGGATAATGCGAATTGGGCTGCTGTCCCATGTTGTAGGCCTACAGTGTTAGAATAAAACAAAGATTTCTTTTTTAAAAATAGGAACCGGGCCCATGTTATGAAAAATATAATATTTTCAAAAAGCTTAACTGAAGCCCGTTCCATTTTGGAGAGAGAGAGAGAGAGACAGAGAGAGAGAGAGAGGGTGAGTAACGTCCACTCAACACAAACTAGGTCATTTCGGGACTAACATGTGGTTCAATTTTATTTTAATAATCCACTTTGCGGGTAGAGATCTTTAGCAGTGGGAGGAAACCTGAGGACCCGGAGAAAATCCACGAAGTTGGACAGGCGATCCTACTTCTTGTCACGTACAACCGAAGAATCGAAACCACGACAATTGACTCAATGACAGACCTCATGATACAACGCGCACGCGCTAATCATTCACGCGCTGATAATGCTGGTGACCGTTGCTTCGGGAATAGGCCTATGCATATCCCTTGGATTAACCCTTTGTTTGTGGACAAGATCTGATTTCGGATTGTATGTCCAAAACCAAATTACAAACATTAACCATATACCGCAGACTTCTGAGAGTTAACTAAAATTGGAGAAGGTGAGATACGTATTGAAATTAACAGCCATTTAGAATTTATAGGATTGATGCTTTAAAGTAGAATATGTGCTTACGTGCAGACCTGAATAATGTTACATAATATATATCTTTCCGGATAAATGTTTTTAATTTTTTACATTACTTGCACTCATAAATCTTTCTGATATGAATTCTTTATTTAAAGAATGGGTAACATGCCACATAAATAACAAACGGAAAACATTTATAAAAAAAGAACAGTTCTTAGGGTTAAATACTACCAATCGAGTTTACTTGCATTTGATACTTAGATTTTATGTAACCCAATCATTTTAAGATACACTCGACCGTGTTCAGAACATGTGTTGTAATTCACCTTTTTTTTAATTGAACAGTTCCAGATTTTTTAAAAATAAATTGGTGAAAATATGAATAATAATGAAATGAAACGTGAGTAAAGGTTTTTACAGAGTATGTCATCTCAAATCGAGCTATGCTTGCCACGATTAGACTGACCCAGTCTCTTCTATTTATTTTACATTTCGATTTATATAAAAGTAGTAATTTTTAGTAAACCAACACTTTCGTTTCCATTTATATAAAAAAAAAATTTGAGTAAACCTGTAACCAGCACCAGAGACTGGACAATTTGCGAGCTTCACAATAAAATGGGCGTTTCTTGTCCTGTTTTACGTTGTTCCTTATTTGGAATGACTGACAGTTGTCAAGCAAGCCCCGAGTCACGTGACACGAATTTGTAAATGTGATGTCTAAGATAAATTAAGTTCGATATTTACCTTCATGAATCATGCGTCTCGAATGGAGTGCAAAGCAGTCATGCTGAAACCGTCTGCGGGCTGATGTCACGTTTTTGTTTCCATTCGCCATTCGGCTTCCTCCCGATACGCATGAACTGTCTTCGTTAAGTTGTTATAATGATGTCGTGTGTAATTATTTATGTTCATTCACCTCATCCCATACGTTGTATCCGTTCATTCGACAGATATGATATTGTCCGTCAACAAAATTCTTAGATCGTTAAAGTATCACTAAATAACAATAACTGTTATCCACAACAAACATCTCGCACCTACACCAGTTTGCCAGTGCAAATGCAGTAATCCCGTGCACGACGTCACACGACCTACATAATGCAGATTGACCTACTAGATGAGAATGAAGCTCTATTTGCCCAGTCTCTAGAGATTACGGTTTTTTTTCGTTTTTTTTTTTTTGAGAGGACTGGCCAATTTTTGGTGTGTGGAGAAGACTGGCCACCAGTCTAGCCACGATGGAAGATGTCGCCATTTTAAATCGTATTTAAATGCGATTTAACATGGACTCAAATAAATAGGATTTTGCAACTAAATAAGAAAGCAGACTATTATTCACAAGCATTCACTATCAGCATCACAATCCAGCCTTCGTCAGTTTTGTCAATGCAGCCAGGCAACAAATAACAACCGTTATCGGGCAAGAGCAGATAATTTAGACATGAATTATTGTGCCTGTCTTTTCGGCGAGCCTTGAATAACCGCCACAGATACCCTAGATGACTGGACGAAAACACCCGTATTATAAGCGAATCGTGGTTACAGAATGTTATCAGCATGGAGAAGCATGCGAGAATGTGAAGTTTTAACGCCAGGAATAACTCTTGAAATTGGGCTAGGATCTTTTCAGACAGTAATTACTTGCTTCCTTCCATATGTTTAATGTGAAATGGGCACCCGGGGCTAAGTCTGGCCAATTGATGAATGAAATGAAATGTATAGTCTATATCAAGTTTTAATCATGAGCTAATCAACACCCAATACCGGTTTCTTCCAAATGACGCAACGTGGCCCATCAAATCCAATTTCTATCAGTCTTTCTAGACATTTCTTTTTTGTGACACCAGAAAATTTAATCATACGGGATAAACATTTTACGTGACGTCATTTCAAGTTTTTTCCAGACAAATTGGAAAACTTTTTGAACAATGAACCTGTACTTAAAAAATCCCTCATTTCCTTTTTGCCACCATTCTTATCGCATTTGGAAAAATATCTCTATTCCCCTTTTTGAAGTAGCATATGAACCACTTTTCTGCTATAACGTTCTGTTATATTTCAAAACCGCTGAATGCAAAAGCCAGGGCAGTTTACTTCACGGTGGAGCAGTGACTGCGGACGTTTCTACCGCAATAAAGCAAGTGACGAAGAGAAACACCTTAAAATAGGCAACCGTTTTTAAACTTATTAGGCCAACAAAAGAATACCCGCATTTCCGGTATTGGGTTTGATTAACAATATTGACTACATACATTTCATTGATTGGTATAATTGAGATTGGATAGAACTGCAACCTTTTAATAACCTGCGTAAATTCTAAAGACTTTGACATGCCATTTTAAAATACTAATGTCTTTATTATTTATTTCCTAGAATTTTTGGTAACTTGTTCCAAGTGGCCACAGATCACTAATGGTTTCCCCATTGGCTTTAATGTTCTAACATTAAAGTCAATGGGGAAATCATTAATGATCAATTCTCGTCTCTCTGACCGGCTCTAACTTTTTTCCAAATTTTCGATGGAGCAACATGTAGCATCCTCTTGCCCAAAAGCATGTATGCGGTTAATCATGAAAAACTTGAGATACACAAGCTGGAAGAAGAGAAAAGTAAACATGCAATTTTCCACTCCACATTTCAATCTGACCACGAACCTCTCAACTCTTGTATCCTTCCATCTCTAAATCATGAATATTCCCAAACACCTGATAGAAAATGTATTTTCAAACCCTTTTCTCCGATTCCACATCAAAGAGTCAACAAATATCACCACGCAAAAGGGGGAAGAGGGGAAAGGGAGAGGCAGATAAAAAACAAAAGATAGGTTGCCAGGCAACGAAACATACGCCCACAGCAGCTAAATCGTCCGGGCAGTCAACAAGGGTTGTCGCACATTTTTACTTTTTTCGGTAATGAAACATTTGTAATACACTAAAAACTGATTAAGAGTAACAACTCATTATGTAATTATCAGAAAATCATTAGAATTTGATTGCTTTTTATAAAGTTTTACCCCACGCTAACAATTAGTATATACATGAAACATTTAATATCATGGATTTAGCTGTTCAGTTATCTAAATTCATTGAAAATCAAAATACTTGTTCGTTTCAACACCTTAAACTCTATGTATCAATCTGAAGTCAATCGGATGGTAACTTTGGCCTCTATAGCGTCACAAGAATTTTTGAAGTTATCAAGGGCGATAACTCTGGCAGTAATTATTTGAAATCGCTGAAAATCAATAGGCTTCTTCGTCTCATGACCTTAAACACTGTGTATAAATATAAAGTCAATCGGATATTAACTTTGGCCTCCAGAGCGTCCACAAGATTTTTTGAGGTGATCAAGGGCCATAACTCTGGCATTAATTATCGGAAATAGCTGAAAATCAATAGGCGTCTTTGTCTTATGACCTTACACACTGTGTATAAATTTGAAGTCAATCGGATATTAACTTTGGCCTCTAGAGCGTCCACAAGATTTTTTGAAGTGATCAAGGGCCATAACTCTGGTAGTTATTATCGGAAATCGCTGAAAAACAATAGGCTTCTTCGTCTCATGACCTTAAACACTGTGTATAAATTTAAAGTAAATCGGATATTAAATTTAGCCTGTAGAGCGTCCACAAGCAATTGTGGACGCCGGACCGACGGACGGACGGACGGACGGACGGACGGACGGGGGCGACGACAATATACGACCACATTTCAATGTGGGCGTATAATAACTTTCACTCTTCATCTATTTGGCGAGCTGTATCCAGATGCAGTCTAAGCTATAAGGAGTTATCTCCCATCTTGCAGGCTGAAAAATTGGGGATGGAGAGAAAGACTAAAAATAACTTTTGTCCTTCATCTAGTATTTGGTGAGCTGTGTATTAATGCGGTCTAAGTAACTCTAAGCTATTTAGAGTTATCTCCCATCTAGCAGGCTGAACATTCACAACCCAAACTGATCCCGCAGTGAATATTCGCTTGGCCGCTACAATCACTGATAAGCATGACATCGGCGAGGCTTAATTAGTACGGTATATTAACTTTTTTACTCCGACAAATTAAATTCTCAAACATTTTTTTGAGGTAACAGAAAAATAAATAAAGACGTTTGAAGTAATTGAAGTTAAAAAATATTTCCTATTAAGTGTAAATGGGTATTAAAATGAGTAAAATGCGTCATTTTGCCCGAAGCAGTTAGGTGTTAAGTAAACATTGCACGAGCCGTTGAGCCAATGACTGCAGTCAACGCACGTGCTATGGACACTCATCTGTTACAGAGTTAATTCCTAAGTAATTCTCTGTGAAACAGATTGTTCACAACCCTGTCCATTTTCAATGCAAAAGTGATCAATGGCCAATCTGAATAAAATACAGATCTAGATTGCATTTCGTTTTTTTATACTTTCGATGGCCTGCAATACATTAAGATCTGACCATCTGTAATGGGAAGTCGCTTCAAGTGTCATACTAGCGGCTTTCGACCCCATGACGTCTGACATTGATTAATCAAACGGCGTAGACGTTTCTAGGGGTTTACCCACAGTTCCGTGCAGGGCATGACAAGAACTCGCTGTAACAGACCGTTTCATTGGCTAATTCCTCATATCAACTAGATCGCCTGTTATATAACAACTTTTCCAGATCCTAGTGTTGTGAAGACAAAGTAAAATGAAATTTTGAACTATAAAAAATGACGAGATTGATCAAAGGCAAAATCGACCAGGCAATTTAAATGTATGGTATATTCCAATGGACAGGGCTGAATATTTGGATAGTTTTATCTAGTTTATCTAGTTTTTCAAAATAAAATGTTCCAGTATCACAAACTATAACAATCAAAATGTGAAAGGAAGAATAACTTAATCCAGAGTTTAATATCACAACATGACAAGAATATAGTAATATTTATTTCAATGGTCCAATGTGAGGTAGGAGAGTTTTTTTCTTATAACCTGGAATCAAAGTGAATGTGATGTTGGCTCAATAATAGAAAACAATATTTCAAGTTCCTTGTGGAAGACATTTGTTTTCACAGGGAACATGATCTCCTGCAATCTTTTAATATCACTAGTTATATTATGGCCATTCAATCCCACAAAACTTGTTAAAATAACTTGTTAAAATCTGTACACACAGAAAACAAAACAATATACATATAATAAAAAATAAGGAAAGAGTATAAACGTTTGGGTCAAGCAATGAACAGAATATTTAAGACTCAATTTTCATTTCAAAATATTAGGCAGAAGGTAGCTGGTTTTTATTTAACTTCTGGCTTAATAATATGACTGTTGAAAACAAATTCTATAATATCTCAATATGAAATTTTAACGAAATCAACACTTCAAATCAACTCTTTAATTCTTTAACTCAATCAAATAGTTCAACAACCAGCAATATCACCAAACTGTGACCAAACATCAAAACATCAAATTAATAATCAACAATAATTATTCAATAGACTAATAACAAAACAATTGTGTAAACTATCTGATAATAAAACTAATATATGGTCCATGGTAAAACTAGTGTATTATTTCTTGTTCAAATTAAAAGAAGCAACCCATTCAGAAATTATAAAAAGTGGATATTGCAGGTGGCATTACCGGTAAGTTCAATACATTTATGTCAGAGCCCCTTCAGGTAAAAATAATTTCCTGACACTTTAATTTCAAGAAAAAAAAACCAACAAAAAAACACCAATCACAGTGCAATAATATACAATTTAGGTGACAGCCATTATTGGTCCTAATGCTATATTTTTATTAAAGAGTTTAAAATTAAATAAGTTAAAACAATAAATGCTGTTAAGTATATTATAATAATGCTCTACATATTATTTTGGCAATTAATGTCTATACAAGTAATTAAACAGACATTATGTAAGAAATAAATCTTCCTATTGCAGGTCTTAAATGTTATATAGATTATTAATTACACGTGTATTAACATGAAAAGACATTAATCAACTCAAGATGCCATCGAATGGCTCTGCTTTTAAATAGACTTTAATAGTCTAATGATAATTTTATCTTTTATGATTTTCAGTTTATTGAATTGATTCCCCTGCATCAGCGGTAACTATGGTTATGGGCTTATTACCAAGTTATACATTGATTCTCATGCATCAAATTAATGTTTACAGATCCCCCTGGGGCCTCATACAGTTTTTACAGTTTAATAATTGGTTTCATCCTTTATTGAATTAATATGTTTTATGGTTTCCCTTACATCACTGATCATTCTTGTTCACCCATACCCCTCTCCCATAAATATAAAATTATTGTTTATCTATAGATCATGTTTTAACCCTGTTAATAATGTTATACATTCATCTTTATAAATAATAAAATTTCCATCCTGTTAGTGTCTGTAAGAGTTTCTACGGTGTTGGTTTAGTTGTAAATGACCCCTAATTAAATGTGTTAAGATTTAATTGTATTTGATAGTTTTATTTGTTGCATATTCTGTATATATTTGCCTCCTCTTTACATGTTTGCATCAATTGCTTGATAAAGACGAGAGTGTTCTCGTTAAAACATCGCTTAGTATTAAATTCAGTAATTGTGTATCCATATAACTAACTGTACTTTGTATTATATGTTCCATTAATAAATGCCAATCAAAGAAGATTAAAATGATGTGGCCATTTAATGAGTTAATTTAAAAGAATCAAATGACAAGTACTGTGGTTACGATCAATGCACACATGTTGTCAAAACTAAACCTATTGATAAAGTAATTAGAATGAAGTTTTCACTAGATACATGTATCTATTTTTTTAAATATTACAGCGAGAACAGCCAGCTCTTTATCTAAAACTTACCAGAGCTGGCACAATATATTGCTGTATCGATGTTTCGCAATTTGAAACATTTTTATTTCTTCAACATCTGCAGAACTATAAATAGGAGTTATTCATTTATCTGATTGTTTTTTTGGTAAATATTGACCTGGTTTTGAATCAAGATATGAATAGTATAATGGCATGTGAATTGCAATATGATGATTCTTATTGTGGCAATAGTCTTCACTAAATCTTACACAATGCCTCTTTAATAAGGAATGAGTAAAAATGGCTCTGTCAACAAAATTCTATAATAAAATGAATTTCAAAATCAGGAAAACATTTATGTAAATTGTACCCATTATTTTCAGGAAAACATAAGATTATCAACCCCTCCTATAGTTTTTTGAATCACCATAAAAGTAACTACTGCAATAAAACAGTACCATCGGAAGAAACAGACATATAATAAGGAATAAAAAACAAAAATAAGAAAAAAAGACCAAAATAAAATGGCCCCATATAAATATCTTGTTAAAGCACCATGATCATATTTAAGTTCCTGGTCTTTTTCATTAAATTGTTTCTTTTCGTAATAAGAATTAAGTTTATTTTCTTTCTTAAGCCATGTTTGTTGGCACCATTCACCCAAATTCTCTGTATTTTGAGGTATATCGGTAATATTATGATAATGAATATTAAAATGAATTTCTTCAGGAAATCTGCCATGAATTATATCACCTTCATTCTGTAGTATATATTTAGGATATGCCACAGTAACATCCAGTATTCCATCTATAACATTATCTAAAAACAAAAATATTCAACAAAATGAAGCTTGACTCTTTCCCCAAAATATCTACTATTATTGTATACATCTTTTTATAACATTTTATCTGAAAGCAAGCAAACAGTAAAACTCAACAATAATGCATTTGTACAGCCAATTTATCTGAATAGATAAACTGGATTTAAAACACATACATACTTTTTCTCATTTGACTGATCATATGAATAAAACCAGTTGTCCTAGGATGAAGAACAAAACTATATTTTTTTAAACCATTTTTCTCGGCAAATACATCACTTCTCTCTTTGGTCTGTTTTGTTAAATCTGTTCCTTCGGGAAAAAATAACAACTGAAAATGGAAAGAAGGTTGCCAGGTAACAAAACGTGCCCAAAACAGCTAAATCGTCCCAGCAGTCCACAAAGGTTGTCACATATTTAATACTTTGTTTGTTATAGGAGCATTTAAAAGACGTCAACCTGATTTTACCCGACAATGAAACATAAGTCGAAAGCAGCCAGGTAATTTGAGTAGTAAATAGAGGTTGTTGGTAAGTAGTGAGAACATTCACCAGAAACAAAAATCTGATCAAGAGTTAAACATCTTACTTTTCTGTGCCAACCGGGCTAATGAAGGCAGCCATACACCATACAAGGGAAATTTTGCATGGACATCGTTTAACATTTGGTAAATAAAATCACTGACATCTTTAGGGATGAAGAACTATACAGTACTTTTAATGACAGCAAACCTTTTTTTATATCATTGTGTTCTGTTATTGTTTCTCACATTTCACCGATATTTACTGTCTTTTGTGGGGCACTCGTAATCTATATAATACTAGATATTGACATGACATATCTATAATACAGTGTTATGTGGTTTACCTGTAAGCAATGATAAAATGTGACTTTACCTGTGGTTTATGTCCTACCCTGTGAAAATATTCAACACATTTTGTAATCCATGCACTGTCAGTCTCCCATTTTCTTTGAAGAAACAGGAAAGCACCACACTGCATTGCCCAGCCTAAAAAATGGTGCTTACATTCAATCAAGATATTACTGTTTGCATTTTATAAATGTAGAAAAAAAAGCTACTCTGGCTTTTAATGCTAGATTTCCACAATATGGCTATCCTTATTGAGTCCACTATCTGGCTTGTTTCGATACGATCAACATTATTGCTACTACGACTGATCTCAATGTATGATAAGATTTTGATTTTCATCATTACTTTCAGTTAAATCAATGGTCCATTTTAATTGTGTCTCAATATATCTATGTATACATGCTATAAGCATACATACATACATATAGAAATGTGTGATTTCCTTAGTTTATTTTCAGTTTTTTATAATAAATTGTTTGGGGGTTATTTGATAGTACATGTATTTTGTTGTGTGGCCTGGGTAGTACAGTGTAAATTATTGTTCCGCCACTTACCTGGGCCTGGTATATTTTTTAGGAGAGCTTTAAGAGAAATGACATACTGTTGTAAAGATGCATGTCTGATCTGATAAGACATTAAAAATAACCAATCTAATCTTGTTCTATGATTCATTATAAGAAGAAGACTTTGCTGTGTATCTGGTAATTTCTCTCCTACTACCTTTATCTTTATTCCAATCATTACTTCATATAAAGCCTATAATATAAAAAATAAAATTGGGTTTAATGTTTTACTTTTCTGTATCAACAGGGTTAATGAAGACAAGCATCCCCCCATGCAGTGTACTCTGGTGGAAATTTTGCCAAGGGTTCTTATACGTGTCCTTGTAATATACTGTGATCTTGACAATGTTCACCTGAAATAAGACTTTGTAGTGACATTAAAATAAACTACAAATTGTATAGTATGTTAAACCAAGTTTAGACATTAAAGTTGGGTTCCCAGATAAGTATTTATCGGGTGGTTATTGCCTATAAAAGTATGACAATTTTGGTATACATGGAAAGTAGAGATATCCAATCTTACTAGAAAAATACTTGATTCCCTGAAAAACACTCATGGAGCGTATACAGGACAAAAATGTAAGGGGTTCCCTTAATAGTCAGCCCGACAATTAAGAATACATGCACGCGTGGCGTCGAAGGCAGCATGTGAACTTGAGCGCTTTGTGTACATGTGAACTTGAGCGCTTTGTGTACATGTTGATAAACTTTATGAAGAGTTAGACATACAACACTTTCTGGGATAAAAATCTCGGATAAAGACGCGGGCAGTGGATTATCCAATAAATTGAATTAGGATTCAATATTTGTAGTAAATAGTAAGCGATTGCAGACATTGCCTTGTGTATGTAAATGAATTCTCCCCTGTATCTCACCGGGTGTTACTATAGGTACGGAGAGGGGTAATCCCCTGGTGCAAACATGGCCTCTTTTGATAGATTTTTATAGCAGGGTATACTTGGCAATTACAGTGTTTTGTGAACGATTTGAAACAAAATTATGATAAATTAATTAGTTTGAATATGTTTTTAGTTCTATATCATCAAATCACCCAGTTTGTACCTGGGAATGTAACTTTAAAATTACAATAGATATTAATAGTTTACAGTTTGACTAATAGTTTGCAGTCTACAATGTCTGATATTTTTCTTCTTGAACAACTAATAAAGAAATTATGACTCACCACTGCAAACAGCTTCCACATAAAAATGAATTTTTCCATAATCCATTTCCCTGTTTTTTCTGTCAGTCGGAAACACAGCAAGGGAAGAAATGGGAATAAGAAAACCACAGAACCGAAAAAACTTGTTAAAAACAACAATAAAATAAATGTGATTCCTTTGATGATACCTTTCATCCTCAATGACAATTTCTCTTAAATTTTCCTGGTTGAATTTCAATCAATGTCATTACCTGTAAAGATAAGTCAATAATTAGATTGGGAAGACAACAATTGGTTATGTATAACAGGCCTTCTTAATGATGTGAGGAATTGTTACGGCGGGTAATTGACGTTCTCTCCACAGACTGTAAGTTAACCCCTGGAAACGTCAATGCTGATTGACTAATCAATGTCCGATATCATAGGGTAAAAAGCCGCTCATACGGCCGACATGGCCATCCAGGACAACTGATCAGATCTTCATGTCGTGTAGGCCATGGAAAGTACATGTATAAAGAAACAAAACGAAATATAGATTTGTATTTTAATCAGATTGACATCCACTGAACACAATCAGGGCTTGGACAAATTATGGTAGGCTACTGGTACATGTTTCCTTCAGCAATAGTCCTACAATCATTTGTGAATTAAATTGCACAACCAGATCTTTTATATGGAGTAGGGACTAGTGTGATCACTCATATATTATTATGTTGTCTGATATTTCTATAAAGTACTGTAACCTATTTTCTTGAAATAATCTGATAATAAATCTGTAGTTGTGTCTTCGTTTCCTCCATACAGATCAATGCAAATACCTGCAGTGCAGAAAAGGTAGACACCACACCACCTCCCTAGTTTTGTACTGTATAAGCTAATCGGTAGATAGAAATGAATTACAAAAAATGCAAAGATTACACAGTACCTACCTCCAGTGAGAGACATTGTCATTGTCACTGTCAGTGATGGAAAATTAATTATAAAGGCAAGTCTACATGATGTCTGGCTGCTCCTACCTCGACAATTCCTGTAAAGCCCTAATATGGACTCATATATATATAGGTTCACCAGATGTTTACATTTATGGTTAAAATCATTACTAAATTGAGCAGCCTTCATAAATTTATAGCCCATACGCCCACAGTTCTAAAGAAAAGCTAGTCATCATTTGAGTTTAAGGATTTCGTTCACCTATCAAACAATATCAGCAGTAGGTGTACGGTGTTGGATAAAAAATTTTCATGGGACTCTTTCTAATATTTTAATACAAACAAATCCAAGCCAGGAGATATCTACCCTTGCCATTTTGTCAGTGCATGACGCAGGCTATCTATGGGGATGTTTGATTCACAGTACAGAACGTTCAGAATCGACAGAATTACAATCGGGTGACGCAGAATTCAGTTCTGTCACAGTTCTGCCAGTCCCGACAGCTGAGGTGGAGTGAGTAGAATCGTGACGTATTCCTAGGTAAAAAAACATGTTTCAGCTGTCATGATTTGTTGAGAAATTTGTTATACAGTCGACACATGCGTTGTAGGCCTACTTCGAAATTCTCCTTTTCACTCGATTGACACCAGTTTGGGAATTCAATTCCGGAACTGTGAATCGAGCATCGCCTGTGATAAAACTCTTGCTTGGCTTGGCTACACCATAGATAATCGCTGTTCAGCTTCCAGTTCAACAAGACGCAATAATTTCTTCCATCTCCAGTATGCACAGAAAACCCTTGACTATGTGTTAATGAGTACACAATGAACGTTTTCCTACATTAATATTACTATATAATTACCTATATTATTCAAATCATAATTAAGTAGCCTTCCAACAGTAATCAGTAACAACAATATGACATGTAAAAATAACAAAAAATTCCTTTAAACTGTCGTGTGCTTCAGAGTAACCTCCCTTGACACAGCTTTTGCATTAACCCTTTGAGTGCCAAATAGTAGAGCAAAACGAATTATAATTCTTTGACAACATGTTAGCAAAAGCTTTAACCATCTCTTTTAAAAAAGAAAACATGTTTCATTTAATTGTGATCATTTTTCAAAACAAATATTTGTCATGGGAGTACCGTAGGGCAGTTGAGTGTCACTAGGCCTGCAGATGGCTCAAAATTGATGGGGGGGGGCGATGTACCTACACTTGACTGACCATAGGGTTTGCGCCTGAAAATGACGAACAATTTCAATTTTGAGGCAGAATTTGCAATATTGACGTATTTTCATATGAATATAATAAAAATTTGAAGAAAGAAATATGACTTTAATGTACCTATAATAATTTATGAGAAAAACGAAAAGTTTGCAATCAGGTTAAACTACAAACTCACTCAGATTGGTTGCCCCTCCAATAAAATTATGAGCGTTCATGATCTCGTCGTGGGCGAACCACCAATCTCAGCATGATGAGGCACCCCACCAATCATGCCCTTTTTAAATGTCCTATTGATCAAGTCGTGGGTTGCCCCTCCAATTATATTTTGGGTTTTCATGATCTCGTCGTAGGCAAACCACCTACGTCTGCATTATTGGGTCCTCTCCAGGATGAGGCACCCCACTAATCATGCCGTTTTGGCTGTCCCATTGATCAAGTCGTGGGTGCCCAACCAATCTTACTTGGCAATATATGCATTATGTGTGACCCAACAATCATATATTGTCATTATAAGGTGCCCAATCATGTCATTAAAGTAGCTCCTCCGGGACAAGGAACCCAACAGATCAAGCCGTGTGAGTCATGTCATTAAAGTAGCTCCTCTGGGCACCCGACAGATGGGCGCTCCATCAATTAAGTTGTGATGTTAATCGAGTGAGTCATTATGATGCACCGCACAATTTCAGGGGTGCCTCATAATAATGACATGATTGGCGAGGCGTCCATAAAAACAAGTGACATTGGTTGGACGCCCCGCCGATCTCTGTTGCCGCCCAACGATGTCACTCCGCTTTATGTGGCCGTGGCACCCATACTGACATGGGCACGTTGGTCATTGGCTTTGTATGGAAAGAGCGGTAAAGGTGCTCATTGGGGAAGCCAATTTTTCCCCAATGGACAAAGGGCGTCTCAACACCCATTGAAGATGCAGATTTTTTCCAGGGTGGATTTACGTAAAGTTAAAATACAGAAATAACATAAACAATATTTATTTTATTTACTTTATATATTTATTTCATTTTTAGTTATATCTTTATATAGTGTACCCTCCAAATGGCTATTTGTGGAGCAGATAAGAGCAATTTTTGGTAAGAATCGTGCAAATGATGATACAAGCATCAAATTTGGCACAATTGTTCTCCTAGAGATAATAATCAAATCTGCCCGATTGGCCAATTGAAAATCCAAGATAGCGGCCATTTTTCACCATGGCAGCCAAAAAGCCTACCCGAAGTTGATGTTTTGCTTAGAAATATTTATAGTTGTCCGATTTGCGTGATCTAAGTGTCGATTCCTATGTTTTAAAGCCTGCTGAACTACACTTTCCTGATAAAAATGCACTCAGAGATTTTCACAGGAAAAGCACTCTAAGACATTTTTTATACAATATACATATCTATTTATACAATATATATATCTATCACAAATTTACATAAAAACACGATTGTCTGTAATTTTCACTCTCCGAGACATATTTTTCTCACTTCACATGTTAATTCACGAGTTTCACAGGTTAGCATGTCTTTGCAATATAAGGGGTGTATGAGCTTTGGTGTTAGAGGTAGTACCTTTGTTTCAGCAGTCGGCCACATTCTTCAACTGACCAGACAGGGAAATATCCATTACAATGTCACTGATATGGGTCTCTACACGGAAGGAATTGGATAACAGGGAGACAAATTCAAATATGTAATTTAAAAATTTTGTGCTCATTGTCCCCTTTTGAAAACATATTCTCCATATCTGAACATAATAGCTATTATCACCTTGGCATCTAATTGAAAGTTGGTGCATGGATGGTTTGGTCTGAAGATTTAACATAAATTTACAGCTGCATATACTGGAAGATTTGTTTGACACAGTGTGATGAAGCCACCAAGACTCATATTCCTGAAGCAATGGCCCGAGAAATCCCTCTCTGGCCATTGCTGGAATAGTGTCTGTTTCTTGAACATATGCGGGAGTGTGTGTATTCTTTCCGTTCAATGAAAGCTATCACTTAAAGGGCCAATCCCGATAACTTTTTGGGAAATAAAACTGCTTAATTTTGTGTTAAAATAACTTAAAACCCATTACCTAAGGCCGACCAACTAACCCGATATTTGTGATACGCTTGTAAATATCTGGAAATGGAGACCGTTGTATTATACAGTATCTGGATAAAACCCGACTTTTTTCTGTAAAAATAATATGTAGGTGAAATTTACCTTTGGTTATCAGGTACAGTACATGGGTCATTCATTGTATAGACCTCTCAAAAGAAACGGGAATCGATTATCAGGTCACCCAATGAAAAATTAACCCGAAATCTTAAAAGAGTTACGTGTCCGGATAAGCTGTGTTGACGTCCACGGCCAAACGACTCAATATTTTGAGCTGAAATTTTGAGACAAGGTAAATACACCATGCCGCTATATTTTGGTCCATAAATTTCATAAATACTCTGATTTTAATTTTTGAGACTCTGTTCTTATCGGGATAGTCCCTTTAAGTACAGCAACATGACAGTCCTTCGTTCAATCTTGGTTTTCCCTAAAACTTTCGACAGTGATTTAACGTATTAAAAACGGTGAACAGTATTGTTTACATTTCATTCGAAGATAGCCTCGTTTGTCACGCAATTAGTTTTACTGCAGTATTCTGCTATGGACGGATTAATTAGGCATAATAAAATCGTGAGCCATGACGTAACGTTATGTAAACATATTTGGTCCAATATTGGCACTCGTTTTAAATGTAAAGCTTTTGTAGGGCAGCTAGTGATTGGTTGGTAGACGAACTACTGACCAATCAAAATTTAAAACAACAATATCCACTCATAATAGCAGTGTGTTGTGGGATTACCTCTAATCAAACGAAACGCTGCGCGGAGTATGCCAAGACTAGACATAATTCATATTTTACTCTCTAGGAGCATCAGTAAGACTTGAGCATGTTTGCCAAAATAATTCCGCTCTGGAAACTCTCAGGGGACATTTCTTTCAATAAACCAATTTGGCAATAATGATATAAGATAATTTATTACATAATATTAGTTTATAGTCTGATATATGAATAGCTTTTCTAAATCAATATTTTTCATGTTCAGTGATTCAATTATGGAACATATAAAAATAATATTTTTAAAAACATGTTAACATATGGAAAGAAAAGATTTGTAAAAAATAAAATAATTATGATATTCTTTCATGACATAAAAAAGTATACAAAAATGAATAGAGATAAGGCAAAAAGGAAATAATATTTCAGAGATAAAATATTTTTTTAATGACCCAATGCTTTTGGCAAGAAAGTAGATCAGGAATAAATTCTCTAAAATTAAGAATATGAAAAGTACAAAAAGCATAAAAAATACTGTGTATAAGGAGTAAGTTTTGGAGAGGTAAGGTTGATACAAATATGGAGCAAGGGTTTAGCTGAATACAAGCTAAGAATCAAATGAAGTATTTCTACAATTCTGGTCACTTTTATAGTGGGCTGAAGAGAATAATTAAGCATAGGTAGATTTGCATTAATATGTTACAAAATCATACCCATTAGCACTATTATACTATCTTCTGTGGAGTAATTAGATATTTTGATAGTACTATCACTGGGAAAATAAACAAAACAATATAAGTGACAAACTCTTTCGGTTCACATTTTTAAACATATTACATATTTCACTGCAATGTGTTTAATATTAAAGTTCCAATTTCACATTTTCTAAGAAAGTCAAAACATAATTATTTCTATGTCTTTTCCTCAAAAGGTTGTCAACTCACTATTATACGGTCCTGGGCAAAATTTTTTGGGCATTATAAAGGGTGACACAGGGTGATTGAGGAAATAGTTACTCAATTACCTCCCTTGTTTTCCCATTCCTCTCCATGGACGGCCATCTTCAAACGTTGAATTTGAAGTTGAAAATGATATTTTTGCCAATTTCTCAACTGGCAGTACTGAATTATAGGATTAATAGGATTATTCTTTAACAAGGTAGGACTGTTTATAGGTTCAATCTATTTTTGGGCTTTATTTTAATACATTTTAAAAATATAACTTAAAAAAATGCTATTGGAGCTTTAATACAGTTCTGAAACTGATCAAGTAATTCAGTCCACAGTATAATAGTTTGTAATTCTTTTAGCCAATAAAATACACTTCAATTGGGGTGAAATTAAATGGCGATGTAACAATCGAACAGTTGCACCAGGACTGTCACTCCAAACAAATAACACATTTTTCATAGGTTGACTAATTTTCATGATTTTCCATTGGTCAATAAGTTGATTTGGTATACCTACTCTTTCAGCAAACATTCGCCAATCAGCACCTGTAATATTATAATTGGAAGCATTAGGGAAATGAAATGAAATAGGGCATAGGGTTCATTAGAAGTGGGAGGAGCCCAACACTTGTATCTGACAAGGGGGAGGGGTGCCGGGCCAACCTCATGTTCTAAAGTATTAATCAAATTGTTTATCGCTATTAAGGCTAAGCACGAAATTCTCATCATCAAACTTAGTCCAGGTAATGATGTAATGAATCTATACTCTAATTTTCATCACTCTAACCCACCCAACGTTATCATATTAAACGTTCAAATGAAATTACGTTCTTATTTTATTTAGATTATATACAAACCATTGCCTTTATACAGACTAAGTTCTTGTATTATTAATTGTTTTAATTCAGGTATCATATCCTTAATATGAGTATCACCAGGTAACTTCACATCAGCCTGTAATATAAATCAACAAAAAGACAAAATAAATAGGTGATTTTTGATCCTATGAAAAAGAAATCTGCTCACACAGTACATACATTTCTTTAAAAAGGTTTTGAAATATATAATTTACAGGGATTTTTTTGTAACCTGTTTAAACCTTTGTTGATGCTAACAGTCCCACACAGTAAATACATTTCTTTTAAAAAAAATTGAAATATATAATTTACAGGTTTTATTGTAACATGTTTAAAATTCTGTAGATGCTAACAGTCTTAACTCCAACATAAGGGGCAACATAAAAACCAGGGACAGATCCAGGATTTTCAGAAAGTGGGGGTGTGCTGTACCCACTTGGGATTGCGAAGCCCCGCCCGTGATTTTTTAGTTAAAAAATGCCCACAAGGACTAATTTCATACTAATACTGTAAATTACGATTTCCAACCTAAACGATTTTTGTTATCCTTTCCCGTGAGAATAAATGGAGCTAAAAATTGTTCGCTACCACAAAAAATAGAGGGGGCGTGTGCTGGGTGCGCCTCCCTCTGGATCCGTGCCTGAAAACACCAGTCTTTTGCCCACCCAAACCCTTCCATCTGTAGTAATGTAGAACTTGACTGATTCACAAGATACTGACGGATGCATTCCATGGGTGAATTGTTTCATCTGTTTATCTAAGCAAATGATATGAGTTAAAATCTCACGTTTAGGAAATTTTTCACATAATTTAAACGAAATATTTCATAGCTTAATGAACAAATTGCATTGAAGGGAACCGATATTAAAGACTTGTTTATGTTTCATAACTTACCTCTGGAATTTCCACAACTTCTAAATTACAAGCTACAGATATTGGTATACCATTTGCACTAGTTGGTCTAGAATCAGATGTCGGTATTTGTATTTGAATATTTTCCCCTTGTACCTCATCAGACAGTAGTTTCATTTTATTTTTGGGTTTCTTAGGCTTTTCTGCAATTGGCTGTATAAATATCTGTGTTCTTGCTGAATAAATGCATAATAAATTTTGAGGCATTAATAAAGACTTAACCTGATACACCGAAGTCAGGTCATAATTTGTTAATTAAAAGCCAATTCATAGTACTTTGATTCTGTTGTACTGTGGGCATTAATTCAATATTAGATAATGAATAAAAACTAAGAATCTGCAAGACTAGACTTCTCTTATAATTGTCAGGGTATTGGCACTAATCAGGCATATTATATAACATTAAGCCAGGACAAAATTTAATGGGTCCATAACTTTGGCAGGGCAACAGGATCAATCAACTTACAGCAAGCTATATTACTGCACAGTTATATTTCCTATATCTGATTTCAATTAAATTTTAATGTTATTTCATTGAAATTAATGATAACCACTTCCAATAAATAATTAATATTTCAGAGTCTGTTCAATCACATAACAATAACAAGTTTTTAATTACCTGAATCATAAGACAATGATGCAGCTATTTGTTTTATCTCATCAATTCTTTGACAGCCTTTTATTTCATTTAATCCATTTTCCATGCGAAGCTTTAGCTGCACTAATTTAGCAAATTCGGTACTGATTTGTGTAATTCTAGTCTCAACCTCTTCAATTCTGGTCTCCAAATAATGTTCTTGTCGATTTGAATCTTTTGTTGAAGTTATGTCAGATATCATGGCTAGCATATCCTCCAAGGAAATATCTAAATAACTGACACAAGAACTAAAATCATAATCGTCTTCATCCACATTACTAACTAATCTTTCTATCACTCTGTCTAACTTGTGTTTCATTGTTTGATTTTCAGCTTTAAGTATATCAATGGTTTTCTTAAGATGACTGTTGTCTTTAACAACTTCAGCATGTTGAGATAAAGAAACTGCCGTTGTTTTACCTTTAGGACTACGACTACTATCTGGTCGGCGGTTACTGCTTTTCTTTGTAGCCATGTTATCGATTAGAAGCATCTGGATTTATCAAAATATTAATCTGTATTCCTTAAAATAATGATGTAATAGTTGAGGGCATTTTTTATTACTCAAAAATATTCTTTATTTAAAGTTCCAATAGCATTTTTTTAAGTTATGTTTTTAAAATTTATTAAAATAAAGCCCCAAAATAGATTGAACCTATAAACAGTCCTACCTTGTTAAAGAATAATCCTATTAATCCTATAATTCACTATTGCCAGTTGAGAAATTGGCAAAAATATCATTTTCAACTTCAAATTCAAACGTTTGAAGATGGCCGTCCATGGAGAAGAATGGGAAAACAAGGGAGGTAATTGAGTAACTATTTCCTCAATCAACCAGTGTCACCCTTTCTAACCCCCCAAAATTTTATCCATGATCGTATAATAGTGAGTTGACAACCTTTTGAGCAAAAAACATAGAAATAATTATTTTTGACTTTCTTAGAAAAAGTGAAATTGGAACTTTAATGGATGATATTATAGCATTTGACGATAACTTTAATTGTCATTTGTCATGCTGAATAAAGAGATTAGTTAATTAGATGTTGATATTGGAATTTAAAGAAGCAATGGAAATTGCATTATTTATTTTACATTTGAATTTGTCTTGAATACATTATTGCACTTTTATTTTCTGTGTGTATTTGTCTAAATTGCTGATAACCCCTCCCTCCAAAAAATGGATTTATCTACCCATACTCATGGTTAACAGAAATCAAAGCCTATGTGAATAAATGTATGTCAAAATTATAATACAAATGATGATGGACATTAAATTGTAAAGATCCAAGTTATAATTCACCCTACCTTGATAGTATAACTTTGATCAAATAATTAAATTAGCAAAAATTAATACAGGCTTGTTTCACTTTAGTTGGGCTAAATGTACCATAATACAGAATAATTTGATAAATAAGGGCCGGTACATAATAATACATGCATGTGATATTATTATCATTGTCAGTATATAATAAAAGATATTACACTTTTTCGTGTGATGTATTATGAATTATTGTATTGTAGTGTACAGCACAGAATAACAATGTAACAGACAACATTGTCAGCTACTTTAAAACGGCAATACAATTATATCTTTACATTTCACACAATCTTTATCGTCTACCTGTTTAGTTGTCATTTTTTGTTCTTTTGGCTAAGTAGGTGGTGTCAATCAACATATTGTCAACAAGGACTGGTAGAAGTTTACCTTGGTGACCAGCTAAACCACCGTCTAAAAATAAATATCTCCCGCGTTACGTCACATCCGTAAACAAATATGGCGGCTTCTGTCGAGCAAGTGCGAGGTAGTATCTGATCAATAATAACCTCAGTGGTTGCACGCTTTCAGATATTACGATTCCTCCCTCTCATGGAACTCAACCATTCCTGGACTGATTCATTGATCGATTTTCAAGCGACTGATTTAGCATGGTTCGTTCAATGTCTCTTAGTTTCCAAACTAGGGAATGTAGTTGAGTGCTGTCGTTTCGTCTCGAGTTGCATCATGATTCAATGTTTCCAGGTTAGATTTTATACTTGTTACAATATGTATCTCTTACATAATATCACACACCCGTTATATCACAATGGCATTGCTTATTCAATATTGTAACAAGCTTCTTTGTTGCATATTTTGAGCCAATGCAATATAGAATATTAATAGACCCCCAATCTAGTACTAGTAGTAAATTAAAACACACCGTTTTTCTATTTCTTGGCTTTATTTGGACCTTATTTGGACTTTAGAGGTTTGTAGCCTATTAAGATGTAATCAGTCTGCCTTATCAATGTCAGTTATCTAGTGAGGTGGACATAAAACTTTACTTATCCTGGCTGAGTACTAAATATACTAACAACAGTGAATCGAAGCTGTCAATTATTTTGTCTCTTGTAACAGCAATCAGAGATGTAGTACACATATTATTCCTAACCTTGATAATAACATTTTATTTTCAGCTGTGTAGCCTGTCTGGCATATTGTACATTATTCTGTGAGTCCTTAGAACTTGTTGTCAAATGATCTGCCTGCTATGCAAAAATATTCCAAGTGCCAAAAGGACTTTTTCAAGTTCGAAATTGTCAAGGCCCCATTAGCAACATTTGATACAATTGACTTGGGATCAGATGATGAATCCAGTATACATCATACAACATATTGTGATGACAGATCTTATCGCAGTGGTAGTCAGTCATCTGAAGCAAGTGTTCATTCAAGTGTGAAAGTAGATCATTGCCAAAAACATATTGATGCAGGTAATACTAGTTATTCTGAAAGTGATAGTGGAACCAGCACGCCAACTAATGAACCTGAGGAAATAGAGCACGTAACAGCCACAGCCAAAGTCAGTAGGATTAGAATAGTAAATAACAAACCCCCAACCAGTCAAAGCATTGTGGAAAGAACACGTCCCACTGTGGTGAAAGACCCCGCAATTGTTCTAAAATTGGATGCCAACATATCTGATAAATTCAAAAAAAAGAGAAAAGATTCTTCAAGTTCATCTGATTCCGATGTTTTTACTTTTGAAAATATACAGACTCGTCATGAGAAAACTACACCGAATAATGTTAATGGAAAAGACATTAAAGATAAAAGTGCTGATTCAGTGACACTCTCTCCTATCTTGATTGATCCAAGTCAAATAAAATCGCCATCAAAACGCAAAGCCTATGAAAAACGACTACAACGATTACAAGTGACAACATCACCGATTGCACGGCCCCGAAGTACCACACCAATAAATGTTGTGACTTTAGAGGAATATATTTTAAGTTCTCCAGAGTTTTCTCCTACAACAGGTGAGTCCAAAGGTGTAGAAAAACTCAAGATAGTTTTACCTGCAGATGAATTTACTCCAAAACTTAAAAGTCCAAGACGATCAAGAAAAGATTCTGAAGATATATGTACTGAGGAACTTCTTTTTAGCCACACAAGATCAGCTTTACTTGTGGACCATGCAGGACATATACCTAGTTCTCCTAAGAGGGTTTTAATCCCACCAACGATATCACCAGCAACATCACCAAAGATATCTACAACATCCAATCTTCATATAGAAAATCCTGGATCTCCGAAATATGTGTACTTTAGATCACAAAAACATTGCATATCACCTCTAGCCTCAGAACCTGAGGAAAATTGGGCAACATTTCCAGACGCACCTAATACCCAAACGGAACCCAATCTCAATAATGGTACTCAAGATAATGCAAAGTATTGTAATGATGAGGATGTATTGACAATTAATATAGCCAGTGAGAGTGGAAAGTGTGATATAGAGTTGACATTATCTTCTAGTAACAGTAGCAATAGTATGAATATAAACCCTTCACCTGAGTGTTCATCCCTTGTAACATCCACTAATCCCCTTGGACAAGACAAAACCGAATCTGAGCTTGACTTCCCAATGGACACATCAGAGGAAGAAAGCATGATCAACTGTTCGACTCCTGAAAGTGATCAGTACTAACCAATTAACTCTTTCCCTAGTCAAGTTTTATTTTAATGGTGAGTAAACTTTGTATTATTTTATTTCTTGTTTTCAGGTGAAGTACCTTTATCTTTCATAATTATTCTGGGCTTAATTGTTTCGTGAATGGAATGATCAATCAATTGCTTAAAAAATTGCTTTAGTACGGTACCATAATTATCTGAATATAATGTTTTTATCTAATGTTTTTTTTTAATTCAGTGTTAATACGTTCCTGTCAGGTGGTAATAGATCATAAATGTATTTTGTGATAGCCCAACAACATTTTTTCACAAATGAGAGGAATGCCACTAGACATTAATCACAAATAAATCACAGATGCTACTGGATTTATAAAGCTCTGTGTGTATCTTATACATGTACAAGATAACACAACTACACAAATGATTTTGTCGTGTAGGCTTATGTTTGCATTTATACATACATGTACCGTACTGTACATGTACTCTTACAGTTTGTTATTTGTAATATTTAAAGCAATTTAACATGTATGTAAATTAAATACATGTAAGTACAGATTCAAATAAGACATGATTGTAATTCATAACTGGAACCACTATTGGTTTCAGTGTACCCACAGGAATCAACTATACTGGTTCCATTGATTAAGTTTGAAAGTAAAATTTAACAGGAATCTTCTCCTAGTCTTGTCACTCAAAGTAACTGTTTCAGATTTCTATTGATTACTGTAAATCCAAATTTAAGTAATTATTAGAATAGGATTAAAGTTGATAGATATTGATCGATTAATTAGTGCTTAGTGTAATTTCCAATCCAAAAATGAATGTCAGTTTCTTTTATCATACTGTAGTATAATGATTCAAGGCACTGTTTTCTAAATCTAATAATTAATTGAACAGGCTTTGGCTTCACCTAGAACAGACAAGGTTTTTTTGATTAGATATGTCAAAGACTTGTCTTAAACATATTACTAGCGTGGAAGGGGATGTACAGAGATTTATTCAAATTAGATTATAAAGAATCATACATATGTATAAGGTATAAACACATCCACTGTATAAATATATTTTCAAGAACAATACCTTTAGTGATCAATATATAGGGTTATATCTTGGAATTTTTATCTTGCATCTGCATACAATGTATAGTTGATTGTTTGAGAAAAAAATGGTATCAGTGCTTTCTTATATTGCAACTCTTTTCTTATCAATTATTATGACAAGAAAATGACTGCCCAGATTCAGATGATTGAGTGCTTTGTATCACAGTAGTTTAATTATGTCATACACATTGCAAATCATTGAAGATTTTGGAATGCAAGTCTAATTATATGTTACAGTTGGGTCCTGCCATACATTTCATGTTTGTCTACCAATGATCAAATATATGGTCTGTCTATAAAATGGATGCTTTGTCTTGGAGAGATAATTAGGAGCAATTACCTCTACAATTACTCTAAGACCACAAAATTACACTGAATATGTAGAAATAAATGAATGAAATTGAATACAAAAGCAGATATCAATAATAGAAAATACATTTTGAAAGAATTTTGAAAACCTTGTGGCATTTGGTTTGAAGAATGGTTACAGTGTTAAATTATCAAATATATACTTTGGTAAAATGTTTGTCAAACACATTGTGTTTAATGAAGTTATTTCAACTATTTAATGATGTCCGTATGTATAAATAGAATTAGAATATACTACTCTTGTAGTTGGATATCTAGTTCACGATGGCTAAGTATGTATATAAATAGCACTTGTTTGTGAATACCTCAAAATCAAAAATGTCATAATTTAGTTTGTTCCTGACAGTTCAGGAGCTATATTGTATACACAAAAAATACATTACTACATGCCAAATATGGATGCACTAGTTCAAAAGTCACTTTATAGTGTAAGGCTTATAAGTTATACATAAACTTATATAACACATTTGTGGATGTTTTGATAACACTCTGTCCCCCTAGATACATGTACATGTAGACCATTATTACTCAGACAAAACTAAAATACACAGCATACTCTTACTTTTAAGAGACTGTGACAATTTTAGAAAAGATTTGAATCAAGTATGTACAACAGCTTTTAACAGGAGGTATCTTTTAATAAAATATACATTTAGCTTGAATACTGTCTTCTTAAAAGTAAAACTGAATTTACATGGAATGTATAATTTATGCATTTAGTTGTGCTACATGTACATGTATCTGGTAATTAAGCTACTAAATCAATTGAATACTGGTACACCTAATACCATTATTGACAAATTTCACAAATATTTTTACTGTATCAAATATACATACATGTATAACCTAGTCGTGCCATAATGTATTAAGCACAAGTACATCTATCACTGTGCACTTCCTTATTTTTAAGTATTATGAACTTGTGGATTTCAAGATGAGAGTTTTCAGGAAACGTTAGTTTAAAGGAGCTAAATAACTAATATTTGAGACCTAGAAATTTACCCAAATAGGTTGCAACACATGTTAATTTAAGCAATATGAATTTGTGGATTTCAAGATGAAAGTTTTCAGGAAACATTAGTTTAAAGGAGTATTTGAGACCTAGAAATTTACCCAAATGGGTCGCACCACATACATGTATGATAATATAATCTGATTGTCTATGAACTGATTTACATTCAATTGTTTCCGTTTTTACACTTATTTCAAACCAGTTATGTCCAGTGAAATACGACATGAACCTCAGCTGAATAGAAATTTCTAGTGTCTGGTTATTCCAGTCTATTGGGCATGCTCTTTAGATAAGTTATGGCATCGCCTCGTTCTTTCTGGTCACTTGTTTACAAATGACGCTGAAACTCACTTTGGTACACGGTTCGTTTACCACTGGTAAATTTTTGTTTTGTCTTAAAATACTGGATATCAGATGCCTTCCTTTTCAAGTGTATTCAACTAGATTATTTAACAGTTTTAAAGATGCATTATGTAATGTAATAGCTAAATCTCCCTACATGTATTTCAAGTATTTTGCTGTTTGTTTTTCTGGCTTCAAATGTTATGTGAATTATTATTTAAACATTTATTCACATGACAAGTCTACAATCAGAAATTTTCAATATATTCATTTTCCATTATCTAGATGTATTTTTAAACTACTAAGCAGAACCAGCTTTTTATCTAAATCCTGCATAATTCATCTTTTAAGAAAACAAAAAATGTCATTGTTTGATAACCTCCAGTCTTGAATTCAAATCGTTTTAAAAAGAGGTCAGCAAAAACATGGTGGTGCTGGCATTTGTTGGCTACATATTTATCTTTTTAATGCATCATACTTTTGAGAATATTGAATGGAATTGAACATTTTTGGTTGATATTCCTTTAAGAGATCCAACTTTCACAATATTGGAGTTTGTAATGATAATCAAAGACTTCAACTAACACAAAATATTGCAGTGAGTGCTGAATTTATTAGCATATATATATATAGAAATAGTAAAGGACAGGTTAATAGCAAATGATGGTACAATGTATATCTAATAACTGATTTGTCTTAATGTGGACATTTGTAATTGGAATTGATCTTTGCCTTGAAGACAGGATTCAGATAATTGGAGAATTAGATTAATGATGCAGATAGATTTTTCTCATTTAGTTAAAACATGTACCGGTAAATCAAGTTTATAATATGCCATGTCTAACTGATAATATGAATTTTGGCATATTTTCGAAATATTCCCCTGCATATGTCATACAGAGTGCTACATGTACACTGTACATGCTTGAAATTTTGCTTGAACACGGTAGTTGCACTTCAGCCTACTCTTATTTCGAATTTAAACTGTCAAGGGTTTCTTTTTTCTTGAATGCCAATTTGTACACTTGCAGTCTTGAACTACTTACTCCTGGTTAGTGAGCCAGTATCTTACTCATTGAGCCACCACAGCTCTGTACTCCCTAGTGATAGAAACTAACCAAGCAAATACAACATATTTTAAATGTCATTCCACATGATCGAAATTCCAGATGCATAATCCAATTGTTATAAATAGTTTTTGGTTCAACATCTTCTGTGAAGTTGACAGTATAATGTCTGGGGAATGTAACATAAATCAATTAAAAGATTACCAGATTTTGGAATATTACCACATTCCGCTTTACTCCAAGGTGAAAGCTCATCTGAAACACTGAGCTGCTGCTTCAGAAATTCATTTTTGGCCTTCTCAGCAAGTATTTGGATCCAAGGTTATTAAAAAAAAATGATTTATTCAGAATTTCCCAGAATTAATAGCCTGTTGGGCCTAAATGATTCCATATATTACATATCTTAGTATATCGAGATGTCCATCTCAATATATTATGGTCTTACATGTATGTAGGGAGAAAGCTAGCTGTCATTGATCATCATTTTGAACTCTTAAAATGACAACTACGCGCAAGCGAATTACTGAAATAGAATTAAACCATATATTAGTCCCGAAATAACCTAGTTTTTATTGAGTGGATGTTAAACCTAATTTCTCTCTCTCTTGTTCCTAGTACACAATCCTGTTTAATTCCAAGTATATTATATGTATCAAGGTATCTTATATACTTTTGGGTCCCACCCTAACGACTATACAGAGATTTGACGTTAAATGAGAAGAACTGTTCAATTTAATGTTCTCTTTTTCTGTGGTTTTCCATTCAATTTAGATAGATAATAAATTCAGATTGTATCATAAATAGGCAGTGCTTATTGGAGTATCACAATCAAGATATAAACTATTGAAGTTGCAAGGTTTTCAGTGTGATGTCAGAACAAAGATTACAGGGTAATGAAGCGATTGACCCTTAAATTACAGCAGTGCTAAACTAAACAAAGTTAGGTTAGCTTACATGGATAAATGTAACAAACTGTACAAAATATGGAGCACCATGATTCATTTTAGTTTTCAAATAAATATTAAGTAACATAATAAAAGCACTCACCAACAGACAAATGTCTAAATATGTATCAAATCTCAATACGTCTAAATTCTGTATACAATTATGTGAGTATAGTTGGAAAGAACATGACTTTTATGCAAAGCCACTCAGCTAACTGAAATTTTTGGGAATGATTTTACACAGACTGAAGTGTATGCCCAAGTTGGACCTTTGTAGGATTTAATAAAATCATACACAAATACTGACAATGTGAAATTCAATAAAGACATTTCCACTGGGCATTGATAGTTTACACTTTATCAACACACTAGATTCCTAGAAACAATTGTAGGTGATTAGACCCATTCTCTGTGAATATGAGTAGGTGTGTCATTTGAAAACCGTAAATAGGTTCTTCTTATGAATAGGTCAAACTGACAACATTATCAGAGACTAATGTACAAGTATTGATTTCAGATTATATAAAGATTTGAGATTAGATTGCAGTTTGTAAAAAGAATAATACATGTATCATCATTCTTTACATTTTTTGCAAATTCTTCAGTAATGCAATCTGATTAAAACAGATTTTCATAGTTCAAAATACTGTTTTCTTGTCTTTACTACTGTAGGATCAGGAACAGTTGTTATATTAACGGCGTTTTGGTTGAAAACTTTGGTTCAAAGATATTATTTTTCTTGGTGTACATTTCTGCAAATGCTGCTACATATACATGTATGCCTGATCAATAAAGGTTAAACATCTAGAGTTGAATATATTTTGGTACAAACATTGTTTGAATCGATCTTTATATGACTCCCACGTGCACACATGAAGTAATAATAATTGTATCAGCTGTCTTCACACCAGCCCTTCCTTCATGAAAGTTTTTTTATAACTTGGTATAAATTGGGTGTGCTTAAATAGAGAAGTTTTAATTACATGTAGATGTACATTCAGATACTACATATTTTAGATTTTTTGAGATATTGAATGATTTGGAGAGATGCATCAAATTTAATTTTGCATGATTGACTGCAACCACCAAAATATTTTGGGTTCAGTTTGCACATAATTAATTGCTTTATCTTAATTCTCTAATGACAACATGGTACTTGTGGAGACATTGATTTGAGAGTTATTTGACAAATTTAAGAAAACTGTTTTCAGCAATTTAATTATTAATACTGGACACTCCTGGAAAGATGCGCTCGAGCAATATATTTTTTTGTGATTACCGGTTGTAACATTCTATTTTCTGGCAGAACTGACAGTAAAGGAAGCAACTCTTCCTGATTCTCATCATAGCAAAGCTTTCAAGTTGCGATGGCAATGTCCAATGGGTCATGCTAACCTTTCTTTGTGTTATAGATCCACATGTTCGAGTAGTGAGATGATGGCACTGTTGTTAAGATCTACTTCATATACTTGTATTCCTTCATGTCTTTCATTGAACAAATAAATGGCTTAGTCATCTAAAACATTTGTGTCTGTTGGGAAGTACATGTAGAATTTTACATAAAAGTTCCAATCTGTCTTCCTCTCAATTGGAATGTATGATATTGTATTTTAATGTTGGTATGATACATGTACATGTATGCATTTTGTTAATTAAAGATGTTGTATTTTACAGTTTGTATAGAACCTGTTTGTGTGCCTTGTTAATTCCCAAATGTATATAATGTTTTTGTCACAGTAGATTGAGCAGTGGTTAGACATAATTATCCTGATTGATTCAAGTCTATATCTTGACACACCTTGTTTACTATGAAAATTGAGGTGTTTTCTTTTTTTTTTTGGAAAATGGGTAAAATGTAATCTAGAAATGGATTCATAATTACTTGAAGGTATTTGAAAAATGACACATTGTATAGACTTACAGAGAGTATATTTTTCTAAAGACTTTGATGAAGCATGGTTTGCAGCTTAATTCTCTTCATTTTCGTCTACAGTAGAGGCTCTACCTAAGATATTAAAATGTGAACGTACATGTACATGTGCATGGATTTGTCATAACTTTTGGTCAGGACGGACGAACCCAGGAACCTTTCATTACCAAACAAAAATAAAAATTACCAACAGTTTACTGTACCAGCGTTATTTCGATGAAAGCTGTAACTACGGGTAATATGATGACAATATGAAAAAATTGACTACCTACAATCATGTACCATGTATAGCTGGACAGACAACATCCACGAAGCCTTTAGAATTCTGTGCCTCGACCAAAAATAGACTGGACAATCGTGACTAAAATACCCCCCAACCCCCTTGCACAATTACCAGTATTACATTCAAAAGCAAAGAAACAAAAATCAATTCATAATATTTTTATTAATCTTACTACTGCTTTTTTTTTGTGACCCATAAATAGATTGACTACTAACTGATGATTGGGGTGTAAATTTATCAACACATCGTCTTTGTTTACTTCAGACGCCCATGTGAATCAAAAAAAAAACATGTCAAGTTTTCTTTAAAAACAAACCTACTAAAACACTCTTTTAATGTTTACTTCTGCACAATTAATCATCATTCCGGAAAGTATTATACCTGAACTTTATTTTCATAATTCTAAAATCCTTCATACATGCGGGAATTTGGAGTTTTAAGCCAAACCAAAATGCTTACAAAAACTATGAAGATATTGAAATCGATCATTTCACAAATTTCTACTGGTGCATTTGGAAATTTCAAAGAGAACTATTCGTCTCTTCCCCCTTTCAATTCTAGTGTCCCCCCCCTCAAAATCTACGGCCATGCATACATGTATGCATGTAGTAGTCCATAGTTCTTTAGCAAATTTGAACAAAATTTGATCGGCGTGTGCCAAAAAAATTAGGGAAAATATGACCTAATAATTGGAATTTGTTCATTTCCCGTTCTGACACAGACTCGCTTACCAGGAGGTCTCAAGTTCACTCACAGTGTTGGTTTTGAAAGTGTGTTTTGACATTGCCTGTCAGTGCTTTGGGATCGATTGTTGTGAATTCAGTTGTTATATTACAAATTTTATTGTTATTAATAAACCATAACCGAAATTGAAAACTTAAAACCAGAATTACCGCAATTAGACCTGTCTTTACAAACATATTTTGGGTTTATATTATTATTGCAGATCCAAGGGAGTTTTAATTTTGCAAGAAATAGACCAACACGTTTTTAATTGTTTCCAGGGAGAAACAATTTACCACGTACATTTTGTTTTGTGATTATGATGTCTATGACACATGTACCGGTACATGTAACACTTTTCCGGGGAAAATAGTGGGTGGAAGTACATCATCATTTAATGTATCTGTGTATATAACAACCAACAAAACTAGATTAACCTTTTTTGTCTTGACAAACAATAGCTGTTTTTATTTTATTTCCTCTGTCTAGCCTTTCAAATATGTAATACAAGTAAACTATAAGTAAATGTATGTTATATATCAGTTAGAAATTGTGAGACAGTGAATAAGGAGACACTACAGTGTGATCAGAAATAATGAAGATGTTCTATAATAGATGAGATTCAACTCAGCTATGTGTAGGTGAACTTATGTTGATTTAGAAAGAATTTGTTGAGCCACACATTAATTTACCAGCAGTAAGAAAATCCAGCTTATATATGGTATGTGTAGGTATTACTGATCATTAAATAAAGCTTATAAATGACCTTATGATGCCTATTACTTGTGTCACCTTCTCTTAGCTAATTTCTTTATTAATCTGTAATTCTATATACCATATGTACAATTGATCATGTTGAAATTTCTAATTGTTATATGCTGTAGATCAGAAGTCTGTTATCAGTGAATACCTTAGTTCGATGATAGTTCGTTCTCCGTTTTGTGCATGACAGTGAGTCCCGTCTAATCTCCCTCTTAAAGACCTCACCTGAAATAAAATTATGCCATATGTTTGTCCTGAAATTACCTATATATTGTCAAGTGGATGTTGGAACATCTCTCTTTCTCTCTGTATGTGTTGTGATTGAAAGTTTTACTAGGTAGTTTTTTCCTCTCTAATCTTCATTGATTTGCAACTGTTCAAAATTATTTTACCTGCATGCTTGTTTTTTATACCAATGACTAGGGACCGTTTCCTTGCCAGAAAAAGAGAAACCAGGCTGGAAAATTCACAAGGATCGAACCTGGAACCCCCTTTAGTAGTGAGTCAGTGCCGTATTCACTAATCCAGTGTGGTTTTCTATTCTGAAAGCATTTATTCTTAGAAAAATGAAGGCAGTTATTTTGCCTGGCAAGCTATCTTTATAATATTTTCTGCATATTGTTTGAAATTATTCTTTTTTTAATTTTAGAAAATAGCCACACACTAGTAGTAAACCTGTAATATCTCTCTCTTTCTCTCTCTCTGTACCATGTGTGAAGTTTTACCAGGTAGTTTTGTTTCTGTCTAATCTTCATTGATTTGCAATTGTTAAGAGTTATTTTACCCGTATGCTTGGTTTTTTTAATACCATCCAAACGACTGGAAAATTCACAAGGATCGAAATCATTCTTTTTTTTATTTTAGAAACAGGGCTCACACTAGTAAATCTGTGGATTAAGTTACAATTTTACATATTTCATATGTTCTGTATTAGATGCATATAAGTATGTGTTTTATTGTTTCTTCTCTCCCAGACTAAGTGAATCCTGTTCGTGTTTAATTTAATACGGTACAAACTTTCTCCACGGGTATCGTTGATCCTAGACAACAGATATGATACATTAATCTTGATTATCATGTCTGAATCAGGTACAACAGTTTGCTGAAATTTGTTCTCTTGGACCCTTTGGGCATAATAAATGTGTGTAAGAATATTGTACATTTGTACATGTATACAGAATTCTGATTTCTACTCCATACATACATGTAGTTCTTCCCAGGTAATGAGGAAGCTGCTTTGCAGGAGGTCTCAGTTTTGCTCACAATGCTGGCCAAGAAAATTCCTGTGGATTTTCAGGCATCTTTTCCCAGTGTTGTAGGATGAAGGCTTTAGCCTGGATGGGGAAAAATACCTTGCACACAAAAGAACCAACCCTTGGCTGTTGGAATTTGACAAAAGAATATGCTATTTCCCTCACCGCACACTATATGGTGTATACTACTCTTCATCAGCCCAGTTGGTGCAGAAAAGTAGGATGCTAAACCCTATTTCATTTCATTTCCCAGTTAATGACAAAAAATAGTTTAAATAAATTCCTGTTTTTTGGAAATTTGAAGCATACTCTTTTCTGACTTTCTAAATTATATAGAAATTTATATCATAAAAGGCAATTTAGTATATTGTGGTAATTTAAGGCATAGAAATTCCAGGACATATCTTTGTCTGATTACCTTATTACTGGTGGCAAAGATAAACACATGAAGGCCATTGATAAGCACTTTTTCCAGTAATTCTGCTAGTGGTGTGATAATTATTCTTAACAATTTAGCGTGGGATGAAATGAGTGTCCTGAGAGAAGAGTCACAATTTTATCGAGCAATTTCCGACAAATAAGATTTGAATGTCTGGAGTCAAATTAGGTAAATGGCAAGGTACAACTAAAAAATTGGTTTGATCTATTTGACATAATACTGTCATTATTTATGATTTTAAAATATGATAATGTAATAGTCGTAAACTTTTAAATTAATATGAAATGTTATTTTTGTTGTAGGAAGGTTGGGATGGCCTCTAGCTGGCTGGTCACCTCTGGCTTGCGGCTGTGGTTTCGATCCCTGGTGTGAGATACAGTAGGGGCGCCTTCTCAACCTCATGGGTTTTCTCCGGGCACTCCGGTTTCCTCCCACTGCTAAAGACCCCTACGCACAAGAGAATTATTAAAATAAAATTGAAACCATGTGTTAGTCCCAAAATGACCTAGTTTGTGTCGAGTGGACATTAAACCCCATTTCTCTCTCTCTCTATTTTTGTTGTATTTATATTATTCAGTTGTCACATGTATAAGAAAAGTGAATTCTTGTCCTCAAAACAAAGGCATGATAATACCTTTTACCTTAGTAATCAAAATATTTTGAAAAGTGGTAGATTAAAGTGGTAGATTAATATGGAGATACACAAATCCAATCTGCACATTACTTATTGGGCATTTGCAAAAATGAAATAAAAACACATCTCTGTTTATTTTTTAAAAAAAAAACAAGTTAAGTGCTGGACACATTATATTAGCTGAATCGTTCTGCTGATTCATTTGGCACCGTATTTCGTTTGGCCGAATAGGTAGATACACTAGCCCATATTATGTTCCCAACTTTTTTTGGGTGGCGACCCCTTTCCAGACCCAGGATCAGATCGCGACCCATCGACGAACAAAGTCACATTTTACTATGAAACATCATTATCATTCGCTTTTATTATTGTTTACTTATTAAAAGTCTGATAACAAATTATTGATTTTTTAATGAGTGTGATGACTGCGACTGTTTTTCAGCGACCAGGTTTTCAATGCGAATCTGAGAGGTCTAGAGCTGGGTCCTAGACCAATCGAAATTAGTGACGAAAATGTAGATTGTAGAGTGTTACGTGAAGGCCTTGATAGGATGTACCGAAGTAAAGCGAGATCAAGCCTCCTATTGAAGATGTATATGTAGATTACATGAAAAGATAGTATTTTTTTAAAAGTTCTCAGACTAGTCCACGACCCAGAGGTTGGGAAACGCCGCACTAGCCGAATCCTTCGCCCAACTGACCAGTCAATTGCACATCATATGATTAAAATGGCGGAGATCATGTCTTTAAGTTATCATGAGTGTTGATTGGTGAACAAATTCTACAATTCGACAAATGTGGACACACCCAGTGATTTTATGATTCAGCTGAATGAAAATTCTGCCAAATGATTCGCCCGACTAAAAATTCATCCGACGCTTTAGGGAACTAAGTCTATGATGACATATTATTTATCTACTACTATACATGTATCAATATTCCCAGTAACATAGTAAAGATTCTGGTGTGAAGTTATATTGACAGTAATGATTATTCCTTGAATGTATTGTTATGAGTACTGTTTGTGAATTGATTATTTTATTGGTAACACTCTTTAAAAAAAATGATCAGTACAATCTACTAGCTACATTTAGATGAAATACAGGGCTGAAACATGCATTTCTGAAAAATCATTATTAAATCAGTGATTTTCTTTTAAAATTGGAGCTGTCTGATGTTTCTTGCTCTTGGAGATTGATTAGATTATCTACATTGATATCAGCCCACACAGTAGTCTTTACATTGTACATAGTTTTAAAACAATGATCAGGTCTATAGTATGAAATTTGTTGATTTTACAACTTTGAAAAATTGATCATTGCACTTTGATCAGATACTTTGAACAAAGGCAGTAGTTTATTATGTCATTCTGACTGGTAATGTAATTGAATGGTTCAGAATGTTACCTTAAAGTAGCTAAGTCAATATCATCTAAAGTCTTTGACGTTCAAAACAGGAATTAGTTGTCAATTTAAATCAACATGTTGTCATCTTACAGGGAAAAGATGGGCTTCTGATATCCAATATTTAAGACAAAATAAACATTTACCATTGGTAAACTAATTGTGTATGATAATGAGTTCCACAACCATTTTTAACAAGCGACTCGAATAAAGAGGCTAGACATATTCCACAAGTCATGTCAAATGGTGACCCATATTCTTACCTGGAGAGCATGCTCAATAAATACTGGGGGTTGGGATGGCCTAGTGGTCTAGAGTGCCGCGTTTCGACCTCTAGCTGGCCGGTCACCTCTGGCTTGCGACTGTGGTTTCGAGCCCTGGTGTGAGCGTATGTGGCATGGAGATAGGGGCGCCTACTCAACCTCGAGGGTTTCCTCCGGGCACTCCGGTTTCCTCCCACTGCTAAAGACCCCTACACGCAAGCGAATTATTGAAATAAAATGAAACCATATGTTAGTCCCAAAATGACCTAGTTTGTGTTAAGTGGACGTTAAACCCCATTTCTCTCTCTCTCTCAATAAATACTGTGTAGACTGGAATAACCAGACGCTGTAGATTACCATTCGATTGAGACTATTGTTTTCATGCTGCAAAGTGGAAGGACAATGTTGGATGCCCATCAATATTACATATAGGATAGAACTGGTTAAAAACATTCTAAATATAAATTTAACACAGAAATCTATGCAATAGCAGATCCATAACAAATATTCCATGAATAAAAAAGTGACGCAAAAAATGGAAACCATTATCATTACTGTGATGCAGAAAACTACATGTGTAACATGTACACAGATGATTTTCTGCTTACTGATAATTCCTTTGAAGGCAAAGAGTTCCTATAAACTAACATAAAAAGAATTGACTGTCAAAGATCAAAGAAAGCAAGAAAAATAGAAACGGACTGTGCATTACCTTGTTTTGATTAATTTTCTACTTACTGGTAAATAATTATAGTTTATTCTGGTAGTCCTCTAAATAAGGTTTGTTTTTTCTTTGAAAGTTACATGTAAGTCAGGTGTGAACCATTAGGGACATGAGGGGATGAACCCAATCCATACTGAGAATTCTTTGACTTTCTGTTTCAGAGTTATCCCCCCTTTGTTGAAAACCGTATAAACAAAATAGAGGCTTGAGTTTTTATTACAGATTTGTTTCCAATTTGGTGTGGTCATGAGACGACAAACTCTATCAATATTCAGCATTCTGTGACTTTCCGTACCATAGTTATTTATTCCTCCTTTTCTAGAAACCTTGTGACCACAAAAGATGCTATGTTTTTGACAGATATTTTTTTAATATTTGGTCATGGAAGGACGAACCCAATAGATATTCAGCATCTACGACTGGCTGAACCAACATTATCTCCCTTTTCAGAAATCCCTCTGAACATGATTGAGGCCAACCTTTCTAACCGACATTTTTCTGTGTTGAAGGATCCTTTCATTATCCAAGTTTTCATTTCTGCTAAGCTGCTGTTGAGACAGGGCTGTTTTATGGGCATATTCCCATGCTTTGAATGGTTATCTTTTATGAAATGTCAATATTAGAAATAATCAGATTTTAAAACACCATTTCTGCCTGGTGGTTTTTTTAGAAACATTTCTTTCTTGTATAAATATTTGGCTGAAATCATGAATGTCAGCAGCTTCATATTGATTCCTTACTTCTATAAAATGTAGAAATATTTTCTAAAAGATACATTGTTTAATTATATAATTTGTTTGATTAGCTTATGACTAGATAGTAGATAAAAATAACCACACTGGCTGTCTATAGATATTGTATTTTGATATTGATCTATAAGTATTGATTCTTATACTTGTATTCAACATGTCTTTCTAAACCTTATTTTAGCCCATTCAGTTGGCTAACTTCACACACCATATAGAAAATAGTCTTCATTGATTTTACTTGAACAACCTGTAGACTTTCTCCTTTTTTAAAGCAAAGAATATTAAAATAGCCAATTAATAGAGACCCAATTATTCCTGTTGTGTGATGTAAGATTATTGATTTTATCTTCATAAATATAAAGGTCATTTGATTGTAATAGCCTATTAATTGTATAAAATTCAGGATGGTTCTTCCAAAAAGTAATTTACTTCAGTTAATAAAAATTTCAAAAATTGATGATTAATCTGTAGGGGTTTGACCTCAACTTATAGGATCCAGTGCAGTTTGTGAGTGTGTAAAACATGTAGTTGAAAATAATGTATCTTCTTCAGTGTACAACCACAGTGAAATGTACTTTTGAAGGCTACATTTTGAATAAGTAACCCCAGAAAATCCACAAGTTTAAGCAGAGATAGCAGACCTTATAATCTACATGTATTGCACATCTCTCTCTCTCCCCCCCCCCTTCCCTCCCCTTCCCTCCCTCCAGTGGCCTACTATGTACTACTTAGAGTGCCACCTGACTGTGGCTGAGTATTTGTATAATTTATTGTAGATACAGATAATTGATATAATTAATTGTCTGTTAGTGGTATTCTATTTTAATTGTGTTGAAAGAGGCCATTGATATACAATGTAAGTACACATTAATATTGTGTGTAGATCTTATTCATTTCATTTTTCTTAGTAGGCCTACCTTTTTGTGCTAAATAATAGGTAATTCATTAGCCAGAGATCACTTTTCACCAAACCTTAGCCTACATTGAAGACTAATTTATTACAGATGTTTTACTTGAAAACCATTAGAATGGAATCCTCCCTATGCAATTGTTATAACAAGAACAAACAAACAAAAATACATACTAACCATCTAATCCCTTTTGGAAAGGTCTCTCATGGACGTCTGACCATTTGTGTTTGTTCCTGTTAACAACCAATATGAAAATACCACTCTTTTCCACCTCTGCTCTAAGATTATGTTCTAAGACTACTTAATTTGGAGACCTTACCTTTTGTTCATCAAAAGGTTTCATTTCTGACCTCAAATTTATAATAATCCAATATTATTTTCAAGTAGAATTGTGTGATTAAGAAACATGTGATCTGCGGTCTTGTAAGAATTATGGTGAAACATAGAAGATAAAGAATCCAAGGTAGTCTTAGAACAGAGGTGGGATAGAGTGGTATTTTCAAATTGCTTGTTGATAATAGGAATAGACTATTCCAAATGCAACTACTGACCAGCAGACTTCCTGAAATTGTTCTGCTTGTAGTAAAAGAGGGGAACCCTATTGAAATTCAAAGTCGCAGGTTTATTTATCTGGACTATAATACAACTTGAGATATTGACACTTTATAATACTTTGTATACAGGTTAGACTATATCAGGGCATTATGTGTGGTTTAATGGTCAAGAGCGAGGCATTAAGTAATATATTGATACCGCACAAGGTGTTAGCCGAGTGTTGTTTCAAATATTATGCAATGTCTTTAGTTCGAGACCATTAAACAACTTAAACAAACCAGCGGGGCGTTTTAAGGTTTATCATGGTGGAGGCTATACTATTTTGAGGGCCCTCTTTCGTGGGGGTGGGGGTTGGTGTGTGTCTTGATTGATGACTTTTATGCCAATGCAATGACAGCAGTCTCATTCAGTAATGGATTCGACAGTCACAATGTATAGAAAACGATTGACTCAGACTCAGGGCCCTTTCCCTTGGCCAGAGGTGCCCTTTCGTAAGAAGTGGGGCCCTTTTCTCTGCCTTTAGGGCTCCCCTAACTAGGGCACATTTTCATTTTTCTCATCCGTTTTAGCATTTTTCTCCCGTTTTATTTTTCCAGCGCCTCAGTTATAAAACGCCTTTGAAACAAACACTATGCCACACATGTGTTTCAATGAAATAATATGTCTTATGAATCCAATATTTCATTTAGTATAGATAAAGTTGCCTGTAAATTATTGAAAATAATGGTACGCCAACATCAAAGGATGATGTCACATCTGTATTTTCAATGTTGATAATTTATTAATTAATGTATGTTGGAATTTTGTTAACATATTGTAAATTGAATCAGTAATCTGTTGTTTATTTCAGTTGTTTATTGATTATTTGTGTCTATATGTAAATGATGATCATAAATAAAATCAGTCGTCGTTTTTTGTATTTTAGAGGAGAGTCGAAAAAAGCTCCCCTTAAATGAAGAAATTGAAAAAATCGCTCTCCTAAAAAAAGCTCTCCCAGTTTCGATAAGAAGAGTGATTTAGAAATTAAGGAGAGTGATCTGATATTAAAGCCCCAATAACACTCTTGTTGTAACTGTCCCAATCTTCATTCTGGTCAACAAATCGTATTATTTTAGAATATTCCAATTAAATGATGATATAAATTTCATCTTAACACACCTAATTTAAAATATTGGAAAAATTCAACCAATTGATTTGAAAAGTCTAACGTAAACCTTTTCAAATGTGACTTGGATTTTAAAATATTTTCGAACCCTCTGGACAAATAAAATAGGTTGTAATGGATAATTTACACAACAGGTAGGACATTCAACATCTAGTACTTAGAATAAGGGTATTATTTATTTTCTGGAGCTACCAAGCCAGCAAGAATGTTATTGTCCCTTTAAGAAGAGTGACTAGTTTTCTGTATATGGAAAATGGTTCTTAAGATCAATAACTTGGTGCAAGGGGTCATTCCTGTTTACATAATTGATAATGTACATCGTCTGCTAAATAATATCATTCGTTCGTAGTCGTACGGTCAAGTAAAACTTCTGCTATCGTCTATAACTACTTACGGTATTCCAATAGAAATACTTGTCGAAATTTCTAAATATATTTAGCTTGTATAATTATTTTTAGTAAACATAACCCCCATTCAAAATATAATCATAAACGCTTGAAAATTCCATCAAAATATAATCTATTTCTTCCGAAATTATTCGCATTAGAAATTTTTACGTGCCATCTCTTGTAATTTCTCACGTCTCGCGAGAGTTCTACTTTTCATTTCAGTTAAATTAACCAATAATGGCGCTTTGGCGCCATCTATTTTTAGCAACATATTCATCGGAATTTTATTACCATGTGCGATCACATAATAATCGAATACACCAAATAATTTAATTTCACAATGACAGTATGGCGGAGATCGAATACATGTCTATGATTTACAAATATGGAGAGCGATTTTCAATTTTAAGGCGAGGGAGAAAAACCGCCCCTCGGCCGACATTCAGGTGCGCGGCAGGCGCTCGCGAGCGATCGCGCGCCTCAAAAAACAATGACTGTAAAATGAATGATATAAATGTTGATTATTTGCATGATAAAACATGATTATATTGATATTCATACTTATTAATTAATTACCTAGTTTCTGATACTTTCAATTAATTAGGACTGTTTGTTTGAAAATACTTGTCAACACAAATGGCATGCACACAGAGTTTATTTCTGATATTTCACTACTTGCATCAATTGCTTTTTAAATGTTTTCAACCTATGGTCGTTTCCTTTTAAGGTTGTTAGTTTTTATCAGAAAATGACAGCAAATATTTATGTTTTCTTGCATTCATATTTACTGGCAGGTAGATTTCTTGGTTGCTGGGTTAATAATTGCACTTTATCCAACATTTATATTCAGTTGTCTTGTAAAGAATTGAACTTAAAAATTTTGATATACCAGGGGCAGACCCAGGGTGTGGGGTGGTTGATGGTGGGGCTCAGATACATAAAAACAATTCTAAAACAACACTTTTATGAAAGAAGTGTCTCAGTCTGTGCTTTATTCTTTATTATTAGATGTTGGGGTTCAAAGCAATAGAAAACGATATAGATGTATATGATAACACAATTAATGCTTTGCATCAATAAAATTGAATCAAAATGTGATCCTATTAATTCATGATAAAAACTGACGTCAAATGGGTGTTGGATTTCTTTCTTTAAAAATTCAGTGTGTATGTATGCGTACATAATTTGGAGATGATGATGGCATCATACATTGTCAACAGTCAAATTTCCATTACAGGCACCTGGCAAACCAGTAAAAATTACCGAATCCGCCCCTTTATACACAATAACAAAAGATAGAACATTAAAGTAAGCATATAACTGTTCACCAGAGGCAACTCTTTAACCTGGGGTTTGTTTCAATAAATTTTAACTAAGAAAAATCCAAATTTTAGTAATTTGATTGGATGATATTAATTGAGTTTAGTGCTCAACCAATCAGAATGTAAGTGTCTACTAAAATTAGGATTTTATCTTTAGTTAAGATTTCGAGAAACAGGGCAAATCTGTTATCCATGTGTATCAAATAAGGAATATATTAACCGGTTCCCAATAGGAAATCAGAATTCAGGCTGTTCTGTTCCCACAAATGTATAATGTGGGAAGAGTGAAAAATATTTCTTATACGGAAAATGATTGTGAAATTGTAGTTGTCTCCCTTTGCTCATGTAAATAGAATCATTTACATTATATCTGGATTTGTAACTTTTTGGGTACATCCCAACTGGATGTAGCATAATAAAAAAAGCATATAACTGTTCTGTCTAACGAAATAAAGAATATATTAAGCAGTTTTTAGTACAAAATGTAAACTTTCAAGCAGTTCTATATTCAGCTCTAGATGAAAAACCAACAAAAATTATATTACTGTATATCGTCAATATCTGGATAAAGAGAAAGACCAGACAACAAGAAGGTACATATTTACAAGTTAACAAAATATCTAAAGATGATAATTGTGAAATTGAAGTTGTTTCCCTTCCTACATGTACATGCAAATACATGAAGAATCATTTACTTTATGATAATCAGAATTTGACATTGGTTAATCATTATTTTCCAAGAGCAGCGGGTTGCAGGATTCTGAAATTCTTAAATTGATGGTTTAAAAATATACAGTACCAGTGTGATATATTTTATGACAGAGTTCAAAACTGATATTTTTGAAACTTGAAAGCTTTGGACAGAATTCACAAATTTTTCCTGTGGGATTATGTTTACATTGATCTTAGAGCTAGCATGGAACCATGCCAAAGCAGGATGTTGGTATCCTTGGTATTATATTTTCCTTTATTTTTACAGATTTGTTTCTACCCTTATAAATCGGAATGTATCAAGCTAAATTCTTTAATGTCTCTCACAGATACATGTATATTGACATTTTATCACTAAATATTGTTGAAATTGTTGGATGAACATATTTACTATCTAGTTTACTAATATAAAATTGGATAATAAGATACTTGTTCTTGTTCTTAGAAGGTATGTTGAATTTGTGTGAGCATAGTGTCTCCTTGTTCAAAATATTTGGTCAACTGTGCAAATACCAATAATGTACGCCAGAAATAAAAAAGTCAACTGCCACATATTCTTTTTGAAACCAAAATTTTGTTAAATTCATTATTTTGACATTAATCTATAAGGTTTATGCCCCTTAGCACATTGAATGGTGTAGCACCAGGTACATGTACATCTTTTCATTTTGGAATTTTTCTCATGTGGCGAGAAAGGGGTTGAGTGGCCGAATGGTTAGTGCGTGCTCATTGCATCAATCATAAGGTCTGTCGTTGAGTCAAGTGACATGGTTTTGTTTCCACGCTTGTATGTGACAAGGAGCAAAGCCCAGCTTAATCGGAGCGGGGCCCTGGGCCTATCCATAATCGCGGGGCCCCTAACCCTAATAAAAGATTATTCTATACCCTTTTGAATGGCACCCACATGTAGCACACAATTACACGGGTCTGTGATACAAGAAAAATTACGTAGTGTCATCTCCGAATCGCACGCAATGCACGGAAATGACATATTACGGCGGGGAACTGTTATAACAAGTGAAATCGCTGCTAGAAACCCTGACAGATCATCGAGTTGAACTTCACAAAGACGGTTGAGGGATAGCCGCTAGATCTATTACTGTGAATTTTTCATTTGGAATTTTAATTGTTGCTCTTTTTTCCATGAGCCGCTGGGCCCCCCCAGGCCCATGCCTAAACTGAGGCTTGGAAGATCGCTTGTCCAACCTCATGGGGTTTCTCCGATTTCCTCCCACTTCTAAAGACCCCTTACATGCAAGCGAATAAATGAATTGAAATTGAACCATATGTCAGTCCCGAAATGGCCTAGTTTGTGTCGAGTGGACATTAAAACCCCATTTCTCTCTCTTTCATGTGGTGAGGCCACTTTCTGCCATTTACGTCTTGATTACTCTTGATTCAATATATTTGTCCATCGATAGTGCTTGATTTCTATTTAGAAAATATAGAATGATCTGATACTAAATTCACTGTTGGTATTTTACTTAAAATTATTTAACGGAGCTAATCGCTAATATTTGACACAAAGGGGTCACAGCACACATAACAAAGTCTTATGAATGTATATAAACTTATTAACATTCAATCAGTTCTGTGTTTACTGTAATTTCTGATCAGATATCTTCGTCTGGTTATTCCCTAGTCTACACCTGTAGTATTTATGTCCAGCATTATTCTTTGAGTCCCTTGTTTCAAATGGTACATGAAAGGCATTATGGTAAACTTTTCATGTACCAATGGTAAAATGTTTATTTTGTCATTAATATTGGATATCAAAAGCCCAATTGTGTTTTTAATATGTGAAGACTTTAGATGATATTGAGTTAGAGATTTAGCTACTTTAACAAATATGATATTGGCTGATCAAAAAGTAGTTGGTTTTAAACACAAAAATTTTTCTCAATTGATCACCGGAAGTCTTTTGCTCAAAAAATAAACACAAGGGGATTCCTTACTAAAATTTAATTAACATTACAATACAGATTCTTATTACGGCAGCATTTTTTTACCCCTTCAACGAAAATTAATAAGGACTCAGACAGGTAATTCTCTCCCGATATGACATAGAGATATTCTTACTTATACCATTTAACCTCAATGGTTTGACCTATAAACAATTTAGAAATTTGTGGACTATTTCAATTTTTTTAGCTCAAGGGAAAAAGTGTGTATTAAAAAAGGAAAAGGATTTTATTCAAGGTAATGTTTGCTTCCACCTTAGTAATATCGGAGACATGTGAATTTATGTCTTTTGTGGTACCTCTTCCATCTTTCTAAAACAGTAGATCAATTTTAGAGTATGGACTGAAAAAATAAATGCGTATTAAAGATGTCTTTGTCGATAATTTTGTCTAGACACATTATCAAATTATTATTAAGTTTTTCAAAAACCTAATTAGTATCACCCTATATCTCATAAAATTGTGTACTATTGTCAGACATGGTTGGCTAAGATGTAATTCAAGATGACACTTCTATATATCTTTTCAGTTTGATTCCAGACTAATCAAGCGTTATAAAGTATACAGTTTTCATCATAAAATAACCATCTGTGAATTTATCTTTTAAATTTTTGTCCCCTGCCTTTTGAAGAAAGTATTTTCTGCTTAGGCTAAGTAGAGATAAGCGATTTGATTGGTTGATGTTTTGAGGCACAATATACATGTAACTTTCATTATAATTGAGTGTTAGTGATGAAACTTGGTCTATAGTTTCACTACAGCAAAACCTTGATCCACCCTTGGTATCTCCAGTGTTCTTATTCTGTTTTACTCCACTATACCCTGGGTTAATCCATAAGGTTTCCACGATTTCAAATTATCTGCCTGATGAGAGTTAATTCCCTTTGCCAACTTACTTTCCAAATTAACAATGTATAGGATTGGTTGATAAAAATAGCACAATCATCAAAGGAGGATAATTTTAAAACGTGTCTCCCCCATAGATTAACGGAATAAAACCACTGGGGTTACCGAGGATGAGTTTGATCATGAATATTTACTATTTAGGTTAAATATAGCTAAGAAGTTCAATTGCTTGATGCTTAGCAAAAAGTTAAACATTCAATTGATTGATATGATTTTTCTATACATTTTGTCAAACATCGCCAGGATTTCAAACTTTATAGTTTCAGTCAAAATTTAATCTTATTAAAAGGTACTTGCTGCATTATTGAGATGAAAAAACATTATTGCACTTGTTTATCATTGTGGTCTATCTGACAATCTGGGGGTGGGCTTGTTTTTCTCATTGTCTGCCAAATTTGTATCCAAATATGATTATGAATACTGTATAACATTCATATTGACATGTCTATTTATTTGAAATATCAAGGCACTACTCAAAATGATTGAATTTGTTTGTGAACGTCTGAATGTGTACATTATTTTTACTATAAGGGTATATGCTATATTATAATGTTATTGAAAGGTCATGATATAAGTTACTTCATTAGTAAAGTTATAAATAAGTATGTTTACTGTGAGTTCGATGAAAACCTAGGATACAGAGAACTATAATTGAAAAATCAATGCTTGAAATTACAGGAACTGCTAATTATTTTCTATTTAACCAAGAGAGAAACTGAAAACACTTTAGAATAATGATCAGTCTTGCATGTACATATGTTTTTTATTTTGTTTTAGCTTATTGTTCCCCAAGCAAAGTGTGGTTCTAACATACATTTATTATTGATTAGATGTTCATTGATTTGGATGCCTTAAACAAACAGTTAATAAATGACTACTTGTCTACTCAGTCTAACAGATATCCCATCTTTAAAATATTACAATGAAACTCAACATATTAGAGAGCCATTAGACATTTTTATCTGCATTTTTAATGAAATTTTTATTGTGTATGTTTTATTTTATTTGGATCGTAGCTTTCAATGGAGTGGTAGTTGATTAAGTGCCTGGCTTCCAACGTCGTCATGGTAATGGGGTCTCAGGATTTTGGATCAATGAATTGATTTTCCCTTTCTCCTACTTCTAGCTGTAGAACTACAACCAATTCTGCAATATTCTTGGATAGAGTTATTGCTAGGAGCTTTATTCAGTTTCATCATAGCTAACAGAATATTACTCGTTTTCGTGCTTCTTCGTATTTGCAAGCGATACACAATTTACCGTAGTTAGGCCAATTTGGATTGTCTTTGCCCGTCTCCACCAGAAGCAGAACAAAATTTTGTTATTTTGATCTGATCTGATCTGTTATGCTATTTAAGTTAGGAGCATAATGGAGATTCCAGGTAATTAACTTTATTTAATCATTTCTGTTTTATTTACAGAGATATTATTACGTGTTAGGATAATTTTGTGTATGTGAATAATGATTTGGTGGAACAAAATAAGAGATCAGTGAACTAAATTCTTTTTGTTTTACATTAATCATGTTCATGAGGCCAGCATTGAAAGAATGACATGGGTGTGGATTCATATTTAAATATTTGATGTCTAATGAATGACCTTGAGTAATGGTTTGATAGATGACTTCTGCTTTGTATAAATGGATTAAAATGTATGTTTTTAAAGGATGGATATTTATAATAACTGAACTCAACTGCAAGGATAAATCAATGTCATGTTATAGAAACCATCTTTGTAAGCAGTATAGATTTTTTAGTAAGTTTTCGAATAGTGTATGAGAATGTGTAGGTGGTTATTCGGGTCAAATCGAATGTATATTGATCATCGTCTGTGTAGTAGTCTCAGGGTGAAAACTGACAGAACTCGACAAACAAAATAATTTTAGATGAGAAATTGTTCCAAACTTGTTTTGAAATAGGTACTGTAGTTACTTAGAGGCACCATAAAATAAATTATATAAAAGGGATGGTAGTAGCATTCGATCATTACACATAATTCAATTTCTGTGTTACTTAAAACCAGGGTTCTTATTCCATTTTGAACCAAACCGACGAAAATATGGTCAAATGATGAAGTACCGGTAGGAAATGTGTTTTGCAATTATTATATTCCATTTCCTTTAATATAATGTTTAATTTTAAGACAGCTCAACATTTGGTGCTTAAATTATTATCTGTTAGGTGAATAGCATATTTCTCTATATTTTGCAATTTAATTTGGATTGTTTAATCCTAAATGAAACCCTGTCTACTTCTGTAAGTCAATCACTTCTGTATAATCCTAGATTTTAGCTTTAGCAATCTCCTTTTTCAGAAATTACCTGAATGGATTAATTTTTGTTGTTTGATTAAATGAAAAGAAAAACATACAAGAATTTTTAATTTGAGATCCAGATTCTTTGTTATTCATTTGAAATACTGAACACAATGGAACATGCCGACCATCATTTATGCAGAAATTCAACAAATGACCATGCCTGCCAAGTTTTATGGTCAAAGAACGACAGATAAAATCTATAAGAATAAATCAAAAATCATGTTGATCAATAGAGGATATAATTCTCTGCATAAGTAGTATTTATGTAATATAAAACATCAATATCAGAGCTTGTATCTCGTATTCAGCTTTTCTTTCTCACACTATACAGTATTATATTTTAAACTTGAAATATCTCATATTTTAGAATGAAGCTATGTTTACACTTCGTCACAGATAGCTTTGTTTTGGAACAGTTCTGTCTCCAGACCTCTATAAAATTCGAGAAATTTGGCACTGTTTGCATTACTATATAGTATACATAACCTTTGTTTGAACTGTTCCTGAAACACCAAATGTGGAACTCATCACAGAAAAGTTAATTTAACTCTTAACTGACCCACGTTGACTTTTGTTGACACCTATGACGTTACCTTTAAGTACCCACAGCGACTTTTGTTAACAAAACCAGTTAGCCGAATGCAACGTTCCTAGTGCAATGAGAGTTACTTCCCTTATAAACAGACAGCCTTTTCTCATTTGTTTACTTCCTGTTTGACATTTTGACAGTTAAAAATCTTAGTGTTTCTTCTTGAAAAATTATAATAAACTGTGTTATGTGTAGGCCTATACGACAACATTCTCCTTACGACGGATTACCATCCCTACAGTGATTTAGATTTTATCGGTGGTGTAGGCCTAGATATTTATAGTTTTGCGTTAGAACGTGATAGAAACTAGACTAATCAACTAAAATTTTAATTACTTTTAAGTTTTAATAAGCTAAAAATTAAAAGAGATTCATGATAAATGATTTTTAGTTCACAAAAACCGAACAAAAAAAAAGAAGAAATAACCATTAGGTCTATGTCATACTCCGCGCAGTGTTGCGTCTGATTAGAGGTAATCCAACTACACACTGCTATTATGAGTGGATATTGTTGTGTTAAATTTTGATTGCTCAGTAGTCCGTCTACCAACCAATCACGAGCTGCCAATACTCGACCAAATATGTTTACATAACGTATACGTCATGACTCACGATTTTATTATGCCTAATTAACCCGTGCATAGCAGAATACTGCAGTAAAACTAATTGTGTGACAAACGAGGCTATCAAGTCGAATGAAATGTAAACAATACTGTTTGGAAACGAACATACTTTCACCGTTTTAATACCTTAAATCACTGTCCAAAGTTTTAGGGAAGACCCAGATGAAACGAAGGACTGTTATGTTGCTGTACTTAAGTGATAGCTTTCATTGAACGGAAAGAATAGACACACTCCCGCATAAGTTCAACAAACAGACGCTATTCCAGCAATGGTCAGAGAGGGATTTCTCGGGCCATTGCTTCAGGAATATGGGTCTATGTAGGCCTAAATGAGCATGAAGAAATGTCTAAATTATTGACTTCAAACCTCTGGGTCATTTAAGAGTAGTCTCCAATGCATGTTACCAGAGCAATCTGGTTACAATTTATCTTCTTATTACTGACTATTTTTGAGTGACCTAATTAAGATCTTGTAGAAGTTAGTAATCTCATCACATTATTCTACATACGGTAGTCACTCGTGTCTCTTATAGATAATCTTTATTACAACTTCTTGGAAATAGAGTCAAGGTTGATATTGACTCCTACATGTACATAGAAAAGCATTCACGGAGCAGAGAGTGTTTGTTCATAGAAATAACCTGTATGCGTTGACATATTGTTATGGTTGATTTTGACTCATACGCAAAAATTCTTTCTGAGAGCGGATAATGTTTTTACTAAGAAATTTTAACGGTGCCATTCTCAAAAAGATCCACAGACAACCTCACTTCAGAACAGAATGCTTATGTGTGGACGGTTCAAAGTACTCAAAATTAAACTCTTAGGTTCTCGTAACTGTTCCTGACACACATTAAACTTAATGTCAATGAGGGTTTAAGAATATGTTTGAATCGTCTTTGATTAATTACACATTAGAAAGCGTGAGAAAAAAGTCTGAGCCAGCCATGATTTTGTTCTATAAAAATGAGCAGCGTGCCTATTATGTCAGTTGAAAATAGGATTATGTTTCAGACATAAGATTATTAAATTCCGTTCTATTTGGGATTTAATGGGCAATATTGACTTAAAAGCATTATGGCGAGGTCTTTATTGAATTATTAGATCAAATATTGTTACATACATGGGCAGATGACAAGATTTCTTAGCTTACAGATACTTTATGGGAGATAAGATAAATAGATGACAGTTCTCTCTATAATATAATAGTTAAAGACTAGATAGTGTAAAGGTTATTTGCTGAAAATTTCAGTCGAATTGATCTACTATGAGCCGAGAACAAAGTGGGTGAAATTTTCGCATAGCCTCGGTCATCATTACTAAAATCATTAATATAAACAGCATAGTCTCGATTGTCCACTTTATTAATTTAATTATCAATAGCCGTTAAGCGGCATATAGGAATCTAATCCAGCCAACATTGAAGGCTAGCCTTGACATCAAAAGTTTATTATGGTCTGGATAAGTTAATTAATGTCTAATTGATTATTTAGATAACATTTCAGGCCTAAAGAAAGACTTGTAATAAGCAGATTTTGCTCTTGCATAATGCATATTTAAACTAAAAGATATTTTTTGAAATATGTTGCTATTGATTGACACAGTTTAGGTCTTGCAAAGGTGGGATCATATCATTGGAGAAATTTTCAAAAAGACCCTATTTACATTATTGTTGTTAAAATGCATGTACTGGAGGTTTTAAATATCATTTGATTCTATCAAGAATCTTGGTATGAGATCAGTAGTAATAAGATGAACTCCTAATTTGTTTTAACATACAGAAGAATTAATCCATTATGTATGAAGTAGTGTAAGAAAATTAACTATTGATTTGTACATAGCCTAAAGATACCTCCATTTCCGTTTTTATCATATCATTAATAAGAAATAAATTCCAGATCATTCAGATTGTTGACTTTTGTACTTCAAAGGGACACTATTTTAAGGCAAATTTTCAGACCAAAATAAGAAATGTACCAGAATGTAAGTGTTTTTGTTGAATTAACTATGAATGCTTAAGACGGAATGCTACAATTGAATGAAACCCCTATATTAAATACTTCATATAGTTTTAAAAATAGAAAATATGTCATAATATACAAAACACTGAATTTGATCAAAATGATTGGAATTTAAAATCATTACTTATATTTCTTTTTTCTTGTTAAGGGAGTCACAGTTAATCAGTAAGTAAAAAATAAGGCATCTGACTCGCTAAACAGGAGATCCCAGGTTCGATCCTGGAGTTGGCAGAGAAAGTTCCTTGGGCTGAAGGATGGGGGATCTGAGCAAAGTACTGTGTTATACATTCGGATGGAACAAAAATGTGGTCATGTTCAGACTTTGGCATGCACCAATGTCTGGGCAATATTTCTGTTACAGGTATTGCGTGGTGCACGGTTTATGCCAATCTTCATTAATCAAGTTGGTGCAGAAAAGTATTTCTTGTAAATCAATAATATTACAAATTTAAACAGACAAAGGTATTATTAAGTAAATGTCAAGCCACAAAAATTACCCACCTAATGTGATTTATTTAGGGGTATTTTTCTGTTGGTATACATTCTATACTTCCTCTCTGTCTGCTGTTAACAATTATTGTTTACATACATGTTTTATGGTAATTGAATTCTAGGCTCTGGCTCGTTATATTTTCATCTGTTTAGAAAATCCTAAACATATATTCTCTGTAATACTCTATTATGTATAAACTTTTATTTTCACCCTTATTTATAAATAACTTATGCGGTTTCTGTTCACACTGCTAAAATATAACAATTTTTATCAACTGTCAAGATGGAAAGAAATATAACAAAATTAGTCTAAAGGTTAATTTACTTTATACTTTTAATACACTGAAACAATGTCTGCACTGCAAAGCGTGGATGAAAGAAATAAATAAGACAAAAATGGTGGTTTAAGTATTGTTTTCGTTGATTGTGAAATGTCAACCCTATTTCTCTGACTAATAACACAAAGCATTACCGAGGAATATTATGTCCTTCATACATCTTATTCAGTTTAACCAATTCTCAAGAAAGTGTGTGTGTTTTGGATTTTGATTTTTTTATCATAATGAATATTCTTACACAAAGCCCAGCTGAACCAGAGCGGGAGCCCGGGCCTGACTAGAACCGCAGGGCCCCAAACGCGACGAAAAGATTATATCATATCCTTTTACGTGACACGGAATTAAACGATCTGTAATACAAGAATAATTACATAATATCTGATCACATACGAAATCTATTCAGTTCCGAATGGCATACAATGCGCGGAAATGACATATAACGGCGATTACCGTGAAATGTTCATCTGGTATTTGAATTTTTTCTCTTTTTGTCATGAACCGCAGGGCCCCCTAAACTGTGAGCGCTGGGCCTGGCGAATTAAGTCACTTTTCCCATTGACTCCAATTAAATAAAACAGGGGTTTCATGGCTTGTCATATTGCCTCATTAATACAAACGAATGAAGATAATTTGATGATATTAAGTTACAACTAATGATCCATTGTTCTGGAGATACTAATTAAGTGATCATTGGATCCTTCAGGTATGACCATAAAATTAATTTATTTGAAAATCAGAGTAGTCTAGCTTAAACATGTATAGTACCATAGATCATAACTTTATAAAGTTACTGATACAAAGTCTAGGGTTTTACTTTGATCTTAGACTTGTACATCACAAGGAGTAGGGTCACCTGCCTAATTTCCCGGATTTTCTCATCTGTATCCTGTCCAGTGGTGGACAAGGCTTGACGATTCCCCGAGCTAACTCCTGAATTGTATGCTCCCAAGACTCAAGTATACATGTTGGGCATGAGTGATACTCAGAAATGTATCTCAAAACAGATTAAAGACTTGCATTAGGCAGATTTTGCTCTTGCATAATGCATGTTTAAATAAACTTATTCAAAGTAAGTAGGGCAACTTGTACAACAAAGTTAATGGTAATTTCAAATTTAAAATAAATTGAGTATAATTACTCTCTTTGATTGGGTGCCTCCCTGAAAGGGAAGCTAGTATAGGGTCCACCACCCGCTTTGACCTCTTTTCTGCATGCCACTGATCATCCCCCTTAAACTGATATGGTTTTTTTTAAACCATCCTTGCCAATTATCTACCATCTGTTCTTTTTAACTACATGTTGTTGATCTGTATATTCCCCTGTTATAGAACGTGGCAGAGTGGTAACATATAATCTAATTGGAATTGAACATTTTTTTTTGTATATTCAGGTTAATTGTATTATGAAAAAAGCTCTTGACTGCGCTGTATTTATGAACAGATAGTTTTATGCTAGTTGCATATCAGTATAAACGTAGTTAGCATTGAGAAGTCAGCTAAAGGATCTGCCCGTGAAGTAAAATCTTTCATTATAAGAGGTATTCTGTTTGATTACAATATCTATTCAAAATATCTGTTTAAAACGTTTTGGTTCAGTACCAAAAAAACAAATGTTCTACAATAAACTGTGTGTGTTCTCTACATTTATATTACAGCAGTAAATCTTTTGTGAATGATTATGCTGTTGCTTAGAAAGGATTAGCAGATTTGAATATAAGCTGATATTAATTGATCTACATGTAGTATTATAACATAATGCTGTAACAAATTACACGGAATGATCAAATTGGTCATTTGTGTCTATAAATGGATGCCATGAGATCAGTTTCTATTTGTGATCTAGGAAATAAATGAAAACTTGTTGCTATAACTAGATTTCATCACAAGCTGAATATGGTGACCCAGCCAATTATTATACTGGTCATTGCAAGGAACTACAAGAAACGACAATAAAGTACAACAATGTGACAACATATAGTGAAGATTTATTTGCAGGAGATTTGCAATAAAATTGAAATTCGGCCAAAATATTTATGTTATATTGTATAGGTTGATACAGCTTGACCAAAATTACCGTTGATATTTGGAGGATATTGTAATTTTCAAATTAATTTCAAATTTAATAGATTATTAAAGAAATGCAGGAACACATGTTTCATAACATCCAAAAATATCGATATTATCAAGATGACATGCCAATGAAATATAATACCATCAATCTTAAAGGGTATTGAAAATAGTACAAAATGACTAGAACTAGAAGAGGCAGATTTAGGTTGTGGTATAGGGAACTACTGATAACATGTATTTCTCTCTAATGTGCATGTTGTTAATCAAAATCATCCATATTATTGGTTTTTCAATATTAAACAATCAATATCTAGATTACTGAAAAACATGGTTACACTAGTATTTTTTGTAAAACAATTCAACGGCTTCCTTTTGACCTTTATTGGCGTCAAATCAGTTGACCAGTTTAGAGTTAAAGAAAAACAGGAACAGCCATTCTAGATTATTGATTTTTCTAACTCGGCATAATTATATGTAGTTCCATAGTAGAAGCAGGATAGCAGAGTGTAGGAATACCTACTAGTGTTGGAGATATAGCAACACAAATTTCTAAATTATTTAATAATTATTGACTGTCAGGTTCTATCTTTGGGTTTGTATCCATTTGTATTCTTTTGAAATTGTTTAATGCACTGTAACTACATTAGTGTAACTACATGTACACGTTGTTTGATCATGATAAACATTCATATTTCAGTTTATATAATATAGATTGGTTGAAATGATGGCTGCATACAATGTTAGCACATGTATAGGCTACTCTATCAAGTGCATGGCTAATACCTGTTTATGTTTAAAAGATGCTTTATGTAAGAGCCAAATCTGCCTATTGTAGATCTTTTGGGGATTTCAAATGTTACATGAATTATTATTTAGACATTTATTCACATGACAAGCCAATAATCAGATGGATGATATAGTAAGAGGATAATGTCTACCATATCTTTGTTTAGTGTTAAAATAGGTAATCGAGACTTTGTTTAATGTTGTAGCAACAATATTACTTGACAATCAATATGATTTTGGCTATATCTTGTCAATACTGCAAACATTTGTAAGGTCACTCAGAAAAATGCATTTTACTAGTAACACATTCATTTTTTATGATCTTTTATAGCAAGAACAGTCAGCTCTTTACCCATAAATTTTGCATTATTTCAGTTTGATTGTTGTTACAATTGTTATTCAGTGATAACAGCAGTAAGATAAGATAAGATTTTATTGTTCGGAAACATCCATGAAATGAAATAGGGTTTAACATACTACTGCTTTCATTACGGACAGCATACAGTATAAAGAAAGATGTACGTAATTAAAATTCTATTTTAATAAACGTATAATGCAATACAGGCAAATTTTTAATGAAAATAATACCAGGACTTTTAAGACCAAAACTCTTGCTATTGATCTATTATTACTAACCAGAAAATGAATAAATCACCATCTGTCAATTTGGGGGTGTTAATTGCTACCTTCCTCCATAATTAGCATGTTATTGTTGCAATGCCATAATGGTGTCACATCATAGCCCATAACAGAAAGACATGTATAATTAATGAGAAGCTTTCAAGTTATCAGCTTCATTGGATAATATTGACCATAAGTCTATTTTCCTGATGAATATCATTCTGCATAATTCTTAGACATGGACCAGCACTTATGGGGCTGATTCAGTTGTGCATACTTTATTTCCCATATCTTAAGTACAATTTGTATTAATACAGTAAGTATACTGGTATATTACAACATTTATACTTATGGATGTTACAGGCTCATATCTTATAGATCATGTTTTGTCTATATAATGATATACAATAGACAAGATCATGGAATTAAGGTATGAGATAATCGTTAAAGCCACTGATCGTCATTTGAGGGATTTTACAAACTACAATATTGTACGAGTCTAATCTCAAAAAGGAATATCGGTTCAAAATGGATCAATTCTCATTTAAATTGAAACAAAGATAAAAATTGTTGGAGTGCCCAAATTTAGATTTGCCGTTGATTCCATAAAGCGATTTGGTTTTTGAATGTTAAATACTGTGTAACCAAGAGTTTAAAATATACTAGTTTTCTTATATGAGAGTCGGGGTTTGGGCTATGTCTTGGAAAGCGTAAGTAGGAGATGAATTATAAGTGTCTCTCTTTTGTGGACCCAGGTGAGATTGTCCGTTGTATTAAGTGGATGGGTAGGCCTGTCACCCCTCGGTCATGTGTCTTTGTTGAATGAGCGGTTTCTTAAAATGTTCGCAACATTTGGCATCGTCTGCAAATGATATAAACATACCAATGCTACATATCCATATGAACATGTAGAAGTTTGAGTTGTGTATCAATAGCCATTTTATTTCAGATTTTTTTACTTTTTCTGTTTTGAGAATAAAGATATCATTATTTTTATAAATATTTCGTATTTTTGCTATGCGAGTTGACCAATAACTCACTCTCTTTGGTATCTTGTACAAGCAATTCTATACAAAGTTTACTGACCAGTTAAATTTGTCCATCTTCAAAAATTAATTAACTATGGGGATAATTGGCTTTGGAAAATAGTGATAAAATATCTGATTCTATGGTAATGCTCAACCTGATTAATATACAGATCTATATTTCGTTTTGTTTTTTTTATATTTTTGATGGTTTAGACCAGGGTTCTTAATCCATTTTGAAATGAACCGGCCACGGACACAGGTCGTAAGAGCAGTTTTTTACCAAAGGACGTCAGACATTGTGTTCAATCCGCCTTGACGTTTCTAGTGGTTTACCCACAGTTCTGTGCATCGCACGCCAAGAACTAGTCATAACAGACCGTTTCATTGGTTTGTCCCTCACTTAACCAGAATGTTGTTAATATAAAAACTGTTCATATCCTAGTGTAGTAAAGAGAAAATTTCAACTATAAAAAATGAAATGAAATAGGACCTGTGTTTGAATCAGATTGTGGTAATACTGGGACATACGAAAAACTTAGTTTTGTAGCAATAAATTTTAACCACATTACAATCCAATATAACTATAAGAAATACCACGTTCTGATCACTCCTTCTCCAACCAACAATATGATGACCAAATTGAATTTAGTTTTTGCCAAATCTGGACAAACTTATCTTCTTGGTTTAACTTCAAGATTAATAAAAGTAATAATAATAAAAACCAGAATAGAAGGAATCTTGGGACTACTACCCTGCGGTCTGAAGTATGTCCAGACTCCAGACATTCAAAATGGGGACAATTTAATATAAATGCCAATATGCCTTTATTTGAACAGAAATTACTGTGTTTATAAAAACAACCTGATTTTTCTTTTATATTTTTCAGATTGAGTTTCAGCCCCAATAGAAATGTCCACAGGCTCATGGGATGATTCATCAACTCTTGTTAAAGACCTTCCTTCCCCTACTAATAATGATAAAGATGACGTTTTTGGAAAGAAAACAGATACTCCATCTCATGTAGCCCAGATTCCTTCAGATCCTAAACATAAACCATTTACAGCATCCCCTGTCAAATCTAAGAAATCTAAAGCTGCAAAAGGATTAGGTTTTCTTCTCAAAGCAAGAGAGGGTGCCAAGAAAAGGTCAAAATCCCCGTTAAAATCACCATCTAAATCACCGTCTAAAGAAATATTAACCTCAGAGCTGACAGATGAAGATCTTGCTGCAAATGAAAAACTCAAAGTCAAATCTGAACACTGGCAGGCCTTTATGCACATGCAAGATAGAATAAAATCTAATGTACTGAAAACACAAACTGCCTTACTACAAACTGGACGTATATCTCCCTCTGGTAGAGTTTCACCTTGTAAACCTGATAAAGAAGATCATACTTCATCTCCTTGGACACAGTTTGACAAAACAGAGTGCGATTATCAAAGTGATTCCCAACAATATTATGACAACTCTTATCAAGACGATGTAACAGATGATTTCTTTTGTGATCAAGTAGTTCCTGATGCTAATGATGACTTTACTTCTTTGATCCCATCTTTGCATGTAACAACTTCGAAACATTCTTCTAAACAAGGTGATAGTCGTAGATCTAGCATGGAGCAGCAGAATTTAACTGATGTTTTAGAATTTGAGAACATTGAGAAAACTGAAAACAAAGATCCTTTCGGGTTGCCTGTCAATCAATCTAATGGCAATTCTGAATCTCAGCCATCTGTTGTAATCAGTGAAGATCTATTAGGACTAGAAGACTTCCTAGGATCAGGTAGTGTACAATCTACTCCTCCAGTGCATGACTCTGGTAATGATTGGTTTTCAGGCTATAATTCCTCTGTTCAAAGCAGTGCTCAATCATCATTGTGCTCTAGTCCAACTGGTTTTGATCAGGATTTTTTAAATGACCCTGGAAGTACTGCTGTTTCTGACTTGGCTAGGAGTCTTGTTGATGATTTCATGCAGTGGGGAGCAGAAACAGCTGAAAAAGATATTGTACCATTACCAATCTCTACAAATCCTTTTCATACCCCTGCATTACCTCCCAAAGGTGTTCGTGTACCTCCAACTACTCCTGATATTTTTGATCCTTTGAAATCTTGTACTGACAATACAATGGATGAAATTTGGGGATCACCAAGTGTTAACCAGAATACACTTAATGTTTTCCAAAATTTTGGCTCTTCAGAGTCTACAAATATACAAATGTCAAATACCTCTCAATCTGTGGCCACAAATGTTGATAATAATGTGGATGTTTTTGGTACAAGTGCTGCAAGCGACTCATTTGGAGTAACTAAATCATTTGGTACAACTGACTCTTTTCATAGTCCTCCAGTTCCCTCATCAAATAATTCAGCCATAAACGATGTTTTTAATCAATTTAGTGCATCACCAGTGAATTCCCCTATCAAAATAGCAAGACAACCATCAGGAAAGACCAAAAAGCATGACCCATTTAGTGCACTTTTCAAGGCAGCGAAAGATCCAGCCGCAAAAGTAAATGATGACGAAGACGAACCAATGACACTATCAGCTTTGAAAGCTAAAGCTGATCATTTAAAGGGAAAAAGTGATACCCAGTCTGATATTATTTCGCATAACATTTCCAGTATTGATATAGAATCTGTATCAAAATGTACTAACTCAGATTCCGATCCTTTTGGTATGTCTGTTAATCCTGTGAATTCAGACTTTTCTAATCCGTTTGATAGTGCACCAAGTTCAGACCCGTTTTATTCTGATCAAAATCAACAAGCTACACAAGGAGTTACTAATAACAATCCTGACCCTTTTGATGCCTGGGACAATATTCCTTCAAAGGCTGCTCAAGTTACAACAACAGATCCCTTTATGTCAGTTTCAACAACCAAAAAATGTTCTCAAATGGAGTTAGAGGATGATGATTTTTTCAGTAGTCGAGGCCAATCTGCAGCACCATTAAATGATGCCTGGGGTGCTATTGATTCAGGGATTTCTCCTACTGTTGCTAACCCATTTCAGGATGATCTGTTTACTGCTGATCACATTCCAATGCAGACTGAAAACGAAATGTCTAACGATCTTAGTTCCAAACCGAAAAATCCTTTCCTGACAGCAAGCTTTGAAAATATTGCAGCTGAAAACAAAAACACACAACCAAGTTTATTTCTTGGAGAATCTACATTTGGATTAACTACAGATTCTCAAAATTCACAGATGTCCAGTTCTCCTTCAAGAAAGTCAGCAACTAAGAGTGAGACAGAATCTAGTGATCCTTTTGATCCTTTCCAGAATAGAAAAGAAGATCATGGTCAGGAAACCCAGGCAATGGATTTTCTTGGAACTCCCGAAAAACGAATGTCAACGTCAGATTATGATAATCTTGACGAGGATGAGAAGGAAACATTTAAACTTGAGATAAAAACTTCAGCAAGGCCACTTTTAGAGTCTGGGCCAACTCCAATGCTACCTCCTCCACCAAAGCCCCCAAAGTCTCCCCAACTTCCTTTTAGAGAGAATCCTTTTGATAGAGATTCCCCACCAGAAGAAAATTTTGCTAAATTTGAGGTGGTAGAAGAGGAATTGAAATCTAAACCACCTCCAGAACCAAGAGAGCGAATCATGAGTACATCTACTGAAAGTAGCACACCAGATGATGAAGAGGATCATTTACCTTTAGAAGATTTTCATCCTCGTTATGAAAAGGAAGGTTGGAAGTTGATGCTGAGACAACCCACAAAAAAGAAACTTGCTGGAAATAGATTCTGGAAACCAGTCTTTGTCAAAATAGTTAAAATTAAGGAAGGCTTAGCACTTCAGCTATTTACAGAAGACAACCAAAATGACCCATTTCAAGAATTGCCTTTACAACCATGTTATATGCTATCAGATATGTCATTACAACAATATGATCAATTTGGTAAAATTCACACAGTTAAAATTCAATATGTCTTTTATAGAGAGCGTGTTGGAATTCGTCCAGAAAGAATAACACCTTCTTTTGTTAGGAAACCTAAACCCACAATGATTCTTGATCATGCCCCACAGATGTCAGAGTTACTAAAGTTTGGAAGTTTAGATGAAAGCAATTTAAGCTCATTTGTTTGGGAAGTTGAAGATGCTTTCATGAAGCTGGAATCCTACAGAGATAAAACTCTGTCCTACACTAAAGATGAAGTGACTGCTGAAGTGTGGGAGGAATATGTTGCTCAAATTGACAAATTAGGACATGTAAAATATCATAAGGGTCGTTGTAGACTGTTTTTCTTGGCATTTGTTACTGGTATGCCATGGTGTGAATTGGGATTAAATGATAAGAGACGAAAGGGAAGGGAAGTGGTGGGAAGACATGATATCATACCAGTTAAAACAGAGGATTGGATAAATATTGAATCTCCTGAGTTTCATTGCTCGGTAGATCTAGATGAGTATGAGCGAACCCATACCATCAAATTTCATCCATTAGATGCATGTAAGTTTGAATTGTGTAGGTTTCGTGTGAGACCAAAATATAACCGTGAACTTCCTCTTCAAGTAAGGTGCCAACAAACTCTCAAGGATCGCCATTTTGAAATACGATGTGATATGTTAGTGACTGGATATCATGCTAATACCAAAAAACATGGTCAGTTTCCTTGTGAGGACATCGAGTTACGTTTTACTATTCCCGATACATGGATTTATTTGTTTAAGTATGAAAAGAGATTTGGTTATGGATCTTTCAAAGCATCTGCAAGAAAACCTGGAAAGATAAAAGGATTAGAAAGGATAACTATGATGGCTCAAGGATCTTTAACACCCACTTTAATGGAAGCATCTTCTGGAACAGCCAAGTATGAAAATCTACATCATGCTGTTGTTTGGAGAATCGCCAGACTCCCGGAACGAAATCAAGGTAAGTTCTTGAAACTTAATAAATAATCCAACTTTTAGCATATCTATCCATCTGTTAAATTTCACAAGCTGTACACAACAAATCCCAAAAGCAACTTTTTGACAAATCTAAGAACAATAATTCCAAGAAAAATTTGTTTGCTAATTTGGCTAAAACAGAAAAATTTAGCTGAAAGCTCTTATACATGTACAATGTATGGTGTTTAAAGGTTTAATTCTTAAAAAGTGTCAAATTTTATGACACCTAAAATTATTCTGCGGGTTCAGTTTCATTTCATTGCCTATCAATATCGAGACTCACCAATACAACTCAATGTTGCTGATTTGGATGGGTCAGTTTGTTTAAAGGGCCAATCCCGATAACTTTCTGAGGAATAAAACTGCTTAATTTTGTGTTAAAATACCTTAAAACCCATTACCTAAGGCCTACCAACTATCACGATATTTGTGATACTCTTGTAAATAACTTAAATCTGACAGTCTTCATCTGGAAATGGAGACTGTTGTATTATACAGTATCTGGATAAAACCAGACTTTTTTCTATCAAAATATGTAGGTGAAATTTACCTTTTGTTATCAAGCACAGTACTTGGGTCATTCACTGTATAGACCTCTCAAGAAATGTGAATCGATTATCAGGTCACCCAATGAAAAAATTGACCCAAAATCTTAAAAGGGTTACGTGTCCGGATAAGCAGTGTTGATGTTCACGTCCAAACGACTCAATATTTTGAGCTGAAATTTTGAGACAAGATAAATACACCATGCCTCTATATTTTGGTCCATAAATTTCATAAACTCTCGGCCTTTAATTTTTGAGACTCTGTTCTTATCGGGATTGTCCCTTTAAATGGGTATTTACAAACTATATTAAGGCCCCCGTAACTGCTAAAGCTGTGATACTGTATAGAGCACTGTTTTAACAGAATAAAGTGGTAATATTGATTGTAGTTGTAAAGTGGCAGACACCAATAAGTTATTTATAACTTGTTAATAGCTGTTAATAAAGGCTTGGAAAATGTCTTAAAGTTTTTTGGTTATAGCAGATTTAAAGTTCTTATTAAAATAAGGTGGATTGTAAGAACATAATGTATAAATTCTTTATGCAAAGCAATGGGATGGGTAAATTAACTCTTTCTCAACCCTGTGATGGTAGAACCTCTCATTTAATACATTAAAATAGCTCGAAAAACATTTTTTTGTATTTTTGTGCCAGTCGCTTGCAATGTTTGATCATTTGTAAATGGTACAATGTTTTTTACTGCTGGTCACGGCGGGATTTCAGTCAGATTAAAAACGGGCATATAGAAAACTTAATCTAAGACGTATATGTGATGCCTGTTCGTTGATGTGGATTATAGATGAGACAGCATTAGACTTAAATTAAAACATACCAAAAATGTTGGTCACACCTGTAGCAGTGATAACAAAAACAAAAAGCAAACTTTTCACTATTAATTCGATTCAGATGACATATTTATATACCAGTACATTGTAGTAAATTTTGGCCATTTTGGTTTCAATTTTTTTTTATACGATATCCTGATTATGTCATCATCTCTATATAAATAATAATAACATTGAAAGAAAACGCTTAGTTATGGAACGCCATTACTGCCTTATGTGGCTATTTATTAGATGATTATGTAGTTTTGTTATTACATGGGGTGATTCTATCGTTAAGTGCGCTGATTTCAACATTATATGAGGTGGTTTTGGCATCAAATTTAGTGGTTCTGTCATTATATGCGCTGATTTTGTCGTAACATGCGGTGATGTTGACATTATGTGGTGGTCATTTCATTACGTGATGTGCACATTTCATCACGTGATGTGGTTATGTCATTACGTGAGGTGGCTATATCATTATATGATGTGGCTATGTCTTTACGTGATGTGGTTATGTATTACGTGATGTGGCTATGTCGTTACGTGATATGGCTTTATCATTACGTGATGTGGCTATGTCGTTACGTGATGTGGCTATATCATTATATGATGTGGTTATGTCATTACGTGATGTGGCTATGTCATTACGTGATGTGGTTATGCCATTACGTGATGTGGCTATGTCGTTATGTTACGTGGTTATGGCATAAAGAGATGTGCATTCTTGATTACGTATGGTGAATTATCATAACTACTATTTACGTTATTAGTAGCCTACTGGTAGCGTGTGACGTAGGACAAGCGCGACGTCATTTAGAACAGGTTAACCAGTCTAAAAGGGGATAACCCACAACACCTAAGCAAACATGGCGTCGATTCGAAAAGTTCTTCTCATATCCAATATTGTGTACCATTATGTGTTTCAGCACCATTTGTAATAATAAGTTACTCGAAGAACGAGGCTAGACATATTCCTTTAGTCACGCCAAAACGGTAACGCCATATTCTCATCTGGAGAGCATGCACAATAAATAATATTGGTTTAGACTGGAAGAACCAGACACTAGAGATTGCCATTCTATTGCGACTCCTTGCGTAAATCGCCGAACATAACTGATTTGAAATTAGAGTAAAAACGGAAACCATTGAATGTAAATCAGTTTATATACATTCATATTACAGTATTATATGCGTTGTGACCCATTTGTGTTAATTTCTAGGTTATTAAGATACCTTACAACATCCATATACAAGTCGATGCCATGATTTTCTGACAGTCTATTTACAGGGTACTGAGAAAATAACTGACGTTCAAAATTTAAATTAATTGGGTTTAATTGAGGCCGGGGATTATCTATTACATCAATGTCGACTTGGCCTTCTACCCCATAGTGCGAATTATCATCTGACATTGACACTGGTGGTACCGGTAAATTAAATGATCCAGCCAGGAAAAGACGAAGTGGTGACGTACCAACAGTCCTCAGTCTATGGCGTGCCCAGGCATTTTTCCAGATTTCCAGTTTACTATTTATTCGCAACAAATACACATAGTGAATAGCATACAGATGAACTTCATTTAGAGGATCTAAGATTCCGTGCTCTTCCCCAAAAAAATAAAACAGTTCATAGTAAAATGCGAGTACACCTTCGAAAACATCTCTCTATAAACGTCCAATTCGCTGATTGTGTGTACTCTTACCAGTGATCATTGAAGAAGGTCCTCGTATTTGCAACATGCTTTCTGCAACTTTAAAGTTTTCCATACCCTGGTCGGAACCATGGACCTTATAACACATAAGGTCCATGTCGGAACGAACTCGTAAATGTGTCCCATATTTTCCTGTCGCTTCCTTAAAACAACGAAATATGGTGTCAGCTTTATTGTCACCAATACAATTGAGGAACACCACAAACCGACTGAATCCATCTATCCCACCGGCAATAACAAAATGCCATCTTATCAACTTGTGATTCGTGTCTAAGTGCCACAGGTGCATAGGTTCTTGTACATTATAAACCCGCCTATGAAGTCTTCCCCCCCCCCCCCCCCGTCTTCGCTCTTTTATTCCATCACTGTCAATTTCATGTAAGATATTTCTCAACATACTTCTTGTAATCTGTAAAATAATTGTACACACCAGTGAAGTATAGCAAAGACAAAACCCCATACACTAGATGATAGAAATACGATTAAGTTTAATTGTGGACTGATTTAATAGCTATTAATTACCAAATAATCAACAGCTCTTTTGATGTGTAAAAACAACAAAAAGATAAGGACTGTATTAACGACCTTAGTCTACTGCATTTTACGAAAACTAGAGTAACGGTTAATATTATCAATGAATAAAATTGACATCGAAACAGAGACCTACCTTAATTCCACACTCTTGTAAAACTGCTCTGACTGTCTGAGTACATCACCGATCTTGGAAATCAATATATCATCTTCAATATCAGAGAAATCATAAACAGATATATTGAAAGCCGCCATTCTGCGATAAATAGTTCGTACCGACACCGATAATAATTTAGATATTTCGATCACAGTAAATCCAGATTCGATTAATTCGACCAAGATCGTTCTATTTATTTCAAACTTAGCATTTAAGTGATTTTTTTATTCTAGGTGCAGCAAATTTTAAACATTCAGGTTTTTAATTTCATCATATCTGAACTATTTGTTAACCCTAAACATCTCATATTATATATCGAAAGTTTACAAACAATATCAGAGGTGATCTTTTCTCTTTTGAATGATGGAATATGAATTTCCAAATTTATTTTTCGTAATACAGACTTCATGTTGACAAGGGGCTATAACTCTCAATTTCCTACACACGTGATAAAAATATGCACATCCCGTAATGATAAAAATATGCACATCACGTAATTGTAAAATCACATCACGTAATGGTAAAATCACATCACACAATGACAGGATACCATCACGTTATGGCCAAATGACGTCGCATAATGACAGAAGCACATCGCGTAATGTAAAATGCACATCGCATAATGATATAGCCACACCACGCAATGATATAGCCACACCACGTAATGACATAGCCACATCAGGTAATGAAATAACCACAACATGTAATGACATAGCCACATCACGTAATGACATGGCCACATCACGTAATGAAATAACCACCACATAAAATGTCAACATCACCGCATGTTACGACAAAATCAGCGCATATAATGACAGAACCACTAAATTTAATGCCAAAACCACCTCATATAATGTCAAAATCAGCGCACTTAACGATAGAATCACCCCATGTAATGACAAAACTACATACATGTAATCATCTAATAAATAGCCACATAAGGCAGTAATGGCGTTCCATACTTAGTAGCTGTTTTCTATATAAGTATGTGTCATAATATTTGTCCCCCGCCTTTCGAAGAAAGTTGGGGGACTATTAAAATGGGTTCGTCTGTCTGTCTGTCTGTCTGTCTGTCTGTCTGTCTGTCTGTCTGTCTGTCTGTCCGTCTGTCTGTCCGTCACACTTTTTGGGACACAATAACTCTCTTCCTAATTGGGCTAGAATGTTCAAACTTGGTGTATGTGTTTATTAGGTCAATGCCTTGATGGAGTTCGAAGATGAGCATTTTCGGCTTAGGGTAAGCAGAGATAAGCAATTTGATTGGTTGATGCTTTGGGACACGATAACTTTAGTTCTAATTAAGTGAGTTTGATGAAACTTGGTATATAGTTTCATTACAGTAATACCTTGACTAAGTTCGATAATGAGCATTTTCTGCTCAGGGTAAGCAGAGCGATACGCAATTTGATTGGTTGAGACTTTGGAACACAATAACTTTCCTTCTAATTGAGTTAAAATGTCCAAACTTGGTGTATATGCTTATTATGTCAATGCCTTGATGGAGTTCGAAGATGAGCATTTTCCTCTTAGGGTAAGCAGAGATAAGCAATTTGATTGGTTGATGCTTTGGGACACGATAACTTTAGTTCTAATTAAGTGAGAGTGATGAAACTTGGTGTATAGTTTCATTACAGTAATACCTTGACTAAGATCGATAATGAGCATTTTCTGCTAGGGGTAAGCAGAGCAATAAGCAATTTGATTTGCCGAGACTTTGGAACACATTAACTCTCCTTTGAATTGAGTTAAAATGTTCAATATTGGTGTGTATGCTTATTAGGTCAAAATGCCTTAATGGAGTTCGAAGATGAGCATTTTCTTCTTAGGGTAGGCAGAGATAAGCAATTTGATTGGTTGATACTTTGGGACCAGATAACTTAGGTTCATCTTGATTGATGATTTTTATGCCAATACAATGACTGCATTCTCATTCAGTAATGGATTCGACAGTAACAGTGTATAGAAACGATCGACTCGGACACAAGGGCCCTTTCCCTTGGCCAGAGGGGCCCTTTTGTCAAGTCTGGGGGCCCTTTTGTCTGCCTTTAGGGTCCCCCTAACTAGGGTACATTTTCATTTTTCTCGTCGGCTTTAGCATTTTTCTTTATAAAACACTTTTAGATGACACTTCGTGTACAGTTTGATTGCTCGATACGTTTGAAAAAAATAAATGTGCGATTAATTAATATGTGTCATCTATTTATTTTGGGATTTCGGAGGGGGACATCAGCCTCACTGTTGGCTTGTTTAGTTTGACTGGGATTCAGGAACCATGGTGGCTCAGTGGGTATGACGTTGGCTTGCTAACCTTGAGGTCCTGTGTTCAATCCCTGCTAGTTTTCTGGTGTGCTGCCCCCTTGTCAGTGATGTAGGACGGAGGTCCTGGCAAAAAAAATGTATAGTCATTTTGATGATACGAAAAACTAATGCCTCGTGTGTACATTGGCGTGCACCTAAAAGAACCCCTTTGGCATTTGAAATTTGAATAAAAGTAAGCCATAGATAGAGCCACTGTCCAGTCAAAATTTCCCTCCTACTAGTCCTAGCACACTGCATGACATGTGCTCATCTTCATTAGCCTAGCAGGAGCAGAACAGTGGGACGTTAAACCCCATTTCATTCCATTTGCAAGGGATTTAAAATCCCCTAAATAACAATCAGCAGCTTTATGCAACTCTGGTCTGGTAGTTGTTTTTCGTTAATTTGTGCATTAACACTTTAAATGGCTGCTAGTTGTTTATGTCAGGTTCAGGAATTCACAAGAAATATTATAACCTGATTAGACTTAATGTCAGTTTCACACTCTGTATTGTACGTCCCTTGAGAATCTTCAAAGATATAAATGTCAGGAAAACTTAAAAATAAAAATGCAAATGGGAATTGGCAATTTAGAGTATGTTTAATCATATGAAAAGTCCATAAGCTGAGAAAATAAAAAGTTATCATAATACTGTACAGTTACAGAAAACTGACAGAAGATTAAGTCTTGTCAATGTGTTTTGATGCATCCACATTTGTGGAATGGGCATTTCGAGCCTGATTCATGACTCGACGAATAAGACGTGGACTCACCAACCAGGAGCTCCCAGTTTAGGCCAAGAAAGTTTCTTGGGATTTGCCAGTCTGGTTTCCCGTTGATATTTCATGCCTGATTCGTGACTTGAAGAATAAGGTGCTGTCTCACTAACCAGGAGATCCAGGTATTGGCCAAGATAGTATTTTGGGGATACCCTTGCTGTAGTTGCTAGGTGGCGACCTAGCAAGGAACAATGTCTTGTCAATCAGATGGGACCGAAAAAAAGCATGTTTCCGTGTATTGTTGTCTTCACGATTACTACAGTGCTTGTAAATGCAATATTCATCATGGTTTTCAATGATATTTTTTTAATAATTCCTAGATCGATATAAAAATGATCCTAAATTAATTACGATAACAGCTTCAGAACGGCTTCTTCTTTTCATCCATTGCACCATCTTAGTTTACATTCTCGGGAATACCACATTAACTAAAGCAGAACAGTTCTAAAAAAAACCCTCAGTTCTGATTAATATCTCTCAAATGAACCAAATTTTGTCATTGGTCTGTTAGGAAATCCCACTAATCAATCTTGTACATGTAGTATATTGATACTTAATGTAATTCTGACATGTGTCGCATTGCTGATTTTAGTTTATGACATATTATGTGTCGCTTAATTTGGCAAAGGGTTATGTATCAAAGCAATTATTAGAAAATAACAAACCGTACATGATTCGAAAGTTCAGAAAAGGGATAAATATCTAACAAAACATTTGCTATAATCCAATGCCGGTGGTTTTTCTTTTTATGAATATATAGACTCGGAACAAACCGATGTTAGCATGGAAATATAAATGATACTTTTAGACAATGAACTACATGTGTTTCTTCTTCAATTTAAAAAGTTCCCCTCAAGAAAGTATTTATTTTAATTGGTTTGAGAAATTCTTGGTATTGGCTCGTACAGTCTACTTTGTTGAGAAAAAGTCATTGTAGTGAAGATCTCATATGTTTTAATTATTATACTGTTGGCAGTAATTGATTTTCTATGGAAAAGGTTGCTGCGGCTAACACTTGATCTACATATATTCCCTGTAGGGCAAGTCAGTGTGAATATGTAGAAACCAATGTGATTGTTCATATAGATTAGTTGGGTCATCTGTGGCTTATACAAGTCACAATTTATATTTATTACATTAGCGTTTTTATCTAAGAGGTCTGATCTTGTATTATTCTACAGTTTATAACAATCTTTAAAAGGTTTCAAATAGTTTTAGATCATGATTTGCAGAGAAACATATTACAAACTTTGTTTTATTTTCTCATAATATGCAAAGATCATATGCATGACAGTCATCTCAAAACCTTGAAATTACAAGTAATTGATTTGTAGAGATGTCCAGATATTTGAGGTATGGTGGTTGTATGTTCAATCCTTGAGGTATGGTGGTGGTATGTTCAATCCTGAACCCTTTCAACAAAAGTGGACTGTTTGTACCTTAGCCTTGCATTCCTGTCAGGTTATTTGAACGAGTTCATGAGAAGCATTTAAATATATTTGACAGACAGCAACCCTAAATCTGATATCTGGTTGTCACTTGTCAGGTTTGAAAGAAAAATCATGGTTACTTAGTCATCCCCTTAATTCCTTGGGAAAAATTTAGTAATGAAGATGATAATAATTAATATTAGACTGATTACACATGCACATTAGAAAAATGATCAGAAAATAATTAGAAAGTTCTGTAAAAAAAAAACCCAATTAAAATGTGATTGTATAATATTATCGTCATCCCCCATACATGTACGTTGATTCATTTTCCACAATATTTTCATTAAATGAGAAAGTCTATTGATTTTGAATGATTTCCAATAATTACCTGCAGAGTTACCACCCTTTACTTCTTTGATGAAACATGTTGATGATAAAGTAATCTTCATTATTTATGTTCATGAGATGGAAAAGCCATTGATCACTTTTGGAGTTATTGCCTTTGATCACTTTTATTTCATTCCATTGTTTACTTTAACCAGATGACAAGGTTAGTGTTGAGCATATATGCAAGATATTATCTGACAAAAGACTTTGATACTATTCTTTCTGTCATGGTTTCCTCTTGTCTTTGGTGCAGGATGGAGAACTTGACAAGGACAGCTGTCTAGTTGTTTGGATGGTCCAAAAATTGAGGACTCATGTAACTGTATGCATTGGCATGCACGTAAAAGATAACTTGCAGTTGGAATTCGATACAAGAGTATGCCATAGTTTCACTGCCCAGGAAAAATTTCCCTCATACACTCTATGGTGTATGCTCTTTCTCATTAGCCCAGTTGGAGCAGAACAGTAGGACGTTTTTTTGTTGTTTTTCAAATTATGTATCATTGTTTTATTATCTTTACAGGAGCATACAAGAGTCACCTATTTGTGTTGAGGTTGGATCTTGGACCACATGATGAAATTCCAGAAACTTTTGAAGAAACTTGTCATGTTCATTTCACCATGCCATCAAGTACCATTTCTAAAACACAAGTTCGTTCTATATCGGTGGACAATCCTAATCCTCCTGAAAAGTGGGTTCGCTATATCGCTAAGTATACATATGAAGTTGAAATTGAGACATCTATTGAGTCCTCCGAGCAAGATGGCAGTGATTGATTGGAACTTTACTTTAAATACCAGTGACTGGACAACTGAATAATCTCGCCTACATTATCAGTAAAGGTTATTTAGGACTTAATTTGTGTTTTTACATTTTGCAAAAAAGGAAAATTGTATGAGGAATAGTTCTTCAAAGCTGTGATGGTACAATTTTTAATGTAAAGGTAGCATAATTCATCTCTTTACCCCTCTGCATTAAGCTCAAAATCTTTGTATTACACATAGTTTAGTCAAAAGGATTCATTATGAAAAATCATGTACAGTATTTGACTACAACCATATTGTATTATAAAAAAACTTAAGTTAGTTACATATAGATTTAGATTGTAGTTATTCAGTGATGTTGGCTTTTTGGGGTTTTAAGAATGTCGACATTAATTAAATCAAAATATGAATGGTAGTTATTACATGTATGTCAGTTAGAAATTTCCATTGAATGTTGCAGTATTTGTGAAAATAAAAATTTACCAGTGATCTAGAATGATAAATGAATATTTGGAATAACAAGTAAAATTGAGAAACATTTAATGATATTTCTCAGTAAATTTGTACTTGTATGAATCAATAGTATTAGAATATAAGTGTGTGTGATATATCCTTTCACTTACAAATATGTAAATAGCACTGTTAATTATTAAGATGTATAGATTATGTTACATATTGAAAAGTACACCCATTTAGAATTTAGATAGATATCCCCAATTAATACTCCTTGTAGATAGATGTACGACAAGTAGATCCTATGCAGAATTAAATTGAATTATAGAATAGTGACATGGAATATGTCTGTTTCGTTTCCATGGTAATATTGATTGATTTTTTACTATATATGGCAGTTCGAGTGCCATTTAATATCTAAGTGTGATTTGTATGTTTTATTTGTGGTTGTGAAAAGTGTTTTTAAAAGCACTTCACTTGATCTAAAAACAGGAAATAATAATGGGTGCATTTAACACTCTTCACTAATCGGACAATATTTCCAGATCATAATTAGAAGAAGATTTCATGTTTTTTAAGATGTTGGTAGTTGACATAATATAGCATACATGTATGATGTAAAATTTATGCCTTTGTTGATATTTAGTTAAGTTCATAATGATGATGATGTCATAATCTTGGTTATAGATCTGTTAATAAAATCCACCATAAATCTGTTTTCTTTAAATGCATTTATGCAATATTCAAATCAAAGTTTGTCTGTGGTTTAATTTGATTTTTATTATTCAAATATTATGTACATGAATGTTCCTATGTACTATTTTCTTCACGAAGCATCCCATAAGATTAATCAAAGCCACAGACCATCATTTGTATGTTTTGGAAATTTTACGGCTTAATGTATGCTAAATAGTACTAAAATTGATTATTAAATTTACAAAACAAAATGAATATGTCAACAATAGATTATTTCCCCCTTGGTCCATGAAAGATTTTTTAAAACTGTAGGTCGTAGGTAGAACTGGTCTGCTTTGAAATTTCCTCTCTATATGTATCATCTGTTGAAGATGTTTAATATTGATAAATTTTCATATCACCATATCTTTTGAAATACTTAACGGAATTGAACCATTTTTGGACCAACATTTCTTTTAGCGCTCCAACCCAACGTTTACATTATTATAGTTTGCTAGGGGTTGCGATTAAACATACTTCAAACGACGATCAGAGACTTTGATTTGAACAAGTATATATTAATTGATTTACAAGTTGTACTTTTAGATGAAGAACTAATTTGTGATCTCACATAAACAAACAATTTCTATAAATTCACACAAATTCCTGAATCTCGTGATATCCTTGATCTTCTAATTTTGTCTTCTCATTTTAAACTTATTTCATTAATAATGTGTAAATGTAACATTCATTTATTGTGTATTACATGTTACAGATACATGATATTTGTGTTCAACCAGTGTAGAATTAGTTTAATTTAGGCACTGTAAGCAAAAGTTAAAATCTGTTATCTGTACAATAAATTTTTAAACTACAGATTTTTTTTTTTTTTAAAAATAGATTGATTCCATTTCGTAACACACATTTAATTAAATTTTACACTTTTGTAATCCATGAAAATCAAAGAGGTTATATCATTATAAGTACTAGCTACAGTGTTACGATCTTTTATTTGCATTGAAATTTATTATATTCTCATAATAAGAATGTATTTGCATTTAATGTGAAAATATTTGGCATTTTAATCCTTTACATCTTAAAAATTCAATTGATTACTGTGAAACTAGCTGTTATTGCCTGTGAAACTAGCTGTTATTGCAATGTAATTCAATAATGAATATACGTCAACAAATTAATTTTATTTGCTGCTAATGTACTCTTTTTTTTTTCTTTACATTTATCAAGTTTTTAAGAAAAAACTTCATCTGTGATATTAATCAATTTAATAAATATAATATATTCATTTACTTACTTCATATCATTCTAACATCATTCTAATTTGTAATAATTTTAATATAATCGTTGTCAGTATTGTTTATATGTATTTTATATTTAATTAAATATATCTAGTGCTTTCTGTTTACTTTTTGTGAATATCTATGATCAAAACTTTATGTTCATCATCATTCTTAAAGAGATTCTGTAATTCAGTTTGGAAAATTCTTTTTAAAATAAATTTCCTGAAATATGCTGAAATATAATTTACGATACTGTGTAATTAATTTGCCAAAGAGTATTACAAAACGTGTTAAGGGAGTCAATGCAGTTTTTACTAAACCTTTTCACAGACCAAAATTTCATTATATCTTTAGTAATGCCTGTTTATTTTTTAATTTGATTAAACTTTTGTTCGTCTTGCAATTAATTTAGATTCACCAGTCAGGTGATCGTTTTGTAAATCTGTTCCAAAGAAAATTATTTTGTTAATTATTATATCTAGCATGCTTATATAATAACCTACTTTGTTAAACTGAAATATTAAGGAATGAAAATAATATATTATGTTGAATTTTATTTTTGTTTGATCAGTTATGTGCAATAAAATGACAAACATTGTATATTATAAGTTTGAGAGTAAATTGTGTTAATATAAATGGATAATGAAATCTTGCAAAATAATATCATTTTAAGATTTATTAATACTCAAAGAAAAAGAAAAAGAAACAACCACTGTGGTTGTTTTCATCGTTGAGTTTTTTTTCTCAATAGTCGCATTTATTGTTTTGTTGTTGAATTTATTTTTAAGATATTATTAAGTTGTTTTTTGCTGTATTTTTATTTGTAAATATGAAAATCAAGGATTTAGAAGTCTAATTGAAACATAGATTATTTTTGATTTTTTTGTGCATGTTGACAAAATTAATGTTAATTTAATCATTGAAAGTTACACATGTTAATAAAATGTCAAATCAGATCATACGAAAAACTAGATTTATAGACGGGCCAGTGCAAACTTTTGCGAAATTAATATCTACTGAATTTATGATATATTTCGGAGAATATGTTTTTAAAAAAAAGAATATATTTTTCAGAATATATTGTTATTAATTAGTGTTACCATAGAAAATCTTTAGGTCATCAAATATTTGTCATTTGATATTAAAATAGAATATCTATGGTTTAATTAGATTGAATAGTAATGAGAATTTGAATATATACCTCAACCTTGGAATCAGGTATAGTATCAATGGGCAGATAATTACAGTATTGTTTTATTATATAGCTTGTATTTCTACGATAGACTGACTGTATTGAATATTAAGTATTATCATATCATGCTTACAATTAAGATGACAATAAGTTAATAAGATTTTTTTTTTTTTTTTACACACTGCCGTGTTGATAGTTATTCATAACACAAAAAAATGTTTTGGTTTTCATAGGGGGAAAAGTATGGCACCTGAATATGGGTTGTATTGAGATCTGGACTGGATTTTATACTGAAAGAGCTGCCCCATCTTTCATGGGTTATTTGTTGATGCAAATGGGTTTAAATATGCAAATCCAATGCCAAAATGTAAAGTTTCCCGTTAATTAAAGTATTGCTTATAAGGTTGCTTAATCTTATAATACCCCTCTAAATGCATGACCATTTGAGCTTCAGATAGATGAAGGATAACAGTTACTGAGGGCCTTTCATATAGAATTAATGTTTCATTCTCTAAATGTAATCTTAGACATCCCTTTTGAATAGTTTCTGTAATATGGCAAATTGCTTGCTTGTTGGGAATCTTGATATATATTTTTGAATATTTTTGGCAATTGAATTCAATTAATTTCTTGATTTTTGATAAGTAAGTTTCTCTGTATAAAATTTAAGTTAATGTATGTCGACCACAACTATTTATATTAGACCTATTAACTTAGATCAACATAATCTGTTTAGTGAAAGATGTACTAATAAGCTATACATGTATGGTATAATAAAAATATGTATCATTAAATATATTAATGTATGTATATGATAATCACTGTATCATTTGAGTCTACATGCACCTTAAGGTTTTATCAATTTACCTTGCCTTTAGTCTGTAGAGGAGAGATTGTTCAATAAAATGTTCTATAAAATAACAAGAATTCTGATTTCTATTCCTGGGAGCCATTGGGTACAGTGAGTAAGATGGAGATCCCAGGTTTGATCCCAGTGTTGGCTGAGAAAGTTCCTCAGGATTTTCTGACATGGCTTCCCAATGTCTCTGGTTCAGAAAAAAAGGCCCAGAAAGAAATAGTGTGTAGTCAGTCGAAAAACCAAGGTACTGTGTAGTGTGTACATATCACAGTTGGAATTCGAATTAAGAGTAGGCCACTTGTACATGAGTACGATCACCTGTCCGACCTCTGGTTTCCTGCCACTGCTAAAGAGGTCTACTCGAAAGCGATTTGTTGAAATAAGAAAATTGAACCATATTAGTCCCAAAATGACCTACCTTGTGTCGAGTGAACCCAAAATCCCATTTCTCTCCCTCTCTTTCTCTCTGATGATACATTGTACATGAGAACAAAATTCTTGTGGACTATCAAAAATTTGTTGAACTACATGTATGTACGTTGTGCATTTTTTTTTTTATCCCCCCACGGAACTTGAAATATAAGTTTATCTTCCAAAGACATGTATCAGACAGTAACTTCATGGATTAGCCAGTGGTCTCTAGAGGTCAAAATGTTTATCCAATTTTGATGAAACTTAAAATATATGTTTATTTCTCAAAGATATCGGTTCCTTTCGATATTCGTGCACATTAGACCACAACTTAATGGATTATGGGCCCTGATTGTATGCAAAATCACATTTTTAGCTTGTGGACCCTCTGGAGGTCATCTTTTTTATCTGATTTTAATATATCACTGTTGCACTGTAAGGAAGACTGAGTTTGAATTTTGGGAAAATGAAAATGAAACTGCCCAACAAAACAGCCCCTCTTTGTACGCAAATGGTGTAACAGTACTCAATACCAAAGATGTGGAACCTCTAGAGGTCAATATTTTTGTCCAATTTTGATGAAACCTAAAATATATGTTTATATGCCAAAAATATCAGTTCCTTTCGATATGCGCACATTTCAGACCATTACTTACTAGATTATGGCCCCTGATTGATAGAATTTAATGGTGGTCTGCATCCATACTCATTATATGGAGTTATTGCCCTTATATTACTATCCAGAAAACAAACTATGACGAGAGAATGGCAGGGGCGGATCCGGGGGGGGGGGTCCAGACCCCACCCGGCTCAGCTACATAAAAAAAATAATGCCTTGCATCAATGAAATTAAATCACAATGTGATCCTACATCATTATAAAAATGATTTCTCTTTTTAAAAAGCTCAATTTGTATGTATGATTATGTAATTTAGAGACGATGATGGCAGATTTCCTTAATTGGAACCTGGCAAACCCCCTCCTGCAAAAAAATCCTGGATCCGTCCCTGAATGGCGTGGTCATTTAGTGATTTTGCGCTAGAACTCCTACACCACGATGCCACCGTCAATTAGCTCACAATGTTATTTCTTTCCTTTTGAAAATTAAATTCTGGACTATTTCTTTGTCGTAGTAGAAAAATAAATAAAGGTCTTTGTAGTATATCTGGATAAAAAATATTTCCTTCATACTAATCATTTCATCGTGTAAATGGGTAAATAAAATGAGTAAAATGCACCCTTCTGCCTGTACCAGTTTCCGCTACTACGTCTTATGCAAACAATGCACGCCGCAGAGGGACACCGTGGAATGTCATGTCACATGTAGGATGTATTTGAACATATAAAGGCGATCATCTTAAAAGAGTAAGAAGTAGGCTTTCACAATACCTCTGTGAACGTTAATATGCCACTGATCGGTGACGGAACCTATCCATATGCGTACGGGCTCGATGACAGTTAGAGGGGCAGAACCCAAATTGCCCGAAAAATTTTCTGGTTTACAGTTCCCCCCCCCCCCCCCACAAGAAAATTTTGGAACATTTGATGGCTTAAAACACGTATTCCTGCTATTTCAAACCGTGAACAAAGCAACTTCAAAGTGGTCTAATATAGCTTAATTAAGGTGGCTGACTCGAATTTCAATCAATCGTTTACAGTCCACGAAGACGGGAAAATTTTGAAAATTCAACTGCACTGCAAACGCGTCTTCCTGCTATTCCAGCCTGTAAACGGGGTATGGGGGTCTTATTCCCCGCCCCCCCCGACAAAATTTTCTGCTATTCTAGCCCGTGTAAGTAAGTCCAAAAGTATCCAATCAGACTGTTACAGCTGCATTCACAAAAACTAATCGATGCCCGAAAAATGTCGCACAAAGTAGTTTGGCTCCAGGTAAAATGTTTTGATCCATAGTCAACTCAGTACAAATTCGTGGTATTCAATTAAAAGAAAAGTAAAATGAGTGTTTTATTATGGCTCAAGGACAGTTAGGGTAGCAAAACTAGAAATGCCCGAATACCCGAAAAAAAAATTCAGGTTTACACAGACAGTAGTGCCGGTTTTCTTTGAGAGGCGAAGAAGCGGAGCTGACCTTGTATAAACCTCCCAAGAAAATTTTGGAATATTTGACGCCCGTAAACGTGTTTTACTGCTATTCCAGCCCGTGAAATTACTGTTTTTTTCTCACTTTACCTGTCTGCCCGAAAAGTCAGCTTGCCCCCCTCCCATGCCCCCTGGCTCGTACGCCTATGAACCTATCCACCAAAACAATGGGCGATTCAGAAATCCACTTCGACACTTTTGTTGCGGGGGAATTTGTTCACGAGGGTGGGGTTTTGTTTATATTGTGTTTTTGGTTTTTGTAATTGTTTGCTTAGTTCGTTTTGCAATTCTGTGGTCATAGTTGTAGGTGTGTGTTTGGGGGGGGGGGGCGATAGCCGTCCAAAATATTGTAGTTTAGATGTGAAGAACCACTATCATCGTAATCGATATACATGTAATTAATTGCAAGACAAATTACATAACTATGATGTGTAATTAGTCCGACTTGTGTACACAATTTATTTGTTCAGAATCGAACTCATGGGTTATACACAATTCGATTGATTTTTGGGGGGTATTTTATTTCAAAATTCGCCTGGAGCAATGCCGCTGGATTATTCTGTTCGTCAATAAAACTTATTGTTTAAATAAGTTAATTGTCCTCGATTGTTACGTGGTCGGCCTATTGTTGAGTATGTTCACTCAAGTATTCTCCAAGCTCTGAATAGATCTCGATAACCTCGTAAAGACGACACGGTTCAATCAGCATGTATGCGCAAGTGTTCGATAAATCAAACCGTTAAACATAAACGACCGATTTGGTGCACTATTATAGATCAACATTTTAATAACTCGAGCCACATGTTTACAAATTGTGAATCACACAAGAGATTTAGTAGCCTGTTCATATTAACAATAATACATGTTTATGATAAGTGATATTTGAGGAAAGTATTTGAATATACCGTCGGTTTGTATTGCAAAGTATTGTTAACTTGTCCTCGTTCCATTTCATTGAGTCTGTGTTTAAAATATTACACTTAATTATAAGTCAACAGTTAGATTTTGTGTAATATATCTCTGTGCAAGTCGTATTATATGTTCACGATATACAACGCTAGAAGAACTTACAGTTTAGATCTTTGAGCTACAGGTAAGTAAATATTATACGAAAATCATACAACTATATTTTACCCCATATCTTATAACTTGTATTACGTGTTAAAAAGCTATATTATTCTTTTTCGCTTTTATAAAACCTTTCATAAAAATACCAGGTTAGTTTTAGCCAATTCGAAATACTGTAGCTGGGGTGAATTCTTAAAAAAACCCAAAACAAACCAAGCACTCTGAAAGTATTGCTGAACAAATCTCCCGACCACTACCGACAGTTCTGAGCAGTTTGGTCAAACGAACAAGTGCCAATATCGATTTATGCATGAACATTAATTTTATTGTGTAACCTAACATATTCAGATATGTGTACGGCTCATATAACTCAAAAGAAGGGCGGCAAAACGTGATGGATCAAGAATTTGGGAGTGCCACGTGAAACCAGATAAATAGCCCGCTGCATAAGGCCCCAGAACCACAGGAAAGATCCCAACAATTTGGGCTATATTGATTCAACATTGGGGGTACCACATGAAATCTCAACCTCGTGGGTTTCCTCCGGGCACTCCGGTTTCCTCCCACTGCTAAAGTCCCCTACGCGCACGCGAATTCAGGCCCCCCCCCCCCTGCTCAGCTACATAAAAAAAAATAATGCCTTGCATCAATGAAATTACATCACAAAGTGATTCTACATCATTATAAAACGATTTCTCTGTTTAAAAAGCTCAATTTGTATGTATGCCTATGTAATTTAGAGACGATGATGGCAGATTTCCCTAACCGAAAGCTGGCAAACCCCCTCCTGCAAAAATTCCTGGATCCGCACCTGGAATTATTGAAATAATGACCTAGTTTGTGTCGAGTGGACGTTACACACCATTTCTCTCTCTCTCTCTCTCCCTTACCACATGAAATAACTGGGGCTTCTCTTTCATCTAAACCTGGCCCTGATTAGAGAGGTCAAGGTATGCCAAAGAACACAAATTTCCCAGAGATATGTTGTTATGCTGCGCCAAAAGGGTACATGTAAGCCATATAAAGATGAACGCGCTTGACTCCGCGATTAGGTTGGGTGGCCTAGTGGTTTAGAGTGTCACCCTTCGACCTCTAGCTGGAAGATCACCTCTGGCTTGCGATTGTGGTTTCGATCCCTGTATGTGGCTTGGAGATAGGGGCGCCTTCTCAAACTCGTGTGTTTACTCCAGATGCTCTGGTTTCCTCCCACAGCAAAGACTCCTGCGCATGCACTAAGATCATTGAAATGAGACAATAATATTACCTACGGTGGAACAACAACGACCCAGCGATTTTCGGTGAGATTCTTCAAGTTGCGGTCATAAACGACTAATTCTGGTAACAAAAAATTTGTCCACAAGAGTAAAGAGAAATAGAGTGAGAAGCGGATGCAATCGGCGATTAGATCCCGTGTTATAGTGCCATCAGTAGGAGGCGATGGTGACTGTTGGGCTTGTTTTTGTAAACATATAACATAGCTACATTGATAATCCGATTATTTATGACAGACTTTATCTTGTTTCCGATCAGTTTTCTTGATATAAACATTTTAAACCTATCGACATTATTGACGTTCAAGCCAACAAAGGTTAATCAAAAATTTACTGTTGGCAAGATGTAATAATATCACATATTTCGTGCTCTTCAAAAAAATCCCGTACCCGCCCCAAACACACTCTCTGGACATTTTTGTTTGCTTTTGGTCTAATATAGAGGGTTTGGATTCACATTTTTGTCAGCTTTCCTCCATATTGCTAGATTTGGGGGTGAACGTTTTGGTCTAGAATTGAAGAATGTTGTGTATAGTATGGTTTCGGCAACCATGTTGTCCCTTTAAATGATTATAAGTTCCGCATATTATAGAAAAGTCAAATTGAATAAGTGAAAGGTTTATATATAAAAACAGTGATAATTAAGTAAAAAAAAACAACACTGGTACCAAATATTTAACGTCCACTCGGCACAAACTAGGACATTTCGGGACTAACCTATGTTCAATTTTATTTCAATAATTTGCTTGGGCGTAGGGGTCTTTAGCGGTGGGAGGAACCCCGAGGACCCAGCGAAAACTAGTCAATGCTCTTGCGTAGATCGGCGGCGGGTGGGGTAGTAGTCATGATTTTACGTCGTTCATGATGAATTGTTAAGATTGGCACACATAAACTTAATGCTGTTACAAATCTGATATGTCAGATGTCTCATTTGTAACACAAAATCAATATTGATTTTAAGGTAATTTTAAAGTGGCTAAGTCTGTAACTCAGTATCATCCAAAGTCTTTGACATTGGAAACACGAATTATTGGCCAATGTAAATCAACATTGATGTTGTGATCTTACCGGAAAAAAGATTGGCTCTTGATATCCACTATTTAAGACAAAACAGACATTTTACCTTTGGTACACGAGTCGTTTATATTCCTTGCTGGATACGGGAATATTAAAAGGCCTGATCAAGCTGTTAATAAGCCTTTGCCTTTAGACAATGTGTTTGTAGTGCGCTTTGTTCATTTTATCCAACGAAATACATAATAATATGATCTTAATTATTTCATGTTTATATGTTACAGGTAAATGAATGAAAACACAATGCAGATTAATTTATATGGCGAAAAATGATTAACTATGTCATGTATTAAATACGGAATGTCATCGCCCCAAATGATACCAAGACATACCAGCGTCCCGAGTCATGTTGAACAAATCACTTTATGACTCGATAAAATTTTCTATCACAATAAACACAGTCACAGCTCGCATTATACATTTGTTATTTTGGATGCTTTCAGTATTTTATTTCTATATTATTTTAATAACTTCCGGGAAAAAGCCTGCAAATAGTACCAAAACGGCTCCAACATTTGATAAGCTGAATCGTTTAGGCAAGGGGTATGCCGTTTCTGCAGCTTTTGACGTTTTGCAACTATTCTTTTTAATTTCTAAATCATCGTGCGACGTTTTCTTCAATGACAGTGGAATTCTCTAACGGAAGTCGGGGAACCATCTACATGGAATTCATGATCACCAGGATCTAATTTAATTTGCTAGCGATTCATTGTAAAATGTGGACACAAGTGGTTATTGTAACTGAGCATAGCGAGGAGAGATAGAAGCAGCTAATAATGGCCTAATATTGCCAAGGATATTCGTTGTGGACGAGTTAACCTCAACGGAATTCATGTTATAGTTTAATTCAGAAAAGGAATGGTCTAGAACAATTTCAACAGATATTGCATTTGTGTTATTGTCCTTTTTGTTAAGTCCAAATTAAATGGTGGTTATATTATAGTTTTTACATGCTGGATTATGAAATGACATGAAAATCTCTCAAAGTTATCTTGGATCATGGAGCTAAACGAAACTTTAGTTGACCCAAATTACAATTCCACTTTATTGTACGAACTTAATCATGCCCGCATGATTTTTAATATACCGGTTATTGTGTTTTTGTTTGTTAACATGTTTGTTGGCGTTGTGGGTAATATATTGGTAATAGCAGTTTACATATTTTTCTCAGAGCGAACAGTAGCTACTTATTATATCTCAATCGTAGCTTTTATAGACATGGTGTCTTGCTGTTTTTGTATTCCGTTCCAAATTTACGATTTGTGGAACCCGTATATCAACTCCTTGTCGACATTATGTCGAATAGACCGTTGGCTTGAAAATTTTACAAATCTTTTAAATGGATTTATTTTAATATGTGTGGCCTCTGAACGCTATAGCAAGGTGTGTTACCCGTTGGAACCTTACACACGGAATAGAGCCAAATCTCTGACTATCATAGTAGTCGTCATGGCGTTGTCCATGTCGTGGCCGCAACCGATCATAACAGGCAAACAGACTCTTGTAATTGGGAAGGATAAAATTATAGGAGAAGATTGTTCCTATAATGATTATTTTCAAAATTCTATTTATGTTGTATTATTCCAAGGACTGTTGTACTTATTATGGGTATTTTCATTCGTGTTGGTTTCTTTCTTTTATTTCAACATACTAATCGTGATCGTAAGGCGAAAGCGTGAAATGGAAAGTGCCCAAGAAAAACAAACAAATGACGATGCCAACCAATTTAATATGTCACCCGTAAAATCTTCGCCTTTTAAAAAATATGGAAGTGTAAATGGTAGAATCAAAATGAGGTCGAGTAAAACTACCATGTGCTTGGTGTCCGTTACGCTGGCTGCCATTTTATCTTATCTGCCCTTTTTAACTGTTCAAACTGTACGAACTTCCGGAAAATACTTTCAGACTACAGTAACACCCTCTGGTGAATATTATCATTATGGGAACTCTGCAGCAGTTGACCTGGTATGCACGTTTTGTGTTAAATCGTACTTTTTAAACAGTGCTTTCAATCCAATCATATACAGTGTAATGAATCCGAAGTTCAGATCCAAAGTGCGGTATGCTTTCAGACAAATTATGAATAAATTTAAAGGAAGGTTATGCAAAAAGAACACATAATTTTTTCATCAATTAACACATATCATGATTATTCTATATTTTGTTGGGGGTTTTTTAATATAAATTGTCCCGTCGCTCTAACGAAATGCAACGTTCGAATGTAATTTAGCAATTATTGATAATATTTTCTAAAGAAACAAAGTTTTAAAGAAGCCATTGTTAAACATTGTTATCTCCCTTATATTACATTTTCTGTTATTATTTGATTTCCTGAAATGAATTGAGGGTCCTACTCTTCTGCACCAACTGGATTGCTGACGAACACCACACACCATTCATTGTGCTATGGAGGATATTTTGCAAGGGCAGTGAGATTTCCGCCTACTCTTCACTAAATCCCAACCTTCGTTCAATGGTTTGTTTATGTACATGCCAATGTGTACACGGGACCTCGAGTTTTCGTCCCATCCTCTTAGACACTGTTCCATACCAAGCCCCCATCTTGCACCACTGATACCATGTTGAACAGTCCGGAGGTAACTCCTTCTTAGTGGGACACCGTTAGTTACCACAGAGCGTCCTACCTACGGGGGTTGCGACCAGGGTTGATCGGTAAAAAATATTGACAAAATAATATGGCAAATAATAGTAACAACTAGTCTCTCATCCCTGTCGAGACCTCCATCTTGCACCACGGAAACCCTACCTAAAATAAGGTTGGATACCGAGACACCCTGGTTAGTGAGGCACCTTAGCTCCCACATGGCGTCCTACTGCGATAACAGCTATCGGGGTTGTTTGTTAATAACATTAACACACACCATACAATACCAATAAAATACTAGTAAAAACACGAATAATTTGTCAATTTAAATCAATATTGATGTTTGTTAACTTACCTTGAAAAGGTGGGCTTCTGATATCCAGTATTCAAGGAGGGGGGTGCGAATGGTTATGCTGCATCATAAAGCCCTAACCCTAGAGTCAACTGGCGTGGTTTCGAATCCCCGGTTGTACGTGACAAGTAGTAGGGTCGCCTGTCCAGCCTCTTGGGTTTTCCCCGGGTCCTCCGGTTTCCCCCCACTGCTAAAGACCCCTACGCGCAAAGGAATCAGTAAAATAAAAGTAAACCATATGTTAGTCACGAAATGACCTAGTTTGTGCCAAGTGGACGTTAAACCCCACTTCTCTCTCGCACTCCAATATTTAAGACAAAATACACATTTTACCATTGGTACACGAATGGTGTACCATAGTGCCTTTCAGCGTCATTTGAAACAAGTGACCAGAAATAACGAAGCTAGATATATTCCACAACTCATGTCAAACGGCGACGATGTAACTTATCTGGAGAGCAGACTGGACAGACACTAGAAATTTATATTCGGTTGATACTAATGCCGTATTTCGTTGGACATTGTTGATTTGAAATAAGAGTCAAAACGGAAACAATTGAATGTAAATCAGTTCATATACAATCAGATTACATTATTATATGCGTTGCTGTTCGTCTCAATTTGCTTCTTTTACAGCAGTGAGTAGTGGGATTAGTTCTAATTAAATGAAACACTGCGAGGAGTATGTATATCGACACGATCCCAATACTTCAGACCATGTTTGAAAAGAAACTCAACCAAATCTGTTAACAACCGTACCCTGTTTCTCTTTCATGTGGCTTCGTATGGTCTGTTTTTTCTGAGATGAGATGGGGGGGGGGGGCTAGAACAAACTGCAACATAAATCATTTCTTTATGAACTGTTCGGGTATGGTCTTTAGTACTCCCATAACAAAAGCGGCAATTATCGGTCTTGGGGGAAATTTACATAATTTACATAGTTCCAAGATGGCCGCCAGTAGACCAGAAAATCGTCAAAATCTTTAGTAATATTACTGAAATCGATACTCCCAAGTTCAAAAATGCCAACATTTTTCCCTACGACCTTATTGTAACGTCGTAACCCATTTTGACGGTATAACGTTCTTCTTGTTGTGACGTTATTATCAAATTATATTATAACTGCGCTCAGAAAAGTGCTGGAAACCATGAACAGCTGTATAATTTGTATAAAATCTTCTCCCAAACTGAAACTAGTGAAACTATGTATCACCGTTCATCTATAGCCTGAAGCCAATGGATGAGACGTTAGCTCGCTTACTTGGGATTTCCGTGTTTGCACATAGTGCGTTGTAGTAATTAAATGGTCAAAGAAACACCTCTACTTTCTCCTGATCACTATTACTGTCTGTTCCAGGTGATACTCCAACTCGAAAAAATGCTTACCATGCCTTCATTTTGTAATTACAATGGCTAAAACTTTGTGACATACCTGAAATTGACGTCCCTTTGATTTCTTCCCTTAGCCCAAATGAAGTCCGATAAAATCCAGTATTCTCTTGTAAGTTTCACATATTTAGACATTGTCACTTTCTCAGAACATCAACATTAGGAATGTGCGTGCGTTAAATGCATTTCGCATTAGGGTAGACAGGTACTTTACAAATTTGGTGCATTCGGTTAGAAATGTGACACATAGTGAAGGAGAATTCGCCCGTCTTTTTCGCGACAATAATACTTGTTAGGGTTTCACACTTTGAAGCTTGTGTGAAACAATATTGTTTTTGTTCAGATTGATATTGTTTATTTCTGTTTCCACCTTGATTATTTTGCACAAAAATTCTCATCGGAAAATTTGGAGTGACTTAAAGATTAAAACTATTTTGAAAAGTCGGCACATGCAATAACCATGCGAACTCTCAGAAATAAGTAAATTGGTGTAAAAGGTTAGCCTTATTCAAAGTTTGAATAAATATGTCTGGTAAAATGATTCCGAAATTTGTTTTCTGCGACTTTATAACTCTGTTTAACTGGATATAATAGTGTAAAATTATCTTATTTTTAAGATGTTACGTGCATTAATAAAGAAACTGAGTTTGCCACTTGGAACTAAAGGCCCAATCGTAGCTAAAAACAAACACATCAGGATATCTCAACGTTTTTAGCTACGTTCTCGTAATTACTTTTGAGTATGTCTTGCAGCCTCCTTCCACAATTTCGTTGATAGCGGGTTAAAATTTATATGTAGCTTATATCGATATCAAAAAATTACAACCTTCGGACGGTTGGCGACTAAATATTCAAGTTAGTGGGACAAACAGCCGTGGTCTGGGATTCAGTAAATAGCTCTTTCAAAAGAGTTATATTCTACTGGAACGAAACAACCAACTGCTTTGTTATCTAGGGGAATATAAGCCTTTTTCTGGTCTATTTTCGGTATAAATTTCTCCTTAGCTGTGTTGAATTTTGCCAGGAACAGGTCAAATAGTACATTCGGATCGTCTTCTCTCAGGTATTCCTCCCAGTTTATATTCAGATCATTAGCCATTTCTTGATAATTTCCTTTAAAGAAGTTCCATCTGTCTGTTCTGTTTGTTTCGTAGTCTATGTAACAATTATACCTAAAGTTTAGTACACAATGGTCGCTGTGACCAAGTGGGCTGTCATGTACAACTTCATTTATCATTTCTTTCTCGTTTGTAAATATCAAATCAAGTGTGCTTGGTTCATTGGTTCCTCTAGTTCTTGTAAATTTTGTGACATGCTGAAATAGGTAGCCATCTCTGACACTTTCCATAAATTTTTCTCCTTCTCTATTCCCTTTATTTGTCCATGTATCCCAGTCCAATTTAGGGTAATTTAGATCCCCCATAAGGAGTATATGAGTGTATTCCTTGCCAAGTTGTGCAGCTTTGGACATCAGGTCATTGAGTGCATACGTGTTTTCGTGTTCGCTGCTGGGGCTTTTATATAGACATCCTATCAATAAATTATCTTTCCCATTTAGTTTAACTTTAGCACATACACATTCCTGGAAATCTGTGCTCATGTTAAATTCTTCTGCTTTAAGTTCATTTTTTTTATATAATGCTGTTCCCCTCTTGTTGCTCCCTTTATTTTCATTCAGTATTAAATCATACCCTTGAATTTGTAACTCTGCTTTGCTTGGCGTGTATCTGCAATTTTTGGGGTAAACTTCACTTATTCCTATCACATTAATGTCTTTATAGTTTTGTATCCTGGTCTTTAGTTCGTCTAGCTTATTTGGTAAACTGTCAGAGTTTGCATATAAACAATTAAAACCATTTAACGTATTTACATTTTTAACTAGTAACTCATTTACATCTTTGTTTGCATCCTTTCATATCCTTCTTGTTTTTTTTTTTTGTTTCTACTTTCACCACTTTTCTTTCCCAAGGAGGTCCCGTTACTACATACTTGAATTCCCCCAAGTTTGGGTCTTCGTTCTTTGCCTTGGCTTCCTGAATCTTTTCTTTGTTCGTATCTCTTTCCTTAATCGTCATGTCGTGGGCTATGCTAATTTTTTTTATATTTTTCGCCTTCTGTTGATAAATTCCTCAAGTTCTGCATGAACTTGCTCTTGGATTTTTCATCTGCAAATACAACTATGATGGGCCTGGCATTAGATTTTTTTCTTTTTCTCACTGTCCCCTTCCATGCTATCTTCTAATTCTGTTCCCTCCTTACTTTTCTGTTCGCTGTCTATTGTACGCTTTCCTAATCTTATAACACTTTTCTCTGAGTTTGGATCTACCGTCATTATGTTGCAATTGCCCCTGTATCCTATGTTTTTCTGTGTTCAGCTTGTGCTTCTTTGGATTCATTTATACCAAATATTATGATGTTATTTTTTCTTGACTCGCTTTCTCTAAATTCTGCAATCTGTTCATTTACAGCCATAGTACCTTCATCTCCTCCCTGTGCCCGGTTTATTTTATTTATTTCCAGCATTTCCTTGACTTCTTTAATATCTTTCAGGTCCGCTTTCCTGGACAATTCCAGTTCTATATTGTTTAATTTGTCTTCATATTTAGAAAAGTACTCTTTGCATCTGTCTGCTATTTCTTTCTCAATTTTCATGTTCTTTACAGCCTTTTCTTCACATGGGGGGCAATGTAGGTCCGATCTCTTATTTAGGAGTTTGTACTCTGGTCCTGTCAGATTTAGGCACTTTCGGCAGAAGTGTTGGTCACAGAATTCACATTCTAAAATTTCTGATTTTTCATCGATGAACTTTACGTTGCACATCTTGCAAGTCCAGCCTGTTCCGTCCTCGATCGTACCTGTCTTTACTGACGCTTTTCTTCCTGCCATGTTATTTATATTCTTTTTTTCAGTAACTACTTACTACTACTAGTACTAGACTAGTCGTAACTAAACAAATCAACAGTTGTGGACTCAAACGTGATTATCGTATAATACGAAATACGGGGCTTGTCAGTGACAGCTCCCCAGCACAGTAAGTCTATGCCACTTCAATGGCGAACTACCTGTTCTGTGACAGTAATTATTCTATGCTGTAGTGGGCTATCTATCGTACACAAGACAAACAAAATTGGCGACTGCCGTGAAAAAACACTTTCCTTGTCTGATTTTGAGTCTGTGCTCGAAATCTAGGGGCTTGTCATAAACAACTCCCCTACAAAATAAGTATATACCAATCTGTGAGCTGCTACATATTATGTACTTTAGTTTCAAGCAGTGACTTATCTCGAAATTTGAGTGAAAAGTCAGCCATCTACACGCATGTGCACATTGACTAGCATGTTATTGTCTGCGATATCACCTCGGTGGTAGCGGACGATACATAAAGCTATTTCACACACTCATTATTGATCATTGCTTGATAAAGATACCCGTATGGGATTTTTGTACAGTCAGGGGCCATAATTATCAGTAAGTTACAAACCGACATGCGCAAATATCGACAGGTATCAAGATATTTGAGTTATAAACACGCATTTCAAGTCTCATCAAAATAGGTTCAAAATTGTCACCTGTATAGGGTCCACGCGCTAAAAACATAATCCACGATGTTTCCACCCGATACATGTCAATGTCGATAGCAACCGAGATTCCACAAACAATTGTGGACGGACGGACGTCCAGACGTCCCGACGCACAGGGGCGACGGCATAATACGTCCACATGAAAATGTGGGCGTATAAAAATGTTGTATATAATTAATGACTATGTTTTATATAGTTGCCAGCTGTCCTTATAATGCCACTGCTGTTTATTTAATTATTTATAGTTATGTCATGTCATGTCCATCCATTATGCCTTTCAGATTTAAGTCTACAGTCGGCATTAACTTGTTATCTTTATGTTACAAGACTGGATACATCATGGTAAGTAAAACTGTTTTTTTAACGTACGCGAGAAACTTATCGTCATAACTGCACAGCAAACCAGATCGTTCATGTATATATCTGAAAAGTCAAAAATATATACTATTTTTTTTCTTAAAAAAATGCACACACTAAGTCAGCACATTCGAGTATTAACAAAATGTCTCGAAGAATTGGCAGGCTTGTTAAAAACAAGATATAATCAGTAAATTATTATGAACAGAAATAAACTTTTAAAAGATAGATCAATTTGAATTATGTTTAGATGCAAATGTTTTTGTTATTGTGTATGATTTAAACGTCGGTAACTACACTAGTACTTATCTCGGATTATAACCATTTCAGATTCCCTTTGATTAAATTTTACTATAACATGTCTTCTAATTCAACAATAGGATACTCGCAGTATTATCTAAATAGCAATTTTAAGCACTCAAAACTGAAGAGTTTTCTCCGGGGATTTTTGAAAAGCAAAATAGATTAAACATGTTGTGACTATTAATCAATATTTGATTCCTTGGGAACATTGAGGACACGTCTCTCGTCTAGTCCTGAAGCTTCAACGTGCAAGATTTATCAACAGAGACCTTTGGTTTTTATGTGGTTGATTATCCATGTATTTTTGGCAAAGTCAAGGAAGAGTCGTGCCCCTTCCGACAATAAATCCCATATTTCTTGCATTAATATCATAGATATCCTATAAAGATATATAGGTTATCTAAGATTAATATAAACAAACTTGAATCGTGACGTCGAATTAGGATTAATTTTTAAAAAACATAGACATGGCCCATTAACAGAGGAATTTTACAATACAAAAAATCAAGAGTGTTGGATTTTGAACTGGCATTGCAATCAAATGGATAACCTAGCCAATTCCGTATTATTTTTAAAACTTGACAACACATTCAGACTAATATTCGTAGAATATTTTTCTGGATGATAGAGACTACAGTTTAGAACGCACTTCGCTCTGAAAATTAAATTCATTTGATGTAGAATAGGCGGAAACGTCACTACCCGGGAAAAATTTCCGTCATGACACACAGCATGGTGTATATCAGTCTTTGTTAGCGCGATTGGTAGGACGTTACACCCCATTTAATATTACCTATATTCATTTCAATTTATATCTATTAAGCTTACAATCAAACTAAATAATTGATACACTTTGCTTTTTTACACTTTATATATTAATTTGTCATAATGTTGCGGCATATCAACAGATATTGGTTGTATTTACTGTAACAAATGGCAAAACGCGTAAAGCTTTGACCGAAGTGGAATAAAACAATTTATCATCTATGAATTACCAGTGCTAATTTATGATATTCTGGATGGTATCATAATCTCGATATTGTATGAACATTATCATCATCGCCATCCAGATCGTATCAACTACATTTAGTGTTTGCTGATGGTTTTGTGTAGTTGATTGTACCCTAGGGTAATATATACACTGTATTTACAATATATAGGTAATATATAAAAGCAGTAAAGGTCTATACTGTATTTAATATTATTGTATTAATTGTTTTTATCACCTCTTATAATAATTTTTACGATTGAGTAAGTGTGAAGTCAGATCATATCTTTCGTTTTTAAAGCTGTTAAAACAATTTCGGTAAATTGATGAATATTTCCTATTACATATGCGGATATGTACAATTATTTAAAATGACCTGAGATATTGCCGGTGAGATTGATTGGGACCAGACCGAGTTGACACGATCTAGACTACAAATTTGTTATATATGTTTTTTTTTTATTCAACGGATATAGTTTGTAATCGGGGGTAAAGTCTTTCATCATGGTGGTAAACGAAATTTTAGCAGACGCAAATTACAATTCTACTTTATTATATGAACTTAATCACGCTCGTCAGTTATTTACTGTTCCAGTTATTGTCTTTTTATTCATCATTATGATTGTTGGCGCCGTTGGCAATGTAATAGTAATAATTGTCTATACATTTTTCACAGAACGTGCTGTAGCCACCTTTTATATTTTAATGGTAGCTTTGACCGATATGGTCTGTTGTTGTTTTTGCCTACCGTTCCAGATTTACGATTTGTGGAATCCGTATATCAACTCCTTGCCGACATTATGCCGAATCAACCGCTTTGTGGAAAATTTTACAAATCTTTTAAATGGATTTATTTTAATATGTGTGGCCTCTGAACGCTATAGCAAGGTATGTTACCCGTTGGAACCTTACACACGGAATAGAGCCAAATCTCTGACTATCATAGTAGTCGTCATGGCGTTGTCCATGTCGTGGCCACAACTGATCATAACAGGCAAACAGACTCTTGTAATTGGGAAGGATAAAATTATAGGAGAAGATTGTTCTTATAATGATTATTTTCAAAATTCTATCTATGTATTTTTATTGATGGGATTATTGTACATAGCTTGGGTAATATCCTTCGGGTTATTTATTTTCTTCTATTTAAACATTTTGATTGCCATCATCAAACGAAAACGTCTGCTGAGCTTGAAAAAAGAAAACTTAACCACAATTAAGATCCCTTCACCAAACAACACAACCGGAAGTATAAGTGGAAGAATCCGAATGCGGTCAAGTAAAACTACTTCGTGTTTGGCGTCCGTTACCTTGGCAGCAATCTTAACCTATGTGCCGTTTCTCACTATTCAAACTATACGAAATTCTGGAAAGTTCTTCCAGACCACGGTAACACCCACCGGTGAATATTATCATTATGGCGACTCTGCGGCTGTGGATCTTTTTTGTACTTTTTGTGTTAAATCATTTTTTTTAAACAGTGCCATAAATCCAATCATATACAGTGTTATGAATCCAAGATTCCGAGGCAACGTGACACGTGCTTTTAAACAGATGTTCAAAAACTTTACAGGTTGATTATTTATAAAAATCTTTTATACGTTTGTAGACCCACATATTGCCACCGCTTTTGTTAGCCATACCCAACTGTTGGTCAGTCGTTAAGATGTATTGTTAGATGCTATGATTTACTTTTTGAAAGGGATAATTATATATCAACTACACTCCTGCTAGATCTTTCAATCATGATCCTGTCATTCGGATATTTGTATGATGATCTGACTGTTTGAAATTGTATGAGTTGTTTAGCCCTTAAATACTTATGAGACTTATCTTCTTGTTCGTAGATGTTTTGTTGCCCGATAAACTATACTTTATATATATGTCTATGATATTGTTTTTACATTAACTAATCAATGTAAGCTACTCTACGGTCACACTTTTAAGGTAAATTAAATTAAATATGATATTAAGTTATCTGAGGAAATTTATACCCAGTCTTGAAACGACATAGCATATATGTTTTGAGGTTTCATGTTAGATAGACTAATAATGTCAATAATCCGTGTTATTCCCCTTTTATCGCATATATGATTTATTAAATTTCATTAAGAGAGCGAAATGGGCTAAACGCCCACTCAACATCAACTAGCTCATTTCGGGACTAACATATGGTTCAATTTTATTTCAATTATTCGCTTGCGTGTAGGGGTCTTTAGCAGCAGAAGGAACCGGATTACCCGAAGAAAACCTACGAGGTTGGACAGGCGACCACACTCCTTGTCACATACAACCGGGGAATTGAAACCACGCCAGTTGACTCAATATCAGACTTTTCCGATTTGACATTAATTTAGCTTCAGACTACCTTTTCGTGTTGACATGTAGAAATGTACATGACGATCTGTTTGCTTGTATCGACACAGGTACTTTTCTTACAACAGAAGACGGCGAAATTAATGCCTTTGGGATGGAAGGCACTAATGGATCGTGTAGGTTTACTTTACGCTTTAACCTAATATATTTCTAGTTTAATTGAAAAAAAAGCAGGGGACTATTAAAATGAGCCGCCCGCACGTCAGTCTGTCTACCATACTTTTGGGATACAATAGCTCTGCTTCTAATTGAGCTGGAAGGTTTAAACTTGGTGTAGAGGTTATTATGTGAATGTCTTGAAGGGGTTGAACGATGAGCAATTCGTGCCTATACTAATTGTACTAAGCAATTCGGTTAGCTGATGCTTTTGGACACAATAATTGACGTCGAGAGTGGTGAAACACAGAGCGTAGTCTCACCACCAAACCCACGACTAAGATCAGTCATGATCATTTTCTGCGAAGGCTAAGATGTTCAATTAAATAACATGCGCCATCTATTTATTTTGAAACACCAGCCTCCCTGTTTGTATTTTAATAGGTACAATTTTATTAATATGTGTCAAAAAAGCATCATGTGATCAGGTCTGGTGTGTCAATGTATTTGTAGACATGCTATGGCTGTATATGAAGAACTGGTGGTAGATTCAAAAAATATTGCATAAGGTAAACATTGCCCACATGATTCTGCTAACGAAAGATTTTTAGAATAAAGAAATCAAACCTCTGAGCAATTATTTCGGAATGCTGTCCACATCCACGGTCAACCACTAAGCCAGTAAGTAGGCTACATTGTTTCTGATAAAAATCATAATTTGTTTGGTAATAATTAAAATGGCTCTTTCTTATGGAAGCCTATTGCGGCCATTTCACAATCTTGACTTAAGTCGAGGGCGAGAACACGAGAACTGCATATTACTGTTAAGCTGTTTTCTTTAATCTAATGATTCAAAATGAAATTATGTGACGAAATTCTGGCATATTTTATTTTCAAGCTTGAATTTGATCTTGAGAAATATTTACCCCTTGAAGAAGAGAATCCAACCAGTCTCTTTCTGCACCCTTACAAAAGATAACCATTGCAGAATGTGTCACGAACGTCATCAATGATGCAAGATCTTTCGATATGCCGTCACGAAGCTTCAACATAGCGAAGCTATTAGAGAATCAGTTCAATATGTTTATTATGTACGTCAAAATTACAGGTTAGTCTGAAGTCTGTCAACTGTTCGTTCTGTTACGGACAAAGACGCCGTGAATACGCTTAAACCCCGGATCCATTCGGGACTTTTGGCAAGTCGTATCGTCACGTGATACGTTGCGTCAACCTAATTTTAGAGTCTTGGGTGATTTGCGAACCGCGTAGGTATGGGTAGCTGGGCTGAGATTAGTTCTATTAAAGCATGATGGCGGTTATCTACCATGATAAACATCAGTACTAGTCAAGTGTCTAGCCTACCAATTCTTGAGTAAAGTCGCCCGACAGTCGCTGAACTATTTAAAATTTTGGAAATAATTAGTGTCGAATCTTATTAAAAATCTTCGTCTTCGACTCGACAGCAATTTTGAGTTTCACTGTTGTATCATTCCATAATTTATATACCCGTTTTACAGATTTGCAAGGTCAAATATATAACCTCCCCATATTAAGCAGCGTGCAGACAGACGGACAGTTAATTGCGCGGAATGTTCATCAAAAATAATGATTAAATTCCAGTCTTTATCATGGTTTAAATCCCATTAATAATATACACGTTCGCGTTCTAGAAACCCACAGATTCATAACATTAACAACGCTACGGCACAACATTTCAGCGTCTAAAAGTAGCAACAAATACGATTAAAAGACGACGATGTTATACGGACCTTTTCCATGAAAGCTGTTCCATACGCATTGCCGTATCCGTGTGTTGTATCACGTATGAGAAATACACAGAAGATAACTTCACACGCAAAGTCGATACGGATACGGACCAGGAATTTACGCTTGCCAAAGTCAGTATTCACTTTATTTGAAATGTTCGCTTGTGTGTGATTTCTGCACTTACTATTAATTCAGCGTGTCTGTTGATCGGGGTGGATATCTTTATTCGTTGTTTCTAGTAGCTGTTATTATTATATATCGATCTATATTTGACAATAATTTAGACTTATTACATGAATCTCAGAGTTATGAAACCAAATTGGTCTTCCTTGTTGTTTTTATGTTTCAATTTCCAAACAAATCGCTATTCCATTGTATTTCATTCCAATAAATTGAAAGAAACTCTTCCTGTTGGGATAATTGTCAGAGAAACAATCAAAGACAATATGGCTTTAAGGACTATAGAACTTGTTAAAGAGTCCCTTGTTATAACACCAGTATCAAAATGATAATTAACGACATCTGGATCCGCTAGGTATTTCGATTAATTCTAACCACAAATAGCCCATACTTTGGATATTGAGCTTTATCCACGATGGCCGGAGGTGGTCTACGGGGTGGTAGTTAGCTAAATGTAGAAGGCCGTTAAGCTATAGCAAGGTCAGCCCATTTACAGGTTTTCCCTCTTGCCCCATAAATGCAACATATAGCGCATGCCACCACACCGTACTCATACTTGCGCTACAATTACTAATTTTATAAAAATACAGATCTAAATCTTGTTTCGGGTTGGTTTATTTCGTATTTTCGATGGCTTCCGGTATTGTAAACATAGTGAAAGCACATTTTGTCAATTATAAAACACAATGCCATTATTTCCCATCACAATCAGATAAAAACACAGATCCAATTTCGTTTACATAATGAAGTAGGATGTTAAACCTTCAGTCACGCTGGTTCGCTAGCCTGGAGGTGGGGTGTTCGATCCCTGCATTGGCCGAGAAAGTTCATCTCGATTTTCCGGTGTGTTTTCCCCTTGTCAGTGATGCAGAAGGAGGGCCTGACAAGGACAGCTGCCTAGTCGTTCGGGTGGGACGAAAAACCGAGGTCCCGTGTACACATTGGAGTGCACGTAAAAGATCCCTTGGCAGTTGGAATTCGATATAAGAGTAGGCCGTAGCGCCGCTGCCCGGGAAAAATTTCTTTCATAGCACACTGTATGGCGTATAACCGTCTTCCATTAGCCCAGGTTAGGTGCAAAAGAGTTGGACGTTAAACCCCCATTTCATTTCATTTCATTTCATTCTTTATAAGCACGCGTAATTTTAAAAGGTAGGCCTACGAGGTGTTGGAGTGTCGTATCAAATATTAAGATTCGCCATTAATGTTGATTTTGAAAATAGCTTCCACAGCCCCCATTCCACAATTTTATATACTTTTTTGTTTGTTTATATCAGGTGACGGATTACATTTCATAAGGGAGAAGACTTTGGGGGGCTACTGATATTGGTGGATCATGTTATGTTTACTTTTTACGTGGATCCACTTATTTCCAATCAGTTTTTAATTCGAGTCAGGGGCGGATCCACCCCCCCCACCCCCGCTCAGCTACATAAAAAAAGAAATATGCCTGGAAACAATGAAATTACATCACAAAGTGTTCCTACATCAGTATAAAAACGATTTCTCTGTTTAAAAAGCTCAGTTTGTATGTATGCCTATGTAATTTAGAGACAATGATGGCAGATTTCCGTAACCGAAACCTGGCAAACCCCCTCCTGCGAGTATCTCGACGACGAATTAATTTACACAGCTTAAGTTGTCGCGGTTTATCATTTGGTCTGATTTGAACTGCCAGCTTGCATCACCTTAACAACATATACTTTAAGATACAAATATAGACACAAAGTTCCTGCACTTAATTCAAAATATTCAGGTACTGTCATACAAATAAAGTATAGAGCATTTGGGAATTTCTTACTCTAATTCCTTGTTCAAACTGGAATGTAGTTCCAAAAGAGATTTATAGGATTAAGAATGAATAGCCATTGAAAACCATTAACATTTCGGACAGTGTAATTGAATAGATTTTCCAAGTTAATGTCAAACGTAACAATTCTGCTCTAGGAATCAAATATTTGATTTACAGAAATAATCCTAAAATGAACATAAGCGAAGATCAAAACAAATACTCGTCTTGATCGTCAAAGTTTTTTCACATTTTGTCTTTCATCAGTGCACCTGAAAATCGTATTATCAAGACATAACTGACAAGGGACGCCACAGAACGGAAATCAGATGTTGCCACATAATAATCCAATCACGTCAGACAGGAAAATTTCAAGTACCATTAAAAAGAATTTCGTTTTCCGGAGTGATTATTTAAATACTCCTCAAAAGATGTACAACTCTGACACTTTCTAACTTAAATCGGAATAATCTGATAAAAGAGTTAACATGCATGCGAGGCAACATCTTTGTTGCCAGATTTTACTGTTCTGGTCAAAAACAATACAACGGTTTCAAGATGATTGATTTTCTTGCTATAAAGCACATTAACAAATTAACCGCCTACAACGTAAAAGTTAAAACAAAAGTTTGAATTATGGGTACCCCTCAAACCCATAAGGTGGCATTGGGAGAAAGATTAAAAGGTCTGCCATTAGTCAATTTGTGGTGATTGAGACCCCTACCCCTCAATTTCAAGGAGTAAAGAACCCAAACGTGAAATCAAATTTGAAATAAACGAAATGAAATGGGGTTTAACGTCCTACTTTTCTGCCCATATCTTGAGCTAATGAAGACGGGCATACACCAGTGTGCTATGAGGGGAAATTTTGCCTGGGCAGTGGCGCTACGGCCTACTCTTATATCGAACTGTTTGGGGATCTTTTACGCCAATGTGTACACGGGACCTCGGTTTTTCTTCCCACCCGAACGACTAGACAGCTGTCCTTGTCAGGTCATCCGCCCGGCATCACTGACAAGGGGGAAATCTTGATGAACTTTCTCGACCAATACAGGGATCGAACACCCCACCCGCAGGATATCGAGCAAACGTTTTTACCCACTTAGCGAATTTGAAATAAAGATTAACGTAACGGTAGTACCGAAATAGTATAGTTTGCGTTGAGTGGGGGTTGAGTGCATATTTCAGAAAGGGAAAGCTGGTATGGAATAAAATGCTGTAGTCCGCATCATCGATTCTTATGGGATCCCTGTAGTTGAGCGGTTAGATAACCGAGAAGATATATCTCATAATGCCCCAGGTATAGTGTGTGTGAAGGATTATAAAAAAAACCTATGCCAGTAATTTGACCTTTAAAGTTAATTTTGTGTGTGGATATACAAGCTATGGGCATTTATTTGCACTTTCAAAAAAGACTATTCTGTATCGTATAAAGCACGGTTAGGCGAGAATTCTACATTTGGCAATGTATAGTTTGGGGAATTCTAAACTATATAGAGCCGCTTTAATTAAATAGTTTGAGAACATATCATTCTCATCCCGGTTGTGCTGCAGAAACAGACCAACCAAGCAAAAGAAGCAACGTCGAAAAAGACACCCATGCATCACCCCAGATTCGAGCTTTCTCAAGCAATTATCACCGCTTCCACCAAAAAAAAATCAACACCTTTTTATGAAATAGTTGAAAGAATATACATTTATATATACTTATTTATACTTATATATTTAGCTCTTCATTATTTTGTGATATGAATCCAATCGGAAAATTTCAAGAAATGGTACCACAGGTCAATTCGTATACAGAAAACAATCACGAGAAGATATAATAGCCTAACCAAGGTTCACGTGTTTGTTGCACGCAATATAATATAATAAAAACAGACTTACTCAATATTTTGTTTTTAAAAAGAAGACAGAATATAAGTAAGTACACAAAATTATAACATAATATATCTTAACATTTGTAATAACGATATACTAGAATATATAAGAAAGGATAAGTAATATAACAAATGATTAAAGTATTAAAATAAGTTATTACATTATAAAACGAATGTATATTAGGGAAAATTCTACAAAAATTATGTGACACAAGACGACAAATTAGTATTACTAAAACATAAACAGATAAACCTAGAATATATAAAAGAGCCAAACAACCTCGGTCCCAACTTTAATATCTTAATTCCGATCTTTAATTAACTATACATTATATGCTTTTTAATAAGACAGTGTCACAAACGAAATAATATATACTGTCGAAATTATAAAATTTTTGATAGAAACTGGAGATAATTATTTCAGTAATATACACATATCTGTCAGATATAATAACAGTTGTTTTTGGTATAATATTCATTGATATTACTTTGGATACTAATTACAGAAGAATGGTACGTTTAAAAATTAGTTTTAAAGATATAGATTGGTTTAGTTCCAAATTGATTTAACTATACCATTAATCCTGTTTTTCCTCAATACAGATGACTCGTCATATATTTTATAATATATTTTATAATAATAAATGAATTATCTCTTAAATATTGTGATGGGGTGATATAAATGTATTAACAAAAGATGTGTTTGTAAGTTATGGTGTTGGTCATCAGATCTCGTTGGAGACACCGATATCTATTTTTCTTCTTCTAAATCATACAGTCGATATGGGTTGATATTGTTAAGAATACTGAAAAAAAATTAGAGAACAAATCGGATTAATAAAACAATAGAAAGGTTATCATTTTTTTTAAGAAATAAATCCAATAAAACTGAATACATCCGAAGGCGGTAACAATAATAGAATAAGAAACAATGTCTTGCGATAATCCGTATTTCAATTCATTGTTTCAGTTTCTCTGATAGCAAACTATGTTAATGTTGTATGTACATGTAGATGGACGATTTGAATATGATGATAGGTATGTCTTTATTCTTCCAGCGAAAATTTATATCATAGTAATGGCGGTGTGGTGGTTATAAAAAGATCAGTGTTGGTCGATAAAGTTCCCCCACATTTTACAGCGTGACTTTCCCGTGTATGTTATATGCCCATCTTCATTAGCCAGTCTGGGGTTGTATACCCATCTTCATTAGCTTGGTTGGGATTAACGTCTTACTGTTAATCATTTCATTTTTGTGTAAATGTATCTTAAAACAAGTCGCTCAAACGATTATATTAGATGTTATGTAGTGAAGAATTAGAACAATTATACAATAGGAAATGAAGTCATAGTTTTAATTACAACGAATATGATTATACGAGAACTGAAAATACAGACACCGGCGTATCGGTTTATATATGCCGAAGATCTTCGGTCAGAACTCATTTCAATAAAGACCCTTAAACTGTCTCTCATCGACATCTTTCCTCTTTTTAGCAAATGTCAAACAATTTATCACATAATTTCCACGCTTGGATACCATTTTCTATTAAATATTTCCCTATTGTTTTTTAAATGTGACGATGACATTTAATTGACAAACTAAATCTACCAGAATGAGATCTTCTCAGCCTCCTTTGACTTCAATACGTTATGGAACAGAAGTTTCGCTATCCAGACGGTATATTCTTTCAGGACAATACACACAGAGATTTACTTGCAGTAAAAGTGAAAGTGTCGTACAGAGCGCAAAAATAATATATCACGTGATATAGCTCTTTAATCGAATTTTCACAGCACATGAAAGTTAAATGGCTCTTGAGAAATATCGAAATGTGCGTAAATGTGAAACGGTATAACGTGACTTAGCAAGGTTTTGTTAGCTCAGCCGGAGCAGAAGATTGGGACGCTTAACTCTATTTCAGTTCATTTTGTATTGTAAACTGTTTTACAACCCATGAAAATCTAAATCTAGCACAATCTCGGATTGCTGTCGGGATTTGTTTTATTGTTCTCAAGTGCAAGCTAAAGTTGTAACCTTTATATTATACTATTCAAAAAAAGTAGGGGATATTTGATTTTTAAGTGTTATTAAAGTCACCTAATGAAACTGACGAAGAAACAAATGACAAAATGAAATGAAGTTCACATTCATCGATTTATTCCAAATGATCGTTAGACTAAGTAAGGCACAGACTGGCCATTATAAGGGTAAAATGATACCCGGGGTCAAACAGCAAAGTTACCACAGCATCACAACAAAGTCAGTAACGGGTAAATCCTCCTCTGTTTGCCAAACAAGCATTGATCCGACGTGGCATACTCCTAATGAGACGTCTAAGGTCATTTTGGTCCAGATTGTCCCATCCCTGTTGCAACGCAGCAGCAAGTTCTTGGACATTGGCAGGACGTTGTTGACGTTGACGTAACCTCTGTCCAAGCATGTCCCAGACATGCTCGATGGGGGAGAGGTCGGGACTCAGTGCTGGCCAAGGTAATGTGGTGATGTTCTGTTGTTGGAGGTAACATGTAACGATCCTGGCCCTGTGACATCTTGCGTTGTCATCCTGGATGATGAAACGGCGGCCATGACGTCGTGCGAACGGCACAACATGGAGTGCCAAGATGTTGTCCCGGAAGTACTGGCCTGTAACACGCCCTGCAACAACATGTAAAGCCGTTCTTCCAGCAACAGTGATGCCTCCCCACACCATAACAGAACCACCCCCAAATCGATCATGTTTGATGACGTTAACGTCTTGGAAGCGCTCGTTTCGACGACGCCACACCCTCCTACGTCTGTCCAAAAAATCAACAGTGAACCTTGGCTCATCTGAAAACATCACATTGCTCCAGCGTCGATTATCCCAGTGTTGACGATCCCTACACCAACGACGTCTTGCCTGAATGTGATGATCTCTCAAACAAGGGATCACGCGAGGACGTCAGGCGCGAAGGTGACCCCTATGTAGTCGATTCCGAATCGTCTGGCCACTCACTCTCACACAAGTGTCTGTTTGAAGACGAGCGCTGATCTGATTTGCTGTGATGACACGATTTCTCAAGGCCAAGGTACGGATAAATCGATCCTGGGCTTGAGTTGTGGTCTGTCCTGTACAGATTGTGTATCACGGTATCTGGACCATAGCGTGCTTATGACAGACTGAGAAACATTCATCGTTCGCGCCACAACCGCCTGTGTTATGCCGATCTGTAGCATGCCAAGGGCACGTAACCTTTCATTTTGGGTAAGCCGACGCATATCAAAATTTGTTTTCTGGTCACTAAAACAATTAAACTGATGTTTCCACCCTGGAATTCAAAGCCACAATGTAGTATATATAGAAATAACAGATTTCTTGTAATGGAGGATGAATTGAATAATCTGTAGTAGTTACAGTATAACTTTAGTATTACATAAATTTTGTGAATTCGACTGATGATCTTTAAAATAATAGTGGGAGTTATCATTAAGGCAGATATAACGTCCGGTTGAATATATCAACGCGCCATAGAAGCCAAAAGAAATTCGGAATCGATGTAAGTTTTTGTTTTATACAATGCTGACTTTCCTTGACAAATACGTAAACTGTGTAATTCTTGCTTTGAACATAACCCAGAGAGCAATGAACATGACGTGTGCTTGTATCGGAAGTAAATTTGACCAATCTTGCGTAACACATCCGTACAAATTCAGCGAGTGTCCCGGTATGGTTTTAGTGCGTACCCGTTCCAATGACAAGCCAACATTTTCCCGTTCTGATCATTAGTCAAACACAATCTAATTAATTCGACAAACTTGAGCAGTTTTTATTGTGTCTATTACCAATAGAACAGACTGGATTTCAGATTCGTGACTAACAACTTTATCCACACGATAACATTTAAAATGTCTTTGATAGGATAGGGCCAAAATATTGTACTGTAGAATAAGCAGATAACGATTGGCTTGCCGATATTACTTTCCATGTTAAGCTCAACAAAGCCACTTCTGTTGACGTTTTTCTTTAGAGAATACTATGCAAAAATAAATATGTCAAATTAAACGGTAATACTATATACCGGAAAAACACTAAATACCGGAAAAAAAACTTAATACCGGAAAACACCCCAAATAGGTAGCCCGGAGCCTCCTATGTGTGTGTGGATTAGGGTTACGTTTTTCCGTTGTGGGTTAGGGTTAGGTTTAGTTTTTTGTGTGTTTTGCGGAGGACCAGGCTCCGAGTTGCCTATTTAGGGTGTTTTCCGGTATTTAGTGTGTTTTCCTGTATTTAGTGTAACATGTTGTTTTCCGGTGTTTTCCGGTTGTTTTCTGGTGGTTTTTTTTTGTTGTTTTCTGGTATAATATAGTATAGCTCAAATTAAATTAAATTGACGCCTTCACTTTTCAACCAGCTCAAAAATGTCGACGTGTCCATGAATTAAAATTGTGAGAATTGTTGGCTTTGATTTTCTCCACTCTACCCAAAATTAAAACAAATATTTGACAAGATTTTATAACAAAATAAAGTACTATGCTCACCCTTCTCTAAATGGATTTTTTGTTGGTAATTTTGAATTTCGTTTTCCGTATCTAAAAGGTAACCTAACGCCGCGCTTTTCATATGATCCTCCAAGTGGACACACGCAGTGACTATCTACTGATACATAACAACCATCTGGACATTCTATGTATCTGGAGGAAACTTCCCCAAATAGTACAACACCAGCTAAACATAAAGCAAATATGGCGAATCTCGTTGGCATGGTTACCTGAAATGACAGAAAATGCACAAAAATATCAGACACAGTGAAGGAGAGTCATTCAAATCGTTTTCTATATTCTGCCGTGTCATCTTCTTTAAGTTCTTTTCTAACAGTATTTATTCACTAAATATTAAAATACAAAATATAAAGATAAAAGATCTGCAATATCCTTTGTGGGATAATGCACCTTAATGCTGATCATTTTACAAGCATTTAATCTTACATAGGCTGTCAATATGTAGTTGAAGTTCCTTCAAATCATGTATCAAGTCTTCAGATTTTACAATTTGATTAATATTCTTTTTTTATCTTTTGCTGTAATATTCTGAAATATTTCGTTTGAAAACGGTGGTGTTCAGATCGCGTGAAATTGTTATTGTGTCATTGTTACTCTTCCCATAGAACGTATGCTGCCACCTTTGTTACGTTTGGTTACATATCTCCACAACGTGTTTCTTTAATAATATTAAGGTAAGACGATCCCCAGTTCATCTATTTATTAGGTTCTACAGAATTAATAAATGTTACTGGCATATTTGATGACTATAAAGCACCAAGAAAACCGGAATATCATGTCACATTTTATGGATCTTTAGACTCAATAATCCTATATCGACTATAATTATACCTGGCAATATTTCGCAATTCACTATGTTCTCCGCGGGCAAATTTAAACCTTTAAACTACACAAGCGAGAATCATTGAAGTAAATGGGAAGAAGAAGACGACGGTTTAATGTGTGTTAAGGGCATCGGTGTAACGTAATGCTGCCCATGTGGCGTTACTTGATAAATAGGTATACCTTGATAATTATTTTTCGCGTGGTTTTATAAAGCATCAGTCTGGAAAATCTGACATATTGGTTTATATCTTTCAACAAGGAATGGACAACACGTACGTATAAAAGATGAGACTTTTGCTAGGTCTCGAGGGGAATTCTACCAAACAATTTCCATCTCTAGGATTTCTTAATTGCCGATAAATAAATAGTCGGTTGTTACAGCGGTTGATGTGACGTAAAATAATAACCTATTTATAGCTATTTATAACGCAATCCACTTCTTTTGTGGTCACGCTGTTTCTGAAATGATCAGAACCGCGTTTAAACCAGCCGATGTATTACACAGTGGTTTAGTTCAAAATCCTTTTACAACAAGAAGTAATTTATCAGCAATAATTTGTAGCTTTGCTGCATTTTTATTTGGTTTGGGGGTGGGGGGGGTGGTCTGTTTTTTTGTAGATAATAATGACCAGCGACACTCAATCAACTCTTTTTTTTGTGAATTACTATAAGGAGATCGTAGATCTTTAAGCACGAGCTTTGAACATTGCAATGCATCGTGTGTAAACTATATTTTATTCAATTAGAATACATTATTTAATCAGTGATAATTTAATATATTTTCGAATAAAACTGATTATATTTTTGGGGGGTTTTTTTGAACCGGGAACTGGTCCCCAAGCGCTGTAGCCTACTCATCTTGTAGTTTTTCGTAGTGGGTGACGCACTTCGAAAAAGGGTCAAAGGCTTCGCTAATTCAAGGACGATCGACGTGAAATTTGCCATGCCTTTTCCTTCGACAATGTCCTATTGAATAACGAACTTCGATTTTTGACGTTATAGGGTTCGTGGCGACAATGACGTCACGTTCGGTTGCTTGTCCATATAGTATCTTTGTACAGTACTATATATCTGAAAAAAATTGGTTTTATCAATTTGAACTAAGATAGATTATCAGCCAACGAAATAAAACATACCCCAGCTAATTATCCTTACATCCCGGAAAATGACATCCGCCGTAACTTAATGAACATAGATTAGACAAAAGTAATATTGCTACCTTGAGATATCAACTACATTTCATATTCAGCAAACAAAAGGAAACAAATTTTAGTTTAATCCGCATTGTATTCTGTGAATAAAATATAACAGCGCATATCTGTTCATTGTGATATATTTATTAGATCTGATTCGTAGTTTTCCGGTTTATTAGCATTCACAGATAAGCAACCGTCTTACCGGAGCAAATCTATTTATTTAAGTTACTTCAATGGATTAATTTACCTGTTTATTTTCCTAAACACGAGCAAATCTATTTACTTAAGTTACTTCAATGGATTAATTTACCTGTTTATTTTCCTAAACACGAGATTAATTTCTACCCAGACTAATTACAGCTTCCTTATCTATACCAAGTTCATTATTTATAATCATATAGTGTATTTTCGACTGATAAGCTAATCACGACATCGTCCAATTTTGTATGTTTCATTGATTAATCTCAATAATAAATGTCACTGCATACAAATATTAATTCCATTTGTCACGATTTTCAAATTGAAATTTTTAATGCCTACCATTGTAAATTTAAGTTAACCTGGTTGGGACCAAAAGGGCAGTTTTAACGTTATTAACAGCCAACGTTACCAATCATGTAAGCCTTTTTAGATGCTTCTATTTAAAATGCATGTAGTTAAAGATTAATGTAATGTTAATCGGTACTATAAGCCAAATCGGTTAAACTATTTTCACCTCTTCGGTCGCCATTTTGCAAGGTGTTTTTTTAGCCGACCTATTCAGCCCAAAATTTGTTAAAACAAGCGCGGATCCAGAGGGGTGGTCCAGGGGGTCCGCCCCCCCCCCCCTGCTCAGACTTGAAAATTTTTTATGCGATTTTATTGGCGACTTTTAGACCTGTAATTTTGGAATTTACCTTCCGGAAATACGTCAGAATGCACCAAATTGAATCTAATTTACCAAATTTTTCTGGGGGAGGGCCCCCCCCCCCGTTAGTTGGTTTAGTGCCTTTTATCAAACCTAGACCCCCCCCCCCCCCCCGCAAAAAATCCTGGATCCACGCCTGTAAAATGGTCCATTTGTCCAACTGGAGCTCCGACAATAAGGTTAAACAGGCTTAACATACGCTGTCTAGCAGCTACGGCGACCGATCTTTAATAACAATTAAATGTGAAAAAATCTTAACATTGTCATCTGTTGCTCTATATCAGTTGTTTCAGTCATTGTGGATATTCTATCAAATTAGATATGGTGAAAGCACATAGAAGGTATACCACAGTACTTGTGATTTTGTCTTTGTAAACTGACGAAACAATGAAGGACTTTAAAGACGAAAAGGGAATGTGATCCGGTTTAGCGTCCCGTCGAAACTTACTATATTTTGAGGTTAACATTACCACACTTATAATCTACCAAGACATATTATGCGTGTCATGACAATTACTTTCTTAGCTACCCGACCCTCGGTAACTTGTTTTTTTTTTTGGTTACAAAAGATACGCAAATAAATACAATAGATTTTATAATATAACAATTATAATCAGTTGCTTTGAAAACATGCAACGACGGAAGCCATATTATGATAATTTAATTCCCACAGATATACTCATAAAAGAGTTCCACGGCAACGAGTTAAATCGGGCGCAGAATTACGCACAACCCAAACCATAAACACACTAAATATATCTGTATATGATGGAAATCGGTTAATAACCGTATTTGTCAACACTTACATGATTTATCAGGGACATTAGCTTTGGAAATACTTTTTCGTGAATTTTTAAATCGAAAGGAATCAACATTTGAGTACGAATGTAATCACCAAGTCAAGGCAATAGATCTGAAATACATTCGCGAAAACTGTAAAAATCGACAGAACCCACTTAATCCAAACCTCTTGAATTATAGTTGCTAAAATGATAAATACCATAGGCCATCTTACCCCAAATGCTCAATGTTCCCCAAAACTTAACTAAACGCTTTAGAGTAAGCACATACTTAACACCGGTCGTATTGTGCAATTCATCGCCAAATACATCAATGGTTTATATTTGGTTCATCAGTTATATTTAGTCTGCAGCAATTATATAGATCCGGACACCTACTATTCTTAGAGGTAATTTAATGGCCAAACTGATAAGCAGTCTATTTACTTTGTATTTCAAGTTATTTTTAATGACTTTATTTATAGCCCCGTCGAATTATATATTAGCTACATATAGTAATGACCTCTGTTTTACGTATTTGTTTAATATTTTGGATTAAGAATTACACTTTAAATTGAAAATAAAGTAACAGATCCACCATAAAGTTAAAATCATAAGCAGTTGAGTCAATTTGTATTAAAACAACTGCAGTGCAGTTGTGGGGGTTGTGACTATCGTTAATTCTTCAAGTCTTCACTACAGGAAAATAACACAATGAAGCGTAAACTTATATTTTACATTGAGGATATTTATCTCATGGGATTTTTGTACTTTTAGATAAAATGAAACAATTCCCCCAGTTTTGTTTTTGTGCGCTGATGGATAACAGAATGACGTCGTTTGGGATAACTTATGATGGCGACGACGATAATTGTTACATCTGTGACAGTTGATAATTTGGACAATAAAGAAGACGACGTCTGTTTTGGCGACGATTATGTCCATTCAAAGATTTTAAGAAAAATTACCGCGGTAATTTAAAAGAAAAAACACATCCTTTTTTGAAACATCTTAAGGGCGTTTTATGCTGGCATTTACGACTTTTACACATAACCTTTCCACTGCTGTTTGTGATTATGTATAATGTATTTCTTGAAAAGCTACATATTATAGTACATGCAAACAATTCAATTGAAGAAAGTTGAAAACCGTCACCTTTTGTGTTGGAAATGTTGCTGTAAGAAACTTACATTTATAAATGATATAATTTTTATTACAATTAATTCATAATATCCGATGACATTAATTCTAGAAATTCAGGTGGAAAGTTAAACAGTCGCACGACCCATGCGTATTAGACAACAGTTATCACTTCCGCAAATGAGGAGTAACAATTTTTTAAGGGTTCATTGGTAAATGATGAAATAGCAATTTCATGTGTCATTATTACTATTAAAGACTTTTCCACTGCACTGATTACAGGAAATCATCTTGGACGTAGGGAACACTGGATGATAGAATACCAACATCGTTATCGGTTCGGTTCAGTGGTGATCATTACTTTATTAGATCACATGTGTCGTAAGACATTATTTAAGGACGCGATCTTTTGTCTGGGGAAAGCTGACATTTCCAATTCAAAGGGCCTCCGCTAACATGTTGATCATGTGTAAATGTCGTTTGACTATCAAATGCGTTCTTTCATTAATGACGTCATTAGATAACTCGAAACCGCATTCAATGAAAGAATAATATCCAAACAACCCACTTCTTCTGTCTCTTAATCGAAGAATTCAACTTTTCAGAAATTCAGTCTGCCGTCAAGCATCACTTAATTAAACGTCTTCATTCGCGATCAAGGCGACATCTTATGTACCAATCGAGAAGATAAGGAAATCCAAGCAAAGAAGCCGAGATATGAGTAACATTTTTTCTGAGATTGTTAAAACCTAATTTATATCATCGTCTCTATTGCGTAATCTCTCGGTGGGATTACAAGACAAATTATTTTCGATGTTTCAACCTATTTTTATGATTTTATTGTATCATATCGATTTCTGTCCTTTCCAGGATGCTTCATTAGCTGCTTTGTCGTCCTAAGTATAATATTTAGATATGATCCTTAGAACAATATAAATATAATGAACCCCATATCAAAATTTACTTGTTTGATTGCAAGACTGTATACTCCCAAAATGCCTGTTAAGTACAGCCCGTAATATTGCAAAAAAATATTCTTTATAATTTAAGATCGATAAAAGCAAATTTTTACTAGGATCTGAGCGATAATGTGAAGCAGCGAAGAAACCTGGCTCCGTTTTTATACTAATTATCTATTTCTAGATGTGTCCTTGAGTCTTTGGAATCAAGGGTGGTATTGCTTTGGGACTATAGTCTGGGTCCATCTAGGATACTCCCACTAGGAACTAAATCTATTATTCTGAACTTAATTAACTTAAGAAACGCACGATTAACTTTTTGGGTATGCATTCACTTGAAGTTCCCAATCACCCGTTAATAACAATTGATTTGAGTTTAATGAACGTCGCCATTCCTTAAAAAGCTTTGTTTATATATTTTAATGTAATTAACAACAATAAACCGTAAAAGTGATAATGTACCAGTAATGGTTTAGATTAACCTGAGACCATTGGTAAAACATCAACGAATTTTTATATATATATATATATATATATATATAAAAATAGAATAACTCAATCATTTATGGATATTTCTGATATTTTAAAATGGATGACGTTACAACTAAGAATAGACATTATGAAGAAATTTCCCATGCATGAACTTGGGCGGCTCCATCCAAATATGTACCAGTGCCGTTGAATAATGGAATTAGTTAATGGGATACAATTTAAGTAGATTTCCAAGATCATAAGAAAACGCCATAGAGAAACCCAGACGATCTGGAGAAAAATTAACCTTCTTAAATCATCTGGTTATCTGGGGCACACGCCCAGAAACCCAGACGATCTGGAGAAAAATTAACCTTCTTTATCTGGGACACACGCCCGTCCACCGAAACAGCAGTTTAGCTGATATTATTGTCAGTATATATATATATATATATATTTAAAATAAAAGTATAGCCATAAAATCATCGCTTGTCAGCCACACAATAAGACCTTATAGACTAAAAGGTCTGGTTTGAGGGAGTTGATATGATGTGATAATCTTTACCAAACAACTTATTTCTACCATCTGACAAGTCATATAGTGTATTATGTTGAAAGGAATTTTTAGATTGAGAAATCAATTGACCACGATTACACTCCATCTATTAAGACTGCCATTCAACATCACCACACAGAATACATTCGACATATTAATCCATTGAATATATAGGTTCCCCGTCAATCACAGAAAAGTAGACATTTTTCTTTCAAGATTTAATTTTGATCATGTCAAATGTTACCCACGGATTTTTCGATGAACCGTTATGGAAACCGGAAAATGAATACGTATTAAACAAATATATTTGAATATTGACATCTGCTAAGGTACGTGTCGTGAGTTGTGTGGCGTAATGTAAAAGAGAGAAGTTGGGTAAAAAAAACTAAATAAAAGATCATGGGGCATTTAAATCAATCCCACGACGTGGCTCACGTTAGTGACGGGTGCCGTGTATGAGGCAGCCCACACTTTCATTTTTTTTAAAAAGAAAATCTCATTTAAAAGTAACCAAACTCCTCACAACCTATTCAATGACGTGATAGGGTATTATAAACCCATATTAAGATCCCAATTAAAATATAATGGAATCTTTTTGTTCTCTTCCGTGAAAAAAAAAACTTTACTGCCTGTTCCTTCTCAACGAATGGATATGGTTTCTCCTAGTCATATTATAACCCATAGAAAGATCCTAATTAAAATAATTACAATTAATTCGTTTTGTGCATTTCCATGGAATCGCCATACACTAAACGTTCTTAATAGTTTTCAAATTTAAGAAACTTTAGAAGCCAATTAAAATCATATGCCATGTAGGTTATAGAGATGTAGGAACAATTTTGAAATTTGATGGAATATTATGTTGTTATACTGTTTAAACCGCATTTAGTTATTGAACACATTAAAATAACATAAGTCAATTATATGCATGTTGTTTTATTTTAGTGCCCGGTTAAAATACATAGATTTTATAGGATTATTTTCGCTCATATTCAAAATCAATTGATCCAATCTTTGGGGATTAATTTATAGAGAGAATTGTGTTACCTAAACAGCTATTGGTTTTTTTTAGAAAAAAATAAAGTAAACCAAAGATCCAACCATTATTTAGACAGCTAGGGTAACACTAAGCTTAGATTAATGTTTGGGTCCAGCCCCAACCCTCTTTAACACTGTTTTCACTTGAAATCAACAGAACGCTAATCTGGGTTAATTTAACCAGAAATGGACAAAAAATGTGAAATCTAATTTTTTTTTCACACTTTTGTGATTGCAGAAATCATAATTGACATATAGAAAATAGAAATATGGATTCTCAATAAATGAAAAGCCACTCAAACGTTAGACGATAATAAACAAAACAGTTCATCTGATATTGGATACAATTTGAATAATTGATGAATTCAGAAGAAAATTGTGCCAGATATAGGCTTGTCCATGCTATTGTCTCGTTTCATAGATGGTTAAAGGAGAAATCCCAGATATGGCATTGATTACATGAAATGAAATGCACTGACTTGGCTAACGAAGACGGATCATCGATTAAAACTGGGACATTATAGAAGACCCTTCCTAGCCCTTATTCTAATGCCGGGCAACTACCGGAAGCTCTGTTTTTAAAGAAGTTGTCAACTGATTAAAACTGGTTCAGTATTTGTAAGAAAAAACAAAAGCTCTGGTATATGTTTCTAAAGAAGTACCGTCTTTCAGATGTCCGGTGCTTTCAGAGACAAGCTTCTTGGCCAGCAAGAATATGTAGAAACATGTTTTTATTTCAACTGCATTTGCATGAAGAACTTCCAGCAATACCATGGTGCGTTTTGATGTTCCTTTCTTTTGGTTTTCCAGTTATACTAATACTTGCAGGACGTTTCTGCGTTTAAATTACCTTTCGGTAAAATTTACAGTGTTGAATACTCTCGTTTATCAGGTCCCTCAATGGAAGAATTGCGCGATTCCTATAAGCGACTCAAAAATTTGAACTGAAACGTTAAGTGTGAATACGTCATAGTTTGATGTTTGATTTGCACATTTGGCCATTAAAAACTGTGACTTCGTTATTATCTAGCGCATAACATCATAAATTTCCTTTCTCAAAGGCTCAGAATGTTTTCTAAAGGAAGACCACCTCTAATGCTGTAAAAGACCGAAGCTTATGAATAACTGGAGATCAATGTTGGGTGGCAGCAAAATGGAAATACTTCTCGTTTGGTACCCAAAATGACACTAACCGCAATACAAGGAGCTTTATATTGGATGGCGTGATGTTTGCTTCAAAGGCTTGGTGCGCAATTTCAAGAAAATCATAGAATCGTATTCTAATATCATCATTAGTGCCACTATATTGGCTCCCCGCCCCCAACCCTTTTTCCTCATCTAATTTAGGATCTAAGTGCCCCTGTCAATGATATCGATCAAAACCGGTGCCTTTCACGTTATGGTCTTTTTCTCTGTATACTATAATTACTCGCAGAGACTTTGAATCCGCAGACGTTTGCCCATTTTATAAATATATCGATGACTTTATGTGTTTAGTCTGTAATTCTCCATAAGACCCCTTAACCTCGAAATCTTAATATCTTCGGCAGATTTTGCTATTTCAGCCTGTGCATCGAGGTAGGGCGATTTAAAGATACCGCTGATCAATACGCTGAAGAGGGTGGGACTAATGACCTTTCCCTGTGGGATGGCATTTGCTAATGTTTGGTCGTCACCCATATTCACCTATATTCGCTTACCGCTTAGATAGCCTTTAATCCGCCTAATCAGTATTCCTTTTACTCTGATACCTGAAGAGCAACCCACCCAACCAGGCTTAATCAAAAGCCTTGGTCGATTCTACATACACGGTACATAATTGACTATCTGTGACATGGTACACTGGAATATGACGAAGTGGTCCTTTGATGAAGCTGCTTTGCCTTTCGTCGTGGAAGGCAGTGATTGTGGGGAAGGGGTGAGGCTTTATATAAAACCATAAGATACTCCTGGTAATCTTATTCATGAGGATTTTGTGTGACCTTACACCAATGAGATCACCAAACATGATGCGATTTGCAAAGACCTATTGGAGCAGAAAAGGAAACCAGGAATCGCTACAACAGCAGCAGCAACAAAAACAAAAAGAAACAAACAACTAAAACCCCAACAAAACTATGAAGAACAGTTCGATAATTAGAGCAAAAGATATTTGAACTGGAGATGTAGTAAACTGTTGACATTTTCAAAAATATATCATATATATATGTATGCATCTGTGTGAATGATATAAGAGCATATGATCTTTAAGACGACTGAGAATGGAAGCTAATTAGAAAAATCTGTAAGCCCCAGGGAAATGAATCAATCATTTATCTGACTAAAGTTATCTCGGTTTTCAACTATTCTTTCCACACAGCAAGATATACAATGTCCAAGAAGCGGCTGAAATATCTTGAATTCAGATCTTGAAAAAACAAATACTAGCATACTATGGATCATGAACTGAGTACGATGTGATTACAGTCATTTTGAAATTCAAAATTGTCCAATGAACAATAATGCCATGTTTGTTGTCGATCGTACAGAAAAGAATAGCGTCGCCGCCAAGAACAACAGAATAAGTTAAGAACAAGAAGGCGAGTAGCGGTTGTGGCCCAGTTCCTGATATAACTTTTCATAATTTGATTCATGAATATTTGATTTATAACCAGAAAGCTTCTAATTGTTGCGAGAACGAGTTTGGTGTAAAAATTGTTGTACGGTTACCAATGGGTTACCACATCACACGCGCTATTTAAAGGTTTAGATCTATTCCGGAAGATTCAATTAATGCATAAAAAATAATCATTATTGTTCGGGGGGATATAAAAAACCACCCGTGTTTGATAGTTAAAATAAATTGGAATAAGACATTTACGAAAGCCAAAAGTATCGATATATAACCACAAGAATTAACTCTCAGACGAATTGCCGTCCAGTTCAATTGAACAATTATTGTTTAACAAGATTCGTCCGAAATATTTTTTGTGTCATCTCCTGTCGTCTGAAGCACTTTTCGCTAGGATTACTGTGAATAGAATGATATTCCCGGGATAGAGGTAATAACATGTATCAATAGCTTTATCAAATACCTATACATGTACTATTGTAAATCACAAACATATTAGAAATAATTTTAGCTGACGTAAGTCTATAGAAATATCAGTCCGGGAGAACAGAAGTTAATAAACGTTTCTTTTTGAAATTTATAAAAGTGGAATCTAAATAACATTACTCGGTTTGTTTTGGTTTGTTTTTTTTTTTACGAAATTAAATTTGTATATTAATATTCTTTTTATTAACTTGACATTCACTAAAACATGTGACCAGCCACTTGAAATCATACTATACTGCCTCGTGAATGCCATGTTTCAATTACCTTTGTTGAGTCTTCTAGTCCGGAAATGGCCTAGTTTGTGTCGAGTGTTGAGTCCCACTCAATGAGAAAGGTCAATCTATGACATTTGTAACGTTTATAGCAAATCAAAACGAACGAGGGATGAACGCCACAGACCCTGGATTACTATAGTTAAACAATCAATAGGCCCGGCCCATAAACCCAAAACATCTTCCAACAGATATTGATTAACCACCACTTTTCTTGTTTTGTTGTCTTCAGTATCAGGGAACTGAATTTATGAAGCAAGGACAATAACTCTCAGCATTTTAAATATTATAAACGACACATCTTCGTGACGTAACAATGAACTATATGTATTTCATCCAAGACTTCTCCCTGTCCAAGGCGAACCGATGATCAACCCAAAGTTAAACCATTTATGGCTGTAACTGATGGATTAATGTCTGCTTCCACTGGGCTGTGACATCGCAGACCCAATTCCTCATTGTCTTTAATGTACACGTATACTAAGAGAACTAAACACTACTAGGCGAAGTAAATCCTGTCATCTCTAAGTCAACTAGGTTTAACTCCATTATTGAATTGTTTTGTCTTTTAACGATACTATGGATTTTATAAATGGTGTAATGTATGTTGCGGAATTGTGTTGTGTCCTTTTGGGACTCCTCACACAAGCCGACACGCGTCCTCATATTCCCTTTAATGTCCATGTTGGATGAAATTTATATTAGCTTTAGCGCCCTTCATTTATCTAGAAATCTCTGATAAAAAAGTACACCCTAACCTCGATAACCCTTTTAAAGGGACAATAACACTCTTGCTGGCTTGGAAGCTCCAGAAAATAAATAATAGCCCTATTCTAAGTACTAGATGTTTAAGTGTCCTACTTGTTGTGTAAATTATCCATTGCATCCTATTTTTCTTGCCCAGGGGGTTCGAAAATATTTTAAAATCGAAGTCACATTTGAAAAGGTTGAATTTTTCCAATTTCTGAAATTAGGTGTGTTAAGGTGAAATTTGTATCATCAATTAATTGGAATATTGTAAAATAATACAATTTGTTGACCAGAATAAAGATTGGGACATATTATCCAGTTAAACAAGAGTGGTATTGAGCCTTTAAACAGCGGCGTCTCGCGAATGGTATTAACTACGCCTTGGTGATTAATTAATTTCAAATTGAGTGGATTTAATTATCCATATACATTTGTATACCAAATCAGTGTACTCGATCCTTATGTGTGCCTAGGGTTCTTTTCGACAATAACGCCTTTTCCTTTCTGCAGTAAAGAAGTAAGCTGCGCAATTTAAGCGCGACAAATGGATAATGACATATTGCAATTGTTATGGGCATCTCTCATGACATGGTTGAGCACATTATTGCTAACGAAGATTGGCAAATGTTTGTGCAAGATTGATACCAAAGCTCTTGACAGTGGTCAGAAACATTCCAGATTCTCGACATCCCGTGATAGCTGTATCGTTTTGAAGCAGATGCTGATAATATTTTGTCCAGATTGGTATCCATGGATGAGACCTGTTTCCAAAAATGAAAAGGAAATAGATGGTCTTCATTTACCTAGAAATGATGATATCATGTCAGTTGCAAACGACATTTTTTAGGGTGGCTGAAGAAAAGTTTTTTCCTAACCTGTTTACTTCTTGTAAAGAAATAAATGGAAACCGGGCCTTTCACAGATAGGTTTAGAACTTTTCAGCCAGCCCTCGTATATATACTGTAGCTGTCTACAACGTATATGAATGCAAGCCAAATAAGGGAAGACTTATCTACAACATATAGCCTGCTTGAAGGTAGACACTCTCTTATCTTGCTTGATAAGTTTCTAAAAGCGGTACGTTGATAAATGTTTAAAAATAAGCCCCATCGACTCTGTTTCTAATGGTTTGAAACCCATTGACTCGGGTTTAATTATGCTTTTAGACTCGAAATAACCCTGAATATTGATTGTTATACGTTTATAGATCACGCCCACTCGTGACGCTAATCTAGTCTATTGCAAATTTAATTTAACATAAATGTTTGCTGTTTTTAATTTGTATTAAGTTAATTCAATCATTAGCGTATAAAACAGAAATAGTGTGTGTTTTTATTTTAATTCATTTGTGAAAAAATTTAGTTAAAAGAAGAAGTTTTTTGTGTGTCGTTCTCTGAAACAGTTTCCTTTTTGGGATGCTTAAAGGGATTATTTAATGTTCTAATGGCGTTTTAGCTTTCAAATCTTTCTTATTTCAGTACCCGATAGTTCACAAACAAAACAATATGCTAACATCCTGTAGCAAGTGACAATAGGGATTAGATTTAATCCCACAAATACTATGTAAAATCTCTATTTCCATCTTAGTAAATCGGAGAATAAATACGTACAGGGAGAAAATAAACAGCCTTTGAGATTGAAAGCGATTTTGTGCTGTTTTTATTGTATAGCCGTTGCATATTTAATTGATTTAGGGTAACTAGAGTTATTCCATTTAGACAACGTTTATTTCCAGAAACAAATGTTTCTTGAATTAGAATTGTTCAGTAACCACTATGTTACAGATTGACTTATGTCCACACAAATAAAGGCCTACACTTTTAACTTATATCGACTGGCTTTACACACATAATTATGCCGCCAATAAAAATAAAACGAGGTTTATGTTTTGTGAATAATTTACTGCCATTCTTTTTTATGAAAGATAAAAGAACCGCACAAAAGGGTTTTATGGGTTTTTTTTTAATAATTTACTGCCATTCTTTCTTTTGAAAGATAAAATAACCGCACAAAAGGAGTAACTTCTTAATATTTTCCCCCAACAGCTAGATTTATAATCATGGTAATCTGAATGGATATTGTTTTCTATAAATTCAAATCAAGGTACACAAATCCGTGAATTGTTTGATCAAAATAGTGGGCATTCACAAGTAAGCAACATATATGAATTTAGAAAAGTGTTACTTGTGAGCTGTATATGGAAACATAATAGATTCGAATGGATCGAAAAGCAAGTTCCCGTACATACTTTTGTGTGCACTTAAAAGAAAAGAGTAGGCGGAAACACCACTTCCCGGTGATAATTTCCCTTATATGACTCGGCAAGTCGTATGCCCGTCTCAATTAGTCTATTTGGCGCCGAATAGTAAGACGTTAAACTCTATTTCATTTCATTTCTTAGGTAAGCTAAATTTAAAAAAAAAACGCAATGTGGAATAATCCCAAACATAACATGTTTCGACATACCGACAAGGACATGCATACTGCGCAATCAAATTGGAAATCACTGGATGCAGCGAGCTCGATATGCACATGAATTTGGTGTTGTAGAAATTGACATTTTGTTGATTCAATAAAAACGATAGTTGACGGACTGAAACTGAAATTATGTCTCTTATGACTATTTAGTGAACACGTTCAGAGAAAAAACGAAGTCGGTGAAAAGGTAGTGTGCCATCATAACAATTTGAAGAAATGCTATGAAATAATTATAGATCAACTACTATGAAGGTCTGAAAGAAATGATAATGATAAGACTGCTAGTATTGGATCAAGAAAAGCTATCCCAGTAGCAAGCCGTTCATTGGACACATGTAGTTTCGAATTGTCACTTATAACATACTCGTATTGGATATTGAATATGCTTAATCTTTCCTGAATCCAAATACAGTTCTGATTGGGATACCCTGTTGTTTCTCATACTTTCATAGATTTGTTTATCTATAGTGTTTAAGTACGACGGTCTGATATCCGTGATTTATCTTTGTAACACTATGTCAGCAACTTGTCATTGGAAATATCTGAAATCTCACAATACCTAATGGCAGTTTAGATTCGCCATGACCTCCACCATGGAAGTCGGTGATAACACAGGTGTACTCTCAATTTTAAAGAGATTCGTGATACAAATTGCGATGTTGTGTTCTACCTTCACTAGTCCATTACCTTAATCCACAACGATTTGTTTTACTATCACTATTACACTATACGATATGACCGATGACCCAACCCTTGATGGATTGGAATTAGTATCATAACTCCGAAACCGGAAGCAATATACCAGCGCTATCCAGCTTATGTTACTTCTTGGTCCGAGCTACCCCCGTACACCAAATTTCAGCCTTGGGACAGCCCTAGTGTAGCCACCAAACCTGAACAGACTATAGTAACAAACTGACTGTCACAAATATTAGTCCAGACTGTTCCGGGGTTACCTGTATTTGCATGGTTTATATAATCCAAATAAGCCCAGCTAACCAGAAAATAAGCTATAAATAATGCATCCAATAACACTTATCAATTTCCGTTACACAGCGACTGCAGCTGGGGGTTTTTCTCCAAGGTACAACCTTCTATCAAGCATCTTCTGATTGGTAGTAACGGAAGTAGGAGGCCGACCATGCTTATTCCTTTGCTTTTTACCCCACCCACCCCGTATATTATTTAATTAGAAATTTAGAATGGTTTACATTGTACTTTTCTATTCTATCATTTCTATTCCTAACACGACTGGAAACGGACAACTAAATCAACTCGGTCTGAGTACCACCTTCAAATAAAATTTGATTAAGGAATATTTAATCTATAAATCACAGGAACTCTCCATCGATGATGCCAATACTAGCATTAGGGAATCTGGTTACATGAAATGGTGACCATACTACTCCATCGATATTATTCTAGTCAGAATGAGAAGAACCCTCTTGAGTACGAAACTAAACTATATCCCATATCATATTCTATCAGTGTTCTTGCCAAGTGTAGTCGTGGGAATTTATGACAAAGCTGTATTAGATTATAATATACTAGTGATAAAAGAGTCATGACAATTGATTATTTCACTCTGTATCATGAGTTTATGCGAAGATTTATTACAGCAGGGATCTAGTTTTATTATCCGCAATTCCCAAATCTTTTATTGTTTAAGATGTAGCTCATGTAACGTCCATCTGTGAAGAATTAGCGAACGGTAACGTCTGTTGATTCTATAAATGGGTTTCAGATTTCAGTGCAGTAAAAGTTGTTTATCTAAGTCAATAGAATATATCAACTGTAATGTTAAAACAGAAAGACACTCATGAATCTAGTTATAAATTTATCGGGAGATTTTGTTTCAAAATGTATTTATTTAAAGGCATGCGGAGAACAGGAGGTATTTGCAAAAGGCAACATATTGCGATGAGCGGAACATTCGGCGTTATTAGCCCCACACATGAATGATGCTCTGTAAAAGTATCTTTCAAACTGTGATATTAGGATGCGTGGCCTAAATACATTTTGATAAGAGCTTTATGAAACAACGGTCCTACAGATTAGTTAAAAATGTATGAATTTGTCAATCAAGCAGTCTGTCGATCATAAGTATACACCCCCTCATGAACAGGATTTTCTAAACCGAAGATTTTGCGGATAACAGAACAAGCCAATACTGTTTCACGAATATATGACTGCGAACAAAGTTTCCTTGATATTGTTTTAGAAATACGCAGGTCCACCAAAAGGATTTTTTTTCAGAAGGAAAGAAACACAGTTGAAGGCTTATTAATCGGTTAAATGGTATCGAAAAATATTCATGTGTACACCCCTTACATGTGAAATTTAGTTGAAAACAAAGGAAGGAGTAAAAAAGATCGAATAGTTCAATCCAGCCAATCTAATTAAAATACAAATCCTAATTACTTTCGTTTTTATAGCACAAAGTTTCGTTTTACTTGCCTTTACTACATTAGGATCTGAAAGACTTGTTATTTAACTCGTGTTCTGCTTGAAATGAGGGGTCAGCCAATCAAATTGTCTGTCAAATTGAGGGTTTGACCTTTTTTGCACGGAATCGTGGGTAGGCATTATCAGCGATAGAAATGAAAACAAAGCAACAACGATTTTGATTGGTTAATCGTATGACTGAGGTTATATAGGGTCAAATGTCGCGTGCTTGACATCTGAATTGGCAGAACGTGACCTTCCGCTATAACTTGTTAGATCTACATGTAGTGTAGGCAATCGAAATTATAAAAACCGAAACGAAATATAGATCTGAATTTTAATTAGATTGCAATCCAGCGAACTGATGGACAACATACAGAAGTATTCTGGAACCACAATTACCCAAAATCATCAACTAATCAACCCCAAGTAGTCAATAACACTGTTTCTCCTGCTACAGATTAAGATGCTCAGAAATGGCTTTCCTTATCAGAACAATAACCCCAACCACGCTCTGAAAATAGCCATCAGCTTTCCGGTTGTGGGATTACCGTTTACATACGTTTATAGTTTAGATTCTCTTGTATCGACTTTCCTAGTCGCTGTATTCTTCTTCATTATTAAAGCCATTTTATTTTCATCCAATCGTAAAAATGACACTAATCCTTCTTGTCGCTTTTTCATTAATTTTACCCAAAATTTATTAACTCCATAAAACCGGTTTCAACTATATTACATTAGCGAATCAAGCGTATACAAAGACGAGGGATTCCAATACAATAAATCGCATTTAAATTGGAAATTGTCTAGATTCAAACCGCGAGTGTCGGTATTATAAAATGACTTAAATCTAATGAAGTAAAATATATATGTCCGTTATGTCTATGATGATGTTACAGGTCGGTAGTTTGGAAATATATATTGAAGGATTTAGTCGGCGTGATTTTATTTTTTATGTAACCGACTTATCAAAGGTCGAAATAGACTTAAAACTCAATTTAAATTCATAAAGAGAAAATCAATTCCGTAAAATTTGTTATAAGCACATCACTCATGTGTATGATCATTGACATTTGAAACACTTGACAAGGCTAGAATGAATATGATTGCTGTTAGAGGTTATGTGGGATGAATATTTCAGACCTATGAGTTCGAATACTTGCATAAAGAGCGAATGGATTCGAACTATGTATCAATGAATCTTTACATCGGTGCAAAAATGACGCCCCACTTGGAAAGAGCTTTAAGATCTTCTAATACTCATATAGAATGAACCATAAACACGTCTTTGTATCCATTTCGGAACAATTTTAAACCAGCGGCTGCCAGGCAGGATACGCCCACATTTTGCAAGAGATGGATAGAGAACAAGCTAAAAACAAACGCGATTTTTTTTGTACAATTAGGGGCAATAATCTAGAACGTCGTGGCCTGAAATGTACAATTATCAAAAAAGATTATGTTGTAAGTTTCATCAAAACCGGATAAAACTTTTGATGACCTCTAGAGAGTCCACAACCTTCATTTTACACAATTTTCGGACAAAAAGCAGCCATTTTGTCGAGCAGTTTCATTTCGATTTTCTAGAAATTCGAATTCAATCTTCATTATGGTGGAATGGTGATGTATTTGAACGGTTTTTAAAATCGGAAAAAGGGATCTCTCTTAACAATCCACAAGCTAAAAATGCGATTTTTCGAACAATCAGGGTTCATAATCCAGGAAGTTAAGTTCGTGTATCCGCGATTATCAAAAGGAACCAAGATCTTGTCGTGTAATGGTGATATATTCACACGTTTTGTTGTTGTTTTTTTAAAATCGGATAAAAAGTGTAGGATCCACAAGCTAAAAACGTGATTTTTCGCACAATCAGGGTTTGGAGGGGCAGGGGCGACGACAATATGCGTCCACGTGAAAATGTGGGCGTATAAAAATAGAAGTTTGATGGCCAATGTATTATTATTTATAATTTTATTATATACGACCGTCACCGCCTGATCAAATTGCAGCAGGACACACCGTTGTGTTGTTATTATACAATTAAAGTAAAGAAATATATTTTCCTCCCTTTGAGATACTCGTATGATAATCAGGTGCAAAATTAGTAATCTATATTTATTCTTTCCATTCATGACAGCTGTAGTGTTACCAGAATAGACTTATGTAGAGGGTAGGGATGATACTAATTTACAATAACGGTTTTATTTTCTCAAGACTTAAATGTCAAGGAGATATCGATGTACTTATTATACTGGCTTATAATGACCAACCGTATGTCTACGATGACAATTTAATTCCCGAAGAATTAGTTTAACTTCTCTTTTCTAGACGGAAAAGGGGAATTAAAACTGATGTAAGGTCTTGTCAGAAATTAATAAAATCTTAGAGTGGTATTAAGAAGGGTAAAATGAAATGGAACACCACACGTAACAGTTATAATTATACTCAAGATAAATGCATTCATATATCCGCAGGAACAGTCATTAATAATATTTTTCTAAATGCTGTTAAAATGGGCTTAAAAAAATATTTTCTAATTTTGGGACAAATAATTTGACGCTAACTACCGACAAAACTTGAAACCAGCGATGGACACATTCGAAGGTTCTTCTTGACCACCAACAGTATTCTTAATCGGTAGACTTCCGAGATTTCAGTTCCCTAATGACCCAACTACTGCATGACAAGACGTTTTGTATAGTGGGTCATTTTAATATAATTAATGGTATTTTCAATCTACATTTCAATATTAAACAACATTTATGAATTAAAGCATGACAAAAGCCTTTTATCTTAACCAGCCCTCGCCTTATCATAATGGTTCGCTTTGTTATCCCATATGAGATAAAATATATTCTCTTGCATTATTTATGTTTTAAAAAGTGTGTCTCAATTATGTTAAAGATAGCTATCGCCATTTATGTTATGGTGTTTTTGAAAGATATGATTTATATGAATGAAGTGTCGTGACAGGTAAATTGGTTGTAGGTTGTTCAAACAGATGAAGTAACATTAATGATTATATATTCATTATTTTCGGATACTTTTATTTTGGAAAAAAAAGTAACAATAGAAAACTACGAATATTTCGGAATAACTTTAATAACACGCGCTATTCTTTTTATTAGTAAAAACAGCTTCTGCTACGATAGATGGTTTATAGAGGTATTTGAGAATTGTTGTTTCACGAAGGGTCTTTAAGGCATATCCATATCGAGCAATCCAAGATCATTTTCAAATCGAAAAATACATACGAGTTATACGATATATTTATAACAGTATGCCAAATCACTTCAGTAACCTTTCGCAGTTTGAGCCGATTCGTTACACATGGGACGCCAATAAAACTACATTAGTCGCTTATCTGTTTTGTATCGTTTACATATGCAACCTATTTTACATCCGGGAATTGATTGATCATGATGCTTTCACTTTTTATTTTAATTTACAAACTGTCTGCCAGAGAGCTTTCGACAACTCAACTGATTAGTATAAATCTCTTGTTTTATTTCGTATTTCTTGTTTAATTACATGTTTGTACATAGTGCATGTCAACCATAGCTGTTTTTAAATAGGGTACCAAACTAACCCCTCTGTGCAGCAGTTTGTTCACAATAATTTGTGATCGACGACGAAGGTAATACATGGAAATGTGGTTGTAAAAAACGCACTTTGAAATTAAGTGAAAGAAAGAAATTGCTATTAATCGTTGCATCTAGTTAAAACATGGTGTGTTTATGAATATAATACGTGACAGAATAACATCCAGTTCGCCACTTTAAACACACTCACTCACAGTTACATTTGTCCGTTTTGACGCAGATTTACTCATTAAATGAACTACTATTATATTCAAGTCAAGTATGGTTAATCTACCAGTTAAAGCGAACAGATGGCATGTTATTTACTGTTCAGAGTTCCATTATCAGTGATAGATTTTATCGCTGTATCGGAAGGTATAATTTCAGATTTTAGCTTCTTTATAATCAGTTTTTCCCGAAAGAAAAATGTATTATATGCCATGGGCATTGGCTATCCATAAAGTAGGGTCGGCTGTTGTTTGAAGGCCAATCTTTTTTGTATTATCTGATACCCATCCTAACAAATGGCGGTTTTGTTTTTACCCGGGATACCCAATACTAATATCGAAAGTTTGTTAAACTATCTTCAAATTTTGTGGGGTTTTATTTTGTATAAAGGTTTTAATGAGACAGAAGGACAACTTAATCCTCTTCAACAATAAAAATAACGGACAAACAGTAAGGTCTTTAAAAGTGGTCCCATTTAAAAGAAATTTCGTGATGGTTTTTAGTTATAGACAGCCTGAAGCCAACTGAATTATCTCCCGGTTGGTAAGCACATGTGTCAACTTAAATCGATAATAAATGTATATAATTTTTTTTTCAAAAACATATAATAAATCATTGTCAAAGGGGTACTATATTTTATGAATGACCTATCGCGGCAGGATCCACATTGTGTTTCTATTACTACCCACATAATTAGTACTATAGTTCTATTTTCCATTCTAAATGGAATCTATTTTACCATTTCAGGAAGACTAAAGGCTTTATGGAAATACCTCTTCTTATTATCTAAATCGTTCTGTGTTGTAGTGTAAAAAAAACTCTACTGTTTGCCATATCGATCCTGGACAGTTTTTGTTTTGTTTTATCAAAGTAAAATAAATTTAAATCCGAAATGTAATTTTTTTTCTTCGGGTAAATGCAAATGAAAGAAATTTAAACATTTCAAGCTACGTTGTCATCAGAAAAAGTTCAAAAGACCCATTCGTATTAGAAGTAAAGAGAGCTATGCTTTATTTGTATGCGATTTTAATTGCTTCCATATCAGTATCCGTTTGGCGTTTCACAGCGATTCCAAGTGATGCCGACTTCTGTCACGGCAACAAGTTGCCAAAAATATCAAACAAGTTTAATATTCGGCGACAAAGAATTGCTCGTTGTTATCAAATCGTACAAGAATAGCTTGTGTACGGCAGCGAGCATTTTTTGGTTCGATAAATCAGCGCAAGCTAATATACCGTCATATTCCTGAAGTAATGGCTCGAAAACCCCACCTCTGGCCATTGCTGGATTGACTTTTGAGCGAGTGTGTCTATTCTCCCCGTTAAATTAAATCTCTCCTAAAGACAGCCACGTGACAGCGTTTCATTTAACCCGGGGTCTTCATGAAAATTTTGGACTGTGATTTAAGGTATTAAAAAGTATTGGTCGTCAGCAAGCAATATAGTTTACATTGTAGTCGTTTTGATAGCCTCGTTTGTCACCCAATTAGTTTTTCTGCAATATTCTGCTATGGACTGGTTGATTGGGCGTAACAAATTTCGTGAGTCATGACATGGTTTCTCCAATGACACAACGTGATGTAAACATATCGAAGTATGGTGGCACTTCCGGTTCGATCGATAGACTTCATATTTTGTGTACTCATTAGGAATTCCCCCGCTTTGCACACAAAATAAAATTCAAGGTGATCTGACCTAATTTAACCAAGGGGAGATCATTTGTGGCATATCTAATGGTATCGTTGCAGTTGGGTACATGAGATCTACATACATTCCAAATTTCATAAAAATCGTACGAATATTAAACAAGATATCAGTTTTTTTTAATTCCGGGACAAAATGTCAATGACGTCATTTTCAAAAATCGGAAATAGCAGATTTGAAGTAAATATTTAAAGCTACTGAAAGAAAAAAAAATAGGTCACACAGTAACAGAGTTATGGGTATGTAGGTCAATTTCTTCGTTCGTAAAATGCGGTGATTTCGGATTCGTAAAACGTTTTGAAAATATATTTAAAGTTATATTTTTAAAATGTATTAAAATAAAGCCCAAAAATAGATTGAACCTATAAACAGTCCTACCTTGTTAAAGAATAATCCTATTAATCCTATAATTCAGTACTGCCAGTTGAGAAATTGGCAAAAATATCATTTTCAACTTCAAATTCAAACGTTTGAAGATGGCCGTCCATGGAGAGGAATGGGAAAACAAGGGAGGTAATTGAGTAACTATTTCCTCAATCACCCTGTGTCACCCTTTATAATGCCCAAAAAATTTTGCCCAGGACAGTATAATAGTGAGTTGACAACCTTTTGAGCAAAAGATATAGAAATAATTATGTTTTGACTTTCTTAGAAAATGTGAAATTGGAACTTTAAAGCTACTCAAAGAAAAAAAAATAGGTCTCATAGTAACAAGAGTTATGGGTATGTAGGTCAATTTCTTCGTTCGTAAAATTCGGTGATTTCGGATTCGTAAAACGTTTTAAAAATATATTTAATCAATGTTCGGTATGTAATCTCGAAGTATGGCGTAGATGCATCGCTGCGTGCATTATGAGTTTGCGCAAGACATGGTAGGATAGGTTTATCAAGGAGACAACGTTCAAGTACTACTACCATCCAACACTTGTGCACCCTCATTATTAGCCCCATTTGGAAATGTTTGATCTTTCTCAGTAAACGAACACTGATTTAATAACAGAATATAGCCTACTGAAATCCATATAAGAGTTTTACAATTTCAACAGTCTCGATTTAATCAAACTATATCAACTGTTAGGCTTGACTCATTCTTTTCTATTTCCGGTAATATTACACGGAGATGGTTTCTAATTAGAAATAAAAAACAAATTAATAATATTACGTAGCCTATTGCAGGAAATATAAATGATATTTGTTAATTGCTTTACGTCCTGTGGCTTTATTTATATGGCTACATTGGTGATAGTTAGATAAAGCTTGACAATTTTCTATTATAAAATAGTTTCACCATTTCACTGTTTTCCTGCTTCGTAAAGCAATGACAAGAGCTAGCAGTTTTAGACCTGAACCACTCTTTGAAAAGGACCCAAGGCTCCGCCAATTCCTAAGCCGATCGATATGAAACTTGCCGTAATTGTTCCTTGGACAATTGCGCAACGATTTTTGATATGACGTCACATTCCAAGAAAGCTTCGATACATACTTATCACGAAATTACTGAAATACAACCCAATCATTTAAATAACAATTGCGCTGTGTATGCAACGCATTACTCCAGTCGATGAAGAAAGGTAGCGCCCTAAACACTATTTCATTTAATTTCCATTAGCAATGGATAATAATTAGTGAAGCTATTCCAGTTATTTTAGTTCTCAGTGCCAGAAATGACTCGATTTACAAGGATGACTTTAAAGCGCATCTTTTCCTTAAAACCGTGGTATAATCAAATGAAACACTACGAGAAGTAGGTTCTGCTGACAACACAGACAATATTATCTTCCATCTTGCTATTAGCACATAGTACCGACCTTTGCGCTTATCGAAGTCATATAATTGTATTATCTATGATATTGATAACTTAGGTTATCCAGTACTCATTAGCTGGACATTCGTCATGTTACGTTTGGACAGCAAAATATTAGGTATGTTTAGATCTATCTAATGTAACTATGAAAATTTGCGCTATAAGACCAACTTATTTGCCGAGATATCATTAATGGAAAAAAAGTGCGAGCTAGGCAAGTTATATCACTTACCAGGTCATTTTGTGAAATGGAAACAATTTATTTCATTAAGTCACTTGAGTGTGCTGTAGAGTAAGGAATCAGAAGAATAAAAAATGGTATTCAGCAACTAAATACGTCACACCTAAACAGGCAGACATAATTCTTTAGCAAACGAATTACTGATATTTGTAATCATCTACGTGTGAATAATGATACTATTGTAATTATCAGACACAATTCAACTACAGTCAAAAGGACTTAAAGGCGCTAAACCGCTTTGGGTTAAGTTAAAATGCATTCGTCTGAGAGCTATTTCGCTTAGTGACGAGGTAAGTTCTATGCCATGAAAAAGGCAGAGGTTCGGCTTTTAGTTTCATCGTTGACTTTATGTGTCGACAGTAAAATACGAAATCAGCGCCGGATTTCGGCATTTGTCAAGCAAACTATATAAACAGCTTAGAGCATCACAATCATCAAGTGTATTTCAAAAAATTTCATTATAAATATACTATTGAATTAAAATACATTAACATGTTTTAATTGGTTTTGGTGAGACCTTATTGTGCAATAAATATACTATTGAATTAAAATACATTAACATGTTTTAATTGGTTTTGGTGAGACCTTATTGTGCAATTTTTAAAAAAGGGTCATCTAAGCTATAAGTAACTCGGAACCTCGTCGTGATTTGATCCCGATCTGTACAAAAATCGACATCAACATAAAAAATCCAATGAAATCGATATATTTACGTCTTAAAGTTTGCATTAGCTTTATTTCCAATGAAATCGGTATATTTACCTCTTAAAGTTTGCATTAGCTTTAATTCCACAGACAGCCAAATCTCCCCTAAAAGTCAAAATATTACCCCACCCTAAATACATGTGAATAACTTTAAATCCACTTCCTTTAAATGCAATGTTAATAGAGGTTATCTGTTTGGGTTGGATTGTTTTTAGAAAATCAGGTTACATATTAAAAATCTATTTTGTCCAGAACATAAGTCTTAATGATGACGCTGGGGAATTACCAACGTAGACATGGGACTATGTTTGTCTTAGCTATCTATGTAATTCCTTCATGATGACGATTTTTGGTTGATGCATGGCGCTGTGAGCAGTCATTGCACGGAGAAGATAAAAACCGTAACGCAGTCTCGACCACTAATAATGGATATCCGATTAAGACGAGGGTTGTCCAAAAGTAGATACACGTTAACAATTCTGATTTGGTCATAACTGTACTATAATTGTCTAATTGGATTCATGGGGAGGGAAAATTTGCAGCTGCTCGGTTATTTGCGACTTCATTCCTCGGGGTATGTTGTACCTTATTCAAAGAAAATAGATATTCAATCATAAAACGGCTAGGTCTTCAGTTAACCCACGTAACGGTTTTACTTAAAGTTTGAAAAGGAAATAAACCAAGGATCGAAATCATCGTAAATTTGGAACCTATATTTAATTGGAAAACATATTGCAGTATATCAGTTATATAGATAATTCTGTGAACTAGCAAACTCTGGTAATAGCAATATCTTTTCTATAATAGATCTTTAATAGAATCGCAACAGGTAGTAGTAATACCATTACCTCTATACCAATACCATTTACTTGTCATTACTATCGGCTTAATGTTGATCACCCGTAGATAGAACTCCATATTAATCTGAATATTGTCATCTAAAACGTCCACTTTATTATTCTGTCACGCGACAACTATTTAATGGCATCGATGATGACCATCGGTATTGTAAGCAGCATACTTTATACTTTAAAGATTTAATAACTTGAGTAAATCACCCTTAAAAATAGTACTTCGGAAAACGGTGCAAGAAAAGCGGTTTCAACATCGGTACTCTTTAAAGCAATCGATGGGATTGTATTACTTCGACATACCCAGGCGCACATTAAAGAAAGGACTTTAAAATTCCTTTGCCTGTCAACATTCCGCATACCTCCGTGTCTTCATTTCCTCTCAAAACCATTATAAAGTATTGCGTTTAATGAAATGTAACCCCCTTTATTAAATTTGTATCATTTGGTGCTTGTACGTTGTTGTTTTAGTGTTCCATGTCGATAATTAGTCATGTGGTTAATAAACTTCGGAATATGCAAGTGCACTGTTATTGTCCTAACAACACACAGTGCATGTTCAAGATATTGTCAGAAATAAACCCCGCGGAAATGGCAGATTAAGTGCACCTAATCATTTATATTATATATGACCACACACTCTAACATTTATGTAAGTACGGATAAACTGTGATCATATAGCATGGAAAATGGTTGTTCAATTATCGAACTAATGCAGCGACCAGAACGTGTAGGCTGCTATAACCAAATAGAATACGGTGGCGTATTCTTTGTCAAAATGATAATGTCGCTTTTAATAATAGATACATGACTGCTTTGAACTTTCAAATGAATGGTTATCATTAAGTACAGTAAGTTTTAGTTTAAATAATAAATCCAACTTCCAACTTCTGTTAAATTGGTGTTGAAGATATGATGTAACGATAACGAAAAGTTAACGAGGTCTGGATCTTATACAGTCGCGCAAGTCATTTTCTCGAGTCAATGACATACAATTATTCATTAAATTGTGATACGTTTTCTATTCTTATGAATTATTTGACGTACTAAAACGTTCATTATCATACAACCCTCTCAACCAATTGCCAGATTGGCGATTACAATCTTATGCTGCCAATAATTAACTTTTATTATCTAAATGCGACTTTCGGGTCAATGTATTGTGTTAATAAGCGAATACCCAATCGGCCAAGGGTACCAATAATACCCCATAATCAGGCGACATTGTTAAATGTGACAATAGCTGTCGAGTTGACTTACCGATTGGTGGAGATTGGGTGGCATGCGCCAATTATATTTGGTGCTTTCCTTTGATAGAATTTGAACTTTGTAGAACTATTTCTAACAGTATGGCATTACACGTGATGCACTTGGTCCATGAGGGAAATGACATGTAACACTTGACATTAAATCGACATATCTTAATGTATTCTTTGTAAGTAAGTATTAGCTATTCAGAAAAATAACCCAGTGCCAATAGTTGATTTATTTTTCGGATAATGTATATATACTTGCTCGGTATATCTATAAAATATTTAAGATTATTAAATGCGTTACTATGTAAGAGAATCACACCATATATTACAATGAAACAGAAGCCCATGGACAAGACACATTGCTTATTACAATTACTGTCCCGTGATTAATACTTTTAATTCAACTTTTAGTAGTTATGGAATTCTCGCATTTTCAGAAAGTCAGTCAAATAAATGGATCCTGTTCCACTTATCGGCTGATATTATCAAAAATAAACCATAAGTATGTAAGAACGACACCACAAGCGCAATTAGATCGTTTCGTTTCACATATTATTGAATGAAAATGAAAAGGAGTTTAAACTCCAACTTTTGTTCATCAATACGGCTAGAGAGAACGGATTATTGAATTCAACTAATTATGTTTTTAGTCAAATGTCATAATCCCGTGCGTAGTTGGACGAATGTGTCCCAAATTTTTGACGCAATATAAGCGTGCCTTTTGTTTTTATAATCAAGTCACATTTAATGGAGAAAACTTGTTTTAATAGCTATTCCAGGAGTTGCTGAGGTTTAGATTTCAGTAGGTGCATCTTGTAGAAAAGATGATTGATGTCTCGGCTCATACATACGCCTACCGGAATAGAAAGACAGTAATTTCCATCCCGACATCTAACGACTGCAAAGATTCTCACAAAGTCATCAAATACTATTGGGCATTTGAGAATGGTAACAACTGTGGCTTTGGGTGTTTCTAGATACCCTTAAGTTTGCACCTGTTGAAGCTGCTACGCCACTTCCATGTATCGGTAGTAGGGTTTTCTTTGCGGTTTAAGATTTATTATTTAAAAGGTCTGCTACAAAGAATATTCTGCCAAAGAAACTGACTTTTATATCAAATCTTACTCCATCTGACTCATACACTACACCGACATTTAGTCTACATCTCCAAACTTTAACAATTCTGTACATAGCATTAGCAAGACAAAGTATATTATACCACTGGAGCTTTATTGGTGTTATACCAATACCGATCATAATATCTAAGATAAAGTTAAAATCAATTTCTCTAAGAAAATTAGCAATCCAAATAATTCTAGTATAGTTAATTGTACCTAACGCATTCTATAGCAAATACCTTACCTCTTGTTAAGTTCTTCTAACTTGTTTGTTACTATACTTTGTATTGGAAAGTTATGGTGACTGTCTTTCTGTCGTTAAACCCCGTTTAGTTAGAACTATGCTGCTTTCTCAACCACGTGTATTCTCACTAGTATACACACAACTCCTTCAAAGCAACGATATCCCAAGTTTATAAGAGAAAGGGTGGCGATAGATATTAAATCCCGCCGTTTTCAATTACCAGAAATGGGAGTTGACAAAAATTCACGTGATCTGATCGATCATTGGTGGAGAAATCAGTTGACGCTTGGTTTCAATGGTTGTTGGAATCAAGAAGGCGTAATGAATGATTGCCCTATTGTTTGCAAACCAACTGACGTGTTTGTTGTCTATACAACTAAATATCGAAATAGGTTTTCTGTGTGAAGAGCGTCTCCGGAAAAAGAAAATCTATTCAATTATTACAATTTATATTTTATTAACCAATTCTAAGTAGGTGGGTGTTTTGAAATAAACATTGCAACCATTTTTCTTATTTCTCATGTATAATTTAGACACGAAGAAATTATTTGAAAATTAACTGTTTTATTCTGATTTAAATAGAAACAAAAGCAAATCCACAGAACCGCCTGTCTAATCTCGCTCGCGGATTAATTCTACCACGGTTAAAGACACCCACGCAAATTCTTGAAAATTACGCCATGTTTGTTCAAAAATGACCGTGTTTGGGCCAAGATGCCTTTAGAGTGCCCCCTCTCTCCCTCGCTCTCCCTTTCCACATTATTGCGCAAAGCGTTAGGGAAAGCTTTAACCTTTCAGATTAATTCCATTGCAAATAATATTTCATCAAATATTCAACGAGTTTTTAAAACAATAAACGACCTTTTCTCAAAAAGGTAACAAAATAAACGCATACATAATCTGTTAGATTCTATTTAGAATCAACAATTATATGTCACAACATTTGATACTTTTTGAAACCCATGATAATTGATAAGGTCAATGGGATATTGTCAGCATGGCAAACCGGATATCGTGAAAAGGACGGCTAAGCCCACGAATATAATGCTAGAGATCAATACTATTGGGTGTGTGGAGGATGACGTAAGGTCTGGGTGCATGAGAATCCAGCCCTGGAGTCTATTAGACTGCGCCAGTATTACCAAATATTTGATGTGTTTCCCCGGCATTAAATCAATTTTTGACTTTGAATTAAAATCAGTGTTTTATTCCCGTAAGCTGTTCAGAATACCCTGGTACCTAGAATAATTGGAAATACCAAGGGTGTGAAATAATAATACATAAATGACTGCGATAACAGAAATTCTGGTATCTGCAAACGGTGTTCATGTGCATGCAGATATTCACGTAAGTAGTGTTATTATAGTTTTGATGGGGGAGAGGGATTATATAGGCTTTGCCTATGTTTTCCCAATCCTAATATTCAATAAAATATTACCCCCTCCCCCCAACAGACATGCGCGTTTTTTGTTTTGGTTTGTTTTGTAAATCCGTAAAAAAGATTAGTGTATTCCCGCTAGAAATGTTTAACGTATACACTATGACTTTATCATCCATACATGCCATTTGACTTTTAGAGATTGCGGAGTCGATGACAATTGGTTTTAACGGGAGCCACTGCGGCTAGAGGTCGCGGGTTCGCTCCAGGTTTTGACCCTTCGTCAGACAGCTGTCTAGTTGTTCGGGTGGGACGAAAAAGTGAGGTTCTGTGTATATATTAGAGTGCACGTAAAAGATCCCTCGACATTTGGAATTCGATATCAGAGTAGGCCGTAGCGCCACTGAGCGGGCAAAATTTCAATCATCGCTCACTATATGGCGTATGCCTGTATACATTAGGTCAGTCGGAGCAGAACAGTAGGACGTTAAACCCCATTAATTTCATGTTTTATTTTAACGGTAAAACAGTTACCACAACAGAATTGGAAAAGGGTTTGATTTCTGTATGCACAGTGCAGTTCGATGGCCATTACATTCCTTCTAAAAATCATAAGCCACCCTTATAAACATAGATTGGGATTCACGAGTTGGGTTTACAAACATAATTCAATCATTTCGTAATGATGATTTATTTGTTCGAAATCTGTTAACTGTTTTTCTTTGTTCAAACTTTCTTAAATCTCGACCACACACCATCACACTCACAGGGGACAGTTTCCCCACTGACAACGTAATACAATCTCTCAACGTTAAGATACAGAACTCGCACCGAGAAAATCTGGGGCCAGTTTCACGAAATTTTAACTGAAGATAAAATCCAAATTTTAGTAGATTCTGCAGTTTTGATTGGCTAAGCACTAAAATCAATCAAATATTATCCAACCAAATTACTAAAATTTGGATTGTATCTTAGTTAAAATTTCGTGAAACAGGCCCCAGTTACATTTCTTGTATTTGTAACTTCTGTTATTTTTTCTATATCCACTTTACACTTTCTCCGAACGATTTATGAGAATACGCTCAGGTATATCAGATCCCCTATGTGTAGCGCTTATTGCCTTCTCATCTGATATTACGGTAATCGACAAGTAATTGAAAAGTGTCTTGCGTGCGTGGCACGTAAACGGTCACATATCGAATAATTTGTATGGAATTGGTATATGGCGTATATAATCAAATTGACTACTTGCAATAGTTTTCAACATTGAAACCACTTAGACTACGAGTGTGTTTACTCAGCTCAGCGTAACAGCATGTATGAAGAACAAACCACAGCCAATACACATAGAACAAATAATTAACTTCGTAGACAGTTCCAAATCCAAACGTACAAGTAAATTTAATTGTTAGTCACAAATATCCCCCTCACAGTTGTGTCAGAGGCATGTGACTATTAAGTATTTTTGAAAGGGCAAGCATACTATGTGAAATAAAAAAAACCCATCCCACCCATAAACAATTAGATATATATATATTGATAAGTATGTACTTAATACTCTGTCCAGTTACAGGTTATGAGCAGACTATGTAGTAGTATATGTAATTTATAAAAAATGAATGTTCAGTTTATAAACAGGTAAATATTCCAATAATGGTATACACTCTGAGAATGTAATACACAAAACACCCCCTTTCATCCATCGTCTTACCGAGAGTGTCGAACCAACGACGTGCACCGATACCATATAAAATGTAATAAGAAATTTAAAGAACGACTGAGGTCTGATACGCTGCGTTGCTATTGGGTGTTGAATCACCATTACAGGATAATACTCTAACATAAAGTGGACATTACCGATTAGATATTATTATAACCAGTTGGTACGTATATTTGATTATATCACAGACTTCATTTGTCCACATCTTTGACCCAGGAGATCATAACAGTAGCTTTTAACAGTAAGCCATTATTTCTACACCTCCCCAGTTTCTCCTTTTTATATTATAAATAATGATTATAAACCGATTGGCCACAACTATCGGATTACCAGTAAGGTGATATCCTCTAATCAAGGTGATATCCTCTTTGAAAAAGTTCAGAGTTTACCCAAAATTGTTCGACTTATGTTAACTAAAATATAGCCCTTTATAAAACTTTTGTTGTGTTAGTGTATTAAATACATCGATAAAAAAACTATTGTGTTTCTGGACCAAAAATATTTCTTATAAGCAGTGATTGAAAGTTGAATAAATTCTTAACTTCAATCTGAGAATGCTTTGCGAACTCAGGTCCAGTATGATCTCTATAGTTGAGTACGATAATGTTCATGTATCAACAAGGTATCAACCATGTTAAAACAACAGTTCTGGAACTACTTCTGCAATAAGCCACATGCTCACTATTACTGAATATTTTATGCGAGCAGGGTAATGTAGGTTTATTGTACTATAATTCTAGTTTTATATTTGTGAAAACCTTCGAGACCAGTTGTAACAGTACATCGTAAATACCACAATATTAATTAGCGATTAGAACAAAACATGGTTTACGATATAAACTGACAATATTCACGCCTCTACAAAATTAGTCGAACGACTGACCAAAATCTCCTCCAAATAGAAATAGAAACTGTAGAATCGATAAAATAATTTCTATCTGGAGTTTTAAGTCTTACAGGCTTAGTATGTAGAATGAAGTGTGTTTTACCATCTCAAATCTATTTCTGCTTCCATTGACAAAGATACCTCGTTATTTCGGATTGTGGCTGAACCAGTGTGATCTTTCCTAAGCTAGGAAATGAAACAGACGTTATCCCCTTGTTTCCACCCACCTTATTCAAAGAACGATATTTACCTGCTGATCAGTGTGTTCGTATCTGTTATAGACGTTTTTAATCCCTTAACCAACTGGTCAGATGGCAATAGAAGCATCTCAGGGTGCGATGGTTTTGACAATTGATATCGAAATCATATCAACATCCAGTTTTAGGCTCCAACGGAATTTGGCGTTAATACATTGGTGTTGTTTATTGTTGCAGAAAGTCCACTTGCCCTCTACGACATTTAGAAATTGGATGTTTGAAACCCTAACCCACGATTTCCCTGTCTCACAGCATGAAGAACTGGAAGGCTTTTCCCACCAACCCGGATTCTGTTCCTGATGATATGTACTCTTGAAGATCTGTTTGACTTTCGAAACTAATTGTTATTTAAAAGTGTATTTATAACGACCAGAATAACCAGTTTGACTCAAAGTACCTGCTAAGAATCATAAGATCGTTAACCACATATCAACCAGGAACAGTACCAGCGTTCTGAACAACCGCACCCCCACATGTTTGAAACCAGCAGGCACTGCCCATTGGTTTTCAGATAATCAATTATCATGGATACAACTTTAACCGAATAAACATGAGTTTATCTGGTAGCCCCAAATATCTCACAAACATTACAAACATTTATTTCGAATTTCGAATGAAACCTCCGGCCTATCGCACATTAAGAATATTAAAGTATATTGCATGACCAGTGCCTGGATGCAAAATGTATGTGCACCTCCTCCCTGGTTTATGTTGTACGTACGAATAAATGTGATAATCAAACTAACATTTAAAAAAAGAGTTTTCAAAGAATGGAAATTACTCGATGCGGATACAGTAGTCAGATACAGTAGTCTCTTCAATTGAACAAGATGTGCTCGTCAATGTTACCGAAAATGGGCTTAAGGGATTTTTTTCACGAATGATTGCTGGACCGATTCCTAATACTAACCACGTTAAAATACAGCCCAAACAGATCATGGGTCATCAAACAGATCTACGTCGTCACTTTTTTATAGACACGTAACATGTAATTACTAAGAATGAATCTAAACGAGAAATGATAAGCGAAAAAAATTAGGTCTTTTCAGTGTCAATAAATAAAATTCCAATGACCATGTTAAATATTAATTGAAATAGAGTTGCCTCGTGCACGTATAAGGATGTTATTGTGTTAACATTTGATAGAAATATTGTTATTCACCAAGTCTGAATCCATTTTCTAACGACATAGTCGAGAGTTTTGTTATAAAAACAAAACATAATTGGTCAGAGAACGGGTCCTTGAAAGGGCTGGGCTGAAGGCAAAGGTGGGGAATATGCTTGCGCATTATTGATAACACTTTGCGAACGACCTGACTTCAGCAGTGACAGTCGTCGTGCATAAGCCTGCATTTTTGGGGGTCCAAAAATACACTCTAGAAAAGGATCAGATTGCTTGTATTAACACAACATTATCTAAGTTGAAAAAACCCACATCGGTAACTTGCATCTACCAATATCTCTGAACCAGTGAGAATCGCAATCTTGGTGTCTATTTATTGGACCATCTGGAAAAGGGTCGGATTTCTTTTATTAATACAAAAAAGAAAACGATCAAATAAGTTTTTTTTTTTTTTAAAAAAAGTCTGCGTGATCATAAGGTACGAAGTAGTTAATATTGTATGGACTATAGAAATGTGTGTGTAACACCCACTGTACATTCCCAAAGTCTTTGTTATATTTTCAGTGACTACAGAACCTCAAGATCATACAGGTTTTTTTTCAACGTATATGAACGTTTCCTTGTTTGTGTTAACTCCATTTCCAGACGGTATAATTGTATTTCTTAACCCCTGAAACCAGTTTACGATCTTAACTGGTCCAGAAGCTGAGATATAAGTATACCAATCTGGTTCTTATATCAACCTTTTCTTTTTCGTGTTAATAAAAAAAACCTATCTGATCGATTTCTATACGGTATAATTATATTCTCTGATTCCACGGTTGTGGGCTTAGTAGACACCAAGAGAGTAAGTGGTGTTATATAGATCATACATACAGATATAGGTTGTGAAATATATCTCAAGGCCGATCGGGAGCATCGGTGGTCCATTGAGTAAGACGTGTTCGATCCCGATGCTGGCCAAGAAAGTTCATCATACCCCCCCCCCAATCCGTGGTGTAGGGTGGTGGACTGGCGAGGAACAACGTATAATCGTTCGGATGGTCTAAGCGGCATCTGGAATTCGGTTTAAATGTAGGCCACAGCGCCGATGTCCGTCTTCATTCCAATTCTGCAAAACAAATCTTAACAATGGATGACGATCAAAATAAAGCGTTAATTGGCCAGAAAACTATATTTGAACAGTGCAGAAAGCCATCAAAACCAAATCGGGTCATGACAAATCGTACGGAGTTTCATCCTGTACAGAATGTGCATGTATAGAAATCCTACAGTGCCGTGTATTGAACATGGTTTAATGAGGGATTGGCTTATTCGCCCAAGGTGATTAATAGAGGTTTATTATGATGATTCGTATTACTGGTGTAGAATGGTGTATTTCTTTGTGTCAATCTGTAAGCTTGCTTGAGGAGAACTACTCTTTTCAAAGGGTATCGATAAAATTCCGCCAGTTATCTTTAAAATATATGAATAAATTTTACTTTTGTAACTCTGAATGACATTGCTTTAATTCAAGATGGTATGAGTACCGGAACCGTCACCTGAGTGGGAGTTAGTATATTATCAGACGACCATCCATAGATTGATGTTTTCAACAGAGATCGGACAAACGCAGAATCACACCATATTCGGCCAACGTGGGTTTATCAGTACTACTATATACCCCAACTAACAGTTGAATCTTTCGAAATATCTGATTTTTTAAACCCGCTTTCATTGCTATATTGACAGTCTGAATACATAAGTCTGTATTTTGTCAGTTTTCCTAAACTTCGTCTGTCTCTGAACACAGTTTTACATGATTCATTCCCTGGCACAACCTACATACAGTATCGATAGGTGGATCATTTACACTTTCAAATATCGTTTTACGATTTATTTATCAGGTATTGTGTACAAAACAATATCGATAGTTAGTATTGGAAACATTATGATATATCGATATATAAGTGGAAGAATACTTTGGACAATTATTTGGTTAAGCTGTTGATTCATGTAATGAAAGTACAACGAAAACGCACAAGTGGTTTGACTAAAAATGCGCAGGAAAGACATACTGAAGTTGACGTGATTTTTGGCCTGATTGTAGACTAGACATTTACCTACAAAAGAAAATTAACAACTCATGGGGGGGGGGGCATAAAAACTTCAAGGGTGAAACTTAAATAGACACAAGTGTAAAACTGTTATGTTAGTAACCGAGTCAGAATAAAGCCGTTTGACACGCAGTCGGTGATGAACAGCCTATCTAATGTTGAATTGATTTACAAACCCCAAACTGTGTGCCTGAACTGTGATCATATATATTACCGTTAATGATAAACCCATTATAACCGTACCCATTCATTTTCACTTTCCTAGCTTTAGTCAAAGAATAATCGTTGATCGTTCCATTACGTTACTTTTAGAAGTATTCTCTCTTTGAATATATTATATGATTGCAAGGTTAAAAAGTCCGTTTTCCTCGCTGTAGATCTGAAGTAATGTTTGAAGTAATTTTTGTTTAGAAATGATCCCATCACAGCTGGCCACTGATACACATAATGTTATACTTTATAAAATTATATAAAAAAAACGACAAACATTCAATGCTTGTCGTTAAAATACTTTCCAGTGTTATCTTGTGTCATACGTCCGCACATTGCAGAGAATTCTATTAACCCCAGAATAGGAGCTTTTACCTGCCCCTTAATGGCTGACATGTCCTCGAAAAAATGTTGTATGTATGTTATAATATACATGTATATAAACGGGCCACTATTTTTATCATTAAAGCATTCTGTTTGCTAAGGACATGCTGCAGATCCCGCTGCTTGAATTCCTAAGCTGTCGTCAATAGTTTCTGTAAAATTATATGTAAAATACTAACTGACATACATGTATTTACTTGTTATTGTGATAGTAGACACAAACCTTATCTTTAGCATCGCATTGATGTTGTAATCTTACCGGGAAAAGATTGGCTTTTGATATCTAATATTTAAGACAAAATAAACATTTTACCATTGGTGCACGAATCGAGCACCATAACGCGTTTCAGCGCCATTTGTAACGAGGGACTCGAAGAACGTTGCTAGACATATTCCACAAGTCATTTCAAACGGTGATCTCATTGTCTTATCTGGACAGCATCTACAAAAAAGACTATTGGTATAGACTGGAACAACTAGATGCTAAAGATTGCCATTCGATTGAGACTTCTGACCGAACATGACTGACCCGATATTAGAGTAAAAACGGAAAATACTGAAGTTTATATACACCCATATTACATTATTATATGCATTGCGACCCATTTGTGGCGATTTCTAGGTCCTAAATATTAGCGATTTAGCTCCTGTAACCGAGCTTTTCCATACACGCCACAACATTTACCGACGGACCGTTTGTAGAATTAGGTCACCCGAATATGATTCTCGGATACATTTCAAGCTTACTTACTATGTAAGATTCCAGAAAATAATGCTAATCCGGACTGTTGTAAACACCGAAATGTCAATTTCTGCAGAAAACCATGCGGATTTATAGGAAATGCCATAAAATGGCCAAAATCAGCGATTTGGACTCGGAAAATAGGGTCGGCCCGGCAACCTTAAGCTCAGGTATTTTTCCTTTTGATGAATTCATATTATTCATGATTTGCGCTACAATTAAAATCGTGGAGTAAGCGTGGTGGTCCTATCAGGTGTCATTATATCTTGAGTTAAGTCTTAGCAATATTGTTCATCCTAAAAAAATGTTTTAAACGGTTAAAATAATTACACGATCAAAACGATTAATTGATAATCGTGATTATTGCTTCCGATCGTATTTGATCATAACAAAGCGCGATAGGTCGCATATCATCGTGCTTCTAAATCGTTGTGATTAATGTGATCGGGATCAGCTTTGAACAAGATAAACATTACGTTCTGTTACGATACACTGCGATCTCTATAGAAGTTCGGGTAACAATGAGGTTCATGGTCAGTCGGGCTGTATATTATTATATACCCATTGGTGTCCAATCCTTACTCAAATAGTGGTCACTCTCGGTCCCGGTAGTGAAAGACACCGCGAACACAATCTTGTCCCGATGTCATCTTGACACTTGCACGTTTTGTCACCACAATAACGCACCATGCGTCCTGATAATACGTACTATTTCAGTGGTAGTCGTGTTTGCGCCCAATGTCCACATTGTACACGCATAAGTTACGCACATGTCTACGCATTGGTGAGAATTAAGACGCAATGGTGCTACGTGTTTACGCAAAGGTAACTATTGTTTGCGCATTGTTCATGTCTGTCGCTTGTAGTGGATTCCCATGACATACATTTGACACGCATTGATGCGCACCGTCGGTGGGGTTTGCGTCGAGTTCATGCAGTGTTCAAGCGTGGTTCACGAAAGTGGCACACGTGGCACGAACATTGATGCGTGTCGATTTTTGGAAAATTTCAAAATTCGCTCTACAACATGGCACGCACGCATGCACCTTTCACACACTCATCGCCTTTGTTTTGTCATCGTGCCAGTATAAAGGTGGCTTAGCGCAAAATAGCGCATCTGCACGTACCAGATCGTGGATTCAATAGGGGCAATAATATTGGAACATGTCTGATAGTATTTGACAGATTGTGTCACGTGAAATTGACCAAACGTGACATTTAAGGGTACCAAATTGTACCAGAACGTATCGACTCCCATCACCTCGTTTCCAAACGTGAAATGTCTGAAAAGTAACACATCGCACGGCAGTGGGAACCAAGCCATGACGTAGTGATTCAAACACTCGATTTACATAGTCTGTATTCTACGTACCCACTCTAAAATTGGCCATATACATGGCTAATGTCATAAACATGCGCTGATGCATACATATTCCATACATATTCGCATGGGTCAACAAACATTTGTTGATAAAATTTTATGAAACATGGTCTACCTTATTAATATATTAAAATTTTAGATGAAAATTTATTATCCTTGTTATAAACATTAATTTTAATAAAATATTTATTAAAGACGTCAATAGCACCACACTTTTTAAAACTTTTATGTGGTTTTCCATGAAGCTTTACGTAGATTAGATGATAAAATTATTCCTTGGGGCATGCTTACTCGTTCTGCAACACATGATACCACTTTTCAGTTCAGTTCACATTATACTTTCGGGAAGGTCACATGATAAGTGGGAACCATAGCGTTACATCTTTCCGTTAGTAATTCTGGATACAGTTTACCTGACCTTTTCGCGTTTACAGTGATTTGAGATACCGAACTGGAACTTTGTAGTTATACATATTATAATACAAGATCATTGTTATATAATGCTTAACTTTACCTTGGCCTTTCACAATGTTCGTAAATCTCTAAAATGTAAAAAGATTAATAATAAACTTACACAGAATAATGATAAACTGAGAATAATAATACACTTATAGAGAATATCAATTTTCATACAGCGAATAATAATAAACTTGCGGGTAATAATAACGAACTTACAGGATAATAACAACGAACCTACAGATAATAATAATAAACTTACAATACTAATAATAAACTTGCAGATGATGATAACAAACTTGCACATAATAATAAACTTACAGTAATAATAACAATCAACGTACTGACGATAATAAACTTATAGCGGATAATAATAAACTGACAGAGAATTATAATAAACTTACAGTAATATAAATTGACAGGACTTATAATAAACTTACAGTAATAATAACAATCAACGTACTGATGATAACAAACTTATAGGGGGTAATAATAAACTAACAGAAAATGATAATAAACTTACATAATAATAGTAAACTTACAGGGAATAATAAAGAACTTACAGATAATAAGAAACTTGCAGAGAATTATAATTGACTTAGAGGGAGTAATTTTGCGGGTTGCTTATTACATTCATTATGTAATAGGTCATATTTGAGATGTATAAATTAGATTTTCTTATCATCAAGTTGACGTGGTTTCGACTAAGCATGGCGAAAGCATTCTCAAATCTTTTAATCAGACCCCGATAACAGGGTTACATATAGGAAATGCAATACGAGAATAAGTTTAAATACTATATCTAATAATCATTCGGTGCATAAAACAACAAACACAGTGCTGTAATACTGCCCTGTGGTATTTGTTATAGTACAATCTAGCGTAGCACAGCCACATTTAGATGTTTAATTCTATATAAAGCCTACAGCATATTCCCTGAAGAAATGCTGGTCTTCTATTTTCAGTTATGTAATGTAATCAACTTAGTTTTTATCAGTTAAATGCACCGATTTGTGTTCTTTATAGGACATACTGCTTACTGTAATATACAGGTCCCTGGGAGTTGTTTCTAGAAAAAGAAAACAATTCTCACTAACTGACTTTAATTTAATTTTGACACTCATGTATAATTTATATATTTACACTGATTCATCATTTTGTACTGAAGGAATTTGAGTTTGATTCCATTTTGATTTGAGATATTCGGGTTTAAAGTTTTTTTCGGGACTAACATAAAGTACAATTATATTTCAATAATTATTGCGCGTACAGGTCTTTAGCTGGCTGCGGGGGGGGGGGGGACACGTCACTTGACATGATGACAGACCCTATGATCAAAAGCACACCCTGTTTAAGGTTGGCGGTACTAAATTTTATATTGAGTGTACAGATCAGCATTTGTATTCGAGGGTGCATCATTTCCCTTTAAACTACCCTTATGATGCGCACATAAGTACAATAAGACACTAGTGGTAATACATGTATATATATATCAGGTTATAATTTTGTCAGCCATTGCCTGGAGTAACTCAGTTTATAGAATCTGATATTGTGCCGTAGGTCAGTGTGTTGGTATTAGTATAATGTTTTTGTTTCGAGCTCTTGGAATAATCGACATGTGTACTCGTAATATTTTGCTGATGCTGTAAAAATTATTTAATGATCAGATTATATTTATTACGCACCATGAATTCCACCTATATTTTGTTCAGTGGAATATATATTGTATGTATGACATTGATTTTCATAAATTAATCCGGGGGGGGGGGGGTCTAACGCGTGCACTTTAGGTCAGAAGGTCTGTCATTGATTGACGTTGGGCTATTTTGTCGTTTTCCGACAGTTCATTTTAGAAAACTGATTTAATGACATGAGTTTTGGAGATCTGTGAATCCACTGCTCACACAATTCATCAATGAATTTGTCCATTACTTGAATCTGGTTTTTTTATATTCAAATCTGGGTATCGAAAAAAGAGTAGCTTGTTTTTCATTATTCTCCAATATCGAAAAACGAGTGACTTGGTCTTTTTTGCTATCGAAAACGAGTAGCTAGTTTTTCGTTGTTCACCCATTCGGCTAATAAGGGTTGATCTTCACCTCATAATTTGGTGCTGACATCACAGTGCATTGTGAAAGTAGCCTTCTTTTTACATATTCTAGAGTGTTTCAATCTAATAGGGTGTGTTCGGTTTCCTCTCACTCATAAAGATACACAAGCGAATTATTGAAATAAAAAATTCCCATAATGTTAGTCCCAAAATGACATACGGGCGTTAAACACCATTTCTCTCTGTGTGTCTCTGGATGCCAACTGGCTGTCAGTCAAACGGATTGTCTATTAGTCTGTTGGATTAACTGGATTTGGTAGTAATTGTGTCGACCGATTAGATTATAGTTTGTTGGGCAATATAGTTGATACATATTCGCAGTTTGGTATGGAATTACATATTATTATAGAAATGAAATAGAATGGGGTTTATTTTTCTGCACCATACAATGGACTATGGTGGAAATTTTGTCTGGCCATCGGCACTCTTATTTCGAATTCCAAATTCCAAGGGTACTTTCACGTGCTTGCCAATGTCTACTCGGACCCCGGTTTTCGTTTCATCCGAACGACTAGAGACTGTTCTCCGCAATCCCGAGGAACATTCTCGGTCAACATGCCGGAAGTGAACCCAAGACCCTAATTTAGCGAGCCAACGTCTTATGCCCCCGTCAGCGCTGCTGAACCGTTCGGTGACCAGAAAATGCACAAGGTCGCCGGCAAGCGTGAACACAACGCGGAAAAATGTTCCAAAATTACAAACTTAAAATGGTCGGGTTCTTACTGCGACCTATGTGATTATACCATGTTCTCACGGCGGGCTCGAACCATCTCTCTGCGCTTATGGCGTTTCTACTGAAATCTATTAGCTTGGCAACGGCGGTTATCGGTGAATCCGCGGCACTCTTACATACCACGCTCATATGAGTTCTTGCCACACGTCTTCTACGTGTATCTGGACTACACGTGCGTTTTAACCACGTGATCACCGCGACTATATGAGCTGGTTAGATTTTTTTCGAAATTTCAAGATGATCTTTGAATCGCCCGTTTTCAAAGCAAGTCGTACATGAAAAGCATGGTCGCCATTAGGCGACAGATGCAAACTTGGTAACCGCGCCATGGTCGTATTACGAACTCCATAAACGCAGTGGGAACCCCATAACATCGCCATAGGCGCAGTGGTAACCCCATTGCTTCTTAGAAAACATTGATGGTGATTCTTGACGTAATATATTGAAATTTGATATAACAGAATAATAGGGTTTAAAATGTGCATTGAATTCTTATTTTTTTTTTTTTTTTTTTTTTAAAGAAGGCGTCCATTTGCGGAGATTCATAAACCAATCGAAAGTTCCAGTAAACCAGTTCAGGTCCAAATCAAGTGACGAGTGTCGTGTACGAAAGAAGTAAAGCCCAGTTGAGGGGAACTGCAGTTCGTGGCAAAAAGAGAAAAAGTCCAAATTCCAGATGAAAGTTTTACGGTAATCGATCTAGCGATACAATCAATATATTATTACTATCAAATTATTTTATTCGGTGTTTATTCTTGGGTTCGTGTAAAATAACCAAGTAGATATAAAACTTGACCATCCAAAATTCGGAATTTTTAGAAAGATCGAACGATAATACGAAGTCTCTGTGGCGCTAATAAGATTTTGTAACTAATTGGACAGATTTCTTCATTCCAATACCAACCTATATCATTTTTTAAAAAGATAAGGGGATTTTGTACTGAAAAGACATGCGAACGACTGTGGTGACTCCAATATACGACATCTAAATTGAGGGTGAAAAAAAAATTTACTCAACATATTTTGTAGTTGCTTTAGATCCTCGTCATAAATATTTCGCATATGATGAGTTAAATCTTCGACACCAGTGTCCAAGAAACACAATATTCCTGAAGCAATAGCCCGAGGAATTCTTCTCTTTGGTTTCACGGTCGTGTGCTTTATAGTTTATCATCGGATGGAGGGATGGGGTGCGAAGTAATGCTATAGACATAATTATGTGATTACACAATTAATGCTTTGAGTCACAATGTGAAATTGAGTCACAATGAGATCCTATGGTGGATTTTTTTTCTTCTTAAATAGCTCGGTGTATATGTATGCCTGCGTAATTTAAAGATGATGGTGGCATCATGCATTGCCAAGTGTCAAATTTCATCAACAAAAACCTGGCAAATTCCCTTCAGGCAAATCCACCCCGAATGTCTCCTGCGCATAGTAGGATATGTAATCAGCAGCCACTCAGACTGACTGCTTACCGGGAATGACCTTTATAAAATCTCAGTGTTTGTTGGTATTGATATCGAGTAACATTTTACGCTTGGATGCATGGTCAGCAAACATCGATACTCGCGACACTGAAGCTCGCTACTGGAACGAACATTCTTTGACTCGAATCGGCGATATAAATTCAGTAAACCTATCTGTTTGGACAAACATTAATTACTCGACCTTTGTTATGCATTTTGTGAAGAAAATTCATGATTTTATCAACAAAAAAGCAGCTGTAAAATAACTGTCTGTTTAAATAAAAAATATATAACATGACTGTTGTAAGGATTTTCCCTAAAAAATTGGACAGTTGTTATATAAATGTATTAAAAGATGGTGAAACTGTTTCTCTGTTGTGAGGACCAAAAAAAGATAACAAAAATTCCTCGTACCGCGATTACCTAATGTTTATGTTTGTAGCTTTTTTGAATAGCCTCGTTTGTCACAAATTTGGTTTATCTGCTATATTCCGCTATGCGCTGGTGTCGAGTGAACGTGAAACCTCAAGTTTTTTTTGACGTGATGTAGCCGGGATTATCATTATATTTATATACTTGTGTGTTAACTTATTTAAAAACTCTAGTTAATCTCGATTTTGTTACGCTGTAATGTATTGGTTGATGTTGAGCAGCCATAAACTGGGGACTTTTTCGGTGAGTTCGACAGTTTTTGATTAGGATTAGTGTCTAATCAATTTGTTCAACATGTCTATTCTAGCCTACATCTATTTATCCCGATTCTCAATATACCAAATTTTCTCAAACTTAACATTTATAGAGATAAACATAAAATGCATCCATATCAACGTCAAGTGCTCAACCATTTTGGCTATTGCGTGTTTTCCAATATCTTATATAAAATGTTATAAAATATCAGATAAAATCAAAGTAGTTTTCCCTTTACACCACTTTGTCGAAGATATTGTGCGAATGTGTCAAACGGAAATAAGAATGTCATAAACTGTTTTAATGTAACAACATTTGTAGTCGTGTTTTTCGTTTTTCTCGAAAGGTCTAAAGCTTAACTTTGGAACTCGAAATCAAAATTGATATTGGGGATTAAATTGTGCTCTTGATATTCAGAATAATAAGGAAGTTTTACTTCCTTGGACACCTGATACATCTTCATTGTTTGGTAATATTATTATCTTGGTAATTTCCCGTTTAGGAGATATAGATTCCATTTTTACTTTCTCGTACGTTTGTCTTTCATCTCCCAGATATAACTACGTTTCAAGGAGTAATCTATGCTAAAATGATTAATATTTAATTATGAAAAGCAAATCAAAATACCATCGGCAGATAATCCGCCGACAAGTCAAAGGATTTGGAGGCAGGCCACCATTAAATTTTACCATCTCGTATCCACAAATTGTTGTTCGTCTTTTTATAGCAATCCTCTTTGTACCCCTTTTCTGTCTAATTGCATGTCCCTTTTGGTTGATTTTTTGATCTAGAATGGAGGAGGAGGGTTAACATTTTCTGTCAGGTTTTGCTAAATATTCATGATTATTTTGAAGCGGAAGGATAATATGGGTTATCAGGTTGGCTACGGTGATATGGACGGCAACTGGTTACATGTTTCTATTATGCTTCTTCACAATTGTATATCCCAAAATTTTGGTGGTCAACCTCATACAAATTTTAGTGTGTTCTCTGTCTCTAGTGAAAAACATTCAGCCCAACGAAATTTTGGGAAACGTCAGGGTCTAGTACACGTGTAAAATCATTCTGGGTTTGATTGTTTGTGCAGGATAGAGGAATAAGTTCCAATGCCAACTATATAAAGTTTTTCCATTAAATAATCCTCCAACTATACTCACTGACGTTATTATGACTTCATGTAGTTGGCTTAACGGTTAGTGGAGGGATAATACCACCTTATATACAAGTACAACGAAGGACAGATGGACAGGGTGACGACACAATACGCCTACATTGACATGTGGGTGTATAAAAATTGTAAAGATGATGATTTATTGAATTATGATTAATTATTTAACAATGACATTTATTGAATTATTGAAAGAAACAATTCAAGTATACTAGTAACAAGTTGTATTTATAAAACAGTTGCTTATTATAGCATATACGATGGGAAAACAAACAAATCTGCCCATGCGTATTAACGGACGACCAATGGCGGAAATTGAAACGATTGATTGTTTTATTTTTCGATCAAGTTTTTGTAGCTGTTTGGTCGATTTTTGATTTACCTATTTAATTACATTATTTAGGCTTCAGGTGTTATAGAAATGATTAATGAGACTTTATTTACATGACAAGCTCAAAATCAACTCTGTAGACCCTCGGATGGCTGGGATACAGCTTGGATTTAAACAGTCGTCCATTTAATTTTATCTTCCATAAAGCCCCTTTGAGGGTATTGTTACCGAAATAGATGAAGTATTACTTATCTGTCACCATCTAAGCATACAATATAATGATCAAATTGTTAAGAATATTGGTGTTGTTTAAATGTAAAATAATGGCCACAATGAATAAATAATATTGATGTCTTCACGGTTTGTCGTTCTATCGGCGGAATAAGCACAATTATGTGATACATAATAATTTGAATTATGTAATTTGAACAGGAGATAAATATCAACTACTTGTCGAAGAGATAAAGTAACGCCTATTACATGAAATTACGATAGTATCAATGTTTATCCAACACTGTGATACATTATCATAATGGAAATTTCAACATCTCCACTTGTTAGATTAATAATGGGTTGCATTTAATTCGATCATGGCGCAGGTAAGTAAAATATGTGCAATGACGGTTTCTTATGGAAAGTATCGCTGCCAGTGTTAAATGATTTGCTAAAATATCTTTCCATTGGGCTTTCGTGCAGCACGATGTCTATATTTTACAGGTGAAAGTCCAACTCCCTTTATACATTTGTGAAGGGGGGGGGGATAAAACTTCCTCGGCTTAATCCACGAACAAACACTCGGATTAATTAAAAGATATTTTAAAAAAACAAAATGTCAGCGATAGATAATCCCTCGCCATATTTTTGTAAATACTGAATGGAAATGAATCATTTTTGGACTGATATTCCTTTTAGAGATTCAGCTTTTACAATATTATAACTTGCAAGTGATAAGCAATCCCGCGAATGACGTTGGTAGACTTTAAAGAGACATTAGTGCTATAGGTGTTTTCAGCGGTCGGTAAATCTAAGTGTTCGATTAAAGACGGGCCTGCAATAGGCAGATTTAGCTATTGCATAATGCATGTTTAAGCGATCATAACCATAGGCTTATAAAAAAAATAATCTCTGCCACTATACTGGTATACCTATTCCTAGAGTCTGTCTATCTAATTGGATGTGTTTGCCCCCTCCCCCATGAAGACCACTAAATCGAATTATTAAAATAAAATTGTTCCATATTTTAGTGCCAGAAAGACCTAGTTTGTGTCGAGTGGGCGCTGAACTTGTCTCCAATTGGCTGTCACTCCAACAGATTGTCTATTAGTCTGTCGGGCAATGTAGTTTGTCGGGCAATGTAGTTCATGCATACTTGTACCTTGGATTGGAAACACAAATATGATTGTCGCTAACTCAGGACCACGGATCTTCGTCCCATTCGAAGAATTAGACGCTGTGCGTGTCTGACCCTCCATCCCGCACCACTCTTCAGCGAGAATCCAAGATTATTGAGCCAACGTCTTGCCAAACATACCACCGCGACCCCCTTCAACATAATACAAGAATAATGTTGGATTGCGCTGGCGTAACCATCTACCAAACCATTCAGTGCTGGTAATCACACTTTTAATAAACGCGTAGGTCGCTGTGAAAACTTAATATCGCTTCAAAGGATTACTAAAGTAACGTTTATATACAGAGGAAATTAAGAGTGGCTATCAACAAAGATAATATTTGCTGAAACCTTGTAATCTGTAGATATTTAATATCTTAGACAAATTTTAAGACGGGATCATCTTAATCCTCGTGATATGACTGCTTTTTACGGGTAAATATATATATTCTTTGTTATTTTATGTGATCGACGTGATAAGATAACTGTTATTAATTTCCAATCAATAACTTAACCTGAACAAATTCTCATATAATATTTCTTTTTTAGGTGACATTGACGGTGATTCTTGACGTAATATATTGAAATTTGATATAACGGGATAAAAGGCTTTATAATGTGCATTGAATTCTTAATCTCAAGCTTTTAGAAAAAAAAACCGTTCATTTTGCGGGTTCATAAACTAATGGACAGTTCTAGTAAACGCAGTTCGGGTACAGGTCAAGTGACGAGTGTCGTGTACGAGACGAGATATTCTCACAACACCGGATATCACTTCTCATTTGCGAGGAATGTAGATTTATAATAAAATCAGAAGTAACACATGAGCTAATAGAAATATAATCCACCTGGACTTAATATATTATCGCGATTGAATTATTCTATTCAGTGTTTACTCTTGGGTTCGTGTAAAATGACCAAGTAGACATAAAACTTGACCTTCCAAAATTCAGAAAGATCGGACCATTTTGTAACTAATGGGAATAGTTTCTTCATTCTAATGGTAACCTCTGTCAATTTAACAATACGATATGCTAACTAGTGTAGACTATATTGTCTGCAATATAAGACACCATTTGCTTCCTTTTCACGTTGTGTATTTTCTTCTTCTTAGCCAAGTAGTTGAGAAGTTTATCTTCTCAGTAGTTAAGACGTTTGTCTTGCCAGTTATAACAATGCAGCAGTTCAGTTCTACATTTTATATATCAAGCTGGTTACATGCGGTACAAATGCATAATAGATTACAATAAGGTCGTCCTATCAATCCCATTCCACGCGACTCTGCTGATAGAAATTGCTACATCTTTACTCTCTGGCATCTGGCTGTCTGACGAATGCTTAAAGATATGGTAGTCTTGAAGCTTTGGGTTTAGGCCTTTGATTATCTAATTGGTCAAATATGACGTAATTAATTAGGATTGGCTAATTAGCCTAATGATGTCGACAAACGCCCTTATATGGGCAGTGGAAACTTACTCAAAAGTGTCACACGTGTTATTTTGTCATTGACTTAGAATTAAATGTTTACCAAGGAACACCAATGATGAAAAGTTACTTTAAATCGACAGTCGCGATGCTGAATACAAAACTGATTTTGAACTCTAAACCTTAGGAACGGGCTTGCTCCGCAAAAACACGCGCAAGTAGACTGTTACCGATATCCGTTCAATATTTCCATTCAACATTTATTTATCCAGGTTCGCGATATATTAAACTTTCCCAAACTTATTTTCGTTTGACATTATAGAGATAAACATAAACTGCATACATACCAAGCTTCTAATGCTCGCTCATTTTTGCTATTGTAGGGTTTCCAATATCTTTTAGGATAAACCTCATAAGGTAAAATCAGTATATCTTTTATTATATAAAAGCATAAAAAGTAGTTAGCATTTATAAAGCTTCTATGACAGCTAGAATCATTTTTTTGTTCTGCTCCTTCTTTCTTTTCCTTGTGTGAATATGTCAAACGGATATAAGAATGTCACAAACTGTTTAATGCAACAGCATTTGTAGTCGAGTTTGTCGTTTTTCTCGAAAGGTTCAAAGATTCACTTTGGAACTCGAAATCTAAATTGATATTGGGGATTAAATTTTGCACTTGATATTCAGAATATTAAGGAAGTTTTACTTCCTGGAAAACCTGATACATCTTCATTTTTTGGTAATATTATTATCTTGGTAATTTCCCGTTTAGGAAATATAGATTCCGTTTTTACTTTCTTGTTCCTTTTGTCTTTTATCATGCCTCATGTAAGATTTAATTTGTACATATTTGTATATGGGTGGCCGGTGGTGTCTCTGATATATACAATCAAAATGATGCTAACATGACACCAAGGAAGGCGAGGCGATAGAGAAGTTTTTCGCTCTATTCTTTAGGAAATATTTAATTTTCCATGCTAAAGTGTTTAAACATACATTATGCAAGGGGTAGATCTGCCTATTGCGTGTCTTTCTTTGGGCCTGAAATGTTATCTAAATCATTAATTTTATTAACAAGAAAAGACCATAATTAACTCTCGGTACCATTTTATGTGTCCGAATTTAATTTGAATCCGATCTGCTGTTTAACGTCTGTTGATGATTAAACGCAAAAATGGATAATCGAACCTTTGTTAATCATCGTGACAGTGGTAACAATGACAATAGATGAATAGAGGTTGCAATGATTTTAAAATAAGGTTTTTCGGCTTAGAGTGAAGCCATTTGACTGAAATTTTCAGCATATTCCATTTACATCATCTAGTTTTTAACTATTATAGTGAGAACTGTAAGCTCTCCATCTAATCGTCCATAATATATCATTAATATTTAACTAAGAAAACAAAATCAAAATACCAAGGCAAATAATCCCCCGACCCTTCAAAAGATTTCATTGAAGATCATATAGCATTTACTTCGCAATAGCAACAATGTTTCTCTGATTGTGTTCCTGGTGTTGCAAACCTCGAGGACCACAAGCGGAACCTTACGCAAGAAATTCTGGCAGCACTCTAAACGTTCTAAATGTTTTAGAAGTCAACCCCATAATTGTTTTTCTAGTACATGTGTAAAATCATTCTGAGTTTGATTGTTTGTGTAGGAAAGAGGAATGAGTTCCAACGTCAGCTGTAAAGTTTTCCCATTAACTAATCCAAGTACATGTATTGACATTATAGTAACAGTATGTAGTTGGCTTAACGGTAAGTGGAAGGACCATCAATGTCGATCATCACTCAATAATATATCTCCTGATATTAAAGTAGTTCTATAACAAAAGCTACACTGTCGTCAATTATAAAGATATATTTAGGAAAAAGCGTTACAAATGTTTGGGTAGTGATTTATCGCTAGTAGAGAAAGAGAATGGGTAATAAATCAAAGCGATAAGACCTGTTAGACCAGTCATATTTCAATATTTGATCTTTTACAGCTGTTCGGTTTACAGTTAATGTGGTCAACAGTTAGGCAATTAAAAGATTGACATTTCATATTATGATCATAATATTAAAGATAAGCATGCAGTCTTACCGTTGGTCATGATTTATCGCTGCAATCAGAGAAATAGGGGTCGTCGAGTAAAACTATTTTAATCAAGAACTAATTCCTATGATGCGACAGATTAATATTGAATATTGTTTAATAGTTTCTCTTTTAGACGTATTATTTTATCATCGGAAGAGGATGTATTTGGGATTATAGAAAGGTACAACAGTAAACATTGGCCATTCGAATTGAAATGAAACCAAGCGGAAAATCTGCTCTCCTGTCAGTACCACCATCCCTGATATTGATCTCTTAATCCTAGAAAAAGGTGATAACCATGTTTGCATCAACTCAAACTCATTAAGTTATTGTGTTTGCAAAATATTAAGCTTCATCTCTTTTCTAAATATCTAAAGATAGGCAAATCAAGAGTGGAAATACACCTACGCAGCAACTACGTGTTCAAAGAAAAGAGTCATAGACAACCACTCTTTTGAAATGAAAACTTGAATGGCGACCAAATTTGATTTTTTTAAACAAAAAACTCTGTTATCCCTTCTATATATCTGGAACAAAAATCAATAGTCTTCATCCTATCCGATCCAAAACCGACACATCAACATAGAGAAAAAATCATTAAAACCTGAAGATTATAGTTTTATCCCGTTCACAATGTTTTCGGCAGATGGGACATAATTGCGACGGAACGGTACACTGAATGTAGGTATGGTTTATCCTCTTATGGCTCCAGTGCTTCACCGCAAACTGTGACATACTGTGACTCCTGACTCATGGCGTGCACTTGGCGAACAGGCGAGCTTTCGGAAGAACGGACCTATAGAACGACGGACAGGGTGACGACACAATACGCCTACATTGACATGTGGGTGTATAAAAATTGTAAAGATGTGTAACTACATACTTTATACAAATGATATATGATGATTTATTGAATTATGATTAATTATTTAACAATGATATTTGTTGAATTATTGAAGAAACAATTCAAGTATACTAGTAACAAGTTGTATTTATAAAACAGTTGCTTATTATATTATTTGAAAAAAGTCCACAGAAGACAAAAATCAATAAAATAGTAAGCAGAACATTTGACAGTGTCGTATACGATGAGAAAACAAACAAATCTGCCCATGATTATTTACGGACGACCAATGGCGGAAATTGGAACGATTGATCGTTTTATTTTTCGATAAAGTTTCTGTACCTGTTTGGTCAGTTTTTGATTGACCTATTAAGTGACAATATTAGATAATTGATTCTTGATATCGTCTAGTCAGAACATAAACCTCTGTAAACCCATGTCATACCCTCTGTTGTGTTGTATTGTCCAATATTGATGCAAATCTACCACACATACACAGTTTCAAATATATTGGCAAAATACTAAGAACCGACAAGAGCGTCTTTTGTCAATTTCACTTTACCATTTTTTAATATCAATTTTGGATATGATGTATAGAATATGTATAATGCAACTTCGTTGTTGGTCACTGTTTTCAGTAGTTTTGGTGTTATGCGGCTATGGACAAAGACAAAACGCTGTGTAGATTTTTGTCGGCGATGAGTAGGGTACTTTTTTTAAATGATATCTAATACAAAAATAATGCAAACGAGTGTTGGGAACTAACAAAACATACGGATCAGTCAAGAGCAACCCTGTTATGATTTGTGTGCACGCAACACACATTGTATGTTAATAATTAGACCAATAATATATATTCACTGAAAATCAAAAAAGCTTCTAAGCCTCTTTAATTATGGCAAAAATCAAGTGTTGAATTTGGCTTGATCTGCTGTGTTATCTTGTTTAGAGGATAGACAATATTTACATTTCTTTTTAAAATATTAAGGAAGTCAGTTTATTTTATGACTTGACTTTCGTGTTTTGCTGTAGTACGATTTCGGTCATGCTGCCTAACACAGGAACTGCTTTTGGGAAAAGGCTGAAAATCGAATTGAACTCAATCTAGAGAGTATTGTAATATACGTTACTTATGCGACATCTACAAGTAATGAAAATCCCTGAAGAATTAAACTCTTTAAAATAAATAAGCACAGACACATAACGTAAATCAACAATCGTATCAATCAGGTCCCATAACTCTGGAACTACTTTTACAGAAATGCTCAAAGTCAATTGGGGCCAACTTTATCCGAATACATTCCTGAAAATTAGGCGAAATTCCCTCAAGAATCAAAAGTCGGTGGCAATATGATTATAAATGCGACATTTATGATAATGCTAAAAATCGATAGGGGCCATCTTTACCCAGATATTAACAAATTCGTGAAATTCAGTTAAGAAGTTAACAACAGTAGAATGAAGACAAGTACATGTTGACAGACGCGGTGACTGCGACATACTGTCATAGTTGGCATGAAGGGGGCGTATGAAAATAAGAAAAATTATATTCAAGAAAGCATCATTTTGTAATCATGATTCGCATCACACAGTAGACATTACAGTTTGCGGATTTACAGCGTGTTCAACACGATTAGGTACTACTTTTATTACCGCTAAAATCATGTAAATTGAAGACACTGACAATGTCGAGATGTTTCATCCAAATTGGTGACCGCGATCGATGTGTCCTGAATAATAAACAGATTTTAATATTATTCCGATTACATAGCGTCTAAATACGGTGGGATATAATGTACGGAAGAGGGGAAGGACACGCCGGGATTTGGTGAGGTGGGTGGGGTGCTTTTTCTTTGGAAAATTACATGTATCTAAATCTAATATGGCTTCACTATGCCTCTCGGACATATCACTGTTAAGAATGTTGTACCAAGATTGTTAACATTATTTGCGTGCTGTGGATAATGGTTATGAAAATAATAGAAATATTAACAATCCTGTTTTGATTTATTTTTCAAGAAACTATAACAAGAAGTGGGGCCTACACGTGTATAATGCTGATCCCATCAATGTATTTGTGAGTTCTGTATAAATTTGTAATATCATCATAAGAAATCATTTCTTTAAGCTTCATAAAGAAACATTTGCAATTCTGCCATCTTCATCCATTATTTACTCCTCGTTACGGTTCTCATGGGTGGTGGTGGTAAATATGATCAATTAGAAAGTTTAGAATGTGTAATTATTATCTTATTTTAATAGCCTTTTGGATTCACTCGACTGTTAATTTTATACACGTAAACATAAAATGTACCCACATCAAGGTTCATCGATGTTTAATTGTCTTTTATAATGTATACCTTTTATTTACTCTATAAACTGTATACCTTTTATATTGTATACCTCTTTATTTTTATATATTTACCTTTTACTTGTATATATTGTATATCTTTATATACGGTATACCCTTATACCTGATCTCTTTGCTGGTCCTGTGATAATATACAACTAACTTACTACTGAGTTGCCAATATATGTTATAAAACCCCATAGGGTACAATTAGCATAATATCGTTTATTATAACAGAGCTAGAAAAGTAGAATAGATTTATTTTTATATTTATCCGTTCGTCTAGTACATCGGTCTGTCGGAAATATTAACTACCTCACTGGGACCAACCCAATTGTATTGCATGGATATGAAAAGGACTTAAAACTTTCGAGTACGAAACAATTTCTTCTTTTTAATCGATGTCTTTTTCTAGACACAATCGTTACAAACATCCGGAAAATCCTGTATCCAACCCTGCTATAGAATATCTTGTTCCTTGCTCTCATGTGCTATATTGCTTCTGTATTATTGGTTTCAATTTAGACGAAAGTTATATTTAATGCATCATGTAATTCGAATTAACTATATAAATCCTACAAGTACATAAAACTTGTTTGAATCTCTGAGCATTGCGCCAATGCAGTAACACATTTTCAGAACTACTTTGAAAACACCATGATCAAGCTGATTCGTGCAAAGTTGAACAGTGTATTAAGTTCGTATGGACGCGGGGCATTAGTGCGAAGCTTCGGGTAATTTCTATTCTAATAATGACTTCGAAGCTGCAATATTCAACTTTGCACGTACAACTTAACAAGATGTATCTTCGAAATTACAATTTTATGTATGGAAAGACAATAATTGTCTAAAACCAGACGCACTTACATTAAAATACAGCCTGTTACATAGTTTTTACATAGTTGTTGTCTTTTAGGTAAAAATACACACACAAAGTAGATGATTAGACCTGTTTACACCAAATCACTGAAACAATTTCAAACATCATAGAACATTTTGGAAGTGAGGAATCTTTGGATGTTTGGTAAATGTTTGCACAAAACTCGAGTTTCATATGATTTGTTTAATGAAACGTGACCTTGAAATACGGACATCCAGGAAGCTACGTCTGAATTGGCTTTCTTCGCACCCCTGGGCCATAATTGGATACAAATACTTATTGGTAATGAAATAACAAATAGAATTGAAGGATGCAAATTTTGTTTACTCTTTTTCTAAGAAAATATTGATGTCTGTCTGGAGTAAGAACATAGTGTCGTGAGCATGATGCTTGTCAGCAAGTATAACCAACTGTCGTGCTATAACCTCGTTTTGTGGGTGTATTGTTGTGTAACAGTATAGACATGATAGATAACCTGTCTAGTATTACCAATTATTAAACTCAGTAACAACCGATATTTACATTAGATTTCGTTTTATCGTCTAGTGCATGTATCTTAATGTGAGTTCATTGAACTTCCATTGGAAATTATTTGCAATCACCGTTCTACGTCCTGTTGTTCTGACATTTTGGTCGGACGATGTAACTTTATTCTCAATTATTCCAAGGCAAAAACAGATATTAGACGAGACTAAATAATCCTCAGAAAAAGAGATCTATTCAATTGACAACTTCGTTATTCTTGCATATCGCCAGTGAACATTTCAGACAAATTGAACTCGTCATTACAGTATAGATATACTGCACCGACACTTGAATAGCGGCTGTTGGACTGGTGTTTTCTTTTAATCGGCAAAACATTACAGGTGTAGTAGACAGTTCAAAGTTCTAGACCAGGACAACACAAATGGATCAGGCACCAAAATTGTCAATTGAATTTATACCTTGGATTAATTTTGTCTCATCTCTTCAACATTCGGCAAACCGGGCATGCAAACTCCACAGGGTTCTTTTTCGAAAATATGTTAATTATTTTATGTCCGTCTTTATGTGTGGTCGCGTAGCTTCATTAGAACAAATAAAGGCCAAATATCTGAATTTGAATTGTAAGGTGCCACTATGGGTGGGTAAATACTACCTTATTTTAAGTTGCTAAAATATGAACTAGGAATTTGGCCCATTATGCCCACATATCGCCCATATGAAATGAATAAACTTCATTTAAACAAATTTAAAAATACATACCTATGTAACTTCGAATAATGTCGTACTCTGTCCCATTATGATACCAATGGGGCCAATCAACGTCATCTGAAACAAAATAGGTATTATCACCACTTCCGGTCTGCTATATTGTGGACCAATAGAAAACTAAGTCATCAGTTATGACGGGAGCAATTCCTAAATGATCTGGAGGGCATTTTAGTAACAATAACTGACTGAAATGCAAAGCATACCGCATCTTAGTCAAAAAATGATGTTCTTTTTAGTCGAGTGAACGTTAAACCCGATTTCTCTTGCAATAAGTTACATATTGAGACTGAAACATGCTTCTCAGCTCAATCCAATCTATACCAAAATAAAACATGCCAGACTAATATATTTTCAAAAGAAATTGCTACAAAGGGAACTACATGTTTGCTGCTTCCAAGGTAAAGTTAGTACAATTATTCAAAAAGTTTAAATATTTTCTATATTAAAGCAAAAACGATTTCTTGGTTTGTTAAGCTGAATTTATATTTCTCACAAAATCTCTAATCCTACCGAAGTTTGGTAAATAAGAAAATCCTAAAAAGTTTGAAGATCAGCTTATGTCTATTTTAGGATGTTTTTCAATGCATTATCAAATGTTATGACAATTTTATTTTTAAAAAAAAATAAATAGTAAGAAACGGGTTTGAATGTGGAGTATTAAATATATTAAATACCAAAAGTATTCCGCTAAAAGTGTCACCATATTGTATATTAATACAGCGATGACGTACATGATGCCATTTACCTTTTTATTTATATCCCTTTCCAGTCATTTTGCTAAAATAAGCAAACAAATCTTCTCAAATTTGTGCCATTTATATCAAGAAAAAGGTTGAAATATCTGCAAATAGAACATACTAATAATGCTAATCAAAAAAAAAGTTTGGATGTAGGTACTGAAACAACCTTTCATTCGTCATTCCCTACATGGCGCCACCCACGCGACGTCCCACTTAAAACTGTTAAAGTAATTCAAATATCAGAACTTAATTAAAAATACATTATTAGAGATTAGATTAAGAGCTGGCAGTTCTTACTGTAATAGTTATAAACTAGATAATGTAAATGAAATTTGCTGAAAATTTAAGTCAAATTGAACCACTCTGAAGCTAGAATTTAGCCATTGAAATTTATGTCTAGCCTCGTTCACCTTTAGTTTACTAAAAAACAGAAGATCGGATTCCATCCATTAAATATCGCAGGCTAGTGATGTTATCGCGAGTTGATTATGGTCCGAATATGTCAATTAATGTCTAATTAATAATTAAGAGAACATTTCAGGCATAAAGAAAGGCCTACAATAGGCATGTTTAAATCTTGCATAATGTATGTTTAATTGTATGCTATTTAATTTATATATTTGAACATTATATAATTGGACTGCATAAAATTATTGAGACTGAAAATAACAGGAAATCCAATAAAGCGAACTATTTTAGTGATAAATGAACGCGCCCTTTTGAAAAATAAGTGGGCATGTACTATTGCAAAGAAGAGACATTGGTGAAAATCATAGAAAAAAAATCAAAACGTAGGATTTTTAGAAATGAAGTTATAGTTCCAACTACGTAATACTGTAAGATATAATAGTCTGTATTATCTTAGTGTTTTATAATTCTGTTTTATCTAGTTCAGCATACAGATTATTCAGCTTTTAGGTTATATCTGAGTTCATTCTGGTGTCCGGTGAAAGATTGATATTTGAACTCAACAGATCCCCAGACACCGGCAGACAGTTTGTGTCAAAGTCTTCAGATTGAAAACTGAACTTGTGTAACAGAATTGTGTAAGCCCACATTCATCGTGAGCGTATTATGTATTCATCCTGTCCGTCAACTTGTGAACGCGATAGAGGGTACAGTATTAACTGATTAATTTCCGATTTTGTGTGAAGCATTAGTGTCATGAAAGGAGGAGAAGAACTCTATAGATTTTAAGCGTTCCACGGCCCGCCGTTCCGAAGTTATACCCCGTTGCCGTGAACGTGATAGAGGCCACGTGGTCACAATCTACATCGACTTACAACAACGATAGAGGGTACAGTTATTAACGCGATTTGTTTTCAAATTTGGTGGGAAGCATTGGTGGGGTGGGTGAATGAGAGGAGTTGCTGTTGGCAACTAACTCCATAACTTCGGTGTAACAAATTAAAGCATTGTCCTAGACCGTTGACCAGACCAGGCAAACTTCTTAAATATGTTGATATCTAATAGCTATTCAATCAATACTTGTGATAAAAAGAAAGAAAACAAAGCGCTTTCCACCCCACCCCCCACCCCTAGAAAGAAAACAAAATCGGCTATGCATATATTATATGAGCTTTAAAAAGCGTATCTTCACAAGCGTACTTTACACTCACAAGGTTAAATCCTTTGATTCGATCCCCGGACATCCTGTTTCGTGAACCATCGTTATAGCCGCTGATACGCTGTATCCAATAATACATTAGCCAAATTGCAATAGGTTAGTTATAGTCGTTAATAATGCTGCTAAAAAATTCAATTCCGTATTTCTTAATGAACTTTACAGTTGGCAGTTGGAATTCGATATAAGAGTAGGTCACAGTTACCCCTCATAGCACTCTGTATGGCGTATATCCGTCTTCATTAGTCCAGTATAATAGCAGGACGTGAAACCCCATTTCACGTCCTTTCTTTACATGTTAACAAAACGAAACACACAATATTTAAAATTAAATATGTTAATTCGCTTAAAGATAACCCAGGTCTGTTGGATTTAGATAAAACTCCCTAGCTTGAAAGACACTTTATTAGATGGGTCGAATCACGCATTTCATTTCAATTCAGCTAATTGGCAGCACATCCAATAGGAATTATAAAACATGAGTTATAAATAATATATAGACAATTCGTCTACCTTGTGTTCTATTTCTTGCTTGTAATGATACAAAACATTTCATAACATAAAAATCCATTAGTTTTGGACTACATGGTGCTATATAAAATCTGCTATTATAACGCTGATGAATTAAGTATTAAATTATATAATTTTTATAGGATAGAAGAGTGGTAATGGGATACATATTACGGTAATAACATTCTCCGGATTCACCTTTTTGGATAGGAAAATTGTCTGTTTGAAATTGAATTTAGAATATTGACAGTGATATTACTTTTATAATAGTATCCGCTGTCAGTTGTATTTTGAATTAATTTGGTGCGAATTTTTTTGGCATATATGACAAGGAGGATAGTCATCCCGCTGAAATCGGCGAGTAACTTTTTAGCAGTGCTATCAGCCAACTGTATAAAGATTCACTATCGCGGTTGGAGAGACTTTTTTCAATATTTTGACATTACAGTGACAACTTTGCCAAGTCGTTGCTGTAGGAATCACCATGAGTTCTACAATCGAAAAGACAGTGGGAAAGAAAGTAATAGACCATGTTAATTGGTAGCTATTGTTACGGGAAATAAAAAAAGCAGATTTTATTTTTTGATATCACCAATTTCAATCTGGGGGATCACGTAGCTAAGTGGGTAAGACGCTGCCTCGCTAGCCTGAAGGTCGTGTGTTCGATTCCTGCATTAGCCGAGAAAGTTCACCCAGATTTTCCGGCGTGGTTTCTCCTTGTCAGGGATGCAGGGCAGACTGCGTGACAAGGACAGCTGTTTAGACGTTCGGATGGGACGTAAACCCGAGGTCCCTTGTACACATTGGCGTGCACATAAAAGACCCACTGGCAGTTGGAATTCGATATAAGAGTAGTCCGTACAGCCGCTGTCCGGGTAAAATTTCCCTCATAGCACACTGTATGGTGTATGCCCAGGTTAGGAACAGAGCAGTGGGACGTTAAACCCCATTTCATTTCATTTCCAATTTAAATCGTATTTGAGTACAGCAAAAGGTGGCCGCCAACCACTCTTTTTGGGGCAGTTAGAAAGGGGTGTTGGTTGGTCCACTTTTCCTGCTCTGCTTTCACATTTTTAAACTTCAGTCAAAATGTAACGTGTGTCGAAATTTGGTTCCTTTATGTCCCTTTTCTTATGCCACATAAAACTGGGGTTTTTCTTTTAATATTTTAAGACCGCTTTCACTTTAAAGCTGCTTCTACACAATCCTGGCAATATTTCATAAATTTAGCTTAGGTTAGGTTTAGGAGAATCCAGAAAAGGCGCCTCCGCCATTCATTCTGTACGCCCTTTGTTCATTCACTCCACCGTTGAACATACCCAGACAAGCATCACTCAATCAACATATCTGCTAAATTTTGATGAAACCCATTAAGGGTTTGAGGGAGTCAAAAAAACATTTGCTCAGTCAAGGTGTTGTGTTGTTTTACCAAATTGCTATGGGATCAAACATGTAACATTCATTACAATATTTATCAAAATTCTTCAATTACTTTCAGACAAACTCGTATCTTAGGGTGACTCTTACAATATTTCAAGGAAATTCATTCAGTCATTATGATACAAGTTGTATTGTGTATGACGTGTATACCACACTACATCACGATAGTTTTGAGCAAAATGTCAAAAGAGCTACGCAATTATCAATCAAGCAATATAGATTTCGGAATCCAACATAGCCTGTTGGGCATAGCTGGGAAGCAGTGAAATTGGAGTGTTTTTATAAATGATAGTTGATACACACCCGATGCCCTTCTCAGTCAATAACTTACAAAATAACAATACTTCTCAATCTTGCGAATACAGATTCATATGGCGGAATACATATCATATTGTACATTATAATGTGTTGTGAAATATGTAATATATAAAGGATAATATCCATGGATGTCTGGAACAATTTATTGTTTTATATTAAATGCTTAATATTTGTTTGCTATTTCTTTTCAAATATTAGTTTTATCATGTTGCTCGTCCCCCACAACCTTTAAAACGATATTTCACACGTGTATAATTGGTATTGAAAGAATATTTTTGTACCAATTTCTATCGCCATTTTAGATTTTGGCCGCCATAATGGATCAACCCCTTTTTTTCATTGAACCGGAAACTGACTAGCAAAAACTATGATATATTACATTGGTCATTTCACCAAGAAAGTTTGCCAAACTCAATTTCAGACCTCGAGATGAGAGCTGGGCTATTGGGAACATGAATAATGAATAATTAACAATGGGGGTAAGTTTATTGAATGTTTACCTTTGGGATTGCGGGGATTCGCGGTGGTTCAGTGGGTAACACGTATGTCGCTAAAAGGGAGGTCTCGGGTTCGCCGCCGACGTCGACCGGAAGGGTTCCTTTGTACAAGAGTAGGGTCTGGTAGGGTACAGTGTCTGGTTATGTATACATATTAGCGTATGGAGTAAAGTATGTCAATTCGAGACGAACATAATGGTAAAATATTTTTTCCGCCTTTATAAGCCAAATCGGTGCAGAAAAGTAGGTTGTTAAATCCTATTTCATTTAAAAAATCATGAATCAAACGCGTTAGGCGAATTCCTATATTGACACATTATTTATATATAATCTATTCTTTAAGTGGCATTTTGCGATTGGGGAACACATTAACAGAACACAATTTCTATGGGAAAACAATAACTGGTTTTATTCTCATAACACGACGTTTCGACATTATTAACATACCTAGATCGATCTATTTTCCATATTCCTGAAGCAATGGCCCGAGAAATCCCTCTCTGGCCATCGCTGGAATAGCGTCTGTTTCTTGAACTTATGCGGGAGTGTGTCTATTCTTTCCGTTCAATGAAAGCTATCACTTAAGTACAGCAACATAACAGTCCTTCGTTTAATCTGGGTCTTCCCTAAGACTTTGGACAGTGATTAAAAACGGTGAAAGTATGTTCGTTTCCAAACAGTATTGTTTACATTTCATTCGACTTGATAGCCTCGTTTGTCACGCAATTAGTTTTACTGCAGTATTTTGCTATGCACGGGTTAATTAGGCATAATAAAATCGTGAGCCATGACGTAACGTTATGTAAACATATTTGGTCCAATATTGGCGCTCGTTTTAAATGTAAAGTTTTTGTAGGGCAGTATGTGATTGGTTGGTAGACGGACTACTGACCAATCAAAATTTAAAACATCAATATCCACTCATAATAGCAGTGTGTAGTAGTATTACCTCTAATCAAACGCAACACTGCGCGGAGTATGCCTATTCTCTAGTGAATGCCGATTTTGTCTCCATAGCAAGCTCGACAGTGTGAAATTGTAATAACATAGGCTTATCTAATATTTCCTGTGGAAACTCAAATTGAGCATATTACGAGAAATATCTTTTGTATAGAAACAATGGGTTTGCTGGTTTTGTAATGAACAGAGGCCACGATATCCATCTTGAGAAAATGGGATCAAAACAAAATACGTCAGATCAATTACTAATATCATTTATTACACAACACGTTTAAAGCTACCGCGGGAATATGAGCAGGCCACCAACTATTTATTAGATTTTGATATGATTTCCGTTATAAATTATTGTGGTATCAAGGGGACATGAATACCAAAGTAAATGTTAACTGGGTAATATCTAACAGTTGTCCGGCATAGTATTTGCTGCGGAGCTAACGTTTGTCAACGTTTAAAGATTCTTGATTAATCCTGAACAGATCGTTAAAATTGTCACTCGACAAAAGTAATATTAATTTTGTGTTATAAGTGATATATAACCAGTTATGAAATAAGTCAATAACATACGATAATGTTATTACCTAGTTTTCATAGTTTTCAAGCACGTAATATAATTATCACGTGAATTATATTAAGAGAGAGAGAGAGACAGAGACAGGGAGAGAGTCAGGGAGAGACCGAGAGAGAGAGAAAGAGAGAGAGAGAGAGAGAGAGGGAGAGAGAGCGAGAGAGACGTCAACTAGGTCAATTCGAGACGAACATTATGGAACAATATATTTTCAATACTTCGCTTACGTGTAGGGTTTTTTGGCATTATGAAGAAACTGGGAACCCCAAAGAAACGCCACGAGGTTGGTCATGAAATTGTATGGACCCAGAAATTTAGTACTGTTTGAAATATTCATTGCCAGTACGAAAGACGTTCGCAAAACATCACACGAAGCAAGCGCATCGTGAAATGGTAAGGCGAATTAATATAATCTTTTGGCTTGTTTTTGACATGCCGGACTTTATTGACCGAATCTATCTGGACTAGGCTGGTCTTGCAAGGTTTTGTGCAGACGCTGTTAGTTTTTTTTGTTCAGTTATCGTTCGATGGAAACGTCATGTATTATTGTATGCTTGTGGCTGCGTGGCCGTTATTCTATTCTTAAAATGTAAAAGGATGATTATAAAACACAAAGTGATAAAAACCATTGCAGACGAAGTCATTTCGGCGGTCTGAATCTGAATTGAAACGTAATGAGTCAGAATTACCTGACCAAATGAACTGAAATCTTTAATCTTAACGTACCACCATTTAGTTGCCTATTTGGGTTGCGGCTTTGTTTTGGTTTGTTGTTGTTGTGGTGGGGTTTTTTTTGTTGTTGTTTTTGTTTTGGAGGTTGTCGGTTATCATGGAAATATTCTTTTAAATTAAAATTTCATATGAACAAAGGATCGTATTTCATTAATGAGATGCGGTTTAACGTCCTAATTTTCTGCTCAAACCTGGGTAATGAAGACGGACATCTATTTAGTGTCGTAAGAGGAAAGTTTTGCACGGAACAAAAGATTGGATTTGCTATTATCGAGTTCCAAGGCTGCGCAGAATTACATTTTTCTATTTAATCCATTTTTAATTTGTCCGGTTTTGTATGGCATTCTCTTATTTCAACATGCAACTAGTTTAGATGTCTGTACGTTATTAAGAACTAACGTATGGATTGAAATATTTTAGAATTATACTTGTAATAGATATTGTTGTTGTGTCACAGATTACTAGAGATGCCAGTGGGAGCTATAATAGTACCACTGAGTATGGCGGTAATATAAATGGGTATAGGAAAAAGTCGGATTGAAAATAGAATTTTTTATTATATACATGTATAATTCGAACATTGTGCAATCATGAAATTCTAATGACATAATCAAGAAACATTAGATAACCTTATAACTGACTCTGTAGGGTAGCTAAAGTTTACAAGATATTACTGATTAGAGACACGAATACATAAATTGAAATCGTGCATGCTGTTTAATGAAACTCTGGTACAGTGACTGTGTGTACATTTTTTAAAATAAATTGGGAGGGGGAGTACCTTTTAAATAGCCCACATTTTAATCAATATGTCTCTTTGAAATTATTGATTTTCTAAAGACTAGAAATTCCCTTTTCACAAGATGAGGGATGAACCAAACACATAGAACTTATTATATGTAGGTCTACTGCTCAAAAATATTGATTTAAATATCTAAACTGAAATTCTCACTTAATAGTAAAAACATTAAAAGTTTTGTGTATAAAAGGCCAAATTGAAATATGCATGTGAAATCTGGAAAGATTGCAGCCAAAACGTGTTCTTGGTAAGCCTACAGGGTGGAGTTTTCTAAAAAAAAAAATCCGAGAAGCCCCCTTTTATTTTACTCGTTCTAATATTATTACCGCTTAGAATTTGATAATATAAGCCGGCCTAGAATGGCGTAATACGGTGATTTAATTCGTTATTATTATCTCACGATCACAGTGTACGAAACGTCAGCGAATTTGGGAATTATTCCTGCGGAACTACCCTACACCAGATATTTTACTTCCCAGCACCTCTTTTCGACATGGGAAATTATTAGAACACACCATTTCATAAATTTTCGCTCGTAAGTGAAATGGGAATGCATTTCATTTTACACCAACATGGTTCATTTATACCTGTCGTGCTGACCAGTATGTAAGTGATGTTGTTGTTCGCGCTTTTCATATATTAACTGTTGCCATATCAAACTACTGCGAGGTCCCATGTAGTTGGAATTAGGATCAGGAGCAGAATGTAGCGACTCTATACAACGCAGGAATTAAACTGTCGGCGAGCTAGCTTCGTGTATGTTCTCAAATCGAGCTAATTGGTGACAGATAGCGTAAGTTCCGTATGTCGAACTTCAAAGCACTGGAATATAGGTGGGTTCATAATACCAAATTTCCAAAATTGATATACGACTATTAAATTTAGGAATATTCATTATCACGACAATATCATATTTCATCAAACTAATATGCTGAACTCCTTTGTAATAATAATAAAAAAAACCATAGACATTATAAAAACTGATACACATTAAACCTGTTAACAGATCAAACTGATCGGGTGTCAGAACAAATACAGATGTTTACACGATTGATAGTAGAGTGATGTTACAAAACATTCTATTGTTATAAACCTCATATGAATTAAACACCCTGATTAAGCAATATTAATGTGGGGTGTCTATTGACAGAATCTCTGCACGTCATATTTTTCTAGAATTTGAACTATAAAAATGTCATCCTTGCTGTGTCCTGGTTTGATAATTTCATTGTGTATTTTTCAGAGGCGGATTCAATGGGGGGCGCAAGGGGCGCCCCCCCCCCGCCATAATCTTCGACGGTGCCCTTTTTTACTGCTGTAAGTGCCTTTTCTCAGACCCAAATATGTCCGTTCCGAATGTTTATCAGCCACATAGCTCTTGAAATGGCTACAGATGCAAGGAAATGACGGATGGGGGGGGAGGGGGTGTGCCCCGTCTCCGTGGTCAGTGCCCTCATTTTATGGCGCCCCCCGCCCTTTTCAAAATTCCTAGATCCGCCCCTGATTCTTGACAGACGGCAGTGGTAGTTTGTAATTTAACTCAATTTTTTTCCGGGCCCCCGCCAAAAGTTGTAGTTACCCTACCCATGAATGAACGTATATTTTTTTTTCTGAGCCCCCCCCTACCCCCCCTGTACACATCCACTGAAGTTAAGGGGGGGGGGGTAAAGAGATGGTGATAATCTAGATTTCATTAAAAATCTTCATTATTTTACCCTGTATAATACTCATATCAACTCTATATTAGGGTTTTCAGGATCGCTGAATTCATGGTGATGTTGATATTTAAAAATCTAAAATGGCATAAATCCAAGATGGCGGCAATATTTCCACAAATGTCATTCGTGTTGAATTTTTTTTTTTTTTTTTTAGTGTTTAACGACCTGCCTAACATTTACTGTACATATTTTATGTATACTTATTTACATACACTTATTTTATCTTTATAAACCGTAATACCGTAATGACCTCGCCAAAACCTAAAGAATTGCCAGTGGACTCTTAACTTTCAAAATGGGACCAAATAGAGCTGGTCAAAGTGGCCGTTCTATAGTTTTGGAATATGTGTTTGCAGAACACTGGATATTTTGGAAGGTATATACTATAACTACCAAATATATCAAAAAGAATATACCAACTCTTTACACAAGATTCGAAAATCGCACCCAAAACGCGCCAGACAAGGAAAAATAAACAATATAAAGAGAATGTTAACTATCACTGAATGGTAAGTGGATGATCTGAAGTGTTTACATTAAATTTTCCTCTCACCTCGTTCATCTTCTAAAAAATCAAATTCGACTGAGGCCATTTTCACACCATGAAAATTTTCTAGATGCTGTCTAACCTCTGTATCATAACAATACATATCAAACAGTTAAGAAGATTCATTTTTAAATATTTTAACATTCTCTCTATATATATTTATCATTTTTCCTTGTCTAGCGCGTTTTGGAGGAAATTTTGGAATGTTGTGCAGAGAGTTGGTATATTCTATTTGATAAAAATGAATGTAAAAGGATTTAACGTCCTACTGATTCTTTTTAATATGTTTGGTAGTGATAGTGTACCTTCCAAAATATCCAGTGTTCTACAAGCGCATATGCTAAACCCAGAGCTGCATCATTGTTAGAACGTCCACTTTGACCAGACATAGTTGGTCTCATTAGATACATCATATCTTTTCTGAAAGGTGATAGTCAACTGGCAAATCCAGCTTTTTCTATAATACAGTTTTCCCCGAACAGTTTTCGCGCCACATGGTGAGTTTCTGTAAGTTTTGGCGATTACTTTAGTTTGCAAGCACACACAATAAGCACAAATATGTGACAACATAGAAAAACATAGGTGAGTTTATAGATACATATATAGCCATATGTTAGTATACAGGTAAGTACATGTATACATAAAATGTTTATAGACAAGAAAATGTAATGGTAAATGGCTAACAGGTCGTTAAACACGGAGAAAATATGAACGCGTATGAAAATTGTGGAAATATTACCTGCACCATATTGGTTTTTCGTCATTTTGGATTTTCAAATCTTCAATTTAACATCACCAGTGAACTCAGCGATCCCGAAAACCTTTATATAGAGCCACGATGAGTTTTATACATGGAGAGATAATGACGATATTCAGCGAAATCTGAATTTTAACCACACTTAACTTCAGGGGGTATGAACATGTGGTTAAGGTGTTCAGCAAGTAATAAAAAAGATATGTTCATAAATGTATAAGTTGACTACAACTTTTGAAAGGGGCCCCGAATTTACACATCAGCATTTGTAAAATAACACCACCCCCTACCATAAGCAGGTAGCATAATATACTTCAAACTTGAACACTTCTAGTGTTTGGCTGTTGATTTTTCTGCTTGATTTCAAAGTTATGGAACACGATGTTATGTAAAGTTGATTTTTTTAATACTTATCGAGATTGTTCGCTGAAACAAAGGGGGGGGGGGGGAAGCCCATCGAATTCCAAGCAGTTGTATTTCCGGCCACGTTACGTAGTAAACCAAATACAATAAACAAAATATTGGAAAAATTTTAAAATGTTGTATAGTTCAATGGGGCTTAAAGAGGAACTCAATCGAAATTTCATTTTTTTTCTCTCGTAAAACATTTACATATGAAATGAGGAAATCTTATGTATGAGACAGAATAATGTGGTAGATCACCTTAGGTTACACTTTCATTTATTATTTTAAGGCAATATAATGAAGCTGCAACATTCCAGTTAAAAGTTTACTACTATAGCCGCTTTGGTAATTATCCTATACTTTAAATGGTAATGGACGTTCAGTCGATTACTGATCTCGTGAAACTGTCATCAGCTGTATTTTATAAACCTGGATGTTAATGGACAGAGCAATGATTTAAGACCGTTAAGTGGGTGTTGTCAATTATAAACAGTTCACTATACATTTATATGTCAAATATACTACATTTAAAATATACACTACAGATAATCAAGATAGTGTTGCAATCTACATGTTCAAAGTATTTTGTCTGGATACATAAAGCATTATAGAGTAAATGCATAAGCAACCTGCAAAATCTCATTTATTGTTTCTGTTTATGTATATTGTGGTGCCATTTATCTTATAACAGTAATTACCATCTCTTTTTTATTTTGTTTAAACATAGATTATTCAAGAGCTGAATCTGTCTTTTGCAAATCTTTCGTTAGACCTGAAATGTTATTTAAATTATTAATTAGACATTAGTTTACTTATCCAGATTATTATCAACTATCTGTGCCATTGTTAGCCTGTGAAATTTAGCAGATTGGGATACATTTTTTGAAAAAATAATTCGCAGCAATTTGAATGAATTTTTTTAAAGCATATTCTATTTACATTATCCATTCTTTAACTGTGAGAAATGTCAACTCTTTATTAATAATCAACCATAATGCCCCTTTAAGACATTTCCTAATTTATGGATCTATGAACCCTAATTAGTAACCTCTATCATTGATACCGCCTATATGAAACATCCTTAAGGGTCTTTATACAGGTTGACTTTTATATACATTTTCAATACATCGCAATGTTCTATAAATTGTTTTTGATTTTCGGCATCGTTTTTAGAATATGAAATGGAAAGTCCCAATTACGGGAACTTATCAAGTGCCAAAAAATTAGGGTTTTCCCTAGGGTAGACTAAATAGGTTTTACAATCATAGTGTCGTATTATTCGCAAATATGGGCAATCGGCAATCATCTATGCTAAACCCCTTTAAGTGACTTGAAGTCAGTTTGATTGGTCGTGTTAAGAGTGGTGCTAACATGGAGAACCACATATATAACATGTTTCTAATCAGGGTTATTTGAGATATAAATTGAAACACTGATTGAAATATCTTATTACTATAATGCCTTTATCCCCGTACACATAACGTTCTTCTATTAACTTGGATGGAAAAGGGAATAATTTTAAAATTAATAACACACAGACAACACCATTCCAAAAGGAAGCTATAAAAGGTGATCGCTGTGCAATATATGTATCTATTGTTCATAATCGGCTTAGCCAATTCCAATAAACAGATTAAAATAGTTAACACATGAACACGGTTCATAATTTCATCTGACAAATTTTACTTTTATCATTTTGTTTCAATATGGTTTATCTAAAGTCATTGTAAGTTAAGACTTAACTCAAACAACACATTGATAGTTGACTAAAGCCATAAGAGTGTACAATGTGCCTGGGGAAACATCGTTTACAAAAAAGAGAGCATTATAAAAAACCTGACAGAAAACTACCTGTACTGTAGAGAAGAATACAAAATGAAGATATTTTAACGGAATTTTATACCAAGTCATAATATAAAAACAAGGACTTCACCCACAACTATGTGCAATAGAACCATACTGAACTTACGTTATAGTAAAATGAGTCTCTAAGATGTACCAGTGGAAGGTTACTTTTCCATGTTAAACCTGTCAGTTGATAAAGACTTTACATCTTAGCTCTGTGTATATCAAAGAAATTTTTTTCGAATTCCACCAATTTCCTTTGATCATCGTCAACCAGTGTAGAAAGTTTCAACTCCGCTCTCCTGGCCGTCAATTCACTTACTAATGGTTCGCCATCAAAGCTACAAAAGAGACACCATAAGTTACACGCATTGTATAAACTGAAATCTCCACACGTTATGGATTACAGAGAACTTTTTTTTAAGTCAATGGGCTGCATTTTGTGATGTGTTCAAGAAGGGGACGGGGTACCGATTTTTATCACCCTGAAACCAATATCTGTGAACGTCGAAACCAATCTGTTTCACAGAGAATTACTTGCGAATTATCTCTGTAACAGATGACTGTCCACAACACGTGCGTTACCTGCAGCGCGGCGTTAGTCATTGGCTCAATGGCTCGTGTAATGTTTACTTAACACCTAATTGCTTCTGGCAAAATGGTGCATTTTATTCATTTTAATACTCATTTACACTAAATAGGAAATATTTTTTAACTACAAATACTTCAAACGTCTTTATTTATTTTTCTTTTACCTCAAAGAAATGTTTGAGAATTTAATTTGTCGGAGTGAGAGAGAGAGAGAGAAATGGAGTTTAACGTCCACTCAACACAAACTAGGTCATTTCGGGACTAACATATGGTTTAATTTTATTTCAATAATTCGCTTGCGCGTAGGGGTCTTTAGCAGTGGGAGGAAACCGGAGTGCCCGGAGGAAACCCACGAGGTTGAGAAGGCGCCCCTATCTCCATGACACATACGCCCACACCAGGGCTCGAAACCACAGCCGCAGGCCAGAGGTGACCGGCCAGCTAGAGGTCGAAGCGCGGCACTCTAGACCACTAGGCCATCCCAACCCCCCAATTTGTCGGAGTAAAAAAGTTAATATGCCGTACTCATCAAGCCTCGTCGATGTCATGCTTATCAGTGATTGTAGCGGCCAAGCGAATATTCACTTCGGGATCAGTTTGCGTCGAAACGCCGTCACTGAAAAGAGCATATTGTAATGACAGACAAACCGGTCTTCTAGCCTACCTTCCACCACTATGTCTTATCTCGCGAACTACCAATTTCTATACAGGTCAATTAGTTTTTCATCGCAAAATGTTTAGTTTTTCATTCGATCTGAACATGATACTATACCCAAAGGGGAATATTGGTAAGAACTCCATAGGAAAATAACGGTAATTATCGGTAAGAATCTTGACATAGCACTAATGTCAGATACACGTTAGAAAACTAACCATAAACCAATGGTTAAAATCATGAAGTTTAATTAACATTAGATTAAAGTTCAAATAATATACAATAATACGCGTGGCATTATTATATCTGAATTCTAATTAATTATTGATTGTTAGAATGAACACAAACTGGTACGGTTATTTAACCCAAGGTATTTAAAGCGAAAGGAAAGGCGTAAAGGTGACCATAATCACTCTGGCATTAAATCAACGTAAATTTTACATTTACATCTTCGGTATCTGACGTAAAAGTAACGTAATACTCACATTGGCTTGCTATCTGGGTTAGGTAAAGGTCTGTCATTAAGCGAAGTGGTGTGGTTTTGATCCCATGCTGGTGGTTCTCAACAAGGAGAAGGGCGTGTGTTTCCTCCCATAACTAAAAACCCCTATTGAAATGAAATTAATTGTACCAGTATCGTTCCGATTACCGTGACATTACTGTGTGATAAGAATGCAACACAGATCTAGAACTTTGCAGGCGAGTGACCTTTTTTAAATTTGACGTTTTATTTATTTAATTCATTGGACTACGCTTCCGACGACCCAAAATCGGTTGTGTCGGCCGTTCACTATGAGGGAAAAAGGCCCAAACGGTCAGTGACACAATTGCGCTCGAGTTGAGCTTTAGTGTGATCAACCACTCCAACTGGGAGACTGGTTTTCGGTTTCATTAAAAAAAAAACCGTTTTATTTGTGATTTTCTCATGAAATTTGTCTTTCTTTCATTACATGAAGATTGCGTTATTTCAAAGTAGGCCGATTCGCCGTTGATATGACCCAAACCAAAGGTGTTGATGGGATAAGAGAGAACAGAAAAAACATGAAGCTAGAATGCTGAAAAAAAGTGATTATTACGATGTTTTTCGGCGGCCAGGGACATGGTCGCTGCTCAGTCGATGTAAACACGAATGGTATCATCGAGAATAATGAGTCGCCGACCGACAAGAAGGGAATAATTTCTAAAACCAGTTCCGCAAAGTTCCCAGCTATCGAGCTGCCTAGTGCCCACGAGAGTCATGATCCGCCCCCGAAGATGTACGGAATTCAGCATCCACTTTAAAGAGTCACTCGTTGAACCATCTCAGCCCCGAAGTTTGAAAAGATATTTGCCGAAATCAAGAGAAGTAATTGTTTCAAATAATTGTTTATAAAATTTGTATCACATGAATTGTTTGTATAATAAATTAATAAAACAGTTAACTATCGTCTTACTCTTAACTATCTTGAAAAACAACCCAATAAATCGATTAGATATTTACTAATTGTCCATTGGAGTATTTGGACGAGGAGGGCATTTTATAACAAAACATACACAAAGTCCAATCGCAATGCGAAAACAAAGTGTCCCGCTTCCTCATTTATCCCAAATATCTCAATAGCATACATATTAGTTACTCCAATTAATTCATAAATACCTTTGGAAATGGGCTGTTGTGTAATACTTTCTAGATTAATATTTATTTACCAAACAATGCTACTATAAGTAATAACACTAAAACGCGTCATTATCCAAATACAATGTAAATATTTAGCCTACATCGTTGCACCCACTTAATTGTTATAGAATCGGAAGTGGTAATACAAAACGATTGACAATCAGTGACAAACCAATCAGTGGTATATTTTCTTGTTAAAATAATGGCCATAACATGTTTCCCTGTTTAAAACATTTTCTATTTATATGTTTTTCAAATATACTCTGCGATGGCTGTATTATAGTTCCAATCACTTTATATGTGTTTTCAATATCCTCCGTGATGGCTGTATTATAGTTCCAATAACTTTAAGCATTAAAGGATGCTAAATTCAAATGGGGTTAATTGTTTATCAAGCTTTTTGAATAATAGAACATTTAGTGACATTCTCACCTGGCAATCATGTAGATGGCTTTATTTATTCTGACATCCAATCAGTTTCATCTGTTCAGATCGTGTGCTGTCTTTGGGGCTTATATCAATCTATAGGAAAGCATCCATACTAAACTTAAGCTGCATGTCTACAATTAGCTCCGCTTGAGAATAGACACCAGGCTAGCTAACCGACATTTTAAGTCGAAAACAATAAGTATATTTCGAGAATTTTTGAGAGGTATATATTCTGCTTTTAAGTAATAAAATTGAACTTGTCTGCGGAATCGGACATTAGATAAAACTATTTCACACACAATAAAATTGAAGAGGTTTATACAGGTTATGATAGAACTAAATCTGCCCGTTTCTTTGGGCCGTCAATGTTATACAAATTATTAATTTTCTTTTCATTTTGCATCATCCCTTTTTGAAATATATAGCAAGAACGGACAGCTCTTTATCTAAATCTCACTTGTATCTTCAATATAAGTCTTACAACCGGAGTAGGATAGCATTACAAAAAAGTATACTAATTGCTGGATATGGCGGTCATCTAGCTGTGTACAGAATGGAATGCATCGGCACGATTTTGATTTACATGGTTGTGGATATTATGGACATTAATGAGCTTAATCCAACATTCGTAGTTTGGGATGGATTTTTTGGTAAATATGAAAATGACGAATTATATATGACAATCTATTTTAATTTCAGCATACTGGTAAATTTTGTTTCATTTCGAAAGATAAAAAATTATTTTTCTGTTTTTAGGATATCTAATTTATCCGGTCCTCTTACCGGGTTCATGAAATACTGATGCCGCAAAAAATTTTTTAATATTTTAGATGCAAGTAAACATTAATTAAAGATATTTTTATTTAATCATTTGCATCGAATCGAGGAATATACCTAAATATCGTCCAGTTATTGTATTCAGTCTACGTCATATCGTTTGAAACACAAATGCACAGGATCCGCTGATTATAGAATCTAAGAATTTTTTTACTCACTACACCGAGCTTATACTTTTACAAAAGCCTTGGTCCTGGAAGGTTTTATTACGCAGAAACATGTGTAAATGTATACCTAAAAAGGTTCCATGCACTCAACGATCTTTTTGTCGATCCGCGGTCACTAGTAGTGCATTCGAGTGCACATCATTATTGATGCCATCATCGTATTTTTTTAAACGCTATTTTCAGTATTCAAAACGACTTTCTTCATTATAAATTTCTAGTTCAGTTTGGCATTCCAAACTCGAAATATGATCAGAAATACTAAAACTGAATTACATTTCAACCAATTTAAAAACATTACCATTTGAAGTAGCATACATGTGAAGGGGGGGGGGTGGTACCTTTGTGTACTGCTCTTTTTGTCTCTGCATTGGAATGGATAGAAGACGTCTAACACTATCAGGCACAATTATGTTTATTGTGACATTTAAAACGCCAACACACTGTGATATACAAGTAAGTTACTAAAGTGTTGAGATTAAATTTGTTAAGCCACCTTTAATCTTATTATGTACAAATCAGATAATTACACTTCTTATACGTTTAATACTGAATTTCATTTTATCAAAGCGACAATAATTCTATTCATTTCTTGCTAATAACTTTTTTCTTATTCTGTACTGCCAAACCATATTGAGTTTCATTTTTTCAATCCATTTAGCCGGAAGCAATTTTTGCCCACGTGGTAAACAACCAGTCATGATTATTGCGCCATTTGAAAACTTGCCTATCTGCAAGTCATTGACAAGAGAGGACAGTTGAACCTTTATACAGAAGACAAAACTCATCATAAAATGGGGTATTTAAGGGATTGATAACATCAAAACAATGAAATCTAATGAAATAAAATAATGAAACCGAGTTAAATATAAGATTTCTTTCATAAAAGCTGACGGGATATCAAAGGCATTATATTCAGATGGACGTGATAACCAATGACTTCTGTAATGTTGACGGCACGTGCCGAGTTTTATTTTAAGGACTAACGAGCTAAATCGATGACCAATAGCGTTTTGAAATTGTATAGTTCAAAGCTATTACTGTCACAAATTGATTTTTTTGTTAAAACCTAGAAGTTAATCAAATATTTTTTTTCTGGCGTAGATTATGTCTTTCCCTAGCTGTTTTATTCCAATGTTGGAGGGGTGCCAATCGACAATATACTACCTATACCTAATTTGGTATTTGTCCAGCCGTATTTTGTGAACCCAACTGAAGCATTCAGACAAAGATTCCCACTCGCCAAAAATAATGTTCATTGAAATGTGTTTAATTAATTGATCTCATAATCAAGAGTACCGCTGAGTAATTTCACACAAGCTAAACAATTTAGATATCAACCATAGGAAGTTCAATTAGGAGATAAACACTTCCTGTTACGTATTTAGAGGGGGTTTATTGTCCATTTAACCATGCTTGAATCATTAGAACACGAGACGCGATAGCTAACATGGTGCGTTATTCCGCACAATGGTCTTTAAGTCCCTCTTTTAAGTTGGCTACGAATGCCACGTATCGTATACGTGACACGTTGCGTCAGAGTAGTTTTAGAGTTTTGGCAGATTCTTGCGTTGCGTATATGCGTCACTGGAGTAGGCTGACCTTAGTTCTGTACAGCATGTCGGCAGTTATCTACCAAGATCACCATCAGTACTAGTCAAATGCCTTGCCTACAATTTCTCGGAGAGCGTGAAGTCATTCGACAGTCGCTTAGCTATTAAAAAAAAATGTCGTGTTTTATTTTTAAAAAAATCCTTGACTTTGACTCGACGGCAATTTTTGGTTTCACTAATTTATCATTGACACCCTTTTACCATAAAATCACATCATTTACAGATTTGCAAGGTCCCATTTTAACCTAAAGCTAGCGCGTAGATCAAATCCAAGATAAAATCATCAAAAATAATGATCCGTATGAAAGCCGTTTGATACGGACTGCCGTATCCGTGTGCCGTATCACGTATGAGAAATACACACACATTGATGACGTCACACACAAAGTTCATACGGATACGCGCTACGCACTAGCAGTTCACACCTGCCAAAAGTCTCTATTGATAAAGTTGCGAAGAGTTTACAACATTTTAAATTATTTGTCAAAGACTGGAATAGCAAGCTGTTACAAACGATAGCAAACGGCTACGGCGGGTTTACGATACTTCTACGAATTTCGAAATTCGTGGACCGGTCACGAAAGTTCCCCCCCCCCATAAAAAAAAAACTTTCGTGACCGAACTACGTACTACCACGAACAATACGAATGTGTAACGGATTACAACGCGTCTGCGAATTAAAAATGTAGACGGGCCGCAAAAGTTCTTCATGCTGTCACACACTGACGTATAGCATCAGCGTATGCCGACGTATGAGAAATTTGGCAAACACGCATACATAACGTACTTCTAACGCGCTGGACGAATATATAACCTACGTTTGACGTATGAGTAACTTATTCATAACTTATCTCCAACGTAAACATAACTTATACAAGCATATGACAGCGTGTGCCCAGCGAATTTATAGCGTATCCGAACGTATCTGCACGTACCTTAATCCGGGCCAATCGCACGACAGTGGAAACTTAGTATAAGAACCAAATAAGAATCATTTACGAACATCAAGGGCTGTTTTACGATTTATCTACCAATGGGATAAAGTTTGGATTCGAAACAAACCGTTGTATTGGTAGCCCACGTGAAGGTGAGGCAAAACAAGCGGCGTCGATCCGTTCCCGACAGAGTTTCCAGAGCCCAAGTCACAACATTCACCAGGACTACAACGAATTACGGGTTATTATTGGATTCACCTATTGTATAGAAGACATATCTAACGCACTCAAAATTAAATGAGTAATAAGTTTATACATGAAAACAATTATAGTTTGATAAAACATGGGTTATGCTCTTCCCATTGTCAAAATATCCATATCATGTTTATAAACAACGTGTTCGTTAGACCAAATAAGGAAGTGTTTTCCTCCCGGTCCTTGGAGTATGAGGGATCTTTATTCCATATTTGGGAAGGAAATTATAATGTAAAGAAATGTGGGGGAGGGAGGTATACAATTTCGAACTCACCCAGTCTGTCAGAGCAGCCATCAAAAGCTATATACATTTTATTGAGAACGATGAACATTGGTGTCAAGCGATTTTAATAATAAAATTACGGCATTATTCGTGGAGATCGTATTGTATTCGTAACTGAATTCGCTGATATCCGTAAAGAATTTGGCTTATTCTTAACTAAATCGCCATAATTCGTAGACAATTCTTTTATTTCGTACGTTTATCGTAACAATATAATAATATTGACATTTGACATATTGTCGTAACTCTTTCGTACACGACTCGTAGCTGCTTCCTAGCTACTCCAAATTCTCCACGATTTTATTTATGTTTTTTGCCGAATAGCCACGAATTCCGATTAATTTCGATTCGGCTGCACTATTGGAGGTGATTCGTGGTATTCGTAGCCCATGTGAAAGCCAGGTATTAGCTGGGATGTATTCTCGTCATATAAACCAAGTGAATATCATTCAAAGTAAGAGTAATACTGATTGTAAACAAGTACTTTTAGAATTCTATCACAGTTTCTATAAGTGTTAATACTATAAATATATTTCTTAACATAAAATGCAGACTTAAACATTTGAAGACTTTTGATCTTCCGCGACACGACATAAATCCACCAAGAAACGATAATGAGTTTTCGTCAAAAACAAACATTCGTACACCATTATTTATAACATCTATATTTATTCTGCAATGAGGCGATTCTTTTATAAACTGTGAGTTAACGAGAAGAAAATGACAAAGTTTTCAGACATGTTTAAATCGTCGCAGGGATGTGCAAAGATTCCAATTGTCAGCAGAAAATGTTGTTATTTAAAGATAGAGGTTTATATGAGACCTCCTTGTAACCTACCAAGGCTTTTCAACTCCTATTACAATGACCTCCGGTAATTTCCGGTGCATTTAATTTCATACTTGGATATGATACAATCGGATACTTCTGACTAATCTAGGGTAAATCATCAAACAATCGACGAAGCAGAAATAGTTTCTAGGAAAAAAAGGATTTGTGCTGAGAATTTATTGTTATAAATTTCCCAGGTCCTATTTTCATTAAAGTTGCAGTGACGCCTACATGACTGACAACGGTTATGTGGGGCGAACAACTGTTTTTTTTTTTAATTTGAACTGTCAAGTTTTCCTGCAGTTATGGGCGAGGGGGGGGGGAGACGTGGCTAAGTGGATAATACGTTGGCTCGCTATCCTACGGTCGGGTGTTTGTTCCCTTCATTGGATGAGAAAGTACATCCCGATTTCCCGTCGTGGTTTTTCCTTGTCAGTGATACATGACGGGGGGGGGGGCTGGCAAGGACAGTTTCTAGTAGTTCGGATGTGAAGAAAAACTGAGGTCCCTTTGTACACATTGGCGTGCACGTAAAAGATGACCTGGTAGTTGGAATTCGATATAAGAGTAGGCCGTAGCTCCACAGCTCGGGCTAAATTTCCCCCATGGCACACTATTTGGCAATACCCGTCTTCATTAACCCAGTTTAGGAGCAGAACAGTAGGACGTTAAACCCCATTTCATTTCATTTCTGCCATTATGAATGTAAGCGGCTATATACACCCTATATACTTAGTCCACAGTGGATTGCAATTCCTCTGTTACACCTTGACCGAAAGGCATTCTAGATCACATGCACACAATATAATGCATTCCTACCTCAAAACATATTATTAAAATTGATTAATGCATAGTTGAAATTACTGCGTTTTGATTTGATGCCGCCATCCATTTTTTTCTTTCTAAATTTTTGAACGATAATTCTATAATGAACATCAAGCCCGAGATAGTATCTAATAAAGTTTTGTAGTTTAATCAAATATATTACTACCAAATGAACCCATCTCATCTAGAATTGTTTTAAACTGTAGCCCGAAATGGAAATAAATGAGGAAATAATTGTGAAGCTTAATGTGAAACGATCTGCACTTCGAGCTGCGCATGTTTGAAACTAATTAATACATTATAGACAATTTTAATGGCAGGAGTTCTCCTTAAGCGACTCATTTCATATACATGTAATTATATATGAAGATTTAAAGTCGCACTAATGTGTTGCTTTCCATTAGGGATGGTAACGACCATTAAAAATTACTTAATTGTTTGATACGAATTGTGTAAAGACAGAGTTGTCATCAATAAATCTATAATTATAACAAGGAGATGACAGGAAGACGGTAAGTGTTAATTAAAGGACTTTATCACAAGTGTTTAACACATATAACCATACGTTCTATGATCATAAAACTTAGAGGGCAAGGCCATTTACCTACAGTAAATAGTTGAAGTACACAAGCTAATCAAACAATTTCTGTCTGCTTTATTTAAGTTATGGTCGATTCTAATGTTCTTTAAGTCGCATCTATCGACGGCCGACTCATATACAACAAGGGACCCAACTTTCAACCCGCCCAGCACAATTAATGAAAATAACTAATACCAAGACGAATATATATCTTTATATTAATTTAAGTTCGATATATATCCCCATGTGACCAAATTCGATGAGCATGGCATTGACAGGCAAAGAAGAACAGCTTTCACAGCTTTCACATGACTTCATCATTACTAGGAAAATAACTGAATTTTGGATTCTAATTGAATTCATGGTAACCAATCTGTACCAAAAAAAATAAGGATCTGCTTCAAAACACCGCAGATTTTCACGGGATGTTAGGAATCTACAGCCAATGGTTTTGGCACTCATCTTGCAGAAACTTTTACCATTCCCAACTCGCCGGCGATTATGTGCCCAACCCTCTCATAAGAGATACTCACAGCACTGACATCGATCAGTCATGCATCCGGGTAATATTTTCTTGAATGGTTGCTGTTGTCGGCCTCAGGTCATCGTCAAAGTTTTCTCTGCCACACTTAAGTTCCGCAGCCCAGTTCTTTACTCTCATTCCCTAAAGTGGAGACCATGTTGGTATATATCTGTGCAGGGGTTAGTCCGTTCAGTTGCAGGTCATAAAGCCAGTTTTGTCTATTGCTGGTGATTTCAATAGGTAGGTTCACAAGATCTTTGACCTTAAGTTTCGGTTACTCCGTTGTAAATGACTTTTCAATTCTGCCCTGTAAACGGTTTACAAGGTTGCAGTGACGACAATAATACGTTTCTCTTTATGTCGAACGTCAAAGTAGGTTTATTAATTACAGAACGCAGAATACCGCTTGTTTTTGGAATTCGTGTATTTAACATATTAGAATATTCGAATGACACATGTCGCAATACAGTGTTCAGATTCAGAAGAATATTAAAGTTGGTTGTAAAGAATGAACGACCGACTGTCGCTGAATAATTATACCTGTTTCTCATGAATAAGCATAATGGTAATTTTAAAAAAAAACTGCCATAAGTTCTTACTACACATGATATTAAAATTCATTATTCCACGTCTTAAGGTATCCGGTCAACTAATCATATTATCATTCTTTCAAAGTGAATGTACAACCCGTGTTCTTTGTTTAGGATCCATTACGTCTTGTAGTAATTGGGTTATAATTGTAGAAGAAAATAGGAACGGACTTCGAGATGCAATCTTTAAGTACAGTGTATTCAGTTTGTCGTCTTTAATCTTTAATTACCGAAACACTGTGGTTCAATTAAAGTAAATGTTTCGGAGATTGGCAGATGTAATTATTCTATGCTTTTTTTACCATACATCTGACATTATTATCTAAAATTGAATCGTTGACAGTCAATGGGCGGTTCTTACCATAATGAATTTTTAGATTGACATGCAAAACCCCTGAGATTCTCATTTCATACATAACCAGAACCAGTAATGTGGTGATTCTATCTAAACTCCAGAATAATTCTGGATCTAATTTAAAAGTCTACACGGGGTGGCTCCTATGTATATTTTATATTTTTTCTCTCATATAATAAATGATATGTAGGTGTACTAACAAATTAATAATTATTCTAAAAGATGGCATATATCCTCCGTTAGAGTTTTCCAAATGTCATGGTTTAAATATAGATTTATTTGACACTGGTTTGAAGTCATTAATGAAATAAAATAAAGTACGAACAATCCAAACTATTAGAAAAAAATCGAAGTCCTAAAAACAGTATCGGTAAAACATTGTTATCAGCAAATTGGACAGACGGCGAGAGGGAGATGGGGTTTAATGTCCATGCGACACAAACCAGTTCATTTCGGGATTAACATGGTTCAATAATTCGCTTGCGCGTAGGTGTTCTTTAGCAATGGCAGGAAACGGGAGAACCCGGCAAAAACCGAAGGGGATTGACAGGCAACTCTACTCCTTGTCACGTATTACGGTTGAATCGAAACCACACCAGTTGACTCAATGTCAAACCTTATGATACAGCGCACATGTACCAACCATTCGATCATCAACTCCCATCACCATCAGCAAATGGACTGTTTGCATACAAAATACATGATGAACAGTGATAACAGGTGTTATTGCGATTATGTAGATGATGGTGGAGCCACGAGAGAGAGAGGGAGGGGGAGGGAGAGATGGGTTTAACGTCCACTCGACACAAACTAGGTAATTTCGGAACTTACATATGACATATGGTTTAATTTTATTTCAATAATTCGCTTGCGCGTAGGGAGCTTTAGCAGTGGGAGAAACCCCACGAAGCTGGACAGGCGAGATAGAGCCAAGGTTGAGCACATTAATAATACTACACTAGAGAAGTAGTTTAAGAGAATTGAATCAGCGGTAACCTAAGTTTGAAATTGACCATTGACGTATACTGAATTTCAACCTGATTCCATTTATACCTAATGAACAGCCACACTATAAGTTTTCTCATAAGCTTGAATAGTCAAAATGTTGACAGACAGATAACTCTTCCGATCTGAAAATTTATTTAGTAATTGAATGTGGATTTTCAAATGCCACAACGAGAGTTATGCCCGGGGTTATTCACACTTTTCCGGACATGGACGTAAACGGGCTATAACAATAGGATTAAAAATGTTGTCATGAGACAAATTTAAACAGCAAACCGAAAAATTTTGAAAATTCTATAGAGATCTTTCTTACTCCAAAATGGACAACCCTGTTTAGTTTTTAATTACAGGAAACACGATTTTCGCATTGTCTCCGTCCAAGCAATCCAAGGTTGCAGCGTATTATCCTTTTCTCCAATGTGTGCCCCCCCCCCTCGACAAATTCCTGGATCCGGGCCTGATTCTGTATCTTAACGTTGAGAGATTGTATTAAGTTGTCAGTGGGGAAATGTCCCAGGTGTGTGTGATGGTGTGTGATCGAGATTTAAGAAAGTTCAAACAAGAAAAAACATTTAACAAAGGGAGAAAAAGGGAGAAATGGGGATTAACGTCCACTTGACACAAACAAGGTCATTTCGGGACTATGGTTTGATTTTATTTCAATAATTCTTTAGCGGTGGGAGGAAACCGGAGGACCCGGAGAAAACTCACGAGGCTGGACAGGCGACCCTACTCCTTGTCACGTACAACTGGGATTTCGCTACCATGGCCGCCAGTAGACTCAATGACAGGCTTTATGATACAACACGCACGTGCTAACCATTCGGCCATCCAACCCCCCATTCAAAAGAATAATTTTCAACAAATAAATCATCGTCTCGTGAATGTCAATCTATGTTGTTTTTAACAGTGTCTTAGCATTTTTAAAAGGAATTTTATGGTCATCGAACTATTCAAACAGAATTCAAACTCTTTTCGAATTATGTTCCGGTAATTATTTAAATGTTTCGCCGTTAAAATAAAACATGAAATAGTGTTTAATGTCCCACTGTTCTGCTCCGATTTTTGGACTAATGCGACGGGTTTACGGCATAGTGTGCTATGAAGGACATTAAAGTCCAGAAAGCATACTTTTATATCGAATTCCAACAGCAAAGGGATATTTTACGTGCACACAAATGTGTACACGGGACCGCAGCTCTAACTTTCGTTCCAGCCGAACGACTAGACAACAGTCCTTGTCAGGCCCTCCATCCTGCACCACTCGCAGGTGGCAGACCACGACGGAAAATTTTGATGAACTTTCTTGGCTAACATATAGAGCGAACCCGCGACCTCCAGGCTAGCGAGCCAGCGTTTTACCAATTTAACCACCCTGGCTGTAAATCCGAACGTATATGGGGATATCTAATATTGGCGACCCAAAATATTTGTATATGTATTTCGATAGTGTTATTCCTTAAAATCTCTGCGAATTTGAAAAAAGAATCTTATGGTGCTCTTGTATTCCTGCAGTTTACAGTAAATCTGATATACATATATAAAAAATCCTGATATAATGCGTTTTCATTACAGGGACAACTATGCTACGCTGAATTTCATCCGAACATTCAAAGCCAGTTTAGAAGAAAAAAATCGGGAGATTTTGGACTCGATAATGATTCGATGAAAAACACCAACAAGTTTGAAATTAAAAGTTCTTATAACCTGTTGTCCACCCCTTTCAAAGTGATAATGGCGGTAAAGCGTTTTGACAAATTGTGAACAGACAGACAACAACTAAATCGTTTTTGAAACAACAGGGGGGTGGAAGTACATGTACGCAATATTTGCTTTTGTCTCGTTGTGAGCAGTGCCAGTGGTTATCTGTAAAAATAGATTTCTAGTAAGTTAATCACTGTCTGTAATCTTATATTCAGCTTTGGGCCTACTGACTTAAAATGGCTATCCCGATTTAAACAGTCTCAAAAAAGTCTAAGCGCCAAAATATAGACGAATGGTGTATTTACCCTGTCTCAAAATTTCAACTCAAAATACACTTAAAAGTCGTTTGGACGTGAACATAAAAACTGCTTATCCGGACACGTAACCCGCTTTTTCCTTGGGTGACCTGAAAACGATTCCCTTTCCTGTAGAGGTCTATACAGTGAATACTGTACTTGATAGCGAAAGGTAGATTTCACTTACGCATTATTTTCATTAAATAAAAGTCTGGGACAACGGTCTCCATTTCCAGATAAAGACTGACGGGTTTAAGTTGTTTGAAAACGTATCACATATTGAGATAGTTGCTTGGCCTTAAGGTAGAGGATTTTAAGTGGTTTTAACACAAAATTAAGCAGTTTTATTCTCCAAAATACTACCGGGATATGCCCTTTAAAGCTACCCCATTTCACCGCATGTTCTTAGTTACTTACATTACGCAGTTCCTAATCCCATCCGGGTGCTTATGTTAATTGAAACCTTCAACACTGTAAATTCTGTAAGATGTAAAGCTGATCCTATGTTAATCAGGCATTAAAAGATTCTGATTTGACTAGTTTAGTCTCACGTTTCGTATCCAGTGTATATATATGTTAAACATAACGTCTAGACTCAAATCTCCTCTAAAAGCATTGATAATATAACAATATTACTTCTCTTACATAAGTAGGGTGGGGGGAGTAGGGGCATGGATATCGAGACAATTCATTTTAATTCATACGTGTATCAAATTACAAATAATAATACAAATCCAAGCATTGACATATTTATGGGAAACAATCACTGGTTTATAACATTAACTCGACGTCGATACTTGTCGAAACATCATGTTTATATAATAAACCGGTCATTGTTTCCCATAAAAAGGTGTTCTGTTAATGTGTTACTCAATATGCCACTTACAATTACAATACAGTATTTTGTTTACGAGTGTCAGTTATAGGGGCATTGTGGAAGACAGTTAAAGAACCGACAGTTCTCATTATAATAGTTACAAATTAAATAATGTAAAAGAAATCTGTTGAAAATTTATTTCAGTCAAATTGCTTCACTCTGAACCGAGATATTAGTGATTGAATTTTAGGCCCAACCTCGATCCTCATTACTAAAGCCTGGCTGAAAAATACACCATCGTCATAGGCCACCAGTCGGTGCAGCAAGAGCAGGATGCTCAACTCCACTTTGTCTCATTTCTAACAAATATAGCAGGAAGTTGTAAACATGTAAAAAGTAATTTAATCGATACAATTAGGAGAGAATTCTTCACTTATAATCCAGATACCAATCGCAATTAGCTGTATACCGTAAAGGTTCATATTAAGAGTCCTCAAGTTCAGCCTTCAGCTACAAACTGATTAACAGAATTACTTAATGGATTAACATAGAAATATCAAATTCCGTTAAAACGTTTGATTCAATCTTTAAGGGTTTCAGAAATCGTTTAAAGGCGCTTCTGGCATGAGAATAGAAGTTCAGAACAAATACATTTCGAGAACAATTCTAAATGCTGAATGAAGGTGTCTGTGTCTACTTCGAAAGCATCAGGGAGGCAACATTTATATCCCTGTGTGGGAGTATATTGCTGAGTGCATATTGTTGCCGCAGTCCTAAAATAATTTTAGTTAATGCCGGAAGGTGGTAAGTTTCATTTATTACATAAATTCATTTTGATTTAAAGTCTACTTTATCTCATTTATGGGTGGCACACTAAAATATCGTTTAATCTTAAATTTAATGCTGTCTAATATTTGGCATGCATTACATTGCTTGAAAGTTTATTATCTTATTTCATGTTGACTGCGAATATTTTACTCATTTAAAAGATTTGGGTATATTACCTGAGGTCAGAGTAGAATAAAACACATCATGTACATATTCTGTAAACACATGAGAACAAGACGATGACTCGCTCTCTAACCAGGAAAGTCCGAGGGGATTTCCCAGCGTAGTTTTCCGATGTCAGTATTGGAAGGGCGGAGAATATTCGTTCTGATAGAGCGAAAAAAAACGAGGTGCCGTCTATGCTTTCGCAGGCATGTAAAAGTACCCCTGACAGTTGGAATTCATTTGCTGCCCAGATAAAATATCCCTCATAGAAGACAGTATGCCAGTCTTCTTTAGTCCTGTTGATCCTGAAAACTAAGACATTAAACCATATTCCATTTATTCATTCAGTATACACATTGTGTCGTATAATATTTTATTTGTGAATTAGTTTATCTCATTCGGGTTCTTTTTTTGGTATACAAGTTGATGTTGATGGTCATATCTTAACATTTAATGCCAAAATTTCTTTGGCGACTTGTTTTTCACAATATGATTTAACAATGAGAACTTTATTCTATTTCAGGCGGAATTGACTACTTCTTCGTCAACTTAATGTTTTCTTTATAATGGAACTGTAGTTATGACACTTTACGGTCGCGCCACGCCCCTCGGTGGAAAGTGATATCCTGGTAATTTAGTTGGGACTTAGTTTACGAGCCCTTTTCCTTCTGAGATCCATTTTCACCTAGTCTGAGAGGTTAACTCTGATCTCTAGGCATTTATCTGGTTAAACTTACGAAAGTTTGTTACATTGACTGTATATAGTTTCTTTGTTGAAGTTCTACCTTTGTGTCTTATCGGAAGCGCTGATCTGGGTCAACTGGATGAAGCATATGAGACCTCTCTTTACTTTGTCTAAGTATATCCTTATCTCTTCTCATAAAGTATAATACTAGGGTCACCATTGTTCCGACTCTTCTCAAGTCTAATTATCGACCATTGATGAGTGTTTGATTACGGGCGGTCGTCTAGTTTTGGGTTTCATATACTCTTTTACTCAACGTGTGTTTCAGTATGGATGTCAACACGAACTTCAATCTTCTGACGTCTTTAACTTTCTTACTTGACCTTGTGTATAAATAAACCGACCAGAAGATGAGACAATACAGAAGATGAGACAATACAAGTGACATTATGGGTAACATAAATAACATAGAATTGCTCTAATTATCTGGTCGTCTGTTACCTGTAATAAAGTCTTGATACATGTATGTACAAAGGTCCATAATATGACCAGAAACATATTTCAATACTACTAAACTGAAACCACGTCTAAACATCTTAATTCTCAACTGTTTACGAAGTAACAGGGCCAAAACTGTTCGAGATGTTATTTTCTCGGTGGATTATATGACACAGAGCCCTGTGAAATCATTTTTATTCGCTATTGGATCATTTATGGGGTAATTAAATAATTAATTAAAATCCTAGAAATCATAATCCTTGTGGCTTGTCCAATTCAGAAGAAAGATACTGGCTTAGTTCGATTTTGGTGGATATCGCACCATATGTTCTTGGTATATGCACCCTGCATTTTACGCAAAACGTGAAAATTTGTGCAAATGTGAAATATGTAAAACAATACCCCCCCCCCCCCCGAGCACATAATGTATGTCTCATGCCGTTTTTAACAAAAAATATTAAATTCGACGTGAAACATTGAAACAATGAGAAAATGAGCTCTATCGATTTTATCAGTTCTTGACCATCCCTTACAAAATGTGGGCGTTTGATAGTTTCGTGCTCAGCGCTAGGAAACTGTCGCCGGACTGACACACCCTCTTGTGTGATGATCGCCGTATATTAAATAGCACACAATGATATTAATCGTGATAAAATTGCCTCTATGATGAGTGGGTTGTAATTCATTGGATTACGGGTTTCATTATTCAAAACGCTCTAGATTGACAGTGATCCAATATCATTCGCCGGGCCCGATTGCATATAAAACATCATTGTAAAATATAATATATCTCGACATACATATTAATTATAGAAACCATACCAGGAACCAGTTCCAAAAATGGACTCATGAGGTCCTATTCTATTTAAATACATTATTACAGCGGCGCTTTTTCATATGCTTGTGTCATTTTAAACAAATAGGATTTTAATTAAGTATTATTTAACAAACTGCTAAACAGCCTCAAAGCTGACAGTGATCCAGTAGCGAAAATGGGATCAGGACGTCTAATTCCGTATAAAAACGTCGAGAAATAAAACAGAAATTCGAAAATTTTGGACCCCCTATAGCTTGGGCCAACGGATTGCTCTCTATGTACTCAGAATGTTATCTGAGCAAATTACGCAATTGACTACTTTGATAGTTGTTCAGGGAATATAGCTTCACGTTGTGAAAATTTGAGCGTGGATTAAGAACGAAAGATTCTGCTTTTCAGTCAGAATTCCGAACTATTGTGGGTTTAGTAATTTTTTTTAATTTTCAGTTCTCAGATTGAAGGCCTCATATTTTTCAAAAATTCAATCAGTGAACTGCGTAATTGCCTTGCTGTTTTCAACCAGATGGACGAACTCCTTTCATCACTCTTATCCTAATTCTATGTGAACTGACACAGAATACAAAAACTAATCAAAATAATATTTCAATATGAAAATTAAACAAATCTGCATTCAAAACATGTTTTTCGTTCCATTTGCAGATTGGTATATAAAATGAAATGCATGGAAGTTATTTTTTGCTGAGAAGATTAAATATCTCCTCTTCATGATGGTATATTATTCCCTTGCAATAGGGACTTTATGTGAAGTTCAAAATATCAAAGACTTGCCAGAGATATGGGATTAACATAATCGTATTATTATCCTATTCCAATAATCTTCTTGCGAGTCGGGTTTTTTTTTAGCCGTGAAAGGCGTTGAATGAAACCGGAGGCCCCGGAGAAAACTTATAAGATTGGGTATGTGACTCTACTCCTTGTTACGTATATGCTTGGGATCGAAATCATGCGACCGCACTTAACGATGATCTTGTGATCTCAAGTTCTGACTTTGAACCACTCAACCGCCCAACTCGTTTGAATATTAATCAGGTAGAATAAAGGTGTGACTGTGGCATGGACATGGGCGTTACTCCCAATCATACCCTAGTGACTGCAACTGCGGTACTGGTCGACAGGAATACGCCCACGGATAAACTGCGGGTCTGGACAAAATGTGCCAAATCTGCCCTATTATAGATTATCACATGAGCCGTTCAACCTTACTTCGCATTCATTATTGAGGTTGACATACTTAACTCGTTCTTATTAGTGCCTACCCCCCCCCCCCACCCCGATATCCTGATATGGGTATAGTCGATGTCACGTCCTTTCTGGCACGACAGCGCAATAACTTACACCTAATAAGTTCATAGCGAATAGATTTTTGGGGGTTCTCTTTCCCGGACTATTCTTTAGATCTTTGGTTTTTTTTCAATCTCCACTTGACTTTGATGTATCGTCCTCTTTGGAAGCGGATGTAAACCCCCAATAATATTAGTAGTAAAATCAGATCAATATCCGTTAGTTATAAAGTTAAAATGAGAAATACATGCGGTGACTCCTGATTTGAAAACGTATGGGATATGTCTTCGGGTATAATAAGAAATATCCGAAAAAGTGAAATGTATTACAAAACAGAGTGATGATAATTTAAATGGCTTGAGTTATTAATTGAAAATACTGTCGTTTTAACCAAGATTAATGACGTAGAACACAACATGCCATACTGATTCTACTTCCAAAACAATTATTTATTTTCTGTTAACCGTCGTATACGTCATTAATTGACAACCAAATAAGACATTTAAAAAACAATAAAACTGTGCTCTGAAATTAGTTTTCAGTTAATCACCGTTTTCTAATTTGTAAGATGTTCATATAGTCCATATATTACGGTGACAAATGTCAACTGAAAGTCTTTAATATATCCGAAACTTCATGGGTGGTTTGTACAAACAAAAAAGACATAAATCTTCTACAGGGACTTATGGACAACCTGTATTAAATAATTCTAGGATTCTAGAAAATGTAGGATATATGTACCAGGGGCGTGGTGAGAATGAGTTCATGAGTAGCCATACTCATGCGCCAAAAAGTTTTTGCGCCAAAATCACAATCAAATTACTCAAAAAATGAAAAACATTTGTAAGTGGAAAAATTGTTTCATCTGACCCAATTAAAAAAATTTTGAAAGAGTCAAGTTGGAAAATTTAATCATATTTTATTACCGTATTTCTTGTCTCGGATTGCTGGAGATTGCGTTTCTGGGCTTCTAATTTTCGAAATTTTCCCGGGGGAGGGCCCCCCGGACCCCCCGCCGCGGGCTCGCGCCTTCGGCGCGCGCTGTGGCCGGCGAAGCCGGCCACAGCTCCGCGGTCAGTAAAAGGGTTTTTGTGCCAAAATCATTTTTGTTACTCATAATTTCTTCTCAATAATTGCCCTCACCACGCCCCTGATATGTACCCGAGAAAAATCAATATTTCCGGTGAATGTAGTGAGCCGTTTTCCCATTGTATCATCCCGCGATGAGCTGGTACCCATCCCACTGCCTAATATGGACTAACAGTAACATGTCAAATAGGACAACCACTGCGATATCACTTGCCCGTCAAACAAAACCCCACATTATTATAGTCCGATCAAATAGACTAAGAAATAAAACATGCCAGAAATTGAAAGCATTAAAACCCATCTGTACTCTGACTTAAGCTTTGACCATTTGCAGTTTGCATCAGTTTCCATTTTTCACAATCATTTTCACTGATTCTATTGTGTTGGTAGTTGCTGTTAAAACAATCATTCTCTTGAGAAAAGAGGACATAACTCTAGATCAAAAATTAGCGGAACGCTGAATATCAATAAGGTCCGTCCTCTCATGGCCCAGTGATTCCAGCCAAATTTGAAAACAAATCCGTTGACAAATCTTTAGACAACTGGTTTTCGAGAAATGGGACATAACGGGATCGGTATGCCCTTCGCACAAAATTTAATCAAAATAACCTGTAGTCTATACTACGTAGGATATTACGAACTATAGCTAGTTATTAGTTAAGTATCTATCAGAATCAGATATTGTTTGTTAGGATTTTTTTGTTAAGTTAAATATTGTAGCATATTGTTCAGTGAACCCTTTCAAAGTTAATCATACGTGCACTTTCGGAGATGAAATAACCAATTTTAAATGAACCCATTTCCCCTTTTCTCTGCATTCGACAATAGCTGTGTTACGATAGAAATCGATTGACGATTAATATTTTAACAAATTCCTGAATAGCCACAATAAAGCGAATAATAGTAGGCCTACATGTATGTTAATGTATTGATACAGAAGGTAGAAACAGATTCTAATCACGTTCCTGCTAACACAGGATAACTACTGACAGTAAACATGTCGTCATGTAAATCTTAGTTATAATGACGACATCGCATTACTTGTGGTCCTCTAGGTAATACTAGAATATAAAGATTAATTAGATATGTCGAAAGGGTTGCATATCTATATAATATCCTAGTATGACTTGGGCAACCTACACTTACGAGTATCTTGAAATGACACACACTGTCGATTTTTGCCGTAAAAAGAAAAACTTAATTGGCGAGATTCTTTATATTATGAAATAACACTACTTGTGATCAGCTGGTTGAGTTGCATAGGTTTTCGTTATCATTGCCTTTGGTTCACTGTGGTCTTTTGCCTCGATTCGATTCCGATCCACAAAATACCCCGAGTGTAGCCTGCCTGTCTGTCTGGGGTCCACCCGCAGAAAATTTTGAAAAATAACGCTTCATGGACATTACAGTGATATAAAAAAGTTTGAATGAGGGCAAACGAACGACTGATCAGTGCCTTAAGAGCATCACTGTTTGTTCATAATCAAGTGTATTATTTTATAATTGAATTGTCAAGTTTTGTTGTTGTTGTTCTTTTAATGTTATCATTAACGTGTTTGGATGATGTGAGGGATCACACTGATCGGCAGTGAATATTCCCCCGTCGCATAATTTCTGTGAAACAGATTGGTGAGGGATTAGCCAATGAAACGATGGCCTGTTACGGCGAGTTCTCGGCCTTTTGATCCGCGGAACTGTGGGTAAACCACCAGAAACGTCAACGCTGATTGACTAATCAATGCCTGACTTCATAGGGTCAAAATCCTGTCGTTTGACCCCTAATGTGAATTCCCACTATAACTTGTCAGATCTTCATGTAGTGTAGGAAATCGAAAGTATACAAGAAACGAAACGAAATATAGATATGTATTTTATTCACATTGATATTTAGTTGACAAACATGATAAAAAAAAATTACTGTAAAAGTAATTGTGTATGCTTTTATTTCCGGCCAACATATTTGTCAGCCGTTTAAATACGCGTCTTCTTATCGGTTGACCAATTACGTCAATTAAATAACCATTGTTTACACCGGAGAAAGCTATCCAATACATCAGTTATTAAAATAAGCGTCCGAAAACTGTGGATATTTATAATTAGATTTGGCTACCTTAATTGGTGCATTAAATTTGCTTTGACATAAAAATTGATTGATATTTTATTAATATATCGAAAAAAAATAAGATTTATTACCTACTTAATAGTATTATTTCCATTAATTGCCCGCAATAGCATTTGTTCGCAATTATCAGCAACGTTGTTTCCGTGTATTAGAAGCTGAATACAGAGGGTAGAAAAAACGCCATAACTATGCGATGCTAAAATATATTCGCGTGTCAGGTTATTCAAATAAGCTCATCAACAACTAAGACGTCCTGGCTGTAATAATAATTACTATGGGACAGGAACTGACCAGGATATTTGAGAACATGGTACATTGTGAGCCCCTCCCCCCATTTGAGTTCTAGTTTCAACATACAGGTATTGTTCTCATCATGCATACCTATTAATCTGTAAAGATGGAATTTGAAAAGTTTTCTTTAACGAAGGCTGTCAATGACGCTATAACTTAGTTCTGAGAATGCAATTCAAAATTCAAGAACAAGATTGTTAGTAGCGACTAGTTCGTGGTCAAAAAATACGTCTGCTTGCCGGCATAAATGTTGTACAGTTTAATAAATAAAAAGGTATCCCGTATCCACTAGTATTATTGACCTCGGTCAATCTTCGTAATGACACCCTCACTTTGCCGTTGGACTGGACTAGGCGATCGGATGGTACAAGAAACCGAGGTTCCGTGTACATATTTCGTCAAAGATAAATGAGACCGTCATGTTGGTTTATTTTCTGACGTGATCATCTGTCATCGTTCATAATCAGGTAAGAAGATATCAAATTTTATTATTCGCTTGAGCGAATGGGTCTATAGAGGCAGATATCAGAAAAAAAGTAGACCCCGTTTTTGAGGAAGTTCTAAGCTGTGACGGTGAGTTGGCGAATTTGTATCACAAATAATTTTATATATATATATATAATTCAGTCACGCCATACACACTCATCAGAGACTCATCGTCTTTCCTGGACGTGATGACATATTCTTTATCCCACATAAGCATTAAATAATGACGTGAAATCTTATATTAATAATGACAGTGTAACATTTCTTTTTTCTCGCTTGTAAACATATTGAGATGTCTCCAAGGCATTTAGACATGTGGGCTAATTTTATAAGCAAGACAATAATTACATTTCTTTGTCTGCTCTCTTAGACGCATGCGTCTGTCACCATAAGGGGCGCAGCTGTGGTCTAAAAATTTGAAAGACACTCCATTTTGAAAAGTAAAGCCCCCAAGTAACTATACGTCAAGGAAAAAGGGATCAATCCTGATTATAACTCGAAAATTACTTATCCCTATACATTGGCTACTTTTAAATTAACCTGGAAGTGAGTAAGTGAGACTTCTAGAACACAGACTTTCGGAAGAAGAAAACCCTGCTATGCACTATACCGATCTCTGGGTTAAGCTACGGTTGCAAGGGGCGCGATTAGATAACTGAAAACTGAACAGTCGATCTTCATTTCAAGTCCATTTCATGTCTCTTGTATCTAGGACATAATATTAGGTAATGAGAAAAACAACGAGATAGAGTTATTTATACTCTTTCCTTGTGTCCCTTATCCATCAAATAATTCACTGCTATCAGTTTATGACCAGTTGAAAGAAGCGGTTGCAAAGCAAGATATACCCACATTTAGCAAGAAATGAGTGGGGAAGATGTCAAATCAACAAGGCTTATCCTCTCATTCAAGATCTTTTGATCCTTATTTTTATTTCAGTTCAAACAGAATGGGTTTTTTTATGGCAAGGGAGTTAAAAAAAGAAATAAAATTTCACTTCACTGCTGAGTAGTTTTATTAGCCAGAAATCGTTCAGAAAGCATCTCCGACGATCTAGACCCCCAAGAGCTTCAGGGGCCTAGGCGGCCCCAGGACCTTCGCCTAAGGACCTGGGCCCTGTTTCACGAAATTTTAACTTAAGATAAAATCCAATTTTAGTAGATACTTCAATTTTGATTGGCTAAGCACTAAAATCAATCTAATATTATCCAATCAAATTACTAAAATTGGGATCTTATCTTAGTTAAAATTTCGTGAAATAGGCCCCTGGGTTGTTAGTATTCGTGCTAGCGTAAATGCTCCTCTGACCAATGCTCTCGACAGACAAAGTTTAATTCGACAGAATGGAAATGTTATATAGATCCTGATTTCATGGCACAGACATATGGGGATATAAAATGGTGTATTTCAAAAGTTGTGCAACTCCTATAGATATCCAGAGGAGGGAGTACCTAAGCCAGTGTAAGCAATATTGCAACGAGAATGGATAAGGATGGAGAAGCCGCCATTCAGATGCCCATCTCCTCATTGCATGGCGTGTGTGGTTGTTAAAAAGATGGGCACACACCTAACCAAGTTTTGATTAGACTCCCTGCAGAGTATTCTTGGTACAGTAAATAGTGGGGAAATACGCGATTATGTTCTCAAGTGAAAGTCTCGCACATTTGGTTCTACTTGGGAACTGGAAAGGTACATATCTACCGACAGACATCAAACTTGTAACACAGAGCGCAGAGAGTCCAGGGCCCTGTTTCACGAAATTTTAACTTAAGATAAAATCCAATTTTAGTAGATACTTCAATTTTGATTGGCTAAGCACTAAAATCAATCTAATATTATCCAATCAAATTACTAAAATTGGGATCTTATCTTAGTTAAAATTTCGTGAAATAGGCCCCTGATCCCAAACCAGTAAATACCAATAGAATTGACAGTGAGATCATATTGTTTCTATGTTGAATAATGACAATACGCTTGAATCACGACAACGGGCAAATCTATGCCCAGTATTAGTAACATTTTGGGAGAGAAATAGATCATAATCCCAGGGTAAGGTTCTATTCACGATATTCAAGGATGAATTATGCGATCTGCGCATGTTCGGGTCTTGTAATGGCGGATCGGTCCAAAGGTATTTTATTTATAAATTTATGTTTTTTTAAAACCACAAAATTCTACTTGAAAATATTGTTGAATTATTATGAATTTGTGTCAGATGTGGCGAGAAATGGTTCCTTTTGGCGAATAATAAAGAAGAGTCACGATGAAAAATAGAAAGCAAAGGTTTTAAAAAAATTGCGTTAGAACAGTGGAGTAGTGCATGGTATTTTTGTATTGCAGCTTATTGGGGACGAACAGGAATGGCCAGAGGACAGCGTCCAATCAGAGACCTTTCCAAACGGAACTAACAGGGAGTAAGAAAATCACGTAAGAATACATATCGCTTTTGAAAGATTCATATTTTCGTTATATAAGGAAAGAATTTTAACTGTTCGATTCTTCTATCATACGATCAAAGTCCGTAGATCTCTGTTAACAGCAACATTTGAATTTGTCCATAATAATATTAATATCTCATTGGAGTTTATCCCGGCACACACACACACATGACGTGTGAAACAAAATAGTGACTGTAAAACGAATATGAAATAGAACTGTCAATGATTTGTTACTCCATTAATAGGGCAGATTCGTCACGTACTGATTTCTATTTATAAGTTTATAACCAATTAGATATTGTATGAGGAATAAGGGTCTAATCGGTTAATAAGATGGGTTAATCACTTTATCTTCAAATAGAAATCAGTATACCTATTAGTCTTTTACAGGACGTATGACTCTATTCTATTGAACCTTAAAATAAACTAAAATGGATCTCAAAGCACGTATTAAAGTAGTTCAGCTCTGAACGTAGGCCTCATTATACACTCACCCTGTACGTTCAGGGACCGTCCTGTTGAATCCTTGTCGAAACCAAAATCGGCCCAGTCAATTTTACTGGGCAACTTTTTAAAGGGCGAGTGTAATGAGACAAGAAGCTAAGTCTTGAACTCAATAGTCTTCGATATTGCAAACACGACTTAATGTTCAATTTATCTACATTGATGTTGTTACATTGTGGGCTACCGGGAAAAAACGGGTTCCTGATATCCAATATTTAAAACACAGTGAACATTTTAAAATTAACACTCAAATCTTATGTCAGAATGTTTGTGAGCGCCATTTGTAATTGTGCGACTCGATGAACGAAGCTGACCATAGGGCCTAATTTATGAAACAAGTCCAATCAGACACAGGGCCGTATGTAGGATTCTAAAAGTGGGGGTGTAGTAGTTCCTTTTGTAACTGTCTTTAAGTGGACGATGTCCACTGACAGTTCCTATCCGGCCTTATATAGCTGTAATATGAAAATACCGCTCTTCCCCACATCTGTTCTAAGGCTATTTTGGAATGCTTACCTACTACTTTTCACCTTGATTCTACTTTATTCGACAAAGGAATCATTTCTTGTCACAGCTGACATACATTTATAATGATTCAACACTATTTTCAAGCAGATTTCGGCGATTAAAAACATACACAAAATACATGTACATTTGAACTGAGCAGCCATTGCGAGACTCGAACATGCGCAAACCGCATGTTTACATGTATTTCATCGCTACTTGAAAATGGTGTTGAATTATAAATTTGTGACATATCTAGTGTGAAATGATTCATTTTGGCGGAAAATAAAGAATTGTGGTGTAAAATAGTAGGTTAGGGTTCTAAATCAGTCTGAGAACGGGGGCGGGAAAGAGCGGTATCTTGCCGTATTTTCATATTGCAGCTATATAAGGCCGGATAGGAACTGTCAGTGGGCATCATCTACTCAAAGACAGTTCCAAAAGGAACTAGGGTGCAGCAGAGTGATAGGGCGCCAATATAATGCTGTATAGTTACTGCGACAGAGGGCCTGGGGTTTTCCACGCACTTGGAGCCGCAAACTAAGTCGCTAGCAAGTGAAACAACCCAAGTTGTCCGCTAAATTAAAACTACATGTAGCAGGGGCGGATCCAGGAATTTTTGCAGAAGGGGGTTTGCCAGGTTTCTGTTATGGAAATCTGCCATCATCGTCTCTAAATTACATAGGCATACATAAGAATTGAGCTTTTTAAACAGAGAAGTCATTTTTATACTGATGTAGGATCACTTTGTGATGTAATTTCATTGATGCAAGGCATTATTTTTTTTATGTAGCTGAGCAGGGGGGGGGGACCCCCAAAACCCCCCCTCTGGATCCGCCCTTGATGTAGTCACCAGTTACTTCACTAGACATCAAGATGAACACTAATCTTATAATCCGAATGTGATTACAGGATCCAGGCTATGCATGATGCTGGGTGGCACCCATGTCTGGGGTCCACCCGCAGAAAATTGTGAAAAATAACGCTTCATGGACATTACAGTGATATAAAAAAGTTTGGATGAGGGCAGACGAACGACTGATGAGCGCCTTAAGAGCACCACTGTGTGATCATAATCGAGTGTATTATTTTATAATTGAATTGTCAAGTTTTGTTGTTGTTCTTTTTTTTTGGGGGGGGGGGGGTCATTTCTCGGGGCGCCTTATGTTTCTGGGGGTGCATTGTACCCTCTGTACGGCCCCGATTAGACACCGTTGTAACCTGGCCATGTTTTTACTGTTTCGTGTCTTGTCCAGTAGTAGTTCAGCTCTGAACGTTTGTCTCAATACACTCACCTTGAACGTTCAGGGACTGTCTCATTGAATCAGTGTCGAAATAATTGGCGCCCCAGTCAATTTAAATGGGCAATTTTTCACTGCTAAACAATGGGGGTGTCAATCCGTGTGAACAGCTGTAAAGGAACATCTTAGTGAGAAAATATGTATGACCGACATTCCTAAATATGGACGTTGACTTATATTTAGAGTGTCATGGCGGCGAAAAGTTAACTTGATAGGAGGGGACGTATTTTTAACGGCGTGTTGTGTCGCTCATCCTGACTCTAGCGAGGTAAGCAAGGTCTTATTTCTCACTAAGAGGATCCTTTTCATTGTACAGGCGTTCACAGTCTTTCTCTCTCTCTCCCATTTCCCCCCTTTTGCATCGCGATTTTTATTGAGTTTTTGGTGTAGAATCGAAGAAAAGGGTTTGAAAATACATTTTCTGCCAGGTTTTGGCGAATATTCATGATTTTGAGGAGGAAGTATACAAGAGTTGTGAATGAGGGTCGAAAATTGTATGTTTAGCTGTCTTTTACTTCCAGCTTGTGTATCTCAAGTGTTTCATGAAGAACCTTTTACATGCTTTTGGGCAAGAGTTTGCCACATGTTGCTCCGTCTGTGACAGAAAGCGTTCTACCCAACCAATATTTGGGGAAAAGTTACAACCTGTAGGTTTCGGAATCTGCCGAGGTTTGCCGAGTGACTCTTGTTTTATGACAGGATAATCTAGACTATATCGTGATCAGGATTATCCTGTCTTTCAAGAGGATGTAGTTTTCGTAAACCGGATGTAAACGATTTCCCGATGTAAACAACGACACAAACAAAGTTTGATCCAGAAATGATGTCAGGACACGCTTGGTTGCTATGTTTCTTTAGACCGATGCAGCAGAATTTTTACTGTTTATATTAATGGTTATGACACCCAGTATCCAAGCACTTGATTGGTGTTTTAGTATTTTTGTTTGATTTTGAATAGGCTAGTTTTAATTTGTAAAATTTGAAGTTATTTTGGGGTACGGTACGTAGTCGTAGCCTACAGTACTAGAGTAGGCTAGTAGTTAGTGAATGCTCTAGTCAAAACATCAAAGCAAGACGAGACAAGTGACTAAAACTATGACTTCCGTAGCATCCGATAATGTGTTTGACAGCAGTGTGGGTGGTTGTCAGTCTGTGTCAATGTTTACTGACATAGAGTTTGAAAATACAGTAAAAGAGTTGGAAAATCCTCAGATTGAGGGTTGGGAGTTTTTCACAGAATCGAATGATGTGAAAATATATCGACTGTATAATGAGGTTAGTTAATTATTTTTCTAATAATTGGGCAAATCACAGATTTTTTGTTTGGTGCAATTTCTACAATGTCAATGTTACAGCATGTTAAAGAAATTAACAGGCATTTCAATTGATGTCGCATAAACTTATAGTAAGGGTAATAGCCTACATGTACATGTAGCATAGACCCTATTGCGAGTTCGAGACACATGAACCAGTACAGTACCCTTCTTCAAATAAAAACAATGAAATTTGTGTAGCACAGACCATATAGACTTGATAACCTGCTCTAAATAACATCAGACTGGTTCCTACGTCACTGCACCATTCTGACTTCATGGAGGTAAGAAAATGAGTGACGTAGGAGCATGTGTGACATATTCCAGTGTACCCAGACCATCATTTGTAGCCTGGGTAGCAAATTAAATATTCTATATGAAATATTATTTATATTATAGTGAAAGGGAAATAACTCAATTTATCATTCCTCTAACTGTGTTAGTAGTACAAGTTGTTTTTGTTGTTAACGTAAATAAATTTCCATTGTCAAACTTATACAGATGGTTGCCACAGTCTGATTGTCATGGTCAGAATCTATCCACTAGACCCTAACCCCTTTTCACTTCTATTGTAATAGATATGGTAGTGAAAACCAGATGGTAATCTTGCCAGACTCTGATGAGGGAGGTAATTATTAGTTTGAGGTAAATTACCAAACTTACTACGGTTATAGAATCCACACTGAACTAGTTTTATATATGAACATCATTATATTAACATTTTTTCATTTGTATTGTAGGAATCTGGTTTATATGAGTATAAAATTTATGGATTTCTTAAAGATGTTGCTCCTAATATATGTGCTGACGTTTACATGGATTTAGAATACCGTAAAAAATGGGACTCCTTTGCTAAAGGTGAGACACTTATCATTTACACCTTTTATTATCAATTTTTCATTTCTCTGGTCTATTTATCCTAAAACTGTTTGATTAGAAATACATGAAAAAGTACCAGCTGACAGTGTTAAATTGTTTCATAAGGTCTGTCATCGAGTCAACTGACCTGGTTTCGATTCCCCAGTTGTACGTGACAAGGAGTAGGGTCACATGTCCAACCATGTGGATTTTCTGTAGGTCCTCTAGTTTCCTCTCACTGCTAAAGACCCCTACGCACGCATGTAAATTATTGAAATTGACTGGAACTATGTGTTAGTCCCAAAATAACCTGGTTTGTGTTGAGTCGATGTTAAATCCTATTTCTCTAGGTACAAAAGACGATTCGTAATGATCTAACTGTATTATTCATGACTGGGACCATGTGTTAGTCCCAAAATGATCTAGTTTGGGTTGAGTCGATGTTAAACCCCATTTCTCTAGGTGTACAAAAGACGATTGGTAATATGATCTAACTGTATAATTCATGATGGTTAAATAATTGTAAAATAAAAGATAAATATGGCCCCCAGAAGCAAACTTATAGGTAATGGGAACATTCACAAACTGATCAAAAGTAACCTACCATTGAAGAAAAATTAAAATTGGATTTTGTTTGACTTTTAGTACTCCCTGCGTCTTGTGTATAAATTTCAAGGAAGTCAGATGATAAACCATTACCTCATTTTAATATCAAATTGAATTCAAATTTATTGTCTTAATCTTATTTTACAGAAATATATGAAACACAAGTCGTTGGTAAGAAACTGATATATTGGGAAATAAATTACCCATTTCCTATGTGGAATAGAGATGTATCCTTTTATCAAACAATAATATATATCAGTAACACAAAACATCATATTGAAGATGCTGGATATCAATAGGGTTTGTTTTCTCAGAATCTAAATGCTTCCCACCAAATTTAAAATGAATCATTTAACAAACAATAGCCTCTGTCCAGTTCACAAATAGGGGAAATAACATTGGTTTGGAAATACACGGAATGCTGAATATCAATAGAGTTTATCCTTTTCACATCAAATTTGAATAAAAATCTGTTAAAAACCATAGCCTCCATCGCGTTTACAAAGATTTTAGGCAAAGAATGGTAACTCCAGATGGACCTTAGTGCTTCATACTAAATTTGAAAAGTATCTGTTAAAAACTATAGCCTCTTTTGCATTTAGAGGATAGAGGGTGTAACTCTAGACCAGAATATCGAAAAATGCTGAACATCAATAGTGTTCGACCTCTTATGGTCCCAATGATTCCCACCAAATTTGAAAAACAATCAGCTAAAACTACAACTTCTATCGCATTCATAATGTTAACCTGGAACGCAAAGACATCAAACTCTGAAAATAAATAGATCTCTGTTACCAAATGAAAAGATGCTTCTCGGTTGACAATAACAGTGCATCTTGGGTACAATATATTCAAGTTGCAATAAAGGAAAGATCTAATTTGTTTTTAGATTGTTAGCCACACATATTTACATCATATGAGCTGGAGAGGCAGAAAATTTGGGTGACAAACAAACTTTTTGGACAAATAGCCTCAGAGATTGACCCCATATGCAAGTCCAGATATAAGTGATATCTTCCCTGCAAAGTTAGTAATATCACCATGGCCAAATAAGCAAACAAAAACATGAATATTCCTTTACTAGAGTTAAGTATGTGTTTAGTAGAGAATTACGAGAATTAAAGTGCAATAATAAAAATGTTTGGGTAGTATTAGCTAAAAGTACCAGTCATTCCTCCATACCAGAGAAAAGTGGAGTGATTAGAGTAGATGATTGTGTACAGAATGCTGCTTTAACATCAGATGGTAAAAATGGTACAAGAGGTAGGCTATTTATATTGCTTTATTTTTTGTTTTCAATCTTTGTAAACTGAGAGTATATAAGGTTGGTAAAATTCTCATATAGATGATAATGTTAAGTCATATTTTACAATATTTCTATGTTAAGAATTATATATGTTATGTTTTGAATTTTGTTTTCAGCATATATGAAGTACTACGATAATCCTAAAGGTGCCATCCCAACATGGTTAATAAATTGGGGTGCTAAGGTGAGCTTGAATTGTCTTCAAATAATCTATGTGGTTAAAATACAAATATATAATAAAACAAAAAAATGATAAACGGTTGTGTTTATTTGTTAAACTGGATTTCATTAATACAAATAAATCATACTGAATTAATATCTAAGATTGATTTTATAGAGTGTATTAAAAAATCTATGTAAAGGATTCTAACAAAATCAGGAAAGACAAATTATGTGTTTAGAAAAGGTTATTATTTGTACAGTGTATTAAATATATACATTTTTAAAAAAAATGGATTGTATCCAAATTTATTAAAAGATTTTCTGTATATTTATTTTCAGACTGGTGTGCCACAGTTTTTAAACACTATGGAAAAAGCGTGTAAAGGGTATCCAGATTATTTAAAGGCGCATGGGAAAGAATAGAAATGTTTTATAGTATTCTTAATCAAATGTATTAGCATGTTTTCATGTCAAATGCTTTTATGTTTTTACCTTATTTATTAAACTTGATTGAATTTATTAAAGTGTTCTTATTGTTTATTCCATACAATCATATTGTTTAGAATAGTCAAAAATGTCTGGATTCATATCCTGAAAAGGAAGTTATGTGAACAATGAAATATTACTGAATAAGCATCAATGTTTTTTTTTAAAAACCAAGCAAATCATCTCAAAAATATTGCAATTTTTCACCAGCTAATAATTGCAGTGTTTCTTTAAAGATTACTCGTATGTTGCAAACTTAAATACATAATCATGCAAACCTAAATACATAGATTTGATAAGAATACATTTCCGTAAAACTAACCTAACTAAAGCGATTGAGTACGGTGCTGCAACTTTCAAGGGAGGTAACAACATTTATGTCCTTAGAAAGTCATAAATATAGGAAATAAAATGCTTTAAACTGTTTCTTTACTTAAAAAAGGATGCTGAAGTAACTTGTCCATGGAAGATATGGAGTCTAGCTAGTCTGCTGTCTGTTATCTTTAATTCATTCCCCCCCCCCCCTCCAGCAAAAAAAATAGTCGGTCGCAAAATCAGTGCAGTCGGTCGGGTCGCAAAATCAGTGCAGTCGGTCGCGAAATAGGTGCAGTCGGTATCAAAATAAGTGCTTAATGTATACGTCACGCTACTCACGCAAAACTTTAGTATAAAATAGTCGGTCGCAGAATCAGTGAAGTCGGTCGCGAAATAGGTGCAGTCGGTATCAAAATAAGTGCTCAATGTACATACGTCACGCTACTCACGCAAAACTTTAGTATAAAATAACCTTGTCAACTTCTCATGTTTGAAAAGATGTTGTGTTTCGCTCTCATTCTGTTGTGAGTATGTTGGTCTCCAACAAAATTTCAGCCAGGGAGAAAAATAGTCGGTCACAAAATAAGTACAGTCACTGCAGTCGGTCTCAACAACAATGCCAGAATAGATCCCAAATACTAAAAACTATAGTATAAAATAACCATGTCTGCTTGTCACTCTTATTCTACTAAGTTACATATCGAAAAAATTTCCTACTCCTCAATTATTATTATCTTACACTGTCTCAGCACTATCATATTCACGATTATAGTGAACTGCCCAGTTTGTAGTACCACTGGGTGTGTGGGGCGTCAGATTGTACAGATGTTATGTCAACTCTAGAAAACTCACATGTGGTATAAGGCTTCTGATTGCGCCACTCGCAGTGGGGGGTGGGGGCGGGCGTGGAGGGTATGTGCATCAGTCAGTCACATTTTGGCTAAATACCCCCAAACGAAATCGTTATGTACGCCCCTGCTTCGATTAGTTCTTACAATAGGGTCGAGTCTCTGTTTTGGTGATATCAATGATCCAGTCTGACAATCGTCTTCATTAGCCGGATCGGTACAGACGTGTAGGATTACCAGTCTGAAATAGCGAATTGATTACATGATTGATATTAAAGATGAAATAAAATGTTAGCCTTTCGATACATGTGTCGTAAATCTTGCCCAAGTCTTATTAGCCCAACGACAATGTATACTTTATGTATACCTGCGTGTTTATAGTATTTTCTGTGAAAATAAGGAAAATAGGCTACAATGACGATTGGCTACCTCGTTGTTACTTTGTCCAATGCCAAAATGTTTTAGTTATTTTTTTTTAATCACAAAACAGTAAATTATAGTCTATTCTTAAATTCAGCGTTTGAATAGATTGTTAGTAATACGATACTTTACTTTTTCGTAAGAAAACGGGTTACCGGGTGTGTTGAAGTAATTCTTCAAACGTTACATTGGAATCTAGCCATGTTTTCTCGACAGAAATTGACTCAAGCATACACGTTTTGCCAGGTCATTTTTTACAGATTTAGATTTGATATGACTCTTCGTGTTGCTTCCATATGGCCCACGTGGTTTTGTTTTAATGACTTATATAAAACCATTTTTCTGAACTCCTTGAGAAGAGTTTTCAAATTCAAATGCGAAACAACAATAAAGACTGTTAGCTATACCGTACGCGAGACGTGTTATAAAGTATAAACATACCTTGCATAGTATATAGGTATACATTTGTTAATTTTGTGAACTTCCAAATGAGAAGTGATATCAGAAACTGCTTGCCTACAAAATAAAGCGGAAATAAACTGTGGATCAAAAGAATGTTATTGAAATTTGTATTACGTATTGAATCAACTATACGTTTTTAAAAAAGAAAATGCACAGTTCCTGAATAGTTACGAAAAATACCGAAGGTTAAAGACATTTTCGATATTTGTGCATTCTTAGGGTATATTCTGGGGCAAGTAACATAAAGATAAAATTGAAATATTTAGAATTTTGTGTATTAGAACTTAACTTTCAAATTTCAATACAGCTACGAATAACAACTGGTCCTATTTAAAGACAAAAAGTCACTATAATAAAAGTCTATATGAGAAACTATTAACCAAAAGCCAAAATTCAGAAACTTTCGTTGCGGTATGGGTGTTACCTGTCAATCTCAAACTCAAGATATGGTTGTGCCAGAGATTTGGCCACTTTACCCACAATTCTGATGTTCCCTCTCTGAAATTGGGGACCGCATTTGTATAAAAGTGTTCATGAAACTTAACTCATCAGTCATGTAAATATGTCTTACATGTCCTAGAAGATCTCGCAATTGGCACCTGATCAAAGTTGCGCAACAGACGAATATCCTCCCAGGATGATACAGATATTGGATTTATGAATATCTCCGCCATTGTTTTCATAACGATATTCCCATATACCATATGAAAAAAATGATTAACTTCAGAACAACAATTCCAGAAGACTTTGATCAAATCCGTTCGAATCAATACCCCTATAATAATATAAGTCAGGGTTTTCAACCTTATTTTGACAACGGCACACTTGGAACACATGTAAAAAAATAGCGGCACATCAGGTTAAATATATGTGAAAAATATTGGAATTTTACAAAATAAAAACATGGTAAGTCATAGACAGTATACAATCGGAGACTTATAGAATAAAGAAAAACACACCTATGAACTTCATCTTAGACACCACGTGGTTTTTCGCATTTTCTAATCTCCGGGCACACTAGTTGAGAATAACTGATAGAGGCAGTCCCGATTTCCTTTCGACAATCTGCAATCAAATATTAACGACATATCCCTTTAGTTTTTCGGAGACAGATACAAGAAATAAGCTCTGTCCCTCCCATCTGAGGATATTCTATCTTATGTTTCCAGTACAAGCGTTTCTCTTTGAGCATACCTGATTTACATTAACAGAATAATATTGATATATATATACGTTTCTTCTTTTCTCTTTTCATCATTATTCTAACATCCACCACCTAAGCAAAGTATAATTGGCTTTCTTTTGGTATCGCATGGAAATTCTTGTGCTTAGGTTACATAATTATATATTTGACCCCGGGTTTACTATGTAGATTGTAGACTACTCCTACAACATTCCTATCCTCTTATTTATACTTTCGTTTTAGCAAATAATTCGCCACTTGTACGACGTGTTGCTATAACCAAGATATCGTATTATTATTATCACAACTCTTGGTGAAGTAAACCAGCATATTTTATCCTCAAGTTGTTCTTAAAACCCGATAATTTCTGAAGGTCAGTGTTTAGATGTTTTGAAATATTTCTGGACCATCTTCCAGTCAAAATAACTGTCTTTCATTACGCAAGTATTATTCAAAATCAGATATATTATTCAGGTAATTCATATTGGTTAGTTTAACTTTAAATAACAATTTTTCATCAACATTTAAAAATTATCGTAAACACACTTCATAACCGCACCAAAAAAATAACGCGATAAATCTGTATTTATTTTGAGTCTATGTTTTTATAAACCATCTTCACTCTTCCCAATAAGCCATGCTGTGTAACGTGAATAGTGTCTATATATTTCATTTTTAGGCTGTACATTCGTTCAACGTCGTGTATTATCGGCCCTACTGTGGCGTCACTCTAGGAATTTTCAACGAATTGGAACAAGTCCTGATCGGTATTTTCAGACCAGTCTTTATTTACATTAAAACCAGTAAGCAACTATAGTAAACATTATTTAGGTCGGCGAAAACAGTCAAAACACTAACGGAAGAAGAAAAGAGAGAATTGGATAATATAATAGCTGACATTTCTTTTAAAGTACGTCATATGACTGTGTACATGTGTGTACATAAAATTAAATGAAACGGCGATTGAAGACAAGGGGTGCAACATTAGTGTCGACCTTTTGTTTTAAAACTGACAACTAATTTTATTTTGTTTTAACAGTTTCTGGAACTTATAATAATGGAAAGCTGCAACGGAGTTGTTTCACTTTTAATCATCGTTTTGGTTGTACTTTTGTTTAATTGTTCGACGACATCGTCAAGGTCTTTGAATGTGGAGAGAGTCTGTAGGTATGAGAATATGACCATTGCCGCTGGAAGAAGATTTCACCCAGAACCCTGTATGACCTGTTCGTGCTCACGTCACGGGGGCAGAGTGACCTGTTCTATTAAAGACTGTCAAAGTGAAATGAACTGTCTAAAATTTGACAAAAACTCGAGGTCTTGTTGTCCCAGATGTTTAGAATACGGTTGCGCTCACACAGATGGTAAGGTTTATCGTAAAGGCGCGACTATTGTCGACACCGACTGTATATCGTGCTATTGTCCAGAAAAGGGTGGGGAAACTGTTTGTGATGTGACGCCTTGTGAAGCTGTAGCCTGTGATAACCCTAAGAAAAAAGTCGGCGAGTGTTGCCCATATTGTGAAAACGGTAAGTGCATGGTTCAACCGGATGTTTGTAAAATCAAAGTTCGAGCGGGTGCACATTTAACATAGCAATACGTTATAACTGTAAAGGGATATTTTTCTTTTATCATTTAAATTAACATAAAACCTCTGCAATATCAATGTGAAGGGGTGGACTATATTTAAAACATAGATAGTATAAATAACAGGTGAATGGGTGTACTTATTAAATAGCACTTTCTAAAATAAATTTTCATGCAACTGTCTATTGTGCATTTCATATTCGGGTTTTAAAAAGAAAATTGTTTCCAGGTTTGTTATTGACTATTACAGAATGTTTAATAATTCGCAATGAAGTCAAAGATGTGTATTTTATAGTTTATGATATCTGTCAAATACATTAAAATTAGAATCCGCTAAGCTGGATTAGATGCTCCCTTTTAATTTCTGCACATCTTTACATTGTTTTGATTTCGCCAATGTTACAATTAAATATTGATATTGACAAGGCGTTATCCACCCCCGTCTAATTTTCATCCCTCGCTTCCAGATCATTCAAGTGTATAAATCCTGTTTATTTCCTGGTCAGAATATATAGGCCGTTACACATCATAAACCATGTCTATTATGTTAACTAAGCTACTAGTTTTTGTTTAATTTAATCACTTTTTGCTCTATCGTTCTGTTTTTCAGATTTATCAGACGGGCCCTCACGGTCCCGATTATTCGGTTAAAGGTTTGCCAAACTAAAACGTGAAGTTTACAGATGTCCTTTCACTAAAGTGTTCTATGGAGAAAATTAAAAGACTGTCGAACTCCATGATGATATTTATAATTATGCTAGCTTATTTATATAATCACCATGTAATGCTACAAGCTCAAGTCATAAGGGTGATACATGGAATGCACAAAACCAGACTCGGGTGATTACGCGGCAGTGGCGAATTGTGATGGAGACATTAAAGCACAATTATTTATGATGTATGATTTTGGGATCTAAGATCATAACCGTTATGACATTTTGCTGGTCACCTACAGAAAAGACAAAATCAAGTGCTATGTAACAACTAGGGGAACTCATCTCACTAATCGAACAACAGTGCCTAAATTGCATGACTTGGGTGTTCTAATAAAAAAGAAAAGTGGTAAAAATACACTAGGATTCTGAGAATAGGCCCATTGCTAACAATACTTCCCATATTTGGCCAGTCAATTTAGGATTTTACCCCCAAAAAATTGCAAGAAAAGGACTTAATGTATTTTGTGTTTATTTAAATGTATGCCCATTCATGTTTGTTCTCGGTCATAGGTTTCAAGGATAGGGTTTCCCCCGAAAATGGCACATGGGGATATCGGACATACATGTATATGAAAATCATTCTATATGAAATATTGACTCTGACATCCCGAGGTCAATTATTAGTTTCATTTGTTTCGCTTAAAAATTGATGACTTTATGCTTGTCTAAAGTTTTCCCTTTTACAGGCAAATGATTTAAAGAATTTAGCATTATTTACCCTAAAAAATTTGCCACTTTCCCGTACTCCGATTCTGGTAAACTTTTAGGTTATGCTTCAGTACACCGTCAAAAAACCGTTTCTTGCAATTATTTGGGGGTTGGCCTCCCACGGTTCATGAATTGACTGATGTACTAAAAGACCTAACAATTAATGTCAAAATTAGGAACTTTCCGGAGGTGCCATTTTAATCAAAACTCTTAGGTCTGTTGGGGGTAGACCCCCTTTTTTCGTAAATTGGCTGGACTATAGATTGGTCCCAACAATTTATTGACAAGCAACAGCATCTAGTCGTACGGGGCTGAATGCTAACCCGAGATCCCACAAAAGGAATTCTAAATTTATAATTTCCAAATTTATAATTCAGCACTATGTTCAAGTAGCATTTAGCAATTAAATAAACATGTGATTTGCGCATGTTCGGGTCTCGTAATGGTTGTTCGAACGTATTTTGTGTATGTTTTGAAAAAAATGGTGTTGAAGTATTATGACTGTGTGTCAGCTGTGACAAGAAATGATTCCTTTGGCAAACAAAACAAAGAAGATCTGGGTGAAATATAGTCGGTAAGCATTCAAAAATAGCCTTAGACCAGAGGTGGGGATGAGCGGTATTTTCATATTGCGGCTATATAGGGCTCGATAGGAACTGTCAGCGGACATCGTCCGATCAGAGACAGTTCCTCAAAGAACTATCTTTAGGGTAATAAGACAGGTATCTGTGTCTAATCGGCATTAAAGATGGGTTCCCAGCAAAGTATTTATCGTGTGGTTATTGCCAATAAAAGTAAGGCAATTTTGGTACCGTATATATTGAAAGTAGAGATATCCAATCTTACTAGAAAAATACTGGATTCCCTGAAAAGCACTCATTGAGCGTATACAGGACAAAAATGTAGGGGTTCCCCTAATCAACAGCCCGACGATTAGGGCTATCCCCACGCGCGACGTCGAAGGCTGCATGAGTACATTGAGCGCCCAGTGTACACATTGATAAACTACATAAAGAGTTAGACCTACAACACTTCCTGAGATAACAATCACGGAAAAAGACGCAGGCAGTGGATAATCCGAGAATTTAATTAGGATTCAATATTTGTAATAAATAGTCAGCGGTTACAGACAACATCGTCTTGTGTATGTAATGAACTTTCACCCGTCTCCGCCCGCGGTTGCCATAGGGAGGGAGAGGGGTATAATTGGCAACAACAGTGTTTTGAGAAGGATTTGAAGCAAAATTATGATAAATTAATTAGTTTGAATATGTTTTTAGTCCTAATATATCATCAAATCACCCAGTTTGTACCCGGGAAAACAACTTTAATCAAGTATTTGCTGTGTACCTGTTTTATATAGTCTTGTTACATTTTCATATTTTATCATTGCTTGGTAATGACCAGAGAAACCTAGTCGAAACGTCGTTCAGTAATAAGCAGTATTTTTTCGAGAAAATTGTGACCTGTATATTCCAGCTGAAGCCATTGAAACAATAAAATCAAAGTTATCGCGTACCAAAACATCAACCAATCAAATTGCTTTTCTTTACTTAGTCTAAGCAAAAACAAATGCTCATTTTTGACTTCCATCCAGACATTCGCCTAATAAACGCCTACACTGAGCCTGAACATTGCAGCTCAATAAAAATGATTTACTGTGACCTAAAACAAGTGTGACAGACAGACAGACGGGCGGACAGAGCCATTTAATAGTCCCCATTCCTTCTTTGAAAGGCTGACAAAATAAAGAAAACGATTAATAATCATGCGATCGTTTATCTAATATTTGAATACATATGATTAGCGAGTGAGAATATATGTAGAAACACGTCTGACAATTTAACCCGGCATATTAATCACGTGAGGGTTAGTAACCAAATTAATACTTTCTAAATTCTACTGAGATAACAACTACTATAGACAAGACTAGAACTATTTTAATGCTACAAAAATCAGTCAAGTATTAAAGCATGACACATGACTTATTCTCTGGGCAACACCGATTATAGTTCTCGCTATTATTATCGATTGTGTTAAGTTCGGTTCATACTACATCCGTATCCGTAAATACGTGCGTGAATACGTACTAGTATACTTTATTTGTTTTTAGAGAAAGGGTTGAAATGGAATCGGGCACGTATATTGCGCACAAAAACCAATGCGTCTGTTAAGTCGGGTTGATTGCTCCCAGAGCGTATTTTTGTAAAGTGCGTCCGGCATTTCGGCTAGTCAGCCGAGTTTAGCCAATCAACGAGTACTTTCCCCTTATTACATATCTCCCAAAATAGAAACTCGATCTATTCCAAGAAAAATCTGGTGTTGTGGATTTGCGTAGTCTTGCGAAGAACACAACATGGACAAGACAGAAAATAATCATCCTTGTGGGGAGAAATCCCATACTATATGACAAAACAGAAAACAATTACAAAGACACAACCATATTTCTTCGTTCTTTGTAACAGTTCGTGGACCCCCTACTCTCCTTTTTCTCTTTCGCCTTTGGGTCCACAGACACAAGAAAGAATTCCTCTGTGTCACTGTCAGACTATATGATTTCAAATGACAATATGTTATCTCTGACAGACAATTCAGCCTTGAAAGCCGAACGTTTTCGCGTTTTCTATTTGAACGGGAAAACGCGGATACGGATGCGTTTACGGATGTAGTATGAACCGCGCTTTACAGAGAATCACTTACGAATTATCTCTGTCACAGATGACTGTCTTGAACACATGCAATGACACCACGCGGCTTCAATCATTGGCTCATGCATTGTTTACACTAGACGTAACTACTATGGGCAAAATGATGCCTTTTAACTCATTTTAATAGCCATTTACACTAAATAGGAAATACTTTTTAACTACAGATACTTCAAACGTCTTTACTTATTTTTCTAATACATACTAAAATGGGGGACTAATTAAGTCGCGTCGATTTCATCCTTATCAGTGATTGTAACAGCCTAGCGAATATTCACTGCTGATCAGCGTGGAATACACTTACTAAACCATCGCTGATCAAGATGTAAGTGACAAATGGAGATAGTTAATCAAGAAATGAGCCTTAATCTGCACGGGGCTGCAAGCCGCGTTTTTCGGGTTGGAAGAAATGGGTGATGATGTTATCTACGATATCATTAAGTTCTCGCAAAGCCTCGTTTTTATCCATTCCTGTACTCTTATCAGGGCAATGCTCTGTATAATATTTAATTTTTGGCTCTGTGCCACTGGTACGTAGGGTGGAGACACATCCGTTCTCAAATGTAAATGTTATCATCTGACTGCTGCTAGTTGGCAAGTCTGGTATGTTACCAGGTTTGCTACTGTCGAAACCAGCACCCGTCAAATCACGAACATGTCGTATTTTGTACGGACCACAAGACGTTGGGTATTTGCCCTGACCATTAAAGTTCCTCAGATGATCAAACATAGATTCTATAACTTTCTTATCGTGGCATATAAAATATGAATTGTTCGAAAGGTGGTGTCCATACTTTTCGTAGATTCTTTCCAACTGTTGATTTAGAGATGAGCCGCTTCTATGCAACTGAAACACAAGTTCTGCAGCTGTCACCGCAGCCGATATTCCATCCTTATCTAACACATTGGTACCAACCATAAATCCGATTGCCTCTTCAAAAGCAAAAAGAACAGTTTTGCCTTCTTTCATCAAGTCAACAGATTTATTGCCCATCCATTTAAAACCCGTCAATGTTTCTACAAAGTTAAATCCTTCGACACTGCCTATGGATTGCAATATTTTAGAAGATACGGTACTAGCCAGCATATAAACATCTGAGGCTGGAACTTCGGGATGTTGTTGTTTAAATGTTTCCCAGCACCAACAACCAAGTAAAGCTCCAATTTCGTTACCAGTAAATATTTTCCACTCACCATTCGGTAATTTCTCTGCAATGGCCAATCGATCAGCGTCTGGGTCGTTGGCAAGTATAACTTTACTATTGTTTTGATCCGCCGTTTGCATGGACAATAATAGAGCACCCTTTCCCTCCTCGGGGTTTGGGTATTTAACAGTGGGAAATTCTGGATCCGGCTCCACCTGCTCCTTTACAGCAATTACCTCCTTAAAACCACTAACACGAAATGCTTCTTTGATGTAATGGTAGCCAACACCATGCATCGCTGTGTATGTAAACAAGGGTGCATCTTTATTAATGTCTTTACTTATCGTTAAACCTCTAATTCCATCATTATATTTCTGGTATATTTCGGCATAAGGATCTTTACATAGATTAGAGGACAAGAGATCGGTGTTCCAAGAATTATCCCACGGTTTTAAATTTTCCCTAATTCCTTTGGAAATGCCTTTATCAACAGGTGGGATGATTTGAGCCCCATTTGCCCAATAAACTTTGTAGCCATTGTCTTCTTTTGGGTTGTGGGAGGCAGTAACCATAATGCCACAAGCTGCGCCATAATGCGTTACACCGAATGGAACGTATGGAGTTGGGCAAACTTGAGAGAAAACATACACTGGTATTCCTTGACTCACGAGAACCGTTGATGTCAGCTCACTCCATCGTTTGCTGTTGTGTCTTGCATCATACCCAATGACAACACCCATCGATTTGGCATTTGGACATGTATCCAATAAATATCGTGTTAGACCTTGTGTAGCTTGAATAATTGTCAGGTCGTTCATCATGGAATTTCCCGCTGCCATTCGAGATCGCATTCCCGCGGTGCCAAATTCTATCCTATTCATTAGTCGTGTGTGAAGCTCGGTCACATTCTTTGAATCAACAAGTTCTTGTATTTCATTTCTTGTTCTGTCATTCCTATCCCAATCGAGCCATTCTTGTATTTTGGCATCTAATGCTGGATCTCCGGACGAAAAGACCATCTTGTACTACTGTCACGGTGCACAAAATTAATATTTACTTACTATGATCTGCGCGGGTGACGGATTTGATTTACTAACGGTGTAGGAAGTGTCTCATAAAAGGACGTCGTGAGGTTACAACCTTCAACTTGAAACAGGCCGTCACCTCGATTTGCGGATATTGTTTTTGTTGGATTCGGTAGGCACGTTTGTCCAGCCCTTAAAGGCTTTCACCCGCTTTTCTAGTCTAAATAAGATGTGATGATGAATAATTATTGTTTATATGTTGAATATCTTATTATAATACTACAATATTATCTTACTTTCTTGTAACTGCCAAATCATTATATTCGTCGGGAAACAGTTTTACAAGTAAGGTAAGATATTGCTATCATTATTATATATAATTGATTTCTGAGTCGGCATATGAACCAATCATTTATTATGGCTTTCACAAATAGGATCCAAGAACTGGTTGATCCATTAATAGATGATAACTGCAACTGATTTGCACAAAAGTCGGCTTATTACCCCCAAGCACGGATGCCTCTATAAATCGGCTATGGGGAATAAAGTATTTAACAGAAATATATGAGCCTGGACAACCAAATTACTCTTTGTAAAGGGAAATTACTCCACTTGCAAGATGGCGACCGATGGCGAAAGCGTGGATGTTGATCTTCACGAAGAAAATGGTCAGACAACCAAAGAACCCAAGAGTAAAAAGCATGATTCTGGTACCGCAGACTTAGAGAAAGTAACTGACTATGTTGAGGAAGCAGAAATTTCGTCCCAAAGTATCGGAGATGTTATGAAAGCAGTGAGTGACCAACAGAAATTGGAGGTGGCTGAAAAACAAGTGAAGGAAAAAGAACTCACAAAAGTCAAAATAAATAAAGATGATGTGGATATCATTGTTAATGAAATGGAGATTTCAAGAACGGTTGCTGAAAAAACTCTTAGGAAACACAAGGGAAATCTTGTTGAGGCTTTAGTGGCATTAACTGATTAATAGTGTCTGTAATTAAGTCTTCTACCAAAGCAAACCCATTTGTTGATTCTGACCATAAATCCAGCACCGTGTAGTATTGTTTACGAACTGAATTAAACATCATGCCAGTCAAATTACTTGTTCAAAAAACTTAAAATCAATACATTTACGTCTGCGATTTGTGTAATCATTTCAGTGACCTATCAAAAATGTATTTAAATACTGTGTAACCTACCTTGTTTTGTATGTAGTTATAATTACACAGTGTAAAAAAAAAGAACAATTGTAATGAATGAACTGAACATTATCATAATTAAGGACTTGAGAATTTGTAACATATGTTTTAAATTATATACAGTAATAACTGGAACTTCTCTATTAATAATATCTAAGAACAAAATGTCCAGTTTCTTTTATAGTTTATTGTATGTTTTCATTTTATAATAACCTGCATAAATCATAATTTTAACACCTGTCATTTATTTCTATAAAGTATATTTACATGTCTTTATTACAAAAACATGTTATTAAACACATGGAAGTTGATAACATAAAAAGTAGGCAAAATCGTCAATATGAATATCTAGATCTTCACTTTACAACAATTAAGACAAAGGCATCTTGACTGTAATTGACTGAAAAATAAAAATATTAGAGACATTTATTAGCAACATGATTACAAGTTAAAATTCTCAAGGGACAGCGTAAGCTTAAAAATATAAGTTTCTAGTTTGTATGTCAAGTGTGTCCACATTCCGTGTCAAGTGTGTCGCACATTGAATACTGATATGTGATACATTTATTATAAGTCCTTATTCACATGTTGAACCCCAATTCAATTTTGTGGTATACATGCATTTTGATGCATTATCCAAAATTGTGAAACTTTCAAATCTGTTAATTCAGTTTTGAATATTTGTTGATTTCAAAAAATTAATTTAAAAAATATTTTTTCAAGAGCCAAAAATAACTAATCAAATGCCATTAGTTTAATACTTGGTTTATGTCTCGAAAATAGCAATTACTATTCTAAGCTTTTTCACAAATATTCAAACAAACCTTATTACAGAATGGACACTCTCCATAAATTGTATTGAAACTTTGTCTGGTGGAAGGAAGTGTTCTCAACCACTGAAAATATATTATGAACCATGTTGTTAGTGTTACTGATATACATTGAACAAGGTGCCAAAACACTACGTTGGGGGTGTTAGATCATACATGTAGCTTACGAACAGTTTCCTATTGTAAAATAAAGTTCATAATCCTTTATAAGATTATAATTAAACATGCATTATGTAACATTTAGATAAACACCTGACAGTTCTCGCTATGATAGTTAACAAGCCACCAGTGAGGCTGATGTTCCCTGTCGGAATCCCAAAATAATTAGATGACAGACACCTATTAATTCTTGCAAATTTATCTTTTTCAAAAGTATCGAGTAATCAAACTGATTATCTATGCTTAGTCTAAGCATAAAATGTTCATGATCAAACTAAGTAAGGTTTTGAAGTACCTGGTAGTGAAACTATGCACTTAAGTTTCATCACTCTCCATCGGTTAGAATCAAAGCTATCTTGTCCCAATGCAACAACCAATGTAATTACTTAGCACTGAAGAGCTTGCAGCAGGAAATAGTGATCATTTGCCTAATGAACATCCAAACCACCATTAAAAGCAGAGTTGTTATGTTCCAAAGTCTTGACCAATCAAATTGCTTAGCAATTCTCATCATCGCAATAAGAGTTTCATCACTATCACCCATTTAGAACCAATGTTACCGTGTTCCAAAGTCTCAACCAATCAAATTGCTTATCTCTGCTTAGCCTTAGTGGAAAATGTGCATGACAGAAGTCTGTCAGGGCATTCACCTAATACTAATAGACACCTACACCAAGTTTTAACATTCTAGCTCAATTAGAAGGAGAGTTATTGTGTCCCAAAAGGAGTGACAGACAGATGGAGACCGTTGGAAGACCTGCCTTTTGACAAAACAAAAGATGGTGAAAAGAGAATGTGTTGTAAATTTCAACTACTGAAAATATATTATGACCCTGTTGTTATTAATAAACATTGAACATATATCATCAGGGTGCTAAAAGAGACACAACTACATTCAGGGTATTACGTCATATCTTACGATCTGTTTTCAAGTAAAAATAAAATTCATAATTAAATCATTAACCGCAAATCTTATTTGAATCTGTTCAAAATCTAGACCATTCGACAACATCAAGAGTTGACTATGGTCTAGGAAAGCTATAAAACTGTCTAATTAAAAATTTATAAAACATTTATAAGGCCTAAGAAAGTCCTGGCAATAGACAGATTCAGCTCTTGAATAATGCTACTGTAATAAAACTAGCACAGAGGGACGTTAATTATCCCCATCTTACTACCTAAATAAATAGATAACATCCATTAATTAATTGCACAATTATCTTTTTATAAAGCATCAACCAGGAAATTCTCATCAACAAACTTAGTCAAGGCATTGATGTGATGAAATTATACTAAGTTTATAACTTTCACTAAATAAGAATCAATTGTTTATTACTCTGATTAACTGGAGTAGAAAATGCTCATTATCAAACAAAGTCAAAGTATATGTTCAAACTAAGTTTCATCACTCAATTTGAATCAAGTTATCTTTGTCCAACTAGGTCAATACTCAAGACCTGCATCTAATGCAGCAAAATTTCTGAATTATTGAATAATATTGAGGTGAATTTATGTATAAAGTGATGTTTTAAATTCACTAAATATTATTCTTGTAGTAATTAAACATCATATAGTTTCCACATTTTCCTTTGTAAACACAAATATTTTTTTTTAGATATATCTTTGTACCAGTAAAGGAGTTATCATGTGGAGAAGTTAATTAAACCAAAATAATTTGTCTCCTATACATGCAGATGCAGTTCCATGTGACTCAGATAATTGTTACATATGGGACTCTTTGTATAGTCAGTGGAATGTTACGTATGTATAACAAAATTTGTACTAAGATACAATGTAAAGTTATTTTTGAAGTCTGTGAGGAAAAGCAGAATAATTACCAGTTTGACACAATACAGAGCAAGGTTAATCATTGCTAAATGTAGTTACTTCCCTTTATCTAAAATCGCTGAATATTAAAATGAGTTTCATTTTTCTGACCAACTTGTATAATTAAGTCGATCATACTCAATGCAGTGGCATACCTCTATTTCTAATTTAAGTGTCAAGGGCTCTTTTACATGCACGTCAATGTGTACCAGGGACCTTGAGTTTTCATTGCATCTCAATAATGGACATTATCCTTAACAGGCTCCCCAGACTGCACCACTGTGCTGGAAAATCCAGAGGAACTCTCTCAGTCGAGATTGATTCAGGCGCGGATCCAGAGGGGGGGGGGGGGGGGTCCAGGGGGTCCGCCCCCCCCCCCGCTCAGGCTTGAAAATTTGAAACTTAAATCTATGCGATTTTATTGGCGATTTTTAGACCTGTAATTTTGGAATTTACCTTCCGGAAATACGTCAGAATGCACCAAATTGAATCTAATTTGCCAAATTTTTCTGGGGGAGGACCCCCCCCCCTTATTTTGTTGAGTGCCTTCGCCTAAGCAATTAACAAACATAGACCCCCACCCCCTGCAAAAATCCTGGATCCGCGCCTGTGATTACGTCACTATTCTGCTCTCACCAAATCTGTTCTCTGTCACGGTTACAATTACATCAATTCTGAACATTCAAGCAGGCTTCTATTGACATATTTTTTTTTATATTATAAAGAAAGTAAATAACAAAGATGAATTGAGGTTGCTACATATACCTCATATAAACATATCCTATGAAATGGTTGTCCACATCGTTTGTCATCACATACAATGTCTGGTGTAAATTGTTCCAAACGGTAGCAATAACAAATACCACATTCTACACTAAAATCCTGAAATCAAATCCAACATTCATACATCAGTATTTTAAAATGTTTTTAAAATGGTAGAGGAAAATATGAAATATATAGGGACTAAAATCAATTATAAAACGACTATTTCATATACATTGAACACCTGATATTCTGATTCATATTGATATATTAGCCGAGTGTGTCCGGTTTGCCAAAGGCATCACTAGATTTCTAGAATTCATTAGCTAATCACCACTGATGTCAAGAAGTCACATGATTGTTTGAAGACATGGGAAGCCATGGTTAATAGTGATGTGAAATATGATGTAAGCGACTGGTGAATCAGGCTGAGAATTTACCTAGTGTGTCCACTCATTCACTAAATAAATTCCGCTCGATTTAGGGGTCATTAGTTGTGTGGTCAGTGATATTTATTTTTTGTGTCCATTGATCGAGAGTAGATTAAAAGAGAAACCAACACAGTAATTGGAAAGTAGTGTTCCTCAACCTTTGCAATATATTGTGATTTGATAAATATTTTCAAAATTCATAAGCCTTGAATACCTGATGGGAAAAAAAACAAATTAAAATAGCCTTACTTCTTTTTTCGAGTTGGTTGGAGAGGGAAATTTAATATCAAGAACTGTCTCTAGATTAACTAATAAATGTCTTGATATATCCCTGAAAAAAGTAAAATCTGTAAATCATAGAATTAATGTAAGTAGATATTATACAATGTGTCGATCAGTATTTAATAAGTGGGTTAGGTAGTTCTATTTTTTATATCTTTCTTCCTTTTGTAGAGGAAACATGCCAGACAATGAAACTTTATTCAATATTAAAATAATGGATATAAGGAAACTATTAAATTTAGTTGTATATTTGCAAATTAATTCATCTTAAAAGTAGTAAAGATTAAATTACCATCTGTATAAATTCTGGTTCAGGTTTTCTTTCAGTGGATTTATAATTTGATCAGCACCTAGAAACACACACTCTGGAAAAACCTTAGGTTGTTTTGGATCAACAGTGATTTGTACAGAAGCATTTGTACCTTAAATATTAGATATCATCAATAGTATGAATGAAAGTGATCTATCTCATTGTTTTTCTCTTATTCATTTAACACTAACAAAGAACTACAAGCTGCTGCCAGGCAGGATACACCCACATTTTGCTAGAGATGGATAGTGAAAAACAATCAAGGGCCATAATTCAGGAAGCTACAATCTGATATGTGCGAATATCGACAGGGCCAAGATCTTTGCGTTATAAATATATATTTCAAGTTTCATCAAAATCAGATCAAAATTGTGACTTCTAGAGTGTACACTATATTGCGTACAAGGGGCGGTCATTTTGTCTGGCAGTTTTAGTCTCATTTTCACGAAATCTATATTCAACCAACCTTAAGGTGTAAAGGTGATATATACTAGCGTTTTTTTTTTTTAAATCTGATAATAATTGTGACTTCTAGAGGGACCAAAAGCTACAATGTAATTTTTTGTACAATCAGGGGCCATAACTCAGGAAGTTACAATCTGATGTGCATGAATATGACAGCAAGATCTTTGGGTTATAAACATGCATTTCAAGTTTCATGAAAATCTGTTCAAAATTGTGATCCCTACAATTATATGTTCACAAGCTGAAAACGTGAATTTTAGTACAAATCCAGGGCCATGATCCATAAGTTACAGTCTGATACATGCCAGTATCGAAAGGAACTGAGATCTTGGGCTGATAAACCTATATATCAAGTTTCATTTAAATCGGATAAAAATTGTGACCTCTAGAGTGTTCACATTTTGGACGGACAGGGGCGACAACAATATATATCCACATGAAAATATGGGCGCATAAAAATGCACCATGGTATTGGGTGACAAAGATATAGATAACATGAAACTGTAATTATGTTAACACATTGAAACCAACTCACTTGACTGAAAAATATTTCCAATCACTAAATGCCACTGAAGGATTATGAAATAAGGTGTTTACAGAATTAGCCTACTGCTTAAAAAGATTTGGGATTTCAGGCTGTCATCTTGTAAAATTTCAGATCTTACTTGTTCAGATATAACACTGTAAGTCAGTATTAAACCAAAATTTAGTAAAAACAAGCCGACTTCTACTTCATCTTTGAAAATAAACATTAAATTACATTGAGCTTACTCCATCAGTTATGGAAATAACACCAATTAGATCAACCCAACTTAAAGCTTTCTTTTAATTTAAATTTATGGATTTAGCTCTCTCAGAATAGCATGGTTTACATACTCAATAAATAATTATATTTTCTGATGGCAACTATAAAATACACGCACATCAACAAAAACCTTATTTTTCCTGTGTATTTAAGGTTCCTGAAAGATACTAATTAGCTTTGGAAACCATCTCAAGGATATGGTCAATGAGGTCACATTTCCAATATGAATATTCCCTGGACAATTTGGACAGTTTATTGATTTGGATACTTTTTTACTGAATTAAATGGAAACAGTATGGGTCCTGGGACTAACCAATAGCTATTCTTCTATGGACTGCTGCATAAGTGGGTTTTTCAGGTTCTAAAACCCATGTACAGGTGTCAATCTCTTCCATTTCATCCCAGAATTCTTCGTAGTTTTTCAGCGTAGATTCAAACTCATTAAATAAGTTAACAAGACCATCCTGAAATAATTAATTACCAGTGCAATGTATCCAGTGATGTATCTAATTTGCCTGTCTCACTTTTACTGAAGTGTAAATGAATTATACCAAAATTAAACAATCATCCACAAGAAATAAATAATTTATAGATTAATTTACAATAAAATTATATACCTCTTTATTCCAGTGGAAGAGGGATTTGCATGGTAGATATGTAGTGGTGACAGGTGCAGCATTTATACACTATAAAATAAAAAAAATAAACGTTTGTTGCAAGCTCAATATACATATTGAATATTAACCATATCTTTCTTTTTTTTTGTATTAGACTGAATCAGGCAATAGAAATCTAATCCTGCCCAAAGAATTCCATAATTGATTGACAAGCTCAGAGGACTCGCCTACATTGAACATTATCAGGACATACCTGGGAATTTAACTTTATATTCAATAAATGTTCCCTCTGTTGACTGTCCAATGCCTTTAAAGTAACACTATGAAAACTTGTATCTATGGCAACAAGTCTGAAAATATAAGTGTAAGACCAAATTAATTACTTAGTTTGTCATGACTAAATCTTGGGTTGCTACATTAGGAAAAGGTTCCAAAATAGTAAAAACCTGGAATGTGGGGTTCAAGATATGTGAAGTTGATATATATGTTATTAATAAATTTAGGAATAATGTTTATATTCCTGATGTACAAACTTTAAATAAAGATATGTGGTCATATTGATATCACTCACTAGAACAGATACAACATCATAAGAGTTCTTGCTATCATACAATTTATTATGTTGAGTTAGTCGGGTGTCTATTTCATTTCTGGCGGGGTTGGGTGGTCTAACTTGTGCACTTTTGAACACTGATTTTAACAATATTTTATGTTTATTAAGTACATACATTTTAGATCATTGAGTCAAGTGGCATTGTTCTTGTCTGAAGTTTGCATGTGAAAAGAATTAGGGTGAACTATTCCACCTCTTAAGTTTTCTATGAGTCCTCTGTTTTAATACCACTGCTAGTGCTAAACACCCCTGCGCACAAGTGAATTATTGAAATGTATGTAGTCCAAAAATAATTTAGTTTGAGTCAAGTGGACATTCAATCTGATTAAAACACAGATCCATTTTCGTTTCGTTTTTTATAGTTCAAAATTTCGTTTTTACTTGTCTTTACTACTCTTGGATCTGGATGACTTGTTATTCAACTCGCGTTCTACCTGAAATGAGGGGTCAGCCAATCAAATGGTCTGTCGAATCGAACTGTGGGTAGATATTACCAGCCAATGACGTCTATACTAACACCAGCGGATAGAAATCAAAACAAAACAAAAGTAGATTTTAAAAAGCATGGCGGTCGCTAATTGGTTAATCGAATAAATGACGTTATCGGGTCAAATGTCCCGTGCTTGATACCTGACGTCTTAGAACGTGAGCTCCCACTATAACTTGTTAGATCTACATGAGTGTAGGCCATCAAAAGTATAAAAAACGAAACGAAATATAGATCTATATTTTAATTAGATTGGTGGACAAAACTGGACATTAAACTCCATTTTCAGCTGTCTTTCATTTCTTTATCTGTGGATGGACTGTCTCTTAACATAAATAACTAAGCAGAAGATGAGAATAACTTACTTGTGCCATCCTATTTTTTCTATTTCAGAAACAATATGACTTGTTAAATTACATGTGACATCCGGTGATTCCTCATACTTTATCTTGCTTTCCTTTAATTTAATAAAAAGACCATATAATAATACTGTTGATTAACATTAAACTGGCTTCTTTGCATAAACTTCAGTTATAACTATTAGCAAAGATACAAATTTGGGGAAGATTTGACCATAACAAACAAAAGAACTTTGTATGCATGACATTTAAAGGTTGGTAAGTAATCTGAAATGCATCACCAAGAATGGAATTAAGAATTGAACTTCTGTCTGCAAAATGACACTCCGCAATTATAGTCTGCAAGTCTACCTGTCAAAACAACATTCATTACAATAGTTTAATCACACAGCCAAACATCTTCATTGACATCACAAACATCACCTGTTTAGAGGAAAGTAAGATATGTGTTTAGAAATTACAACAAGGCTCTTCTATTTTGTAAAGGTTGCATTCGACTTTCAAATTTGTCCTGTAATCTTCTGCCATCATTATCCCAGAGCAGAACAGTAGGACGTTAACGTGATTTCATTTTATTTCCTGTATTTTTATATTCAGTTATGATAAATTTATCATTTAACACTTAACTGGTTATATGAACAAATAAAATGCATTTGTTTAAATTTCACTTATAAAGTACAAATATCTGGCATTAATAGGATGATATATAAATTAAATTTTAGTTGCAGAAGTGCCTTACCACTGATGTGTGATAGATAAATATGGTTATGGCAATAATAATACCCAGGTGTACAGAACAATAATGAAAATATAATGACATATAATACTTATAATCTTTATAAGCATCACAGATGTATGGTACTGTGACTGTGAAACAAAAACTAATGTGTTTCTGGTTCAACAAAGTCAAATGTAGAATTTGTCAAGTTGTCAACAAAGATTAGAGTGGAAAACAAATATGCCCCACATATTTTGCAAGAGATGGACGGGAAACAGGGAAAATCATTATGACTCATCCTCTCATAGTCCAACTGCTTCACACAGAATTAGAGTTTTGATGAGCACCAAAATCAAACACATTTCAAGATCTTTTGATCCATAACATATTGTTTAAGTTTCTCCAGGACCGGACAAAAGCGTAGCCCTGCATAAAAAGCAGGGGCTTTAACTGCAGAATGGAAGGTCTGTACCAATATCTAACTCATCCACGAACTATTGATCCTAAACACATTTAAAGTTTCCTCTGAACCAGACAAAAACTGTTGCACCTGGAGGGTCCACAAACTTTGTACATATTTCACATTTTGCGATTCAAGTCGGACCGAAATTGAACTACTACAAGAGAGCCTGATCATTAATATATTATAACATATGTTTTAAGTCTAGAGAGTCCTCAACCTTGGTATCTGCAAAGAATTAGGGGGTAAATCAAGAATGGAAATTATCGAAAGTGTTCATTTCTGATGGAAAGACAGGCCAATAGAGAATGATGAAAATCATTTTAATGCTCCCAATCCATCAACACTAGAAATCGCTGAAAATCAATAGGCTTCCTCGTCTCATGACCTTAAACACTGTGTATAAATTTAAAGTCAATCGGATATTAACGGACGGACAGATGGACGGAAAAGGGCGATGACTATATACGACCACATTTCAATGTGGGCGTATAAAAAGAATTACATTGGGCCCACTTCTACTGAGTGCATGAAAATCAATGAACGGGCATTGTCCTTGAATCAATTTTTTTGTAATCGAGAGAACCATTTAATTTTTCCACAATTTATGGCATAGATTCCACACTGATTCTAGAAAAATCAATTCAAAATAATGGTCTGTTGTAAAATAAACCTTACAAAACTATTAACATATCCAATAATAACCAAAGTCTATATGACAAAACAAACATTTACTCATATGAATCACCACCCATTTTGCCCAATAAATTTATAGATAGAAAATAAAATATCATAACAAGCGCCTTAACCATGAACACAATGACTGAAGACAGCCATCAGATTGCTACAATTGATCACTTAACAACGCATAATAAAACCCTCAATATTCCTCAGTTAGCTGGAGCAGAAATAAACATAGGGAATTAATACCCCAATAATAAGTCAATATTGAGCCAACCATCAATGTATTGATTGTTATATCATTAATATAGATCTTATTGTTGAGTCGATAAAAGATTTTACATGTTTCTAGAAAAATGTACGCAATTCCACACACTACAGGAATGTGTTATTGACATGGTAAAAATTCTACCCACAATATGATGAATATAATTTACGTCAAACTCTAATGGAGGCCCATGTTAGTTCATAAAACTAAATCGTAATTTAAAAATTTACATTTTTTAGATTTAAATACACCCACACAGCAGCCATGTGTCAAAAAACAGATAGCAATAAACTGCAGCTTATCCAAAAGCAAAACCTGGATGCTCCCAAAGAAAGCTGATCGCTAATGCTTCACATCAAAAGTAAAAATCAAAAGGTTCAAACCAAAATTGAATAAAATCTGTTCAAAATGAGTGCACAAGGTTTTCAGAAAGGCAAAGTCAAGTATAACTCTGAAACATAAGGTTGCTAAATGCTGAAAATTGATAGGGTTTGTCCACTGATGTGACAGAGGTGACGGCATAATATGTTGGTATATAAAAATAATTGAAGTTTTTTAAATGACTGACCCAAATCTGTTTTGGTTCTACTCTTCTAATTTTAGGAAATCACTATTTAAACATTGATAATATATATTTTTAAATTAATTTAAATGCATTTACGTAAACAGACAGGAATAGGGATGGCAAAATCAATGATATCATGAAATATGGTAATTGATCAGACACTCCCAATTATACTATCTTTATTGTGAATTCATTCAGAAGTCTCATATCAATCCGTACTAGAACTGCGTAAAAGCAATACGTCAGGTCACACCTTGTCATGTCAACCATCAATTGAGTATAGTAACATCCCTTCCATAATCTATTAAAGTGGAAAGATATATCATTTTGACGTCTTAATAAACTGATAGTAATACTTCAAGACCAAACTTTTTGCTATTACACAAAAACACATACTTATGGAATAACACAAATAATAATTTTTGCTATTAGTTGTTAGAAGATGTCAGGGTCATCATATGTGCAAGGTTATGGGTCATTGAAAGGTGAGGGGACCAGATAGTTGGTTAAAGGGGAAGAAAATTCAATTCGATCTGGAGGGAAACGAAATCAAAATTAAAAAAATAAATTGCCAGGCAACGAAACATACGCCCACACAGCAGCTAAATCGTCCGGGCAGTCAACAAGGGTTGTTGCATTTTAAGTGATCCTCACGTGACATTTCCGATGATGAAGTAGTATAATATATTCAACCATTCTTCATTAAGACAGCGAGCTGGACAGACGTGTTCTTGTTTCATTAAAAAGGTAATAGTTTATTTTACTTAAAATACCTTGGTGGTATATTGATTTTGGCTTAGGTAGCCAATAGCCTAGGTGGCTTATTGATTTTGGCTTAGGTAGCCAATTGCCTTGGTGGCATATGATATTGATATGGATTTTGGCTTAGGTAGCTTGGTAGCTTGGAATACCTTGGTGGTATTCAACTTTTACTGATCGAAGTAGGAAAGCCTTGGTGGCGTTAAATTATTTGTGGCAAAATTAGTAATTTTCAGTGAAGAAATTTATTAAGAGAAATTGAATACACAAAAGACTACTAAGCGTCTTATTTGTGTGTAAATCGTTTTCATGCTTGATACTGGATAAGTAGGTCAGCGCACGTGTTTGTATTGAATTGCATTTTCGCCAGCGATGATCGGGGGGTTTAAACAAGTGAGTTGTGACAATGAGGTGTGATCACTTAGTCTGATTCTGTCGCATTTGTTTTGTTTAGATGATGGGTGTAATGATTTGTATGTATCTAGATGGGATTTTTCTTACCACTAACCCGTGGGACACTGATGCCTTTAGTGGATTTCTTATTCACGTGGGTCAGGGGTGAGGGATTTCTGTCTCCTTGTGTGATTTGATCTGGTTTAGTTCTAGTATTTTGATATGTTTTTTTAGAATGAAATGTATTATCACTTCAGGGAAAGTATTAACAGTATCCGTGTTCATTTGTACCAGAATGGGAGAGAAGGTGTACCTGCGATCTTACTTTGATTTCAGTCCGAACTAAGCCAGAGTGGATTACACCGAGGACAGGACTCCCTCATCGCCTGACTTACACCTGAACAAGTGTTACTTAACAAATTTACTTCAGTTATTTGATTTTTCTGAATTTATTTGAGATGGAATAAAGAAAATTCTTGTAATGTTTTGATATTTTTTGTTTTGAGTATTGGGAATAGAGGGTGATATGTTGGCCTAATATGATTGAATGGGGGTCGTGAGATAGAATATTTTATCGCATTATTGCTCCCCAATACTTGATACTTCTGGAAGCTGGAGGAACTGACATGGTGAGGATTGGTGTAAATCACCAGAAAAACATAATTCAAACTCACCCATAACTACGGTGTAACTGTGATATAATCAAACGTTTTTTAAATCGGATAATAATTGTGACCTCCAGAGAGACAACAAGCTAAAAAGGGTGATTTTTTGTACAATCAGGGGCCATAATTCAGGAAGTTATGATCCGATATGCACAAATATGCAATCAAACCAAGATCTTTAGGTTATAAACATGTATTTCAAGTTTCATCAAAATCAGTTCAAAATTGTGACCCCTATAGGGTCCACAACCTTGATATAACATATTTTCACACTATTCGCGTAGAAACGGCATCCATTTTATCCGTCAATTATGGTCCAATTTTCACGAAATTCAAATTCCTCTTCAGTACAATGTAACGGTGATATAATCAAACGTTTTTTTAAATCAGAAGCGATTTTTCTGACAATCAGGGGACATAATTCAGGAAGTTACGATCGGATGGGTGCAAATATCAAAAGGAACCAAGATCTTTGGGTTATAAACATACATGTCAAGTTTCATCAAAATCGGTTCAAAATTGTGACCTCTATAGGTTCCACAAGCTAACAAGATAGGCTGGCACTGCCAGGCAGGATACGCCCACATTTTCAAAGATGGATAGAGAACAAGAAATACCGAAAGTGATTTTTCCTACATCATTAAGTTAGAATTTGATATGTGCAAATATCAAAATGAATCAAGATCTTTGGGTTATAAAGGTGCATTTCAGTAGGCTCCAAATTCGACTGGGGATCATGTTGCTAAGTGGGTAAGAAATTCGAACTCAACCTTCCTTACGGTGTAATGGTAATATAATCAAACGTTTTTTTAAATCAGATAATAATTGTGACCTCCAGAGGGACCAAAGGCGATTTTGTGTCTAATCAGGAGCCATAATTCAGGAAGTTACGATCCGATATGCGCAAATATTGAAAGGAACCAAGATCTTTGGGTTATAACCATGAATTTCAAGTTTCATCAAAATCGAATTAAAATTGTGACCGCTACAGGGTCCACAACCTTGATATACCATTTTTTAACAGTATTCGCGTACAAACGGCGGCCATTTTGTATGGCAATTTTCGTCTGATTTTCCTGAAATTCGAGGGACCACAAGCTAAAAAGGGTGATTTTTCGGAACAATCAGGGGCCATAATTCAGGAAATTACATTCCAATAGGTGCAAATATCGAAAGGAACCAAGATCTTTGGGTTATAAACATGCATGTCAAGTTTCATCAAAATCGGTTCAAAATTGTGACCTCTATAAGGTCCACAACTTTGATATAACATATTTTCACACTATTCGCGTACAAACGGCGGCCATTTTGTCCGTCAATTTTAGTCCGATTTTCACGAAATTTGAACTCAACCTCCATAACCATGTAACGGTGATATAATCACACGTTTTTTTAAATCGGATAACAATTTTGACCTCCAGAGGCACCACAAGCTAAAAAGGGCAATTTTTCGGACAATCAGGGGCCATAATTCAGGAATTTGAATTTGTTGCCATTTGGAGTAAATTTAAAACAAAAACAAAAATTTGTTTCCGAAAATCGGAACTCAAAATGGCAGCTGAATAGTGATTTGAATTTTTTTGTAAAAATCCAATATGGCCACCAAATGGTTGAAAATGTTATCGAACAGGGTCTCTGAAAACAAAAGATAGTATCCATATTTAAAATGGAGACAACTATTCATGTTCAGCAAAAATCGGAATTAATCTTACCATTTTCAAGACAATTTCATACAGAACTGATAATAATCCTTCAAGGGTATACAAGATGCAACAAACTGAAACATGGGCCTTTCCTCTGGAAGTTATACACAAAAATTGCTGAAATTTGACAGCATTTTTCGTTTTACTAATTTAAATAATGCAAAAAAATTTCATACAGATCAGGTGAAGCCTTGTCATTTGAGCATTCACATTGCGCAACAAAGTAAAACATGACCCACAGTTCGAGAAGTAATTACTGTTATTGGAATTTGCTGAAATTCAATAGGCTCCTCATTTTCATTAATTTAAAGGATGCACATAAATTTCATACAGATTGGGTAGTACAAGGTGCAGTAAAGTGAAACAAGGGTCATAACTCCAGAAGAAATTTATGGAGATTATCGAAATTAAATAGAGTTCTTTATCTCACCAATGTAAACAACATATCAATTTTAAAAAAAAAAACAGAAGACAAATGTAGTTTGTAGTGTTCACAAGAAATTGTGGATGACTGACCCACGAACGGAGGCAACGACAATATACAACCACATTTCAAGGTGAGCGTATAAAAATGAAAATCTGTTGAAAAATAAGAAAGATTTGGACAATCTGAGATTATTTTTTGTCCCATCTGTAAAACACTTCCTGTTTCTCAAAAATGACCCAATTCATATTCAACAAATATTTCCATGGAGGCCAATCAGAAAAAAATAAAAAGATAGGCTGGCACTGCCAGGCAGGATACGCCCACATTTTCGAAAGATGGACAGAGAACAAGCAATACCGAAAGTGATTTTTCCTACATCTTTAAGTCCTGTATTTCATACTGTATTGGGAGCAGCCATTTAGTTGGTCAGTTCCAGTCTGATATTAATGAAATTCGAAACCGACAATGATTATGGTGTGACGGTACACAACCTAGAAATGTGACTTTTCATCAAAATCGGATAAGAATTGTGACCTGTAGAGAGTCCACAACCATGATAAAAATCGGATAAAAATTGTGACCTGTAGAGAGTCCACAACCATGATATACAAACGGCGACCATTTCGTCCGGCAATTTTGGTACGATTTTCACGAAATTAGAACTCAACCATCCTCATCAAAATCGAATTAAAATTGTGACCTAAACAGGCTCCACAATCATGATATATCATTTTTTTAACAGTATTCGCGTACAAACGGCGGCCATTTTGTCTGTCAATTTTGGTCCGATTTTCCCGAAATTCAAACTCAACCTTCCTTACATTGCAACGGTGATATAATCAAACGTTTTTTTAAATTGGATAATAATTGTGACCTCCAGAGGGACCACAAGCTAAAGAAAGGGGGATTTTGCGTATAACCAGGGGCCATAATTCAGGAAGTTATGATCCGATATGCGCAAATATCGAAAAGAACCAAGATCTTTGGGTTATAACCATGAATTTCAAGTTTCATCAAAATCGAATTAAAATTGGGACCTTTACAGCGTCCACAACCTTGATATACCATTTTTTAACAGTATTCACGTACAAACGGCGGCCATTTTGTGTGGCAATTTTGGTCTGATTTTCCCGAAATTCGAACTCAACCTTCCTTACGGTGTAACAGTAATATAATCAAACGTTTTTTTAAATCGGATAATAATTGTGACCTCCAAGCTAAAAAAAAGGCAATTTTGCGTATAATCAGGGGCCATAATTCAGGAAGTTACGATCCGATATGCGCAAATATCAAAAGGAAGCAAGATCTTTGGGTTATAACCATGAATTTCAAGTTTCATCAAAATCGAATCAAAATTGTGACCTCCACAGGGTCCACAACCTTGATATACCATTTTTTAACAGTATTCGCATACAAACGGCGGCCATTTTGTATGGCAATTTTCGTCCGATTTTCCCAAAATTCGAACTCAACCTTCCTTAGGGTGTAACGGTGATATAATCAAACGGTTTTTTAAATCGAATAATAATTGTGACCTCCAAGCTAAAAAAAAGGCGATTTTGCGTATAATCAGGGGCCATAATTCAGGAAGTTACGATCCGATATGCGCAAATATCGAAAGGAAGCAAGATCTTTGGGTTATAACCATGAATTTGAAGTTTCATCAAAATCGAATCAAAATTGTGACCTCCACAGGGTCCACAATCTTGATATACCATTTTTTAACAGTATTCGCGTACAAACGGCGGCCATTTTGTATGGCAATTTTCGTCCGATTTTCCCGAAATTCGAACTCAACCTTCCTTAGGGTGTAACGGTGATATAATCAAACGGTTTTTTAAATCGAATAATAATTGTGACCTCCAGAGGGACCACAAGCTAAAAAGGGTGATTTTTCGGACAATCAGGGGCCATAATTCAGGAAATTACATTCCGATAGCCGCAAATATCGAAAGGAACCAAGATCTTTGGGTTACAAACATGCATGTCAAGTTTCATCAAAATCGGTTCAAAATTGTGACCTCTATAGGGTCCACAAGCTAAAAACGTGATTTTTCGTACAATCAGGGGCCATAATCCATGAAGTTTTGATCCGATACATGCCAATATCGAAAGGAACCGAGATCTTATGGGGATAAACCTATATTTCAAGTTTCGTCAAAATTGGATAAGAATTGTGACCTGTAGAGAGTCCACAAACAAATTGTGGACGGACGGACGTCCGGACGGACAGGGGCGACGACATAATACGTCCACATGAAAATGTGGGCGTATAATAAAAACTCTTACTGAAACACGTAATTATGCTACCCTCCCAATCAGGTTCTTAATCCTATAAAACTGTAAGTTGGATAATAATAAATATGTACAACTTACAACAATACTGATTACTTCTTTCAGAAAGGTGTTCAAGTCTTTGCAGTGTACCAATCTCTGAATAAATATATAAATAAAATTCTATTCCTCATTCAAGTCATGATTTTTATATACCGTAATTCTTTCATTGAACTGTATAAGATTTTAAACTGGCCTTTATGATTATTCGACCACAAAATGATACAAAACATGGTAAGAAACTCTGACCTGTAGCTCGTTTTCAAGAAGAATAGTGAAACAGGCACCTGAGGTGGGTGGCAACAATAAATGTGGTCAATGCCAAGTAAATTTTGGAAATCGTTAAAGTTTGATTGGTTTCTTCCTTTGGTTGGGGGGGGGGGGGGGGGGGATGGCCGAATGGTTAGCACATGCATGTTGTATCATAAAGCTGTCATTGAGTAAACAGCGTAGTTTCGAATCCTCGGTTGTACATGACAAGGAGTACGGTTGCCTGTCCAACCTCGTGGGTTTTTCTCCCAAGTGCAAGCGAATTATTGAAATAAAATTAAACCATATGTTAGTCCCGCAATGACCTAGTTTGTGTTCAGTGGACGATAAACCCCATTTCTCTCTCTCTCTCTCTCCTTGAGTTAGCAAACATGAATGCATATAAATTTGAGTGTATAATAGCAAAGTGAGTGCATCACATATTTAATCTGTAGTGTGTTCAAGAAAAAAAAAATATAGATGGATCGCGGTGGTGATAATATATTCACATTCAATTTGATCTCCAAAAAGAACAAATACAATGTCACAGGTGGTGGTGGACCATAATTCACACAACTACAAAAATATACCTGTCGAATGATGGGCATATATTCATCTATAATCTCTTGCAATTTCCATTCACATATGATTTCTGTTTCACTCAGGTTGCTTAAAGGCACTGTCAATTTCACCCTAAATTCATTTTGCTTGGAAAAACAAAAGAAGAATCTTTAAAGATAGATGTTCCTTTAATTAGATAATACATATTCAACCCACAAAACGTTTTTTTATCTATATGTATGATATTTCTTATGACCAAGAAAATCAAATTTACCTTAATTGTTATAAGAAGCCAACAATAAATTAAACAAGCCAACAGTGAGAATGGCTGATGTCCCCCGCCTAAATCACAAAATAAATAGATGACATATTAATTAATTGCACATTTATTTTTTTCAAAAGTATGGAGCAATCAAACTATACACTAAGTTTCATCACTCTATATCAGATAGAATCAATATTTTCTTGTCCCAAAGCATTGACCAATAAATTTGATTAGCTCTGCTTAGATTCAGCTTGAAATGTTAATCATTGATCTCAGTCAAGACAATCACCTAATGAACACCGACATCAAGTTTAAACATTCTACCTCAATTAAAAGCAAAACTGTTATGTTCCAAAGTCTTGACCAATCAAATTGCTTATCGTTCCTTAGCCTAAGCAGAAAATTCTCACTATCAAACTTATTCAAGGTAATGATTAGGGTTGCAAAGGGTCGGAAACTTTCCAGGAATTTTCAGTGTTGGGAATACTAAAATTACAATTATTTACTGGAATTTTCTTTTTCTCTTTTACTTTCATCTATATAAACTATTAAAACTTATTTAACCATGTTACTTGTGTTCCAAATGGTTAAACTAAAGAGATAAATTTATGTAAATTCTGCTCTCAACCTGAAATCTCCGTTTTATCCACCGATGATAATGTAGATAATGATTTTGAAGGTAATGATGAAATGGCAGAGTTAACTAACTTTGAGCATTAATTATAGAGTGTGTATAATATGTTTTGTATCTTTTAGTTATTAAAATATTACTGTCACTTGCAACTCATTAATAGCAACACAGGTTTCAATTTATGACACCAAATTGAAAATTCCCGGAAAATTCCCGTGAAATCTACTCTGTTTGAAAATTCTCGGGAATTTTGCAACCCTAGTAATGATATAATGAATCTATATTCGGAGTTTCATCGATCTCACTTCATTATAACCAAAGATACCGTGACGCAAAATAACAACCAATCAGATTACTTATCTCTCCTTACTGTAAGCAGTGTTCTGTATACACCAAGTTTCATCATGCTCACTTAATTAGAACTGTAAGCAGTGTACTGTATACACCAAGTTTCATCACGCTTACTTAATTAGAACTTAAGTTATCGTGTCCCAAAGCATCAACCAATCAAACTGATTATCTCTGCTTACACTAAGCAGACTTAATAAACACCTACACCAAGTTTGAACATTCTAGCTCAATTAGGGGGAGAGTTATTGTGTCCCAAAGAGTGTAACGGACAGACAGACAGACAGGCGGATGGACAGACGGACGAACCAATTTTAATAGTCCCCCACTTCAAATCATTACACACTGTAAACCATTGACTTGTATTTTGGCAAAGTAACCATGTTCATGCTACAGAAGCGCTTTGTGCACTAACCCACCAGCTGCACTTTCATACACTTGTCCAAGTACTTCCTTTGCTAGCATCTCGTTGTGGTTTTACAATTCAATTAGTGGTGTATGTGTCATTCGTAAGGCACCCGCATTAACAGAGCCAAGCTGTTAACTCAATTGCAAACATGACTAATTGGTCAATTTAAATCAATATTGATGTTTTTAAAGTTGGGCTTTTGATATTCAATATTCTAGACAAGAGAATTGGCACCTCTGTTCTCAGGCTATTTGAACTCTTACCTTCTATTTTTCACAAAAGGAATCATTTCTCGTAATATCTGAAACAAATTTATAATAATTCAACACTATCTTCAAGTAGAATTTAGTGACTAAAAATAAACATGTGATCTGCACATTTTTTAGTCTCGTAATTTCTGATCATTTTAAACATATTTTGTGTATGTTTTTAATCGCAAAATTCTGCTTGAAAATAGTGCTGAATAATTATAGCTGTGGCAAGAAATGGTTCCTTTGGCACAAAAAAAGGATCAGGGTGCAAAATAGTTGGTAAGAAGGATTCAAAATACCCTTTGACCTGAGGTGGGGATGAGCGGCATTTTCATATTGTAGCTAAACTTATAAGCTGTGGGATCAGAGACAGTTCCTAAAGGAACTAGGGTTTTTATACTGCATCATTATCAAAATCAAAACATTTCAGATTACTTTCAGTCAACACTTTACAGTCGGTGGATGGGGGGGGGGGGTGGAATCATAAACAGTTTAAGTACCAAGTTATTTTAAATGTTTTCAACTTACACCAATCATTAAATACCCATCATAACATCGACCAGTTTCATCTTGTGGTACAAGATATGGGAAGGATGATAAATCTATGGCCATCAATTGTCACTGAGAGTAGTGAGAGGCCGACAACTCAGTACTAATAGTACTATGAGTATGACCAGAGGCTCTGAGTATGACTATACTATACTGCCGTACGGATCTATCTGGACCAATCCATGAACCTTACTTATTTTTACTTAGGTCGTGGGTATATTCATTACTCAACCCTTTTTGAAGGATTTTTAAAAAGTTGGCGTATTACATTTAGGGTGTGTCGGTTTTATAAATTTCTGGTGTGTGTTTTTCTAAAGGAATCGACCATCAGTTAGCTTCTTCGCGTTTTGAGTTTGCTTGTTTATTCGCGCTAAAATCGAAAGTAGGGCTTCCGGGTTTAGTCTTGGTTATCAAGTCTGAAAAATATATTGAACATTTTCTCCACAATTTGCACCAGCGCCTTAAATTTTTACGTAAAAACTTCATCGATGTCTTAAAGGACAATATTGGTGTCAGTCATTGTTACATATGTGATAGAACACAGGAATCTGACCTTCTACCCACGTATATATGTATACACCATACCGAACTAGACAAATATAACAAAAAAGATTGTTATTGTCTAGTTCGGTAGCCATTGGTTTAATATATATTATACGGATAGAAGGTCAGATAGAAATGGCGGTTATCGTAGACAAGATCTTAATTCGAAACTGGTTCAGTTTTATGCCCATATCACATGTGGTCGTATATTGCCGTCGCCCACGTCTATCGTCCACGTCTGACATTATAAACATATTGTCCTCAGGCTCAACGACAAAAATTATAGTCTGATCTAAAAATTATATCTGTATGAGATAATCTTATAAGACTAAATGCCACCATTTACCTACAAAAGAATAAATATGCGACAACCCTTGTCTATCGATCCCTTATTTCTGTTTACAAAGCATATGAATTCAGAGATTCATGCATATATGTGCAGCCATTGTCTAAAATCTAACAGAGTATATGATGGGGTGGGGTGGATTTCAGAGCAATCCCCAAAACCTAATCTATCCGTATTAATATGAATGATATCAAATTTCCGGTGGCACTGTTAACATCTAGATGTCGACCAGTGGAGTTGAAGACACGGTCCAAATTACCCCCAGAACCGATTTTGGCATAAATGGGACCTTGTGCTAATGCAATTGTCATCCGTTAAAATGGGGCCCCAGAATGTGGACACAATAGTCTACGAAAATGACGTCAGATAAAAATGTAGAACTGTCGTGTTTAACAATTCCAAACGGATTTGTATCAGCGTGCGACAAGCAGGCACAGTGAATAGGCCATAGGGCACGTTAAGAAACCGAAAATAAAGGGTCGATGGTGTTCAAAGGCCTTTCGAGAATAGCCGTACATGTTCATCAAAAATTGAATGAATATTAAAGAATATGATGTGTGATTAATTTAAGGATATCGATGAATGATAACAAAAAACAACTTCATATTTAAAAGATAGACTAACCACACAAAACAATGGGATGGTTTGAGAGTAACCCATTCCACGTAATGCATAATAAAAAAAGACGTAAAATAATAAAAAAAAAAAATATGTAGCCTCCAAAATAATAAAATCTGCATGGCTAGATTAGAAAATTATATTACATATAATATACGTACCGGTATTCGTGTGCATGTTTAAATGAAGGAAATGTATATTATAATAAAAAGCGAAGACATCTATTTTTAAAAAAAAATAAGGTAGGGGCCTAAGATGTCGCTTGCTTTTTTATAGCTTGAATACGCCCACGTGTTAATGGATCGTATGTTGTCGTCGCTTACGTCCATCTGTCGTACCGTCTTGTATTGCTTGCATTCACCGTCGAGTTCAATTAACCGATTTTCTTTAAATGTATTATTAAAAAAATCCGAAAGCTCGTTTAGAATAAAAGGTAAGGTGTTTGTTTTGGGGAGTTTTTTTATAGCTTGTACAGGACCACGTCCACAACTGTACTTATATGTTACTTTGCGTCCGTTCATCTGACCGCACACAGCTATAAGTTCCTAATCTATTTTCATTAAATGTTCTGGAATAGCATGTATTACGTAAAGATGGTTCATGGCGTAGTGAGAAAAGGGGTGGGGGGTTCACGGAGTCAGATCACCCCTCACCCAAAGGCCCAGTCCATATTAATATTGGCCGCAGTTACTCAATCAGTGGGTAAGGACGGTAGGTTTAGGTTAGAACAAATTGGTTGAGAAAATTCCTCGGAATTGTCAGACGTGTACCCTAGGTCCGTGCAGTCTGGCACCTGGCAAGGAACAGCGCCTTTTCGTTCGCGTGTGGCAAAAAAAAAAAAAAAAATAGATCCCATGTTATAAACCAATGGTTTTCTACCAGTCTGCCGCGGCACATGCAGGTGTACTTTAAAAACTCCGAAGTGTGCCGCGTAATTTTGAACGGCACACAAAGAAAATTGAGTATTCACTGGTGTCTATATATACTGGTAAGTTCATAGCTGTGTTTTTCTTTATTTAGTTTGAGTCAGTCGACGTGTCTATGACTAGTCTGTATCTTCGACTGTAGTGTATGCCGTCTATGACTTGCTATGTTTTCATTTTTCAAAATTCAAATATTTTTCCTTTATATTTAACCAGGTGTGCCTCTATATTTCTTATGTGTCCCAAGGTGTGCCGTTGGCAAAAAAAGGTTGAGAACCACTCTTATAAACATTGCCGTGTACGTAAAATAATTAACCCTTGGTAGTTGGAATTCAAAATAAGTGTTAGCACCGCTGTCCGACAACCTTTCCCTCGACGCAATCTTCATGACGTGTCCGTCTAAATTACGAAGACGCGTATTATTGGTGCAGAAAAATGCGGTGTTAAATATTTCATTTCATTTCATTCAGCCACCTAACATTTCTGATCAGATTGTTAAAATTCCTGAACTTCATTAAAGGAATTTGGGAATCTCTTGCAAACTAAAATATTTTGAAATTTGATTTCCTAAAAAGAATATTCGGCTGTAACACGGTTCAATTCGGTTCATTATAAGTTATAAAGATAAAAGTGGTGATAGAATAATAAGTGATATAATGGAATTCTTTATACGGCTGTTTATGGTGAATTGTGGAGTTTTGATGCAATAAACATTTTGTCTTTACCAAATTTGATATTATATAGGTCTATTGAGGCCGATGACACATGTCAGTGAGTTGTGTTAATTGAGCTAATTAATGCGTACGCTGGTCACAGTTTTGACTAATAATAGGCTACATAATAAATGTTTTAACAGTAATCATTATGTCAGTTTCAAGCGGTCCCAGTTCATGAACAACTTCACTACGCGTTGTCATTAATTCTCATGCGGGTTGACCGAATTGTATTATTATGGCAGAGCATGATATTCGTAGCTATAGTAATCCAACCAATCAGATGTCAGCATCATTTCGGCCCACAAATTTACTATGTCTATAAAAAGATGACAGATGTGCCAACTTAATGCACATATGCGATCGAATCTACTGGTTAAAACATCTATTTATATTTTATAAGCGGGAGTTGAAATTAAAGAAAACATTTTACTCAGAATGTGCGATAATTCTAGCAAGAATAATGGGGTTGCTTCAGATTCAGAACTCGAGGCAAAACTGAGGCAGCTTACGATGGTGAAGCATTCCAGTACTAATGGTCACGCAAGAGGCCTGTTGAACTCGACTAACGGGGAATCCAGTCAAGATCAGGGGAAATCGAAAGTAGCGGTTAACGGTAAACAGAAAGACACCGAAGAAGAAAGATTTGACGACATTTCCACACATTTCAAAAGTATTTTAGAAAATTTAGGCGAAGATCCAAGTCGACAAGGGCTTCTTAAAACCCCACAAAGAGCTGCCAAAGCTCTGATGTATTTTACAAAAGGATATAAAGAGAATATTGAAGGTAAGTTGAACTGAAGTTTAGCGTTTATAATTTATTTATTTGTAAATTGTTCAAGTAAACACGGTCGGGCGGCGACACAAAACATCTAAATTGACCCAAAATCTCATTAAATTTCTCAAGTTGGACTTCCAAATACGTGTATGCCATGTTTGGTATTTATAGGTATTTTTCAGGAAATGTGATGAAATACACCACGAAGATCAAGATAAGATGTAAATTATAATGATATAAAACTATTAAAAAGTGGGTTACTTACAGAGCGCCTGCAAATAAAATTTTGGCTACATAAAACCGAATGCATACAACAATAAAATCTCTGTTTATCATTTGAGCGATTTTTAATCCTTTTCAATAAAATTTCAAACTACAATATTGTGAAAGTTAATATCAGTTATAAAATGGTTCAATTCTGTTCAGCATTTACAAAGATTTGATGACGAAAATTGTCTAATCAAGACTGTGACACCAATTATCTTTGCTAAAGATTTAATCCAAGTTAGGAGAGTATATCTACTGGTGATAATTTGATGTTTTTTTTCTTAGTTAAACATTAAAGTACTGGTAGCTAAGTCTCTATCACAATATCCAAAGTCTTCGATATTGAAAACACAAATTATTTGACAAATTACATCAACACTGATTTTGTGATCTTACCAGGAAAAAATGAGCTTCTGATATCCATCATTTTACCATTGGTACATGAAGCATGTACCATAATGCGTTTTGAACAATGCCATTTGCAACAAGTAAAGGAACTCGAAGAACAAGGCTAGACATATTCCACAAGTCATGTCAAACGGTGACCCATATTCTTATCTGGAGAACATGCCCGACTAACAGTGAAGGCTGGAATATCCAGACGCTAGAGATTGCCATTCGATTGAGACTTCTGGCGTATTTCACCGAAGATAACTGATAAGAAATAAGAGTAAAAATGGAAATGATTGAATGTAAATCAGTTTAAAATAAACATTCATACATTATTATATGCTTTGGGACCCATTTGTGTCAATTTCTAGGTGCCAAATATTAGTGATTTAGCTTCTTTGATTATATAAGCATGGATTAAGATGTGAAAAATAAGATATACTATTATCTGAAAAATGAAAATAACGGTCAGTGGCTTTAGATTATTCAGTAAATGTAATTATGTCTTTCTTTCTGAAGAAAATTAAACAATAACGAGGGAAACTTCACATGAATAATTATGAAAATTGATAGAAATATAATGTTTTTTATTGTTGGATAATACATTATCCAAGAGCTGGATGCAACATTCCTTATTTGGAAAACTGGATAAACAAAATTACAATTGGTAATAAAGATGAATGAAATAAGTGTGCTAAACAAGATGCCAATGCAATGTACTTCATGGGAAACATATTCTGCCCCACCCCAAGGAAATATTAGTTATGATTCATTTATTACAATGTACATGTAATTGAAATAATATAATAATAGTTTAGTGTACAGGTGTGATAGAACATGGTTGTAAACAGGATATGATTATAACTTGCATGAAATAATACGCAGAAATTGTTAAAGGAATTTCTCATATGAAAGGATCTTCTCATTAGTTTACATGCTTCTTTAAGGGGTGTGCCCTGCTTTGAACAAAATGATTGCTGTGTTGCCAGACAACCCATCTTTCACTAATCTGCAAAAAATGTAGTTTTCAAGGAAATACCGAAACTGTAATAAAAGCTGTTCAGTGTTGTCAAAGATTTGATTTATATATTTGTGGTTACCGGTATTATTAATAAATATTCACGTAGAAAGTGGTATTTACATGTACATGTACAGATGCCCCATCTCCTCTCTCTCACTCTCTCTCTCTGCGTATTGTGTTTTCTGTGTATTGTGTCTTGTCAGTAGATTTGTTTTGTTTCATTATGCGTGTTGCAGACCCACTGCACTTACTACCGGTACTAGTATAATGTATGATAAATGAGTTTAAAATAATAGGCATTAGATTGACAGTATCACTTTAGTTAATTGAAAAATGCTTGAGGATAGCCTCCTCAAGATTAAAAACATACAAATATACTGTATTAATACATCCCTGTCTCAGATAGTTAATTTTTACGACACTGACAGATAAAATATCTAAATCTAACTTCTATTATCAGGATAGAGTGACCGAAATAGCTTAATGTAACATTGCCTGTTTGGCTGGACTACCGTTTTGTATGGAAAATTCAACCAGAAGATTTGATTTCTACTCTTGTGGTCCAATCTATGAAAAAACCCTTAAACTGATCATTTTATGACAGTATTTCCGTAGCCTGGATGTCATTCTAGCGTGTAACTACATTGTATCATATAATAATCTTTTGACTCAGGTAACAGTATTTTGACACATTAGATTTATTGATGAATATTTTTTCTATGTTTAAATGGTGATATTTGCAAGTTCTAGTTATTACAAATGTGCCATACCTAACATAGAATTGTTGAGAATGATGGTTATTAATTAAGTAACTTTGTCTGTATGCTTTGGGTGTGATATCAAATTTAATAAGATATCTGATCTCTCCCGAGCCTTAAGGATAGATTTTTGTTTTAGATTTGTTTCATAGTTGAAATGTCTCTTGAGTGCCATTTCCATTTCAAGTTCCGCACATTAATAGAGAGAGTTCATCAATACACATTGACAATAACCAAATTTTTAGTTACAGTTTTTAAAAAAATCATCAATAACTCTACTATTAATGTAAATTATATCTCAAATTAAAACAATAAAGCATTTTTAGTGACAGAATCACTTATGTGATACAAATACGCACATTCATGTATTTTTCCTTGTTAATTTACTGCCCTTGGATATGTACGAAAATTTTATTTGTATCGCGATTCCTGTATTTTATATAATACGTTGATCGTTGATGGTAATCGGGATATACAACACTAACACAAACTACATGAAACATAACCGAAACAAGATGGTTGTGTAAATAAAAACAACATTCATGAACATAATTGAGGAGGCTAGTGCAATAATGTGGATAAGTACCATTGTTTTTAAAAAAAGATCACTTGATTTTTTTTAAAATAAATCCAGTTTTAGCAGATTTTCTTATTAACTTGTTCATTTTTATCATTCTGATTCCTCTTATGTCAATTTTAGTGTTCTGGTCTCAAAATATTCAAAAATACTGTTTTTGGCAAAGTTTGTTAATGTCCATCTTATAGCACTAGTATCCTCAATTACTGAAACATTTTTATTTATTTCTCCTATTTTTATTAGACAACATGGTGTCAAAAAATATGATGTTATACATGTACATGTAGTCTCCATCTCATTTAATATATCTCTGTATAGGTGAAATGAACATTAACTTCTTGCTATAGGGCAGGGGTCACCACACTTTTCTCATAGTCAATCGATAGATGTTTTGTTCAATACAATACACTGAATACAAAATACGCTACATACAAAATACACTGAATGTACACTAAAAATAAGATGGTCATACTATATATAGAATAACAATTACTGGTTTATTAACATCCAAGGCTTTGAAGATGTTAATCTTGTCTTGTTCAAAATAATGACTTTTTGTAAGAGAATGATGTGGGTAGGCTGGAACCTTTAACTATGGTACTTCTTTCATCCCCCAAAAAACATATAGATTACAAGGTACACGTGCCTATAAAGACTGTTTGATATTTGATTGTTATTGAACTATATACATCAGAGAAGTCTTTTTATATAAAAAATATAATTAAAAATACCAAAAAAAAAGAGTTTTTTTTAATTATACTAGTAAATGAATAACAGCTCTAGAAAAACTGGAATTTAAGATTCACCTATATCTTACTACTATATATATAGTTCCTTGTATTTTAGTCCCACGCTTAGAGCAAACATATCAGTCAATTTACTGGTTAAACAAGGATGCCAATCTTTGTAAACAGTGAATTAATTGGTATGCGTCCCATTTCATGACTATGGTAATCGAGGGATAATTTGTAATTCTTATTTCAAGATGGTAGCATAGATTGTCTGTAATAAGCCTAGACATTAAATCAACCCAAGGTATTTGTTTCCTATTCATGTAATTCCTTTTAATATTAGATTTCTTCAATCACAGTCTGTGTGGGTTCTGCTTTCATTTATTCTTTTCCTTCTCTTTGTAACATCAACTTACATGTACAATGTATAAGCTTGCACTGATGTCAAATAAAATCTGCCTATATTAAGGCATGAAACCTAGTGAGGTTATTCTGTAAAACAAGGAAGTAATGCTGCATGAAGACAGACATGTGCCTTGACATTAATAGGAACTGCTATACATGTAGCACAAGTCTTTTTAAAAATATCACTCAACTCAACACAAATGAGATCTTTTTGAGACTAACACACAGTAAAATTTTATTTCAGTAATTCAATTCTGATTAAGGGCCTTTAGATGTGGGAGGAAAAACAGTAAACTGGAGAAACCCAGAGAAAACTCACAAGGTTAGGCAGTCGACCCTACTCCTTGTCATGTACACTTGTGGTATCTAAACCATGTTTTAATGATGATACCTTGAATCTAATATAATAACAACAAAACTTTTATGTTAATTATCTTTCAGATGTTTTAAATGATGCTATATTTGATGAAGATCACGATGAGATGGTTATTGTTAAAGATATAGAAATGTTTTCTCTATGTGAACATCATTTAGTGCCTTTTATGGGAAAAGTAAGTAAAATGAATTAAACAGTAGCCTACAAACAGACGCAGATCTGGAAAGTTAAGTTGATATAATTCAATCTGCAAATAAGTTTCCTAGTCCTGAGAGAGAAAATATTTCTAAGATTTCGAGAGTCATGACAGTGAACTCGAATCAGCAGCTGCTACTTATACTTTATCAAAACAACTGATCATATAGAGATCAGAGTTTATTCAATGAGAATAAAGAAGTTCCAGAATAATTATTCAAATAAATTTCAACCATGGGTTAGTCCCAAAATGACCTAGTTTGTGTCTGGTGGAGTTAAACCCATCTCTCTCTCTCTCTCTCTCTCTCTCTCTCTCTCTCTCTCTCTCTCTCTCTCTCTCTCTCTCTCTCTCTCTCTCTCTCTCTCTCCTTCCCCCACCCTTTTCATTGTTGAATAAAAGATATTACCCTGTTGATTGATTTGGATCTTGATCTTTGGATCTTGATCTTTCTTTACAGTACAGGCCCCTCATCTCTAAATGTGGTAACAATAAATGGAGATGCTGGTTGGCATATGTTACTGTGCCTAGCAAGCTATGTTTTAATTTACACAAATTGGAAAACTAGAACTTTCTTGAAAGGGTGGGTTTGATAAAAACTGTACATTGCATTTGAACGTTTACGACTGACCCCCAGCAGACCCTTGCACTTTCTATTGGCTACCTGTACTTCAAATTATTAAGGTATATTTCATTCAAAAACATTTTTTCTATATTTTTGTTTTTCCTTTTTAGGTTTCCATAGGATATTTACCAAATAAGAAAATTCTGGGTCTAAGTAAATTAGCAAGGTAGGTATCTTTAATGATATATTTTACGTAAAATCAGTAAATATATGTTTTAATACACATTTTATAATGTAACAGTTGTTTGTTGGATATAATGATTTAGATTTGGGGGAGAAAGCAGGTAAATTTGGATAGGATAGAGGTAGAATTAGTGTTGGAATTCTAATATAAGATAGTGGATAAAATATGTTGTAAAAAGATATACTAAAAGGAATATAAACATGGGATAGGGAAGTGTCGTGGGTGAGACATTTGTTGAATATTGATATTTCTGGAGTATGATTATGGTGATTTTCTATACATAGTTTAGTCGGTAAACAGAGATGATTTTTATGAAACAGTCCTATACAATTGTGCATAGAACTTTTGATGTTCAGCAGTGTATTTAGAGAGGTGCCATTAGGTCACGTCACAGTCCTTTCTTTTAAGTGGTTAATCTTATAAACAATTAGTTAATGTGGTTTTAAGTGTGTTTGATACCAGATAATTTGTGTCTGGGGGAACTGTACCCCTAACCTCCCCATAACTTCAATATGAATGTAAGTAATTAATCATTTGTGCCTCTCTTTCAGATACTATATATGCCATTGTTGTCAATACTCCAATTCTATTTCTGTTATAAGTTTATCTATGTATAATAAGATATAATTTTTGTTTAATATATCTTAATGTAAAAGAGTTTTCAGTCATCAACATTGATGTACATAACATGTTTTTGTCTAGAAATGGAACAAAAATAGACTTGAAACTAATATTGTCTGGTAGACTAAAAAAGGGTGGAAAGACAGCCATTAAAATCTTTAAAAGCAACTTGTCACATTAACCAATCGAATGTCTATTATACGTCTATAGAATTTTAAGTCATTTCTACGAACTAAATATAGTCAGCCTTGGTCATTACACGAACTTTCAATTTCCTGATTTTGGTGACTCTTTGAAGTGAGGACAATCGTGGAAGTAAAAATCAATAAAGCGTTATTAGTGATCAATAAATTATTGCATAGATTTATAACTGCCCTCAATCTTCCATTCTGGCACCACTTATAATTTGTCACAGTTGGCTTTGAAAGAGAAAATCTTTAACTTATGTAATGTGTATTGAGGAATCTCAAGGGTATCAATAACTTGAACTTTATTGATTGCTTTGGATTTTACTACAAGTCATGCTATTCTTAGGATGCTCAAATACTACATGAATTATTGATTTTGTCATTTCATAACATATCTTAACATCTGCCTTGAAATGTTAGTGCATTCAGAGTTATAGTATAATTATAAGTTATTTATCTAATAGCAATTAACTCAAAGACAAAGATTAAGGAAGGTCAACTATCTATTGTTCTTGAAAAAAAATTCCTGTCCCCTCAAAGTTTTCTGTATAGATTTCCTGGAAAAAAAGTCATATTTTTCAATTCTATATGAAGCTGTTTTTGGCATTGTTGAAATAAATGTAATTTTAAAGGTTATGCTTCAAGCACCTTTTATTATTGGGAACTTCTACACCAAAGCTCCGAATTCAATGAGCAGACTGAATTTAAGAACACAAAAGAAGTTTATATTTAGAAACATTTGATTTAATATGTACAGTATTAACCAAGAAAAGTGGGCTGCTTACAAGAAAAATTACTTAATAGATTAATTGAGGAGTAATCTCTATTGAAAAATGAACAAAACTATTATGTTGAAAAGAGGTGTGTACATTTAGTATATACTTCAACGATTTTAAACAGTGCTGTTTTTGTAGAGATTTAATACATCATTTTTCTGCAGCAAATAATGTTACAAACATTTAAGATTTAGAAACAATGAAAATAAACTTTAAATAAAAAGTTTTTGGATAAAATGAAATTATTTTATTTGCTAACAATAATAAATGAATTGAATTTTAACTAAAAATTAACTAGTTATGAGCTCATATGAAAACATTGTCATATATTGTTGTCACCCACTGTTTATTGTCCACAAATGTTTGTGGATGCTCTAGAGACTAAATAAAAGGTATCACCTGATTGACTTAAAACTGTTTATGTTCATGAGAACAACTGCCGATAATTAATGTTGCAGCTATTGCCCATGATCAATTTAAAGAATCTTGTGAATGCCCTACAGGCCTAGTTTATCATCCAATGTTCTTGAAATTTATGAAGTGTTTAGGTTCGTGAGACGAAATAGAATAGCGATTTTCGATGATATCCATTTGAAAAATCTTCTGGACACCCTTACAGACTATAGTTATTATTCAATTTATTTACATTGATAACATAGTGTTTAAGTTAATACGATGAAGAATCCTATTGAGATTTATGCACAGTATTTATGTTCAACAATTTCTAATAATTTCTGTCAGGAAGTAATGGCTAAAAATATTATCTAGTTGACTTGAAATTTACAGCTAAAGTTATCATCTGATTATCAATTCATGTTTTGTATAATTGATGTTAGCACTATGAAGAACTAGAAATCAATCAAATTTTAATTATTTCATAGATTTTTACCCTTGCGGTATCTTGAATTGTAATTGCTCACATGTAGTTAATGATTAACTACAAAAGAATAAATATGAAACAGTACCTGTAGACTGCTAGTGCTAGGACAACTTATTTTTTTAGCTTCTGTGTATTATGTGTGTAATTGCCTGGCAACTTATTATTTTTGTATTCTTATAGATTACTGCATATGTTAAGATGATAGGGTTTCTTATTTATTTATGTATTTAATTTATTTATTATGGATCGTTGGACATCAGTAGATAATGTCAATTTAAACAAATTAATGTATTAAATGTGGTTTCTTGTAGATTAGGAAGAACCATATTGGTTAATTTGATAGGAATATCTGTATATTATCCTCTTCATAAAAAATTCATGTGTCCATGTCATTAATATGTCTGGTACTGTACACGTAAATTAATCAGACTTCAATGAAGAGTAAATTGTCATTTCCTGTAATTAATGTGTTCTTCAATTAGATTTAACCAGTACCAGGTACAGTCAGTACAAGTAAACAAAGACAAAAATTAATTATCTTACTGTATTAATTTTGATAATCTCAAATTAAGAGGCTTGTAAGATTAAATGTTAAATAGATTATAGAGATTTTTGTCTCGGTCATACCTATCATCTATTTATTTAGTTTTATAAATTAATTTTAGTTACTGTAGGAAAAACAAGTGGAAAAATTAAAAAATTTTCCTCGCTTGGTAACAGTTTTCTTCAGATCCATTTCACATTAATACACATTGTGTAGATAATACAATATATTATTACAGTTAGTTCTGATTATAAAGGAATGAGGAGGAGTATGTGGTCTACTGCCTTTTTTTCGATGACTGCATTAAGCAATAAAGACCAGGTCGTCATGCAGTAGACCACTGTTATCATTTTTGTGATATATAAGTTTTTGATTCAATTTTGTGTCGTCAGCATAAAATGTCAACCTTGTTTTGTTGAAATCACTTTTAGATTTAGAGATCTTGGGGTAACTCAAGAGAGATTGCAGTCTCAGAATATTACTACAAAAGATTTATATCATCTTTCCCAGTAAATTTGTTTTCAGAATATTTCCTGGACCACCTTCAAAAGTTATTAACAAAAGCATAAGAATTAATTTGTGTAAAACTTTATGCTAATTAAACCCAGTGTTAGAAAAATAAATATTGTCTGTAATATAAAGACTAAAACACAGAGCTTATGTGGGACCTTACCCACATTAACAAATCATTCAGAAGAATCATACAACTGTAGTGTTTGGTTGTGCTATTGATTATTCGGTCATTGACTTCCTGTATTGTTCTCTTTTGGCATTTGAATAAATGGGTAATAACCTATGTATTTAATTATATGTCAAATGTCAATGAAGTTTTTACTATAAACTTTACAAGTTGGCTTCATTTATTTAAAATTATATATTATCTTTTCAGGATAGTGGAAATTTTCAGTAGAAGATTACAAGGTAAAAAAAGAATATTACGTAGAAAATATTTTACATATCATCTCACAATTATTGTGAAAGTTAAGATACACAATTAAATGATTAAAATTCGGATTATGAATATGGCTTGTCACTGTGTGTTTTTATACACACACCTTTGATGTTAATGCCTATTGTTGTGTCCCAAGTTCGCCGCTCCAGCATTCAAATACAATTTATTATGCACACTCTTCAAGTCAGAGTTCTTTTACAGACTTTTTTATACGCCCCAAAGTTTATGCCCCAAAGATCTTAGTTCTTTTCGATATGGAAGGGGTTGGAACACAGTTCCATGTTTTTAGCTTGTGAACACTCTAGAGGTCACAATTTTTATCCAATTTTATTGAAACTTAAATTGTGTGTTTACATCCCAAAGATCTCGTTTCGATATTGGCGCATAGTAGACTGTAACTTCCTGGATTATGGCCCCTGATGTAGAGGTCACAATTCTTATCTGATTATATTATGTTTACATCTAAAAAATCTTCGTTCCTTTCGAAATTGACATCCTGGATTATGGCCCCTGATTGCATGAAAAATCACTTTTGATTTGCTTCCATCTGTTTATTTGGAATTCTGGTGTCCACCTTTTTTGGCAACGGTACACCTTGGAACGCATAACAAAATATAGAGGCACACCCTGGCTAAATATATATGACAAATATTTGAATTTTGCAAAATAAAAACATGACAAGTAATAGACAGCATACTGCTGTAAACACATGCTAGTCATAGAAACAGAAACACTGAAACCAAATAAAGATCCCCACAACTGTGAACTTATCAGTAGACACAAGTGGGGATCAAGTGGTTTTTCGCATTTTCTTAGTGTGCCGTTCAAATTTCACAGCACACTTAGGAGGATCTTGCAGCACACAGGTGTGCCGCGGCACACTGGTTTGAGAGTCACTGCTTTAAGGCTAAAGTTATTATCCGTTTGACTTTAAATCTATACAGTGTTTAAGGTCATGAGTCTAAAAAGCCTTTGTCGACGCTCTAGAGGCTAAAGTTAATATCTGTTTGACTTTGATTTTATACACAGTGTTTAAGGTCATGAGACGAAGGGTTAAGGCCCTTGATCACTTAGAAAAATCTTGTTGAAGCTCTAGAGGTTAAAAACCCATTTCATTCATTCATTCATTCATTCATTCATTCACTCTAGAGGCTAAAGTTAATATAAATTGTTTAAAGTCATGAGACAAACAATCGAAACAAATTCTAATTTTTTCTGATAATTACTTCATGGGTTATTACTCATAATCTGATTTTCACGTGCTGTAAATGTTCTCAATACTGACTGTAGATAAAATATGCGACTTAGCTGTTGTGGGCGTATGTTTCGTTGCCTGACAACCTATCTTTTTAGCTTGTTCTCTGTCCATCTTTTGCAAAATTCTGGCATAATTTGCATGGCAACCACTTGTTAAGATTTTCAGGGACTGTTTTAAATTCATGACTTATTGATCGCAAATCATAGTTCATATTCAACTTATGAATGCTTGTAAATACGATACAGGAAAGAGGGTTTAATACAGGGCTAAACAAAATGTTCCATGAAGTTTCTACTGAGCCGATAGTTCTAGTATATACATGAGATAAAATTAAACTTATAATGTTTGTTACAGTGCAAGAAAGATTAACTAAACAGATAGCTGTTGCTATAACAGAAGCTATATCTCCTGCTGGTGTTGGTGTAGTCATTGAAGCAACGTAAGTTACATGCTTCTCACTTTTATTTTAGATTTGAAATGCAGAATATTTTATTGTTTCTGGCTGTAAAAATTGTCTTTACATGCAGTGTGTTAAAATCAGGGACAGATTGATTGTGCATGGTTAGAACACCCACCAGTATTGTCCTTCACTTGTCAATATGTCTGATGTTCATTGTCACACTCTCTCTTTTTCTTTGACTGCCATGTTTATGTTACTGTTCATGTCCAGGAATTGATCCAACTTTGATTTTAATTGAGTGATAGTGGTGATACTTCTCGTAAACATGTAGTTTCATTACAATGTTACCTTTCAATGCAGGGCATTTTCTTCTTAAGCAAAGTAGAGATTTCAGTCTGATTGGTCGAGACTTTGGAACACAATATCTCTCCTTCTAATTGAGGAAGAATGTTCAAACGTGGTGTAGGTGTCTATTAGGTGAATGCCTTGACAGAGTTCGATCATGCACATTTTCCACTAAATCTCTGCAGACATAAGCAATTTGGTTGGTTGAAACTTTTGAACAAGATAATGTTGGTTCTAATTGAGTGAGAGCGCTGAAACTCTGAGTATAGATTCATTATATCAATACCTTGACAAAGTTCAATGATGAGAATTCACGATAAGTAGCAATTTGATTGGTCCAGTCTTTGGAAAATAACAACTCTGTTTTTGATTGAGGTAGAATCTTTAAACTTGATGAAGATGTTCAATCTGTTCATTAGGTGAATATCTTGACTGAGTTCAATGATTAACATTTTCCACTTAAGCTAAGCAGAGCTAAGCAATTTCATTGGTTGATGCTTTGGGACAACATTGATTGTAACTGATGGAAAGTGATGAATCTTAGTGTATAGTTTCTGCTTTCACTACCAGTTACTTCAAAACCATGACTGAGTTTGATCGTGAACATTAACATGTAGACTAAGTATAGATAATCAGTTTGATTGCTTGATACTTTTGAAAAAAATAAATGTGTCATCTATATATTTTGGGATTTCGGCAATAGACATTAGCCTCACTGTTGACCTGTTTTTATTAGTACATTTATTTTATTGATGTGGATAAAAGGGGGTACATATATTTTTTTCCCTGCCTTTCGAAGAAAGTTGGGGGACTATTAAAACAGGTTCATCCGTCTGTCTGTCTGCCTGTCCGTCTGTCTGTCACACTTTTTGGGACACAATAACTCTCTTCCTAATTGAGCTAGAATGTTCAAACTTGGTGTATGTGTTTATTAGGTCAATGCCTTGATGGAGTTTGAAGATGAGCATTTTCCGCTTAGGGTAAGCAGAGATAAGCAATTTGATTGGTTGATGCTTTGGGACACGATAACTTTAGTTCTAATTAAGTGCGAGTGATGAAACTTGGTGTATAGTTTTATTACAGCGATACCTTGACTAAGTTTGATAATGATCATTTTCTGCTCAGGGTAAGCAAAGCGATAAGCAATTTGATTGGTCAAGACTTTGGAACACAATAACTCTCCTTCTTATTGAGTTAAAATGTTCAAACTTGGTGTATATGCTTATTAGGTCAATGCCTTGATGGAGTTAGAAGATGAGCATTTTCCGCTTAGGGTAAGCAGAGATAAGCAATTTGATTGGTTGATGCTTTGGGACACGATAACTTTAGTTCTAATTAAGTGAGAGTGATGAAACTTGGTGTATAGTTTTATTACAGCGATACCTTGACTAAGTTTGATAATGATCATTTTCTGCTCAGGGTAAGCAGAGCGAGCGATAAGCAATTTGATTGGTCAAGACTTTGGAAGACAATAACTCTCCTTCTTATTGAGTTAAAATGTTCAAACTTGGTGTATATGCTTATTAGGTCAATGCCTTGATGGAGTTAGAAGATGAGCATTTTCCGCTGAGGGTAAGCAGAGATAAGCAATTTGATTGGTTGATGCTTTGGGACACGATAACTTTAGTTTTAATTAAAGGACAATATTGGTGCCAGTCATTATCATATATGTGATAGAACTGATTAGACACTTTCCAAATATAATATACTATTCAAAAAAAGTAGGGGATATTTGATTTTGGGGGCATAATACTAAACTATGCAAATGACTACGAAAAAAGTCACTATAGAACCTAACAGAAGAAACATTTCCAGTTACATGTGACGCCCAAACGCACCAATAGCTACCGCATGGAATGCAGGTGATGCTTGGGATCATCATGGGGGTCCAACCCAAGATTTGCACGACTCTGACTTTGAATGTTACAGTCATTGTGGCATTGAATTCCAGGGTGGAAACATCAGTTTAATTGTTTTAGTGACCAGAAAAGAAATTTTGATATGCGTCGGCTTACCCAAAATGAAAGGTTACGTGCCCTTGGCATGCTACAGATTGGCACAACACAGGCGGTTGTGGCGCGGACGATGAATGTTTCTCAGTCTGTCATAAGCAGGCTATGGTCCAGATACCGTGATACACAATCTGTACAGGACAGACCACGCTCAGGTCAACCAAGGGCGACAACTCAAGCCCAGGATCGATTTATCCGTACCTTGGCCTTGAGAAATCGTGTCATCACAGCAAATCAAATCAGCGCTCGTCTTCAAACAGACATTGGTGTGAGAGTGAGTTGCCAGACGATTCGGAATCGACTGCATAGGGGTCACCTTCGCGCCCGACGTCCTCGCGTGATCCCTTGTTTGAGAGATCATCACATTCAGGCAAGACGTCGTTGGTGTAGGGATCGTCAACACTGGGATAATCGACGCTGGAGCAATGTGATGTTTTCAGATGAGTCAAGGTTCACTGTTGATTTTTTGGACAGACGTAGGAGGGTGTGGCGTCGTCGAAACGAGCGCTTCCAAGACGTTATCGTCATCAGACATGATCGATTTGGGGGTGGTTCTGTTATGGTGTGGGGAGGCATCACTGTTGCTGGAAGAACAGCTTTACATGTTGTTGCAGGGCGTGTTACAGGCCAGTACTACCGGGACAACATCTTGGCAGTCCATGTTGTGCCGTTCGCACGACGTCATAGCCGCCGTTTCATCTTCCAGGATGACAACGCAAGATGTCACAGGGCCAGGATCATTACAGGTTACCTCCAACAACAGAACATCACCACATTACCTTGGCCAGCACTGAGTCCCGACCTTTCCCCTATCGAGCATGTCTGGGGCATGCTTCGACAGAGGTTACGTCAACGTCAACAACGCCCTGCCAATGTCCAAGAACTTGCTGCTGCGTTGCAACAGGAATGGGACAATCTGGACCAAAATGACCTTAGACGTCTCATTAGGAGTATGCCACATCGGATCAATGCTTATGCTTGTTTGGCAAACAGAGGAGGATTTACCCGTTACTGACTTTGTTGTGATGCTGTAGTAACTTTGCTGTTTGACCCCGGGTATCATTTTACCCTTATAATGGTCAGTCTGTGCCTTACTTAGTCTAACGATCATTTGGAATAAATCGATGAATGTGAACTTCATTTCATTTTGTCATTTGTTTCTTCATCAGTTTCATTAGGTGACTTTAATAACACTTAAAAATCAAATATCCCCTACTTTTTTTGAATAGTATATTAACACAGAGATCATCGCTACCATAGAGGAGTAATAAAGGATTCGTGAATCGGAAGTGACGAACGCCAAAGGAAAACACGAGTTATCTCTCTATGTGAATGACTGAAGTGACGAGTTATGACAGATAAACGGCCAAATTTCTGCTCACTAATAATTCCTCTGAAGACAAAAAGTTGTTGTATGGGACCGCAAGAGGTTATCTGACGATACAATAAAGTAATCAAGCGTCATAAGATAAGAGAACACGGGAAAAATAGAAATACAGCCCCTTGTTTTTATTCATTCTATAGGGGAGACCGGGGCACATTGAACCACTTTGTTCACATACATGTTTGTCCTCATTTCATATCAAATGTTTTTATTAGAAGATCTCTTTATTTCATGATCAAAATTTAAAAAAAAAATCAATATGCCCTCTTATATGGATCAAACCCTGGTTTATCTGGATTGTATAGATTAGACATATATGAACTTAAGTACAAGAATTTCCTAGGCTAAGAAGTTAACATGTATGGAAAATTTTTCTCTTTTAAGCGCTTTTTTGAAAAATCCACTGCCTAAGAAAATAATTGACAGCATGTGGCTTATTGGTGGAGAAATGGGTCTAAGAAATTATCTCACTTCTGTATAGTGTTGGGTTGTATAGTATTATTTATAAAGGATATATCCATGGTGGTTCAATGTGCCCCGGTCTCCCCTACCTTATAAAAACATGGTAATGCACAGACTTTTAATCTGTTTTTCTTTCCTGTTCTCTTATCTAGTGGCAGTCAATTCTTTTTATGAATTGTAAGATATTCTCTCACAGTGTCATACAGCAACTTTAGGTCTTCGAGGGAATTATTAGTGAGCAGATATTCGCCCATGTATCTGTTATCACTAGTCACTTCAGTTAGTTATATAGAGGCATAACTCGTGTTTTCCTTTGGCTTTCGTCACTTCCGATTCATGAATCCTTTATTACTCCTCTATGGTAGCGATGATCTCTGTGTTAATATGTTAATATTATATTTGGAAAGTGTTTAATCAGTTCTATCACATATGTGATAATGACTGGCACCAATATTGTCCTTTAAGTGAGAGTGATGAAACTTGGTGTATAGTTTCATTACAGTAATTCCTTGACTAAGTTCAATAATGAGCATTTTCTGCTCAGGGTAAGCAGAGCGATAAGCAATTTGATTGGTCAAGACTTTGGAACGCAATAACTCTCCTTCTTATTGAGTTAAAATGTTCAAACTTGGTGTATATGCTTATTAGGTCAATGCCTTGATGGAGTTCGAAGATGAGCTTTTTCTGCTTAGGGTAAGCAGAGATAAGCAATTTGATTGGTTGATTCTTTGGGACACAATAACATTAAGTGAGAGTGATGAAACTTAGTGTATAGTTTCATTACAGTAATACCTTGATTAAGTTCGATAATGAGCATTTTCTGCTCAGGGCAAGCAGAGCGATAAGCAATTTGATTGGCCGAGACCTTGGAACACAATATTCTACTTCTTATTGAGTTAAAATGTTCAAACTTGGTTTATGTGCTTATTAGGTCAATGCCTTGATGGAGTTCAAAGATGAGCATTTTCTGCTTGGGTTAGGCAGAGATAAGCAATTTGATTGGTTGATACTTTGGGACAAGATAACTGAAGTTCTAATTAAGTGAAGGTGATGAAACTTGATGTATAGTTTCATTGCATGAATACCTCGACTAAGTTCGATAATGAACATTGTTTGCCTAGGGTAAGCAGAGCGATAAGCAATTTGATTGGCCGAGACTTTAGAACACAATGACTCTCTTTCTTACTGAGCTAGAATGTTCAAACTTGGTGTAGGCGTTCATTAGTTGAATGCCTTGATGGAGTTCGATGATGAACATTTTCTGCTTACAGTGAGCAGAGATAAGCAATCTGATTGGCTGATGCTTTGGGGCACAATAACTTTGGTTATAATGAAGTGAGAGCGATGAAACTCAGAATATGGGTTCATTATATCATTACCTAAGAATTTTCTGTTTAGGCTAAGAATTGATAAACAATTTGATTGGTCAATATTGGTCAACAACTCTGCTTCTATTTGAGGTAGAATGTTTAAACTTGATGAGTTGACTGAGTTCAATGATTAACATTTCGAGCTGAAGCTAAGTAGGGCTAATCATTTCCATTATCTTCATTTTATCTGATAGTAAGTGATGGCACTTTGTGTACAGTTTGATTGCTCGATACTTTTGAAAAAAACAATATTCTACTTCTTATTGAGTTAAAATGTTCAAACTTGGTTTATGTGCTTATTAGGTCAATGCCTTGATGGAGTTCAAAGATGAGCATTTTCTGCTTGGGTTAGGCAGAGATAAGCAATTTGATTGGTTGATACTTTGGGACAAGATAACTGAAGTTCTAATTAAGTGAAGGTGATGAAACTTGATGTATAGTTTCATTGCATGAATACCTCGACTAAGTTCGATAATGAACATTGTTTGCCTAGGGTAAGCAGAGCGATAAGCAATTTGATTGGCCGAGACTTTAGAACACAATGACTCTCTTTCTTACTGAGCTAGAATGTTCAAACTTGGTGTAGGCGTTCATTAGTTGAATGCCTTGATGGAGTTCGATGATGAACATTTTCTGCTTACAGTGAGCAGAGATAAGCAATCTGATTGGCTGATGCTTTGGGGCACAATAACTTTGGTTATAATGAAGTGAGAGCGATGAAACTCAGAATATGGGTTCATTATATCATTACCTAAGAATTTTCTGTTTAGGCTAAGAATTGATAAACAATTTGATTGGTCAATATTGGTCAACAACTCTGCTTCTATTTGAGGTAGAATGTTTAAACTTGATGAGTTGACTGAGTTCAATGATTAACATTTCGAGCTGAAGCTAAGTAGGGCTAATCATTTCCATTATCTTCATTTTATCTGATAGTAAGTGATGGCACTTTGTGTACAGTTTGATTGCTCGATACTTTTGAAAAAAATAAATGTGCAATTAATTAATATGTGTCATCTATTTATTTTGAGATTTCCGCGGGGGGGGCATCAGCCTCACTGTTGGCTTGTCTTTTTTTATGATACCCATTCTGCCACGCAACTACCATATTTTTTTTTGCATCTGCTACATTTATTTCTTTAACCAATCAGATTATAATTGTTTCTCTTAAGCATATCTTTATAAATCTCATCATTTGTAGCACTAAGGACACTGATAAAACAAAAATACAGTTTCTTTAATGTTTATTCATATACAACATAAAAAAACCAAACTAAGGTGATTAGAACTACTCTATTCATTTTGGAGACATCACCTAAAATAGAGCATGGTGTGTTTAAAGGACAATATTTGTGGCAGTCATTATCACATATGTGATCATACGATTACATCATATGTACCTACTTCAAGAATACACATGATGGCAAATGGCCGCCATTTAAAATACTACGCCCGCCTCTTAGAGACGATAACTTAACTCGCTATAAATTGTAAAAAAATTTACTTCGGCTAGAATTAAAAAACACCTAAGATTAACATTTGCTAAAAATTTCTAAAAAACAACCTAAATTTATGGAAATGGGGCCAAATCAAATCAGGCAAATTACATCAAATAGTCCATGTTAAACGTATAGCAAAAATTTTAAACTAACGCGAGCACGCGCGTTTCTAGACAACGCCATAGCGGGTCATAGCAACCAGTGAGTATAAATTGGAAATCCCCAATGACGTAGATATTATAAATTGGAAAGCCGAGTCTGTCTTAAAATAAGTAGTACCGTCAGTAAACAAGATGGAAGCCATCTGCTATCGTGTTTGATCATGGAGTAGGCAAGCACAGGTGTGTCGTATGATATGTGATAGAACTGTTTAAACACCTTCCAAATATAATTTTAACACAGAGATCATTACTACAATAGATGCGTAAAAAAGGTTTCATGAATTGGAAGTGACGAACACAAAAAGGAAAACACGAGTAATCCCACCATATAACTGAATGAAGTGATGATGATAACAAATACACAGCCGAATTTCTGCTCACTAATAATTCATTCGCAGACCACAAGTTGCTATATGGGACTGCAAGGGGACATCTGACAATTCAAAGTGTCATTAGATAAGAGAACATAAGAAAAATAGTCAGTGCATTCAATTGTTTTTTCCCGTCTTCTATTAGCCCAGGTTAGGTGCAGAAGAGTAGGACGTTAAACCCCATTTCATCTCATCCTTTGTTTTTAGTCCTTCTATACTATCTGTACCTTATAAAAACATGGTAATGCACAGGCATTTTCTGTTTTCTTTCTTGTTTTCATATCTAGTGGCCGTCAATTCTTTTTATTAATTGTCAGATATTCTCTCACAGTCTCACACAATAACTTTTTGTCTTCGAAGGAAGTATTACTGAGCAGAAAATCAACTATGTATCTGTTAGCACTCGTCACTTCAGTCAGTTATATAGAGGGATAACTCGTGTTTTTCTTTCGCATTCATCACTTTCGATTGTTTAATCAGTTCTATCTCATATGTGGTGATAGTGACTGACACCAATATTGTCCTTAAAAAAAAGTATGCTCATCAGAACCTAACTAGAAAAGGACTATTTGCCTATCTGTGGTAATTGTGATTACCATTTTTCTCTATAATTCAAGGTATCATCAACATGCATCAAGTATGAGCCATTTGTACATCATTCAAGCAAAAATTGTTTGTTCCTCCAGTGTATTGATTAAAAATTCAAAAGTAACAACATGATTTTGAAATTAAATAAAAAAAAGAGTTGTATTATTTTTGTGTTTTGTTTTGTTTTGTATGTGTTTCAGTTCTCTCAATGATGTTATGATGTCTAGGTATTACTGATTATGTTCATTATTTATTTTTGCTAATTCATATACCGTTATTAGTTTTGTCTAATGGTGGAGCATGTAATGTGGTAATTTACTACCCAAGCTTTGTTGGTATTTAAGTTTATTTCCCATGTGGAGTAGCAATTTAGTCCTTTTCTCACCAGTTAAATTTGTTTTGAGAATTATAAAAAAGATATATTTTTGAATGATATTTAGTGAATCTTGAAACATGTATTTAAGATTAGAAGCAGTCCCAGATATATTTTATTAAATTAAAACTTTTTAATTCGGAGTGAAAGACTCTGGCAAATCTGATTGTAGCCTAATGTAACTATCTGAAACTGTGAGATACCTTTTTGCAGAAATTCAAAATTCCCCCTTTCAAATGGGGTTGGCTGTAGGTGCTAAAATCACATGTTGGTAAGTGATCATTGTGATTGTCAAGTCACTTATACAACTGAAAAAAGAAATTCTTACAGTTGCAATATTGTAACTGCGTTAAGCAAATCAGATAATATACTAATAATAGAATGGAAACAGGTTGTGTGTTATTACCCGGTGACTGGCAACAAATAATGACATGGTTATATTAAAGCCTACTTTTATTTCTGCTGTCCTGTGAATTCTGAGACTGCTACTTTATATAATAAAATCGTGTAATTCTTCAGAATGGTGTCCAATTTGGTAGATTTATTTAACTATACAATACAGTGCATGCATGAGCTTTGTTTAATGGTTTTGGCAAGCATCGTTGTGGATGCTATAATAATTAACTTGATTTATTTCTTTTGGGCTTGTGTGCAATTTAAGTTTTTGATTTTATCTTTCTTGTTCATTAAAAATACTATTCAGATATTTAGATAAATAAAAGTTTCATGAGTAGAAGAAAGTCAATTTGTATGCATATTGGAGGAAGATCTCTTTAGTGCAATACTCTTCTCATTGGTATGGATGTGCAGTTTTTGATCACTATCTGTTCAATCTGTTCCATGTAATTAAGGGTGTCCTTCTGCAGAAAAACACATCAAGTAAATTTCGTAGAATTCAAGATAATAACTAGTTTGATTTTTTTTTCAACTTGAATTGTCGAGATATTTATGTGAAAGAATGTAGTTTTGGACTTCACAGTTGATAAACTGTTTCGATCTGATTCTGCTTATTTAATGTCTGTTTTTATTAGTCAGTCTTCAGTCATGTATGTTCTTTTAATTGCTTTAATTGTTTAGCTAGTTAAAACAGCACAAATTGACTTGACAGACAAGCTGAAATTTACTGCCGTGCCATTTATATGTAACTATCTGTTGTCGATCATAGTGTAAATGATAGTATACTATTGTGTGCACATTTGGATTCTCTTTTATACTGTACATTATGTTTATTTTACTTTTTTATGTTACAGTCATATGTGCATGGTAATGAGAGGTGTACAGAAGTTAAATAGTAAGACAGTAACAAGTACTATGCTTGGTGTATTCCGAGAAGATCCGAAAACCAGGGAAGAATTCCTCACATTAGTTAGACATTGAAAATTATATTTTTAGCATTTGACAGTTTATGATATCAGCTCCATAATGGATCTAAAAATGATAACTTACATCAATGTGTCAGTTGTTACTGGGATTTTTGGTAATTTATTATGAAAATGTTTAATTGAAGGGATCTGTTAACAAAGTTTTTCTCATATGAATTGTTGTTATTTACATGCTGCTGTTAAAGACACACTTTCCAACAATTGGGTTTTTTCAAATGATTTTGTTTTGTTTTTTGGGGTTTTTTTTGTCATGGCCAGATGACCTTTTCAGCCTAAACTTTATAAGAGACAATGTTTTGTTTTAATTTACAAGTAGAGTATTAGAGATTTAAACAGGCATTATGCAAGAGCTAAATATGCCTATTGTAGATCTTTCTTTGGGCCTTAAATGTTATATAATCTTCCAATTAGACATTTATTAACATGCCAAACACTATTATCAACTCTCAATGGCATCGGATAGGTTTGATTTCAAGTAGATTAGAAAGGTTCAGCCATTTATTAAATTGATTTAAAAATGGGGAAGTGAGGCTAAACCTCGAAAAACCAGTACATTGGTTACATTTACTGTAAAGAATAAAGTAATTTTAATGAAATTTTTAATATATCCATTTTGCATTATTTGTTTTTGAACTATTATCTAAATCTTACATAATGTATCTTTTAAGTACTTGTATTAAATAGATTTTAATGCACATGATATAATGTAAAATAAAAATCTACATGTTATATAAAAAACCTACAAGATGTTCTAGAAATAAATACATCTTATAATATGAAAAAAACCTACAAGGGGAATTCTATTGCCAAAATTTTATATGAATGACAATATAATTCTCAGTGACAAAATAAAATAACCATAAACAATTCAAGTTATATAAGACCATTTTTTCTGGTTATCTATTTATTTAGGAAATTTATAAGAAAAGTTTTTTAGTATATGAAATAAATTGGGATATTTGATCATGATCCTGAAGGTGACTATCTTGTTTTTACAATGAATTGTTCATTTGATGTATTAAGTAAATTTTTAAAAAAACTCTTTTATAATTTAATTCTATCACGTTTTAATTTCATTAAACAAGATTAACCAAATTTCCTTATAAATGCAAGTAGTACATGTCATTTCTTAAATATTACATTTAAGTCTACTAGTATTACAGAGGAGGAAACAGGAGTTAATGGGATTGTTCTTATGTGTAATTAAATTTACAAGGAGTGGCAACAGGAATGTTTAGGGATACATTTACACATCAAAGGACATTCAAAATTATAATTATAACTGTCAGTGAAAATTATGTTATAAATTATTCAGATAATATGTTATTAATTTAATTTGGTGTTACAATTGTTGTTGTTATAAAATATTAAAGATTGTATTGGGATATTGATATTAATTATGTATTATAATATATTGGTTGTGGATCATAGTGTATTTATACACATTGGTGAAACTAGATGTATCTCACTAAGCTTTAGGATTAAATACTTGAAAAAAGAGTGTTGAAAATTGAGAGCTAAGGCTGTAGATAACAGAGTTAAGATCATCAAGCCATTTGACCAGATTAGCTCAGGCCATTGACGACTATGATTTTAAACAGTTACTTGTTTCTGAATATAATTTGTTAAATTTGAAAACAAGTCAGTTGTAGACCAAAGTAAGACTATAGGACTGCTCTCGTACAATCTTTTTTTTTTTTTGAAGTATAATAACCTGCTGATATAAAAGACTAATTTACTAAGCTTTGTGAATATTCTGTGTATATTTATGTTGATATGCATATAAGAGATTATAAGTAAGTAGTGCTGAAATGTTAAACATAATACAACTAATAGAATTTAAGTTTGATAACTTTTTTTTAATGTAATCTGAGTAAAGTATCTGCCGTGAAATGGTAGCCAGTGTAATGGTGAGAAGCATCTAGAGTCATACAGAATGATCTTTTGTGAACATTCCATTGTTTTATTTAATACTTTAAATGGTGGATCATGCCATCTTACAGGCATGATGTTCATAAACAGCCCAATTTATCAAATTGAAACTTTCCATATAGATCGATTTTGATTTATGCAGGGTATACCGGTACCTATTTATGTTTTTACTTGAAATGTCATAATAATTGTCATGAATATTTAAATAATTTGAATTTTATATTAACGTATACTGCCACAACTGTTTTTATGATGTACATTATTATATTTAATGAAATTATATTTATAAGAAACATTGTGCAATAGAGAAAAATTCAACATGCATTTTGTATGTTTGCAATAAATGAAGATCAGGGTCCTGTTTCACTAAGTCACGGATGTATAGTTTACTTATACGCTTATGTTGTTTAGTGAATAGACAGCCCTGTTTTGTCTAGTCTTTTATCGTGTATAACTTATAACCATAATATATACAAACAAGGTTTTAAACTTTGAAATTATCTTCTAATGTGCACTATCACATTAATTGGCATTTTGTTTTTAAGATAGTACAAGTACCAGTGAATTATTGTTGAAAACTTTTATTAGTTCATGGAATGTATCTACATTACCATGTATAAAGGTCTGTATGACCTGTATTAAGTTAAATATATTATATATATTTTGAAGAGCAATAAACATGTTAATCATTATGAAATTGTTAGATTAAGTTTCTGGGGAGTGGATATCTTTTGTCTTTAGCATTATTTTCAAAGTGATCAAGGACAATAATTCTGGCAGTAATTGTTGGAAATAGGCTTCTTCATCTTGCGACCTTAAACACTGTACATAAATTTTGAGTCCACAAACAATTGTGGATGATAGATGGATGGGAGTAACAACAATATACGACATTTAAATGTGGGCGTATAAAAAGTGATCAAGGGCAATAACCCCAATAGTGGTTTCGATTCTTGCCAAAGCTAAAATCACCTATATGCAAGCAAACTAATGGAATATATAAAATTGAACCATGTTAGTCCCAAAATGACCTAGTTCGTGTTGTGTGTATGATAACCCCATATCTCTCTCATCTCACTTACATAAACATTGTAGTTAAATTTTAACACGATTACTTTAGAGCATACATATGATTTTTTAAGTAATCAAAGGCCGTAAGTCTAACTGTAGTAGCTGTACTTACAGTAAATTGATGAAAAGTTATAGGCTTATTCATCTCATGAACTTGAAATACTATGCATAAACTAGCCTCTAATGTCTTAAAGAATTCATTGCTACTCATGTATAACACCTAAAAACTGGACTGTTGTGACAACTTGAGTGTTAACAAAAATGTAACAGTGGTGGCTCACTGGTTAAGACACTGGGGATCAATTCAGGTATTGGGTAAGAAAGTAACAGCATCTAGTTATTTAGGTGGGATTAAATAAACAACTGCACGTAAAAAAAAAAAACCTTGAAAATTGGAATTCCGGTCTTCCAGTTGGATCATTGATGTAAAAGTTAAACCCCATTTCATTCCTTCTCTAACTAAAACTGTAGGCATCAGTTTGGGTAGTGAGACCAGTGTGTAAGGCTGATGTCAACCTATCATCAGCATTCAAAATACAGTTTTCAGTAAAAATAACACTAAAGTCATATTTTGGAATAAAATATTTATATTTTTCCAAATATCCCGCAAATGCAACATACTGAATTTTAACTATGAACAGACAATGAGAAACTTGATAACAATTATCTATATAATATTTCAATCACTCACTTATAAAGAACATGACAGAACATAGAAAAAACAGATAAATTTAAAACAAACTGTCTAGATACAAAGCTTTAAGATAGTTAATCCACATGGACAAAAAAGCTATGGGCTACATGTATTAACATATAAATGACTTTAAATATAAATGCAAGAAATACAACCATGTTCTGACTTATAATATGTACAAATACAACAGCAAGTAATATGTACAATTTATTTTTTTACTGATTAAGAGAAGTTTTTGGCAGTATAATCATTAAACTATAATGTATTTATGTGATGAAAATGTTATGAAATATTACTTATTTCAGCATGTGAATTAACCATCAACAAAAGTTTGTATCTATAAAAAAAAAAACATCCAGAAATCGAACTGCAAAATTTCATTGGATAAATATTCAATATGAAAATTAGTACTTTGTCTAATTATGTTTAACATTCATGATCATACTGCAAGAATATAATATATAGTCAATAGAATTTTTAATACTATAATGTATTAAGTGTCTAGACAAAAAAAACACAACATTATTTAAAAACTGCTGAGCTAGTTATATTTTGTAGGTTTTTTTTTTTTATGTAACTTGCTAAGGACTGTTTTTCTCTTTTAAATATGATTTATAATCAATCATATACAGAGCATGTCGAAACATTCATCAAATTTATCAAAATTTCTGAACTGACATGGATTGATGCCTTTTTTTTGTTCCAGATATAACATACAAGTAGTTACAGCTTTTTATTTTCATACAAGTGAAAGTATCTCAAAGTACAACTGAATCATAAAACATAATTAGACAAAATACATATTGTTTCAATAAACATTATTTTAAAGAACTCTCATAATAACAAATCAACTAGAATGAAAATCCCAACTTTCTAATAAAAAAGATTTAACAGTAAAGAGAAACAACATAGATACAATTAGTTGGTGAAATATGTTCTCAGTAATGAGATTCTTCTTATTGGCAGTTATCGAAGCTGCTTTATTCTATTTAAGGAGGGTATACCCTTCTTTGTTTATCCTACAGCATATTATTATGACATTTTAAAAATTATTCTCTTGCATGACAGTAGGTGGTGAAAATTATCAATATCTATATCATTTCCAAGTTAGTATTTTCTGAAGCCTTCAAATGAAACACAATGCATTGACAACTGAATTTAGTTCAATTGAGTTCTAACGGTAAAATGTTAAAGTTTTAATAAGAATAAGCATCAGATATATTCTTTAAGTTATTATTATTTAGTGTAAAAACATCACACACATACAAAATGCCACAAACAAAACTAAACACAGAATAAAAATGGCAACCAAGCCTTTGTGTACCAGCACAATATATATGTATATACACATATATATTTCTCAACTAATTAATCAACCAAACAAAATTACAAATAATCATAATAATTACATCTGCCACCAATTAATCAAATGAACATTCAATAATTGTTAATGAGCTAATCAACAAACTATGGAAGTTGCAAGATTTCTTAGAATCCTGTCACTTTAAAAAGAGTAATAATAATAATAATAATATATATAAATTACCATACATGATACATAATTACTATCAACAGAAGTAAAAATGATAAAATAATTTTAAAAGGCAACTGAACATAAGTGAATCCCCCACATAAAGCACATAATCAAAGAGATATTAATTATTCAATCGATTAATTAAAGCTATAAAGTTGTTACTAGCATATTATAAACTACCATTTTTTTGTATCAAAAAGCTGAATGATAAAATGAAATGAATGAAATTTAATTTTTATTTGTATCGATGGTGGAAAGATAATGTACTGTTAATGAAAGAAAAGATTTGTTTCATGATCAAACAGATACTGAAAATGTATCCGTGAATCAGATATGTTCAAATAGTAAACTTAACTTCCTGAAATACTAGTAGTATTATTTGACATTCTTATTTCAAACGAGCAAAAAATATTAAGCCTTTCAAATTTTTTCAAAAGTTCAGATTTTCTTGTACAATTATTTCGATGGTATTTTTGTAATTGAACTGGAAATACACAAGTCCCAATACTATGGACTATTACTACTTTATATTACTAAACAAAGTTTTGACTACTAGTTTAAACATTGCTCAGCAGTAATAAGCAGTAATTATATTTCGTAGAATGAGCTGTGTGTTTCTGTGGTAAATGTGTTTTTAATATTCTGAATTACAGTGTAACCTCTGATAAGGTTACAACATATGAATGGATCAGGAAGTAACACTATTTTGATTCGACAATTATTTATGCTTATATTTGTTGGGACAAGTAATTTTCAATACAATAATAAACTGAAAATAAATAACATACATGTAAGAAATTGGCATAAACTGAGTGTCACTGTACCTGCAGTAACTAGCTATGAACTAATATACACTGTGTTGTTTTAGGCCACTAGAAATAATGTCTACTTGGAATGCAAGAGAGAGATGATTGGGATGAAGGGAAGGATGAAAATCATATACATGTTTATTATTCAATTATTTACAAGTCAATATTAAAAGATTTTGTATATATTATCCTTTTTTTAGCAGCACTTTGTATAGATCTCTTTTGTTGAAGACTTAAATTTAAAAATAATTTTCTTCATGCACATTTTAAAAATAAATGTCCACTGATACACAACAATTATACATGTATATTTCAACAATTAGGCATTATGCTTTTAATTTTACACTTTTATTATAAGAAACATATTCATTGATTATGTCGGATATATTTAAGAGAGATGTTAAATCGTCATATTTGCAAGATTTTCAGAGCATTTTCAAATCATGACAAGTATCTGAAATCCTGATGTAAATTAAGATCTTGATGTAAATTTTTGAATCGCAATTTTAATATGTAAATCGTGATCTCTGTTTTATCCAGTAACATTAAAAATATTTCATGCACAATTTGTATGATTGGATGACCATAATTTCAGATTAGATAGACATATCCTCTACTTTAAATTTAAAAATAAAAGAGAGAAGGGATTAAAGTTAAGTTGGCCAGTGTCAAAAATCAAATTAAGAACCACAAAAAAAAAAGACTCCTGCTTTGTCGTACATCCTAAAGACATAGTTCAAAATATTTGTCTTTCAGTCTATTTAAAAAGGTAATACAGATTAGCATTATTAATTGACATGCTGTAAATTACATTTTATATTTACAGCTATGACAATTTCATAAACAATATGGACGGAAATATTTACACAATTTTAACCCGAGGTCATTTACCTAAAAACTTTCAACAGGCTGTATGGAATTCTTCACTCAAACTAATATAAAATAATAACAAATAGAATTCTTAAACATTATCTTATCTTAATAACCTGTTGTTAATAGATAAAATATGAATTGAAATAGAAGTACATCAATCGACAAGAACACCAAAATGGTGTTAATTTATAAAAGATGTACAAGTAAGCATCACTATCAATATTTCTTATTCAATATAATTTCTTAATCAATAGGCTGAATTCTTTAAACGCTACTGAAGGTTGATATCAAGAATTTTTCTTTTAATTTATAGTCAAGGGGGATAACTGATTTTTATTTACTTCCCCACATCATTTCTGTAACACACAAGTCACTACAATTGATTTCTTCATATATAATTTTCTATCTCGGGCAAGGTTAATAATATGAGCAGTCAAATGATGAAAATGATGATAAAGAAGATGACAATGTAAATATTACAATGTAAATAGATACATCGGTACATATATAGAAGTTATAGATATAATAATAGTACATTCATTAAACCTTCCCACAAAAAAATTCTACATATTGATCAGTATTTTACATTGTTGATTTATCTAGGTGCAAAAAGTGATTTTGTTTTAATAAAAAAATCTTATAAGAGATGCATTGCTCTGCTGAGGAAAAGTTAGCACAGAGCAAAAACATTCCAAAACACTAAAGGCGTTGGCAGAAATAAGCCGCACTTAAATATATACAAATATATACAAAACAATTTGGCCAAAATATGTCTCTCTTCAAAATATAAGCAAACATCTCTTAGGTTAAAAATACAGAATGTTTCATTGTTAACCATAAATAAATCGGCAAAGATTAAATATCTCTCTTTTATAATTCGGAATAATTTCTACATCTCTATCTAATATCTAAAAGCAACGAGTTATCTGATAAAAACAAACACAAAATGAACTCACATCAACCGTAATTCCGCTTTCTCTTTTATCTGATCTCGAAAGATGTTACAAAATAAAAAAGGTCAGATTATGCTGAGAAACTGAAATTATTTCAATAATCCTTGTTTACAAATCCCAGTAAGTCTGGCTATCGCATTCAGAAGTCATAACTATACTATAACTCTAAAACAATCTTGGTGGATTGTCCATTAAATGCAAGAAATATATCGGAAACTATAACATTTACTGTTCGTCTCTTTCTAAAATTTGCACACTAGACCATTTAAACGATTGATTAATCAATTATGCAATAATTAACACAATCTTTTCTATTAATCTCATCTGTAAATTTACACAAATCCCAAGAACAATAAACACTTCTGTTTATTCAATTTACGACATATTATATATCTATATAATATATCTTGTTTTACACCTATTAAAAATCTTACCAGTGAAATTTTTCTACCAAAAAGTGTAAATACAATTAATAAGTCTAATAAATCATGTAATTGATTCTAAATATAAATTTTCAAATTTCATTATATGTACAAAGAAAGTACATAATATAGGGTAAATCAAGGCACTATTCATTAACATTACATATTAAAAAAATACACACCGATGAATTAACTATAATCATCTATTAACTTTTTGAAAAGTTTGTTGAAGACTGGAGTATATGTAATATCTGACAAGACAGATTTAACAAAATAATATGTCGTCTTCTATAATGACTATATGAATTAGGCAGGTTAACACAATACAATATTTATATACAACTAAAAACAACCTGCGATTAGTATCACTACGTATATTTCTGTAGACAGTATATAATGTCACATACGTCAAAATATTAGTCAATTTTGTCTTAAGATATTTTATGAAACAACAAATTATGCATTGATATTTTCAGCAGCTTTCAAGTGGACATTCATTGCCCTATAACTATTCACGTCTTTAAAATATTTTGTTGTTTTTTTGTTCTTGATACAAGAAAACACCTATCTATATGTACACGTCTGTTATAAACACTATCATTACAATCTTGACATCTCTTTTCATTGTAATATGGTAGTATTTCTGTGTTTTAGCAGGTGATATCACTCTCCTCATGATTTCTTTACACTTGTACCAGTATCTATTAACACATATATTGATTTACTTTCTAAAATGTTGAACTTTTATCTGCACCATCTGAAATATAGTAACAAAGATTTAAGATACAGTTACAGACTCACAAGAATGAGACAGTTACTAAAAGATGTTAGATGACAAAAAGGGAGGACAAAATATAATAATAAAAGCAATTTCTCTATAGTATTGTGTACATTAAATGGCAGTCAATATAAATCTTACCTAGACTACCCAGTGCATGTTCTGTCATACTGATACACAGTGAATCTAAACTGGCATTTATTTCTGTATCATTAGATGCCATATCACCAGCTGTAATAACAAAATCATATCTTTAATATATTATGTACAGAAGTATGTAGGACTGTGTGCAATGATGGTAAAATGTTAAAACTTAACATACAGAAGTTTATTGAACAACATGAACATTCTGTTTTTGGACCAGGAACTGGTCCCCAATCACTACTCATCTTAAAGTTGTTGCTCTGGCCATTCAAGCTGAGACAAGAAACTTTGTATGCTTGTTCCTTACACAATTGTGCATCAATTGACAAATTTTTGATTGTTACAATTGCTAGATGATGGCCAAAACATTATGCTCCGTTGTTTTACCCCAATAGTTAAAATCTTTGGATATTTTTCTAACCCAGTGTGTCGACGTTAAATCTGGGTGCATGTATAATAATGATGTTTGGAATCTAAACAAGAAGTTTTGAAAATATGAGTATGATGTAAATATATTTACCTGTAAGTGAAACTGATAAAACTTGACCTCGTACAGGTGCTGAATGAGTTCTTGTTACTTGTTGTTTCATCTGCTGTTATAAATAAACATAACAAATATTATAATATTATTATCATACACATGTAAACAAATTTTATTATTTTTTCTTCATGTCTATTGTGTAAATAAATAAGCCCAAATAAATAGATGACATTCATTAATTACTTACATATTTATCTTTTTTTTTTTAAATAGCAATCAAATTAATCATCACTCTGCTTTTCCTAATGCTCATCATCATACTAAGTCATAGTATAGATGTTATGAAACTACACGAAAAGTTTTATCATTCTTCCTTAATTTGAATCAAAGTTATCGCGTTCTTAAGTCTTGACCCAAAATTTTGCTATCTCTGTTTAGAATATGCTCATCATTGTCCTCAGTTTCGGCATTCACCCAATGGACATTACAGTAAGTTTGAACATTCTAGCCTAATTAGACGCAGGGTTATTGTGTTTCACAAACTGTGACAGGCAGACAGATGGACAAACCCATTTTCATTGTCCCCTGCTTTCTTTGAAGGTAGGGAGACAACTTTTAACTACCCTATCTAACTGTTATCTTACAAAGATATTCTGATAAATGTATTCTGGTTCTTATGATTGTCAATTATTTAACGGACAATATATAAATGCGAAATTTATTTGATATACATCTACCTTGAACTGAAATTGTACGGAACTCACCTCCATAACACCAGGTTTCATAAAACTGGGATTAGCTGAACTAATACGTGATAAAGGTGTATGATTATTACTAGTTGTACCACCTTGTATGGAACGACGTGATGATGTATTCCATGGTTGACCATATCTAAACTGATTAGATGGTGGCTTACATCCAGATCTAGAACATAATATTATAAACAAATTATATAAACAACTTATTGTCACATTGTAAAACTCTTCTTCTGCAAACCATTCTACTGGTAAAAACATTCATAATTTATTTAAAACTAACACAATAATTCCATAGCGGTAAATTTTTGTATTTTGATTATCTAAGATTTACAAGACATTTTATTATTATTTATATTGATCACAGACAATTACAGATGACATTAATAATAGAAACTGCAGGTAATGTAAACTTTAAAGCAAACTTCATGTAGAACTAAAGGACGTGACACAATTTATGGACACATGTTCGAGAATGGTCTTTGATTATATTCTGTTTGTACTGCATCTCCGGGTTAAATTCTTTGAAATATCTATTTTTTGGTTCGTAAACTGGCCGACAGCTAAACTCTACAGCCTGTCAATTTTAATAATTAGGTCAGTCACGATTTACAAATATGACTAAAATAAGAGCCCTGGTTTAATATATTGCGTCATTTAACTCTTTTTCATTTCAAGAGCATTTGTATTGTTACTAATTATAAAGATATATGATGCAAAGATATTTGTGGATTTCTATTAACTGTCCATTTTATGATGAAATATTGGATAAAATAACAATATAGATTTTTATAAAAACTTTCAAATCTCTCCTAAACAATATCAAAATGAATATGCATTCACAAACAAAACAATAAAATCTATGAAGATCTTAAAATATAAGCATAAATTTACAAATAAAATTGTCAATGAAACAGATGAAAGAAAGAAAAATAACTATAAAACGATAACACAATTTAAACTTTCAACTGTCAACATAAATTTTCTTAAATCACCTGTAGGCAGCAAAACTACAAGCAATGGCTGCCTGTTTATAATTAGCATCTCTGGCTTGCTGAACACTTTTAGGTGTTATTCTTGTAAACTGGCTGTTGTTATTAGGCCTAACACAAGTCATAAAATTATTATTTGAAATAACTTGTGAATATTAGACCACGGAGAGGAGAGTTATTAGTGTGTGTGTGTTTGTAATATTAAATAATAGTAGCAGGAATTAAATTGCACATTTTTGATTTCAGTAATCTTTGCGAAAAACAAAAAACACCCCAAAAGACAAATTCAATCCATGAACAGTAAAAGGAGTTATGATCTTTAAATTTATAATAGAATCTTCATAATTGTATGGTATGATACCAGAGTCTTGATTTATTGTATTGATCTTCTAAATTAAAGAGTTGTATCTATGACAACGTATCTATTAGTAAGTATATATAATATCCTACCTTCTCCACGCCTGATCATTATTAGGAGGATATGGTGGATTATATACTTTCTTACATGACCATTTCCATGACAACAATAAACTTTTATGACGTTGTGTAAATGCCTGGAAAAAGAAATCAAATACAATGTTAAAGATTCTCCTAGAATAGCAGAAGTTAAAAAAGATGTTTCATAAAAAAAAAGAAGGAGTCAAAAAATGGTAATTTCTGGAAAAAACATATGTTTATTTTATGCTGCTGCAAACAGAGTAAATAATAATATAACAAATTGAAAACTAAACCCATGGTACTACGACAAGCTAATATACTATTCAAAAAAGGTAGGGGATATTTGATTTTGGGGGCATAATACTAAAATATGCAAATGACTACGAAAAAAGTCACTATAGAACCTAACAGAAGAAACATTTCCAGTTACATGTGACGCCCAAACGCACCAATAGCTACCGCATGGAATGCAGGTGATGCTCATGGGGGTCCAACCCAAGATTTGCACGACTCTGACTTTGAATGTTACAGTCATTGTGGCATTGAATTCCAGGGTGGAAACATCAGTTTAATTGTTTTAGTGACCAGAAAACAAATTTTGATATGCGCCGGCTTACCCAAAATGAAAGGTTACGTGACCTTGGCATGCTACAGATCGGCACAACACAGACGGTTGTGGCGCGGACGATGAATGTTTCTCAGTCTGTCATAAGCAGGATATGGTCCAGATACCGTGATACACAATCTGTACAGGACAGACCACGCTCAGGCCGATCAAGAGCGACAACTCAAGCCCAGGATCGATTTATCCGTACCTTGGCCTTGAGAAATCGTGTCATCACAGCAAATCAGATCAGCGCTCGTCTTCAAACAGACACTGGTGTGAGAGTGAGTGGCCAGACGATTCGGAATCAACTGCATAGGGGTCACCTTCGCGCCCGACGTCCTCGCGTGATCCCTTGTTTGAGAGATCATCACATTCAGACAAGACGTCGTTGGTGTAGGGATCGTCAACACTGGAATAATCGACGCTGGAGCAATGTGATGTTTTCAGATGAGTCAAGGTTCACTGTTGATTTTTTGGACAGACGTAGGAGGGTGTGGCGTCGTCGAAACGAGCGCTTCCAAGACGTTAACGTCATCAGACATGATCGATTTGGGGGTGGTTCTGTTATGGTGTGGGGAGGCATCACTGTTGCTGGAAGAATGGCTTTACATGTTGTTGCAGGGCGTGTAACAGGCCAGTACTACCGGGACAACATCTTGGCAGTCCATGTTGTGCCGTTCGCACGACATCATGGCCGCCGTTTCATCTTCCAGGATGACAACGCAAGATGTCACAGGTCCAGGATCGTCACAGGTTACCTCCAACAACAGAACATCACCACATTACCATGGCCAGCACTAGGTCCCGACCTCTCCCCCATCGAGCATGTCTGGGACATGCTTGGACAGAGGTTACGTCAACGTCAACAACATCCTGCCAGTGTCCAAGAACTTGCTGCTGCTTTGCAACAGGAATGGGACAATCTGGACCAAAATGACCTTAGACGTCTCATTAGGAGTATGCCACGTCGGATCAATTCTTGTTTGGCAAACAGAGGAGGATTTACCCGTTTCTGACTTTGTTGTGATGCTGTGGTAACTTTGCTGTTTGACCCCGGGTATCATTTTACCCTTATAATGGGCAGTCTGTGCCTTACTTAGTCTAACGATCATTTGGAATAAATCGATGAATGTGAACTTCATTTCATTTTGTCATTTGTTTCTTCGTCAGTTTCATTAGGTGACTTTAATAACACTTAAAAATCAAATATCCCCTACTTTTTTTTAATAGTATATTACTGTAATCCACTCATTACAATTATATTTATAGGCCAATATTAGCTTCTGTCCATAGTGTATAATGATACTTGTCATCACTTTAGAAATAATCATTTGAGGATGAACATTCACTGAAGTTCAGCTTTTATTAGAGCCAATTTCTGGCTGTGTTTGGTTCTCTAATAATATGACTATGAATAGAGATTTAAGATAAAACCATAAACGTCAAATTACTGTCGACATCTGATTATCATACATTTGTAATTACACTGTAACTATCACTTACTGTATGTCTTAGACATTTATTGATGATGTTAATATACCACTGAAAACCATAATAATAAGGTTTGGGACTTATCAATAGCGCTGTACATACTGAAATTAAAACATATTATTTTTAAGTAGTTTTTGTTTATAAACATGATCTGAATATAATCATGTGCAGTGTTATTCATCAGACATTATTAGTGATACTGACCTTAACTTATACAGACAACAACATATATTATATAATATACAGATGCCCCCCCCCCCCTCCATTAAGACTGCTATCGGAATCACATAATACAGACCCTTTATTATTCAAATATTTAATATATAAGAGACCTGTCACTTCAACTCTGTGACTATCAGTATATTTACCATCGATAAGATGGTATTAAAGAAGGCATGGTATTGTATAAGGTGACAGAGAGTAGTAAACCTTCATGTCTTACTATACATCTAAAAGCTCTAGAGAATGCTGTTCTTTAAAAATAACTTTTACGTCCCGATTATGAAGTAATAATAGTAATATAAGATATGAGATAACTTGTTTAACCAATAAAGATGACTCACTATTTGATAACAACCTGACATGTTTCCCTATTTTATAAAAAAAGTTTTACTTACTTTTCCCCATAACTCTAGTAAATTGACTAGGTATATCACCATTTGGTATATCTGCAGATATACCTTTATTATCTACAGTAGCAGGTGATTCTGTCTCCTTAGCTTCATAAGGTATGATAGGTGTTACAATAATAGATTCCATCTCTCCTAATATAGTCATCAGTGGTTTATCATTACTTATATCCTAAAATTATAACATTTACTTAGATAAATTATAGTAACTAATGTCTAACATTGTCATTAATTAAATCCTTAAATCATAACATAAATTATTTCCTGGATAAATTACCATAATTAATGCCTAATATATAGTCATTACTTATATATAATAAAATTATAGCTTTTATTTCCTAGAGAAATTACTGTTATCAAAGATGAATTTATTTTCAAAAAATAAAACAATATGCACTTAGTCATATTCAGATGTGCATACAATATTAATATAAAATTTTCAAGATAGCTTGCAAGATATTTCACCAGGAACTTTAACTCTGTTCTCTAATGCTTCTTGAAATAAAGGTTTTCTATATTTCTCTGATGGGCAATTAAATTAAAGTGTTAATATGCAAAACAAAAAGGAATCTAAATATACTGATGATCATTACAGTCTCCTGAAATTGAGTATTGAAAATAATTAGGATCATTTATGTCTTCCAAGAAATCTGATATTTATCAAGATGGCAAGCTTTTCTGGACAAATGATATATCTCTGAAAGAGAAGTCCTATAATCCAGCAAGTAATTTAAAAAGTTTTTGAACATACCTTCTCAAGCTGAATTAAGTTTTTTTGCCTGTCTTTTAACTTGGCAATGCTCTGTATTATTTTATGTCTTGCACCGGTAGTAACATTCTGTAATAATATATACATAAATAAAACACAACCACTTCATACAGTATAATGATTTACTTCAGTGTATATCAATATAGAATCAGGGAACAGTTTCTTTTACAAATATTCACTTTATCCATAGTGTAAGATTGTTTTGTTTTTCAGTTAATTCAATTCAAATTAATTATTATGAAATGTTTATCTTTTTTCCCCACCATATACTTCTAAGTATCTATAAGTGAATTTGGCAGGGGGTCTGGGATAATGTGTAAAACTTTTAAGTGTATGAGATGAAAGATCTCTAACAGAAAAGTATAATTATCTTAAAGTCCTAATGTGCTATTTGCATTTTTGCTAAAATTTCGTATTTGTCACTGCTTAATACACTAAACATGTAACCAGATTTATTATATTTCATTTAATCAAAAAAACCAAAACAATACTAATGCTAGATTATATCCCAGTTTCGATTCAATCAGCTTTCAACCAGGCACATCAGGTTTTTCCACAATAGCGTCTTGTTATGCTCATGCAGCATAGGTCGATAAAATTTCAATTCCACAGCTTTGCAAACAATAAAGGGAATTGAAACATTTGTGGACTGATATTCCTATTTCACAATAATGTTGTTTGAAAGTGATTTCTATTGCTTAAAATGGAGTATTTGGACATAAACCACCTAAATGAATATCCCTGTCTCACCTGCTCTTCTAGATATTCTTCTGTCAGTTCAAACATTTGATTATAATCTATTTGTTTAAATATATTAGCATATTTATGTAATCTTAATTCTTTTAACCAGGCAGGTACATCTGTAAATAAATAAAACAACATACAAATAGTAGTCCTATATACTTTACATTCAATTTGAAAGCTATAAGATTTTGGCTAAGTTTTAGCTATAATTGTTGAGAAGCATAATCATCTAAGGAATTCTTCACACTAAAAATAATTTAATAAGACTTTATAATGATAATATTGCTAGCACTGTTCATAGTGAAGTACTGGTTCTAAAATAAGTGGACCAATTAAAAAAGACCTAAATAAATCCACACAACTCTATTAATGCTAGTACTATGGCCTGGGTCCAGTCTTGTTCTGGTCAATACCAGTAAGTACTGTTCTTTAAAATTTCAAAATCTGAACAGTGATTCTATCATTTTCTGGTGTACATCTCATATTTTTCCTGTAAATTATTTACTATGTCAGTATCTGCAGTTGACATAACTCTATAAAAGGGAGGTAAATCACTTGTCGTATACTACTTAGATCCTCGTTGAAAGAATTCCTACCAGTAGTGATTTCCATACATCATCATGGTCTATTTACATTCCATTTAAAATAATTGTTTCATAACAATGATGACCAATTAAGTTCATCTTTAAAAAAATCTTTGATCTTTCCAAACATTGATGTCAGTCAACACAACACGATAGTATGACTAATAACATCAACTTACTGAACAGTGTAAAAAAAAATGAGATTCAGGTAAATCATTCATACAACTTGTATAAGTAATGCATGAGCTGACACATAAAAGATATCAGGATAAATAAGCTAATCTTCACTGACTTTATACAATAACATTTGAAAATTTTTTTAAAAGTCCAGTGATGCAAAAAAGAAAAGTGTATTTGTATGACAAATATTATGAAAAAAACATCGCATAATAAACATGTAATGGGGTCATAAGTAGCTATAGGTAATAGTTCATGTATTTTGATACATATATAAATTCTCGTTTAATCATTCCTTGAGTAAACATGAGAGAGCCTAGCAAAGCATGGAAATGTGACCTAGACATCGGTCATATATAATTATTTGCTCCTGAAATAAAGTGTTGAAGATCCATTCCAAGAATCTGTAGTCATTTCTGATACTTAAAGAATACACGTCGAGGAGCTACATTCCCTGTAAGTCGAACGGTGTTAGAAATACACCCATACAGCAGCTATGACTCAAATAAGAGATAGTCACATTTTATGATACAAAACCCTTTAATTAACGGTATAAACTATACATTAAGGGTTCTAGATCTTTTTGTATTGTTTTCTATTAATATATTCTATTAATAAAAACCGCCTTAGGCCTTAAGTCACAAATATTTTTCAGAATGATTGGATGATAAAATTTTAGACTTATCGATAGGTATTTGTTTTTAAATATAATAATTTAGCACTGATAAATTATACTGATGATTATAGATTAAATAAAAAAATGAAGCCTCGAGTCATGAACAAGACAACAATCATGATATAAAAATATCTTTTAAACTGATCTGATGATTAATTTTCTGCACCAGTACAATCTTACTAATGCCCATAGAATATAAAGGAGCTAAATTGCTAATATTTGGGACCTAGAAACGGACCCAAATGGGTCACAATGCATAGAATAATGTAATCTAATAATTGTATATGAACTGATTTACATTCAATTGATTCCGTTTTGACATCGCAGCGAAATACGGCATGAAATTTCTAGTGTCTGGTTATTACAATTACAGTCTATTACGCATGCTCTGCAGATAAGTTTTGGCATCGCAGTTTAACATGAGTTGTGGAATATGTCTAGCCTCGTTCTTCCTGGTCACTATTACTCATGCTCTACAGATTAGTTTTGGCATCGCAGTTTAAAAGCCTTGTTCTTCCTGGTTGCTATTACGCATGCTCTCCAGATAAGTTTTGCCATCGCAACATGAGTTGTGGAATATGTCAGGCCTCGTTCTTCCTGGTCACTTGTAACATTACATGTATGGTAAATTGTTAATTTTGTCTTAAAAATTGGATATCAGAAGCCTACATTTTCAAGGTAAAATAACATCAATGTTGATTTGAAAAGACAAAAATTTTGTGTTTTCAACGTGTAAGAGGTCATAAAAAAGCCATATGTTTTACCAATGAATGTAAAAAAAATACCCTAAAACAAAACAGGCCAATTTATCAAAAACCAAAAACATTTGACAGTATTAAAAATCATTTTGCCCTTCCGTGACATTTTGATGATTTCCTATCATATATATAGTTTGAAATTTATTCATTTAAATTGACATTTTGACATAAGAAATATTTTTCCTTTTTTTTTAATTGAGTGACACATGATTGATATTGCTTAATATATAACGGGCCTTCACCCTAAAAAATTATGGAGAGCTGAAAGTCGGTCTCCTGAAACTGCAGACTAGAGCATATTCCTGAAGCAATGGCCCAGAAATCCCTCTCTGGCCATTGCTGGAATAGCGTCTGTTTCTTGAACTTATGCGGGAGTGTGTCTATTCTTTCCGTTCAATGAAAGCTATCACTTAAGTATAGCAACATGACAGTCCTTCGTTTAATCTGGGTCTTCCCTAAACTTTGGACAGTGATTTAAGGTATTAAAAACGGTGAAAGTATGTTCGTTTCCAAACAGTATTGTTTACATTTCATTCAACTTGATAGCCTCGTTTGTCACGCAATTAGTTTTACTGCAGTATTCTGCTATGCACGGGTTAATTAGGCATAATAAAATCGTGAGCCATGACGTAACGTTATGTAAACATATTTGGTCCAATACTGGCACTCGTTTTAAATGTAAAGCTTTTGTAGGGCAGCTAGTGATTGGTTGGTAGACGGACTACTGACCAATCAAAATTTAAAACAACAATATCCAGTCATAATAGCAGTGGGTAGTAGGATTACCTCTAATCAAACGCAACATTGCGCGGAGTATGAGACTAGAGATGACACATGCTCACATGCAGTCGTATGTAAATTTAATGCTCTTTACTTGAAGAATAGAACACTACATTGGTATTATTATGTTTCTTTTATATTTTAAATAAATAGATGCACCTCAATATTTTCTAAATTTACGTCCCGTATTGACTTTTAAAGTTCAAGTTAATTAATCAATAACATTCCTCAATAATTACTTCTGTCATTTATACGATAAAAATGTAATACTTGTAGTTCGTAATGTTTAAACTTTGTTTATTTATATTCTTTACTAAAGAGTATTTTAAAATTCATTGATAGCTAAAATCACTTGTCAAAAGGCATGTCAATCAACTTCCGCATATTATCAGGTCTTGTTTGTTATCCATGCAGGTGTCAAGCCTAAAGTTTTAACGTCAAAATTAAGCATACGCCTATTGCTATGTTTATAGTACTGTATGAAATGTTGTATATATGGGAGACCCGTGGTGCACTGGTGCCTTATATAAATATGGTAATCAAAGTGTAGTATTTTCATGCGAGACCGCAGGATAATGCTGATAATATCGAAAATTTAAAAATGGAGTCTTAGCAAAAGTTGTACATTATGGATTAGCAGAAAATAAATTAACTTATGTCTATTATTATGTAGCATATAGAAAGGAACGCTTTTGGGTGGGTGTAGTGTTGGTTTGTTGTTTAGTGAATGTTTCTTTGGAATGGTGGAAAATTAATGGCTTGATGGCAACCATGTATGTGAACGATTCTTGCAATGCTGAATGAATAATAATTATGTTTTATTCAATTCTTTAACTATTGTTTATCAATAAACTTACTTTTTCAGGACTTCCTGTCCCGAGTTCACAAAGCATTCTCAGACTAAGTTAAAAATTTACTCAACTTTCATTCACTATTTATGAGAAATATCTTTGATCCAGAAACACAAATTTTGCATATAGTTTCTGAATGATGTATTTGTACATTAAAACAACAAAGGACTATATTTTTGATGCAATAAGGCAAACAAATTTGAGTAAATTCTTACTTTTGAGAATGCTTTGTGAATTATGTTTCTCAACATAAAAATAAAGAACTATGTCACACAAAGAATAACCATTTTTCAAATGTGAAAGTGTTTTAAGGTTTTGTGCATGAAATTCGAATCTGTTGACATTCCATCAAGGCTGGTGGAGTGCTACAGTTTCCTTCAGAGGGTGTTTCTTGGAAATGTTTGCATTACTTATCTAATCTTACATTTTTATTGACTTGCTTTAAATTACACTGTATTTAATACTATAGGCAGTACAAAACAATATATGTCTACATTCTGACAGAAGTGACATATTATAGTACAGTAGAGGACATTTTGTTGTCATGATTTATTGTTCTTGGTAAAACACATTAGTCTGTCAGTCCATCTGGCAGCTAGCCTCAGACATGATAATGTATAATAAATATACCTTCATGTTTTGTTTTTTTTTATTATTCTATTAATTCAAGCGTTCAAGGTTATATGACCAATGCCAGTCTGAAAATTGTTCTTTGCTTACATATAAAGTATGCAAATGGTCATACACAAAATCAAGGAAGTTAATTTGGATTATAAATCACCTTTAGACAGGCCATCTGAAAGCATGTGACTATACTATGACTCACTGCTATTTTCAGTGTTAAACAAAACAATATTTTCATAAATAAATCTATACAGGTTATAAGGAGTACTTCAAAGGGAGTACAAAATGTTACACACCAGTGATCCACTGATCTATTAAGGGTCTTTTTTTTATGTAGCTACATGTTAGCAATATCAAATTCCAACATCAAAATTTTCAAAATACTTCAATACCCAGGACTGACAAACTCTATAATTAAAGATATAATTCATCCTGTGATAAAATTCCATGACTAAGGTTCATTTCCTACCTTGCATTCCAGAGTTTTTCTCTGAGAAACTGTTTCTGGTTGAAGAGTTTTCATCCTCTGTGTTATTGTGGTCAGTGGGATTGGTTTCTGCAGTCTGTTCAGGACAATGGTCACTACCACTTCCAGATGATGACATGCTACTTTGTGGAGATAGTGGAGCATGATCAGGTGCCAAATGTGACTGGCGTAATAAATGTCCATTGTTTGTCTGCAGCCAATCTGAAACATTCTTTTCCATATTGGGGGCACAATTTGGAAGGCCAGGTGGTGCAATGGAGCATGTTCTCCGAAGAGAAGCATGTTGATTGTTATTATTGTTGTTTGTTGTTGAAGTGTTTCCACCTGAAAAAGTAAACAAATGGTTGCTATGCAATATTCACCCACGTTTTGCAAGAGATGGATAGAAAACAAGTTTAAACAAGCCAACAGTGAGGCTGATGTCTCCCACCAAAATCCCAAAATAAATCGATGACACATATTAATTAATCACACATTTATTTTTTTCAAAAGTATTGAGCAATCAAACTATACACTTAGTTTCATCACTCTCTATCAGATAGAATCAAGATTATCTTGTCCCAAAGCATCGACCAGTGACATTGATCAGCTCTGCTTAGCTTCAGCTCGAAATGTTAATCATTGAACTTAGTCAAGACATTCACCTAATGAACATCTTACATTAAGTTTAAACGTTCTACAGTACCTCAATTAAAAGCAGAGTTATGTTCCAATGTCTTGATCAATCAAATTGCTTATCGCTCCTTAGCCTAAGCAAAAAATTCTCACCATCAAACTTAGCCAGGTAATGATGTAATGAATCTATATTCTGAGTTTCATCGTTCTCACTTCATTATAACCAAAGTTATCATGCCCCAAAGCATCAAACAATCAGATTGCTTATCTCTGCTTACTGTAAGCAGACATATGTTCATCATCGAACTCCATCTAGGCATTCACCTAATGAACACTTACACCAAGTTTGAACATTCTACCTCAATTAGAAGGATAGTTATTGTGTTCCAAAGTCTCAACCAATCAAATTGCTTATCGCTCTGCTTACCCTCAGCAGACTATGTTCATTACCGAACTTAGTCAAGGTATTGAATGATGTAATAAAGCGATACACCACGTGTCCTCACTCTCACTTAATAAAAACTAAAGTTATTGTCGCAAAATGCATCAACCAATCAAATTGCTTATCTCTGCTTACCCTAAGCAGAAAATTCTCATCTTTAAACTCCTTCAAGGTATTGACAGGCACCTGTCACTGACAATGTTAGACACAGATTCAGGCTATGTCAGGCATAAAACCTGTCACAAAACCTCTGGTGCCTGTACTATTCCAGGCCTGTATAAACACCAAGATATTTAGGACATAAACACATCTCTTAAGCTTCATTAAAATCGGTTCAAAATTGTGACCTCTTGGGGGCAATCTGAACGACAGACTCATCCTACCTGCAGAGAAGTGACTCTCACACAGTGAATAGCCATGATATCCATATGACGTTATCTAAACGTCACACTCACAGGTCAATGAGGTCACATCAACAAACAAAATGTCAACATTACAAGACACAATGTTACATTGTATACAATAGCCTTCCGTACAGCCACAACATCATATCGCTTCTTCCAATGATTTTTCACAAAAATAACATCTACAACTCTAGATTTAACGTCGGCATATTGGCACTATTTTGTGCTTCGGTCGTGTCTATTTCAGATATACATAATCAACTCTGTTAAAATAGCATTATGCAAGAGCAAAATCTGCTTATTACAGGTCTTTCTTTAGGCCTGAAATGTTATCTAAATAATCAATTAGACATTAATTAACATATCCAGACCATAATAAACTCTTTATGTCAAGGCTAGCCTTCGATGTTGGCGGATTAAATTCTTATATGCCACTTAATGGCCGTTGATAATTAAATCAATCAAGTGGATAAACGAGACTATGCTGTTTATATTAATGATTTGAGTAATGATGACCGAGGCTATTTGAATATTTCAAACGCTTTTTTCTAGGCTAATAATGGAACAATTTGACTGAAATTTTCAGCAAATTATCTTTACACTAATTAGTTTTTAACTATTATAGTGAGAACTGCCATCTCTTTATCTTATCTCCCATAATGTAACTTTAATGTTTTTAGCATGGGGATTGACTAATAGCTAATTTATTTCAGTTCTTAACAAATAACAAAAATTTAAAACTTAAACGCAATTTTTAAAAAATAGCCAAATTCTGACTGGGATTACTGACCAAAATGGCCATTCATTGTATACGTGCGAAAAAAAAAAAGGCAGCTACGTTAGTTACGTACGCTCTTGGGGTTTCACAACCTTGATGTCACATACATTAATTCATGTACATAAAGCGGCCATTTTGTCTGGCCACTTTATATATTTGAACGGTGATTTTTCAACATCAATTTCAAGTTTCATCTGAACCGGATAAAAGTCCAAAACTGTTGATTGTCCACAAGCTAAAAACGTGATATTTTGTACAATCACATAAATGCCATTGTAGAAAGGAACCGAGATAAACCTATATTTCAAATTACATTAAAATCAGATTAGAATTGTGACTGTAGTGTGTCCACAAACAAATTGTAGAGGGACGGACAGGGACAACAACAATACAAGTCCACATGAAAATGTGTGCTTATAAAAAGGTGCATACTGGGCTAATGGTATAAATCTCTTTTTTGTGCATTTCAAACCCAGCTAAATGTCTATTACTAACCATTTACTTAAAAATTGCCATATTCATTTGAAAGCATTTAATTTTTCTCAATATTTATTGCTCAACTTAAAGATTGAATGAAGATTGGACCATTTCAAATACATGCAAATGAAAATCAATCAACAAACAATTATTCTGTTTTTTTAATTTATTGAGTACTGTATGATGTATTAAGTATGTATCTTCATGTACCTGAAAGGTAGCTTTATTTGTAACTTAAAATAAGATACTGGGTCAACCGTTATTGTGTCAAATAACAACAATAGCATGGAAAATTACAAAACTAAGACTTGTTTATCCTACTCACATGTTAGAATAAATCTCAATTAACAACTGTACATTAGATTGTTATCTAATTGTTTATTTTATCAAATTGTTTATTATTGTGGTGGTTGACGAGTACAAAACGAAATAGCAGTACTAAGCAGCACATCCATGTACAAGCTGGGACTCGAAACCATACCACTTGACTCAGTGATAGAGCTTACTATCCAACACACATATTTTAACCATTTGCCTTACCCTTCCCTCGTTTCTTAAAGCTTAAAGAAGCTAAACCACTCTGGTTTATGTCAAAATAAAACACTGGATTTTTTTAGCCAAAGTGTCATTTCTCCAATTCATAAGTGATGGAACAAGCTCCATTACCATTAAATATTTTAAAATCAAGAGAGAGACAGAAATGGGGTTTCCCCACAAACTAAAACATTTTGGGACTAAAACATGGTTTAATCTTATTTCAATAATTTGCTTGCGCATAGGAGTCTTTAGCAGTGGGAGGAAACCAGAGGACCCAGAGAAAACCCACGAGGTTAGACAGGCGACCTAATCTCCCTGTCACGTACAAACATCTTAAAATATTAAGAATATGCTGGCTCTTTTTTTTACAAAAATGTTTTGTTTTTTTGGGGCCTTGATGTGTTGACAGTAAACCACACAATCGATGATATTGCTTCATTGGCTTAATCTATGGACGTAAACAAATCAACACATAAAATACAATGAAATCCACAATATTATTTTTCACCCAGATCAAAGTGGTCTAGACATTTTTTAAGTTAAACAGCTTAACCCTTTAGCGCCGTCGGTATCAGATTTGATACCACTAATTAGCTTAACTAATTAATAAACTAAATTTTGAACAAATAATCTATCCCCCGGTTTTTCATGACGAGAACACCTATGGTATCTAATATAGTACCATACAGTGCTGCTATATTGAGTACATGAGGTTCACTTGTACTTTCAAAGATGGTAGCTCCCACGATTGAGAAATTTAAATTTTTTGACCAGGGAAATTGGAGTATTATTCAACAAAATAGTTAAGTTTACCCAAAATTAATATATTATTCATGTATATAAGAATACAGAGAAACCTAATAACAGTTCAAAGTATATTCAATTGCAAACTTAATCGCTCAGTGTGTGGTGAAAACATGTGGTATTAAATTTACTACCGCAGGCATATTATCTGTCAAATATACCTGATCTTTTCCAAAAATAAATTCCAACATTTCCATCCCAACTGTCAATGTAATGTAAATTTATGTCTGAACAAAGACAGAAATTTTTTTTTTTTAGCTTATCACAAATAAATATGATATCAAACCTGAGTTTTCCGATATATTTCTCAGTTGAGAAATGAAATGAAATGAAATGGGGTTTAACGTCCTACTCTTTTGCACCTACCCTGGGCTAATGGAAGACGGGCATACGCCATACAGTGTGCTATGAGGAAATTTTGCTCGGGCAGCGCCGCTACGGCCTACTCATATCGAATTCCAACTGCCAAGGGATCTTTTACGTGCACGCCAATGTGTACATAGGACTTTGGTTTTTCGTCCCATCCGAAGGACTAGGCACCTTATCCACTAGTCCTCTTTGTCTAAAGCCTATGGTATCAAAATCGATACCTGTCCAAAATTTTGGAAATGATTTCTGATGAATTTTTTTTTTGTGGATTAGGTTTATTCACACCCCAGGCATCATGAAAAACACAATTTGTGAATTTTTGAAGACCTCCTTCATGGTTTTGGCTCTAAAGGGTTAAAACTAAGCATAGGGAGAATGACAGGTAAACAAATAAGTAATTCCTCAAATAGAGAATTCTTATGTATCTCCAAATATATACCGCCATAAAATCTTTATGTAATATATTATAAAATAAACGACAATGACTTGTGCTAATTGAATATGACATGCTCAGATAAATTAATGTACAAACTACAAAATATTTCTTTTGTTTTGTATAAATTAATGTGCTTTTTATGATATTTTTGTATAAGAATAAATGTATGAAAGATGTATGCATTATTTCTGTCATACTTATTATTAATATTAGACATCTATATTTATGAGCATACAAATTCATAAATCATAATACAGTATGACTAATCCAGTCCTTAAACAGAATTTTCCACCGACTGGTTCAACAATTATTGCTCCCATAAGCTTTCACAAGACTTTCACAAGTGATCAAGGGCCATAACTCTGGAAGTAATTGGAAATTGCTGAAAATCAATCAGTTTCTTCGTGTCATGGCTATAATGACTCTGCCAGTAATTAGGCTGTTTCGTCTCATGACCACAAAAATGAAAATGAAATGAAATGGGGTTTAACGTCCAACTGTTCTGCTCTAACTGGGCTAATCAAGACAGGCATACGCCATACACTCTATGAGAAAAATTTTGCCTGGGCAGCAGCACTTTGGCCCACTCTTATATTGAATTCCAACTGTCAAGGAATCTTATACGTGCACACCAATGTATACACCGGACCTCAATTTTGCATCCCATCCAAACAGCTGTGCTTATCGGGTCCTCTGTCCTGCATCACTGACAACAGGAAACCACGACGGAAAATCCTGATGAACTTTCTCAAAATGCAGAGATTAAGTATGCAACCTCCTGGCTAGCAAGCCAATATCTAACCTTTTTTTAGCCACCGAGATTCCTCATGACCATAAACACCATGTATAAATTTAAAGTCAATTGAGTGATTTTTTACCCTGGAGACTATAACTATGTGTATAAGTCAATGGGATAATAACTTTAGCATCTGAAGCCACTGTTTAATAACTTTCAACTCTGGAGCCACAGCCAATAGTAGATACCAACAAAACCACAAAATACAACCACTGGTCCAAATATGCGTTGCAATCACTACATCCAGGCCTTTCATATTTAATGTGTGCTGTCGCTCATGTGCTCCTTCACTCACCTAAATCTCAATCCAGGTGCATATTTTATTGCTCTCCTCAGTCCTCTGAAATACCTCTCCCAAATGAGTACCTTATTTCATTTTTCCAAAAGTCAGAAATGTATTCATGCTTACTTTGTATTTTTACTTCCCATCATAAGCTCTGTCCCGATGTCATTCGGGACCACACAATGCAATATCTTAATCTGTTATTGTTTTCTTCCCTAAAAATCAGTCACATATTAAATTTTCCAATCCAAAGAAACATCTACTGAGCAACACACCAACACTATACCCATCCATAAGCATTTCCTACTATTAGCTACACTTACTTATTACAATTTAACCTATACTTACTATTTTTCAAGAATGATTCTATTTTCATGTTGATATCCAGCTTAAATCCTTATGTACATCTGATGACAGAATTGCTGACTGGTCAATTATAACACTAGTTGTTGTAATAAATAAACGAATACACAATGTGTTAATATCTAACACACTAGATATACAAACAAGTCTTTAAAGTCTATTCCACATTAATGTCTTTCCACGATAAAAAAACATGTCACATTAAAAGTCACTGTTCTAGAAACATATGATGACATTATAAGACTAGTGGTCCACCCAAAATATTAAGATATCATTTTAAACTTCATCAAAGTCAACAAACTTGACAGGACAGTTTTTGATGTGTGTAGGAAAAACTAAGTTCGAGACAACACCTTCATGTATCATTAGTAAAAAGACTAGACCTCTAGGCTAATATATTTACTGTGGTAAGTACATGCTTGACCTTACAATACCTTGTGAATAAATAAATTCAACCCAAATTGTCAGGTCACTAGTTTTTTTCTATTCAAGTATGCAAATGTTTTGTATAGATGGTCGTTCAACGGTCTCAAATGTTAATCCGAACAAAAGAAAAAATAACTGTATAGACCTATCTCTGCATTTTTGATACCTTTTCAAAATTATTCAAGATTTAATTACTATTTTTGTTTCATGTAAGTAAAATCAGAGAGAAAATCCATTACTGTTTGATGTCACACACAATCAATATTATGACCATCCGATTAAACAATTCAGATTCAAACTTATGTATCCATTCAGTATGAATCATACCTAAATAGACTTACATACAATATTTATCAAATATATATTATATTCTTACGTCACTTACATGTAACCATATGATCCAAAAACATATTCATCAACAGTTCAATACATGCCTCAAAACACTTAAAAAGCAAATTATAGTACACTTTCAACCTGTTACGAAAATATTAATGTCCACATTCTATATCAATAATTTTCTAGTAATTCTTCAGATTCAACTGTAACTACATCACAGTCATTACAAATATCTCAATATGCTGCAGGCTATCCCACGTCACCACTGCCAACCTTAAAACACTTGAAATGACTGATTAACGTGTGTATCAACAACATGCGATTTGATATGTCTTTTCTTAGCACAGGATCGGTCAAATAAAGAAATCCTTCCGTTCCATAGAATCTGTATCATTAACTGCCCGCAGAAAAAATATCTACGTCATTCATCTACCAGTTATACATATTTAATTGTAATCACATTGGAAACTTTTTTAACAACTACAACATTATCTCTTTTCATAAATATTAAGATCCTTTTAAAGTTTGACTTCATAGAATTTAATAGACAATTTAATTATCATAGAACTATGACTGAATGACTGAACACAGTAACATGACAACTGGATAAATCGGTGCTGATTTCTTTGCCAAAATTATTAAAACTTAATCTTTAATGTACCAGTATATAAATATATATATTATACCCATGCTATTTCAATATGAAGGGTGTGTTAAGAGTTGAAATCATGCAAGAATTCAATACAGGGCTTCAACTTATCTCTTTTCAACTAATTTCAATGTGTTTTCTCATGACCCCACCCTATATTGTGTCAATCTCAACGATCATTATTATATTGAGAATGGGTGGGTATGCAGCCATTAATTGTCATAATATTTATTTAGAAAAAAAATCATCATCTTATTGACTTGAATTTTATATCATCAAATGTTTTTCGAACTAATATATGTTGGCATAATTTTCTAAATTTGTTCTTTCATGATCAATGTCAATATCACCCAGAGTCTTTGACATTGAAAACATGTATGTTTTGTTAATTTAATCAACATTAATGTTGTGATCTTACAGGGAAAAGATGGGCTTCTGATTTGCAATATTAAAGACAAAATAAACATTTTACCATTGATACACCATAATACATTTCAGCGCCATTTTAACAAGGAACTCTGCATTACAACAGGGTTCTTTTTTTAAAAAAAGCCAAAAGATCTCCAAAAGTTCAACGAAAAAAAAACCCCTAAAAACAGCTGAAATCTGTAGGTAGCTGGTAGAGTGCTTACTGTACAAGAATTGTGAATGGATCAAGGGGCAAAAGTGAAGATTTCAAAATGTAGAAAATACTCAAAATTGTTATGTAGCCTACATGTACATTGTGTTAATGCATTGTGTTATTTGTAAATATTATAATTCATCATGTAGGTTCCTCCAAAGTGTCAAGACTGTTGCCTAGCCTTTTTCTTTTTATATATCTATAAACAATATTTCATTCATAAATGAATGGGATTGGAGAACAGGCATGGCCATTTAAACCCTCTCCAAGCCTTTTTGATGGTAGTTTGCAATTGTTGAATGCCTACATGTATGCCATAGTTTTTCAAGTTTTCAGCATTGTAAATTTTACATAGTCTCTGTCCGCAATTTTATGGCATTTCCTCCAAAAATGCAGTTGACAATTTCTATGACATGCACATGAAAAACAATACTTCTAACTTTTTGCTGACAGGAAACCTTGATAGCCATTTTCAGATGTGCTACATTTACATGCATATTCAGGTATTTTTTCTTTACAAGGTAAATACAACAACATTCTCAAATCTCGATCAATAGCCTTAATAATGAGGGTGTTTTACGTAAGCAAAAGAGGAGAGTGAGGTTCTCAACCAAACAGAATCTCTTACGATTTTAGGCTGCTAGTACATGATTTTTAAAGGGACTATCCCGATTAGAACTGGGTCTCAAAAATTAAGTCCGAGTATTTATGGAATTTATGGACCAAAATATAGAAGCATGGTGTATTTACTGTGTCTCAAAATTTCAGCTCAAAATATTTAGTTGTTTCGATGTGAACGTCAAAACTGCTTATCCGGACACGTAACCCTTTTAAGATTTCAGGTCAATTTTTTCATTGGGTGACCTGATAATCGATTCTAGTTTCTTGAAAGGTCTATACAGTGAATGACTGTGCTGTACTTGATAACAAAAGGTGAATTTCACCTGCACATTTTTTTTATAGAAAAATGTCTGGTTTTATCCAGACACTGAATAATACAACGGCATCTATTTACAGATGAAGACTGTTGGATTTAAGTTATTTGCAAGCCTACCACAACTACATGACATGTATCTAGTTACTTGCTCGGCCCTTAGGTAGTGGGTTTCAAGGGATTTTAACACAAAATCGGAAATTGGCCCATTAAATAATTTTATGTCATTAGTTAATACAATGATAAAGTGCACAATTTGTTCTTGGGAGTAAACAATTGATGAGTTTAAAATTAATTTTTATCCATGTACACAAGACTTAAAAATATCATGTTAGTTTTTGTGACCTTCCTTTCAAATGCTGAATAAATTATCAGTATGGTTCCTTTCAAAGATAACCTATTCACTCACATCAATCTAATTAAAATATAGATCTATATTTTGTTTCGTTTTTTATACTTTCGATGGCCTACACTCATGTAGATCTAACAAGTTATAGTGGGAGCTCACATTCTACGACGTCTGGAATCAAGCACGGGACATCTGACCTGATAACGTCAGTCATTCGATAAACCAATTAGCGAGTTATTAGTGACCGCCATGCTTTTTAAAATCTACTTTTGTTTTGATTTCTATCCGCTGGTGTTAGTATAGACATCATTGGCTGGTAATATCTACCAACAGTTCCACGCATGAAAAGGTCAAACGGTCGATTCAACAGACCATTTGATTGGCTGACCCCTCATTTCAGGCAGAACATGAGTTAAATAACAAGTCCTCCAGATCCAAGAGTAGTGAAGACAAGAAAAAACGAAATTTTGAACTATAAAATGAAATGAAATTGGATCTGTGTTAATCAGATTGCACTCACATGTACTTTAGAGTGGACCTTACTATACCCAAAAGAGGCATATAAATACATATAAATAAATGCAATTGTAACTCTTTCTTGACCTCAACTCTAAAACTTTCATTGACCATGTGTAATTTACTGGAAGTTTGGTTATCTATGTGCTTGATTATGCAGTTAAATTTCTTCAAATGTGGTACATTGAAGATTAGGAGGTTCTGGGTGACAGAGACTAGATAACTATAGAGGCAGTGATCTTACCTGGGAAAAGATGGGCTTCTGATATCCAATTTAAGACAAAAAAAAAAATTGCACCATACATGCAATGCATTTCAGTGTTATTTATAAAAAGGGGATAATTAGATGCTAGAGATTGACATTCGATTGAGACTTCTGGCATATTTCACTGAACATTAACTGATTTGTAAATCAAGTAAAAATGGAAAAAATTGAATGTAATTCAGATTTTATACATTCATATTACAGTGGACTCTGTCAAATCCGACATCGTACGGGATCGTTATGTCGGATGTCACAGAGATCTGGAATACCCAGTTTTGTCACAACCGGAAATATTGTAACTTCGAAAACCGGAAGTATTATTATAATTTTGCTTCGAATCACCAGAACGTTATTCCATTTAAAAATGATAAACTTTTCTGTACATTCAAAATTTTCTAACATTAATATTTATTTCATTCAATATGTGTAGGCATTTTGAATAGGTCGAGTCTGGCGTTAATTTTCTTCTTCGTCGTCTTCAGTTGGGCGCACGCTTGTGTTTGCTATCACGTGTTCATTGATAATATTCCGTTCTATGTCAAGGTCGTCGTCATACGGTTCGGTAAGATCCGTTGTAAGGTGACCAAACAATGGGCTGAAGTGAGCGGACGTTACGTTTTCAGCGGCCGCTTTATGACCTTGGCACTCATTGGCAAAAGCATTCAGCTCAACGTGGACAAACTAACGTTATTCGGGTTCAATCGGCATGCGCAACGAATGTTTCTAGCAGGTGCTAGGAATATTTGTACGACCGAATTTGTGGGAAAATTTGTAGATATTCTTGAGTATTTGTCACAATTACTGTCTTACAAGAGATTATAAAATTGTCATATCAATATACCGACAGCCGTCGACAGGACATTTTACACACATTCCAAATATAAATTCAACAGCATATCTCACAATTCCTATTTGTTGAGTAGACTCCCACATTTTTGATCCATTAACATATTTCTGTTTCTTAATAAAAATCAAAGCCTAGCTTTCAAAGGAAAGTTAGTTATTTAGACATTTTGGTGCATTCTGATGCAATTAAGGATACAAAATAGTGAAAATCACTGATATAAATTTAATTGGCTTTGATTGAGTGTAAATGATTTGCATGAGTGTGGTATGTGAGTCATTGCTCTCCTCCACATGAAGGTCTGTAAAGTGTTACATATACAGGTATGTTGCCTTAAATGGAAAGAAATCAACTATGAGGAGTCTGTTTATAAACGTCTTGTCAACACAGCATTTCAAGATTTTTTTTATTACTATGTAGCACTATGTTACCCCTTTATATAAAAAAACATTTAAAATCAATCTTGATGTTTTCCCTAAACACAATGTCTTTAATTAATATTCAGCTGGAATCCAATCTGCATAATATTCTTATTCAGAAAAACTGAAAGATGTTATCCAAATTGGAAACACTTATTTCAAATGGGTAAGTGGAATTTGTAAATGGGTTTCACCAAGTACATGTAGATAATTAATGTCAGTAAAAGTATGTAAAAAATATCGTGATAATCCAATTGAAATTTATTCCTGTATTCTATGACAAAAACGAGTGTCTGCCATTATGAAAATTTCACCGATTAGTATTTTTTAGGTTATATTATACCAAAGATATAAATAATGTCACAATTATGTTATTTTTTTTCCTTCAAATATATAGACATGTTTTTAAATACTATTCTTTGTGTTTTAAACTATTTAATGACTCATCTTTGGGTTTTTATATTCATTGTACAATACAGCAATTTGAGGCTTTATTTATGCAGACTTAAACCCTTAAATGTTCTTTCGAGCATAACCCGGCTAACTTATAAATCCTCCAATTTTTTTTTGAGAGTTTATTTATTATAATGACTAAATCATAGACACACATTGCATAAATAGCCCCCCACCCCCCAAAATACATAAAAATAAATACATTAAATTCATTATTAGTAAATATCAACCAATTATTGTTGATTTGTATATTAGCATTATCTTACCTCTTGCCGATGATGATGATGTTGGACAGCTAAAATTAGGTGGAGCCGACAGGGTTGCATGTAAGGGTAAATGTCCACTGCCACTATTCGGACCAAGACCCATTTTATTGACCCCCTGAGTACTGTTAGCTTGTAGGTGACCAAAACCACTATTTACAAACAATGAGTTGTTACTGGGGTCAGTGGCAGTACAGTTCTGATCTAACTGCACCAGACTTCTGTTCCAATGTGTCTCAGAGTTAGCAGAAGATTGTCCCTGCATGGACCACTGATTACCGGTACTAGAATTAGGTAAAGACTTTGTACGATTACTCCATGCTACTGCTTTAAGCTGACTTTGATTGAGTTGATTATTCCAGCCACCACTATTATTAGGTTGTCCTGATTTATTTGTCAGAGAAGCAGTTTGCGGACACCACTGATTTACATCCCCAAAGTTATGGACAGTGTGGAGTGGTGGCTGGGATGCACTACTGTCCGAAAAATGACCAGGATTCTTTTGCGAATTTTCTAAAATGAATTTTTCACCGGCAATTTGAGACACTGTGTCTGTAAAATATGAGCTATTTTGTGCCATTTGAGACAGTCCATTGTTCCTTTCACTTTCAGGGGGTAAGCCTGCATCTTGTTGGCTTGGTTCCATGGAATTTGCAGACTGTGTCTGCTGTTTCCCATCTTGTTGAAGATCATTACTAGAAGGAGAGAGGGAATCAGAGCCACACAAATTGTTAGGTGCTAACTGACTGGCTGTTGCCTCTTGAGAATATGTTGAACCCAGTTCTTGTAACTGATTTTGTCTTGTATTATTGATACTGTATGTATAACGTTCCTCTAAATAACCTAACCACATACGAAACTTAGATCTCTCATCAGCTGTAATGGCGGGATGAATGAGAGAATATGACAATAGCTGTCGACTTTCTTCTATTTCAACGCCTTTTTCAATACAATAAGATAAAGCACTATGAATAATTGCTAGATATTCGCGTTTGGCCTCCATATTACCACAACGAAGTAATGGCAGATACTGCAGCAGTTTTGAGATAACTTTGTCCTTAGCTTCATTGTTTAGCTGACTGACAATTTCTGAAATGACAAAATTTTTTAAAAAATTAAATTTGGATTTATTTCAATATCAGTTGAAAATATTCTGTTAATAACTGTGAATGAAAAGCAGTAACAGATAGAGAAGTCAACTCAACCCAACCAATATTCTATTCACAATAAGACAATTTTGGGGGAATTAAAAAAAACCTTAAACCAGCAGCTTTGGTCACACATTTGTTTCTAATAAAGTTGTTTAATATCATCGGTTGACAGTGTTCAAATAGCAAATGATTAACAATGGATCGATTCACGCCATTGATAAGATTTTCACGGATCAATTTACTATTAATATACTACTACCAGACACATGCATAACTAATTATCAACACAACACTCAGTATAATCAGCTGACGACTAATTATAAGTATTCAACTCATTAGAATATGTTGTTCCTATATATATGCATTAATCTGTACTGGCCATACAATTTTATAGTTACATACATGCAGGGTTCAATTTAGTCTAAAACCAATGAGTAGCAAATTTTTGTGACAGATTCACATTTTGGCTAATCAATTCAAAATTTGAATAGCATTTTCTCAGATTTGAGGAGCAGTAAAACGTAGCCTACATCACAAAAATTTGCAATTCTGATTTTTTGGGGTATATGTGGATACTTTTTTCCGTTGTATACTCCGCTTCGACTTATGCACGGATGAAGGTAAAAAAAAAATTGACATCTCCAAAAAAAAAAAAAAAATTCAGTTACCGTCTCTCCACGATACAGGACGCACTAATCGTCTAAAACAAAACTACACGTACTTTATGTTAAACCATTCCAATCAAAATATTTGTAGATGTGGCTTTGCTTGTTTATTTCTTTATTTAAATATCCCCCTCCCCGCCTTCAAAATATTATCAACCCGAGAATATGCCATAAGCATCAAATATTTTCAGACATTCGTCAAAACTGGCTTGTTTCACGCGTCTCGCGAGATGTCTACTTTTAGTTTTCAGTTAAGTTAACCAATCATACTATACTGCGTTGTTTTATTCTATATTTAGTAACACTTTATAAACACGTGTGATTAAAAACGGAGTCTGCATTGTCTTCTAGTTATCGGATATATTGAAATAAAAATAGGTTGCCAGGCAACGAAACATACGCCCACACAGCAGCCAAATAGTCCGAGCAGTCAACAAGAGTTGTCGCATATTAAGAAATTATCAGAAAATCATTAGAATTTGTTTGGTTTTTATAATCAAACGTTTTTTTTTTAAATCAGATAATAATTGTGACCTCCAGAGGCACAACAAGCTAAAAAGGGTAATTTTTCGTACAATCAGGGGACATAATTCAGGAAGTAATGACCCGATGGGCGCAAATATCGAAAGGAACCAAGATCTTTGGGTTATAAACATACATGTCAAGTTTCATCAAAATCGGTTCAAAATTGTGACCTCTATAAGGTCCACATCCTTTATATAACATATTTTCACACTATTCGCGTACAAACGGCGGCCATTTTGTCCGTCAATTTTGGTCCGATTTCCACAAAATTCATACTCAACCTTCATAACCATGAAATGGTGATACAATCAAACGGTTTTTTAAATCGGATAACAATTTTGACCTCCAGAGGGACCACAAGCTAAAAAGGGCGATTTTTTTGGACAATCAGGGGCCATAATTCAGGAAGTTACGATCCGATGGGCGCAAATATCGAAAGGAACCAAGATCTTTGGGTTATAAACATACATGTCAAGTTTCATCAAAATTGGTTCAAAATTGTGACCTCTATAAGGTCCAGAACCTTGATATAACATATTTTCACACTATTCGCGTACAAACGGCGGCCATTTTGTCCGTCAATTTTGGTCCGATTTTCACGAAATTCGAATTCAACCTTCATAACCATGGAACGGTGATATAATCAAACGGTTTTTTAAATCCAATAACAATTTTGACCTTCAGAGGGACCACAAGCTAAAAAGGGCAATTTTTCGGACAATCAGGGGCCATAATTCGGGAAGTTACCATCCGATGGGCGCAAATATTGACAGGAACCAAGATCTTTGGGTTATAAACATACATGTCAAGTTTCATCCAAATTGGTTCAAAATTGTGACCTCTATAAGGTCCACAACCTTGATATAACATATTTTTACACTATTCGCGTACAAACGGCGGCCATTTTGTCCGTCAATTTTGGTCCGATTTTCACGAATTTCGAATTCAACCTTCATAACCATGCAACGGTGATATAATCAAACGATTTTTTAAATCAGATAACAATTGTGACCTCCAGAGGGACCACAAGCTAAAAAGGGCGATTTTTCGGACAATCAGGGGCCATAATTCGGGAAGTTACCATCCGATGGGCGCAAATATTGACAGGAACCAAGATCTTTGGGTTATAAACATACATGTCAAGTTTCATCCAAATTGGTTCAAAATTGTGACCTCTATAAGGTCCACAACCTTGATATAACATATTTTTACACTATTCGCGTACAAACGGCGGCCATTTTGTCCGTCAATTTTGGTCCGATTTTCACGAAATTCGAACTCAACCTTCATAACCATGGAACGGTGATATAATCAAACGGTCTTTTAAATCGGATAACAATTTTGACCTCCAGAGGGACCACAAGCTAAAAAGGGCAATTTTTCGGACAATCAGGGGCCATAATTCAGGAAGTTACAATCCGATTGGCGCAAATATCGAAAGGAACCAAGATCTTTGGGTTATAAACATGCTTTTCAAGTTTCATCCAAATCGGTTAAAAATTGTGACCTCTACACTGTTCACAACCTTGATATAACATATTTTCACACTATTCGCGTACAAATGGCGGCCATTTTGTCCGTCAATTTTGGTCCGATTTTCACGAAATTCGAACTCAACCTTCATAACCATGGAACGGTGATATAATCAAACGTTTTTTTAAATCGGATAACAATTTTGACCTCCAGAGGGACCACAAGCTAAAAAGGGCGATTTTTCGGACAATCAGGGGCCATAATTCAGGAAGTTACGATCCAATTGGCGCAAATATCGAAAGGAACCAAGATCTTTGGTTTATAAACATGCATTGTAAGTTTCATCCAAATCGGTTCAAAATTGTGACCTCTACACTGTTCACAAGCTACAAAACGTGATTTTTCGTACAATCAGGGGCCATAACCCATGAAGTTACGGTCCGATACATGCCAATATCGAAAGGAACCGAGATCTTTGGGTGATAAACCTATATTTTAAGTTTCATTGAAATCGGATAAAAATTGTGACCTGTAGACTGTTCACAAACAATTGTGGACGGACGGACGGACGGACGGACGAACAGGGGCGACGACAATATACGTCCACATGAAAATGTGGGCGTATAAAAACTGGTTCAAATTAATCACGAACATAACTTGGAATATTGAACAAGTTAGTCCTGCATTTATAAATTGATTCTTTCGTAGGCCTAAATATACTCCACATTCATCCAAAATATAATGAATCGCACTTCACAAGTTTGAAATCAATTTTTGGCTAATGAATAAAATAAATCTATCGCCTTTACCACGATTTGAGTCGCTTTTTGCGATGCGATAATTGAACCCTGCATACATGTTGTGGAGGCTGATCGTAGCCATGTTTGAAAATTGGGTTTTGAAATGACCGATGGGTCAGATCAGGTTATGGTCATTTTCCTAGGTCTTGACCAGCATATATGGCCGATGTGGAACTCATGGTTTACGCTAAAGCTTAAGCAAGAAAGTTGTTAAAATCTCATTTTTGTTCTTCTATTCCCGATCTACAAACTTTTGAAGTTCTTTCAGAATTTTAACAGAGTGTCATTTCACTTATCCGGAATTTCTAATGCTAATGTGGTTCTAAGGTTGGTTATTCTAAGATTGGCTGTTTAAGTTATTACTGGATTTGTAAGATTTGTACAAATTGGTATTATTTCATTGGTGTGTGAAACTAAATTATGATGAGCTAAATTCCAAGAGCTGGAATATTTGTAGAAATTATCAAGGTGAATCATTCACATAAGTTCCTCTACACATCCCAAAAGACTATGTCAATGACTGCAAAGTTGAATGATTTGATAATCTAGTTCAATATAATAGGTGTCCTGAAATATTTCTTTTACTGTATTCAAGACTAATATGTTGTGGACAAAATTCTAGCTCTCACCACCCACCACCTACAAATTATGGGGTCACAGTGGCTAAGTGGATAAGGCGCCAATTCGCTAGTCTGGAGCGTGGGTGTTCGATCCCTGCATTGGCCGAGAAAGTTCATCTCAATTTTTCGGGGTGATTTCCGCTTGTCAGTGATGCAGACAGAGGGCCTGACAAGTACAGCTGCCTAGTCGTTTGGATGGGACGAAAAATCAAGGTCCCGTGTACACATTGGAATGCACGTAAAAGATCCCTTGGCAGTTGGAATTCGATAAAAGAGTAGGCTGTAGCGACGCTGCCCGGGAAAAATTTCCCTCATAGCACACTGTATGGCGTATCCCCGTCTTCCATTAGCCCAGGTTAGGTGCAAAAGAGTAGGACGTTAAACCCCATTTTATTTCATTTCCTATCAATTATGAATAACAGAAATAGGATTTACAAAACATGTACACAAATCGGTGAATAATTATCAAAAATCTTTGAAAATCAAGACATGTAGGCTTCCCCTTATGAACATACACATTACATACAAGTATTTTCAAAGACATCAAGGGCCATAACTATAAGTAATTATTAGAAATTTTGAAAAAAATTAGCCTTCTTTGTCTGATGAGTATGAATTGTGGACAGGATAGATACATCAACTAACAGGAACAGCAACAATATGTACTGACATATGTTACCAAATGAGCACACAAAAAATTGTCTTTATTACACTTCGAGAGTGCTTTTTTTCCACATCTTTTCCGGAAAATAATTTATCTTGTCGGAAGGATATCCTTATGACTGCGAAATGCATTTGTTTTATTTTACAAAGGTACAAATAAAACTATGTTTTTTTCCCTTTTAAGAAAATATGCACAGTGTGAAACTCTTTCTGTATTAAGTTTCTCATCATGGATACTAAATTAAAGAGATAATTGCATTTTGTTTAAAACAAAGCCTTAAATACATGACATCTATACACACAGTCCTACATTGTTAAAGAATAATGCTAAATCCTATAATTCACTTGTGTCAGTTGAGAAATTGGCAAATACATGTATATCATATTCTTTTTAAATTCAACCAACGTTGGATTTTACGATGTTATTATCACAGGTGAAAAGTCTCACTCAACTAGTCATTATTTTTAAGTTTAAGTTAAGTTTAACCATGCGCAAAGTTTCAACCATGATTCTGTTGTTATCACTGTACTTGATAATGACAAGAGAATCATGGTTGTAAACTTTTATATAATGCAACATATTTAAGGAGGTCTGAATCCTGAGAATTTAGGAGCCATACTCAGAAGAAAATTAGAAACTGAAATGGATGTTTAGTAAAAATGATAGGTTGCCAGGCAACGAAACATATGCCCACAGCAGCTAAATTGTCCGGGCAGTCGTCAACGAGAGTTGTCGCATATTTTTACTTTTTACGGTAATGAAACATTTATAATACACTCAAATCTGATTAAGAACATTGACAACTCATTAAGTAATTATCAGAAAATCATTACAATTTGTTTGGTTTTTATCTGCCCCATGCTAACGTTTAGTTCTGCCCCATGCTAACGTTTAGTATACAAAACATTTTTAATAATATCATGGATTTAGCTGTTCAGTAATCAAAATTCATTGAAAATCAAAATAATTGATCATCTTAAGACCTTAAACTCTGTATATCAATCTGAAGTCAATCGGATGATAATTTTGGCCTCTAGAGCATCACAAGACTTTTTCAAAGTGAGCAAGGGAGATAACTCTGGCAGTTACATGTATCATCGGAAATCGCTGAAAATCAATAGGCTTCTTCATCTCAAGACCTTAAACTCTGTGTATCTCAATCTGAAGTCAATCTGATAAGTTTGGCCTGTAGTGTGTCACACGGGCCATAACTCCGGCATTAATTATCGGAAATCGCTTAAAGGTACAATAACATTCTTGCTGGCTTGGTAGCTCCAGAAAATAAATAATACCCTTATTCTAAGTACTGGATTGTTAATGTCCTACCTGTTGTGTAAATTATCCATTACAACCTATTTTATTTGTCCAGAGGGTTCGAAAATATTTTAAAATCCAAGTCACATTTGAAAAGGTTTACGTTAGACTTTTCAAATCAATTGGTTGAATTTTTCCAATTTTCTAAACTAGGTGTGTTAAGATGAAATTTATATCATCATTTAATTGGAATATTCTAAAATAATACGATTTGTTGACCAGAATGAAGATTGGGACATATTTTTCAGTTACAACAAGAGTGTTATTGGGGCTTTAAACACTGTGTATAAATTTAATGTCAATCAAATATTAACTTTGTCCACAAGATTTTTTGAAGTGATCAAAGGCTGTAACTCTGGCAGTAATTATCGGAAATCACTGAAATTCAGAAAGCTTCTTCATCTTATGACCTTAAATACTGTGTATAAATTTAAAGTTAATCGGATATTAACTGTAGCCTCTAGAGCGTCCACAAGCAATTGTGGATGCCAGACGGATCGACAGACAAGCGGGGGCGATGACAATACACAATCACATTTCAATGTTGGCGTATAATAAACATTGTTTGTTGAATGAGCTAGTATTATAATACATTTACCAAGAAGCAATTTCTTCTCACATATCATCACATTTAAACAACAACTGACATCTAGTTCAAGGAAATGTTTTTAATTCACCACGATTTCAAAGATATGTTTCCAGATCAAATCACAAACCGACAGTATAAATGGCTTTAAAATATATTTTTTTAAAAATTCTACCTTATTTAGCAAAGTCAATGAATTAAAACATTTGCTTCAAATTGTACTTCTATCTGGATTATAAATATTTTGCACATAGTTCGCCTCTAAAAATCAAAAAAATATATTTCTTTTCCAAATACAGTTTGTACTGAAAATTTAAGATCTCAACTCTAAGAAGAGTACAAAGAAGTGAATATAGACACTGAAGACAATAACATAAACTTCTCCATTGCAAAACAAAAAAAGGATATCCAACGCAAAAATTCTAGTAGTAGTATTACTATTTATTCTGATAAGTATTTACTCTTGTATATGTATATGTGTATGTAGTTCACACTATAAAATGACCATTATATATTCATAATACATAGTATGGCCTCATTTCCCAATTGTACAAGCTTATACTATATCAACATGACCTTCTTAAGTAATAACACCGAAAAATGAAGTGAGTGTCACTCAAATTCGAAAGTACATATAGTTTACAACAAGATTATGACAAGTAAAATAATATAAACAGACATTTATTTTCATAAATTATTCATGAAGACATTTAAGATTCTTTCTTACATAAAGATAGGTTGCCTGGCAACAAAAAAATGATTGCTATAGGTGCATTATTCATTGCCTAGCAATAATAGCACTCACTCAGTTAATGACACAAAGTTATCAAAGGTGAATATTATAAACAATACCAGGTAAATAGTCCAACACATGGCGACTGTTGAACTTACGGACATAGATAAATACATGATAAGGCTGATGTTCCCTGCCGAAAAGATGACACATATTAATTAATCTCACATTTATTTTTTTTCAAAAGTATGGAGCAATCAAAGTTTCATCACTCTCTATCAGATAGAATCAAGATTATCTTGTCCCATAGCATCAACCAATGAAATTGTTTAGCTCTGCTTAGCTTCACCTCGATATGTTAGTCATTGAACTCAGTCAAGACATTCATCTAATGAACATCTAGATCAAGTTGTTATGTTCCAAAGTCTTGACCAATCAAATTGCTTATCGCTCCTTTGCCTAAGCAGAAAATTCTCACTATCCATGGTAATGATATAATGAATCTAGTTTCATCGCTCTCACTTCATTATAACCAAAGTTACCGTGCCCCAAAGCATCAACCAATCTCTGTTACTGTAAGCAAAAAATGTTCATCATTGAACTCCATTAAGGCATTCACCTAATGAACACCTACATCACATTTGAACATTCTAGCTCACTTTGAAGGAAAGTTTTTGTGCTCCAAAGTTTCGGCCAATCAAATTGCTTATTGCTCTGCTAACCCTGAGCAGAAAATGTTCATTATCAAACTTAGTCAAGGCACTGATGTAATGAAACCATGCACCAAATTTCATCACCATCACTTAATTAGAACTAAAGTTATCGTGTCCCAAAGCATCAAAATTCTTCTTAGTGTTAGCATTTATTATACAAAACACAATCCAGTAATCAGGTGATAACTTCAAAACATGATTAGGTGGTAACTTCAATTCTATCAGATGATATCTTAGTTTCTAATAGAGAGCCCAAAACAGTTTTCTAACTGATCAAGGTACATGTGTACAATTCTGACGGAAATTGTTGAAATTTAGTAAGCCCCTTCATATCATCATTATAAACAGAGAGCCTAAATATAAAGTCAATCAGTTGATCACATAAATTTAGTCTTTCGACATCCAAAAGAAATTGTGGATGATGGACAGATAACAATACATAGGCTACGTACGATCACATTTTACGATGTTGGAGATACATATGGAGTAAACTATATTCATGTCGCTACCAATTCTGCAAGGTGTAAAATAAAATATAAGAACTAAAATATAGCCTGTTATAAAACTTTTGTTGTTTTAATGTATCAATAAGAAACTAAGTGCAAAATTTTGTGTTTCTGGATCCAAAATACTTCTCATAAACAGTGATTGAATGTTGAGTTGATTCTTAACTTAAGAACTTGCGACCAGGTTGGATGAAACAAGCCAAACATCATTAGAAATGGACAATAATCTGATTCAAATTATTGTTAAGGAAAATAAGGAAAGAAAAGTCAATCAGATTATGATAAATTTTTAACATCTTGGAATTAAATAGTCTCTATCATCCATACAAATATTCTACGAATATTAGTCAGGATGGGTCCTCAAAATTTGACGGAAAATAGGTCATTGTCTGGATTATCCAGTCTTTTAAGTTACCAGGTACTGAATCTATCAAAACAGCTCGCTTGTCAACGATGACACTCTTTAAAATTTTGTTCGTAAAGGTTTCAACTGAAATGGTAATTTTCTCTCGTCATGAATCAGACGTATGGCTTCTCACAATCTTCTTAATTCTTCATCGCGATTCATGCTCGTCTCTATTTTGTTTCTAATAATAGATGTGCCAAGTGAATTGTGGGATATATTTCAACTACGCTTTATAGAATCTAGCAAAATCGGCCCGGCTTCATAAGATCTAGCACTTACCGAGACTTTAGCCAAAAGGTTCAATTGCCCATGCGTAACCAAATGTTTGGTTTTTTATGTGGTAGATTATCCAATAATTTTCGTCAAAAATTGAGAACCGACCCAGACCTTCCGTGCGTTGAAGACTAGGGGGTTCTGGGTGACCGAGACTAGGAATTAAAACAAATCAAAATAAGAACAGTAACTCTCAAAGTAACAATCCAATGTGAACATTCACAGCTATAACTGCATGGTCAAATGTCTAATGGTCAGATCGCACCAAACCAAGTATTTGTTCATATTAAGTTTTGTCTTTAACCATAAAAAATCAAATTACATTTTATGAACTGCTTTCAACAGACAAATAAACCAAATTTTAATAATTGTGTTTTCACATAAATAGAAAGATAATACATTCAATATCAATGTAAAAATCATGATAAAATAATGGAATGGGAGATAACTCTTATATAAAGTGTACAAAGTAAATAATAACCAATTAGCAACTAGTTTCTAAATATAAAGCATGATACTACTTTTTTAACCAAAACTGAAATGAAATGAAATGTCATTAAATGTCTTTCTGTTTTGCACCGACGAGCTAAAGAAGACAGGTATGTCCTGTGCAGGTTATTTAGCCAGTGGCCAACTCACTGAGCCCCTGTGGCTCCCAACCCCAAGATGACAAATGTATCAGTCGTAAAGCAGGGCATATGTCGTCTACATGCTTTTTCAACTGGTGTCAACTCCTTTCCATGGAAATAACATCATATGACAAGAAATGAAATTTGAACATCCTATTGTTCTGCTCCGGCTGGACTAATGAAGACGTGCATACCGTAAATAATAACTTTATTAGCCTAGATTTAGCGAATATTTAGTGAATTAAGAAAATAAAAGATGTGTCTTAACTAAATGGCATTTAAAATAGACGCCTTCTCGTATTATTAGCACAGAGGATTATTCTTTTTGTTATACGTTCTCTGACAATTCTATATTTCAGTGCAGAATTAAAAATATTGGGAAATATTGAAATCTTGATCATAAAGGTGTATTATGCCTATTTTTAGGTGTTCGCCATTCATTGTTTTTAGGAGAATCACAGACACTTTGGCCTACCCTTACATGGCCTACCCTGCCAAGGGATCTACTATGTGCATACCAATGTGTACACTAGACCTCGGTTTTTCATTCCATCCAACTGACTAGACAGCTACTGAGCTAGGTCCTCCGTCCTGCACAACTGTGATGAAGAAACCATGCCGGAACTTTCTCGGCTAAAACCCGGAGTGAACCCACAACCTCCGGGCTAGTGAGCCAGCATGTTATCATAGTCACTTACATGCAGCCACCATATACAGACATGTGTCATGTGACTTTATAAATAGGCTAAATGAAATCGAACAAAGGCATCCACTTTTCAAATGCAGAGGATGTCCATAATAATGTAGTAATAGAACTATGCAGAGACCAACCATGCATTTGGGAAGCTTCTTCTTAGCTTCACCATTCTGTTGATCATGTGATGAACAAATTAATAGTCACGTGTTAGTAATCGCTATCAGTTCCAAGTCGACATAGGGGCTTGGAATACAATTGCTCTCAGTTGCTGATATGATCCACATAAGCACACTGGATGAAAGCAGTTGCTTCAAGTTGCAAAGTCGACAGAAGCCCTGCTTCTGCCATAACATATGGTATAAGTAGTGGGCAGAAGTGATGATCTACATGACAGAGGCTAACTTTTCAGAGGGTCCACATTTAAAATTAAATACATGTATGTTGATTCAGTATATCATAGATCTCAAATGTACAATGTTCTACATGTATAACAGATAAAAACATTTTTTTTTAATATTCATAAAGAGAGTCTTTAGATGATTGTTTTCTGTGTAGTGCACTCTGATCATCTTGAACTTGCTATCAGATATTTTCTTAAAAAATCATTTGGTGAGTTAATGATCTATGCTGTCATTAACACTTAAACAGACTAAAGATTTGTCAGTACAGGTACTATTTCTGACCAGTGTACAGTTTCAAGATTTCAGACAAAGTAACATATTTTGAAAATCCAACCCATAACACTCTCGCTAAGTTCTGGTAACATGGAAAAGATTTCAGACACAGTGACATATTTTGAAAATCCAACCCATACCACTCTCGCTAAGTTCTGGTAACTTGGAAAATATTATTCTGGTGAAAAGATTGTTTCATTTCTTACTTTGTATACTTTTCAATTTATATACATGTACGAAGCTATAATATTACCACCACACAACCAACTCTTAGTTTACACTGTACATGTACGACATGGCCATTCTTTTTTTTTGTTCCAAATGCGTTTCCATAGTTTTGCAGATACCATACATGTAGCTTATTTCCCAACTGAAATGCCCTGGCTAGAACTAGATGTATTACACTAGTAACTTGTTCTATGTCATCATGTGTTATGCATTGTAACACAGACAATATCTAATATTGTTATACTTTCAAGTAAATATAAGATTATAATATAAAAAATATGTCATTGTTTTATACAATGTTTACAATAAAGATTTTTTCACCAGCTGCAATGGTAACACTGTTGGTGTCTAAAGAAGAAATTATAGTACAGACCTGAGGACTGTGAGGTCATGGTTTTAATGCTTTTTCATTTTTGTTTTTTATGCATCCATCCATAATATTAAATAGTGGCATAGATTTTGTACAAATGAAATGAAATTTCATGTTCTACTGTTCTGCACACGCCTATACTGTTTGTTATAAGTTAAATTCCAACTGTCAATGGTTCTTTTCATGCACTCCAAGGTATACACAAGACCTTGATTTTTTGTCCCATCCAAATGAATTTATGTTGCCCTCTGACCTGCACCATTGACAAGGGGGGATCATTCCCAAAAACCTGCAGGTAAGCGAGCCAATATCTTACTCCCTGAGCTACGATTTAGGAAAACGCTATCGCTCCACTGATTTTTTTACCAATTTTCAGAAGTGTGATTCCACATAGTGCACCGATAGTTTTTCTTTTCATCACATGGTATTTCCAATTCCACGCTTCTTGGGTAAAGACCAAGGAAAGGCCTGATATATTACCACAGGTAGTGTTGGTATTGCTAGATGTACCGTAATCAATGAATGAATACTCAGTAACGTACATGTACGTAGATCTACACCCAAATCTACCTACATATAATTTTGAAAGCATATATATGTGGACTTGATGGTTTTCCTCTTACTTGTAACCAAATGAACAATCACCAAGTTTGAACATTCTACCTCAGTTAGAGAGAGAGAGAGAGAAATGGGATTTAACGTCCACTCGACACAAACTAGGTGATTTTGGGACTAACATATGGTTTAATTTTATTTCAATCATTCGCTTGCGCATAGGGGTCTTTAGCAGTGGGAGAAAACCGGTGTGCCCGGAGGAACTCCACAAGGTTACGAAGAGCCCAGTTAGAAGGAGAGTTATTGTGTTCCAAAGTTTTAGCCAATCACATTGCTTATCGCTATGCTTACCCTGAGCAGAAAATGTTCCTTATCGAACTTAGTCAAGGTATTGATGTAATGGAACTATACACCAAGTTTCATCACCCTCACTTAATTAGAACTAAAGTTATCGTGACCCAAAGCATCAACCAATCAAATTGCTTATCTTCGAACTCCATCAAGGTATCAACCTAATAAACACTTACACCAAGTTTGAACATTCTAGCTCGATTAGGGGGAGAGTTATTGTGTCCCAAAGAGTGTGACGGACAGACGGACGGACAGACAGACGAACCCATTTTAATAGTCCCCCAACTTTCCTCGAAAGGCAGGGGACAAATACGGTAAAATACCGCTCTTCCCCACCTCTTTTCTCAGGACGTTTAAGAACCCTAACCTTCTATTTTTCACCATAATTCTTTATTTTCTGCCAAATGGAATTATTTCTCACCATTTTCAAGTAGAATTTGATGATGGAATAAACATGCCTTAGAACAGGGGTGAGGAAGAGCGGTAGGCCTATTTTCATATCGCAGCTCTTTAAGGCCGGATAGCAATTGTCAAAGACAATTCCTAAAGGAACTAGGTGAACATATTTAATTGCCTCCTAATCTGCGAAAATACTCCTAAATTACCAAAAATACTTACCTCCATTTGATCAAAGAAATTCTGAGATCCCAACCTAATAATTTTTTGATACCGTACTGGGTAAAGCATGTTTTTATATTGATATTAATAAAACCGCTTTTTTTGGAATTAACAGTGCAAGGTTTTTAACACCAGTATGCCCGCAAAATAAAGTAGCTGTTAACTCTTAAATGACCCAGAGGTTTGACGTCATAACGTCATAAAAACCCACTTCATAATAGTCAATAGTACTAAAATATAGGTATGCATTTTCAAATCATATCATTAAATATAACAACTGAAAATAGCCCCATTCATGTAAATGGATGAAATAATCTAAAATGTCATTTGCATAAATATGAATTTTGTACAAAATTTCATGCAAAATTCATATAGGCCTATCTAGATCTTATGGTTATTTCTTTTCTTTCTTTCTTTTTTTTTTTTGATCATTTATCACGAATCTCTTTTAACTTAATAAAATTGAAAAGAAATTAAAATTTTGGTTCATTAGTCTAACTTCTATCATGTTCTAAAGTATAAATAACTACACCACCAATAATATCTGAATCACTGTAGGGGTGGTAATCCGTCGTAAGGAGAACGTTGTCGTATAGGCCAAGACATAACACCATTTTACTATAATTTTTCAAGAAGAAACAGTAAGATTTTTAACTGTCAAAATGTCAAACAGGAAGTAAACAAACGAGAAAAGGCCGTTAGTTTATAAGGGAAGTAACTCTCATTGTGCTAGGAACATTGCATTCGGCTAACTGGTTTTGTCGACAAAAGTCGCCGTGGGTACTTAACGGTAACGTCATAGGTGTCGACAAAAGTCGCCGTGGGTCAGTTAAGAGTTAATATAGCTGACATTTATTTTACATGTATAATTTACTGTTATCTATGTTTATCACCGAATAAGACATTTGACAGTAGATATCGCTTGTGTGATAAATTACATAATCTACTACGGTGCATTTGATTGGTCAATCATAAAGAAACTACCTTCTTTTATTTTAAGGAAACTACTTATTTTAAATACAAAGTAACTTATTTTTTGTTAAAAACAAACTGTTTTTATTAAATGACCTAGTAAGAAATACTGGGTCAATATAGCACTTTGCAAAAGGTAAACTGCTGTCAAAAAATGATGTATCACTACGCTGTAATGTAATCAGATTCAGTAAAAGTGAAATCTATCACAAAGAATTATATTTATTTATTTGTGCATGTAACAACTTTAGAATTGGGCGATAAATAAAATCTCCAACTCGTCTTGACAGAGCCTCGTTTTTTTTACTTATCAACTTGTGTTGATATTTTTTGATACGGTATCAAAGGAGATTCTCTATTTACCAGTAGGCCTACAAAACTGGTTATTGTTAACAACCATGCAAATAGTAATACTGTCCTAGTCTATAAATCTGTATAAGGTTAATATTGTGATCAGCTGCAAACCTAAATTTCAATTTTATCAATATTAATATCATCATAAAACAAGAAATGTATGCATCATGATATTATTAATGCAAACTGGCATGTGTTGATACATTGTACAATACAAACCCCCTGCCATTCATTTATAGGGCTACTCTTTTTCAAATGATAATTGTGGCTTTTTAAGCCATTTTAACCATGGAAGTGATGGAAGTAATATAATATAGATAGACTATTAAACAGGTAGATGTAATACATCAAGCATAACATGTTAACAAGGATATAGATTACAGACTTTGTTGATAATGTATTGTGACTTATTAGGGTGTTGGAGTTCCTAAAATATATTTTCAAAGTATATTTTATTCTATTAAAGTGTTATTGTTTGACGTATACTACGTGCATGAGTATTGAAAATTCTAGATGATCACATCAATTTCTTGTTTTATACTACTTAATTTTTACCTGGATCATTGGCCTTCTTTTCCAAAGTTTGAATTTCTGTACAGTCCAATAAACTTTGTTGTAAAACTTGAACAAGGAATTTGGCTTGTGTTAGAGTCAGTTTTTTCAGCAGTGAATAAAGGGCTACTGTTTGTTCACATTCACTCCAATTATTAAACCAATTTGTCACTAAACTCACTTGATCACGAAAATTATTAGCCTTCATGATGTCCAAAAAAAATTGCACAGCGATTGTACAAAAGAAAAATAAATCAAAGGCACATATATGTCTTTTTCACAAATCAAATTATCAGAACTGGTCGAAAAAATGTTGAAATCTGAAGAAACTATTCAAAGTAATCGTCAACTGTTAGACATGATATGGTACATCACAAACCATCGAGAGTCTGAAAGTAAAAACAAAATTCATTTCATTAAATAATCTAGACAATTATTCAAATGACAACATTGAGAATATCAACCAACCATTTAATGATAACAAATAACATATGATTACGATATTATCATTCAAACTCTGCGTTTGTCATTTATGAAGCATTGATTTAAAATGTTATTCAGCTGTACACTTATTCAACAATTTGAAATTAAAATGTGGAAGTTTTTCTACATACTTTCAATAATAATAATAAAGTCTTTAACAGGAATTTAGTGAAAGCAATAATCTATATATAAATAAAATCAAAGATGTCTATCGTCAGGAGTCGGAATTAACCCCAACATATGACCCCATGAATGTTCTAGGCCACCGAATTTGGGCCATTGGGTCTGAGCTCCAGGTGATTTCCGCTTCATCGCCCTGCTCCATCAACACATGTGGTATCAAATTAACCTGTGAATGGTTTAAGCAATCAAATTTTGGCACAGAGTAATATGGCCGTGGTCAAATTTGGAGTACAGTTGAATATGGCCCTGTGCTAAATTTGGCTTCGAGTGAAATCAAGTATCCTACTAGTAATTTATATACTTGATTCAAACATTTAATATACCTCTAAAATCATACCACAGAGCAAGTAATATTATGAATTTCATTATGAACTGTGAGTTAAGGTTTAAAAGTACAGTAGAAGTTTGAAACAAAAAACAATTATGCGAAACGAATCCATTTAACAATACAACAATCTTTGAAATTTGATAATGTTCTTACCCGAAACAAAATGCCCTGTGCTGTGTTCACAAGATTTCTTGTATTTGGACGTAAATGGGGGGTGGGGGTGCAAAAACTAGGAGGACTCTGCCTTATTCATGTATTGTAATGTATACCCTAATGATCCACACAACAAGACATCATAAATAGGGAGAGTAATTTCTTGTGACCAAATAAACAATCTGTGTAGAATTTGATGACCTGCTAACCTTAGAAGTGGTTATATATTATAAAGAAGTGTTAATATACACCTAGGCTACTAATAATATTTAATAATCTACAGTAATATTACATAATAATATAATCTTCTTTAATAATGCTTGAGATAAGGTCACCTTAGTCTAGTAAATGGACAATACCACTGTTATTTGAAATGTTTGGAACATTCATATTTTAGACTATTGTTTTCGAGTTGGAATTATAGGCTAATCAGTTTTGTCCATTTCTTGTCTTGTCTCTTTCATAATACAACTAATAGAATCAATTTATCTAATATCCAAGCCTGGAAATAAGGCACCTGTCACTGACAATGTCAGACACAGATTCAAGCTTTGTCAGGCTCAAAACCTCTGGTGCCTGTCATTTTTTCAGGCATTGATTTGTCTTTATTAGGCTTTCAGACTTTCGTCTGAAAGCCTATTGAGATTACTAAAATTATTAGGGTTTCACACTGCGAAGCTTGTGTGAAACACTATTGTTTTTGTTAAAATTATTATTCTTATTATTATTATTATTATTCTTCTTTTGTTTTGAGTAGATCTCAGCAACTACGTGTCGCATCGTTACGATTTCTTCGGTTTTACTGGGAAAGTGGGTGTGACTTAGAGGATAAAGCTATTTTGAACGTTCTGCGACAATGCGAAATGTCCGAAATCACCGAAATTATCGTTTTTACAAATATTGCGGTAATTTTAACAATAATCATGGGATTTTAACTTTCGATACATTTTGGCATAGCTGGAGACAGGGCACATAGCTGCGCTACTTTCGATTTTTGATTTTCGGCAAATCTTCGAAGATATTAGGCGCCAAATTTCGGAAATTTAAAATTTTACAAAAAACTTTTTTATTTATGAATATTTTTTAGTCGTGTTGTGCACAGAATTAAAGAGTCATCTGACTTGCGCAAAAATGTTAAAAAATTTTGTCTCAGTAGTTTTCCTTGGCCTCCATTGGCTAATTCAGTTTTTCAGTCCTAGATTAATTTTTTATTGTTCGATTTGTATAAAACAAAGTTCATATGCTTCGTTGTCTCAATTGTCATTTTTTTTATTACCAAAAGTATTATCTGTCGGCACCGGAAGTGGCATTATTTTACCAAAAACTACAATTTTGACAGTTAGGTACATTTTTTGAAAACAAATATTATTTTTTTGAAAAATTATATGACTCAAAGAGTGTGTCCTTTAAAGGCGCAAAAAATGTCGGAAGCAGTTTTTTAAATTTCTTTTTCATTTTCTAGCAAATTGGATTAAGAGGTGAAAAAAGGCGTAAAATTGACCTATTTACAACTCATTCAGGCTTTTCAGATTTTAAAATATTTTTACGTAACTTTTATAAACTTGTAGCTATAATCCATACGAAGAGAATGTATGTGAAAATTAGTTTGTAATATAAGCAGTTGCCGAGAAATAGGCAATTTTGCATGAGTCACTTTTCACGTAATTTTGGCTGTAAAAGAATCAATTATTATTCGATTTTCAATTTTCTTTCGCCATTGGATGCCTAATACCATAGTGGACTATATCAAACCATTTTACCCCTTGCGCTGCCACCGGAAATGACGTCATTTGCTCAAAACTTAAATTTTAGCCTTCAAAAAACAATATTTTATTCAAATGAGTCGTATTTGTTATTTTTTTCAAATTGTGATATTTGATTCTATTGATCAAATAGATTGAACCCATACGATCATACAGATACCACAAAATGGTTTCTAACTTGTACGGTTGCAGAGAAATGGGCGATTTTCCTTAAGTCACTTTTCAAGGTTTTTGGTCTATAAAAGTGTCAGTTATTATTCGATTTTCATAAAATTTTCACCATATGATATCTTGTGTCATTTATGATTTCATAGAACTAATTTAACATTTTCAGTATCACCGGAAGTAATGTCATTTTGGCAAAAACTGTATTTTTAGCCTTCAAAACAGACATTTTTTTCAAATGAGTCTGATTTGTAATATATTTCAAATTATGATATTTGATTCCAATCAACAAATGGATTGAACCCATACGATCATATAGATACCAAAAGATAGTTTTTATCGTGTACGGTTGCCGAGAAATAGACGATTTTCTACAAGTCACTTTTCAAGGTTTTTGGTCTATAAAAGTGGCAATTCTCATTCGATTTACATACAATTTTCGCCATTATGATGCCTTATGCCATTTCTGATTTCATAAAACTAATTGAACATTTTCATTATCACCGGAAGTAATGAAATTTTGCCAGGATCACTTACAAGTAACATATATATAAAATGAATTGATATTGCTGGATTTGGTTGATTCTTCGTCCATTTTATTTGATGTTTACAATGCTTATGTGGAAACCTGTTTGATGGTTTCATTGGTATCGGAAGTGACATATGTTTAAGGTTAACGTGGCACCGAAAGTGACGTGGCACCAGTGAAACCCGCCATTCCTGCATGCAGGTCTAGTTATTCTTATTATTATTATTCTTCTTTTGTTTTGAGTAGATCTCAGCAACTGCTTGTCGCATCGTTACGATTTCTTCGGTTTTACTGGGAAAGTGGGTGTGACTTAGAGGATAAAGCTATTTTGAACGTTCTGCGACAATGCGAAATGTCCGAAATCACCGAAGTTATCGTTTTTAAAAATATTGCAGTAATTTTAACAATAATCATTGGATTTTAACTTTCGGTACATTTTGGCATATCCGGAGACATGGCACATAGCTACGCTACTTTCGATTTTTGATTTTTGGCAAATCTTCGAAGATATTAGGCGCCAAATTTCGAAAATTTAAAATTTTACAACAAACTTTTTTATTTATGAATATTTTTTAGTCGTGTTGTGCACAGAATTAAAGAGTCATCTGACTAGCGCAAAAATGTTAAAAATATTTGTCTCAGTAATTTTCCTTGGCCGCCATTGGCTAATTCAGTTTTTCAGTCCTAGATTAATTTTTTATTGTTCGATTTGTATAAAACAAAGTTCATATGCTTTGTTGTCTCAATTGTCATTTTTTTTGTTACCGAAAGTGTTATCTGTCGGCACCGGAAATGGCATAATTTTACCAAAAACTACAATTTTGACAGTTAGGTACCATTTTTCGAAAACAAATATTATTTTTTTGAAAAATTATATGACTCAAAGAGTGTGTCCTATAAATGCGCAAAAAATGTCGGAAGCAGTTTTTTTAATTTCGATTTCATTTTCGAGCAAATTCGATTAATAGGCTAAATATGGTGTAAATTTGACCTATTTACAACCCATTCAGGCTTTTCAGATTTTAAAATATTTCTTCGTAACTTTTATAAACATCTAGCTATAATCCATACGAAGAAAATGTATGTTAAAATTAGTTTGTAATATAAGCAGTTGCCAAGAAATTGTCAGTTCTGCATAAGTCACTGTTTTCGTTATTTTGCGTGTAAAATAGTCAATTATTATTGGATTTTTATAAAAGTGACATCATATGATTCAAAAAGCATGTAGCATCATATCAAGTTGATTACAATTTAAAATTGACACCGGAAGTGACGTCATTTGGTCAAAAACTGCATTTTAAACTTTTTAAATCAATGTTTTATTCAACCAAGAATAACTTAATATGTATTAATAATTTTAACTTTTGGTTTTAATTCACATATAAACACAACTCATATGGTCATATAGATATCATAAAATTGTTTCTAACTTGTTTGGTTGCCGAGAAATAGACGGTTTTCTACAGGTCACTTTTGAAGGTTTTGGGGTCATAAAAGTGTCAATTATTATTCGATTTTCATAAACGTTACACCATGTTATACCTAATGCCATTTGGGATTTCATACAAGTAATTTAAGATTTTCATTATAACCGGAAGTAACGTCATTTTGGCAAAAACTGTATTTTTAGCCTTCAAAACAGATATTTTATTCAAATGAGTCTGTTTTGAAATCTTTTTCAAATTATGGTATTTGATGCCAATCAACAAATAGAATGAACCCATACGATCATACAGATACCACAAAATGGTTTCTAACTTGTAGGGTTGCAGAGAAATAGCCGATTTTCTACAAGTCACTTATCAAGTTTTTTTGGTCTTTAAAAATGGCAATTATTATTCGATTTGCATAAAATTTTCACTATATGATATCGTATGCCGTTTCTGATTTCATAAGACTAATTGCACATTTCCATTAACTCCGGAAGTAATTTAATTTTGTCAAGATCATTTACAAGTAACAAATGTATAAAATGAATTGATATTGCTGGATTTGGTTGATTCTGCGTCCAATTTATTTGTGTGCAATGTTAATTTGGAAACCTGTTTAGTGGTTTCATTGGTACCGGAAGTGACATATGTTCAAGGGTAACTTGGCACCGGAGTGACATGTTTAAGGGTAACGTGGCACCAGTGAAACCCGTTATTCCTGCATGCAGGTCTAGTTATTATTATTATTATTATTTACCGCGAGGGCCTAGATCTCCATGATCGAAAACAGATATCGATCTGGAATTAGCTTTTCTATCGGGAAACCATGTGGTGGCTACTTGATAAAATATTTTTGAAATTTCTGCGCATACCGGAAGTGACCGAACTTTGTACTTTCTCTAAAAATTGAAAATCGGCCATAGTTTCGTCAATTCTTTATCCATTTTCAAACAAATTACATTTTTGGAATCCCTGAATCTTTTCTGAGACAATGGCTATCTCACATTTTTCAATTTCGAACATTCGTCTATGACTTTTATCGTTCGAAAATTGAAAACATGTTGTTTACGAGACAATTTTTGTTATTTTTCAAAATTTTCAAATTTGACCTACATTTTTGGATACCTGAAGTCCATCCGATTCCAGTAATATAAGTTTCATTCAGAGTTATCGCCCTTTATTTTCCGATTTTTTTCGAATTTTCTTCCCATTTTGCGAGCTCGGGTTTCGTTTTATGGTAGAATTGACGTTTATGAAACTTCTGGAACATGAAGTTATAGTCCAATACCAACTGATAAAGCAATTTCGACACGGATCTTCAAACCGGAAGTGGTCGAAATAATGTTCAATATTTTGAAAAAAATGCAAAAAATGGATATTTTGGGGGAAAACGCTATTTCTCTGTCCGATATCAATGGATTAAACGAATGAAGGTACCGTTTGATGGCACGATTGTTGGACTATCATATGATACCCCATTCATACGGATACTATGAACAGACAGCAAAATATGGCACGCTGAAAATCAAGTATTTTCTGATTTGGAGCGTTTTTGGACGCCTGTATCTCGAAAACTTAACCTGCAATATTTTTTAAATTTTTTCTATCGAGAGTCCTTTGGGAGGTATTTGACATGAAGCCATCCAATAGGACTTTGAAATGTCTGGAATAGGATAAAAAAGGGACTGAAAATCGAAAAAAGTCGAAAAATCGTGAAATTTTGGAAAATGCTCTACTATTTTTTTATTTTAAGAGATTTTTAAAAAAAGGTTGTATATTCAGATAGCTGACCTAATTACGATTCTAACAATGTATAATATGTATGTAATTATTAAAATTTAATTTTCTATATTTTAAATTTTTTGCATTTTTGGCACTTTTGAACATAGGATTTCTCAGGGGCATTTTATCTGATCAGATAATGTAATATATCATTACAGAGCCCTGTGGCTATTTTAGTGCCCAAACCGGCTATTAGAACTATTCCGACAATAATAACCATACCGGAAGTATTCAAAAAATGAAAAAAAAGAGTAAAAACATTGTCGCACTTGCGAAAAACTTGATTTCTCCCTTAGCTAATAGCGGACCAAAAGAACTAAAGTGTCGCTGGATAGCCCTATTAATGGACCATCATATGGTATCTAAATAATACGATTTCGATGGTAAGGAAATAAATTATTGTATGCCAAAAATCTAGTATTTTCCAATTTTTTAACATTCTGAGACGCCCTTTTCTCGAAAACGACGCCTACGATTTTTCTTAAACGTTTCTTACTCAAAGTCCTGTCAGTTGTCTATATAGGGAATCCAAAATGAAAAGCATTGAAATAATATAAGTGGTCGAAAAATGGCCTCAAACTTTGAAAAAAATTGAAAAATCGTTAAATTTTTTGAAACGCTCTTTAATTTATCTTTTTTTCCAAAACTACTCAATGGATGTTTCTGACACTTCTGGTACGTACAGTTAAGTATCCAAAGGACTTCGTAAAGCTATCACAACAACGATCGTAAAACCGGAAGTAGTCGAAAAAATGTCCGATATTTCGAAAAAAATTAATTTTTTTACGAAAACCTTTTTTATTTATGAATATTTTTTGATGATATTTTACACAGGGTTAAAATATCATCGTACTTGAGCAGAAATGAGAAAAAAAATTGTCTCGGTAATTTGCGTTAGCCACCATCGGCTAATTTAGTTTTTCGTACCCAGAAAAATTATTTATTGTTCGATTTGTATAAAACAAAGTTCATATGCACCATGGTCCCAATTGTAATTTTTTTTGTTACGGTGAAATTTTTCTGTCGGCAACGGAAGTGACGTAATATTAACAAAAACTACAATTTTGACAGTTCGGTACCACTTTTTGAAAGCAAATATTATTTTTTTTCAAAACTGATATGACTAAAAGGATGCACCCTGCAAAGGTGCACAAAAACCTTAGCTCATATTTTTTAATTTCAACTTCATTTTCGGGCAATTTCGAATAAAATGTAAAATAAAGTGTAAAATTCAGTTATTTACAATTCATTCAGCGTCTTCATATTTTGAAATATTTATTTGTAATTTTCATAAACTCGTAGCAATAATCCAGACGAAGAGAATGTATGCGAAAATTAGTTTGTAATATGAGCAGTTGCCGAGAAATATGCAATTTTGCATGCATCACTTTTCACGTTATTTTGCCTATAAAAGAGTTAATTATTATTCGATTTGCAATATTTTTTTTCCATTTGATGCCTAATGCCAATTTGGACTAGGTCAAGCCAATTTTACATTTTCACTGTGACCGGAAATGACGTCATTTGGGCAAAAACTGTATTTTTAACCTAAAAAATAAATATTTTATTCAAATGAGTCTGCCTTATAATATTTTTAAAATTATGATATTTGATTCCCATCAACGAATAAAATGAAGCCATACGACCATACAGATACCACAAAATGGTTTCTAACTTGTACGGTTACAGAGAAATAGGCGATCTTCTATAAGTCACTTTTCAAGGTTTTTGGTCTGTAAAACTGTCAATTATTATTCGATTTTTACAATTTATTTACCATTTCATGCCTTATGCTATTTATTACTTCTATGAACCAAGTTAAAATTTTCAATATCACCGGAAGTAATGTAATTTTTGCAAAAAACGTATTTTTAGCCTTTAAAACAAACATTTTTTTGAAGGGATTTATATTTATTATTCGTTTAACTTTATAACGTCTGATTCTAATGGGCAGTAAGACTGAATCAATACCATCATATTGATATCAAGAAAAATCTTCTAGCATGTTCCCTTGTCGAATAATAACCAATTTTCCGAGGGTCACTTTTCAGTTTTTTACCTTCTTAATTTCAGTTTATGGGTTATAGGTTAATTATTTATTGTCCGATATTTATAAAAAAAAGTTTGTATTTTGTATGTTGCGAATTTTCGACTTATTTTTCATCTATAAAAATTTCTTTCGGCACCGGAAGTGACATACTTTTGCCATAATTTACAATTTTGACCGGTCTTTTAGCCAGCAAATATTACTTTTAGATATGATAGAGGGTGTCACTGAAGCAAAACAACTAAAGTATAGTTTGGTAGCTCAATGGATCGGCTATGGTATAATAAACTTCCTGTATGATTCCTGAAAGCCGGTTCAGTGCTGCTTGCAGGTCTAGTTAATGTTATTATTAATATGTACATATCCAGCACTTAGTTGAAAATGTCAGGTACTATTTCATTAGTGGCTGACATTTTGTCAGGTACATCAAAAACTGTTATTTCCAGGCCTGCTAATATCCATTACTTTATCTTAATATTATTATAATCCTATCAAGATGGTCTGCTGTGTGAACATTAGACATAAAAACGGACAGATTTCAATATCTGTTGAAACATATTAGCTCATGTATTAGGCCAACAAAACTGACATTATATATACATGTATAAGTACAGTTATGTGGCATATTGCTAATTTGAAGTATTTTGGTCTTTTTGATCTTCACTGTCATTCAAAAAATTTTTTTCACTTTTGAGAGGTATGATTTGATTATGCAGTTAATCGGAGAGAGATTAATCAGATGGCATTCAAAATTTTGTGACTGCAAACCCATCACATTATATATATAGCCTAAATAGTACATGTACATGTACAGAGGTTTTCAAAATTGAGAGGCCATTTGTGATGTGAATAAATTTGGCCAGTTCTAGGTTAATTTACAATATGACATTATTGTGAATCCATAACAAGGCAATAAATAAAATTTGTTTTGACAAGATATAAAATATTGTGCTAAATTTCAAGACCGGTTTACAACAGTCATTACATTATAGCTAACCTAGGGTGAAGTCATTGTTCAAGCTGTATAGAAAACTTGGTGGAAAGATTCTGAAATTGCTCCAAAATATATTTCCCAATCAATCGATGGTGATGTGATTCTCAACTTTCAAACAAATATCTTTCATATAGATGACAAAATTATACAATTTTTATTATGGTATGAATGACTGAATTGTCATCCTATGAATCATGATTGACATCTGCTGAACATTTTACAATAGTTCAAACAGAATTTAATATTTCTAGTTTTACTATGATGAGTAATTATACAGGTCATAATAAGTGTTTGATTTGATAATTTCTTTGTCATGATAATACATTATGCAAGAGCAAAATCTGCCTATTGTAGGTCTTTCTTTAGGCCTGAAATGTTATAAAAACTATTTCTAATTAGCCATAAATTAACTTATCCAGAACATAATCAACTGTCAATGTCAAGGTTAGTCTGTGATATTTGTTGGCTTGTAGTTTGATTTGCTGCAAAATTTTTCTTCGTGATTTAATGATTAATTGGATAATTGGATAGTTTTGTCTTATCGACTTTAGTAATAGTAATAATAATCGAGGCTAAGTACTAAGTAGAACTTTCATTCACTTAGTTGTCAGTTCATAGTGAATCAATTTGACTGAAATTTTCAGCAAATTCCCTTTACATTAGCTAGTTTTTAACTATCTGGTGAGAACTGCCTACTCGTTATCTAATCTCCCACCATCTATCTTTAAAGATACATTATGGGAGATTTTTGTAAGGAGTTAGCCATTCTTGCTATAACAGTTCAAAAATAGATGTTGAAAGAAGAATATATTGAAAACTTCAGTCAAATTACTTTATTCTGAACAAAGTTACTACCAGTGCAATGTTTGACTAGAAATGGGATTGAATTCCATCTTCAACGATTCTTAGTATGGCCGATCGTTTGATTGACAGGTGTTAACTCCATCTCAAAATCTCGCTGCCTTTTGTCTGCTGTCATCATATCCGAATTTGTATTTTACCTTTTTGGATTTTTATAACAATTAGACAAAATGAGTGAGACGGTAAATTTTCATTCTTACTTGTATTTTGGACATGCGTTAAATCAATTTATTAATATAGGACATAATAGTATAATACAATGATGATAAATCTACAGATATACACCAGCGGCGACGTGCCTATTGGGGAAATAAAAAAATTTCTATTGATATTATTAAGGCAGAAGACCCGTCCGTCTGTATTAGTCATCACACGGTCTCAAGGAATTGTATAGTTTGTCGTTATCTGTGTTTAGTTTATTGCACTTTAAATAGTTTAGATGTCATTAGTTGAGGCCTCGCTCAACAGCGGCCTCGCTTTGTACACTCTATCATTAAGCCTCGATCTGGGAGCATGACGTCAACGTAACGGTTAAACTCCACCCACGACGCCATTTAAAACTTAAATGAGTCAACGAAATCCCGTTTAAATCCAAGCTGAATCCAAGCCATCCGTGGGCCTACAGAGATGATTTTGTGCTTGTTATGTAAATAAAGATCTAATTTATAATTTCTATGGCATCTGAAGCCTAAATAAATACTTGCAATAATCAGATTTAGCTCTTGCATAGCGTATGTTTTTCATCCTTATAATTAGGCCTATTATTCGATAACATTAGCAAAGAAAACATTAGCGATATTTCAATTGATGTCAACCTACAAAACAATTAATCATACTAGTATTGTTCCCCTGCAGACACATTTTGTGGGTATTTAGTTGTGCCACACAGTGAACACTGAAACTGAAAGGTAGTCCTCAATAAAATTACAAATTGTTTATATTCATTTCAAAACAGAACATTTTAAAAATTAAACCAGTTTGAAAAGCACATAGATCTTACCTACTACAGTTGCCAAAATGAAAATACCATGTAAACTGTTTTGGCCTAGATAGTAGATCAAGCTCACATTTACATTGACATTGTTTAGATGACAATCACTCACATGATCCAAGCACTGAATACATAGGTCTACCGGGTATTAACTAAATCTAAAAATTGGCATTGATAAGAATGGCAGCAGCTTTTTTTTAAGATTTAGAATAGGCCATACTTAGCTAAAAGTTGTTCCACTAACCTAATCTCACATTATTGACATACGACATATTAGATAGTCTATACTATGATATTAATAAACAGATAAAAAAGGAGTAGGCTACAACTAGTACAACAGACTTATTTATCACGAATGATAAAATTATCGACGTATATTATTTTACATTCTAACATTCACACAGAAACAATCCCACTTAAAAAACGCGATCTATTCCAATTGTTTACGCCATTTACATAGTTATTTATTTGGTCAATATCTTTAATACTTACATGTCAAACATGATTATGATGCGAAGTACATATTTTGTTGACGACATGACCCCGGAGGAGACAGTCGAAATAGACTACTATTTTTAAGTCCACATGTTAGGCCTATGCTAATGAATGACGTCACTAGATCCAGTAGATATGGAAGACGAATACCTTTTCAAGCTTGACAAACAAAACAATCAAAGGGCATCGTGCCTCCATTGAACTAATTGGCGTGTGTTTTTTTCTGAAAGTTTCGATAATTCCAAAAGGTATCACCAAAGTGAGTAACTTTGATGAGGAATAATTGTATACTTTGACAGGAAATAAGCTAAAGATATCTGGTCAAATGGGGTCATAACGTTAAACGCCCCCTGGAAAAAGTATGGTAACACATTAATGCCACAGTCCGACATATTGCCAAGACGTCGCAATATTTTTGACATTTTTTTTGGTAGAGTATTGCGTAGTTGGCGAAGCCGTTTAAGATCAAGCTAAATAAAAGCTAGCTGCAATAAGTTATTTATTTTGAGAAAATTTTATTACAGAGACAGCCAAGTCATATCAGATAGGCCAACTCGTGCCTAAAACCGCAAACATTTTAATATAATAGGCTATTGCATATTAATTCTATTTTGAAAAATTACTGTTTAATACGGTCAAGCGTGCACAATAGCTTGTGGATGCCCTACAGGCTAAAGTTATTATCCGATTGACTTTGTGTTAGAATCTCCATATTTATAATAAAGCTACCAATGGACTGGTGCGGTTCTCATTCCCCTCTTACGTGACGAGGAGAAGGCTCGCCTTCCAAACTCGTTGGTTTTCTCCGGTTGCCCCCGTCTGCTAAAGAAATGAAAAATTGAACCACGCGTTAGTCCCGAAATGATCTAGTGTGAGTCGAGTGGACGTTAATCCCCATTTCCCTCTCTATATTCATGGGCATAAAAAATAAAGCCTAAGAATTTACAACTTTTTCAACAACTGCCAGAGTTATGACAGCTAATTATGTCGTCTGATTACCGGTAAATGTTTTGTATAATAAATATTAGAACTGAGAAGGAATAGAGAAATCAGCCAAATCGCCTGATAAATACTTAATTTGTTGTTACTCTTGGTTGGTCTGTTGTGTTTTGTAAATGCTGCCATTCGCACACACACACGAAAAAAAGTATGCGACAAGATATATTTTCCTGTTAGGCCTAACCTTATTTCAAACAAAATCTTCATTTACAAATTAACCTCGAATAGGCCTAGACCTCGATACATACTACTTATATCAATTATCAAGTAATTTTATTTCACAAAAATAAATTTTATGTTATTTAAAGCTCCAATAGCATTTTTTAAAGTTATATTTTTAAAATGTATTAAAATAAAGCCCAGAAATAGATTGTACCTATAAACAGTCCTACCTTGTTAAAGAATAATCCTATTAATCCTATAATTCACTATTGCCAGTTGAGAAATTGGCAAAAATATCATTTTCAACTTCAAATTCAAACGTTTGAAGATGGCCGTCCATGGAGAGGAATGGGAAAACAAGGGAGGTAATTGAGTAACGATTTCCTCAATCAATCGGTGTTAGCCTTTCTAATGCCCCCAAAATTTTGCCCATGATCGTATAATAGTGAGCTGACAACCTTTTGAGCAAAAGACATAGAAATAATTATGTTTTGACTTCCTTAGAAAATATGAAATTGGAACTTTAAAAGAACCACTTCATAAATTATATCCTTCGAAACGAGAAAAATTGACACGGCACATGTCACCGGATCTAAGGGTGGAGAGGATGAGAGGACAAAGTGGTACAGATGGTTTGATTACAAGATCAAATTGGATGAACGAGAGATTCTAAATTTAGATTTGAAATTATGACCCTTGAAAAGTGTCTGGCTGGGACTCGTATAGATCAAAGTATACTGCACCAAATCGAATCTGTTTTTCAACATTTTATAGAACCCATTCGCCTTTTTTATCTCGAAATTCTGCCCCGCCTTCATTGAGTTATCCCGGGCCCCCACACAAGGTTTATACAGTTCTAGCATAATGTAATTCCTTTGAAAGGTGAAAAAATTGTCACGGCGTATATCACCGGATCTAAGGGTGGAGGGGTGGGGACAAAGTGGTACAAATGTTTCGGGCCTCCACACTGTGGTTTGATTACAAGATCAAAAGTTCCATTGGATGAATGAGAGATTCTAAATTAAGATTTGAAATTACGACTCTTAAAAAGTGCTGGGATTCGTACCTTGATCATTGGTTTGAAAATCATGTTCTATACTGCGATTTAGGGTGACCTTCAGATAGTAATTCGGTGATAGAAATGGGGTTTAACGTCCTTTATACTGATCTGTTCCGACTGGCCTTCGCCATACAGTGTTCTGTGAGGGACGTTTTGCTCGAACGACGATGTTACGGCCTACTCGTATATCGAATTCCGAACTTCCTCGCCAACATCGGGATCGAACCCGTGACCTCCAGGCTAGCGAGCCAGTGCCTTACTCACTTAGCCACAGTGGCTCCAAATTCCGTGATGATAGTCAAATATGCTTAAGTTAATTTAATGCCGAATGGCTCCCAATTCGGTGATAATAATAGTCAAATATGCTTAAGTTAATTTAATGATGAATCGAATGGTCAGAGGCGTGCTGAAATGGGGGCTCTGGGATTGGGTAGGCAGATCTAACTTATGTGACTGAAGGAGTTGGAAGGGCAGGTGAGGAAAGTTTTGGTTCTGTGACAGACGCCAGAATTGATTTGGCCTATTATTATATATCAGCCATGACACACCGTACCCTAACAATTGGTTGAGACATTAAGTCCTAAGGATCTGAACATTACAACATAATTATGACAGACAGACATGTAGCCGATACTGTTACCATACTTTTTTAAAAAAAATCATAACTTTTGATCATGACGGATGTTTAAGACAAGTTTAATTAAATTAAGCAAGAAGATATCCTGAAATTATGCCATTTGGCAAAACATAATAAGACAAATCATACATATCTGATTGAGGTATGATAACCATTATTTGTCTGTGATAAATAGCTATATTCGTGTGGTGTTTTACTAAAAATAACTATATAAGACACGCGCTCAGATATTAGTACATTAATATATCACGATCCGCGACTAATAAATCAACATACTACCTACTTCTTAGTATGTACTGTATGTATCTTACTGTGGTATCCTGATGTCATTTCATGTATATAACTATTATAAAGGAAATGAAATAGGGTTTTAAAAAAATCCAAGTTCTGCGGTGTGTACCCGGTGATATAACTGTTATGACTCGCCATCGCCATTATCTACCCATTCAAATATGCAAAATTGTTTAATGTATGTAACATTTTGAAAATAAGTTAATATTATATAACTTTTTAACCCTACGCACCCCACTCTTAGCCCGATTCGGTTTGTTACATAATTTCCACCCGTCGGCTTTTCGGGTAGAGAAATAGCAGATTAAAGTGCCGATCCCGATAACTTTTTGGGGAATAAAACTGCTTAATTTTGTGTTAAAATCCTTTAAAATCCATAACCTAAGGCTCATCTACTAACCCGATATTTGTGATACGCTTGTAAATAACTTAAACCTGACAGTCTTCATCTGGAAATGGAGACCGTTGTATTATACAGTATCTGGATAAAACCAGACTTTTTTCTATAAAAATAATATGTAGGTGAAATTTACCTTTTGTTATCAAGTACAGGGCATGGATCATTCACTGTATAGACCTCTCAAGAAACATTAATCGATTATCAGGTAACCCAATGAAAAAATTGACCCGAAATCTTAAAAGGGTTACGTGTCCGGATAAGCATTGTTGACGTTCACGTCCAAACGACTCAATATTTTGAGCTGAAATTTTGAGACAAGGTACATACACCATGCCACTATATTTTGGTCCATAAATTTCATAGATACTCGGACTTTAATTTTTGAGACTCTGCTCTTATCGGGATTGTCCCTTTAAGATTTATTTTGAAGGTTTTGACGTTTAATACCCCCCCCCCCCCCCCAAAAAAAAACAAAAACAACCCAATGCTTACATTTTTCTGAGTAGGTCTTCATATTATCGGAGGTTATTATCTGAGGGTAGCCATTTTGAGATAATATTCCAACAATTTTAATTTATTTTCAAGTTATTTATAATGTTATCGACATATCAACGGAGGTTATTATTTGAGGGCAGCCATTTTGAGATAATATTCCAACAATTTTAATTTATTTTCAAATTATTTATAATGTTATCGACATAGCAACGGTGATTTGGCAGGAGTCGTGTATATATTTCAGTGTTTTCCCATCACTTCACGAAGATATTTCCAAGATGGCGACCATTTTTTGGCGGGAAAATCTGACAATACGCTGATTTTGATTAATAATGTGTTTGAGGTCTACATATATGTTTTCAGGGGCACAGATTCCACTTTTCCCAGTTACAACTGTGTAAAAGGGTCACATGTTGACCTATTTTGCATATTTCCAAGACGACGGCAATTTTTGTCGGGAAAACGTGCTGATATCGATTAAGTGGTCGTCTTGGTGTCAATATATAACTTTTCAGGGACACACATTCCATTTCAGCCACTCACAATAGTGTAGAATGATCTCACGTTCGCCTATTTCCAAGATGGCGGCCTTTTGGGCAGCAAAATATGATGATGTGCTGGTATTAAGTAGTCGTCTTTAGTGTCAATATATATTTTTTCGGGCGCAGATTCCATTTCTGTCGTTTACAACAGTGTAATATGTCCACATATTTAGCATAATATTTTTAAAGGGACAATCCCGATAAGAACAGAGTCTCAAAAATCAAAGTCCGAGAGTTTTTGAAATTTATGGACCAAAATATAGAGGCATGATGTATTTATCTTGTCTCAAAATTTCAGCTCAAAATATTGAGTCGTTTGGACGTGAACGTCAACACTGCTTATCCGGACACGTAACCCTTTTAAGATTTCAGGTCAATTTTTTCATTGGGTGACCTGATAATCGATTCACATTTCTTGAGAGGTCTATACAGTGAATGACCCATGTACTGTACTTGATAACAAAAGGTAAATTTCACCTACCTACATATTATTTTTATAGAAAAAAGTCTGGTTTTATCCAGATACTGTATAATACAACGGTCTCCATTTCCAGATGAAGACTGTCAGATTTAAGTTATTTACAAGCGTATCACAAATATCGTGTTAGTTGGTCGGCCTTAGGTAATGTGTTTTAAGGGATTTTAACACAAAATTAAGCAGTTTTATTCCTCAGAAAGTTATCAGGATTGGCCCTTTAATATGACTGTCATATAGTGGCGAGAAAATGGGAAGGTGTGTTGATTTTGATTAATTAGTTTAAAATAGTCGTGTTTTGTGTCAATACATTATATGTTTTCGTGGCGCAGACTCGATTTCTGCCATTTACAACTGCGTGACATAAGGGGCGTGTTAAGGTCTGGAGGCTATACTATTTTGAAGGCCCTCTTTCGCGGGAGGGTGGGGAGAGTCTCTGCCCCCAGACAGTGGTGCAATATGGTGAAAGCAGCACGCGTAATCCTGGAAATCTATTCAACAAAGAAATGATCGATCCACCAAGCCAGGCCACCACTGGGTGTAGGCCTAGCCATCTCTTTCCTGAATAGCTTATTGGTAGGTTTTCAGAAAAGTTGATTTCTTGATTGATGATTTTTATGCCAATGCAATGACTGCATTCTCAATCAGTAGTTGATTCGACAGTATCGGTGTATAGAAAACGATTGACTCAGGGGCCCTTTCCATTGGCCAGAGGGACCCTTTTGTCTGACGTGGGGCCCTTTTGTCTGCCTTTAGGCCCCGCCCCATAAGGATACATTTTCATTTTTCTCATCAGTTTTAGCATTTTTCTCCCGTTTTAGTTTTTCAACTTTCAGGCGCGCACCTATAAAACGCTTTTGCGTGAAATGATGGTATGTTCACTCAGTCAGCATATTTCCAAGGGGCTGCCATTTGTGGCAGGGCGTTTTTTAAACACACAATACTGGAAAGTTTCTGAATCCAATTCTGTTATATGTATAGGCTTGTAGCGTGTTCCTGGAAGTCAGTACCATGTTTTACCCATTAGGGAAATTATCCCAACGATGAAAATTCTTCATCCAAGCTGACCACAGGGGGTGCATGGGGTACATTGCACCACCAGAAAAATCATGCGCCCCCTTAAAAAAATTGACAAACTTTCAATTATAAAATAGTAGGTGATTATGATCACACAGTGATGCTCTTCAGGTACTGATCAATCAGTCGGTTTTAAGGGCGTCCACACCAATAGGTTACCAGATCCAGACATTCTTATATCACCTATGTCAAGGCTCTGGGGCGCCACCAAATGTGTGGATCCAAGGGACGTAGGCACTAGGAGCAACTGCCTTTTCTTAAAAATCTGTCGCCCCTGAAAAAAAAAAAAAAAAATCCAGAACAGAAATGAATGATATTACATATAAAGCGGTATACAAAGATTAAATTAAAAGCAGAGTTGATAAGTTCCATAGTCTTGACCAATCAAATTGCTTATCGCTTTTAGCCTAAGCCAAAAATTGTCATCATCGAACTTAGTCAGATATAATGAATCTATATTCTGAGATTGGTCGCTCTCATTTCATTATAACAATATCGTGCCCCAAAGCATCAACCAACCAGATTGCTTACCTCTGCTTAGCAGACAATGTTCATCATCGAACTCCATCAAGGCATTCGCCTAATGAATGCCTTCACCAAGTTGGAACATTCTACCTCAATTAGATGGAGAGTAATTGTGTTTCAAAGTCTCAACCAAAGTTTGAGGAGAAAATGCTTATTTTCGAACTCCATCCCGGCACTCACCTAATAAACACCTACGCCAAGTGTGAACATCCAAGCTCAATTAGAATGAGTTATTGTCTTCAAAAGTCTCGACCAATCAAACTGCTTGTGGCTCTGCTTACCCTTAGCAAAAAATGTTCTTTTTCGAACTTTGTCAAGGTATTGATGTGATGGAACTATACACCAAGTTTCATCACTCTCACTTAATGTGTCCCCAAGCATCAACCACTCAAATTGCTTATCTCTGCTTACCCCAGGCAAAAATGCTCACCTTCGACCTCCATCAAGGCATTAACTTAATAAACACCTACATCAAGTTTGGACATTCTAGCTCAATAAGAATGATAGTTATTGTGTCCCAAAAAGTGTGTGGACAGTCAGACTGACAAACAGACAAACCCATTTGAATAGTCCCCCCCGACTTTCAAAGAACAGAAGTGAGAAATTAGACAAAAGCGCGTTAGAAGTTTGAAACTAACATACTGCCATAGTTTTCTGTCTGGATAAGTTCACGGTGTTGTGCTTTGTAATCCATGTGGCGGAGTATTCGTAGCTTTTTAAGAAAACAATAATAATAGCATGTCTATATGTATATAGGACTACCGGAATACACTGATATTATCCTTCAAAATGTGTAATTGGAGAATGAATAAAAACAAAGGAATGCATTGACTTTAAAGTCAGTTCTGTTGATGAATTGTTAGTTTCGAACAGATATATTCTTCCAGTCTTTCGTCTTCAAAGGAATTGTAAGGGAGTTGACAATTGATATAGTGTATCTGTGTTATCGCTCAATACTTCAAGCATTTAAAAGGAGAACGCATAATTTCCATTACTTGCCGTTTCTTCAAATCTTCGTTACGCATCTGCTGTATCATTAGTAAAGTCGGTACATAAAAAACATAGTCTAGATTATCCACTTTTGGATTAAATCATCAATGAGCATTAAGCAGCAAATCGCCAATCTGTTTCACAGAGAATTACTTACGAATTATCTCTGTAACAGATGACTGTCCACAACACGTTCGTTGAAGGCACGTGGCGTTCGTCATTGGCTCGACGGCTCGTGCAATGTTAACATAACACCTAACTGCTTCGGGCAAAATGATGCATTTTACTCATTTTAATACCCATTTACACTAAATAGGAAATATTTTTTAACTACAAATACTTCAAACGTCTTAATTTATTTTTCTTTTACCTCAAAAAAATGTTTGAGAATTTAATTTGTCGGAGTAAAAAAGTTAATATGCCGAACTAATTAAGCCTCATCGATGCCATGCTTATCAGTGTTTGTAGGGGGCAAGCAAATATTCACTGCGGGATCAGTTTGGCAAATCGCTTGTAAATATCAGAGGCTAGTGATGACATCAAGTGTTAATTATGATCTGGATAAGTTAATTAATGTCTAATTAAAGGAGCTACTTCGCTCATTTGGGACCTAGAAATGGATACAAATTGGTCGCAACACATAAAATAATGTACATGTAATAAGAATGGATATAAACTGATTTATAATCAATCATTTGTGGAATATGTCTAGCCTTGTTCTATGAATACCTTGTTACAAATGGCGCTGAAATGCATTATGGTAGACAATTCGTGTACCCATGTAAAATGTTTATTTTGTCTTAAATATTGGATATCAGAAACCCATCTTTTCCAAGTAAGATCACAACATCAATGTTGATTTAAATTGACAAATAGGCAGATTTTACCTCTTGCATAAAATATGTTTAAACCCCTACTTCCCCTATATTCCTGAAGCAATGGCCCAAGAAATCCCTCTCTGACCATTGCTGGAATAGCGTCTGTTTCTTGAACTTATGCGGGAGTGTGTCTATTCTTTCCGTTCAATGAAAGCTATCACTTAAGTACAGCAACATGACAGTCCTTCGTTTAATCTGGCTCTTCCCTACAACTTTGGACAGTGATTTAAGGTATTCAAAACGGTGAAAGTATGTTCGTTTCCAAACAGTATTGTTTACATTTCATTCGACTTGATAGCCTCGTTTGTCACGCAATTAGTTTTACTGCAGTATTCTGCTATGCATGGGTTAATTAGGCATAATAAAATCGTGAGTCATGATGTAACGTTATGTAAACATATTTGGTCCAATATTGGCAGCTAGTGATTGGTTGGTAGACGGACTACTGACAATTTAAAACAACAATATCCACTCAGAATAGCAGTGTGTAGTTGGATTACCTCTAATCAAACGCAACACTGCGCGGGAGTATGTACTTCCCCAGACTCAATATATTATTGCAAAATGGAGTTTTTTTTCCTATGGACATCATGTAGTACAAGACTAAATTGTCAGTAGGCCTACTTATTAGACAGACATTATGTAAGAGCTATATCTATCTATAGCACATCTTTCATTGAGCCTGATGTTATATAAACGATCAATTAGACATTAATTACCAAGACAAGACCCTAATCAACTCTTGATGGAGAAGCTAGACTAAGCCTTGAATGACCAGTACAGGGGGTTACCATCAATGCAAACATCTTGTTAAAACTACAATGATTGATAATCTCGCTCAAAATAAAGTAATTTGAATGACATTTTAAATATATTTAGTTTGCATTATCTATTTTTGAAATATTATAGCAAGATTCTCCAATTAAGACAGTTACATTGTATGTTGCATCAGTCACATTCACAACAATTAATTTTTTTGTCAAAAAATACATATTTTTAAACCAAATTTACAAGCCATGGAACTCTGAGATGAGAGTGATGTGTAATAATTAATTTTGTGAAATGGGATATTAAAAAAAAAAAACGTTTAATCAATGCCATTAAGTCATTTCATTTCCATTCGTTTCAGATGTATTTCACCACAATTCAATTATGATAATGTTATTATTTAGGTACAGTTGAACAGTTTAAATGCAATCACACAATGCAATATTCTATCCACAAATTGCATAGTAATATATCAAATCAATATAAACAGTTAGCGGTTTTATAGTTTCCAGGTTAAGAACCAAGAGAACCAGGCATCAAAATTTTGAATGTGCGTGTACCGACTTCAGTATATAACATCGTACTATCATAGCATTGTTTAATATTTAAATATTGATATGGCAATAAGGTCACAGATATAATATTACAATAAAATAACACACAACTGGGGATTACTAATAACAGCACTTTTCTAAATGTCTACAAGACAATTTGTTATATATCTGAAGTTATATTTTTAAAAACAACACTCAATCAGAATTATTTCTTCACATGAGCCAAGTCGTATTTTCCACGAACACATTTTAATTTCACACCAGGCAAGTCTTGTGTACGACCTCCACGAACTAACACTATGCTATGTTCTTGTAAATTATGACCTTCTCCTGGAACGTAAGCTGTAGCTTCTTTACCATTACTTAATTTCACACGTACACATTTACGATTTGCAGAGTTAGGTTTTACAGGCTTTTTAATCATAGTTTTTAAAACAACTCCTCTAAGAAATGGTCTTCCGTCCAAAACTCCACGCTTTAATGGAGTTTTAAATTTAGGAGGCCCAGCTCTGTGTATCTGATTTAATGTTGCCATAGATCTACCATAACAGAAACTAGACACATCCGAAAAACCTAGAGAGAAAAAATAATTAGTGTCCTGCGATACAAATCAACCGTAATGCATACATGTATGGGTGGGACTGGGTCTGGTCTATGAAATTACTAGTTATTCTTCATTATTATGATAGATACTAGATACTGTAATCATTTGATTGGTTTATGTCTCATTCAAGCTTGGAAATAAGACACCTGTCACTGACAATGTCAGGCACAGATTCAGGCTTTGTCAGGCACAAAAACTCTGGTGCCTGTCATTTTGTCCAGCACTGATTTGTCGATTTTAATGATATTATTGATACATGTTTGGCACTAAGTTGAAAATGTCAGGTACTATTTTATCGGTATGTAGGTAAGTATTAAAGTATACAGTAAGAATGTTTAATAAAGGACAACCTTTAGTTACCATAATATATTTTATTATTATCATTTTTAAATTAAATTTATTGTTTTACCTGGAATGTTACTGGTCCAAGAAAAACCTTTAGTCAACATATGTCCATATAGAGACTGACAGGCACGGAATAACTGAGCCATAGTTGGTGCTAAAAAAAAAAATTTCAGATGTGTAATTTGACCAAATGTACTCTGGTTTTGATGATTCTCACAGATTCAGTGCCAGACATAAAGTTTACCTTTCCAACTTTTCTACAACTTATTTGTTGCATGTGGTGTCCATAAAACTTATTTGTTGAATGTGGTGTCCATAAAAATTGCATGTCTTAAGGTATCAGTTATGGATGATTGATACTAATAGGCACATTGTTTGGAAATGAAATGGAGTTTAACGTCCTACTGTTCTGCTCTTAAACTGAGCTTATGAAGACAGGCATACACCATAGAGTGTGCTATAAGGCAAATTTTGCCCGGGTAATGACGCAACAGCCTACTTTATATCGAATTCCAACTGCCAAAGGATCTTTTATGGGCAAGCCAATGTGTACACAGGACCTCAGTAGAAGCTGTCTTTGTCAGGCCCTACATCACTGACAAGGGGAAACCACGCCAGAAAATGTGGATGAACTTTCTTGGCCAATGCAGGGATCAAACCACATTGTTTGGACACAATTACCTACAAATAACCCATAGAAGGGTTGTTGCATCTGAGGTAACAAACTATGATTATTGTAAATTTTAAACGCGGGACACAATTGATATTCTTAATTTTCTACAAACGGTAATCCATTATTTATTATAATGATTAAGGGGTACGGTAGTGAAATGATCATAGTTTGTATACACTACACAGTACATGTACATTGCATAGTGCTTCTTATCTGTCTGAACCATGGTAAATAATAAACGGATTTCTACGATTATGAACAAACTACTCTACTCTGGTTTTTATAAACTTACCTATGTGTTTAAAATCACCTCCCGTTAAATAAAATCCATTGCACAATTAAATATCCCAACGAAAAAATAAGGTTCTCCCTTGAAAAGTCAATGTTTTTGCTTGTATTTTCGTCTGAGTCCATCACAACATTATACATGTCACGTACATGTAATGGGCTAAACCATCGTAATATGGTGAAGGGGGTACATGTATGTTGTAATAAAACAGCACACAGCCTTTTCGATCATTTGAGTTTGGCAAGAATTGATTGTCAGTCTACTAAATTTTATTTACCGATTATACGAATACTTGTAAATACATGTATAATATTGCTTTTCATCTCATAATTCCACCTGTGTATATTATATATTTTTATAAAACATAATACAGCCCAGTCAATTATAGTCAACTTTGTGGCTAACATTTATAATTTTAAATGATCATATTTCGTATGAATAAAGACCACTGCTTCTCAATAATTTCCATATTTAAATCACGTTCCCACTGTTCATTAATATTCCTGATTAAATTACTTTTTTTTTGTTCATTCGACAGATACTGAAATCGAAACATTCTTGATAAGAATAGTTCAGCCTTCAGGATGTCTAAACATGGTTTATCGTCTTTATAAAAATGTATTTAAAACATAAAAATCACACCTCAGAAGAGGCATCGCAGAATGCATGTAGGTTTTGTGTGTTAATTACGCAGACTGTGGGAAAAACTTGTGCAAGTTTCGCGGCACTAAATTTAACCATTTGTGTAGCATACAATAACTCATATGACATGGTACCTTTTACGGTAATAGAATTCAAAGCGTTGATTAGCTGAGACATGATAGCGATCTACGAAATGCCATTGGAAAATTACATTCTCCGTGGATTTCAAAACTGGTAACAACTGAGAATTTCACAATTATAAAATTCTGAATACACCAGAAATAATATTCAAAGAGAAATAGAAAGACATGGAACTATCTGTTGATAACTAAATCGATGTGCGATATGATTTGTTGATAATAATTATTGGTATTTATGTTTTAAAAAAACACGTTATATACCTATTCAGTGATTCAATGACCTCGGCTATTAATTTTGCCGAGGCAAATGTAAAATACATTGGATTTTACCTCGGCTACAGTAGATTGCCAAGGTTAATTGGCAGGACTGCTTAACTTAAGTTCATCATCAGGAAATATTAAAAAGTATTAAAGAATGAGATTCAAGGCCAGTAAAGCAAATGTAATTCAAAAGAAAAAATCCCACCGAACTCTGTAACCAAATAATTAATACAAGGCGGAAACAAAATACCGGACTACAGATTTATGTTTGTAAACGCCCAAACTCATTACTGAGTCTGAGATAAAATAAAAACCAAGTACGAACAATCCAAACCATTAGACAAAATTCAAAGTCCTAAAAAACATTATAGGCAAAATAGTGTAATCAGCAAATGGACTGTTCATCATGTACACTGTAGCTTATTCATACACAAAATTTGAATTGTTGTAAACACTAAAAGAGCCAAACACAGTTCAATTTTACAAGAGAGATCTTATATTCGTTGGGATATTTAGTTGTACAAAGGGTTTTATTTAATGGGAGTTCATTTCAAACAAACACTAGGTAAGTTTATAATAACTAAAGTAGAGTAGTTTGTTCATAATAGTATAAATCCATTTATTATTTACCATGGGTCAGGCAGTAGTTCTCTGTTTACAGTCTGCTAATTAATGGTTAATGAATAATGATAAACACTTCTTCATTTAATCTTTTAGTGGTATTTACTTTATTTAGCGATCGGGAAACACATTTAAAGGGCCAATCCCGATAACTTTTTGGGGAATAAAACTGCTTAATTTTGTGTTAAAATCCCTTATATCCCATTACCTAAGGCCGACCAACTAACCCGATATTTGTGATATGCTTGTAAATAACTTAAATCTGACAGTCTTCATCTGGAAATGGAGACCGTTGTATTATACAGTATCTGGATAAAACCAGACTTTTTTCTATAAAAATAATATGTAGGTGAAATTTACCTTTTGTTATCAAGTACAGTACATGGGTCATTCGCTGTATAGACCTCTCAAGAAACGGGAATCGATTATTAGGTCACCCAATCGAAAAATTGACTCAAAATCTTAAAAGGGTTACGTGTCCGGATAAGCAGTGTTGACGTTAACGTCAAAACGACTCAATATTTTGAGCTGAAACTTTGAGCCAAGGTAAATACACCATGCCTCTATATTTTGGTCCATAAATTTCATAAAGGCTCGGACTTTAATTTTTGAGACTCTGTTCTTATCGGGATTGTCCCTTTAACAGAACAGTTTTTATGGCATACAATCACTAGTTTTATTCTAACAGCACGACGTTTTGACAGTATCGTCTTATCGTTATCAAGCACAAATGACAATTTAGTAAACTTGAGGTCAATATATATGAAATTAATAAGAAACCATCTACGTCGTGCTTTTACTAGTTTTAGAATAAAACTAGTGATTTTTATTGTACGGTCTCCCATAAAAACTATTTTTTGTTAACTTCTAGTTCTTCACTTCACTTGTGACTTGACTTAACGACTAGTATTTCAGAATCAGAGCTGAACTACTTAGACAAAGAAGTGTCAGAATGTAATAATTATGTTGATTTTTCTTTATACTATTTATAAAAGTAATCAATCAAATAAAATCAAAAATACAAAAATACCCAATTACCCCTAAGTACCACAAGGATAGCCAGTCAAAATACCCAACCTCACGCCTCACACACAGATATTCGGGAGTAATCCCCCTTGAAGGGAGCAACCATTTGTTGAATATATAATCAAACAGATTCGAATTCTATATGGTATACGAAAAGGTTAGGCATATTATGGAGAATAAAATAAGAAGACATTCTTAGAAAATCTTACACATAATAGTATTTTTATTTGAATATTAAATAAAAACAACAAAATCTCCCCGTATGTGACGTCAGAAATACACCGGGGAATCCCTAAAACAAAACTTGGAAAAAAAAAACCGGTGACCTGACCGACAATGAGTTTATCAAATTAATTCTGTCTACGTTGTTGCTCTAGTTAATGGACTGAGATGGCTGAAAAACCGAAAAGTGCAACAACTCTTGCTTTGATGCAATTTGCATCAGGCGGATGTGCTGGTAGGCCAAAAATCCTAAATGAAATGTTACTAATGTAATACTATATGTAGGCCTAACTTTAAACTATACTTTATACCCTAGATGGGATAGGTTTATGTATTTAAAGTTCAACTTAAAATCAAAATTGATATACGCTTGGTCAAAGGTCACAAAGTGTTAATGTTGGATAACGCTAATCCTAACCCTGGACCTAGCCATAATGCTTAAGCTAACCATAACCCTAACCTACAATATCGCCAAAAATCACATGTCGAAAAGATGTTTGAAATGGGGTGTAACTTGGGCATCCGGCTTTCCTGTACCAGCTGGTCTCATGAAGACAGCGAACGACATATAGGCCTACAAGTACATACTGGCCTATGAGTGATATTTTATTCAACTTGCAAGGTTTTTCTTTTGCATTCATAGTTAGCTATTGGGTTCTGCATTGGTGAACCTGAATTATAACTTTTGATTTAATAAGGGATATATAGCCTTATATTACAAGGGAATATCGATACTAGTAGTTGCTTTAGGAACTTTCTCCGATCATTCTATATTTGATGACAATTCCTACCGCTTGCTATGCAGCAATATGAAAATACCACTCATTCCCACCTCTGGTCTAAAGCTATTTTGGAATCCTTACCAACTATTTTTCACCCTGATTTTCTTTGCTTGTCAAAGTAATCATTTCTTGCCACAGCTGACACCTATTTATAATAATTCAACATTATTTTCAAACAAAATTTTGTGATAAAACTAAACACAAAATAAGTTTGAACTAATCAGACATTACGAGACTCGAACATGCACAGACTGCATGGTTATTCTACTTGAACATAGTGTTGAATTATTATAAGTTTGTGTCAGATATGACGAAAAATGATTCCTTTTGCAAAAAATAAACATTAACAGGAAAAAAATAGAATGTAAGAGTTCCAAAGGAGCGTGAGATCAGAGGCAGGGAAGAATGGTAAATAACTGTATTTTCATATTGCAGCTGTATAGCAAATGGTAGGAACTGTCAGCGGACATCGTCCGATCCGAGACAGTTCCTAAAAGAACCAGGATACTACTTATCTGTCTAACAGCTCCTCACCTTTATGGATTTATTGCTTTGAATTAGTGAGAAAAAAATGGTCGCAATATACAGTAATAAATGTCACCAGACTTTTTCTCTTGATGAAATTAAGCCATTGAAAAATCCAATACTGTAAATGAATTAAATCTACAAAATATTTTTGTGTTCATTTTTTTGTTTTCACATTTTAATGAAGAAATAAAAATATCTTTTCAGGATTTGTTGAGGTGTCAATTATGCATCCATTAGATTTAATTAAAACTAGATTCCAAATACAGCGTGGTCCAGATGATCCTAATAGATATACATCATTAGCTGATTGTTTTAAAAAGATGTATAGGCAAGAAGGGTAAGTATTGTGGGGGGGTAGATGACCAAGTACATTAACATTGTGACTGGCGGCAAAGTGTATATTTTATAATTTAAGTGCTATGAGTTGGTATTGTAAAAAGTAAATCATTATACGCCCACATTGAAATGTGGTCATATATTGTTGTCGCCCCCGTCCGTCCATCCGGCGTCCACAATTGCTTGTGGAGGCTCTACAGGCTAAAGTTAATATCCGATTGACTTTAAATTTATACACAGTGTTTAATGGCATGAGACGAAGAATCCTATTGTTTTTCAGTGATTTCCGATAGTAATTACCACAGTTATGGCTCTTGATCACTTCAAAAAATCTTGTGGATGCTCTAGAGGTCAAAGTTAATATCCGATTGACTTTAAATTTATACACAGTGTTTGAGGTCATAAGATGAAAAAGCCTATTGATTTTCAGCAATTTACGAGAATTGGTGCCAGAGTTATGGCCCTTTATCACTTTAAAAAATCTTGTGGACGCTCTAGAGGTCAAAGTTAATATCCGATTGACTTTAAATTTATACACAGTGTTTGAGGTCATAAGATGAAAAAGCCTATTGATTTTCAGCGATTTACGATAATTGGTGCCAGAGTTATGGCCCTTTATCACTTCAAAAAATCTTGTGGACGCTCTAGAGGTCAAAGTTAATATCCAATTGACTTTAAATTTATACACAGTGTTTGAGGTCATAAGATGAAGAAGCCTATTGATTTTCAGCGATTTACTATAATTGGTGCCAGAGTTATGGCCCTTTATCACTTCAAAAAATCTTGTGGACGCTCTAGAGGTCAAAGTTAATATCCGATTGACTTTAAATTTATACACAGTGTTTGAGGTCATAAGATGAAAAAGCCTATTGATTTTCAGAGATTTACGATAATTGGTGCCAGAGTTATGGCCCTTTATCACTTCAAAAAATCTTGTGGACGCTCTAGAGGTCAAAGTTAATATCCAATTGACTTTAAATTTATACACAGTGTTTGAGGTCATAAGATGAAGAAGCCTATTGATTTTCAGCGATTTACGATAATTGGTGCCAGAGTTATGGCCCTTTATCACTTCAAAAAATCTTGTGGAAGCTCTAGAGGCCAAAATTAATATCCGATTGACTTTAAATCTATACACAGTGTGTAAGGTCATGAGACGAAGAATCGTATTGATTTCCGATAATTAGTGCCAGAGTTATGGCCCTTGATCACTTCAAAAAATCTTGTGGACGCTCTAAGGGGCCAAAGTTAATATCCGATTGACTTTAAATTTATACACAGTGTTTACGGTCATGAGACGAAGAAGCCTATTGATTTTCAGCGATTTCTGATAATTACTGCCAGAGTTATGGCCCTTGATCGCTTCAAAAAATGTTGTGGTTGCTCTGGGGCCAAAGTTAATATCCGATTGACTTCAAATTTATACACAGTGTTTACAGTCATGAAATGAAGACGTCTGTTGATTTTCAGCGATTTCCAGTAATTAATGCCAGAGTTATGGCCCTTGATCACTTCAAAAAATCCTGTGGACGCTATAGAGGCCAAAGTTAATATCTGAAGAAGCCTATTGATTTTCAGTGATTTCTAATAATTAATGTCAGAGTTATCTCCCTTGATAACTTCAAAAAATCTTGTGATGCTAAAAGGCCAAACTTATCATCTGATTGACTTCAGATTAATACACAGGTGTTGAAACGAACAAGTATTTTGATTTTCATTGAATTTTGATAACTGAACAGCTGAATCCATGATATTAAATGTTTCGTATACTAATTGTTTGTGTGGGGCAAAATTTTAGTGTATTACAAATGTTTCATTATCGAAAAAGTTAAAATATGCGACAACCCTTGTTGACTGCCCGGACGATTTAGCTGCTGTGGGCGTATGTTTTGTTGCCTGGCAACCTACCTTTTTTAAAAATGTAAAATAGACTATACCTAATGTTAATCATAATGTAAACTGATATTTTTGATCCAGTTGACTCCTCAATAGATAAGAAGTGGTATCAGGTGTTCTACAAAAACTAAAGACACTCTTCACTGTCAATTACTAAAATAGAGATCAGATTTAAAAGGTTGAATTTGAATATCACAAGCTGAAACACATTTGATCTTCCTTCATCTTTCATTAAAGGGGGATCGAACATTAATGTAAGCGCATGGCCATACATATATTAATATGGTTATTAAAACTAAACTATTTGACTATAAATTCTTACAATTTTATTTCAGACCCATGTCTTTCTACAAAGGAATATTACCACCTTTACTTGCAGAAACACCAAAACGAGCAGTCAAATTTTTTACTTTTGAAAGATATAAGAATATGTTTGCTTATGGTGGATATTTAGGCCAACCTGTTGTAAGTAGGCCTAATTCCTGGCATTTATCTACAGACGCAATGCAAATGTTCTTCCATTTTATGTCCTAATATTCTTATACTATCCATGATTTTTGATATATGGTCACATTTGAAATATATGTATTAAACTTCTTTCAATTTACATTATTTCTTTCCATAATGACTTTAAAATTTGATCAAATTATTATGTCGCTTCTTTTATGTAATACTTTATATCTTATGCATGTTTTTTGTTTAAATACTATATCATCAGATTTTCACACTGGCAGGCTTATGTTCTGGAATGACAGAAGCTTTTGTCATTAATCCTTTTGAAGTGGTTAAAGTCAAGCTACAGGCTGAAAGACAGAAATTAGCACAGGTTAGTGAAAAAAAACAAAAACATACAGGTACTTTAATACGGTTAATTGTATAATTTGTAAGGAGAAGAAAACTGACATTGCTAGCTGGCAGTAGTGCCCGATATAACAAAACGTGGTATTTATCAGATTTTGCCCACTTTCCGAATAGAGCCTATTTCTAATAGCAATTTGACGAAATGCATCAAGCCCAGTATCTGTTTACAGTACATGTAATATGTAATTACATCTTCCAAATACAAGGGTAAGCTTTTCACACTCAACTAAAGCCTTGCATTCATAACCCAATATTTTGGATTTAACTACTGATTCGCTGGCAACTCTGTGTGCTAGCCAATGAATGCTTACATTTCAATAACCATTGTAAAACTGATATTAGAAGACCTAAAAAGTTGCCAAATTGAAAGGATTAAAGAACAAGAACTAAATACAATTAGTGCTGACAAGGAGTTGCAACTTCGAACATTGTTCCAAGAAAATGGGGTAGCATGCTAACTATTTGACACATATCTTTGATGGCGTAATTGCATCTAGGTTCAGGTTGGCACTAATTAAATCATTTTGCCTTTAACTTTTAAGGGGTAATATTTGAAACAAAATTAACAGGATAGAGAAGTATACATATTGTAATGACATATACATGTAGGGACGAAGCTTGAATAATAGAGGATTTGCTGTACATGTAAATTCTGGTTCATTTATTGTCTGATAGTAATTATTCATTTCAGCAAAAAGGAACATTTCAAACAGCTCGTGAAATAATTGCTAAAGATGGTTTTGGTTTGAAAGGAATGAATAAAGGATTAACTGCTACATTAGGTCGTCATGGTGTATTTAATATGGTTTATTTTGGGTTTTATCATAATGTGAAAGGCCTTATTCCAGAATTAAAGGTGACTTTTAGATTCCGGTTTTTCGGGGAGTAATTTTTAATAGGAAGAAATAAAAATTCCCTTATTTTGTTAACCAGTTGTCTTGTATCTGAAGTCATTCTTGAAGGAACTTGTCTGCATTATTGTGGAAGCGCACGTTAAATGATTAGACCCGACCCAAAAACTTGAATGAAAATTCAAGAATTCAATTGCATACAGTGCCAACTGAGTAAACAAAATAGTTTAGGTGACAAAGTGTGCATTAACTGAAAATATCTCCACATATGAACACATTTGAAACTAGTATATTGCAACCAGTTCCTGGTTTAAAAATGTAAACCAGTTATAGACATATTTTTCATTTTGTGTCATTACTGTATGTCATCTCCCTTTACTTTTTAGGATCCCAAACAAGAATTTGGACGGAAATTTCTGATCGGCTTAGTATCAGGAACTCTTTCTTCTTGTATAAATATTCCATTTGATGTGGCAAAAAGTCGCATTCAGGGTCCACAGCCAGTACCTGGTGAAATTAAATATAGAACCTGTATGGCAACAATCCTTACAGTTTACAGAGAAGAGGGGTAAATACACTGATTGGTTTATTTCGATTTGATAGTAAACATTGACATTATACGTTTTACAAACAATTATGTTTTCCTCAAATTAGGATGTGTCATAAAGTAACAGGGATGATGTAAATCTTTTTGAATACACCTTATTGTTGTTGTGGTCAATATTTGAACTAATAGTTTTAGTAACCTGTCTGTGCATATATTATGTTACATATTTACCAAACTATTAAGAATAATTAGACTATTATAAATAAAGCTTTGACCACCATGTTTATATATTAGTCTGATTTAAATATAGATCTATATTTCATTTTGTTTTTATACTTTTGATGAAGATCTGACAAGTTGTAGTGATAGGTAGCATCAGAGGTCATACTAGCGGCTTTTGATCCTATGATGTCAGACATTGATTAATCAATCAGCGTTGACATTTCTAATGCTTTACCCACAGTGCAGTGCATCAAAAGGACTAGAACTCGCCGTAATAGACCATTTCATTGGCTAATCGCTCACTTCATCCAGAACCTGTCGATGATAACAACTCTTCCAGATCCTAGTGTAGTAAAGACAAGTAAAACCAAATCATAAACTATAAAAACAAAATGAAAGGGGATCTGTGTTTTAATCAGATTGGTTTATATATGTATATCTATCTTCGATTATCCTTAAGTAGAAAATTATAACAGCTACTTTCTCGGTTAATTATGCCATTCAACTATGCCAGAAATTACTGTAATCTGTCGAGGAATGACTTTTTAAGATACACTGTGATTTTATAGAATGCCTGTAAAATCCTTAAGAGTCTTGACAAGAATTTCAGTTTTTTATCTAAAATTATGTGTACTATCTACAATGTATATTTTTTTCTTATTCAGGTTTTTAGCATTGTATAAAGGGTTGCTACCTAAAATTCTACGACTTGGGCCAGGTTTGTTAATTTCTTCTTACATTTTCTGAAATATTTAACTGGTTGGTTGTTACCCTGATTTCTATTTTCTGTCAGGAGTTCATATTTTAATTCTGTAATATATTCTGGCCTATAATAATTTGGTTCTTAACAAAATTCTTATATCAGCTAAAGTCAGTTTATATAAGTACAGCATCTATTGATTAGAAATATGTTAGATATTCAAAATCACTTGAAGTGGACTTGAGCTGAGGTAAAAGTGGTACTAAAACTTCAAAATTTTGCCATCTGTTCATTGTTTGCTTACTTTATTCTTATATGCCATTATGCCAATATGCCCACAATAGACCAGTTGAGACACAGTAATAGAACACAATGATTGATGTAAATAAAATGACATCTGTTAGTTTCATCACTAAAAGATTTAACTTCTTCAGACTTGATGAACTAAATAAAATTGTCTGTCTGATTTACCTGTCATACGAAGTTTTGTTGTACTTTTGCTGTTAAAAAACAATCATACAATGCAGATTGACTTAACACAGCCTCAGTCTGTATTTTTATTGACGTAATGTTTTATATAATTTTATCCCATTATTGTGTCTAAGATTGAAATGTGGTTGTATACTGTTGTCCCAATCTGCCTGTCCATTATCTATATACAATGATTATTTTTGTCTTCAAATGTATACAGTATACATTCTAAAATTATCATCTGATTGTTTTGTATAATAAAAGTTAGTCTTTAGGAGAACTGTAGGTCAGTCATGTTTTGATTATTTCTGATCATAACATAAAGGTGTTTACACTTAATCACAGTGCTGTATGAATAGTCCCATTATCCATAAAAGAATAAATATGCTGCAGTCATTGTGGACTGTTCGGATGGCATAGCTATGTTCATGTTTGTTTGCCTCGCAATCATTTAGATTCTATTACATTCAAATGATTTTCTTGATATTTAAGGTTAGTTCCTAATGACCTTCAAGTACCTAATGTATGCCACATGAATTGACTCATTGGCAATTATTTTTCCGGTTCATGATATCAACTGCTTAGTCCTTAGTTTTTATTTTGTATTCATTTATTTTAACTATGTATGAATATTTATTTCTAGGTGGAGCCATCATGTTGTTAGTTTATGAATATGCCTTTGAGTGGATGAAGAATCTATGATTTTATTTGGTCATTAGAGCATTATATTTTTACACACAGCAAATGGGCTATAGATGCTCCTAAGGGTATATTTTATTTTTTTTTGTTGTTCAGTTGATTATATATTGCAAAGAACTGCTGGGTATTAATTATACTCATTGATTTTGTTATGGATCTTGTCTTGTGCTTGCTTTTTAATAAGTTTTTGTATAAATGGGCATTGTTTGTATAAACATTATTTTATGTATTGATTTGGTGCTTAAATTGTTACTGTTAATATACAAATGATCACATAATTTAATGTATACTCATTGAAATTGTACTGTTAGCCTGACCTTTTATTCATTTGCCTTAAATCACTTTGTGGTCTAAGGGGAGATAATAGGTAGATGGAAGAGTTATCCTTTTTAACTCGCTAGTCAGTGCCTCTTTTTGTCCTGTGGATAGTTTAGTCCAGTTTAAGATTTGTTTAATTAAATGAATTTGTTCATGTTGTTAGATATGTTAATTGGATATTCCATAGCTTCAGATACCGGTTGAAAACAAACAGCGTTAAATGTAATTATTACCAAACCAAATCTACATGTATATTTAAAGTAAATTTGTATTTCTTCTTTGCATTTCGGTGAATTTACAAACTTTATATCCTTTATCCTGTATATATAACCTCTTGTTGATTCTCTTTTGGAAAACTCCAAGCAATTTATATTTTGTGATATCAAACTTTATATTCTGATGTGATTATGGTACTGCTAAAAAAGAAATCCATATGCACTGCCATTTCTTTTGTAAATTATTGAGTATTGTAGAAATATGTTTTCTACTTATTTTGTATGATTTTCTTTATGTTTATTATAACAAATTAGGTAATTGTTTATGCTGATAAATGATATTGCTCAATGTATATAATATAAGCAACAGTATCAACCAATGTTTGAATGTTGTTTGTTTTTTGAATTCCCATTGTTAATTATATTTTTAAAATGAGAATGGCCATTTTAACACAGTATTGTTTTTTTGATTACTTCATGATAATTTTTGTATAATTCTAAAACAATTGTTAAAGAAATATTGAAATTATATTTGTTATTCTGGATAATTGTCTTGTTAATTAATTTATTAATTTAGTGCACTTTGTTAAATGGAGTTGTCCACCCTTGTTAACTAACTTTGTATTGTCTTCGTATTTAAGATGTTCCGATTTCAAAATAATAGTAACAATGAAATCTGATTACAAATCCTAGATGGTAATTGGAAATTAATTTAACGCTGTTTTAGTATGTCACTTATTTAGCGCAAATGCTACATGCATTAATGGAGTGTACAGCAATACCTCGATCAGTATAGGCTTCTTAGCAGGGCAATTGGTATTCAGCATATTGGCCTTGCACCCACTCCCCGCTGCTAGCTTTATGACCTGGGGTTTGGCTGATGTCATATATAACCCGATCCATTTATCAGCATTGCCCATCGGGAATGAATAGTTATTTTTAATATTTTGGATAGAAAATAGCTAATCACCACATTTTAGATCCACTAGCAATTTTGTATTCTTTTGGAAGCAGTAAAGTCGGTTGGGCTAACGTAATGCTGTTATGATGCCGCGACTCTTATTAAAATGTCGTTTGGTCTTACTGCATGAATGGCAGGATGCTCCTATTTTTAATCGAACTCGCGACCCCAGTCCTGGAATCCATACACCAAGTCAGCAAGAAGTATAAACTGGAAACACCTTAGGAACGAACAATGTAGACGTCCCTACGAGAACAACCAAACAGCACACCAAATGTTATTTATGAAAAAGATTAATCTCTCTTTGTTTCAAATATCAATTACGACCTAAGAGGCCATCACTCGGTTTATCGATTACAGGAATAAGACAAATATAAATATGTGTTATTATGGTTTGAATTTATATACCGCATATCCGTTATATTATAAAGTTTCCGGTCTCTGTATGTTGTTTTCCAACTGAACTCATAAACGTAAGAGAATACCCCGAGGGACTAAATACTCTTCTTATGGGTTTGATGAATATTATAGTATGAAGCCAGTTGCTATGTGATTATTATGAAAACTGATATAATGTTTTGACTGTTAACCGTAGTGAAATATGGATGTTTTCGTCATTATTTCGTCATTTATCTGCAGAGTAAAAACAGGGGCTATTTGTCCAGTTTTTAAAAAAAGAAGACAATATTACTTACCAATGTATTAAATTCATGTACAAAGACGACGTTTAAATTAATTATCCGAATTTACTAATAAACATGGTGTGTGTAATATATTTTATTACAAAGTTAGATGGAATTGAACAAAGTTGTATAGCAATAACATCATTCATACATTCATTCTAACGTTTGTTCATTCTGTCCGTGCTGCATTTAGCCTATGAAATCTGCTTACTTATGGTTAATATGTCAAAGAGAATTTACTCGGCTACTACAAAAAGATTTTTGTGTCAGTTCGTTGAGGGTTGTATGTATAAATTTGCTTTTGTTTTGGCAGTTCCTTCATAAACCATAAACTAACCATAAAAAAGAACCCGAAATATGCGATTCTCAGAACAGCACGTGCGCCAATCACTTACACCTGCTGTCCAATTCCAGTATTATTTCCCTTATGACTAGAATTTTGCATTTGTACACAATGTATATTAAGATAACTGACTGAATTACAAAATTAATAATTTCAAAAATAGATAAATGGCTATGTTTAGGATTATCATGCACTAAAAACTGTCAATTACTGTTTTTAATAAAATATTTTTTAAAACAAATTGTTGAACAGGTGTGTAAGAATGTTACTTATTAAAATTGTTTAAATGTAAATTTGATTATCCAACTATGTTTAACTTAAATAAATGTGTTTTAAATTACCCCTTTTCTTTTTGCGGCCTGATTTCCCTGTAGATTTCACTTCAATCAAAAGAGAAACCAAATAGGTTTAAATGTTTACTCATTAAGATATGAACATAGACGGACCCCTTTCACTCTAGGGAAAAATATGATTTACGACTCTACCATTTATTTTATGGAATACAAATTTCAAAGAATTTCATTTAATGCAATTAAAAAAGCCAAGTTATATATGCATGTACTTGGAAAAAACCTTCACCTTGGGAATACATTTATTTTTGTACAATAAATAAGTGCTTTTGCTATTTCTTTCAGTTTATTTTCCCATATTGTTAATATATTAGTTATAGTTTGTGAGGGGGAAATAAATCTATACCGACCTTTAATCAGATTAATTGTTGAATATCTAGATTTAGATACTCTTACTCTATATGATTCCATTCTTGAACTATGTTCATTGTTTGTTTTCCCGAAACGCCACTTTATAAACAAGCATCATTTTGGTCGCCAATTGAGGTAAAAAGTATCGTTTCAACCGTTGCATTTGAAAAATGTAGAGTTTTGTATGATTCAGTAAATTTGTGGATGGCAATAATATGTTTAACTTCATAAAGACTTGAAAATAATAAAAATAACAATGTTGCTTCTTTAAAAATAAAGATGAACTGTAATAATCTAAGTCAATTATCTAGTTTGGAAAATAAACAAATTTTTTGGGTGGCCCTTTTTATATTGCATGTAAATATTAATGCAATTGCAGTTTATTACGGATATTTAAACATTTATTACAAATATAATCCGTCTTCAGTTGACCTTTTGGTGCCAAAATGTATATAATAGTATAAGTGAATTTTTTTTATTACACCGACCAAGTGTTTCCCATGCCCCCTCCCCCACCACAACAAAATAATACAAACAAGAGAGAGAGAGAGAAATGGATTTTAACGTCCACTCGACACAAATAGGGCATTTCGGGACTAATAATACAAACAAAATTATCCAAAACCATGAAGGTATTTATGAATGTAAGAAATCCTTATTAAAAAAATATACATGTAAATTTGATAGAATGTATATTTTTTTCATTTTAATTAGGCCTATACAGTAATCATAATTTCCCAGTCTGTATTCCCAGTCGACAAATACCAGTCATTCGTGAAGAATTAATTATTTTTACAATATTTATTGTCTTGTGTTACGTGAAATAAATTCGAAATGTATTGGCAAGAAATATTCAAAAAACCTTGAATCTCTGATAGATTTAGCACGTATGATTTAACCTGTGTATGCATTCCCTAATAATATTTATATTTTTCTTTACCATAAATTAATCACGGGTATCTTTTTATTATTTATTCTCATATAAGATTTGAGAACTGGTAAGTAAATAAATAAATCTGTTAGAGAAATCATCACCAGTCATAGCAAGGTTCTGTTTAGTTGCAGAACATTAAAATCCTAACCCAAAACACGACAATAAGCACAGCGTTACAAATAATTGAGGAATGAAATGATATTTCCATAATCCTGAAAACACACGTGTCAGTTCTGTTTTGACTACACAGAAATATGGAAAACTTTTTCACGCCGATTCAGTTTAACTCGATTTCCAAATCATTCGAAGCCAAGTGCTCCGTTCTGGAACTGACCGTGAAAATGGAAAACCGCGTTAGATGTTAAATGCCGAGTTCATACTGTGATGTGTATTCTCAGATCTCGCCATTTTCTGGTAGATTTCTTGCCTTGGCGATATCTTAATTATTTTATACTTCAAACACTGAGTTTACATCAATTATTTTTACCTCAAGCGATTAGCTAGATTATGATGATATTCTCCGTCATAATTAGAAAATAATATTAACTCAGTTTTCCTCACGGTACACGCCTTTATTCATAAATAACTATACAAATAAATAATACGGGCATTAGAATTGCAGTATTCTCTATGGTTTGTTCTGTTTGTCTAATATTCAACAGTTATCGTATAGATGATCGATTGTCATAGAAAAATCATATTGGATAACGTTATTCAATTTTTCTTATATAAAACCCTTTCCCATTAATTGCATGAATTTGAACGTTTGTTGTACACAAAAATGTGTTTAAAATACATTTAATATATTGTAAATTATTAAATATTGGCTCATAATTCAATATCCATATCAAAATATAACACAAACTCGTGGGTAAGGATTCCAACTATATAGACCTACTAAAATCGTAAAAGGTAGAATTATATTTGTCGTGATCATTATCAGGAGTTTCATTTTTGGTTTTCGCAAAACAAAAATTAATATACATGCCTTTTAATCTTTTAAATGATATGATATTCATTTTGATATAGTCAGTGATTGCGTGTTTTTGAGGGTAATTGTATCTTCCCATTTGCATCATAATTTTAGTTGAAGAATAATCTTGAAACAACATGAACATTTGATACGACTTTATTATTAAAATAATTCATCATTCTTTGAAATTTACTTTAATCTGTGCAACGATTCGCTCAATGCACGTGCGGTAGGCGAAACGAATTATCAGTGATCCACCGGTGAGAGGGTGGTGCCTAAGTTTCACTTGATTGACGTTTTGACGCTTCGCAGCCAATGAAACAACGTGAAGAGCAATTAATGGGAGAGGGTTCAAACACATGGGGGAAGGGGAAAACAAAATACATAGTAAAAGTCACACTGGAATCATATTTACATGTATTCCACAACATTAAATGCTTGGCACCGTACTTAGATTATTGTGGCAAATGCATGAAGCGTTTTCTTAAATTATTATTGTTATTTCACCACAAAACAGCGAGTCTAAGTAAGAAAACTGGCAACGTTAGAAAATAACGGGATTTATTTAACCAACGGTCATTCAATGATGGGTAAGTGAATATAATTATGTATGTTAATTTCTAAACAGTACCGAAAAGCTGTATATAATCAATAATATATACGCCTTCTCGAAATCAACTGAAATCACCAATATTAATATACAAATAAAGCTAATTAAATGTTCGATGTATTATACATGTACATTTAAAATTCACGACACAGACATCGATATTCTATCTTTTACTTCATGATATGAACAAAATAACGAAAACCATCCAATATAATAATTTTTTAATCTGGGAAAACAAATCCTCTCCTCTCGTTTTCATGACATTAAATAAATTATTGATATATAAATAATTATAGTTACTATTTTTAATTAAGATATAATCTATGTGATAAGTTTATTAAAAATAAAGTACATATACGCTATTTAGATGTTTATTGTGTACAGAAATATATTGTTTTATTGTCTCAATTTATACAAGCTTCAAAAGAATAATTATATAGAAATCCTTTGCTCTTTAATGTTCTATATGTGCATGTTACACGTGTGTGTATGTAGAGTGTAAACTTCTCGGACACTAAGATGTACATTAAACTAACCATTCTGACAGGAATCACCTCGTTTCTACACTGAACGTGTTATCCACTGTTTATTTAAAGTCTTAATTCACCAACATGTGGACAAAATAAGATACTAAAGAGATCCAATCTACGCCAAGAATCCCCTAGACAGACGCAAAAGTGTAAAAATAGAATCGCATTCGGTTTTGTTTGATTAAAGAACCATAAAGTATGTTTCCAAAAACTTTCTAAAATAATTATATCATCGATTGCGTTTTCCCCATGGTATGGAAACTTTTCTAAAATAAGACAATTGATTTGATAGAAGAATGAATATATTATTCACCTTCTTTTATTATTCAATTACATATTTTAAAGTAATTTGGTTTCGTAATGAAATAGGGTTTAGTGCCCTACTGTTCTGGTAATATGGTTTCATTATCCCAGATACATGCGTTCAAGAATAATTGAAAGAACAAAAACAATTTAAACCATGTCTCTATCAAAATTAACGATAAAGAATATATTGTTTAAATGGCAAAAATATATTGATAAAAACCATTATATCTTTACAAATTATTAACAATGCTTTAATATTAACATGGAAAACAAAATAAAAGTAAAACAAATTTACATCAGAAACTAAAATTTGTTGGCAAAGTTATGTCTAGCTGTATCGCATTAAGTTAATTTAGTGAAATTTAAAACTTTATTTATCAGACATACGTAATACACATTTCTTTTTCCAGTCAACCATGATCAATTGAAATCCTATTACAACGGTGCCTGGAAGTAATTGATGACATCACATTTCTTGACAATATTTAGAATTCTCGGCAAGTTTCTGCTACTGATAAGAATGAACCCTCTCTACATGTTTCCATTGGTTAAAGTTTTGTAAACACACTAACTGTCACATCAAATTATTCACTATAATATATAAAACGAACTTTATTTCAATAATTTTACATTTTATAATAAAATTATTCTCCCATTCCCTTCTGTTTCGTTTTATAGAATAAAATATCATACACGTTGGGAATAAATAAATAGATCCAACTTATTTGAAAGAAACCTAACTTCTTTTATAAATTAAATGGCCACGCTCAAGAAAGAGTTTTTGTACTTTTGTGAGTTGGGTAAAGTATTTTAAACAAGGGATTAATTTTTATTTAGTAGAGTTTAAACCCGAAGTTACGTCTTTTAACAAGTGCACGCAAGCTTCTCGGCGCGGGAAAAATCATTACATAAATAGTTAGACAGATTTGTGAGCTGATGAAAAGATTAAAATGTTAGAAACACACACATGTAGTAACTGTAGAAAGAGAGCTTCTTTACATCAGATAACATTTGGTGATAAACATGCAATAGGATACAGGTTTACTCTAACTACAAACTATAGTAAACAAATTAGCCCATTTTTCTCATCTATTATGTGTAACTTCGAACACAATATACACACAAAGACAAAACTGGATATACTACAGCGTAAAATGTTTCACTTGTGTATAACATTATGCACAACGTAAAATTATGCACAATATCAAACTATAATCAATTTATATTTAATGTAAACTTGGTATAAAATGGTATTCAATGTAAAAATATATTCACGTAAAATTACATTCAATATTAAAATAAACGTTTCCAGTGTAAAAAGAAAATCAGGTGTTGTGTAAATGTATAAAACGTAATATTGTGACGATGTAATTTTATATGCAAAATAAAATTTAAATGAATAAAACTTATGTACATTGAAAACTGTAATTAATTAATAAATTTAGACTTCAAAAATTTCTTATGGAATACGGAATATGCAAAGTAAAGTGAATAAAATCTCAAAAATATAAAGCCCAAAAAGATAAAAATAAGGCTATCAAAATTTGATCCATATTACGCTTATTAATTTATTTTTTCAAAAACATAATGAAGAACACAGTTTTATTCTTTTAATGAAATTCCTACAATATAATTCCCGTTATTTTCCCATCTTAAAACACAGAAAAGCCTGTTTCATTTTAATTATCAATTTGTTGACAGTTAAATAATATATCATTGGATGAAACATATTTTAGTCTGGAGATTCTTACATAATTTACTACCAATTTTCTCATCGCCTCATCTTACGTCAATTTCTGCAAAACAAACATGGCACTGTTACGTCTGCTGAACCCATGGAATATGTGGCATATTTAGGCCGTCTTATGGAAAATTTCGAAGAGAGTGGTGAAACGAAATTCAAAAAGCAGATGAAAGATTTGTAGGGGTATTGAAACTTGGTTTTAGTCGTTAAGTAAAGTGCTGAAATAAGCCGCATTTCTATCACCAAGATACGAAACCGTCGCCGAAGATTTATACACCTTTCAATATGTTTTCCTTGCTGCCTTTTCCAGATGCGCTTTTCACGTTTCAAAAGAGAGAGAGAAAAAAAATATTCGTCTAGTAATATTTTACGAGGCCACGGCATATTTTGTGTGTGAATTTTCTAGTAACTGTATACATTGTGTGAGTTGCCTGTTAAAATTTGCAAGATATCATGTATTTTCATTGGCAAAATATGTAAATAGTATAGATAATGAATATATCAGAGAGAGAGAGAGAGAAACCTTCTCATTTACAATACTCCATCATTTTAACTGTAAAAATGTAAGAAAATGCACCCATTTCACTTGGGTTTTTTTGAGAAAGAGTAATGATAATAATTGAAATGCCTCATTTAAAATGGAAACTTTGGAATTATGAGATTATGTCTATGTAGTTCTGTAAAAAAATATATAGACCTGACATAATACGTGTTTTCCTTGGATAGATTATATATGAATAAATATCATTAATGCATAAACAGATAAAATGTTGTATTAATAATTCTGCCCAATATTGTATATAATATTAAAAAAATAGTTATGGAAAATGAATCATTTATTTTCACAGAAACATAGATAAAACAAATAAAAAACATTAAAAAATAAAACAAGAAGAATGCAATAAATAAAAAAGTTTGATAATTGATATTATTAATATTAATATCATTAAAAATTTGATGATTGATATTATTAATATCATTAAAAATATATATGCCTTACAGACGTCATAATAATAAAATTATGATTTTCGACCTGCTTTCGTTGCGCTTTATAATCATGAGGGGTGAAGTGGGGTGGGGAGTAAAATTAGATCCCGCATAACATTTGATATCTGCCAAACCACCTCAGACAAACGTTTTAACCAAGAGACGTTTGTTGTGAGTTTTCAATTGTTTTCATGGTGATAATACACCTTTAAATATCCGAAACACGACTCTTTTTATAAGATTGTTTTTTAACAACCAAGTCACAAATTATTTAATTTTTTAAACGAAAATCTGATAATGGATAAAAAATGACAATTCAATTTTAAAATTGCAGCCGTCTTTATCAGTGGAGGATAACCTCTGACAGTTTCACTTGTCTTCCTGCAATTAGTTCAATTAATTAATCACAAGACCTCACGTTGTTAAGACAGTCAGACGATATAGAGGGAGCTCGTGTTGCTTCTTCTAGTTAGTAAGTATCAGTGACGTGTTGGCTATGATGACAGATTTATAGGAAAATTACGTGAAGATTTCCTTCTATTGACTGTTAGTTGTAAAACGGTGTTAATGACTATAGACATCATTTACATACATAAAGATTAGACACATAATATCAAAGATAGAAACCATCTACTACCAAAAACCTAGGTTATTAATTATCTCAAAATTTAAACAGCGCAAGCAAATTGAATTATTGATTTGAATATTTTCATGCTTAAAATTATTTTCCTCGCATTTTGTCAATATTGGAAATCTATGTCTATTATTTGATGTTATCCATATTTTAAGAAAAACTAAAATAATACCACTTGAAATCACAAAAAATGAAAGAGAAATAAGATTAGGCTATGAAACTTCAATGTATGAGTTAAGAATGAAACCTAGTATTATAGGCATCCATTTATTAAATTTTCTAAAGATTTTCTTAAGATTGTTTGTCACACATCCAATTAACCTTAGTATAATGAAGGTCCTGGGAGTAATCTTATTATCTACAATATATATGACCGACATCTACCCTATATCGGTAAATAACAATATAACCTCATGAACTTAATGGGGAAAAAAATGTCGAGTATAATTTCCACTAGAGATCAGACCTGAAATTTTTCTAATTTTTATATTTCTAAAGGGTGTTACTATCTGGAACACATTCTGTTTTACTTTATATACATTGTATTATTACACCAGGGGCAAGGACACGGAAACGCAAGTTTTACTCAAATTCCAGTCGCGTGTTGCTGTGTATTTGAAAAAAAATCGTACCGTATCAACCTTTTATTTTTGATACGTATTGTCAATACAAAAATGTTTTGCTTCTAATTGGAGTAATTCTTAAATGATCCATAGGTGTTGCCGTTTAGTAGCAGCCCGGGTTTTTTTGCCCAATGTGTTGAAACACTGAAACAGTGACACACAGTGGAATATATATCTACATTGACTAGATCTTTTCATGTACAATTTTAACCGATGCCGCCTGCTTCTAATTTTGACTCAGATCAAAGCGATCTAGCCATTTCAATTTGAGTAAAAACAAGTTTTATAGCTTCAAGATCAAGTGCGGTATGAGAGATCTATAAGCTTTACAATTTGGAAATCGTTTTAGCTACTTTATGTATTTAGAATTTATATATCCTATTAACAGAATATTTTCTTTCAATTTCAGAACATCAGACATACGGGGAGGTAAACCAGCTTGGTGGTGTGTTTGTTAATGGTCGTCCTCTACCTAATGCCATTCGCTTGAGAATCGTGGAGCTTGCTCAACTTGGTGTACGACCCTGTGATATTAGTCGTCAGTTACGTGTTTCTCATGGATGTGTTAGTAAGATACTAGCCCGTTATAACGAAACGGGATCAATCCTGCCCGGTGCTATAGGAGGTAGTAAACCCAGAGTTACCACCCCTAACGTAGTTAAACATATCAAAGTTTATAAGGATAGAGATCCCGGGATATTTGCGTGGGAAATAAGAGATAAACTTTTAGCTGATGGCGTGTGTGATAAATACAATGTTCCGTCTGTTAGTTCCATCAGCAGGATCCTCCGTAATAAGATTGGTGGCAGCACCGGAAGTAGTGGTAACAGTAGTCCAGGAACAAGCCCTCCACAACAATTCGATAGCAAACCAATATCTGGATCCATGCACCCACCAACGGCACCCATTTACAATCAGTTTTATCCGTATACGTGTCCCCCACCATCCATGGGCATGCATGGATCCTTTCCGTCCCCTCAAATGCCTCCCCAAGGACATGCTTTGCCAATGAACTATAAGCCCCCGGTGTCTAGTTGTGTGTCGCCGTGTATGATGAGAGCGTGGCCCTCGTCACATTCCGTCACGGACATTTTAGCTTTTAGTCGTCAACCGATGCCAGGTCAACCAGCTCCCATGCCTTCTCATGATAATATGGGCGGTATAGCACAGACTTATAATATGTCGAATTATTATGGAATGAAACCCGGTATGTCACCAATGTATCTACAAAGCTGAAATGTAGGGACCAATCTAGCACAGACCTGCTGAGAAATCACGGTGTAATTAAACTCTTAGGTGGGCTGATGACAAATAAACTAATAAAAGGTGTTCATCTCATGGTGATCACATGCCAAGTGTGAAGAAGAAAGATGTAGCTAACGTGGAATGGCATGAGTAAATTAACTCTCGATGATAAATACAACATAAAATCACTGTCTGTCAGTCAGCAGACGAGAGGGTTGTTTTATCCTATTTATTATACATGTATATAAATTGGTATCATAGGCGAACACTTACTTAAGCTCGTATAATACCTCAACATTTTGATAAATAGAAATAACAACACAACAGGAAGTGCAGCCATCTTTGACCACCATTAATGTTTAATTACTATAGATATATGTATTGAGACAGGGTGCCTAATTCTACAGCACCGTGATGTAAAATGTAAATATCAACGTAGAATATATCTAAAAATGGAAAGTATGAAAATATTCCATTTAATGTAAAATTCTAAAAATTAACAACTTTAGACATTGATATATGACGGAGATACTTTAGTGTATTTATTGTAAATTGTTATATTTAAATATTGATGTTGATCAATTGTGTCAGTTTTGGTACAATTTTATACCTGAATCTTTGCTCAATTTGATTATATTTGCATATTTCTTTATTCATTATTTAAAATAATCAGTAGTTTAATGTTTCAACACTTTTATTTACATTATTCTCATTATTAGAATTAAAAGTATTTACTAAAAGCTATGTTAGTAGTTTTGGTAATCATAAAATCTACAATAAATAAATAAAAATCTGTTAATTTTGTTTTAAGTGTTTACAATTAGCATAAATAGATCTGGTATGTGTATATATTTTAGATTTATAAAAAGAAATTAAAGCCGTCTAAACAGATATATAACAGTAGATTGTGTTAAACCGTGTTTCAAATGGATTCCACATCAAAAATACAGTTCATTTTGAAATTGTAATTAAACTTTACTTTCTACTCATATTTACTTAATTATATGCTGTCCTTTATTTTGTATTGTCTCATTACGTTTTTATTTGTTTTTTTTTATATCATATAACAATTTCTCTCTTAAACTTATAATATTGATGTAAATTTTCTACACATGTTATTATGTATCACTGCTACTGTTATATTTTTGTACATAAATAATAAATAAATCATGTCATAATATCATCATTGATATAATACAGTAGTCATAATGTGTGATAACTTTAACACTATGGTGGGTGTGTCTCTAGTCAATGACGTCAAACATAAATTATGTTAATTAATGTAAATAAAAGTATTGTTGTATGAATATTTGTAATAATAAAATATAAGGATAATAAAGAACGATTATAGATTAAGAAATAAATGATATTTGTTTTTTAAGCTTAAAATTTAAAGATGCATTATATGCAGATCTCGCTAAAAATGGAATGTGTTGAAAATTTCAGCCAAATTACTTCCATTCTGAGCGGAGTTATTACCGTTAGAATAGAAGAACGGTGCTGTCTCGGTTGTTACCGTACTGGTTGTTCGAGGCTCAGTACTGCTTCAAAATTTGTAAATTAAATCATTAAATGACCGAACCGTTCTAATCTACTTAATATCGGACCAATCCGATGACACCGAGGGTTGATTATGGTCTTGTCGTATTAATAACTGTCTAATTAATAGTTTATGTAACATAATATTATTATCATCTAATTGTTGGTACTGGCACCACAGCTGTCAATTTTTCAGAAATGTTTTTTTGTGTTTTAGATTTAATTTAAATATCACGAAGTTTCGTTTTAAAACATATTCATATTTTGGTGGATATTATCATAAGTCCCGAATTAAGGCCTGCAATAGGCACATTTAGCTCTTGCATAATGCCTGTTTAATAATTTGTATAACATTTAAGAAGATTTGCAACAGGCATATTTAGCTAATATCCATCAACAACGACCTAGATAGGATTTTATGTGATTTGGGTAATGAGGGGATATTTGAAGTTTACATATCGCTTGGATAAAATTTCCAGAATGGTTGTCTGAACAATTTCCATGTGATGCTCTATAGTAAAGATATCTTTCTTGAGAGTCAATGGCATTCACATCATCGCCACTAAACAGTGTTGTTATTTTTTACAGCGGTATTCACTGGCGGTGTTTGAGATATTTTGTGTGGCCATTTCGTTGGGGTCTGAATGCAAGTCTTTTATGCATATACATGTACGATCTTGGTCACTAGACATGGACAATAAAATAGGTACTGATGCCATATACATGTACTAGGCAATCTTCTTCTTCTTGATCTTCTTGATGGTGCTACGTACTGGAGAGGGACCTAAGGCTCGCTCGTGTTCGACATAACGTTTGGCAAGCTACGACTTTGAACAATTGAAGGTCGATTGTTTAACTTTGATTTTGCATAATAACATTACAATTCTATGATGACTGTTGTGACGTCATGGAGCATAATGGTCCATTCCTGGTTCATAGTGCGATCGTACGTATTTATTTGTTATTCATTTTTCTTTTCTTTTATTGATGGTGTTAGCTTTACAGATTCAAGTTACATAAATTATGACAGACAAAGCTTAGGAACAAACCAACAAATCGGTGATTGGATTATTCAAAACTCTAGTAACAGAAGTCTCTGTTTTGGATCTACTGCATATTTGTTATTTGATTTTGATAAATTAAAATGCATTTTTCGGGTAAACCTATAACATGCGACGGGACAGCTTGAGTAATTAAAGTGAAGAGCATCATGTAAATAATAATTCGAATTGACAAACGTTGATATCTCTCTTGATATATCAACTGGAGGTTTGATAACACACGCGACACAACAACTGGAGGTTTGATCTTGATACGTCACATTGTTTGTTAATAGATAAACTATACCATGTAAATATAAACTTATCTACATGTACATTGTAAATGACACCCACGTTGAAATTTAAACAACAGAACACACGTTCGGTGCTTCCTTGGAATTTATCAACAATAAATAACTTTCAAGAATGTGCCTTTTGTAAAATATCCAGTTATTCCAAAACTGTTATCGCCGTAGGATGGATGATAACGTCGTAGTTTATCCCAATCGAGATGTTCAGATCTGAGGCTGATATAAAACCGTGCAGATGAATGAAATTACTGGGCAAATGAAGACGGGTATACGCCATATATTGTGCTATGAGGGAAATCTTGCCTACTCTTATATCGATCTTTTAAGTGCACGCCAATGTGTACGCGATACTTCGGTGTTTCGTCCCATCCGAACGACTAGACAGCTGTCATGCCATCCGTCCTGCATCACTGACAAGCGGGAACCACGCTGTAAAATCTTGATGAACTTTCTCGGCCAATGCAGGTATCGAACACACGACCTCTAGGCTAGCGATCCAGCGTCTTACCCATTTTGCGACTTGACCTCCGTGCAGATGGATGGCCGAGTGGCCAAACGTGTACAGTTCAGATCCTAAGATATTTCATCTAAGAGATACTAGGACGTTAAACCCCATTTCATTTCATTTCTAAGCAATTATTGTAATGTCTATTTAATGCTTCTATCCGAGAAGTTGAGAGATTATCCGGGTAACGTTGCGGGACTCCACTCAGTGTTAAAGACCTCTGTAAAAGGGGCTTTATTGAAAAAAAAACCATACCACATCTTCAGAAAATAACTCCCGTTCAATTTCCCCTGCCACGCTTGAAGGATTTTAAGATAGTATATTTTAGGCTCATTTTCATAATCATTACTTGCGTTGCCAAATTCCAATCCCTTATTCTTGTTGTAACTGAAAAATATGTCCCAATCTTCATTCTGGTCAACAAATCGTATTATTTTAGAATATTCCAATTAAATGATGATATAAATTTCATCTTAACACACCTAATTTAAAAAATTGGAAAAATTCAACCAATTGATTTGAAAAGTCTAACGTAAACCTTTTGAAATGTGACTTGGATTTTAAAATATTTTCGAACCCTCTGGACAAATAAAATATGTTGTAATGGATAATTTACACAACAGGTAGGACATTTAAACATCTAGTACTTAGAATAAGGGTATTATTTATTTTCTGGAGCTACCAAGCCAGCAAGAATGTTATTGTCCCTTTAAAACTCTTTACTGCAAGCAGAAAGCGAGTGGAAAATTTACATCATAATAAATTCATCTGATTTATACATTATTATAAAACATAATATGACGACATAAATACATACTTATTCAGTTAAAATGGTCATTGAGACCATTACAGAAAACCATTAACCAAGAAATTGGCGAATTCGTGCAAGATTTCTGGTTTTGTCATAGATGCAAAATAACATGGAAATGATGAAAGGTAGCCATCAATACGGTTATTACTTCTAATTAGTGGGTCCTTAAATACAGAAACTTCTAGTGAAAGAGATACATGGCCGCCTATTTTACACACATTGATTGTATACAAAGAAGAGAAATTTTCACTTTTAACTCCAAAAGCTGTTTATAGTTATAACCCGAAACTGTAGCCAAAATTTCAACTAATGACAAAACCATTCGTAAACTACACTAGAAATTGGCTGATCGATGGATATTAAGGGGTCTAAAATAAATAAACAGTCTACTAATGCCGGGTAATTTGAAGGGGTAAGATGACCCATAGATCGGTCACTGGCGGTTTTATTACACATACTAACACTGTGGCGTTTATGACGGGAGTCTTTACCCGATGAAAGGCTTCCCACAAAATCACGTCGAGTTTTAAAACAATTAAACACATGGGATCGGTTACGTAGAGGTTGATACGTGTTTAATTTTGTATGATCAGTTCAGGCTGTGTGAGGTTAAATCGTCCCCATCCATGATCACAATCGAATAGAAATTACGCTTAAATAAGTTTATAAATTGTAGTCATGCAGCATGAGGTCGAGACGTCATTTAAAGAAGAGACAAATTAAATAACTGTAACATACCATGTACTTGCAATATTTTAAAACTAAAACAGACACAAAATCCGGGGGTCAAAAAAACTTTTTTACAACCCTGAATCCAATATGCATTTTTTCTCAGCGTCTGATCACACATAAAACATTACACTGTTATAATGATGATGATCAATTTTGTTAAAATGGAATGCACGTTCTTAAGACGCCGTGATACCGTCAACACGAATCAATTCAAACTGTCTACATGTTTAAATAATATATACAACACTGCCAGATTATTCTGTTTTTGCTAAATAATTAAAACTGAAGAAAGTCGCTCAATATGCGAAATTAAAGTGGACCCTTTGTCACAAAAAGGTAGATGTCCAATAGCACCTTATTCTATAAAATTTAAGCACAAATCCGGAACTGAAATGATTGCTCAATGAAAATAGTAAATTGAATTTTAAAATGAAAAACAGGTCGAGTTGTCATGAAGTGACAGTCGTGAACTTTGAACACTCATAAGATCAGGTTAAAACTCTTTCTCTGCCAAATCGATCAAATCAGTAAAACCGGTGTTAATTATGCTGCTAAAATGGACATGTCAGTAATTAAGGCAATATTTTATCAATTCTGGCTTCTAGATTTAAAATTTCCCCTTGTTTCACATAGAAACATGTCAATTACCTCGGAAGGTTTAAACAAACATTTACTAAGCGGCATAGAAGAACGGGGTCTTGATATGACAACTGTAAATTCCATTTAAAAGCTAAGAAAAATTTAAACTGGAACAACACGATGTTTATAAAACGGTGTTTGTGTAAGGTATCAGATATTTGTGTATTTGTACCTAGCTACTGTAACTTTAATGCTATCTTTCTGATCAAGTTAGTGCCCTTTCTAAGTTCATTAACTATTTAATAATAAACTCGACAAGAATCAAGTTAGACATTTTATAGATATACTAACAAATAAGTCATTGAATTCTTGAATTGGCCCGTGAGTAACACTATTTCGGATTATTGTGAAGTTCCGAACTCATAAGGGTCCAAATACTTCGCCTAATTTATCAGATGTCTGGGGTGTCACTGGAAACTTAAAGACATTTTATAGATTTTCCATGCGTTCCGTTTCATATAAATTGATAGTTCGTTGGTGTCTTACTATACTAGCACCATGCAGTATATGATGGCTCTCATTTTTTTTTATCATTTACAGTATACAACATGTTTACTTCGTGTTCAATATATTTTTAAAATTTCAAAAATAATTTCAGAATTTTATCGACAGCGAATAATAATTGATGTTAACATTGAAGACTTATTAACTTTGATATGCGGATACGTTTTCTGGAAACTATAATAAAACCGCAGGACCTTAACCATACAGCATAACGGGATTTGGGGTTTGCTGGTTAGTGTGAGAACAAGATTAACTTTTTTTTTGCATATAAATCAATAATAAAAACAATCTGATTAAAACGTCAAGTAAAAGCCAGCGATGTTGGTTTGCCCCAGGGGTCAATACTTGGACCCTCTCTGTTCAGAGTAGGTATCGTTGTAAATACAGTTTGGGTGGACAGATAGATGTTGGGTTTTTTTTTCATTTTACTTGTTTCCATGGAAACAACGAAACGAAATCTAATCTGTATGTTAATCCGATTGTATTAAAAGCTGTTATATTTAAAAAGAAAACTCGAAGGTGCAAAAACAAATATCAGTACACACACTGTATGTAGTAATTAATTTGTGGAAACATTTTGCCTGTTGTATGGTGACTCGATGGAACTACATATGGTTTATATTTCCTGAGTCTGGTATCTATTGGTAGCTATGTATAGTAACTACCAGAGAGAACTCAATCTTATTGAACCATAAAAATACTATATTGCGGAATGGTAAACTAATTATCGCTATTTTTTAATTATCAGTTAATTATAAAACATATTTTGCCTAGATTTCTATATAAACTATAGATCTTATTTCCAGCAATACGTGATGCACTAGATGTAAAGGTGTTAATTGGTTCACTTTTCAGTGAAGCATCAAATAACAATAGGATATAATATCATAAACTAATGTATACTTATATACATTACATATTATCATATTAAAGGGACACACACAGGCAGAATATATCGAACATTAATGAAAAGAAAGCTTGCGATCGATACCTACGAAGAACCAAAAAGGAAACGAAAGTTTGTATATGAATGCTTAAAGATTCATTATGTAAGAGCTTTCTGGCCTCAAATGTTAAATAAATCATTATTTAGACATTTATTCACATGGCGGGCTCATAACCAACCCATTAGACCATCTGGTGACTTAGATATTGAGTGGATTAGACAAGGGCCACCAGATCTTCGGTAAATATAGACACTGCTCACGGAAACTGTGGAGTGAATTAGTACTGAAAATCGTGACTTTGTTTATTATCGTGGCAATGATATTTGAGGACCGAGACTATATAATTTGTCGAAATTTCAAGCATTTATATCTTGTCCAAGAATAATATGAATGAAATTTTCAATATTTTCGTTTTTCGTTATCTAGTTTTGAACTATTATAACAAGAACGATCAGCACTTGATCTAAAACTTACATAATGCATCTTTAATTTGAAAAAATCTCATTTGAGCTAACTATACACTTGTTTACACACTTCCTCAAAAACTTATATTAGTACGCGCAATAAATATGTTCTCTACAAAAACGACGACAATATATACTATAAAGTAAACAAAACATTGTTGTCATGACATTAGGTGAAAATAAAAATTACAGGTACTATGAGCAAAAATGAGAAAGCGCGTAAGAAATTCTCCAAAATAAACAACGTCTATAGTAAACAATATAGTACATAAACAAATCGGTAAACACTCATAACCAGGCAAATAAAAATACATAAAGCAAACATAATTAACTTATATACGTCTTCATCACTAAGTACAATTTCTAAGATAAGAAAAGTATAGCATTCACAAATAAAATACTCTGTGTCCAATACCAATTTGTAACTTGAATAGACGAAATATTGTTAATGATGGTCATACTCTAGAACCCGTCTTCGTTATTCCAATCAATGCAGAAAAGTAGAACGCTAAACCACACTTTCATTTATTTGCAATAAATAATTAAAGAGGACGCTAGAAATACTTTTAAACATATGTTCAGAATTGCTCTGTCCACCGAAACTTTACATCCGGTTCGATTCAAACTAAGGTAATATCACAGACAAATCTCCCTGAGACTTGCCGGAAAACCCCAATCGTGAATGAGCATCAATTCAGAATTTTTCTATTTCAAGTTTCAAATTTAGTCTTTGGAAGGGAAACAGAATGATTTTCAAAATGAAAGCATAAGAATAGACTAAGTTTTAAGCATATTTATACATTAACTATTTTGCAGATTAAATTTATAGTCAATAGAAGTAATTAATCGAAAACGAATGTTGTGTTTTGTGTTTCGAATCATATGAAGCGAAGAAAAACATGATTATATATATCATTAGTATTGTTACAGTTTCTACACATCAGCACATATACTTCAAAACATTTCTTACCATATCGTGGGAATAGATCATATAGCCTTGCTACACTTTCTAACACTCTAAAAAATAAATACAATGGTTCCTCTAGTTTACTCTGTAAACACATGGTGCTAAAATTGTTTGTCTAGATAGCAAAAATCTCTTAATGTTTCTTATTTTCAACCATATTTACAATATACGTTTCATTCTAGATATTGCTAATAGTTTCTAGGCTGGTATGCTAAGGCTAGAACGATTTCAAAATCAAGGGTGGGATCGATTTCACCAAATTGTCAAATCAACAACACAATACAACACGGTGGGCTGCTGTATTAATTGTGGCATAAGCGTACGAGGCGGGGGGTCGGGGGGCACCGCCCCCCCCCCCCAAATATTTTCATGAAAAAGAATAGAAATCTGAAAAGAGCTCAGAATTGTGAGATCGGTCATTAACCGAGGAGTTTTTGAAAATGAGGTGGGGGTAGGGGTATGGCCTTGTCGGAGAAGGCTATGGTCTTGTCGGGAACGAATGCTCAGTTTGTCGGGAAGCGTCGCGCCGTCTGTCGGGTTTTGAATATTTTTAATAATATGTAAGCGGAAAGAAAGCAGTCCAGTCAATGATGAACATGTACGCCATCTGAATAGAACTAGCCCGTACACATGGCGTTTCTCAGTTCTTGAGTACTGTGTTCCTGTGTACTGGCATCCAACTCCATGCACCGGACAAGCCAAGTGATAGAAGTAAGCAGTTGAAAATTTTCTGTAACAATAATTGATAAATTTGTAATAATATTGTACCTTGTAGTCACATATAATATACATGTACGATGGCTCAATAGGCCGTAAATAATTCGATATTGAGCCCTTTTCTTTGAAAATAAATATTCATAGGTGAATGTAAAGTGCCACTGGCAAGAGTTATACAAAGATAATGTGCTCAACAACGCTTATTTTACTTATAAATGTCTCCAGGAAAAAGTTCCAAAACCACTATGATGTAGATGTTAAATATCATTAAAACCCCAATAACACTCTTGTTGTAACTGAATAATATGTCCCAATCTTCATTCTGGTCAACAAATCGTATTATTTTAGAATATTCCAATTAAATGATGATATAAATTTCATCTTAACACACCTATTTTAAAAAACTGGAAAAATTCAACCAATTGATTTGAAAAGTCTAACGTAAACCTTTTTAAATGTGACTTTGATTTTAAAATATTTTCGAACCCTCTGGACAAGTAAAATAGGTTGTTATGGATAATTTACACAACAGGTAGGACACTTAAACATCTAGTACTTAGAATAAGGGTATTATTTATTTTCTGAAGCTACCAAGCCAGCAAGAATGTTATTGTCCCTTTAAATAAGCTTTTTATTACATTATGTAATATTTGAATCCAATTTTACTAAATAATTGTTATTAAATTTGATTAGTTTCTCTTAATCAATTTCAAGTTCAATTGATTTTTTACCAGTTTTTATGCTGCAACTGACATAATTTACTACCCACTCCAAATTACTAGAAAGTATTCGAAATGCCCGGAAATCGCGTCTACGGCAGTCTGGTTTTCAAAATTTTCCTGGGGGAGGCCCCCCCATACCCCCCGTCGGACGCTTTACGCCTCCAGCGCTCGCGGACTCGAAGTAGATATATCTGTCGGGAAAAATATGCTGGCCCCCCCAAACAAGTTCGGCCTCGTACGCCTATGAATTGTGGGTAATATTAACATGTCAAAGATTTCATAAAAAAATATATTAATCAGTACATTTTCCTGTGAAACTTGACATTGAGGGAATGTTTAGGCTAACTGATGGTATGATACTTGTATATAGTGAAGTCCAATTAGAAAGTGGCCAATCTTTCCCAGTTCAGGGATAAATGATGTCTATATACCCTTGCATATAGGAATATGAAGTTTCTAGAAAGAAAAAGCTAATTTCATCTGCTAGCGTTTTCACCCACTACGGGAATCAACAGGCTTTTAATAATGAGATTATTTTCTTTACATTGACGTTTTTCCCCCATCCATGTACACCTTAAAAAGCACTCCCCCCACTTCTTCATTGATATCGTTGACAATTCACAAGTATTACAATTTACATGTAACAACAATATAAAGAATCTAAACATAAAAATTTGAAAGAAGAAATATATTACCCCCCCCCCCCCCAATCTGCCCCAATAATAACCTTTTTTTCATATTCCGAATTTAGCTAACAGGATTTGGAAGATCTCAGAGAACAATAACTTTTGGATATTGTAACTATGAAACAATCAGTTAGTTGAAAACTTTAGTCTGTTTCATAGTCTTGTGCTCCTATACATGTTTATATGTTTCCTGTACAATTTATTATTCATGCATGTATATCACCATGTAACCTTAGATTAATATTTTTGTTATTCTTATGACGATTTTTTTTAGCAAACAAACTAAATAAATACTGAAATATCTATTATGAATATTTTCCAATTAAATAACACCCAATGCCATATAAGCTTTATAGTCTCCGAAAAATGGGGTGTGGTCGCGCATCTACTCCACCTACAGATAGGCTACTAGAATTTGTTTCGTTTGAGACAATTACTGGCTGTTTCACCAGACTCAAGTGTCAAGTATGGAGATTATAGCAACTTATCACTTACATGGTCACGAGTCTATTATTGTCAGGAATTAGACCTACTATGGTCGGGTCACTAAAAGTTAATAGTCTAGAACTGTCACTTGTCGCACTGAATTAATGTGACATATTTCAAATCAACGCAGTTAACCTGACTCTATAAAACAAGAAGAAGAAATTTTATTGCATAAAAATTTTTTACATGGTTATGTGCATTACCAATAAAAAATAGTAGAAATATACGTGAAACAAAGGATACGTATTACATGGACATAATTATACAAAGATACATAACTTTACAAAGACATGAACGAATCGCATACAACATAATACAAGAAGAAGAAGAAACTTTATGGCATAAAACATCCTATATTATCGTAATTGTTGGGAATCGTTCAATTCATTGAAATTTGGTTCTTTCTGCGCGTTTTTGCACAATGTTAGAAAATGAATCACATTTTGTTTGAAACTGTAGTAGATTTACTTATACCAAGCACATTTCGTCATGTTTTTGTACTTCTGTTATCCGTCTACTAAAACCGTTCCTCAAATTTCGAATTGTTAAACTGGAGGGAAAATTAAAACAAACGAATAATAACTTTTAATGTTCCACATTTTTATGAAGTCTATCAAAATTATTTGTTTTTATTATATCTATCGTTAATGGTCTTTCATCGTTCTTCCTTCAGGCACTGTCGATCATATTTTTAGGGAATATAAATTAACAGCGTTTGTCAAATAACTGAAATAACATTTTTTTTTATATTAGCAAGATAAAATAGAGTGCAAATTTAAGCAATTAAATATACAAAGCGTATCGAATTTGTCCTTTTATGACTATTTCTTTTTGAAAGTTTTTATGTGAAGAATAATTTGAATTTATCGGAATTACTGTTGTAGGATAAAGCTTTGATTCTGTGAAAGTAGACGTCTGCTGCTTTCTGGTTCTGCCACGCATCGTCTGCTACAAGAGTTTAGACTATGTATTAAAGAAGAAGTAATGTCTCTGGGTTTTACTCAAGTGAATCTATACCTGACATCAAATGTAGGATAAAAAGAAAAACAAAGTTTTTATAGAAAAGAAGACATAATTACAAGAAAATGTTTATTAGTTGGTATGATTGATGTATTTACAGTATACGTATCTAATTTTACAGTATGTACAGTATATATATCTAATTTTACATTAATACATGTACAGATGATAGTTATTATACATCTTATAGAACACGGTACAAGCAGAATATTACTGTCATTATGTAGCTTCAACTTTAAGAACACAGACTAAGAGCAAGGATAAGGATTACAATATTTCATTCAGGTTTGCTTGAACCTTCGTGTATGATGTTGCTATACGGACAAGGGTTCAAGAAGAATATAACAACCATATAAAATGTAGCTTCCGCTGAAAATGAAGGATAAGAATTATAATATTTTATTCGGATTTGCTGAAACCTTCAGGAACAAAGGATGTCATCATACAAATGGTATTATAGATAAGCCGGTACAACCAGAATATAAAAATCACAAAATGTAGCTTCCGCTGAAATTTAAGAGCAAAAATGAAAACGACGGGTACGGATTACAAAATCGTATTCGGGTTTTCTGAAACCTCCAGGTACGAAAGATGTTATTATTTATAGATGGTGTTATTATATAGAAAAAAAAGCACAAGCAGAATATAACAATCCTCTGAAATTACAAATAAGGATGAAAAAGGGGATGGGGATTGCCATATTTTCTGGGGGTTGGCTGAAACATTCTTGTATAGCATATACTTGTACTGCATTTGATCTGATTTAATTTTTGAATCATGCTTTAGAAATCATAAGTTCAAATGCCTCGAAAAGCTATAATATCTTAAACTTAGGCATAACATGGGACTCAGATCTTTTAATATACTTTGCGCTTTTCTTGAAAGGCTTGCACGAACGTCAAACTCACATGGCGTTCGTCATGCACCTATAGAATGTAAGATAATTCTTCGAATATACCGAATTTACTAATTGTGATATTTGCTAAAACAGACCAATACACCCCACACCGTCGTTTTAAACATCTCACTGTTCATTTCTGCACCATGTAAACGTTTCTGTTATCAATACCAAGAGTATATGATGGGAAAAGTTTGAATGATATGACACATAAAACTTGAGTATTGTTATCAGTAATAATGGTTATGTGTGGATGGAGAAGTAATCATGCATATGTCGAACGGCATTATGATATATTCCCTCCTTAAACTTGACAGAGGTCGAAGGTTCGTCTGATATATTGTCTTAGTATACACAAAGTTCCTTTGATGAGCAACTAAAAACTGGAATCCGAGTCATAAAGCAGAAAAAATATACATTATATATTGCTCTTAGAATATTTTCTTGGTGTCGTCAAGGGCATTAGTCTTATATGTCTTATTACTTCTGTATTTAATATACTCCTATTGTTTTTATTTCCCTAATCAACCAATGCCGAGTCGCGTTGAGTTGTAGTCAGAAATTGTTAGGATGCACACGGCTGTGTTCTAATTAATGCTATGATTGAAGAGGTAATGCCTCACATTAGGTGGTATTTTGCCCAAACCAGAAACGTATATCACACTCACATATCAATGTTGGATGGGATTTGTTTTTTGGGAACCCTGGAAAAAAAACTCTTATTACTTTATATGTTTTCACTTAAAGCGTTAAAACCCGCTGAGATGTTTCACAGATCTACGACGACGTGGACCAGGGTGGCGGTACAGATCACAAACTCCAGAGTTTCTTAACGATCTGAGTCAATAACGTCTTCAATGCACCTGTTGCCACCGTACTTGACGGAAGCAGCAGTGACGGATTGCGCAGTCTCCGTATATGAAATACGAGCAATATGAATTTGTCACTGAAACTATTTTCCATTAAAATGCCAACAAGTGACTAGAATTTGAAGATGGCGGCCAAGGAGTACGGCACTTGTCGACTAATGAAGAATTGTGCAATTTACGACCGAGATCTTAATCACCCTAAATTACCATGATAACATCATTTAGACCGTTTGAGAAGGCATCATCTGTCGCTTAGTCCACATACTACAACCAATTTAAGTACATACGACAAACGACTTTGTGTACATTTTGAAAGTTTAAATTTTCCACTAAGAATTCCAGTTCTTATCAGATTTTAATCCAATGTTTGAAGAACCCCATTATGTCTCTAACCATTAAGTTGTCAAAATCTGGCGACTTTTTGTGGTTTAGCACCAGCACCGTTGTTATATTTATCATCAAAGAAATGCAGTTTCAGATTTTTTGCATTTATCGTCAAATTTACACAGGAACTGAACTATTTATTACTCAAACTATTGTCGAAATATTCTATAAAAAATTTCGGATGGCGACAGCTTTCTCATTTTAAAAGTAGACTGAAACATATTTTATCAGCCCAAATACCTAGAAAAGTTAAAATAGAACAGTCAAGCGATTTTGTCTGAAAGGTTCATCTCTGCAGGATGAACATACATTTCTCTGTGAACAACATGCCGATAACAACGATGACGATTGATGCAGACATGATCTTACAACATTAAGTGCAGAACGAACAAGTAATTAGTTTGACATCATCTTTCGTGTGCCATGCTTGACACCCATCTTTTACTATTGTCAGGATTTGGTTGGGTGACCAGCCCGTTCCACTTGAGATGAACATTACCGTTTAATGATGTTAGCGTAAGTTTAAATACTCTAAAGCAATCAATCCTACAGTGTGAAGTTGATTAAATTTGAATATGCCGTAAATTGCGCGATTCGTTTAAAACACAGAGCTGTTGATCAGATAACGACTAGTTTATCACATACTTCTTAAATAATATACGCTGAACATAAAATTGTTCAACTTCGGCATAAAGCTTTTCGAGAAAATTAAACAATTTAACCTTCACTTCTCAGTAAGCCTCGTAATTGTACATTAATTTTAGTTAGAGTACCTGTTCTCCCCACTTAAATCATCTATTACTCAAATCCTTTTATATAGTTTTACATATTTGGGTGATCCAGAAAGCCCCAACCCCATACCTGCTCGGAGTTTTTGTTCGGCTCCTAATAAAAAAAAAACAATCTTTTTGGCATAGGTTTAATTTTTAGTGCATTACCTCCACCCCCACCACACCACACACTACCACCCCACCTCTAATTTCACCCCTTTGGGGAATTATAACACAGTGAGATTTAAACTTGTTTTTCTATAACCATATATTTTCTATCAAAAAGAAATTGAAGAACATCCCAAACAAGGCGAAACTTTCTTCAATGGTTGGAAGTGAGCGATGAAAGATACCAGGGCAATGAATTAAGGAGTTAATTCAGTCCATCAGCAAATCCTATAAAAGCTTGGTAGTTATCATTAACTCTTTCAACATATCTTTAATTCTTGTGAAAGACAGATATCCCTCCATGTGAAGATGATGTCGTTGTTAACGTGTACACATTGTCAGTAGATTTCCCTATGCAACACTTGCACTTAGCTGTATTTTCAATATGTATTCAGCAGATTGAGACATAAAATGTGAGTGAATGCTTTAAACAGAATCTTCTACATAACACATGTAGATCATAAGGTCTAAGATTCTTCAGTTGAAAAACAGAAATAATACACATTGAGTATTGAGTTGGAAACGCTAGATTAGATTCAATAATAAAACAATAGGGAATTACGGTTTAAAAAAATGTTCCGTTAAATGTTCGTTTACGAATAAAAGAATATTTTCAATTTCAATATTAACAATTAGTTCCAAATCGGGCTGGTTGTTAGAAGGGCGGGCAAAAAATAATCATCATATTCGTCAATAAAATATGCGTAGAAAATTTTTATTAATTAATGCGAATGAAATTATTTGGGTGAGCTAAAATGACAAAGAAAAAATGATAGGTCATTGTTATTGTAACAAACTAATGTTCCCAGATTCGCAAAAACACGAAAACATAACAACGAATTCCGACAAATATCTAAAAACGTTTCGAATGTGTTAATCATTAGCCTTAAACTTCAATATCCCAATCTCTGGTATAACAGCCATTTTATTTACAGAATTAACTTAATACAAAATAAACAAAACACGATCATACCATAGGCTGAAGAAAAACATCAAAAATACATTATCAAAGAGTTCGTAATTCACTAGCAAAACAGGGGACTAGAATTATAAGACGATATAAATTCAATTTCTCAGGGGGCAGTTTAAAAACAGACGGAAGAAGTTTAGCACGAATTAAGAATAAGTAAGGCCGCTGGTATTACCCTTGGCGCACATCAATACGTAATGTTAAGTTGCACTTTACCCGCCCTAATCAATCACATTTGTAATATAAGATGGAGAACACCACTGTACTGGCCATATTAGTATCATCATTAAACCATCAATTGGATTTCGTGAGATAAGTTGGTCAATGTATTGTTGTCATTTAAGATAAATGACACCACATCAAAGAAGGTCGGAGATGGATACTTTCTTTCATAACCAAGTAAATGATTCTTGCATGCATGAATTACAAAGTGATGTTCCATGTGGAATAATATAGTTTAGGGTTCTTGACCCACGACAAAGGAGTTGATATTTAAGTATGGACTATGAACGCGCGAAATTTTAATGTTGAATGTTACACCGATTTTCACATAACTTGTATGGAAAATTATAGTATGTAATATTGTTTTGAAATCTTCTGCAACATATAGGAATTCGAAGCTATGTTTCCATCCCGTCTGTTGTGTATCTCTTTACATAATAATAATTATGTCCCGAGCTATACTTGGGGAACTAGTGGAGGAAAAGGGGGTAGTGAAATGCAAAAAGACGTTTATGCCGGTTACTTATGAATTTATCCTTCCACAGAACGAACGCCTTCTAGATCAGTTTAATTATACGGCTACATAAAGTTTAGAATAACTTTCGTCAAAAATGCAGTTCAAAGACATTAGATAATAGAGGCAGGAATTATCTGGCTTTAGTGTCCAAGTTATACATGGCAGCTATCGGACATACACAAATATTATGATAAGATGGGACAATAAAATAGCAAAGTCACGCATTAACATATTTTTACTCTTTGATGACGAAATTCTACAAGTTGCTACTAACATTTGCCTCCCTTTATCATGCACGTTCATTTTCGCGCCACAATCCCAGGGGGCCTGATTGTAGTAGATTAGAGTAGGATTTTCGAACCCCTAGGGTGTAGTTTATTTAAACTCATAGGGATCTAGTTTGATAAAACCGTGCTAATTCAAATATTAAGTAATTACATCAAAAACCTCGCTGCAGTTGTTAATAGTTTAAGAGTCAATTACTCCATTACTGTTTGATATATCCGTGGTCTCTCTATTGGGAGGACGCTGGCTCGCTAGGCTGGAGGGCGCGCGTTCGATCCATGTATTGACCGAGAAAGTTAATCGGGATTTTGCGACGTAGTGCAAGAAGGCGGGTCTGACAAGCTATATATTATAGTCGTTCGAATGGGACGAAAAATCGAGGTACCGTGTATACATTGGGGTAAAAGATCCCTTGGTAGTTCGAATTCGATATAAGTGTAGGCCATAGTGCCGCTGCCTGGGCAGAATTTCCCTCATAGCACACAGTATGACGCAATATCCCAGTCGGGGCAGAACAGTAGGACGTTAACCTTATTTCATTTCATTCCATTTCTGTATCCTTATTCAGATACGTTTGACACCGTGGATGGATCATGCACGTATTGATGGTATGTTTGAATTACGAAAAACGGGTCTTTATTTTTTGAATAATTAAAGCCACACTCACATCACTGGGTCGGCCGGCAAGCGATTGCCCACTTAATTCCACGAGCTATCAAGAATGGGAACTTAAAGTCTACTTAATTTAATTCATGTCATTAACGCGTTTTAGCTTAAGTGGCGTAAGAAATCAATTTGGATCCATTTGTCCTAATTGTAGAATTCTGATTGTTGTTGATATGAATGGGTCATTGACAAGGTCTGAACTTTTGAGTGTAAACACAGGATATACAATGTCTTAGCATAAAATCTTATTTGTCTGTCAACGCCAATTCTAATCACGCTGGATGACATCATGATAAAAGCAAGATGGCGACAGGATCGTCATGGTTTTAAGGTCGCTTGGTTGCGTGTCCGTAAACCTCGTAATTTTTTCTTCGTGCGTTCTACGTCATTCGTTATTTGTTTTATGCGGCCATTATTTTCATTTGCAACAAATTTTTCGATTAGAATTGACGTTTTTCACATGTTGGCTTATCGTCAAGTAGATAACACGTTCAAATGAATGGGGGTAATGATTTTCTTTGGCGTTTTAAGCGACATTCTTATAAAATACATCATAATAGATTACTTTCTATAGCAGTTTAGATACTGTGATATGTTTCACGTTGCACTTAATGGTATAAAAACGTATTTAACAACCAGATGCATGAATTTCAAATAATAATATTTTTGTCCAGTGAATGTAATGAAATTGGATTTAAAGACAGATATACATGATAAATCTTAAGTTTTATAAGAGTTTTAGTTCGCATTTCCAATTCAATATTTACATCATCAACCCTTGGAAAATGTATATTCCTTTAACACGTGATTACATTATATTTCAGAGTTTGGTGCTCAACGAGAGAACGATCAGACACAAGTGGTCTGACAAAATCCCATCACTCCCTCTTTTGGGCACCGTTTCAGTCAGTAACTAATTCCTTAACATTCCAAAATTCAATATATGTATACCAAAGCAGAGAGGAATCGTAATCGTATGGTTGCCATACACTATTTTCGTCTACTTAAGAATAATCAGTGCCTAAGTGATCCGAAATCTGCAAAACGATCAAACATATCCCCGTAAGCAAGGCAGAAAATAACATAACCATCAAAATCATGATGCGAGAATGACTCCCAGCGCTGCTTAAGTGCTTGTCAGAGTTGGAAAGGGGTGATTATATATACATTGTAGAGTCAAGATGTATCTAGCAAGACTAAGAACCAGTAAATACTATTTACCAGTAAATACAGTCAATTCGGTTATCTATGGTTGGATTTACTTCATTGAATGTCACTATACAGAACACTACATCGTGCTTCCCACTCATAATGAATTTGACATCAACGTTACTAACCTATCTGCGGCTACCCATTATTATTAACAATACTAAAACTCTTTGAGTCATTTGCCTTCTAACAAATATTATTATTTCTTCGCGGTGCTGGAATGCCACTGCTGATTTTACTCTGTGAACCTACTGAGAAATTTATGTCTAGTGCCGAACTGACGCTCTCGGCTAACATCAACCCCTTTGTTTGTGGAAGCAAAGATATTTCTGCAAATGCCACAAATTTCATATTTGCAGAGCCGTCAGTTTGGTATGTAGCGCGAAGACAGGTAGTACTATACACTGTAGACTTTATTTCACCATAAAACCAGGCTTATCTTTCATTTCTGGTAAAATACTGCACAAAACGTATGACGTTATAAAAGAAGATAAATAAAATCTTCGTTGTAGACAACACACCGCCATTTTCCACGGGAAGTAGTTTTAATGGAAGGTATTAATATTGCCTTTTTGTTATATACTGAATATATCGTTCATGTTTAAATATAGAAGAAGCTTATCGAAAGAAAACATTTGTTGGGCCTCTTTCCTTCAAATTAATATCCATAAAAAGGTAATGTAAGAAAATATTCAACGCGAAAATATAAATAAAAAATAAATGAAGTTTTGACGTTTGTTGTGTATTATGCATGCACTTCCATAGCGTATACAGTTAACATCATCAAAGAAACATTTAATTTATCTAGATCTTGTCTTCTCGTGCATGGTTTGGTCAGCTTCAGCGCTGTGTTTGTATAGTTTCGCCTATTTCCGTCTGGCTACATACTGAAATTAGAGATAAAATTCAATAAATAGTTGATTTGCTTTTCACACAATTTTCTTCTCAGATTTCAATTGTTGATGTATCTTGCAGAAGTTTGTTTTCATTCGTAGCGCAATCAAAACCCCGTTGAAAGCCAATCTGAAAACGAAGTTGCTCCTAACCGAGAGGGGTCACCGCCAGCACCGCGCAATTAGAAGATCTAATTCAGCAAAACAGCGATTAGCTCACAGGTCAAAGCAAAGCACCGGAGAAAAATAAGTGAAATAGTCTACGAAAACATAGTTGAGAAACCCTCGCCGTACATTCCCAAAATAAAATAATTCCGTATTTTCAATCAACTTGAAACGAAGAAGCATCTGTGGGTATCTTGGCGTAAAACGTTGACAGAGTAAGTCTTGTTTTATAAACAAATGCTTAGAGCTAAATTTCTGCCTGTTAATTTATTTGTAAGATTTTATCTTGTGAATTATAAGACTTTCCGTCGCTGATAAATATTTTATATTGTAAAATGGCTAGACGCCCAGTAGCTGTAAAATACGGATTACTATCATTGAAACGAAACGAAAGGCAGCGGCACAAACAAAATCTGATAAATTCACACCGCGCTTGATTTAAGAGATATCAAGCCTAGTACACTTTATTGAGACTTTTTACCAAAAGAATTCCTCAAGTCATTTAATGTCATGGAATGCTAATATTGAAGTTAATCGTCTATTTATGAGGTACAAGTGTGGCAGTAGAAACTCCATAGTACACAATAACCTAAAAATTAAAGTCTGATATTTGCTGGTGTGGTCTTTTACATTTTTGTTATTCTACCGTCTCTTTTGGTGGTAACTGAAGAATAGATCTAATGGAAAACCAAATGAATAATACACATTGACATTCGGAAGGACAGGGCAGATCAGCACATAGAAATACTTGTAATGCATCCGAAGATAGTGCGTTAATTCTTAAAAATACAGTATTTTTGTGGAGTGCATGTTTCAACAGACTGTTGAATCTACATCTTCAATAGAAGGCTCGATCTCGTTATAAATACGTACATCTTATCAAGGTCTTCTCGTATACCCTGAATATTTCGGCACTAATTTCGATTGGGTATACACCCAGCTTGAGGACCTATCAGATTCCTCGATCAACGCGAATACCAATTCTCGCGGCCGCCTTCCAGCTAAAATGTCTGTCTGTGATAATCGAGTTACATGGCCACAGATCACTAATTATTGCCCCATTGACTTTAATGTTAATTCTTGTCTCTTAGACCGGTCGTAACTTTTTCCCAAATATTCGTTGGGCAAAACGCTTTCTGCCACAGATGGAGCATCATGTGGCAGACTCTTGCCCAAAAGCATGTATGAGGTTCTTCATGAAAAACTTGAGATAGACAAGCTGGAAGTAGAGACAGCTAACCTTGCAATTTTCGGCCCTCCCTTTCAACGTAACCAACCTCACAACTCTTGTATCCTTCCGCCTCAAAATCATGAATATTCACCAAAACCTGGCAGAAAATGTATTTTCAAACCCTTTTCTTCGATTCTACACCAAAAATTCAACAAAAATCGCCATGCAAAGGGGGGGGGGGAGGGAAAGGGAGAGAAGGACTAAAAATAACTTTCGCCCTTGTTTCGTGGGTGACTGTCCATGAATATTTGGTGATCTGTGTCCACATAATTCAGGCTTCGTTCAATGTCAAGTTTCCGTGGAGATCGTCATGTTTGATTTGAGTGTGTTTGTATCACGACCTCTGATTGGACGCTACTGTTCACGTGTCTGTAGTAGAGGGCGATAACGTAGCTATAAGCTCGGGAACTATAACGTAGCTATAAGCTTGGGAACTGCAGACCCGTCCAGCAACGTCTACATTTTGCAAAACTCGCGGTCGTTGCTTCGGAAACATTGATCAACATGTGATTAAGGGTAGTACAAAAAACTGAAAATCAACAGACCCCTCCCGCCATAGTTCAGCTCTGAACGTAGGTCTCATTACATTCGCCAGTACTACGTTCAGGTCTCGTGCCATTCAATACATGTCGAAACTGGAATCTGTCCCGGTCAATTTTACTGGGCAACTTTTTTACTGCTAAACGGCCGCGTTACATTGTTCAGGCGTTCACATGGACTGACACGTGGCCTTTTAGCAGGAAAAAAGTTGCCCAGTAAAATTGACTGGGGCAGATTCCAGTTTCGACATGTATTTTTCAAGGTGATAACTGCAGAGCATTAATTTTTACAATAATTACAGCAAATCATGCGTCATTGTTTCAAGTGAAAGTCGTTTGTGTTTATCCAGCAATAGTGCCCAACAAACTTATTATGTCTTATTATTCTATTTATACTTCACGGAATGGGTATTTTCCTGCAATTAGTAACAATAATGAATAATGTTTGAATTTTACAGATCTTAGAAAAAATCTCACGTCAACTTGTACATATGTTTGAATTCTTTATCGACAAAGTTGAATGTTTCTACGCCTTGAGCTGTTATGTAATTTTGTAAAATAAAACGAAACTTAATGAAAAGCACAGAAAACCCCCTCCTTATTTGCTTTAGCCAAACTACTGTATAATAAGGGTGATATTGATATGATATTTACGTTTGTAAAGATAACTAATTAAAGCTATCTATTACTACATTGTTTATGTTTTGCCTTGCTAAAAACGGTTTTCTACTCCACGTTTTTCAGCTTGCTTATTATAATGAACCGATTCATAGCCCTTTCCGTTCAATTTGCCTGACTAGCTTAAAACAACATTTAATTTTTACAAATGTCAAATACTGAATAACTCTCTTCACAAAAACGATGGAAAACTGCTTGCTAATAAGTAATAGAAGACATAATTGAACGTAGGATCGTATATACGTATACAATCTTCAAATGAAATTGTTTTTGGATAAGTATGCATATCTGCACGTGTTCTGTTTTAAGTTTCACCAAATGAAATCAATCAACATAACATTTGTATACTATAAGTAATTTGTTTCATTCCAGAAAGACGGTAAGTTGGTTGAGATATTGGTTGTCTCCTGCAAATTTAGTAAAAGAGAGTATCCTCGGTGACAGTAAAATAGAGTGAACATAAAGGAGGGTGGTCTTTGTATTAATTGTTAACTTTTCACGAATACCAATGCATTGATACCATAATATAATGAAGACTTTATAAAACATTTAAAAAACATAATCGATTAAAAAAAACTCGCATCTAAAAAAACAGAACTTTAAAACCGATTATTTTAAAGGAGACGGCCCACCTTTATTATAACAGCATTATTATAACGATGACTGGCGGTTCTAGACGCTTCCGGTCAAATGATATACTAAATAAAAGATTGCGTTTATAATTTTCGAGACAGAACCAGAACTAGCAAGTGTCCATTAGAATTAGAAAACACGAATAATTTCGATAAACAATAACGAAAATTGAAAGATTTACTAAAAGAGATAGCCATTCTGTATGCCCACAGAAATAATATATAGTCACAGAAATCTATAGTCTTCCGCCAAATTCAATTTACAACCCAAACCGATAAAAAAAATGTACATTTATTTTTTAAAAAAATATATGATATTTAATGAAGTCGGGTGAGTCTGTAATTCTCTATAAGATAATTATTGTCTTTTCAAATGATATAACTAATAATGTTCATGGTTGATCAAAACTGTACATTCAGTTAATTATAATATTATGCTACATAGATCTAAATAAACAATATACAGTGGGATGCATTATCTGTATGTATCTATATTAAAATCAACATCAGGTGATGCTATATTTATTTATAATGTATCGCTACTTATACATGAATTAACATAACTGTGTTTTACCATTTACTCACGCCTTTATTCACTCAACTTCTTCTCAAAAAGGCGTGAAATACCCATTCCACTATTTCAAGCGATTCAAACAAGCTTCGAAAACATTATCATCATTATCGCATTATCTTCTGATGTATTTTTGTAGAAAGAAAAATCATAATTTTCTAGAATTTCTTCAGAATTTTGGTGATATATATTAAAGAAAACCGAGAATATTTTGTTTGTTGGTTGTTTCTGTTATCGTTGAAATCATTACTGTAACTATTATTATTATTATTTGTAAATTTGAACACGAGTTTTATTTTTTCAAATAACTTTTTAAAGTGATTAATCACGCATGGGTAGGTAAAGATGTGTTTTGTGTATACTGATATAGATTTAAAGATATATACACCGTCTGTAAGTCACCTGCTTCTGCCAGTCTTCAAAATGCATCAATCATGAAAAATCCATTTCTCTCCTGTTGATAATGACAGCCTTGAAATTCTTGTCGTAAAAAGCTGACAAATTAAATTCTCAAACTGCGCAGGTGAAATGTCCGTCAAATTGAGCAATGGCTTATTAAGTAGTCACAGGAATTTCTCAAAATTTATCAATTATATATACATCTATATACAAATGAATGAAATGATCTAGATGTTTAAGCTGATTAACGAAAGTCAACGGAAAATTATTACAAATCGGATTCATTAACATTCTATCAACTCAACTTTAGCCATAGTCCTACTACTTTCAAAAAATAAAATAAAATAAAATAAAATAAAATAAAATAAAATAAAATAAAATAAAATAATAAAATAAAATAATATAAAATGAAATGAAATGAAATGAAATGAAATGAAATGAAATATGAAATAAGAAGTAAAACTATATTAAATTATAAATTACATTAATTTTAAGATAAAAAAAAATAGTTAAACTAAAAATAGTTGGTTCCTATCCAAATTAAACCCTATTTTATTTATTCACTATCAAATTCCCACAAGGGTCATAGATCTAAAGAAAACTAGGCTAATATTTGTTAGATATACAATTTGTAAAGTTGATACAGTATAAATTTTGAAATGGTCGCTCACCAAGGGACTACCCATATCCAACATGAAATAAATGCCGACAGCTGAAGTTGTAATCCAACTAGTTTTGGCGCCTTAACTCCGTTAGTTTCTAATGAGCGACTACCCTGTGATGGAGTTACCAGATCGTACAATAGACACCCTAGGGAGAGTCTTCCCAGGAGTAACACATTAGCCAAAATTCAATATAGCACATCAATATTGATTGCTTTCGCAGCACATTTTTTTGGCTATGAAAAGGTTATCATTACTGTCGAAAAAACACTACCAGGGACATTTTTGTGACTGAAATCGCACGTTTTTTTTATAAAAAAAGAAAAAAAACCTAAAAACTAAAAAATTCTCATGTAAATATTTTTGTAAAAGTTTCTACTGGAATTCTGGATCTTTTGCTTTCTTTTTTTTTCTTTTAAAGTATAAAGGCGAATATTCTTATCGATAGAGAAAAACGTCAATGGTTTGGGTTAGAAATAAAATTTTCAGGTAGTTTCAATTAATTTAATTATAATAAAGGATTTAAGCAGAACGATGTTATAGTTTTAACATAAAACATAAGTTTTACACATGCATTATTTGCACCGGATGCACTTGTGCTATCTCTATCAGCTTGTACTATTAGAATGATATATTACTCATATATCGTCCAATTTGTCCATCTGTCTATCTTAAAGTGGACCCTTATCCATTATGCCGTCATGCTCGACCCAATCTGCACCCACTGACTGAGACGATTATGTTTCCATAGCAACATGTCTGTCAATCAAACATCGATGTATATATGTGCTTCCGGAATTATGATGCCATATAATTTGCTGGAACCGCCCCGTAACAAGTTACGGTTGTACCGTGTTGATATCAAGCGGTGCTGCACTTGAATCTACAGAGCAGAACAAGTTCTTGTTTTAAATTAAAATTACAAAATCATAATAAATATCTAATACCGTCAGCAAAAAGATTTCACAAGCTAATCATAACAATATTTTTATTTTGTGACGAACAAATGTCTAGCTACAATACTGCAGTGTATGCTTTGAGTTTGCGCATACATTATGAGCAACAACTTTCACTGCTAACTGTAATAAACTGAATGTTCATTGTACATATGATTTCTATAACGAATTTCTTTAAAGCCCTAATACCACTCTTGTTGAAACTGAATAATATGTCCCAATCTTCATTCTGGTCAACAAATTGTATTATTTTACAATATTCCAATTAATTAATGATATAAATTTCATCTTAGCACACCTAATTTTAACAACTGGAAAAATTCAACTAATTGATTTGAAAAGTCTAACGTAAACCTTTTCAAATGTAACTTGGATTTTAAAATATTTTCGAACCTTCTGGACAAGTAAAATAGGTTGTAATAGATAATTTACACAACAGGTAGGACGCTTAAACATCTAGTACTTAGAATAGGGCTATTATTTATTTTCTCGAGCTGCCAAGCCACCAGGAGTGTTATTGTCCCTTTAATGTTTACCATTTCACCTTCGCCTTATCAGTTTCGCTACAGGTACAGTGATATACGTTGACGTACATACTCCATATACATGTACAGGATAAATTTTGTAGACCCAATCAGTGGCGGCGCCAAGGGGCTGGGGGGACAAGGGGGGCATTTGCACCCCCAAAAATTTTGCCTGCCCTCTGTTTGCCCCCCCCCCTCCCCAATAATTTTCCGATAAAAAAGGTGATCTGGCCAGCTCTATTTATCTCGACGACCATTGTCTGAAATGCTACCTGGCTGCATTCCCGGCAGTCTATTTTACAAAATGTAGTGGCGAAAATATTCATTCACTTTGAGTCACTCTATCTCCGTGCGGTCGAGACTTTCTTCTCTGGTCGGATAAACTAGTGATTTGGCGACAGGCGGTATCTGTTAAGCTCTATTTATCTCGACGATCAATGCCTGAAATACTACCAGACTGCATTTCGGGCCGTCTACTTTTCAAATTATTGGGGACTTCGTTGAGGTTCGCAAGTCCGTTCATTTCACAACATATAGTGGCGAAAATATTCATTCACTTTGAGTCACTCACTCCGCCGGTTTGCCACTTTCTTCTCTGGTCGGATAAACTAGTGATTTGGCGACAGATGGTATCTTTATCTCGACGATCAATGCCTGAAATACTGCCAGACTGCATTTCGGGCAGTCTACTTTTCAAATTATTGGTGACTTCATTGAGTTTCATTTGACACTTTCCTCTCTGGGGTCGGAAAGACTAGTGATCAGGCCAAGACGACATCCAATCAGCTCTATTTATCTCTACGATCGGTGCCTGAATACTGCCAGGCAGCATTTCCAACAGTCTATTTTTCAAATTCAAAACCCCAACAAGGACTCGCCACTTTGGCGCTCACAAAGGTACAACGTTGAGGTTCGCAAGTCCGTTCGTTTGCCATTTTGGTCTCTGATCGTATAAACTCCGGACGGTGTGTAGTCAGATTTATTTATCTCGACGATCGATGCCTGACAGACAGCATTTCCGACAGTCTATTTTTCAAAATTTTCTTGGGGAGGTCCTCCATCCCCTCCATAAGTACTTCCTTCGTTGGCGCTCGAGAGTGGGATTCGTCGAGGTTCGCAAGTCCGTTCGTTTGACACTTTACCTCAACGATCATCGCCTGAAATACTGCCAGGCTGCATTTCCGGCAGCCTGTTTTTAAAAATTTTCTATGGGAGACTCCCCACCCCTAGTTGAAACTCGTGCCTTTGCCCGCTTAACCTTGGACTTTGCCCCAGCTTTGCCCCTCCAACCACCGACGGCTGGCGCCGCCACTGGACCCAATTCAAATAAATAACGGACCAATATAATAAAGAACTTACTGGATGTTTAAAATATAATTGACAATTAAAACCGTTGTTAATCATGCAGTGCTCGGTAAACCATTTCTTTTACATGTAAAAAGTTCGAAAATAATTGAGATCTTTTTCGCATAGCTCCACTTAACGTAACATTACGGAACCTCAATAATGAACGGTAATAATCTTATTTCGGCAAACCTTTCCCATCCCTGAAAGTCCTGTATGTGTACCTTCGCCACTGGTATACATTTTCGTATCTAAAACTTAAAAGCTGTGTCTCTACGGGTCTACAAGCCGACTTTGAGGATGTTTTCTAACAAGGCCCATTTCGCTTGATTGTAAACGATACTTTTGAGGAGTTTAACTAAGCTCATCTGAAAGTAATCAGAGGGTCGAAGAACTTGTAAAAAGTGAAGTAAAACAACTAATTATAGTCAGGTGGTGGCATCTGAGGTAGGGTTTAATTTTCTGATTGATGTCATCTATTGGAACATGCTCCTCCTTTTATATGTGGTCTAGCTAATTATCTACCATCTTTGATTGAAACTTAATGGGTTTTCTAACAAATATCCGAAACCACAGCTAGTTATTCAATTTAAACTGAATTAGCCATAATTTCCTGTTATGGGAGGGGTGAGGGGATTTTAGTTGAAGAGGTCCAGAAGGCGGTAGCTTGGTGTTTGATTATATTAAAACAAGTGGTTAGGTGTAGTATGGGAGTTGTGGTTGCCTGTATCTTTATGGTCGTGGAGACTATTGTTGGTTAACAGATAATGAATTCAAAAACGATCACAAAAATCGATTTAACTGCGCGATGAATACCCACACATTCCAGTTTATAATACAGATTCGAATCACTGAATGCCCCAAAATATCGCCAATAAAGTTTGGTTTTAATCTGATTCTTTTGCCGGACTTTGAATCATATTAAAAATATTTCTTCAAAATAGATACAGCGAAACCGAGTCGAGAGGGTCCACTAACTTTGTACGTATTTCACATTTTGCGTGAAAAGCCAGAGCCATAAATCCAGAACGGAAGGTACGATGCGCGCCAACATTGAACTTTTGCAAGATTATTTGATTCTTAAGAGATGTGTGTTCTAATTTTCAGATAGATAGTGACCTTTGGCAGCTTCAACAGAAACATCGGTGGGGAGTCAAAAGGTCGTATCTGGATTTGGGAAATTGTACAGGAGAGCCAAAAATCACACAGAGGTTAAAAATCAAAATGTCTTGTTTCTGAAGCTTCGCTCAAATATTTCTGTATAAAATGTATGTGTAGCCATTTAAACAGTATATTTGCGTTCTTCTTTCGAGCACGGTGGCTTAAAAAAAGAACATGTCGCCATAGTTATGCACTGGTTCAGGGTTGCTAGGCTTTGAATTCTACGATACCTACATGTGCAGGGAAATGTGTTAGTGAAACACAAAGACCACATGTAGTCGTTGTATTGTCATAAACTTTGTATATCATCTGTTAGATACATACAACATTTTATGTTATCTTTCTTTCATCTCGTCCTTAAAATTACCAACAACAAATTACCTTTTTATGACCATCATGTTTTTTTCGGCTTTCATCTTTACAGCTAGGGAACCGTCCTTATAAGATTTGTAACAATGAAATACGACACCGAGAGACCATCAAGTTGTCATCAATGCATTGACAAGATGCCTTGTCGTATCGGATGTTAAAACTCTAGTATTATAAGTTATGAATGGGTAGAAAGTAATGAGCTTTATCCTTGTTTACTGATCAGCTAAATACCTGTGTTGCCTCCATCCATACATTCATATAATATATACATCATTAAGTTAGAGTTATACCGTATAGGTATATATAGACATCATCCTTATATTCTTTTTTTATTTAACATGTTGGATTGTGATGGAAGTGTTATGGGTTTTATTTGATATACGTCTGACTAAACGGTACTTGCTTATAAAATCATATTTGATGACTTCGTTTTTATCCTAGCGATTTATTTGGAACGATAATTATTGGTAGAGTCATATAGGTTCGAATTGCTGAAAGCTGTAGCTGAAGGAATGTGCATTGGGTACTCGGCACTCGGCACATACTAATTAACCCAATCCAAACCATAGTGACCCAGAGTTACAACCTGCCGTTAAGTTGCAGCACATACCATCATAGCTCTCTGATTGTAGTCTGAAACACATAACTCGTTCTCTGATTCCAACGACTGACTTCAAATCATTTTACGCTTTGTGTGCCGTATGTCTAAATACCGATATTGGTATTGGTTTGTTCGATAATAATGCGTCGATATATATATATATATATATACATGTAGCTTCAGGAAGATAAATATTTTGGCTTCCCAAAACTCAAAAACATATAGCCTTATGTATATGCCAGGAATTCATGCAGAAATTCGTAAAGGCCGTGAATGGTTCAGAAAAAAATTGAATGGAGTCATATCTTTCTGATTCTATTCTACGGCAATAGCCACCAAGTTACGAGGTTCGAAATCAGACTTAATTTAGGGAACACATGACGAAACGTTGGAATATTTCGGACCGAAGTGACCCTTTCTCTATCCTGCAGATAAAAGTAAGAGATATCTTTAACAAAATACAAGAAATTCAAAAGAGTGGATAATGGTCTGCTTTAGTCATTGCTCGCTAAATTTACCCTAGATAAGAACTAGACAACATTGTAAGACAAAAAAACATGATCGCCTCAACAAGACCAGCATGCACCCCTGACAACCAATATGTCGTCATGGTAACATCTTTTTTTGCGGACCTGCTATTGTCATCAACCTTGTTTTGATTTACGTATATTTGAAGAGAGGCCGTTTTTATCCATTTCTTTTTTTCAGATAGCATCCATAATTTGAGCAATATGTCGAGAAGTGATTTGGGCCCCCAACCGAGTCCAGATGTAAAAATATTTAAAGTGTTTCTCACTTGTCCCGAATAACCATAGAATAAGTCATGTGAAAGATTTATTTCTACCTAACTGTTAAGCAGAAGCTTTTTTATTGTACGGAAAAAGGAGAACTCGTGGTTGAGAAAGTTAATGATAATTAAATGGTTCATGGATAATGAGCAGATTATGGAGAAGACATGCCATTATAATTAAAAGAGATTTTTAATAACCGTTACTTTATTATTTAGCAGGAGGGCTCAACCTTTTCAAGCATGTGGATTCTACAGAATTCCTTTGCCTTCTTTTCTTGATATTAAAGAGTCGTCAGTTCACATAAAAGAAAACATGCAATGGTGCTGTTAATTATCAAACTTAAAATGCAACACAGAGCTATCGTTGTAGTGACAATAACATTTCAATGCCGCTCAAACAGAAGAAAAACATTTCTCACGTGTATCTTTATGTTGCAATTTAACATTCATAGTTGCTTTTAACCTCTTACTTTCTGAAAGTTAATCAGTGTATAGATTCGGTAGTCGGTGTGGGGTTGTGGATGGGCGTGCTTTAGCTTTGAATTATCAAAGGAGCTATATCTCTATTCTTTGGAACCTAAAATTGACGAAAATCACATATTAATGTAATATGAATATATCGATGCCATAGTTCTGGGAGGTTGTAAGTGCCACTTATGACCCAAATAGCTTTTTTTTGCATAGGATGACTAATCACATTTAGAGGCTTCTCTATGCAAAATTTCAGAACTGTAAGGTCGTAACTTTCATGAAAACATTGCTATTTTAAAAAATGTTGATATCCTTATTGCGTTATTAAGATTGGAATAGGTTTTCCTCTCTTATCTCAAAAACTAAAACCAACAATTTTTGAGACTTAAGACCTTTCAGAACTATGACATCGGTATATAAACTGATTTACATTCATTTTGTAAAATCAGTACCGACAAGGAAACGGGTTTTAGAGACAACAAAGGGGTTCGTCCAGTCTTTTGGAAAAAGGGGTTGGTCTAACCTCGAGAAGAGATTAACTGTTGATTCGTTCCAGGGACGGAGCCTCAATTTTCCATGGAAAGATCAATTGAGCATCCGTTACTTCTTGGCAAAAATTTGATCCTAACAAATTAGATTACTTAGTTCAAGATAAAAATGGTCGACGCATAGTTTAAAAGGTGGATGGTTCACTGTTTAAGTGGCATTAGTTTGAAATCATATATAGTTTGAAATCATAGAATGTTCAACGTTTTGTATAACCGCTTATTAATGATAAGGATTATTAATTATTGATTCAATTTTTTTTTTCGAGAAAATAATAGATGTAGCTTATCTTGTTAAAAATTTATTTTGCTTGGATTTTATAATCCATCTGATTTTGCTGAAAATTATGATTCAAATTATTATACAGAGTGGGGGCCTCGGTGATTTGCTGAGATAAGACACTGCCTCACTTCGCAGAAAAGAGTGGGACGTTAAACTCCTATTCATTTCATTTGGCTGAGTAATTTTATTTTTTTTTATTCTTATTTTGCTGTTAATTATTAGTGTATTTTATTCTCATTTAACAGTGAATTATTGGTGTATTTTATTCTCATTTCACTGATAATTATTGTTGTATCGTATTCTCCTTTTGCTGAGAATTGTTGTTGTATCATAACATGTTGTTGAGAATTATTGGTGTATCATGTTGTTGAGAATTATTGGTGCATCATAGTTGTTGAGAATTGTTGGTTTATCATATGTTGTTGAGAATTGTTGATGTATTATAATGTTGTTGAGAATTATTGGTGTATCATATGTTGTTGAGAATTATTGTTGACATATATTGCTGAGAATTGTTGGTGTATCATATTTTCTTGAGAATTGTTGGTGTATCATTTGTTGCTGAGAATTATTGGTGCGTCATACTTTATCAATTATTAGTGTATGATATTTTGCCGAGGTATGATATTGTGCTGAGAATTATTGGTGTACCATATTTAATGAGAATAACTGGTACATCACCATTTGCTGAGAATTACTAAACTTTCATGTTTTGTGTACATGTACCATATTTTGCTGGTAAATATTAAATTTTGTTTCATATTTTGCTGGCAATTATTGGGGTACCATATTCTGGTAAGTGTTTGTTAGTGATATATATTAATATTAATATATATTTGCGGGGTCTTATTTTATTTCGTTGATAATTTGTTGCTTTATTTAAAGAGAAAATTATAGCTCGTTTTGCAGACAAATTTTGTGTCGAATATTTTGTATCTTATTTAGCTGCAAAATTTAGTGGTGTTTAAGATAATAACATAGGCTATATTTCATATCAAAAATGAACTTACTGAAGATATGGAGGAATATTACAATTCTTTTCTTTAACATATCCAGTAACCAAACCAGATCAATTTTAATTTCTCGTTATTTTAAGCCAAACGTCTGTTTCAATATCGGTGAAAGATGTGCTAACAGTAAAAACAACTACTGGGGCAAAAAGAGGCGAAAAGGTATCAACAAACTGAAAGCTGTTCTCAACAGACGCGTTCCAACTCAAATAACACCAGTAAACCAACAGTTTGGACAAACTCATATCATTTTTAATCCAGAAGTGAGCTTAATTACTTCTCAAAACAAATTTCCTCGCTGATATACAGGATAGTTTAGATCGCCACAGGGACGTCGAACAGTGCTAAAAAACAACGTTCCCGTCGCCATTAATTTCTTTTTCTTTGTTTTTTTAGCGGCACGAGCTGATGTACGCGTGACAGGCGCGAGGGAATTAGAGAAACGTCACCTGTTAGCATTAATCTGTATCTTTTACTTATCATGTAATAGATAGATCGTTACCGGATGTTAAAACTCGTGAAAAACAGGCAGAGATACTTGTAATAATGCCACGAAGAGGCGTGTTCACTTGAACCGTAATCTCGCGAGAATATCAATTATTTTAGAGATCAAAGAAAATGGTGACCCAATCCTAGTACTGTGGTCTTTTAACGGAATTTTTATGAGGAGGATTATGTCGACAGAAAGAAGGTTAAAGCGTATACAAACTATATTGTCTGTCAAATTAAACCATTTAGCTTAAAATTATTTACATTCACCAACTACTATCTGACAAAGAATCGGCCATTCCATATAGTGGGCATACTTAAACAGGTCAAATTCTTTTGAAACGTCCTATATAAATGAGGTATTTATTTCAATTTGGAATATGATTAATTTGACTACTGTTTAAAAGCTTAAACGGTTTCATTTAAAAACAAATCCACAAACTGAAATATTTAAATAAAAAAGACTGCGAGATTCAAATCATTTCAATGTATACCTGTTTAAAGTTAGAATCGCATATCTGTTATAGTTCTGTTGCACAACATACATACCTATATCACTTCAGAGACACAACCGGAGTTCCACAGTGCTCACATTTTATACCCTTGCCATTTCTTGTTTAATTGAAAGTTATGCATTATGCATTTAAATGTGATTATACCAGCCGTTCTTCGCGTGAGCAGAAGCGAGACTGTATAATAAAAATAATTCAAGAATGTCTGTATACATTTAATTTAATTTATTCAATTTGGAAAATGCACAATGTCCTGCAAAACACGTAGGCTTACGCGTTCTGTGTTTGGGGATGAACAGACGTAGCCCCCCCCCTCCAAAAAAAAAAAAAAAATACCACTATAGTATAGGCACGCGACACGCTCTGCTCGACGCCAAAAGAATAATATACCGTTTCTTAATAGGACCCCCTCGTACTCCCATTATATCAGCAAAGATAAACTATGCATTATAAATATAACACAGAATTTCTTAGTAATATTTGAGATTATATTCGAAATTTTCGTGTGTTGCTTTATAATTTATTTCATTTCAAAGATGTTGGGCCTAAGGATAATTTTTTGACAACAGGTGAACGTTTGGAAAGCCAATTATCACGACTACATTTCGTGCCCAATTGATACAGAAAAAAAAGAATGAAAAAAGTAAAATGTAAAATTATATATAGATATACTTTAATATCAATCAGTGAGTTTGCGCACTAAACACAAATTAGGAATGGTTACACATCGGTGCCGTGATGAGTGACAGCAGCATGTAAGCAGAAACATCATGGGATGTCTATTTCACCCGCTTAATTTAATTAGATGTATATTATATTTCAAGACGCTCTTTGAATGGCAAATTGCTTACTTAAGATACGGATCTATTGCACTTTGGAGATTTGGTAATATGGCAGATTATATATTTAGAAGTGGTGTTTCTTGGATGTAGCGAGCATTGTCATTTGTTTTATCAAATATAGCTATAGTTTACATTTGGCAGAAAATATGAAATAGTCTATTGAATCCTCTCCGTTTTCCCAGCATATTATTCAAAAAGGATATTGCAAGGATTAAAACATATGTTTAACAATATAAAATCCCATTTCTCAAAATGACTTAGAATATGACGAATCTGGAATCATCATTTGAATCAATTACTTTTGTGGGATATGAAAATCAAACATCAAAGAGTACAATTCCTTTTTTAAAAAAAAAAAATTTTTTAAAAGAAGCGGTAATGGCATTGGCCTTTACTAATATTATTTCAATTTAGCTTAGTTTGTCCTCTTTTACATAGATCATACATTCACATTTTCGTTAATGTTTCTGTTAAATCTGGATCTGGATTAAAAATAAAATTGTCAATGACACTGTGTTTATGTGTTTTGTAGAGTGACAGTTGTTAAAATGTTAATATAGATTGTCTTTTAGAATTAATACACTCTTTAATTATTTTTTTTTATCAATTGTGCGTATATCTTAGTTTCGTGTGCGCATTAACACTTTTACGGAATAGTTTGATATTCACTAAGATATGGATATTGGGTAATGGTCCAATAAATTTCTAATTACAATAATACAAACCATTATTGATTTTATCTTTCTCATAATTCATGTGAACCAATGAATACTACTTTCTAATTGTCAGATATGTTATATATTATATTACTGGTAATTAACAAAATCTAAGATAATAAACTTGGTCCACAAAATTACCCGTCACATGTAATAAAGGCATACAAATTTGAGTTGTTTTGAAGACAAATAACTATGTCAGTGAAGCTTGACTTACTGTCATGTCCAATAGAAACAATTCAAACTTCTCTAATTATAACGTATATCAATACGAAATCTTTCAAAGTATCTTCATTAATTCTATTATTCAGATTTCATCCATTTATAATCTGTAACCACCATTTACCTGTCATTTTCCCCCTAAAATTAAATTAAATTATAATCATATTAATGATCGGCAATTGTGTATAATATGATGTTTTCCAACCAGCGGTTGAAGAATGTGATTCCAATAAATTATAATGGTTATGTTTTTAGAATTGCGACTAGTGGAAACATAACATGAACACAAATACACACTTTTACATTGAAAGGGTCTACCCATGTAAATATTTATTCCAATGGCTTTGGCATGACAAAACCCAACTTAAAATACGATAACATTACATTTTATTGGATCTCAAATTAATAATTGTCCATAATATCATGTTTTGTATATTTGAAAATTTGTATTCATATATCTTGTTTTGGTTTTCTTTCTTATACTCTTTTTAGAAACCGGGAATACATTTTATACACCTTACTGCCTGTTATTTAATGACGCGTTTTCTTGTGTATTATTGTACGACAGGAACTGTATTTTTATTTTTTCTGTAAAAGTACTTATTTCAATATAGGATAATAGAATGGCTGGAAAACTCTTTTACAATTTTAAAGTAGCCACGGAAAAGGAGTTTAGTCCGTTTCTCACGCCAAAATGATATTAGCGCCTGTGTTTAAAATATATCACGTTTAAAATAAACTTTGTCAAATGGCATTTCACTCCCTTCGAAATCAGGTTCATTGAGAACATTTCTTTGGAGAAAAGCAAAATCAATGGACTTAGTAAATTAGTATATTATATACTTTTATTTGGATATATGTGTTGTTGTTTTTTTTAAAACAACATCCATCAGGTTGTTCAACACGTAGCGCAACGTTTTGACAAGTATTCCCTTATCGGTATCAAGAGCATAATAGTGTGCTCAATCGCTAAATGTCACTCTTGGGTTATATTAAAGATAATAATCCCACGAGGCGTCCCCAATAAGGCTACATCCGAAATACCGAGTCCCAGAAAACGCTTTGCTTATCAATTCATCCCATTTCCACACTTATTCTTCGGTCTGAGAGATTGAGGAAACGTTCCAGACCAATATTCCACAGAGAGAGAGAGAGAGAGAGAAGAGAGAGAGAGAGAGAGAGAGAGGGGTTGTAACGTCGGGTTATTCGCAGTCAAAATGTGGGTGTGAAGCCATACTCCGCGCAGTGTTGCGTCTGATTAGAGGTAATCCAACTACGGATTTCTCGGGCAATTGCTTCAGGAATATGGCGTGAAGCGGGAATTGAATAACTTTGCGCACATATTCATTTCTACTTCGGTTTGGGAGATTGAGGAAACGTTCCGGACCCATATTCTACAGAGGGAGAGGGAGAGAGGGAGAGATGTGTAATGTCCACTCTCGACACAAACTAGGTCATTTCCCATGAGGTTGAACAGGTGCCCCTAGTCCTTTTCGCGTACAACCGGCAAATCGAAACCACGACAGTTTTTTCACATACCTTGTGAAACAGTTGGGATATCGCCTAGGGTATATAACCGTAGTTCTACCTCACTGGAACATATACGACAGTAACCAGTTAAAAATCCAAATGACGGCTGGTCATAATATTAGGCCTAGACCTTAGGGACAGGGAATGCCAGCTCATATGACGTCTTATGTTCGGTAGGGTCTAGTCTCTAGCCTCTATTGTATAGTTGCATGAAAATGACAACAGAATTTATTGCTTTTCATTATGCCATTACGCAAGTTTAGAGTTGAACGGATTTTGATTAAGAAATGTTGGCTATCTTCGCTTCGCTAGCACATATTCGAATATGAAGTGCATACATTCTTATTGATGCATAGCAAACTTGATGGGAAGTCAGAAAAGTAATCATCCCCATTCGCCTTTGATTCCGGTGCCGACGAAATCTAGTTGCTTAAGGAATTGTCTCTGGGCGGACGACGTCCACTGCCAGTTCCTATCCGACCTTATATAGCTGCAATATGAAAATACGGTAAAACACCGCTCTTCCCCACACTGTTCTCATGCTGTTTTCGAACCCTAACTTTGTCACTGTGATTCTGCATTTTCCTCAAAAAGGAATCATTTCTCACTATATTTGACAAAATTTATAAAAATTCCACCTCATTTTTCAAACGAAATGTAGCGATGAAATAAACATGCGATTTTGTGTTATGTTTTTAATCGCAGAATACTACGTGTTGAATCATTATAAATGTCTGAAAGCTGTGGCAAGAAATGATTGCTGTGGCAAGAAATGATTCCTTTGGCGACTATAGCAGAATCAAGATAAAAAAATAGTAGGTAAGAATTCCTAAAAAAAAAAGCTTTAGTTCAGAAGAGGGGAAGGGTGTTATTTTCATATTGCAGCTATACATGTATATAGGGCCGCATAGGAGCAGCCTGTGTACATAATCCGCGAAGAGATGTTCCTAAAGGAACTAAACGAAATCGTGACGCACATGGCGACGCTGGTGTAGTCTTGCTCAGTTCAAGAAATTAGACACAGCAACAGAAGATCACGAATACGAATGACGGACGCATCCATCTTTGATATGAATGACCTTCACTTCTGTTTGTTATGTGCAGAGTTCTAAAATACCTATTGTTTATAATAGACAGCAGTCAGGCTTCTTGGGGGTGGGGGGAAGGGGCGCCGGTGGGGCTTCTGAGGACGCCGATGTACCTACACTTCAAGGTTCACGGCGAACGGTACCGTAGACTTGTCCCCCCCCCCTTCGCTAGGGTGCCCCCAAACTCCCAGAATATTTTGGAAAATAGAGTTTGTACCTGAAAATGACGGACAATTTCGAAAATCATGTTTTCCGATTTTTTTTTGAATGAAATACTTTGACGAAACGACATTTTTACACGACAATTTTAATGGCGTGGTGTTGTCGGGTGAAAATGTCGGGATGTCGGGTTAAAAAATGTCGTGATGTCGTGTTTTCGCCTAAAGAAGGGCGACATCACGGCATCACGACATGATAACAATCAGCCACCACAATACCCTGATAAAATAAAAAATAATTCTGATTAATTCTAGCAGCGGGTTATTTTCAAGACCGCAGTATTCAAAAGTCTTGATCTACATATTATTTTCTGTACTTTATTACTTTATAGCTCTATTTGCAATGGAATGTCGATTGAAAAAATCAAAATAGAAACAAATAAATAATATTATAGACGAAGGGAGGGAACTCCAGGTAACACTGTTGTTTCTACACCATTGAAAATTGTGTATTTTTTTTTTTAAAAACTATATTGATTTTGGTATGTTTGCACTCCAATCCGTCGTAATTCCAGCAAAGATATTCGATAACGATTTCTACATGACTTTTTTAGGTCTGACTGTAGGCTACACTAACACTAAGACAACAACAAAATTTGACTTAAACTCCAAAAGCGAAAAAATTAAACATAGTTTCTGAAGTCCTAATGAATGTAGCCTATCGAAGCAAAGATATAAGCTAAAGACACCTACTCACGAGCGAATTAATGAAATAAAAATAAATCATAATATATGTTAGTTCCGAAATGACCGAGTTTGTGGAGATGTGGCCCCAAGTTCACAAAGCATTTGCTCAACTTTTAATCACGGTTTATGAGAAATATCTTTGATCCAGATTGACCAGAAACACAAGAGTTTGCAAATAGTTTCTTATTGGGATTTTTGATACATTAAAACAACAACAGTTTGATAAATAGCTATATTTTAGTTAAAATAAGGCGAACAATTTTGAGAAAATTTTCAACTTAGGTCTGAGAATGCTTTGTGAACTCGGGGCCAGGTCAGAGGAAAGGAAGGGCTGAACAATCGTGACTAGAATAGTAATACTTACTTACTTCCCTTTGATAATTTCTAGCAGACGGAAAATGGCTTCGAAGAAGAGTGGCTGTAATTTGGATCCCTCGACTAAACACAAAAAAGAGGACACTGAGGATATGGAAATACTTTCTCTTCAGCAAAAACTAGATTTGATCGATGATGAACTTCATAAATTACACATGTTTTGTATAAATTCAGGATACAATCCCTCTCAAATCGAACAGTTTGCAGAACCACTTTCCAAAAAAGTTAAAGAAGCGAATAGAAAGAAATGGTTAAAACTTTCCATGAAAAGCTGCTTATTTCTTTGTGCGTCGTGGTTTTTATTCAGCACTGATCCAGGCAACAAATTAATTTGTACCATTGGAAGAAGGGCAGCTATTCAGGTTATAGTATTACAATTTTTGACAAATGAAATAAAGTACTAGGACTAATAACTAATAATTAAATAATATCAATATTATTAATATTAATAATATAAAATAGGCTAAGTACTAGTACTAGTAGTACCTAGCCTATTCAAAAGTCTTGATCTACATATTATTTTCCGTATTTTATTACTTTATAGCTCTATTTGCAATGGAATGTCGATTGAAAAAATCAAAATAGAAACAAATAAATAATATTAATTTTGATAAACCAAAAAACTCATATTTGATTTTGAATTTTGATTGGTCAAGCTAGGGTAAGAGAGTGTAGGCTATTCTATTGGTAAGTGCTACATACAAATCTTGTTAGATTCTTATAGTGGACCCTAGCTTAGAGGTCTAGTTCCATTTATTTAAATTAAGCTTGAGATAGGAATAGTGCATGGCTATGATGGCTGAAAACAACTTAGCTACACTTTGCCATTTACCGTACCTTATTATTCGTTAGGCTAGATCTTCATGGAAGTAGACCTATAGATTTATGGCAAAATTGATTTAATGAACGACTAATTCGATTTCAGTAAAGACAGACTGAGACTACCATGATGACATAGAATCTAAACTGGATTTAATCATACTATATTGAAGGGATGGTCAGTTGAGCATGAAATTAAATTGAAACCGATTGGCTCTGTAATGCCAATTTCTGGAAAACGATATTAGGCAGTAAATCCAAGTTAACCAGTTACTGTTTAATAATTTTTGAACCGTTACATTTACAGCCTTGATCTACAAAGTACAAACCAATTTTATATTTTAGCAACTAAATTAAGCATTCGGAATAAGCTCAATAGATGTAATATTGAATTATTTTTTTAAATTCCAGATTATGCCAATCTATGATTGGAGTCAATTATATTATGTAGACTGTCTGTTGGAAAATCCTTTACATGAATCTCAGATGAATCCTGTGCTGAAAGATTGTTATGTAAGTTGAATGAAATGGTTGAAATCTGAGTTTCTATATACAGTATAAACATGTAGTACGGTTTGCTGCGTGCTCAATCCACAAAATTGGAGACAAAAGCTAAATACTAAGCATATGAAATTCATTATCTAAAATTGTAGTCTTTTTTGTTGAACATATGATTATGATTATTACATAAATAATTAATTTTGCAGGCATGTGAGAATCAAAATGAAATTTCTCGTGTCAAGAATATAAAAGAAGAAGATTTAATACAGAAATATATTAAGCTAGATAAACCAGTTATTGTAGAAGATGGATTATCACAGAATGATCACCAGGAATTTACAGTTGAGTTTCTAGCTAAAGTAAGTATCTGTTTTACATCAATCCAATAGGTATATGAGAAAGTATAATAGATTCTGAAATAAACAGGCTAACTTTCTTTTGACTTTAGAGATTGTCATTGGTCCGTTTCTCTAAATGATTCGACTATAGAATGAAAAGCATAAGAATTATGGTAGATTAAATTTTAAAGCAATAAAAACTGTTGACATTTTCTTTAGGAATAGGATATATAATATGATTAATTTGATCCAAGTTTTGCTGATTGTTTTGAATTCATTTTTTTTCTTTTTTGTCATTGTTGACTTGGAAATATATTTCAGATATTTGAAAATAGCATGTATGACAGTTGTGATTTTAATTGTAATGTAAAAGTTAGCGGTCACAGATCCTTTTTGAAACAAGTGGCTGCCCATGAACATCCACAGTACTTTGCATTTTGGTAAGCTAGAGGAGAATGGTTCAAGTACAAATAAAGTATAATGTTGCTGATATGAATATTGAAGTATCAAATAGACCCTACAAAATACTACATGAATAAATTACTCATGTCAACAGAATTTAGTTTTGGGCATCTCTCTACTTGAAATATACAATAATTTTCATTGCTAAGGAATATTGTAAAAAGAATTAAGATATAAAATTTAATCATATTTATACTTGTTTTTGCATTGTATTTTGTCATAAAATACTTAAATTAATTCCAATGCAAAGTAGGTTGTTTTACAACTTCGTGTAGATGACTGCAGTCTTTCTCATAGACTCATTTATTGGAGATATCATGTTACCTCATGCAAAGAGCTTAAATGTACTGGTACATTATTTTTTTTCAGGAAGAATTGTTTTGAAGACTCTGCAAGAGAATTACGATACTACTTTAAGAAACCATATTTTTTATCATCTGTAGTAGAGGTAGCAGAAACAAGTTGGATTTACATTTCAAAGAACTATACAGCAAAAAAGCCTAAGCCAGTATGTTATTTTAAACCCTAAAGTAATTGTTAATTATTGAGGATATTATAAAGTTAGAGAGACTAAAATATGGTTCAATTTAATTTCTAAAATTTGCTTGCGGCAGCAGCATGTATGGGTCTTTAGCTGTAGGATGAAACCGGAGAAAACCCATGAGGTTGGACAGGCAACACTAGATAATCAATGTGCACGTGCAAGTATGATTATAGTGAAAATATATTTACACCGTCTGGTGATTTTGAAGAATGAGTGGACAGTTTTGAAAATATTGCGTGAGCTTTCCTCGTCGTTGATTTCGTGCAATAAAACGGTAGTGTTTCAATAAATATTCGATAGATTATTTAGTGTATTACTTCAGGCATCTGAATATAAGGAGCAATTCAGTAAAAAATGTTCAGTATCTTCAATTTATAGCTGAAGTTAAAATATAGATTATGAACTCTTTTTACAGATCCTTGTTGATGGTCCAATGGTCATATTAATGCAGATGGTGGGCACTGTAGATGTTCTGCTATTTCCTGATAAAGTCTGCGAAGATGTATGTCCAGAATTAAGAGAAACTTTGCATGGAGGAGAAATATGTAAGTTCGTAGTTGGTTAGAATGGTAGATAGATTTTTACCCAAAAATATTTGGAATCTTACTTTTTTTTATTCAGAATGAATTTTGAAAATCTTTTCCAAACCTTTTGAATTATATTGTTGTGTGTCTTAGTTTCTCTGATGAATTATTTTAATATGTAAGTTAAAAATTTATATTCTTATTGGAATGCAAAATTTAAGAAGAAAACTCAGCTCTTTGTGATTTGTGCAGGTTTTAGGCCATGGGGAAATTAGGAAAATTTATCAAGTCTCAACCTCTGTAGAGTTGTAAGATACAGATGTAGTTTTCCTTGAATATTTTTTTCACATATTTATATCTCATATACATTTATTTTCTTCCCTTCTTTTTTTTTTTTTTTTTTTTTTTATACATATATACCACATATCAGAAGGTGTAAAAAAAGCTTAAATCACAGTGTTATAAATAAAGACATTATTTTGTTATTAAATAAAACGAACTTGATAAATTGCCAATTCAGTTCCTACATGTCATTTCACGGCTGAGTAAGTTATTATTGACTCAATCTAGTTGTGTCTTTTAATATTGTCAGGTCTTGTAATAGATATTGATTAACAGAAATCTAGAAGAAAAGATTGTCTGCTTGTCTCAAATAGAAGAACATGTAACTGCATAAGGGAAGGTCACCCGACACCCATACTCATGGAGTCATGGACAACCTTAAATTTTGGTCCCAGATTATAATAAAAATTGTGAAATGCCACATATTTTCCTACAAGTGTATTAAAGAAAATGCTCCTTGTTTGTGGTTTAAAGGAGACATATGTTTAATTATTTTATGAAATATATAATTTGATTTCAGTATTGGTAAATGATTTTTTGTGGATAATTGATTACTACCCTAATGGAGAAAGTGAAAGTATTGGAATTGGATTGACAGGAAGCTTTGATTAGGTGCACTGATGTAAACAAAGAAAACACTATTAATGGAATCACTATGTAGAACTAAAACCATGTTTACCTGTTTCATGGGAATCATTGTGTAGAACTAAGAATGAGTAAACCCTTTTCATGTAATGTGAATCAGTTTGTAGAACTAAAATAATGTTAACCCGTTTCATCATAGTTTCATGTGAATCATATGTAGAACTAAAATGATGCAAATCTGTTTTAAGGGAATCATGTTAACCTGTAGAACTAAAAGCATGTTAACCTATTTCATGTGAATCTGTGTAGGACTAGAATGAAATGAAATGGAGTTTAACGTCCTACTCTTCTGCACCTAAGACGGGCATATGCCATACAGTGTGCAATGAGGGAAATTTTGCCCTGGCAGCGGCGCTACGGCCTACTCTTATATCAAATTCCCACTGCCTTGGGATCTTTTACGTGCACGCCAATGTGTACATGGGACCTCGGTTTTCCGTCCCATCCAAACGACTTGACAGCTGTCCTTGTCAGGCCCTCCGTTCTGCACCACTGACAAGGGGAAACCACTCTGGAAAATCGAGATGAACTTTCTCGGACAATGCAGGGATTGAACACCCAACCTCCAGGCTGGCGTAGAACTAAAAGCATGTGAACGTGATTCATATGAATCATTATGTAGAACAAACGCCATGTTAATCAGATACATATGAATCATCGTGCAGAACTAAAAGCATGTTTCATTCCAAAAGCATTAAAAAGTCTGAATCATTTGAATTCATAGATTTTCTAGTAGCATTGTTTTTTTCACTATCAGGATCAGTCTTGAAGAGTTCAATCATGACATTTCTACATGGGTGTCATTTGAAATTCAAAAGTATATTGCAAAGGGTATTCGTCTAGTAAGTTTAATATCAAAATGTTCTTTAATTCGGTCGCCTAACCTTACTGTGATGAAGCGTGTTCAAGTAATGATGTCAGAAACAGTGATGAAATTACTAATGAAATTACACTTGATTTAGAGTGAGATAAAAGTGACAAATTGAGACCCTGCCCTATCCCTTTCCCGACCATGAGCAACTGAGAAGTGTTTTGCCGATCGTTCCTTGAAAAAGGGGCATGGCCAGTTTTTCTTACCATAAATCGCAATGATTTGGCTAATTCAAAACTCATTGGAAGACCACCGGGATGTTTTTATTAGGAGTTTTGTGGAGATGTGTTTCCATTCAAGTTTCTGAACACAATACAGGATAGAATTCTTATTGGAATTTTTTACAACTTAGTATTTTAAAACTTGCAAGATTTGAATGGAGCCTCTCTCTATGTTTTTAATTTAAAATTTTGTAAGTTTATGCCGCTATCATCACAAAAGAGTGTTTAGAATTATATATTTAAAATTTAAAACTTTTTTGTTTTTTAACTTTTATCATGACCTTTATCATGAAATTTTTGTTTATGTGTTGTTTGTTTACATATTGTTTAATAAATGTTATTTGTTTTATATAAAAAAAAAAATATCTGATGTTTTAGTTTGTAAATTTATTAATGGTGTAGTGGGAATGTTCAGGGATAGATGAATATTTACAAAACAAATAATAAATTGTGTGTCCAGGCAACGCAGGCCTAAGATTGAAACCATTTTCCAATCAATACTGCGGCACTGCTCCAACATTGTTTGGTTTGGAATAAAATAAAATTTAACTCCTTTACATGGTAACAACTCCTTTACATGGTAACACACTTATGTTCATTATTTTGATACAGTTAACAGGCGCGGATCCAGAGGAGGGGGTCCAGACCACCCCCCCCCCCCCCCCCTGCTCAGACTTGAAAAATTTGTATGCGATTTTATTGGCGATTTTTAGACCTATAATTTTGGAATTTACCTTCAGGAAATACGTCAGAATGCACCAAATTGAATCTAATTTACCAAAATTTTCTGGGTAAGTGCCCCGAAACCCCCCGTTAATTGTTTGAGCGCCTTCGGCGGTGGCAGCGGTGGGCATTGCCCACCGCAATTATCAAACCTAGACACCCCCCTGCAAAAAATCCTGGATCCGCGCCTGGTTAACTTGTAAGGAGAACAGTTTAGCCAGTGATGCAGGACAAGGGCCCTGACAAGAAACAGTGTCTAGTTGTTTGGATGGGACAAAAGCGATGTCTTTTCATATTGGCATTGACGTGAAAGAACCCTGGCCTTTGTCTTGACAATTAGAACACTATTACCATATGGGCAAAATCCCCCCCCCCCTTATAATCATTAATCCAGTTGGTGCTGGAAAGTAGGACTTTAAAAATCTCGATTTCATTCCCCCAGTAATTGAAAGTCACCAACATGGCTATGAAATGTTAGATCTTGATAAAAAAAAGATATTTTTAAATGACCAAATATTTTGTTATAATTACAAATAAGTGTATTTTTAAACCAAGATAAAACCCGCAAAAAATATGATTTGAGCATAAGCTGATCATAGATAAATGTATATTATTAAGGTATAATTAATACCCGGGAAATTTAACTGACTCCATCTGAAAGAATTATAATCTAGGGGAGACAAATTATAAAGGATGAAAAATGGATTTGTTTCCCCTACACTACCATGAAAATATACTGAGCATGCGCCGTACAATATAGCGGGAAATATCAATAACACAGAAAGTTGACATTGTTTTCATAAAAAAAATAGATACACTTTAATAATTATATATTTAACTTGGTACATTTTACATAGGTCTTTTCATCAATGAAATATGGTCGGAGTTATAATAGAGGAAAGAGGAGAACATGAGGTAAAATTAGAGGCGAAGGCCGAAACACAATTCAATTCTGAATAATAATATAATATCAGACGTAGACTTATGAGAATTATTAATACAAAGTCACGCCCCAACTGTGGACTCTCTCTTGAGTGAGGACGTGCACTCGTGCAGCCCTAGATAACAGACCTATTACTATTTTACTATTTAATTGTATAATATAATTTTTTAGGCAAGTAAAACGAGTGATGTAAAAAGTGATTGTGATAAAACAGATAGTGGAATGGATGACGAATCAATTAAAACGGACAGTCCTTTAACTGCAGGTAAATATTCATGATTGGCTTATCAATTTAAACATCAACTTTTGAGGCATCAGTTTTTCAAAAATATGTGTGGCTCGGGTAAGTATGATACTGACAAACTAAACAAGTCGGTCCCAGGTTTTTATCCCAATATTGCTGACTGAGAAAGTTCTTTGGTTTTTTTCCAGTCAGTTTTCTCCTGTCCGTGGGTCACGATGTAGGGCCATGCGAAAAAAAGTGTATTGTTTTTATACGCTTTTCCTTGCCAGGATAATTTTTTATACCTTTTACATGACACATGTACTTTCTCTTTCTGTAGATTCTGATAGTGATGATGAAGTGATTGTCACCAAGAAACCAAAGAAAAAGGTGATTAGATGTGTGTCATATATACAATTACAGTATATTCTTATTTGTTGTATATATTTTTCTCTTCAAAGTAATTCACAGAAAAGCATTGAAGCAAATCATAGTAAAACACTACAATATAGAAATCCATTGTTTGTCAACTGAGACAACTCGAATGATCATTGTCAATGTGAATAAACTGTAGACTGCAGTACCGAATTCAGGATAATTTTATATTCGGTTGATCATTCAAGTGTTTATAATGAAAGATAGGCCTTGCATCCAGTATCTTCCTCTCTTTTTGTTGGGACTGGATTGTAAATATTACATAAAATATTTACAGTACGCCTCATTCCATAAACTTTAGTTAAACTTGAAGCATTTTGACATCCTCTTCATGATTAATGTACAACCCTTTCCAATAGTTTTAACTAAAAAATTTTTTTCTTTTGTTTTGAAAATTAAAGATGATTATGGAAGATAGTGATGATGAAGATGATGATAGCAATAAGAAAACAGAAAGTTTAAAAGATAATGCCGGGGAAAATAGTAAGTTCATAACTGAAGTTGACTTGATATTTGATATTTCATTCAAATGTTTGATTTAATGCAGGATGTCTAGAAATAACAATTTTAGTTGTACCTGACAAAATGTCGGGCATTGATGAATTAGTATTTATCTTATATTTTGAACTTTTTGTCAGACATATTCAAATATCAGTAAAAACACTGAAAAAAGACAAATATGTGCCAGACAAAATGCTAGATTCAGCATATTTATTGACAGACTTTTGGCAATCGAGAGGGATGTGTCGGATAAGAAAGAACAAAACAATGACTGGTTTAATGTAAAAATATTTATAACCTCAAAAATATTTTCTTCTATAGGCAATGATACAGAGATTTTTAGAAAGACAAAGGTTTGTTGAATTGATTCTTTTCAAATCCATGATAACTGTAATACTTTTATATGCCTATTTTGTATTGAATTTATTTTCATTCTTAAAACAGTAGACTAAACAAAATGTTTCAGTTTATATGAAATTGTTTGCCGTTTTTTAATGTTATTATTGTGATATTTTGAAACAGAGTGCTAATGAAGTCCTAGATGAAGTGATGAATGATATAAACAATGGTGATACTGTTGAAAGTGGTGAGTAAAAGTTCCTTGCAGTTGAGAGCCTAAATATAAAACAGTTGATTAAAAAATATATTTTAACTATAATCGACATAAATAGATATGAATGAAGCAACAATTGATGGCCTCTATCGATGATATAAACAATCTACATGTAGCTACACCTGTACATGTTGGTAAAATCTTTTGATGCGCTTCAGTTTAATCCGTTTGAATCAAATCCGACAGATTATCTACATTTGACATTTTAGTTTTGTTCTGTTAATTGAAAGTTAAATTATTGATTTTAGTATCGATTAAATTAGATATTGGATAAAAGTATGATATTCCATATGGCTTAGGTAAAAATATATGATTGCTTTGTTGAGAAATTATCTTTTATTTACAGAATCTGAAACGGATCTAAATACGGAAGTCAAGGCTTCAGAAGATAAAACAGATAGAAAATCAGAGGTAAAGTTGTTACTCAGTGTTCATCTCAGGCTTTGTTACTTTCATTAATTAACAGACTAATTAATTACTTAATAATGGAAGTGAAAGTAATATATAAACCCAACATTATCTAATCGAGATGGACCATTTTAAACTACACAACAGTAGCAACCCAATACTTTTCCATGATTCTCAATGAATTTCAACAATTTGCCTACAGTGGATTAAAACTAAACTAAACTATATGACACCCAAGTTGTAGTTTTTGTGTTCCATATCTTTCAAAGAACGCTAGAGAGTATTAAACCTTGGTTCATTGGGGGAATGCCTGAACTGAGTTTGATGGTGAACATCGTTTGCTTAGAGATAAGCATTTTTATTGATCAAGACATTGGGCAACAACTTCAATTATTGTAGCTGTTCATTAGGGTCTTTAGTTTTTTAAAACCGTATCATGTGAAACATTTAAACTTGCTTATAAATTAATTTTTGATAGATTTGTTGTTTTTTTCACAGAAACTGGTGTTTGATAATGATATATTTGATGCTGAAGAATCTAGTGATGATGATGAAGAAAAGGATAAGAAAGAAAATGATAATAATTCCGGTAAGCTAGAATTATACAAAAAAATGAATATTTATGACGGCGGTTTCTCATAAAAATTTATTAACACTAATGTTTAAAAGCACAAAGATTGGAATTTTCTTTTTTATTATTTGTCTGAACATGAATAGCATGTATAGCTGCAGAATTAAAGTTTGTTAGGTTTTGCTATGCAATTCAAAATTTTATTTGTTCATGTTAAATTGGATCAAAGATGGCATTGCCGCTGAAAATATATACCAGTACTAAACTGTAACAGTCTCCTATCCAAAAACTGAAAAGCTTTGAGAGAATGTACAGATAAAGTAATATTTTCTTGCAAGCATTTTGGTTACACATATGGTTATTTCTAATTTAGAATCAAGTGATGGAGAAGGGGATGAAGGATTTGATGAAGATAATTTAGATCCTAAATTATTGGCTAAGTTAAAGAAGTTAAAGGTAATTTGTTGTTTCAAAACCTTTCTTTACTCTATATTTGACAAAAAAATACACAACTTCATTGGTTAATCATGAAATGCTCATCATGTAATTAGATTACAAAATATTTTTGTAGGGAGCTGGTAAACAACTAACACGTGAAAGTAAGCAAAGAAAAGCTAAAGATGCAGCATTAAGTATACATAGTGAATCACAGAGAATATTGCGAGGTAAGTTCTTATTACATATATTGTTATTTTTATACGCCCACATGGAAATGTGGTCGTATATTGCCGTCGCCCCCGTCCGTCCGTCTGTCGGTCCGTCGGTCCGTCCGTCCGTCCGTCTGTCGGTCCGTCCGTCCGTCCGTCCGTCCATCGTCCACAATTTCTTGTGAACGCTCTAGAGGCTAAAGTTAATATCCGATTGACTTTAAATTTATACACGGTGTTTAAGGTCGTGAGATGAAGAAGCCTATTGATTTTCAGCGATATCCGATAATTACTACCAGAGTTATGACCCTTGATCACTTTGAAAAATCTTGTGAACGCTCTAGAGGCTATAGTTGATATCCGATTGACTTTAAATTTATACACAGTGTTTAAGGTCATGAGACGAAGAAGCCTATTGATTTTCGGTGATATCTGATAATTACTGCCAGAGTTATGACCCTTGATCACTTTGAAAAATCTTGTGAACGCTTTAGAGGCTAAAGTTAATATCCGATTGACTTTAAATTTATACACAGTGTTTAAGGGCATGAGACGAAGAAGCCTATTGATTTTCGGTGATATCCGATAATTACTACCAGAGTTATGACCCTTGATCACTTTGAAAAATCTTGTGAACGCTCTAGAGGCTAAAGTTAATATCCGATTGACTTTAAATTTATACACAGTGTTTAAGGTCATGATATGAAGAAGCCTGTTGATTTTCAGCAATATCTGATAATTCCTGCCCGAGTTATGACCCTTGATCACTTTGAAAAATCTTGTGAATGCTCTAGAGGCTAAAGTTAATATCTGATTGAATTTAAATTTATACACGGTGTTTAAAGTCATGATACAAAGAAGCCTATTGATTTTCAGCAATATCCGATAATTACTGCCAGAGTTATGACCCTTGATCACTTTGAAAAATCTAAAGTTAATATCCGATTGACTTTAAATTTATACACACTATTTACGGTCATGATACAAAATAGCCTATTTATTTTCAGCGATATCCGATAATTACTGCCAGAGTTATGACCCTCGATCACTTTGAAAAACCCTGTGAATGCTCTAAAGGCTAAAGTTAATATCCGATTGACTTTAAATTTGTACATAGTGTTTAGGGTGATGAGACGAAAAATCCTTTTTGATTTTCAGTGATATCTGATAATTTCTGGCACTTGATCACTTTGAAATATCTTGTGGACAAAGGCCTTGAGACAAACCATCAAAACTATTCTAATCATTTCTGATAATTATTTAATGGGCTATTACTCGTAATAAGATTATCATGTGTTGTAAATGTTCTCCTTACTGATAAAAGAAACAATATGCGACAATCCTTGTTGACTGCCCGGACGACTTAGCTGTTGTGGGCGTATGTTTCGTTGCCTGGCAACCTATCTTTTATTAAAACTAACCCAGAATTATCGCCGACGTAAAGTTTAAATAATGACTTTCAATTTTAGTTTTCAATTTGCGACATTGGCAACTGATACTATAGCAAGAGTTTATGGCCTACCAAAATATTTCAGCAGAAATTGATTCAACTATCTTACTATACTGCTACATTGTTGTTTATAAAAACCCACCTCAAATGATAATCAGAAACTTTAACTAAATGCTTAATTATACTTTTTGATAGAAAGAGTTTTCTCCATTCTGTAGTTTTTGTGTAATCAGCTTTTCCACAGTCCATAAAGAGCATACACAAATTAAATATCTGATAAAAAAGATATAAGCTTATACAAATTTAATAATAACTTTCAAGATTCCTTACTGTAATCTCACTTTTGTGAGGAGATCGTTAATTGTCCCCGAACTGCCCACTGTCTGTCGGCCTGTTGTTTTAATGATGTGTTCAATTTTTTCAGAATCTGGAGTTAATTTACCATATCACCAACCAGCTCCCAAATCATTAAATGATTTTTTGGCAAGAGCTAGTAAGAAACAAGCCCAATACAAATGTTTAAAAAGTATTAGAGACAATAAGTAAGTAGTTCTATTAGAAACATTTTTTTTTATAAAATTAAAAAATTAGTTAGCAGCAATTTATGGGCCTCCAAGCCTATTACAATGGCACAGAGACTTATTTTCCTATTGACTTATTGGCCACTGTATGTAGTCAGTGATTTCACAGTGTAGTGCACATACCAACATTTATTGGAAATTAAATATTGTTTTTCTCTATCTCAAATGTAATTTCAGAAATGCTAAAGTTATTGAAGAAACATTATCAGAGAAAAAAGAACCTGTCACCACCCAGATATCACCTAAACCATCATCTAGTAAAATAAACACTTCATTTGACGATTTATCTACTGCTGAAACCTCTAACAAAAGTCAACAAAAAACTGAACAGTCAACTGTTAATACTTCTGAAGCAAGTGAAACTCTTTTAGCATTTGATAGTGGAGATGAACTACCAGACATTTCAGGAGAATTACCAATTAAACCTATTAGTAAAACATCAGATTCTGAAAATCCAAAGTTGATCTCAAACTGTAATCTAGAAACAACAGATGTGACAAATAGTGCTATTGTTAACAAAAATACCAATATTGTGGACAGTATGGATTTTTCATCAGACTGTCTTAAAGATGACAGTGATGATGACGAGGTTCATAAGGTCACAGAGTGCTCAGAAGAAAATGTGATTTCAAATACAGAATCAAACAATGTGGTTTCTAAAACTCCTAAACAGCTGATACTGTCTCGCTTAAATCTAAATATTGAGGACATGCCCAAACTTAGTGGGGATACCGAATCCATTATTATTTTTGAAGAAGAAAATGTTACTCCGAAAAATCCTGAATTGTGTAAATTTATGGATCGGTTTATGGAACATTCAAAGAAAAAAAAGAAACTTAAATCTAAAGATGTTGATATCAGGTATAATTGTTTTTGTCATCGGGGGGCTTGGGATGGCCTAGTGGTCCAGAGTGCCGTGCTTCGACCTCTAGCTGGCCGGTCACCTCTGGTTTGCGGCTGTGGTTTCGATCCCTGGTGTGAGCGTATGTGACATGGAGATAGGGGTGTCTTCTCAACCTCGTGGGTTTCCACCGGGCACTCCGGTTTCCTCCCACTGCTAAAGACCCCTACGCGCAAGGGAATTATTGAAATAAAATCAAACAATATGTTAGTCCTGAAATGAGCTAGTTTGTGCCGAGTGGACGTTAAACCCCATTTCTCTCTCTCTGTTTTTGTCATCAATATTTTAATTAAGTATATTTGTGCTGATAGAACTGAAGTTAATATGCCTATCTCCCATACTGTACCTCATATGCAAAGTAGGCTACTGCATTATATGTTAATAATCTGTTTATAGATATATAGTTTAATATGGATTATATTTGTATTTTGTAGTATTATTCAGAAAGAAAGTGATGGTATTAATAAAGAGGAATTGAAATTAAATTCATTTACATATCATGTAGAGGAAGAAGAACCTGTAACGCCTGATTGTGAAGTACCAGGTATGTATTAGAAATTAAATGAAATGCCATGAACAGAATTTTCAAGCTTTAAATCCATGATGCTGTGAGGAGTTTGGTAAGTCAGACCTTTTCTGAGAAATATACACAGTGCTAGCCAATTCAATGTGAAACTTTCAGTACTTATTACTAACTATTTTAAAAAATTGTCCTTGTTCAATATTTACTTATTATTAAAATTTCGTTTTGTTCTTACTGGTAATTTCTTCTTTACATTTTAGGAGCCAAACTTCTATCCTTAAAAGAAAAGTTACAAGCAGCTATGAAAGTAAAAAGAGAACAATCCCGCCAGAAGAGACAAGAGATGTATGCTTTAGAGAATGAAGAAGGTTTTGATGTTAGTGGTGATGAAGAATGTATTTTAGATGATGATGCTGAGATGACAGATGGTTCAGATACTGATGTAGAAGACGATGAGTTTGATAAACAGTTTGGTGATGCAGAATTTGATGATGAGGAACAGGTATTGAAAGAAATGTTTTGTTTTATTCATTGTCCATTGTCTAATCATTCAGAAACATCTCATGGCATTTAATCCATCTAAAAATACTAATTTCAAATTTGATTGTTTATTCATTAGTTTGTCATTTTGTATAATTGCGAAAATTTGACGTCAGATCGTTCAATTTTACAAATTTTATTATTATGTAGGTAGAGAATCCTTTTGCTGATGATGAGGCTGAAGAAGACAATGATGATGGTGGGGAAGAAACAATGAAATTACAACTTGATACATCAGATGAAGAAGATGGTAAATAGACCTTTAATTAGTTTATTGATAATGATTAAAAGTCAAATGGAAGAATTTATAAACTACCTGATTTACTATAATTGATAAATATCTTTCTAGAAAATACAATAAATATGTTACTTTCAGATGAACCAATAAAGACATACAGATCACAAAAAAATGCTGTTATTAGTGATGAAGAAGAAAGTAGAGATGCTGGTATTCAAAATATTGATGCCAATGGTATGATACCTTGAATTTATTACAAATTGTTTTGGGTTGTAGAAAATGCAGCGTTTTACAGCCTTTACTTTTAATAACAAATTCAGTTCACAGTAACTTCATATAACATTGATAAAAAAAAAAGGTTACATTTTAATATTTATTTCCCAAATTATTAAAATTAGATTACAATTTATTTTGTTAATGTTTCTGACTGATACTTTATATTTTAATGTATCCTACTTTTTATAACAATCTTATTCTGCCAGTGATAGTTCTCTTTTTTTCAACCAGCTCTATTGTAACACTAAACAAATCAGAATCATGCTGATGTGTGCGTGGGTATTAAACCCCCATAATTCGTCACGGAAAACACAATCCTATATGGCTATATACCAATGCAAACAGTGATTTGTCAATAATTTTATTTTGTGAATGAACATAGAATACTGTTCTGATTATAATGGGGATGGTGGATGGCCGAATAGTTAGCGTGTGCATGCTTTATCATTAAGCCTGTCATAAAGTCAACTGGCATGGTTTTGATTCCCTGGTTGTATATGACAAGGAGCAGGGTCGCCTGTCCAACCTTGTGGGTTTCCTTAAGGTCCTCCCACTGCTAAACACTCCAACACACCACCAAATTATTGAAATTTGTGTCGAGTGGATGTGAAACCCCATTTCTCTCTCACTCTAATAATTATAAGATATTTTTTAGATGATGATGATAGAGAAGATGTAGAGGCTGCGGAACTTTCTCCTCTTTCTAAACATCTCAATAGTCATACACCAGTAAGTCTTACATACATTTATACATGTGTCCACTTTTATTTGCTGAAAAGAATATGAAATATTTTCTATGGTAATATAATGTGATAAAATTCATCAAACTTATTTTGAATAAGAAACTGTTTTATTAATTTATGTTGTGGCTATTTATTTGATGTGTATATTTGATATTATGTTGTTACAGAAAGTTAGTCGTAAGTGTAGTTTAACTATGCCTATAGAGAATACCCAGGATCTATATGATGATACACAAGATATTTATCCTACAGATACTCAACCATCTCAAAGTTTAAATTTTCTTCTAGAAGATTCACAATCACAGATGTTAGATGCTGATGGGTATGGATTTTATTAATTAACTCCTTATTTTGTTTTATGTATATTCTGTTATAACTGTTATAACATGACAGATTTGAATGTACCATGTTATGCTTTGGTTTTTGGCATTTGATGTTCAGTAAATATTAAAAAGTATAATAATCATTATCATTACTTAATTAAAAGACACTAACATAAGTATATATGTTTGATATTTAAACAGATTTTTGAAAGTTCGATCATCATCTAAGCAAGCTACAAGACGATCTCTGGGTGTAGAAGAGGATTTACCTAATAATACCCAGGACAATATGGATGAATTGTTAGGTTTATGTTCTGGAAGATTTGCAGGTGAAATGTAGTTTCTTCATATAGTTTAATGTATTAGTTTTTAATTATGCTTACTTTCTGTTGACTTGTAAATTTGTGGGTTCAGGTTGTATTGATTAAAAATTAAATTGACCAATTATTTCAATGAAATGGGGTAACATACTACTTTTCTGCACCATCTGGACAAATGAAGAAGGGCTATAAGGGAAATTTTGCCTGGACAGCAGCACTGCAGCCTACTCTTATTTCAAATTCCAATTGTCAAGGGTTCTTTTACATGCACAGCAATGTGTACACATGACCTCTGTGTTTCATCTCATCCAAACGACTATACACTATAGCTTGTAAGGCCCTCAGTCCAGCACCACACACATAGGGGAAATCACCCTGGAAAAGCCTTATGAACTTTCTCGGCCAACACTTGATGAGTCACTGTGATTCCCTTATTTCAGTGAAGTCGAATAGTTTATTTTGTAAGTTCATATTATTTCTTTCAGCTACACAAAATACTAAAACATCAAGTAAAAGTTTATTTAATGATGATGTACAACCAACACAAGATGGTGGTAATATGGATGAATTACTAGGACTGTGCTCAGGTGTTTTTGCTGCGTAAGTATTTAATTGTATAATGAAGAAGTTTTCGAAAATTTTAACCCATCCATTGTTGAAACTTACAAACTCACAGTTTTCTCCAGTAAGTGATATTAAGGGGAGATAAACAAGGGTTTTATTCAAGTACTGGAGATTAAACTATTTGAATATCTAAATTAACATGCATAATACCAGTTAACTGTAAGATACAATGCATGCTTACTCTTTCTAGAGCACCATATACCACTTCCTATTCACATAGCTTGCAATGTTTTGTTTCTTGTATAATAAAAGATTATATTATTGACAATATGGATTGCAAAGTAAATTAATATGAGATACAAAAGAGGCAATGTGCTTAGCTGTTAGATTTAAAATGAGAAGAATTATTATTATTATTATTTTAGAACTGGTGTAGAAAAAAGTCAAGGAATTAAAAGAAAACTGGAAGATGATGATGAAGATAGTGATACATCACTAAAACTATTATCTGAAGATGAAGATGATATAAAGAACACTGATGACGGGTCTGATAAGGTAAGTAGCAAGGAATATTAAAATATAACAGAGTTTTAACTACCAGTACCTGAAAAAACCTAAAACTGAACAATACATATCAACAGTAGTGTCATAAATAAAAATTAATCAGATGTCCCTATGAAAACATATGATGTTTGCAAGGAGTTATAATTGATCACTTTATTATAATTATAATATCTTCAGGAGGATGTTAATAATGATGGTGTTGGTAAGAAGATGGAAGACAATAGCGATTCAGATGAAGATGTACCAAATATTATAATTAAATCAAAGAAAAAGAAAGGATTCAAGAATAAATTTGGGTAAATCATTAGATTTTTGACAATGCTTGAATAATACTGTATTGAATAAATGATTAGAAATTTTTTTTGTTTTTTTTATACACCTACATTTAATATGGACGCATATTATGTCACTTGTCTTTCAACTGTCAGATTGGCAAACTTTTCTTCTGAATCTTCAACACATTACTGTTCTTGTAAGATTTATTTCAAATTCTGTTATTGTTCATTTTGTGCTTAGAAAAAAAATGTAACAAAATTTTAAGTTATCGATGACAACCTTTGTTTATTATTTCAGTAAATTACGGGCTGAGTTTGTTGATGAAGAAGCTGAGTTATCAGGTAGTGAATATGAAAGTGATGAAGATTTAGATATTGATGAAGATGACGATATATTAATGGAAGAAGAAGGCGATAAAGATAATCCTATTACTGAAACAGAACTAAGAGATCAAGTTGGACGAGCTCACTTGTAAGATAATTAATTTTGCTTTTTTTAAAACAAGTCCTAAATGAATAGAATAGTGATCCTCCCCACAACAACAGATAATCATTTATCAAAAAACTTTGACTTGATTTAGTAAACATTTGTCTAGTAGTCAGGAAATGTCATATATAAGTGTTGTTTAATTAATTGATTAAGACTTATTGGTTCCAACTTAAAATAGTTTGTTGGGCTACAGTATACTGTAATTTAGTAACATAAAAAAAAGAAAAAGATTGGTTTTAGAATTGAAGATCCGCTTGTGCTTTACAATGCTTGATAATTCTTTGACAATACGCTTATAAGCCACATTATAAAGGAATGTTGATTTCTTATAATAATATACTTGTATGTTGTATATTTGATGTATAATAGGAAACAAGTAATAGATGAAGATAAAAGAGAGTTAATGAGATTTCAAGAGATGTATTTACCTGATGGTGATTTACATACCGAAGGTGCTGGTAGAATGAGACGTTTTCGCTGGAGTAATATGGGTAGGATTTAGTTCTTTAATACAGTGTATGAGTATGTTACATAGTCCATTTTATTCGGCTCACATTCAGAACAGTTTAAATAGGAAGAACTGGCATATATTCTATGTGTTGAGGGTGGGAGGAAGCATGGATGATAAAGTCTAGAGTAAGGCAGGTATTGTAATTGCTGTATGTTCCTGATTGGCCATTCAACTTGAGTCTTGAAGTAAATAAGTTATATTATTATTTTTAAATAGATGATGAGTCACAACAAGATATGTTTGGTCAGGATTCTGATGCAGAAGGAGAAGATGGTGATGAAGAAGCAACAGAAGAATTAAAATGGAGAATGGAAAGATTTAAGAGAGAAAAATTCCTTGAAGAACAAAAGGTATGAATTTCAATTTTGGGCTGATATTTGATTTTGTATGCTTTTGTTTATTTATAGAACACAGTGTCTGAGTCAAACCATGTAAGAATTTCTCGTAAATTTTAAAACATGGCCTTTATTCATCAAACACTGTTTATCTTCATTTTCTATGGTGCTCCATCAAGTCTACTTCTCTTTTTCGTTTGGTATGAATTTAAACTATAACGCAATGGTGGTTATTTTCTCAACAAGTAACTCTTTATGAATTGGATAATATTCAGTATTGTTATGCATATGTCAAAATGTATGTGACTTTTTGAATTTACTGCTAGGTTTAATTTTGGTGAGCAATTTTTACAAAATGTTTGTTTTAATGAACAGGAAAATGAAGAAAAAGTTGAAGAGGAAAGTCAAGGAGAAGAAAGTCAAATAATGAAGTTTGGAAAATGTTTTCTACAGAAAAAAGGTAGGTTAAACCATTTTTATGTGCCCACATTGAAATGTTGCAGAAATGTGACAGGATTGAATTCTGTATATCACTTGATTGCAATTCTGTCCATCCAGAACGTTCTGGATTCTGGACTGACATTCGAGCACCCCGACCACCCTTGTGGACTGCTCGGGTGACTTACCGTCTCATGGTGTATGTTCCAGTCCTTCAAAACCTATCTTTTTAAAAATTAGTTCACCTTTAGTGTTGAATTTGAAGTTTTGGTTGAATTGATAATATAAAGCATTGACATTTTAAACATTAGGTCAGATAATGATGAATAGTGACATTTTTGTTTTTCTAGATCCAGTTGGTAGTAAAAATCCTCTACAGAGATCGGTATCATTACCAGTTAATAGTAGTAAAACAATAGAACCAACTTTTGTTAAACCTAGTCTAAAGGTATGCTATATACAACATTTAACATTGATTTTATTTCACAATTCCTAGTAAGTGTTAAAAGTTAGTTAAATTAAAAATTGAATGTACCAAGTTTCAATAAAATATAATATTTTTGTGGTATTTTTTACAGAGTACCAAGAGAGGTTCATTCTTGAATCGAAGTAAAGAAGCTCTCGCTAAAATTGCTGTTCATACTAAAGCTAAGATGAATCCTAATGCTACAAAACATTCTCGAAACTTTGTCTTTCAAGTTATATCACCAGAGAAAGAAAAATCAGAGGTAATTGTCATTGTAAAATATTTCCAGTATTATAAAGTTATTTATTTGAGTTAAATTATTAACAATCTAAAGCCAAGTATGTTTCATGTGTAAGGAAATCAGTAATTCATTCTTATGCTGCATAGACAACAAAGTTATCTTTTATCACATTGCTATCTTTCTGCTGATTAAAATGTACAATCCCATTAAAATAATCTGCATTCAATGGATTTAGTATTAGAACAGATGCATATTGTGTATTGTTGTCAGCCCCTGTCTATCGAAATTTGTTATCTATTGACTTTAAATTGCTTCTAGAGTTATGCCTTTAATTGTCCTATAACTCTTTTTCTTTATATATATATATATCTAAAGATTTATAATGTGACAACCCTTATTGCAACTATCTCTTTTGTTTGGCAGCCACAACTACCACTACCCAAAACTACACCAAAATCTGTAGTGAAGAAACCACCAGCTAAAAGACAAAAGTTAGCCAGCAAACCTTCTAAAAACAATACATCGAGCATTTTTAAACTATTAGAAAAATAAATATTGTGTTGCAAGATAAAGTACTTAAAAAAAAAAATATGATTATAAGTATAGAGAATTTCTTAATTTACCATTAAATTTACCATAAGTATAGAGTAGTATCTTAATTTACCATTAAACTATTTGGAAAAAAAAGTTGAGATAATTATTTAAATATTTAATATAATTTCTTTCTTTTCAACTTGTATTTATGTATAAATATAAAAAGGATGTATTTTTATTGTGAATAAATGAAGCTATATCCATTAGATTATGATGTATATAAAAATGATAAATGTGAATGCTTGTGTGAATACTGTATTATACTGAATAAAACCAAACTATGAAAAAATGAACTTTAAATTGATTTATGATATTGGTTTTCTAATGAATGGGAGGTAACTCGGTATGTTACTATAAATAGAACTTGTCGGTTTATTTCCATCATCTTGTGCAATGCAAAGTTAAAGTCCGGGACTGTGACTACTTAGATTATGAATTATGAAACTGTGATATGAAAAGTAATCATGGAGGTATATACACCAAAAAGTGAGGCTGGTTCCAGTGCTGATGGACAGGTTTCTTTTGATGCTGGAGAGCTTAAGATCTTAGATTTTAGAAAAGATGAGAGTTTTAATGCAAATAATATAGAAAAAATGGATATACTAGACTTTGGAAAAGAAGGTTTCTTGTTAAGTAATTTGTTAAGTGAATTAGAATGTCAAGATATAATAAAGAAAGGAGAGGAAATTGGGTTTGATTCTATTCATGGAGCTAATGATAATTACAGAAGCTGTAAAAGGTACATGTATGGTAATAGTATGTGCATCAGAACCGCACTAAACACAATTGTACAAGACAAACCTATGGACAAGACACAATATACACTACAGACAACAAACGCATATGTTGGATCAAGTGAATGGAGCTGGGGGCTAGCCCACATAGCCGTAAGCGTCCGCTGTACTGCCTTGGATCAGTAGTGACACAAGACTTCAATCAAAAAGAACAAAAAACAACTAACAAGGAAAGCAACTCAAGAAAAAGGGAAATATTTCCCAAGCATTGTATTATATGGCTATGTGCTGCATGAAATACAAATGTGGGCACACTGAAGGAAAAAACCTTTACAAGTAACCATATTTTGTGAAATGTAGTAAAATACCAATTAAATCTAAATGACCTATGCAGTAGTTAAAAGATTAGTATCAAAACATGCGTGAAAGAATTCAAGTGTATTAATTACAAAGGTTGGGCATAAATTTATGAACAAATAGGTATTATTCAACTATGTCATTGCACAAAAATTAGTAAACCATTTACCTATAATGTTACTTTACATAAATAACATTAATAAGATATTGCAGAGCACATAAACAAAAAAAAATGGCACATGCTTACACAGTCTTGATGCATTGAAAATAAATTTTATCTAAATCCTTTCATAATTGATTGAGAATAAGATGAAGTAGCTATAACCATTCTTGCTGAAATTTACACTGGTTGTGTACTGTGTTCCATCTTAAGGAAGAAGTCAAAATATTACTTACAATTTTTATTTCAAATTGACCTTGTTTAAGATTATTATGATTTAATATTCTGTATTATTTTATGAGATATGTCTAAATTGAGAGGAACAGTTGAACTATTGATTCTTAAAGAATACTGCCATTAACTGCTTTCGTGTATATCTTTGTTTCCTCATAATCTTGTTTTCCTTTTAGAATTACTCTAGAAAATCAAACATTAAATGATATACTATGGAAGAGAATACAACCTTATTTAGGTGATATAAGAATAGATGGAGATCCTAAACAGCAACATATACATGGTATAACAACTGTTTTACAGGGATTATGGAAACCTTGTGGATTAAATAATGTAAGTTTCCAAATATTATTGTCCTAAGTTAACTCGACACTGAAATTATGAAACCTATAATTCCACTGTGTTTTTGTTTGACTCAAAGGTTTCAGACAGGACCGATCATATGGAAATTACAATTTCAAGTCTCAAAGAAGTTTAACTGTGCTTTATATACCACATTTGCTTGACCTGTTGGGACATGTAAATATGCACATACTACTGATTTGTAACTATATCATATATAATGTTATAAAATCGCATGTCCCTTATTATATAGAAATGTAAAAGTATATTTGTATATATCGAACTGGGTCTGCTTGAGGTTCTTTTTTTTATACAGACTATATTGCATGGACATATGAAACTAAAATTAAAAATTGTTTATATATAACAAGTAACAAATTGCAACATATAACAAGTAACAATTTGCTTGGAATGCAGCTCGTTTGTGCTCCTCCCAACCCTTTTCAAAGATGTTTCTTTAGAATCCTGAATGTTGATAAGGTATTTTGACAGTAGTAGATCATTATATTCTATGCCTAAAAAACCTACATGTATATGAATTAAAAAATGAATATTTACTTGTCATTTCAGGTGTTTCGATTATGTAGGTATTTTCCTGGAGGACATTTTGCACCACATTATGATGGTTTTTTTGGTCGATCAAGTAGTGAAAGATCTTTACAAACATTAATGTTATATTTAAATGGTGATTTTAGTGGCGGTTGTACAAATTTTGTTGATGAAGCCCAAGAATTGCACAAGGTAGCCTATATAGTATGGCACTTTTTCTGTGCCAAATGAAATTTAAATATCAGATCCATTACAAAGTTTAGAATATATAATCCCGGTAATGAGAATCGGATTTGATTTACTGGTAGACTCCTTGATTACAGCTATTTTCTGTATCCTTATTTCTTTCTTGTCGTGCCTTGCCATCTATTAAAAGCAAAGGAGTTAAATTTGGTCTTTCTGCAAAAACATATAACTTTATTTTGAGTTAATGGATTTGTATATATCTTCATTATCGAAATCTCTTCTTGAACATCACCATCATATTGGTTGATCTTTTGAAATACAATAAAAAATTTTAATCAATCTTGGAATATACCTTCATTATGACATTTACTTGCTTAAGTTTGAACATTTATTTTAAATTAGCTCATCTAATTGGTTGATCAAACTAAGAGTATATAAAAAGTAGATGATAAACAAGTATTTATAAGTTCTTGAGGCATTTATTCCAATCAACTGTTACAACACAAGAATGATGTCCTTACCGAGAGACAACCTCAATTTCACTGGAGTACACTCTCTCACACATACATACAACCTTACATTAAAGGATCATCATTATTATATGACATTAGTTTGAACATCAGTCCTGGCTGAAGTATTTCATTCTGATTGGTAAATATGTGTTTACATGTATGTTGCATTCACTGCAATATTTTCTTCCTGTGAAAGCTTTATTCACTGATATAATGATGCAGGGGACCTAACTCAACTTATTATGGTTTTCTTGTGTTAAAGTATGTAATAGGAAGAATAAATAATGTTGAAAGTATGTAATAAGAAAGAATAATGAATGAATAATGTTGTTTGTTTACAGGGAGTAGATGGTAAATATTGTGCAGAAGATAAAAATATTATTTATAGAATTCAACCTAAAAGCGGATTAGGAATTATTTTTAATCATCATCGTTTGCATGAAGGTCAAAGACTGGGGTAGGTATTTATATGAATAAAATGAAAGTGTGTATGTATGTATGTGTGTATTTTGCCAATCACACTTCATTGCCGCGCTCCACCTCCAAATGTGGTATGAAATTAATCAGAATGACCCAGTGAATATTTTAGGCCATCAAATTTGGGCCACAGGGGAATCAACCGTCGCCTCGTCTTCCACTCCTGGCTATGTGGTAACAAATAAATGACCATGACCCCATGAATGAATTTGTATTATTTTATCTAGGGATGGTGTCAAGTATATACTTAGAACTGATATTATGTACAGAAATCAGGATAAGGTTCAGTTGGTACAGACAGAAGAAAAGGCATTTGAAATGCTTCAAGAAGCAGAAAGAAAAGAGGTTTGAGGAATTTAAACATGTTTTGAACATCCATAGATTGTCTTTTGTAAACTGCTAGGCAGGTATACAGATCGACTTGTCAGTTTTAAAAAGTCTCACTTGACAAGCTAATATAATATAGATAAACTAAACTAGATTTAGCTTTCCATGATTGGTTGAGATTGTCAGTATTGTAACATGGTTTTGGTCAGATGTAATCCACAAATTAGAAGAAAATTTAAGCAACTTCAGAGTTGTCCAATGGTTTTGCAGTTGAAATCCAACCAATCAGGTTGCTTCCTCAGTTCCCCCAGTGGTCTCATTCCATTCTTTTCCACTATACCTTGGATTATTCCATAGGGTTTTGAAAATTTCAAATTATCTGCTCCTTGTCTTGATCATAGCCTTAGCCTGGAATCAATCAATAAACAGTTTACAAATCAGTCTTACTAAGACTTGTTAGCCTCTTTGTTCATGTTCACAACAATATGGTGCTTTGTTGCAACATGATGAGAGTTACTTCCCTTTGCCAACTTCCTTTGCAATTAAGATTTACATGTATATGGTATTGGTTGATAAAAATAGCACAATCATCAAGGGCAGATAATTTGAATATGTGTCGATTAACCTGGAGGTTAGTGAATAAGGACGGAATAAGAGCACTGGAGATACCGAGGATGATCAGATTGTAGCCCAATCTTCAAGGGCAGATACCCTGAATATGTATCCCCTTACTGATAAACCCAGACGTTAGTGGGGTAAAATAGAATGAGACCACTGGGGATACCGAGAGTGATCAGATTGTGGCTCCTGACAAAATATTTTAATTCCTAGTTCATTCAGTACAAATTCACGGTATTCAATTACAATAAAAGTAAAAATTAGTATTTTATTAGACTTCAGGCTCTTTATTTGGAAGGGGGTTGGGATGGCCTAGTGGTCTAGAGTGCCGCGCTTCAACCTCTAGCTGGACGGTCACCTCTGGCTTGCGGTTGTTGTTTCGAGCCCTGTTTCGAGCCCTGTTGTGAGCGTATGTGGCATGGAGATAGGGGTGCCTTCTCAACCTCGTGGGTTTCCTCCGGGCACTCCGGTTTCCTCCCACTGCTAAAGACCCCTATGCGCAAGCGAATTATTGAAATAAAATGAAACCATATGTTAGTCCCAAAATGACCATGTTTTGTGTCGAGTGGACGTTAAACCCCATTTCTCTCTCTCTCTCTGTATTTGGAAAACCAGATGATATATTGATTTTTGTTCACTTTACCAGTCTGCGCAGAAAGACAGATTGTTTTCCGACAGTTAGAGGGGTGGGGTATGGGTAGGGGTTGCTTCTATGCAGTACCGGATCTAGGGGAGGCAAAGTGGGACAAATGTACCAGGCCCCCCACATATACTAATATTTTATCTCGGACGGAGCCAACCAGTACCGGGGCTGCGAGGGGGCGAGAATTGGGGCCCTGGGGCCTATTTCACGAAATTTTAACTAAGATAAGATCCCAATTTTAGCAATTTGATTGGATAATATTAGATTGATTTTAGTGCTTAGCCAATCAAAATTGAAGTATCTACTAAAATTGAATTTTATCTTAAGTTAAAATTTCATGAAACAGGGCCCTGGGCAGTAATTGAATCTTTTTAAAATTCTCAAATTGTCAACGAAATCTAGACTCTCAGATGCACTGAAATTTTAAAAAGATTCCTGGAAGAAAACACCCCAGGCACTCAAGGGGGCGGAGTATATACTAGTAAGACCCACGATTAGTACAAACAACAATGGGCACACCCACAGTTGCCATGTCCTGGGCCCCCCACAAGGTTAATCCGGCACTGCTTCTATGCCTATGTGCTTAATAATGTGGAAGATTTTCTGAAACAGGAAGATACTCACTACCTTTATAGATGTACCTACTCATGTTCGTCATCTATGATCCAACTGTATAAAACTCTGTGTTTCCTTTTTATTTAATATTTAACTTTGTATTACAGGCATGTGGTGATTGTTTAGAAGCAGCTGAACTCTATAGAAAAGCCTTCAAGTTGTCTCCTACTTTAGCTGAATATTACAAAAGTTGACATTATAATGCACAGATTTTTGTTACAGTATTATACATTTTTGTAGATATATTTTTAAGTTTAAAAATTTAATTTTTAAGCATGTTTTCATAATTTATTTCACAACCCTAAAAACGCATTATCATTTTCAGATAAACAGAGGGCCCCTTGGCCGGGATCGGTTTTTTGGCAAGGAACAGTGTCTATTCATTTGGATGGGGCTAAAAAATCCTAAATCCTGTGTCCACCTTGGTGTGCACATGAAAAACCCCTTGACATTTGGAATTTATGCCCGTCTTCATTACCCAGTTGGAGCAGAAAAGTAGAATGGTTTAAAAACCTAATTTCATTCATTCAGTACTGAGTAGCCAGGATGGACAGCGAAGGAGCTTACATAATGCTCTTACACAGTTTGGGCGCCCTTTTTAGTGACAAATTTGTTTATAAACTATAAACATCAGGTTATACTTTAGACAGACCCATTTACAGTGAGTTTTTGCAAGAGAGGGACAGGGAACAAGGGAAATCAATAGGGCTTATCCTCTCATTGTTCCAATGCTTCACATGGAATTCGAGTTGAGAACACATCTCTAACATCTCAATTGGACAAAAAAAAGCAAGGGTTATAGTTCTAAAACGGGAAGTTTGATGCACAACAAAATCAAACCCATACAGCATCTTTTAATCCTTGACATCTAATATTGTGTCCTCTAAGAGAGTTTTCTTACAATCCGGAGCCATAATCCAGGAAGTTACATTCAGATACATTGAAAGGAACCAAGATCTATGGGATATACTGGTAAACATATGTTTTAAGTTTCTTCAATATTGGACCTTAACAGGGTCCACTAGCTAAAAACGTTATTTTGCATACAATATAGACCAGGGAGTCAGTCTAGCTGAAAAGTGTACCAAGTATATGGTATGGTATCAATACATACATATCTCGTATAATCAGAATGTACATCTCTGTCAGGTTTCTGATGGTGGGTGTTGTTTTGATTATGGGTGTGAGTTCTTGGGCTAGTTAAACTCAAAAGTGTACCACACAAAAGGCCATCAATGAAACCAGTATTAAAGAAGCAGTACACAGTTGTGTATTGGTCAATAACAGTTGGTTCAAATAATCAATAAAATCTATTGACATTGCTCCATCAGTTATTTAATATTTCCAAGAATTATTACAGGAATGGGGTGCAATATGTAACAAAACACTCTAGATTTGATGAAAACTTTTTTATTCAAACATAAATAAATATTAGTAACACTATACCCTTTGACAGGAAAATCACTATTTCATTGGTTCATTAAATGTAAATAATTTATAAATGTATTAAGTAATGATTGCATCACCCGATCAGCTGTATATAATACTGTACTACAGCATAACAAAATTACATAGCTATCCCATAGATACACTGTCATGTCTGACTCTTCTATAAATAGTTATTCGCACTTTGTGCTGATTACATTCAAAGACAGTAGACATACACAGGATAAAACAAAAAGATCAAATATCAGACTTATTTAAAGTAGTGAAAATGCCTCACATGTAACACTGTATTTCCCAAGGAGAATGACAATATTGGGTTGTGTTTTCTACTGGTGTACTACTGATACTGATAGAAAATTTAGCAAGTATCACCATGTTATCATTTGAAACGGCAAAAACTATTTTATTCTAGTTTGATTAATTAATTGTAAAGAGTCTTTGAATACACTTTTGGTCACACAAAATTTTTGCATATAATTTTAACAACTGTATTACATGTTGTAAACACCATATCCTCCTGAGGTAACAATTTCAGCATTTGCCCAGAAATGTAAATACTTTAAAGAAGTAACTCATCATTTATAAATATTAATGTTACTCATCAAACTTCAATTAAAAACTCTGTATGGAATTTACATTTTCGGAACAGATATCAAATTTTCCAGGTCTTAATTCAAGCTAAATATGTACTCAAATAGATTATGTAACATTACCAGTAATTTAAAAAACAAAAGAAAATCGAAGTATCAGCAGTAGGTAATCTTTTGGCTTGAATTCAGGTGAATTAATAAGAGGCCAATCAAAAGATAGTGAAACTTGCAGGCAGTGCTGGCTTGTGATAACTATCATGAAATTTTAAATTAATTATATTTTTGTAAATACTGAAGGGAATTCAACCATTATATGGACTGATATTGCTTTTAGAATTTAACAACACTTCAAATGACAATCAGATACTTTAAAGGGTCAAAACACTCTTATTCATTGGTGACTTGTATTTCATTTATTTATCCAGATATCGATGGGATAACTTAGTAATAAATATACAAACAATAATATACAATAGGTAATACTGATCTTATCATAAGCAGGAACCATAACATTATTGTTGTACTTTTCTTGTTTTTTTAAATTATCTATTCTTAGAAAATCAAGCTGGACCAACTTTGCTTTTCTGTATTGGTCAATAATCACTTTAGTAAACATTCTAATATACTTTTAATGGTTTAAATTAACTTTTGCATAAAATAGGTAAGCAGATGTACTAGCATATTTGAAAATAAGTGTATTCTTTTTGAAATAAGCTTTACTCTATATTTGGCAGATAAAATATCTATCCCTTCACAAAAACTATTTCTATTGCATTAGGTGGAAATTTGCTTTACATCATAAACTTGGACTTGATTCAAATTCAGGTAAATACCAGTGAGTTAACATGCAGGAGCCTTTTATACCAAGCTTACATCAAATGGCATTCATATACTTTTAATAGAGCTCTATAGTAAAATATTTAATTCACATGTATGCAAGTCTGAAGTATGCTTTGTTCAACAGGGTCCCTGACAATAAAATAGTCAGATAATATCAATGTAACAATATCAGGTTTCCACTAAATTTTCATCAAAATAGGTACAACACATAACCAACATTTCATGTCACAATAATACAGTTGGTACAAAGTTATAGGTAATACGTAGATTGTCATGGACAAGTTATAACATATACGAACATGATGGATCTATTTTCTAGACATGTATGCAAATATTTGACATACCAGTACTGTATACTTTACAAAAAAACAATTGGATGACAGACTGGAGATTCCTGACTTTGTCAACTGGGGACAGCTTCACAATACAACAGATTAATATTTAATTATAAACAATCACATTCAATTATTATCAACCATTAGTATAAAATATTATGATAAAAACATAATTTGTAAGATGAACACTAACTCACTAGTTTCATCAATAGAAACATTGCATTAAAATACAAAAACATTATTATACACATAAAATAATAAAACACTGCTATTTGTTCATGCAGCTATATAAATTATCACATAAGTTATCATAGATATTGCCAATCTATTATTGGTTTAGAAGCTTAGCTAGAACATAATATATAAAACAACTAAATCATAGTTAAATTATAATCATTGGCTGCCTTTTATAATATTAGAAAGTGAGCAAAAACATTATAATGACATTATCAAATATCTACATATTCCTTTAATCCACTTACTCAAATCCAGTGTATTAGAAAGAGGCTGGTTTATATTAATCATGTTAATGAAGACATTTTCATGAAAGCATTAACTCTCTTTGGCTTCTGATGTACAAGTATCGTTATTGGCCTAATTATCTATTAATGAAAGGTGCAATGCAAGATTTAGAGTGTCTATTCTTTTCAGAACAACCAATACCATCTCTCAATTTTATCTGATCAAAACGTACATGAATATCATTTACTAGATTAAAACTGACTGAATATTCTATTTTTAATCAATCTGATGAAAATACAGGTCTATATTTTGTTGAGTTTTTTTTATAATTTTGAACACAGACACTATGTGAAGATCTGACAAGTTGTACTGGAAGGTCTGTGTCCTAAAAAATGTCATATCCTAAACTTTTGTTTTTGTTACAAGAATCATCTCACCTTTATATGTTAAACATAGATGAAAAATGTCAAGACGTATCATCAACACAACGAAAATTGTTTATAGAATCTGAAAGTCTGTTATCAGCTAAAGAGGATAGGAATTTGAGACATAAACATAAAAACAGGTGTAAAGAATTTAAAATATAAACATTTACTTAAATCTGTTACAATTTGGCTTCCCATAATTTAAACTGACATTGTTAGTGTTTATGCAACCTTTTCTAAGATAAATTTGAGTAAAGAGATAGGTATATTTGTAAGTTGTAGTAATGTGTAGATATCTGACAATGGGTTAATGATATTAATTATATAAACACTAGAATATATTACAATACAACAATTCCACCTCATACATAAATACATGCAGATAAAATGAAATGATTAATTTATTTTAGTCCATCCGATTAAACTCTTTTCATTTTCTCATCTTTCAAATTCAAAACATTTGACACCGACATGATTTATAATATATATTTATATATATAGATAGATAAAAGTTCTTCCAACAAATGAGAATTTCATCCACAGAATTATAAACTAGTGCTTAGATGATTGTAGGATAATTTGCTAATTTTTTGATTTCTTTGAACTTCTATGGTGCAAGTAAATATTAAAAATACCCAGTGTATATCAAATCTAACCCCAAATAACCTACATCTAAACATCTATCTTGGCTTTCCATTCAACTTACTTTTTAAAATTATAAATAATAAAAAAAATATCTTAAAATTCATAGAAACATATATCAAAATAAAAATTAGTTACTTTAAAACCAACTAAACAAAATCTATATGCCCTGTAATGATTTGCATACTAAATATTTGTCATCACTGATGCTTTAAAAAATGGAAACCCACAACATTAAACCACTTTTCAACAGTCAATAATACTATCTATGAAATATGTTTTTGTCTGGATCTAAATGTAAGCACTACAGGTCTATTACAAGTTAAATTCCTATTCTCAATATTTACTCTGGTACTAAAGCTATATTCTGTTGGGTATAACAATTATTTGGTATAGACATTAGGTAACAATCCTGGTCGTTATCAATACCACATGCTTGATTTTTGTCTGTAAATCTTAAATGGCTGACAATATATTCATAATACCCTAATTATTTCATTAATGACAAGCTAAAACATAAATTAGGAAAAACAATAAGTTCTAGAGGTTCAAACGATGGCCTATTTCTCCTAAAAGAAACAATCTTGACAAATATTCTTAAACAGATACCTTTATTTCTTGTGTGGCCTTGACATTGTAGGATCTGTTCTAGACTGATGTAAACAAATGAACTACAAGTACAAGTACAATAAAACAGATTTTATGAGCTAAAGCTAAACTACCAGGGGCCTATTTCACGAAATTTTAACTAAGATAAGATCCCAATTTTAGTAATTTGATTGGATAATATTAGATTGATTTTAGTACTTAGCCAATCAAAATTGAAGTATCTACTAAAATTGGATTTTATCTTAAGTTAAAATTTCGTGAAACAGGGCCCTGTACTAACATGTTGTACAATACAAAAATCAGCAGAAGTCAGCCAATTCAATTTTTATATACTTTGTTACCTGTATAATGATAGTACAGATATCGTAGTCTGGTATAAATATATTGCACTTCTGCTGAAAAAGAGCGGCAGACGTGATCATTTCTCATGATACAAAAAAGCCAAGTACCCATGATCAGAAAAACAATGAAACCAAATAATATGGCAATAACTGTTAAACTTCTTGGTAAATTCTCTTCTGAAAAAAAAATATGAAAATAATTTTTTTTTAGAAAAAAAGAGTTTTAATATTATGCCTTAATATTATGTCCAACCAAGACATCTAAAATTAACGTCCTAAAAATGTTCTCCTATAGTTTGATTCTTAAACATCAGGCACACAGAGTTTATTGTATTAATCTCCATTATCTGAGATGATTCATTATCAAGCTCAATTTATACTATCTTAATATTCTGACAAACAATTTTAATTGTAATCTTCTCAATCATAACCATCTTCACTAAACCGGTTTGTTAAGAAAAGTTGCACATTAATTACAATAAAATATAATTATAGATTTTATAAATTCTTATAAAATAACTAAAGCTTTGCTTACCATATATCACTCTTCTTTCAATATGTTCATTAAATCGTACACATTTCTTTTCTCTCTCTACAAATTATGAAACAATTTTGTTTATCTGACATATCAAATTACCCGGGTCTATATAGCAGCATAGTAATAAGCTAATGATACAATCATCAAGGAAGAGAATTCAAATAATATCACTGTATTTCCTTGTTGGATCTGCTTATCTCTGCATTATGTTCAATAAAAACCTTTACATTACCACAAGGCATATAAAAATTATTGATTCTTACGAAATATAGAATGCTAAATGAAATAAATCAATGAGATAACTAGGGTTTTTCAAGTTACAAAAATACCCATAGCTTTGTCTTTTATTGAATGTCTTTTATATATTCAAGCTTTGAACATATTTACCATCGGAAGTTTCCATGATGTTACGTTGACGTAAAATGGAGGGTGGAGACACATTTGTCAATGATTCTCTCCTGGACGTATTTGGAGACAGATGAGTTATGGAATCTGAAATAAATAATACATTTTCAAATAACCTTTCCTCAAAACATTCATTGTAATAAAATCAGTGTTCTTTCCTTGTAACTCTCTTGTAAAGTATTAATGCTTTGCATATAACTTTTATATCAGTATTATATATTATGTAATATGCACCAACCAATCTCTTTATTGGTGGCCATGTCTAGGAATACGATCATCTTTCAAATTCTTACCTGAATACTGTTTTCTTCCGACTTCTGCATAAAGTGTTGCAAAATAATCCAGACTATCTTTAGTTATCTTGTGGTCATTTCCATATATCTGTTGTCGAATTTTTGTTGCCTAAACATGAGATATTACAAAATTAAACAAGTTCAGTTAGTAATGGTAGAAAAATGTATCATTATATTATGCTGTAAAATATCTAATAAATATAAAATCTTAATAAACATAAGTGTCATATTATTATATAAAGCCTTTGCACCCAAAATTCATTAGTTGATTGAACTTTTTTTTTCATGGATTGTCATTCATTGTGTAACAATCAATAAATCTCCTATGGAAGAAAACTCACTTTCTGTGCTAAAAGTTCAAGAGAACCAAAAGTTATCACAGCCGAATCACTAAACCTTACGCTATGCAGCTGCTACAATAAACAGGGAGTAAGAACAATCAAACTTGTAACGATGTCAAACATTGTCTAATTGTGGCAAAGCCATCGGGTTTGGAAAGTTAGTTTTGTAAATTTTGAATGGACTGTTTGCAAAAACTTAAATGTTTAAAATGATTTATATAATGAGAAACTTACTTTGCCAGCATACTCTAATGCTAAATGAGGTCTGAAATAAAATGTATCATTAATCATTGATTTATTAAATCATAACTCATTAACTTTCTTATGCATCAAGAACTCAACCACAATATCATCAGCTCCAAAACTTAATAATGCAAATTTTAAGTAAACATTTTTATTTCTTGTGATTTTAGCAACTTGTGATTCTGAATCCTTCATGATTTACTTCAAAGGCCTAGTAAAATAATTATATGACTTTTTTAATGCAGAAATGTATAAACATTTTTGAAACATCAGAGACTGTCTCTCCCATGGAATAACATTAATATCAATTGTCTTGTTACAACACTAGAATTAGAATCGTAAAAATAACAGCAACTTCAGTGGAAACCTTTGCCACTGTACTTTGAAATAGGTTTAATTGACATAGAAAAATAAAACTCACTGATTTTGATCCATACATAATTTTGCTAAATGTTCAAATTCATCTGCACGAACACTGTTTTCATCAACCTTTGGACTATTGTCATCTTTTTCACTTTGTCTTAATTTTTCTGAGCGAAAAAAGTGGTTTATTTTAATATTTGGTAACTTTTTAAAATGAATCTTGGTTTTTCCTTATGAGTGCAGATGGTACATGTACAAAAATTTATGCCATGTGTATGTATACCGATGGCAGTACATAAAAGATCAAAATGGGAAAAGCTCTTAAGTTCTCTCATAGTAGAGCAGTTGTCATTGCAATTTAAATCTACCAGGAGCATAGTAACTAATAAATAGTTAAAATCCTATACATTTGGATTTTTTTTTACCCTTCTCTAAATTAAAAAGAAATATTAACATGAACTCATACCTAGCGAAGAAAATCAAAAAGAAATATTAACATGAAGTCATACCTAATGTATCCTGTATGTCTGTAGAATCAATTAAAGCATTTTCATAAAATAATTTTTCTGCCTGTATAAAGAGGATGGCCTTTTCATCTAATTAAATGTAAAGGTAAATAAATTCATATAAAGGTATCAGTTTCAAAGTTATGTGTCAAGAAAATATCAATATAGAGCTCAACAATGCAGAATGGGCTATATCTAAAGTGCACAATCACTCGGCCACCCATCCCACCTATGAACTGTTTATCTTAAAGACCACATCAAATGATTCAAAAAAATTTTACGTACAGGTACTCAATAGTTACAAAATCCATTTTACGGCAAGATCAAACTAATCTGATTAAAATTAATTCAGATATTTAAGTTTTAGTATCCGACTGCCAAAAACGGTTTTCAAATTTTCAATTACAACCTTAATCCGGTTGATTGGCTGGTGACGTCACAGGCACTACACATAGTACCGTATACACATCATCTATACAATATATCACTGCCCGTGCAATAATATATCACTGTATATACACACAGCCAGTTGGCACGTGTGTATTAGTTGGTCCAATAAACATTTGACTGCTGTAATCATTAACGCGTAATTATTTACATGTAAGCTACATATCACTATATCAGTCAAAGCATTTTCAAAAGCCGACCTTTCTCGTCTTGAGTTGTAATAGATTATATATTTGTGACAAGAATATTACCGAGTGTATTTCAAGATGCCATATTACCGTTGTGTTATTGGGAGTTGTGGAAATTCCAGCAAGGGAAAGGGGAATAATGTACCGTCGTTTCAGAAATTTCCCAAGGATGAAATCGTACGGATAGAGTGGAATGCGTTTGTAAACAATTCAAATCCTGATTGGCAGGCTACAGTCACAACAGTGATATGCAGTGAACATTTTACGAACGATTGCTTAATTACCTATACACACCCGGCTTGTGTATTTATTAACGCCTGACTGATTCCTTAACCCCCCTAATGAAATAAAACAATTGACTACGGAATAATTTGTTTTGTAATGCATTTTAATTCGTGTACAGTCTAAACGATTCGAGATACATTGTTGTCAGTATTGTGGTTCTAATTTAGAAGGGTAATTATCATTTTTTGTTACGCCGGCCAGATCTATTTGTAATAATGAATATCAAATACACTTGATCAAATGTGGAGTTCCTCGTGCCGTTTGGTGAGTGATTAAACTGTCAATTTAATTGTAAAATACTTGTATTCTTTATAAAAAAGTTAAATGATGTTAGACATTATAACCTTATCTTATCAAAAACGTGTATCCATCGAATGATTTATATTCAGATGTTGTTTAAACACCAATCAACAAATAATATGAGGCTACTTTATTACAAAAACATCGGTGAGCAAAGAAAAAGATAATTACCTAATCAGCATTCTTAATTACTTTATGACCCAATCACTGTTCAAATTTAGTCTGATTGATTAATGACAGGTATTAACAACACTACACTTGCGATACACATAGATAGTTAGGTGACCCTTCTCAATCTGTTAATTAACGTATATTGAGATATTTTTTTGTATTTCATTTTCACGGTCTAGTTCAGAGTAATAAAGTCAAATTCTCAAGCAGAAAGAAAGGCGCCGTACGTCGATAACGGATCGTCATTTACAAATCGCGTTTCAGTCATGTTTGACGTTTATGATATATTTTGCGTGACCATATCTTTTAACTCCTATACTCTTTTACATGGGGAAATTCGAACCACAATACTCTTCTGACGAAAATGTATCTCGAATGGTAGATCGTATCAAAATCGCTGCCGTGAGTAAACAGAACGACCGTACATAATGAGACAGATTCTAAATTCGAATAATAAACTTCTGACAAAAATGTATCGCGAATCGTTTAGACTGTACACGATGGTAGAGTGTATTGGAATCGCTGCCGTGAGAAAACAGAACGACTGTACATTATGAAACAAATTCTAAATTCGGTCACTGTGACATCACTGGCGTCTGAGGGGATTAAGAGTGTTTTCAATAATTGGCAAAGTCGTTTTAGCGGGAGATCTATTTTTTTACGACTTTGAATGAAGATAGCTGAATTAATTTTAGTCGGATTGATGTGAATTTTCCGTAAAGTGGATAAAATAACCATGGACTGCTCACATAGAGAAATTTTCAGGGCCATTTTATGTGCACTTTAAGCAAAAGGATACATTCTTCTTTGGAAAAATAAATATCAGCAACCTAAAATAAGAAGTGCAGTTTTATTAATTATTTTAAAACTATGAAATAGATTATAATCTACATTATTATAAAGTTCAATACTCTTAGGATAAACACTATAGTACATGTATACTTGATAAAGGCTACAAAACAGCATGATGTGTTGAGTGGAGCATATAGCTTCGTATTTGACACAGAGTAAATAAATTGGCCATTTATGTCATTACCTATTTATGTATCAATGGAAATTGCACATAGGTTGGTATTATAAATATACGTGAATACAAATACTATATCATAATCAACTTAAAGATGATACATTTGCATCAAAATATAATTCAATGTGTCATGGTTACAAATCTGTTGATTAACACGAATTAACTTGTGTCACATTTCTGAATATGATATAAGAATGGCTTACATTTCTAAGGCACTGTGGGAGAAGAACAAAATGGCTATCTGCTTGTAAACATGTCAAACAGCCGAGGTAACATTTAAGAGCACAATCTTTTTTACCAGATTTTTCAAAATCTAAACCTCTTTCAAATAATTTGTTTCTTGCATCAGAATCCATCTGTGATATATCACCCAAATCCAAATCTTCATCTGTCAAAATCAAATAAGAAAAGTTAAAATATAAATAAAGAAACCCTTCATGAAAGTCTTTATATTAAAAGCTACTAAAGTCTGGCTCACAACCCGCTGTACATGCTATAACAAGGTCTGTGTGCGACATGGAATCATACTGCAGAAAGCAAAAGTATGGCTGTCAGTGTCACCAATCACCATACTAACACGACTCGGGTTGATGAACTTATACAGCCCTTCATCTTTGGTCACATGTTTTAAACTAAATAAAAATGTTCAATTACTTTCGTCGATATGCTAGAGGCAAAACATTGATAAACACTACTGGTTTGTATTTCACATTTGTCACATGCTAACAATATGCATAATAAGTGTTGGCCATACTTCTGGTTTATTTCAAGTCAAGCACTACTGACCACGTATTTCAGACATAGGCATTCCACAGAATCATGAAGAAATTTTTCCCCATGCTTTGATTGAGTCAGACGTGCAGGCTGTACATGACTATTTACAAAATTTTCACCAGTTTCTTGTGGCCAGTCTACGAACTACCAAACCCTACGGCCCGTGTGTGTTCAAAACATGTACGATGGGTTATGAGCTAGGCTTAATGTGTATTAATGACGTTCATTTTTACTAGAATATGATTAACATCGTCTATTGTAAGAAATCGGGATAACAACATATTCATAGAGGTGACCAACAAGCCTTCTATTTAACCTGAATATGATCTACCACCCATCATTAACACCTATTGCACGATCCAAAAAAATTGAACCACACCAGCTACAAAACTCAATACTCCACCAACCACGCAACCCTGAGACCGTTTGCAGCCAACTCTATAAGTATTCTAGTCTTTTACTCCACCTCTGCACTTTTGAAGACTAGGAGGTTCTGGATGACCAAGACTATACCTATTCATCTCTTTTTATCTCACCAGAAACCCTGCCATTCATGTTACGATACCTGACAACAATCACCTGATGATAGTCGTCGTTTCATATTTATTTGTTTTGTGAGGGGGGGGGGGTCACAAGAATTTAATTACGGTACATCCTATTATATTTACATTTTATTCATATTTATCATTACTTTATTCATATCTATCATTATTTTTAATTAATTAATTTTTTAAATTTAGTATAACAATCCTTATCTAATCTTCTCCTTAAAAAGCAATTTTTGTACATATGTTCTGTAAATCTTATATCTTAATTATTGGATTAAATTTAACAATCTTTTCTTTTTTAACAATCCTATGGGCAATTCCACAAAAAGTGGACATGACATTCAAATATAAATTTTTTATTTACTGCAAAACTGAATATATTTTATTAAATATAATAAGTTGAAGTTTATTACACCACTTTTTATTTCTTCTCAAATAATTTTATTTTCGTCAAAACTACGGATTTGAACTATTTCAATTTTTCCAGCCAAAAAATTGGAAAACTTATGTACATATCTACATGTAACTTGTTCACACAGTTGTGTAATATTTCAAACCATTTATAATTTAATGTTCTACATGTAATAAATACAAAAATCAGCGTCATCCACTCTTATATCATTTTCCCTGTATTACATCGCTGATCAAAGGTAAGTACCGTGATTACTGTAATATGAGTTACCACCAGAGCCAAATAATTTGATATTACTAAAACCAAGCAACCCTTTATCTTGATTATCTATTAATTCCCTCTCAGGTACATAAGAAATATTTGAACACCCTTAAAAAATTTTCAACTATTCTCAAAAATCATTTATTTGCCCTTAAACTCTGTAACATTTAAGTGTAATATGTGTTATAAAACTAGGTCATTTGATAACATTCAGTTCACAATATTTAAAGTATACATTATTATAATTATAATTTTATGGCAATTATGGAAAGCTATGGTATTTGAAGAAATTTAATATTGATAACATTATTCCTAGGGTGACATTTCTTTCATTTTTAAACCAAATTTAATGAACTTGACAAAAATTTCTTTTATTTTTCAGGTTTATAAAATGCCTTTAACTAAAGCAGAAAAACAAAGAAGATACAGAGAGAAATTGAAATCCTGTGGAAAATATGATGAGTACAAGAAGAAACATTGGTTGCAGGTCAAGAAAAGTAGAAGTAAATTAAAAGAAGCCGAAGACTTGTTTACCGAAAGTGTAAAAAAATCAAAGATAGAAGAAGAAAGAAAAAAGAACAGGAAGATAGTTTCAAAATTCAGACAGAAGAAAAAACAGGAATTTGAATCAAGCAACTCTCACCATGCATTTTTAAGTCTACAGGCATTTCTAAAAGCCACAGCAAGGGCTCGTAGAGCCTTACCTACAACACCAAAACTGTGTCAGTTTATGCGTTTTAGAGTTAGATTTGGTTTGCATTTTTCTGTTCAACTAGGTTTGTTAAATGCTTGATTTGTCAGCTGCGTTTGATACGCTTGATCATACGGTTTTACTGCATATTCTTCAAGAACGTTTTGGATTTACTGGTATCGTGCTGAATTGGTTCCAGTCATATTTATCAAATCGTCATTTTCGAGTTTCCATTGATTCCTTGCCAGCTTCCCGCTTTCGACCTTGAATTTGGTGTTCCGCAAGGATTGGTATTGGGACCGATCCTGTTTACTTTATATACTAGTCCACTTGAAGACATTTTCAGTAAACATGGTGGAAGACATTTTCAGTAAACATGGTGTAAATTCTATGCTCTATGCTGACAATTCACAGCTCTATATTGTGTCCGAGAAACTACAAGATGATATTGGTTCTCTCGAAGCTTGTACTGATGAGGTTCGCGACTGGATGAAGTCGCATCTGCTGATCCTGAACGAGGACAAGACCGAGCTGGTTCATTTTACCTTAGTCCTGAAACCAGATGCAGTGAAATTGGACAGTCTCAGAGTCGGCAGTTGTGATATCACTCCTTCACAGTCTGTTAGAAATTTGGGTGTCATGTTTGACGATGACGGTCTAATGACGTCGCTAGTGAACTAGATATTCGTATGTATGTATAAATCTAAAAATCCTGTGACGTCACCACCTTTATTGTACATATAAGGCGTCACAGGATTATTATATATCTCACTTGATCAAGGGTATCTATACTCGAAACGTTGTCTGATTAAAGAATCTTAACATCTACCAAGTCTTTTGTGCTACTGTTGAGCGGGGATCCTTTAATCTTATTTATTGTAAGAAATGTTAACCAAATTTGCTACGGGATGCCAGTGATCATACTTGACAAAAGACATTTTGATCAATGTTCGCATTTCTCAGATGACAACCAAGTAATTTAGCGTCAAGGGATCATAAAAAATATAATTAAATATATTACGAGTATCAGCATCATGGCTGTTTTTTGTTGAATCAGCAGTTGATTCATCTTTTCCATCTTCAGTTGATTTTTCAGTATTTTCTTCCATATTGTGTTGTTTTCAAATTAACACTGTGTCCCTTGAAAGGTTTTATCTGAAAATAAAAGTTCAGATAATTCATGCACTTCATTATTGATCAACATAGTTCTTGGACGCCTTACAATTTCCTTGCTCTGTTGGGTATAAGCTTAAGTTTTATACATGTATGGTTTTGGTTGTGCTTGCAGTCCTTCACAGTTACGAAATGCTGCAGGAGCCATAAAATCTCTGCCAATTTAAAAAATGTGAAAAATACTACCATATAAAATACCCTCTTCATTATATTGCAAGAGTAATTCTACATTTCCTTAAATTAAAGAGAGCCAAATTATATGTTTGATTTAGTCTTGTCTCATATTCTCTGTATTATGTCATCGTCAGTTTGATCGCAGTCAAAAGGCCAAACCATTTTATAAACTCATTTTTGTCCCCCTCCGTGGTTATTTGCCCTCCAGTAATTCCAATTCAAAAATGTTGCATACTTGACAGTTTTGTATATCTCCAGACATACTGAGTGATAGCGATAATCAACACAATGAGACAAGCAGTAGGGCCCTACATGAAATCCTTACAACATGATTTTATTATAATTAGACATCTATCATTCATCCATGGATATTCTCAATCAACATCAGGCGACATATTGGGCTGTCAAGTAACATCGTATTCTATTGGCTGATTTCAAACATCAATCCAATCAAGTATGTTGTTTCAATTTCAAATAATGGGGTTGATCAGGTATCTAATTATAATTATATAATGCAAAAGTAATAAAACTAATTAACTTCATTAATATAAAACAACTGTAATACAAAAAGAACATACAGCTACAACGAAAACATAAAAACACAGCTGTACCGGTTATGTAAAAATATGTATGGATGGTTTCACTAAATCCCAGTCAGCAGACTTGAATCAACTGCAACAACAACAATCTTTATCTCAAAAAACACAATCAAACAGTGAAACACTGTACATGTATTATCCGTCCATAACATAATTCAAGTCTCTGTACCTATTATTTGAAAAGCAATGGGAAGTAACAAATAAACAAGGAAGGATATGCATTACAATTTCTCTGTCTAATTTTGTTACAGTTAAAAATAACATGAACATGATTTTTATTATAATTAAGAGCTGCAAATACAGAGACATAGTGTCAACATAAAATACTTAAAATGGCATGGCAAGTAAACTCTGAAGCATAAGAATGAAAAGGAATGCTATGACAAGTGCAAGAGGTTGAAAAAATAAATGATCTTAAGCACAGACTGTTTTGTCATTGAGAATGTTAATGAAAAAGATTCAAAGAATGTCAGACAAAATCATTATTCGGTCTACTCCCCTATTTTGGCACACATTTGCAATAATGAGATAATAAAACAAAGTCACGAAAATCATATAATCTGACATAAGCATACCTAGGCAACAAATCAAAGCCCAACACAAATGTCCCAGTTCATTGAATACGTGTACTGAATGCACTTTTTTTCAATCAAAATAGTTGATTGCAACCATAGACGCTTTTCCAATCATCATTAATACCGTGTCAATGTAAAAATAATGCAATATAGTTTTATCCGAAACGAAATAGTGAAATATTTCAAGAAATAATGATATTAATTTATCTTTCACATTTCATAATTTATATAAAACACAAGCCATCAGTTAATATATTTTTTCACAATCAAATTCGATTCATATGATTACATTTGTCCTGGAATATTTGAAATTCTTACATGGATAAACGCCAATTCTTATTTTTAAGTAAACATGTCTTTTTGTCATGGACTCAGACTAGTAATTATTTGCCCATTGACTTCAATGTTAAATGCCTGTAACATCACAGGCTGTAGTTTTTTTCTCAACATTCCGTTGCTTCCAATCTTTTTAGGCACAATGGGGACCACATTTGGCAATCTCCTCATCATAAGTTTGTAGGGGGTTGACCATTTAGATTTTTTGCTACGGGGATTTTAAGTTGATTGGGGTGAAAATCTCACTTCTGACACAATGATTGCTCCGCAGAAAGACATTTTACACCCCCTATCCCTCCGCTGTAATATCCCCAGTATTACCCAAAACTGCTATGAAATTGAAAATTTGATGCCTTTTCTCCAATTCTAGACCAAAAAGTCAACCCAAAAATGCAGGAAAAGGGGAGAAAAAAAATAAGGGAAAAATTGTCTATTTATAAATCGCACTACATTCATGATGGGAAATAATTACTAGTCTTAGTCCTCATCCAGTTTCTGGAGTTACCCGAATGCCCGAATGCCCGATTGATGACTGTGATTATTAAATGTCATGTGACCTTTGTTTCAATTGAATGGCAATCTTTCTTTTTAAAATAAAAAATATATGCACGAAGGTATGTATGATTATAAATATGTGTTTTTTGGCATATTCTCAAAATGTGTCAGCAAGTCAAGTAATGTCTTTTTATAGATCTAGTCAATAAAACAACATTACATTTATAACTTGAACGGCATTCATGTTTGATGTGACTCACATTTTTGTGTCTCAATATTTCATTGTTGTGGCATATAGGTAACAAGTTCGTTGGTAAGTGAAAAGACGATTAGTTCTTCCATGTATGAGTGTTTTTTTAAAAAAAAAAAAATTATGTTGAATGTCAGCGTTTAGTCGAAAAATATATGTTTGTGGCACTAAGTACGGTAAGTAATGTTTTGACTCTTTTTTTTCTCATAGCCTATAAATAGTATAAGGAAAATTGGAAATTTGATAGATAGGCTACACATTGAAGATTTTGTCTTACTCATTCGTTGTAATCTTAAACCCCTAACCCTGAATTTATAGGCATTAATCTTACATACCTGACCCTAACCCGGAATTTATAGGTTTTAATCTGACATTACTGACCCTAATACAATCTCGTTCCCAGAGGCAGCCGCGGAGCCGAAGGCCTCTGGCACATTAGACCGTCCATTTTTTCCAATTTTTTTCAAACCTAAGCCCCGCCCATTCTGACCTCTGGTCAAAGTTTTTGGGTAGATTTCTCGAAAACTAGAGGTCGGATCGTCGTTTCGTTTGTTGTAAAATGATCCTTGTTGAGTCAAAGTCAACTCGCTGACATAAAAAAATTGATCCTAAACGAACAAATTCAAGTTTTTGTAAAGATCTATTTATCTACGCGTGGGTATATTTTTAAGTGATTCGGTCATCCAGGCACGTAAAATCAGAGGCGTACGACGCAAATAAACGAGAAATTTCGCGCGTAGGAATTACATGTCACCTTCCGGGAAAATGGCTACCCCGATTCACCAGAGAAATTTCTTCAAAAATTTTTCTGGTTTCGAGATTGACCCTAATACTAACCCTGAATTTATAGGTTTTAATCTTACATACCCGACCCTAACCCTAACCTGAATTTATAGGTTTTAATCTTACATACATAGGTTTTAATCTTACATACCCGACCCTAACCCTAACCTGAATTTATAGGTTTTAATCTTACATACCCGACCCTAACCCTGAATTTACAGGTTTTAACCTTACATTCCTGATGGGCCTAACCCGTTAAAGGGCCAATCCCGATAACTTTCTGAGGAATAAAACTGCTTAATTTTGTCTTAAAATCTTTTAAAACCCATTACCTAAGGCCGACCAACTAACCCGATACTTGTGATACGCTTGTGAATAACTTAAACCTGACAGTCTTCATCTGGAAATGGAGACCGTTGTATTATACAGTCTCTGAATAAAACCAGACTATTTTCTATAAAAATAATATGTAGGTGAAATTTACTTTTTGTTATCAAGTACAGTACATGGGTCATTCACTGTATAGACCTCTCAAGGAACGGGAATCGATTATCAGGTCACCCAATGAAAAAATTGACCTGAAATCTTAAAAGGGTTACGTGTCCAGATAAGCATTGTTGACGTTCACGTCCAAACGACTCAATATTTTGAGCTGAAATTTTGAGACAAGGTAAATACACCATGCCTCTATATTTTGGTCCATAAATTTTATAAACTCTCGGACTTTAAATTTTGATACTCTGTTCTTATCGGGATTGTCCCTTTAAGGGCCTACGAGAGGGCTTCAGACTCTCACCACTCACCACATACCAGCTGTCATTAACGCCTTTGTGGAGTGGGTGTGGGTTGTTCAGACTCCTTTGTACTTTCGAATTGTTGTGCTTCTATGTTTGATAATGATATGGCTCTTTTACATATGACTTAGTACAGGAAGGAGTGAGAATAACCATAGTGTCTAAGCTGAGGAAAGAGTGACATCAACCATACACTCTTATATATGGACGCTGAACAATGGATGGTGAACATATTAGATTACCAACCAATGACCAAATGCTAATACCTAATCCCAAAGAATAATAGAATAGTTCTGGGGTATAATACCCCCGGTTGAATGTAAACGTGAGGTATTAAAAAAAAAAAATTGTGGGGGTTAATAAAAAAAAGAGGGATTGTTCTTTGGGGGGGGGGGTGTTTAAATGTAAAAGTGCTGGAATGTAAAAGGAGTCGGATCAAACATGATTGCCACTTGAGCATAAGCTCTAGGAGGAAATGAATTGAGCATTTAGAATCGACTTACTCACACAAAATGATATGTATACATCAATCATGCAGACAAAACATCAAACCAACACAAAGCAAAGCAATATATTTATAGCACAAAAAAGCAATTTTAAAAATGATTAAGATCGCCACATATTCTCTGCGGTATAAAGTTTTCTCTGTTCTGTAAACCTTTTTTGTGGTTTAAACCTTTTCTCCGCAGTATAAACCTTTTCTCCGCAGTGTAGCCTAAACCTTTTTCTCTGTGGTGTAGGCCTAAACCTTTTCAACGCGGTGTAAACTTTTTCTCTGGGTTGTAATATAAACCTTTTCTTCGCTGTATGTATAAAGTTTCTCTGTGCTGTAAACCATGTCTCTGCGAGAAAAGACTTTTAATGTTCGTCCACATTTTCATGTAGACGTATATTGCACAGGCACTTGAAGGGATTAAAATTAAAATAAAACTTCTTACTACTGCTTGACTATATAGTATAGTATAATAGAAGATAATTCAGATGCCATCTTTGTTATGACTGATTTACGATATATCGTCTGTTTTCATCTCACAATACTCAATAGTTCTAAGACTTTCCATCGTTTTAATTGCCAACGAGACTTTATTTGATCATTATACACCCTCCAATGTAGTTAAATTGGTCATTTTACAGCGTTATCAATTACAAATCAAACTTAAAGTGTGTTCACTTGGCGATTCATATCTTCAACGGACCGGAATTATGACGAAATGAGGTCAAAAGAAGTCTGTATCACCCAGTCCCTTTATAAACCTATCATTACTTGATATGTGCCTAGGAACTGGGTGATCAAGCCTCGCTCAACAGCAGCCTCGCTTCATAGGCTCTATCACGTGATAGTCAAGCAGTAGTAAGAAGTTTTATATTATTCCCTTCAAGTGCCTGTGGTATATTGTTGTTGCTCCTGTCCGTCTGTCTGTCCACAATTGTTTTGAACACTCTAGAGGTCACAATTTTTATCAGATCTCAATGAAACTTGAAATATAGGTTTATCACCTGAGATCTCGGTTCCTTTTGAATTGACATGTATTGGACTGTAATTGGTATAGATAGTAACAGGAATTAATGGATCAAACCGTTATAAAGGGGTATAATGAAACACAAGCAATCGGTCCTGACCGTAAAAACATGATAAATGAAATTAGTTATGGATGAAAGTAATAATAAAAGATTAAAGGACAAGTACATGTATTGTAGGGGTGAACTGAAGCCATAAGCAGTGAATTCTAATAGTAAAAACAAGATGCAGTAGATGTGTTGGTGTCTCCCCAATGTAGAATTTTAAACACCCCTTACACGTCGAGACATATGAGATTTATTACTTTGTAATTCTAATGTATATTTTTTTATTTATTGCATTTTTCTCTTTCATTTATAGTTTACAGATGAAAAATGAATGTTCAACAGGAGAAGACAACCCTTTTAGGAACACAAAGTGTTGAATTTTCTGGGCGACATAAATGTTTATGTAGTCGTACTGTAAAATTATGCATTATACCATTAATTCTGATAGCAGTGGCTATAGGTTGTGGTTTATTATTAAGTTATTATTTACCACGTCATCAACCAAAACATGTACATTCTCATAATTGTACTGATTTCTGTACGTAAGTATGATTTGTTCATTTACGTTGCAAATTTGTGATCATATGTACTGTAAATAAGACAAGTCTAGATAACATAAGAATTTGTTTAATTTGACAATGTACATGTCTATACATTCTTAGAAGCACCATACTATATAAACACGACAGTAAATCCATAAATGTTAAAGACATAATTACTGAATGAATTTGCAGGGTTCCCGCGGTCCTTGAAAATCCTTGAATATCCTTAAATTTAAAATTTCATTTTCAAGGTCTTTAATATCCTTGAATTTCGCGGAAATAGGAAAATATCCTTGAATTTCAGTTGAGATCCTTAATTTTGTTGGCAATACTGGTAAGTTGATCTAAAAAAAAACGTTTAGATTATAAGTAATGCTGGTTATACTAGACAATAACTCTGACGTATACCTGTCAATCAACTGATCTAAATAAACAGCTGTGTCACGTAATAACAAGACAAGCCAATGACATTTACCGTTAGGCAACCAAATACTCTCACGTGACTCTATTGTCCAATTAACATACTAGAAGCCACTACACTGACTAATCAAAATCGGTATTAGTAATTACATTAAACAATGCATAATAAGGAAAAGGGAAATAACACGGTTTTAAAAATGGCGGGAGTTTTCCCCGGTGTGCCGAAAGTCGATCTGTAATAATAAAAAACAGTTTATGTCTTCAATGTTTTTAAGATGAAAAATTGTAACTTTAGGCTAAAATGTCCTTGAAAATCCTGGAATTTGACGTATAATTATCCTTGAATATCCTTGAAAAAATGTTTGACGAAGCCGCGGAAACCCTGATTTGGCAGTGTTCGATCATGTGCATTTTCAAATAAGGCTAAACAGAGATAAGCAATTTGATGGGTTAAGTCATGTTAACTTTGTCTACTTGGGTGAGAGTAATGAAACTTAGAGTATAGAGTCATTATATCAATACTTTGACAAAGTTTGATGATGATAATTTTCTGTTTGGGCTAAGTAGCGATAAGCAATTTGATTTGTCAAGACTTTGGAAGATAGCAGCTCTGCTTTTTGATGATTAAGTAGTTTAGCATGGGGGAGGGGGCTGACTGGTTAGATCACACGCTGTGTCATTGAGTCACATGATGGGGTTTCGATTTCATGCTTGTACTCAACAGGTCCTCCCACTGCTAAAGAACTCTACGCACAAGATCATTATTGAAATAAAATTGAACCATATGTAAGTCCCAAAATGTTCTAGTTTGTGTGTTGAGTGGACATTAAACCCCATATTTTGCACTTTATGTTAGATTAGCAAAGGCTTGCCTACAACTGATCTGTATATATTTTTCTTGTAGATTAACACTGGCTGAAACCATTCCACAAAATCTTACTTTTCGAAAGAATGAAACTATTCATGTTCCAACTGGTCAGTCTCTGTTAGATTTGATTAACATAGCTGAGCACACTATAGAAATAGCATCTTATTATTGGACATTAAGAGGAATAGATTTATCTTACCACGATGATACATCAAAGGAGGTAAAGCCATCATAGCTATTATCAAATAGTCTATTTCCCAGTTGTTTTATATGGTGACTCATTCACTATTTGATATTTCTAATGGTGTTAGCATAGTTCCTTACATGGCATGCCAAGAACTCAACACATGCCAGACTATTTCATTGACTAATCTCTCACAGGTAGCTACATAGGTAGCTACATTAATATAACAACACAGATCCTGGTGTAGTTAAGTTAAGACAAGGATAATATTTTGAACAAAAAAAGATAAAACGATCTGTGTTTTAATCAGATTGAGATGAAAACTGTCATGTGAAGGGACTAGCAATTAATAATCATGATTTTATAGGACCTGGGTTTAAATCTTGATTTGGGGGTGTGGTCAAGCTGTATGGGACTCGATAGCCTCGGAAATAGGATTATCTGAGTTCAAATTCCAACATGAGATCTGTTCAAGCCAAGTCCTCAGGTGTTTGGGATAGTGCCTGCTGTGCTGAAATGGAAAGTGGTCATAGCATTTTGGATGGCATTGCAAACCCAGGTCCAATCTCTGCACACCTTGACTTGCATGTAAAAGACCTTGAAGAAGAGTAAACAACAAATCTTTCCCTCAAATTGTTCCCGTAACCATTGGAACATTATAAAAGTGCACATTTTTGTTCAAACATTTTGTAGATGTATCTATCTACATATGAATATAGACCGAGTATGATATATGTTGTAGTTGTAAACTTTTGTTTTTAGGGTGAAAGATTATTTGATGCTTTGATGAATGCTGGTCAGAATAGAAATATTGAATTAAAGATAGTTAAGAATATTCCTTCAAAAGACTATGCTGATAATGATACAGCTTTATTAGCAAGTCAAGGTAGATAGTAATTAGGACTTTAACCTTCTCAAGTTGGTATTTTTGCATCACTCTAAACAAAAATCATATATATAATCACTAAAACTTTCAAATCATTTTAAATGTGAACTGAAGATTCAATAGTCAGAATTATGCAATTGTTGAATATATTTTAACAATCTTGAGAATTTTACCTGTCAATGAATTTGCATACCACTGAAATTGTCAGTTGGCAAGCTTTTTATAAAATTGCTTTTATGGTATTTGAAACTAAGAGTATAGATGTCATGTATGTGTAAAGTAGAACTATTTTCTTTTTTGTTACCAATTGTAAAATGAATATTAAGTGAAATATTCTATTTGAATAGGTAATGCTAAAGTAAGAAGTATGAATTTTACTAGATTAATAGGAAAAGGTATTATACATACCAAGATGTGGTTAATAGATAGAAAACATTTCTATGTTGGTAGTGCTAATTTAGATTGGAGATCTCTTACACAGGTATAACATATTGGTAAACCTACTCATATTTATATCTTTTTATAATTTTATTTTACCTTATATTAAGATAATTTGTACTAGGATTCGTAAGATATCCTAGACAGCAATAATCTAATTTGTGTTATTTGTTCACTTTAACAAAAAAAGCTTGTGCTCAGCAATAGGTATGATTAGGAAGATGTTTGAGATACGTGTTCATACCTGTATACTTTAAATTCTTTATTTATCTTACACTTATTGTTATACCTGGTGTCATCATCTTGCGATGTCATTTCACCAATCATCACTTTGTTACCAGCTCATTTACATGACTCGTATAGTTAAATTATTATTTTAATATTTTTAGGTGAAAGAATTAGGTGTGATAGTCAGAAATTGTTCTTGTTTAGCTACAGATATGGGTAAAATCTTTGATGTTTATTGGAAGCTAGCTGAACAGAATGCTGAAATACCCAAGTCTTGGAACCCACAATTATCTACCGTTATTAATGAGGCTAATCCAGAAGTTGTACAATATAATAACACCAAGGGTACTATATATCTCTCGGTAAGCTTCATGTCTGTTCAGTGGGGAGCTACTTGGTCTAATCAGAGCTCTTTAGAACATAGGGTCTGTCATTGTGTCAAGTGACCTGCATGTGAGAAGGTGTAGGGTGACCTGAGCAAATTAGGTAAATAGTTCACCACAAAGCTAAAAAACATTAGTGGTTGTATGGTACCTAATATTTTGTTTTGACATTATTCAATTTAGCTTTCTTGCAACCACCTGTATAAAAAGGACAGGGCTCTTTGATTTCTTCCAATCTCGTGGGTTTATCTCCAGGTCCTCCGGTTTCCACCTACTGCTAAAGACTCTTACGCGCAAGCAAATTATTGAAATAAAATTAAACCATGTTTGTCCCGCAATGACCTAGTTTGTGTCGAACGGACGTTAAACCCCATTTCCCTCCCTGTTTGATTTCTGTGAAGACCTGAGAGTTTTTTTATTGTTTTATAGAGTTCACCACCTGAGCTGTGTCCACCTGGTAGAACTTCAGATATTGATTCTATATTAAGTGTTATTAATGATGCTAGGTATTTTGTTAGTGTTGCTGTAATGGATTACTTTCCTACTACACTCTATTCACATCCCAGAAAGTAAGTACTACACATTTAGAAACGTCAACACTAATTGATTATTCAATGTCTGAATCATAGGGTCACAAGCCACCTGTTTGACTCCTGACTTGAACTTGTCAGATCTACATGTAGTGAAGGCCATCGAAAGTAGCAATAGAATGATAAAAGTTAATCTTTCTGTGAGAATCTTATTGAAATGAAATAACCCATCCTACTTTTCTGTACTATATATACCGGTATATACAGCTGTGAGCAATGACAGAACTTTTGCTGGGACATCAGCATTTCTACCTATTTGCCGTTGAATTCCAACTTGTGAAGATATTAATATTTGACTGTCATGACCATATATTTTCAATAGAATGTGGTATTGCTTATAGTTATATTGGATTGTAATGTGGTTAAAATTTATTGCTACAAAACTAAGTTTTTCGTATGTCCCAGTATTACCACAATCTGATTCAAACACAGGTCCTATTTCATTTCATTTTTTATAGTTGAAAGTTTCTCTTTACTACACTAGGATATGAACAGTTGTTTTATTACCGGCATTCTGGTTAAGTGAGGGACAAACCAATGAAACGGTCTGTTATGACTAGTTCTTGGCGTGCGATGCACAGAACTGTGGGTAAACCACAAGAAACGTCAAGGCGGATTGAACACATGTCTGACGTCATATGGTCAAAAACTGCTCTTACGACCACGGACACAAACTTCCAGTACAACCGGTCAGATCTTCATGTAGTTTAAACCAGGGATCTTAATTGGCTGTTTTTTGTCGGCTTTAGCCGATTTATCTTTAATCTAGCCGATTCGTAAACCAATGAATCAGCCACTGTGGTATCATATATCAATCTACTTTCGGCCGATTTACAAAGAGTTAATTATCATGCTGATTGATAAAACAATGAACAAACAAGAACAAGCCACTACGATGTCATATATCAATCTATTTTCGGCCGATTACAAATTATTACTCGTGGATTAATTAATCCATCAAAGAGTCAATCAGTGCAATGAATACCTTCAGTGTCAATCCTTATCGGCTCATTTCGTAAATAAACAACACTGTTGAGTTAATTCATGCCAAGTACTGTAAAAGAATAGCCAAAAATAGTGATGGTGGCGTTGACCTTGAACTTCAAGCATGCACATAGGCATTGTATTTGGAAGTTCCAAAAGCTGGAGATCCTCCCACGTCCAATATAGGTCACCCAAAGTTGGCTTTCAAACGTCTTTCGTTCGATAAAAATTCACAGAAAATGTTTTGTCTCATAAGTTATTGAAGTCTACTTTTTATGAGTATCGGTAACACTAAAAATAAACTGATCTGAATCACAATTGGCCACATGACCTTTCACCCGTACGGCATACGGAAAATAATTTGTGCTACATTGTTTTATTATTGACATTTGCTTGCAAATATACTTTATTTTTATACGCCCACATTGAAATGTGGTCGTATATTGTCGTCGCCCCTGTCCGTCCGTCCGTCTGGCGTCCACAATTGCTTGTGGACGCTCTAGAGGCTAAAGTTAATATCCGATTAAATTTATACACAGTGTTTAAGGTCATGAGACGAAGAAGCCTATTGATTTTCAGCGATTTCCGATAATTAGTGCCAGAGTTATGGCCCTTGATCACTTCAAAAAATCTTGTGGACGCTCTAAAGTCCAAAGTTAATATCCGATTGACTTTAAATTTATACACAGTGTTTAAGGTCAAAAGACGAAGAAGCCTATTGATTTTCAGCAATTTCCGATAATTAGTGCCAGAGTTATGGCCCTTGATCACTTCAAAAAATCTTGTGGACGCTCTAGAGGCCAAAGTTAATATCCGATTGACTTCAAATTTATACACAGTGTTTAAGGTCATAAGACAAAGACGCCTATTGATTTTCAGCAATATCCGATAATTAGTGCCAGAGTTATGGCCCTTGATCACTTCAAAAAATCTTGTGGACGCTCTAAAGGCCAAAGTTAATATCCGATTGACTTTAAATTTATATACAGTGTTTAAGGTCATAAGACAAAGAAGCCTATTGATTTTCAGCGATTTCAGATAATTAGTGCCAGAGTTATGGCCCTTGATCACTTCAAAAAATCTTGTGGATGCTCTAGAGGCCAAAGTTAATATCCGATTGACTTTAAATTTATACACATTGTTTATGGTCATGAGACAAAAAAGCCTATTGATTTTCAGCAATTTCCGATAATTACTTCCAGAGTTATGGCCCTTGATCACATCAAAAAATCCTGTGGATGCTCTAGAGGCCAAAGTTAATACCAGATTGACTTTAAATACACACACACTGTTTAAGGTCATGAGACGAAGAAGCCTATTGATTTTGAGCGATTTCAAATAATTACTTCCAGAGTTGTCTCCCTTGATCACTTCAAAAAACCTTGTGATGCTATAGAGGCCAAACTTATCATCCGATTGACTTCAGATTGATACACAGAGTTTAAGGTGTTGAAACGAACAAGTATTTTGATTTTCAATGAATTTCGATAACTGAACTGCTAACTCCATGATATTAAATGTTTCCTATACTAATTGTTAGCGTGGGGCAAAACTTTTATAAAAAGCAAACAAATTCTAATGATTTTCAGATAATTACATAATGAGTTGTTACTCTTAATCAGATTTTAGTGTATTACAAATGTTTCATTACCAAAAAAAGTAAAAATATGCGACAACCCTTGTTGACGGCCCGGGCGATTTAGCTGCTGTGGGCGTATGTTTCGTTGCCTGGCAACCTATCTTTATATATTGACAAATGTTTACATATAAATTAATTTATAACGAACTTAATTGTATTTGCTTGTAGATTTTCATTTTAATAAATTAATTTTAACTTCAGTTTGTTTGGATAAAAGCAAAAGTAGATTATGCATTATGCAAGTTGCCAAAATTTGACTATAAATTTCAATATTGTATCGATATATGAATACTAGTATGGAATAACAACACAGGCTTTTTTAATAACAGACAGCTTTATGGATAACATTCACTAGGTTTATTAACTGCAACGTTTCAATGAGGACACTCTCACCGTTAGTGAATGTTATCCATAAAGCTGTCTGTTATTATATATCGCGTTCACTAAATGCCATTTAAAGATACAGGCTTTGTTTATTAGAAGTTTCAGCTATTATTATAATATTATACAGAATAGGCCCACGTTATGCAATTATTGATGTGAATAAAGTATGCATAGACCAACATGTCTGTTGTTCAAAAGACGACTATCCGTTAGGGATACCCGTGCCCGTGGCCAGTTCATTTCAAAATGGATTAAGAACCCTAGTGTAAACCATCAAAAATATAAAAAAAAACAAAATGAAATATAGATCTGTATTTTAATCAGGTTGAGCATTACCATAGAATCAGATATTTTATCACTATTTTCCAAAGCCAATTATCCCCATAGTTAATTTGCAAAACAAACTGTGGATGTGTTGGAATAATGCTATAATTATTTCAGATACTGGGCAATTATTGACAATGCTTTACGTGATGCAGCGTTTAATCGGCATGTGAGAGTTCGTGTATTAGCTAGTTACTGGAATCATACTGCACCAGATATGTTGTACTTTTTACGATCACTACAGAGTATAAATATGGATATACCTATAGGGGACAAAAACAAAACGTTATATGTCGATGTTGAAGTGGTTAGTATAACTTATATATATGTCCTTCAATATGGCCCAATGGCAAAATATTCTAGACAAAAACAAATAAACAGTCTACAAATGTAATACCATGGGTCGTCTGTCAGACGTGGAAAGCGGACATACCCTAAAACTGGTCACTACATCTGATGTATGACCCATGCACACTTTTCTTACTACATATCATGGAACAGATAGCTCTTGATCATCTAGTTTGTTTCTTTAATTCCTATTCTGACATTCCATGTTAATGACAGCTTCACATTGTGATTGAATATACTGCATCTTAAATAGTATGATTAATAACATAACAACAAATACAAGAGTTTCTTTATTACAGTTTTATATTAAATAGTTACAATGCACAATGGATTACAGTTGTTCTTTCACCTCACACTAGCATAAATCTAACCAGAATTGGCTAGATCTTTATAGGCAGCCTTTCATAGCTTTACTAATAATGAATTCAGACCAGTCTGGAGGAACTCAGACGGTAATCTCTCCGGAACCTAAGGTTGCAGTGATATCCTGGGGATAGCAATATATCGCGATAATTAGGTCTGACGATAAAATTATAGTCTGAAATCTGAAATAACACCAGCGATAATTTTTTAAAAAGTATCGTGATTTTATTTTTTGTGTCATAATTCACATAAAATCCGTTTACAATACTGGAAAAATGGAGAAGAAACCAAATTTCAACAAATGCCGATATGTGCGAACGAGATCTTTTCCATTTTGCACAACAGACATCAGATTTTAACGCAAGGGGTCAACTGTCACTAACTGACACAAGGTTGCCTCATGTTTGAAGTAGGCTATATTTCACTGAATAATAATTTGGTATTAATTATAATTATACACGTGTAGGCTACAGCTTGATATGGTCTGGTATATACCCCCCAAAAACAAAGCATCCACAATATTTATAATTATGACAGATATTCCCAACTCAATGATACAGTTGAACCGCACACAACAATATAAGTCACCATAGTAACGAAGTGGTGGTTTATCATTGATTACCCAGTCCATTGAAAATTACATTGATAATGTACATAGAAAAGTTGCCTAGATAATATTTCCTTTATTATTTATTCCTTAATAAAATGACTTCTGAGACATCCGAGATCGAAAATGCCAATGTTCCCGATGATAGTTTGACACCGCAGCAGCCAACAACGAAAAAGAACACATCTACTGTGGTGTGGAAAAATTTTAGTTTGAAAAACACAAATGGCAAGGACGTGGCAACATGTAAAGTGTGTTAGAAGAACATTAAAACACCTGGCGGAAATATGTCAAACCTTTGGCATCATTTGCAAACTAAGCCAACTGATTAAAATAGAATTAGAATGAATTGCGGTCCCGATACCTGCATGAATATTCTTACTCCAGGATACACCTTTCACTTTATCAAAACATACACATTGCTAAATAGCAAATGGATATACTAGATACATTAATCCATTTATTATATACACCACAAGTTATGTCAATTTTAAATCAGTAATTACTAATTATCACGATAATGAAATTTTAAACCACGATAATTAGAATTATCACGATAATTTACTCTAGGCGATAATCCATGATATCGCGATAATTTTTTTTAACGTGATATATCGCAATACTTTTTTTAAAGTATCGTTGCAACCTTTCCACCACAATGATGGCATAATATAAGTTTAAACCATCAAAAACATCATGTTTATTGACCTGTAGAACATTTCATGTATCAACATGTCATAGGTTTCTGTTATTCTCAAATCTCAAAACAATAATTTGATTCATACATGTACTAATGTGGCTATTCCATATTCATCAGAAACCAATATCTGTATAGAACATTCATGTATACCCCCTATCAATATTATTGCACAAATTACATCTGTTAGTCCAAAAATTTAGATAATTGACAATTGTAGAGTTAGTTATGGCCACCTATTCATTTCACATTGCCATCTTTATTGTCTTAATATATGCAACTGAAGTTTTAATGCATTTCTTGCCATGAACACATCAAGTGCAAAATGACATTTAACCTTGGTTTTTTGTTTCAATCTTCTAGATTACTATAATAAAGAATTATATATTACTTACATGGTAACTTTATATTACTTAAATGGTAACATTCAAATCAACATGATATGTACATGAATTATTTCTGACACAAATGTGGTGTTATTGTGTTTGCTTTACTTTTTAAAGAATAATCAAGATAAGTATGTAGGTGATGTCATTAATTCTTTTTTCCCCAGAAAATATTCGAAGTTCCAGCATATACAGAATCTCAACGCAAAATACCGTATGTTCGAGTTAATCACAATAAGTACATGGTGACAGATAAACATGCTTATATTGGTGAGATAATATTTTCTATTTAAATAAAAGTTTACAAGCAAACATTTTATGTGGGAGTTTATTGATGTCACCCAGGTTGCCAGGACAACAGATTCAACGCATTTCTTAAATCGAAATAGTCTGACAATAGACACGAGTAAGAAGCGAATAAAATTTGAGTAAAACTTTGTGGGGTAATCAAAAATGATTTACATGTATAGGCCTGATCTGATTTTCAAAATCATTTCTCAGTTTCTCAGTAATTGAATATATGATGGTCGAGCCTGGTCTAAAATTCAAATGATAATATCTTGGTTCCGAGTGAAAGAATTAGACTGAAATTTTCAGCATAATATATTTAAATTATCTATTTTCGTTGCTTGTTTGCTGTAATTTCTTGTTTTATAGTATCAATGTTTTATTCTGCGCATCCATCATACAATATATTGAAATATTCTTGTGTTGTTTTTCACAGGAACTTCGAACTGGTCAGGAGATTATTTTATCAGCACAGGTGGTATTGGTTTTATTCTTAACCAAACCAACGTTAATAAAACTAGTGATAATCTACGACTACAGTTACACGATCTATTTGAAAGAGACTGGTATTCTAATTATTCTCAGCCAATCAGTAAATATTTTTCTGTATAGAGAGTAAATACATTACATACATAGAGCTGGGCAATATTTCAGTATTTCGATATAAAACGCCACAGAAATAAAAACCGTGAAAAATACCGTCTTCAGAAAAATATCAAAAATCCGAACATACCGCGGTTTTGATTTTTCTGGATGTTATCTTACGTAAATATTGAACAAAATGTTTTCTTTTTTATATTATTTACGATATTTTATTGCTTAATGATGAAAAAAATACTCCCGAGTATTCATTCTACAAAGTTTGCAAATGCCGATGCTGAGCTTTATTTATGTCACTTGACTTCTCGCCCACCTTTCCACCGGTTAGAATAATTCCTGTTTCTGTTCAATTTCTATACATCTTGACAAATGGTGAAGACCGATACTTTGATTTTCGAAAGAAATCATTTATTCTAAGATTGAATGAAGCAGAAATATAAATACATTGTAATGCCAATTACATTGGGAGTTCCGGTAGACTGATTATCATTCAGCGCCGGACGTGTCATGGCGGTCGTGATCTGAGAAAGAGTATTTGACGAAATCGATGGACATTTTTTGACATAGCACTTTTAGTTTAATTTAGTATCCTTGTATTGTATAATACATTTTCAAGAAGGTATACTCTTGAATGGGAAAGAACGGGTTTGCAAGGGTAAACAAAGTCCAATCGCACCCGTAGCTATAAAGATATGCATGCCGAAAGAACACAAACTTTTTTTTATGTTGTTTGGGCCACCTTCATTCGAATTATTTTTAATTTTGAACCATCTTGAATTAGTGTTGTTTATTTGGTACTGTGTATGCTAAAAATAATATTGACCAGAAATAATAATATTGAGGGGTATTTCCAACTTTTCATGCATGTTTAAAAAAAGAAAAACTGAAAGTATTGACCTTTTATATAAAAATATCACGATATAGTCAAAATATAGTTGTGATATCTGTTTCTAGGTATATCGCCCAGCTCTACATGTATACATACAGTAGACTCATTAGTTATGTTGCTGTATAGTGAGTAAATACAGTACACTGTGTAGTGAATAAATAAATAGGATAATCAGTAATATGTGGTAATGGGTAGGTTAATTATTGAATAATCAGTAATTATATTATTGACTAATCAGATTTTAAGTGTTTTATTCTTTTTATCAATTTAAAATGGCCTTATGCTGTCTCAGGTAAGATGTAGTGTCATAAGTGATGACAAGAAATCATAGAAGACTTTTGTAATTATATTTAGGTTGTAAATTAATAATTTTGAGAGCCATGCTGAGGAACTATGTGGGTGTTGGCCAAGAATGCCAAAGCTACTAAGGGTTAGCAGTCATTGTGTTAGTTTATAATGGCAGCAAGTATATGTCTTCACCTAGTTTATGCTTTTAGCGCATCTTGCGCACACCCACAATAACATTTAATGGTTTATCTTTAAACCTCTTCATGATATTTTTTTTTATTAGTAATAAAATGTAGATTAACTTGAGGTAAATATTAAATGACCAAATGTAGGGATTTGTGCCAATCTGATTAAAATACAGATCTATATTTCGTTTTCTTTTTTTATACTGTTAATGGCCTCACTACATGAAGATCTGACCAGTTGTAGTGGAAGGTCATGTCAGAGGTCATACTAGCAACTTTTGACCCAATGGTGATGTCAGACATTTGATTAAACAATCACTGTTGAAGTTTCTACTGGGTTACCCACAGTTCCGTGGACCTCACGCCACAAACATGCTGTGACAGAACGTTTCATTGGCTAATCCGTCACATCATCCACAGCGCGGGTTATATAACAGCTCTTACTACATCCTAGTGTCAAACGAAAGTTTGAACTGTAAAAAACAAAATGAAATAGGATCTGTTTATTAAGATTGGGATTTGTTCTCTTCTCTCAATCCAATAACTGCTCAACATTCACATCCACTACATTAAGAATTTATAAGAATCTGCAAAAACAATTGGTATCATGTTATTCAAAGTTTCTAACATAATAAGTGTTTTCTTGAATAGAGCTTCTATTCCCTTCATTTGTTTCCGAGACATGGTAATAGAATATTGAATATTTTTATAGAAACATAAATTATGTAGAGCATATATTTTTATAGAAACCTGTACATGTAACTCAGATTCCAGAAATTATGTCAATTATTTTCATAACTGTCCAGCTTTTGAAATTTTAATACATTTTTTCTTATGTACCAGTATGCCATGAAATAAATCACCTGTCACGTGACACCAATTTTTATACGCTCACATTTCCATAATTGCCAAAAGCTAAAGCTAAAGTAATTAAAGAACCTAAACCTCTATTCTTGACACCTAGAAATTGATACAAATGGGTCGCAAAGCATGTAACAATGTAATTATTAATGTATATAAATTGATATACTATGATTTGTTTCTGTTTTTATTGTAACATCTAATCAGGCATGCGATTTGTGTGCCAATTTTAAGACAATAAGTTCATAAGACAATGGAGACAATGAAAAACTTTGTGAACAGGCTACAGGATAGGGTTATCATTTGATTGACTTGAGATTTATACACAGTGTTTATGTTTCTCTGGTGATTATTTCCAAAAATTACTTGATGATTTGTTACCCTTGATTAAGCTTTTTTTGTTTTGTAAATGCTCCCATTATCTGTGGACTGCTTGGATGACTTACCAGTTTTATTTATCAAAATTCCTTCTAAAACTTCTATATTGGATATATTAATGGGTAGTATCGGTGACAGACTTGCTAGAAATGAGTCAATGTGCCATGAATTAAACAGTGCTATGCAAGCAAAAAATCATGAATACCTGACAAGTATTCATTTTAGCTTTATTTGTAGTGTGTGTACAGTTTATTTAGATTCCTAAATTTTCCTAGGACTACCAGAATATGTAGACAGTCCAAAGACAAACGTCTCCTTCCCCTTTTATACGCCAACATTGAAATGTGGTCGTATATTGTTGTTGCTTTAACATTTTTTTGTTTTGCCGATGATCACTTTGAAATATTTTATGAATTCTAGAGGCTAAAGTTAATATCCAATTGACTCTTAAGTTATACATAGTGTTTAAGTTCATGATACAAAGAAACCTATTGGGGGGTGCACTAGCGACCAAAGTTATCATTTTACTGATTATAAATTTATATAACATGCTTACGGTCATGAGACCAGCTTACGGTTATAAGACGAAGACATCTATGTATGATCAAGGATTTCCAATAATTATTGCCAGAGTTATGGTCCTTGATTACTTTGAAAAATCTTTTAGATGCTGTACAGACCAAAGTTATTATTCAATTGACTTTAGATTACACAGAGTTTAAGGTCTTGAAACAAACAATTTAATGATATTGATTTTTAATGACTGAACTGCTAAATCCGTGATAAATGGGGCAGAACTAGAAGCCAAACAAATTCAAATGATTTGTTGCTCTTAATTAGACTTTACTTCGTTATAAATGTTTTATTATTGACAAAAGAAAAAATATGCCAGTGCCCGGACGATTTAGCTGCTGTAGGCGTATATTTCATTGCCTGGCAACCTATCTTTCTATCGCTTTTTGTTTCCCATTTTGAAGAAAAAAGAGAACTATTAAAATGGGTTCATATGTCTGTTTTCATACCTTTTGGAACACAATAACTCTGTTTCTAATTTAGGTCGAATGTTCAAACATGGTGTAGGAATTCATTGATGCTTTGACCAACTTTCATGATGAACATTTTCTACTCTGGTTTAAGCAGCGATAAGCAATTTGACTTGTCAATATATTGGTATACAATAAGTTTGATTCTAATTGAGTAAAAGTGATAAAATTTGGTTTATAGTTTCATTTCAAGTTCGACTGAATTCGATGATGAGTTCCGGTTATCTGTTGCTCAATTTGAAATGTTGAATGTCATCCATTTATTTTGAGATTGAGATTGAGGATATCATCCTCACTGTTCGTATGATTACTTTGTAATACTGAACATGTATATACTCAACTATTTGTGTATATTTTTGTACAAATTTGTTTTATTGATGGTTAATGCATTAGTTGGTGCTCTTCATTTTTCATTGAAATTTTAGGCTTTCAAGAAACGACTCTTGAAATCAAATTTTCTGTGATCTGTTATGTGTATATATTTGAATGAAATGTATAACTTGTTTATGTTACTATTATGTTACGGTTGTTTTTTTTTATATCTAACTTAATATAATTATTAATTTAGTTTAATTTAGTTCTTTTGTATATTTTCATATTTTTTACGATCTTCAAAGTTTTGGGGTATTGGAACTAAAACGCTAATATTTGCGACCTAGAAATTGACACAAGTGGGTCGCAATGCATATAATAATACTGTAATATGAATGTATATAAACTGATTTGCATTCAATGGTTTCTGTTTTACTCTAAATTCCGCAAATTAAGCCAGCAGTCGCAATGGAATGCAAATTTCAAAGGTCTGGTTAGTCGAGTCTACATACGCCGTTTGATTTGGTGCAATGTGTCTAGCCTCGTTCCTCGAGTCACTTGTTACAACTGGGGCTGAAAGGCATTATGGTACACGATTTGTGTACCAATGGTAAAATGTTTATTTTGTCTTAAATATTGGATATCAGAAGCCCATCTTTTCCTGTTAAGATCACAACATCAATGTTGATTTAAATGACAAATAATTTGTGTTTTCAATGTCGAAAACTTTGGATGATATTGAGTTAGAGACTTTGCTACTTTTAACGCGGCAAGAACATCCATCGGGCCCGTATCGAGACACCATTAAGCGGGGAGGGGGGGCATTACCTTTCGCTAGGGGAGGGGGGGCGAACATTTTGAGGAAATTTTCAGAAAGATCATTCTAACAGACTGTTGTAATCATCATGCTGTGTAGTTACCTAGGCGTCTAATAAGATTCGGGCCCGGCATCCATTTGGCATTTTCCTCCCTAGGTGGATAAACTATTGATTTGCAACAGGCGGTCTGGTAAGCGCTATTTATCTCTACGATCAGTTCCGGAGATACCCCCGTAAGGCATTTTCCTCCCTGGGCGGATAAACTATTGATTTAGCGACATGCGGTCTGGTAAGCGCTATTTATCTCTATGATCAGTTCTGGAGATACTCCCGTAAGGACTCGCGCTACTTTGGCGCTCATGGAGGGACTTCGTTGAGGCTCGCAAGTCCGTTCGTTTGACACTTTCTTCTCTGACCAGATAAACTAGTGATCAGGCGACGGACGGTATCTGGTCCGTTCTCAACGACCTGTGTCTGAAAAACTGCCAGGCTGCATTTTCGGCAGCTTATTTTTCAAAATTTCTTGTGTCCCCCCACCCTTAGTTGATGTTCGTGCCTTTGCCCCACCTGGATGTTTTTCTCCAGTTTCCTTCCTGTACTAATGACCCCCGCACACAAGCAAATTTTTGAAATAAAGATACACACGTTCCTGTCTCTCTTCTACTAAATTAAACAGGACGTTAAACCTCATTTCATTTCTTTTCTACTAAATATCTATAAACCCTGAAATGTTGCACTCTTCCCTGAGAGAGTAAGTATAGTACAAGGCTGTGTTATTTTGTCAGTTTATTTTCCAAACTGTCCATGGTTTTTTTTAAGAATTTCTACACAGATTCTGAAGTGCAACAGTTTCTAATACTCCCGTGGAATTCGATGATGATTACATGTATCTAGTGGAAAAGGGGGCAATCGTTTTCATTTAACTCTTTTTTCAATTAAAGTTACATTATGGGAGATAAGATAAAGAGATAGCAGTTCTAACTATAATAGTTAAAAACTAGATAGTGTAAAGGTAATTTGCTGAAAATTTCAGTCAAATTGATCCACTATTAGCCGAGAAAAAAGTGTTTGAAATATTCACATAGCCTAGGTCATCATTACTCAAATCATTAATATAAACAGTAGTCTCTATCATCCATACAAATATTCTACGAATTTGACGGAAAATAGGTCATTGTCTGGATTATCCAGTCTTTTAAGTTACCACGTACTGAATCTATCAAAACAGCTCGCTTGTCAACGATGACACGCTTTAAAATTTTGTCGTGTAAAGGTTTCAATTGAAATGGTAATTTTCTCTTGTCATGAATCAGACGTATGGCTTCTCACAATCTTCTTAATTCTTCATCGCGATGCATGCTTATTCCTCGTCTCTATTTTGTTTCTAATAATAGATGTGCGAAGTGAATTGTGGGATATCTTTCAACCACGCTTTAAAGAATCTAGCAAAATCGGCCCTGCTTCATAAGATATAGCACTTTATACCGATACTTTCGTTGGATACTTTAGCCAAAAGGTTCCATTGCCCATGCGTAACCAAATGTTTGGTTTTTTATGTGGTATATTATCCAGTAAATTTCGTCAAAAATTGAGAACCGACCCAGACCCTCCGTGCGTTGAAGACTAGGGGGTTCTGGGTGACAGAGACTATATAAACAGCATAGTCTCGATTATCCACTTGATTGATTTAATTATCAACGGCCATTAAGCGGCATATATGAATTTAATCTGCCAACATCGAAGGCTAGCCTTGCCATCAAGAGTTTATTATGGTCTGGATATGTTAAATTAATGTCTAATTGATTATTTCGATAACATTTCAGGCCTAAAGAAAGACCTGTAATAAGCAGATTTTGCTCTTGCATAATGCTATTTTAAATGCTATTTTCTTTATTGTTATTCTAATATATACACTTGCTGTTTAGCAAAAAAAAAATATCCTCTAATATATACACATGCTGTTTAGCAAAAAAAAAACAAATGTATCGTCTAATAAAGGAAAGATCATTATCGTATGTAGTCAACTTCCTCCCTTATCTAGTATTTCTCGAAATTTAAACCGATTATCACTTTAAATAAATCCCAATTTATAAATGCTGGTTCACAATGGTGGCCAAGGTCACCTAGATATAATGAAAAATAGATCACAAATACATGAAAAGAAAAACAAGCAAAGGAATATACCACTTTTCAAACTATTGTTCACTTGTTCATTAAAACAAAATGAAAATGGTATCCACAAAAGGCAGTATCATCACCATATCAACTTCTATTATACATTTTCTACCATATATCTTTCTTTTACCATATATCTTTCTTCTAATTCACCAGCTAAGTCAATGTTTTGAGTTTTACGAAGAGTTCTAATTAGCTGGCGAAGGTTTCCCCGTCGGTTGAAAGTCAGCCATTTTTCAAACGCCTTGAGTGCCTGCTCCTCGTGTGTATGATCACATCGCATGGCCACCATGTCTAGTATCTGAATGTCTTTATGTTTTTTCCACTGTTCACGAGGTGGAGTAAACGGAAGCTTAGGATAAACCTTTCTCCAATCTCGTCCTAAATTTTGAGCCACGATTTGAAGAGCTTCGTTGAGGTCATCTGAAGATAAAAACAAATAGTGCTTGACAGCGAAACCTTTTAATTAAAGGAGATGGTTCTATATTTAACCGAGCTATGTTTTAGAAAACACCGGATTATCCCATTAAGAATCTTGGGAAAATATTATTACAAATGTATAAAGCAGTTTCTGACTAATTGCAATTAGCTCCTTTATAGGTATGGTGCAAGCAATATACATGTATATTCGAACACCGTTTTGGCATTTATTTGCAAACTGCCATGAAACATTTTATACTTTATTTGTTAAAATTAAAATTTCCTGATTTGCTAATTGGTCAGCGTTGTCTACGATAAGAATATTCTCGTCAGAAACTGCTAAAACTCTTTGATTTCGATTAAAAAAACCCAAAACAACAACAACATAAACACGTCGTATTCATTATGTTTTACATGTTGATTGATTTTTAGGATAATCATCTGTTTAAACCTGCGTTGAGATATAATCGATTTTTTTCCACTGTCGACACAGTAAGTCAATTTTGAAACTAAAATTAGTAAAACGCCGTCCAGCCGAATCAGCCAAATCGTTGCTGCGCCGTGACTCAGCGGTCAATGGCGTCCATGGAGACCACAGCACGATATGTCGCGTTTCCACTACACTTTTACCACGCCTATGGCGATCTTGATGCGCCCCGATCAGGGGCGGATTGGGGCCAGGAACCGGCCCGGGCTCCCGTGTCGGAGAGGCCCCTTTCGCCGACCGCGAAGCCCGGACGGGCGGTGGGGTCTGGGCTCTCCCCCTGGAAATTTTTGAAATATGAATCCCAAATATGCGATTTGGTGGCATATTTCATTATTATCTCTGTCAAATAATATATTTCATAAATCTGCAAGTAATTTACAACCAGCAACTTGTGAAATTATCATTGTATCGTCAAGAGTGAAGAGAATTTAACTGGTTAAAAAATGGGACTAGTTGAGACAATTTTGACCATTTGATTAACCAGTTAGGAATATTGATCAAGTAGGAATATTTTCATTGAAAAATGTCCCATTTTTGTTGTCGGGAGCACTAGTTGATTCCTCCTGTGATAGAACTAGAAGGTCACGAGACACATTGGTACAGAATGAAGAAAGTGAAATTCATAAAAGCTGCTTTTTGAATTTTGGATTCTGGCGTATCCCCACAAACAGGGTGCAGGTGACTTAATGATTAGTAAATTTGCGGGCAACAGTGTCGGGTGAAACCGATGAAATTTTCGGATGAAATTCGAAATCCCCATTGCAGGAGAATACTATCCCACACCCAGAACACCCTACCCAGAAAGTCTATTGTACCAACCCATTCCAGTGATGGCATGGCGGGACGTTAAAGCCACCGGCCACATACAACATGATCATCATCGCTCCATGGCCGGTCCAATACTCCCTCCCCTATATAATGTTCGACAGAATAAGGTTTTTTAGACGGATTGGACAAAATTATTTTTCTTTATTTTTTGTCTGACCGGCCGCGATCGCCCGATGGCCCAATCCGCCCCTGGCCCCGATATAATATTCCGTCGCCGAAGCAGCGCAATAAGGACGCCACCACGGTCTGACGGGGGTATTACGTGACAGGGTCTTTGTCACAATGTCACCACAGTTAAGGGTGTTGTGGGATCATGGTAGGCATCTAGCAAGTGTTATAGGCCACGACCTTACTACGTGGGTATGAACAAGAATGGCGATAGCATAACTAGAACAAGCACTGTGTTGGCAGCGTACCCAGAGAGAGGAGGCGGCCATATAGTCAAACTATATCTCTCTGTGACCAATTAACAGCCCGGCCTACGCTCTACGCACGCTCCTACGTTTTACGAATATAAAGTGCCTTCACACTGGTTCCTTGTCGTCACTATTAAACATACATTATGCAAGAGCTTAATCTGCTCATTGCAAGCCTTTCTTTGGACCTGAAATGTTATCTAAATTATTAATTAGACATCAATAAACTCATCCAGACCATAATCAACTCTCAATGTTCGATCAGAGATCGTTCCGAAAGGAACTAACTTCACACATAGCAAAGTCCTGGCTGCGTGGGGACAGCGTAGTGAGTGGGTGGGGTGTCGTGACAAGAGAGTGATGGGCGTGTGCTTAATTTCTTGCCGTTTGAGCCCCACGCTTTTCTACCACGACCTAGCTATAATGGTATGGTGTATGTTCCAAACCCGCGTAGTTAGGTCGTGACCTGTCCCGCTCTTCACGTTTTTGCCAATGCCATGACCGCACTTTGCTCTTATTACGTTCATAAAGATCTAACAACGCCCACGTAGCCCCTAGACGCGATCTGGTCGATGTTTTAGGTCGTAGCGAAGCCGTGGTCATGGTGTGTGTGATGGGGTTTTTTTTCATTTGCAAGAGAGCTTAATCCAAGAGAGCTTTTCCCATCGCCGGTGCCTTTTAAGTTACATTGCAGTGGTGAGTATATATAACTAATGTGTATGAATATAGTCGGGTAAGATTTAAGCTTCAAAATGGTCATCTTGAACTATTCTGATTATCAAGGAAGCCTAGTTATTGTGAAAGGCTAAAACGTTATGATGTACTTGTATATTAGGAACTACATTGTACATGTTTTGTTTCTAGTTGACGCAGAGTTAAACACGTACGTTACCATAATTCAGAGATTGTTATCTCCCGTTAAGAAAAATATAGTTTCAAAGAATTCTCGGTGATTGGAATCTCATAGATAAACATAGAACCATCGATCTTAATGGAGAGCATACGTGTCAGAGTATGTTAAGATAGCAATTTAGTATATGCTATTCTAGAAGGAGTAAGTATACCATGTGTCCTATACGACATTTATTCAAAGAGGCACAACTGCTTGCATACGTATATATCATCTTTCAATGCCGAAATTCAAAGGATAACAAAATGGACCTACCATTTTCAGAATTAGGTTTTTCTAGCTCTTCATCGCGGTGCAGTTTTCGTAATGTCCCAGCAAGTGCAATATAATTTCTAATCTTCTCCATGGTCTTGATTTTTTTGTTGTTAGTAGCTATACCTTCTCTTGCAGATTCTAGCTGTATATTTAGATCTGGTAGTTCCTTTCTTAAATCATGCTGATCATTGTCCAATGTTGCAGCCTCTACTTTTAGCTCGTAAGCCGTGTGCGTTGTTGCTTTCAGGTCCTTCTTCAGCGTGTCCAGATGTTTCTGTGTGGGATCGACCTGTAAATCTAATTCCTCTATTTCACGCAACAGTCTTTCGAGTGTATTGTTATAAGTTATTTGCTTTCTAGGAGTCAGTGGGTTGTCCAATGATCTGTATTCCTTGGTTTTTTCGAAGGCCTCTTCTTTACGATCTACAGTAATTCCAAGTCGATTCAACTTGTATTCCACCACCTCTATCCTCTTCCTCAGCTTCACCTTCTCTTTCTTGTGCATCTCATAATTCTTTATCACCTCCGTCTTCTGTTTTTCTAATTGGTCTAGTTTTTTAAGGATAGCATCACGCTGCTTGGTGGTTTTGCTTTCCTCTCCACGAAAGTGATCTCGATTGGACATATAGGTTTGCATCTCCTGCCAAATACGATCGGAATACCCCCTGTCCTTTTTGATCCAGGATTTCACTGTTCCACAAATATCAATCAGAACGTGGCAGATATTTTCCATGATGGAAGCATGTTCGCCCCCGATAGACACCAAATCGTAGAAAGGTGTTAATGTCTCACCATATTGATTCAAGTTATCAGCTACTTCATTAAACTGTGTGTCCAGATCTGTTCGATATCGTGTAATGTCTTCTTCGTACTCTTTTACGGTAGCTATCTCAACCCCTTTAGTTTCTGTTTGAAAACTAATACAATAGCGATACAGATGATCGTGGACACAACTCATTAACCCATTAACAAGTTCATCAAATGTACCTTCAAAATGACTGGTGCGCTCACATATGAAACGAATATCCGCAAATTCGTCACTTTCTTTGAGTTTTCTATCTACAGCATTGTGTTTTAGCATGTCCATATAGTCTCTCCAGGTCATTAAATAAGATTTATCACGTTCCCAATCCTCTAAGAGTTTATCCAAACACCCTGTACATGCTGTATAATCTATTTTAACACCCTGTAGATAATACTTATGAAATTCTTTCACTTCATTTAAAACATTATGAACAACTCCCAGGATATATTTGTACTCCGCTTCTCGGGAATATGGAGGCATGCTGATATACTTTTTCGAACGCCTATTTCTTGGCATTTTCTAAGAGCATCAGACAAATGTGACAATATAACAATACTGGTTACATCACTTTCACGCTGAAAAACATAATGGAGTGTTTTAAGAGCAATCTAGAAAATACAAGTCACAAGATATACATTTAAATAGATAATATTGCAAATCTACGACGTATCGATCAGGAACATGGTCAGTACATTTAAATGTCCCCAATATTAAATCTTTAAAGAAAATCTACTCACCATTAATTAACATATCATAACAATAAAATAAAACGTTGTCATAGTCAGTAATTCATCTGAAATAAGTGAAATTGTAACCTCAAAGAAGGTCCCTATAACAACCCGTTCATAATAACAAATATAATTTATATAGCGTATCTATATCATCTGTCACTGTTACTAATAGTATAGGAGTTATAGCGGCTCCTTGGTGACACACAATATCGCTTATCAATGGTACTAATGTACAACGTTAATATAACAATGGACTTTTCAATACTATATCATTCGATTTATTTTGATACGATAGCGATCCCTGAATGGTCGAAAGAATGTGCATATAAGAGAGTGAACCTATGTAATAAATTAATGTGTTTCTATAGTTGAACACTTCATAGATAAGTGTACTTGCTTGTGTAAACCTATGTAAATAGCAATTCAAGAATAAAGCTTACAACAACCCAGTGTTATTCACTGATATGAAGTTTCATAAGAACCTTTACTTTATCGAATGCGTTATTCCACAAAATAGTTTTAAACGTAAATCAATTACTAATTAAATATTTACTTGGATTTTGACAATACTTGAAATAATAAGACTGTCAAATCTCGACGTCTGCTAAGATGTTTTTGCACTTATTTACTTGTGCTACCGAATATACTTGCGTTTCTGATTCAGTGGGTTTAAACACAAACGTATAACAAATACATGTGTTCAATGTAACAACCCAACTTTTAAATACATGGATAAGGAAAAGAAGTATAAAACACATTATTTGCAAACAGATATATTATTAAATGGAATAAATATTATAGTTCAATAAAAGCATAGAATACCACACAAGATATTCTGATTTTAGTTAAAGTAAATGGGCGGTGTTATGCAAATGTGTCCTAACCTTCAAATTTCCAAAAATCATTTTAGTACATGCCTCGATTAAAGAATTTGTGAGGATTGATATGCAATATTGTTCTAACCGATATCTATCAATAGAACAGAACTATTTATAGATTGTTTAATAGAACAACATTACAAAATGATCTATTTCCCTTTAATTATTAAACTAATCGGATCTATGTGGGTTGGATCACTATTATCATGGAATTTGCATTTTGCTGAACAATGCTATGTGGGTTAGATCATTCTTCTGGTAAGTATGTCGATGGTTAGATCCTTTTCGCCTATTTTCTATTTTCGGCTTTTACTCAAAACTACAAACTGAGGGTTAAATCACATTTGCTTAACACCGTCCCTGTTTTAAGGGAGAAATCACAGATAAGCCTATTCAATGCGTGTTTAAATTGATCAAAATGTTTGGATAACGAACCTCCTGACAAAATCAACTTTTAGGCAAACTGAGATATTTCACAAGAAGGCTATTTACATATCATATTCATACCAGCCTTCTATTACACAACCTCACCAAAATTAAGTTTATCTTAAAAATCTAAAAATGAAAAAATTATTACCCCCCCCCCCCTAAAAAAAACAGTTTAAAAGCTAGAATTGTATTAGACTGTGCATCGAAAACAAATCTTCAGGGGTAATTAGAGGCAAGCTACGTGTGGCGTCATTACTACCCTCGCCTCAAACAACCGAAGTATTCTTTGGGATATAATACTTCCCTTCTTTTGTTAAAGAAAATCAGGTAATGGTTATGTTTATGTTTAAAGGGAGACAGCTCGTGTCTAACCCTTTCCGGTATTTTATTCTCAATTGCAACATAGCTCACCACATTTTCTGCCAGTTTTTGCTGAATATTCATGATTTTGAAGCAGAAGAATACAAGTGTTAAGAGGTCGGCTGGGTTGAATGTTTACTTGTCCCTATTTTCAGTTTGTTTATCTCAAGTTTTTCATGATGAACCCCATACGTGCTTTTCGACAAGAGGTTTCCACATGTTGCCCCATCTGTGGAAGAAAACGTACCCAACGAAAATTTGAGAAAAAGTTATAGAGCCCGGTCCAAAGACGAGAATGAAAGTATCTAAGTCTCTAACTCAGTATTACCCAAAGTCTTACACGTTGAAAACACGAATTTTTTGTCAATTTAAATCAACATTGATGTCGTTATCTTACCTTTTTTACCTTGAAAAAGTAGGTTTGTGATATCCAATATTTACGAAAAAATAAACATTTTACCATTGGTCGAATTAACTCAGGGTGGCAAAGGGGGTGGGGCGTTCTTATGGGAGGAAAGAAGGGTCGGGACATCTGAATTTGGTCGACTTATGCACGAAAGTTGTACGCAAAAGTCGAATTTAACTCGATCGAAATTTTGACGTTTTCTCGGACCCCACCCCAATGGGAAGGGGACCCGCAACTTAAGAATCAAGGTTCAGAGTATCCACTAATCTAGCTTAGTAGAAATTGTGTATGCGATTTTCGAAACAACGCAAGCTCCCTAATTAGTAATTTGGTTTTAGCATTATAAAATGACTTGCGAAATCTTGTTGAAGCATTGCAGTCTAATAAACATAGTTATTGTATCCATACCAATCATACCAAGTGTTCTATTATACGCCATTTGTTAAAGCGGGAATTTCATATTTTGTAAGAAAGTCAAAACATAATTATTTCTATGTCTTTTGTTCAAAAGGTTGTCAACTCAGTATTATACGATCAATATTTCCCAGGCATAAAAATCAAAGACACAGGAAACAATAACACAGTTACCTCCCTTGTCTCTCCCCCCCCCCATGCAATGGCTATCTTCAAACGTTTGAATTTGAAGTTGAAAATGATATTTTGCCAATTTCTCAACTAATAGTGAATTATAGAATTATTCCTCAACAAGGTAGGACTGTTTATAGATACAATATATTTTAGGGCTTTATTTTAATACATTTTAAAAAAATAACTTAAAAATATGAAATTGTAACTTTAAATGCCTCTTAAAGAGTATACTACATGTACATGGTGTTTACCCAGTTGGTGCAGAAAAATGGGATCTCTAATCCCAATCCTTTCATATTTTTTTTTACCATTCAGTGTCATTTATGTGTAAAGAAAAAAAAAACCCAGAATTCTTTAAAATATAAAATTAAATAACATCCCTGGAGATTTAAGTTTACGTACACATGTATCATCGTATAGTATTCATTTCTTCACATAGGTTGCGTGTGTGGATTTATTTATAATTAAGAATAACTTATTTAAAATACATGTGTGTTAGGTAATATAATTTCTTTGTTAAAAAAATCAACTGAAACACATCAAAGTATAAATATCCGCTCTTAAAAAAATCACCAATGGTTTTTTTTAGTTTAATTCTAGGTCAAGGCCAAGGCCCTAAATCTTTATCTACAGTGTGCGATGATACATGTCATGTATATTTGAACATGTATATTCATTATTTTATGTAAGACAGTTCCAACAGCTCTTATCAGATTTACAGATGACCTAATGAACGTCTTATTAAAATGAACAAAATATTATGTGCATGGGCGATACAAATACACAACCGTCTCGGTCATTTGTTGTGTTGACAAATAAATAGAACAGAAAGATAACAATTAGGATAGCTTAACCATACTGAACTAGAATAAGATACACAGGGCCTATTATATTACCAACTTGTCTCTTTCTTCAAAATGACGTCGTCACAGGGTAACAAACGATTGATCAACTCGGTACAAAACTGTGTTGATGAGAATTTAGATGGTTTTGTAAGGATAAACACTGGGATACGACGAGTCATTGGTCACCGTATCATGGTCAGAGAAGATTATCAAGATGTTATCAAAGAAGGCAAGGTCAGTATTGTGTCTGGAGGTGGATCGGGACATGAACCACAAACTACAGGTACGTCCTTGCATACATTATTAACATGTTTGATAATCATACGAAAATTTAAGTAGACATTAACGAGAGTATTATTATGAAATTTATATTCAAACTCCATATGACTGTTAGCACCAGGGCTCAACATCACCGAGACGACAAGGACGTTTTGCCACAATGCCCACACGAGAATGTTTTCTGGTAATAGCTGGCCCACGTTAAACCAGATTTAGACACTTTGGCATTCTGATTCTATTGTCTATTCTGGCTATTTGTTATTCTGCACTGGCTGTAAAATTATCTCTATTTATTGACGCTCTTTCTTTAAGTAGTGTTAATATATTGTTAGCGAAAGAGCGTGTCTAATAGCCACCCGCGTCCTTGTCTAACCAAATCAAGTCTTCATGGATGACTACATATTCCTGAAGCAATTGCCCGAGAAGTCCATCTCTTGCCGTTGCTGGATTGGCTTCTGATACTCGAACTTTTGAGGGAGTGTGTCTATTCTTCACATTCAATCAAATCTATCACTCCAGTACAGCAACATGACAGCCCTTCGTTTAATCTGGGTTCTTCCCCAAAACTCTGGACAGTGATTTAAGGTATTAAAAACGGCGAAAGTCTGTTCGTCTCCATACAGTATTGTTTTCATTATGTCAATGTTGATAGCCTCGTTAGTCACGCAATTAGTTTTACGGCAATATTCTGCCATGCACTGGTGGTTAATTGTGCATAATAAAATCGTGAGCCATGACGTAACGTTATGTAAACATATTTGGCCCAATTTGACGCTCCGTGTTAAAGGTAATGCCTTTGTAACGCAGTTAGTGATTGGTAGTTAATTGGACTATTGACCAATAATAATTTAGAACAAGAATTTTCACTCTTTCCAGCAGTGAGATTAGCTCTAATCAAACGGAACACTGCGAGGAGTATGGGATGACCACATCTTGCTGTATACGGAGGGATTCTTGTAGACCGAGTCGAACTTGTTTTATATATATATAATATTTGTTGCAGGTGCTGTAGGTAAAGGAATGTTAACCGCCTGTATTATGGGATCTATATTTACATCCCCACCATCACAAGAAATATTATTAGCTATTAGATTAGTAGCTAAACACAATCCAGGTTAGTTCTACCCATGTAACCCATGAATAGAATAACATGTACCAACCTTGTATGACAGTAGCTATAGTTTATACAAAAACAAATATATGGTCAAGACATCATACTCAGAAATTACAAACAAACGAACAATTCAAAGTGCATGGATCCGGGGGCTAGCCGAAAGGGTCAACTGCGCTGTACAATTCCGTTTTTATCTGTCCGGCTTACTACATTAATACTATCAATTTTTTCAATAATTTATGTTTTTATTTTAGCATTCGTCCCCAGATGATTCTATTTGGGATACATTGCGCAAAAAAGAAAGATAAGTCGAATGGCTTCCGTCTTCCCTTATGTCTAAATATCCGACCAAAATGTTTACTTAATAATATTAATTTGCGTTTATTTTCAGCTGGCTGCTTATTGATCATAGCTAATTATACTGGTGATAGGTTGAATTTTGGTGTAGCGATGGAGAAAGCTAGACAGGAAGGTATAAGAGTCGGATCTGTTACTGTAGGAGAAGACTGTGCACTCGTATCACAAGATAAATCTGCCGGAAGACGTGGTTTAGTAGGAGTCAGTGTAACTTATAAGGTTCTAATTCCAATTCTCTTCAAATCTAACGACACTAATGGGTCATTCTTTCCCTTCAATTTCTATTGACATTGTTATCGCCTATGAAGATCGTCTGAGGGTCCGTCCAACTTTTATTGTAAACGCCCTACATTTTCCAATTCAATGGTTGTGTATTTGGTAATAAAGAAAAACCCCATTGACATGCATACTCCCGCGCAGTGTTGCGTTTGATTAGAGGTAATCCAACTACACACTGCTATTCTGAGTGGATATTGTTGTTTTAAATTTTGATTTGTCAGTAGTCCGTCTACCAACCAATCACTAGCTGCCAATATTGGACCAAATATGTTTACATAACGTTACGTCATGACTCACGATTTTATTATGCCTAATTAACCCGTGCATAGCAGAATACTGCAGTAAAACTAATTGCGTGACAAACGAGGCTATCAAGTCGAATGAAATGTAAACAATACTGTTTGGAAACGAACATACTTTCACCGTTTTGAATACCTTAAATCACTGTCCAAAGTTTTAGGGAAGAGCCAGATTAAACGAAGGACTGTCATGTTGCTGTACTTAAGTGATAGCTTTCATTGAACGGAAAGAATAGACACACTCCCGCATAAGTTCAAGAAACAGACGCTATTCCAGCAATGGTCAGAGAGTGATTTCTCGGGCCATTGCTTCAGGAATATGATTGACATGCAATTTTTGTCAGCTACGCAGACTTATTTCCTTATTTGCATTTTCGCATTTAAATATTTAAATCTGCTACATGACGAATTGCCAAGCGATGGGATTGTTCATTCAAGCGAAAGAAAATAGCGAAAGAAAATACATCGTCCAAATTCAGAATATTTTGTGATCCATAAATCAACAGCTTCATAATGGGTACCAGTGTTAATGTTTACTAACAGTATCACTACCCAATTACTAGCGATGAGTTTTACATAAATAAACATCTACAATCATATCACGGACACTGATTTCTTTCTGCTGTAGTTGGCTGGTGCAATGTCAGAAGAAGGACGAAGTTTAGAAGAAATGATTCCTCTTTTAAATAACTTCATCGATAATATGGGTAATAAATATTAAGTGCTCTTTCTTAAATAATATTATGAAAGTGAAATACTCCCAACGTTCGTATACTATTTTTACATTTGAGTGAGTTTGGCCTTCCTTCCAACAATATCTAAAATTGCAGATACAACACATTTTATTTTATAATTGCAGCCATATATGCAGATAACACTATTTTAGGGATTAACAATTACTGGTTTATTAACATGCAACGTTTCGACGATGATACTCTCGTCTTTATCAAGCTTATCATCGTCGAAACGTTGCATGTTAATAAACCAGTAATTGTTAATCCATAAAATAGTGTTATTGTGTTACTGTTCAATTACTAAATGCCACTTAAAGAAGATATATGCAGATACACCTTTATCTGAAATCTTCAGTTAATATACAAGATCTACATTGCGTGAAACTAATATATTGTTATATGAAATAAGTTTAATTTTGTTTTTAGGTTCGATGGGATTAAGTTTAAATGCCTGTACAATCCCAGGATCTGGTGCCACATTTAACATAGCGGACGATGAAGTGGAGCTTGGGCTAGGTATGTAAATAATCTATAAATATTATATCGTATATGAATGTAAATGTGTATCATAAATCTGTGTCATTCAGAAAACAATAATATTATTTTTTGCAGGTGTTCACGGAGAAGCAGGTATTAAAACGCTTAAGGTGAGCATTACAGGGATACTTACCTTGGTCTAAATCCCAACTTTAATAGTTGCACACAGCATGACATATTTTGTACCTGTTGGTATGCAAAATTAGGCCGTTAAGCCCACTTTCATTTCGTTTCATTTTTATTGGTTGGACGCTTTCTTTCCTCGGTGTTCCGATAATTAACGGCGAGTAGACAATAATCCACCACCAAATTTTAATTGATACAGACTTTTTCATTGGCCCAATGATAAAACATTATGCAGAACACACAGTCCGACTCTGCAATCCTTATAATACTTTAAATCACACTTTCGCTTAACCAATGTAACGTTTGATAACTTTGTTAACGATTTCCATGGTTTAACAGATTTATTTGGAATATCTAAATCAACAACGCACTGTATATGCAGCAGAGTTTCTAATGAAAACAACTATACAATGGCCATTACCCTACAAACATCGATATATTTATTATTGAATATTGTAAATTTCCCGGAACAATCGGAGCTATCGATGGCTGCCATATCTGAATTATGGCTCCCAAGATGAAGGACAATCCAATACCATACATCAACATCAACCCAGCCTGCCCCCTTCAAGCATGGCTTATGACTCCGATCAATGATTTTGGGAAATTGACCCATAATCAAAAAATAAATAAATAAATAAATAAATAAATAAAATAAAAAAATGTGCCTTTGAACTGAGTGTCACTTTCTAATTGCTGGAATCATTGCACCACGATGAAGAATCAATAAAATAAACACAGCGCCATCAGAGCACATAATGAAGACTGTCAGGTTTAAGTTATTTACAAGCATATCACAAATATCGGGTTAGTTGGTGGGCCTTAGGTAATGGATTTTAAAGGATTTTAACACAAAATTAAGCAGTTTTATTCCCCAAAAAGTTATCGGGATTGGCCCTTTAATCTGATAGAACTCGTCAGTCGTCACCATTGTTTAATACGTAATTTAATTTAATATTTTATTCGAAAAACTATTCCAGTTGAAAACTGCCAAAGAATCCGTCAAAATTGTGATAGACCATATGACGAACGCAGAAAACAGATCTCATGTTAAATTATCAAAACGTAAGTCTGTTGTTTTGAATATTGGATATCAGACGCTCATCTTTGTCCGCTAAGATCACAACATCAATGTTGATTTAAATTGGCAAATAATTCGTGTTTTCAATGTTGAAGATTTTGAATGATATTAAGTTGGACTTAGCTACTTTAATATTAACATGATAGCTTGACACCACACAAAGTCCTGCTCTACACTCCTTAATTACTGGCACGTTTTCACCATTTTTTTAAAACAGGTGATAGAATAGCATGTTTTATAAACAACCTTGGTAGTACTACAAACATTGAGATGAACATAATTTCGGGAGAAGTTTTAAGTTATCTTGAAGGTATGTTAAAGTTTCATATTATTAACAGCAAATTGTGTTTAGAGCCTAACTGAATTTTATCTTCTTTGTATAATGAAAAAAAAAATAATAATAAAATAATATTTTCTTTTTTCAAGATACAGTGGAGGCTATTGTAGAGAGGGCGTATTCTGGTAGTTTTGTAACATCACTAGAAATGTGTGGATTTATCGTTACGCTTCTTCATGTTGACGACACTATTATTAGATTGTTAGGCAAGTATATTTACAGCAGAAACATTTGTCCTCTATTTCACTTCGGTGGAAGCGGTCGTTATATAAAGTCTTTTCACACTCATTCGGAATCCACAAGGCTAGTGTAAAACAGACAAAGAACTCGGACTTTCAAATGGATAATTTCAGCACTTTCAAGGTTTGAAAATCAAATTCAGATGCATGCAAGACATTATTCATTTAAAAGGGGAGAAAACCATGACAAAAAGGCTCCAGACGCATACATTAAAGAAAATCAATATTTTATCTGCCTTGAAAAAAAAAAAATGATGTCGTTTTTGTTCTTGTAATGAAAGTGATGTTAGTCGGTGGGTATGTTCTAAGGTACAAACAATCCTGCCATTAATCCAATGCAACCGCTAGCATTATTCAGAGCATATCACAGACGGTGGGGATAATGTCAGTAGAATAAACGGGATCAGCTTTTCAAGTTATAAGTACAAACAGTTTACACATTGACATTTTATTAAAAGGGAAGGAAATGGGGAATTTGAAATAGATAAGAAGGAATTAACACCGCACTGCACGCAAACAAAATCCATTAGACAAACCTGCGAACAGTAGGACCCACATTATTACAAACACAAAAACACATATTACAAGGCCAAAAAAACAAAAACAAACAAAAACAACAAACATATCAAATCTAGAGTAAATTCTGTTTGTAATTTCTAGCATTTGGCTGTCATAATTTACTGTGATTGTTTAAATTTGTTCGAATGGCTATTAGAGATCACCTGTAGTGGGAGAGAGAGAGAGAGAAATGGGGTTTAACGTCCACTCAACACAACTAGGTCATTTCGGAACTAACATATGGTTTTTAATTTTATTTCAATAATTCGCTTGCGCGTAGGGGTCTTTAGCAGTGGGAGGAAACCGGCGTGCCCGGAGGAAACCAACGAGGTTGAGAAGGCGCCCCTATCTCCATGCCACATACGCTCACACCAGGGCTCGAAACCACAGCCGCAAGCCAGAGGTGACCGGCCAGCTAGAGGTCGAAGCGCGGCACTCTAGACCACTAGGCCATCCCCCCCACCTGTAGTGGAGAAACTATGTTCAAACATGTCAGATTTGTATGCTATAGCTGTAAAGATTAGTCGTATAGAAATTCAACGCCACAGATTGCTGTTGTTAGATGTATATTCGTTGCTTGCCAACACTTGTGTCTATTTTACCCGTCATCATTAGCCCAGTTCGGAACAGAACAGTGGGACGTTAAACTGCATTTCTTTTCATTTCGTGTCTATTTTTAAGATGCAAGAACTGACGCCCCTATATGGCCGCGGCATCTCTTGTCGTCGGTAAGGAAGGAAGATCGACGACCAATAAATGTTGAGCTGGAGAATGTCGAGGTTGAAAGCAAAGATATTGAAGCCACAGTATTTAAAACACAAGGTTTACTCCTCAGTTTTTTTCTTTTCTAACATTTGTCATTTCGTACAGTTTTGTGCAATCGCCAAGTCTACCATGGCCAGATCATTTTGCCCTTCTCCCAGAAATCCAAGGCATCAAATGGGTGAGAGACCACTTAGGTTAGACCGTACTGCTTGGTGATCAAGCACTTATTCGAGCTAGATCCATCGGCTGTAGGTAACGTGTAGTTTAATGGTCGAGTGCGGGGCATTTAGTAATATATTGATATTGTGCCAGTGCGGTATAGCACGGATGCAATATCTATATAATATTACGCTATGTCTTGCACGAGACCATTAAACAACTTACAATACAGGCGCTATCCAGCACGTAAAACTCAATGAAATATGTCACGCGTGTTCAATATTGCAACTGGTATAAATAATGTACGCTTTTCACATTGCCCGTACCATTATTTGAAATAATGGTACGCCAATATCAAAGGATGACATCACATCTGGATTCTAAAACTAGATACCTATTTATTACTATTTCACCCACCAATATCAGGAAATCATCCATAAGTCCCTTACTTTTACACTTATAGGCCTCACCGTTTATATTATGAAGCAAGTGGTACCATTACTGCTTTTAAGACTTTCGTCACCAGTTTGATATACTTTCATCCCCAGTTTATATCTGTGCGTTTTGTTTTACAGATGACAGTTATCTGATGTATAATATTATAAATAATATATGTAAGAGTTTGATATCATCAGAAGCTAGGTTAAACTTTCTTGATACAGAAGGAGGTGATGGTGATTGTGGTAGTACATTATCTAAAGGGGCTCAAGGTAATCCTCAAGCATGCAAGCATATCATTGTTTTGAAACGTTTCAGTCGGATTCTGAATTTGTGTAGCTATTACTTTTCGCACGTGTTGACTTACTTACTTTTTAAACTCAGATTAATAACACTAAAAATATCAAAGTAAGAAGCATTTTAATGATGGACATTTTTTATATTACGTACGCTTACTTTTAGATGCAGTTAAAATTTCGGATGCACAAAAACAGTGTGAATTTAGTTATTGATGAACGATTTCGATCGATGATTCTCTTTACGCCTGTAGACTTTTTAAGTAGCAAATACCGTAGTACATTTAATAGGGTGCCATCTACCTAATTAACCAGAGATTCATAATTGCCATACAAAAAAATCACTGAGATTCGGATATAATTGGTCAGCACAAATTTACGCCAAGTTTAACACTATAACGTTTCGATTCATCCGCGACAATGGAAACAAATAATTGTTGAATCATTGACATGGAATTACTCAGGCGACAAGAATAAACTCAACCTATATATGCCAATTCTTTGATATCATTTCTTTCAGTCCTGCTAACCATGCTTGGTTCCAAAGATAATCCCGGTCTTCCTGTACATTGCCCTTATTTATTATCTTTATCTGTAGCTAATATAGCAGAAAATCACATGGGTGGTTCTTCAGGAGCAGTAAGTTTTACGTACCAGATAAACTATAATGCTTATAATCTTATTTTAAACCCATAATCAATTGAGAGTATTTTTTTTTAAAAAAAAACAAACCCAGGTATGGTCAAAGCGACCAATTATATCTGAAATCTACGCAGGTTTCAACTAATGCAATCTTTTGTGTCATTATGTTGTCATTCTTCCTGAAGGGTTCGTTTATAGTCGGATGTGGTTATTGCATACTAACTAAAAATGTATGTGCACACCTTGGCTTTAATCTACGATGTACATTAGAGATCGATTAAGATATAGGTTACTCACTTATCATTTTATTTTTTACGGGGTCACGCCGTGTAAGGTACTGGCTCGCTAGCCTGGAGGTAGAGTGTTCGATCCCTGCATTTACCGAGAAAGTTCATCTAGATCTGCCGGCGTGGTTTCCCCATTTCTGTGATGCAGGACGCAGGGCCTGACAGGGACAGCTGTCTAGTTGTTCGTGTGGGACAAAACTCGAGGTCCTGTGTACGCATTGGCCTGCACGTATAAGATCACTTGACAGTTGGAATGCGATAAGTGCCGGTGTTCCGACAAATTTTCCCTCAGAGTCCACTGTATTGCGTATGTACGTCTTCGGATGGTTAAGACAGGGCACCGTGTGCTTGTGTGTGTGTGGATGGGGGTGGGATGGGGAGTGATGAGTGATGATACTTTCCTAGAATGTGAAGTTTACTTTATTACAAGCTATATATTATTTACAGTTATATAGCCTGATGTTAACATCTGGAGCTAATTGTGTTAAAGACATCATATCACCAACTTCATGGCACCAAGCCCTACATACGGCCATCAATACTATTAAAAGGTAACAAACAATTAGGATTGATCAACCCCCTTTTCCCGATACGTTGTTATTACAGAGGAATTATAACTTTGGTGATCGTGATCGTCGTGATTTAAATGTACCATATTATTGGGGGTGTTCATATTGGACTGTCGCATTTTGTTTGTGAGATTAGACAATCGAGAATGTACCCTAATCTTATAAGTTGAATGAACGTAGTTCTGCGTTTTATTTAAAACCAGTAAACATGTTGACAAAAGCATGGCGGGTGACAATTTTCATTGACCCGAATGTTAAACACATATTGCCAACAGCTATAATTAAAAGCCAACTGCATTCACTCATAACATTTTAAAATTATATTTCCGAACACGTATTTGTAGTGCCGCGACCTTTTGTTTACTTTATACGCTAATTACATGTATATTAGCAGGGTTTTAATGTCAAACGACAGATTTGTAGGGTATACTAATTCGACCTTGAACCGAAAAGCGATGATATGTTAAGAAGAAACGCCTATTTAGTTTATCCAGCATTTTCGGAGGAGGGTGTGCATGAGGTGGCGGCGCAATTATGACGCAGTCGCACACCTCCCGATGAATTTGACGACCTTTCTTTAATTTTGAAAACAACATTTTGTACTGCATTACTGCAGAATCATACCCATAGATACGCCTCTTTGACAATTTAATCATACACAGTTGACCACAATCTGATTTAGTTCACCACCATCGCGATCGTCTAAATCATTTAAAGCACACTAAAAAAATGCGAAAAACCATGTGATCCCAAATGAGTATTCACTGGTGTCTACTGGTAAGTTTATACATGTAGCTGTATTTTCTTTTATTTAGTTTAGTCACTCTGTGTCTATAACTAGTCTGCGTCTACGGTTGTATGCCATCTATGACTTGTTTTGCAAAATTTCAAATATATTGAGCCTGGTGTGCCTCTATTTTGTCCATGCTTTCCATAGTGTGCCATTGGAAAAAAAGGTTGAGAACCACAGGTCTAAATATAGGCCTACATTGAATTACCCAAAGCAAAACGTAGTCTCACTATGTTAACACACTGTGAGACTTATCTTTCGGGTCATCTGTGAATTTATTGCTATCGACTGATCATCTTTAAAGATATTCATATTACCAATCGATCTTGGAAACTTCATTGAAAATGTTTTTGCAAATAAACCATTAACTGTACGGGGGTTCTCAATAATACACCCACTTCTAGTAGTCGCTGATTGTCATGCCAGTATGAATATTATTGAAACGGCAAGTCATTGTATGATGCCTAAAGTCGAACTATGTCCATGTTTCAGATATGGTGGGGCAGAGCTTGGTGATCGAACTATGGTAGGCTATGTTAAATACGTGAAACATCTCTCGATTTATTTTAAAATGTCGATTTAGTTACATTTGGTGTGTTGCAGAGTATCTTACTGACGTATACTTTTGTGTTTACTAACCTTTCGTATTTCATGAGCTACGCCCATTTTTTGTTAATATTTGCATAGTTATTTCTTATACCCTAATGATGTCCCCTACGGATCACGCCTATTTTCTCTTTGTGTGTCTGTGAGTCGCTTACATGCTGCAATTCGTAATGGATCGTATTGAAAACAAAGGGGCGAACGCTCTCGAGACGATCGCAACGTGTGCCCGTTCATTATCGGCCGTAAAAAATCGCTTGCGAATTTTAATCGGCGCGATTAGGCCAAAAAATCCGCTCATCTGCCCTTATGCTATGGACACACAAGCGTATGTTTTTGCCTAGTCGTGGCGTTTGAAATTCGCCAGCGATTTTTTTTTACGGCCGATAACGAACGGACACACGTAGCGATCGTCTCGAGAGCGTGCGTCACTCTGTGAGTAAATTACGTCGATCACGTGACATACAAAAATTCAATTGAACCCGTTTAAACTTGATAGGTTGATATTATAACAGACATTCTCGTCAATACAAGATCTTTGGCTACACGATCACGATATTCTGGCATGGCGATGTCAAAAAGATAAGGCCTTTCGGACCAAAGAGTGACCAATTCTTCCTCTTTCATCAGTGGGTTTACTCCGGGTCTTCTGGTTTCCTCCCACTGTTAAAGACCCCTCCCACTGTTAAAGACCCCCAACGCGAAAGCGAATTATTAAAATAAAATTGAGCCATGTTAGTCCCGAAATCACCTAGTTTGTGTCGAGTGGTAGCGATGCTCTTGTTTTATCTTATGAAAGTTTTTAGATTTAGTGTTTAACAGAACCATTTTATGGATTCAAATTGTGTTCATAAGCAAAAAGAACCAAAATATGGAGCAATTATTTCAATGCATTATACATAATACGATTTACTGTCGTTAAATAACCAAATTATGTTGTGACTGACTGTTTAGTAGGAGTCTGGTCGAACGAGTCACATGGGACATGCTCCTTGCTTTACGGTACAAATAATCGACATTGACGGGAAATGTCTTCTTATAACACTTGATGCGAAATAAAGTTGACTGTTCCTTAAAGCCCCAATACCACTCTTGTTGAAACTGAATAATATGTCCCAATCTTCATTCTGGTCAACAAATTGTATTATTTTACAATATTCCAATTAATTGATGATATAAATTTCATACACCTAATTTAAAAAATTGGAAAAATTCAACTAATTGATTTGAAAAGTCTAACGTAAACCTTTTCAAATGTGACTTGGATTTTAAAATATTTTCGAACCTTCTGGACAAGTAATATAGGTTGTAATAGATAATTTACACTACAGGCAGGACGCTTAACCATCTAGTACTTAGAATAAGGCTATTATTTATTTTCTCGAGCTGCCAAGCCACCAAGAGTGTTATTGTCCCTTTAAAGGCGTCTTGCCAGATTTAATAAGTTAATCCTACATGTATAATGTCAGGAAACCTTTATCATCAGCATGTACAACTATTCATGAAGCGCTGTGGTACCTATTCACAAAATTCAATGCAACTTCCAAGCGCCTGAATAGTCATGTCTGCATACTGTTGAGCAAGGCGATTACTTTCGGTCGAGCATTATTGGAACCGCTACTTTAATACGCCAGTCTTATCATAGGTTATTTTTACAATATGAAACATTTCTACTAAAATTTAAATTATGTCTAGAGTCCTCTAAATCTAATGACAAAAGAAACCTACACAAAATAATGCAACATTGCGAAATTCGAGACAACCATTATTTTTTTTATATTCTTATTATACAAACATCTGCTTCATTTGTCTCCCCGTAATATTTTATAATTTAGTTTTTTTCCAATTATAATATTTAGTTAGACCCACTTTATGCAGCCAGTGAAGTAATTAAAGAAAGGCTGGGTAAAGATTCCATTGTGCCAGTTTTAAAACGAGCAACAGAGGTAAGTTTTTCTTGGAATTATAGTTAATTTGTTAATGGGAAATCAAATGAGGTTCAACGTCTTATTTTTCTGTTATGTTAATAGGTCTGAAATTAATAAAAGCAAAAAAAGATAAGTTCGTATCCACTATATTATGAGGAAAAAGATTTGAAAAGAAAGAGTGTGTAGGCTTTTATATAATTTAATTGTAAAAACACTCGTGTATAAACTACACAGTTTTAAACACAATTAATGACGGGTTCGTTGGCTATTTTCATCAACGTTTTCTAATCGTGTAAACCTGCCGAGAGCTAATATGCAAATTTGAATAGCAAATAACAAAAAAATAATAGATTAGTAAAGTGATTAGAACGGTTTATTCTTAGCTATTAAATCAGGCCCCGGGTCCTCAAGGGGCATTATGGGAGATTAAATAAAGAGCTGGAAGTTCTCGCTATAATAGTTAAACATTAGATAACATAAAGGGAATATGCTGAAAATCTCAGTCAAATTGTTCCACTTTAAACTAAGATATTACTAAATTCGGTACGATAAAAACAAAGTCTCGATTATCAATTTGGGCTTTAAATCCCCCATCACTAAATGTATTCAAATTCCAGTAAACATCAAAGGCTAGCATCAATCGTTTCCGAGAATTGTCGATCGTTTGATTGACAGGCGATAACTCCCCCAATTATCACCCCTTTCTTCGGCAGTCTGCGGGAGTGACGTCAATGATTAACTGTAAATGCCGGCTTGGTTAGTCATTTAATGATTTAATTATTAAATGGACAACTGTTCAAATCCATGCAGGGGTGTCGCAATAAGCCACTTATTTTTTGAAGATGTTCAAAATTCTGCCCCAATCAGAATTACCGCAAAGCTTATGCAAAAAGTAACGCCACAGAAATACATAAATATTTATATTTCTGTGAACTGTGAGCGATCTGCTACGGAGTCACCTTACATTTGTGTAAGTTCTGGACGTAGATCTCATTACACTCGCCTTGTACATTCAGGGACCGTTCTATAGAATCCTTGTCGAAAAACTTTCGATTAACAGTAAATTTTACTGGGCGACTTTTCACTGCTTAACAATTGCGTGTCAATCCCTGTGAAAGGCCGTGCTATGTAAAGGAACAATTTTGTTGGAAAATAAGACCTTTCTTACCTCGCTGCAGTCAGTATGTGCGACATAATTTGCTGTTGAAAACACACACTTCTGCTAAACAACTTGGCAGAAGCCATTGAAATCTAAATATATGAAAAGGCACAAAATTTTGTTTCGACTTATGCGAGTGAGTCGATCGAGCACTAGTTCCTTTTGGAACTGTCTTTGAGCAAACAATTCACTTTTGGAACTGTCTTTGAGCGAACAATATTCGCTGACAGTTCCTATCCTGCCTTCTATAACTGCAGTATGAAAATACGGTAAAATACCGCTATTCTCCATCCCTGCTCTCATGCTGTTTTAGAACCCTTACCGTCTATTTGTCACCACAGTTCTTTATTTTCCACCAAAAGGAATCCATTCTCACATTATTTGACACAGTAGAATTTAGCGATGAAATAAACATGCGGTTTGCGCATGTCCGGGTCTCGTAATGGCTCTTCATTTTAAACGTATTTGGTACTATGTTTTTAATCGCAGAATTGTACTTGAAAATGTGTTGAATCTTTACAAATGTGTGCCAGTTTTGGCAAGAAATGATTCCTTTGGCGAATAAAGTAGAATCAAGGTGAAAAATAGTAGGTACGGTTGCCAAAATATCCTTAGAACATAGTTGGGGTTGAGCGGTATTTTCATACTGCAGTTATAGAAGGCCGGATAGGTACTTTCAGCGAATATCGTTCGCTCAAGGACAGTCCCAAAAGGAACTAATCGAGCACCAGCTGATCTGATCTGTGCAGCTGACCACCACAGAGGCAACGCTTATTAGGGGTCATGAGGTTTGGTACGGATTTTTCATTTCGAAGCATGTTCGTGATCCAAGGCACGTTATTTTAGGCCATGTTATTTTCTCATGGGTCGTGTCAAGAATTATGGTCGTTGTAGGGGTAAGGTTACGTGATAGAAGATGTGAAAGATAACAGCGTAGTGTAACGAAGGATAATATCTTTACTATTTGCATCAGCTTTATGGTAATTCTGATTTGGGGCAAAATTTTGAACAGCTTCAAAAAATAAGCGGCTTTTGCAACACACCAGCATGGATTTGAACAGTTGTCCATTTAATAATTACATCATTAAATGACAAAATTTACCTTTAACATTCATAATAACGCAACATTGTGGATTTGCCCGTTACTTACATTATAACATGTAACGTTACAAGACAATTAATAACAGGTTTAGTTTTTGAAGCCATAACATTCATCAATAAAGATAATTAATTGTAATGTTTTCAGGCAGCCGAGCTTGCAGCCCACCAAACTGCTAAAATGAAGGCACGGGCCGGGCGAGCAAGTTACGTTAGTGCTGACAGATTGAAGGAAGCAGACCCAGGAGCAGTGGGCGTTGCACTATGGATGAGAGCAATATCAGACACTATCGAAAAATATTACTCGTGAACAAAAACCAAATGTGCAATATTGAAACTGGAGACAGGGGTGCTTAAACTGTTCTCAGAGGTGCTTAAAAGGTCGCCCATTTTGTTCACGGGAACATTGAAAACACGAATTATTTGTCAATTTAAATCAACAGTGATGTTGTAATCTTACCGGGAAAAGATGGGCTTCTGATATCCAATACTTAAGACAAAATAAACATTTTACCACTGGTGTACTATGCTAGACATTTTTTGTCAATTTCTAGGTCCCAAATATTTGCTTATGCACTATGGTAAGCAGGTGTGCAACCATCTGTAAATGATGTCACTTCAAGGGAATATATCCAAGATACACTCACGATGCAGAGTGACACATTTAGGAAGATAAAAATATGATTATCATACCTTATAATTTAGTCACCACAATAAAAAGAAAATAAGACGTCACCTACAAAACATAACACAGTTGGCTTATTATTCATTTACTAAAAGAGATCTGGGATATTAAACCTTATTTCAGTTTAGCTTAATTACTGAGTAAAAACGTTGAATCACACTGTATTAAATAACGAAATTTCAGTGTTGGAATTCGTCTGCAGAAAACCCCGCCAATATTGATTTATGAAAAATGGTTATTGACGGCGATTCTATTTCTGTAAAATAGTGCTCGTCGGGTTACCGTAAACAGATGTATTTGTTTGAAGGGGGGGGGGGTAAAATGTTAATTTCGCGATCGTCGATTTATCGATCATTATTGAACACCGAAGTTGACGAAACATTCTCAAACTTGCCATTTATTTGAATTAGGAAATGTATACTATGGTAGAATGAATGCCTCAACTTGGATAAGTAAATCATAGAAAGATCGAAAATGCATGATTGGAAAAATAAATGAGTCGACTTTAATTCAGAAACCTTCGAATCATGGATTGACTGAGAACATTTGTAAACTCCGAAATCTGTATGAATTAACCTAACAGTAAAAGTATCATACGAGTTTGCAAGTGACCCGCGATAAATTCTTGAAAATAATTAATTCCGATTCATTGATGCTACACTGGCTCTATTATTATGTGCTACTTGTAAGTTAGCGATTTTAGTCAATTGTCTCCTTCATTTGCGGTTTTTATTTTGTTTCGTATTATCTGGCTCCATACAGTGCATGAAAAATGTTTAATTACTTCACTATGCAATTAACACAGGGCCTTCTTTATAACAAATACTTTAACTTTGTTAAAATCCCTGGACGCCATTAATCTGAGGGAATGGGGAATCCATGACAAACTTCAATAAGTTAAATCTCTAAAAGGAATATTAGTTGCAAAATGCGTTTAGTATTTGCAAAGGTATTATATTACGAACTGTCTCGCTCTCGATCTTTAAACGTCACTGTATCCAATCAGTGAGATTAACTACCACTGATATTTTTTATTTTTGTTTCTAAATGAAAAATTAACTTAAATAATCAATTCTGGTACAATTTAGTATGGATTAAGCCATGGGATTTTTAACATTGCGCAGAGACTTTAATGTACATGTATCTGTAAAATGCCAACTAAGGCTATCCTGACATTTGTTATTGACGCTTAAGAAAATCGACCTTCTGTTTTTTTTATTCATATAAATTTCGCTAAACATGGGTTATTAACCTTCACAAATGTCATATCTTCAACAAGTATACAGGGTATAAATGTAACTCTATATAGTCTAAATACAAAGTTTAACGAACCCAGTAGAGCTAAATCCCCATAATTATCAGAAAGTGGTTTCAGAATATTAAGCTGTTGTTTTTGATAAAAATTCAAACATATCCAATAAATTCAGGCAATTTTTAGTAAAACTTCAAATATTATTCGGCTCAACAGCATCGAAGCAAACTTTCTGGACAACATGACGTCATCAAAATTACATGATACGCCCAGAACAGAAATCTTACAAGTTTTATTTGAGTAACGGAACACAATTAGTTATAATGAGAAGAATACACACATTGGTCAATTGGCCCAAGGGTTTGTTGTGAAGATTTCGGCCCCCTTATAATTATTTGTGATCCGTGCGCGTCTAAAAGTGTTTGTTAATAGTAAAAGTCGACCTTCGCTCATTCACCACTTTGACCAACGCATTAACAGAATTCCACATACCCAGCAGGAATTTGTAATGAGCGATCATCAACTAGAAGGCATAAACATCGATTTTCATAAGCGACGTAAATGTCCAGCTTCCTTGAGCTATTCACACTCGATGTCTTTTTCTCTATTTCCATAGGACATGTCTTTTCGAGAGAGCAACGTATTCCGGGTATAACTAAAGTACCCTTATCAGACTTCTCGTGGCATTTAAATACATACAGACGTCCTTTGGTCGTTTATGTAATTTTTTATCTTAAAAAAAACAAAGTCAAAATAGTGCTAATATTATCCTTAATTTTGATCACCAATTCCAAATGGGATAAGGAGTAATATCTCGCCGATTCATAGCTTACCATAGTTAAGCCACCCTGCAATGGCGCACACGTCGGCGTGTCAAAGATAAAAGGGTTCGGGAACGAGCGCGAAGAATTTGTGGAGAGAGCGGGCGTGTCTACGTTAAAGGCATATCTCAGTACATACCTTCAGTAGCAGCACACAGTGGGTATCAAACTGTACCTTGCGACCCCATGTGATAACGTTAATCCTTCTGAGTTGTCAAATTTGGGGATTGGACCCATTTGGGTCAAATACTATTGGTCGGCCCCACCCATTATATCTTTTATGCACTTCTCGATTAATAACTTGGCATGTCTCCTATTTAATGACATTATTTTCTTTGAATACCGTACTCGTCTAGGATATTCCCCAATTCCTGCCAGATGTTCCCTGCCTTGTCATTTTGTAATTCTGAAATTGGGGACCTATTCTCAGTACAACACCTTTGTTTCGGGTGACACGCTCGCAGCAAACGGAAGCATCTATACAATATAAACAGGTACATCACTCCACAGATTTGCTAATCCTCTAAATTAATAGCTCAGTAGGAGAATATCACCAAATTTTCATTTTGAGAATGCTGTGAATGTATATTACATACTTGTAATACACATTGGACGGGGTCAACACAAGGTTCTTTGAACTACACAAGAGAGGATAATTATACTGTATATACGAAATTGACAATTGGCAAGCATACGTATTCCCCAGGGGCTCACAGGGAACAGTATGATAACCGTACATTTGTATATTGCATGTATTCGACCATGTACATGAAATGTACAACTTGACACAGTCAAAATGGTAACCGTTGACCTGCTCAGAATAGGGTCAGAGCGGGCCGATCCATTTGACCTACTGAACCCAGTCTCCACATTTGACATAGGGGGTCCAAAGGAACCGTTTGTTGCACATTTTGTGCTTGTTCTGAAGACCGGTAATTAGACATGCATTATATTTAGATTCGGCGTGGCCAACCAATGGCATTCTTTGCCTCACTCAGAAGTGGGTTAATCACCATAATTGATTACTCAGAATGAGTTATATTTTTCCAGTGTCTAGCAAGAACGACTTGATATCCACTTTATACTGCTAATTAAGGTATGTATTGAGATAGCACGTTTAAGTAGATTCGGGGTGACATATGGTACCCCTGGACCTACTTAGAAGAGGGTTAATCCCCAAACTGACTACCTAAGAAGATTTATATTCCCCCATGATAATACAGTTTGAGACATGTTTTCTTCTTGCACTGAAAGTATAAATGCATTTAGAAGGTACATTAGGTATTCGGTGACCCAGACCTGATCGGAAATGGATTATCTAAATGGATTACTCAGGAGCATTTATATTTCCCCAGGTAGGCGCATGGTACAGCTTAATACCCCTTTTCTGGTTATTCCCTTTTGTTATCAGATCCAGTTATCAACTTGGAATTTTTATTGTTTGAGTTCCAGAGTTATTCACCTTTGTTGCGAAATCTTGTAAGCACCTTTGTGGATTTAATAATTCTTTTAAATGTTCATGAGCCGTTTATTTCAGAACTTACATTCAGGTCGGCTTTTGGTTTTATAACACAAATCCCAGAGTCGTTCCCCTTTGTTACACAAGATTGTTATATCATTTTTAGACTTTATTTTTAAAATGCTTATTGGTTGTTTATCTCATTGAGTAGCAACATAGGTTATGAAATATTAATGTACATATGTCATGAACAAACTCCGCCGCTGCTGCAATGATGTGTTGTGTGTGTGAGTGGCTTGCGAGATGACGTGCATTCATCTAAAAAATAGAAATCCTTTATACTTTATCTGCTATTCGGGTAGACATGGGAACATATTCAGACATACATGTATGTTTTTGTAGACATTTACCGACATAAGGAGAAGATAAACGTCAAAAATAATCCTGATAAAGGTATAAACATGATAATAATATAGTTGTAAAACCACTCTCGATGAGAGGATTATATACGTCATTGGTAGTTTGTAGTTTTACAAAAAGGAAGTAGCACTGGCCTAATAAGAATATAATTGGTCTGAGAAGCAGTTTAACTTCTTGTTGATACCACACTGATGCGTAAGATTACCATTAATTATGGAGAGAGAGAGAGAGAGAGAGAGAGAGAGAGAGAGAGACTGGCTACCCACTCTTTGTCACGTTCAAGCTAGGCATTGGAACCACGCTACTTGACTAAATAGATCACAACGCATATAATAACTTAATGATAATATATGTATATATTAACCATTTTATATTCAATCGTTTCTGTTTTGCTGTAATTTCTAACACGCGAAGATTCAAAATTGAATGACAGTCATTGGCGTCGGGATGTTCCAGTCTACACTGGTAGTAATCTCCTTTGGGATATGTTTAGCCTCGTTCATCGAGACGCTTCATTACAAACGGCACTCGAAAGCACGCGATTCGTTTATCAATTTTATAATGTTCATTGTGTCTTAAATATTGGATATCAGAAACCCATCTTATACGGTATGATAGCAACACCATGGTTGAATAAAACTGACCAATTTAAGTGGGATAAAGGGACAAATTTAAAAATGCATTGTCTAAATAAATATTTGAATACCATTAGAAAGCATGAAAAAGCGATTACGTAATATAATTTTAACAAAATATACTTTGTTTCGTCTATCCCCATACAAGAAGTCTTTTGTCGTCATCATTATATATAAATATAACGGAAAAGACATCTTTGTCTGCACTCATTCACATTGCATAGACAAGAATGGTATTAATGGAAGGCTTTGATAACCTTATTCAATGGTTTTCAGGGTGAAAACCTTTCCATGAGTACTGGTGATTTATGTGTTGGAACAGATCAACAGAAAACTCGCGAACAAAGTATCAACGCAAAAGACAAAGCGTTCTCAAAATTTGAGCAGAAGCAATATTTGATAGTTGATTTCTATTTCTTTATTAAATACCTATTATGACATTTTATTCAGCAATATTAAAATTCTCGCTAATCTTTTTAATTTTAAAAGGTAATGAAATGAAATTGGACTAATGAAGGCGGGCATATTATGCCATACAGTGAAATTTAGCCCGGGTTGCGGCGCTACGACCTCTCTAATTTCGTCAAGGGATCTTTTACGTGCACGCCAATGTATATACAGGACCTGGGTTTTCCGTCCTGTTCGAATGACTAGATAGCTGTCTTAGCCAGATCATAGGCCCTGCATCACCGACAAGGGGAAACCACGCCGGAAAATCTGGATGAACCTTCTCGGCCAATGCAGACTAATGCAGACTAACGAGCCAGCGTTTTATCCACTTAGCCACCATGATCCACCAATTTTAAAGGAGATTTTCAAGTTTAGAATGAGCAGTTTTACTAGAAATTTTGACCACATAATTTGGTATACCGAGTACTGATTTTATTTTTGATATTGACCTTGTCATAATATTTTCCCCCAAAAAGGTACTTCCATGCCGGTGCGCAATATATAATTTTTGTGATGGCCGCGAATATTTTTTTTATCACATGATCATTGGTTATACAATTTGTTCCCCTAATTGGTTCATTTTTGTGAAAACTGAAGAAACTAGCCAGATTTAGTTTGAACTTTAACCCAAACGACATAAAACATTTCCTTTTAGAGGACGAGAATTTGGTATGAATTGTAACGATTTCATCTATTCATCGAATCGCTAATGTCAATAGACCTCTTACATGCACTATCGTAGGTCACTCAATTTCTACACGGTACCATCCAAACGACTATACAAATTTTCCTTGGTCAGTTTTCCTGGTGCCACAAAATTATTCTCTGTCCACTTCGTGAATCGTACCCGGGGCATGCATGTTGTGAGCCCCTTGTCATCACGTCCTGCTTGGACATTTTATTTCTAGGCCCAAAGCCACACGAAGTAGCTAGTTCCACGAAATCCGAGGAAACTGTAAATCCTCGTAAATTGCAACAACTCTTTAAATAATTGCTATATGGTACTTACTCATTTCGTAATGCCGTCGATATAAAGTTGCATCTACAAACTTTTGTAGAAATTATATGGAAATGTCGACTTTGGACAGTTAGCAAGCAAATGTGCTCAATACATTATACAATTATACATTATCAGATAAAAATTTGTTAAGAGTCAAATATATGACCCAATTATATCCGATGGTACATATCTCTTTGTGATCACTAATAAACAAAAGCAATAGGTGGCAATTAAGGGTGATTTGATGACGCTGTCCATTAAAATCATTAATCAAAGATTTAAAGTTGTATTAATTTTATTAGATTAGATGGCGTAGGAGAATTGTTTGGTCTATGGGAATATTTAAACTAGAATTGTGAGATGAACGATCGATACAGTTATTGTTGTCTTGCAATAATCGTAGGATGAACGCTCGTAAAAACCGGTTAGCTTCATTCAAACATCACAAATGCTTCTCAATCACACTCGTTGCTTGAGCTGGATAAAGAGAGTTAAGTCATTTGATAGGTAAGCACATTAACTTTTTATACAACGTTGTTTTATTTTATTTCCTAAATTAATTCTCAGTTAACTTCTAATTCAATTTTCTGAAACCTTTTTTCTATATCAATATTTCTCAAAGTTTCACTATTTTAATAAAACGGAAACTATTGGAGAATTTTTAAAATTCGTATTAATATGCATCATTTTGTTTAGACTTATTCATATTTATTACACTATAATTTAATGTCAACACATCACAAAGTAGGGCAGTTCCAGACTGACATATTAAAAAATCGCTTGATTCTGGAGGCCAATAGCAGTCAGTCATGCGAACTTTGTCATGTACATTACTGGGATGGAAACATTTAATTGAATCACTAAAACTGATTTGTGAATGTTTTAGGGAATTTGGGGAAAGTTTTCAGAGATATTTCATTCAGTCATATAAAATATCAAATGGTTTTTTTACTAATCGCTTTAGCATTTAAAGCTTATGTCTGCGACGATAAACATTGTCATTATTATTTCTGACTCTGAAATCTCTAATCGCCCTGTGCACATTTTAAATTTTGAAGTTTGTGAGCACGGCGCTGAACAAATGTCTTTATGTTATAATTATTTGAAACGTTGCGGGATTCTTCATTAAGATTATGAAATTCCCAAATTCCTACGTTTTATTATTCTTTGCTCGGAAATCTATACTAATTGAATAGGTATTAGTAAGAAGAAATATGATTTAATTCAAATTTTATTGCTAGAACATAATACATATTATGGCTTTATATTCGCCTTTACCATGAATATACTTTATAGAGTTGTCACTGGATAGTATGAATGGTAAAACCAATGCTGCACAAAAATCGGTAGCAAACATGCACAGTATATAATGTTATTGTTAATGAAAACAGAGGGGTAATCTGGGTAAAAAAGAAAGAGACGTCAACCATATTTTGACATGAACCAATTTTGCTTGACTTTGAACAAGGCCCTGATTTGTTGAGTCTCTGTTTTTTAATTGTGATTGATTGAAGACTAATTCAATATCTTTTCTGTAACTGCAGTGGATTTTGTACACCGCACTTCATTCAAAGGATATCATTTATTAGATCAAAGACAAAAATACATTGCTGTATAGCAATTTCCTTACAGGATGTTCATTTTAAATCGCGCAAATTCCTATATTGAAATATTGGGTTGATTTTTAAATTAAAAAGAAAGATTCTTTCATCAATTACTTTTGTTTACAAGCAGCGCGAATTGATTTAAATTCACGCAATTTAAGGAAAATAATAAAGCGTTGTTATTAACAAAAAACCTCAAGATATCCAAATTTACACTTCTGGTATAATTCTGCTTTATTACTATCATTAATAAAACCAGAAAGAGGGGCGGGCTGAGCACATTTCAGTATCACTCCTTTAAATACATTCGGTGCGGGTTAAAGCAACAAAACACACCACGAAAGTTGAGACAAGTGTGTACCCCTACAAAACGCGTTGTAGTCGCGGTAGAATGTGTACATGATGTCTATACTACGATCTTACTTCGTTCATACAGTCCCCAATACGCCCACCTCGCCTATATCCAGTCAACCGTCATCATACTCCTTGAGTGTTCCGTTTGATAACAGATAATCCCACTATTCACTGCTGTAAAGAGAGAAAATTCTTGTTCAAAATTATGATTTGTTAATAGTCTGATTAACAACCAATGGCTAACTGGGTTACAAAAGCATTGCTCTTAAAATAGAGCGCCAAATTGGACCAAATATGTTTACATAACTTTACGTCATGGCCAATTAACCAGTGCATAGCAGAATATTGCAGTAAAACTAGTTGTTTGACAAACGAGGCTATCAAATCGAATACAATGTAAACAATACTGTTTGTAAATGAACATACTTTCGCCGTTTTTAATACTTTAAATCACTGTCCAAAGTTTTGCGGAAGAACTCAGATTAAACGAAGGGCTGTAATATTGCTGTACTGGAGTGATAGATTTGATTGAACGGGAAGAATAGACACACTCCCTGAAAAGTTCAAGTATCAGAAGTCAATCCAGAAATGGTCAGAGAGGGGTTTCTCGGGCCATTGCTTCAGGAACATGGTCCACAGTCAGTCATATTAAGTTCAGATTCATCTTCAGTAGAATAAGAGGCTTGATCTCACTTTAATTACGTACATCTTATCAGGGCATTCGTGTAATACCCTGCATTTTTTGGCTCAAATTTCGATTGGGTTCAATCAGATTCCTTAATCGTCGCGAATACCAGGCCTCGAGCTTTCAAGCTAAAATGTCTACCTGTGATAATCGAGTTGAAAAATTCAAAGTTCGTTCAATGTCAAGGTTTCTGTGGAAATCGATTTGTCACAACCTCTGGTTGGGCGCTACTGTTCACGTGTCTGTAAATAACGTAGCTAAGAGTTCGGGAATTGTGAAGTAATCTAGTAATGTCCAGATATTGTAAAACTCACAGTTGATGCTTCAGAACATAGTTCAGATTGTGTAAATTTGTCATTTTCAAGTAGTCCAAGCGCGCCCCTAATATATTTAAACCCGTTTGTAACTAGTTTGACGTATGTAACTGGTTCTAACAAGTTCTAAAGACACCCCCTCCCCAGGGTAAAATGTGTACATAATGTTTATAATACAATCCTAGTTTGTTCATAAGCCCGCCCGCAACATATTTAAACCCCGTTGTAACTAGTTCGACGTCCGTAACAAGGCCCGTAGCTGGATAATTTCGGTGTCACGAAGGCAACCTATACACTTTTGGGAAAAATCGGCTCCCTCAACCCCTCCATATTAGTATTATCCATATAAAGCCGAGTGACACTGGCTGAGATTGGCGCCCAGCCAATGTCACCTGGTTTCATGGGCGCCTCGCCAATCATGTCGTTATATATGAGGCGCTCCCTAAATAGTGAAGCGTCTCATAATGACCCACACGATCACACCACTGATGGGGCACCCAAAACGGCTTGATCTGTGTGGTGCCTAATCCCGGAGAGGCGCCGATAATGACATGATTTGGGGCGCCTTATAATATTGGGCCGCACATAGTGCATAATTCTGAAGCAGATTGGTTGGGCGCTCACGACTTGATCAAAACGGCATGGTTTGTGGGGTGCCTCATCCCAGAGGGGCGCCGATAATGCAGAGAAAATTGGGCTCCCAAAATGACGTGATAATGTTCTAAATTCATGTTCTAAAGGCATGATTTGTGGGGTGCCTCATCCCGGAGGGGCGCCCATAATGCCGAGATCATGGGCGCCCATAATATGATGCTAGTGAGATTGGTTAGGCGCCCACGAATGAATTGGGCTCCCAAAACGGCGTGATAATCTTCAAAATTGAAACAGCATGAATTGTGGGTGCCCAATCCGCGAGGGGTGCCCATATTGACAAGATCATGGGCGCCCATAATATAGTGCTTGTGAGATTAGTGAGGCGCCTACGGATGAATTGGGCGCCCAAAACGGCACGTTAACCTCGTTATTAGTTATTGGTGAATAACGAATATTGGTGAATAACGAAAAACGATTCAACTTCACACCGCCGCTTAAACATTGAAATTTTTCGTTATTTTCATGTATAAACCCTATTTTCCAAAATTTTCTGTCGGGAGAGCGCCATAGGCAATCTGACTTTTCGGGCAGACAGGTAAAGTGAAAACAAAAAAAATATTATTTCATCTAGTTGGCAAAATAAAGTGCCCGAAATCTAATAAAACACTAATTTTACTTTTTTTAATTGAATACCTCGAATTTGTACTAAACTGACACGGATTAAAATATTTTGTCTGGAGTCACTGTACTTTGTGCCACATTTTTCGGGCATCGATTATTATTTGTGAATACAGCTGCAAGATTCCGATCGGATGGTTGTAATTCAGGTCGGAATTGAGTGGCATTTCGGTTACAAAACGATTGAAAAATTGGAAGTTGCTTTACTTATAATAGCAAAAAAAAAATAAATAATAAATAAATAAATCGCATATGCGGCGGTTGTTTGGGATTCAGGTAAGCCACTATATTCCTGAAGCGATGACCCAAGAAATCCCTCTCTGGCCAGCAACATGCCAGCCCTTCGGTAATCTTGGGTTTCCCCAAAACTCTGCACAGTGATTTAAGGTACTGCATCCGTTTGGGTATCCACGTTTGACACGCAATTACTTTTTCTGCAACATTTTGCTATGCACTGGTTAATTGGGTATAATAAAATCGTGAGTCACGACGTAACGTCATATAAAAATATTTGGTCCATTTTTGAACTCTGTTTAAAGCGTAACGACATTGTTACGCAGTTAGTTATATGTTGTTAATCGGAATATTGACCAGTCATAATTTGGAACATAAATTTGCTTCCATTACAGAAGTGTTAAGTGGGGTTAGCTCTAAGTAAACGAATCACTGTGAGGAGTATGACACGCCACCTAAGGTAGACTATATTGGACCACATTTAAGTTGCTGTATTCACGGGCTGGAATAGCAGGAAAACACGTTTGTCAAAATTTGCTCCTGACAGCCCCTTTTCCGTGAAATATATATAAACGATTGATTGGAATTCAACTCAGCCGCCTGAGTTAGGCTATATCAGACCATCTGCTGTATTCAGGGACTGAAATATCAAGAAAACGCGTTTGAGGTCGTCAAATTTTCTCCGGGGGGGGGGGGGCGTCCCTAGACGTCTGGTAGGCCTAACGCGAAATTTGTTAGGGCATTTCAGGTTCTGCCCCCTAACATTCATCGAGCTCGTACGCCTATGGAGAGCACGTTATAGACCCTTCCACGATACCGTTCGCCGTGGACCGTCAAGCACAGGTACATCGGCGCCCACAGAAGCCTCATCGGCGGTCCCAGAAACCTTTGCCCAATTTGGGGCTAGCTAACTGGTTTTAACTACTTCTAACGACGATCTCCCCGAATTCAGAGACAGCTCGACTCGTCCTCATCTCACCCTTGGTAAAAGTAGAAGTGGGCGTAAAATTACAGGTGCGAATGACCGATTTCCATTCCCCATTCTCGTTCAACGCTTCGAGCTGTGTAGACAAGAAATTCAAATATACCACACTTGTCCGATGATCCCTAATCTCCAGCCCCTCTAAGGCCTGCCAGACAAGACCCAAGTTGTGGAGCTTTCCTGAGTCAGTCCCTGGACCCTGTAGATACCACGCTGTCTCAGTAGATGACGGAAAGCAGCAGAAGCCCCTGAAGAAAACCACGACTCATCCCTGAACATGGAATGGCCCAATGCTAATACAGTCCTCTTATAACAATAAAACCCCATCAGATTTGTAATAATTGAAGTTCGGTCATGTCACGATACACCACTTCAAGTACGGTATTTCATTTCACACTACAGTACGGCAATCTTGTTCGTAGTACGTCCACCTCATTTTAAATACGTTGTAACTGCCTCTAAATAATTTAGGACGGGGGAATTTGGCTCAAAGTTCTAGAGCAGCCTTCCTATCCAAGCTAGTCCGAGCCAGTCCAAGATGCTTTTAAACAGATCGTAAACAGTTGCTACTACGTTCAGCTGGTTTGGCAATATTTTACAGAATGTAGTCAGGACTAGTTTGGTGTGGCGACGGCCCAAGAAAGAGAGGCAACACAATCAATCGGTTTTAGGTTGTTATAACATAGTTTCCACATGAAAACATCGTACAAAATAAATGCAGTAGTCCCTTGAATTGAGCACGTATAGTTAATAAAACAACTTGATCTGATAACGAACTTGTCGACGCAGGGTAAACCCCCATTACGTTCCTTGTCCTTCAAGTTATTAGAGACTTTTGGCAAATGATTTCTTCCTATTCGTATCACGTATCCGTATCGTTCCGTGATACGTTGCGCCAATATAGCTTTAGAGTTTTGGCAGATTTTCGCGCCGCTACGTAAGAGTAGCTGAGCTGATCTTAGTTCTATTACAGCATGATGTCAGTTATCTACTTAGACCACCATCAGTACTAGTCAAGTGCCTAGCCTACAAATTCCTGAAGGGAGCGAAGTTGCTGGACAGGAGCTGGGCTATTTAAAAAAACAATTAAAAATTTATGTCGAATCTTATTAAAAATCTTCGACTTCGACTCGACAGCAAAATATGGTTTCACCAATGTATCATTCCAGACAGTATATCTTTTTAAAGATTTGCACCCTACCCCCTCTAAATTTAGCACGTAGATCAACCAGCATGCAGACAGACAGATAAGAAAAATACGAAATTTGTGCATAAAGCTCATTAGAAAATAACGATTAAATTCCGACTTTATCATGGTTAAAGACCACGATGTTATAATATGGACCTTTTCCGTATGAAAGCTGTTCGATACGTCCTGTTGTATTCGTATGCCGTATCACGTATGAGAAATACACACGCGTTAATGACGCCACACACAAAATCGATACGGATACGCAATACGGACCAGGAATTTACGCTTGCCAAAAGTCTTCAATAATTTCTTAAAATCGTAAGGGTATCATTTTGCTTGAAACTATATCGGTTTTTTTTCACAACACTGATCAAAAAATAATAGTTTGCATGACAGTAAAATTTAAGTCTAAATACAGCTTATTCTGTCCAATATAGATATTAATTATGTTTTTACATATAAACGTTTCTTGTCACGCCATAACCTACAAAATTAATTAACATTAAACAGCGCAGTCATAATATACTTGAATCAAACTAACCGCCAGGAATCAATTAACATATATACTTGAATTTGACTAATCAAAGAATACAATTGTAACCAGTTTGCATGACAATAAAATCCCGTTCTAATTGTAGCTTATTCTGTCTAATATAGATATTTATTAAGTAATTAAATGCATGTATAAACGTTTGATGTCACGCTATTGCATTCGATAATATTATACAGCGTCCCCCATACTGTCAAATGACAATAGTATATATACGTGTATCAAAATTGCTGAGACAAATAAAATTCATCATGTTGATAAAGTAAGTGTAAGACATGTCCCTGAAGCAGCGACTATGATTGTTACAACATCTGGACGTTGCTAGACTACTTTCACAATTCCCGAACTTATAGCGACGTTATCTACAGACACGTGAACAGTATCGTCCAATCAGGGTGAATTTACGCGACGGTTTTGTGTACTAAACATTAAAATAACATAAATTCGTTTTTATAATATCCCAACAAACAGCCCATTTTATAAGATGTTTGGCCAAAGGACGGGGCGTGAAGATAATGAAGCAGAAAACTTATGCCAAATCTGTATGCTTACTATAGAGCCCAGTGAGCGTGTTGAACTAACTATGTAACTTCCGGTTTTAATAAAAATTAATTTCTCGTTTACAAAAACTTTTTTATTTACTTGCGTTATAGAGGGAATTATTTCTGAATATATATTTAAGACTTATGAAAACCTTGTTGAAAATTGTTGGTCTTCCCCTTGTCGCAATGTCTTTTAAAATACAAATGTGACGTCATCCTTTGGTGTTGGCATGGGCAACTAGCCAAGCGTACATTATCTATGCATGATGAAATATTGGACTAGCGTGACGTATTTCATTGGAAAGCATGTGCGGGATAGTGTCTGTATTTTAAGTTGTTTAATGGTCTCGAGCTAAAGACATTTCGTAATAATATATTGAAACAACACTCGGCTAACGCCTCATGCAGTATCAATATATTACTTAATGGCTCGCTCTCGACCATTAAACCATACAAAATAGAGACACTATCCCGCACGTGCTTTTCAATGAAATTCGTCGCGCGAGTCCAATATTTCATCTAGTATAGATAATGTACGATTGGCAAGATACCCGAACATTATTGGAAACAATGACACGCCAACATCAAAGGATGGCGTCACATCCACATCTGAAGTTTTCATAACTAATTGGCAAAGTTTATAAACGACTTCTAATAATCACTTTTATCGGGTCACTGAAAAATAGGAGTCGCATAATCTAAATCTATTGCGTATAGTGTTTTGGGATCATTTCCAAACGGCTGATTTTTTGTAACTGCAACTTCCAAATAAGGTAAACAGGATATCTACATGCTGTTTTATTGTTATCTCTTTTCTTTTGGAACCAAAATAGCGTTGGTATGGTAATGACGTTATTATACACGCGGAATAGTAACTCAAATAGCGCTTTCTACATAGTTGTGGACCACCGATAGGGATGAATGTCAATGGTGATTTGTGGCGCACATCTGGGCCCGAATATAACATCCAATTTCACCAGCTACAACCTCGCTAGAATGTTTCGCATCTGGGTCCGAAAATAACATTAATTTCTCCAGCTACAGTATAAATATATAGAATAGCGAATGATGCATCAGGCAATAATATGATCCATTCTGACGTAAAATACGGAGAAAATAGGAAAGATAGACATAGTAAACTGATTTCTTGCGTATATCAAGATCACCTAAATCGACCTATACCATGCGAGCGGGCCTCCAAAGCGCTCGTAAAAAAATACGCCCTAGTTTATACGTTTCATATAGGTCCCCCATCGAGACCCGTCACTGGCGGTGAACCCGCGGTATAAGATGAAGCAATACAATTAGATTTTTATTGGTGACAGAATCCTTTTCGAGACAAACATTTTACCATTTTATTCAGCACAATAAAACTCCGTGTTATCATTTAGGTGAAGTGAATATCCGACTTTTGCGGACTTTAACGCAACGAATTTCAGGAAAATATTGGAGTATAACTGTTCTAAGTATAAGTTAAATGTAAATAGCTACTGGATAAACCCCCGACAGAACACCGAACGTTACGATAACAATATCCCGGTCGGAGCAGAACATTAGGACGTTCGTTCAAGCAAGTTCAACCCAATTTCATTTCATTTCTCCACGCACACCGATTCACTACTTGCCGATTAGTATTTGGTTAACAAAATAGTTATGCACGATTTACCGTTATAATTTGATAGGTCATATACTGTCATATACAATTGTATAGTTAGTGTTAATGTTACTGAAAGGCTGTGGCGTTTGGAATTTTATTTTATGGGGCAATTTCTTGATGACATTTCTTAATCCATTAATTTGTAGTCGTCTAACTACATTTAAGGGTACCAAAGCTTGTTATTTAGTGAGTGTCCTTCCCAAGGAATGCCGAGATCTGGGTAAACACTACACTTTATTCTTACGTCCCGATTCTAACTGGGGTATTACCGGGATATTTAACTAGAAAACATTAGCTGTCCTCTAAACTCCCATAGATGCAGTAACGGTCCGCCACTTTGACTCGAGAATAGGCAAATGTGAACATTTCCTTATGATTAAAATATCGATTGTTTAACCTGACGTTAAATTAAGCCTACGTGTACTCTTTCTTTTTGTTATTGTGTACTGCAGATATTTTAAAGTAATTAAACCATTCTTTGGTGCCAGATTACCCATATTAAAATCCTTTAAGTTTTTTTTTTCTAAATATTTATGACTTTATGATGATTATCAAATTAACAATCATTTTCATATTTGAGTGGGCCTTTCTAAAGCTAGTCGTCTTTGATACAATCGATAAAAGAGCATTGAAAAACTGTTTAATTGAGTTTAATGGTCGGTGGCAATTAAGCAAGTATTGCCTTTTATAAAGGAATCGTAATATATTAAGTTGTTTGGGCTACAGGAATGTAGCTTAAGTGTTATTACAATTATTGTGTTTGTAATCAAGTGCATTGAGTACAGAAGTAGATGTTTTCTACTCAATGCACTTTGTAATGGCTCTACCAAATTATTAAATGCCAGATATTAAAATATCACAATCTTTAAATGGCATTTAATAATTTGGTCAAATGTTAAAATACCATAATCTTTAAATGGCATTTAATAATTTAGTAAAATATCATAATCTTTAAATGACATTTAATAATTTGGTAGAGCCAATACAAAGCACATACTTATGGACAACAGCTATACTGGTGTATGTAACATACCTTTACTATGAACTACTTGGCTGAAGATAATAACAATAACAGGCCACTTACGTTTTTAAATGACATCAAATTTCGGAAACTCGCTGATAATTGTATGTGTTCAAATTCTATGGTTGAAAGTGCACAAATACATGTTTCTAACTAATGAATTATTTTTGAAAGTTTATTTGATTATCGGCATTTTGCTTAAAATGTGAAGACGAGATAGTGCGTAATGGCGTTTAACAGTGGGATGAAACCGGAGGAGCAGGAGAAAAACCACGAGGTTTGACTTCTTCCATATCACGTACAAGCTATAGGGATCGAAACCACGTCGTTTGCCTAAAAGACCACGCCAACCGCACCCAAGCTGGTGTTTTTAGCTGTCAATACCAATATATATCATGTTGAAACAGGGTGTAATAGTGATATATTTAACTTATTTTCTGAAATCGAATAAAAATTGTGACTTCTAGAGAATCCACAACTTTGGTATTACATATTTTTACACTATTTGCGTACGGGTAGCCGTCATTTTGTCGGGCAGTTTCGGTCCGATTATTATGGTCATTATGGCGTAACGGTGATATATTAGATTTTTTTTTTAAATCGGATAAAAATTGCGACCTGAAGAGGGTCGACAAGGTCAAAACGTAGAGTGTCCACAAACTAATTGTTAAGTACGTGTATGATAATATTGTGGACAAACGAACGTCCGGACGGACAAGGGCGACGACAATATACGTCCACATGAAAATAAGGACGTATAAAAATGAAAGTCATGAATATTATCATACATGTACTTAACAAGGTTATTAGGAATATTATGAAGATATGTGTAGTTGTTTTACGTTTGCGTAGTACGTCTGTCTATTATTTTATTTTATAATAACACTAACAATAGTAACAATTACAGCCTTATTTATATACATAATTGGCTATGGTTTTCTTTACTCCTTACTAATATTTCGTGCGACTGGCACTTAAAATGTGTATTTGTAGTAATCTTGCGAAATATTCTTTGATCAAAACAAAATAAAAACATACAAGTCCCACGTTTTGTGCCGCTAACTAAAGATGGACATGATAATGGCATGTTTGGAAACGCCTACATCGAAGAACAAGGTGTACTGTATAGTCTATATTAGTCACAAAAGATCATACGCTGAGCTTCGATCCCGAAGACTGATCTGTCTGATCGCCTGACAACAACTTCTACAGCGATCGCCCCGTCAATCAATCGCCTTACACATATTTTCGATATGTTTGTGTTTGTTCATATCTTTTTTTTTTGTAATTTTCAGAACTGTTATTATACAAGTGGAATGGCCAATTGGCAAACTCAGACGTTGATCATTTTGTGTGGACTAACATGTGTTTGTTCTTTTTTCCTGGTGCCAGATAACATCAAATGGTTACACATTCCAGTCAGACGACATCAGTTTCGTAAACCAACGAGAAAACCGGTGCTAAATTCTAAGCCATTCAACGGAGCAATAAGTTCAAGAAAAATATCGACATTTGTCGAATCTCATAAATCTTTTTCTCCCTGGCGTGGGAAACGGATGTCCAGCATAAAAGATAACGAACTACCGGCGCCACAGGGGGACTCAACAATCTCTCCCCAAGACATCGAAAAACTGAAAACCTTGATTATTGCATATAGTTTCCGTTTACCTAGTCGGACTGAATTAACTCCCCTTGCTAAAACTACTTGATCTGTAAATAATTTCAATGATGTCTACACTTAAGGCCTATTATATTAAAATATACGATTTTCAAGCACTCTGTAGGAAAACAATCGTACTCGGGCTTATCAATTATGTACGTATTAAGAGTGGTACATTTTAAGATCAAGGTCCAGACAGAAGACCTCAATTTTCAATATTGATTCTCTAACCATATTAATCTCCATTTTCTAATTTTATCCTTAGACGATTGTAAAAACTTTGGTGCCGACGTGTGTAATACATGGACATGATTATTGCGAAGTAAATTACATTCCAACCTGGAGTGATCGTACGCAGACATTTGCAATAGTATTGCCTGATTGTATGGACATTACAAGTGGCCAGAATGGTAATAAATAAAATCTGAACTTATTCAGTGATAAAACCTCCACACTTTCGAAGAATAAACTAAAGGTCCTTTAAGTGTAACCGGTGCCGATAAAAGCTAATGGATTCCCAACCGCAGTTGATTTCCAAGCTTTGTCTTTAATAAAAATAAAAGGCCGATGGCGACAATTAAAGGGAAATATCGTCGAACAATGGGGTATTTGAATATGTTCTGTGTTCGATTATGTTTATTAAACGATAACTTTTTATAATCGCTTCTTTCTTAGAAATGTTTTGGCTCTTGTTTTGCTCGAGGTAATTAATCGTTTTATTCTGAAATCTTTATTATTGTATAAATCAACAAGATAACTAAGAAAGATTTATATACCAATGTATAAAGTTGTTGTTTCTTAACACATTGTATAATGATGTTATTTTTTATTTATATAGAACTTAATCATTATTAAATTTACCTTGTATCAGGAAGAAGTAGTCTACTTGATAAGTACAAGGTCATAACTAGACTACCGCATGATAGTCTCTATCATCCAAACAGATATTCTACGAATATTAGTCTGGATTCGCCCTCAAAATTTGACGAAAAGTAGGTCATTGTCTGGATTATCCAGTCTTTTATGTTACCAAGTACTGAATGTACCAAAACATCTCGCTCGTGAGGTTTTATTTGAAATGGTAATTTTCCCTCGTCAAGAATCAGACGCATGGCTTCTCTCACAATCTTCTTAATTCTTTATCGCAATTCATGTTTATTCCTCGTCTCTATTTTGTTTCTAATAATAGATGTGCCAAATGAATTGTGGGATATATTCGAAACTTTAACCAAAAGGTTCCATTGCCAATGCGTAACCGGGAGTTGGGTTTTTTATGTGGTAGATTATCCAGTAATTTTCGTCAAAAATTGACAACGGACCCAGACCCTCCATACGTTGAAGACTACCGCGTGGCCTATATTTATTGAGGGAACTGAAGTACCAGGAGAAAACCCACGACGCCAAACAAACCACCATATATCTTGTCAGAGGTTTATCACCCCCATTCTCCATAGATTTAACATGAAACCAGATTATAATATTATATTTTGGAGATATGGCTGTACATTTTACAAATGCTAAAATGGGGGGGTTATTTCTACTATCTTTGGAGGGGATATATAATCACAATAGAAGAAGAATTTTCTGATCACTTATAGATTTCACGTCTTAATAATTATTTGTTGAAATTATATGGGATCGTGACCGTCCCTATATTCTATATTGGGTGTGCATTGTGATAATTAAATAATATACTGGGGCTCACAAAATGTATTTTATTGTAAAAACTAAACATATAGAAATTTATTAAACAAAACAATTATTCGATCTATAAAAAGTCGGTCACGTCATCAGGTCATTCAATTGCAGAGAGAGAGAGAGAGAGAGAGAGAGAGAGAGAGAGAGAGAGAGAGCGAGAGAAAGAGTCTAATGTCCACTCGACACAAACTAGTACATTTCGGGACGAACATATTGTTACATTTTATTTCAACTAATGTGGCATCGAATCCACACCAGATGACTCATCAATGACACCCCTTAAGATACAGTTTGCACGCGCTAACTATTCAGCCACCCAACCTCCCTTGCTGTATGAAATTACTATGCATAATAATGATATTACATGTATTACACAAATTGTCTGTTGGGAGTTGGGGGGTTGGATGGCCGAATGGTTAGCACGTGCGTGCTGTATCATAAAACCTGTCATTGAGTCAACTGGCGTGGTTTCGAATCCCCGGTTGTACGTGGCAATGAGTAGGGTCGCCTGTCCAACCTCGTGGGTTTTCTCCCCTACGCGCAAGCGAATGATTGAAATAAAAGTAAACCATATGTTAGTCCCGAAAGGACCTAGTTTGTGTCGAGTTAACTTTATACTCCATCTCTCTATCTCTCTCTCTGTTGGGAATCAAAGCTGTCAATTAGGCTATTAGCCGCTCCTCACCCTCATTCATTTTCAGACAGGGTTAGATGTTCTATTGAAAAATATACTGGTGTTGTATAGGACATTTTGCTTGTGAATATACTTCCACTGACGGCTGGTCTTAAATGCTATCGTTAATCTGATGGAGCTCAGCGTTCAACACCTTTGTGAAATATAACCAGGGGCCTGTTTCACGAAATATAACTAAGATACAATCCAAATTTTAGTAATTTGATTGGATAATATTAGATTGATTTTAGGGCTTAGCCAATAAAGATTGGAGTATCTGCTAAAATCAGGATTTTATCTTTAGTTAAGATTTCGAGAAACAGGGCCCTGTTCCCTTTTAGGATATCTAGCCCCGAGTTCACAAAGCATTCTCAGACTTAAGTTAAGAATTATAACCATATATCACTTTACGCAACCTTTGTTGTTTTAATGTTTCAAATACACCAATAAGAAACAATGAGCAAAGTTTTGTGCTTTTAAATCGAAGATATTTGAGGAAAATTGCACTTCGCAGTAAACTCAACGAAAATCTTTAGCAAAATGCCTACCGCCACCGGTACTTTGTTACTGTATCGTCAACTGGCGGGAGAGAATATCTAGGGACAGATTATTTGGACGAGGAGTTATTTTCGCTTTGGAGACTTGTTCGTGGCTGTATATTATTAACTGTATTAATCGTGATATCGAAACGGCAACTTACCGATTGAAATCATTGTCATCACTGTACAAGACAGTCTTGGCTGTATTACGACACTACTTCTTTAGCAGCCCACTGCTGTAGTCACTCTATTTTCGTTAACAATTGTAAGCCTAGTAGTACTACTAGGCCTATCGCGGGAAAGACTAACAATTAAGCCTACTTCGCACAAATATTCTCTCAAAGTCTTTCGATGATTTGGCGTCGCTCCTACTAAGTTTTTCGTTTAGTTTCACCATTTTGCTCAACGCCCTAACTTAAAACACCGAGAGTTGCCGGATTACAATTATGTGTACGCCTAGTCGGATTAGGCTCCATTTCGACTTTTGACAAACTGGCAGACGGCGTAATAGTGCTACAGTGTCACGTGCTATACATAAACAAACTACATAGCGTTTTAACGGGCATATGGCTCCATTTATTGGAATTTTTAAATAGACCAAAGTGAGTCTAAAAGCACACGAAGAGTATTGGGGAAGAACATTCCAAGTCACACTTTTGTCTTTTTGCGTAAAACTTTTGGACGAGAATATTATACGCGAACAGGACGAGTGGGTTCAACACGACCCATAATTACCAGTACAACTAACTTCAATATTACAGGCACATAAAGGTTAAATAAAGGGTCGCTGGACTTAATTGTATTTGTCCTGGAGGCCACTTCAGAAGGGCCTTGGTTCAATGTGACCCCGATCGTTTTTACTTGATTGTTCCATAGAAAGCCTATACAATTTGCTACCAGATAGCGCCATTAACTGGGGTTCTTGGAAAATGTGACTTTGATCATTCTTCCCCTGGACTCTTAACATATTAATGTAATATACATGTATATAATTAAGGTGATCAGTATCCAGAGGCGGATTGCGGCCACTTTTACTGACCGCGGACATTTTTAATATCTGATTATAATCGATTAACTTTGGCCAAAACCTGCAAGTAATTTACAACCATCAACCTGTGAAATTACATATCGTGATATTATTAATTAACATATCATCTTATCGTCAAGAGTCAGAGAATTTAACTGGTTAAAAACGGGTCTAGTTGAGAAAATTTTGACCATTTGATTAACCAGTTAGGAATATTGAGTAGGAATATTTTCATTCAAAAATGTATTTTTGTTGCCGGGAGCGCTAGTTGATTCCTACTGTGATAGAACCAGAAGGTCACGAGACACATTGGTACAGAGTGACGAAAGTGAAATTCATAAAAGCTGCTTTTTGAATTCTGGATTCTGGCGTATCCCAACAAATAGGATGTAGATGACTTAATAATTAGTAAATTTGCGAGGGACAGGGTCGGGTGAATCTGATGAATTTCGGATGAAATTCGGAATCCCCACTGCTGGATACCGAACCCAGTACACCTGGCCCAGAATCTTTTATTATACCAGCCCATCCCAGACTCACTGACTCCAGTGATGGCGTGGCGGCCCGTTAAAGTCACCGACGGCATACAAAATAATCATCATCGCTCCATCGGCGGTTCAATACCCCCCCCCCCCCATATAATGTTCAGCAAAAAAAGTTGTTTTCTTTTTTAGACGAATTGGACAAAAAAAATTTTTTTCATTTTTTGTTCGACCGGCCCTTTCGGGCGATCCAATTTAAAAAAAAGATATATAGCCCTTACCTTTTATTTTTCACAGTGAATGTTTATTTTTCGCAAAAGGAATCATTTCTCGTCATATCTGACACAAATTTATGATAATTCAACAAGTAGAATTTAGCAATTAAATAAACATGTGATCTGCGCATGTTCGGGTCTCGTAATGGTTGTTCATTTCAAACGTATTTTGTGTATGTTGAAAAAAGTTGAATTATTATGACTGTGTGTCAGGTGTGGCAAGAAATAATCCTTTGGCAAACAACGAAGTGTATGGATGAAAATAGTCGGTAAGGATTCAAATATAGCTTTAGACCAGAGGTGGGGATGAGCCTTATTTTCATATTGCAGCTATATAGGGCTCGATAGGAACTGTCAGCGGACATCGCCCGAGCTAGTAATTTTTAATCAATTATGCTCGGTGAATTACGTAAATAGAGCCAATTGCACTGCGGTCGTTTACGCTTGCTTATTCCATTCTGATTATTATTATGTCGTTTGATCATCAACCATTACTAATTACTCCCGCACTGTCTTGTAGGATGTGTTTTCTTTGTTCGTTACAAATGCTGCCTTAACCAATAAAATACCCGACCCGTGTACTAATTATAAAATGTTCGTTATTTCTCAAATACCTGATATTACGATATCCTATAACGCATCAATATTGATTCAAATGAACCAATATTGAATTCTAATTCGCGTTTTTAATTTGAAATGTTATAAAATATAATGAGTTAGAGGTTCAGCTCCTTTAATCATCAATTTAGAATAACTTCTTAGCTTATATGGAATATCACTACCCTCGTTAATGATTTCAAAGATAAGGATGAAACCCAACATAACGGCTATAAACGCAGACATTTTCGATCCCTTGCGTAATGGCTCAGCAACAACGGCATCCAATGAATGATGGACAACGTGACGATGATTATAATTACTGAGGAAATTGTTCAGTGGCATATGTATGAGGCATTACTATCTGATCTACTGATAATTAATAATGCAAACCCAAATTAATCTGGAACCTTAACCCCAAAAGATTTAGTTGTTGATATTTAATCTCTTTGTAATATTCACAGCCTCGATAAGATCTTACTTAAATATTATGACGAGATTCAGACTTATACGCGAGTAAACTCTCACGATTTGTGAGGGATAGTATCAACATTTACAAATACCACCGACATAAATAAACTGTTATTGTGTAAGCCGGATTTAATAGTTTGATCATAACGATAACAAACGGATTGTCGTGTTCATAGCGAACTCTTCTAGTTTTATTGCTTAGCTTTTACTCCGTGAAATCAATATTTCTTAAATATGTTTATATCTATCATTCAATAATTTTTTTTCAAACACTCGCTTGCGCGTAAGAAACCCGGAGAAAATCACAAGGTTGGACCCTACTCACGGTAAAGTAATAGCGTTGCGATCGAAACCACGCCAATTAAACCTCCGAAATTTAATAAATAAGCCACAGCGAATAACTGACATATATTAAAGTAGTTAGAGTAGCTAACTCAATATCATCCAAAATCTTCGACAGAGAATACACGAACTATTTGTCAATTTAAAAATCAACATTTTTATGTTGTGATCTTACCGGGAATAGATGGGCTTCTGATATCTAATATTTAAGACAAAATAAACATTTTACCATTACACGATCCGTGTACCATAATCTGTTTCGGTGCAATTTGTAACAAGGGACTCGAAGAACGAGGCTACGTTCTGGCGTGGTGGGTTTTAACGTCCGTCATTTTGAGATTAACATATGGCAATTCTTAATTCAATGGTCAAGTGTGCAATGCTATGAGGACAGTTTGTTTTGTGGTGTTCCACTCTAATCGTCTTGGAATTCCACCTGCCAAGGGTTTTGCAAGCCAATATGTACATGTGGGAGACCATCCTAACGACTAGGCCTCACATTCTTGTCATACGTGAAATCACCTCTCACTATTGTAATGGTAAGTTCATTTCAATATTGTCGGTTCTACAATGTCAGGAGAAGTAATTGCCCATACTATGACGTTTCCGCCAACTTTTCTTTTGTCAAAGGTTCTTTTACGTGTACGACAATGTGTACACGGATGAGCCTGGGTTTTCGCCCCATTCGAACGACTAAGTCGATTTTTTCTGTTGATCTTCAATATGAAAATCAATTTTCTACTGATTGTTTAGATGGCCATTCCAAAATCGGAAATACCGAGATGAATGGACTGGTTTCTATGATATCTCATTTGTTTATACTGTATATGGCCATACTTTAAAGGAGCTAAGTCTTTAACTCAAAATCATCCAAAATCTTCAACATAGAAAACACGAATTATTTGTCAATTTAAATCAAAATTGATGATGTGATCCTATCGGGAAAAGGTGGGCTTCTGATATCCAATATTTAAGACAAAATAAATATTTTACCATTGGTACACGAATCGTGTACCATAATGCGCTTCCGCCCCAGTTCTAACAAGAGACTCGAGGAACGAGGCTAAAAACATTGTACCAAATCAAATGGCGCATGTAGACTGGAATAACTAGACGCTAAAAAGAAAATGCCTTCGGTTGACACTTCTGGTTTATTTTGCCGAACATAACTGATTTGAAATTAGAGTAAAACGGAAACAGTTGAATGCAAATCAGTTTATATACATTCATATTACAGTATTATATGCGTTGCGACCCACTTGGGTCAATTTCTAGGTCCCAAATGTTAGCGATTTAGCTCCTTTAAGTTAGAATAATAGTTCAACATTTTTAATATATTTGGGTGCATGGTTTTAAACTATGTAATCTTATGGCCTATCCGATGGAGCTTCAAGTGGTAAGAAAAGAACAGCTTTATTTTAGGATCTATCTGTTTGCAATTCTTTAATACTTCGATATATCGTTGTCTAACCCATATATCAATGACACTAAAACATAGGATATCAATTAATAAGATCGACGGAGGATGATGTTAGAAAAGGCCAATGGATAGTTTCTCTCAGATAAAATGTCTCTATCACCAATGTTCGCTATAGGTTAAAAATCATTTTCTACACAGATTGGTTGAAAGGTCAATAATGATAAATGATATGTTATTAATGTTATTTTAAACCTATGTGCAGACCCTACAGCACACATCAATAGTATCAACTACCGGTAAATTCCAAGGTCAGATTCGATTTCTCTGGTAAATTAGGGGTAAATCAACAGAGATGTGAATACGTTAACCTGTATGAATAACCGCGTGGTTGAACACTTTGATATAGAAACCCACGCGAAGCATATTTATAGCTGTATGTTACAAAATTGCATAATATTATAACTGGTATACATCAAATACAATGGCGCAACTCCGTCAACGGAGCCAATTGACCTCTTGCATTAAAGATACATGTACATTGTGAGATATTGGATAACGAGTTGGAAGTTCTCACCATAATGGTTGAAAACTAGATAATGTAAAGGCACTTTGCTGAAAATTCCAGCCAAATTCATTATCCACTATAAGCCGAGAATTAAGTGGTTGAAAGTTCCGCCTAAGATCGATCACCATTACTAAAGTCGGTACGATAAAATCATAGTCTCGATTAACCATTTAATCATTTAAACGAAAGGGAAAGTCATGCAGCAAATCGGATCATAATCCAACAAACATCGCAGGTGAGCATTGACATCGAGCGTTGATTACTGTCTGGATAAGTTAATTAATGTCTAATTAAATGGTTAGATAACATTTCGGGTGTAAAGAAAGACCTACAGCAGGCCGATTTAGCCCTGCATAATGTATGTTTTTATGCATTTAAGCCAATATTTCTGTTTTGAAATAGAGATACGAAACTTCTAGGCTATACCCAATGCCTTGTAAGAGACGTTATGTCAGAGCTAAATCTGCCTATTGCAGGTCTTTCTTTAAAGGAGCTAAATAGCAAATATCGGGACATAGAAATTGACACTAATGGATGGCAACGAATAACGTATAGTCAATGTATATAAATATATTTACATTCAATCGTTTCGGTTTTTTACGGAAGCCCATAAAGGTTAATCAAATGAAAAAAAAATCTGATTATCTTGTAATTACAAGATAGCAATGACAACCTATCTTGTAACTGCAGGATAGGCTATCTTGTTATTACAAGATTGCTATCTTGTTATTACAAGATTGCTATCTTGTAATTACAAGATACCGAGATGCCTATGAGTGACAATTCTAAGGTCGCAATACACCGATTCCATGCTCCCATAAATACCATTGACTCCATACTCCAACCAACTACATATTTTTATCCTGATTCATCAATTTTAATGCGCTCCTTGAAGCCACAGAATGCCATCTGTTTTTTTTCGGGAAACTTCTTTAAATTTTGATTTTTGGACATTGAGTAAAGAAAAGAATATTCTGAAAAATGAACCCTCCGTCAATGAAATGAGCTGACTGACATAGCGTCTAACAACAGTTGATTTATAGCTTGCGGTATCTCCCGACGAATACAAAGTTTTGAAATGGCTTTGAAGCATATGTTTGATAGATTAATTAGTTTGAGTGTATTTTTAGTCCAAATATATCACCAAATCAAACAGTTTGTACGCGGGGAAGGTATCTTTAATGAGAGCATGAAATCAATGTATCTTTGATAAATGATATCAATGAGGGAATGAAGTTAATGAGAGTATGGACTTAATGAATAGAGGGCACGACCTGATGATGCTGATCCCGTAACATACAAAAGCTTTGGGGTTGGATGGGCGATTTGTTAGCACGCGCGCGCTGTATAATAAAGGCCTGTCATTGAGTCAACTGGTGTGGTTTCCAATCCTCGTTTGTACATGACAAGGAGTAGGGTAGCCTATCCAACCTCGTGGGTTTTCTCCGGGTGCCCTCTCTCTCCCTCCCTCTCTCACTTCTTTGACCTACAGCTATCCGATATATCAGTGTGGGACGACCTTGAAATAAACTTGTTAGAACACATTATTTTCATTTGATTGACCCAAACGGGCTTCTCCGTAACTTGTAATTACAAGATAGTTACACGAAAACTATCTTGTAATTATAAGATAGTCTATCTTGTTATTACAAGATAGTTATAAAAAATGGCTATCATGTAGTTACAAGATACTCAGAATATTTCCTTTTCATTCCGTAGTTTTTACTCCAATTTGTTCGGAAAAATCAGGCGCGGACCCAGGATTTTTTGCAGGGGGGGGTCTAGGTTTGATAATTGCTTAACTAAGGCGCTCAACCAATTTCCCCCAGAAAAATTTGGTAAATTAGATTCAATTTGGAGCATTCTGACGTATTTCCGGAAGGTAAATTCGTCTGAGCGGGGGGGGGGGGGGGCGGGGTCCGGACCCCCTGGACCCCCCTCTGGATCCGCGCCTGAAAATACACCGGATGTCTCAATCAAATCCCAATCTTTAGCCTCTTGTCAATAATGACTACACCGATAGTATTTATTGTGCATGACTTGGGGAATAAAAATAATGTCTAACCTCCTTCTGCGGGTCCCTGGTTACAAATGGCGCTGAAACGCACCGTGTGCCAGTGGTGTAAACTCTTTATTTTGTCTTACATATTGCATATCAGAAGCCCATCTTTTCCCGGTAAGACCACAACATTAATGTAGAATTAAATATATATTAGTTAAGAGTTTAATAAAGAGTTGACCATATAATAATTGCTATAATAATTCAAAAACAGATGATAAAAAAAGAAAAATAATGAAAATTTCAGTCAAATTATTTTATTCTGAACGGAGTTATCAGTGTTGGAATTTGGACAAGAAATGGGAACAAATTGCGTCTACATCTTCTACGACAATTGCCGATCGTTTGATTGACAGACGATAACCCCACTCACATATTCTTGATTATCCAGTAACGTGCTCAATAGCAATAATACCGATAGCGACGTCACCGAGTAACAGTAAACGTTATCTTGGTCAGCAATTTGCTGATTTAATTTTTAAAAGGACGACTGTTTAAATCCGAGCTGTATCCAAACCATCTGTGGGTCTACAGAGTTGATTTTGTGCTTGTTGTGTAAATAGCAATACAACTCTCGCTTGACAGGCCTTTCATCACCAGTTTCCGGTAGCGACGTCACCGAGTAACAGTAAACTTTATCTTGGTCAGCCATTTGCTGATTTAATTTTTAGAAGGACGACTGTTTAAATCCAAGACATCTGTGGGTCTACAGAGTTGATTTTGAGATTGTAGTGTAAATAAAGGTCTAATTAACCATTTCTATATAATCTGATTTAGCTCTTGCATAATGCATGTTTAGCCTAAGTTGACAAATAATTCATGATTTTAATGTCAAAGACTTTGGATGAAATTGAGTTATTTATTAAACATGACAAGCCTATAATCAGCTTTCTAGACCACCAGGCGATTTAAACATTCGTGAAATTTAAAAACATTAACAATAAGTCTCAGTTGGCAAGTACCGTGGTTACGATGATGGACGATCTAAGCTATATCTTTAAAACTATAGTGGTATTTTAGTTCTCAGAAAGGTGTACTGTTTAATATAGAAATTCTTTACATACATGATGTGTGACGGAAACTAGGGTAATGAGTAGCTTGCATTATTCTACTACTAACTCGCCGACAGTAATATCAGCAGCCATGTCTGGAAAGTAGGGTATTATCGCCCAGTCATCTCGTGCACGGATTAGTACAATTAAATAGAATAAGGTTGATGTAAAACGATGCCCAAAAATGGTAAATGTCCCACCCTAATAGATGACGCATTATACTTTCTTATAGGAGAGTGCTGGTTTGATTTACCGCAGACATCATAGATGGCCCGAGAGAGGAGCCCCAGAGCGTCCTGGGCTTAGAGCATAGGGTGAACGCATTATCCCATACTCCGCGCAGTGTTGCGTTTGATTAGAGGTAATCCAACTACACACTGCTATCATGAGTGGATATTGTTGTTTTAAATTTTGATTTGTCAGTAGTCCGTCTACCAACCAATCACTAGTTGCCAATATTGGACCAAATATGTTTACATAACGTTACGTCATGACTCACGATTTTATTATGCCTAATTAACCCGTGCATAGCAGAATACTGCAGTAAAACTAATTGCGTGACAAACGAGGCTATCAAGTCGAATGAAATGTAAACAATACTGTTTGGAAACGAACATACTTTCACCGTTTTGAATACCTTAAATCACTGTCCAAAGTTTTAGGGAAGACCCAGATTAAACGAAGGACTGTCATGTTGCTGTACTTAAGTGATAGCTTTCATTGAACGGAAAGAATAGACACACTCCCGCATAAGTTCAAGAAACAGACGCTATTCCAGCAATGGTCAGAGAGGGATTTCTCGGGCCATTGCTTCAGGAATATGGCATTATCCTAGCGCGGACATTATGCAGAAGTACCAAGACGTACGTAGCTCTTGCCACGTTTAAGCTGTCAGGTCTGAGTTAGAAAGGATATTAAACTCAGACGGTGGATATTTTAATAACTCGACAAGTAACTATCATAGATATTGTAGTTTCCTTTACGTAACAGTTTGTGGTATTCAATATATAAACATAACAACATAAACGGTGTTCCAGGGTCATTTAATTGATGATTGAAATAATTGATCCCACAGAGTCCAAGGAATTCCTATATGATAAGTAACCAGGATAGTCACAATCTGCCCCCATAGTGTCACATATCTCCGGCCATTACTTGGCCCATAATATTGTAATTTGAATGAAATATTCAATTTCAATACATAATTCATTTTATACTTTTTAACTATCATAACAAGAATGTCCAGCTGGTATCACAGAATCTTGCATAATGCATTTTTAAGATAAAAATGGTCAACCTTTTCAAAATGAAAGGTCTTTCAAGCAAATTGGACAACAGTTTATTTTTCAACTTTCGATAATAGTTTGGCCTTGATTTACACAACTAACCATGACTGGGAACTGTCTGTGTGTATCTATGTATGTGTGTGTTGGTGTCACAATGGTGTGTGTGTGTTGGGGGGGGGGGGTGGATCGCCTTAATGCCGCAATTCTTAATGCATTGTCTTGAAGCTTTGCATACTTATTCTGCCTACCCTAAGAATGATCCCTATTGTTATTGGTGCATGTCCAACCCCGGGGGCAGAGTCACGCCCGGGTTTTGTATTTGTTGGGTTGTCGTCTACAGGCCGCATTTCTTGACGGATCATCTTGAAACTTTCCATATGTGTTCCTTATACCCTGAGGATGTATTTGTTGTGCATGCCCATGTGTGTCCTACATGACCTCGGACCCTTGGGATTGAGCCACGCCCAAGTTGTGTGTCTGTGTGTCGCCTGGAGGCCACAATTTTTGACCGATCCTAAGGATGATCCGTATTGTTTATTGGCGCATGCCCAACCCCCAGGGACAGAGTCGTGTCCATTTTCCTTGTATATCGGTTTCTAATGGATTCTCTTGAATCTTTGCATTTGTATTCCTTACAGCCTAAGGACGGCAACTATTGGTGCATGTCCAAACCCCCAGAGGCAGAGCCACGCCCATTTTATTTTGTGTGTATCATATACAGGTCGCAATTCTGAATGGAATATCTTGGAACTTGGCTGTATTCCTTATTTTTTGTTAAGCGTCTGAAGGTAACAATTCAGAATGGATTATCTTTAAAAATTGGTATGCTAATTTTATGTTAAGCGCCTGATGGTAACAATTCAGGATGGATTATCTTAAATTGGCATACTTATTCCTTATGCCCATAGGGTGGAAACTATTGATTATGGTGCATAATCCGTCACGCCTGGGCTTTGATACACACATTTTTTGTAAATATGTTGTTTTTTGGTTTTGTAAACAATATTTTATTTCATTTGAAAATGGATTGGAGAATAGACTATGTCTATATTGACTCTTCTCCACAGGAAATATGTTGTGTGTAAATAATCTACAGATTGCAATTATTAACAGATTTTGATCCCATTCGTCATGACCTATTTATATTATTCCATATCCAGCCCCAGGGGAAGAACCACGGCCATGTTTTGAGTTTACCATATACAGGCCGCAATTCTAAATGGATCATTTTGAAACTTTGATACTAATTCCTTATACTGTAAAGACAACAATTATGTATTTCGGTGTGGACGAATATTGTAGAAGTGCCAATGCTCCTGTTAAAGGTATTTATCTGTGCTGACATACTGTGGATGATATATACACTCCTACCCTTAGTGTATACATTGAACAATGCACAACAACCCACATAATGCTTAAACAATTTTCATAAATGGCGGATATTAATCGCGAAGGTGGCTACTTGTTTGAGTACTTGTAAAACTGATTTCCGCCCTAAAGCCATGTGAAGAATGAGCCTAGTAATGTATCGTTGATAATGGTTTGTATAATTACCGTACTGATGCTCTAGTTGATGTGGAAGAGCACTTGGTATTATATTAGATAACTAAAATAAAAACTAGCAAGATAATTATGTGAGATTGTGTAATGTTCTATTATCCACAGAAAGCCCTGTTTCGGGAGGCGTCTGTAGATGCACCCGGAAGTGACGTTTTCTTGATCAAGGCTCGAAATAACCTCGTTCAACACCTTATTCGAATGAAATTGCATTCCTATTACTTACGGTTTTTTTTAATTATTTTTTTTCAAGAGAAATTCACTCATTAAGATGCAATTTGAAAATAGATTAAAAAGTAGAAAATGACAAGTAAAGGGGAACATTTTTTATCGTAAGGGTATTTTTATGACAGAAAACTATAAAGTAATGCATTTAATCTTCACAATTGTCGAAACTTTTTAATTTAAAATCGTCAGAATTCTACTTTCATGGACACAATTTCTACTTTTGATTTTCGACTTTCGACTTGCTGCTTCTGTCCACTAGTTCAGCTCTGAACGTAGGACTAATTACACTCGCCTGTAGGAACTACGTTAATGTCCTGTGCCATTCAATACATGTCGAAACTGTTATCTGCCCCAGTCAATTTTACTGGGCAACTTTTTACTGCTAAAAACGGCAGCGTGTCAGTCCATGTGAACGCCTGAACAATGTAAATGAACTGCAAGACACTAAAATACATAATTGTCCCCCGCCTTTCGAAGAAAGTTGGGGGACTATTAAAATGGGTTCGTCCGTCCGTCCGTCCGTCTGTCTGTCTGTCTGTCTGTCTGTCTGTCCGTCTGTCCGTCACACTTTTTGGGACACAATAACTCTCTTCCTAATTGAGCTAGAATGTTCAAACTTGGTGTATGTGTTTATTAGGTCAATGCCTTGATGGAGTTCAAAGATGAGCATTTTCCGCTTAGGGTAAGCAGAGATAAGCAATTTGATTGGTTGATGCTTTGGGACACGATAACTTTAGTTCTAATTAAGTGAGAGTGATGAAACTTAGTGTATAGTTTCATTACAATAATACCTTGACTAAGTTCGATAATGAGCATTTTCCGCTCAGGGTAAGCAGAGCAATTTGATTGGTCGAGACTTTGGAACACAATAACTCTCCTTCTAATTGAGTTAAAATGTTCAAACTTTGTGTATATGCTTATTAGGTCAATGCCTTGATGGAGTTCAGAGATGAGCATTTTCCGCTTAGGGTAAGCAGAGTGATACGCAATTTGATTGGTCGAGACTTTGGAACACAATAACTCTTCTTCTAATTGAGTTAAAATGTTCAAACTTGGTGTATATGCTTATAAGGTCAATGCCTTGATGGGGTTTGAAGATGAGCATTTTCCGCTTAGGGTAAGCAGAGATAAGCAATTTGATTGGTTGATACTTTGGGACAAGATAACTTAGGTTCATCTTGATTGATGATTTTTATGCCAATACAATGACTGCATTCTCATTTAGTAATCGATTCGACAGTAACAGTGTATAGAAACGATTGACTTGGACACGAGGGCCCTTTCCCTTGGCCAGAGGGGCCCTTTTGTCTGCCTTTAGGGTCCCCCTAACTAGGGTACATTTTCATTTTTCTCGTCGGTTTTAGCATTTTTCTTTATAAAACACTTTTGGATGACACTTTGTGTACAGTTTGATTGCTCGATACATTGAAAAAAATAAATGTGCGATTAATTAATATGTGTCTTCTATTTATTTTGGGATTTCGGCGGGGGACATCAGCCTCACTGTTGGCTTGTTTTGATAGTACTATGGTGTGTCACCTTACATCACGCAGGAATGAATGAGCAAATGCAGACGGAATAAAACAGCAAGCATTTTGAACCCGATATACTGCCATATTAAATATTATGTAGAATGTGGTAATTTGGTGTCGAGTGATTGATATCACGTCACACAATGCCAGTACTTGATTTGTGTTATTTTACCAGTCTCAGAATCTGATATCCTGGGAAAATATATAATATATGGACCAGGAACTGTTCGACACCAAAGAGCGTTGGCCCCCTAGAACAATAAGAAGGTGAGTAGCGGTTCGAGACCTGATCCCGAGTTGACAAAGCACTCTCAGACGAAAGAATATTCTCAGAAATGTTCTCCTTATTTAAACTATAATTTAGCCGTTTATTATACATCAAATTTTTTGTTTTAATTTATCAAATACATCAAAAAGAAATTGTGTGTAAAGTTTTGTGTTCCTGGATCAAAGCCATATTTCTCATGAAACATTGATTGAAAGTTGAGTAAATACTTGTGAGATCGGGGCCAGTTCATCCATGTTCATATTATAAACGAGTTACTTTTAAATAGTGGACTGGAGTTCTAAGATGGCGTCGTGAAATAAATCGGAAGCAGGCGAAAGTTAAAACGACTTGGGATTGGTCGATTTGACAATTTTTTAAAAGACTAATATGCTTTGTAATAAAATTACATTTTAATGCGTATGAACTGAAATATGAAATATTATAATCACTGTTTGCCCTTTAGTCTTGTATAGTATGCCTTTAAGTGTCAGTTGTCGGCGTTTTGAAACGAACATTCATCCCTAGAGGGCGTTCCACTAATGTTTTGATCCAAATCTTTAGTTTCTTCTATTTATCTTTTTATTCCCCTAACAAATATTTAACCTATTCCATTTTGCTGACGCAGATTATAATCCTATTACCAAAGGCAATGTTACTTTATTGTTTGAACTTAGGAATTAAAAAAAAACACACACACGCTACAGGATCCCAGTTACCTTAGGCTAATTTGGTAAGGTGAACAAGAGAACAACTGTTTTCTTCTAATTAGAAATAACTGGTTTAATAACATTAATCAATTGTCTGCAAGTTATACCCTTGAGAAACAGATGTAACATCCAATTCGGATTTTCAAAATGCACCTGTCATTTACACTTCTTTTCACTTTTAATGACGCCTCCCTTTTTTTTCTTTTTTTTAAAGTAAATCCGTTCAGTTTGTTGGTACACATGTCCGTGACGTCTTCTGAATGACTTCTAGATATTGGACAATAAATAAAGACATGTGAAGTATTTGTAGGTAAAAGTTTATTACCTATTTAGTGTAAATGGGTATTAAAATGGGTAAAGAGTACCATTCTGTCCGAACCAGTAACGTCATGGTACACAATGCACGCGCCAATTTAACCAATGATTGACGCCGCGTGATGTGACGTCATATTTTACAGAGATATTAGAAGACTCTCGTAATCCTCTGTGAAACAGATTAACAAGCTGGCTGTTATCTGACAGCTTATTATGTGCTAGCTTGACTGAGAGAGCTTGTGTTATTTCTTAATCAGGCGGTTTTGGGAATTAATTGCAGAGGAATTTGAAGCACATTTTTTAACAGATTATCGTTTTTAGTCCAAGTGTACCATCAAATCACACAGTTTGTACGCGGGAAAGTATCTTTGTCCATAGGACATAAGCAAGAATTCTATCAAATTTGTAAAAAACAAATTGTACAATATAAATTTCCCAGGCGCGGATCCAAACCTAGACCCCCCCCCCCCCCTGCAAAAAATCCTGGATCCGCACCTGTTTCCGATGCGTTTTGCAGCGTTATCTTTCTATTCAAATGTTACAGTTTGCTTTTATAACTCTTGGGCAGGTCAAACAGAGCACCGTTTAAAATGTAATCTGTTCAAGTTTGATGGATTTGTTCATTGGGGCATATGATTAGAGCTCATAAAAAAAAAAATATATTTCGAACGTAAATCACTGAGTTATCACACCGTACGTTTCGAGTTATCTACCTTTCAACAGTTGGAAAAATACTAAAACCCTGCCATTATGTGTATCCCGGTGATCAATATTAGTATTTGAAAGTATCAATATTGGTGAAAAATATTCTGTGTCGTATTCGCGTCCTCGGATCGCCATATTAATAACATATTTGACGGGAAACTGACTAATAAAGTTTTCAGATTAATATTAATCTCCACAAAATATGCGTTGAAAATGAGAAATCGTTCAGTATTAAGATCTTCTGGAATAACTGTTACTTTTAAATGTCACGGACACACGGTTATTACAATTTTGCTATATTGTTATTTACTTACTAAAATTTTGCAAAACTAGTGGAGATGAATATCTTCTTTGATTAGCAACTATCAATTGACACAAGTAATAAACACAAAACACAATTAATTTTTAAATTATAGCGACGTTTGGTTGAGGGTGGAAATATAAGTCAACGAAACCCACGTCCCCTCAAGGATGCATTTATCAAGTCTTCTGTTCCTGTAAAAGCAGCTACTTTGGGAAAACTAGGCAAACACGAGATGTAAGACTTAGTCAACACCAACCTAAACCACCTAACCAGACCTCAGCTGTAGCAGACCATATACAACAAAATGCAAAACACAAAATACTATTGGAAAAGCCGAAGAAATTAGCAATCCACCAAAATCAGAGAAAGAAAAGGACGATCTTGGAAGCCATCCATATAAAACGATACAAACCAGTTTAAACAGAGATCAAGGCATCTATTTACCACGTGCTTGTGATGCAATTATCACGGGAAATTAACACTAATTAGTGTGACATCACAGGCACTTTGAGGGATTAAAATAAATTAAAATAAAACTTCTTACCACTGCTTAATACAAAAATACAAGGTAAGTCAGACGCCATCTTTGTTTTGACTGATTTACCATGTATCGTCTGATATCATCTCACAATACTCACTAGTTCTAACACTTCATGTTATTTTTATTGCTAACGAGACTTTATTTGATTATTATTCACCTTCCGATGTAATTAAATTGGTCATTTAACACTGTTATTGATAACAAATCAAACTTGAACCGCTATCATTTATCGACGATCAACTTACCGAGACCGGAAGTAACCCGAAAAAAGGTCAAAATAAATCTGTATCACCCAGTGGTCCCTTTATAAACCTATCATTACTCGATATGTGCATAGGAACTGGGTGATCAAGTCTCGCTCAACAGCGGCCTCGCTTCGTAGGCTTTATCACGTGATAGAACTTAACAGTGTTAAATGACCAATTTAATTACATCGGAAGGTGAATAATAATCAAATAAAGTCTCGTTAGCAATAAAAATAACATGAAGTGTTAGAACTAGTGAGTATTGTGAGATGATATCAGACGATATATGGTAAATCAGTCAAAACAAAGATGGCGTCTGACTTACCTTGTATTCTTGTATTAATCAGTATAAGAATTTTTATTTTAATTTATTTTAATCCCTTCAAGTGCCTGTGTGTGAGATACCTCTAGTGCCTATAATCTAATATGTATGGTGGCTGATTGGTATCATGTCGTAATGTCGTGATGTCGCATTTCATAACCTGACATCACGGCATTTCTACCCGACAACACGACAACCCGACATCACGACATTTTTACCCGACATCACGACATTTTTACCCGACATTACGACACTAAAAATGTCGTGATGTCGGGTAAAAATGTCGTGTTGTCGTGATGTCGGGTTGTTGCGTTATGAAACAAAAAACTGGCAATTAAGAAAATGGTTGATCAAGTGGAAGTTGATTCACACTCTCATTGCAGTTTGAGTTGCATTCGTATCCCTTTGTATGCGTCCACATTCATAATATGAACCGTCTTCATTAGCTCAGTCGGAGCAGAATAGTAGGACGTTAAACCCCATATCATTTCATAATGTGAATATATTATGCCGCCGCCCTTGTCTGTGTGTCTGTCATTGAGTCAAGTGATGTGGTTTCCAGCCCAAGCTTGTACACGACAAAGAGTAGGGTCTTTAGTAGTGGGAGGAAACCGGTGTGCCCGGGGGAAACCCACAAGGTTGAGAAGGCGCCCCTATCTCCATGCCACATACGCTCACACCAGGGCTCGAAACCACAGCCGCAAGCCAGAGGCGACCGGCCAGCTAGAGGTCGAAGCGGGGCACTCTAGATCACTAGCCCCCTCCCCCCCATAATCTAAGCCAATATAGATAATTCTACAGACAGCAATAATTATCTTATATTAAAGATATATTAGTTAAAGCTAAACTCAGATTACAAAACTATAAAAATAATTAAATTAAAATAATTAACGCCCACATAATCGCCATACTTGTTTTCAATTTGTGGAACAAGTATGGCGATAGTCTCGGTCACCCAGAACCTCCTAGTCTTCAACGCACGGAGGGTCTGGGACGGTTCTCAATTTTTGACGAAAATTACTGGATAATCTACCCCATAAAAAACCAAACATTTGGTTACGCATGCGCAATGGAACCTTTTGGCTAAAGTCTCGGGTAAGTGCTAGATCTTATGAAGCCGGGCCGATTTTGCTAGATTCTATAAAGCGTGGTTGAAATATATCCCACAATTCACTTGGCACATCTATTATTAGAAACAAAATAGAGGCGATGAAGAATTAAGAAGATTGTGAGAAGCCATACGTCTGATTCATGACGAGAGAAAATTACCATTTCAATTGAAACCTTTACAAACAAAATTTTAAAGAGTGTCATTGTTGACAAACGAACTGTTTTGATAGATTCAGTGCGTGGTAACTTAAAAGACTGGATAATCCAGACAATGACCTATTTTCCGTCAAATTTTGAGGACCCATCCAGACTAATATTCGTAGAATATTTGTGTGGATGATAGAGACTAACTAAAACCTTCTTGTTGATTGAGGGTTTTTCACTATTTTGAGCTTGTAGTGTAAATCAAGGTCTAATTAATAATTTCTATAACACCTGAAGCCTAGTAGTTTAAATGTTACTAGTCTACATCGTCTGCGCTTTGCTGACGATCTTGTGCTGATGTCAGATACCAAAATAGGATTACAGAACAATCTTGATGATTTAAAACGTTTCTGTGATGACGAGAAACAGGACCTCAATATAGATAAAAACAAAGTTGGGATTTTTTACTCCCCTCCCCCCCCCCCCCCCAAAAAAAAACAAAAAAACAAAACAAAACAACATTGGTCTTTGGCCACGTCAATTTAGATATTGTCACAATATATCTGTTCTAGGCATTTCCATTAAAGGGACAATAACACTCTTGGTGGCTTGGCAGCACGAGAAAATAAATAATAGCCTTATTCTAAGTACTAGATGTTTAAGCGTCCTACCTGTTGTGTAAATTATCTATTACAATCTATTTTACTTGTCCAGAAGGTTCGAAAATATTTTAAAATCCAAGTCACATTTGAAAAGGTTTACGTGAGACTTTTCAAATCAATTAGTTAAATTTTTCCAATTTTTTAAATTAGGTGTGCTAAGATGAAATTTATATCATCAATTAATTGGAATATTGTAAAATAATACAATTTGTTGAAAAGAATGAAGAATGGGACATATTATTCAGTTTCAACAAGATTGGTATTGAGGCTTTAATGTTAATGGTACCTTTAAATCAGTTATTGTGAACTTGGAAAAGAGGACTAGAAGAACCTCGTTTAGCTTAAGGCATAAAGTCTGTAGACTACATCTAATTGCCTTCCAACGCCTTTTTTGACCCAAACTCTACATAAATCTGTTGTGAAACAAATAGCTTTAAGTAAAAACTTTGAGATAGCAATTTGGGATAAAATAAATACGGATAAAATGGCTGTTATAATCTATTCTTGCACATCCATTAAAAGTATCAAATATAGCCTGCTTGGCCGAATTAGGATTTTTCCCTGTTAATACTGATATATTTTAAATGTAATATAAAAAAAACTAAATGAAAATAGCAATACTTAAATAATTCATTATTGAAATCTGCATACCAGAAAGACCTAAATATTTTGCCATCAACCCATAACTCTCCTTATGCGGTTATTCAGAATATCTTCGAAAACATATGACATTCCACCAAGAACAATTTCGAGACAGAATATTGGATGCTCAATAGAAAAGAAGATTTAACGATCTCCTTGCTGAATCTTTTGGATCGAACCATCTGGTTGCCATTGAATGGGGTAGATATCTTAAGATACCAACCCAGTATCGCCACTGTAAACAATGCAATACAAACAAAACTGAATCCGAGCAACAATTGGTTGCGGAATGGCAATTAAATGAAGATAGGTGAACACAATATATATATCCAATCTTTGACAATACTGGTCTAACCTTTTCATTTAAAAAATTCTTATAGTCACAAAAGACAGCTGATATGTTAAAGATACATTAGTTAAGAGTTTAAAAGAGTTGGCCCTTCTTGCAATAATAATTCAAATACAGGTGATAAAAATGGAGAAAATATTGAAAATTTCAGTCAAATTAATTTATTCTGAACGGAGTTATCAGTGTTGGAAGTTCGGACAAGAAATGGGTACAAACTGCATCTACACCTTCTACGAGAATTGTCGATCGTTTGATTAACAGACGATAACTCCAGCCACATATTCTTGATTATCTAGTAACGTTCTCATATATCAATAGTACTCTCGCTTGACAGACCTTTCATCACCAGTTTCCGGTAACGACGTCACCGAGTAACAGTAAACGTTAGAGTTGATTTTGTGCTTGCTGTGTAAATAAAGGTCTATAATCATTTCTATAACATCTGAAGCCTAAATAAAGACTTACAATACATAATATGCTGATTTAGCTATTGTATAATGCATGTTTAAATGTGCATAATATTTTATTCGTATTCTAATTACCCCGTGTGTGGGTTATATACTATCTGGTTCTGTGATTTTATTCTTGAAATTGGTACGATTTGTCTTCTATGTTCAAATATTATGTACCCTGTATGCAGAGTATATATTGTCTGTTTACATATTGTGGACTGTCTTCAAAAGACGATTCGATGCAATAAAATGCAATTCTAATTACAAACTTTGTCTTTGGTAATGGTATCTTTCCTGTGTCGCAAAGATGACTCAGCTTCGCCAGTCAATGTTCTACGCAACAGTGCCCCAACAGAGCGTTAATAAATATGATAACAACACGGGTACTGATCGTTAAAGCCCCAATAACACTCTTGTTGTAACTGAAAAATATGTCCCAATCTTCATTCTGGTCAACAAATCGTATTATTGTAGAATATTCCAATTAAATGATGATATAAATTTCATCTTAACACACCTAATTTAAAAAATTGGAAAATTCAACCAATTGATTTGAAAAGTCTAACGTAAACCTTTTCAAATGTGACTTGAATTTTAAAATATTTTCGAACCCTCTGGACAAATAAAATAGGTTGTAATGGATAATTTACACAACAGGTAGGACATTTAAACATCTAGTACTTAGAATAAGGGTATTATTTATTTTCTGGAGCTACCAAGCCAGCAAGAATGTTATTGTCCCTTTAAACATAATGGCATGACCACCGGAGCCAACACGTGTTATCTCCCCTTTATTGAATACGTCGCCAAAAGACGTTACGAGCATTCCTCGAAGATTTAACTATTAAGAAACAGAAACATATAGCGTTGTCAGACAACAAATACCGCACCATATCGAAAGGCAGCTTTCCAGTTGACAGGATCAGGAGCAATAACTAGGAATTTCGATATAATGCCCCCATATAATGCCCCCATATATCGTCCCACGGAGCAACCCCACGGAGAAATATTCAGTGATTTATCAAGTTTAAAGCCCCAATAACACTCTTGTTGTAACTGAAAAATATGTCCCAATCTTCATTCTGGTTAACAAATCGTATTATTTTAGAATATCCCAATTAAATGATGATATAAATTTCATCTTAACACACCTAATTTAAAAAATTGGAAAAATTCAACCAATTGATTTGAAAAGTCTAACGTAAACCTTTTCAAATGTGACTTGGATTTTAAAATATTTCCGAACCCTCTGGACAAATAAAATAGGTTGTAATGGATAATTTACACAACAGGTAGGCCATTTAAACATCTAGTACTTAGAATAAGGGTATTATTTATTTTCTGGAGCTACCAAGCCAGCAAGAATGTTATTGTCCCTTTAAATTTACTCATACCACAGAAGTTGTATCATTATTTTGAAAGGTGGGTGCCGGGTAAATAATTATAATTCAGACATTTACAAAACCATTATTTTATGGTTAGATAAACGGAGATGATTTATAAATTAAAAATTTAAGGAGGTGTGTTTATTAATGACATATTTGCTCAACAATGTTGTCACGTTCTTATGACCGACAGGAAGTGGAATATCCGAATCGGATGCCATCAATTAAATACTCAAAGTTCACCCATACTGAAGAAACAGTTACATAAAATTACCATGAATTAATCAGTTTTCTATGGAAGCCTATTGCGGCCATTTCAGAATCTCGTCCCCTCGCCGCGAGAAGTCGAGGGCGAGAACACGAGAAGACGAGAAGTCGAGGGCGAGGGAGCGAGAAGACGAGAACGCGAGGGAGCGAGAAGTCGAGGGCGAGGGAGCGAGAGAGCGAGAACGCGAGGAAACAGGGCGAGAATACGAGGATCTCGCCCCGAGAACACGAGATTACTTTCACCTCGACTTCTCGTTTTCTCGTCCCTCGACTTCTCGCTCCCTCGTGTTCTCGCCTTTGAAAAACCTCGTGTTCTCGCTCCCTCGCCCTCGACTTCTCGCTCCTTCGCGTTCTCGCCCTCGACTTCTCGCCCTCGTCTTCTCGCTCCCTCGTGTTCTCGCCTTTGAAAGACCTCGACTTCTCGCTCCCTCGCTCCCTCGCCTTTGAGTCAATCTCGCCCTCTCGTGTTCTCGCTCCCTCGCTTCGTCACAATCTCGTCTTCTCGTGTTCTCGCTCCCTCGCCTCGGAAGTGCAGTTATTACGCATGTCCACAGACTATACCGTATCGGCATTTGTATTTTGACATGGATTATAATAGACGAAAATGTTTGAAGTTCTAGAAAATGTAATAGCCCTAAACAAGTTTAATCTCTTCTTGCACAGATAGTATTGTATTCTGTAGTTGATTTTAAGTCTTCAGTCAAATCTTTCTTTGTTCTCTAAAAATATTCATCGGGTGTTTTCACTTGATGCGTGGTTTTGTCAGTGCTGCAGGATGGAATCGCAAGGAAGTTGGTTCTACGGTGGCTCACTGGGTAGGACGTTTGCTCTGTAACTTCAAAGTTCCTCGTGATTTTTGGCGATTATTGTCAGTGGTGTAGGACGGAGTAATTAGCAAGAGACAAAGTATAATAGTTCGGATGGAATAAAAATAACCGAAATCCTGTAGAACGGAGAGCTTAGCAAGAGTCAAAGTATAATCGTTCGGAATTAATAAAAATAACCGAGGCCTCGTGTCCGGAATCTAATTGAAGTAGGAACTACGGTGGGTCAGTGAGTGGGACGTTTGCTCTCTTACTTCAGTGATGTAGGAGGAAAGAATTGACAGGGGACCACGTATAGTCGTTCGGGTGGCATAGAAAAACAATGTCCCGTGTTCGGAATCAAAATGATGTGGGAGCTACGGTGGCTCAGTGAGTAGGACGTTAATGTTTGGAGCCACGGCTGCTAAGTGAGTAAGACGCTGGCTCACTAAACTGAAGGTCACGTGTTCGATCCCTGCATTGGACTAGAAAGTTTATCGGGTTTTCCGACGTGGTTTCCCCATGTCATTGCATTGGTGCAGGACGGAGGGTTTGGCAAGGACGGAGTTGTCTATTTTTTCGGATGGGATGAAAATCCTAGGCTGTAAATTGACGTACACGTAAAAGATTCCTTGGCAGCCTGGATCCGATATAAGAAGAGACCTAGGTGCGGCTTTCCGGGCACAATTTCCCTTATAGCACAGTCGGAGCAGAACAGTAGGACGTTAAACCCTATTTCATTCATTTCATCAAAGTTCATCGGAAATATTCTAGCGGGTTTTTTTCCATATCAGTGGAGAAGGAATGGTTGGGTTAAAAGAGCGAGGTCATGTGTCCGGATTCGAAATGAAGTTGGAGCTGCGGTGGCTCAATGCGTAGTCTAGCCTTTCTTGCGAGGTACCCTCTTATCACTGTAGGACGGAAGGCCTGGGGACAGCATGTCGTTCGGATGGCATGGAAAACCGAGGTCTCGTATAGGCTACACATTGGCGTGGGGGGGTGTGTTTGTAAGGGGGGGGGGCTCGGTTTCGATACCCGATTCTTTCTATGATGCTAATATTATCAAATAAACTACCCGTAGTTTACCCGCCTATACACGTTCCCAAATTGATCGCCCGGGGTCCAAGTTCGCCCATGGCCCAAATGTGCTAGGGGCCCATATTCGCCCATTGCCCAAATTCCCACGGGACCTAAATTCGCCCGAGGTCTTATTCGTTCGTGGCCCAAATTTGCCTGTAGGACAGATTCGATGGCCTAAAATACATACGTAGCCGTTCTTTTCAATTTGATACGAGATATGTGGGGGTTAAGCGCGGCGACGAAGCGTAATTCGCCTTGGGCCCGAATTCACTGGCCTAAAACATTCCTGTTGTGATGCTGGTTAATTTAATAACACATAATAATGTGTAGGTGGAGTGTGGCGACGAAACGTGATGGGCGAAAAAACATACACAAAAACACACACACCCATACACACTTAGATTTTATTTATATATATATAGGCCGTGGTGTGAAATTTCTAGCTCAGTAGCTAGCCTGCTTCTGTTTTCCGTCCTAGTAAGTTTCGGGTACAAAAAGGTACATCATCTAATTCTTCTAGTATTACTTCATTGCCACGCGACTTTTCTGTTATCCATTCTTTGACGTTTGACAGAAACCGTAAAATAAATACAGGCTTACTTAATGTGCGATGGTATTTGAATTTCGCGGTGATTTGGTTTTAACAAATCACGTGACATAGCTCGCCAATCAGACACACAATGCAAGGTCGAGTAGAGTCAAAGGTCACCGCTCTGGTTAGATAGTAAATATGGCGTAAGGATAGCGAAAACTGAATACTTGTGAATATTTTGTTAAAAACACTAAGCTAAAACCGTTCAATGCGACAAGCTGGGAACAATTTTAGGTATTGGCTAACCATTGGATCGAAGTAGATGGAAATGACAGGTTTGTGCCGGAGACAAATGCTGATTTGTAAGACAAAGAACTCCGGGAATGTGCAGACAAAGTTCTCAATCAATGGGGTATACTAATAATACAGAGTTCTCACATTTCAACGTAAAAAAAAACAACAACTGTGTATGAAACATTATCACGATTCCAAACTTATTGACGAAAGTTAGAAAGTGATGTTAGAAGCAAGCAGCTAAAATTTTACAAACTAAAAAAAGAATAATAGGTCTGGTTAATTTGTTAAGGGGATCATTTAACAAGTTGATTGATATTACTGATAAAGATATATATTCCTGTCACCAATTAAGGAGTAAGGACTACTCGAATCAAGACCACTCAGACCAATCCAATGGAGGACTAATATGGCGAAGACTGTGTCACCATTGAGGTGAAACACCATGTACAGTACTTTAAGAAATATACCCAAGATGTATGGAGAAAAAGAGAACCAAAATAGATGAGTTGGTACAAGAGCACATGTTAGGCCCTATTTATGAAAAAAATATGTATGAATTAATTCCACACCAGATTGACGGGATGAAAATGTTGCTTTGGCCCTTGCACCACCAATCAAAACGGGGGCCTATTCTGGCGCATTCCCCCCGGGTTGCCTTACTGTAGCTGCAAAAAATTTTGCCCCTTTTGTTAAACACTACTGTTTAAAATGACAGGGTTAGGGTGACTAGAGATTAAGCACCAAATAAAAATCAGGCTGCATTACAGATATGTACTTGTTACAAGTGAAAACTTTCTTGTATGGATATATGTAAATTGTTCGACAGTGACATTGATTTTAATACTGATGATGATATCTATGAAATTATGTGATTTTTTATGAGTAGGCTTAAACCTGTATCATGTACATGTATTTTTGTAAGCAGTTTTTAAATACATTTAATACATATTTTAACAAATGTTTTAATTAAATGTACTGTACATGTCAATAAATTTTCATGTTATATTTTGTCACTATGCTGATTAATATTGTATGGTTTTGTTTTATTTTTATTCTTTTTCATTTCCGAGGTGGTTTATCTTGTCAGTGGTGCAGGCCGTGGGCGGACAGAAGGGCCCCACGTCTGACAAAAGGGCCCCTATGGCCATGGGAAAGGGCCCCGAGTCCGTGTCAATCATTTTCTATACACTGTTACTGTCGAATCTATTACTGAATGAGAATGCAGTCATTGCATTGGCATAAAAGTCATCAATCTAGACACCCCCCCCCCCACGAAAGAGGGCCCTCAAAATAGTGTAGCCTCCGCAATGATTAACCTTAAAACGCCCCTGGACAGCTGTCTAGTTGTTTGGATGTGACGAAAAACCGAGGTCCCTTGTATACATTGGTCATTGGTGTGCACGTAAAAAGACCCCTTGGCAGTTGGAATTCGATAGCACACTGTATAGTATATGCCCGTCTTCATTAGTCCAGCTTAGGAACAGAGCAATAGAACATAAAACCCCATTTTTTATTTTGTTTCATTTCCAACGTGGTTTCCCCTTGTCAGTGGTGGAGGGGGGCTGACAAGGTACAAGGACAGCTGTCTAGTCGTTCGAAGGTGACGAAAAACAGAGGTCTCTTGAATACATTGGTTTACATGTAAAAAGGTACAATTACAGCTGTCTAGTCGTTCGGATGTGATGAAAAACCGAGGTCCCTTGTTTGTATACATTGGTGTGCACGTAAATAGATCCCTTGGCAGTTGGAATTTGATAAAAGAGTAGGCAGTAGCCCAGCTCAGGAACAGAGCAGTAGAACATTAAACCCCATTTTAATTTTTTTATTCTGTTTCATTTCCAACGTGGTTTTGCCTTGTCAGTGGTGCAGAAGGAGAGTCTAACAAGGTACAAGGACAGCTGTCTAGTCGTTTGGATGTGACGAAAAACTGAGGTCTCTTGTATAAATTGGTGTGCATGTAAAAGGTACAATTACAGCTGTCTAGTCGTTCGGATGTGATGAAAAACCGAGGTCCCTTGTTTGTATACATTGGTGTGCACATAAAAAGATCCCTTGGCAGTTGGAATTCGATATAAGAGTAGGAAATAGTGCTGTACCCGGCCAAATTTCCCTCATAGCACACTGTATGGTGTATACATGTTTTCATTAGCCCAGTACATGTATAGGAACAAAACAGTAGGACGTTAAACTCCATTTCATTTCTAATTCATTTTACTGGAATCATTTAGATAACTATTTGTTTTTCTCTTATATCTATTTTTATTTACTGGTATATATCTTTTAATTTTGTACAGTGTAAATGGGCACAAGACCTGATCTGTGTATATTCTGTGAATATAACAATCTGAACAGCAGATTAGAAACCGTACTCCAGAACAATGATATTATTATACATGTAATTATTATATACATTTTTCATCAATACTAGTGGTGTGTTAGATCCCTGCATTGGCCGAGAAAGTTCATCTTGATTTACTGGTGTGGTTTCCCCTTGTCAATGATGCAAAACTGAGGGGCCTGACAAGGACAGCTGTCTAGTCGTTAAGCTGGTATGGGAAACCGTGGTCCAGTGTACACATTGGCGTGCACGTAAAAGATCTCTTGGAGGTTAGAATTCAATATAAGAGTAGGCTGTAGCGGTGCTGCCCAGGCAAAATTTCCCTCATAGCACACTGTATAACATATGCTCGTCTTCCATTAACCTAGGTTAGGTGCAGAAGAGTAGGACGTTAAAACCCATTTCATTTCATTTACTAGTAGTGGGGGGGGGGGTGGCCTAGTGGTCTAGAGTGCCACGCTTCAACCTCTAGCTGGCCGGTCACCTCTGGCTTGCGGCTGTGGTTTCGATCCCTGTGTGAGCGTATGTGGCATGGAGATAGGTTGCCTTCTCAACCTCGTGGGTTTTCCTCCGGGCACTCCAGTTTCCTCCCACTGCTAAAGACCCCTACGCGCAAACGAATTATTGAAATAAAATTTAACCATATGTTAGTCTGTAAATGACCAAGTTTGTGTCGAGTGGACGTTAAACCTCATTTCTCTTACTAGTAGTGTATGGTATTGTTGTGTATGAGGAAATTTATATTATTGCATTTGTTTATTTTTGCCAAAATCGTTTTCAGGGGTATTTAGTATATTGTTTTACTGAAATAGTTTTTTTTAAAAAATACTTGTTTCCAGTAAATAACAGATTCTTTCAATCATTGGTGCTATTTCTCTACTGTTGACCATATTTATTCCACAGATCTGGGATTAGTCGTTTTCATCGTGTTACTGCAACATTTAATATGTGGTATTATACAGTAATCCGGGCATATGTTGAGAAAAATTCTCTCTGACAAATGTAAACAAACCAACATGTTCCGTCTCGTAAAAGGTATTCCATGGTCTAATTATGGCTATTGACCGGTGACCCTATGACGTTGATTTATGGTTTCTGATTGGCTTAGAATTTGATTTTTTCACCCCAGTATGACTTCACTTGACAAATATAGTTCGAGGCGTAATTCTAGTGCTGACGTATTGTGCAATGCATCGGAAACGAAATGTACGCGACAGTGATGGCTATATGGTTAACTTATGTAACAAAGCGTCAGATTTTCACCCGGAATTTGCTGGGACGAGATAAAACGGTTTTCGGGGCTAAATCGCAGTCTAAGTGGGAGAAACCGGAAAAACCAAACACGGCGAATCGAAACCGAACGACTATACGTTATTCCTTGCCAGGCCCTCCGTCCTCCATCCTACACAACTGACATGGGAGGACATCTCCAGAAATTTAGCCCGATGCACTTCGATGAAGCTAGAGAGCAAACATCCTACACACTGAGCCATTGTAACCACCACTTCATTACGATTTCGGACACCTCGTATTTTATATATATACCGTTCAAACGACTATACGTTGTCCCTTGCCAGGTCTTCAGTCCTATACCACTGACAAGCAGGAACCCGACCGAAAAATCCTGAAAAACTTTGATAAAGTAAAAGAGCAAACGTCGATCCTGCTCACTGAGCCATCGTAGCTCCATTTGTATTCCGGCCACGGGATCTCGGTTATTTGTATTCCATCCGAACAACTATTCATTGTCCCTTCTCAGGCCCCCCGTCCCACACCACTGACACCACTTGGTATTCGATCCCTGCATTGGCCGAGAAAGTTCATCCAGATTTTTTTTTCGGGCGTGATTTCTCCTTGTCAGTGATGCAAAACGTAGGGCCAGTCAAGGGCACCTATTGGCGTGCACATAAAAGACCACTTGGAAGTTTAAATTCGATATAAGAGTAGGCCTTAGCGCCACTGCCCGGGCAAAATTTCCTTGATAGCACACTGTATTATTGTATCGTATGCCCGTCTTCATTAGCCCAATTTAGGAACAGAACAGTAGGACGTTAGACCCCATTTTATTTCATTTCATTTCATTTAGATTCCGGACACGTCACCTTGGTTATTTTTATTTCATCCGAACGATTATACGTTGTCTCTTGCTAGGCTCTCTGTTCTACACCACTGACAAGGGTGGACATAGGCAGAAAAATCACGATGAACTTCGATTAAGTTAGAGAGCAAACCTCCTACGCAGTGAGCCACCGTAGAACCAACTTCATTTCGATTCCGGGCACGGGACCTGGTTTTTTAAAATCCCATTCGAAAAACTACACATTTTCCCTTGTCACTGTCAGGCTCTCCATCCTGCAGCACTGACAAAACCACGCATCAAATGAAAACTCCCGATGAATATTTTTAGAGAGCAAAGAAAGATTTGACTGAAGACTTAAAATCAATTACAGAATACAATACTATCTGTGCAAGAAGAGATTAAACTTGTTTAGGACTATTACATTTTCTAGAACTTCAAACATTTTCGTTTATTATAATCCAAGTCAAAATACAAATGCCGATACGGTAGTCAGTGGACATGCGTAATAACTGCACTTCCGAGGCGAGGGAGCGAGAACACGAGAAGACGAGATTGTGACGAAGCGAGGGAGCGAGAACACGAGAGGACGAGATTGACTCAAAGGCGAGGGAGCGAGGGAGCGAGAAGTCGAGGTCTTTCAAAGGCGAGAACACGAGGGAGCGAGAAGTCGAGGGCGAGAAGTCGAGGGCTCGAACGCGAGGGAGCGAGAAGTCGAGGGCGAGGGAGCGAGAAGTCGAGGGCGAGGGAGCGAGAACACGAGGTTTTTCAAAGGCGAGAACACGAGGGAGCGAGAAGTCGAGGGACGAGAAGACGAGAAGTCGAGGTGAAAGTAATCTCGTGTTCTCGGGGCGAGATCCTCGTATTCTCGCCCTGTTTCCTCGCGTTCTCGCTCTCTCGCTCCCTCGCCCTCGACTTCTCGCTCCCTCGCGTTCTCGTCTTCTCGCTCCCTCGCCCTCGACTTCTCGTCTTCTCGTGTTCTCGCCCTCGACTTCTCGCGGCGAGGGGACGAGATTCTGAAATGGCCGCAATAGGCTTCCATAGTTTTCTTTCTCTGAATACTTTTAATATTTCACTTGAATAATGAGCACGACCATAATAAAATGAATCTATAAAAATTGGTGGGATTGTTCACTGGCACATTTAAGAATTGGCCAAATGTAAAGTTTGACTATCCGGTGAAAGACCAGGTTCTAATTGCCTTTTTATATATATGGATATGGTAGGATGGTTAATGAGAGGACCAAATGATCAACGGTCTGGGACAATTATTTTGTCTAGGCATTTTGGCCGGAATTGTATACTGTAACCTGTTTAAATTTCGTCCTTGGGGTTCTTGTTTCCGTCTGGAACTACATGTTGTTGGTTGTAACGAGCTTTACTCTAAACCTTAAACTGTGTTACCCTTCATGACATCTTCAAACACTCTATTGGTAACTAGTATTTATGATAATTCGTACACGGTAAATTTTAGATATAGTTCACACAAACTTTATATATAGGCCCAGCTCAAATTATTATCTGAACTGAATTATATTATTAGAATATAAAAAGAAATCCAATTACATTTTAGAGGCATTCTCAATTTTTTTCGCTTTGATTGCAGATAAATCGTGTAAGATTGCGTTCAAATTGTGAGCCCAATCTGTCAACCCATTACGATTTTATTCACGAATCGCGTAGATTTTGCTGCATTCATGAAGGGGTCCCGTGAACTGGTGAAATGAAATGGATTTAACGTCCTACTGTTCTACTCCGACTGGACTAATGAAGATGGACATACGCCATAAATTATACACAATACAGTGTGCTATGAAAGAAATTTTGCCCAGACAGTGGCGCTACACGGTCTACTCTTATATCGAATTCCAATTTTCATTAGGGACCTTTCGCATCGGTACGAAAACGTTATCGATTCATGTGTACTTGTGACGTCAATCCGTAATGAAAAACGTAGGCATGTATTCGAACATGTTACTTGTCTCATATATTGAATTTCCAATCATTTTTCGAGGCCTTGTGTATATATTTTGATTGTGTAGTGTATGTAGAATGTGGTCAAATGCATATTCTGCTTGAATTGTGGTATATCCGCCAAAATATCGATTGAAAACTTTGGCTTAACCGAGAAATTCATTGTGTGAAAATTAACGCCATCTAGCTATTAGTGTAAGTTGGATTGCGAAACCGTTTGTTAGAAGATACGAAAACGTAAACGAACACATGTTTGTTTCGATCTTCGTTTTCGTATCGATGCGAAAGGTCCTTAATGTCCAATTCGAACGAATACGTTGTCCCTTGCCAAGCTCTATGCCCTGCATTACCAACAAAGTGGCGGGGCATTTCGGAAAATCCCTATGAACTTTCTCCGCAAACAAAACCTCCAGGTTAGCGAACAGGCTATAATAGCATTGCCTCTTTCAGGTTTTACCAAACATCATCAAGAATGTTTATAACAGATTTAGATGTTGGCAAAGAAATCATTTCTGTTGGTCTGATACATCGCAGAATCTACCAACTTGAAATAGAGATAACAGTTATCAATGTCGTCATTAATTCCTATAATTGACGTTAATGACTTTAGTATAAAACATTACAGTATTATGTTACATCTTGAAAATTGTACAAGTAGCTTCACCGTCTTGTGAAGAACTATTGTAGTTTGTCTCAATTTGAAATAGAGGAAATTACAATAGATAAGTAGTTATCATTTAGCATCGTGTTAATCTGGCAGTATTTACAAAGCTTCCCACTGTTCAAGAAACGGGCTTTAACAGGGGTTATATTAGGATGTTTTATAATCTAAATTAAAGATGAAGAAAGATCTAAATGTTTCAAACATCCAAAACTTAGTTTACCGAAATCTTTTGTGTTGATTTAAAATTCCTAAAAAAGAAAAAAAAAACAGATTGACCTTCTTCCGGGATATTGGAGTGAGTAAGACGTTGGATGTCTTGTGTTCGATCCTGGTGTTGACCAAAAAAGATTTATGGCGATTTTCCGATGTGCCCCCCCCCCGCCTTGTCAGTGGTGTTGGAGCGCAGCGACTGGCAAGGGACAACGTATTGACTTTCGAATGGGTCTCGTGTACACATTGGCGTGCACGTTAAGGAAAGCTTGGCAGTTGGAATTTGAAATAAGAGTAGGCCGTAGTGCCACTGTCCGATCAGAATTTCCACAACAGCACACTGCATGGCGTACAAATTCCCATCTTCATTCGCCCGGATGCAACAAAAAAGTTGGCAGTTAAACCCCATTTAATTTATTTGGCGATATTCCACGTCCACCCCAGTCGGAGTAATAGCCTGGAACAAAGTCCACCTACACTATTTTACATGATACATCGACGGCCAATAAAAACAGAAATAGACGTGATGGAGTTTAGAAGTTGGATTTCGTGTCAGCAGATGATCCGTGTTTCTGCGCCTGCCATTCAAACTTTGTAAACGTGCTTTGGTGAGTGTGAGAAAAACTGACGTAATATGTGAACAGTGTGGGCTGTAATTTACACTAAGTAGTGTGAATTGTTATGGATGAGAGTGGAAACGACAATATAAGTTATTAAGTTACGCAGTTAGTCAAATAAAAATGCCAGGAGGACATATGAAACGGTTTGGTGACTGAGGCCATAGATATAATAAGTAACAAAGAATTTGGTTGTTAGTCTGGTAAGTATATAATTTATAGTTTAGCAAGCTATTATTTATTTAAATTTGCTAAAATGATGAATTACCACAGATATTTATTTAAATATATAATAGGCATTAAATGGGTTACTTTGATATTTCTGGAATATTTAGTGCGTCACCGCATCAGAATTCGCGCATTTTGTGTTCAAATTGGGTCTCGGTCAATGAGTTATTATGACATAGTTACTAAATTGTGCCCAAATTGATTTTAACTAAGAAAATAAAATCTAAATAACAAGATAATACCACGACATGGATTCAATCGGATTGAAAAGTGTCACACCAAAAGTTTTAGCGGAGGTTATACGTGACATTGGCTTGTTTTGGTCATGCTTGTTTATATTGTCTCCAACCGCGTGGGTTTTCTCCGGGTCCCCAGGTGTCCTCCCACTGCTAGTGCTAAAAACCCCTACGCGCAAGCGAGAGAATTTTTGAAATAAAATTAAATCATATGTAAATCCCAAAATAACCTAGTTTGTGTCGAGTCGACGTTAATATCTCTCTCTCTCCCTCAGTGTAAATACTGACCGGGATTCAACCATTTTTGGATTTATATTCATTTCAGAGAATCAACATTCACAATATTATGGTTTACAATGTTATTCTGGGACTTGAAATAAATAAATGTTGTTTTTTTTTGTAACGGGTTTCATCATTAGAACACATTTTCTATCTCAAATAAACAAATCCAAACGGTTCGCTTTGTAAGTATTTGAAGTATGGGAATATTTAAGAAAAAAAATATTGTTACAAAATAGGCAATGAGAAAAAAATAAGTTGAAAATTTCAATCAAATTGCTTTACTCAGAACCGAGATACTAGCCTCTGAATTTTACATGTACTAATGTTGGTTTGAAAACAAAGTCTCGATTATCGTTTTTACGATAAATTATCCATCACAAAATGTATTCAATTCCAGTAAATATCACAGGCTAACGATGAGATCGAGGATTAAATTATTGTCTTGATAATTCAATTAATGTCTAATTAATAATTCGGGAGGTTGGGATAGCCTAGTGGTCTAAAGTGTCGCGCTTCGACCTCTAGCTGGCCAGTCACCTCTGACTTGCGGCTGTGGTTTCGAGCGTGTGAGCGTAAGCGGCATGGAGATAGGGGCGTCTTCTCAACCTCGTGGGTTTCCTCCGGCACTCCTGTTTCCTCACACTTTTAAAGACCCCTATGCGAATTATTGAAATAAAATTAAAAAACCATATGTTAGTCCCGAAATGACCTAGTTTGTGTCGAGTGGACGTTAAACCCCATTTCTCTCTCTCGTTCCCCAATTAATAATTAAGATATACCTCAATAGTGGATTGCTAAAAACACATTTTCGAAAATTAAAAAGAAAACTATTCGTATTTAACCGTGTAATGTTCGGTACAGAAATATAATTTCAATCATTTTCAATAAATCTTAGTATTTCATCACCACAAGAAAAATTTCTGGCTTAAAGCTCGTCGAGGTGTGGTTCATTTCACCTAACAGTCGATAAATTTACTTGATATACTTAAACAATTTATCTTAGTAATAAATAGATTCTCTGTATATACCACGTTCGTTTCTAGCTTGTTTACATTAAATCACACATTCCAAGCAGATAATAAGTCGATTGTAAGAGTGCCCTGTTCTGCAAAAACCGGGTTAATTAGACGATTGATTTTAACTATATTTCGTATTATATTACAGTAGTATATAATAATATATCATTTGATTAAAACTAAATATGGAGATATCAATGAAACAAAAGCGTGAAATAGAGTATTTTTATTGTAGGATGGCAAATTAGAAATGACCGATCTATGGTAGCTGTTAGAGGCCATTCTACATTCTTAATTTGTAGCCGATGAGAGTGACGAGACCACGAAAATTCTGAATGGACCATAGTCTTCTCGTGCAGATGTAACAAAAATTACACTTGGGCATATTACTATATGTTTGGCTTTTATGATAGCCCTGTCCTCCGGTCCGTCAAAACCCTTGTATTTTGACTAACAGTACCGTAGTCTAACAGTACCGTTCATTTCGCGAGTCTTGGAATCTTTTTCTACTAAATGCAAATATATAATATACGTGCATTCTAGTATTTTAATATTTGACATCTTGTTTTTGTTCCCTTTCAGACAATATGCTTCTTCAAGCTTATCTCTTATTTGGAGCTTTATTGCTTGTGGAATCCAAAGATAGACGCCGAAAACCTCCAACACGAACCCTTGGTATGTCACCTGAACCTCATATTGATGAAAGGAACGAAACTGAAATTTTCTTTGCTAAAGTCATTTATAATCATTCCAGATATTGTTCTTCGGACAGTGTTTGCGAAAATGCAGTTTTTGCATCTGATAGTTGCCCAAAGTGCAATAAATGCCAATGTGATAAGGCGTGTTCCTATTACGGCGACTGCTGTCCGGATGTCGCTTTACGTCAACCCAGCCAGGTAACTAAGACCTTTGATTGTGTGAGCTCATTAGTTGAAAGTATATATCCTGTTGAATTATTTGAATTGCGGGTGAACGAAAATGAAAAATTTTACATGACAGCTACATGCCCTAGCAACGACATTGGCCTGAAAGCGAAGTGCTTTAATTCAACGGCGTCAGAACCAGTGACAACCATGGACAACACCACTACATACAAAAACCAATATTGTGCTTTATGCCATAACGTGACCAACACAAGAAAATGGAAGATGTCAATAGAATGTCATTTAGACACGAACTTAAATGATGCCTATTCGACTTTGACGGAGCTTGTCAATAATTCAATTCACCACCCGAACTGCACTGTCAAATTTAAAGCTCCGTATGGCGTCACAACAAGAACGTGTTTTAATGGCGAAGGAACAATATCAAAGTGTAACGCCACTGGTTTATGGTCACAGTATGATGAATTTGTGGAAAATGCGTGTCACAGTTACAGAACAATACAAGAAGTCGATGGTATTTTCTATAACAACCCGTTTTGTTTCATCTGCAACACAGAAAATCCCGAACGAGTTCTAAAGATAAAATGCAAAAGACATCGTCCCTTGAACACGCCATCTTTTACAGCGCTCCTTGATTTTAGTGATGTTATTTACGGAAGTGACGAGGTCACAAAGTCTCAGTGTCCTACAGCAACTGTTTATGACCAAGAAAAGGTAAATATTGAAGTGTGTTTTCTGATTTTTGTTTAAGTTGCACCAATATACCCCATCCAGTCGTAACCGCTTTGTACAAGTTAGGACTTCCTCATACTATTAACTTCTAGATTACCATAATACTAACCTGATTAAGGTCAGAAATTACGTGGTCGTCGCCATAATATTTCCAATAGATATAATATGTCATCATCAAAGATTTAATTAGTTAATCCTCGTACTTTCAGTTTTTATACGACTTGTTTAGTTTGAATCTAATTGTAGTGGTAGGGTTCTGGCTCGCGGCAGGGTGATATTTGTGTTGCCCATTGTTGCCCATATGGACAGCCCACCAACTATTGCACATAGGATTTTGTTAGTAATGGCCAACATCTTATTTTGTCTGCCGACATGAGTTAATTTTAAACCACTAGGCATCTACTGTCAGTAATTTCACAAAGATCACACGTGAAGTTGTCACTCGTACAACAAAATGATGGTTAATTTTCACAGCATATGTGGTTTCTAGATATTTAAGTCACTTATCTAGATGCTACCGTAAAGGTCATCAATGGGTTTTTACTGGTAACCTACTATTTAAGATATAATTGGATACGGTTGATATAGGGAAACGAGGTCAGACGGCATGTAGTTTTTATGCTTATTATGACCTTTAGAATAGTATGTTATTCCCCTTAATGAAGGAGCCATAATAGCTCTTCTGATCCGAATTATTGTCTTAACAAGTTACTACTACACATGCTATCCCAGGATCTATCACGACATGTGCCAAGGGGACTCGCTGCTACTTGTCGCGATTAACAAAGGCAAGCATATCCATGGAATGGCAGTGCTTAAGACATATTCTGACAGTTGGAAACCGGATAAGAACCAGCGACCTGGGCAAAGTTATATTTCTATGCGGAAGTATAAGAAAAAAAATATCCATAGGGTGTACTAACTGTGTATAGTCAACCCCATGCATCCTTCCTGTCCATTTTGCCAGTTTCTGTAATTTACAACTTCGCGTCGAGTTATTACCTGAAAGTTTAATCGGGGACATCTATTATCTAAATACTATCTGGCTGTAAGCTATTTATTTTTAAAAATATATTTTTCAGAAGGAGTGTAGAAAAATAACCTGTTCCCCTGGACGTGAACTCAGAAACCAAACGTGTAAATCTATATTAGGAGAATCCAGTGGCAATGCTTACTCGGTATATTTCAGTCTGACCTTGGACAATGAAATTTCACTTAAAGAAAATGATGGCGTCCTCAGCGACCTACCAGTCGTCATGGAACAATATATCCGTGCAGTCTTATTGGGCAATCAAGTTAATATTCACGATAGGATTATAGCGTTTAATACAACTGGTGCCAACGGTAATTGTTCCCATTATACGTCCCAAATTTTCTTCTCGGCTAACCTGGTTATCAGCGAGCCTGTTTTTCAGGATGACTTTGAACAAAAGTTGTTATCTCTAAGAAATACGACATTTGTAATCCAGACGGAGTCACAGAACTTTACCTTTTCTACTTCCGTCAGTGAAGAAGCTCACCAGTTGCAAACATACAAAAAACAGTCGAAGTCTACATCATGTATGACGGTATCTGCGGTTTCATATAATGAAAAACATTTCGAAAGTTCGGAATATACGGCTGTAAATGGGTTGTTGATGTGTCCACAAATAATTTTGAATCAAGATGAATTTCACGTGGATGAATATGGTCTCCATGTAAAATGGACGAATGCAATAATTTCGTCGGATCAATACGAACAACAAGACGATGGTCATGTTAAAATTTGTTTGCATAACTTCAAAGCCGGTGACCAAGAAATCCTAGATGGAAGCTTGGGAAGGGAGGCATCCATGGCTGAAGTCTGGGTTTCTAGAATTTGCACGATTTTGTCTCTGCTATGTCTCCTAGTTGCTTTCATTGTCTACTGCGTCTTTAAATCATTGAGGAGCATGCCCGGTCGAAACAACATGAATCTCATAGTCGCCCTCTTCCTAGCTCAGCTGTTATATTTGGTGGGAGCCGGACGTACAGAAATCAAAGGTGTTTGTGAAGCAATGGCTATGTTCATCCATTATTTCTGGTTGGCAGCTTTTTGTGCAATGAACGTTTGCTCTTTTCATATGTTCAGAGTCTTTACCACCATGAGTCGTGACGATTCTGCCGACCGACGGCGTCGATTCCTTCAATACAGTATATACATTTACGGATTGCCTGCCGTTTTAGTAGCAGCAACTCTGGTGGTGCACATTGTTGCAACAGATAGCGGCACTACCGGTTATGGCGGAGCAAATGTGTGTTACTTGTCGTCTGCTCTCGCTATTCTAATTGCATTTGGACTGCCAGTCGCTATAACTGTCGTTTCAAATTCTATTTTCTTTATTATAACTCTTCGTGCAATTAAAAATCGACCAAAAATTGAGAAAAACAAGCAAGACGAACACCACTCGGCTGTCTACATCAAGTTATCCACATTAACTGGAATGACTTGGACGATTGGGTTTATAGCAATAATAACGAGGATAGTGGCCCTATCCTACATATTCATCCTAATTAATGCCAGCCAAGGAGTGTTTTTGTTTATCTCCTTTGTGTGCAATGAGCGTGTTAAAAAACTTATCATGGAAGGAGGTAAAAGTAGTTCAAGTTCGGGCTACACCCGGAGCACCACAAAAACTAACACTACGGTCTCAGTTGTTGCCGGCAACATGCAAGTTCGACCAGAAAAAGGATGCAAAAAATAGTTTTAAAAGGGTCGTATTTTCAGCATGATTTATTAATTGTATTCTGTAATTAAATATTTATTATTTAAACAAAAAAATACAGTATTTACCAAACTACCGCAAAATATTGTTTTTAACAGATCTTTTATTTGTAATGTCTGTCATCTGTTGTTGTCTTGAGAGTAGGGACGCCTGTCCAACCCCGTGGGTTTTCTTCAGTTTCCTCCCACTGCTAAATAAAATAAACTTTAACCAAACGTGTATGTTTGTCCCGAAATGACCCAGTTTGTGTCCAGTGGACGTTAATCTCGCTTCTCTCTTCTCGCTCTCTGTCGTTGTCTTGGGCATTGTGGGATATTATGTTGTTCTGTTCTTTGTCATTTCCGGCAGAAATTGAAAATAGCCGTTTTAGTATCATCTATCATTCGATGAGTCATAATCGATGTCATAATATTTGCAGTCGGAAATAAAATCATTCAGTGAAACACGGATATTTCGTTATTGTTTTTGTACGTTTCCATTACATTTCGTCACTGTGAATGTGTTTTAATTGTTGTCTGTTTACCGCACAGTTGTCGTGTACTGTCAAATAGAAAACAAGTTTTAAAAAAAGCATGAACTAGCATGGCGGCGTCGCGCTCAGCAAATCTCGACAGATTCCGGAACGTTCCGGAACCTACATCTAGTCTCGGCTGTATGACAGTAAGTGATATGTACCTACGCCAATACAATTGCGATGCGGCTACCGGTTTACTTTAACAGGAAAACTTGACGCTATTACAAACAAACAAGACACCATGGGCGCAGCCATGTTTCATCCGGGACCTTTAAAGTAGTTCCAAGACACCATGAGCGCAGCCATGTTTCACCCGGGACCTTTAAAGTCGTTCCAATATGGTGGAATTCGTCATACAGCCGATATTAGATGTAGGTTACGGAATCTGTCGAGGATTGCCGAGTGGGCGGCGTCGGTGTGTTCATCGAATTTATGTCAAAAATAAAATTTCTAGAATACTGGATCGCCGGACTGGTGCGGGCAGGGGTGCATGAATTTGAATGACGAGTTTTTAGGAGTGTGTCCAGATTGGTGTGGTGGTTCCAAGGTGGAGACAACGTACAATGTAGAGAAAACTTCCTACGGGAGGGTCTGATCTATGCGCCTGTTTTCGGTACCATCATACATAATGGAATAAAGTGGATGAAAATGAATTTTATAACGGGGAACCTAATAGATACGAGAACGTAATTGATTTATTAGAGACTTTTGGCAAGCGTAAATTCCTGTGGTCTGTCGCTCAAAACTAAGTTATTTCAACGATCCGTTAAACTCTAACAGATCGTTATCTTGGTAACGTGTCGTTTGTTAACTGTCCGTTAAACTTCTGTTGCTTGAAAGTAAATTTCATTATTCGTTAGCTAACAGATTCATTAAAGTTAGCCCAAGAGAAGACTGTTTGCTCATTGGGTGAATTTTAAAGTTTTAAATTCAATATACATGCATAACAACTTATAAGGATTAACTTTATAGAAGTTAGTATTAACAAGAAACTGAAGACAGTGTGCAGTCTGTTCACGAAACTTGAAAAAAAAAAAATAAAATAAAATAACTGTAGAATTTACTACAGAAAACGCTATAGAATACTTTTATTTTTTTCCTTTAGAAATTTTAGCTTACATTTATAGGAAAAATTATGAGATTTGCACTACAAAATATTTGGAGTCTTTATTTCCTACAGGACACCAAAATTCGTAGAATACTATATCTATAGAATTTTATCCAAAAGAAAATGGAATAGCCCCGCATTGCCCATTAATCCTCTAGAATGTTCTATAGAAAATTACATTGATAATCTATGCCTTTTTGCTACAGCCCACTAATGCCACCGTTAAACAGATAACGTAGTCCAACACCTCCGTTAATATAACGGCAAGTTAACAGGGCTTCCAGCGACAGTCTCTCTCTCCGTTAAAGTTAACGACCCGTTTACCCCATCTTAACAGGTCGTTAAAGACAACGGAGCTTTGAGCAGTCGGCCCCTGGCCCGTATTGCGTATATGTATCGATTTTGCGTGTGACGTTATCAATGTGTGCGTATTTCTCATACGTGATACGGCACACGGCTACGACAGCATGTATTGAACACTTTCATACGGAAAAGGTCCGTATAACATCATCGTCTTTTTAACGTATTTTTCTGTCTGTGCGTCTGCACGCTGGTTGATCTGTACGTGCTAAATGTAGGGAGGTGGGTTCTTGCAAATTTGTAAAAGGGGTGTCAACTTTCTGAAATCTTAAGGAAACCAAAAATTGCTGTCGAGTCGAAGATTTTTTTTATAAGATTCGACAATATGTTTTTTTGTCCCCCGCCTTTCGAAGAAAGTTGGGGGACTATTAAAATGGGTTCGTCCGTCTGTCTGTCCGTCTGTCTGTCCGTCTGTCCGTCCGTCTGTCTGTCCGTCTGTCTGTCCGTCACACTTTTTGGGACACAATAACTCTCTTCCTAATTGAGCTAGAATGTTCAAACTTGGTGTATATGCTTATTAGGTCAATGCCTTGATGGAGTTCGAAGATGAGCATTTTCCGCTTAGGGTAAGCAGAGATAAGCAATTTGATTGGTTGATGCTTTGGGACACGATAACTTTAGTTCTAATTAAGTGAGAGTAATGAAACTTGGTGTATAGTTTCATTACAGTAATACCTTGACTAAGTTCGATAATGAGCATTTTCTGCTCAGGGTAAGCAGAGCGATACGCAATTTGATTGGTCGAGACTTTGGAACACAATAACTCTCCTTCTAATTGAGTTAAAATGTTCAAACTTGGTGTATATGCTTATTAGGTCAATGCCTTGATGGGGTTCGAAGATGAGCATTTTCCGCTTAGGGTAGGCAGAGATAAGCAATTTGATTGGTTGATGCTTTGGGACACGATAACTTTAGTTCTAATTAAGTGAGAGTGATGAAACTTGGTGTATAGTTTCATTACAGTAATATCTTGACTATGAGCATTTTCTGCTCAGGGTAAGCAGTGCGATAAGCAATTTGATTTGCCAAGACTTTGGAACACAATAACTCTCCTTCGAATTGAGTTAAAATGTTCAAAATTGGTGTGTATGCTTATTAGGTCAATGCCTTGATGGAGTTCGAAGATGGGTATTTTCTTCTTACGGTAGGCAGAGATAAGCAATTTTTGGATGACACTTCGTGTTCAGTTTGATTGGTCGATACGTTTGAAAAAAATAAATGTGCGATTAATTAATATGTGTCATCTATTTATTTTGGGATTTCGGCGGGGGACATCAGCCTCACTGTTGGCTTGTTTTAATCTTAAATCGCTTAGCCCATCAGGAAATTGTAGGCTAGGCACTTGGCCAGTACTGGTGTTGATCTCGGTAGATAGCTGCCATCGTCCTCCCGTAACAGAAGGAAGCTCAGCGTTATATGTAATCGTAGGTTAGATTTAGAACATGATAATATTGAGGCTATATGGATAGAAATTACTTTGTAATATTTATCGTAACCCCTCTTCTTTATATTCCTGCAATACTGACTTCTCATTTATGATAGAAAAAGCATGGAATTCTCACTGTGAGATACTATTATTAGGAGATTTAAATATTGACTTATTACATAATCATAATAAATCTTGGACCGATCTTCTTGAAATATATATGGTCTACATCAAATTATTAGGTCACCTACTAGAATTACTTCTTCCTCTAAATCACTAATTGATCATATATTTGTATCTGAAACTAAACATGTCAAAGAATCTATTGTTCCTTCATACTCAATATCAGACCATTTCCGTATTTGTTTTACTTGGCAAAGGAAAGGTGTAAAATTCCCCAAATCTTCACATACTAATATTACTTATCGCTCATTTAAACATTTTAATAATGATTTATTCCTCTATGATTTACAATGGGCTCCATGTAATTCTGTATATGATCACCGTGATCCTAATACTGCACTGGACAACTGGTATAATATTACACTGCCCATTATTAATAAACATGCCCCTTTAAAAACCAAACGAGTCAAAAATGTTCATAAACCTGATTGGTTAACCCCTGAAGTGTTTCATTATATACATGAACGTGATTTTCATAAGAAAAAAGGCAATATTCTGCAATTTAAACATTTTCGTAATAAAGTTATTTTTATCTCTTATTCGTAGTAATAAAAGGAAATGTCTTGAATTATTAGTCACTGATCGCAAAAACAGTAAACAAATTTGGAAAGCCATCAATACTGCTAATTCTGAGGGTAAATCTCATGATTGTTTTTCCATTCCTGTTGCCCCTGATATTTTTAATGCTCATTTTGTTAATGTTGCAAAGTCCATTATACGTAGTCCATCAAATCATTTAGATTGTTCTACCTCTAATGTGATATCTACATTTGTATCTAATCATCTTGAAAACAACACCTTGTGTCATCTTCCCTACATATCAAAATTTGATGTATTCCAATATCTTCATTCTCTTGATACTTCCAAATCAATAGAATTAGATCAAGTTGGTCCTCATTTTCCTAAACTTGGTGCTCCAATTCTTTGCGATTCATTGACATTTATTTATAATCTTTGTATAGATAAGCATATTTTTCCGTCCACCCTTAAACAGGCTAAAGTTCTTCCATTATATAAATCATGTCCAAAATCCCAGCCCAATAATTATCGCCCCATATCTATACTTCAAACTATTTCTAAACCCTTGGAAAAGCATATTTGTAAACACACTAATAACTCTCCTGGATCACGATTTACTTTTATTCTCATCAGTCTGGTTTTAGGTCCAAATTTTCTTGTCATACTGCCCTTACAAATATTGCAGAAAATGTTTATTCTGCCATTAATAAAGGTCAATACACTGGTTTAGTTTTCTTTGATTTCCATAAAGCCTTTGATATGGTCAATCACTCCCTGTTATTTGAGAAACTAAAATTATACCAAATGTCTACCAAATTATGCACATTATTAGAATCGTACTTATCTGAGCGTTATAAATGCACTCAAATTGGTGAAACCAAGTCCTCTCTTGATCTCATAACTCGTGGTGTTCCTCAAGGCTCCATTCTTGGACCACTACTATTTAACCTGTTTATTAATGACCTTCCTCTAAATTTGACAGCTCAATGTGATCTTTTTGCTGATGATACCACAGTATATTCTTCTACCAATTTGATTCTCTTAACTCTACACTTCAGTCAGAAACTGATAAAATTATAAAATGGTGCAACTCCAATGACATGATAATCAATGAATCTAAAACTAAATGTATGATTATTGCTTCAAAACCTAAAATAAATTCCTTAACTACACATTTGTCCATTTCTATTAATTCTACCTTCATTGAACATGTTTCCGACTTTAAACTCTTAGGAGTATATTTTGACTCTAATCTTTCTTGGGACACTCATGTAAACCATTTATGTACTATTTTAAAACAGAAAAACTTTCAACTTAAGAAAATCAAATCATTACTTCCAACTGATGTATTAAAATTATTTTATAACGCTCACTTTCAATCACATCTTGACCACTGCTCTACCATTTGGGACTCCTGTCAAATTTCTTCTCTTCATAAACTTAAAATTATCCAAAAATTATCATTTAGAATTATATTCAACAAACCAATTATTAAAAATAATGCTTCTGATTCTTCATATTCCATTCTTTCAAAATCTTTAAAACTGCCTACCATTCAACAACGTCTTTTAATGAATAAATATATATTTCTGTTCAAAATATTAAACTATAAAAGTCCAAATTACTTATGTTCTTTATTTCAATTTAAAAATACTCCTTACAACTCTATAAATCTTAAACTACAAATTCCACATCCATATTGTACTAAATTTAAACATAGTCTTAGCTATAATGGACCAGTTTTATGGAATTCACTTCCAAATAATTTAAATACATTACATGTTCTCTCAACTTTTAAAAAATCACTGCATAATTATATCCAAAATGCTATATAACCATTCTATATATTTAAATTTAAACCATTATCGTTTTCTGCATTTGATGTTATTTGGAATGTAAAAAATACATTTCCATTATTCAGTTTCCTTGCATGTATAATATATGTGTATGTTTGTTTTGTCTGTTGTCATTTAAGGGCAGAATTGTAAACAGACTGCAAAGCCTTTTGAAAATAAAGAATTTATTATTATTATAGCATGCTACACATACGTAGTGTAGGGTGGGGCAAGGCGCCCCCCTTAAGCGGAAAATGATATAGCGAAACCCCTAACAATAGCACAGACGTGAAAATTAACATAGTTAAGAAGGAAACCATATTGCACATCATTTTACTGAACCCATACGTACAAACTTGTAAACTATTCTAAATTTTACTTTCAAAATATTTTTTGGAAGTGGGCTTTTTGCCCCGGCCCTGGGGCAAAACGCCCTTTACAGTGGGGCAGCAAGCCCATAGATGGGCGTTTTACCCCTTTTCATCGAACTGTTACAATCTTAATTAAATAAATCAATAAAAAGAAAAGAAAAAAACAGTGTTTGAATGTTTTATTTGTCATAACGGTTTATAAGCAATTAGTCTGATTCATCAGAGTCGCAGTTGGGGCATATAAAGTAAGGTGATCCGCACGTGCAATCTTGATGTAGCTGCGTCTCCACATTTTCGGGCAAGATAGGGGTGTGCTTTCCCAAATGCAAAGTTCCGGGCATCTTTAGGGGTCTACGGGGAATTTCAAATTGTCGACTGGCTTTAATCAATGGCATTCCGTTTCTGACACAATGCAGAGCTGACTGTAATCGTTCGTTACCATATTGACCTCTAGTATATTTATATTATACTACAGGTATTGGGGTAAAACGCCCAGGGTGGGCTTTTTGCCCCCACACACTATGGGCGTTTTGCCCGCCAATACAAACTTTTGTGGTGCGACCTTTCATATATTTGGCAAGGTTACTAGATCACTATTAGCTCCCTTTACAGATCACACGACCCGGTCTGTTGGTGCTAATATTAATAGAATGTTTCTACGCCGACTTTTGGTGTTCATGCACATTAAACTCTGTAAGTCATATTTTATAAGAAAATTAGTGAAAATAGTGTTGACACAATAAAATACTTACTTATAAGCCAAAGTTCAACAACTTCCGTCTGTAATGTGCTAGGCTCTTCCTCGTAATTATGACGTCGTTCGCGCTTGTCACATGTCATTTAATATTCCTTAAAAGGGCATGGGCCTTTTACCTCGAATGGGCGCCTTGCCCCACCCTACCCTATGCGACGCCACGATACGGATACGTTATACGGATGGGGAAAAGTTTTCTAGTCAAAAATCTCTAATATTACCCAAGGAACCGGGCCAGACTAGGCATAGATTCAAACTACGACATCGGTGTCATATATTGTTATTTCAGGACTATTTGGGAGCAAGAGCAGTACGGTTGTCGATCAGTCTGTTTGTTCGGTTATAAGCTACAGAGATTCTCCAGCCTATGTGTCGCCCCAGGACAAAAGCTTCATTGACGCAGCCCCAACCTTTTTGAATCCTGTAACTGCTTTGTTCAGAGTCAGTACTCAATTGATTTTTAATGATAAAGGACAGTGGGGCAGCAAGCCCATAGATGGGCGTTTTACCCCTTTTCATCGAACTGTTACAATCTTAATTAAATAAATCAATAAAAAGAAAAGAAAAAAACAGTGTTTGAATGTTTTATTTGTCATAACGGTTTATAAGCAATTAGTCTGATTCATCAGAGTCGCAGTTGGGGCATATAAAGTAAGGTGATCCGCACGTGCAATCTTGATGTAGCTGCGTCTCCACATTTTCGGGCAAGATAGGGGTGTGCTTTCCCAAATGCAAAGTTCCGGGCATCTTTAGGGGTCTACGGGGAATTTCAAATTGTCGACTGGCTTTAATCAATGGCATTCCGTTTCTGACACAATGCAGAGCTGACTGTAATCGTTCGTTACCATATTGACCTCTAGTATATTTATATTATACTACAGGTATTGGGGTAAAACGCCCAGGGTGGGCTTTTTGCCCCCACACACTATGGGCGTTTTGCCCGCCATACAAACTTTTGTGGTGCGACCTTTCATATATTTGGCAAGGTTACTAGATCACTATTAGCTCCCTTTACAGATCACACGACCCGGTCTGTTGGTGCTAATATTAATAGAATGTTTCTACGCCGACTTTTGGTGTTCATGCACATTAAACTCTGTAAGTCATATTTTATAAGAAAATTAGTGAAAATAGTGTTGACACAATAAAATACTTACTTATAAGCCAAAGTTCAACAACTTCCGTCTGTAATGTGCTAGGCTCTTCCTCGTAATTATGACGTCGTTCGCGCTTGTCACATGTCATTTAATATTCCTTAAAAGGGCATGGGCCTTTTACCTCGAATGGGCGCCTTGCCCCACCCTACCCTATGCGACGCCACGATACGGATACGTTATACGGATGGGGAAAAGTTTTCTAGTCAAAAATCTCTAATATTACCCAAGGAACCGGGCCAGACTAGGCATAGATTCAAACTACGACATCGGTGTCATATATTGTTATTTCAGGACTTTTTGGGAGCAAAAGCAGTACGGTTGTCGATCAGTCTGTTTGTTCGGTTATAAGCTACAGAGATTCTCCAGCCTATGTGTCGCCCCAGGACAAAAGCTTCATTGACGCAGCCCCAACCTTTTTGAATCCTGTAACTGCTTTGTTCAGAGTCAGTACTCAATTGATTTTTAATGATAAAGGACATTTTAAAATACAGTATTTATACTTTTAAAATCTCATCGAAATAACTATTCATTAAATCATTTTATGTGCTGCCTTTTACCCTTCATCCCTCCATTTGATCCAAAGCCCTTGGAGAAATCATAATTCTGCCGTCTCTATTTGAAATGGGTTACGCAGGGTTAGGCGGAACGACGGCTATCTCAGGAGGCTAGTCCATAAATATTCAAAGGGTCCTCCACTGAATACTTCTGGTATACACTCAGATAATTTGCCGCACCCCGGTCCCAAGAAGTGTCGACAACGATCATTTGCCCACTCAGACCACCCCCTATGTGAGGGCCATATTGGCATATGAAGTGTAATATCCAACATCCTATTTTTTAATAATATTAGTTCCATATCCCCCACTTTATATGACACGACAACTGTCAACAGCAATCTTGAGTAACTTATCGTGACTGAGAAATAATCAACTGTAAAGGATTTAGACATTGAGGGGGGGGGGGGCATTATAAGATCTGTCATTGAGTCAACTAGCGTAGTCTCGATTCCTCGGTTGTACATGGCAAGGAGTAGGCTCGTCTGTGTAACCTCGTGGGTTTTCTCAGTGTCCGCCGGTTTCTTCTCACTTCTACGCGCAAACAACTTTATTGAGATAAAATTGAACCATATTAGTCTCGAAATGACCTAGTTTGTGTCGAGTGGACGTTAAAACCCATTTATCTTTCTTTCATACATTTTAGATCTTGACGAAATCTGCAGATGGCCTTAATATTGAGATCTGACCCGATTGAACAGGTTTGCTGGCGCGGTCTGCTACCTACCGAATATCGAGGTAATGAGAGTTATCCCCCCACTTCAAGCGTGTTTGTTTTTCGTATTCAGTTTACAAGTACAGCAGAACCGACCAGGCATACAACCAGAAGGTAACGGGGTAATTGTTTTGTCTACGATTTCACGCTTGCCATGGTGGAAGTGGACGTAAAACTCCAGGTTCGAAAGAACCAGAAGTTGTTAAAAGATATTAAAGTCTAGTTGCTTCTTAGTATGGCGGCAGTCCTTGCCAGGACTCAACTCAAGCCATTTCTTTCAAGTACCGTACGGTAATTGAATCCTATTCCTAACAACACGTAGAAATCGATCCAACACAAAAATTTTCCATTAAATTAAACATTCTTTAAATAAATGGTCTTTCATTGCAGCATCAGCTATTTAGAAGGGTTTTTATACAGGAGAAATAAAATACAGTATGAACTATGATGGAAGAAATTGTTGATGGTATGGAAAAAGTTGTTGACCCTGAACCAAATGTGACAGGAAGATTTGAATGTAACATCTGCCATAAAATTATTTTCTCAACTAAAGCTGTCACCTTACATAAACAGAAATACCATTCTACAAAAATAAAGAAAAAGAGGGGTGTTTCTTATAAACAATGTGAACTTTGTTCAGGAAAGATTCGAGTAGTAAATAGTGATTCAAATCAAGACAATTTTAACTTTCCAACAATCTGTTTGAGTTGTAAGAAAATGTTACATGGGAAAGATAATGATGAAATGAATGAGATTATTGTCCAGAAAAGGGAAAGCCAAATTCCTGGTTTTGTCTGTGTAGAATGTGGTCGATTTTTCGAAAAAAGTGTTGGGCTACAGTGCCATATTAGAAAAGCTCATTTAGACCCACAATTAGTTTTTTATTGTGAGGCTTGTAATGTAACTTATGCAACAATTGATGGTCTGGTACACCACTTGCATGTACAGACACACGAGAAAACTAAAAGGAAAAAAGTTCTTCAATGTGAACAGTGTGAAGCTGTCTTCTCCAGGGTGAGAAAATACAAGGAACATATTGCGGATGTCCACAAAGACGGAGAAAGCACGGAAGGAAATTGTGAAAATGACAATGGAATGGATGGCACAAAAAGTAAATCATTATTAAAGCTAACATGTTCTCTACCAAAATGTGGAGCAATATTTTATGAAGAAGACAAATTTAATTATCACCATCTTGTTCATAAACATCAATATTATATTTGTAGGACTTGTCAATGTCGTTTTAAGTATGCTAAATCACTTCATAAACATGAAGAATCTGCACATTCAAATGATAAATAAAATTATGATCTACTTTCATTTGCGATATGGAAAACTTTGTTCCTGTATGCTAAGGACCAGTGTTTCAAACTTGAGTTATATAAGTCAGAATGTGATATAGTAGTACCTAATTGACTAAATACCATATATTGATCTTAATGTTGATGAACTAGGTAACTGGCTGGTTGTGTTTAAATCCACAAATTAAGAATGCATTCTGCATAGGAGAGAAGACATATAGGCTTTGCCTGTTCCTCAATCACTTTCAATTTCTGAATAAAATATTGTTAAAAGAAAAGAGATGCATTCTGCATATTGATTATGATCCTTAACACTGGACAGGAGTTTGATGCTTTTTTGTCCAAAAAAATACTTGATGCAATCAAAGATGATGGAGAGAGAGAGAGGGAAATGGGGTTTAACGTCCACTAGGCCATCCCAACCCCCCAAAGATGATGGATAGCCTTAAGCTTACATACATGTAATTGTAACAAATCAATAAATGATAAGGTCCTTCACAGTTTACAGAAATTACACCAGCATGCGCTTCCCTTAAAAGGCCCAGATCTGAGTCATATCCTTGGCATTGTAGAGATTTATGGGGGATTTCAGTTCTATGGAAGAGTAAAACAGTCAACCCCCTGAAATGTAAAAATAATGCTATTTCTCCTGTATTTTCCTCCATCACAATTTGAAACAGGCTACCAGTATATGAATCCTGAACAATAAATTTTGAAGATTGTATTGGTAAAGAAGATGGTCATCTTTTTGGCGGCCCAGGTTCCATCCTGCCACCACCTAATATTTATGCACACCTGAGAATTTAATAAATTCAAGGTGCATCTTAGTCCCAAAGTGACCTAGTTTTGTTGAGTGGAAACTCTGAAATGTGCCCTTAAGTTATTATGAATCACCCTTATTCCCCTATGAACAATCACATAAAGTTATAAATCAATACAAGCTTTATCAGTCGAAATGTATACTGAGAGATAAAACTCTGCATTTATTTATTCCTGTATCTGATTCACATAATTTCACAAGACCAAACATAACTAGGTTATTCTTTACGAACAGTCACAGTTCCACATTAATTTTAGGCGTAAAACATGGTTGTTTTAGTGATTACTCGACACTAACCAGGTATTTCAGGACTAACATGGTATTAATTTTTATTAGTGCCAACTTTCTCAAAAATATAAAGAAAACAAGTACCAACCATTGATGTATTTTATATGTATATATTCTATATGAAAAAAAAAATAATTGATATATAAAATATAATAATCTGTATATTTTTACAGATATCTGACCAACAAAAATGAAATACCATATACTTATGGTTTGATCGATTTGTAACAAAACCTTTTATGTACATGAGAACATGGTACTTAATGAACCTGCATGGAAATATAATAACCTACATAAAGTAGTATTTTTCATTAATTTGACTAAAAAAACTTACTTTATATGCCTCTTAAACATCATATGTTCAGGTTTAAATTTCCTAAAATATGGCTATATTGAAAATGATATAAATTATGTACTTTATGGTATATATAAGGCTCCATATACAGCACTTACATGTATAATCTATATGAATGTAAATGATATAAAGTTGAATAAATGTTTATGAATGACTAGAAAATATGATTCCATGAAAGGGAATGAATGTCTACTCAGGTGATTACGAAAAACAGTATTCATTAACATTTTAACAAAAAATAATAAGATATGTACAAACAGATCAATATATCAATGGTATAACAACTAAATTTTACAAAAAAAATAAACATGGTTTATGATAATCATAAACAAAAGATAATATCTTCCACTTATCATGTTGTGAGGTAAATAAAGCAATATCTTATACCACCAAACTCTGACAATGTCGTATTTATGTAGTAGAACGCCAACAAGTAAAGTCTTGTAGGTACATCAAGCCATCACAGTACTCAAAGTATTTTATTCGGAAACTAAGGACCCAAGTTTGAATCTGGTTAACTATTTGGTTGGTTTAGTTTAATAAAGTTATCACAATTATTGGAGTTAAAGATGATCAATTACTGTACATACTAAATAAAGTGTTTTCTTTATCGGTATGTTTACGTGTCTGTAAATGTAGAGCTAATAATTGTGGTGTCTGACATATTACATTACATAATAAACATTTCATACTTTCTCTCCGATGACTGAAATAAAGAAAAAAATATGCTTTAAAGAATAGCAATCCAGTTTGGGTCATTTTTCTTTTAAATATTTCATCAAAACTTGAAATGAACTTTTATAAATGTATTCTCACCTTTTAGAGAATTCATGTAATTTTTCCACATGTTTCTTCAGTTCATCAGATTTTCTAGATTCTTCTTCAACTAAAGCTATAGCACAGTGCGGATTTAACATAGAATAATCTTCATCTAATGGTAGAGCATGGTCTAATACATAAAATGGATCCACCTGTGAACAATTGAATGTTAATATTAAAAAAAATACCAAACATATATATAAAGTTCATATTTTTAGTTTAGCTGTCACATTTCATCACATTCACTAAATTAGAATTATCTGAAAATGTTGAATATCAACAGTCTCCTTCATTTCGTGAACATTAACACTGTGTGTAAATTTCAAATCAATCGGATAATAACTTTTATCACCAGTAGAGCATACACAAACAGTGGTAGGTAACATGACAGGTACTGATTGGAGCAGGAGAATTAGTGGCGGACGACTGCCAGTTGAACAAAATAGGACCATGTGAGCGTAAGAATATTGAAAACAATGTAAATAGAGATGTTTCACAGTATTAACATGTAACATTACTAACCATATTCCAAGAGAATGCTCTGTTATAGTTACAGGGTTCCATTGGTTCTCTTCTTCTCTGTATTAATCTGGAATAAAAATTAAATATATATATATACTACAGATTCTGTTCAGAGCTTGGGTTCCATGTATGCCAGTGAACAGATGTTGTCCTAAAAATGGACAGTTTGTGTGATGCGTCAGTAAGTTTAAAACGCATCATCAGAGATACCGATGGAAATGCTTCAAAAATATTTAATCATTTGCTACGTTGTACAACCTTGCAGCTCTAGGGTTCTGTATATGCCAATCAATACAGACTGTCCTAAAAGTAGACAGAAAGTTCCTGTGACCCATCAGTTAGTTTCAACACCAATATAGCACAGCATCATGAAAGATACAGATGAAAATCCTTCCCAGAATATTCTTTCATCAATGATTATTTATTGTTGAAAACTTAATTTCTTGTCTGCTGTTATTTTATGCTGTTTAAAGTTCTAACTCATTGCATGTACAGGCCTACTCACTGTATGAGATTTTCTCTGGCTCTTTTCTGTAGTTTATAAACAGCATCAGGTCCCCAACCAGCTACAGTATTCTGACTACCAATAGCTATATTTATAGCCATTCTAATGCCATTTATCTACAAATATTACATTTATATCTTTATATTTAACATTTTCTTAATATTGATTCAGTAATCTCCTTTCTTGGATTCAAATGAATTAAAATTAGGTCCCTCACCAGATCTAAGCAAATTTTAAAGACCGTCCCAACTTAGTTTCTAGGGTTATTTACACACAAAATGCAAATTTTAGAACTGAATATTTTTCAATTTCAAAAACATGCTTACAGCAACCAAACAAATATTTTCTATACGAAGTAAAACAACACAAAAAGGTGAACTCTAAATAAATTTTAAAGAATGGAAAACTTTAACAATTTATAATGATCAGTTAATTTCTGCTAAAGGTGGAAAGGATAAGATATATTTTGTAACATACACAGGCATGTGACACCTATTTGGTGTAATCAGTTTTTAGAAGTAACTCCATATTTCACAAGTTCGATCATTTCAAAGTAATTTGCTTAGCATCATAAAGACCTTGAGATATTTACTAAATAATTTACAGATCGAAGTATACCTTGACAATATCTTCATCATCTATTTTAGTGTCAAAGGTCAGTTCAATGTCATGGTCTGGTAATATAGCTTGACCTGTATGAGGGTCAAAACCCAAACCACAGATAGCACCAATATACCTTTCTCTTTTGCGATCTGTCCTACAAGCGAGAAAAGAAAAATTCTAATTCATATAAAGATAGGTTGCCAGGCAACGAAACATACGCCCACAGCAGCTAAATCGTCCGGGCAGTCAACAAGGGTTGTCGCATATTTTTACTTTTTTTTGATAATGAAACATTTGTAATACACTAAAATCTGAGTAACAACTCATTATGTAATTATCAGAAAATCATGAGAATTTGTTTGCTTTTTATAAAGTTTTGCCCCACGCTAACAATTAGTATAGGAAATATTTAATATCATGGATTTAGCTTGTTCGTTTCAACACCTTAAACTCTGTGTATCAATCTGAAGTCAATCGGATGATAAGTTTGGCATCTACAGCGCAACAAGGTTTTATGAAGTGATCAAGGGAGATAACTCTGGAAGTAATTATTTGAAATTGATGAAAATCAGTAGGCTTCTTCCTCTCAGGACCTTAAACAGTGTGTGTAAATTTAAAGTCAATCGGATATTAACTTTGGCCTCTAGAGTGTCCACAGGATTTTTTGATGTGATCAAGGGCCATAACTCTGGCACTAATTATCGGAAATTGATGCAAATCAATAGGCTTCTTCATCTTATGACCTTAAACACTGTGTATAAATTTAAAGTCAATCGGATATTAACTTTGGCTTTTAGAGCGTCCACAAGATTTTTTGAAGTGACCAAGGGAGATAACTCTGACACTAATTATCAAAAATCGCTGAAAATCAATAGGCTTCTTCGTCTTATGACCTTAAACACTGTGTATAAATTTAAAGTCAATCGGATATTAACTTTGGCTTTTAGAGCGTCCACAAGATTTTTTGAAGTGATCAAGGGCCATAACTCTGGCACTAGTTATCGGAAATTGCTGAAAATCAATAAGCTTCTTCGTCTAATGACCTTAAACACTGTGTATAAATTTAAAGTCAATCGGATATTAACTTGGGCTTTTAGGGCGTCCACAAGATTTTTTGAAGTGATCAAGGGCCATAACTCTGGCACTAATTATCGGAAATTGCTGAAAATCAATAAGCTTCTTCGTCTAATGACCTTAAACACTGTGTATAAATTTAAAGTCAATCGGATATTAACTTTGGCTTTTAGGGCGTTCACAAGATTTTTTGAAGTGATCAAGGGCCATAACTCTGGCACTAATCATTGGAAATCGCTGAAAATCAATAGGCTTCTTCGTCTTATGACCTTAAACACTGTGTATAAATTTAAAGTCAATCGGATATTAACTTTGGCTTTTAGAGCGTCCACAAGATTTTTTGAAGTGATCAAGGGCCATAACTCTGGCACTAGTTATCGGAAATTGCTGAAAATCAATAAGCTTCTTCGTCTAATGACCTTAAACACTGTGTATAAATTTAAAGTCAATCGGATATTAACTTGGGCTTTTAGGGCGTCCACAAGATTTTTTGAAGTGATCAAGGGCCATAACTCTGGCACTAATTATCGGAAATTGCTGAAAATCAATAAGCTTCTTCTTCTAATGACCTTAAACACTGTGTATAAATTTAAAGTCAATCGGATATTAACTTTGGCTTTTAGGGCGTTCACAAGATTTTTTGAAGTGATCAAGGGCCATAACTCTGGCACTAATCATTGGAAATCGCTGAAAATCAATAGGCTTCTTCGTCTTATGACCTTAAACACTGTGTATAAATTTAAAGTCAATCGGATATTAACTTTGGCTTTTAGAGCGTCCACAAGATTTTTTGAAGTGATCAAGGGCCATAACTCTGGCACTAATTATCGGAAATCGCTGAAAATCAATAGGCTTCTTCGTCTTATGACCTTAAACACTGTGTATAAATTTAAAGCCAATCGGATATTAACTTTGGCCTCTAGAGCGTCCACAAGATTTTTTGAAGTCGTCAAGGGCCATAACTCTGGTAGTTATTATTGGAAATCGCTGAAAAAGAATAGGCTTCTTCGTCTCATGACCTTAAACACTGTGTATAAATTTAAAGTCAATCGGATATTAACTTTAGCCTCTAGAGCGTCCACAAGCAATTGTGGACGCCGGACCGACGGACGGACGGGGGCGACGACAATATACGACCACATTTCAATGTGGGCGTATAAAAAACGTTACAGAAAATCATTAACTAGGATATATAAATAAAATCGCAGAAAACGTATGGCTGTATAGTTATAAATAACAGTACTAATATCAGTAAAATGCTGTAGCCTTAAAAAGGCTAATGGATTCATTTTCAAGTGAAAGTAACTCTTTGGTGTAAAATAAATATTACCTGAATTCAGCAACAGGAGTAAATAATAATGTTAATAATGATGGTAAGCCATTTATAAGAGGCATGATAGTTGTATCTCTAGCTATCATTGATTGTCCAGTTGGATTTAATCCTACAAATGAAGCCACCATCATTCTACTTTGTTTATTCTGAGGTTCATCATCAATAGCTACAGAGTTCACACTGTCTTGATCTATACGAGCTATTCTATAATTATGTAAAAATATAACACATATTTAGTAAAAATAAATTAAGCCACGTACAGATCTATTACAATAACACAGTCTAAAGTTGAGACATAGAGTATACCAAACTGAACTCCCTTTGGGTTTCATTTTCTGTAACGTGCAGAGAGGATTGGTGCCATGCATGAAGCAGGCTCCTTCTAGAATATCTCATTATCAGAGTTCATATGGCTGACAAACTGCTGTACTTTTGTATCCATATCTTTACTATTATTTTTTTAAGCCATGTACTTAATTTACAGTTACTTGTCTTATATAAAGACAGGAATGCAATAAACAGATATGAATATTATTGTTTAAAGAAGTGATATAACAACTTCTATATAAGACTTGTTCCCAAGAACAAGAAATGTTTATATACTAACCTTAATCTACCTAATGCTGTCATACTGTAGAATGAGATTTCTAGTGGACTAGTTGGACCAACTAACTTCATCTATCAATAGAAATACATTTAATCAGCTTGCACAAGGCCATGTATATACCTACTCCTTCTCAAACACTTGATTTTATTTAGCTCATACACTTGATTTTATTTAGCTCTTGTCCACATGGTCCTGATTAGGAAGTGCACATTAAATCGTAATAATTATTAGTTCTAAGGAAAGGAACATCAATCTCAAAGAATTAAGTCTAAAATAATTCAATAGCCTTGACTAACCTTTTTACCACGTTTACGAACAACTTTATCTGGTGCCAGATGAACTGAGAGAAAACCTTGTTTAGCTGCTATATCTTTATCTAAGGTAGTATTAGATGCTGAAGTCATACTTTCTAATTCACGTTGGTCATGGCTTTGCTGTTAATAATAGACAGTGATAACATAGGTTTCATGTAAGTTAACTTTAAAAGAGAACAATATGTCACTAATATTGAAATTAAAATATAACACATACACATTACACATGGATACACAATCACACAATCACTTATTTATTTGGGCATCATTTCGAGGAGTATTATTTCAACCTTTCTAAGCAAATACAGTTACAATTATTTAGAGAAAATATGTATAGCCAAGAACTAACAACACATCAGAAACCACCAAAGATCAAAGATTGAGAAATTAGGTCTTTAGAGATGACCTTGTCTCTGCATTACATTAGATAAGTTAGATTACTTTACAATTGGTAAAAAGAAGTTTGTTAATCTAATATACTGAGGTAAGACAAGTGAATATGCATTTGTAAATTGCCTACCTTTGATAAAAATGGTTCTTCTGCATTATCAGCAAATCCTCTTCTAATTAAATCTTGATTAATACTGTACTCAAGGCCATTTTGTAGTTTGTCTAAAAGTTCCACTCTAATTGTATCTCTAACTACTGAATAAATCTATAAATATTTATTAATACATTAATACTTGTAATAGTAAGTGCAGGAGGGTTGCACCACACACAATTTTACACAAAAACAAATATATGGACAAGACATCATACTCAAAGACCACAAACATAAACAAATCAAAGAGAGTGAATGGATCCGGGGGCTAGCCGTAAGCGTCCACTGCGCTGTACAGTCCCGGGCCTGTGGTGACACAATTGAAAACAATTGGGAATGCAACCCAAAGAAATAATTATATAGTGTCAGCATGAGTCATGATCTATTATATGTTGCAAGAATTACGAATGCAAGCATATTGTTGTATAAATTCCGCTGCACAAGTAACCACATAGTTAAATGTATCAGAAGTAGTCCTAGTTCAAAACCAAATCAATAAAAGGATTGAAGTATATAAATGCATTTAGGACAAACATTGCAACCGTCACAGAAACAAAAACACAACTGAATACAAAGAAGCAAAGGAAAAGACTAGCTAGGGAGACAGCCGTCTGCTGACTGAGTGGTGTGACGTGAATCTGTCGTAATAGTTGTTATGACGTCGTGGTTTAGAAGGTGCAATTTCCCGATAAAAGGGCGATAATCTAGATAAAATATAAAAACTATTAGTTTTAAAGACCATGCAATAGCTCTGCACTGCATGTACATGTATATATAAATGGTGAAATAAAAACAATTAACTCAATTCCAAGAAATCGGAATAAAATACAGATCTCTATTTCGTTGCATTTTTTTTATACTTTTGATGGCCTGCACTACATAAAGATATGGTATGTCGTAGTGTAAGGTCACGTCAGGGGTCAATCGAGCGGCTTTTGAACCAATGACATCAATAAGTTAGATTAATCAATCAGTGTTGATGTTTCTACTGGGATACCGTGCACCCCACTCCAAGAACTCGTCATAACAGACTGTTTCATTGGCCAATCACTCACATCAATCAGAATGCAGGTTATATAACAACTCTTCCAGATCTTAGTGTAGTTAAGACAAGTAAAAAGAAATTTTGAACTATAAAAAACGAAACAATGAAGAATCTGTGTTTTAATCAGATTGATTTACAAGGTGATTATTAAAGGGCATAATGTAAGATAAAGAGTAGACCCTTCTCGCTATTATATTTCAAAAATAGATAATGCAAAATGAATACATTGAAAATTCATTCAAATAACTTCGTTTTGAGCAAAGTTATCAATAGTTGTAGATTTGACAAGATGTGTGCATTGATCGTAACCACCGTACCGGTCATTCAAGCATTAGCCTCGCTTCTCCATTTTTAAATCAAATCATTAAATGGCTGTACCGTTCTAAACTGCTTAAAATCGGATTGATAATTCATATAGCATTTAGTTAATGGCACATTTATCAACCAATCAAATTGCTTTCAATCTTAACAAGGATATACTATACTTTTTTCCCCCCAAAGCCATCTTGATCTATGTAATTCATACCACCAAATTGGATATCATGTCATTATGGTCATTTGCTCATTATTGTCTACCATCAGGGTTGGATAAAAATCATTTAATTTGAAAACAATTTATAATTTAGTGCTTATAATATAAAATGTTCCCCCGTACCCAAATTGATGGGTCTTTGCCACATTGCTAAACCACTGACCTGAATATACAGATTTTTTCCTAGAACCTTGTCCCTAAATTTTGAATTTGCTTCTCTACTCCACACTCCATCTGGACATTTAACAGAAGACGGACGGATACCACACAAAAAACATTCAACAGCCTGAAATCAAAAATAAAACAGTTATTATTTAGCAGCACAAATTTGGATAATCAACAGGATTTGAAGCTTAACTTGTGGGTCATGGACATTATAGAATTAAAAATAAACACACTTATATGGATATACTACTTCTGAATTTATTAACATGCTACGTTTCGATACACATACAGATGTGTATGTATGTGTATCGAAACGTAGCATGTTAATAAATTCAGAAGTAGTATATCCATATAAGTGTGTTTATTTTTAGTGTAATCTATTTCTATATGTCTTATAAGGATTATTATAGAATTACTTTGTGTTGTATATAGAATTTTGGAATATAAAGCATATAAAGCCATTTAAACAAAAACTGTCAACATCTAGTCGTCTGCACACTTTGTCACAAGACATTGTTTTACCTGGAATGGAATACTGGCAAAATCATCTGGTAGAGCTCTTAATGAAGATCTAGGTGTCCACTCTGAATTACCATAATCCACAAAAAATACCTGAAATGTTTAATGAAAGCTAAAATATGTTAAAAGGAATCGTCCCAGATTAAAGTCTATCGTCATTATTTGATTGATGTGTAATCCCTTATAAACTATAATATTATGTAAGTTGAACATCTAAAAGGATGTACTGTCAGTTAAAATAGAGAGAGAGAGAGAGAGAAATGGGGTTTAACACCCACTCGACATAAACTAGGTCATTTCAGCATTACATAATTTTATTTCAACAATTCGCATGTGCGTAGGGGTCTTTAGCCATGGGAGGAAACCGGACTACCCGGAGAAGATGGTGATTTTGACAATGAGTCTCTTGTTTGATCAAGTTTATGAATTTGTAAATAGGATGGCATGCTATCATTTTGTTTGAAGGCATAAAGTCAGCATAAACTAAGATTTATCAATAAGGATCCAGCTCATTAACACTGAACAGTCCTCACTATACCTGAAAGATAATTTTTTGATTAATTATCGAATTTACAGCCTGCCGGCATTCAGGGAATAAACCAACTAGTCCTGTGCAAATAGCTTCCAGCTTGTGTTAACACAAAATCTACTATTCAATAATATATTACTATAAAACACGCCATGTAATAATATAGTGAGTCTGGTCCACAAGGTTATCATGTTATTGTATATTATTGATTGCTATGAACTTACATGAACTTTTTGTGTCCTTGGATCTGAATCATTTGTAATTCCTTCTATTCGTCCTCTATAAAAAGCAACACTATCATTTTCCTTAAACGCAGCAGCACAATATGTTCCTAGGCGTAGTTGTCCAGAAAGCGGCTGAAAACATACCAAATAAAATTATGAAACTATTTAGATCTCCTTTTTAATTTCTATTTTCCTAATCATGAATGCCTCAGGATGAATTACATTAACTCCTTAAAATATATTTAATGCAAGATCAAGTTGGAAACTTTTGAAGTAAATTGTATTTACCGGTACTGTAAACAAAGGTAAGAGAAAACCCCTTCAAGGTATTCCAGAAAGACCAATCACAGCCAGCAATGTGCACAAGGCACTCTAGACAGAGCAATCACAACCCAGTCCTATCCTATATGTACTATATACGAATCGCCAACTGGACCTGATCAAGCAAACATGTTACTTGTATCAATTAATATGCAATTAGCCCAAAATAAACATCTACTATATAAACACCTATTAGCATTACATATGCATTTATCACTTACCAATAGTCGAGAGCCTTGATTGTAATTAAGGTTATCTTGAATGAACTTCAGTTCCTGGAATCTTTCAGCATTTACATATTGAGACCAAAAATGTCCACATTCAACAACCTGGAAATGTTTCAACAATACAGAAATTTAAGCACCCAAATAGGTTCCCTGTGAATATGACATTACGTTCAATTTTTTGACTTGCACTGTTGTTGGGGTGGGAGAGAGAGACAAAGAGGGGAGGGGTTGACTTCAACTCAATACAAAATAAGTAATTTCTGGTCTAACATATGGTACAATTTTATTCCAATAATTTGCTTGCCCTTAGGGTACTTTAGCAGTGGAAGGAAACCTGAGAAAACACACAACGTTGTGAAGACAACTGTGTTGCTTACTGCATACAGTTGTGGGATCGAAACTCATCATCTTAACTAAATGGCAGACCTTATGATCTAAGACACAAATATTAGACCATTTAGCAACCAACCCACTCCACATTAATAAAGAATATCTTTTCTTATATCACTGACCTCAGTAACACAGATTATGGAAAAGGGGTTTTCTGGACCAGGAGCAGGTACTACCATTGATTCTGTTACTACTTGTTCTCCTATAGTTGTTTCTGTAGCCATTACTCTACAGAAAAAAACATATTTAATAATGTCACAATTATATCATTCTTACTTATTGCAACATACGGTTAAGGATTAAACAACTGTAATGATTGCTGTAAGTTACCTGTTAGTTCTTAATCTACCATCTTCTATAGCACTATCTTTAGCTTCCTGTAACTGATTCATAAGTTGGTTGGCATCTTCACGACTATAAACTTCTATCTCCAGGGGAATACGAAGATACCTGTAGAAGATGTCAACAAAACACAGTTTTTTGTGATCTTTGTAAGTCTCATATACACAGTGGGTCTTTTATGTTTCAAATTGGGAACAACTGAATTTGTCTACGTGTTGTAACAAGTAGGCACCAGTTAAGTGTCTTTTGCAAACTTGTACGATATTGAAGGTCATATTCCCTATTTAACTAATTGTAATCCAAGCTTCTTTATGCCTGACGTGTGTAATGAGCATTTATAAATATTTTTCCATACCAACATTTGTTGCAGTCAAAAGGAAGACAATTGAGACCAGGCAAAACTCTAAACGGAAATGGGTTTCTTAATGGTAATAATATGAATTGAAGTATTCTCCGTTTCTTAAGAAAGGCATAATTAAATAATCATCAAAGACCGATAAAAGACCTTGATATTAGGCTACTCGTCACTGTAACTGTTAAATTGTTTACCTTAACTTGATAGCTGTATAAACACCTTGATGAACTTTATGGTCATATGTGGTGTTAATCTTCCAAGGGAAACTAATAAAAGCTCTGTAGAAAAAAAAATAGTTAAATTCTTACAGTAAACACAATTATAGATAAGGTTTTTTTTTGGGGGGGGGGGGGTGCATGTGCCATATTAGTTTTCAAAATCCATTTAAAAAATCCAAACAGAATTAATCATGGCCATATATGTTTCTATACAAAACCGAGAGTGACAGCCACAATTAAAGATGTCATGACACTAGATTTAAATTTAATAGGAAAATGGAAAACCCCATATGAATGAAGCTGTTTTAATGTTCAATAAACTGTGTGAAGACTGGGCCTAAACAATCCTCTGCTTTGGTACAGTAGAGAATTTATCAAATGAAATACAACAAAGCGTATATGCTAAAATACATCAGTCATTCACACAAGAATTTCTTTTGACGAAAGTTCCAACTTACTTAGTTTCTTCAAAGCTTATAACGGGTGTTTCAGTAGCATAACATTTACGAAACATGGTCTCTAATGTTTCTCTATATAACATTCCCTGATTAGCTGGAAGACCTTTAACCTAAAAATATATACATGTTTGTACCATTAATAAGGTAAATAAGTGTCCTGTAGATTTCAACTGTATAACCGACCGGTAGTGTATTATTGCAATTTAATTAACTTTGAGATTTTAGTTAAATACTGATAGAATTTGTATCAATCCGTTAAGCGTGACGTTTTTAAAACATTAACTAAATCAAACTTGGAAAGAAAGTAAATTTGAAGATAATTCATAATGTGTATGGTCTGAGACCACATGCTGGTTCATTGCAGTTATTTCCCTTTTGTTTTCTCTGTAGTCTGTGACTGCTTTAACATTGAAAGAACTTCCAAGATGGCTGGTCTTGGTCGAATAGTAAGTAAAAGAATAAAGGAATAAAATAATATCCGCAGGTTTTTTGTCTGAAACAGCAGACATCTAGTCAGAATGAGGTTGTGTCGTCTTGCAAATGTTCAGGCAAAGATTTCCTCGATCAGGCGTAATATAACGTCTTACACACTCATGAAAGCCATTATAGACATGGGGGAATTCCCAAGGGAACTATGTTCTAAGAATAGGTTGGGGAAAATACCTCCAAAACGTTATATAACACCACTTAACAGCTTAATCTCTGACAACTGAAAAAGAAACCTGCATGTACAATAGGTAGATTTGACTTATTATGAGGTAATGTAAATTTCTAACTACTAACCATGACAGTATTCATAGCATCATTGTTGGATAGTTGCTTAATGGCTTCAGTTTCATCACTTTCTGTCTTCATGAAATAATTAGGATAGAAAGCTCCAGCTATAACAATCTGTAATTAAACAAGTATACAACAATACAACACTATGATTTGACTCAGGAGTCATTACTAGTGTTCGAACAAATTTGCATGTAGCTACAATGATCACTTCTTTCTGTAAAATGTTCTTTGAGATGAACCGAGTTAGTTTCAAATCAAGTAAATCTTTATGAACATCATTTAAACAGAGAAGGGGTTTGACAACATAGAACCCCAAAATAAAATGAAATTGACAATATCTACATCTTCCATATTTAACATGGTGCTTGGCAATCAGAAGTCTTCTCCTTTCTTAGCGTTAAGTTATGCTAAGAATGCTACTAAGATCTGATAATGTTATTATCCAGAATTGATTATCCCTTTACGAGTCTTCAAACAAAACAAACAAAAATTCACCTTTAATAATAGTCTCTCTTGTGGATCTTTGATATCTTTCTTAAAATTGGGTCGTTGTCTAGATTTTTCAATACTGAATCTCTGAAGTCTCTGTTCTATTTCTTTCACAAGTTCGGACACCTATAAATAACAACAAATACAGATGTAAAACTAGTAAGATTAACAATACTAAAGAAAAGATCAATATTAAACACATAAACCTCCAGTATATTGCAGAACACATATGATAGGTTGTCAAGCAATAAATCATACACTCTCCCGACTGTCCACAAAGGTTGTCATATATTTGTTCTTTTGTCGGTAATCGGAACATTTACAGGACACTTAAAACTGATAAAGAGTAATAATCTATGAATTAATTATCATAAATTAAAATTTGATTGGCTTTTAGTTTTTTCTAGTGCTTATTATTGTTCAAAATATGTAGCAGTAATCAGATGATAACTTTAGCTGTAGAGTTATTCGTCTCATGAACTTAGACACCTTATATAAATTTCAATTTAATTTTGATGATAACTTTAGCCTCTAGATAGTGCACAAGAAATTTTGAGAATATGGTCAGTCGGCCAAACAGGGTGACAACAATGTGGGCAATATCAAAGTGAAAACTAAGTAAGAATTTTATAATAAATAATAACTTACCTCATTCATCCGTCTAATCTGAATAAAATTCAATTCTCCCCACTTTCTTTCACCTTGACCTGCACGCTTGAATTCATGCATTTTTCTTTTTTCATCCCAAACCTATACATTTATTTCCAATTGAGTAAGAAATAAAGCAAAATATGGTTCAACACATCAATGTTTTAAAATATCCTGAGTAGTATCTCTTATATTTTAGCCTAACTAAATCTATCATGATAAAAATTATAAGCATTTTGTTATATACTTGTAGACCAAAGAATTCTTAATATAAATTGTTACCATGGTACATACCAGTACATAAATAATATGCCCAGTTCAATGTGATGCTTACCTTATAGGCATTTAATATTGCAAGACAGTCACTTAATGATGAATCTGACCAACCTTGTTTGTGTCTGAAATTATCAATCATGATATATAAATACATTCAATAAACCTCACAAATATTTCAGAAAGTAGTGAGAGAAATAGGTTTAATATCAACTCAACACAAACTAGGTTATTGTGTGACTAACATGATTTATTTTAATAATGTGCTCATGTGTAGTACAAGCCCTAGTAGGAAATTGTAGTAGGACCCCAAAAAAAACCCATCAGATTTTATTAGTGACCCTACTCATAGTTACAATCAACCCTGTGATCAAACCCATGATTAACTTAATATTTTGACCATCCAGCCACCATACCCCTTAATCTAAAAAAAACTATAAATTATTACAAAGAAACTATCCTTAACATGTTTCATTGTCTTATTTGATATATAGCAGTCAAATCTTATTACTTACTTGTAGGCTTCTAATTTAGCTTTAAAGGGTTTGGCAAAAATACTTTTCAAAGATAAAGCAGCTCCTACAATTATATACACTCATCGTTAATCTAAATGTACATGTTTTATATATTGAAACAGGGATTGAAATATGAAATGGGGTTTAACGTCCTACTCTTCTGCTCTAATTGGGCTAATGAAGATGGGCATATGCTAACACAATACTATGCAAACTGCCAAGGGATCTTTTACGTGCAGGCTAATGTGTACACAAAACCTTGATTTATCATTACATCATAACTATCCTTGCACCACTGACAAGGGGAAACCATGCTGGAAAATCGTGATGAACAGTGATTGAGTTATCCAAGGTAAATAAATAGGAAATTTATCATAGATGTAGCTTGATGGATTTTTAATAGTCATTATTTACGATAACTGCAACTTGGTCTCAAGTTAGCCACTAATGAACAGGATGTTTTTGTGCTTTATTAAAATGTTCCCGATACAGGTAGATCAGAATTGGAGATATAACTACACTAAACTATAACAAGTAAATAATAACTGCAACTTATCAATTCAAAATATTTGTATACTTTTTGATAAATTAAAACAATTATATACCTATTTACCTATAATAATACATTCTTCTAATAAACCAAAAACATGACCCAATACCAGTAATTTACCAATTCTGATATCTAATGGTAAATCAGCTAGTACTCTACCAATATAAGTTAAATCACCATCATGTTTACTTGTTATACCATGTACACCGGTAGCCAGGGCACCAACCTATACAAATGTATTATATTCAATTATACAATAACTTTCGACAGACTTGAATTAGTAAAAAACAAACCCACCAAATTTAGTTAAAATCCATCACGCATTTCAGAAAACATTGCAGGTTATATGAGACCTTAGTATTTGGACACATGTTATGATTGCTAAAGGCATTTAATCGAATGTCTACAGCTGGAAATGGGATTTACGACTTGACAATCCACATTCTGCAATCAGGTGAAATTTTATTGAAACCACATACATTTACTCAAAGAAGTTACTTTTTTAAAATAAACTCCGAAAACCCCTTAACATTGAAAACAAAAACATCAACAGAAAGATGGACGGATTAAATGTCACCAACCTCTTTCAGATTAAGTACAGTCCTTTCTATTTCATCTAGTCTAGGTGGAGAAAGTGCTAGACCTAATATCGCTTTAGGTTCACCCATATCAAATATCTTTGTCTTTAATACCAGCGATTCTAATGGACAGCGCTGAAAAAATTCATTAACTGTACTTACTTCCATTACCTTTTTTTTTTCAGATGAGGTTATTTGTAACCACAGTATTTAGAGTTATTGGGACACTCTAGCTAAATAACGAACACAAGATTTGTGGCTAGGGTTAGCTCAATAATTGTCATTCTTTAGCAAATGAGGCCATTGTAATTCATACATACAGTATTTATAACACTTTGGGGAGGGGGGGGGGGGAGAAAGAGAGGAATGGGTTTAACGTCCACTGGACACAAACTAGGTTTAATTTTATTTCAATAATTCGCTTGCGCGTAGGGGTCTATAGCAGTGGGAGGAAACCGGAGAAATCCCACGAGGTTGGACAGGCGACCCTAATCCTTGCCATGTACAACCGAGGATTCGAAACCACGCCAGTTGACTCAATGGCAGGCCGTTCGATATAGCGCGCACAAGCTAACCGTTGGGCAATCCACCCCCATAACACTTTGGTTATGACGAACCTGTTACATTTCTCTAAGTAATTATAAATCTCCAACAGGCAAGTTAAATAGACCTTCTCATCACACACATACTCATGAGTCAATTCTAACTAATGGCCATTTAAATTTACAACGGTTGCTAATGTTTTCACAATGACATCTTTGTGTATCTTAGATTAACAAAGTTATAACAATTCTATCTTTTTCGTACAAGCTAGTCCATTCTTCATGAAGGATTTATAATATAATATTTTGTATTACTTTACCTGCATTTCAGGAACACCATGATCTGGCAAACAGTCCTCAAAAAATTTCTGTGTAACCATAAAATAAGCCCTACCATTTGACACACGACCAGCACGACCTAGAAAAAGTGAAACAAATTATCTTAGTGTTCAATAAGAACTATATATGCTGAAGGGCAGGGACACTATTTCAAAACTTTGCTCATCGGACATTCATAGTTGCATCCTTGCCAAAGGGTATTGTTCAAATAATTGCAATGTATGTAATAATAAGACGTTACCTTTTCTCTGTGTACAGTTTGATTTCGAAGCCCATTCCATCTGTAAATGTGTATAGTTAGTATCTTGATCACAAACAAGATTCTTAGTTAAACAGAAATCAATTACTGAAAATATTACAATAGTTTTTTTGATTAGTGCATATACACAAAAATTCATTACATAATTTTACAACAATGTAATGGAGAGAGATGCAAACTAGGAAATTTCGGTTCAATTTTATTTCAATAATTGGCTTGCCTGTATGGGTCTTTTAGCAGTGGGAAGAAACCAGAGGACCCAGAGAAAACCAACATGTTTGGACCGGCGACCCTACTCCTTGTCACATACAATCCGGAAATCGAAATCACGTCAGTTGACTCAATGACAGACCTTATGATACAGCTGCACATGCTAACCATCCCGCCATCCAACACCCACCATGAAATGGCATCGGCATACTTTCTGCATTGACCGGGCTACTGAAAATGTGACTTTACAACCAAATAAATCACAAGATACATGTATATGACATATATTCCTATCCCCTCCACTCCTCTTGAATTAACAACCTTACCATATTTAATATCAGTAACTGTTATAGAACTTTCTGCTATATTCGTTGACAAGATGATCTATAAAGAAAAAGTAATACTTTATTTATACTTTATCAATAAGGCCCCAAACAATATCTGTGTTTATGGTTACTTGCCCCCCCCCCCCTTTGGGTTATAAACATACATCTCAAGTTTCATCAAAATCAGTTTTAAATTGTGACCTTTAGAGTGCCCACAAGCTAAAAACATGTTTTTTCAAACAATCAACGGCCATAATCCATGATGTTACGGTCCAATAAATGCCAATATCGAAAAGGAAGCAAGATCTTTGCGTGTTATAACCTATTATTAAAGTTTCGTCAAAATCTTATAAAAATTGTGACCTGTAGAGTGTTCACAAACAAATTGTAGACGGATAGGCTCATCGACATCCTCACGGAAAGGGACAAAGACAATGTACATCCACATGAAAATGTGGGTGTATAAAAATTCAGAGATTGATTACAATAAGTTTACTCCTGTAACATCCAATACCACTTTGATTTTCATAACAAATACCTTTTGTTGTCCATTTTTACAAATAAATATTGATCTTGTTTCAATAGTGTCAAGCTGTATACATTTAGAATTCACTACCACCATTAATAGACAACACAAAAACTGCTATATACCTTTCTGTAACCTTTATTTGGTGGTTCAAACACTCTATTTTGTTCTTCACTAGTTATTGAAGAATGAAGCGGTATTATCTTTAAACTAAAAAACAAGATTTTGATTTTTTGGTAATAACTTATAATAACTGAGAATCTAGATGTTGAAACATACATCATTTGGTTTTGTCTTTAGGGTTCTGTTTACCTTTGGATTCCAAGTTTACACAAGGCAGGAAGTTGACACTGTTTTCACCATTAATTATTGCTTAAAAATACATTAGTTAAGAGTTTAATAAAGAGTTGGCCTTTCTTGTTATAATAATTCGAAAACATATAATGTAAAAAGACTAATTTGAAAATTTCATTCAAATTACTGTATTGTGACCGAAGATATTATCCTTAGAGGGTTTGATAAGATGTGTGCGATAATTGCAACTACAGTACTGGTTGATCAACACTAAGTCTTGCTCTGCAATTTCGAAAAATAATCGAAATATGACAACCATTCTAGTTTATTCAAAATTGGAGAAATCTGATCAGATCGAGGGTTGATTATAGCCTGGATGAGAATAGTTTATATAACATTTCAGGCCTAAAGAAAGACTTACAATAGGCAGATTTAGCTATTGCATAATGTATTTTAAACACTATTTATCTTTATTCTCATCAATATTTGTGTTAAAATTAACATCTTACCAATGTTTCGATTCCAATGGACATAGTTGATCAAAAACATCTGTTATTTCACCATAGCCTGAAACAAACATCTTTTACATATTTATCTTGAGATGAAAGTGAAAATTCTAATTTTACATAGCCCATAGTTGCATATAGCTCAAAAAAATAGAACCAAGATAGTGTGGGGGGATCACATGGGTAAGTGGGCAAGACACGGGCTCGCTAGCCTGGAGGTCGTGTGTTAAATCCCTGCATTAGCTGAGGAAGTTCATCCAGATTTTCTGGTGGGGTGTCAGTTATGCAGGGGCTGACAAGGACAGTTGTCTTATCGTTCAGATGGGAAGAAAAACCGAGGCCCCCAGTACATATTGGCGTGCACATGACAGATGGAATTTGGTTGCTGCCCAGATAAAATTTCCCTCATGACACACTGTATGCCGTATGCCCGTCTTCATTAGTTTAGGAGCAGCCCAGTTTAGGAGCAGAACAGTAGGAAGTTAAACCCCATTTCATTTCATTTCCAAGATAGTGGCAGTGACCATGTCTTCAAACAATCATTTGACTTCTCGATATCAGTGGTGATTGGCAAATGAATTCTACAACTGAGCAGTTACACTAGACAAATTTTTGTGGCGACTTATTGGCCTGAAGTTATCCAGCTGAAAATTAGGCATATAAAAACAACAAGCACATTGCTAATTGGTGGAGGCCCCCTTGATCTTGAGGACGTAGTTAAATCCACAATGACTGTATAGTAAGCAGTCCAAGATTTATAGCAGAAATATTTTTGAGGTGTCGTGATAGCAGACGATGAATAGAACAAATCATCCTCTGCATTTCTATACCTACAGCATAGAAGCCTGAAATTCAATCTTATCTATCACAGCCGTGAACAATAAACAGTAGTAGAAAAGCAGATATTTTACCTGGTAGAAAAACTAACACTGATCCACGTACAGGAGCAAAACCAGTTAAATTATCTTTCCTGTAGTAAAAATAAATAAATATTACATTCAGTTTATATGAATACTGATAACTTGGAGGGCATCTTAATTCCACAAATACATGTATTGCATTTGTATGCAGGGTTGGTTTCTACCTACACAAGCAAGGAAATAAATAAAATATTAAAATCCACCAGACAGACTGTATTAAAGGAATTGAACTTATGATAACTAATCAATACTAACCCAAGTTCTTTAATCTCTAAAACATCAAGTTCTTGTATAAGTTTTACAGCCATATCTAAAGCTTCATTTGTTAAACAGGCTTTTCTATCATCCAGGTCTGGTAACTAAATTCAACAAAAAATATAAATATGTAACAAGTGGTTGCCATGAGAGATGCACCCACAATTTGCAAGAGATGGTCCGAGAACAAGCTACGTTTTTTTTTAAATCCTTATTAAAACATTGCATTTTTTAAAAATAGCATTTCTGCGCATCTGCAAACAGACAAACGTACAACAGTCCTCCTGAAAAAAACATCTGACTGGAATATGGAATAAGCCCATTGCATTGATATCAAAATGATAGAATTAGAGAACCAGCAGTACATTACAGAGGCATCTCTTCCATTCCTACGAAGATCACTTAAGATTTGCTGGTACATATATAGCCACATCATGATGCTCAGAGATATTACTTTTATCTTCGTAATTGAGAATACTATGTTGTACTATACTAAATTGTAATTTTATTATCGAAATTTAAAAACTATTAAATGTCAGAAATATAATAGCTTACAGGTCCAAGAGCTGGAGACAGATCATTGGCATAAAACTCTGATACACGAAACACACGACCCTCCACGTTTATCACTGGTGCTGGTTCAAGACGATCACGGATTGGTAAGGCAAAATACTCAGCAAATTGTTTCGAATCTAGAGTAGCAGACATTAGCACAACCTGTTTAAAATAAATATCATAATATAATTGATGGATAACCAACTAAATAAATTCAACTAAATAATTGTATGATTGTTAACTGATATTTCAGAAAAAAATATGTAAAGGTACAATAAGCATCTGTAGTAAAAAATGAAATAGGAATAAATGAAATGGGCTTTAACGTATTTCTTCTCTGCTCTGAACTAGGCTAATGCAGTCCTTCACGTTTAAGGCACGCTTTCGCTCTTGTGTCTCCCGACGCACCTCGACTTAACTTCGGGGGAGTCATTAAATACGCCCGGTAATTAGCTAAATCGCTCTCCTTATTGAGATTCATAACTATCGTATTTTCAGTTTTTGTTTATTTTTAAAACTGCATGTGTTTGACCTCCTCTAAGCAATGAGCATTCCCTATATACGGTCAATGGTAAAACTAGAGCTGCCATTATTATTTACCAAACAAATTGAATGCTAATGACATATGTAAGGTTAATTTTATTGGGTAGAAGTCTAAAACCAGCCAATAGAATACGTTGTTACTTGACAGCCTAATATGTCGCCGGATGTTGATGTAGCATATGCGCGGTAATGATAGAATGACTCATCTAGTAATAACATTACGTTGTTTAAAATGTTTTCATGTACATGTACTGCTTGTCCCATTGGCATTGCTATCAATATATCCGGAGATGGTTGGAACTGTCAAGTATGCGACATATTCAAATTGGAATAACTGGAGGACAAATAGCCACTGATCTGTTGGGGGACAAAAATAGGTTTGCAATAATTTTATTGTGCGCTAATAATCACGCTGAAAAAGTGATCAAGCTGATAATTGAAGGAAAATATAAATGACATAAAAAGAATTTGAGACAAAACTAATAAAGCATAAATACAATGTATAACTAAAATTACTCTTGCAATATAAATAAGAAGAGTTGTTTTTACAGGAGCTTTTTCCTCAATTTCTAAATTTGCGGGAGTGTTTTACAGCTCCCGCACCATTTCGTAAATGTGAAGGACTGCTAATGAAGACAGGCATACGCTATTCAGTGGGCTATGAGTGAAATTTTGCCCAAACAGGGGCCTTACAGCCTACTGTTGTATTGAATTACAACTGTCAAGGGATCTTTCACATGTACACCATAAAAATCTGCATGATCTTTTACGGCAGATGCAGGGATCGATCACCTGACCTCCAAGCTAGAGAACCTGTGTCTCTTACCCACTTAGCCACCATGACCCCGAAATGGGAATAAAGGTTTCACCATCAGTAATGCATTTAATCATTTTATGATTTATATAAAAAATTTCGATTTTAATTGTCTATAAATAACTGGACATACAATAACAGTCTAATTAACAACATTTGAGTAAAACAACATAACCTATAGGGTTACCTTACCTTGACATTTCTAGAATTTGTTCTCAAAAGTTTACGAACCATCAGAAGTGCAAAATCAGATTCTTGATCTCGTTCATGTATCTACAATAATATGTAGATAAAATATTAAATCATGATTTTAACAGTAGGGATAATAGGGATTCAGTTTATAATTAATGATAAAACAACAAATCAATCATGTACCCGTATAGGTCTCGGTTTAGCTTCAGAAGACTGGTCACTTTTGTTTATCCACTCAACATATATTAATACAAGCATGACGAACAAGATACCAGGCAATGATATGTTTTAAACTTTTTAATATAAGTGTATTTATACCTACCTCATCTAGTATAACATGTGTAAACTGAGCCATACTCTTGTCTCCTACTATCTTCTCTCTTAATACACCAGTAGTACAATATAAAATACGAGTATCTTCTGATACTTTACGATCTAATCCCACCTAAACACACAAAACATTTGTTACATTTCTACAGTTTTAAATTTATAAAGCTTTGCCAGATTATATCCTGATATGTCAATTTTAACATGTTTTAATCATGTAGTAAAAGATTTATGATTATTCAAAAAGTAAGTGCAGGGGGTCTACATATATATTGATCACAATTTACTGTATTTAAAACAACTATATATACATATATATGTAGAACACAATTTACTGTATTTAAAAGAACATGTACATCAATATATATTCAACATATTAAATTGCACACACTGAGGCTCTGTCAGTTCCAAATTTATTTGGTAAAAACAAAGGAAATTACCTGATATCCACAAACAGTACCAAGAGCCCAGCTTCTTTCATTACAGACACGCTTAGCTATGCTCATAGCAGCAATTCGTCTTGGTTGTGTTACTACTATATTACAGTACCGGTTTTCTTTAGCATAATGATCTAATAAATATTGTGGTACTTGAGTTGTTTTACCAGAACCAGTAGACCCTTGTATAACTGTTACTTGGTTACTTTCTATTGTAGCTATGATCTAAAATAAAGTACAAGGGATAAAACAGTGTTCCAGGAAGCAAAAATCAAATCTATCAGGTTGATGAGAGAGAGAGAGAGAGAGAAATGGAGTTTAACATCCACTCGACACAAACCATCATGTCATTTCGGGACTAACAAATGGTTCAATTTTACTTCAATAATTCACTTGGGTGTAGGGATCTTAACAGTGGGAGGAAACTGGATGACCCCAAGAAAAACCATGAGCTTGAACAGGCACAGGCAACCCTACTCCTTGTCACGTACACCCAGGGTATCAAAACCTCATACCAGTTGACTGAATGGACCTTATGTTATTTACATGTGGGTGCAAAGTGCACATGGCTTGTGGTAATCATGAGAAGATTCTGGAGAATCCTGAGAAAAACTTGTGGGACCTGTTTCAAAACTAATGATGGCACCATTTTAAATTTTAGCATTAGTACAGGTAAGGGTAATCTTTTTTTGCCATTAACAATTATTAGAGGCCAAAAGATCAGTATTTTTTATCTATAATTCAATAAAATAGTGCTAAATGGCTGTAAAGTGTAAAAACTGGTTAAATCGAAACTTCTGATACTATCAACATGAAGTTTGATTATTAGACTTATATACCTCATCTCTATGATTTGATATAGGTAAATCAATCTTAGTTTGTGGTGTAAACTGGTAGTTTCTATACACATCTGTAGCATTTGCTGGAATCAAATCATCTGGCATAGCTACTGAACCAGATACAGATCCAGCTATTGTGCTGTCTAACTCCAGTTGTTCCATTACTCCAGGGATACTTTCAACATGGTCTTGTCCAGTAGGCTAAAATATATAATCAACTAGTTTATCACATACAAAACATCATTACTGAAAGAAATGATATAATTCTACCAAATTTCAAAATTAAATTGACAGCCATAGAAGATTTCGGTTATGAAAGTTGAGTGCTGACCAGAGACCAAAAAGATCTCTTGCAGTATACTCTATATCATGTACTGTACCTACCATTGTATGTCTGAGAAGATTTTGTTCTTCTTCTTCTTGGTAAACTTTGGCATAATCTCTTTGATTAATGTCAGCAGTTCTAGATAAATATAGATATGCAAAATATTTTTGTATAAGTTTATCAATGATCTCATTGTTTCATACAGTTTTAATTTATAGTTATTAATTGAGAGAATGACATTTTCCACATGATACATTTAAATGCAAGTATCAACAGCAGATGTTTGTAAATTATGCTAATATCTTATGAAGTAAAAGCAAGTTGCTTTAATTTTTAATACAATTGAGATATCTTGACCACTACTAGCTTTAAGAGTCCAAACTTGCAAAGTTTGTCATTTAACTCTTTATATCCAAAAGTGGTATTTATTGAGTATTTAGTTTCGTATTTAATTGATATTGCCACGCATGCCTCTCAGACAGGAACTTGTCTTGCCAATAACATTGAGATAAACATGTCTTCGTTCAACATTTTTTGACAAAAAACGTAATTTAACAATGTCAGGAATTTTAAAGACCCTCAAAGTCATTGAAATGCCGATATATGATTCTGACTCGGATTATATCGATTATGCCAATTCTGAAGACGATATTTCTGATATGCAAATTATAGATCAACTTATCTTCTTCAACTTTTTTATTGGTGTCAAGAGTCTATCACTTATAATTATTCGGCAGTAGTCGATTGTAATAGGCATCCAAAATATTTCACATTAGTTTTTTTTTAGCCTGACCACTTGACGTCATAACGTCAAAATGACTTTGACCGGTTAAGGGAAAAAAAATTGAATGAAACTTTTCTTAGCCGAGATCTCAGTGAGTAGGGTAAGTTCATCAGGATTTTCCAGCAGGACATACATGTAAGGCCTGACAAAGGACGACGCAAATTAGTTTGGACAAGACAGAAAAGCAAGGTCCCATGTACACATTGGCATGCATGTAAACAATCCCTTGTGGAATTTAGAATTCAACACAAGAGATAGCATTTTGTCCAGGCCAAATCTCCCTTATAGCACACTGTATGGCGTGTGATCCTCTTGTTATAGAACAAGTTAATTTCTCTGAAGTAGTACAGAATTTAGAAAGAGAGAGAAATGGGGTTTAAAGTCAACTCAACACAAGCTAGGTCATTTTGGGACTAACATACGGTATTTCAATATTTTGCTTGCACATTGTGTAGATGCATAGCATTGGGAGGAAACTGGAGAAATCCAACAGGGTTGGACATGCAACCGTACTCCCATACTCCGCGCAGTGTTTCGTCTGATTAGAGGTTATCCAACTACACACTGCTATTATGAGTGGATATTGTTGTGTTAAATTTTGATTGATCAGTAGTCCGTCTACCAACCAATCACGAGCTGCCAATACTGGACCAAATATGTTTACATAATGTATACGTCATGACTCACGATTTTATTATGCCTAATTAACCCGTGCATAGCAGAATACTGCAGTAAAACTAATTGCGTGACAAACGAGGCTATCAAGTCGAATGAAATGTAAACAATACTGTTTGGAAACGAACATACTTTCACCGTTTTAATACCTTAAAGGGACAATCCCGATAAGAACAGAGTCTCAAAAATTAAAGTCCAAGCATTTATGAAATTTATGGACCAAAATATAGAGGCATGGTGTATATACCTTGTCTCAAAGTTTCAGCTCAAAATATTGAGTTGTTTTGACGTTAACGTCAACACTGCTTATCCGGACACGTAACCCTTTTAAGATTTCGGGTCAAGACCCAGATGAAACGAAGGACTGTCATGTTGCTGTACTTAAGTGATAGCTTTCATTGAACGGAAAGAATAGACACACTCCCGCATAAGTTCAAGAAACAGACGCTATTCCAGCAATGGTCAGAGAGGGATTTCTCGGGCCATTGCTTCAGGAATATGCCGTACTCCATGTCACGTACAAACAGGAGTCGGAACCACGTCACTTGTTCAATGCTTATGAATAGAATATGAATGATTTCTTCACACGCACTAGACCTGCACTCCCACCCCCTGGGCCAAGCTCAGTATTTCCATTGTCGACGGGTTAACTTTTTACAATGGATGATAGTATAAAAAAGATTTTTATATTAATCATAAAAATGTAAAGTTTTATAGTTTTATAAGATGATATACACCTTTTATCAGGATACAGAACAGCGTAACCTGGTGTTTTGCCGACACGCGCTTCCCCAGTTTTTCCATCAAAAATCCGGCCACCTGTTTTGCTTTTCGGTACTGATTTTACTGGAGCTGACGGTTTCTTTCCTACGACAAACCAGTCGTCAATCTGATCAAGGGTTACTTCTGCAATACTACTCATTCTGTATCATTATACAGAAATTGTTGTCAAACCTTTCATTACTCTCTTATCAAATGTTTTTTGTGGATTACTGAAGACGAAAGTGAAAGATGTGATAACTACAAATAACGGATTGCATAAATATACGAAACGAAGTATGGAAATATAAAAATAAATGAACGAAACGAAAATACGGTTTCTTTGGCATTGCAAGTTCTTTTTTTAAATATAATTTTCAATAGTCGTACGTAACTTAGCTACGAGAACGTAGCTAAAACATTGAAATATTGTGGTGTGTTTGTTTTTAGCTACGATTAGATGCCTTCAGTTTCACATGGCAAACTTAATTTCTATATTACCGTAATTCAATTCATGTAATTTTACACTAGTATTAGGACTAAACATACCAAGCCCAATAAGCGAGAATTTCATATTTTTAAGGTATATTTTTAAAATGCATTAAAATATAGCTTTAAAATAGATGGTATCTATAAACAGTCTTTCTACATTGTTAAAGAATAATCATATCAATCCTATAACTATTGCCAGTTAGTTGAGAAATTGGCAAAAATATCATTTTCAATTTCAAATTAAAACGTTTGAAGATAGCTATACCACGTGAGGAATATAAAAACAAGGGTGTTAATTATGTTATTATTTCCGGTGTGAATGAATTTTAAGTGTGAGAAATAATGCCTATGATCGTGTAATAATGAGTTGACAGCAAATGACATAGAAATAATTATTTTCGACTTTCTTAGAAAATATGAAATTCTCGCTTTAAACAACTTTCGTTTATCTCCAAATATTGTCCATAACGTTAAAGAGGCATTATGTAACATTAGTTTTAGAGATGACAGTTCTCGCTATTTTATAGTTAACTATAATATAGGCATAGCGGTTGTCTGACAAGATACACCTACATTTTGCAAGAGCTGGATAGAGGACAATTAAGTTTTAAAAAAATGTGATTTTTCGCACAACCCAACAGCCTAATCCAGGAAGTTATGGTCTGAAATGCGTCAATATCGAAACGAACTGGGCCCACAAACTTGATCATAGGCTAATACATAGACTACATACTTTTATACTATTTACGTGCAAGCAGCGACCAATGCCAGGTGTAACAGTGATTTATTTAACAGTTTTTGAAATTTTATTGTGACCTCATGAGTATCCACAAGCCAAAACATGATTTTTTCGTACAATCAGGTGCCATATATAATCCAGGAGGAAGTTACGGCCCGATATATGCCAATATCGAAAGAAAGAGAGAGAGGGAGAGAGAGAGAGAGAGAGAGAGAGAGAGAGAGAGAGAGAGAGAGAGAGAGATGGGGTTTAACGTCCACGCGACACAAACTATGTCATTTCGGGACTAACATGTTTAATTTTATTTCAATAATTCGCTTGCGCTAGGGGCCTTTAGCAGTGCACATGGGAGGAGACCGGAGGACATGGGAGAAAACTCATGAGGTTGGACAAGCGACCCTACTCCTTGTCACGTACAACGGGGGATTCGAAACCACGCCAGTTGACTCAATGACAGGCTTTATGATGAAACGCAAAGGTGCCTGGGGGTCGTGCTTTCGTACCTGCGTAGTTTCACCTTGTCAGTGGTGCAGAACGTAGTGCCTGACAAGGACGGACAGCTGTCTATAGTCGTTTGGATGGTACGAAATACCGAGGTCCAGTGTACACATTGGAGTGCACATAAAAGAGCCCTTAGTTGAGATTCGATATATGATTAGGCCATAGCAACGCTGTCCGGGCAAAATTTCTTTCATAGCACAGTACATGGCCTATGCCCATCCTCATTAGCCTATTCGGAACAGATACAACAGGACATAGGCAACAGCTATGGTAACTCTGGAACGGAAAGTCACAAAACACTGAAAATCAATAGGGTTCATTCTGTTATGACCTCAATGATTCTCAACAAATTTTAAACAATCTGTACAAAACTATCGCCTCTATAGCATTCACCAGGTTTTGTGGAAAGAGGCATAACTACGGTACGAAAGGTCGCAGAACATCAATTGTATATCGATAGGGTATGTCCTCATGACCATGATGCTTAATCACACCCAACATGGAAAGTTTGACCACTCAGAAGCATCGATGTTGAACTTGCGGGGAACAGTTTGGTACTTGTAAAGAGATTTGCATTTACGGTAGATTGGGTGTGGCCAATCAATTGACCTTTAACATACCCAGAAGTGGGCTAATCCCCACAATTGACTACTCGGGATTGATCCTGTCATTGGGGATCACAAGGAACATTTTGACACAGGTTTCGTGGATGTACTGGATGTAAGTTACAGAACCAATTTTGAAGACTCCCCATCGTAGCTAAAAACAAAAACATCAGTATATCTCAACGTTTTAGCTATACGTTCTCGTATAGGTAGGCTAAAGGACAGGGAAGCAAAACTACATATAAAAAAATTCGGGTTTACAGACAGCGGTGTCGGTTTTCTTCAAGAGGCGAAGAAACGGAACTGATTTTGAATGGACCCACAAGTAAATTTTTTGAATATTTGACAGTAGCAAACGCGTTTTCCTGCTATTCCAGCTCGTAAAATTAGTGTTTTATTTGATTTCGGGCACTTTATTTTGCCAAGATGATGAAATAATTTTTTTTTCACTTTACATGTCTGCCCGAAAAGTTAGCTTGCCTGAAAGTAAGGGTGTGGGGCGGAAGCTGCCCCCACTGGCTCGTATGCAGATGTGGGCTCCCGTGTCGTAGCGGCCCCTTTTTTGACAGCGGAGCCAGGCGGGGGGGGGGGGGAGGTTCCGGGAGCTCTCCCCCTGGAAATTTTTGAAAAATGAATCCCAAATATGCGATTTGGTGGCATATCTGATTACAATCTCTGTCAAATAATATATTTCATAAGTCGATTAGCTTAGGCCAACACCCCGACGTGCAAGTAATTTACAGCCATCAACCTGTGAATTATCATCGTCATATTATTAAAGTTACATTATGGGAGATAAGATAAAGAGATGGTAGTTCTCACTACAATAGTTAAAAACTAGATAGTGTAAAGATAATTTGCTGAAAATTTCAGTCAAATTGATTCACTATTAGCCGAGAAAAAAGTTTTTGAAGTATTCATAGCCTCGGTCATCATTACTCAATTCATTAATATAAACAGCATAGTCTCGATTATCCACTTGATTGATTTAATTATCAACCGCCATTAAGCGGCATATATATACGATTTTAATCTGCCAACATCGAAGGCTAGTCTTGACATAAAGAGTTTATTATGGTCTGAATATGTTAATTAATGTCTAATTGATTATTTAGATAACATCTCAGGCTTAAAGAAAGACCTGTAAAAATCAGATTTTGCTCTTGCATAATGCTATTTTAATTAACGTTTATCATTGTATCGTCAAGAGTCAAGACAATTTAACTGGTTAAAAAATGGGACCAGTTGAGAAAATTTTGACCATTTGATTAACCAGTTAGGAATATTGAATAAGTAAGAATATTTTCATTGAAAAATATCTCATTTTTGTTGCCGGGAGGCTAGTTGATTCCTCCTGTGATGGAAGGCCACGAGACACATTGGTACAGAGTGACGAAAGTGAAATTCATAAAAGCTGCTTTTTGAATTTTGGATTCTGGCGCATCCCTATAGACAAGGTGCAGGTGACTTAATAATTAGTAAATTGTCGGGCGACAGTGTCGGGTGAATCCGATGAAATTTTCGGATGAAATTCAGAATCCCCATTGCAGGATTCCGAATTCTGGCCCACGCCCAGCACACCCGGCCCAGAAAGTCTATTATAGCAGCCCATTCAAGACTCCAGTGATGGCGTGGCGGCCCGTTGAAGCCACCGGCCACATACAACATGACCATCATCGCTCCATTGCCGGTCCAATACCCCCCTCCCCATATAATGTTCAGCAGAAAAGTTTTTTTTTAAGACGAATTGTACAAAATTATTTTTTTCATTTTCTGTCCGACCGGCCCTTCGGTCGATCGTTCGACCAACCCTTCGGGCAATCGCCCGACGGCCCAATCCGCCCCTGCTTGTATGCCTATGTTGCTTGGGGGAAGTATCTAAATTCTAAATTTGTTTGCCGTTCATGATTATGTGAAGCGCCATAATAATAGAAATAAGATGAAACAGAATTGAAATTTACACTGAACAAATCAAGAAGTTGAATTATACATTGTTTTAATTTGAATGGAAGTTAGGAATAACATGAGTAGAAGTATGAAATAGCCTAAGACAATAGCATGATATAATTTTGAATCTAATATACCCCATAGAGAAGAGAAGAGCAATGCGATTCTTCTTTTCATTTTTTTTTTAAATGACAAATTGACTGACTAGCCTAATTGGGGGGTGGGGTGGGGCTACTCAGTTGGCACTTCATCATCACATCTATTAGATGGTTGGTAACATTGCTCATGTGCGTGGAATTAATCGTTAAATAATCGCACTCAGTTCCTCACTAAGTTTTAAAGTAAAAGAACTCTTTACATGAAATATAGAAGAGGCGTTTTTTACTCAACCGGGCTAACGAAATGCACATAAGTGCACTATACGCCGTATAGTAAGAACAATGTCAATATGCCTATCTTTCGAATTCAATTTACTCGCGGGATCTCTGGTTTTCGTATCACCTGGACGAGAGTATGCAAGGTTAACTGTCGCGGCAAACAATGAGCACTATAGGGTATACTTTTATTTCGAATTCAATGATCTCACGGGATCACTGTTTTCCGTATCACCCGGGGTCAAACTTCAGGCTAGTGAATCGGCGCCTTTCGGGAATAAGCTCATCGAATTAGATCTCGGAAGAATATTTAAATTTTATTTAGCAAATTCAATAAAACTTTTGACGTCTTTTAATTGTGACGTCACAATAGATAAAACGTCATCTTATTGTTCTATCATTGAGCTATTTTATCTGCTAATAGAAAGACGCTCTGTGATAATTCTCTGAAATTAATAACATTTTCTTCGCTTTCGTGAATCCAGACACAAAAGAGACATCAACTATGACTGTATTGTAAGTATATTTGATTAAATTGTAAAGAAATATTTAAAAAAAAGTTAATAACTCAATATAGTTATTCAATATTTATGTAGCCTTATTGAGAGCAGGTAAAGTAAAGATAAACTAGTTTTCTCTGTTATAAGTGTTCAATATGGTTTTTGCATTTTCAAATTAAAGAAGTTTGAACTATAAATAGTATTTTACTTTCTGTTACGTCTACTTTTATTTTGTATTATATTTATTCCAGAGTAATGCCAGAGTATACTGATATTAGTTTAGACTATGGTGATGTATTAAATCAGATTATATATAATGATGACAACATGTTGGTTATATTAACTGATGCAGATTTGAGCAACTCTACAGTTAATACTTCTAGTAAGTCTAACACTCTATTGGTCAACTCTATAGTTAATACCTTTAAGGCTTTAGTAGCTAATACTTTTCTAACCAACTCTAGTTAATACTTCTAGTATACGTCTAACGCGTTACTAATCAACCCTTCCGTTTTTACTTCTAGTAAGTCTTAAAACTTTTACGGTTTCCGTTTACATTACATTAAGACTAAAATCAACATGCGGTTAATTAAATCTCACAAGTAAATGTCTGGAATTCTTAATTTATTAAATTAACTGACGTTTTAACGTCTTATTGTCGTTTTGACACGGAAATCCGGTATTTTGTATGTATACTCAGTGGCGGATCCAGGATTTCATTGAGGGAGGTGACAACCCCATGTTTTGTCTCACCGCCCGCCGAGCAATGGGTGTCGCAGGCATGCATCCGAGTGCCGTAGGCGCGAGCAATAGAGGGGGTTAAGGGGGGGGGGGGGTGTTCTCCCTCCATAAAATTTTGAAAAAATGATCATCGATTTCTGTCATCTGAGCCATAACGAACAATGATTTCTGTTCGTCGACAATGTTTCATTTCGTTGACGATTTTCAAGATTTGAAGAATAAATTTCGAAATTTATATATATTGATTATTGTGAAATTTTGCATACATCAAAGATAGAGCGGGCTGTACGTACAAAGAAGTTGCCACATTCACGGAAAAGGTGTCAACGCCTCTTATGATAAACAGCAAGTTATATATCCAGATTATGAACCTAATAATGAACAAAGTGTTTGAATGTTATGTATTATTTGCAAATGTACAATGATATCAGTTCTATAAATACCATCGTAAAATAATGTATAATTTATGCATCAGTCTGACAAAAGTGTTGATGCCTTCACCAGGCGAGGAAATGCTTCGATGAATTTCCTGCAAATGTCCTAAGAGATCAGCCGCGGTTTACGGAGCGAATTTCTGCCGCTAGTAACATAGATGCTGATTGTGTGTCTGATAAGATGCGCACCATGTGCTATATAATATATATACGACCATGCGAATTGCGTGTGCATGTCCCGGTGGAAGCTTGCAGGACCTGGTATTCCTATACACCGGCGGGGAGCCCCCCCCCCCCGCCCTGAGTAATACTTATGCGTGGAATAGCTTCGTTTTCGCCTACCCCGATGTATAGTGGAATAGAATATTTATTTAATATGTAGGGTCAATTATTATCTGTCTTTTACTGTCTTATTTTCATTTCTTAAATTTTTTTTCACTTTTTCAGTTGTATCTTACTATAAAAAATCCAACGATGGATACGAGAAGATTTGTGGAATGAGAGTTCCAAGATCATCATCTCTGTCATCAGCAGCAGTGTCATCATATACTGGAGATGCTAAAAATTTGGACGAAGACTTAGACGACACGTTTCAGCTAAACTTAAACCAAAACCAGCATTATTCAGTGATCAACTGGGCCGACGAAGTCTCATATGAAAAACCAACAAATATTCCATATTGGGCATTGATACCTGGAGTAGATTTTGATCGACATGTTAAAGATGAGTCTTCTGCTACAGAAAACATTGATGACTTCAACCAAATCCACCATCAATATGTCATCAACTGGGCTGACGAACCTGTGCATGATGGTCCTGTAGATGTCCCTGACTGGGCTTTAATACCTGGACTAGATTTTAATCGACAAGCTAAAGATGGTTGTTCTAGAAGAAATTGGTCTACAACAGAAAATATTGATGACTTCAACCAATTTCACCATCTATATATTATCAACTGGGCTGAAGAACCTGAGTATGATGGACCTGTAGACGTCCCTGACTGGGCATTGATTCGTGGACTAGATTACGACCGTCATATCTATTCTGTCGCCTAAGAAAAATGTTGAAGAATATATGTGTTTGTATTTTTGAATGATATTTACAATACGTTATATTTTAATTTCTATACAGTAATCTATATATATAAGAAGTTTTGAATTTTGTAATAAAAATATATAGATTTCCTTTGGTTATATGCCGGTATTATATATATTATTTTTTGGGCCATATTTATACACGATTACAGTTTTACATGTTTTTGAATTTTGCAATAAAAATCCTAATTTATAATGTATGTGTATAAACAGGACTGTTATAAATGAATGCTTTGTGTAACTAATACACTGTCAATATCCAATCCAGTCAATGATACAAATACATGGTTTGGATGGTGGACATGTTATGGCTCCTTTACTAAATGTAGAGACAAACAGCTGATGTTAGCACAAAGAAATAGGGTTCAAGGACTGATATTATTTCTGTTTAAAAGAGATGTAGCCTCCACCCCTCCCCACATTCACACACTCCTTCATTGTGTGGATTATCTTAGAATGTAGAATTAGCTTTGGTATAATAATAACAGCTCATCTATTCACTAATAGCCCATGTCCATTGTATTGTTAATTTCAGTACTCTAAACTCCAGATAGTTTTTCTGTAATTTGCTTCTAAAGAGAATGGGGTTCCTGATTGCAAATCGCTATTTTTTTGGTATTTTGAAATAGACGTGAATATTTTACATCTTGTTGAGCTACAAAAATGTCCGCATGCTTCCGAAGCTCCGACCCAAGCATTAAAAAAAACTGAAACTGTTACTCTTAATATAGATTCTCACTAAAATATTTATTGGGTAGTTATATCCAATAAAAATATGGCAATAAATCAAATGTAAAGAACCTAATCTAACTAAAACAGTCATTTGGTGCACACAAGACAAAAATGTTAGAGCATCCCTGATTGGCAGTCTGTCTCCTCGAATGCTGTAAGGAGAACTTCCTATGATCTTATGGCTAACAGTTACTAAAATGTTGAGAGGAATGAATGTCAAATAGACAAATTAAATGTCAAAAAAAAGAAGTTGGCAGAAGATAATTCAGTAATTTCCTTAGGCTTCGATATTTATTGTAAGTAGACTAACGACAAATATAAGATAAAGCTGGATTCTCCTTTAATCGAGTACCACGAAAAAACAAGACTGAAAAACAAAATCTTGCAGTAGGGGGTTGGAATATATTTTTTTTTCCATTAACAATTTTGAGCGGCATTTGAAGAATGAAGATGTTCATATCCACATTCTAGCAGCAAAATATATCTAAAATACATGCATCTTTTATCTTCTATTAATTGTACAGGGGCTTTGCACATGCATTTTGGTTATAAAACCAAATTATAGACTATATAAATTCCAGCAAAGGGTTTAAATCCCTAAAATATTATCCCAAAAAAGACTTAAGGGAGTATACACAATGTCACTTTCCATACATAAGCTGGAGAAGAGGTAGTGTTGGGGTCAGATCAACTTTAACCTATTACTTTACAGCTTGTTTTACAGTATATGAACATTTCACACCCATTCAAATTTCACACAATGAAGAGGCTCTGTGCTCTTCATCAGTTAAATTTAGAAAAAAGAAAAAAAGACAGATATTCCTTGAGATATTTTATACAAAGACGATTATGATGTGTTATTTATACAAAGATGATTCTGTGATGTATATACAATGAATTTGTTTGATTTATATACAATGGCAGTTTGGAAATGATCTCCAAGGTGACATTAACATGAGATAGTTTAGTGCATGTTTGATTGATTGAAATGAAGAACGACAAATGACCCTGCAATGTATTCTTGAGCTCAATCAGCCCAATGGATGTCATGACATAGATGTTAGTTTCGCCATCACCATATCAACTTTCTGTGAAAATGTTTTTCCCTGTAATTTTTCTACATCTACAGCTTGAAATGTACCAATTATTTTCTGCCATTTGGGGTTTGTTACTGCTGGTGATGTGTCAACAGCCTCAGAAGGATCTATCTCTTTTAAATACATCTGAATTTTGTTATAGGCTCCACTTCGAAATGCTAGAACTCTGTGAAAATAATTTAATTTTTCTATCAATGACACAGTACAGAATAAAGGAGACTACATATCAGTACATATCCTACTAATGGTCAGTTCAAAACCTGTGATTGATTTCATTTACAGACTGTTTTGAACATGATTAACATGACATCAAATCATATATAAATTGACACTACATATACTCAGATAGCATAAATAGCAAAATATTAATGGTGGGAGGGGTTTCATTTTCTATAAAGGTATTATAATATTATCATCTCAATTAGTTTAAACTGATTTTTTACCGATCACCATTAATTTTTTTTATAACAAATTAATGAAATCAACCAACAATTGCTTCAAATTTGTATTTTTGCCACATAGGTATATAGTGCTCATATAAAATGTGCTCATATAAAATGCAGATTTAAGTTTCAGATATTCTGAAAAAATATTTGAATATTTGTACAGTTCAAAAATATTCAAATTAAAGTATTTATGACAAGGCTACTTTGGAAAGAAAGCTTATTTTTACTTACTTATCACCTTTAGGTGAAGCCATCATTAAAGAAGCAGCTGTACCATATAAATCTATATCACCAACACCAACGTTAAAATTAGTTGATACTACTGTCCATGCATGAAACTTGGCTAACTGCTGTACAACTTGTATATGATGCTGAGAAATCTGTTAAAACATTCAAATATAAACACAATTACATAACTAGATCTGATCATTGACATCATCAATAGGGCTGGGTAAAATATCGATATAAATCGATAGTATCGATTGGACGGCCCAGATAAGCACTATCGATAGCGGTGGGTTACTATCGATTATCGCTCTTCGTCTATTTTTCTTGCGTCTGAAATGTCAATGTTTTCTTTCAGTTAATCATAATACACCGCTCACTTTAATTACTATCAAGTATCAATGTAACACAACAAAATTGTGACTGCTTATATTTTTGAACAGCCGTTTTCATAAATTCACTCTCATTGAAACATTACTTTAGTTTTGAAGAATTTATTGTTGACTATCGCTAAATCGGAGATACCCGGATGTGTAAATAAAGTTAGAGTTATATCCCTTTGCAAGCTTCAGAATTCGTCTACTACAGTTCACTATTTCTGTACGTGTGCCTCAGTAATAGAGTACCCGGTACAATAAATAGCACACATGGACGACAAAACGCTTGTTGATTTTCCCGGTAAAGCTAAAAGTGCTGTGTGGAAACACTTTGCCGACTTTGGGTTTTAGACAGGAGCGAACGATCTTTCGCAACTTCGTATGGCTTTGAACTTACACTGTTTCCGGTCTTGATGACGACCGTGAAAATAAGTTTGTTTTCGATATTATCGATTATCGACCGACATTTCACTGCCGATTATCGATAGTAAAAATCACTATCGATACCCAGCCCTAATCATCAATGTATTAATGTAATGTGAGAGAGTCCAAAATAGTAATATTATAGTTCATTTATGGTTTAATAAATGGTAAATGTTTATTTCAATATTTCATCTGGTGCACAGTGATCTATAAAAGTGGGAAAACCTACAAGGTTAGACACTCCTTGTGGCATGCATGGATAACATGTATCAAGAATTAGTGTACTTAGACCACTGTTCCTTACAGTTTGCTTCCACCTTGACTGCCACCCACCAGGGTTCAATTTAGTATAAAACCAATGAGTAGCAAATTTTTGTCACAGATTCACATTTTGGCTAATCAATTCAAAATTTGAATAGCATTTGCTCAGATTTGAGGAGCAGTAAAACGTAGCCTAATCACAAAAATTTGCAATTCTAATTCTTGACCGTTGTATACCCTGCTTCGGCTTATGTGCGGATGAAGGTAAAAAAAACCTGACATCTCCAAAAGAAAAAAAATCAGTTACCGTCTCTCCACGATGCCGGACGGACTAATCGTCTAAAACAAAACTACATGTACTTTATGTTACACCATTCCAATCGAAATATTTGTAGACGTGGCTTTGCTTGTTTATTTCTTTAGTTAAAACCATCCCCCTAACCGCTTTCAAAATATTATCAACCCGTAAATATGCCATCGTTTCAGGTGTCTCGCGAGATGTTTACTTTTAGTTTCCAGTTAAGTTAACCAATCATACTATACTGCTTTGTTTCATTCTATTTTTAGTAACATATTTTATAAACACGTGTGATTAAAGATAGGCTGGCACTGCCAGGCAGGATACGCCCACATTTTCGAGAGATGGACAGAGAACAAGCAATACCGAAAGTGATTTTTCCTACATCTTTATTAAGTCCTGTATTTCATACTGTATTGGGAGCAGCCATTTAGTTGGTCAGTTCCAGTCTGATATTAATGAAATTCGAAACCGACAATGATTATGGTGTGACGGTATACAACCTAGAAATGTGACTTTTCATCAAAATCGGATAAGAATTGTGACCTGTAGAGAGTCCACAACCATGATATACCATATTTTTACACTATTCGCGTACAAACGGCAACCATTTCGTCCGGCAATTTTGGTACGATTTTCACGAAATTAGAACTCAACCATCCTCATCAAAATCGAATTAAAATTGTGACCTATACAGGATCCACAATCATGATATATCATTTTTTTTAACAGTATTCGCGTACAAACGGCGGCCATTTTGTCTGTCAATTTTGGTCCGATTTTTCCCGAAATTCAAACTCAACCTTCCTTACAGTGTAACAGTGATATAATCAAACGTTTTTTTAAATTGGATAATAATTGTGACCTCCAGAGGGACCACAAGCTAAAGAAAGGGGGATTTTGCGTATAACCAGGGGCCATAATTCAGGAAGTTACGATCCGATATGCGCAAATATCGAAAAGAACCAAGATCTTTGGGTTATAACCATGAATTTCAAGTTTCATCAAAATCGAATTAAAATTGTGACCTTTACAGCGTCCACAACCTTGATATACCATTTTTTAACAGTATTCGCGTACAAACGGCGGCCATTTTGTGTGGCAATTTTGGTCTGATTTTCCCGAAATTCAAACTCAACCTTCCTTACGGTGTAATGGTAATATAATCAAACGTTTTTTTAAATCGGATAAAAATTGTGACCTCCAAGCTAAAAAAAAGGCAATTTTGCGTATAATCAGGGGCCATAATTCAGGAAGTTACGATCCGATATGCGCAAATATCGAAAGGAACCAAGATCTTTGGGTTATAACCATGAATTTCAAGTTTCATCAAAATCGAATCAAAATTGTGACCTCCACAGGGTCCACAACCTTGATATACCATTTTTTAACAGTATTCGCGTACAAACGGCGGCCATTTTGTATGGCAATTTTCGTCCTATTTTCCCGAAATTCGAACTCAACCTTCCTTAGGGTGTAACGGTGATATAATCAAACGGTTTTTTAAATCGAATAATAATTGTGACCTCCAAGCTAAAAAAAAGGCGATTTTGCGTATAATCAGGGGCCATAATTCAGGAAGTTACGATCCGATATGCGCAAATAGCGAAAGGAAGCAAGATCTTTGGGTTATAACCATAAATTTGAAGTTTCATCAAAATCGAATCAAAATTGTGACCTCCACAGGGTCCACAACCTTGATATACCATTTTTTAACAGTATTCGCGTACAAACGGCGGCCATTTTGTATGGCAATTTTCGTCCGATTTTCCCGAAATTTGAACTCAACCTTCCTTAGGGTGTAACGGTGATATAATCAAACGGTTTTTTAAATCGAATAATAATTGTGACCTCCAGAGGGACCACAAGCTAAAAAGGGTGATTTTTCGGACAATCAGGGGCCATAATTCAGGAAATTACATTCCGAAAGCCGCAAATATCGAAAGGAACCAAGATCTTTGGGTTACAAACATGCATGTCAAGTTTCATCAAAATCGGTTCAAAATTGTGACCTCTATAGGGTCCACAAGCTAAAAACGTGATTTTTCGTACAATCAGGGGCCATAATCCATGAAGTTTTGATCCGATACATGCCAATATTGGAAGGAGCCGAGATCTTATGGGGATAAACTTATATTTCAAGTTTCGTCAAAATCGGATAAGAATTGTGACCTGTAGAGAGTCCACAAACAAATTGTGGACGGACGGACGGACGGACGTCCGGACGGACAGGGGCGACGACATAATACGTCCACATGAAAATGTGGGCGTATAAAAACAGAGTCTGCATATAATTGTCTTCTAGTTATCGCCAGTTATCGGATATATTGAAATAAAAACTGGTTCAAATTAATCACGATCACAACTTGGAATATTTAACAAGTTAGTCCTGCATTTATAAATTGATTTTTTCGTAGGCCTAATTATTCTCCACATTCATCCAAAATGTAATGAATCGCACTTGACAAGTTTGAAAGCAATTTTTGGCTAATGAATAAAATGATTCTATCGCTTTTACCGCCATTTGGGTCGCTTTTTGCGATGCGATACCGCTTAAATTGAACCCTGCCACCCACCCACCTTGACTGCCACCCACCCACACCTTGACTGCCACCCACCCACCTTGTACTGATATGAGCTATTAGATAATGAAGTGTAAATGTACAACAGAATTTTAAACAAATACAACACTAATCAAGCAAAGAGAATCAAAATACTGTACATTTTAAAGCGTCAACTAAGCTTAAATATAGAATTTAAGACAATACACAATTCTCATTCTATACACTGTAACATTCAAACCAACACTTATAATTCAGCCTAATATGTGACATGTAATAGCACAGTTTGTTCTATACCTACCTGCCATAGTATTAAATCTTGTAAAGCTTTATCTTCAAATGATAGAGTTATAGTACGACTATCTTTTAATATAGCTTGTATCGTATCAACTTCTATAATCAATACTAATGATGATCTGTAATATGAAATAAAGATAGGCTGACACTGCCAGGCAGGATACGCCCACATTTTTGAGAGATGGATAGAGAACAAGCAATACCGAAAGTGATTTTTCCTACATCATTAAGTCCTGTATTTCATACTGTATTGGGAGCAGCCATTTTGTTGGTCAGTTCCAGTCTGATATTCATGAAATTCGAAGCCGACAATGATTATGATGTGATGGTACACAACCTAGAAATGTTACTTTTCGTCAAAATCGGATAAGAATTTTGACCTGTAGAGAGTCCACAATCATGATATACTATATTTTTACACTATTCGTATACAAACGGCGACCATTTCGTCGGGCAAATTTGGTACGATTTTCACGAAATTCGAACTCAACCTTCCTTACGGTGCAACAGTAATATAATCAGAGTTTTTTTAAAAATCAGATAATAATTGTTCGAGAGATAGACAGAGAACAAGCAATACCGAAAGTGATTTTTCCTACAATCAAAGGCCATAATTCATTAAGTTACAATTTGATATGCGCAAATATCGAAAAGAATAAAGATCTTTAGGTTATAAACAAGCATTTCAGGTTTCATCAAAATCGAATTAAAATTGTGACCTCTACATGGTTCACAACCATGATATACCATATTTTTACACTGTTCGCGTACAAACGGCGGCTTTTTTTCTGGCAATTACGGTCTGATTTTCTTGAAATTCGAACTCAACCTTCCGTAGGGTGTAACGGTGATAGAGTCAAACGTTTTTTTAAATCGGATAATAATTGTGACCTTCAGAGGGACCATAGGCAATTTTCGGACAATCAGAGGCCATAATTCAGGAAGTTACGATTCGATATCCGCAAATAACGAAAGGAACCAAGATCTTTGGGTTATAACCATGCATTTCAAGTTTCATCAAAATCGAATAAAAATTGTGACCTCTACAGGGTCCACAACCATGATATACAATTTTTTAACAGTATACGCGTACAAACGGCGGCCATTTTGTATGGCAATTTTGGTTCGATTTTCCCGAAATTCGAACTCAACCTTCCTTAGGGTGTAACGGTAATATAATCAACCGTTTTTAACAATCGGATAATAAATGTGACCTCCAGAGGGGCCACAAGCTAAGAAAAGGCGATTTTGCGTATAATCAGGGGCCATAATTCAGGAGGTTACAATCCGATATGCACAAATATCGAAAGGAACCAAGATCTTTGGATTATAACCCTGAATTTCAAGTTTTATCAAAATTGAATTAAAATTGTGACCTCTACAGGGTCCACGATAGACTGGCCCAGTCTCTTCTATTTATTTTACATTTCGATTTATATAAAAGTATTAATTTTTAGTAAACCAACACTTTCGTTTCCATTTGTATAAAAAAAAAAAAAATGAGTAAACCTGTAACCAGCACCAGAGACTGGACAATTTGCGAGCTTCACAATAAAATGGGCGTTCCTGTCCTGTTTTACGTTGTTCCTTATTTGGAATGATTGACAGTTGTCAAGCAAGCCCCGAGTCACGTGACTGGCTGATGTCACGTTTTTGTTTCCATTCGCCATTCGGTTTCGTCCCGATACGCATGAACTGGCTTCGTTAAGTTGTTATAATGATGTCGTGTGTAATTATTTATGTTCATTCACCTCATCCCGTACGTTGTATCCGTTCATTCGACAGATATTGTCCATCAACAAAATTCTTAGATCGTTAAAGTATCACTAAATAACAATAACTGTTATCCACAACAAACATCTCGCACCTACACCAGTTTGCCAGTTAGTCGTCAGCCATGTTTATTATCACGTGATGTTAGATATGTCGTGATCACGTGCACGACGTCACACGACCTACATAATGCAGATTGACCTACTAGATGAGAACGAAGCTCTATTTGCCCAGTCTCTAGAGATTACGTTTTTTTTTTGGTTTTTTTTTTTGAGAGAACTGGCCAATTTTTGGTGTGTAGAGAAGACTGGCCACCAGTCTAGGTCCACGACCTTGATATACCATTTTTAACAGTATTTGCGTACAAACGGCGGCCATTTTGTATGTCAATTTTGGTCCGATTTTCCTGAAATTTGAACTCAACCTTCCTTAGGGTGTAACGGTGATATAATCAAACAGTTTTTTAAATCGGATAATAATTGTGACCTCCAGAGGGACCAGAAGCTAAAAAAGGTGATTTTTCAGGAAATTACGTTCCAAAAGGCGCAAATATCGAAAGGAAACAAGATCTTTGGGTTATAAACATGCATGTCAAGTTTCATCAAAATCGGTTCAAAATTGTGACCTCTATAGGGTCCACAGGAGCGACAACAATATACGTTCACATAAAAATGTGGGCGTATAAAAAGTTGATTTTTCGGACAATCAGGGGCCATAATTCAGGAAATTACGTTCCGATAGGCGCAAATATCGAAAGGAACCAAGATCTTTGGGTTATAAACATGCATGTCAAGTTTCATCAAAATTGGTTCAAAATTGTGACCTCTATAGGGTCCACAAGCTAAAAACGTGATTTTTCGTACAATCAGGTGCCATAATCCATGAAGTTTTGATACGATACATGCCAATATCGAAAGCAGCCGAGATCTTTTGGGGATAATCCTATATTTCAAGTTTCGTCAAAATCAGATAAGAATTGTGACCTGTAGAGAGTCCACAAACAAATTGTGGACGTCCGGACGGACGTCCGGACGGACAGGGGCGACGACAATATACGCCCACATTTTGAAAATATTCACTTATTCAACTTGGTCATCGTTTTATTCTGTCTGTTATTCATATTCCAACAAGAGGAATCTTTTTATAAAGAGAGAGAGAGAAATGGGGTTTAACGTCCACTCAGCACAAACCAGGTCATTTTGGGACTAACATTTGGTTTAATTTTATTTCAATAATTCGCTTGCGTGTAGGGGTCTTTAGCAGTGGGAGGAAACCGGAGTGCCCAGAGGAAACCCACGAGGTTGAGAAGGCGTCCCTATCTCCATTGCCACATACGCTCACACCAGGGTTCGAAACCACAGCTAGAGGCACTCTAGACCACTAGGCCATCCCAACCCCCCTTTTTTTATAAAGATAGGCTGGCACTGCCAGGCAGGATACGCCCACATTTTTGAGAGATGGATAGAGAACAAGCAATACCGAAAGTGATTTTTCCTACATCATTAAGTCCTGTATTTCATACTGTATTGGGAGCAGCCATTTTGTTGGTCAGTTCCAGTCTGATATTCATGAAATTCGAAGCCGACAATGATTATGGTTTGACGGTACACAACCTAGAAATGTTACTTTTCGTCAAAATCGGATAAGAATTGTGACCTGCAGAGAGTCCACAACCATGATATACCATATTTTTACACTATTCGCGTACAAACGGTGACCATTTTGTCCGGCAATTTTGGTACGATTTTCACGAAATTCGAACTCAACCTTCCTTACGGTGCAACAGTAATATAATCAGAGTTTTTTTTTAAATCAGATAATAATTGTTCGAGAGATAGACAGAGAACAAGCAATACCGAAAGTGATTTTTCCTACAATCAAAGGCCATAATTCATTAAGTTACAATTTGATATGCGCAAATATCGAAAAGAATAAAGATCTTTAGGTTATAAACAAGCATTTCAGGTTTCATCAAAATCGAATTAAAATTGTCACCTCTACAGGGTCCACAACTTTGACATACCATATTTTTACACTGTTCGCGTACAAACGGCGGCCATTTTTTCTGGCAATTATGGTCCAATTTTCTCGAAATTCTAACTCAACCTTCCGTAGGGTGTAACGGTGATAGAGTCAAACGTTTTTTCAAATCGGATAATAATTGTGACTTCCAGAGGGACCATAGGTGATTTTTCGGACAATCAGGGGCCATAATTCAGGAAGTTACGATCCGATATGCGCAAATATCGAAAGGAACCAAGATCTTTGGGTTATAACCATGCATTTCAAGTTTCATCAAAATCGAATTAAAATTGTGACCTCTACAGGGTCCACAACCATGATATACAATTTTTTAACAGTATTCGCGTACAAACGGCGGCCATTTTGTATGACAATTTTGGTCCGATTTTCCCGAAATTCGAACTCAACCTTCCTTACGGTGTAATGGTAATATAATCAACCGTTTTATTAAATCGGATAATAATTGTGACCACCAGAGGGACCACAAGCTAAAATTAGCCGATTTTGCGTATAATCAGGGGCCATAATTCAGGAAGTTACGTTCCGATATGCGCAAATATCGAATGGAACCAAGAACTTTGGGTTATAACCATGAATTTCAAGTTTCATTAAAATCGATTTAAAAATGTGACTTTTACAAGGTCCACAAACCATGATATACAATTTTTTAACAGTATTCGCGTACAAACGGCGGCCATTTTGTATGGCAATTTTCGTCCGATTTTCCCGAAATTCGAACTCAACCTTCCTTAGGGTGTAACGGTGATATAATCAAACGGTTTTTTAAATCGGATAATAATTGTGACCTCCAGAGGGACCACAAGCTAAACAGGGTGATTTTTCGGACAATCAGGGGCCATAATTCAGGAAATTACATTCCGATAGGTGCAAATATCGAAAGGAACCAAGATCTTTGGGTTATAAACATGAATGTCAAGTTTCATCAAAATCGGTTCAAAATTGTGACCTCTATAGGGTCCACAAGCTAAAAACGTGATTTTTCGTACAATCAGGGGCCATAATCCATGAAGTTTTCATCCGATACATGCCAATATCGAAAGGAACCGAGATCTTTTGGGGATAAACCTATATTTCAAGTTTCGTCAAAATCGGATAAGAATTGTGACCTGTAGAGAGTCCACAAACAAATTGTGGACGGACGGACGTCCGGACGGACAGGGGCGACGACAATATACGTCCACATAAAAATGTGGGTGTATAAAAAGAAATGAGTTTGGTTGCAACAAACTTTGAATCCACATGCTAGGGGCATTTTATGTATACATTTCTGACTCCAGGACTAGGAACACTGGGACACTTTCATTTTCACGTCCAGAGGTCTTACTCCTTAAGTCTAAACCATGAAATGCACATTTGGAAACAACCCTTTATTTAAACTCCAAGACAACATGTATGTCTACAGAACTAGCTCAACACTAGCTACCACATGTCCCTCAAATATATCTAAGAAACGTTTAAGCACATAAAGAGCAAGTAAATCGTCCAAAGAAATAAGAATTTTACCTTACAACCTCATAGCCATACGCAGTTATATTGATACGAACACTGCATTCTAATGAACTATTTAAACAACTCCAGTGTGCTGTTATCTGAGGATCTTGAATACATAAAGCCAATTCATCCAATACATGCATTGTCCTGTAATATACATTATTCTTAAATGAAAAATTCTGATATTTTTAGTAAATTGTAGTATCAGCCGATACAAAAATAGTCTTTCTAAAATAGACTAACAACACATACACCTACAAAATTATTTGTTGACGCCATGCATGCTGTCAAAGATTCTCCCCTCTTTTAGGTATAAATGATATTTTCTTACCTTAATCTAAGAACAGCATGTTTTGTCTGTTTAATAATCTGTTCTAACAATGTATCCCTGATAAAATAACAAACAACAATATCTCTATTAATTTAATAATTCGATAATAATTGGTTTGGAAGTAGACAACATTGTGCAAGAGATGGATATAGAGATCAAGCAAAAAAAGTTGATTTCTTGTAAATTCAGATGTCATAATCCTGGAAGTTACGGTCTGGAAGTTTAACGTCCACTCAACACAAATTAAATCATTTCAGGACTAACATGGTTCAATAATTTTAATTCAATAATTCGTTTGCGCGTAAGGGTCTTTAGCAGTGGGAGGAAACCAGGGAACCTGGAGAAAACTCATGAGGTTGGACAGACAACCCTACTCCTCGTCGCATACACCCAGGGAATCAAAACCTTAGACCTTATGATATAGCATGCATGTGCTAACCATTTGGAGTTGTAGTAACTGTGGTTAAGAAATGAGAATTAACAACATATTCAGAAGAATATTTCACAACAAATTTACTAACCTGACATTCATTTCTACTAGTTCCCTTCGTGAGGTTCCTTGGGGTCCTGCAAGTCTGCGTCTTTTACTCATACCTAACATGGCATTGACTGGATGTGGTGCTACATAGTTGATGTTTTTAAAATGAACTTCCCGTAATAATTGGTGTAAGGAATGTTCTAATACATGATTATGTTCTAATTTCTGTGGTGCTTGAGGTATCTAAATGAGGAAAAAAAAAGTATTAATATGAAAAGCAAACTGTTATGAGTCAACCTATATAAACTACACTTAATCAATTTAAAAAGCTATGAAAATGTATGTTAAAACATATAAACAATTGATCGATAAGGTAAATATTTACTAAGCATAAAACCTACTTTTTTTTCTTTTCCTGTATAATGACAAAGCACAATTGACAGTTGAATACCAGGAAAAGCCTGAAAGAAAAGAACACATATTTTTGAGTAAAAATGTACATCATGCTTCTTATCAATAACAATGATTGTATGCTTTACTATTATCTTATATCTCAATATATGCATGGACATAAATATTATATTACTTACATTTGTTATGATTTGATTACCAACTACAATATGTGGTGTTGAACTTTTGATCTGGACTGCTTCTCTAGCAAGCTAAATAATAAAATCATTATTTCAAATATAAAATGACAACCAGTTAAAAATTCTCTTTAACATTTTTAAATCTACATTAAAATAAAATTGATATACTATTTTAATCTGAGTTTCAAATATAATTATCGATATGGAATTGTTGATATAAAATATTGAGGGTAGAGGGTATATTTCCATAAGCTTACCTGTGCAAATAATTCCTTACAAAAAAGAACATTTTGAGCTACTTCTAATTTATTCTGCCAATAAGCATCAGATCTGATAACTCCTAACCCAGCTGGCATCTTTAATGTTACACTTGTCAAATCCATCATTTCTATATGAAAAGTTGAAAATAAATAAATTTTATCAGTAAATTCAATATATAATTGAGCTTTATTCACTGCATTCGCCTACTTTCTTATGTTCACTTTCATATATTGAAAAGGCTAAGAACATGGTCAGTTAGATGTTTCATATTTGTTAAAGAGGAATTTATTTAAGAGTTTTCTTGGAAACTCTATTAGTACATGCTAAAGAGAGATATTGGAAAGTAGAGGTTATATGCTACATTTCGACATCATAAACATAAAATATAAACCCAAAGTATTTTAAAATCGTTAATTATTTACCTTCAAAGAAGATATTTGATTTTGGGTTAATTCTTTGAAAACATCCATAACAAGTTTTAAAATACTACAATTATATTGTGAAGGAAGAATCTCTAATAAAAAAAATAGCTGTCTAATAAAAATGATTCAATTCTTTTCAGTATCTTCAAATGATGAATTGAAACTTATACAACATTGGGCATCTGCTAAAGATGATATAAATGAGATATGGTTAAGGCAAGCCAAGCACCACCTATATTATCACTAAAAATCTCTTGACTGAATCTAAGCTGAGCAACTATCTACTACCGACATTTTGTTGTCTTAATTAAATATTAGTACAGATTTATCTGTGCAAAAATAAAAATTGTCCAAAATCATGCTAATGATTTGTAATATGCAAGTACAGAAATTGATTTAAGTATTGACCTGGTACAGATTTAACTTCAACTTGTATATAAGCTACACCCTCTAATTCACTAGGTATTATAACTTCTAAGGAACCTCGAGAATGACTAGTACTTGTATCTGTCTTATCATCTACAATCTTAGTTACTTCAAATGTACCTCCTTGAAAAAATCTAGATCCGGCTGGAAAAAAAAAGAGATATGTATTTAGTCACTTGTGTCTTTGTCTCTTTGAACTCAAATACGAACAAATTGTGTTATTTAAATCAGACCTCATAATCTTCGCAGTGTAACGTTTGATTAAAGCTAATCCCAGTATACACTGCTTTAGTGGAAGCAAATTTCTGTTGCAAATTATGATTGATCAATAGTCTGATTAACAACCGTAACAAAATCCTTAAATTTGAAACAAAGTTCCAAATTGGACCAAATATGTTTACATAACGTTACGTCATGGCTCAGGATTTTATTATGCCCAATTAACCAGTGCATAGCAGAATATTGCTGGAAAACTAATTGCGTGACGAACGAGACTATCAACAAGAATACACTGTAAACAATACTGTACGAAGACGAAGAATACTTTCACCGTTTTTAATACCTTAAAATCACTGTCCAAAGTTTTAGGGAAGAACCCATAGTAAACAAAGGGTTGTCATGTTGCTGTACATTGGATAGATTTGATTGAACGGGAAGAATGCACACACTCCCTCAAAAGCTCAAATATCAGAAGTCAATCTAGCAATCAGCAGAGAGGGATTTCTCTGACCCTTGCTTCAGGAATATGATCAGACCTGCAAGTTTTGGCTTATTATTTTAATCAAATGCATAGATTTTAGTTTCCTTAAAATAACTAAGCTTAAATAAGGTATTAGTGAATAAGACCTAAATACTTACCCGTTTCATATGAGAGATCCCCAAGAATAGAGGCCCCTACTTTCTTTAACCTCCAATTTTGACGTATTTTTAACAGTTCAATAAAATAATCATCTTGTGCTCTATTAGATATTAGTGAATAAGACCTAAAAACTTACCAGTTTTATATGTGAGATCCCCAAGAATAGAGGCCCCTACTTTCTTTAACCTCCAATTTTGACGTATTTTTAACAGTTCAATAAAATAATCATCTTGTGCTCTATTAGAGTGTTCTGAATGGGATCGTTTTAATCTTTCAGCACCACTGATAAGTACTGACCCTGCCGACACCAAACCCTAGAAAGGTAAGAATAGTTGAAAGTTTATTAAATGAAGCTGATGTCCCCACCGAAATTCCAAAATAAATAGATGACACATATATATAAATATCAATTAATAATAGCACATTTATTTTTTTCCAAAGTATCAAGCAATAAATCTGATTATCAACTATACATCGCTTTTCATCACTCTCTATCATATAGAGGCAAAATTATCTTGTCCCAAAGCATCGACCAATTAAATTGCTTAGCTCTGCTTAGCTTTAGCTCGAAATGTTAATCATTGAACTCGGTCAAGACATTCATTATTTACCTAATGAACATCAACATCAAGTTTAAACATTCTACCTCAATTAAAAGCAGAGTTGTTGTGTTCCAAAGTCTTTACCAATCAAATTGCTTATCGCTCCTTAGCCTAAGCAGAAAAACCTCATTACAGGACTTTTTCAAGGTAATGCTGTAATGAATCTATACTATGGGTTTCATCACTCTCACTTAATTAAAACAAAAATTATCTTGCCGCAAAGCATCAACCAATCAGATTGCTTATCTCTGCTTACCCTAAACAGACAGTGTTTATCATCAAATTCCATCAAAGCATTGACCTAATGAACACCTGCACCAAGTTTGGACATTTTACCTGACTTACGAGAGTTATTGTTTTCCAAAATCTTGACCAATAAAATTGCTTATCGCTCTGCTTACCCTATGCAGAAAATTCTCATTATTGAACTTAGTGAAGGTATTGATGTATACACCAAATTTCATCACTCTCACTTAATTAGAACCAAACTTATCGGGTCCCAAAGCATCAATCAATCAAATTATTTATCTCTGCTTACCATAAGCAGAAAATGTTCATCTTCAAACTCCATCAAATCATTGACCTAATAAACACCTACACGGAGTTGGAAGGTTCTAGCTCGGTTAAAAGGAGACTTATTGCGTACCAAAGTCTTGGCCAATTAAATTTGCTTATTGCTCTGCTTACCGCGAGCAGAAGATGCTCATTATTGAATTTAGTCAAGGTAATGATGTAATGCAACTATACAGTAAGTTTCATCTCTCGCACATAATTAGAACTAAAATTATTGTGTCCCAAAGCATCAACCAATTAAATTGCTTATCTCTGCTTACCCTGAATTTTTGTGTCCCCAGAAGTACGATGGAAAGACAGACAGATGGACGAACCCATTTTAATAGTCTCCTGCTATCTTCGAACGGTGGGGGACAAAAACCTGTCACAGATTTTCACATGTCGAACAACCTTAGAACCATCATAAACTTAATGCTTATGCCCACACAACATAATAATGACACAGACTTGAATGGCCGTTACATTGCCCCATTTCTACAATTATGGTACAATCTGAATCAAATAGACTGCGAAACTAATCAAAATTGTGATCGTTTGTCAATCAAATTAATACGCAGGATGTCCTGCAATTTGATGTCGAATGGGAAAATGTCTCTCCTGGTGGACATACCAAGATGGGTGCGAATAATGCCAGTGTTAAAAATAACTGCATATGTACAATATCGCTATAAATCATATATACTTTTCACATAACCCAAACCACATAACTTTTATTTCAAAATATTTGCATTTATTTGAATGTTTTAACACATAGATAATACTTACCCTTTTCTTGGCTAATAATAGAACGGATGGTTTATTGTCCGGTTGATCTTGTGAAACTGGGTCAGCTACCATATAGCGTTTCTCTTTAATAATATTCAACACATCAGTTAATACTGCCATTTCTGTAAAAGCAGCTCTGAAAAATAGAGAACAAAAGTCGCAGATGTTTGAAAAGGTGGTTGACATTCCATTAACACTTTACTTTGGTCATTTTGAGACTATGGTAATATGAGGACTGAGGAGAGAATTATGTGCAATCAGTAACTTCCATAAGCCACAAGACAGAGAGAGAGGGGGTTTAACGTCAACTCAACACAAACTAGATCATTTCGTGATTAACATGGTTTAATTTTATTTCAATACTTCGCTTGCATGTAGGAGTCTTTGGCAATGGGAAGACCCGGAAAAAACCCACAAGGTTGGACAGACGACCCTACTCCTTGCCACATACAACCGGGGAATTCATCCACAAGATCTACCAATTCAAACAAGACAGATAAATGGGAACTGGATTTGATAAATCATTTGGGCTTTTCTTGGCTCAAGCCAGAACAAATGACTGTTGATCTATTTAACTTTAAGGTGTGTGAGTGTAATTCTCAAAATTACAATATTAGTATTAGTTTCTCTTAAATGCTGAGACAATGAGAGGAATGAGGTTTAACATCATCAGGGGACTAACATATCGTTCAATTTTATTTCAATAATTTGCTTGCGCATAGAGGTCTTTAGCAGTGGAAGGAAACTGAAGGACCCAGAGAGAAGAGAGAGAAAGATAGAGAAATGGGGTTTAATGTCCACTCGACACAAACTAGGTCATTTTGGGACTAACATAAGGATTAATTTCATTTCAATAATTCGCTTGCGCGTAAGGTCTTTAGCAACCGTGGATTTGAAACCATGCTAATGAACTCAATGACAGGCTGTATGATACAGCACGTGCACGCTAACCGTTCGACCATCCAACTCCCAAAGGACCCGGAGAAAACCCATGAGGTTGGACAGGCGACACTACTCCTTGTCACGTACAACCGGGGAATCAAAGCCACGCCAGCTGACTCATTGACAGACCTTATAATATAGCATGGATGTGCTAACCATTCGGGTATCAAACTTGGCCATCCAACAAACCTTTTAATGCCAAGAAGTTACATGTATTTCAAAAACATATTTTTGTGCAAGTAAATTTTATACATACTTTAACTTGTTTCGAACTGAATCCCATACCCATGACGGCTGTTCAAATGATGTCAGCACCTTCTCCTCAGCTTCATCTTTTTCACCTTCAGAAGTAGGTTTACCCTTTTCATCACTTTCATCTTTGTAAAAATCTATTTTATGAGCAAGTTTGGTCAGGTTTTCTGACATAGACAAGGGGCTGAAGATTGAAAGCATGTTGATAGTATAGCATTAAACTTAGATATTTTAATGTTTGAGAACAATTCAGTTAGGTTTGTCATTCACTAAGTGGAAAACATCTGTGGTCAAGATGCAGTGTACATTATCTTATGCATTTTAGACATTTAAATGAAACAGAGTAATGTACCTGAATGTCCAGTTGTATACTCAACCCCAAAAATTGTCATTTTGGGGCTAAAATATTTCACAACCAAAAAGATTAGGTACAAGTCTGGGATGGAAACCATGTCACTGGACTAAATGACAGATCTTATGATATAATATGCATGTATGACATTTGTTGCAATTTGTATGTACATGACATGTAGTATTGTTTTGGACACAATGTAATATCAACTGCAATGCTTATGTTATGGCAAAGACATGCTGCAAAACTTTACTTAAATATACATGTAGTACTAATTTTTTTTCTGTATACGGTAATCCCTTGTTGATCCGTATTCAATAATATCTGCATGGATTTATCTCCTTCGCGCTTGAAGTGTTAGGTTGCACACCTTATTTAGTAAGCATTTTCATTTCACACGCGAGATCTCATCGAAATTGGAGATACTCTGCAGACTACTGAGACTACGCATCTTACCAAATAAATCAATGACGTCATAAAACGTCAATGAAAATAATTCTCACACTTTCTTTTTCTGATCATTTCTAAAACAAAATTTTGGAAATTTATCCATTAAAATCAATTTGAAAAAACAAAATTATTTAACATCACTAGTTTTCTAGTAACATATTTAGACATGGTAGTTGATCAAAATTAGGCGCTAATGCACTTTCGTACAAAATTATATACTAAAAGTTAAGCCTACAATTGGTTTTATATTTGACAACAATCAGCTTCGCTCTTCTCTGGCAATGCCTTTTAATACATAATACATGTAAGTTTTATATTTAAATTTTAATTTCATTCATATTGAGCTTTTTGTTTTGAAATTGAATATTAATAAAATTTTGTTTGAAAATGGGCCTACTTGTGGGTTTAAGAGCTAACACTGCATGGCCAGAGCAACCAAATGAGATAAAGTAGGAAAATGCATATTTACGGGACATATATTTCCTGTCCATCAAGTTTTACTTCTTGAATTTTACTTTCTAAAACTGGCTCAACGCTAACAGTGACTGAAGAGACAGCCATTTTCAATTACCCCTAAGTACCACAAGGATAGCCAGTCAGCAAATTCGGTCGATGGTTGGGTTAAAATTTGGGAATAGTTTGTTTGACGTAAATAAAAAACGCACTAACTCAAATTTCTTGAAATCGTTTTTGTCTATTTTGTTTATTTTCCCCGAAGTTCAGATCTGACCGTTGAAATCAAAACTTTATTGAGATTTTTCTTCAATAGAAATCCCCTAAACAACCTGTTTACCACTCTTAGCGAGTAAGGTCATCAAATTCGGGTTAAAGGTCAACGACTGATGTCATCGACTGAAAACATAAACATAAACAATGGCCGTGAAAGAAACAGCCAGTGTTGTAGTCTGTGTCCCATGCTTCATGATACAGTGAGCACCTGCAAACCATTCGGCCATCCACCGACCCCCATTCTGAAGGTGTCAGACGCTCGGTAGGGAAGGGGAAGGGTGGGGAAGGTCTTATAATTCTAAACATCAGTCGTATAGTTCAGTCGTATAACTCAGTCGTATAGTTCAGTCGTATACTTCAGTCGAATAATCCAGTCGAATAAACCAGTCGTATAATCCAGTCGTATAAACCAGTCGAATAATCCAGTCGTATAAACAAGTCGCTCAATATAAGTAACGGTGGCAGTGAAATAATATAATATTTTATCAATTCATGCTCGTAGCCATAGCTGAAGGAGCCGGGGGCACGGGGTAGAGTTCGGGGGCCAGGGGCCTTCCCAAATAGTTTCAAGTTCGATTTTACAGGCAAAAGTAGTTTGGCAAGTAAGGTATTCAGACCATAGCTAAGCTATAGCTGAAAGAGAGAGAGAGAGAGAGAGAGGGGGGGGGGGGGGTTTAACGTCCACTCGACACAAAGTATGTCATTTCGGGACTAACATATGGTTTTTAATTTTAGTTCAATAATTCTCTTGCGCGTAATGGTCTTAAGCAGTTGGAGGAAACAGGAGGACCCGGAGAAAATCCACGAAGTTGTTCAGGCGACCCTTCTTGTCGCGTACACCCAGGGATTCGAAACCACGCCAGTTGACTCAATGACAGGCTTCATGATACAGCAAGCACATGGAAACCGTTCTGCCATCACCTCCCACCCCCACCCATAAATGAAGGAGTCAGAAACTCGGTAGGGAAGGGGGAGGGGGTGGAGGAGGTTTTCATTAGTCTTAACACCAGTCAAATAGTTCAGTCGTATAATTCAGTCGTATAGTTCAGTCGTATAGTTCAGTCGTATAACTCAGTCGTATAGCCCAGTCGTATAATTCAGTCGTATACTTCAGTCGAATAATCCAGTCGAATAAACCAGTCGTATAATCCAGTCGAATAAACCAGTCGTATAATCCAGTCGAATAATCCAGTCGTTTAAACCAGTCGAATAAACAAGTCGCTCAATATAAGCAACGGTGGCAGTGAACTAAGATAATATTTTATCAATTCATGCTCGTAACCTTAGTTGAAGGAGCCGGGGGCACGGGGTAGAGTCCGGGAGCCAGGGGCCTTCCCAACTAGTTTCAAGTTCGATTTTACGGGCAAAATTAGTTTGGCAAGTAAGGTATTCGGACCATAGCTAAGCTATAGCTGAAAGAGAGAGAGGGAGAGAGAGAGAAATGGGGTTTAACGTCCACTCGACACAAAGTATATCATTTCGGGACTAACATATGGTTTTTAATTTTATTTCAATAATTCGCTTGCATGTAGGGGTCTTAAGCAGTTGGAAGAAACAGGAGGACCCGTAGAAAATCCACGAAGTTGGTCAGGCGACCCTTCTTCTTGTCACGTACAACCAGGGATTCGAAAGCACGGCAGTTGGCTCAATGACTGGCTTCATGATACAGCAAGCACATGGAAACCGTTCGACAATCAACTCCCACCCCCACCCATAAATGAAGGAGTCAGATGCTCGGTAGGGAAGGGGGTGGTGGGGTGGGGGGTGGGGGTTATGCTATCCATTAGTCTTAACATCAGTCAAATAGTTCAGTCGTATAATTCAGTCGTATAGTTCAGTCGTATAGTTCAGTCGTATAACTCAGTCGTATAGTCCAGTCGTATAATTCAGTCGTATACTTCAGTCGAATAATCCAGTCGAATAAACCAGTCGTATAATCCAGTCGAATAAACCAGTCGTATAATCCAGTCGAATAATCCAGTCGTATAAACCAGTCGAATAAACAAGTCGCTCAATATAAGCAACGGTGGCAGTGAACTAAGATAATATTTTATCAATTCATGCTCGTAACCATAGTTGAAGGAGTCGAGGGCACGGGGTAGAGTTCGGGGGCCAGGGGCCTTCCAAAATAGTTTCAAGTTCGATTTTACAGGCAAAAGTAGTTTGGCAAGTAAGGTATTCAGACCATAGCTAAGCTATAGCTGAAAGAGAGAGAGAGAGAGACAGAGAGAGAGAGAGAGAGGTTTAACGTCCACTCGACACAAAGTATGTCATTTCTGGACTAACATATGGTTTTTAATTTTAGTTCAATAATTCTCTTGCGCGTAATGGTCTTAAGCAGTTGGAGGAAACAGGAGGACCCGGAGAAAATCCACGAAGTTGTTCAGGCGACCCTTCTCCTTGTCACGTACACCCAGGGATTCGAAATCACGCCAGTTGACTCAATGACAGGCTTCATGATACAGCAAGCACATGGAAACCGTTCTGCCATCACCTCCCACCCCCACCCATAAATGAAGGAGTCAGAAACTCGGTAGGGAAGGGGGAGGGGGTGGAGGAGGTTTTCATTAGTCTTAACACCAGTCAAATAGTTCAGTCGTATAATTCAGTCGTATAATTCAGTCGTATAGTTCAGTCGTATAACTCAGTCGTATAGCCCAGTCGTATAATTCAGTCGTATACTTCAGTCGAATAATCCAGTCGAATAAACCAGTCGTATAATCCAGTCGAATAAACCAGTCGTATAATCCAGTCGAATAATCCAGTCGTATAAACCAGTCGAATAAACAAGTCGCTCAATATAAGCAACGGTGGCAGTGAAATAATGTAATATTTTATCAATTCATGCTCGTAGCCATATCTGAAGGAGCCGGGGGCATGGGGTAGAGTTCGGGGGCCAGGGGCCTTCCCAACTAGTTTCAAGTTCGATTTTTACAGGCAAAAGTAGTTTGGCAAGTAAGGTATTCAGACCATGGCTAAGCTATAGCTGAAAGAGAGAGAGAGAGAGAGAGAGAGAATTGGGTTTAACGTCCACACGACACAAATTATATCATTTCGGGACTAACATATGGTTTTTAATTTTATTTCAATAATTCGCTTGCGCGTAGGGGTCTTAAGCAGTTGGAAGAAACAGGAGGACCCGGAGAAAATCCACGAAGTTGGTCAGGCGACCCTTCTCCTTGTCACGTACAACCAGGGTTTCGAAATCACGTCAGTTGACTCAATGACTGGCTTCATGATACAGCAAGCACATGGAAACCGTTCGACAATCAACTCCCACCCCCACCCATAAATGAAGGAGTCAGATGCTCGGTAGGGAAGGGGGTGGTGGGGGTGGGGGGTATGCTATCCATTAGTCTTAACATCAGTCAAATAGTTCAGTCGTATAATTCAATCGTATAGTTCAGTCGTATAGTTCAGTCGTATAACTCAGTCGTATAGTCCAGTCGTATAATTCAGTCGTATACTTCAGTCGAATAATCCAGTCGAATAAACCAGTCGTATAATCCAGTCGAATAAACCAGTCGTATAATCCAGTCGAATAATCCAGTCGTATAAACCAGTCGAATAAACAAGTCGCTCAATATAAGCAACGGTGGCAGTGAACTAAGATAATATTTTATCAATTCATGCTCGTAACCATAGTTGAAGGAGCCGGGGGCACGGGGTAGAGTTCGGGGGCCAGGGGCCTTCCCAAATAGTTTCAAGTTCGATTTTACAGGCAAAAGTAGTTTGGCAAGTAAGATATTCAGACCATAGCTAAGCTATAGCTGAAAGAGAGAGAGAGAGAGAGAGAGGGGGGGGGGGGGGGGGTTAACGTCCACTCGACACAAAGTATGTCATTTCGGGACTAACATATGGTTTTTAATTTCAGTTCAATAATTCTCTTGCGCGTAATGGTCTTAAGCAGTTGGAGGAAACAGGAGGACCCGGAGAAAATCCACGAAGTTGTTCAGGCGACCCTTCTCCTTGTCACGTACACCCAGGGATTCGAAACCACGCCAGTTGACTCAATGACAGGCTTCATGATACAGCAAGCACATGGAAACCGTTCTGCCATCACCTCCCACCCCCGCCAATAAATGAAGGAGTCAGAAACTCGGTAGGGAAGGGGGAGGGGGTGGAGGAGGTTTTCATTAGTCTTAACACCAGTCAAATAGTTCAGTCGTATAATTCAGTCGTATAGTTCAGTCGTATAGTTCAGTCGTATAACTAAGTCGTATAGCCCAGTCGTATAATTCAGTCGTATACTTCAGTCGAATAATCCAGTCGAATAAACCAGTCGTATAATCCAGTCGAATAAACCAGTCGTATAATCCAGTCGAATAATCCAGTCGAATAATCCAGTCGTATAAACCAGTCGAATAAACAAGTCGCTCAATATAAGCAACGGTGACAGTGAAATAATGTAATATTTTATCAATTCATGCTCGTAGCCATATCTGAAGGAGCCGGGGGCATGGGGTAGAGTACGGGGGCCAGGGGCCTTCCCAACTAGTTTCAAGTTCGATTTTTACAGACAAAAGTAGTTTGGCAAGTAAGGTATTCAGACCATGGCTAAGCTATAGCTGAAAGAGAGAGAGAGAGAGAGAGAGAGAGAAATGGGGTTTAACGTCCACTCGACACAAAGTATATCATTTCGGGACTAACATATGGTTTTTAATTTTATTTCAATAATTCGCTTGCGCGTAGGGGTCTTAAGCAGTTGGAAGAAACAGGAGGACCCGGAGAAAATCCACGAAGTTGGTCAGGCGACCCTTCTCCTTGTCACGTACAACCAGGGTTTCGAAATCACGTCAGTTGACTCAATGACTGGCTTCATGATACAGCAAGCACATGGAAACCGTTCGACAATCAACTCCCACCCCCACCCATAAATGAAGGAGTCAGATGCTCGGTAGGGAAGGGGGTGGTGGGGTGGGGGTGCTATCCATTAGTCTTAACATCAGTCAAATAGTTCAGTCGTATAATTCAGTCGTATAGTTCAGTCGTATAGTTCAGTCGTATAACTCAGTCATATAGTCCAGTCGTATAATTCAGTCGTATACTTCAGTCGAATAATCCAGTCGAATAAACCAGTCGTATAATCCAGTCGAATAAACCAGTCGTATAATCCAGTCGAATAATCCAGTCGTATAAACCAGTCGAATAAACAAGTCGCTCAATATTAGCAACGGTGGCAGTGAAATAATGTAATATTTTATCAATTCATGCTCGTAGCCATATCTGAAGGAGCCGGGGGCACGGGGTAGAGTTCGGGGGCCAGGGGCCTTCCCAACTAGTTCAAAGTTCGATTTTTACAGGCAAAAGTAGTTTGGCAAGTAAGGTATTCAGACCATGGCTAAGCTATAGCTGAAAGGGAGAGAGAGAAAGAGAGTGTGAGAGAGAGAGAGAGAGTGAGGGGGGAGGGGGAATGGGGTTTAACGTCCACTCGACTCAAAGTATGTCATTTCGTGACTAACATATGGTTTTTAATTTTATTTCAATAATTCGCTTGCGCGCAGGGGTCTTAAGCAGTTGGAGGAAACAGGAGGACCCGGAGAAAATCCAAGAAGTTGGGCAGGCGACCCTTCTCCTTGTCACGTACAACAAGGGATTCGAAACCACGTCAGTTGACTCAATGACAGGCTTCATGATACAGCAAGCACATGGAAACCGTTCGACAATCAACTCCCACCCCCACCCATAAATGAAGGAGTCAGATGCTCGGTAGGGAAGGGGGTGGTGGGGTGGGGGGTATGCTATCCATTAGTCTTAACATCAGTCAAATAGTTCAGTCGTATAATTCAGTCGTATAGTTCAGTCGTATAACTCAGTCGAATAGTCCAGTCGTATAATTCAGTCGTATACTTCAGTCGAATAATCCAGTCGAATAAACCAGTCGTATAATCCAGTCGAATAAACCAGTCGTATAATCCAGTCGAATAATCCAGTCGTATAAACCAGTCGAATAAACAAGTCGCTCAATATAAGCAACGGTGGCAGTGAAATAATGTAATATTTTATCAATTCATGCTCGTAGCCATATCTGAAGGAGCCGGGGGCACGGGGTAGAGTTCAGGGGCCAGGGGCCTTCCGAACTAGTTTCAAGTTCGAGTTTTACAGGCAAAAGTAGTTTGGCAAGTAAGGTATTCAGATCATGGCTAAGCTATAGCTGAAAGAGAGAGAGAGAGAGAGTGTGAGAGAGAGAGAGTGAGGGGGAATGGGGTTTATTGTCCACTCGACTAAAGTATGTCATTTCGGGACTAACATATGGTTTTTAATTTTATTTCAATAATTCGCTTGCGCGTAGGGGTCTTAAGCAGTTGGAGGAAACAGGAGGACCCAGAGAAAACCCACGAAGTTGGTCAGGCGACCCTTCTCCTTGTCACGCACAACCAGGGATTCGAAAGCACGGCAGTTGACTCAATGACGGGCTTCATGATACAGCAAGCACATGGAAACCGTCCTGTCATCACCTCCCACCCCCACTCATAAATGAAGGAGTCAGAAACTCGGTAGGGAAGGGGGAGGGGGTGGAGGAGGTTTTCATTAGTCTTAACATCAGTCAAATAGTTCAGTCGTATAATTCAGTCGTATAGTTCAGTCGTATAGTTCAGTCGTATAACTCAGTCGTATAGCCCAGTCGTATACTTCAGTCGAATAATCCAGTCGAATAAACCAGTCGTATAATCCAGTCGAATAAACCAGTCGTATAATCCAGTCGAATAATCCAGTCGTATAAACCAGTCGAATAAACAAGTCGCTCAATATAAGCAACGGGGGCAGTGAACTAAGATAATATCTTATCAATTCATGCTCGTAACCATAGCTGAAGGAGCCGGGGGCACGGGGTAGAGTCCGGGGGCCAGGGGCCTTCCCAACTAGTTTCAAGTTCGATTTTACGGGCAAAAGTAGTTTGGCAAGTAAGGTATTCAGACCATAGCTAAGCTATAGCTGAAAGAGAGAGAGAGACAGAGAGACACAGAGAGAGAGAGAAATGGGGTTTAACGTCCACTCGACACAAAGTATATCATTTCGGGACTAACATATGGTTTTTAATTTTATTTCAATAATTCGCTTGCGCGTAGGGGTCTTAAGCAGTTGGAAGAAACAGGAGGACCCGGAGAAAATCCACGAAGTTGGTCAGGCGACCCTTCTCCCTGTCACGTACAACAAGGGATTCGAAATCACGGCAGTTGACTCAATGACTGGCTTCATGATACAGCAAGCACATGGAAACCGTTCGACAATCAACTCCCACCCCCACCCATAAATGAAGGAGTCAGATGCTCGGTAGGGAAGGGGGTGGTGGGGTGGGGGGTATGCTATCCATTAGTCTTAACATCAGTCAAATAGTTCAGTCGTATAATTCAGTCGTATAGTTCAGTCGTATAACTCAGTCGTATAGTCCAGTCGCATAATTCAGTCGTATACTTCAGTCGAATAATCCAGTCGAATAAACCAGTCGTATAATCCAGTCGAATAAACCAGTCGTATAATCCAGTCGAATAATCCAGTCGTATAAACCAGTCGAATAAACAAGTCGCTCAATATAAGCAACGGTAGCAGTGAAATAATGTAATATTTTATCAATTCATGCTCGTAGCCATATCTGAAGGAGCCGGGGGCACGGGGTAGAGTTCGGGGGCCAGGGGCCTTCCCAACTAGTTTCAAGTTCGATTTTTACAGGCAAAAGTAGTTTGGCAAGTAAGGTATTCAGACCATGGCTAAGCTATAGCTGAAAGAGAGAGAGAGAGAGTGAGAGTGTGAGAGGGGGAGAGAGAGTGAGAGAGAGTGAGGGGGAGGGGGAATGGGGTTTATTGTCCACTCGACTCAAAGTATGTCATTTCGGGACTAACATATGGTTTTTAATTTTATTTCAATAATTCGCTTGCGCGTAGGGGTCTTAAGCAGTTGGAGGAAACAGGAGGACCCAGAGAAAACCCACGAACTTGGTCAATCGACCCTTCTCCTTGTCACGCACAACCAGGGATTCGAAAGCACGGCAGTCGACTCAATGACAGGCTTCATGACACAGCAAGCACATGGAAACCATTCTGCCATCACCTCCCACCCCCACCCATAAATGAAGGAGTCAGAAACTCGGTAGGGCAGGGGGAGGGGGTGGAGGAGGTTTTCATTAGTCTTAACATCAGTCAAATAGTTCAGTCGTATAATTCAGTCGTATAGTTCAGTCGTATAACTCAGTCGTATAGCCCAGTCGTATAATTCAGTCGTATACTTCAGTCGAATAATCCAGTCGAATAAACCAGTCGTATAATCCAGTCGAATAAACCAGTCGTATAATCCAGTCGAATAATCCAGTCGTATAAACCAGTCGAATAAACAAGTCGCTCAATATAAGCAACGGTGGCAGTGAACTAAGATAATATTTTATCAATTCATGCTCGTAACCATAGCTGAAGGAGCCGGGGGCACGGGGTAGAGTCCGGGGGCCAGGGGCCTTCCCAACTAGTTTCAAGTTCGATTTTACGGGCAAAAGTAGTTTGGCAAGTAAGGTATTCAGACCATAGCTAGGCTATAGCTGAAAGAGAGAGAGAGAGAGAGAGAGAGAGAGAGAGAGAGAGAGAGAGAAATGGGGTTTAACGTCCACTCGACACAAAGTATATCATTTCGGGACTAACATATGGTTTTTGATTTTATTTCAATAATTCGCTTGCGCGTAGGGGTCTTAAGCAGTTGGAAGAAACAGGAGGACCCGGAGAAAATCCACGAAGTTGGTCAGGCGACCCTTCTCCTTGTCACGTACAACCAGGGATTCGAAATCACGGCAGTTGACTCAATGACTGGCTTCATGATACAGCAAGCACATGGAAACCGTTCGACAATCAACTCCCACCCCCACCCATAAATGAAGGAGTCAGATGCTCGGTAGGGAAGGGGGTGGTGGGGTGGGGGGGGGGGGGGTATGCTATCCATTAGTCTTAACATCAGTCAAATAGTTCAGTCGTATAATTCAGTCGTATAGTTCAGTCGTATAACTCAGTCGTATAGTCCAGTCATATAATTCAGTCGTATACTTCAGTCGAATAATCCAGTCGAATAAACCAGTCGTATAATCCAGTCGAATAATCCAGTCGTATAATCCAGTCGAATAATCCAGTCGTATAAACCAGTCGAATAAACAAGTCGCTCAATATAAGCAACGGTGGCAGTGAAATAATGTAATATTTTATCAATTCATGCTCGTAGCCATATCTGAAGGAGCCGGGGGCACGGGGTAGAGTTCGGGGGCCAGGGGCCTTCCCAACTAGTTTCAAGTTCGATTTTTACAGGCAAAAGTAGTTTGGCAAGTAAGGTATTCAGACCATGGCTAAGCTATAGCTGAAAGAGAGAGAGAGAGAGAGAGAGAGAGAGAGTGTGTGAGAGAGAGAGAGAGAGAGTGAGGGGGGAATGGGGTTTATACGACTGGATTATTCGACTGGTTTATACGACTGGATTATACGACTGGTTTATACGACTGGATTATACGACTGGTTTATTCGACTGGATTATTCGACTGAAGTATACGACTGAATTATACGACTGAACTATACGACTGAGTTATACGACTGAACTATAGGACTGAACTATACGACTGAACTATTTGACTGATGTTAAGACTGATGAAAACCTCATTCACCCCCTCCCCCTTCCCTACCGAGCATCTGACTCCTTCATTTATGGTTGGGGGTGGGAGTTGATGGCCGAACGGTTTCCATGTGTTTGTTGTGCCATGAAGCCTTTCATTGAGTCAACTGGCGTGGTTTCGAATAACTGGTTGTACGTGACAAGGAGAAGGGTCGCCTGACCAACTTCGAGGATTTTCTCCTTGTCCTCCTGTTTCCTCCCACTGCTTAAGACCCCTACGCGCGAGCGAATTATTGAAATAAAATTAAAAACCATATGTTAGTCCCGAAATGATATAATTTGTGTTGAATGGACGTTAAACAGCACCCCACCTCTCTCTCCCTCTCTCTCTCTCTCTCTCTCTCTCTCTCTCTCTCTCTCTTAGTTCACTGCCACCGTTGCTTATATTGAGCGACTTGTTTATTCGACTGGTTTATACGACTGGATTATTCGACTGGTTTATACGACTGGATTATACGACTGGTTTATACGACTGGATTATACGACTGGTTTATTTGACTGGATTATTCGACTGAAGTATACGACTGAATTATACGATGGAACTATACGACTGAGTTATACGACTGAACTATACGACTGAATTATACGACTGAACTATTTGACTGATGTTAAGACTAATGAATACCTCCCCCACCCCCTTCCCTTCCGAGCATTCATTTATGGGTGGGGGTGGGAGTTGATTGTTGAACGGTTTCCATGTGCTTGCTGTATCATGAAGCCAGTCATTGAGTCAACTGCCGTGATTTCGAATCCCTGGTTGTACGTGACAAGGAGAAGGGTCGCCTGACCAACTTCGTGGATTTTCTCCGGGTCCTCCTGTTTCTTCCAACTGCTTAAGACCCCTACGCGCAAGCGAATTATTGAAATAAAATTAAAAACCATATGTTAGTCCCGAAATGATATACTTTGTGTCGAGTGGACGTTAAACCCCATTTCTCTCTCTCTCTCTGTCTCTCTCTCTCTCTCTCTCTCTGTCTCTCTTTCAGCTATAGCTTAGCTATGGTCTGAATACCTTACTTGCCAAACTACTTTTGCCCGTAAAATCGAACTTGAAACTAGTTGGGAAGGCCCCTGGCCCCCGGACTCTACCCCGTGCCCCCGGCTCCTTCAGCTATGGTTACGAGCATGAATTGATAAAATATTATCTTAGTTCACTGCCACCGCTGCTTATATTGAGCGACTTGTTTATTCGACTGGTTTATACGACTGGATTATTCGACTGGATTATACGACTGGTTTATTCGACTGGATTATACGACTGGTTTATTCGACTGAAGTATACGACTTGGCTATACGACTGAGTTATACGACTGAACTATTCGACTGAACTATACGACTGAATTAAACGACTGAACTATTTGACTGATGTTAAGACTAATGAAAACCTCCTCCACCCCCTTCCCCTTCCCTACCGAGTTTCTGACTCTTTCATTTATGGGTGGGGGTGGGAGGTGATGACAGGACGGTTTCCATGTGCTTGCTGTATCATGAAGCCTGTCATTGAGTCAACTGCCGTGCTTTCGAATCCCTGGTTGTGCGTGACAAGGAGATGGGTCGCCTGACCAACTTCGTGGGTTTTCTCTGGGTCCTCCTGTTTCCTCCAACTGCTTAAGACCCCTACGCACAAGCGAATTATTGAAATAAAATTAAAAACCATATGTTAGTCCGGAAATGACATACTTTGAGTCGAGTGGACAATAAACCCCATTCCCCCTCCCCCTCACTCTCTCTCTCTCTCTCTCTCTCTCTCGCACTCTCTCTCTCTCTCTCTCTTTCAGCTATAGCTTAGCCATGATCTGAATACCTTACTTGCCAAACTACTTTTGCCTGTAAAAATCGAACTTGAAACTAGTTGGGAAGGCCCCTGGCCCCCGAACTCTACCCCGTGCCCCCGGCTCCTTCAGATATGGCCACGAGCATGAATTGATAAAATATTACATTATTTTACTGCCACCGTTGCTTATATTGAGCGACTTGTTTATTCGACTGGTTTATACGACTGGATTATTCGACTGGATTATACGACTGGTTTATTCGACTGGATTATACGACTGGTTTATTCGACTGGATTATTCGACTGAAGTATACGACTGAATTATACGACTGGACTATACGACTGAGTTATACGACTGAACTATACGACTGAATTATACGACTGAACTATTTGACTGATGTTAAGACTAATGGACAGCATACCCCACACACCCCACCCCCCACCCCACCACCCCCTTCCCTACCGAGCATCTGACTCCTTCATTTATGGGTGGGGTGGGAGTTGATTGTCGAACGGTTTCTATGTGCTTGCTGTATCATGAAGCCAGTCATTGAGTCAACTGCCGTGATTTCGAATCCCTGGTTGTACGTGACAAGGAGAAGGGTCGCCTGACCAACTTCGTGGATTTTCTCCGGGTCCTCCTGTTTCTTCCAACTGCTTAATACCCCTACTCGCAAGCGAATTATTGAAATAAAATTAAAAACCATATGTTAGTCCGGAAATGATATACTTTGTGTCGAGTGGACGTTAAACCCCATTTCTCTCTCTCTCCCTCTCTCTCTCTCTCTCTATCTTTCAGCTATAGCTTAGCTATGGTCTGAATACCTTACTTGCCAAACTACTTTTGCCCGTAAAATCGAACTTGAAACTAGTTGGGAAGGCCCCTGGCCCCCGGACTCTACCCCGTGCCCCCGGCTCCTTCAGCTATGGTTACGAGCATGAATTGATAAAATATTATCTTAGTTCACTGCCACCGTTGCTTATATTGAGCGACTTGTTTATTCGACTGGTTTATACGACTGGATTATTCGACTGGATTATACGACTGGTTTATTCGACTGGATTATACGACTGGTTTATTCGACTGGATTATTCGACTGAAGTATACGACTGAATTATACGACTGGGCTATACGACTGAGTTATACGACTGAACTATACGACTGAATTATACGACTGAACTATTTGACTGATGTTAAGACTAATGAAAACCTCCTCCACCCCCTCCCCCTTCCCTACTGAGTTTCTGACTCCTTCATTTATGGGTGGGGGTGGGAGGTGATGGCAGAACGGTTTCCATGTGCTTGCTGTATCATGAAGCCTGTCATTGAGTCAACTGCCGTGCTTTCGAATCCCTGGTTGTGCGTGACAAGGAGAAGGGTCGCCTGACCAACTTCGTGGGTTTTCTCTGGGTCCCCCTGTTTTCCTCCAACTGGTTAAGACCCCTACGCGCAACGAATTATTGAAATAAAATTAAAAACCATATGTTAGTCCCCAAATGATATACTGTGTGTCGAGTGGACGTTAAACCCCATTTCTCTCTCTCTCTCTATGGTCTGAATACCTTACTTGCCAAACTACTTTTGCCCGTAAAATCGAACTTGAAACTAGTTGGGAAGGCCCCTGGCCCCCGGACTCTACCCCGTGCCCCCGGCTCCTTCAGCTATGGTTACGAGCATGAATTGATAAGATATTATCTTAGTTCACTGCCACCGTTGCTTATATTGAGCGACTTGTTTATTCGACTGGTTTATACGACTGGATTATTCGACTGGATTATACGACTGGTTTATTCGACTGGATTATACGACTGGTTTATTCGACTGGATTATTCGACTGAAGTATACGACTGGGCTATACGACTGAGTTATACGACTGAACTATACGACTGAACTATACGACTGAATTATACGACTGAACTATTTGACTGATGTTAAGACTAATGAAAACCTCCTCCACCCCCTCCCCCTTCCCTACCGAGTTTCTGACTCCTTCATTTATGGGTGGGAGTGGGAGGTGATGACAGGACGGTTTCCATGTGCTTTCTGTATCATGAAGCCTGTCATTGAGTCAACTGCCGTGCTTTCGAATCCCTGGTTGTGCGTGACAAGGAGAAGGGTCGCCTGACCAACTTCGTGGGTTTTCTCTGGGTCCTCCTGTTTCCTCCAACTGCTTAAGACCCCTACGCGCAAGCGAATTATTGAAATAAAATTAAAAACCATATGTTAGTCCCGAAATGACATACTTTGAGTCGAGTGGACAATAAACCCCATTCCCCCTCCCCCTCACTCTCTCTCTCTCACACTCTCTCTCTCTCTCTTTCAGCTATAGCTTAGCCATGATCTGAATACCTTGCCAAACTACTTTTGCCTGTAAAAATCGAACTTGAAACTAGTTGGGAAGGCCCCTGGCCCCCGAACTCTACCCCGTGCCCCCGGCTCGTTTAGATATGGCTACGAGCATGAATTGATAAAATATTACATTATTTCACTGCCACCGTTGCTTATATTGAGCGACTTGTTTATTCGACTGGTTTATACGACTGGATTATTCGACTGGATTATACGACTGGTTTATTCGACTGGATTATACGACTGGTTTATTCGACTGGATTATTCGACTGAAGTATACGACTGAATTATACGACTGGACTATACGACTGAGTTATACGACTGAACTATACGACTGAATTATACGACTGAACTATTTGACTGATGTTAAGACTAATGAAAACCTCCTCCACTCCCTCCCCCTTCCCTACCGAGTTTCTGACTCCTTCATTTATGGGTGGGGGTGGGAGGTGATGACAGGACGGTTTCCATGTGCTTGCTGTATCATGAAGCCTGTCATTGAGTCAACTGCCGTGCTTTCGAATCCCTGGTTGTGCGTGACAAGGAGAAGGGTCGCTTGACCAACTTCGTGGGTTTTCTCTGGGTCCTCCTGATTCCTCCAACTGCTTAAGACCCCTACGCGCAAGCGAATTATTGAAATAAAATTAAAAACCATATGTTAGTCCCGAAATGATATACTTTGAGTCGAGTGGACAATAAACCCCATTCCCCCTCCCCCTCACTCTCTCTCTCTCACACTCTCTCTCTCTCTCTTTCAGCTATAGCTTAGCCATGATCTGAATACCTTACTTGCCAAACTACTTTTGCCTGTAAAAATCGAACTTGAAACTAGTTGGGAAGGCCCCTGGCCCCCGAACTCTACCCCGTGCCCCCGGCTCCTTCAGATATGGCTACGAGCATGAATTGATAAAATATTACATTATTTTACTGCCACCGTTGCTTATATTGAGCGACTTGTTTATTCGACTGGTTTATACGACTGGATTATTCGACTGGATTATACGACTGGTTTATTCGACTGGATTATACGACTGGTTTATTCGACTGGATTATTCGACTGAAGTATACGACTGAATTATACGACTGGACTATACGACTGAGTTATACGACTGAACTATACGACTGAATTATACGACTGAACTATTTGACTGATGTTAAGACTAATGGATAGCATACTCCCGACCCCACCACCCCCTTCCCTACCGAGCATCTGACTCCTTCATTTATGGGTGGGGGTGGGAGTTGATTGTCGAACGGTTTCCATGTGCTTGCTGTATCATGAAGCCAGTCATTGAGTCAACTGCCGTGATTTCGAATCCCTGGTTGTACGTGACAAGGAGAAGGGTCGCCTGACCAACTTCGTGGATTTTCTCCGGGTCCTCCTGTTTCTTCCAACTGCTTAAGACCCCTACGCGCAAGCGAATTATTGAAATAAAATTAAAAACCATATGTTAGTCCCGAAATGATATACTTCGTGGGTTTTCTCTGGGTCCTCCTGTTTCCTCCAACTGCTTAAGACCCCTCGCGCAAGCGAATTATTGAAATAAAATTAAAAACCATATGTTAGTCCCGAAATGATATACTTTGAGTCGAGTGGACAATAAACCCCATTCCCCCTCCCCCTCACTCTCTCTCTCTCACACTCTCTCTCTCTTTCAGCTATAGCTTAGCCATGATCTGAATACCTTACTTGCCAAACTACTTTTGCCTGTAAAAATCGAACTTGAAACTAGTTGGGAAGGCCCCTGGCCCCCGAACTCTACCCCGTGCCCCCGGCTCCTTCAGATATGGCTACGAGCATGAATTGATAAAATATTACATTATTTTACTACCACCGTTGCTTATATTGAGCGACTTGTTTATTCGACTGGTTTATACGACTGGATTATTCGACTGGATTATACGACTGGTTTATTCGACTGGATTATACGACTGGTTTATTCGACTGGATTATTCGACTGAAGTATACGACTGAATTATACGACTGGACTATACGACTGAGTTATACGACTGAACTATACGACTGAATTATACGACTGAACTATTTGACTGATGTTAAGACTAATGGATAGCATACCCCCGACCCCACCACCCCCTTCCCTACCGAGCATCTGACTCCTTCATTTATGGGTGGGGGTGGGAGTTGATTCTCGAACGGTTTCCATGTGCTTTCTTTATCATGAAGCCAGTCATTGAGTCAACTGCCGTGATTTCGAATCCCTGGTTGTACGTGACAAGGAGAAGGGTCGCCTGACCAACTTCGTGGATTTTCTCCGGGTCCTCCTGTTTCTTCCAACTGCTTAAGACCCCTACGCGCAAATAAAATTAAAAACCATATGTTAGTCCCGAAATGATATACTTTGTGTCGAGTGGACGTTAAACCCCATTTCGCCTGAACAACTTTGTGGATTTTCTCCGGGTCCTCCTGTTTCCTCCAACTGCTTAAGACCATTACGCGCAAGAGAATTATTGAACTAAAATTAAAAACCATATGTTAGTCCCGAAATGACATACTTTGTGTCGAGTGGACGTTAAACCCCATTCCTCTCTCTCTTTCAGTTACAGCATAACTATGGTCTGAATAGCTTACTTACCCAACTACTTTCGTCCGTAAAATCGAACTTGAAACTAGTTGGGAAGGCCCCTGGCCCCGGGCCTCTACCCCATGCCCCCGGCTCCTTGAGCTATAGCTACGAGCATGAATTGATAAAATATTATCTTAGTTCAATGCCACCGCTGCTTATATTGAGCGACTTGTTTATTCGACTGGTTTATACGACTGGATTATTCGACTGGTTTATACGACTGGATTATTCGACTGAAGTATGACTGAAGACTAAAACAGACAAAAACAATAACAAAAGATATTGCTATTAGTGCGTTTTTCTTTTAACTTTTACTGATTACATACTATTCCAAAATTTTAATAAGCCATCGACCGGTTTATACGACTGGCTATTCGATTTGGACTTAGGGTCGACTCGCCATTTTGAGGACGTTTGTGTCTTGATAATCAAGTAAACCAGATGTTTTGCTTTCGTATTTCTGGAAATTCGTGTTTACGCTTTGATCTACAGTTCGAAATTATTTCAGATTTATACATTATGCTTCGGTTTATGGTACACTTCTGTGCAATTCAGTAGAATTCAATAGTGGAAAGTTGCGAAAAATAATCCGAAAACAAAACCACTAGCTCTGAAAATGCCATTAATGGTACCAAAATTGTAATCATTGTTTAGACACAAACAATGAAAACCAAAATATTTTTGTATTTGGTATGTTTATGAGGGTGTAATTATGTTCCTAACTCAAATTATTATTTGCTAAGTGTGATTTCATAATCTATAACGTGTTTAAGACAGATCAATATGTTAAAATACAAAGTAAACATATGCGACGATTTGGTTTATTGTTCAAATTTGTTGTGAAGATGAACATTGTAATTGTTCATCATGATCATGCCATAGATACATGCCACATAGGCGCAGTACGTTAATCTGGCTATTCTTTGGGTTAAGGGTTTGGGTTGATAAAGAAGCTCTGAAGTAGCCGGGTCAACGTACTAGGCTGATACATGTAATACTGTATTATCTATGATCATGTAATGCATACTCATAGACCTTAGTCTTAGTACTTAGTTGAATGATGCCCACTATCTACACAGAGAGAGAACTGTGAAAAACTTTAGCTATAATATGGTAGTCATCAGTATGCATGTGCTGTAGAAAAATAATATGTTATTGTTGACACAAAGCCCCAAGCGGCTTTATGAACTTTATCATCAGAGGCATTCAGAATGATGATAAAGCCACGTTTTTCTTTCTACTTTGAAGGGACTATCCCGATAAGAACAGAGTCTCAAAAATTAAAGTCCGAGTATTTATGAAATTTATGGACCAAAATATAGAGGCATGGTGTATTTACCTTGTCTCAAAATTTCAGCTCAAAATATTGAGTCGTTTGGACGTGAAGGTCAACACTGCTTATCCGGACACGTAACCCTTTTAAGATTTCGGATCAATTTTTTCATTGGGTGACCTGATAATCGATTCCCGTTTCTTGAGAGGTCTATACAGTGAATGACCCATGTACTGTACTTGATAACTAAAGGTAAATTTTACCTACATATTATTTTTATAGAAAAAAGTCTGGTTTTATCCAGATACTGTATAATACAAGGGTCTCCATTTCCAGATGAAGACTGCCAGGTTTAAGTTATTTACAAGCATATCACAAATGTCGAGTTAGTTGGTCGGCCTTAGGTAATGGGTTTTAATCAATTTTAACACAAAATTAAAGTTACATTATGGGAGATAAGATAAAGAGATGGCAGTTCTCACTACAATAGTTAAAAACTAGATAGTGTAAAGATAATTTGCTGAAAATTTCAGTCAAATTGATTCACTATTAGCCGAGAAAAAAGCTGTTGAAATATTCATAGCCTCGGTCATCATTACTCAAATCATTAATATAAACGGCATAGTCTCGATTATCCACTTGATTGATTTAATTATCAACCGCCATTAAGCGGCATATACGATTTTAATCTGCCAACACAGTTAGCTTTTGGTTGTTAATCGGGCTATTGACCAGTTATAATTCGGAACAGAAATTTGCTTCCATTAAAGCAGAATCAAGTGGAATTAGCTCTAATTAAACGAAACACTGCAAGGAGTATTAAAATACTAGTACTACAATCTGACATCTATTTAACTATATTATTATCTATTCCTTTTCAGATACCAGTACCATCAATGGAGTAAATCTTCAAGACATATGAATATTGTGTTTTCTTGATTCTTGATTTGAGATTTACAACAATAGAATCAAAATATGGGGAGTGGAGTACCACTCCTAAATGAATACAAGCAGGAATTTTTATGGAAAAGATTTCCACAAACAGTGTTGGGAGGTCCCAAGCTGCGTTTAGGCTACGATGCTCCTGCCTATGTGTACTTGAATCAAATTTTCTTATGGATCATGCCATGGCTGATAGGTGGTATTTTTACATTAACAATAGAACTATCCTATAGTGATGACATTCTGAAGAATAATCTTGTCTTGTTCTGTAGTGTTTATGGAGCTTGCATGTCAATATTTGTTCTTTTGATACAAACCTTCAGCTCAATTCAGCATGCAAAACAGAAAAATGATGTCAAATTTATAAAGAAACATAATTTGTTATCAGAAGAAGATGAAGTAGAATTTGATTCATGCTGTGGTTCAGAAACAGTTCATTTTGTAATTCCACCCAAAAGTTTTAAGATAAATATTTTGCTACATGCTCTGATATCAGGGATGTTATGTGGACTATCATTTTGGTATTTGCTACCATGGAGTTTAAACATACTCTTCTATTATAACTATGGAGCGACTGCTGTTTTACACATGTTGGGTTGGTTAACTGTTTGTGTAGCTCAGTACCCATTGACAACTGGTTCACCACCAGAACCAGCTATGTATAGAACTATGGATGTATGGGAGTTATCTCCAATAACAAGACCCTTTTATGCACTTCTGTGTATTGCATTTCATATTGTACATGTATATGGGTATGTATACTGGAATTCAACAATCTAGTTAATTTGACTGCTTAATTCAAATCTAATGCAGAATCATACTTACATGTATTCTTATACTTTATGAGTTGGTGTTATGATGGTACCAAACAATTCTAGTATTTTAAACTACAAACTGTGTATTAATACATTTAATGATTTTGACTGTACTGTTATTTCAAGATATTTTCAAGTATGTTTAAATTGATAATTTTTATTTCAGGAATTACTCTGAGTTTATGCTGACTAATCAGATATTACATGTAGTGTTTGTGTGTTTACCAGTATTGTGGATATGTGGAGTTTTACCTCCAGTAGACTGTTTATTTCTATGGTTATTAGAACAAGTTCATATATTTTTATTAGGAGGATCTCCTATGGCTTCAGATGCAAGGTATGACTACATGTACACGCAATCACAATTTATGAAGTCAAAATGCACAAAATACAAAAGCAATACCGGTAGTAGAAAATTGTGAAATGAGATGAAATGATGGTTTGACGTCCTTCTGTTCGGCTCATAAACTGGGCTAATGAAGATGGTCCTCAGTCATACAGTGTGCTATGAGGGAAATTTTGCCCGGGGAGCGGCACTACAGCCTACTCTTATATCGAATTCCAACTGCCAAGGGATCTTTTACATGCATGCCAATGTGTATACGGGACCTCAGTTTTTTGTCCCATCCGAATGACTAGGCAGCTGTCCTTGTCATGTCCTCCGTCTTGCATTACTGACAAGGAGAAACCACGCTGGAAAATCTGGATGGACTTTCTCGGCCAATGCAGCAAATCGAACTCCCTACCTCCAGGCGAGCGAGCCAGCGTCTTACCCACTTAGCCACGTGATCCCCTAGAAAAAATTGTATATCTAAACAATAATGAAAATATATTTTACTATTTATTTATTACAGACTACTTTGTATGCTGGTATTATCTACTGGTGTGTATTTGGCAGCCTATTTTATTCCTGTCAGTGTAGGAAATGTAGTTGTGTGTGCAAGCATGGGATATATTTTAAGTACCGATCTAGGTGGACTTGGAAGTGAGCTATGGATATTCTATCAAACTCATACAAAGAACAAAGTTTCTATTGGCTCACAGAATAAAGCCATTAATTCTACTCCAAGTATTAAGGGTTTCTTGTGGTCATGGAATTTATCTACAGTGTTCTATCACTTTATCATGATAGTAATCGTAGGTGTGGAAGCTGGTCTTTTAACCTATGATACTACAATTTTAAATAGTGATTTAAAAGGTGTGCTGGGTTATATTATCGTAGGACTTTGTATAGTAGAGAAGATATTTCGTGAATCTCAATCAGTCTATATATTTTTTGGATTAGTTCGTAATTTTATATTTCCACCAACAGTCCAAAGAGGTAGAATTTTTGCTTATAGAAAGAAACAGTTAATTCCTCTTGGTTTGATAAGACGTCTTGTTGTGAATTGGGGTAAGTACATGTAGATCAGTTAATTTGGCTTTTGAAACTAAATTGCTGACTGCACAAACACTTTTATTTAAATTTTACTTGAAACTGAATTAATTTTGGTCTTTGAAGAGATGACTGAATGTTTGCTACATTGAAATAAATAAAACTTTGAATATTTTTTTTTTTTTCCAGTTGGTCCATTTGTGATGGTGGCTTATTTGTCATTAACAGTAATACAAACTGATGTAAAAGCGTTACAACTTTCTATTTCAATATGGTATATATTTGGAGTAGTTCGAGCATTTAGAGCTGTAAGTTTTCTAATTTGAGAATACTCTATGCTTACTATAAAATTGGAATACATGTAATAAAATTGTTATTATAAATGAAGAATGAATTGTACATGTCTGTGTGTACGAAATTTAACATTTATGAGCAAGATTATTAATGAAATTTTCTGTATCAGTCAATTCAATTAATGATACACTAAAACTTTACTATAGTGCTGTTTGCTGTAAGACGGGTTGTGTATAAGATGCAGTTGGCTATAAGGCAGATTTCAACATACACTGTATGGCGGTATCAACATGCCCCAAAATGCATTACACTGAGTATCTGTATTGGGTTTATTTTTCAGGTATGGCAGAGTACAGTTAATGCTTTATTAGAGATGTCTGCAGTTCATCTTATTGTGATAACGTTGACAAATAACAGTATTATCATGTCACTTCAGCCACCAATACTGTTACTAATAATAGGCATGAGCAGAGATCGCTGTTTTCAACTTCTCAATAAACTTTATTTCTTTTTCACACTCCTGCTTTCCTCTTGGCTCGATAAAAAGCAACGCCGTAAATCAACTGCTGTTGTCATTTTTCTCTCTTTTCTTTTCTTTCCCGTTGTCATGGTGATCCTATCTGTAGCAGCCATATTGTCTTCTCCTCTACTGCCTTTATTTACCTTGCCACTGTTTTTCATTGCTTTTCCCCGGCCATCCAGATTTTGGCCTGAGTCAGTTGGTGCCTCAGCTAATGCTTGCTCTGATTCTGTCTATTATAAACAGTTTGCTCCTGTCTTTGCCAAAGCTCTGAGGAAAATGTTTGCAAATGGTAGTCTAGGTGAGAAATAAATTAATTTTTATACCCCCATGCATAGGTGTTACATGTACTGCTATCCCTGAACACTTGTAAATTATCTACAGGTTATTGAGGTTAGAGTAGGCCTAATTGAGATGTGTTTTTCAAACTTAGCAGGGCATTTTTTGGCTTAGGAGAAACCCTCTTCTGAATTGTGAAATGTTTAGAGTTATTGCCCCATTTACCGAAACAGTAATGGAGGATGCTCGATTCACAGTCCAGAACGTCCCGAATTGACAGAATTGCAATCGAGTGACATGGAAGTGAGTCCTGTCACATCACAGTTCTGCCAGTCCCGACAGCTGAGGTGGTGTGAGTGGAATAGTGACGTATTTTAAGTAACAAATATGTTTCAGCTGCAATGATTGGTTGAGATATTTTTTATGCAGTCGGCACATGCGTTGTACTCCGAAATTCTCCTTTTCACTCGATTGACACTATTTTTGGAATTGAGATAATTTTAATTCCGGAACGTTCAATCGAGTACGCCCATACTCTGTTGGTTTGAGGTTTTTAGATTTTGGCTAAGGAGAAACCCTCTTCTGAATTGTGCAATGTTCAGAGTTATTGCCCCTTTTACCCAAACCTAGTGCATAAATGTTCTACAGGTCGGGGGTTTTCAGATTTTTGTTTCCCATCAACATGTACTGTCACTTATCCAAAGGACTTCAAAGTTTTTTAAAACTTGTTTTGTTATTTTAAAATTTTGAGCGCGATTTACCATGTCACCATTACCATAAGCAGATTAAAACATTATGATAATGAGACATTTCACTCCTAAAAAATTGCAGAGATGAGGAAAATTGTGAGTTTAATATAGGATAATAATGACTTATTGCCTTACAACAGGCAGTTTTTGGTCCTTTAGCAAATTGATTTAATAATGTATAATTTGATACTTTCAGGAGAGGCTAAACCTGGGAATCATTATATGGTAAGATTTCAAGATCGCCTGGCATGGTTTACAGTATTAGAAAGAGGTGCTACTTATTGTACTGTAAACGTGAAAGGTCTAGAACTTCAAGAGACGTCATGTCATACAGCAGAGGCGGCGCGAATGGATGACATCTTTGAACTGGCCTTTGAGAGAGATAACATAGGATCATGTGGTCTTAATGCATATCCTTTACATTCTTTGACGCCTGTTGATGCTATAGGTGTGCAGACATATTCTGATGCCAGGAATGTACTTACAGGAATTATAGACTCCCCGGACAGTCTCGCAATAACAATGTCGTATTTTGTTAAAAGTTTAACTTGGATAATACTCCATCACGTTAATAAGCAAAAGATTAAAGAGAACAAAGAAACTGAAAGACAGAAGGAAAAGGCGGTGGCCAGAAAAGAGAAAGAATATTTAGGCATTGAAAAAAGAAGTTCCGTCAGGAAATCAAAGGGAGAAATAAATCATAATAATCAAAAATCTGATTTAAACAACCACAAGAGTCGACATACTTCTATCACTCAGATGCAAGAAGTAAAATCTACTATTAAAAATGATTTGACAATGGTTGACACAGATTCTCGACCTGTCTCTGCAGTTTCTGCTAAAAAGAAGCGTAAACCATCTCAAACCTCCTCTATTCACAGCTTTACAGACAGTATTTGGTCAGATGATTTTGAGGTAGAGAAAATAGAAAAAAAGAAAATAAATGTTATAAATTCGTCCAGGAATCTGAACACCCCAAACACAAGGAGCAAGATGTCTGCTTCTCCTGTAACCGAAACACCCCGTCAAAAGTCCAAGACAGCTTTCGATGATGAAATTGATGATTTGTTAGAAGATATGACTTTTGGTATGCCGGTCGTGGATGCACACAGATCAAGCAAAATGGCTGAACCCTTGTTTTCTAAGCCTGTTTCAAACAAGAGAACCCAATCTAACAACCATATCTATAAGCCAGTTACAAACTTAGCTGGTTCACCTGATTTTAAATGTCAGTATTCAGCTCATATCAGTTTACCTATTAAATGGAGGGAATTACCTATAGAATACTCACAGTTATCTCGTCATATCAGTCAATTTCCTACAGATTGGTATAAACATGTTCTATCACAACTTGATTGGTCTGTTATAAGTTGTCCAGCAGAAAAAGTAGCACTAGAGGTGGCCGCCGATGATGCTTTAACTAATTGCTATTCTCAATTAATTATGGCATGTTTTTCTGGATTTGATTTTCAAAGTAAGTAATGGAATGTGTTCTTGTCTATTTGTTAAAATAAACATACACCAAGATTATTAGATGGTGTTAAATGAGGGGGTCCTTCAGTTTCTATATTCTATAAATCCTGTGAGCTACCGTTCCAAGTGCTACCCTTGATTAAAGAATTCTTTAGTGCTGTCATCAATACTACAATATCTTTTAGTATAGCTTAAAAATGACATTGTCTTTAGTAAATCAGTCAAGTTTGTTTATTTTTTACCATATTCAGTTAAATATATTATTAGAATATAGAAACTGATGTACATGTAGATCTGTTTTCTTGGATATCAAATGTTTTGTGAGATCTTTTAGAAGATTGTCTTACTTGATGCACTTAACATGTATTTTGTTTATTTTAATAATGTCTGCAGAAGATAATTATTAGTTCTGGTGGCATACTGTTTGTGGTTAAACTCACTGTGAATGACTAATGTAGTTCTTGAGAGCGCCCAAACAATTGACTTTTTACTGAGGCAGAACTACACGAATAAGACCAATATTATAGTTTTATTTATGTCAAGAATGTAATGATGTATTAATCATCCAACTAATATCATAATTGTCTTGTTTACTCTAAGGTAAATATGGAGGAGCTAATAGTCTGTATAAAACATATATTGGTGATGTGCCGTGGAATGCAATGGTAGATTGGCTAGCCGAGGAAAAAGAACTTTATGGCTTAGTTATCAAGGCATTTAGGTACTAATTTTGTATATTTAAATTCCCAGTAAAAATCTAATTAAATAAACGAACTGTTCATATTCTAAACAGAATTTACTGAAAAAGCACCTTTAGCCTTAACCCTTTCACTGCAGGACTCAAAATGGGTTAAATAATGAACAGTGTCAAGTTCAAAATGGCTGTTATAATTAGAAATGAATGTATACATTCACCCCCCCCCCCCCAAAAAAAAAACAAACAAAAAAACACCAGAAGAAATGGTTATAGACCTTTTATGTAATTGGGGGTGGGAATATACTTTACTCTATCACCCAGCTTTCGTTGATAGTACAACTATAAAGTCTCGTGGAATGAAATATGAAGAGAAAGGGTTAATGCCTCAGAAGACCTAATCGTAATAATGATAATGTAACAATAAATGTAAAAGAAATACAGCACCAAATCAAGGATTTTAGATTAACAAATAAAAAGTCCAACCCAGTCACACGAAAACAAGTTGGTTGCAATTTCCTGGTAAAATTTATTAATACATGTACCGCTTGTATTAGAAATATCTTGATTTGATACTTTTATTACATGATGTAATTGTATTTTAAGATATGGGTTTAAGTTAATGATTGATCATATGATAATGGGCGACATTAGTAGTCATGAAGAATTAACTGAGTATTTACAAGATTATGATGATAACTGGTACATCGGTTTGGAGACAGAAGATGATTGGAGAAATGGCATCGTTGATAACAAACATAATTTATTCTCACTTGGCCATAACTCCATCCAGGTTAGAACTTATTTATATTCTCAATATTTATATATTCTGATGGTATACCAAACATATATCAGGAGTCCTTACTCATTTGCTCAGATTCACTTACATGTATAGGTGATACATGTACTTGACTTAACGTTCTAGAACTGAGTTACTCAAACCTACAAATTGCGACAGTTGCGTTAAAAAACGGGATATGAGGCTATAAAGCCTGCTCTGACTGAATAAAACAATTTCTGTTTCTGACAACAGCTGAAACATGTTTTCTTATTTCACTAGTCTGTTAAAACCACGTTTTTTAATTGACAGAATAACATGTCAATTGATCTATTTCCATTCTGTCAATTCAAAATGTCCTGGACTCAGTCATGTTCCCCCCCCCCCCCTGTTATTTAAAACAGTTTAATACATGTACATTTGTATTAGCTAACTCGTTTCAAAGTTGAGCTTTGTGACTATGTACAGGTCATTATATATACCGGTATATAAAGAATTTTGACTTGATGATCTACAGCTTTCGTACATAGCATTAGACATGTAGTCTGATATTATACAGGGGGATCTCTAACGTTATTGAATGTTTAAAAGACAATACATTGGTAAGTTTAATACTTGCATGAAGTACAAATGTAAGACCTTCAGGATCAATTTTGTATACTGTGAAATAACGATATGATGTCTCAACATTCAATAAAATTAACACATTAACCCTACTATGAAAACTCTAAAATATAATATAAACTAAATTCTAAACTACAACAATAAAACATACTGCATATTGACGGATTAACAACTTGACGACAAATCCAAGCCTTTTTTCAGGCATCCTTTAAGATTGATGAAAATTTTCCAGTTATGATTTATTAATTATTTAATGATAACAATTATTTTTGTAGGGAACATACAACAGTAGAGTGCTGTCCCTTCAGGAAGTAATGGTTCACATTGGTCGTTTAAATGAAGAAGTAGTAAAAGGACAGTGGGCTAATCTCAGTATGGAACTATTATATCTGACCAATGATGATGAAGAACGTTACAGTATTCAAGCTCATCCAACCATATTAAGAAATCTGACAGTTCAAGCGGCTGATCCACCATTAGGTTATCCAATATTCTCTTCACGCCCAATCTCAGTTCCAACATTGTAACCATTTTAAAGGTGAAAACAACAATATATTGGCCAGTTTAAGAAAAAATTAGTAGTGTACCATCTAAATTACATCTGCTCAGAATTTGCTACCGTGGTAAAAAAGATTTTCACTCAACAACCGATTTCAATACTACTTAAATTTATCCTAGAAAAAGAGGAGGGAAAAAAAATTGTGGCAAAAGCAATGGAAAAAGCAATGAATCAGCCTCTGTCCATCTAGTTTCGGCTCATTTACCATACCTGTTAGAAAATCTTTTGCATTCATGCCTTTAACCATGATATTCTCATAAATATACAAACTTGCTGATTATTCATATATCTATTAAATAGCTGAATAGTTTCCCCACTAAATCAAAAAAAATAACAAATGGCACTGATGGCGATCGCTGTCATTCAATATATTATACATTTCTCCTAGACCATGAAAGAAACATATACAGCTTGACAAATATGATGTATGATGTACGCATGAAAATATGCAATCTATAAGCCATTATTAGCAATAGTAATCACTATCAATACATAGCAATGAACTCTCAAGACATTCTTGCAATACCCTGGACGAGGGGTCAAGTAATAATGTCGTACCTTTTAGAAAGACAACAAACAATGTCTAGGCTTTGTTTATGGCTGTATTCAGCACCGACATTAAAGCTTTTAATTTTTTATTGAACAAACGAAACTGGTAATAATAGACTTATTACTGACTCAAGATGATATTGGAGCGGTGCATGTGGATAATAGCACATTATTCACGATTGTTTGGATAATATTGAGCACATTATTAACGATTGTTTTGACAATCACAAAAATTGATCAAAAAATTTAAAATAACAATTTAGAATTTTTTAAATAACAGTATTTGAATTCCCTGTTTGTATTTTCTCTTCATTAACAATGTAGAGATGTTTCACTGTAAAATTAATTTATGTAATTGCCTTAGTTTACAGTATAGTTATGAAATTGCTATTCACCCACAATTTATTTCACTTTTCTATTTATTTATTTATGCTCAATTTATTTTTTACCGTCCATGTCAATAATATGACAACAACTGCTGCTATTTATTCCCACCTAAAAACAATCAGAACAAATATTTATAAGCTAGAAAAATAACTCATTTAAAAATGTTAAAGGAGAAGTCTCACATTTCACTGGGTCCTCTGGGATGAAAATAGGGGCAGGGGTATGTGTGTGTGTGGGGGGGGGGGTGCGAAAAGGTAAAGAAATAGCATTTTTACCCTTTCTAAAAGTTTCATCTAATAGGGATTATGTAACCCTTTTTAGAGCATGCTTTTCCAATTTATTTCTGGGTACTATTAGTAGGCTTTGCCAAGGGGTATTTAAAACACAACAATAACTTTGAAATTTAAAGAGTTTGTAACAACAGGAAGTTTGTGTTATTTGAAAAAACTTATCATAGAACTTCTGGTTACAGCTTAGGACTGGGTTTTTAAGAATTTTCCATACATATTTTGCCAGTTTCATTTATGTATCTGGGATTTCTCCTTTAAAGTTTAGCATCAACACCACCTTCTATGTAACATATATAGAAGTTAACAATGAACAATGATCACCTACATCATATCATCACGCGTCATATTATTTAAATGAAAAAATGAAAGTGCTTTGTTACATTTTTTTGGTCATCCATCAGAAAGTTTCAGCCTCTGTACTTATTTTGTATTTATTTAAGTGTGAACTGTATGTTTATATTGTTATATTACACAAAAGTGAGTATGAATGTTTTAACACTTCTACTTTTGCTGTGATTTCATTTAAAATTTAGTGTTACAGATACTAAAAATAGACTGAAAAGTTACTGTATGCATAAATTCTTGTGATGTTATATCCAGTAATAAATTGATTATAATGTCATTTGTCTGCATGTTTGTAAATTGTTTGTACATGTATACATTTCTATAAAGAAGACCATAGGTTCTAGTTATTTGATTGAATACCTATAAATTGTACATACTGTGTACTTTAATTAATGCTGTCAGATAAAATACGATATATTATCTACAGTTAGAGAATAGAAATGATTTATTTATGAAATGAAAGCAGCGAGGTTGTATTAGTAATTTTATGATCATGCATAATTCTGAACAAGCATTATTCAGTTGATCAGCCCTTTTTTAAAATGATATAGGCTACATTTTAGATTTCAAATAAAATAAGGTAGTATATTTTAATAAGTAATTTCTTGCTGGATAAGACAATTTTAGACAGGAAAAGCCCCAGTTCACATTTTGGAAAGGATCTCTTCAATTATTCTTAAGAAGTTTCCAAAAGGTTTTTTGGGTGTAGTTATTACTGTAAAAGAAATCATTTTGAACTACAAATCCACAAAGTTTTATATTATGTGCAGTTTGATTTGGGTGGCTGTATTTAGGTTCAACATGTTTCAATAAAACTTGTAAATTATATTGTGCATGTATCTGCATAGGAAATACAGGCTTCTATCTAATTGTACTTTTTTAAATTTTGAGGTCAATAAAAAATTAAGTAGTCAGTTTGTAATGTAGACATACCTTCAAGAAAACTTTATTCATTTGATATTTTATTATGTGCATTTTATTATACACTGTTTGTTTGAATTTAATAATCGAATGGAGGATTCCATTTAATGATCTGAAATAATATACTGAATATTGTCATTAAAGTACAATGTAATTGCAAGTATCATTGAATATTAGTTTGGTTTGGCTTGATTTTAAAATGTGCCAAATTGTTAGATTTATAAGAAGCTGATTTCCAATTATTCTTGTCCTAAAACATTGTATTTGAATGTTAATATTCACTATACTAACTTGACTGTGATATAAATGTTTGTGTGTCTTCTATTTATTGTATTATAATATTGTAAAGACCGATTCCAACTGGCATTAATTGAAAGGAATATCACATTTGGTGAATCCTGTTTGATCCCTCAAACTATAGTATCGTGTTATAATCAAGCTTTCAACATGTTGTATTGGTCAATCCCACAAGGCATTTTTGCTTGTTTTGTCATATATATTTGAATGCTCATTCTTGATTGCAATTGCAATTTTTGATTTAACTGAATGACTTGTATGGGAACACTATAAATGTTGTTGGTTGAAAGGTCTTTCGATTGAAAATTAATTTGATACAATTGATACCAGTAGGAATCGTGCTTAAGTCTTTTGTTCCTTTAAAACATAAGCTTATTTGTACATATATTTGTAATGTAAAACAATATTTAAGTCTATGTTGCTAATGGATTAAGATGGAGAAATTTTTAACTATTCCATTTATCAATAATTATAGAGATTTTGTTTGGTTTGTAAACTAATTAGTTCATTCAGTCAGTGGTTGAACAAAGACATGGATGCAAATATTTTGAGCCCTGAGTAAATCACACATAATGAAAAAAATAGCCATTCCTTGAGAGTTGTTAGGTTTTTGGAATTCTATGTATATGCTGTATCATGACATGTCAATTTATGTGTAATTTGCATCAACCAGTGGGTCAATAGGCCTATAACTAGGTAAACATTTCATATAAGATAAGTAAGAACTGAGACAGTGTTGAAAAATGACTACTGTAATTTATATATTTGTTTTCTGGTTTGCTCCTTTTAAAGAAAAGCGATAATATTCATTATTCGTTGATATACATGTATACAAACACAAATAAATAGAGAATACGTATCTTAGTCCAAAAAAAAAAAATAATTATGGTAATAAAATGTGTTGAATCCAGTTGATATTTTCATTTTATAATTTGAACTGGTTTGATCTCCTTATACTGAAAATATATGAAATCCATGGTGCACAGGTGGTTAGGTTATTCAATGAATATTCAAGCAGAGAAAGAGAGTGTCTATTCCTTAGACCCAGCTAAAAATTAAAGCTCCCCTTGATTGCAAATCAGCACTCAGTGGTAGACAGGGCTCGATTAATCATGCATTGGGCCTCTGGCTGAAAATTTCATGGGGCCCTTGCATCTAGGGGTGACTATTGTTGGTAATTTTCACTATTGCGATAGTATTGCTATTGGGCAAACAGCTATTGCAATACTATTACTATTGGGGATGAAATTGCGATAATAATGGACTATTGCGATAGTTTGATCTGTTTATTAGTTTAGGTTTAAAAAAAATTGTCATGTATACATTTATTATAACATTTAATCAAACTAAAAATTTTGAAACACTAGAAAGTTCCAGGTAATGTTGGATAATATAATACAAGTAGACTCCTAATAATATAACGGATGCGCATACAACGGGCAATCGCTACGGACACAACAGTTTGGTCCTGAATTTTGTAATTAAAAATTTCTTGTTTTCAAAGTCTTTTTATAACGGACACTCTATAACGGACAATCGTTTATAACAGACAATTTCACTGGTCCCTAATCCACAAATCAATGAAAGAGTCCATTTTTATAAATGACTCTCGAATAAGCAGAACAAAATAATGATATTGCTGATTATATTATCGGTGACTGGAATACTTTTCCCAGAAAATAACCATACTGATTTTTAGTGTTGTCACAATTACAAAATTCTTGAATCGGGTAATCGCCTCGCCAAAAATCGTATCGGTTGGGCTTTGTAAGACATTCCCGCATTCTGACTTAACCCTACTGCTTTAACTGCTAATTAAAAATCCAGTACTGGCAATAGATTACAATTCACTAGGTCAACATCTCCCGCCCGTAAATCAGTACATAATATTTTAACACGGATATCGACACAAGACTGTGCAGATAAAAACAAAAACAACATGTGTCTTCTAAAGGTACAGCAAAAGGGTGGGGGCGAATAGAAGAGCCTCCTAGCATGTATCTCAGGTACACGGTAACGTCGCATTCTGATTGTGTATTATAAATAATAAAGTACATTGGTTTTTTTTCTTTATATTATATAAAATTGTATATTATTGATATTAAATTGGTAGTTTAGTAACTTGTAAAAAGGCATAGCCAACTTTCCTGTCATATGCAGCATGCTTTCAGCATGTCTGTTATTGGCGTACGTGACCATTTTCAGCTTTTTCGCGCCAAAATCAACCATTTTACACATTTCTTAATAAGCCATGCCTAATATGGTAGACGAAGATTTCCATGTGACATTAAGTCATTAAGATCGCGTAACGCTATTTTAGTGATAACAGAGCTCTTTGTTAAAAATCCAGAGTACTTTTGAGTGAATTCGAGCCATTTTTATACGCCCACATTTTCATGTGGACGTATATTGTCGTCGCCCCTGTTCGTCCGTCCGTCCGTCCACAATTGTTTGTGAACAGTCTACAGGTCACAATTTTTATCCGATTTCAATGAAACTTAAAATATAGGTTTATCACCCTAAGATCTCGGTTCCTTTCGATATTGGCATGTATCGGACCGTAACTTCATGGGTTATGGCCCCTGATTGTACGAAAAATCACGTTTTTTAGCTTGTGAACAGTGTAGAGGACACAATTTTGAACCGATTTGGATGAAACTTGAAATGCATGTTTATAAACCAAAGATCTTGGTTCCTTTCGATATTTGCGCCAATTGGATCGTAACTTCCTGAATTATGGCCCCTGATTGTCCGAAAAATCGCCCTTTTTAGCTTGTGGTCCCTCTGGAGGTCAAAATTGTTATCCGATTTAAAAAAACCGTTTGATTATATCACCGTTCCATGGTTATGAAGGTTGAATTCGAATTTCGTCAAAATCGGACCAAAATTGACGGACAAAATGGCCGCCATTTGTACGCGAATAGTGTGAAAATATGTTATATCAAGGTTGTGAACAGTGTAGAGGTCACAATTTTGAACCGATTTGGATGAAACTTGAAATGCATGTTTAAAACCCAAAGATCTTGGTTCCTTTCGATATTTGCGTGAATCGGATCGTAACTTCCTGAATTATGGCCCCTGATTGTCCGAAAAATCGCCCTTTTTAGCTTGTGGTCCCTCTGGAGGTCAAAATTGTTATCCGATTTAAAAAAACGTTTGATTATATCACCGTTCCATGGTTATGAAGGTTGAGTTCAACTTTCGTCAAAATCGGACCAAAATTTACGGACAAAATGGCCGCCATTTGTACGCCATTTGCCCTTTTTAGCTTGTGGTCCCTCTGGAGTTCAAAATTGTTATCGGATTTAAAAAAACGTTTAATTATATCACCGTTCCATGGTTTTGAAGGTTGAGTTCGAATTTCGTAAAAATCGGACCAAAATTGACGGACAAAATGGCCGCCGTTTGTAAGCAAATAGTGTGAAAATATGTTATATCAAGGTTGTGGACCTTATAGAGGTCACAATTTTGAACCAATTTTGATGAAACTTGACATGTATGTTTATAACCCAAAGATCTTTGTTCCTTTTGATATTTGCGCTCATCGGATCGTAACTTCCTCAATTATGGCCCCTGATTGTCCAAAAAATCGCCCTTTTTAGCTTGTGGTCCCTCTGGAGGTCAAAATTGTTATCCGATTTAAAAAACCATTTGATTATATCACGATTCCATGGTTATGAAGGTTGAGTTCAAATTTTGTGAAAATTGGACCAAAATTGACGGACAAAATGGCCGCCATTTGTACGCGAATAGTGTGAAAATATGTTACATCAAGGTTGTGGACCTTATAGAGGTCACAATTTTGAACCGATTTGGATGAAACTTGACATGTATGTTTATAACCGAAAGATCTTGGTTCCTTTCGATATTTGCGCCCATCGGATCGTAACTTCCTGAATTATGGCCCCTGATTGTCCGAAAAATTGCCCTTTTTAGCTTGTGGTCCCTCTGGAGGTCAAAATTATTATCCGATTTAAAAAAACGTTTGACTATATCACCGTTACATGGTAATGAAGAGAGAGTTTGAATTACGTGAAAATCGGACTAGAATTGACGGACAAAATGGCCGCCGTTTGTACACGAATGGTGTGAAAATATGTTATATCAAGGTTATGGACCCTATAGAGGTCACAATTTTGAATCGATTTTGATGAAACTTGACATGGATGTTTATAACCGAAAGATCTTGGTTCCTTTCGATATTTGCGCCCATCGGATCGTAACTTCCTGAATTATGGCCCCTGATTGTCCGAAAAATTGCCCTTTTTAGCTTGTGGTCCCTCTTGAGGTCAAAATTATTATCCGATTTAAAAAAACGTTTGACTATATCACCGTTACATGGTAATGAAGAGAGAGTTTGAATTACGTGAAAATCAGACTAGAATTGACGGACAAAATGGCCGCCGTTTGTACACGAATAGTGTGAAAATATGTTATATCAAGGTTGTGGACCCTATAGAGGTCACAATTTTGAATCGATTTTGATGAAACTTGACATGTATGTTTATAACCCAAAGATCTTGGTTCGTTTCGATATTTGCGCCCATCGGGTCATTACTTCCTGAATTATGTCCCCTGATTGTACGAAAAATCACCCTTTTTAGCTTGTTGTGCCTCTGGAGGTCACAATTATTATCTGATTTTAAAAAAAAAAACGTTTGATTATAAAAACCAAACAAATTCTAATGATTTTCTGATAATTCCTTAATATGCGACAACTCTTGTTGACTGCCCGGACGATTTGGCTGCTGTGTGGGCGTATGTTTCGTTGCCTGGCAACCTATTTTTACTTTCGCTATTACAAACTATCGAAACTATCGATAGTTTGCTTGACTATCGCAACTTTTATCGATAGTCAAACTATTTCGTTGCATCGATTGTTCGATATATCGTTACACCCCTGCTTGCATCAACAGTGAAACGGTACAACTAGGCGTATTCTGGCATAGGCCATAGGCTCCCTGGCGGCCTTACCACCCCCTTTGTTCAGTAACACAGTTCAGCTCAGAATGTAGGCCTCATTACACTCGACCTAGGTTCAGAGCTGAACTTCAGTAGCACTAGTTCAGCCCTGAACGTCGGTCTCATTACACTCACCCTGAACGTCCACATGGATTGACACCCCATAGTTTAGCAGTGACTAGTTGCCCAGTAAAAATGACTGGGGCTCCAATTATTTTCGACATTGATTGAATGGGGCAGTCCCTGAACGTTCGGGGTGAGTGTAATGAGACCGACGTTCAGAGCTGAAATACAGTAGCACATGACATATTTATTTATGATCGGAAAGAAAATCTTTTTACAAACCAATTTTGGGGCCCCAGACTGCAGCACCCGCATAGGGCCTACCCCCCCCCCCCGGGCCTTTCCACATGCACTTTAATCCGGCCCAGTTGGTAGTAAACATGTTAGACCCTCCCCTCATGCCAAATTAAATAAATATGGTACGGTAACACATTTATCATTTTATAAAAAAATCAATCAAACGTGGCATAAGCAGAAAATTATGCACACCATTAAACGTACAGTGATGTAAAAAGAAAAATAAAACAAATGAAAAGGGAAATCACTCTGCTGATTATTTTCGTAGCAGACAAATACTTCCGGGTGAAGTAATTTTTCTAAAAGTGACAACATGGTCGGTGCGTTTCCCATCGTCAAACTTGGCTATTTAGCATTAAAACAAATTAGTAAACCGATTGCCAATGCTTTAAAAAGTAGGGCTAAATCAAGTCCTTTCTTTAGAAACTATGTGTGTATGCCACCTGCCCAGAGTAAGTATGATACTGGCTATTTTATCATGTCGATTGGGTCAAGTTGAAAATGAAAGTCATCAACAAAAGAAGAGGGACTCTTGCCCTTACTATGACGAGTAGGTCATCTAACCTTCAAGTAGATCTATCTAAAGTCTGATTTTCTTTTGTAAATTAAATCCTTATTTAGCTAAGAAAAAGTGGTGGGTTTTGTTGTTAGAAAATCTCAATATCACCCTGAATTGAATTCATTGATTGATATTGATAACACAAATTATTTGTCAATTTAAATCAACATTGATGCTGTGTGATCTTACCCAAAAAAGATGGTCTTCTGATATCCAATATTGAAGACAAACTAAACATTTTACCATTGGTAGTGGAGCCGTGTACCATAATGATAATGCGCTTCAGCTACATTTGAAATTTTAACAAGGGACTCGAAGAACGAGGCTAGAGTAGAGATCCTCCACCAAATTAAACGGTCTCGTCTTGCCATATTCATATCTGGAGAGCATGCGCAATATAAATACTATGTAGACTGGAATAACCAGATGCCAGAAATCAGCATAAGAATCAAGATTGAGATTTCAGCCATATTTTGCCGAACATAAAAGATTCGAAAATAAAGTAAAAATGGAAACGATTCAATGTAAATTATTTTACATACACTCATGTTAAAGTATTAAAGGCCTTGTGCCACATCTGTGTCAATTTCTATGATGGCTTACTATGGAACTTCAAACCAGTAACCATAAAGCCAAATTCATGTCAAAATTCAAAGGAGTGAATCGAAATAGTGACAGAATCTACCAGACAATCCCAATCAAATTGTGTCCTGAATAAATGAAATGAAATGAAAAGGAGTTTAAAATCCTACAGTTCTGTTTCAACTGGGTTATTTCGGAAATTTTGCCTGGACAACGGTGCTACAGCCTTCTCTTATATAATTCCAACTGCCAGGGATCTTTTAAGTGCACCCCGATGTGTACACAGGATCTCAGTTTTTTTCATGCCATCCAAATGACTACACAACTGTGTTTGTCAGGCCAAGAGGAAAGCACGTTTGAAAATCTTGATGAACTTTGTTGGCCAACACCGGGAGCGAACCTGCGACCTCCAGGCTAGCGAATCATCATCTCACCCACTAAGCCATCGGGGCTCCCTGAATAAATTTAACAAGCCAACAGTGAGGCTGATGTCACCCACCGAAATTCCAAAATAAATAGATGACACATATTAATGAACCGCACATTTAATTTTTTCAAAAGTATTGAGCAATCAAACTGATTATCAACTATAGACCAAGTTTCATCACTCTCTATCAGATAGAATCAAAGTCACAATGCATCGACCAATGACTGGTCAAGACTAAGACATTCACTTAATGAACATCTACATCAAGTTTAAACATCTACCTCTATTATGGCCATTGATTGTAGATACGAAAGATCGCCTATCTTTCTTTCTAGCTTGTGGTCCCTTTGGAGGTCACAATTATTAACAGATTTAAAATAACGTTTGATAATATTTGAAATGTAAGTTTATAACCCAAAGATCGCAGTTCCTTTCGATATCCGGGCACAATGGACCATAACTTCCTGAATTATGGCCCCTGATTGTATGAAAAATCATGTTTTTTTACATTGTGGACCCTATGGAGGTCACAATTTTATTCCGAATTAAAAAAAACGTTGGACTATATCCCCGTTACACATTGATGATGGTTGAGTTTGAATTTCTTGAAAATTGATAATTGAACAGCTAAAACCATTATATTAAATGTTTCGTATACTAAACGTTAGCATGGGGCAAAACAAATTCTAATGATTTTCTGATAATTACTTATGCGACAACTCTTGTTGACTGTCCAGACGATTTAGCTGCCGTGGGCGTATGTTTCATTGCCTGGCAACCTATTTTTTTTCTTTTGATAAGATGTTAAATAACCAATTTGAGTACATTTAGCATGGATTATAACCGTTCGGAAAATCTGTTTTTTTTTTAAAATGGAAATGACACACAATGACAGAGACTTTAAGTATTAAGGCTTAAAAATGATAATATTAGTATAACCACTTACCACGTGAAGTTTTTTATTGCATATTTTATTTTTCAATTTTCAGTATACCATTGGATGGATGTCAATGTTAGACTTAAAATAATGGGATTGGGTAAAGCAAAACATGTTGATAAACTCAGTGACTCCATGGCAATAGAACTAGGAGCAGAGATGTTAGGAGAATTCATCTTATTTACTTCAGCATCGATTATACTTTATATGGAATATTCACGTTCTGCGGCAAAAGAAGAACTAAAAGAACAGGCAATGTTACAAAAAGACTTAGAGTTAGAAAGACGTTTACAGGAATTAGGTTTAATTAGTGAAATGCAGGATGCTAAAATAAGGGAATTAGAAAGAATTGTTGGAGATTTAGACAGTAGAAATCTTAGTTTAGCCAGCAAATTATTTGGTAAATCAAATTGAAAATATTGATAGTTTGTGTATGTGTTGTAAGAATATACTATAGATGATACTGCGTTGATAAGAATTTTGAAATGGTTGTGTGATTTTTTTTTATAAATAATACCTAAAAAGTATTTTCAAATGAAATATAATGTGTTGTATAGATAACCTTTAACATGGATATTTCGCTCCTTTACTAAACTAAAATTTTATCTTAAGACTTAAGGTATAAACTCTAGAAATGTTCATTAAAATTTGAGTAAAAATGTAACTGAATAAACATAATATGGCCTCAAGTAAGTCATTGTAAAAAGTCTCAAAGGGCCCAATTCATGAAGTACACATAAATCAAGTATTTCACGTTACAAAACCTCTATTGAACTTACATGGTGTGTAAATATGAAATACAGAATAAATGGCAAATAGATATTACAAGACTATGCATATTTTAAAAAATCTATATTGAAAAAGATTCCTAACGTAATTTGTAGCCATTTTATGTTTCTATTGAGTTTTTTTATGGGAATGTAAAACTTTAACCCATAATACATTATATTGAATACCCTCCAGTTCCAAGATAAAAATCATTTCATACCAGTCTGGACAAGGTGAAATTACTGCTCCTTTAATTAGACTTCCTCAAACCATGTGATACAGGTGGTCTGGGGCAATGTATGGAACACTAGTTAATGATGGATTTTTTAATGGCTGTCATGTTCGGATTGATGATCATAGCCCTAATCCTGGCACTTTATTGACCACATGACTCACAAGTATTATGCTGTTTCCCTTAATTTGCTTATCTAGTTCACTGCAAATATTACTTGAGTTGGAAAATACTATATTTTCGAAAAGCTTTATAAATGCCTGTTTGTATAACATTTATAAGTTTATAATATAGTTAGTTTTTTTATGAACTGGAATAAAAAAACAAAACATTTACCTAATAATATTATACATGAAAGTAAATCATGTCACTAAACATGATGGTTATATTCGTTTGTAAATAGTATGCCTTAATTAGCTTTTATCTTAATTTTTACTTACTGTTTAAAGCTCCAATAGCATTTTTTTAAGTTATATTTTTAAAATGTATTAAAATAAAGCCCAAAAATAGATTGAACCTATAAACAGTCATACCTTGTTAAAGAATAATCCTATTAATCCTATAATTCAGTACTGCCAGTTGAGAAATTGGCAAAAATATCATTTTCAACTTCAAATTCAAACGTTTGAAGATGGCCGTCCATGGAGAGGAATGGGAAAACAAGGGAGGTAATTGAGTAACTATTTCCTCAATCACCCTGTGTCACCCATTATAATGCCCAAAAAATTTTGCCCAGGACCGTATAATAGTGAGTTGACAACCTTTTGAGCAAAAGACATAGAAATAATTATGTTTTAACTTTCTTAGAAAATGTGAAATTGGAACTTTAATAGATTCATTAATGGATATATATGCAAATGACAAAATGTTCTGCAGAATTTTTTTAACTCTTTTGGTTTTGATTACCAGTCAGCAAGTGTACCTAGTGGAAGAATTAAAAAGATTGACCATTGCTAGATGATGTAGGAAAGTTTGACTTGAGTGCAATAGTAGGAAGGAATGCAAAACTAGATTTGTATTCATTTTGTGTAACAGTCACCTGTGAAAAGTAACAAATATACACCCACTAGAAGCAGCTGACAAAAATTCTGACCAAAAGAGCCTAAAAAGGTGGAGGAGACAGAGACAGTTACCCTGTGAAAAATCTTAGCGCAACTCAACATTTTCAAAAACACCTGAGCAAGTAAGAAAAATCTGACATACACGTTGTATGGTAGAATTAAAGACATATGATGGCATGGACAGGGGAGACAACAATATACTCCCACATAAAATGTGGGGATATAATAAAATAGAACAACTGCATTATGCAAAAGCTAAATTTGCCTTTTGCAGGTCTTTCTTTGGGCCTGAATATATAAATTAAGACATTAATTAATTTACCAAGACCATAATAAACTCTTGATGCCATCGGATGGCTCCTATATTTAGTAGATTTGAATACGTTTTGTGATTCATGAAATAACAGTAAAAATGAATGATTGAGACTTTGGCTTAGAGTGAAGTAATTCTGAAATTTTCAGCATATTCTCATTTCATTATCAATTTTTTAACTGTTATAGTGAGAACTGTCAGCTCTTATCTAATCTTACCTAATGCTGCATTAATAAAACAAAAGCATAATAACTCAATCACTTATGACAGATAAAACCTAGTGATGGAGAGTTTCTAGATTTATAGTACGGTTATAAATTTGGACATATTTATCTATTTAAATTTATTTTGGCAGCTTATAGAATTTGATTTTGTTAGCACCTTGAACGAATTGTGAGTTGTGACATTCACAATATATAATTTAAAATGCTTATGGATGATGTGACTGTGATTTATGATGTTATATAAAATTATGTAATGTATAGTCTTTGTAAATAAATGAGACAGTTTAAAATTATTGTTGACTTACTTGTCATAGTTTAACAGGGCTTAATCAGTAATCTATTTTCTGTTCCTGTATCACCTTGGCAGACTGAGGCCTAGGGCCACAAGATCTAGGTGTATACATGTACCAGGTAAAGTTATTGACAATATCGTAAGTTTTTCTTACACGCACATCCATCATCATCCTCAACTTTGCTTAATTATGTTTTAAACGCATTTTCATCTTTCTCTAGTTGTGAGGGTGGGGTATTTGGTGTGGTGGTGGTTGGGGGGGGGGGGCGCTCTTCATCTAACTCCTGCACTGATTGAATTGACATCAGTTGAGAAGGGATCTATTTTATTATGATTTAATGTCCATCAAATAGATAAATCACCCAATCTATTAAATTAGACAGTCATTACCTTCTGGTAGCGTATTTTATTTACATGTGTGTGCCAACTGACATTTATGGACCATATTAAAACATGTAGCAATCTTAAATGTTAAATTTACAGACAATATCCATGTCGGTCGTATGTTCTGGCCATGACTGAGGGCTATGGATAGAGAGAGAGAGATGGGGTTTAACGTCAACTTGACACAAACTAGGTCATTTCGGGACGAACATATGGTTTATTTTATTTCAATAATTCGGTTGTGCGTATATGGGTCTTTAGCAGTGGGTGGAAACAGGAACCCAGAGAAAACCCACGAGGTTGGACAGACGACCCTACTCCTTGTCACGTACAACCGGGGATTCAAACTCATGCCAGTTGACTCAATGACAGGCTTTATGAGGGCAATGAAAAACACCCAAAACTAGATCTGGTTCCCAATAGATTGTGTCAAGGTTCAGATAGATAACATTTTGAAGTTTCTAAGCATATTGAAAAATAAGTTATGTTATAAATTGCATAACATTAGTGTCACAATGGGTGGTCTAAAAGAAAACAGATCAACTAGTCTGGTATCTGAAATAGCAACCATGGAATTCAGAGGAAAATTCCACAGGGTAAATCCGTTTGTTAAAACCCACTACGTGACACCACCAGGTTAGAAACTTCAAATCAGATCCCTTTAGAGATTGTGAATGGAGTTTAAGGACAAACATTTGTTATAGTTCCTTTACACAAGGTGTCATTAGGAGGAAACTAAAATACTCAGGAGAAATCTATGAGGTTAGCCAGGCAATCCTTCTCCTTTTCATCTACAAAGCCCTGACCGAACCCATGATTTGCATAGATAACAGGCAATCATGTTCAATCACTTAGCGACCACACGCCACAAGTTACTAATGTTAAAACAATATACATATAGGAATTTCATTTTGAATGCAATAATTATTTCATACATTCTTGTTGCAGAGAAAAACAAACAATATTCATGTTGGAAAAAAAAATCTTTATTTTAATGGTGAATGAATTAAATATTGGATTTTAATAATATAAAAGCTGAACATTACCATATAATAATGACTAGTTCTTTAACACAAATGACAAACTTACAATAAAAGCAATATAAAAAGATTACATAAAACCATTCTTAAATATTACCAAATGTATTTTAATCTGGGCTCAACTATTCTAATTCAGTTACCCTTTAACCTCAAGTAAGATGTCTTAATTAATAATAACATAGGCTTCTATTTCTGACTGCCTTCATGGTTCTTATAAAACCTACATAAATTATCTTTAATGCATGCTTTATTAAACCAACTATAGTCTATAACTGTGATTGTATCAATACACATAAAACCAGTGGCATAATTCAGGAGCGTGGGCATCAGGGCATGCTTAGCTTACATTATAGATGAAAAAACAAACAAAAACGCTTCTTTGGGGGGTACACCGACCATAAACATGATGTGCCTCTTTTTTCCTTTTAAATGCTCTGAATATACATCACTATATGATACTGAAATAAGGTAGCCATACTCATCCAGTATACTAATGCGATATCTTGCTAATTTAACAAGTATGCACATGTAATTGTATGAAATATTGTATACTTTCTACTGACTTTGTTAGTTTTATTAATGTATTCAGCTATACAAAAAATAACCTTAATTGATATTAAATTACTTCATCTACATATCACATTAGATTAAATAGTGGGGGTACTTGTTTGATGCTTGTACAAGAAAATAAATCTAATTTACATTAATTAAAACACTGTTACAATACAATTATAATATTTCACATTGATGCTTGACAACAGTTACTACTAACTCTGTAAATGATTTAAATATTTACAACAACATGGAAGACACATTAATACTGAATATATTATACAACTTATTACAATCACATAAAATTAATATTTAGCAATATAATGCTATTTTGGCAAGAGGGATAGAATAATAAAGAAGAATTTCAATTTTAAATATATTAAATAGACTATAAATGAGTATATGCACTCCCTATATCATCAGGTTTATTCAGTTGATTATTTTACAATAATTAATTTTGATTAGATACTGGGATTTCAGATTATCACCTTGAATGCCCACATGTGCTTGAATTTCTGAATAAGGATGAGAAAATAAATAAACTAAAATAAGAAATTCAGCTTTTTTCAAAAAATATGTTGTTTTGAGCTTTGACTACTATGGTATATTTTTGAGTAACTTAAACATTATTACTAATATTGCCGGTATGTATCCGCAAATAAAATATTATGAGCTTCAGTGGGTCTTTAGTTAGGCATACATTTTCATTAGAATAACAATATAAATACAATGAAGAAATAAATATTCAATGAAAATCAATATACAGAAAATGTAATTGACTGGGGAAATTATATTTTTGATTTGATATTACAGAACAACATTGGAATATGGAATATAATTCACCAACATGTCTTTGGCTTTGACAATCTTTACAAACTATATACAAATAAAATCAGGCAGCATATATTTATAGATTAAAGCATGTAAAAGGATTTATAAAATATCAATATCTATGGAAGCACATTGTGTATTTTCATTAGTAATTCGGAAGTCCTATTCATTAAAATAATATTGAATAATTAAAACATTTCTTTAAAAATATTTCTAAAAACCTTGAATATATATAATTAGCTTCAAACTGAAAGGTTGAGAAATAACAATGGGTCAACTGCTATTCCATTGTTTTTATGCTGAAATACAAACTTTTTTATTTTGCTACCAGCCTAGATAATATAATACATGAATACAGAATGAAATCATGTCCGATATATTTCAGTTTTCGTTTCTTATTGCACATAATATAAATCAACTGCTGGATATGGATTTGGGAACAATGTGTATCAAATGGAATAAACATTATGAAATGACACACAGACAGACCCTTTCTTATTCTCACCCTTTCAATTTGAATATTGGAAAATATTTATAACATTATTAAAAAGGAATCTGCATAAAATTATTTTTATTAAAAAGGATCTTAGACAATCTGCGTATAAATCATTTTATAAAAATCATGATAAAAATAATGCTGAACTGAAGAACATGATCCATAAATGTAAAAAAGATTTTTAAATTTTATGTTTTTTCTAAAGTAAATGAAAATTTCTGTGACTGCAAAGTAGTATCACAATCTTTTGCTATAATTCCATTTGAATCAACTTTTGAACTGTCTATACAGAAAGAAAATTCAGCATGTTTTATCATAGTATTGTCATTATATCTTTCCCATTTCTGAAAGAGAACAGAAAAAAAATCGGTCAGTATGGAAATGAATTATCAATTACTTCAACATACGTGAATAATTAGAGACTGGAATTGTCCTACATCTTATTTCTTGTAACACTATCTGTTGCATATAATGCAATTAAAGAGAGGCATAAAAAGTAAAGAAGAGTTTCAAATGTTAACATATATGATATAAGAGTAATTGTATAAAGTAAAGGTCAGATATGTAATTACCTGTAGTGAATTGTTGGACTGACATTGAAACAGTTTTAAAATATTACCAGATGTTATCCCTGTCATAGTTAAACAAAGGTCAAGGTGTTTTATACTTCCATCTTTAGTTAAAGAGAATTCCTTTAGAAAAAAATAATAGCTATGTTACACATGGTACTATATCTTTACAAATATGTATTACATGTAAAATATATTCATCTGGATCTTTAAATGACGTCAATGAAATAACTTTCAATGAAAAACTTCATGACACGCTGATAGATGTACATGTATATTCAATTTGTAAGAAAGCAAGATAAATAGGGCTTCAAGTTCACTTGACACAAACTAGATCATTTTGGGACTTTCTATTTTATTCATTTGCATTCTAAGGGGTTTTAGCAGTACAAGGATCGAAACCACACCACTTGATCTTATGCGCACAAAAATAGACCACTACTGTCCCCCGCCCATTTCGATTTGAAATAAGGTGTAATAATTTAGATGAATAGAAATTCTTGTTCAATGTTTTTATGACATCATTATTTAGAAGTAATACAGATAATCTTTACCAGTATGCGTATAAGTGCATCACACTTGTCAACACATGCAGTGCATTATGTATAGAGTATAAAATATCAGGCCTAAATATTGACAAGAATCAACTTGGATGCACGATGACACTGATTTTGTTCCAATTGTAGTGAACTGGAATTTTTTTTTTACCATAACTTATTGTGGAAAAAAATTTCAGTTTACCGGTATTTATTAAATATTGGCAGAAATTCTCTCCAACTATGTTACAGAATTTATACAGAATTAATGAATGAAAAATTTACATAAGTATATATAAGCAAAATGAGCTTGAGGTCTATGATAGACTTGCAGAATTCTAGGCCTGAACATAGCTGTTTTAAATACCTGATTTCCTCCTGAATGATGACATGGATAAAGACCTAGAACACCATCAGCAAAATGTCCCATAGTATCAATACATTTAGATTGTTGTTGTATACTACCAAATGATATATCTTGTCTATCTGGTACTCTGTATTAATAAACACATACCTTTTAATAATCTCTTCCACAACAGTTTATACCAGGCTATAGATTTACCACTGTATCTAAAGTATTTTGATCTTTAATTAACACATCTAGATTAAGCTAATTACCAGTCATATAATATTCCTTTATACAATGACCTACCTACATGATCTACAAAGAATTCTGATCAGATGACACATTAAGCCACATTGTTCTCTCTCAGTTTCAATTTTATTTAGCTACACTATTCTCATTTGCAAATTTTATTTAAACACACTTCTCCATGGGCAAATTTTACGATAAATGTTCTGAATGGTTCAATTTATTTAACTACATCGCAAATTTAATTTTGATACACCAAAAGCAAATTTGATTTAAGATACCCTGTTCTCAGAAACAAATTTGATTTAGATTTACAAGAGGCAAATTTGATTTAGAAACACTATAGGCGAGGGGTATTGGGTATGTTGTTTGTTTAATACAAACAAACTGTACTGGACCAAACTAATGACGGTTTCCATAAATATTGTTTCTTTCTTTGAATATGTCTTGATTTAAGCAATATCTATTCATAAAATATATTTATTTTTACATTACAATTATTAAAGAAACAAACTAAAAGCTAATATAAATTTGCTTCAAATATGGTTGTGTTATTTATAATGTCAAATATGGTTCTGTTATTTATAATGTCAATAAATAAAGATACATAAATGAGTAACAGACCGTTCTAACCAACAAACCAACTCCCTAAATTACACTTAATGTTGAAGAATTATTATTAATTATTTATGAAAGATGTCTTCTATATTGTGTCACTAAGCATTACTCGACATATAAGTTTTATACATAACTATACAGGATCAATATTGTTCTGAACTCTGTTTTTACAAGTTTTAAAAGAATGAATGCAAGAAAATGTTTGGCTCATACATATACATTATACATCAAATAAGATTAAGTAAGGTATTTTGCAGGACCCTACAAAGATTTTTTTGTGTGTGAAAAGATCTAGTTACACCGAGTATGGCATGTGCAGAAGAGAGTGCAACTAGGCTGTGAAAATACGCTTAAATACACATGTACATGGCAAAACAAATTTCAAATATAAACTTACTTTAATTCTGGATAGACATTTTCAAGAAGCCATTTAAAAGGTCTACAATTCAGTTGTTTTCTTAATTCTAATCTTTTGGTAATACTGGAAAAAAGAAAGTAAGAAAGAAATGATAAATACTGAATAGTCTAAAGCATTGCTTATGATGTCTTTGCAACCCAGGGCAACTAGTTGCAGTCAGTTTCAAGTGTGCTTATGTCGATCATATTCAAAAGTGACATAACTATTACACTTAACTGTAAATTTATTCATCACATAACAAAATTGTGAAGAAGCACTCCAAAGGCATGGTCGATCTTGCCACAATTCTATCAGATGCCGCCCATCAGTTGCAAGAACTCTTAAGTTGATTGCAACTATTTGCTGCAAGTTGCAGAAAGTTGAACATGTGCCCTGACTGCAACTAGTTGCTTTGAGTTGTAAGAGGTGCTAAGGTCAACTTTTCCCAGTTGCAGTCAGCTGCCGAAACACATTTTCATCTACTGATACAAATACAAATTTGCTCAAAATTTTTGTTTGTACTTTGGTATACAAAATGCAAATATTTTTATAGACAGACAGTTAACAAAATGCAGATATGTTCAAGTTTTGTTTGTAATTTGTATACACAGTATATACCATAAAGTGAAACAACTATAATAACTCACTCTCCAAAATCAACATGTCTGGCCGACGGAACTGCTGCATAGTAAAACTGTTTATAATCATCCATCCATACTTCTGCTGCTCTACGTGTATTTCTAAAATACCAAAATAAAAACATCTTAAAGTGACATGAAGAGAGAATTAAATCCAGTAGCTAATCCTTCAGGGACAACACAACCTAACACACAAAACACCAATACAATGTGCTATAGTGAATGAAGCAGGAAGTTACCAGTACACAGAAACACCACATTACAACACAACATTCACAGATCAGCCACGTGGAAAATGTAACACAACTATTCATCTTTTAAAAACTGGTTGAGATACATAGATTGGAAGCTACCCATAAGTGGCCATAATACAAATTTACTTACCGTGTAAATATATTACCACTACCCCCAGGGAAAGTGTATGGGTGTTGTTTACGGAAAACATGACCTACTCTACTACAAGGAATTATTTCTAAAGATCCATGACACTGCCACACACGGAATGATATCTCTACAAAACAAAAATGAAAACCACCAATGAAAGATTTACTGATATTTGTTTGTAACAAATAATAGCCTTATGTACCACATATATACTAGGCTGAAACTAGTGCCAGGTTTGGGTATGTTGCCGCAGTCAGCATGATTCCAAGTAATGGCATGTTCAATGAACCCCTCACATTTAATATATTCTTGACTTGGTGTATACTGTGGGTACAGTTGATGGACAAGTATTGTTTTCTTTTTTTTAAGATAATAAATAGCATTTAAAGTAAGAAAAAAGGTCAATTCAGTATAAAATGACCCACCCGACAAAACACCTAAAAACTTACCAAGATTTTCTCCTCCCCAAACATCCATGGCAGGATCATACTGCCCTAATTTATTAAACCAAGATTTATCTATTACAAACAAACCACCAGCTATCATAGGAGTTCTGTGGAATTAAAACATAAAAGTTTTAAACAACAAACATTTCTACAGCATAAAAATATTACCATTCTTAAAACAGAGAGGCCTGACTACAATATTACTAGTAAAGGCATTAAGTTATAATAATATGTACATTATACTAATGTCAAGACATTGATCCAAGGCCATGAAGGGTTCATAAGGGCATATACATGTACATCACAGATATTTGATGAAAGTTTCACAATACCTTATCGGTGATACTGGATTAGATGATCTTTTATTTCTTTCTTCAGATGTCATATAATCCCATTTAAATACTAGATTCCAATCAAATCCTGTCAAATATTATATACGTGTATTTACTTACATATTCCTGAAGCAATCTATAATTTATACATTTTCCTGAAGCAATAGCCCACGAAATCCGTCTCTAGCCATTGATGTATTGAGAGTGAAAACTTGAGTCTTACGAAACACTGCGAGGAATATGTAACTTACATGTATCTCATAATTATACTATATATTAACAACATAGCACAACAATTCATTGTTTTAAACGAATAGTCAAATATGCACTGAGAAGTAATTTAATCACAAAAGTTCAGTCTGATAGAATATATTTATGGCACACTCTGCAGCTATGATATCGTCCTTTATGTATATTTTCATGTATTTGAATCTACAGTATTTTAATAGTTCATAGATCTGTGACTAACAAAATACTGATGCCTAATTATTATTCATAGCATAGACAGGACTTACCCCCCTTTAAATCTGCTGACGCTCCAATGTAGTCAAAGTTATCCATACTAATAACATCTATAATGGGACTAACAACACGAGTCTTATCCTATAAAAATTTAATAATAATAAACCTTTTTATAATTTATATATAATACCTAACAATGAAAATTCAAACTATATAAGCTTACTGTATATTATAAGACATATTTAAGACACTGTCAACACTATAAACTGGGTGTTTTGTAAATTTACTATAGGCAATCCTACCATAGGTTTTTTAAATTTGCATGTATTACTATTATGTAAACGGGTTAAAGGTAATGAAATGGTGTTTATTGTCCTGAGCTAATGAAGATGGGCCTACACTTTACAATGTTCTATGATGAGGGAAATTTTGCTGGGCCTACTCTTATATTGAATTCCAACTGCAAGGGGATATTTCATGAGCATACTAATGTCTACACAGACCACTGACAAAGGGAAACCACGCCGGAAAATCCAGATACATTTTCTAAGCCAACACTGTGATCAACCCTGAGACCTCAAGGCTAGCGAGCCAGCATCTTACTCATGGCTCACAAACCAGTTATACCAGTTATAACATATCACAATATAAATTTGCCACTAAATTTTGGCACACAATAATTCGGCTACTATTAGAAAAGAATGTTAAAATTCGGTAAAGGTGTTCTACAATAAACATTTTCAGCTTAGTCTAAGTCTAAGCAGTAAGAAGCAACAAGTCTATTAGTTCAATTTAAATATTGTGTAACTTTTTAAAAAAAAACAAGAGCATGCAAATATCTCTTAAAAATGTGTACCACATTGTCAAGTTACATGTTGTTAAATGTGATTACACATTTGTATTGCTATGTTAAAGATACCATAGTTCGAAATTTTAGTTATTTTACTCATCTAGAATTAAGTGTCCAACACTTTTTAAACAATAAATTTTCAATGAAATACTTTGCATGCAAGGGGTAAATAACAGTTGATTGGTTACCTTCATAATATGACACATAGTTATGTCACTTTACCAGCAAGGAGGTGATATCTATATTTGACATCAGATAAGATGATTTATAGATTTAAATATGGCCATAGCTTGGGATATGTTGTAGCTATATTGGCATATCAAACCTACCTCGGCTACTCTTTCTAATAATGGTTCTAACCAATGTGCATTACATTCACAATGACTATCTAAAAATGTAAGAACATCCGCTACTGCAGCATTGGCACCTTTAACTCGAGATCGTATAAGTCCTGAAATACATAATACCCGGAAAATGTTAAAGATTCATTCCCATGGAAGTTATTTTTAATAAAAGTAAGGCATATGTACATGTATATGGAAAGTCGAGACACCCCACCATACCAGAATAATACTGGGTTCTTTGAAATACAAGTATGGGACACCCATGGTATAAAAAAAGTATGGCTGTCCCTCACTGGCAGTCTGTCAGGTGGAGTGACAGGAGGAGTGATTCTTTTGTCTTCATGTTTAGAATAATTGTTGTGGAAACATTATTTAGACTCTTGCTTATGACATACGGGCGGTTTTCTGACAATTTCATAGTTAGAGAGGGATTTCAAGCAAACTCAGGATACATAATATGTTTTTAGTCCAAATATATCATGGAATCACACAGCGCTATCATCTTGACAATTACAGTCACTCCGTAAAACAATTTCTAATTATGTGCGAATTTAGTATCATCAGATTGTGTGCAAATTTTAGAGTATCAATCTACCCATCCATTATTACATTTAGTCTAGAGCATGGATTTTGAATAATTTTAGACCAGTCTATATAATATACTATAAAGTTAATGTAAATGATCTTCTCATTTGTTTATCTTCCTAAAATATGTATAGACAGAAGTGACTGACAATTAACATAGAGTTTTGGTCCATTTCCTCTCTACCTTATCATTATGATTCAAATACAATGAAAAGTCAAAACAGTGAATAGGTTAAATTCACTGTGTCGAATATATCAATGTTTATAGAAGCAGTCAAACATAATTTTGTTGAAATTGTGCAAGTGTTTTTAGTCATGTGAAATTCTGTGTGAACCATTATCAATTAAGCCAGGTACTACATGTAATAACAAATATATGGAAAGTGGAAAGATTATATGAAACTATCTCTTTCCCTTTCTAAATTAGGTAACATATTTTGTTTCATTATATGACAGTGATGTTTAACTCCAATTGTTGATGATTTGGATCATGTTTGACTACCGTAATCTGTTATAACATTCCTGTTTATTATCTATAAAAAAAATCAACATTCTTCAGGTTTCAAATAGCAGACTTTCAAATTACATTAACACTCTTTCTAAATGAAAATAAAAGGCAAATATGCATAAGGTTACTAATCTGTACTCGGTGTGAAACTGATGATGGTTAAGTCTATTGATAACACACAGTATTACTAGCCTAATAATATGTGAAGATAGTAATTAGAGTTTGAGCTGTCTTATCAAAGTTATCTTTAATGTTGGTAAAGTCTGTGGGTACATTTGCTTACAAACACAATAGAGATTAGAGTTTTAAACTTGCTGTCATCCTTTAGTCAGGTATATTATATAGAGAGATGGAGAAGCCTAATGAAGTCTGTGGGTGGACACATAAAAATATGTGTATTCCATACAAGTATTTTTTTTATGTACCAGTAATTTGTTTGCCACTGTTCCTCTAGGCATGGGAAATATTGGTTGATCCTATTAATATTATTGGTAACTAGACAATTCAGGCAATGTTATTGTCCCTGTCTTCGAAGGTTTATGAACACTTTACAGGCTTTATTTCTTACTTGTGCAGAGATTGCTACATGTATGTAATTATATAACGCTTAGGACATTTAATACTTAGTTTATGGCAGCTGAAAAATTAGGAATAATCTAAGGGTGATCCGGATGACAAAACAGTACATGGACATATGTTTCTCTGCTGGGCAATCTACCTGTATGCTGGTCAATACTATGTAAGCAAGAAATTAAGTGATGAAGTTTTGAAATGTTCTAATGAGAATATAAAGCTAAACAGGTTTACATTGATTATGTTTACTCATTCTAAAACACCTGATACCACCTCTCCTTCACTTTGTCTTATTTTGGTTGTACATGTACTTAATGCAAAACAATTAATCAAATGAGATTCTGATCTATTCTACAAATCTTTGCATATCTTCATTAACATGGTCAGGTCCGAATTGAATGGCAGTCTTTGGCATCTTGTTATTCAACTCCAGTCTACTTGGTACTATTCTCCTACATGAGATATGTTTAGTCTTGTTCATCAAATTGCTTCTTACAAATGGTGCTCGAAAGAATTATGGCACATGCTTCGTGTGCAAATTTTAAAAATTTCATTTTGTCTCAAATATTGGACATCAGAAGCCCAACTTTTCAGGATAAGATAACAACATTGGTGTTGACTAATAAGTCGTGTTTGCAATGAAAAGACCTTGGATGATATTGAGTTATTCAGGACTTGGCTCCTTTAAATCACACTGTTATTGTACATAAATGTTTCACATCATAACATTATGTTACATTTCTCTTCCCTTAAAATCTGCAGAGTTGAAAATGACTATTTCATCCACATTTAAAGAACACACACTTCAATTTTAATGAAAACAGGTTAAACTTGAAAAGCTTTCATTCAAAATTCATTCCATATGTAATCTATTACATGTATAGACCGAGACTGTTTCTGTCCGTCTAACTCAGTTTCATCATTCATAATTTTAGTTGTTTATGTAAACAGACTTCTGACACACCAGAAATACATTTTGTGAGGAAGACTTTAAATATAGTCACATTTCATGAGGTGAAAACTGTTCTCAATAACTGATGACTTCCTAGGCACATTTCCAAGTTTTTTAACAAGCAGACTCAAGTAAACATAACAAAACCTAAAATTAAAGTCAGGTGTGTTCTTAAAACAATTTCAAATTTTGGCGCAGAACTTGTCAACAAAAAGTACTAAACAGCATATATATTCTCAAATTGGATGATTAAAGTCTTAATATTACATACATAGATGTTGTGGCTAATGAAGGCATCTATTTAATTCATTCAGTATTTATTAGAATTCTATTAATAACATATATACCAGTACATTTTTTACTACTACTTTAAAGAGACTTTCACAAATGTATAAAAGTGACAATCTATTTCTTGACAATTCTATTAACAATTATACATTTATTAATTAACTTAAAGACACAAAAAAAGTTGCTGATAACATGTGTTGTCTTTCATTAAATTTAAAGGCCTACTTGTAGGAGCAGTTTTTTTTATAAATATTCTTTTCTATGAGAAATACCATATTCTTTATTGGAAGCAACACCTTCATACTCTCAGTATGCCACTTAAAATCTGAGGACAAATAAATTTGCCTCTAGTTCAAATTGTCAGCTTAAATCGAATGGGATTTTTGATGAATTAGATATTTGAACTACAGTTGAATAAATTCATTAAATAATCATGCCATTTCCATCTCTTAAAGTTTTCAAATTCCATACTGAACATTTCATTTCAATGTGAGTACAAAATAACGACTATCAGAACATGATCACACGTTTTATAATTTACATTAAGCTTAATCATATTGACTACAAAGATTTAAAATCAGAATTCTAAATTGTTTTTGCTAGTCTTCTCTGATTGATATTGGCTTTGTATAATGAACTCTGTGCAGGAAGCTACAATAAACAAACTGGTATATTTAGCCAACAGGCTAATATTGGTTGTTAAATTTCACTGCTTAGTTTTTTTCATTAGTATTAGTGTGGAAAGACATTCATTCAGCTTAAGTTTTGTTGAAGTTATTTACTCTAGTCAGATAAAGATGTGACTAAAGTGAGCCTCACACCAAAGAACAAGTTGCTTTTCCTGTGTCTTTTACCAACATTAAAGAAAAAACATTTGTAGAATCCAATAGCAACAGAGTTATTTAAACAACAAATTACAATTAATGGTGATAAAAACAATGCTCTTCAAAAAATAGAATGAGGAAATTTGTCAAGTAGATAATTATTTGGAGTAAATGGAATATCATTTATTACAAACAGTTATGACAAGCCATATCCTCCTTATCTTCAATAAATAAGATAACTTAGTAACCAAGTCTGCAATATAAGGCACTTGTTGGGCACAAAGTGGGCTTTGTAAGGGACAATCCCACTAGTATCTGCTTTTATGCCTAGCAGAGATTTGTCTTTTTTTCTGTGTTTTTGTAGATATCATGGAATATTTAGGATTCATATTCAGGACAAAGTTTGTCAGGTATTGGTTCAATAGAGCCTGTTATTTGGTTATTTCCATTCAAAATACTGACATAATTGAACAAGAATAAGTATGCACCAGGAACAACAATAAACATATCAAACATTATTCCCTAATCAATATTCTAATTTGTAACTAGACAAGAACAGCATCCCGCACCATATAGAAGTTATAATAATTAACAGAAAACACAGAAATAAACACAAATGTTTTGTTTTTTTGTTGGAATAATCCTAGTGATAAAGTGAAATGATTTTTGTCAATGGTATAAACATGTTGTGTAACTTGTAGTCGATGTGATGTTTAATCAATAGACTAATATTTAACTTGTTGTAGGGGACGATATTGACTCTTTTACCAACATTAAACAACAAATATACCACATCAATATACTATGTATATATATTGGTCTAGTAGCTTTACCTCCAACCTTTTTATTTAACTTGAACGTTTTCCGCCCAAATACTTTCAACATGTATGTGCTAACATCCCACATAAGGCCCAAACATTTTATGATCTCCAAATACTTACAAACAAATGATAAAGTGTCATGTTAGCAATGTTGAAACAAAACAGTATGGAAGTTATTTTGGCAATAACCCTTGTTGTTAAGCCATCAACCAATACGATTTTTTGGCTGAATTGTTTTTTTATTTTGAGCTTTAGAACAAGATTGTATATAGATTTTCCCTGGTGTCAATTCAATTAATGCAAACTTGTAAATTCTTAACAATATGCACACTGCCATTGACCAATAAAATATTTTTTATATCTGGGTCTGAGCCAGTATCCAGAATCTTGAACAGTATTTTATCAAGAAATTGAACTGTGTGACCTATATGATATGGATATCTTTTTCAGTGAATCTCCTCAAATCGTCAATTATCCGTGTTGCTGCTTGACTATGTGGCATTTGCATGGGACCTGGGTGAAATTGTATAGGTTGCATATCCCTTTGATTCCCCAGTTTTCATGTGAAACTAACAGCAAAGAAATGTATTATCATGTTGTTTCTCTTTTATTTTCATTATCTTTCTGAAACACACTGCTAGATAGCTTTTCAACAGTTTACTATTGACTCAAACCTTTAATTTGGTGTTGACATACATTTTTTTTATTACTTATTTACTTAGGTCTTATTGAGTATGGTATTGTAAATCATGTATGCTATTTTTCAACTTGTAAAAATATCATGACCAAAGTAGTTTTTTTTTTTGTAACTATAAAAACTAATAAATTACCTTGTCAAACTGTGTACCAATTCAAACTGCGACACCAGACTAGGTGAGTTTCAATACAGATTCTTTTTTATTATCAAGATAGGTTGCCAGGCAACAAAACATACGCCCACAGCAGCTAAATCGTCCGGGCAGTCAACAAGAGTTGTCACATATTTTGACTTTTTTCGGTAATGAAACGTTCTACCTACCTTCTCTTTTATCATTACGTATTAGTCTAACTCGTTCTATTTTAGTTAATTCTATTCCATCCAATTCTGAAATGTAAATAAAGAAACATCTGTAGCTTAGAATCAATAGTGCTGTAATTACTGTTGGTCTTTAGAAAGTAAGACTACATTCTTGACAACATGTGAATGACTGGAATAATACAACTTCTGTTCAGATAAAAATATATTACAGAAAACAACTGTATACAATCATCAATGGATGTTCCCATTTTAGGAGTTGTGATGTTATGTTTTTGTTGGTTGCCATAAATGAGCAGTAGGAAATGTAAGATATATTCTTGTTATCAATTAATCCACTTATTTTATATTATTTATTTGATGAACGGAATAACAAACAACCAACTTCAGAAATAGACCTGCACTATGAATGCTGGTATATCAAGATATCATGAAGCATCCATACTACACAGTACATTCAACTACCCTAGTCTTACACAGTTGATTTAATAATTGATATCATTCTTATTTCATTTTAATATCTTTTATATGTCCTGAAAGTAATATTATGAGACAGTCCTCTACATACTTTCAAATACAATCTCATGCATTATCATGTCAGAACACAACCAGCTTGGAATGACATATTGTTACAGCTGTGTCTATGAAATCATTTTCAATACAATTCTTTATGAATTTTGATCAATATTTAGACAACTAGCATGAGTAAGATAAAATTTACAATCCTGTTATCTCAAGGTATGGTAATAATAATTAATACAAAGTTTTAGAACTGGTGACAACAATTTCCCACTATTTTAAAGGGACTATCCCGATTTGAACAGTCTTAAAAATGAAAGTCTGAGTACGTCGTATGGAATTTAAGCGTCAAAACATAGAGGAATGGATTAACCCTGTCTCAAAATGCGGACACGTAACCCTTTTAAAGATTTCAGGTCAATTTTTTCATTGGGTGACCTGATAATCAATTCTCGTTTCTTTGGGGGTCTATACAGTGAATGATCCATGTGCTATACTTGATAATAAAGGGTAAATTGCAACTACACATTATTTTATCCAAGCACCGCATAATACAGCATGGGACACCAGTCTCCATTTCCAGATGAAGACTGACAGGTTTAAGTTGTTTGAAAACATATGAAAAATATTGTGTTAGTTGCTCGGCTCTAAGATAGAGGATTTTAAGGGATTTTAACACAAAATTAAGCAGTTTTATTCTCCAAAATATTATTGGGATTGGCCCTTTAAGTATTTATTTCAATTAGAAACAAGTGTAAATGTTTTACTTACGGTCATCACTAAAATCATCTACTAATATAATTTCTTCTATTAAATGATTGGGACTTCGTTGAAAAACACTGCAAAATGAACAGTAAAATATGTGGTCAATTACTGTGCCTATTGACAGAATGTCAATTAACTTTATTATTTAATGAAAAAAAGACTATAACAACCATGTAATCGCCATGTTACATGTTAGCCCACATTTAGCAAGAGATGAGAACAAGGTACACAAGACCGAAATTCCAATATAAATAGATGACACATTTCAATTACCGGTAATTGCACATTTATGTTCTAATTTCAAAGTGGATTCAAAGATTGTTTGAAGCAATGTGAAATCAAAACTAAAGAGAGAGAGAGAAAAATAAAGATGGGGTTTAACATCCACATGGCCCAAACTAGGTCATTTCATGACTAACATATGGTTCAATTTTATTTCAATAATTTGCTTGCACGTAAGGGTCTTTAGCAGTGGGAGAAAACTGGAGGACACAGAAAAACCCACAAAGTTGTACAAGCGACCCTACTCTTTGCCATGTACAAGCATAGAATCGAAACCATGCCACTTAACTCAATGACAGATCTTACAATGCAACGCCCACACATTAACCATTGACCATCCAACCCCCCTTAAATAACTTGATAACTGTTATAATATGAAGTTCATCGCATACACAACCTAGTAATTGTTTCGATAGGTAGATTTTGTCTATATACTAACCTAATAACTGTTCGTAATAAAGTAGATCTAGCTTCATTGTGAAATGTTATAATAACACTTGTTGATGGAAGATTGGTTCGCCATATTTTTTGACGACATCTGAAAATTAAACGACCAAAGATTATGATTATATATATGATACATGTAGTATTAGAAGTTGAGGCGGAACTGATCAATCGTGCAAATATGTACACAGACTTCCCTGTGTTTTCAAACACAGAATGCATGTTGTCTAATTGTAGATTAAATGATAGGTTACATTAAATACTCATTTACATGTAGCTGTGTTAAATTTATTTTATCTTAAAATGGAACACAGTTATATCCAATCTGGAAAATGGAACATAGTTATATCCAATCTGGAAAATTGTTTAAATCGGTTTTATTTTAACATCATTTCCAAGATAATTGAGAGTAAACTTTGAAGTTTCTGTAATTGAGAGTAAAAAAATAATTAAGAAATTTGCTTGAAAAGTGAAATGTTTTGTCAAGATTCTATACATGTATCAAGCATAAATTATACTTACAAATGATGTCTTGTATCTGGCACTGAGCGGTCTGATTTAATATTATCACTAGCAAGTTGATTAAATTTATTTTTTATATAACTATCCTCGCCTTTTTTCACACGCTTTTTATCAACATATCTTTTTTCATCAAATTCTGTCCATGAAACTTGATTAGCAATTTTTAGTTTTTTAAAAGCAATTTTTGGTTTGCTAATAACCACTTTGTCATTAAGTTTTGGCACTTTTGGTTTTAATACTATGTTATTTGGTGGAATGGCTATGTCTTGAAATTCGTTGTTTTTATGTAAATATTCAACCTCCCTAGGCTTTTCATTTTCTTGGCTGTTTTCATGGTCGATGACAATTCCATCATTTGGAAAAACATGTAAGTTCTTAACAACTGGTTCCTTGTTTTTCTGAAGAATATTAAAAAAAAATGAGAAAACATTAGATTACAGTTCAGACAGGGGCGTAGGATGTTTATCAAAAGTGAGACCAACTGATGCACAGGCCATTAATACAAGTGATGCAGCCATGAGCTGGGAAGCACAGAAATTTTTGAATCCAGAGTTCCTGAAATGCCATTTTCCAGATTTTGTAGAATTCTGATGGCCAGAAAACACTTATAACATTAGTGAAATTGTGTACTACATGTATGCATGGGAATTCATGCTATTTATTAAGAATTTTGAAAGACAGTAATTTTGTAGTCTGACAACTTATGAAAGTGACAATTAATTCATTTACATGGGGACTCATATCTTCGATACATTATTGTGGTGACTATGTCCTCCTATTATCATCTAGCGTCTGCACTTAGTCAAGTTTGACCATCGATTGTCGATTTTGTCAAGATCGATCGCGTCCGTCAGGTCAAGCTCACATGCAAGAGTCAATAGTTCATTAAGGAGTTCTTGTTTCATTACTGAATGCATGCGTGTATTATTGTGATTTCCAATCAAAGCAATCAAATGCATACTCAGATATATTCATGCACATACATGTATTCAGTATTTGTGATTTTTCCCTTCTATTTTGACATATGTAGTTTGTGTTTTAACTCATTAATTCATTTAGTTTATGATGCATAATTTTGAGACCGACTGCACTTATTTTGAGACAGACAATTTTTTTTTATTCTGTTGTGGGCGTGTACCACCCGGCACATTTATGCCCCTGCTTAATGAACAATTCAAATATCACAATTTTTCTTAAAATTGGAATTTCTTTGGGTTTAAAGCATGCGTTGGATAGTACTTTTCAAATGTGATTTTATTCACATTGCTGTACATAATGATGTGTCCAATTGTTTGAGGGACATACATGTAACTGACAGCAATTATCAGAAATCATAGAAAACCAATCATAAAAGTAAATGCAGTGTATAAATTCAAGTCAACTGGATGAAAAATTTAGCCTCTAGAGTGTCCAAAAGCAATTATGGATCAGGAAAAGCTTTATGACAGCTAAATTTAACCTAGTTACCAATATATTTAGTTCAGTGAGATTAACTTTATCTCAAACTGTTGTTTATGTAGATTTATCTATCTTTAAAGATACATTACATGCATGTAAGATTTAGATAAAGAAGTAGCCATTCTTTCTATAATAATTCAGAAGAAGATAATGTAAAATGAATAATTTGAAAATTTCATTTCAGATTACTCTATTGCAAGCGAAGATACACGTACTAGCCTTTGAAGGTTTGACAGATGTGTGCAATAATTTCAACCACCGTACTGGTTGATCGAAGCTAAGTCTCGTTCCTCCATATTTGATTAAATCAAAGTAGGCTATCACTGAATCGTTTTAATCTATTTAATATCAGAGAAATCTGGTGCCATTAAGAGTTGATTAAGGATAATGTAAAATGAATAATTTGAAAATTTCATACAAATTACTCTATTGCAAGCAAAGATACATGTACTAGCCTTTGAAGGTTTGACAGATGTATGCAATAATTTCAACCACTGTGCTGGTTGATCGAAGCTAAGTTTCGTTCCTCCATATTTGATTAAATCAAAGTATCGCTGAACCGTTTTAATCTATTTAATATCAGAGAAATCTGATGCCATTAAGAGTTGATTAAGGCCTTGATCAGTTAATTAATATCTAATTAATACTTTAGTAAACATTTCAGGCCTAAAGAAAGACTTGCAATAGGCAGATTTAGCTCTTACATAATGCATATTCAATACAAAATTAATAATACAGCAAAAACACAAATTTAACAGACATCTCTCCGACATATCAAATAGGTTTTTGTTAATTTGACAGACATTTTTTTTCAGGCAGATCTTGGTAACAAAACCAGAATTTGTAATCCAATCTATTAAATTGTTTGTAATTCATTAGGGTTTCACACTGCGTAGCTTGTGTGAAACACTATTGTTTTTGTTAAAATTATTATTCTTATTATTATTATTATTATTATTATTATTATTCAGATTCCAATTTGAGTAGATCTCAGCAACTACGTGTCGCATCGTTACGATTTCTTCGGTTTTACTGGGAAAGTGGGTGTGACTTAGAGGATAAAGCTATTTTGAACGTTCTGCGACAATGCGAAATGTCCGAAATCACCGAAGTTATCGTTTTTGAAAATATTGCAGTAATTTTAACAATAATCATTGGATTTTAACTTTCGATACATTTTGGCATAGTCTGAGACAGGGCACATAGCTACGCTACTTTCGATTTTTGATTTTCGGCAAATCTTCGAAGATATTAGGCGCCAAATTTCGAAAATTTAAAATTTTACAAAAAACTTTTTTATTAATGAATATTTTTTAGTCGTATTGTGCATAGAATTAAAGAGTCATCTGACTAGCGCAAAAATGTTAAAATTTTTTGTCTCAGTAATTTTCCTTGGCCGCCATTGGCTAATTCAGTTTTTCAGTCCTAGATTAATTTTTTATTGTTCGATTTGTATAAAACAAAGTTCATATGCTTCGTTGTCTCAATTGTCATTTTTTTTATTACCGAAAGTGTTATCTGTCGGCACCGGAAGTGGCATAATTTTACCAAAAACTACAATTTTGACAGTTTTTTACGATCTTCAAAAACAAATATTATTTTTTTGAAAAATTATATGACTCAAAGAGTGTGTCCTTTCAAGGCGCAAAAAATGGCGGAAGCAGTTTTTTTAATTTCTATTTCATTTTCTAGCAAATTGGATTAAGGGGTGAAAAAAGGCGTAAAATTGACCTATTTACAACCCATTCAGGCTTTTCAGATTTTAAAATATTTTTACATAACTTTTATAAACTTGTAGCTATAATCCATACGAAGAGAATGTATGTAAAAATTAGTTTGTAATATAAGCAGTTGCCGAGAAAAGGGCAGTTTTGCATAAGTCACTGTTTTCGCAATTTTGCCTGTAAAATAGTCAATTATTAATGGATATTCACAAAAGTGACATCATTTGATTCAGAAAGCAAGTGTGCGTTATATCATGTTGATTACTATTTAAAATTGACACCGGAAGTTACGTCATTTAGTCAAAAACTCAATTTTTAACTTTTGAAATCGATATTTTTTTCAACCAAGAAATATGTCATATATAATAATAAAATCAACTTTTGGTTTAAATTCACATATTAACAAAACTCATACGGTCAAAAAGATATCATAAGATTGTTTCTAACTTGTTCGGTTGCCGAGATATAGGCGATTTTCTAAAAGTCACTTTTGAAGGTTTTTGGCCCATAAAAGTGTTAATTATTATTCGATTTTCATAAAATTTTCACCCTTTGAAGCCTAATGTCATAGACGATGTTATAAAACTAATTTAACGTTTTCATTATCACCGGAAGTAACGTCATTTTTGCAAAAACTGTATTTTAAGCCTTCAAAACAGATATTTTATTCAAATGAGTCTGATTTGTAATGTTTATACAATTATGATATTTGATTCCAATCAACAAATAGATTAAACCCATACGGTCATATAAATACCAAAAAATGGTTTCTAACTTGTACGGTTGCCGAGAAATAGACGATTTTCTACACGTCACTTTTCAAGGTTTTTGGTCTATAAAAGTGGCAATTATTATTCGATTTACATAAAATTTTCACCATGAGATGCCTTATGCCATTTCTGATTTCATAAAACTAATGGAACATTTACATTATCACCGGAAGTACTGTAATTTTGTCAGGATCAATTACATGTAACAAATGTATAAAATGAAATGATATTGCTGGGTTTGTTTGTTTCTGTTTCCATTTTATTTGATGTGTGCAATGCTTATGTGGAAACCTGTATATTGGTTTCATTGGTACCGGAAGTGACATATGTTCAAGGGTAACGTGGCACCGAAAGTGACACAAGTTCAAGTTCAAAGGTAACATGGCACCAGTGAAACCCGTCATTCCTGCATGCAGGTCTAGTTGCTTTTTGTAACTGTTAAATTATTGAATCTGAATTATTTGGATTGATATGATTTGGTAAATGAATAATATGGTCCGATATGTTTCTCTGTTATTGTGTATCATGAAATTCAATCAGATGATAATAGAGACAAGATGATCAATGCCACCTGTTTAAGATTATTTAGCTAATATTTATAACACCGTTGGACATTTCAGGAATGCTGTTCATGGATGGATGTTCTTACAGATTCTGGTAATGGATCTTCAAAACTTTTATTCAGAAGAAAATAACCTCAACAGTGTAAATAAAAGACAATTTCAATTTCCTAAAAATTGGACCTTCAACAAGTATACTGGATCTTTAAGTTTGTTTCTCCTGCAAATAATTTATCTGTTTATCGCTGAATTACTTAATGTACTAAAGAAAGTGTGGCCATAAACATACAATTATGGGAGATTAAGTTTTGATTTTTTTTAAAAGAACAGTGAAAGAAAACATTTACATGTAAAAGATTGATCAATTACTGGAGAATTTGTCTTTAAAATTAATTAGCTTCTGTCACTAACGGTTAATTAGAGAATCAAAATCGAATCTTTAAATACGATGGAAAGAACATGTTTTACTAATAGATGAATATTAAAATACAGATTGAGAACAAAAACCAAATTTAGAATAAGAAAATAAAATATGACCTAGACATCAGACATATCTATAGAGAGGGAGTATTTAATAGAGATAGTAAAAGTATCAAGCAGATTGCTTGAAATACAAAACCAATACAAAGTGTAGATTACAATAGCATTCCATCAAAGTTTATTTTTATTGTTATAAATATCTTAATATATCTATATATATCTATAAACATTTATAGGAAGTTACTACCTGCAACAGTTTGACACTTTTAAAAGGCTGATCATGGTTTCATTTAACAATGACAAAGCTTCAAGCAGTCATATTTAATTGATGGCCCTATATTAGTCAATCTATGACCATAATAATACAATGTTTTTATTATAATTTCAACCTTAACATTTGATGACATTAACTGGTAACAGCTATGATTGGTTGATATACTTGCAAAAATACCAAGTTTCATCAAAATTTGACGAACATCTATTGCTGCAGGGTACAATAACAGTAACAATGAGTACTTAGTAACTACATAAAATAAATAATTGTCAATAAACACTATGTATAACATATAAAATAGATAACATGGCACTTCCAGGCAACACATACATGTATATATATGCCCACCCACAGTATTTTAAAGGGTGGCTATCAAATTTCCAAGATTACAGTCAATAAATATGCAAATATTTGTCCAGCAATTCTGATTTCTGATAGCATTCCATCTTGATAAAAATAATTATAGAAATTTGCCCTGTACTACAGTATGTACGACAAAATGTACAGCCAATTGTAACTTCAAATGCTACTTCCTGCAATAATTAATGAAATACATAAGTTTAATATGTGTATACCTAAACATGCATATTTCCATTCAAATTAGATCAAACATGTAAATGAGTTTATATATAATACAGAGCTCTCAGTTAGATAAATTACATATCATACATTTAGAAGCTTATATTAGAACCATCCAATTATTCAAATGTCAATAATTATATAATTACATGACTTTAATAATTCATATAACAATTAACATACAATAATGCTTACAATATGTAAAACAAAGGTGGTTGAACAAAAATATCAGTGTAGTTAAATATAACATTCATTTTCCATTTCTTTTTTGGTTATTTAATCCATTTCATTTGGGTCCAAAGGCAGATTGTGGTTGGTCGACTCAAAATTAGACTGTGATTTACAGAAAACTTACTGAAATACTAAGAAAAGCTCTGACTATCAAGACAATTCATTGGCTGTTAATCAAGGTCATAGGGCCAAAATCTACTTTGAAAAATTGAAACAAGTCCTTTGATATTAATGGAGAGAGAGAGAAAAGGGGTTTAAGTCCACTTAATAAAAACAGGGTCACTTCCAGACTAACATATGGGTGGATTTTATTTTAATGATCCGCTTGTCCTTAGGGTCTTTAGTTGTAGGAGGAAACCTGAGGACCAAGAGAAACTCCACAAGGTTGGGAATGGGACCCCACACCTTGTCACGTACAAGAGGTGAATCGAATGACATACCTTATCTAATATAGACACGTTAAACTAGTTACCCAAAACAAAAATAACATCTACCGGTAATCTTAATTAGACTGCAAATATGCATTATTTTCGCTGATATAAATATCTATATTAGTTGGAATATATATCATTTAAACAGTCAATCTCCTACAGAAGCAGGGCTTAAGGCTTTCACTTCAAAATTTTGACTGTCAGTCATTTTTGATAACACACACAAACTTTGCGAATAATTAAATTCCTACATATATTACATGTAACAGAAGCCTCTGTGGTTAATAGGGATCATTGCTTACCATATAAGGCATTGCTTACTACGAAACAAGTAAAATGGTTGATTTTGGCAAATCGCGCAAGCCAGTAACAGACTTGATAATCAAGTCTGTTATTGATGATAGTACTTAAGCAGAAGCTAGGTATGCCTTTTTACGAGTGATTAAACTACCATTGTAATTCTATGGAGAAAAAAACTTATGATTAGATGACATGAATTATTCTTATCGCATGGTTTTGATTTCGTTTTCTATTGATTGTACAAACGAAGGCAGGCAATTATTGAGCAATATTACTGACATAAGCTGAAGACGGTAAGGGAATTATACATGTATATTAAAAACAGCAAGGACCACCTGTGTTTTTGTACTAAGCATAAACACTATTCAGAACAGATATACTTCTAACTTATTGACCTAATACATCAAGCCCTGAAATAAGGGGCCGGACACGGACAATGTCCGGGCGAATTGACCCCCTTTGACAGACCGAATTGCCTTTCGTCCGGACATAAATGTCCGACCGATTTTGGGTAAAACAGTAAGCCAAAAATTCGAGTCGATCGCTAATTATTACTAGACTCGAAAATCCAGACACAAAAATATCAACGATCCGAGTCATAGTGAAAATGTTACTATTTATATCTCGGCAGCGTGCAGATAAAATAATCAATAATTTTTATAAAATCGGCTTTTTTACGCTGGTTATATCAACGACCCGAGTCCTAGTAAAAATATTGCTATTTTTTTTATAGAATCGGCTCAAAATCCAGGCCCAAAAATATCAGCGACCCGAGTCATAGTGAAAATGTTACTATTTATATCTCTACCGCGCGCGGATAAAATAATCAATAATTATTAGAATCGGCTTTCTTACGCTGGTTATATCAACGAACCGAGTCATAGTAAAAATATTACTATTTTTTAGAATAGGCTCTTTTTCGCTGGTTATATCAACGTCCCGAGTCATAGTTAAAATATCACTATTTACATACATGTATCTTGGCCGCGTGAAGATAAAATAATGAATATTGAGAATCGGCTCTTTTCCGCTGGTTATTCGAGTCTACGTTACTATCGTATATGATTAGCTCCAAATCACACATAACATGACGTGTAATTATACAAATTATTAGTAATAAAAGTAATGATATTTAAAATGTTACAAGAAAATGTTCAAGTTGACTATGGGTGTAATTAGGGAGAGACTTTTTATACGAAAATTAAAATATCTCACTTTGTTGGACACTTCCGATCATCGATGTGAATGTAAATAGCTTTGAAAACATGTCGAATAAAATAACTTCTTATTTTCCCCAACCCGCGGGCACGGGATATCCCGGCTAGTGGGATCGTTCCAGAATATTTTAAAACTGGTACCGTGTTTAATGTCTCTAAAAATAACACTTCTAAACGGGGGCCATCGCCGTCACTAGTTCGAAAATTACATACAATAAGAACCGTAGGAAAGTGGATGAAACCTGACGTAGCAAAATGCAATGCCGACGTGTGGTTAACATACGAAGAAGACGATGGTTTTGTGACTACATTAAATTGTGAACTCTATATAAAGTATTTTAAAAATATGAATTATATGAGGGGAATTTTCCACTGCATGGAATAATGGTATTTGTCAGGCTGAAAATCTGAAATGTCCGGCCGAAAATCAGTTCAGCCTGACATGATGTCAGGCTGAACCTTAGCAGTTATTTCAAGGCTTGCCTTACATGTATCTCCTGGAGCAGACAATGAATTCTGGTAAACCAACTAAAAATGTCTGACCTGCAAAATTTTGAAATAACAACCCTGATGCAAGGGTATACTATTGAACCATGTATGTCTGTCATGGTGACCTGGCCTTTGTCAATACTGATATTTAGAGATACCATATTTAGCACTCAAATATGTATCCAATATCTATAAACGAATACATGTACTTTTACCTAAAGACAGTTATCATTATGAGTTTACAATATTACAATACCAAATGTGTTTTCAGGTTTTAGATTATGCCAGATTATAAGCATCTTTGTAATCTTTTGCGTACAGCGGTCAACTGCAGACCGCGTGCGAGCTTAGCATGATATCGTATGCTACAACGCAGTATATCGTCAATAAAACGAAAAAAAAATAATTTAGACATAATTTGAAATCGGTAATTTATTACGAATGCTACACACATCTTACAACAAGGGTGGCAATCAAGAATATGTTTTATATTAAAAGATAAAGACGGAAAACCCTTTTTTTCCTTAGCATTTGCTATGTTAAGATACTGCAGTGAAAAGGCCAGGCTAAAAATAGACACCGGAAATACGTCACACATAAAAGCTCCTATATATGATGTTTTATTTCTTCTGAAACACATCATATGTAAAGAAATACTTTGTTTATAATAAACCAGATGTTATATTTGTATCAGATAGTTAAACGGATGTTAAATACACATTTACTCTTGATATCACCAATTAACAGTAAAACCCGGGCACATAGTGCAGTGCATAAAAAACAAAATCCCATTAAAACAAATTGGATGTGCCAAAGCCAATGCCAAAAACAAAATTCTTTTCATATAAATTGCCAATTACATCCTTCTTCTTGGATTAAAAACTTGATATGCTGTACCTATAAATATGTGCCATAATTCCATATGTGCAATAATTTAATTGTTTTAAAAATTTTCCATACTAAACAAATTAATTATCAATCATAACTTTGATAAAAGTGATAAAACTGGACAATTTCTGGGTAAACAAAACCACACTAAACATATTCATGTAGATACCATTATGAGTATCACTGATTAAAACTGAAAATAATTCAGATGCAAGGGTTCAGGAACAAAAATATCTCATAAATTTGTTGAGAAATAACATTTAAATGTATGTATTTTTATACACTAAATTATAAACATGTGTATGAAGTCTATAATTTGATTACATATGTACAAATCATTTAACATATTATGAAATGAAATATGAAGAAGTGCTAAAAAAATGCATTTAGTTACATCTTTTAAAATTAGAACACAGATGACACTAATTACTGCAGTGCACGTTTGAAAATGAAAATCCATAAATAATTCAAATATTGTCTCTAATTTGTGTAAACTTATATCCACTGTATATAAATGTATTGGTAAAATCATCACAAAACCTTTTTCTAGGATTAAATTTCAACATATTTCAACACAAATAGACTTAATACCCTTAAACTGCACTACTGGTTATACATTTACTTGGCCTGTCTGTACTTGTCAATCTATGCCATGATTCAACATTAAACAGGATACAAATATAAACTACTTAGTACAAATTATGATGTACAATTTCAGTTCCTGATGTTAGTTGTCGTTATGTATATTACATTAAAGCACCAACATGCCAGAAAAAATTAAATATTGATACAGAAGATAGTTTTATTTTAAAAAATACCGGTCCAAACAAAACTGAAGCTTTGGCAATTTAAGCTTTACATATTGGTCTCACAGCAAATTTGGACAAATACAGTACAGTGCAGTATGGTAATAATAATATTGCTCTCTTTTATACAGGCCAGTCTATGTTTTATTGAGGATACAGATTTTGCTGAATTACATAATACCAACAGCCATCACATTAAAATTGTACAAAGACAGATTTGACTTTTGAGATGTTAATGATTATCTACATGTGTATTTCAAATTCTGGTTCATGATAGACAGCTTCCTTTCTCAACTAATCTAAAGAATCTGTTACATGTCTAATGAGAAAGTAAGAGTTTTTTCTTCTGTATTAGCAATCATACAAAAATTATTGACAAATAAAAAGATGTGAACTACACTTATTATGGTTTATCAGAAGAAATCTTTTTTTCACAAAATACATATAGGCAATTTTAATTTCCAAAAATAAATAAATGTGGTACTGCAGGATATGGTTGTGTTTGTGGGTTTGTTCATGTTAAGTGGTTGATTAATGATTTGGTACCTGGTTTGGCACAGGTGAAACAGCATCAGTCAGACATCTAAATGTTTCAATACTGTGCTCATTTTCAACAGTCGAAAATTGATGTATCCTGTTATCGGTACTTTGTATTTGTTCATTGTGTTTAGGAGATTCCAACTTTTTTTTAAAGATAGGTTGCCAGGCAACGAAACATACGCCCACAACAGCTAAGTCGTCCGGGCAGTCAACAAGGGTTGTCGCATATTGTTTCTTTTATCAGTAAGGAGAACATTTACAACACATGATAATCTTATTACGAGTAATAGCCCATTAAATAATTATCAGAAATGATTAGAATAGTTTTGATGGTTTGTCTCAAGGCCTTTGTCCACAAGACATTTCAAAGTGATCAACTGCCAGAAATTATCAGATATCACTGAAAATCAAATAGGATTCTTCGTATCATGACCCTAAACACTGTGTACAAATTCAAAGTCAATCGGATATTAACTTTAGCCTTAAAGCATTCACACGGTTTTTCAAAGTGATCAAGGGTCATAACTCTGGCAGTAATTATCGGATATCGCTGAAAATAAATAGGCTATTTTGTATCATGACCGTAAATAGTGTGTATAAATTTAAAGTCAATCGGATATTAACTTTAGATTTTTCAAAGTGATCAAGGGTCATAACTCTGGCAGTAATTATCGGATATTGCTGAAAATCAATAGGATTCTTTGTATCATGACTTTAAACACCGTGTATAAATTTAAATTCAATCGGATATTAACTTTAGCCTCTAGAGCGTTCACAAGATTTTTCAAAGTGATCAAGGGTCATAACTCGGGCAGGAATTATCGGATATTGCTGAAAATCAACAGGCTTCTTCTTATCATGACCTTACACACTGTGTATAAATTTAAAGTCAATCGGATATTAACTTTAGCCTCAAGAGTGTTCACAAGATTTTTCAAAGTGATCAAGGGTCATAACTCTGGTAGTAATTATCGGATATCACCGAAAATCAATAGGCTTCTTCGTCTCATGACCTTAAACACTGTGTATAAATTTAAACTCAATCGGATATTAACTTTAGCCTCTAAAGCGTTCACAAGATTTTTCAAAGTGATCAAGGGTCATAACTCTGGCAGTAATTATCAGAGGTCACTGAAAATCAATAGGATTCTTCGTCTCATGACCTTAAACACTGTGTATAAATTTAAAGTCAATCGGATATTAACTATAGCCTCTAGAGCGTTCACAAGATTTTTCAAAGTGATCAAGGGTCATAACTCGGGCAGGAATTATCGGATATTGCTGAAAATCAACAGGCTTCTTCTTATCATGACCTTACACACTGTGTATAAATTTAAAGTCAATCGGATATTAACTTTAGCCTCAAGAGTGTTCACAAGATTTTTCAAAGTGATCAAGGGTCATAACTCTGGTAGTAATTATCGGATATCACCGAAAATCAATAGGCTTCTTCGTCTCATGACCTTAAACACTGTGTATAAATTTAAAGTCAATCGGATATTAACTTTAGCCTCTAAAGCGTTCACAAGATTTTTCAAAGTGATCAAGGGTCATAACTCTGGCAGTAATTATCAGAGGTCACCGAAAATCAATAGGATTCTTCGTCTCATGACCTTAAACACTGTGTATAAATTTAAAGTCAATCGGATATTAACTATAGCCTCTAGAGCGTTCACAAGATTTTTCAAAGTGATCAAGGGTCATAACTCTGGTAGCAATTATCGGATATCGCTGAAAATCAATAGGCTTCTTCGTCTCACGACCTTAACCACTGTGTATAAATTTAAAGTCAATCGGATATTAACTTTAGCCTCTAAAGCGTTCACAAGATTTTTCAAAGTGATCAAGGGTCATAACTCTGGCAGTAATTATCAGATATCACCGAAAATCAATAGGCTTCTTCGTCTCATGACCTTAAACACTGTGTATAAATTTAAAGTCAATCGGATATTAACTATAGCCTCTAGAGCGTTCACAAGATTTTTCAAAGTGATCAAGGGTCATAACTCTGTTAGTAATTATCGGATATCGCTGAAAATCAATAGGCTTCTTCGTCTCACGACCTTAAACACCGTGTATAAATTTCAAGTCAATCGGATATTAACTTTAGCCTCTAGAGCGTTCACAAGAAATTGTGGACGATGGACGGACGGACGGACGGACGGACGGACGGACCGACGGACGGACGGACCGACAGACGGACGGACGGGGGCGACGGCAATATACGACCACATTTCCATGTGGGCGTATAAAAAGCACATTTGATTTGGTGTTGTATTTTTCAGTTATTTCTTTTATGGTTTTTTTAAATAATAATTAACAGTACACCCAAAGGGAAAATACACAGCCAAACCATGACACCAGTATTTTCAAGAAGACAGCTATTTGTTCTCCATAACACTAACAAGAATCAATACTGTATCACAGTTAATTTGTCTTCATGGAATTTACATATAAAACATAATGTCAAATTCAATTTGTCTGAGTCTTTAACATGGTCTTTGCATTAAAGCCAAATTAATGGGCAAATTTTTTTTTATGCATGCTGGCCAATTTTGATAAGTTTCCCAGTGGAATTGGTTTTATAAACTTAAAGGGACATTATTGTGTTTAAAATATCAAGATTTTTTTATATGCATGTTCAGAGTCAGTTAAGCAACCATAGTACCATACCCAAAACAAAACATACACAAAACTTAACTGTTCACCTAGGGACTACAACCATGCTTAAATGTATGGAGTACCGTATATCTTTATTCAAAATAATAAAAGGACATTGTTTATGAACGATTTGTTTTTTATGAACTTTTTTCAGAAATGATTAAAATAGAGAGCTTAAAGTAGCTAAGACTCTAACTCAATATCATACAAAATCTTGAACATTGAAATAAAAATTATTTGTCAATTCAAATCAACATTGATGCTGTGATTTTACCGGAAAAAGATGGGCTTCTGATGTCCAATATTTAAGACAAAAAAAACATTTTACCATTGGTACACGAATTGTGTACCATTATGCGTTTCAGCCCAAGTTCTATCAAGAGACTCGAGGAACGAGGCTAGAAGCATTGCGCCAAATCAAACGGCGTGTGTTGACTGGAATAACCAGACACTAGAAATTTGCATTCGATTGAGATGGTTGATTAATTTGCCGAACATAACTGATTTGAAATTAGAGTAAAAACGGAAACCATTGAATGTAAATCAGTTTATATACATTCATATTACAATATTTACAGTATTATATGCGTTGCGAACCACGTGTGTCAACTTCTAGGTCCCAAATGTTACCGATTTAGCTCCTTTAAAGTATCAATATCAATATCATCGAAAGTCTTCGACATTGAAAACAAAAATTATTTGTCAATTTAAATCAACATTGATGGTGTGGTCTTACCAGGAAAAGGTGGGCTTCTGATATCCAATATTTTAGACGAAATACCATTGGCACACGAATTGTGTACCATACGGCGTTTCAGACTCATTTTCAGCTAGGGACCCAAAGAACAAGGCTAGGTATACTCCACATTACATCTCAAACGGTGAGCATGCGCAATAAATACTATGTAGACTGTAATAACCAGACACTATATATATATTGAGAGTGATTACGTTGAGACTTTTGGTGTACTTCGCTAAACATAACTGATTTGATATTAGTAAAAACAAAGACGATTTTGTGTAAATCAGTTTATATACATTCATGCTTGCGACCCATTTGTGTCAATTTCTATGCCCCAAATATTAGCGATTTAGCTCTTTTAAATTTAATTATATGAATCAATCAACACTATTCTTAGATACTGGTACAACTTGATTTTATGTCAAGAAAGTGACACTGTACGTAATACACCACATGGCATGACTAAGAAATGCATAAAATTGTTTATTCTGTTTAAATTTAAATCTACCTTTAGTATGAGGCTGACTGAAATTTTTTAGTCTGTAGGAGGGCTAGCTGAAAAGTTCTAAGCCTGTACTTGATGGCTGCCCTATAGCAAACTGAGGTCGTGACCCAGAGGTTGGAAACCCAGGATGTATAATGTAATATAATTCAGAAAGTACAGTCTGATGTCTAATTCTGTATTTACCATTCATTTATCTTAAAAATACAAGTAATTTTAAAGACTTAAAAATAATGAAATATTTCATTTCAAACAGCCTTCTTTTTCTAATAGTCATAAGGAAGTTGAAGGTGTGTGTATGGTGTGTGTGTGTGGGGGGGGGGGGATTCCAAAATTTATATTCCTGTCTAGAATTTCCTGATTCTGCACTTTCCATGATGTGTGTTAATAGACAAGAATAATAATATTAAACCCCTATATCTTTGAATCTTATAGTGAGTTATGTTTTTTTTTAATAAAAGTTTATATTAACTACATGTATTTTTTAACACCAGACTGGTTAATGATAATGATTGAGTCACTTTCAAAAAAAGCTGATTAGAATTAAAGCTTGTGAAACAAAGGTAGATATTTGATTGAGGTTTTAATCAAAGAAATACTTTGTTAAAGTGTTACACCCAACTTGAAGAGCAGGATTAGGTAATTCCACCGAAAGATAAACATTTAACTTGTACAAGATTTGTATCTTTTCAGTGCTTGCAAGCTGCATGTCAGTAAAATAACACAAAACAAATAAATTCTACCAAACACATAGATTTGAATGAAGGTGTTATGTAAATTTCAACAGTTGGATATAATTTCTACATGTATGTAAAGTCAAACTTTATGGGTATAACTTTTTTCCATTTCAGTGCACTGTACATCTTAACTTTAGCACAAAAACATATCATTTTCTGATGTGGAGAAATGTCTTGGCATTTCTACAATTTATTATCAGTTTAATATAATAAGTGGCAAAACTGCTGAATTAAAGAGAATTTCAAGTCACACATACAAAAGAATTTTGGAAATAAAATTTGAAATTAATTTAATCTGAACCATCAGGCCTCAAATAGGTGTAACAAGATGCTCCTTTCAGGAAACAAACTAACAACGATGATTGTTTATACTAATCATACACGTAGCAAGCTAGGAAGTATAGGAACAAGAATATCTATAAACAGTCTAGGATTACTAGGAACCCTATTATTACGAACAGTCATGGCACACATACTCTGCGCAGTGTTGCGTTTGATTAGAGGTAATCCTACTACACACTGCTATTATGAGTGGATATTGTTGTTTTAAATTTTGATTGGTCAGTAGTCCATCTACCAACCAATCACTAGCTGCCAAACAAAAGCTATTCATTTAAATCGAGTGCCAATACTGGACCAAATATGTTTTCATAACGTTACATCATGACTCACGATTTTATTATGCTTAATTAACCCGTGCATAGCAGAATACTGCAGTAAAACTAATTGTGTGACAAACGAGGCTATCAAGTCGAATGAAATGTAAACAATACTGTTTGGAAACAACCAACCTTAACCGTTTTTAATACCTTAAATCACTGTCCAAAATTTTAGGGAAGACCCAGATTAAACGAAGGACTGTCATGTTGCTGTACTTAAGTGATAGCTTTCATTGAACGGAAAGAATAGACACACTCCCGCATAAGTTCAAGAAACAGGCGCTATTCCAGCAATGGCCAGAGAGGGATTTCTCGGGCCATTGCTTCAGAAATATGTACTGCACACTACCTGTTTACAATCAAATCCCTGCTTGGTGAGTAAAAACAAAAAATTTGATATGACATTATTCAAGTTACATGTATATTTTGTCAATTGAAATTGGATAGCATGCAAAATCTGCCAATTGATCCAAATGTTGATGTGTTTTAGTCCAGCTGACACGTAAAATCATTTATGCTAATGTTCTTTACTTTGGTTCATGTTTATATCGAAAGATCATCAATAACCAGTTAAAATTCAAACAAAGGAAAAGTTCCTGATTTGATAGGTTATCCGATTATAAATGATAGTTTAAGTAAGGAAATCAAAATAAATACAAGTAGTGGTTAAGAAATAACAAGATTTACTTAACAGGGTTACATAACTCATTTAACATCGTCGTTTAACTGCTTGCTGATCACTTACAAATATATAACCAGACCAGACAATCAGACACTTGGGAATAGCCTGGACTTGCCAATCATATATGAAAATTAAAAGTTTGTATTTCGTTCAAAAAGAATGACTGGAAGTTGTTCAGGACAAGGATAAAAGCATCTAAGAGACTTGAATCAATAGGATAAACCTGTTCTATTTACCCTTAAAATGGGAGTTGCTGTTCCTTTTTAGTTAGTGTACTTTATCCTGGAATTTCAATTTTTCTGGAACAGATAAAACAGCATGACTCCACAAGCATGACTCCAGCATCCTAATCCTACATGTACCATTATGATGCATGTGCCAAGATGTTTGTAATATTCTTGCGATTTGCTTAATTTTCTTTTATCTACATAAACGAAAACTGATTTTCTTCTTTCTTTTTTTTCATTGTACAGTGTAGCAGCATAATAATATACATTAGTTCATTCATGCTGGTTCTTATTTGTAACAGTGAAACTCACTGAAAAAGATACAGTATGCTTATGTTTTTGAATTACTCCCAAAAGACTCAAAACCATATGCCAAAACAGCATTCTCATTTTATACACCAACAAACAAACCAGAATATATAACACCAGCAAAGACACTATCCAGTTTCCTAATATTACAAGTACCAGTCCAATGAATTCCTTCATGCTTAGTGATAAAAACCATTTTTCATTTCAACACAAATCAACCAGAGTATATAATGTTTGATGTTTTTAACAATAAAAAGAAGAAAGGTTCTGAGACGAATCAGCAGAATCACCCCAACCCCAAATTTTTAAGACACAAATTATTCAAGTCAAACTTTAGGCCTGGACAAAATTTATACTACCAGTATTAAAGTTTTGTTTCAAAGTGTTATGTGCCAATTAGTTTTATATGTTTTGTTTATTTCCCCCTTCTCCTCAACCCAAGGCCACAACCACTCTCTGTAGAAATTCATGATACACCACTGGTGGTACATCTGAGAACATCATTTTAAGTGTTACATTGTATACTGTACAGTCTGTTATAAACATGGTTGCAAGACAAGTTCAATAAATATAGCCACTTAATACACTATCAAACATGTACCTCAAACTACACAGGTATTTAATAAACAGAATAATTATATGTGTACATAGATATACTGTACATAAAGTCATTTACTCATTATAATAACACACTATCTACTAAATGTAGGTACCAAGGACAACAGGTACAAATCTGTTAATTAGAAGTATACATGTATCTTTAAAAGATGTTCTTAACCAAAACTTGGATACTTGTGGGTACTCAAAAACAAAAAATATTTCTTATCATCATATCAAATCAGCCTACATTTATATATACTGTTTCGTTTTGTATTTATTCAAACCTTTCCTACACTGTACTTGAAGCCTGGATGCACCTGAAAGTTATGTACATGTTTAGTAATTTTCTGTTTTTAAATTTCACATAAGGACTGAAACATGTTCTTTACATAGAAGTCTAGACAATTAACTCAAAAGGGTTAACAAGCCAACAGTGAGGCTGATGTCCCCCACCGAAATCCCAAAATAAATAGATGACACATATTATTTAATCGCACATTTATTTTTTTCAAACATATCGAGCAATCAAACTGTACACGAAGTGTCATCCAAAAGTATTTTATAAAGAAAAATGCTAAAACCGACGAGAAAAATGAAAATGTACCCTAGTTAGGGGGACCCTAAAGGCAGACAAAAGGGGCCCCACGCTTGACAAAAGGGCCCCCCTGGCCAAGGGAAAGGGCCCTCGTGTTCGAGTCAATCGTTTCTATACATTGTTACTGTCGAATCCATTACTGAATGAGAATGCAGTCATTGTATTGGCATAAAAATCATCAATCAAGATGAACCTAAGTTATCTTGTCCCAAAGTATCAACCAATCAAATTGCTTATCTCTGCCTACCCTAAGAAGAAAATGCTCATCTTCGAACTAAATCAAGGCATTAACCTAATAAGCATACACACCAATTTTGAACATTTTAACTCAATTCGAAGAAGAGTTATTGTGTTCCAAAGTCTCGGGAAAACAAATTGATTATCGCTCTGCTTACCCTGAGCAGAAAATGCTCATTATCGATCTTAGTCAAGGCATTACTGTAAAGAAACTATACACCAAGTTTCATTACTCTCACTTAATTTAAACTAAAGTTATCGTGTCCCAAAGCATCAACCAATCAAATTGCTTATCTCTGCTTACCCTAAGCGGAAAATGCTCACCTTCGAACTCCATCAAGGCATTGACCTAATAAGCATATACACCAAGTTTGAACATTTTAACTCAATTAGAAGGAGAGTTATTGTGTTCCAAAGTCTCGACCAATCAAATTGCGTATCGCTCTGCTTACCCTGAGCAGAAAATGCTCATTATCGAACTTAGTCAAGGTATTACTGTAATGAAACTATACACCAAGTTCCATCAATCTCACTTAATTAGAACTAAAGTTATCGTGTCCCAAAGCATCAACCAATCAAATTGCTTATCTCTGCTTACCCTAAGCGGAAAATGCTCATCTTCGAACTCCATCAAGGCATTGACCTAATAAACACATACACCAAGTTTGAGCATTCTAGCTCAATTTGGAAGAGAGTTATTGTGTCCCAAAAAGTGTGACGGACAGACGGACAGACAGACAGACAGACAGACGGACGGACCCATTTTAATAGTCCCCCAACTTTCTTCGAAAGGCGGGGGACAAATATGTACATGCTGTTCAGAAACGAGTTATTCTTCAGTGGCTGACTGACATTCTAAGTAAGATTTTAATAATTATTGGACCAATATGCTTTTTGATAATACCACTTATTAAAGTTTATACCGTCTTTTAGTCTGGTGGAATATTGTACCATGAAACACCAAGGATGTTGTATTTCCAAAGATCAGGGCAGTTAAATACAATGTCAGAATATCTACCCAAAGAAATAAGCTGGTTGTTCTTATTAAATGTTTGATGATTCATCTTTTGTCAATATGTACCAGATGATAAATGTCAAATTTAAAACTCTTCCAAGTTTAATTTTCCAATTTTCTGTATGTTTTCATATTCCCCCTGAGTGTAATTATCTACTGTAGAAAACAGCACGCCCATCATGTAAAAGTTTATGGTTGATATACATTAACAATTTAAAGCTGCCATACACTTGTCAAATGGACAAGCTGATTGACAGCTTCAATACAGGCTATCACCCTCCAGCTGTTTTACTTGTCTGCAGTTTTAACTGTTGGTTAAAAGGGTCAGTATCTCCACCTAAGTTCTATAGTCATTCATTCCTATGGCGATTCTATCCACTCTTTAAGTGATTTTGCTTTCAATAAGGTTCTCCATCCAAAAGATGTATAACTTTTTGTAATCTACTTAATTTAAAGAGTATATGCACTTCTGAATATTTCTCATACAACAAGTATTACACTGTTCTGAGCTATATTGCCATTAATGAACTCTTTGATTTAGAAATAGTGTACTGTTTTCGATAGATCTCTTATTTCCATAAATATGTGATTGAATTTTTATTTTGAAAGATTATACAAGAGTAATTGGAATGTTTATTAATTTTAGTTTTCTTTTTAGCTTACAGTGTCAACAGAGTAACACACAATTGCTGTATCTATTCTCAAGCTAACTTGATATGTATTTTGTGGGGCTGCAGGGCAACTTGTACAACAAAATCATTTCAAATTTAAGAAAACCTAATTTCAATTTTTTTTCTTTGAGGAGAAAACTTTAATTGTTTAACAGCTTTATACAAATACATCATTTACTATATGGAGAAATCATGGCAATCAATATCCATTTCACAAATTCCAAAGTGAATTTTCATGGAAAATAGCACATTTCAATATAGTACCGTTAAAATAGCTAAGTCTGTAACTCAATATCATCAAAAATCTTCAACATTGAAAACACGAATTATTTGTAAATTTAAATCAACATTGATACTGTGACCTAACAAAAACATTTTACCATTGGAACACGAATCGTATACCATAATGCTTTTCAGCCCCAGTTGTAGCAAGAGACTCCAGGGGCTAGAAACATTGCACCAAATCAAACAGCGTATGTAGACTGGAATAACCAAACGCTAGAAATTTGCATTCGATTGAGACTGCTGTCTTATTTCGACAAACATAACTGATTTGAAATTAGGCTAAAAACGGAAACCTTTGAATGTAAATCAGTTTATATACATTCATTATTACAGAATTTTATGCGTCGCGACCCACTCGTGTCAATTCTTTGGTCCCAAATGTTAGCGATTTAGCTCCTTTAAGAGTCTTAAGCCCACATCTTTAAAATCTACCAGCTCTGTTATCTTTGTTATCTTTAAATAATTTATTAATGTGAATAGCATTTGTAGGTAAGGTAATACATGATAAGCAAGTTGGTTAGTTCACAACCTAATTAAATTGATCAAAACAATTACTCTATATTTTATTGTAAACTCATACTGTTGATTGATGATGACATTGACATACCGATATACATGAATGTTATCATTGGCAGTTCATTCAAAAGGCAGCTGTTGTTACAGCACACAGCAGTAAATCTATACTGAAAAATATCCTAAAATATAATTACCGGTATGCCATGGCATAATTTATGAGAAATATATAGGCCTACTAATAATTATAATATAAGTTCTTACGGTTTCGTCTAAACAGGCTAAACCCATTTGCATATCCTTAAAAAAAAGTTTGAAAAGACAAAAGACATGGTTCCTAATAATCCTAAAATGTTACGACATTGCATAATTTATGAGAAAGATTCTCATATTTATAAACTGAAAACTGATATTCAAAAAAAAAAATGTATATTAGGCCTATGCCATTGCATAATTTATGAGAAATAAATAAGGTCTTAAGTCTTTCACTCTTTGCCTAACCTAAACGGAAACCCATCTTTAAAAAAAAATGTCTGAAAAGTCATGGCCCCTAAAATAGTAGATTCTATGCCATTCACCCTTGCATCATTTATAATTCACGAGAAAGATTCTAAATAAGTTCTTAAGTGTTCACCGAAACCCATCAGCACCCATATTTCACGGCTTTAGTTGTCACAATGATGATTTGAATAATGTAAAAATAAATAAATAGTATACTAAACTCTAAACTAAACAGAAAGAAATGGAACTTTCGTATTTCGTGTACTTTCACAAATGGGTTATGGATGAATCATATTTGTCTACTTATGGTTAATGGTTTAGCCAAAAACAGTGCTAGAAATATTTTTTCTGTTATCCTGGCTTACCACAATTCCATGCCATTTAGTTTTCTATCGCGCGCCGTGACGGAAAGCTTGATCTATAAACATGCCCAATTCTCAGTACTTCGCACTGTGACGCCGACGTTATCATTATCATTCATTGTTACTGGGAAGTGTTTAACGAAATCAGATTTTTCTAAATGGATGCGTTGCAATTATGTCATTACTGAAAATATCTAAACTCTAATGATACTTACTTGGTCTTCACCAGCCTTATAGACATAATAACCTATCCCTAATAACCAAAGGCTAGCTAGCCCTAGCAGCAGACGAAATTTCCGTCGCACCATGAGACTGTCGCGCGCTCATCTGCCATCTACATCTTACACCATTATTAACCAATGAAAACCGAGAAGAATGTTTACTCCGCACAATGAAAATAACGTCAGATTGTATCACCGTTATCCAGTATTTTTCTTAACGCATAATTATCAATCGTGACATACAAGTCTATTCTATGCCAGCTGGGTTTGATGCAACGTGCATTACATCCGAAAGTCTGGCTACACTTGAATCGGTAAGTGCTAAATGATATGAAGCCGGGACGATTTTGCTAAATAGTATAAAGCGAGTATAGTTTAAGCCCCGCCCTTCTGTTGTTTAGGCCCTTCCCACTTTTATGAAGGTTAAGGTTGCAGGGGGCGGTTTATTATTATTATTTTATGATGAACATAAAACTTATTCTCCCTGAAGTTGAGAATACTACCGTTGGATCTGTCTCTGAGGCAGGACGATTTCCAATACCACCTAATATGTCTAGAGAAGTATTTCAATCTGATGAAAATTTTAATAAGTTTGTCGAAAATTTTGAAGTTAATTCCAAAACACGTTTTGTCGTGTCATATAACAGAAACTTTAATTTAACAGGTGTGTGAATTAGTTTTATTTAACGTCCGCTTCCACCGAGGTGATATCGCAGACAATTTAACAGGTACAGTAATTTGTTTATAACTCAGTTGCGTTCGGAGCCGTGTGCGTATTTTTAATATAACAGAAACTTTAATTTAACAGGTACAGTAATTTGTTTATAACTCAGTTGCGTTCGGAGCCGTGTGCGTATTTTTAATTTTTAAAATTTATGTAATCACTATAAAGCTAGGTCGATTCGGTTCTATGTGGCGTATAAGGCGATGATGATTTTCTCTATTTCTAGGATATATAGATAATATTTTTAATTTATATAATAAAATCATTCAAATATCCTTTTTTTTAAAAAAAAAAAAAAATTAATTGAACAAAAATACTCCACAATACTTTAAAGCAAGGCCGATTGGGTTATATATGTGGTATAAGACAACCATTTTCTCTATATGTAGAATATAGAGGATGATATTCTTAATTTATATAATCTTATCATCTTAATATCGATTTTATTTTAATAGAAATTAATTGAAAAAAATACTCAAAAATCTTTTAAACATAAAAAAGATTAACTATAAAGCGAACCGATTGAGTTCAATGTCCGGTATAAGGCAATGATTATCTCTACCTCTGGGATATATAGGGTCATATTCTTAATTTATACAATAAAATCACCATATCTTTTTTTATAGGAAATTAATTGAAATAAATAACCCAACATCTTTTACACATAAAAAAAGACTCACTGTCATTGGGTTCAATGTGCCGTATAAGGCAACGATTTTCTCTATATCCAGGATACATGTATATAGGAAAATATTCTTAATTTATATAATAAAATCACCCTAATTTCTACAAAGCGAGGCAAATATTTTCTCGTTTTTTGAATGGAAATTAATTGAAAAAATACTCCAACATCTTTTAAACATAAGAAAAAGACTCACTATAAAGCGAAGACGATTGGGTTCAACGTGTGATATAAGGCAACGATATTCTCTATATCTAGGATATATAGGATAATTTTCTTAATTTATATAATCAAATCGCCATAATATAGATTTTATTTTAATAGAAATTAATTGAAAAATATACTCCAAAATCTTTTAAACATAAGAAAAAGACTAACTATAAAGCGACGACGATTGGGTTCAATGTGTCATATATTTATAAGGCAACGATTTTCTCTATATCTAGGATATATAGGATAATATTCTTAATTTATATAATCAAATAACCCTAATATCATTTTGTGAATGGGAATTAATTGAAAAAAAAATACTCCAACATCTTTTGAACATCAGAAAGACTCACTATAAAGCGAGGACGATTGGGTTCTATATGTGGTAAAGGGCAACCATTTTGTCTATATCTAGGATATATAGGATAATATTCTTAATTTAGATATTCAAATCACCCTATTATAGTTTTTATGGAAATTAATTGAAAAAAATACTCCACAATCCTTTAAACATAAGAAAAGAACTCGCTATAAAGCGAACCCGATTGGGTTCCATGTATGGTATAAGGCAACGATTTCTCTATTTCCAGGATTTATAGGGTAATATTCCTCATTTATAAAATAAAATCAAGATAATATCGTTTTTGAATGGAAATTAATTGAAAAAAATACTCCAACATCTTTTTAACATAAGAAAAAGAGTCACTATAAAGCGAGGAAGATCGAGTTGAATGTGTGTTATAAGGCAACGATTTTCTCTATATCTATGATATGTAGGAAAATATTCTTGATTTATATAATCAAATCACCCTCATATAGTTTTTGAATGGGAATTAATTGAAAAAAAAATACTCTAACATCTTTGAAACATCGGAAAAAGACTCACTATAAAGCGAGGACGATTGGGTTCCATATGTGGTAAAGGGCAACCATTTTGTCTATATCTAGGATATATAGGATAATATATTCTTAATTTAGATATTCAAATCATCCTAATATAGTTTTTTTAATGGAAATTAATTGAAAAAATACTCCACAATCCTTTAAACATAAGAAAAGAATTCGCTATAAAGCGAGGCTGGCTTGGTTCCATGTATGGTATAAAGCAACGATTTTCTCTATTTCCAGGATTTATAGGGTAATGTGCCTCATTTATATAATAAAGTCAAGCTAATATCGTTTTTTGAATGGAAATTAATTGAAAAAAAATACTCCAACATCTTTTTAACATAAGAAAAAGACTCACTATAAAGCGAGGACGATCGGGTTGAATGTGTGTTATAGGGCAACGATTTTCTCTATATCTAGGATATACAGGATAATATTCTTGATTTATATAATCAAATCACCCTAATATCGTTTTTGAATGGGAATTAATTGAAAAAATACTCCAACATCTTTTAAACATCAGAAAAAGACTCACTATAAAGCGAGGACGATTGAGTTCTATATGTGGTAAAGGGTAACCATTTTGTCTATATCTAGGATATATAGCATAATATTCTTAATTTATATAATCAAATAACCCTAATATCATTTTTGAATGAGAATTAAGTGAAAAAATACTCCAACATCTTTTGAACATCAGAAAAAGACTCACTATAAAGCGAAGACGATTGGGTTCTATATGTGGTAAAGGGCAACCATTTTGTCTATATCTAGGATATATAGGATAATATTCTTAATTTAGATATTCAAATCACCCTAATATAGTTTTTTTATGGAAATTTATTGAAAACAAGCCAACAGTGAGGCTGATGTCCCCCGCCGAAATCCCAAAATAAATAGATGACACATATTAATTAATCGCACATTTATTTTTTTCAAACGTATCGAGCAATCAAACTGTACACGAAGTGTCATCCAAAAGAGTTATAAAAAGAAAAATGCTAAAACCGACGAAAAAAATGAAAATGTACCCTAGTTAGGGGGACCCAAAAGGCAGACAAAAGGGCCCCCACGCTTGACAAAAGGGTCCCTCTGGCCAAGGGAAAGGGCCCTCGTGTCCAAGTCAATCGTTTCTATACACTGTTACTGTCGAATCCATAACTGAATGAGAATGCAGTCATTGTATTGGCATAAAAAATCATCAATCAAGATGAACCTAAGTTATCTTGTCCCAAAGTATCAACCAATCAAATCGCTTATCTCTGCTTACCCTAGGCAGAAAATGCTCATCTTCGAACTCCATCAAGGCATTGACCTAATAAGCATATACACCAAGTTATCGTGTTCCAAAGCATCAACCAATCAAATTGCTTATCTCTGCTTACCCTAAGCGGAAAATGCTCATCTTCGAAGTCCATCAAGGCATTGACCTAATAAGCATATACACCAAGTTTGAACATTTTAACTCAATTAGAAGGAGAGATATTGTGTTCCAAAGCCTCGACCAATCAAATAGCGTATCGCTCTGCTTACCCTGAGCAGAAAATGCTCATTATCGAATTTAGTCAAGGTATTACTGAAATGAAACTATACACCAAGTTTAATCAATCTCACTTAATTAGAACTAAAGTTATCGTGTCCCAAAGCATCAACCAATCAAACTGCTTACCCTGAGCGGAAAATGCTCATTATCGATCTTAGTCAAGGTATTACTGCAATGAAACTATACACCAAGTTTCATCACTCTCACTTATTTAGAACTAAAGTTATCAAATTGCTTATCTCTGCTTACCCTAAGCGGAAAATGCTCCATCAAGGCATTGACCTAATAAACACATACACCAAGTTTTAACATTCTAGCTCAATTAGGAAGAGAGTTATTGTGTCCCAAAAAGTGTGACGGACAGACGGACAGACAGACAGACAGACGAACCCATTTTAATAGTCCCCAAACTTTCTCCGAAAGGCGGGGGACAAAAAATACTCCACAACACTTTAAACATAAGAAAAGAACTCGCTATAAAGCGAGCCGGATTGGGTTCCATGTATGGTATAAGGCAACGATTTCTCTATTTCCAGGATTTATAGGGTAATATTCCTCATTTATAAAATAAAATCAAGCTAATATCGTTTTTGAATGGAAATTAATTGAAAAAAAATACTCCCAACATCTTTTTAACATAAGAAAAAGGGTCACTATAAAGCGAGGAAGATCGGGTTGAATGTGTTTTATAAGGCAACGATTTTCTCTATATCTATGATATAAAGGAAAATATTCTTGATTTATATAATCAAATCACCCTCATATCGTTTTTGAATGGGAATTAATTGAAAAAAATACTCCAACATCTTTGAAACATCGGAAAAAGACTCACTATAAAGCGAAGACGATTGGGTTCTATATGTGGTAAAGGGCAACCATATTCTCTATCTAGGATATATAGGATAATATTCTTTATTTATATATTCAAATCACAATAATATAGTTTTTTATGGAAATTAATTGAAAAAATACTCCACAACACTTTAAACATAAGAAAAGTATTCGCTATAAAGCGAGGTCGACTGGGTTCCATGTATGGTATAAGGCAACGATTTTCTCTATTTCCGGGATTTATAGGGTAATATGCCTCATTTATATAATAAAATCAAGCTAATATCGTTTTTTGAATGGAAATTAATTGAAAAAAATACTCCAACATCTTTTTAACATAAGAAAAAGACTCACTATAAAGCGAGGACGATCGGGTTCAATGGGTGTTATAAGGCAACGATTTTTCTCTATATCGAGGATATATAGGATAATATTCTTGATTTATATAATCAAATCACCCTAATATCGTTTTTGAATGGGAATTAATTGAAAAAATATTCCAGGATCCTTTAAACATCAGAAAAAGACTCACTATAAAGCGAGGACGATTGGGTTCTATATGTGGTAAAGGGCAGCCATTTTGTCTATATCTAGGATATATAGGATAATATTCTTAATTTAGATATTCAAATAACCCTAATATCGTTTTTTTATGGAAATTAATTGAAAAAATGCTATACAATCCTTTAAACATAAGAAAAGAACTCGCTATAAAGCGAGGCCGATTGGGTTCCATGTATGGTATAAGGCAACGATTTTCTCTATTTCCAGGATTTATAGGGTAATATTCCTCATTTATATAATAAAATGAAGCTAATATCGTTTTTTGAATGGAAATTGATTGAAAAAAAAATACTCCAACATTTTTTAAACATAAGAAAAAGACTCACTATAAAGCGAGGACCGTTGGGTTCAATGTGTGGTATAAGGCAATGGTTTTCTCTATATCTAGGATATATAGGATAATATTCTTCATTTTTATAATAAAATCACACTAATGTCGTTTTTTGAATGGAAATTAATTGAAAAAAAAAATTCTCCAACATCTGTTAAACATTAGAAAAAGACTCACTTTAAAGCGAGGACGATTGGGTTCAACGTGTGATATAAGGCAACCATTTTCTCTCTATATAGGATATATAGGATAATATTCTTAATTTATATAATCTAATCACTTTAATATTAATTTTATTTTAATAGAATTTAATTGAAAAAAATACTCCAAACTCTTTTAAACGTAAGAAAAAGACTAACTGTAAAGCGAGGACGAATGTGGTACAAGGCAACCATTTTCTCTATATATAGGATAAAGAGAAAAATATTCTTAATTTATATATTCAAATTACCCTAATATCGTTTTTATTATGGAAAGTGATTGAAAAAATACTCCACAATAAAATCCCTCTAATATCTTTATTTTATGGAAATTAATTGAAAGAAATACTCCAAATTTCTTTTAAATATAAGATAAAGCGAAACCGGTGGGTTCTAATTCTATGTGTGGTATAATGCGATGATTTTCTCTATTTCTAGGACATTTAGGATAATATTCTTAATTTAAAATAATAAGATCACTCAAATTTCGTGTTTTTTTATGGAAATTATTTGAAAAGGTATTCCAAAATCTTTTAATTGAAACAGACGCACTTACAGCGAGGCCAAACAAATTAATATTTACAAGTAGATCCAACATCTGATTTTAGCCTCTACAATACATAATGTCAAGGCCGTACATTGAACTGTCAATCAAATTGACTGACATGTTCCTCGCTCTATATCGTCCTCGCTTTATATGATTTAGCATTTTCCACTTGAATCGGTCAGCGTGAGCGTGAGATATTGGTGTTATGTAACAACAACAACTTGATACACCAGAAAGGGGACCGCGTGGCTAAATGGATAAGACGCTAGCCTGGAGGTCGGGTGTTCGATCCCTGCATTGGCCGAGAAAGTTCATCTCGATTTTCCGGTGTGGTTTCCCTTTGTCAGTGATGCAGAACGGAGGGGCTGACAAGCTGTCTAGTCGTTCGGATGGAACGTAAAACCTAGGTCCCGTGTACACATTGGTGTTCACTTAAAAGATCCATTGCCAGTTGGAATTCGATATAAGAGCATGCCGTAGTGCCGCTTCCCGGGCAAAATTTCTCTCATAGCAAACTGTATGACTAGAAATGGTTCCACTACTGATGGCTTCCTTATTTCTTCAGTTAAACAGTTTAACGTTACAAGATAGTAACTAACTGTATGGCGTATGCATTAACTCATGTTAGGCGCAGAGGAGTAGGACGTTAAATCCCATTTCATTTTTGATACATCAGAAGAAGTTTGATAATAACTATTAACTTTTTCTGGAATTAAAAAGAAGTGGCTGGAAATAATAATCACCCCTGTATGAGTATCTATGTAAACTTTTTAAAAATAAAATCATTTTGACATTGATCCAGTCAGTTCATGAAAGAATAACTATATCTTCATCTTGCCCTGCGGCTGCGAATACGACTACCAGGGCCGTATAGAATTTTATAAGGGGGGGGGGTGCAACAGAGTGGTGGGGCGCCATTATAGCCTTCACGTAAGTGATATATAAGAAAGTTTGGATTAGGGCAAACGAATCAATTGGCGCATGGGCGCCTTTAGAACCGACCGACTGCGTGATTATAATGAAGTCTATCATTATAATTGAAAGATTGATGGGGCGCTTTATTTTTCTAGGGGTGCAATTGTAATGCATCCCCGCTAAAAACAGTCCTGACGACTACCCCCGGAATAATACAATTAACCTAGTTCCTATTGGTACGGTCTTTGAACGCCTGTCCGCTGACCGTTTCTAAAGAGCGGTATTTTCATATTGCAGCTAGGAATGGATAGGAACCCTTTGTAAAGGAACAAGAATATACATTAATTTTTTACATCATAACTGTGTGTTTCAAGTCGAGTCGCAAGAGGAGTCCAAGTCGCGCGGCTATATATAGTGTTACCACCTCTGTTATACCCTCGTCAGACCGGAGTGGCGTCCTCAGTGTGCTGTCCCAGCGACGGAAAATGGTCCCAGAGCGCGTCAAGATCGCAATAAGCGTGGTACAAACGCCAGATATCGTGCTGTGGTCTCCATGGTCGCCAATGATCGCCGAGTCACGGCGTTTGTTTCGAGCATGTAACGGTACGGTGGCATTAACAATTAAGTGCGATACATGATTACCATATTACTGATTCATTTTTATGGCGTTAGATCGTACACGGCTCCCTGGGTGTTGCATCTCTCGTCCAACGCCTTTTCTATACATAGGCGTACGGGCTCGATGACAGTTAGGGGAGGGGGGCAGAACCTGAATTGCCCGAAAAATTTTCGGCTTTACATACACCCCCCTCCCCCTCAAGAAATTTTTTTTGAATATTTGACGGCTGCAAACGCGTTTTCCTGCTATTTCAACCCGTGAACAAAGCAACTTCAAAGTATAATATAGCTTAATTAAGGTGGCTGACTCGAATTTCAATGAATCGTTACAGTCCACGAAGACGGGAACATTTTTGAAAATTTAACTGCCGCAAACGCGTCTTCCTGCTATTCCAGCCTGTGAATAAAGCCGCTTCAATTTGGTCCAATTCAAGCCTACCTGCTGACCCGAATTCCAAACAACCAATCAATCGTCGCGGGGTATGGAAGACTCATCCTACCGGAGAAAATTTTGGAAATTTAACCACCGCAAATGCGTTTTCTGCTATTCTAGCCCGTGTAAGTAACTCCAAAAGTATCCAATGGTTTTGTAACCTAAACCCCCTTCCGAATTCCAATCAGACTGGTGTAGTAACATTCACAAATACTAATCGATGCCCGAAAAATGTCGCACAAATTAGTGTGACTCTAGACAAAATGTATAAATCCATTGTCAACTCAGTACAAATTATTGGTATTCAATTAAAAGAAGAATAAAATTAGTGTTTTATTAGGGCTCAAGGACAGTTAGGGAAGAAAAACTAGAAATGCCCGAAAAAATTTCAGTTTTACCGACAGCGGCGCTGGTTTTCTTCGAGAGGCGAACAAGCGGAGCTGACCTTGTATAGACCCCCCAAAAAATTTTTGGAATATTTGACGGCCGAAAACGCGTTTTACTGCTATTCCAGCCCGTAAAATTAGATTTCGGGCATTTTATTTTGCCAAGTAGATGAAATAAAATTTTTTTCTCACTTTACCTGTCTGCTCGAAAAGTCGGCTTGCCCAGTTAGGGGGGCAGCTATCTTCATTAGCTCAATCGGAGCAGAACAGTAGGACGTTAAACCCCATTTCATTTCACAATGTGAACATATTATGCCGCCGCCCTTGTCTGTGTGTCTGTCATTGAGTCAAGTGGTGTGGTTTCCAGCCCAAGCTTGTACATTATTACAAAGAGTAGGGTCGTCTGTCTAACCTCGTGGGTTATCTCCGGGTGCATGCCCTACCCCGCGGGGTGGTGCCAATCCCGCTTTTTTGTTATTATTTTGTCTGCAAATATTCTACAGGTTGCAATTATTAACAGATTTTGTTCAAATTCGGCATGGTCAATCATTTCAATAACAGGATGGTACGTATATTAATATTTTGTCTGTAAACACTCTACAAGCCGCGATTCTTAATGGATTTTCTTCAAATTTGGCATGAGCATTATTTTCAAAGAAATGAAATGGGGTTTAACGTCCTACTGTTCTGCTCCGACTGAGCTAATGAAGACGGTTCACATTATAAATGTGGACGTATACAAATGGATACGAATGCAACTCAAACTGCAATGTGAGTGTGAATCTACTTCCACTTGATCAACCATTTTCTTAATTGCCAATTTTTTTGTTTCATAACGCGACAACCCAACATCACGACAACCCGACATCACGACAACCCGACATCACGACATCACGACAACCCGACAACACGACATTTTTACCCGACATCACGACATTTTTACCCGACATCACGACATTTTTCATGTCGTAATGTCGGTTCATGTCGTGATGTCGGGTAAAAATGTCGTGATGTCGGGTAGAAATGTCGTGATGTCTGGTTGTCGCGTTATGAAAGGCGACATCACGACATTACGACATGATACCAATCAGCCACCATAGAAAAACGAACGTGCCAGGTAAACAATTTTTCCATGGCAGTCTGGAATGGGTGCTTGTCATCATCTCTCTCCAATTGGCCCGCAATTGATAGCGGCACTTGGGACAATATTCATATCATTAATGTTTTATTCCCTCGTAAGTTACGATAGAACAGCGACTGCATACCTGTCTGTGAAATAATATTACTTTATGTCCGCTTCAACGTGTAATGAAGCGATATACCCTCTGCCCTGCTCTGTCGATGTCTTTACATGATATACGAAACGCACAAAAAATGTGATAATACAAGATTATAATATATATATATTATAAGATCTACCGAGAAAGTATTTCTCCTTGTTTAATAATACTATGGCGATACAATAGCTATAACAAACAGGTTTGAATGGAGGCAGAACACCCTCATTAAATTTGTAGTTCGTATATAGCAATTTTCTGTACCCGTTCTCCCCTTTTGTAGATATTTTGGTATAGAATCGAATAGGGGGTTCTAATTTACATTTTCTGCCAGGTTTCAGTAAGTATTCATTGTATAGAGGCGGGTTACGATGATGTATTTCGATCCCTGCATTGGACTAGACAGTTCATCCAAATTTCCGGTGTGGTTTCCTCTTGTCAGTGATGTTGGTCGGAGGACCTGACAAGGACAGCTGCCTAGTCGTTCGGATAGGACGGAAAACCGAGGTCACGTTGGACTGTAGACCAAATTTCATTTCATTCCCTTTCACGATGATGTGTACTGCGGATAGTTGCATGTTTTAGTTTGCTACTTCCAAGTTTTTGTTTCTCAAATTTTCATTGGTCAACCTAAAAGCCCCAATTACACTCTTGTTGTAACTGAAAAATATGTCCCAATCTTCATTCTGGTCAACAAATCGTATTATTTTAGAATATTTCAATTAAATGATGATATAAATTTCATCTTAACACACCTAATTTAAAAAAATGGAAAAATTCAACCAATTGATTTGAAAAGTCTAACGTAAACCTTTTCAAATGTGACTTGGATTTTAAAATATTTTCGAACCCTCTGGACAAATAAAATAGGTTGTAATGGATTTACACAACAGGTAGGACATTTAAACATCCAGTACTTAGAATAAGGGTATTATTTATTTTCTGGAGCTACCAAGCCAGCAAGAATGTTATTGTCCCTTTAAAGAAAATCTGGAGCAAAGGCATAACCAATTGTTGTTCTGTTTGTAGTGAAAATTTTAAGCGTTCAACCCTACGAAAAGTTGGAGAAATGTTGGATAGGGGCAAAGAGATCACTACTAATGTCGAAAAAATAGCCACAGATCACGAAATTTTGGAGAAATGTTGGATAGGGGCAAAGAGATCACTACTAATGTCGAAAAAATAGCCACAGATCTCGAAATGTTTCCCAATTGACTTTAAAATGTTAATTCTCGTCTCTTACTTACAGGTTCTCATCCGAGTACTGGCCATTATACTCAGTTCTACGACTTCATTTATTTGAAAGTTTCTTCCGATATCTAGGTTGGATTCATAATTATTAAATAGTCCTTGGTCATTCCAGAATTTATCCAGTCTATGTTCAAATTTTTCGTATTTTTTGCATTAATTATGTTCTCTGGTAGACTATTCCAGGTGTTGATTATACGGTTTGTAAAGTATAGACCGGCTCTTAACTTTTCCCAAATTTTCGTTGGGTAGAACGCTTTTGTGCTAAAATTAAAAAAGTCTTTCTTATTAGCGGCAGTATTTGAGTTTTGTGATAAAGTTAGACAAGTTGCGAGTAAACTACATGGGAAAAACTCATTATTTGGATTTCTTTTCCCAAAAATAACGGCCCAATGACGGTGTGTCGCAATAGTTTCGCTCGAGTTATTTCCCTTTAATCACCACACGTTAAAATGGCCAAGTCTCTAACTCAATATCATCCAAATTCTTCAAAATCGAAAACACGAATTATTTGCCAATTTAAATCAACACGGGCCCGTATCTACAGGGGGGCGCCGGGCGGCGGGGCCCGCGTGAAATGCTCGCACCCCCCGCTCAGAAATTGCTAACAATCATTAAAGTATACACAGTTCCTTATATTAACCTAAAAAAGCTATTTTTTTTGTTTGAATACTTATTCTAAAATGCTTATTAGATGCCTAGGTAACTACATAGTATGACGATTACAATAGTCTGTTAGAATGACCTTGCCGAAAATTTCCTCAAAATGTTCGCCCCCCTACCGTAAGGTAATGCCCCCCCCCCCCCGCTTAATGGTGTCTAGATACGGGCCTGAATCAACATTGATGCTGTGGTCTTAACCGGAAAAAATGAGCTTCTGATATCCAATATTTAAGACAAAATAAACATTTTACCATTGGTACACGAATCGTGTACCATAGTGCGTTTCAGCCCGAGTTCTAACAAGAGACTCGAGGAATGAGAACAGAAACATTGCACCAAATCAAACGGCATATGTAGACTGAAATAACCAGACGATAGAGATTTGTATTGGATTGAAACTGCTAGTTTATTTCGCCGAACATAACTGATTTGAAATTAGAGTAAAAACGGAAACCATTGAATGTAAATCAGTATATATACATTCGTATTACAGTATTATATGTGTTGCAACCCACTTGTGTCAATTTCTGTGTCCCAAATGTTAGCGATTTAGCCCCTTTAAGCTACTAGATTTTTCATGAGGAATACGATACCGTCCGAACCCCTAAAAACAATATTTATATGTGTGCGTGAGGGGGGGGGGGTGCTCTCAGTGTCGCCGAATAATAATGGGCTGTGTAGAACATGCTAGAGTCGGTTTGAGGCATATAATATGACCCACGGTATATGTTTCAAATTTGTAAAGCGACCCAGGTTGAAAACCGCATACGTAACTAACCTATGAAAATTAAATGGTATTAGCGTGTCCCAGATGTTCAGGTTGAAAACCGCATTTAATTAAAACCGCGTGACTATATGCGAGGGAGGCGCAAACTCAAGGGGGCAGAACAACTCAAAAACCACGTAAAGCGCGTTATATATCCCTCCCACTTAATCCCTGTTCTTGGGCCTTGAGCAGGGGGGGGGGGGATAGCTATCACAACTCTCTTACCCCTTCGCTTCATTTTATAACGACAGTAAATTGACAAATTATATTCACCAGACTGCAGGGCCGTATGTAGGATTTTAAAAGTAGGGGTGCAGCAGAGTGGGGTGTGTGTGTGTTGGGGGGGGGGGGGGTGCCAATGATGCCCGAGTTAGTCTACTGAGCGCGGAGTGGCGACACCCAGACACCATTCCCCCCCCCCCCCCAAAAAAAAAGATAAACAAATTGTTTTGAAAATTTGACTGTCGCAAACCCGTTTTCCAAGCACTTGGGAGTTGCAATCCCGCGTGTCAATTTCGGTGGCGCTATTTCTCATTTTGATGTTATATGCACCAAAATAAGAAGGGCGACCAGAGCTGGAGTCTCTAATAGTGTCATTTGGTGGCGGAGCCCCAAAGACCGATAAGGCCCTATATGGTGGGACAGGCGCTGACCCAGAAAGGGGTGATAGGAGGGGCATTTCGCCTAAGGGGTGGCACCGACATCATAGATCCCCCCCGCCCCCCCCAAAAAACAACAAAAACCCCAAAAACCTCAACCTATTTTGGCCACTCTATTGATATCTAAAATTCGATTTTGTATTTTATATGAACGATTCTTTTATAGGGACTACATATTTTTTTAGGAAAGGCAGTTGCTCCTATTGCCCCCTCTACTCTGATCCGCGTCTGTGGCGGCGCCCCATCACATAGGCGATATAAGAGTGTGGGCGCCCTTAAAACCGGTCGATTGATCAGTACCTTAAAAGCATCACTGTGTGATCATATCCACGTGTATTATTTTATGATTGAGAGGTTGTCAAAGTTTTTGAAAGGGCGCCATTTCTCAGGGCGTCTTATTTTTCTAGGGGTGCAATGTACCCCAGCACCCCCACATGCGCGGATCCAAGGGCCGAGTCACCAGGAGTACTAAGAAAAATTTTGCCCTGAAAAAAACAATCAACGAACCATATAGCCGAAAATCGTGTTTCCAGCAGCGTTATTTTTCAAAATTTTCTAAAGGCAGACTCCAGATATGGGTGCCGCCTCCATAGGCGAAGTGTCTCTCCTATCACCCCTTTCTGTTTTTGGTCGCCCTATCCACATTTGATATTGTCTAATCGGGTTTTGGGGGCGCCGCCAACAAATGACATTATAGAGATTCTCGTTCTAATCGCCCTATCCACATGTCCGTATTGGTGTTTCGGATTAGTTTAGAGGACAAGAATTTTCACATTTTGGTGTGCCATGTTTAACATCAACTGAGAAATAGCTCGGCCGAAATTGTCACACGGGATCACTTCCTGGCGACTTTGAGTGTGGTTTCAAGAGCGTGGAAAACGCGTTTACGGCAGTCCAATTTTCAGCATATTTGGGTGGGGGGAGGGGGTGGAAGGCCACGCTCAGTAACTCGGGCATTATATTGGCGCCCCCATACCGCTCTGCCGTGTCCCCACTTTTAAAATCCCACGCACGGCCCTGGTTACTGGTAGGGTTCACCATGCGAATCTACGAACCTTCCAACATGTATTCTATGCGACAAGTAAAACCTATTGTAACTTTGACAGAGAACATGTTCACCAGAAAAGTTTATGGATCTCGTTCAAGTAATATTTTGAGGGACAACAAGGAAATGATTATGCGTAATATTTGAACTTCAGTTGAAGATTCACAGTTAATCAATTCCACAAAAATTGACGAAGCCTACGCTGTATGTTGAAGAACGCAAATACTGGTAAGTATGCTCTAGTAAAATTTTTATGAGAATTAAAGACAAAACAGTTTGAGAGAATAACCAATGCAGCGCCAATCAATATAGTACTCATAATTTTAAGGATCTCTCTTTTAAACAGAAATAATATCCGTCCTTGAACCCTATTTATTTGTCCTAACATCAGCTTTTTGTCTCTAGTTTAGTAAAGGAGCCATGACATGTTCACCATCCAAACCATGTATTGGGATCATTGACTGGATTGGATATAAACAGTGGATAAGTTACACAAAGGATTCATTTATAACACATGTTTATATATACACACACATTATAAATTAGGATTTTTATTGCAAAATTCAAAAACATGTAAAAACTGTAATCTTGTATAAATATGGCCCAAAAAATAATATATATAATACCCTATATAACCAAAGAAAATCTATATATTTTTATTACAAAATTCAAAACTTCTTGTATATGTAGATTACTGTATAAAAATTGAAATATAACGTATTGTAAATATATTATTCAAAAATGCTAACACATATAAATTCTTCAACATTTTCTTAGGCGACAGAATAGATATGACGGTCGTAATCTAATCCAGGAATCAATGCCCAGTCAGGGACATCTACAGGTCCATCATACGCGGGTTCTTCAGCCCAGTTGATAATACATTGATGGTGAATTTGTTTAAAGTCATCAATATTTTCTGTGGTACACCAATTTCCTCTGGAACAACCATCTTTAGCTTTTCGATTAAAATCAAGCCCGAGTATCAAAGCCCAGTCAGGGACATTTACAGGACCATCATGCACAGGTTCGTCAGCCCAGTTGATGACATATTGATGGTGAATTTGATTGAAGTCATCGATATTTTCTGTAGTAGAGAACTCATCTTTAGCATGTCGATCAAAATCTACTCCAGGTATCAATGCCCAATATGGAATATTTGTTGGTTCTCCATATGAGACTTCGTCAGCCCAGTTGATCACTGAATAATGCTGGTTTTGGTTTAAGTTTAGCTGAAAAGTGTCGTCTAATTCTTCGTCCAAATTCTTCGCATCTCCAGTATATGATTCTGCAGCTGATGACAGAGATGATGATCTTGGAACTCTCATTCCACAAATCTTCTCGTATCCATGGTTAGATTTTTTATAGTAAGATACAACTGAAAAGGTGAAAACATTTTAAGAAATGAAAACAAGACAGGAAAAGACGAATAAATAATTGACCCTACATAATAAATAAATTTTCAAATCCACTACAACGGACAAGTACAGTACGTAGAACAACGTTTGGTATTGCACATACATATTGCTTGGCAGTTGAAATCAAGGAGTAGGCGAAAACGAGGCCCGGATCCGGGATTTTATCAAGGGGGGTGGGGGGCACACATTGGTGAAAAGGGTAATATGTTACAAAGTTGGATTGTTTGGGCGGATACAATGCTAAAAACATGTTTATATCATCTATTAAAGAGCAGATAATATGTGAACTACAACAGTAAAGTAACAAAGCAAACGAAAATGAAAATTAACTATGTCACTGGGGCTGAGGGGGGGGGGGGGGCTGCCACCCCCCTTGATCCGCGCCTGTATAAATACAAAATACCGAATGTAGTGGAGCTTGTATCATCATTTGCACGATTCTGATGTTATCTGCCCGACTAATGTACGTGTCAAAACGACAACAAGACGTTAAAATCTCGGTCCATTTAATAAATTAAGAATTACAGCATGTTGATTTTGGTCTTAATGTAATGTAAACGGAAACCGTAAAAGTGTTACTGCAGACTTACTATAAGTAAAAACGGAAGGGTTGATTAGTAATGCGTTAGGTATTAACTATATAGAGTTGACCAATAGAGTGTTACACTTACTAGAAGTATTAACTGTAGAGTTGATCAAATCTGCATCAGTTAATATAACCAACATGTTGTCATCATCATATATAATCTGATTTAATACATGTACATCATCATAGTCTACACTAATATCAGTATACTCTGGCATTACTCTGGAATAAATATAATACAAAATAAAAGTAGACGTAACAGAAAGTAAAATACTATTTATAGTTCAAACTTCTTTAATTTGAAAATGCAAAAATCGTATTCAACACAGAGAAAACTAGTTTATCTTTGCTTTACCTGTTCTCAACTCGCCTACGAAAATATTGAATAACTATATTGAGTTTTTAACTTTTTAAAATTACTTATTAGAATTTCTTTACAATTTAATCAAATATACTTACAATACAGTCATAATTGATGTCACTTTTGTGTCTGGATTCACGAAAGCGTAGAAAATGTTATTAATTTCAGAGAATTACCACAGAGCGTCTTTCCTTTAGCAGATAAAATAGCTCAATGATAGAACAATAAGATGACGTTTTACCTATTGTGACGACACAATCAAAAGACGTCAAAAGTTTTATTAAGTTTTAATTAAAATTTGCCAAATAAAATTTAAATTTTCTACCTAGATCAAATGCGATTGACCTTTGAAGTTTTTCCCGAAACCAGTCGAAATCTTTACAAAGAAAGGATATTTGCTAATCGATTCATAGATTATTGTTTTTCCGGTTTTAAAGATTCATTCTCGACCAAAACAGCGAACTTTTAAATACTAAACTCTGGCATCTTTATCTTATTAATGGTAAAACCCTGGTAGTTTTTGTTTAATGTTAACCCCCCCCCCCCCCACCCACCATGGTGCCAAGTGGGAAGACTAATTTTCCCGAATGACAAATAATATGTTCAAAACCTTCATATCTAATATAGTCATTTGTTACATAAATTCGTCGTCAACTTTCACTTCAAAATTCCCGCGCATGAATATGTGATGTCTTTTAAAGAACGGTGTGGTATCGCAGCAAGAAAGGGACCGATTCACTATCCTGATGTTCGATCCCGGTGTTTTCCGCGACGCCTCCTCGCATAGTCGTTCAGGTGATACGAAAAACAGTGATCCCGTGAGATCATTGAATTCGAAATGAAAGTAGCCCTATAATATAGTGCTTATTGTTTGCCGCGACAGTTCCTTGCATACTCTTGCGGGTGATACGAAAAACCGAGATCCCGCGAGATAATTGAATTCGAAAAAAAAAAGTATAGGCGTATTTTTCTTAATTAAGCGTAAAGTTCACCCCCGCTTTTAAAATTCGGGTTCAGTCATGGATATCTGTTACATTTTATTGGGTGTTGCTCTTTTAGAGGGTTACCCATGGGAAAATCTTTATACGTGCAATGACATCACGCGGCGTCAGAGGCGTAGCCGTGAAATATATATGGGGAGGGGGGGTCCGCAAATGAAATTATATAAAATCTGTGAGGCCGGAGGCACGAGGCTGCGCAGCAGCCGATTATACCGCAATAGGGACCCCCATAAAGTTTCAGTCTTCTGTTTGTGCATATCCCCAAGTGGCGGAGAAGCGTGGCTTACCCCGTCTAAGAAAATTTTGGAATATTTGACGGCTGCAAACACTTTTTCCTGCTATTTCAGCCCCTAAACAAAGCAACTTCAAAGTGATCTAATAGAGCCTAATTAAGGTGGCCGACTCGAATTCTAGTCAATCGTTTACATCCACGGAGACGGAACTAGTTTTCCGCTATTCCAGCCTGTGAATACAGCAACTTCAATTTGGTCCAATATACCTGGTTGCCTGAATTCCAAACAACCAATCAATCGTCGCGGGCTTTGGGGGCCACACCCTCTCGTAGAAAATTTTGAAAATTTAACCACCACAAGCGTTTTCTGCTAGTCTAGTCTGTGTCCAATGGTTTTGTAACCGAAATCCCACTCTGAATTCCAACCATCCAATCACACTGTTGCAGTTGCATACACAAGTAATAATCGATGCCCGAAAAATGTCGCAGATAGTAGGGTGGCCCCGGACAAAATTTTTAAATCAATATTCAACTCAGTACAAATTCGTGGTACATGTATTCAATTAAGAGAAAAGTAAGATAAGTGTTATATTAGGGCTCGATGGCAGTTAGGGAAGCAAAACTAGAAATGTCCGAAGCAGGTTTACAGACAACGGCACTAGTTTTCTTCGAGAGGCGAAGAAGCGGAGCTGACCTTGTATGCCCCCCCCACCCCCCAAAGAACATTTTGCAATATTTCTTTTAAGGGGGTGGGGTATATTCAGACCCCCGTGCAAATATATTCACCCCCACCCCGGACCTCATGTGTGACGTCCATGCGCGGCGTTAGTCATTGGCTTAATGGCGCGTGCGTTATTTACTTAACACTACTTCGGGCAAAATGATGGCTTTTACTGACTCCATTTTAATACCCATTAACACTAAATAGGAAATATTTTTAACTACAAATACTTCAAACGTCTGAATTTATTTTTCTTATACTTCCAAAAAATGTTTTAGAATTTATTTTGCCGGAAGAAAAAAGTTAATACTGGGGACTCATCAGTGATTGTAGCGGCCAAGCGAATATTCACTGCGGATCAGTGTGGTGGTGTATAGGTTACACTTAATTAACACGGCTTATAGTTTTTAATCACACCATTTTTACCAGTGTATAGAATTATCCATATTCCTGAAGTGGATTAGTTCTAATCAAACGAAACACTGCGCAGGAGTATGAGAATTATCGTGAACTGAGATCAAAACGGCGGCAATGCGATGACTGATGTGCACGGTGGTATTTAAAGGGAAATAACTCGAACGAAACTATTGGGAAGCAGACCACCATTAATTCCCCCATCAACTTCAATGTTAATTAATCTCTTTGCCCAGCTCTATTTTTTCCCGAACTTTTGTTGGGCTAAAAAATGGACTACTAACAGAGCAAAAAATCGTCATGACTTAACTCCAGATTTTCTTTCACGTTGACCTGTGACATTGTCATATACACAGACTTAATTGTGGTCTCTTTGCCCAACTGCAACTTTTCCCCAAATTATTTTCCGACATGAGCCATTATCGACGCGAACCAAGATCTTAGGGTTATAAACAAACATTTAAAGTTTCATAAAAATTAGATAACATTTACATTGAGTAAAATATGTTCAAACATAATTTATTTTTCTCAACTGTGCATTCAACCATGTTAGTTTTATAGTGGATTCGCTGTATCATAAATCCTGTCATTGAGTCAACTGGTGTGGTTTCGAATTCCCATGCACGTGACAAGGATTAGGGTCGCCTGTCCAACCTCGTGGGGTTTCTCCTGATCCCTGGTTTCCTCCCACTGCTAAAGACTCCTACGCACAAGCGAATTATTGAAATAAAACTGAACCATACGTTAGTCCCGAAATGAGATAGTTTGTGTCGAGTGGATGTTAACACCCCCATTTCTCTCTCTGTATAGCTTAGTCGATTGATTGTTTGAATTTGGTTTTCCGGGGATAAGGTTATTTAATATCCGATAAGTCACCATCATTGAACGGAAGTACAACAACCATTAGAGATTGGCAAGGAAAATCGTCTAGCCGTGCACGTAAAAAATAGTTTTATAATTACTTTGCGTCTGTATTTACCCCCCCCCCTTAATATTTCGCTCGATTTAATCTATGTCATATACAATTATTGTTTGATATCACGTGTTATTATTTTGGGAGCAGTGGTGGCTTACCAGTTGGTCTCGGGTTCTCTCCCGATTGTAGATGATAAGGTTCCTCGGGATTATACGGCGTGGTTCCCCCCCCCCTTCTCAAAGGTGCGTGGTAAGGACGGGGCCTGGCGAGGAGCGCGATCTAATCGTACGAATAAAGGACGAAGAAGATCCCTTTTATAGTTTACAGCTGGAAAATTCCCATCATAGCACACTGTGTGGCGTATGCCCATCTTCATGTACACAGTTTTGATAGGAGCCACTGTGTCTCAGACGTTGGCTCGCTAACCTGGATATCCCGGCGTGGTTCCCGTTTGTCAGTGATGCAGAACGGGGGGGGGGGGTCTGGCAAGGTACGACGTATAGTTATCGGATGGGACGACAAACCGTAAAAAGTCTCTTGGTTTTACAGGTTATATTGTCAGTATGCTTGCTCAAGCTTAAATCTCAACAAATTAAAACCAATTAAAACAATAGTAAACTTTAATGAAATAATAGGTAAAATATGAATGAAACAATAATACACTATTTTGTACGTCATGGTAATCTAATAATCATATCTTCCGCCTTCATATCCACCGAATTCTCCCCCATAATTATTGGTTGACATTGGTCGAAAAGATCTGAATAAGCTCATATAAGGGAACCTATTAAAATATCTATTATACTGGTTCCGTAAGCCGTAATTCTGGTAACCGTATCCATAATTTTCTTCGTAATCTTCCATATATGTATTGAACGCACCTGTAACACAGTAAATATATATATTTATGTATAGGTTCTGAATAAATACAAATAATAACCATGTTCAGTTTTTTGCTTGTTTAAAAAAAAGCCCGCAGTATTGCCAAAACACAGTGGACATCAGTGTGGTATGCTTACCGTGAAGATTGGAAAATGTACTTTGTATCGCCAAATTTACTTCACTTTTGGAATGAAGTTAACGTCTCGTCAACACAGTATTTTGGTCTCTTTGAGGATAAAATACCAGTTGGTATGCGAATTATTGTAATCGTATAGCTGCATTTCGTACCACTTTTCATAGAAGTCCAACAGCCGCCTAGGGTTCCTTTACGCGTAGAGCTCTATGTGTACGCGGGAGGACCTTGATATTTTATCCCATTGGGACACTTTAGTTGAATAATCCGGAGATTCTAGTCCTGCCTACAAACTCCTTTTATATAAATATATACTGACCATTGTTACCAAAATAATACTGCGACCAAGTTGATGATATTACAGATAGAATGATCAGCATAAAGAACAAATTGTAAGCGTTCATCTTGTTTGTTATACCTCCTGGAAAAAGAAATTCAAACATCTATGAACATGCATAAACATTTCATAAAAGCGCCGCACAAGATATATTTTAAAATTACTTTTTTATCGTTAATACAATCAGTTTATAAATACAAACAAAATATACTATCTACTTGTTTTTTTGTTACCCGAGTCGAATGTTTCCTCTCCTTGGGATGTTGACTTTATAATTTGTGTGAATGTAGGTGTGGCTGATATATCATAACCTTATATTACCATGTCAGTTAAACATGCATTATGCAAGAGCTAAATCTGCCTATTGCAGGTCTTTCTTTACGGCTGAAATATTTTCCAAAGTATTAATTAGACATTAATTAACTGATCCAGGCCTTAATCAACTCTCGATGACATCAGATTTCTCCGATATTAAATAGATTGGAACGGTTCAGCGATACTTTGATTTAATCAAATAGGGAGGACCGACACTTAGCTTCAATCAACCAGTTTGGCGGTTGTAATTATTGCACACGTCTGTCAAACCTTGAAAGTCTAATACCTCCGCTTGCAATAGAGTAATTTGAATGAAATTTTCAAATTATTAATTTTACACTATGTAGTTTTGAACTACATGTATTATAGCGAGAACTGCCAACTCTTTATCTAATCTCCCATATAATGTATCTTTAAACTTATTGTAAAATTTCATCGCGTAATTTAAATCGGTATTATCAAATACTTTTCCAGCTAAATAGTGCCATCTGGTGTCCGACTGTTGGTTAATGGACGAAAATACATGAGACATACACAGTTTCACGATAGAAATCTTATTTTCATCTAAGTGGTCTTTGTCGAGTATACAGCTACATAACAATTATATCTTTTAATGTTTTCACATTCGATAAAGATTGCCGTTAAGAATACATGGTAGAACGAAAGTTTACCTTTTAGCTTAACACCTTTAACAAAGAACTGTCCCGTCTATCGGAATTTTTCTCCCGCCAATACGTTGGATAATTCTAAGCTCAGGAGATCAGCCCAGCTCGCCGTTACCAGTTGATGTCTACACTAATAAGTCATCTGTTCTTATATATATATTTTATAAAATAAATCATTCTGTTTGGACACTTTAACTTTTGCCTTTATCTAAAATTTGTCAAATAATGAGCGAGTATGAATGATGATAGATAATGAGAATTTTATAATAATCTTGATTTTATTTTAGCCTGTCGTGACATATGCATCCAGATTTTTCTTTGATTGTGGATAAGCTACTTCTATGTTACAAGCTAATGGTTATTAATTGACAATGAACTGGTGACCGTGATCTTTGCGTTCGTTTAATGGTTGACGTGAACTTTATGTTTTCGGGTTAATACTAACGATACATACAGACACTTACTACAACTCGTCAAAAGAATGATGAATTTTTTGTTTGATTTATACAGCTAGGCCAGTCCGGTCCACTATCGTCGTTGGGTGGCAAAACCGTTATATCGTCAAAGATCAGCTTAACCGGAGCCCTGGGCCTGACTAGAACCGCGGGGCCCCTAACTGCCATAAGTATATATCTATAAGTAACTATTCACCAGATATTTGTGAGGTTCCCCAAAACAGCCCCATGCTGTTATTCGTATTTATTGAAATATAGTGAGGTACATGTACAATGAAATTGTACCACTGATCTGACTGCAAGTGCTAGCGAGACGTAAATCAGCTGTATGTTATGTTTGTAGACTGTACATTTAAAAACACCAGATGCTTGTAGACCCTTCTCCACTCGCTTTGATGCCAGTGGCTCTTGAATTAAGTAATGAAGGTCATCCATGTCATAGAGTCTTCCTAGTTTTTTAAATGTTACATTTATGTCCCATGTCCTCTGCATAAAATCTTGATTTTTAGGTTTCTCTTTCAATTGTCTGGAATTACTTTTTTATGTTTGTAATTTACAAAACAATTATCCATTTATAAAAATGGTGTACTGTCAATGCGCCTTAGGAATTTTATCCCTACCAGAGTTTATTATATCAATTAATTAGTTATATTACAGAAGCTCAAATTGTACTTATCTCCCTTTGGGCTATTCAATAAGATGCTAGTTCCAAGATACAATGACTTGTGTTTATAAAACACCCCTCAAAAATATTTGTAATTTTGGTATCTGTCAAAAGCAACTATGCCTTGGTTTAAAGTTATGTGCTAGCTAAATGTCTGTTTAAAGTTAATTGTGCGTGGTAAGGATCACCTTGTCCAACTGCTTGGTCACTCTAGCAAACACACAAGTTAAGCGATTATATTTAATTTGAGTTGCCTATAGCTATGTGTTTAAAAACATAATTATGACAAAAAATCAATGTATGGGATGGTCAAAGTTACGAATTTTGTTTCCGTTTTCCTGCAATTTTCGTCAACATAAGGAGACCTTTTGGGTACTTGAACTCTTATTCAAGAAGTCAAGATTTGTCACCCCGTGACGTAATATTACCCTGACAACCATCTGCCAATGACTAGAGTTTGTTTGAAAACGTGGAATTTGTGTTACATGATTCTAACAAATTACAACTCACACCAATGACTCTATTGACTTCTTAGACATTAAAATGACAATGGCGTGATGCCTGGCGTGTGTCCCCTTCTAATGGACACTGGGCAAACATAATAGAAGATCAACGATTTTTTTGTTGATCGGGGCAAAGGTTGTGACAGCCGTGTCCATACACCCACAGGCAATATGCTTAAACACCGGGTTCAACGTCTATAGGTTTCTGTCAAGGTCTCTGACGTAACAATTATTCAAATAGGGAGAGAAGGAAATGGCTACACCCGTGCTTGTACATGTAATATATAAAAATAGAAAAAAAAAGTATGGAGTGTTTTACATTGTTGCCGAATGAAAGTGGAAATACTCTCGTCAAAATCGACTGTTTGCAAACTTTCTCACATCTATAAACATATGAATCAGCTTATAGATCTTGTTCGAATTACTCTAAGAAATCTTCAACCAACAGGGCGCAACCCATCGGCTAGAGAACAGAAATGGGATTGGTTGTAATTGTTCCTTAACGATACGATGTACATCTAAACTCTTTAGTGGGATTTAGTGTTTCGTCAATAATATTAAATCAGTATAGAAATAGTGGCTGGTGCAATATCGAACCTTGTGAAAGTCCACTATGCTAATATTATATATATATATTTGTCCATATTCAGTGCTTAATAATGTCAGCAATTGGCAATATTGGTGTACATAAGCCCATCATGAGCACTGTAGGCTAATATTATGCAAAATGGTTAATGGAAGCCCCTTGTGAAATCATAATAATTAAAAGTACATGAGCAAATGTTTCTGAAATGTCATGACAGCTCGCTAAGCTATAAAAACATTCTTTTAGATGTCTAAATGATAATATATAGCCTACAGTCATCAACTAATTGACATATTAGACCACCATAATCTGTCAAAACGGAAGATAAGGTATCTTTTATTTTCTTTAAAACGATTTAATGTTGTGCTTGACATGATGTTCTTTCAGTGACTATCATTAAGAGACAGGTGTGATGGAGAAATTCGCGTACAGTCATCCCTTTCTCTTTCTTCAATGCAGGTATAATTCAGCCTGTCTGACTCTATGGGTGGTAGTTATAGTGAGACGGTGGTCTGGGGCGGAGTAAGCGGGGGGTCAATTGGAGAATAATACCAGCTATTCTAATTGTATCATGTGATACAAAATCTTTAACTAAGATCACCTAAGTTGCATTTTAACTTAACGTCAAGTATTTTATAAAATTACAACCTTTGTACTTTGGCTGTTGGAACAGCAGGGTTTTTGGTTTATTTTGCATCTATCTAAACTAAGAAATATAGAAAATGGAACTGGACTTTAATTCACATAATGATATTTAACAAGTATTATAGTTATTAAAATTTTACAGTGATGATAGATTTGAAAAATGAATGAATCGGTTTTAACGTCCTACTTTTCTTTTCCAACTAGTGAAGTTGAAACGGGCGTACGCCATGCAGTGTGAAATGAACTTTCTTGGTCAATGAAGGGATCGAACATCCGATCTCCAGGCTAGCGAGCCAGCGTCTTACCAATTTAGCAAGTGTGCTGTAAGGGAAATTTCGCCCGGACAGCAATTAAATGCCAACTTTCAAGGGTTCTTTCGCGTGCATGAGGTATGGAGACCGGGCATACGTCATGCAGTGTGCTATGGGGAACATTAGGTACCTGAACAGCAATAGATTGAAGGACAAAATGACATGCTACCAATGAACAAATCCATGCGAAACTGATATGCGTTTTCATACCAACACAGTAGTCAATGTACCTTCTGTAGGTATTTTGGTATTTGAGTGGTAAAGGTCGGGGTACCTCGATTAGAATACCCTGTATGACGTAGCCAACCCACTTGCAGAGGAAGAACTTACTGGACGAAAATAGAACTCCCCTTTACAGTTGGAATTATATGAAGAGTTAGAAGCGGCAACCCCTCTGTCCCGGCAAAATTAAGTCAAGGCGGAATGGAAAATTGTTATAATTTTTGGTAATTTTAATATATTTGAATAATTTTAATACATCCTTTTAATATATTTTCCCACATGTTAAATAAAATTAACGAAAGTTAGTTGGTGTGAGATATTAGTTTTCTTCCTAAAATAAAAGTCATTGAACCTTCCTTGTTAGGTTATGTAATACAGGATACAGTTGTATCACGCATCCATTTTAGAAAGTGTCTTATTACTAATGACACATTACAATCGAGTTTCAATAACCCACCCATCTTAGACAATCTGGTTCCGGTATGAACAAGGATATGCCAAATGATACTTTGTATATAAAACAAAAGTATTATCCTGTATTATTTTTGAAGAATATATATTTATTTCAAATTAGTTTTTAGAAATGACATTCTTAATTTTAAACTAAACTATTTTCAAAATTTTCACTTTCACAACTTTTATTGATGAGCTCTGTACTTTTTTAGTTTAAGACAAAGAATGACTTAAATATCCTACTTCTGCAACTTTTAGTATCAATTGGATCCATACTTCGTTAGAGCAAAATATTTTTTTTAATTCCACGTTAGTACATGTCAAACAATATACAGGTTTTTAAAAGCGACACGGCTACAATTGCTGTACATAGTTTAGAAAAAAAACACACTTTATTATTATGATCTACATATTTGATTCAATTTTCGGTAAATTGTTGAATTATTGTACACAGTTATATATAGTTGTATCGACATTAGTCATTATTTGAAACAAAAAAAGGTATCAAATTTCGATACGCAACTTTGATAGAAGGGTTTAATGCCATAAACCAAAAGTTATGTCCATTTTCACGTCTTCGGCGATATCACTGGTTCGATGTAATATGCCCATCTTTATTTTCGGCTGTTCAAGGCGGCGCGCGTGTGCCTGATTTGATTATGCAAGGTTTTCTAATGAGCTTTTGGTGTTAACGAGAGTGTTAAATTTACGGCAGAGTCCCCGTGGATTTGTTTATCGAGCAGTGTCTTTGTTCTCGTTCCATCTGCACACTGATTTCTTCAACTTGTGGTGTTAGATAACATGTACAAAGACAATCTTCATCAATAACGTATATACATTTTCTTTACTACCGATGCTTAAGATAAATGTTTAGAGATAGCATTAAGATAGGGGAATTATCCCCTAGATATCTTACAAGTATTTAGTGAGAACTGTTCCCCAGAGTGTTGAGACTTACGCACGGTTGAGTTTACTTAATTTTGTCATTGAGTAATATATTTACGTTTCCGGGAATACGAATTATTTGTCGTCGAAAGACTATGCTATGAGTACATTCAATATATCATTTTACACCGTCACGTCCTTTCCATTGCCCCTTAATACATTATATGACACAATCACCGAGAAACGCCCTTCCGAACATTGGTCATGTTACTAAACCTTTTAAAATTCCGACACTCTTATTCGAGTTCGTTTTGAATAATAATCTTTAGACATTTCGATAATACACACGAAATTAACAGTGAAAATGCTTATTCTTCACTGATAAATACATTATACTTAATTCGCTGAAAGTTTAGACAAAATATTTGATAACGCAACAATGAGAATTATGAAATACAGTTCTAATTTCACAGACGTAATAGTACAGAGTGCTCTATACTGCATTCGAGTGATAAAACTATAAATTGATGATAAAGCGATTAGAGAGAGAGCTATAAATAGCGTAATATATACTCTAGTCAATATAATAGTCATTTGGTAAGTGGAGAAATGTGTTGATATAAGATTAATTACTCAGTGTATGTCCTGCACAGACTGAGTCGACCCTCCTACCGAGAATACAAAATCTGTAAAATCTTTATTTATGCTTCTGTGGCCCAGGTTTAGGTATTATGTAAATAATTTAATCAAAGACTACATATCCTACTGTGTTACCAAATCCTTTAATTAAAAAGTGATATCATCAGGGTAGGTATACCCCAAGGATCGATCTTAGAACCCGTTCTATTCTCAGAATATATAAACGAATTTCTGTTTGTAAAGAAACATGAAGTAAACTCTCAACACTGTTTGAAAATAGTCCTAAGATTGTATAATTGATACAGATCAAAATAATTTAGAAAAATTTGAAACATCAATGAAATTAGACAATAAATCGGAATTTGCTATTGCACCAATGAAGAATTTAACACTTTTAATTATTTTCTCTGTAATTTTAAAGTCTGTTTCAAGATGTTTTAAAATGATAATGTAGATGTGCAGTAAGGTGTTAAACAGGAAATTATATACTTACATTTCTTGAGGGGCGGGTATTGTTTCTTTTACCTTTGATCTACAACCCATTCTTAACAACAGAATTACAGGACGAAAATCTTGATAGACACATGGAAATTACAACATTTATCTCCTATTTAATTCAAACGAAGTTTCTATATATATTTATATTATACAATAAGCTTTGCGTTACAAGAAAATCGGATCAAGATAATATCGCATCCCGTGGTATTATAGCGGTGTCGGTTGCCCACAGGTTAAAGAAAATCCTTTGATCATCTCTAACCGAATCATCTATTGTAAAAATGCAGCCATTCAGATGGCACTAATATAGCATGAAATTCATCACCATCAACAAACAAACATTTTAAACATAGAAGTGCGACATTTGGTGGAATGATAAATTGTTAAATAAAATCCCGTAAACAATCCATAAACGTTTATGCTAGCGATGACATTGAAAATTCTGTGGTATTCTATAGTAATTTCTTGTTTTAATTAATTCAAAACAGTAGTTAATTACTTAGTGACAAACATCCCCAGTTGAAGATATGCACAAAAACTTTAAAATATTAAGATTTTATTTTAGTTTTTAGTAACCAACATTGTTACAGTGGATTTCGGATGGACGAACTTTTATTTAAAAAAAAAAAATCAAAGATGTATTTTAGAATTTTACTGGATTTAAATTGAAGAACTTTTGACAGACTGACAATTACTGATAAATGCACAGGGTAGGGTATGCTTAATCCATTGTTATGTTAATGAATTTGTATGATGTTACATATACCAACAGTCCAAATTAACCTGGACGGTTTATATCTGTATTTCAGGACAAAACATTACAACATGACAGGACAGAGGATAAATAATATAAATACTTGCTATTTTTGACATAATTTCAGATGTGGTTCACAGTAAAAATATACAAATATTTGCTAATTATCAATTTAAATAAGTGAATAAACGATGGGCAACGTTCAAATTTCATGTAAGTTTGTAAGTATTTATCTATGAGTATATAAGTATCTTTCTACAAGTGGTATTAAATGCTTTTTATTGACATAGACTTAACGAATGATTAGCACCACTTTACGTATTGTTCAGGGTTTAAACGGAGTTTGCGTGATATCGTGTTTCCTTTGGCCATATTTGTTGTTATATCACTTAGATGTATCGCTATATTATGGTGTTATGAACGATGTACACGGGTAATGCTTTATGCCAGTAATTAATGGATATCATTATGTATGTAAATCGGAACTGATACATTAAAGATAACGAAAATTATTGATACACCCCATACGCAACAATTAGGAATTTAATTTCCATTTATCATGCATAAAATAAGGAGTCGGAGTACGAATAAGCATTTGTATTGAAAATGAAATTTCCATATAATGACCCAGTCCCCTACAATAAGTTTTGCTACTTATATTTGACTTTAAAGTTTAAATTTAACCGTCATAAAACATAAATGACAACCTATTAAATTAATTTACTCCGTGCTTAAAATACTATAAATTGAATATGTTTTCTTTGACGATCGAATTTCAACTCGTTTCCGTGTATATATTTACAGCTACAATTTTATTTTATCCACAAATTTACAATTTCTACATTTAAACCTTTGCATAAGTCAGCAATTTGATAAAAATTAATTGCAATTATCACAAACACATTTTTTTAAAGTTCGAATTGAGGTACAAACTTATATTACAATTTCATAATTGTTTTTATTTGGTCGATTTGATGATCGTTTAAAAATGTATAAGAATTATATAAGAAAATTGTCCGAAACAATAATTACGACGTATCTAAACATGGGTGATTGACCAATGGGATACGAGATGAAGATGCTGGCTACTTAGGGGGCAGTGGTTAGGAGTTGAGTCCACCAATAGCCTTTCTCTGATAATGGACACGGCCCATTTCTTTACAATGACCGCAAATCTCTTAAAACCAAAATGACAAAAGTTGTCTAAGATTTCAATTGAAAACTAATCTTATCAGGACTTTATGGTTTAACAAACTTCCAATAACCCTCTGTGTACTTTTGTGATTTCCTCATTCTTGTTACGTATTGCCAATATCAGAGTTTGTTCCTGGTGATTCTCTTTAAAAAGGCAATATGGATGCCTGTATTTTAGTACCAAAACCATTTAGTCTTGTATTAACTCTTCATCCAAATCCCAAAAATATATTAGAAATGTGTGTAGCCGTTTGGAGTAACTGTTTTTTGAATGCTGGAACATCTTTATATCCTGATGAAGGTGAAATAAGATATGAATGTCTTGAAGTTTTTACCACGTTGAAAGAAAGTAACGTAAGTATTTACTAGTGATCTTGCAACAAGTTATATTACATTATGATCCAGGGTATTAGCTGTATCTTGGTCGTTTTAGTCTGCTTCTACAATAGTGATATCGCAGCCAAATGTTCCATGGAAAGTCAGCATATTGATAAAAGGAAATACGATGACAGACTTCTGCAATAAAGTTTGTAATCTACGTCCATTTTCACATAAGAATTGGTAACGTATGCTTCAGACAAAGTATATATTATTATGCAAATAAATGGAAGTTTAAGCAGGTTTGTTTTTTTTGAAACAGGACATTCTGTCGAGATGATAATATGCATTCACTTCTCAGGCATAATTACAAGTGTCAAAAAAAAATCCCAAAACTTAACGAACGAAAAGTTTACAGAAGTAGATCAACTGATCTAGAAAAGTTTTTTTTTCTAGGTCTTTAAGTTGTGATTTATCGTAACAAAAATCCACAATATGATCTTTAAACATTTTATTAACATTTCTTAGGCAGCAGATGGAGACTATTATAGATATGCAAAATAAATACGTTATTATCGCTTGTCATTATTAAAACTTTTTAAATTTCAATTTTTCATTGCTAAATCGGTGGTAATGTGCTGGATTTTTTTTTAACAAACTGACTCGTCTTACGATAAGAATGAATATTCTTTGGTTCGGAAATATAACCAGTTCTCCGGGGATTCTATCGTACTGAATCAATAATTAATAAATGTATTTTTTAATAAGCAAAAGAAAATTAAATTTTCGAAAACGGATTTAGTGTATGTTTAATACAAATGTAATTCACAAATTTGTAGTGGTAAAGTGCCACTTCTGAGTCAAAGAGTTTTTTGTCTGAGTTATTAAGCAAAGGATGTGACATTGAGAAAATAACTAATTTGGTGGCTAACGACCTTCCTAAATCTGTAGTAAAACATTAACGGGGTACAAAACTATTCACTGCAACATTACGAAATATTGACGTCCAATCCAGAAGGACAAGATTTTGACACATTCATTACCAAGGTTTTTACTGAACTATCAAGATGTTCAGGATATCGGTTTCAAGTACGTTCTTTAACGGCGCTAATATATATGTTTAGATGTAATGTTACGTCACGTTTCATTGATTTGAGCTGAAACCCAACAGGGAGCAGTTTGTAAAGCGTCTGACATGTGGCTAATGTGAAACGTGTTTGTTCTAAATCGTAGTATTGTCATGTTATTTATTGGTTTGTTATTTACACATTTTTAACAATAGTACGCGAGGGATTTAAAAGGGAAATGATGCTAGGTGAATGTAAACTAGTAGGATCCAACTAATTTATAGTCAAAATAAGTTGATTGCTGTGTTTTTATAGTATAAATCTCTCTCAAAACCAAGGCAGTAGAATATCTTCAAACATTGCTAGGTCAACACCGGGGTCGAACCCAAGATTCCCCGATCAGCCTTACGCACAGAGCCTCCGTGGCTACGTTTTAAAAAGAGGTTTTTGTATATACCCAAAGAAAAACTTCTGTTTATATTAAAATCCCACTTATTTGTACGACGTTTCACAAATTCAAACCCAATAAGAATAAGGATAACGTTACCAACTCTCGCATCCCAACTCTAGCTGGAATTTTTATTGGAATTATTAGAATTTATTCCATATCTAAGTTGCTAAGGACTTGAAAGTGGTAACCATTCCAGACATTTGGTTTTACTTTGATAAAAACCGACGAATTATCTAATTTCAAGAATATTGTCGCTAGTCAATGATTACAATTAATTTCTTAAGTGCAAATCCTTTATCATATAAATGAATATTGCTGACCACTATTAATATAGAAATATTACGCAACACATCTCATAGACAGGACATCAAAGCGATAACACCGCCCCCTTTTCCTATAATTATTGCACATTATGTCAATCTAACAAGCGGCACGTGCTGTCATCAGAACAATACAGAGGATAATGATATATTTAAACCTAATCAAATTGTTACGAGTCCTTATAAGGTATGATTACACACCCCTGAATTGCTACTAAAAGTAGTTATCCTAACTGTGGCAACCAGTCAAAAGTTCAGTTTAATAAGAGTTATTACTTCACATTTAACACTGTTGTGTTGTTAATTTGGACGAGTTCTGCGAGCTGCATTGTAGCAGTAAATGTGTTAATTATGTACTTGAACGCCCTTTACCAGAAATACTAGAACAATTACATTACTCATATTACGATGAATAATTTTCCCCAAAGTGTTTCATATCTTATTATATGACATCATTATTATTTACTAACCAAAAAACCATCATATTATCCAAAATCTCACTTCTAACACCAATAATATTAATCAATATTTTAAAATAATTGCATAGATTTCCAAAATTAAGCTTTTTATGTCAAAAATATGTAACTTGACTTTCATGAACTTATAAACAACTGGTGATTTTCAACGATTACACACCACATCGCTTTGAGGGCACAATATTCCAAGCAAAAATGAAAATGCAGACTTTTAGGAATGAAATGGTGACCAATTCAAACATGATTTGTTACTATTACTTCATTTAGATTTTAAAGAATAGCTTATTTATATCCATAATGGTTTCGATCAAGAGTCATTTTGTGTGGTATTTGTCTAAAAAAGATTTTAAATTAGAATATTAAATTAACAAGTCATTTGTTAATTTCGTTTTAACTTTAATGCGAGTTTATAAAACCAAGACAGTTTGTGTAGTACCGAAGGCATACTTATTATCAATTAAAAGATATGTTTTTTTTTAAAAGTTTGTGTTAATTTCTGGAGAAAGGACAATAAACTATTTTATATTCATTTTTTATTTCACAGATTCGATATAAATTTGGTTGCTACGATGAAATAACAGAAGTGGACGATAGAGAAGTGCGACATTGTAATTGGGTTCGATTTGTGAAATCGTCCAATAATCCAGAAGAAGTAAATATGGTTGGACTGGTTTCAGACGGACAGACAGTGTTCCGACTCGTCAAAGATATCAAACCAAACGACGAGATAGTTGTCTACTTCCAAAGTTCTTTTATTCCCGATTCACCTGTAAAGGAGAAAATCGTTGAAAAAAGTATTTATGACGAATTGGAAGATAAAATTCTAGAAGGTAATTTACGATGGTGGGTCATATTTAGGATGGTGGGTCCGGATTATCAGCCAGCAAGCAGCAACACATGAAATATTCTTTGAATTTTTGAAACATATAGCAATTTCTGCACGGCCCAATCGGTTCCGCTTGATCAAATACGGATTCAATATTTCTCAATTGCTGAGATATGCTTAGGGGGGAGGAGGGGGGCGAAGTAAGACGCGGTTTATTGTCACCCAAAGTCTAAGGATGATATTCAGCTCCCAAAAAGTGCAGTCTATATCGTATCGTTATCAGACTTTACCAATTTGTTTTTTTTCTTTTTTGTTACCACTGTTTTCATTATTTTGTAGAATGTACAACTAACAATTTGTTGATACCTTCACCAACTTTACGTTTAGATGAGTGTTTGTCTGGCGGTAATAGTGTAACATCTAGTTCTGACGATTCACTTCCACCCACTGTAAGTATCCCCAGGAGTTCTACAAACCTAAAAAAACATGAAGTTAAATTATTATTCGTACACTCTATGTAACTGGTTTGTTTTCAAAGTCAGTTTTCTTCGTGGATTTTCTCCAAAACGCTCATTAATACACAGGAGATTCATGTCGATATAAAAAATGCCTTCTTTATTAAATAGTGCCGAGAAAACTCATGTTTACTTTTAATATTATACTTAAAATGCAATCAAACGTGCCAGGATCAGATATTAATAGAATCCTGAAATACTGTTGTACATTATTTTACACATTCTTTTTTCTTCAGAATGTTGAATTAGATAAGACGCCATCACCATCATCGTGCAATCCAAACCCGCCAAAAAGAGCCCGCGAAAGAACATGGTTGCCATGTGAATTTTGCCAGAAGAAGTTTGATCGCCCGTCATTATTAAAGCGCCACATGCGAACTCACACAGGTAAACATTTGAAGACGGACATACAAATAAAAAACTATTATGACAAGAGAGAGAGATTCGACACAAACAACGTTATTTCGGGACTAACATATGTGGGTCAATTTTTTTTCAAACATTCGCTTACGCGTAGGGTCTTTAGCAGTGTTAGGAAAGCGGAGGACCCGGAGAAAACTTATGAGGCTGGACAGGCAACACTAATCCTTGTCTCGTATACAAGCGGGGAATCGAACCACGCCAGCAGTTTACTCAATGACAGATCTTCTGCTGATACAACGCGCACGCACTAACCATTGGCCCCACCCCAACATGCAAGTATCAGAAATGAAATGAAATGGGGTTTAACGTCCTACTCTTCTGCACCTAACCTGGGCTAATGGAAATTTTGCCCGGGCTACGGCCTACTCTTATATCGAATTCCAACTGCCAAGGGATCTTTTACGTGCACTTCAATGTGTACACGGGACCTCGGTTTTTCGTCCCATCCGAACGACTAGGCAGCTGTCCTTTCAGGCCTGCAAGTATCAATAAGGTGTGCTATGAAATGGTATTCCAGAACAGCTCTAGTGTTTAGGTTCCGACTGATATTAGTTAACTCTTGAAACTTCCAGCACAAGGCCAGTTGTTTCCGACTTGGGAGCAGTATTTGCAAATTCTACCTGTTAGGCTTCTTTTCTAAGGCCACTATTGTCACTGACGTTATGTTTCTTATTTCTTTCAGGTGAAAAACCCCACGTGTGCGACATTTGCAAGAAGGCATTCTCGACTTCCAGTTCGCTCAACACTCACCGTCGTATACATTCTGGAGAAAAACCGCACGAATGTCACATTTGCGGTAAAAAGTTTACCGCTAGTTCTAATCTATATTATCATCGCATGACGCATAATAAGGTAAATATATACTTAAAGATACATTATGGGAGATTTTGACAAGGAGTTAGCCATTCTTGCTATAAAAGTTCAAAAATAGATGTTGAAACAAGAATATATTGAAAATTTCAGTCAAATAACTTTATCCTGAACAAAGTTGTTACCACTATAATTTTTTACTAGAAATGGTAGCTAAATTCATCGACACCCTTTTCCCACTATGGCCGATTGTTGATTGACAGGCGTTAACTCCACCTACATAGTCTCGATCATCAAGTAATGTTTAAACGGTATCTAGTGAAGCTTGTGTATAGCCTCGGTCATCACTGTCTTTTATGAATAATTTTCGGAAGTATGATGACGTCAACGTCACGGAGAAACCCCACCCACGACGCCATAGTGATTAAATCAGTCGACGAAATCCTGTTTTAATCCGAGCCCAATCCAAGCCATCCGTGGGTCTACAGTGTTCATTTTGGGCTTGTTGTTTAAATAAAGATCTAATTTATAATTTCTGTGCCATCTGAGGCTCAAAGGAAGACCGGCGAAAGTCAGTTTTTGCTCTTCCATAATGTATGTTTAATTCTAAAAACCCACCAATAGTAATATTAATATATAGTACAAGGTGACTAAGGTCCAGCCAATTTGCTGGGCTTAAACTTCAGTCAGTGTACGAAACGATCATTCCCCGAAGTTTCAGTTATCTTGGTAGCTTTGCATAATAATCATGTTCTTTCCAAAATATATCCCAAGCGGCCTACGCGGCATTGGGGGCAAGTTTGCACACGCCATGCAAAATTGTCAATTACTGGAACACATTCCTCTTTTGGGATTTTCCTTACTTTTGCTCTGATTGCTGCCTTCAAATCATCAAACGGTCAAGCGTTGTTCTGGTACACAATATCCTTTAGATAATCAGGGAAATCCACAGCGACATTTTTACCCAATAATCTCACAAGACAACCCCCAAAACAATTAAGGCACACGCTCCATTGCCCTTTCCTTTAAAGTAATAAGGGGGTGACGGTGGCTAAGTGCGCTAGCCTGGATGTCGAGTTTTCGATCCCTGCATTGTTTTAGAAAGTCCATTTAGATTTTCCGGCTTGGTTTTTTCCCCTTGTCAGTGATGCAGGGCATAATGCCTGACAAGGTCAGCTATTTAATTATCTGGATGGGACGAAAACCGAGGTCCCGTGTTCACATTGGCGTCCACGTAAAAGATCCGTTGGCAGTTGGAATTCGATGCAAAGGTAAGCCGTAGCTCCTCTACCCGGGCAAAATTTTCCTCGTGGCACACTGTATGGCGTACGTCCTTTTTCGTTAGCCCAGTTTAGAAGCAGAACAGTTGGACGTTAAACCCCATTTCATTTATTTTCAGGACAAACCACACAAGTGTACGATGTGCTCTAAATCTTTTCCTACACCTGGTGATTTAAGAAGTCATATGTATGTACATAATGGTTCCTGGCCTTTCAAGTGTGATTTATGTGATCGCGGATTTAGTAAACAAACCAACTTAAAGAATCACATGCTGCTTCATTCAGGTAGGATTTATTTTTGCTTTCGTGAATGTTGGGAACATAATAACCAAAATGTGACGACAGTGAATTATGTACAAAATCCAATTATAAGCACTAAAAGTTGGCGACTGAGATAGACACCTAGTGGGTAGACGAACCATGGAGATATTCCTTGATTGCTGGCAAGGAACGTTTGCATGCTAGTGTGAGTGGAATGGAAACCCGAGATCTAGTTTTATATTTTATAGGGGGAGGAACGGAAGGGTTAGATCTATTTGATAAGACCAACTTTAAGTTTGGTCAAAGGTCACGAGGTGTAAACTTGGCTAGCTCTAATCCCAACCCTAACCCCTTATCTACCCCTAACGCTTATCCTAATCATTACCTACAATCTCGCCAACAATCACTTGCCCTAACCTTATTTACATCTCAGCGACCTTGACGAAAATTGACCTGGCCCTAACAAATAGATATAGCCGAAACGGGACAGGGAGGGAAGAGTCGGGAGAACAGACATGAATTAGGGTACGTTGACGAGAACAAGCAAACCGTCGAAATGGCCTACGCCTTTCTAAATTTTTATCAGATGTGTGGTTACATGGATTAAAATCGTGAAAATGATCAAAAATGTAACATGCCAAAAATTGTCATTGAAGTCAATGAGGAAGCGTTACTGGTCTGAATCCATCTACTTGATTTCGAGTAATGAAAAGCATTATGTTAATTACCATGCAAAATATATCATATCTATCAAGGCAGTATATCGATAATCAGTTTTATTTATCGTCAACGTCTGGTAGGTTAATAACATGCAAGGACAAGTCTAAACTCTGTTGGACGGTACTTGCATCGGTCTCTACTAATCAGTATTGAAATTGAAAATAAAATAAAAGCTTATCATTGTTTTATAGGCGACAAACCACACGTGTGTCAAGTCTGTGAAAAAAGATTTGCTCTGCAGTGTAATTTGAAGACTCATATGAAAACGCATGAAGGTATGTAGTGTAGATCGATTGATACATCTTCAAGATATAGCCATTCATTTTCATATTAAGTCGTCAATTATTAATTATGCCCCTAACAGTACAATCATAAATAACGTTCTACATAAAATGGCTGTTATTGAGTTAACAGATCTATATTTGTATTGCATCTATTAATTTACGTTATTGAGGATAGACCAAAATTGTAGCATTAACGTTTTAAGCAGAATTATTTCCAACTCGACCTTAAATATTCCAATGCTTAAACATTAAGACTGGAACACCTATTCTTAATGTACGTTAATTCGCCCCCGCTTCTCCCTATCTATTAGGCTATTTATACAGCTATTATGTCGCACTTTTATCCACAAAATGACTTTTGGCCTTGGTCAATGACCCTAGCCTAAAATCTTCAAAACTACCACTCCAATTAGCTACCCGAACAGTCTAGATTTAGATACTATTTCTCATTTTTTGTTTGTTTTACTTTTGCTTTTGAAAGTATTGAAATTCAATAATATTTATCGTTCTCTTTTTCATTAGATAATCGGACGTCTTTACCAGCTGATGACAAGCATACATCCAATGAAAATGAAGTCAGATTAAAAGCCGATGGAAGTGATAATCACGACAGTATCCATAAACCAATGGAATACAAAAGAACTAAATCAACAGACACCAATTTAGAGAGACAAATACCGGATTCCAATCTTTACTATTTTGATAAAAGTTCATCTTTTCTATCCTCACCCTACTCACAATATCCTTATTATTGTAGTACACCCAAAGAAAAGGAACACTTTTCATATTCTTTTTCCTGTTTTCCTGTAATGCCACCCATTCAGTCCCCTTCTGCCAACCCTAACCATTTTCTGTCGGCTAACATGATGTTTCCACGACACCCTACCCAACACTTACCTTCATCGTTTCCAGGCATTGTTTTATAATGGCGGATATCGTGAAATACTCCTGAAGAACATGACTGTACAAACATTATAAAATATTGTCATCCTTTTATTTAGGTGATATTGATAATCTATTTTACAAAACAACTTCTTACAAAGATAACTGTTATTTAAATACGACAGTCGAGAGCTTAAGTTGGTGTTGTCAGTACTTTTATTTTTCTTGGTCATTAGAAGTATTATACTTTCAGATATAAATGGCTCAATATATTATTAATTTTGTACATATACATTTATTTATATTAAGGAAAGAATAATATATTAATGAATAACATGTTAATATGTAAATAGAATTTGTTAGTCTTTTTGGTTTAATTATAGAAATGATATTGAATTCAAATATTAATTAAAGGTGTATATTGAAAACACAACTGAATGTATCTGTCTTTAATTTGATTATCAAATTAAAGTAAAATAATAATAAAAACGTAACATCGACAAAGTTTGTGTTTCACATTCAGTATTTTGAAAATTAATATGGGTATTCACTGTTCAGTTATCTTGAATTGGTTGAAACATATTATACAATTTCAGGCTGAAAATACAGTGTGCAATGAGCGAAATTCTGCCCGGCCGGCGGCGCTACGGCCTACTCTTATATCGAATTCCAACTGACAAGGGATCTTTTACGTGCACGCCAATGTGAACACGGAACCGCGGTTTTTCGTGCCATCCGAACGACTAGACAGCTGTCCTTGTCAGGCCCTCCGTCCTGCTTCACTGACAAAGTGGAACCAATCCGGAAAATCTGGATGAACTTTCTCGGTCAATGCAGGGATCGAACACCCGACCTCCAGCATCTTACAAGCTTAGTCACGTGATCCTTTTAAATTCTTCAAACAAGAAGTAGTTTTAGCGACGAAATGTGCCGAATAAAACGAATTTGAAGAAAAAAAGGCGTATTTTTCACATGGACGGTCAAATGGCTGCCAACATTGATAATACCAATTTTTTTTCCAGTGGCCGGTCCAGAGGGGAGGTTTGGAGGACCCAAACCCCACTCTGCTCAGCTACATAAAATAATTGTAAGGCAGCACTTTGCAAGAAAGGTGTAACGGTCGTGTGCATCATCGTTGTTTTCTCCGGTTGCCGCTAAAATGCCATCAAAGATGGTGACATTTTAATTCATCGGAATAAAATAGTATTTTTCCATATAGCCAATAAAAATATCGTAAGATGACATTTACTATGTCTTTTATATGGATTTAAAGATCAAGTTCGAAAAAATATGTCCTCGACATTTCGGACTCGGGTAGGTGACATTTCGGACTCGGGTAGGTGACATTTCGGACTCGGGTAGGTGACATTTCGGACTTGGGTAGGTGACGTTTCGGACTCGGGTAGGTGACGTTTCGGACTCGGGTAGGTAACATAGAATTATACAACACTGACGCCAATTTACTTTATAAACTATTTTATTTATCAACATAGCATAACATGATAACATCGATTTATAACAACGGGCATATTATTTTATTTTTAAACATACCATATAACGATAACAACGGTCATATAAAACATTCATTTATTGTATAAATACATACACATTCATACATTAACACAACATTTATAACAACAGGTGTATTTATTTGATGAAAAAATAGCTTTAGTCGGCTATGCCGATACCGACGTCTTTGGTGTCGTCTCAGTGAACCCTCCAACATCATTGTGAGGTCCAGTGGTATCTTAGTAGCCTCTGAAAACAGTGCGCAAATCAATAAATAAAACGGCACAGGACCTCTGGCGTTGACACGGGAATTTAGTCTGTTGTGCCAGCCCTCCGCGTCGTTATTAGTTCTCACCGGCAACATAAAGACGCACCAATCTTCTATTGGAAACAGACGAGATGAAATCCACTGCTCTTCTATGTATGCATATATCGGCTCTAGTTGTTCTGGGCACCTGTCTTTCAAATGGGCAAACATGCCCGCCACGTGTTCTTCGGGCAGGAAAGGGAGAGCCATCAATCGCCTCAAATAGTTAAACACGTCCCCCTTTTCGTTGTACACTGTCTGAAATAATAAAATATTAGAAATACACTGTATATTAATAAACGGATATTGACATGAAATCTATGTGCACTTGTACACAGATATTATAATAAGAATTTTTATACGCCCACATTTTTATGTGGACGTATATTGTCGTCGCCCCTGTTCGAGAAAAACGGACCATAATTGCTAGAAAAAATGGCCGCCGTTTGTACGTGAACAGTGTAAAAATATGGTATATCAAAGTTGTGGACCTTGTAGAGGTGACAAATTTTTATTCGATTTTGATGAAACCTGAAATGCTTGTTTATAACCTAAAGATCTTTATTTTTTTCGATATTTGCGCATATGGGATTGTAACTTCTTGAATTATGGCTCCTGATTGTCCGAAAAATCGCCTATGGTCCCTCTGGAGATCACAATTATTATCCGATTTAAAAAAACGTTTGACTCTATCACCGTTACATCCTACGGAAGGTTGAGTTCGAATTTCTAGAAAATTGGACCACAATTGCTAGAAAAAATGGCCGCTGTTTGTACGCGAACAGTGTAAAAATATGGTATATCAAAGTTGTGGACCCTGTAGAGGTGACAATTTTAATTCGATTTTGATGAAACCCGAAATGCTTGTTTATAACCTAAAGATCTTTATTCTTTTCGATATTTGCGCATATCAAATTGTAACTTAATGAATTATGGCCTTTGATTGTAGGAAAAATCACTTTCGGTATTGCTTGTTCTCTGTCTATCTCTCGAACAATTATTATCTAATTTTAAAAAAAAACTCTGATTATATTACTGTTGCACTGTAAGGAAGGTCGAGTTCGAATTTCGTGAAAATCGTACCAAAATTGTCGGACGAAATGGTTTGTATGCGAATAGTGTAAAAATATGGTATATCATGGTTGTGGACTCTCTACAGGTCACAATTCTTATCCGATTTAATCTTAAATACAACAATGGGATGGTTTCACTAATCGCTGGATTCACTAATCGCTAGATTAAAACAACAATCGCGGATCGATTATCGTCAACAATCTAAACTAATTCATCGTCAACAATCAAAACTTACTCATCAAAATACAATAATATCCGATCAATTAAATAAACAAATACAAAAAAGGCAAGTAACATAGGTTTTACTTCAAGTTCAAAGGCGTGTTGTCAAGTAATGGCCTGTGTATGGGATAAATAAAACAAGACTAACAATGTTTAAATCTTTATTAATGTGAATGGTCTGTCTTGAGCCTCACCTACAACGAAAGAAAAACAGCTATTACAAATATATACACACATAATTTTAAGTTTTATTTGAGTCCGAGTCCGAAATGTCGCCAGTCCGAGTCCTAAATGTCGTTTGACTGATTCCGAAATGACACCGAGTAAGTCCGAAAAGTCGCCATACTGAGTCCGAAACGACGTTTGTGCCGAGTCCGAAATGACGCGGGACCGAAATGACGTGCTACCAATTATTTAAACTTACAATTGGAAGTGTGAGTTAACTTGCTGCTTATATAAGTTGTAGCTGTCAACAGAAGGTTTAGTGACACTTTTGTAAGCAGCCCCCATAACTACCTTAAGGCCGGGGTAGTTACAGTAAAATTTTATGGCTATAAAGTAAAATATCAAGTCGAAGTAAGAAATCAAGGAAATATTAACCAACTTGCATTGTTTACGAAGAATACAGCACAGCAACGACAATTACTGGTTTAGTCAAACTGATCCCGCAGTGAATATTCGCTTGGCCGCTACAATCACTGATAAGCATGACATCGACGAGGCTTAATAAGTACGGCATATTAACTTTTTTACTCCGACAAATTAAATTCTCAAACAATTTTTTGAGGTAACAGAAAAATAAATAAAGACGTTTGAAGTAATTGAAGTTAAAAAATATTTCCTATTAAGTGTAAATGGGTATTAAAATGAGTAAAATGCGTCATTTTGCCCGAAGCAGTTAGGTGTTAAGTAAACATTGCACGAGCCGTTGAGCCAATCACTGCAGTCAACGCACGTGCTATGGACACTCATCTGTTACAGAGTTAATTCCTAAGTAATTCTCTGTGAAACAGATTGTGGTTTAGTAAGAAGAATAGGAAGTAAGAAGTAAGAGTAAGATACTAGCCTAGTGAAATGGAGGATAAAAGTAATGACAGTAAGGTCATTGAGGAAGAAAAGGGTGACTCAGGCAGTTTGGTGACAATTTCATCAACTGAAGGTGACATAGACACATCCACTGAAGCAGGAAAACTTCAACCAGTCAGGCTTGACCGAAGAACTCAGTTATGTGCAGAACTCCATAAACAAAGAAGAAAATTGATGGAATTGGTAAAGACTGAAGCTGATTTGTTAGAATTGTAAAGTGAAAGGAGAACTTTAGATGAGATAAGGGACAGGGTCAGCCAAGAAAGAAATGATCAAGAAAGAGTGTTAGAATCATCGGAAGACAAGGCAGAACTATATAAATGGTATGACTTGATTGATCGAGAATATGCAGATTGTAGGATCCGAGTAAGTGAAGCAATCCACAAGAAAGAAAAAACAATAGAAAGAAGCAATAAATCCAGTAAGGCTAGTTCATCATGTATATCTACATCATCAAGTAAATCCTCATCTGCCAAGTCTAAACTATTTAAAGCGGCAATGAAGAAAATTCAACTGTCCACTGACTTGCAATATCTAGAAGAAGAACGCAAGTTTAAGAAGTTACAGCTTCAAAAGGAATTAGAGCTAGCTGAGGAATTATTGGTAAGGAAGTTACATGTAGAAGAAGAACTAAAATCAAGTCAACATTCTGTTAGAAGTGGAAGTTATAATAGTAAGTTAAAACTCGACGTTCTTAAAGAAGTAAGGACAGAAAGGCTTGATGACAGTAAGAGCAAGTCTAATCTAAAAAGAAATGAAGCCAATTTATCAGAAGAAACTAATATATTCGATGTAAGAGGAAGCGAGTCTGCAGTAAGAAATCATCCACCTGAAGTAAGACCGGAGGAAGTAAGAAATTATGGGTATGAAGTGCCAAATCAAGAATCTTTTGGAAGAAATAGATTCAAGGAAAGTGGAAGTGAGTCTAAAGTAAGAATTCCAGCAATAAGAAGAAATGACATAGAAGTAGAAGAAGATGAAAGAAGTAAAAAATGGGTAGAATCTGATGAAAGAAGAGATTTGTCACACCTGATTCAACCTAATTTAAGAAGACAACATTTAGAAGTAAGAAGAGATATACCGGAATCGGATGTAAGGCGGGATTGGTCACAAAGAGATAGGAGTTTAGACATTTCTATGGACGGACTTGACGAAGGAAGAAACTTTGTGCAAGACAGTTCAGGAACAAAGCAAGTTTCAGCACAGAATACTTCAGAATTTAGTCAGATACTACAATTACAGGCAAGACAAACTGAATTGAATCAAATGATGATTGATCAACATAGAAACAGTCTTTTACCTATTCAAGAACCTCCTGTATTTGACGGAAGCTACTTTGATTTTCCAGTTTTTATAAGAGCCTTCGAGACAATAATTGAAAGCAGGGCAACTACCTCCAAAGATCGTCTTCATTTCCTTAATAAATATACAAGTTATAAAGCAAGGGATTGTGTCAAGAAATTTATAACATCCAATTCACCAACAGCTTATGAAGAAGCTAAGGCTAAACTGACAGCACGATTCGGAGATCCTCATAGGGTAATGGAAGCCTATGAATCAAAACTGAAGAATTGGTCCAACATTTCAGAAGGAGATGGAAAAGGACTACTCACATTTTCAGATTTTCTTGACACCTGTTTAACTGCAATGGAGACTGTAGATCACCCAGAAAACTTTAATTCCAGTGAAATATTGAAGAAAGTCACTTCAACACTACCGTATAGCTCAGCTATGCGATGGTGTCGGCATGCCTTTGAATTAAAGAAGAAAAATGGTACCAAGGCAACCTTTGAACAACTATGCAATTTTATAAGAAACGAAGCAGACCTTGCAACTGATCCTGTTTTCTCTCATGAATACATCCGAAATGAATGGAAAAAACATTTCGACAACAAAAATAAAATCAGACCTCAAAGATCGAGTAGTTTCTCAACCACTGGAATCCAGCAACCGACTGATAGGCCATTTAATTACAAATGTCCTCTTTGTCATGGAAACCACAATCTAAATTTCTGTAAAGATTTTCAGAAGAAGACCTATGACGACAGAATGACCTTTGTTAAAAATCAAGAACTCTGCTTTGGATGTTTATGTAAAGGGCACAGATCAACACGATGTCGGAAGAGACAACGTTGCGACAAATGTAAGGAGTTTCATCCAAGTACCATTCATTATGAAAAGAAGTTTCAAAATAATGGTGAAAATAAGAGTAAGTCAGATGAAACCAAACCTAAGGAAGTCACATCTAATTCAGCCGTTCGACATGGAAGTCTAACTACATCATTAATTGTACCAGTGAGAGTTTATCATGAAAGTCCGCCTGATAAGAAAGTGCTGAAATATTTACTACAAGATGAAGCTAGTGATACCATATTTATCACAGATAAAACATTGCAAGATTTAGATATTAGCGGAAACGAAGTAGATCTGCAACTGAGTACAATGTTAGGAAAAGAAGTAATTCCTACTCAAAAGATAAACGGTCTGGTAGTAGAAAGATGTGATGGCGAGTTGAAAATAGAATTACAAACAGCCTACTCAAGAGAATCTATTCCATCACGAAGAAATCAAATACCCACTAAAGAAATTGCGGAATCGTGGCCTCATTTACGAATAATTAGAAATAAACTCTACCCTTATCATGAAGACATTGAAATTGGACTTTTGATTGGATGTAATTGTCCAAAAGCAATCAAACCAAGAGAAGTGATTGGTGGAAAAGAAGATGATCCATATGCAGTACGCACAGCTTTAGGATGGGGCATAGTTGGTCCTGTAAGGGAAGTCGAAGAAGATGATGGATGTTACCTGTAATAGAATTGTAAGTCAAGAAACATCTAATCTAGTAATACCAACTGAGTCTAAGGAAGTATTGACACCTCATCTGCAAAGAATGTATGACCTGGATTTCTCAGAAAGGAAGAATAGCAATACATCATTGTCACAAGAAGATCAACAATTTTTAAAAATAGTCACTGAGGAAATAAAGCATGGAAGCGACGGCCACTACACAATGCCATTACCTTTTAAAGACACCTTCACTCAACTACCAAATGACATTACATACGCCTATCACAGGTTGGAATGATTGAAGAAGAAATTTGAAAGAGATGATAGTTATAAGGAAGACTACGTCAAGTTCATGAACTCCATGCTGGAGAAAGGGTATGCAGAGAAAGTTGAACCTTACTGTAAGCCAGAAGATGATATATCCAAAGTATGGTATATCCCACATTTTGCTATCTACAATCCTAAGAAAGGGAAGACAAGAGTTGTGTATGATTGTTCAGCAGAATTTAGAGGAGAATCCCTAAACAAATATCTACTGCAAGGGCCTGACCTTATAAACAACCTAACTGGTGTCCTGTACCGTTTCAGAAAGGAGAAATTTGGTCTGATATGTGACATTGAATCAATGTATTACCAAGTTCGCTGTTCTGACCATTGTAAAGATTACTTAAGATATCTATGGTGGCATAATGGTGACACTACGAAGAAGCCAGAAGAATATAGAATGAATGTTCATCTTTTCGGAGCCACTTCCTCACCGGGAGTCTATAACTGTGCCTTGAAAACCACAGCTAATGATTTTGAACAAGAAAATGGCACAGAAGCGGCAAATATGCTAAGACGAGATTTTTATGTCGACGATGGCTTAAAATCAGTAGAAACTTCAGAAGAAGCTGTAGAATTAATAAGAAATATTAAAGAGATGTGTCGGAAGGGAGGATTTAATTTGCATTAATTTACATCAAATAATAGAGAAGTTTTAGAAGAAATTCCGAAAGAAGATAGGGCTGAAAGTATAAAAGACATTAACTTAGATTTTGATTTTCTACCTTTAGAAAGAGCTTTGGGAGTTCAATGGAACATAGAGAATGACGCGTTCCAATTCAAGATAACACTTCAAGATAAACCATGTACCAGAAGGGGCATCCTGTCAACCATTTGCTCAATCTTTGATCCGTTGGGTTTCTTAGCACCTGTACTTATAGAAGGCAAAATCATTTTACAAGAGCTTTGTCGAGATAAGTTCGATTGGGATGACCCAATACCAGAAGATCTGAAAAACAGATGGGAAAAATGGAGAACTGACCTTCATTTAATAGAGGATTTTAACGTTCCCAGATGTTACAAGAATCCAGAATTTGGGCAGTTAGCTAATGTTCAAATCCATTACTTCTCTAATGCAAGTACACAAGCATATAGTCAGTGTTCAATTTTAAGACTAACTGACACTCAAGGAAGAATTAACTGTTCTTTTGTTATTGGTAAAGCAAGGGTTACGCCAATAAAACCACTTACAATACCCAGACTTGAACTCACTGCTGCAGTTACCTCTGTACGAATTAGCCAGAAATTAAGAAGAGAACTGGATTATAATAATTATGAAGAATATTTTTGGACTGACAGTAAAGTTGTCCTGGGATATATTGCAAATGAAACAAGAAGGTTTCATGTCTTCGTCGCTCACAGAGTTCAAGAGATCCAAGAAAATACAGATGCCAGCAAATGGTATTACATAGATACGAAGAGTAATCCTGCAGATATTGGTACTAGAAGAATAAAAGAAACCTCAGTGGATTACTGGACCAGATTTCTTATATGGAAAGGAAATAATCCCTTCGTCAAAAGAATATCCTCTCCTACCTAATGATCCTGAATGTAAGAAAATAACAGCAACCAGTCTAATGATAAATGCTCAAGAAACTCATTCATCAGTATTGAAACATTTAGAATACTTTTCATCGTGGTATAGAGCAAGAAGAGCGATAGCCTCGTGTAGAAAATATATTAAGATTCTAAGAAGCAAGGTGCACAGTAGACAGACTGGTGAAGAAATAATACAGAATCAAACAGAATTAACAGTAAAAGAAATAATAGAAGCGGAAGTAGTAATTATCAAAGAAATTCAAAGTAAGCATTTCAAGGAAGAAATAAAATTAGTAGAAGAAAAAGAAAATAGTAACCCGATAAGTAAGAAAAGCCCACTACACAACTTAGATGTCTTTTTGGGTCACCGAAAACTACTTTGTGTTGGCGGAAGAATTGGACGAGCCAATTTTGAAGATCCTATTAAATTTCCTGTGATTCTACCAAAGGAAGAGCACACCACTAGAATAATTATTGATCATTTTCACAAAAAGGTCAACCATCAAGGTAGAGGAATCACAATGAATGAAATAAGATCTTCAGGCTACTGGATTTTAAATGGTATAAATATGGTTAAAAGTTGTATCTATAAATGTATTACCTGTAGAAAATTAAGAGGTTATCTACAAACACAGAAGATGGCAAATTTACCAAGTGACAGACTAGACCCAGTGCCGCCCTTTACTAACAGTGCTGTCGACTATTTTGGTCCTTTCACCATAAAGATCGGAAGAAAGGAAGTAAAACGTTATGGTGTCCTGTTCACCTGCTTAGCCTCCAGAAGTGTTCATTTAGAAATTGCTGAGAAAATGGATACCGACTCATTCCTGAATGCATATAGAAGATTTGTATGTAGAAGGGGGCCTGTAAGAATCCCGCGGAGTGACCAGGGTTCCAATTTTATTGGAGCGAAGACTGAATTAAATGCAGCATCAAAGGAGTTAAATCAGAATAAAATTAAAGCTACATTACTGGAAGATAACTGTGACTGGTTCAACTTTAAAATGAATCCACCCTCAGCCAGCCATATGGAGGGAATCTGGGAAAGGGAGATTCGCTCTGTTCGCAATGTCCTATCCGGTATATTAGAGGCTAATGGAACTCGACTAGACGAAGAAAGTTTGCAGACAAATTAGTGATTATACCTGTGTTAAAATTGGTCATGAGAATATGATCTTGTGTTATGGGCAATATAAGCATGTGACAAAACTGCAGTGAAATATTGTAAGAGTGGGTGAAATTATAAAAGATTATTTACTGGAAATTCATTAACTTAATGTGATATTTTTCTAAAGCTTTTAAAGAAGTAAATAATTCAATGTTTCATAAAATGTGCTTTTTTGACTTTTCACACACTCAGTCACAATATAGTGATGGCAGTATTTTGGAATTTGGAAGTGATTATTCAAACCAAATGGTAAAGAGGATAAAGTGTGTCAAATATGAACAATTAATGTTTCAATTATAGTAAATAATAATATTATTTGTAGGACAGAACTAGTAATGAGGTTAACACATCATGTAGTGGTTGATTTGTAAAATTGTAAATCATTTCAATTTTGTCTCAAATTTTAATTTTATTATTGTTTTGATTTAATGTGAAATCTAGATGATTTCAGGGGAGCCGTGTAAAGGTCGTTGAGCTCTCCCTTTATTGATATGTTTCAAAATTTAGTGGGTTGTATCCAATGTTTATTGTATTAGTCTCCATTAGACTGCTAAATACCTTGGTGAAGTAGGTCACGTTGCATCATGGGAATGTAAGTAAAAGTCTAGAGTTGAGTCCCCTCTGAAAGCACATGTAAGACGGCCATTTTTTGAAGACTAAGAATAGTAAGAAGGCACTAATATTTTACGAGCGTGGGAAGGAAGTAGGGATAGAATGAGAAGATGTAAGATGTACTAAAGAACAAAGGAACAGAGCAGAAATACTGAAAGGTTTTAACTAGGACTAAGGAAATGCGATATTTTGAGCAAGTTTTTCATTAATTTATTTGCAACGCCACACGTCTTTGATTTTTCATTGAACAATTCAACAATTTTGTATGCTGTATTGCTTCATACTTGTATGCTGTTGTAATTAAACTGTATAGGCCTACTGCATCCCGTTGTTTATTCCTTTGGTAGACGTGCGATTAGTAAGAAGTAGAAGGCCCTTCAACCTATCCCCCTCCGTACAGTATCCAGACCTTAATTATTTAAACTTACAATTGGAAGTGTGAGTTAACTTGGTGCTTATATAAGTTGTAGCTGTCAACAGAAGGTTTAGTGACACTTTTGTAAGCAGCCCCCATAACTACCTTAAGGCCGGGGTAGTTACAGAGAGAACCACGGCAGATCCCAATAACGGATTTATTCCTGTCTGTTACCTATTCCACGACAAGTTCTTGCAATTGCCTCTGTAAATACTGTTTTCGCCAGCAATGGACACTGGGCAATGCAGATATGATACCAGAGACAGACTGATCTTTGCTTCGTAAGAGGAACAACTGTAATTCAAGAGTATACCTTGTGTATGCATCTTAACAATTCATAAAAAAACGTCGTAAATTCATGACTGCACAAGGCCATTAACTAGTTTAGGGACCCCTGATACTACCATACTCCTCTTCAGTTCACCTCTCGGAAGGGAGGGGATAGATGGGATGTTAAAACGTGTTTCGAATTCTTGCATTACTTGATTACTTTAATTATCAGTAAAAATACGACATATAAAATGATAATTAGTATATTATTTTAAACAAAATGTTCTCGTTTTATCCAGTGAACAATTTATTGTTAGGTCGTGCAGAAAGATACTATATTATTGTGTTAAATTTCCATATTACATGGCAGCTCTTAACTTATCATATAAAAAAACTTATATAAATTAATTGGTATATTATTACAGGTTTCCGTTATATTCAACGAACAATTTATTGTTAATTCGAGTTGAAAGATATGGTGTTAAACGTGTTACAATTTAGTAATTGGTATATCAGTCATGGTGTTACAATTTAGCAATTGGTATATCAGTCATGATGTTTCTAGCTTATGCCCATATTTTACATCTGGCATTCTTAACAATCCATCAAAACAACGTAAATTCATGACTGACAAGGGCAGGCGCGGATCCAGAGGGGGGGGGGGGGGGGGGGTTGGGGGGTCCAACCCCCCCCCCCCCTGCTCAGCTACATAAAAAAAAATAATGCCTTGCATCAATGAAATTACATCACAAAGTGATCCTACATCAGTATAAAAATGATTTCTCTGTTTAAAAAGCTCAATTTGTATGTATGCCTATGTAATTTAGAGACGATGATGGCAGATTTCCGTAACAGTAACCTGGCAAACCCCCTCCTGCAAAAATTCCTAGATCCGCCCCTGACAAGGGATCCTAAACTTATGCGATATTTTTTTTTTCTTTTCTTACATAGTGATTCTTTTTTTATTTTACCTGTGACGATAATTACTTCTTTTACAAAACGGGAATCAAGAGTAAGCATTGGTCAGTGTTTATTCTATTTAAAACAGTTTTAGCTGAAAATCCAAATTGTGTTTCATCCCATACCTTATTTCGTGAAGCATTATTCAAGGTTTAACATACTCATATGTTCAGATGCGTATTGTCAACATTAGTATTCAAATCGACTTTATTACACAATAAAATTTCCCCAAGCATACCGCGCAAAACAAACGCACAAAATAACATTTAGTTTCTCAGAGAGCTATCCACGCATTGTAATATCAATATTCAATTTCACCTTGCTTTATACGGAAGTTCCCCCCCCCCCCTCCAGAACGAAAGCTAAGCGAGAAACATTAATAAATCTTTCAACTCAAAGTCTTGACGACAATTTATATACAAACCCACTGCCTTGTTACCTATGTTTAATAGTGAATCTAATATTGCGCAACAAGTTGCTGTATATCGTTGCTATTGCGAGTTACATAAATGGCATCAAACTAGAATTGATTTTTGAAATGTGTCTCACGTTGTCATGGTCATAATAAATAAACAGTTACAGGAGTAATATTGAAAAGACCGATATTGCTACCCAGAAATAAGGTTGGAATCGTTTACTGACATCAAAAATATTATACATATAACTGCATGTAAAATGTTTATATTATCTACGTTTTAATGTGTTGTGCTTTATGTATGCATATTGATTTTCGCATATGAATGGTTTATAGATAACCAATAGTTTGACTGACCTATTTTCCAAAAAAAATCACAAGGCGCCCTTTTATTTACACATTAGCAGATCAATATTGTGCTATTTATTACTTACTAGTGCTGTGTGGAATAATTCGTATAATTTTATGATTAAACGTGGCGGATTGATATAATATGGAATTGAGGGTGGGTGATAAAAGGTAATGTGGTACATAATATATAAGTAGGGTTATCGTGGTCATGTGGTATAATATATAATTGGGGTGTAGTTATCAGGGTAATGTGGTATAATATAGAATTAGGGTTATCAGGGTAATTTAACATCGAAATAGGCGTATCGTATAGTCACATATATAGAATTAATGTTTTCGACAAACAACATATTAGACCAGAGGGAGAAGGGGGAGTATTATCCGAAAGGTGGGCAAAAAGCGGGAGTTGACTTTTCTAGAAGCATTTTTCGCCAGGAATCCGAAAATGATGGGTGATCAGTTAGGTGAGGGAGCGTTAAGGAGTTATTGAGGTCAAAAGGTCACCAGGGGTCAAAGGAGGCTGGCTTATGAATTTAGCCACTTTTGATGCTGTCTGTTGCAGATTTTTTGTTGGAACGCAGCTGAATGATTGAATAAGTGACGAAGGATAATTTGTGAAACCCATTAATCAAATTATGATGTCATTGAAAAGGTCAAAAGGTTACCGAGGTCAAATTAGCAAGAAATAAGGATGCACTGAGGTTATGGGCAAAACTAATGTTATTTTCAATATGCAGTACAATTCTGCATAGTCTGGCGAAGTAATTTCATCAAAAATTAACGATTATGTTAAACAAGTGATATGTCACACAATAAGTGTATATAATCGCGAACATTTTCGCAAGCTGGAAGTATTATTGGTTACCACTTCCGGGTAACCGATTGTGGATTGTAATGGACATTACTCGATATTCACGTCCATGCGTGCACATGCATCCTCATCCGATTCATTATCGTCAACAACGTCATTAGTATCGACATTAGTTTCGTCGAAAACGTTGGTGATTTCTCCATCGTCATGAATCAACATTTCGGGGAGAAACTCTCGTTCCAACCATGTAGTGTTGGTGACTCCAGTGCAAGCCTTGGCGATGACGCACATCGCCAAATCCTCACCACATTGTTGGCTCGACAACAATGGAGCTTGAGGGACTTTGCACGGGGTGGAAGCAAGGTCAGGTCTACTGTGCGTCCTTTCTTATAATTTGCCCAGAAAATATTGTATCGAGTCTGATCTACATTCGTAAGGTGATGCTGGCCGTAGAAAACGCAAACAATTTTACGCAAGGCAGGACAGGAGGAACAAGCCATGCAGAGCCTCGACTACACGCTCGTGAACCGTCCAAGCGTAATTGTAATGCTTCCCGGTAAAAATCCCCCGGATTGTACCGGAATTCGCTATACCCGCTTGGGTTATGTTCACTTGGTGGGATTCTTACCGGGAAGCATTACAACAACGCACGCAGAGTAGACCTGACCTTGCCTCCACCCCGTGCAAAGTCCCTCAAGCTCCTTTGTTGTCGAGCCAACAATATGGTGAGGATTTGGCGATGTGCGTCTTCGCCAAGGCTTGCACTGGAGTCACCAACACTACATGTTTGGAACGAGAGTTTCTCCCCGAAATGTTGATTCTTACCGGGAAGCATTACAACAACGCACGCAGAGTAGACCTGACCTTGCACTGGAGTCACCAACACTACATGGTTGGAACGAGAGTTTCTCCCCGAAATGTTGATTCTTACCGGGAAGCATTACAACAACGCACGCAGAGTAGACCTGACCTTGCCTCCACCCCGTGCAAAGTCCCTCAAGCTCCTTTGTTGTCGAGCCAACAATATGGTGAGGATTTGGCGATGTGCGTCTTCGCCAAGGTTTGCACTGGAGTCACCAACACTACATGGTTGGAACGAGAGTTTCTCCCCGAAATGTTGATTCATAACGATGGAGAAATCCCCCACGTTTTCGACGAAACTAATGCCGATACTAATGACGTTGATGACGATAATGAATCTGATGAGGAGTCATGTGCTCGCATGGACGTGAATATCGAGTAATGTCCATCACAATCCACAATCGGTTGCCCGGAAGTGGTAACGAATAATACTTCCAGTTTGTGAAAATGTTCTCAATTATATACTTATAGATTATATACTTATGATGTGACATATCACTCGTTTAACATAATCGTTAATTTTGGATGAAATTACGTCGCCAGACCATGCAGAATTGTACTGCATATGGAAAATAACATTAGTTTTGCCCATAATCTCAGTGCATCCTTATTTCTTGCTAATTTGACCTCGGTAACCTTTTCAATTACGCCATAATTTGGTTAACTGGTTTCACAAATTATCATTCGTCACTTATTGAATGATTCAGCTGCGTTCCAAGAAGACATCTGCAACAGACAGCATCAGAAGTGACTAAATTCATAATATAGCCTCCGTTAACCTCTGTTGACCTTTTGACCTCGATAACTCCTTAGCGCTCCCTCACCTGACTGATCACCCATCATTTTCGGATTCCCGAGGAAAAATGCTTCTAGAAAAAATAAAAAATCAAGAGATTCATAACAAACACCGTAAACTATTGTTTCTTAATATTTCCAGATCAGCAATAAAATAAAGGCTACAACATTCAAGTATATCCTGCATTCAAGTATATCCTTTGATAGTATACATTCTTTGGAAAGTACTTCACGTCTGGTATTGGTTAAATATTGATACGGTGTATTGAGTGTACGTACATATGAATATCTATTCAAAGTGTACACACATAGTCAGACACGGGCCGTCGCTTTACATGCTCTAATTAGCATCACCAGTCGAAGTATACGTGTATATATCGATTTGATACCCAGTAGTCGTGTTAATAGTGAAAAACTAGCCTATATCCGCTGTGTAGTGCTGAATGCATTTTGTTATTGTGTTGTGTATGTGTAAAGTATTGACTTTTATGAAGTAACAAAATAAATATTCACGTTGGTGTAATAAATAAGGTATGGATGTGCAAGTGTGTGGAAATGGACTTGAATTAAATTCAATTCACAGCGGCGAGAATTTCCAGGATTCCGAGCTCATTTCACTAATAGAAGAAAATGAAAATAGAAACGGCAATGATTTACAGGACTGCGAGCTCATTTCGGTAATAGAAGAACGTGAAAATGAAAATGGACACGATGATGATTTACAGGATTCCGAGCTCATTTCGGTAATAAAAAAAGGTGAAAGTAGACACGATGATGAATTACAGGATTCCGAGCTCATTTCGGTAATAGAAGAACGTGAAAATGAAAATAGAAACGACAACGATTTACATGATTCCGAGCTCATTTCGGTAATAAAAGGACGTGAAAATGAAAGTAGAAACGATGATAAATTACTGGGTGAAGAGATGGCTGAAGAAGAGACAACAAAACACGAGAAGCCTTTTTGGTTTTGTCGTTTCGTTACAACTTATCCTGTGATGTCTTTTAGTAAGTGGTAATACATAACTTTTAGCTAATAAACATTAACACGAAATAAACACGAACCTGACAGTCCCGGTCGTTTGACATTATAGAGAATAAGGGTAATTAGTTTTATTATATGACTCTGATTGTTATGAGCCATTATATAAATAATATTTAATATGAACTACACAGTCACGACCGTGTGACATTACAGATAGGCCTGCAGCCAAAATTTCTAGCTAGCTTAGAAACACAATTCCACTACACGGTCTTCCCTAAAAGAAAAACTATACATTTTTGGAAAGATTATGACGCCAGGAAGACAAAATCGGGGAGTTCCAAGCAAAATGTTTGCAATTTATTGATTTAGGGCCAGATGAAATTTGTCAAAATTGTCAAATAAATGCTATTTTTGCACTAACAATTCTGAAGTTGACATAAAATTAAATAGTTGCTAAAGCACCTCATGCCTTCATCCTTGGAAATGAACAGTTTATTGGATAGATTTTGATGTAAATAAGAATTCTCAAAACACAAATGTAATGGGTGAATAAAGAATTCTGGAAATCCATTAATGGTAAAAAGAGTTATCTCCCTTTCTGTCAAATATCTGGAATTGATCGACTATCAGGCGTATGGTGACTTCTAGATTTTTATGACGCACAAGACCAGGTGTGGGCACACAAGCCTATTAATTATTTTGCTTCTTGGATCTCAGGGACCTTTGAGGGTTGGTTGTTGGATGTTTGCTCAGAAATTATCGCTTTTATGGAACATGCTAGAGTCGATTTGTAGCATATCCTAGCCAGGGGATATGTTTGACAGTAGTTGAGTGATATGCTTTTGAAATAATGGAGATCAGTACCACTTTATAACACATTGAACCACATGATTTTTTTCCACTAAGATAAACATTCTAAACCCACATACATGTTCCCTTTCTATGGTGGCTGTTAGCGGCCATTCTACATCGTCGACTTGTCGGGTTGTGAAGGCGACAAGTCGCGGCACGACAAAGCGAAATAATTGCATTTCGTCGACTTGTCGCTTTGTCGCTTTGTCGGGTTGTGAAGGCGACAAAGCGACAAGTCGACAAAATCAACCCGACAACGCGACAAACTAACCCGACAATCGTCGCCCTCATTTTGTCGACTTGTCGGGTCAATTTTGTCGACTTGTCGCTTTGTCGCCTTCGACTTATTCACAACCCGACAAAGCGACAAGTCGACAAGTCGCCGAAATGCAATTATTTCGCTTTGTCGACTTGTCGCTTTGTCGCCTTCACAACCCGACAAGTCGACAAGTCGACAAGCCGCAGAAATGCAATTATTTCGCTTTGTCGACTTGTCGCTTTGTCGCCTTGGAAGTCAATCACTGCGCATGATCGAGCAGTCTTCGGTTAAGTATGGAAGCCCAATCTCGACGAGGCGAGGGTGCGTTTATTCAACATTTGGTTTAGTTTTGCTACACCTGACCATTACACAAATAGGATAGAAAATTTCATGTGGTTAAATTTGCATTTAACGACCCATAAAATTATATGTTGATATGTATTTTATGCTTTCAAAATACCTATGGTAATTGAGAATAGAATATGCTAGCTTTGCTACATTAAAAAATATTTAAAATTTAAATCCTTTCTTCTTAGGATGTTTATAGGCAAGTTTCCTTTACAGAATGCACTAAAGCTTTTTCCGTTGGAATTGTTTCAAATAAGCGTAGGCCGTGGAGTTGGTGTCTGGGCAAACTTTCCTTAATAGCACACTGCATTGGTGTCGAAAAATAGTTTAAAATAATATGTTGGCAGAAAAAAGTACCCCGGCCGTATCGCCGCTGTCTTGACAGAATTTACCCCGTAATAGGCCTACACGGCATAACATATGCCTGTCTTCATTGATGCAGAAAAGTACATTGGTTGATAAACTAAGTCATAGTTTAAATAAACGTGGTCTGTCCCCAAAATGTTTGTTTTTGTTTATTAAAAGTATATAAGTTTTAACTATAAACAATATGATTTGTAATTAACAAAATAGTATATTAAGTAGGTAAGTAATTCTTTATTGCTGAAAGTTACTTATAGCAAATACAATGAATAAATTTGTAAATATGTAAAAGTGTTAATGATACAAATAGTACAAAATAAGTTAGAAAAGAATGAAAGTTCTAGGGAAGAATAGCGTCAAGAAAAGAATGACGTTTAATAAATTATAAATGTATATATTTTGCTAACGAGTTTAAAATAACTGGTGATGTGGAAGACATAATGTCTATAAATTTTTGGAGTGAAGGGTGATTTCTATAATAAAAAGGAATAAGCTGTTCTTTATATAATGGACAGCAAAGTAAAAAATGATATTCGTCTTCAACGTTATTTAAATTGCATAATTTACCAATTCTATCATATAATTTTATGGGTCGTTAAATGCAAATTTAACCACATGAATTTTTCAATCCTATTTGTGTAATGGTCAGGTGTAGCAAAACTAAACCAAATGTTGAATAAATGCACCCTCGCCTCGTCGAGATTGGGCTTCCATACTTAACCGAAGACTGCTCGATCATGCGCAGTGATTGACTTCCAAGGCGACAAAGCGACAAGTCGACAAAGCGAAATAATTGCATTTCGGCGGCTTGTCGACTTGTCGACTTGTCGGGTTGTGAAGGCGACAAAGCGACAAGTCGACAAAGCGAAATAATTGCATTTCGGCGACTTGTCGACTTGTCGCTTTGTCGGGTTGTAAATAAGTCGAAGGCGACAAAGCGACAAGTCGACAAAATTGACCCGACAAGTCGACAAAATGAGGGCGACGATTGTCGGGTTAGTTTGTCGCGTTGTCGGGTTGATTTTGTCGACTTGTCGCTTTGTCGCCTTCATAACCCGACAAAGCGACAAAGCGACAAGTCGACGAAATGCAATTATTTCGCTTTGTCGTGCCGCGACTTGTCGCCTTCACAACCCGACAAGTCGACGATGTAGAATGGCCGCTAACAGCCACCATACCTTTCAATTAGCCACTACAGTATTTTTACAACTGTACATGTACATGTAGCTGTGAACTACTATTTCGGATATCATTAATAGTTAAATTACAAACATACATGTAGATATAAGTTAAAAAAAATAATTCTGTATCTGGGCTGGTATGAAGGGAAAGGTTAGAAAACAGGGTGAACAGTTTCAAAAAAAATTATTACAGTGAAACAATCATTGAAAATCAAAACTTAACAGTTACTCTGCACATCAAATGTCATCAAAGTTAATCTTAATCATCATTGAAAATCAAAATTTAACAGTTACTCTGCACATCAAATGTCATCAAAGTTAATCTTAATCATCACTGTCACTAAATGTAAATTTGGTCATTTCAGGACTAACATATGGTTTAATTTCATTTCAATAATTTGCTTGCGCGTGAGGGTCTTTAGCAGTGGGAGGAAACCGGAGTACCCAAAGAAAACCCACGGTGTTGGACAGGCGACCCTACTCCTTGTCACGTACAACCGGGGTTTCGAAACCACGCCAGTTGACTCAATGGCTGGCGGTAGGCCGTATGATTTTACATTTGAGCTAAATTGAAAACAATACACGTAATTTAATGTAAGGCTCAGTTTAATTCATTCCAAATTGGTCCCTGAACATTGCATTGAGAAAATAGGCCCTGCCGAGCCATATGCAAATTGCTCTGGGGACATTATCAAAGTACACAAATCTGTAGGGTAAAATATTAGGTAGACATGTCAAAATTGTTGCTGGAAAAATATCTTAGGTGATTTAGTGACTGGACTATTCCTAGTAAAAGCATACATACATTTGGGTGTACCAACCAAGAAGCATAAATGAGACAAAACTAAAATGAATAATACATGTACATGTAACTATAGCTGGAAGCATCAACATTTACATGTTGACGAGCAAGGCGAACAAATATACCATAAAGCTTGACCATTCGAATGATTTCCTGGCCATTTCTGATTATTTCTCTTATGACATCTTCACAGAATATATTGTATGTGGTTAAATATTTGACGGAGGGCTTGTCACCTTTGCTGAAAAATACAAATAAACATATACATGTACACAATTGATTTACTCTCATTAATTTTGTAGAACAGAGGAATAAGACACTTACACAGGGGTTAACATCTTATTTTCATGCAGAAACCAGCTAATGAAGACAGCAAGGCATTAGCAGTACAAGGAGAGATAGAGAGGAGAATGGTGGTTTAACATCCACTGGACAAAAACATATAGTAATTTCAGGACTGACCTATGGTTCAGTTTTATTTGAATAATTAATACGAGTGGCAAGAAGGATGAGAATACAAATAAAAAAAAACATCACAAATATTTACCTTTCTGATAACCGTCTAAGAAACATTTTGGTGATATCTGACCTCAATGGTCACACAATCTTGCCCTTCATCCTCTTTCAATTCAGCAGCTTTCAACAGTTTGCCTACAAACAAATTTGCAAAGAAATTATACACCATATATAGCGTTGAATGTTGAGTGTGGGGGAGGGAATGTCACTTTGAGGCCTACATGTACCTGGCTCGTCAACTCTGGCATGCGGTTGTGGTTCAGATCCTTTGTGTGAGCGGAAACGGTCTAGAGACAGATCGTCTTAGCAGGGCACCTGCAAGTGGGCCAAGAAAATAAAAAACAAGTTAACTTCGCTGTGTTTCATCCCTTGTGGAAGCGAATGTGCAACACTTTAACCAATGACTGTGCCAAATCAACAAATGGGGTAAAGGGCTTTACTGGCTAGCTTCATACAGGGGCGTGGTGAGAATGAGTTCATGAGTAGCCATACTCATGCGCCAAAAAGTTTTTGCGCCAAAATCACAATCAAATTACTCAAAAAATGAAAAACATTTGTAAGTGGAAAAATTGTTTCATCTGACCCAATTAAAAAAATTTTGAAAGAGTCAAGTTGGAAAATTTAATCATATTTTATTACCGTATTTCTTGTCTCGGATTGCTGGAGATTGCGTTTCTGGGCTTCTAATTTTCGAAATTTTCCAGGGGGAGGGCCCCCCGGCCCCGGACCCCCCGCCGCGGGTTCGCGCCTTCGGCGCTCGCGGTGGCCGGCTTTGCCGGCCACAGCTCAGCTGTCAGTAAAAGGGTTTTTGTGCCAAAATCTTTTTTGTTACTCATAATTTCTTCTCAATAATTGCCCTCACCACGCCCCTGGCTTCATAACAATTTTACAGTGATCGCAGTAGCACTTTTGATTCCATTTACAACAAAAACTAGGGATGGGACAATAATCACTTATTTTGAAACTCAAGAAAACGCCAGATGTTTTCCAATGCGAAAAAAGCTACAAAAAATGAATATGAAAGAATTTTTGAAAAAATAATTATTTTTATGGTGGTGCAGTCCCAATTTTCAAAATGGCCGCCAAAATTGATGGAAAAAATGAAAATTCCTTTATATTGTGTCCAGATCATGGTTACATAGGTTTCATGGTGTATAACATGGGATTCTAGGGGTGGCCGGAATCAGTTATAGGCACTAAAAATAATTTCAAAAATCCAAGATGGCGGAAATCCAAGATGGCGACCAAAATATCACGATTTTCCACTCTTTTGAGAGATATAGATAGGATATGGCTCGTATGGTGTCGAACATGGACTTCCTCGGGTCGCTGAAATGAAATAATGACCCGAAAATTAATTCCAATTATTCAAGATGGCTGAAATTTAAGATGGCCTATAACGGAAATCCAAGATGGTGGTCAAAAAGTCATAATTTTCCATTTTTTTTCCAAATTCTGTCTTCAGAGCAATAGGACGTTAAACCTCGCTTATTTTATTTCCTTTTTTGCCAAATACGTAAAGCCTTATTAATGCATTAATTTTGAAAAAAAATCCCAAATGGCACCGAAATCAACTAAATATATGTTTTTTTGACTTTTAACATTTTTTTTTGTTACTACAAAGGCAGCTTGATACAGATTATTAAGGTCAAAACCGATAGCACCCAAGGCTCAGTGTTAAAGTCTGGGCAGACGCATACACCTTCAGATTACAATGCTTTGCTATATTAGCTGGTTCAAGTGCCAATGAAATAAAGAGCAATATCGACTTCTGAATGACCAACCAGTGACCGACTGCTCCAGGATGTTGATTGATCTCGTTGGTGATGACCCAATCCTGAAATGTTGCGTTTAAATTATCTTACAGCAAAGTTTGCAGACAGTATCGTGTAGTCGTGTGGACTCCCCCCCCCCACACACACACCACATACCCCCATCCCCACCCGTCCATACTGTAACAAGAAATGGTATTTAAATACTAAGATTGGTCTATCGCTAAATGACACTATGCATTAGTGTTATCAACAAACATGGCCCGCATATAAATGACAACTGTGTAATCTTAAACAAGGGGCTATATCATTCTACGCACAGGTCCCTTAAAATGACCACTAAATCGTCACGTTACTGTGGGATCTTAAACATGGGGTTACATCTGATTCTAATATTTATCTTGGAAACCCCAAACCCCCTTAGACTCCGCATCTCATACCGAAGTCCATAATTTCCCCAAAACAACCAAGTATAACCCGCCCTTCATTCCCACACTAATCTGATTTAGACACAGTAATACAATTTTCTCGAATCTGATTTTCTGTTCCGTGTCACTGAATGAGTGAAAGACTTCTCAGTACTATTGTCGGTACAAAGTAGTACATGGACCTTTGCTGGCTCAACCCTGAGATTCATCAACATATTTGAGCAATTGGCTGCTCGGTCGGTCATCTGGAATTCGATATTGCTTTTTATTTCATTGACACTGGAACCAGCTAATACAGCAAGGCACTGTAGTTTGAAGGTGTTCGCGTCTGCCCCGGCTTTACCAGCATGTGAGTTGTTTTCTAGGTAACCTGATGAAATGAAATGAAATAGGGTTTAACGTCCTACTTTTTGCACCTAACCTGGGCTAATGGAAGACGGGAGGTAACCTGATACTTTTAGTCTTGACGTTAATAATCTGAGTCGGGTTCCTTTGTAGTAACAAAATATTCATTAGAAATCAATTTACCATATATTTTGTTCACAGGTAATGTTGATTGGCCACCATTTCTGATATGATCAAAAATTAATGCCAAAACAAGTCTTTACGCATTCGGCAAAATGGGAAATAAAATGTGGTTTAACGTCCTATTGTTCAGCTCTGAATGGGCTAAAGAAGACAGATTGGGCAAAAAATGAAAAATTATGATATTTTGGTGGCCATCTTGGATTTCTGCCAACTTTAATTTTCGCCATCTTGAATTATTAAAATAAATTTTCGGGACATTATTTGTTTACAGCGACCCCCCCCCCCCCCCACGACAACCCCATAGGAAAATGGTCATGTTTTGGCCGCTAGCTTGGTTATTTAAAATTATTTTTGGTGCCCTTATCTGGTTTAACCTTCTACTGTTCTGCTCCGAATGGGTTATTGAAGACAGGATTTCGCAAAAAGTGGAAAATTGTGAAATTTTGGCCGCCATCTTGGATTTCCGCCAACTTGCTTTTTGAAATTACTTTTAGTGCCCTTATCCGGTTTAACGTCCTACTGTTCTGTTCGGAATGGGCAAAAGAAGACAGGATTTTGCAAAAAAATGGAAAATTATGAAATTTGGGCCGCCATCTTGGATATCGGTCATAGGCCATCTTGAATTTCTGCTATTACGAATTATTGAAAATTAGTTATTATTCCAAATCAAAACCATAACAAGGCTTTAAGCATTTGGCAAAAAATGGAAAGCTATGACATTTTGGGCACCATCTTGGATTTCCACCGTCTAGGGTTTCCGCCATCTTGGATTTAGGCCATCTTCAATTTTTGTTTCTAGCCATTATCTGATTTCAGTGACCATGAGAACATCTTTATGACACCATGCAAGCTTTATCCTATCTATATTTGCAAAAATAGTGGGAAATCGTGAAATTTTGGCCGCCATCTTGGATTTCCGCCATTTTGGATTTTTTTTTCTTGCCTATATCTGATTTAGGCAACCCCCAGAATCCCATGTTATACACCATGAAAGCTTGAAAGCTATGTATACCATGATCTCGACACAATATACAGGAATTTCCTTTTATTCCATCAATTTTGGCGGCCATTTTGAAAATTGGGACTGCACCACCATAAAAATTTAATTTTCACAAAAAATTCTTTCAGATTCTTTTTTTCCAGCCAATTTGGCATTAGAAAATACCTGGCGTTTACAAACTTATATTATTGTCCCATCCCTACAAAAACAACAACACAATAATTAAAAACTGTAGGACAGTGTATGGAATATATTTAATATTTATTAATTATACATTTAGTAAGTAACATTCGGATTAGGCCTACCTGCTGTTTGGGTCTGAGTCTGGGTTAATACATCCCTCTTCCTATTTTCTCCAACAGTGACAAATCTGTCATATAATTATTATAATACACACAACAGGCAGCACCGATTTACACTTTGTTTTTGCTTCTGGAGCGGCTGAAGTGACGGTACGATCGTAATTTCTTTGGAGAGCTAGGTCACAGATAGTCTACACTCTCGCTACTCGAAGCTATCCATACCCGTCTCCCATCAAGTTTTAGCCATTCATGGGCACATTCACGGAATTTATCGCAGCGAGATTTTGTAAATAATTGTTCTCGTTCCTTTCTTAATCCTTCGTAATGAACAATACAGCGTAAATTTGATGAAATATCAGTCGATTCACGTTCTTTCATGGGCGCAGCCATGTGTGTTGTTGTTTACAACTTTCAAGGTCGGGTCAGCAGTTCACAATACGAGCTCCTGATTGGCCCATGGTGACCAATCACCAGTTATTTCCCTACGCTGTATAACAGCGCGAGTCAAATAAATCCCGTACGAATAAATTTATTTTACCCTTAAATTGCGCTGCCGAAGCTTGGAACACCAGTAAATTTTCTTTAAAACTTGATCAACTACTTTATAATAGTCGCAGATTGTTTTATGGTGGACTGTGTAGCGGAGTTGCACGCTAGAAATTTTGGCTACTTGTCATGCTTGTTCCTTGTTTGTCCAGCATGCTGCCAATCCCGGGTTCTGGCCCAAATAGTACTATGTTACATGTTTTTGTTGTTTTTTTTTCCATTATGACAGATTTTGTGTGTTTCTGGTAAAGAAGAATCATGTCTAATTAAGGTTATCTCGTCATCTTTTTGTATTACTTATATTTATTTACAGTTCTGGGTGTTTCTGGCCATATATTTATTGCAGCGATGACTATCATTCTACTTCAAGTTGGTTATGACGTTTTTCCAACGAATTTTGAAACCTTACCAATGGAATTACGTGATAGCCCATGGCTTGCTCGGTATCGAGCTTGTCAGAATCGCTTTAACTTCAAACACCCTGTGCACAGATACGTAAAAGGCGATTATATACCAACGTGGATACGGGGTAAGGAAGAATTGAGAATTGAATTAATATATGACACACACGGTAAAAACGTTTTCACAAAGGAGCACTTACAAACAATTGCATCATTAGAAAAGAAGGTCGTCACAATTCCAGAGTATTCCGATATTTGTCAATTAACAGAGAAAGGCGAACAAGTTTTACCGAATTCCGTCATTCGATTTTTCGATGGATCATGGGCCCATATTAATCCAATATTTAATGACTCTGAGTTTGATAATATTATAAATGTACTATACACAGCTTATAATACAAATGAGACGAAAGTTGAGTTGAATTATTTACTCGCAAAGGATTTTAGAATATCGCCTTCTTTCGTAAGTTCATCTTTGACTAGAAGTGAATTTCCATTGGGATGGCCAATTTCAAACGATTTCAGCGATGAAATTGCCGCAAAAATATTAAAAAACAAACAAGTTAAATATTTTAAACCCGTTCTTCAAGAAATTATAAAGACTAAAGATTTAGATGTGACGTATTTCAGTCTTCCTTTGTTTGAACATGACGTGACTGAACAAGCCATAAAGGATTTATATTTAGCAGGGGGGAGTGTGATATTTATATTTTGTTATATGTGGTTTCATACATCTTCATTATGGATTACAACATGGTCAGTTATCAGCATTCTCTCGAGTTTTCTGGCAACTAATTTGTTTTACAGAATCATCCTTGACTTTCGTTATTTTGGATTTTTTCACGTGTTGTCGCTTTTTATTATTCTAGGAATAGGTGCAGACGACTTATTTGTTTTCTATGATTCTTGGAGAGCTACTGGCCTGGTGTCATATCCGTCTCTTGCGCATCGTTTATCTTCTGCTTACCGGAAATCAACTCTCAGTATGTTTGTGACATCTGTAACAACGATGGCAGCTTTTGCATCTACCGCCCTTTCGCCCCTTCTAGCCACTAAATCGTTCGGGATTTTTTCATCCGTCTTAATTATAATTGACTATATTTCCGTGATAGTTTTCTTTCCTACTATTGTGATTTTTTATCACGTTAAGATAAAGAAATGTTGTACAAACTGCTGCTCGTGTTGCTTAAAGAGAACAAAGGAATCATCTCAGATTAATGACAACTTAATAGAAAATGATTTTTGTCAAAATAAATTCACAGAGACTGTTGTCAAAAAACAGCCTGGTATGTTAGTCCGATTTTTTCGAGATAAATATTTTAAATTTGTCACCCATGGTAGAATAAGATGGATATTGATAAGCGGGTTTGCTGTATTGGTTCTGTTTATGTCAATAAGTTGTTCAAGATTAAAACCAGACAATGAACAGGTAATTATTACTATAAATTATATATTTGCATTAATGACATCTATTAAAGAACATCTTTGAAATTGTTGAGTGGTTTTACGGGATAGATATCTCCAATAGTGCAGCAGTTAACTGCACATAACAGAGAAATCTGTCAATTGTAGATAAAAGATCCAAATTGGCACACTTGGGGCTACACTTTTGGTAGAGCAAATTACCTATTCGGAAATCCAAGATGACGCCGAATTTTAAAATGGTCACCTTTTCCGACAATAAATGTCATTTTGTACAATAAAATTACAAAAAATTGTCCTATTTGATACATTTTGGAGTCAATACAATTATATTTTGGCACTTTTGAATCACCTCGAGTACGTCTTTGTCGTTATTTAAGCCTTTAACATTGTCCTTTTACGCAAATAGTGGCAAAAAAAAACGTAGGAAACATTGGTGAAATTTTAGAATGACCCTAAACGGCCACACATGTAAATTTTAGTTCTTGTGTATTCAGATTTACTTCTATTTAAAGCCCCAATAACACTCTTGTTGTAACTGAAAAATATGTCCCAATCTTCATTCTGGTCAACAAATCGTATTATTTTAGAATATTCCAATTAAATGATGATATAAATTTCATCTTAACACACCTAATTTAAAAAATTGGAAAAATTCAACCAATTGATTTGAAAAGTCTAACGTAAACCTTGTCAAATGTGACTTGGATTTTAAAATATTTTCGAACCCTCTGGACAAATAAAATAGGTTGTAATGGATAATTTACACAACAGGTAGGGCATTTAAACATCTAGTATTTCGAATAAGGGTAATATTTATTTTCTGGAGCTACCGAGCCAGCAAGAATGTTATTGTCCCTTTAAGAGGGATGAAACTTGGAGTATAGTTTCATTACATCAATTCGTTGACTAAGTTCGATAATGAACATATTCTGCTTGGAGTTCGATGGGAGTTATCCAGAGATAAGCAATTTGATTGGTTGATGCTTTTAGGTACGAAAACTTGGGTTGTAATTAAGTGGTATCTATTTAAGTTTGAAATGCAATTTTTAAATGGATGAATATTTTTATAATGGTGGGTAATGCTTTTAATTTATGAAGATTTTTGTGTATTGACAGATACAATTCTTTAAAAAGAGTCATAACTATGGCAAGGCCGCGAATTATCGTGCGAACAGTTTTTTACCAGGTGAAGAAGAGTACCCCCTAACCCTGACTTTATTATGGGGACTAAAGGAACAAGATCTATCAAGTTGTCATTTCAGTGATATTAACTGTAAGGGCACGGTTCACTTTGATGACGACTTTGATCCAAACTCAGTTGAAGCACAGAAAGCTTATCAGGTACAGTGAAGTATGTTTATAACATTTCTCAGGCCCAGGGTTTTCGACATAATCTGTTGACATATATTAGAGCAACGTTACCAAACTGATCCCGCAGTGATTATTCGCTTGGCCGCTACAATCACTGATAAGCATGACATCGACGAGGCTTAATGAGTACGGCATATTAACTTTTTTACTCCGACAAATTCTCAAACATTTTTTTGAGGTAAAAGAAAAATAAAGAAAGACGTTTGAAGTATTTGTAGTTAAAAAATATTTCCTATTTACTGTAAATGGGTATTAAAATGAGTAAAATGCATCATTCTACCCGAAGCAGTTCGGTGTTAAAGTTCCAATTTCACTTTTTCTAAGAAAGTCAAAATATAATTATTTCTATGTTTTTTGCTCAAAAGGTTGTCAACTCACTATTATACGATCATGGACAAAATTTTTTTGGGGGTAGAAAGGGTGACACTGGTTGATTGAGGAAATAGTTACTCAATTACCTCCCTTGTTTTCCTATTCTTCTCCATGGACGGCCATCTTCAAACGTTTGAATTTGAAGTTGAAAATGATATTTTTGCCAATTTCTCAACTGGCAATAGTGAATTATAGGATTAATAGGATTATTCTCTAACAAGGTAGGACTGTTTATAGGTTCAATCTATTTTGGGGCTTTATTTTAATAAATTTTAAAAATATAACTTAAAAAAAATGCTATTGGAACTTTAAGTAAACATTGCACGAGCCGTTGAGCCAATGACTAACGGCGCGTGCAGTCAACGCACCTGTTGTGGACAGTCGTCTGTTACAGAGATAATTCGTAAGTAATTCTCTGTGAAACAGATTGCAACGTTACATGAAGCATTTCTGTACGTGAGACCATTATATACGGGTCAATGAAATGAAAGAAAAGAATCCCGATTATCTCATATTTGCAAGATAATGAGAACATTTTAAAGATCGCAACTAATTTTAATAATAATGATAATAATATATTTATTTCATATTAAAGGTATACATACAGAGGGACAGATGCCATAATAATAATAATGATAGTAATGCTAATAATAAATTTTACAATAATTTTCCAATTATTTACAGTTTCATAAATACATAACATCGCTGTCCCGGAACTTTTAGTTTAAAGACAAGCTTCTTTGTGCAATTTGAGGTGTATATGTACCATATGGGTCGCCTCGCTATGATCCTTTGATAACAATATGGGGTTAGGGACTTTATAAACGATGATATATTGATGTGGGTATTTGTTTGTTGTAGAAATTATGTGACAAACTTTATTATATGTCAGAAGAAGAATCAAACAGATTGAAAGTTAAACGCCATCCTCTTACCAATCAACCAGTGGTTTACTGTTTTGCTAAAAATCTGAACGAATTTCTGCAGGTAATGTCCCACACACCCATTTTAGTTGAGTCTAGATCTACAACGGGCTGCTGTTTAAATGATTATGGTATTGAAGGGGGGGGGGGGGTATACGGGAAGCGAGTTTAAATACAGTTTTCGATAAAAAAAGAACCTGCTTGGTCTAAACGATAATTAAGAGAATGACCAAATTATTAGAATGTAAAAAAATGTTCCATGCATGTATATCGTGACGACAATAGCGCTAAAGGGAGGATTCGTGTGTTACTCTGTTAAAAACTATTTCCTAAAATTGGCAACAACCCTTCCCTGTTAATGGTTTGAACAAAGTGTTAAATTTTCGGAGAGATTTATGTGAAAATTTAGGACCCCTAAATGTTAACAAGGTTTCATAAATTAAGGGGCACAATTTTCTCTCGATTAACTGAAAATCAGGTTAAACAACATATATTGAGCGATATACCGTGAAACACGCACGACCTCTCTTTGCCGGTTACCGGTATCAAAACGAAAGTCTATACAGGTAAGGCCCACAGAGATATTAGAGACTTTTGGCAAGCGTAAATTCTTAGTGCGTATCGCGTATCCATACGGATTTTGTGTGTGACGTCATCAACGTGTGTGTATTTCTCATACGTGATACGGCACACGGAGCCCGTACCGAACAACTTTCATACGGAGAAGGCCCGTATAACATTGTCTTCTTTTTAGACGCTGAAATGTTGTATCATACCGTTTTTTTAATGAATCTATGTGCATCTTTGATGTGAATTTAATCATAATAAAGACTGGAATTTAATCATTACTTTTGAGGGGTTTTCTCGGAATTTTCATATTTTTCCTGTCTGCCTGTCTGCACGTTAGTTGATCTACGCGCTAGATTTAGGTAGATATGAGACCTTGCAAATCTGTAAATGATGTGATGCTATGGTAAAAGGATGTAAATGATAAATTAGTGAAACCAGAAATTGCTGTCGAGTCAAATTCAAAGATTTTTTTTTAAAATAAGATGCGACATTATCTTTTCTAATAGCTCTGCGACTGCCGAGTGACTTCACGCACTCGGACAAAATGTAGGCAAGGCACTTGACTAGTACTGATGGTGATCTTGGTAGATGCCACCATCTGTACAGAACTAAGCTCAGCTCAGTGACGCATACGTACGCGACGCAAGAATCTGCCAAAACTCTAAAACTACTCTGACGCAACGTGTCACGTATACGATACGGATGCGTGATACGGATAGGGAAACTGCCACTTGCCAAAAGTCTCTAATATTTATTTATGACTTGTATCTTTTTTTAAGTTGGATACTAAGATAACAGGCGTGGATACATCGTTACCATGGGATTACAACAAAACTATCGACTTTGTAAAGATGAGGTCACCATTGATATACAATATAACGGGAATGAATTTATCTTCTGTCCCGGTCTTAGATGTAAGTTACAGTTACGAACATTTTATTTTATACAGTTCTCCATGTTATTCATAAGATTGTTTCGTTTTGTCTAAGCCTTTAGGATATAATACATGTTCATGTATGTGCATATTCCTGAATAGGCCGCGATGTGAAATTTCTAGCAAGCTTGCTTCTGTTGCTCCATCCCGACGATTTTCAGGCGGAAAACAAACTACATAATCTAATTCTTCTAGTATTACTTTGTATTTCCACACAACTTTTCTTTTATCAATTCTTTGACGTTTGACAGAAAACGTCAAAATAAAAATGGGCTTACTTATCAATGTGCGATGGTATTTGAATTTCGCGGTGATTTGGTTTTAATAGATCACGTGAGAAAGCTCACCAATCAGACGCACACGACGAAAGGTCAACGGGTCGTGTAGAGTGAAAGTCACCGGTTTGTTTACGTTTTGATAGTAAACAAGCGGAAGAATAACTAGAACTGTATACTCCGTGTAGATTTTGTTTAAAACACCTATGTAAAACCGTTTACTGTGAGAAACTGGGAAAAATCTAGGGTATGTGCCAACCAGTGGATCAAATTAGATGGAAATATTGATATGTTGGACAAAGAATTGCAGGAATGTGCAGACAAAACTCTCTCTCATTCTAACAATATAGACTTCTCACATACATTACCAACGTTAAAAAAACCCAACAACTGTGTATGAATAAAGAACTATGTTTAGAGCAGCTAATATTTTACCAGCGAAATAAGAAAAAGAATAATAGGTCTGGTTAATTTGTTAAGGGGATCATTATCTTAACATTTTCCAATTTTATTGCAAATGCAAGTTGATGAAGATATTCTCCTATTCCTAAATGTATGACAACTCAGACCAAAACAAAAGACCACTATGGAAATGACTGTGTCACCATTGAGGTGAAATACCATGTGCATTACTTTAAAGTTGCCTTACTGTATCTGCAGAAATTTATGCCCTTCTTGTTAAACTCAACTGTAACAAATGACAGGGTTAGGTTGACTATTGAGACCAAGAACCAAACAATATTTTCTCTGTGGATGCAAATCAGGCTGCATTAGCTACAGATAGTTGTATTTGTTACAAGTGAAAGCTTTCTAGTATGGATTTGTGAAAATTGTTTGAATATGAAAGTGACAGTCAAATGATATTGATGAAATTACATGATTTTTTATGAATAGTCCTACACCTGTATGTATTTTTGTAAGCGGTTTGGACATTGGTGTGCATGTAAAAAGACCCCTTGGCAGTTGGAATTCGATATAAGAGTAGGCCATAGTGCTGTGCCCAGGCAAAATTTCCCTCATAATAAACTGTATAGCGCACGTCCGTCTTCCTTAACCCAGTACATGTATATAGGAGCTACAGATAGATGTATTTTTTAGAAGTGAAAGTTTTCTAGTATGGATTTGTGAAAATTGTTCAAATATGAAAGTGACAGCCAAATCAAATTGATGAAATTGTGATTTTTATGAGTAGGCCTCAACCTGTATACATATGTATTTTTGAATTTTAAACATGTTTTACTTAAATGTACTGTACATGTCGATAAATGTTCATATCATATTTAGCTATTTTAAGTTGACATATATGTTTTTATTTTCCTTTTTTATTCCAATTCAATTCAGACGTGGTTTCTCCTTGTCAGTGGTGCAGGCAGAGGGGCTGACAAGGTACAAGGACTGCTGTCTAGTCGTTCAAATGTGACGAAAAACCGAATTCCTGTGTAACATTGGTGTGCACGTAAAAAGGTCCCTAGGCAGTTGGAATTCGATATAAGAGTAGGCCATAGTGCTGTGCCCAGGCAAAATTTTCCTCGTAGTACACTGTATAGCGTACATGTACATGTATAACAGCAGAACAGTAGGACAGCGTTTAACTCCATTTCATTTCTTATTCATATTACTGGAACCATTTTATTTAGTTAACTGTTTGTTTTTCTCTTATATGTACTTTTCTTTACTGGCATATATCTTTTAATTTTGTACAGTGTATACGGACACAAGACCTGATCTGTGTGTAAATACATGTAGTCTGTGCGGTTTAGCCCCCCCCCCCCCAAAAAAAAAATTGATGATTTCTTAGGAGTATTCTTAGCCGGCCACATCCTCAGCCCCTCCAAAAAATTCTATACCCCCCCCCCCCCCCAATTTTATGAGCTGGCGACGGGCCCGATTCTGTGGATATAAAAATCTGAAAAGCAGATTAGAAACCATTCTCCAGTATTAATACACTATATAAATGATGTTATTATTATTATATACATTTTTCATTAAAGATACATTATATAAGATTTAGATAAAGAACTAGCCATTCTTGCTATAATAGTTCAAAAGTAGATAATGTAAAATGAATAATTTGAATGAATAAATTTCATTCAAATTACTCTATTGCAAGCAAAGATATTAGCCTTTAAAGGTTTGGCAGTCATGTTCAACAATTTCAACCACTGTACTGTTTGATCAAAGCTAAGTCACGGTCCTCCATATTTGATTAAATCAAAGTATCGCTGAATCATTTTAATCTATTTAATATCGGAGAAATCTCATGCCATCGAGTGTTGTTGTGGAATACTGTATGAGGAAGTATATAAAATTGCATTCATTTCTTATTTTTTAGTACTGTATTTCTTTCTATAAAATAAATGTATACTTATTTGACATCTCTTATAATATGTCTTTATTGTTTTTTTTTTTAAAAAACAAGTATAATTGCATGTTCAGGGTTGTTAGGTGAATCATTATTAATATTCTGTTGTATCAGTGGGCTCATGTAGATAGTATTATTTTTTTTGTTTTTTTCTCAACATTATATATAATTATTATACCGAACCAGTATTTCAATCATGCCAAAAACGTTTTCATCTGTATACTATATTTATATTTCTTTTGCATATTGTTTTATTGAAATAAAATGGAAAAAATACTTTTTCCAGGAAATATAACATTCATTGATACAATTTCGCTTTTGACCATATTTTTTCCGCAAATCACGGGCCAGCCGTGTTCACGGTGTCAGCACAACATTTATCTGATGTTATTGTCCCGTAATTCAGGCATATTTGCAGAAAAATTCTCTCATACAAATGTAAACAAGCCAACGTGTTCCGTCTCGTAAAAGGTATTCCCTGGTCTATTTATGTCTATTGACCCCTGACCTAATGACGTTGATTGCTTTTATGGTTTCTGATTGGCTTAGAATATGATTTCTTCACCACATTATGGCTACACTTGACAAATATAGTCCGAGGCGTAATTCGAGTGTTGGTCTGATTGTACAAAACATCGCAATAGAAATGTGTACTACAGTGACGACTTACTTGTTTACTTGTGCAGCAAAGCGTCAGATTTTCGCCTGGAATTTGCTGGGACAAAATGAAACGATTTTCGTGGCTAAATCACAGCCTAGAAGCAATGGCCCGAGAAATCCCTCTCTGGCCATTGCTGGATTAGCTTCTGATTCTTGAATTTTTGCGGGAGTGTGTCTATTCTTCCCGTTCAATCAAAGCTATTTAAGGGATTTAAGGTATTAAAAACGGTGAAATTATGTTCGTTTCCAAACAGTATTGTTTACATTTTAATTGATTTGATAGCCTCGTTTGTCACGCAATTAGTTTTACTGCAGTATTGTGCTATGCACAGGTTAATTGGGCATAATAAAATCATGACGTAACGTTATGTGAACATATTTGGTCCAATATTGGCACTCGTTTTAAATGTAAATCTTTTGTAAAGCAGCTAGTCATTGGTTGTTAGTCGGACTACTGACCAATCAAAATTTAAAACAACAATATCCATTCATTACAGCAGTGAGTAGCGGGATTACGTTTAATCAAACGGAACACTGTGCGGAGTATGTGTATGTGCCGCTTACCAAACTCGTGTTTCAATCACGATATGTATTGGACTCGGTTATGTTTGCTCTTTTTATATACAAGATTGTATAAAACAAATCTGTATACACACCGTAAAAGTTTATTAAGGAACCAATCAGTCAACCTGTTAACTATTATATACTTTTATAACTGATCAGATACAATGTTTTACAGCAGACATTTACTCACGAATTCTCATTAATGTTATTGTACCTTCACATTATGTTGTAGTATAGTATTATTCTTGCTTTGCTTGTTAATACCCAAAGATTAATTGATTATCACAGTTGGGCCTATATTTTTTGTCATAAAATTTAGTCTACATTTATTACAAAAACATCTGTGTTTATTTAATTTCAGATAGCAATAAGCTATTGGTTATATAATAGATTTCTGATGAACCAAACAAAAGATTATAAAATGTTCAATCATTTAATAGGAGAACAAGAAGGGCCATATTCTACCAGTATCATCCCAGTTCCTGGTATGTAAATCAGTATAAGCACTTTACAAATCAGCAAGGGGGCACCTATGTAACTAAGACTATAAGGTGTGATTGCTTCCCGGTAAATCCCCTGTTTGTGAATATGGACAACTATCGTTGTGTTATTGTATACAAATTAATTACAAGTACGACTTTTACAGGAGAACATGTTTGTTAACCGTACTTCCCATGTATTCAAATCCAGGTAGTATTTTCATTACAACATCCCTAAAATATATTCGTAAAACTGAAAAGTTAAACATGGACAGTATATGTTTCTATTTAACATTGAAACTATTGAACATGCGCATAAAATGAGTTCAAAATATCCATAAAAGCATCGCTTCCAATCGATCCACGTTTCATGGCTTGAAGGAATATTCGACACAACAATCCAAAACTAGAACTTAGAATTAACGAGGGTATTATAAAATAAAAACTTGGACTGATATTAAGGACAACTAGAAATAATAATAGCAAAAGTAAAACATTACTATAAATTAAATCTTCCTATAAAAGCAGATACCATGTTTATTCTATATTTTGTAGATGTAAAAGTCGGCAATAAGATCAAAAGTCTGAGTATTGAGTTGATATTAAACATTAACCCTTTAATAACTGGATTTAAAGATGGAATAGCACTGGTAGAAGCTTGGGAGGATTTTATGAATGAACAGGTATTAGACTTACACATTTGAAAACATAAAATATCACCAGACGTCTTAGGCCTTAGCTCGTCTTCTGTCCTTGTCTCTCTGCCAATACCACAGGATTCACATACAGTTCGGAAATAACAAATCGGGGAGCCACAGTGGAACTGGCTCGCTAGCCTGGAGGTCGGTAGATCAAGCATTAACCGAGAAAGTTCATCGGAGATTTTCCGACGTGGTTTTTTTCACCTTGTCAGAGGTACAGGACGGAGGGCCTGACAAGGGCGGCTGCGTTCGGATAGGACAAAATTTTACAAACTTTGCGCGAAGCACACTATATAGTGTATGCCCGTCTTTATTAGCCCAGTCGGAGCAGAACAGTAGGATGTTAAATCCATGTTTTCGCCCATCAATTTTTGTTATTGAAATATACATTACAGAGCACATTAAACAGTTCATTTAGGAAATTTTAAAAAAAACCCAAAAGATCGATTTAGTCTTGCACTATTCAAATAAATCCAGATAATGCAAGCGTAAGTTAAATAAATTATGACAAAAACCAACATTATCCAGAAACAAACATTATTGAAATAGAAAATGTATAAAAATGGATGTAAATCCATCACTGAAAAAATGGGCCCTAACGTAACAGTAGTCAATGAAGTCACGCAGTTGCCGTTTTACCGAAACGCCTTGCTCCCAGTCGTAAGGTCGCCGGAAGCCATGTTTGTTTGAAAGAACTGTAATATTATAACACAAACACAGGACATTTACTTAATATCATTTGTAAATTTTGTTTTAGAAAGCAACCATGCCTTCATCCTTACAAGGTGGTTTCCAGGTGGCTTGGAAGATTTGGCATTGGTTTTACGTTCAAAGGGTATGAAGTTTGAAATAATATCTATAACTTTGTTTATTTGTGCCGATTCCATACTTTCATATCAAAAATAAAAACGGATATTATTTGTTGTGATGCTATTTAGAATTGTAGACGCCCATGCGTAGTTTGGACGTATATAGTAGTTGCCCGTCAACAAAAGGCTTGTCAACGCGATATTATTGTCACCTTCGGTTTCCTGTCTGTTTGTTGGTCAAAGTGTTTGATATGTTTACCAGTATTTTTTTAAGTGTTGTGCGTAAATGTTGTAAAGGGTATTATAAGACTTTGGTGGTATTATATAAAATGTGTAGCCAACTAGGATCATATTAGTAAATGTATTATATTCTGTAAAAATGCTATAAGTGTATCTTACTAGGATTATTTCAACTAGTAAATGTATAGTATTTTGTTGGTATAATACATATATTCTATAAAGTATATATAGAATATGTATAGCATTTTAGGGTATCGTATGCAATGCTATAACATGTATTTTACTTGTTTTTTATGTAGTAATTGTATAATAGTATTATGGTTATATAGGATTATATATATCGTGTAATATTTTTCAGGTATTATATGAAAATGCAATTATGGGTATTTTACTAGGATTATTTTTAACCACTATAATATTACTGATATCTATACAGAATATCATAACAAGTCTTTTAGCATCATTTACTATCTCCATGGTAACGATTTGTGTTATTGGAGTTATCCCACTTATAGGATGGAAACTAGGGGTAAGTGATTTATAAAATCAAACTCCACAAAATATACGCCTTCTCTGATTTATATTGAGCTATATGCTACACACTGTTATATTCTGTGCATGTATAAGGAGTACTATACAATAAAATTGTTGACGTTGGATGAGTTTGCTACCAGGATCTCTTTTATTATGTTCTGAAAAATATATAAAATCTCTACTCAAATATTCAATGATGTGTCATGTACGTAAATGTTTTAAAGTACACGTCGCACCAGGTTTTTCATAATGTACAGGTATTGAACTGTACCAATATTAATTGGTGGAAGTATTTGTTATTTGTCTGTTACTAATTGTTCATTACGCGTAAATAAAGTAAGCCCTTATACGCCAATCTATGTACATTTATTGTACCATTAATGATGCGGTAAAGGTACTTTACAAAGGCAATTCTAGTCTTTATAGATAAAAGAGGTCCTCACAATATTTATCTCTAAATATGTAGGTCGGTGAGCTTGCTATCACCGTTTTTTTTTTCTTTTTCAGGTTCTCGTTTCTCTTAATATGTGTCTTGTAGTGGGTTTATCAGTGGACTATGTTGTTCATCTTGCGGAAGGATACACGATGTCAAAACATAAAGACCGGAAGTCACGAGTTCAAGATTCTTTGGAAGCAATGGCAACATCTGTGTATTCTGGTGCATGTACAACGCTCGGGGCTTCAGTTTTCATGTTATTTTCACAAATAATTTTCTTTTTTCAATTTGGAATATTTATATTTTTTACCATTGGTTTTTCTATTTTGTTTTCATTAGGATTATTTATAACTTTAATGGGTACGATAGGTCCGGAAAATGATACCGGTGATATCAAAGCTTTATTCAGCAAATTACGCCATTTTGTCAAAAATCGTAACACCCACTGTGTTGAAACATGATGACACTATAACGTATCCCGGCAGTTTGTATGAAATGAAGCTATTTTTATACGCCCACATTGAAATGTGGTCGTATATTGTCGTCGCCCCCGTCCGTCCGTCCGTCGGTCCGGCCGTCGGTCCGGCGTCCACAATTGCTTGTGGACGCTCTAGAGGCTAAAGTTAATATCCGATTGACTTTAAATTTATACACAGTGTTTAAGGTCATGAGACGAAGAAGCCTATTGTTTTTCAGCGATTTCCGATAATAACTACCAGAGTTATGGCCCTTGACGACTTCAAAAAATCTTGTGGACGCTCTAGAGGCCAAAGTTAATATCCGATTGGCTTTAAATTTATACACAGTGTTTAAGGTCATAAGACGAAGAAGCTTATTGATTTTCAGCAATTTCCGATAATTAGTGCCAGAGTTATGGCCCTTGATCACTTCAAAAAATCTTGTGGACGCTCTAAAAGCCAAAGTTAATATCGGATTGACTTTAGATTTATACACAGTGTTTAAGGTCATAGGACGAAGAAGCCTATTGATTTTCAGCAATTTCCGATAATTAGTGCCAGAGTTATGGCCCTTGATCACTTCAAAAAATCTTGTGAACGCCCTTAAAGCCAAAGTTAATATCCGATTGACTTTAAATTTATACACAGTGTTTAAGGTCATAAGACGAAGAAGCTTATTGATTTTCAGCAATTTCCGATAATTAGTGCCAGAGTTATGGCCCTTGATCACTTCAAAAAATCTTGTGGACGCTCTAAAAGCCAAAGTTAATATCCGATTGACTTTAAATTTATACACATTGTTTAAGGTCATAAGACGAAGAAGCCTATTGATTTGCATCAATTTCCGATAATTAGTGCCAGAGTTATGGTCCTTGATCACATCAAAAAATCCTGTGGATGCTCTAGAGGCCAAAGTTAATATCCGATTGACTTTAAATTTACCATAGAAATATATACTGACGGGAATGTCCACCGTATGACGTCATCGCGTTATGTTGTGGGACGGCTGCGTATGATGCCATTTTGCATTCGCTACTTCCGGTTACTGTCGAGATGCCGGAAAGCAAATGTGTTTTCGGTGGATGCTTCGCTTAACACACGAGAAACTGTGGTCTCTCTTTTCATCGACTGCTGAGAAAAGACCCAGAGTAGATGTCACAACTGTTGAACAATAATAAAATTAAAATCAAGTAAGGAGTAGCAGGCTCACTATTTCAGTATTTGTTTAGTAAAGTACCGGTAAGTTGAGTCTTTATAACTACGACAATTATGGGCCTAAACGTAAACAAAAATGCAATCTATTCGGGGTACGTTAAAATCGGAGTATTTTTTATAAATATATATTTATTTTTAATTTCTAAACTACCGGTATTCTAATTTAAATAATTCGTGGAAATAAAAACGAAACAGAATCGGAGATCTCATTTTAAATTTAGTATAAGACTGGACACTACACCTCTAGTAATATAGTATTCTGTCTACTCTATTTCTAGTGTCGGTGGCTAGCAGGTAATTTGTGATACTATAGGCAGTGTAACGAGATACATTACTGTATGTATGTATTTTTTAAAAATGTTATTTAGTCATGAAATAATAACAACGTCCCATCTTCATTAGCCCAGCTGAACAGTAGGCATATAGAAATATATAGTCAGGTATTCATTAATGCATCATGTGGGTAAACCTATATGCAAACATAACAAAAATGTAAAAAAATAATCAGACCTCGATTCAAGTGATCTGTTTGGAAAAAATGAACATATATACCGGTATATTAATACATATATATATTATTCTAACTAAATAAACAAAATTGATCTTCGCATTCTCCCTGAAAAATTTCTTAATCGGAGGTGAGAAATGATTTATGAAAGGTATGCAGGAAGCATTCTCGGTATCCTTCCATTCTACTCGACTAACCTTCTTGGTATATTCACAGGGTTTTCACGAATTCATATCATGTGTTCTTCGTTGTAGCTTGATTCTACGGACCAATCATAAAACCGTTTACAATTTGATCATATGAGTTGACTCAGAGGTTAGTGGAGTTAAACGGAACGATATACCACATAGAGTATACCGAGAATGAGGGTAAGGATTAATCAAGCTAGTTTTGTTTTCTTGTGTCATCTATTCTTCACCGCCAGTTGGTCTGAGGGCCAGAGTTACCCATCATTCCCTAAGCAGGATTTATTAATTAATTGGAATTTTGTTTTTGAATGTGATTTCTTTGTGAGTAGATTAACATGGTAATCGTAATGATGAAGACATAAAATATTAGATTGATGTCACTGAAAGAATGGATTAATATGTAAATTGAGACCTTGTTTGGGTAGAATTAAAAGAGACGTCAAGTGAATAATTCTGGTTGAAGGAAGCCTTAAAAAAAACTTTTTAAGGTCTTGTGCCAATTCCAACTACCTGAACTGTGATGTGATACATGTACTTTCTTGGCATGAAGTTTGATTTCCATCTGTAATTTATGCATAACTCATGTAAAAAATGTTTTTAGACACAGAAATCCCTAAATAAACACTATAGGCCTATTTTGTTCAAACATACTAATATAATGTACATGTATATTTTTTTTTATTTTCAGACCACCAATACAGTCGCCATTTATTTACTTTGAAGAGCTTTATTTTGATGTTCACAGGGAGTTTTAAACCAATAATTTCTAACATGGAAAACTGACAATAAAATATTAGGCTTAAATAACTAGTGATTTATTCATTGCTAAATCCTAATTTTACAACAGTTATTTGCATTGAACGAAAAGCAGGCTTGTTATGTGATTGCCTAAATGACTTTAAAACACATCTTGTGAAGAATTGGAATACACTTACGGTAGCTCAGAACTGTACATCAACCACTTTAGTTATAAATTTCCAATAAATATATTGAATGAACTTAAATGGATTTTTGTGAATTGTTTCTGTAACTGAATATTTGGGCGAATGTTCTAGGTATACATTAGTGCTGGGTATATTACCACTGCAGTAAGGATACGATACATATAGCGATTTATTAGGATTCATATCTCAGACTTAAGCATTCTCCGACTTAACGCTACGTGTAGAATTTCATATTTTCTAAGAAAGTCAAAACATAATTATTTCTATGTCTTTTGCTCAATGGGTTGTCAACTCACTATTATACGATCATAGGCATTATTTCCCATACTTAAATTTCATTCACATGGGAAATAATAACAATAATTACCTCCCATGATTTTCTATTTCCCCGATGTAACAGCTATCTTCAAACGTTTGAATTTGAAGTTGAAAATGATATTTTTGCCAATTTCTCAACTGGCAATAGTGAATTATAGGATTATTCTTTAACAGGGTAGGACTACTGTTTATAGATACCATCTATTTTAAGGCTTTATTTTAATAAACTTTTAAAAATATGAAATTCTCGCTTTAAGTTAAGAATTTTCTCAAAATTGTTCGGATGATTTTAACTAAAATAATATATTCCTTTATAAAACTTTTGTTGTTTTAATGTTTCTGGGTTAAAGATATTTCTCATAATCAATCTTCAAAAGTTGATTGAATTCTTAAAATGCTTTGTGAACTCGGGGCCAGGTCAATATTTAATAAATGGGACAAATGAATAATTAATATTTTTAGTCACGATGATGTTGAAGAAATAAAACTGTATTGTATCATGATATTGATATGGATCCAAATACGAACCTACTAATAATGTGTGAAGTGGATAATTAAGAGTGATAAATTCTTGATTAAAGTGACAAAATAATATAGAAAAAGAATCGCAGTCCATTGATTCAACCTCTAGCGATTCAATTTTGCGGGTCATGAGAAAATGAATTATGATACATTGATACTACAATATATCGTACCTGCACTAGTATGCATGTAGCGACTATTATCTTTATTATGAATTCTCTTTCCAGAAAGGAAATGAAATGGGGTTTAAAGTTTTACTGTTCTGCTCCTAAAATGGGCTAATGAAGACAGGCATATGCCATACAAATTCTGGAAAATCACTCGTGTCTGCCATTACTTCATACGGGACAGTGTTATGCCGGAAGTCACTTATGCAAAACGTGTTTCGCGCAGGCGCTGCACAACATAATACAACGTCATAACGCTGAATACGTCATGTGGACATTCCCGTCAGTATATATTTCTATGAATTTACACACACTGTTTAAGGTCCTGAGACGAAGAAGCCTACTGATTTTCATTGATTTCAAATAATTACTTCCAGAGTTATCACCCTTGATCACTTCGAAAAACCTTGTGGCGCTGTAGATGCCAAACTTATAAATCATCTGATTGACTTCAGATTGATACACAGAGTTTAAGGTGTTGAAACGAACAAGTATTTTGATTTTCAATGAATTTGGATAACTGAACAGCTAAATCCATGATGTTAAATGTTTCCTATACTAATTGTTAGCTTGGGGCAAAACTTTATAAAAAGCAAACAAATTCTAATGATTTTCAGATAATTACATAATGAGTTGTTACTCAGATTTTAGTGTATTACAAATGTTTTATTACCAAAAAAAAGTAAAAATATGCGACAACCCTTGTTGACTGCCCGGACGATTTAGCTGCTGTGGGCGTATGTTTCGTTGCCTGGCAACCTATCTTTGTAGCTCTTACTGGAGTGATTATTTACAGTATTTAAACACAGATTTAAAAAATTGTAATAGATCTGCTTATCAATAGTATGTTTTTGAAACCTTGTTTATTGTATAGTGCTTGCTGGATATTAAACATACATTATGGGAGAGCAAAAACAGACTTTTGTCGGTCTTCTTTTGGGCCTCAGAAGTCATAGAAATTATAAATTAGATCTTTATTTAAACAACAAGCCTAAAATGAACTATGTAGACCCACGGATGGCTTGGATTGGGCTCGGATTAAAACAGGATTTCGTTGACTGATTTAATCACTATGGCGTCGTGGGCGGGGCTTCTCCCAAACTGATCCCGCAGTGAATATTCGCTTGGCCGCTACAATCACTGATAAGCATGACATCGGCGAGGCTTAATTAGTACGGTATATTAACTTTTTTACTCCGACAAATTAAATTCTCAAACATTTTTTTGAGGTAACAGAAAAATAAATAAAGACGTTTGAAGTAATTGAAGTTAAAAAATATTTCCTATTAAGTGTAAATGGGTATGAAAATGAGTAAAATGCGTCATTTTGCCCGAAGCAGTTAGGTGTTAAGTAAACATTGCACGAGCCGTTGAGCCAATGACTGCAGTCAACGCACGTGCTATGGACACTCATCTGTTACAGAGTTAATTCCTAAGTAATTCTCTGTGAAACAGATTGGGCTTCTCCGTGACGTTGACGTCATCATACTTCCGGACTGTTTTCTATTCGTCTGCTTAGGGAGTCGCTTAGGCCTACCTGAAGTACAAAAGAGTACACGCAGGCAACGCAAGAAGTCGGCTATTTATTATAATTTATTTACAATACTGCCTCGTTGATTTGGCCCATTCCTTTCAAACTTTAATATCCCATCGTAGACTTTCTCTTCTTATCTATATATTAAAATCTTAATTCTAATTTATAGTAAAAAATAAATGTATACGAATTGAATTGCAGTCCTGTCTCAAACCGAATACGCTATCAGTACTAGTCATTGTAAACATTACTTGATAATCGAGACTATATAGGTGGAGTTAACGCCTGTCAATCAACAATCGGCCATAATGGGAAAAGGGTGTCGATGAATTTAACTCCCATTTCTAGTAAAACATTATAATGGTAACAACTTTGTTCAGGATAAAGTAATTTGACAGAAATTTTCAATATATTCTTGTTTCAGCATCTATTTTTGAACTGTTATAGCAAGAATGGCTAACTCCTTGTAAAAATCTCCCATAATGTATCTTTAATTAAACTTTTTACCAAAGTGATTGTTTTAGTATGTAAGCACATATTTGAAATTGTAATAGATCTGCTTATCAATAGTATGTATTTGGCGAGTTGTACATTTTATATTTCGTTGAATTTATATCTTATGCAAGGTATACGATATAAAAAAATGTCTAAAAGTATTAGCGATATGGCAATAACTGCTAACTATTTATAGATTTAAGCAGGGGTGCCTAGTTCGTAGTATGTATTGTGTATTGCATTAGCAAAGTGGTTGTTTTTGTAATTTAATTTTTTTAAAAATGCTCACAGCTGATTTAAAATACTAGGGAAGTATATTTGACCAATCTCTCTTTAGCTCCAACAATCACGGCCATTCTTTAGCCCCGACTGTCACGCTAATTCTTTGTCCCCAAGCAGTGAAACACGCCATTCTTTTTTAGCCTCAGTGCGATCATTCTTTAGCCCCCAACAGCCATTCGTTAGTCCTGACACAGTCCCGACCATTCTTTAGCCCCCCCCCCCCAATCACTCTCAGTCATTTTCGACCATTCGTTTCCCAAACAATTACGACCAAGATTATTTATACACCAATTTTATATTTATTACTTGCCTTCTTAATAAAGTGGTACATAGAAGGAATAGTTTTGTTCTTTATTTACTGGCTACATAGAACTTGCTCAATTGTAAATAGACGTTTTTGCTACAATACTTCAAAACAAGATAATGAAAAATCAATATATTAAAAATTTCATTTGAATTACTTTATTCTGAGCGAAGTAATGACTGTTTGAAGACATAGGGTAGATCGTTTATTAGCGTATCAACAGTACTGATCAACGGAGACTTAGCTTCAATCGTTAAAATTTTATATCTCGCAGATGTTTAAATCCATTTACATGGTCTGGTGGGTTGATTACAGGCGTGTTATGTACTGTAAATAAATGTCTAAATACTTATTTATATAACGTCATTTGACGCCAAAAGAAAGACTGACAATGGGCAGATTTCTCTCTTACATAGCTCTATTAATTCCAGAAACGGTTGGAGGTATGTACTTGATTTGAACGCCAGCATTTCCAGTAGGGTCAGGGCTATGCACTTGATTTGGAGTATGCCTTGAATAAATTTGTGAATCGCGCTATGTTCTTTGACACCGAAATGTAGTGGTGGCGCCACCATTTCCATAAACATGTTCCTGGAGCAATGACCCGAGAAATCTCTCTCTGGCCATTGCTGGATTGCCTTCTGATACTTGAGCTTTTGAGGGAGTGTGTCTATTCTTCCCGTGCAATCAAAGTAAACAACATGACAGTCTTTCGTTCAATCTGGAGTCTTCACTAAAACTTTGGACACTGATATAAGGTATTATAAAACGGTGACAGTATTGTTCATCTCCAAATAGTATTGTTTTCATTGTATACGTGTTGATAGCCTCGTTTGCGATGCAATTAGTTTTTCTGCAATATTCTGCTATGCACTGGATAATTGAGCATAATAAAATCGTGATTTATAACGTAACGTTATGTAAACATATTTGGTTGTTATAATTGGACTATTGACCAGTCATAACATCGAACAGAAATTTTCTTATTTTACAGTAGTGTTTATTTGGATTAGCGCTAATTAAACGAAGCACCGTGAGGAGTACGTTCCAAAGAGTGATTTTGCTATCTTAGTATGGAGTGTTTTCTGAATAAATAACAACTAACCGAATCTTAACATTGATCACCGAGGGAGGTGGGGGGGGGGTCCATACCGCTTGGATATTGCTAGCTTCGAATTGAAGATACATACTTTCATGTTTGAATTGTTAATTGAAGGTGGACATGGGGTGGGCGGCGCCGGGGTGAGAGGTCAATAGTACAAGCATAATTTTTATTACATTGTAAAACACATAACATGTGTAAACTTATCGCATATCCAAGAAAATTTGCGATCAACATCCAATATCTTTTTGTGTTATAATTTTATTATTGTTGGCTTTCCTTCATTTAATACATTGGTGGCACGGGCACTTGAAGGCCTGTGATTGGTGGGTTTATCATGGTAAATCACTGTTATGTGAATTTATGATCTCTGTGTATATAGAGAATCTATATTTAACAAAATAAATACATGTTATGTTTTAACTTGTTTAAGTTTAAGTGGAATTTTAGTAATTAGACATATTTTATAGAAAACCCAAAATGTTCTTGCATACAATAACTGAATTTGATTGATAATAGCAAGAGAATAATAGTTGAACAACCTTTCCCATTGAATTCAGTAATTTCATTTAATAAAGTTTTGTGTTTGATATATCGATTAAAAATGTATGTTATCGATAAAGAACATAATAGAGCCAGTTCGCGTCATTTACCATTCGAATGGTAACAGTTTGCCACGTATAGCCAGGGAATGGATACCACAAACCTATGATATAACGCGGACGTGCTAACCATTCGGCCATTCAACATTTTTAAATGTCAGGACTGGAAATCAAAGTTCCAGGAAACACAATTTATTGGTAAATAAAAGATTGATGGTATTCAAGGTAAACACCGGAATAATTTGGAGAAATTGCGGACACGAACTTTTAGGAAAAGCGACAGACAATATATGGGCAAACTTTTACAATGACAGTGACGGGGAATTGTCCTGCAACCCATGCTTTATAGTGCCAATTGAATCTCAGGTTATCATGGTCAAAATAAATAAATATAACCTGTTTGTTTAAATTCTGTTTTATTTACCGAGTACCATTCAAAGGATCGATATTGCTGCAGAGAAATAAGATGAGCACATTTTATCGATACCGTCATGAAATATAATAATATATAAACCATTGTTGAAAACAGCTTGTATCATTTTATTTCATCGTTTACCGTAACACAAAGTAATGTAGCTTTACGGTTGTGTTAATAATTTCAGATATATGCTAATGTTTCATATCTAAATGATTATATTATCTATTATTCAGTATATGATTTTCTCGTATAAATGATTTCTGAAATTTTTATTGCGTAGTGTGAAGCAACTTTGTACTCGTATATAAGTTTATAGTCCATGCCCATCTAAAAGACCAACGTTTATAGCAAGTTTTTTGTAGCTAGATGTGGTCGAGTATCTAATACTTCAATAGGATTCCAAATGATCCCACACGACATATTTACACATCAGCAGATCAATATTGAGTTACGTAGTGTTTTCTTGTGTCATGCCATCCCAAACTTAGGCTGCCTGTCTATAGCGAGCTCCACCTTGGAACAGGCCCTAACATTTTAATTCCTACATCGACGTTTTTTTCAAAAACACCGAGTATACATGTACTTTTAGAAATTTTATTTATTTCTCTTCTATTTCCATAATGAATGAAATTAAATATGTTTACTAAGGAGCTGTACTATATACCGGAAACACCACCGGAAACACGGGATAAACCTAACCCTACCCCCCCCCCCCCACACACACACACACACACATAACAAAGGGACAAGGCTTCGGGTGACCTATCTAGGGTGTTTCCGGTATTTAGGGTGTTTTCAGGTATTTAATGTTTTCCGGTATTCAGTATAACATTGTGTTTTTCGGTAGTTTTCCAATGTTTTCCGGTATATAGTTTTGCCGTTTATTTAACCGTTGTGTGTATGAAAGATGTCGAATTGGTCAACGCGGAAACACGAAATAGTCCACTAATTGTTCAATATGGCGGCGCCCATGAAAGATAACTTCACAGAATCATTTTTGTTTGCATACACCACGTGCTTCGGATGTACAAAGCAGTAGGCCAGTCGATAAGCCAGAAGTATGACGTAGATGGATCGCTGCGTGCAATATGGTGTCATGCATGTTCTGGTGATTCAAGCATGGTTACATTCTAAACTGCAATTATATATCTCCTAACACAAAGTCGAAGAAAAGTTACAGAAATAAGTAAAATTTTGGATTGTGTCGGGTCACAACTTTTCAGATCTAAATTGTTTTGTGGGGTTTTCTTTAAATATTGTTATTAAATCCAGGTACGTTGTAAATGGTATAAGATAGATACACCCCAATAACATACTTGAGGGTTCTCACCTTAAACTTGAATGACAAAATCTTGTAGATTTATACATTGTACTACATATATATATATATTAATACCTATGCGACATGTATAATTACCATTTTCTCACTAAATAAGAATTATAACGAACACCGTAAACTATTATTTCCAGATTATTTGAAAACAAATGATACTCGCATACAATTTAAGTGTTTTTTATTAGATAGTATACAGTTTGCTGGAAAGTTGTTCATATATTGACGAACTTTATGCATGACCAGCCGTGGTGATAAAGCTCTGATCAGTACATAACCAATCGACTTAGACTATGTATTCGTGTGTTTCATTCATATTGTAGGGCATATGGTGATTTTATAATAGAAAACTATTGATTGGTGTTGTTTATATTTTAACATTTTGTACGAAACCCGCCAAGTTGATAACTAACACGTTAGTTCAATAAATAAGACCATGGATGTACAAGCGTATGTGAATAAACTTGAGTTGGATTCAGTTCAATACGTCTACAATTTACAGGACTCCGAGCTCATTTCGGTAATAGAAGAACGTGAAAATGAACGTAGACACGACCATGAATTACAGGATTCCGAGCTCATTTCGGCAATAGAAGAACGTGAAAATGAAAATAGAAACGACAATGATTTACATGATTCCGAGCTCATTTCGGTAATAGAAGAACGTGAAAATAAAATTAGAAAAGTTGATGAATTACTGGGTGAAGAAATGACTGAACAAGAGACAACGAAATATGAGAAGCCTTTTTGGTTTTGTCGTTTCGTTACAACTTATCCTGTGATGTCTTTTAGTAAGTGTTAATACATAACGTTTAGCTAATAAACATTAGGCCTACATAAATAGTCATGGCCGTGTGGCAATATAGTGAATTAGGGTAATAATTTCTGTTAAGTGACATTGATTTTTATGAACCATTTTGATACTTCCACATGTAAGTGTGGGTGCACCATTGGCTTGTTAACGCGATAGAGGCCACCACTTGGTTTGGCGATTTGGGGACATTAGAGGACGGTCACTCGTTCCTGCGTTATCTTCACCCTTTTTCGGAAAACCTAGTTAACACGACACAGGCTTCAGCTTTAAGAGTTGGGGTCACGAACTTCAACTCCAGAGTTATCCCAACTTGTGCTAAACACATTGTTAACCCGATATAGGCTACAGGTTTTAAGTGGAATTTAGTGTTTAACTTTGGGGTCACGAGAGAACAAAACCTATCAATTCAATTCTGTACTTATCTCACATTTCGAAACCACGACAAAGATTCGATTTCTTGAAGGATCGTATTAAATTTCCATCAACACCCTTTGCGCTTCCATAGATCGGCATTGATCATCTTCGACTTCAAAAAAGTAATACGAGATCGGGAAAAAATTGGTGTGAAGCATTTGGGTTAGGATATTCAGCGCCTCGCGACCTTTAGTTCTGCAGTTAATCCCCTTTTTCGAAACCACGACATACATCGTTTCGAAATGTGGTCAAATTTCTATCCGTCCTTTTAGATATATTACTGTGTGGTGTAACATTATGCTAGCTAGATGACATCGCGCCTGGTACGTTCGTGCATTTTTATGCGCGAACTCTTAGTTTTCCTATTACTGGCACGCGCACGGGCACTATTTCTTTTTCTTTTGCATGTACCAAAATCTGGGTTTTCGCGCGGAGGTACTTTTGAGGTATTAGCCTGAGAAGCATAACACTTGCCACTGTACCTGTGTATCGCTAATTATAAATCGAGTGTGTGAAGACAGTTTATATAGATCACGCAAAAAATTTTCAGTACAGAGTTTATTCCCGCTCTATTTGCCGCTAAGCAAACCAATGGGACTATTTTCTCAACAGTGTATGAACTTATTCATAAGCGATAATATCCTTACACCGAGAGAAATTATCTAGTCTCGGTGAAAAACCATGATCATCTGGTAAAAAATTACTTTTCTATTTTTTGGAACGAAAAACAGTGTTTTTAAAAACAAACGAACCTGCCGCACATGAGGAAGTCATTATACTAATAATAACAGACGAGAACTCTTTTTGGGCACAGGCTTTCTTACTGAGTAGTAAATCGTCCACAAACGCGACGACTGTAGACAGTAAGTAGGTTATACACTATACTTTTGAGTCGAGATTACTCGCTTTGAGTCGAGATTACCAGCTTTCAGGTCACCGATAACCAATTATGTCAGAAATACCATACTGACATTCGGTTTTTTCAAGTTGTACGCGAACTAACAATCGGCGCCCTAACTGTCTTCGTCAGCTACTTTCAGTTTCACAATGGCGTACGACATTCGGTTTTTCAAGTTGTACGCGAACTAACAATCGACGCCCTAGCTGTTTCGTCAGCTATTTTCAGTTGCTGGCGTACGGCCAGTGCCGGTGGGAAAAGACAACATTAAAATCAGAAACCCAGTTGTTGACACCCATTAAATCACTCCTGTCTAACAAATCATAAAGCTGTGGTGTTACGGTAGCGGCATAGTATTTCACCGTAACACCACAGTCACTCTAACCATTCATAATACATCTAACTATCACTCCTTACACATTTCCCCTCGACCTACTTTCCCAAACGTCAACAACACATCTCATACATCCAGTTCACTGATTAACCCTTGTACCACGTCTACTGGATGTGGAAACTCCCCAATGCGGTGACGCACACTCCCTTCTGCTACATATTTTAATAGCCTTGTGATCGTCCAGTATTTATATTTCTCTTCTTAGGATTCCTTTTAACGTTGTGTATTTTCTTTTCACTATCTCAATAGTTAAATCAGACATTTGCATTATTGTAAATAGCAATGCATCAGTTTGAAGCTCTGGATACATAAGTTGCAGGCATATATTACAATACAATACTTAAAATGCATTTGTGAGAGAGAGAGAGAAATGGGGTTTAACGTCCACTCAACAGAAACTAGGTCATTTCGGGACTAACATATGGTTTAATTTTATTTCAATAAATCGCTTGCACGTAGGGGTCTTTAGCAGTGGGAGGAAACCGGAGTGTCCGGAGGAAACCCACGAGGTTGAGAAGGCGCCCCTATCTCCATACCACTTACGCTCACACCAGGGCTCGAAACCACAGCCGCAAGCCAGAGGTGACCGGCCAGCTAGTCCACTAGGCCATCCCAACCCCCCTAAAATGCATTTGTCTTTCTCCAGAGGCTTCTAGTCTTTTATATGTTATTTCTATTAATTCTCCCCATTTTATGTTTAGAATGAAAATTCGAACAAATTTAAAATTGTGACACTTTTATCGGGCAACAATCATCATGAAGTCGTTTGGTGTCACTAGCTATAGCAAGATTAGAAGATCCATTTATGCGGAGCAAATACACTGTCTTAATTTAGAAATTGAATGAAAAGATGTTAGGCGATAGCATGACATTAACAAATATAGAATTTAAATCTAATATGCCGCCACAGGTTATGTCAGATTTTAGGTGTGTCTGGGAAGAAAAGCGACACCTGATCACCTGTTTGTATTATTTATATTTATTTACAGTTCTGGGTGTTTCTGGCCATATATTTATTACAGCGGTGACTATCATTCTACTTCAAGCTGGTTATGATGTTTTCCCAACGAATTTTGAAACCTTACCAATGGAGTTACACGACAACCCATTTCTTGCTCGTCATCGAGCACTTCAGAATCGCTATAAATACAAAAACATTGTTCACAGATACGTAAAAGGCGATTATATACCCACGTGGGTACGGGGTAATGTTAGACATGGCATTGATTTAATATATGACACAAATGGTAAAAACATTTTTACAAAGGAGCACTTACAAACAATTGCATCAATAGAAAAGAAGGTCGTCTCAATTCCAGAGTATTCCGATATTTGTCAATTAACAAAGAAAGGCGAACAAGTTTTACCGAACTCCGTCATTCGATTTTTCGATGGATCAAGGGCCCATATTAATCCAATATTTAATGACTCTAAGTTTGATAATATTATAAATGTACTATATACAGCTTATAATACAAATGAGACGAAAGTTGAGTTGAATTATTTACTCGCAAAGGATTTTAGAATATCACCTTCTTTCGTAAGTTCATCTTTGACTAGAAGTGAATTTCCATTGGGGTGGCCACTTGCCGATGTCAACCAATCGATCGCGGACGAAATAATTGAAGAAAAACTAGTAAAATATGTAAAACCTACTCTTGAAGAAATCATAAAGACGAAATATTTAGATGTGACGTATTTCAGTATTCCTTTGTTTGAACATGACGTGACTGAACAAGCCATAAAGGATTTATATTTAGCAGGGGGGAGTGTGATATTTATATTTTGTTATATGTGGTTTCATACATCTTCATTATGGATTACAACATGGTCAGTTATCAGCATTCTCTCGAGTTTTCTGGCAACTAATTTGTTTTACAGAATCATCCTTGACTTTCGTTATTTTGGATTTTTTCACGTGTTGTCGCTTTTTATTATTCTAGGAATAGGTGCAGACGACTTATTTGTTTTCTATGATTCTTGGAGAGCTACTGGCCTGGTGTCATATCCGTCTCTTGCGCATCGTTTATCTTCTGCTTACCGGAAATCAACTCTCAGTATGTTTGTGACATCTGTAACAACGATGGCAGCTTTTGCATCTACCGCCCTTTCGCCCCTTCTAGCCACTAAATCGTTCGGGATTTTTTCGTCCGTCTTAATTATAATTGACTATATTTCCGTGATAGTTTTCTTTCCTACTATTGTGATTTTTTATCACGTTAAGATAAAGAAATGTTGTACAAACTGCTGCTCGTGTTGCTTAAAGAGAACAAAGGAATCATCTCAGATTAATGACGACTTAATAGAAAATGATTTTTGTCAAAATAAATTCACAGAGACTGTTGTCAAAAAACAGCCTGGTATGTTAGTTCGATTTTTTCGAGATAAATATTTTAAATTTGTCACCCATGGTAGAATAAGATGGATATTGATAAGTGGGTTTGCTGTATTGGTTTTGTTTATGTCAATAAGTTGTTCAAGATTAAAACCAGACAATGAACAGGTAATTATTACTATAAATTATATATTTGTATTATCGAACAACCTTAAAATTTAAAAATGAAATGGGTTTAACATATACGGTTCCTTTTCCGACTGGGCAAATTTTGACCTATTTGATTCCATTGCATGTTTATAATATCGAGGGATAGATTATAGAAAGTCACTTAGAATTAGTTAAATGCATGTGGCAGCCCGTTCGGATTAATTGTGGATTAATCGTACTTGGTTTTATTTTATTATATTAATATCCCTGGGTATATTTTTTGAGTCATTGTTTTAAATAAATTAATTACCCTATTCATTAAAGGGACAATCCCGATAAGAACAGAGTCTCAAAAATTGAAGTCCGAGCATTTATGAAATTTATGAACCAAAACATAGAGGCATTGTGTATTTACCTTGTCTCAAAATTTCAGCTCAAAATATTAAGTCGTTTTGACGTTAACGTCAACACTGCTTATCCGGACACGTAACCCTTTTAAGATTTCGGGTCAATTTTTTGATTGGGTGACCTGCTAATCGATTCTCGTTTCTTGAGAGGTCTATACAGTGAATGACCCATGTACTGTACTTGATAACAAAAGGTAAATTTCACCTACATATTATTTTTATAGAAACAAGTCTGGTTTTATTCCTATACTGTATAATACAACGGTCTCCATTTCCAGATGAAGACTGTCAGGTTTAAGTTATTTACAAGCATATCACAAATATCGGGTAAGTTGGTCGGCCTTAGGTAATGGGTTTTTTGGGATTTTAACACAAAATTAAGCAGTTTAATTCCCCAAAAAGTTATCGGGATTGGGCCTTTAAGCTGGCTACCATTTTGAGAGGGGCATGTATATACCAATGCTGTATTTCCTCTTTAAAATTGCTGGAGAATTGAATTAAAAAAGAGAGCGCGCGAATCCATATAACCGAGAAACAGGAGCGACACCAGACAACTATAAAAACAAAATTTGAACACGAAGTGCTACAGCCTCTATGTCATCAACGACGAGTACAAATACAGAGGTGCAAGGTGTCTCCCAATCGTCTACATGAACACGGCTACATAAACTTGGCTAATGAAAACGGGCATACACCATTCAGTGTGCTATACGGTCTACTCAAACTGCAAAGGGATCTTTTACGTGCATATCATCCGAACAACACCCGACTAGCGAGCCAGCGTCTTACCCACTTAGCCACGTGATCCTCGCCAACAATTATTAATCAAGGACCAAAGACATTCGTGTTGGCTTTCTGCTGATAACATTAATTCAGATATGATTCAGAATTTCCACATCAAAAAGACCATGGATGGTAAAGCCAGGAAATGAAAATTCGGAACTCGTTATTTTACTTTCGCATACTTCCAGATGCATCTCCCATTCCGCCCTTTCTACTACACATTTATTCATCCTCCATACATTTCAAATCTAAGATTCTCCAACGCTCCCTGACCTTATCTAAAGCATAAACATCATAACCTTCAACTTAAAACAACGTAAAATTTAAAGCAACAAAATCAAGTTTCATCCAAATCGGTTCAAAATTGTGACCTCTACACTGTTCACAAGCTAAAAAACGTGATTTTTCGTACAATCAGGGGCCATAACCCATGAAGTTACAGTCCGATACATGCCAATATCAAAAGGAACCGAGAGTTTAGGGTGATAAACCTATATTTTAAGTTTCATTGAAATCGGATAAAAATTGTGACCTGTAGACTGTTCACAAACAATTGTGGACGGACGGACGGACGTCCGGACGGACGGACGGATGGACGAACAGGGGCGACGACAATATACGTCCACATGAAAATGTGGGCGTATAACAAGGAACATGTAAATCAAAACTTTAAAGTACATTTTTGGTCAGAATGAGTTCAATATGTCTCAATGTTGAGTCTGTTATGCAAAACATAATGCACTTTCGATACACAACTATTCTGAGGATCTGATGAAAATTCGCCATTTTGAGCATAATGAGTCTCAACAAAGCTGTCTCAAATTCGATAACTTTGTTAATAACGAGTGAAACCACCACGTGCTGGTAAGCAGTCGACACAACGACGAGGCATGCTGTCGATCAGTCTGGTGAATGGCCTGCCACTTTGCCTGAAGGAATTGCTCGAATTCTTGAAGATTATCAGGTTGCCTATGATTGTCTCTACACGTCTGCCCAACTTATCCCATGCATGTTCAATTGGTGCCAAGTCCGGTGAATATGCAGGCCAATCCATTCATTCAAAACCATTTTGGGTGAGAAAATCATCAACAACTCGTTCTCTATGCGCTCTAGCATTGTCATCTTGAAGAACAGAACCTGCTCCAATTTGACAAAGACCTGGGATGACCAAAGGCTGTCAAATTTCGTCTCTGTACCTGATACCCGTCAAATTTCCTTGGACGACGAAAAGGGGAGTCGTGTGATGTACCGAAATTCCAGCCCACGCCATTACCGTACTACATCCAAAGCAAACCTTTCTCCTTGCCGCCTATAGACGCAAAGTCTGCCATCATTGAACTGTAATGCAAATCGGGACTCATCAGTATGCACCAGTCACGACGTGCTGCCCTATAACGTTGAAGAAGAGGTGGTGGAGCCGCTTGTTGTCGAGATTGAATGTTGTGGACTCGCAGACGATTTCTGATGGTCTGGTCCGATACCTGAACACCACTTGTTGCATTTCGCAGTGCATCTCTCATCAGTGTGCACCAGTCACGCCGTGCTGCCCTATAACGTTTAAGAAGAGGTGGTGGAGCCGCTTGTCGTCGAGATTGAATGTTGTGGGCTCGCAGACGATTTCTGATGGTCTGGTCCGATACGTGAACACCACTTGTTGCATATCGCAGTTCATCTCTCAGACATCTCGCTATAACAACGCGCTGACGTAAGGCCTTGTTTTGAACTTCAGTTTATGGTTTCTAAGGAGACTGTCCAAATCGTTTTGTTTGAAAATGACATATGCCTTGTACACAGGTTTTGTCATCAGGATATCGTGAACCAATTGACACGATTTCCGCCAATAATTATATATATATATATATATATATATCTGATATGTGCATAGACAATTACCTGGTAGAAAAAAGGTTTGACCTTTAACTTCTTTTGAGTAGTATATTTGCCAGTTCAATTATTGCCAAGGTCGCTGAAATGTAAATAAGGTTAGAGCGCTTGATTGTTGGCGAGATAGTAGGTTTAAGAATTTGAGGAGAAGTAAAGTCTTCACATAAGCACTGACCAAGGATGGTGCAAATTTAGTTCGTGACATTTCCTAGTTTTATAATGAAAATACATACAATACTTATATACAAAGGTGATTTCACTGGTGTTGGTGACGCTGATGATCTTCCTTGGATGGTGCTTGTGGTATTATGGTATGTTTGTTTCTAAAGGAAAAGGAATAAATTTGTTTCTTATTAAGAATTGGGTATTCTAAAAATCTGTTTGTTCCACTATCACTGGGTTAGAGCTAGGGATTCTTATATGTAGTTGATTTATTTACTAACGATTAGGTCCATGGTTGATATATGGGCTGTTTGGGGTTAGGGTGAAGACTGGTCTTATCTAATTTACTGTGCACTAAGATGTCGCTATAATTTGTATATTTTGAATATTAAGTAATAAGTTTCTGTGTGAAGAGATTTGGGAGATTTTCCTGGAGATAAGTATAGTGTTTTCTGATGATTTGGGACGCACTTGCTGCTGTTGCGCTAAGTGGTACTACAAAAGGGGCTATGAATATTCAAACCTTGGGGACTGTAGTTTGCAATTTATCAATCGGGAGTTTAGGTAGCCTAAACGTTTTATTTGATTCTGATGTTTCAAAGTCGCTCTTAATCTTTTCTGTTGGCGTGGAAATAAGATCAGAAATGTCATGATTTTGTCTCGTTTGATGACTTTTTCTGAACGGCGGCCTTCAGTTTTCCGCTAAGTTCATTTGGGTCTCTCCTACGTATTGTTTGTCACATTGTCTGCATAAAATTAGATAAATTATGTTTTGAACTGAGGCATGAAAGTTGGTCTAATATTGGGAATTGTGTGCCAGTTATTTTGTTATTAAATTGGTCGGATATGTTTATGATATTTCATGTTTTGCATCTGGGAAGGGCACAAGTTTTAACCGCTGATTGCGTATTGTTTGTGTATTAAATGGTACAGTGTTTTTTTTAGATTGAATAATATTTTTGTATTGACAGATACAGTTTTGTATATTTATGGGTACAATTTTTATAATTGATGAATATTTTGGTACCAACGGATACATATTTTTTTAAAAATTGATGAATGTTTTTGTATTGGCAGGTACAGTTTTTTAAAAAGAGTCATAACTATGGTAAAGCAGTGAATCGTCGTGCGAACAGTTTTTTACCAGGTGAAGAAGAGTACCCCCTAAGCCTGACTTTATTATGGGGACTAAAGGAACAAGATCTATCAAGTTGTCATTTCAGTGATATTAACTGTAAGGGCACGGTTCACTTTGATGACGACTTTGATCCAAACTCAGTTGAAGCACAGAAAGCTTATCAGGTACAGTGAAGTATATTTATAACATTTCCCGGGGCTGAAAATTAAATTTGATGCTATGTTAAAGTTACGTACTTTGAGTGTTATATTTTCTTTTCTGAAAAGATGTTATTTAAAGCTCCACACCAAGTTCCGCATATAAAGTGGAAACTACCACATTTGATATGCATATTGAAGTCAAGAATTTGGAGCTGTGGCACATGATTTAGTGCCGCGTCACAGGATAGTTTTACACACCATACCATGATAGTTAGTCTGCCCCATTGGCTCTGGTCTTTCAACACACATGTCCAGTTTAACCATCAATAATTGATGAGACGAGTTTTAAATCGAATCCCATCGACTCTCTAGAAAATCAAATCATTCACCAATTGATCTCCTTTTTTCTTTGGTAATTTAAACTAACATTTAAAATCAATTTTAAGTATTCACTTACTTCAACTATTATTTTTTTTTTGGTGTGCGGGGTGGGGTGCCAAAATCTACGTAGTAAAATAATACATATCATATTGTTTCCTCCGTCTATGATGTCTAATAATAATAAGTGGTTTCTTAATGAAGATTTAGATGTGGATATTTGTCTGTTGTAGAAGTTATGTGACAGACTTTTATATATGTCAGAAGAAGAATCAAACAGATTGAAAGTTAAACGTCATCCTCTAACCAATCAACCAGTGGTTTACTGTTTTGCTAAAAATCTGAACGAATTTCTGCAGGTAACGCCCCCCCCCCCACAAAAAAAATGAAAGCATGAAGTGAAATGAAATGGGATGGGATTTGACGTAATACTGTTCTGTACCGACTAGGGTATGGAAGACGAGCATATTCCATGCAGTGTGCTATGTGGGAAATTCTTGTCCGGAAATTGTTGTCTCTTTGCAGGCCCTCCGTCCTACACCACTGACGGGGGGTGGGGGGCAGGTTGAATTTCTCGGCCAACGCAGGAAACGAACATGAATCGAACACAAAACCTCAAGGTTATCGAACTAACGTCTTAATCAATGAGCCATACAAAAAATACAGAATGCATATTAATGGATCGACAATAGTCAAGGGACTGAACAACATAAAATTAACATATTAAAACTACCCGGTGCATATTGTGACAATTATAACATTAACGGGGTTTCAGGTGTTGTTGTTGTAATAATTAGCAACTTCTGAACAACAGATTTTAATCTCAGCAGCTAGGGGCGTGGAATGTCAACAAAACATAATTTTAAATGCACATTTTCACGACGATATACTGTCTGATAACATTAGGGATGTTGACAAAAAAGTAAATGTCTTTTTATAAGCGATGGAAGAAGTACTCCCAAAATGCCTTTGAAAACTAAACCAAATTCTGTACAACCGAAACGAGAAATCTGGTAGGACGGATACTTTTTGAGTAAAGCGATATAAGCACAAAAACATTATATCTTTGTATTACAGTTAGATGCACAGGTAACAGGCGTGGATACATCGTTACCATGGGATTACAACAAAACTCTAGATTTTGTCAAGATGAAGTCACCAATGATATACAATATAACGGGCATGGATTTAACTTCTATTCCACTTTTAGATGTAAGTTTATACAATTCTTCGTGATATTCGCGTGATTGTTTTGCTCTATCCTTATCTATGCCTTTTGGATAAAATGCAACCATGTCTATATGTATGTGTCGCATACAAGTCAGGGTACGCTTATTTGTTCTAAGTAATCTAAGTAATAAACCCTAATTTGTATACAGTACACACCAGCAAATTTTTTTTTATACAAATTTATATATAATGAATTTGTATTTTGTATAAGTACAAACTGGAAAAAGTTAGCTCTTAGCCTAGCTAGTTTCTAGGTACACTTTTTAAATGCTTTTATAATTCATATACTTATTTTTTTTTACAGCAGATATTTACTCACGAATTCTAATAAGTTTTATTGCATCGTCATATTATGTTCTAGTATAGTAATAAATAAAATAAAACCAAGTACGAACAATCCAAACCATTAGGCGAAATTCGAAGTCCTAAAAAAACGTTATAGGCAAAATAGTTAGGCAAAGTAGTGTAATCAGCAAATGGACTGTTCATCGTGTACGAAATACACAACAAACAGTGGTAACAGGTGTCCGGAAGAGTAAGCTTACCCTGCCTGGCGCGCCACACCCGCCATCGCTGCATCCAAAATGTAGGTAAAATAACGTGATTGGCCAATGGACTATAGGTATGCAAAATGCACGTGATGAACATTGTTAACGGTGTAGTAGACATAATCAGAGAGATAGTAAATAGGATACGCGTCAATAAAATATATCAAGAATAATAGCTGAGAGCGACATGTTATATTTACCAATCAAGTCAATGTGACGGCCATAAAACTAGTATTATTCTTGGTTGTTAAAACCCAAAGATTAATTGAATTGTCACAGGTGGGCCTATATTTTTTTGTCATAAAATTTAGTCTACATTTATTACAATGAAACATCTGTGTTTATTTAATTTCAGATAGCAATAAGCTATTGGCTATATAATAGATTTCTGATGAACCAAACAAAAGATTATATAATTTTCAATCATCTAATAGGAGAACAAGAAGGGCTATATTCTACCAGTATCATACCAGCTCCTAGTAAGTAAATCACATATCAGGGGTCCGTTGTAAGAGCTGGGCGGAGACAAAGAATTTGTTAACATCTTCATATGCTGTACATATTTCTCGATTTTTTAAAGGGGCTATCCCGATTTGAACAGAGCCTTAAAATAAAGGTCTTCGTACGTATGACATTTAAGCGCCAAAATATAATGGTGTCTCAAAATTTCAGCTCAAAATATTGAGTCGTTTGAACTTGAATGTCGAAACTACTTTTATGATTTTGGGTCAGTTGCTCCGGTGGGTGACCGGATCCTCGATTCCCGTTAATTGAGAGGTCTATACAGCGTATGGCGCATGTGCTGTACTTGAATGTCGAAACTACTTTTAGGATTTTGGGTCAATTGCTTCGGTGGGTGACCTGATCCTCGATTCCCGTTAATTGAGGGGTCTATATAGCGAATGGAGCATGTGCTGTACTTGACAACGAAGGGCAAAATTCACCTAAACATTATTTTTATAATACAAAAGACTGGGCTTATCCAGATACCGTATAATACAGCTTGGTATACCGGTCCCCTTTTCAAGATTAAGGCTGGCGGGTTTAAGTTGTTTGAAAACATATCAGATGTGTTGAGTTAGTTGCTTGGTCCTAAGGTAGAGGATTTTAAGGGAGTTTAACACAAAGTTAAGCAGTTTTATTCTCCAAAATATTATCGGAATTGGTCCTTTACGTAATCTAGCACAAATTAACAATAGAGAATTGGTGACACGTAATTATATTTTTATTCGTAAGGAAAATGATCCATATAATCATATCTTGAATATTGTTCGTGTGTTATTAGTAAGTTAGCAATGTATTGTATTGTGTTTTATTAGTATGAGACTGTGACGGTATTATACTTCACTGTATTTTTTATCATTTGTATAGGCGCACTGGGTACTAGATTGTGTACAATTATTGGACCTTCTGAGTACTGTATTGTATATTATTAGTAGGCTTACTATATACTGTACTGTGTGTTATTAATAAGCGTATTATTGTATTGCATATCATTGGTAGGCGTCATGCTTTATTCTTAGTAGTCGTATATAATGTCTCTGGGTTTCAATTTATCTACAAGAACATCAAGATTTAGGTCGCTAAATCAAGCAAGTTACCTAAATCAAACGCTTTACTGACATGGGTCGAAATAAAGTTTGTGTGGGTTCACATGTTCCTAGTCATTCTGATGACAGGAAAACATAACACAGTTTACCATAGACAGAGAGAGAGAGAAATGGGGTTTAACGTCCACTCGACACAAACTAGGTCATTTTGGGACTAACATATGGTTTCATTTTATATCAATAGGGGGCTTTAGCAGTGGGAGGAAACCGGAGTGCCCGGAGGAAACCCATGAGGTTGAGAAGGCGTCCCTATCTCCATGCCACATACGCTCACACCAGGGCTCGAAACCACAGCCGCAAGCCAGAGGTGACCTGCCGGCTAGAGGTCGAAGCGCGGCACACTAGTCCACCCCAACCCCCCACCTTAGACAGAACGTATTGGAAAGATAAAATGCTATTAATAATGTTATATTTCAATATTTTGTAGATGTAAAAGTCGGCAATAAGATCAAAAGTCTGAGTATTGCGTTGATATTAAACATTAACCCTTTAATAACTGGATTTAAAGATGGAATAGCACTGGTAGAAGCTTGGGAGGATTTTATGGATGAACAGGTATTAGTCTTACACATTTGAAAACATAAAATATCATCAGACGTCTTGGACCTTATCTTGTTTTGTCATCCCAGAGACATAATTGTTTCCTCTGTTTCAATCCTACTGGATTCACGTATGACACTACCCTTTTTATCCTGTGTCACGGGTTTCCAAATAACAGATATATATATTATTGAGGGCCTGCCTTTCCAGTTACCACACTATTATTACAGGGTTGTCAACCAAATCGACAATTGAAAAATTGACACCTTCGTCCATTTTGTCTGTTTAAAGTCACATGATATTTTTCTCTTATGATGTGGTTTTGTTTCCATGTAAACCAATTGAAGTCATTTGCAAGAGCGCGCTCCAACGGAAGTAACGCGCGGCTAGTTGAAACCAGTTGTACACAGTTGAACTGCCTTGAAATAACAGGGCCATGTTTCACGAAATTTTAACTAAAGATAAAATCCAAATTTTAGCGAATACTTCAATTTTGATTGGCTAAGAACTAAAATCAATCTAATATTGTCCAATCAAATAACTACAATTCAGATCTTATCTTAGTTAAAATTTTGTGAAATAGGCCCCTGGATACTATAGTTATTTTAGGTTGTTAAAGGCGCTCAGGTCGGTCTATTTTCAATTGAAGCCACTTGCTCACACTCGCCATAAAAGTCAGTTGCTCTCAGTTTAGGCGAAACTTATTTGCTTTTGATGATATTTCCATAATGTGTTTCTGTCATTTGAGGTCTGATGATATATTTACCCCCAAGCATGTGATGTTCTTCAGGAATGCTAACTTTGAATCTTCCAGTGTGTAATCAAAATCAGTATGGTGTTTCCTGTTACGTTTAAGTTTCATGATGTTACATTTTACTGGTTGGCATCTCATCCCCCATTTCCTTGCCCAAGCTCCTAATTTATCTATGTCTTCTTGTGATTTAAGGCAATCGTCCATCTTTTCGATAACTTTGTAACAAACACAGTTATCAGCAAATAAACGAATGTTTGAGTCTATATCATCCAAAATATCGTTTATGTGCAAACTGAAGAGAACCGGACCCAGAACGGTGCCTTGTGGTACGCCAGATTCAACTGTTGACCAACCTGATTTTGTCCCATTTACTACTACAAATTGTTTACGATAACAAAAAAGAATCAATACCGCACAGTGTTTTACCAGCAATTCCATATCTGTTTAATTTTGACTTTAGTATTTCCTGTGGTGCAGTATCAAAAGCCTGTTCAGAATCGAGGATAAATATATCTGTTTGCTTTCCAGCATCAGTATTTTTTGACCAACATTAGAAGGTTGTGTTTCACAACTATGGAATTTACGAAATGCATGCTGTTTATTGGTTATGATGTTATGGTTATCCAGGTGACTCATAATGTTAGAGCATACTGTGTGTTCTAATGATTTACATAAAATGCATGCTAATGAGACTGGGCGATAGTTCGCTGAGATTGAACGGTCTGCTTTTTAAAATAATGGACAAATATTTGCTTTCGTCCACTCTTCAGGTATAGAACTTGTGTTAAATGTTTAACTATTGGTGACAATTCTTTTAATATTTTCGGGTTAATGTAACCCGGTCCACATGCTTTAGATGTGTTTGGTCCTAACATCAGTTTTTGCGCTCCTCCTTCTTCTATTCTTATTTCATTCTTTTTTGGATATTGATGTTTTAGTAAGGGTGTTTCATTTGACGTTTTCTTGGTAAAGACACTGCTGAACGGTTCATATAGGGTTTATAAATATCATCCAAGGAATATTTACTGGTGTTGCTATTATAAGAAAAATAACACAGCTACTTTATTGCTTAATATTATGTGAATATTTTGTTTTAGAAATCAACTATGCCTGCATCTTTGCAAGGTGGTTTCCAGGTGGCATGGAAGATATGGCATTGGTTTTACGTTCAAAGGGTATGGAGTTGGAATACTTTATTATAATTTGTTGAATTGTACCCGTTTGTTGTGGAATAAACTATTTTAATCGTTTTAGTATGAAGCACCGTGGACATGTAGGGGATAAACTCTATCGATATTCGGCATTCCACGATTTTGCATTCCGGAGCTGCTTCTCTATATGATTACACTCAGTTATAGGTCACCATTTCAATAGGACCATTTTAACCCCACCCCTTTTGTCTCGTTTGCCATTCAGGATTATTGTACACCGTCTCCTGATTAGAGCTATAATGGACAATTATAAATAAGGATTATAATATTTTTCAGGTATTATATGAAAATGCAATTATGGGTATTTTACTAGGATTATTTTTAACCATTATAATATTACTGATATCTATACAGAATATCATAACAAGTCTTTTAGCATCATTTACTATCTCCATGGTAACGATTTGTGTTATTGGAGTTATCCCGCTACTGGGATGGAAACTAGGGGTAAGTAATTGATAAAATCAAACTCCACAAAAATATACACCTACACTGATTTATATTGAGTTCTGCCATACAGACTTTATATTATATTGGTCATGATATCCAATAATTGTCTTGAGATGAGGTTGCTATAGGGAAAATGGGATATTTCAGACAGTAACTAAGAAAAATAGACACGCAAAGTAGTTATAGAGGCGAAATGTACCAACCAGGCGCAAAATTGCTACACTCTTTGCCAGCCCATCCCCGAAAAGGGAGGGGAAAGATAGGATGTTAAAACGTGTTGTAAATTTCTGCGTTACTTGATTACTCTCATTATCAGTAAAATACGCCATATAGATAAATAACTTGTATATATTATTTCGCAGTTATAAAAAAAAATGTTTCCGGTTTATCCAATTTATTGTCAGTTCGTATGGAAAGAAATAGTGTTAAAAGGTGTTACAAATTTCCGCATTACATGGTTCATCTCATTCTCCACGCAAGTAGCGGCCCGGCTTGCCACTACACCAGAGGTCATTGGTCGCATGTGTATTGTTCAGTATTATATAGCTACAAGAAAGTTTACGTCTAATCGAAAATACCAATTTATTTTTATTTCGAGGGGAAAGTGTCCCAAATGGTAAACCATATTTAAATGCTGTTTATATGTTTCCCCCCCCCCCAAAAAAAAAACAACAAAAAAAACAAAAAAACAAAACAAAAAGCAAAACATTTTATTCTGATGGATGTATTATATTATGGAAGGCGCGCCATTTTAGAAAATACGATTTTAGAAAGTCTGTAGCCTCGCTTTTCAGTAATGTTTTCATAGTCATATAATTATAACAATGTTAAAACCAGACAAAAGTCAAAAATTGTGCTCAGTTTGATAATCTTTTGTCCTTTTTATATTAATCTCTAAATAGATATTCCACAAATTTACTGTCACTGTTCTCTACTATTTCAGGTTCTCGTTTCCCTTAATATGTGTCTTGTAGTTGGTTTATCAGTGGACTATGTTGTTCATCTGGCGGAAGGATACACGATGTCAAAGCACAAAGACCGGAAGTCACGAGTTCGAGACGCTTTGGAAGACATGGCAACGTCTGTGTATTCTGGTGCATGTACAACGCTTGGGGCTTCAGTTTTTATGTTATTTTCACAAATAATTTTCTTTTTTCAATTTGGAATATTTATGTTTTTTACCATTGGTTTTTCTTTTTTGTTTTTATTAGGATTATTTATTACTTTGTTGGGTACAATAGGACCGGAAAATGATAGAGGTGACATCAAAGCTCTATATAGAAAATTACATCATATTGTCAAAAATCGTAGCACTCACTGTGTTTAAACACAACGATATAATGTATGTTTACCAACACGATGACTATAATAAAGGACCGTGTTGTTACTGTGCCTTCTCGATATTAAGTAACTTATGATTTCGGGTGGTTTTGTTTTAGTATTTAAAGGAGCTAAAGCGCTAATATTTGGAGCCTAGAAATTGACACAAATGGGTGGCAATCCATATAATAATTCAATATGAATGTATATAAACTGATTTACATTCCATCGTTTCCGTTTTTAGCGATTATGTTTGGCGAAGTACGCCAGAAGTCTCAATTGAATCACAATATATATAGCGTCTGGTTATTCCAGTCTACATAGTATTTATTGCGCATGCTCGCCGTTTGAGATGTAATGTGGAGTATACCTAGCCTTGCTCTTTGGGTCCCTAGCTGAAAATGAGTATGAAACGCCGTATGGTACACGATTCGTGTACCAATGGTAAAAAAATTATTTCGTCTTAAATATTGGATATCAGAAACCCATCTTTTCCTGGTAAGACCACACTATCAATGTTGATTTAAATTGACAAAAAATTCGTGTTTTCAAGGTCGAAGACTTTCGATGATATTGAGTTAGAGACTTAACTACTTTAAAACTAAATTTGAAAATATCTTAGTCCAGTTATACGTTATAGAACTATGACTCCTTTTTGTGGTACATTTGATTTTCTAAAGTATTTCTTTATACGTTTTTATTTTTTATCTGTGAATTAATAAAAGTACTGGAAATAAAAGTATATGGCAATAATCATAAGTATTTGGATACTTATATTAAAGTGTCACGTACGCAAGGGGGAGTCTAAATCACGCCACATGACTCAATAACAGCCGCGGGTCCTCCGGTTTCTCCCAACTGCTAAAGACCCCCACGCACAAGCGAATTATTGAAATAAAATTACAACATAATATGTTAGTCCCGAAATGACCTAGTTAGTGTCGAGTGGACGTTAAACCCAATTTCTCTCTTCTCTCTCAATGACATAAGCCTATCTTGTGACCACAGGTTAAACCATTCGGCCACGCAATACCCGTTTTTATTACTTGGTCACATTCAATAAAATACAAAATTTTGTGAAATACAAATACCCAATTTCATTGTGCTTGACATCATGACGACAACAAAGTCATTGTGTGAAACCGCTTCGCCTATTAATTTCAGGAATGAATGAAATGAAATCAAATGAAATGGGGTTTAACGTCCTAGTGTTCTGCTCCGAAATGGGCTAATGAAGACGGGAATACGCCATAAAATGTGCTATGAGAGAAGTTTTGCCCGGGAAGCGGCGCTACGGCCCTCTCTCATATCGATTTCCAACTGCCAAGGAATCTTTTACGTGCGCGCAAATGTGTACCATCCAACTAGACACCTGTTCTTGTCAAGCCCTCCGTCCTGCATAATTTCAGATATAGCACTGTGTTTTATTTAAGTAGGCTATATGTTATCTATACGGGAACGCGCTAGCTCACTAAACAGGAGGTCGGGGGTTAGCTCTCGATGTGCTAGTAAATTTGAAATAAAATATCCCTTATAGCACAAAGTCTTCAATAGCCCAGTCGGTTCAGAAAAGTACAATTTAAGCCCCCATTTCATTTCATATCATGGCCGAATGGATGTCCGAATAGTTTGCACGTGCGCGCTGTGTCATAAGGTCTGTCATTGTGTCAACTGGCGTTATTTCGATTCACCGGTTGTACGTGGGTAGAGTCGCCTGCCCAACCACGTGAGTTTTCCCCGGATCCCCCAGTGTTATCCCACTGCTATAGACCCATACGCGCAAACGAATTATTGAGATGAAATTGAAAAATATGTTAGTCCCAAAATATCTAGTTTGTGTCGAGTGAACGTTAACCCTATTTCGCTCTCATATATCAATCTTGAGAACACCAGTTACCTTCTCCATGGCAACGGCTTGTATTATTGGAGTTATCTCCCTTTTATTCTGGAAGCTGAAATTCTACATGTGATACAAATTATTATATGTACGGGGGATAGATTCAACAAACTACTCTAATACGCCACCATTTTTTGGCCTATTAAATTTTATGCATTTCTATGTGTGTCAATACGGCAACTGTGGCTTAGTGAGTAAGACGCTTACTTAATATAAGATATGCATAGTCATACCCTGGACTGTAGTCTATACCTCTAAACATCGAAATGTGATCTATTCACTATATCACTGTTATAATTTAACTTTTGACTTTTAGTTTCTAATTTTTGGAACATTACATGTATTTGACAGCAGACCTTATGATAATTCAGACTGCAGACCTATTGAGAGTGTAATACATAGCCTACTGAACAAAACGGCTGACGATCACCTTCTCCAATTAAAATACCCTCGCTGTAGCTAAAATAGATTCCTCCATAAAAACGTCTTATTTCGACTGTACGGTCTAGATTCTTTTATATTAACAATATCAAAACAAACAAAAATTTTATGAAAATGGAATTAATATTAAAAAGTAATATAGATAAAAGACGAAGTAATTTACATAAAGATACATGTAGAGACACAGTGGAATAGTTGGTTGGTAATAAAATTTATAGTGGGAATGGGGTGTTGTCGAAATTTGGGTGAACCCCTTCGAATGTCACCGATCAGTTCTGCGCACCACACGATAAGAACTCGACTCAAACCTTGCTATTTAGAAACTCTTCTATAAAAATACGAAACGAAACAGGATATTTGTATTAAACACATTTTCCTAGAAAACAATTACAAAAGTAAAGGCCAATTAAATCAGCAATATTATTTTTTTCCCAGATCAAGAGGTCCACTTATTTTAAGGTAAATTCTACAATGCAATGTGACTAACTATTCAAATCATGTCAAATCAAGGGGTTTTTTTAAATTGTGGAGCAAAGATTTCCAAAAATCGAGCATGTTTCTTTATCGACAGCCTGTGTAAAACTGATAACAAAAACAGAATTCTATTGGCTGGGTGTAATCTTTTGGTGATCAAAAGCGTCTTTAGACTGTTCAATCAATTTAAAATATACATATTTTAACGATGGCCTGAATAATAGATGGTTGCTTGGGAATATGTTCAAATTACTCAGAAAAATAAATATAGTTGATGCTTAAAACATACTATCTTCTGTGCTATTATAGGACACAGCTTTCAAATCCATTGGGATAAACGTTGTATGGGTGTAGTTGCACTACTTTATGTCCATAACGAATATTTTGTCAGCTGAAGACATGTAACAAATGTCTTTCTTATCTGTTTATTATGAATTACTTTTCAGTCTATAATTAGTTTTTGCTAGCCGAATCCCCTTCTGTTTCTTGTATGGTATATTGAAATCATACTGTATTGGCAGACGAGACTTTAACTGACTCACTCGATGGAGATCTTTCCATTTTCCTGCCATGATTCATTAGTCTGAAAACATAGATACTAACATAATTATCATAGTATCAATCAGCAATATTGTCACCACACCTATCATGGCTAGTGCTATCGATCTCGTCACCTGTACCGTTAATTGTCAACAATTTCACATAGCCTTAACATGTCGTATTAACGAAGCTACCAATGTCAGCCGATCCAGTAGTTATTGAATTGGACGAATTAATGTGTTATACTGGTTCTGCATGCCAATCTTCTGACGTTTTTTAAAGCTACATTAGCACTCTTAGCAAGAAAGTTAAGGTACTCAACTTTGAATAATATTAATATTCCCTTGAAAATAACCTTAGTCTCAGGCACTTATCGATAATCGATTACGGTCAAATCCGGTCAAATTGAAACTTTTTCTAAACGCCGATAAAGAAATGAATCAGATATAACCGAACCACAACCTTCGATTTCACCCTTCCACAGGAAGCCGAATGGACAGCGATAGGCTCTACAGACATCGGTCGTGATTAGTTTGTGAACCATTGATGTGTAAAATAACAATTATAAAACATATGAAAAGGTTAAACCGCTGTCTAGCGATCCCAATGTAAAACTAAGATAAATTTTGTGTCAAATTGTCAACTGCATGGCCATAATATGTCCTTTTAAAAGCGGAAAAGTTAACTTAGCAAACCGGACTTAAACTTGTACGTCCGGATTTTAATTTTTAATTAAAGAACGGGGTACTCTTACATTGGAATGATAATAAAAATTTGCATAATCGAGCGTAAAAGTGTAGCCCGCTCGGGTGACAATTACGGCGACAACCACCGAATGTGTAGAAGTCGCAAATAGAATCTGAGCACGAGCTGCAAAATGTCACACCAGACCATAAAAATATTCTATGCCCCAAACGACTAGGCTAGGGGTCGCGTGTTCCTCATGTCAGTGGCGCAGGATGGTGGGCCTAACAAGCACAGCTTCGGATGGTATGAAAACCCGAGGTCCTGTGCACACCAATGTGTGCACATAATCTATCCCTTGGCAGTTGGAATTCGATATAAGATTATGCCATGGTGCCGCTGCCCGGAAAAAATTTCCCTCATAGCACATTGTATGGCGTACGTTATGCCCGTCTTCATTAGCCAAGTCGGAGCAGAACAGTAGGACGTTAAACTCTATTTCACAACAGACTCACAGTACCGGTTGTTTGCGAAATGACTGTTATATACCCATTGACGACAGAATTTTCGATATAATTTTCATTATATAAAGACTGGGACAATTCTAGAAACGTATAGTACTTGCATCTATATAGTGGCTGTCTTCAAGGGTATTTACGTTCAAATTTAAGATGGCCTTGATAAATCTAGATTATCTTGTTTTTTGGGGGTAAATACACCTTCAAAGCTGGTTGGCGTAAAGCCCAAACTAATAGACTTGTAGAAAGGAGAGAACTGTTGAATAACTTAAACAGATATAAGATAAACTCAGTGAGAGTACAGTATAGTGTTTCACGGTACAGAATAAGTGTATAGGTGAGGAATGATACAGGTTCACTGTTTAGACATTTGATGTGTAACATTTACTGGAAGAATTGGATATCAATTTCTGAATCTGAACAAAAAAGTAACTTAATGTAAAAATTCCTTTGAAAGAAGTGGATAAAATGATTACAACTTAAGCTTTGGTTTATAAGAAAGAATACTGAAATTTCTTCAAAGTTAAAATGGCGAGTTTTGATGAAGAAAACGATTGCATAATGGAAACCAATATACAATCTACAAATGGTACCATTGGGAATGGAATTGAAGACCGCGGGCTTGTGGCAAAGAGCGAGGAATTGGATGCAGATAATATAAAAGACAAGGGTTCTCCGATGAACGGCACAATGCTCTCGCATACTGAAACAAAGAAGGAAATTCTTGTAATAAAAAAAGAATTAGAAAAGAAGAAACTAAAGTTAATGGATGATATTGATCGACTGGAGACAGAGAGACTAACTTTACTCGAATCATCGTCGCTGACCCATGGTCAAATATTGAAACAACAGCAGTTGATGGTATTTGCTATTAAAGACGTGTGTAAAGACAAGTGTGGCCTGGTACAAAAACATTACGAAGATGAAATCTTCAAGCTTGATAAATATACGAAGGAAATGGCTGAACGGAATGCTGAAGTAGAAGACGTCATTAATTACATATCCGAAGCAATTGATGAGTCGAAGGCGGATTTTCTTGAAGATGCTCTTATGGCTGTGAAATTAAAAACTGAAAATGGCATATCCCACGAGACGACGCCACCGAAATTAGTGTACACCGAATTTAAAGAGGGTGGAATAAAAAATGAGGTACTGTCCACGATGATAGGCACCATGAATGTATCAGGCCTGACTGAAGATGCACAAAATATTATAGTGAGCAAGTTTATGGAAGGTCCTTTGGCTAGTGTTCCCAACAGATTGATGAACCGATCGAGGGGCTATTCCGTGGAATCATCCAGCACCCAAATTAGCAGTGGTGATTTGTCTGAACAGATCAGTGTGGCTACCCAGACCGATGGCGAAGGCGAGCAGGGTAGTCTAGGGATTTCTGAAGGCTTGATTGTATTTACAGTCAACGTTGATGATTTGGAGAATACCTTAGATCGCTGTATGGAAAGTACCCCTGTAAACGTAAAAGGTCTGTCATGGCGTCTAGTTGTATATAAGCATTGGAGGGACCAGCTTCAATTACGCCTATATTATAAGAACTTGGAATTTATCGAAAAGAGTGTCGAGTACGTGGAATATGGATATACTTGTAAATTAGTGAACCATCAAAAAGAAACATGGTCTATCTGTAAAAAGGAGTCTCACAAAATAGGTCGGGATGCATGGTGGGATAGTGTTATCAGTTGGCCTCGTTTAGAAAACCCAGCAAATGGTTATGTGAATAACAAATGGATTACCGTGGAAGCTAAAATAACTGTGGAGGATGTCAAGTTTTATTAAATTTCTTGTGCGGTCTTGTAACAGGATTGTAAACAACTTCTTCGTGGATGTTTTTTTTTACCGGTTTAAGCATAATGGTTTGGATTTATTTGGTTCAAAACATTCATTGCAGTAACTTGTGGTGTTGTTTTTATCGTAAACGAACCCCAATTGTTTGTACGAATTTCCATGTTTTGATTGTTTCATTTCTATCAATGTCTGGTCCGATTAAAATACAGACCTGTATATCTATATTTCATTTCGTTTCTTATACTGCATGACCTCTACTTCATGAAGATCTGACTAGTTGTAGTGGGGCGTCGCGCCAGAGGTCATACGCGCGTCTTTTTACCCTATGACGTCAGACATTTGATTAACCAATCAGCTATAGTGTTTCTAGTGTGTTACCCACAATTTCGTGCAACTCACGGATCTATATTTTAATCAGATTGGTTGATTTCAGAGAAAGGTACGGATTTTTTAACGATTTTGAAGTCGTTCTTTGTTACATTGATAAGAATGTTTTAATTATCTATTGTATTTGTCCCAGGACATGTGTATTGACATACTGATGTGATTTTCCTTTAAACTGTAAAATTATTTGTTCTTAATAAAACGGACTGTTTAATCCGTAAATGTACCCAATTCAGTTAAAAGCCGAGTCATCAAATCTAAATTAAGCCCCTGTGAATATAATATCTAATTTTTGTTTCATAATCAATTATTACTAAGTAACATTGTAACAGTGTGATGTGCGGGGCTACTTCCAATCACCGACGTTTCAAAATGTCAAGAAATTATAAGCCAAACCACAGTGATGTTCATTATGATAGAGTCTTTGTTAAAGGCGATATAATTGATTGCCAAAGGTAACCAAAGACTTTTACCTGAGTAGGGTGGCTGATAATGTCGCTTTCCCGCACCTGGAGAAGGGGGTGGGGCGGTCTAAAACATACGCTGTGGACCATAAGAATTGTCATTGAGTTAAGTTGCGTGATTTCGAATCCCAGATTATACGTGACCTTCAATTGCCAAAGAGCTCTATGCGCAAACGAATTATTTAAATGAAATTGAATGTCCCTAAATTACCTAGTTTTTGTCAAGAGGACTTGTCTATCTTGTGTATTTGTAAATTCCCTGGTCGATCTCGTATTGCCAAATGTTGTTCAATTTCAGGAAGAAAACTTGGAGTCGTGTACAAAAGTATGAGTAATTGCCATTAAACTCAATGGGATAAGTCTATGGTGATCTGTGATAGCAATCTGTAAAAGTACGCACCCCTCGTAGCGTCCTACCGGATATTGACAGGAATTAATACAGAATAAGGTCACGACATGTTTTTACAGCCTAGTTTGCATCTTGTTTTTTTACGAAACATTATCCTTCGATATTCAGGGTCGGGTCTAGTAATTTTGAAAGTGTGTGTGTGTGAGGGGGGGGGGGGGTGCCGCAAAATGAGGGAACAGACCGCGGAGACGGGGCACGCGCTGGGAGATGGTGGAGTGGGGGTCCCCCGTAAAAGAAATTACCTGTCATTTCCTTGCATTTGTAGCCATCCCAAGAGCTATTTGACTGATATTTTCGTCTAAGTAAACGTTCGGAACGGACATATTTGGGTCTGAGAAAAGGCACTTTCAGCAGTAAAAAAGGGCAGTGTCGAAAATTAGTTGTGGGGTGGGGGAGGCGCCCCTCGCACCCCCATTGGATCCGCCTCTGGATATTCAATATTATGCTTTCTCTGTTCAGTGTATCAATCCACATATTTTTGCTTAATCACATTATCTATTATGTCATCTAGTTTGTTTGGCTTAATGCCTAGTTACAGATTTCTGTATTTATGGAGTGAGTTATTAATAGAATTAACAACCTGCTGGGGATCGTCAGATATGCAGTACTGGATTTGAAAGTGAAATTGAAATCAATATGGTTTAACGTTTACATGTATTTCTGTCACACGCATACAGCTACGTACACAAGTATATAACTAAACTTTAGACAATGTTATTTTATGTTGGGCGTGTATGCGTAATGCCTTGGCAAACTACCGAGACAACAAATTAAATATAATTGCATGGAATAAAATTGTTTATCATGCCCTACAATAAAATTAACGCAGTTAAATTTGAATAATACCATATTATCTCACATCTAATCACTAATATTCAAGGACAGGGCCCGAGACATTGGCCAAAAAAGTTCATCGAGATTTTCCGACGTGATTTCCCCTTGTCGATGGTGCCTGACAAGGACAGCTGTATAGTCTTTCGGATGGGACGGAAATCGCGGTCCCGTGTACGCAAAAGATCCCTAGACAGTTGGTATTCAATATAAGAAGAGGCCATATAGTCGGAGCAGAAAAGTAGCCACAATTCATTTCATTTTAGCTGTGTAAATTTGTACATTATTAATCCAAAGCTGCGGTGACGAGCGGATAGCGCCCCACCCCACCCCTCCATTCCATGCTCATCGCCACCACTAAATATTCCCGTTATATCTTCCCCTTCCAAGTGGGGAGTATCGCAAGTTATCAGTAAATGTATACATCGAGATTACAGAGTTTTTCTAGGAAAGACTGACACTTCCTCTTATTTAGACGCTGAGGTCTTTATCCAAGGTTTTTTCTATTTCATATGTAAGATCTGATTATTTTCTATTTACTCTGCGATTGTGACAGGCTTCTACATTGTATAGTCTAGGCTACATGTTCATATTATATCACACATTTAGTCAATGTAACCTATAGCTGTTCGTTGTAACCTATAGTTTTTCACTGTCAGTCAACGTAATTTCTAGGTCTTCGCTGGCGGTATTTTTTTTTTTTTTTTTTTTTTTATAAAATTATCTAACGTTCGGATGACATATTAAGGGTTATTTACCGCCCTTATATTACGCCATCTGGCTGAAAAAGTTCGTACATGATAACATAAAAGACCGGATAATGTTGCAATCTCATTAAAACATAGATCCTTTTTCATGTTGTTTCTATAGTTCAAAATTTCGTTTTACTTGTCTTCACTACACTAGGATCTGGAAGAGTTGTTAACATTGACATGTTCTGAATGGTGTGAGATATAAGCCAATGAAACGGCCTGTTACAGCGAGCTTTTGACGTGTTTTGCACGGAATTGTGGCTAATCCACTGGTAACATTAATGCTGATTGGTTAATGAAATGTCTGACGTCATAGGGTCAAAAGCCGCGTGTATGACCTCTGACGTGACCTATTGCAATAACTGGTCGGGTCTTCGGGTAGTGTTTGCCTGTTCACTGGAGTTTCCGACTAATCTTCGTCGAATTCAATCTGTCAAGGGTTTTCTTAAGTCCACTCAGTGTGTTATAGTAACACCCCAATGACTACAATACATGTTCTTTGTCAGCCACGCAAGCGATACCCCTGACAATTGGGAACCAACCAAACCATGACTCAAATCCAAGACATTAGAGGGGTGCAGGTGCGATCTGAGAACAAGAACGAAACTGTCTTTCTCGAAAGACGTGGCGTTCTTTCATTGTTGGATAAAGTACGAGACTGAGATTATGCTGGGGAAAGAAGGGCTTACCCGAGAAAACGAAAAGGTTTTTTTTCTGAAGTCTTTCTTCCCCAGCATCACCAAAGTCGAGGACTTTATCTTGCTTATAAACCGTAAAATGTACGTAAAATGAGCCCAGAATTACCGAAGGGGCCATGTTTTGTTGTGGATTATAAATCTTTGTTCTTTGGGTTAATTTGTATGTCAAAAATATAACCTTGCAGTCTGAAAGTTAGGGACGGCCTTTGAAAGTAAGTGTCCATCTTAGAAAGGGATGTGTTTCGGTGTAATTATGAAAAAGGTTGTCTAAAATAATTCAGCGGGTACAAGACGTTTTCACGAGCGAGTTCGCCTACCGCTGTAGGTGAAGACCTCAAGAACTGATGACGCAGCATGCAAAGGAATCATCTTGTTCTCATCCTCGATCTCCGAGGAGTGCATCTGAACCTCTCTATTCTATCACCGTGGTGATAAGCAATATTTTATCTACATGTACAGTTTACTTACATCCGTCAGATATAACATCCAGCAGTTACTTCAATAATATAGGACGTAAATAGTGCAGGTTACTTATACGGGGTTTCAAATATTTTAACACAAAATTAACTTATAATACGAATTGAAGTAAAATAATACATGTCGATATAATATCATTGTTTGATAGACAAATGTACATTGTATATAACCTATTAAATGCACAATTGATTCTTTCACCTAATGGACCAAAATACAATTATTGATATGGTTTATTATATTTATTTATGGCGATGTATATTATTGACAGTCAATTAAGTTGTTCAAGCGTAAGTTGTTACATTACACGTCAATCATTCTGTCATACTTGTTATTTACATTTCTAGTCTGATGTGTTTATTTATTCCAGATGACAGTATGTATTCTAATTGTATAAAATGTTTGAAAAATAGACAATCAAGATTATATGGGATGTTTGGTTGTATTCAAATTAGGGTTGGTGTGGAGGTGGGAGAGGCGTGGTCCATCGGAAAAACATTGCGCTTTAAACCAAAATGCCCGTCTTTAAGTCAAGTGACGCTGTATCGATCCCAAACTTCCAAGACCGTCTTCCCAACCTCGTAGGTTTTCTACGGAATCCCCACTTTCCCCCCATTGCTAAAGATTCCCGTACCAAAGCTAATTATTAAAATTAATCTGTACCATATATAATTACCGAAATGAACTGGTTAGTGTCGAGTGGGCGTTAATAAATCCCATCTCTCTCCACCGAAGCAACAAATCTTCCAAATAGTGATGTAATAATTGACGGGTTGAGTGTCACCATGGTATTAACCAAAATATTCGTATACCGAATTTAGGAAATATCGAAAGTTTAAAAAACAGTAAAAACTAAATAGAAAATATCAAGAATGTAACCACATAGGCGGAATAAATAGTGCGTAAGCATTTAATAATTTATTTCCTTTCATATTTACAAAGAAGGTGAACATATTTGGTAACATTAACATACAATTTGCACAGCAAAGTTGTATAGACCGGTCTTAGGGAAATACTTGAAACGTGGCAAATCTTTATTTTTTATTGTATCAATGGTTTGGGGTATCAATGGGGTATCAATACTTTAGGGTATCAATGGTAATGGTTTGGGGTATCAATGGGGTATCAATGCTTTAGGGTATCAATGGTAATGGTTTGGGGTATCAATGGGGTATCAATGGTTTGGATGTGATAGTGTAAAGTGGGTGGATGGTAAATCATTACTCAAGTGGTTAATGTGTTCATAGGAGCAAATCTATATAAAATCATATAACGACTTTATTTCAATAATAGTTAAATAAGAAGGGTGGCATGAGAAAATCCGTCTAAACGGCCCAAATGCTCCAAAATTTACGTGTGCATGTAACGATGTAACGTAACAAAGTTACGTGTCTATATCTATTTTTTTAATGTGACAGATGGTGCTAACATGTGAATATAATATAATAATTCTGTCTTCACAATTATAAAACAATTACAAAGAAGTATGTGAAAAAGGCCACCATGGAAGTACACATAAATATTTACAAAAGTATTCAACTACCTTTTTTCAATGAATAAGAAGAATAAAAATGTAACAATAATGTAATTACGTGACTTGCTGTTATATGTACAAAAGCAATTTTAATACACAAAAATTCAATGATTATTCATTCTATTGCACGAGTTCAAAGAATCAAGTTAATACTCTTTTCAATTATCTCTGATTTTGAAAATGAGATAAGGTTATGGGTCTGAGTTCTTAAGATCGACCAAGCTGTCTGAGGCAATTGTTAATTCTTGAAAACTGAAATAAAAACCTTGATCAGATTTCCCTTTTACAAGAAATTCGATGAAATTTGTTACATATTTAACACAATTTTTCATATAACTAAACATGTAGAAACACACACGAAATTAAATGCAACTGGTATGTACGTTATTGAATACCTGTGAATCCATTGTACGGATTGCAATATCTACCAAAAAATCAATATTCTTATTAAGTAATATTTTTGTCGGATGTATCGTATCATAATTAAATCTATTGATGATGCCTATCCTATTGGACTCTCTGAGCAGACAGTGGTCGATTAAAGGTTTAATTATAATGGGGAGACGAGGGAGTTAGAATTATGAGACCAATGATATTTAGTTCCTTTAAACTGTGAATAATCATAATAATCACAGTTAATGGTTTTTTTCAACAGATTAGAATGTGAAACTGACATTTAAAATTCTAATTGTCATTGGGACTAACAAATCGACCAAGTCACTATGACTGCCTGAGGTAATTCGTACCGATTTAAGGTACAATCTGCTCAAAGAAAAAACAAGTTTCAGATATATTTTAGTGGATAATTCTTTTTGAAAGGCTACAGGAAACATTTATCTTAGTTTTCTGTATCTATCTGGAGTTGGTGATTACAAGCATTCAGTTTTCATGCGGGGTTTGCGACACCTTTACGCAAATGAAGTGTGTATTTCGTCTAGTTATCACGGTTTTGATTTACAATATACAGAGAGATCTGTGACGGCATTTTTATGGTTGTCACTCAATATAAATGAAAGTGTATTTTAATTGTAAAGAATAGTTTCTCCAAACAATTCAAATGCTCGCCCCAAAAAGTTTCTAATGTTTTGACTCAAAACTAAGATTACAGATTCAAAATACATTACAAATCCATAATAAATTAAATTGGTTAATTATTACAGAACCACTGTGTTAATTAAGCGTGTAGATTATTTGCTCTTTATCTGGTAACGCCAGAGACCATAAACATATCGTCTTGGAAGTACTAACATTGGTGGTTAATCTCCTCAACTTGAAGACTGTAAACCGAGCTTTTCCTGGAGAATCTCGTAACGTAAGATTTATAAGTGCTGTTGGTAGCTGGACATAAAAGCTGTGTTTTGGTTATGGTTTACATCTTCAAGTTTGGAAAATGTGTTATAGGTACTTCTGGGTGTCTTTGAAGTACTGTCTATATTTACTCAAGAATTACTTCACACCATATTAGTCCAAAAACACCACATGCAATTAGAATCCAACATTACAACACCAAATTTGAATAAGATTTATAATAAATACATCACATCAAATTAGTTTTGGATTTGTGCAAATTTATCACATCAAATTAGTTATGGACAGAGGTAACGCACTAATCTATCACATTTATTCCATACAAGGTCTAAAATATCCCGTTAAAGCGCACTCTATTGTTTCGGTCCAATAACATAAAATTAATCATATTCTGTCAAACAATTTCACGTCAAATACCATCCTTGGGATTTTTCCTATTTGTTTTACGTAAAATACGCATCGTTTGGACTTTTACATCAGAGGTGTTATCCTTGAGATCTTCTTGTGCTATATGCACTCTTTTCAAGATTGTTCTTTTGTTATAGAATGTCGTTTTACACTTTCTATTCTGGATTTCTCTTAAACTTCCACGTAGTCCGTGATTGATCTTACGGATGTCATGTTAAAAGAGTTATTGATTGGTCTTACATACCCATGCTAAGATAGTTATAGATTGGTCTTGCACTACGATGTTATAATCGTCCTGGATTGTTCTTACACTACCATGTTAAAATAGTTCTACCATGTTGACATAATTCTGGGTTGTTCTTACTTTACCATGTCATAACAGTTCTAGGTTGTTCTTACACTACCATGTTAAAATAGTTCTGGTTTGGTCTTACACTGTCATGTTAAAATAATTCAGGTTTGTCCTTATTCTACAATGTTAAAATAGTTCTAGCTTGTTCTTGCTCTACCATGTTAAACTATTTCTAGTTTAAATTCAGTTTACCAAAATTAAAATAGTTTTGGACTTTTCAAACCATGTTTCTATATTAAGTTTACACTACTAAATTAAGATAGTTTCGGAATAGTCTTATGGCTGTGTAATACGATACTAAATTATTTAGGGATAACTCAGTTAATGCCATGCATAGTTTATCAACTTCAAATTACAAAAAATAGGCCTGTTTCAAAAAAACCAGATTTCGGTAGTTAATCACTGGCATGTCTCCAAATGGTATTCTGCGATATTCCTTTCTAAGCTGACAATATTAAAATTAAAAATATGTAAATTCTGATCTGAAAGATAAACCCAGATCACCATCATCAGATGATATATTATCATTTTCATCCTGTGTAATGTGGCCATTTTGTCCTATGTGGCCATTCACTTCCGGTTTTATAGATCCATTTTGATGGCGATGATTATGATTATGAACTTCCCCATTTTGTAAAATTTCAGAGGTTTTTGTAGTAACACATGGGTGCTGTTTCTTGCGAGAACAATATTTCAGAAAACAATGTTCAAACCCAAGTGCTATGGCGGCAACGACTAATCCAATACCGATTAGATAAAAACTACTCTGAACATCCACTAAACCTATTGGTTTAGATACTGTTTGTAGTTCACCTTTACAGAAAGGTGTGGCATTCCACCATCGCCGCTGCCAAATCTGTAACAAGCCACTTTCATAAATACTCAACATCCTGAAAAAAAATCAGATAAAATCCGTCAAATAACACATCTAACTAATAAACTATTTGTATTCCTTTGTGGCATTATTGAATATGCATCCGTTCGTTTCTGTGACGGAGAGATTTCATAATAAGAGTGGTAGAATACTATTCACGACTTCAACCGGCTTTGAATGATTATGGTTTATGCATTGGGCACTCGATACTATAAATCCTTGCCTGGTTGAATGAGAGACTCCACAAACCACAAGATATCTATGATTTTGATTTTGATTAGTGTTTTATTCTGTAGTGTTTTTCATCATAAAGGTCCACGATAAATTTGACCACGTCATGTCTATCTGCCAGAGAGAATTCTATTTATACAAGACAATCAGGGAGATTACTATTTATACTATACAATACTACTACTACCTGGTGCTTTAACGTCTCCTTCCACAGAAGTGATATTGGAGACGATCAGAGAGATTACCATTTATACTAAACAATCATATTTCCATAATTAAATCTACCAGAATCACTTTTATACGTGTGGGTTCCCCATACTTCATCATAACCACCGCACAATATACCAATTACCCTTAATAATGAATTGTATACAACATAAAGGAAACCTAACAGTGAATTTAATCAGAATGAATAAGCAGAGAATCTTACTCCTTTGAGAACATATCCGTATATGCTGATCTGTTTTGAAGGCCGAATCCGTATTGTAAAGGTGTGAACTTCTCTCTTAATAAATACAGATTACAATCAGTTAACATTGGTATTTTTAGACTGCTTCTATCAGCTATGAAGGCATAGAAGCCACCTTTAACCAAATCAATATGTACATCCTTATCAATACTAAGAACTCTGGGATCGGAGACAGCATCAACAGCTATGTTATTCCAAACACGTTTAAGCACATCATTTGAAGAATACTGAAATATTATTAAAGTAAGATATATTAGTATGAAGATAATATCAAAGATGGTTTGTCGAGTAACGAAATATTCACCACATAAAGGAATGTTTAAAATAGGTGTAAAAAGTGAATATGTCTCGAAACCTCTACGAAATGATATCAACATTTTTCTTTTGACAAGACCCCATCACACGACCCCTTCGTTCAACGACACCTCAATGTAGAGATTACATTTATATTTCGTTCCTTTTTCTGGAATAAGGAAAATGAATAAACAAAATAAACAGGAAAACGAAATATAACCTTTTATATTGAATTATATTATCGTGCAACAGAACTTACTTCAACTTCCATTCGAATTTTAGTACCATCAGGTAATCCCCACCTATAATCAGAATCTGAAATTAGTTCCGAAAGTGTTTCAAATGGCGGCTTATCTTTCGTTACAGTTAAAAATGCAATAAGATTTCCGCTGTATGTAGCCGCCATGATGATAGAAAACAGCCACCAAGTACTGATCATAGTTCTTCCAGCTTGAGAATCCGGAAGATGCTCACCACCTAAAAGCACAAAGAAATAAAGTAAATCATTTCAATTTTTAGAACTTATAACTCTGACACAGATCCAGAATAGTGGAAATGCCATTACCACAAATTAGCTATTATAATATTTTTGCGATCGAACGTAGAACATTTTATAGCGACGTGTAATAAAAACTATTACCAACAAATATCTCACCTTGGGTTAGCATAGCACCATACATATACCAAAATGCATCTTGAAAGATATGGGTACCAGCATACCGCTGTAGATAAGGCTCTTGTGAATAAAATGGGTTCCATTTTTCTAACAGGAAGAGAATAACAGAAGACCCAAGCAAAGATAACCCAATACACATCAACACTTCCCAACGAAACGGTTCTATCATGGTTCTCCATTTTGTCGAACTCGGGTCTGGCTTTTTGATTAATACGGATAGCGCATCTTGATAAAAGGGAAATGTAAAATCCATAACCCTTTCTCTATCAGGTGTAACCATTATAGGACCGGCGACAATATCAACTTTCTGTAACGAAAGGGAAAATTTCGGTGCTAAGGTTTAAAAAACTTTAAATAGGTGAACTCTGATAGATGATAATGAAATTACTAATTACTATATTCTGGATGGAAAAATTTAAACAAATGACCTATATGCTCTACTTAAAAAACTGTGGCCGCTACGTAGGAATTTGAAAGAAAAAAATGATAAAATTACGAGGACGGTTATAATAATATTTTAAGTTAGATTGTCCCCGTCATAGTATCCATACCTCGTACTGTAACTCTCCAATCAAGCCTGTCCATGATCCATTCACCAACATACCCCATTCTTTATCAGCAGGTCCATCGGTGATCTCATACCTACAATTACATCATTACCAAAACGTAATCCAGAATAGGGGAAAACTTTCGAGGATAGTTTAACATCCTGAGCTCCCCATCTTGAGCCTCACCGCTGTTACTATCTACCTTAACCAATAGGCAGCTCCAAACTATGCATTTAGTTCGTTTCAAACCCGAGGTTCTGTTGGAAAATATTTTGGTACCACTAACAGTGATAGGCAAACTCCTACCAGGTATGGCTGTCGATATAGGTAAAACATTAGGATCATTTCTCTGTGTGTCATTACTGGCACTGGTTTGTTGACAAAAATGTTGTGATCCAGGTGCGATAAAAGAATAAATAATACGAATAATACTTAAGGACACATTATTGAAGATAAGATAAAGAGCTAACAGTTCTCACTATAATAGTTAAGTAATGGGCAGATTTAGCTCTTGCATAATGTATATTCAACAAAGTGTTTTATATGTGTTAGAAAGAGAATGACAAGCATCCGCTGTGCTGTAATCATCATTAAACCAAAGTAAAAAGCTGAACTTACGTAAAATTAAGAGAAAAAGACAGTTCTTCAAGGATATCCATACAGAAACCATCAAATGGTGTTGTATTGGTAATAAACGGGTGCCACTAGAATAAAAACATACCAAATTATAGTGTATGATTTTAGATTTAACATCATATTTCTCTCCTATATAATTTCAAAATCTGATCAACTTACAGATTGGGTAAATGAAATGAAATGAGGGTTTAACGTCCAACTGTTCTGCTCCTATACTGGTGGGCTAATAAAGGCATAAGCCATACAATGTGCTATCAGGGAAATTTTGGCCGAGCAGTGGCACTATGGAAACTACAAAAGGGTCTTTTACGTACAAGTCAATGCATACAAGGGATCTCGATTTTTCTTCCCATCAGAACGACTAGACAGCTGTCTTTGTTTCTCCCAATTTAGTTTATAAGTAATGAGAGTTTTTGAACTAGGCAATGTTTAGCCTTCAGATGGCACAGAGTTAATTCGAATTTTATCAGTTTTAGTGAATGACAGACTTACGGGTAATGTGGAGACTGTAAATTTTCTCTTATTTAAGCCAAAATCCAGATTAGGAAATATTTTATGATCAAGACTAAGTTCGCCGGTGACATCCACAAAACCGACATGATTTAGTCGTCTGCCGTCGGGTTTGCGCATTAATGTATAAATATCACTGTGCCAACACAACAGCGGATTGGTGAAATACTGAAAAATAAATTATTATTAATAATTTACGTCACTGGTGCAATATTTGTGACGTGTACAATACAACAGTACAACATAAGTTTGATGAGTCGTATCAAGAAAAATTAAACATTCCCCACACCGTGCCAGACACCCCTCACATGTGGGAACCTCGTAATCAGGCAATTTATCTCCGCGCGTTCTTATCAGCTCCGGGAATCATACCAGTGCCTTGCTTTTCCCCGAAAAATATTCATGACGTAATTCGATGCCGCAATAAGTGAAATACACATTATACTGGTCAGTAAATTCTGATTTTGAATATAAAATGCATTCCACTGAGTAAATTAGTCGAAATAAGTAAATGGACATTATAAACGGAGTATATTAGTTATGCTGTAATACCATGTCTCGATCCATGACAGTACTGTTGACAGTTGGCGCCAACTAAAAATGTATAGAAAATTAACTATTTCAATCTAATAAAAATTGGACAATCTCTGAATATTGTCGTTGCAATAGAATTCTGGTACAAAATACTACAAAAACGATTCAATTGACTGTATTCATTATTGTTTAATATTTACTTAGAAATAAACATGAGAAAACACGTAAACTGGCACCCAAATGGATCAGCCCCCGCGAAACGGCAATGTCAATAATATACGTCATACTGATCTAATATTACAAATATTACAAACAGCCAGAGGCCATTTTACCTTTATAAATAAATTCACTGTTTCATTTTGTAAGACTTCAAACTCCAATCCTTGTGTATAATTAAAATCGCCAACCTTTCTGAGTATTTCTTCTATTGATAACGGTAATCCCTGGATAGATATTACAAAGTGTCAAACAAACGCTATTGATCAATCATTGATTAGAATACAATTAATATTTAACTTAAATCTATATATATACACACAGCAACAAAATACATTATATTAGAGTCTGACTGGGTCATGGTTGTTTGTTTTTTTTTGTTTTTTTTTAAAAAAAAAAACAAATAAAAAACAAAAAAAAAACCCCCGTAGACATTTTTGTAATTCATGCATGAGCAATATTTGTTTAGTACGACTAGTGGGCGTAAAACTTGTCTTTTACCTATTATGTGCAATATCGGTTTAAAGAAGACAAAATCAGATGGCTATATATTGAAATTACAAAATAATACATGATTTACTTTTGGGAATAAAGCAATTTCAGACCCCCTCCCCCCAAAAAAAATAATTGTATAATTTATTAATATCAGTAAAGAAATATGTTTCATAAAGACAGAGAAATTGACATGGCGGCGAGAAAATCATTATCAACTTTTGTAAGCTGCCAAAGTTCCTATTTTGGCGTCCAATCAAAATTTAAGTGATCATAATACATATGATTATAGTTAATGTTACCGGAACTGAATATTTTGTGTTAGAATGCGTGACTGGGTTCGATATTATCTATAGACTCGATTGTTGACGATGTTTGCTTTGTCGAATTTCGTTCTTTACACGCTCAATATAATAAATATTTACAGTTCTTTTGCTTGGAATTGACAAATTGCTTAAAACACAGAAATGTAGGTCGAAAAGTATAACATTGGGTTTGATCTAATGGGATAATTCGATTAGTCATGGGACAAGCTCTATACTATTAAAATAAACCCAAAAATCGGATTTATCTTAACACTGGCCAACAAAGAGCCCCCCTCCCCAAGAGCAAAACAATTATTATTTAAAGTTAAGGTTGAATAATATAATGTATGATAAGTTTTCCCTCTGCTACGTTATTGCGTCGTGTGATTTATCTGTGTTTTCTTGTACAGATCTCATGTCATATCTATCGACATGCGTAATCGTTTTCTAATGTTTAGGAGATGCTGTTAGGGCAAATAGTTGTGCCCTGATATTTCGACAAGTTAATGCTTAAATAACATAAAAGTTACAACTTTACCTTCATCATTTCGTGTATAAAGATGTAATTAGATGGTGGATAGATAATAACAGCTACATGATCTAAATCAGTTACACATTTTTCTATAAACGACTTGTTCTCATCGGGTAATATAACTAACCAATTAGAGATCATACTAAATGATGCTTCTTTATGTCCCCTTTCTTTGTCTAAGTTGTCCGCCTGAAATAGTATATTCTAACTATTAAAGGTGTCTAAAAATATTTCCTATGAAGGTACAAAAATGAACCAAATCATGTCTCCATTACTTTTTATTATTTTTTTTTATTTAGGACGATTGGAACAATAATAATCACCCATTCATGGCTGATAGCATTGTTCCAGCATCAAGCACAAGGTACATGCAATGTGAACCTCTATCTTTTATCAGATATATTTATGTGCAGTCAGGTTGGGAATGGAAACCAATGAAGAAGTAATATAACTCGAGCGAGATAAAAGGTAAAAATAAATTCATTAACTTACGATTGTAAGAAGTGCCTTGGCTGTGTCAATAGAATTGAGTACAATGAAATGAGATGTGCGTTTTTCTAGTATTGTATTAGACGTTAATAATTCTTGTAGTTGCCTGGTATCATTAAATGTATCTAGATTATACATCAAAATATGAATACTAGATAAAGACAGAGTATCCGTGAGGATTTTCGCCTCTTTTTCTGTAGAAGAAAATAAGAGATGATGAATATATATATCCAGAATATTGTCAATGATTGAAAAATGATTGACTAAATGTACAGCAGTGTCACATCGTAAGAATATATATTTATGCATATTAAATTACAAGCGACATGTTCCTTATTCAAGGTACAAAATTATTTAGATTAATTATACATATTTCGATTTATTTATCATATTTCGATTAAATAATCGTATTTCCATTGGATAATCGTACTTTAATTAAACTTACACAACTATCTACTAAATTTACCTGTATCTCCTTCATAAAATACGAAAGTATGTTTCCAATCCAGTTTTTTAACTACAGCTGCCAGGGTCTCCACTTTTGAAATGGTGATCTGTGGCTCTTCACTTATCGGGTCATCTAGGTCTATCTCACAGTTTTCTATATTCTAGATTTGATGGAAGAACACAAATTATCTTTGATTATACACTTTACTTACATTAAGGTAAGGTTAAGAAAGAGATGCGCTTTAATGTCCGAGCTACACGAATCAGGTCATTTCGCGCAAAGGCTTTTAAATATACAGGGAAACTATCCGACGCTTTGTTGAGCCTTACCTGTGACGCGTTATCGGCCCCCTCTACATCCTTTTTGAGAGGACAAATGAGATAAATTGTTACTTTCACTTATGATTTTATGTTACATATATATAATACAAACATATAGTGATATAAACAAACATTTAATGAAATGTAAGTGGTGCGAACAAAACGCGCGTGATATAAAGTAATAATTTAATAAATTGTGAACAAAATCGCAGAATTTAATCACGTAAGGTGCTATTGTATTTACGATAAATAAAAATAAAACTCTTTCATTTCCAATTAAACAAGTATGAGGAATTGCCAATATTATTCTACCTCTAAATTCTCTTGGATATCTGTAAAACCACACATCAGGTAGCCAGCAAAAACGGAAGACCCTTTCTTCGGTTCAGACGACACAGATTGTCTTCCCTTGTAGAAAAGCACAGGCACGTTGACGTCATGTTGGTTCAACCCGTGTCCCACACAATTTGAAAATTCATCAGCAAAGATTAATAAATCGGTAATTTTGGATAAGCGTTTTGCTGAAACGGAAGAGAAATGAGCAAAACTGTTACAAAAATTTATAAAAATTCTAGATAAAGAGCATGTTGTTCTTAAAGCAGTGAATACGAACATCATAGGTACACCAAATATAGTAGGGTGACATTTCCGATTTGAGTAAAGCACCTAAGCAGAACTTTTTCTGGACACGGTCATCCAAAGATTTGGGGTTCTATGACAAGGTGGCTAATGTTGAAATGAACTACACATTTTCGAAAACTTAAAGATACATTATGGAAGATTTGGTAGTTCTCACTACAATAGTTAAAAACTAGCTGATGTAAAGGCAATTTGCTGAAAATCTTAGTGAATTGATCGATAAGACAAAACCTGTTATCCATTTAATCGGTAAATCACGAAGGAAAATTTTATAGCAAATCGAACTACAATCCAACAAAAATCTTATGCTAACCTCGACATCGAGAGTTGATTATGGTCTGGATAAGTTAATCAATGTCTAATTAATAGTTTTTATAACATTTCAGGCCTAAAGAAAGACCTACAATAGGCAGGTTTTGTTCTTGCATAATGCATGTTTAATCCTGAATACCGTCAATGGAATCAACAGTTGTATTTGTTCTAAGTAAAACACTATTTTAATTGTTAATGAAAGAAATCGTCCATAATTACTACATGGATTAGCAATGAATAATGAACTTATATATTCGTTCCCATGGCTTTAGGAATATAATTGTTCGAAGGAACTAATTAATGACATTATATATTTACAATTACTCAAGCTAAACTGCAACACAGTGCTAATGTACGGGATATGGACCAGAGATCTCAGTAAACGACAATGGGCGTTATCAATGAAATATTCACTCATTTTACCACTGCGTAATGGCCAAGTTATAACAGAGTACCACATGGGAAATATGTTGATAAAATAAGTGAATAACCTCACACTAACTATTATCTCTGATTTAATCTCTCATTTTATAATGGCCTGAAATCAATAATCTACGGTGGCTGATTTAGGACACGCAAAAAAGAAAAAAAGAAAAAAGGCGAGCGCTCGAGATTATTAAGTCGAGCGCTCGAGACAATACAACTAAACACGCCTCAAACGATGTTTTAACCAGATTAATTTTGTAATTTATTTAAAGATAAACTTGCAGAATAAAAATATTCATTTGTTCGTTTTTACAACCATCCAAATCTACATCAGTAGGAACTGATCATTGCCTAATTCACCCTGGCGCAAGTGGCGCGATTGTGCCGGGCTTCTGACCCCCATCCCTTGTTCTCTACTAGCTATTCTTATTAAATATAGGGTCCTTGCTGTGACAGGAAACCTAACGATACCGAATAAAACCACACGGTTGAGAAGGCATCTGTATCATCAAGTCGCATACGTTCACACCAGGGAGCGACCCGAAAACTACAAAGCTGGCTAGCTATCTCTTGAAGCGCGACATGCCCTCACACATCCCAGACCATTATATCTACCCATTCCAAGTTTATAGTCGCCTTCTCAATCGTGTGGTTTTACACCGTGTCCTGATGCCCCCCCCCCCCCCACAGCATGGTCCCCGAATGTCATAAGATAAAAGTTTTAAAATTTCCCGTAGGGTGGAAGAGGACGTTGAATTCCCAACTAGAATAAAGTGTAAGGACCGACATTGGACGGGTGAGTGTGGGTGTGTCGGGGGGTCTAAATGTAGAAGCCGGGCATGATCACGCCACTTGCGCCAGGATAAATCAGGCAATGATCAGTTCCTACTATGAAATACATGCACATAAACTTGTATCAGATCTGAGCTTCCAGATAAGAGGAAATTTCAGTCTCTCCTAGCAGAACTATAAAACTATATACAATTATTAATTCGCATAATATCATGCGATGTACTCCCCAATTGGAAAGGGGTGAGTGTAACGGGAAATATTTAGTGGAGATGACGAGCATGTGGTCGGGTTGGGGGATGAGCTCCGTCACTGCAGCTTTGAATGGGTTGTAAAAACGAACAAATGAATAGCTTTGGGTTGGCTGTAAAAACGAACAAATGAATATCTGTATTCTGCAAGTTTATCATTAAAAAAACACAAACTTAAACAGCTTAAAACATCGATTGAGACGTGTTCGGTTGTATAATCTAGAACACTCAACTTAATTATCGACTTAAAGTAGCTAAGCCTCTAACTCAATATCATTCAAAATCTTCAACTTTGTCAATTTAAATCAACATTGATGCTGTGGTCTTGATATCCAATATTTAAGACAAAATAAACGTTTTACCATTGGTATACGAATCGTGTACCATAGTGCGTTACAGCCCCAGTTCTAGCAAGAGACTAGAGGAACGAGGCTGGAATCATTGCACCATATCAAAGGGCACATGGAATAACCAGACGCTAGAAATTTGTATTAGATTGAAACTGCTAGCTTATTTCGCCGAACATTACTGATTTGAAATTAGAGTTAAAACGGAAACAACAAATGTAAATCAGTATAATATATACCTTCGTATTATAGTATTATATGTGTTGCAACCCACTTGTGTCAATTTCTGGGTCCCAAATGTAAGCGATTTAGCTCCTTTAACTATCTCGAGCGTCCGACTTAACTATCTCGAGCGCTCGTCTTAACTATCGCGAGCGCTCGAAATAATAAGGTTTTTTTGTGTCTCCCAAAGCAGCCACCGTAATAATCAATATATCTTTTAAAGTCAATCAACCATATCGTAAGTTCACGTCATACAATATCTTTACATGTGTTCTATCCATGCCATTAATAAAACGTGTAATAGATGTCATCTATCTAGATAAAGAGGATTTATTAATAAATATTGTATGTGTTTATTAATCATTATATCGGGTGGTCCAGAAACAAAACGAGTACATTATCTTATGTGGAATAATTTAAAAAAAATAAGGTGCCTATATGATTAAAATTCCCACATACGTTACCATCTGAGTATTTGACAACCACACATTAAATTTCAGGTCCACCGCTTAAATAGTGTTACAGTAGTATATGAGTAATGTCTTTTTACCGGACTAAAGCCAGGCTGACACTTAAACGACTTTTGGCCACGATTTTGTCGTGCCCATCAGTGTCCACATTGACACGAACTGGCATGACGAGTTCACGCATAGTTTGCGCATTGCTTACGCACTTCCCGCATTGGCACGACGAGTTTGCGCAAATCGGACGGTGTCGTGCCGACTCGAGTCGTGCCAATGCGTGCCACGGAATCGTGCAAGTGTCAGCCTTGCTTAAGAAGTAACACGAAACACTCTCGACATAAGTTAGCAGTGGGAGGACCCGTTGACTCAATGACAGGCTTTTTTATACAACACGCACGTACTAACCACTCAGCCATCCACTTGTGTCCTATATAAGTTGGGGGTGGGGTGGATGGCTGAGTGGTTAGTACGTGCGTGTTGTATAAAAAAGCCTGTCATTGAGTCAACGGGCGTGGTTTCGAATCCCCTGTTGTACGTGACAAGGAGTGGGGTCGCCTGTCCAGCCCCGTGGGTTTCCCCCCGGGTCCTCCCACTGCTTAAAACCCCTACGCGCAAACGAATCAGTGAAATAAAAGTAAACCATATGTTAGTCACGAAATGACCTGGTTTGTGTCGAGTGGACGTTGAACCCATTTCTCTCGCTCTCCCTTAACAAGTGGTGTAATATAGCCGATTCAGGTCCACAGAGTTTGGCCACCCCAGACTTTACTTTTTAAAAAGATGAAGTTATGAATTATTAAATTATATAATGCGTGACTGAATTTGATATCGATATGAAACAGTTTACCACAGACTTTATCTTAAAAAAAAGTATCAGTGGTAGCCATGAATTTGAATCCGATGAATTTCGCCACCTCGAAAATTGTTAATAAAGGACACACGAAGCCCTTTATGGAAAATGACATGACGGATACGATGCGGGAAAAATGAACGGAAAGAGACTTCTTGCTGGAAAAGGCTCTTACGGACAAGACGGGGGACATATTGGCCATTTGTTATGTAAACTGATTTGCGTGTGATGAGATTTCTCAGTCCGGTAACACCTGATTTGATTTTCTTTATTAAAACTCGTAAATGTTAACACTATCAAATAAACTCTCAATTTGAAACAAGGTGTCTGGAAAATGCTCTTTTTTGAGTGAAGCCTGTGTCCCACCCACTGTTGTTTTTTAATATGTTGATAGATGTGTATGGTAGGCGGGTTTGTTCTCTGGGTCACTGTTCGTTTATTTTTGATATACTTCTAAACTTACTCCTAGAACTATTAGAGATGACTGTCGAAAATGAATTTTGCTAAATTATAAATGAAGGTAATTTATTACACCATTAACATTATGATGTACATTATTATAACATCTTTAAGTTTAATATTGTATGTATCCACCATAATCTATTATCTCGTGCTATATATTATTCATAAATATAATCTATTAATTTCATGCATATATTGATCTCCTGGTAATTGATGAAAACAGTATTCCAGTTTTAGTTATTACCACAAAATGTCTGTATAGTGTCTAAAAGGTGTTGTATATACAGATTATTTCTGGTCCCAAATATATGATATTTCATTTACTTGTTGTCACATGTTAATTATGTTTCATTTAAATTGATCTTCTTGTACTACATTAACATCTGACATTATTGTCTTTGTTGTTAATGAGGGGTGGAACCTGGATTCTTTGCATGATGAGGTTTGTCAGGCTCAAGTTATGAAAATTTGACAGTTGACAATGCATGATGCCCCAAATTACGTAGTATATATACACATTGAACTTCTTTATCATGAATTAATTGGATTACGTTGTGATTCAATTTCACTGATGCAAAGCATTCATTGTGATATCACACACGTCTATATCATTATTTCGTGCTTTGAATGACAATCCCATCCCATCCCACCATCTGACGATGAAGGATAAATCACACGATGGTGACACTTTTCTCATAAAGTGCTATTTTACCTTTTTTTTATGTAGCTGGCCAGAGTGGGGTTGCCCCCGCCCCACAACTGATATGGCATTCGGATGATGTAATGTTATTCACCAGTCAAATTGCCTGTATTGGTATGACGTTTCTTTTTGTGATGAAATCAAAAATACAAGCGTATTGGGATGGATGTAATGGGGGTTTATGTTGTTATAGTCTGTTATAGTTGTTAGAAAATAGGTCGGGGTGGAATGTTGCGTAAAATCAGAAAATACGAAACGAAATTGTAATCTAAAGTAAATTAGATAGTTAGCCGAGATAAAAGATAAAACGGGTAGTAATTGTTGTAAGATTTTAATACATGTACCGGAAATGAAAAGAAACAGATTACTTCCCTTTTAAAGAGCGGTCTCAACAGACTGTTATATTTTTTGTGCTATTGCCAACTTCAATTTTGGTCAAAGGCCACGAGATGTAAACAGGACTAAGGCTAATCGCAACCCTAACAGTAACTCTGGACCAAGAACTAATGCTTACCTTAACCCTAACATACAACTTCACAAACAATAACCCGCTCTAACCTTATTTACATCTCAACGACCTTAAAAAAAATTGAGGTGGCCTTAACAAATAGATTCAGCCTTAAACAGACACAAAACAGACGGAAATTAACGGATTCATTTTACAGCAATAATATCCATCCACCCATAGATAGATTGATCGATCCTACCCAAGAGCAGTGTTTACGTTATTAATTTCTTACCTGCTTGTATTACAGAAAAACAATTCTCTCTGTGTAGTAATGACCATATAATATCAACACCTATATCCTCGCCCCATTTAGCTGTATGTTTCACATAATTGATAACTGTATCGTTGAGCTTTTCTGATGAAGAAGCAGATCGTTCCAAGGCGCCTTTAAATAGAAAAAAAAGCGATAAGTAATAACCGGATTAATTTTTCTTAACAAGCTTTAGATTGATTGAACTGTATACTTAAATATTAAATAATTAGAAATCAATAATAACAATGATATGCCAAAGTAAAACAATTTGTATATGGCAGATATCCATTAGTACGACTTACATTAAGATCACAATAATATCGAAAAATAAAATAGAAAAATTGGATGGTAGGTATCCATTAACAAGCAAACGATCAAGGCTGTTAACGCACACAGCCATTTTTTTTCCTTTTAGAAATTATACATTGTCAAGAAATAATCTTGAATGAAGAGTTTGAAGAATTTTATATCTCGATGGCAAAACAAATATTGAATAAAGATCTAAATTCCTTAATTCATCCACACACGGAGAACGTTGCTGTTCAGTATGCAGGAGAATAATTAAATAGTCCACGGGTATTTTTTGTAAGAATGAAATATCATAAAATCTTATGGAATAGAAACACCCCGACACTATCGTGGTTTTAGGCTTTGTCTGGATCTTGAAAAATAATTTTTCCATGAATGCCACTCTGAAGTCGCGTACATTGTAGCAAAAGTATTCTTTTTACGTACCGGAGCAGGACGTTAAACCCCTTTCATTTCATTTCTTTTTACGAACCCCATAACACATATGTCGTAGAGAAATAGAAGGTTTTGTATTTCACAGCTTATAAAATACAGGGCTAAATGAAGAAATCACAGAACTAAATGATGAAACCCTGGAATCAAATGCAGAACGAAATGACGGAATCAAAGAATCAAATGCAGTTATAAATGATGATATCGTAGAATCAAATACAGAACTAAATTATGAAATCAGAGAATCAAATACAGAACTAAATAATGAAATCAGAGAATCAAATACAGAACTAAATAATGAAATCATTTATTCAAATACAGAACTTGATGGTGAATTTATAGAATCAAATACAGACCCGAATGCATGGAACTTAATAATGAAATCAAAGAATCAAATAAAGAACTAAATGATGAAATTAAAGAATCAAACACAGAGCTAAATGATGAAATCGTAGAATTAAATAAAGAACTATATAGAACTAAATGATGAAATCGAAGTATCAAATTATACCGAAAAAATGATTGAATAAAAACCGTAGTATGTGTACTTCAAAATGATGCTGTTGGACTTGAGTCAGAAGTGGGAGAAATTGAAACTTGGAATAGACTGGAAATGAAGACATCGGATAGGAAGATAAATGAATACAGACGGGTGGTAAACAAGGCTGATGGTATCGAAATGCTTGGTACTTTAAATTTGGGCGATGAAAACCAGAGTTTTTGAAAATAAGACAGAGAATGGATAAAGATTTGTCCGGGTTTTAAGAAGAGTAGGAAAAGGACTTATAAGAAGAACTGTGGAGTTTTTTTTAGAAATGTATAATATTAACTTTGTTAATGTATAATAATTATTACCCCTTAGCCATTATATAAGTAATGGTTCCTGAATATAGTTTTGCCTATACTTATACAAATATATAATATTACTCTTAAGCAAAATATGATACATGAGTACAATAGTTTCTCTCTATAACATATAACACTGTATTATTCTATTAACGATGTAAGAGCTATATCTGCCTATTACAAAGCTATCTATTGGCCTCAAATGTAATATATGAATTATTAATTAAAATTTATTCGCATGACAATACCATTATCAACTCTCCAGATCATCAGGTGTTCAAAATGGATAATCAGGACTTTGTTTATTATTCTTCAAACAATGACAAGTTCGCTAAGAATAACGTAATTTTATTGATTGAAATGTTCAATATATTATATTTTCATTATCTATTTTTAAACTATTATAGCGAGAATATGTAGCACCATGGGCCTTTCTGCCATTATCAAAACCGGTCGCCACTTCCTACGTATGACCCATGCATCCTTTCTTACTACATATTTTGGTAGCCTTGTGATCGTCTAGAATTTGTCTCTGGATGTCTTCGTTCTCCTTAACGTTGTGTATTACTTCTTACTGTTTTCTGAAGACGTTTGTCTTACAAGAAATAACAATGCAACAGTTCGTTTTTTTACATGTTATATATACCAAGCTGGGTACATACATGTAGATACAAGCATAGTATAGATTACAGTACTAACGGGTGGTAAACAAGGCTGATGGTATCGAAATGCTTGGTACTTTAAATTTGGGCGATGAAAACCAGAGTTTTTGAAAATAAGACAGAGAATGGATAAAGATTTGTCCGGGTTTTAAGAAGAGTAGGAAAAGGACTTATAAGAAGAACTGTGGAGTTTTTTTTAGAAATGTATAATATTAACTTTGTTAATGTATAATAATTATTACCCCTTAGCCATTATATAAGTAATGGTTCCTGAATATAGTTTTGCCTATACTTATACAAATATATAATATTACTCTTAAGCAAAATATGATACATGAGTACAATAGTTTCTCTCTATAACATATAACACTGTATTATTCTATTAACGATGTAAGAGCTATATCTGCCTATTACAAAGCTATCTATTGGCCTCAAATGTAATATATGAATTATTAATTAAAATTTATTCGCATGACAATACCATTATCAACTCTCCAGATCATCAGGTGTTCAAAATGGATAATCAGGACTTTGTTTATTATTCTTCAAACAATGACAAGTTCGCTAAGAATAACGTAATTTTATTGATTGAAATGTTCAATATATTATATTTTCATTATCTATTTTTAAACTATTATAGCGAGAATATGTAGCACCATGGGCCTTTCTGCCATTATCAAAACCGGTCGCCACTTCCTACGTATGACCCATGCATCCTTTCTTACTACATATTTTGGTAGCCTTGTGATCGTCTAGAATTTGTCTCTGGATGTCTTCGTTCTCCTTAACGTTGTGTATTACTTCTTACTGTTTTCTGAAGACGTTTGTCTTACAAGAAATAACAATGCAACAGTTCGTTTTTTTACATGTTATATATACCAAGCTGGGTACATACATGTAGATACAAGCATAGTATAGATTACAGTACTAACGTTAATCCCGAACCCTAACCAGCCAGATAGAAACTGTTACATCAAGCTGCTGTCTCGGAATTCAGGTGGTAATCTTTCTGGAATCTAAATGAAGTATGTCTTAAAGGTTTAATATAATTTCTTTTATAACCCTCATGGATATCATGCACAGCTGTGCGTGTTCATGACCCTGAATTACAATACTAACTAAAGTGATTCTAAGTACTAACACTAGCCAGCCAAACTCGCTGGGTGAGTTTTCTGCTGTCTAGGAACTCAGATGGTAACATCTCTGGAATCTAAATGCAGTCTATCTTAAAAATCTACAATGACTTCTTTTAAAGGATTCAATGATATCATGCAGAGCGGTGCATGTTCATGACCATGAACCTGTGCAATTAACGATATGACTGGTTAAATTAAGCAAAATGACGCAATAGGAAAATTTCCAAGCATGTGAAATCTCGTGGTATTTTATCGACACATGGTTTTTTTTATGTGTCAACCTGTCAATTATATTTTTAGTGATATTTAGTAAATACTACATATATGTGAACCTACCAACTTGCCAAAGATATTAATTAATGAAATATAAAGTCACCTTATTTCTGTAATCATTTGTCTGTAAATTGAAAACAATATCGCCACGACGATATTGCTACAAACCCTCAACTCACAGGCACTTGAAGGGATTAAAATAAATTAAAATAAAACTTCTTACCACTGCTTAATACAAGAATACACGGTAAGTCAGACGCCATCTTTGTTTTGACTGATTTACCATGTATCGTCTGATATCATCTCACAATACTCACTAGTTCTAACACTTCATGTCATTTTTATTGCTAACGACACTTTATTTGATTATTATTCACCTTCCGATGTAATTAAATTGGTCATTTAACACTGTTATTGATAACAAATCAAACTTGAACCCCTATCATTTATCGACGATCAACTTCCCGAGACCGGAAGTAACCCGTTTCGTAGACTTTATCACGTGATAGAACTTACGAATCGAGGCCGCTGTTGAGCGAGACTTGATCACCCAGTTCCTATGCACATATCGAGTAATGATAGGTTTATAAAGGGACTGGGTGATACAGACTTCTTTTGACCCTTTTTCGGGTTACTTCAGACGATACATGGTAAATCAGTCAAAACAAAGATGGCATCTGACTTACCTTGTATTCTTGTATTAAAGGGACAATAACATTCTTGCTGGCTTGGTAGCTCCAGAAAATAAATAATACCCTTATTCTAAGTACTAGATGTTTAAATGTCCTACCTGTTGTGTAAATTATCCATTACAACCTATTTTATTTGTCCAGAGGGTTCGAAAATATTTTAAAATCCAAGTCACATTTGAAAAGGTTTACGTTAGACTTTTCAAATCAATTGGTTGAATTTTTCCAATTTTTTAAATTAGGTGTGTTAAGATGAAATTTATATCATCTTTTAATTGGAATATTCTAAAATAAAACGATTTTTTGACCAGAATGAAGATTGGGACATATTTTTCAGTTACAACAAGAGTGTTATTGGGGCTTTAAGCAGTGGTAAGAAGTTTTATTTTAATTTATTTTAATCCCTTCAAGTGCCTGTGCCTCAACTCTATATCAAAATCGTACATAATGCATTTTCATTAAATGCTTATATTTTATTCATTCATTTCCGTTTTATTTTTTTGTTTTGTATTTTTTTAAAAAAAAAACCCAGAATAAATCAAACGAACAAAAATTATGGGAAAATAAAATAAAACCAAGTAAGAACAATCCAAACCCTTAGTCAAAATTCTATTAAAACGGTCGAGGCAAAATAGTGTAATCAGCAAATGGACTGTTCGCCGTGTACAAAATACACGATAAACAGTGGTAACAGGTGTCCAGAAGAGTAAGCTGAGGTGGCCAAAGAGACGAGAATCAAGCCCATATTCAGATATGGCAACTTGCGATTCCGAGTTTTCTGGACGAACTCTTTGTTATCGATTATTTATCGATGTGTAAGGGCCCACGGGGACTAATACGCCTTCTTTATTTCTCCCACCTACTTGTCGGATACAATTAAATAAATAGCAATTAAAGATGAATCAGTACCATCTGACAATTAGTAATTAATAGAAAAACTGAAGGTAAATATAGAGATACATATAAGCAATAAAACAAATATGTGTCGAACAAAGTGATAATATTGTTTAATACACACCATATATGGTCATTCATTCTGATCAACTCAGATAATCTTACCTCTAATGCTAAATTGTTTTCGCCAGTCTGGTTTAAATACGGGTCTATAATTCGCTTGTTTTTTATACTTTCCATTATAAATAATATAAAAAAAACGAAACGAAATGGGATCTGTATTTTAATTAGATTGTACTTTTCGCGTATTTGAATAGTTGTATGAAAGGGGCTCCGAATAATAAATTGAATAGGTTAAGGTTAAACAACTGGGTGACGACGAGAAGTAGGCTATAAAGTAGGTATTTTGCAAGATTCAAGTTTCGCCCAGTCATCTCGTGCACATATAAGCCCAATTAAATAGAATAATGCTGATGTAAAACGGTGCCCATACGAAATATTTAACCAAAGAATGGTAATCGTCCAGCCATAATGGCTGACCCATATATACATGTAGTCTCGGTCACCCAGAACCTCCTAGTCTTCAACGCACGGAAGGTCTGGGTCGGTTCTCAATTTTTGACGAAAATTACTGGATAATCTACCACATAAAAAAACAAACATTTGGTTACGCATGAGCAATGGAACCTTTTGGCTAAAAGTCTCGGTAAGTGCTAGATCTTATGAAGCCGGGTCGATTTTGCTACATTCTATAAAGCGTGGTTGAAATATTTCCCACAATTCACTTGGCACATCTATTATTAGAAACACAATAGAGACAATGAAGAATTAAGAAGATTGTGAGAAGCTATACGTCTGATCCATGACGAGAGAAAATTACCATTTCAATTGAAACCTTTACAAACAAAATTTTAAAGAGTGTCATCGTTGACAAGCGAGCTGTTACGTGGTAACTTAAAAGACTGGATAATCCAGACAACGACCTATTTTCCGTCAAATTTTGAGGACCCATCCAGACTAATATTCGTAGAATATTTGTATGGATATGATAAGAGACTAATATACATGTACTTTCTATATAAGAAAGAGTGAGTTTAATTTCACTCCAGAGAGCATAGAGCGGTTCGAGTTTGGAGCACCATACCCTTAGAGGACAGGATAAAGATATCATTTCAATTTCAGAGACTCTAGGAATAACATAATGTAGAACTACCAAGAAGTAGATGGCTCTTGCCACGTTTCAGCCGTTAGTTCCGGCCGTTACATGTATGTAAACTAATTGTAATTGGATGTTTTTGAAGGGATCTGGGTTTAGTTTAAACAATATTTGATTTATTTGAAAACAAGTGAGCAACAGACAAAGTTTATTATATACGTTCTTTGTCAATGGAGAGGGGTGATACGGGCTTACCCTTTTCCTAGATCCTATTCTTATGTTATAAAATGAAAATATAGTTTTTAAAAGAGATAGCCACACTCAAAGCATGAAATTACGCCTAAAGTCAGGCGCAGACGGGCAACTTTTTCGAGCAACTTTCCGGCAACAGTGAAATCGCTGGTCGTTGAAAGAAAAAATCGCTCGTCTGCGCCAACGGGCAACAATAGTTTCCTGCTGTTGCTCCGAGTTGCTTCTCGTTGCCAAATATCAAACATGTTTGATATTCGACAACAGAAAATCGCTCGTCGCCGAGAAATTGTTCATCTGTTGCTTCAAAATTGCTCGTCTGCGGCGGTAGGCGACAACAGGCAAAAAGCAACTGGTTAACTGTCCAATCAGCGAGCGCTCTACTGTCATGTGATACTTCAAGATGGCGGCGTCGGAATAGCTAACAATATTAACATGGTCCGTGGAGATGGAAGACATGTTGGTGGAAATGTGGGCTGAGCGGTCAGTATTGTATGATGTAAGCTCAGCCGAGTATTCGGATCGTGCAAAAAAACATGGCTGTCTCAGTGAACTGGCCTTTCACTTCGAAACGACCGGTAAAATATATTTTTCTCCGGTAGGCTACTCGGTAGTGGTCATGAAACTAAAAGTCAAATTCAATTAATTGTTTTGTAAGTTAATTATAATAATCTGATCAAGTTGATTTATTGTAATATTGTATGTACGACGCCATTTTGAATGATCACGTGATATCGGCATTCCCGATAATTTCGGGGGAAAAGTTGCTTCTCGTTGCCAGTCAGCGCACATGGGAGACCTCGAGTTGCCCATTGCTCGGAGTTGCCAGTAGTTGCCTATTGCAGCAACAAGCGACGAAAAGTTGACCGTCTGCGCCAGGTTTATGCAACAACTATGCCTCAACAACCGCTCATCCAAAAGTATTACTACATGACATTCTAATGTCTATCGTGTTCACACTCTTCTCCAGACAGAAAGTCACAGATTGCTAAAATTACAATGTTTCATCCAAATTTGCTGAAAATCACAATGTTTAACCAAATTTGATGAAATTACAATGTTTTACACAGATTTGATGAAAGGTACAATGTTTCACACAGATTTGAAACAAACATAGGGTTATAAGGATAGCCACGCAAATTATGACCAAATTTGATATTTGAATGGAAGGTAGCAGAATGCTGAATATCAATAGGGTTCGTGGTCTCATGACCACGCTATAATAATTTTACATTCCACATTGAATGCTCATAGCGAGTAGAAAGAGTTCAGTTCTCTATAATTCAAGCAATACAATACGACAACACTAAATATAGCGTCCAAACAGACAAGGTTTTATTGACGGATTTGATAATAGTATGGACACTGTTTCCAGCGGGAAGGTTATTCCAATGAGATGCTGTACGTTGGAAATTATAATTGGAAATCATTTCTTGATCGAAGGTTTCTAGAGGGTAAATGATCTTTAAACAAATTCTGAGAGATACACATATTATGTGCTGTTTTGTGAAATATAATTTAAATTCAATACATTCATTGATACGAGGCCAATGCAGAGAGGGTAAAACCTTTAGATCACGAAACAATCCTTGCCGATGAATTTTGTATCGGTGGAAAGCATTTTAGTTATCTTGATGTTATCCAGATAACAGACTATATTTATAGTAGTCCAAAAGGCACCTACCAGAGATTCAGACTACTGAACTTGTGTTCCGAATGCGGTAATAACTTGTTTTTCAGAGAAAACTAATGTGTGTTTCCTTGATGAGTTTGTGTCCATGGCGACACCAAGATTTTTAAAAGAAATTGAAAGATTACAATGCTACATTGGCAAATACGCCATATTCACACTTTTACGTCTGCGAGGAGGACCAATCAATATTGCTTCTATTTTGAGCAGATTGTTTGTCATCAAGCTTTTTACTTCGGTTACACATGTTTCCTGCATTTTTGTACAAAACAACTGACATTTATTCAAAGGCGTTTTATAGCAGAAGCGCTGGAGGCGCAAGCCTCCTCGCGCAAAAAATTAAACGAGATGAAAAAATAAAACGGGAGAAAAATGCTAAAACCGATGAGAAAAATGAAAATATACTCTATAGAAGGGTCCTAAAGGCAGGCAAGAAGGCTCCCGTCTGACAAAAGGGACCCTCTGGCCAATGGAAAGGGCCCCGAGTCCGAGTCAATCGTTTTCTATACACTGCTACTGTCGAATCCACTACTGAACATTGCGTAATTTTGTCGATCATGGTTACAAATTGCTCGTGTTAGCGTTCCTTTTCCGCCTTGTCGCGGATTAAAAAAATCACTTGCGTTTTGCTATGGGGCAAGATCGCATGGGTGCACCAACCCTTTTGTGCATTGGAGCTAATCTTCTGAGATCATCAAAACGTTCGCAAGCCGCAAGGCTAGAAAGGATCATGTACCGGTAACATCCTTGAACTTTCTTCAAATATTATTTGAAATCCACCATATGCCATTCATTATTATTAATATTTGATTACAGCTCCCGGTACGAACAAGTGATTTGTTTCGCATTCAGGCTTCAGACGAGTATCGATTTAGTCCCCGGCCCTAAGATTAAATGGCCCTAAGATTAAATTTCTCGACCTTCGGTGGCCGCGGCAGAGAACCCCCCGAGCCCAAGCGAAAGAGAGCCCTCAAAATATTATAGCCTCCGTCATGATAAACCTTAAAACGCCACTGCATTTTTTTTTTAACAAAGTAAGACCATAATCAGCTGTCGATGGCATCAGATTTGAATTAGATTAGAAGGATTTCACATTTAAACATTTAATTTAAAAAATAAAAATGGAAAATCTTACATAATGTATCTTTAATGATCTAGTAGGAGCATCAGCACTTTACTAAGTGGGTTAGTGTACATGTAAAATACATGGGAAAACTCACAGGTATGAGTGATTATGTCAGAGAAAGAATGTTTTCTATCACTCTCCGTCTTCTAGCAATAAGATATAACGAAAACCAAATATAGATCCTTTTGCATGAGTAGGTTGTGGTTACCAAGTAGTGCCAATGCAACATAAAATGGGCCCCAATACCGATTCTTTGGGAAAGCCACGGGTTTGAGTGATTTAGCCTCTATCGGGTTCTGATAGCTCCAGAACTGAAAGTTGAGGAACGCTGAATTTGAAAGAATCCCTTAAAAATTCTAGGCTCTATCGCGTTCGCAAGGTTTTCCTGAACGCCACGGGTTGTTGAATATCCGAAGGTCGCATCGATATAATCCTTTTAAAAACTCTTGCCTCTATCATGTTCACAGGCTTTTAGACAAAGTTGCGGAGCTCGGGTATTGAAGGTAGCAAATTTGAAAAACATATATTACAAACTGCAGCTTCTATCGCGTTCAAAAGGTTTTCGGAAAAAAAGAGATAACCCTGGAAAAAAAGGTCGCGTAACGATGAAAATCGATGGAGTTTATCCTCCCCCCCCCCCCCCCGGTTAGCTTCCCACCATTGTTTTCGGAAAGAATTCGTTAGAAGAATCAGTCGAAACATGCAACCTTTTTTGCTACGGACCGGCGGATTGGGTGAAAACATAATAATCCACATGTGTGCGTATAAAAATTAATGTAAATCTTACCTATCTTTATCAACTTGCTGTAACTTTGAACGTCAATATGAAATGACGTCAGCAATATCCATACAAATGCCACAGTGGTAAGCATGTCTAATTAGGCTATAACCGGACCTGTGTCCTAAATACATAACGAGGGCCTTGTGAATTATCTGGCTTTGTCATTCCTTGTAATACATGTATTATGTGGTCAGGACGATATCCGGCCTTGGTTTGTTGTTTTATCTATAAAAAAAAAATTATAATTATTAAAATTGTGAATTAAAAGAAAAGCTGATTCAAACATAGATCGATCCTATATTGTGTCCTATATGGTTTACTTATCCTCATTGGTAGTGGAGGTCATTGAAATTATATAAAAAAACGAAATATAGATCTGTATTTTAATCAGATTGCTTTACCTGTCATTTGAAAAATAAGTTTTTGCGCTTGACATGACAATGAGAGAACATTCGTATGCACCCGGATAAAAGTCGAGAATTAATCGATATTATACTAACATATTCCCCGAATATAATACACATTCTTCAACTAGAAATAACATTGACTTCAGTCGAAATAATAATACTCAGACGTCCATATCAGGTTTAAGTGGTCAAAGTCTCCAGAAATTGTTGTAAAATGCATAGGCCTACTATAATTATAAAAAAAATGAGCTTTTTATAAGATGGTGTTTCTACCTACCAATCCATTATGCGTAAATTCAACATGGCACGTATACCGTGATGATATAATTACCGTAAAACATATGACATTTATAACCCTAATGTATAAGAAACGTCATAATCACAGAGTACAGAATAATAATATAAATAAGAAAATAGTCCAGAAAAAAAGGCTGAAAATTTATTTTTAAATAGGTAGAGCAAAATCCGAAGAAAGCAATATGATCTGCAGATGGCCGTAATTGGTGAATATTAATCATTTTTGAATCAATATGCCTTTGGTCAGCCTACTTTTAATGTTTAGTGTCTGAAAAACTACATTTGCCATTTGATCTGGAATATTGAAGCTTTAACAAAATTGGTCATAAATACAATCTCGCGTTGAATTTGTATATAAGCTTATACTTATTGTGGTGGTATGATGGACCAGGAACGGAGTATGACGCCATCGTCGTCATCTTGAAATTGCGACATCATAATCATTATCAAAATTCTAAGGTCGTCTATTGATGTGCAATTGTTCAGGGAATTGGCGTACCAAGTTGAGTGGACTTACTTTGGTAAGCACCATCTAAATAACAACAACGGCGCAGAGCACCCTCTAAAGAACAACAAGGGATTTGTCCATACCACATAATATTTCTGCTTTCGTCATTTTACACATTTAAAATATTTTCTATTATAGAGGAAGACACATTATTTAAGATAAAAGGTGCAATAGAAATAGTTATATTATATTTACCTAACATTAACATCAACGTTTATATCCGTCATCCTGATTACTAAAAACCTTTTAGGTGCGTAATTATCGAATGGAAAGTTTCAGACGTGTTGAAGTAATGTGAATACCAATGCTTATTGCAGAAATAATCAATATCCGCTTTCCTCAATATCATACATTAAATAATACTATATCAACAAACACGGCATAAAATATTATGGTCTTTAATATTGTTCGACCAAAAGTGAATTATAGAATGTTATACAAAAGGTTAAAATGTGAAGGCTTTTGGAAACCGGTATCACTTGGATTATTCGACAAATCATGCGAAGTTATTGCCCATAACCGGAAAACTTAATAAATGCTTTATGCGTAAATGAGAATTGTCTGTTGACGATCGCTTATCACGCGCCACTGTAGCACTGTCGTCGTTGCGACATTGTTTTCAATTTATTGATAAGAAATAGTGAAATTAATGATGGCATGATGATATGGTATTAATTAATATCTTTCGCAAGTCAGTAGATTCACATATGTAGTATGTACTAAATATCACTGAAAATATAACTACAGGTTGACACTTAAAAAAAGAGTTAGAAACAAAACATATGTGTCAATAAAATACCACGTGATTACACGTGCATGGAAGTCTACATATTGCGTCATTTGGCTTAATTTAACCAATCATATTCTTAATTGCACAGGTTCATGGTCATGAACAAGAACCGCTCTTCTTTAAAAGAAGTCACTGTAGATAAGACAGACTGTATTTAGATTCCAGAGAGGTTACCATCTGGGTTCCTAGACAGCAGAAAACTCGCACAGCGAGTTTGGCTGGCTAGTGTTAGTATTTAGAATGACTTTAGTTAGTATTGTAATCTATACTATGCTTGTATGTATCCAGCTTGATATATATAAAACGTAAAAATGAACTGTTGCATTGTTATTCCTGGTAAGACAAACGTCTTTAAAAAACAGTTAGAAGAAATACACAACGTGGAGCAGAAGAAATACAACCAGAGACAAATTCTAGACGGTCACAGGGCTACTAAAATAATAATATGTAATAAGAAAAGACGTATGGGTCGTACGTAGGATGTGGTGACCGGTTTTCAAAGGTCCACTCTCCGCGTCTGACAAAAAGACCTATGGCGCTACACCACGTCAATTTTCTATAGCAAGTAAATCTAATTCGGAATGACTTTACGGCGCAGATAATGGGTATAAAATCAACCTGATTAGAATACAGATTTATATTTCCTTTCGTTTTTTTTATATTTTCTATGGTCTATTTTACATGAAGATCTGACAAGTTGTACTCGGAGGTCCTGTCAGGGGTCGCACGAGCGGCTTTTTGCCCTATGACGTTATTGCCCCATGATGTAAGTCCATCAGCGTTGACGTTTGTAGTGGTTTACCCACAGTTCCGAGCATAGCATGTCAAGATGTCGCCGTAACAGGCTGTTTCATTGGCTAATCCATCATTTCACCAGAAACGTCGGTTTTATAACAAAACTTCCAGATCCTAGTGTATTAAAGACAAGTAAAACGAAATATTGAACTATAAAAAACGAAGCGAAATATGATTTGTGTTTTAATCAAATTGGTATAAAATGTGACCTTTAAAAGCTAGAGCCAGTACAAATTCTACAGTTCTATAGAAGAAGTAAAGATGCCCAGGTTTGGCGAAGGAGTGTAGTAGAGAGCTATGACTCGAAGGTTTCTTTGCCATCACACAACCATCCAGCAGACAGTATTAACAAAGAGAAGGTCGCAATCTGCTGTTACTGGTAATACGGCTGTATGGGTCCATCGGGAGAGCTGGCATAGTTAATCGTTCAATGCATGCCAGAAGACCTTACGTTGGACCAATTCTGACTCAGCACCGTTACTGAGAATTCATTTCCATCCCGTGTATCAACGTTTCACTTTGATATGACGCCCGTAATGACCAACCTACAATCATTCCAAAAATCACGTTTCAAATCAATGGTGCGTCTCAATATATTTGACCCGAAAAATGCCGTGGTTAGCCGAAATCCGTCCATAATAATATATTTTTCAATAAAAGATAAAAATGTCAATCGATGGAGATATTCTGGTGTGTAGGCAGCTGCGTGCTACTCGAACCAGACACTCAATACGTGAAGAGGCTAAAACTCTTTGATAAGCACACTTGTCTTAAATTGTTATAATTTGACCATGTCCAATATAACTGCAACGTGAAATTTTTACCAAGCAGCAGGCTGGGGGGAATACTGGTTATGATTATGATTTCTAATGTCAAATTAGCGACGTTCAATTCAATAAAAATTAATATGGGGTCTAAAGCAATGGTTACACAATACATCGCTTTAAACAAAACAGCAGATATCCAGCTTGACCCAGATCAGTTCGAGTTAAAAAAAGGTGAAGAATAATTAGTTTCAATCCATGGACATAACGGTTCAAGTTGCATAATATAAATAGATTACCATTTGAAAATAAGCTTTCAGCCCTTACTTTTGGTAAAATTAAATATGGACAATGACTTAAGTCGAACTCCAGTGCTATGAGTTTGCATTTTGCAGGTAGCAGATATGTTTAACAAAGAATGAATGCCTGGTGAATTCATTGATTTCTCTTACCCATTAACGTTTCTCCAGTTCTTACCAAATATTATAACAGAATCATTGTTTACCTTGATATACATATATATATATATATTCATATTGTATTATTATGTAAACAAACTTCAATCAACCATCAATATCTTATACTTTTACAGTAAATAATTTGATAGAAGCAATTGTCGATTCATTTTGTCCTCATTAAAACGTGTATGCTAATTTCAATAATGGTATACAAACAGAAAACTACAAACCGGATCTCCATCATAATTAAAAATGGTAGAGGCGTCGTTCACAAAAAAGTCTCCATACGGTTTATGGCAATCTCGTTCCCAGAGGCATCCGCGGGGCCGGAGGCCTCTGGTTTCTTTGACCGGCCATTCTTACCACTTTTTTTCAAACCTAAGCCCCGCCCATTCTGACCTCTGATTGGTCAATCTTTTAGGGTCGATTTCTCGAAAACTAGAGGTCGGATCGTCGTTTCGTTTGTTGTAAAATGATCCTTGAGTCAAAATCAACTCGCTGACTTAAAAATTCGACGTACAAATCCAAGTTTTTGTAAAGATCTATTTTTCTACGTTTGGATATATTTTTAAGTGATTCGGTCATCCAGGCACGTAAAATAAATACATGTCACGTGAAAGTCATGTGATTCGTCACTTCTGGGGAAAATGGCTACCCCGATTCACCAGAGAAATTTTTGAAGAAATTTCTCTGGTTTCGAGATTTGGTTTGTAGTTTAGAAGTTATTCTAACTGTTCATTAAAAATTACGTGTTCAATATTTGTTACTCCAATGAATACCCTTTTTATGCTAATGAATACCTTTTCATTTTTGTTATTCTAATGAATACTTTTTCATTCTAAAGAATACTTTTTTCATTCTAATGAATACTTTTTCTAATGAATACTAAAGAATGCTTTCATAATAAATTGTAGGACGAAAACTCCATTTCATTTCATTATCACATCAAATTTGAATTGTTAAAGTATAGCCTCTCTCGTGTTCACACAGGGGGAGCTCTGGCCTCTACTGCTTTCAGAAGCCAAGGTATTCGGCAACGGAGGTAAAACCGGAGCGGAAGGTTGTGAAGCACAGCACTGGCCATCGATGGAGTTCGCGAAATAAATATTTTAACCTTTATCGAAATTTTATTTAAAAAATGTTACCCGTAGAGTAATTTGAAAAAGGGCTAAAGCATAATATGTCCACATATCATGTCAAATTTTCTACTAATTGAGTGCAACCTTTCTGCGCCAATCTATTACAGGTATACGTTACTGTGATGATGTCATGATAATTCATCGAAATCTATCGTTTATTACAATTTTCAGACGATCAAACTTTCTGGAATCGTCAATTTGGAACTTCTTGAAAAAGGGCTAAAGCATAATATGTCCACATATCATGTCAAATTTTCTACTAATTGAGTGCAACCTTTCTGCGCCAATCTATTACAGGTATACGTTACTGTGATGATGTCATGATAATTCATCGAAATCTATCGTTTATTACAATTTTCAGACGATCAAACTTTCTGGAATCGTCAATTTGGAACTTCTTGAAACCCTGGAAATCTCTGGAAATAGTCTGTAGAAATAATTGGAAGGGTCTGGAGGGTTGTAGATACAGTTCTAAAATTTCCTATAACTATACCAGGCCAGACCAGTCCAAGGGTAGACCCTTCTCAATACTTCGTATAGAAGTCAAGTTTATTTAAGTCACATACATTATGGTGTGTTTCCGCTTTGCATTTTAGCTAGCGTTATATTTACGTTGTCTTCTATTAGAACTAAACCCCAACCAAACCAATATTGTTAATTTCCACTTGTTACGAAAGCAACGCACTTACTTATTAATAATTCAGTCAATAACACAGAGAATTGAATGGTTAATGATAAAATAAAAAGTCCCCCGAGCATTTCATATATACACATACACGTTACTAAAGATTTCTTTATGTGCCATACGGATCATAAAGTAAAACTCCTATGTTATTTGTACAATTATACCTCCATGTTTCTTTGAGTATTTTCTTTAGAAAAAAGAACTCGATTCTGAAGATCATTATTAATCCAATTAGAGATTTTTCGATTAAATAATCTTTTATCGACCGACTATCCGTTTTCAAATAATCTGCCACTGAAATAAACAGGGAGGAAATCCGTGGTCTTTCGATGGAAGAATCAAACACTATTTTGAATCATTTACTGATTCGGTCATTGATCAGGGGTTAATTGTCAGATCTATATTATCTGTCTATATATAGACTACACACTTATCCATAAAATGAATTTGGTTTTCTGCTTGAATTTGTGTCATTTTAACACCCCAAAGCAAAAAGCAGAATGGACACAGGAACGGAGCATGACGTCATGACAGCCATCTTGGAACTGTGACGCTATTATCAAAAATCGTCCGTTGAGGCGTTGATGCGCATTTGCCCAATAAACTAAACTAGCATATAAATTGTATATTTCAATTTGCTGAGCCTCAATCTTATTTTGAAGAGCGCTCCAACCCCCAAGAACAAGAACAACGCGACGAGTTGCGTATCAGGCCCTGTTCCTGGTCCAAAAGGAGTTCAGCCTTCACTGTCGGTGGTACCCCATCTGCTCGCGCGATTCTATTTTAGTTAGCGACTTTCGATCTCTAATAGGAATACTTACAACATTCCAATACAAGAGGACTTAACCAATTATTGATCTTTCCTTTGTCCTTTAGGATTAAATCTGGAAATGGTGGTGACCTGTCCAACTTTTACTGGATTCCAATGCTCGCTTAAAATTCACACAACATACCCGGATCTTCGTGACGCTCCACATAACACTCTATCAAACTATTGCCGTCAACAATACTGTGATCTATTTTCTTTGTTCCGTATATATAACATTTTTATATATGGATGCTATGATTAACCGGCACCTCTCTTGGGATTAATGTCATTTACAATCCGATATCGCTGTCCTCATTAATTTATTCTTCTGTTCATGTTTAGATATCTGTATCCATATTGTTCTTCATCTAATTATCCGTGAAAAGGGAAGCGTAATGGGTACGCAGAATACAAAACATTCCCGGAAAAATCTAATTAGTGAGACAACTGCAGGTTATAATTTTGAAACATATAAGAATGTGATAAAGTATTGCAATGCCCCATTTAACAAACTGTGCTTTGGTGTGGAATTTGTCGTAGTTTTGATTGTGGACGATGTATAGTGTTTCGTTTATAAATTAATTGTTTAATTCAATGTTAGAAGTTCTTTAGATACATTAACTAGCTAGACATCATTATCTGCCAACAATACCAAATAGGCTAATAAGCTACGTCTTATGTGAACTAACAAATTAAATAGTATGAATCCCAGGGTGAATACGAAAGACGCTATAAAGTCTTGGATTACTCATATTTCATTCTACTTTAAACCGGAAAAGCCCCGAAACACCTGGTCCCGAGTTCACAATGGGACCGGAATTATTTTATCTCTGAATTCGTGGATATAACAATGTTTGGTTCACGTTTACATTTTAAATAAAATAAAACCAAGTACGAACAATCCAAACCATTTGACAAAATTCGAAGTCCTAAAAACGGTATGGGCAAAATAGTGTAATCAGCATATTGACTATATATTCCTGTAGTTGAAGCTTAGATGACAAATGCCTCGATCTACTTAAAAATCAGAATAAAAGGAGCAAGCTCCCGCGTAACGAATAAGCTGAGACACAGACACCCCATAAGCTAGTGATATTGGAAAGTTACAACTAAAGACACAAAACTTGAGCATTTATGGTTTATGACTTAGGCGACTGAAAAGATAAGCTCTTTGTCAAGTCTCAACGTAGACATGTCCCTAATTAGGTATTAGGCCAACAGATAGCTCTATAGTGTGAATCAGATGCCAGATATTAAGAAATTGGAATATTTAGATCCAACATAATATGTATACATGTACAGTATGATATAGCATCTTTACTGATTGGAATGTTAATGAGACCCTGGAGTATTATTCAATAAGCAACTAAATATATCAAACCCACCATGATCATTGTCTTAAATGTCAAAAAAAAACTTTTGGTTCACAGGGAAATTAAAATATAAAACAGATATTATTGACTAAACTAGGAAAGAAGTCTATTTAGCTTAGTTATTTAGCGTATTGGGCATGTTATGGAAAATACATCCAGGAAAACGTCATGTAAAGGCTGCAGAATATAATAAAAAAAAGGATCGTTGTAATTATTTTTTGAATTGATTTTAAATCCAGCGGAAGTCAAAGATAAACATGAAAACAATTTTAGAAATCATTCATATTTACTATATTTACTTGTTAGCTGAATAAACAATGTTCATTGTTGGCTTCTCGTTCATTAATATTAGCCTCAACTAGAATTCTATTGTGTTAGTGTTGACGCGAAAAGAAACGAACTATCTATAAATGCAACAATACCTTCATAACAGCAAGACTCCATGTTTAATACATTATGTTACCACATAATATACCGATACACTAACACGTTATGGACGTATTTGCATGTATATAATTCGTGTGTGTGTGTATAATTACTTCCCACCCGCTTTCATAACTATGTGCAAGCTTTTTAAACGGTTATCGTGATGGTGGGTGGCAGCCAGATTAGAAAACTCAAATTTAGACCCTGCGTATCTCAAAATAAGAGATAGTACCTGACGACACGAGTACAAATCATCTATTTTAAATCGAAGCGTTAATTGCTGACTTTTCCCGACATTTAAAACGGAACAGGTTTAAAACCATGTAGGCGGGTCTAGCCAAATATATTTCGTGTTCACCAGCCAATCAAATTTGCGATTTAGTAGTGAACCTATATGAGTCGCGCATGACTAATGTACCGTAATTATTAATGACCGTTCCGGTTCTGTTAAAAACACTGCAGGGTTAAATTTATTGACAACATCTGCAGATAAACGCGTGCTGTGTCACTATATTGGGCCGGGTATGTTTAATTAGTCCTAATAGTATAAAATTTACTTATTTTAATAAAGAAATTAAGTTTGCCAGGTGAAACAAAACCCAACAAATAATGTCCGTTTTCAAAAAAAGTAATTTCGGTGGTAATGATCTGAAAGGACAATATTGGTGCCAGTCATTATCATATATGTGATAGAACTGATTAAACACATTCCAAATATAATTTTAACACAGAGATCATACGGTCATTGCTACGATAGAGGAGTAATAAAGGTTTCATGAATCGGAAGTGACGAACGCCAAAGGAAAACACGAGTTGTTCCTCTATGTAACTGACTGATGTGACTAGTGATAACAGATACATGGGCGAATTTCTGCTCACTAATAATTCCTTCGAAGATCAAATGTTGTTGTGTGACACTGTGAGATAATATCTGACAATTCATAAAAAGAACTGACTGCCACCAGATAAGAAAACACGAAAGAAAAACAGATTAAAAGTCCGTGCATTACCATGTTTTTATAAGGTAGGGGAGACGGGGTACATTGAACCGCCATGGATATATCCTTTATAAATAATACTAGACAAGTAAGTGAGACAATTTCTTAGACCCATTTCTCCATGGGTCTACCGGACTAGAGTCGCTCGTCAGCAAATCAGGCTGTCCAAATTTAGACAGAATATTGGCCAAATTAATGTTTAATTCACTAGAAAAGTTGAATTAGATCCCACCAAACTGCCAACTTATGTGCATTTTACGGTGATTTGTAGGAGCATAGGAAATCCAGACCCCTGCTTGTTTCGATCGTTGCATGGATGTCAAATCTGTGGATATTTTTTTTTAACTATGTACTGATTGTTTGCAGATTCATTAGGCCACTACGAAATAAGTCCAGATCTATGTTAACATGGAATTTTTACCACTGTTCAATGTGGCCCATTATTTGATTAAACCTGCCCCGACTATTTTGTAAGGCTGGGGCTATTTGCCACATGTGGTAAGACAATTCGGGGGCTATTTGCCACTTGTACGTCTCCGCACCGCAATTATCAACCAATATCAACGAAACTCACTACAAAAGTAACTATGATATGTCTTGTAACAATACAATAGAGAGATCTTCCAATAAAAACATTTGATATGAAATGAGGACAAACAAGTATGTGAACAAAATGGTTCAATGTGCCCCAAAAACAACGGATTGTGCGGACTATTTCTATTTTTCTTGTGTTCTCTCATCTTATGACACTTAATTACTTTATTGAATCGTCAGATATCCTCTTGCGGTCCCAAATTTTGTCTTCGAAGGAATTATTAGTGTGCAGAAATTCGCCCATGTATCTGTTATCACTCGTCACTTCACTCAGTTACATAGAGGGATTACTCGTGCGTTCGTCACTTCCGATTCATGAATCCTTTATTACTCCTCTATCGTAGCAATGAGCTCTGTGTTAAAATTATATTTGGAATGTGTTTAACCAGTCCTATCACATATGTGATAATGACTGACACCAATATTGCCCTTTTTAGACGTACATGTCTATTCGAAAGAGCGAGTGCTTTTCTCTAATGTCATAAGTGACTATGCAAGTTTTGCCATATGAATAGAAATTCTCGGCGTGAAATTAATAGAAAAATATTTTCACATTAGATGGCCATAACTTTCCTTGGGATTGATTGATTTTAAAATTGTTTGGACTAATATGCTTTTTGGTAAAACTATCGCTACCAAGAGATGTCGGCGGAAGACAACCGCGGTGAAAATTTACCACATCTACTGAATTATGTGTCTCTTGTAATATAGAGCATGCTTTTCTGTTTTATGAAAGGAGCGTATATGAAAAAATACAATACTTGTGTGTCTTATTAATAATTCCTGTTTGCCTCTTAGCCTGGAATATCGGGTCTTCAAAAAGGACAATACCGTTTTGATGTGGGAGACACGCACGGTATACATTGTAATGCTAAAAAAAACGTACTATCGAAACCCATGATAAATTCATGTTATGAATAAATGAGAGTACATAAATTTAATTACAAGGGAAAGGTGAGAGGGGTGCAATGGCGCGCTTTGCGTCATGGTTTCTAGTTTTTGCGCCCCACCCCCTCGCAAATGGCAAAAATCACGTGGTGTCAATGCGGTTTTCATCATTACAATCATACTTATAAGTATCAAACATATCGACTCTAGCATGTTCCACACAGCCCAATATTACCTCATGGTACTGTCAGGGACTGTCGAAGCAACCCTCAACGCAACCACATATTGTTTTTTGGGGCCCAGACAGGATCTTGTTCTTCATGCACAATTATGGGACACCACGCCCCTGCTCCACCACGATCTCATCTAACTTTCACATTTGCTGTAAACAAACACAAACACGCAAGTGTCTCAATTAGGAAATGTTTGAGCATTTTAATGATATTTGTTCTATACTTTACGCGGAACAGGTGTATATATACATATGAACGAGGTCGTGATATACCATAACAACCTAACGTGTTGTAGTCAGGTACGCTTCTTATAATCTATCAAAAATGCACAGTCCTTGCTGATAACAACACGGCAATCAATAGAACAAAGTGAAAGTAAATACAAGGAAGGGAAATGAAAGACCTAATTCATTTCCCGAATCAATGTTACTGGCAACAGATCAAACATTTATATGGCGTTGAAGATGGAGGCTGTGGATGCTAAAACAAAAGAGATAACAAAAAGCACTCGTAGAATACATAATAATATCGGCTGGTGAGTCGTTTTAAAATGTCTGCTATCTGTATATAAGACAAACATATTACATATCGACATGATATGAATACCGGGGTGAGCAAGTATCTACGGAGTAAGGCAAAGAGTTGAAGAGTTGGCCTCTAAGAGTTGAATATACACTTCTACTTTTCGAATTTGAGATAAAAGAGCCACTAAGAATATGTATTATTCAATAAAGAGTTTAAATCAAATAGTCCGCCTCTTTCTTTTTCTAATACAAGATAGAACAGGATGATAGTTATTGGATGGAATCTCCTAGGTACCCGTTCAAGCACTTCCTCCAATTAAATAATGCGCTATAGTGAAGCCACCAAATTTTTCAATATGTTTAGATTTGACATGGTATCTTACTAACTAAATCAATTAATGCCCGAGTATCATGGATAATTACACCACCAATTGTACATTAATTTAACGAACATGCAGACACACATGCTTTAATATTATTTATCCATCATTTTTTCTAAATAACCACAGGTAGTATTGTCTCTGTACTCTTTCTGGGAGTTTGTTTTGATTCCACTAGTCCAGTCGCTGTAGTCGTTACGTATTGTTAGAATTTAGAAAAAAGCGGACAATCTAGTTTAAATTCAAACTGCAATCTGAAATATCCTTACCCCATAAACAAAATTGGTTAAAGGGAAAGTATTGGAGAAAACAGCACGCGCCGATTTGAAGATTTGAATTGCTTAAAGGGTTTCAACTTTTTTCACAAGCCAGCGGTTGTCAGGCAAGATTTTTCGTACAATGGCGGGCCATGGTCCTGGGAGTTATGTTCTTAAATGCACGAATATCGAAAGGAACCGAGATCCTTTGGGATGAAAACAAATATTTTATGTTCATCCAAAGCGGACAAAAATTGTGACTTATAGAGGATTCACACACTTCGTATCACACACTGTAACACTATTTACGTTAAAGCAACGTCTGTACGATTTCAAAATCAGAAAGGCACTTTAATCAAATCATTCTAGGAAACGACTTACCAACTAAATGGTTCAAAGCAATTTTTTTTGTGAACATGACAGATAGTGATAAATTCTTCACAATTCTAAGACATTACGAAAACGTGTGTCCACCGCGGGTGTCAGAAAGACCTCGCGCCATCCATCGAATGTTTTTGGTCTCTCTGGTTCCGGCCGATTCCGCCCCAAACCATTATGCTCCCCCCCCCCATGAGTCTTGTTGCATGACACATTGGCCAGAGATGATTGTACGAAAAATCGCGGGTTTTTTTAGCTTTTGGTACCTCTAGAGGTCATAATCATTATCTGATTTCTATACGCCCACATTTTCATGTGGACGTATATTGTCGTCGCCCCTGTCCATCCGTCCGTCCGTCCGTCCACAATTGTTTGTGAACAGTCTACAGGTCACAATTTTTATCCGATTTCAATGAAACTTAAAATATAGGTTTATCACCCTAAGATCTCGGTTTCTTTCGATATTGGCATGTATCGGACTGTAACTTCATGGGTTATGGCCCCTGATTGTACGAAAAATCACGTTTTTTTAGCTTGTGAACAGTGTAGTTAAGAGGTCACAATTTTGAACCGATTTGGATGAAACTTGAAATGCATGTTTATAACCCAAAGGTCTTGGTTCCTGTCGATATTTGCGCCAATTAAATCGTAACTTCCTGAATTATGGCCCCTGATTGTCCGAAAAATCGCCCTTTTTAGCTTGTGGTCCCTCTGGAGGTCAAAATTGTTATCCGATTTAAAAAACCGTTTGATTATATCACAGTTCCATGGTTATGAAGGTTGAGTTCGAATTTCGTGAAAATCGGACCAAAATTGACGGACAAAATGGCCGCCATTTGTACGCGAATAGTGTGAAAATATGTTATATCAAGGTTGTGAACAGTGTAGAGGTCACAATTTGGAACCGATTTGGATGAAACTTGAAATGCATGTTTATAACCCAAAGATCTTGGTTCCTTTCGATATTTGCGCCAATCGGATCGTAACTTCCTGAATTATGGCCCCTGATTGTCCGAAAAATCGTCCTTTTTAGCTTATGGTCCCTCTGGAGGTCAAAATTGTTATCCGATTTAAAAAACCGTTTGATTATATCACCGTTCCATGGTTATGAAGGTTGAATTCGAATTTTGTGAAAATCGGACCAAAATTGACCTACAAAATGGCCGCCATTTGTACGCGAATAGTGTGAAAATATGTTATATCAAGGTTGTGGACCTTATAGAGGTCGCAATTTTGTACCGATTTTGATGAAACTTGACATGTATGTTTATAACCCAACGATCTTGGTTCCTTTCGATATTTGCGCCCATTGGATTATAACTTCCTGAATTATGTCCCCGGATTGTCCAAAAAATCGCTTTTGGTCCCTCTGGAGGTCAAAATTATTATCCGATTTAAAAAAACGTTTGACTATATCACCGTTACATGGTAATGAAGAGAGAGTTTGAATTACGTGAAAATCGGACTAGAATTGATGGACAAAATGGCCGCCATGTGTACACGAATAGTGTAAAAATATGTTATATCAAGGTTGTGGACCCTATAGAGGTCACAATTTTGAATCGATTTTGATGAAACTTGACATGTATGTTTATAAATCAAAGATCTTGGTTCCTTTCGATATTTGCGCCCATCGGGTCATTACTTCCTGAATTATGTCCCCTGATTGTACGAAAAATCACCCTTTTTAGCTTGTGGTGCCTCTGGAGGTCACAATTATTATCTGATTTAAAAAAAACGTTTGATTATAAAAACCAAACAAATTCTAATGATTTTCTGATAATTCCTTAATATGCGACAACTCTTGTTGACTGCCCGGACGATTTGGCTGCTGTGTGGGCGTATGTTTCGTTGCCTGGCAACCTATTTTTAAAAAAGCGTTCAAATATATCACTGTTACACTGTAATATCGTTTTTGAGTTCGAATTTCTTGAAAATGGGACCAAAACTGCGGAACAAAATGGCCGCCCCTTTTACGCATAAAGTGTACACAAGTATGTAATATCCAGGTTGTGGACCCTCTAGAGGTCACAATTTTAATCCGATGGTGATGAAACTTAAAACATTCGTTTATATCCCACCGGTCTTGATTCCTTTCGATATTCACATGTCGGAACGTATCTTCGTAGATTATGACCCCTGATTGTATGAAAAAATGTTTTTTTAGCTTATCTTCTCAGATTTTAGTTTTATCCGATTTTCAAAATCATTGAAATATTTCATAGTTACACCTTGATGATTGTTAATTTCAAATTCCGTAGAAATCGAACCAAATCCGCCCGACATAATGCTGCTTGAAAGCAAAGAGTCTAAAAGTATGTAATAACTTCTTGGATTATGGCCCCTGATTGTACAAAGCTCACATTTTTAGCTTGTGAGGCTTCTAAAGGTGACATTTTTTTTTATCCAATTTTAAAAACCATTTAAATATTCTAACGTCATAAATTGTTAAAATTAAAGATACACAAAAGTATTTATAGGATAGTTATTTCCAACAGACATATGATACATTTGGTAAATATGGAAAGTAGAGACACAAAATCTTCCTATGAAAATACCGCCCCCTCCCCCTTTTTCAAAAAAGAAAAATTAAAAGAAAAACATTATGTTGCACCCAAAGGACAAAAATGCAAGGGTGTCACTAACACTCATCTAATAGCTAACTAGTGTGTGAAAAATGAATTAATTAAACGTTCAGCAGACTAATCGATTAAAAAAAATATCTGGAGAATGATCCAAGAATCTACATATAGACTTGGACATTTATGGTAAATGGACAGCGACTACCGCCAGATACAAGCTACCGTTAATCTTCCCCCGTGCACGTGGCAAACAATGATGTTTCTAATAATTTCTTGCGACATTTGCTAGTCTTCTTAAAATTAAAATGTTTTGAGATGGATTTAAAGCAAACCTTCGATAGATAAAATATATAGGTTTTAATACGTTTTAATCCAAATACATCATCAAATTATAAACATTGTGCGCCGGGAGGCATCTTTAATTTACTACAATTATGCAGTAACACAAATGGCAACCTGCTGCTCTCTGATTATATATATATGGTTTTAAACCGCAGGGATGTGCACCAACACATTTCAAACACCATGGATACAGTCTTCAATCAATAGAAAAATTAGAAATCTATACGAAACAGTGGATAGCGAGCGAGAAAAAGTTATTATTATTTGAGCGATCTAGTGACATTCAATGAAATGTTCGGCATGAACAAGTTGATAATATCAATAATGTTTCACAGTGTATCGTTATTGTCGCTAAGTCATAAAATGGTCGGCAAGTTGGATGATAAAAAAACCCGATCGCTGTTATAAATCAAACGATATGACGAGAAAACAATTACCTTAACTATTTGTGTAATATTAGTAGGCCTGTATTACATTAACCAAAACCGTGACAAATTAACACTGAAAATAATACTGCCTTAAAGGCATGAAACTCACAAGCAAAACAATATTATGTAGTCTATAAACAATTAACATTTCCAGTCTATACTACATGATTGTTTGCATTACATCCCAGTTGAAAACGTCAAATTTTGTAAACAATTGACAATTCCTAGGCAGATGCAACTTTTCATATGGGATTTTAATTTTAAGATCTCATAATTTCATTTTGCTATGATATTGGCAATTACAGTTCGATTTTATAAAATGTATATTGTCTGTAATCCAAGAATATTTTTTTCTTTAAATTGTACATTTGGCATCTGTTCCGTTTTCCGAAAACAAAGCTGAATGTGGTGTGCGTCATGTCTATATTTCGTTGCGCAATTATATAAAATCGTGTATCAAATATATATTGCTAAATTTCAATGTCTGAAGATTCATCTCTACTAATGGAAAGTGTGAGGCGAGTATTCTAAAAACTGTTGACTGGTGATGCTGAGTTTAACTTTTAGAACTCCTGAATGGGCGTTGTTCACAAAATACGGTATGGTTACTCCGTGAAAGTGAAACGCCATATCATTAAATTTATCTTGGCGTAGTTACGAGGAAATTTTTGATTGTGGGGCTGGGGGGCGGTGGTGGTTGGTGCCCAAAAAATGAAGTTAGGTTTTTAGTATGCTAGTCGAGGCTTACAGTACTCCAAACAATAGAGGGTTCAAGTCTTAAGATTTCTATTTAATTGCCTAACTATATAGACACTCTGAATTTGAATTCGCTGTTAAATTGGACACATTCAAGAACACAATATTTTTTTATACAACTTTTACAAAGTACAATTGTGCCCAAATGTTCCCAGCATTTGGTGCCCAAAATGGAGGGGGAGGGGCAGGTCGTACGATATGATTACACGTGTTAAATTGAAACTCGTATTTTCTATTTACAGAGGTCGTATTTAATAGGCTTGTTTTCTACTGACATTATACATGCCAAACTGATCCCGCAGTGAATATTCGCTTGGCCGCTACAATCACTGATAAGCATGACATCGACGAGGCTTAAAGCCCCAATAACACTCTTGCTGTAACTGAAAAATATGTCCCAATCTTCATTCTGGTCAACAAATCGTATTATTTTAGAATATTCCAATTAAATGATGATATAAATTTCATCTTAGCACACCTAATTTAAAAAATTGGAAAAATTCAACCAATTGATTTGAAAAGTCTAACGTAAACCTTTTCAAATGTGACTTGGATTTTAAAATATTTTCGAACCCTCTGGACAAATAAAATAGGTTGTAATGGATAATTTACACAACAGGTAGGACATTTAAACATTTAGTACTTAGAATAAGGGTATTATTTATTTTTTGGAGCTACCAAGCCAGCAAGAATGTTATTGTCCCTTTAATGAGTACGGCATATTAACTTTTTTACTCCGACAAATTAAATTCTCAAACATTTTTTTGAAGTATAAGAAAAATAAATAAAGAGGTTTGAAGCATTTGTAATTAAAAAATATTTCCTATTTAGTGTAAATGGGTATTAAAATGAGTAAAACGCACCATTTTGCCCGAAGCAGTTAGGTGTTATGTAAACAATGCACGAGCCGTTTAGCCAATGACTGACGGCACGTGAAGTCAATGCACATGTTGTAGACAGTCATGTGTGACAGAGATAATTCGTAAGTAATTCTCTGTGAAACAGATTGTATACATGCTTGGCGGATTTACCCACAGTTCAAATTTGACGAAGAGCAGGCGGAAACGTCGCTGTCCGGACATTTCCCTCGTAGAACACTGCATGGCCTATATCTGTCGTATGGACAAATTTCGAAAACTATAAGTCTGGAAATGCTATTTACAGTGATCTAAGACAAGAATCCGATTCTTGTTTCAGTCAGTAATTCCAGTAACCCCCCTCCCCGCCTCCTCATTAGATCCACCCTTTACCCAGTCCTCTAGTGGGAACTACCAGTGTTTTCAAGTCTGTTGTAGACCAAGTCTTAGTGTAACGCTTGTGGGATTGACAAGGAAAGTGTTTATAGTAACATTGTTATCACGCATTGAACGAAAAAGATGAAATTCCGTGAAGAGAAGATATTTAGGATTAAAGGACTAGCCACAATTAAATGCTACTGCCTGTGCAAATTCCCCAACACTCATTGCATAAAATATTCATAAAGAAAATAAATTATAACCACGTGAGTTTGAAACTCGCGGAAATATTGTTTTTTAGGGATTTTGAACTCCCGTTATTATCTATTTGAATCATATTAAAGATTCTAAAAGTAATCTTTAATAAAACCAGTAGAGATAGTTTATTAATTTTCTATCATTATGAGTCATTGGTGATATGTAATAAATCCTTACCTGTATAACCCGGACTAGATTAAATATTATGAAATCCAATATATCGACACGGTAACACTACACCTCACAGTCTAGTAATTAAATAATATAGGTTAATATTAGCTTTTTAACATAGCAGAATCCAATACATTTGATTTTTTTTTTCTTAAAACCAACTTTGAACAGTAAGTTTAACAATCGGCGGTCATGGGACGTCTTGTCGTATGTACGTTTTAATTTATCTACCTCGCTTCAATGTATCGCTAATTATGAATGCTATTTCACTAGGACAATGCGGCTGAGTTCGATTTTTTCCTCCCCATTAAGCTGTAGGCCACATGATACGCAGTTATAATGTGTAAACAAAGTCTGTTGTCATTACTGTATATTCACGAAACATTAGGCTTTAGATCTATGATATTTATTTATACCGTGGGATCTTTGTGCGTCACGATAACTATTGTTTATGATCAATTATTATTTACATGACAAGCGTTTTATTATAATTAAACAGTTATACATATAAAACAAAACTAACCAATTTAATAAACCTTTAATTAAATAATAAATATGGCAAAATAGCCTATATTTTATAGGGGTAGTCCGACATATTCGCGAAAACTTAGGTTTTTTTGAGAATTTCATCTATAAAATTGACCTGAAATTTGCACACACACCTTACACTCATTTAATAATATTAGTAATTGTTAGTGCTATTATTAATTAGAGTTATTGATTATCATTATTTCGTAATATTAATATTATATGCGTTTATATATGCCATTACACTATAGAAACTACACTGCTCAGTTGCTATGGAAAATGAAGTCATAATATTTATATTGAGACGCTGTATTTACATTGATCTTCGAAATAATCTTTTTAAAAGATCAGCGTCAAAACTGTGAACATAAGATGGCACATTCATTGCCGCTAATTGCTTCGTGATATTTGCGCGTAATTTTGAATTTATTTGAAGTCGTCGCCAGCCTCATTCTCTTGTCTTATCTTATTTCGGCAAACGCAGGGGCATCGCGTGAGAGTAAGTAAAGCTACTAGTTCACTAACCATCCTGGTTTTCAAGTCTGGTTTCCCCTTGTCGTTGGTGAAGCAGCAATGACGGATCATTTCCCAAATATCGTGAAACAAAGTGGCTTTATTTTTTCGAAATGTAGCGAATTCATCAGTTTTGTATCTAAAAGATCTTACATTCTTCTACAAGCACTTGTTCGTGTTCACTGCAAATTCGTGATAAATCGTTCATTTTTTTCGTCTAAAGGTATAGCCATTCCTTTTTAGCTAATGCAAAATAAGCTGTAATACAAGTGTATCTTGTAAAACAATGTATTGTTTCAATTTGAAGTGTATGTTTTATGACATAACATTATTATGTAGTATATTCTTTTCTTCGTCGACAAATATCGCCATGTGACACATTTTGAAAATTCGACCGCCGGAAATGCTACTGACTCATTGTCTCATTATGTTATTTATTAACCCCCCCCCCCCCCGTCAGCCCCAGTGACATAGTTGATTTTCATTTTCGTTTGCTTTGTTACTGTTGTAGTTCACATCTCTGCTCTTTAATAGATGATATAAAAAAACATGATTTACGCATTGTCTCCGCCCAAACAATCCAAGGTTGCAACATATTACTCTTTGCTCCAATGTGTGTTCCGACAAAACTATTTGGGGTCGAAATTTCAAACAGTTTTCGGGAAGAACACCCTCCCCACCCTCCCCACTAGGGTGTCATCTTGTCACTGGGTTCCGGCAGCTACAGTGCTTCATGACCCGTCACTGTCGTTCAGATTGGACAAAAGATCGAGACCCCAAAACAAGAATAGACTGTAGCGCCATTGCCCGGGAAAAATAACCGGCCGTCGAACCAGAATCACGTGATTTCATGTCACTCTAAAATACAGAAAAACTGTCCAGTAAGATAAGATTAAGATTTCAGTGTTCCACCCTTCACTATTTGTAACAAGATTAATTATTTCCATGAAAACTATGATGGCATGTTTTGAAATTTATACTTGCGCGAGGACTCGATTAGTGTAGCCGCGCATAAGACAGGACACGGGTGCAATCTAGCAGGTGCGCCTGTCTGACCGCCTACAACATCATTGGAATAAGTCTGAACATCACCACCATCTTCCAAACGATATTGCTACCTAGTAGCTGAAATATATTTCCTAATTCTTTAACTGTCGGAAAGCGAAGCACAGTGCGCAACGCGGGTTAAACTTAGCGTCTGTTTCAACTGTGGCGTTGGAAGATCTATATGGAATTAGCGGGAGTCGGGAAAAAGAGTTTCGATTTTGCGCAATCTCAGTCCAGTGGATATAAAATTCGGTAACATCATCTTCAACTTTTTTATTTGCAGATTACGCCCATTAATTAAGAACAGTATACAAAACATACATAGGCATGCAAAAGATACATTTGACATGGAATACTATATATATAGGGAATAACCTAATATAAATAATGAAATTATAATGGGATGAAGCAAATGAAAAACAGCAAGTATGACAATGAAATAAAAATATGAAGTAAATCGAATATCCTTGTACATGATGATCAAATGGGGAAAGAGCATTCATCAGATAATAAGAGAATTAGACCCGACAGGTACACCCCTTTCCCTAAAAGCATGGTATTTGTACACGGCTACTGGCGGATTAAAAAGAATTTCAAAAGTTAATTGATACTTTAAAAAGTATATCATTTAATAGTTAATTTTTCTGGTACAAACTTTGACTATTTTGACATGTTACTTGGAAAATTTGATGGTTATAATTAGAACACAAAAGTAGTTCAAACTCTTAGCCATATTTCTGAATTACATAACTGAGAAGTGGTACCACACACATTATTGTCTTACTGGCATGTGTGATATAGGCCACAGCTAAGCTTAGCATCATTAGCTAATTTTGCAAACGAGCACTGGCCTATCCGGTTTACTTCAATATCCCCAAATATTCACCAATATACAATTTTTAGGGCATTTCCAATCTCGTTCCCAGAGGCAGCCGCGGAGCCGAAGGCCTCTGGCACATTAGACCATCCATTTTTTCCAATTTTTTTCGAACCTAAGCCCCGCCCATTCTGACCTCTGATTGGTCAATCTTTTTGGGTCGATTTCTCGAAAACTAGAGGTCGGATCGTCGTTTCGTTTGTTGTAAAATGATCCTTAAGTAAAAGTCAACTCGCTGACATAAAAATTGGATCCTAAACGAACAAATTCAAGTTTTTGTAAAGATCTATTTTTCTACGCGTGGGTATATTTTTAAGTGATTCGGCCATCCAGGCACGTAAAACCAGGGGCGTATGACGCAAATAAACGAGAAATTTCGCGCGTAGTAATTACATGTCATTTTCCGGGAAAATGGCTACCCCGATTCACCAGAGAAATTTCTTCAAAAATTTTTCTGGTTTCGAGATTGGGGCATTTCAGGACAAACACTACATTTTTGTACACATTCCGGTTGTTTTGTTTGGGGCATTTCAGGACAAACACTATTATTTTTTTCACTACATTTTTGTATACATTCCGGATCCCGACAGTTCACTTGAGTGGGTTGCTCAATTTTTGGTCTGGGTATTCGAGAACCTGAATCAAGAGAGTCCACTCGGCATTCCTCGACAGATTCCGAAACCTACATCCATAGAGCTGTATATATTGGTATATGCCAACGCAGGCTAAATCTTCCCGGTTGTAAAATGGCTGCCAACCTCCATAGTCGGCACGCGATCACGTGACCACCATACACTCTAGTCAATATATACACCTCCATGCCTACATCTAGACTCGGCTGTCACTCGGCATGCCTCGACATATTCCGAAATCCGCCATATTGGAACTACTTTAAAGGTCCCGGATGAAACATGGTGCCCATACCGAACACAAATTAGCGACTTATTCGGCTAGCGACTTATTCGACCGATCCCCCTTTTGCATGGCGATTTTTGTTGACTTTTTGGTGTAGAATCGAAGAAAAGGGTTTAAAAATACATTTTCTGCCAGGTTTTGGTACAAGGGTTGTGAGGTTGGTTACGTGGAAAGGGAGGGCCGAAAATTGCTTGTTTAGTTGTCTCTACTTCCAGCCTGTGTATCTCAAGTTTTTCATGGTGAACCTCATACATGCTTTTGGGCCAGAGTTTGCCACATGTTGCTCCATCTGTGGCAGAAAGCGTTCTACCCAACGAATATTTGGGGAAAAGTTACAGAGACGAGAATTAACATTGAAGTTAATGGGGAAATAATTAGTGATCTGTGGCCAGATGTAGGTTGCGGAACCGGAATCTGTCGAGGATTGCCGTGTGTCAAGAGGTAAGCATTTTTTACCGTCCACCGGAGCCTGGTCTTATGACGTCATATGTGGATTGTGGGTTAGGATAAGGGTTAGGATAAGGGCTGTGGCCTGCAGATTTCGTCACAGTCTCGAGATGTAGACAGGGCTAGCCCTAACCCTAACCCTGGGCCAAGCCTAACCCTTATCCTAACCCACAATCCACATATGACGTCATAAGACCAGGCTCCGGTGGACGGAAAAAAACGTTTACCGTGTCAAGAGACCATACTTACTTATCGCAACTTTTCTCACAGAAGAGCTTATTATAGCAATATGGCCGACTGGATATGTGTAATAGCGGTATCTGCGGGTGTTTTGGTGGGAACAATGGTTTTAAGACGATTATTGAGTAGAGATGTGGTGTACAAAGGCCACATTCTTCTGACAGGAAAAACTGTTATTGTCACAGGTGCCAATTGTGGCATTGGTAAAGCCACAACACTTGATTTTGCGAGAAGAAATGCTCGAATTATTATGGCTTGTCGTGATCTTGCCAAGGCAGAGAAGGCAGTGAAGGACATCAGAAAAGTCACACAAGATGGCCAGCTTATTGTAAAACATCTTGATCTGGCAAGTTTACAGTCAGTGAGAACATTCTGTGAAGAAATCAACAGGGAAGAAAAACAGCTTGATATATTAATAAATAATGCAGGTGTTTTCCAGTGTCCCTTTTCCAAAACAGTAGATGGTTTTGAAATGCAAATGGGAGTTAATCATTTTGGACATTTCTTGTTAACTAACCTACTTTTAGATCTGTTACAGAAATCAACTTCAAGTAGGATAGTGGTAGTGTCATCTGCTCTCCATAAACGAGGAAACATCAACTTTGATGACATCAACTCAGACAAAGAATACTCACGTTCGAAAGCTTATGCAGACAGTAAATTGGCCAATATTTTTTTTGCTCAAGAGTTGAGCCAGCGTTTAAAATCATCCAGTGTAAATGTATATTGTGTTCATCCTGGGATGGTGTGGACTAATTTAGGGCGCCATGTTATTTCTCCAGTAGTTCGATGGCTAGTGTCCCCACTAGCAAGTTTACTGATAAAATCAAGTCATGAAGGAGCACAAACGGTCATTTACTGCAGCATTGATCCTGAATTAAACAATGAAACTGGTCTTTACTATGGTAATTGTAAAGCAGAATCCTGGACACTGGCAGCTCAAAATGTTAATGCAGCAAAGAAACTGTGGGATTTAAGTGAATCATTGACTGGGTTAAACAAAAAGACCTTGTGATTAATTATGTCTTTCAACTGCTGTTTAATCCTGCATATCACACTGCATTTCGAATGGCAACTGAATTAAATGCTATGCAAAGTTGAATTTTATAGATTTTGATAACAGACTTATTAGTAATATTATACTATAGTACAATCTATAACAAAAGTTTAGGGACACCTTGTGACATTGCCGCAATTTGGACAATTTTGATTTGATCAAAGAATTCTAATAGCCTGTTTGTCCTTGTGGAAAGAAACTTGGTATGCGATCTAGAATATATGGCCATCAACTGACGTTGACGTTTCATACGACGACGTCGCGGTTGATGACCTCACAGCGCGATCATGACGTCATCGACCAACTTGCATAATTAGGTCAATTTGAGTAAATTCGTTCACTGTTTGTAGGAAGACACAAACGGATGAGAACGACATATGATATTTTGTGGATAGAACATGCAAGTGACAGTATGCTGGGATATGTCAGCGTCACATTATGATTCCAAGGGTCGATTGTTACGTCATCAAAAATGTTTATATGTAATGTGTTTCGGATTAAAAAGGAATAATAACTCACTTCACAAACGATGTTTAAAACAAGTATTTTTGATTAAAGTAAGCCATGCATTATTTCCATTCGTTTGAGACATCTCAACAAAAGGCATGAACTTCAATTTTCTTTATTACTTGATTATTTTATCAATGAAAAGAACAATTTATCGAATATTTCATATTGTTACTGAAGAGTTCATATTGTTGGCTCCACTTCGTCTGCAACATCAATATTACACACGGTGTGGCATACTATCGCTCAGAGTCTGGCAATATTCCTTAGAAATATTAATTCATGTCAATTTTATTGAATTTATAAGTTTATTCATGTTCGACAGATGTCTTTCTGTGACCTCGAATTTACTTAAATTGACCAAGTTATGCAGGTTGGTCTATGACGTCACGATCGTGCTGTGACGTCATCGACCGAGACGTCGTCTTATAAACGTCAACATCAGTTGACGGCCAATAATTCTAGAAAGCATACAAAGTTTCATTTCACTAGGACAAACAAGTTCTTAGAATTCTTGGATCGAATCAAAATTGCCAAAATTGAGGCAATTTCACAAGGTGTTCCTAAACTTTTGTTATAGACTGTACTTGTACAAAACTTAAAATATAAACAATATACTTTATTGGTACAAATTGTATGTATAAAAAATAAATATATTTATTTGTTGATAAATTAAGAAGTGATCATTCCGGTGTTCATTTTGTTAAAAGTTCTTTCACTGTATAGAACAGAAGAAACCAATGAAATGCACTGCTAAGATTTGGTATATAATGAGGCTAATAAACATTTCCATGAGACAACCAAATTGTTGTAAGGAGTGATATATATCCATAAAAATACTGTCTGTATATGATACAGTACTCTGTTGAACCAACTATAAATTGGAAAATCACAAAAAGTAATACTAATATTGAAGGTCATGATTATTTTGAAAAGTAAAACCATCTTAGTAAAGAAATTTTATGTAGTATTAATTAGGTTTCGTGAAGTTTTAAAAAGACAGGTAATATAAGACAACTAATAATTCTAATAAATAAATTTATTTACACATTTTAGAGAAGTTACATTATGACAACCAGTCTTTCATATAAACACAAGTTACGGGAGATATTACACCACCTTCACGACACTGATCAACAACCTAAAAATACAAAACATATCTATTTTGTAGACATTATTAACATAATATATTTACTGACAATACATATCATTTTTCATTAGTATTTCTATAATACACTCATGGAGTCTATGAATGCAAACAATTATTCACAGTATTTTTCTATAAATTTCTGGTACCTGATGTCATTCTAAATCTAACATAGTTATTGGATGGGGTTAAATGTCCTACTGGAAAAACAAAAAATATGAATCCCATAATGAGATATGCTCCGGCCATGGAAACACAAAAAGTATAAATCCCAGAAATTATTAAATTGCAAAAGGCCCAACTGTAAGAGACTGATGTGTGTACAAAGTTTCAAAAACATATCTGTAACATTTTATGCTCTGGAAAATAAATCGGAATGGAAAGACTGACGGACATATTCTATTTCTCCATCCCTCCCTAACTTCATTCAGCGTGGATAATTAAGAAGAGATAATAAATTAAGCCAATGCTAAAAATAGCAAAATATGTTGTGATCAATATAATAGCCTTGACTTTTGTTACTCGGTTCTGTGCAACTTGTAAAGCAAGGGGTCAAAATGTTATATCTGGTGTATTTACAAAATTCAATTTTTGTTTCTTCTGAATCATAATGTTTGACATCTTTCCATCTAGAGGTCGTATTTTTAAGTCAATAAAAGGGGATAATATAATACAGATAATGTCTATTTCCGAGATATCTTTCACCTCTAATTTCAGCCCTGGGTGTTTAGGTCTATTTGAATGGACAGATACTTGTTGTTTAAATGACTACATCAACATTTATTACAGAAATATTGCAGATATACAACATTTTGCGTAAACTTTTGCACAATGTCCTGAGTTAATGCACAATGTCCTCTTTTTCTTGGCTCTTTTAAACATTTTGGCTAAACCTGGACATAACCTTTTGACTCCACAGCGAAGGCATACCAATGAAAACAAACGACTTACTGGACAAGAACCACAGGGCATTCTCATTAATCCTGTTGTTTCTATAAGGGGTTTAATTGATCTATACAGACGTTTTCTATCTCCAGATTGTGCTTCTAGAAATGATTCTTCTACTTTACCATCATATACTAAAGTATCTAATATTGTTTCTATATCTTCTACAGCTAACTGAACCTGGTGTAACAAAACAAACATGAAATAAGCATCTGTTTATTATGATTCAAGATGGCTGAGTATTTACCATTGAATTCTCTCCATACTGCGAGCACTGTCAGTCAAGTAATATCTTAACCAACCATCATAGCCCAAATGTTTAATTACATCACGATTGTAATAAAACAACAGCTGTTATCGGAACTGACAGAACTGCCATACAACTCAATTCCATGTCACTTAATTGCAATATGTCAGTTTGGAATATTCCGGTCCAATAATCATTCACCTCAATCGTACTGTCCTAGACGTAGACCAACTGTATAGTTTGTTTTCATTAAAAAAACGCAGTAAGAAAAAAAAAACATGTCTAAAACAATTCTTCATTAACCCTTTTCTTTACTATTCTCCAAAGGTATCATGAAATATCATCAATACTAAAAATCAGAAATCTATATCAGATTATTATTGCGCATCAAAAGTTATTACGTGGTAAACTAGGCAACTGGATGCTTACTGGATAACAGACATACCTTGCTGATACCAAGCTTTGATATAAAGGTCCAAATTTCTGATGATGAAGCATAAGAACCATTTTTCTGTGCCACTGGGTCACTTTTTCCCTCTGCTGCTGTTATTGCCTAAAAAAATAAATTAATAGTATGTTATATCTGTCCTTGAACTTTCAAAGACAGAGAATGGGGTTTAATGTCCATGTGATACAAAGTGGGTTATTTTGGGACTATTGTACAATAATATTTTAATAATTGTGACTTTGGTAGGTGTCTTTAACAGTGGAAAGAAATAAAATGGGAGTTTAACGTGCTACTGTTCTGCAACGACTGGGCTAATGAAGATGGCAATAGGATGTCAAGTCCATGCTTTAGACCCTTCGACCACACATTTAATACTTTAAAAAGACTACACAAATTTCTACGACAAATGCTTTCAAAACATTGTAAAATCTTGCTAATTCATATGATATATTTTTTGTCTCAATATATATAATTTGCTTGTGTGCTGTTAATACACAAAGTTGGAATAACCATGAGAAACCCACAAGGTTGGAATTGGATCACTCGGCCACCTAATCAACACTTACCTTTTGTTGTAAATATTTAAAACACTGTTGATTTAATACTTCCACAAACTCTGATTCAAAGTCTTGATCACTGTACCAAGCACCACCAGTAACTGATCTATCTGGTTCAAGATTATACAACATATACACTTTCTTCTTAGATGCCTAGAAGAAATAGGTTAAATTTTCAATTACTAGAATTATGAATGATTGAAATGGGGCTTAACATCCTATTTACCAAATCATTAGACACATTAGCAGAATCAATTGGCGCCAAATTTTATTCGGCCGAATGGGTATACACACTATGTGAATGCTTCGCCTGATTCAATAGTCGATTGCATCACCTTTCGCATCACATGATTAAAAATGACGGCATCTATATTGTCAAACAAATATGTGACTTCTCGATATGAGTGGATGATGAGTGATGATTGGCTAATGAATTCTACATTCAGTCTAATGCTTCGGCGACACATTAAGTGAATATATCAATGACAGTGGACACACTAGACAAATTTTGACGCCGATGGATCGGTTCAATCGGCTAGAATGTCCACTGTTTGAGTTACAGTTGTAACTTTTCTGTCCCTACTGGGCTAATGAAGACGGGCAAACACATTAGTTTTCTTTGAGGGAAATTTTGCCCAACCAGCAATTGACCCACTGTCTATGCTTCTCTTATGTGCAGGCCAACATGTACACAGGACCTCATTGTTTCGTCACATCCAAATGACTAGGTGCTGTTCTTGCCATTTGACAAGGGGGAACCACCCTGGAAAATTCTGAGAAACTTTTACGGCCAATACCGTGACCCTCATCAAGTCTACTCATCGACCCACCAATTGTTCTCTACAAGAATTATGATCAATATTATCTACCCTAGTTATACATTTTTTGACAGCAAATAAAATTTTGTTTATTTATATTACTTCTAAATGATAGTAAATGAATTGTGTTGGATGAAGAACAGAACATCCTATTAGATATAAATATTAACTTTCTGACTTCTTAATCTTTTACTAAATGAAAATATAGTAATAATACCTACAGCGACAGATTTTACTGCTTTAATAAGTTTCTTACTCTCTAAATTCTTTAAAATCTTGTTAAGTTGTGTCATCAATAAGTTTGATTTATATCTAATATCTCTTATCCATATACCTGTAAAAATAACAAGATATGAGAATTAATTCAATTGAAATATAAACACTTTTTCGATGTGACATGCTTGTTCCCCTCACTGATATCTATTGGCCTAGAATATGGCAAATATTTTAATTTCCATTTACTATGATCTCTAGGTCCTGTGATGATGGTTACATGTACAGTGTGTGGGGTTGAATTTTGCTCACATACTTTTTAAGGTACTAGCTACTTTACTTTGAAAATGCAAAACACTTCAACCTTCATACAAAAGCCATTCTCAAGTGAACTAACGAAATAAGGAAATTGGTGAAGCATTGGATATCTACACGGTTTGCAAATGATGATATAATCATGACTGCATGGACAGAAATGATAACATAAGCACCTGAGGCTGATGGGCTAAAAGCTGTGAGTTAGGTACTATTTTGTATAAAGAATCTTGTGTTGTTTTCATCCCACCTGGGACATTCTCGTTTTGAGTCAGAGAGCCATTGTGATGTTTAAAATGGTTCAAGACTTGAACTTCAAGTGATGTATAAGTCTCTAAAACATTTCATCAACTCACCTTTATTACCAGCTTCTTTTATGATCTGATACACTAGCTTCTCTTGATTATCCCCTCCCTTTAATTGACTAAATATAATAAATGTTGAGAACATGTATTACTTAATATACAGTTATTCACACATCCTTTATCTGCACAGAGAGTACTGACTGGTAAAAATTTGGTAGAATTATGTTTATTACCTAGAAATTAAACATGCATTATGCAAGAGCTAAATCTGCCAATTGCAAGTCTTTCTTTAGGCCTGAAATGTTATCTAAATTATCAATTAGACATTAATGAACTTATCCAGACCATAATAAACTCTTCATGTCTAGGCTAGCCTTCGATGTTGGCTGGATTAGATTCCTATATGTTGCGCGACGGCCATTGATAATTAAATTTAAAACGTGGATAATCTGCTGTTTATATTAATGATTTTAGTAACGATGACCGAAGTTAGGCGAAAATTTCACCCGCTTTGTTCTTGGCTCATAGAGGATCAATTTGACAAAAATTTCCAGCAAATTACCTTTACACTATCTAGTTTTTAACTATTATAGTGAAAATTACCAACTCTTTATCTCTCCCATAATGTATCTTTTAAGTAAACATGTGTAGGAAAATTGCTCAAAGGCCAAAAAACATACTGAGGTTAAGAACTGGGATATACAATAACATCGGGTCATTGTAGGAATTATTCCTCATTTAAAAGATTTTCCAAAATATTTCTATAAAACATCTACATTTAGCTCTTTAAACAACAATAGGTATCCACTGAAAATCTTCAATAAAATCTGTTGACAGACCTCTTTTTAATCCAAAATATGTATCTTTTTATCAATTAAATGTTAAATATGCAAGGATTGAACAGTAAAATATTATATATGTTCCATAAATGCAAATGACGGTCAGCAAATTTAATTTCTTCAATTTGTTTTAAACAATGATGTGTTTGAAGTGCAGCAGTGACTATGGACATTTGTACATAGAACTTGTATTTTGGTACAGAGACTCACTTGTTTGTTGATTGTCCATCTTTTATTCTATAGATTAATTTACTTCCACTCTTAAAAATTTCTAACCTTCCCTGTAGAAAGTAGATAAACAATTTTTAATTTAATTAAATAATAAAGTATTATTAATTAAAAAATATTCCATGCTTTCAATGGAATCGAAAAATCAAGATACATGTATTTTAATTAATAAGTTTCATTTTCAATAAAGTAAAGCATTGCGACCAGTTATTGTAATCACTTACAGTAGACAATAAACGATTTATAGCTGTAACTCTTTGTTTCACATCAAATTGTGGCATGTCGTCTTTTATAGTTTCTTCATTTATACCACTTGGATTCTGTTGACATAAATTGATTATTCTGAAAATCAAATAGAACAAGTTTACTGGTATACTTCACTTTTGATAATCCATGTTCTTTTATCTCCATCATTTGTGCTTGATAATGATAAGAGAACCTGTTAATGTTTTCCATATAAATTGTTTGTTGTGTGTTTTTTGTACTCAGTTGTTACATTTCAATCAATCATTAAACACCAATGCAGTCAAGACACCAATAATAAAACATACAAGCTGCATGTATGGCGAGGGTTTGACGTTACGCCTCGGCCTCATCATTCTCAGAGATCAACTGGGCATGACATTTACGCCTAGCTTTAGAGTGTGCCTGTGAAATAATTCCAAAGGAGTTTGCAATAAGCCAGATTTAGTGTACCGGTACTCCTCATCGTCAGAAATGGTATATAATGAAAATATCAGAGAGAGAGAGAGAAATGGCGTTTAACGTCCACTCAACACAAACTAGGTCATTTCGGTACTAACATATGGTTTAATTTTATTTCAATAATTCGCTTGCGCTTAGGGGTCTTTAGCAGTGGGAGGAAACCGGAGTGCCCGGAGGAAACCCACAAGGTTGAGAGGGCAGTGTATATTTAACTTTAAATGATGATTCTGCAAGTGATGACGTGATGTATTAGATAAGAAACCTTGTCTCTCGATATATGAGATGGTATAGTTTCTCCCGGCAAGAGACGATGTGGATCACAACATGCCCCAATAAGCAAAACTGTCGATTTTTTTCCCCTCAAAACGATGATTGATTATTGTTATTATTACATTTCTGGCACATTCAACTACAATTAAGCATATAATTCTACCCTGATATGGGTACAAATCACCTCTTAAATCGAAGCCATTATAAAGGCCGGCTTTGCCCAACATTCTAGAACGGAATAGGTTTGATGTCTCTATGTCATGAAGGCGGGGCTAAATATATGTTGTGTACAACAGACAATATACGAAAAGTAGAGAACCTTTAAAGGTTGCACATGATTAATGCACAGTAATTAAAAATGGCCTATCAATTCAAGTTAGAAATATGACTCGATTAACTTTCTGAAAATATATGCTAATGAACAAAAGTTGTTTCACTAAATTTGGTTGGGTATGTTTTATTGATTCCATGTCATTTCGCTTCCATATCACCCGGCCATATAAGAAAAAATTTGTTTTGGCTTGTATGGCTGAGTTACGTAAATTTGTGTGTTACATTTAGATCTTAATGGCAGAAGGGGATGTATGTTTAACAGCATGTTGTGTTGCACGTACTGACTCTAGTGAAGTAAGCAAGGTTTTAGTTTTTCACTAAAATGTTCCTTTACATTGTTCGGGGATTCACAAGAGACTGACACGCGATCGTTTAGCAGTAAAAAGTTGCCCACTAAAACTGACTGGAGGGGTGGGGGTGGGTCAGTGTTTTTTTCAAAAATGATTCAATAGGACAGTTCTTGAATGTACAGGGCAAGTGTAGTGAGACCTACTTTCTGAGCTGAATTACATGTGGGGCACCTTACCAGTGCAGTACATTGCATTTGAAGATTCACTGTCAAATCTGTCAATACAAACCTTGTTTCCAAATCTACACCTTCGACAGGTTCTTGTTTAATCTCTACATTTGCTGCCATGCTGTATCCTAGTTTGTTAAATCTGTAAGTCCAAGTAAAGAGAAAGTTTGATTGTTTGTTTGTTGAAAAATAACTCATAATGAACAAGTATTTTTTCAAAAAGGAATTGAATTCTTTATCTATTTTATTTTGCTAATCATTGTAATCATAAAATGGAAATTGTAATCATTGACATTATTCTTATTGATTGGATAGGTGGATAAAATGCTGGTCTGGAGGTCGGGTGATCAATCCCTACATTGGTCGAGAAAGTTCCTCCAGATTTTCCGGCGTGGCTTACAATTGTCAGTGATGCAGGATGGATGGACTGACAAGGACAGTCTTGTTGTTTGGATGGGACAAAAAATAGAGGTCCTGTGATTTACATGCGTGTAAAAGATCCCTTGACTGTTGGAACATGATATACGAGTAGGCTGTAGTGTCGCTGTCTGGGCAAAAATTCTTCATTAGGTCAGTTCGGAGCAGAACAGTAGGACGTTAAACCCCTTTTCAATTCATTTATTCCATTTAATATGAGTATCGGATTAGAATAAGAAGACTCGTGTCTCATCATATTCCTCTACATAGGGCTCTAGTCTCTCGATTTTCCGGCGTGGTTTCTCCTTGTCAGTGAGGGCCTGACAATGACAAGGAGAGGTAAAAATTTCCCTCATCATAGCACACTGTGTATGGCATATGCCCGTCTTCCGGCATTAGCCCGCCCAGTCTGGTGCAAGACTTGCCAAGACTGGCAAGAGTAGGGCGTTAAACCCCCTTTCGTTTCATTATAGAATAATATAATTATATCATATGGCTTTCTCGACTTATTTCAGCTCTGACCTAGGCTATTTTAGACTGATCCATTAATAATAATCAGATAATAAGGGCTGGTATTCGTAACTCCTAAAATCTAAAAATTGTAGAATGAAATCTATAAACGTGCGAAGAAATAACGGATGTTTATATCTGGACTAAAGATGACCGCGGTAAAGGCAAAGTTCGTTTTCGATTAGATTATTTGATTGAGAATTAACATAAAATATAAAAATAACTGGAAGAAAGTACGCATGCTTATAATATTCGAGTCCTTTTATCAATAAAAAGAACAATATATATTTTCAAGTTCTGATCTTTTAGAAAGTACTTTGTTTTCTGTTGAATGCGGATAATTTCATCCGGCTAACCACGAAAGAGGGGAACGGGCTCAAGAAAAAGGGTATTTGTTATTATAAAATCAACATGGTTTTAGAACATTTAACGAAATCATTCATTATCTAAAAAAATGGATATTGAAAGATATTAAATGAATTTCCGAGATTTCTAGCAAATAGGCTAATACAAAAATTAGAGTTCTACCAATCCTTATCGTCCAAGATCGCCAAACCCCGCCCATTACCCAACGGCGACGAAGACAGCCGAATTTTACCGATTTGGAATAACCATGACTGTTATGGCGGAAGCTCAGGTATATTTGCCCTGATTTTTAGTGTAAATGAAGCTGAAAACGAAAAGAAATAGATACATTGCGCACATAAATACAATTATAAATATATAATGTTTCTTATTTTTACAGATCGAGCTCAACGAGGGCTGCAGATTGCCCGTATTATTGAAAAATGGGGACGGTTGGCGTAAGTATTATAAAACGACGGAGGCGACACTTAGCGACAAAAATTGACACTTTGGTCACTGTAGGTGGGGGTACACCATCTTACTTTAGACACACACCTTTGTAAATTACAGTTATTAGACAATATTTAAAGCTATAACACTTCATAAACATCCCATTTAACTAGCTAGTTTTGAAATTAAAGCTATTTCAGCCAATTCTATAAAGTTTTTGTGGTGTTTTTGTAAGAAATTAACTCCCTTGATGCATCAAGGGAGATAACTTTTGATTATTTTTTTGGGGGAAAAAGAAACAAATCATAACTCTTTCATTGATATTGATGATGTTAAATTGAGCATCCCATGTTAAAATTTAAATAGCTAAGTCTCTAATTCAATATCATCAAAAAGCTTCAATGTTGAAAACACAAATTATTTAGTCAATTCAAATCAACATTGATGCTGTGAATGTGATCTTTTCCAGAAAAAAATGGGCTTCTGATATCCAATATTTGAGACAAAATAAACATTTTACCATTACATAATGCTTTTCAGCCCCAGCTCTAGCTCTAGCAAGTGACTAGAGGGATGATGCTAGAAACATTGCACCAAACTGATGTGTTTGTTTTTAGCTACGAATTGAGGCCTTTAGTTCCAAGTTGCAAATTCAATTTCTTTATTAATGCATATAACACCTTTGAAATAAGATACGTTAATACTATTTTTAGTAATTAAACTTACAGAGGCCAATGTGGTGGCACAACTATCGCTCCAAATATTCGCATTTAAATTACTGAAGCGATATAATATGTAGGCCTATTCCCTGTGCTGTGTCTTATTTTGTTGTGTTATGGGTTTCTTTTTTTTTTTTAGACAATATAGAATTACTGAAAGACAAAATATCAATATCTCAGATCAAATGTGTCGAAAATTGATAGTACTTTCATCTGAGCTCATATGACACTTGTTTGATGCAGTGTCCTATTTGAAATTTTAATCTACCCGATAGCTCTCAATTGGATCACAATATCTAAATGACTTCTCTACCCTCTGTTGACTGGCCTGTTCACATCAAATCAAAACAATGTTAATGACTTGTCATCATGTTAACTGTATCTAGTAAACATTTTATTTTTTACAGATTGGGCTGAAATCCTTGGAAAAAAAGATATTGGTGGCAAACCATTATATTATGTTCATTATGAAGACTGTAAGTATATATATAACAATTGATAACAAACTTAGCTTATTGTATTTAGGTAGTATTTTGTATTTGACTTTTTTATCCACTTGGTAAGTTTAGGAACTTACTCATGCATGAATTTTATAGAAATTTTGGCAGTAGTCAACTTATCTTGTATCTGAATTCAATTTATTCTGTCTTTTAATTTTATAGTCAACAAACGTTTGGATGAATGGGTGCCGGAGGAAAGGATGGATGTATCTAAAGCTGAACTTCCCAAAAAAGACAACAAAACCCCCAAGAAAGATCCCCTTAATAAGATGACCAACGGTTCTCGCCCAACATCACCAGAAAGAGACTTTTTGGTAAGTTATTTAGCAATCTGATTAAAATACAGATCTATACTTCATTTCAGTTTCTTAAAAATTTTGATAGCCTACACTAAATGAAGATCTGACAAGTTATAGTGGGACGTCACGTCAGGGGTCAAATGAGGGACTGTTCACCCTTTGACGCCAGTCATTGAGTAATCAGTCAGCGTTGAAGTTTGTATGGGTTTACCCACAGTTCCATGCCGAGAATGCTAAGAAGTCGCTGGAACAGACCATTTCATTGGCTAAATCCCCACACCGATAAGAACACCCATTATATAACCACGCTTCCAGATCCTAGTGTAGTAAAGACTAGTGAAACAATATTTTGAACTATAAAAAAACAAAACGAAATTGGCTCTGTGTTTTAATCAGATTAGTTTTTAATTGGCTGTATGAAGTGATGGGATTTCACAATTTTTCTTGTCAAACACTTTAATCGAAATAAAGGGACATAACTCTTACCATTATTTAAGCAGACAGTTTTAGACCACACTCAAAAATCACATGTCAACAAAATATTCAAATTAGTACTTAATAAGAAATAGATAGGTGCACCTTGTTATTTTTCATTCGACTCCAACCACACTATCGCCTAAAACAATTAACTACTTACAGTATTCCAGTACACTATTTTAATTTTGGAATTTTGAATATTATTCACCATACCTTGATGTCCAGGTGGGCATATTCCTGGTTGGAAAAATTAGGACATTTGGAAATTAGTGTCAGACATGTCCGGAATATACAGGCGAAATCCCAACTCTTTTGCATGTATACTATTTTATCATCTTCAAATCGTATTTATACTATTACTAGTAATAAACAATAAGATATATTGTCAGTTAAAATTGAAAAAAACAGAAAATATCACCACTTTTGCTGAACGTCGCAGGAACCTCTAAATAATACTCATGTGTTCCAGTTAATTGCATTTTTAAAATTTGTGAAGTATTGTGGATGTCACCTGAACATTATCAGTAATTTAATGGCACATTTTAGTTGCTGGGAAATTCAATAAAAAACTGTTTGGCAGCCAAATATTTATCAGTTGTAGGTTTTGATTAAATATTTTGCCATCATTATTCATTAGGAATGTGGAGCATCAGGAGCTATAGTGAATGCTAACAGTCCATTATCACTGGTAGATGAAAGTAGTCTGGATGAGCCACCAAGGGCATCAGTTCAGGTACATGTATAAACCAAATAAATGATATGAATGTCATGTTTGTAAGAGGATTTCACACAGAATTAATGAGTTTTATTCACTAAAATCTATCTTAGTTTGTTCCTTTAAATAGAAAAAACAAGAAGACTGATTTCAACATATTTACCTTTACCTTGCCTGTAATCTTGAGTGTAGATAAATTGTAGTTTGTGATTTTTCTTTTTATCACATTTCATTAATTGACATTTCAGATTCCTCTTCAGAATGGTGCAATGTCCTTTAGTGGTTTACAGAAAAAATCTTTAATTAAGAAACGTAAACTTGATGATGATGTAAGTTATCTGTTTTAACTGGAATCATTGCTTAACAGTGGGTAAAGGACTGTCATAAAATCCACTACAGAAGTCCATCATTATAACGGTCCAACGACTACTTGTTTAGACATTTGGAATCCTGAATAAGAAATAACCCTGATGTAAAAATATATACTATAAAACAGGGAATAAAGATAAGGAATCATGAAATTTATTAGACCTGAAATGAGTGGACTTGCGTACTGAAATTTACATGCCACATTGTTTACTACTCTCGTATAAAATGTGTGCCGTTTAATTTTGTCATATACAAGACATGATTTTTATGATTTATCAGATAGTAATTGATATGGTAGCAATGACTTTGATTGGTCTAACATCTAAATTAGATTTTTGTATTTGGATAAGATTGGTGTATTTGTCAGGACTGTTGATAAGTACTCCATTCTCGATGGAACTGGGAGTACAAGATTTGATTTAATTTTCTTGATCTACCATAAATTAGAAGATTACTTTCCTTTCTTGATAATTCCAACTATTTTGAAATTAGATGTTGCCCTGAATTTCTTTAATAATTTGTTTATTTTGACATGGTTTTTTTTTCTTATCTAGTTTCAATCAGATAGTCAAGAAAATGTTCCTAAAACTCCACGGCAGACAGGCAGTATGGTAGCACATCACGATGACATAGTTACACGTATGAAAAATATAGAATTAATTGAATTGGGTAGATGGCGAATTAAACCTTGGTATTTTTCACCATATCCTCAGGTATAAACCAGCTCATTCTTCATTAATGTTATTTTATGCTCCAAGTTTAAAAAAAAGTATGTGATTAAGTCTTTATGTTAAAGAAAGTACATATTTTTATACACCCCAATTTTCATTGTGGACATATTGTTTTCACCCCTGTGCCTCCGTTTACATTTTGTTTATGGACCATCTACGGGTCACAATTTTTATAAACCCACATGGAATATTGCCATCTGTCTGGCGTCCATAATTGCGTGTGGATGCTCTTGACATTAAAGTTAATATTCAATTGACTTTAAATTTATACACAGTGTATAAGGTCATGAAATGGAAGGATCCTATTGATTTAAAATGTTTGTCGATAATTACTGCCAGAGTTATCCATCCTTATTATCCGATTTTGACAATACTTAAAATATAGGTTTATATCTCAAAGATCTGGTTCCTTTCGATATTGGCATGTTTCAGACTTTAACTTCATGGATTATGGCCTTTGATTGTATGAAAACACTCTTTATCAGCTTGTTCTCTGTCAGTCCTAGCAATTCCTGACTAATTAGCATTGTCCAATCAGAGGTCATGGCACATAGCACACTGTAAGCAAACAAGTTTACAGCAACCTTGACATTGATTGATCTTTGAACTTTTCAACTAGATTGTCACATGTAAACATTATAGCTAGCAGCAGGAGACTTGGTATTCACGACGACCGATAAATCTGATAGACTCACAAGCTGGGCTTGTGCCAATCGAACTTAGTGGCGAAATATGCAGGGTATTATGTGAAGGGCTTGATAAGATGTATGTAGTTCAGGCGAGATCAAACTTTCTATTGAAGATGGTATTGGAGCAGCTTATTTACAAATTTTGTTCCATTTATTTCAGGAATTAACGTCTGCACCTTTAGTGTTTATCTGTGAATACTGTTTAAAATACCTTAAAAGTAGTAAATGTTTACAAAGACATTTAGTAAGTATATGCTTAAATTAATAGTCTAATTCCCATCAAAATGCATCATAACTCTAATTTGGCTGCTGAAAGTCTCAATAACTTTCTATTCTTATAAGGGCTGATGATGGGTGTATATGTTTCATTGGCTATCGACCTATATTTTAAATTCAAATTTACCTAAATTTTATGAGCATTTGATACACCTAAGAAATGTAGATCTTGTACTGATAAAAGTACTGTTTCAGAAAAGTTTAAGAAAAGATAGATAGTTAGTTTCTTTCTCAGTTCAAATCCTTCTGTTGTATAAGTTACAAAGAAAATCATATTTATTTTCTTTTTTAGGCAAAATGTCAGTTGTGCCATCCGCCTGGTAATGAGATCTATAGGAAGAGTAATATTTCTTTTTTTGAGATTGATGGGAGAAAAAATAAGGTATATTTTTGTTTAATATAGGGAGCCACGCTGGCTGAGTGAGTAACACTTGTTTAAAAATATTACTAGTATCACTTCATTTTAATCAGATATCAAAACAATGTGATATGAAAGCAAGTATTCAGAGTATGCATGGTTTCTGTAGAAAATATTGAAATATCTTTATTCATTTTGTAATAATAATACATTTATAGAGCACACCAGTATAATAATGATTCATGAATCTGGAAAGCATATTGCGTACTGTTTATTTCTATGGTAGACTTCACACAGATAATTATCTTTTCGATGGAAAAAGAACATGAAAATTAAATATCAGTCATGTTAGTCACATAATGACCTACCTGTGGTTCTGTTAGGACCAATTTCTCTCTAAACTGTGGCTACCTTGGATATTGATTCATTCAGTGGGGTAATTATGTAACAATTAGAAAATAAATTATAATTTTAAAATATTTAAGCTGTTAAATGTGGTTTTTTTTTCTATTATATTTTCAGGCATATGCTCAACATTTATGTTTATTAGCAAAATTATTCCTTGACCATAAAACCTTATATTACGACACAGATCCATTTTTATTTTATGTTATGTGTGAATCGGATAGTCGTGGTTATCACATGGTTGGTTTCTTCTCAAAGGTAGGTCTTTTGATATGTTAACAGTTTATATTTCTAATTATTAGAAAAAAGTTATATCTTGGGTTCGGCCCCTGTGTTGGTTGAGAAAGTGTGCTGACGAAAGAACCATTAGCCGTATGAAATTTGAGGAAAAGTAGACATAAATAGTGATGTCTATACAAAACTTCCGGTTATTGTGGAAAAGTTGGATGTCACTTGAAGCCTTATCTATATTTAACACTTACTGTATAGATAGATTTTTTTTTTTTTTTTTTTTTTTTTTTTTTTTTTTTTTTTTAATAATCCCAGATCTAATATGGTAATGCCAGGGATGGGGCCCTGACTTATTACCTTACATGTTTTTCCCTATACAATTTTAATTATCAATAGTACTAATTAATATACAATTATATATCATACAATGTACAAGGTAATAGCAACGTTAATAATACAAAGAAGTAGAATAGTCATTCTCTATTAATATGTTAAGAAGTTATTATTCGTCTGATAATAGAGAATCAATTACTGACCATTTTTCTAACTTTTTTGAGGTATAATGAGCTATAGCAGATTGGTACCCAAAATAAGATAGGAGTGAGGATAGGTTCAAAGTTTGGTTTTTCTTTGCTGTATAGATTTTAATGACTGAACAAAACTGAGTGTCTTTAAATTACTGTACTAATTCTTTGATGCATATTAAAACTTGTATTGAACTTTAAACTAATTTATTACTCAGTTTTAAAATACAGTTGAACGAGACAGTTCTTCAAATTCAAAACTTTTTATTTAAATAAGTTTTAAAACTAATACATTGATTTTTAATTTTTTTTACAGGAGAAGGAATCAACAGAAGATTATAATGTAGCTTGTATATTAACATTACCTCCATATCAAAAAAAAGGTTTCGGTAAAATGCTCATAGAATTTAGTAAGTACATAAATATTGAAAATGTATATCTTTTTTTACATCTAATAAATTCAAACTGTGACTTAAAATAAACAGCTTGCAAGTTTTCGTTGCCTGTTTGCATGATGGGCAGATTTTCTCCAACCATTAGAGGGTCTTCAGAAATCATTCTTTCTTATGTGACGTAGTAAGAAAGGTCAGCGGCCAGGCAATAAAACATACACCAAAAGCAGCTAAGTCATTTGAGCCATCTACAAACAGCAGTTTCTTTCGTTTGAAATGGAGGGGCATTTACAAAACAATATGCAGATTAAGATTACAACCAAAGAAATCATTATCATAAATAATAGAAATTGGATTGGCTGTTAACATTTATTATACAAAACATGTACAGAGTGTCCTCTAGCAGTCAGTTATGACTGACGGGACAGATATTTTAGTGTGAGTGTACAAAAAGTGCTTCACAAATATTTTCACTCACTCAAGGTTATTTATTATATTGCAGGTTATCAGCTATCTAGGGTTGAAGGTAAAACAGGTTCACCAGAAAAACCACTATCAGATTTAGGTCTATTATCATATCGTAGTTACTGGTCTCAAACTATATTAGAAATTTTACTTAAAATGAAGCCTAATGAGGCAGGTGAAAGGCCTTGCATAACTATAAAGTAAGTATGTTTTCTTTTTGAACAAAATGGTTATCTAGAGATATTTTTTTTTTTATTAGGAGGATGCTCAGAGTTAATGTACATCAGAGAGCCTTTAAATTTCCCAAGACATTTTCAGATCAAAGGCTAACACTGAGAGTGATATTATCAAAGAAAAACATCCATTTTGACATTTATTTAGCCAATTTGTCTTTTCATTGGATTTTATGTTTTAATTTGTTTTGTAGAATGACAACATCCACTTGGGACCAATATATGTATCTTTATTTCATTAATTTAACCACTACACTTAACTCAATGACCATGATCTAAAGCTTTTCAAACAACTGAAATAGATTTATAAAATTTTTATTTTTCAGTGAAATCTCAGAAATGACAAGTATTAAAAAAGAAGATGTGATATCAACATTACAACATTTGAATCTTATAAATTATTATAAAGGACAATATATTATAACTATATCTAGAGAACAAATACAGACTCATAATCGTGCCATGGAACGTAGAACAGTGAGAATAGATCCAAAATGTCTTCATTGGCAGCCAAAAGACTGGAGTAAACGAGGGAAGTGGTGACAATCACGTGACATAGGATAACAAATTTTTTCAGACCATCTTTGTTACTAGATTAATATAGAATATTGTGAGTTGAAATTCTGACAACTTTGTGACAATATTGGTGTGTTTAAAGACAACAGACTGATGGCATCCTCTCTTCAAGCTTCAGCAACATAATTTGATAAGATCTGGAATATTTTGGACCAGGAAATGGGATCCAAGCGCTTCTTATCTTGCTCTTGTTCAAGCCTGCAAATTCAAGTACAAGCAAGCTTGTTCGTTGGACGACTGGGCATTGATTGACACCTCTATTTTTGATATGACTTCAAAATTCAAGACGGTGACGATTGATTGTTGTAGTTGAATTACATAACTAAGTTCTATCTGTTGTAACATTTTCTATTCTAGAAAGAAATAGTTTCAGACATTGAAATCCTACTTAAAATGTATCTTAAGCATATCTGCTGTGTTTAATAACTGACTCATGAAGTTATGTACACTTCAGTTCAATTGACATGTATAGTAAAATATCCAAATTACACACGCTCTGTGAAACACTACCCTGGCTATTTTGGTCACAACTGTCTTAATCATTTTCAATTTCTACAACATTGATTGAATTTGTCTCTATTTAGCCTCGATAACTGACTCATTCATGAGTTACATACTGTTAATGGTTCAATAGAAGTTATAACATACCTGTACAACAATAATGGTGGTTATTTCCATAGGGAGTTATGTAATTTATAAAATATATTATCTGTATCTGGTGAAACAGTGGCACATCTATATAAGTTATAGGTTTCTCTTCATATATGGGAAATCAATTTTACATGACTAATAATAATATGTACTAATTTGCATACTAAATTAAACCATTATACTAACACCCTAGTAAATTAAATAGTACTGAACATCTTATACATTTGCCATTGTCTGTAGTTAATTTAGAAACAAAAAAATATGTTGTTGTTTGTGTGACTGGCACACATTTATATATACATGTAGTTTAATTTAGCTCAGTAGTGTGGGTAATAAGATAAAGTTAAGACTATGAGGTTCAATGTTCCGTGGTACATGTCAAGTCTGACAAGTGTCACGTTCATTTTGAACATGTAAAGTGCCGATTGGAAAGGAAAGATGTTATTTATAATCTCAGTTCAGATCTGACATTTCATGGGCCATATGTGGTTTTGGATTTAAGGGCTTCTGGTGTTCACAAATATGCTTATTTGATGTCTATTAAAATTAATAGAATTAGAACTGTTTTGAGTCTCTGAAATATTTACTGCTGTTCAAAAAATCCTAGGGTTTCATATTAAGCAAAACAGAAAAGGGAACTTATATTGATTTGGAAGAAGGATTGTTTCTTGAAATCTTATAAATGCATTTAAAACTGATCATTTTATTGGTATTGGATAATGGAATTATGACCTAGAATAGTGAAATCAACATTAGATTTGACAACTAAGCACAACACAAATGGTTGTAAAAAAAATAAAGCCCTAACATGCCACAATAAAGTTTTAAGTATAAGTACAATTTATTACAAAACATTTTGGATCAACATTAATCGAAACCAATTAATCTAAAGTTATGACCCTTGGTTTCTATTATTATTTACTGAACACAGTTTTTTTATTGGATACAATCACTAGCTTTATTCTAAAAGCATGACGTTTCAACAAGTGATTTCCTGATCGCTAAATGCCACTAAAAGATTATATTATTTACTGCCATAGAAAGTTTTTTGTACAAACCAGTCCCCATTTATTTTTTAAAACTACTACTTTAGTCCATGTTAGACAGGTGCATATGAGCCGTTGCATCGAAAAAAAAGATGTTTCCTTTCTAATAATTTCTAAAATATTCAGCTGTTAAATTTATTGACAGAAGATCCACAATATTCAAAATACCAATTGTAAAAACTCGTCTTTATTTAGTCTCATTTGTAAATAAAGTTGTTGACAATAAGGGAATCTATTAGAACGTTTGTTGGTACATCCATTGTATAAAATGTTTGTGAATAAATAATGATTGTATATAGTATGAGAATTAATCTGATGGAATATTTCTCACATTTGTTGTATGAATAAAATAAAATGGTGCTGAAAGATTAAAGATGTAGTTTGTTGTTTTGAAGTCGGAATGGTTGTCAGGCCAGCTTCTTATTGTAAATGTAGAGAATACACGAAAAATATTCTTTGTTAAATGAGTCTAAAATATCACAAAGTGCATGGCTGTTGCAAGAGCACCAACTCATCTCAGGGTAAGTATAAAATCAAACACAAGTATAACTTCAAAGGTTCAAAGAACTTGATCCGTGAAATGGCCCCAAATAATAACTCTGTGATAAATTGCTGGGTTATTCTGGATTTAGACAGAGTTCAATCTTATGATGTGTACCACACTTTGGTCTCATATGAAATAAAAATCAGTTAACAGTTCAAGCAGACGAGAGAAAGTTAGAAGATCTGCATAATTGATATTTTACATCCTTGAGGTAAAAACGGTGGCTAGGTAAAATTACACTATTATCCATAATTGCTATCTTTGTTGAAGACAGATAGATGGGGGAGATATTATATTCAGGAAATTTCTTAAAATAAATGCCTTAAAAACTTTGAAATATTTTATTTCATTTTTCACCACCCTCTTCATAATTTGAAACATTATATCACGTGAAAATTCTGGTTTCAATTTTCTCAAAATGAAAATAAGAATCATAGCAGTCTGTCACATATTTACAAAATCTACAGTCATATAGCATAATTTATACACTGATGCCATTGTTTAAAACCTTTCTGACAATCTGGATGCTACAGTTCTCATCTGACCATAGACTTTAGATGGAGGACTACCTGTAACATGAAAAAAATCAGCACAATTAAAAAAATGTTAAATAATGTTCAATATACACACATTTCATCTGTCATGAGATTAAAACTCAAGATCAGTATTTGAAACAGGGTTCCCGCGGCTTCGTCTAACATTTTTTCAAGGATATTCAAGGATAAATATACGTCAAATTCCAGGATTTTCAAGGACATTTTTAGCCTAAAGTTACAATTTTTCATCTGAAAAACAACCAAAACATTACCAACTATCGTTATAATCTCATATATAAAGGAATTGAAGACATAAACTGTTTTTTATTATTACAGATTGACTTTCGGTACACCGGGAAAAACTCCCGCCATTTTTAAAACAGAGTTATTTCCCTTTTCGTCATTATGCATTGTTTAATGCAATTACTAATACCGATTTTGATTAGTCAGTGTAGTGGCTTCTAGTATGTTAATTGGACAATGGAGTCACGTGAGAGTATTTGGTAGCCTAACGGTAAATGTCATTGGCTTATCTTGTTATTACGTGACAAAACACGGCTGTTTATTTAGATCAGTTGATTGACAGGTATACGTCAGTTATTGTTTATAGTATAACCAGCATTACTTATAATCTAAACGGGATTTTCATATCAACTTACTAGTATTACCAACAAAATTAAGGATCTTAACTGAAATTCAAGGATATTTTCCTATTTCCGCGAAATTCAAGGATATTCAAGACCTTGAAAATGAAATGTTAAATTTAAGGATATTCAAGGATTTTCAAGGACCGCGGGAACCCTGTGAAATAGTTAATAATTTTACAAGCATGTAAATTCAACATGTTCCTCATTCAGTAGGGCATAGCCCATGCTATTGGTGATTAACTTCATTGCAGAAAATCAGACATAGAAAATAGTACAGATTTTAAGAGAAATACAAAAGTATTCCAGAATTATATACAACTTATATATAAAAAAAGCAAAGTTCAGAATCAGTTCACCAACTTACCTAATATCAGGTTACAAATAGCTGTTCTTGCCATATTTAAATTTTGAAAAGATCCAAGTATGTGAACTTTACTGAAAATATGAAACATACATACTGAAATTATGAAACATACATTATGGGTATTAAATCAAACGAAAACTGATCTAAATAACCTGGGGGAGTTGGGTTGCGTGCACGTTCGATCAGAAGGTCTTGTCATTGAGTCAAGTGGCGTGAGTTCAATTCCCTGCTTGTACATGACAATAAGTTCCTGCCCAACCTTGGTGTTTTCTCTAAATAACCTAAAAGACTAGAATCACAGATATCCCAATATGTGTATATATACTGGTAAATGAATATTGTTAATTAAGTAATAAATATGTCTTTATAATTACCAAATTTAACAAAATATATTTTTTTACCTTTCTGCTAATATTATTCGAGTTTTTGTAACATTTTCTATTGTAAATCTTGTTTTTCCATTGTGTCCAGCTATTCTACCAATTGCACGAGATAAATGATTTCCTTTCAGTGGTTTAACTTAAAGATAAGACGACAACACAAAGTATTAAACTGAATAAAATACTGAAATCTCAACTCGATTCTCCAAGGGTGGGAAATATTATTTTCATTCAGTATTTTATTAATAATATCCATGGCACACACCTGCCTTGATTCATCTTAATGTATCATTTATAGTCAGACTATCGTATGATAGAAGTAAAAGCACATTGAAATTCACAAAAAAATATTGAAAGCGCTGACCATTAGCAAAATAAACAATGTTGTACTGAATGATGTGAAATGTTAAAACCTACCATCTGTTACATCAAATGACTCTAGATAGAGCTCATCCAATCGTATTAATGCTAGGGCATCCTAGAATAAAAACCAAAAAACATATATTTAATTGATATAGAAAATTTTCTCTGGTTTACAATTTAAGACAGGTCAATTGCAAGATAACTACACATACAATTAATGACCAACAGCTTTGTCTTCTCCACTGCAATTCCGCTTTCTTTTTCATAGGATGTGAATTAAGTTTTCTAAAATTAAAATGCTGAATATACATTCAATACTTCAAACTTTTTATGGAACAACTGATACATGTAGAAAGATGAAAATATTGTCATTGTAATTTAAACAGGTATTTAGAATATCATCAAAATATGTTAAAATATCAATCTGATTAAAACACAGATCCTATTTTGTTTCATTTTTTATAGTAAACCCCTAGAAACATCAACGCTGATTGATTATTTAATGTCGGATGTCATAGGGTCAAAAGCCACTTGTGTAACCCCTGACGTGACCTCAGTACACCTGGTCAGATCTTCATGTAGTGTAGGCCATCAAAAGTATTTAAAAAAATGAAACGAAATATAAATCTGTATTTCAATCAAATTCTTAAAATATTATAATCAAATATTCTAAGCTTACTGACCTCAATTTCAAAACCATAAACAAATGCCTGAACAAAATCGGCTGCTTTTTGTATAGCTCGGATGTCATCGGTAGTTTTACATGTCTACAAGATAAAATGAAAAATTTAATTTTAAAAACAAAATTTTATTTGTAAATAGGAATTAGAAGACGGCACATCTAATGTTAGAATTTTTTTGCTTAAATGGCTTTTATACAAAAGATATTTCATAATAATAGTTAACCATTTCCAAATATCAGAGAATATCTAATTTTTCATGACTTATTGGAAAGCTAAATGTACTAAAAGCAGGACTGGGGCCGTTACAATGGTAATGTAATTAATTACACTATGATTATCATTACTTTTTAAATGTCATCATTACAATTACTTTGTCATCTTTTAGCAATGTAATTAATTACCAATTACAAGACTTAACCTCATTCTTCCATTTTCAAATCAAATTTTTAAATGGCAAACTATTCCAATCTAATTAAAATCTTAAGTATCTTATGCCATCAAGAGTTGATTATGGTCTTATTTTGTTAATAAATGTCAAATTAATAGTTTATATAACATTTCAGGCACTTTTTTTTTACCAAATATTTTTTTCTAATAATAATCCTCTATTTATATAGCGGGATAATACTAAAATTAAAGTTTCTAGTGGGCTTTTCAAGTGTTCTCAATTGAACTACAGAAACGCCTCTGTAAACAGGATGCTCCTTATACATAACATTTAGCAAATCCAGGCTTTTCCCCCTGTCGACAACGAAGTCGGGAGTTCAACATATAACTACCCTAGAATCATCACATGTCAGCTGGGTGACGCTACCGGTACCTCAAAAGTTTATGATATATTATCACTCAAATTAAATACAATACTGTTTAAAATGTGTCCATATTTGTCAATAACCTTTTATGTTAATATCATAAAACAATAATACTTGACAATCAAAACTGTGTACATAACTTAAATTACTAAGAATAAATTAATTTGCCTGAAATTTTATATATTTATAACCATTTCTCATTATTTATTTTTGCATCCATCTTTAATTTATTTGTATGGCCAGCTTTACCTTAATTTCTACATTTCTGGTTTTCAAGTTAAATCGTATCTGCAAATGCAAATGCTCTACAATAGGTGTGAATATCTTTAACCAGCTCTTTTTTAAAGGTGTATATCTGTTACTTGGAATTGGTATTTTACGCATTTCTGATTTCCCACCCTGTAAAGAAAATGGAAAAAATATAATGAAGAAGATTATTAACTCATCATAACCAAAGTTCTTCATATTAAATCAAATGCAGATGATGATGAAGAAAATCATTGACCAAATTGCAGGAAAATAATTGGACTAACTAGATTGGACTCTATATACAGTCAATCAAAAAAAATTTTTTTTCATACTATTAGGACTACGGTAGTAAAACATATTCAGCCCAATGTGGCGAAACAACTTTAGTTTATCTGTAAATATTGTCAGTAAAATTATGAAGTGGTGTTTCGAACAAAATTGATAAGGCTATTCTTGCGTTCTATAAAGGTTTCCTACTTTTCATGTACTTTGGTCATCATTTTTTGTCTTTTATGACTAAAATCCATAACCCAGAATATTTGCTAAATTTTGGCAGAAATATTAAATATATAACAATAAATAGGGACTTCAGCAGGTCATGTGACTTTAGCATGAAATCAGACAGCCAGCGGCTGTTAATATAACTCACTTCAATTTACGATTCTGAATTACAATTTTATGTAAATATATTACTAGCAATTTAATATCAATCTCAATATCTGCAAAGATTCAGGCTCAAACAGTATAGAAATTATCGCTTATTTACTGCAGATGCTTGCGGGAAAATACCACCCTTGCGTCACACGGCTGGGGATTTTCATTGCTACGACTCACTAGATTGGTGAATAAGCATCCTAGTTTCCGATGTATTTTAATATAGAACTAGAACCAATCAAATGATAGGTAACATTTTTGTGATTATTATGGTGCATGATATCCTGAGATTCGACAATTACAGTCGTAGACAACAGGATTGATCTGTTTTGATGTCTGAAATTTGCAATATTTCTACTAAATATATAATATCGCCTACAGTAATTTTTTGGTGGTATCATCCAATTGGTACTACTAAAACTAGCGATTCTGGAGGGAAAATACTGCTTATTAGTATGAAATCGCTCAGATATGACTGAAAGATACTTATTTTGGGCCATGTCACACATTGACTGATATACATTTAATTACTAGATAGAGCATTTTGATTACGATGCATTATATTATTGGCGATCTCAGATTTAAAAATTACATAACTTTGGATCTAATTCGAATGCTTTGATGAAATCAAAAAATTTGGGTACCATTTTATTTTTATGTACAATTTCACAAAATATTTTTTAAAATTTTTTTCTGTCATTTGAAACTTAGACCTGAAACCCCTACGTACTTGTAATAAACAATCGTTGTTTTGAAGAAAAAAAATTACAAGTTTTGCTGTTTGCAGCCCGATCTGACTTACATTGGGGTATTGCCAGGTATCTCGAAACACGGAGGGTAGAGAGGTGAGGTTTCTATCTGGTCATTCACTCAATGACCATATTATTGTTTATAAATAAAAAAGCTTACCGATTTCTCTCCCGACACAGCTGGGAAATTAGGTCGTTTTGGTGGTGGTTCAGACGTTTCCATTGCTGTTTCTTTTATATTTTTATTATCTTGAAGCTTTCTTTTTCTCGATTTTGTCTTTGCTGGAACGAAGTCATCATCCGCAGTGTCCAAATTCTCTACTTTCATTGTATCTGATGTAGACTGTGTTGCTGCCATTTTCGAGTCGACCCTAAGTCCAAATCGAATAGTCAGTCGTATAAATCGGTCGATGGCTTATTAAAATTTTGGAATAGTATGTAATCAATATAAGTTAAAGAAGAAACGCATTAATTCCAATATAACGCCAATGGTCGCCGAGTCACGGCGTTTGTTTTGAGCATGAGGTATTTGACATTTTCATGTCGCTTTGTCCACTCAATAAAAAAACCAGTCATTTGTTCAGTCTGTTACATAAAATCAGTCAAGTAGCTCAGTCGAATAGCTCAGTCGAATAAGTCAGTCGTATAGTTCAGTCGTATAATTCAGTCGTATAGTTCAGTCGTATAGTTCAGTCGTATAACTCAGTCGTATAGTTCAGTCGTATAACTCAGTCGTATAGCTCAGTCGTATAATTCAGTCGTATAATTCTGTCGTTCAATATTAAGCAGCGGTGGCAGTGGACTAAGATAATATTGTAACAAATCATGCTCGTAGCCATAGCTGAAGGTGCCGGGGGCATGGGGTAGGGGCCGGGGGCATGGGGTAGGGGCGGGGTCCTTCCCAACGGGTTTCAAGTTCGATTTTACGGGCAAAAGTAGTTTGATAAGTAAGACATTCGGACGATATTTAAGCCATAACTGAAAGAGAGAGAAGGAGAGGGAGAGAGAGGGAGACAGTAATGGGGTTTAGCGTCCACTCGACACACACTAGGTTATTTCGGGACAAAAACATGTTTTTTATTTTTTTTTTTCATAATTCGCTTGCGCGTAGAGGTCTTTAGCAGTGTGGGGAAACCGGAGGACCCGGAGAAAAATCCACAAGGTTGGACAGGCGACCCTTCTCCTTGTCACGTACAGTCGAGGATGCGAAACAGCGCCAGGTGACTCAATGACAGGCTTCATTATACAGCGAGCACCTGCAAACCATACGGCTATCCACCCCCACCCCCACCACATAACTGAAGGAGCCAGACGCTCGGTAGGAAAGGGGGAGGGGGTTGGGGAGGATCTATCAGTCTTAGGATTAGTCAAATAGCTCAGTCGAATAATCCAGTCGAATAATTCAGTCGTATAGTCCAGTCGTATGCTTCAGTCGTATACTTCAGTCGTATAATTCAGTCGTATACTTCAGTCGTATAAGTCAGTCGTATAGTTCAGTCGTATAGTTCAGTCGTATAACTCAGTCGTATAGTTCAGTCGTATAACTCAGTCGTATAGTTCAGTCGTATAATTCAGTCGTTCAATATTAAGCAGCGGTGGCAGTGGACTAAGATAATATTGTAACAAATCATGCTCGTAGCCATAGCTGAAGGTGCCGGGGGCATGGGGTAGGGGCCTGGGGCATGGGGTAGGGGCGGGGTCCTTCCCAACGGGTTTCAAGTTCGATTTTACGGGCAAAAGTAGTTTGATAAGTAAGGCATTCGGGCGATATTTAAGCCATAACTGAAAGAGAGAGAAAGAGAGAGAGAAGGAGAGAGAGAGAGAGGGAGACAGTAATGGGGTTTAGCGTCCACTCGACACACACTAGGTCATTTCGGGACAAAAACATGGTTTTTATTTTTATTTTTCATAATTCGCTTGCGCGTAGGGGTCTTTAGCAGTGTGGGGAAACCGGACGACCCGGAGAAAAATCCACAAGGTTGGACAGGCGATCCTTCTCCTTGTCACGTACAGTCGAGGATGCGAAACAGCGCCAGGTGACTCAATGACAGGCTTCATTATACAGCGAGCACCTGCAAACCATACGGCTATCCACCCCAGCCCCACCACATAACTGAGGGAGCCAGACGCTCGGTAGGAAAGGGGGAGGGGGTTGGGGAGGATCTATTAGTCTTAGGATTAGTCAAATAGCTCAGTCGAATAATCCAGTCGAATAATTCAGTCGTATAGTCCAGTCGTATGCTTCAGTCGTATACTTCAGTCGTATAATTCAGTCGTATACTTCAGTCGTATAAGTCAGTCGTATAGTTCAGTCGTATAGTTCAGTCGTATAACTCAGTCGTATAGTTCAGTCGTATAACTCAGTCGTATAGTTCAGTCGTATAATTCAGTCGTTCAATATTAAGCAGCGGTGGCAGTGGACTAAGATAATATTGTAACAAATCATGCTCGTAGCCATAGCTGAAGGTGCCGGGGGCATGGGGTAGGGGCCGGGGGCATGGGGTAGGGGCGGGGTCCTTCCCAATGGGTTTCAAGTTCGATTTTACGGGCAAAAGTAGTTTGATAAGTAAGACATTCGGACGATATTTAAGCCATAACTGAAAGAGAAAGAGAGAGAGAAGGAGAGGGAGAGAGAGGGAGACAGTAATGGGGTTTAGCGTCCACTCGACACACACTAGGTCATTTCGGGACAAAAACATGTTTTTTATTTTTTTTTTCATAATTCGCTTGCGCGTAGAGGTCTTTAGCAGTGTGGGGAAACCGGAGGACCCGGAGAAAAATTCACAAGGTTGGACAGGCGACCCTTCTTCTTGTCACGTACAGTCAAGGATGCGAAACAGCGCCAGGTGACTCAATGACAGGCTTCATTATACAGCGAGCACCTGCAAACCATACGGCTATCCACCCCCACCCCACCACATAACTGAGGGAGCCAGACGCTCGGTAGGAAAGGGGGAGGGGGTTGGGGAGGATCTATCAGTCTTAGGATTAGTCAAATAGCTCAGTCGAATAATCCAGTCGAATAATTCAGTCGTATAGTCCAGTCGTATGCTTCAGTCGTATACTTCAGTCGTATAATTCAGTCGTATACTTCAGTCGTATAAGTCAGTCGTATAGTTCAGTCGTATAGTTCAGTCGTATAACTCAGTCGTATAGTTCAGTCGTATAGTTCAGTCGTATAATTCAGTCGTATAGTTCAGTCGTATAATTCAGTCGTATAATTCAGTCGTTCAATATTAAGCAGCGGTGGCAGTGGACTAAGATAATATTGTAACAAATCATGCTCGTAGCCATAGCTGAAGGTGCCGGGGGTATGGGGTAGGGGCGGGGTCCTTCCCAACGGGTTTCAAGTTCGATTTTACGGGCAAAAGTAGTTTGATAAGTAAGGCATTCGGACGATATTTAAGCCATAACTGAAAGAGAGAGAAAGAGAGAGAGAAGGAGAGAGAGGGAGACAGTAATGGGGTTAAGCGTCCACTCGACACACACTAGGTCATTTCGGGACAAAAACATGGTTTTTATTTTTTTTTCATAATTCGCTTGCGCGTAGAGGTCTTTAGCAGTGTGGGGAAACCGGAGGACCCGGAGAAAAATCCACAAGGTTGGACAGGCGACCCTTCTCCTTGTCACGTACAGTCGAGGATGCGAAACAGCGCCAGGTGACTCAATGACAGGCTTCATTATACAGCGAGCACCTGCAAACCATACGGCTATCCACCCCACCCCCACCACATAACTGAGGGAGCCAGACGCTCGGTAGGAAAGGGGGAGGGGGTTGGGGAGGATCTATCAGTCTTAGGATTAGTCAAATAGCTCAGTCGAATAATCCAGTCGAATAATTCAGTCGTATAGTCCAGTCGTATGCTTCAGTCGTATACTTCAGTCGTATAATTCAGTCGTATACTTCAGTCGTATAAGTCAGTCGTATAGTTCAGTCGTATAACTCAGTCGTATAGTTCAGTCGTATAGTTCAGTCGTATAATTCAGTCGTATAATTCAGTCGTTCAATATTAAGCAGCGGTGGCAGTGGACTAAGATAATATTGTAACAAATCATGCTCGTAGCCATAGCTGAAGGTGCCGGGGGCATGGGGTAGGGGCCGGGGGCATGGGGTAGGGGCGGGGTCCTTCCCAACGGGTTTCAAGTTCGATTTTACGGGCAAAAGTAGTTTGATAAGTAAGGCATTCGGACGATATTTAAGCCATAACTGAAAGAGAGAGAAAGAGAGAGAGAAGGAGAGAGAGAGAGGGAGACAGTAATGGGGTTTAGCGTCCACTCGACACACACTAGGTCATTTCGGGACAAAAACATGTTTTTGTTTTTTTTTCATAATTCGCTTGCGCGTAGAGGTCTTTAGCAGTGTGGGGAAACCGGAGGACCCGGAGAAAGATCCACAAGGTTGGACAGGCGACCCTTCTCCTTGTCACGTACAGTCGAGGATGCGAAACAGCGCCAGGTGACTCAATGACAGGCTTCATTATACAGCGAGCACCTGCAAACCATACGGCTATCCACCCCCACCCCCACCACATAACTGAGGCAGCCAGACGCTCGGTAGGAAAGGGGGAGGGGGTTGGGGAGGATCTATCAGTCTTAGGATTAGTCAAATAGCTCAGTCGAATAATCCAGTCGAATAATTCAGTCGTATAGTCCAGTCGTATGCTTCAGTCGTATACTTCAGTCGTATAATTCAGTCGTATACTTCAGTCGTATAAGTCAGTCGTATAGTTCAGTCGTATAGTTCAGTCGTATAACTCAGTCGTATAGTTCAGTCGTATAACTCAGTCGTATAGTTCAGTCGTATAATTCAGTCGTTCAATATTAAGCAGCGGTGGCAGTGGACTAAGATAATATTGTAACAAATCATGCTCGTAGCCATAGCTGAAGGTGCCGGGGGCATGGGGTAGGGCCCGGGGGCATGGGGTAGGGGCGGGGTCCTTCCCAACGGGTTTCAAGTTCGATTTTACGGGCAAAAGTAGTTTTATAAGTAAGGCATTCGGACGATATTTAAGCCATAACTGAAAGAGAGAGAAAGAGAGAGAGAAGGAGAGAGAGAGAGAGGGAGACAGTAATGGGGTTTAGCGTCCACTCGACACACACTAGGTCATTTCGGGACAAAAACATGTTTTTGTTTTTTTTTTCATAATTCGCTTGCGCGTAGAGGTCTTTAGCAGTGTGGGGAAACTGGAGGACCCGGAGAAAAATCCACAAGGTTGGACAGGCGACCCTTCTCCTTGTCACGTACAGTCGATGATGCGAAACAACGCCAGGTGACTCAATGACAGGCTTCATGATACAGCGAGCACCTACAAACCATACGGCCATAAACCCCCACCCCCACCCCATAACTGAGGGAGCCAGACGCTCGGTAGGGAAGGGGGAGAGGGTTGGGGAGGATCTATCAGTCTTAGGATTAGTCAAATAGCTCAGTCGAATAATCAAGTCGAATAATTCAGTCGTATAGTCCAGTCGTATGCTTCAGTCGTATACTTCAGTCGTATAATTCAGTCGTATACTTCAGTCGTATAATTCAGTCGTATAGTTCAGTCGTATAAGTCAGTCGTATAACTCAGTCGTATAGTTCAGTCGTATAACTCAGTCGTATAGTTCAGTCGTATAATTCAGTCGTATAATTCAGTCGTTCAATATTAAGCAGCGGTGGCAGTGGACTAAGATAATATTGTAACAAATCATGCTCGTAGCCATAGCTGAAGGTGCCGGGGGCATGGGGTAGGGGCCGGGGGCATGGGGTAGGGGCGGGGTCCTTCCCAACGGGTTTCAAGTTCGATTTTACGGGCAAAAGTAGTTTGATAAGTAAGGCATTCGGACGATATTTAAGCCATAACTGAAAGAGAGAGAAAGAGAGAGAGAAGGAGAGAGAGAGAGAGGGAGACAGTAATGGGGTTTAGCGTCCACTCGACACACACTAGGTCATTTCGGGACAAAAACATGGTTTTTATTTTTTTTTTCATAATTCGCTTGCGCGTAGAGGTCTTTAGCAGTGTGGGGAAACCGGAGGACCCGGAGAAAAATCCACAAGGTTAGACAGGCGACCCTTCTCCTTGTCACGTACAGTCGAGGATGCGAAACAGCGCCAGGTGACTCAATGACAGGCTTCATTATACAGCGAGCACCTGCAAACCATACGGCTATCCGTATCAAACTGCTTTTGCCCGTAAAATCGAACTTGAAACCCGTTGGGAAGGACCCCGGCCCCTACCCCATGCCCCCGGAACCTTCAGCTATGGCTACGAGCATGATTTGCTACAATATTATCTTAGTCCACTGCCACTGCTGCTTAATATTGAACGACTGTATTATACGACTGAATTATACGACTGAACTATACGACTGAGTTATACGACTGAACTATACGACTGAGTTATACGACTGAACTATACGACTGAACTATACGACTGACTTATACGACTGAAGTATACGACTGAATTATACGACTGACTTATACGACTGAAGTATACGACTGGACTATACGACTGAATTATTCGACTGGATTATTCGATTGAGCTATTTGAATAATCTTAAGACTGATAGATCCTCCCTAACCCCCTCCCCCTTCCCTACCGAGCGTCTGGCTCCCTCAGTTATGGGGTGGGGGTGGGGGGGGTTATGGCCGTATGGTTTGTAGGTGCTCGCTGTATCATGAAGCCTGTCATTGAGTCACCTGGCGTTGTTTCGCATCCTCGACTGTACCTGTCCAACCTCGTGGATTTTTCTCCGGGTCCTCGGCTGTACGTGACAAGCAGAAGGGTCGCCTGTCCAACCTCGTGGATTTTTCTCCGGTTCCTGCGGTTTCCTGCCACAGCTAAAGACCCCTACGCGCAAACGAATTATTGAAATAAAAATAAAAACCATATGTTAGTCCCGAAACGACCTTGTTTGCGTCGAGTGGACGTTACCCCCCAACCTCCTTCTGTCCCACTTTCTCTGTCAGTTATGGCTTAGCTATGGCCTGAATACCATACATATCAAGCTACTTTTGCCCGTAAAATCGAACTTGAAACCAGTTGTGAAGGCCCCTGGCTCCTACCCCATGCCCCGCACTTTCAGCTATGGCTACGAGCATGATTTGCTACTATATTATCTTAGTCCACTGCCACCAATGCTTAATATTGAACGACTGAATTATACGACTGAACTATACGACTGAATTATGCGACTGAACTATACGACTGACTTATTCGACTGAACTATACGACTGAATTATACGACTGAACTATACGACTGAGTTATACGACTGAACTATACGACTGACTTATACGACTGAAGTATACGACTGAATTATACGACTGAACTATGCGACTGGATTATTTGACTGAGCTATTTGACTGATGTTAAGAATGATAAGACCTTCCCCACCCACACCCTCTTCCCTACCGAGCGTCTGACTCCTTCAGTAATGGGGTGGGGTGGATCGCTGAATTGTCCGAGGTGCTCGCTGTATCATGAAGCCTGTCATTGAGTCAACTGGTGTGGTTTCGCATACTTGGCTGTACGTGACAAGGAGAAGGGTCACCTGTCCAACCTCGTGGATTTTTCTCCGGGTCCTGGGCTGTACGTGACAAGCAGAAGGGTCGCCTGTCCAACCTCGTGGATTTTTCTCCGGGTCCTCCGGTTTCCTGCCACAGCTAAAGACCCCTACGCGCAAACGAATTATTGAAATAAAAATAAAAACCATATGTTAGTCCCGAAACGACCTAGTTTGTGTCGTGTGGACGGTACCCCCCCCCCCCTTCTCTCTCACTTTATCTTTCAGTTATGGCTTAGCTATGGCCTGAATACCTTACATATCAAGCTAATTTTGCCCGTAAAATCGAACTTGAAAGCAGTTGGGAAGGCCCCCGGCTCGTACCCCATGCTCCGGCACTTTCAGCTATGGCTACGAGCATGATTTGCTACTATATTATCTTAGTCTACTGCCACCAATGCTTAATATTGAACGACTGAATTATACGACTGAACTATACGACTGAATTATGCGACTGTACTATACGACTGAACTATACGACTGAATTATACGACTGAACTATACGACTGAGTTATACGACTGAACTATACGACTGACTTATACGACTGAAGTATACGACTGAATTATACGACTGAACTATGCGACTGGATTATTTGACTGAGCTATTTGACTGATGTTAAGAATGATAAGACCTTCCCCACCCACACCCTCTTCCCTACCGAGCGTCTGACTCCTCCAGTAATGGGGTGGGGTGGATCGCTGAATTGTTTGCAGGTGCTCGCTGTATCATGAAGCCTGTCATTGAGTCAACTGGTGTGGTTTCGCATCCTCGGCTGTACGTGACAAGGAGAAGGGTCACCTGTCCAACCTCGTGGATTTTTCTCCGGGTCCTCGGCTGTACGTGACAAGCAGAAGGGTCGCCTGTCCAACCTCGTGGATTTTTCTCCGGGTCCTCCGGTTTCCTGCCACAGCTAAAGACCCCTACGCGCAAACGAATTATTGAAATAAAAATAAAAACCATATGTTAGTCCCGAAACGACCTAGTTTGTGTCGTGTGGACGGTACCCCCCCCCCCCTTCTCTCTCACTTTATTTTTCAGTTATGGCTTAGCTATGGCCTGAATACCTTACATATCAAGCTAATTTTGCCCGTAAAATCGAACTTGAAAGCAGTTGGGAAGGCCCCCGGCTCGTATCCCATGCCCCGGCACTTTCAGCTATGGCTACGAGCATGATTTGCTACTATATTATCTTAGTCCACTGCCACCAATGCTTAATATTGAACGACTGAATTATACGACTGAACTATACGACTGAATTATGCGACTGAACTATACGACTGACTTATACGACTGAACTATACGACTGAATTATACGACTGAACTATACGACTGAGTTATACGACTGAAGTATACGACTGAAGTATACGACTGGATTATACGACTGAACTATATGACTGAGCTATTTGACTGATATAAAGAATGATAAGACCTTCCCCACCCCACCCCCTTCCATATCGAGCTTCTGGCTCCTTCAGTTATGGGGTGGGGGTGGGGGATGGCCGAATGGTTTGTAGGTGCTCCCTGTATCATGAAGCCTGTCATTGAGTCAACTGGCGTGGTTTCGCATCCTCGGCTGTACGTGACAAGGAGAAAGGTCGCCTGTCCAACCTCGTGGATTTTTCTCCGGGTCCTCCCACTGCTAAAGACCCCTACGCGCAAGCGAATTATTGAAATAAAATCAAATCTTATGTTAGTCCCGAAATTACCTAGTTTGTGTCGAGTGGACGTTAAACCCCATTCCTGTCTCTCCCTATCTCTATTCTCTATCTCTCTTTCGGTTATGGCTTTAATATCGCCCGAATACCTTACGTAAAATCGAACTTGAAACTAGTTGGGAAAGCCCCCGGTCCCAACCTCATGCCCCCGGCCCCTACCTTATGCCCCGACACCTTCAGCTATAGCTACGAGCATGATTTGCTACTATATTATCTTAGTCAACTACACTTAATATTGAACGACTGAATTATACGACTGAACTATACGACTGAATTATACGACTGAACTATACGACTGACTTATACGACTGAAGTATACGACTGAGTTATACGACTGAAGTATACGACTGAATTATTCGACTGGATTATTCGACTGAGCTATTTGACTGATGTTTAGAATGATAAGTCCTTCCCCACCCTTTCCCCTTCCCTACCGAGCGTCTGACTCCTTCAGTAATGGGGGAGGGGTGGATGGCCGAATGGTTTGAATGGGACACAGACTAAACACTAGCCGTTTCTAGCACGGCCATTGTTTATGTTTATGTTTTCAGTCGATGACATCAGTCGTTGACCTTTAACCCGAAGTTGATGTCCTTACTCGCTAAGAGAGGTCTACAGGTTGTTTAGTGGATTGCTATTGAAGAAAAATCTCAATAAAGTTTTGATTTCAACTGTCAGTTTTTAACTTCGGAGAAAATAAACAAAATAGACAAAAACGATTTCAGGAAATTTGAGTTAGTGCGTTTTTTATTTACGTCAAACAAACTATTCCCAAATTTTAACCCAACCATCGACCGAATTTGCTGACTGTCTATCCTTGTGGTACTTAGGGGTAATTGCCATTTTCACGTGTTGTTGTAAGAGGAAGTGACAGTGTTTTTAAAAATCTTAATAAATACAGATTGTGGATCTTACAGAATTTTTTATTTTTTTTTATATATAAAATAAAAACAGTGCAGTTTCTTGGAACTTGATGTTTGTGATTTTTTCTTTTGATATTTTTTAAACGATATTTTCTTTGTAACATTCATAAAATGAAATATACGCTTGTTATCAATAGGTTATCACTGTTATCAGTTATTTCATGTCTACACTTTGGAAACAACTACAAGTACACACATGCGCACAATGATGTTCTTTCTTTTCCGGCATGGTGCTTTTCTGTACGATTTGCGTTTCACGTAAAAATTAAAGGTACAATCAACCTTTACACCATTTGTTACATGTTTATTCGTGTGTGCTTATGGTCTCAGATGCTATAAATATTATATAATCTTTTGAGCGTGGAAAATTAACACAGAGATTAATTGTGTTACAGCCCAGACAGTCAATCAAATCAACACAAGACTCACTGACTCACTCTGCTAAAAAAGTTAAAAAAAAATATAAAATATAATAATAAAGAGACACCACTGTCTCAGCGATTGATCGTTGAAATGCTTTTATTGCATTAGGCAACAGATTGAATATAAGAACATTAGAAGTAACTGAACAATAAAAATACACTGAAAATACACAATTAAGATGGAGACCACACCTGATGGAAAAGTTAAAATGCCGAAAGTGGCCAAAGTTAAGAATAAAATGCCTGCACCTGTTCAGATCACGGCAGAACAGCTCTTGCGTGAGGCCAAAGAAAGAGAATTAGAATTGGTCCCCCCACCACCGAAACAGAAAATATCTGACCCAGCAGAGCTTGATGCGTATCGAATGAGAAAAAGGAAGATGTTTGAAGATAACATACGTAAAAATCGAAGCTGGATGACAAATTGGATCAAGTATGCCCAATGGGAAGAAAGCCAGAAGGAATATCAAAGGGCTCGCTCAATTTGGGAAAGAGCTCTTGATGTTGACCATCGAAATATCACAGTATGGCTGAAGTATGCTGAGATGGAGATGAGGGCAAGACAAATAAACCATGCACGAAATATCTGGGATCGTGCTGTGACAATTCTTCCACGAGCAAATCAATTTTGGTATAAGTATACATACATGGAGGAGATGTTGGAAAATGTTGCAGGGGCACGGCAGGTTTTTGAGCGTTGGATGGAGTGGGAACCAGAAGAACAAGCCTGGCATGCCTACATTAATATGGAACTAAGATACAAGGAACTTGACAGGGCCCGTTCTATCTATGAAAGATTTGTTATTGTGCATCCGGAAGTAAAGAACTGGATAAAGTATGCCAGGTTTGAAGAAAAGAATAATTACATTATCAGTGCTAGATCTATTTATGAAAGAGGCGTTGAGTTTTTTGGGGAAGATAATATTGATGAGAAATTACTTATAGCTTTTGCGAAGTTTGAAGAAGCCCAGAGAGAGCACGATAGAGCCAGAGTCATTTATAAATATGCACTTGATCACTTACCAAAGGAAATGTGTGAAGAGATTTACAAACAATACACAATCCATGAAAAGAAATTTGGTAGTAGAGCTGCTATTGAGGATGTTATAGTTTCTAAAAGAAGATATCAGTATGAAGAAGAAATAAAAGCTAATCCCAGTAACTACGATGCTTGGTTTGACTACTTGCGTCTTCTTGAAACTGATGGAAATTCATCTCAAATAGAAGAAACTTATGAACGTGCTATTGCGAATATCCCCCCATCCCAAGTCAAAAGACATTGGAGACGGTATATTTATTTGTGGATAAACTATGCACTTTTTGAAGAATTGGAAGCTGAAGATATAGAAAAAACAAGAGAAGTGTATAAAGCTTGTCTAGATATCATTCCTCACAAGGTTTTTACTTTTGCAAAGATTTGGCTTCTGTTTGCACATTTTGAAATTCGTCAGAAGAATTTGAACAATGCTCGTAAAATTATGGGTACAGGAATCGGTAAATGTCCTAAAAATAAACTCTTTAGGGGATATATAGAACTTGAATTACAGTTAAGAGAATTCGATCGTTGTAGAATACTCTATGAAAAATATCTGGAATACATGCCAGAGAACTGTTCAACATGGGTGAAATATGCAGAACTTGAAACAATATTAGGTGATGCTGACAGAACAAGGGCGATATATGAACTTGCTATAAATCAGACTAAGTTAGACATGCCTGAAGTTTTGTGGAAAGCCTACGTTGATTTTGAAATTGATCAGGAAGAATTTGATAGAACTCGGGATCTTTACAGACGTTTGTTAGAAAGAACGCATCATGTTAAAGTATGGTTGAGTTTTGCACAGTTCGAAAAAGGAATCGATGATGAGCATGCTGTTGAAAATGCTCGTGATGTTTACAAACAAGCAAACAAAGCCTTAAAGAAGTCTGATGACAAAGAACAAAGATTGATGTTGTTAGAATCGTGGCAGGAGTTTGAGAAGGCCACAGAAGATGAGGATGCTATAGAGACTGTAAATAAACTAATGCCACAGAAGGTGAAAAAGAGGAGAAAGATTCAGACAGAAGATGGCACCGAAGCTGGATGGGAAGAATATTATGATTATATTTTCCCTGATGAAGAATCTTCCAAACCAAATCTTAAACTTTTGGCCTTGGCTAAAAAATGGAAAGAACAAGGACCTTCAGAATAATTTTTTGGACTATAGTAAAATCCATGATGAGCGAACTTTAGAAATAAGTGCTATGAATACATTTAGATTGTGTATAAATACAGACACTCAGACTATATTTAACATTTGTGCTCTGAAAATTGTTCTCATCTGTTAAAAGATATCATGTTTATTCATCTTCATTGTAATTCTATGTTCACATTTATGTTCCAAAATATAAAGAACTCCGTTTAAAATACCAGAAATCAATGTTTGGTTGGGGAAAGTCTGGATGTTTAAATGGCTAAATTCCTCGTCTGTCAGTTTACAAATTGTATTTCTAATCAGAATTGTCCATTAAGTCTATTTTTGTAATATAATATTTATATCAGAATAATGAGCTGATAAAAATAAAGGAATATTTTTACATGGAGTTAGTTACATAGATGTGTGGGGCTCAAGTATTTTTGAATTAACAAAATGTTTGATCAAAGTCTTTTGACATTATATAGATGACAACTGAGCATAAATTTTAGCCGTTTAATTTGGTTCACAAAAGCCATTAAAATCTCTAAACTTGTCTTTGTACAGTACTGATGTCAAATGCTCCTGTTTTGACCAAGAAAGTGACAAAGGACTTGGCAAGGACAGTGTCAGGTCATTTGGATGGGATATTGGCATGCATATGTAAAAGAATCCATCACATTTTTAATTGATATAAGAATAGGTCATAACGTTGCTGACTGTGCAAAATTTCTCACAGCTCACTATGGCTTTTGCCCATCTTGATTAGCCACGTCCTTGCAGAAAAGTAGGATGTTTACCTCATTTCATGTCTTCTAATATGGGGATTGATTAGTTTGCCAGTAAGATGGCTGGAACATTCTTCAGTTACATTTTAAAAATTTATACTATCCTTTTTAGTGCTGAAAAAAATGTGACTATTATCATCAGGATGTGATGGGTATTACAATCGTCTATACAGGTGTTATTTTCCGGGCACAATTTTATACTGGAATAGTTTGAAAGATCTATTATGAGCCAGCTTTTCAGTAGATTGGCCAATGGGAGTCGTTTTGTAAAATTTTTTATATGCCCACATTTTCATGTGGACGTATTATGCCGTCGCCCCTGGCCGTCCGTCCACAATTTGTTTGTGGACTCTCTACAGGTCACAATTCTTATCCGATTTTGACGAAACTTGAAATATAGGTTTATCCCCATAAAATCTTGGCAGCTTTCGATATTGGCATGTATCGGATGGAAACTTCATGGATTATGGCCATAGAGGGCACAATTTTGAACAGATTTTGATGAAACTTGACATGTATGTTTATAACCCAAAGATATTGTTTCCTTTAGATGTTTGCACCCATCGGATCGTAACTTCCTGAATTATGGCCCCTGCTGATAGTTTGAAAATTTGTCCTTTGTAGCTTGTGGTCCCTCTGGAGGTCATAATTATTATCCGATTTAAAATAAAAAACGTTTGATTATATCACCGTTACATGGTAATGAAGGTTGAGTTCAAATTTCGTGAAAATTGGACCAAAATTGACATACAAAATGACCACCGTTTGTACGCGAATAGTGTGAAAATAAGTTATATCAAGGTTGTGGACACAAATTATGATCCAATTTTGATGAAACTTGAAATGTATGTTCATAAACCAAAGATCTTGGTTCCTTTCGATATTCAGGCACATCTGATCGTAACTTCCTGAATTTTGACCCTTGATCGTATGAAAAATTGCCATTATTAGCTTATGGTCCCTCTGGGGGTCACAATTATTAACTGATTTAAAAAAACGTTTGATTATATCACCGTTACAGGGAAATCTAGGTTGAGTTGTAATTGCTTGAAAATCGGACCAAAATTGACTAACAAAATTGCCGCCGTTTGTACACAAATGGTGTAAAAATATGGTATATCAAGGTTGTGGAGTGCACAATATGAACCCTATTGAGGTCACAATTTTAATTCGATTTTGATAGAACCTAAAATACATGTTTATAACCTAAAGATCTTGGTTCCTTTCAATATTTGCGGATATCGGTTTGTAACTTCCTGAATTATGGCCTCTGATTGTAAGAAAAATCGCCTTTATTATCTTTTGGTCCGTCTGGAGGTCACAATTATTACCTGATTTAAAAATGTTTGATAATATCACCGTTACACTGAATTGAATGTTAGGCATGAATTTCATGAACATCGGACCAAAAATGGTGAACAATATGGCCGCCACTTTAACGCAAATGGTGTAAAAATATGGTATATCAAGGTTGTGGACCCTGTAGGATCACAATTTTAATCCGATTTATCCGATTTCGATATTCGGGCACATTGGACCATAACTTCCTGAATTATGGCCACAGATTGTACGAAAAATCATGTTTTTTTACCTTTTCGAGTGTGGACCCTATAGAGGTCACTATTTTATTCCAAATTAAAAAAAAACGTTTAACTGCATCCCCGTTACACAATAATGATGATTGAGTTTGAATTTCTTGAAAATCGATAATTGAACAGCTAAATCCATAATATTAAATGTTTTGTATACTAAACGTTAGCATGGGACAGAACTTTATAAAAATCAAACAAATTCTAATGATTTTCTGACAATTACTTATTTATGTGACAACTCTTGTTGACTGCCTGGATGATTTAGCTACTGTGGGCATATGTTTCGTTGCCTGGCAACCTATTTTTAGAATAAACCATAATAAAATTGGAATGCCAAGTATCGTTTCATGCTTCCATTTCCCTCGACAAAGTATTCGTTTGTTTATAGCCACATTTGATGTGCATATGTACATATTTCAGAAGGTCATGTCATAGTTCTTGACAGATTTTATTACAAGATTAATATGTTCAAAATTTATAATTTTTATACGCCCACATTTTTATGTAGACGTTGTCGCCCCTGTCCCTTCCATCCGTTCACAATTTGTTTCTGGACAGTCTACAGGAAACAATGTTATCTGATTTTGACGAAATTATAGGTTTATCTTCAAAAGATCTCAGATCCTTTTGATATTGGCTTATATCAAACAGTTAATGTTTTCCTAATTTATGGTTTCATTGAAAGTTGTTAATGTACATAGTATATATATCTCATTCCTTCTATCTGTATCAGAATTGTGCTAGATAACGACAAGAGAATCATTGTTGAAACGTAGCTTAAATAGAAATATAGTAATTGATATCCATATAACTTTTGTGTTTATTTTTAGTTAATACTTCAGTAGATTATGGCCTCTGATTGTACCATAAATCACGTTTTTAACTTGTTGCCACAATTTTCGTCCAATTTTGATGAAACATGAAACACATCTTTATAACCTAAATATCTCCTTTCTATATTTGTGCATATCAGACTGTAAACTTCCTGGATTATTGCCCCTGATTGTACGAAAAATTGCATTTTTACCTAATGGTACCTCTTAAGGTCACAATTTTTAACCAGTTTAAAAAAAACCCAGTTGAATATATCATTACACCACAATGACCACTCCATATACATTGTTTGCAAATAATGTTAATAGTATGAAATATCAAGGTTGTGGACCCTATAGAGGTCACAATTTTCATCTAATTTTGATGAAACGTAAAACGTGTGTTTATATCACAAGGATCTCTGCTCCTTTTGGATTGTAACTTCCTGGATTATGGCCCCTGGTTGCATGAAAAATCACTGTTTTAGCTTGTGGAGATGACAATTTTTATCCAATTTTAAAAATCGTTTAAATAAATCATCGTTACACCCTGATCATGGGTGTGTTTAAATTTTATAGAAATGCACCTCTATCCTTTCTGTGACTTATATGATGCAAGTTGCTCTGCAAATGGTAAGGCCTACTACTTTTGTCCAGACTGATCGGATGTACGTTGCCAATAGTTCTTTGACTTGGACTAAAAATTTGTTTTCCATAACAACCAAAGCACTAGACATAATTTCCTTGTCAGCAATTAAGGTATATTGGAATCCTTTGTCAGGCTTTGTGATAAATATTTAAAGGCTAAGGAAATTACAAAATATTTACAGACTTATTAAAAGGGCATACACAAATGACACATTTTTATAGAATTGAAAACCTGATGGATAGGGTGGTTAAAGGGACATTATGGGAGATAAGAGAAAGAGCTGCCAGTTACAGATTAGATACATGTACCTGGTAATGTATAACAGGAATTTGATGAGAATTTCAGTCACATTAATCCACTCTGAAACGAGAATTTTAAAAAAAAGTTCTCGATTATGCATTTTTTTTATTCAATCACCAGATCAGATTCAAATCAAGTTAATATCACAGGCTGGCGATGACATTAGAGTTGATTGTGGGCTTGATATGTTAAGTAATGTCTACTATTGATTAAGATAACATTTCAGACCTAAAGAAAGACCTGCAAGAGACATAATATTTAGCTCTTGCATAATCGTCGCCTGAAAACCATATTGTTCTATCTCCCATTAGAACAATATGGTTTTCAGGCGACGTAATATATGTGTAAGTGTTCAGTAACATAATAAATGAAAAAAAAAACCCAACATATACTGAGCGCCATAGAAAACACATCACTTAGTTTTTCGTATGACAAAGTGATCCTGTAAACATATCTTATTTATTTTGCTTCTTATTGTGAACAATATTCCAATAGGAACACATCAATAACAACACATTTGTACACTTATGGATGATTAATCTGTAATGTGTTGTTATTGATGTGTTCCCATTTGAATATTGTTCACAGTAAGAAGCAAAATACAATGTAAATAAGATATGTTTACAGGATCATTTTGTTATACGAAAAACTAAGTAATGCGTTTTCTATTGCGCTCGACCAGTATATTAATGTTTTCCATCTCATTAATTATATAAATCACAGATATCAAAACAACTGGCAGCAAAACTTTGAATCTTGTTGCTTATGTTATTCAATGTAAACCAATCTGCAATTTTGTTAAAATTATACCAATCTTCTGTTCAGTTTAATTTGCGGGTGTTCACTACACTTTATCTAAAGTTGTCTCATGTTAGGGTACATATGGTACATCTATCAATACACAGATTGTGATTAATGGGATCAAGATCATCCATCCTCTACCATTAAAGGAAAGTTCAGATAACTTTAAATGTAGTTGTCTGGCCTCAATGTATTCAAATCATTGCATGACAGAGCGGTGCCGGGAGCCCAAAAGAAGTTGATGATCTTCAGTTGTTCTTTATAAGTGCACAAGGGTGTAAACAGGGAAGATCATGCTAGAAAATCCCAAGAAACTTTCTTGGCAAACACTGAAATACTTGATTGAAATGAATTTCCAAAAAGCTTAAACATACATTATGCAAGAGCTAAATCTGTCTATTGCAGGACTTTCTTTACCTTATCCAGATCATTATCAATTCTCAATGCCATCACTAGCCTGTGGTATTTAGCGAATTGGAATATATTTTTTAAAATATGCTATTTAGTTGAGAACTGTCAACTCATTATCTGATCTCTCATAATGCCTCTTTAGATTTTAATAAATGTCAGTTGAGTAATATATAGAGAATGTATATAGTGGTCTACTAACAAATACAAAACCAATGGAAACAATAGATTATAAATGTAATATTAATGTGGCAATGGTTGGAAAGCTGAAAAAACTTGTTACCATTGCTTTGAGACAATGTAACAAGTATCAGATTCCATTAGACACTTACCATGCCCCTTTTTAAATAAATGGTAGGGGAAATGTTCATTCCTATCTTGGAAAACTGACATGCCTGCCCATTATTCATTTTTCTATGTCAAATGTACTTACAGATAGATGAATTGAATTCTTTCCTATATTCTCTTATTTTGATCTTTACAGGATGTGAGAAAATGAACATCTGTTTCCGCAGAAATTTGGCTTTTGCCCACCCACTCATGAGATCAATTCAAAATGTTATGTCTGGAGAACTCGGGAAGCAATATTGTGTAAGACCTAAGCCAAATGGTGCCTTGATGACTTTCTGTAGAATAAATCACATGTTTAGATCCAACTTTATTATATCTAAATCCTCTTACTGTAACCAGCCAAAACAAAGACAACAAAAGTTAAATCCATACGAGATATTTCGTGAAGAACTTAAATTAACCGAACAATTTTTGGATAAAAAAGATATCAATTTTAATGAAATTGATAAAGTCTGCAAGGAATATGGCACTCAAGCAAGATTTTGGCAAACCTATTGTATGGATCATTTTCATCATACAAATGATATTAATCATGGCATAAAGCTGATGGAATATCTGGAAAAACACAGTTCACAAAAGATTAGTTTGAAAACTTTGACATTATTTATTGCTCTAGCAGGAAGTTCAGGTCACCAATATCAAAATTTAGTGTATACAACATTTGAAAAAGTACTGAAGATAACTGATGTCTTTGATATGTCCTCCATCAAATATTTAATTCAGGGATTCTGTGGCACTGATAACTGGAGAAAATCTTTGGAATTTTTAGAAATGGAGAAATTCCAAAGTACCACCAAAAATGCAGGTATACGTTCCCATATTATCATTAAAGCCCTTTATGAAGGTGATATGTCATTGGCTATGAAGATACTGCAAGAATTAGCTGCTGAGGGTAATGAGCCAAGTCAAAGAGTTTTTGTAGAAATGGTAGAAATGGCTGAACAGAAAACCGGAACAGTTACTATAAAAACACTTTTAGATTTACTGAGAGAGAAACGGTGGTATCCTGATGAGAACACTGCATTAAAAATCAAGAATTATTTTTTAGGGTAGGTAATCTGTATATATTCCTCTAGATTTCTTATTTCATACTGAATTATAAGAATTGTATACATTTTGCTTACAAACAAAAATATAATCATGTCATGACATTTTCCTTTGGGTTTGGGGGATGAATACTTTTGACGAATAACAAGGAGTTTAGAACATATTATCTCTCCACAGTGGTACATTCAGGTGCCCACAAACATATTTTCTCATGGGGAGTGCACCATAAAAAAATCGGCCCACTCAACGTCAGATATTCAAACCGGCCACCATATCAATTAAACGCTGCCCTCTCTTGTGAAATTCTACACAACAACAAAGGTAAATTCATCCACATAATCTCAAACTTCGTATTTCCAAAGTATAAAAAAAGCAGACAGTGATCATCATCATGTACATATTTACTAGGCATGGAGAAATTTCACCCAATATTTGAAAATACAAACTTAGTTTGATTGAATGTGTAAGAGAGTTCAGCAAACTGGCACATTTTCCAGAAACAAAACAGACCCACTCTGCAAAAAAAATTAACCCATTTGTCCCACTGGGTACATCAAGATGTTAGCTAATGAGGGTTGGGTGCAAAAGTTTTGAAATTCTGGCTCCATTTAGTGCAATCAAACATAATTTAATAGCATTTTTTCCCTGAATGGTTTGTTTTCTTATTAAAGAGAATTTGATTATCTTGACTTTGCATAAGGCTTAAATTGATGCCAATTTATCGGCTGCCAACTTATGTTTTATATATTTCAGCTTACAGGGTGAAGAATGGCAATGTCTAGATACCCATATTAAAAATGAGTGAGTAATGAGTGTATATTGTCAGCCCTTTTACACCTTGTTGTAAAGAAATGAAAAGGGGTTTAACGTCCTACTTTCTGCACCTAACCTGGGCTAATGACGCTGGGCATACGCCATGCGTTAAATCGGCAATTTTGTCAAGATCGATTGTGTCTGTCAGGACACACTCACATGCAAGATTCATTAGATCATTCAGGTGTTCCTGTTTCATTACCAAATGCATAACTGCAGTTTTTACTAATTTGAGCTTTGAAAACTGGTGCATATAATTTGTGATATCATAATCCAATCACAGCAAATCACATGTATACACAGATATATTCATACATATTAAATATTTGGGATTATTCCCTTCTATTTTGGCTTGTTTGTTTACCTCATTCATTCATTTAGTCGCCAATGCATAATTTTGTGACCGACTGCAGTGACTGGTGTTACTTATTTTGAGACTGACTACTTCTTTCCTGTGGGGGATGGGGGAATCCACCCCTACACACACCCACGTTTATGCCATTGGCTGTGTGATAGGAGAATAAAATCAGCACAAAACAGATGCCCAATATTGATATTATTTCTTGTAACTAGACTAATAAAAAATAGTTTGTTAAAGAATTAAAATCAGAAAACTCTATTTGAAGTGTGTTTTAAAAAAAGGTTTCTGTGACAAGGGCAAAACTCAATGTATAACTTTGGCTTGAGAGCCTTTACAACAAGGAGGGGATCACATGGCTGAGTGGGTAAGACGCTGGCTCGCTATCCTGGATGTCAGGTGTTCGACCCCTGCATTGGCTGAGAAAGTTCATCCAGGTTTTCCGGCGCGGTTTCCCCTAGTCAGTGAGGGCCTGACTAGACCAGCTGTCTAATTGTTCGGATGGGACGAAAAACCTAGGTCCCGTGTACACATTGATGTGCATGTAAAAGATCCCTTGGCAGTTGGAATTCGATATAAGAGTAGGCTGTAGCGTTGTTGCCCGGGCAAAATTTCCCTCATTGCACAGATGAAAGTATGAGCCCACCCACTAGAAAGCTTGCATCTGCGGTGCTCGAATCAGGACTAGAGGCCTGTGTGTCAGTTGGTCTCATTTTTGCTGAACATCCCCCAAATCGATATCTGCACCGTTGCTCTATCACCAAAATATTTCAGATCTCAGTGTTCGAGGTGGTTTCATATTTTATACAAATTTGTCCGCCATTTAAAATTTACCCTGATACTGGATTGAAGCCATCTAATTGGCTAAATAAATACAAATTCTGGAAATCATGTACAGCTAATACTAGTCTATATTATATATACTTGATATTATGGCATGTCTGGTAACATGTGTATTGTTTTTAATGGATTCACATAGTGTGCCTACTAATTTCATCCAACATTTTAAATGACATAATCATTTGTAATGTTAAACTGAATCTTTTTTAAATTTCAATTATATTTTAACTTCATTTATTTAGTGGTGTTTGTCCTTGCTGTGGTGTTAATCTACCGATTGCCAAGTTCAATCCATCAGACTTTGAAAACTTGAAGAAGGATATCTTTAAAAAACTTATTGTTGCATCAAATGTTTTCCATAACTCTAGTCCTGTGGAGATTAAAAGATTTATAGAATTTTTGAATACACATGGCCCTTTTGATGTGGTTATTGATGGGTTAAACATTGGACTTTGTAAAACTCCTTTAAATCCGGGAGTTAAGGTATGTTTAATCTCTTATGTTATACACTTACATTTAATATGTTTGTATGACAGCCCTCATACAAACATATTAAGATTTAGTTAAAGAGCTGGCCATTCTTGCTATAATAGTTAAAAAATAGATAATGAAAAATTAATATCACTATAAACCTCAGAATGCCTCGTTTGGCATTTCTGTCCATACGAGGTAAAAAAAAATGCCTCGTTGTCTGCAGTTACAAAACAAGTTTTTTTTTAAATTGCCCTGTCTTTGGAACGAGGTATTTTGTTCAGAACGAGGCTTGGTAAAAAATGCCTCGTTTACTAGACGTGTTTTTTTTCATCAGCGAATTTGTACAAATTAATATTTATGTTATTTAATATGAAAATAAATCAGTCCAAACTATGTTATTATAATCAGAGAAATGGACAAGACAAGAATACACGCCATAGGTGGAGGTGTAAAACTATTGCAGACACACAGCTACATACCTTGATTGATTTATTGCCCAATCAGGTATAGGTGTTAAGTAACAACTGAGGTGTTGTGAAAATTAAATTGGGGTTGTAAATCAATCAAGGTAGCTTTACACCTCCAGCTAACTGATATCGCAGACAACAAATTAGTGTTTATCTGATCTAAATACAACAAATAATCCATTATTAATCAAAAAAAGCATTAAATTACATAGCATATTTCCAATACGCCAGTTTATTTTTTCATATTTATTGTAAAAAAAAAAAAAAATAACTTGGAGGTTTCTGTTGAAACCCCATAACATTGCACAAAATATTATTGGAGCAAAGTTATATAAATGCACAGCGATTAATTTGTCAACTTTATACCAATTGTCAATTAAATGGGAAATAAAGCACACCCCACACATTAAAATTTAATTATGAAGACAGATGGGTATTGATAATGATAAAATAATTTATGGTATGACGTGTATTCTTGTCTTGTCTATTTCTCTTGATTATAATATCATAGTTTGGACTGGTTTTATTTTCGTATTAAATAACATAAATTTTAATTTTTACAAATTCGCTGATAGCAAATACTGCTAATAACTATCTTGAAAAAACCATGTTTAATAAACGAGGCATTTTACCCAGCCTCATTCTGAACAAAATACCTCCTTCCAAAAACAGGGCAATTTTAAAAAACCTCGTTTTGGAACTGCAGACAGCGAGGCATTTATTTAACCTCGTTTGGACAGAAATGCCGAACAAGGCATTCTGAGGTTTATAGTGTATATTGAAAATTTCCATCAAATTTTTTCGTTCTGTGTGAAATTATGAATGGTTGTAGTGTTGACAAGAACAGCAATCTTGATTGTTATTGTTTTGATAATAAACAAAGTCTTGATTATCCTTTTTCATGTTGAATTATTAAATGGCACAAGTATTCTAATCTATTCAACATCCCTGCCATCTGCTGGTATAGAGAGTTGATTATAGGCTTGTCTGAATTATAATTCATATATCATTTGAAGCTAGAAAAAAAGACATGTAATAGGCAGATTTAACTCTTTACACAATGCATCTATAAAGACTTGTTTATTATTTCATAGTTAAGACTTGCTGTTGAATATTTTACAAGTAAAGGTAAAAAGGTGCTTGTTATTGGGAAACAGCACATGAAAAACTGGAAAAAAGAATCGATGAGGCGAATTCAGGAACAGGCGATGTTATTCTATGTAGATAATATGTAAGTATAAGCAAGTATCTCTTGACTTACAAATATTTAAACTAATGTCACCATCATAATACCGCAGCAAATTATGAACAATAGTCTATAAGAGTCATGTAGAGTTTTCTTAAACAAAGGATTAGTGCAGAATATTTTATCTGTGAATTTGACCAGCTTGGGTTAGCAAACAGATATACTTTGTTTTCATCGTCATTAAAATATGATTATCAGCAATACAAGACTATATTTTGAATAACAAACTTTTATTGGCCATTTGTCACGTTAGGTCTTTAAGAATATGCATATTACTATCATGTTTCTATCATTTGCATAATTATTTCAATTTCATGTACAATCCCAGCAGCAATCATAAAAAACACATGTATGCACATGTAGTTAAGAAATCTTCTGCTAGCAGATGCCTTATAGATAACCAGTACAGAATACGGTCCAGTCTGAATCACTTAGATGTCTTGACTGCCATTTATGTTCACATGTAGAATATTCTCATTTTAGTTCAGAAGATGACCCTTTTATTCTCTATGCTGCCTGTCACAGTGGAGAAAATACTATGATTGTTACAAGGGATTTTCTTCATAACCACAGTACTAGAATAGGAGTAGAATATCAACAGCTGTTTAACAAATGGTTGCAATGTCGAAAAATACCCAAATTCATATATACAAAATCAGGAGAAATTTTAATTTGGGTAAGACACTTTCACAGATATGTATTTTTTACACAGGCACTTGAAGGGATTATAATAAAACTACTCTTTGACTATATATTACAGTAATTACTGTTATATTATTTTAATCCCTTCAAGTGCCTGTGATTTTTTATTAGAGTACAACAAACAAATGAACACTGTGCCTGGCTTAGTTTCTGAAAATGTCTGTCACGAACAAGTGTGAGTATGAAACAACAATGCTTGACTTAATGACAGATCTTATGATCTTGAATGCATTAAACTAGACCACATTACCACCCAATGATCTACTAAAGAATTTAGTTGAGAGAATCTAATAGTGTGTCAAGAGTAGGTGTCGCAGTGTCAGAGTGATGTTAGGCACTGGCTCACTAACCAGTAGATTTGGGCTTTTGAATGACGGTGCTAACTATGGTTTCCTCCTTGTCGAGGGTGTAGTACAGAGGGTCTGGCATAGAACATTATTTAGTCCTTAGGACATATATTGATTTTTTGTACAATATTATATTTGATTTTATCAGGAACCAAATGGGCATGAAATAGAACCATTCCATACCACTGATAGTTGGCATATTCCATACAGATATGAAGATGGTTTCAAATGGTTGTGTTTAGTAAAATAATGTTCAACAAATGGTTAGACTGAATTGGTGGTTGAATTGTTTCAAATACTAGCTAAATATACAATTTTGTTTTCTTATGGATACACTAGTGGATTTCAACACTTTTTTGTGGTCGTCAATTTAAGATTTAACAACAAATAGTTGATATTTTGACCAGTTTTATTGATATACATGTAGAACCCACTTTCACAAAAACAGAAAACCAGAGTAAATATGTATACAACTTAGATAAAATATAGAATGGTATTAATACTTTCAGAATAAAAATAAAGTTAAAACTTGTTCATCATTGTTAAAATCATACATAGTCATATCATACATGTCAAAATTATGTTTTCTCAGTTTTTTCAAGAATGTCTAATTCTGTGTATAAATACCTTAACCAACAATCCACAGAAATTTGAAACCTTACAAATAATGATAAAACCTTATAACTCTCACTTAAAATACAATTATGGTACTACTCTGGCTGTAACTATGGTTTGCTGTATATTGTTGCACGTCATATTTAGAGACTTGACAGGAAGTATGTAAGGCAAAAAATTGATAATTTGTCGTTGCAAGATAGTGGGCATATGAATTTTACAAATTTAACAGCTGAGCCATACATATTTGCAGATTGTGGCAAGAAGATCTGAGAAGTTTTCAGCATCTTTCACTGTAATAAATGGATTATTAAATTTGTATTAAACATTGACAAGGGCTATATCTATATATAATGCAATGTCTTGCGTGAGGCCTTTAATCATCTTATCATAACGCATACACAATCTGGCATGTGAATTCCTATGAAATCGTCTCATACGTCCAATATTTTCCACCATCTTGTATAAATAATGTTTATCTGGCCGAAATCAAAGGATGATACATTTGGATTTTAATTGCATTTGAAATACAGATGTGATGTCATCCTTTGTTGCTGCCGTACCATTATTTTAAATAATGCAAGGGCAATGTGCCACGCATACATTATTTACACTAGATGAAATATTGGACTCATGTGACGAATTCATTAAAATGCACGTTCCTGATGGTCTCTGTATTGACATCATTAAGTGTGGTTTAACGGTCTTGTGTACCCACGTGCAATGTCAATATATTACTCAATGTCTTACCTCAACCATTAAACCACACTTAATGATGTCAATCTTGTTCACAATTAAAAACATTTTGGCCTCTGTAGTTGGTTATAATCAGGCCATTTTAAAAATATTGAAGCTGTGACCAAATTCTGACATTCGAGATCAGATGGGCTAAATTTAAGTTATGTGTAAGAATTGTTCTGTACATCCGTAGGGATGTAATATAGTAAACTGATAAATTATGAAGATCCACTAATGGCTGGATATTGCACATTGATTTTAGATACAAATGCTGTCCAATATTTGGTCTTATTTGATCATATAAAACACATAGCGAATGAGGACAAAGGATGACATAAAATAAACCATAGACTGGGGTAATAACATACAAACTTTCATTTCCCCCCCCCCCCAAAAAAAATACCCAATATGTTAGGATATGAGTCAAATTTTGAGTTATGTATAATTTGGGGAAAAGTTAATAGCTGGACACGACTGGTCAATTTTCTTTTCATTGAGTTTTGCTTCAAACATTTTAATGAAACAAACCTATTTGGTTTCAAGCAAAATCGTGTCTTCAAAATTTAATAAACTCAGTGTGAAAGAAAATTGAACAATTGTGTCCAACTATTAAATTAGTTTCGTTATGTCCTGATGATGCCCCTGTGGCAGAAAATATTAGACACAGATGAAACAATTAATAATGATATATTTGTTCAATTCCTACTATTTTGGGGGGATATTTTATACTGAGAGCTGCGATCTTTACTTTTATACTATATGTGTATATATATATTAGAGTAGATAAAGTATGAGTACTTCTATGTTTACGGTAGATAAATGCATAAATAAATAAAAAATAGGTTGCCAGGCAACGAAACATACACCCACACAGCAGCCAAATCGTCCGGGCAGTCAACAAGAGTTGTCGCATATTAAAGAATTATCAGAAAATCATTAGAATTTGTTTGGTTTTTATAATCAAACGGTTTTTTTTAAATCAGATAATAATTGTGACCTCCAGAGGCACCACAAGCTAAAAAGGGTGATTTTTCGTACAATCAGGGGACATAATTCAGGAAGTAATGACCGAATGGGTGCAAATATCGAAAGGAACCAAGATCTTTGGGTTATAAACATACCTGTCAAGTTTCATCAAAATCGATTCAAAATTGTGACCTCTATAGGGTCCACAACCTTGATATAACATATTTTCACACTATTTGTGTACAAACGGCGGCCATTTTGTCCGTCAATTCTAGTCCGGTTTTCACGTAATTCAAACTCTCTCTTCATTACCATGTAACGGTGATATAGTCAAACGTTTTTTTAAATCGGATAATAATTTTGACCTCCAGAGGGACCAAAAGCGAACAAAAGCGATTTTTCGGACAATCCGGGGACATAATTCAGGAAATTATGATCCAATGGGCGCAAATATCGAAAGGAACCAAGATCTTTGGGTTATAAACATACATGTCAAGTTTCATCAAAATCGGTTCAAAATTTTGACCTCTATAAGGTACACAACCTTTATATAACATATTTTCACAATATTCGCGTACAAACGGCGGCCATTTTGTCCGTCAATTTTGGTCCGATTTTCACAATATTCATACTCAACCTTCATAACCATGAAACGGTGATATAATCAAACGTTTTTTTAAATCGGATAACAATTTTGACCTCCAGAGGGACCACAAGCTAAAAAGGGCAATTTTTCGGACAATCAGGGGCCATAATTCAGGAAGTTACGATCCGATTGGTGCAAATATCGAAAGGAACCAAGATCTTTGGGTTATAAACATGCATTTCAAGTTTCATCCAAATCGGTTCAAAATTGTGTCCTCTACACTGTTCACAACCTTGATATAACATATTTTCACACTATTCGCGTACAAATGGCGGCCATTTTGTCCGTCAATTTTGGTCCGATTTTCACGAAATTCGAACTCGACCTTCATAACCATGGAACGGTGATATAATCAAACGGTTTTTTAAATCGGATAACAATTTTGACCTCCAGAGTGACCACAAGCTAAAAAGGGCGATTTTTCGGACAATCAGGGGCCATAATTCAGGAAGTTACCATCCGATTGGCGCAAATATCGAAAGGAACCAAGATCTTTGGGTTATAAACATGCATTTTAAGTTTCATCCAAATCGGTTCAAAATTGTGACCTCTACACTGTTCACAAGCTAAAAAACGTGATTTTTCGTACAATCAGGGGCCATAACCCATGCCATATCGAAAGGAACCGAGATCTTAGGGTGATAAACCTATGTTTTAAGTTTCATTGAAATCGGATAAAAATTGTGACCTGTAGACTGTTCACAAACAATTGTGGACGGACGGACGGACGGACGAACAGGGGCGACGACAATATACGTCCACATGAAAATGTGGGCGTATAAAAATACGTCCAGGTAAAAAATTCTCCACTGTACTTCATGCTGACATACATTAAATCATATATAAGTTAGCTGTCTGCCATGTTCCTTAAGCAACGTTCACGAGTTTTACAACATCTTGCTTGTTGTTTTTACAAGTGACTAATTAGCATTGTCAGAGTTCGTGGCACATAGCACACTATAAACAAACAGGTTTTTTTAATTGAGAAACTCGTGGAAAAACAGCAATCTTGACATTGATCGATCTTTGAACTTTGCAACTCGATTGTCACACGTAGGCATTTTAGCTAAAAGCATGAGACTTGGTATTCACGACGACCGATGAATCTGATAGGTTCCCAAGCTGGGCTTGTGCCAACTGAACTTAGTGGCGAAATATGCAGGGTATTATGTAAAGGGCTTGATAAGATGTATGTAGTTACGGCGAGATCAAGCCTTCTATTGAAGATGGCTGTCTGCCTTCTATGGGCGTCTTCAGATATAATGTATTAACATTCGAGATCAGATGGGCTAAATTTAAGTTATGTGTAAGAATGGTTCCGTACATCCGTAGGGATGTAATATAGTAAACTGATAAATTATAAAGATCCACTAATCGATGGATATTGCACATTGATTTAGATACAAATGCTGTCCATTATCATGCTGACATACATTAAGTCATTTGTAAGCTAGCTGTCTGCCTCCTTTGGGCATCTTCAGATATAATGTATTAATGGGCGTCTTCAGATATAATGTATTAATATCTGAAGACGCCTATAGAAGGCAGACAGCTGGCTTATATATGATTTAATGTATATCAGAATGAAGTAAAGTGGAGAATTTTTTACCTAGACATAATTTTTATTTATGTATGAATCAATATATTTTTGGACCATTTAATATACAGATGATTTATATGGATGTAAATAAACAATATTACAGTCCGATCAATATCTTATTTTTTCTTTACACAAATATACTCATTAAATTTCATATAAATACATAACACTTAAATTTTTAGATGTCTTAATTACTAAATATCTCCACAATTATGAATATATTTATCTTTATCATTAATAATACAAAATTTAAGCATTAGTGCATAAATCATTTTCAATTGTTTAAATAAAAAATTGAATGCCCTAAAGCATTTTCAACTGTTTAAATGAAAAATTTTATGCCCTACTAAATTTTTCTTACTTTTCACGAGACATTGAGCAAATCTGTCAATCCATGGCTAAGATAGACTTTTCAGATTCAAATTTAGTAGTCATGGTGTTTTTCATTAATTTCGGCAAATACTCATTTAAAATACCAAATGCTTAGGTTGCTTTAATAATGCTTAGTTTGATGTACGGAACAGCCATCCAACTTGGAAAGTTGATGGTTGGTCAGTTTGCAGATTTGGTGTTTCTTTACATAAAGTGTGTACATTTATATTATTTTCCACCACATGTTTAATTGACATTTTTAGGTGAACAATACCGGTAATATTAATGATCTTTGCTAACAGAATCTCAAGTTATAATTCAGATTTTGAGTAACCTTATTGGCAACAACCATGAAAATGACAGAACACACATTAAAGAATAAACTGAGGATTTCAAAAAATTGTAAATACAAGTATATAAACATGTATAACATACAAATAAATAATAATTATTAAAAGCTAGTTTAATGGTGTTGGTTAATAAATCTCATGATGATATAATGACAGAAAGTGTATATACGTAGGATTTGTTTATTTTGATTTTTTAAAGTAAAGACAAATAGTTCAGTATGGGACTAACAAAGGGTAAATCACTTAGAGACAATTACAGAGTCCATTTTTAATGGACTAAAGTTACAAAGTACAATGATTTAGATAATGTTGCTTTATATCTAAGAATTAGAGCACCGTTTATGATTATGTCAACCATTTGACTTCGAGTTCTAATCTCTCAATCTATTTCCTGCAATCTGTTGAACTCTTATTGAAACTTACAATTAAAGTAAACTAAATAGTCATATTTTTATAGAATTTGTGCACTTATATCTATATAAGACTACAATAAACCCTGTTAATATAACAAGTAATATAAAGCTAATAATTTCCACTGTTTTCAGGACATGCAATAATAAAATTGTGCATTAAGACAAATCTTAATCTCTGGTTTAGAAGGTATGAAAGTAATACCGGTAGCATTAATGTTTAGAAAAAGTTTAAAACCATAACACAGCATCAGGCATATTAATATAGCAGTCACATATAATAATATAAATAAATAAATTGAATTCTAAAAATATTTTAAAACTAAAACCACCCAATTATGGACATTTTATCCACCACTACAGCACATTAGATTTAACTGTACGGATGGACAAATTAGCTAAAAAGAATTATTCTAACAACCTATTTAAAATAAGCTGTAACATTTTTACAACTATATCCTACCATTCACTAAATCTGAAGCCAGTTGGGACTGTTGGTGTAAAATACCCTCTACAACGGGAGACTTGACTAATCTTAGACTTTCATTGGTCCACAGAACTCCACATCCTTGGCTCAAGATTAAGGGGTATTCACAGGGAATTTTTCACCATTTGGTGCCAAGACAAAAACATCTTTAATATGTACATGACATTAAAAATATATACTCGAGATTCAGAATCTTGTTTAAACTTTAGATGTGCTTTGTGATGCTTGCAGTCTTTGTTTCTGTGCTCGTTTTTTCTGATTGGCGTAAATGCGTAAATATAAGGCTGCAAAAACAATGAGAATACCACACAAACCTACAAAAGTAACAGGATGTCCATAAATAACACAGGACAAGAGAATAGCAAAACCTTGCCTCATTGTCATAATAATAATAAATGTCACAGCCCCAAATGATGAAATGGTGTGAAAGATGAATAATTGTCCAGTTGCGGAACAAATACTTAATATAACAGCATGAAAAACAAAGTCTTGATGTCGAAGCATAAATGCTGATGCACTGAAGAATCCCCCCTGTTCCATCAGGGATATGGATGTTAACAAACATGAAAACAGATTGACACCTGCCATCATCTGGATGGAAGACATCTTGTGTTTTGAAAAAAGTTCTCCCTGCCAATTAGAGGTAAAACTATCAAACAACATGTAGCCAACAAGGAGAATAACTCCAGAGATGGTTGTTACATTACTGTGTGCCTTTTTGTCGTCACCACTTGTCAACAGAAATAGACTTACGCCCACGGATATCATAGCTGCCGTGAAATATTCATAATATTCAAATGTTTTCTTGGAAACCACTTTACCCATCAACATCACTGGTATGACCTTTGACGCTTTTGCCAATACTTGTGTTGGGAAGCTGACATATTTAAGTGCCTCGTATTGAAACCAACTACTCATGATGTTAGATATTGAGCTATATGAGTATTTGTAGAGTGGTGCTGTGTGACGTGGTTGTGGTCGCACAAATATCACAGTAAGTGCAATACAAAGTGCCAGAATTCTATTTACAAACACCAAAAATTGTGAATTTGTGAAAAATTCTCCTTGTTCGGTTTCCGTCTTTCCATATTCATGTTTCATAATGCGCTCCTGTAAGACACCCCATGTGAGGTAAGAACCTTGAAGTCCAGCAAAACAGAAACAAAGATTTAAAACATAATTGAATGAGCTAGGTTCCTGGTCAACTGGATTTGTAGTTCCTTCTTCTGAGCTGGATTTTTCTGCTTCTTTACCAAAGATACATAATACTATAGCATTTGATAAACAACCTGGCCCTGAAAAAAACATTTGTTTTTATTATCATATCTGTTCATATTATCATATCTGAATAGTTTTCTGACACAGAGCATTAGAAGTTTATCTTTATAATCTTTGAGTGACATTTAGCGATTGAGCACAATTTAATTACAATATACATGTATAAACTGAGCGCCATAGAAAACGCATCAATTAGTTTTTTGTATAACAAAAAAATAGGTTGCCAGGCAACGAAACATACGCCCACACAGCAGCCAAATCGTCCGGGCAGTCAACAAGAATTGTCGCATATTAAGGAATTATCAGAAAATCATTAGAATTTGTTTGGTTTTTATAATCAAACGGTTTTTTTTAAATCATATAATAATTGTGACCTCCAGAGGCACCACAAGTTAAAAAGGGTGATTTTTCGTACAATCAGGGGACATAATTCAGGAAGTAATGACCCGATGGGTGCAAATATCGAAAGGAACCAAGATCTTTGGGTTTAAAACATACCTGTCAAGTTTCATCAAAATCGATTCAAAATTGTGACCTCTATCTATAGGGTCCACAACCTTGATATAACATATTTTCACACTATTTGTGTACAAACGGCGGCCATTTTGTCCGTCAATTCTAGTCCGATTTTCACGTAATTCAAACTCTCTCTTCATTACCATGTAACGGTGATATAGTCAAACGTTTTTTTAAATCGGATAATAATTTTGACCTCCAGAGGGACCAAAAGCAAACAAAAGCGATTTTTCGGACAATCCGGGGACATAATTCAGGAAGTTATGATCCAATGGGCGCAAATATCGAAAGGAACCAAGATCTTTGGGTTATAAACATACATGTCAAGTTTCATCAAAATCGGTTCAAAATTATGACCACGATAAGGTCCACAACCTTTATATAACATATTTTCACAATATTCGCGTACAAACGGCGGCCATTTTGTCCGTCAATTTTGGTCCGATTTTCACAAAAATCATACTCAATCTTCATAACCATGGAACGGTGATATAATCAAACGTTTTTTTAAATCGGATAACAATTTTGACCTCCAGAGGGACCACAAGCTAAAAAGGGCAATTTTTCGGACAATCAGGGGCCATAATTCAGGAAGTTACGATCCGATTGGCGCAAATATCGAAAGGAATCAAGATCTTTGGGTTATAAACATGCATTTCAAGTTTCATCCAAATCGGTTCAAAATTGTGTTCTCTACACTGTTATAACATATAACATATTTTCACACTATTCGCGTACAAATGGCGGCCATTTTGTCCGTCAATTTTGGTCTGATTTTCACGAAATTCGAACTCGACCTTCATAACCATGGAACAATGATATAATCAAACAGTTTTTTAAATCGGATTTAAATTTTGACCTCCAGAGGGACCACAAGCTAAAAAGGGCAATTTTTCGGACAATCAGGGGCCATAATTTAGGAAGTTACGATCCGATTGGCGCAAATATCGAAAGGAACCAAGATCTTTGGGTTATAAACATGCATTTCAAGTTTCATCCAAATCGGTTCAAAATTGTGTCCTCTACACTGTTCACAACCTTGATATAACATATTTTCACACTATTCGCGTACAAATGGCGGCCATTTTGTCCGTCAATTCTGGTCCGATTTTCACGAAATTCGAATTCAACCTTCATAACCATGGAACGGTGATATAATCAAACGTTTTTTTAAATCGGATAACAATTTTGACCTCCAGAGGGACCACAAACTAAAAAGGACGATTTTTCGGACAATCAGGGGCCATAATTCAGGAAGTTACGATCCGATTGGCGCAAATATCGAAAGGAACCAAGATCTTTGGGCTATAAACATGCATTTCAAGTTTCATCCAAATCGGTTCAAAATTGTGACCTCTAAACTGTTCACAAGCTAAAAAACGTGATTTTTCGTACAATCAGGGGCCATAACCCATGAAGTTACAGTCCGATACATGCCAATATCAAAAGGAACCGAGATCTTAGGGTGATAAACCTATGTTTTAAGTTTCATTGAAATTGAATAAAAATTGTGACCTGTAGACTGTTCACAAACAATTGTGGACGGACGGACGTCCGGATGGACGAACAGGGGCGACGACAATATACGTCCACATGAAAATGTGGGCGTATAATGATCCTGTAAACATATCTTATTTATTTTGCTTCTTATTGTGAACAATATTCAAATGGGAACACATCAATAACAACACATTTGTACGCTTATGGATGTTTAATCTGTAATCAACGGTACCAAGTCAGAGGGGTCAAAACCAAAAGTATGACAAAGATGGTTAATTGTCAGTAGTGTGTGTGTCCTCCACTGGCTCTTACGCAAGCTGTGCAGCACAATTAACCATCTTTGTCGTACTTTTGGTTTTGACCCCTCTGACTTCGAACTATACATAGAATTATATACATGTATTGAGTAATGTACATGACCTCTAATAAATGTAATTTTAATTAATACAAGAAAGTTATTTCCTTACCAGCTGATTCATTATATTTAATATTTTTCAAATATCTAACAATCAAAGCTCCTGGGACAAAAAATGTGGCGTAACCCAAGATGTTCAAAACCAGTCGTGCAATCCAAAAATCAAGTATACTAGGTTCAACATTGCCTGTCCGATTTCTAGATAGTACACTCTCTTCCCCACCAATAAGATATGGCAGCAAGCCTAAGAGCAGCGTTACCAAGACGATAGCCGTCATGCTGAAAACATAAATAAAATTCATTTTTTATATGAATAACAACCAATTACAAATTTTAGGAGTCTTTTTATTCCATTATAAGTAAAACTAGCAAGGGTATAAGTCTACTGGTCTTATTCTTTAACTACATATAAATACACTCAAATATCACTAAATACTAGCATACAGTCATTGAATAACCTATCGTTGTGTTCAATGGCTTCGACACTATGTTGGACCAATATTCTGCCATCGTAGATTTTGTTAAATTTAAATTGGGACATTTTTGACAAACTTACTTCCTAAAAATTCTCTCAGATTGCCCAAATCTTGATTAGTTTGTTCGCTTAATTTTAGAATCAAATCAAAAAACAATCTGATACTACAATTGATATTCTGTAATGAAAATTCCTACTCACAAATGTTACATTTGTTACAATATATTCATCTCTGTGAACAATAACAAAGAAGGCAATTATTGGTTATATTACAAATATCAATGTTCAATTTATATTGCCTCTTCAATTACAATCTACAGAGAATGATACATACACCTGTTAGCTGTATATATTAATAATATTGATTTGATACCTATGTTAACATTTGTCCAATATATAATTTGTAATAGATACCATACCTTCCACCACTGTGTTATTATCTATAATCACACCTATGTAGGCCTACATGTAATAATCAACTGATTTGTATAATGAATATAAATACAAATATAACATAGAATCCAATATTTAATTAACCAATGAAGAATTTAAAGAAGGGTGCTATCTGGGCTATGTCTATACACATCATCGGCATCATATTTACGTTTCCATTATTTTACCGTCAAAATATAACAGTTCGCATGGTCAATCATGGCTATCTGTATAATAACAGAAAAATTGAACCCGTTCATAATTCCCTAAAATTTGATAACTTTTTGCTAATCAAATAAATATTTGATTCGCATATACAACATTTTTGTTTAGCAAACTGCAATGTGATACAGCTTATCATATTCCCTGAATGTACATGTACCAGTTCATAAAAAGTTCTCCTAAATTTCAAGAATACCAACTAATTAGAAGGAATAAGATCAGAACACCAAAATCAAGTCATATAATAGTGATTTGGAAACACACAATTGTAACCCTAATTCATGAAATGGGATTTAACATCCTGCTGTTCTGCTCCTAAACTGGGCTAATGAAGACGGGCATACGCCATACATTGTAATTGTACCATGAGGGAAATATTTCCCCGGGCAATAAACGGTATGGCCAACTCTTATATCTAATTCCAACTGATGAGGGATCTTTTATGTGCACATCAATGTGTACATGGGACCTCAGATTTTTCATCCCATCCGAATGACTAGACAGCTTTTAATAGTTGTCGATATGGTTTTAAAACATTACACGCTTTTGAAAGTCCTTTTAAAACAAAAACTATGGCCTGAGTACAAGATAGAATTAACTATGCAAATGATGCAGTCAATCTTCTGGTTTTCTAATACAGGGTGAAAATGTTAATACTTTAATATGTAGCATGGCTTGACATACCATAGACCCTGTAATAGATTCAGTAAAAGATCCATGCTAAGACAGTACATTAGCAATACAGTCAATTGAATCAAAGCATATATAAGAAAACATTGACATTGTGAAGATTGAATGGGACCAGGTCATAACAGCCAATACTCTCTTGGGAAAATGCAAAATAGCCATAATTTGGCCAAAACAACCAAAAAAAAAACAAAAGATAAGTTTTCTTTCATAAAATTACTATTCATATGATAAAAATAACAATTCCGAACATGGTTTCAACCAATCAGCACAATGAATTAAACCGTCCATTGCAAACACAGAAATTGGTATGCCGTTTTTCAAAGGAAAGAGGTGAGTACTAATTAATCAACTGATTCATTAATCCCCAATTAGGGAATGTCACACTACTGATTATTTAATATGATCTGAAACATGGTCCAGATTTTGTTGATTTTTTGACCTACAATTACAAATTTACAAGCTTCATTTTGATGATCAAGTGGTTATCAATTTATTTATATACCAGTATTTATTATTTTTTTTTTACATTCCCAAAGACTTTAATTCTTCCATGCAGATATCAGTGTAAAACTACACTGTATATTATTGTCACATGTTAAATTTCTATGTTACTCAATGGAATATAATAATGAATGATAAATATACATAAAGTGTTTTGAATTTTGATCGCTTTGACCAACTTGTTTGGCAGTTATTATGATCAAAATGTTTTGGAATATGTATAAGCTATTATAATAATATGATGATGAATGTTTATAATTGGTCATTTCTGACGTAGTGGATATTTTACCGAATTCGGCAAAGTATCTACTTTCGCTGTTTTACCGTACATCGTTTCTGATTGGTTTAATATCCACTTGATATATTCCACCATTTTGATTACTCTGTCTTTCAAGTTTGGCGCAAAGCATGATTTTACTGGAAAAACATAAACCACTGACAGTCTTAGTACTTAAATTAAAAACCAAAATCCGCAGAAATGTGCCCTCGACCAAAATAGAGTAATATTCTAAATGTTTTTCTACAATTTACATTTATTATCTTATTTTCTTTTAAAAATAATTCTACCATAGAAATTCAAGTAGGCTATTTTGTCCCTTTATAAGAAATGGAGAAAGAAGCAATGTTAGACAAAGGACAAATAGAACTGTTGGGGTTAGGGTTTGGGTTAGGTTTAGATTTTGGGTTAGGGTTTGTGTTATAGGTTAATGTCAGACGTCAAAATAGCCGGCATCATTGCCTTAGCGAAAACGGATAAGTCCAGGAATCAGAGAACTGCGCATGTCAAACGGAAGGTACGGTAAACTAGAGTAAAGGGCCGAATTCGGTTAAATATCCACTGCCCGGCCATTTCTTATGTTACCGGTAATAGTATGTTAAAAAATGGCTATGTTAGTACTGGATTAATAATGGTGACAAATATAACATAAATGATAAAGCATTTTGAATTTTCATCTCTTTGACCAAATTGTTTGGCAGTTATGACCAAAATGTTTTGGACTAAGGCGGGTAGTTTATTATTAATTAATGAATGTTTATAATAAATACCTTAGAACAGCTGAAAAATTAAGCTTCCATGAATGTGCCATCCTACTTACTACTGCCATAGATGAGGCGCCTTGTTTGTGAAAGGCAGATTTCTTAATTTCACCAGTTACACTTAATGTAATACTAATACTATATGATTCTATCGAAGCAGTAAATAAAAGAAATATCAGTGCAAATTACAACATTGTTGACATGATTTGTTGAGCGTGATAAATTATAAATACTGTGCAAGCAGCAAAGATACATAAAGTTCACAACAAAACACGAAGCAAAGCACACATGCATACAGATTTAACCTACTGACTTTGACATTCGTGAACAGACAGCAGTATTAGTTTTATCTCTTCAGGGCATTTAAATCAAGTTGTCTTCGTGTCAAGGAAACTCTCAAGAAAACACCACATCCGGTGAAAATCGTGGAAACCTTTTCGCAAAGAGTCTTATTGTTCAAGACTTTATTTACATTTTTGACATACGCAAAAATTATTGCTAGCTCTGAATTGACGGTAATGTAAAAAGGTATACCGTGTTTTATTTACGTAAAGTAATTTAGATAAAACCGTAAATTGGAACCTTTTACATCCCCCGTCTGGATTTTCTATACAAATATAGTTCTTTGATATTTGTAGTTGTCATTATTATAATATGATACCACTAGTAATTGAGAAAATCAAATAATTTAATTCGGTATTTTCCAGACACGACTTTTGCACCAATCCTATTGCTTACATGTGAATTTGGCTTTGTCACATCGAAAAGAAAATCTTTTTGAGAACTAGTAACTATTAGCTAATATGTCCCGTGGAAGCAGTGCTGGTTTTGATCGTTATATCACAATATTCTCGCCAGAGGGACGACTGTATCAAGTTGGTAGGTATCAGAGAGTTGCAACAATCGCAGACCAAACATAATTTTTGGAGTTCACCTTTGCTGAGTCTGAGGGGTTTTTTTTGTTGTTTTTTTTTTTTCAAAATTCTGATAGTAGATAATACAAATTCATTGAAATTGGTTTGACAGAAAAACAGACGAAATATGTCATTCAGTAATTCCAATTTGCTTTAAGGCAAAATTAGAAATGTATGACCATGGTATGACATGAGTAGCCGTTCCGAATTTCACTCAAGAAGTCATGAAGATGAAGCAACAGTTCATTTTATTAGAACTGTCTTTGAGTGGACGATGTCCACTGACAGGAACTAGCCTACAAGCAACTAGTTTCGTTCAGTTCGAATTCATCAGGTTTAATAAGTGAGATTGTGCATCGTGCCACATTACTATTGATTAGGATATAGCCCATGCCGTACACTGAACACTCTCTGAAAAAAAAGCCAATCACATCATTCAGAAGGCTTAGGCCCTATATGCGAGTAGAAATGTTGCGATATAAATAATTGGACACCTTTCACAACTGATCCCGACTGGGACATAAATGATGCATCATGTTGGATAATATTTGGACCATTTGAAATCAAAATGGATACATGGCTATGCATTTTCATAAGAGTTAGTCCGAAGTGATACACATTTTCTTTATATTTTCTTTTTGGTAGTTGAAGTTTATTACATTAGACCAGTATATAATTTGAACTTCAATTTTCAGCATGTATAAAAAAAGGTGAAAAGTTTTTTTGTTTTTTTTTTATATCATAATCATGTACTTTACTTTTTATAGAATATGCCTTCAAAGCAGTGAATCAAGGTGGATTGACGTCAGTAGCTGTTCGTGGTAAAGATTCAGCTGTTGTAGTTACACAGAAGAAAATACCTGTAAGTTGTGGAGATAGTGGTAATAACTAGTTCTGTTATTGCTATAGGTTGTGGATGATAACTTGTACTTTTTAAGACTTAACACTTCAGAAATGGTTTATATTAAGGGGAGGCAACCTGTGTCTATTTTTACATGAAATCTGTAGATGGAAAATTAGTTTTCTTTAATAGAATAAGATTTTTTGTAAAAGTCTCTTGGCTTCAAAAAACTTGATTTGAAAGAACTGTGAAAAATATATCAGATTGTAAGCATAGAGATAAATCGTGTCTACTATTTTGACTATTATATAACAGCTTTCTCACATTGTGTGGCAAGAAAATCAAGACGGCATTAAATTTACAAGAGTTTGGTCATCTGGCATTGTTTGAAATCTTAAATCTTCAAAATAAAATAAAAAAAAAATGCTGTGCTGGAACATAGGGAGTTGTTTCTTAGAAAAGATACACAGGAGGCTATTGAATCACTGAGCCAATCTGTGACCACACAATTGACATCCTGTCCCACACATATAAAGATTAATATTGTGTGTTTGAGAATAAGCATATCCTACCTCATGATTGGCTCACAAAAATGTTTACAATAGGTTTCTTAACTTCTCAAACATATGTGAATGAAATGGTACTATGCCCTGTACATGTATATGGCAATAAATGATGTGTATTGTTGTAGGACAAGTTACTAGATGCTAACACTGTTACCCATTTGTTTCAACTGACGGAAAATATTGGATGTGTTATGACTGGCATGATGGGTAAGTCTTCCAATTCTGAGTAATATTAGATCTTTCTTTTATTCCAATTATATGGTTTGTCTCCTCTACATTAGCTCTTTATTTAATGCTTTGCTGTTCTCTTTGATGTCTTATTTGATTGGGATCATAGTTGTTAAGTGGGTAAGACACTGGCCCTCTAGTCTAGAGGTCTGTGTTCAACCCCTGCATTTTCTGAGAAAGTTCATCCAGATTTTCCAGTGTGTTTCCCCCTTGTCACTGAGGGATCCCAGATGGAGGACCTGACAATGGGACGAAAAACCAAGGTCCTGTGTACACATTAGCAGGCACGTAAAAGGTCCCTTGACAGTTGGAAATTGATATAAGTAGGCCGTACTGCCGCTGTCCGTGCAAAATTTCCCTCATAGCACAAGGTATAGCATATATGCCCGTCTTCATTACCCCAGTTCAGAGCAGAACAGTAGACCCCATTTCATTTCATTACTTACATGTATTTGATCAAATGTGCCAAAGGATAAGCATCTTTTCATTGGCTAGTGAAGTATAGTTTATTTTTATGTAACGCCCACATTGAAATGTGGACATATATTTCAGTCGCCGCCGTCCGTCCTTTCTTTCATCCATCCACCCATCCGTCCATCATCCACAATTTCTTGTAAACGTACTAGAGGCTAAAGTTAATATCCGATTGACTTTAAATTTATACTATAGATTTTATACACAGTGTTTAAGGTCATGAGACAAAGAAGCCTATCGATTTTCAGTGATATCCGATAATTACTACCAGAATTACAAATGTATGAACCTTGATCACTTTTAATTAAAAATCTAGAAGCTAAAGTTAATATCTGATTGACTTTAAATTGATACCCAGTGTATAAAGTCATGAAACGCGGAGGCCTATTGATTTATAGCGATATCTGATAATTACTGCCAGTCAGTGCCAGAGTTATGGCCCTTGATCACTTTGAAATACCTTTTGGACGAAGGCCATGAGACAAACAATCAAACCAATTCTAACCATTACTGATAATTACTTAATGGGCTATTACTCTTTTATAAGATTTTGATGTGTTGTAAACGTTCTCCTTAGTGACAAAAGAAAAAAATATGTGACAACCCTTGTTGACTGCTCGGACGACTTAGCTGTTGTGGAACTATGTTTCATTGTCTGGAAACCTATCTTTAGTTAAACTTTAGTCATCTATGATGCTAAAACAGAATCACTTTACAAAATAGTCTTATGAATGCATGTATGTATGTCTTGAAAAAAAATAAATGTTTTATTAGAGCACACAGATGGAAAAAAAAAATTGAAAAAGATCACAAACAAAAAAGTGCATAAAAGTGTGCTTTATATAGTGTATGGATAGGTCAAATTGGGTATTCTGTCTTTCTGTGAATAGTAGTTATTGTTTAATAGTACTTGTCAAGTACTGCATGACACAGTTCTAAGAAAAAAAACATTAACATCCTTTGATTTTGGGAAAAAAACAAAACCACATACATGCTCGTAGTAGGTCATTAGCTGTCCTATCCTAAGTATAGATCACAGATTATTCAAATTATTTTAAATGTGTCATTGTTAAAATGATTACATGTGTTGCTTTGAAATTTGTAGCTGATAGTAAATCACAAGTCCAGCGAGCTAGATATGAAGCAGCTAAATGGAAATATTCTTATGGTTATGAGATTCCAGTAGACATGTTAGTCAAACGAATGGCTGATATTAATCAAGTTTATACACAGAGTGCAGAGATGCGACCTCTGGGTTGTTGTGAGTATGATTAAAGTAATTGACATTTGATTTGATTCAACAGTTAATTCTTTGCCAAATAAGTTAACCAACATTGTTAACCCAAAGAACACTTAATACCACTTATCATGTAGAGTTTCAAATCATTTAATTAAAACATGTTTTTCTGTTGTATGCAGCTCATTAACTATAAAACTGAAATTGAATTTAATGATTGTATTTTCTATCTTTAAGGTATGATATTAATTGGTTATGACGATGAATTAGGACCTTTAGTATTTAGAACGGATCCTGCTGGTTATTATTATGGCTTTAAAGCTACATCAGCTGGTGTTAAACAATTAGAAGCCAACAGTTTCCTTGAGAAAAAAATAAAAAAGAAACAAGAACTGTCATATAATGATACAGTGGAGGTTTGTATTGTGAATTACTATATTTTGTCGGGAAGGAGCTTCATAATATTTAATTGTAATGGAATATCTATAATGACAAATTTATGGAATACGGTTACAATGTTTTGACTAGTTTTTCTGATTTGATTTTGACTAGCTCTCTCGTCTTTATCATCCAAATCCTAGTTGTAGCTTTGTGTAGAGACAAACGGTAGTTTTATTTCATAGACTTCTGAGCGTATTAAGAAGTACTATAAATATCATTGAAACAACTCGGTAACAAGACTCGGTAATAAGATCCAAACTAAAGAGGTAATTCCCAATCTGATAAACGTAGATGTTTAGTAACTGAATAAGAATAACACATTAAATGGAATACAAGGTACTTAGACATTTATTTCTTGTGACATTACGATGAGTGATAAAGACAAGATATCCCTTGTTGAAACATCACCAGAAATAAAATTCTAAGAAACTTGTATCATTATATTACTATATGCTAAAAAAAGATATTGATGATAATCCCAACCGTAGATCAGAAGTAGAGGTTATAACTAGAAGCGATAGTTCAATACCAAAAACGCTAAACTATATCATCAACTCAAAATATTTTTAAATCTTTCTTCATTATTTACCTTCACACAAGATTTTGTAATTATAGGTAAATTCCTTGAATACAATCAATTATACATTCAAAAATGCTAGTCTTCGACCATCAGTAAAAGAAATTAAGCGATGTTCCAGTCGTGATAGATGGTAGACCTGGCTAATTGTGTCCTAGAGGAAAATTTATTTTGGTCACATGACTTAATTGGGATACATTGTCCAGTGTGAAACTGTTGTGGGAGGTGGCCATGGTAGTTTACCAACATCTTTAAACTCTGAAATTTTGTTAATACATCAGTGTTGAAAGTGATGAATCTTTATTGTATTTATATTTTGTTTATTTCAGACGGCCATTACCTGTTTATCTACTGTATTGTCAGCAGATTTTAAAGCAGCAGAAATAGAAGTTGGAGTAGTAACCAAGGACAATCATAAATTTAAGTAAGTAGATGGTGAAGTGAATAACCATAACCATAAGTGATTGTGTAAAATCTCTTTGAAAATAACATTTAGTTGAAGCCAAGTACTATGCATAAGCCAGGTAATCAAATTCAGGAGCAATAAACTTGTCCAAAACTGCTTCTCATCAGTATAATTACTAATGTTGGGAGGAAGCATGGATTTATACCATATCCCTTTCTCTTTTATCAACTACATTGGGCTAGTACTTTATAACAAGATCATTTCCTCTTCAAACAATGGAGCTGGCTATGAAATAATTCTATGCTTATTCAGGTGGTTCAATTAATGAAACTGAGGTCCCTACCTTTTAAAGTATGCTAACCACTGTAAATGACGGTCATTTTTAAAACTATAGTACCTTGATCTTTATTACATGTATGGATTTGTTTTTCAGAGTGCTAACAGAAGAAGAGGTAGATGGTCATCTATTAGCTATAGCTGAGAAAGACTAGATCTTTATACCACTATTTATCATGCATTGTCATCATCGTCATTGTTACTTTCGTGTCTAAAGACTCTAAAGACAGCGTTAGAAATATTTGTTATAAATAATTCCACGTATAATAATTAAAATATATTCTCATTTATTTGTCCTTTTATTTTCTTTTACCATTGAATAACCCACTCAAGGCCATTGTTCCACCCAATTATTAGAACTTCTTGTAATTTGTGATCAGCTTTGGCCAAATGAGAGAAATGTCATTTGATATCACACAAAATATGTTAAATCTGTTCATCTTTTCCAGCACATTTGTCAAAAGTATATTTGATTTTCTGAATGCTCATACACCAAAACTTATCAGAAATACACAGAATCTGCTATATTAGGTTATGATAGATTGGGTTTTTTTTTTTGTTTTAATAATTCTCAATCACCTTTTCGTTGTATACCAACTTCAAATATACCATTTGTTTGAATAAGTAATTTAAAATTATGCATAAAGACATGTGTTGATCATGTGTCTCATTTGGCCATAGCTGATCACTTTATTATATGCAACAGGGTTGTGAAATATTGTTGACTTCTTTTAAAATGAAAAAAGATGTGGGGAAATCCAGAAAATTGAAGAATACAACTTGTTTTACAAGGTGCATGAGTTTTGATTAATAGGTACATGACCAGCCCAGAATAACATTATTGGTAACAAGTTTTATTGTATATGAAATAGTTTTGAAACTCACACATAACAATTTATATAAAACAAATAATTATTAAATAAATACATTTAAATGACGTTTTACATTTATATGCAAACCTTATAAAATAATAAATTTATATTTAAAATCAAACTTTAAAAAATACACCCATAATACTTTATAATTATTAAGATTATTAGAAAAAGTTTCAAAAAACATTCAGACTAACTTTTATACCATGAAACTTAGTTCAATATTTCATCAAAGTGTGCAAATCCAGGAGTTTGTAAAGGTAACATTAGGGGTTCTTAATCCATATTGAAATGAACAGGTCAGAGAGTGGGTCAACTGTAGGAAATAAGAGGTAAATAATCTCCTACATACATTTCAACATGTAGTAATTGCTGTTAGAATTACGACAAAGATACTTCTTGTTACAAGATCACTATACAAAATACTAATAACAAGCCAATAGTGAGGCTGATGTCCCCCACCGAAATCCCAATATAAAAAGATGACACATATTAATTAATGGCCCATTTATTTTTTCAAAATTAATGAGCAATCAAACTATACACTCTCTATCAGATAGAATCAAGATTATCGTGTCCCAAAGCATCGACAAAAGAAATTGATTAGCTCTGCTTAGCTTCAATTCGAAATGTTAATCATCAAGACAAGCAGAGTTGTTATGTACCAAAGTCATGACCAATCAAATTGCTTATTGCTCCTTAGCCTGGAAGCAGAAAATTCTCACTATCAAACTTAGTCAAGGTAATGATTAAATGAATCCATTTTAATAATTTCTTCGAAAGGCGAGGGACAAAAATTACAAACATATTATACTAGATAACAGGAATATGTGTGCAATTGTTTCACTTATCAATACTAAATGCAAATTACCAGTAATAACTTGTCTACAATTTCTGTAATGATTATTAATTTGTTCACATATTAATTATAAAAATTAGCTACATATAAGATCTTGAGACAGCACTGTCTAACACATCAAATATTTACATATAAAGTATATATTATAAAATATCAAAAATATTTCACTATTGGGAAAAGTGACTCAAAATTATGTAAATTTGATTTTTATGTGCTGTGATAATTAAAAAATAATATATTTCAAAAGTTTTCAGTTCTCAATGTTTAAAAAGATTGCATCATGCATATTCACTAGAATGAAAATTGAAATTAGAACTACAAAGTTATTTTACACATACCTTGACAAAAATATTTTCAAATGGGAAAATTTCACCTTTGACTAAAAGGAAAATATAGACTTTAAAACCATTCACACTATAAGGTTATCTTATGCTATACTTACATTAGAGCAAATATGTCAATTTCCATATTCATATTATAATTTATATGGCCTTTATTTTTAACTCATTCTATAAAAACATAGTTACAAAAGACCTGTTGAGTTTATAGTTATAATGCTATTGTACTACCAGTAAATCAATTAGAATATATACTATTTCAAACATCAATAATAAATAACAAACAGAATCGAAGTACACCAGGTATACCAATAATATACATGTAATAAGGCAAACATATTATTCTTGTGATTAGTGGTCACATTGATTTTTATATTGTTAGTCATTATTTGAATGCCATTTGATTAAATTCAAATGATCTATTTTGGGGTTACTTATAGTGCACCTTTATGTCTAGACCTTGTTTTCTGTTGATTTATATTATTTAATTTTAGCCATTTATTATCAATATTTCTAATAGGAGATAAAAAAAACAACACAGATTCTGTTTTGACTGACATTGAAAATAATAACAAATACCCCCCAAAAATCATTTAATTGACATTGAAAATAACAAAGAATACCAAAAAATACATGAATATTTGAGGGAGCACTAGAAGAAATTGCATTTCTCTGGTAAAATTTTTAATTCAGTGTACATTTATGATACAATGTACATTTTTTTCATTCATGATCTGTTTATACTGAAATATATATTGTGTATCAAAATACCATTTAGAGAACAATAGGGTAATAGTAACATTTATGGTAGAATAACAATAAATTTGTAAGATTTCTATAAATCTAGGTCTGTTTTCAAAGCAGATTATTTAGCTTAAAATTACTGCCCAGCCTTCCAACCTACAGAAGACGAAAAATTCTTTGGCAATATGAAATTATTTATGCAAATTGTTGACCTTTTGGTTATAAACTATACTAAAAGTATTGTTACTCTCATGAATTCCATTACCAGTACCCAACAAAATACTAATTATTTACTGACTTTAATGGAGGGCTTGGCAACAACATTGTCACACCATTCATGTGAGTTGAAAATCTGATGTCCCGTGTACATGTACTTAGTGTGCATGTAAAAGAAAACATGGTAGTTGGAATTCAGTTCTTGTCTGGGAAAAATTTCCCTTATAGCACACTAACGTACGAAAATCTCTGCAGGTAGGGTGGTGGGTCTGTCGTTCAGAGTGTGTATGGCGTAATGCCATTCTCCATTCATTAGTCTGGTAGGTGAAAAAACTTTGAACTTAAACCCCATTTCATTCATTCGTTTTTAATAGTTTCAAATTTTAATAGTTATTTTATATTTCAATGGTTATACTACACATGAAGGACATGGTGCATTTTATTAGAAAGTGGAACAATGAATGTCTTTTTATATTAGTATACGAGACCTTATTTGGTAAAAATGACTATACTATATATTACGGTACTTAAAAACATAAAACAATGGATTGTACTTCTGATTTCACTCCTGGTTTTACTGACCAATAATAGAAGATATAATTTAATCAGCCATTTGTATTACAGGATCGACTGATGGTATTATTAGTTGTCATGGCTGATAAATCCCACCTAAAATAAAACAATACAAACATTCCACCAGTAAGATTTGATAATTATGGCACCGACATTTTGTTAGTGGACACGCTACAGATCACAAATTTTAATCGATTTTGACGAAACTTGAAAGGTTACAAGTTAAAAATTTGATTTTTTGTATACAATCAGGGGCAATAATCTCAGAAGTTATAGTCAGATATGCGTGATTTTTAAGTTACATCAAAATCAGGCAAAAATGGTCACCTCTAGAAGATCCACAACCTTGGTATTACATACTTTCACAGTTCACACTATTTGCATTCAAGGAGTGTTCATTTTGTCTGGCAGTTTTGGTCAGATTTTCATGAAACTCGAACACAACCATCATTAAGGTGTAACGGCAGGGAACATACACAGATATATCGATGCCATAGTTCTGGAAGGTTGTAAGTGCCACTTATGACCCAAATAGCTTTTTTGCATATGATGACTAATCATATTTAGGGAGAACGCTAGATCGGAGACGGTCCTACGCAAATTGTGACGTCATATGTGAATTGTGGGTTAGGGTAAGGGTTAGGCTTGATCATGGGTTAGGGTTAGGGCTAGCCCTGTTGACATCTCGGGACTTTGACCAAATCTACAGGTCCTAGCCCTTACCCTAACCCTAACCCACAATCTATATATGACGTCATATGTGCTAAAATGCGTAGGACCGTCTCCGATTTAGCGTTCTCCCACATTTAGAGCCTTCTCTATGCAAAATTTCAGAACTGTAAGGTCGTAACTTTCATAAAAACATTGCTATTAAAATGTTGATATCCTTATTGCATTATAAAGATTGGAATAGGTTTTCCTCTCATATCTCAAAAACTAAATCCGACAATATTTGACACTTAAGAACTATGACATCGATATGTCAAATATGATATTTTTCTATCAAATTTTAGGATTTTTTAAGATGTTTTTATCAAATTCTATGATATTTGTTTTATTTTTATATCACATTTCATGGCTTTTTATGTTTTTATCATGATCAAATATTATGATTTTTTTTTATTATATAACTGCATTGACAGTAAATAACTTATCTCTGGTCCATGAAGTAGTGTTCAGTCAGAGTTATGCGGATAAGAATGTCACATCAGTGCTACTGGTGATATTGATGGTCACTGTCATCCTCCTCTTTGTTCATATACCCACATATATAACATCAATCTGATTAAAACACAGATCCTTCTTCGATTCATTTTTACAGTTCAAAATTTGGTTTTACTTGTCTTCATTACACTAGGACCTGGAAGAGTTGTTATCATTGATGTGTTCTGAATGTTGTGTGGGATTAGCCAATGGAACGGTCTGTGGCAGCGCCTTCTTTTAATACACAGAACTGTGGGTAAACCACTAGAAACTGATTAATCAATGTCTGACGTCACAGGGTCAAAAGCCACTCGTTTGACCTCTGACATGAACTTCTACTATAACTTGTCAGATTTTCATGTAGTGTAGGGTAGGCCATAGAAAGTATAAAGAAACCAAACGAAATATAGATCTGTATTTTAATCAGATTGACATAACATTGACTGAAAGTGTCAAATATAAAATGAAAGAAAGCAGCAAGCTTAGGGGTCATAAAGTGTCTGGATGATTTTCTTATTAAAACTAGATTTATTACCGTAGTATAGAAATTTAATATTAGGAGTAGACATTTATGATTAACTTCATTTTTTTCGTCTCATTTATGATAATTTGCGCTCAAGGAATTTCCTTTATGTAGGAGACACGAAAATGTGAGCATATAAAAAGCAGATAATGAAAAGGGAAATGTTGAAAATTTCAGTCAAATTACTTTATGCTGATCTAAGTTAGGGCTAATGGTCATTTTTTAATCCAATCATTAACTGCCAATCGTTTTTAAATCTGTTGAAAATCAAGAGATTCAGATGCCCTAAGATTTGAATATGGTCTTATGTTAATAAAAGTGTAATAATTTATATAATATTTAAGGTCTAGAGAAAGACCCGAAATAGGCAGATTCCCTATATTTCAGTTATATCTAGAAGAAAACTTGTCATGGTTGACACAGAACATCCTACAGAACATCCTACTCTGTAGAATACTTCAGAATTTCATCCTATATAATATGGGACCCCCATCCCGCTCCACCACCCCAACTCTATATAACATCAATAAAAAACTACACTGGTATTCTATATGACTTTTGGTAAAGGGGATGTGCCTGTCTTCATTAGCCCAGGTTGTCTGGTACTTACCTCAAGCTCATAGGTAAGCATTTGGTATCTAATTTATATTCTAACACAGCTAAATTACATAATGTTTTCAAGGAAGGAGCTGAAAACAAACAAAAAACACAATTAAAAAACCCCACAAAACCATGATCTATCGAATGTGTTTTTTTATATGGCCACATTTTCATGTGGATGCACTATGCAGTCGCCTTGTTCGTCCATAACTTGTTTGTGGACACTCTACAGGTCATAATTTTTATCCAATTTTGATGAAACTTAAAATAAAGGTCTATCTCCCAAAGATCTTGGTTCCTTTCGAGAAATAACTTCATTGATTATCGCCCCTGAGTGTTCGAAAAATCATGTTTTTAGCTTGTGGAAACTGTAGGGTCAAATTTTCATCTGATTTTGATGAAACTTGAAATGTACGTTGATAATCAAAAGATCTTGGTTCTTTTCGATACATGCGCATATTTAGCTTGCGGTCCCTCTAAAGGTCACAATTATTATCCAATTTAAACAAGCCAACAGAAAATGTACCCTAAAGGCAGACAAAAGGGCCCCCCCCCCCCCCCGCTTGACAAAAGGGCCACTCTGGCCAAGGGAAAGGGCCCTCGTGTCCGAGTCAATCGTTTCTATACACTGTTACTGTCGAATCCATTACTGAATGAGAATGAAGTCATTGTATTGGCATAAAAATCACCAATCAAGATGAACCTAAGTTATCTAAAGTTATCTTGTCCTAAGGTATCAACCAATCAAATTGCTTATCTCTGCCTACCCTACTAAGAAAATGCTCATCTTCGAACTCCATCAAGGCATTGACCTAATAAGCATACACACCAATTTTGAACATTTTAACTCAATTAGAAGGAGAGTTATTGTGTTCCAAAGTCTCGGCAAATCAAATTGCTTATCGCTCTGCTTACCCTGAGCAGAAAATGCTCATTATCGAACTTAGTCATGGTATTACTGTAATGAAACTGTACACCAAGTTTCGTCAATCTCACTTAATTAGAACTAAAGTTATCGTGTCCCAAAGCATCAACCAATCAACTTGCTTATCTCTGCTTACCCTGAGCAGAAAATGCTCATCTTCGAACTCCATCAAGGCATTGACCTAATAAACACATACACCAAGTTTGAACATTCTAGCTCAATTAGGAAGAGAGTTATTGTGTCCCAAAAAGTGTGACGGACAGACGAACAGACAGACAGACAGACGGACGAACCCATTTTAATAGTCCCCCAACTTTCCTCGAAAGGCGGGGGACAAAAAAAAAAACGTATGAATATATCACCATTACTCCGTATTGAAGGTAAGGTTGCAGCGATAACCCGGGGATGGCGATATATATCATGACAATTAGGTCAGATAATAAAATTAACTTCTGAACTTTCAAATATCACCATGTCACGATAAACGTGATAATTAAACAAAAATATCGCGATATTGAAATTTTAAGTCATATTTGACGTAAAATCTGTTCAAAATACTCGAAAAATGGAGAAGAAATCAAATTCAGGAAGTTATGAACCGATATGCGCAAATATTGAAAGGAACCAAGATCTGTGGGTTTTAAACATGTATTTCAAGCTTCTTCAAAATCGAATAAAAATTGTGACCTTTTTATTTGTTCAACTGTTATTGTCGCATAATGTGATATTGTAGAAAAAAAACTTACAAAAGTCTAGAACATATAAATCCGAATGATCAATAAGATCTGTTTCATTGCGGGTTGGCTGATCTTTGGGACTGAAAATAAAATAAATTCATAAATTAGTTACTGATGTTTCTAATGTAAACAAATCAATCATATCCTATCATCTCTATAATCTGATCAAATTTTGTTGTTTGATTTTGTATTTTTAAACCATTTTTATCAACAGTTACTATGGAATCGGTAAAAATACCATGTACCTACTGTATGTTATATTACCAAACTTTGAAACAACTGATTTTACAGAATAGCAATGGGTATGCAAATTAAATGCCATAGAAAGAAGAAATAGCAAAATAGTTTGTATGGAAGTTTCAGTACAAAGTGATCACGTAACTCAATTAAAGAAATTATAGTACGAGTGACATGGGGATGATCATGATGATTACTTAATAAACTGTAAGTTAAGAATATTTTAGCACTACTATATATGGAAATTTAAAGCTTATATCTTTGTAAAAATTACAATAGAGTTGTAAAAGTCATTGATTGTTATTTGCCGGATTTATAAAAGGAATATCAGTCCAAAAATAGAGAGTTTCATTCAGTTTATAATAAAACAAACCAGTGTCACCTGTAATCTATGCTAAAAAAATCATTCCCAGGGGTCACTTTTCAATCCAATTACGCAGCGCTCACGCTGTCGATCGCCAAATTCGCCAATTGCGATTAAAATATAATTTTGGCTAAAGAATATTCAATTTGGCGAAATTTTTGGTGATATTTTTTTCCTGTATGGCGATTCTTTTTTTACCTAGAAATAAAAAAATTATCGGCACAAAGCTTTGATTTCCGCGCGTACATACTAAACAGTGTACCGTCGCGCTTCGTTGAGTCAATCAACAATCAATTAGGTATCAATAATAGCCCTATCTTTTGTCTCTTGATCAATCTGGGATTAGTGTTGATAAGTATTTACAGTCAGAGTAGTATAAACCAATTAAGAGAAAAAAAGATTTAATTGTGTGTTTTCAAATACGAATCGGTTGCTTTGTTGATGGTTTCGATATATTCAAAATGGCGGACACTGTAAATAATACTCACTCGATTTGTTCGGGATTATTGGATTATGACTGCTGTTTGATCTATTTCATACCGAAATTGACGATATCGTTAATAAATGAAGCCAGGTATGTTGTTACAGTTTATAAATGCGTATATAAACTTGGGACTGTCGAAAGCCATGTATTATCAAATCATATGCCATGGGTCGTAAGCGAAAAATTTAACAGCCTTCTTCAATGTCTGACAGAAGAATGTCAGATTTTTTTTAATATTCCACCACCAAAATGCCCGAAGACTACAGATGATACTGACATGATGATATTACAGCCCTAGATATTGAACTGATACCCCAAACGACCACTGTCTTTTTTTTCGAATCCAGATGTGGAATTAACAGGTTGTATTGAGGTTTCTTACCTGGTTCCACCAAATAGAAAGACACAGGATCCAATAACACAACAACACTGCCGTCTACGTGGACATGGCTGATTACCTTTTATCTTAACTTCTCTCCATGCCATACGTACTGCAAATTGTAATTCAGATGGTATCTTTAATTAATAAGGACACATTAAAAACTTTTCCTATAAACTAATTCTATAAATTTCCATGTTTTTTTTTTTTTAATATGTCAACTGATGGAAATATATACAAAAATCAAAGTAACATTACCAGGAAATGTATAAATGCCCAGTTGCCCACCTATAGTAATTTAAATGGCAACTTTTAAGTTCTCAAGGATCAGGGAGAAAAACACTTGATAGTTGATGGGTGATTCAAAGTCTGACAAAACAAATTCTTAAAATAAAACCTTGGCATAAAACTGATGTGCAAGTCTGAATTCCAATTTTGTTCCACCTTATCTTATATAGCCAGGAGTAATTGTTCTGCATCTCTGCATTTCATTAGGGTTCATCTATAGCACAGACCACAGCCTTGGTATTACATACTTTTACACTATTTGTGTAAAGGACCAATCAATGCAGTTTCTGGTCAAATTCGGACAATTTATGAAACAGAAATACCTCCCTTTGTGAAAGTAAAACTAGCATTGGCAGATGATCATTTTCATTTCGAAGTTCTTCCTGTGCAGGAGATCGGGAGAAAGGTCGTGATTCTGTGAGTCTCACAGAAAAAGCAGGTTAGTTGACATGTCTGAATTAAAGACATCTTTGAACAGGAATAGTTTAGGAAACTCACCAGGATCTAAGGCAAACACATCATTATAATGTTGATCATAGATACCATTATATCCTCCAAATATATACATTAAACCATCATAATAAACTGTAATTATATACAAACACCAGTATATACATTAAACTGTCATAATAAACTGTAATTATATCAAAATTTAACCATCACAATAAACTATAATTATGTAGAATAACCCATCATAATAAACTGTAATTATGTACAAATAAATACAATAACCCATCATAATAAACTGTAATTATGTACAAATATACAATAAACTATCTTAATACTGTAATTAAAGAACAAATAATACAGTTTGATAAGTAACTCTAATTAGTAAATATCTGTAATAAAATATCCCAACATATAGTTACAGTAATTTTCCAACTTACATGCTGAATGACTACGCCGTCCAGATGGTACGATACTACTTGTTATAGATAGTTCACTCCATGTAGAAGTACTAGTATCTAACATATGTACTTTATTAGGGTATATCTCATGATTAGTAAATATATCTCCCCCTTCATCACTTCTACCACCAAATATATACATCTTACATCCAACATTTACTGCGGTATGAAAATCACGCCATCGTGCTGGTGTACCCTGTTAAATAAAATATTAAATGTGTAAAGAATGTTCAGCATCCACATCAGTCAAGTCATTAATGTTTAAGCCAAGTTCAAACATTCTACATCAATTAGAGGCAGATGTATGATGTCCCAAATTCTTGAGAAAGTAGACTGCATACCTCTACTTAGCCCAGGCAAAAAATGCTCATTATCGAACTTAGTCAAGGTACTGATGTAATCAAACTACCATATACACCAATCTTCATCACTCTGACTCAATTAGAATCAAAGTTATTGTTACTAAAAGCATAAAAATATTGCTGATCTCTTCGTGACATTCACCTTATGAACACTTACGACCTACACCAAGTTTGATTATTCTACCTCAATTAAAACAGAATAATTGTATACCAAACAGTGTGACGGACAGATTAACAAAGCCATACTAATAATAGTCACATGTTTTCTGGGACAGTCGTTGGAAAAAAAAATAAAAGTCTCCTTCCTTTCCTGTGAAGAAGTGTCAGTCAATGTATGCTTGTCAAGAAATCAATTCTTCTCAAAGGGAGACAAAATTGAATTAAAAAAACCTATGTATAAATCTGCATTTTTTTGTAAATAAAATTTGGTACCACATTTACAAAGCAATGTTATGATTGAATAACAAAATAAAATGTAGAAGATGATAAAAAGTCTAATTTTTACTTTAGTTACTAACTTACATATGTTTTGACGTAGCTCCAAGTCATTGTCTTGAAATCAAGGACATACACTTCGTTAGAAAATCTGTCTATCTAAAAAGTTAAAGTAAGAAGAATTTGCATAAACTGAGAGAGAGAGAGAGAGAAATGGGGTTTAACGTCCACTCAACACAAACAGGGGAGATTTCGGGACTAACATATGGTTTAATTTTATTTCAATAATACGCTGGCGCGTAGGGGTCTTTAGCAGTGGGAGGAAATCGGAGTGCCCGGAGGAAACCCACAAGGTTGAGAAGGCGCCCCTATCTCCATGCCACATATGCTCACACCAGGGCTCGAAACCACAGCCGCAAGCCAGAGGTGACCGGCCAGCTAGAGTTCGAAGCGTGGCACTCTAGTCCACTAGGCCATTCCAACCCCCCTTGCATAAAGTACACATGAATCAAGACATATTACACAGTGTTTTATCCATTTAATTTGTACATTCCGAGTTGAAATGTGTTAACTCATATCTGTGTATTATAAAACTTGGTAATTAGATTAGTTTAAAAACTGAAAATCAATTCCAAAATCTATTCAGACTATTTCAGCTATAACCAATATTGGGTTGGGGTGTAATGTCTAAGACAGAGGATGCTTACAATTTTTAAAACATCTTACTGGAGGGCACACCGTCTATGTTTGCTTCCAATGGAATTTAAAATATTGTTTTATAAAGAAGACAATCAATATTTCCATTATCTGTGACATGAATGAAGACACACAATTATTGAGCGATGTGAATCATATTATATGCAGGTACAAATTACTGACATGAGTTTTATATAAACAAAGTAATTTTTTAGGAATATTATTAATTAAATTTGAAAAATAGTGAGGTGCACCTAAATTTTGGTATAAAGAACACAACATGCTACATAACATACAAAATATTTGTAGTTGAAGTCTATGTGGAGGCTTATTGACCCTATTCCCTGAAGCTGACAAATGACTGCTAGTGACCTTTATTTTTCTATTCCCCCCATCCCCATTGAATGGCTATCTTCAAACGTTTGAACTTGAAGTTGAAAATTATATTTTTGCCAATTTCTCAACTGGCAATAGTGGATTATAAACATGCATTACGCAAGAGTAAAATCTGCCTATTACAAGTATTTCTTTAGGCCTGAAATCTTATCGAAATTATCAATTAGAATTAACTTATCCAGACCATAATAAACTCTAGATGTCAAGGATAGCCTTCAATGTTGGCTGGATTAGATTCCTATATGCCGCTTAACGGCCATTGATAATTAAATCTAAAAAGTGGATAATCAAGACTATGCTGTTTATATTAATGATTTTAATAATGATGACCGGGGATAGAGGGAAATTTCAACTGCTTCGTTAGTGGACCAATTTGACCAACATTTTCAGCACATTACCTTTACACTATGTAGTTTTTAACTTTTAACTATTATAGTGAGAACTGCCAACTCTTTATCTTTACTAGGATTATTATTTAACAAGGTAGGACTGTTTTTAGATACAATCTATTTTAGGGCTTTATTTTAATGCATTTTAAAAATATAACTTAAAAACATGAAACAAGCCAATAGTGAGGTTGATGTCCCCTGCCGAAATCCCAAAATAAATAGATGACACTAATTAATTAATCGCACATTTATTTTTTTTCAAAAGTATCGAGCAATCAAACTGTACACAAAGTGTCATCCAAAAGTGTTTTATAAAGAAAAATGCTAAAACCGACGAGAAAAATGAAAATGTACCCTAGTTAGGGGGACCCTAAGGGCAGACAAAAGGGCCCCCACGCTTGACAAAAGGGCCCCTCTGGCCAAGGGAAAGGGCCCTCGTGTCCGCGTCAATCGTTTCTGTACACTGTTACTGTCGAATCCATTACTGAATGAGAATGCAGTCATTGTATTGGCATAAAAATCATCAATCAAGATGAACTTAAGTTATCTTGTCCCAAAGTATCAACCAATCAAATTGCTTATCTCTGCCTACCCTGAGAAGAAAATGCTCATCTTCGAACTCCATCAAGGCATTGACCTAATAAGCCCACACACCAATTTTGAACATTTTAACTCAATTCGTAGGAGAGTTATTGTGTTCCAAAGTCTCGGCAAATCAAATTGCTTATCGCTCTGCTTACCCTGAGCAGAAAATGCTCATTATCGATCTTAGTCAAGGTATTACTGTAATGAAACTATACACCAAGTTTCATCACTCTCACTTAATTAGAACTAAAGTTACCGTGTCCAAAGCATCAACCAATCAAATTGCTTATCTCTGCTTACCCTAAGCGGAAAATGCTCATCTTCGAACTCCATCAAGGCATTGACCTAATAAGCATATACACCAAGTCTGAACATTTTAACTCAATTACAAGGAGAGTTATTGTGTTCCAAAGTCTCGACCAATCAAATTGCGTATCGCTCTGCTTACCCTGAGCAGAAAATGCTCATTATCGAACTTAGTCAAGGTATTACTGTAATAAACTATACACCAAGTTTCATCACTCTCACTTAATTAGAACTAAAGTTATCGTGTCCCAAAGCATCAACCAATTAAATTGCTTAGCTCTGCTTACCTTAAGTGGAAAATGCTCATCTTCGAACTCCATCAAGGCATTGACCTAATAAGCATATACATCAAGTTTGAACATTCTAACTCAATTAGAAGAAGAGTTATTGTGTGCCAAAGTCTCGACCAATCAAATTGCGTATCGCTCTGCTAACCCTGAGCAGAAAATGCTCATTATCGAACTTAGTCAAGGTATTACTGTAATGAAACTATATACCAAGTTTCACCAATCTCACTTAATTAGAACTAAAGTTATCATGTCCCAAAGCATCAACCAATCAAATTGCTTATCTCTGCTTACCCTAAGCGGAAAACGCTCATCTTCGAACTTCATCAAGGTATTGACCTAATAAACACATAAACCAAGTTTGAACATTCTAGCTCAATTAGGAAGAGAGTTATTGTGTCCCAAAAAGTGTGACGGACAGACAGACAGACAGACAGACAGACAGAGGAACCCATTTTAATAGTCCCCCAACTTTCTTTGAAAGGCGGGGGACAATTACAATTTTAACCACAACTAAAAATGTCTGACAGGCAAATATTCAAATATGATCCCTGATTGAGTGTAATGCATAAGACAGGGAATGCTTACAATTGCTATAGCACATGGGGGGATAAATGTAATTTTTAAGATAGATTGGCAGGCAAAGAAACATACACTCACAGTAGCTAAATCCTCTGAGCAATCGACAAGGACTGTCGCATATTTATTATTTGGTAGGTAATTGGGTGCATTTGCAAGACAGTTTCATACAGGTCAGATTATAATTTTTGTTGTTTGAGGGTTCTTTTAAAGGTTCTACAAAATGAAACATTTTTTGAAATTTGACATGCTTTTTTGTTTTACTAATCTAAATAATGCATACAGATCGGATGATATACTATTCAAAAAAAGTAGGGGATATTTGATTTTGGGGGCATAATACTAAAATATGCAAATGACTACGAAAAAAGTCACTATAGAACCTAACAGAAGAAACATTTCCAGTTACATGTGACGCCCAAACGCACCAATAGCTACCGCATGGAATGCAGGTGATGCTTGGGATCATCATGGGGGTCCAACCCAAGATTTGCATGACTCTGACTTTGAATGTTACAGTCATTGTGGCATTGAATTCCAGGGTGGAAACATCAGTTTAATTGTTTTAGTGACCAGAAAACAAATTTTGATATGCGTCGGCTTACCCAAAATGAAAGGTTACGTGCCCTTGGCATGCTACAGATCGGCACAACACAGGCGGTTGTGGCACGGACGATGAATGTTTCTCAGTCTGTCATAAGCAGGCTATGGTCCAGATACCGTGATACACAATCTGTACAGGACAGACCACGCTCAGGTCGACCAAGGGCGACAACTCAAGCCCAGGATCGATTTATCCGTACCTTAGCCTTGAGAAATCGTGTCATCACAGCAAATCAGATCAGCACTCGTCTTCAAACAGACACTGGTGTGAGAGTGAGTAGCCAGGCGATTCGGAATCGACTGCATAGGGGTCACCTTCGCGCCCGACGTCTTCGCGTGATCCCTTGTTTGAGAGATCATCACATTCAGGCAAGACGTCGTTGGTGTAGGGATCGTCAACACTGGAGCAATGTGATGTTTTCAGATGAGTCAAGGTTCACTGTTGATTTTTTGGACAGACGTAGGAGGGTGTGGCGTCGTCGAAACGAGCGCTTCCAAGACATTAACGTCATCAGACATGATCGATTTGGGGGTGGTTCTGTTATGGTGTGGGTTCTGTTATGGCTTTACATGTTGTTGCAGGGCGTGTTACAGGCCAGTACTACCGGGACAACATCTTGGCAATCCATGTTGTGCCTTTCGCACGACGTCATGGCCGCCGTTTCATCTTCCAGGATGACAACGCAAGATGTCACAGGGCCAGGATCGTTACAGGTTACCTCCAACAACAGAATATCACCACATTACCTTGGCCAGCACTGAGTCCCGACCTCTCCACCATCGAGCATGTCTGGGACATGCTTGGACAGAGGTTACGTCAACGTCAACAGCGTCCTGCCAATGTCCAAGAACTTGCTGCTGCGTTGCAACAGGAATGGGACAATCTGGACCAAAATGACCTTAGACGTCTCATTAGGAGTATGCCACGTCGGATCAATGCTTGTTTGGCAAACAGAGGAGGATTTACCCGTTACTGACTTTGTTGTGATGCTGTGGTAACTTTGCTGTTTGACCCCGGGTATCATTTTACCCTTGTAATGGTCAGTCTGTGCCTTACTTAGTCTAACGATCATTTGGAATAAATCGACGAATGTGAACTTAATTTCATTTTGTCATTTGTTTCTTCGTCAGTTTCATTAGGTGACTTTAATAACACGTAAAAATCAAATATCCCCTACTTTTTTTGAATAGAATATCTTTTGTCACTCGAACTTTCTCAAGGTTCACAAAGTAAAACAAGGTTCATAAAGTAAAACAAGGGCCATAACTTTACAATTAATTGACAGAAATTGCTGAAAGAGAGAAAGAGAAATGGGGTTTAACCTCCACTCGACACAAACTAGGTCATTTCAGGACTAACATATGGTTTAATTTCATTTCAATAATTCACTTGCGCGTAGGGGTCTTTTAGCAGTGGGAGGAAACCGGAGTGCCCGGAGAAAACCCATGAGGTTGAGAAGGCGCCGCTATCTCCATGCCACATACGCTCACACCAGGGATCAAAACCACAGCCACAAGTCAGAGGTGACCGGCCAGCTAGAGGTCGAAGCACGACACTCTAGATCACTAGGCCATCCCAACCCCCAGAAATTGCTGAAATTCAGTAGACCGCCGTTCCACAAATCTAAATGATGCATATAAATTTCATCCATATCGGATGATAAATTTCATCGAACGAGAATCAACAAGGTTGAACAAAATAAACAAGGGCCATAACTCAAGAAGTAATTACTTTTTATGGGATGATAGGCGATGTGGTTTCACTAATCTAAATGATGCATGAGGTTGGTTAGGTTTTTGTATGGCAAACGTCAACGAAGGCAAATAATGTAAATAGTGGAATCAAATGGCTATAATATCGTTTTGTGGGAGTATTTGTGCAAATCAAAACGGCTAGATTGAAGAAAAATCATAACTGAGTGAATTGGCAGAGGTTAGATTGCCTGACATTACGTATTGTGGAACAAAAACGTGCTGAAGCGAGAGCAGGTAAAATCGCGGCTTCAACAGGCATTGCATTCCTGTTCTTTTTTTATTATATATATGTCTAGTTCGGTATGGTGTATCACAGGGACTTGAAGGGATTAAAATAAAACTTCTTACTACTGCTTGACTATAACTATATGATAAAGGGATGGCAGACGCCATCTTTGTTCTGACTTTTTTATGATATATTGTCTGGTGTCATCTCACAATACTCACTAGTTCTGACACTTCATGTCATTTTTATTGCCAACGAGACTTTATTTGATCATTATTCACCTTCCGATGTAATGGTAAGTTTTGGCATTAGAGCTTACACAAAACATTGTAGACGGACAAGGGCGACAGTACTCTACGTCCACAGTTCCATGTGGGCGTATAAAAATACATTATCATTTCATTTTCTTGCTGTATGTAACTTCATAAATCAAATGATAGTGGTAAAACAAGAACAAATGGATGCAATTCTTATTTCTAAAACTGATCACAATTTTACCTCTTCTTCAAAACCTCCAAATATAAACATTTTGTTTTCATTAAGACAGGCAGAATGTCCATCCCTTGCACCAGGTATACATCCATGAACTTCTGGTTTAGACCATTCTAGCGATACTGTAATAATATATAACAATCCTGAATGTCACTTGCAAACTTTCCAGATTAGGTTTGGGGGTTAGCTTAGAAGAATCTTGGGGTTATTCAGGGAAGCACAAGTGAGGCTAACAATTGCTTGTTCCTTCAAGTGAAACTAAGGCATCAGTACCATGGCAATATACGTCCACATTCCCGCATAAAAACGTATAATTACTTTGCTAATTATCTCTTAAAAGAAAAATTGGGTTTAACGTCCACGCGTCACAAACTAGGTCATTTCGGAACTAATTATTTCAATAGCATAGGGGTCCTGAGCAGTGGGAGATAAAATAAAGAGTTGACGGTTCCATATAAGGTATATGTTCGATGATGCAAAGTCGCAGATATGTAGGTCGACAATGCAAAGTGCATAATGCAAGGTGTAAAATGTAAAGTAACAAATGTACTTTGTGTTTTTAAAAGTATACTTTGCATTTTTATACCATGTCATTTGTACTTTGAAACATTGAAAAATGTATTTTGAAACATTGTCTTTGTTCAGACTTTTGGCAACGTTATACTTCCATAAGAATCCCTTTTAATTATTTATACTACAACTACAATCACATAACACTAAACATTGAAATCTACACCACCAATTAAATCTGAAACACTTTCATTAAATATAGACAATAATGCGCCATAATTTTTACTATAATATTTTAAATGTCAAAATTAATGATGAAAAGTCTTCTGTTTATAACTCACATGTCGCTATGAGTGCATACTCCTCACAGTGTTTTGTTTGATTTAAGCTAATTTCACTTAACACTGCTTTAATGAAAGCAAATTTCTGTTCCAAATTATGACTGGTCAATAGTCTGATTAACAACCAATAGCTAACTGTGTAACAATATCATTATGCTTTAAACAGAGCAGCATAATTGGACTAAATATGTTTACACAACGTTACGTCATGACTCACAATTCCATTATGCCCAATTAACCAGTTTATAGCAGAATATTGCAGAAAAACTAATTTCATGACAAACGAGGCTATCAAAATGGATACAATTTAAACAATACTCTTTGGATACGAACAAGAATTTTACCATTTTCAATACCACTGTCACTGTCCAAAGTTTTATGGAAGACCCCAGATTAAATGAAGGGCTGTCATGTTGCTGTATTTAGGACAGATTTGATTGAACGGGAGAAACAAAAGATACACTCCCCCAAAAGCTCAAGTATCAGAAGCCAATCCAGCAATAGCCAGAGGGGGATTTATCGGGGCATTGCTTCAGGAATATGGTATAAATACTGAATTCAGATAACCGAAATGTTGACAAAACTCAACATGGCACCTTAATACTTAATGGTAAGGTTATAAGTACCGATTAAAGTTGAATAGGGTCAGTTAAGCGTTAAAGAAAACATACCCCCATTAAAACAATACAGAATATTGCATGCTCCATCTTTGTCATTTCTTCCTCCCCATATATAAGCACAATCATCTAAAGAGACAGCTGTATGTCCATATCGTTGATATGGTATGTCACCATTTTTTTTGTTATAACTATCAGGAGCAGGTAGTAAACGCCAGCGTAATGATACTGAAATGTACAAAAACACATCAAGATAAATGTTCAATTAGCAAATTGAAATTCAAAATAAGTGCTCACTTTATCAATGAATTACTTATTCATCAAACATTCATGTAGTTCCTGTTATGTTTGTAAGTTATTCACTTATCAATATATTATTCACGTATTAATATGTTACTCACTATTCATTTATCAATAAGTTACTCACTATTCACTTATTAATACATCGATCAATATCCACTATTTACTTATCAATATAATAACTGGGAAAACTAAGACAGGGATACACCATACAGTGTTCTGCAGGGGAAGTTATGTCCTACTCTTATTTCAAATTCCAATTGACAAGGGTTCTATTTTATGTTCACCTCAGTTTTCCGTCCCATTCAAACAACTAGATACTGTTCCTTGTAAGGCCAGATTCTAATGCACTTGCTACACTTAACGTTTCTGATGAGTTATCTCCCCCTGTGCATGGTTCCAACATCAGCATTATAATAATGTAGGCTAAATTTAGAAACAGATTACAGACATATTAGTCTTGGTCACCCAGAACCCACTAGTCTTCAACATACGGAGGGTCTAGGTTCATTGTCAATTTTTGACAAAAATTACTGAATAATCTACCACATAAAAAACCAAACTCCCGGTTACGCATGGGCAATGGAACCTTTTGGCTAAAGATAGACGTCATTGGCTAAAGTCTCGAAATATATCCCATACTTCATTTGGCACAATTATTATCTGGATCTGGATAGATACGTTGACGACCTTTCGGTATAATAGTTAGAAACAAAATAGAGACGCGGAATAAACATGAATCGCGAAGAAGAATTAAGAAGATTGAGAGAAGCCATACGTTTGATTCTTGAGAGAGAAAATTACCATTTCAATTAAAATCTTTACAAACAAAAGTTTTAGGGAGTGTCATTGTTCACAAGCAAGATGTTTTGGTAGATTCAGTACGTGGTAACATAAAAGACTGCATAATCCAGACAATGACCTACTTTCCGTCAAATTATGAGGATCCATCCAGACTAATATTGGTAGAATATTTGTTTGGATGATAGAGACTACAGACATATGTGTAATAAATGGGCATAATATTTTAAAAAAAACATGAGATACTGATTAGCTTACAGGTATCTAAAATGTGTACATCCATTGGTCGTGTGGTCTCTTCATAATCTTCTCCAGTACAATATCCACCAAAGGAAAAGATGTAGTCACGGATAGCAACAGCTGCATGATTAACACGCCTGGGACCACCCTCTAGATGAATTGTCCACAGAGGCATGGCAAAAGTCTATGATCTTCAACACATGAATATCTGAAATAGTAGCAATACATCTTAAATATAATAATATTCCATCCCACTTTTATAAGCTTAGGGAATTTGGTTGGGACAGAGATTCTTGAAGATCCCAAACTCAAAATCCTTTCAAACTTTGGAAAACTTTGGATTCAAAAGGCTATTCCCTCACAACTTTTCACATAGAGAGACAGATTGGGTTTAACAACAACTCAAAACAAATTAGGTCTTTTGGGGACAAACATATGGATCTATTTTATTTCAATAATTCTCTTGCACGTGACGTAGGGGTCTTTAGTGGGAGGAAACTTGAAGACATGGAGAAAACCCACAAGGTTGGAAAGGCAATTTCTGCCAATCTCTGTGAGCAGTCGTAACTTTCGGCCAATAACAAGCTGTGACATAATTTAAAGGAGCTAAGTCTCTAACTAAATATCATCCAAAATCTTCAACATTGAAAACACGAATTATTTGTCAATTTAAATCAACATTGATGCTGTGATCTTACCGGCAAAAGATGGGCTTCTGATATCCAATATTTAAGACAAAATAAACATTTTAACATTGTTACACGAATCGTGTACCACAATGCGTTTCAGCCCCAGTTCTAGCAAGAGACTCGTGGAACGATCTATTGCTAGAAACATTGCACAAAATCAAACGGCATATGTAGACTGGAATAACCAGACACTCGATTGACACTGCTGGCTTATTTCACTGAACATTACTGATTTGAAATTAGAGTAAAAACGGAAACCACTGAATGTAAATCGGTTAAGATACATTCATATTGCAGTATTTAATGCGTTGCGACCCACTTGTGTCAATTTCTATGTCCAAGATGTTAGCGATTTAGCTCCTTTAAGTCCTTCTGCTTGTAGAAATATAGATTAAAATATGAGCTGAAGGACTAAAATTATGTCACAGGTTGTTTATTGGCGAAAAGTATAACTACTTACGGAGAATGGCGAAATTCCACCTGGTGAAATTTACCTGTGGCATGTAACATGGACATTAGGGATCATGATATACTTACAGAAAGCATATATATGTTGATAATATTCCTTGCATTATTTAAATAAGATAAAAAGCTTTTCCAGTGGTCCTTACTTAATCCACTCTAAATTGATAATTTAAAGTTACATTATGGGAGATAAGATAGAGAGATGGCAGTTTTCACTATAATAGTTAAAAACTAGATAGTGTAAAGGTAATTTGCTGAAAATTTCAGTCAAATTGATCCACTATTAGCCGAGAAAAAAGCGTTTGAAATATTCACATAGCCTCGGTCATCATTACTCAAATCATTAATATAAACAGCATAGTCTCGATTATCCACTTGATTGATCTAATTATCAACGGCCATTAAGCAGCATATAGGATTTTAATCTGCCAACATCGAAGGCTAGCCTTGACATCAAGATTTTATTATGGTCTGGATTTAATCAATGTCTAATTGATTATTTAGATAACATTTCAGGCCTAAAGAAAGACCTGTAATAAGCAGATTTTGCTCTTGCATAATGCTATTTTAATATTCAATTAAGACATCCAAACCAAAATGCAATTATTGTAATCTCCCAGCTTGGATTCAATCAGTTTAAAATTTCTAAACAGTAATAAAAAACAAACACTAGACACTATGTTTCGTTATTTGAGGGCTATTATCTGTGAAAGACATTTAACATTGAAAATTAAGGGGTGGCTAATCCATTACATAATATATATGCATCAATTTTTTCAAACATGAACAATCTGTCCTATCTTAATCTAAAAAGCATATTAATAATTGAAAAAAGATTATTGTGAAAGAAGGTAACGTTCACTAATATTTATTATCACGGGAATGCAATGCACAACTTCAAATCATCTACTACCCCACATTTGGTGCATCTGCCAAAGCCTAGGTTATCTATCCCATTCTAATACAATCAAATGTATGATTGATTTCTCAAGTCCTAGTTTCCTGTATACATAATAGTAAAGTTAAATTTTTACAATAGCATTCAAATTAATTCACACTAAATATAGCTATCTTTCAAAATCTTATTCACAAATGAAATGTGGTCTAATACATGTATCCTACTTTACTGCCTTTCAAACCAGTGTTTGCCTCGCAATATTTGCCCAAATTTTGCAAGAGCTGAATAGAGTCGAATAAAACCCTGCGATTTTTTGTATAAACAGGGAATTTATGGTCTGAAATATGCAAACATCGAAAGGAACTAAGATCTTTGGGTCTAATAGGTGTTACAGAGGGTTCATAATCTTCTTATATTACATATTTTTACACTATTTGCATCCAACCAACACTAATGTGGTCGCAAAATTTTTGATCAATTTTCCCTAAAATTCAAATTCAACCATCATCAGGTAGTAACAGTGATAAATTTAAACATTTTTTAAAATCGGATAAAAATTGTGACCTCTTGAGGGTCCACACTTCACAAGCTAAAAATGTGATTTTTTGTACAATCAGGAGCCATAATCCAGGGATCTTTGGGATATAAACATCTATTTTATTTTCATCAATATCAAATAAAAATTGTTTCCTCTAGAGATTCCACAACCTTGGTATTACATACAGTTTCACCATTTGTGTTCAAGCAGCGGCCATTTAGTTCGGCAGTTTTGGTCCAATTTTTACAAAATTCAAACTCAATCATCATCATAGGGTATAACTATGAATAACTACACAGATTTTAAAATCGGATAAAAATTGAAACCACTAGAAGGTCCACAAGCTAAACACGATTTTTTGCGAACAATCAGGGGACATATCGAAAAGAAGATGGTCTCTAATGGGACCACAAGCTACAAACGTGATTTTTCGTACAATCAAGTCATAATCCAGGAAGTTACTGTTTTTTTGAAAGATCGTAGGGTTATGAACCTACTTTTCAAGTTTCATCAAAATTGGATAAAAATTGTGACCTCTAGAGATACACAGGCTAAAAACGTGACTTTTCGTACAATCTGGGGCCATAATCTATGAAGTTACAGTTTGATCCATATCAATTTTCAATGGTACTGATATCGTTGGGAAATAAACCTATAGTTCAAAATCAGACAAAAATTATGATCTTTAGTGTCGACAACCATATTGTTGATGGTGGAACAGACAGACGTCTGGACGGACAAGGGCAATGACAATAAATTACCACATAAAAATGTGGGTGTATAAAAAAAAAATAGAAGGCAAATTTTATGTCCTATACGTAGGCAATAGAAAAAACTGACTTTTTGTACAATAATGTTCACTAAGTGTTTTCTGAATGATATTTGAATGGTAAAATGGCTAAGCTACATGTATTATCTGAAGATATTTGAATGCCATGCGATTCAAATGATCAATTTTTGGACCATCTTGATTTCATTGAAATTTCACATTTCTAAAAAATGTAAATCTTTCCAATCAATATATTTCTGAATATTAATTGATTCCAATGAATGAATACGACCATAAATATTTCTTACATAATGTATTTCAGAGCCATTTGTAACAACAGACTTGAAGTACAAAGCTAGATATATCCAATCAAGTTACTAAAATTTGGATTTTATCCTAGTTAAAATTCATGAAACAGGCCCCTGAACAGTAGAAGCCTTTGTAGTGGCTATGTATTCCTACTCACTCTCCCCAACTCTCTGTCAATAGAGAGGGAAAAGGGTCTAACTGTTTAATGTCTACTTGATTTGAAACTAAGTCATTTCAGGACTAGCGCATGTTTTAATTTTAGTTTAATAATTCATTTGCACATATTGTCTTTTAGCAGTGGGAGGAAAACAGAGGATCCAGTGAAAACCCATGAGATTTGATAGGTGACCCTACTTCTTGTCATGTACAAGAGGGGACACAAAACCATGACACTTGACTCAATGACAGACATTATTTCACATGCACACCCGACCTCCAGGCTAGCGAGCCAGCGTCTTACCAACTTAGCCACTTGATCCACACTAGATAAGGGAACATTAAAGAAAGAGAACGCCCAACCTCCAGGCTAGCGAGCCAGCGTCTTACCCACTTATGATAAGAGAACATGAAAGAAAAACATGTTTTTATAAGGTATATTAGGTACAGAAGGAATAAAAACAAAGAGAATGTACAGACTATTTCTATCTAATGAAACTCAATTACCGGTACTTTATTGAATTGTCAGATATCCTCTCGCGGTCTCATCATAACTTTTAGTCTTCGAAGGAATTATTAGTGAGCAGAAATTCTGTCATGCATCTAATATCACTCATCACTTCAATCAGTTATATAGAGGGATAACTCATGTTTTCTTTTTGCGTTCGTCACTTTCAATTCATGAGACCTTTATTGCACATCTATCGTATCAATGATCTGTGTGTGTTAAAATTATATTTGAAATGTGTTTAACCAGTTCTATCACATATATGATAAAGACTCAGACCAAATTTGTCCTTTAAAAGGAGGTAGGCTATTCTCAGAAAAAGTGGCAAATAGAACGAAAAAAATGTATTCAACTTTTTCACCTAATAATTTCGTGATTATCATAAATTTTATTTATTTATGTCATGGAACAGTATTTATCTCCAAAAATAGAACTTTCGAGGTCTAATATACGTGTGAAATGTCCTTACCGTTACCATGTCCAAAACTTTAGTACATTTTTCCCAGATATGAGGAAACTGTGAATGTTAATTCCCATACAAATCAATTCATACTATATTGGTCTATTTCTATTCAAGGTCCCAGGTTCCTATGAGTTTCATTGTAGCTATGAGAAGAGCCTCAATGCGTATCCTGATTTTCTATTTCAAAATGTCTTTACCGTTTACCTTGCTACTTCACAGATATCTCAACAAGGCTATTGTCAACCTCAGGATAGAGGTCTTTCTCAGCCATGTTGGATTTCTGAAGGTAATAAAAGTTCACCAAGGAGGGAATTTCAAGGGAAAGAATCACAATTTCTGACACAATTTTCACATGTCTGGGAAATTGTTTGTCTTTACCGTTACCTGAAATAATGAGGCAAAGAGAGAGAAAGAGAAATTTCAATAATTCGCTTGCGCATAGGGGTCTTTAATAACAGTGGAAGGAAACTGGAGTGCCCGGTTGAAACCCACAAGGTTGAGAAGGCACCCCTATCTCGATGCCACATACGCTCACACCTGGGATTGAAACCACAGCCGCAAGCCATAGGTGACCGGCCAGCTAGAGGTCGAAGCGCGGCACTCTAGACCACTAGGCCATCCCAACCCCCCCTATGAGGCATATTTCAAATAATAAAATATTAGATAAGATAACTGGTATTCTTGAAAATAAGCAAGAAAAAGATGAGAATGTGTTGTTCTTTTTCTTTTTTCCAAGCAAATCGTGTCTTTACCGTTACCACTCGATGTCTTTACCGTTACTATTTTTAACAGTAAAGATTATAAAAAAAATCAATAATGCTGATCATGCATTGCAAACATGATTTTGAACAAAAGAATACAGACTTCTACCTCTGTTTATGGAAAAAAATTACATAACCACATAAAAAAAATGAATGTGTCTTTACCATTACTAAATCTTTCAATGACATCTAGAAGCACGGATTACTATTCATAACAAAACACAACACAGGGTATATATGGATATAACTACTTCTCTATAATTTAATAACAACGTTTCGTAACACATACAAGTCACGTTTTCATTTCTTGACACTTTTTCTGAGAATGACCCTGGAGGTAAAAAAAATGAATTGGCAAGAATTACTTTAAAGGGACAATAACACTCCTGCTGGTTTGGCAGCTCCAGAGGCAGAGCATACTAAGTACAACTATTAACTAGGCTAGTACTAGAGACTAAATAGTTTAAGTGTCCTACTCCTACACCAGTTGTTTAAATTATCCATTAATACAACATCCTATTTTATTTGTCCAGAGAGTTCGAAAATATTTTAAAATCCAAGTCACATTTGAAAAGGTTTATGTAAGGCTTTTCAAATCATTTAGTTGAAGTTTTCCAATTTTCAGGAGCGGATCCAGAGGGGGGATCTGCTGGGGGGTCCAAACACCCCCACCCCCCCTGCTCAGCAACATAAAAAAAAATAATGCCTTGCATCAATGAAATTACATCACAAAGTATGCCTATGTAATTTAGAGATGATGATGGCAGATTTCCGTGTCAGAAACCTGGCAAACCCCCTCTTGCAAAAATTCCTGGATCCGCCCCTGATTTTTGAAATTAGGTGTGTTAATATTAAATTTCAGTATCATCAATTAATTCAAATTGGAATTCGGAGGAATGTCAATGTGTAAAATAATACAATTTGTTGACCAGAATAAAGATTTGGACATACTATTCAGTTACAATAAGAGTGGTATTGAACCTTTAAGGTTAACAATCTGAATAATAGTAATAGTAACACACTAATTTTATGTCTGTTCTTGGCAAACTTTCTTCTAAATTATCAGCATCGGCCATTCCAAACACAAAACAATTTATTTAACGAAAACAGATAATACACGATTATTTAGTCTTTTTCATGTTGGGCTATTAAAACGGTACACCACATTTATCAGCAGTGAACATTTGCTTGGCCGCTTCAAGTACTGAGAGAGTTGCGCGCGATATAAGTTATTTGAAGGATTAGAAAAATAAATCAAGGCGTTCAGAGTATATCTAGGTTACAAAACAAAACAAAAAATTACTATTTAGTGTAAATGGGTTTGAAAATGAGTAAAGGGCATCATACTGGCCGGACCAGTCAACGCAACCAAAGTCTGACGTAAACAACGCACACGCCATACCATACAACCAATGACAGACATCACATAATTGGCAAAGTTGAACTTATAAAGGTCAGTCATCAAATACAGAGGGATAAGAAAGGCTTTACAACCCCTGATCCAATCTGTTTCACAGAGAATTACTTAGGAATTAACTCTGTAACAGATGAGTGTCCATAGCACGTGCGTTGACTGCAGTCATTGGCTCAACGGCTCGTGCAATGTTTACTTAACACCTAACTGCTTCGGGCAAAATGACGCGTTTTACTCATTTTAATACCCATTTACACTAAATAGGAAATATTTTTTAACTACAAATACTTCAAACGTCTTTATTTATTTTTCTTTTACCTCAAAAATATGTTTGAGAATTTAATTTGTCCGTGTAAAAAAGTTAATATGCCGTGCTCATTAAGCCTCGACGATGTCATGCTTATCAGTGATTGTAGCGGCCAAGCGAATATTCACTGCGGGATCAGTTTGCCCCTGATCCACTCTGCCCTGGTTTCAATGTATAACAGTGAAATAACCGAGGAATGCCGAATGGATGACTGCAAGGGGAGGCCACTCTCAAGAATCCACCTGGGAATCAGACAAGTGATTCATTCCTTATCGACATTAATACTCACGAATACAAATTGGTTTAACGTCCCACTTTAAGTTTTCTGTACTAACCCGCCTAATGATGCCATGTAAAAGTCATACAGTCTGCTATGAGGAAATGTTTCCCGGACAGTAACTGAACTCCAACTAGACGTCACGAGTCCCTGTAGCCAGTACCTGCCATTGTGCCATTAAACGTACATTATACAGTAGTTATTTTCATAACGGATTAATGAGAGCGCCAGAGGTAGCGCTCTCATTATTCCGTTATCAAAATAACTAATGAAACAGATCCTCGGTATTTTGTACCACCCGAGGGACAGGGCGCTTTTCTTGTCAAACCTTCCGCCTTGCGCCACTGACACTGACAAGGTGTTCCATATGTAAAACTTCCTCGTGATATTCTAGCGTGGTCAGTTGTACAGGAATGGGGCCCTAATAGCAAACCCATGCAATTAGAAAGTTGATATAGTGTTCAGATATGGGATTCTGTCCTGTTTTACAATAATAATAATACCAATAATGAAAAAAAGTGGAAGAAGTAGATGAAGAAAAAAAAAAAGAGATTGTTTTTATGAATTTAAAACCCAAAGCAAATCAAATGAACATAGACCTATGGGCTCGGCGAAAGTTAAGGGGACAGAACCCGAAATGCCCGAAAAAAATTTCGGATTTACAGAGAGCGGTGCTGGTCTTCTTCGAGAGGCGAGCACAGAAATAGCCTTACCTTGTACCCCCCCCCCCCCAAAGAAAATTTTGGAATATCTGACGGCTGCGAAGACGTTTTCCTGCTATTTCAGTCCGTGAACAAAGTAACTTCAACGTGGTCTAATATAACCATGTATTATAAGGTCCATGATGTAACCTCAACTCAAATTCCAACCAATCGTTAACAGTCCTCGAAGACGGGGCCGTTGGGAAAAAATTTTGAAAATTTAACTGCCGTAAACGCGTTTTCCTGCTGTTCCAGCCTGTGATTACAACAACTTCAATTCGGTCCAATATAGCCAAACTGGCTGACCCGAATTCTAAACAACCAATCAGTCGTCGCTGGGTTTGGGGGTCTTACCCTCGCGGAGAAAATTTTGCAAATTTAACCACCGCAAATGCGTTTTCTGCTATTCTAGCCCGTGTCCCCCCGCAGACACACCTCCCTGACGTGTCTAGGCTATGCATGGCAGCATTGGTGCACTGCTACCACCAAAAAATAAAAAAAAAATAAAAAATAATGTTTATATGCATAAATAAATATCTTTATTAATTATTTATCGATTTAATTAACACATTATTCAGATTAAATAATACAATCTCAAATCAGTATAGTTGCCCAATCAAATTAGTTGTTTGTGGGCTAAAGGAAGCAACGATATCCGAAAAGTCGTTATTCCTGGGTGAATCAAGGTGGCTAAGTGGGTTATTCGCTGACTCGCTAATCTGGAGTTCTGGTGTTCGATCCCTGGATTGACCGAAAAAGTTCATCCAGATTTTCAGGCGTGGCTCCCCTTTCCAGTGATGCAGGATGGAGGACCTGACAAGGACAGCTGCCTAATCGTGCGGATGGGAGGGAAAATCAAAGTTTCGTGTACACATTGGCGTGCACGTTAAAGATTCCGGCAAAATTAACCCCATAGCACACTGTATGGCGCATACCCATCTTCATTAGTACAGTTCGGAGCAGCAGAACAGTAGGACGTTAAACCTCAATTTATTTCATTTCGTTATTCCTTGGTAAAGACACCTGCAATGTTCAACAATGCCAAATTGTCCTCTCTTTCCTACATCATCTAACTTTAAAGGGTCCCTAAAGCCCTTTGACCCGGACACGGATGCCACAAGCGCATCATAATTCATAAACCGTCACTGCAAGACATACCTCTACATATTTTAAAAGCCCCCAAAAAATATGTACTGCCGAATAAAATACGGAAAGTTAATACAAATGACAAAATAATGACAGTTTTGAATGCAACACTCATTCAACAAGTTTGATAAAAAGGCCGAACACATTAATGGTGTGCAAAAAAGGGCAGTGCAACGGTTTATACCTTTAGTCAATGAAATAGTAATGTATTAAATTGAAGCCAACCAGATTCATTTCAATAGAAATTTGTTTTCGGGGCAAACAGAATGAACACATCCGTGTTTTATAAAATCAAACAAATAAATTTTGAATTTTTAAATTAAATCAACAAATAGTATCCCGGATCTGATTGTGCTTATATTTTTTCAAGTTAAAGGAACTGCTTTGCATTACAATGCTTGGAAAATTTCATTGGATGTTTTGGTCAGATCCAAAATATATAAATATAGACAACATTGATCGTTTTCTTTATTCGATTCCAACTTTCCTGATCTTGGTATTTAAGATTCGAAGAATTTCAAGATGCTGCGATTAATTTTGGTAAGTATTGTAATAATTTCTTTTAATCAATGTAAATTTCGAAAGATAATTTGTAAAGTTTATTTTGTCTGTAGTAATACAATTTAGTATTATCGTTATATTTCGTAAAAAGGGGTTGTTATAATATAATAGTTTACAGTGGTTAAACTCGAACTTTAAAGCAACTTAAGTGTCTCTTGTATGATATATCAACATTTAGATTTGATAACTTGTGAAATATTTTTCGTGGCTTGAACATGTTAATTAACAACATCGTGACGTGAGAGGCGAGGGGAGGGATCTGTTGAAAAGTGTATTCTTTATTTTAACTCTGTGACATTGGATTGGACGTACGTAACTAACGTGCGAAAATTAAATGGTAGCTGGCTTTTTTTTTTGCACGTATACAATGAATGGCCATTTTGTTCAGTAATCCCAGCCAGAATTTGACTATTGTTTTTTTAAATTGCGTAAAAGTTTTAAATTTTTGTTTAGAACTGAGATAAATTAACTATTAGTCGATCCCAACGCTAAAAACATTAACAACATTGATTGTGTATATATCTGAAATAGACACGACCGAAGCACAAAATAGTGCCATTATGCCGACGTCAAATTTAGAGTTGTAGATGTTATTTTTGTGAAAAATCATTGGAAGAAGCGACGTCATGGCTGTACGGAAGGCTATCGTATACAATGTAACATTGTGTCTTGTAATGTTGATAATGATCACAATGATAGTGTTGACATTTTGTTTGTTGATGTGATCTCGAAACCCGTGACATTTAGATAAAGTCATATAGATATCATGGCTATTCACGACCAAAACTGTCCTGATATTCACCGATACACCGAGGAAAGGTGCTTACATCACATTTCTATCGGGTATTGTGAAGCAAAATGTGAAAAATAGTATTCATTATCGAGTCGTTTCAACCGAAAAGTGACAAATAATTTCAGCTCTTTTATTTATCCCTTTCTGTGCTTCACGTTACATTTCATGGTAGTATTTACGCGTCTTGTTGTGACACCCCGAGCGTAAAATAGTCACGTGTTTGTTTAGACCACGTCGTCAAAACAACTTGTCTATGACGTAGAGGACTGTGCACTCGGCAATCCTCAACAGATTCCGGTTCCGGAACCTACATCTAATCTCGGCTGTATGACAGTAAGTGATATGTACCTACGCCCATACATTTGCGATGCGGCTACCGGTTTACTTTAACAGGAAAACTTGACACCGTGGGCGCAACTAAACACAAATTGGCGACCTATTCGGCTATATTCTACCGATCCAGCTGGTAACCTGTTCGTTGGAAACCTATTCAGAATAAAGACAACAGTCGCCCAAAATTACCTTTCCGATTATATATAGCTGGATGCTCAGAATTCTGTACGATGGTCCGAATTTTGACTCGGAATATTACCGTTCTTTCACTTTAAAATATTTAAAAAATGGCGACGTTTAGGATGAGAGAGCGTCCCTTTGATATGATTGTACATACCAAGTGTTACTAATAATATTTAGAAAACTTATTCAATTAGTCTACCTTTCAGAATATTTATGACGAAATTATACTTCTATTCTGAGCTAAAGGAATGGATAGAAAATAATATATTCTACCTTCATTTGACAGATGTAACGTTAGATTTTATTTGTTGATAAAAATAGATGAATTTTGGCGACTGCTGTCTTTATTCTGAATAGGTTGCCAACGAACAAGTTGCCAGCTGGATTGGTCGAATAGGTCGCTAGCCGAATAGGTTCCCAATTTGTGTAATAGCGTCAATTGATATGTGTAATTTTTCGTAATATGTTGTTATGTTGATTTAATAATGTCATTGTATATATTTTTGCTCTGCCATGTAGAGCCTACCGGTTTGTTTTGTTACTATGAAATTGGTTGCTGTCTGTTCCAGGTGATACTCCAACTCGAAAAATGCTTACCATGCCTTCATTTTTTAATTAAAATGGCTAAAACTTTGTGACATACCTGAAATTGACGTCCCTTTGATTTCTTCACTTAGCCTGAATGACTAGAAGTCCGATAAAATCCAGTATTCTCTTGTAAGTTTCACACATTTAGACATTGTCACTTTCTCAGAACATCAACATTAGGAATGTGCGTGCGTTAAATGCATTTCGCATTAGGGTAGACAGGTACTTTACAAATTTGGTGCATTCGGTTAGAAATGTGACACATGTCTAGTGAAGGAAAATTCACTCGTCTTTTTCGCGACAATATTACTTGTATGGTTTGTGTGAAACAATATTGTTTTTGTTCAGATTGATACATGTATGGTTTTTTTTTCTGTTTCCACCTTGCTTATTTCGCACAAAAATCCTCATTGGATAATTTGGAGTGACTTAAAGATTAAAATTATTTTGAAAAGTCGGCACATCAGGACCATGCGAACTCTCAGAAATAAGTAAATTGGTGTAAAAGATTAGCCTTATTTAAAATTTGAATAAATATGTCTGGTAATATGTTTCCTAATTTCGTTTTCTGCGACGTTATACCTCTGTTTGACTGGACATAATAGTGTAAAATTATTTTATATTTAAGATGTTACGTGCATTAATAAAGAAACTGTGTTTGCCACTTGGAACAAAATACAGGCATCCAATCGTAGCTAAAAACAAACACATCAAAATATCTCAACGTTTTTAGCTACGTTCTCGTAGCTAATTTTGAGTATGTCTTGAAGCCTCCTTCCACAATTTCATTGATAGCGGGTTAAAATTTACATGTAGCTTATATCGATATCAAAAAATTACAACTCTCGGACGGAGGGCGAATAAATATTCAAGTTAGTGGGACAAACAGCCGTGGTCTGGGATTCAGTAAATAGCTCTTTCACAAGAGTTATATTCTACTGGAACGAAACAAAGCAAACCCAGCACCCCTTGTCCAGTTAAATTCGTCCAGATAACTAGGCCAAAACATGGCAGATTCAATTAGTAAGATGTAAACAAATAACGATTTTTCATAGGAGAAAGGACATAAAGCATGACCTGAACTTATTTCTCACAAGCCAGAAAGCAATGGGATGACCATTCCAGGTATTTCACGAAGTTTTAGCCATTTTAATTAAAATTTGAATAAATGACGAGCGATTTTCGAGTTGTAGTATTACCTGGAACAGACAGTAGTTGTCTCATGTACCTTAGCCAAGTGCAGTGTGAAACAACTAGTTATCATTGCGAGCTGGTCGGACTAAACGTCCCTTCTTATTGCTTGATAAGTTTCTGAAACGGTATAAAAGTATCCGTGTACCAGAAATGAACAGTACTCTTTTTCGAAAGTGTACTGTTCATTTCTGATACATGGGTACTTTTATGCATGTATTGGAAATGAACAGGACAGTTTCACCAATGGTGGGGGGATGGCCTAGTGGTCTAGAGTGCCGCAATTTACAAGAAAAAAAAAAGAGTGCCTCGCTTTTTGAATTCTAGCTGGCCGGTCACTTCTGGCTTGCGGCTGTGGTTTCGAGCCCTGGTGTGAGCGTTTGTGGCATGGAGATAGGGGCGCATTCTCAACCCCGTGGGTTTCCTCCGGGCACTCCGGTTTCCTCCCACTGCTAAAGACGCTTCGCGCTAGCGAATTATTGAAATAAAATTAAACCATATGTTAGTCCCGAAATGACCTAGTTTGTGTTGAGTGGACGTTAAACCCCATTTCTCTCTCTCTTTCATCAGTGGTTGCCATTGGCAACGAGTAGAAGTGAGATGTAATTATGCTAAACATAGAATATTTTTTTTATCCAGGTATACTTTAGACACCTTTATTTAATTTTCTAACACTTACAAAAAAAAAGAGTTTAATTTGTCGAAGCCCCAAATTTTAACTTTTTTCATCCGACAAATTTAATTCCAAAACATTCTTTTATATGTATTAGGATAATAAACAAAAATGTTTAAAGTATTTGTAGGTAAAAGATATTTCCTATTTTGTGTAAATGGGTATTAAAATGAGTAAAATGCATCATTCCGTCCGAACCAGTAACGTCTTATGCAAAACAATGCATGCGCAATTGAGCCAATAACTGAAGACGCGTGGTGTGACGTCACGCGTTGAAGGCAGTCGTCTGTGAAACAGACTGATTATAATGCAGTCTGCACGGTGAACATTGAAATAATATGTATATCGCGGAAAATGATGTAAATAGACGCAATAGACAAAAAAGATATAATAGAAGTGTTGTGGATGCATCGACGGCGCGCGCGCACGGGCAACATTAATTACTTTAAATTTGACATCTGATTCGAATTTCCTTTACGCTGAAATTTTCTCCCTGCCCGCAACCCCAACACTTTTCCTGGTAAAACTGGGAGCCGAACCACATAAATGAGACTGTATTTGATCCCTTTTTAGTTGCAGTACTCACGGTCGAATCAGCAGGCAAAGCTGCGAACCCATCGCGGGAAGTTTTTCACTTCAGTCATTTCACTTTAACCCACTCCCAATTCATCGAGCGCCTATACATCTATGAATAAAATGTGTAATTATATACTCTCCCAAAAATTTCGTCGTCAGTATATCCTCGCTCTACCATCGCCTTGCTGCAACAAGAACCGCGACACGTCGCTGAACCAAACTGCTCCCCAGTGTTGATGTGGCCATACCCTCAGTGTCTGAACCCATTAAAGTCAGATTTCATGATGTCGTTATTCGGTTTCACGTAGGCGTTTACGAACTGTCTGGTACGATATTCTACGCCGTTCGGGAAGTGACGATCCAAGACAGGTGGGGTCTCTCTTATTTGGCCTGAGCTTGGGCGGTCACGGTTTGAACTTCGCTGTCGGTACCTATTCCAGAGGTGAGAAATAGGACTAAGGGATACAGTCTAGCTACATCTGTCTTGGATTCACCTGCTTGTAATCGACCAATGGCGTTGTTGTGCTGGTCTTCATTCAGATGTGACATCACTTGGTTTGTTGAGTGTTTACATGTGCAGGTGATTTGAAAACCGAGAACCCCGGGATTTTAAAGGCCTTAGATTTAGGTTCCATGGTTGTTAATTTCATGTTTCTTGGCGCAATCAAGCAAATTTCGACAAAGGATGACCAGTCACAATTAGTGACATTACATTTAAAACCTATATTATAACGAATTTCTTTTATCCTTACATAATGACAATAAGATTTATGGAAAGAAAGGCATCGTTTAAATGAAAAATGGGATGTGCGTTTCTTTTTTTGAAGTGTATATATAGTTGATGTTACAGGTAACCATGCTGGTTGTCATTACCGCTGCCCAGTTGCAAAAGTGTAGGCGAGTGGAGCCTCCTGCAGATATATATGGATTAAACTATGTTGACAGAACGAGATCAGCAGCCCCGATAACAAGCGCGACGGTTCAACGGCTTTTAGCAGTGTCTCCCAGGTATGTTACATCCCATGTCTACCTCATTGCCACTGCCTGGCAACCTTTGATAAAAATGTCCTGTTTATTTCCAATACAGGCATAAAAGTATCCGTGTATCAGAAATGAACAGTACGCTTTCTGAATCGATACTTTTATACAAGCATTGAAAATAAGCAGGATGAAAACAAACGCCTAGACAATCATAAATTTTATTACAAATAAATTTCAACGGACGAACCATGCACACTTTCACAAGAACTAATACCCACGTTTCACACTTTCCTTTAAATTACGTTTAATATCATCGGAGTCCTCTATGCCAGAGACAAGTTGTTTTGACGATGTGGCTGGCTTTGTTCTAGTCATCTATCTGTGGAGTGGAGTCTAAACAAACATGTGGCTGTTTTACGCTCAGGATATCGCACCAAGACGCACGTGTAAATACTACTCGGGTCGTTTCTCCACTGCGAAATCATTCTACCCATCCTCGGTTACCCAGTGTACTCATTCCGTTCTACTCCACTATACCCTGGGTTAATCCATAGGGTTTTCACGATTTCAAATTATCTGCCCTGGCGGATTGTGGTATTTTTATCGTCCAATCCTACAAAGCGTTACTTGGAAAGGTAATAGGCGAAGGGAAGTAACTCTCAACAAAGAATTCCCCACTCATGGCGACCTCAGTCCGTTCTTGCATACTTTGCAAACATGACATTGGGAAAAATACTTACCGCACACTAGAAAAATCAGTGTCATTTAAGAATTTCATGACAGAACTTCCCCTGCCATCTTTTGTGTGCATGTCAATTCTTTTATATTAAATCTTTTACAAGCTTTCTGGGGGTTGGGATGGCCTAGTGGTCTAGAGTGCCGCGCTTCGACCTCTAGCTGGCCGGTCACCTCTGGCTTGCGGCTGTGGTTTCGAGCCCTGGTGTGAGCGTATGTGGCATGGAGATAGGGGCGCCTTCTCAATCTCGTGGGTTTCCTCCGGGCACCCCGGTTTCCTCCCACTGCTAAAGACCCCTACGCGCAAGCGAATTATTGAAATAAAATGAAACCATATGTTAGTCCCAGAATGACCTGGCTTGAGTCGAGTGGACGTTAAACCCCATTTCTCTCTCTCTCTCTTTACAAACTTTCTCATAATTGATCAAACAAGCCACCATATTGTTTGTAAACAATGTAGTTCTATGACGCTAAAGAGTCTACGTAGGACTGGTTAGTAAACCGTTTTTTGATTGTTTCGTACACTCTAACTACATTCAGATAGTTTGAAATCGTGGAAACCCAATGGATTAACCCATGGTAAAGAGGAGTAGAACGGAATGAGTACACTGGGTAACCGAGGATGCATTCTACCATGCAATGTAACGTGAGGCACAGAAAGGGATAAATGAAACAGCAGAAAGTACATTTTGTCACTTTTCGGTTGACACGACTCCATAATAAATACTATAATTCATATTTCGCTTCACAATACTCGATAGAAATGTGATGTAAGTGACATATTAGCACCTTTCCTCGGTGTGTCGGTGAAGATCAGAACAGGCTCTGCCTCGGGTAGACTAATCACCGGAATTCAGGGGAATTCATCTACAATCACCGGAATCACATATAATCACGAGAATTCACCGGAATTCACCTAAAAAAAACCCGATTCCTCCCACAAAACTCATTTATTTTAAAAGCATAATACATTTTAATATAAAAAATAACTATTTTGATCTTCCACGGGCCATATTAAGGCGCTGTAGGTGTATTTATTTGAAAGAAAGATTACCGGAATTTATTTCAAATACATATGTATATGCATCAGGATTATGATAAAGTAGGGCGCGTATCTTATTATCCAAAATTACAATTTGGTTCAAATTACCCATTAACTCCAAAACAACAGCCAATAACTGTGGAAACACAAAATAACAATATTGTTGAATTTAAAACGTCTCGTTGCTTTGTGCCCAAATCGGAGGTTCGCGGGAGATAACTCGTGTATGTGATTTTTATTGACAAGAAACTAATATACATGTATACTTTTGTTGCAATTCGTTGTAATGTTTTGTAATTAGACATTGATTAATAGTTTATTTAAACAGTACATTTGTAATTGGTTCAATAATGAAATCATTGATACAAAGCGAAAACGTAATAAGGCTGAACGTGTTTTGCGCAAGTCTCAACTCACAGTTCACAAACAGATATATAAATCGCTAAAATCAAAAATGAACAATCTTATCGGTGAAGCTAAGAGAGCTTACTATTCAAATAAGATTGACTCTAGTAACAACAAGCAAAAGGAATTGTTTAAGGATACCAACACACTGTTAAACCCTAATTATGGCAAGACCATACTCCCTGATAGTGAATCCCAAGAGTTAGGATCACTCTCCGATCGATTTGCATCCTATTTTACAGATAAAATTGTGAAACCTCGCCGAGGTCTTGGATATGATTATAATCTCGCTTGAAGTTCACTTTCACTTTCAACAGAATGTGTTTTATCTGACTTTAAACTTGTTAATGAGACTGAAATATCAAAAATCATAAAACAGTCTGCTACTAAGTCTTGCGCTCTCGAACCTATACCAACAGCTCTTTTAAAGGAGTGTCTTGCAGCAACCCTACCAATCATAACTGACATCATCAACTCTTCTATTTTTGAGAATACCGTGCCTGATGTGTTTAAGAGTGCCCTTGTTTTCCCACTAATCAAAAAACCAAGCTTAGATCCGAACTTGGACAAAAATTACCGGTCCGTGTCTAACCTTAGTTTTCTATCAAAAACTCTGGAGAGGGCGATAGCCAATCAAATTTCGGCCCATATATGCAAACATAATCTTATGGAAGAATACCCGAGCGCATATAGAAAATTCCTTAGTACGGAAACAGCTCTACTCCGTGTCCACAACGACATTACCATGTGCCTGGATAAACGGGAATGCATTCTGTTGATCTTGCTGGATTCATCAGCAACATTCGACACCGTTGATCACGATATCCTTATGTCAAGATTAGAATGTGACTTTGGAATCCAAAATAATGCCCTAATCCGTATCCGTATTAGGATTTATTTTATTCAGTCTATACACTTCTCCCCTTGGCGTAATCGTTAGAAAATATGGCCTTTCATTTCATCTATATGCTGACGATTCACAACTTTACATTTCCTTCAAACCTCAGCAGGATGACCACTTCCATATTTCAAAATCAATTTTGGAACAGTGCATAATAGAAATAAAGTGCTGGATGAGTCAAAACTTTCTCAAACTTAATGACGATAAGACCGAATATTTGCTCATTGGATCGAACAAAAATTTAGAGAAATTGGATAACAACCATAGTATTAAAGTTGGTGATAGTGTCATCAGTCCCTCTAGATCGGCTCGAAATATTGGGGTAATCTTTGATTCTCACCTGTCAATGGAGAGCCATATAAATCATGTGTGTAAAGTAGGATACTTTAATTTGCGAAATATTGGAAAACTAAAACCGAATGTGTCTGCAGATTGTGGGAAAAGTCTTGTTAATGCATTAGTGACTTCACGTCGCATTGATAACATGAACTCTTTATTATATGGTATCCCTGCTAAATATATTGATAAACTACAAAAATTACAAAATTCTGCAGCTAGACTTATTACTGGTGCTTCTTATAGAGAAAATATAACCCCAATCCTTTATAATTTACATAGGCTCCCAGTTCAATCTAGAATAACTTATAAAATAGTATTGTTAACTTTTAAATGTCTAAATGGTCTAGCCCCATCTTACTTATGCAATCTTTTAACTTTATATTTACCATCCTGAACTTTACGTTCTTCTCAAGATCATTTTCTTTTAAAGGAGCATAAATCGAACCTTGCCCACCTGTGGCAATCGTGCTTTTTCCATTTGTGCGCCAATATTATGGAATAAACTCCCACACATTATACGCAGTTGTAAATCACTCCCTGTTTTTAAAACGAAACTAAAAACCCACCTATTTACTCTTGCTTCTACATAATATTTTTTTTACACTTTATAACTTTGTCTTCAATATAAATATCTTTATTTTTATTGATATATTTACATGATTATTTTACACGTTATAACTTTATCTACACCATTAAATATCCTCATTGTTATTTATATATTTACACGATTATTATTTTTAAACTTTAGAATCTTATCTACACCATTAAATATTACTATTTTTATTTATATTTTGATTTCTATATTTCTACTGTTACACGAACTACATGTACATATTTTTAAACCCCTATCTATATTCTATATTGATATTGTGATTTTATCCATTGTGTTATGTTATGTCTATTGTAAAGCGCATCTGAACATGTATACCATGAAAGGCGCGCTATATAAATACATGTAATAAAAAAAATAACAATAATAATATAATTATATGTATGAAACATATTGGTAGCGCGGAGAAATGGTGATCAATCAAAATTATTTCAGAATACTTTCTGTGTCCGAAAGTAAACTAGGTCGTGTGGACGAATTAATCAACGTATTACTACAATTAAACTAAGTCATGTGGACAACTCCACCCACGGGTTTGGACGACTTCACATTTACTAATATTTTACAGTGCGAATTCAGATATTTTGTAAGTGAATTCCGGTGTGTTAAAGTAAAATATTAGTAAGTGCGAATTCAGATATTTTGAAAGCGAATTCTGGTGTTTATATGTTTTCAATGTGATTTCCGGTGATTTTATGGTTTTTTAAGCATGAACTTATTTATAATACATTATACGATGCGTGTTTTAAGTAATTCAATATCAATATTAATGGAAAATATAAATAAATAGCAAGATTTTACGGGCGAATTCTAATATCTTCAAAGTAAATTCCGGTGATTGTACCGATGCTTGTAAATGAAATCCGGTGTTTGGTCAAATAAAATTTTAAGTTAAAATACATTATACGATGCGTGTTTTAAGTAATTCAATATTAATATTAATGGAAAATATAAATAAATAGGAAGATTATACGGGCGAATTATAATATCTTCAAAGTAAATTCCGGTGATTGTACCGATGCTTGTAAATGAATTCTGGTGTTTGGTCAAATAAAATTTTAAGTTAAAATTAGGACTGGAATGCTGAAATAAAGAGGCTTTTTGATGAATTACAAAAAAGGTTCTACACATAATTGACGAGTTACAAGATTTTCTTCACATAAGTAGAGTTATCTCCCTTTAATAATCAAAATATCGGATTTACGAATCCCATAAAATTTAATTTAGATATTGTCATTATAATAGGTGCCAAATCACATACAATCACAACATAATACACTATCATAACATGGGAATACTTTGAGCAGAGACAATTAATTTCAACGGTACTTGGCTGAATTGATTTCATTTATTTATGTCAAAACAAGTTACGATGTAGACGACTATGAAAGCAATCTGATTAAAACACAGATCCAATTTCGTTTCGTTTTTTATAGTTCAAAATTTCGTTTTTACTTGTCTTTACTACTCTTGGATCTGGAGCACTCGGCAAATCTCGACAGATTCCGGGACGTTCCGTAACCTACATCTAGGGCCAATTCGATTATGCAGTCCGGACAGTCCGGACTCTCCATTCCCATTCGTTTATTGGTCACGTGACCATTTTTGGAGAGTTCGGATCGTCCAACCTCTCCAATTTTTAGACCGGTGCGATTGCGGAGAGTGACGTAACAAGATGGCGGCAAGGTAAGAAATTTCCTTCCAAATTTTACAAATATTTTACAAATATGAATCAGTTTCGTTGTTTTCTGACGATAATCTCACCATACAGTCGCCTCAATCGCTTTGTAATCTTATTTGTCGATAGAATTTTGCCTCGCCTCACGTCAAATCGCTGCATTTCAGCTAAAACAGTTGTCTGTCTCAAAATCAGGCATAAACTAAATTTGATTTTGAATTTATTTTTTTACCTATCTTCAAAATACAGCCCATAACCGGAGATCCAGATATTTATTATACCCCCATATGATTAATTTAACCGACTTACAATGTTGACAACAAAGCAATACGTCGTCTTCTTTTGACGTGCTCTCGCTGGCAATTTGATGGATCCAGGAGATTCTCTAGAATCAAAACTAGAGTTACAGTCGCCATTTTGGTTCTCCACCTGTACTCGATTACACCGTAAACGCGGACAATCCGGATTGGAAAACGTGGAGAGTCCGGACTGCATAATCGAATTGGCCACTAGTCTCGGCTGTATGACAGTAAGTGATATGTACCGACGCCCATACATTTGCGATGCGGCTACTGGTTTACTTTAACAGGAAAACTTGACGCTATTACAAACAAACAAGACACCATGGGCGCAGCCATGTTACATCCGGGACCTTTAAAGTAGTTTCAAGACACCATGAGCGCAGCCATGTTTCATTCGGGACCTTTAAAGTAGTTCCAATATGGCAGAATTCGTCATACAGCCGAAATAAGATATAGGTTACGGAATCTGTCGAGGATTGCCGAGTGGGATCTGGAGGACTTGTTATTTAACTCGTGTTCTGCCTAAAATGAGGGGTCAGTCAATTAAATGGTCTGTCGAATCGACCGTTTGACCTTTTCATGTGTGGAACTGTGGGTAGATACGTCTATACTAACACCAGCGGATAGAAATCAAAACAAAGCAAAAGGAGATTTTAAAAAGCATGGCGGTCGCTAATTGGTTAATCGAATGACTGACGTTATCGGGCCAAACGTCCCGTGCTTGATACCTGACGTCATAGAACGTGAGCTCCCACTATAACTTGTTAGATCTACATGAGTGTAGGCCATCGAAGGTATAAAAAACGAAACGAGGTCATCGAACCGCTTGTCGTCGAGATCGAATGTTGTGGGCTCGCAGACGATTTCTTATGGTCTGATCGCAGTTCATCTCTCAGACATCTCGCTGTAACAACGCGCTGACGTAAGGCCATTTGAGTGACATGTCGGTCTTGATATGTGCATAGACAATTACCTGGTAGAAAAAAGGGTTTGACCCTTAACTTCTTTTGAATAGTATATATGCATGAGGATTATTATAACGTAGGGCGCGCGTCTTATTACCCAAAATAACAATTTGCGTCAAATTACCCAATAACTCTAAAATAACCACCAATAACTCCAAAAAATGTTGACTGTGGAAACACGAAAGGAGCTAAATCGCTAACATTTGCGACCTAGAAATTGACACAAGTGGGTCGCAACGCATATAATACTGTAATATGAATGTATATAAACTGGTTTACATTCAATGGTTTCCGTTTTTACTCTTAATTTCAAATCAGTTATATTCGGCGAAATAAGCCAGCAGTTTAAATCTGGCGTCTTGTTATTCCAGTCTACATTCGCCGTTTGATTTGGTGCAATGTGTTTAGCCTCGTCCCTCGAGTCTATTGTTAAAACTGGGGCTTCAACGTCATAGGGCAGCACGTCGTGACTGTGCACGCGTCATAGAGACTGGAAGCGGCGACAATACTCTTCACTGATGCGTCCCGATTTGCATTACAGTTCAATAATGGCAGACTTCGCGTCTATAGGCGGCAAGGAGAAAGATTTGCTGATGTTAACGTCAGACAACGCCATCGCTTTGGAGGTGGTACGGTAATGGTGTGGGCTGAAATTTCGACGTCTGATCGGCAGTATGCCTCGTCGTTGTGTCGACTGCTTAGGAGCACGTGGTGGTTTCACCCCTTATTAACAAAGTTATCGAATTTGAGACAGTTTTGTTGGACCTCATTATGCTCAAAATGGCGAATTTTCATCAGATCCTCAGAATAGTTGTGTATAAAAAGTGCATTTGCTTTGCATAACAGACTCAACATTGAGACATATTGAACTGACTCTGACCAAAAGTGTGCTTAAAAGTTTTGATTTACATGTTCCCTGTGTCTAATAAAATGTCAAACAAATCAATAGGTTGACCCTTAACTTCTTTTGAGTAGCCTAGTATATTTGAAATGAATTCCAGTAGTCTTTCAAATAAATACACCCACGTCGCCTTCATCTGACCTGTAGAGTGATCAAAACAGTTATTCTTTACATTTAACGTATTATAAATTTAAAGTAATTGGGTTTTGTGGGAGGAATCGAAGGTTTTCGAACTGATTTTCAGCGAATTACTGTGATTATATGTGAATTCCGGTGATTGTAAATGTGTAAATGAATTCCGGTGAATTCGGGTGATTAGTTGGACCCTCCGCCTCGACTGGGCCCCTCGACCAAAACTGTCCTGGGTCCGTATTCTAAGGATATGTTAAGTCTCATACGACACATCAGTGCTTGACTACTCCGAGATCAAACACGATAGCAGATGGCGGCCATCTTGTTTACTGTCGCACTACTTTTAAACTGATCTATTTAACCACGGTAAAAGTTGGAAAATGAGGCTTTTTCCATATCCTGTAGGTAGTATAGCTATACAATCTTCTCCATTATATAAAGCTTTCAATGTTTCTATTTGTTTATCTTTAAGTTTAATCGTAGTGACGCCTAAATTAGCTTTAGAAAACTGTACAGCTGCTAAAAAACCTTCTTCCATGGGCGCAGCCATCTTGAATTTGTTACTATTTTCATTTCACTCTGTGAAGAGTCTGTGCTATTTTTAGATATAAATAGACTCGTGGGAGTTATGCGGATGTTGCTACGTAGAACTTTGAGTAAATTGGTTGACCCCCCAGTTTCAAATATTTATACTGTTTCTTTTGCAAATTTTTAGCAAATGTTTATGTTTAGAACTATTGTAACCTAACAAAGGTAAATTTTTTTACAATTTATAGCGAATTAAGTTTTCGTCTCTGAGAGACGAGCGTAGTATTAAACATGGCGGCTATCTGCCATCATGAGTATTCTTGAAATAGGTACACATGATGTAATCGTATGGTTAAGTCTAAGATAGTCACCACTTAACTACTAGCTTTCACTTAAATATACGTAACTTCATGTAAATTAAGGGCAAGTAGTATTCAAAGGCACTGTTAAGATATGTGAACTACAACAGTAACAAAGCAAACGAAAATGAAATCATTTATGTCACTGGGGCTGGCCCACCACCCTGGATAAGCGATTGGATTTAGTTTGTGTATAAGAAGTACTTCATACTTAAATTTATTACGACTCTCAAATTCTCTAAAACAAAAATGCTTTTAATTTACTTTTACATGCCATGTGTTTAATTTTTTTTATACAGTGCACCCCTAGAAAAAAGAGCTGCGAGTACTTCAGCTGAATTGGCCCTGGCCGAATTGAAAGATGCCACTGGAAGTATAATACTTGCTCAACCTAAATTCACGTAAATATTACAACCCATTTCATTTCATAATAAAATACATTAATGCCCTCTTGACGCCATGATATATAAACATTTTGGGAGAAGTGCAGGAGAACCGCACTATACGCAAAACAAAAATCTACAAGATAAATCTGCGGACAAGACAGAAAATAGACATTGCAAAAAATAAACAAATATCAATTTAAGTGAATGGATCCGGGGGCAGGCCGTAAGCGTCCACTGCGCTGTACAGTCCCGGGCCTGTAATGGTACAGACTTCACTAAAAATGATTTACAAAAAAAAAACAGAAATAATGCGACCAATCTTGACAGTGGTCGTCTCATCAATGGCGATGTCTTAAATAAGTGCGAGTTATTAAGTAATATATTGATATTGCGTCAGTGCGACATAACGAGTCTATATCCATACATTACGCAACATTGCACGAGAACATTAAACAATTTAAAATACAGTGAAATGTGTCACGCGGGTCCAATTATTTAACTGGTATAAATAATGTACGCTTGGCACATTACCTGTACCATTATTTCAAAGGATGATGTCACATCTGTATCTTAAATACAATAGAAACTTTAATTTTAGTATTATCGCGCTATTTTAATAGAGGATTATTATTATCATATAAATTATATCGCATTATAATTTATATTGCTTATTCCTTTCTACTTCGTTCATTTACAGTGCCAGTATTGCCAGGGAACCACGGTGTCTTTGTCCTCACCGAAATGAATTGTTGACAATGTTCAAATACCGTAATGGAGCGTGTTATGTTCTATTCCCAGAATTTCAAGCCAAATATTTCACCCGATGTCTGTAAGTATATTTTAAAGATGGGAGATTTTTTATAAAGAGTTGGCCATTCTTGCTATAACAGTTCAAAAATAGATGATGAAAGAAGACTATATTGAAAATTTCAGTCAAATTACTTTATTCTGAACAAAGTTATTACCATTGTAATTTAAACTGGATATAGGAGTTAATATGTAGACTCAGCTTTTACGGGAATAGCAGATAGTTGGATTGACAGGCAATAACTCCACCTACATAATCAATCTCGAATATTAATGGCTCTCGATTTAACCAACAACTAAACATAATATCAAGGCCGTATAGATATTACTGATACAAAAGACCTGTCCGTCTGTGTTAGCCATCACACGGTATCTAGGAATTGTTTAATTTGTCATTATCTGTGTTTGGTTTATTGCACTTTTGTTTAGATGTCATTTGTTCAGGTCTCGCTCAACAGCGGTCTAGCTTCGTACACTCTATCATTTAGCCTCGATCTAAAAGGTATGACGCCAACGTAACGATTATTCTCCGCCCAGGACGCAATTAAAATTAAATCAATCAATGAAATCCTGTTTTAGTCCAAACCGAATCCAAGCCATCCGTGGGGTTACATGGTTGATTTTGTGCCTGTTGTGTAAATACAGATCTAATTTATAATTTCTATGACATCTGAAGACTTGCAATAATCAGATTTAGCTCTTGCATAATGTATATTTAATATATAATCCTCGATGGCAGCTAAAATAAAACTAATTTATAAAAGTCGTTATCAGAAATGTTACCTATACTTTAATTGACCAGAACACACTTTAAAACAGAAATTTTTATTCACCCACGTTTTCATGGGCGCATATTGTTTGCGCCCATGTTAGTCCGGACGTCCGTTAACATTTTAATTTGTGGGTACTCAGCTGGCCACAATTGTCGATTTTGACGGAACTTTAAATATATGTTGAGATCCCAGATATTTCGGTTCCTTTCGATATTGACATGCATCGAACTGTAATTTCATGGATTAGGGTCAGAGGCGTGCCGGGTAGGCAGGACAAACCTAGCTAGGGAAACATGCTAGAATCGATTTGACGTTATGACGTATATCTGCGCCATTTACACTTGTTGAGTGATTATGGTTTACGCCTGATAATCTGAACAGGGTTGGCAACAATCAAGAACTAAACAACCTGTTAGTAAAGAAAAACTAGTATCAAAAGTGACTAGTATTCCTTACAAAGAATACCTGACAAGTTTCATTCGACCCTGTTCGCTAAAGAGGCGGAAGTAGCACTAAAGAATCAACCAGACGAACCAGAAAAGTGTCAAGATTTATATACAGGCTGTGGGCCAAGAGTAAAACTTTAAACTTGACTAAGGGGTTTACTGGGGACAGAATAAATGCCAATAGGCTTCCTGGTAACGGTTAACGTGTTGGCCTTGAGAATGCTAACAGCTAAAAATATTCTCGTCGCCCGTGTTGCAATTTCCGAAATCAAATTAGCGAAATCAATAAAATATAGAAAGATTAAACATACATTATGCAAGAGTAAAATCTTCCTACTGTGGGTCTTTCTTTGGGCCTGAAATGTTATACAAACTATTGATTAGACATTAGTTAACTTATCCAGACCATAATCCACTCTCGATGTTGGATTGTAGTTCGATTTGCTACAAAATTCCCCTTGTGATTTAACGATAAAATGGATAAGTTTTGTTTTATCGACTTATGTAATGATGATCAAGGCTAAGCGGAACTTTCACTCGTTTTGTTCTCGGTTCATGGTGGATCAATTTGATTGAAATTTTCAGCAAATTGCCTTTACATTAGCTAGTTTTTAACTATTATAGTGAGAACTGCCAACTCGTTATCTAATCTCCCATTATGTATCTTTGACTGATTCTGAATATTATTGAAAATCAACCCGGTGGTGAAATCTAACCCGGAAGCCATCGGTGGGAACCGGACCCAGAATACGCTTGCAATGGCGCCCATGGTTGAAAATGTCAGTGAAAAGCAAGCATATTCGTGTCATATCCGTCACACTCAGAGATGCAATTTGTATGCCAGTATGGTTGGTAGATATCTTTATTTGGCATAAATTTATCATTAGAACTAGTTTGGGTGCCCCTTTAACATTTGGGACCCTAGTTGCAGCCCGGTCTACCCCCACCCAATTCGGTCCTGGTGAGAAGGCATTAAATGTTGGATCTTGAAATAAAATTAAAAAATCTCTCAAAATATTAGCCTGAGTTGTTTTCTCCAGAAATTAGTGTCGAACTTCAACACTTTTGGTCCAGGTCAAGTTATATTAATAATCAATACCCTTCAATATTCAGGGTCGGACTTTGAAAAAACAGAAGTTGACATGTATTCTTTTAGAAATAACTGACAATGACAATTTTAATATCGGGCTACATGCGGAGTTGTGATTATAAATGGTTGCAATTTGCGAACTTTTCAAAATCAAAAACCAAATCAGACCAAATTGGTCAGCAGATCACAAACAACGTTGACTATTGCTATATCCCACTTAGAAACAAGAGCCAACACGCACGAAGGATTGATCGGCGGTGCACGAATGTAAATTGAACTCCATAGGTTTTAATATCGCTGAATCTGTTTGGAATATAGGACGGAAAAGTTGGCACATTATTGTCATTAAGACAGTGGGGATATGATGACATTGGCGCCGGCATTTCCATGAGTATTGGAGATAACTCATTCGAAATTCGAAGTCACTTTTCAACAAAGGAGGGGTTTGTTTCAGAGCGGGGACATTTTCGGAATGGAGTGCACATAGCCAAACACACACCCGTATACACTGGTATATGAAATCTCATGGGATTCGAGCTTTATCATGAGTTTCCACTTTCTTTTGATTTTGTATTATGCGGGCGGATTAGGTCAGCATGCCTCTGATTATGACCCCTGATCGTGTTTATCAAATTATGTTTAAACCCACAGATCTCGGTTCATTTTGCTAAGTACGAAAAAAATGTTGTTTTTAGCTTGTTCTCTGTCCATGTCTTGCAAGATATGACTGGGATCACGGTAGCTCAGTAATGCGCTAGCTCATTTTCCAGTTCGTTGGGGTTTTCAGTATGGTTTCGGGTCATATAATATGTGTTTCCGCTTGTAACTGGGAATCTCATTAGTGCAGGGAACGACATTTTATCATCCGGATGGGACGAAAAACGAAGCCCCGTATACGCGTGAGTGAGCATGTAAAATAACCCCTGACAGTTGATATTTAATAAGAGTACACTTATACTCTTATAGCACATTTTGGAGTGAATGGCCGTTTTCATTAGCCTGGTCCGTGCAGTAACTTTAGAGTTTAAGGCCCATTCGTGTGTTATTGATAAACATTCTTTCAAATCCTATTAATGGTGGATATTATAATATGCTGATGTATGTTTGTATTGCGTACTACCTGTATTTATTCGTTTAATCCTGATTTTGTGAGACGTCCCACCGTTAATATTTATTGTAAAGCTTAAAAACCTTACAAATAGTAATGCGAATGGTGGGAACGGTGGCTGACTCTTAGATCCCAATCGTTTTTAATTTCATTTTCAGGTACAGGAATTGCTTAACTGGGTGTGTGTCGACAGCTAATGGTCGCCGTAACCTGTGTAGACCCAAAAGCTATTCGCATGTCACTGTTTGGGCTATTTGTGTGACAGAAAATTTCGAATTCAAGAAAGTTTCAGTTCGCGTTCCCAAAGGTGGATGTGAATGTAAATCTTACCCACCAAGATGCCTCTTCACTAACCCACTAAGTGTTTAAGAGGTCAGTTTCAACCATACAATTGGAAAAATAATTTGACATATCGACATTTTTTAATATAAAGAAAAGCACGATCAATATCATTGTCAAATTCATTACATACATTGATTTCATCATTTCTTTTTCGTAGATGGACAAAAAACATACATTCATATTGTACTGGTATTCTGTGTTTTGTTTAATATATTGTCATTGTTTATTGTATACTTTTGATCACTTACTGAAATGTAATAATAATAAATATTGCGAAATGTCGATAACGTGTTTCTTATTATTATATCTGTTAACGCCGTTTTTTCCGAATGTCGATTGGAACTAAAAGACGTTCATTCTGGAGGAGAAAAAATAAGTAACTCTAATCAGATTTCGAGATTAAAACCAGAATAAATCTATTTTGATATCCTGGATAAGGTTCTAATGATTAGCAGCTATATATATGGGATGGATTGAAGGATTGATATCGACTAGAGCCGAAAATATTTGGGTAGAAGGCAATTAAAGACAAGTCCTACGTCTGTTTATTTATCAGTCACGACCACAACTGCAATGCCTAACTTTACAAGCATCATTTAAATGAAATAACTAGACCGGTTGTTTGTTGGCGACCGATACTCAGTTAGTCTATAAACGTAACGCCACACTTTATTTCAGTCTGCTCAATCACATCCTTAAATATAAACTTCATGTTTATAAAATCCTTGAATAACTCATTTAAATGTCAGCAAGGTTAACAAAATTCAACATATTTATTTACTCATTTTTAAAGTCACAAGTTGGTAATTATTTCCACACTAAAATAAAAATTATTAATTGGAAAAACAATTACAGGTTGATATGGAACGTTTCGACGATATTTTTTTTATTCAAATGTTAACAATTTGTATGAAATAGCTATATTTAATGCCTGCATCCGCCGAAGTAATATCGCCAACAGCATCTTAAACCAGCGGCTGCCATGCACGATACGCCCACTTTTTCGATATATATAGAAAGCGTTATGTATATATAGAAAGCGTTATGGATAAAGAGTAGTGCTGAATAATAAAACTATACATGGTTTGGTTTTGATAATATTATATACTAGGATAAACATTATAATAACATCTTACATGTAAATACAACGATAATTAAGCTAATGACGTGATCAAGTGCATGGTAAATGTACACGACTAATTTATTCCAGTTCGTGCAGGAAGCAGAACATTATACCCCATTTCACATCTCTATTTAAAACAGGTTTGTGTCAGGATGTTTTTTTTTTTTTGTAATTACTTTGCACTATGGACTTCCTCTGCAGACCATTGTACCCCATGCCTGTAGTTTCTCAGGTGTTCAAAGACTGCAGATTGGTTTTCCTCATATTCATCCCCAACCGATCCAATCAGATGTCTAGCACGAAGTAATCCTAACATGATCTTGCCAAAATATCAAAAGGTGGTATATTTATAAGAATAACGTAAACTACTTAAATCCATAATTACTAACTGAGTGCGCTGCTGCTGGATTAGATATTTCTTAAGGTAAACTACGTGTGTGTCTTTAAGGTTTATCACTTTCTGAGGTGTTTCCTCTTATTTCATTTTCTCAAGTATATAAATATCTCTAAACCTTTAGTATACTAACCAGTGATTTTTCCTACAATCATGGGCCATAATTCATGAAGTTACATGAATATCGACAGCAACTAAGATCTTTGGGTTATAAACAGGTATCTCAAGTTTCGTCAAAATTGCATTAAAATTAAATTGTGCTCTCTGCAGGGTCCACAACCTTGATATAACATATTTTTTACACTATTCGCAAACAAGCGGCGGCCATTTTGTCTGGCAGTTTTTGTCCGATTTTCACGAAATTCGAATTCAACCTCCATTACGGTGTAATGTGACATCTAGAGGGACCACAAGCTAAAATAAGGCGATTTTTCGTACAATCAGGGGCCATAATTCAGGAAGTTACGATTCGATGTGCACAAATATCGAAAGGAACCAAAGTCCGTGGGTCATAAACATGCATTTCAAATGTCATCAAAATCGGTTTAAAATTGTGACTTCTACAGTGTTCACAAGCTAAAAACGTGATTTTTCGTACAACTAGGGCAATAATCCATGAAGTTACAGTCCAGTCCAATACTTGCCAATATCAAAAGGAACCGCGATTTTTGGTTGATAAACATATATTTCAAGTTTCATTTAAATCGGATAAAAATTGTGACCCTTTTAGTGTTCACAAACAATTGTGGACGGACAGGAGCGACGACAATATACGTCCACATGAAAATGCGGGCGTATAAAAATAAATGATTTAATTTTGATTGGATAATGTTGAATCTGATAAACAATAAATTTGGACACCTCTAAATTAACAGTAATTGTTTTCAAAATATTCATCATTTCAAATATCAAATATTTGCCAACATGATCTGAAACAACTTTAATGTGAAAAGTTAAATATAAAAGAAACCCTGTAAAATTAAACTCGATGCACACATCCCACCCAGTACACAACAGTATTGCTCGTCATGAAATTACATTTTGACTTATGGCTATGGCTATTACTCCCAACATGAAGAAATGTAATAATATGGCATTTATCTATTTTGATTCATACCAAGGGACCATTTTATGAATTTAAAATTCCTATATTGGGATATGAGTGTTTACGTAACAGTACTCAGAGATAGCAAAAAAGAACCTCAGATATTGCACGATAAATAATGCCAATTCGAGGTTTAGAAATGACTGTTTGACTTTTTTTTTTAAAAGTAGTATGTTCTTTCCGCCTCATAATAATAACATTGAGTGGACTGTTAATTCCCATTACTTTGAAAATTATTGATGAATTATCAATTGGCATAACTCGGATATTTTCTTGCTTTAATTAATTACGATAATTTTTATTCATTCTGTGAATTCTGTATCAAACAAACAAAAAACATTTGTGCCAAGCTTTCATCAAAATAAATGCTGGTTTTTGTTCGTTATATTGGATGGGAATATAGCAACGTTATCAATAACTGGATGGAAAATAACATTATCAAAAATGTAATGGATGGAAAATAACGTTATCAAAATGTGACGGATGGAAAATAACCTTATCAAAAATTCTAATGATTGAAATCGCAACACATTCCATGTAGATTAGAAGTGTAAACGTGATATAATGAATTTTACGTGAAGTTCTACATTTTGTTACATCAAAAATAACATGGAAAGGAGTAATAAATGCAGAATTGATCGGTGTAAGACATACTTTATGCCACATTTTACCAAATTTTACCAATTTGAATGGACTTATTGTAAACCATTAACACTTAGACACTATACAAAATGTCGAGCGTTACGTTGTCGTCTCGGATGGAAAACGAGAAAAAAATATTAGAAAAATGAAGGAAAGATGTTGTTTGTGGACTCTCTCTACAGGTCACAATTCTTATCCGATTTTGACGCGACGTGAAATATAGGTTTATACACATAAGATCGCGGCTTCTTTCGATATTGGCTTGTATCGAAGAATATTTGTATGGATGATAAGAGACTAAAGGTCTTGGTTCTTTTCGATGTTTGGACCCATCGGATCATAACTTCCTAAATTATGGCCCCTGAATTTACGAAAAATCGCCTCTTCTTTAGCTTGTGGCCCCCTCTGGAGGTCACAATTATTATCCAATTTAAAAAAAAACCGTTTGATTATATCACCGTTACACCGAAATGAAGGTTGCGTTCGAATTTCGTGAAAATCGGACCAAGACTGCCAGACAAAATGGCTGCCGCTTGTACGCGAATACTAGAGAAATATGGTATATCAAGGTTGTATACCCTGTAGAGGTCACAATTGTAATCTGATTTTGTTGAAACTTTAAATGCATTTTTATAACCCCAAGATCTTGGTTCCATTCGATATTTGCGCATATCAGATCTTAACTTTAGAATTATTATTATCCTATTTAAAAAAAAAACAACCTTTGATAATTATCACCGTTACACCGTAATTAAAGTTGAGTTCGAATTTCCTGAAAATCAAACCAAAACTGCCGAACAAAATGCCCGCCGCTCGTTTGCGAATAATGTAAAAAAAAATATGGTATATCAAGGTTATGGACCCTGTAGGGGTCACAATTTTAATCCGATGTTGATGAAACGTGAAATGCATGTTTACAACCCCAAGATCTTGGCTCCATTCAATATTTGGGCATATCGAATAGTAACCTCATGAATTATGGCCCATGATTGTAGGAAATATCACTTTCTTTTTAGCTTTCTATTCATCTCTCGAAAATGTGGGCGTATCCTGCCTGGTAGTCGCTGGTTCATTTCCTTCACTGCTCCGACACCATTTTAAGGAAAACGTAGGTAATATGCATTTATGTGTCACATCGTTATCCACAAGATAATTTATGATGATATAGATATAAACGTCTTGTGTTTTTAAATATTGTATAGAGTTGGACACCTTTCGTATTTTTACATGTATTATACAAGTGATAAATCTGCCTATTGCAGGCCTTTCTTTTGGCCTGAAATGTTATCTAACTTATAAAAGATACTTTATAGGAGATTAGGTAAAGAATTTCCTGTACTCGCTATAATAGTTAAAATTTATAACGTAATAGAGTATGTTGAAAATTTCAAATTGCTTCACTATAAACCAAGATATTAGTTTTTGCATTTTAAGCCTGGCTTCGATCATCATTACTAAAGTCGGTACGATGCAAATCATACTCTCGATTATCCATTTTTAGATTTAATCATCAATGATCATTTAGCAGCAGATTGGATCCAGTGACAATCCGACACATAGAATGACATCGAGAGTTGATTATGTTTTGGATAAGTTATTTATGTCTAATTAATAGTTTATATACAATTTCATGCCTAAAGACAGAACTGCAATAGACAGATTTAGCTCATACATAATGTATGTTTAATTAGTAATAGCTTATCAAGACTATAATCAACTGTTGATGCCATCGTAAAATTTACTGGGGCAGATTCCAGTTTCGACATATATTGAATGGCACGCGACCTGAACGTAGTAATGGCGAGTGTAATGAGACCTACGTTCAGAGCTGAACTATCGTCACTTCAGTCAGTTATATAGTTTATAATACAGAGAGAGAGAGAAATGGGGTTTAACGTCCACTCGACACAAACCAGGTCATTTTGCGACTAACATATGGTTTCATTTTATTTCAATAATTCGCTTGCGCGTAGGGGTCTTTAGCAGTGGGAGGAAATCGGAGTGCCCGGGGAAAACCCGCGAGATTGAGAAGGCGCCCCTATCTCCATGCCACATACGCTCACACCAGGGCTCGAAACCACAGCCGCAAGCCAGAGGTGACCGGCCAGCTAGAGGTCGAAGCGCGGCACTCTAGACCACTAGGCCATCCCAAACCCCTAAATATAATAGCTGATATATAGTATTCCCTCTTATCCTAATTTTTGTTTGCCCAGAGGTAGCTAAGGGGTTAAGATTCGAGAGAGAGAGAGAGAGAGAGAAATGGGGTTTAACGTCCACTCGATACAAACTAGGCCATTTCGGGACTAACGTATGGTTTTAACTTTATTTCAATAATTCGCTTGCGCGTAGGGGTCTTTAGCAGTGGGAGGAAACCGGAGTGCCCGGAGGAAACTCACGAGGTTGAGAAGGCGCCCCTATCTCCATGCCACATACACTCACACCAGGGAAAGAAACCACAGCCGCAAGTCAGAGGTGATCGGCCAGCTAGCGGGCGAAGCGCTAGACCACTAGGTCATCCCAAATCCATCCGTTAAGATTCGAACCCAGTCGGGTTTCCCATAGTCAGTGGTGAAGGACAGAGGGTTAGGGGTTAGGGTAGGACACCGTCTATAGTCGTTCGGGAAATTTCCCCCATACATAGTACACTGCATAGCGTATGTTCATTGCCATTATCTCGATTGGTGCAGAAAAGCAAGACTTCAAACCACAAGTCTAAACCCTTTTTGCATTTTTTCGATGATGGCCTCATCTTGTAAGAGGAAACGTGGAACTTTGCTGGTTCCCCTCCACGTTTTTGTTAAAAAGGATGAGCTTTGAAAGTGTTATGGTTAGTGAGGAGGAAAACGAAGAATTATAACCAAACTAACTGGGAATAACAAAAATAATGACCATTATTTTTGAATGTCTTGATAAGTAATATGGATCCTAAAGAAAACCAACACAGTTCATTATTACACTGTCGGTTGCCCGACATAACGAATTGTACGCATCACCAGAGAGGGGAGGGGTACGTTTCTGTTCACATCAGCGGTTTCTGTTCACATCAGCGGAGTATTGGCCAATCTTTTTGAAGATCAATAGGGATCATATTTACAATGATACAGAAATGTGACCGATGATAGGATGAGCGCGAGTTCATACTTTTGTAAAATGACATAAATCGGCAAAGGGTTGTAGTCTGCGGAGTTGTAAAATGATAATATAGCCACACTCTAGCTTTGTCAAAAACACAGATATAGCCAAGACCATCAGCTAACGGAAATGAAAACTTGCATGTCGACTAAAATTGATAAGACATAAAGATGAGTTACAAATTACCCGCTAAGGTGACAGCAGAGACACGAAGGGCTAGTTGATTCCATATTTCCCTTCTGAATATAGAAAAAAAATATACCTTCTATCGCCCTTTTGACAAAAATATACAATTCTGACGAATTTTCATTTAAAAGCGTCAAAATGTAAATAAGAGAGATTATCTTGAGCTGGTATATTAGATTTTGTTTCTTCAACTAAATAAAATAATCAATTTGAGTACATTTAGCGTGTATTCAGCAATAGATAAGTGTGATATTTTAGCGAAACCTCAAATGACGCATCGAATTTTCAAGTATTCCCCTTTTGGTTCGTTTCTGGAGTTTAACGTCCACTTCCAGCTAGGGTAATATCGTAGACAAAAAGTATTCTCATTTTGTTTTATATCTGTCGGATACGTAGACGTGTAAAGCTTGCATGGAGTCTATGCCTATTTCTGACACCCAATGCAGTTTCTCTGCTTAGATTGGTAAGTTGAACGTCGCCCTATAAGCATAGTTCCCGTTTTATATTTTAATTTCACCCTATGGGCAAAGAAAATGTTTTAGCCAATATTATACAACTGGTTCTTGTCATTTAAGTTCAAATGTGATATTAATTTCTATAATGTATAGCTATAGTTTCGTATAGCTATAGTTTGGTTTCTGAATTGCCTTCGATAAAAAATACATCACAATGCACATCCCGCATACATTATAGATGTTATACAGAGAGCAATATTTGCGTGAGAAAATATAGTTTTGTCATGCTCCACTGCGCTGACATACAAAAAGGACATTTTTTTCATTGTAGAAGAACGTTGCAGTTCATGTTTTCGGAATAATTAACAAACACAAACTATTTTGTTTAAGAAACAGTTTCAGACATGTACCACTTGGGCAAATAAAAGTGAATTTGTATGTAATTAGACAGCACAAAAGCTGCGTTCACACTATAGTGTGGTTTGACATGTCATTAAAACAGCTCCCGTGGAATTTGTTTGCTAAAATTGATTTTGTTGTTGTTTTGGGTTGATTAGGGACCAAGCTATCCAAAAATGTTGGTGTTCAAATTTTCCGCCACCTTGACCCCTCTGGGAGGGGCATTTTGGAAATTGGGACCACTCTTAGTGCAACATGACTATCTCCGCCAATAATGGTTTGATTTCCATGACCTGAAGTCCATTCTCGTGTTTTTTCATCATACCGATCACATCTATGATACACTTAAAGCGATTGGAAATATTTTCCATTGACTTCATGTGGTGAATACCAATTTTCGGTCTCAAAGTCGGGTTGATTTCAGCTAATAATCTCTGGATTTCCATGATCTGAAGTTGATTCTGGGTTTTTCATCATTGCGCGTAGGGGTCTTTAACGGTGGGAGAAAACCGGAGTGCCCGGGGGAAACCCACGAGGTTGAGATGGCGCCCCTATCTCCATGTCCCATACGCTCACACCAGGGCTCGAAACCACAGCCGCAAACCAGAGGTGACCGGCCAGCTAGAGGTCGAAGCGCGGCACTCTAGACCACTAGGCCATCCCACCCCCCGTGTTTTGATAGGGACCGTACCAAATATGATTAGGAGGACGAGGATAATTAATAACTGATTTATTTATTTTCAAGATAGGATCTTTTTGTTTCGTTTCTCGTGACTTCTGGCTTGTTAAGATTCTTTTTGTTTTTGACAGTTAACTTGTTAACTTGTTACAAATTTAAAATTGTCTTGAATCTCATGACAGAACATTCCAATCACCCAAAAGTGACAATATTAATCATTTTACCATGCTTCAAAATCCACAAAAAGTGCTAGGCTTAGACACCGGAAATTGGTGTTTCCCACCGAAATTCAATGAAAATTACTCATACTTGCTCTACGTGCATCATAGATGGGATTGGCATGATGACAAAACCCAAGAATGCACGTCAGATTATGAAAATCCAACTATTGTTGGCAGAGAAAGCCATGGACTCAGTCAGAGGGGTCCAGATTTCAGAAAGCCCCCTACGCCAAGCCACCCACCCCTGAGAGGTCAAGGGTCGCAAAACTGGAACCCTAGGATGAACAAACCCCAGATCATGCAATTCCAAAGATTATTGGCTGAAATCAACCTAAGTTTTACACCGGATGTGTATCATAGATTGGGCCGGCTTGATGAAATAACCCAGAATGAACTTCAGACCATGAAAATCCAGAGATTATTAGCTGAAATCAATCCGAGTTTGACACCGGAAATGGGTATTCACCACTTGATGTCAAAGAAAACTACTTCCAAGCAACTACTGTAGTTAGTTGGATATTCAGCGCTTTATAAGTATATTATTATTACTTCCAAAGTGTAATATAGATGGAGTCGGCATGATGAAAAACTACCAGAATGAACTTCAGATCATGAAAATTCGACCATTATTGGCGGAGACATGTTCATATTATTGGAACCGATTTCAAAAATGCACCGCCCCCGGGGGGGGGGGGGGGTCAAGGAGCCGGAAAATTTGAACCCCAGCATTTTTAGATAGCTTGTAGTTCTTTGCTATAATATAAATTTGAAAGTTGTCTGTGAATAACATTTAAACAACAACAGCTTCTATCCCGTGAGTACCTATCATATTATATTTATACAAAATCGGAGCATGGTTACTGTACGAGGAGGACAAGGGTCTAGCTATTTCCACAAAACCACTTTCTAAAGTATTGACATCTATACTAACGGCAGTTAAAGAAGGTATTCAAAAATACTTGAAGTTAAAGAAGGTATTCAAAAATTACTTGATGGTTTACAATCTAGATCACTTGCTTCAGTCTCATCTATACAAACGTTTGACTTTTCTACTTTGTACACGAAAATTCCCTGTAGTAAATTAAAGCTCGGTTGAAAGACAATATTCACCCTGTCTTTTCATCCAAATTAGGAACTACAATATATCAATATTTAGTTGTTAATAACAATTCCACATATTTTGTTAAGAACCATAGTGATTCCAAATAAAATTCACCGCCTACAAGATAATTCAGATGTTTGATGTTTTAATTGATAATATCTATCTTTGCTGAATTTGGAGGGGGAAACATATCAGCAAGTGCTAAGTATCCCCATGGGCACCAACTAACTGTGCACCTTTGCTTGCTGATTGATTTCTCTATTCGTACGAAGTCGATTACATACAGGCACCCGTAAAACTAATAAACGATTAGTCAGACATTTTAATTTATCGATAGACTTATCGATAGATCGAAGATGTTCTATCACTGAACAATCCCAAATTTAGTGATTACGTAGAATTCATAATCCTGATGAGCTCGAAATTAAAAACACTACCGACAATGACAATCACGCTTCCTACTTGGAGCTGCGTCTAGATTTTGACAATTGTTCCTTTTATTCTGATTTTTTTTAAGTATAGCGAGGCATTTGTCATCTAGGCTTCATCTTCAAGGATACTTGCGCACTAAACTCATTAAAACCTTTAAAAAGTTTTATGGCCGTCATGTTGACTTGATTGGTAAATATAACATGTTTCTCTCGACTATTTTTCAAGATAGGCTATATTTAATGACTCGTATATTGCCTTCCTAATTATCTTTGACTACTACATCGTTAACATTGTTCATCGTGTGTATTTTGCATACCGATAGTCCATTGGCAAATCATGCTAATTTACTAAGATTCCGTCTTACAGTTTGAATGCAACTATGGCTGGTGTGGCGCCAGGCACAGTAAGCTTACTCTTCCGGACACCTGTTACCACTGTTTGTCGTGTATTTTGTACACGGTGAACAGTCCATTTGCTGATTACACTATTTTGCCTCGGTCGTTTTTTTTTAGGACTTCGAATTTTGACTAATGGTTTAGATTGTTCGTATTGGTTTTATATTTTATTATTACAACCGTGATTTATCAAATAAAGCACTTTTTGACCATGTCGATGAAAAAAAGCACCCCCTAAACACACACAAACACCAGCACCACTTACTAATTAATGTAATACTTATATTCATGGTTCATATCTCTACTTGAGAGACGATAACTATTTTTATAATTGAGCTAGTATGTTCAAACTCGATGTAAATGTATATTCGATGAATGCTTGGTACAGTGATAAGCAAATTTATGTGGGTTCGAGCCCTGGTGTGAGCGTATGTGGCATGAGATAGGGGCGCCTTCTCAACCTCGTGGGTTTCCTCCGGGCACTATGGTTTCCTCCCACTGCTAAAGACCCCTACGCGCAAGCGAATTATTGGAATAAAATTAAACCATATGTTAGTCCCCCGAAATGACCTAGTGTGTGTCGAGTGGACGTTAAACCCCATTTCTCTCTCTCTCTCTATACCTTATAAAAACATGGTAATTCACGGACTTTTTCTCTTTTTCTTTCGTGTTCTCTTATCTAGTGGCAGTCAATTATTTTAATTAATTGTCAGAAATCCTCCCACAGTCTCACACAACAACTTTTTGTCTTCGAAAGAATTATTAGTGAGCGGAAAATCGCCCATGTATCTGTTATCACTCGTCACCCAGTCAGCTGTATAGCGGGATAACTCGCGTTTTCCTTTCGCGTTCGTCACTTCCGATTGTTGAAACCGTTATTACTCACCTACCGTAGCTATGATCTCTGTGCTAAAATTATATTTAGAAAGTTTTTAACCAGTTCTATCCCATAATATGTGATAATGACTGACACCAATATCGTCCTTTAAGGGGCGAACACAGTGGTTTATTCAACCGTAACTAATCTAACACATTTCATAAATGGGCCACATAGCTAATAAGAGTGACCGATAAACACATTTGTACCAATAATAATAATAATAATATGTCAAGTATTCTAGGTCAATAACCTATATTGATAATAAGGTATAAATTATACAACATTTAACGCATTGCTAAATCTGTTTAATAATTCATATAAACATACATATTTTGTGATATTATCGTTTAGACGAACAATTTGATAAACATATTCAGTTAAATATCCTTTTGCAGTTTGGACACGGTATCTTTTCAGTATTTGCCATCTACATGCATCAAATTTGGCAATGTATTTGCCCGCAAAGTTAGGATTCTCTAAGAGCCGATAAACCTGACCCGAAAACATAACAAATAACAGATAACTAAGCATACAACCCTGTTTTGTATTAAAATATTCAGACGGGCCATGGACATTTAAACTATATATTATGATATTAATTTCATTGACATGAAAGTTCTGATTTAACCCTTAATATTTTAAACAAATGCAAAATTACAATTATTACTTAAAATGGCAATTTCATACTTTTTAGTTATATTTTTAAATTATATTAAAATAAAGTCCTAAAATAGATTGTATCTATAAACACGCCTACCTTGTTAAAGAATAATACTGTTAATCCGATAATTCACTATTACCAGTTGAGATATTGGCAAAAATATCATTTTCAACTTCAAATTCAAATTCAAACGTTTGAAGATCGCCATTGCATGGAGGGGAATGGGGAACAAGGGAGGTAATTCAAGTAATTGTGTTATTATTTTCTGTGTCAGAGATTTTTATGTCTGTGAAATATTGCCCATAATCGTATGATAGTGAGTTTTGAGCAAAAAACATAGAAATAATTATGTTTTGACTTTCTTAGAAACTATGAAATTTCCGCTTTAATCTCTTAATATAATATAGCAAATGACGCTCTGATTTATTGTTATCTGTCATCGGGTTTTCTCCTTACACAACTAGTTATTAACATGGCAAAAAATACAGCCAGGACTAGATTGTTTACCATATAGAATGGATCTGGAAAGAATACAAAGCCCCGGCTTTCATACATTTTGCCAATAAAGTAGCGACGTACTAAAAGTTTATAATCAATTGAAGATAGTGCTTTACCACGTCCACAAAGGACAATGAAGTTGGCGGAGACGAATTATCTTTCGTAGCCATTTGTTCATCCACACAGTTAATAGTCCCGATTCAGCTATTCCAGTCAGTAAGAAATTGAAAGCTGGGGCATTTCTTCACAATTTAAATAGCACGGATACACACATGAATCTAATGTGAATAAATACTGTATTCATGATGTTTCCAGGATTTTACACACTCCGATATTAAGAACACCCTTTTCTCCCTATTGCGATAGAGATTATACGCCAAAATTGAATTATCGATATTAGTCCGAATGACTTATGTTACTTGGGTGCTTTAGAAATACACAAAGAATAAGTTCAAGAATGAGTAATTTTGTGTGAATGAAGATTGATGTAATTGATAGCAAGAATTCTAAAAGTAAGTAAAATCCGTGAAAGACAAAAGTCAATAAACGTAAAGGTAATAACACTCCTGAATGCCATGTGCAGTGATCGAGGAATAACTGTGGGTGAAAGCTGGCCACAGATTCTAAAATTGCTTCAAAATACTAAAAACATTCACTGATGTAATTTCACCTCCTTTTTAAGCTTACAGTTTTTACATTGAATAGACGTATTAATCGTTCAAATAAAAGAACGCAACATGATACAACAATTCCTATGCACACAACATAAAACGCCGCTTGGACGTCAATTAAAGATAGTATTTTTGCGGTAGCGACCGACGATGATGGAGTCTGTGAACACTGATTATCGTTTCCCAACCATTTGTTCAACCACATAGTTACTAATCCAGATTCAGTTATTTGAATAATCCTGAAATTGAAAGAAACCCCTATGAAAGGTGGTAGCCTTATTTTAGTGTGAAATCAAACGTGATTTTGTCATGCAACATTTTTGCAAAATCCTAGGCCCTACTCACAAAATTTTGGTTTATCGGACTGTACACGGTATCGCACGTATCTGTCATTCTGAACATCGACATGTATATCGTCTCATCACTTGGTCACCAACCCTCAGATTTTTAAAACCCCCCAAATATTCTCAAAAGCCCAGAAACGAGTAAACCGTTTGCAAGATTCTGTGAAAAGAAAAATAGATGTGCGAGTCGTAGAGTTTTCATGGCTCTGGTAAAATGACCCCAAACTATAGCATTAAATTTATAGATCTATAAGATTGTGACATTAACCCAGCGTAAACAATTATGAATTTATGAATTGAAAGTATGAATTGCATTTAGAGGTCTTCTAAGAATGACGAGTATTCCTAACGAGTTTTATACCTTTTCCTTCTACCCCAGTTTGTTGGAGTGGAGGTGGGGGTGGTCTTAGCCAAGCACTTAGATTATAACGTCGTACCATATAAAACCGTGGTTGCGCCTCTAATGTTACCACTTAGGATTGTAACGCCAATTATAGTTTTGGAATGATTTCGGCTCACAAAATACAACTTACTCTTTAGATATTACATCTCGTAGACTAGAGTTCATTGGTAGAGCAACACTGTAGTATAAGGGAAGAAATTTCTCTTTCATTATATGTAAACTGCAGTTATTGGCCTTCATGAATGACTGGAGAGCTATCATATCTCCAATATAGGCATACTTCCCTTGTGTGACTTTAGTTTTGTGAACATCAACAATAGAGCTTATGACGTCATTATCTGTCATCCTGAACCGGGCAAGTCCTTTACCGATTTGATTGTATATGTCTGTTGTGGCATTCTGAAATATAGACCATCAACATTCAAAAATACATTTATTTCCCAAAATAATTGGACGGAAAAATTATTCAAATCGATCAATTTTATGGTCATTTAAAGTTTACATTACTTTCGATTGATTTCACACTCGTCATTACAACAGCAATGACCTCAAATGTGTTAGACAAGTGAATTAAACAAACGGGATATGGTACCAGATGCGCTAACTAACCTTAAAAAGATGCGTGTAAGAAGAACCGCCGAGTGTACCCCACTTATATTCATCTTGAGCTACCATTCCTGCTACCGTATCAAATGGTACATTGACTCGACCTATGGTTAAAAAAGCCATAAGATTGCCGCTGTAAATAGCTACCAACATGATACAAAATAGCCACCAAAAGCTGATGAACTTTCGTCCTGCAAGTGATTCTGGAAGTCTTTCTCCTCCTGAAATCAGGTGATCAGACAAGATGTGATACGCATTGTTAACAACCAAACCAAACTCCAATCTGCTTTAACATTTCATCATACATACAAAGATCTCTCCCAGAAAGAAAATTTTAAGTTTCCAATGGTCCGGATTTAAAAGATGTCGCCCATGCTGAATGGTGATACATGGAAGGAAACCTAGCTAGGCTCATGCTCTGGTAAATTAATCACCCTCGATGAAAATGGGACGCATTCCTCCATTGAAGTATCGTATTAATCATTACGCAAACAAGGCATGTGCCTTAGGGCCTTCAAAAATCCAGGTGACAAGAAATAAAGTAACAAAGCTGAAATCTGGCGACTGCATACGCCACACAGTGTGCTATGAGGGAAGTTTTGCCCGGACAGCGGCACTTCGGCCTACTCTTATATCGAATTTCAACTTCAAGGGGATCTTTTACGTGCACGCCCATGTGACCTTGATCTTTTTTGCATGAACTTTCTCGATATCGCAAGTGGTGCTATGTCTGTAGTATTATTACCGTTAGACATTGTGCACTATGACCTACATGTATATAAAATGGACTATAATGATTGCTAGATACAAAGTTGCAATATAAGTATACTGTATTCTGATATTTCTTCGTTTATATCGTACACAGGTAGTAAGCTGTATTCGCAGATTGATCGCAACCGAACATTCGGAGCTCAACACCAACAGCAAGCACTCCAACGAATGTTGCTTGAACCAAACAATGTAACCACCCCAATATTATTCAATATTTGCCACCAAAATGTATTGAAATTACGGGCATATTGAGTAAGTTTGAGAAATATGTTGATAGGAGAAATGTGTAATTGGGGAAACCAAGGAAAAAAATTAGGTTGCCAGGCAACGAAACACACGCCCACCAGCAGCTAAATCGTCCGGGCAGTCAACAAGAGTTGTCGCATATTAAGTAATTATCAGAAAAGGAACCATAATCTTTGGATTTTAAACATGTATTTCAAGTCTCATCAAAATCGGATTAAAATTGTGACCTCCACAGGGTCCATAACCTTGATATACCATATCTTTACACTATTCGCATTCAAGCGGCGGCCATTTTGTCTGACAATTTTGGTCCGATTTTCGCTTAATTCGAAACCAATCTTTATTACAGTGTAACGGTGATATAATCAGACGGTTTTATAAATCGAATAATAATTATGACCTCTAACGAGACCACAAGCTAAAAAGGGTCATTTTTCGTACAGGGGCCATAATTCAGGAAGTTACGATCCGATATGCGCAAATATCAAGAGGAACCAAGATCTGTGGGTTATAAACATGTGTTTCAAATTTCATCAAAATCGGTTCAAACTTGTGACCTCTATAGGGTCCACAACCTTGATGTAACATATTTTCACACTATTCGTGTACAAACGGCGGCCATTTTGTCGGTCAATTTTGGTCCGATTTTCATGAAATTCGAACTCAACCTGCATTACCATGTAACGGTGATATACTCAAACGGTTTTTTAAATCAGATATTAAGTTTGACCTCCAGAGGTACCACAAGCTAAAAAGGGCAATTTTTCGTACAATCAGGGGCCATAATTCAAGAAGTTATGATGCGATATGTGCAAATATTGAAAGGAACCAAGGTCTTTGGGTTATAAATATGCATTTCAAGTTTCATCAAAATCGGTTCAAAATTGTGACCTCTACACTGTTCACAGGCTAAAAACGTGATTTTTCGTACAATCAGGGGCCATAACCCATGAAGTTACAGTCCGATACATGCCAATATCGACAGGAATCGAGATCTTAGGGTGATAAACCTACATTTAAAGTTTCATCGAAATTGGAAAAAGACCGTGACCTGTAGACTGTTCACAAACACTTGTGGACGGACGGACGGACGAACAGAGGCGACGACAATATTCGTCCACATGAAAATGTGGGCGTATAACAACGAGTTTAATCATGGAATTCGAACATTTACACTCCAACACTTTATTGTTGTCACAAACACGAACACCAGAAGCACTGCTATTCCCTTCCACGATTCTATTTGATGTTAATAAACCATTTTCTTACCTTGTGTTAACATTGCCCCATAAAGATACCAAAACACACCAGAGAAATTCTGAACTGGTGTATTCGGGTGTTTTTCATAGAATGGATTCCATTTCTCAACGGCAAACAATACTATGGTTCCCAGAGCCAGTGAAGCTAACACACATACCAACACATGTGAGCTGAAGGGTTTAAAATACGTGAACCAGTTATTTTCATGTCCGTCTGCTGGTTTTAATATAACAGAAGTGTGTTCAATGTAAAATGGGTACGAAAAGCTAACAACCTCTTTACGTTTGGCCGTCGATGATACAGGAGCAACCGAGATATCAGCTTTCTGAAATAAAATAAGAAATTTACATTAGATGCTTCTGATGACTTCTATATATGGATCATGATAATTTTAAACAGTCGCTCGATTAATATTATTCATTTCATTTCAGGGTCCGTATTCAAAGGATGTCTTACGTCTAAGATAGTTACTTAACTACTAGCTTTCACTTAAATATACGTAACTTCCTGTAAATCAAGGGCAAGTGGTATTCAAAGGCATTGTTAAGTACAATGTATCAAATTTTCCCTTAGAGTTAAGCTGCCTTAACTTTTAAGAGTTAGTCTTTAAGTGGTATTCAAAAGCCAGTTTTAGTGAGAAATATCCACTTAACTTTAAGTGACCTATGGGAGGTACCTTAAAGTTAAGGGTATTCCATAAATTGAAAATTCGTGCTTTTTGGCGAATGTGAGTATTACATAATTTAAGTGTGGAGTTAAGTTTTCACATAGCCAAGTATATGTAAAATACAACCTTTGAATACCGATTTTAAGGTGATAGAGTCAGTTAAGTGGAAAAATTAAGTATTTTTACTTAACTTTTAGAAAACCTTTTAATACGGACTTACAGAATGGTTCTTTGTACTGCCTCACCTCATTTTGTAATTCACCGATTATTCCTGTCCAATTTCCACCTGTATTTATATCTCCAAATTCACCATCTTGTGGCTGAACGATTGTATAGCTAGAACACAAAACCAACAAAACATAAACCTCCAACTTTCGAGATTAATGTTTCAGGAGGGGCTAAGCGTTCGGGACAGTGTGTAACAGTATTTTAGTTATTACAGAGTCAGCTTCGTAAATATATGGTTTATTTACATCGGGAACAGAATAACAAATAGCTACATAAAGAGGTCTACATCTACACTACATAAACTATAAGTACTATTTCTATACTGGAACAATTACTACGACAGTAACACATCTAACTGTATTGTATCAACCATTCTACACCGCTGCCCATGCAGCGGCTGGACTCGAGCGAGTCCATACGCCGGTCTCTGCCGTCTGCTCTCTCTCTGGTTGTCTTGTCTTCACTTCTCTTGTCTTGACTGCCAACTGTGCGTATACTACTGTATATAAAGCCTCCAACACTTAGGGAAGATGGACAGGAGGGATCATCAAATAAGGAAGTTCTATGGCGTGTTTACGTATTGTATGTAGCTCGTAAATACCATATGGAATAAATTATATAGTTAATAAGATCGTGCCTTAAATAAGTTTAGACAGTAAAAGAAACGTCCACTATAATAAATATCAAAACTAACAGAGGTCATACAGTTCTTTGCACCTAAATGAATGTTCAGATAACTTTGTTACAAGTGTAATGGTAGGCCTTTACAGGATATAAAATACTAATGAAACATTATTAAATCAAATCAAACGTTAAATAAACATTAACAGAACACAATATTTATGGGAAACAATCACTGGTTTATTCTAGAAGCACGACGTTTCGGCAAGTATCCTCTTATCGTTATCAAGCACAATGACAATAAGAGGATACTTGTCGAAATGTCGTGCTTCTAGAATAAACTAGTGATTGTTTTCAATAAAAATTGTGTTCTGTTAATTTGTTCCCTAATCACTAAATGCCACTTAAGGATTATGTTAAAGTTACATTATGGGAGATAAGATAAAGAGATGGCAGTTCTCACTATAATAGTTAAAAACTAGATAGTGTAATTTGCTGAAAATTTCAGTCCAATTGGTCCACTATTAGCCGAGAAAAAAGCGTTTGAAATATTCACATAGCCTCGGTCATCATTACTCAAATCATTAATATAAACAGCATAGTCTCGATTATCCACTTGATTGATTTAATTATAAACGGCCATTAAGCGGCATATAGGAATTCAATCCGCCAACATCGAAGACTAGCGTTGACTCGGGCCTAAAGAAATACCTGTAATAAGCAGATTTTGCTCTTGCATAATGCTATTTTAAATAAACACCCAGGGTTGGTGAATATACACCCAATTGTCAAAATTTTAATGTTCTTTGTAATATCTAATCAAATTGCATAATGATTTAATCTGAAATGATAACAAAGAGATATTCCCAGGAAATGGTTGAAAATCGATAAGTTAGTTCGATTTACTTATCTTCGCATATTAAAATTTTATAAAGATCGATTGATAACTTTGTAGTATTATACTTTTATATTATTATTATGAACATTTTTATAGCGCACAATTCACTAGGTGCTCATATGCGCTTTACAAAACATTATAATAAAAAATCACAAAACAGTACCACAGACAAAGAAAATGTTTTTATAAATTCTTTAGTAAATAACACATAATGGAGATATTATGAATAAAGGCGAAAAAACCCAAAAGACAACTGAAGTCAGTCAAATAAAAGAATTGCTAACAGATCAATGCAAATTTAATAAAGTTAAGGCGTCTTTAAAGACAAAAAGTGTTGTCAGATTTGCTAAAAACAGCAAGAGAGGTAGAGTTTCTGATAGAAAATGGAAGCTTATTTCATTCAATTGACGCCCTACACTAACAGCCATATGACCAATTGTTTTGAGTCTTGATCGTTTGGAACATAAAATTAATGTATCAGAGGTGGCGCGAAGCGTTCGGGACAGTGTATATAATTCAAGTAAATCTTGTAAGTAAAGAGATGCAAGGTCATTACGACATTTAAAAGCTATAAGAAGGATGTTATGTTCAATTCTAAAATATATAGGTAGCCAGTGTAACTCAATAATTAAAATACAGGTTATGTGCTCTCTAAACTTTGATCTGGTGATAAGCTTTGCTGCTCTATTTTGTATCATTTTAGTTGATTAATTAAGACATCTGGGATTCCTGCTAAAAGGGAGTTGCGATTATGTAATCTTGATGTTACTAGGGAATTTCAATGGCATCAATAGTGCGAGTTGACCTAATTTTACAAGAAATTGTCAATTTAAGCATTCGTGGACATATTATCGCCAAAAAGTATAAACATAATATATATAGGGTGGATTCAACCGGGCGGATAGTTTGGGGACCAATTTGTTTACGTGTAGGATATTAACCTATCCGAGGTTGATATGATGGATAACACGCTGGCGAAGCGCAAGTGTTCTCTTATCATATCAATCCGAGGGAGAGTAGGTTTATATCCGACATATAATACGCTATTTCATCCTTAAATCTAATGGGCTGTTCTAAAAAGGCAACGGTTGTTGGATAAATGCTCGATAGTTTCCGCAAAATAGCGAAAATTACCGAAGTGATCACGTCCACGTTTTTGTTTATACGTCGCCATTTTGGAGTAATTGAATTGAAAGCAAAAACAAAATGGATAGTAAGACGAAGTCAGGCGAATAATCAATCTATTTTAGTTAAAAAACTAAGATGTGAATGGAAATATGATGAGGATCTATCAAAAGTCTGAAGAAAATTTGGATCAATAGGCAATCTTTTTCGACAATTCTGACAGTGAACCGTAATTCAAGGTTTTCGGTATGTTCAGAGACGGATTTGACCGACTGTTTTAAGTGGACTCTACCCAAAAATTACTTTGTAAAGGAACTCTTGGGTGATAAATAATTTCAAGTCTTGGAGTGTTGGGGGAAAATCGAAATGTGAACGGAAAGAAAATTCTAAAAGATATCTTAGACATGGAGAATTGATGACCGATTTCAATATGCCGATAAGTACACGCCATTTATTTAGGTCCCAAGTGCAACAAACTGTACCATAGCAATTATTAATTGTCAAAAGAATAAAAAATTATTCTGCGTTTTTTGTATTATTTTGATCATCTACGTCATCAGCGGTTAATAAAAGCCGAATATATCGACCTGAGATGACGTCCTTAACCGTTGAAATATCAACCTGTGATATCAATCAGCGGTAACTCCTAATGACATCAAAGAAAAAACTACCGTCAGTTGTATATTTATATATCACCCGTTGCTTCTGCAAGATTTTGTTCCTGAAAGGAGATACTCAGTTTTATCATCGTTGAGTTTTAAGACTTTGGTACGCATCCAACATTTAAGTTTACTGATACATTGTTAAAATTTTGGCCTTGAAGAATAAATATCACACGGTATAAATGTTATGTAGAGTTGCGTATCGTCAGCATATAGATGGAAATCAACAGGATTGGACCCAAAATTGAGCCCTGGGGCGCACCATAGTGAAGATCCGTAGAGGTAGATAGTTTTCCACCGACTAGCACCGACCGGCGTCTACCAGCTAGATATGAACGGAACATTTTAAGCACAGCACCTTGAACACAGAATTCAGATTTTAGACGTGACATTAGGGTATCATGGTCCACCGTATCAGAAGCTGCGGACAAATCGAGTAGTACTAGCTGGGCAGATGTATTACTTTCAATAACGCGGTTTCATTGGGTGGAATTTTATAATTATAAGAACTTTGAAATTTGCCATGTAAATTATGTTCACTAATATGGTGTTTAAATTGCTCGGCTATGCACTTTTCGGGTATTTTAGATAAGAAGCTGAGGTTTCTTGATGAGTGGAGCCACATTAGCCTTTTTGAACGGGTTTGGAAATACTCCAGATTTAAGTGATGCATTGATAATATTCAATATAACCATTAAGAACGCTTCGAGGTGGATTTTAATGAACCAGGTGGTTATAGGATCAAGCGAATAAGATTTCATGGATCTCAGTACCTTTGTTAATTTCAAATGAGTACTGGGGATAGACCTCTGTAAGTCACCGTATTATATCGTCAAACAATACTTGTCTTCAAATTTACCCATCTGAGCCACTATTAAAATCTGACGAAGATTCAAATCATGGGACACATATCTTATAATAGCAATTGCCATCACGAATCCTCTACAACCAAGATTTAATTGTAATTAAACATAATTTTGGGGTTGTGGGACCCACCGAGTTGTAACGTTGGGAGCCTCATGGGTTATCACTTTGGAAATCATCAGGGGTTTCTATTCTCAAAGCGAAAAATAATTGTTAATGCTTTAAATTTCGAAAGGGTCCTTTATTATTCCAGAATAGGTAAACGTGAAAAGGGATGTCTGTCGATTATTCTAATCAGTACTAAACTTCAGCAAGACTACACACCTGAAATTCATTATTCTTGAAAGTTCTTTTAATAAATCCATGCACACACCAGTATATACTGTCTTTTTATTTAAAGTGGTTTTATAAATAAAGGGTTCATACTGAAATATAAAACAAAAAATGTTTTAAATAAAATTTATATCTTAATATAGGTTGGGGGAACAGGCATTTATTAGACCCCCCTCTCCTCACTGTTAAATATATACTTGTATTTTAATTTTATAAATAAAACAATGCTCAGAAATGAAAACATATTTTATTTACAGTGAGTGTCTGTACCCACAGGCACTTGTAGGGATTAAAATAAAACTTCTTACTACTGCTTGACTATACTATATACATGTAGTCAAGCAGTACTAAGAAGTTTTATTTTAACACTGTGTGCCTGTGTGTGTACCTTGTTGCCCCAATTATGAACTGAACTATCATAGTTGGCCCCCGCGTCTTTTGGACAGTAGACTAAATGTTTACAAAACCTTCAGTGCCACCAATTCAGTTACAAATAACGACGTTTCGAAGAGTAGACAGGAAATTGTTCATTGTATTAATATGGGTATCTGAAATTAAGGCGCCATTAAGAGAAAGTGTTCAGTATTATCTTCGAATTGTTGACCACATTCACAGGATGGATTGTCAGTAACATGACGTCAAAATTAATGCAGATAGCTACACGAGAGACGCAGATTCCAATGAATGGGTTGGGTGAAGAGGGATCTTGATAAAATGAATTTAATTTCGAATTGAATGTTTTTAAAGGAGGTTAATTTTTTGTGTAGGTACTTAATTTTTTCCATTCTCTAATTGACGAAGGTATGAAATAATTATAGAAAATATTTGTTTTACATTTATATTCAGGTAAAGTGTTTTCTACGGAGATGGTAGTTGCGATTGAAGAAGAACTGTTAGTTTGTATTTAAGGCATCGTGAACAAATATAATTGACAAATTTACTAAGTTTTTGTTTCATAGTAATTGATGTTTATTGACCAAATGTTTGTTATCAGAGTCCCCTACTGTACAGGAACACTATTTGGATTTAAAAGAGATACATAGGATTGTTTTGTTGTCAGTGCTAGCGCTTCGGTTCATAGTGTGTTAATGGATACCTATCATGATTTAGCCATGATTTAAAAAAGTTGCACACTGGGTAGAGTCAACTATTTTCGGATTGAGTTGGGGGGATATCGTCAGGGAAGAGCTGAACGTGAGAGGAAAAGTTTTTTTTTTAGGAACAGGTGAAACCCCCGGTAATAACGTAATGTCTTCGTCACTCCATGTAGTACAGTTAATAGAGTCCTGTGGTAAAAACCAGGGGAAGGTTTTCGGGGACGAGGAGACCGTTCCAGTAACAAGTGACTACTTTCGTACCTCTTAGTAATTATGATACCATTGAAGGATGTCTCCGCGTATCCTTGCAGCTTCAAGTTTGTGACAGATTCCATCATGCCGGGTCCTTTAAAAAGCTTTACTTATGCTCTCGTGTAGGATAACTAGTCAAGCGCTTGATGCGCGATAAACAACAGAATTCCCATACAAAGAGCCAATCTGGAAGTTAGTAAAAACAGAATTGTCTCTCAGGAAGTTAAAGAAGTGGAATTTTCATAGATTGGTTTAAAGAAATTACAACTTGATTATTATTGGGTCGAATAATGGATGTATAATGTGCGATTGTCTGACAAAAGTCAAACTTATTCGCGTACAATATTCGTTTAGAATACATGTATTCCATGGACGAGAAATGCCTAACATTTACCCTTCATGTGGAAACAGTCGGGATGATCATTGTTTTGGCTACTTACTGTGATTACAACCACATTTAATGTTCGATTGTTGAGTCCAAAGTGAACATTAGGAAATATATCTCTATTCGTTTTCCTGACACATCTACTGTTAAGATACGTAACAAGACTTAACCTGCGACCTTCGGGCTTCCATACTAATGTATACAAATAAATTGTATGACATGGAGACAGCGACAAATACTGAAAATTAAAAGTAAACCCACAATATTTAAGTTTAAGTTTACCATTGAAATAGCAGATTAATTTTCACCTTACATACTGTCATTGAATGAAGAATATGTCTTGACTCCGATACAACACAATATACCGACTGTACCCACCTTTACGCTTTATAGAAACCAGTTATATCAAAACTTTGTCAAAAGCCCATTAAAAATTTAAATTTATTACAAAAGACGAGTTGCAACAAAAGAATCCAGTTTTGTGATATGCGTTTAATGTTGCTATAAGCTTTTTTGTGAATAAAAAACTGAACTTTATTACAGATATCAAGCTTCAGCAGTCTTGTTAAATAGTGTTTAATTTTGCTAAAAGTCATTTTGTAAGAAGCAGTTTCATTGGTCATGCATGGATTCAGCGAATGTATGTATACCTCCGATATTTCTCTCATGTTATCTGTCACAGGTAAAGTTATTACAGCTATATTATTTATATAATCTGATGCTTCCTGTATCATAGACTTCGATTCGTCTCTTTCGGGAACAACCGTCATCCATCGTGTGGTTAGACTTAATGTAAACTTCTTCCCTTTTCTTTGCTCATATATATCCACCTTTGTAAGAAACGATAGAATTGTGTAAGTGCAAACAAGAAACCTTTAGCATATTCGTTTAATGCACGGTGGAGATTTCATATTGTAAACGGATTTGGTAATTTCCTTGTTGTTTGGAATCTCGACTGTCGGGTGAATATATCTAACGAGTGTATTTAAGTCAATGATCTTAGAATTTAATTTACATAAAATAAAACGCACGGTGGCTGATAAGGGACATGAAAAATAACATGATTTATTCTTTCTAAAATATTTACCCAAGTCCTTTAACGTCCTACTTTTCTGCTCCTAAACTGAGCTAATGAAGACGGGTATACACTATACAGTGTGCTATTGGGAAAATTGTACCCGGGAAGCGGCACTACGGCCTACTCTTATATCGAATTCCGACTGCCAAGGGATTTTTACGTGTACGCCAATGTGTACACGGGACCTCGGTTTTTGTCATATGCAAACGACAAGACAACTGTCCTTACCAGGCCGTCCGTCCTGTATCACTGACAATTTTTCCGGCCAAGGCAATGAATTTACACCAGGCTAGCGAGTCAGCATCTAACCCACTTTGCCACCGTGGCTCCGGGGTAGAATAGTAGGACGTTAGTTAAACCCCCATTTCACTTCATTTCAATGTGTTCCACGGGCAGATCTCGATTAAGATTGTATCTAACAAATAACGTGGGTGGAAATTAAAATTGAATTGGGTGAAAATTATAAAACAAAATAGGTTGTCAGGCAACGAAACATACGCCCACACAGCAGCTAAATCGTCCGGGTAGTCAACAAGAGTTGTCGCATATTAATTTATTATCAGAAAATCATTAGAATTTGTTTGGTTTTTATAAAGTTCTGCCCCATGCTAAATTACCATGTAACGGTGATATAATCAAACGGTTTTTTAAATCGGATAATAATTTTGACCTCCAGAGGGACCATAAGCTAAAAAGGGCGATTTTTCGGACAATCAAGGGTCATAATTCAGGAAGTTACGATTCGATGGGCCCAAATATCGAAAGGGACCAAGATCTTTGGGTTATAAACATACATGTCAAGTTTCATCAAAATCGGTTCCCAATTGTGACCTCTATAGGGTCCACAGGCGGAAAACGTGATTTTTCGTACAATCAGGGGCCATAATTCACGAAGTTTCGATCCGATACATGCCGATGTCGAAAGCAGCCGAGATCTTATGGGGATAAACCTACATTTCATGTTTCGTAGAGAGTCGACAAACAAATTGTGGACGGACGGACAGGGGCGACGACAATATACGTCCACATGAAAATGTGGGCGTATAAAAAAACTCAAATTATATCAAAATTTACTTGGGTGAATATTAAAAACAATAGATGATATTATTTTTCATAATAGAGGGGTTTAATTTAGGCTGTGCCTGTTCCCCAATCCCTATTCAGATGCAAATCTGAATAAAAATACTGCTTAAAAAACATATATATTTTTATGTCCCTCATCTGCCACCGTATAAACGTTACTTTTCGGAGATAGTAGCGGTTGTGCTAATATTTACATCGGCCCAGTGTCGGCTACAAAAATAAATTATTAGCTACATTTACGATAACATACTGTTGGAAATCCATATTGACAGACGTAAAATATTGTATTATTTAAAAAGCTGCCCATTGTAGGTCTTTCTTTAGGCCTGAAATGTTATACAATATGTAATTAGATATTAGTAACTTATTCAGAGGCTAGGCTGAATTTTTAATCGCTTAATATTCGGTTCATAGTGGATCAGTTTGACTGAAACTTCAGCTAATTGCCTTTACATTATCTAGAGTTTAATTATTATAGTGAGAACTATCAACTCGTTATCTAATCTCCCATAATGTATCTTTAAGATCCATTATATAAGAATTGGATAGACCTAAAGAACTGAAAGTTCTCGCAATAACATTTTTTTTAATAAAAAAAAACAATAATGGAAAGGGAATAGATTGAAAATTTAAGCCAAATTACTTCATTCTGAGTGGATTTATCGTCGTTTGCAGAACTGTATAGTCTCAATTGCCATTCCTACCGTTGCTACGATTATCCACTTTTAAATTAAATCATTAACTGTCAACCTTATCTAAATGTGTTGAAACTCAAAACCAGACAAATTTCTATAGGGTTGTTTACGGGCCTGACAAGTAAATAAAATAATGTCAAATTAATATAATTTACAGAACATTTGAGGCTAAATGAAAGAACTACATTATTCAGATTAAGCTTTTGAATAATGCATCCTTAACAAAATATAGTTGTTTATATATTTGGAAGAAACTGAACGTGTAGTTACCTGCTGGAATATATATTGTATACTATTTAGAGAAGCTAAAATTAGTATATATTCCTTTCCGGTGGTGTGTATAGTCTCAAAGGCAATGATGGTATTTAAATCGGAAGTGAAGAGGTGGGCCTGGTAATAGGTTACTTGAACACCCTTAGTTGCAACTTTACTCTTGATTTCATCCCCAACCATCGCTATAAAATGTTCGAAATTTTTAAACATTAAAGAGAAAATATTCCGGAAGGATATAACAAGTCACAGCAATGCACAGCTTTTAAATTGTTCATGAAATATTTGAAATGTTTATTTTCTCACCCTTCCGTTACTGTGTTCCAATTTCGTATCCTCTTTCTCATACTGATCCGCAGTGAATATTGGCTTCGCCGCTACAGTCACTGATAAGGATGACATAGACACTACATAATGAGTCAGAAATATTAACTTTTTTTCCTCCGAGTATTAGAAAAATAATTAAAGGTGTCTGAAGTATATCTGGACAAAAAATATTCCATATTTAGCATAACTAGGTACAGAAAATAGTACGCGGAGGCGTAAAATGGGTAAAAAAAAATATAATGCTCCCCGTATGAGTTCATATTACTAGGTTCGTTGTAAACAACGCACACGTGACCATCAATTTGACGTGGTTTTTTTCAGTTTTATTGCTCTTGAAACATTTCGATTATTTTCTTGTTGAACTGAACACCGTTTAGGATTGATTATGGATGCTTCATATATATTGTATTTTTAAACTTGCTTTGTTGGTAAACATTATGTGACGTCACCCATAGAGCTACAGCGATCTGACCTTTTAAAGGTCAGTCATTTTGGACAGAGATAAAAGACGCATGTCGCATTATCTCTGTCAAACAGATTGCCTCTTTCTGTCTAGACTTCTAGCGGTTTAATAGGCAATATCTAGTTCGGGCCAGGGCAGAGAGTGTTTAAGCAATCTGTCACAGATATGTCGGTAGACGAAATGTGTATGTTACAGTCAATTTGTGTAATCAGTCATTTCGCGTAATGACTAAATGAATCAGTCATTCCACGAAGAGTCTGTGAGCACCAGGCAATACGTGTAATGACTGAAAATTTAAGACATTACACGAAATGACTAAAAATCATGGGCATACATTACGAGAAGTGGCTGAAGTACTGTCAAACCACAAAAATTCACTGTAAAACATTTATTGACTTGACATCCAACGTTAAATCATACATTGTAGAATAATATAAATTCCCTCGTAATGAAATATTACTGCCAAATCACATTTTAAAAAAATCCCGACTGGTTCATCACTCAAGTCAAACACGACTGGAGTATTTGAGTTTGATTGTGAAGCATTTGCATCTACTCGTCCCACATCTCTCGGAACCAGCACAATTACACCGGACATACCCCTGTCCACCGCAGCTGGATTCTTTATGCACAGCCTGACGAAGTGCTACCGTCTTTGTATGGTCTACATCAGATTCAGTAAGTAAGTGTACGGGACACAAATCAAACTGATTGCGTAAAAACTTCGCTTTGACACAAATGGTGTACATGTTATTCTCATCGCGGTCGAAGATAATTCATAGAATATTATTAGATCACCACAATCTCTATCTACTAGAGGGATAGGTACAGCTATGTTGTCTCCCACCTGGCTATAGTTCCATTCGACTTCTCTTGACCATCTGCGCAGAGCTGGCACCATTTCTTCCCCATAGGATGTTGTGCGAGCGGGCATCGAGTAAATCGGAGGGACTATTCCCCTGTTCAATTTGGCTAGCTGGAGGTTCAAAGTCAAAATCGAGACTGGTAGTTTGTGTCGGTTCCTGAATGGTAGTTTGTGACGGTGCTGACTGGTAGTTAGTATCGGTTTCGGACTGAAAGTTTGTGACGGTACCTGGCTGGTAGTTTGCGTTGGAATTAAAATTTTCTTGCAAACTTCATATTTCTTGTAAGCTCGGCTTTAAACTGATTTTCGTAAGATTCTGCCAGGATGATATCAAGTAAATTTGTTCAATGGAATTTAGTAATTGAACTGGAAAATACTGGTCACAATTCTATGGAATACAATTACATCTCATTACTGAAATATGTTTCGACTAGGCTTCTCTAATCACTATCAAGCAATGATAAAATTATATAACAGGACAACATAAACATGTAAACAACAATACTTGGTTAATGCTGACCAACCAGAGACACCCTTCCAATAACCCTGAAGGAAACCTAACTTACTTAAATGTAATTATTGAAAGTGATTAAGGGTGATAAGGATAATGCTAATATTAATAACAGCATCCAATATGACACTACAAACCGTCAATGGTCCCCTAAAGACCGGATAATTAAATCAGTGATTAGTATTTACTCCAGATGCTATAGCGATTCCTTCAAATTGAAATGACATTATTCATCTATTAAACCGGCAATGGGGCCTTCCATTAAACTACAAACAGGTTATTAGAAGGGCAGGATTCAAACTTAAAAGTTCATTAAATTTCTATAAAACCACCACTCTACTGACCTAATGCCCAGAAAAGCGAAATAACTAATGTATTTGGTCTACACATATTGCCTGATTTGCAAAATCCGCAATCAGGCATTATGTGTAGAAAAAGGGTAGGAATTTTAGTCATTTCGTGTAATGTCTGGAATTTTCGGTCATTACACGTATTGCCTGGTGCTCACAGGCTCTTCGTGAAATGATTGATTCATTTAGTCATTACGCGAAATGACTGATTACACAGATTGACAGATTGATCGTAACATGTACATTTGTTTTCAAGTCTTATGAAGCGCAGAATATAATCTTTGACACATCAAGGCCATCTTTATGGTCCTCAAATACGTTTCCACCATTTGACAAAACAAATTCGCAAAACCTAAAAAGTAAATAAATAAGATAGCTACCTTCGCGGAAATTTAGATGGATGCTAGTTATTAGAGCCGAGGCTTAGGGCTAGTGTTTAAAACATCTATGACCGTTACGTTGGTGGCCGAAACGTCGGACATTCGTACAATCTTAGGATCGCATAGTTAACGGACCGATTCTTAATTAATTACTCATACCTCAAATTTGTCGGCGATATCACTTTGGTGGAAGAAGACGTTAAATAAAGCTATTTCACACAATTTGTAGCACCATCCCCTGTTCACATTTGTCAAATCTGGCGTCTAGAGTCTAAGTCTTACCATGCCCAAACTTCGCCATGGCTGCATTTTTCAATTATTATTTTCATACATGGCATTGAATCCATTTTGAATCCATTTTGATCTGAACATTATTGTGATTACTCATTTAACTAATCACATTTAATATGAAGATGGACAAGTGGACTATCGCTGGGAATGTGGTCTATATGCGCCAGTTGATAAAGACTTGTGCCAGGCGACTGCAGATCCCCCCCCCCTTTTTTGTATATTCCTGAAGCAATGGCCCGAGAAAATCCTCTCTGGCCATTGCTGGAATAGCGTCTGTTTCTTGAACTTATACGGGAGTGTTTCCGTTCAATGAAAGCTCTCACTTAAGTACAGCAACATGACAGTCCTTCGTTTAATCTGGGTCTTCCCTAAGACTTTGGGCAGTGATTTAAGGTATTAAAAACGGTGAAAGTATGTTCGTTTCCAAACAGTATTGTTTATATTTCATTCGACTTGATATCCTCCTTTGTCACGCAATTAGTTTTACTGCAGTATTCTGTTATGCACGGGTTAATTGGACATAATAAAACCGTGAGCCATGACGTAACATTATGTAAACATATTTGGTCCAATATTGGCACTTGTTTTAAATGTAAAGCTTTTGTAGGGCAGCTAGTGATTGGTTGGTAGTCGAACTAATGACCAATCAAAATTTAAAACAACAATATCCACTCATAATAGCAGTGTGTAGTGGGATTACCTCTAATCAAATGAAACGCTGCGCGGAGTATGCCTTTTTCGTGACTCCTGCCCTTCACATATTTGCAAAAAGCTTAACCATTGTCTGTCTGAGGCTAAATATAAGTACGGAGTTAAAACTAGGGATGTCACAATGAGAACAAATTTTGGGGTCAGGTTGTTTCTGTGGCAAAATTTGTCACTGAAGACGATTCTGAGATTATTTCACTTCTGTGACGTCATTTTCGGTTGGGGTTTGCCTGATTTCCAAAATGGCCGCTAAAATTTGACGCAAAATGAATTTTCAGATAAGATGGGTGATTATTACACAAGGTATGGCTTGTAATATATCATTTATTAGGTTTTTGTAGTAATTAAACTGAGAAATAACCTCTGAAACTAGTTTCCCTAAATCCAAGATGGCGGAAATTCAAAATGGCGGCCAAAATTTACCGAAAATGGCTGATTTGTCGGATAAAAGTCATTTCACTATTTGATATGGTTTGTAATATGTTATTTTAAGGGTCTTCAATGTCATTGAACTTAAAATCAATCCAAACAAAAGAGTTTTCCCAAATCCAAGATGGCGGAAATGCAAAATGGCGGCCAAAATGTACTCAAATGGCCGATCAAAGTCATTTCACTGCTTAATTTTGGTTTATAATATGTAATATTAAAGGATTTTCAGTGTCACTGAACTTAAAATTAATACAAATATAAAGAGCTTCCAAAATCAAAGATGGCGGTAATTCAAAATGGCGTCCAGAATTTACCTAAGATGGTCAATTTTTCGGATAATTGTCATTTTTAAGTTTGATATTGCTTGTGATATGCGGTTTAAAGGGATTTCTGTGTCAATGAACTTAAATACAACCTGAAAAGAAAAGTTTCCAAAATCCAAGATGGTTGAAAATCCAAAATGGTGACCAGAATTTACCTAAAATGAACGATTTTTCAGATAATCGTAATTTTTTCGGTTTTGTATGGCTTGTAATAATGTCCTTTGTTAGTCTTTCAAAGTCAATGAACTTTAAAATAACCTCAAAAATGAATTTTGAAAATGAATATTACATCAAAAATGAATTTTGAAAATGAATATTGCATGGTTAAAAAACAAAATGTCGACCAGAATGTCATTTTTTCGGTTTTGTATGGAATAATGTCCTTTAAAAGGTTTTCATAGTCAATGAACTTTAAAATAACATCAAAAATGAATTTTGAAATTGAATATTGCGTCAAAAATGAATTTTGATGATGGTAGATGCTTGCTTTATTATAAAACGGGACAATCGTGAATTGTCGTCTTGGATTGGCTTGTAATAGCAAAGAGTAGTAGTTATTTTGATGGTAACTAGATTTGTTATACTGGATCTCGCACAAACAAGATTTAATATTTCAGTGAAGCATATATATCAAGTTGTTAAGAACTTATCAATAGTTTATTCAGAAATGGTTCGAAACAGTGGTGTAGTGAGTAAGACTCGCTAAGAACGAGGTCCTTGGATTTTCCAGTGTGGTTTCTCCTAATCAGGATGCAGCATGGGGGTTTCTCAAGGAACCAGGTTTATGTGTACACTTTGGCGTGAACATAAATTAAAACCAAGACAGTTGGAATTCGAAATAAGAGTAAACAACAGCACCACTGTCTGTGCCAATTTTCTTTATAGGACAATGCTTGGCGATTAGCAATATTCATTAACTTTGTTAGAACAGAGTAGTAAAACATTAAACCCCATTGCATTATTTCTGGTTCAGAAGACTTATGTCTGCAAACCGTTTGTGGTATCATCTAGGGATTCATATTTGTCAGTTATGTATTTCAAAAAAGGAAATGTGCAAAAAGAATCATCGAAATCTCTGTGTCCGGCAACTTTTGTGGTATAGTCTAAATATGGTATCCGCAGATCATTTTTGTCTGTAATGTATTGCACACCAAGTTCTAAGTTTAAAAATAATCATCACGATTTCCTCTTTTCTAATGTGTTATTCTTACATGTATAACTTGTTATGAAATACCTCACTGACGAAAATGGCATGTGTATACCACATCTCATCTTCAATAGAAGGCTTGATCTCGCCTTAACAACGTACATCTTGTAAAACTCTTGGACGTTGCTTAAGAAACATGACCACATCTAGACAATACCACAAAAGTTACCGGATACAGAGGGTCGGATTAACCAGGTATTTTCTCCAAAGAATGTGTCAACTCTTAACATTATCATTAGCATTAACATTATCATTAGCATTAAACTACATTTACTGTGTTTTAAGTGACTCTGAAAAACTTAATAGATGACATATTGCAAGCCATATCAAACAGAAAATTGACGATATCTTAAAAAATTATCATTTGAAGGAAATTCTGGTCGCCATTTTGAATTTCCGCCATCTTGGATTTTTGAAACTCATTTTTTTATATTGATTATAAGTTCAATGACATTGAAAAACCTCAAAATAACATATTACAAACCATATCAAACAGTGAAATTACTTTTAGCTGACAAATAGGCCATTTTAGATAAATTTTGGTCGCCATTTTGAATGGCTGCCATCTTGGATTTTGGAAACTCTTTTTTTCTTTAGATTAATTTTAAGTTCAGTGACACTGAATACCCTTCAAATTACATATTACAAACGAAATCAAACAGTGAAATGACCCTAATCTGACAAATCGGCCATTTTAGGTAAATTTTGGCCGCCATTTTGAATTTCCGCCATCTTGGATTTTGAAACACTAGTTTTAGAGATCATTTTTCAGTTCAATTACAAAAAACCCCATATATTTGATATATTACAAGCCATTTCTTGCGTCATAATCACCCATCCTATCTGGAAATTCATTTTTCGTCAAATTTTGGCGGCCATTTTGGAAATGAGACAAACCCCTACCGAAAATGACGTCATAGATATTTTTTTTTTCAAAATTCGTGTTCAGCTAGCAATTTCGCCTCTGGTAATTGCTGGACTGAAATGATTTGTAAAAAAAATGTCTTATTGTGACACCCCTATTAAAACGCGTCGGAATAGTTTGTTTAATCAGTAAACTTAGTAGACCAATAAGTTATTATTTCTTCGGGAACATAATAAATAAATCGACGGAAATAATATAGCAATTGGAAGCAAATTGGTCAGCCCCGGATTGTGACTGCAAAGTAGTTGTACTTACCATAATGATCCTCAACCATTAATACCAAATGATCTAAATTTGGTATCATTTCTATAACACTGAAAACGGCATCACTTATACTAAATTCATTAATTGGTCTTGTATTAAAAGATATCCCAGTAAGAGAAACAATCGTCTTATTGTTTTGTCCAAATTCACTATCACACCAATCGTTTTCTGTATCGGGTATATACGCCGTTATAAAACTTGCTGCCCGTGAGTTCAACAGTAAAGACTGAATATAAAATATATGAAAATCTTTTTGTAGAGCATTATTAACTTCATCTGTTATCACCAACACATCAAATTTCTGACCAGCTATCAAATGTGCTGTAAACAAAATTTAAAGACCGAAATGAGATATTGTCTGAAAAATGCAAATGACAATCGCGCTTTAAGGATAACCATAATCGATGTGCATGTAGTAACGACTTGAATTTGTCACAGGGGACTAATCCCAATTGTTCATAAAATGTAAAGCATATCGGTTCTTGGATGCATAATGCTCACCATTAAAATCGTGCAGTAATAAAAAATCGAATATTTACGTCACTTGCTTTTATCTTATGAGAAAAATTTAAAATCTTTACCCTCTCTATATAATAAGAGTTGATAAGCAGCCTGTACGACAACGGAGTAAACTGTTAAGTTTATTTGACCATTACACGTGATCTGTAAGGTTGTTCTTGAAACAGGCGGTGGCACATCAGATACTGACAGTGTACCTTAATATAGAAAAAAAGTGTCATAATTGATAGACTCTTGAGAATCACAGAAGCTTTATTTTCTCCTTGGCGTTTGTAAGTTTAAACATACATTATGCAAGAGCTAAATCTGCCTATTGCCTGTCTTTCTTTAAGTCTGAAATGTTATCTAAATTAGACATTAATTAACCTGACGTACATCTGTATTCTACAGGGCAAAATCACAACATATGTATTACTTAAGAGTTCATTGTTATTTCATAGAGGCTTTTACATTCCTTTGTTTAAATCCATGATTTCCCGCCATTATTTTAAATATTTTACGGGCATCAATTTGTATTTGTGAATGCAGCTACAACAGTCTGATTCAATGGTTGGAATTCAGAGTCGGATTTGGGTTACAAATCCATGGGATACTTTTGGAGTCGCTTACATGGGCTTGAATAGCAGAAATCACATTTGCGGTGGTTAAATTTTCAATATTTTCTCCGGGAGGGTAAGACGCCCAAACCCAGCGACAATTGATTGGTTGTTTGGAATTCGGGTCAGCCAGGTAGGCTATATAGGAACAAATTGAAGTTGCTGTATTCACAATCTGGAATAGCAGGAAAATGCGTTAAATTTTAAAAAATTTCTCCCAACTTCGTGGACTGTAAACGATTGGGCTGTATTAGACCGCGTTGACATTGCTTTGTTCGCGGGATGAATTAATCACAGGAAAACGTAAATTTTCCTAAATTTTCTTTTAAGGGGGTGGGGGTCGCCTCTCGAGGAAGACTAGCACCCGAATTTTTTTCTGGCATTTCGGGTTCTACCCCTAACTGTCATCGAGCCCGTTCGCCTATGCGTGTACATTGATTATTTCTTTCTAAAATGTAAATACATGTAGCTATATCTGACAGGGAGAGGGGTTTACTATAGGCTATACCTGTTCCCCAATCCCTATTCAGATACAAATCTGAATAAAAATATTGCTTATAATATTTAGTCACTAGATCTCTTCTACAGTACCTTGTAAAATCCCGCATTGATAATTTTAATTCTTTTTAGCTGATACACCACATAAACCTACACAAACCTGCTCGTCTTTTAACTTCTAATTATATTATTAGTATCATTATTACAGCATATTCATAGTATGCCCTTTCATATAACATATTCAGGGGCACTTTACAAAGTGCCAAAAGTTATCATAAACAAGCAAACAATGAGGCTGATGTCCCCCGCCGAAATCCACAAATAAATAGATGACACATTTATTTTTTGCAAAAGTATGGAGCAATCAAACTATACACTAAGTTTCATCACTCTCTATCAGACAGAATCAAGATTATCTTGTCCCAAAGCACCGACCAATGAAATTGATTAGCTCTGCTTAGCTTCAGCCCGAAATGTTAATCATTGAACTCAGTCAAGACATTCACCTAATGAACATTTACACCAAGTTTAAACATTCTACCTCAATTAAAAGCAGAGTTGTTATGTTCCAAAGTCTTGACCAATCTAATTGCACATTGCTCCTTAGCCTAAGCAGAAAATTATCACTTTCAAACTTAGCCAAGGTAATGATATAATGGATCTATATTCTGAGTTTCATCGCTCTCACTTTATTATAACCCAAGTTACCGTGTCCAAAATCATCAACCAATGGATTGCTTATCATCATTGAACTCCATCAAGGCATTCACCTACTGAATGCCTACACCAAGTCTGAGAGTTATTGTGTCCTAAAGAGTGTGACGGACAGACAGACAGACGGGGACGAACTCATTTTAATATTCTCCCACTTTCTTCCAAAGGCAGGGGACAATAAACAACAAGATTATGGACATGTTAAAGATTGTATATAGAGACAGTTAAAAGCCTGATTAATACATGTGTTTTAAGTTGTGTTTTAAAACACCTAGAGATGAGCAATATCTTAAACTAAATGGGATATTATTCTATGACTAAATGAGTGCTGACCATAAGAGACTAGTTGAACAGTTTTGAGCTTTTATAATAGTCTATCTGATGTAGGTAAGATCCGAGAGGTAAACAGGAGCTAAATTATTTAAACATTTAAAAGTAAGTAATACAATCTTAAAATCAATTCGATATTTAACAGGTAACCAGCGTAAATTATATAAAACAGGAGTTATGTGCAGTATTCATGCAGTATTCACCTATACTGATCATATCACTCCTGTACTTTTCAATTTTCACACTGGATCCTAGCTTCTGTTACGATAGCTTTTAAGATTGCATTCACTGAAAAATGTGTAAATAACCTAGCTCCACCACATCTGACTGGATTGGTACATTTGTATAAACCCTGTTTATGATCAGGAAATGATACCCAATTCCCGATTTAAAACGAACTAGAGCAAATCCGAGCTTAGAATAAGGTCTGGAATTTTAACCCGTGTATCAAATAGTTAGGGGTAGAACATGTAAGGCTTACAAGTAAATTGTTGTCTTAGTACAATTTGGCGTGAATGTAAAACATCCCCTAACAGCTGTAAGTACGTGGCAATGCAGATTTCCATACCATTGTAAACACGGCAATATTACAATCGAACACGACTACAAACTTAATTTTCCCTATCCGTTATATTTAATTGAATGTACATCCTTGCGTTATAATTTCTGAAAGCTAATATTGTTATAGTATAGCGTAGCAACAAATTGCTATATATCCAATTAGTCCCATTTCTATTTTAACAAAAGAAAGCTTTATGCGTCATGACAACGTCAATAGTTCTTTAACATGTATTGATGATTGTACTTTACAGCTGATAATATAAATAAATGTAAGGGTGAAATAAATCGGTAAATACGTACATTTCTATTTCTGTTATTAACAAAGTATCAATTATAAATTTTCTAAATTACGGTTTACATACTGCAGCATATTCGTGTATACAACATCACACCATGAATCACCGATAAATCGCATTAAATTGAAGAAAAAACAAACCAATCTGTTAATTTTCATGCCCCCAACTCTATTTTTTCATCATGAAGAAGTATTATGTAGCCTCTACCATCGACCCGGGCGTCTGTTTATTGACACTCTATGAGTCATAAATATTATACGATTTTAACGAAGCGTGAAATATAGGTTTATATCCCGCGGGGGGGGGGGGGGGGGGGGTAAGTGTGTAAGACGCTGACTTGCTAGCCTGGAGATCGGGTGTTCGATCTCTGCATTGACCAAGAAAGTACATCCGGATTTTCCGGCATTGGTTTTCTCCTTGTCAGTGATGCAGAACGGAGGGCCTGACAAGGACAGGTGTCTAGTCGGTCGGATGGGACAAAAAACCGATGTCCCGTGTACACATTGACGTGCACGTAAAAATCCCTTGGCAGTTGGAATTCGATATGAGAGTAGGCCGCAGTGCCGCTGTCCGGGCAAAATTTCCCTCATAACACACTGTATGGCTTTATGCCCGTCTTCATTAACCCAGTTCGAATCAGAACAGCAGGACGTTAAACCCCATTTCATTTCATTTTATATCCCAAAAATGTCGGCTGCTTTCAATACTGGCACGAATCGGACCGTACTTTCATAGGGACGTATTATGCCGTCGCACTTGTCTGTCCGGACGTCGCTCTACAATTTGTTTGTGGACACTCTACAGGTCACCAAAGGCCGTGCCTTCATGGATTGTTGTCCCTGACTATGCGAAATATCGTGTTTTAGCTAGTGGACCCTCTATATAAAGCAATTTGTTTTTATGCGCCCACATTATGCCGTCACCCCTGTCGGTCCGGATGTTGGTCCACAATTTGTTTGTGGACACTCTACCGGTCACAAATTTTATCCGATTTTGACTTGAAATATAGATCATCTATCTCCCAAAGATCTCGCTTCCTATCGATATTGGTATGTATAAAACCATAACTTCATTGATTATGGCCGATGATTGTACGAAAAATCATGTCTTTAGCTTGTAGATACTCCAGAGGTCACAATTTTCACCCGATTTTGATGAAACTTGAAATGCAGGTTTTTTACTCAAAGATCTTGGTTCCTTTCGATATCAAGGTTGTGGAACCTCTAGAGGTAACAATTTTAATCCGATTTCGATGAAGCGCATGTTTAAATCCCAAATATACTATTCAAAAAAAGTAGGGGATATTTGATTTTCAGAAAGCAATGTTCCCACTGTGCATTTATGGAAGCCAGGACACATTAAGTAGGCGAATTACTTTTTACGTATACCACATAAAGCAATGACCCTATGGTTGTTGGGAAATTCTTTCTGGAATATTTCATGATTCTCTTGGTAACCCTTTATATCTAAACATTTTCCTGATTGTATGTTGAACTCTTTGAAACTGGCCATGTCGGCTATAAAATGTACTTCTAGTACTTAACCTTAAAGGACAATATTCGTGTCGGTTGGAAGAACAACAGTTGTTATATACTATTCAAAAAAAGTAGGGGATATTTGATTTTTAAGTGTTATTAAAGTCACCTAATGAAAGTGACGAAGAAACAAAATGAAATGAAGTTCACATTCATCGATTTATTCCAAATGATCGTTAGACTAAGTAAGGCACAGACTGGCCATTATAAGGGTAAAATGATACCCGGGGTCAAACAGCAAAGTTACCACAGCATCACAACAAAGTCAGTAACGGGTAAATCCTCCTCTGTTTGCCAAACAAGCATTGATCCGACGTGGCATACTCCTAATGAGACGTCTAAGATCATTTTGGTCCAGATTGTCCCATTCCTGTTGCAACGCAGCAGCAAGTTCTTGGACATTGGCAGGACGTTGTTGACGTTGACGTAACCTCTGTCTCGATGGGGGAGAGGTCGGGACTCGGTGCTGGCCAAGGTAATGTGGTGATGTTCTGTTGTTGGAGGTAATCTGTAACGATCCTGGCCCTGTGACATCTTGCGTTGTCATCCTGGAAGATGAAACGGCGGCCATGACGTCGTGCGAACGGCACAACATGGACTGCCAAGATGTTGTCCCGGTAGTACTGGCCTGTAACACGCCCTGCAACAACATGTAAAGCCGTTCTTCCAGCAACAGTGATGCCTCCCCACACCATCAATCAGAACCACCCCCAAATCGATCATGTCTGATGACGTTTCGACGACGCCACACCCTCCTACGTCTGTCCAAAAAATCAACAGTGAACCTTGACTCATCTGAAAACATCACATTGCTCCAGCGTCGATTATCCCAGTGTTGACGATCCCTACACCAACGACGTCTTGTCTGAATGTGATGATCTCTCAAACAAGGGATAACGCGAGGACGTCGGGCGCGAAGGTGACCCCTATGCAGTCGATTCCGAATCGTCTGGCCACTCACTCTCACACCAGTGTCTGTTTGAAGACGAGCGCTGATCTGATTTGCTGTGATGACACGATTTCTCAAGGCCAAGGTACGGATAAATCGATCCTGGGCTTGAGTTGTCGACCTGAGCGTGGTCTGTCCTGTGCAGATTGTGTATCACGGTATCTGGACCATAGCCTGCTTATGACAGACTAAGAAACATTCATTGTCCGCGCCACAACCGCCTGTGTTGTGCCGATCTGTAGCATGCCAAGGGCACGTAACCTTTCATTTTGGGTAAGCCGACGCATATCAAAATTTGTTTTCTGGTCACTAAAACAATTAAATTGATGTTTCCACCCTGGAATTCAATGCCACAATGACTGTAACATTCAAAGTCAGAGTCGTGCAAATCTTGGGTTGGACCCCCATGATGATCCCAAGCATCACCTGCATTCCATGCGGTAGCTATTGGTGCGTTTGGGCGTCACATGTAACTGGAAATGTTTCTTTTGTTAGGTTCTATAGTGACTTTTTTCGTAGTCATTTGCATATTTTAGTATTATACCCCCAGAATCAAATATCCCCTACTTTTTTTGAATAGTATATATGGGCTCCTGTAGATGTTCGCGCATATCGGGTCTTATCTTCTTGTATTATGGCTTCCGATTCCACGACAAAATGTGTTTTTAGTTTGTTGTAGGTCACAATTATTATCCGATTTAAAACCAAAACGCATATTAGATTATCGTTACATCGTAATTTTGGGTGAGTTCGAATTTCGTGAAAAATTGAACCAAAACTGCTGGACAAAATGGTCGCCCTCATACGCAAATAGTGTAAACATCTGTAATATCAAGGTTGTAGACCCGCCAGAGGCAACAATTTTGATCCGATTGTTTATGCCACTTGAATAATATGTTTATAACCCAAAGATCCCGGTTCCTATCCGATCGTAACTTCATGAACTATGGCCCTTGATTGTAGAAGTCACATTTCATATCCGATTAAAAAGATAGGCTGGCACTGGCAGGCAGGATACGCCCACATTTTTGAGAGATGGATAGAGAACAAGCAATACCGAAAGTGATTTTTCCTACATCATTAAGTCCTGTATTTCATACTGTATTGGGAGCAGCCATTTTGTTGGTCAGTTCCAGTCCGATATTCATGAAATTCGAAGCCGACAATGATTATGGTGTGACGGTACACAACCTAGAAATGTTACTTCTCGTCAAAATCGGATAAGAATTGTGACCTGTATAGAGTCCACAACCATGATATACCATATTTTTACACTATTCGTGTACAAAAGGCGACCATTTTGTCCGGCAAATTTGGTACGATTTTCACGAAATTCGAACTCAACCTTCCTTACGGTGCAACAGTAATATAATCAGAGTTTTTTTAAAATCAGATAATAATTGTTCGAGAGATAGACAGAGAACAAGCAATACCGAAAGTGATTTTTCCTACAATCAAAGGCCATAATTCATTAAGTTACAATTTGATATGCGCAAATATCGAAAAGAATAAAGATCTTTAGGTTATAAACAAGCATTTCAGGTTTCATCAAAATCGAATTAAAATTGTGACCTCTACAGGGTCCACAACTTTGATATACCATATTTTTACACTGTTCGCGTACAAACGGCGGCCATTTTTTCTGGCAATTATGGTCTGATTTTCTTGATATTCTAACTCAACCTTCCGTAGGGTGTAACGGTGATAGAGTCAAACGTTTTTTTTAAATCGGATAATAATTGTGACCTCCAGAGGGACCATAGGCGATTTTTCGGACAATCAGGGGCAATAATTCAGGAAGTTACGATCCGATATGCACAAATAACGAAAGGAACCAAGATCTTTGGGTTATAACCATGCATTTCAAGTTTCATCAAAATTGAATTAAAATTGTGACCTCTACAGGATCCACAACCATGATATACAATTTTTTAACAGTATTCGCTTACAAACGGCGGCCATTTTGTATGGCAATTTTGGTCCGATTTTCCCGAAAGTCGAACTCAACCTTCCTTAGGGTGTAACGGTAATATAATCAACCGTTTTTTTCAATCGGATAATAATTGTGACCTCCAGAGGGGCCACAAGCTAAGAAAAGGCGATTTTGCGTATAATCAGGGGCCATAATTCAGGAAGTTACGATCCGATATGCGCAAATATCAAAAGGAACCAAGATCTTTGGGTTATAACCATGAATTTCAAGTTTCATCAAAATCGAATTAAAATTGTGACCTCCACAGGGTCCACAACCTTGATATACCATTTTTAAACAGTATTCGCGTACAAACGGCGGCCATTTTGTATGGCAATTTTGGTCCGATTTTCCCGAAATTCGAACTCAACCTTCCTTATGGTGTAACGGTGATATAATTAAATCGGATAATAATTGTGACCTCCAGAGGGACCACAAGCTAAAAAGGGTGATTTTCGGACAATCAGGGGCCATAATTCAGGAAATTACATTCCGATAGCGGCAAATATCGAAAGGAATCAAGATCTTTGGGTTACAAACATGCATGTCAAGTTTCATCAAAATCGGTTCAAAATTGTGACCTCTATAGGGTCCACAAGCTAAAAACGTGATTTTTCGTACAATCAGGGGCCATAATCCATGAAGTTTTGATCCGATACATGCCAATATCGAAAGCAGCCGAGATCTTTGGGGAATAAACCTATATTTAAAGTTTCGTCAAAATCGGATAAGAATTGTGACCTGTAGAGAGTCCACAAACAAATTGTGGAATGACGGACGGACGTCCGGACGGACAGGGGCGACGACAATATACGTACACATAAAAATGTGGGCGTATAAAAAACATGTGAATATATCACCGTTACACACTAAGATCTTGGTTCCTTTTGATAATCGCACATATCCAAACGTACCTTCCTGTATTATGGCCCGATTGATCGAAAAAAATCGAATTTGTCGCTTGAGGATCCTTTAGAGTCACAATGTTTTTCTGATTTTAAAAAGCGTTTAAATATATCACCATTCCACCAGCCGCTGGTTGATTTTAAAAACCGCCCCAATATATCCTCGATACATCATAATCATGATTGAATTCCATTTTCCTGAAAATCGGATCGAAACATTCCGACAAAGGATCGAAGATCTTGAGTGAGGTTGATCTTGGTGTACATCAAACCCCCCTGCCTTACGTAAAATAATTATGTACAAAGGTTGTGGATCTTTAGATGCCACCATTTTTTGGACGATTCATATTACACTTGTCACATTATGTTTGGTTTAAAGCAATGGAATAACGCATGAGGGGACGAACCTCGTTGATAATCAGTGTTTCGCGACCTTTTATTCTATAGTGATGGCAAACGCACATTGATATAAATATGAACTCTGCTTTCAGGATCATAAACGAAAAGCTGATTACAGAGTATCTAAACCTCTAACCTTTCGATACATTGATGACGTACACACCTATCACTGATAACGGAACTTATAAAAGTGAAATATATCACTCAGAACTAATATTAAATAAATTCTGGATATAAATATAATTGGCAGCAAATGTAATGTCGGTATTTTAGACTTGGCTTTGTAGTGGTATTCACTTCACAGGCATTACGATTTTTCTACAATATGTAACGTTAAAGAGAAATTCCTTTCTAGAATAAAATCTTAGGTACATTGCGGAACACAATAACGCATTTAAAAAGAAATTTCGAAACTTCCATTTCTTGATCAACATACCTATAAGTATACAACCAACAACATATTGGATAATAATCTAATTTAGAAATTATTTAAAATTTTCATGCGGTTTCCTAGTTCTATCTGGACTATCGCCTTTATATAAATATACATTCATAGTACGATTTCTTCAAGATACCTGCTTTGCATTTCTTTTAGGTGTATTACGTATTCCATTTTGTGCAATCACTTGATTAGTTCCTAAATGGATAGTTTATTTTACTTTTTGGGTTATTCCCCTTTCATTGTGGTGTTTATAAAGGGGATGCCCGATTCACAGTCCAGAACGTCCCGAATCGACAGAATTACAATCGTGTGACGCGGGATTCAGTCCTATCACAGTTCTGCCAGTCCCGACAGCTGAGGTGGAGTGAGTAGAATCGTGACGTATTCCTAGCTAAAAAATATGTTTCAGCTGTCATAATTGGTTGAGATATTTTTTATACAGTCGACACATGATTCTCCTTTTCACTCGATTGACACCAGTTTTGGATTTTAATTCTTGACGTCATTTAACAACCTATCGCCTTCTACGCCACGTCATTCAGTTAGCAGATGACCCTCTTCGAGACAGTTTGAACTTTCTCCATTTGCTTCTTTGTATTCAGTATTTTTTTTTGTTTTTCGCTCTGTTTTGTTGTAAATGGAACAACTTTATAATCAATATACCTCAATTCTTTTGAACACTTATTAATGTTTCTCACTGTAATTTAGACCATACCTTTATGGCTACTTGTATTGGTTTTTTTTTTACTTCAATAGAGTTATACTTACATTCATGTGAGAGAACGAACCATATCGATATAAAGCATACCGCAACGTTGCGTCCTTTGCTGAAATGTTCTTCTTGTAATAAAGGCTACAGTTTTTATCGGATATATTATATTTCAAATTTGGTGTGCAGCATCGGGGAAAAACCTTGTGTTAGTCAGCGTTCTGTTCCGAAGTCAAACCGTCCTTTCCCGAAAACACCGTGAACGCGATAGATGCTACATCTTTAACATATTTATTCCTATTTCGATGTGCAGCATTTGAACAATGAGAGGTTAAATCCTATTTTTCCCGTTCATCTATTGCTAAATATGGCAACCGCTTGTTTTAGTTATAAAGCTAGCGGTATCGAACCCACAAAAAAAATTGTTTTGAAGAGAGCCTTGATTTTTTAAAAAAGTTTACGTGAAACATTGGGGTCGCAGGAGGACATATTCCATCGATTCCAAGGTCAACTTTCCGCGACCTTCAGTTCTAGAGTTACCTCACGCGACGGGAGCTATAGACACTGATGAGATATTTAAGACAATCATTTGATGTATGATCACAAAAAAATAGATGTCTTTATAATTTGATTTTCGTTCGACTGTGAATAAAAACCTTGTTGAGATATGATCAGCTGTCTGCACAGCTAGCTTAAAATGAACATGGAAATTAATAAACAAACGGATTTACAGAATATGAAGTTAACCGTATAGGGGTTGTTTCATCACTCCATATCAAACAAATTCAATTCAATACTTTTTTGACTGTAATGGAAGAGGGGAAAGCTTCCAGAGGTTAACATTGCTGTACTGTTGGTTTAAATTACACTGAAAAATCGCTGACAAAATAATATATTCTACTCACTCACCTATCTTGATGGAAAATATGTATCCTCTAAAGATTGCAGACCCAATAAAAAGCAGCATCAATAAAGTAGAGAGAATTTCCATCATTCCGTCCCAGGAAGATCATTTACACGTAGTGTTCAAACAAGACACCGTGATTAACCACACACGAATCGACAGAAAGTTCATAAAAAATAATCGATATCCATGAACGTATAATATAGCCAATTAAAAACTGCGATCAGATGAACTAAATAATAATAATAAACCTTCTCGTCATATTATGTCCTTTAAAATTAAACATACATTATGGAAGAGCGAAAACTGACTTTTGTCGGTCTTCATTTGAGCCTCAGATGTCATAGAAATTATAAATTACATCTTTATTTAAACAACAAGCCCAAAATGAACTCTGTAGACCCACGGGTGGCTTGGATTGGGCTCGGATTAAAACAGGATTTCGTCGACTGATTTAATCACTATGACGTCGTGGGTGGGGTTTCTCCGTGACGGTGACGTCATCATACTTCCGGGAATTATTCATAAAAGATAGTGATGACCGAAGCTATACACAAGCTTCACTAGATGGAGATCCTCACTAGATACCGTTTAAACATTACTTGATGATCGAGACTATGTAGGTGGAGTTAACGCCTGTCAATCAACAATCGGCCATAGTGGAAAAGGGTGTCGATACCATTTCTAGTAAAAAATTATAGTGGTAACAACTTTGTTCAGGATAAAGTAATTTGACTGCAATTTTCAATATATTCTTGTTTCAACATCTATATTTGAACTTTTATAGCAAGAATGGCTAACTCCTTGTCAAAATCTCCCATAATGTATCTTTAAGTAGTAAACATGGACAAAAGAAAAAAAAAAAAAAAAAATGAAGACAACTTTCTAATCTAGTTTAATATATTTGAAAATCAAAAGCTGATTGCCTAAAACCTGCAATACACCAGAGTGAAAACAAAACGTTCAAAAAGAGGCACGTTATTCCGGTATTTACTGACAAATATACAATTAGTGCCATAATTCTTCACATGTTACGAGCTTTAATTAAGTCGGGGATATATCAACATCTCCTTATTTTAATGGTTAATATAATAGGATTTAAATGATATTTATTATCTTTTGTTCGTTGTTGTAACCTCTTTGTCTATTTGATAGCAGAAAGCAGGCGACGGGGGGGAGGAGTCGTGTAGAATAGATGTAGATTCCCATGATGATGTTGCCTAGTAATTACTAGATACTCATATATGTACGAATATTTTAAAATTTGTTCCTTCACGGTTATAATACAGAATTGAAAACTACAGCAACGGTTGAATCATATTTACCCTATGTTAAACAAAAGAACAATGGAGAAATCAGACTAATGCGTTATTGAACATTTCTTACGGCATAATACATGCTGAGATGCGACAAAATCAGAATTTCTCGGTTGGTACACTGGTAAAGTGTGCCATACGACCATACACATTTTCCGTACGGCTCAGAAAGGGAATTATTTGATAGCTGATGTATTGAAAAACCTGTAACTGTTTATTGTTTAGTTAAAGGGCTAAATCGCTATTCTTTGACTCCTAAACATGGATACAAATAATTATAATAATGCATTGTGAATGTATATAAACTGATTTACATCCAATCGGGTCTGCTTATACTGTTACTTATAATCAGTTATGTTCGGAAAAATACGCAGAGTGCCAAATTGAATGTCCGTCTTTGCATTCCAATGTACGGCGTTAATATTCTCCCGATTGGTACGTTAAGCCTCGTTCTTCGAGTCGCTTCGTTACAAATCGCACTCGATTCGTGTGTCAATTTTAAAATTTTCATTTTGTATTGCCCATAAATTGACAAATAAGTCTGTATCGTAGACTGTAGATGATATCGTATTGAGTTAGTAACTTGCCCCCTCTAAAGGAATCGTTAGTATATCGTTCTGTCAGCTAAAACAAATACAACATTATTTACACAAGTTATCAATTTTGTCTAATATAAATTTGCCCGACTGTACACGTAATTTACTACATGATCAAAAATAATATACACACAATTTATATATGTACATTTTTGGTTGTAAATAGATGTTATAGGTCAATATTTGTTATCGCTGTATAATTTCAGTTCATCCTGTAACTACCATCTGTATAAAAGAAAGCTTGCTAGACATCGAAGCATACATCCACAGTAGCTTAATCGCCAGGATGGTCGACAAGGTTTGTCGCATATTTATTCTTTTGTAGATAATTAGAGGCATTTATTTACAAGACAATTTCACGCAGATCAGGTTACAATGTTCTTAAAAACTGAAACAAGGGCCTTAACTCTGGAAGAATTAACAGATTTTTTCAAATTCGATCGGCTTTTTCGTTTTACTATTTCAAATTATGTATACAAATTTCTTACAGAAATTCAATAGGCTTCGTTTTATTAATTTAAAAAATGCATATAAATTTCAAACAGATAGGATGATATCTTTCATCATCCGAGCGTTCAAAAGGTCCATAACACTACAAGTAATTACTTGAAATTCAACATAATTCCTCGTTGAACTAATTTAAATGAATATAAATTTCATACAGATCCGATTATAACTTTCGTCATTCGAATGTTCACAGGGTTCAACCAAGTTAAACAAGGGCGATAATTCGAGCTGAAATCAATAAGAGTCTTCGTATGGCTAATTTAAATGATCTGTATAAGTTTCATACAGATCGGAAGATAACTTTTGTCGTTAAAGCGTTCACAAAGTTCAACAAATTGAAACAAGGACCTTAAAGGAACAATAACATTCTTGCTGGCTTGGTAGCTCCAGAAAATAAATAATACCCTTATTCTAAGTACTATATGTTTAAGTGTCCTACCTGATGTGTAAATTATCCATTACAACCTATTTTACTTGTCCAGAGGGTTCGAAAATATTTTAAAATCCAAGTCACATTTGAAAAGGTTTACGTTAGACTTTTCAAATCAATTGGTTGAATTTTTAAAAAATTTTTAAAATAGGTGTGTTAAGATGAAATTTATATCATCATTTAATTGGGATATTCTAAAATAATACGATTTGTTGACCAGAATGAAGATTTGGACATATTATTCAGTTACAATTAGAGTGTTATTGAGGCTTTAACTCTAGACCAAATTATTGAAATTAAACAGGATACTTAATCTCTCAATGTTAACAACATATATCAATTTTAAAACAATCAGATGATGAATGTAATGTTCACAAGAAATTAAGGGCGACGGCAATATACGACCACATTTCCATGTGGGCGTATAAAATCTGAAAGTGGTGCAGTAGTGGGGTCTTACTGGTATTTTGACTAATTGCTAGGATTAGGGTTGTCTGGAACACAAATCATACAGAGGGTATATATGTTGGGTGCACAGGAACCTGAACGGCAAATTTTACTTTCGAATAAGCTGCTTTCTCCGGTTACATATATCATGTTCTGTTACTACATGTATATTCTAATCATTTATGTTAAGATGCGTTTTCTTTCAAAAGATGCACGGGAAATTAAGACGGTTTGGCGGATGACTTTAAACCTAAGGATATCTACCATTTTAAAATCGTGAAAGATAACGTTTTAATGATTTTATTAAGTATTATTCTACATTGAATATCCTAGCTATTAATATAAAGATGATTTCAACTAATTCACCCAGTAATATGTCGAATTCACAATTTAAGCTTCATTTGCACAATTTTATAGCCTGTATGCTATATTTTCTCACCAATGTATTCCACATAAGTTTTGCAAACCAACATATCTGTTTTCGATAAGTATGTTATTTTCATCCTATTAATTATGTATAATGCTGTCAATTCCCATAATAGCTATTTTATTGATCTGGCAATAACTAAAGGCGTTATATTAGTTCTGCAACAACACCCTAAAGATACATTTCCGTTTATAGTTAGTTGTTCCAATCAAAGTATTTCAAATCTGGAAAGAAGAAACACCCAACCTTATGTAAAAATAACAGATTCCCTGAAAAAACACCCACCAATGTCAATGTCTATAAGCATGCTGTCTGCCTGAATGACTTCGGGAGCGGCGCTTATTTTGATTGATCCAGTAGCTAGTGGGTGTCAGAACAATGACGTAATTAAACACTCTGCGGATGATTAAACGGAGGAAAAAGTTGCGGAAGATAATCCACAATGTATGAAGGCTTCGATATTTATGGTAAATAGACAGCGAACAAAGACAAATTGTGCAAATTAAAAAAGTACACTCGCTGCGAGCAAATCAAGTGACAAACGAGGGGCTTAAAATAGATATTTAGAGGTTGGGGTACTTTGCTTCTCATTAAAATTAAGAAAAATGCTAAAACCGACGGGAAAAATGAAAGTGTACCCTAGTTCGGGGGATCCTAAAGGCAGACAAAAGGGCCCCTCTGACCAAGGGAAAGGGCCCTCGTGTCCGAGTCAACCGTTTCTACACACTGTTACTGTCGAATCCATTACTGAACGAGAATGCAGTCATTGTATTTTTATATCAATCAAGATGAACCTAAGTTATCTTGTCCCAAAGTATCAACCAATCAAATTGCTTATCTCTGCCTACCCTAATAAGCATACACACGAATTTTGAACATTTTAACTCAATTCGAAGGAGAGTTATTGTGTTCCAAAGTCTCGGCAAATCAAATTGCTTATCGCTCTGCTTAACCTGAGCAAAAAATGCTCATTATCGATCTTAGTCAAGGCATTACTGTAATAAAACTATACACCAAGTTTCATCACTCTCACTTAATTAGAACTAAAGTTATCGTGTCCAAAAAGCATCAACCAATCAAATTGCTTATCTCTGCTTACCCTAAGCGGAAAATGCTCATCTTGGAACTCCATCAAGGCATTGACCTAATAAGCATATACACCAAGTTTGAACATTTTAACTCAATTAGAAGGAGAGTTATTGTGTTCCAAAGACTCGACCAATCAAATTGCGTATCGCTTTGCTTACCCTGAGCAGAAAATGCCCATTATCGAACTTAGTCAAGGTATTACTGTAATGAAACTATACACCAAGTTTCATCACTCTCACTAAATTAGAACTAAAGTTATCGTGTACCAAAGCATCAACCAATCAAATTGCTTATCCCTAAGCGGAAAATGCTCATCTTTGAACTCCATCAAGGAATTGACCTAATAAACACATACACTTTCATTTTTCCCGTCGGTTTTAGCATTTTTCTTTATAAAACACTTTTGGATGACACTTCGTGTACAGTTTGATTGCTCGATACGTTTGAAAAAATAAATGTGCAATTAATTAATATGTGTCGTCTATTTATTTTGGGATTTCGGCGGGGGACATTAGCCTCAGTATTGGCTTGTTGAAATAGACTTGCCGAGCCGATAACCTTCTAAATAACAGCGCGAAACACTTTGGCTGGAAATTCTGAAGATTAAAGGCTCATGTAATAATACGCCTGTATTCATAATGCAAATTTTATGTTTTCTAAATATAGTGAATTATTGAATTGTGTGACTTATAATGCGCAAAACGCGAGTAATCTTGTAACTAGTAAACCTGTGTGCTGACTATACAAGTGAATACGATGCTAAATTAATTCCAGACAAGTCTACAATTACAGAGCAGGTAATTTAATGCAAAAAGGTGTAAATAACTTCATAACGCGTTTTAATGTTGTAAATATTCAATTCAAACTTGGGCATTCAAATATGAAGTATAAATTATTTAAGACATATTATTGTATGCTAATATAGTATTGTTGTCGGCTGTGGAATTTCTCCGATAGGTCCTCGAAATACTGTATATGTGATGTTAAAATTTATGATCCTGTTTAATTTATGTTCGAATATAAATAATCCATATGTACGAAACTGATCTCTGTTTTCATGAACTAACAAGCCAACAGTGAGGCTTGTATCCGCCGTCGAAATCCTAAAAAAAAAAATGGATGACACATTTATTTTTTGTTCAAAAATATGAAGCAATCAAATTATATACTAAGTTTCAACACTCTCTATCAGATAGAATCAAGATTATATTGTCCCAAAGCATCGATAAATGAAATTGATTAGCTCTGCTTAGCTTTAGCTCGACATGTTAATTATTGAACACAGTCAAGACATTCACGTAATTAACATCTACATCAAGATTAAACATTCTACCTCAATTAAAAGCAGAGTTGTTTTGTTCCACAGTCTTGACCAATCAAATAGCTTAATGCCCCTTAGCCTAAGCAATCGAACTTAGTCAGGGCGTTGATATAATGAATGTTTACTCTTGAGTTTCATCGCTCTGACTTCATTCTAACCAAAGTTACTGTGCCCTAAGTTATCAAGGCATTCACCCAATGAACGCCTACACCAAGATATGATATTTATGCTATGGTTTGTACAATAACATGGTCTCAAAAACTTATAGTTTTTAACGTTATTTCATCTGGATTATCGCCCTTTTTTATGGGGAAATTGCACCTTCTAAGCGACGACGTCATAACAGCTATAACCATAGAAATATATAAATAGTCTATTTATATATTTCTATGGCTATAACGACAGATTCACGTCACGCCTTTCAGTTAGCAGACGACGGTCTCCCTTGACGGTCTTACATTCCTTTGCTTCCATGTATTCAGTTTTGTTTTTGTTTCTGTGACGGTTGTAATGTGTGTCCTAATGCATTCTATATACCTCAATCCTCTTCTTTATTGATTTAATGCATCTAGTTTTTTAGAACTAGGTCTACTTCTTTGATACATTTAACGGTGTGGTTACTTGTATTACAACAATACGCTTGCATTCGTAATTCTTGCAACATATAACAGATCATGACTCATACTGACATTATATAATTATTTCCTTGGGTTTTACTCCCAACTTGTTTTCAAATATGAGTGAAGTCTGTGTCACCACAGGCCCGGGACTGTACAGCGCAGTGGACGCTTACGGCTAGCCCCCGGATCCATTCACTCTTTTTGATTTGTTTTTGTTTGTGGTCTCTTAGTATGATGTCTTATCTGTATATTTGTTTTTGTGTAGAATTGTGTGTGGTGCCGTCCCCCTGCACTTACTATTAGAAGGAGCGTTATTGTGTTCCAAAGTCTCGGTCAATCAAATTGCTTATCGCTCTGCTTACCCTGAGCAGAAATATTTCATTATCGAACTTAGTCAATGTATTGATGTACTGAAACTATGCCCCAAGTTTCACCGCCCTCACGTAATTAGAACTAAAGTTATCGTGTCCCAAAGCACCAACTAATCAAATTGATTATGTCTGCTTACCCTAAGAAGAAAAGAAAGAGAGTTATTGTGTTCAAAAGTCTCGGCCTATCAATTTGCTTATCGCTCTGCTTACCCAGTTATTGACATAATGAAACTAATCAAGGCATTGACCTAATAAACACATGTAACAAGTTTGAACATTTTAACTCATTTAGAAGGAGAGTTATTGTGTTCTAGAGTCTCGGACATTCAAATTGCTTATCGCTCTGCTTACCCTGAGCAGAAAATGCTCATTATCGAACTTAGTCAAGGTATTTATGTAATGGAACTATACACCAAGTTTCATCACTCTGACTCAATTAGAACTAAAGTTAACGTGTCCCAAAGCATCAACCAATCAAATTCCCAATCTCTTCTTACCCTAAGCAGAAAATGCTCATCTTCGAACTCCATCAAGGCATTTACCTAATGAACGCCTACACCAAGTTTGAACTTTCTAGCTCATAAAAAGTGCGAAGGACAGACAGACGGACGAACCCATGTTAATAGTGCCCTGCTTTCTTCGAAAGGCGACGACAACTACTTAATTATGAACTGTCCAAATACCAAAAACTATCTTTCATATAAATCATGTCACCCACGCCATACCAAAAATAATATACCATTTTCTTTAGCTAGAAAAATATGCACCATTGTGATAGATGAAGACCTACGGGTTGTCAGATTGGATGAGCTAAAAAGAAATTTATTGAAGCAGTATTACCCCCTCGAGGTAATAGAAGTTGGGATAAATAAGGCTTTGGCAATTGATATCCAAACACTGAGGGCTACTAAAGCAAAAGACAATTCGGATAATATAATTACCTTTGTCACTACCCATAACCCCCAACATCCCAACTTCTTTAAAACAATGTACGAGAGCAGGTCACTATTGGCATCAAACGACAACCTCAGAACGAAATTTGATAATGTTCAATTCATTAAATCACAAAGACAGCCACCTAATCTGAAACGCCTCCTAACCAAAGCAAAATTCAATTCATCTATCACAATGACCGGCTTTCATGTATCTAAATGCTCGGACCTTCGATGTAAATGTTGCGACCATATTACGCCAAATAGCAAATGTACTTTCCACAACTTTACGTTTAGTGTCAACGACAATATGAATTGTGACACAAAAAATCTCATATATGTCTTGACTTGCTTAGGCTGTCTAAAAATCTACATTGGAGAAACTTCGTGTCATCTACGGGATAGAGTACGTAACCATCGACGGGATTGTAATATTGAAAATGGGCCCTTATTTGTAAATAGACATATCTTTAAATGTGCACAACACCTACAAGTAAAAGTTCAAATTTTCCCATTTTATAAAATGAAAGTCGATGACACCACGAAAAGGAAATTAATGGAAAACCATTTTATTAAAAAATTCGTTCCTCAACTTAATAGTCAATAAGTAACAATTGACCATTAGCTTCATTAATCTTCTTCAATCTAGGATTATCTTCCACTCATTGTTCCTTAATTGAACCCATATACTACAGATTAACACACGTGTATACATGGTTTTTGCTCGTTACCTATATACTATGTAACCATAGACAATGGTAACTATAGCCAATTAAAACCACAGTGTTACTATGTAAATATAAATATGTATAAATATACTATACTGTCCATCTATTTGTTATGACATTAATTATGAATAGTCCCAAGACGGACGAAAAGTACTTTAAAATGTTAAAATGTTATTAAACCAGTGTTGAAATCAGTTTGTGTCGGCATACCTTTTATCTTTTCATCGTTTACCGTGAAACAAAGTAGTGCAGCTTTACGGTTGTGCTGATTTTTCTGGATATATATATATATATCCATGTTGTAAAGATTGGCACACTAATGTTTGAATAAATGTGAAATAAAAATAACAATTCTGCTTTCAATTGGGGTACAATTTATAAACTTAATGTAGCCGTTAATTCGATTAAAATATTTACCGAGTTAGTAGTATAGAGTGCACTTCGAAGGGAGTATGAGGTTTACCAATGATCACAAACAATACATTTTCAATTTGAACGATTAGGTTTATACTTGGGACAAATCTGGACATCAGACTGAATCATATCGAAACGAAAATAGTGATATTCAAATTTATTTTGAGTAATGTGCAGGTGTTATTGGCAGTGTGTGGGGGGGTGGAGGACTGGGGAAACCCCACGAGGTTGAACAGGCTACCTTCCTCCGTGTCATGTACTGCCGGAGAATTGAAACCACGCCAGCTGACTTAACGACATGTCTTATGATACAATGCCCCGGGCTGCCCCCCCCCCCCAATACGCCGATAAATACAACAAATGGACTTAGAAGGGACTGTCGTTGATCTTCAGCGTCGTTCAATGAAGTATGTCCCGATATTTAATACTCTGACTATAAATTAAGCGATACATAGAGAATTGGGAATCGAGTCGGACAATGCGTGTATTACATTAATATGAATTGTTAGACCCATTTGCCATTTTTAAAATACATTATTATATGTTCAGATAGTTACTTTAAAGTAACGTAAATTTGTTTGGGCTCTGTTCTCCACTAGATAAATTTACGTTACTTAAAGTATCTAAAGCAATGACCCTATGGTTGTGGGGAAATTCTTTCTGCAATATATCATGATTCTCTTGGTAACCCTTTATATCTAAACATTTTCCTGATTGTATGTTGAACTCTTTGAAACTGGCCATGTCCGCTATAAAATGTACTTCTAGTACTTAACCTTAAAGGACAATATTCGTGTCGGTTGGAAGAACAACAGTTGTTATATACTATTCAAAAAAAGTAGGGGATATTTGATTTTTAAGTGTTATTAAAGTCACCTAATGAAACTGACGAAGAAACAAAATGAAATGAAGTTCACATTCATCGATTTATTCCAAATGATCGTTAGACTAAGTAAGGCACAGACTGACCATTATAAGGGTAAAATGATACCCGGGGTCAAACAGCAAAGTTACCACAGCATCACAACAAAGTCAGTAACGGGTAAATCTTCCTCTGTTTGCCAAACAAGCATTGATCCGACGTGCCATACTCCTAATGAGACGTCTAAGGTCATTTTGGTCCAGATTGTCCCATTCCTGTTGCAACGCAGCAGCAAGTTCTTGGACATTGGCAAGACGTTGTTGACGTTGACGTAACCTCTGCCCAAGCATGTCCCAGACATGCTCGATGGGGGAGAGGTCGGGACTCAGTGCTGGCCAAGGTAATGTGGTGATGTTCTGTTGTTGGAGGTAACCTGTAACGATCCTGGCCCCGTGACATCTTGCGTTGTCATCCTAGAAGATGAAACGGCGGCCATGACGTCGTGCGAACGGCACAACATGGACTGCCAAAATGTTGTCCCGGTAGTACTGGCCTGTAACACGCCCTGCAACAACATGTAAAGCCGTTCTTCCAGCAACAGTGATGCCTCCCCACACCATAACAGAACCACCCCCAAATCGATCATGTCTGATGACGTTAACGTCTTGGAAGCGCTCGTTTCGACGACGCCACACCCTCCTACGTCTGTCCAAAAAATCAACAGTGTTGACGATCTCTACACCAACGACGTCTTGCCTGAATGTGATGATCTCTCAAACAAGGGATCACGCGAGGACGTCGGGCGCGAAGGTGACCCGTATGCAGTCGATTCCGAATCGTCTGGCCACTCACTCTCACACCAGTGTCTGTTTGAAGACGAGCGCTGATCTGATTTGCTGTGATGACACGATTTCTCAAGGCCAAGGTATGGATAAATAGATCCTGGGCTTGAGTTGTCGACCTGAGCGTGGTCTGTCCTGTACAGATTGTGTATCACGGTATCTAGACCATAGCCTGCTTATGACAGACTGAGAAACATTCATCGTCCGCGCCACAACCGCCTGTGTTGTGCCGATCTGTAGCATGCCAAGGGCACGTAACCTTTCATTTTGGGTAAGCCGATCCATATCAAAATTTGTTTTCTGGTCACTAAAACAATTAAACTGATGTTTCCACCCTGGAATTCAATGCCACATGCCACAATGACTGTAACATTCAAAGTCAGAGTCGTGCAAATCTTGGGTTGGACCCCCATGATGATCCCAAGCATCACCTGCATTCCATGCGGTAGCTATTGGTGCGTTTGGGCGTCACATGTAACTGGAAATGTTTCTTCTGTTAGGTTCTATAGTGATTTTTTTCGTAGTCATTTGCATATTTTAGTATTATGCCCCCAAAACCAAATATCCCCTACTTTTTTTGAATAGTATATAAAACTGTGAGAGGATATCTGATAATTCCAAACATAAATTTACGGACATTAGAAAACGAAAAGATACAGAAGAAGTCCGTCCATTACCATGTTTCTATTAAGTATAGAATGAATGAAAACAAGTTAAAATAGCATTATGCAAGAGCAAAATCTGCTTATTACAGGTCTTTCTTTAGGCCTGAAATGTTATCTAAATAATCAATTGGACATTAATTAACATATCCAGACCATAATAAACTCTCTATGTGAAGGCTAGCCTTCGATGTTGGCGGATTAAATTCCTATATGCCTCTCAATGGCCGTTGATAATTAAATCAATTAAGTGGATAATCGAGACTATGCTGTTTATATTAATGATTTGAGTAATGATGACCGAGGCTATGTGAATATTTCAAACGCTTTTTTCTCGGCTAATAGTGGATCAATTTGACTGAAATTTTCAGCAAATTACCTTTACACTATCTAGTTTTTAACTATTATAGTGAGAACTGCTATCTCTTCATCTTATCTCCCATAATGTAACTTTAATGTACGGATAATATTTCTATATTTATCGTGTTTAATGTCCGTTGAATACGAAATTGGTTATTTCCGGATACAATAAAATCGTATTCCAATAATTTGCTGCCAACAACTCTGCTCAATTTACATAACTCTGAGTAGTGGTGTGTGCAAGTTATCTCATGCATGAGTCATAATTAATTTACTTTTTTGAAACACTTAATAATATTTGCTTCTGAATTCATTTTGAGTGTGAAATTCATATTTTGTTTTCCCCTGTATTTACATGTATCATTGTTCTGACTTCATAAGGTTTCACCAGCTGGGCATTATACGCTGGTTAGTCACTGTATGGCATAGTATTAATCTCTAATTTCTAAGAAATAAAATCGGTTTTGCAGTTACATTTTGGAACGACCATTTTCATTTCAAGTCAGACTGGCAACATTGTCTTAATAAGAACCTGAGTTATTGGAACTTGATTTGGCCTGCTTTTTATTTTGTTTTAAAGATTATTGTGGTTTGTTTCAAGATGATGGGTTGTTTCATTTTCAACTTGCTGTCATCTAAGTTTAAAGATCCCCAACAAATACAGTAGAAACCTTGACGGCGTCTCCAGTGCGTCTATTGTTTATTCCTAATAAACCGTACAAAAACAACCCTGAAAAGCAAAGCATAAAATAAAATCAAGTAGTACCAATCCAAACCATTAGACAAAATTCCTACAAAAAAGAAAACGCCACAGGCAAAATAGTGTAATCAGCAAATAGACTGTTCACCATGTACAAAATACACGACGAACAGTTATATTTACCAATCAAGTCAATATGACGGCCATTAAACGTTTTAAAGGTTTAGTGCGCAAGTATCCTTGTAGTCGAAGCTTAGATGACAAAATGTCTCGATCTTCTTAAAAGATAGACTGGCACTGCCAGGCAGGATACGCCCACATTTTCGAGAGATGGATAGAGAACAAGCAATACCGAAAGTGATTTTTCCTACATTATTAAGTTAGAATTTGATATGTGCAAATATCGAAATCAATTAGGATCTTTGGGTCATAAAAGTCCATTTCAGTAGGCTTCAAATGGGGATCATGTTGCTAAGTGGGTAAGATGCTGGCTCGGTAGCCTTGAGGTTGGGTGTTTGATCCCTGCATTGGGTGACAAAGTTCATCTAGATTTTCTGGTGTGGTTTCCCCTTCTTAGTGATGAAGGATGGATGGCCTGACAAGAACAGCTGTCAATTGTGGTCCGATTTTCACGAAATTCGACCTCAACCTTCATTACGATGTAACGGTGATATAATCAAACGGTTTTTTAAATGGGATAATAATTCTGACCCCAGAGGGACTACAAGCTAAAAAAAGGTCATTTTTCGTACAATCATGGGCCATAATTCAGGAAGTTACAATCCGATATGCACAAATATCGAAAGGAACTAAGATTGTTAAGTTGTAAACATGTGTTTCAAGTTTCATCAAAATTGAATGAAGATTGTGACCTGTACAGGGTTCACAACCTTGATATACCATATTTTTACACTCCTCGCGTACAAGCGGCGGTCATTTTTTCAGTCAATTTTGGTCCGATTTTCACGAAATTTTACCTCACTCTTCATTACCATGTAACAGTGATATAATCAAACGTTTTTTTTTTTAAATCGGATAATAATTTTGACCTCCAGTGGGACCACAAGCTAAAAAGGGTGATTTTTTGTACAATCAGGGGCCATAATTCAGGAAGTTACGATCCAATGGGCGCAAATATCGAAAGGAACCAAGATCTTTGGGTTATAAACATGCATGTCAAGTATCATCAAAATCGGTTCAAAATTGTGACCTCTACCTTGATATAACATATTTTCACACTACTCGCGTACAAACGGTGGCCATTTTGTCCGTCAATTTTGGTTCGCTTTTCACGAAATTCTAACTCAACCTTCATTACCATGTAACGGTGTTATAATCAAACGTTTTTTTTTAAATCGGATAATAATTTTGACCTCCAGAGGGACCACAAGCTAAAAAGGCAATTTTTCGGACAATTAGGGGCCATAATTCAGGAAGTTACGATCCGATGGGTGCAAATATCGAAAGGAACCAAGATCTTTGGGTTATAAACATACATGTCAAGTTTCATCAAAATTGTGACCTCTATAGGGTCCACAACCTTGATGTAACACATTTTCACACTATTCGCGTACAAACGGCGGCCATTTTGTTTGTCAATTTTAGTCCGATTTTCACGAAATTTGAACTCAACCTTCATTACCATGTAACGGTGATATAATCAAACGGTCTTTTAAATCGGATAATAATTTTGACCTCCAGAGGGACCACAAGCTAAAAAGGGCATTTTTCGGACAATCAGGGGCCATAATTCAGGAAGTTACGATGCGATGGGCGCAAATATCGAAAGGAACCAAGATTTTGGTGTTATAAACATGCATGTCAAGTTTCATCACAATCGGTCCAAAATTGTGACCTCTATAGGGTCCACAAGCTAAAAACATGATATTTCGTATAATCAGGGGCCATAATCCATGAAGTTCCGATCCGATACATGCCAATATTGAATGGAACCGAGATCTTATGGGATAAACCTATATTTCAAGTTTCGTCAAAATCGGATAAGAATTGTGACCTGTGTAGAGTCCACAAACAAATTGTGGACGGACGTTCGGGGACAGGGGCGACGACATAATACGTCCACATTGAAAATGTGGGCGTATAAAAATCAGAATAAAAAGAACAAGCTCTCACGTAACGTTTTAGCTGAGACACAAACACTCCATAAGCTGGTATGTCAAAATCGAGACGCAGATCCAAGTAGTAAGCGTAATTGTCACTGTCAGTAGTATTATACAGTGCACATATTATTTATAAGCATTACTTTCTGTGCAATCACCGAAATTAAAAGTCTTGTTAGACATATATAATATGTATGTTCCTTTCCCTTAATTGGAATGGGAGTAGAAACCAGGTTTCAAGTCTTGCATTTTGGGTATGATACAAATTGTGTGAATAATGACCAAAAAAAAAAAAAAAATTAATATAAAACAGTCACTTTTGTGCCTTGCCTTTGATTAATATTTTATAAACATATGTACCTAGTATATTATAAGTGAATGAGCGTGCCTCTGTGTGTTTAGTTATTACACAATGAACAAGCTAACAATGAGGCTGATGTTCTCCGAAAATAAATAGATGGCTCAAACTATACACTAAGTTTCATCACTCTCTATCAGATATAATCAAGATTACCTTGTCTTTAAAAGCATCGACCAATGAAAGTGATTAGCTCTGTTTAGCTTTAGCTCGAAATGTTAATCATTGAACTCATTCAAGACATTCAACTAATGAACATCTACATCCAGTTTAACATTCTAACTCAATTAAATGCAGAGCTGTATTTTCCAAAGTCTTGACAAATCAAATTGCTTATCGCCCCTTAGCCTAAAGGTAGTCAAGGTAATGATATTATGAATGTATATTCGAAGTTTCATCACTCGTACTTCTATAACTTAAGTTATCTTGACCAAATGCATCAACCAATGCGATTGCTCATCTCTGCCTACCCTATGCAGAAAACGCTCATCTTCGAACTCCATCAAGGCATTGGCCGTGTAAACATATACACTAAGTTTGAACATTCTACCTCCATCAGAAGGAAGGTTATTGTGTTTCAATGTCCCGGCCAACGAAATTGCTTATCGCTCTGCTTACCCTGAGCAGAAAATGCTTATTATCGAACTTAGTCGAGGTATTGATGTAATGAAACTAGACACCAAGTATCGCCACTCTCTCACTAAATTAGAACTAAAGTTATCGTGTCCCAAAGCATCAATCAATCAAATTGCTTATCTCTGCTTACTCTTTCTTCGAAAGGCGGGGGACAAAAAAATAGGTGCAACACGAAAATCAAATAGAGAGAGAGAAATGGGGTTTAACGTCCACTCAACACAAACTAGGTCATTTCGGGACTAACATATGGTTCAATTTTATTTCAATAATTCGCTTGCGCGTAGGGGTCTTTAGCAGTGGGAGGAAACCGGAGTGCCAGGAGGAAACCCACGAGGTTGAGAAGGCGCCCCTATCTCCATGCCACATACGCTCACACCAGGGCTCGAAACCACAGGCGCAAGCCAGAGGTGACCGGCCAGCTAGAGGTCGAAGCGTGGCACTCTAGACCACTTGGCCATCCCAACCCCTCGAAAAGCAAATAATTAAAGTTACATTATGAGAGATAAGATAAAAGAGATGGCAGTTCTCACTGTAAAAGTTAAAAACTAGATAGTGTAAAGGTAATTTGCTGAAAATTTCAGTCAAATTGATCCACTATTAGCCGCCGAGAAAAAGGGTTTGAAATATTCACATAGCCTCGGTCATCATTACTCAAATCATTAATATAAACAGCATAGTCTCGATTATCCACTTGATTGATTTAATTATCAACGGCCATTAAGCGGCATATAGGATTTTAATCCGCCAACACCGAAGGCTAGCCTTGACATCAAGAGTTTATTATGGTCTGGATATGTTAATTAATGTCTAATTGAGTATTTAGATAACATTTCAGGCCTAAAGAAAAACCTGTAACAAGCAGATTTTGCTCTTGCATAATTCCATTTTAAACTGTGGTAGAATTAAACAAGAAGATAACGCAATGAAGCATCGTCTGAAGAAAAACCTTCAATGTGCCAATCTTTAATAACTGAATTACGAAACTTCATCATGAAGTGAGGCCGAGCATATTACATTTACAATATGTATTACATTTGTGATTGCCCAATAAGTTATTTTTAGCAACCAAGGGACGATTTCCAAGACAGAATAAAACATTTTCACCTTCATCATCAGCTGATGTTAGCTGTGAGCTTGCAATTTCTGGATCATACAAAGAAAAGCCAGACCCTTGAATATCGAAAATCAATATATGATTATATGAATATTTATGCAAAGCATTCAGCCTTTAGAGCACACTGGTTTAAGTTGAACAAAATAATTGTGCCATTGGTGTTGATGTATTTTATACATTCCCCTTCAATATAGTTTCTACTTGTTATAAATTCACCGGTATCTGTTTTCCCCTTAAACCATTGTATGTAAATTTTTTGCCGAATCCTTCATGTTTGGGCAAGGTTCTGTGCGTTTACACTTATTTTCTGGTATACATCCTAAGTAATCCAAATACAGCTGGGATTTGACTAGCCCATCTGAATCTTTAGCTTCATAAGCTTTACGACCCCATGCAAACGGGGTCTTGCATACATAAATCTCATTTTACGGGGACGGACCATTTCTCCTTTCCTATTAGAAACTCTTCTAGTTGACTTGAAATGACCTCTCTGTCACTCCCTATTGAACATTGAAGGTTCGAGGTAAACAGTGTGAGTGGATGTTGATGCTGAAACGGAAGCATTCGCAATGCTTATGCTTTGGTGATTGTAACTAGATTCACCCTGAACCAGGTTGTGATGATTTTGCATTGGAATTAAGAGACTGAATGGACTGATCTTCAAACCACCATTCGTATAAGTGTATGATCAGCAGTTATCGCAAGTCCTTGTTTACGCAACCGAAAATGGCGTTTACAGGCTTCCTTTATGGAATTTAATGTCCTATTACCCCCCAATGGGACCATGAAGGGTCCTATTCTCGAATATTGTTGGCAATTTCCCTGAACATTTGAGGACAGCCGTTGCACTGTTAAATATTCATTTATATCCGCCCTTCTTTTTTATTACCCCCCGACCACATGATTATTTCTCTGTCGTTTCATCGCAACGACTGTTTGTCTGACATTTTCTATGGCAAAACTTACCGATAAATAAGGGAGTTGGATGGCTTAATGATTAGCGTGCGCGCACTGTATCGTACGGCCTGCCATTGAGTCAATGGCCTGTCCAATCTCGTGGGTTTTTCTCCTGGTACTCCGGGTTCCTCCCATTGCTAAAAGACCACAACGCTCAAGCGAATTATTGAAATAAATTTAAACCAAACCCGAAATGATCTAGCTTGTGTCGAGTGGACGTTAAACCCATTTTCTCTCTCTCTTTCTCTCTCAGATAAATAAAAGGGGTAAAAGTGTGCTTAAAAGTACTGGTCAGAGATACGTAGATACGAAACACTTTACAGAAAGTTGGATTAGACACGGCTAATGTGCACGCTTCAGTGGCTGTGTCTCGAAGTGATTTCTCGCTTACTACGCATTATGATAATGCTCAACGGTAGTCTATGAGACTAAAAATAGCCATCGCACGTGCAATATTTTACAAATCTATCAACTATTACTGACGATTTTGAATAGCAGTAATATTTAGCTTCTTAGTTATTACAGCAGCTTTAGAAATTACGTGCGTTTAATTTTATAATTGTGGGGGGTTGGTATGGCCTTGTGGTATAGAGTGCCGCGCTTCGACCTCTGGCTTACGGCTGCGGTTTCGATCCCTGGTGTTAGCGTATGTGGCATGGAGATAGGGGCGCCTTCTCAACCTCGTGGGTTTCCTCCTGGCACTCCAGTTTCCTCCCACTACTAAAGACCCCTACGCGCAAGCGAATTATTGAAATAAAATTAAACCGTTTGTTAGTCCCGAAATGACTTAGTTTGTGTCGAGTGGACGTTAAACCCCATTTCTCTCTTTATCTCTCTTTTTATAATTGCTTTATCATTAACTATACCGTTAGGAGCGGCATCGTTTGGTTTAGTACAAAAATATCCCTGAAAAACTATCGTTAGCAAGAACATGCCATGTTACAAGGTTCTTAAAACAATAATTTGTTGAGTTGCCTAACGTGCGTAATTCTAAATTCAATTTCTTGTTCCAGCTTTCTGTTATGCTTCGTAAAGGTTTCTTGATTACCCCGACCTGCCAATCAGACGTAGAGTGCTCGGTAGAGGTTAGGCAAGACTAATTTCAAAGCAAGGGCATGTAACCTATCAAAAGTATTGAAGTGAGAAACCTAGTTCTCATGTACACGTTGGCAGTGTACGCTGAAGATCCAGAAGAAGTAGATTTGTCGCTGCCCAGGCACAATTACATGGAAAACAACAGTATAATAAAGGTTTGTTTGCTCAGATATAACCCACCCGATGTTGAATGGACGTATTATGCCGACGCCCCTGTCTGTGTGGGTGAGTCTGTGGGTTGCTTACAGGGCGCAATTCTGACTGGATTTTCTTCAAACTTACACCCTAACGACGACCCTTGTTTTTGGTGCATGCCAGACCCACAGGGACTCAGCCACACCCATTTCTTGTATTTGTTTGTCGTATACAGGCCACATTTCTTAATTTGTCATTTTTAATCTTTGCATACTTATTCTTTGTTCCCAAAGAAATATTAATATCGTTTGGGGTGCATGCCCAAGCCCCATGGGCAGAGCCACGCCCATTTTCTTTTAGTGTGTCTGTGTGTCGGCTACAGGCCACAATTCTTAATTATTCTTTATACCCAAAGGATGACCCCCATTGTTTTGCGGGTATGCCCGACACTCTGGGGCAGAGTCACGCCCATTTCTTGTAATTGTTTGCTTGTCTACAAGCCATATTTCTTAACGTATCATCTTGAAACTTTGAATACGTATGTTATGTACCATCCCTATCATTTGGGGTGCATGCCTAACCTCCATGGTGAGAGCCACGTCCATTTTCTTTTTGTGTGTCCGTGTGTCGCCTACAGGCCACAAATCTTAATCGATCATCTTGAAAAGTAAAATACTTATTCCTTATCCCTATTGTTTTTGGTGCATGCCCGACCACCTGGGACAGAACCACGCCCCTTTCTTGTATTTGTTTGTCGTCTACAGGCTTCATTTCTTAACGTATCATCTTGAAACTTTGTATACTTATTCTTTGTACCTTAAAGAAGATCCCTATTGTTTGGGATGCATGCCCAACAGAGCCACGCCAAATGTTTGTGTGTCTTGTGTTCATCTGAAGGCCACAATTCTTAATGCATCGTCTTTAAACTTGGGATATTCCTTATAGCCTAAGGACGACAACTATATGTCCCGACCCCGAGAGGCAAGCCACGCCCAATTTTTGTGTTTGTCGTTTACAGGCCGCAATTCTGAATGAATCAGCTTGGTACTTGGCATATGTATTTCTTATATCCCGAGGGCGTCCACTATTGATTTTGGTGAATGCCCAATCCCCAGGGACAGAGCCACGCCCACGTTTTGCTTTTAGCTTCTGAAAGGCACAATTCTGAATGGATTATCTTGGTATACTTATCACCTATACTCTAAGGACAGCAACTATTGATGTTGATGCACGACCCTCAATGCTAAACAAAACAAACGCCTAGCCTTCTTGACAAAGTACCATACCAATCAAAGCAGGAATGTGTACGTATATTGTAGCGTTATGTTATTTTATTTCGAACTCCCATATTATGAGGGGGTGGTCGAATGGTTAGCGTGCGTGCGCTGTATTATACGGCCTGCCATTGAGTCAACTAGCGTGGTTTCGAATCCCCGGTTGTAGGTGGCAAGGAGTTGGTTCTCTTGTCCAACCTCGTGGGTTTTCTCCGGGTACTCCAGTTTCCTTCCACTGCTAAAGCCCCTACGCGCCGCTAATTATTGAAATAAATTTAAACCATATTTTAGTCCAGAAATGACCTAATTTGTGTCGAATGGACGTAAAACTCCATTTCTCGTGTACCATAATGCGTTTCAGCCCCAGTTCTAGCAAAAAACTTAGAGAACGAGAGGAAACATATTGTACAAATCAAACTGCGTATGTAGACTTGAATAACCAGACGCTAGAAATTTGCATTCGGTTGAGACTGCTGGATCATTTCTCGTGTACCATAATGCGTTTCAGCCCCAGTTCTAGCAAGAGACACATAGAACGAGGCTAGATATATTGTACAAATCAAACTGCGTTTGCAGACTGGAATAACCAAACGCTAGAAATTTGCATTCGATTGAGACTGCTGGCTTATTTCGTGGAACATACTTTTAAATAAGAGTAAAAACGGAAACCATTGAATGTAAATCAGTTTATATACATTCATATTACAGTATTATATGCGTTGCGACCCATTTCAGTCAATTTCTAGGTCCCAAATGTTAGCGATTTGGCTCCGTAAACCACTGAAAATGAATACAGACAACATAGCAACACAGGACAGATAGTGGTAAAGAACGCCATTACTGCCCGATGTGGTTATATTTTAGATGAATATGTAGTTTTGTCATTACATGAGGTGATTTTATCGTGAAGTGCGATGATTACGACATTATATGAGGTGGTTTGGGCATTACATTTAGTGGTTCTGTCATTTATCGCGGTGACGTTTGACTTGACTTGCGTGATGTGGTTATGTCATTACGTGATGTGCACATTTATTACGTGATGTTATCTTGTTTTAATGTGATGTGATTTTACCATTTCGTGGTGTGATTTTACCATTACGTGATGTGCATATTTCTATCACGTGTGGACACAGATCACCAAATATTTCTACGCGGTCACCCAGAATGTAGGGCAAAAGTTATTTTTAGTCTTTCTCTCCCTTTCCCCATTTGCATGTCGATTTTGGTTGACGTTGTGGTGTAGAATCGAAGAAAAGCGGTCGAAAAAAACATTTTCTGTCGGGTTTTGCTGAATATTGTTGTTTTTTCTAGGTGGAAGGATACATTAGTTGCGAGATTGGTTATGTTGAAATGTAGGGCCGAAAATTGCATATTTACTTGTCTCTACTTCCAGCATGTGTATCTCAAGTTTTCATGGTGAACCTCATACATGCCTTTGGGCAAGAGTTTGCCAGATGTTGCTCCATCGGTGGCAGAAATTCATATACCATAATGTCAAAAAGAAAAGATCACCCCGATATTGTTTGTAAACTTTCGATACATAATATAAGATGTTTAGGGTTAACAAATAGTTCGGATATGATGAAATTAGGAACTGAATATTCAGAATTTGCTCCACTGGCGTTATATAGGCGTCGACGGGGATGCAATTCTGGCCCCTTTACTTAAGCTCATTATCTGTCAGCCTTGTAATGATTTCAGTTGACGATTCTATTAGATTCAAAGTTAACCAATAGGTTTGGTAAACCGCAATCTTCTAAAACATTCCGAATCGACGCCATGCTTGCTTAGCGATTGTGAGTTATCCCCCTTTAGACTATGATCAGCTCAAACGACATAACGCTTGTCCTACGTCAAGTGCTATCTGTAGGCTACTAATAACGTAGTAGTTATAATGATAATTCATCGAACACAATCAAGAAAGCACATCACGTACAGCAATAACAACATCGCATAACGGCATAGCCACATCACGTAATGACATAACCACATTATATAATGGTATAGCCACATCACGTAATGACACAACTACATCACGTAATGACATAACCACATCATATAATGATATAGCCACATTACCACATCACGTAATGACATAACCACATCATATACTGTAATGATATAGACACATTACGTATCCACATTACTATATCACGTAATGATATAGCCACATTACGTATCCACATTACCACATCACGTAATGACATAATTACACCACGTAATGACATAACCACACCATATAATGATATAGATATAGCCACATTACGTATCCCCATTACCGCATCACGTAATGACATAACTACATCATGTAATAATTAAATGTGCACATCACGTAATGACATAGCCACATCACGTAATGAAAATAACCAACTCATGTAAGGTCAACATCACCACATTTTATGACAAAATCACCACCTATAACAACAGAATCATCAAATTTAATGCCAAAACCACCTCATATAATGTCGAAATCAGCGCACTTGCGGCACTTAACGATAAAATCACCTCACGTAAAGACAAAACTACATAATCATCTGAATATAGCTACATAAGGCAGTAATGGCGTTCCATATAGCGGTACAACACGATAACGTTATTGGATCATAATACGACACCACCGATTGGCAGACACATTTATATCTAAACTCACTAGAATCAACGGCGACCATAGGACCGTAAAGGCATATTTTCATATTACATGGTTATAGCCAAACTTTCTTCGCATTATTGCAGATCAAGTACAAATAAATTTTATGTTGAACGTGTTTTCACAACCTTTATGAATCGTAATAAAGTATACAATGAAAGCTTCCAAATTCAATTTGATAGATCACTTATCCTCTAGATCGTTTAAATATAATTTTGATGAGATTATGAGTTCTTTATATAGACTGGAAACGGACCAATGCGATATACGGCGCTAGTTTCAAACAATTCAGGACGCAGGGCCTAGCAAGGACAGCTGCTTAGTCGTTTGTAGGGACCTAGGTCCCGTGTACACATTGACGTGCTTGTAAAAGATCCCTTGGCAGTTGGAATTCGATATAAGAGTAGGCCGTAGAGCCGCTGCCCGGGCAAAATTTTCCTCGTAGCACACTGTATGACGTATGCCCGTCTTCATTAGCCCAGTTTAGGAGCAGAACAGTAGGACGTTCAACCCCATTTCATTTCAAACAGGAAACTACGGAAGTTAAATATAATAGAAAAAACTCCGCCACAGACCAAAATCCAAAGACAATGATGCTGCATTAACTGATGATTCCCTTGATTGATAAGCCGTACTATTTAGCTCAAGTTAAAAGACCTACGTAATGTATTACTAGAAAAAAACGGACATGATTCAATCTGACCACCACGGTTGTAACTTGCCCCTTGGCATGTTGAGAAGTGAGGGAGGGGGCAGCCAATTCTTTCACTGCCTGTCTGGTGGGTTATATTTGTCATTTAGGTAGGAATATTGAGACACTTATTATATACTGTGACGGTCTTCGCCATCGGTTTGGCTTATCACCTTTGTTTAGGGTGAAGTGTGGTCAAGGAGGTATGTAGGATTTTAAAGGTGGGGGTACAGCAGAGTGGTGGGCCGCCAATATAATGACCAAGTTAAGAATGAGCGCGGGAAGCAATCCCGTTAGGGCCTAATTTCTCGGGGCGCCTTATTTTTCGGGGGGGGGGGACAATGTACCCCCTGCACCCCCGCTAAATACGGCCCTATCAATAGAATGGTCCGGATCAGGGGCACACGGTGGCGACACCAAACGACGTCACAATGATGGTTGTTACGGAGAAGTATCAAAATTCTAAATTTGTTTGCAGTTCATGCTTAACAAGTAAAGCGACAATGAAGTAGACATTTTTCGCCTTAATAATAGAAATAAGACGAAACAGAATTGAAATTTACACTGAACAAATTAATAATGAAGATGAATTATACATTGTTTTAATTCAGAAATTACATGAATGGAAGCTAGAAATTACATGAACAGAAGTAAGAAATAAGACGATAGCATGTTAGAATTTTGAATCTAATATATCCCATAGAGAAGAACAATGCTATTTTTTTGTTCGAGTCAGCAATCCCACGGTTAATGTCGAGAGGTAATGCTATTGTAGTGAAGGCATACTGAATTTTTTTTTTATAATGGCAACATAGAATTTGACTAATTGGAGAGGGTGGGGGTAGGCCTACTCAATTGGCACTTAATCATCACATCTATTAGGCGGTTGGTAACGTTGATCATGTGCGTGGAATTAATCGTTAAATAATCGCACTGAGTTCCTCATTAAGTTTTAAAGTAAAAGAACTCTTTACATGAAATATAGAAGAGGCGGGTTTTTTTTTACTCCACCCTGTCTAACGAAGTGCACATAGCGGAAGTGCACTGTACGCCTAATGTTAAGGACAATACGCCTACTTTTATTTTCGAATTCAATTATCTCGCGGGATCTCTGTTTTCGATATCACCCGCACGAGTATGCAAGGAACTGTCGCGACAAACAATAAGCACTATAGGGCTTATTTATTTCGAATTCAATGATCTTACGGGATCACTGTTTTTCGTATCACCTGAACGACTATGCGAGGAAGCGTCGCGGAAAACACCGGGATCGAAATTCAGGATAATGAATCAGCGCCTTCCTCGCTGCGCTACCACACCTCCGTTCTTTAAAAGACACCACATATTCTTGTGCTGGAATTTATACTTACGTGTGGATTAGCTCCGTTGTCGCCTACTCCTTGATTTCAACTGCCAAGCAATATTTATGTGCAATAATTAACGTTGTTTTACTATCTTATTTTCATTTCTTAAAATGGTTTCACTTTTTCAGTTGCATCTTACTAAAATCATATACTGGAGATGCGAAGAATTTGGACGAAGAATTAGACGACACGTTTCAGCTAAACTTAAACCAAAACCAGATTTATTCAGTGATCAACTGGGCCCATATGAAGAATCAACAAATATTCCATATTGGGCATTGATACCTGGAGTAGATTTTGATCGACATGTTAAAGAGGAGTCCTCTGCTATAGAAAATATCGACGACTTCAATCAAATTCACCATCAATATGTTATCAACTGGGCTGACGAACCTGTGCATGATGGTCCTGTAGATGCCCCTGACTGGGCTTTAATACCTGGACTAGATTTTAATCGACAATCTAAAGATGGTTGTTCCAGAAAAAATTGGTCTGCCACTGAAAATATTGATGACTTTAACCAATTTCACCATCAATATGTGCTGAAGAACCTGCGTATGATTTCCCTGAATGGGCATTGATTCCTGGATTAGATTACGACCGATATATCTATTATGTCGCCCAGAGAAAATGTTGAAGAATTTACGTGTTAGCATTAGTATTTACAATACGTTATATTTTGATTTTTATACAGTAATCTATATAATAATATATGCAAGAAATTTTGCCCTTTACTTAATGTAGAGACAAACAGCTGATGTTAGCACAAAAAATAGGGTTGAACGACTGTGTAGATCACTTTTGTAGTGATCATTGTACTGTCGACTTTCATTTCAGAACCCAAAACTGAAATGCTACAGACGAGTTTTCTTGGCACTACCAACAACATTAACACTGAGGAATTGCGACGGGACGTTACTGACACGGACTGGGAAAGTTTAATTAACATCTATTCAATTAATACTTCTTGTGTAAGCTTCACAAGTGAGATGACAAGGCTAGCGAAAAAACACATTTCTAATAAAACTGTCAATATCAGACCCAAAGACCAACCATGGATGAGTAATGTCATTCGTAAGTTGTGTAGAAAGAAAAATAAAATACATCAAAAGACGGTTAAAAGGAATTCAGAATCAGATTGGCATACTTTCAAACTATTAGAAAAGAATATATAAACCTGATCAGAAATTGCATAAAGGAATATTTTGACAAAATCAATAATTGCAATAACTTTGGAAATACAAAAAAAACTGGTGGGGCCTTGTCAACTCATTTATGAAAAAAATCGTGCTGGCACTAGCACTGAACTACCTCGTCTACCAGTAAACGACGCTACATATCACACAATCCGACAAATGTAACTGCCTTAACGATTTCTTTATAAGACAATCTAACATAGATAATAACAATGCATCACTTCCTGCACTGGTTAGAATACCCAACTCTCTAACATTACCCTTAGCCAGAAGGAAGTTGAAGACATCATTACTAATATTGACACCTCGAAAGCCAATGGACCAGATGAAATCAGCGGAAAACTAATAAAACTAATATCCAAAGAAATCTCTGAACCTATATGTAAATTATTTAACCACTCCCTCGTATCGAAAGCACTACCGAATATCTGAAAATGCGCCAATGTAACAGCCATATTGAAAAGGGTCACCCTTTAAACTACGGAAATTATAGGCCCATATCACTACTTAGTTAAAATATTCGAAAAATGCATCTTCAACTTTCTAAGGGAGAATTATGTTCTAACCAACCTCCAGACTGGATCTTTGCTTGAAGATTCTAATGTTTACCAACTTACCGATATCGCACACTACTTTTGTCAAGCCATCGACCAGGGATTCTACACGAGAGCAGTTGTCTGTAACATTAGTAAAGCTATCCACAGGGTCTGACATGCTTGTCTCTGTCACCAGCTTGAAGCTGTGGGGATACGGGGAGACATCCTTCAGTGGTTTCACAACTATTTAAGAGGTGAAGAAAACAGTCTGTTGTCTCCTCCTCCCCCAATACCATTCCCTTGGGAATGCCACAGGGTTCTGTTCTTGGTCCTCTCCTTTTTCTCATTTATATAAATCATATTGTTAGTAATATCACATCAAATGTTCGACTCTTCGATGACGACACTAACTTCCCTTTGTAAGAAAATTGATGAACCTACCAAATGTCCAAATATTCTAAACAATGACGTGGATAAAATTGACACATGAGCTAAATCAGGGCTGGTATACTTCAACCCAGTAAACACCGAAACACTATATCACTGACAGCAAACAAAATCCTATTTTACTTACCCTTACTCTAAATAGTGTTCCTATCAAGGAGGTCCCACATCACAAACATTTAAGCTTGACTTTTCAAGAAAATTTCAAATGAAAGAAACATAATAACGACATTATCGAAGAAACCTCAGCAAATCTGTCAATTGTTTAAGATCCCTTAAATACAAACTTAACCGTAAATCATCACAAACCATCTATACAGCACAGGGCAACAAGCTAACAAATTAGAGCACCTACAACTGGAGGTCCATATGTGGTACTGTAAGGGGTACCAGCCATAGATTCTTAAAACTGACCGACTGATTGGTGCCTAAAGAGCATCACAGTGTATAATTTTATAATTTAAAGATTGTCACATTTTTTGAGGGGGCGCCATTTCTCGGGGACCTGCATCCCCGCTCGATACGACCCTAAGTGTGGTCATAGACGGAGGCGATGGTGATAGTATTAACAGTATACTGTTAATAATCATATCCTTCTCCACAGAATTACGTCGATTAAACGGAATATTCTAACATCTTAGCATGTAAGATATTTCTCATATGATTTATTTCAAAGATAACAGTAAATTAAAGTATTATACTTCCATTCGCGCGTGAATTAAAGTCGCAGAACCGATCGTCACGGAATAACTGGTTTATTTAAAATAAATGAAAGTAGTTCCTTTTTGATTGACCAATCAAGTTCATGTAAAGCGATATTTGTGTAGGAGATATCGCAGGAGATTATGTAATTTATAAATAAACTGATGTAAATCCTGCATTATGCCAATTATGCACCTTAACAATTCTTGTAAATAAATCGGTCAGCATTAGACCTTAAAAGAAGAACCCCCTTCAGACTACAATTGCTAGTATTTCCACATAGACTTGAGGTCGACCAAGGCCACCATGTTTCTGATTAATTTCAACTATCTACTAGCGACAGTGTAACTCCGGGGACTGGTGGGTCAACTATGGATGGTTATTGTTACATGATATGTTTTTGTTACAAGTTTATGCTTAATTACATTAATATTATCAGCTTGACCACTTTATCCGCCATCAACTTTTGAAATGTGTCTGGTTCATGCAATATTAGGCACAAAGCTTGTTTATTTACATATACTCAGAGTGAGCATTGTACTGTTGACCTCGTAGTTTTCGGGTTATTTGTGTTTTGTTTTCAAATCAAGGCAACTAAATTAGAGGAAATGAGCTCATTGGTAGAGACGGAGATCAAAGTTCAGTGTTTTACCTCTAAATTGACCTTGCCACGACACTCGGCAAAACTCGACAGATTCTGGAACCTACATCTAGTCTCGGCTGTATGACAGTAAGTGATATGTACCTACGCCCATACATTTGCCATGCGGCTACTGGTTTACAAACAAACAAGACACCATGGGCGCAGCAATGTTTCATTCGGGACCTTTAAAGTAGTTCCAAGACACCATGGGCGCAGCCATGTTTCATCCGGTACCTTTAAAGTAGTTCCAATATGGCGGAACTCGTCATGCAGCCGAGATTAGATGTGGGTTCCGGAATCTGTCGAGATTTGCCGAGTGCTTGCCACGCTTTTGTTTTCATATTGCCCGATTGCAAATTGAACCGCTTGAAGTTATCGAACGTTGTTGATGTATTTTTTTTCAACCTCACCCTTTCGTTTCAAGGGAAACCACTCCAACATACCAGTTTTATTTCCATCATTGTTGAATAAAGCAAAATTAGAATTCCGGTGTTACAGGGAAACAACTTCAAAATACCGTTTCAATAAAAGCACAAACGATCTACTATAATATTCGATTCATTGTATAAAAAATGAATAACATCCTTATCGTTCTAGGATGTTGCGTATCCAATCCGGGTTCGAAATCATGAGCGAGTACTTCTAGAAACCCACCTGGTGTTTGCTTTCTAACGCGACTCGATCTTTTCGAGAGAGGGTGGTTACGTTGGGTAAGACGCTGGTCCGCTAGACTGGAGGGCGGGTGTTCGATCCCTGCATAGGCCAAGAAAGTTTACCCAAATTTTCCGGCGTGATGTCCCCTTGTCAGTGATGCAGGGTGGAGGGCCCGATAGGTCAGCTGTCTAGTTTTTCGGATGTCGCGAAAACCTGGGGCCCCGTGTACACGTAAAAGATCCCTTGTCAGTTGGAATTCGTGAGAAGAATAGGCCATAGCGCCGCTGTCTGGGCCCACTGTATCGCGTATGCCCGTCTTCATTATCCCGGTTTAGGAGCAGAATAGTAGGACGCTAAACCCCTTTCATGTCATTCAATTTCTTTTCAAGAGCCTAAATACGAAATTATGGGTCATTACGTTAGAAAATAATTTCGCATACACCTGTTGTTTTAAAGGAAATTACAAGAAACGATGTCATTTGAATTTTATTGTATATATTTACCCGCATGTTCGCCATTTTACGGGATATTTTATCGTGATGTATACTGTGATGTCGGAACAGAACAATTAACCGCTGTTACTAATTATATTATTTGCTTCCCGGAATAGTACAACCAGCTTTGTACCGGATGATTAAACAAGTAATGTCCCCAGTCAGTGAAACACGGTAAGGGTTACCGAGTTCTTTTAATACAAATTCTGCCAGTGTATTCATGTCGTTACATAGAAATGGGCGACAGCTAGGATTGGGTTCCTGCAATTAAACTCTTGAAAATGGCTTGCCTGTAATCCAGGTGGCGCCGATCATTAGCCCCATACCCACTCTGGAGTGACGTGTTTGCAAGTGACAAATCAATAGCCAGGGACAGCCACTAAAACAGATGCGCGGATCCACAGTTCCAATTGGGCCAAAAAAACTAAAGATGTAGACTGAAATAACCAGACGCTGGAGATATAGAGACTTTTGGTAAGCTTCAATTCCTGGTCCGTGTGTAGTTTTAACCACGATAATGACTGGGATTTTATAATTATTTTTGATGAGCTTTTCGGCAATTTCACATTTTTCCTGTGAGTCTGGATGCTGGTTGACCTATACTCGCTAAATTTTAGAAACTTGCAAATCTGTAAATTACGTGATTGTATGGAAAAGGGGTATAGACTTTCTGAAATGATACATTAGTGAAACCAAAAATTGCTGTCGAGTCTTTAATAAGATTCTACATTATTTGTTGTTTGTTCAGGCAAAAGACTTGAACTAATTGTGATCTTCGCAGATGACTGACATCATGCTGTAATAGAACTAAGCTTAGCTCGGAGAAATCTGCCAAAACTACATTGACGTAACCTGTCACGATACGTGATACGGGTGGGACAAATTTCCCTTGCCAAAAGCGTGTAAAATATTACAATTTCAATAGGATGGATACCTTAATTGATTTTTATAAATTCTGGTAGTTATATAAATATATATTCATTAATGATTGAACTAATCTTTAATATGAACTAAGATTTCAGGTAATCAATGAAAATGATCCTTAATCAATAAAACAACATGAATTAATTAACAGGCATATAGTCACACAAGTTCACTAGTTGTGTTAAGGTTCTTGGTGTTCTCACAAGTAATACAAGGAATATTAATGAACTAGTAATAAAAAACCACTGATGGATATGTGGAGGCAACTATTACAAATGCATTATATCGACTAATCACCTTTATAATACTGCCACAGAAATTAATGGTATCGGGAGTGGTGGTTAACCTGGAAAATACATTTAATTATAGTGTATATGATGATGATTATTATTCCCCAGTAATCCACAACTTTCGTTCTTTTACAATAAAGAATTTACAATTCCTCATTTGGCGGCAAAAATTTCAGGAAAATTTTTGACGCAAATACCTGGAGAGTTATAATTGGACGTTCACGGATAGTGTCACACTTAATGATTGCTTCACAATCTCGTACCATAATCACAAACATGTATATGGTAGTAACAATACCTGATGATTGATTTCAGCTGAAATCGATTTTTATCCCAGTCGTATCACCATAAAGACTACTGGGTATAGCTTGTATTTTATTACGCATAGCAATAGTTCACTTTGAAATGGCTTTGGCAACTTATCGGCCATTATTAATATTATTTGGAATACCATTAATTGGAGGGTGCAATTTTTCAATGAATATAGGTAAGTGTTCTCATATGTTGATTACCCTTTCTTCCAAATTTCAAGCTGATAAATCCAAATACCATAGTACAGATCATGTTTCAATTTTTAACATTTGTAGTCGTAAATATCGAAATGATTTCATATGTATTAGATACAAAACGAATAATTCGAGGAAAATATTATATTCAAACAACAGTGTTTCGTTTTGTGGTAATTTCGTTTAAAAAATGGGAGAGAATATTTTTATCGCTTTTTGTACAAGGCCTTTCAACGGGAGCAGGGGACTATTAAAATGGGTCTGTCTGTCACATTTTTTTGATACAGAATACGTTTCCTTCTAATTGAGCTAGACTGTTCAAACTTGGTGCAGGTGTTTTTTAAGTGAATGACTTGATGAAGTTAGAAGAGGAGTATTTTCTGTCAGAGTAAGCAGAGATAGGTAATTTGATTGGTTCACGATAACTTTCGTTGTAATTAAGTGAGAACGATGAAACTTGGGTGGTTAGTTTCATCACATCAATACTTTGACTAAGTTCGGCCATGAGACACTTTCGGCTCAGAGTAAGCAGAGCAATAAGCAATTAAATTAAATGGATTGAGACCTTATAGCTCGACAATTTTGATTCTAATTGAGTGATAGTGGTGAAACATCGTGTATAATTTCTCCTTGTTTGGATGAGACCAAGACCGAATCCCAAGATGTACACATTGGCGTTCACATAAAATAATCTTCGACAGTTTGAATTCCATGGAGAGTAGACAGACACGCGGGGACATTTTCGCTCAGCATATAGTATGGCGTTATGTCCGTTTCCATTAAGCGGTGGACACACTAGCCGAATGATTCGGCAGCTGTCTTGACGTTCGGATGGGACGAAAAAAGGGGTCCCGTGTAAACATTGACGTGCACGTAAAAGATCCCTTGACAGCTGGAATTCGATATAAGAGTGCGCCGTAGCGCCGCTGCCCGGGCAAAATTTCCCGCATAGCCCCGGTTAGGTGCAGAACGGAGGGACGTTTAACCTCATTTGATTTCATTTCATTTCGCCTAGTGTGCCCACTATCGTTCGGTCGAATGATTCACCCAAATCAAACAGGTTAGATATATTCGTCCAAATTATATTCGCTTAGTGTGTCCGCTCGCCGAAGCATTCGACGACCGAATGTGGAATTCATTAGCCAATCACCACTCATCATCCACTCATATCGAGAAGTCACGTGTTTGTTTTATTGACGCACTCGACAAACCTCGACAGATTCCGGGACCTACATCTAAGTTGTATGACGAATTCCGCCATATTGGAACTACTTTAAATGCCTCGGATGAAACAAGGCTGTGCCCACGGTGTCTTATTTGTTTGTAATAGCGTCAAGTTTTCCTGCTAAAGTACACCGGTAGCCTCATCGCAAATGTATGGGCGTAGGTACATATCACTTACTGCCATGCAGCCGAGACTAGATGTAGGTTCCGGAATCTGTCGAGGTTTGTCGAATGGATATTGGCGAACGAAGGTAGGACGTTAAATTCAAAGCCATTCTTGCGATTTCCAGGTTGCTGTTGTGTTTTTTTGTCTGATTCTGAGAAAGAAAGGACATCTGTCCATACTTCGATTCTATATGAACAGTCGCTTTGTTTTATAGTGCTCAGTCGGCAAATGCGAATCAAAGAATTAAATGAATAATTCTGAAGAATATTGTAATTTTTAAAATGCATTATCACAGGAATAATTAGTGAACGTGTGTCGTTCTTGAGAATTTGTTGTTATGTGTTTCGCCTTCATAAGCCCGGTTCGAGCCGAACGCTAGGTCGATAAACCCTATTTAATCCATTCCTGTTAGGTTTATTTATTATTTATCTATTATATTCACAATTCCAGTGTAACAAAACGCTACAATAGCAAAAGACAAATGATAAAGGTGTTCTGTGCCTAACAAATCCCACCACTGAGTTGTCTTTACAATATTCATGAAGCGACGTTATATAACTGCTCCGGGTAAACAAACGAACTTAAAGAGCTTTAATAGCCATCAAAATCCCCGGAGATTCTATTACAGTTCATTAGTTTCTTTGAATCAGGCGTCGCTTTTGTATATTTTTTGTTACTGTGTATTAATTTTAGTGATATGAATATTTAATTCAATATTTCGTATAAACATTACATTTGTATGTCCATAAGGTAAAGGCTAGAGTTTTTGACGGATTTATTTTCAAATTTAGTGTGATGATTACAAACCTTTTTTCAGCTGTCATGTGGATTTTTGTTCCGGGATTATAAAGTGGGTAAGACGCTGGCTCGCTAACCATAAGGTCGGGTGTTCTATCCCTGCATTGGCCGAGAAAGTACATCCCTTGTCAGTGATGCAGGATGGGGGCCTTACAAGGACAGCTGGCCAGTCGTTCGGATGGGACGAAAATCCGAGGTCCCGTGTACACATTGACGTGCACGTAAAAGATCCCTTGACAGTTGGAATTCGATATAAGAATAGAGTGCCGCTGTCCGGGCAAAATTTTCCCGATAGCACATTATATGACGTATGCCCGTCTTCATTAGCTCAGTTTAGAGCAGGACAGTAGGACGTTAAACCCCGCTTCATTTCATTTCACCGTTCAGCCTTGTTAACGCCATACAGGATAACTTGGGTTTTTGAAAAAATTCTTGCAATATTGATATGCAACATTGATGGATCGATGATTCTCATCGATTTTTCTGATTTTTTTTATTTTTGAGAGAAAAATGCGGTTTAACGCCTACTCGACGCAAACTAGGTCCTTTCGGGACTAACACATGGTTCAATTTTATTTCAATAATTCGCAAGTGCGTAGGGGTCTTTAGCAGTGAGGGGAAACCGGAAAAACACGGAGATTGGACAGGTGACCCTACTCCTTGTCACGTACAAACGAGCATCGAAACCACGCCAGTTCACTCAACGAGACCTTATGATACAGCGCGTACGTGCTAACCATTCGGTCATCCACCCATTGTCAGAGAACTTTCTCGGCCAATACCGGGATCGAACCTAGGTTCTCCTGGATGGTAAAGCACAACCCTACACAATTAGCCACCGCGGCTCCCTATCAATAACAACATCCATGCACGAAGTAATCGAATATTAAAAATATATGCAAAACGTCCTAAAGGTAAATGCTTATATTGTTTTCCACGCGAGTTGTTAAGCAATAATTGTTTTAACTAAAAGCATTGATCTTTTCTCTTATCTTATTAAAATGCATTGTTAATTATGAGAAGGGATGGTTTGCACCCAAAGTTGCTTGTTTAGATCTCAGTGTACAATATTATTATCCGGTTTTGAGGGTTCGCTAGCCTGGAGGTCGGGTATTCGATCCCTGCATTGGCCGAGAAATTTCATCTCGATTTTCCGGTGTGATTTCCCCTTGTCAGTGATGCAGAAGGAGGGCCTGACAAGGACAGCTGCCTAGTCGTTCGTATGGGACGAAAAACCGAGGTCCCGTGTACACATTGGAGTGCACGTAAAAGATCCCTTTGCAGTTGAAATTCCATATAAGAGTAGGCCGTAGTGCCGCTGCCCGGGCAAAATTTCACTCATAGCACACTGTATGGCGTATGCCCGTCTTCTATTAGCCCAGGTTAGGCGCAAAAGAGTAGGACGTTAAACCCCATTTCATTTCATTTTCATTATCTGATTTTGATAGCTAGCTTATTTGCAAAATGAACTAAATCTGCACTAATTATAATAATTAAACATACATTATGCAAGAGCTAAGTCTGTCTATTGCAGATCTTTCTTTAGACCTGAAATGTTATCGAAATTAATTAGACATTAATTTACATATCGAGACCATAATCAACCCTCGATCGCATCGCTAGATCTTTGGTGGATTATGATCCGATTTATTGTAATACTTTCCTTCTCGATAAAATAATTAATTGGATAATCGAGACTATGCTTTTTACCGATAGGAAAGGAACTTCATGGATTATGGACCTGATTGTAGGAAAACATCACGTTGTTGGCTTGTGGACCCTCCGGAGGTTACATTTTATAAAATCCGAATTAAAGAAAACATTTAATTATATCATCGTTACACCTAATGATGGTTGAGTGAAAATCGGATAACATTGCCCGACACAATCGCCGCTTTATGAAAGCAAATAGTGAAAAAAAAATATGTAATACCAAGGTTGATGAAACTTATATATGTTTATATCGGATTTTAAAACGAGAGCATCGCAAACGCTGCAATATACGTCCACATTCCTGCTTTGATTAATATGGTACATTAAAATGAAGAGAATGAAAAGTTCCCAGACGATCGATTCAGAATACCAGCTTGTAGACTATAAATACAAAAGTTAGGCGTGACTCTGCCCTTTGGGTTGGATTTGGAACAGTATAAATAAGGTATCACCCTGTTAATGAAATGATTGATCTGCTGAATTTGTACAATATTTGCACTAAAATCAATAGTTGCCGTACAATATTTGCACTAAAATCAATAGTTGCCGTCCTGAAGATATGAAGAATATGTGTACCAAGTTTCAAGATATTCCATGCAGAATTGTTGCCTTCGGGCGCTAAACACAAACACTGTGGGTGGCTCTGCCCCTGGGGGTCGGGACATACACCAAAATCAACAGTTGTCGTCCTTGGGCTATAAAGAATACATACGCATAGTTCCAAGCTCGTCGATTTAGGATTGCGGAATTTATATGATAAGAGAAAGTGTTTTTATGTATTTGACCATAATTTGTTTCAGTTTAAACAGTTGCTCTTATAAAATAATTTCAAAGTAATTGTTTTTGCAAGACAAGGTTTTCAATAGTTTTGTGCTTTATTCGATCATGATTTTAAACATCTCGTTCTTATGGAAATATTGTACAATGCCACACTTCATTTTTCTGGCAAACTTAATATTCAAAACCATATAAAACACCAACCAGTGAAAGATGGGATAAGTAAGCTAGTTCACTGATATATGTATTTTAACGCGAAATCCATATTAATAACATTCGTACGTGTTAAATCCATGTTGTAGCATTTATCAGGTTTTTAAATACAGTATATTTGTATTGCAATTTGCAATATTTTACTGAATATATGGGATATACATATTTATGGCTTTTGTATTATTACATTAGTTGAAAGAATATTTTATTTATTAAGTCCAGAAGTTCTCTTCAAACAAATATAATATGTTACAACCACAGATACATTTCATTTGGAGTGTAATGCTAATATATCATGTAAATACAGCCTTTCCGAGACTGTGGGACGTGTTTTCAAGTCAATAGTTATTACACAAAATCTTTCTTTATTTTTATGACGGAATAACAGGATTGATTTTGCAGGATAGAGTCTAATAATAATTAAAACCCTGATTATTGAGTTGTTATGTATGTGTTTTCTTTTCCTTTGGCTGTAAAAACTCGTTCAACCATTAAGTGAATCAATAATTAAACTATTCTGAAACACTTTGGCCCTTCAAGAATAATAAAGTTTTGACTAAAGTGGCATTGCAACAATAAATTAATAAGTTACTAAGCGGGCCGTTACATGGCTCTCCTACATTAACTTGATGAATGGCGATTTACTGTTCAACGAAAATGTCTCTTCTCTGTCTTGTTCTGTGAATAAATTTTAATTCAGAAGAATTTCTGACGGATGAATAATTTACGTATCAGCACTAATGATATTCAAATAAGGCACATATTCACTATAACGAGATAAATGTTTCCAACTTTCATCGCTATTAACGTGATATACAATAAACACTAAACGCTTTACAACTATCATCATCACTTTGACTTTCATGACATAAAGCCTTATGATGTAGATTCTGGCTCCTCGACGGGGATACCTTGGTCTAATTTTCACTAGATAACATTATGAACGTTATGGGTTTTACGCGTTTCCTATCCTTATCTAATGAGCTGTCTCCAACAGCTAGTTTAACTGATCGAACTAGAGCATGGAAACTTATCTATCCATTCCAGAAAACACCAGCAAGGTGTTGAACCCTACGACATCTATTTTTGGTATAAATACCTGACTGTCGAAATTCACCAAGAGGCTGTCTTACTGTCTTTGTTTTCTGACTTAAGAAATGATTGTGGGTGTGAGAGGCCCTTGACTATCTGCTACCATTGTTGTTGGCCGACAAATCACTATTGCTTCAGCTTCGGTGAAAAAAAGTTCATCAAGTTGACCACCATATTTAACTCATAGCGAGGAGAGCACACTGCGAACGGTTTTGATAAATCTCTCCAAAACATTTCCCATATGATTTGATGAGGTGGTTTTATAATAAACTGTATGCAACAGTTTCTTCTGGGCTGTATCGAAGTTTTAACTGTGATATCGAAAGTTCAGCATTTGCACCTACAAATTTGGTACCTTGACTACCGTGTTAATAAACCTCTTAATTTATGACATCTAAAAGCGAGAAAAATGGGGTTTAACGTCCACTCAACACAAACTAGGTCATTTCGGAATTAATATAACATGGTTTAATTTTATTTCAATAATTCGCTTTAGCAGTGGGAGGAAACCGGAGGACCCAGGGAAAACCCACGAGGTTTGACAGGAGACCCCACTCCTTGTCACGTACAACAGGGGATTCGAAACCACGCCAGTTGACTCAATGATACAACACGCAGGCGCTAACCATTCGGCCATCCAATCCCCTCTGACATCGAACACAGTTTTATAATAGAATGATCCAGAAACCTCTGCCTAATTGATATTGAGTCTTCTCCTGAATGTATCTAATGTTGAGACCAGTCAGGTGACTTTCTTTAAGGATTATTACTGGATGAGTTATGTCCCTTGACAAGCTTCGTTTCTGCATTCTTCCACCAACGTCATCAAATAATAGATCTAATGTGTATAATTTACTGGATCTTTTAATTCCTCTCCGTTTATTGTCAGTTTTTTTTTATCTCCAATTATAGATATTCGTCTTTAAAACTTTTATTATGTTGCTGTCTAATGATTTCCTTCTCTGATCTCCCCGAGTCTCCAGCTGTTAATTCGACAGAAGATGTGTTCTGTAATGCAGGTGTCCATTTTGATTTTGTATTGTGATTTGATTTCACGGTGTCTTATAGTATCTTATACCTTATACAGATAGCTATTGCTCTCTTTGAATGAAACCAATGAGAAAAAATATGTTATTCTATCTGTGACTGATGGAAATTGTGATGATAATTAGTTGGCCAGACTTTAAGTTCTAGATCATGTCATAACATCGTTTCTGCGTATGATTTCTATAATACTGTAGTACTCGATGCATCATCAGCTGGGTCGTCTGCAGTTTCTGGTTTGGTTCTGATTTATTTCCGATTTGTTGAACTCTATTGGCAACAAATACATGAAACCTAATAGCACCAATATTAATGTACCCTTAGTCCAGTATACTTCTTTCAATTTTTTTTATTTCAGTTCATTACATAATTAGAGCTGATCTTTTTGGATAATACGGTTTAGGAACTCTTGATGTATTTTTTTGCCATAACCAATGTGCAGTGGATATTCCCACGATCATTTGTAAGTTGTAAATAGGAACATTCACAAAAAAACCCAGTTTAATTGGCATCGGAAAAATTATGGTCCAGGATATTTTTATTCTCACTCAATGTAAATTTAATAAACCATATACAAATGTAAATACAACCACTGTTGGGCTTAGGATCAGGATTTCTGTCAACATCAGTAGCGAATGTCGCAAAGGGTCTTCGACGATCAGGCTACATATTATAATTTCTGCTGTTGAATCTACTAACAGGATATCTATTAGAAATTGAATCTGCTTATTCTGTAAAGGAAGGAAATCCCGTGGCTATTGCATTATCTTCTAGTAGGCTTTCATCATTATCTGGTCTTAACATCGTACCACATAAGAAGATTGTTGCAACAAGCAGGTATCCAGGTAACCTTCTCGGGCATTAACACCATAAAAGACATCCTCCAAGCTAATGGTAAATGTAAGTCAACAAAACCAAAGTCACCAAAAGGATGCATTTATCAAGTCTTCTGCTCATGTGACAGCAGCTACATAGGAGAAAGTAGGCAACCATTAGATGTAAGGCTTAGTCAACACCAACCTAAGCCATCTAACCAGACCTCCGCTGTAGCTGACCACATCAGACAAAATCCAAAACACAAGATACTATGGGAAAAGACGAAGAAATTAGCAATCCACCAAAACCACACTAAGAAAAGAAAGATTTTGGAAGCCATCAACATAAAACGCTACAAACCAGCATTAAATAGAGATGAAGGTGTCTATCTACCACGGGCTTATGATACAATAATCGCAAATATAACTTAACTGCAGTGATCCCTAATAACTGAACATGAGACAATATTATAAAATTAGTCATAAACTCTAAATAATATTAGTGCCGTAGTATGCCGTCTGTGTCTGTGTGTCGTGTGGTTGTAAATTTAAACTGGAATATTACCGATTATAATAAGTGTTATCCTATTTATTTATTTATTTATGTACTTATTTAATTAATTTTCCCCTGACCCCCCCCCCCCCCTGTCATCTACGGAGCAATAATAAGTTTTTTTACCCTGATATTGTTGTGTTAATTAATCCTATACGTTTTGCTAAAGTTTCCTTTTGATCTGTTACTTTTCATGGCTATGATTTAGTGGTTTCCCCTAATCTATTATTATTATTGTTTTATCAATGTAATTTAATGTATATGTTGTTACAATTTTACCTTTGAACAGTAACTTTACTATGATCAGTGGCTTCCTTAATTGTTAATTAGCTATTATTAGTTATTATAGATTTTATGTATACGGTTTCGTAAGGTCTTGTTGACTTAATATATTTATGGTTTCACTATTCATTATGATTAATTAGCTGTTACTTGTTTTTGTATATAAACCCTCTGTACATTATTTTCATTACCATTCGCTTGAAAACGTTGAGAGAATCCTCAACGAAACGTCGCTTTAATTAAAATAGTAATTGTGTTCCATAATATGTTTTTGTGTTTATTACGTATGTCAATTGCTAAATGCCACTCAAAGAAGATCGTGCTATGACGTAGTTTTTGATGTTCCCCTTTATCATCTAAAATAGCCAATTATATTATTGTCCCTTAAAATCGATACACTGTTGGAGGAAATCGGCAAACTTACTAAAATCTGCATTCCGTACGTTTGGCCAGTACAACAGGCTTCTGCAATTTACAATGGATCACCATATCTTAATTTGACTCTACTTTAATGTAAGTCCTGGTGCCCCAAACAGAAGCCCTGTCGATTGATTGTACTGTTTTGTCTTCAATCAGGGCATGACAGGACATAGCCCACATAGCATATTTCAAAATGCTGCTGTGGTGTTACTGAATGTATTGACGATGCTGGGTGTAAATTTGGTTAATAGTAGGGTCTGTATTCTCATCTTATGAAATTAAGTTGTTTGATATGCAGGTTGTTGTGTAATATTAACAGGCGAAAAAACTTGTGGCTGTCTGCTGCTTCTATTTAAGGTATCCGGTATCTCATTACTTGAAGATTTGCTGTATGATTAGTGTCTGGTAACTCATTGCATGTATCATATTGTTCATGCATGTTTCATGGCACCAAAATTGCCGCCTCTTGTACGCGAATAGTGTAAAGAAATGTGGTATATCAAGGTTGTGGACTCTGTAGAGTTCACAATTATAATTTGTTTTTTTCTGAAACTTGAAATACATGTTTATAATCTAAAGATCTTGGTTCCTTTCGATATTTGCGCATATCGGATCCTGAATTATGGCCCCTGATTGTACGAAAATCGCCCTTTTTAGCTCGTGGTTCCTCTAGAGGTCACAATATTTAACAGTTTTAGAAAAACGTTTGATTATATCACCGTTACACCGTAATGAAGGTTGAGTTCGAATTTTGTGAAAATCGGACCAAAACTGTTGGACAAAATGGCCGCTGTTTGTACGCGAATAGGGTAAAACTATGGCATATCAAGGTTTCGGACCCTGTAGAGGTTACAATTTTAATCCGATTTTGATCAAACTTGAAATTCATATTTAAAACCCAAAGATCTTGGTCCTTTCGATATTTGCGCATATCATATTGTAACTTCATGAATTATGGCCCTTGATTGTAGGAAAATTCACTTTCTTTCTTGCTTGTTTTCTATCCATCTCTCGAATTGTCGGCGTATCCTGCTTGGCAGCCGCTGGTTAGTTTTACTGGGGTTAAAAGTTACACAATACTGTTTCGATCACGATGAGATTATGGAGCTGGGTGACCGAATACGCTTCATGCGTTCGCTTTAAATCATAGGCTCTGTCATTGAGTCAAGTGGCGTGGTTTCAAGCAAACCAGCCCCACCGCATTCACATTGACCGAAGTTTTATTAATAGATACATAGTAATGATTAAAATAGCATTATGCAAGAGCAAAATCTGCTTATTACAGGTCTTTCTTTAGGCCTGAAATGTTATCTAAATAATCAATTAGACATTAATTAACATATCCAGACCATAATAAACTCTTGATGTTAAGGCTAGCCTTCGATGTTGGCGGATTAAAATCCTATATGCCGCTTAATGACCGTTGATAATTAAATCAATCAAGTGGATAATCGAGACTATGATGTTTATATTAATGATTTGTGTAATGATGACCGAGGCTATGTATAGTGGATCAATTTGACTGAACTACCATCTCTCTATCTTATCTCCCATAATGTAACTTTAATTGTACTGAAAAAATATTCCTTTTCAGGCACCCTGTCTTTATCTGATGTGCCACCGCCTGTTTCAAGAACAACTTTACAGATCACGTGTAAAGGTGAAATAAACTTAACAGTTTACTCCGTTGTCGTACAGGCTGGTTATCAACTATTAGTATATAGAGAGGGTAAAGATTTTATATTTATCTTGTAAAATTGATTAATATACTTGTTTTATAGAGAAAATGAATAAAGTATAATTAACTTATGTAAGACGAACTTAGGTTATATAAAGAAAAGAAAACAATTTATAAATGAACGTAAATAATTTATAGTTGATTGGTATTTTAAAACAGACTTTTATAAAGAAAATGTAAATATTACATTTTGATCTCAAATGTGCAAGGTGTATAACTACAAATTAAACAAATAAAAGAACCTAAAGCACTAACAATGAAATTAACTTTATAATATTAAATGAAATATAATAGTTCAATAGTTAAAATAAAAACCAAGGTTGAATTATATATTTATAGAAAGAAAACGAATGTGTTATATTTACAGAAAGAAAACGAATGTGTTATATTTATTATTATTACAGAATATTTATTACGCGCCACTTCATATAATATGTTCATGGGCACGTTACAAAGTGACAATGTACGTCTAAAAAATAACAAAATTATGGACATGTTAACAGTTGTAGACAGACCGTTGGAAGACCGTCGTACAACATCTTAAACTAAATGGTAGATTAATTAATAAAACAGGTGCTTGAAAACTAATATAGCGCTGACCATAAGAGACTATTTGAACAGTTTGGGGCATTAAAAGTAGTTTTTTTGATGTTCTGCCACGTGCATAAAGTTCTAAAAGAACTAAAAGGTAAACAGGAGCTAGATTATTGAAACATTTAAAATTAAGTACTAAAATCCAAAAATCAATTCGATATTTAACAGTGTTATATGGTCGCATTTCTAAGTTAAGGTGCAGTTATCAAAATTATGAGTGTAGAAGTTAATAGTTTTATTTAAAACACCAAGTTCTTTAGAAAGAAATCTGAGAATATATTAGCGAGTTCAGTGTCATTATCATTGTCCTGGAGAATAGTCCGCTCTGCATCATGTTCCAAAAGGCAATTTACAATTTTTCTATTTTACCATTGTCTATTTTATCAAAGTAAATTTTAGCGTTTTCAATTAAATTATTCACATTGGTTTTTGTTGTTAACTAAAACCGAGCTTTAAACAATATTTTGTGGCGTCCGCTGATAGTATAGTACTACTCTATTCACCAAATTGCAAGTCAAAAATATAACATTGAACTAAAGAGCTAAGCTTTTCCATATTAACTTCTATAAACAGCAATCTATACACTGTAGAAGTTATATTATAAGTTCTGTAAGGTTCTGTTTAATATATTAAAGTTGTTAGCTCGTACCAGTGACAAGAACTAGGGTAACAAGAATATGTCTGAACGTTTAAAGCGGGAATTTCATATTTTCCAAGAAAGTCATAACATATTTATGTCTATGTCTTTTGCTTAATAGGTTGTCAACTCACTATTTTACAATTCACATAGGAAATATTAACTCAATTACCTCCCTTGTTTCCCCCCATTCAATAGCTATCTTCAAGCATTTGAATTTGAAAAAATTATATTTTTGCCAATTTCTCAACTGGCAATAGTGAATTATAGGATTATTCTTTAACAAGGTTAAACTGTTTATAGATACCATCTTTTTATGACTTTATTTTAATATATTTTAAAAATATAACTTAAAAATATGAAATTGCAGCTTCAAAATGGGATAATGACATCGTTGTCTGATAATCCAAATATGGTAATCCCATGCGTTAGAAACGTGGTTAGCTACCCTCCTAAGTGCCCATATAAGTACACGGTGTTGAAAGCCGGGGTAAAATCTGTGCAGCTGACAAATCCGATAAAGGAAGTACCTGGTCAATTTCACGGGGCTCCTTACATGACTCACGCGCGTAACATCTTTATAAACAAGTGTAAGATTTAAGTTTCTTTAGATATCATTGAGAGGCTAGAAATTAGATATCATGAGACCGTAAGAAACAGAGATATTGAGAACCTTGGAAGTAGATATCACTGAGATGCGTCACAGGGAAGACCACCATACCACCAGCCTCGTAGGCTGAGAGGCTGGGAAAGGATTACCATTCGGACATCATTTAGACACCACTTGGATTAGACCACCCCGTTAAGTCGTAGGAGAGAAATATGACGTTCAGGGTAGCGTCAGTAAACTTGTCCTACAAAATGGTGGGGTATAGACAATGGTGTTAATCGTAATCTAGTAAATACAAGCTGGGGAAAGAAGTTATATTTAGCTTATATTTAATGCCATAGCTGTATGTGTAGTTTCCTGTATTATGGATGTTATAAAGATATAAAAACATAGTTAACGTAAAAAGTGTTCCAGAGTCAGTTAATTGAGGATTGAAATAATTGACCCAACAACGTGAAGTCCAAGAATGGTCTAGACGACAGTAATTTCAGACACCTGTAGTGTCACATATGCATACTTAAATAATATACTTTCAGCTCATTCCATATCTAAAGATCATCCTGATGTTATAATGATTACTGACGATGTAAGGAGACAACTTGATATTAGATTTCCAATGTCCTTTATGGGGTCTGTTTTGCATAGCAACACAATTGAAACATCTGTCAACACAATTGAAACATCTGTGTCAGTCCTTATACCAGATACAAAAGAGGAGTGGTGTAATGCGTTAGTACCCGTCGATACTGATACTGAATATAGTTTAACACAAACAGAATCGGAATCCAGTATTGGTTTTAAAATAAGTGCTGTTGTAGTAAAGGTCTTAGAACTGATTGACGACATAGAGGAATTTTTGATTATGGCTGAAGATGAATATGGTAAGTAGGACTAGGATAAATTATTTTATAATAGTAGTGTAAATGAAATAATATATGGTATTAATCGTCCTATTGTTTTGCTCCTAAATTGGGCTAATGAAGACGGGCATAGTAGGGTAAACCACACGACTTAAACTTTGTCTATTAAAAGTAGTACACCACAGCGAATGTGCATACTTCGTTGTGCCGAGTTGATTTTGTGGATAATACTGGGCGGTATAGTCAATGATGCTATAAATGGCCACCTATCGACTATTAAAGCCGTAAAAATATATTTTAACGATTCTCAATAACAATAATATTTCTGATTCGTTGTTCCATCTGTTTGTTCTTTTAATTTGCTATATTATGAACTATACCCTTTTGATTTAGTAACTTTCATAGAATACTAAATGTAAGTAGTGTCTTTCTTTGGTTTTTAGAAGGTTCTCAAAACGGCAATTGCCTATGTGTTTCTAAATTAGATTTATTGGTCTAGCTTTCTGTAAAGTTTCGTAGAAAATAGGCAAAATTATCCCGACCTGTAAATGAGCCAGAGAGCGGTCGGTAGACTGGTTAAGAGGTACTAATTTCATAACAAGAGCAAATAATCTTGACAACTTTTTCAGTCTAATTTTTATATTTTGTCGTCGCCCCTGTGCGACACTACACAGGTCACAATTTTTATCCCATTTTGAAAAAAACTTGAAATATAGGTTAAAATCCCAACGATCTCGGTTCCTTTCGATATTCGCGTTGGAGCGTAACTTCAGAGATTATGGCTGCTGATTGTACGAAATTCGCGTTTTTAGCGTGTGGACCCACTAGAGGCCTCAATTTTTTTTATCATCTATCATTATGGTGTATCGGCGATATAATAGAGCCGATTTTTAAATCAGATAAAAAAAATTGAGGCCTCTAGAGGGTCCACACGCGAATAAATTATTTTATAATAGTAGTGTAAATGAAATAATATGTTATGGTATTAATCGTCCTATTGTTTTATGAGTTCGAATTTTGTGAAAATCGGACCACAAATGGCCGTCGCTCGTATGCAAATAGTGTAAAAATTATATAGAGGTTGTGGACCCTCTGGAGGTCAAAATTTTGAACCGATTTTGATGAAACTTGAATTACCTGTTTATAACCGCAAGCTCTTGGTTCCTGGCAATATTCGTGTATATCGGGTCGTCATTTTCTGACTGCTTTGACTTGATTTTACGAAAGTTGAGGTACATATTCAAGTTTAATAAATATCGGGTGAAAATTGTGACTTGTGGAGTGTAAACTGTTCACAAATGATGCTATTTATTTTGTATTTAATGATGAAATTCACAATTATTGGGACCTTTCACCCATATGCCAGGATGTCCAAGGGAGAAAATCAATTTTGCAGAATTGTGTCTTTATCCACCTTCATAAGATGTTTTCGGAGTTGAGTGAGTTGGTGTTGTATTAAATAACATAATTGACAATTATTGCGTTATTATGGAAGTTACACAAATGGAGATCAACGTTACACGGGCAGTTAGAATATTCATTTTCCACGGAATCTTGCCTGCCATTAGATTGAAAATTTGATGGGCAATACCAAATGATAATATGTGAACTCGATTTTTTTTTTTTTTTTTTTTTTTTTGGAGTTATGTGGTTTGATTTTGTTTGCGACATAAATTAACTAGTTCGAACTTGAAGCAAACTCTATCAAAGATTTATTGGAGCGTGTGCAACCCCAGAGTCTTTCGTCCGGTATAACAGGATGTGATTAATAGACACTCAAGTCGTGCGTGTTTATTTGTTTTCAAAGATATTGTCTATCGATTATTTATCGATAAAACGTGAGAAAAATGTATCAAAAATGTTTTGTTTTTTTTCGTTTTCTTACAGAGTTCAAATTTCTATTTTCAGCAATGATTGCCGATGAAATCAAGAGTAAAATTTCTACGAAAGGAATTAAAATTACCTACCTCCAGAATCGTAACTTTACTATAGATGAAACTGTAATGAATAACCTAGAGAATATTCATAGAACCAGACAGAAGTATATCCTAGTTTTGGCTTCTGTCCCGAGTATAAGATATATCTTTCAGCAGGTATAATCTTATATTGCGTCAACTTGCATTTAACGTCGTTTTGATGAATAATGCCATTTTCCATTTTCGCCCCGTCGCATCTCATTTGCCCTTCACGCTTTCTACATACCACCATACACACATGACTAACTTTGATATGCAAACATAGGATATCACATGACTTATTAACATATACAGAAACGAGGTCAACCTGCTACACTATATGCTAACACTTTGTAAGAAGACACCAAGCTGGCACACTATAACTCGTCTTCGATATCACCTTGGTGGAGAGTTATTCCTATTAAAGTATATTTATTATTTGTTAGGCGCAATGCATGTACTCTTTTAAAAAAAAATGGATCAAAGTTGTTAATAAGTCTTTACTCAAATTTAGGGAAATAGGTTGTGGGCGATGGCGGGTTTTTAACATGTCAAAAAGATGAAAGAGGTTCAGGATATCGCCTGTTTACCTCATAATCTAGTTCAGAATAAAAACTGGTGGTGAAAAACCACATGAGAATTTCTACCTCTCCAGGTGGCACCTCCCTCAATTTTAACCCGGACTAAATGTGCCATGCGGCTAAAACTAATCTTAGATGTAAATCATACTGTCGACGTTTACCCTCGACTAGACAAAATGAAAATTCTAGCAATAGAAAATCGACATATCTCTAATCTATGTATATTTATCTATAAAATTCTGCTAAATCAATGCCCTCGTTTTTTTAATTGACCTCTTACCTTATTATCAAACTCCTTATAATTATCTTAATAATAACCTTACCACTCGTAAACCAAACATTAATATAGTTAAAATCAGTATTATTATTATTATAACCTACTGTGTAATTTCTAACAGTAAGTGCAGGGGGGAGGGGGCCGCACCACACACAATTCTACACAAAAACAAATATATGGACAAGACATCATACTCAGAGAAAAACAAACAACACAATTCAAAAAGAGTGAATGGATCCGGGGGCTAGCCGTAAGCGTCCACTGCGCTGTACAGTCCCGGGCCTGTGGTGACACCGACTGCACTCATATTTGAAAACAATTTGGAATACTACCCAAAGAAATAATTATGTAATGTCAGCATGAGTCATGATCTGTCATATGTTGCAAGAAATACGAATGCAAGCATATTGTATTAATTTTGCTATACAAGTAACTACACCGTTAAATGTACCAGAGAAGTAGTTCGCAAAACTAAAATGCACTAAATCAATAAAGAGGATTGGAGTATGTTGAATGCTATGGCGGTATATTAGTGCCAAAATTCTAACATGCTATCGTCTAATTTCTAACCTCCATTCATGTAACTTCTAACCTCCATTCATATAACTTCTAACTTCCATTCACGTAATTTCTAATTTAAGACAATGTATAATTCAACTTCTTTATTTGTTCAGTGTAAATATCAATTCTATTTCATCTTATTTCTATTATTGAGGCGAAAAATGTCTACTTCATTGTGGTATTACATGTTAAGCATGAACGGCAAACAAATTTAGAATTTTGATACTTCGACCTAGCAACCATCATTATGACATCGTTTGGTGTCGCCACTGTGTGCTCAATTTGATGATTGCGCACCTGATCGGGACCATAATTGGTATAAACGACCCATTCTTCGTTTGGTTGAGTGTTGGAAGGAGTGTTGAGAGAGAGAGAGAGAGAGAGAGAGAGAGAGAGAGAGGTCACTTAGTATTAAACTCAGTATCTGTGTAGGCCTATCCATAACATTTATACCCTGTGTTAATATAGACCAACTGCATATAGATATTAATTATTGGCTCAACCGTAAAAAAAAATAAAATAAAATTCTCCAAATCCCGTTTAGCTTATATTTGAAATAGAAAATGAAATGAAATGAAAGAGGGTTTAACGCCCTACTGTTTCGTTCCGAACCGGGCTAATGGAGACGGACATACGCCATACAGTGTGCTTTAAGGAAATATTACCCGGAGAGCGGATCTACGACGTGGACTTATATCGAAGTCTAACGGTCACGGGATCTTTTACGTGCACGCCAACATGTACATGGAACCTCGGGTTTTCATCCCATCGGAACGACAAGACACTAATAAGGGGGAACCACGCCAGAAAATCTGGATGAACTTTTTTCGACCAATGCAGGGATCGAACTCCCGACCCACAGCCTAGCGAGCCTGCGTCTTACCTACTTAGCCACGGTATTCGAAATAATATTTGCAAACCATACATTTATATCACGTTCAATGTTGTTAAGAGGGTAGGATGGCCGAATGGTTAGCACGTGCACGCTGTAACATAAGGTCTGTCATTGAATGAACTGGCGTGGTTTCGATTTCCCGTTTTTACGTGACATGGAGCAGAGCCGCCTTTCCAACCTCGTGGGTTTTCTCCGGGTCCTCCGGTTTCCTCCCACTGCTAAACACTCCTACGCGCAAGCGAATTATTGAAATGCAATGAACGGTGTTAATACCGAAATGACCTGGTTGGTGTCGAGTTGATGTTAAACCGCATGTCCCCATCTCTCTCTCCCGATGTTGTTTTCAATTTTAACACTCAGGCAAGCCACTCAATCTGACGAAGAGGGAGTCGTTTGTATCAATAGAATGGTTCCGATCAGGTGCTCAATTCCCAAACTGGGCACACGGTGGCGACACCAAACGATGTCATAATGATGGTTGCTAGGTAGATGTATCAAAATTCTAAATTTGTTTGCCGTTCATGCTTAACATGTAACACCACAATGAAGTAGACATTTTTCGCCCCAATATTAGAAATAAGATGAAATAGAATTGATATTTACACTAAACAAATAAAGAAGTTGAATTATACATTGTCTTAATTAAGAAATTACATGAATAGAAGTTAGAAGTTACATGAATGGAGGTTAGAAATTACATGAATAGAAGTAAGAAATTAGACGAAAGCATGTTAGAATTTTGGCACTAATATACCGCCATAGAATGCATTTAGTGCACACATTCCAAAGGAATGAAGACTGTTTTGGAAGACGGTAATGACGTCGTAGCTTAGCTGGTGCAAAGTTTCCCTATAAAATAGGGCGATAATCCAGATGAAACAACATTAAAAACTATTAGTTTTTGCGACCAACCGGAATAATTAAGTGATGTAATTGTACAAACCAAAATATAAAAATATTATATAATACATGCAAGAAATGCAAAACAGTAATGCTGAATAAATCGTAGGCTATTAGTGTACATATAAAAAGGCATAATAAATAAGGGCGATAATCCAGACAGGATTAGACAACTACAGAAGAAATTAAATAAATATTATATTGAATCATTATCCAATATGTAGTCAGTAATATATTTATAAGAAAGAAATGTCAAACGTAGTATGTTGATGAAATGGAAGTATTGAAATTTCTATAAAAATGCGTAATTGTGTACCGCCTTTGGCAGTGCACTTAAAATTTAGAGTTTTTATTCTGGAAAGAAAGAGTTCTTTATTGTTGCATGTATACATTATATAGTGTAGTATCTGGTATGTTACTGTAAACTATACTTTCAATGTATCTTATTTTTCGAAGGCTCCAATTAGCCATACCAATCACATGATTTCATTGCTGTCACGGTCGTCCAGCATTTCTTTTTATAAGTGTGCCGGTTGATCTCGGTCCCGTATATGTATGTTAATAAGTCACTTGAAAACCCACATCTGCATATCGCAGTAGCGCCTCGAGTAAGATTCTATGTAGAAGCGTGAGCTGTGGCTGAACGCAAATGTAAAAGGTAATGAGAGAAATGTAAAAAAAAGTAGATTCGTCAAGAAACATTATTTTTCAGTAAAACATATGTCATTTGACACATTGCATTTGACTTTCCACATTTACCTTGGGCCTTGGAGTTATTTTGACTTTATCATTTACCCGAGAGCGCATTTATAATAAAATATTTGAGAAATGTGTGGATAGGTACTTTCCCAAATTGTGACCAATTGCCCAGAATAATCAGATATGAAGTTTCAATGTTCGTAGAGGATATTTGACCCTTCGTATTAACGACAGTGAGAGTGGATATTGTAATGTTCTTTTGCACTTTCAAATAGGTTGACAAATATGAAAGCAGGAAAGGAAAGAAATTCACATTGAGTCAATCAACAAGATGGTTGACCGTTATACCTAATACTCAATCGTCAAAGGTGATTGTAGAAGAGGCATCTAAAATAATAAATAATATCGCTGTAATAGCCATGTCTGTCATCAGAACAAAGGCAACAATTCGGGAGGTAAACATTAATGTTTTGTCTTGTTGTATATTATTGGTCTTGTTGTAGACCCGTGTTTATAAACTATTGATAATTTTAAGTATACAATAAAAAAGATTACACCGTGTATCTAATTCCTCCATAATCATAAAAGCCCGCAATAATGTGCAAGCGCATGATGTAATCCACATGTTATTTAATAATATAGAAATTGCGTATAGATCTGGATGATTAATGAATTTTGTAAAAAAAAAAATTGTTAAAGCCTTGGTATATGATTTCATAGTTATGCCGGATGCCTCTCGTAGGATAGAACATGCGTGCGCCTACTCTTTCAAGAAAAAATTTGACTATTGCTTATTAATCATTGTCCATTTAAAATACACTTTGTCAATACACCGATTTCTAGAAACTCAAATAATAATTTAATTTTCTTTGTTCAGCATCTATTATCGCTGTCTCCATGCCATACAAGCTATCTGTATACATTATTATGGAAGCCTGAAGGTCGAAGATTAAGTCTTGTTGCCTATCTTAACAGTAGATGTGTCAGGAAAACGAATAGAGATATATTTCCTAATGTCAACTTTGGACTCAACCACCGAACATTAAATGTAGCTATAAACACTGTAAGTATCTTTTAAATCAACTAGACGGAACAAGAAATGATATGACACAAACCTTACTTTTTCAATTTGTAGAACCAATGCAATGATTGTACATGAGTACCTATAGCTTTATGTGTGGAAAGCATACCACTTCAGAAACATAGCAAAATAAACCCCCGTATTTTCCGTACGTTTGTTTTTCCATCGACTTTGAATGTCCGTTGTACAATTTCAAGAAATCATGATTTGTATATTATAAAATAAATCTAGATTAACCAATCAAACCGTTCCGCCAAACTATATTATTAATTTCACCACAACAATCTCAAACTTTGCTTTTTCCTACACAGAAACACCTAACATACTCGTACTTGGGGTACTCGCTTTGCGACACTCAGGCATTCGAAACACGTTTACCCGCCTTAGCAAATACCTATGCTAACTGTTTTCATTCTTGTTTCAGTATGCACCTTTTATCTATAAAAGAATGGTAAATGGAGAACCCGAATATAGTGGTCTCTGCATAGATTTATTAATCGAACTATCGAGATCGATGAATTTCAGGTGTGTACATGCAATGGTGGTGTTTTGGGGAAATATCAAATAAAATATTGTTCGTAGAACATCTGATAGTGTTGATACTGAGTAAGTGGGTATATAAAAACGAGATAATCGATTTTTATAAGCCCACATTTTCATGGGGACGTATATGTGCTATTTTCACAAAAAACCGTACAAATAACGGAAAAAACGGTATACCCAATATGTAATATAAAATTTTTACATCGGCATGAGAGGGCCTCCTTTGGGAAAATATTTTGACAGGGTTAATTATTATTCAAAATAAAATCAGTATATCAAATTATGTAGTCAAAATGTCCATTCCGTTATATGGTAAAACTAATCATTCTAAACATGGACCTTGAAAATCTCCTTTGGAAATTTAAAGTTCAGCAAAAATTGCAGTGCTTTTCAATTAGAAATCCACTAGAGCTGACAAAATTTGTCATATTAGCCATTTAAAGACAAAATAGCAATTGACTATATCAAATATTGTTTTGGTTGAAATTTTGAAAACAGTTTGTCTTTTCCGTTATTGTTTTGTTTGAGAGTTATTCATAGCCAACATTATCCACTATTAAATCAAAGACAGGGTGAAGGTCAAGCAGGAAAATACATGTTAGAAAGAAAAACAAGTAAGTTGAACACATGTGGTTGTCGAACAAATTGTATGTCTTTTCTGTTGGTCTGTTCAAAGTCATAAAACACTGATTGATGGAAAAGTTTTCACACAGAAAATTAGGAAATAAGGATGTCAAAGCACTCTATGAATATCATGCCTATCTATGCAATGGGTATGAGTGCAGACAGTTATAAATTAACATAGCGGAAAAGACTATTTTTGTTTAACTTGAATTGCATGATCACTTTTTTATGGTCTCTAATGATATTCAAACATTTATTTAAAAAACAAGTCCACACTGGCTTCATTAGACCACAGGATTGATCTGATTTAGACTGGTTTGAGACTGCATTTATGTAAGTGCGGTTTATCGTCGGTAATTTCCAAACGGGAATGTCTTTGATAGACCTGACAATCCAGACTTTGTGTATTATCTATTTTGGATTAACAATAGTACATGCATACATGTAATTATGAAAAGTCCATCAGACTTAGGACACAATTATTAACTAAAAAATCAGACGTTCAAATTTGGCAGAAATTTTGAACAGAACATATTTTTCACATATAAGGCTACAATAGTCAATTCTTTTTCTAAGTTCTTACCTGATGCAATGGTTCTTTAATAATATTGCTATTATAAAACTAACTGTGTTACTTAATGTCATTATTTCTATTTCAGAATGCCACCAATAGCCAGGAAATCAAACAAGGAAGCCATGAGAAGACATCGTGCTAAACTACGACAAGATCCAAAAGCTTATGCTCAATGCAAAGCACGTGATCGAGAAAGATACAAACGAAGAAAAAATGAAGGGAAGATAAAGACCATACATGATTTTTCTCTGCGAGATCAGAGACATCTGCGTAGGAAATGGAGAATAGAAAAAAAAACGTACAACTGTTACAGGTACAAGGGGACTAAACACAAATCCCCCCCCCCCCCAACGACTCAAAATGAAATCCAGGAAGAACAACATTTTCCATTTAATGACGTAAGCGTCCAAAAATCTGTTGCAAGAAAGAAGCTAAAGACAGCAAACAGAAAAGCCTATCGTACTATAGCAAAATAACAGAAAATAATTCAGAATTTAACAAACGAAATTAGAAAATTGAAAAGACAGTTTACTAAAAGTAATTCAAGTATACAATCAGATGATAATAAGGATTCCCCTGCAAGTTGAACATCAACGCTCTTGGATAATGGGGACAAAAGGACTGTTCGGAGAGCTCTCTTGTTTGGATTTGCCTTAACAGCTGAAGTGAAAGAAAAGCTAAAGATGATCACAAAAAATAAAGAAAAACAGAATATACATTCAGTAGTTAGCGGGAAAATATTAAAGAAATACAGATCAATGGATCAGGCTAGGATAGAAATGCGGTTGGCAAGAAGAAGACTAGAAACGCTCCAAATGAAAAACCAGGCTCTACTGCAAACTTCACGAAAAATTAAATCTGGTTTAGGAAATATTGCTGAGTCAGTGGTACAGTTTTAACTAGAAGACGTTAATAGCACTCCATCTAGTGGAAAGAGAGAAACAAAAACCAGTAAAAAGATTAAGATGCAAAAGAGATATACAAATCTCAACATATTCATCATAACTTATCAAACACATCGTTTATACGACTGAAACCATTTTATTGTGTTGCTCGCCTTGTCATCCGACGAGACACTGTCCAATGTAAACTACTTGCCAACACTGAATTAAAGGCGCAGCGACTCCATACTCATGGCCTTCTCAAAAGTTATAATTTGAACAATATTATATCAGAAGTTGTATGTTCTTCAACCAACTATAAATGTATGTATGGATTATGTGAAATTTGTAAGAACATGTTGAATGATTTATTCTCCGGTATGGTGACTGAGACAAGTAATTTGGATGAAGAGGATCGAAGTACGGTAAAGGGCATCATTACTGTAAATGCAGTAACAAAATCACTTGTTACATCTTCTTTAAGTGAGTTGATTCTGAAATTCAAGAAAGATATGGGTCAGCCGATGCCTCATCAGTATCAAATTCACCAACAATATGCTGAAATAAAATCTATGAAAGGGGCTTTAAAACCAGATGAGTGTGTCCTTCAAGTGGACTTCAATAAGAATTATTGCTGTAAAGCAGCTCAAGAGGTTCAGTCTAAGCACTTCGGTGCCAGCAGGCGTCAGATAGTTCTTCACACGTGCCACGCCAATCTCCACAGAGAAAGTGGTTTGTATACCAAATGTTGTTGCACGATGAGTGGAAATGGTAGACATAGTCCTGCAGCAATTTGGGCTCATCTGCATCCAGTATTGTTGGATTTAAAATCACAGGGTATTGAGATGGTTCATTTTGTGTCTGATGGACCAACTACTCAATACAGAAATAAAAAGAATTTTCTGTATTTTACAACTCTTCCATACAAGAAATATTACTTTGAGAAGGTTTTTTTGTAACCTGTTAGAGGCTTCACATGGCAAAAAACCAGCCGATGGCATTGGTGTCGCTGTAAAAAATACAGCTGATAGAATAGTAGCAGGTGGCAGAGATATTTTGAGCATTGACAAATTATATGAATCCTTAAAAGAATCCATTAGTATTAAACTAGATGTTATCTCATCTTCTGATATTGAATGTATGCATGAGTCTATAGATATACCTACCACCAAGGGAACAATACAATCCACCAAATGACATCAACTGTTTATGGGCAGCTGCAGCACCGAAGGCTTTCTTGTTATTGTCAATACAAGGTATCTGGTCACAAGAAAGAACATTTTGAGTACGAAATTCCATCTACGAAACTTTCTGATAACATAAACGAACAGAATTATTGGCAGTTTTCTTCAATGTTAGAAGAAAACTTTCTACACTGGGCGTCCAATTGAAGCAGCCAGAGAAAGTTGTGTTAAAATCAAGTTCTTAGAAAAGAAGTGTGGTGTTAATGGATATGATTGGCCAGGATCTGATGATGTAGAAACAGTTGAAGAAAGTCGCATATTATGTCAAGTTAATTTTTTGGACCCCCCCCCCCCCCTCCTAACTGGAGCTGTTTAAAATTAAAGAAATTGAACATTTAGCTAAATCCTTCTGCTCTTGAATAAAGTTTCATGTTTTGGTTAGAATTTAGAACTGTTATAGAATAATGTTCTTTACTTTGTTTTGAATATTACAGAATATCATAATTACAGAATTTTCTGCTTTTGTTATATGTTCTTGAATCAAATGTTATAAACACATATTGCATTTTCCAACTTTAAATACAGGGGGGTTGGGGTGGCCTTGGTCTAGAGTGCCATGCTTCGACCTCTAGCTGGCCGGTCACCTCTGGCTTGCGGCTGTGGTTTCGATCCCTGGTGTGAGCGTATGTGGCATGGAGATAGAGGCGCCTTCTCAACCTCGTGGGTTTCCTCCGGGCACCCCGGTTTCCTCCCAATGCGAAAGACCCCTACGCGCATGCGAATTATTGAAATAAAATTAAACTATGTGTTACTACCGAAATGACCTAGTTTGTGTCGAGTGGACTTTAAACCCCATTTCTCTCTCTATCTTTAAATACAAATTTGAAATTCATTTTAGGGGTTAGCCGAGAATGTTCACCGGGAATTTCCAGCGTGGTTTCCCCTTGTCGGTGGTGTAGGATAGAGGGCCTGGCAAGGACAGCTATGTAGTCGTTCGATGTGACGAAAAAACGTGGTCCCGTGTATAAGTTGGCGTGCACGTAAAAGACTCCCTGGAAGTTGGAATTCGACAGTAGGCCATAGGCAACATTTCCCTCCATATTACCCTGTATAGCGTATGTCTGCCTACATTAGCCCAGTATAGGAGCAGAATCAGTAGGACATCAAACCCCATTTAATTTCAATGCATTTCAATACATTGGCATGCACGTAAAAGATCCCTTGGCAGTTGGAATTCGAAATAAAGAGTAGGCCATGGTTTTGTTACATTTTTGTTATTTTTACAATATATTACGCAATGGCTTAAGCTCGAGACCATTAAACAACTTAAAATACAGACACTCCGCACGTGCTTTTTCAGTAAGAGTAAGTTGAGAAAAGACTGATTGTGGATCTTTAAAAATAATAATTAATGTATATTGCAGTTATACACTTTACCTACCTCCAGATGGTGAATGGGGGGCTAGTACCAGTAATGGTAACTGGACAGGCATAATAGGAGAACTGCAGTACGAAGTGAGTATTGACTTTATTAAAATCATAAGTATAAATGGCTCCGTATTCCGTGTTGTTCTTTAACTGTGAAAATCATGTATAAAGAATTAGTAAATGGGAAATTTAAAAATAAATTCTTTGCAAATGCTTGTCTTTTATTCTACAGATGCAAAAATCTGTGGCGCAACTTTCGATATTGCCCTAATGCACACACACTTACATACATGCTCCTCTGCATCGACTAGGATAATAAACACAATATTTAGTAAGTGACATTTACCGATTGAGAAACACATTAACTGGTTTTATTGGACAAGTATCGTATCCTTTTACCGTTATCATGCAGTAACGTGGTGTTTATAGCATAAACCGTCAAGGGTTCTTTCCAGTGCACGCCAATGTCCAAACCGGACGACAATAAGCAGTGCCTAGCTAGGCTGTCCGTAGCATACCACTTTTTAGTAAGTGACATTTACCGATTGAGAAACACATTAACTGGTTTTATTGGACAAGTATCGTATCCTTTTACCGTTATCATGCAGTAACGTGGTGTTTATAGCATAAACCGTCAAGGGTTCTTTCCAGTGCACGCCAATGTCCAAACCGGACGACAATAAGCAGTGCCTAGCTAGGCTGTCCGTAGCATACCACTTACAAGTCGATCGAACGTGCATGCGTTACTTTACTCTAGCCATCTCTAGCCTGTGATATTTTTGGATTTGAATACATATTGTGATGGATGATTTAACGTGGATAATCGAGACTTTGTTTTTTTATCGTACCTACTTCAGAAATGCTGATCGAGACTACGCCTAAAATTCAATCTCTAGTATCTAGGTTCCAATTGAAGCAATGTGGCTGGCATTTTCTATCATATTCTATTTACGTTGTCTTTTTTTAACTATTATAGCGAGAACTGTCAGCTCTTTATCTCATTTCCCATAACCCTTCTTTAATCAAAATATATTCAAATTGATTATTTAAAGAACAGTCAGTCCAAAAAATAAATAAAAAAATGTCAAAACCTTGGTTTCACGTAGATTGAAAAGAGGTCCATTAAAAACGAAACTCAATGGTGGCGTTGGCGTGTTTTGATTATAGTGGGTAGTGGATTCAAAAATGTTGACAAACTATCAATTCAGCCTAGCATTGTAACTGTCGAATAGAATTGATCTATTTTGAACTGATTTTTTATTTTAGGGTGTTTTTTGTTTTAAATGACTCTCGGTAATAAACTATTATTGTTAAACGGTCTTTCATTGTATATAAAATTCTTATACGGTGTTCCTGATTTCAGAACGCTGACATATCTGTTGCCCCTCTATCAGCAACATCTGATCGCCAAGCAGTTGCAAGTTTTTCTTATCCGTTCTTTATTGAATACACGTCAGTAATACTAAAACCACCAAACGAAGATGAGAAAAAATGGATGACATTTTTAAAACCATTCCACCAACAAGTGTTGATCTACGTAACAGTTTCCTTGTTTGTTGGAACAATTGTTTTATTTGTCGTCGAGAAATTTAATCCATTCTACAGAAAACATCCAAATACTCCAGCTCAAAGTTTCTCAGACGTATTTTGGTATCTGTATGGTGCTATGTTAACACAAGGTAAGAAACGTGATTGTGTTACAGCTCATGAGATTGATATAGACTTATTGTATAGCTATTTTTAGGTTATGTATTAACGTAAGTGGTAGGATGAAATTTAATATTTGTAATCGTGTCGAAGTTATTTCGAATAGATAATGCGATAGTTAGAAATATTTTATATGCCTAAGTAGATACAGGTAATGTGACAAATATGATCTTCAGAAAATGCTCATCTTCGAATTTCATCGAGGTATCGACCTAATAAACACATTCACCAAGTTTGATTCTAGCTAAATTAGGAGTAGAGTTATTGTGTCCCAAAGAGTGTGACGGACGGACAGACAGGCAGACAGACGGACGAACCCATTTTAACAGTTCCCCACATTCTTCGAAAGGCGGGGAACAACTACACAGGTTCCCATCAGGGCTTTATATTCTTCTGCAATGGGGGATCGCGGTGAATAACTGCGTAAGGAGCTGGCTCGCTAGCCTGGGGGTCGGGTGTTCGATCCCTGCATTGACCGAGAAAGTTCATCCAGATTTTCCGGCTTGGTTTTCCCATGCCAATGACGCAGGATGGTGGACCTGACAAGGACAGCTGTCTTGTCGCTCAGAGGGAACAAAAAACGAGACTCCTTGTACAAATTGGCGTGCAGGTAAAAGATCCCTTGGTAGTTGGAATTCGATATAAGAGTAGGCCGTAGCGCTGCTGTCCGTACTAAATTTCCCTCATAGCACACTGCATGGCGTATGTCCGTCTTCATTAGCCCAGTTTAGGAGCAGAACAATAGGACTTAAACCCCATTTCATTTCTTCTTCTATGATGGCATATTCAATATATAAATGCATTGATGCCTTTCTTGCGGCCATAGCATAAAATCTGCATATTTAAGTAAAATTATTTACACTTATTTCAATTTTAATCATCTTTGGCGTTACACCATTGACTAATAATTCATAAATAAAATGGTATACAAGGTAGCGAAAGAAAGGAGCAGTTTAGTGTGGAAAATGAATTCTATTTAAAACTATACCTGTGACAATACGATCAAGAAATGAAGGTATAAAATCTACAACTTTGTATATGACTAATTACCGTGGAATAATTGACAAACAGGATACACGATTTATGCAGAGGTTAAGAATGTTTTACGTATTTATATTACAAAATGTATAAATTTTGATATGTTTATAACGATTGTTTGTTCATTATATGGCATTAGTGGAATAATATGGTACTTTGTATCATACTTGTTATCTACGTGGATATATATTGATATATAAGGCTGAGCAATTTAAAGCGGGAATTTCATATTTTCGAAGAAAGTCAAAACATAACTATTTCTATGTCTTTTACTCAATAGGTTGTCAACTCACTATTATACAGTCATGGGCAATATTTCACAGGCATTAAAATCACTGACACAGGAAAAAATAACACAATTAGCTCACTTGTTTTCCCATTCCCCTCCATGCAATGGCGATCTTCAAACGTTTGAATTTGAAGTTGAAACTGATATTTTTGCCAATTTCTCAACTGGCAATAGTAAATTATAGGATTACTAGGATTATTCTTTAACAAGGTAGGACTGTTTATAGATACAATCTATTTTAGGGCTTTATTATACATTTGAAAAATAAAACTTAAAAATATGAAATTGGAACTTTAAGAGAAAGTGACACTCATCTCAGGTCTCATTCAGATCCTCTGGCAATTTAAGTCTTTTACATAGCGTGTTCGTAAACAGTTACGATTCACAACGAAATTTAATAAGCGAGCACTTAAACTTCGAGTCGTATGTTGACAGCAAATGTGGTTCTGGACTAAGCCTAGCGAAACGATAATTAAGGATCAACCCTATGTCGAAAGATCAAGTGAAAGGTGTTTTGGGGATATGGTGTATTTATATTCCCATGACAATTCAAGTTATTCATTTTTTTTTATTAATAATTAATTAAAGAGACTCTTTTAAAGTTTAAAATAATAAATAAATAGATAGAACTCAATGATCATTATATACCATTCGGGTTATTCAATCGTTCAGAGTGTATCCCGAAGCTGCAGGGATACACACGAGTGAATCATTGAATAACCAACCCGTGCTGTATTTAATGGTTATTGTGTTCTGTCTATTTATTCTTTAACTACATACACATACAAGCAAATATCATTGAATAACCATGAGTTATCCGATGGTGTATTCAATGGCTGTATCCAATTATATTTGCATGTAGTTATAGAATAAAATACGGGTAACAAAACAATAATAGTCATATTCAATGGCTGTATTCCGTATTTGCATATAGTTATATGTTATGAGGAGATTTTATTTTTGACAAAGATCTGACACGACTGAATAGTAACGAATACTCTTGGTCGCAGAAGGCCAAACATGAATAAGCACCCTATATCAGTCTTTCAACGATTCTTAGCTAGTTTATATCGTCCACAAAGTTAATTCTTCAAATTAATGAATGTCACATATTGCATACACCACCGTCGTCATGCCATAGCTCTTGAAATGTCCCTGGTCAGAAGCTACGTTGGCTTTAGCAATGCATGTGATCGGGGTAGGTATTTTGAATAATAGACAGTTTCGTGGACATTGCTATTTGCCAGAGAAAGTTGGCCGATAAAGATAAATCAATGATCCTCTGTCTATTGTCTGCATTTACATTACAAAACCGTTTTTCATCGCAGAACTTCCTAAAATATGTCATGCCTTAAGCAGTTACACTTGTTTGGTTTTGCATTTCAATCATATAACACTTTTTTCAAATTTAGGAGGAGAAAAACTTCCAGGATCACTTGCAGGACGAAAGTTCATCAGTTTTTGGTGGTTATTTTGTATCATGTTGGTAGCTATTTATAGCGGTAACCTTATGGCTTTTTTAACCATAAGCCGAGTCAATGTACCATTTGATACGTTAGCACGAATGGTAGATCAAGGGGAATATAAGTGGGGTACACTCGGCGGAACAGTTTGGTCAACCCTTTTTAGTGTAAGTATTTTAATACTTTTTTAACAGTTTAAATAATCTAGAAGGAAAACTAGAGATTCTGATGACATGTTTTATTCATATATTCAATTACTATTTTTATTACAAAATCTAGAAAAGCAAAGTTTGAACAAAGGCTTTTATTAATCAACTCAAGAAAATGTTTAAAGAAAATAAAATGTAAAAACATGTTAATATGAAATGTTGAAGTTAGCAACACATTGAGGTTGACGCGCCCCTCCCCCAGCCGCTACCCAAAATAATAAATAGATGGCACATATAAGATTACTTAAACATTTATTTTTTTGAAAAGTATCAAGTAATCAAACTGATTATCTATACATAGTCTAAGCAGAAAATGTTCGCGATCAAACTTTACAGTCAGTTTCATCACTCTCTGTCAGTAAGATTCAAAGTTATCTTCTCCCAAAGCATAGGCCAATGAAATTGTCCAGCGATACTTAGCTTTAGGGGTAATTGTTAATCTTTGAAATCTGACCAAGGCAAGTACCTAATTAACATTTAGACTGAATTTAAACATTCTATCTCAATTAAAAGCAGAGTTCGTTATATTCCCAAGTCGTGACCAGACAATTATCATCACCGAACTTAGTCAAGGTATTGATATTGTGAATCTATACTCTGGAGGTCATCATTCTCGCATTAATAGAACCGAAGCTATCGTGTTTCAAGTTCAAAACAAATCAAATTGTTTATCTCTGCTCAACCATAGTGGAAACTACCCAAGTTTGAACATAACAACCCCGATAAAACAGCAGCTGCGTTATACGGGTCTTTGATAATGCCGTCTACCTTTTAATTTGAAGCTGATATAATAATTATTAAACTCTTTGTTTAATTATAATTTTAAACAATGTACTTAGAATTTTGTAAATAATTTCGTAGGGGAGTCTAATTATGCCATAATCGTTTCTAGATGATAGAAAGACGTATTTCAACATTGTTATTTTAATGACCGTGCATGTCATGTAAATACTTCCGTTTGCGTTTTGGGTATCAAAGATCCGTATAGCGGAGTTGGTAAAGCCGTTCTACAAGCCAAAACTAGCGTCGTTGGTTAGCAAGATTTGTATATTGTTGCTCACAATTTGTATGTTTCTGATGAAATGTAAAAGTTATTTTGTAATTTTATAAAAGAAATGTTATTACATTAGAATATAATAAAGTTAATCAAAATATACAATTAACAGATCAGATATGACAATAATAATGATTGTCGTATTTGTAAAACAAATATTGATTTTAGTATACCAATGTTAATTTTAGTCTACAAATGTCGTAATACAACAACGAATGAATAAATACAAACCAAAGACTGTGAATTAAAAAACTACGAATTAAGAACACTGAATAAAGAGCTGACGGTCCTCTTTAGAGACCCACTTGAGAACGCACACTAAGCTAATTCGCGACATTTTAAATCCTAAATTAAATCGACGATTGTAGTCGAAAACACTAAGTATACTTCGAGAATTTTGTTGAGTATTTAGTCTGTTTCCATTTGGTAAAATTGAAAAAAAAAAGGTTTTATAATAGTATAGCGAGCAGGACCTGCTCTTTATCTAATCCATACTCGGTATCCCCAGTGTTCTCATTCCGTTATACTCTACTACTATACCCTAGGTTAATCGGGTGAACTAGTGAACTGGTCCACTAGTCCGCGGGAGCACTAATGCACCAGTCCGCGTGTTCATTAGTCCACCGATATCTATTATTAAGGTTGGGTTAGTTTTATTGATACCCATATTTATAGTTTGTCTTATACCGACATACAAGTGTCGGACTAGTGAACCCCTCTAATATTTATGTCACTTTAATAGGGCATGTCTTGAGTCATAATTAATCCATTTGAATAATTGTTGGACCCTTCGATTGTGTATGATCTTAAAACTCTATATCCTAATCGTTTATCTGGCATGTTGGCAATTTAATAACTTTATGTATTTATTTCAGAATGCTGATAGTGGCATTTATAAAGAGATAGGCAAAGGACTGGTCAGATTTAATGCCACAGATGTTGGGGTCCTAAGCATCAACGCAGATGATCATGTTCAAAAGCTATACAGTGAAAGATATGCATACATTGCTGACCTGACATCTTTTCAGCTAATGATGACTCAAAATAATTGTAGTTTTTACATCATTAAGGAGCGGTTTCTACCTTTATATTACAGTATAGGTCTACCGTTTGAATCCAGCCTTCAAGATACAATATCGACAGAGTAAGTTGACATTTACGGTATATTGGATGTGATACTATCAGTTGTGAAAAGTTACCCTTTCAATAACATGTGTAAAGCAGTGTACCAAATGTTTATGCAGATCTTTTGGCGACTCGAATTATAAGTGTACGCAACACGTCAAAAACACAGTTTATTGTTAAGGCAATGAAATATTCGCTCTTCTGAAGGTGGGTGTACGGCAAATATAAACGATAATCATTGTATGGTTTATTTTGACTGTGTTGTGTGATATGTTTAATCCACACTCGTTCGATTCAAGCCCCGTTCGTTCAAATTACGCTTCTATTGTCAGCATGTACAGACGCATGTATCGTGAAAAATCTTTCAGAATCAGATTTAGTAAGAAAGGCGGGATCATATACACATTTAACATGTTGATGACCAAGCAGAGATAAGCAGATTGATTGGTAGATGCATGAGCAATGATAATCTTAATGCTAATTTTGGCGGAGTGGTGAAACTTGGTGGTGTGAAATTCCACCGAACCAGAACCTTTCATTCAAAAGGAAAAAAAAAATATGTTTGGATTAGACAAATTAAATAGCCCAGTCGGAGCAGAATCTTTGGAAGTTAAACTCCTATTTCATACGTCTATTGATTGACGAACATGGTATTATACTTTAAATATTACAGAGTATAAATACACGTTGGGAAATATTTGTTGTTTTATAATTTCAGAATTATTCGAATAACGGAGTCCGGAATATTGGCATTGTGGATGAACCGTTGGTTTCGCAAAGTCAGTTTGTGTGCGTTTAGTTCATCATCGTCTGTCGCCGTAGCAAAGATACTATCTTTAATTGATGTTCAAGCTGCGTTTTATGTTGTGTGTATAGGAGTTGCTGCATCTTGTTCCATTCTTTTAGGTGAACGATTCATACGTGCCCGTTGTATTAGAAAGATAATTACAGATAGAAGGAAATACCCACCTAACAGACAAATTCGTGTAATTCAATAAACTTTATGAACTGACTTAAAGGGCGGGATCAACTATTTTCAGCAATTTTTCCATAAATTTTAAATATTTATTCAGAAATAATTTCTCGGGAAAATTTTAATTGGTTCAACATACTTTTTGCGTAAGTTTACCGATGTTCAAGCTTTGTCATTTGGCTAAAAATTTGACGAAACGGGCTGTTTATTAAGAAAGTGTAAATATTGAATAGGATATGCACAAATATTTTTATTTAATTTTTTATATGTATTTTAAATAATGTATATATTATAGATTATGTAGATTAATATAAATGTACATATTATGTTTATTAAAGACGGCAAACGAATAATCCTGTAATAAGCATAAACAGCCCTGACTCTGATTTAATGGTGGTTCAACTTATCCGAAACCATAAAATAATATTTAATTTTAATATAGGAATATTTCTTGTATAATTAGCAATATCTCTAAATTCAATTATATTCACGTGCTTTTTATAATTTGATCGCTAAGGACAAATCTAGTCACTTAAATTTGGACCGTATGGTTAAGAACGCAAAAAATGATAACTTGATTTATCAGAAACTATGTTGGATAGTCATTTTGACATAACGACTAACTATTTTGATACACAAACTATATTAACTATGAGTTCTCTTCTCGTATCTATTGTATCATTACTATTAATTTGCTTGTGACTATTTTGTAAATTACTGCACATTGAGTTACTGAAAAAGGATCAAGATAATAACTTGCCATCAGTTGAACATCACCCGGAAGTCGAAACAACCAGGACATTGTCTCAAAAAATACTTGTATATTAGCGCAATAGCCATCATTATTGTTATTTTATGTTGTTCTTTCTAAATTTTAGAAAATAAAAATGTGCAAGACATCAATAATATATGAAGCAATTTCCCGATATTCTTGTGTACAACTAACGGGTTTGAATTAATCATTATGTGACAAGTATTGAGGTATTATATATACATTCAGATAAAATTAGTAATTTTTAACCGAATTTTTCAATGTTCCCAACCCTTACAGTAATATGCCAAATTTAAAATTCACAATTACAGGACTGGTGACACTATTACAATACGACATGGCATCCGACTTTCCTTGTATCAGGCCCATGAAATTACTTGAGCATGGTTACACATCGGTTATATTACCACAAGATAATTTGACCTAAATATCAGATTTCCCATTTCCTTTTCTGATGTTGTAATTAACTCAGTTTCTAGTTTTTATTCCAATAAATATTCTTTTATGATGTTTGTATGTATCTACATTTTTTAAAGTTAATGTCATTTTTACATTAAGCCGTATTTTAATAATTGAAATTTAAATATTTGTGTACAAAATGTTGAGGGGTATTTTAGCAGTGTGCATATTGCATAGGATATGGACAAATATTTGTATCTTAAAGAATGTATATTATATTTTATAGACTATATTGGCTAATTTAAAAGTATATATGCTCTAGGTGAATGAATAATCCTGTCATAAGAATAAAACAGCCTTGACGGTGATGAGCGTCAATAGATCTAAATCCATGTTATATTATTGTACACTTATATTGAAGAGAATTTATAGAGGATACTTTATTGATTGTTTATCTAAACGGAATAAGCAAGATTAATTATGACAGCTTAAACTTTTAAAACAATACGCCAGGATTAAACGAAAATCATTATTATAAAAGGCCAAACAGAATTCGTATCGACAATTAAGGCCATTTACAAAGCGTGTTCATAAATATGTATGTTCCGCAACGAAATTTAATAAGCGCGCGCTTTAATTTCTTGTCATATGTTGGTGGCAAATACGTTTATAGACCAAGAAAACTTTTAAACTGGCTATAATATACTAGTCTTGAGTTTTCATATAAGGAATAGTGTCATTCTTGGATTCTCTGTGTGAATAGGTAAATAAATTCAGCGAAATTTCCTACTGTATGGAAATTCCATACTATACCAAACCCAGACCTAAATACATGCAGTAGATTTTTTTACATCACTTGCCCACGTTTTCCTACTATTCATATCCAAGTTATGTATCATTCCATACGTTTGTTTGGGAAGTCGGTGGTCTGGCATGCATAAAAGTTTAACCCAATATCTGATACATCTAGTTGCAGAGTTAACAAAAAGATAGGATCTCCCTTGTTCACCTAAAACAGCAGAGTTACTGGTATGAGGACACAGTTTTAGTACATATTTGAAGAACTTTAGATGGACATTTTCTATATTTGAACAAAACGAATGTTTCTCGGATTGTAGTATTTGAACTTCTTTTGTTTTCGACCATTTAAGTGTTGTTGGGAACACAACCCCTAGATATTTGTAGAAAGAAACGGTAGGGATATTCCCTATTTCTCACAAAATGATACTAGGCTGGTGCTGTAGATTAAACACAAAATCGGCGATGTGTTCGATGTCACCGGCAAATGGCAAAGGGGATATATTGGGAAATACATTGGATACAAAGAAGCCATTACATTTCTGAGTTATCAACTCACTGACATTTAGATTTATGGAGAGCAAAAATAATAACGGTTTAATATACAGTATTATCTGGTACCCGTATTACATAACAAGAAGTCAGTTAGTCCCAGTGGTGGAACAACACAAGATTTGCAATTGGAATACATGTTTCTGATGATATTGAAGAATATTCCATGGATACCTGCTTCCATCACGCTGACCCAGCGCTATATTCGCCCCACGTTTTCTCGATAGATAGTTACTTATAATACCTTATAAATAAGGAGAATATATTATCGATAGTTGAGTATTTTGGGGGAACCCAGCTTGATACTCGTGGATAGTAGTTTGTTGTTTAATACTTTTGTAAATGTTTTAAACAAGCTGGATAGCAAGGAGATTCCGCTCTTCACACTACCTTTCTTGTGTATAGGACTTATAATTGCCTTGTCCCATTTATCAGAGAAGTTCCCGCTGTTCTGGATTGCGTTAAATATATTACAAAGGGCTGACTTTATGGTGTCTTCACTCTCTTTGATCAGTTCATTACAATGCCAGGTGACTTATTATTGCGGACACTCTTATTAATTGCCTGCTTGATTTACTTTTATATCAAAATACGCTTATTTCATATTTTAAAAAGTTAAACAAGATGCAACTTGTTGTTCAATTGTCTTTCCTTTTATGGGATTATTAACAAAATGAATGGATGGAATTTTGTTGTATGGCACGTGAGCTGCAACTGGGCTATATTGTGGCAATCTTCGGAATTTATTTATATCCGTAATTAAAAACAAATATGAGAATATAAACAATAAAAATGAAAGAAAAACGTATGACCAATGCGAGAGCGACACAAAAAACACCCAGGAGGGATGAAGTTTGCTTGGTTTTTTTTGTTTAAATATTTTTTATACAAAACAAAAATTCACCCCTCCCGTTGGTTCTAAAGGAGAGATATGATGTGATAAAGTTTGTCTGTGCCTTAAAGATCACAAGACTGTTGCTAACTGCCAAAAATTAAATTATTTATAATATTTTTAAAATCTTTATAAGGACATGCACAATATCAATAGCGATCACCACTCTTGGACTATATAATAATATATTATGCTAGAGCACTTTGTGTTATGTTTATAGTAGATGATTGTCAGGGTGGTGGTAGGAGAACTAGGTTTCAATTCAACAATTGGTGTAAGGACGGACATCTGAACTAATACAATATTGTGATTTTACTATTAACCTCCTTTTCAATACGCCCACATTTTCATGTGGACGTATATTGTCGTAGCCCCTGTTCGTCCGTCCACAATGTTTGTGAACAGTCTACAGGTCACAGTTTTTTTAGCTTGTGGTACTTTTGGAGGTCAAAATTACTATCCAATTTCGAAAACCGTTTGATTATATCACTGTTACATGGTAATGAAGGTTGACTTCGAATTTCGTGAAAATTGGACCAAAATTGACGGATAAAATGGCTGCCGTTTGTACGCGAATAGTGTGAAAGTATGTTATATAAAGGTTGTGGACCCTATAGAGGTCACAATTTTAATTTGATTCTGATGAAACTTGAAATACATGTTTACAACCTAAAGATCTTGGTTCCATTGCATATTTGGGCATATCGGTTAGTAACTCCCTGAATTATGGCCCCTGATTATATGAAAAATTGCCTTTATTAGCTTGTGGTCCCTCTGGAGGTCACAATTATTACCTGATTTTAAAAAAAAACGTTTGTTAAAAAAACTAAACAAATTCTAATGATTTTCTGATATTAATTAATTTAGCTGCTATTAATTAATTTAGTTTCGTTGCCTGGCAACCTATTTTTATATTGTTTTTTTTTTGTATTGCATATTAAATGAAATAAAAGTTTACCACAGCTTGCAGTTATTTGGGTTTTTTTCCGAGCAAATATTGGAATTTAATTTGACGCAATTGTTTCTCTTGGGGACAATATAGAAAGTTCGTAACATAACAAAGATCTGTATCGTGGTGATACTCTTACCGATTATCTGTTATTCTATTGTGTTTAAAAATGTTTGTAACATAATTATTGATAATGGCTACGGTTGCAAATATTTAAAAATGACATGAGTACAAACTCATAAAGATTGATTAGCCTTAAAACATGTCGCGAACATGCAGAATTTGCGCTAATTGGTAACAAAAAATATAACATACAATTTTTATATTATAATGATTACAATACTTGACACGTCATTAACCAAATTAGTACAGGTAAGAGGAGTACAAAAACTTGATGCTAATGTTACAGTGGATATACAAGACTTACGGACTTATTAAAATGTTAGTGTTTCGACAATTAGAACTTGGTGCGTCACAGATTAGAAATTATTGTGGTGTAGTTTCTCACTGACACTTTCTTCAGGATGAATTAGAAAGAAATTGAATAGTGTCGGAGAATGTATAGAGCCATAACCATAATAAGTAACAACCAACAGCGGGACGTACCTCGACACCTTTGTCATTTCCATAGGCTATCGTTTTCATGTGGACGTATTAAGTTGTCGCCCCTGTCCGTCAGATCACAATGTTTATCCGATTTTGACGAATCTCGCAATATAGGGCTCGGTTCCTTTCGATATTGGCATGTATCAGACCATGGGTTTATGGATCAAAAGCCATATGCAGACTCTTTATTTTAAAGATATGTATTACATTATCAGGGAAACGTCTTCTATTTTAAAGAGTCTGACACGCCAATTCAGCTGTTCCAATCGAACAGTTTTAGAAATGATTCTGCTACTTTTAATGTCACGGATGTCGTTATATCTATAATTATATATGGCGGACAGCGTCTCCGTGGCATCAGTGAGAACTCTCTATTCCAGCAGAACTGTAGCTTTTGTGTCTTCATAAAATGGAATACACCAGCCTTTTTTCATATTGATCAAACTATAGACTTTTAAGGTCTTTTGTGGGTTGTTTTCTAGTAAAGAGAGACAGCCACGCATCGCAAAGTAGGGGTGATATCACTTATTTTATTTAAATCGCTCGATTGTCCGCGGTATCTTTACTGTCAGTAAATAACAAGAAAAACCCTCAAAATGGTGGAATTCCGGTAAGTACACGTTTCTTTGGGTATTGATAACAAAAATCTGTATCCAATGCCCAAGGGAAATAACTCGATATTGACAAAGAGTAGTAAATTTAACCCCACTGGCTTCAATGTTACTTCCATGCCATTTCTTGGCTTGAACTTTGTAATACAATTTGTAACATTTTTGTTTTGTCCGTCTTTATAAGCCCAGTCAATACAAAATAGGAGGGCGTTAAACTCTATTTCATGGCATTTTTGTTGTTTTTTTATTTGTTTTGGGCCGATGCTCTCCAACGAAAAATAATTCTTGGCATGCTTGTACGCTAGCATAGTGTATTTGAAATGCGAAATTAATGAAGATACCGCTCAAACCCCACCTCTATTCTTAGGTTATTGTGGGATCCCCACCTTCTATCTTCGATCGCTACTTTTCTTGGTTCGCCAACATGAATCATAATAATTCGGTCAGAGGGAACTTGAAGAATCGTGCATCGTTTGACGGACGTGACTTCCTGAATTCTCTGATTGTACGAAAATCCCCTAAATAGCCGGTGAACCCTCTCGGGGCCAGAATTTTTATTTCATTTTGAAGAAACTTAACATTTATGTGTAATAGAATTGCCCACCCTTTTACGCAAATTGTGAAAAGGCGTGGCATACATATACAAAGGTTGTTAAGGATAAAAAAAAATCGTGGATGATATAGACTACGCATTTTAAACAAAATAATCATTAAGTAATGTACAGGGATTTAGACGGACCTTGAGCAAATGTGAAACACATTGGTCAACAATGTTTTTGTTAAAGCGATGATTCTGAATGCCAAAATTTGATGTGATTGCGCGACCTTCTGCTCCGGGGTTACTCCTGTGTTTCCGATAAGCTTGTAAACCATAGTTTCAACCGATTGTTGTACTATTTTTAATTACTGTGAATTATTGGGGTCATTAAGAAGCCGTGTCGATATTCAGCTTTCCCAAACGTGCCTTTCGGTGTGAAACACAGGGGTCGTCAGAGGATGAACCATATCGATACTCGGCATTACGTGACTTAAATATATCTCCCTTTCCCGAAACCTTTGTTAACCCGCCAGAAACTGGAACAGTTTGTAACGGATTGTTTTAATTCAAATTTGATGTAAAAGATTTGGACAATACAGGGTGAGCCCCATAACACCCGCTTATTTCCTTTGGGTTGACTTTCGAGCGATGTAGAATTGATGAAAAGCGTTTGAATTTACATTATAGTTCTGATGCAGGGGGGGGGGGGGTACAGAGTAAAGAGCATAGTTCGTTTTAAATCAAGGAAGGATAGTATGCTATTTCGAGTTTATGCACCATTTCCAAAGGTTGCCACATGTCGATGCTAATAGGGATACCGTTATTGAGAATTAAGTAAATTAATGGTAGACTGGGAATAATGGATGAAAATTGTAATTGGACCCTTGATTTCAAATATTTATAGCAACAATTTTATGTTATCAAAATTTTTTTTTAAATTTGACTGAAAAGGGCAAGCACAGAGTTGAGGCCTTCGAAGTGTTGCAAAATGTTCTCAGGGGTCTGTGGGTAGGAAATGGTTGTGGACCACTGTATCAGACAACGAAAGGTCACGGATTTAATGTTGAAATCCATTGCGAGCGAGCTTCTTATCCTAACATACGTTGGAATTGAAATGGTGTTACTTCCCTTGATTCACTCAACACGAGTGACATGAAATGAAAATATTTTTCATTCAGATAATGTATCTTACAGAGCGCATCTGTAGTTACCCTTTAGCAGTCCTTCGACAACGTAACCGGGATCACATATGACATTGCGTGGGTAAAAGATCTCGAGGTTACAATCTGTTTAATACGCTTCGGTCTTTATGGTGATAAGTAAAGGTTTAAAGCCCGACTATCGGACAACATCTGAGAGCCACTGGATATGTTGTTTGATTATAGCGTTTTAAAGTGTATTGAAAATGTATGGTTTCTTGTCATTTGAGAGGGGTGCAATGCTCAAGAACGAACAAAAACTCTTCATGATCAACTGTTTTTTAAACTATAAAACTATGAAATTCTGGCAAATATTCGTTTTAATCGCCCACTCGTAGTTTGGGCGTATAAAGTCGTCACCCTGTCGACCCCACCCATCCCTCTTTCAACAATTGTCCTGTGAACGCGTTAGAGGTGACAGTTTCCTGACGGATCTTTTCCGCCCCAGAATCAAACTTGTGACAGAGATCAGGTGTCTTGAAGGCATCATTTCGGATAAGCTGATATGTGGGCGCATTTCCACGCTTTCCATGGCTATATTCCAGAAGTGTAAAATACGATCACAAAATCAGTTATGGAGTAGTTTTATTTTTCGCTAACGTCCATACCTTGTTGATTATATCGGTCAGACAAACATGGTACTTTGTTATTTATTTCAGTCAGAATCTTGACCTATTGAGGATGTATTGGAATGTAATTAATAAAATACAGGAAAACAAATCCTTTCTGGAGAAAATAAAAGACATTGCTCCTTTGTGTCATCAATAATGCGGTTATGACGATGTTGTTGTTTTTTTAAATGTGGAGGTTCCTTACTTGGTATTTCTGGAACATGACAAGTATTGTATTGGCTGTCCCGATATACAATAAGAAATTTACAGTTTACCTTCCATAGATTTCCTGTGGCGCACCCACGAGACTTAGCACACATGGACTAATTCAGAGCGATAATGCCAATATTTTTCTGTCAATGACATGAAATTCCCCGAGGGTCTAACGGGGATCAGTGGGAATTCTATCGCCATATAAGCCGGGGGTACTGTACGTAGTTACCATTGGTTTGAAAGACATGAATTAGTAATGATAGCCACATGGTAGAAAATATTTTCTTCTAGTTGAAATATTTTAATAATAGAAATTGCGATGATATTATTTGTCACTGAATGGATTTGCCAACGTTTTCTTTTTGTAATAATAATAAAAATTTATTCAGCGACATTAATAATTACATAGATTATCTCTTTAACAAATTGATTTAGAGGTAATTAAATTAAATTAAAGATATTGTTTTCCTTATAAAAATTAGAACAATAGTAGCATGTTTCAATAATATTTTCTAATGGCGTGACCTCTGCTGTAATAGCAAGTTTCAATCACACGGACCAGAAACATGCGACTGAACGATGTATGATTCAGAATTTCAATAAATTCTACATCTTTGGCTATTCGAACAATCCAACAAAATTTTAATTATTTGTAAAACAAGAGAAAAATGAAATGAAATGAAAAGGGGTTTAACGCCCCACTGTTCTGCTCCTAACTGAGCTAATGAAGAAGGGCATATACGCCATATAGTATGCTGTGAGCGAAATTTTGACCGGACAGCGGTACTACGGCCTACTCTTATATCGAATTCCATCTATCCATGTTTGTGGATAGAAATGAGATATCGCCTAGGGCTAGATTAATGATGCTAGGGAAAAAGATTATGGCATCAGATATCGATAAAATGTAATAGGAACTTAAGACGGTCATAACTGTATAGTATATGGACCAATGTTTATTGGTAAAACTGCTTCATATGACGATACTTTTATTTTTATTTCAGCGATTATCTAAAAGATAATTCTTTTCAACGAAAATTCAGAACCGGATACTTATTGCTAAAAATATTGCAATTAAGTATACGACTTTAAAAGCGACCATTGGTATTTGGGCGATCCATGAATAATAAACTCTGAATCTACTTGATCCGATTACAATCCCATTCTGTAGATGCAACATGCATAATGCCGTTTGATTAGTCAATCAGTATGACACTGGCTTCTCAACAAAGATAGCTGTCGTCATGATTTGTCAAGCTCTGTTCTCACCTGTGTGTCTAGTGGCTCGAATAGGACTAAAACCTGATGAACCTTGGACTGTACACATAGCCACATAATTTAAGATTATTATAATAGTTTCAAAATGACTGGAGTATTGAGATTAGCCAGACTTTCTTTTCTTTTCAATATATGTGTGGATCTTGGGTTTTCAGATTCATCCAAATGACAGGGAATGAATTAGTATGAATTTTGGGGCGATTTGTAAAATTACACCTCGTCTGCACAGTTTAGTAGAGGTATAAGAATGAATTAATTGCAACTTTCTGATTAAATGGTGCCTATTAAAACTTTGATGCGCCTTAACCTCGCAACATCTGTATGTGTTACGAAATAAATCAAAATATTTCAAGATAAAATATAATACACAGAAGATCCATGTGGTTAACAGGTTCACACCATTTCGTCGGAATTATACAGTTTCCTGCTACAACATTTAGAAATAAAAGCCATCCTCGGTTTTGTTACAAAATAATATGGAGTAATTTCTGAAGTGTCACCTCGACAAGTATTCACGAAAAGTGATGCAAAATATTGAAATATAATATTTTATATCTTTTACAAAGAATATGCACGGTGAAAAAAAGACGGCAAGGATTCCAAAATAGCCTTAGAATCGAGATTGGGTTAAAGCCTTATTTTCATATTAGTTGTCTGTAGCATGCGTTAGTAACGGATAGAGGCTAGAGCCTACAAGAATTCGTTACTAAAGTAACTCCATCTCAGCTTTTATATACGTTGTTTATATACCAATGTCTCCTACAGCACCAAAATGTTGCATATCGAATTTGATAAAAAGCATTTTTTTTTGGTTAAAATTATTGTATTCTGTTTAATATATATATATCCTATTTTTTATATATTTTTTTACTGCTGTTAGTTCAGATTTTGATATTTTATGGAGTTGAGTTAAAGAGTTAGTTTGATTAATTCAAAATCCCTGCGTTTTTCAGTTTTAAAACAGTAAGGCACCATCATTTGTTACGTGTCAATTGAAAGGTGGTTCACAAAAAGCAATGAAAACTAATATTGATTTCAAAAACTTATTCCAACCGATCCACCTACTCGCTGTGTAAATGTCATTACGTTGAAATGAATATGTTGCTCTGATTAAATAGTCCCAGTCCACCTCGATGATATAACTACAATACGTATATACGGGAATAAATACTATAGATTTATATCCTGGTCCCAGTGGATTATCCAAACATATCTGTGAAACATGTTATTGCAAAAAATATGTTTCACAATTCGCCTGATTCGCAGGACAGGGACCTAAATAACTCATCTTGCAATCAGTAGGCGAAATAAATTGTGAATCATTTATTGTCAAGTTATCTATACTTTGACTTGCGGTCATGGATTTCGTGATTGGTCAGCAACCACAGATTGTGATATCACAGCCTACTAAGAGCAACATATTTAATAATGAAAGGCAAGTGCTTAATGAAATAGACCAAACCAAGGTCATGGGCAATGTGAAAATTATTGATGTGCAGATCGGTATTTTTTGCTGCTCTATATAACTAGCTAACATCCCCCAGTCCCCTACCCACGGAAACCCCGACCATCGAGCATACTGTTTATGGTAATTCTTTGCTTATGGAATGACAATACTCACAGATAACACGTGGGCGTATAAAATAGTACCGGGCAAGCCAACAGCATAAATCCTTACTTCAGAGACATTTCCCCCACAGTCAATATTGCAAAGTGGAATTGAGTCTTTTAGAAAGCGTAGCCGAAGTTATGACTCAAACTTTGTTTTTATTTATTAGTTGATCGGAATTCCTTCGTCCTGAATTCCTGTCGCTCAAATGCCACTTATAGATTAATCTTAAAATATAAAATTACTCTGAAACGATTAACCTTTATACATTTAAACAGGTATAAGAGTGTAAAAAGGAAAAAAAATATGATAAATATAATATGCATTATACTTGATATGGTTACACTTTATTGGAAATATCACTGTTCGGCGACCTTCCGTTCTGCTGAAGTAAATATGACAACGAGGGAATTTGTCCTATTACATAAATCATATTATTACGGCTGAATATTTTCTTCAGTGATAGGAGTGTATAACTTAATAATCTCTCTTCTCCCTTGTGAGACGAGACCCACACTTTCAAATTTTGATATCCATAGTGAATGATGTGACACTTGGTATTTGGATAAAGTCTTATTTTTCTGTTTCAGTCATACCTCGTGAGAAAACAAGCCATTAATACAATCCGCCATATTGTCACTTTCATTAGCAGTTGTTTCACGTCATTCGTCTACGTCACTGTATCATTGCTATATACGGCATGGCTCATTAAGTCACTGCCTGGTAGAAATACTAATATATCATTCTTTTAGTGTAATCAGTGCGCCGAGAAATTGAATCCCATCTCATCTACGTGATCCTGCAGTTTTCCAGCAATCTGATATGTAACCCGATCAATATCTGCATCAATTGGGATATTATTACAAAACAAGATAAATGTCCACTTGAGCCACGCTACTCTCTAGTACCTAATCTTTTAATACCTCCAACTCAGCTCCTTTTTATAACTATATCCCCTAAACTCGCGCACAAATACCCTAGCTACAAAGGATTATCGTTTTTCCACGCTCGTCTTGGTGTGGTTTTTTTTTTTAGATTTTATTTACCAAGTAGAATAAAGTCACGAAGTTTTTAGTTTAGTTTATTAATGGTTCAGAAAATATTGTAACATTTCAATATCAAGGTTTTGGAAACTGCGTTATTATAGATCATTCAAGTAGAGAGAGAGATGTGGTTTAACGTCCACTCGACACAAACTAGGTCATTTCGGGACTAACAGATGGTTTGATTTTATTTCAATAATTTGCTTGTGGGTAGGGGTCGTTAGCAGTGGGAGGAAACTGGAGGACCAAGAGAAAACCCACGAGGTTGGACAGACGACTCTACTCCTTATCAACCGGGACTTCGAAACCACGCCTGTTGACTCAATGACAGGCATTATGATACAGCACGCACGTGCTAACCATTCGGCCATCCACCCCTCCCGCTTACCTAAAACCTTGTTTATCTGAAAGTAGTCCCATTATAAACTAAATGTTGTTCTTTTATAAAAAAAGAAATTTATTCTAATATTCAATACAATATTGAAGGCTATATTCAAGACAGTGTGTATACGTGAGAAGTCCCTGTGCTTTGGGTTACAAGAGTGTGATATTTACCTAAACATGCCACTTACAACCTGTCTAATAGAACCAACAGCGCGTTATTTTCTACCGGTATTGCCCCCCCCCCCGATTCTATATGTTTCATAAAGCAGCAGGCTATTTTGAATTGGGACACCTCACTATCCCCACCTCCATGGTTTAGATGTCTAAGTCCACCAGGTCATGACTAATTAACAAGTGGGGTTTAAAATAGAGCCTGTAACAAGTTTGTGATACTTTAACAAAATGATTGATTTAAACAATAGTGAAAACGATTACATAGAATATTAAACCATTTTCAGAATTTTAATATACAAATTAATACACATAAAATATAATAAATGTATAATAAGTAATAGGCGCATTGTTAGATTAAGTAAATAAATTTCAATAAAGTACAAATATATAAGTAATTCGTAGTAAGTGCATATATGATAACGGATAAATAAATCAGCTTTTTCGTGTTTCCAAATCCCACAATTCTGTAATTGTAAATGATAAATAATGTATAAATCTTCATAATAAATTATATTGTTTTAAACAAAAGATTACAATTTTACCTCGAAGCTCTTTTCTGTAACCCTAGCTGTACAGTCCGTTTTTCAGCCTTCCAAGTATATTTATTTGATAGTGTTACGTTTAAACTTTACGTTTATAACCACATACCACTTAATTCGGACCACCTTTAGTATTAACAATGTATATAAGGTTAACCCGGGCATTCGCAATTTTCGAATGATCATTTGTGAATCAGAGGAGCCATATGTCAACTAAAACGATTTGATTACATATCAGTAGTTTATTTGTTCAAACAAATTCAATTTCATAAATGTATTAACTGGCCTTTTCCGTAGAATATTAAATATGACCTGATAAAAATCGGTTATAATCGCAACATTTTCGACATAAACATATCTTAGTGCAGAAAAGATATAATATTAATTTAACAAATGCATTGATTGATGCTTTCCGTGTTAACGATGTTTCCGATCGCGATCTTTAAATACAATAAACATCAGATAGTGGATCCAAGCATTAGTACATTGCGGTTTTTTTTTTTTTTTTTTTTTTTTTTGTTTGTTTGAAAATCGCCGTTTAATAATATATACTATTCAAAAAAAGTAGGGGATATTTGATTTTGGGGGCATAATACTAAAATATGCAAATGACTACGAAAAAAGTCACTATAGAACCTAACAGAAGAAACATTTCCAGTTACATGTGACGCCCAAACGCACCAATAGCTACCGCATGGAATGCAGGTGATGCTTGGGATCATCATGGGGGTCCAACCCAAGATTTGCACGACTCTGACTTAGAATGTTACAGTCATTGTGGCATTGAATTCCAGGGTGGAAACATCAGTTTAATTATTTTAGTGACCAGAAAACAAATTTTGATATGCGTCGGCTTACCCAAAATGAAAGGTTACGTGCCCTTGGCATGCTACAGATCGGCACAACACAGGCGGTTGTGGCGCGGACGATGAATGTTTCTCAGTCTGTCATAAGCAGGCTATGGTCCAGATACCGTGATACACAATCTGTACAGGACAAGGGCGACAACTCAAGCCCAGGATCGATTTATCCGTACCTTGGCCTTGAGAAATCGTGTCATCACAGCAAATCAGATCAGCGCTCGTCTTCAAACAGACACTGGTGTGAGAGTGAGTGGCCAGACGATTCGGAATCGACTGCATAGGGGTCACCTTCGCGTGATCCCTTGTTTGAGAGATCATCACATTCAGGCAAGACGTCGTTGGTGTAGGGATCGTCAACACTGGGATAATCGACGCTGGATCAATGTGATGTTTTCAGATGAGTCAAGGTTCACTGTTGATTTTTTGGACAGACGTAGGAGGGTGTGGCGTCGTCGAAACGGGCGCTTCCAAGACGTTAACGTCATCAGACATGATCGATTTGGGGGTGGTTCTGTTATGGTGTGGGGACGTATCACTGTTGCTGGAAGAACGGCTTTACATGTTGTTGCAGGGCGTGTTACAGGCCAGTAATACCGGGACAACATCTTGGCAGTCCATGTTGTGCCGTTCGCACGACGTCATGGCCGCCGTTTCATCTTCCAGGATGACAACGCAAGATGTCACAGGGCCAGGATCGTTACAGGTTATCTCCAACAACAGAACATCACCACGTTACCTTGGCCAGCACTGAGTCCCAACCTCTCCCCCATCGAGCACGTCTGGGACATGTTTGGGCAGAGGTTACGTCAACGTCAACAACGTCCTGCCAATGTCCAAGAACTTGCTGCTGCGTTGCAACAGGAATGGGACAATCTGGACCAAAATGACCTTAGACGTCTCATTAGGAGTATGCCACGTCGGATCAATGCTTGTTTGACAAACAGAGGAGGATTTACCCGTTACTGACTTTGTTGTGATGTTGTGGTAACTTTGCTGTTTGACCCCGGGTATCATTTTACCCTTATAATGGTCAGTCTGTGCCTTACTTAGTCTAACGATCATTTGGAATAAATCGATGAATGTGAACTTCATTTCATTTTGTCACTTGTTTCTTCGTCAGTTTCATTAGGTGACTTTAATAACACTTAAAAATCAAATATCCCCTATTATTTAATGATCAAATTTGTCTGAATTTCACCGAAGATGCTCAAAGATCGCAACCTCTAGTAAAAGTAAAAAATCTCCCCGAAAAGGTCAGATGTGTGATAAAATTGGACGTCACAGAATGGATTCCGCATCTTCAGAAGATTAAACGTCAAAGATTTAAATTAGATACGGAATAAATACACCAATCACCACTGTGTAAAGCCGAAAAAAATCTTTTCACAGTCGCCAATAGATCTAGTTTATTTAAATGTTTCATGACACTTATCCGTTAATGCATTTTTCAGGTGCCGTTCCATTATGGTTTTAAATTACTGCTATTCACGTCAACAAATACACGAGATCAACTACATGTGTTTTTCTTTGCTCCCAATCTCGATCAATACAAATGGGGGACAATAAATCTAATTATTTAAATAATTCCCCGCTATTCCTATCAATACTAACCAATAAATAATAGTTATTTATTTTCTTTTCGAAAACATAGTTTAGGGTGCTTTTTAAGTTTTAAGAATTTCTGGAATAGAGCTACAAACAAGATTGTTAATATTTTTGGGATCATTGATGAAATTAAAAATATATGGGTACCGTAACGAAGAACTCATAGCTACTTTCTATCGAATTTTAGACTTGAAATTTGCAATACCATTTAATTGCGGAAATCTATCTGATGATGACAGTTTTTGGCTCTATGTAATGACACGTCACCATAAGTGTGTGCATAGTTCATCATAGCCCTTGGAGTAATGTATGAGAGCTTTTCAAAGAGGTTTTTTTCAACAAGTTGTAGTGTCGCCGCTTGCATCACAAATCATTATTTAATCACACACCGATACTGCAAAGTTTATTTATACTCTACGAACTCCCCAAATTAGATGTATTTTTCTTTTTTGACAAGTTATTGGCGGAACCGATGATTTAAAGTTAACCATATTATTACCTAAAATGTAAAACATAGCCCTGTTGGACAACGAATTAGTAAATGCTCCCAGACATTAAATCTTAAAGTAAACGAATAGGTCTGTCATGTAAGATAATTGCAAAACATATCACTATGTGCTTGAGATAATTGAAATCTTCATCAACTTTGTTAGTTTTGGCGTACAACTGTTGACAAAAATGTCGTTAATAAAGCTGATTAACTTAATGATGTCCGTCTATGGGATAAGTAGAATTATTATGCTATGATAAATAGATATTCCACTGCACCAAAGAACGGCCGAGGCTAAGACGCAACATAAATGAAAACTATATCTTCTAGACCAGACGGATTGTTATACAAATACTAATATGAATAAACTTATACATTTTATTGTGATATATTTCTGATACAGTCCAGTAATTTCTTAGCCACCTTTGGTAAAATGAGATGGATAATAACATTCCACGTGCCAGAATTGGTCTAACTACATTATCACTCGCGATTCCCTTGTCATCTTATGTTGGCATTAAGATTCTCATTAGAGGAATTCAGTAGACGTGTTTCTATTTTTGTTATTTCTTTTAAGGATAAGGTCGGTTATATTTACACATGAAAATACTATACAAGTACGTGTTGTCTTCTGTATTCCGCCTGCATTATCCCGGTTTTTGCATAAAAGTACGACGTTTAACCCCATTGCATTCATTCATGCATTGTGTAGATATAAAATAATGTAGTTTAACGTTTTACTTTAGGGACCAACTTGGCACGCCTATATCATGTAGTTTGCTATGAGGAAATTTTGCCCTGTAGTCAGCCATGTGAAATGTAGTTTAACATACTACGTTCGGAATCAAAATAGCTATAGATGGGCGTACATCATGAAATAATCTATGAAGTCAGCACTACGGTTCTTTCCGTGGGACCAACATATTAATCTATTATGGGGACACTATTATTTCAATAATCTGATTGTCCTTATGGGTCCATTTCGTTGGGGGTGGGGGTCTGGATAAATTCCACGAGGTTCATGTGTTCTGTTTGAAACCACGCCACCGGACTCGAGGACGGAACTTGATGATCTAAAATACATTCTTAAGACCATTTGGCCCATCCTCTGGAATTATTGGATCACAAATCGCCTAGTGTCTATAATCGCTACATGTTAGCCACCGATGGCTCTTAAAATATAGGAAAAGATGTGCATCCCGGTTCCCCCCAAAAAAGTGATGTCTAAGAATAAAAACACACACAAACATTAATTTTCAACGGGTAGACAAATTCTCAAAGATAGATTGCCAGGCAACGAAACATACGCCGACAGCAGATAAATCGTCCGGGCAGTCAACAAGAGTTGTCGCATATTTTTACGGTAATGAAACATTTATAATATACTAAAATCTGATTAAGAGTAACAACTCATTAAGTAAACTGTCTGAAAATCATTATAATTTGTTATTTTTTTTATAAAGTTTTTCCCTATGCTAACGTTGATTATACGAAACATTTAATATCATGGGTTTATGCTTGTTCGTCTCAAGACCTTAAACTATGTGTATCAATCTGAAGTCAATCGGATGAAACGTTTGGTTTGACCCCTAGAGCGTCAAGGGAGATAACTTTGGCAGTAAGTATCGGAAATCGCTGAAAACTAATTGGCTTCTTCGTCTCATGACCTTAAACAATATGAATAAATTTATAGTCGATCAGATATTAACTTTGGCCTTTGAAGTCATCAAGGACCATAACTCTGGCAGTAATTATCGGAAATCGCTGAAAATCAGTAAGCTTCTTCGCCCCATGACCTTAAACACTATGTATAAATTTATAGTCAATCGGATATTAACTTTGGCTTCTAGAACGCCCACAAGATTTTTTGAAGTGATCAAGAGCCATAACTCTGGCAGTATTTATCGAAAATCGCTGAAAATCAATAGGATTCTTCGTTAAACTCTAACGGATCGTTATCTTTGTAACGTGTCGTTTGTTAACGGTCCGTTAAATTTCTGTTGCTGGAAAGTCAATTTCATTATCCGTTAGCTAACGGATTCATTAAAGTTAAGCCAAGAGAAGACTGTTTGTTCATTGGCTGAATTTAAAAATTTTAATTTCAATGTAAATGTATATAACAACTTCATAGGCGTTATTATTAACAAGAAACTGAAGACAGTGGGACAACTAACTGTGCAGTCTGTTCACAAAACTTGATTAAAGATAATTTTCTACAGAAAAAAATATAGAATACTTTATTTTTTCCTTTAGAAATTTAAGCATAAATCCGTATGAAAAATTATGAGATTTTTACTACAGAATATTTGGGGCCATTATTTTTTCTACGGTCCTCAAAATTCTACAGAATGCTATAGATTTTTATCGTATAGAAATTGAAATACCCTCCATCGCCCAACCCTCTAGAATGTTCTATAGAAAATTACACTAGTAATCTACATGTATGACTTATGCTACTGCCCACTAATGCCACCGTTAACCAGATAACGGAACTCAACACCTCCGTTAACTATAACGGCAGGTTAACGACACGTTAAAGTTAACGGAGCTTCCAGCAACAACCTTTCTCTCCGTTAAAGTTAACGGTCCATTAACTCAATGTTAACGGTTCGTTAAAAGTTAACGGAGCTTTGAGCAACTGGCCCCTGGCCTTAAACACTATGTATAAATATATAGTCAGTCAGATAATAACTTTGGCCTCTAGAGCGTCCGCAGGAATTTTTGAAATGATCAATGGCCATAACTCTAGAACTAATTGTCGGAAATCACTGAAACTCAATAGGGTTCTTCGTCTCATGACCTCAAAACACTGTGTATAAATTTAAAGTCAATCGGATATTAACTTTAGCCTCTACAGCGCCCACAAGCAATTGCGTACGCCGGACCGACGGACGGGGTCGACGACAATATACAACCACATTTCAATGTGGGTGTATAAAAATGCAATCATATTTTACACAAATTCTCGCCTTGCGCGGTATGTATATCCAAAACTACCAGCACATCGCTGAATCATCGTATTTCAATAAAATCATAGCTTCGATCATGAGCGTAGATCACAGATTTACAAAGCGTTTATATTTACTCGTAATAGCATTTTTATGTGAAAATATGTTGCTTAATACCCGGAATCAGCACCATTAAAATATCACGATAAACCAGCTTTCAAAACAAATAACATTTAGTACAAATGTGTTGACACTGTAAATTGAGAAAAGTACAGAACAAAGGCACAGACGAACCATTTGCATCATATAACCTTTTACAATATTATTGAGTATGATAAACGACCACTTGCCATAGTATACTGTATGTCATTGACTGTCATAAAATAAGTATAACAAAAAAGAGCTTGGTATTTTTTTAAGATGAAATCTTCAAATTATATAATATATAGGTGGGATATGTGAGGGTGGATCGCGACGACGAAGTATGATTATCGAACATACATACAGACATCTTTGATTTTATTAATATAGAAGATAATTACTTTGATCTATGGGGGTGGATCGCGGCGACGAAGCGTGATGAGCGAACATACACACAGACATCGCTGTTTATTTAGATTTATATCGTTCTATTAAAGGTACATTATGGAATGTTAGATAAAGAGATGACAGATTAATTTAGTAGTTTATGATAGTCTCCCATTAGAAAACATATTAAATTCCAACTATCATGTCTTTTTAATAATACTTCTTTCTGTTTATTCCTGATATAGAGATAAGCCTCGAGTTTACCCAGTTATTTTTTATCAAACAACCTTTTAGTTTTCAAAATTTGCGACAGCGTTTCGCGGTCGAAACACTTCTGAATGCATTCCAGGCAACCAACATACTAAGTTTGAATGAAAGCCATGAAAATATCTGAATTTAAATTTTAACAAACCGACAAAGCCATCACCTGAGTCATATACCTAGCAAATTTGAATTGAACTCAATCAAACGACTGTTTGGGCCCAGTAAATGTGTCAAAAGGTTATAATTTGTCACTTTGCGGCGCCCTTGTAGCTAAAATAAGTTTTCAGGCTGCACTAGCTGGCGTAATTAAAAGCGGAAGAAGACATCTTTAAAATTAACAACCCTCCATCGATTTTAGAAATGTGAATGAAACATCACGTTTCTAGAAACTCTATTCATACTTCCAGATTGGCTGTCTTTTAATAAAACAAGACACCAGATTATGGTGAAATAAAGAAATTGAGCAATCGATCAGAATTTAATTTTATTCTCGTTACAATAATCGTTCTCCATATTTACTTCCTTCTTATTTTTGAAACCGAAGAGGTTTTTGATTTCACGGATTTCTTGAAATTACACGTAGAATCGTGCAGGTTACTAGTCTCCGATAGCGGAACGAAACTGCAAGATAAAACTCCGCACTGATCATCGCTAATTTTCTTTCGAAAGGCCTGACGTTCCAGAATTATAAAAATTTCATTTTAGTCAATTTTCCACTTCTTCCCGTAAATGGCAAACGAACCAAATTTTATTACCTTTTTTTAAAATTTCACGATAAATGTATACAATATAATATAAGAAGTTTAAATACTCCAATTCATCCCGAAGGACTAACACCACCAGTGCCGCAAGCACTGAAGTTAATAGCCTTAGAGCACATGATGCGTTTGAAATAAATCTCATACGCATTAAGATTTGCTCAATTGAAGTGTATATTAGCCCTCTGTGGTAGGGTGGAGCGGGGGCGACTTAAATATATTTTGTGAAAATCCATTGGCTTATTCGTGTCAATTAAATAGCTAACCAATATCAATTTCAAAAGATGGATTATTTTAGCCATTAATGTACTGACGTATATAAATGATAACTTTGTTTGATTACATTACATCATTTGGCTATTTAAAGTAAATCAAATATACCCTTTATTAAGTGACGAAAGCGCTATTTAAATTTACCACACTAACTGCAAAATCTGATCAGCAGCGAATAAAAAGTAATTTCCTTGATTTTTTTAAACTCTAAGTGATGGATATGACCAAGTGAATGGATGAGCGCTACGGCTCAAACACTAGTTGCCGTTCTGTTATTTATTTACTTACATAATAATCATCCTTAAACATATATACATTATGCAAGAGCTAAATCTGCCTATATTGCAGGACTTTCTTTAGGCCTTGAATGTTAGAAAAACTATTAATTACACCATTAAAAAATTATTGATATGACAAGACCATAATCAACCATAATTTGAATGAAATGTCCAATATATCCATTTTGCATTACCTATTATCGAACTATTACAACAATAATGGCTAACTCCTTATCTAAAGCTTATATCACGTATCTTTAAGTGGTAAATTCAACATTTTTACACGACGAAATTCAATCTAATGTGTGAATGTAGTGATTTTCAAATATCAAAAAGGGAGTGTTTTTATCTTCAACAACTGTGATACAATAAGTGCCAAAAATAATGAGGCAATGTATAAACATAGAACACATTAACACAAATATGCTTCGCGAAACTAAAACCGCTAAACACGTCCTAGGTGTCTAGCACGCCATACGTTGGGAAAATAAATGTAATGCTGTGAACTATACTAAATATAAAGGGCCACAATCTTTGAGCCTCACGTCACTCGGTCATATTTATTATTTTTTTTAAATTATTCTGTTTTGTTTTCCATTAAATATTCCTCATTCCATTCAATTCAAAAATAAAAGTCCCATGGTATATATCTTCCCATATATATTCCTTAAACCACCGCCTGTAGAAACCACCAAATCCTCCGCAAAATCAAAGGGGTTAACTAAAATATATTGGCGACTTTTTAAAAAATATTTGCAGTGTAAGGTTGATATAGATAATGTGTATTCATCAAAACTACTTAAATATGTCTAACCCGCTTCCCTATTCAGAATCATGTGAACAGAAATATATATATATATTTTAAATAACTAAATCTTCACGCTTGGATCGATCAAATTCTATAAAAAGCCTTAAAAAGAAAATATCTTTGATAATGCTAAGAATTTCTATCGATTATGTCACAGACATCTACAGTCTTGGAGATGGCCTTGCTTATCAATGTCATGTTTGAGAAGACTATTGTTCTAATTCATTCCGGCGTTATAAAACACTTTGTCCCATTTCTCGGGTCAAGCGGGTTATATTTTTAGAATTTAGAAAAGTCGTCGAGAAATGAATGAACTGAGTACTTGAACCGAATCGTTTATAAAGTGGCAATGGTGCTAATGAGAACGACTTATAAAAGCGATGGCATTCGAGTTCAATTGATTTCCTCTTTAGAAACTTTTCAGCTAAAAACACTTAACCGAAGAATATGTCGCGGGCCAGGAAGAAAATTATTTTGTCATCAGACTATCATGTGATGATTTATTAAAATGAAACCCGCTTCAAACGCATGTTTATAATTGATGACAGTGTGACATAAGAGCCAAATACGATGGAGTGTCGTAAATATTCTTCATGATATCATATCGGTTAATAAGATCTTTATAACCCATGATATAATGAATGAAAACTAACACCATGAATAAACCCGGCAACTCTTTAAGATCCTCATTAATGACGAACAATCTGGAAGACCTCATTTAGAACCAGCCACGATCTTTCAATTTCTTAAACTTCATGATCCTGGGTAAATTTGCTTAACTGTAATCGCAGAGGATCCACACTCAACATCGTTTATTCATGTGATTGGTGGGGATTAAAAAGCCAACTGACGGGGATTTAGGTTAAACAACACCCACAAAATGATCTTAAGACGGGGATCGATAAGATCTCACTATCGAAACCCCCGAGCAACGTCACTGGTGTTATCCAGTGCTGCAAATAACATGACTGCGAGAAAATCCGGAACACTGACGCCAAAATATTTGATTTGTTGAGAAAGATGACACCGACTCCACTGTTTTAAATATGTATTTTCCTAAATAAGATACTGAAGTATAACAAACAAATATATTAGCATTAATGGGATGTGGGATTATGCTCAAATAAAAGAGCCCTGCATTCATATATTTGAAAAGTGAAATTTTTGGTTTATTTTAGCAACACAAATATTGGTGGAGACAAATTCCCCAAATCAAGCCATTCAATAAACATCAAATGTCTTTACTTGGTTTTGGGTCGGGCTTATATCATCACAGCGTATGGGAGGATTCGTTTCAACTTCAAGACGAAAATACAAGTTGCACTGAAGTGTAAATTCATTAAGACGACTATTTACTGGTTCTTATATTACCCAGGTATTTGAAATATAAAACTATATTTATTTCCCCACTTGTCCCAACAACAGAAAGGCAAGTTTGTTAGGCAATTATTTCGTTTGGTACACGACGCTGTTAATTTAATTGCAGTTTGTTGTTGAACTTTGTAAAATTGTATGTTTGCTTTTCTCTGCATGATTATTAAGTTGACCCATTTACATAATTTGCCTCGCCAAAACACCAAACAGTTTACCTGACGTTCGAAGCACTCTTGTCTTTCATACTGAATTTTCGACTAGATAACTAATTATACTATTAGTGGAGTAGATAAGGGCACTGTTTGGGAAGAATCGTGCAAATGATGATACAGGAATCAAATTTAGCACAATTGTTCTCCAAGCGATACTAATCAAACCTGCCCGATTGCCCAATTGAAAATCCAAGATAGTGGCCATTTTTCAAGATGGCCGCCCAAACTGATGTATTCCTTAGAAATATTTGTAGTTGTCGATTTGCATGATCTTAGTGTCGATTCCTATATTTTAAAGCCTGCTAAACTCCTTGGCTTGGCTCTCCCACGCTGGCACGCCCTGTCCATTCAGTTGCGGCTGCCTAACTGATCTGGGGTTGACTCAACAGCATCAGGGATTCTGCCCCACTATATCGCGATATATAACCCAACGGACATTATCAGTATTGAAGTCCCGTTCCTCAAAGGATATAATATTTTTGACTTATCTTAATATTCTAAATTGTAAAGTCTTTTGGATATGTCGAAATAAATAGTATGAACCCTTTGAAATTTTTCTTTTGGGTCAATTATTATTTGTAGTTCCAAGAAGTAGAGTGTATGGTGAAGTGAAAAATGGGGACGAAAGAGCTATGGGTCTTTTGCTACGGGACATTGTTTTAATTTTGATCGGTGTCTTCAAAGATATGTCAACATTTACGCTCTAGAGAAATGTATTCTAACTACCTAGACTCAGGATTTAACATGAAGTTAATTTACGCTCTAGAGAAATGTATTTCAACTACCTAGACTCAGGATGTAACATGAAGTTAATTTACATGCACTTCGATTCAATTATTTTCTATCTTCATCAGAAGCACAACAACATGCACGCTTGATTACCAGGTAAAAGCATGCCGATAATAGATTGTTTTGTCAGTCCATCTATGTTTAACAATATTTGACCATTCAATAGAGTCACATTATTTAATAACAATTTTGTAATGGCAATAGTAACATTTCCTGTTTATGTAAATCCGCTTGGATACATTGCGTTCCCACGAAACGACTTTAAAAGGCAACTTTCAAGTTGTTGGGGCAAGGAGCAATAATAACATATACATATGATAGATGGGGAGAGAGTTCAATATCTCGTGGAACTCTTGTGGTACACATCACATACCCAAAACATTCTGTGAAAACTTATGGAATGTGGTGTCACTATCACACCGGCACACAGCTGGTTAAAGGAGAAATTGTGGAAAATATCTTGTGGTGACAAACACCACAGACCCCCAAAAATCCTATCAAAATTATATTTAGTCGAATATCTTGTGGAACTCTTGTGGTGAAAAGTTCCACACAGACGTCCCTAAACCTTGCCATAAATGTAGAGTGTTTACAGCGTTCCTGTCTCACAATCATTTCGCAACTCGGAATTTGCATAATATGGTTCTAGCCGAACAATGTCAGCAGGTTTGGAGAGTAAATCTCGGAATATGTTACCTGCAGAGCGTTTACATAGTATCGGTGACGAGTTAAACATCTGAAAAGCAATCGCTGTTGTGAATTCCAATAGGACAGGGGTGGTAAATTTGGGATTCAGTTGTGCCCCTCCGAACAATCCTAGCATTCTCAAAAAAGAAATCCTATAGAACAGTTATAAGAATTCAATCTGTTTCACGGAGAATTACTTACGAATTATCTCTGTCACAGATGACTGTTTTGAACACGTGCAATGATACCACGCGGCTTCAATCATTTGCTCGTGCATTGTTTACATAAGACGTAACTGCCCCGGGCAAAATGATGTCTTTTACTCATTTTGATACCCATTTACACTAAGTAGTAAATACTTTTTAACTACAAATACTTCAAACGTCTTTCCTTTTTTTTCTAATACATACAAAAAAAGTTTTAGAATTTAATTTGTCGTAAGAAAAAAGTTAATATGGGGGACTACTAAAGTCGCGTCGATGTCATCGTTATCCGTGATTGTAGTGGCCTAGCGAATATTCACTGCTGATCACGAATGGCGATGATAACATCTGTGTATAACAAAAAAATATACAACCGGCGGTAATTTTTTCTTTGATATGCATAGAAGTTATATCTCTTATCAACCTGTCATGATGTCATCATAGATTGATATATTCGGTTCATATCAACCGCTGATGACGTCATCATAGTTGATATATTTGGTTCATATCAGCCGCTGATGGCGTTGATGAAACAAGCCAACAGTGAGGCGGATGTCCCCAGCCGAAATTACAAAATAAATAGATGACGTATTACTTAATCACAAATTTTTTTCAACAAAAGGATTTCAAGCAAACAAACTATCAATCTATATCTGAGAGTATCAAGGTTATTTAATTGTCCCAAAGCTCAACCAATGAAATTGCTTAGCTTTGCTTAGCCTAAGCAGAAAATTCTCATCATCAAACTTAGTCAGGGTAGGGTACTGAATCTGTACTCACAGTATCAATATTCTCACTTGGCCGAGACTTTGGAGCACAAAATGCTCATCTTCGAACTCCATCAAGGCATTGACTTAATAATAAACGCCTACTCCAAGTTTGAACATTCTACCTCAATTAGGAGAGATACAGTGTTCCAAAGTCTCAGCCAATCAAATTGCTTATCGGTCTGTTTACCCCGAGCAGAAAAGTTTCATACTCGAACTTAGTCAAGGTATTGATGTAATGAAACTACATGTATACACCAAGTTTCATCACTCTCGCTTAATAAGAACTTAAGTTATCGTGTCCCAAAGCATCAACCAGTCAAATTGCTTATCTCTGCTTACCCTCAGCAGAAATAAATGCCAATCTTCGAACTCCCATCAAGGCATTTACCTATCTAACACCTACACCAAGTTTAAATATTCCAGCTCAATTGGGAGGAGAGTAATTGTGTTCCAAAGTCTCGACCAATCAAATTACTTATCGACCGGTTGCTCATTATCGAACTTAGTCAAGCTAGTGATGTACATTGTAATGAAACTATACACCAAGTTTCATCAATCTCACTTAATTAGCATCAACCAATCAAATTGCTTATCTCTGCTTACCCTAAGCAGAAAATGCTTCTCTTCGGATTAATAGCTTGGCCCTCTTTCCTGTAACAAATCACTTACATGATGTTTTTGTTCATTTGTTGTTCTTTTGTACACTCTAACACCTGAAACATGTACACAATAATTGTAGGTTAAAAAAGTTTATCAAAACTATCAAAAAATAGACACTGTAGGGTAGGGCTTACAAAAATATATCTAAAGCAAACTTTCAACTTACTCACAATACGTCTATGACGAGTTCTTTCCATTATCAACTGTTCTGGAACATCTTTGGAATATAATTTGGTAGAAGTTGTTACTCTCTGGCCATGATTAGTCGTGTGACCACTGAAACCGGAACAACTTTCTAAGTGGTACTATGACCCATTGGTTGTTTACTAAACCAGATGCTGTCTGTGGTTTGTTAAAGGGGTGTCAGATAAAATGCGTCGTCCCTTCCAACTGAAGGACATAGTGCCATATTTCTATTTGTAGATCTCAATATGACAATTATTCTTGTCTGAATTGGGATAATGATCCAGTTTTCGGAGCCACCTTACCATGCTTTAAACCTCCTTGATATGTTTTCGACACGTCTTCTTTATTTCTAAGAAATTATGTACCATCAACACTAGTTAATAGACATATTTGACTGTTCTTAAAATGTAACCCATTTACGTATATCAAAGTATTCACTAACAATCTTGGATTATGAGACCCTAGAACTCCACATTTGTTCTTTTTCATTATCTGTGACTGGTTCTGCCTGATTTCGTAAATTTCCCAATCCCATGTTTCATTTGTCCGACTAACACTTGTCTGAATTCCTCAAACTCCGAATTTGATAAAATATCAATGTTTATCTTACGCTCATATTTCATGTAGGATGCCAGGACCATAACCAACTTAAAATCCAATTCGGTTGGTAATATGATTCATCCACTTTTCTAAATTCTAATACAAAACGAGATAGCCATTAATTAAGTTCCGGGTTATTCATGTCTCACATGTCTTTTAGAATTGTAATTTATACACATTTTGGTTGTTTCTCCAAACACTCCAAGACCTTGTGTACAGTATTTTTGGGGACAGCCCCTTCACAAGGTCGATTAGATCATTGTCTGAACAAATTAAAAACCTTTCAGATTGACTGTCAGAAATATAGGTTGCCTTAGACAAATTTTCTTCGGCCTGTTGACTCGCAACTATAAGATCTTCATTGGAATTTGTATTTGCATCGAATTCTCCACCAATCTCTTGGCTAAAAAGTAATAATTCTTCATCCGATAAGGTTTGATTAACCATTTTATATAAGATTTCAATTCAAATAAACCTGTTGTGACTCAAAATATGGCGACAAGATAGCTTGATAGAAACATGCACGCGCATACGCTTGAATGATTTTGGCAATTTTCGAGCAATTATCCAAGCATTGTTGCCTTTTAATGGAAGAACCCATTCAATGTAAGGGTAAATGGCGTTGTATATGCCGGATATAAACCTACTGTCCTTCGGATTGATATGATAGAGAACACTTGGCTTTTGCCGCGTGTTCTCTTACCATATGAACCTCGAGTAGGTTAAAGGGACAATAACATTCTTGCTGGCTTGGTAGCTCCAGAAAATAAATAATACCCTTATTCTAAGTACTAGATGTTTATGTGTCCTACCTGTTGTGTAAATTATCCATTACAACCTATTTTACTTGTCCAGAGGGTCTGAAAATATTTTAAAATCCAAGTCCCATTTGAAAAGGTTTACGTTAGACTTTTCAAATCAATTTTTCCAATTTTTCAAAATAGGTGTGTTAAGATAAAATTTATATCTTCATTTAATTGGAATATTCTAAAATAATACGATTTGTTGACCAGAATGAAGATTGGGACATATTATTCAGTTACAACAAGAGTGTTATTGGGGCTTTAATATCCTACAAATATAACACCAGAATATTATTTTGATAAGCAATGCGCTTTTCAGTTTTATCTGCTTTCTAGTGTTATAATGTATCTTTCTATATATTTAATTACTATTTAATTTAAGTCAAAATAGCAATTGACCAATGTCCAAATTGATATCGGACTAATGTTCCAAGTCGTTTAACTGTTTGGGTTTATACTTAATGTAATGATATATAGTTAACACACGTTCTTGATATTTCCATGTCTTTTTCTGTATTTAAACATTTTTCCTATACTGAGCGCCATAGGAAACGCATCACTTAGTATAATATTCAAATTGGAACACACCAATAACAACATATTTGTAAACTTGTGGATGTTTAATCTGTAATCAACGGTACAAAGTCAGAGGGGTCAAAACACAAAGATGGTTAATTGTGCTGCACAGCGTGCGTAAGAGCCAGTGGAGGACTCACGCGCTACTGACAAATAACCATCTTTGTCGCACTTTTGGTTTTGACCCCTCTGACTGTTCTATATTTTACTGTAACCGGCTCGCCCTGGTTATACCTATCTCGTTATTGTGAACGTTTTCAAGTTTTGGACACTCGTTTATTAAAAGTACAATTTTAAATAATTATCTGAGTTTTCGTCGTTAATGTTGGAATACGCCACAAACTCGCACAAAACAACAATTCGGTACTAGTATACATGTAAAATCATTCGCTTGGCATTTCTAACATTTACCAGATGTTTTCAACTGTACATTTTTACACTTTACGTGTTGTTATAAAAGGAGCAGAGTCCGCATAATTGATTTTGATGGGTCTTGTTATAAATGTGCCCTACCTAGAATTATTCACAATGTCACCATTATCGTCAGAGATACCTATAAAACAGTTACCACAAACCGCTAACTTCCCCCTGAATTGAAAGTGTGTGACATATAAAACAATTACCACAGAGCATTAATATCTATTTTAATAAATATTTTGTTGCAGTAAACGTCATATTAAATATGATCAAGTGTCCAATAAAATGTTTTTTACTTTTGAACAAACGAATACACATTGTAAGATTTTAGATAAAGAGCTGACCTTTCCTGATATGATAGTTTAAAAATAGATAATATGAAATGGATATATTAACGGTTTCAATCAAATTACCTTATTCTGAGCAAAGCTATGCATGTTTGAAGTTTAGGCAAAAGTACAATAAAACCAAGTACGAACAGTCCAAACCATTACACAAAATTCGAAGTCCTAAAAGAACGCTATAGACAAGATTTAGCCTTAATATTTTCGATTGTCAATGATATACTTTGCTACGCTAATCAAGCCTCAGTTATTCATTTTAAACTTTACTTATTAAATTGTGTGATGGCTGCAATCCATTTAACGTCTCGGCCATCCGATGACCTTACGGACCTCTCAAGCAATTAAATGTCCAAATAATAATTTATCCACAATAGACCGATTTAGCTTTTACATAATGCATCTTTAAACCAGAAAGTAATTCCAGAAAATGCCATTTACCCTGGATAATATTAAAACTTAAAAACAAGGTATAATTTGTAGATCATATCAAAATTGCGATTAATGTTGTTACATTAAATACAAGATTGCACGGTCATAGCGTGATTATGTGCCATCACTCTTATTAAATAAATTTATAAAAACAAAATAAACTCATTAAAATCGATGGGACAGTCGTGCTGACGAACCATACACCATGAAACTATATTATTTTTATATCCTGAGTATTATTTCGCAAAATACCCAACTCTTTCCGGGACCAATGCAATTGACGATTGTTCATAATGACTATCGAGTTAATGAATTGTAGTGATACATTTAATAGGAGGATTATTAAGCCAAGTATATCAATAATGAAATTGATGAAGATTAACCGTCACGAATAGAAGACAATTTACTCCAATTTATGAAGTCACAGCCAAACATAAATCAATATGTTTATCAAATTTCTAGATGACATCGCGCCTGGTACGTTCGTGCATTTTTTATGCGCGAACTCTTAGTTTTTCTATTACTGGCACGCGCACGGGCACTATTTTTTTTTGTTTTCCATGTACCAAAATCGGGGATTTCGCGCGTAGGTACTTTTGAGTTATTATTCTGTGAAGCATAACACTTGCCACTGTACCTGTGTATCGCTAATTATAAACCGAATGTCTGAAGACCGTTCATATTTATTACGCGAAAATTTTTTAGGACTGAGTTGATGCGCGCTCCATTTGTTGCAAAGCAAACCAACGGTATTATTTTCTCAACAGTGTATGAATTTATTCATAGCGATAATATCCTTACACCGAGAGAAATTATCTAGTCTCGGTGAATAGAACCATGGTTGTCTGGTAGAAAATTACTTTTGTATTTTTTGGAACGGAGAACAGCGATTTTAGAAGCAAACTAACCTGCCGCACATGATACTCATAATAAAAGTCGAGAACTCTTTTTGCAGCGGAAGCCTATCACTGAGTAATAGGTCAAGGTTTTATACGTTTGCCGCATAAAAATCTAGTAAACAAGGTAAATACCTACGAATGTCGATAAAAAAAAAATAACATTCGGATTATAACTCTAGACAAGGTGTGTTAATTAAAAAGGGTGTAAATTGAATATTATAATATGTATAGGAAGCCTAGTGACGAGTGTAGTAAGTGCTGTCCGTCCGTCCGGCGTCCACAATTGCTTGTGGACGATCCAGAGGCTAAAGTTAATATCCAATTGACTTTAAATTTATACACGGTGTTTAAGGTCATGAGACAAAGAAGCCTATTGATTTTTAGCAATTTCCGATAATTACTGTCAGAGTTATGGCCCTTGATCACTTCAAAAAATCTTGTGGACGCTCTAGAGGCTAAAGTTAATAACCGATTAACTTTAAATTTATACACGGTGTTTAAGGTCATGAGACGAAGAAGCCTATGGATTTTCAGCGATTTCCGATAATTACTGTTTGAGTTATGGCCCTTGATCACTTCAAAAATTCGTGTGGATGCTCTAGAGGCCAAAGTTAATATCCGATTGACTTTAAATTTATACACAGTGTTTAAGGTCATGAGACGAATAAGCCTATTGATTTTCAGTGATTTCCGATAATTACTGTCACAGTTATGGCCCTTGATCACTTCAAAAAATCTTGTGGATGTTCTAGAGGCCAAAGTTAATATCCAATTCACTTTAAATTTATACACAGTGTTTAAGGTCATGAAGCGAAGAATCCTATTGATTTTTAGCAATTTCCGATAATTACTGTCAGAGTTATGGCCCTCGATCACTTCGTAAATTCTTGTGAATGCTCTAGAGGCCAAAGTTAATATCCGATTGACTTTAAATTTATACACAGAGTTTAGGTCATGTGACGAAGAAGCCCATTGATTTTCAGCAATTTCCGATAATTACTGTCAGAGTTATGGCCCTTGATTTTTTTTTTTGTAAACAATATTTTATTTCAGAAATACATGAAATGGGATCAGGGAACAGGCAAAGCCTATATCACCCCTCTCCTCTGATCACTTCAAAAAATCTTGTGGACCCTCTAGAGGCTAAAGTTAATAACCGATTGACTTTAATAATCATATTTTAGTGTATTATAAATGTTTCAATACCGAAAAAAGTAAAATATGCGACAACCCTTGTTTACTGCCCGGACGATTTAGCTGCTGTGGGCGTATGTTTCGTTGCCTGGCAACTCTCGTTAAAAGTTGTACGCGAACTAAATGCGTTTGTTAGATACTGACAGAGCAGCCCGGAGTCGAGCAATCGCCGCCCGAGCTGTCTTCGTCAGCTAGTTTCAAAATGGCGTACAACCAGTGCAAGTGGGAAAAGACGACAATAAAATCAGAAATATGTTATTTATTATTGTCGCACTTATTACATCACTCCTGTCTAACAAATCATAAAGCTGTGGTGTTACGGTGGCGGCATAGTATTTCACCGTAACACCACAGCCACTCTAACCATTCATAATACATCTAACCATCACTCCCTACACTCCCTCGTCTACTTTCCCAAACGTCAACAACACATCTCATACATCCATTTCGCTGATTAACCCTTGTACCATGTCTACTGGATTTTAAATGCGTCCCCGGTTACACTTCATAATAAACAATACTGCAACATAACGAATGTGAAGGAAATGCAGGTGAATGTAGTATTACTTCTACGAAATGAAATGCAGCCGTGTTTATCGGCCTACTTATCTGCACCAAATTGATTAATGATAACGGTATACGACACGTCAACATCCCCTGAATCTATTCAGCGTCGAATTTTAACTTCCCCGGCTTCTTTTATGTGCTCGTAAGTATGTTCCATTTTTCATATGCAATTTGTTTTGGAAATCCGCCAGATAGATGTCACACCAGTATCATGCTCTTTGGAATATTATCTTCCAATAACTCAGTCCCCTTTGCTGATCTGGGCAACGTTAAACACCTATTAATGTTGAACGTAAAGTGTCAAAGCTGTTAATTTGAACTGATTTCATAATTTCGCCTCGCCATTAATTATTGCCACCAAGTTATTTTTTGAAGAGAAAGGTAAACAACAATTACGACGGGACAACCTACTTGTTTTCTATTGGTAAAACATGCGATGAAATTTCAACATCAGAGCATGTTACTTATAACAATTGATACTTCCAGCATATAATTCACATTAAAACCTCAAACTATGTGTTATGAAATTTATTTAGACAGCGCGCAAGTCATTATATATGCATAATTAGCACGTTACTCATACAAAATAGACTTGTATTGGATCGACTTCGCACGGCTTCTTGAAGGTAATAACAAGTTTACTGAAATAATAATCTTGCGTGTTTCAGAGAGATTCAATATTCAACACATGCATATAATAATAATATTTGTTCAAAATATTCAGGATTCACGGTGTTCTCAAAGGTAAAGATGTCGCAATGATTCACTGGTTAACCCTGACTCTGCAGATTATGACTTCTGGGCGTGTCATCAATGACTGATATAAGTATGGGAATGAATATGCATGTATATGTAAGGAAACAGTAATATCTATTTCCTCCACCGTGCTTAAAGTATAACTGAATATATTGCCAGACTGCCCAGAAACCACGATACAACGTGATACGAACATTAGACATCAACCACAGATCTAGTCCCAGGTCTCCTCCACGTAGACAAACTATTAATTTGCGTTACCAAATTTTCCCCAAAGTTTATTTTATTTAATTTTTTTTTGTATACATGTCATTTTACTTTTTTTCCACGTATCATTTCCTTTGATGGCTATTCACTGGAGATTGGTTTTGGGAAAGAATATTATTTCCTACGGTTGGTCGTGTCACTTTGAATGTAATTGTTTCTGTCAATAATACTATTTTCATATCCATTGCTTTCAAAACATCGTTTCTTGCCTAGATGGCGTTAGATCTCCAGAGATCCAGCTGTCCTCATGTGCAGAGCGTGCAATATTCTTCTCTTGATAGAACTTGATAAGTGTTAGCGCCATTTTTTGCTATCTTTTCTTTATAAATATTGGTAATGTAATTATGTAAGACTTTGAAATATTTCTTTTCTTTGTATGTTCGCATCGCTTTAACTTCCCATATCCAATTACAGAAAGAACTATTAGTATGCTATCGCGTTTTCACGATGATCACATTATTTTTGATCAATATCGATTTCATGTTAATTTGGCAACATGAACTTTGTTGTAAATACAAACAGACTTATAATGCGCAAGAAAGAAAAGAAAATTCCTACATATTTCTGACAATAAACGTTGTATTGTAAAAGAAATTGACTTCAGCCTTCAACAAATTTATGAACGTGTGATTTCTTATGGATTACAAGGTTAACTAGTCAAAATTTAAAGGGCGTATACCTCAATCTTTTCAGAAGCTGGAAATGAAATGGGGTTTTACGTGCTACTGTTGTGCCCCGAATGGGTCAATGAAGACGGGTATACGCCATATACATGTAGTGTAATATGAGTGAAATTTTGCGCGGGCAGCTTAGATATATGTAAAATGGAAATGAAATGAAATGAGGTTTAACGCCATACTTTTCGTCATCGACTGGGATAATACACACGCCATGCAGTGTGCTATTGATATACGTTTGACCCAGAATACTCTTATTTCAAACTCAACTGTGAAGTGATATTTTTTGAAAATAACCATCATTATGTTCCCGGTGGAATCAAAGGAGAAGTCACACTTTTATTTTCACTGGGTCTCTTAAACGTGGGGTTTAGCATGAAAATCAAACGTCAAAATTTGGAGAAATGGCCTATGTACCATTCATTTCGCTTGTAATAATCCGCAAAACATTTTTTTTCTTTGCCGTTTGTCGACTTTGTCATCATAGACAGCCTTTTGACAAACCAAAAAAACCCAAACAAACAATGTTTTGGTGATCATTTACAAGGTGAATGCGGATGATTACACGTAGATTGCAGCAGGGGTATTTTCGTTTTCCAACTCTCGATGGACTTAAAATTATATTTGACCAAATTATGCCAGATATACTACGGTTATGTCAAATACGCGACCTGGTGACATATCAATCATCTCTGTAGTACACAGTCAATTGATACTTTATATATTTCCGGAAGTCAGATCATATAGAATGAGTAGTAACTGGATAATGTTCTTATCGGTGGTAGTTAAGGGGAAGAGATGGGGACTGTTCCCTCAAGCAAATTTAGTTACGAGAGATGCCACTTTGGCCCATTTTAAATAATTGCGTAAACGGTAAAACGCATTGGTATGGTATTAATGATTTTACGAGGAAGCGATATAAACAAAACTAGACTTTATACACACCTACTCTTCAAGCATGTTTGTACACATCTAGGCCTACACTGGAGTCTTAATTATCCCTGCCGACCGCTAATTTATTAAATCCTAGCTTAATAAGATCTGATCGACAGCAATCTTTTAGTAACAAAAATGTTTAAGGCAATAAGAGACGGAGTTTACACATTATATTATGATTTCACTAGAATTTAATTATTACGATATCAGCTGGTCTGACTGTTAACGAGATCGCGACCCTCAGGACACTGGTTACATAAGTCTTTAACAGCGTCTTTTAATTATTTATATAGACTGTCGATGCTTTTGATGAATTCAATGAGTATAACATGGAGGGTACAGAATGGCAATTAAGGATTGTTCAAGGCGTTTTAACCTTTATAAAGGGAACAAAGGGTGTCTAGACTTCCGTACTATATTCAGTTAATAACTCTTGACAGTCAGGACGCCTGATTAGACGTGAAAACATGTCAAATCTCGTCGATCTTGGTTCAAAGTAATGAGAAACTTGAGCCACTTTACGCATTTTGACCAAAGTTGAAAATTGTATAATAATATTGATAAAGATAATTATGTTTAAAAGTTGTTAATGGGTGTCACCTCGACTTCAGATCAGCCTAGAAAGATAGACGTTCATACATCAATATGCCACTGAGATAATTGTATTAGCATTTGTACTTTTACCATTTCTGTATCATTTGCTACAATCGCATTACATCTGGACATGTAACTTTATACATTTTGAGCTATTGATTCTGGTATTGGTATCCAAAGCGGAAAATACAATAATGAATATAACTTGTATATTTTTGCTGATTACCACAAAACAAAGTGTCATCGTACCATTTGGCTTGACGTTTCTAGATTAAAGAGTTTGTCGAACATGGTAAAACACTGAAATAGAACAAAAGACATGTGAGACGATTTGTCAGTTGTTGAGAGACAAGAACGACAATTCCATAATGGCTTTATAACCAATTCGTGGCTATCAATTAGAAATTGAGCATACTACATGCGTACTGTTCTTTCTATACGTTCATATTTTATTTGACATCATAAAATGTCGACCCACCTAAAATTCTTGCATATGATACAGATCCAAGATTTTACTATTTATTATTCATAAATGATTTGGTGTATTTGATGGTTCTTCAGTGAGGAACCTTATAAGACAGACTTACGCGTCAGTTTTATGAGAAGTTATTGACAGGCCAGAGTTTTGGAGGTAAAAAATGACTAACGTTCTGATATGGCATGCATATGTTTTAAAAACACTATTTAGAAAAAAAATAAATTAAAAAAAGACAACAACCTTTTGGTCCCATCTCAATAAACATAAAAACATAAATATATATTTACATTACAAGGAGAGTCAGATTATTTTTCGTTTAATGGACAACAGATTGGGGAACAGACAGGGCCTGTGGTGACCCCTCTCCATGAACAATTATACATGCAAAATATAAATATTATTCCGAGACTAAACCAAAAACTCAGCATTTAAATATTTATACAGTTTGTCGTTACTTTATTTTATGATATAAATGTAATACTACATCAATCAAGGGTACCTATATCTTTAGGATATAAGCATATATTTTAAGTTTAGTCAAAATTGTGATCTATAGCGGGTCTACGACCTTGGTATTCGATGCTTTGCACAAAATTTAAAACCGATTGCCATTATGGTGTAACGGTGATATCTTTGAAAGGTCTTTAACTTTTATTTCTGTAGATGGATTATTTTGAAAACGTCAGCATTTTGTCTCACACATTTATCAAATAAAAATATGTAAATAGATATAAAAATAATCTACTGTCTGTTTCAAGTAATACTACAACTCGAAAATTGCTTGTCATTTCTTTAAATTTTAATTAAAATGCCCAAAACTTGGAAGGGGGTAAATATAACGGGAAATATTTAGTGAAAGTGATGCGCATGGGATTGAGTGTGCGCGTGTGTGGTGGTGTGGGGGTATCCACTCCGCCACTGCAGCTTTGGATGGGCTGTAAAAATAAACAAATGAATCTTTATTCTGCAAGTTTATCATTGAATATAATGCACAAAATCATATAGCTTAAAACATCGGCTGAGATGTGTTCGGTTGTATTATCTCGAGCGCTCGACTTATTATCTTATTTTTTGCGTGTCCCAAAATCAGCCACCGTACCAATTGGTTACATCTTAGGATAACTCACAGAATTCTGCAAAATTTTTCTGAAAATCAAACAACCATTTATTCTTTTATGTGCATAAAATGTGATTCCGACAAAAAGTTGCCTATTTCCCGGACATGTCAAAAATTTTAAATGAACTATGGATTTTCGTTTGCTCTTATATATGCCTTTGAAGATAGATTTGTTTCAGTCTTAAGATTTAAATTGCAGGAAAACGAAATTCGAAAATCGGTTTCAGTCTCGCTCTGCTTATTTACAACATCAGCTAAATTTGAATACCATAAAAGTGTTCCGAAAAGGTAAAAAATGCACGTTGCTCTCAAGCAGAGCTATCAAGTCTTGGAAACCAAAATTCGGAATCATTTTACTCGACATATTTATTCAAATTCAAATAAGGCTAACCTTTTACACCACTTTACTTATATTTCGGAGAGTTTGCAGGTTCTGAGATGTCGCGACTTTTCAAAATAGCTATAATTTGTAAGTCACTCCAAATTATTCAATGATAATTTATGTGCAAAATAAGCAAAGTGGAAACAGAAAATATCATATCAGTGTGAAAAAACACAATATTGTTTCTCATAAGCTTCAAAGTGTGAAATCCTAATAAGTATTATTGTTGCGAAACAAACGGACGAAGTATCCTTAACTAGACATTTCTAACAGAATGTACCAAATTTGTAAAGTACCTGTCTACCCTAATTCGATATGCAAGTGTCCAGGCCCGTAGCTAGCGGGGGGCAGCTGCCCCCTCAAAATTTCGGCGCCCTTTGCCCATTGGGGGAAAATGGCCCCCTCAATAGGCGCCAAAGGACGCACTACGAGGCCAACGACCAACTTCTCCATATTAGTATGGCTTCGTTTAATCTTGGGTCTTCCCTAAAACTCTGAACAGTGATTTAAGGTATTGTATCCCTTTGGATAGCCACGTTTGGCACGCAATTACTTTTTCTGCAACATTCTGCTATGCACTGGTTAATTTGGTATAATAAAATCGTGAGCCATGACCTTATGTTATATAAAAATATTTGGTCCAATTTTGAGTTCTGCTTAAAGCATAATGACAGTGTTACATAGTTAGCTATTGGTTGTTAATCGAACTATTGACCAGGCATAAGTTGGAACAGAAATTTGCTTCCGTTACAGCAGTGTTAAGAGGGGTTAGCTCGAATTAAACGATACACTGCGAGGAGTATGGCACGCCACCTAAGGTAGACTATACTGAACCACATTTAAGTTGCTGTATTCATTGGCTGGAATAGCAGGAAAACGCGTTTTAAGTCAAATTTTCCCCGGGGACGTCTGTAGGCCTAACCCGAAAATTTGTTTGGGCAATTTAGGTTCTGTCCCCTAACATTCATCGAGCTCGCACGCCTATGGAGAGCACGTCATAGTGTAGGTATAGGCATCCACAGAAGCCTCATCGGCGCCCCCAGAAACCTTTGCCCCCCCTAAAAATTTTGGGCTAGCTACGGGCCTGGTGTCCCATTTAACGCAGACGTAGTCGCAATGTTCTATGAAAGTGACAATCTCCCGTAATCTGGAAAAACCTACCAAGTCAAATTTTGGTGAAAATTGAGTTAGACCCATATTTTGACTCAGTACACATGTATATAATAATAGGTTTTTTTTCTCCTTCACCGAAAAGGCTTCTAAAAAGACAAAATCAAATTGGTTATATATTCAGTAGCTTAACAAAATCAGTTTTCCTTTGTTTACTCAAAACTACATTCAACAGTCACTAGGTTTTTCCAAATTACGGAAGCAATGTCGAAATATATGAAATTTACAAGAGACAACTGGATTTTAACGGACTAAGGGGAGAAATCAAAGGGATGACAATTCCAAGTATGTCACAAAGTTTTAGCCATTTTAATTTAAGAATGAAGGCATGACAAGGATTTTTCGAGTTAGGAGTATCACCTGGAACAGACAGTAAAAACAATGTGATAACGTAAATAAACTGACCGGTCCGCAAGCTAAAAACGTGATTTTTCGTACAATCGGGGTCATAATTCTGGAAGTTATTGTCCGATATGCGCAAACTTCAGAGGAACCGAGATAGTCGGATAAACATCTCTTGTAGGTTTCATCAAAATCGAATAAAACGTATAACCTCTGGAGGTTCATTACACTATAATATGTAAAACGGGGAGCGACGATTTTGACGGGAAGTTCCCATTTTCAAGACATACGTTGTAACGGTGGAAATATTTATGACCTGTTTTTAAAATCGGATAGAAATTTGATTTTATTGCTTCTAGGTGAAGTTGGATTTTATGCTTGCTAATTTTCCGAACAATTTTGTTCTTCAACAATTTGACTTTTGAATTATGAAGGCATACATTTAATAGTCTCGCGCTTTTAAGCGAACATGCGAATACTGTCACTGTGGCCAAGAGGTCGCAAACGCTCTCTAGAATCACGGGTTCTTGTGTTTATTATCATACCATTATTGATATTATGCTTTTCTGAAGTAAACTATATTCTTTGCCACGTGGCGTTATATTCTATTACAGGGAACAGTAAACTCAGGGGCGTACATACCGATTTCGTTTGGGGGGGTGTTTAGCCAAAATGTGACCGACTGATGCACATACCCCCCACGCCCGCCCCCACCTCCCACGTGCGAGTGACGCAATCCTGAGCCGAGCACCACGTGTGAGTTTTCTAGAGTTGACATAACATCTGTACAATCAGACGCCCCACACCAGGGCAGTTCACTATAATCGTGAATATGATAGTGCTGAGACAGTATAAGGCAATTGAGGAGTAGAAGAATGATTTTAAAATGGAATCGCGCGAAAAAATTTCAAATATGTAAGCGAGTAGAAGAATGATGTTATAATGGAATCGCGCCGAAGTCGCGAAAAAATTTCAGATATGTAACAGAGCTTTTAAATTTTTGGGACTGGGCTTGAAAATTTGAATCAATGTCATGGCAAATGGAACCAAATTCTCGTTAACGAGAGGATAAGAAATGGGACAGAATCTTGAGGCCTATCTATCAATTTCGCCAGTTTTGTGATTGTTTTGTTTATCCCATTAATTCATTTAGTCTGAGACCGTTGTCATGGTAGAAAAACATTTCATAGAACAACATACTCACAACAGAATAAGAGTGACAAGTAGACATTGTTATCTTATACTATAGTTTTGTGTGACGTATGCCATTTAGGTACACGGATTAACGCAACTACTTAGTATTTGGGATCTATTCTGGCACTGTTTTTGAGACCGACTGCAGTGACTGCACTTATTTTGTGACCGACTATTTTTCTCCTTAGGTGAAATTTTGTTGTTAGACTCAACATACTCACAACAGGATGAGAGTGAAACACAACATCTTTTCAAACAGATAAGTTGACAAGATTATTTTATACTAAAGTTTTGTGTGAGTAGCGTGACGTATACAGTGAACACTTATTTTGATACCGACTGCTCCTATTTAGCGAGCGACTATTTTATAGTAAAGTTTTGCGTGACGTATACAGATTAGCGTGACGTGCACAGTGAGTATGTATTTCGATACCGACTACTCTATTTTGCGACCGACTGCACTGGCTTTGCAAACCGACTATTTTTTTTGCTGGTACGCCCCTGAGTAAACTTGTATCTCAAATGTCTAGGTGAAAAATACAAAACTCGCATTATTTCCCGAAAACAAATACCAAGTCGTATCAAAGAACAATGACATTAGTATATATTATGTCTGATCAGAAACCACACAAGTCACCACCCCCTTAAATTTTTGAATAGATGCATTTCGAGACAGAAAATATACTTCAATATACATTTTATCGACCCATTATGTAATATTTATCTGATAGGAGATGATATTCTATTTATTATTAAGTTTTATCCCTTTCTGGGCGCATCAGATCGGGTTCTAGCAATTGCTAGTAAATGATGCTTAAAGTATTGATTCACGTGATTACAATTCTAATTTCATTGTTTTTAGATATCATATCTTCCACACACAAGCCATTAAATCAGGGAGTCGAGACAGAAAAGATAATGCCATAATACAATGGAAATGATAACGCAAACCTAGATAACCACAAATAATGTCTCCTCCTTGTTTGGTAATATAATGATAAAAATGTATTATTCTAATCCATTTATACTATCACTATTGATCTTTATATCCTTTATGAACTTTAGCAAAACAATGAGAAAATTAGGTTTTTTCTAACACTTGACCACAAGCATTTCCACTGAACAAAATTTATACTAGTGGGCGTATTATGTGTTAACCAATGTTATTGTTAAAGCGACAGTTTGACGGATTTGTTTCAAATTTAGTATAAAGTATTGGAGTGAGGGGAGAAGAAAACCTTTATCGAATATCGTTCCCAGTTTAGACCCCTTTCTTGAACCACTGGAGGCTACCGTTCTTGGAGAATTTATTGCGTTCGGGATGAGTTCCCTCTTTCGTAACGCTTGTTAAAGCGATAGAGGGTAGCTAATTGAATACATACAATGTTAACATGGCAATGCATGTTATTTTATCATGAATTGCTAATGAAAGTGAATCTGTCTACATGTGAAATTCATGTTTTTACAGTAAATAAATATGTCATTAATTATGTAATGTCTATTCGCGCCAAAAACAAAATCTAACTATCTACCAGATCTCGGTTCCTGTAAATATTCGCGCATCTATTTAAAGTTTAAATATATGACTGTTACACCCAAGTGGTGGTAAAGTTTAAATATCGTGAAAATCTGACCGAAACTGCCCGACAAAATAGCCGCTAATAGTGTAAAAGTAACACCAAGGTTGTGGAGCCTCTAGATGTCACAATGTTGATGAAACTCGATTGTACCAAAAGTCGCGTTTTGGGGGCTTGTTCCCTGTCCATCTCTTGCAAATTGTGCGCGTAGAGTAGAGTTCTGTGGCCACACCCCACCTATCTGAGAGATCACAGAAAGCACAAATATGGCTTACAGACAGTTAATCGAAGTGGAAGAAAGAAAGGTACGAGGTCATATTGCCCCTGTTAATACAGGAACATCAAACACAATCCAAACTAAGCAGTGGTGGGTACGCCCAAAGACTGAACAGCGCCACTTTTCTGTCCGTATCACAACATATTCGAGTAGCTAGAGAGAGAGAGTCGCGAGAAGACTTTGTGGTGTACATGTGGATGTCGCCTGTCATCCTGCATTACCAAGGGTGCAAGAGGCCACAGCCACTTCGACTGAAACTTGCTTTTACCATCCGATTCCTGGCTACAGGGAATAGTTAAAAGTCACTTGAGGTTTCATTCCCCGTGACATCAAATACCCTATACATGTCTGTACTGGGGGTGTGTCGTACTGAATCCCAGGAATATTATTTAGCGTTCTCGAGACTGCCAACATAATATGACTAAGTTTTCCACATTCTATATCTATCATCATATCATTGTGTGGGAGCCACTGACGGAAACTACACCTATATAAAGAAGCCCGAGAAGGGTGGGTCAGATTACTATAATTATAAGATTACAATAATATTCGGTGGCCCTGTAGATGCTCAATACACGTGGACGAGTTTTGATGCCAATGGGTCGGCGTCGGACTGTGGCACCTTCAACCAGTCGAGCCTTTGTTCTGTATTGGAACAGGGCGAGCTTGGTCTTCTCAAGCCCAGGAATGACATACCCTTCTCCTTGGTGGGATATGAGGGCTTCCAAAAGCGAACTTGGATGACGCAACCCTGCATCCTTTGTAGGGTGACAAGACCCCCCACGCATATTCCGTGAACATCGTTCGCGATGTCCACTCGCAAAAGTGCAGAATGATAAAACCGTGCAGGATTCGTGACTCTACACTCCACCAACACGCGTTTGCAAGTGGTTGATGATTTCTGCTTGTGAATGCTCATTTTTGCCTCTTGGAGGAGCAGTCGACTTAATCTTTGAGCCCCTATTCTTTTAGTCCGAGTACATATGGCATTTAAACGCCAAACTGTAGAGGAATGTTGTATTTGCCTCGGCTCAAAATTACAGCTCAAAACATTTGGACGTGAACGTCAAAACACCTTATCTGGACACGTAACCATTTTAAGATCGTGGGTTAATTTTTTCGTTTGGTTACCTGATAATCGATTCCCATTCCTTTGGAGGTTCATACAGTGATTGACCATGTGTTGTACTTGTTAACGAAAAGTAAATTTCACCTACACATAATTTTTATAAAAGAAATGCCTGGTTTTAACCAGACACCGCATAATATATCCTGTGACACTGATGAAGACTGACGGCCCGTCAGTGACGGGTTAAGCGGGAAAATGATCAATCGGCCGAATCAATCGGCGTCAAAATTCGCCTAGTCCAAATCAGGCCGAATGATCATTCGTTCGAATCAAACAGGCGAAGCAATCAGCTAGTGTGTTCACACATTCGGCCGAATAAAATTCGGCGCCGATTGATTCGGCTGATGTGTCCACTGCTTTCAGGTTTGTATTTGTGGTGATTTAAAATTGAAACGAGGTTTTATCTACATTGGATTTTACGAAGCTATAGTAAGTATATGATTATATCACACAGTTTGTATTGATTCTTTTCTTCTGTAACTATACATTTATTTTGTTTTTAATCAAGAGATACTCGCATGACAACTCGTCCAGATAAGAAAATTGAAGTATATCTAATTTTTTCATCTGTGATAATCAATGATCTATACTATTATCTAACAAATTATCAGTGATAATATTATTAAGCATATTTCGGAATAATCACACAATGTTAATCCACCCATTAGAGGAAGACGGAACCCCCGAATTAGATAATATAAATTGTGGATATCAACAAGAATAATGAAATAGACCATTAAATAGAATTTAGATTAATTCATTTAGGGGTCTTTACCACACAATATTTTAACGTGTTTGTTTAGTAAACGAACGATATATTGCTTTTGTTTGCTGTTGGGAATAAGGGAATTTCCCCTATTATTCATTTGAAAGAAGCTACATATAGTTCAGTCGTTACGTATTACAATGCCACCATCTAATATGCAAATTGTATTACCAGATCCTTACAAAAGATACATTGGCTATTTTCAATCTTTTTTTTTCTGTGGCTCGATATATGAATACCGCGATTGTATCGATGAATGATGCGATTGTCTGTAAACAAAGCTTTGTTTACCGATCTGCAATATTAGGATTAAATCCAAATATTGATTTTGACAAAGAGTTTATAAATGTCATTGCTTTTGACTGCTTTTCTCGTTATATTTGCTGTACACTACTTACAAATGATCGGTAATCACAATTAATAGTAAATGTAAAAATCGTGTCATTTGTATTTTGGTTGATGTGATAAGCGATTGCGATTTAATCTGGTCGCATTGGGAAACAACCTAAATTACTTAACGGATCGCAGAATACCTGTAAAATACGCAGTTTAATTAAAGTGATCTCAATAAGGGACATCAAAACAGTCGTCACACATTTGAAAGTGATGTGATATTGGCGGAACATTATCTACAGTATTATTGGTGATTCCAACGTTGGTGACTTAAGTGTCGCCGTTGAAACAGTTTTAGAAAAGGTTCTGTAAACATAATAATAGCTTCATGACAGGAAAACAAAAAGGTTACTATGCCTTTCCAATTTGTGGTTTTTATTATCTGTTTTGTAGCCAACCCAATTTCGAAAAAGGTACAATTACTTAAGTAGTAGGCGCTAATAGACATCGCTATTTTAGTATGAACTCCGCAGAATTCATGTTGTTGTCTTTTCCAAATAGAAAATCTGGGGTTAATTCACTATAAGTTGCACGTAATGCTTTGCCATCTCAACTTCTTTTCAGACTTATCACCAAGTTAATAGATTTGTAAACAAAATCTCACTTGCAGCCATTTACACACAAATTTGAATCTAATAGTTATTTAATGTAAATCTCGACAGCCATAAATGATCTTGGGCTGTGACGTTAAATGTACCGTATGGAACCTAAATCAGAAGCATTACCGTAAACATACATTATGCAAGAGCTTAAACTGTCTATGGCAAGTCTTTCTTCAGGTCTGAAATGTTTTATACATTTTTAATTAGACATTAATTAACTTATCTAAGCCATAATCAACTCTCGGTGACATCGGATTTCTCACATATTAAATAGATTGGAACAGTTCAGCCGTATTTTGATTTAGCTAAAAATAGAAGTGTGAGACTTAGCTTCGAACAACCAGTACCGCGGTTGAAATTATTGCACACGTCTTGTCAAACCTTCAAAGGCTAATATCTTGTCTCGAAATAGAGTAATTTAAATGAGATTTTTTAAATTATTCATTTTACATTATTTATTTTTGAACTATTATGGCAAGAATGGCAAGATCTTTATCTCAATCTTATATAATGTATCTTTAATGTCATGCATATTATTATTCTCAAAACGTGTAAAGCCTTATCTTCAATAAATGTTAGTTTCCATATATATGTAGTGGTTGAGTGTATTTGTTCTTTTATGGAACCCTCTGGTCTTGATGTGGCAATGCGTCGAAAACAATCACGGATCAGTAGCTCTTGTGACAATCCAGTGTAGACGCAAATACTGTAATAGCCCATATATTAATTCATTGACAACTGAAAAACAACATCTTTTTGAACAGATACGCCATATCGTTTGAAAGGATATGCCATTAGTATAAGGATTACGTCAGACAGACCGTTTGGATGTTAATGCGTTGCATTAGATACAAACAAGCCGCAGATATGAAATTTTATTTGTATACGACCACATTTCAGTCATCCTGCCCGTCGATCGCTCTTAACAAATAGCTCTATAACACGATGGGGACTAGCTTATTGTCCGATTTTTAAAAAGTTTGGTTTTCGACCTCCTTCCTTTCCGTAAATTCTGTTAACGAAAGAAGAGATCCTTTTTATCATATATTGTATCAAGCATTGAGACCATGAGAGGACGAGCCCTTTTGGTATTCAGCGTTCTACAACCTGTTTCAGAGTTGCTTTTTTATATGTCACTCTTCATCTCTTTAGTCAGCGGATCAAGTATGCAAACATGGTAATTTTAAGATGATGTCTAGAATCAGTTTAAAGGGACTATTCTGATTTAAACAGGGTCTCAAAATAAAAGTCCGAGTACGTGTGAAATTTAAGTGAAATAATATAGAGGAAGGTGGATTTACCTTGTCTCAAAATTTAAGCTCATAATATTGAGTCCTTTGGACGTGAACGTCAAAAATGCTTATCCGGACACGTAACACGTTTAAGATTTCGGGTCAATGTTATCGTTGGGTGACCTGATAATCGACTCCCGTTCCTTTAGAGGTCTATACAGATAATAACCCATGTGCTGTACTTGACAACGAACGGTACATTTCACCTACACATTATTTATATAAAATAAAAGTCTGGTTTTATAAAGACATACAGCTTGGGACACCGGTCTGCATTTCCGGACGAAGACTGACGGGTTTAACTTGTTTGAAAACATATCACAAATATTGAGTTAGTTGCACGCCCCCAATGTAGAGGTTTTAAGGGATTTTTAACACTATGTTAAGCAGTTTTATTCTCCAAAATATTCTCGGGGTTGGCCCTTTAAAGTCGCTATTCTCTAACTCAATATCATCCAAAATCTTCCTGCATTGAAAACACGAATTATTTGTCAAATTACATCAACTTTGATGCTGTGATCATACATGAAAAAGACGGGCTTCTGATATCCAATATTCAAGACAAAATAAATATTTTATCATTGGTACACGAATCGTGTATCATAATGCGTTTTAGCCCCAGTTCTATCAAGAGACTCGAGGAACGAGGCTAGAAACATTGCACCAAATCAAACGGCGCGTGTAGACTGAAATAACTAGACGCTAGCAATTTGTTTTTGATTGACAGTGCTGGCTTATTTCGCAGAACATGACTCATTTGAAATCAGAGTAAAATCGGAAACCATTGAATGTGAATCAGTTTATATTCATTCATATTTGAGTATTATATGCGTTGTGACTCACTTTGTAGGTCCAAAATGTTAGCGATTTAGCTCCTTTAACCTATACTATCATATAAAATTGTTTTGGGGAAACATTGTCCTTTAAACTATATTGCTGTGTTATAGTTTGCTTGGAATGTTTACACAAAGACACGCCCATGATCAATTTTTTTTTTAACAATCCCATTTACGTAAATTATTATTACTACACTGTACTATAATAAGCACAGACAGTCTCATGCTTTACTACATGTGAAATATAGTATAACAAGATGACTAATCATCAACCATCCCGCGCCCTTGCACTCGTTTGGAAGAAATAAGGCAAAATAACTTCTTTATGCTATTGGTAATCAATATAAAAATTCTAGATCTCTGAAAATTTTCTCCAACCATCTATCCAAATCTGATATCAAAGTTGCTTCGTTTTATTATAATGGCCATCGGAAATCTCAAATAATTCACTGTAAATTACGACTTCGATGCTCTGACCTGCAGGGTCATAAAATTTCTTCGACACATTGCCGACAGCAATCTCGAAACCAGAAAAATTTTTGAAGAAATTTCTCTGGTGAATCGGAGTAGCCATTTTCCCGGAAAATGATATGTAATTCCTACGCGCGAAAGTTCTCGTTTATTTGCGCCGTACGCCCCTGATTTTACGTGCCTGGATGACCGAATCACTTAAAAATATACCCACGCGTAGAAAAATAGATCTTTACAAAAACTTGAATTTGTTCGTTTAGGATCCATTTTTTTATGTCAGCGAGTTGACTTTGACTCAAGGATCATTTTACAACAAACGAAACGACGATCCGACCTCTAGTTTTCGAGAAATCGACCCAAAAACATTGACCAATCAGAGGTCAGAATGGGCGGGGCTTAGGTTTGAAAAAAATTGGAAAAAATGGACGGTCTAATGTGCCTTCGGCTCCGCGGCTGCCTCTGCGGTCACATGTTTGAAGATCCCGATCATTACCTTCTGCGATGTTCCTTACATTCAAATGCACGAACAGAAACCATTGACAAATTACGGAAACGTGTCTAACAAGCCAAGCCGACCCAGTTATTTCTGACTTAATAGCATCTGTGAGCGGCTATTGTTTCTACCAACAATCAAGGACTAATCGACGCGGCGGTGGGATAGCTGTTTTCGGTCGTGACACTTTATTGTTGGTGAAGAAAAAGAACCACGCCTTCAAATCGTTTGAGTGCAAAGAGGTGTGTTTGAGGTCCACCAGTGCCTTGCTACGTATGGTAGTAGTGTATAGGCCGCCCAAAGTGCGCGCTGTCAAGATATCGGACTTTTTTCAGGATTTTACATCGTTTTTAGAAGGAATAATTTCTGAGCCTGGATTTCTAGTCATTGGTGGTGATTTCAACCTTCATTTAGATGATGAAACGTCTGCAGATGCCGTGAAGTTCTATGATTTGATTTCAAGTTTCGGACTTTCTCAACATGTGAGTGGATCTACGCATAAGAATGGCCACATCTTGGATCTTCTTATCACCAGAACCGCAGACCAGTTGATTCATGACGTCAGTGTGTCTAACGATCTTCTTTCGGATCATGGACTAGTGCGCTTCGGTGTGAATGTTCAGCGACCACCTAACCGTCAAGTAGAACGGAAGTACAGGAAGATGAGGCAAGTAAACCCTGACGACCTACAGTCTGAAATTTCTTCTGCGTTTGAGGAATACCTGAGAGAAGACCCGAATGCTATGTGTTCCTTCTATTCCGAGAAGATTCTGGGAGTTTTGAATGATCTTGCTCCTGAACAAGTGAGTACGGTGATAGAAAAACCTCGCGCGCCTTGGTATACCGTCGAGCTGACCGAACTTAGAGCTGCTGTTCGCCAAAGTGAACGGAAGTGGATTTCATCCAAACTCACCGTGGATCATGATATCTACAAAGCCAAACGTCTCGAGTATAACAGACGTTGTGATGAGCTCAAACAAGACTATCATCGTGACCGAATTCAACAAGCCGATTCTAAACAATGCTTTAGAATCGTTGACGAACTGACTGGCACTAAGAATATGTTGTCATCTTCTCGACCAAACAACATTCCTGAATCAGGACACTGCGATGCTTTCGGCCAATTTTTCCTGGAAAAAGTGGTGAAATTAGGAGAAGGACTGGATCAGTTTGACAAGCCCAGATCTATCATGGACAAGTTTCAGGAAGTTACTGTACCGGAAGTCACTCAAATCATTCAAGAAGGCAACAGTAAGTCTTGTTCACTGGACGTTCTTCCAACAAATCTCGTGAAGGACATGCTCCCTGTGCTGGCTGAGTTTCTCACTGAACTCTTCAACGCATCACTGTCTTCAGGAATTTTCCCTGATAGTTTCAAGGAAGCGGTTGTTAGACATTTATTGAAAAAGGCAGGTTTAGATGTGAACATTCTGAAAAATTTCCGTCCTCTTTCTAACCTTTCTGTTTTGTCGAAATATCTGGAAAAAATCGTCGTGACTCAAATTACCAAGTACCTAAGTGAAAACGATTTGTACATGAAGTATCAGTCAGCATACAGAGCCTACCACAGTACCGAGACCGCACTTCTGCGGGTGCAGAATGATGTACTTTGTGCATTGAACGATCGGAAGGACGTGGTTCTTGTGATGCTTGATTTGTCAGCTGCGTTTGATACGCTTGATCATACGGTTTTTCTGCATATTCTTCAAGAACGTTTTGGATTTACTGGTACTGTGCTGAATTGGTTCCAGTCGTATTTATCAAATCGTCATTTTCGAGTTTCCATTGATTCCTTGCCAGCTTCCCGCGAGTTCGACCTTGAATTTGGTGTTCCGCAAGGATCGGTATTGGGACCGATCCTGTTTACTTTATATACTAGTCCACTTGAAGACATTTTCAGTAAACATGGTGTAAATTCTATGCTCTACGCTGACGATTCACAGCTCTATATTGTGTCCGAGAAACTACAAGATGATATTGGTTCTCTCGAAGCTTGTACTGATGAGGTTCGCGACTGGATGAAGTCGCATCTGCTGATCCTGAACGAGGACAAGACCGTGCTGGTTCATTTTACCTCAGTCCTGAAACCAGATGCAGTGAAATTGGACAGTCTCAGAGTCGGCAGTTGTGATATCACTCCTTCACAGTCTGTTAGAAATTTGGGTGTCATGTTTGACGATGACGGTCTAATGACGTCGCAAGTGAATGCCATTTCCAAGTCTGCTTACTTTGCTTTATTTCGAATCAGTAAGATTAGGAATCTTCTCGACCGTGCTACGACTGAAAAACTAATTCACGCTTTTGTTTCATCGAAATTAGACTACTGTAATAGTTTGCTTGTTGGTCTTCCTCAGAATCAGTTGTCTAAATTACAGTCCGTCCAGAACGCTGCAGCGAAGTTGATCTCTTAATCACGAAAGTACGATGATGTTTCCCCCAATTCTGTACGATTTACATTGGTTAAAAGTTGAATTCCGTATCAATTTCAAAATTATGTTATTCGTTTTTAAAATTTTAAGTGGTCATGCTCCGCATTATCTCAGTTCACTGTTCCAAAGAAATCGCAGTTTGCGATTTGGTGACTCGAACAATGTAACACTTGTCAGAACGGATAAACACAAGAAGACGAAGGAAAATCCACGAACTACCATCAAGAGATACGGCTGGAGGGCTTTCTCTGTGGTTGCCCCGTTCTTGTGGAACGAGCTTCCACGCAGTGTGCGCCAATGACCAAATCTAGTGACTTGTAAATCCGGACTAAAAACATTTTATTTTAAAAAACAATTCAATTTATAGTCTAGTCAGTCGTTTGTTTTAATTTGTTTCTTTTAAATGTGTAAACTGTCTTATTCATATTTGTACAGCGCTCTAAAACGCAGTGTAGATCGCTTTAATCAATAAATATTACTATTATATTATCATTTTAAAAATATAAACTGTCTTTTATTCGGCTCCAAAACCTACAGTCTAGAAATTAATATTAATATTTTTAACCAGATCCATAAGTTTATTAATATGTCAAACTTAATTCGATCAAGTAATATTCTAATGTATAATCTGGGCTAGTCTATCTAATTTTGTTTATTATCAAATAATCCCCACTTTGCTTGCATATGTATAATTATTATTACTATATATACTGTACATTTTCACCCATTTTATTATGTTTATATAATATGTATGTGTTTGCCATTTTATTCAGACAACCTGAATAAAATATTGTTTAAAAAAAAATATAAAAATGTATCCTATTTCGCAAACAGTGTCACTGCACTGGTCCTTATATTGTGGCCCTGTTTAGTAGATATTGCTCTCTATTGCTGAAAACTAATGACTGATTGCTATTTACTAGAAGATTTGAGATAATTTATGATTAAGCTCTAGTTTGAAAAATTACACATGACTACATAGCAAATAAGAGATATTTTGTAAGTGGGGAGGGCTGCAGCCCAAGTAAAAAAAAAATGTTATATATAATGTATAGCTGTTTGTATTGTTACAAAGTTTTGAAACAATCAATGAAAGAATAGTACAATTGAAAATAACCTAGAACAGTCATCATATATACTATAATTTATGCAAAGTAACATTAGGATTGTACTGCAGACATTTACACCAGTGTTGCCACGCGTAGGTTTTTTACCCTACGGTAAGGTAAAAATCCATTTCGTAGGTTGTAGGTTATCGTAGGGATTTTTTCACAGCATTGGGCACAACATAAAATAATGGTGAGAAAACTAAAGTTGACGTATATTATTCATGTAATCAAAACAAAATCGTAAAATAATTTGGCATCATTTTAAAGGGCAACGGCCAATGAGACATTACGATCTGGGTGCACAGGTTGTGTTGCCAGATAATTTGTGAAAAGTAGGCTAAGCTTGTGGGAGGAATCTGTTGTTTTATCACATGACACTATGTTAATGAAAACGCAAGCTATGGCAGGATGAGGGCGGGGTACTGAAAAGTCAAGAAATTGTGACAATTCGCCATGGGAGCTATTACTCAAGAGTCAAGGGAGAGGGAGTCAAAGAGAGACAGAAACGCCCTTTTCACATGCCTGTAAGTTTGTTAACCTTAATTTCACATGGTACATAGAGGTTAATGGTAGAATCCAAGAGTAGGTTTTTGTAGGTTAAAAACGACACAGCCGTAGGGTGGAAACAGAGAGCCAGTGTGGCAACACTGATTTACACTGGCATGTAAATGATTTAGTACACTGGCATGTAAATGTTTCCTCCTCTCTGCAGCACTAATAAAAGTACATGTATGTTCATATTTTATTACAAGCAAGATTTTTAAAATTAATGATTTTAATGATTGAATGAGCTTTATGAGGCACAACTACAGTAATAGGTCGATGTGTGTACAAAGTTTCATGAAGATATCTTGCATGGTTTATGAAATATAACCCGAAAATAAAATTGTATACCAAAAAACAAAGTCAAATTTGTTTCCATGGAAACACAAAAATATAAATCCCAGAAGTTCCTAAATAGCAAAAAGCACAACAACTGTAATAGGATGATGTGCGTAAGTTTCAAAAAGATATCTTTAACGGTTATACACCAAATACTAGGTCGATCTTGTTTCTATGGAAACACAAAAAATGTAAATCACAGAAGTTCCTAAATAGCAAAAAGGTACAACGAATATAATAAGGTGATGTGTGTACAAAGTTCCAAAAAGATACTTTGAACGGTTTATGAGATATGCCCCGGAAACAAAATTATACCCCAAAAGCTAAGTCAAATTTGTTTCCATGGAAACACACAAAATATAAATCCCAGGAATTCCTGAATATTAAAAGGCACAACTGCTGTAATAATAGGTTGATGCGTGTACAAAGTTTCAGAAAGATATCTCGAATGGTTTATGGGATATGCTCCGGAAACAAATTTATCCACCAAAAAACAAAGTCAAATTTGTTTCCATAGAAACACAAAAAATATAAATCCCAGAAACTCCTAAAAAAGGGGCACAACTGTAATAATAGGTTGATGTGTGTGCAAAGTTTCAGAAAGATATGCTCCAGAAACAAATTTATATACCAAAGATAGGCTGGCACTGCCAGGCAGGATACGCCCACATTTTCGAGAGATGGACAGAGAACAAGCAATACCGAAAGTGATTTTTCCTACATCTTTAATTAAGTCCTGTATTTCATACTGTATTGGGAGCAGCCATTTAGTTGGTCAGTTCCAGTCTGATATAATTGAAATTCGAAACCGACAATGATTATGGTGTGACGGTACACAACCTAGAAATGTGACTTTTCATCAAAATCGGATAAGAATTGTGACCTGTAGAGAGTCCACAACCATGATATACCATATTTTTACACTATTCGTGTACAAACGGAGACCATTTCGTCCAGCAATTTTGGTACGATTTTCACGAAATTAGAACTCAACCTTCCTCATCAAAATCGAATTAAAATTGTGACCTATACAGGGTCCACAACCATGATATATCATTTTTTTAACAGTATTCGTGTACAAACGGCGTCCATTTTGTCTGTCAATTTTGGTCCGATTTTCCCGAAATTCAAACTCAACCTTCCTTACAGTGTAACGGTGATATAATCAAATGTTTTTTTAAATTGGATAATAATTGTGACCTCCAGAGGGACCACAAGCTAAAGAAAGGGGGATTTTGCGTATAACCAGGGGCCATAATTCAGGAAGTTACGATCCGATATGCGCAAATATCGAAAAGAACCAAGATCTTTGGGTTATAACCATGAATTTCAAGTTTCATCAAAATCGAATTAAAATTGTGACCTTTACAGGGTCCACAACCTTGATATTCCATTTTTTAACAGTATTCGCGTACAAACGGTGGCCATTTTGTATGGCAATTTTGGTCTGATTTTCCCGAAAATCGAACTCAACCTTCCTTACGGTGTAACGGTAATATATTCAAACATTTTTTTAAATCGGATAATAATTGTGACCTCCAAGCTAAAAAAAAGGCGATTTTGCGTATAATCAGGGGCCATAATTCAGGAAGTTACGATCCGATATGCGCAAATATCGAAAGGAAGCAAGATCTTTGGGTTATAACCATGAATTTCAAGTTTCATCAAAATCGAATCAAAATTGTGACCTCCACAGGGTCCACAACCTTGATATACCATTTTTTAACAGTATTCGCGTACAAACGGCGGCCATTTTGTATGGCAATTTTCGTCCGATTTTCCCGAAATTCGAACTCAACCTTCCTTAGGGTGTCACGGTGATATAATCAAACGTTTTTATAAATCGAATAATAATTGTGACCTCCAAGCTAAAAAAAAGGCGATTTTGCGTATAATCAGGGGCCATAATTCAAAAGGTTACGATCCGATCTGCGCAAATATCGAAAGGAAGCAAGATCTTTAGGTTATAACCATGAATTTTAAGTTTCATCAAAATCAAATCAAAATTGTGACCTCCACAGGGTCCACAACCTTTATATACCATTTTTTAACAGTATTCGCGTACAAACGGCGGCCATTTTGTATGTCAATTTTCGTCCGATTTTCCCGAAATTCGAACACAACGTTCCTTAGGGTGTAACGGTGATATAATCAAACGGTTTTTTAAATCGAATAATAATTGTGACCTCCAGAGGGACCACAAGCTAAAAAGGGTGATTTTTCGGCCAATCAGGGGCCATAATTCAGGAAATTACATTCCGATAGCCGCAAATATCGAAAGGAACCAAGATCTTTGGGTTACAAACATGCATGTCAAGTTTCATCAAAATCGGTTCAAAATTGTGACCTCTATAGGGTCCACAAGCTAAAAACGTGATTTTTCGTACAATCAGGGGCCATAATCCATGAAGTTTTGATCCGATACATGCCAATATCGAAAGGAACCGAGATCTTTTGGGGATAAACCTATATTTCAAGTTTCGTCAAAATCGGATAAGAATTGTGACCTGTAGAGAGTCCACAAACAAATTGTGGACGGACGGACGTCCGGACGGACGTCCAGACGGACGTCCGGACGGACGGACGTCCGGACGGACAGGGGCGACGACATAATACGTCCACATGAAAATGTGGGCGTATAAAAACTAAGTCAAATTTGTTTCCATGGAGACACAAAAATAAAATCCCAGAAATTCCTAAATAGCAAAAGGCACAACTACTGTAATAGGTTGATATGTGTACACAGTTTCAGAAAGATTTGCTCCGGAAACGAATTCGGGACGGGAAACACAGACCACGTTTCAATATCAAGTATAAGCCATTGTCTCATTTTGAATTATTGGAAATACGAATCCTACAATAATGTATCTATTGGTGCAACAACCAGACAGTGGTGCCCGGCATGGGATGACGTGTCAAAAGATGTTACTTTACTGAGTTGCAAGGGTAAAAACAAATACAAATTGACAGTGGGGGTGGGCTTCTGGTCATTATCAGTATGATCGATAAACATATTTGTTCATTTGTTTATATTCTTCTGGAAATGAGGGGTGGGGTAGCCGAATGGTTAGCGTGCGCGCACTGTATCATACTGGCGTGATTTCCAATCCCCGATTGTACGTGGCAAGGCGAAGGGTTGCCTGTCCAGTCTCGTGGGTTTCCTCCCACTGCTAAAGACCCCTGTTAGTCCAGAAATTACCTAGATTGTGTATGTTAAACCCAATTTCTCTCTCTCTCTCTTCTGGAAATGAAGTTTAAGGTAGTTTGCCCGCTCAACCCAAATTGGCCCTTATAAACATTGATCATGTTCATTCTCAAAAACCGTACGACACAGACGCAGCACGCGCATGATTTTTTAAACAACCATGAAATACCAAAAGCCCCACTATAAAATTCTTCATGTTATTAACGTAGTTCATTTTTATCAATTTGCTATTTTAGTAAAGGGACCATCCCGATTTAAAATTTTCTCAGAAATATAAGTCAGTGTACGTATGAAGAATAGTGAATTTACTGCACAGTTCCTTTAGATGTCTATACCGTGCATTACCCACGTGTTGTATATATACTTGAATACGGCAGGTAAATTTCACCTGGTTTTATCCAGACATCGTATTATACAGCTTGTGACACCGGTCTTCATTTCAAGATCAAGACTGACTTGTTTAGTTGTTTGAGAACGTATCACGTATATTGCGTAAGTTGCTCGGCCGTAAGATAAAGGATTTTAAAGGTACCATGCTGGTTTTTAACTGTCTCAGAAAGAGAGGAGTGGTGTATTTACCTTTTGTCCCAATTTCAGTTCAAAATATTGAGTTGTTTGGACGTTTACGCCAAAACTGCTTATTCGAACACGTAACCCTTTTAAGGTTTCGGTTCAAGTTTTTCGTTGGGTGACATGATAATCTATTGCCATTCCTTTATATGTCTATACAGTGCATGTACGGATAATACAGCTTCCGGTACGTGGCGAGGAGTAGGGTCGCCTGTTCAACTTTGTGGGTTTTCTCTGGGTACTCCGGTTTCCTCCCACTGCTGAAGACCCCTACGCGGAAGCGAATTATTGAAATTAAATTTTAAAACAAACATTTGTTAATCCCGAATTGACATAGTTTGTGTCGAGTGGGCGTTAAACCCCATTTCTCTCTCTCTCTTCCTAATACAGCTTCGAACACCGGTCTCCATTTCCAGATGAAGACTAGCGGGTTTAAGTTGTTTAAAAACTTGTGACGTACGTTAAGTTAGTTGCCTAGCCCTAAAGTGGGGTTATAATGGATTTTTACACAAACTTCAGCAGTTTTATTCTCGAGATTGGCCCGTTAGGGGGTTTTAACACAAAATTAGTAGAAAGTACGTTTACAAAATTCTTAATATTTTCGTCGGGTTTCCTAACTTGAGAGTTTCCGGATTATATTTATGTCCTAGGACGGCCAGTGGACTGGTTTAGTGCGAAAGATTTCGAACCAAGAGCACGTAATCTATCTTGTCATGTACGATTGGAGTCTATCTTATTTTTAAAGTGTTTTCTTATCATTGATTTACTGATGTTACATATAAATGGGGAAAACTACTACATAAAGCTTTTTATAGATAGTTTCCGTCTTCATTAGCCTAGTCGGTCCAGAAAAGTAGACAGTTAAACCACATTTCATTTCACACGGTGAGGCACACTGCATTGTGGTTGAGACAGTCGATTTACACCCCGATGAGTAATACGTTTCTGTCAATAAACCCCCGCATAGGTGTGATGTTGATGGCATGCTATTGATGACTTTTATATATTTTATCAATAGCTACCAAGTTGAATAACATTATTATGAAGGTATGTCCTAGTGGCCCTTGTCAATATTGTAATATGGGGTTATATGCACTAGACCCAAACAAATTATTATTGATTTTATGGAATTCATATAACAATTAAATCCCAATGACGTGTTATGAATATATTGGGTACAGTATCCGAGAAGTTGAGGTTAGCTTTATGACAGAACCACTTAAACTTCGGCTTGGTTTTAACGGTTCGTCTGCTACAGGATTCATTTCTTTAAAAGATATTTCCTAGATTTTTAGTTATATCACATCATATAAGTAATTGCGTATCTTGATAGTTGACGAAAGTAGTAATATTAAATTTACCCTTTCTGTTTGTCTGATTAACTTCTTCCGTGTTGAAAAATAGTGCGATAATCCAGAAGGGAAACACGTGCTAGGTTCATTATGCTGTGTTGCTTTTATAGAAAATGATAATAGGTTCGATAAATCAGAACGAATCGTAGTTGAAACCTCTTTTAGATACAGCGGTACACCACATTATATGTTTACTACGTGAAATGGTATCAGGTATCGTAGAAAGAGTACGTATGTCGTGGCTCACGTACCGCAGCTGTCACTACTGTCTGTTCCAGGTAATACTACAACTCAAAGATCGCTTGTCATTAATTCAAATTTTAATTAAAATGGCTAAAACTTCGTGAAATACCTGGAATGGTCATCCCATTGCTTTCTTTCTTGGGAGAATTAAGTTCAGGTCAAATTTTATAGCCTTTCTCGTATGAAAAATCGTAATTTGTTGACATCTTACTACTGGAAACAGCCATGTTTGGCGTAGTTATCTTGTCGTGCCTAACTGGACAAGGGGTGCTGGGTTTGCTTTAAGTCGTGTCACCTTACTTCGATGTGTATGCAGGTGGTTGTTTCGTTCCAGTAGAAAATAACTCTTTTGAAAGAGCTGAATCCCAGACAACGGCTGTTTGTCCTATTAACTTCAATATTTAATTGCCCTCCGTCCGATTGGGTACCTGCCTTTAGTTCCAAGTGGCAAACTCAGTTTCTTTATTAATGCAAGTAACATCTTAAGATAATTTATACTATTATGTCCGGTTGGACACGTAGACGCCAATGTAGTGGCACAACGATCGCCTAGCTTCAAATATTCGCGTTTAAATTAATGACTCGTTATTTTTATCCGAGGTACACCGTCATACATCTACCGTTTAAAAATGGCGTTCTTAGTAACGGCTTAACGCCGTTTCAGGTAGGATTATATGTTTAATTGTAGTTGGATGTGGTAGAAATAATATAAATAACAATAATGAATCGTTGTTTTGATGAGAAATATTGTCAATTTTGCTTACTGATACCCGGATGCGATGTAGCACCATGAGCCTTTTTGTCTGACGTGGAGAGCGTGTGTTGTAGCCGGTCCAAAAGGTCGAAACTGTTACGGCACCAAATCAAATATGTATTCTTCTTCTTCTTCGAAAAATGGTATGAACCCTATAGGTCGAAACTTCGTCACGGCACCAAATGGAATATGTATTCTTCTTAGCGTGTTCTTCTTCTATAGTAACGTCGTAAGCCAAATAAAATATGTTTTCTTCTTCCAAATGTTGCTGCTTGCCCGAAAGTTCGATCCTGGTCACGGCACCAAATCGAATATGTAGCACCATGAGTCTTCTGTCTGACGTGGAGAGCGTGTGTTGTCAGGTCCGGTCGCCACATCCTACGTATGACCCATGCATCTTGTTTTTGCTACATATTACCGTTTGCCTTGTGATCGTCTAGGATTTATCTCTGATCGTCTTTTCTTCTCCTTCACGTTGTGTATTTCTTCTTACTGTTTTCTTAAGACGTTTGTCTTCTTCAGTTATAACAATGCAACAGTCCGTTTTTACCTTTTTATGTAGCATAGGTATACATACAAGCATAGTACATATTACAATTATAGTCAATACTAACTAAACTCTTCTCAACCTAGACACCTCGCGGTGCCTAGGACTCTTAGATGGTAACCCTCTGGAACCTAATCGAAGTCTGGAATCTAAATGTCGTCTCACGAATTCGCGCAAGTATCATAATTTTGTATCAACTGGTTTTGGACATTCAATTATCTAATTGGTCAAACATGATGTAAATAATTAGAGAGATTGGTTAATTTAAGCCAAATGATGCAATAACCCACCCTTATATGGTTATGGAAATTTACTCTAGAAACTGCGCATGAGATATCTGTTATCATGTTGTTGACAAGTAGAACCAGCTATGTTTTGTTTGTATAACCCTTTTTCATATACCAATATGTCAATCAAATGTTAGTTGAATTCGGTACACACCTGCATATATGTGAATATGTTAGAAACATAAAACTATATCTTATCTCCTCATTCCTTGTCTATATTGCTACAGCGATTCGCGTTCGGTTTTGCTACGTGGAACTGTATAGATCCACATCTTGTTTCGAAACACGATGGCTTGAGAGATGAGGTTTGTTATCTAACTCAAAAGTAGATCGGTCCACAATGCCCATTGGTTATGGCGGTTTGCATTATTCAGTGGCTTAAAATCTGCCTGGTCTGGTGATCAACTAATTTTCTATGTAGCGCATGAGACTGATACCTAAAGATTGCGATAAAGAACTAACTGATAGTTTAAATATTGTAGTTTAAAATAGATAAAGAAAAAAGAATATATTGACTTTTCAGTCAAGAAGCTATAAGTGTTGGGAGGTTTGATAAGAAAAGCACTGTCCCGATTTCCATTGCTACCATTTTTACGAAAATAAAAATATTAATAATTTAAATAACATTTAGGACGTAATGGAAGACATGCAATAGGCAAATTTAGCTCTTACATATGCATCTTTTAAAGAAATTTACTTACATACTAGACATTACCGTGAAGATTGTGGATGGTCGCAAACTGGTAAGGTCAAATTTATCTATCAAATTTATTTTGGTAAACAGTTTTCAACTGTCCTTAATTTGCTATTCGTTTTTGTACGACCCCGTACACAGAATTTATGTGTATATTTAGAACGTAAGCAATATTTTGTAAAAACTTTTAATTGGTTTATAATTCACTTTATTATGTAATATAATTGTTTGGCACATTACTTGACATATCGCGTAATTTTTATCTTGAAATTGTACATAACAACAATATTCCATTATTCAAGCATACTCCGCGCAGTGTTGCGTTTGATTAGAGGTAATCCAACTACACACTGCTATTATGAGTGGATATTGTTGTTTTAAATTTTGATTTGTCAGTAGTCCGTCTACCAACCAATCACTAGCTGCCAATATTGGACCAAATATGTTTACATAACGTTACGTCATGACTCACGATTTTATTATGCCTAATTAACCCGTGCATAGCAGAATACTGCAGTAAAACTAATTGCGTGACAAACGAGGCTATCAAGTCGAACATACTTTCACCGTTTTGAATACCTTAAATCACTGTCCAAAGTTTTAGGGAAGACCCAGATTAAACGAAGGACTGTCATGTTGCTGTACTTAAGTGATAGCTTTCATTGAACGGAATTTTCGTGTGCTCTTTATATCACTTGCATATGCTTTTGAAAATAGTTATGATTCAGCTCGAAGATCTAAATTGTAGGAAAACGAAATTCCAAAATTTGCTTGCGTCTAGGTCTGCTTAATTACAACAGCAGATAAATTTTAACTCCCTATAAGTGTTCCAAAAAGGTAAAAAAAAGTGCACGTTGCTCTCAAACAGAACTATAAAGTATCAGAAAAAAAATTGGATTCATTTTACCCTTCTTATTTATTCGAATTTAAATAAGGCTAACCTTTTACACTAATTTACTTATTTCTGACTTTTACTTATGCCGACTTTTCAAAATAGCCGTCACTCCAAATTATCCAATGAGAAATTTTTGTGCGAAGTAAGCAAGGTGGAAACAGAAAAAAACCCAAATCAATCTGGACAAAAACAATATTGTTTCACACAAGCTTCAAAGTATTATTGTCGCAACAAAGACGGGCGTCTTCTCCTTCGCTAGACATTTGTCACATTTCTAACCTGTCTACCTAATGCGATATGCATGTGTTCCATTTAACGCAGTATTTTATCTATTACGTAAATTATTGCTAAGACAGTGTTATCCAACCTTGGTAACATAATTGTGACAGTTACAAAACTGTGTTAACACTATAGATGTTACAATCAAAATATCTCGGTATCCCCACAGGTTTCATTCTGTTCTACTCCACTAACGCCTGAGTGAATCTGTGGCGGAGACATTTTGCAATTATCCACCCCTGATGATAGACCAACCCCATACATCGTTAATTGTAAAGGAAGTTGGCAAAGAGAAGTGACTCTCATTGGACAAGGTTAAGTGAGAGAAGCTCAAATTATTCTAAATGGAGTATCTTTAACAACAAATATAATATTATATTAATGAAGAGCGGCCGTTTATATACATGTATATACTTTTATTTGAAAAATTAAAGACAACTTAGATATTAATAACTATTAAATACACAAAAATATAAATAAAAAGATAGGCTGGCACTGCCAGGCAGGATACGCCCACATTTTCGAGAGATGGACAGAGAACAAGCAATACCGAAAGTGATTTTTCCTACATCTTTAAGTCCTGTATTTCATACTGTATTGGGAGCAGCCATTTAGTTGGCCAGTTCCAGTCTGATATTAATGAAATTCGAAGCCGACAATGATTATGGTGTGACGGTACACAACCTAGAAATGTGACTTTTCATCAAAATCGGATAAGAATTGTGACCTGTAGAGAGTCCACAACCATGATATACCATATTTTTACACTATTCGCGTACAAACAGCGACCATTTCGTCCGGCAATTTAGGTACGATTTTCACGAAATTAGAACTCAACCTTCCTCATAAAAATCGAATTAAAATTGTGACCTATACAGGGTCCACAACCATGATATATCATTTTTTAACAGTATTCGCGTACAAACGGCGGCCATTTTGTCTGTCAATTTTGGTCCGATTTTCACGAAATTCAAACTCAACCTTCCTTACAGTGTAACGGTGATATAATCAAACGTTTTTTTTTAAATTGGATAATAATTGTGACCTCCAGAGAGACCACAAGCTAAAGAAAGGGGGATTTTGCGTATAACCAGGGGCCATAATTCAGGAAGTTACGATCCGATATGCGCAAATATCGAAAAGAACCAAGATCTTTGGGTTATAACCATGAATTTCAAGTTTCATCAAAATCGAATTAAAATTGATTGTGACCTTTACAGGGTCCACAACCTTGATATACCATTTTTTAACAGTATTCGCGAACAAACGGCGGCCATTTTGTATGGCAATTTTGGTCTGATTTTCCCGAACTTCGAACTCAACCTTCCTTACGGTGTAACGGTGATATAATCAAACGGTTTTTTAAATCGAATAATAATTGTGACCTCCAAGCTAAAAAAAAAAGGCGATTTTGCGTATAATCAGGGGCCATAATTCCGGAAGTTACGATCCGATATGCGCAAATATCGAAAGGAAGCAAGATCTTTGGGTTATAACCATGAATTTCAAGTTTCATCAAAATCGAATCAAAATTGTGACCTCCACAGGGTCCACAACCTTGATATACCATTTTTTTTTAACAGTATTCGCGTACAAACGGCGGCCATTTTGTATGGCAATTTTCGTCCGATTTTCCCGATATTCGAACTCAACCTTCCTTAGGGTGTAACGGTGATATAATCAAACGGTTTTTTAAATCGAATAATAATTGTGACCTCCAGAGGGACCACAAGCTAAAAAGGGTGATTTTTCGGACAATCAGGGGCCATAATTCAGGAAATTACATTCCGATAGCCGCAAATATCGAAAGGAACCAAGATCTTTGGGTTACAAACATGCATGTCAAGTTTCATCAAAATCGGTTCAAAATCGTGACCTCTATAGGGTCCACAAGCTAAAAACGTGATTTTTCGTACAATCAGGGGCCATAATCCATGAAGTTTTGATCCGATACATGCCAATATCGAAAGCAGCCGAGATCTTTTGGGGATAAACCTATATTTCAAGTTTCGTCAAAATCGGATAAGAATTGTGACCTGTAGAGAGTCCACAAACAAATTGTGGACGTCCGGACGGACAGGGGCGACGACATAATACGTCCACATGAAAATGTGGGCGTATAAAAATGGAAAAATATTATTTGTCGATTACCAGCTCTTCAAAATTTTGTATTACAACAAAGACTAGTCATTAAGAGTTTCACGTCCACTTGATTTTTGATTGGTTCGTAGAAGTTATCTACAATCAAGGGCAGGGCAGATAACTTGAAATCGTGGAAACCCTATGGATTAAACCCGAGAATAGTGGAGTAGAACGGAATGAGAACACTGGGGATACCGATGATGGCTGGTAAATAGGGAGAAACATGAAGGGCTGGGATGTGATTGATGCTTGGGGCAACTTTTAGGGTTATGATCCTTTGTTATGACACATTGTTACAAAACTGTGTAACACTCTCGATGCTACAATCATAATTCCATATGTGGTGTAAGTTGGTAGATGCAACGCCGAGATTTATATCGATTGGGGGTTAACTTCTAGTGTTCTGATCCTTTGTTCTAGATCAAAGCATTATATGATATTACAAAACTGGCTAGTCACTGAGAAAAAGGCGAGTTGCCGATTTAAAATAATTACATTTGTATATATGTTATAATGAGATATCATCACTATGTTTAAGCACAAACCTATTTATTCATTGGCCGTGTTGACCATAAACAGATAGCAACATTGCGTAGTGCTATATACAACACGATTTTAAAGTCGACCTCTTAAAACTTATAGATATTATAAATAATTTAATTTTTGTTAATAACACTATGTTAGCGTTAACTAGATGTTGTGATGCATGCGATTTCAAAAGTAAAATATATTATCTAAATTGATGGATATACATTCTATAAACGTATTTCTATAATATTTTCTTTGACTGTGAAATATTTAACATTTTAAACAATGCACATTTTATGCAGACAAAAGTCTTATTCCTACTTGTCAATTTAAATCGTAATGAGAAGGTCCTGTCTACATCTAACAATAGATCTCGGAAGAATTTTTTTTACATGAACTGTTTGTTTTTCTTTGGGAAATAGATTCGATTTCAGAAAGGGTAATGGCGTTTCTTCTTCACACATCACTGCATTCATTGTGAATTGAACAATTGTCATTGTATCTGCCGCATTAATATTTACAATTACGATGGTACAAATTTCGTACCTTGAGTATCTCCCATGCATAGACTGATTAAAGAACTTGATACTTTGAATTATAAAGTATTTTGTACTGGAAATAACAATAGAAATAATCGTTAATTGTATGAATTTGTAGAAATTGTTAATACAGTTAAAGCTAATGATTAGTACAAAAGCGATTCTTCAGTAATTTCTTTCAAATCTGTCTATAGGTAAGTTTGTTACACAAAAGGTTGTGTCGTTGGTAGATTTTTTATTGACGTATATACGGAAGCGTATAGGGGTCAATAGCGCGACGCGATATTAATAAAAAGTAATATGTCTACATATTGTGATCGTTGCGATGATTTCACCCCTCAAATATGGAAGCGTATAGGGGTCAATAGCACGATAGATACCGCAATATTAAGTTGATAATAAGTCAACATATTGTGATTTTTCTGACGATTTTATCTCTGAAAAGGCAATTTTTGCCGAGTTAATTGAATAACTCGCTAATTTGCATGTCGTCATTTTGTTTTAGATGCACACGTCGACATAGCGCATGGCAATATTTTGCGAATATGTCGACATATACTACGGCGAATTGGAATATGTCGCCAAAGCTTCCGAATAGCAATATCTTACCGCAAACGTGTACATTTAAGACGAAATGGGGACATAAAACATAGCGTGTTGACCCAATTACCTCGGCAAAAATTGACTTTTCAGAGATAAAATCATCAGAATAATCCCAATATGTTGACATAATACCAACTTAGTATTGCGGTATTTATCGCGCTATTGACCCCTATACGCTTCCATACTTAAAAGACAGGATTTGTCGAGTTAATTGTATGAGCGTGCAATGATCCATGTCGCCATTTCGTTTTAAATGTGCACGTTTGCATTGAAATATTGATATTCTGAAGTTTAGTCAGATATTCATTTTCGCTTTTGTACAAATAGAAGGCTTCGGAATAGCAATCTTTAATAGCATTTAAAACGAAATGACGACAAACAACATGGGGCGTTGATTCAATTAACCTAGAAAAATTTGTCTTTGCATGGATAAATTCATCTCAACGATCACATTAATCTTACTTTATTACTATCCTGGTATCTATCGCGGCATTGATCCTTATTACGCTTCCATAAAAGAAGGGGCACTGACATATCTCATTAAATAACGGATGTCTTTAGATATTCTCCAAAAGCCAAGGGGTGTTTGCAAGCACAAAAGGGCCCCAAAGTTTATCACCTGATTCTGTTCATGGTTATGTCAAAATTGCACCGACTCAAAACCATAGCCGAAAACAGAGGTATTTGCAACATGAACAGTTTATGCAGTCCAAAATATATTTTACATCATTATTAAACACCGCTTGCCTGCGGTATACATTTTACTGGATTTGGATCCGATTTGCTGCTCCATTTTCATTAATGACAATCATGAAACGGATAATCGAGACTATGTTTTTATCGTACCGACTTTAATAATAATGATCGATGCTTAGGCCGAAAATTCAATCGCTAAACTCTCGGTTCAGAATTATAGATAAATTTGACTGAAATTTTCAGCAAATTGCTTTCACATTATCTAGTTTAACTATTATAGTAAAAACTGTCAGCTCTTTATCTAATCTCCCTTCCTCCGGGCACTCCGGTTTCCTCCCACTGCTAAAGACCCCTACGCGTAAGCGGATTATTGAAATAAAATTAAACCATATGTTAGTCCCGAAATGACCTAGATTGTGTTGAGTGGACGTTAAACCCCATTTCTCTCTCTCTATCTAATCTCCCATAATGTATCTTTAAGAATGCTATCTAAAACTTAAAATGATTATTGGAAACGTAACGTATTGATATCGTGCATTGAACACGTGTATGCTATACAAGAATTATTCTAATTTCTAGTCAACTGTAATACAAATTACAAATACTACAATTATGAGCATTTTATTAGTTATAATACTGTTGTGTAATAAAGGCGTGTTGGTGTATAAATGAATGATGGAAATAGTTACTATTTTTACTAGCACTTAAACAATAAGGTGATTAAATTACATATTTACATACCCATTCAACGGGTAGGTGTTCTAAAAGATCATTGCTAACATGATCTAGATAATTTGTCAATTTGAATCAAATGACAAACACTATCGTGACATGGAGGTATATTTCATATCTCACTGGGGCGTAGGCTGAACGTCTTATCGTAATATTGCTAAATTAATATTGGCAACTGTTATTATACAAAAAAAAATCCCGTTAGCATTAAGCCTTTTTGCGGGGGCATACCGTAAATCGTCATAATGTAACCCACGAGTTACACTTTTACTTGGCAATATATACATTATTTCTGAAAGTGATAATGGAATCATGATGCTACGAATATTAAATTGTGATTTATTGTTAAACTTTTTCAGAAATTGTTCAAATGCCACCGTTGCTAAATTTGATTATACTGGGGAAATATCAGCTGTCAAAACTCCCAAATCCACTATTTCTGAATGCAATCTATGTACACAGTCAGAACTGCTTTCTAGGATGATAGTATTGCAGGTGTCAATTCAGAATTGTGTAATTCGATTCTGATAATTGAATGAAATGGAAGATCGAAAAAGGGTGAGGATCTTGGTCCGAATATTTACATTTAGTCGATGTTTTTTTTTAAAAGACCGACTGGCACTGCCAGGCAGGATACGCCCACATTTTCGAGAGATGGATAGAGAACAAGCAATACCGAAAGTGATTTTTCCTACATCATTAAGTCCTGTATTTCATACTGTATTGGGAGCAGCCATTTTGTTGGTCAGTTCCAGCCTGATATTCATGAAATTCGAAGCCGACAATGATTATGGTGTGACGGTACACAACCTAGAAATGGATAAGAATTGTGACCTGTAGAGAGTCCACAACCATGATATGCCATATTTTTACACTATCCGCGTACAAACGATTTTCACGAAATTCGAACAGAGTTTTTTTTTTAAATCGGATTATAATTGTTCGAGAGATAGATAGAGAACAAGCGATACCGGAAGTGATTTTTCCTACAATCAAAGGCCATAATTCATTAAGTTACAATTTGATATGCGCAAATATCGAAAAGAATAAAGATCTTTAAGTTATAAACATGCATTTCAGGTTTCATCAAAATCGAATTAAAATTGTGACCTCTAAAGGGTCCACAACCATGATATACCATTTTTTAACAGTATTCGCGTACAAACGGCGGCCATTTTGTATGGCAATTTTGGTCCGATTTTCACGAAATTCGAACTCAACCTTCCTTACGGTGTAACGGTAATATAATCAAACGTTTTATTTTTAAATCGGATAATAATTGTGACCTCCAGAGGGACCACAAGCTAAAAAAAGGGCGATTTTGCGTATAATCAGGGGCCATAATTCAGGAAGTTACGATCCAATATGCGCAAATATCGAAAGGAACCAAGATCTGTGGGTTATAACCATGAATTTCAAGTTTCATCAAAATCGAATTAAAATTGTGACCTCTACAGGGTCCACAACCTTGATATACCATTTTTTAACAGTATTCGCGTACAAATGGCGGCCATTTTGGTCCGATTTTCCCGAAATTCGATATCAACCTTCCTTAGGGTATAACGGTGATATAATCAAATTTAAATCGGATAATAACTGTGACCTCCAGAAGGACCACAAGCTAAAAAAAAGGTGGTTTTTCAGACAAGCAGGGGCCATAATTCAGGAAATTACGTTCCGATAGGCACAAATATCGAAAGGACCCAAGATCTTTGGGTTATAAACATGCATGTCAAGTTTCATCAAAATCGGTTCAAAATTGTGACCTCTATAGGGTCCACAAGCTAAAAACGTGATTTTTCGTACAATGGGCGACGACATAATACGTCCACATGAAAATGTTGGCGTATAAAAAAAAAGTTCTAATACGAATAGGTGAAAAGCGAGATTTTTGAGATGAAATGAATTATTTTAATAATTGATGTTAGAGTCCTTTCGCAAAGAAAGTAATTCGACTTATTTAGAATGATATTTATTAAGTTGTGGTACTTTTAAAGTATTATATCAAAGTTATTTTAGGTTATAGAAATATGAGTTACTGAGGAAAAAAGATGAAATGAATTATTTTAATAATTGATGTTAGAGTCCTTTCGCAAAGAAAGTAATTCGACTTATTTAGAATGATATTTATTAAGTTGTGGTACTTTTAAAGTATTATATCAAAGTTATTTTAGGTTATAGAAATATGAGTTACTGAGGAAAAAAGTAAGGGAATCTACAAAAAAATGAAATTATGGCTACGTTTGAATAGCTTGTCAAATTGTCTTAAGGAATATCGATATGATAATTCACCCTGTGTCTGTTTGGATATTCTCTAATAAATATGCATCTTTGAAAATACATTTATTCCAGATATATTTTTTCACCATTTTTATTTATAGGACTATAAATGAAGGGGAGTAGTCCCCAGTGAAAGGGCATGGTTTCTTCTCATCGGTGATTCAGGACAGATGGGACAGGCACAGCGTCTAGTCATTCGGGTGGGATCAAAACCAAATCCCCGCGGACAAGTCTCCGCATAAGAAGAACCATTGCCAAGAGTGTGTGACACTACAGCCAGGAACTAACTTCACGTTGTGTATAAAAGTTCACAATTGATTCTGGAACACTTCATTTGTTTAAAGCTGAACTCCGGTTACAAAATATCGAAATAATGTAACAAAAAAAAGTTAACGCCCTCCGGACGCCATACTTGTTTCCAATTTGTGAAATAAGTATTGCGGACATGGAGGCTTATGACCTGGAAAGGTTAGCCGATGTCACTTCCAGTTTGTTTCTTGTCAGCTAGCTATACACATCCGGCTTTACTCTCTTCACACGGTTCACAGTTTGCTGTATTTTCCCCAACAGTATAAAAATTATTGAAGATTGGAAATGTCTGATTAGGTAAGTAAGACTGTTAATAATTATATGAACTGCGTCTACTGCGGGATGTGCATAAGCCTCGATGTCCGCCATACTTATTTCACAAATTGGATGTGCATAAGCCTCCATGTCCACCATACTTATTTCACAAATTGGAAACAAGTATGGCGGTTTGAGGACGTTAACTTTTTTTTTACATTATTTCGGCATTTTTGTAACCGGAGTTCAGCTTTAACTAGTTTGTTTTAAATACATAATACAACTGCTATATACAGGAATCTACACACACAGCTATGGTATGGAATATAAGCTACATACAAGTTCTATATCACCTAAGTTGGGCTTTGCGGCTTTATGCTCTCCTTTCTAAGTCTAAATGATGTCTAATTCCAACAAACTCCAAATGCTGTCTTCACCCTAGCCACTATGCCGAGGGGGCTGTCGGTATGATGTTCACCTAGGATTTCCGAATAATGCCTGAATGGAAATTTAACCTCGCTCCTTTATATAAAAAGTATAGGTGTGTCAGCTATTCAGACGGACACTGCTTTAAGCTAACATTATTCTATTTAATTGAACTAATCTAACAGGATAATAGTACCCTACTTTCAGCAATAAGATGGTTGCAAGAGAAAGAGCGAGAAATGGGGTTTAACGCCCACTCGACACATACTAGGTCACTTCGGGACTAATATATGGTTTTAATTTTATTTCAATAATTCGCTTGCGCGTAGGGGTCTTTAGCAGTGGGAGGATACCGGGGGACCTGAAGAAAAACCACGAGGGTGGAAGGCAACCCTACCCCTTGTCACGTACAACCGGGTATTCGAAACCACGTCAGTTGACTCAATGACAGGCTTTATGATACAGTGCTTACCATTCAGCCATCCAACAGTAAGAACTGCGGAAATTGTGTATATTTGTTATTATGAGTATGTATATTGTTTTTCGTCTCAATGGAACATACACCCCCAATTATTACACAAAATTAATTCATCCTTGTCTGATCAAGTATAGTTTTAAAACATTTTAACATCCACAAGGTTAATGCAAAATAGTTAGTCTCGATAGTTTAAGTCAATTTGAGAGAGAGGTTGGGTCACATGTGATCAATTACGTTGGCTAAGATTGGGTGAGTCCATACGCTTCCCCCACTCCCTCTCGTCTCCGCTAACTCATGGTTATGTAGCCCCCGACAATAGAGTAAATAGACAACACTCATGATTATACATGGAATTGTCTATTTATCACGTCATCTATTAGTTGCAAGTTAAGTACTTTGTCACATATGTGAAGGTGAACTAGTGATTTTGGATATCGGTACAATTTGAATGTACAGTAATTTTCATCGAAAATTCGCCAGAAATGAACGCCTTAGTAACCTATGATCTATATGTGACATGTCTGAAAAGTTCCATATATAAAGTAAATCAAGAGTTGATGAGCAGTTGACAAGATCAGTATACGTCATCTTCTGGATCCGTCATGGGTTCATGATCAGAATCAATCATTAAGGTCAGCACGAGATGCAGTGTCGCGATCAGATGAAGGGTTACCCGAGTCCGGTGTAGAGCTGGCTTCACCAAAAGTTGGCAATAATAAACAACGCGATTGGTGCATCAACGGAAGGGGATATCACAAATTTTTGCTATTTCCCGTTTATATCCGAATGGCATGTGGAATAACATATAAACTGTATTACGAAAGCATCCTGCAGAAATAGTGTTAGTGAGTTCATTTACTTTTTTGTCATAACAGTGGTGCAATAGGAGGTAATTATAACAAAGTGAGATTCTATATAAATTATGTATAATCGCATTATCTAATTTCACTCAGAATTTACTTTATAAAGTGCATGTCATAATGCTTTCGTAATACAGTTTATGTTATTCCACACGTTATTCATTCAGCTCTAAAGGAGATTATACAAATCGTTGACCCCCTCGGGCTTCAACACAGGATAAAAAACTGATTGGTTATAAATGTAAATATCTATTAATTTTAGACAACGGTATTTAGCGTGCTCGCTTTAGAAAGTTGGTTAATGACCCACAGAATCCTAAGTACTCAATCGATTTTGTCGCCCCCATATACATATAATTTAAATCATAAACAATATTTTAGCATAAACAATCGTCAAGCATGTGGTTTTAAGATTTTCTGAAGTTTTATGTGGCAATACAGGTAACAATAACAAAAGACAAAAACAATGAAATTAGAATAAAAACAGAAACGATTGAATGTAAATCAGTTTATATAATTCTTATTAAATTATAGTATGCGTTTCGATACATTTGTGTCTATTTCTAGACCCAAAATATTAGCGATTTAGCTCATTTAAACATACATTATGCAAGAGCTAAATCTGCCTACCAGATCTTTCTGAAACATTATCTTAATTATTAGTGTAACATTAATAACCTTATCCAGACCACGATTAATTCTCGATTTCATCGCTAGTCTGTAACGTTTACTGGATTAGGGCCTGAACTGCTGCTGCTTGATTAAATAAAAAATCTCGGTTCAGAGTGGATTAGTTTGACACTATAAGATACGAGTCGCTGACTAGATGTGGTAAGTCGGCCAGCCGAGAACTCTCTTCTGCTACATATTTTATTAGCCTTGGGATTGTTTAATATTATCTATGGTTATATTGTAATTCTCTTTTGGCTAGAACCCACGTTGTGTATATTATTCTCACTATCTCAATAGTTAAGACGTTTGTCTTACCAGCAACGACAATGCAAAAGTTCGTTTTTCCATTTTTATGTCAAGCACTGGGTGCATAGGTTACAAGTTACAAGCATGGGTTACATTACAATACTTAACATAAGTCTTTCTCTCAACCCCAAAGGGGGATTGGGTGGCCGCATAGTAAATGCGTACGCGCTGCAAAAAAAAATGGACACTCTAACAAATAATGAAATTTGTCTCCTAAATTTAGTCTACATAGATGGCACTTCCTTTGCTGTCTTAGTATATGAATAAAGTCTCAATAGACAATCTATGACTTCTACATCGAAATTTTGAAAGACACTTGCGATATTTTGGAGGTAATTTAACACGTAGTCTTCTTATTCAAATTGTTTCTTAAATATTCTATAATTGATACATTTTTCACTTTCTGATGTAAGCTTCCACCATTTGCGATTAACATTTAGTGGCTTTCTTACGAACACCAAGAGCTCGTGCAGTTTTCTACCCTTAGTTTTCAGTTTTCAAATATCTAATTGGTTAAATATGATGTTAATGATTATAAAGATTGGTTACTAAGCCAAATGATGCAATAGTAATTTTCTTCCTTTCCTCCACATGACATTATGGCTTCACCCACAATCAGCTATGTCTTAGTTTTATAAATCTTTTGATGTGCCAAGCACTTAACCATTCATTTGAGTGCGCGAGATATGACTTCTCTACAATACATGTCTGTGAACCCAATAATAAAACCTAATGCTATTATTTAAGATACATTATGGGAGATTAGATAACGAGTTGTTGGGCTCACTACTGTATAATAGTTTTTAAAAAAAACTAGATAATGTAAAGGCAATTTGCTGAAAATTTCAGTCAAATTGATCTACTATGAAATGAGAATAAAGAGCATGAAAGTCCCGCCTTGTAGCCTCAATCATCATTACTAAAGTCGGTACGACAAAAATCATAGTCTTGATATCCATTTAATCAGCAAACTAGATCCAACAAATATCGTAGGCTAGTGTTGACATCAAGATTTAATTATGGTCTAATTCATAGTTTATATATCATTTTGGGCCTAAAGAAAGAACTACAATAGGTAGATTTAGCTCTTGCAAAACGTATGTTTAATCTAAAGAGCAAAAATTCGTCCAATCTTGCTACATCTGTTATTGAGTCAAGTGATGGGGGTCGGTTCCTCGCTTTTATGTGACAAGGAATAGGGTCACCTGTTTAACATCGTGGTTGTCCTGGGTTTTTTTCTCGTTGCAAAAGACCCATACGCGCAAGCGAATTATTGAAATAAAATTGAAGCATTCTGACAAAGTACTCCATAACTTGTATCATATTAAGACTATATCTTATACAAGTAAAATGTTAACATTTATTTAGATACAATGTACTCACTAATGGGATAGGGTGTGACAAACTAGTCCATAACTCGTATCAGATTAAGACTATATTTTATACTTGTAAACTGCTAACATTTATTTAGATACGATGTACTCAGTACTCAGTAAACCCCGCGTTATTAATAATAGTTGATATCGGTTACTTGTGGTATTTTAATTAAAGGGGGGGTTGGGATGGCCTAGTGGTCTAGAGTGCGCTTCGAACTCTAGCGGGCCGGTCACCTCTGGCTTGCGGCTGTGGTTTCGAGCCCTGGTGTGAGCGTATGTGGCATGGAGATAGGGGCGCCTTCTCAACCTCGTGGGTTTCCTCCGGGCACTTCGGTTTCCTCCCACTGCTAAAGACCCCTACGCGCAAGCGAATTATTGAAATAAAATTAAACCATATGTTAGTCCCGAAATGACCTAGTTTGTGTTGAGTGGACGTTAAACCCCATTTCTCTCTCTCTCTCTCTTTAATTAAAGAATTAATCAATCCAACATATATTGACAATGTAGATATTACCTGTAAACATTTATACCAGTCAGCCAAATTAATATGGTAACTCGTTTACTCCATACATAACAGGGACATAACATTTTCTTATTGTTGTCATTATACGCCATCGTCCTAATTCACGTCTACGTCCATGGTGGAACACACTTGTTCTACCTTGAGCTTCCCAGCTCCTACGGTGAGCAAATAAAGTCCATCTCTGTATTCCCGCCTCAATTGGGTTTCTACCGGGCATCGTTTATAAAGGTAAAGGTAGCAACAGCCTTATTAGTATTTAACAAGGTATAATGCATATACATTAGTGCCCCTTCATGTAACGGACAAACATTAGATGTGTGATACACGCGCCAACACCATTGTCTAACATATCATTAATAGTGTTACACCATATGTTAGTCCCAAAATGGCCTAGTTTTTGTCGAGTGGATGTTAAACGCCATTTCTCTCTCGTGTCTAATATAGCATGATTTACATTTTGGGGGATATGTTTATAGCAAATTTTCAATGGTTTAGACGGAAGATGATTTGGTAATTTCTTGAAACTGGCATGGCCTTTTACATCACAGTGGATGCACATCTTTATCAGAAATTTAGGCTTAGATCAACAAATAATATCTTCCAATTGAAGGAAATATATAATTATTTTCTTAAAGGTGACTGACTACACGAGCGATTCAGTATCATAATTATGATATTGAATCGCTCGTGTAGTCAGTCACCTTTAAGAACATACATTAACTTATAAATGTTCTTGGTTAATATCTTAAATTACATACCGAATAGAAATATGTGTACTGATCATTCAGAAATATTTATAATCGAGAAGAAATTGTTTTGTGTTCTAGGTCTATCATTATATTAAATTGCAATAAGAAGAGTTTGACACTAATCAGTTGTTTTCTCGATACATAAGCACTTGATGTGTGTTCCGTTTCTCAGCTGCATGATGGATAGCAACTTGTCGTGTCAGTGTTCTGATATTTGAAATCGAACCCTTTAATACTAATCGGATTTTATAAAAACGTTTACCTTTACTGTTTAGGATATTTAGAGAATAATATCCACGCAACACGACGTGGTACAGGCGAACCTACCTTTTGTTATTTACACACTTGGGATTTGAACCACGTCTCTATATACAATAACAGACCTTGAGATCTTAAGCTCATACATTACACCACTCGAGCACCCAATCCCCGTCGTACAACAGGGACAAGCAAACATAAAGAATGGGATTCTTTTGAACCTTATTCGGGTATATATAATTGGGAAATAAAGTATCACGTGATTTCAAATTCCAGCACAAAAGTCAACGCATACAAATACGATATTAAAATCATAAATAGATTACACTTCCTGCAAGCACCCTCGGCTGAACAAATTACATGAAGATTTTTTTCTTGCTTTTTAGTCATGAATCTTTAGAACATTTCGCAGACTGAAATCTGATTGATGATCTCGATTAGTTTGAAAAGTCATTTGCCGTGTTTTGTGTATAAAATTCGCGTGATATGGCTGTCGTGCGGCAGTGCTTTATGTGATATTTATTTCTGCCGATTTTCAAACAAATAAACAAATTTAGACTGTCAATGTTGTATCAGTTCTTTTGATAACAGCAGTACACCTTGCCTCTATGAACGATATATTGGACCTGGTTTTAAGAAAACCATCCGAAACATGTGAAAGAATTTTCATGTCACGAATTTTCGATCTCAATGTAATTAAATCTTCTAATTGCACTTGTGTGCAAAGCAATTAAAAAAAACCAGCATCGTTTAGAAATTTTAGCGCAGATGGATAATCTTAAGGAACTATTTTGGCCATCACCGTGAACGAACATGTTTATATAAAGGAGCTAAATCGGTAATATTTGGGGTCTAGATATTGACACAAATGGGTCGCAGGGCATATACATGTAGTTAGTATTGTGAATATATATAAACTGATTTCATTCAATCGTTTCCGTTTTTGTGCTAATTTTAAATCATAATGGCAATCGATAGCGTCTAGATATTCCAGGATTTATTGTGCATGCTCTCCAGATAAAAAATATGAGTTCACCGCTTGGCATTACTAGCGGAATATGTCTAGACTCGCTCGTCGGGCCCCTATTTATAAATGGCGCTGAAATGCATTCTGGAAATGAAATGAAATGTGGTTTAACGTCCTACTCTTTAAACTCCATTTCATTTCATTTCCAGAATGCATTTCAGCGCCATTTATGTACACGATCCGTGGTTTTATGGTAAAATGTTTATCTGTCCTTTAATATCAGACGCCCCTCTTTTCCGGGTAAGATTCCAACATCAATATTTTTTTTTATAATTGACAAATAATTATTCTTGTTTTCAGTGTCGAAGACGAAGTCTGTGGATGACAATGAGTTAACGACTTTACCTACATTAAAGTTATATTGCCGTCTGAGTGAACTGTCTCTGACCGAACCATGTCCGCCGACAGTTCTTATCTATTCCTATATAGCATCAATATGTAAATATGGCAAAATACCACTCTTCCCCACCTCTGTTCTCATGCTATTTTGGAACCTTTACCATCTAATTTTCATCGTGATTATTTTTTGTTTACAGAAGGAATAACTTCTCAACATATCTGAGACAAATTTATAAAAATTCAACATTATTTTCAAGTAGAATTTAGCGATTAAATAAACATGTGGTCTCCGCATGTTCAAGTCACGTAATGGTCGATCAAATCAAATGTATGTTATGTGTGTTTTAATCGCAAAATTCTATTTGAAATAGTGTTGAATTATTATGAATTTGTGACAGCCGTGGCAAGAAATGGCTCCTTTGGCAAACTAAAATGAATCACGGTGACAAAATAGCCTTAGACCAGAGGTCGGGATGGGCGGTATTTTCATATTGCAGTTGTATATGAAGGGATAGGAACTGCCAGCGGACTTAGCCCGGTCAGAGACAGTTCCTAAAGAAACTAGCATCTGAGGAGTTCATGATTTTGTAAACTAAGCTATTACCAGGTAGTAAGTTTAGTAACACGTAGTTCCTTTTGGAACTGTCCTTGAGCGAACGATATATTCGCTACATAGTTCCTATCCGGCCTTCTTTAACTGCAGTATGAAAATACCGTTCTTCCCCACCTCTGTTCTAAGGCTATTTTAGAATCCTTACCTACTATTTTTCACCTTGATTCTACTTTATTCGCCAAAGGAACCATTTCTCCTCCACAGCTGACACATTTATAAAGATTCAACACTATTTTCAAGTAGAATTCTGCGATTATAAACATACACCAAATACGTTTAAACTGAAGAGACATTACGAGACCCGGACATGCGCAAACCTCATGTTTATTTCATCGCTAAATTCTACTTGAAAATGGAGTTGAATTATTATAAATTTGTGTCAAATATAGTGAGATAGGGTTCCTATTGGTGGAAAATAAAGCATTGCGGACACAAATAAACGGTAAGGGTTTTAAAACAGCCTGAGAACAGGGGTGGGGAATAGCGGTATTTTACCGTATTTTCATACTGCAGTTATAGAAGGCCGGATAAGAACTGCCAGCGAAAGTTCGCTCAAAGACAGTTCTGAAAAGAACTAAGTAACACTAGGGTGACCGATCCCCTTGTTGGTCTCGACACGGCGAATCTGCACGCTTTTCTCAACTGATGATCGCTCACTACGCAGTAAGAAATTATCGGCCGTGGAGTCAATGATACTATAAATAGCCGTTCCACGTGCACCTCTCTACAAATTTATCAACTATTACAGACGTAAAAAATCTATTGTTGACGATTTTGAATACATCACCTTTAGAAACTACGTTCGTTTTATTTTTTAAATTGCTTTATAATTAACTGTACCGCTAGAAGCTGCATATTTTGGTTTAGTACAAATGATATCTCTGAATCACGTTCGTAAAGCAAGAACATGATACTAGCAGTAGTTTCATTTTACTTTGACACGGTTCTTAAAAAATATTGTTGAGTTGTCTAATGTGTATGTTTCTAAATTCAATTTCTTGTTCCAGCTTTCTGTTATGTTTCATAAAAAAGTAGTCTTGATTATCCCGACCTGTCAATTAGACGTAGAATGATCGGTAGAATGTTTAAGCGAGACTATTTTCAAAACAAGGGCATGTAACCTATCTTTTACTCAAAAGTGTCTGGATGTTATGGACGACACACGGAACCATGTTTCAGTATATAATGGTCATAGCTTCTGAAGTTCAACATGATCGTTTATTTAGTCTTGTGGTGTAATTGTCGAGATATTCATTTGGGTTGGGTCACCCTAGTAATACGTTAAATTTATATTCTTTTGTGTTCAGCAACGTGTAAACATTTACAAAATATATCTTTTTGGCACAGGAAATCATGTTGATGCTTTTTAACACTTGTATAGTTCTATCCTTGTTGTAACCATGTCATGTTCGAACACGTCTGTGCCATGCTGTTCCTGCTGCAGGGTTTTTGAAGATTATACATGTATGTTCAATGATGCGACAATCTCGACGTCGACATTACCATTACCCCTATATTCATTACTTCGCCCAATACTGAACGAGCCACGGCACGGGAGAGACTAAGGTACTCATTGGGTAGAATTATTGTCATTAAAATGTTTTGTGCGGGATTTGTGTCAAGATTTAGTTAGAATAGGTTGAATATGTTTTTAGTCCAAAATATCATAAAATCACACAGTCTTTGAAAGCATCTTAAAGTCGGCTGCTGATCAGTCTGTTGTTTAAGGGCATCACGCCAACTACAGAAGTGTACTACATATTTGAACCCATTTTGTCATTTCTCTGACGTAAAGCCGTATGGAAGTACACCTTTAAGCACCAAATATCGACGTTCCTTTATATTTTAGATTTCCGGGATTATTCTTTGAAGTTTTCACATCGCTGTTTTTTATTTTCTTTTGTGTTCAGCAACGTGTAATCATTTACACAATATATCTTCTTATATCGCCAGACAATTATCTTTAGTTATTAATGTTGTTTCTAATATATTATTATAGCTATAATGGTGGCCCTAATATGATACAGTTTTAGTCTGATCTCAATAATGGATTACTTATTGGGCTACCACTTTATCATTGCGAAATAACAGCTTGAATATCTGTCTTTAGATGTCATCAGTCATTTAAGTAACCTACTACACCTAACACTACACCAATCCTCGGGATCAATTCCTCCAGCTTCCAGGAATATTAAGTATTGGGGAGCAATAATGCGATAAATCTGAAAGCAAAAAGATCAACACAAGTGAAAGACCGAGGGTGGGATTGGGTGGGTAAAAATAGACATAGTGTGCATAACGTCACGTGAGGATCATCACCAATTCTAAAATCCAAATCAAAATTTTAAATTCGTTTCTCATTGTCTGCCCAACATATTCCATATAATAATGGACTATAATTTTATCATTGTGGCAAGTACTTACTAATGTAGTTGATGTTATAATCATTACTCGACGACAATTGATTAGTATTTTTCAACGACAGATTTCGGGTTTAACGTAGTTGATTAATTTATATGCCGTGTGGGATGTCTGGTCCAATCCGCGAACGAGTTACGTTGAGCTGATTTGAAACGGGCTAAGGTTGTTTACGTTTTTAAACTCGACTGTACTCTGTGAAAAACGATATCACCGCTAGTACTTTAGTCGTATTTATAAACTAAAATCGTAACGCTTAGCGATGCCAAGTATTACCTGATCATCTCACAACAAGCGAAGAAAAATAACTAATTCGCTGAATTTAAGGGAAAAAACAAACACAAATTTATGAATGCGGTATTCTCATAAATCGTTCAAATAAAAGTGTTTTAAAATCTTTCAATAAAACTTTTATTGCTATTTTGATCTTTGCAGTTGATAGATAACATATTAATATTAATAGAATTATTTTTGTGAAGATCTAAATTTCGACCTGAATTAATAATTTCACTTGTTTTGTCTGTAGCTCAATTTCAAACTTTGCTCATTTAGCCACACGGGCCACATTTGAGTGAGTGTTTTTTTTTTTGAAAATTGTAGGTATGGTTTAGAGTTGTATTTGACATTTCCATTCCCAAATTCTTATATACCATTCAGTCCCGGGACTGTATGGCGTAGTGGATCTCTGTCGTGTGTATTTCTAATTCGTTTGATGATTTATTCAAATGTTTTCGTTCTAGTGATTCTCAAAATAGTTAATTTGTGATCATTTATCTTGTTACCAAAAAATAAGGAAACTAGGGGATGCTAGGCAAGATACGTCCACATTTTGCAAGAGATAGATAATATAGAACAATCTAAAAACAAAAGCGATTGTTCGTACAATCATGGGCCATAATCCAGAAAGTTATTGTCTGAAATGCGCAAATATCGAAAGAGATCTAAAACAATTGTGTCTGCTAGTATGTTATACGAAGTTTGTGGACCCTCTAGTGGACTTCTTTAAAAGGGTGTTATACGAAGGTTGTGGACCCTCTTGCAGATTTTAATATCCCCAATACCTCAGCCCCTTTCCATATTTGCGCGTCTAGACCATAACTTTCTGGATTATGGCACATGATTTTACGAACAATCGCTTTTGTTTTTATCTTCTCTATGGGCAGTTTCGATTTGATTCAATCTTCATTATGGTGGAATGATGATATATTTAAATGGTTTTTAAAATCAGATAAAAAAAATTGTGACCTCTACAAAATCCACTAACTAAAAATCCCGATTTTTTGTACAATTAGGAGCCGTAATCCAGGGACCTGTTTCTAGAGATCTTAAAGTAGCTAAGTCTCTAACTCATTATCGTCCAAAGTTTTCGGCATTCAAAACACGAATTATTTGTCAATTTAAATCAACACTGATGTTGTCATTTTACCGGGAAAAAATGGGCTTCTGATATCCAATATTTAAAACAAAATTAACATTTTACCATTGGTACACGAATCGTGTACCATAATGCGTTTCAGCCCCAGTTCTAGCAAGAGACTCGAGGAACGAGGCTAGAAACATTGCACAAAATCAAATGGCGTATGTAGACCGGAATAACCAGACACTCGATTGAAACTTTTGGCGTATTTCGCCGAACATAACTGATTTGAAATTAGAGTACAAACGAAAACGATTGAATGTAAATCAATTTGTATACATTCATATTACATTATTATATGCATTTCGACCCATTTGTGGCAATTTCTAGGTCTCAAATATTAGCGATTTAGGTCCTTTAACTAAAGATAAAATCCAAATTTTTGTAGATACTTCTATTTTGATTGGCTAAGCACTAAAATCAATCTAATATTATCCAATCGAATTACTAAAGATTGGATTTTATCTTTGTAAAAATGTCGTGAAACAGGCTCCAGGAAGGTGCGGTTTACAAATAGCGAAAGGATATAGTTTTAGTTTCAATAAAATCTGATAACAATCGTGACTTCTAGAGGGTCCAAAACCTTGGTATGACATATTTTTACACTATTTGTGTACAAGGAGCCGCCATTTTGAAAGGCAGTTTTGTTACAATTTTCACAAAATAAAACTCAACCGTCATTAGGCCGTACCGGTGATAAAAGTAAACAGTTTTTTAAATTGGATAAAAAAAAATTGTGACCTCTAAACGTGATTTTTCGTACAATCATGCGGTTAAAACCAAGGAAGTTACCGTCCGATATGCGTATATGTAACAGGAACCGCGATCGTTGAATTACAAACACACATTTTATGTTTCCTTAAAATCGGATACAAATTATGACTTCTAGAATGTCCACAACTTTGGTATTACATGCTTCTACACTATTTGTGCACAAGGAGCGGCCAATTTGTTCGGCATTTTCGGTCAAATTTTTACGAAATCTTAACACATTCTTCATTAATGTTTAACTGTGATATTTTTCAAATTAAATATAAAGTGTCACTTCTAGCGCACCCACAAGCTAAAAATGCGATAATTTCGAACAATCAAAGGTTTACGTTCGGATATGCGCGATTAGGCCTATGGATAGGAACCAATGTCTTTGCAATAATAACATCGGTCAAATATTCACAAGATTTGAACTCAACCATCATCGGGATGTATCGGTGATATGATCAGACGTAAAACTGCGAGGGGGGTTGGGATGGCCTAGTGGTCTAGAGTGCCGCGCTTCGACCTCTAGCTGGCCGGTCACCTCTGGCTCGCGGCTGTGGTTTCGAGCCCTGGTTAGAGCGTATGTGGCATGGAGATAGGGCGCCTTCTCAACCTCGTGGGTTTTCCTCCGGGCACTCCGGTTTCCTCCCACCGCTAAAGACCCCTACGCGCAAGCGAATTATTGAAATAAAATTAAACCATATGTTAGTCCCGAAATGACCTAGTTTGTGTTGAGTGGACGTTAAACCCCATTTCTCTCTCTCTCTCTCTCGTAAAACTGCGACCAGAATAGACCACCACAATCAAGAGCTATAATTACCAAGCGATATGAGCGAATATCGAAAGGAACCAAGATCTGTGGGTTTTATACATGTAACGGTGCTTTATTCGAATGTTGTTTTTTTAAATGAAGATAATAGTTGTGACCTCTCTAGTTAAATATGACATTTTTATTCGATCAAGGGCCATAAATCAGGAAGAAATTTGGGTTATAAATAGGCATTTCATGTTTCATCAAAGTCAGATGAAAAATATAACCTCTAGGGTGTCCAAAGCTATAAACGTGATTTGTCGTACAATCAGGGGCTATAATCTACAAAGTTTAGGTCCGATACATGCCAAATTCCAAAGGAATCGCCAGCAATTAAATTGCTTATCTCAAAGCCTTAGTGGAAAAGGCGCATTTACCATTAAAGACATACCTCAATTAGGAAGGTATTGTGTTACCAAATCTCGAACAATCAGGCTGAAGTATCTGCTCACCATCGAACTCGCTACATTCACTCAAATTGCTTATCGCTCTTCTTAGTCTAAGCAGAAAATGCTCATTATCTAACATAGAAGGTATTGGTATAATGAAACTATACACCAAGTTGCATCACTCACACTTAGTTGCAACAGTAGTTATCGTGTCCAAAAACGTCAAACAACCATTATGCTTTTATCTCTGTCAAGAAAAAGACACAATTGTTCTTCCAACCACGGGCCATTATCAAGCTCCTTACGGTGAGATATTTTAAGTTTTCCACTATTTGCGCACACGGAACGGACACTTTCGGAACGATTTCCACGAAATTGAAACTAAAACTGAAAAATGTGACCTCTCAGAGGTTAAAAATCTGTGTATGACATACTTTAGCACCAATATATTTTTTCGCCCCCCCCCCCAAGAAATTTTTTTTATTAAAATATTTATTAGATTTTTCAATATATTTTGTTACATTTTTAATTTCAATATAAATACATAAAATTACGATGCTACAATTAGGGGGTAGTGTTATTAATGTTGATGTTCAAATTCGGGCCCCCTTCAAAACTTGTAGTTACCCTACCCATTATGAACATATTTTTCTGAGCCCCCTAACCCTCTGTACAAACCGCCTGAAGTTAAAGAGGTTAAATGACGGTGAACATTAAGATTTCACTAAATATCTTTATTATTTCTCTCAGTATAAACCTCATTTTGACCCTACATAAGGGTTTTTGGTATCGCCGAGTTCATTGGTAATGTTAAATTAAAGATTTCAAAATCTAAAATGGGAGTAATATTTCCACGGTTTTCATACACATTTATACTTTCTCAGTGTTTAACGAACCGTTACATTTTCTTGTCTGTAAAACTTTATGTATACTTATCTGCACACTCACCTATATTTGTCTATACACTCACCTATGTTTGTCTATATCGTCACAAATTTGTGCTTATTGTGTGTGCTTGCAAACTAAAGTAATACCGTAATGACCTCGACAAAACATAAAGAAACACGCTCTTCGGTGCGAAAACAGTTAGGGGAGAAATTGTATATAGAAACAGCTAGATTTGCCAGTGGACTCTTTACCTTTCTGTTTTAGCATATGTGCTTGCAGATCACTAGATATTTTGCAGCATACCAAACATATCAAAAAGAATATACTAACTCTCTACACAAGATTCCAAAATCTCATCATGAAGCGCAAGGCATGGAAAAATGAAAAATATTAAAGAGAAGGTGGGCCATGAAAAGCCCTATAGTCTGCCGGATAAACACGGATTTATATGTTTTCTTGAAAAAAGTCCCATCAAAGCAAATGTGATCTCAAATGATGCCTGGGGAAATTCTGGGAGGCGAGGTCAAAGGTCAAGGTCTACCAATCAGGAAAAAAATCCAGCCCATATCTGAAAATCTATCAATGTTAGACCCAATAAATGTATTATCAACATCGCTTACAAAATTTATACTTTGCTAGATGCGTGGACAGAGGTGTCCAGTACTTTGAACCTTGATTCTTAACTTCAGATGTCGGCAAAAACAATGCTTAATAAGACCCCGACCCTTCCTTCCTCCCTGAAGAACACCCCCGCCCCCTCCCGTTCGAATTCCGCGTTCATCATGAATTTGTTTCGTCAAAGGTTTCAATATTGGTTGACTGGAACATAACATTAAATTAAGAACCCGAAATCCCCTTCTGTCTCGGCTAAGGACAAGCGAATGGGTGGGGGCGATGGGCAGGGTGAAATGACAAAAACTGACGATTTAAGTGAACTTCAGCCTACAAATATCATAAATCCTGCATATATAAACTTACCTCGGATAACATCATAAACTTTGCCTGACCCATTTAGTCCCATCAGAGATAAGTTAATTCAACTTCTGCGTTCAACATACATTTTTTAGTTAAACGTTTCACTATTAGTCTGCGGGTTAGCACGTGTTTTATATAGCTCGGTTCTCGGAGAAGGGGAGCTGATTTAGTTGATACCCCCATAAAGTTCTGACGTCCATTCTGTTTAACCTAAATACAGTCTGATATTCCTAGATCTTCCAGACATAGAAATATTTTCATTAAGGACTCCAATTAATTGCTCCCGTACGGTGTTGTCGACCTATTCACTAATGGGCAAAGAGGGGAAGCCTTGATTTCCGTATTCTTGGACCCGTATTCGACAACTTTCTACACCACAGGATACATCACTACAAGTTGATACCATTATCCCTTTGATCAAGCACCTCATAAGTTATGTTTTCCATGGCGGAAGTTTGCAAAGCCCCTACCAATATCTTTCCTAGCTCCCTTACTATTATCTTTTCTAATGCCCCTTTAATTTTTATTTTTGGAATAAAATAGAACTGAGTTGAGTTAAGCGTTTCGTTGACACGTTACTTCGGTCATTTTGGGACTATTCGTAGGTGTTTTTTCTATGGTGGAACTTTGCAAGTTGAACTTTCCCCCAGGTGTAGGTATTAGACTGCTTTATTCGAGTCGGAGATATAAGAGTTCCCATACGTTTATGATACATTTATATGGTCTAACATTTGGTAGTTTTTCAGATATTGACTGCTGTTTCCTGATTGGTCAACTTTGACCCCGCCCCAAAATATTTCACCAAGTCATCATGATGGGAGATTTATTTCTGGAATTACCTACGGACCTCGTCTTATGTGGGGCCAATTTTGCCTTTTCAAGGAAATAATTTATTCCTTCAGACTTCATTTTTTCTAGAAATTGATGTACAAGTCCTGACATCTCGCTTCAGCACAAAAATTGCAATAAAGATTTGTATGGTGCCTCAGGATTTCAGATGTTGTAAACATTGAAATATTCCCACGTTTGTGTAATCTGTGACACTTTTGTAAGTCAACGGTGATCATTTATTGTACATATTTTATAGTAGGGTCGCAACCCCCAGATCCTTGACCAATTTTCGGCCAACACGGTTTGACGATGGTTTTTGATAGAGGGGGCTCTAGTCAAGATATTTGTAGTTTGCTATACACATCTGAAATCTACGGGCCAAGTCCAGGATAGCAGGATGGCGATCAGAACTGGTCTGACATTGACCTAGATAAACATTGTTTGCGAAATGACCCGTGTAATGTGTTGGTCACCGGACTCATTATGGACACTTTCTGATTCATCTCACGAACTGATAAACCAATGAAGTTGCCAAAATACTAACTGGCGACATTGACTCGAAAGTATTCCTTCAATACCATACACATGCGATATATCGTTTCAGGCCTTGTTTGGAACACGAAACATGAATATGCTAATTCCAAACTGATAAAACTAATTTGAAAGGAGATACCATACAAAATTTAAGTATTTTCACGATTACAGACCTACCCATGTAATAATAATAACCATAAATATTTCCATAATATAGGACTGATAGTTAGCTCATTTTACCATTTCCCAAAAACTATCACTAATTTGTGGTAAACGCGTGCTACGCATATAAATTGTATGCCTCCAAGTTACTGAATAGTTTTGATTTGTTTTGGTTTTTTTAAATGTCAATGACCGCTTCCGAATTCGTACATGTATAATCGTTTTCAAAGGTAATACATGTAGGCACTCAAATAAATACACAGTACAAAATCTTCGTCTTTTTCATAATGGGTTGGGGATCACGGCGCCTGTAACGTGAAAATTATCTCAAAAATAACATCAAACTCTGACTAATTATTTTGTAAAGTCTGTTACGTCCAGGGGATCACGTTGCTAAGTTGGTCTTGCTAGCCTGTTCGATCTCTGCATTGGCCGAGAATGTTCACCGACATTTTCCGGCGTGGTTTCCCCCCTGTCAGTGTTACAGGACGGAAGGTCTAACAAGGACAGCTGCTAGCTTGTTCGATCCTGCATTGGTCGAGAAAGTTGACCCATATTTTCCGGCGTGGTTTCCCCCTGTCAGTGTTACAGGACGGAGGGTCTGACAAGGACAGCTGCCTAGTTGTTCGGATGGGACGAAAAACTGAGGTCCGGTGTACACATGGGCGTGCGCGTAAAAGATACTTTGGCGGTTGGAATTAGATATATGAGTAGGCCGTAGCGCCGCTGTCCGGGCAAAATTTTCCTCATAGCACTCTATGGCGTATTCCCGTCTTCATTAGCCTAGGCAGTAACGCCGCTGCCCGGGCAAAATTTCTCCAAAAGCACACTGTATGCCATTAGCACAGTGGGACGTTAAACCCCATTTCGGGGGGTTGGGATGGCCTAGTGGTCTAGAGTGTCGCGCTTCGACGTCTAGCTGGCCGGTCACCTCTGGCTTGCGGCTGTGGTTTCGAGCCCTGGTGTGAGTGTATGTGGCATGGGGATAGGGGCACCTTCTCAACCTCGTGGGTTTCCTCCAGGCACTCCGGTTTCCTCCCACTGCTAAAGACCCCTACGCGCAAGCGAATTATTGAAATAAAATTAAAACTATATGTTAGTCCCGAAATGATCTAGTTTGTGTCGAGTGGACGTTAAACCCCATTTCTCTCTCTTTAACCCCATTTCATTTCATCTTTCATTAAAGCAGCAGGATGTTATAACTCATTTCGTTTCATTTCATTTATCTTTAAAGAGGAAAGCACCATTACACATTCAACATATCAATGCGGTATGATTCATCGTTATTTTTTAAAACCCGTACGCTCTGTTAACCACACCTGAAACGAAACTTCAATAGTACTTCGCGTATTACGTCCAATGTTATAGGCATTTGCCCAAGGCTAAAATATAAACTAAGAAACAAGATAATTCGCACTCCCAGAACAAACACACAAATATTGATACGCATCCTTTGTACTCTTTTATTAAAAATTTCAAGACAATGAGATGCGTCATCAACCTTACTCCGTTTAACAACATCCTTCATTCAGCATATGCCCAGGAAAAGATTAACCCGGATGTTACGAAGTCGGCTCTGAGAGTGAAATCTGTTTTCCAGAAAGCAGCCCGGAAGTTGCTTTCCGCTTGCCAACGATTTGCTTCCGGTAGTTTTATTGGGCTGTAGCATGTATTTATCGATCAATAAATAATTTGTAGAATTTATGTCAAAAAACTATAGATTCAACAACAATATATACCTGTACTAACCTTGTGTTAAATTATACAATGGTTGCTCATGGATGCTTTACCTGGGAAGGTAAAAACAAATATTTACCAATCACCAGAGAGTATTCCTTTGACGTCAAGCAAAAATTCAAGATTTGTTGATCATCTTTTTCTGTATGTTCAGCAATACAAATGTACCTCAGTGCACTAAAATTTGGTTTGTTTTTCTTTTTTTTCGATTGGTGGTTTTCATTTTGAATTTCACCGTGTTTAAAGTAACTCAATAGCATCCAAAGTCTTACACGTTGAAAACACGAATTATTTGTCAACTCAAATCAACATTAATGTTGTGATCTTACCGGGAAACGGTAGACTTCTGATATCATGTCAAACGGTAACGCCAAATTCGGTTGAGACTTCTGTTGTATTTCGGTGGACATACTGATTTGAAATAAAATCAAAACAGAAACAATTGAATGTAAATCAGTTCATATACAATCATATTACTTTATTATATGCGTTGTGACACGTTAGGGTCAATTTCTAGGTCCCAAAGTTACGTTTGACTGGTGAACAATTGCATATATCTGTACATGATGTTGTGATGGTAACATAGACCATGTAAAAGAAGGTTGGATATTGTGGCGAAACAGGTGTTTGATGTGACAAAGTGATCCACACCGTTTATCAACTTTAGCTTATATTTTATACATATAATATTCTAACATTCGTTAGGTGTAGTGAACCCCACATGTTATATACGATATAAGCAAGTATTTGTTGAGTTTTGTTTACATACTCAACAAATTCCACGTTACTGACAATGACGTTTAATTCATACCGGTCAGCTGATCAGATATACCATGGTATATAAGGATGACCTTGAGTTTCGAGACACAGTTCCTTATTTATCAGATGTTCGTGTCCAGTTTCCCCCTGTTTGAAGATATATGAACTCAGTATTTTCCTGTAGTTTAGAGACTTGGTAGAGGGACAAAATGTTTGTTTTAAAGGAGTTGAGGAATCTACCGATTTTATGTCGTTTATTTTCCCGTTTATTTATATTCCTGTTTCATATTCTGTTTCCGATGTAAAAACAATCAATATTTACGGAACTGATATTCTATTGATAGTGTTACATGGGATTATATTATATTAACTCGGTTTTTTTCAAAATTTCAGCCTTTCTGTATTGTCACTGATTCTGCACAATGATCAATAATTAACTACTGACAGTGACAAATTATAAATCAAATTTCACCGGGTTAGATGCTCTTATTAATGGCTTAATTGTTATCATAGTAGTACAAATCGGATAAGCTCCTTTAAATAATCAATTAGCATGTACTGGCCATGGTAATTGACATTTCAGATACCATACACATTTGTAATCCATTGGAAGGGAAATCAGGGAACGGAACAAATATATAGAATAAATCCCATTAAGGTAATTTAGAAATATTCATTGATAAATTTCAGTCGACGGAATATTGTTGTCTTGACGCCGAGTGGTTTCACATAGTTGACGTGAAGGGTGGGCGTGGTCCATACAGTTCTTTCAGCAGTGCAGTTTGATAAATATGCGAGTAATATTGTGAACTAAAATCTGTGGCATGTTTCTTATGAGCATGCTCCGATTATTTTGTCAGTAATCCAAGGTAGCTATAAAGGACATGCCGTCGGTTGCCATAGAACCGAAAATAAGCTCACCGGTATTGTGCCAACACAGAAATAAATATAGCCACGTAAAGGGCGAAATACATGTATGCCATACAGCAACTATGCCGGGGTGGGGGGCTTTGCTTCCTCTGAACTCGGGATTTGTTCCAATCATTTTATCGACACCAGGGTAAATATGTTGTCGACGTCAAGTGTGTATACTCACTCCGACGATAGCGTCTCGCATCATCGAAACTAAACTAACAAGCCAACAGCGAGGCTGATGTTCCCACCGAAATCCCCAAATAATTAATTAATTGCACATTTATCTTTTTCAAAAGTATCAAGCAATCAACTGATAGCGCTATCAACTATACACTCTCGATCAGTTAGAATCAAAGTTATCTTGCCCCAAACCAATAAAATGGCGTAGCTCTGCTCGGTCTTAAAAGGAAATGTTAAAGACTGAACTCACGTCACGCCATACACCTAATTTATAAGGAGAGTTATTGTGTCCCAAAGTCTTTACCAATCAAATTGCTTACGCTGAGCAGCAAATGCTTATTATCAAACTTAGTCATAGTATTGATTTCGTCATGAAACTATACATCATGTTTCATCACTCTCACGTAATTAGAACTAAAGTTATCGTGTCTCAGACTGCTTATCTCTGTGTTTAGAAAAAATTATTTGTACCTTGTACGGTGAAAACCGACTTACATCTGTAGATGACACTAGAAGAAAGATCTTTTGGGGGAATTTTAATTGTGATGAAAAATAACAAAAATTTCTTTCTTTATTAACATCTGAGGAATGACGATTTACAATGTGAATGGGTATCTGAAGCATATCCAAAGAATATATGCGATCTGTTGATCAACCATCAAGAAGATAATACCTGAGCATGTGTTCTTTTATGTTTAAATTCCAGATTTATCGAAAGTACCATTATAATTTAATATTTTGAATGGAACTTTTCAGGTCAATTTTGAACAAAGTGGTTTCTGTCCCCCAAAATACATTTATCCCACCCCCATACAATGGTAATCTTATACACATATTTAGAGTTGTGCAGTGGAATTAAACACTTATGTAGAGATGGGCAGTCATAGAAATTTATGGTTTATTAATATATAACATGATCATCATTTATGTCAACATAATAACATCCCCTCCCCCCATTCACCGGTTACCCCCATAAATAAAAACAGTTGTCCAGGGCATCATAAACACTTTTTTAAGATGGGCAGTCCCAGAAATTTATGTTTTATTAATATATTATGTCAATATGACATTCCCCCGACCCCCACCACACTTGCCCATTGTAGACATTTGAACCCCTATCTATCTCGAAACACCCCTCAAACGCCTGATCACCACCCAGATTCGTAATCTACACAAAAAACTGGTCTAGAAAAACGTGGTCTCATAAATTCACAGTTCGGGTGGCGACCTCCCCCCCCCCCCTTCAGCCACCGGACTATATTAACACTTTTTGCTGTATTTGCATATGGGAATGATCACTAGCCCGCCGGCTCACTGGTCTGCCGATATCTATCATTGCCATTTTTACGGTTGATGATCACACCGGAACGCACATCCATGACAATAATATAAACATACCCACACTGACAATGAAGTGTAAAGCACCAACCCCGACCGACAATGAAATGTAATACATGAAAAATTGATTCAATTCAATATATAGGTAAACCGATAGCTCGCTATCTGGACAAAGTTTCCCTCATAGTACATTGTGTAGCACATGCCTGTCTTTTCACATTAGTCCACTGCGAGCAGAACGGTAGGGCATTAAACCACATTTCATTTAATTGTCCTACTTTTCTGCGCCAAACTATTGTTACCCATATTTATAGTATATTTTTTTTACAACGGCGGACTAGTGCACCAGCGGATTAGTGACCCTTCTCTGTTTAATCATGGGGCTTAAAAGCGGAAACTAACCATACGAACTGGCAGTGCCGCATTAACCTTGTGGGGGGGGGGATACCAACAACTGTGCGGGGGCCCATTTTTGTTTGTTCAAATAGTTCGTACTGACCGCGGATCGTACTTGTATGTGCTTCGCATCATTGAGTGCCTGGGGTGTTTTCCCCATGGCATTTTTTAATTTCAATGAATCTGAGACAATTAGGCAGCGATTTCAGTGACGTTTAGATTTCGTTGACCTACCAGTCCCAGGGCCCCAATTATTCTCGCCCCCTCGAAGCCCAGGTACTGGTTGGCTCCGTCCGTGATAAAATATTAGTATGACCCAGAATGGTGGCGGGGGCCTAAAATTGTGGAGGGGTCTGGTCATTTGGCCCCCCTAGATCTGGTAATGCGAACTGGGATGTTTAACGTACGACATTAACTACTTTGTTTTACTGTAGTTAAAGGGTCAATTCCGATAATATTTTGGAGAATAAAACTGCTTAATTCTGTGTTAATGTCCCTTAAAATCCTCCAACTAATTCAATATTTGTGATACGTTTCCAAACAACTTAAACCCGCCAATCTTCATCTGAAAATGGAGACCGGTGTTCCAAGCTGTATTTATAAATATAATGTGTATTTGAAACTTACCTTTCGTTATTAAGTACATTACATGGGTCATTCACTGTATAGACCTCGTCTACAGGAACGGGAAACGATTATCAGGTCACCCAACGATAAAAATTGACAGAAATCGTAAAAGGGTCACGTGTCCGGATAAACAGTTTTGACGTTCACATCTAAACGACTCAATACTTTTGGCTGATATTTTGAGACAAGGTAAATACGCCATTCCTCTATATTTTGGCGCATTAATTTCATACTTACTCGTACTTTTATTTTTGACACTGTTCAAATCGGGATAGTCCCTTTAAAGAGCTAACAAAAACATTCGCCAGCATCAAAATATATTTTGAAATAAATTTCATTGAACAGATGATATGAAAAAAAATCCCTATACGTGGGGTGTCAATGCAAGTACGTTGACATTATTATCCCACGGGTGTAATGCACAATGTAATATTGATGTAGTAAAAGCTCGGACTCCTTTGTGTAGTCTCGCTTAAATAGAAACATATCTTAGTATTAAATACGACTAATAACAGTACAAATATCAGATAGTTTATCGCAATTTGATAAATAAATAAAGTAAATGGACACCAAAGATTAAATAAACATAGATATTGATGATTCCCGGGTTTGTAATCAATAATGCCATATTACATTCATGAAGTACAAAATATACCTAGTGTTTGTCCCGTTCGAAAAAAAAAATATAAGTTATGTAAAGAATGTTAAAATTCTTCAACTTGTGTGTACATGCAGTTGGCAATGATCATTCTATTTTGTAGACTAATATAATCAGGCTATTGGAAACAAACCCCCGTGTAAACATTCCAGTAAATGCAAGTCACAAACAAAGATTAAACCCACGTGTAAAGAATTGGTCTGATTGATGAAGCTATTTCCACAATGGTATTCTAGTAAAAGTAAATGTTACAAACAAAATTAAATGCAAGATTAGACACTAGTGTAAAGAGTCAGTCTGGGTGATTTGCAGTGATGTATGGTGTTAATCTGAATGATAAACTTATTTCCTCAGGTGTTAGCTTAGTCCCAATGTGTCTCTTTCTCATTTGGTATTTTAAAACGTCAATGTCTCGACAGCAGCTTATGCGAAAAGAAAACTTTGATGTTCGCCAAATTTGAAATTTTGGCAAAGGGGTCTGAACTGAATATCGAGTTCGTCTTCTGACAACTACACTGTTTCACACCTAATGTGTTCTTTTTAATGGAAATGAATATAGTATGCCCATTAAAATTGATCAAAAAAATTTAGTTAGGCAGAACAAGGGACGAGGTTAAAGTGTAACGGGCAGGCAGACGGACGTACCCATAGTAGGTAAGGCGATTTACGTACCATCCGGGTCCATAATCCAGAACGTTACTATCTGATACGCGCAAGTATCATCTGGAACCTGGATCGTTGTGGTTTAAATATATACTTTGAGTTTCATCGAGCAAGACTTATACAAGGGAATGGTCAAATGCGCATATGTTTCCTGGGGCCGAATTTGAGGACACGTTTGTTAGAAATTAGCCAAATCACAGTAGCAGGTACAGGGCAATTAACGCACATATTTCGCAAGAGATGGACAGAGAACAAGCGAGGTTGATGTCCCCCGCAGAAATCCCTAAATGAATAGATGACATATATTAATAAATAGCACATTTATTTTTTTTTTCAAAAGTATCGAGTAATCAATTTGATCTAACAGCTATACACTAAGTTTCACTACTGCCGTAAGATAGAATCAAAGCTATTTTGTCCTAAATCATCGACCAATGAAATTGCTTAGCTTCTGCTCGAAATTGAACTCAGTCAAGACATTCACCTAATGAACATCTACATCAAGTTTAAACATTCTACGCCAATTAAAAGCTTACGCTCCTTAGCCTAAGCAGAAAATTTTCATCATCAAACTTAGTCAAGGCAATGATATAATGAATCTATACTCAGGACTTTCATTACTCTCGCTTTCTTAAAACCAAAGTGATCGTGCCCCAAAGCACCAGCCAATCAGATTGCTCTTGCCTCTGCTTACCGCAAGCAATGTTTTTCATCGAACTCCACCAAGGCATTCACCTAATGAACGTTTACACCAATTATAAACATTCTACCTCAGTTAGAAGGAGAGTTATTGTGTTACATCATTCTTCGGTCAATCAAATTGCTTATCGCCCTGGTTACCCAGAGCTGAAAATGCTCAATATCGAACTTAGCCAAGGTATTGATGTGATAAAACTATACACTAAGTGTCCTCACTAAAGTTACCGTGTCCCAAAGCATCAACCAATCAACTTGCTTATCTCTGCTTACCCTAAGCCGCAAATTCTCATCTTCGAACTCCATCAAGGCGATGACCTAATAAACAATTAATTAGGAGAGTTATTGTGTCACAAAAAGTGTGACGGGACAGACGGACGAACCCATTACTAGTCAACCGCTTTCTTCGAAAGGCGGGCAAAAAAGCGATTTCATAATCCAAGAAGTTACTATCCGACACTGCCAAGTATCACGAGGAACCCGGATCTTTGAGGTATAAACATAACTTTGAGTTTCACCAACATCGGACAAAAATTGTGACCTTTACCATCGTCCGATTTCTGTCCGGTTTTTACAGTTCGAACTCGGCCATCATTAACATGTAATTGTGGTATATTTGAACGGTTGTTTTTAATTGGATATTAAAAGGTGACCTGTACACAGTCAACTAGCTAAGAATGTGATTTTCTGTATACTCAGGGGCCATAATTCAGTCGGATATACCACAGGAATCGAGATCATTGGGTTACAAACATACATGTAAAATAACATGTGTATTCTTTGTGACAGTGTAATATCCCTAAGACAAGCGAATAAGAGAGTTTTAATAACTTCAAACCACAATATGAGAGAAGACAATTAACAAATGAGTTAACTTGTTTACAACCTCTAAGTAAAGAAGCCAGCGACGAGGCTAACGTCCCCCGCCCCGGTAAGAAACAAATAACCGAAACTCATTTATTGCTTGCACATTTATTTAATATAAAGCATCGAGCAATCAAATTACTCATCGCTCTGCTTAAACTGAACAGAAACTGCCCGCAGTCTAACTTAGTTAAAATATTCATGCAATGGAACTTGTGTACACCAAATTTCATCTCTCTCAGAATGAAAGTTTGTCTGTTCAAAATCGAATTGATTATACCTGCCAAGATACGCTGACCAGCTCCAGACACCATTAAGTATTCCCCTCACATACATGTACACCAAGTTTGACCCTGAGGTAAAAATATAGTTATTGTGTTCTAAAATCTCGACCAGATTACAGCGGGAATTTCATATTTTCTAAGGAAGTCAAAACATAATTATATTCTATGTCTATTATAAGATCATGGGCATTATTTCACAGACATAAAAGTCAGTGACACAGAGGAAATAATAACACAATTTTACCTCCCTTGTTTTTCCATTCGCCCCCGTGGAATGGCTATCTTCAAACGTTTGAATTTGAAAATGATATTTTTGTCAAGTTCTCAACTGGCAATAGTGAATTATAGGATTAATCTTTAACGAGGTAGGTATGTTTATAGAAACAATCTATTTTAGGGCTTTATTTTAACACATTTTAAAAATATAACTTAAAAATATGAAATTGCAACTTTAAGCATAAAATCAAACTGTCATCCACTATGAGCAAGACAACTTGGATGCATGTAAAGAAAGGGACAAAAGTGTATTGACGATGACAATTTTTCTGATTCTCCATGCAAGAAATCGATTTTCTGTTATTAGTATAGATGGTAACGACGCCCGAATTGTTTAGATCGAGAGGCGATCGGATATAGCTTCTATATGAGAAGAAGTTGGAGGTGGTCTTATAAAGTTCAGATGACCATGAAATACAACAAATATTATCAGTATAATTGCCATTGACAGTATGGCACCAAGTGCCGAGGAACTATTGAAACAGGAGAACATAGTTGTAAAAAAAACGGTTGAGGTCAGGATTTTAAAAGACTGAACGCGGAGAACCACTTTTCGCTCAGGAAAAATCCTAGTCGAAATTGATAAGGCGAAAAAAGTCACTCTGAGACACCTCTAACTACACTGCACTACACAAAATTAAACATCACAAAAGGCTCCTACAGCACATATAGAATTCCTTTACCAATTCTGATTAGAATTTCAAGAGACATCTAATTAGTTTGGCAAAACGAGGATTATCAAAATAAACTTTTAAGGCCATCAACGTAGTTTTTCTGACACTTTGAGCAGGAAGCAAGATTTAAAGTTTCTCAAAACTAAATTTGATATTAAAATGATCAGAAACAAGGACGTATGTAATTCAATCGCCATATTGTATTAACTTGCATTCATTGAACGTTTTGTTGTGTCTTGTTGTTAATACTGATTAAATATCAATTCTTTATTTCGGTTTTTTTATATATACTTTCGATGCCTCCACTAAATGACAATCTGACGGGTTGTAGTGGGAGGTTGTGTCATGGGTCATACGAGCGGCATCTGACCCTATGGCATCAGACATTTGATTAGCCAATCAGCATTGATGTACATGGGTACCCACACTTCCGCGCACAACATCAAGAACTCGCCGCAATAGACCGTTTCATTGGCTAAGCCCTCACATCAACCAGAACGTGGAGTATATAACAGCTCTTCCGAATCCTTGTGCAGTAAAGACACGTAAAATCTAATTTTGAACTATAATAAACGAAACGAAATAGGACCTGTGTTTTAATCAGTTTTGACGGAAATATTCATGTAGTGTGCGTCCGTCCTTTCTGAACGTTTTCCGGGGGCATCTTTATGAAACTTTGCGTTAATATTTGTGGTTCTTAAAAACAAATAATAATATTACTTAGTTTTTTTATATATACAATTTTGAGTCAGGGTCTTATGATTATAATCGCTTAGTATTCCGTTACTACCATGCCCGCCAGGCACTGACAGGAGCCACAGTGGTTAAGTGGGTAAGACATTGGCTCGCCATCCTGGAGGTCGCTTGTTCGACCCCTGCATTCACCTAGAAAGTTTATCGGGATTTTCCGACGTGGTTCGCTATTGCACTACGCAAATGATCCCGTGACAGGTGGAATACGATATAAGTGTAGGCCATATATAGTGCAGCTGCCCGGGCAAAATTTCCCTCATAACACACTATATGGCGTATGTCCGTCTTCATAGCCCAGTCAGAACAAAACAATAGGTCGTTAACCCAAATTTAATTGTTTTTGGATGATAACATTTTAAAAAAAATCTGATTTATTTCCCATTCATTATATTGTTAGATCAACCATGGCATCTTGGATCATATATCAAGAAAATATTTTCCCTTTCAGCTCTACGAAACAGGCTTCATTGTCTTATGATTAATTAAACGAATATTAATTGTCCGTCCTAAGACATTTTAAATGTTTGTGTGTTATCATAATAATGTCAAAGGGCCACGTTAACTTGTCAACCTTTATTTAGATTTAACTCATTAAGTAAATTATGCATCGAGTAGTTGTTCAACACGAGTTGGATAATATAATATACAACTGGTGGTAGTTTTTTCTTTGATTTTCATAGCAGTTATATCTCATAACAACCTGTCATGGCGTCATCATAGGTTGATATAATTATTCGGTCCATATCAACCGCTGATGACGTCATGACAGGTTGAAATTTCGTATCAACCGCTAATGACGTCAGTATGGGTCGATATATATATATATATTCGTCCATATCAGCCTCGATAGGTTAATATCCTATACATATACCGTATGTAATTAATTTTTACACGTCCACATTCGTAATGTATTTCTACACGTGTGTTATAGTCACCACAATTGCTCCTTTTTCATGAAAACAATGTTTGATGTATTTTTAAACGCTGGTTCGTCCTTATGTGCCCGTGTGTAGTAAGCGAGCACAAAAACAATATTTTATGTATGTTTTTACAAAAAAAGGTTTTGTCCTCACGAGTCAGTACAGGGGAAAGAGGCTTACTTCGTGTCAGGGAAGCACGGCTCCTGGGTGTGGAAAAACCCAATTCAAATCGTAGCACGTCAGATGTTATTGCAAAGTAATGTTCGAATCCAAATATACTTAAATTGAGCAAATTCTTTAGTAACATTTTTATATGTGTATTGCCTATCAAAACCATAACACACGTCATTGAATAGAACAATTTAAAATTATAGGATTTCATATCTGTTTTCCCATTTAGATCTATAACATTTCTATTGATTGCAATAACATCATAGCTTTTGGTTTGTTTTCATTCAACGGCCATTTACTTACGATTGAGCGAGTCACACGCAGATAAATGATGAATTATCCATTGTAAACAATTACTTGACGAAACTTCACCTGTAATCTAAAATCAAAATTAGAAGTTAATTTTCGCGAATAAACACTACAATGAGACGGTGTCAACACTGTTTATTAATTCACAACCTTTCAACATCGTATCCTATAACAACTGAACTAGAATGTTTTACCACTGTATAAATCTTGGGGATTTCTCAAGCCTGGTTTGTACAGGACAGGTGGGTGGTGCAAAAGAGAGAGACTGACAAGGAAAATGTGCCCTATCGTTCGAACAATAAGAAAACGAACTACAGACGTGCACCAAATATAAGAAAAGTAGACTGAAACGACACTATCTGGGTTAAATTCTTCTACCTAGCATGGCACCTGTAATCTATATATAAACTACAATCTAGTTCTATCACAATAACATAATTTTTGTGCTGTCGTGACATTAAACCATATTTCATTCCATAACAAGTTGATATTTTGCATTTAACACGATGACATTTTGTTATGCGTAATGTAATGATGGTACCCTTAAAGTTTTTCACAATATACCTGCTGGGATTGTTAATATTTCATGGTAAATGATCTTTAGAGTATTCAAGAAAAAGAACAACGTAATTTATCTCAGATCATGATGTTAAACGTTATAGATTACTGAAAGTCTTCCTCGACAAAGTATTTCAGTATCATTAATATGGAGATAAATATCTTATGAAGGTTATGTCCCTGTGTATATTTTCATATTAGTGGTTCTAGATGAAGGTTTCATTTTAAGGCGAAACAAGACCCTTCAGCATAATGAAATGTGTGGACTATGAAATGACATGTTTATGTATTTATTAATAGAACTGAAATAACTGTAAATGTAAGATATGATCATGAAGCCATTATAGTTTTATTATTTCGTTCCGTAAAAATAGTAGTTTGACTAGAAATAGAAAATGTTGATGTAATCGAAGAATTCCACACACACAGTTTGCTCTTTCATGAGTGAAGTTATATTGATGAGCAAATTGTTTAACATCGTGCGCATGGTGGTCACGAATAAAAACTAAAAAGTCATTAATATTTGCCAATAACATGCAATAAGTAATTCGAAAAGTGCATTATCAATAGTCCTGGATGTATATATAGTATCATTATATTGAAATCGTATATTTTAGTAGAAAAAACACGCGAAAGTATAACTAATTATGATTTTCAAGCTTCAATTTATTTGACACTAGTGTTCTTTGGGTATATTGCAAAACTATAACCATTTTCAGCCTCTGATATGCCACACATCTTACACAAATGTTATCTCGACAGTTTATGAAACAGGGCCCTAATTTAAAATCCCGTGGGCAATTGTGCAAATAGCAAAATTTGATCATTTTTTAAAATGTGTAGGAAAATACCCCCCCCCCCCCCTGAAATTATATATCTTGAACATTTCCAGTAAATAACTTAGTTTGCAATGTTATTCACAAGCATTATTGTGCAAACAGAGATCGCCCCATCCATTCAGAATCTTGAAAAAATCAGCTGCATTGATAAATTGGGCTATTCATGATTTAGCATCTTGGAAGTCATAAATCGTACTATTTTGTGAAATTCTTAAGCGGTGTCTATGAAATTGTTGTAAATTTGGAATCATTGTTATAAGGCATCGCAATCATTCTAGCTATTTTGGATAAATATTGTACTCAAAGTTTTTAAAAAATGACGCCCTTATTAGCATAAAAACTTAACGAAATAAAGATCTCTATAACCCCCATTGTTTGGCATTGATTTCCATACCAAAATATTTTGTTTAACCAAAACGTCCTAAAAAATAAATGATGTCGCTTACTTTTCAAATCGATAAAATCTTGAGGAATTTTTAAAGGAGCTAAATTACTAATATTTAGGAGCTAGAAATTGACACTAATGAGTCGCAACGCATATAATAATGTAATATGAATGTATATAAACTGATATGAATTCAATCGATTCTGTTTTTACTGTAATTTCATTGAGTTAGAGACTTAGCTACTTTAACATAAATCGCAAGGTACATAACCATCCGTCTTTACATCCTGCAATTGGATTTGAATGGTCAGTTGTATTTGGAAGCTAATTGAGGTCATTAGGATATACACTGCGTTATTCAGAAGGTAATATAATTTTGTTGGGCTAATTGAATCAACGCATCATGTTATGTCATTTCGGTTTGCCTTAATATATTGCTATTCTGAAGCATTGACAACATGTGCTATTTCGCCGTTGTATATTTCGATGTAGCGCATGGTCACAAATGTCGATATCTTAAGGCAAACGTGCGCATTCAAAACGAAATGGTGAGATACAACATAGGGCGATGATGAAACTACTGACCCAAATATGCTTCCATACTTTACGCTTCCAAACCTCCAGGTGAAAATAAAGCACAGAGTTATGTTTATCTGAAATGTAATTGGGATTAGAGATTGGACAAGCTGCATATCTCAACATTCCTATAATCTACATGATAATACTCATAAAACAAATCATTTTGGACACAAAGAGATAATGTCATTTAAATATACAAGTATCTTCGCAAGATAAAAAAAATTAAGAGAGGTTGGATTTTTCTTCCCCTGCACCAAACCGGTATCCATGTATAGCAATGGCTAATAAACTGGTTCTACAATAATCGTTGCCAGATAAGGAAGGTCCAAATTTCTGGCAAAGAGAAATGATTTTGGAAAGCGTAACAAATTAGAAAAATTACAGAATTTTTCTAATATTCTATTTCTTAGACCAGTCCATGAACAGGCATGCCGGAAAACCACAAAGGAAATAGCTTGACCAACTATTTATCTTAACAACGCAGATTTCTACAAACTTGATCATAAATGTAATTACACTCATGACTGTGGTAAACAAAGTGGGAATGAGATTGTATGTGTGGGGCTTGACTTTAGACATTATGTCGATGTGATGGAGAAGAAAAACTACCAAGTCATCTATCTCAAGCACTATCGTTTTATTATGCCATTTATTATGTCTTTTAAATTAAAAACTATATATAATGATACATGTCATTTTTTTACCTTTGGAAGCGCAAGAAAGGATTTTTGTAGGATTGCAATAAAAACAAAGCTGAGCGAATCAACTCGCATCTTTAGGTCAGCAGAAAATTTATGTTGACATAACATCTAAATTCTGATTTGCAAATATTTGCGTTTTATCTGTAAAGGTGTTTACTTAAGTATTAATGTTGCGGATTTTACTTCTTTTTTTCAGGATCTGATAGCAAGATTGTGGGTGCTGCTCTTTTATTTCAATTTTGATACAAAGTTTTTTTTAAATTAAAATGTAGGCTTTGATAAGTTAAACAGCTTGGAGCGGCTTTGGGATTTTTTTCAGTTTCAAAACCATTTTGCAACTTGAACAGACAGAGCCGCTTCTAGTATTATTTACTAAATAAATATAGCAGCCAATAAATTCCATCACAACACGAGGCAACAGCTGGGGTTGATGTAAAGGACTCTCCAATCATCCACTGCCTGTCAACATGTGGACCACGGAAATACAAGGAATAAGAATCCGGAATTAATGATCCAATAACCAAATGATCCAGTGGGCCTTCGAAATCTCTCGACGATTAAAATTTAACAATAAAATCGACAATTTGTTTAATGTCGTGGCAAAAGAAGTAAGAACTTGACAAACTTTTAACCCTCGTTACTCTGCATAATGTAATTTGAGTGGAACTTTCAATGCATTCATTCGTCGTTATCTAATTTTGAAGTGATAATATATGGTAGAGTTATCCTTATTGTACCCCTTAAGGCTTTTGATGTGTAATGGTAAGACTTATTGGGAGACCTATTTGATGATTATTTCGTGGGGTACTACTGGTATATGCCTACAATCATATATATCTAATGGTCCATATTTTTATATACACGTGCTGATAAAAACATTTTAAAAATATCCCTAAAAAGGTACGAATCATATGACCGGTTTTATGAATTGTACCCGAAGGTCGTCATATTCGTACCAGGGTACGATACTAATAACCAAGCAGTACTATAGGTGTGAACATTATTTTATTATATTTCAATGCAAATATCATATTCGATAGTAAAAATAAAAATAATGAAGTCTTAAATAAGACCGAAGCAACTCAATCTGAATCACAATTCTGACAGGTATACACAAAACCATCATTGGGGGTGCACTCAACATGAGCCCATTGACCACAACTAACACATGCTATCCACTTCTCTCTTAAGGACTTTCAGAAAATTTTTCTCACGGCATACCAAACAGAATGCATCATCATCGCTTTCACTATCAGTTTCCATATGTTTCTTTATGTTGTTTTTACGTTTTTGTCTTCTTATGAGAACTTTGTTGTTGATTTCCCCTTTTACAAATTCTGCTGTTTGTGTTCTGTTTATTCAGTTCTAAGTTTTGTTTGTAAGGACTAGTCAAAATCTATGTTTGGATGCTGGGATCTTCGTTAGAAATGTAGTTGACATAAAGTGGGCCTTTATCGCATTTAATATCATATTTTACGAAATTATCAGTGATTTTTACATAAATAGGTCTTTTTAAGGTTTCAGCTGCATACTTGATCTCCATTTCACCTATCATGGACTTTTAGGTTCGGCCATGTGACAAATTCTATCTGCTAGTGTTTGGAATCTTATTCGTGGTGGCATATCAGCATTCAATACCACGGTGTCAGTGTTAACATTCATATCACACAAATTATGTGATACTGTCATACCTCTCAGATTATCAGCAGTGGAGGTTTCTTTCAAGATTTCAACTTATCAAAAATCTCTCCGGTGACTTTATTTCTGTCTGCAGCCTGCAAGTCCAGATTTATACCAAGAGAGAATGCCCTGAAAAAACAGCGACCATCTCCAACAGTTGGAATGGATTTTAAATGAGGTTCGGTGTCGCTTCTTCTGTTTAAGTTAATGTGTGTGCTGGTCGATTCCACAGCCAGTGTATCGAGTTCAAATGCCACGTCACCAGCTGTAGAGTCAATTACAGAGGGGCTAGGTTCAACAATTTTAGATGTTCCCATGCCTATATTCAGGACTCTTTCTAAATGGAGGAAATCATCCTCAAAAATAAACCCGTTAAGAGGCGAAAGACCGGTTTTTCTAAATCCATTAATGGCAGTCTCCATTGTAGAGGCCTTCATAAATGATTTGCCAACAAAACGACTCACTAAATGAGTACCTACAACTTTTGCGCCAGATGATCTTAAATGACTTGAAAAAACAAACATCAAGAGGCTGCATTCTGTGAGTAGTGTGAGCCGGAAATGACAAAATGTATATGCCATTGTCCCTAGCAAGTTCTATTGCCTCTAGGTTTTTGTTGTGGGATGTATGGCCATCTAAAAGAAGCAGGTACTTATTTAACGGTTAGTTATTAACGCTTTTTAAGAAATGCTGTAAAAACACGTCACAATCAATCCAGGCAGGGTCAGTACATGCAAATACACTCCCAATAGGTGCGTCTTCTGTCAGAGCATCAGCCATTCGTTTCCTCTTAAAGATTAGCAATGGGGGTACAAATTGTCTAGTTGCTGAATGGCAATATACTCCTGTTGTATTAGTTCCTCTTTCTGAAAAAGTAATGGTTCCTACTTGGCGTTTCCCCTTCACCTTTGGAAGGCGTTTGGACAGTCGAATGGCCAGTTTCATCCATGTAATATATTTTGTCCGCTCCAAAACATGTTCCCCAATCAACTGATGTTCTCTGTTAAATCCTTTAGTTCTTGCTAAATCCTCTGTTAAATCCTTTAGTTCTAGCTAAATATGTCTTCTCTGGTGTACGTTGATGGACTGAACAATGACTATAATGGTAGACGTATTGCATTAACCGGTGAATAACTTCAAAATCTTTATAAATCATTTAATGCTTACCTTGACGTCGTTGTATTTTGTGCCGCCATGTTCCCAATTCAAGGCATAACGTCATAAGCCTCGTTTTCATTACGCATAGCGCACGAATACCTATCTCGTTTAGTGTAGCTGGAATGTAGGTGGTACGATTCAGCTAACGAGTACGATACTGGTAACTCTCCCCTGCCTATATAGCCAAAGCGACCAACCCTTTCCCTAAATGTTACGTAATAAATCTTTAAGGAAGTGTTATAATTGACAAATATTGTACGTATTAGATCTAGAAGATAATATACATAACATTATTGGTATAATAATATAATCTCCAATTTTCTTAATTATCTAGTCTATGTATCTACATAACATAATGTTACCGGCGATTGACTGAACTTTGAAGATGTCTGGCAAAATATCACATACATTAAAAAATATGTACACAACTAATCGTGTATTTATTTTTGTATATATCATATATATTGACTTTTAAATATACTACTCAAAAGAAATTAAGGGTCAAACCTTTTCTTCTACCAGGTAATCGTCTATGCACATATCAGATTATATATATATACATATATATATTAGAATAGTTTATTAAAGCTGCTCTTTGGTAATATATAATTGAAATTAAAGATGGCAAAATAAAACTACATTTTTATGCTAACGTTTTTACCGCGATAGCGGCTCATGCTAACGTTTTCACCGCGATAGCGGCTCAACGCCTGATGAGCCGCTATCGCGGTGAAAACGTTAGCATGAAAATGTAGTTTTATTTTGCCATCTTTAATTTCAATTAAAGGGTTATATTTAAAGCTACTCTTAGGTGGTAGATATTCGAAATAAAGATGTTTTAGGAAATAAAACTTGGTTTTTTGTGAGTACTTTCCGCTTTATTAAGCTTCATCAGACAAATTATGTTACCAATTCATCAGATCCTGCATGGCTTCAATTGGGTTTTACACAGAGGAATGTGGCACAGAGAATTGGTTGTAGCCAGAGTGTGATTGGGAGACTAGGGCAGCACGTCGTGACTGGTGCACACGTCATAGAGACTGGAGACGGCGACAATGGGGCATGTACTGTTCACTGATGAGTCCCGATTTGCATTAGAGTTCAATGATGGCAGACTTCGCGTCTATAGGCGGCAAGGAGAAAGATTTGCCGATGTTAACGTCAGACAACATCATCGCTTTGGAGGTGGGACGGTAATGGTGTGCGCTGGAATTCGGTACATCACAGGACTCATCGAAATTTGACGGGTATCAGAGACGAAATTTACAGCCTTTTGTCACCCCAAGTCTTTGTCAAATTGGAGCAGGTACCGCATAGAGCACGAGTTGTTGATGATTTTCTCACCCAAAATGGTATTGAACGAATGGACTGGCCTGCATACTCTCCTGACTTGTCATCAATTGAGCATGAGTTGGACAGACGTGTGAGAGACATCATAGGTAACCTGATAATATTCAAGAATTGGCAGGCCATTCCCCAGATGTTTGGTCGACAGCATGCCTTTTCGTTATGTCGACTGCTTACGAGCGCGTGGTGGTTTCACTCGTTAATAACAAAGTTAATATGAGACAGTTTTGTTTGACCTCATTGAGCTCAAAATGGCGAATTTTCATTAGATCCTCAGAATAGTTGTGTATAGACAGTGCATATGCTTTGCATAACAGACTCAACAATGAGACATATTGAACTAATTTGGACCAAAAGTGTGCTTAATAGTTTTGATTTACATGTTCCCTGTGTCTAATAAAATGTCAAACAAAAATAATTGGTTGACCCTTAACTTCTTTTGAGTAGTATATGCCTAAAGAACATCTTCGGTTGTGAAAACGTTAGCACATATTATGTGTTTCATTTCGCCAACTTAAATTTTACCCGATCATCTTAGGTTCGCGTGGGCGAAACACCCTCTTTGTAACATATGTCTTAGAAAAAAATAAGAAGGGGAAGACCTACATAGAATAACTCACAAGGATGCTTATTGCTGGTCGGATTTGTTTAAAGTGAACTCAAGGACAGGTAGAAAACAAAAGGTGTACTCCATTTAAACTCATCTTGATCACGAAGACATGAAAACAAGTCCACATTTAAGAGCTTGAATCGTCGCAAATGTAAATAATTTTGCTTGTTGTCGTCACTTTTCATTCTTTTAACTAAATATCGGTTTTTAAACAATAGTGGTTCAAATAGCTTTCATCTGATATTATTTCCAGTAATCTGGGAATTGAAGCAAAGAAAAAAGACACTTATTTTCAGCCTATAAAAATTAACGCTTAATCCCTTTTTTTTAAAATCTTTCACCATGATGTTTAAGTCGATTTTGAATCAAAAGAAAAATGACGTATTATTTTACCTTAAACAACTTGTGACAGATCGAATCGTTTATCAAAGAAATATTTTCACAGGAAAATTTTTTCGATACACCAGATGTGGATGTTCTAACATGAAGCGGTCATATCTTACTTTTGCATTTAGTATTTAGTTTCCAGTGTATTCCGATTAACAAATAAACCCCAGTAATTCACATTTCAATGGAGCCTGATTGGATACTTTTGGAGTTACTTACACGGGCTAGAATAGACTAGCAGAAAACGCATTTGCGGTGGTAAAATTTTCTCCGGGAGGGTGAGGCTCCCATACTCCGCGACGATTGATTGGTTGTTTGGAATTCGGGTAAGCAGGTAGGCTGTTTTGGACCAAATTGAGGCTGCTTTATTCACAGGCTGGAATAGCAGGCAGGCGCGTTTGCGGCAGTTGAATTTTCAAAAATTTTCCGTCTTCGTGGACTGTAAACGAGTCATTGAAATTCTAGTCAACCACCTTAATTCAGCTATATTAAACCACTTTGAAATTGATTTGTTCACGGGTTGAAATAGCAGGAAAACGTGTTTGCAGCCGTCAAACATTCCAAAATTTTCTTGAAGGGGGGGGGGGGCTGTAAAGCCGAAAATTTTTGGACAATTCAGGTTCTGCCCCCCTAACTGTCGCCTAGCCCGTACGCCTATGCCACTAAACTCGGCTTTAGACCAAAAAAAAGTTGCAGGCGTTCTGGTTTTCGTACCAATTCGACTTTTAAGATACATAACATTTAGTCACTTTTTGGTATGCGGAGAATAATTTTGTGCATCACAAGACCATCAGTAAATTCCCATAATGGGAAATTCTAACCGGAAAGACGTCCATAACTGCCTCTGCCCCATCCCAAAAGCTAAGCTAGCATAGCGCATGTATATTACCTACATGAAATTTGTTGCACAATGTTCAGTATCGTCAACGCGCTATGTTACGTGTCACCATTTCGTTTTAAATGTGTATGTTTGCGTTATTCTGAAGCTTTGTCAGCATATTCCATTTCGCCGTTGTATATGTTGAAATGTTCGCGAAATGTCGCCATTCGCTATGTCGACGTGTGCATTTAAAACGAAACGGCGCTACAGAACATAGCGAGTTATTCAATTAACTCGGCAAAAATTGTCTTTTCAGAAAGAAGGACAATCACAACATGTTACCAACTTAATATTGGGTATCTCTCCCGCTATTGACACCTATACGCTTCTGAGCTTTAAACACCGTATGTCACAAGTTTACGTTATGATATTGCTCCTCGGAAATGTTGGCAACAAATTCCATTACCATCGTGAATATGGTGACAATGCTGCAGAATAACAATCTCAACGCAAACGTTCAATCTTACTTATCTATGTAGAAAGAAATGGCGACACCCAATATCGTGCATTGATTCAATTAACTCAGAAATAAAATGTCTCTTAGCAATCACAATATTTTGAAATATTAATATCGCGGTATCTTTCGTGATGTCGACGCCTATATATACGCCTTATGGAAGCGTATAGGGGTCACTAGTGCGATAGATATGGCGATAATTATAAGGTGATTTGTCAATATATTGGTATCGTTGCGCTGATTTTACCTGGAAAAGACAATTTTTGCTGATTTAATTGAATCAAGGCGCTATGTTGTATGTCGTCATTTCGTTCTACGACCGCACTTTCGCGATAAGATATTGCCATTCTTAAACTTTGTCAACATATTCAATTTTACCGTAGTGTATGTCGATATAACGCATGGCGATATATTCCGAACATTGCAAAATATTTTTTGCATTGTTGTCAATAAGTTCTTTAAATGACAAAAACACGGGTCTGGTATTTTGGTATTTTAGCCCTGCTCTCTTGCAGCAAAACCCTTGAATTATAACCAGTTGCACTTGCCTAAACTAGAATTCTATCATAACCCCTAACCCAGACATAGACATAATTATAAACTCGGATACGAGCTGGGAGCAGTGGGATATGAGTTGTGTGGATGAGTGAGGGTTTGTGAAGGTGTAGAGATATTTGTGTGAGGATGGGGGAGTATGTACACGTTCTACAAATCATATCCAACAAATGATTTCATAAACAACAGACAAAATTGTGGATTATTAGAATTGTGACAACAACGGCCCTACTAAATGAATAGATAACCGACAATTTTAATCGAAAATTAAATGATTTCATGAAAAATTGAAATATTTAGGACAAGTGAAATTTAGACTAAAACGGCTTTAATTATTTTGTCAACATTCCAGACAAAGACCGAATAGTAATAACAATAATAGACGTTAAACAGATGTTATATATATTTGAAACCAGCGAAACATACTACAGATTTTGGAAATATAGTCCAGGAGATATACTCTAAATAAATGCAGAACCTCAAACAAATTGCAAAAGAAATGTTTTTACCGTTAATATTCTTTGGACTTTGGTGTTCATCCTATAAAAAGTCGCCACCGATCCCTTGATCCTTAATGCAATTTTTCACCTGTCTAAGTTACTATATTTAGAAAAACACCTGAGAGTAAAAAAAATGTGGGTGGGGATCTTGAAATTGCTTTAGTTAAAATACTTGTAAAACGATTGTGTAAAAAAGACGGACGACGCATCCGCGTATGAACCTATTTGGTTTTTTTTATATCTTAATTAGGTCATTGTCCATAATTAGTGACGTTAATTAGGGTATTATGCAAAGTGACGTCAGAAGAATGTGACCTCAGAAATGATGTTCTGAGTTACATTTAGGAGATAAACACCTCCTGTTTCGCATTTAGAGGGGTGTTATTGTCCAATAGAAATGTCCTGAGATCATTAGGACCCAAGACGCGTTAGCGTCGCGGGTTCTAATGTAAAATCTCAGGACATGTCTATTGGACAATAACACCCCTCTAAATGCGAAACAGGAGGTGTTTATCGACATTGTAACATGTTCTTTTTCAGGATTTTAAAAGAACTTATTTTTATTGTGTAAACTTCAAAATTCGCAAAACAGCAAATCGGTTTGAATGACGTAAAAATCAATTTTGACGTCAGACAACGTTGTGACGTAACTTGATAACGGACTGCCGTTTTACCGAGGTGTGCCGAATTAGTGGTCGAATCCAAGCGAAGATAAATTCAAGTTTAAAATGCTTGAGTCTTTGGTCTCTGGTAAATAAATTATGGAAGAAAATGTTTTTCGAATATTTCAAATAAAATGTTTTTAACGTTTGAAGACTTAAAAAGATATGTTAATTAGCGTTAGTGTGGTCTTTTTGACCGACAGTGCCAGTCGTGAACGAATTAGTTACGTCCTGTTAACCGAGACTACACAGAGGTAACTCTTCTTGGCAACAATGATGGCTTCGTTTTCGCAGTTTGTGATAACATGGGTGAGTTTTTAACCTTTATTATTATATTTGCAGACTGTCAACACAATTTTATTGCTGGTTCTTGTTCGGAGTAGAGCAGTTCTTACATACATCCCTCAAAATACCCTATAAAACTATGCGATGCCTATGATTCACGTGGTTGCTATGTATATCGTTCTGACGTGTTGTCAATCATTGTCAATTTTGGCATAATTTCCCGTTATTTTGGCCCATTCTCAGCTGTTATTTCACCTTCCCTAGTTACTATATTTCCAAACACTTTCTTTTGACTAATGACTCATTGCCAGGCGGATCATGTTATTCAGAATTTGAGCAAACTTTGATTTAAAATTTCCACTTTAAAGTAAACACACTGCGGAGTGCAAAAAACAAAAACAAAATTGTCCACACTGCTTAGTTACGAATAATTTATGTTGCCTGAAAACGGTTTTCATTAATTTATGACTGATTTTCTTCTGTTTTATGTATTTCAGAGATGTGTTTTATAAAGGATGAAATTTGAAAATAGTGTGATGGTCATTTGAGCAGAATTTCATGAAGATATTTGCCAATAAAAATTTGAGTTGAGGAAGATGGCTGAGGACAAAATGAAAAAAAAAAAGTGCACTGTAATATTTATACGCAGTTATTCGCCTTGCTAAAACAGAGGGGTGTTATTGTCCAATCGACAGTGTCTAATCGACCAATCAAAACGCAAGATTCACCCTTAAGCATGTTACAATGATCCATAATTATTTATTTTTATCTTCGAACTTTGGGACAACGAAAATAAGGGACATTTTGTCAATTCAGTTTGGGCATACAAAAGTTGTTTTCTATGATCTTGATAAAAAAAACAAACCACAATTTGATTCGATAACAGCAAGTATTTAGTGCTGAAGTATTCTAATATTGGAATACATAAATTGGTATTTACAATAATTGTAAAATATAGTTTGCGGAATCGAAGTCAATAGTTCAATTAAGATCAATCTACACTAAAGTCAATTGCTGGTGAATTGGAGCAGCTTAGTCCTTTGCATGCCTTACATGATATGGAACATTCAAGTCCGTTTTTTCGGCAAGAAAACCGCTTACTATCACAGTTCACTTTGCACTTACATCTTATTATAGAAAGAATGGCTGACGGAGCAGGATCAATGCCGATTTGGGTGGGTAGATATAAACCGTTTTCAACTTTCCATCCCCATAATGTTGCATCCATGACCGAGTGGCTTGTCCAATCTTTTCTTTTATTTGAAGAAAAGCTCGCATACAGTGAAACTTCGCAGCAGACGAGGTTGGTGGCAGGGTATGGATTTCAACTGTTGAAGTATTAGATATTGACTTTTCCTTGAATAAACGATATCTTAACCGATTGAGATTTTCGTCTTTTGATCCATTATATAGTTTTATAATAATATTTTCACCGATTCTCGCCACATCATCAGAACTGGGACACTTTTGGAATTTGTCGAATTCACCTTGGAGACAAACAATTTTTCGGACTTTCTTAAATACGTTGGCCTTTCCAACACCAAAGATTCTTGAGGTGGTATCACATCCTGTGAGCGCATGAACTGCAGGAAGAATTGAACAAATCTGCCGCCCAACAACATCTATTGTCTTTTTCATGCTTCAAACTTTAGCTTTATGAATTAAACCTGTACTTTTACCCGAGCGGAACTGGAGTTCGTGACTATTTGGTATTGTATAATAGCACAACAAGATTAACACATCTGTGTCTTCACCAATTGATGTAGTGGGGAAATTTACGGTAGATTCCACAGCAGTTTTAACCATCAAAACATCTGCATCGGATTTTGCCTGGATAATTCTGCAGCCTATACTTCCAAGGGTTAAAGATAACATATCTATGCAGAGAGAGACGTGTGGGCTTTGAGGGGACGGAAAAGTTGATTAAAAATTGATTTATTTTCTCTAAGACTTTGGTTATACATGTGTAATTTAGCTTAAAGATCCATTACGGGAGATAAGATAACGAGTTGGCAGTGAATAGTTAAAAACTAGATAATGTAAAGGCAATTTTTGCTGAAAATTTCAGTCAAATTGATCAACTATGAACCGAAATAAGCGATCGGAAGTTCCGCATAGCCTCGGTCATCATTACTATACCCTTAGCAAATAGTCCTATAGAATACCAGTGTGTTTTTCTACAGAATTCTATACAAAATCTATAGGGTTTGGGGGGGGGGGGCGTGTCCCAATTTTATAGGGTCAAATTCTATAGTATCCTACAGAATTTGGGGAGCCTGTAGGAAATAACAGCCCCAAATATTCTAGTTTGTGTAGCGCATATCCTATAGATTTTTCCTGCAGATTTATGGCAAAATTGCTATATAGGGATTTACTATAGTATTCTGTAGGTTTTGTTTTTTTTGCACTTTCTGTAGGAAATTATACAGTTATGTATATGAATTAATACTGTAATATTCTGTAGTATGGAAATTGGGTCACTACAGTTTTCTGTAGGAATGGATACTATAGAATTCTATAGACTTTTTTTTATTAATTCTTATTTCGGGAATAAATATAGTTGGCCCATGATTTCTTTTAAATTGATAAGCTTATTTTTTCACAGATGGATTAATCGGATTTTCTGTTTAGGATTCGCCAGTCGGAACCATGACAAGTGTTTTTCTTGGTATAACTGAAATATAGGGAAAAGAATAGGTAATAAAGTTAAGTAAATAACAAAATCACATAATTCCAACAGCCAAGGGATCTTTGACGTACACGCCAATGTGTACACGGGACTTCGGTTTTTCGTCCCATCCGAACGACTAGACAGTTGTCCTTGTCAGGCCCTCCGTCCTGCATCACTAACAAGGAGAAAACACGCTGGAAAATCCGGATGAACTTTCTCTGCCAATGCAGGGATCGAACACCCGGACTCCAGGCTAGCGAGTCTCGATTATCCATTTAACCGTTAAATCTAGAAGGAAAGTTATGCAGCAAATCGGATCATAATCCAACAAATATCGCAGGTTAGCGTGACATCGAGAGTTGATTGTGGTCTGGATGCGTTAATTATGTCTAATCAATATTTATATAACATTTCAGGAGTAAAGACGGACCCGCAATAGACATATTTAGCTCTTGCATAATGTATGTTTAACTATACATTTGGATATCAAATTCATTGTTTGTTCACACCTGTAATAAAGATGTATTAACGACTCTCTCTCTCTCTCTCTCTCTCTCTCTCTCTCTCTGTGGAGTTATAAAAGTGTGCACTTATTGTTAACGAAATATTGAAATATTTTGAATTATTATCTTCAACTGTCCCTTTTAATTTGTTCATGCGGTGTTTGTTTGAGATTTTTTCTTCTTTAAAAACGTGGTAATTTGTTGACAGATTATAGCCTTCGTAAAACAGACAAAAAGGTCTTATACTATCAAACTTTAGCAATACACATAATCTGTTAAACGATGTTAGCAACCATCGTATTTCAGCAGGTTTCAAGAGTGAACCATCTTCATTAGTCCTAAAGTAAATGCTGACCGGTATGATTATATATTATGTTGATGCCGATTGGGTGTGGCTCAGTGACTAATGTGCTGGATAAGTAACCTAGAGGTCCCAGATTCGATCCCGGTGTTGGCCGCGAAAGCTTTTCGGGGTTTTCCGACGTGCCCCCCCCCTCCTTGTCAGTGATGCAGGATGGGGGTATTGCCGTTCGGATGGGACAAATACGTTGTCCCATTTACACGTTTGCGTGCACGTAAAAGAACCATTGACAGTTGTTCGGGAAACAAATTCATTGATGTTGATTAAGTATTCGCGATCACGGTGGGTAAGACGCTGGCTCGCTAGCCTGGAGGTCGGGTGTTCGATCCCTGTATTGGCCGAGAAAGTTCATTTCGATTTTCCGGCGTGGTTTCTCCTTGTCAGTGATGCAGAACGGAGGTCCTGACAAGGACAGCTGCCTAGTCGTTCGGATGGCACGGAAAATCGAGGTCCCGTGTACACATATGAGTAGGCCTTAGCGCCGCTGCCCGGGCAAAAATTTCCCTTATAGCACACTGTATTGCGTATGCCCGTCTTCAATTAGCCCAGGTTAAGTGCAGAAGAGTAGGACTTTAAACCCCATTTCATTTTGATTAAGTATTCATTTTATTGGTTTGATGCTATTCACCTATTTCTTCAATATACCATCTATAATATTCATTCTTTTTTAGGAGAGCGGTCATATAGGTTGTGCCTGTTCTTCAGACTCTTTCAATTTTTTAATAAAATTTTGTTTTAAAGAAATAAAATCCCCAACATTGAAAACTCTGAAAGATCCACACTGCAATAGATAGTACTAAGGATCAGTTTGACGCCCAGTTTGTTCTTGTACTTGAGATCTGCCTTAAATGTGGAATAGGTGAAGCGATCAGTGGTGACTTTTAAACTACTCAGGTCAATCTCCAAATTCGACCACCCAGAGTGGTTCAGCCCCTGGGGTCAGGCATTCAGCAAAAACATTAGGGAACATCCTTAGGATATAAGGAATGGGTATGCAAATTTTCAAATGAATCTGTTCAGAATTGCGGTCTGTAGGCGAGACAAAAACCAAAAGGTTATCCTTAGGGTTTAAGGAATAAGTTTTCAAGGCGATACATTAAGAATTGCAGCCTGAAGGCGACACACACACAAATAGAAAAAGGGCGTGGCTCTGTCCCTGGGGTTGGGCATGCACAAAAACAATAGGGGTGATTCTTCGGGTATAAGGCATAATATACAAAGTTTCAAGATGATCCATTAAGAATTGTGTCCTGTAGTTGCTTACATACATAGCTACATGGAATTGCTTAGCAGAGGTAGTTGCATGGTTAGCTTGTTTCATAAACATTCAATTAAACATTCCAATATTTAAAGGACAATATTGGTGTCCGTCACCATCACGTATGTGATAGGACTGGTTAAACACGTTTCCAATATCAAAAAAAGATAAATGACCGTCACAAGATATGAAGAAAACTTAAAAAAAATAGAAAAAGTGTGTGCATTAACATGTTTTTATTAAGTACATGTATATAAAAAAAAATCATAAAAATCTTTTAGATTACCTATATTACAACAAACAAATGAAAATAAACAAAAATATACATTGGAATCAAATATCATAATTGTAGATGAATATCACTTACAGCACTTATCACTTCCTGTAATAATGCAAATGTTTAATTAGTTTTATAAAATCATAAATGTCTCATTAGTTTTATAAAATCATAAATGTTTCATTCGTTTTATAAAATCATAAATGTTTAATTAGTTTTATAAAATCAAAAATGTTTAATTAGTTTTATAAAATCATAAATGTTTAATTAGTTTTATAAAATCATAAATGTTTCATTAGTTTTATAAAATCATAAATGTTTAACTAATTTTATAAAATCATAAATGTTTAAATTCGTTTTATAAAATCATAAATGTTTAATTATTCTTTTAAGATCACAAATGTTTTATAAAATCATAAATGACATTAGGTATTACATGGTGAAAATTTTATTAGAATCAAATAATAATTGACACTTTTACAGACGAAATAGCGTTCGTTAAAAGTGACTCTCAGCAAAACACCAATATTTTAAAATATGAAAAATCTGTATGCATTATAAATAGCTACTTTTTCCACCATTTTCACCTTTAAATCGAAATGGCACAAAAAAATAAAAAAAATAAATAAAAAGACTGATTTGTAAAAAAAAAATTTAAAAAAATAAAGAAAAGACATTCTAAACCGTCAAAATTGTAGTTTTTGCACAAACAACCTATCAAATAAACAAGATTATCAAATATCAATTAGTCATAAATATAATTAGTTTTTATAATTTGCATTCGGCACATCGAACACCTTGATTTCGTTGCCTCTAAGTGTACAGCACACACCATGCAAAATGTGTGTCCGCATGGTACAAGGAATGCAGATTTTAGTCGGTCACAACAGACTCTACAAATAGGTAAATCTTCATTTATTCTAAAAGAAACCTGGAAAAAAACACAAAATAGATTCATAACCAGGTGCTCATATACATGTCATTAAACTTTGGTTTTCCACCTATTTAGACAGTCCATTTACCACCATACATTAAAACTTTCAGAAACAGCATTGTCTCTCTGTGGAAGATAGCCATACAAATCCCTAAAATTCACACTAAACATGTAAAAATAAAATCATTCAAAGATAGCCGCACAGAGCGTGAAAATACAGAAGCGTATCCGTGTTAGAAACTGTAACCTCTATCAAGTTCAGTTCAGAAGGTTTTCGGCAACTTGGGGTAATAAAACAGGAATGGAAAGTCAAGGATATAATTCTCGTACGGAAGATCACAGAATGCTGAATATTGATTGGGTTCACAGTCTCTAGTCTAGACCACAATGTTTAAACCAAAACATTATGTTAAAATCTGAATCCTCTATCATAACGGGGTTGGGAGTAACTCTTGTTACCGATATAGGATGGATCCCAATAATGCTTCCCTCCAAATATGAAACGATCTGTTAAAATCAATAGTCTCTCTACTGTGTTCACAAGTTTTTTGAATAAGGGGGCATAACTGAATATCGATATGGAGGTTGCGGAACCTTGATTAGTGATAGGGTTTGTCCTCTCTACTGCATTTACAAGGTTTTCAGAAAAGAGAGCATATAACTCTGGAACTGAAAGTTGCAGAACGCTAAATATCGATGTGGGTCGTCCTCTTATGACCACAATGCTTCACACCAAATTTGAAAAACATCCATCAAAAAACTCCACCCACGAGGTGAGAAAGTTAATGTTTAAGACCACGATGTGAATGAAACGGATATGCACAATGAAATGAAATAGAGCTTATCGTCAGACTTTTGTACTCCGAACTGGGCTATTGAGACAGGCATACGCCATACAGTGAGGGAAAGTTCGCACGGATAGCGGCTCTATGGCCTATACTCTTTTATCGAATTTTAACTATCAGGGGATCTTTTAGGTGCACGCCGATGTGTACATGGGACCTCGGTTTTTCGTCCTATCCAAACGACTAGACAGCTGTCCATGTAAGCCCCCCCCACGCGGGAAAATCTGGATGAGCTTTCTCGGCCAATGCAGGGATCGAACACCCAACCTGACCCCCATAACAGATATGCAAATGATAATACCGTAGCCGCCGTAAGCTACTTTGCCTATGAGACATACGTGATTTTTCACTCGTCTCTATCTATAATATTGCCTCGCTAAAAAGGCCATGTTGGCGGGAAGATTTTGAAACTGTACTAGATGTACTACATGTTGATTAATTCTCAGTTCAAACAATATTAAAGTAACTGGGCTAAGGTGGTGCTACAAACCATCTTCCTTGGTGTTCCGTTTGCCTCCTCCTATCTTAAACCCAAGTTGAAGTGCACGTGGTGAGTGGGAAGATAATCAATTTCAGATATGCCGACAAAAAATATGTCGCAATATCTTAATAATGTAAATATACCAACCAATCTCAATACTTTGGCGACTTAAGAAATCCCGAGATCTCGTCGTTTAGTGGCCCGTGTGTTTGTCATTTTAAGAACTTGTTGACATCACTGCAAAAAATATTTTGCAATGTTCGGAATATATCGCCATGTGCTATATCGACATACACTACGGTGAAATGGAATATGTTGAAAAAGCTTAAGAATGTTAATATATTATCGCGAAAGTGCGATCGTAGAACGGCATACAACATAGCGCCTTGATTCAATTAAATCAGCAAAATTCGTCTTTTCCAGGGTAAAATCATCGCAACGACTACAATATATTGACAAATAACCTTATAATTATCGCGGTATCTATCGCGCTATTGACCCCTATACGCTTCCATACTTTTGCTTTTGCGTCACACTGGTTGAGAACCACTGGAATATACGAAGATGCCATATTCGATGATAGCCACTGTAGATGGGTTTATTACAGTGCTACCGGAATGGCTTTAACAAATAGCGACTGTATTTCAATAGAGTGTCTATCATTACCGTATTAACGAGGTCATGTCCTGAAAATTACACCTTAAATTGTGATTTATCTTTTGTAAAAACTGTCATCGGGATAAGAATCCAGTATCAAAAGTAGTGAATAATAGTCACTTATCTTAATCAAACAGTCATTTAACAAATAGGAATTGTTTTAAGAAAATCCGTCAGAAAGTCTGGTTTATGGTCACATTTAGTGAGTCAATCTAATCAGTATCAATAGCGAAAAATTTCGTTGCTAAAAGGGTTATTCGTTGCCAATATTTTGTTTCCCATAATGACAAAAAGTAAACTGCTTTCATCAATATGTTAACTTTATTTAGGAAGTGAGCTCGTAAAATATACGTGTTCTTGCAGTTAGTGTATATAGCTCAGATGTGCTCCGGTGCTTTCTGTAGACGCAAGGGTTACACCACAGAACCAAAAGGTAGGTCGTGAAAACAAGATTAAGGTGCGGCTTTCCGTTAATTAGATTTTTGGGGTATTAAACTTTATCACCCAATAACACATTTGACAGTAGATATCGCTTGTATGATAAATTACATAATCTACTTTACATGAATTTGATTGGTCAATCAAAAAGGAACTACTTTCTTTTATTTTAAAGAAACCACTTTTTTAAAATAAAAAGTTACTTCTTTTTTATTTAATTGACCTTGGAACGAAATACTGGATCAATATATAGGACTTTGCAACAGCTAAACTGCTGTCAAAAAACTGATGTATCACTACGCTGTAATGTATTTAGATTCAGTAAAAGTGAAATCTATACCAAAGAATTATATTTATTTATTTGTGCATGTAAGAAAGGATTGGGTGATAAATGAAATCTCCAACTCATGTTTTTTGACATAAAAAAATATCAACACTCGTTGATAAAGTAAAAAAAAAACTCGGCAGAGCCTCGTTTTTTCACTTTATCAACTTGTGTTGATATTTTTTGATATCAAAAAACACTCGTAGGATATATCGACCAATAATTCGTTTACAGATACATTGACTCGAAACAATTTATCAGGTGGTTATTACCGATACTAAATATGGCATATTTATTGGTATATTATGGACAATTAGACACCCAACTTTACTAGAAAAATAGTGGATTACCCGAAAAACACCCATGTGGCAAGCACTGGGCAAAAACGGTCAGGAACATTGATGAGTGTCAACGTACAAAAGACTGTGCAATTAAACGGCGGAAAAAGAAGTTGACAGAAAATGATTAAGAATTTACATAGACCCCAATATGTATGGAAAATGCACAGTAAGTAATACAAAAAGGACCCTCCCTCAAAGAAGTGAGGTGAGAGAATGGCCTCTTAACATCAGTTTTTTATAGTTTGAGATATCTCTCCGCATATACAAAGGTTTGAGAGGGATCCGAAACAAATATTTAATAGATTGGTTAGTTTGAATATGTTTTAAGTCTAAATATATCAAATCACATGCAGTCTGTATGCGGGAAAGTATCTTTAACTTCATGTATACATCATGAGAAGCTATGTAAAGAACGTGGTCACTGTCGTCAACCGTGGTGTCTTCTCATTTTCATTCAGCTGCCATTGTTTAAATGTTATCCTTGCTAATTTGACCGACCACAATGTCCTCCTATTACTTTTCATTAATATTACCAGTTCCCATGGGGCGGTAACAAGCGACAGCTGTTAAGTGGGTAGCGTGTTATTTTCGCTTTACTAACTATTGGTCGTAGATCAATGATTATCTGTCCTGGGTCGATCAATACAGTTTTCTATTGTTTTGGCACACATTTGACGCTTAAATGTCGCCATCTAGTGAAATCGCGCCGTAAAGGAATTCTTCTCGGCTTATCTTACCATTCACTGATGCATGAACTGTAGATGTTCAATCACCTTACTCTACCTAATTAATTTATACAGTGATTATAAGACGATTTTATGTGAAGGATTGATCAGAATTTTTTTTTATATTAATAAATTTTCTGAAGTACTGGATTTTGTCAAGATTTACTGCATGAATTCACAACCGGGGTCGTGCATCATGCAGAGGGGGTCTTGCGAGGACAGTGAATATATCCACATTTAGGTGTTGATAGTTATGGAATAAGTGGTTTATTCAAGTTACATTATGGGAGATTAGATAGCGAGCTGACAGTTCTCGCGATAATAGGTAAAACTAGATAATGTAAAAGGGAATTTGCTGAAAATGTCAAATTGATCCACTGTGGATGAGAATTAGCGTTTGGATTTTCGGCACAGCCTCGATCATCATTACTAATGTTGATACGATAAAAAAAATATAGTCTCATTTCGTGATGAATTCATGATTGAAAGTTGAGCAGCAAATCGGAACCTAATAGAGTAAATATCGCAGGCTAGAGTTGATTATGGCGTGCGTTAAGTTAATTAATGTCTAATTGATAATTTAGATAGAGTTTCACGCCTAAGGAAAGACAAGCAATAGGCATATTTAGCTCTTTCATAATGTATGTTAAACACGTTATTAGCTTCATAAAGACGAGTTATTCCGTAAATGTTTAATTGCCAAAATGAAACCCAAATCTTATCATTGTTGTTGCTATTTTGTGTTTGTAATTTTTAGTCGGTGAACATTTTCATGTAGACGTATATTGTCGCTCCTGTTCGTCCGGAAGTCAGTCCCCCATTTGTTTGTGACACTCCACAGATCACAATTCTTATCAGATTTTGACGAACGTTGCAAGTTTATCTCCAAGAACTCTCGATTTCTTTCCATATTGGCATGTATCTGATCGAAACTTCATGGCCCCTGATATTTGCGCATATCAGGTCGTAACTTCCTGATTTGTGGCCCCTGATTGTACAACAAAATCACGTTTTAAGCTTGTGGCTCCTCTAGAGGTTACAATTAATATCTGATGTAAATAAAAACCGTTCGAACATATCACCGTAATCTCGATTAAATTCGAATTTCGTGAAAATAAGATCAAAAATACCGAGCAAAATGGCCCCACCATTATGTTCACAATTTTGACCCGATTTTGATGAAACTTGAAATGCATGTGTATAACCGAAGTTAACAGGTTACAAGTTTTATACGATTCTCGAAAAAATTTTGTTTAATATTATATCACCGCTACACCCTAACGATGGTAGAGTTCGAATTCGTCAAAATCGGACCAAAACAGCCAGACAAAAGACCGCCCCTCGTATAAGCAAATATATGGTATATCAAAGTCGTGGACCTTCTAGAGGCCACAATAATGTTGATCCGATCACAAAGATCTGACCCCAACTGTCGGACAAAATGGTCACTCGCTACTCTAAAAATTAAAATTTTTATCCGATTTTGATGAAACTTGACTTGTATTATTATAATCGAACGTTCTTGATTTCTTTCGATATTTGCGCATGTCGGACCCGTAACTTCTTAGACTATTGCCCTGGTAAACTTGTACGAAAAATCACGTCACGATTGATATTCATGCAGACCATAACTTCCTTGTACGCAAAATAGCTTTTTTTAAGTTGTTCTCTATCCATCTCTTGCAAAATGTGGGCATATTTTGCCTGGCAACCATTGATTAAACTAGGAATAGATGGTGTGTTATTGACTGGTGTTACGCTATTTGTGTGCTACAGGTAACTAGACGATTGTTTTATAACTAAGAACGGTTGAAAGGCAAGGGGCTGGAGGGAATATATTGGTAATTATTTTATCGCCCAATTCATTAATTAGTGCGAGAGATAAATCAGGATATTGTTATCGATAGTTACTGATATCATATTAATTTAGAAAGGTATGATGAACCGGGAGATAATAGTCTTTGAAAACATCAATAACTGAATGAGTTACATAAAACGCATCCTTAGACTTACTGGAAAATGTAATCTACCTAATCGATCTGTACATTTTTATAACAAGTTTTGTTTGTTTTGCGAATTATTATGTCAGAATACAAGATAATTATTCTTCAACCATGTTATATAATGTATTCTTTCGTTTTGTTATTTTTTATTTTAAAAAGTTAAATGTTGGTTTTGCCAGGTAATTCGCCCCTACCTATCGCGTTTTAGGCATTTTCTCATTCTTTCGTTGGTTTATTGTTTATCTTCAGATTGTCTGGGACATGTATACATCATTTGTATAGTAGATTTGATTATTATGGTATAATTGTAGGAATTCTAAGACAAGTTTTGGAATATCTCGAAGGTATTATGCACTGTACTACGTGTTCATTGTTTGTTTTGAGAATACTCTATTTCGTCTCAACAGTGTAAAATTAGGTTGGTATATCTGGAACTTGCATTGTTACCTGATTACATTTTCCCCCAGCTTTTGGGAATTACGTACTGTAAAAACACACATATATATATATATATATATTTGAAATCCCTACATTTTGTTAATTTAATGAAAATATCCGTAAAAGCTGTGATTTGAGACAAATAACTCATATCCTTTGCACAAAATCTGTTGTTTTAGTTTCTTTCTGTCTTTGGACAGAAACGTCGGTACATTGGAATACTTTACAGTGTATTCTGTTTATCAACAATATAAATTGTATTATTAATCAAAAGACCTGTAATATTCCAGAATAACTTGTACTAACCACATATTCTGTCAATTATACTGTTGGATTTAGTTAACACATGCGCGCTAAACATACGAGTAATTTATCTCAAATTAAAGACATATTTTTGTGAAATTACGGATTTCTCTCAATTAACATAAAGTAAGGATTTAAAATATAGATATGATTTACAATATATATTAGTATGTTTTCCGTCGCTGATAATACATTTAGAATCGCGACTGTCAGGGAATTAAAAACATCTTTAAAATTCATAAGAACAAGATATGATATAGATCAAGACAGAGAAAGAAAGAAACGGTCGATATATCTACTTTCAAACAATTTATATTTCTGGAATTTAACAAATTAGATTATTGTTTTTTAAACTCCTCATTTTACCTCCAACATTGATAATAGTCAACCAACGAAGTGTGTTCTAGTACCAAGTAGTCTGTTTAATATTATGGACAAAATCATGTTCAAGGTTGACGGATCTAATGAATTTTCAATCCAATAGAATGGCAGATTACCCGTTGGCCTTGTTATGTCATACTCGCCGCTTTGTACCATGTGTTAAGATAAATGTAAAAAGCTCAGTAATATAACATACATTATCTAGATTAAATCTCGTGAATAACAGTAATATAAATGAAAACACACATCTTTTGTCTGGAAATATGTGAAGGCGGAAGTATTCAAATACTAAATTAAGAGTGGTCTTTTAACACATTTTCTCTCGTACTTGATGTGTATATAGACCAGAGTTCGCGTTAGGGATATGTTAATAGATTATGCTTTAATTACACCAAGGTGATTAATACTAAGTCAAATGATTTGCTACTTGTGTTTTATTCCAAAGACTTTGGCATCGACTAATAGATCTGACACATTACGTCGTTTGTCATGTACGCTATTAATTAGTAACTGTTTATAGTTAAAACTAAATTGGATTAAGCTACTTGCATAGGTCACTAACTTAATGAGACCAGGTCATAACTAAAGCATTCAAGATTTCGTAAGAACGACGAATAACATTGAAATTTGTTGAACATCAACAGGCTTCTTCCTTTCAATAAGATAGATAACCACATTAAATTTTACACAGATTAGAGGGGATCCTTAAATAACTTCAAAATGGATCGAATCTATAAGTTGCGAAAAAGATTTGTGATAAAGATATTACGATAGACAGCCAATATACAATGTTAACAGGTTTTCCCAACAAAGGAACATAACGCTCTGGAGGTGGATGTCGAAAATATTTTGAATCCAAAAACCTTCTTCATTTCACTAAACGAGACAGCACAATCAATATTAACAAGGCACCAATGAGGCTAACGCCTCATACCCCATTTCACAAATATATAGAACATATATTAATTAATTACAAATAGATCTATTTGTAAATCATCAAGCAATGAATCGTAACGGGAGCAGAAATTGCTTATCCTTGAATATAGTTCATGTTATGTGTTTCAGGCCATACACCGAATTGTTCATCTCTGCCTTGCCGCAAAATTTGCGCATCGTTCCAGCCAGCCAAGGCATTCACCTTCTAAACACCTACACAATCACTGAATTTAGTCAAGGTATTGATGTAATGACACACCAATTGCACTCGATTAAAATCAATATTACTACCTTTCTCCAAAGTCTCGGCTAATGATGTTGCTTATTAGGAACCCCTATTATCGAATTCCATCACTCCACTAGAATCAAAAGTTATCGTGTTCCAAAGCACTGACCTGTCAAACTGCATATTCATGCTTTGTCTATGCAGGCATGCTCATCTTCGAAATCCATCAGTGAATTCACCTAATAAACACCTAATATGTTCCCGAGAAGTGTGACGGACCGACCGGCGAACATAGTGACAACATACATTCAAGTAGTCCCGTGTTTCTACTAAAGTCGGGAGGGGGGCAAAACGTGTGTGTTATTATAGCCTCTAACATATTAGCAAGTAATTGGAACTATTGACGGGCGGGCGGACGGACAAGGATGACGGCAAGGCAACATACGTACACGTTAAAATGTGGTTGTATGAAAAGGCTAGAATACACCTAACATTCGTAGTCGTATTTCATTCAATCAAGTAGTGTAACTATTTCCACAAGTCACACGTTCCTTGTCCAACCCTAATTAAATTGTTATAGTTTAGTGCCAACGCTTCAGGATTTAAATGAGAATGCAAAACTAATTCCAAATATCGCCCTTGTTCCATTATCGTGTATTCATGCGCCGTAACGAATAAAAAGCGGAGTTATTGGTTAACGACACAACTAGGCGGTTGTTTAATAATAAACTAAATAAAACCACCAGCATTAAGGTATTGATTCGGGACCGAGAACATATTATCAATTATATAAACTGCATGCTATATAATATCACTGCAAATGGATAAATACTTGCTTACAATGAATAATGGCCACTCCGAATGTTTTTAATCGTTTTAACACCCAAGAGACGTCTGTAATTTATGTCTCTCACGTGGGCGCTGCCACGAAAGACATGCGCGAGTGACGAGGACGTCGTCTCATCTCATCATCATATATAGATAAACCAAGTCTCTTCAATTCTCGTGAACACCGTTACTCGCGCTGCCCAGCATCTCCCTATTCCATTCTAGTAAAGGAATTCCAGAACCAAAAACGAAGAAACAAGCAGCGTGTAGTAGTTGGACTGTGAAATTAAGACTCGGAAAACGGAGTGTGGAAAGAAAGCAGTGATATTTATTTATTTTTCTTTTTTCTTTCAAAAATACGGGACTTGCAGAAATTGAGAGGTAAGGATACGTATTAAAAGTAAATCAACCCACAACTTTTTTTAAGCCCTTCAAACGTTTACTAAAAGTTTATTTCCGTTTTCTTTAAACACTGACATATTTTGTTTCATCTAATATCACGAAATAAATATTGCGATGCTTTTCTTTTTAGCAATATATTATACATAAATATCTAGAACCAATTTTACGCACTTTTCATTCCTTCCGTTTGTGTAACACTAAATGTACAGTACCATTGATTTTGTATTGTCATTTCATATTTTTTAACCGACAAACGGTTAATAATAGATGTTTATAATTAAATTAACATTCGTAGACACCAGATACATCAATTAAGGCCATATTTTTTCTGTACTTTGAACTTCGACCTTTCTGTTGCCAACTTCCAATTTTACAAACCGAGGAAACTCGATTTCTTTGAAAATAGCACATTTCTGAAAGGAGCACCACAACTAAGATATCTGATATTCACATAAATAATTCAGAGGATTTTGAATGTCCAATTTATTATTTCTCAAGGTAATTAAATACAAAGGATATAATACATTGATACAATTAGACATTGTTAATTATTTTCAATGGAATTAAACAGTTCAATCAACTGGATAGTAATCCATTTTTAAGACTTTTGACATGCGATAGTGTTTTCCGAAAGTGTTACCTTGAAATAATCTGTGTACCTTTGATGATGAATTATGCCCATGACGCTAGTATAGCACAAGGAAATATAAATTTATTTTTGAAACAACAATTGCACGTCTTCATTGATTACGATGCTTACTTTTGAATTCCGGGATAGATTTCTAATTAATTTTTGTATAATAGCTGATTGGAGACTAACTGTAAAATATACTTTGAGAGTTACAGATTTGTTTCTAGAGCTCATATAAAGAGATATTTATCTGAAACTATAATAATTGTAATAGACACGAAAAACTAAATTGCCTAATATTGGCACAATATTATTTCAAAGATATATTAAACAGATTTATTATTGCACAGTCTCGACCACTAGACTGTTTTCGGTTGCGTAAGTCATACGTTGCCGGGTAATGTCAGCGCTCTATCATTCATCGTCTTCAAAGTGTACTGTATAATGACCGATTTAGTGTGGTAGCGAGCGTTAAATAATGTTATTTACATGCACAGTCTGTGAAGTATCTCCAAAGATGCATGTAACAAATATTGAATGAAATGAAATAAGGTTTAACGTCCTAAATTTTTTGCATCAACAAGGCTAATACACTGTGCCATGAGAGACATTTTACTCTTCGTTGAATTCCAACCACCAAGGACTCTTTTCCATGCACGTTAACGGGTACGCTAGTGGACTTCGTTCGTTTTGGCCCATCTGGACGCATAGACGCATTTTCGTTGTGAGGTTCGCCGCCGTACCACCGACAAGGGAGAAACCGGGGTTGCACACAGGAACTCCTGGTTATTGTGCAAGCGTCTTACTGAGTCATTATGGCTCAACATATAGTTACTGGTAGTTCGGATATGTTCTCCAAATTGATTATTGCATATTTAGGATTGCGACATTCGACAACATATCTTTCATTGAAATTCATATACATATATTTTAGAACCATTGTATAGGATTATTTTAAAGACGCATTAAATATAAATCACAACATACCAGTATTGGAAATAATACAGTGGTAAATGTATATCCAGGACGTTTAGGCTTAAAAAGCATAACAATCTAATTACACAGTTTAAACTCGAGAACTATCGATTTCTTAATAATGTTGGGTTTTACTTCCATTCTGTGAAATTTATTGCAATATAAGTTCATTTGCATGTAATGCAACCCCATGCTATACAATATGTAGAGGTTTTTCTGAATACGAGGTCCAGTAATAAGATACCCAGGACACTACTCCACATCCGTGCTAGTAATACCAATATATTCACCATCAAGATATTAGAATTGCCGTTAAATCCAGTTCAGTGATAATATAGACCAATAACCTCGATCCCAAGGGAATGGGGGTTGTGTTTTATTTCTAAATCTGCAACCGATATGTTTATAAAGGTACGATGCATTTTAACACGTACATGAAACTTTAGCATTTCATAAGGAATAGCAGCCCCTGGAGGAACACTTCTGAATTATTGTGGTGAACTAAAACCTGAACTATAATATCCACGCACATATTATTCAATTGATGATATTCGACAAATACAAAACGAAGTCTTCGAAGCATCAAATTTGAAAAGGCAATTAAGGTGACCAGAACAATTATTACCTAGGTATATTACAGATAGTTGTGTTTTACTTTCTGTTTACCTTCGGGTCAAATTTAGGGAAACCTGGTTTTGACTGAAACGATTGGTTTTTTTCTGTTGGTAGACCGACGTTTCATGTGAAGAGGTTAAATAGGTTCAAATATGTCATTGAGTTACTATTTCCACAATCAGCCTGTGTCACCCATTTTAACGCCTGTGATATTTTGCCCATGATCGTATAATAGTGAGTTGAGAACCTTTTGAGCAAAAGACATAGAAATAATTATGTTTTGACTTTCTTAGAAAATATGAAATTGGAACTTGAAATTAACGCACGGGTTTCTGAATAAAGCTAGTAATGACACAACGTAGGGTTACTCACTATATTATTGAATTGTATTTAACACACATGTATTGAGAATTTGGTCAAATTTAAAAATACTTGTTGATGTTTCACTAGTCACATTGTGGTTTTATTCAGCATCACGTTTCTCAGCAGCTATTGACGGGATTAAACGGTGTATATAACATAGAAGCCCTAAAAAGCTTTAAACAGTTATGTTGCGTCGCACAATAGATTTCAATTTATATAATTCAATCCAAGAGTTGTATTTATCGGATTGAAAAACGTTGGGATCTATTGTTGTTGGGATTTCTTTAAAGTAACTCTCATGTGTGATTGTGCATGCTGTACGCGAAGCCATTTCCATCATATATCTTATATGTAAAAAATATTAAGAATCGTTGCAATTGGTCGATATATCAACTCTGTGTATCCAGGTTCAAGTTTGGCTTGTTTTACTATATACAATGTTCGATTCAGTGGTATGAAATGCAAAGCCAGCCAAGACCGTTCAAATATATTTCATGGCAAAGATGGGACTGTTATCATTACTTTATTTGTCTACGAGAGATAAAGATGAGGGTGTGAAATCAATGTAGTCTTAAAATAACGATAACTTATTGATCGATTTGGTAGATTTTCGGACGAATATTTTGTTTAATAAAAATATGGCCCATTGTGGGTCATCTTAAACCTTCATTCTGGCAAATTAGGTATTAAAATAGGGACAAAAATAGATCAAGGTTACTGCTGTGTTAAAGGGCCTCAAACACTTCCCCAATATTATCCAACATTACAAATACGAATGATTGGCCCATTTCAATAACCAATAATAAAATCAGTCGACGACGTAGTGTACTCGTTCCTTTTGGGCGCCATTCGTAACCCGGCAACCCCTCACAACATTACTGAAATGGCAAATGGTACTCCTGATGTAGATTTGCCTAACCAGACGCGAGTGACCGCAATTCAGTTTGGACTGCTCAAGTATTTTGACGAATGGAACGGATTAAGAATTACCATAACAAAATTATAAAGTAAGTGTCAATCAGTTTACGTACATTCATGTTGCATTAATATGAGCTTTTGGGCCCATTTACATTTTCTAGGATGGGAGATTTAGGTCCCTTAATGCAATGATTGTGAACATATAGAAATGGTTTTCGATGCGAGATACTGATTATAGGGTTATCTGGAATTCTTGATTGAATTACGTCCATGCTCTTTCTTCGGTTGAATTTGTTAGAAATATAAAGCCTGTAAATTAAAAAATATTGCGATTTTCATATAAAATTATAGAACACGAAAGCCCTAACAAACAAAAGAAAATAAGTGACTTACTTCATAGATAGCTTTCTCCTGTCAATATTTCTGGGTGGAATTTCTATAAAAGGAATACGTTTGTGTATTTTTGTCTTTGTCAAAGTAGAAATAGTCTTTTTTCAAATTAATAACAAGTGTTGGGGTGGTATAGGAGGTTGAGAATACAAATTAAATTTTTATGATAAAAATACATCTAAACAATTCTCCCTTTGAATCAGGTAAAGGTTACTTTATATTTAACCACAGATAGCTTCCTTAATTTATTTACCCCATATCTGAGTTGATAAGAGAGAATCAGTCAATGGTTCCATAAATACATTTCGAACTTTTATGATTAAATCAATTAGAAACCCATATTTCTAACAATTTACTGACACAGCAACTAATTCACTACTTTAAATATTTAAAAGGCGATATCAATTTTTGTGAAGTCGGAGTCAAAGGGACACCTGCAAGATAAAACAGACTGGCCGCAATTCGTGAATTAAAAAAGATCGAAACATTTACTATCGTGGCACGCGTGAGGAGAACAACAGATACTGGCCTATTTAATATAAAATGATTTTATATCTTATCGCTGGTAAAGAATTCCCTGGCTGCATTTATTATTTATATTTTATTACCTGCATTATTTTGTTTATGCCACCCTGATCGATGACAGAATTTAGGTATATCATCGTGTATGTATTCGAGAATAAAGCTCTTTGTTCCAACAAAGAACATCACATTGTTTGATATCACTTAATACGTCTGTACTTATTCTGGTGTGACCAATGATGGTCAAAGGTTACACGGACCCTTTCAGATGAATGCTCTTCATTACATTAATACTTATTGGACATACCGTTATTTCATTAATGATATACGAATTGGATCATAATAAACCAATGGGCTATTTACTTAATTATAGATACCGTGTATGAATGTTAACATAACATTAATTGATAAAAAAGGAAGTTTGGGATTTTATTTTTTCCCGTAAACTATATGTAGTGGTTAATAATAATCTCGGAGGTTTTTGGATATAGTTTCGAACATACATCTTCTGAGAGTCTAATGTAACAATTTTTTGTATTCTATGGAATTATCAAAGAGCTGAAAATCAACCATGTATCTCGTAATACATGAGGACTAGCAGCATACCCAGCTTCGCTCGGGCCCAAATTCGCTAGCGGCCACAATCGTCCGTGGCTCAAATTCGCCCAGGGCCCAATTTCGGTTTGAAACATTCACTGGGTCCTGCCCTCTACTCCAGTCAGTAATGTAAGGACCCGCAGGATATCCGGCTTCGCTCGGGTTCATATTCATCCGAGACTCAAAGTTATCAAAGGCTCAAATTCGGCTTAAAACATTCACTGGGTCATGCTGGTTAATTTGATACCACATAATGTGGGTGTGAATCTCAGCGACGAAGTGTGATGGGCGAACACACACATCTGTGATTTTATTTAAATAGATAACTCGTGTTTTCTCTTTTGCGTCACTTCCCGTATCTTCAAATCTTTGTTACGGATCAACCATAGCACATACCTAGCTATGTGTTAAAATTATATTTGGAATGTGTTTTTAAACCCGTTTTTTCACAAATGTAATATCGACATTGTCCTTAAATAGTTTACTCTCACTACCCTACTTGTTCAAGTGTTTACCTTAATAGAAATGAGTCTTGAGTTAGTCCAATGGTAACTGACCCGGAAACCTCTGGAAGAAATTGACACCAGAAGCAGTCACTAAACCCCAATGGTTTTAAGAAATTGCAGTGTGATAATTTCTGAAAATGTTTGTCTGAAATTTGGTCTTTCGATCCCAATATTTTAATATTTTTATTTTACCACAGACGCGCGGTTCAACAATCTATCTACAATGGACTATCGGGCGATAACTGCTGAATAATTAAAATAGCTCCCATTAGGTTGAAATTAGATTGTGCCACTACAGCTGAATGTTGAATGAACAAATTTGAGTTATTTGGTAAAAATCGGCGTTTCAGTGTGATAAATCTTTTAACCTTTTTCTTTATCAATGAATTTATTATAACCAATAATTTTTGTTGTTGGTGATTTATGTGTGATGTTTGCTCTCCCATTTTAAAAGAAATGAAATGGGGTTTAACGTCCTACTCTTTTGCATATTTTTAAAGAAAAAGAGGACCATGCGAGTTGGGTCTTCGACCACCATCTCATAAAATTGTGCATTTTTAAGCAAAACTTTTTAATGGGTCCAAATATTATTTACAATAAACTTTTTATACTTAAATACTTAAAGATACATTTTTTAAGATTTAGATAAAGAACTAGCCATTCTTGCTATAATAGTTCGAAAGTATATAATGTAAAATTAATTTGAAAATTTCATTCAAATTACACTATTGCAAGCGAAGATAATAGACTTTGAAGTTTTGACGGACGTGTGCGATAATTTCAACCACCGTCCTGGTTGATCGAAGCTAAGACTTGTTCCTCCATATTTGATTAAATCAAACTATCGCCCGAACCGTTTTAATCTAATAAATATCGGAGAAATCTGAAGTCATCGAGAGTTGATTAAGGCCTGGATTAGTTAATTTATGCCTAATTAATACTTTAGAAAATATTTCAGGCTTAAAGAAAGACCTGCAATAGGCAGATGTAGCTCTTGCAAAATGCATGTTTAAACTTGTAAAAATCATATCTTGTGGGCGGTGCTATTTTAAATGAGGAATTCAATCTAATTACACAGCACTTCCTTCAGAAACTTTTATGGAGTTTGCATTTGTACTCAGTTTGCGTGTAAATGAATAAATATGACTTCAGAATCTGCAAGGATAAACACCATTTAAACTAAAAGACTCGTTAATGCGATATTTGAATTAACGGCTCTTAGCTGTGACATAACCAAGCACCTTGCCGGAAATAAAGAAGTAATTTATCAATATGAAGTGATGCTGTTACCCCCGTGGCAAAACACGTAATGCAGCAGATATGTTGGATTGATTCGTCTGTAAGGATATTTTGTCACATTTGCCGTATCGTGGCGTCAATTATTGACTTCGTCTTCAACCAACTAAGCCATATTTAATACGTACGCAATAAACCAGATGTAAATTCACGATTGTTGTCATGTACCTTCTGACAACCGGATATCTTTAAAGTAATTCCCAAAAGCGATGTTCGCCTTCGCGATAGGAAAAGTGAGAAGCCATTTTAATCGGCAAAAGAGCTTCCGTTCATCCATTTACAAACTTATTAAACTTGGATCTTTATTTTGTTTTGTTTTTTACACGTGTATTTGTTTGCCCGCACACACTGAGGAACTAGCATCCTTATTGTGATAGTTCTGTGTTTGACACTGGTTTAATCAACTATCGCTTCGTTCAATGCACACTTACCAAGTCAAGCCAAATTTGGCTATACGAGAGGTTGTACAGCAGGAGCCCAGGGGGTTAACCTAGCTGAAAATTGTACCAATTGTTTCATTTATTGTCTCAATGCATGTATATCTGGTATCATAAAAATGTAAGTCCGCCGGGTTTCTGGTGGTGGGTGTGGTATTCCACGCCAAAATGCGATACCTCTCAACTAGTCTAGATTAGCTCAAAAGTGTACTACATGAAATTCACACAGCAGTGTACCGTACATCTTCAGGCATCGCAAAAACACTCTGACAGACATTTCTAGTGGTGGGGTACCCCTGACAGAGCTATGGAATTACTAGACATTTGTAGTATTAGAGTATCCCTGGCGAGAGTTATCTAATTTCCAATCAACAGCTAGGCTGGATTAGCTGAAATCTGTACCACCTAAAACAACCTTGGCGTTGTTCAGAACCACAACAGGAGTCCTGAATGACCGTTGCCAGACAGATTGTGCGGTGGGTTGAGCTAATCTAGACTAGTTGAGGGGTATCGCATTTTGGGCGAGGAATACCACACCCACCGCCAGAAGCCCGACAGACTTACATTTTGATGATACCAGACATACATGTATCGATAACATGTAGAAGAAAATTGGTACCCCCTGGGCTCCGGGCTATTGTGCCGCCTGAGAACATGTTATGGACGCCCACTAAGCAGGGTATTCAGCACATTTCACTTAACATTTGAGGAGTTCACATAGCTAACAAACTTACGTTGTATTTGAGCTGAAATATTTATAATTTGACTAATTCGTCTGTTCACGGCTTCATAATTATGGTGATTTGATAATTCTGCGTTCTTTGCTTTATACAAATTTTGGAATGCTCCCAAGGTTTTTTTAAAGTTGTCAGTCTGAAAAGCCCAGCAAAAAAATATATCAGCCTATTTGGGACAATCTGAATGTGCATATTATGACCTATGTTGCACTGAAATAACACTTTGTCATAAATGTGTTGTATCACGTTAAAGTGTTAAAGTTTTTGTATTGCGGAAAGTGATGGGAGTTTTTCTGCAACTACTTCAGAGAAACATTGACAAGTTTGGTAAATAAAATTCGTGTTTGATCGGTTGACAGTCATTCTGCCTTCACTAGGAGATAAATCAAATGTTACTAATCAAATTAGTGTCTATTGTTCCTGAGTTGGGATTTTCAAGCTGTCTCTTGGCGGCTCGAAATGAAATTAATATGAGAACGAGAAATGGTACAATCCCATAGGAATTGTATGAACAGTGCAGAGTATGGCCGTGGTGTTTATGTATTGAGGTCGGATACCGAGTCCACTTTCCTTTGATTTCAAGAATAAGATTACAAGATTTCTTCTACTTCCCAGACAAATTACTTTTCTTGCCTTGATTTAAAGCCATGCTAACGATGAAAAGTGAGACTTGTCAACATTATTAATAAGATTAGGTTCACCTTATACTGTTTAAGAGTGATTGAATGTCCTGTCCATTGAGGAAAAAAGGTTTTATTCTTGGCAGTTGAACGGAAATGAACATAAACACACTCTCGGCGTTAAAAGTGCGGCATTTTAGATTATATTATATACTTACACTAAATAATATTATAAATTATTAGCTATACAAACATAATACACGAAGAGTGGTAGGTAGCCACGCCTACATAAGGTTGTGCGAAATGAGAGCAGGCAATAAACGACCAAAGTTGGGGATGGGTTTGAGGTAGCTTTTTATGGCGATAGTAGCCGCTTGCTGAATCTAGAACCATGGGTAGTTTTAAAGCTATACTTGTCACCAAGTCATGGACCAAAGCTCTGTCAAATTTCGACAAATCATGTTCAAATTTCATCTTCTCTGAGATATCTAGGTTTTCAAATTTCATTGCAACTGGAGGTAAAATCTAGACTATCGCGTTCACAAACTATTTTTGATCAGATCAAGGACAGTAACTCGTTTGAAAATAATCTGCGATAAAGGGACAACACATTAGATATTTTAAGAGCAACTTTGGTCATACATTTTAAGGATTGCAATTCCTGGCTTTACGGCGGCTCCGTGTATATAAGATCCCGAAACCTACAAGATCGGGCAACGGTCACTGTCCATGGGCTGTAGTTATTTTATTTGTCTAATGTTGATTATTTAATTCACAGTTTTCAGTCTATAAGGGATGTAGCTTTTCGATCAGTCTTGTACGACATCTGTAAAGACCGCAACGTATACTTTTAGTTTAGTGCTTTTAACCTAATTACGTAACGGTAAACAGCTGTCCATGTAACAATACACCAATTTAATGGAACTATTGTTTCTAACTGCAATGGTGACAAATTATAAGTATTTACACTGGAATTGTCTATTATTAGAGATAATTAAGCATCCAGGACAGCTATTCTCAAGGGTTCGCGTTTGATCCTAGACTTGGACGTAGAAGAGTTAGATAAGCACTAGAATTGAGTTACCACCCTCCCCTCGGTATTCGTTGGTTGGCTCCGTGCCGACTGATTGTAACCAGGACGTCATGGCATGTCGATTCTGTTAACAAATTACCAATAAAAGGTGAAATCGGATATTAGTAGCTATGAAATATTAACTAATATTTTATGCCAAACTTTATATCAGGCTATAGAATTGGATAAAGCAATTTTCCTCTGTCCAAATTTTCCAATTATTGAACAACCATTCAGTGCCATAATCTCGTAGAGAGCTATAAATGATTAATATTAAGACATGAATATAGTTTTCTATATTCAGATATAAAACTCACTTGTTTCAGAAACAAGTAAGTTTATTATTGATTGGTCCGCTAAACATTTCAATCTGCATAATTTAAATGATCTAAAAGACCGATTCCATTACTTTCCATGACACAGAATATGATTCACTTGTCTTGGATCTGTATTTACATGAATATTATGTCATATACATATTTACAATAGTCAATATACTTCTTAATTTAATAATGTTGTTAATGGTCGAGAAAGCACCCGGATTTTTCCGGTTAGCCTAATTGTTTGGATGGTACAAAAAACATCCGGTACAATTGTTGCCTCTTAGCATAAAGCATAGCGTATACAAGTCCTTATTAACACGGAAGTTGTGTAATGGTGAAAATGAAATGATGTATTATTATAATAATGTATGTACTAAAAAATGGTGGTGTTACAATTTGCATCCAAATCAACAACAAAATAAATACTTTTAAACAGGAATTATGTCACCAAAACGAAACAATAATACCCCGTTATTGCGACGATACCTTATACTCAAACTTCATAAACAAATTGGTTGATGTTTAAAAGACGTTCTTGCAATGCCAACATGACGGAAAGTCTGCAGTCTAATTACAATATAAGATCATTCGTCCGCGGTTGGTTTTCTCTACGTAAGGTATAAACTGCTCCTTTGACATTTATATGTTCTCTTTGAAGTCCGATTTGAACCAGTGTGATGGGCTAAAAACCATTATTGTCATTATTGTGAATGATCATTTGAATACAAACTTCTTCAAAATTTTATTAAACAATTCTGTTGTGTAAATGTAAACGACATGAAACGAAATAGAGGCGAGCGTAGTCCGAACGTTGCGGATTTATGAGATGGAATCAATTTACAAAACTATTACGCCATCAGCAAGTGCATTTTTACGCTGTTTTGTCAATAGCAGGGCACTACTTCAGCAGCAGCATTTCGCTCCTTTAGAAAAAAAAACCCATCCACTTAGTGGACATGAGCGCTTAGTGGCCACTAGCTTTGAATCCGTATTGGCACTGGGTGTATTTGTGAGACTCAGACATTAAAGTGTTAATATAAGTTGTGGGGATTCATTTCAATTTCCTGGCTTGTACAAGTGCATTTCTTGTCGCTGCGGATTGAATTCTCTTTAATATTATTTTATGGAAGTCTTTATCAAGCGAAAATAATACATTTTGTTCAAGAAGAATCAATTTTATATATAGGTTAGTTTGAATAGCATGGCGCGTGGTTATTACGTCATTAGATATTCAACCAATACGTCAAAAACTGCGATCAAATACCATTATATTAACTAATTAAACGGCCATGTGATCAGGTCGCGTCCCCTAAGGGGATCATTTGAAGGATGGCGAGGTCAGTGTTTGGCAATATCATCAAACAAGAAGATAGAACACTCGTTACCACAATAAATACACATCGTCGATAAGCTGACAAACATCAAAAGGTGAAGCCATGATAGAAAGCCACGGGTTAAAATGGCGAAGCCCTGCTATGTTGGTCAGGATGTTTGAATATCTAAGGCTCTAGACTGTTACACAGTGTGTCTATAAGGTATCCATAGCATATCAGTCGGATCGCGTTTTAAGTTGTCTTTCACAGATGTTTGTTCATCTTTTTCTGGCTATATTGTCGGCCATTTTGTCCATTACAATGGTACCGCCGCTAGTCATGTAACCAGGTTTGTTTACATTGGTAATGATACAGATGGAATTAAGGCGTCTTGGATGACATTTCCAGATAACATTCTACGAACAGGTATTACACTCCAGAAATATCCGATATTACTAATTATAGTTCCATTGCAGTGAATTAAAGAAATATCATAACATCATTGTTAATTAACCTCTTCATTCCGTGAGTTTTGTTTTAGCTACCAGACATATTGTTCATCGACTGCATGTTATATTTGCGGAAGAACTAATTATAACGTAATTATGTGACACACCCTTCATGCATATCTAAATAAAACCTAGTATATTGTTGTTCGAATGGGCTGTATTATGCACTGTATAACACCCTGGTATATCACACGCATTGCCTTAATACACACTTTTACACGCCGTCACATCGGTACGGCACCCTTACTGCGCTGCTGCGACCAGAAATGAAACAAGGTCGCCGGCTAATGTGAACATCACCTGAGAAAATGTCTCTCGAAATTACAAACTTGAAAACGTCGTGTTTTCACAGCTTTTCAAATCAGATCGTATAACCTTGGCGTATGTTTTGCACGTAACAAAACGCCGTGACTCGATGATCATTTGCGACCATTCAGACCACAACCCGGTATCTGTCGTTTCCACCACTTCATTACCACGCTTATGGTGATCTTGAATAATGCCAAATTATAATAAAACAGTAGACTGGTGACAATGCAGATAGTTAAAGTACACTAAAAATACACACACCCGTAGTTCCGGTAATATTTTGAAAATTCCTACATATCCTTTCAGTAGCATCAATAACAAGATATGCCAACTTGGTGGTATATAACAGTGAGTTCAATAGTACAGCTCGCAATTCGCTGTGCCTTTTAAACTAGTGTAAACCAAGTGATCTGCGGTTGGTCTTAATGGCTGTCCTTCACGATTTACAATAGAAAAAGTAAATTATTGGTCTATCTTGCTATAGTTTTTGGAATCAGGGCCGGTTGGACGATCGATCGCTCGATGGGTCGGCCGGACAAAAAATGAAAAAAAATTTTTTTTGTCCAATTCGGCTAAAAAAAAACTTTTCTGCTGTGCATTATATGGGAGAACGGGTATTGGACCGACCATGGAGCCATGAAGATCATATAGTATGTGGCCGGTGGCTTTAACGGGCCGCCACGCCATCACTGGAGTCTGGAATGGGTTGGCATAATAGACTTTCCGGGCCGGGTGTGCTGGGTGTTGGTCAGAATTCGGAATCCTGCAATGGGGATTCCGAATTTCAACCGAAAATTTCATCGGATTCACCCGACACTGTCGCCAGCAAATTTACTAATTATTAAGTCAACTGCACCCTGTTGGAGGGGATACGCCAGAATCCAAACACAGCTTTTATGATGTTCATTTTCGTCACTCTGTACCAATGTGTCTCACAAGAGGAATCAACTAGCGCTCCCGGCAACAAACATGGGACATTTTTCAATGAAAATATTCCTGCTGATTCAATATTCCTAACTAGTTAATCAAATGGTCAAAATTTTCTCTACTTTTTTAACCAGTTAAATTCTCTTGACTCTTGGCGATACAATGATAATCCGCCCCTGTTTGGAATTAACCATTTTTCCCCGGTAATTAGAATATAGTTGATTATGACGTCAAGTAACATGATCATATCTTTAAGCTCGGTGGACGAAAGAATGATTAAAATCTAATTAATCAAAAGTAATTTTCTTTGTTAACTATCCAGACCTGATTAATAAAATGAAAGTGGGGATGACATGGGAATGATCTAAAATATTAACAGGGGTCCATGTATAATAATAGGTGTATATGTGGTCTGTGAGGGTTGGTATCTGAGGGGAGAAGGTGTTATTTTTTTTGTGCCGTAACCATTTACCTCTTATCTAACCTCACTGGCCGAAACCCCGATCTGCAGAATAAATGATGGGTTTCACTTTTTCGACCCACGTTCATTCTTTTCCCAAAATATAATAATATTTCTAATAAAGGGGGGAGGGGGATGAATTGTATACTCATATAATGTAATAAGCCTATACCAAATTTAAATTAAATAAGCTAAATATTTCACACTGTCAACCACTGTTTCGATATTTGTTTATTAGCGCATCCTGATATCCTGCGTGATCACAGTTTATTTCATTAATTAGGATATGTGCCTCATATCTAAGGGCAAGAATAGTATCTCATAGTATATTATATCTTTACCAATGAATATATTTTCGGGGAACTTTATTCTTGATACCTATGTGTTTTAAACAGCAGTAATTTCAATTAAAACGTCTCTTACGAAGCCAGATGCATTCCCGATCTTTTTCTTATACTTAAAAATGATAACTTAAAATAAATCTATTGATTAATTTGGTACAGTCAAAGTGTTACAGAATCCACAATTCAATAATTTCTCTTGTCTTTTCAAATTAAATTATTACTATTTGACCTTTTACAAAAGGTACGAACGATAGTACAATTTACCTATATTGTATTAAAAAAAATATATTCATTTATCAGTCTACACGCAAACAATTTATTTATCATATCGGGTAATTCATCAATGGTCAACATTGGTAAGTTAAAACACTTTTATATACAATTACACCGTACAATACTAACTTAGAAGACTGCCGCTACACATTTTCTAATCCCTATACCCCACATAATCTACGCATAGTTTGCATTGTATCTGTTTTGTTAAACACTCATTATGTAAGATTTTGATAGAAAGGTGATCGTTCTTGGTATAATAGTTTAAACGTAGATAATGAAAGATGAATAAATAAAGCATGTCAGTCAAATTGCTTCATTCTGCGCGAAGTTACGAATGTTTGAAAGTTTGGCAAGAAATAACTTCAGTAGTCTCGATACCAAGTATTATTGCTACGATAATAAACGAAATCTCATTTTTGCATCTTAACTGTTACCGAATATATGGCAGACATTATCTAATTCTCTCATGATCTCAACCACCATGATGGTCTAGAATGTTGATTATGAGCTCGTATGAATTAATATCTTAATAATAATATTTGGTTGGCAGATTTAGCTCTTACATAATGCATCTTTAATAAATGTGATGCATACAAATGTAGGGCTTTAGATTATATAAAACAAATAATATGGAGAGCAAAAAAACTAAACTATTTTTGTCCTTTTGTATTTGCCAGTATTCATAATTAGCACGGTCAGTCATCCGTAGATGTAAACCCTGTTGAATTGAGGCGTAATTGGAGGAAATATAGAATCTTTTTGTTCTAGAAAACAAAGCACACCAAGATCAATTAATGAGTTATGCTATAAAAGGTTGCAAGCTTGAATTGAATCTACAAAACATATGGTCCAGATCAAAATCCAGATGGGTTTCTTCTTGATAATTGCCTTAAAGAGATGGAATGTTTGCACTCATTGTAGAATTGAGTGGTCAAGGGTATGAGTTGGCAACAACTGACCATAGTTAGTATTTCATTAGTGTAATGTACTCAAGTGGAGATCGCATGTCATTAGATGTCAAATTATTCGCCACTTTTCTCTCATTGATATCGATTTGTTACGCCAAACCCACACGTTATGTCATTAAAGAATAGCTGTACGCTCCGTGAAGGAGAATGGGGGTTGAGTAAATCCAAGCAAATTCAATCCTTGTCGACAAATTGACACCAAATTAGGCGAATTAATTTTATCATTCAGATGGCACACATGTCTGGTAGCCATTAGGTGACAAGACGCGGTATAGGAATATTTAATATGTACCAATCGGAATATTTATACCCAATATTTATTACATTATGTCTACCCTTTTGCATTTTTGATCTTTTGTAGTGCGGGCGTTATCTAAAAATATATTTCTTTTTGTATTTGACCATCTAATTACATAACAATCATTCAGTGGTTATATCCAAGTGAAAACTATTCATAGCTGTAAACAACATGACTTACAACTTTGGATGGGATATCATACTCGATTTCAAATTTCCAAATGCTCGTCTTCATTAGTTCTGGTGGAGCCGAAAAGTAGGAGATTAAAACCCCATTATATTTCAGCAACTTGCCTGTTTCACATTCCCACCCCGTTTGTGCTAACATTAATCATATAATATATTATTATAAATCGTATTTATCGACAGCAAGCAATTTCAGTTGATTTAACACGAAACAGAAAAACCCGAAGAAGTGACTTATTGAGAAGGTTGCAATGTATGGGGGTTTAATTAAGGAAATTCGGATTACTTCAGTTCTTTTGAAATGTAGTTCGAGATTAATTTCCGAACAGTTAATTCTATTTCAAGAAAAAATTGTATTAAGGAATGTATTCAACAGATGTGGTGGATTTTCCCTTTGATTCTTTCATGGATTACTGATGAGACGAAAAAGACTTGTACTGTTAAAAGGCCAGGCAAACCGTATTGAGAACACATTTTTTCTTTAGCTTACTGTTTACAGATTTTAATTCAAATTAAGGACCATGTTGTCTAAAGTCACGTTTACTAAGATGACACAAATAAAATCAAATACACCTTTGTTAACAACTGAAATACGTTGGTGTGTGCTCCTTCCTTCTACAGTAGACGATACCAGTTCATTAAAAAAAAACTCATCTGCACCTTTTACCTTTTGAATCAATAAACAAAAAGTAACCCCCGCTTACAGTTAAAATACAAATTCTGAAAGTTATCTGATGCAGACTAAAATATCCAATTTCCAATAAACCCCAACACCGGCAGTTATTTACGCCATTATTAGGCCAAAACATATTGTTCCCTTTTCTATGCCACCAGTCGTAAAATGGCTCTTCTTTGCTCATGATTTTTAAAACGGAGCAACATGTGTCACTTCAGTGCCGTTTTTTAAATTCTTTTTTAAAAGGAATTTGTTTTTCGCAAACAAGTAATAGTTTTACGATATGTTGACAAATTTCGCACTCTACTCGAGGGAACAACAGCCCCGAGAAAAGTTAACAAATCCTGGCCTAAAGTATTGCCACTGTAATGATGACTAATGAAACCCTTGCCACCTCGGGTAATTCTGGGGGCTTAAATCTCGTATTATTAAACGGAAGCCCATGGCGTCAGGTCACCGTGTTCTTATAAGATAGTAATGGTAGTTACACACGTAGACGTTTGCGTAAACCACAGATTGTATTGTACAAGCAAAAGCAGGTTTCTCAATTGTAGTAGAGACAAATATTATTTCATCAACCAGTGGCATAACATTTTATATCAATTTGATTATTCCCTGGCGGGTTTAGATTTTGTACAACATTAAAATTATTCTTTTCGTGTTATTAATTGCATTCTTAATGTGCGCATCAATGTCCCAAGAGGAAAGTCATGACCGGAAGAAAATCCTTTCTTTTAAATGTACAGACATCTATAGTATACATATCAGTCATATTTTCATATCTTCTAAGTTTTTGATCAATACGTTGTTTAGCGTTGGAACCAATTGGTTTGAAGCACAGCCAAGGGTTTTGAGCGTGTTTGGGTTGTCTCCCAGTGGACCCGTTATACAAGAATGTTCCAACCATCAAAAAGATCAGACATCGATGAGTAATACAATGTTCCATTATAGTCAGAACTATCCATGAGGGACATAAATTGCTCTCTTTACCTATTAATGATGATTCTAGGAGATTATTTCTGGCTAAGATTAAGTTCGTGAAGTGCATAAGTGGATAAAAAGGACAGTTTTTCTCAATGGCTTCTTTATTATAAATTACTCGAAGTATCCACCCCTTTATTGCTGTCAGATTTTCGTCGACCGATTGTTTCTCTTTATGAAGATAATCGCATTTCATATCCACTTCCGTTTGATAATATGACACTCGTAACCGTTGCCAATGGAATATTTAAACATAAAGTATGCAAGAGCTAAATCTGTCTATTGCAGGTCTTTCTTTGAGCCTGAAATATGATCTAAATTATTATATAATCAGACACTAATTAAATTATCCAGACCATAATAAACTCTCGATGTCAACGCTAGCCTGCGATATCTATTGGATTAAGATCCGATTTGCTGCTCAACTTTCATTCATGATTTAAACATGAAATGGATATGCAAGACTATGTTTTTATCGTACTGACTTTAGTAATGATGATCGATGCTATGCCGAATGTTCAATCGCTATAATCTCGGTGGATCAATTTGACTTACGTTTTCAGCGAATTCCCTTTACATTATTTATAATGTATCTTTAAGTAGGTTAGTTGTATGGGTTTTCCGGGCTAATATTCATGGATATACGGTTGTAGGACACGTTTACATCTACAAGAACCAAGGGCATAATTACCACTGACATACACGAAACTACTTCATACACCGAGTGCTAGGAGCAATGACATCAATCTCCACTCGCTGTACTACCACTATCCTGCTTACAAAGAACATTTCAATCTCGGACTACTCATGGCAGAAGAGTAATAATTAATCGGAATATTAATTTGTCTTGTGTTGATTACAAATTTTAAACGATACACCAGTGCTACCGAATTTCCTTTTTTAAATAAATAGTTCGATATGAATGTAACGACCCCTTTTCAACTTCACTGGATTACTTTTTAAAAAAAATATCTTGAGAAACGTTATACCTCTACTTATAACTTTGTAAGGCAACCGACCTCATGGATCAATATTCACATTCTATCAAGATAATTAGATTTGTATTACTTCCATACTAACACCCAAAAAGTCAACAAATGTGGTTATCATTTTTATCAAATGTGAAAAATTTAAGAGTAAAATCTACCGAGATATCTAGTAGTTTTGTTTATGATCCTATACAAATCTAAACTCTACAGTCACTTAAAATGATTTATATCCGATTAAGCAAACAAAAAATATAGCAAATGATTATCCAGCTGTCATACGTGTTTGCATTGAATAGCTAATAAATATGAAGAAATTTGACGTCTCGCTTCTAAGCGTTTTTTTCTTTCTTTACTCTTTTCAGTGTAGCAAGTTTAGATGTCGACTTCTGATAGTTAATATTTCATAATCAAAATTTCACTCAAGAGTTAGTGTTTAGAAATGTCTCTGGAGATTTACAGATTTTATATATAATACATTTAGAAAATTGTTGTTCGCATCATGAAAACATGGGCCTTTTTATATGGATTACGATCTATGATACATAGACGTGAATTATGCAAGCTCCTATGAATCAAAGATCAATTTATTTTAGATGGTCTACTTCCATTTAATGCATTAAAAATGAGCAGTTGGTTATGAACTATATCGTATTCGGAGCGATGTAAAAGGGGGTAGCGTTGGCAAGGAAACAGTGGGTTAGAACTGCATGGTATCTTGAATCACATAGATCCCTGAAAATCGCGGATTGACGAGGATACACATTAGCGATAAAATAACGCACGACAATTCGAAATAGAAGGAAAAGCATTGTCGGACGAAATTTCCCTTCTTCACCCACATTTCGTAATAACATACAGGAAATGGTCAAACTCAAAGTGACCTCCATATTGTTTTGTATCAGCTTCCATTCTCTTGTAATTAAAGACGTTAACTAGTAGACCTGGTGGTTAAAGTTAAATGTCAAATAGCCGTTCGCTTGTTATTTGTCATCCGAAAAATAACTTATTTTATTTATGAGCCAATATTTAATCTTTGTCACATTATCCTTAAATCCTAGTTAATCTTTTCAATTCTTCTGTGTAAATCCTTTCCGTGAGGTAATTGAGATACCCTATGACTGGTCAATAAAATCGAAATCATAACTTTGCAACCTTCAGATCCAATACTTTGAAAAAGAAAGATTGAATGATTTAACAATTATAAATGAACAAGTTTTGGTGATGTGCGTTGTTAATATCAAAGTATATGATGATAACTACAAGATTATTTATTATGGATTATGATTCAGTTGAGATACACAAAGCATGTAAACAACAGGGCTTTGAAGCATTCTAAAATCCAAAATACGACGTGAGACATTCTTACTGCGTAAAGACGGTGGCTTGTTGAACTTTTGCGTGGATTGGGTTTGGTCTCTATTCATTCATAGTAATGGTAAAAATTCACAAAATTTTACGAGAAATCTAAACTTTTAGTTTCACGAATTTAAAGATTCAACCTCTTCCATGGATGTTACAGTATGTAATGCACTATATTATGTAAACGACAATGGTTGTTTGGTGTAGAAAACCAATTGGTTGGACTAATAACTGATTTTTATGCCTGTGAAATAATTCCCATGATCGTATAATAGTGAGTTGACAACCTTTTGAGCAAAAGACATAGAAATAATTATGTCTTGACTTTCTTCGAAAATACAAAATTCCCGCTTTAAATTGAAATTCCTATTTGTCAATGTGTCTTCAGCTGTTCTTATCATATATATATGAATTTGACATTTATTATTTAAGTGTCATGAATATTTATTCGCCTACGTTGTAGCAAGTGTTAAAGATATTTTTAATCACACCCGAATAAAACCTGTATCAAAACCCACTTCACGTCACTTAATAGTTATAACACCCAATATACCATACGTGGTTTGTTTTTACTCCTGAGTTCGGCAGTAGGATACTTCATTTACTTGTATAACACTTTGATAATTCCCTCGACGTCACTAGCAGCCTCTCACTACTGCGAATTGATTATCCAGTCTTTTATTCTAATAGGTTTGCATTTAAGATGACATTGTTCTGGAAAGTCCGGGGTAATATTTGTTGGCTTGTTGCTTCTGGGCTATCGTTCTGAAATTGATGGCTGAATAAAGTTTGCCACCAAGGATCTGGATGTGTGGCTATTGTAAATTGCCTTCTTCTTAGGTTAAGCGAGAATTTCAATTCCGTTGGGTAGCTAATATGACAGAGCAGTTTTAAATATGCCATGATGATTTATTTTTGACATTACTATCGAGATTTTACCAACAACAATATAGGTTATTAGAGAGAAAAATGCATAAAGAATGGAACGGGGTTTTCAGTCCCAACAAAACAGTTTCTGTGCCTTAAATGTACAATGCAGTGTAGTAGAATTTGGCACAGACAGCCGTGTGTCCAACTTACCATCTTGGAATTCCAACTGTTAAGGAGCCTATTGAGTGTTATGTGTAAAAGGGTGGACCTCGACGCAAGAACAAATAGGCAGACTTTTCTATTTTATTCAAGGCATTTTAACTCAATTCTGCATCATCCCGGGCACTTGCTGCAATAGAAATACCGACCACGATTTATGATCGGTCTAGGCGTATACAATCGATGTCAAAATGGGCCAAATTTCACAATCGCCATCAGTTTGGGCTGGACAATGTCACCGTCATTTCGAATACAACAGGTATTGGAGGTCTTAATATTGCTTTTGGTGATGAATACCATGAGGAATGTTGCAAATTACTATCCCCCGACTGATATGCCTCATAAAAAAATGTTACATGTGCAACCTCACTGTTGATTTGATATATGCCGCTAGATTAATGAACGGCTACACAAAATTTTGTCCAGTCATTAAAATTTGTCCTGTCTTCGTATGCCCACAAAATAGTTGTTGTGTGTTCTATAGTTTATTGTTGAAACAACGGTTACCGGTTGTATCTGCTGTAATGAATCATCAGACCACGTAAAAGACAAGCGTCCGGGCCGTCTAGACCTTAGTACAGGCCCATCCAGCTCAATGGCTTTATAACATTTTGCAGTATCTGTGAAAATTGCGACATTCCGCGTGGCATTTACACCGAGCTCGAAACCACGACCGTCTTCCTAAGCTTAGCCGCCTTACAATACATTACAGGGATTACGGTGGACAGTTCATCATTTAACGATCAGTGTATATCTGACAAATAAAATCCATTTGTGTCTCATCGAATGACCCCAATCGCTACACTGCAAGCGCAGTGAGCAGGGCGTGGCCGCAGTCGAACGCTAGAGAGTCCAGATCACCTGTAGTTGATACTGGATAAATGTCATCGTATTAGGTCAAAGGTAGGAGTATCATTAATCCCTATTTAGAAACCTAAATCCTTAATTGGAGCTCCTGATATATTAACACAGGAGAGTCAAGTCACTTAATGACCAAAAAATATACAAAAATGGATTCAGATACCCCGAAAACGTATATGTTGACACCAAACTTGATCCTTGTGTAAAATTCGAATTTTCCTGTCCCAACTGGTGCCACGATCCTGACTCGGTGGTACTATTATTGTACATTTTCACCCGAAAAGATTTTATTGAAATTTGCATATTTAAGTATTATAACTAGTGTTCTCGTGATAATTAACTAAACATTATAGCAATTAGAATTGTTTAAGTTGTTGGGGATTGACCACTTTACGTAATAGTAGTGGGGCAACTGGTAGGTTTGTTAATAAGTTGGTAACGGTTTCTATCGATTTGGGAAGTTAACTCAAAGTTATATAAACTCAAGAAACATTCAGTTCTTTACTTACTTTAATTATAGAGGCTGATTATTAGACAGAAAACGCACGCATTATTTAGTATCACTCATAACACAATTAATTGGTGAGGAAAAAGATTCCGTATATTTAGATATAAAACTCAGCCATTTTATGATAATCGGGTGGATACTGGGATTTGCAAGCCAAATGTGACACAGTTTGAGTCGGATTTCGGACTGGGACTATTTTGGTGATAATCTAGGCCGACGGTAAACCGTTGTCGGATTTCTATTGCAGTAACTACTTACACTGATCTTAAAGGATAAAGATTCCTTCGGCCTAAGCCTAGATTCATTCTATTAGAGACTATCGCAGCCCATGCACTACACATTAAAGATGCATAATGTAAGATTTAAAATTTGATACAAATCTGACAGTTTGGTATACACTAGGTTGAAAGTACACAATCAAACATAAATATATGTATTGAAACTTTCAGTCAAATCACTTTAATCTGAGGCAATCTATGAGTCTTTAAAGCTTTGACAAGAACTAAGCGACTGGCAAGTACCATTTACGTCATAATTAACGGAACTCTCGATTGTCAGTCATTTTATTGAGTAACGTTCATCTTAAAGTTAGCCTATTAAATGGGGGGGGGGGGTGATGTCTAATCCATTCAATATCTAAGCCATGTTAGGATCTAATAAGTGGTGGATTCTGAACTTATCATGTGACTAAATCACACTTGAAGCCAGTAAAATGACCTGCTGCCGGCAGATTTAGCTCTTACAAAATGCATCTTTACAACAAGACATATCAAGAACATATAAAACGATATTGCGAAATATAAAATATCATAGCTATTTCTATTATCAAATTTCAGATTTTACTGTGGGTGTTATAATTGGGGTCGCAACAGCCTGGCCAATGGCTTCCCATATTATTCAGAGACAATTGCGATATATAGTCGACGTCTCCAGACAAGTCACGATTAGATTTCAAATCCAGTGATTTCAGATGGGTCGACTTTCAAATAATTGGACATTAGAACATACTCAACAAATCAAGCCCTTTTATTATTGCTTGTAAATCCCATTTGCGAATTTAAAGGAAGAAAAGAATCAGTATATAGCCAATAACAGCAGTATAAAACATCTCAATTTTCCAACGTGCAAAGATTGGCACTATTTGTGGATGTGAAGACTTCTCACTAGGGATTTTAGCCTCTATCAATGCGGATTTTTATGGACAAACCATGTCAGAAGATTTCCATTGTCTTAATGCTCGAGACTAAAGGTATTGCCTATCAGGAGTAATAAATATCAGGTAATTTGATTATCAAGTCGCTTCTATCACCTGAACCGCCTGAGTGATGAAGTTATTTTGACGTTTTTGCCTGATCTCGCAGTCTCCCGATCTTTTATACTACTTCTTTTCTTGAAGGAATATTACATGTAACATTCATATCGCATATCCCATGTGTACGTTCTGAAATCATTTGCAGTAAATAATTTAACAGGAGACGCAGTTGTTATCTATGGAACGAAATATATTCCTAGTTCAAAGTGGCGACATTCCTGCGCGATCACTTGATGTATATGAAGCATTTTTAGAATTTCTTATGTTATAATAAAAGAGTATATCATACTCCTACATGATTGTAAAATTGATATATTAAACTTCCAGTAATACTAAAAATAACCGAGGATTGTGTTAAAGTAATTCAAGACAAAAGACATTACATTGGTTCTGTTTATTTTCAAAGCAGACAAAAATAGAACATTTTCCGGAATATATATATATCTTATTGTAGATTTTCAAACGATAGTGTTTGGTGAAGGCGGTGCAATGACGCGCTTTGAGTTATTGCGTCCGATGAAAAAAAAGCACGTGGGTTCAATGTTGTTTTTAATGCTATCATGGCCCAAAATTTCACAACGCCGTGAGATAGAACTCCTTTTAGCGATATTCTATATTGAGTCTGTGTTTCTCATGCAAAATCAGCGATCGCTAAACGAGAATGCGTATTATGATCCCAGCTTTTGTTTACCGCTGGATTATATATAATTAGCTTATTTCGAAAATATTTGTCACCCAGCCCCCCCCCCTGTTTTGGTTGGGTGATATTAGAGTACCCGGAATTTGACAACAAAGGAGAAAACTAGACTAGCCTGACGAAATGAGAAGGAGCGAATTTGGCCAAATCGGAGATTCATACAAAGAGCAGATACATGTCTCTGGACTAAAGAGTCGTGGTTATTGTGTTAAATACTTGGAACATAACGATCACTCTTCAAATACTGTTTACATGGAATAATTGCACTTTAGGAGACACGAAGGCGTCAGATACATCATTTATTTGTCATGAAATATGATGCTAAATTGTTATAATGTGCTGAATTTTTTGAATATTTAATTTTTTAAGTCTAGTCACCTATTGCTTTTCAAAATTCTGTAGGTGTAGTGTTGATATATGTTTGTAGGGTCATCACAGTCGTGCCTACTACAAAAGAACAATTAAGTCGAACTTTTGACTTTCTATACCAAACTTGGATCGTTTGGTTGATTAATTTCCATATACATAGAAAACCAATAAACATATATATATACTTCTTTTCAAACTGTTGCTTCACTATGGAATTATCAATATGATAATTAAATACACGAATTTATTCCCGCTTAACTTTGACAACGACTGGCTACAAATCAAACCTGGAAGTAATAAAATATTCCCAACACCCTATCTTAATAAAACTTGGGATACAATCGATTATTTGTACATATATCGGCGCCATTGCTAATAATTGATCATAAGTTGTAACTAATGTTCTTTCAGGGAAATAAAAATGTAGACATTTCCTGCTAGCGGGAATTCTTAAAAATCAATGCCCAAACATACAATGTATGATCTGAGTAATTACTTAAGTACAATATTAGTTAATTACATATTGGAAAATTTTTAACACACCCGAACTAAATTGAACTAAGGTTACAGTTTAGTATACGTACATTATTTAATGGCACTGTTCTATTGGTGAAAAGAATAAATGTTTTAATGAAATCTAAACACTTTCTATGTTTAGTTTGGTATGTATCAAAATATTGTATCTATAATGTTTAGTTATTATCTTGGGAGTAATGTTATTTGAATAATGGTTCAGCATACAGAAGGGTTCATTCCTACCGGTAGTTATTAATTAACATTGTACTGGACAAATAATCGTTTACTGATTAACAAGGATCCATGAAACCATAATTTATATAGGAATAGTTGTAATTTTCTGATTGTGCGTTATGCCTCAACCCCTTGCAATACGGGAATATGTGTGTAAAGTCATGGGCAGCAGTCCATTATGTCAAGATTGACTATCCCATTCTAGAACTGGAATTTTAGATAAAATTATAGTATTTTTAGAATTTTCCATATGTTTTGAACTTAGATAAGTATTAAACTGCATATATATTTTTCAGGCAGCTCAAAACTTTTATTGTGTAATGTGTGTATCTAAACAGGTGACCCAGAGTTGCCACCCATTACATGGATATAAAGGGGAATGATTAAGTCAGTTTCAATATTTTTTGTTACCCGCTTCTAACTCATTCTTATCTTGACAACTGGCAACATTCTGGTGATTTTGCAGACATAACAAATCCCATCAATGTCCGTATGCAACTTGGTGTACAGTTTTATTACATTAGTACATTGACTATGTTTAATGATGAACATTATCTGCTTGCATTATTGGTCAAGACTTGAAATTCAAAAATTCTACTTCTAAATCAAACTTGGTATATGTTCATTACGTGAATGTATTCCGCAAAGAACAGATATGGAATTTGATTGGTCAATGCTTTGGAACATAATAACTTTGATTCTAATTAAGTGAGAGTGTCGTCAGTCTCACTGGGTTTTTTTTTTGGGGGGGGGGGGCTGAATGGTTAGCACTTGCGCGCTCTATCACGAAGCCTGTCATTAAGTCCACTGGCGTGGTTTCGAATCCCCAGTTGTACGTGACAAGGAGTGGGGTCGTCTGTCCAATCTCGTGGGTTTCTCTAATTTCCTCCCACTGCTAAAGACCCCTACGAGCAAGCGAATTATTGAAATAAACTAGTTTGTGTCGAGTGGACGTTTACCCCCCCCCCTCTCTCTGTTGGTGTGTTATATTAACCCTTTATACGGTGTGTGTTTTAAGAATGTACATAAGTATCACCATACAATATAACGCGCTTGGCTGTAACGTGCCTTTAAACATCAGTTTATTCATTCTGAGGCCCCATTTCATTTCAATTGTAAATAATGCATACCGCCTACTTCATTCATTTGTTATCTTTGTTAGTTACACCTACTCATTGGTATAATTTTCTATAATCAATGTCCCATACGTCATGGGGATCGGGATAATCTTTTTGAAACAAACCGTTATTCAGAACAGAAAGAATTAATGAAAGTTACGAAACAAAAGCTTTAATCGACGAAATTCTTCTTATAAATAACATTTTTCACAGATGGTTAGTCAAAGCCAGCCAGCTATTGATTGGTAATCAAAAATTAATAGATTTGGGAGATGTCTTGAAATTCCGCTTTGTGTTGCATGCCCCTTAGCTGATAATCAAATATTCTCAAAAAATACGATAGATTTGGATTAATGAACCGAACAGCACTTAAGAAGACCCGCTTTCAACGTATTTAACTGGGCGGCTTAAATTGTCGAGCGTATCGTATAGTAGGGGGTGTGGTAGAGAAAAACGATATAGTTTAGGCAGACGAGCGAGCAACCACGCATCAAGCACCAATGGCTAACCTACCCCCTCCCCGGAATGTGTCAATGATACATTTAGGTAACTTCAAAGGCTAAATATGGACACACATTTCAATTCCTTTCACAATACCGTGTTGCAAAGAAACAATCTATTTCGGAAACTATACAGCACATCCGGCGTTCTATTCTGTTTATAGTGGTTCGGGAAATTCCACTTTCATTATCTTTCTTATCGAATTCATTAATAGGTTGACGTCAGTTTTATTATAGGCGTTCTGGTTTTGGTGCTAGAAATAAAATGGACGTTATTTAGTCTGGGTGAGATTCTTAATATTGTCGTAGATAACGACCATCTTGGTGTAGACGACATTCTCTTGCTTCGGCCTACGGTTTACATTTCGATTGCAATGAATTCACGCGACTAGTTATACGAGCCGTTTACGACTCTAGAAAACTTATCACATTTTCTAGCCTAGATTCCCGTGAGATGAAGGACAGCGTTAAAGGATAATATAACATTCTGGAGGTGAATTAGCCACAATTCCCTAGGTATTTACAACCCGATATACAGTAGGCGAACCTCACTGGCAAGCATTAACATTAATGTTCAAATAGTCTTTGAATTAAATGAAAATAAATAAGCGAGTCAGAATAGAATCTACTAAACATTTGATTAAGTTGCTTGATCTGATTGACCAATTCACCTTATTCGCAGTGGCACTCAACAGAAAAAAAGGAATTCCATGCAAAAGATTATTCGGTAATCGCTTTATCTTCTATCGCATTACTCAGTATCAGCAAAATGCTATGGTGATTACACAATCTGCCCATTATGTTCACACGTAAACCATAGAGAACATAATCATATACAAATTAAAGGTCCCCTGTCTTGGTCGCTAACATTGAGGAACTATTTCCCAGTGGCAAAAATAGATTATTTAATCGACCCTCTATTCTTTTTTCCTGGCATTATGGTATTTGTAAAATCAACAAAAACTCGTAGATTCAAATGTCCTATTATTACTTACATTGTCCATTAGTATCACAATCTGATATAAACACACATATATATTTCATTTCGGTTTTTTTTATACTTTCGATAGCCTACACTACATGAAGATTTGACCAGTTTTAGTGAAAGGCGGCGCCAGATGTCATAGCAGACATCGCCGTAACAAACAGTTACAATACCGACACCCCCGACTAAATTTGTGTGAAAAAAAGTTGAATTTTGCAAAATAAAGTCATCAAGAAGGCATACAGCCGTAGAATGACTCAAATTTAATAAAGAAAAACGCAGATATTTACCAGTGAATACTCAATTGTGGTTTTTCGCATTTTCTTGTTTACTGTTCAAAATTTCGCGGCAGACTGGTTGAGAATCCCTGGGCTAAACCCCCACACCCTTCATCTCTTATAGAACAACTCTTTCAGATCCAAGTATAGAAAAGACAAGTAAGACTAAATTTGTAACTATAAGAAACGAAATAGGGTCTGTGATTTGATCAGATTGTTATTATCAGCAAAATATCACGTTTGATACTTGATTTGATCAGATTGTTAGTATCAGCAAAATATCACGTTTGTTACTTGATTTGATATGCAATTTGTTATTCCTTTCAATGTCTATTTAGTTTGTCTTATCGGCAGGTTTGTCGTGTCAGTTTTGTTTGGCGTTTTGTGTGGTCCTCTCGCACTCACTAATAGACGTAGCATATTATAGAACATAACATCAAATTGAAGGCATCCCTTTTCAGAACATATTACTTCAAGCATAGTGTCTGTTTGGCCATGTAAACTTGTTTATAAATGAAAATATGATATCTACAATGACCAGGAATACAAAAAACATTGACTCAAATTTCCTAATAATAATTCAAACAATTTAATTATAATATGAGTCTGTTATTGATATCTCAAATTCTAAAAATAATATAATATTAGTACGAAATGTATTGCTACCCGGTATATTTTTGATAACTTGTATAAATGACTACCTAGGAAACAAGAGTTTTGAATTGCAATACTTAACAGTTTCAGCTTAGAAACCTACCTCCATATTGCATATATATGACTGTGTAGGACTTTACAACTAGGATATCACGAGTTTGAACCCCGTTCTGGGACGAGAGAAACCTTAGAGGTTTTCAAGCCAAGAGCTCGTTTGTCAGGCACCATATTGACGCATGCAGAGCTCTTGGTTGTTGGAAATAAAGGATTAGGCGAAAAGGTCATTGTCGTTACAAACTTCCCCCTTGTATTCCATGTTGCTTGTTAGTTTCAAAATAGCCCAAGGTTTTAGTAAACCTTTGGCTATTTTGAAACTAATTTGCTCTTATTAAAACCTACATGTTTAGGGAGAAATTTACGAAACCCCCGACTACGGTAATCAAGTATATTATTGTAAAGCAACATGATGTTGTTTTTAATCATTTATAGTACTATCGTTACTTCGTAAATAGGTTGGATATCATTCCCCTGTGATCTACCGTTACAATGTGTGACAAATTTTACACAATTTATCAGACATGGTCGACAATCCGGTCGTCCCGACATAAATAAATCATTTCTGAATTTAGTTTCTTATAATATAATATCGACAAATGTACGAAAGCAGAGTTGCTAATTAATCTTTAAACTGACGCATACTGCAAGAACGATGCTATGCTTTTCTATCAATTCCGTTATTGTTTTTACTATTTGTAACAAAATCTCATTACGCCTTTGCTGATAAATGAATGCTTGTTTGGTGCACATTGAACTGTGTGTTTTTTTACTTGTTAGTATTGTTTAGTTTCGTATCAACGTCACATGTATAAGTATATATCGTTCATGCATTTCAGTTTATAGCAAACATTTACTATTGTTATTCAGAATGGATTTTTGTAACCCTATTATCATATCATGAAGTCCCGAAATCATATATCTGGTTTAAAATATCGACTGAAAGAAGAAGCATTTGACCATATACGTTCTAACATCTCAAGGAATCGTTATGATGATTTAGACATTAGGTTTAAAGTGCCAGTATCTTCAGCCAATATGTAATGTTTGGTTCTAATCAATATAACATAGCATGTTATAGTTCACATGTTGCGGGCTAAAGAAAGAATATTCAGGGTAAATTCCACAAAAAATGTGTTTATTAAATATTAGGTTGTTGTGAATGGTTATAAAATATGTAACAATAACAGAAAAAAAACATGAACTAAAGTTATACGTCATTTGCATAAATATTAACCTTCTAGACGGACTCTTATTCTTGACCCCGAACACCAACTTTGACCTCTGTTATCGTCACACACATCTTTCCAACTTACAATGTAAATGTTCTACACATTACTGTAAGTATTTCAGATCGTTCATGTTTTAATTATGCAGAATGTATCTGGATTGATGCATGACATCTTAGATTTGATATTGCGAGTACCTGGTTTGTTTGAAAGGGTTTCTAACTCTGCCTGTGATAGTCTCGAATGTTTTTTCTTCACAAAATGAGGCCAATTAACACAAGAAAGGATTCTTTATTGTGTGGATGGCAACCAGTCATGGAAGGTTAATTAAGTCAGTAAATGGATGTGCCTGAAACATGTATTTAATGGATGTTTCTCTCAATAAAATAATTTAAGCAAAATTGAAATATGGTTGTACTAGTGCAACAACCTCTATCTGTATCGACATGTTTAATGCACTATAAACTAATTAGCCTATATTCTAAGGCTCTGAATCGACATGTTTACTGCACTATAAAATATTTAGCCTATATCTAAGGCTGTGGCCAGTAGATGTATAAAACGCCATTCATTCATTCAAATCGTTGTAAAGAAATTATATAGCCCCGTAGATTGCTTAGTGATTTGTCCACAAGTAGGTCTTATCACTGGAAGATTTTCCTGTATTCTATCGTAATGGGGAAATAACCTACCCTAATTGGTTGGCGCCCCCAAAATGCATAATATCCGAGACGTTTCAAACATGCCATTATTTATCGGATAAAGAAGATGAACTTTAATACATACATGCAGGTTATTTTTGACACGTACTATTAAATATAAAAAAAGACATTTACGTCATTCATTTGCGAGCTGATAATATGTAGAAAACCCTTACCTTGTACTATTATCTTCAATTTTTGTAATTTGGATAACGTTATGTTAATAAATCCAAACACATGTACTATGATACATCTGAGTATTAATTAAAAACAACTACATGTACCTTATAATTTGTACGAAAGGATAGCAGAATTATCATTAGACGAATTAATATAAGCCTTTTGATGGTGTATGTTTTTTTTTGCATATATTGGCTTTATGTGAAATTCGCTATAATATACCAATGTTGAAATGCATTAAAGTAGCTAAGTCTCTAACTCAATATCATCCAAACTCTTCAACATTGTAAACACCAATTATTTGTCAATTTAAATCAAAATTGATGACGTGATCTTATCGGAAAGAGATGGGCTTCTGATATCCAATATATAAGACAAAATAAATATTTTACCATTGGTACACGAATCGTGTACCACATTGCGTTTCAGCTCCAATTCTAGCAAGAGACTCGAGGAACGAGGCTAGAAACATTGCACCAAATCAAACGGCACATGTAGACTGAAATAACAACTAGACGCTAGAAATTTTCATTTGATTGACACCGCTGGTTTATTTCGCCGAACATAACTGATTTGAAATTAGAGTAAACACGGAAACCATTGAATGTAAATCAGTATTCTATGCGTTGCGACACACTTGTGTCCATTTCTAGGTCCCAAATATTAGCGATTTAGCTCCTTTAAGTATGTATTATAAATAAATTATATGTGTTAATTGCAGAAGATGTTGTTTCGGGCCGATTGTTTCGATAAATATAATGTCCGGTTGGATGCGTAGCATTATCGGATATGAAAAAAAAACCTATTTGAATGTCAACAGTCTCGATTCTCTGAATGAAAATCAGACGAACAATAGCTCACTAGCATGAAGAGAACAATCTATGCATAGCTTATAATATTGCTGATTTGGGAAACCAAATATTAAAAAACCTTTAGTGTACCATCAGTTTGATTTTTTTGTTAATACTGCTATCCTTTCGCACACATTTTATAAGGTGGTTGTTTTTTTTATTGTTAATACTCGGATGGATCATAGTACATGTATTTCGAATTACAAATGGATTTGCGAACACCCACTTCAATACGGTATTAACACATGTTGCATGATATCAGATACCAAAGCATAGTGTCCAACAATATCCACGGACTGGTCAAATATATTTATGTTTAAATGCCATGTCAAGTCATTCAATATGCTGAACATGGAAAGTGTGACATGTCAGATCAATGACTTCCTCTACTTCTCTCTGTAACTTATACTTAAAACTTTAAACTGTGAAAACTACCAATTTTCATTGATTTCTGGGAGTAATTACCACAAATGATTCATAATTGTTGGGTCTTGTACTTTATTCTATAAAAGGTGGCTAATCGCTTAGTTCAAAAGACGTGTAATTCCCAGCAATTAGCAGTTATCTTGTGATGACTGACATGCAGGGACAAGTGGGTGACAAATACTTTAATAACTGCGATCTTCTCTACATTTGATGTATTAGTACACTGAGAAATAACGGTTTATACAATTAGCATTTGTAGTAGTCAACGATCTGAAAGAAAATGTCCAATATCTGCAACTGGAGGTGTTAAATAATGGTTTGGTTTACACGAGGATATTGTCTGATGCTACCACTACATACAATTATGCAAACGTTTAAAGTGACATACACATCACATACTGACATCACATAAAACCAAATTCTGAAAAACCGTGCATATCTATAGTTCGAGGCTACGGAAGATTTAACTAGTTTTAAGTAAAGTAATAGAATTCAGTTTATTACAAACGTACAGTTGATAGGATACAATTAATCGCAAAAGTGCTGTTATTAGGATACATTTAATTACAAAAGTGCAGTTAATAGGATACATTTAACTACAACTGTACAATAGGATATATTTAGTTAATTTGATAAATTTCATTACAGAAGGACAGGAATAGAATATATATATTTACAACGATCCCGTTAGTAATATGAAAGGGTGTACAATACAGTTAATTTGATAAATTTAATTACAGCAGGACAGTAATAGAATATATTTAATTACAACGGTTCCGTAACAGGATACATTTAATTATAAAAGTAATGTAACAGGATACATTCAATTACAAAAATACAATTCTTGTACACGAAAATCCCGGTTGTCAAATACCAAGAGCAGCACTTGGAACTAAACCGCCCGTAACCATAGAATCAAATGTTAGTCCAAACAAGTACAGTCTATGAAAAAGTTACACAAAATACTGAAGTTGATATTGATGTACAAAGTCATGAGAAAAATAACGTGGTGGCAAGACAAATAAATGATCCACTGATTATAAATATCGTCGATCGAATTTAACAGTAGGAGTAAACCCATTAGGTTAGGCACCTGACCCTATTTCTTGTCACGAACAAGCGTGGGATCAAAACGAAATGAAAAACCTTGTGATCAAACACAAACGCGTTCATTGGCCCGGCAACCAATCCAATAAAACATTTTAAGACTGACAAGCGGGAGGAATAATATTAATCCGATTTAAAATCAGCTATTATATATATCGCTTCATATTCTATGTATAATCGCGCAATGGAATTTCAAAGACCCTTTCCGACTCTCATATAACAATCTGAACAAACAAAATTAATAGATTTGGTTATTGCATGTAAAATCCCTGTTTTATCAAATTGAAGTAAACCATTTTATCAATATTACATTTCACCTACGGTATTGGCGAACGAGTTTTATGCCGTTTTGTTGTTATTCAATTACAGTTTACAATCTCAAGCTTGATATTCAGTACACATTTATCCGCATTGTGTCATTAATCACGTTAACGCATAAAACGTGCGTTAAAACACATACCGCGGGATATAAAACTCAAAGCAAAAGTTTAATTGATACATCATGGCGCATGACAATTGAAATAAAAATGAAATGTCGCTTAATCTGACACTTCAAACGTGTTTGGTGCTTTATGTGAAATCCTTTCAGCCAAGAATGGGTTTTGTATAAATATTACCACAATCTAAAGTATACCGCCGGGAACTAGCCACCATTAATCTATAGAATATCTCGGTTTGAGACGAAGTTAATACATAGTGCTGGTTCAACCACAAACTTTACTGACAATTTCCGTTCTATTTTCTATATTGTGTTGAACGAATGATTCTAGTGACTGGATTGAACAATGGACGTAATCACAGATATACGCTTACTGATTCGACACATTTTACCATAGCCATGCAAAAACCCGCTAAAAGCATAACTCTAATGAAGCGAGGGCAAACAATACAGAGAATAGCTCAACGGCTGAACGGTTGCAGTGTTATTCACTTTCATGACTTACCTAAAATGCCTGCTCTTCGAAAAATTCGCATGATTAAATTCTTATTTATTTTTTACAAGCTAATAATTATCCGATGAATCTGTTCAATTGAACGTCATTCAAATTAATCCACTACAATGGTGATTTTGTTAAAACTACAAGGTTGACATAATATGATCTGTCAGATACGCTTTTTAAATCATCAACCACTAATTGCCACTATCAATGTTTATGAATTGTTTGTATAGCGACAATATCAAGTGAATAAATTAACCAGTTTTATTTATTTATTTAAACAGGCCATTTTGTCTGAAATGCTATCTAAATTATTAATTAGACATTAGTTAGCTTATCTTGACTAAAATCAACTCACGGTGTGCATCGTTATCCTGCAATATTTAGTTACATCGTATACCATTCGTGCCAAAATTTATTTTCATTATCTATCTTTTACCTGTGTTAGCGAGATCTATCCACTCTTTATCTAATATCCCATAACGCCCCGTTAAATATATAAAAATGGTCACTGACTAGCATTGATAGGGTGCCACGATCAGGCAGTTTACAAACGTTTTGAAAACTTACTGTCGTCTGTAGTGGTTTGACTGCGATTTTCTCAGAGGCACCATCTTGTAGATATGGATGCTACGAAATGCAGTTTAATTGGATATTTCACTTGTATCAAACGGGTAAATGACGTGCTGTTTAAAAAAAACACCTCGAAAAATATGTAGATTTGTCTCAGTTGCTTTTTTATTATTAAAATCGCATATGGACATCCCAGATTGAAACTGTATATTATACTTGAGCAAGTCAAAAAGATGGGCTTTTTTTCGGCCAAAGAAGATATTGTGTCACTGAGTTTGTATGATAGTGGAAACTTGTAAATTACATAATACATGTATGTGCTAAGAAGTACAAAACTATGGCGCTGTGGCGCTAGTAGCATAAATGAGTTAAACAGCATGTGCGCGCTGACAATGCTCCGACTGACTAATCCAAATATCTAGACGCCCTAGTTCCATTATAGCAGTGCATCTCAAAACTAAATTATTAATACCATCATTCCACTTCATTTTATTTTTTGTTATCTCATTATTAAGTAATTTCGGATTTTATATTCCATTTCCCTCTAGGACTGACCTTGTATTCAATTCTCACTAAGAGTTATTTAAATGGTTTTTCTTTTTTGTTGTGATGTAAAACCCCTTAATACTGTTCTGCCAAGAGGAAGTGCATTGCACTTCAATGTCTTGTATGGCTTCAAATTCAGATTTTTTTTGGGGGGGGGGAATAATCTGTATCAATAGTTATTTGGTGAAAATTCAAGCGTAGTTTTAAATGTGATTTCAGAAATTGAAGCTGCTTGGTTGACGGAAAACCTCTGAAAGTAGTAGTGTCATATGCCAGATATCGTTAGATACATTTTTATGACACCTTTAGACAAGCAGGTGTTGCATACATCAATTTTCTGATTTCTGCTTAGAAGAAATGATTTTTGCTAGTAGGTCAAAAATTGATAATCAACGGCACAACGTTTTTATACGCCCACATTTTCACCTGGAGGCATATTGTCGCCCATGTTCGTCCGTCCGTCCACAATTGTTTGTGAACAGTCTACAGGTCACAACTTTTATCCGATTTCAATGAAACTTAAAATATAGGTTTATCACCCTAAGGTCTCGGTTCCTTTCGATATTGGCATCTATCGGACTGTAACTTCATGGGTTATGGCCCCTGATTGTACGAAAAATCACGTTTTTTAGCTTGTGAACAGTGTAGAGGTCACAATGTTGAACCGATTTGGATGAAACTTGAAATGCATGTTTATAACCCAAAGATCTTGGTTCTTTTCGATATTTGCGCCAATCGGACCGTAACATCCTGAATTATGGCCCCTGATTGTCTGAAAAATCGTTCTTTTTAGCTTGTGGTCCTTCTGGAGGTCAAAATTGTTATCCGATTTAAAAAACCGTGTGATTATATCACCGTTCCATGGTTATAAAGGTTGAGTTCGAATTTCGTGAAAATCGGACCAAAATTGACGGACAAAATGGCCGCCGTTTGTACGCGAATAGTGTGAAAATATGTTATATCAAGGTTGTGAACCTTATAGAGGTCCTAATTTTGAACCGATTTTGATGAAACTTGACATGTATGATTATAATCCAAAGATCTTGGTTCCTGTCGATATTTGCGCCCATCGAATCATAACTTCCTGAATTATGTCCCCGGATTGTCCGAAAAATCTTTTTTGTTAGCTTTTGGTCCCCCTGGAGGTCGAAATTATTATCCGATTTAAAAAAAAACGTTTGATTATATCACCGTTACATGGTAATGAAGAGAGAGTTTGAATTTCGGGAAAATCGGACTAGAATTGACGGACAAAATGGCCGGCGTTTGTACACGAATAGTGTGAAAATATGTTATATCAAGGCTGTGGACCCTATAGAGGTCACAATTTTGAACCGATTTTGATGAAACTTGACATGTATGTTTATAACCCAAAGATCTTGGTTCCTTTCGATATTTGCGCCCATCGGATCATAACTTCCTGAATTATGTTCCCTGATTGTTCGAAAAATCGCTTTTGTTAGCTTGTGGTCCCTCTGGAGGTCAAAATTATTATCCGATTTAAAAAACCGTTTGATTATATCACGGTTTCATGGTAATGAGGAGAGAATTTGAATTTCGTGAAAATCGGATCAGAGTTGACGGATAAAATGGCAGCCGTCTGTACGTGAATTGTGCGAAAATATGTTATATCAAGGTTCTGGACCCTATAGAGGTCACAATCTTGAACTGATTTTGATGAAACTTGAAATACATCTTTATAACCTAATAATCTTGGTTCCATTGCATATTTGCCCATATCGGATCGTAACTTCCTGAATTATGGCCCCTGATTGTACGAAAAATCACCATTTTTAGCCTGTGGTCCCTCAGGAGGTCACAATTATTATCTGATTTAAAAAAAACGTTTGATTATATCACAGTTATACCGTAGTTATGGGTGAGTTTGAATTATGATTTTCTGATGATTACTTAAAATTCAACAACTCTTGTTGACCGCCCAGACGAATTGGCTGCTGTGTGGGCGTATGTTTCGTTGCCTGGCAACCTATTTTTCATGTAGGCAATTGGGAACTTTATCCCTGGTTTCAGTCTATTTAAAATTTTAACGATTACATTAATTATTGCAGTCAGCATCAACGCAGTGGTCGTAATTGACTGCTTGTCTAGCCTTTTAACTTTATCTCCGTATAAATGATGCTTTTTAACGGAAATGAAATGAAATCCTGTTTAGCTTCCCACCTTCTGCACCAACAGGGCTAATGAAGACGGGCAAATTCTTGTTCAATGCCCAAACAGTTATTCAGCTATTAAGATAATTGAATACCTGTTCAACTGACGGTCTTGGTGCTACAAAGAAATAAGTTTTATTTTTTAAACATACATTATGTAAGAGCTAAATCTGTATATTGCAGGGTTTTCTTTAGGTCTGAAATGTTATCTAAATCATTAATTAACTTATTCAGACCATAATCGACTCTCATTGTCATCGCTAGCCTGGGATATTTACTGGGTTAGAATCCGATATCCTGCTCAACGCTCATTGATGATTTAATCAAAAAATTGATAATCGAAACTATGTTTTGTTTTGTTTTGGGGTTTTTATTGTGTCGTTTTTTTTTTGTGTCGTTCTGACTTAAGTTATGATGATTGAGGCTAGGCTCAAAATACAATCGTTAATATCTCGGCTCAGAGTGGAGCAACCTGACTGAAATTTTCAGCACCCTTTACATTATGTAGATTTTAGCTATTATAGTTAGAACTGTCATCTAATCTGCCATAATGTATCTTTAAGTGAATTTCAAAATCATACATTTAAACTAGATTCTTTGAAACCTGAATAATTTGTTCCAGGGGTACCATGTATAGAAAGAATTATTTTCTATTAAATGTCAAATAAATTGGAATAAATAACATGGAAACATAATTATATTGGGATTTTTTCTTTTTTGCTGCAAAATTGATTGAATAATGGACATGAATATTGATATTTGAGAAGTAACATTTCGTCAGCCGTGCAATGTGTTGTAATTCGTGTCCCCTGAGTTATTTGTTATGGCAACGCTTCACCTTTCACAACAAATATGCTAAAATTCCATCAAAGTGAATTTTCTAAAGGTTATGTAATAATTTTAGTCATAAATTCCAGAGTCGGCTGTGGATTCATTCCACCCGTTTATTGTATTTTATAACTAACCCCAGAACAAACAGTTTATGTTTTTCATTGGCACTTAGCACTGAACACAATTATCAAAGAACAATTGCATTGAAATGAAATAGTGTTTAACGTCATATCTTTTTGCATCAACAGGCCAAATGAAGACGGGCATACAACCATATTCCTGAAGCAATGGCCCGAGAAATCGCTTTCTAGCCACTGCTGGATTAGCTTCTGATTCTTGAACTTTTGCGGGAGTATGTCTATTCTTCCCGTTCAATCAAAGCTATCACTTAAGTACAGCAACATGGCAGTCCTTCGTTTTATCTAGGTCATCCCTAAAATTTTTGACAGTGATTTAAGGTATTAAAAACGGTGAAAGTATGTTCGTTTCCAAACAGTATTATTTACATTTCATTCGACTTGATAGCCTCGTTTGTCACGCAATTAGTTTTACTGCAGTATTCTGCTATGCACGGGTTAATTGGGCATAATACAATCGTGAGCCATGACGTAACGTTTTGTAAACATATTTGGTCCAATATTGGCACTCGTTTAAAATGTAAAGCTTTTGTAGAAGAGTTAGTCATTGGTTGGTAGTCGAACTACTGGCCAGTCAAAATTTAAAACAATAATATCCACTCATTACAGCAGTGAGTAGTGGGATTACCTCTAATCAAACGAAACACTGCGCGGAGTATGGCATACATCATGCCATGTACAATGAGGGAATATCTGACAAACGTTGTTTTACATGCACGCCATTGTGTACACGAGTATATTTCGGTTGTTGGCACCATCCGGTCGACAAGACGTTTATTTTTCTTGTCTCAATCCTGCATCACAGAGGTTTGTTTTTGCCAAACACAACTGAACAATCGGACGATTATATACAGTCATAAACCATAAAATCGAAAATCTGCGGCTTCAAATTTCACTTATAGGAGCTAAATCGGCAATATTTTGGACAAAAATGGGTCGCAACGCATATAATAATGTAATATGAACGTATACAAACTGATTTACATTCAATCGTTTCTATTTTTACAGTAAATTCAAATCAGTTGTGTTCGGTTAAGTACGCGAGACGTCCCAATAGAATGACAATCGCCAGAGTATACGCCATTCGTATTTAATTATGACTTGTGGGATATGTCTAGCCTCTTTCTTGGAGACCCGTGTTACAGATGGTGGTGAAACACATTATGCTGTACGAAATGGTTATTTTGTCTTAAATGTTGGATATCAGACGCCCACCTTTTCCCGATGAGAGAGGGCGAAAGAGAGAAATAAGGTTTAACGTCAACTCGAAACAAACTAGGTCATTTCGGGACTAACATGGTTCAATTTCATTTCGATAATTCGCTTGCGCGTAGGGCTCTTTAGCATTGTAAGAAATCGAAGGAACCAGAGAAAGGCAACCATACTCTTTGTCGCATACAACTGGGGGATCGAAACCACGCTAGTTGACTAAATGAGAGATCATCGGTCATCTGATCCCCCTTTCCCCGTAAGATCAGTGTTGATTTAAACTGACCAATAATCAATAGGTCTTGTTTTCAATGTCGAAGACTGTGGATGATATTGTGTTAAAATCCTAGCTCATCTAAAGCAATCTACAGTAGGTGTAACGACACCACAGCGATGACGCAAAAAGAAAATAAACAATTGGAACATAGACTTAAATCCAGATGATTCTTAATAAGCGAAATTGAAAAAATAACAGCAACAGTGTTTCTTTAATTATTCGTTGGTCCGTTTTCGACATCTACCATTTCGATAATCTTCTGTGGGCAGAGTTCAGGGATATTGGATGTGTGCCATAAATACATCTTCATTTGGTCGAAGACAGATATTCAAAAGAGTGTATAACAACTTAATTACTTTTATTTGAGGCTGTTCGAAACTGAAAAGATTATCCAAACACAATATCTGCAGATAAACCGGCCATATTAAATTGCGACATTTAAAACTCATTCAATATAATGCATGTGATATTTATTTTACATGTTAACCTTATTATAACCAATTCCCATACCGAACATATATAACAAATGGCCACCAAAAATCTGTAACACAATATCTAGATGAATTGAAGACTTGTATAAACAATCACCCTAGATGAATAGGAAGCTGAATATAGTTGAAGGTAAAATCAAGCCAACAGTGAAGATGGTGTCCTACCCACACGTCACTTCCAAAATACACATTACATGAGCATATGTCTTTTAACAAAGAATTCTACTTTAGAAACAATTATTGTGTCGAAAAGTTTCGAGCAAGAAAATTCTTATTTCTACTTGATCTATAGCAGAAAATGTTCATCAAAAAGCTTTAACAACTACACCAAATTTTGAAATGCTAGCTTAATTAGCAGAAGAAATGTTGTTTCCCACAAGGTGTGATGGGCGAATCCATTATAATAATCGCCTGCATTCTGCAAACTAATGGGTATATTAAGCGCATCCAGATTAGAGGAAACTGGGATCAGCTTGGGGCAGGGGTGGGTGCAACATTAAAGAAATACCCTGGACCATCTTCCGAACAGCATGAAAGAACAATCCATTAGCAAACGACACTTTATAAAATTTAATGTAAAGGAAATAATGAAATAGACTAATAAAATCTCTCAACGCTATTGACGATCTATTTTGGATACAAACATTAGCCATGTAGTTTTGACATTTGGTGGACTTTTATCATTTGTATTCTGAGTTCTATTCTATTCTTATTTGTTCTGCTAGTTATACTGTGCAGTTATTACCAAACGTTGAAACATCTTATAAACCAACTTAATATATTCCACGTTGATATAATTAGCGTTGTGTATTAAAGATTGAAAATATCCACAGCTAAATCCACTGTTAGAAATAACGTTTTTTGGGGGTATTTTGATAAACCGTCGATAAAGAAACCCTGCTGTAACCGATAAGCTCTCATAAATACAAACAAAAAAAAATAAGAAAAAGATGGGCATCTTCGCTTTGATAACCGTAATGACAAAAAGGTTTGATAATGATAAAAACGTACGCTTTGACGGGAAGGGGAAAAGATACCTAAACTTTGATTATGATAATTTCAGAAATAAACCTAACCATTGGTTATATGTAAAGGGTAAAATAAACCATACTTAATTGATTATGACAATTTAAAAAAAGAAACCTAAGTTTTGATAATGCAAAGGGTAAATTAAACCTAACCTTTAATTATGATAAGGCCAAAAATAAATCTACGTTTTGATAATAAGGTTTGATTACGATAACCTAAGTATTGGCAAAGATAAGGACTCAATTCCCTGATGAAACATGTATCTTATAAACCAACTGAATATATTATTCCACGTTGATATAATTAGCGCTGTATATTAAAGATGGAGAATATAGATAAACCCACTGTTAGATAAACCCACTGTTAGATAGTCCACAACCTTGGTATTACATGTACATACTTTTACACTATTTGCGGATAAGAATTGTGACTTCCTGACGGTCCACAACCTTGGTATTACATGTACATACTTTTACACTATTTGCGTACAAGTAGCAGTAATTGTGTCTGGCAGTTTCGGTCAGATTGAAACTCAACCTTAACTGATGTGTAAATTAACGCTGATATATTTAAACTGCCTTTAAAACTGAATACAAATTGTGATTTGTAGCGGGTCCACAATTGATACTTTTCGAACAATTAGGGTGTAACGGTGATATATTCACACGGTTTTTTAAATTGGATAAGAATTTTGCTCTCTACGGAGCTATAATTCAAGAAGTTATGATTCTATACGAAAGGTGCCAAAATGTTTGGGTTATAAACATGCATTTCAAAATCAGATCAAAATTGTGACCTCTAGATTGTCCACAAGCTAGAAAGGTGATTTTCGAATATTCCGAAGTAATAATCTATGAAGTTATGGTACGACACAAGCAAATATCGACCGGAGCCGTGATCTTTGGGAGATAGACCCACATTTCGTCAAAATCGGATAAAAATTGTGATCTGTAGAGTGTCCACAAACAAATTGTGGACTGACGGACGAACGGATAGGGGCGACAGCATAATACGTCCACATGAAAATGTGGCTGTATAAAAATCGAACTTTTCATTTTTATAGATACAAAAAAAACCCCGAAGCTTTGACTATGCTGCGGACAAAAAAGGCATGCTATGCTTTGATTATGATAATGACAAAAAATTAAGGATTGAAAATGATAAATTCCTAAACTATGATTACGGAAAGGGAAAAAATACCTAAACTTTGATTATGATAATTTCAAAAAGAAACCTAACCTTTGATTACACTAGGGATAAAATAAACCGAACATAATTGATTATGATAAGATCAAAAATAAACCTAACCTTTGATTGTGCGAAGGGTAAAATAAACCTAACCTTTGATTATGCTAAGGTTAAAATAAATTTAAGCTTTGATTATAAGGAGGCTTGATTACGATAACCCAAGGATATATAAAAGTAGGGGCTACCGGGGCAATTCATCAAATAATACTTGAGACAGGTGATTAAGCAAATATATAAGACAATATCAAATAGATATCCCGGGGGGGGGGGTGTAATTAATCTGGATTAAGATCCATTAAAATGGAATATATTTTACTGAATTATACTGTGCGGATTAGCACGACGTATTGAATATTTAGGTCGAAATTCACCTTTCTGCAATAAATACTAAGATCGCCAATATACTAATATCAGGTTTCAAAACTTCAGTTGAAATATTATTCGGGATATGCAAAATGAAAAGATAAAGAACTATCCCAGAGAAACGTATGTCGGCGCACCATGTCCGACACTACCCCAGTTTCCACTATGGTTAAATATTCGCACAAAAATACATCACAGGATATAAATTGGTATAATGTAACTACTTCTTTAAAATTTAATAACGACCTTTCGAAACAATTACACGTCATTGTTTCAAGTTAACATGATAAAGCCATAAGACAATTCCCGTAAACTAAAAGTTTGATCATGAATTATATCAGCTATGCTTTCATTAAGAAAGAGACCCAGATCGTTTTGTTCTTTACCCATAAAAAGTGTTAACATCCATATTTCAGGAAAATATCGATACAAGAAAAAAGTCACATTAACATAACCGATATAAACAAGACACATTTACATCAAATAGAATCCATCTTTGTTTAAATACTACTGATGTATCTTATAATACTTGTCAAAACAGGAACCAGTTCATTCTCTCGGGAATTTATAGCAAATTTTAATGAAGATTAATACCCATTCTCACATTAGTCTGTGATAAACGCATTTAAAATAAATAATATTACAAAGTATTAATGTTCTTTAAATTTTGTATTTTTCAGATGTCATTGACTTGTAGAATAGAACTGGCCGTAGCAATAGCAGTTGTTATTTGCACGTGTGCGTGTGGGCTGAAAATCGACTTTTCTAGACTAAATCTTCACAGACGTTCATATATACCACAGAAAAGAGGATCAGAATGTACAGGTTTGTATTTAATAAAACATAACATAATCAATAACCTAATCACACACAAGCGCTTAAAATTTATCATTAGCTCTATACCCCCACTTAGTCCAAGGAACAACTATTTGTTTTTACGGCCCCTACCGGTACCAACAGGGATCATGGTGATCGATGGTGTCTACTCCGTGTATAGAGAGCAGATCTATTTTTTATACTTATCTACGTTATATACAATTTTCTAGAAATGATTTTGGATCCTTCATTATTGTAGCATTCACGACTGTGTGGACGTGGTATGTAGCGTATGATCTTTGACTGTGTAGGAAAAACCTGCTAAATTCCAATATCCCCCTTTGACCAGCATTGTATTCGATAGAATGGTTTAATGAAAATTCTAAATGACTTAAAGATACATTCTCACGAAAATATTTATCGGGTGGTTATTTCCAACAAAAGTATGGAGAATTTGGTATATGGAAAGTATAATCGAGGCCCTATCTTATTAGAAAAATACTAAATTACCCGAAAATAACTAAGCACCGGACACAGAAATGTCAGGGTATGACCAACTGACAACTCGACGCCTTATTATCTTCCAGCTTGACTTTGGGAACATTGGACGGGTGTGGGTGTAAACCTATAGCAGGCTGCAATTAACGACGGAAAAAGAAGTTACTTAGTCCTAATATGCATGTTAATTGGACATTAAGTATTATCAAATACATTAAATTCTAAATCCCCCCTCCCCCTTCAATCAATTTGGGTGACAAACATGGCTGCTAAAAATAGATATTTTATATCCTATATGAGAGGGATTTGAAACAAATTATCGTTATAATGAAATCAAACAGTTTGTGCGCTTGAAGATATCTTTAAGAGTTAAAATAACGATGACACACAAATTAGATTTCTGTAGCACGCGACATCTTTCAAGTTTCAATCCCCGTTTATGTTTTTCACAAACGAACAAAATTCTAAAAGATGACACGGTTATAACTATCACTTGTCTTAACTTCCTTTCCCGTAATCGATTCTAAATGGAAAGGCAATGATGTGAGACCGGGAACAAATTTGAATTTCAGATGTGGTTACATTTCCACTAAATCCGGTTGATTATGATATAAAAACCTAGCAAACTTGCTCGTGCTTTCTATAATCGGGTTGGTGTCACTTGAAAATATTTTGATATAGGTCAAGTGCGTGATGGAGGTTATTTCAAATATTTCTGATTTGCAATGTAACTACAAGCTCTTTATGGATGGTTGGGTTGATACAATGGACACTCTCGCTCTAGTCACGATGTATATTAAGTCAAAAGGGCTAGATACGAAAGGTAGATGGGAATGTTTATGCTCTCAGTTTGGAATCCAACCTATCACACCACATGCGCCATCACCAAATGCAGAAATTGTTATCTTCATTTTATACTTTTGCTGTCAATAAACGTATAATTGAGGTCGCGCGCTAAAACCAATAATTTCTTTTTTTTTCTGAAAAGGAGTCGAAAAATATTTAGTCTAAACTACGGATAATTGTTATGCATTGCTTCTTCTCGTATATAGTTATCCATAGGGACAGTTTTTTCAGTGACCGATTGTTAATTAGTATGCGATTAAGTGCCCTACTTGTCGCATACAGTTACCATCATACTGACACACTAATTGCATGCTAAACACCGCTTGACACATGACATAATACATGACATTTTTAAATGTACAGTTGTGTTAGACACGGTGTTAAAGATATAATAATGAAATCTAACAGATCAGATGTTATGTTTGCCCAAGGTTTTGTACAGATACAAAAAAGGTTAAACAAGACAGTAATCATTCGAAACTGGCATCTAGACAATTTAATGGGCTGTGAAATTGACAAATATTACGTTAAATTTTAAGACTCAAGGCAATTTGGTTGCAAGCTATATCCAACCCGCGAGCGCATATGTAAGATTTCATTAGTCAAATGTAAATTAAAAACGATTAAACAGTCTTCCTGGACGATTGCTTCGTTCGTAGGGTTAAATAACAATTGCCATAAGAATTAACTATGGGCGGAATTAGAAGTAATCCAACATTAGGTATCATCCTTCCATCATTGGTGCATTTACTTTAATAATGTTTACCTTTCGGATATTTGTTGTTATGTTATGATCTTTGACGGCAGAACATTGGATAGTAAGTCACAACAAAAGCTTTGTTAGCCACATAATTAACAACTACTTAGTTTGGGGAGCTGTTATTACTCTTCTGAATTTTTTTTTTGGGGGAGCTAAATGGCCGAATGGTTAGCACGTGCCTGCTGTATCATAAAGCCTGTCGTTGAGTCAACTGGCGTGGTTTCGAATCCCCGGTTGTACGTAACAAGTTGTAGGGTCGCCTGTCCAAACTCATTTTGCCCGGGCAGCGGCGCTACGGCTACTCTTATATCGAATTCCAACTGTCAAGGAATCCTTTACCTGCACTCCAATGTGTACACGGGACCTCGGATTTTCGTCCCATCCGAACGACTAGGCAGCTGTCCTTGTCAGGCCACCCTTCTGCATGACTGACAAGGGGAAATCACGCCGGAAAATCGAAATGAACTTTCTTGAAATGAGGAAGTAGCCATTCACGGAACTGTGGGTAAACCACTAGAAACATCAACATTGATTGATTAATCAATTCCTGGCGTCACAGGGTCAAGAGTCGCCCGTATGACTGATGACGTGACCTCCCAGTACAATTAATTGGTCAGATCTTCATGTAGTGTGTGTAGACCATCGAAGGTATAATAAAAAGACTTATGGGTCTTATTTTAATCAGATTGAAGCTACCCCAATCCGTAGAATTGTTTATTTTTAGCATCGTTTTGTCACGTGACGTGTTTAAGGGGTATCCAAATTTAGATTGTGTTTGTCGTTACTCGCTGCCCATTTGCCAGAAATATTAAATTCTAAGTAACGTCTTTGCTTATCCTTTTTCCATCGTTTAATCACTGAATCTGTTGTACGTTTAGATCTTTCGATGTTCGATCACCACACGAAGCGCCCCGCCCCGTAAGTCACGCGAACATACAGTAAGCATACATGTTACCAGTTATTGGAAATAATTACCTTATAAATACTTTCGTATTGATGCTTTGCTCTTTAAGATAAATTTAAGTGGAGATATCCCCAAAGAATTAAATATAAAAATAGACTACCCCAGCTTTTTACTGTTTTTGTACTAAAATCTCCTACTGGAGTTTCCGGTTTAAGCGTATTTGTAAGCGATCTTGACTTTGCGTGTTAAGCTTCTTTTGATAGTCAAGATCATTATTTGATATGTTGATAAGTAAAAAGTCATTTGATATTATTCGGCAAAGGCAGTACAGTATTCCCACAGATGTAAATGTGAATTTAAATAATTCATGAATAATATTAGTCTTAATCTCACAATTTCAATATGTTTTATTTACCAAATAATGTCAAGCATGTGCAGTTGATCATATCTACCTGTGATATAAATTTCGTTTGATATTTCTAGAACCAGATTATGTTACATTAATATTTTACAATTCGAGGATTGTGTCCGGGGCAAATTTCCTGAAAATAAAAATGTAAACAGTATATTCTAAAGATAGTAATTCAAGATTAGCATTTCTCCTAGTCCACGTGTATGTAAATATTTAAGTACTGTAACTAAAGTTTTCAATATCTAATAAAGTCAACATGCAATATGCAAGATTAGCATTAATTTCTGTTAATCCACTTACTCAATGATATCAGGGATTAGCCTTTGGCTTGGTTTCCAATATCGTAATAATGCTGATACTCATTATTATATGAGAGTACTTTTTTTTTAAAAAAGGCGATCTTACTAATCGCCGACAACAACGGAGAAGAGTTACAATTATTATTAATTTTGTCAATTATTTTAGATGGGGTTTTAACGTCCACTCGACACAAAAAAGGTAATTTCGAGATTAACACATGGTCCAACTTTATTTGAATGATTCGCTTGCGCGTAGGAATCTTTAGCAGTGGGAGGAAACCGGAGGACCCGATGAAAAGGCACGAGGTTTTAAATGTGGATTATGATGGGTAGAATGTGTATGTCTATAACATATCGCTGCTTGTCGGTCACTTTTTGCAATACTTTGTGCGCTACTGACTGACCGGTGATTACTATAGACCCAGAAAAAAAATACAATTTAACAAAATGTATATCTGGAAGTAGTCTCCCTGGAAATGACATGTGCATTATGTTTAACGGATACATGTGCCATAAGGGAAGAGCTTAATGACTTTATAAATGGTTTGATTGCGGTAACACACTGTTTTGAGAAGATATTGTTTCATTTAAGTAGATTTTTCTGGGTGTTGCATTTTTTTCTAGATAGACATATTGACATAGGTTCCAGACTTTAGTTACTAAATCAAACGCTACCTAGCATTTAAATCAGTAATGCAATAAGGTTAAAGACTTAATAATTTCAACCCCAGAAAGTTAAATACCTTTGATGTAACGTATTGGTTTGTGGTTGATTCTTGATGGTATTAAATTTTAGTTTGGAAAGATTAGACGAAATCCAGGCTATTTAAGGCCTTTACTCCAAATTTTAGTTCCATTTTCAATTATATATGCACATTTGCTTTATTTATCAACGCCTCGATAGACAACATCTATTACAATCGACGATATTAGTTTCGACCCAAATAAAGGAGCTTCAATCAATTTCAAAGCTTCAGATTTAGCACACAAAGTGCGCTTATCATTTTATTTTCAAGTTAAAAATGTCGAACGACCAAAGAGATCGTTCATTTCTCTGGAAATGTCATATGGCAAGAGAAGTAGTAAATTAATATAACATTGCAGGTTGAGGATCATTTGTGAAGTCTTAATTAATTACTCAATTACTCCTGATTGATTTCAATTTCAAAAATTCAATAAACACAAAAGCCTTATTGTGCTGCGTTGGTAGATCTTTCCAATCTTCAAAATGAAATTTAAGTCATCGCCGAAGCATTACGTAACGTACAGTCTCCCTGACTATGTTAAATATTGAGAAGGGAAAACAACAAATGAATAATAAATGAACCGAGTAGAAACTTAATATAGTTGGGAGTGTCATTGAGGTAATTTCAGCGCCAGTGGAATAGTTATCCTTGCCACTGGATTCGATACTTTCAAAAAGTCATTGTAGTGCATAATTATGTGGGTGTTATAGAGCTTGGAAGGTTTGAGCGTAGGACAAACAAGCAAAAACATGAGAAGTCGGAAAGTTGACAACAAAGGGATACACTTTTTGTCGAGCAGCAAAGTCTTTTGAAGACATAATGCTTTAAACTGTGGTGACACACAGGAATAATTGATGACATTTTGTGAGTATCAGGACGAAAGGCGAAAAGATCTTTGTGACGTTACAGACGACAATGTATGAAAGGTTTTATCACGTATCCAATCGCAATAATGCTGCCCTCGGCTTTCAACTCAAACTTGTAGATTACATACTTGTCTGTCAGTGTGGTGACATACAAAAAGATCTCATGCGGACTTTATAATGTATATTCTGATAATCTAAATCGTCTTCATATAAAGAATTATGATTTTTTCAAGTATTCGATTATTTCAGTTAAAATTTCCTTTGGGAAATACCATTATCTTCAAATAACCTATTGTAATATTATTGGCGACGACTATTGGCTTGTAAAATCTAATTTAGATTGAAATATTAAAGAACGAAAGACGCGTGTCATAAATTAGATGGTTTAGAAATTGGTGAGATGCAAGAAGGGTCTGGTTTAAAGAACCCTTTAAAATGGCAAAAACACGGTCGATTTCATATATTGATTAGTTTCGCTATAACAATCAGTGTTTTTGTGTAAATATAAGGTAAAGCTAGTGTTGAGATACAATCGAAAGTCGGAATACAAAAGAGAAGTAGTAAAAATCCGACTTCGTGTTTATATTTCGAAGCAAACATTTGATCGAAATAATACATCGCTTGCCCCAATTCAATACTATATTTTGACCTAAATCAAAGAGGTACCTTGAATATGAACGTTAAATTTATATAGTTAAAACCATTTCGTTCTGTAATACGACCTTTTATTGGTAATCGACATGCTGTAAAAATATGATGGTATAGTGACCACATTCATTTTAAAAATCGTCTATATGTCTCACCAAACAATCTTCCCACCTCTATAGTGTCACCTCGCACCGTCTCCATAATTAGTATCGTCCAGATGTTTGCTGTTTTAAATAATGTGTTTGTTGCGTATATTTCTAGTTCTTTCATTTATACTTTTCTGATTCCCGTAATTAAGTAATTTCCATATATGAATACCCCACTATTTCCTCCCCAGTGCGCCTTAAATTCCCCAACAATGATGTCTCTTTGACGTCTTTAACTAAACGCTAAATAAAGATACTTCAGAAAAGTCTTATTACTTTTTAATTGTCCTGTCGTCTGTATGTCGAGAGCCATTTAAAATGTATATAATATATTATATATGGTAATTGGAATTCTATAATATCCATGAACGTATAAAGTAGACTATTTTTCCTCAAAGCTATATGTAGTATTAAATATAACTTAATTAATTCTGTCTACACTGAGAAAGTCTTCCAAAACAGATTAATGTTTCACTTATAGATGAAATATGGATTGTTTTGGGTACGTTTTCTTTTCTGGAAGTAGCAAGCGAAGCCATGCGATAATTGAATGCTCAATAACAAACATTCGACCAACAGTTCCATAAACCGCGAATGTTTATTAATGTTTTCTTCCATTTCATGTATTTGTAAAGAAAATGATTGAATCTTGTTGTGATTTTTCAATAAAACGGATTGTGAATCATGAACCCCTCCGTTATCTGCCGATTTCATCAATTTAGGGATCATTAAATCAACTGTACCCGGAATTGGTGTGCTACCATCGCCCGATTTTTGAATAACTTCCAATAGTTTACCGAGGAATGTTAGGACATCGGCAATTTAGATCAGAGCATTTCCCATATACGAGCCTACTACATCCCGGCAATATAGATTTATAATTAATTCAAGAAAAATAATAAAAACATTATTTTGTTAAAGCCAGCAGTTTCTCCTCAACTAGGATATCACCAGGTTATTAATAAACAATGACGCGTTTATTAAAAGTCTGATGATATCTTAGCTGGATTGAATGTGTTAGCTTTACCAGTGTGGTATTTTTATTCTTTTCCTGGAATTACTTTTACTTGTATATATAATATATGTATATACAGAACACCACATGTTTGTAATCAAAACACTGCATAAGAAATTCATGCACATCCACCCACGTTCATGGTTTCGCCATGTGAACTGCGGCTCGGATAAAGCCTTGGGTTTTCTTCCTATTTTTCTGAACACAAAAACTTCGTATTAAATATATAGAGAATGTATATTGATTCTGGTCATTTTGATAATTGTAGGTAACCCATGTCCCGCAGATAAACCATTTTTATGTAAATCATCACCTACATGTATTGCTCTCAAATATATTTGTGATAATACATTCGACTGTGAAGATGGTTTTGATGAAGAAAAATCTCTTTGTACAGCAGGTAAGACTTTCGTGAAACACTTCAATATATTTCATCTGAATTTAACCTTTTAAACCATCAACAGAATAATATATACTGCAATATATGTTTAATCTGTGTTTTAAATACACGTGCATAATAAGAACAAAAACCTTTGAGTTGTATTTAGTGAAATCGAATCGGTTACGAATCCATTTGGTTTTTCGTTTCATGTGGAACATATTATTAATAATAGACGAGAATTGATTAATCCCACTGCTTCATTAATAGTTTTGTTGTCTTTAAGGAACAATCTACTGAGACTTTGTAAGAACTATCAGTTTAAATATTGTGATTCTCTTTCTCTATTGTCTTGTCTTTTACTGATAATTGTTAACATTATGTACGGTGCTCCATTGTATGCCTACCATTATACTTGCAAAAATGCTAAGCAAGATCCGGGACGGAGCAAATCCGGTAACCAAATTTAACCGCGAAACTGGCATAAACGTGACTCCCACGCACAACTGATTTCAGTGTTAATATTTAATCATTTTGTCGGAAAAAATAAAAGAATTAATGTAAAAAATAATCTTATCTTGTCCATTAAGCAATCCATTAATGTTATTTTTTTTTATTGATTTGCCTAGTTCTAAATGGAAAGGTTACTCTTAAAATCAAAACCACTGATTTGACCACACACCCAATAATTTACAAAAAAGGGAATGAGGTTTTTTAAAAAATAATGTCAAGGTCAATGAAACAGTTATTCTTGAAGATCTGTATCGATGCTTACATTAATCAAAGTTTACTGATCTAATATTCCTTTTTTGTAAAAAAAAAAAAGAAAAAAAAGAAACAGGTTCAGATAGTGCTACTATATTTAATCATTTAAATTGTCTGGCTGGGAATCATGATGGCTAAGTGAGTAAGACACTGACTCGCTAGTCTGGAGGTCGGGTTTTCGATCACAGCATTGGCCGAGAAAGTATATCAGTGATGCAGAACGGAGGACCTAACAAGTACAGCTGTCTAGTCGTTCGGATTGAACGAAAACCCGAGGTCCCGTGCACACATTGGCATGCAAGTAAAAGATCCCTTGCCAGTTGGAATTCGATATAATCCCCTCATAGCACACTGTATGGTGAAAGCGCGTCTTCGGTAGCCCAGTACAGAGCAGAATAGTAGGACGTTAAACCCAATTTCATTTCATTTCAATTGTCTGGCTTCCGCTTGGTACACTACAGTTCGATTCCCTGGATGATTGAAATAATGTTCGAGACTAAACATCATGTCAATACAATTTCATAACCGTCTTCCATGACAACCAAATATAGATTTTGGCACAACGTCTTTAATAAGTTTTTTTTTAAAAAATACCGTCTTATTAAGCTAATGAAGGCAGACTGATGATAAGGTCAAGATAAATATTTATACACTAAAGCAATTAAATTTAATGAATGAACCCAAACTTATTTTCTTTGTAGCATCAAGACCGTCAGTTGAACAGTTATTCAATTTCCTAACAACTGAACAACAGTGGATTATTCCCAAATTATTTGGTGGTGTTGAACCTGAATTTGCTGCCCATGGTTTAGCCGGTGAGTTAACTTTCTGAATAAGCTATGTTGTTGCTATTTTGTTTCTTGCAAAAGTACATGGGTTGAGATTTATTCCAAGGGACTGGTACAGAAATCATGGATCTATTCATGAGGTGGTTGACACCTGGCACATATCGTACTGTTTATTTAAATCAAACCGACTTTTACTGTATTTGTTTACTTTCAATATCATAGACAGCAGAATCAGTTAAGATCAATATTAATATGTGTGTATGTATGTCTAATAATTATGGGTGTAAATTTTACAAGATTCAGCTGCTAATAATGTTAATAACATGGACAGTAGTATTTTATAAACGATAATTTGGATTTTGCTCTTACAAGAACTCGTCGCCGGAAGGATAAAAATGGATTTTCATAAAAGATTTCCTCGTATATTCAAATGTTATCTTGTTTTGAGCTCGCACATTAACATTGTATTTCATCTGAATGATAAATTTCAAGATTTGGACATGCTCAAACATTCCAATTTTAAAAATGATTTTAAAAAGGTATTTGGGTTGCGTAGTGGGTATTGTTAAATATTATCGAAAGGAACGACAGCCTATATGTTCACCAGTTTTTGTCACTGAACATTATGTAAAACATGATCATGTTGAAAATGCTCTAATCATTTAAACGTGCTAAAATCAGGACCGCCTTTGTATAATAGGAATCATTTAGCCTTTAACTTAAACCCATCGATTTTAACGATGGTCGTTTCTAGTTCCGAGTTTAGGTGTCGAGAAGGAGTAATTGCCGTAGTATAATCGGACGTATCAACTGTGTTCACAGACGAGATACCTCACCAGACGGTCAATACAATTAAACATGTCTGTCTTTGATTCTGACAGATACAAACAGCATATATAAGATGTAAGACATTATCAAATATCATCTGGGGCAAAACAAGCTAGGATATTGCGTTCTACATGTATATACGAAAAACATAACACTAATTCGGATCATAACAAAGTATAGTCATTTTTAAGGGTATATATGGAGCTCTAAAAAAATAAAATAAGTATTATCAGGAGCATAAGGAACTATTCAGTTTAAAACTATTGCATTATCAGAAGAATAGGAGAGCAATAGATAAACCTTCATGGATTGTGTAGATAATACGGTCCGGCACTGGGTCAAGTGGTGTGTTTCGATCTCAGGCTTGTACGTGACAAGGAATAGGTTCGATTCCCAATCCCGTGATCTCTTATTCTTTTTCTCCTGCACTTGTTCCCCCCCCCCCCTGATTTTTTTAAATACAGTGTTCCGTCATCGTCAAGGTATAATAGCAAAGTATTTGCTATACGCCTTCTGTTTACTCTGTAGATTATTATACCATTATATTATGGCGGACAAATCTATATCTAATCAAATTGATACTACAGGAAACAATGGATGGGATTTGATCAGGGTGTATTGTTACTGTCTATTGAGGATGTATCGCTGATGAATTCTCTCAATAGATATTATTAATACAGTGCACGGGAATACTATTCCATATTATTCTCCACAATGTCGGAATTCTCTTGGGTTCTTGATTATGCTTTCCAGCCCGGGGTTCGCCATTCACTAATCCGATTATTTTAATATTATATTTTCAGTTGCCAGTGATATTGATGATTTGAGCATGACTCTCGGACTCACGCCTGAAAATGTTAAGAACCTGCATAAAGCATTCCAAGCTGCAATGGAAGGAGATGAGCGACCTTTATTGGCGATGAACATGCCCGAGCGCTCTTGGCACGAAGTACAGTACATGCTTCAACAGCTACTGGACAGTGGCTTCAAGCTCTGAGATCACGCGGTACGTGTTGACTGTAAAAGCTGTGGATAGAACCATTATTCCCACTAGATTTCCTGCTTTCATCTAAATGTAAAACTCCACTAAAAATCATAATTTCTGTTTTAACAAGAAGTTCAGAGTAAATACTCTCTCCGTTCCAGTCCAGTTCGACAACATTCAACGATTAGTATTTTTTTTTTTTTCGTTTCTCGTGTACTTAAGGGACTATTGGCCTCGCGCCTATACAATGACGTCATGTGATAGATGTTGAAGTAGAATTTAAGCCCTTTCAGATGCTGCTGTTTGTAATACATGTAGTTTCAAATTAAATCTTCTTAATAGCATATTGTTTCATATAGTATCTCAATTATTCTTTGTCTCAATTGTATTAATACGAGTTATTTTCATATCATATTGATTGGAGGTTTTTAAACTGTATTAACCGTCACTATTTACTTTATACGAAGTTCATATCGCTCAAATAGAATCTTAAGTGTTATATTGGCAATATCCCGTTCTTTTTACATTTAAAACTGTTTCCTAGGTGAAATGAAACAAAATAAAGAATTCGGTGTCCTTCATTCTTCCCAATAATAGTCTATGCTTTCGCTTTTGAAGGATATAACACGCAATTAGCAAGAAAATGAAATTGGGCGATAATTCATTCACACAAGCAAAATGTTACGTCACGCCCGATGACGTCAAGGTGCTAAATTTGACCCAGTATTGCTGCGATGGAAGAGAATTAGCAACAGGGAACGATTAATTATTAAAAGTAATGTCAAAACAAAATCCTATGTAACACTTATAGTTTCTGGCTATTTTTACAAGATATTTTTGGTGTGTATGTCATATTATGTAGATCCTATTATGTAAGTTATTTTTCGGATTTGGTTTTCTGTTTAGTAAGTTATTTCATATACCTAAAACCAACAAATTAACGGTTTTCCTTAATGGTGTTCTCAAGGAGGTATGTGTCAATGTATGTGATATATTATATATAAATATAAATAAATATAAATATGATAATTATTTATTTCCAAATAGAGAATCAATTGTTTTAACCCTCATAGTACCTTCTGACTGTACATTCATCATGAAAAATTATAATAAACATAACATAGTTTCTTAATAGCAAGACTTTTTTTGCATTCTGGATGAAAAGGGGAGAATCAGTGTAAAAAATGAAATAAAGGAATTAAACCAACGCTGATTTTCTGAAAGTAAACTGTGTATCAAACTGAAAGATAACAGAGTGGATATGGAATCAAAATCACCGAACAGATCGGTTCGAATCATACATGTGAAATGTCACCCAGTCTTGTTAAAATTAGATATCCATTTTATTTCGTATTTTGTTCCTGATTTTTAAACAGAATATTATAATTAATCCAACTTTAGATCACCAGTGAGTGAGGGTTGTTTATATCAGATAATTAAATGTTATAATCGGAGTATTCTCAATCCCCCAAAAAGAAACACAACCCATTTGATTATATATCAATCAATTCAGAGTATCTGAAAAAAATTTCAAGGAAAATTTGTCAGATGTTAATAGAGGAGAGCATGAAAAATAAATTGAAAGGAAATAGAAATCTGTTTTAAATCGAAAGGAAATGGATATCTGTTTTAATAGATCTGAAATTATTCAATAAATAATTTCAACGGCCATTAATACTCTTTCCATCTAATGCCCCCGTCAGACCGGAGTGGTGATTCTACTGCGCTCTGAGACCGAAGGGTGGCCTGGAAATTATGGAAGCGTAAAGGGGTCAATAGCGCGATAGGTACCGCAATATTAAGTTAGTATTATGTCAACATATTGTGATTATTCTGAATTTTTGCCGAGGTAATTGAGTCAACACGCTATGTTTTATGTCCCCATTTCGTCTTAAATGTACACGTTTGCGGTAAGATATTGCTTTGGCGACATATTCCATTTCGCCGTTGTATATGTCGACATATTCGCAAAATATTCCCATGCGCTATGTCGACGGGTGCATCTAAAACAAAATGACGACATGCAAATTAGCGAGTTATTCAATTAACTCGGCAAAAATTTCTTTTCAGAGATAAAATCGTCAGAAAAATCAAAATATATTGACTTATTATCAACTTAATATTGCGGTATCTATCGTGCTATTGACCCCTATACGCTTCCATAGGAAATACACAAGGTCATCAGCAAGCGTGAACACAGCGCTGAAAATGCCCCAAAATTACAAACTTACAAAAGTAGCGTTCTTACTGCGACCTATGCGTTTATACAGCTTTCTCGCGGTGGGCTTTTCACGGTCTCTCCGCGATTATGGCGTTTCTATTGAGATCTATAAGCTTGGCAACGGCAGTCATCACGAACCCGCGTCGCTCGACCACGCGTCTTATCTGGACTACACGTGCGTTTCCACAGCGTGATCACGGCGACTATATAAGCTGGTTAAAATTTTTTTCGAAATTTGAAGATGACCATTAAATCGCCCGTTTTAAAAGCAAGTCGTTCATGAAAAGCTTGGTCGCCATAGGTGAGTAACACAAGCTTGGTAACCGTGCCATCTTACTGCGACCTGTGCGTTTATACAGCTTTCTCGCGGTGGGCTCGTCAAGATCTCTCCGCGATTATGGCGTTTCTATTGAGATCTATAAGCTTGGCAACGGCAGTCATCAGGAACCCGCGTCGCTCGACCACGCGTCTTATCTGGACTACACGTGCGTTTCCACAGCGTGATCACGGCGACTATATAAGCTGGTTAGATTTTTTTTCGAAATTTGAATCGCCCGTTTTAAAAGCAAGTCGTACATGAAAAGCTTGGTCGCCATAGGCGAGTAACGCAAGCTTGGTAACCGCGCCATGGTCGTATTAAGAACTCCATACACGTAGTGGGAACCTCATAACATCGCCATATGCTTAGAGGTAGCCCCATGAGGTCGTGATGCAATCGCGTAACAGTGGTGTAATCATCGTAACATCGCCATGACAACGCCATAAGGACTCAGAACGCTTGGTGGAATCGCGGCCGACACGCAAAGGTTGTAGTGAAGACGCCATGAAGGCATCGTTGCAAATGTTAAGCCCCCGTCAGACCGGAGTGGTGACCCTACTGCGCTCTGCGACCGAACGGCGGCCTGGAAATACACAAGGTCGTCGGCAAGCGTGAACACAACGCGGAAAAATGTCCCAAAATTACAAACTTAAAAAAGTCGCGTTCTTACTGCGACCTGTGCGTTTATATAGCATTCTCGCGGCGGGTTCGTCACGATCTCTCCGCGCTTTTGGCGTTTCGATTAAGATCTATAAGCTTGGCAACGGCGGTCATCGCAAACCCGCGTCGCTCAACCACACGTCTTATCTGGACTATACGTGCGATTCCACCACGTGATCACGGCGACTATGCAAGCTGGTTCGATTTTGTTTTCGAAATTTCAAGATGACCTTTGAATCGTCCGTTTTCAAAGCAAGTCGTGCATGAAATGCATCGTCGCCATAAGCGAATAATGCAAGCTTGGTAACCGCGCCATGGTCGTATTTAGAACTCCATACACGTTGTCGGAACCTCATAAAATCGCCATATGCTTTAGAGGTAGCCCCATGAGGTTGTGATGCAGTCGCGCAACAGTGGTGGAATCATCGTAACATCGCTATGACAACGCCAAAAGGACTCAGAGCGCTTGGTGGGGTCTCGGTCAACGCGTGAGGGTTTTGGTGAAGACGCCATGAAGGCACCGTTGCAAATGTTACAATTGTCGCAGCGTCTTTTCCACGTGTGTACTGCGCGTGTGCTACGTTCATAGAGATGTTACCACGCTTATCGCGCGACCCTCGCGACCCACCACGTTCTCTCGATTTTCAATGTCATATGACAGGACCTTGGCGTTTGCTTTGAACATACTCAAAACAAACGCTGTGATCCAGCGATCATTGGCGACCATGGAGACCAGAGAACGATATCTCGCGTTTCCACAGCGCTCAGGGTGATCTTGGCACGCTCTGAAAACATTTTTTGTCGCCGTAGCAGCGCAATAAGGACTTTTGCGACCACATCACGTTCTCGCAGCTTTCCAGATCATATGCGCATGTTCAAAACAAACGTCGTGGCTCGGCGATCATTGGCGACCATGGAGACCACAGCACGATGTCTAGTGTTTCCACCGCGCTGTTACCACGCTTATGGCGATCTTGACTCGCTCTGAGACCATTTTTTGTCGCAGTAGAAGCGCAGTAAGAACGCAACTCCGGTCTGACGGAGGTATTACAATTGCCGCAGCCTTCTTTGCCACGTGTGTACTGCGCGTGTACTACATTCATAGAGATGTTACCACGCTTATCTCGCGACCTTCGCGACCCACCACGTTCTCTCAACTTTCCAGGTCATATCAAACTGCAGTGTTAGTATATATAATTGACATTTTCCTACCTTCATGGTTTACTATATACAAAACAAAGGCCGGTTATAATGTTATACCCCCGTCAGACCGGAGTTGCGTCCTTACTGCGCTTCCACTGCGACAAAAAATGGTCTCAGAGCGAGTTAAGAACGCCATAAGCGTGGTAACAGCGCGGTGGAAACACTAGATATCGTGCTGTGGTCTCCATGGTCGCCAATGATCGCCGAGCCACGACGTTTGTTTTGAACATGCGCATATGATCTGGAGAGCTGCGAGAACATGATGTGGTCGCAAAAGTCCTTATTGCGCTGCTACGGCGACACAAAATGTTTTCAGAGCGTGCCAAGATCACCCTGAGCGCTGTGGAAACGCGAGATATCGTTCTGTGGTCTCCATGGTCGGCAATGATCGCTGAGTCACGGCGTTTGTTTTGAGTATGTTCAAAAAAAACGCCAAGGTCCTGTCATATGACATTGAAAATCGAGAGAACGTGGTGGGTCGCGAGGGTCGCGCGATAAGCGTGGTAACATCTCTATGAACGTAGCACACGCGCAGTACACACGTAGAAAAGGCGCTGCGAAAATTGTAACATTTGCAACGGTGCTTTCATAGCGTCTTCACCACAACCCTCACGCGTTGACCGGGACCCCACCAAGCGCTCTGAGTCCTTATGGCGTTGTCATAGCGATGTTACGATGATTCCATCACTGTTGCGCGACTGCATCACGACCTCATGGGGCTACCTCTAAAGCATATGGCGATTTTTATGAGGTTCCCACAACGTGTATGGAGTTCTTAATACGACCATGGCGCGGTTACCAAGCTTGCCTTATTCGCTTATAGCGACCATGCATTTCATGCACGACTTGCTTTGAAAACGGACGATTCAAAGGTCATCTTGAAATTTCGAAAAAAAATCAAACCAGCTTGCATAGTCGCCGTGATCACGTGGTGGGAACGCACGTGTAGTCCAGATAAGACGGGTGGTTGAGAGACACGGGTTCGCGATGACCGTCGTTGCCAAGCTTATAGATCTCAATCGAAACGCCATAAGCGCGGAGAGATCGTGACGAACCCGCCGCGAGAATGCTATATAAACGCACAGGTCGCAGTAAGAACGCGACTTTTTTAAGTTTGTAATTTTGGGACATTTTTCCGCGTTGTGTTCACGCTTGCCGACGACCTTGTGTATTTCCAGGCCGCCGTTCGGTCGCAGAGCGCAGAAGGGTCACCACTCCGGTCTGACGGGGGCTTTACTGGACATTTTGAAATAGTAGAATCTTAAAGTGTATAGCTTTTCGCAACCTGAAAATAGACGAAGCTGGATCTAAAAACAGTGTAATTTAAGTGTATATAAAGTATTTTACATTCAATTTATAAAATATTTTTATAATTTCTAATCAGTTCTATTGGGTGTTATACGCGAACTGCTCAAATTAGACTAATGTTCTTAAAATTATTATTATATCGTTTTAATTACTCCAACACTGTTTTCTGCGATAATCTTTTCTTTATTCATTACAAATGGCGCGGGAAACCATTATCGATACAGCATCGATGTTGATTGAAACGAGCCAATATTGAATCTTGGGTCGTGTTTTTAATTTGAATAACATGAACAATATTATGGTGGAAGTTTAGTGGCTTCAAATCTAATCACGGCTGCTCCTCTGAGCAAGACAGATGCGTACTAACGTTTACACAGGTTTGGAAGTTTGTTATATACCCTCCCATAAAAGAAACGCAATGGGGCATTTCGTCGTTGGTAAACCATCGCTCTACCAGTAGAAGCGCAGTAAGGACGCAACTCCGGTCTGACGGAGGTATTACAATTGCCGCAGCCTTCTTTGCCACGTGTGTACTGCGCGTGTACTACATTCATAGAGATGTTACCACGCTTATCTCGCGACCTTCGCGACCCACCACGTTCTCTCAACTTTCCAGGTCATATCAAACTGCAGTGTTAGTATATATAATTGACATTTTCCTACCTTCATGGTTTACTATATACAAAACAAAGGCCGGTTATAATGTTATACCCCCGTCAGACCGGAGTTGCGTCCTTACTGCGCTTCCACTGCGACAAAAAATGGTCTCAGAGCGAGTTAAGAACGCCATAAGCGTGGTAACAGCGCGGTGGAAACACTAGATATCGTGCTGTGGTCTCCATGGTCGCCAATGATCGCCGAGCCACGACGTTTGTTTTGAACATGCGCATATGATCTGGAGAGCTGCGGGAACATGATGTGGTCGCAAAAGTCCTTATTGCGCTGCTACGGCGACACAAAATGTTTTCAGAGCGTGCCAAGATCACCCTGAGCGCTGTGGAAACGCGAGATATCGTTCTGTGGTCTCCATGGTCGGCAATGATCGCTGAGTCACGGCGTTTGTTTTGAGTATGTTCAAAAAAAACGCCAAGGTCCTGTCATATGACATTGAAAATCGAGAGAACGTGGTGGGTCGCGAGGGTCGCGCGATAAGCGTGGTAACATCTCTATGAACGTAGCACACGCGCAGTACACACGTAGAAAAGGCGCTGCGAAAATTGTAACATTTGCAACGGTGCTTTCATAGCGTCTTCACCACAACCCTCACGCGTTGACCGGGACCCCACCAAGCGCTCTGAGTCCTTATGGCGTTGTCATAGCGATGTTACGATGATTCCATCACTGTTGCGCGACTGCATCACGACCTCATGGGGCTACCTCTAAAGCATATGGCGATTTTATGAGGTTCCCACAACGTGTATGGAGTTCTTAATACGACCATGGCGCGGTTACCAAGCTTGCCTTATTCGCTTATAGCGACCATGCATTTCATGCACGACTTGCTTTGAAAACGGACGATTCAAAGGTCATCTTGAAATTTCGAAAAAAAATCAAACCAGCTTGCATAGTTGCCGTGATCACGTGGTGGGAACGCACGTGTAGTCCAGATAAGACGGGTGGTTTAGAGACACGGGTTCGCGATGACCGTCGTTGCCAAGCTTATAGATCTCAATCGAAACGCCATAAGCGCGGAGAGATCGTGACGAACCCGCCGCGAGAATGCTATATAAACGCACAGGTCGCAGTAAGAACGCGACTTTTTTAAGTTTGTAATTTTGGGACATTTTTCCGCGTTGTGTTCACGCTTGCCGACGACCTTGTGTATTTCCAGGCCGCCGTTCGGTCGCAGAGCGCAGAAGGGTCACCACTCCGGTCTGACGGGGGCTTTACTGGACATTTTGAAATAGTAGAATCTTAAAGTGTATAGCTTTTCGCAACCTGAAAATAGACGAAGCTGGATCTAAAAACAGTGTAATTTAAGTGTATATAAAGTATTTTACATTCAATTTATAAAATATTTTTATAATTTCTAATTAGTTCTATTGGGTGTTATACGCGAACTGCTCAAATTAGACTAATGTTCTTAAAATTATTATTATATCGTTTTAATTACTCCAACACTGTTTTCTGCGATAATCTTTTCTTTATTCATTACAAATGGCGCGGGAAACCATTATCGATACAGCATCGATGTTGATTGAAACGAGCCAATATTGAATCTTGGGTCGTGTTTTTAATTTGAATAACATGAACAATATTATGGTGGAAGTTTAGTGGCTTCAAATCTAATCACGGCTGCTCCTCTGAGCAAGACAGATGCGTACTAACGTTTACACAGGTTTGGAAGTTTGTTATATACCCTCCCATAAAAGAAACGCAATGGGGCATTTCGTCGTTGGTAAACCATCGCTCTACCATCCCCTTGCTGCAACAAGAACCGCGACACGTCGCTGAACCAAACTGTTCTCCGGTGCTGCTGTGGCCATAACCCTCAGGTCGAAAACCATTGTAGACGGATTTCACTGTATCGGCTTATTTCAATACAACAGCTCTAAAGGAACGTCTGCCGCGTTATCTGGTTTCACGTACGAGTTTATGGACTGGGTGGTCCGAGGTCCTACGCCGTCGAGGATTTGCTGCTGCAACAGTGGTCGCTGTTGAGAACCGTTTCCGAAAATAACGTAACCGGAAGTGACAATCAAGGGCAGGTGGGGCCACTCTTGTTTGGCCGGAGTTTGGCCGGTCACATGTTGAATATCGCTGTCCGTATCCATCCCAAGGACGAGAAATGGTAATCCGGGAAACATTGAGCAGCCTGGCTACATCTGTTTGGGATTCGCCTTGCAACCGACCAATATCGTTGTTGTGTTGACCTTCGTTCAGATGTGGCATCACTTGGTTTGTTGAGTGTTTACATGTGCAACTGATTTGGAAACCGAAAACCCCAGAATATTAAACTCTTGGGTCTTGGTGTAGTCAATAAAATTATGACCTGTAACAATTAGCAACCCTACTTTTAAAACCAATAATGAATTTCTTTTTTCCTGACATAATGGCATTAAAAACAAGTAGGATTTATCTAAACAATGGTAAAAAATGATGAAAAATGGGCTGGGTTTGTTTTTTTTTGGGGGGGGGGGGGTGTTAAAAGAGTGTATTTCAGCTAATGACGTATGTTTTACCAATCCTTATTCCTGTGCTATTAATCTGTAAACACTTGGATTCTTTCGTATGTAAACAATAAATCAAGAAACCGATTTTGACGTTACCATAACTGCCGTCCACTGTAAACAAACTGTTTAGCAACCGGATTAGAAACCCATAATAATTTGCATATCAACCATAATAATTTGGATTCTTTGTCTTAAGAGAGATTACATATAAAAGACGTATAATATCTTCACGTGGTGCTTCACATCCGTTTCCAAATATTCTTCTTCTAATACCCCACAAACACAGGGTCGTAGCTAGCGGGGGTGCAGGGGGACATTGCACCCCCAGAAAAATGAGACGCCTCGAGAAATGGCGCCCCCACAAAAACTTTGACAACCTCTCAATTAGAAAATAATACAGGCACTGTTCAGTCGGTCGGATTTAAGGGCGTCCACACTCTTATATCACTTACGTGGAGGCTATGGGACGCCACCCCAGACTCCTCTCCTAACAAATCTACAGCCCCTGTAAAAGAAATCGTCCATATAAAATACCAAATCGACTTTTAGATATCAACAGAGTGGCCGGAAAAGGAGTTTCTGGCAGGGTTTTTTTTTCAAAATTTTCTGAGGGTAGACCCTAGGCGAGGGTACCACCCCGATAGGCCACCAGCCACATGACATTATACGGTTCGGTTTGGTCGCCCTATCCACATTTGATAGGGCCTTATCGGTCTTTGGGGGCGCCGCAACAAAATAACATTATAAGAGATTCTCGTTCTGGTCGCCCTATCCATATGGCCTTATTGGTGTTTCGAACTAGAGGACCAGAAGTTTCTTATTTTGGTGTGTTTAACATAACATCAATATGAGAAATTGCGCCACCGAAATTGACACACGGTATTGCAGCTCCAAGTGTGTTGAAAACGGGTTTGCGGCGGTCAAATTTTTCGAAATTTTCGAGGGGCAGGGGGGGGGGGGGTCTGGGTGGCACCGCTTGGCGCTCAGTAACTCGGGCATTATATTGGTGCCCCTTGCACCACTCTGCTGCACCCCCTCTTTTAAAATCCTACATACGGCCCTGCACAAACACTGTCGTTAGAATGGGACAACACTCGGGACGTACGAGTATCTTCAGAAATTCTTGATAAATCATATAGACTCTAAAACCATTGAGCGTCTTTCTAAGGAACGGAATCCATGCGAAAAACCAAATAGATAAAAAATAAAAAAAAATAGGTTCCCAGGCAACGAAACATACGCCCACACAGCAGCCAAATCGTCCGGGCAGTAAACAAGAGTTGTCGCATATTAAGGAATTATCAGAAAATCATTAGAATTTGTTTGGTTTTTATAATCAAACGTTTTTTTTAAATCAGATAATAATTGTGACCTCCAGAGGCACCACAAGCTAAAAAGGGTGATTTTTCGTACAATCAGGGGACATAATTCAGGAAGTAATGACCCGATGGGCGCAAATATCGAAAGGAACCAAGATCTTTGGGTTATAAACATACCTGTCAAGTTTCATCAAAACTGATTCAAAATTGTGACCTCTATAGGGTCCGGTTTTCACGTAATTCAAACTCTCTCTTCATTACCATGTAACGGTGATATAGTCAAACGTTTTTTTAAATCGGATAATAATTTTGACCTCCAGAGGCACCAAAAGCGAACAAAAGCGATTTTTCGGACAATCCGGGGACATAATTCAGAAAGTTATGATCCAATGGGCGCAAATATCGAAAGGGACCAAGATCTTTGGGTTATAAACATACATGTCAAGTTTCATCAAAATCGGTTCAAAATTGTGACCTCTATAAGGTCCACAACCTTTTTATATAACATATTTTCACAATATTCGCGTACAAACGGCGGCCATTTTGTCCGTCAATTTTGGTCCGATTTTCACAAAATTCATACTCAACCTTCATAACCATGGAACGGTGATATAATCACACGGTTTTTTAAATCGGATAACAATTTTGACCTCCAGAGGGACCACAAGCTAAAAAGGGCGATTTTTCGGACAATCAGGGGCCATAATTCAGGAAGTTACGATCCGATTGGCGCAAATATCGAAAAGAACCAAGATCTTTGGGTTATAAACATGCATTTCAAGTTTCATCCAAATCGGTTCAGAATTGTGACCTCTACACTGTTCACAAGCTAAAAAACGCGATTTTTCGTACAATCAGGGGCCATAACCAATGAAGTTACAGTCCAATACATGCCAATATCGAAAGGATCCGAGATCTTAGGGTGATAAACCTATGTTTTAAGTTTCATTGAAATCGGATAAAATTTGTGACCTGTAGACTGTTCGCAAACAATTGTGGACGGACGGACGGACGGACGTCCGGACGGACGGACGGACGAACAGGGGCGACGACAATATACGTCCACATGAAAATGTGGGCGTATAAAAAGCAACGATCTGGCGATCACAGAAATAACCTAAAACATGGTTTATATGGGGTGGATTTTTTCAGTGAAGTACATTATGCTTTGTGCTCATTAAAATTCAATATGTTCATTGGATATCAGAGCATTAACGATCACCTTAAGTGAGCCTTAATCGACTCTCCACACGCCAGACGAAGAAATTAACTTCATCAATTGCGTAGTGATAAAATCATTTTGCGGACTACCCAACGAAACTACTTTGCAAGAAATCTGTAATAAGTTAGTTAATCCATAGAAAGGAGAGGAAAAAACCACGTGAGAGAAAAGTACATCGATTTATTATAATTCCCGAAACTTCCAAACTACAAACGATAAACTGTAAATCGGGTCTCACAATTTGTCTCTTTAAACTGATCGTGACTGCCATGTTAAAAATCTAGATTCACCGGAAGCTTAAAGAATATATGCAACAATTATTTCCCAGCAGCAAAACATTTTTTTGTGTTTTAAAGCGGGAAGATGAAGGCAATAATAACGTATAAAACATGTTACATTTTTAGGGCATGCTGTTATGCCGGACTGAGGTGTCACGTTAAGGTTTATATTAACCCCACACGATTCGTATGTTTATGCATGTTAATATTTCGCGCCCCTTGCACCCACATGCGCATGTAACAAGGAAAATCTCTGTCATTCAGTTAACTGGCGTGGTTTCGAATCCCAGGTTGTACGTGACAAGGAGTAGGGTCGCCTTTCCAACTTCGTGGGTTTTCTCTGGGTCCTCCAGATTCGTCCCACTGCTAAAGACCCCTACGCGTAAGCGAATTAATGAAATAGAATTAAACCATATGTTGGTAGCGAAATGACCTAGTTTGTGTGAGTAGACGTTCAACCCCATTTCTCTCGTGCGCTTTCTATACGTAAAGGCGACGTAGTGAAATCCAAGGGTAAATAACTCGTCGGAAACTGTTTCGTATTTACAAGGTAAATATTATTGAAAGATGAGAAACAACAATTATACCACCACTCTTTCTCTTTAAAGTTCTCCCATATTATAAACTTCGCTCAGAATACAAATTTGAGCCTGTCTGTTCACTAACACGGTCATTTCATTTTCAACCACACAACTACGGCATGATGAGGAAAGTAATTCCACAGTTTTCGCGAAAAGGCGTATTTCGATTTACATTTTGACGTCGAAAAATGGGATTAAAGATAATAGGTGGAGCTGATGTCTCGTACATATCACCTGCTTAGTACGTTGAACTTTTCAATTATCATACCACGTTGTAAATACTGAACGACATAGAAACGTTTTTTGGAGAGTAAGAAATAAGGCTTTACGTCCCCTCAATATAAAAAGGCCATTTCAAGACTAAGATATTATATTGCAGTTTTATTTCAATTAATCGTTTGCGCGTTGGGTTCTTTAGCAGTGGAGTAAAACCGGGGACCCCACAAAAACCACGACGTTAAAACAGATTAAATTACAGATGTGACGTCATCCTTTGATGTTGGCGTATCATTATTTCCAATAATATACGGGCACCATACTTAATAGGCGAGGGCGAGACATTAAGTAATATATTGATACTGCACGAGGCTTTATAATTAGTCGAGTGTGGTTAGAATATATTACACAATGTCTATAGCTCGAGACCATTAAACAACTTAAAATACAGACACTGTCCCGCACGTGCTTTTTAATGAAATACGTCTCATGAGTCCAATATTTCATTTAGTATAGATAATATACGATTGGGAAGTTGCCCGTACATTATCGGAAATAAGGGTATGCCAAAATCAAAGGATGACGTCACATCTGTATTTTAAAAAACACATACTGCACAGTTATATAATAATGATATGCCTAGACTCGAGCACCTATTCATAATGAGACAGGTACACAATAACGATATATGGCAATTTGTCAATACACCCAAATATAAATTTAAAGCTTGGTTATGTATCTACAGTGCCCCCCCCCCCCCCCCGGTTGAAGTTTTGAAAGAGATTCTCATGTGGTTCAGATCCCACAAATTAGTCAGTTCTAAAAAGATCGAATCTGGCAAGGTTCAATGTGGGAAACTTCCCAATCCGGCAACTTGAATTTCACCATACACATGCACAGCTCATATTAACTTAATGAGATGAACTTAATATGTGGGAGCGAACTTGTGTGTAGGACTAGGAAGTACATAAGTAATTAATGCATCATCATAAATATCATGATGAATATTGAGCTGAGTAGTAGCTTTCCACCTACTATCAAAACAGTAAACAAATACCTCGCACAAATCAATACTTCTTTCGGAACAGTCATTGAAACTAAACCAAATTCATGTCGGTCGTAAACTCACGGCTATTCAAACAAATTAAATAGAATTCGAGAATAATCCAATTAGGTTAGCAAATTTCGCATGCTTTTTACACTTTCTGAATTACTTGCACAAAACATAATCACCTTTCTGACCGGCAAATGTACTTTTTTGAAGCATTCAAAGTGATTGTGTCAATTTTATATCGATTGGATAACAAATCTACCCGTATATAGTATGCACATTTATTGCAGCATACAAACCTCTTCTCAAATGATGAATTTAATAAAACGTGCGGGATAACGATGTTTTCAATCTATTATTTAAGTTTTTCATACGACACTACTTACACTGATATTTGTACACCAACGTGTTACAAGCAGTGATCGTCATTTGAGAGGTCGTAAAGTACAAACTCGTGAACGTTGTGACTTTAAAAGGAATGTCAAAATGGTTCAATTCGGCATAGTACTCAGAAAGATATGATGAGTTTAAAATTCGACAATCTGACTAACACAAGCTAGCGCCACCGATAATCTTGATGGACATCTTTTAATCCAATTGAGATGTATCTACAATTGATGTTTATTTAATCACAATGTGTATACATGTATTTTTTAGTTGATTAAGCCATCGATCAGTCCGCCTTGTACTCACCCTACAGAGTTAAGCTCTTGATCGATAATCATAATTTTCAGGAATAGTTTATTACGTTGACCCTTTTTGGTCCCCGAATGACAAATTTAATGTATATTTATTTAATCCCTTACTGACCAGTTATGTACATTTCTTAATCTGGTTCAATTTCCGTAGTCGTACCCACTGTACAAAGATAAGTTCAGTTAATGAACGATTTTAATCAGACTTTCAGGAATAGTTAGCGTTGGGATATTTCCATTTTGATCATTTTCGAAAAATTAGTTCCAACATCAATGCCCATACCGAATTACTGTGCTTTATTACCCAATCGGAATAATTGTTAACGTAGTTTCAGAAATCTATATGCAATAGATTTTTAGACAAACTTACTGAACTTAACCTTAGGCATCTAACCCTTTTAGTAGAGTTATTACCCCTGTGTTGTATTTCTTACATACCACTAAATCGTACACTATGTTGTGTTACATTGCATTTACCTTGCACGTTTCAACTTTGAGAATAAATAGGATATGTTCACTTGCTAAAACTCATGTGTTTTCTTAGGGTCCTCTGATTTCCTCTCACTGCTTAAGACCCCTACGCGCAGGTGAATTATTGAAATATACTTATAACGTATGTTAGTCCTAAAATGACCTAGTTTATGTTGCGCGCACATTGCCCTCCCCCTCTCTCTTTCACACACACACACACAAACACTCTCTACAAATATTTTAGCGTTTCCGTACTACCAAGTAGTAGGCTTGAATTCAGGGCTAAAGTGTTGTTTCGCCCCTGTAACCTGGTAATATGTGCATTTGCGTCAAAGATTCGACAATCCATTAGAATGGGGACCAAACGTTTAACCGTGTCGTTTTGCCCTTGTAAGATGGTAATATGTTCAATTACGCCAAAGTTACCGCGAGGAGCGAAAATGTAAAAAACGACGCGGTAATTTTGCACACTAAAATCTGTGTCGTGTCGCTCCTGTAACTGAAAATATGTTCATTTGCGCTGCTTTTAAGTTTTACGCAGTAATTAAGATTATCATATCACTCCCTGTGTTGTATTTCTTTAGATTTATGCATTATTCTTCTTCATGTAGGCGTTTTTAATTTAAAAGAAACCAATGCTCGCGTTGGAACAGTAACAAGCCAAGAGATAATTAGAATTTTATAACATCGACCAATAAACCAGAGGGAAATAGTTGGTAAAGCTACAAGTGTCGATGTAACAAATCAATCTATGAAACACAGCTCTTTGGCCTCTTGGGCAAGTCCCCATGACGCTTGATTAATCATGCTAATGCTATATGTAGACTAGTGTAATATCTAGAGCGGGAATCGGGTTAAGTGAACTGTACGTTCTGTGCCATTAATAAACGCATTGTTTACGTATAATTTCCTTTAATCTCTCTGTAATACCACATTAGATTACGGTGCGACTGTCTATGATTCTCTGTTAACCCTTGCATACTGCGGATCGTGATTTACTTTGCTTTTCTACGCAGACGTATCCTAATCACTCATCAATCATAAGCTTTATTAAGTAAACAAAATGTAATAGAAGTTGTCTTTTGGGATGAACTGGTCTGACTAAGACAGCACGTTGTATCACTAGACTGTACCATGACGTAAAAAAAGAACAATACTATTATGTATAAAAGACAATATGACATTACTGTCTCACTGTGTGAACCAGACAAAGCGACCACGGTAGTTGAGCAGTTAAGAATTGGACTTCTGGCGTGGGCCGGGGAACTGAAGAACCAAGGAAAGAAACTTCGTTTCCATTCTACTATCAATTATGGTATGGAGGCCACGACAGATCAGTGATTCACACCACTAATGAGGCGTATCGATAGTTTAACAAATTGATACCTTCCCATTCTGAGATTTTGACAATGATATCTATTTTCTTGTAACTGAGAAGAAATCAAAATTGAAATAACGATTTGTTCAAATAGGTAGCTCTCTGGAATCGATCACTTTGCAATTGAAATGTTGTTTTCTTAAATTTAGGGATTTTGACTCAAAAGATGATTTTACTTTCAGTTTTATAATAACTGTTGATCATCTGTAACATGTTCTGTCAGTGGATATGAAGATGGCACGACATTTTTACAAAGTAACTTGACGTACCCACCATGTTTTGTACAGAAAATATATTTAAAAAGGTATTTTCACACAACGTGCGCTTAATTTTGACTACGAAAGACATATTTGAACTCTCGATATCTATACGTTTTAATTGGCCATAAAAACCTAATCTGTAAATTTTATACTTTTTTGGAAGGCCACAAGAGAAGTTTCGATAAGATTTATCATTAAAAACAGTTTAGATTAGCATATAACCTTGTGTGGGATTCTCTTATAATTGGAAATATTCCTAATAAGGTTGTCCGTAAGTATTACTGAACACGGTAAGATGCATAGCGACTTACTGACGTTGATCACTAATTCTAAATACAGTAATCTCCAACCATATTTCAGTAACCACCCACGTTTTCCCTAGTTTCCGTAAACTTTCTGTTGATATAGACAGAGTCAGAAAATAAACACAAAACAAACAACATATTAACATATCTATGATCGTCTAATTCTGATCTATATAGTTCGGTATCAATAGACTACCTAAGAAAATATATCTAAGTATACAACTGGTAAATGTCAATACCTGGATAATGATTTATCATGACCTTTATATCTAATCAAATTCATTTGTTAATTCCCAAACAAGTCGTTAGTTCAGTATTTGAACTTATTAATCCCACAGCAATATGCCTTTAAAGGTTCCAATGAAATAAAAAAAAAGCTAGGAGGAGAGCTTTTTATTATGATTGCAAGTCTCAAATGTTGTTCTGGTCACAAATAATTTGTATATTATAAGTTTATATAACTGATAATTAGACATAAATGATAAATATATCAAGGGTATGTTTACGTGTGTTACAGTCAAATGAAAATTTGACATACTGTTCATTTAGTGTTACACTAAATTTGTCTTTCAAAATTATGGACATAAGATCGACCGAGCTAATGGTGTTAAGAATTATCTTCAATCGGATTCCTTGTTAAGATTAACACAGCACAATTTCATATTCTTGTTTTAGACATACAGCTGTGTATTGTTAAATGACATGTCTGTGAAAGCGCAAGAAATGTATGTCTTCTCCGAGATAATTATATTTTTCGAACGCATTGGCGCAAGCAATTTAATTTAATGCTTTAAATATAATTATATTATTCAAAAACATTGTATATTTTAAATATGTCACAAATATATCGCGTGTTCGGATGGAAATTATATTAACGATTCGTCTTCAATGACAATGATAGAATTTTGAATATTAAGTCAAGTTAACCAGTAGTAGGGTAATGGTTTTTATGGGAGGTTATTGTATATAAATACATGATTGAGAAAAATAAAATGATTAGTGTGTTCTAGTTTAACTTGTTCAGACATATATGGTTGTGTTTTCCAAACTAGAGCGGCGTGTGTGGGCCCATAAATATGTTGTATACCCTCGCTTTTAATGTGGTTGCGAATTGCCATCGACGCTGTCCGCCCATTTGTCTTTCTTGGTTACACAACAGTTGAGTTTACATTATCGCCCATTATCTACAATTGCTTGTGAACGGTCTTGGGTCTAAAGCAATCACCCGATTGACTTTACATAGTTTTTATATTTATACTATTAATTGTAAAAACTTAATTATCTAAAGAGTTGCTTGTGAGCGCTATACAGGCCAAAGTTTTCATTTCATTAACTTGAAATGTATAAACATTGTGTATGTTCATGAAACAAAGCAGCTTATAACTAGTACAGACATGCTTTCTTTTTGCCCTCGGTTATTTTTTTGCTTTTTTTTGTCCCAAGTTAAACCTAGGCTATAAAGAATTAAACAATCGAGCTTTTCAATACTTCTCGAACGGATTAACTGCTGTGTTGGTGTATGTTCAATTGCCTGGCAACTATATTTATATGTAGGGGCAAGGGTATGCTAAAGGAAAGACGATGGGTGCTTGTGGTCTAATTTCACAATATCAATGAAAGAAATTATGCCAGGCTAGGCCCTGATTAATGGAGATTGCGGTTTTAATGCTCTAATTGTACATCATAAATGAATAAAACATATTTGCATAATGGTCCGTGTGGATGGTTCACTTTATAAATGAACTTTGATTTTCTAAACTGACCGAAACCCCGCTTTTAAGCGAGAGCATGGCCGTGTGTCGGTTCTCAATGAGGGTCAACATAACTGGAGATATCGCTATCGGTTGAATTTGAATTTCACTTTTTAAACGAGATAGATTAAAGTTTTGCGTGTATGTGCACGCGACTTGAAGTGAGACGTGGGGTCGAGGTGATGTGCTCCAATTCCATTTGGTTAATGTAAAAATGTAATAAAATTGTAATGTAAAAGTAACCCGATCCTAAGTATTATACAATATTTAACAAAGGGTTTCAATAAATCGTGTAGATCTATGAAAACAATGAACATCAACTGATCCACAAGAGACTTTTTCACAGAACAGTAAACGACCATACTATTGTATGCTATTTCCATAGTTACATCAAAGCATTAAATAAATAGACGTCAGTTGGAGAGACAGTTGAATTATTCTGATAGCTTTTAATCTGTCATGGGTTTGATTTCGTTATTTTTAAAACCGGTTGTTTTTGCTGTGGTTTTTTTATGCCAATGATTCATCAATCAAAATATACGTCATGTTGTTTCGTATTTTATTGCAATTTAAGCCTCTCTACCAGTTTGATGTGTAAATGGTCAGAATGTTATTAACGACCTAATCTGGTACCGGTTTTATTTTATAATCTGTGTCTAAATTAAATTCCCTAGTGATTCATCCGAGTAGGGGGTGGGGTGGGGATAACTTCTAAATAGGGTACTGAGAACCAGACATGTATTTACATGTATTTACTTAACAACTAGTCTCTCTAGATTTAAAAGGACTGCGTATTGGTAGCCTTTTTATTCAGTATTGATACACTTGCTGCTGTTCCAAACTCTTCCTTTTTCCTAGAATCCATCGACAAGAACGTTTGTTTTCATGTTCCATAGCGTCCAAAGCATCCACATGTCTATAATTTTGTTATGAAATTATTGCAATTTTGAATAATATGTATATTATGCATAATATTATATTTCCTCATCGGTCATAATATTATATTTGGTCGCTGTTGACAAAAGGACACTCTTTCGTTTCGCCCCCGTGACTGTAGGTTCGATTTCTGGTATCGGTACGATGAACAATGTGTTAAGTTTAATGTAGAATGAGCTACATTAGGTTTTTTTTTATTGATTATTGATTATTAATACTAGTGATATTTCGCGGAGTAATTATTTGGTGCTGTTATCTACTAATGAATTGCAAACAGCCAAGTCATGTTTTGTTGTTGAAATGCTGACCTTTATTTGCTTGTAAAATGGTTTAACGAATTATATCATAGAAATTGTCACGTTTTCTCATTAACTGCATTCCAATCTATCACATCCGTAAACTCATTGATAAAGTTGTTAATCTGTGAACTCCAAAAATAAAAGTTTCGCTCCAAAGACCAATGAGCAAAATCAAGTATGTGCTTTCCATGCGTCTGCCAAAGTATAAAACTGATCTTATGTTTTGAAATTAGTAAGTATACTAGTCTAGATCATCAATCATCAATTCAATTATACCGAAAATTTTTAGAGCGGTGGCCTGGGTAAAATTCCCAACTTTTGTTTCACAGTTAAATTGAATGACTTCAATATAATGCCAATTCACTAATGGAAAATCAGTCACTAGCGGGGTGTCAAATTGAAAATCGTCATGTTGTTACACAATCGGGGAGAAATATGAGATCGAGGGTCCCAACTTGGGCAGTATAACCCTCTTACATTGACCGAACGTGCTTTACTTTTCGTCAATCTTGGTAATACTCACCACTGTAATACAATATATCATTTATACAGCATATCATTATTTTTTCAAAGGAAAGACGAAGACAGAATGCAGTGTCAACGGCCAGGTCGTGACCTTTGATACCACCTTCCCCTGCAATTATTTACACCGTTTGCCTAAAGTTCCGGAATTTGATTATCTCGCCAATAAAATATGTACTCAGACTTATATTATTTTTGAAAGAGATTCTTTTTCTACTTTACAAGTGCCTGTTTACATTACGGTACGGCATTTTTTTTGAAAGTTTGTCAACTTGCAGAAGGTATTTGCTGTTTACTTTAGAGTTCACTATAAAGACCAACACGTGGATATAAAACTGAAATGAAATAGGGTTTAACGTCCTACTTTTCTGAAGGGCTTTATGATGTAAATGTGACCTTGACAGCTGCATTGTCGTATTTTTTCTACCGAATTTCAACAGCCAAGGATTCCTGTACGTTCACGCCAACATGTATACTGGACCCCGGCTTTTTGAACCACCCGAACAACAAGACAATGCTCTTGCTAAGCCCTCCATCCTGCACAAGTGACGAGAGAAATTAATCTAAAAGGAGACCTGGTTAATTTCTTTGGCCTATGGTGAAAAAAAACCTCTCGGCGTGTCTTTCCAGTCATTTTTTGTCCCCCGTTTGAAGAAAACAGAGAACTATTGGAACGTGTTCGTCCGTCTGCCTGTCTGTTGGTTTGTCAGAATAACCTTGCTTCCAATTCAGACAGTGTTTAGCCTAACCAGAAATCCGTCCGTCCGTTTGCAACACAATAACTCTACTTCTAATTAGGATAAGCTGTCCAAAATGGGTGGAACATATGTGTTAGGTGACGAGCATCTTCTAATCCGATCAAGCAGACTGATAAACAGTTTAATTGTTTATAAAAAGGGTAAATAAACAGGTAATTAACGACTGGTATCTATCTATTTTCGGATGAAGGCGTGTACACCAATTTCCCTGTTGTTTCGTTTAATCATTATTGGCCATTAATAAGTCAATTTAGTATTATATATTATCGATATGAGATCAATAAGCGTAATATCATTTGTTTTCGCTAATAAATGACCAGTTGGTTAAAGCAATTTTAGTTTTAGTTATATACATCAAAAGGAGTCCAACGTTCACAGCAGGATATAAAAGTTATTCCCTCGTTAGTTGAAAAGTCCATCATTCCGACTAACATATATAACATTAATTTACTTTATATCCAAGTTATTATTATTGTGACCATAAAGCCGTATATTTTCTGATAACATTCATACACAAAAATAGGTCTTGATCTGTACACCATTATATGAAAACGTTAAAAACACCGGAGACTCAACATAAAATGTAATAGTAAAAATAATAATCCAGATAACGTCCACAGATTCCCAAAGGAAGTAACTGCATCTGATTGATACTAGCCAGTGGTAATAATAAGTAGATTATTCATGCATGACCTATTGGACGTAGTTCTTGGGATTCCGCTGTCAGTGATATATTCTATAATAAAAGCCGAATATATTTTATGAATATTGGTTTCTTATCAGAAAGCCATATCCAAAACAAACTACATGCGTGAAAATGTAATGTATGTCCATCTTTCGATATATCTGTGGACTAAACCCACTATTAAATTCTTTTCCGGTCAATCACATTTAGGAGAGGTTCGTCGTCTGTTTCAAACAGTCTAGCATGTTAGATCAACACAATAGATTAAGCGATAGTTCATTTTAGTGTAATGAATACACAGTATAGGAATTAGATTCTGTCTTGACAAACCATAACTGTTAGAAAGCTACTTATAAAAGGCGCATTCGTTGCCACTTAATACATTTAACAGTAAACTAACTAGTCACTAATAGTGACACATGTTCATCGACCCACCATTCCCTCCTTTCGTCATGTATAAGTTACCATAAGACTTCACAATCATCGTTACACCAAATTGTAGCTGAGACACATTTTGTCATTTTATTGATGCCTCTAAAGAAATTTAGGCGCCAATTCGTCTTCTAACATAGATTAATCGGGAAAAAGAAACTCTTAACGCATGCGCCTGTCGATGACGCTTGATTACAGCATAAGTAGCAATTGAATGATAAATAATAATATTGGCATATATACCGCCCTCATTTTTACATCAGTAAGCATGCCCAAGCAGGGGCGTTTTAAGGTTTATCATGGTGGAGGCTATACTATTTGGTGGCCCTCTTTCGAGAGGGGGGCGGAGGTCGAGAAAATTTGCAAACTAGAAATCATTTTGGTGCATTCTGATCTGACATATCCTCCAGGGCCTTCGAGGCTGGTTTAATCCGAGGGCCGGGGCCTAATTCGATACTTTTCTGACGCCTGAATGCTGTACGTATCGGGAGCTCAATCAAATATTAAATAATGGAATATGGTGGAATGGGCCTTTTGTGCAATCAGCACGCGTAATCCCGGAAATCATTCCGCCAATCCAGATCACACTGGGCGGCCTAGCCATCTCTTTCCTGAATAGCTTATTAGTAGGTTTTCAGAAAAGGTGATTTCTTGATTGATGATTTTCATGCAATTGCAATGACTGCACTCTCATTCAGTAGTGGATTCACACTGACTCGGGGGCCCTTTCCACTGGCCAGAGGGGCCCTTTTGTCTGCCTTTAGGGCCCCCTTACTAAGGCACATTTTCATTTCTATCATCGGTTTTAGCATTTTGCTCCCGTTTTATTTTTTCAACTTCTTTGATTTTATTTTCACGAGGAGGCCAGCGCCTCAGCTATAAAACGCCTCTATGCCCAAGGCGAAACAGGGTCTAGTTCATAAAAGGTCGAAAATAGACGAGTTTTTAATGTAGCTTTGAAAGCTTCTAGACTAGAAGCTAGTTTAATTTTCAGTGGTAACAAACTCCGCAGAAGCGTATGCAGTGAATTGCATGCAAATGATTTAATTTCTTGTTTTGGAACTAGACGGTTGAGTACAGAATATACATACGTGCAGGCGAACATGGCGATAGGGGATCATATTGGGTGTCAATTATCTATATTTCCTTTCTGATCGGGATAAAACTGTGTATAATGCGTTATATTCATAATAGCTCAGAGGAGTTCGAATTTAAACGAGCTACTATTTCAATAACATACAACATTTCAATGACATCCAATAACATCTAAAGCAGTAGTAACTGCTCACTTAAAATCATAGACACAACAAAATATAGAAAACGGACGCCCCCATTGAGTTAGCGGTAATATTTTCTTTTAATAAGCGTTTATTTAAGCCGCTGATCGGCTTCCAGAAATTAATCCGCGCTAAAATGTACTTAAACTGTTTTGTTTTGGGGTTTTGGGGGTGGGATGGGGCATTTAATTCAAATGATCAACCCACTTTGTAAATACTGAGTGAGATTGCCCTACTATTTGGACTGGTATTCCCCTTGGGGATTAAACTTTCACAATAGTGTAGTCGGCAAGGGTTTAACAATCACTGTTATGACGCGCATACACTGTGTACGAAAAAGTTATAATCACCATGTAAAATTCATAAATATATTTCATTTAAGAACACATAAGGTAGACTAATGCTCATCTAATACAAATCTTTCCTTTTTGTTCATTAAACCTGCTTTATATAATAAATGCACCCAAAGCCATCTTTCGCAACTAGGGACTATGCTTTAAAGATTAATACTCATTCTTTACCATGTTCAAAAACACAATGTCCTTAATATAACATTGTTTCATGAGAATATATTGCCGTGTACCACTTAAACAAAAGGTTTTTTACACGGCTAATCGAGGATTTTTTAGGACGATGTTTCCAGAAACCATACTGTGAGCTGCATTAACCGCATTAACTTCCACCGCAAATTCAATATAAGTGACGCCAAATCGCATAAGCTATATTAAAAATACAGTTAGAGAAAGAATTGATACGTTCAAGGGTTGAAATATGGAAGCCTACAACTACCATTCATAATTTCTACTTTTATCATAGGCTATTTTGTTAATGCGAATTGCATGTATTCAAACTTCCGAGGCGAAACTCGAAAAGTCGCCAGTACGACAGCAAGCCAAATGATAGGTTGCTAATAGCGCGATGTGTTAATTTTCTAATTTCTACTTTCCGAGCTGCATTACGGCTTGGTATGCGTGTTGACGCCTTCTTACTGACATCAATAATCACAAAATTATGACTAAGTCGAAAGTCGAAAAGGCGGTACACAAGCCAAAATGCAAATTATTTCTTAACTTTCGATTCGATTTTGGCTTGTATAGCGTGCTGTTGTTTTACACTTTGTCGTAACTTCTATTATTCAACTTTCGTGTTTTGAAAGGGCGAAAAGTAGAAATTACAAATGGTAGTTATAGATTTCCATATTAAAAAGAGACTGACTGAAGAGGTTAATTTAGCATTCTAATATCTTCGATGACTTGAAAGACATAGACGACAAAGAAGAATGTTGAATTCAATCGAAATATAAGTGGCTATGCGACACATTGGGTAGATGTTGTGAGTCCAATATTAGGTACTATAAAATTACTGAAGAAAACACGAATTAAAACTAGGATTCCATTACTTTTAATTCTAAAATCTGGTATGGCAAGGTAGTGAAGGACCTGGAGTCTGGAACGGAAACGTGTCTAGTCGTTTAACCCTAAAGCTTAAAGGAACATTACACATCTGGAATTCAATGAAGAGTTGACCGAGACTACGCTTTCTTGGTACAATTTTAGTTGCATTGAAGAACAATATATGACAAAGGCACGTCTTCGTGAGCTCGATTGGCATAGAAAAGTAGGACCTGGGTTGAGCAAAGAACAAATCTATGAACGGTTTACAAATCATAGTTTTACCATAGAGGCTATTTTCAATCATTCTTTAATGCTGATCTAGATAACGGCTTCAAAATTTTATATCAGCATTTATTTTTCACGAGATAAAAATTAAGAGTTATAATTTAACAGTACTGGAAATCAGACTTATTTTGGCTTCTTTGTTTTCTCCTTAAATTTATGTTATGTTTAGGAATTATCTTTAATATGGCTTCATCAATGCAGCACACTACTGATCAATTCATTGTGTTCATTTCCCGAAAACTTGAACTTTTTATGAATAATTTCTTTTCAGCAGCGAAGATTTCAAATCCATGTCAAATTTAGCTCTCTCGGTTGATAGATAAGGAAGCTAAATAGCCCTGAAAGACAATATGCTATTTAATGGTGATAGCTGGTATTATAATACAAATATGTAAAATATGGTTTGTTTAAGGCCACCGTCACGTCATTATAGGCCCCCGAGCAAAGCAGGGTACTACGGTCACCAGCTACACAACTAATCACAGTAAAGAAATTGTAAAAGGTGGATATAATTAAACGTATATTTATTGTATTGATACTTCCAACCAAAGCAGTATTTGAACATTACAAAACCCTGCTGTGCTGTATAGAATTTTTCAATATATATTGATTGGAATTGGGTTACTGGTGCTCATATATTAAAAGACGACTGTGTTAAGTGCACTTCGCTTACTTAAAGTTGAATTCCGATTACAAAGCTACATAAATATTTAAATAAAAATATGGTTACGCCCTAAACCAACGCCATACTTTGTAGAACAAACATGACAATGGGCGTCCTCGCTGAAGAAATTCCCAACCAGACGTCGCCAGTAAAAAAAGCGGTTCCAGGGTAACTTATCAATGGTAAAAGGACTGAGTTTCGGTGTATAGGGATCAAATTCCATATTAGCGACAAAAAATAACGTTTATCAACACATCAGTTCGTATTGAATGTACAGGAAAACAATACTGTGCGGAATACAATGAGGTCATGTTGTTCCCGCTCCGCGATCAAATTATGTCCCTTTATCTCTAGCGAGGACGCCCATTGCTAACGGCGGTAAATGAAATAAAATGAAATGGTGGTTAACGTCCTACTGTTTTACTCCGAACTGGGTATACGCCCTACAGTGTGCTATGGCGGAAATTTTTCCCGGACAGCGGCACTACGACATACTCTTTATCAAATTCCAACCGTCAAGGGATCTTTTACATGCACGCCAATAAGTACATGGAACCTCGGTTTCTCGTCTCATCCGCGCGACTAGACAACTTTCCGTGTCAGGCCCTCCATCCTGTATCACTGACAAGGGGAACCACGCCGGAAAATCTGGTTGAACTTTCTCGGCCAATGCAGGGATCGACACCCGACCTCCAGGCTAGCGTGCCAGCGCCTTACCCTCTAACTTACCGTGACTCCCCTGCTAACGGCGTAATAAAACATTGACAGACCAGCTCAGCATCCAGTGTATGCCTTATCAAGCACAGTGTCCACATCCGTCTAGCTATTGAACTACCAATTATCTCTTGACTGATTGACGTTTTTGCTCTAAAATAATGTTTCAAGATATATTCCCTTTTCATTAGCTAGTTTTTACATGTTATAACGAAGACTGTTAGTTGACTCGATGACATACCTTGTTATACAGCGCGCACATGCTAACCGTTCGGCCTCCGACCACCTGGCAGCCTTTCATCATTATTAGGAATCTGAGCGTTTCGAAGATTTTGCCTCATACGAAGCACGCTCGAAGCGTTTTTTTTTTTCATATTTGTTTTGCTGACGGGGGTCAGTTACCCGATCTTTCGGTAATTTGGACAAGGAGAAAATATGCAATACCTGTATGTTGGACCTGGACGATCGTGATCATGTGTGGAGAACACAACTTTCATGATCTATAAATTGGAAAGACAAATTGAAATCCATCAATAAAATTCAATCGGTCGTAACCGTGGAATGTTCGATCAGGCCTCCGACATAAGGAAGAAGTTGGAGTATAGTACTGATATAGGTTCGACATTTCATAAAATGTGCTGTCTATTTTACTGGTACGGACACATTCACCCACCACTGGCTATGTCATTTAACATGGACGTCAGTCTATTCCAAATAGGGAGCATGCCTTAATGCCAGTGTTTGGTCGGTAACACATCTATTGCATGCGTTTAAAACACATTACTGGATAGTAGTACATGGTGCGACACGTCTTTACACACAGTACTACTATGTCAGGGCCCTGTTTCACGAAATTTTAACTTAAGATAAAATCCAATTTTAGTAGATACTTCAATTTTGATTGGCTAAGCACTAAAATCAATCTAATATTATCCAATCAAATTACTAAAATTGGGATCTTATCTTAGTTAAAATGTCGTGAAATAGGCCCCAGGATTAGAAATAGAGAATGTTAAGCATACAGTGGGTTTTCACTTACACATCTTCATGTACCATTGTTAAAACGAAATCACAATTATTGATCCCATCGAGACGCTTGGATGCATTTAAACGTTAGAATGCTTGACAAACCGTCTTCACCAAGATTCTTACCCGTGACGATAGGTGACAAGTAATATTTTTTAACTTAACTATGAGAGGGCCAGGATGTAAAATTAAATTGATTGGCACTAAGGCAAGTTAAAAGTAGACATTCTTTTATTATTTGCATTGATAGCTGACACAGCTAACCGGTGGGACATTAGAATATCCCCTGGGCTGCTGTTTTCCTATTGTGAATAATATATTACATTGAAAAATGTCTACCCTGGGTTAAAATTACGACATATGGAATGTGATTTGAGACAAGCGTATCGACCGCAATTAATCTCCCTTCCATTCTGAAATATAGCAGAATATTTTGGAATTTTCTTCATGTGTTTAAACTAACCAGACCACTGATTTCTCTGCATTTGGTTTTTTTTTTTGGGGGGGGGGGGGTGATTGATGAACGTTGTCCATGGAATTACTATCAAGCCAATCAAAACACGCCGACTGCTTGTTTTTACTAGCTCGCGTTTAAATGTCAAAAGCGAAACATGATCTGCACAAATCTAGTCTTAAAACTAGTAGGGTTCGACATGTATTTACTAAAGAGGTGGAAGTAGTTTAGAACTAATATTGATTAATCCTTCACGTCAATTAATTAAAAAGTAAAATCTAGAATATCAATAATTACGTTATTTAATACTATTACCAAATCGTTTTTATGCACGATACCTGTAGTCCAGACTTTCCATGGCGCCTAAAAATATACGAAATTGGGTCAAGAGAACATATCAATCCATTGTCCATATATATGTATATAAATTGATATGCGTTCAGTTTTTTAAAATCATTCCAATCTTTACGTGAAATATGTGAGCAGTACAAATTGAATGGCGTTTATTTTTTATCGCTTACGGATCAGCCACCTTTAATAACTTCCGCATTGTTCATTAATTAGAGACCGAGAGCACTGCGAACCCGAATTTGATTTTGAAAAATCTTCGTTTCGTCTGAAATATTGTAAATCAGGGGCCCCTATTCTCATAAGAAGATACCATTATTCGTGTTTTTAATTCCGTATAATATTATGGATATTATTGAGTTATAAGTACAATATTGTAAGTACAATGGTTCAGAGAGTAAGACGTTTGCTTTCTAACCGGGATGTCTCCGGATTTATCCGGTGTGATTTTCTCTTGTCAGTGTTGTAGCATGGGCATGATAAGGAACCGTGTCTAGTCTTTCAGATTGTACGAACAACAGAGGTCCTTGGCAGTTGTAATAAGAAATAAGAGGAGGCCGTAGTGCCGCACGCCGAGCAAACTTTCCTCCATAGCACAATGTATGGTATATCCGTCTTTCGTGTCAGTGCAGAACAGTTGGACGTTTACCCTATTTCGTTTACAATTAATTGAATTAACCATTTAATAAGGATGGTGTGCCCTGAACATGTCCACCAAGGAAAAACAACCTCTCCCCCGCATGACAGTAGTTCATTCACTTTAAACAACCCTTTACAAATTGTTTCGTGTGTGAACCTTTTTTTACTCTAGTTCCATTAGATGATTTCAACGAAATAAGTTATTAGACCTTTGGGCGAAACATTTTCCTAAAAGAAAAAGAAAATGGTAATTCAATTTATCGAAGTGAATTTGTATTACCTTTAGTCTCTTTACAGCAAGATCGACACAATCACGACAGGTCTTCATTATTGCTTTCTTTATCAAAGAGATGAACGAAAACTTCAACCGTATCAAAGCAACAAATTGAAACATTTTCGCCCATGTTCAATTTATTAGCCCGTGTTCTATTTTCTTAAGTACAAAACCGTTCTCGAAAAGCTCTCCCATAAAAGTAGAACTCAAAGTCCATTGTAGGTGTTACATAGTCAATGCTATAAGCGTTTCAGAAACTAGTATTACGATTAACGGAAAGGCAATACTGTAATAACTACACCCACAGCCCCTTTTTATTTGTCAAATATACAAGTACATGTAATACCGAGGAGGACTATATAGGCTTTTTCTCTGTCCATTAATCCTTCAGTGTGTAATATTTGTTTTCTGGATTTTTTCAGTTTCGAAACTTTAATTGAAACATGATTGCGACAGACGAAAATAAAGCCAACTATGGAACCTATGTGGAACACATCCATCCGGTAGAGTTTGGCAAATTCTCCTCGTACCCTCACGTGTGCGAAATCACGCATGAATCGCACACTTTTGGTGCTAATTACATCACAAAACGTAGAATTAACTGCAACGCCTCATTTTCATCTTGCCCGCATTTACCGAATATTTTGAAAGCAGCTTGACTGAGCATCGCCGGTGTCGCGATTTGTTTCCGTAGTTTGTGTATGGAACTTTAGTTAAAAGTCACCCGTTATCTATGGCTCTTGGGATTTCATACTGATAATATTTTGTAATGAAGGGAATTGATTTAGCTGTTTAAGAGCTGCTATTTATTTTATTCAGTGAAAGCCCATTTAAAATCTAAACTTTTTATTATCGACGATGACGTGCTGGTGTGTAAGTATTCAACATGAACGACAATTACTTCGTAATATTAAAATAAATATACAATTTACTCGTCTGGCAAACGGTCACAAAAAGATAGGATCTGGTATGTCCTGTAAAGTTCAAATGTAGCAAAGTATTGCATTAGTATTAGAATTACTGGATACTGTATTTCAAAATATGTATAGCAACGATTGTATATACCACAATATCATAATGCTAAAATCAAATGTTTGTGTTTTAAACAATAAGGTGGATATTAATACAGCACGTACAGGCGCAACTATCAAAGTCAGGGGACATTTCGCTGACTTACATGATCTTGTAGCCAATTTTCCGTGTTTGAGATGCTAAGCTATTTCGACGAAAACAACGAAACGAGGATCCGACATCTTGCCCAATTTTACGTGGGCGACGTCGAACGACATCAGCTGTATGATTATTATTTATTTTTCATTGCATTCTATAATGAATTGTGCTCGGAAAATGCCCTATCCAGCTCAAAGATATCTCCTTTTATCATCTCGAATGATTTCGATGGGTCTTACCCGAATGTCTCCACTTTATATAGAATATTCATAACAATTCCAGTGAGCTCAGTCTACGCTTTGTGGACCTCCAGCCTTTAGCAGGTTAAAACTCACCAAGAACTATTTGAGGAGCACGATGTGTAGGATAAAGCACGAGACTGAGGTTATGCTGGGGAAAGAAAGACTGAAGAAAACAACCCGAGAAAAAGAAAAACCGAGGCCGATAGGCCGAGGTTTTTCTTTTGAGGGTTTTTTTCTGAAGTCTTTCTGCCCCAGCATAACCGAAGTCGAGGGCTTTATCTTGCTTATAAACCGTTTATGTTTACATGTAAAATGAAAATATAAGTAAAATACGAGTATAATGTGGAAAATTAAAATACATATGTTCGGTTATACTTCAACACCAATATTTTATTGGTATAAATATGTTGGCGGTATAAATATATTTTTTGTTTTGTTTTATGAAATGTAATAAACATTTTATTAAGCGTAGAAAGGCAATAATAACACCAATAATAAATCTAAATAGAATATTCCCTGTGTCATATCGTCTGCAGTGACTGATGTTGAATATAGATCAAGAAACAAGTTTTTGATTGGTTCAAAGTTGCACGTGCAAATCACGGTCACCTTTTCATTAGTTTGTTCACGAGATTTTACCAAGTTGACAAGTAGGAGTAGACAAACAGCAGATATGTGAACAAACAGGTAAATTATTTTTAATTTATCTATATACGTGTGTATAAAATATTGACTAGTAATACAAACATTAATTTATGTGAGCACAACCTGTATCATATCATATGAAAGATAATCCAGTCGGGTTTACTCAGGGGCTGTGGTGACTTCAATCATAAGTTAGATTGTTGCCTATCGTGCTGGGGGTTGGGATGGCCTAGTGGTCTAGAGCGCCGCGCTTCGAAGTCTAGCTGGCCGGTCACCCCTGGCTTGCGGCTGTGGTTTCGAGCCCTGCTGTGAGTGTATGTGGCTTGGAGATAGGGGCGCCTTCTCAACCTCGTGGGTTTCCTCCGGTTTCCTCCCACGGCTAAAGACCCCTACGCGCAAGCGAATTTTTGAAATAAAATGAAACCACATGTTAGTCCCGAAATGACCTAGTTGTGTCGAGTGGACGTTAAACCCCATTTCTCTCTCTCTCTTCCTCTCTCTGCCTATCCTGCTGGAGGACCCGGGCTCGAATTCAGGAGATCGTAGTATCGAAATCGTACTCTTCACAGCGCCCCCACCCCTGTTAATGGCTTTATTCATATTTTGAAAGTATATGTAATAGTATATTCAAATACTCGTATAATATACATGTAAATTTTTTTGTCTATTTTTAATAGGTCATAAAAGTGAAGCTATTCGTATTTACAAATAAACGTCAAATATACAGATCCGATGTTTCTAATTATTTGTATGGGGAAGTAAAGAAATTAGCCGACCAACCGTTATCGGCCAAAATAGTCGACTTGTCGGCCTAAATAAACGACCAACCACAAAAATGCATATTCGACGACTCGCCGCAGAACGCCTCACTCGACGACCGACTTCAGGTGAAACTTGACCAACCCATGGAAGTCAAAAATGCAAGAAATACTATAACCTTCAATATAAATATGAAATAAAGCATATAATTTGTGTTGTTTATTTCCCCTTGTTGCAACTGAATTGTTTCGATTCCCCAGATGTACGTGACAGCACTTGGGATCGCCTGTCAAACCTCTTGGGTTTTCTCCGGATTCCTACAACGTCCTAAGACCCTACGCGCAAGGAAATTATTGAAATAAAATTGAACGACGTGTTAGTCCCGAAATGACCTGGTTTGTGTCGATTGGTCGTTAAACCCCATCTACCCCACACAGTAGGACAGAACTGCGCTAGTAAGACGTTAAACCCCCATTTATTTTTTAATTAAAAGTAGGGTACCTTTAATGTCATACACGGAAGTGTTATTTTGGCAAGCACGTCGTCAACAGATTGTTAAAAACTCAAATTTTACCCGCTATATTGATCATGAGTATATCCCAGAGTTCCCACAAGAAAAACCCTATTCCATGTTTTCTTATGGGGAAATAAAAACCTGCAGTGAAAGAATAACCCGGTACGGGTTAAAAGAAAAACCTCAGAAGAATAACCCCAAATTCCCCTATATATATTCAAAGCCGCCCCCGACTTTAAGATCGCAAGTTATTCCGAGCATAGAATTTACCCCAAAGATCAAAGAGATTTACCGTTATAGGTTTATAAGAGTGACGAACGCCTGACTGGACTTGTAGTGTTATATTGAACGTGAATTGGCCCAGACAATAATTGACTTTGCTATCATGATTTATAAGTTTGCCAAAATAAAACAACGCAAATTGGAATTGTATAAGCAAATTAAGAGGTTGGTTTTTAGGTGGGGCTTTAGATTGCAATTGAGACGATGACTGTAGGGTTTCAGTTGACGCCACTGCTTACAGATCTTTATATCCACGCAAGTTACAATAAAGATAAGAAACAAGCTTCACATTGACAAAAGTTCGTGCCATTTTCTAAGATAAATAGTTGAGTTTATGAAACAAAAATAATATTAATTTCCGGTAAACAACAAGGACCACTTTAAACATCGAGAAAACAACAGATTTGGACTTACAATACAAGGGAAACAACTCCGAAGTGCGCGCGATTTCTATTACAATTATTGACCAATTTCTAGCTATAATACTTTTTAAAACATCCCGGCGATCTTTGAACCACACCTGTTAACCACAATCACTTGACAGAAAGGGGGGTATCCCATGTCGGATTTCTTTTATACAATTTATGTATATACTCTCTGATGTTCTTTCCACAAAATCGAGAATATTTACCACACACCTTCCTTGATTCCATCAAATCCTCGGCTGTACGTGACAAGGAGTAGGGTCGCCTGTCCAACCTCGTGGGTTTTCTCCGGGCACTCCGGTTTCCTCCCACTGCTAAAGCCCCCATACGCACGAGCCAAGTATTGAAATAAAATGAAACCATGTTAGTTCCGAAATGACCTAGTTTGTGTCGAGTGGAAGTTAAACCCCGTTTCTCTCTCTCCTTAATTCCAGACAAATTAGCCAACAAAAATTTCCATGCAAAAAGAATAGAAAGGGGAAAACAAAAATTTATTTCATGATTATCTGGATACATGTATTTGACCTTTATTTTGGTAAAAAGATCAAATTTTCACAATTATTTGACAGACATGATGAATCTTCGCAAAATCTCATAAAATATATTGGAAGTAATATTCTTCATTCCCCAAATGGACAGTTCCTTCCCGTCTGATCCTACCGCTTCGTTTTACGATTCCCCAAAACTTTTCAGGAAATCAAAATTCTAGCCATTTCCATCAATTTCAAGTCCCACGGATAAACAAGCCAACAGCGAGACTGAAGTCCTACGCCTCCATACCAAATTAATAATGTGGACACTTTTCTCACTCCAAATCTGTAGAAAAACAAAATCCAAATTTGAAAATAAAATCAGTCAAAGGGGTTTGCGGCAAAGGAAGGGGGAAGTGGGGAAAACTCTTGAAAGTAAAAGTCGAAGAATGCCGGGAATCGATAGGATTCATCTTCGAATGACTCCAATGCTTCACATCAATTTTTTTGAAAATTTCACTAACAACAACATTGTAAGAGAAGGGGAGATAAATCTGGAACACCATGTTGGCAAAACGTAAAATACTGAAGGGTTTTGTTTTCATACATACCCAGTGATTCACACCAACTTGGAAAACATTGCGTTAAAGAGCGGACATTTGACGGACCGACCGAAATTTGGTCGCATAAACATAATGTTGAAACATTTACATTAAATGGGCCATTTTATTGGTTAGCACACAAAATGTAAGTACTGTAACTCGACTTTAAAATAGCTTAAATGTTCTTTTTAATAAGTGAGCGTTACACGAAAATATTAAATTATTTTTGTTATTCCCTACTCACAGGTCAGGTTCATTGAGTTTAAAAGAGGAAGACAAACTAGGTCGTTTCGGGACTAACATAAGGTTAAGTTTAATTAATTGCTCGAAGGGTTCGTCAGCAGTGGGAAGAGTACACGAGGAAAATGCCACGATGTTGGACAGGCGACCCTACTTAGTTCCCTGTACATGTAAACCACATCATTTGAATATATAATAAATATAGCACGATTCAGAGGACGAAGTCATGCTGGGGGAAATCCATAGGAGGTTTGACAAGAGCCTTTTTAAAGAAATTCAGAATTATTCGTTGGCAAATCACAAAGTAACACCCTCCTCCCCACTAACATGCACACACACACTTATGCAATTTTGTAAACAATATGGGAATCAGACAACAGTGGAAAAAGCAACAGTGAGAGTGCGCACGTTTCGATGACAATAACTATACTATAAAATACATGCGATTATGACTGCTTACAATATGATAAAAGCTTGGCATTCAGAAGTCACTACTGGGCTACAACAGATAATGAATTCGTCAACACTTTTTTTAATTGTTTCAATGGCATTTAGTTTAATTGAACTGGAATACAGATCACAATTCTATGAAAACCAATTACTGCTTATTACCGAGCGGCGTTTTGACTAGGCTTCTCTAGTCATTATCAAGCAATGATAAAATATGTCAATACAGCTATACGTGTAAAAAATAACACTTGGTTAATGCTGGTCAACCAGATACGCCATTACCAGCATCCTTGCATCATAATAGGAAAGTAAGATGGTTACATACATGTACATATTTACCCTTTGTGCTTTTTATTTTGTCGACTTCCACATCTCCATACTGATGTCTCATAAAGTGTTTCAATGACATTTATTTTAGTAATTGAAGTAGTCAAAACATCGCTCTGCTTGATTGGTTTATTGATTATTTAAAAAACAGGAAGCAAGTAGTAGTTGATAGTGGTGCCTCCTCTGACCCCAGGATTGTCCCTACCGGTGTCCCACAAGGTTCGGTTCTCGGTCCTCTTTTATTTCTGTTATATATTAATGATATTGTAAATGGTATAAACTCGAATAGTAGATTATTTGCAGACGAAACTTCCCTTTATTTAAGACGCGGATATCCCGAATAATGATTTGATTACTATTAACAACTGGTCAAAGACATGGCTTCCACACTCTAGAACTGAAACAATAACTTTTTCAACTAAAATAAATTTAACAAAACTTGTATTTGGAAACTGTGCAAGTAAAAGACATATCGGAGTATAAACTTCTTGGGCTAAACTTAAAACCAAATTGTAAATGGGATGTCCATATAAATCATATCTGTAATAAAGCAGGGAAACTTATCAAGCGTTTTAGATCATTAAAATATAGACTTAATAGAAAATCATTTAAACACCATCTATACTGCTTTTACTCTATAAAATTTTGTGTATGCTGACGTAATTTGGACTGGCGGCTCATATAAATTAACTCCACAATTAGAAACTTTACAGTTAGATGCAATAAGGACAATTGTCGAGGAAGACACAAACTAAACTTATTCTATAAGTTAATCAATGGTCTTTACTTTCTTATATTTCTAACCTTATTTTAAAAGAAAAAATCACCATATCGTCTAAGAAATTGTAATAATCTCGAAGAATATTTTTGTAGAACAAACCTATTCTTAAATTCATTTAATCCAACGACGATCAGAGAATGGAACACATTGGAACCCGAAGTACAAAATTCAAATTCTGTCTCATCATTTGCTTAAAAACGACCATATTATTCCACAGTAGTTTTATAGATCAATTTACCGGAAGTCTTCATAAGGGAATTCCCTCAATTCGCGGCACGCATGCGCAAGGTGCGTGGGTCAATAACGTAAACATTGCAGACGGCTTATTCATTCTTGAGAATAATACTGTGTACATTTTTCATGAATCATGAGTGAATATTTGAAGAATCTCTCGAATCCTGACAAAAACTTGTATTCCCAGAAACTGATATCTGTTGGAATTACTGATCCTCAAGCAAATGATCCCTTTTTATACCAGTCTTCTTGGCTAGACGACGTGTCGAAGTGGCCCACGGTTGACTTCGGTCAACTTTACGTGTATCTAATTGACACACCTGGGATTTTTACCAGGGAATCCATGAAAACTTACAAATCTTTAGAAGCATACAATCAGTATGAAAGTGGTTGGGTGCAGACGTGTTTTACGAAGATTGTAGGCAAAAACATTATTTTCAAAGCCAAAGTCAACAGGTCCCAGGCTGTAACTGAGAAGCCCCACGAAGCTTGGGTATGTGTCAACAATAGAGATGGTTCCATCATCACAGGTCACTGTACATGCATGGCAGAGTAAGTAGGGTTAGCTATTCATGATGAAAGATCCTTTATGTAAGATTTAGATAAAGAGACACATTTCTTGATGTAGTATAATCATTAAAAACTCAGTCAAATTACTTTGGAATTGGAGTCTTAATTTTCATTGCTATTTTTGTTATGATGGTAAACAAAGCCTTGATTTTGATTATCCATTTTTTAATTAATCATAAGAGAGATACGCATAATCCAGTTGTCATAAAATATGTTACAATGCAAGTCAATAGTTTAAATTGTTTCTGTAGTTAATCATTTATTGTGAATTTAAATTTCTTCTTCAAACAATAATGGCGATATTTTTTTTTTTACAGACAAGGATCTGTTTGCTCTCATGTAGCGGCCATCTTATTTAAAGTAGAGGCATGTGGACGTTTTGGTTTTAATCAACAGCTGTCATGTATGTGGAATCAGAATTATACAAAAAAGGTAAGTTGAGAAAATGACATCAGATTTTTAATTGTTTCAACCCATTTCACCTCTGCACTGATGCTAGACTTTAAATGTACTGCCCTTCCCATACTAAAATTAGTTTTTCACGCTCATGTCGGAATGAAATGCTATATTTGAAATAAAGCTAAAATAAACGAAATGAAATGGGGTTTAACACCCTACTGTTCTGCTCGTAATGAAGACGGGCAAACGCCATACAATGTGCTATGAGGGAATTTTGCCCGGGCAGCAGCGCTGCGGCCCACTCTTATATCGAATTCCAATTGCCAGGGGATCTTTAACGTGCATGACTACATGTACACTGCACCTTGGTTTTCCATCCCATCTGAACGACTAGACAGCTGTCCTTGTCAGGCACTCCGTCCTGCATCTCTGACAATCTTGATGAACTGTCTCGGCCAATGCAGGGATCGAACACCCGGCGAGCAAGTCAGCGACTTAGCCATGTGATCCCCCACTAAAATAAACCCATATTTAAACGAAGTTAGCATATAGTTAAAGTTAAGTTCATAATAATGTTTTTTAAATAATATTTTTCAGGTTACTGGAGATACAATCCATAATATAAATTTTAAAAAACCAAAAGCTTTCAGTCAAGGAAGTAGTAACAGTCATAATATACTACCTTTGAAGCGGTCTTATAGTTTTAAAGATCCACAATCATTTCTTTCCAAATTAAAACTATCAAAGTCTGATGCAGTTATTTTCACGATTACAGAACCCAAAACAACTATGAAGATTCAAGATTCAACTTTTCCCCCAATTATGGACCAATTTTATAATTTCAATTTTAGTACATTATCAGATGAGCAATTAATAATTGAGTGTGAAAACACAATGTCTTTTTTAACAAATAATACTACAAGCAGTCAGATAGAAGAGCTATCAAAATTTACTTGTAAACAAAGGGAGTGCAAAGCTTGGTATACTTACAGGAAAGGGAGGTTAACGGCATCTAATTTTCATGAAATTTTACATACTTCTAATAAATCATTACTAAAACGTATAATGCAGTATTCTTTAGTTAATGAAGTAAAACCGGAGGCTATACAATGGGGAATTGCTCACGAGAAGGAGGCTATTGATGAATATTTTAAAAAAATGTGCAATTTTCATTCTAATTTTACCATTGAGCCAACAGGTTTTCATATAAGTCTTAAGCACTCATATCTTGGAGCCTCACCTGATGGTTTGACCAATATTTGTGATTGTTGTGGTACTGGCATAACTGAAGTTAAATGCCCCTTTTCTCAAAGGTATTCATCTCCATGTCAAGATCCACTTTCAAAGACCCATAAATATTTTACACAAATTCAGGGGCAAATGTATATTCTTAATTTAAACCATTGTGATTTTATAGCATGGACACCTAAAGGATTGCACACTGAACGGATTTTTCTTGATAATGTTTTTTGTAAGAATATTTTTACTGTACTGAAAACATACTTTTCTAACATTGTTTTGCCAGAATTGTTAACAAAGAAATTTTTTAACTCTACTAACCCCTCTTCTTCAGAAGATAAAATGTACTGCTTTAGTGGTCAGGATGAAACATTTGATAACATGATTGGCTGTGACAGTAAAAAATGCAAAACCAAATGGTATCATATGAAATGTGTTGGTTTGAATAGTACACCAGAAGGAATGTGGGTTTGTTTAAAGTGTAGATCATTTCAAAAAAGTAAAACTATGCCAGAAGTTTAACAAATGTATTTATTAATAACAAAACTACTATTTTACCTTCATTCATAAATAATAAATTAAATCATATGTACAAGTAGGCTACATATAAAATTATTACTATGTATATTTTGAAATAAATTATAAAGTCATATTATGTACAGATTTACATACAAAAATCCTTAAATATTAAAGATGCATTTAAGAGCTAAATCTGCCTATCACAGATCCCTTTTTAGACATGTATAAACATGTCAGGCCCATAATCATCTCTCTAGAACTTCGGATGGTTTTGATTTTCAATAGGTTGAAACACAATTGTCAGTTGATGATTTTATTTAAGTAAGAATGAATAATCCAAACTTTTTTTATTATCATAACAATGGTAGAAATGACAAGCCATACTATACTGTTCTGCAAACGATGATGACGACTCTACTTAGAATGAAGTCATTTTACCGAAACTTTCAACACATTTCCTTTTTATTATGTAACATTTAAGTATCAATTTATAGTGAGAACTATCAGCTCATTATATAAATCTTACATAATGCATCTTTAATTACATGTAAGTTAAGTCCTTCAAATTAGTATTCAAAATTTAATTACATTAAACAAAATAATTAAAAGAATTAAATTATATACAGATGTGGCTGATTTGTTTTATTAAGAAATGAAGTAATTGTTATTTGTAGAACCCTGTGACTGCTCAAAAGACAAACTTTATCATGTAATATAAGTGAATTTTATGCACATTAGTGAAGTGAAAAAGCCTGTTTGATTTTAACAATTTCCTTTAAGAAATTTTAGAATTAATGCCCATGTTTGACTTTGTAAGAACCTTGTAAATGTTTTACAACAAAAATTATCTGATCTGTATGATACTATTTATGAATTTTATGAAATAATAAAACAGAGAATTTCAACAATTTCAATTATAAACCTATAGAGTTGTCGTCTATGTTTTACATTGTAGAACCCTGTGAATGCTCACATTATCTAATCTTGTCGACTGCTTGGAATATATGACAACCTATCTTTTTTCAAAGTAATTACAAAAATGGTTGTACAGAAATTTAGATTAGAATACTGTATAATAGATATAGATCTATTTACAAAATGGAACTATTCATATTAATGATGGCAGCAATGACATGAATTATTTTGTCAATACTTGGAACACTACCTTCATCAGTTGGTTTTTTAATCATGGTAATTGGTAAAGTTCCTTGCAATATTTCAAAATTTTTCATTCTGCCTATGACACGTTCCACATGAATTCTAGCCCTTGACAACTGTCTTGATTCTTCCACCTCCTTAGCCGATAACCGAGTCTTTCCCTTCGTGAAATGAGGAAATTCTAGTTTCGCCTGACGATATGCAAATTCTTCCACCATGGTGAAGCCGCGGTCAGCTAGAACTACATCACCAGGCAGTAATTTATCAAGAAAACCGGATTCCATTGTAATTTGCTTATCGCTGGCTCTACCTCCATAACATTTGGATAAGAATATAATAGCACCAGTCGGGCTAATGCCAACTAAAAACTTGACGGTGTTGTGTCGTTTGTAATTTGAAAAAGTCTGAGCACGAGGCTTCAACCCTGTTGGTCTTTCCATAAATATTTCCGAGCAATCAATAACACATCTAGTTTTTTTAAATCTATCGTTCCGGAAAACATCAGGTAGTTCCATAACATCGGATTCTGGCCACATGACAAGTCCTCCTAAATGTATATACATTAAATCCAGCCATTTATGAAACACTCGTGTCACAAATGAAGGGCTTACACCAAATCTATATCCTAAGTCAGACACAGTTAAATTTCTCTTTATACGAATAAGAGTTAAAACAAGCCAACAGTGAGGCTGATGTCCCCCGCCGAAATCCCAAAATAAATAGATGACACATATTAATTAATCGCACATTTATTTTTTTCAAACGTATCGCCCAATCAAACTGAACACGAAGTGTCGTCCAAAAATTGCTTTTCTCTGCCTACCGTAAGAAGAAAATGCTCATCTTCGAACTCCATCAAGGCATTGACCTAATAAGCATACACACCAATTTTGAACATTTTAACTCAATTCGAAGGAGAGTTATTGTGTTCCAAAGTCTCGGCAAATCAAATTGCTTATCGCTCTGCTTACCCTGAGCAGAAAATGCTCATTATCGATCTTAGTCAAGGTATTACTGTAATGAAACTATACACCAAGTTTCATCACTCTCACTTAATTAGAACTAAAGTTATTGTTTCTCAAAGCATCAACCAATCAAATTGCTTATCTCTGCCTACCCTAAGCGGAAAATGCTCATCTTCGAAATCCATCAAGGCATTGACCTAATAAGCATATACACCAAGTTTGAACATTTTAACTCAATTAAAAGGAGAGTTATTGTGTTCAAAAGTCTCGACCAATCAAATTGCGTATCGCTCTGCTTACCCTGAGCAGAAAATGCTCATTATCGAACTTAGTCAAGGTATTACTGTAATGAAACTATACACCAAGTTTCATCACTCTCACTTAATTAGAACTAAAGTTATCGTGTCCCAAAGCATCAACCAATCAAATTGCTTATCTCTGCTTACCCCAAGCGGAAAATGCTCATCTTCGAACTACATCAAGGCATTGACCTAATAAGCATATACACCAAGTTTGAACATTTTAACTCAATTAGAAGGAGAGTTATTGTGTTCCAAAGTCTCGACCAATCAAATTGCGTATCGCTATGCTTACCCTGAGCAGAAAATGCTCATTATCGAACTTAGTCAAGGTATTACTATAATGAAACTATACATCAAGTTTCATCACTTTCACTTAATTAGAACTAAAGTTATTGTGTCCCAAAGCATCAACCAATCAAATTGCTTATCTCTGCTTACCCTAAGCGGAAAATGCTCATCTTCGAACTCCATCAAGGCATTGACCTAATAAGCATATACACCAAGTTTGAACATTTTAACTCAATTAGAAGGAGAGTTATTGTGTTCCAAATTCTCGACCAATCAAATTGCGTATAGCTCTGCTTACCCTGAGCAGAAAATGCTCATTATCGAACTTAGTCAAGGTATTACTATAATGAAACTATACACCAAGTTTCATCAATCTCACTTAATTAGAACTAAAGTTATCGTGTCCCAAAGCATCAACCAATCAAATTGCTTATCTCTGCTTACCCTAAGCGGAAAATGCTCATCTTCGAACTCCATCAAGGCATTGACCTAATAAACACATACACCAAGTTTGAACATTCTAGCTCAATTAGGAAGAGAGTTATTGTGTCCCAAAAAGTGTGACGGACAGACAGACGGACAGACGGACAGACAGACAGACGGACGAACCCATTTTAATAGTCCCCCAACTTTCTTCGAAAGGCGGGGGACAAAAAGCTCATTTTGTTCACTTAGTCCCTTTTTCTTTGGAAGGGAACCACTCTTAATAGTTTCAAAAATGGCATTGAATGTTGAAATATTCGGCAGTCCTGTATAAAATTGTATTTTTTTGTCATCATCATCATCTTTGAAATTTTCAAAAGCCAAAACTTGTGAACTGTTTTTCTGTATTAGCTGACAATTTTGATCCTTTAAGTTTTGTACTTGAGTCTCTAATTTAACCAAATTATCTTTTAATTCTTGTTTGTCAATATAAGCTTGTTTCTTTATATCTTCAATTTCAAAACTTTTCTGATCTACCGAATTTTTCAAATATTGGTTTGTGTACAAAATATTTTGCAAAAGACTACAATGAATGTCAGTTTGTACAGAATTATCAAATAATGTTTTTTTTTTCAGTTTGAGTTGATGTTCCAGGGGAATTGGGACAATTAGTTCTGTTTTCATTGTCATTACTAACATCTAAAGCAGTAATTGCCTGTCCATTGTTTTCTTGACTTGCTCTGTATCTGGAATGTCTCTCTATATCTTCACCATGTTTTCTCTTCCTGACTTCAGGAGTGAAGCTGAATACTGACGGTATATAATCAGGGCTGTTTGGGTCTTTTGGAGGATAACCTACAATTGAGAAAAATGTAACTGATTAAAAACTAACCCCCAAAATTAATATCGGGTATTAAAAAAAAGTTTACAAAAAATTCAAGGCTTGGGGGCAGTTAGCTACAAAAGGTCAAGACTGTCAATAAAAACATTGAGATAAATCTAGTATTTTTTTTTTTAAAGATTTCCAAGTCGAAATGAAAATGTATGCCTTGTCCACTTTGATTGATGACAGGTCATTTGCACCGGTGACAGATTGGAATAAGATTATATACTCAAAGGAATTTAAGGAATAAACATTAGCAACAATGGACGACATAAATTTAAATCTTTTGTTTAAAAAAAAATAGCCTAGGCCTAGTTTGTAGTTGATAGATTTTCTCCAGTCTTCAGTTATGTAGGCCTAATAATAATGCTGTAATATGCCATGGTGCTAGCCTATAGCTATAATAATTAATATTAATACTAGGTAGGCCTAGGCTTACATCCCTATCTCAAGAAATGGTGAGTCGAGATATGAGGTACCTTATCTAGTGAGAAATATAAAATGACATTGCAGTTTGGGCCTACTACAAATTCGATAGGATAGGCCTAAACCTTTTTCTTTCTTTTTTTAAAACTTTAACTTAGGCCTAGGCCTAATCTTAATTAAAAACATTATTTTTATTCAATCTGAATGGGATTGTTGAACAGACTTAGGCTAAAGGCGTTTCGCAAAATTGGAATGATTAAATAAAGAGAACTATATAGTTCTCTAATTCATAAATTAAAAGAAATAGGCCTACATGACCAAATCAAATAAATCAAAGACTGAAATGAAAGAGAAGCAGACGACACATCTCTAGCCTATTCTTTTAATTACCTTGAATAAAGTGTTCACTGCAAATTCGACTGTGTTCGTTTGGTGTCCAATTTTCCCTTCTTATTGCTGCAATCCACTTCGACTGAACATATTGATCTGTAGGTATTCTAAAAAATCTCACGTTTGAGCCATGTGCGTGTCTATTTTTACACCCAAAACAACAACAAGTAGCAGGCATTAGGATTTGTTGACGTGTAACGAAGGAAGTGGTAATGTAGGTCAAGTCGCTTTCTTGACCTACGCGACTTACGCATGCGCACGCGAAACGCATTATGGGATACATTCTAGAGGGATTCCCCAACTACGGTAAAAAGGTCTATACTGGAGAAATCAAATAATACACAGTAAACTGAGATTAGACTGCGGCGATTTAAATGGTCATAAGTTTTTGATACATTTAACGGATAACCCCGTCTGCGCGTGTGGTCACATTTTTGAAGATTGATACCATTATCTATTTGTATGCTCCCTACCAGAGGGGGGGGGGGGCAAAACCCACCCTGCTCAGCTGCATAAAAAAATGAATGCCTTGCGTCAATGAAATTAAATTGCGATATGATCCTACATCATTACAAAGATGATTTTTCTCTTTAAGTGCCCCAATTTGTATGTATGCCTATGTAATTTAGAGACGATGATGACAGAATTCCTTAACAGGAACCTGGCAAACCCCTTCTTGCAAAAATATCTGGATTAGCCCCTGCCTACATTGGATGCCCGAGGACAAACTATTGGTTTACTGAAGCAGTAATTTAAAGATGTTGATATTTCATTAAATGGTCAGATTGTTTCCTTATTTGATCAAAATCAGTTCATATTTAACACTGTTCAAAATTTTTAAAAGCTGTCAAAACGTTTCTAACATCGAAAATCATCTGGTTAAAGTTGAAAAAAAATCGTTTACGGTAAAACTAAAGGTCTGACAGACTAAATTACCTCATCAAATTAGTATATATTTTTTAAACCGGTATGACATTGGGGTTGGTGAAACTTAACACAATATTATCTTTTTAAGTTGACAAATAATAGTATTCTGACTTTTTTTTAAATAGCTCTGCCTTCAAACAGGATGTACGTCTTCTCCTTTCAATGTCTTATAAGTTGCGCAAGTTTACATTGCACGTAATGCATGTAGGTTAATACACGTTCCCTGGCCTTACCAAGAAAAGGGATATCATTTAATATGAAGTGACCTACTTAAACTGGTAGGAGATAATGATAAAGATAACTTCTATTGCATAATATTAAAGTTTATACTGTATTGTTTATAACTACATGTATACAACTTCATCTTCAGGACATTAGTGAACACTTGACATTGTCGGTAAAGGTTAGGCCTATTTATTTGATATTATTTAAATTGATGTTATGTTCCTAGGGCATGAATACACATGTATATTGAATTGGGTTATTAATAATTATTTAGTAAGGCTGTTTTCAGTAAATAATCCAGTAGTGTGTATATAAGTGTGGAGGTTATGATCATGGGGATCAAGAATTATTGGCCCACAGTTATGGGGGAACTTCGCTTAAAAGGTCTAATGCTCGTTTTCATTTGAGATGGGAATAATAAAGTCATGAGTCGTCGAATTAACCTTTTATAGTGAAAATAATTTAAGTGTATTTTGAACACTCTACAGTAAGGTCATAAGGGAGTTATTATTTTGTTCCAATTACAATCAATTTAGATCGTATTTTTATGGCCTGCCTATGCTAGCCTTCATCTTAATCACACGCATATTAGAGCAGTTGGAGTGAGTGGTGTATAGTTATCCCGATTTGATTTTGACTCACCAGACCATAACGACCTGCATATATAAACTTGTTGCATTATATAGATCATTTTATCGTGGTACACACTGATTTATACAATGACTTAAGTAATATTAATAACAATAAGCTATATATAGGCCTATATATTATTATATCATGCCCAAATGCGATCGCAATAGTTGTGAATAGAGTAAGAACCTTTTGTCTATTTAGACCTTGAATATAAGTTATAACGTATATTATATTATGCTTTATAGTATTTAAAAATGGCCAACGGGCTAATAGTTGAATTGGTGTCACTATTCGCGTTCTAAATAAATTTGACGTTAGCGTATAAAAGATAATATTCGCAATATGTGCAATTATTATGTTGTGTAAGAAATTTGAATGGGCTGAATGTGATTGCTAGACCACTTTAATTTAAGTCATAATTAACATGTCCAATTTGACTGGAAAGTTTGTTTTGTCCAAGCCAGAGTTGAAAATTAACCGACACAATAACCGAACCTCTTGAAACAGTAGTCAGAGCACAGAATCAATGTTCAAAATAGAATAGATGAATTAATACATGTTCTTTTTAAGGTTTATATTTTTTACATTGTAGATTCTGAAATGACAAGCAGAAATATTCCAAATTTAGAAGAAGTCAATTCGGATAACTTTGACGATAATTTATCCTCAGCACGGAAACAGGAATCGGTTGGCAGACAATTGTCTGAAGTGTCATCATTAGAATACGATTTCACAACGGCTCATCTTGCTGAATTCAGTGATGATATTGAACCTCCTCTCGCTATACATGTACATGGATCTTCTCCAGAGATACGCGGAGTTGCTGCATCTGATCTCTCAAAAGCATCAGGTAGTCAATACTGCAACTATTGGTAAATGTGCGTTGTGCTTTGAGAGAGTAAACTATACAACTAGCACTATATTTTGTGATGAACGAAGGATGTTAAACTCTCCAGATCCTTCACATCCATGGTGGTTGTATCATTGTTTAACACGTTTCTTTTTTACAGGGATGTTGATGTCACGGCGCTTTTAACATGTCAAATATATTAAGAAATGACATTAAACTCCCCGTTTTAAATTACAGATGACACGTGAATGTATACATCGTCGATCTAACCGAGAGAGAGAGATAGAAATGGGGTTGAAAATCCACTCGGCACAAACTAGGTCATTTCGGGACTAACATGTGGTTTAATTTTATTTCAATAATTCGCTTGCGCGTAGGGGTCTTTAGCAGTGAGGGAAAACACACGAGGCTGGACATGCGAACCTACTTTTTGCTACGTACAACCCGGGATTCGAAACCACGCCAGTTGACTCAATTGCAGGCCGTGTGATACAGCGCGCTCGCTAACCCCAACCCATTTTAAAAATGGTGTCCTTATTAGTAAAAGCGAAAGCATATAACTGCTTAACTTTTACTTTTTTATTTCAGGTCCTCTTGGAATTCGACAAAGTTCATTTAGGGACACCGATTCACACGGAACCCCCTTTTACTGTAGTTTCGGGTCGAGTCCTGAAAAGAAGATATCCCACAGTTCTGCAGGTATGTAAATATATGGACATGTTTGCAGACATGTGCAATCAATAATAAAATGGCAGTTAAATGAAATAAGCTATAAACAGTGACAATTCGAGACCCATTATGTAGTATTATGGATCTTATAATAAATGTCTCACCAAAATCAGTGTATTAGCTCAAATGGACTATATATTTTATTTAGTAAGAATTCTCAAATTTCCTTCATTTAGAATGAAAGAATAAGGGCATGAAAATAATTGAAATGAATTATACTTGGCATTTAATCATATAACTGAATTTTTAAACATTTTACCAGAGTATTTGATACTAGAAATTTGTTATTATAATTTCAGTAAATTATAGAGTAACTGTGTTTAATTTGAGAAGTAAAGCAGGCATGATTGTAAAAGGTAAAGTCCACACGCTGGATGTACAGCATCATCTGATTAAGCAGAGGATTGCAAGCAGTTACAATGTCCAAGAACAAAGTTTGATTTTAAAACCACTAGGCGAAGGCGAGCGGGGGATTACAGAAGACATTCTGGTTTCGATATTAGACGACTTATGTCAGGATTATATCGCATTATACATATGTTACGAAGACAATGACAACAATAAACGATTATACACGTGTATTTACATTTCCTGTGGGGCAACAACACAAGATCTTATCAACGCATACGCAGAGGCCTGGCCACATAACATAGCACCAAAATCATTCTGGCCATTCTATAAACGACGAAAACTTATTTTCTCTGCTCTCTTGAGTGAGCAAAATGTTGAAGCTGGGAGTTTAATTCTACTCCAAATAACTGAACCGAAAATTATTAAGTGCCTTTACCGTGCATCTTTTACCTCTGAACACATATACATCATTAACTGCTTAACAACAGATTCTGTTGACGAGATCAAAGATAAGATCCGTAAAACCATCATTGATTCAACAAAAGATAAACAATTGGTGAAGCTTATATCTTCATCTTACATGTGGTTAACGCTTGGGATTCATATATATCAAGATGCCGAGTGCATTCAATCACCAATATTAAATGATACAGCTAGCAGCGAGTGGTCTCATCCAGGAACCTACTACGATGTTGTAGCCCATTTTCAACCTCAAGATGCCATCCCCATAAATGTGAGATATACTGACATTGAGGGACGTTCATCATCGGATAAAATTGTAATTAGTAAAAGTATAGCATCGGTAGATTTCCGACAACAGGTATCAAATTTATTGCATTGTGCCCCCAACGCCCTGAAAATAACAATAAATAAGAAGAGGTTACCAGAACGTCGAAGTCTCCAATCTTGTGGTGAGTTGAGGGCTGATTGCACCATAGAGGCAGTTAGCCGACATCCTATCATTGTTAATGTGAAGTTTGGAGAAGAAACACACCAAATATCGATTTTCAAGTTAGACACAGTGCTGATGCTGAAACAAAAATTGGCTACCCGAATTGGTAGAAAAAATATACAAATTAAATTAAGTTCTGGTGGAAAAGAGTTAGATGATTATCAGCTTATAAAACAGGCTCATATCAAAGATGACTCTGAGGTGTTAGCTGAAGTTTACGAAAATCGTATCATTCTGAACATGCGGAAGCGGGGCTCTAAAACTAACTATTTCGTCCTAGACGACATTAAAAATGTTCGTGTGCGCGATTTGAAATTATTTTATAAGAATGTTGTAAATCTTAACCCGAGAGTTGACATCGATTTCTATAGCTCCACCTTACCCAAACTGTATGATGACAATGATTGTCTTTGTGACATTGAAACTATGAGCAGTGAACAAATAAACATACTATATGCCCTAGAGAAACGTGCTGATTCCAGAGCAACGTCTTCAAAAAGAATATATCGGTGTTGCGAGTCGGGCAATGTGGAAATTAAGAGAGGTGTGGTTGTCCACAATAAGATTTATTACGGTAAGATATAATTTAAAACCTCTAGGCTGATAACGGCATGACCTCTTTCAGCAAAATTAAATATAAGACCGTGTTCAAAATTTTATTATTATCACATTCTAACGAATATCACAAACATGCAAATGTTTTTTTAAAGATAACTTCAATCTTTCCTCTGCATAATACATGAATAACTTCTACATTCACACAAAAGTTAGTAAAATATTTATACTCATTACAAAATTATAATAAATTGACTTAAAGATACATTATTCAAAAGATAAATCTGCCTATTGTAGGCCTTTCTTCAAGGCTTAATATACATCATTAATTAGACATGTATTAACATGACAAGACTGTAATAATCTATGTAGACTATATCGGATGGCTCTAATTTTATGTAGATTAGAACGGTTCGACCATATAACCATTTAATCTAAAAATGGAGAAGCGAAACTAAGTCTCGAATATACCACTTTACCAGTACCGTGGTTACGGTAATAAACAATCAATGAACACATCTTGTCCAAACTATAAACAGTGAATATTTGGTTCAGAATAAAGTACATGTAATTTGAATGGCATTTTCAATATATTCATTCTGCGTTATCTATTTTTAAACTATTATAATCAGAATGTATTGTTAACCTTTGCGATAATGAATACACATTGCACCCCTGGTCATTTTTAATAAATTTATCCATATTTAACCATCTTAGCTCCAGATAACGACAACGAAAATGACAACGAAAACCCAGAAGAAGACTATCCAGATGATATGGGATCGCCACTACCTCGGATATGTCACAATGGTATTCGACATGCGTACCAACACGAAATTGACACCATGTTAAACAGAATCAGCGAGGATGTTAGTATGGAAATATCTTGCCCGTCTCCAAGTAACAGCCAAGCCTTAGTTCAATATACACCCCAGGAGTATGGAGATGCTACTAAACCATGTGTTACTAGAAGTGATTCTAGACCTCCATGGTGTAAGTATCAATATGAATATAGGTGAAAAAACGCTGCAGTGTGATTGTCACTGTTGAAGGTATCAAAACATATTGTTGCCATTATCAAATTCCTGAAGAAATGTAAGGCTGTGAAAGTATTGTCAAATGAGTAATAATTCCTTTTAAAAGGTTTCAATAACAGATTCCATATCACTAACAGAACATTCCAGCACGTTCTTGACAGGTGCATGATGTAGGAACTGAAGATGTCTATTTTGTTAAGACATTTCTTTACGTGGCAGCCCTCTGTATTCAGCGCCTTAGATTGGATGGGAACGATTGAAACACAATCGCCATTTAACGTGTAAATTTAAAACTGGTGAATCGAGGCTTTGTCTCCATTAACAAGTGCTGTTGCTACGATAATAAACAATCTATGCCACATTTCGTCAAAGCTCCAACCTGTGATAACTTTGCTCAGATGGGGTTTAACGTAAACTAGGTAATTTCTGGACAAACAGTCAGTTCTATTTCATTAAATACCAAAAACACCACCGATGTATATTTTTGTAACATTTGAGTACTTCCAACCATACCACCGCCATATAACGGAATCTAATCCTTTTCAAAGTTACCACTTTATTCAGTACACTAAGAATATCTCTTATTTACTTATCTCTCACTGCATCTCCCTTTTTATATTTCCATAATCCCCATGGATCATCAGTTCATCTCTTCTTACCCTTGTCCCTCCTGTCTAGTAACTTCATTTCTCAAACTTTCACAATATATTTGTTTCCAATGCTCATCAAATTCTCCTACCACTCATTATAGTATACAATATTCTCTATATATGTTTACACATCTCGACCTCTCCTTTTCTTTCTCTAATGTTAACATGATCTTCTCTATCCTTTCAGTGTTTCTCTCACATACTGTTTTACTAATATAGTTTTACTTAATCATATCCTCTATATTGTCTTTGGTTCCTCCAATTAAAGCATTTTCTCAATATATCAAAACTGGTAATCTAAAATATATCAAATAACATTTCAGAATTAATTACCTGTCTAAAGTCGTGAATAAAATATATCATAAATAAAACATTATTTGACATTAAATTGACCACATGTAACAATTATACTTTTACAGTCGACCAAAAATATGTATCATTTAATTTTCACATTCTACCTAAAAGTGCTAAATAAATGACCCACAATATTGTCGCTTATATTACTGGTCAAAGGGGGATAATCCAGAGAATCACCAGTGAAAAATAACCTAAATTTCAATATGTTACAAAGGAAAAATCATTCCCGGAAAATATAATGTCTTTAAAACATTTTAGTTGATGTACCTATTTCTGGTCATGGAATATTAAACTGTCTGTTGTTACACTTCCTGATTAATCCTTAGCTTTCCGTTTAAAAAAAAATGACAAACAGGGATCACAATTTTCATAAAATATCTTCTTTTTGGAAAAATCTATGTGTTTTTTTTTCTTTATTTTATATTATAGTGGTGACAGACGAAGATCTTGACCGATTGGTTAAGCAGCTACCAGGGAATGAGTGGCAACCTTTCATGCGCGAACTAGTTCCACATGAAATTATAACAAAATACAGTAATAGTAATACTATCAGTGAACAAATGTTCAATTGTCTTAAAGTTTGGAAAAATCGAGAGGGTATTACGGCAAAGAAATCTACTCTCCAGAAGGCGTTGATTAAACATGATTTGAGACTAACATCTGAAACAGTGTTCGGAGAGTTGGACAGTGGGGAGATGTCCGATTCAAGACTTTAATTACGACATTTTCATTAGAGAAAAATCACAATAGCCACGCGAAGTGTCTCAAATAAATCATAATTCCGAAACTGAAGTAATGTGTTTGTTCTTGTTTTTGTTTCTATATAATAACAAAATGAAAATCGGACCAAGAGATAATGTTCAGAGATAACCCTCTCCTGTATAAATAGTCAATCAATCCCATTGAGTTCAAAATATAAAATCCCGAACTCCATTACTCAAAATCATAATGGCGATAGGGCGGATATATGTCATTTTAATCAGTTCGTACCCTAGGACGAGTTTCGTCCAGTTCCTTTTATGAAGCGCAGTGTCCACAACGATGACATTTTATTCCATATCTACGTAAGTTTTAAATCAATAAATTTCTAGACTGCAAGAAGGACAATAAAATATAATGCTAAAATAACCATAGGCACTGAGTGGTTGATTTCATATAGTAATTTATATTGAATGAAGAGCAAAGTTATCCAGTGAGGAAATACTTTGGATCCTGATTTTCTTGAGAAATACAGGTACAATATAGCCCTCACCTTTACATTAACCACTCCAAGTTACACATTTTCTTAGTTTTCATATGATTTCAATAGATATATTAAATGAAATCATTTGGTTAGCAATTATGAAATTGAACTCAGGGACCCATTTACGTCTAAACATGCCAAAAAATATACGATATTACTACCATACGGTAAAAAATGAATTTAAAAAAGCAAAAACAGAGTTCACAGAATTAAGAAGATAATGTAGCACCAATTCTAGATTTCCGTAAGACTAAGAGAAATATTAAGCTGACATAAGTTTGTATCCTGCAGGATAATGTGGCCGCAAACAGAAATGCCTCATTATTGTATGTTTGACTCAAAAACTGTTTTTGGTGGAAAATAACATTATTCGCTTAAAATATAATCCCAAATTCCAATGCTGATATTTAATTATCAACGTAGGTCTAATTATATTTAATGGAGTGAAGTAGTACACAATATTTTATACACACAGGGGCTTACCAAAACCATGTTAGATCAAAGTAAAAGGGCAGCAAAATGGAGTTCATACCGTCATTTTAAATAAATATTTTAATAACATTTTCATACTTATGAATCCCAACTAATGTATTTATCTATTAAAATGCTAACATTTAAGTCCATTGAGCACTCATGAAATGTTTGATTTCCAGTGAATTTATCCTGATTTTTCAACAAGATTTATCACCTGTTTGGTTAAACGATTTCTATCAGAGATGGAGTAACAGGCTCAACAGCAATGAGGTTCATCATTCAAATCTTGGGATTCATAACTGGAAGTAGCATTCTACTAAACATGTAACTATTCAACCTCTTAAATCTGCAATCAACCTTCCGCCACTAAATTATACATCTTCTCCAAAATATGTCAGTAAATATAAATTAGAACCCCTTATCACCATTTGTACAAATCAAATCAACGCAAATCTCCATGTATAAGGAGGAAATCCGGAAAAGGGGAGAGATATATCACAAAGAGAAGAAACAACTCTACATGTATTCAGTAAAATATTTAGTGGTCTGCATCCGCACACATTTTTAGATACACAAAAAGTTAGTTCCCGTTACACATAAATTATAAATTAATAATATAGAAATCAATGTCGTCTTAAATCCACGTTATTCGATATGTTTGTTTTTCAACAGAGCAGAAATCGTATTCTTCATCTGACATTTTCTTGGAATACCAACAAATTCAACAGTACAAAAATCTAGTAATACATCTGACGTTTTTTTCTTGGAAAACCCAACAAATTCAAGTGAAGTGACCTACTTACAGTAGCTTATTTATGATACAGGTATGGTGTTCGATATTCTAATCCATATTCATTATGTATTTATTTATACAAAGTAAAATTGGTTTAAACGACTCTTAGTAATCTATACTATTTTATAATATTCGGACTATGATATGATATACACCTTATCAACAATCATGGGCTTTATTTGATGTCGGTTAGTTCAATCCGTTATAATTTAAAAATTAAACGAACTTACCTTAAGGAGATGAAGTTTAATTATAATTCTACAAACTATGGTAAGGAACGGAGTATTCATTTGAGAAGCGCAGATAGTGTCAGTTTTCAACAAGCAACAGTGTATATATTTATTCCAGAAAAGGAACGGTAATGGGAGGGTCCCATAAAGGATTGTGCTTACAAAGGGGAGGGCACATGAATACTCCGTTCCTTACCATAGTTCGTAGAATTATAATTAAACTTCACCTCCTTAAGTTCGTTTAATTTTTAAATTCCACCATCACTATGGTTACGTCACTTCGTGTCATGTGAGACTTCAAAGCAAATATTTATCTGTTGCTTAATATTTAAAAAATGAGCTGGAACATCAGTGTGTCAACAAGAAAATTTTTTCAATTAAAGGGAGGTAATTGAAACATAAGACACAAAATAGATTGTTTTACACTATTTTTAAACCAATGACTTCAATTTTAGATTAATGATTAGTAAAATAAACTATTAAATAGTTTCAACTATAGCTAATTAAATCAATTAAATGTAAACTGTTTGCTTAACAGTAAGACTAAATTGTTCTGCAATAGTATTATTAGATAACAATGCAACTAATATTGTCAAAAAAACTGTGTACTTCACAGAATATAAACTGTTTACTTGACAGGAAGTCTATAAACTGTCTACCTGACAGTAACTTGATTTAGATTTAAGTAGGCTAAGTATACATATTGGTGTATTAAGCTATTCTTGTATTAAAGTACGGAATTCTTTCTTTCCCTCTATATTTTTTAAGATAAAGCTTTTGAAAAGTTTTAGCATTGCTCCATCCGGCAGCACTTAGGATAGTGTTTATGTCAACGTTTTTCGAGAAAACCTTTGATGTTGATGCAGAATGTGTACTATGTGTTACATCATACACATCAATATTTATTCCTGCCCCTTTTAACACAAATTCGATCCACCTAGAAATTGTATCAGTGAAAACAGCTGCATGAGGTTTTTTAAAACTTATTAGCAATTGGTTTCAGTCTCTTAGGGCTGTAGTTCTCTTCATATATTCCTGAACTGTCTGGTATACACACAACTGTGAGTTATTGAAATTTTTGGTAATCACAACGGGTTTTAACATGTGACCTGGTCTAGATTGTTTTAGGAGGGAATTTATCATAAACGTTATTGTGTCATTATTGACAGTAACGCTTTAAGCTTTTAAGGATTGTACACGTTGAGCAGTTACTAAAGCTAATAAAGTAGTTAGCTTTAATGTTAATAACCTCTAACTTTAATTCTAAATTTGATTGAAATTGAGAAATATGATTTAAGACATTATTTACATCCCAAATTCTGTGATATTTTGTGTGTGGTGGTTTTACATTAAATACACCTTTAAGAAATCTGCGTACAATAGGCTGATTTCCAAAACTTATTAAACAGGGTTTTTTGGGGGTTTTTTTTAATACCATGGATAATGCACTTCCGGCAGTGTTGACGGCACTATAGGACAATTTTAACTCAACTAGTGATGCTAAAAAATTTATTCCATCTGTGATGCTGGCTGCTGTGGTTTATGATTTGAACAGTACATTTCCCAACGTCGTAAATTTGATGTATATTGTTTGTGAGTAGTTTTACGCCATGACATGTGTAGAACATTTATGGCTGATTCCGAGAGTGATGTTGTTTCTGTTTCCCCGAAACTAGGCAAACTAATAACTGGAGCTTCTTGTAAAGTGGATGTGATGATTTTGAGGACAAAGAAGGAGATTGTGGCTTGGCTGCAGTAGTATTGGCTCCTTTATCAACATTTCTGTTAGTTTGGGATACCATGCCTGTGTGATCCAATTTTGTACTATTAAAACTCCTGTGGCTGTATCCGGTTGAATTTTTTGTAGCACCATTGATATCAAACTAAAAGGTGGGAAAGCATAAATATTAAATTCTTTCCAAGATATTGTAAATGCATCAACAGGAAAACAAAAGGGATCACGTTGATAAGATACATAAGGTTCAAATTGGAAATTTAATCTAGATGCAAATAAATCAATGTTTGGCTGATAATCAAGTGAACACAAAGCATTTTGTAAAATGGCCTGGTTAATTTTCCATTCAAGATTACGTCTCGGTTTCCTGGACATTATGTCTGCTTCAATATTTGTGACACCAGGAATATGTGCATTTGTTAACCAAACATTGTTTTCTTTGCACCAAAGCCAAATATCTTTTGCTAGCTGATTTAATTCAACTGAGTGACTTGTGCCCATGTGTCTTATTACTGACATAGCTGTAGATTTATCTACTAAGATTTTAATGTGGTGACCACAAATATAATCCTTAAAACTTTGTATGGTTAAGTACACAGCCTTCATTTCAAGAATATTAATATGGTGTAAAGATTCTGTTAAACACCAATCACCTCCTATAGAAAAATCATCCATTACAGCTCCCCAACCATAGAGAGACGGGTCAGTAGATATTATAATATCGTATGTGTCTCGAGTAATGAGATTAATTTAATTCAGCTTTTGCCTGTTGTGAAATTCCCATTTTCATATTAAAATTTCCCTTAGACTTTTTTTTAGTCTTATCAAATTCGAGACATCTATGAAACAGTGGACCATACATTACACCTGGTAAAGTAGAAACTATTAGACAAAGATATGAGCCACAAATCGAATTTTAGGCTGGTCATAATTTAATAACCTATTGCATTCCTGTTCTAATTTTACTTTTTTCTCATATGTGAAAGTTATAGTCATTGATACAGAATCCAATACAAACCCCAAAAATTTAATTTTTTGTTTGGGTGTAAAAGACGATTTGTTTGTATGAACAACAAATCCTAATTCAGAAAACAGTGTAGCTGTTTCCCCAACATTATCACAACATTTATCATAGTTAGTACCCATGAGGAAAATGTCGTCAATATATGCAGAAGATATGTGACCATCTTTTCTTAATTTTGATAAAGGTGGCTTTAAAAGCTTTGTAAATTTCCTAGGACAGAGCATAAACCATTTGGAAAACAGGTAAATGAATAATATTCATCTCTCCAGATAAATTTCGAAAAACTTTTGAGATTTCTCTGCAACTTTAACAGAGTAATAGGCATCCTTTAAATCAATTGAGGCCATAAAACAGTCAGGTTCTATTAATCTTAGAACAGATTGTAGAGAATCCATTTTAAAATGGATATACTCTATATGTTGATTCAAACATTTTAAATTTAGAATAATTCTGTATCCGTCTGGTTTGGGCTTTAAAAATTTACGAGAAATATAATCTTTAGACTCCTTTGAAGTTTTCTTAAGAACACCCTTTGATATCAAAGGAGTAATTTCTGATTCAACAATAGAAATCTGATCTTTACTAAATACATTATGAGGTTTAGATTTTTGAAAAGGTAGTATTCACTGAAAGTGAAACACAATGGAAATACCCTCAATCATTCGAGTATTTCTTCATCAGATGTCAACTGTTTCCATACAGGTAAATAGTTAGCAAAACAACCTGCTTGGAAAGAACCAATTTTTTGTCTAAATGTAATGATTTGACAAATAAATCTATATCATTGTTATCATGAGCAAGACGTTTACTCACATTAAATGTGTTAGTTTGTAATCACCTGTCTATTCTTGTATGATGAGCTTTTTGTTTGAGTCTCTGAAGGACGTGACCGAGCTCTGTAGTTGTATGATCTTTTGCCTAAAAAAGAACCTCTGTTATTGTAACTACTGTATGAAGTTCTGTAATGCCTTAACTTAAAATCCGTTATCAAAGCGTTGAATTTTAGCGTAGTTACGGTAGTTAAATGACGTCGACGTCACGTGGTTGCCGCCTGCGTTCATTTTATGTTTGACGAAATACAAGCAAGACAAGTCTATCGTTTACCAGTTGTCGCAATATTTTCAAAGCGAACCTTATAATTGCTAGAGAGATTTTCTCTTTTACTCTTTACGTAACCACTAATTTGATAAAACGCTGTTTTAAAGATTCAGGTCGGTATGATTTTGTGCTATTTTAATATCTGTATTTGTAGAAATGATTCATGAATAGCAGTCTTTTTAGTTTGTACTCTTGTAGAAGAAAATTTAAATAGGTCATTCTATTAAATGAAAAGATGCATATGGAAAGGTGGATGTTTATTTAATTATGTGTACACATTTGAGTGTAACAGTCCCCTTTACAGTCTTGAGTCAATATACGGGTAGGCCTAGTCCTGCTGTCCTGGAAAAAATTCTCTCAGCTTTATTATAGCACACGGTATGGCGAAAACCCGTGTTCATTAGTTCAGTAGAAACAGACCTTATTTAATTCATCCAGTAGAAACAGACTTTATTAGTCCAGTAGAAACAGAACAGTAGCACGTTAAAACCCATTCCATTTCATTTCGAATTTGTATTGAATTTAGCAATGTAGCAGGTTGAAGTAGGAATAATTATTTGAATTGAGTGGTAGTACATTTTCTATGTTGTTAGCTGCGTGGTGACAGGTGTTAAAATTGCACCAATTGACTGGTCTGTGCATTACAAGATAGTTGTAATTATATCATGGCTAATATTCTAATAGTATAAGTATAATAATCAACAAAGTATATAAACCGATGACGTCGAACAACAAGTCTGTGGAATACAGCTTGTTAGGTCACGGCTCAGCCTTCCGTTCGTTTTAAGTACAATCTTGATCAGGTTCTATGTCAACATTAAAGGGGCATTGCCTTGGTATTTGAGCTATGCGTTCAAGTTTTCCATCTCTCGTTTTACATGCAACTTTCTCTGTTGAGTTTCAGACAACATGTTAAGAACCAGGAAGCGAACGACAGTCACCGCAAGAATAGCAAATTCTGTAAAGGGATCAAGTGCCGTGCCAGCCGCTAAACGTCCAAAAGTAACTAAAGCAAAGAAGAAGGCCGACGACAAGAGGCGGGAATCAACGCCGGAGTCTGGTATCCCAACACTTGACAGCTTGATGGAGCCTCACGGCATCATAGAGCCTTTGGCTGTGGCAGAACCGTCCGGTAATATAAATTTATCACTAAATTCAGATTGCCCAACGCAAATTCAGGGTGTCGGAGACACCATTGCAGACAGTGTCTCAACAAATTAAAACAAAAATTGTGCAAGGAGAATATGTTGATCTAGCTACTCTTTTGGATCATTCCCCTCCAGTTGCTCGTGGAAAACGAGTAATAATTCAGCAGGGTCAGCTTTTTCTTGAACCGTCTAAACCTGAATCAAAAATTACGACAATCGAAGTTTGTTCAGATGCGTTTATAGTTTTTATGAGCATCTATTGTTCGATACATAAGGACAAATACCCAGACTTGCTGAAATATATGCAAGTTATTCGAATGGCATCAAAAAGAGTAAATGATTTGGGGTGAAAGTTACATGACGAACAGTATCGTCTGCGCAAAGCAAAACACCCAACCGGTCTATGGTCTGTTATAGATACTGAATTGCGGCTCCTATATATCAACTGTGTAAATCAATTCAGTGCGGCTAAGGCTTCCATGACCTTTAATAGTTCAACTCAAAATAACAGACTATGTTATTCCTATAATTATAATGGACAATGTCTTAGAGCATATTGTTCTTACCAGAATAGATGTTTGCGCTGTTTCGGCAACCATCCATTAATTTCATGCTCAGCTGAAATGTTTCATAACAACAAATTCAGTTCCGGTAGATGTACAGGTTTTCGCCCGGCAACCCCTCGTTATCAGTCCTTACCAAGATATCCCACAACAACGGTTAACAGCAGATTTTCACGTCCCCAAGTCAGAGCCCCATTTCCCAAAGGTTCAAGCACCTTGCGTTATAATTAGTAGATATTTCAAAAATCCTCGTTAACGTTATGTTTTATTGAAATAGTAAAGTAGTTCACACTTTTTGTTTGTTTTATAATAGATCTATGGTCCAAAGGTTGGACGCCTATAAACCTTGCAGTATTAAATGGTTTACTTAATTCCTATCCCAAACATGAAGACGCCGAATTGTTGAGATCGGGTTTCACTGAAGGATTTCGATTGAAATTTCAAGGCCCACGTCTGACCCGTATTTCACATAATCTTAAATTTTCTAAAACACTAGAAATTGAAAGTTGGGTAAAATTAATTAAAGAAGTTAAAGTCGGTAGAATGATTGGACCCTTTTTATTCAAACCTATTTCTTTTTTACAAGTTTCCCCAATCGGATTAGTGCCCAAGCTTTCCGGGGGCTATAGGCTTATCACACATTTGTCTTATCCCCCTGGTGGTAGTATAAACGATTTTATTGACCCGGAAGATAGCAGTGTATCATACTCTTCTTTTGATAATGTGGTAAACATGAAAGCTACTTTGGGCAAGGGTGCACTTTTGGGAAAGATGGACATTAAGTCTGCTTTTCGTTTATTACCTATTTTCCCAGGTGATTTTGACCTACTTGGTACATATTTTCGTGGATTTTATTTTATCGACAAATGTCTCCCCATGGGGTGCTCGTTATCATGTTTCCAGTTTCCTTCAGTGGGTATTGGTAGTTGAGTCTGGCCTTCAATCCGTAGATCACTACCTGGATGATTTCCTATTTGCAGGTCCATCTAATTTAAGTGACTGCCAAACTTTAATGAGCTATTTCGCTGATATCTGTAAATCTCTTGGGGTTCCTCTAGCGGAGGAAAAGACAGTAGGCCCCACAACCCATCTTACCTTTCTCGGTCTTGAAATTGATACCAGTACGTAAGAGGTAAAAATTCCTGACGATAAGCTTACTAAATTATCAGCGCAGTTACTAGACATCTTGTCGAAACGCAATGTAAAATTGGCAGATTTAGAAGCGGTTACTGGTTTGATGTCTTTTTGTGCCCGAGCCGTCCCATGTTCTCGGGCTTTCCTCAGACGTTTCTATGACGTCATTGCTGCTTTTAAGCGAAAAAGCCCAAAACACTTTTATACAATCAGGATAACCCGTACCCTTCGAGAGAACTTTCGGATTTGGCAACTATTTCTTGAAAACTTTAATGGAATTAGCTACATTTCGCAACAAAAATGGTTGTCAAACAACAAGCTACAGTTATTTACTGATAGTTCTGGAAATAAAGAATTGGGTTGTGGGGCATACTTTAATGGTCGATGGATTCAATTTAGTTGGCCTCCCAATTGGGCAAACAAGGACTTAATTCGGGATATGACATTTTTAGAGCTGATTCCAGTGGTGTTAGCATTCCTGACTTGGAAAAAGTATTTAAAACAGAACTGTGTCATTTTAAACATTGATAATTCCGCGCTTGTATCAATTATCAACAAACAGTCATCGAAATCCCCACGTGTAATGCATTTTTTGCGTCCTCTGGTGTTAGAACTCCTGATTAACAATATTCAAGTTAAAGTAAAGTACATAGAGTCCTCTAAGAATAACATAGCTGATCGTCTTTCAGCGCTTCCGAGAATTGGTTCCGATGGCACGCAAATTTCCAGATCCTATTCCGGTTTCTTTTCTGGAGGCGGTTTCAAAAGTGGAATTGACCAACTCTTAATACATTCAGTGGCTCCTAATACATTAAACACCTATAACTGTGGCATGAATTCATTTCAGGAATTTAGACGGTCGTTTGATATTAAAAATTCCTGGCCTCTGACTGTTCAGGAAATAGCTTCCTTTATTGTCCCCCGCCTTTCGAAGAAAGTTGGGGGACTATTAAAATGGGTTCGTCCGTCCGTCCGTCCGTCCGTCTGTCTGTCTGTCTGTCCGTCTGTCCGTCACACTTTTTGGGACACAATAACTCTCTTCCTAATTGAGCTAGAATGTTCAAACTTGGTGTATGTGTTTATTAGGTCAATGCCTTGACGGAGTTCAAAGATGAGCATTTTCCGCTTAGGGTAAGCAGAGATAAGCAATTTGATTGGTTGATGCTTTGGGACACGATAACTTTAGTTCTAATTAAGTGAGAGTGTTGAAACTTAGTGTATAGTTTCATTACAGTAATACCTTGACTAAGTTCGATAATGAGCATTTTCCGCTCAGGGTAAGCAGAGCAATTTGATTGGTCGAGACTTTGGAACACAATAACTCTCCTTCTAATTGAGTTAAAATGTTCAAACTTGGTGTATATGCTTATTAGGTCAATGCCTTGATGGAGTTCGGAGATGAGCATTTTCCGCTTAGGGTAAGCAGAGCGATATGCAATTTGATTGGTCGAGACTTTGGAACACAATAACTCTTCTTCTAATTCAGTAAAAATGTTCAAACTTGGTGTATATGCTTATAAGGTCAATTCCTTGATGGAGTTCGAAGATGAGCATTTTCCACTTAGGGTAAGCAGAGATAAGCAATTTGATTGGTTGATGCTTTGGGACACGATAACTTTCGTTCTAATTAAGTGAGAGTGATGAAACTTGGTGTATAGTTTCATTACAGTAATACCTTGACTAAGTTCGATAATGAGCATTTTCTGCTCAAGGTAAGCAGAGCGATACGCAATTTGATTGGTCGAGAGTAGTCGAGACTTTGGAACACAATAACTCTCCTTCTAATTGAGTTAAAATGTCCAAACTTGGTGTATATGCTTATTAGGTCAATGCCTTGATGGAGTTCGAAGATGAGCATTTTCCGCTTAGGGTAAGCAGAGATAAGCAATTTGATTGGTTGATACTTTGGGACAAGATAACTTAGGTTAATCTTGATTGATGATTTTTATGCCAATACAATGACTGCATTCTCATTTAGTAATCGATTCGACAGTAACAGTGTATAGAAACGATTGACTTGGACACGAGGGCCCTTTCCCTTGGCCAGAGGGGCCCTTTTGTCTGCCTTTAGGGTCCCCCTAACTAGGGTACATTTTCATTTTTCTCGTCGGTTTTAGCATTTTTCTTTATAAAACACTTTTGGATGACACTTCGTGTACAGTTTAATTGCTCGATACATTGAAAAGAATAAATGTGCGATTAATTAATATGTGTCTTCTATTTATTTTGGGATTTCGGCGGGGGACATCAGCCTCACTGTTGGCTTGTTGTTTACTTGTTTCGTTTGGTTGTATCCCACTCAACCGCCAAATGATACGTATCGGGTTTGGGGTTTTATAGTAAAATTAATAATTTGGATAATCCTACAACTTCATTTCTGGTAAAGAAAGTTTTAGGGGGCTATAATAGGACCAAAGGGGTGTCCAGGGATACCCGTTTACCTATTACAAAAGACTTACTATCGGACATTATTTCTTCATTGCGCATGGTCTGTTCCTCAACGTTTGAGAGGTTTTTATTCTCTGCGGCATTTTCTATTGCATTCCATGGTTGTTTTAGGGTAGGGGAATTAACATATGACAAAAGGAAATCGCAAAGACATTATTTAAAGCTAGCTGACATATCCTTTTCCCCCGATGCTGTTATAAATTTTCTCAAATCATCAAAAACTGACCAAGCTGGGACTGGAAGCAAAATTACTCTAAACAGAAAGAGGGGAGATCCTACGTGTCCCGTGTCTTTGTTGTCTTCATATTCTGATCACCGCCCCCAAGGTTCCGAGATTCTCTTTACCCATTTTGACGGTAGTCCACTTACAGGGTATCAATTTTCAGCTATTTTGAAAAAGTCATTGGCGGTTTTAGGCATTGATCACACGCGTTATACATCTCACTCATTTAGGATTGGTTCTGCAACAAACGGCTTTCTGGGTGGTCTTTCAGAATCAGACATCAAGGAATTAGGGCGTTGGAAATCAAAGGCTTATACAGCTTATATACGGTCATAATTGAATACTTAATTTGCTATCTTACATCGTGTTTTCAGCGTTGACTTCAGTCTGGATCGTTGGATCGTCAATTATAACGGATGCATTTATCGCGTCTAGATCACGGCCTGGTGGAACTAGTTTAGGCCTTAAACGGCAAAAGGTGGAAATTTGGTGGCAGTCTCGTCGGGGTATGCGCTGGAAAAATCTATCTGGCCTAATTGACATGTTAAAATATGAATCTGCCCCAAGCTATTTGGTCTTGCATGTTTCTGGGAACGATATTGGCAAAACTAAAGTCGGGTTTCTCCGGAATGAAATTAAAGAGACATTGGCACTTTTAGCCGCCAAATTGCAAAACACAATTTAAATCTGGCCACAAATTTTGACTCGCCTATGTTGGCGTTATTCGTCTAATAATCAGGCTATGAACACTTCTAGAAAACGCATTAATAGTTCATCCTCCAGATATGTAATACAACATGGTGGCCGTTATATCAGATACCCAGACATCGCAGAGGACGGGGTACATCTATCTCCGTTAGCATATGAAATATTTTTGAGTACACTTCAAGGGGCCTTAGAATATTTTTTATCAGGATCGACTGGTGAAAGTTATCCTTAATCGCCATGATCAGATGCGCGAAGTTGACACAAGTCGTTTCGTTTAGTTCAGTTCTTTTTAATTTGTAAATATGTTCCTTTCTAATTATACATATCTTGTTTGAAAATTTAAATGAATATTGAATATTTCGGAGGTTTGATACCGCTTGGTCACAGCTCGCAGCTAAGTTCCACGTTTGTGGCGTTTGACAGTGATAACTATGTTATCGCTGTCAATATCGCATACTCAGCTGCAAATCCAGAATATTTTCGACGTCATCGGATATCTCAGTGTGATTTCTGCTTCCCAGAATCATACTGAACTATAAGGTATCCCATAAATGCATGGATTGGCCTGCCTTTATGACCATCTGTCGGGGACCAATGTATTTTTATGAATGAGTAGATTGATAAATTATATGGAATTGAAACAGATATATTGAATTGATTACATAGATATATAATTGAAGATTTAGTGGAACAGTTTTGAATTGACAATGATAGAGTAAAATGTGATGAACTTTTAAATCATGAAATAGATAAACACTAGTAAATGTTTTAAAATATTGAAATGTACTATTGGGCTGTGACCATTATTGCCAATAAATATTATTCCTCTTAGAATTGTCTTTGATAAATGATTTTAAGCCTTAACTTAAAATCCGTTATCAAAGCGTTGAATTTTAGCGTAGTTAAATGACGTCGACGTCACGTGGTTGCCGCCTGCGTTCATTTTATGTTTGACGAAATACAAGCAAGACAAGTCTATCGTTTACCAGTTGTCGCAATATTTTCAAAGCGAAGCTTATAATTGCTAGAGAGATTTTCTCTTTTACTCTTTACGTAACCACCAATTTGATAAAACGATGTTTTAAATCCCACCCAACCCTCCCAAATGCAAAGGATGCTTCTTTGTGGTTTTCGTTTCAGGTGTTCCTTATATATATGGTGATTGGTTTATGTAACAGATGGCATACTCAGCTGCAAATCCAGAATATTTTCGACGTCATCGGATATCTCAGTGTGATTTCTGCTTCCCAGAATCATACTGAACTATAAGGTATCCCATAAATGCATGGATTGGCCTGCCTTTATGACCATCTGTCGGCGACCAATGTATTTTTATGAATGAGTAGATTGATAAATTATGGAATTGAAACAGATATATTGAATTGATTACATAGATATATAATTGAAGATTTAGTGGAACAGTTTTGAATTGACAATGATAGAGTAAAATGTGATGAACTTTTAAATTATGAAATAGATAAACACTAGTAAATGTTTAAAAATATTGAAATGTACTATTGGGATGTGACCATTATTGCCAATAAATATTATTCCTCTTAGAATTGTCTTTGATAACGGCTGGCTATGTTGTGGCCTGTGCTGTATTTCCTTCTTAGAAACAGATGCTCCTAGTCTGTGAGATTCCTTAATGTTTTTCGCTATTGGAACACGACTTGAGCACAAAGTGGAAAAGTTTCTATGAAGAGAAGGTTTTATAAGGTCTCTTCGTTTGTAAGAGATTGGCTTGCATGGCCTAATAGACCGATAGCATCCATTAAAGGCGCAATGTCGATTTTTTTTTGAACATTTGTAGAATTTATTTCATTATCGACTGTCTGACTAATTGCAATTGCTGCCTGAATAATGGTTTTTTGGATATTAGATAATATAATGTCTTGTCTCTTAACTGGGTTAGAGAGTTTTTGCCATATTTCAGGATTTACAATAGGTGAAGATAAATTAGGGCAGTTTTCTGGCCTGGGGTATTTTTCAAGTTTTTCTTTGAAATGTTTATCACCAAATCGACTTGTATTTCGTTTTGTGATAATAGCTGATAGTCGATCGCTATTTAAAGGTGGACCAGTTGGGTTATCTTCATAATTGTCATCCTCGTATTTTTTAAGGATGTCATCCCTTTCGTTGATATTAATAGCAGTGCCAATGGTAGTGCAGTAGTGACAGGTTTGATGAGAACCATAGCATCATCCTCACTTGATGTTTGTACCACTTTACGTTTCCTCGTAGAGGAACAGGCTACTGACTGATCATCATCATTGCAAGATATATCTGAGTCTGATATTGTATGTACCTGCCTTTCAGAAAGTTTTGGTTTTTTAACTGGTGGAGGACGAATCGGAATATTGTGAGCGACTTCGATTTTGATGAAGCCGGTGCCTATCTGTAGTAATGGCGAAGTTGTCGCCGATTGTTTATGTAGCAATTTCCCATACTCTTACTGCATTTTCAGAGGTTCTGAAAAGATTAGCCATCTTAATTTATAATCTATATTGTCTATAATATATAGTCGATATATAAATTTATGTACAGGGTCTGTACTATAGATTTTGTTCTGATAAACAGTGAAAACTTCGACACATCATTTGTTCAGCGGCATGTTCAGAACTGACACTATCTGCGCATGTCTTCTCACATGACACGAAGTGACTTTACCATAGTGATGATAGAATTGGTCGCCATTAGAATCTTAAGTCCCCGTCACCGGTTGGGACGAAAAACCGAGGTCTCGTGTATACATAGGCGTACACGTAAATGAGTCCTTGGCCAGGGGCGTAGCCGTGAAATATATATATTGGTGGGGCGCAAATAATATAAGATGTTCACATAATCTGTTAGGCCGGATGCGCGAGGTTTAGAGCAATAGGGAATATTTGACCTTTCCTGCTATTTCAGCCCGTGAACAAGGCAACTTCAAAGTGGTCTAATATAGCCGAAAGGTGGCTTGCTGACTCGAATTCCAATCAATCGTTTACACCCACGAAGACGGGACGGTTGGGAGAAAATTTTTAAAATTTAACTGCCACAAACGCGTTTTCCTGCTATTCCAGCCTGTGAATACAGCAACTTCGATGTGGTCCAATATAGCCTACCTGGCTGCCCAGAATTCCAAACTACTAATCGTCGCGGGCTATGTGAGCCAAACCCTACCGGAGAAAATTTTGAAAATTTAATCACCGGAAAGCGTTTTCTGCTATTCTAGCCTCTGTAAGCAACTCCAAAAGTATCCAATGGTTTTCTAACCGAAATCCCACTCTGAATTCCAGCCATCAAATCATACTGTTGCAGTTGCCTTCACAAGTAATAATCGATGCCCGAAAAATGTCGCACAGAGTAGAGTGGCTCCAGAAAAAATGTTTTAATCAACAGTCAACTTAGTACAAATTTGTGGTATTCAATTAAAAGAAAAGTGAAAGTAGTGTTTTATTAGGACTCGATGACAGTTAGGGAAGCAAAACTAGAAAAGCCAGAAGCAGGTTTACGGACAGCGGAGCTGACCTTGTATGGACCCCCCAAGAAAATTTTGGAATATTTGATGGCCGCAAACGCGTTTTACTGCTATTCCAGTCCTAAAATTAGTGTTTTATTAGATTTCGGGCACATTATTTTGCCAATTTTTTTTTTTTTGGGGGGGGGGGGGGCAAGTATATTCAGACCCCCCACCTCCTTGGCAGCTGGAATTCGATGTAAGATTAGGCCGTAGTGTCGCTGTCCGGAAAAAGTGTGCCTCATAGCACACCGTGTGACATAATATGCCGTGTTTTATAGCCCAGTCTTATTTCAGATACAGGTCTACTTTTATTTACATATTCTGATTAACTACATTTTTTTTATGAAAACAGGAAGTTTTGACACGGTCTTTCAGCTTCAGCATTTGCCATGAATATACCAAATTTAGACAGTATCCATTCGGGAGATAAGGATGCAGATGAAGAAAGCAGAACTGTTACAAACCTCGACGATTCTGAATGTAGCTTGGGGGATAATATGCGCAGAACGAGGGTTGATGATGATAATATAGACTCCCCTATGACATCCGGGACAATATCAAACCCTTTTGGAAGTGGAAGAGCTGGGATGCAAGGTATTAGTTCGCATGTGGAAGATTAAAAATTATAAAGTATTCTAACCTAATTATCTAACGAATTGGTGAAAGGGTCATATAAACGGCTAGACATCACTTTAACTGAACACATTAATTTATAGAGGGGGCAGATAACAGCAGGGTCGTTCTCCAAGGGATACTCTTCAAATCTGCCCGATTGGCCAATTGAAAACCCAAGATGGCCATTATTTTCCAAGATGGCCGCCAAAACGGCAACCCGAAGTTGATGTTTTGCTTAGAAATATGTGAAGTTGTCCGATTTGCGTGATATTAGTGTCGATTCCTTTGTTTTAAAGTCTGCTGAACTACATTTTCCTGCTCAAAATGCATTCAGAGACAAATTTTCACAGGAAAAGCACTCTGAGATATGTAGAGTTCTATAGAGTACATACGTAGTAAGTAAATAGTGTACATGTATTACATACATATTATACATAACAGGGTGGTAAACCTTCGACCATCCGGATAATTACAATCCCATTATCCTTGGATCGACTCTCCCACGCTGGCACGTCCTGTCCATTGAGGTGAGGCTGCCTAACGGATCTGTTATTGGTTAGGCAGCATTTGAGATACTAGTAGGTTGCTGAATGAATCCCACAATATATTTTCCTACTTAGCTGACACTTAACCCCATTCTTGTATTTAACAGCAGTGATGTCACTAATGTCCTGAGACCATCATCAATGTGCACTTGGAATTTTCAGGCAAATGTATTCCATCGCACACAGCGACCGTCTGTGTGCTACCCTCACCTAGTTTAGCCATAGGTGAGCGTTGGGCCAGTTGTGAGGATCAGTGTCACTAGTCCATACAATAGACTGCTGAAACAAAGGTACTACCCCTAACACTACACCCCATACTACCCTACCCTTACATTGCAAAGACATGCAAACGTATAACTCATGAATAAACATTCGAAGTGAGAAAAATATGTCTCGGAGTGTGAAGAAAGACAGACAATCGTGTTTTTAATGTAAATTTGTTATAGAAATTAAAATAGACATGTACATTGTGTATATACAAAGTAGTGCAGCTTTGCGGTTGTACTAATAATTTTGGATATATATATATATAATATGTCTTAGAGAGCTTTTCCTGTGAAAATATGTCTCTGAGTGCATTCTGAACAGGAGAATGTAGTCCAGCAGGCTTTAAAAATGAGGAATCCACACTTAGATCACGCAAATCGGATAACTATAAATATTTCTAAGCAAAACATCAACTTTGGGTGGCTGTTTTGGCGGCCATCTTGGAAAATGGCCTTCATCTTGGATTTTCAATTGTCCAATCGAGCAGATTTGATAAGTATCCCTTGGAAAACAATTGTGTCAAATTTGATGCTTGTATCATCATTTGCACGATTCTTCCCCGACAAATTGCTTTTCTCTGCTCCACTATTAGCGTATATTCAGAAATGAGTCTTACCATAATATTATTGGTATGTGACAATACTACATAATAGCAACTGTACTATTTTCTTTCTTTTTTCAATTTTTATCTTTCAGCTGAAGAACATCAGCCAATCAGAAACAGTTCATTTATTGAATTTGAGGGGAGCCATGTGGTCTCACTTCCAGAATTTCAAAACAATTGGTTGTCCTTTTCACGTATGTATATATTCCTATAACTAACGCATAGTTTAAAATGGTGAATAATTATAAATAGAACTAGACCTGCATGCAGGAATGACGGGTTTCACTGGTGCCATGTTACCTTTGAACTTGAACTTGTGTCACTTTCGGTGGTACGTCACCCTTGAACATATGTCACTTCCGGTACCAATGAAACCAATATACAGGTTTCCACATAAGCATTGCACACATCAAATAAAATGGAAACAGAATCAAACAAATCCAGCAATATCATTTCATTTTATACATTTGTTACATGTAATTGATCCCGACAAAGTTACAGTACTTCCGGTGATAATGTAAATGTTCCATTAGTTTTATGAAATCAGAAATGGCATAAGGCATCACATGGTGAAAATTTTATGTAAATCGAATAATAATTGCCACTTTTATAGACCAAAAACCTTGAAAAGTGACATGTAGAAAATCGTCTATTTCTCAGCAACCGTACAAGTTAGAAACCATTTTTTGGTATTTATATGACCGTATGGGTTTATTCTATTTGTTGATTGGAATCAAATATCATAATTGTATAAACATTACAATTCAGACTCATTTGAATAAAATATCGGTTTTGAAGGCTTAAAATACAGTTTTGCCAAAATGACGTTACTTCCGGTGATAATGAAAACGTTAAATTAGTTTTATAACATCGCCTATGACATTAGGCTTCAAAGGGTGAAAATTTTATGAAAATCGAATAATAATTGACACTTTTATGGGCCAAAAACCTTCAAAAGTGACTTTTAGAAAATCGCCTATATCTCGGCAACCGAACAAGTTAGAAACAATTTTATGATATCTTTTTGACCGTATGAGTTTTGTTAATATGTGAATTTAAACCAAAAGTTAATTTTATTATTATATGTGACGTAATTCTTGGTTGAAAAAAATATCGATTTTAAAAGTTAAAAATTGAGTTTTTGACTAAATGACGTCACATCCGGTGTCAATTTTAAATAGTAATCAACATGATATGACGCAGACTTGCTTTTTGAATCAAATGATGTCACTTTTGTGAACATCCATTAATAATTGACTATTTTACAGGCAAAATTACGAAAACAGTGACTTATGCAAAACTGCCCATTTCTCGGCATTTGCTTATTTTAGAAACTAATTTTAACATACATTCTCTTCGTATGGATTATAGCTACAAGTTTATAAAAGTTACGAAGAAATATTTTAAAATCTGAAAAGCCTGAATAGGTTGTAAATAGGTCAATTTTACACCATTTTTAGCCTCTTAATCGAATTTGCTCGAAAATGAAATCGAAATTAAAAAAAATGCTTCCTACATTTTTTGCGCCTTGAAAGGGCACACTCTTTGACTCAAATAATTTTTCCAAAAAATAACATTTGTTTTCGAAGAAGGAAAATAACTGTCAAAATTGTAGTTTTCGGTAAAATTATGCCACTTCCGGTGCCGACAGGTAACACTTTTGGTAATAAAAAAAATGACAATTGATACAACGAAGCATATGAACTTTGTTTTATACAAATCGAACAATAAAAAATTAATCTAGGACTGAAAAACTGAATTAGCCAATGGCGGCCAAGGAAAATTTTTAACATTTTTGCACTTGTCAGATGACTCTTTAATTCTGTGCACAATACGACTAAAAAATATTCATAAATAAAAAAGTTTTTTGTAAAATTTTAAATTTTCGAAATTTGGCGCCTAATATCTTCGAAGATTTGCCGAAAATCAAAAATCGAAAGTAGCGTAGCTATGTGCCCTGTCTCAGGTTATGCCAAAATGTATCGAAAGTTAAAATCCAATGATTATTGTTAAAATTACTGCAATATTTTCATAAACGATAACTTCGGTGATTTCGGACATTTCGCATTGTCGCAGAACGTTCAAAATAGCTTTATCCTCTAAGTCACACCCACTTTCCCAGTAAAACCGAAGAAATCGTAACGATGCGACACGTAGTTGCCGAGATCTATTCAAATTGGAATCTGAATAATAATAATGTCTTTTTTTTTTCTTTTTTTTCTAAACACTATTTTTATTCATTAAATCTGAATTTGGATTGGGGAACAGGCTATGCCTATGTGTAACCCCTCTCTCTGATTTACATACATGTACACATTATAAAAATATATACATACATACATAATTACATAAATATAGAACATGATACATAATGGATAATATAGAGACTCTTGTTTGTTGTTTTTTGTTGGTTTGTTTTTTGTTTTGTTTTATAATAAATATTTTAGTGGAAATATTGGTGACTATCTATTTAAAAGTACTGCTTGCTAATGTTGGGTATGTTAAGGACTGTACAACGTGCAATTGTTTAATTTATCCAAAAACCAATTAGGGGAGGTGAGGATACTGGACGAGTGTACGATATGGGGGACTGGAAATAACTTAAGCGTTGTTTATGGAGATTTAAATCTTTTTGATAAGAGAATGAATTGTTGAACCTCTTGGAAAATAAGTAGGTTTATCTCAGGACTAAGTTTTGTTGACCCATACAACAGACAACTGATTGTTTTATGGTTGTTTTGGAGGTTGTCGATTGTCTGTTTTCTTGCATCTGAATGTAAGGGGCATACGAGTAAATAATGTTCCGGATCTTCGAAGTTGTGACCACAGAGGCAAGTAGGGTTATCATCGATGTGTCTGAGAAATTTATGGCCTTGCAGATTTGAGCAACATAACCTAAGTTTACAGTGGATTATTTGCAATATTCTTTTCCCCAGGTAGTAATATGGTGGCACGGTGGTATCAAGTTTGTTTAGTGAATTTCCAAAGATAGCTAGGGATCGAGAGTTTCTAATTTCAAGATTGAGTTTGTTCCATTCTCGTATACTTGACGGGATGAAAGACTTGGAGAAGATTTCGGTTCTGCATCTGATTTCTTTCAATTTATCTTGGTTCCTAAGAGAATATTTATCAGGATTATAGGAAAGTTCTAATAAGTCAGAGAGATATGATGGCGCAAAGGTTGTTAATAATTTTGTACATTAATTTTAATTTATGACGACGGCGTCTTTCCGACAGTGGAACAAATCCAGTCTCTTTGTAGAGTAAGGCATGGCTAGTACCTCTAACTGCTCCACAGATCGTGCGTAGTGCATCTAATTGGAGGGATTCTAGTTTGTTAGCTAAGTAATCGCTGCACCCATCCCAGACAATATCGGCATAATCAAAGTGTGGAAGGATAAAAGATGAGTATATTGAGTTTAAAGATTTTCTATTTAATCGATATTTTAGAGAACGAAGGCAATTTACTAGTTTTGATACTTTGCTTACAATGCTGTCTATATGATTATTCCATTTACAGTTTGATTGGAAGATTAGACCTAGATGTTTGTGTTCGTTTACTTCTTTGATTAGTACCTCGTTCATAAATAACGGTGGTTTAGCTATGTGGGGTTTAGTAGTAATAGTCAGTGCCTCTGTTTTTAGGGGGTTAAAGGTAACTAGCCATGTCTCAGCCCAATTTTTGATTCGATTTAAGTCATCATTGATGATAGCGGCGCTTGCCCCTGGGTCTTCAATTTTTAAGTATAAAGAGGTATCGTCAGCAAATAATCTGATGTTTGAATTTATATTGTTTACAATGTCATTAATATATATTAAAAATAAAAGAGGTCCTAGTACAGATCCCTGGGGTACACCAGCTGGGATGCTTCTGGGGTCCGATGAGGTGCCATTTATGGTTACACGTTGTTGTCTATTTGTTAAATAATCTTCAAACCAGAGTAGTAGTTCACCTCGAATCCCAGCAGCATCTAGTTTATGTAGGAGTCCGGCGTGCCAAACCCTGTCAAAAGCCTTGCTGATATCACAGAAGACTATTCTAGTGTATTGATGTTGGTCAATGGCTCGACAGAAAAAGTGTGTTAGGTCGATTAGTTGGAATATAGTAGAATCACCAGGAAGAAAGCCACTCTGCACGGGTGTTAGTATGGAGTTATCTTTAAGGAAGTTAAAGACATGTTTGTGAATGATTTTTTCAAAAATTTTGATTAATATACTTAAGAGGGAGATTGGTCTATAGTTACTACAATCATTTGGAGAGCCTTTTTTGAATATAGCGACCACGTTTGCAAATTTCCAAATGTTTGGTACAATATGTAAATCTAATGAGAGCTTAAAAAGTTGACAAAGCGGAAGACAGATTTCATTGGAGATATATTTTAAAATTCGAGTATTAATTTCGTCGGGCCCTGAGGCTTTTGTGGTATCTAAGCTATCTATTATGTCTTTAACTTCCTCTGGATGTGGTACAATCTTATCGATGCAGTTTGGGTTTGTAACGAGCAGTGGTAGAGATTTATTAGTGTCATCTAGTTGTGATTGTTTGATAAAGAATGAGTTTAAGGCATTTGCTTTTTCGGATTGAGTAAACAAAGTGTTACCGTTAACAGTTAATGGCGGTGGTTCGTTCGTAGAAGCAGCACGTGTTTTAGTATATGAATTAATAAGTTTCCACCAGGTTTTCGTTCCAAAGTTGTCTGTGTCACTAATCTTTTTGTCTATTTTATCAAAGTATTCGTTTTTGCTTTTCCTAATTAAGTCTATGTAGTCATTTCTAATTTTCCGAAAGTTATGCCAATCAGAGTCTAGATTTCTATTTACCGCTTTTTTATGTAATCTATTTTTTTTTCTTTTTCATGCGTCTTATTGCGCCATTCATCCAGGGTTTATCATGTTGCCTAATTGTTACTACTTTCCACGGTATATTTGTTTTTGCTATATTTACCAATGTGCTTGTAAATTGAACACATGATGCTTCTATATTTGAATTATTGATAAGATCGTACCAGTTGGTAGCTATAACGTCCCTTTTTATGCCCACAAGGTCTGCGTTTTCATAAATCCATACCGTTCGCTTGAAACTGGGTTGTTTTTGTACGTTAAAAGCCAATTTACAATATACCGGACAGTGGTCACTACAGAAATTGTCAAGTACACCATTTTCAATTATTCGTAAAGTAGAGCTGGTTAATATCAAGTCTATTAAAGAAGAGTGGTTTTTGCTAGAATAATGAGTAGGTTTATTTATCTGCTGGGTAAGATCGAATATATTGATCGCATCGTGAATAAAACTATTGGGTTTTTTTAACATATCGATATTAAAGTCACCTAAGATTATGCATTTGTCTAAGGGGTCCGTTACAGCATTTTGAATGGAGTTAAATATTTGTTGGTTTATACTAGAAGATGACGAGGGTGGTCTATAATAATTGCCAAGTAAAAATTTGTGATTATTACAGTTTACTTCAATCCATATAGATTCTATGTGACTGTTTTCTAAGTCAGTCCTGCGTTTGAACGATATGGAATTACGAACGTAAATAATAAGTCCTCCCCCATTATTATTTCTATCTTTCCTAATAGGTGCGTAGTAAGAAGGTAAAGAAAGGGGTTCTGATGTGGTATTTCTGTCGAGCCAGGTTTCACTAATTGTTATAATGTCAAAAACTCTTAATTCTACGGCTATTAAATCAATTTTGTTTTTGAGGCTCCTTACATTCAGATGGACAATTGAAAGTTGATTTTGGATTAATGAAAAGGGTCCTGGATTTAGTTCGATGTCTCCTGACAAAAGTAACAAAATATAAATTATACGAGTAACTGAAAATAAGATGTAAGCACTAATTGTTAAAAGTGTCTGCTTTCTATATGGAAAATTATTCATATTGTGGTTACATGATGAATTCGATGTTAGGTTTCCAACAAAATAAAATAGTCCCGAGATTTTACAATATTTTGATAGTTTGTTTCGTCGTTCATGGTATTGATTGCTTATTGTAAGTTTAATTGTTAACAAAGGTATAATATACAAGGAATGGGTAGTTTTCTTCAGTTCACAATGTATTTTATGTATCAAGCGAGTATGTTTAAAATTATATAGGATAAGATCAAAAAAAAGTATGTACAAATCGTAAAAGGTGTAAAACAATATAACATTATATTATGTACATGAACGGATGTATATACATGGCTGCGAATAGGAAGGGTGAATGATTAAGTTTCTACATTGGTCTGTGAGATGAGGTGTAGTATGGTTAAGCGTCTGGATAACCAAGTCTCCAAGCCTGCCTGAAGTTGGCAGTATGCCACCACGTGGTTAATCTGGGTCAGCGTTGTGAAAGGGGAAATGTCGAAATGGATTACTGTTTCGAGGTGAGTAAATAACTGTTTCTAATCTAACACTTTGGGTATGACAGGGGGGGGGGGAGTGTGCCTCTTCCATAAGAACATGTTTTTTTTCCCTGGGTTGGTAGTACTTACCTCTATTTTATTCTTCCAAGTTTGATGTACTTACCTCAGAATTAGAATCAGAAAATTCTATTAGTACGGGGTATTTCAATAAGGTAACGAATTTGTATTTACATTGATGTGTTTAGGACCTGAATTTATACCTATTCTAAATATTTTTAATGTTTGCTGTTGTTATATCTTTTGACGATATGTAGTTTTATATGTTAATAGGGCCTAAAGAAGTCCAACACAGTGAAAAGTTATGGTTTGTACTGTGGGCCGTTTGGTATGCATGATACACAGGCACATGTTTGTTAGTCAAGTGGCGGAAAGAAAAGAGCATGTAATTGCTAGAATGGAGTCTATTGTTGTTTTCAGCATGCACATTTCCATAATTAAAATTAACAATAATTAACATAATATTAAATATGTGATAAACATGATTTTGCTTATTTTAGGCTTTAGCAATATGTAGTATGGTTCTCTAGAAAAGTATTGCTAATATTATGGTACAAAAGCATGAACCTTTTGGTAAACACTTAATTTCAGAAAATATTTATAGACTTTAACATTAGTATAAACAAAGATAAAATCAAACTAGTGTTCTAATAATTAAACTATAGGCAGATTGATCCATGGAGACTGACAGACATTGATTTGTTTAATAATAAAGGGTTGTTCAAATGATTTCAAATTTCAATAGGCCTTACTGCTTAGTAATACAGTTAGGCTGGATACATATTCTAATCTAGGGCACCAAACCAAATATAATTAAGTTTAACTTGGTGCTAACTACGCCTTTTATTTTGTAGGTTTGAAGTGTTAGTGCTCTTCAGTCGCTATGGATTCATCAGTATATAAAAGGAAAATAAATACAGGTAGGAAAACACATCACATAGCAAATCATACATATATTTAGGAGGCTCACAAGAACTTCCTTGGTCTGGGTAAAAAGTAAGATCTGTTGGTAAATATTGGTTTTCTGATACTGTTTAGTCTGTTATGTGGCAGGCTGCACAGTTTATTGTTTATTCTCGTTAACAAAGCAGAACTAACTACATATACTTAGTTTTCACCCAAGTCAAGGAAGTTTAGGTCTTTCAATTGGTATGGTATAGTACAATATTTACTGGTGGATATACATGTATATATATATACATAGGACATTGTCCTTCTCAAATTTCCTTATATAGGGAGTATATAAGAAATGATATTGTTTAGAGCTGCGCTTAAGCAGTTACAGTTTCTAAATTAAGATTACATTTTCATTAGCTGGTGTGATTTGGGGTTGGTTTGTGTCCACAAAATTGGCTTGTCTTGTATGGACCTGTTTTAACTTTAAGTTATAGAGTGTGAGGGGTAATATTAAGAGCACTTTTATACTATTGGCATGCGATCAGAGACACAATTCTTGTTGCGTGAGGGATTATTGTATAGCAGCGTGATATCAACTTATGGTTTTTTATGGTATAGGCCTAGTGTGGGCCTTTTGGACGTATGCATATTAGTTTGATGAAAAGGATAAGTATGTTTTGGGATTCTTTTTTTGGCATACACATTTTAAATAATGGAAAATAGGTGCCAATGGATTCAACATAATAAATATAAAATAGATATCAATTTTTCTCAATTTAGGCTTTCTAAGACTATGGTACTATGTGTGAAGCCTGACGAGAAAATTCATCTCGATTTTCCAGTGTTGTTTCCCCTTGTCAGTGATGCAGAACGAAATTTGATATATGAGCAGGCCGCAGTGCCGCTGCCTGGGCAAAACTTCCATCATAGCACACTGTATGGCCTATGCCTGTCTTCCATTGGCCTAGGTTAGGTGCACAAGAGTAGGACGTTAAACCACATTTCATTTCATTTCTTATGATATACATACTTTTGTAAAAGAAGTAGTTGAGTTAGATTAAGTCTTAGATTCAGATAATTTGCTTTTAATATGTAGGCAAAAATAAAACTGGAGTTAACTAAATGTAGTCTTTTTGCAGATTGATTCTTGTAGACTCTCAAATTACTGAAAGTGGTATTTAAGTGATCGAAAGTGGACATCATTTATCACCCAAGCCAAAGAAGCTTCAATCCTTCAGTCAGTATAGTGCAATACTTATGTTTGCTATATTTTCACCTAAGTACTCATTGACCTGTATTTCAAATAAATTTTTGTAAACACAGGATTTTTAGCTGTGGCATGGATATTGAATTTGAAGAACCTGTTTATCAATTGTTACGACACTGACATATATTTCCTGTTGGCAAGCTTTGATGGACATAAGCTATCAAAATGGGAGACATTATTTGTTAGCATATATGAGACAAACTTCCTTCAGTAAGTTTCATATACATGTAGATATGTAGATTCAAAGCAAGTTGATGTAACCTTAAAATTACTAAATTGATATACAAATTCTATAATTAGAGGCTGTTTTTTGGCATCAAATAAAGGGAACATTATTTTGAGGTGCTATATATATGGGACATTTTCCTTTGCACATAAGGACAGATAAGTAATGAGAAATGTTCAGAGCGGTTTCATGTACAAGAGCTTAAATTTTTACATTTTCTAGATGTAAGTGAAAATGCAACAGTTAGCACTTTGGCAAATTATTGCTTTATTGCTTTCTTTATCAAAGAGATGAACGAAAACTTCAACCGTATCAAAGCAACAAATTGAAACATTTTCGCCAATGTTCAATTTATTAGCCCGTGTTCTATTTTCTTAAGTACAAAACCGTCCTCGAGAAGCTCTCCCATAAAAGTAGAACTCAAAGTCCATTGTAGGTGTTACATAGTCAATGCTATAAGCGTTTCAGAAACTAGTATTACGATTAACGGAAAGGCAATACTGTAATAACTACACCCACAGCCCCTTTTTATTTGTCAAATATACAAGTAATACCGAGGAGGACTATATAGGCTTTTTCTCTGTCCATTAATCCTTCAGTGTGTAATATTTGTTTTTTGGATTTTTTCATTTTCGAAACTTTAATTGAAACATGATTGCGACAGACGAAAATAAAGTCAACTATGGAACCTATGTGGAACACATCCATCCGGTAGAGTTTGGCAAATTCTCCTCGTACCCTCACGTGTGCGAAATCACGCATGAATCGCACACTTTTGGTGCTAATTACATCACAAAACGTAGAATTAACTGCAAGCCTCATTTTCATCTTGCCCGCATTTACCGAATATTTTGAAAGCAGCTTGACTGACCATCGCCGGTGTCGCGATTTGTTTCCGTAGTTTGTGTATGGAACTTTAGTTAAAAGTCACCCGTTATCTATAGCTCTTGGGATTTCATACTGATAATATTTTGTAATGAAGGGAATTGATTTAGCTGTTTAAGAGCTGCTATTTATTTTATTCGGTGAAAGCCCATTTAAAATCTAAACTTTTTATTATCGACGATGACGTGCTGATGTGTAAGTATTCAACATGAACGACAATTACTTCGTAATATTAAAATAAATATACAATTTACTCGTCTGGCAAACGGTCACAAAAAGATAGGATCTGGTATGTCCTGTAAAGTTCAAATGTAGCAAAGTATTGCATTAGTATTAGAATTACTGGATACTGTATTTCAAAATATGTATAGCAACGATTGTATATACCACAATATCATAATGCTAAAATCAAATGTTTGTGTTTTAAACAATAAGGTGGATATTAATACAGCACTTACAGGCGCAACTATCAAAGTCAGGGGACATTTCGCTGACTTACATGATCTTGTAGCCAATTTTCCGTGTTTGAGATGCTAAGCTATTTCGACGAAAACAACGAAACGAGGATCCGACATCTTGCCCAATTTTACGTGGGCGACGTCGAACGACATCAGCTGTATGATTATTATTTATTTTTCATTGCATTCTATAATGAATTTTGCTCGGAAAATGCCCTATCCAGCTCAAAGATATCTCCTTTTATCATCTCGAATGATTTCGATGGGTCTTACCCGAATGTCTCCACTTTATATAGAATATTCATAACAATTCCAGTGAGCTCAGTCTACGCTTTGTGGACCTCCAGCCTTTAGCAGGTTAAAACTCACCAAGAACTATTTGAGGAACACGATGAGTGAAGAACGCCTGACTGGACTTGTAGTGTTATATTGAACGTGAATTGGCCCAGACAATAATTGACTTTGCTATCATGATTTATAAGTTTGCCAAAATAAAACAACGCAAATTGGAATTGTATAAGCAAATTAAGAGGTTGGTTTTTAGGTGGGGCTTTAGATTGCAATTGAGACGATGACTGTAGGGTTTCAGTTGACGCCACTGCTTACAGATCTTTATATCAACGCAAGTTACAATAAAGATAAGAAACAAGCTTCACATTGACAAAAGTTCGTGCCATTATCTAAGATAAATAGTTGAGTTTATGAAACAAAAATAATATTAATTTCCGGTAAACAACAAGGACCACTTTAAACATCGAGAAAACAACAGATTTGGACTTACCATACAAGGGAAACAACTCCGAAGTGCGCGCGATTTCTATTACAATTATTGACCAATTTCTAGCTATAATACTTTTTAAAACATCCCGGCGATCTTTGAACCACACCTGCTAACCACAATCACTTTACACAAAATCGAGAATATTTACCACGCACCTTCCTTGATTCCATCAAATCCTCGGCTGTACGTGGCAAGGAGTAGGGTCGCCTGTCCAACCTCGTGGGTTTTCTCCGGGCACTCCGGTTTCCTCCCACTGCTAAAGCCCCCATACGCACGAGCCAAGTATTGAAATAAAATGAAACCATGTTAGTTCCGAAATGACCTAGTTTGTGTCGAGTGGATGTTAAACCCCGTTTCTCTCTCTCCTTAATTCCAGACAAATTAGCCAACAAAAATTTCCATGCAAAAAGAATAGAAAGGGGAAAACAAAAAATTATTTCATGATTATCTGGGTACATGTATTTGACCTTTTTTTTAGCTTTCCATTTGGCTTATAACCTTTATTTTGGTAAAAAGATCAAATTTTCACAATTATTTGACAGAAATGATGAATCTTCGCAAAATCTCATAAAATATATTGGAAGTAATATTCTTCATTCCCCAAATGGACAATTCCTTCCCGTCTGATCCTACCGCTTCGTTTTACGATTCCCCAAAACTTTTCAGGAAATCAAAATTCTAGCCATTTCCATCAATTTCAAGTCCCACGGATAAACAAGCCAACAGCGAGACTGAAGTCCTACGCCTCCATACCAAATTAATAATGTGGACACTTTTCTCACTCCAAATCTGTAGAAAAACAAAATCCAAATTTGAAAATAAAATCAGTCAAAGGGGTTTGCGGCAAAGGACGGGGGAAGTGGGGGAAACTCTTGAAAGTAAAAGTCGAAGAATGCCGGGAATCGATAGGATTCATCTTCGAATGACTCCAATGCTTCACATCAATTTTTTTGAAAATTTCACTAACAACAACATTGTAAGAGAAGGGGAGATAAATCTGGAACACCATGTTGGCAAAACGTAAAATACTGAAGAGTTTTGTTTTCATACATACCCAGTGATTCACACCAACTTGGAAAAACATTGCGTTAAAGAGCGGACATTTGACGGACCGACCGAAATTTGGTCGCATAAACATAATGTTGAAACATTTACATTAAATGGGCCATTTTATTGGTTAGCACACAAAATGTAAGTACTGTAACTCGACTTTAAAATAGCTTAAATTTTCTTTTTAATAAGTGAGCGTTACACGAAAATATTAAATTATTTTTGTTATTCCCTACTCACAGGGCAGGTTCATTGGGTTTAAAAGAGGAAGACAAACTAGGTCGTTTCGGGACTAACATAAGGTTAAGTTTAATTAATTGCTCGAAGGGTTCGTCAGCAGTGGGAAGAGTACACGAGGAAAATGCCACGATGTTGGACAGGCGATCCTACTTAGTTCCCTGTACATGTAAACCACATTATTTGAATATATAATAAATATAGCACGATTCAGAGGACGAAGTCATGCTGGGGGAAATCCATAGGAGGTTTGACAAGAGCCTTTTTAAAGAAATTCAGAATTATTCGTTGGCAAATCACAAAGTAACACCCCCCCCCTCCCCACTAACATGCACACACACACACACTTATGCAATTTTGTAAACAATATGGGAATCAGACAACAGTGGAAAAAGCAACAGTGAGAGTGCGCACGTTTCGATGACAATAACTATACTATAAAATACATTATGACTGCTTACAATATGAAAAAAGCTTGGAATTCAGAAGTCACTACTGGGCTACAACTGTACTTGAAGTGAGGACTGTATTATAAACTTAGGGCTTGAAACTTGGTTGCCCTCAATGGCAATACTTAAACTTGAAATACAGCAACTTACTTGCTGTAAACAAACCTATCAAACTTCATTTTAATAGACATGTTTTATTCTCTATTATCCAGTACAAAAAGGGAATTAACTCTAATTAACAAATAGGAACAAGCACACAGCTGATTTGTGTGAGAACATCCTCCCCCCGGATGCAGAGTCAATAAAATTTTAACAAATTTAGCTTTACAGTTCAGATATCTGCATCCACTGCCTCTAATAAATGGAGTCGTTGAACGGGTCTTCTTAACACACCCGTGGAGGTCTTCAATAAAACTGAACGAATAAGATTATCACGTCCTAAGTAGATTTCTTGTACTCTTCCACGTAACCATTGACCACGAGCTACGCGATCTTCACTAATTAACACTAGATCTCCTACATGAATTTCATTTCCAAGTGAAGTCCATCGTTTAAGCGTATTAAGCGACTTGAGATACTCTGAACTCCAACGGTTCCAGAAGTTGTTCACCATTCTTTGATGGTAACGCCAACGATTGGTGATAGCTTTGGATGTTTGCTCAGCCTTGGGTGTCTCTTGGGATGGAAATGGTTGAAAAGGTCTTCCAATAAGAATATGTGCAGGAGTAATTACTTCAGGGTCTTTAGGATCAGAACTAACATAAGTGAGAGGACGGCTATTAATTTGACATTCTACCTCGGTCAGAATAGTTGCAAAACTTTCAATGTCCAATAATGATTTTCCTAAAATCTTCTTTAGCGGGGTCTTGATGCTTCTAACCAACCGCTCGTAAAAGCCACCCCACCACGGGGCTCTTTCAACTATAAACTTCCAATGTATTTTCTTATTGGTTAAATGAGTTTGAGTCTGGGGATCTTCTATGATTCTCCAACACTTTTGTAGTTCTTTGTTTGCGCACTTGAAAGTTTTTGCGTTATCAGACCAAATCGTGTGACACATGCCGCGTCTGGATACCATACGACGAAGCGCTAACAAAAACTTCTCTACAGACATATCAGTTACTAATTCTAGGTGTACCGCACGCGTGACAGCACATGTAAATAGACAAATATACACTTTGTCATAATCTTTAAGATGAATAGGTCCAGCAAAGTCCAATCCAACATTAGTAAATGGTGCAGATGGTTGAATGCGGTTTGCTGGCAAAGGGGCCATTAGCTGGGAGAATGGCTTTGTATAGTAATGACGACAAAGTAAACATTTATTGAGTACTTGCTTAACCGTGGATCGACCTTTACATATCCAATACTTCTGACGTAGAATAGACAAAGTATGTTCTGTTCCAGCATGAAGTTCTTTATTGTGTACTTGGGCTATTAACAACTTTACTACTGGATGCGATGATGGAAGTATTACCGGATGTTTGTCTTCTTCTGGTAAAACTGACTTGTGAATTCGACCACCAACTCTTAAGAATCCTGTTGATGTGTCAAAAAATGGATTCAGGTTAGACAAATGATTAGAGGTTGGCACTGTATTAACTTTAAGTGACTCGATCTCTTCTTTATATGATGATTCCTGAACCTGACGCAGTAAATAAACCTCAGCAGCTTCTATTTCTGGTACTGACAGTGTATGCAAATTTCTGTCTTCTTTCTTGACTTTTAGGTTTCGGATGAATCGCTTGATCCAGGCTACTGTCCTAATGAGTTTGAGGTATCTGCTAAATCTATCAAAGTTGATGAGTGGTTCTTCTACTTGACCAATACAAACTATAAGCGATTTCTTTCTTTTCTCGGAGATTATAGCTTCATTATCGTGACTTGAACTTGAGGACTTCAGACCAGTAGGCCAATCTTCTTCTGATTTCATTAACCATGATGGACCATTCCACCAAAGTTTACTATCCATAAGTTCTTGAACTTTTATTCCTCTACTTGGTAAATCAGCAGGATTATCTTTTCCTGGACAGTAGCGAAATACACTTGGTTCAAAGATTCCTTGAATCTCCATTACTCGGTTAGCTACAAATGGTTTCCACTGTGAAGCTGTCCCTTTAACCCAGTGAAATGTTGATGAATTGTCAGTCCAGCAAACGACTCGAGTGACATCACAATCCAACATCGAACAGACATATTTACAGAGACGAGCATTCTAGTCTAGGTAAGGATATTTTCTTAACAGGGGCTACACGACTTTTGGACATTACAAGACTGGTACTTATATTGTTGCTTTTGGATATTATTCTTAGGTATAGGACTGAGGCATATGCATTCTCGGATGCATCACCAAACCCGTGAACTTCAATTTCTTTAACTTGAGATTTGGTAAGTCGTGCATAACATCTGGGTATCTTCAAATGTTCTAACTCCTTTAATTCTTCAAACCAATCTATCCACTTTCTGGAAATATCAACTGGAATTATATCATCCCATGACAGACCTTTAGACCATAGTTCTTGAAATAATATCTTTGAGCGAACAGTAAACGGAGTAATGAGCCCTAATGGATCAAATACTCTTGCTGCTTTAGATAATACACTTCTTTTAGTCTGAGGTACATCAATACTGGGGATGTCAACTTTAAAACTTAGTGTATCATTCTGTGGTTCCCATCTTAATCCAAGTGTCTTTGTAGAGTATGAACTTGGGCCTTCTTCAGTTTCAGTTTCAAGATTTATAGGACCATCGGGCGCTCTATCCCTTTCAGGTATAGCTTTTAAGACCTCTCTAGAGTTGCTAGACCACTTTGTAAGATTAAAACCTCCTTGAGCCATAAGATCCTTAAGGTCTTGCTGTAATGTCAGAGCAAGCTTGTCGTCATCAGCTCCAGTTGCGATGTCATCTACGTATGTATTTCTAATTATTTCAGATGATGCCGTTGGAAACTGTTCTTGATGTAACTTGGCATGTTCTTTAATTGTGCCTATGGCTAAAAATGGACTGGCTGTAATACCAAAAGTGATTCTGGTCATTCTGTAAGTCTTTATAGGATTAACAACATCAAGGTCTCTCCACAGATACCTGTGAGCATCTTTATCTTTATCGGCTAAATAAACTTGCAGGAACATCTTCTGTATGTCTCCCACAATAGCGACTTGGTGCTTTCTAAATCTTATTAGAATTCCAACAAGATCTTCTTGAAGTGCAGGTCCAGGGTGGATACAACTGTTTAAAGATACACCATTCATGTCTTTCGCGGACCCATCAAAAACAATTCTTACTTTCGATGTGGCTTTATCTTCACGGAATACAGCATGATGAGGCAGATAAAAAGTGTGACGACCATCATCAGGCGGAATAATTTCTTCAGGTTTAACTTCTTCTGCAAAACCTTCTTCTATATACTTATTGATTACTTCATTATAAATATCAGCTTTCTTCGGATCAAACTTCAACTTCTTTTCTAAATTTATTAATCTCCTTTCAGCTTGCTTGTAATTAGATGCCAGTTGTATATCTTCCTTCCATGGGATAGATACCGTGTAGCGGTTGGCTTCAAATATTAGATTCTTTTTAAAATCCTTCATGATTTTATCTTCAGATGGGTCTATCTCGTCGTTAGCCTTAATGCCGATAGATTCCAAATTCCAAAACTTCTCTAACGTACTATTTAAAACATTTTCTTCAGTGACTTGAATATGCATGGATACACTTGAGTGACGTTCATCTAAGGTAACAGCAGGTCCACATAAAATCCATCCTAACTTGGTGCGAACTGCAACGGGCTGTGTGGGTTCTCCCTTCACCATATCTGAGGTAACGAAGTGGTAATAATAGTCCATACCAATGAGTACATCAATTTCGCATTCACCTCTGGGAAATTCTTCAACAAATTTAATATCTTGAAGATGTGACCATTTTGAAGGGTGGAATTCTACAGCTTCAGCAGGTTGACAAATGTTGTCGGTTGTAAGTGCTGTCATTGGAAATTTAATCTTCGGATTACTTAAAGGAGCCAAAGTGAATGGAATCCTTCTTCTAAGTACAGGCTTACCCTGTCGTCTTTCGAATCCGGAAACCGCTGTTCTAACTGTTTCTCCATTGAGACCAAGTTCTTCTGTGATATTTGTCATTACAAATGACGACTGTGATCCTAGATCAAAGAAACATCTGACATTCTTGGATAGGAGGTTCGAGCCAGTCAAAATACATGGCGCTGTTTGCAGTATACTTTGAACTTGCTTGTTGCCGACTTTTGTTAATGCTGATGTAACACTGGCAGACTTTACTTCAGTAGATTCACTTGTTGAATTGCCATAATCAAGGTGTAATAAATGATGGTGTCTTCGCTTGCAGTACTTACATGACATGGCTTGACAGTTTTCCGAGATGTGACCACCTTCTAAACAAAGAAAACAAAGTCCTTTAGATAAAATTTTCTGATGTCTGTCGCGTACAGTCATGGATAAGAACTGAATGCATGATGAAATCTTGTGTCTTGGATTGTAGCAAACAGGACACTCTTGATCTTTAACAGAAGCAGACATAGACGATATAGTTGATTTGAAAGGATAGTTAGGCTTATAAGGTTGATTCTTCGAAGGCTCAAACTTTGAAGATACTTTTGATTCTTGTGAACTTGAAGAATAAAATGATTTAATACTTGATGATTCTTTAGCTCTTATGATGTGCTCAAGAAATGATAATAAAGTTTTCATTGATAGACAATCGCCCTTGTCGTCTTTCATCTCAAGTTCCCACTTTTCAACAATAGACTTGGGTAGTTTGTCGACAATCAAAGGAACTAAAACAGGTTCAAGGGCTTCGGTTCTAAACTTCTCTCCCATTGAGTTCACCGATCTGACATGACTGGTAACTTTATCAAAAAAAATCTTCGCATCGAAGTTGCATCTTCTGATGTTAGTGGTGATTGATGTAATAAAGACTTGATATGGGCTTCTAAAATGAGACGTTGATTACCGAATCTTGCTATGAATGTATCTAGGACAGCTTGATAATTTTCATGAATTATGGAATAGCCTTTAACTGTTTCAGTAGCTTTCCCTTTAAGAGACCTCATTATGTACTCTAATTTCTGAACATCTGCTAAAGACTGGTTGTCAATGACAGAAACTTTAATTGACTGGTAGTATGGTTGCCATGACAAAACATCACCATCAAATGTGGGTAAATTAATCTTAGGTAGTCTGACTTGAGGTACAGTAGGACCAACACCTTGAACACCATTTGAACTTGATGAAATGTTTTGTTGAACTTCTAAATTTGACCTTGCATCATCTCTTGGAGTTGTTTTTTCAATGTATTCACTCAGCATGGATATATACTTTAAGGCCTTGATCTCATATTCACTGTGCTGTGCACAGTCTTCATCTAATTGTTCTTCCTCATCAATTAAGCTGCATACAGAGCCTTGAATATCACTCAATTCTGATAATTTCTTTTCAATTGTCTCTTTAAGAAATCTCAATCTCACAAAATTTACATTCTGTGAAATATCACTGTCTGCCATCTTTAATGTATCTGTCAATGACTTTCTTAAAAATCTTCTCTTTCTCTTTAAACCATCTAATTCAACTTTACTTGCAGTGGCAGCCATTTTGACGTGTATAAAAAAATGTAAACTTGAACTTTACTTGTGACTTGAAATTCTGGCTTTAAAATCCGTCTCGTCGGACCAAAATGTACTTGAAGTGAGGACTGTATTATAAACTTAGGGCTTGAAACTTGGTTGCCCTCAATGGCAATACTTAAACTTGAAATACAGCAACTTACTTGCTGTAAACAAACCTATCAAACTTCATTTTAATAGACATGTTTTATTCTCTATTATCCAGTACAAAAAGGGAATTAACTCTAATTAACAAATAGGAACAAGCACACAGCTGATTTGTGTGAGAACAACAACAGATAATGAATTCGTCAACACTTTTTTTAATTGTTTCAATGGCATTTAGTTTAATTGAACTGGAATACAGATCACAATTCTATGAAAACCAATTACTGCTTATTACCGAGCGGCGTTTTGACTAGGCTTCTCTAGTCATTATCAAGCAATGATAAAATATGTCAATACAGCAAAACGTGTAAAAAATAACACTTGGTTAATGCTGGTCAACCAGATACGCTATTACCGGCATCCTTGCATCATAATAGGAAAGTAAGATGGTTACATACATGTACATATTGACCCTTTGTGCTTTTTATTTGGTCGACTTCCACATCTCCATACTGATGTCTCATAAATTGTTTCAATGACATTTATTTTAGTAATTGAAGTAGTCAAAACATCGCTCAGGGGTCTGCTTGATTGGTTTATTGATTATTTAAAAAACAGGAAGCAAGTAGTAGTTGATAGTGGTGCTTCCTCTGACCCCAGGATTGTCCCTACCGGTGTCCCACAGGGTTCGGTTCTCGGTCCTCTTTTATTTCTGTTATATATTAATGATATTGTAAATGGTATTAACTCGAATAGTAGATTATTTGCAGACGAAACTTCCCTTTTTTTAAGACGCGGATATCCCGAATAATGATTTGATTACTATTAACAACTGGTCAAAGACATGACTTCCACCCTCTAGAACTGAAACAATAACTTTTTCACCTAAAATAAATTTAACAAAACTTGTATTTGGAAACTGTGCAAGTAAAAGACATATCGGAGTATAAACTTCTTGGGCTAAACTTTAAACCAAATTGTAAATGGGATGTCCATATAAATCATATCTGTAATAAAGCAGGGACACTTATCAAGCGTTTTAGATCATTAAAATATAGACTTAATAGAAAATCATTAAACACCATCTATACTGCTTTTACTCTATAACATTTTGTGTATGCTGACGTAATTTGGACTGGCGGCTCATATAATTTAACTCCACAATTAGAAACTTTACAGTTAGATACAATAAGGACAATTGTCGAGAAAGACACAAACTAAAATTATTCTATAAGTTAATCAATGGTCTTTACTTTCTTATATTTCTAACCTTATTTTAAAAGAAAAAATCACCATATCGTCTAAGAAATTGTAATAATCTCGAAGAATATTTTTGTAGAACAAACCTATTCTTAAATTCATTTATTCCAACGACGATCAGAGAATGGAACACATTGGAACCCGAAGTACAAAATTCAAATTCTGTCTCATCATTTGCTTAAAAACGACCATATTATTCCACAGTAGTTTTATACTGGAGAAATCAAATAATACACAGTAAACTGAGATTAGACTGCGGCGATTTAAATGGTCATAAGTTTTTGATACATTTAACGGATAACCCCGTCTGGTCACATTTTTGAAGATTGATACCATTATCTATTTGTATGCTCCCTACCAGAGGGGGGGGGGCAAAACCCACCCTGCTCAGCTGCATAAAAAAATGAATGCCTTGCGTCAATGAAATTAAATTGCGATATGATCCTACATCATTACAAAGATGATTTTTCTCTTTAAGTGCCCCAATTTGTATGTATGCCTGTGTAATTTAGAGACGATGATGACAGAATTCCTTAACAGGAACCTGGCAAACCCCTTCTTGCAAAAATATCTGGATTAGCCCCTGCCTACATTGGATGCCTGAGGACAAACTATTGGTTTACTGAAGCAGTAATTTAAAGATATTGATATTTCATTAAATGGTCAGATTGTCCTCTTATTTGATCAAAATCAGTTCATATTTGACACTGTTCAAAATTTTTAAAAGCTGTCAAAACGTTTCTAACATCGAAAATCATCTGGTTAAAGTTGAAAAAAAAATCGTTTACGGTAAAACTAAAGGTCGTCTGACAGACTAAATTACCTCATCAAATTAGTATATATTTTTTAAACCGGTATGACATTGGGGTTGGTGAAACTTAACACAATATTATCTTTTTAAGTTGACAAATAATAGTATTCTGACTTTTTTTAAATAGCTTTGCCTTCAAACAGGATGTACGTCTTCTCCTTTCAATGTCTTATAAGTTGCGCAAGTTTACATTGCACGTAATGCATGTAGTTTAATACACGTTCCCTGGCCTTACCAAGAAAAGGGATATCATTTAATATGAAGTGACCTACTTAAACTGGTAGGAGATAATTATAAAGATAACTTCTATTGCATAATATTAAAGCTTATACTGTATTGTTTATAACTACATGTATACAACTTCATCTTCAGGACATTAGTGAACACTTGACATTGTCGGTAAAGGTTAGGCCTATTTATTTGATATTATTTAAATTGATGTTATGTTCCTAGGGCATGAATACACATGTATATTGAATTGGGTTATTAATAATTATTTAGTAAGGCTGTTTTCAGTAAATAATCCAGTAGTGTATATATAAGTGTGGAGGTTATGATCATGGGGATCAAGAATTATTGACCCACAGTTATGGGGGAACTTCGCTTAAAAGGTCTAATGCTCGTTTTCATTTGGGATGGGAATAATAAAGTCATGAGTCGTCGAATTAACCTTTTATAGTGAAAATAATTTAAGTGTATTTTGAACACTCTACAATAAGGTCATAAGGGAGTTATTATTTTGTTCCAATTACAATCAATTTAGATCGTATTTTTATGGCCTGCCTATGCTAGCCTTCATCTTATTCACACGCATATTAGAGCAGTTGGAGTGAGTGGTGTATAGTTATCCCGATTTGATTTTGACTCACCAGACCATAACGACCTGCATATATAAACTTGTTGCATTATATAGATCATTTTATCGTGGTACACACTGATTTATACAATGACTTAAGTAATATTAATAACAATAAGCTATATATAGGCCTATATATTATTATAGCATGCCAGTAGTTAGGGCGCTTGTTGAGGGACGCACGTGCGCGCATGCGCGTGCGTGCATGCGCGTACACGTGACCTTGCACTGGATGACCCCTGGCACGTGCGTGACCTAAATGACCCCTTGCACGTGCGTGACCTTTAGCACGTGCGTGACCTTGCACGTGCATGACGTACGGAGAGAGGGGCGCGCGCGCGGGAAAAGAGAGAGAGAGAGAGAGAAGAAGAAGAAGAAGAAGAAGGGGGAAGAGAGGGAGGGAAGGGGAAACAACTCTTTTCCATTGATTAAGTTGGCCCTGAAAAGGGCCGTTGTCCTCACTCGAATGCGAGCACTAGAATGTGAGGGTACGACGCACTTTATGTCGGTTGCGTCTAATGGCCTCCACTAATTCGGGAGGAGGTCTTTTCCTGGGAGGTGTTTTTAATACCTCGTCAGGTAAGACAAAGATATCGTCAGGGGTAATCACGGCAAGCGTGTGACCCCTGAGATACATGAGAGTATCCGTGCTGCGGTTTTCTTCGATGCGTACGACCGGAGCAGCCATTCTCATACTGATAGAGTGACGGGTGTTGTACCGTTTTAAAACCGTAAGGACGAATCCATTTGATATGACGTCACGGACGAGTCCATTCATGGAGTGACGTCACAGATAACGTTATGCATCGTAGGTTGAATGTTGTGGGCTAAATATAGACGTGATGCAACGTTATGCGTACGTTGGAGGCTAAATATAGACGCGATGTAACGTTATACAGCGCATGTGTGTACGTTTGTTGCTAAAAATAGACGTATGGAAAATCCAGTATTACACAACCGCATGTAACCTGACGTTAAGTATTGCACAATCTATGTGTAATGGCATGGATATGACGTCACGGACGAATCCATTTGAAGGGTATGACGTCATGGACGAGTCCATTCATGGTGACAGGAATAAAAAGAAGGGAGGCGACGGCTTCAGTCATTGATATGCGATCAGCGAGCAAAGCAAGATGAGTTTTACATTACGACCCGTGGATAGACGATACAGCCGATTATTTCGAACCGAATCACTGTGTGTGGAGATAGACTTTTTGGAAGATTGGTCCCATGTTCCAGCCAACGATGTACCACAACAACTACACGACACTTTTGAGGCCATCATCGAGGAAATTCGCCGAACCTTGGACGCCAGAGAAAGTGACTACGTTAGAATCGCCATCAGTCACCCAGGACTCAAAACACCGATCTGGTTACCTTTCCGTGAACATCGTTTGTTAAAGGCCGAAGACGTTTTGCAAAAAGTGGCTGCCGTGTTACAAAGTAACGAAGAATTTAGATTGGATCAACGCATGTCCATGAGTATTTGCCACGTGTCCCCTCCCGATGGTCGAGGTAGCGGTGGAACAAACATGAAGAAGAGACACTGTGCTAATTTCGAAGATTATTTGAAGAAAAAGAAATGTCTGGTCACCATAAAGAATGCCGACGAACTGTGTTTTCAGCGAGCTATTGTCGTCGCCCGTCATTATGCCAACAAACAAGACACGCCTGAATGGGAAAGAGAACAGAACAGACTACAGAGGAGGGCAGGACCCCACTCGTGGCAGACGAAGAAAACGGAAGCACTTATCGATGCCGTCGGTGGAGCCAGGCAAGCATGCACGGGGACGGAAACCTGGGAATTGTACGCCAAGTATTTAGGAGAGCAAGGTTATCAGCTCAATGTTTTCTCTCGGGCCATCTTTGGGAAGGCGATTTATCGGGGAACAAAACACGTCACCGGGACACCAAAACATCTCAACCTGTATTTACACGACAGACATTACGACGTCATTACCTCCATGCCCGCCTTTGTGGAAAGGTCGTATTTTTGCGAGACCTGTCAGGTAGGATACGATCGAGCAGAGAAACATTCATGTCACGTCATGTGTCAAGGATGTAAGACAGTGGGTCCACCCTGTCCACCTGATCCCAACACAAAGACGTGTTACCGTTGTCATCGTGTGTTTGTCAGCCGCCAGTGTTTCGACAACCATCTCGCCACCCGTTCCAGAGCCAAGTGCAGTGTGTGTTATCGATGGAAGAAATGTGAGAAATGTCAAAAAGAGTGGGATGTCATTAAAGCCAAGCGTAATTTGGAAGAACACCGATGCGGAGAATACGAGTGTTCCATCTGCCGAGAGTGGCACACGGCCGAGAAACAGTTTTGTTACATTCAACCACTGAAATCACCCATCGACATGAATAAAGACCGAAAGATACAAATCGATAAACTACAGAAATCAACATTAACCCGTTTCGTCTTTTTTGACTTTGAATGCCAGCAAGATACCGGTGAGCACATTCCCAACCTATGTGTCCTGCAAACCTGCTGCCACTTTTGTATCGACAATCAAGATCCCTGCGAGCACTGCGACATGTACTGGAATCACCAACGGGAAATTGTGTTTAAAGGCCCAGACACACTGGACGATGTGGGAAAATGGTTTCTACAACTCGCTGCTCACGGTACGGTGGTAAATGGTCGGAAACATGACAGTCACGAATCGAGTCCCGTGATTGCCGTGGCTCACAACTTTAAAGGTTACGACGGACTGCTGATTTTACAGACGCTGCACAAACATTCCGTGGCGCAACCCGAAGTGATTATGAATGGTGGTAAAGCGATGACGATCACTGTCGGTACGGTAAAATTCATCGATTCCCTCAACTTTCTACCGATGGCTTTACGGGACATGCCCAAGACCTTTGGCCTGCAAGAACTCAAGAAAGGTTACTTCCCTCACCACTTCAACAAACCGGAGAACGAAGATTACGTGGGCGCCTATCCTCCCGACACCGATTACGATCCGGATGGCATGAGTGTGACTGAACGAGAAAAATTTCACGAGTGGTACCAACAACACAGTCACCACGTCTTTGCTTTTCGCCAGGAAATTCTCGCCTACTGTAAAAGTGACGTCGATGTCCTTCGCCGATGTTGTGGTGTGTTTCGAGAGATATTTCTCATGGACACGGGAATCGATCCCTTCGAAAAAAGCTTGACCCTGGCCTCTGCCTGCAGTCGCGTGTTACGCACGCACTACCTAAAGAAAGACACCCTCGTCGTCATTCCTCGAGCCCTGATGCAAGAGCCGAAACCTGGTAAGGACTGGCACCGCTTCCAGCCTCGACAACAGTCCAACAAAGCCCTTCGATGGTTGGAGTGGGAACAACATCGACAGACCATGGCTGCATTCCGAAACCAGACCCCACTACCCAACATTCGACACGCCCGTAACGGTAGTGAATGCCGAGTTGGCCCTTACAGTTTAGATGGTATGGACACGACCACGGGTACGGTGTACGAGTTTCACGGGTGTGCCTTTCACGGTTGTCCCAAATGTTATCCGGGTCCCGTCCAAGACCTTCAGCATAAACATCCCTACGATCCATCTCGCAGTATGAGGGACTTGTACCAGAAGACACAAGAACGTCACCGTCGACTCCAGGAGCAGTACGGTATGAAGACCATCCACGTCATGTGGGAGTGTGAGATGGAGGAAGAACGACGCCACGATCCCGAGATGAACGAATTTTTACAAGGCTTGGAAGATCAGCAATGGCCCGCTCCCGAACCTCTGATGCCCCGCAACGCTTTCTTCGGCGGAAGAACCAATGCCATTCAACTGTTGGTGAACGAGTCGGTGGAAGACATGCGCTACATCGACGTGGTGTCCTTGTACCCGTACATCTGCAAGTACGGTACCTTTCCCATCAAGGAACCCACGATCGTCACACAGCCCGATCAAGACCAGTGGCAGCAGTACGAAGGATTAATCCAGTGTTCCGTCTTGCCGCCCCGTGGCCTGTACCATCCAGTGCTCCCGTTTCGGCGCAAACAGAAATTGGTGTTTGCCCTGTGTCGAAGCTGCGTCGACGAACACATGCAACAAGGGGAGATTGCCGAATACCAACCGTGTGAGCACACCGACGAACAGCGAGCCTGGGTGGGTACGTTTGTCACCCTGGAACTGAAGAAAGCGGTGACCCTAGGATACCAAGTACTAAAAGTCTACGAAGTCTGGCACTGGAAAGAATTCAGCACTTACGATCCCGAGGCCAAAACGGGCGGTCTGTTTACGGGGTACATTAATCACTACCTCAAGAAGAAGATGGAAAGCAGCGGTTATCCCGACACCTGCCACACCGAAGAAGACAAGACCCGCTTCGTCAACGACGTGTACGACACGGAAGGTATTCGTCTGGATCCCGCGTCGATAAAATCCAACAAAGGGATGCGGGCGTTTAGCAAGTTACAATTGAACACAGCATGGGGTAAATTCGGACAGAGAGACAACTTTCCCAAGACCGAGTACATCACGGAGCCCAGCGTCTATTTTGAAAAAATGTTGGACGTGACCCAGACCGTACGAGATGTGCAGTTAGTGAACGATAACATGGTCTTGATGGAAACGCTGAAAAAGGAAGAACACGTGGCACCCTGTCCCATCACCAACGTGGTTATCGCCGCCTTTGTCACGGCTCAGGCTCGTTTGAAACTCTATTCCGTCTTGGAAAAGTTGGGAGAGCGCGTATGCTATTTTGACACCGATAGCGTCATCTATCAATACCACGCCACGTCATGGAATCCCCCGGAAGGTTCGAGTTTGGGTCAGTGGAAGAACGAGTTGCCCGAAGATGTCACCATTCGAGAATTTGTTAGCGGAGGGCCAAAGAATTACGCGTACCGCCAGAGCGATGGTAAAACTGTATGTAAAGTCCGGGGATTCACCTTGAATTACCGTGCCTCCCAGCAGCTGAATTACGCCATCATGAAGGAGAATGTACGGCACGTCCATCAAAACGAACCTCTGGTCATAGCCAATCCGTTCAAGATTACCAGATCACGTGACCGCCGTCTTTGGACACGCCCCGAGAACAAACGGTATAAAATCGTGTATGACAAGCGGTTTGTTCAATTCAATGACGATGGCCAACCGAGCAACACTTACCCCTATGGATACTGACTTGCGGGTCTCAGGACGATGGCGAACAAACAAAGAAGATGACGAACCGGCGAGAAACTTAGACAACGATGGCTCAACTTTCGAGTGTTGAAATGTTTCCTGCCCATTATAGAAGAAAGGCAACACGAAGAGTGTATCGGCTGCAAGTACGAACATCCCAGTCAGAGATACCACTCTTGTCTGGGACTAGGCGTTTCTTCCATAACGGGTCAACCCTCGCATCCCGTGGACGATTACAATCACTACCTTTGGGTGGACGAACCGAAACTGCAAGACATCGATAACGTGCTAGGCAGTATGATGGACGATCCACGGGATCAAGTCAAGACGTGGGAGGACGAACAACGATGGCGAGAAGACGTCGAGAAAGCCTTGAAAAAGTTCTGGACGGTGGTACCGGGCTTTAAGACCGCGTTGATCAAACGCAAAGACGAGTTTGTCGAACAGAAAGAAGACCCCATACGCCAGTGGATGGACGGTTTGCCGAAGAAAAAGAAACGATGGTCTCTGGATCAAATGGATATCAATGTCATGTCCGGCAACATGGGAGAAGGCTGGGAATGTATTGGCAGACATCTGGGGATCAGAGAAGCGCGAATCAGTCAAGCCAAGATGAGTCATCCCAACAACGCGCGCATGCAAATCTTCACCGTGTTCAACCATTGGCGACAAAAACACGGTAATCGAGCCGACCTGATGACGTTGTTGGAAGCCTGTCACGTGAGTGAAGCCTTGATCGATTGGGACGAAGAAGTGAAAAAGTACGTGGAAAGCCTGGAAATCATAGACTAAACAACGAACCAATCAAAACGAAGGAAAAGAAAGAACCAATCAAAAGCGAGTGACGTCACGACCAAGACTATAAGAAGCGAAGTGTCAGACTGAAATTTCATTCTGCTCTCGATGGCTAGTCAAGCTTGTTTCTCCTGTAACAATGTCGGACACTGGTATAGAGACTGCCCTACTCGTTCCCAACAGCAGCAACGAAAACCAAGACAAGACAGACCAGCCTATGGTTCCTATGGAAGTTGTTACCTCTGCGGAGAACCAGGACACTGGGCACCCCAGTGTGGAAAACGAACAGAAGCCCAAAAAGCGAAGAGTGATGAAGAAAGAAAAGAAAATGTCAAAAGAAAGTGTTACGGAATCAAGAGACCCACCGACGAAAATCACAAGTGCCTCAACTGTGGACAGCTCGGACACGGCCTGCTCGAGTGCCAAGAAGAAATCCAAACAGAAAACAACTTTGAAGCCGTTGCCAGTCGCATGTTCGACAACAACATCGACATGCCCAGAGACAACACCCGCAGTCAGCGATACTGGTACTGGTGCGGAGAAGCGTTCGAGCTCTACAGACGATACAAAGAAAAAAAGAAAACAGCCGACGAAGCTTTCTATTCCACCCACTATTCTCCCGACTACCAGTGAAAACGGTGAAATCCCGAAGACGGCTGTCCTCTTGTTGGCAGAGAAGGAAGCAGAAAGTTTTTCCCGAGCACTCATCCAATATGCGGGTCCGAGAGATATGACCGAAGTCTTGTCGTATCCCCCTTGTTTCGATATGAGTGAATGGATACCCGTCGTCGTCACGTTTGCTGAAGTGGAAGACTGGCACCCACACGACACGATGCAGAAGCTTTTGGGACATGTGTATTGGATTCCTCGCGTCCTGAGAAATGTACCCTGGGTGAGACAAGAGATCCTGAAGAGAGAACGCGATAACTAACAGTTTTTTCTTTTCCTTTGTATGATATGTTTTTTGAATGTTCTTTTCCTTTGTATGATATGTTTGTTGCATTGAAATTTCTTTTTGTATTTTTAGTAAAATAAATTGTGTTCGAATTTCACTCCATGTCTGTTGTTCTGGCGCGAAGGTATAAAAGGCAGGGGAAAAGGGAATGGGGGAAAACAGTGCAAGATGGATGTGACGTTCAAACATCCCTTTACCATGTTAGTCAGTGGTCCAACGGGTGTTGGGAAAACGGTCTTTGTGCAGAAGTTTCTTCAAGCGTCCCTGTTCGACGTCCCTCCTCAACGTATCGTGTGGGCTTATGGCGAATGGCAAGATAGTTACGATCGCTTTCCCTACACTTATGTCAAAGGTTTGACGGATATTGACGACGTGATGGGTCAAGTCAAAGGTCCACAAGTCTTAGTCGTGGACGATTTGATGGGAGAAGACACGGAGATATTGCAAAAGTGGTTCACGAAAAAGAGTCATCACCACGACACGAGTGTCATTTACATTGTGCAAAACTTGTTTGACAAGCAACAGCGTACCATCAGTCTGAATGCCCATTACCTGGTCTTGTTCAAAAATCCCCGTGACGCCTCGCAAATTGGTGTGTTGGCCCGTCAGATGTACCCTTCCCGTTCCAAGTATATGCAAGAAGCTTATGAAGATGCGACGAGTACCCCTCGCAGTTACTTACTCGTTGATTTGAAGCCCGACACACCCGAAGCTTTGCGACTGAGATCCAACATTTTACCCCAAGAGGAACCACCCATCGTCTACGTCCAAAAAGTATAAAAGGGGGACCTGTACCTCGAATTGACTCTTGTTTGTCACTATGGCTCGTACGAAGAATACGCAGAGGAAACACCCACCTCCCACCCTTCCCAGGGCGACGTTCCCGACGTTGGCACCGGACCTCCGTGATCCCACGGTACGAAGTCAGACTCGCCCGAGAATGAGGGCCCCCAGAACACAGTGGTCACCCCCGTCGTTGACACCACCCACGAGTCCCATGTCTCCTTTACCGGCCACACCACCACGTCTCACCTTACCGGTCACACCTCCAGGTCCCTCGTCACCACCTTCCCCTGCTCGGTCTCTCTCCCCGATCTTTCGCAGACCACGAAGAGAAAAGAAGAGTTCTATGAAAGGACTCAAGTCCTTCATTCGCAAGTTACAACATCTGACTCCCGATATGGCTTATGGGCAGTTGGTCAAGAATACGGGCCGGGCACGTATTGGATTGTTGCAGTGGTTCAAGTTGGCGGCCAACCATTTGCTGAAGGGTAACATTCAGCCACTGCACGCTCAACACAAGAAATGGGTGGAACGAAATCGACAAGTGTTGACCCAACTGACGGAGAGAAACATGCCGACGACCGAAAAACTCTCCCTGATCATGAAACCTGGGGGACGTGGATTTTTTGGGGGTGTGTTGATTCGTATCTTGCTGCGATGGAAGGAAAGACTGCAAGAGGAAAGAAACAAGAAACGAAATCAATTCGTTCGACGGACCGCACAGCGCGGAAGGGGGCTGAGTACCGAAGAATTGAACAAACATCGAGCGTTGCTTCGCAAACTGAGTAATGTTCCACCCGACGTCAAACGGCGACTTGTCGATCAACAGGGCGGTGCCATCGGGGCATTGCTGGCCATGGCTCTCCCAGCTTTGGCCCCCTTGGTATCTAAACTATTGGGTGGACAACAGGGTGGTAAACATCCCTTCCTTAGACAGCGCGATAGAGCGAACGCTATGGCTGCCGAGCTATCTAAACTATTTGGTGGATAACCCAGGGAACAGAAAGGTATAAAAAGGGGACCGGAGAACGACCCCGAGCTCAGTCATGGAGACACTGCGGTATCTCTTGAACACTGCACCGAAAGACCGTCCCCTTTTACTCGAGACCCAACCCATTGTCGACGGTGTATGTGAGTGTATTGGAAACCTGATTCGCGGCAACGTTCCTGTGACCGACAAAGAAGTCAAGCGCTTGAAAAAGGACGCCCCCTTGTTACGACGTTTGGGCACGTCTAAAACACCTTGGAAGACCCGTCGGCGACTTCTAAAGCAACAGAAAGGGGGTTTCTACACCCGATTGTTTCGGTCCTTTCCCAAAGATGAAATTCGCCAAGAAAATGAAACTGGTACCCTTCGAGGGACTCCCCGACGTCCAACCCGTCGAAGTCAGGCCAGTCGAACCCGTGTACGATCGAGATCCACTGCAGCAGGCCGTCGAAAATGTCCACCAAGACATGCAACACGTGCTAAACGATCCCACCCTAACCGACGAAAATAAAATGCAGCGTTACGGACAGTTGTTACATCGTTATCAAACGATGCAAAGGAAAAGAAAACAGGTTGTTCCCTTGTTGGACGAAATAATACCCGAGTCAAGAGAAGAAGAAAATTCGGAGGCACCCATCCTGGAGTCGGTCCCTCGACCTTATCAACATCGAGCCCGCCTTTTGTTGAAACACATGAAAGAAAAGACACCTTGGTCGTGGAACGAGAACTTGGAATTGGTTCGGAATGGGGTACCCGTACCCAACACCAATGCCATTGACATTGTGAACGATTTGGTTCGTCGGCGAAAGAATACCCAGGCTCCCGTGGGATGGTTTGGCGTGATGCAAAGTTTGAAGGCCACGAACGTACCGCGCGAAGCCATCGGGAATCAAGATCGATGGAACGTGTTGTCCACGCCACCGACACGGACTCCGCCGCGACGCCCGAGAAAGAAGAAAATCTCCAGCACGGATACCCCTAGTATACCTACCAGAAGATGGCTCTCCTTGCAAAAACTATAAATAGCGTGTTCATAGGGACACCTGCTGAAACATGGAACGAAAGCTGAAGAAAGTGTATTACGACCCGAACCACCCGGCCGCTTTCGGTGGCGCTCTGGGTCTTCACAAAGCTACCGGTGTGTCCTTGGACAAAGTCAAGGCATGGTTGAAACAACAAAGGGCGTACACCTTGCACAAACCATTGAAAAAGAAATTCTCGCGGTCTCCCACGGTGGTGGCCGGCATAGATCATCAGTGGCAAGCCGATTTGAGCGACATGTCGGCCTTGGCCAAACAGAATGAGGGATACCGGTATTTGCTGTGCGTCATCGACGTGTTTTCCAAGTATGCTTGGGTGTTGCCCCTCAAAAACAAGACGGGGGACAGTTTGGTGGATGCCTTTCGTCAAATCTTTCAAAGTCGACAACCCCTGCAACTTCAAACGGACAAAGGTACCGAATTCCTCAATCGAAAAATGCAGGCGTACCTGAAGAAGAAAAAAATTCATTTTTTCGTGACACACAACGTCGAAACCAAAGCCAGTGTGGTCGAACGATTTCAACGGACCCTGAAAGAACGCATGTGGCGATACTTTACTCATCGACAAACACAACGGTACATTGACGTACTAGACGACCTGGTTCGAGCTTACAATGCTAGACGACATCGGACCATCGGAATGGCGCCCAAAGACGTTCGCCCCGAACACGAGTGGATGTTGACAACGCCTCCTCCACGTCCCCCGAAAAAGAAAAAATCAATGGACATTGGTACGACCGTACGTTTGGCTTTGCCGAAACATGGTGCCTTCGACAAAGGTTACTGGCCCAACTGGACTCTGGAAACGTTCAACGTCGCACCCAACGTCGGTCCCGGTTACAAACTGTTGGACGAAAGAGGCGAACCCATACAGGGCACCTTCTATCCAGAAGAATTGCAAGCGGTCCAAGTCAACGACGATGAGATCTTTCCCATCGAAAGAGTACTCGCAAGAAAAAAAGACAAAGTATTGGTGAAATGGTTGGGCTATCCGGCAAGTTTTAATTCGTGGATCGACAGGACCAGTCTCCAAAACGTATAAATAGGAGCGAGAGACGCCGACATCAGTCAACATGCAAGACGAAACCACGTCTACGTCCGCGAGTGCCCACAATTGGTCACTCTTGGGAAAACGTGTGCCACAAGCGGAAATCGTCTTTTTCTGTCAAGTGATTTTAGTGTACGTCGTGGCGGGAGTTTCTTTGTCCCAACTGGCTTTCAAACCCGACGCTTCGCAGACCACGTTGTGGACGGCCTTGCTCTCCAGTACCTTGGGTTACCTGTTACCTTCTCCAACCTTGAAAACCAAACATAATGAACAACGACCGACCCTTTTACCTCACGCTCCCTAGTGACAGTTCCATGTCGTGGTATCCCGACAACAAAGTCTCCACGTATCATACACATCTGGACCCGCCACTTCTCGTCGATCACCGGGAATGGGAAGTGGGTCTGTCCATGATCACGTTACCTGACCAATGGCAAAACATCGATCAACGAGACAACACGATCGGCTTACGCATTCATCCATGGTCGCCCCCGAGCGACGAACCCGAAGTGAAGATATGCCGGGACCGCCACAGAATCGACCCGTCGAATTGTTTCAAAGGTGTAAAGGGTGATGAGATCAAGGGATCCATCGAAATGGAAACGCACATCAAGAGTGACGACTACGACTCGCTGAGGCATATCCTGACTGTCCTGAACACCAGACTGAATGATTTGTGGAACCTGCCTCCCATCTACAATCATTTGGCCCATAAACCCGTTCGTTTGGATCCCAATAACAAGGAAATGACCGACCACGAGAAGCAAGAGCAGACCGAGTACGAAACTCGAGAGGTGATGCGCCAAGGGGCCGTATCAAGAGGTCCCTTCGTGTCTTTCAAGAGAGACAACACCAACGACAAAGTGTATCTGAAGATCAATCACGTGCAGTCGCTTTTCTGGTTTGACGTGTTGCCGAAAATCGAACTTCGTCTGTGTGGACCCATCGTGTCCATGTTGGGATGGCCTGGAAACGAATTATTGGTTTCCCTGCAGTCAATCGATATGACCGGCGCCGATGGCCAAAGTCTACGGTATTTCTACGCCCACCACACCCCAAATCTTCAAATCCAGTACGATCTGTTTTACATCTACACGGACATTATCGAACCCCAGACCGTGGGCGACGTGAAGGCTACCTTGTTGGACGTGATTCCCAGTCGACGATTGTATCACCGCCCCGCCAGGATTCACTACTTACCTCTGAAGTACAGTCGACTAAGCTCCATTGGTCTCTATATAAGGAACGGAATGGGGAAAGCCGTGCCATTTCTCGACGGTAAGGTGGTGACCCAACTTCATTTTCGCCGCCGATGATGATTCGAGTGTACAAAGGTGGAGTGCTCAGACAGCGAGGGGCTGGCAATGGTCTGGTGGTGTACAGGGGAGGAATTCTGAGACAACAGGGTGCCGGTCGATGGTCGGGGTTATTGAATGCCGTCAAATCGGTCGGGAAGACCTTGTGGTCGGCCGGTAAAGCTGCCGTGAAAAAGAATGTGGCCCAAGTGTTACCCAAAGTGGGGCAAAGCGTGCTCGACGCCGTCAGTGGTCGTGAAAAATGGAACTGGAAGAAAGTCGCCCAGGACACGCTTCGCCCCGCGGTGTCAAACACGATGTCCGACACACTCAAGAACGTGGTCGCCCACCTGGAACCTATAAAAGACCCCTCACGAACCCCGTCCACTTCACATCGTCCGAAGAGGAAGAAGAAGACACAGGTCACCTCTCACAAGCGACGTAAACTAGATATCTTCGACCATGGCTACGCAGGTAATGCGCAATGATTCCTGTCCCTGCGCGCGAGACGAATTGCAGGATTTGTTCAGTGTACCCGACACACAGACGGCCATAAACAAGGTGACGAAAATCAGAAAGTATCCACTGACGCCCGACTTGAACCACGACGGACCCATCGAATTTTATATTTCCAATGCCACCACCGATTTCATCGATCTGGCCAACATGACACTGCACGTGGCCCTGAAGGTGACCAAGAACAACGGGGATGACCTGGATGCGGATAGTCAAGTCGCACCCATTAACAACTTGTTTCATTCGTTGTTTAAAGACGTCAAATTACGCCTGGGAAAGGATGCCGAAACTTTGGTCACCACCTCTCTGCCCACCTATCCCTACCGGGCTTACTTGGAGAATTTGCTGAGTTTCGGTAAGGGAGCCAAGAACGACCATCTGTCGAAACAAGTCTTGTGGGAAAAAGATACCGCCGGGCAGTTCAATTCCACGAAATCCGTCGCCACCGCCGGAGACGGTGGACGACAGGCTCCGAGTAACAAAGGATTGGAACAACGCCAGAAAACCATCGCTGCCAGTCGCACCTTTGAATTGCAGTCGCGTCTACACTTGGACATGTGTTTACAAGATCGGTATCTGCTGGACGGTGTGGACTTGCGGTTGAAATTGGAAAAGCAATCCCCGAAATTTTTTCTGATGTACGGCGAAGGCAACGATGCCGAAGACTACAAAGTCGAGTTCACCAAAGCCTACCTGGATATCCCGTTCGTCACTCTGGCTCCCAGTACCTACACACGGGTGGCCGCGCAACTTCAATCGTCCAACGCCAAGTATCCCCTGAAACGCGTGGTGGTCCGCGACATGGTCATTCCCGACAATCGTGCCAGTCACGTCCTAGACAATCTGTTTGTCAACGAAAGTCTTCCCAAGAGATTAATCGTGGGTATGGTACGTAACACGGCCTACGACGGAAGAAAAAACAGAAATCCCTTCCAATTCGAACACAATCAATTGCAGAACATCAAATTGACCAAGAACGGGGAAATTGTGGACGAATACGACGTCGATTTTCCCCAGCGACAAGCCATCGCACCATACCTGGATTTGATGAAAAGAGTGGCCGTCTTAAACACCCGAGAAGACCTGGACCTCCCTTTCAACGACTATATCAATGGGTACACTTTGTATTGTTTCGATTTGACCAACGACCACGGAGCCGACGGTAACTACTTTCATCCCAAAGCAGCGGGTAACCTGTCTTTGGAACTCAAGTTCGGTGCGGCCCCGACCAATCACCTCAGTCTTGTTCTGTTTGCCGAATACGACAATGTCTTGGAAATCGACGCCAATCGACAAGTCATCACAGATTGGTGAGGCTCTCTCCAATCGACAACTGACACGGGCTTTAGAAAAACACCTCCCCTCTAACGTGTTCGGGGGCGTGTGGGCTCGTAATCATCTGGATATACTGCGCCCGACCTCGTACCCCAAAGCCTACGTCATCAACACGGACGACGAAGATCAACCCGGTAGACACTGGACCGTGTTTGTGTGCGAAGGACCAGATCACATTACCTTCTTCGATTCCTACGGGTGTCCCCCTGATGTTTACGGAGAAGCCTTTCGACGTTTCGTCCAAGATCTACAACTCCACTACCAACCCCGATGGATTCAGGGACTCGAGAGTGTCGTCTGCGGCCATTATTGTTTGTATTATTTGTGTCATCGGTTTCACGTTCCCTCCCCGCACGCCCTTTCGGTGTTCGGGCACGTGTATCGTGTGAACGATATACTCGTCGAACAATGGGCTAGGGATCATTTTCCCGACTTGCAAAAAGACCAGAAGAAGGGACAACGATGTCGATGCTTTTTTGCTCTGTAAATATGTTCAAGTTCAATTAAATTTGTGTTCATTTTGTGTTGAATAAAATGCTTTGTAAATATGTTCAATAAAATGTCGACAACATATCACGTGTCTGTTGTTTGTGACGTCATGTGACGTCATGTGACGTCATGCTATTCTGATTGGTGGAAAATGGTATCGTCCCAACACCTTAGACTCGTCCCGTCTCGAACTATAAATAGGAGTGTCAAAGCCCAAAGAAGTCACAAACACCATGGATCGAAAAGACAAAAGATATTGCGCCACTTGTGGGGGGTATTACCCTTTGTCTAAGGGGAACAGTCCGGAGGTCGATTACTTGGTCTGCTTCTGGTGTGGGGTAGATGTGTCGAACACCTACCAAAGGCGGTCGAAGCATGCTGTAAAATGCGAGAAGCGACCTGTTCCACGGTACTCGGCGGATCATCCAAGATGTTCCTGTTAACCCTCTCATTGAGAGGACAACGGCCCTTTTCAGGGCCAGAGTGAGGACAACGGCCCTTTTCAGGGCCAACTTAATCAATGGAAAAGAGTTGTTTCCCCTTCCCTCCCTCTCTTCCCTGCTTCTTCTTCTTCTCTCCTTCTCTCTCTCTCTCTCTCTCTCTCTCTCTCTTTTCCCGCGCGCGCCCCTCTCTCCGTACGTCATGCACGTGCAAGGTCACGCACGTGCTAAAGGTCACGCACGTGCAAGGGGTCATTTAGGTCACGCACGTGCCAGGGGTCATCCAGTGCAAGGTCACGTGTACGCGCATGCACGCACATGCACGCACGCGCATGCGCGCACGTGCGTCCCTCAACAAGCGCCCTAACTACTATGCCCAAATGCGATCGCAATAGTTGTGAATAGAGTAAGAACCTTTTGTCTATTTAGACCTTGAATATAAGTTATAACGTATATTATATTATGCTTTATAGTATTTAAAAATGGCCAACGGGCTAATAGTTGAATTGGTGTCACTATTCGCGTTCTAAATAAATTTGACGTTAGCGTATAAAAGATAATATTCGCAATATGTGCAATTATTATGTTGTGTAACAAATTTGAATGGGCTGAATGTGATTGCTAGACCACTTTAAGTCATAATTAACATGTCAAATTTGACTGGAAAGTTTGTTTTGTCCAAGCCAGAGTTGAAAATTAACCGACACAATAACCGAACCTCTTGAAACAGTAGTCAGAGCACAGAATCAATGTTCAAAATAGAATAGATGAATTAATACATGTTCTTTTTAAGGTTTATATTTTTTACATTGTAGATTCTGAAATGACAAGCAGAAATATTCCAAATTTAGAAGAAGTCAATTCGGATAACTTTGACGATAATTTATCCCCAGCACGGAAACAGGAATCGGTTGGCAGACAATTGTCTGAAGTGTCATCATTAGAATACGATTTCACAACGGCTCATCTTGCTGAATTCAGTGATGATATTGAACCTCCTCTCGCTATACATGTACATGGATCTTCTCCAGAGATACCCGGAGTTGCTGCATCTGATCTCTCAAAAGCATCAGGTAGTCAATACTGCAACTATTGGTAAATGTGCGTTGTGCTTTGAGAGAGTAAACTATACAACTAGCACTATATTTTGTGATGAACGAAGGATGTTAAACTCTCCAGATCCTTCACATCCATGGTGGTTGTATCATTGTTTAACACGTTTCTTTTTTACAGGGATGTTGATGTCACGGCGCTTTTAACATGTCAAAAATATTAAGAAATGACATTAAACTCCCCGTTTTTAAATTACAGATGACACGTGAATGTATACATCGTCGATCTAACCGAGAGAGAGAGATAGAAATGGGGTTGAAAATCCACTCGGCACAAACTAGGTCATTTCGGGACTAACATGTGGTTTAATTTTATTTCAATAATTCGCTTGCGCGTAGGGGTCTTTAGCAGTGAGGGAAAACCGGAGAAAACACACGAGGCTGGACAGGCGAACCTACTTTTTGCTACGTACAACCCGGGATTCGAAACCACGCTAGTTGACTCAATTGCAGGCCGTGTGATACAGCGCGCTCGCTAACCCCAACCCATTTTAAAAATGGTGTCCTTATTAGTAAAAGCGAAAGCATATAACTGCTTAACTTTTACTTTTTATTTCAGGTCCTCTTGGAAATCGACAAAGTTCATTTAGGGACACCGATTCACACGGAACCCCCTTTTACTGTAGTTTCGGGTCGAGTCCTGAAAAGAAGATATCCCACAGTTCTGCAGGTATGTAAATATATGGACATGTTTGCAGACATGTGCAATCAATAATAAAATGGCAGTTAAATGAAATAAGCTATAAACAGTGACAATTCGAGACCCATTATGTAGTATTATGGATCTTATAATAAATGTCTCACCAAAATCAGTGTATTAGCTCAAATGGACTATATATTTTATTTAGTAAGAATTCTCAAATTTCCTTCATTTAGAATGAAAGAATAAGGGCATGAAAATAATTGAAATGAATTATACTTGGCATTTAATCATATAACTGAATTTTTAAACATTTTACCACAGTATTTGATACTAGAAATTTGTTATTATAATTTCAGTAAATTATAGAGTAACTGTGTTTAATTTGAGAGGTAAAGCAGGCATGATTGTAAAAGGTAAAGTCCACACGCTGGATGTACAGCATCATCTGATTAAGCAGAGGATTGCAAGCAGTTACAATGTCCAAGAACAAAGTTTGATTTTAAAAGCATTAGGTGAAGACGAGCGGGGGCTTACAGAAGACATTCTGGTTTCGATATTAGACGACTTATGTCAGGATTATATCGCATTATACATATGTTACGAAGACAATGACAACAATAAACGATTATACACGTGTATTTACATTTCCTGTGGGGCAACAACACAAGATCTTATCAACGCATACGCAGAGGCCTGGCCACATCACATAGCACCAAAATCATTCTGGCCATTCTATAAACGACGAAAACTTATTTTCTCTGCTCTCTTGAGTGGGCAAAATGTTGAAGCTGGGAGTTTAATTCTACTCCAAATAACTGAACCGAAAATTATTAAGTGCCTTTACCGTGCATCTTTTACCTCTGAACACATATACATCATTAACTGCTTAACAACAGATTCTGTTGACGAGATCAAAGATAAGATCCGTAAAACCATCATTGATTCAACAAAAGATAAACAATTGGTGAAGCTTATATCTTCATCTTACATGTGGTTAACGCTTGGGATTCATATATATCAAGATGCCGAGTGCATTCAATCACCAATATTAAATGATACAGCTAGCAGCGAGTGGTCTCATCCAGGAACCTACTACGATGTTGTAGCCCATTTTCAACCTCAAGATGCCATCCCCATAAATGTGAGATATACTGACATTGAGGGACGTTCATCATCGGATAAAATTGTAATTAATAAAAGTATAGCATCGGTAGATTTCCGACAACAGGTATCAAATTTATTGCATTGTGCCCCCAACGCCCTGAAAATAACAATAAATAAGAAGAGGTTACCAGAACGTCGAAGTCTCCAATCTTGTGGTGAGTTGAGGGCTGATTGCACCATAGATGCAGTTAGCCGACATCCTATCATTGTTAATGTGAAGTTTGGAGAAGAAACACACCAAATATCGATTTTCAAGTTAGACACAGTGCTGATGCTGAAACAAAAATTGGCTACCCGAATTGGTAGAAAAAATATACAAATTAAATTAAGTTCTGGTGGAAAAGAGTTAGATGATTATCAGCTTATAGAACAGGCTCATATCAAAGATGACTCTGAGGTGTTAGCTGAAGTTTACGAAAATCGTATCATTCTGAACATGCGGAAGCGGGGCTCTAAAACTAACTATTTCGTCCTAGACGACATTAAAAATGTTTGTGTGCGCGATTTGAAATTATTTTATAAGAATGTTGTAAATCTTAACCCGAGAGTTGACATCGATTTCTATAGCTCCACCTTACCCAAACTGTATGATGACAATGATTGTCTTTGTGACATTGAAACTATGAGCAGTGAACAATTAAACATACTATATGCCCTAGAGAAACGTGCTGATTCCAGAGCAACGTCTTCAAAAAGAATATATCGGTGTTGCGAGTCGGGCAATGTGGAAATTAAGAGAGGTGTGGTTGTCCACAATAAGATTTATTACGGTAAGATATAATTTAAAAACTCTAGGCTGATAACGGCATGACCTCTTTCAGCAAAATTAAACATAAGACCGTGTTCAAAATTTTATTATTATCACATTCTAACGAATATCACAAACATGCAAATGTTTTTTAAAGATAACTTCAATCTTTCCTCTGCATAATACATGAATAACTTCTACATTCACACAAAAGTTAGTAAAATATTTATACTCATTACAAAATTATAATAAATTGACTTAAAGATACATTATTCAAAAGATAAATCTGCCTATTGTAGGCCTTTTTCAAGGCTTAATATACATCATTAATTAGACATGTATTAACATGTAATAATCTATGTAGACTATATCGGATGGCTCTAATTTTATGTAGATTAGAACGGTTCGACCATATAACCATTTAATCTAAAAATGGAGAAGCGAAACTAAGTCTCGAATATACCACTTTACCAGTACCGTGGTTACGGTAATAAACAATCGATGAACACATCTTGTCCAAACTATAAACAGTGAATATTTGGTTCAGAATAAAGTACATGTAATTTGAATGGCATTTTCAATATATTCATTCTGCGTTATCTATTTTTAAACTATTATAATCAGAATGTATTGTTAACCTTTGCGATAATGAATACACATTGCACCCCTGGTCATTTTTAATAAATTTATCCATATTTAACCATCTTAGCTCCAGATAACGACAACGAAAATGACAACGAAAACCCAGAAGAAGACTATCCAGATGATATGGGATCGCCACTACCTCGGATATGTCACAATGGTATTCGACATGCGTACCAACACGAAATTGACACCATGTTAAACAGAATCAGCGAGGATGTTAGTATGGAAATATCTTGCCCGTCTCCAAGTAACAGCCAAGCCTTAGTTCAATATACACCCCAGGATTATGGAGATGCTACTAAACCATGTGTTACTAGAAGTGATTCTAGACCTCCATGGTGTAAGTATCAATATGAATATAGGTGAAAAAACGTTGCAGTGTGATTGTCACTGTTGAAGGTATCAAAACATATTGTTGCCATTATCAAATTCCTGAAGAAATGTAAGGCTGTGAAAGTATTGTCAAATGAGTAATAATTCCTTTTAAAAGGTTTCAATAACAGATTCCATATCACTAACAGAACATTCCAGCACGTTCTTGACAGGTGCATGATGTAGGAACTGAAGATGTCTATTTTGTTAAGACATTTCTTTACGTGGCAGCCCTCTGTATTCAGCGCCTTAGACCATTGGATGGGAACGATTGAAACACAATCGCCATTTAACGTGTAAATTTAAAACTGGTGAATCGAGGCTTAGTCTCCATTAACAAGTGCTGTTGCTACGATAATAAACAATCTATGCCACATTTCGTCAAAGCTCCAACCTGTAATAACTTTGCTCAGATGGGGTTTAACGTAAACTAGGTAATTTCTGGACAAACAGTCAGTTCTATTTCATTAAATACCAAAAACACCACCGATGTATATTTTTGTAACATTTGAGTACTTCCAACCATACCACCGCCATATAACGGAATCTAATCCTTTTCAAAGTTACCACTTTATTCAGTACACTAAGAATATCTCTTATTTACTTATCTCTCACTGCATCTCCCTTTTTATATTTCCATAATCCCCATGGATCATCAGTTCATCTCTTCTTACCCTTGTCCCTCCTGTCTAGTAACTTCATTTCTCAAACTTTCACAATATATTTGTTTCCAATGCTCATCAAATTCTCCTACCACTCATTATAGTATACAATATTCTCTATATATGTTTACACATCTCGACCTCTCCTTTTCTTTCTCTAATGTTAACATGATCTTCTCTATCCTTTCAGTGTTTCTCTCACAGACTGTTTTACTAATATAGTTTTACTTAATCATATCCTCTATATTGTCTTTGGTTCCTCCAATTAAAGCATTTTCTCAATATATCAAAACTGGTAATCTAAAATATATCAAATAACATTTCAGAATTAATTACCTGTCTAAAGTCGTGAATAAAATATATCATAAATAAAACATTATTTGACATTAAATTGACCACATGTAACAATTATACTTTTACAGTCGACCAAAAATATGTGTCATTTAATTTTCACATTCTACCTAAAAGTGCTAAATAAATGACCCACAATATTGTCGCTTATATTACTGGTCAAAGGGGGATAATCCAGAGAATCACCAGTGAAAAATAACCTAAATTTCAATATGTTACAAAAGAAAAATCATTCCCGGAAAATATAATGTCTTTAAAACATTTTAGTTGATGTACCTATTTCTGGTCATGGAATATTAAACTGCCTGTTGTTACACTTCCTGATTAATCCTTAGCTTTCCGTTTAAAAAAAAATGACAAACAGGGATCACAATTTTCATAAAATATCTTCTTTTTGGAAAAATCTATGTGTTTTTTTTCTTTATTTTATATTATAGTGGTGACAGACGAAGATCTTGACCGATTGGTTAAGCAGCTACCAGGGAATGAGTGGCAACCTTTCATGCGCGAACTAGTTCCACATGAAATTATAACAAAATACAGTAATAGTAATACTATCAGTGAACAAATGTTCAATTGTCTTAAAGTTTGGAAAAATCGAGAGGGTATTACGGCAAAGAAATCTACTCTCCAGAAGGCGTTGATTAAACACGATTTGAGACTAACATCTGAAACAGTGTTCGGAGAGTTGGACAGTGGGGATATGTCCGATTCAAGACTTTAATTACGACATTTTCATTAGAGAAAAATCACAATAGCCACGCGAAGTGTCTCAAATAAATCATAATTCCGAAACTGAAGTAATGTGTTTGTTCTTGTTTTTGTTTCTATATAATAACAAAATGAAAATCGGACCAAGAGATAATGTTCAGAGATAACCCTCTCCTGTATAAATAGTCAATCAATCCCATTGAGTTCAAAATATAAAATCCCGAACTCCATTACTCAAAATCATAATGGCGATAGGGCGGATATGTCATTTTAATCAGTTCGTACCCTAGGACGAGTTTCGTCCAGTTCCTTTTATGAAGCGCAGTGTCCACAACGACGACATTTTATTCCATATCTACGTAAGTTTTAAATCAATAAATTTCTAGACTGCAAGAAGGACAATAAAATATAATGCTAAAATAACCATAGGCACTGAGTGATTGATTTATTGCTACATCATATAGTAATTTATATTGAATGAAGAGCAAAGTTATCCAGTGAGGAAATACTTTGGATCCTGATTTTCTTGAGAAATACAGGTACAATATAGCCCTCACCTTTACATTAACCACTCCAAGTTACACATTTTCTTAGTTTTCATATGATTTCAATAGATATATTAAATGAAATCATTTGGTTAGCAATTATGAAATTGAACTCAGGGACCCATTTACGTCTAAACATGCCAAAAAGTATACGATATTACTACCATACGGTAAAAAAATGAATTTAAAAAAGCAAAAACAGAGTTCACAGAATTAAGAAGATAATGTAGCACCAATTCTAGATTTCCGTAAGACTAAGAGAAATATTAAGCTGACATAAGTTTGTATCCTGCAGGATAATGTGGCCTCAAACAGAAATGCCTCATTATTGTATGTTTGCCTCAAAAACTGTTTTTGGTGGAAAATAACATTATTCGCTTAAAATATAATCCCAAATTCCAATGCTGATATTTAATTATCAACGTAGGTCTAATTATATTTAATGGAGTGAAGGAGTACACAATATTTTATACACACAGGGGCTTACCAAAACCATGTTAGATCAAAGTAAAAGGGCAGCAAAATGGAGTTCATACCGTCATTTTAAATAAATATTTTAATAACATTTTCATACTTATGAATCCCAACTAATGTATTTATCTATTAAAATGCTAACATTTAAGTCCATTTAGCACTCATAAAATGTTTGATTTCCAGTGAATTTATCCTGATTTTTCAACAAGATTTATCACCTGTTTCGTTAAACGATTTCTATCAGAGATGGAGTAACAGGCTCAACAGCAATGAGGTTCATCATTCAAATCTTGAGATTCATAACTGGAAGTAGCATTCTACTAAACATGTAACTATTCAACCTCTTAAATCTGCAATCAACCTTCCGCCACTAAATTATACATCTTCTCCAAAATTTGTCAGTAAATATAAATTAGAACCCCTTATCACCATTTGTACAAAACAAATCAACGCAAATCTCCATGTATAAGGAGGAAATCCGGAAAAGGGGAGAGATATATCACAAAGAGAAGGAACAACTCTACATGTATTCAGTAAAATATTTAGTGGTCTGCATCCGCACACATTTTTAGATTCACAAAAAGTTAGTTCCCGTTACACATAAATTATAAATTAATAATATAGAAATCAATGTCGTCTTAAATCCACGTTATTCGATATGTTTGTTTTTCAACAGAGCAGAAATCGTATTCTTCATCTGACATTTTCTTGGAATACCAACAAATTCAACAGTACAAAAATCTAGTAATACATCTGACGTTTTTTTCTTGGAAAACCCAACAAATTCAAGTGAAGTGACCTACTTACAGTAGCTTATTTATGATACAGGTATGGTGTTCGATATTCTAATCCATATTCATTATGTATTTATTTATACAAAGTAAAATTGGTTTAAACGACTCTTAGTAATCTATACTATTTTATAATATTCGGACTATGATCTGATATACACCTTATCAACAATCATGGGCTTTATTTGATGTCGGTTAGTTCAATCCGTTATAATTTAAAAATTAAACGAACTTACCTTAAGGAGATGAAGTTTAATTATAATTCTACAAACTATGGTAAGGAACGGAGTATTCATTTGAGAAGCGCAGATAGTGTCAGTTTTCAACAAGCAACAGTGTATATATTTATTCCAGAAAAGGAACGGTAATGGGAGGGTCCCATAAAGGATTGTGCTTACAAAAGGGAGGGCACATGAATACTCCGTTCCTTACCATAGTTCGTAGAATTATAATTAAACTTCACCTCCTTAAGTTCGTTTAATTTTTAAATTCCACCATCACTATGGTTACGTCACTTCGTGTCATGTGAGACTTCAAAGCAAATATTTATCTGTTGCTTAATATTTAAAAAATGAGCTGGAACATCAGTGTGTTAACAAGAAAATTTTTTCAATTAAAGGGAGGTAATTGAAACATAAGACACAAAATAGATTGTTTTACACTATTTTTAAACCAATGACTTCAATTTTAGATTAATGATTAGTAAAATAAATTATTAAATAGTTTCAACTATAGCTAATTAAAACAATTAAATGTAAACTGTTTGCTTAACAGTAAGACTAAATTGTTCTGCAATAGTATTATTAGATAACAATGCAACTAATATTGTCAAAATAACTGTGTACTTCACAGAATATAAACTGTTTACTTGACAGGAAGTCTATAAACTGTCTACCTGACAGTAACTTGATTTAGATTTAAGTAGGCTAAGTATACATATTGGTGTATTAAGCTATTTTTGTATTAAAGTACGGAATTCTTTCTTTCCCTCTATATTTTTTAAGATAAAGCTTTTGAAAAGTTTTAGCATTGCTCCATCCGGCAGCACTTAGGATAGTGTTTATGTCAACGTTTTTCGAGAAAACCTTTGATGTTGATGCAGAATGTGTACTATGTGTTACATCATACACATCAATATTTATTCCTGCCCCTTTTAACACAAATTCGATCCACCTAGAAATTGTATCAGTGAAAACAGCTGCATGAGGTTTTTTAAAACTTATTAGCAATTGGTTTCAGTCTCTTAGGGCTGTAGTTCTCTTCATATATTCCTGAACTGTCTGGTATACACACAACTGTGAGTTATTGAAATTTTTGGTAATCACAAAGGGTTTTAACATGTGACCTGGTCTAGATTGTTTTAGGAGGGAATTTATCATAAACGTTATTGTGTCATTATTGACAGTAACGCTTTAAGCTTTTAAGGATTGTACACGTTGAGCAGTTACTAAAGCTAATAAAGTAGTTAGCTTTAATGTTAATAACCTCTAACTTTAATTCTAAATTTGATTGAAATTGAGAAATATGATTTAAGACATTATTTACATCCCAAATTCTGTGATATTTTGTGTGTGGTGGTTTTACATTAAATACACCTTTAAGAAATCTGCGTACAATAGGCTGATTTCCAAAACTTATTAAACAGGGTTTTTTGGGGGTTTTTTTTAATACCATGGATAATGCACTTCCGGCAGTGTTGACGGCACTATAGGACAATTTTAACTCAACTAGTGATGCTAAAAAATTTATTCCATCTGTGATGCTGGCTGCTGTGGTTTATGATTTGAACAGTACATTTCCCAACGTCGTAAATTTGATGTATATTGTTTGTGAGTAGTTTTACGCCATGACATGTGTAGAACATTTATGGCTGATTCCGAGAGTGATGTTGTTTCTGTTTCCCCGAAACTAGGCAAACTAATAACTGGAGCTTCTTGTAAAGTGGATGTGATGATTTTGAGGACAAAGAAGGAGATTGTGGCTTGGCTGCAGTAGTATTGGCTCCTTTATCAACATTTCTGTTAGTTTGGGATACCATGCCTGTGTGATCCAATTTTGTACTATTAAAACTCCTGTGGCTGTATCCGGTTGAATTTTTTGTAGCACCATTGATATCAAACTAAAAGGTGGGAAAGCATAAATATTAAATTCTTTCCAAGATATTGTAAATGCATCAACAGGAAAACAAAAGGGATCACATTGATAAGATACATAAGGTTCAAATTGGAAATTTAATCTAGATGCAAATAAATCAATGTTTGGCTGATAATCAAGTGAACACAAAGCATTTTGTAAAATGGCCTGGTTAATTTTCCATTCAAGATTACGTCTCGGTTTCCTGGACATTATGTCTGCTTCAATATTTGTGACACCAGGAATATGTGCATTTGTTAACCAAACATTGTTTTCTTTGCACCAAAGCCAAATATCTTTTGCTAGCTGATTTAATTCAACTGAGTGACTTGTGCCCATGTGTCTTATTACTGACATAGCTGTAGATTTATCTACTAAGATTTTAATGTGATGACCACAAATATAATCCTTAAAACTTTGTATGGTTAAGTACACAGCCTTCATTTCAAGAATATTAATATTGTGTAAAGATTCTGTTAAACACCAATCACCTCCTATAGAAAAATCATCCATTACAGCTCCCCAACCATAGAGAGACGGATCTCGAGTAATGAGATTAATTTAATTCAGCTTTTGCCTGTTGTGAAATTCCCATTTTCATATTAAAATTTCCCTTAGACTTTTTTTTAGTCTTATCAAATTCGAGACATCTATAAAACAGTGGACCATACATTACACGTGGTAAAGTAGAAACTATTAGACAAAGATATGAGCCACAAATCGAATTTTAGGCTGGCCATAATTTAATAACCTATTGCATTCCTGTTCTAATTTTACTTTTTTCTCATATGTGAAAGTTATAGTCATTGATACAGAATCCAATACAAACCCCAAAAATTTAATTTTTTGTTTGGGTGTAAAAGACGATTTGTTTGTATGAACAACAAATCCTAATTCAGAAAACAGTGTAGCTGTTTCCCCAACATTATCACAACATTTATCATAGTTAATACCCATGAGGAAAATGTCGTCAATATATGCAGAAGATATGTGACCATCTTTTCTTAATTTTGATAAAGGTGGCTTTAAAAGCTTTGTAAATTTCCTAGGACAGAGCATAAACCATTTGGAAAACAGGTAAATGAATAATATTCATCTCTCCAGATAAATTTCGAAAAACTTTTGAGATTTCTCTGCAACTTTAACAGAGTAATAGGCATCCTTTAAATCAATTGAGGCCATAAAACAGTCAGGTTCTATTAATCTTAGAACAGATTGTAGAGAATCCATTTTAAAATGGATATATTCTATAAAAAAATAATATGTTGATTCAAACATTTTAAATTTAGAATAATTCTGTATCCGTCTGGTTTGGGCTTTAGACTCCTTTGAAGTTTTCTTAAGAACACCCTTTGATATCAAAGGAGTAATTTCTGATTCAACAATAGAAATCTGATCTTTACTAAATACATTATGAGGTTTAGATTTTTGAAAAGGTAGTATTCACTGAAAGTGAAACACAATGGAAATACCCTCAATCATTTCGAGTATTTCTTCATCAGATGTTAACTGTTTCCATACAGGTAAATAGTTAGCAAAACAACCTGCTTGGAAAGAACCAATTTTTTGTCTAAATGTAATGATTTGACAAATAAATCTATATCATTGTTATCATGAGCAATACGTTTACTCACATTAAATGTGTTAGTTTGTAATCACCTGTCTATTCTTGTATGATGAGCTTTTTGTTTGAGTCTCTGAAGGACGTGACCGGGCTCTGTAGTTGTATGATCTTTTGCCTAAAAAAGAAGATCTGTTATTGTAACTACTGTATGAAGTTCTGTAATGCCTTAACTTAAAATCCGTTATCAAACGTTGAATTTTAGCGTAGTTACGGTAGTTAAATGACGTCGACGTCACGTGGTTGCCGCCTGCGTTCATTTTATGTTTGACGAAATACAAGCAAGACAAGTCTATCGTTTACCAGTTGTCGCAATATTTTCAAAGCGAAGCTTATAATTGCTAGAGAGATTTTCTCTTTTACTCTTTACGTAACCACTAATTTGATAAAACGCTGTTTTAAAGATTCAGGTCGGTATGATTTTGTGCTATTTTAATATCTGTATTTGTAGAAATGATTCATGAATAGCAGTCTTTTTAGTTTGTTCTCTTGTAGAAGAAAATTTAAATAGGTCATTCTATTAAATGAAAAGATGCATATGGAAAGGTGGATGTTTATTTAATTATGTGTACACATTTGAGTGTAACAGTCCCCTTTACAGTCTTGAGTCAATATACGGGTAGGCCTAGTCCTGCTGTCCTGGAAAAATTTCTCTCAGCTTTATTATAGCACACGGTATGGCGAAAACCCGTGTTCATTAGTTCAGTAGAAACAGACCTTATTTAATTCATCCAGTAGAAACAGACTTTATTAGTCCAGTAGAAACAGAACAGTAGCACGTTAAAACCCATTCCATTTCATTTCGAATTTGTATTGAATTTAGCAATGTAGCAGGTTGAAGTAGGAATAATTATTTGAATTGAGTGGTAGTACATTTTCTATGTTGTTAGCTGCGTGGTGACAGGTGTTAAAATTGCACCAATTGACTGGTCTGTGCATTACAAGATAGTTGTAATTATATCATGGCTAATATTCTAATAGTATAAGTATAATAATCAACAAAGTATATAAACCGATGACGTCGAACAACAAGTCTGTGGAATACAGCTTGTTAGGTCACGGCTCAGCCTTCCGTTCGTTTTAAGTACAATCTTGATCAGTTTCTATGTCAACATTAAAGGGGCATTGCCTTGGTATTTGAGCTATGCGTTCAAGTTTTCCATCTCTCGTTTTACATGCACCTTTCTCTGTTGAGTTTCAGACAACATGTTAAGAACCAGGAAGCGAACGACAGTCACCGCAAGAATAGCAAATTCTGTACAGGGATCAAGTGCCGTGCCAGCCGCTAAACGTCCAAAAGTAACTAAAGCAAAGAAGAAGGCCGACGACAAGAGGCGGGAATCAACGCCGGAGTCTGGTATCCCAACACTTGACAGCTTGATGGAGCCTCACGGCATCATAGGACCTTTGGCTGTGGCAGAACCGTCCGGTAATATAAATTTATCACTAAATTCAGATTGCCCAACGTAAATTCAGGGTGTCGGAGACACCATTGCAGACAGTGTCTCAACAAATTAAAACAAAAATTGTGCAAGGAGAATATGTTGATCTAGCTACTCTTTTGGATCATTCCCCTCCAGTTGCTCGTGGAAAACGAGTAATAATTCAGCAGGGTCAGCTTTTTCTTGAACCGTCTAAACCTGAATCAAAAATTACGACAATCGAAGTTTGTTCAGATGCGTTTATAGTTTTTATGAGCATCTATTGTTCGATACATAAGGACAAATACCCAGACTTGCTGAAATATATGCAAGTTATTCGAATGGCATCAAAAAGAGCAAATGATTTGGGGTGGAAGTTATATGACGAACAGCAAAACACCCAACCGGTCTATGGTCTGTTATAGATACTGAATTGCGGCTCCTATATATCAACTGTGTAAATCAATTCAGTGCGGCTAAGGCTTCCATGACCTTTAATAGTTCAACTCAAAATAACAGACTATGTTATTCCTATAATTATAATGGACAATGTCTTAGAGCATATTGTTCTTACCAGAATAGATGTTTGCGCTGTTTCGGCAACCATCCATTAATTTCATGCTCAGCTGAAATGTTTCATAACAACAAATTCAGTTCCGGTAGATGTACAGGTTTTTGCCCGGCAACCCCTCGTTATCAGTCCTTACCAAGATATCCCACAACAACGGTTAACAGCAGATTTTCACGTCCCCAAGTCAGAGCCCCATTTCCCAAAGGTTCAAGCACCTTGCGTTATAATTAGTAGATATTTCAAAAATCCTCGTTAACGTTATGTTTTATTGAAATAGTAAAGTAGTTCACACTTTTTGTTTGTTTTATAATAGATCTATGGTCCAAAGGTTGGACGCCTATAAACCTTGCAGTATTAAATGGTTTACTTAATTCCTATCCCAAACATGAAGACGCCGAATTGTTGAGATCGGGTTTCACTGAAGGATTTCGATTGAAATTTCAAGGCCCACGTCTGACCCGTATTTCACATAATCTTAAATTTTCTAAAACACTAGAAATTGAAAGTTGGGTAAAATTAATTAAAGAAGTTAAAGTCGGTAGAATGATTGGACCCTTTTTATTCAAACCTATTTCTTTTTTACAAGTTTCCCCAATCGGTTTAGTGCCCAAGCTTTCCGGGGGCTATAGGCTTATCACACATTTGTCTTATCCCCCTGGTGGTAGTATAAACGATTTTATTGACCCGGAAGATAGCAGTGTATCATACTCTTCTTTTGATAATGTGGTAAACATGAAAGCTACTTTGGGCAAGGGTGCACTTTTGGGAAAGATGGACATTAAGTCTGCTTTTCGTTTATTACCTATTTTCCCAGGTGATTTTGACCTACTTGGTATATATTTTCGTGGATTTTATTTTATCGACAAATGTCTCCCCATGGGGTGCTCGTTATCATGTTTCCAGTTTCCTTCAGTGGGTATTGGTAGTTGAGTCTGGCCTTCAATCCGTAGATCACTACCTGGATGATTTCCTATTTGCAGGTCCATCTAATTTAAGTGACTGCCAAACTTTAATGAGCTATTTCGCTGATATCTGTAAATCTCTTGGGGTTCCTCTAGCGGAGGAAAAGACAGTAGGCCCCACAACCCATCTTACCTTTCTCGGTCTTGAAATTGATACCAGTACGTAAGAGGTAAAAATTCCTGACGATAAGCTTACTAAATTATCAGCGCAGTTACTAGACATCTTGTCGAAACGCAATGTAAAATTGGCAGATTTAGAAGCGGTTACTGGTTTGATGTCTTTTTGTGCCCGAGCCGTCCCATGTTCTCGGGCTTTCCTCAGACGTTTCTATGACGTCATTGCTGCTTTTAAGCGAAAAAGCCCAAAACACTTTTATACTATCAGGATAACCCGTACCCTTCGAGAGAACTTTCGGATTTGGCAACTATTTCTTAAAAACTTTAATGGAATTAGCTACATTTGGCAACAAAAATGGTTGTCAAACAACAAGCTACAGTTATTTACTGATAGTTCTGGAAATAAAGAATTGGGTTGTGGGGCATACTTTAATGGTCGATGGATTCAATTTAGTTGGCCTCCCAATTGGGCAAACAAGGACTTAATTCGGGAGATGACATTTTTAGAGCTGATTCCAGTGGTGTTAGCATTCCTGACTTGGAAAAAGTATTTAAAACAGAACTGTGTCATTTTAAACATTGATAATTCCGCGCTTGTATCAATTATCAACAAACAGTCATCGAAATCCCCACGTGTAATGCATTTTTTGCGTCCTCTGGTGTTAGAACTCCTGATTAACAATATTCAAGTTAAAGCAAAGTACATAGAGTCCTCTAAGAATAACATAGCTGATCGTCTTTCAGCGCTTCCGAGAATTGGTTCCGATGGCACGCAAATTTCCAGATCCTATTCCGGTTTCTTTTCTGGAGGCGGTTTCAAAAGTGGAATTGACCAACTCTTAATACATTCAGTGGCTCCTAATACATTAAACACCTATAACTGTGGCATGAATTCATTTCAGGAATTTAGACGGTCGTTTGATATTAAAAATTCCTGGCCTCTGACTGTTCAGGAAATAGCTTCCTTTATTGTCCCCCGCCTTTCGAAGAAAGTTGGGGGACTATTAAAATGGGTTCGTCCGTCCGTCCGTCCGTCCGTCTGTCTGTCTGTCTGTCTGTCCGTCACACTTTTTGGGACACAATAACTCTCTTCCTAATTGAGCTAGAATGTTCAAACTTGGTGTATGTGTTTATTAGGTCAATGCCTTGATGGAGTTCAAAGATGAGCATTTTCCGCTTAGGGTAAGCAGAGATAAGCAATTTGATTGGTTGATGCTTTGGGACACGATAACTTCAGTTCTAATTAAGTGAGAGTGTTGAAACTTAGTGTATAGTTTCATTACAGTAATACCTTGACTAAGTTCGATAATGAGCATTTTCCGCTCAGGGTAAGCAGAGCAATTTGATTGGTCGAGACTTTGGAACACAATAACTCTCCTTCTAATTGAGTTAAAATGTTCAAACTTGGTGTATATGCTTATTAGGTCAATGCCTTGATGGAGTTCGGAGATGAGCATTTTCCGCTTAGGGTAAGCAGAGCGATATGCAATTTGATTGGTCGAGACTTTGGAACACAATAACTCTTCTTCTAATTGAGTAAAAATGTTCAAACTTGGTGTATATGCTTATAAGGTCAATTCCTTGATGGAGTTCGAAGATGAGCATTTTCCACTTAGGGTAAGCAGAGATAAGCAATTTGATTGGTTGATGCTTTGGGACACGATAACTTTCGTTCTAATTAAGTGAGAGTGATGAAACTTGGTGTATAGTTTCATTACAGTAATACCTTGACTAAGTTCGATAATGAGCATTTTCTGCTCAAGGTAAGCAGAGCGATACGCAATTTGATTGGTCGAGAGTAGTCGAGACTTTGGAACACAATAACTCTCCTAATTGAGTTAAAATGTCCAAACTTGGTGTATATGCTTATTAGGTCAATGCCTTGATGGAGTTCGAAGATGAGCATTTTCCGCTTAGGGTAAGCAGAGATAATCAATTTGATTGGTTGATACTTTGGGACAAGATAACTTAGGTTAATCTTGATTGATGATTTTTATGCCAATACAATGACTGCATTCTCATTTAGTAATCGATTCGACAGTAACAGTGTATAGAAACGATTGACTTGGACACGAGGGCCCTTTCCCTTGGCCAGAGGGGCCCTTTTGTCTGCCTTTAGGGTCCCCCTAACTAGGGTACATTTTCATTTTTCTCGTCGGTTTTAGCATTTTTCTTTATAAAACATTTTTGGATGACACTTCGTGTACAGTTTGGTTGCTCGATACATTGAAAAAAATAAATGTGCGATTAATTAATATGTGTCTTCTATTTATTTTGGGATTTCGGCGGGGGACATCAGCCTCACTGTTGGCTTGTTGTTTACTTGTTTCGTTTGGTTGTATCCCACTCAACCGCCAAATGATACGTTTGGGGTGTTATAGTAAAATTAATAATTTGGATAATCCTACAACTTCATTTCTGGTAAAGAAAGTTTTAGGGGGCTATAATAGGACCAAAGTGGTGTCCAGGGATACCCGTTTACCTATTACAAAAGACTTACTATCGGACATTATTTCTTCATTGCGCATGGTCTGTTCCTCAACGTTTGAGAGGTTTTTATTCTCTGCGGCATTTTCCAATGCATTCCATGGTTGTTTTAGGGTAGGGGAATTAACATATGACAAAAGGAAATCGCAAAGACATTATTTAAAGCTAGCTGACATATCCTTTTCCCCCGATGCTGTTATAAATTTTCTCAAATCATCAAAAACTGACAAAGCTGGGACTGGAAGCAAAATTACTCTAAACAGAAAGAGGGGAGATCCTACGTGTCCCGTGTCTTTGTTGTCTTCATATTCTGATCACCGCCCCCAAGGTTCCGAGATTCTCTTTACCCATTTTGACGGTAGTCCACTTACAGGGTATCAATTTTCAGCTATTTTGAAAAAGTCATTGGCGGTTTTAGGCATTGATCACACGTGTTATACATCTCACTCATTTAGGATTGGTTCTGCAACAAACGGCTTTCTGGGTGGTCTTTCAGAATCAGACATCAAGGAATTAGGGCGTTGGAAATCAAAGGCTTATACAGCTTATATACGGTCATAATTGAATACTTAATTTGCTATCTTACATCGTGTTTTCAGCGTTGACTTCAGTCTGGATCGTTGGATCGTCAATTATAACGGATGCATTTATCGCGTCTAGATCCCGGCCTGGTGGAACTAGTTTAGGCCTTAAACGGCAAAAGGGGGAAATTTGGTGGCAGCCTCGTCGGGGTATGTGCTGGAAAAATCTATCTGGCCTAATTGACACTATGTTAAAATATGAATCTGCCCCAAGCTATTTGGTCTTGCATGTTTCTGGGAACGATATTGGCAAAACTAAAGTCGGGTTTCTCCGGAATGAAATTAAAGAGACATTGGCACTTTTAGCCGCCAAATTGCAAAACACAATTTTAATCTGGCCACAAATTTTGCCTCGCCTATGTTGGCGTTATTCGTCTAATAATCAGGCTATGAACACTTCTAGAAAACGTATTAATAGATCCTCCAGATATGTAATACAACATGGTGGCCGTTATATCAGATACCCAGACATCAGCCGCGATAAAATCTTTTTCGCAGAGGACGGGGTACATCTATCTCCGTTAGCATATGAAATATTTTTGAGTACACTTCAAGGGGCCTTAGAATATTTTTTATCAGGATCGACTGGTGAAAGTTATCCTTAATCGCCATGATCAGATGCGCGAAGTTGACACAAGTCGTTTCGTTTAGTTCAGTTCTTTTTAATTTGTAAATATGTTCCTTTCTAATTATATATATCTTGTTTGAAAATTTAAATGAATATTGAATATTTCGGAGGTTTGATACCGCTTGGTCAGAGCTCGCAGCTAAGTTCCACGTTTGTGGCGTTTGACAGTGATAACTGTGTTATCGCTGTCAATATGGCATACTCAGGTGCAAATCCAGAATATTTTCGACGTCATCGGATATCTCAGTGTGATTTCTGCTTCCCAGAATCATACTGAACTATAAGGTTTCCCATAAATGCATGGATTGGCCTGCCTTTATGACCATCTGTCGGCGACCAATGTATTTTTATGAATGAGTAGATTGATAAATTATGGAATTGAAACAGATATATTGAATTGATTACATAGATATATAATTGAAGATTTAGTGGAACAGTTTTGAATTGACAATGATAGAGTAAAATGTGATGAACTTAATAGATAAACACTAGTAAATGTTTTAAAGTATTGAAATGTACTATTGGGCTGTGGCTGTGACCATTATTGCCAATAAATATTATTCCTCTTAGAATTGTCTTTGATAAATGATTTTAAGCCTTAACTTAAAATCTGTTATCAAAGCGTTGAATTTTAGCGTAGTTACGGTAGTTAAATGACGTCGACGTCACGTGGTTGCCGCCTGCGTTCATTTTATGTTTGACGAAATACAAGCAAGACAAGTCTATCGTTTACCAGTTGTCGCAATATTTTCAAAGCGAAGCTTATAATTGCTAGAGAGATTTTCTCTTTTACTCTTTACGTAACCACCAATTTGATAAAACGCTGTTTTAAATCCCACCCAACCCTCCCAAATGCAAAGGATGCTTCTTTGTGGTTTTCGTTTCAGGTGTTCCTTATATATATGGTGATTGGTTTATGTAACAGATGGCATACTCAGCTGCAAATCCAGAATATTTTCGACGTCATCGGATATCTCAGTGTGATTTCTGCTTCCCAGAATCATACTGAACTATAAGGTATCCCATAAATGCATGGATTGGCCTGCCTTTATGACCATCTGTCTGCGACCAATGTATTTTTATGAATGAGTAGATTGATAAATTATGGAATTGAAACAGATATATTGAATTGATTACATAGATATATAATAGAAGACTTAGTGGAACAGTTTTGAATTGACAATGATAGAGTAAAATGTGATGAACTTTTAAATTATGAAATAGATAAACACTAGTAAATGTTTTAAAATATTGAAATGTACTATTGGGCTGTGACCATTATTGCCAATAAATATTATTCCTCTTAGAATTGTCTTTGATAACGGCTGGCTATGTTGTGGCCTGTGCTGTATTTCCTTCTTTGGAACACGACTTGAGCACAAAGTGGAAAAGTTTCTATGAAGAGAAGGTTTTATAAGGTCTCTTCGTTTGTAAGAGATTGGCTTGCATGGCCTAATAGACCGATAGCATCCATTAAAGGCGCATTGTCGATTTTTTTTTTGAACATTTGTAGAATTTATTTCATTATCGACTGTCTGACTAATTGCAATTGCTGCCTGAATAATGGTTTTTTGGATATTAGATAATCTAATGTCTTGTCTCTTAACTGAGTTTTTGCCATATTTCAGGATTTACAATAGGTGAAGATAAATTAGGGCAGTTTTCTGGCCTGGGGTATTTTTCAAGTTTTTCTTAGAAATGTTTATCACCAAATCGACTTGTATTTCGTTTTGTGATAATAGCTGATAGTCGATCGCTATTTAAAGGTTGACCAGTTGGTTTATCTTCATAATTAATTGTTATCCTCGTATTTTTTAAGGATGTCATCCCTTTCGTTGATATTAATAGCAGTGCCAATGGTAGTGCAGCAGTGACAGGTTTGATGAGAACCATAGCATCATCCTCACTTGATGTTTGTACCATTTTACGTTTCCTTGTAGAGAAACAGGCTACTGACTGATCATCATCATTGCAAGATATATCTGAGTCTGATATTGTATGTACCTGCCTTTCAGAAAGTTTTGGTTTTTTAACTGGTGGGGGACGAATCGGAATATTGTCAGCGATTCGTGGGTCTGAATACCCATATTTTTGCCCAGGTTAGCAATATGCTGTGACATCAAATTCATTGTATCGTTCAAATTCATCATTACCGGCAAAAGCTGTAATGACTACAGTAAGAGGTAGAAGGTTCACTAGTGCCTGTAATGTTACTATTATCAGCTGTAGTATTGTCTTTGACTGTAGATTCGATGTTAAAACCAGGTTGGTCAATAACAACATTGCTGGCGACAAAGGAATCATCCTAACATAACAGGTCACAATTTGTAGTTTTATTAATGTCAGGTTGACCATCATAATTGCCAGGTTGGCATTGAGTTGATGTTTTCTTCGACTTCGATTTTGATGAAGCCGGTGCCTGTCTGTAGTAATGGCGAAGTTGTCGCCGATTGTTTATGTAACAATTTCCCGTACTCTTACGGCATTTTCAGAGGTTCTGAAAAGATTAGCCATCTTAATTTATAATCTATATTGTCTATAACATATAGTCGATATATAAATCTATATACAGGGTCTGTACTATAGATTTTGTTCTGATAAACAGTGAAAACTTCGACACATTATTTGTTCAGCGGCATGTTCAGAACTGACACTATCTGCGCATGTCTTCTCACATGACACGAAGTGACGTTACCATAGTGATGATAGAATTGGTCGCCATTAGAATCTTAAGTCCCCGTCACCGGTTGGGACGAAAAACCGAGGTCTCGTGTATACATAGGCGTACACGTAAATGAGTCCTTGGCCAGGGGCGTAGCCGTGAAATATATATATTGGGGGGGGGGAGGGGCGCGCAAATTATATAAGATGTTCACATAATCTGTTAGGCCGGATGCGCGAGGTTTAGAGCAATAGGGAATATTTGACCTTTCCTGCTATTTCAGCCCGTGAACAAGGCAACTTCAAAGTGGTCTAATATAGCCGAAAGGTGGCTTGCTGACTCGAATTCCAATCAATCGTTTACACCTACGAAGACGGGACGGTTGGGAGAAAATTTTTAAAATTTAACTGCCACAAACGCGTTTTCCTGCTATTCCAGCCTGTGAATACAGCAACTTCGATGTGGTCCAATATAGCCTACCTGGCTGCCCAGAATTCCAAACTACCAATCGTCGCGGGCTATGTGAGCCAAACCCTACCGGAGAAATTGAAAATTTAATCACCGGAAAGCGTTTTCTGCTATTCTAGCCTGTGTAAGCAACTCCAAAAGTATCCAATGGTTTTCTAACCGAAATCCCACTCTGAATTCCAGCCATCAAATCATACTGTTGCAGTTGCCTTCACAAGTAATAATCGATGCCCGAAAAATGTCGCACAGAGTAGAGTGGCTCCAGAAAAAATGTTTTAATCAACAGTCAACTTAGTACAAATTTGTGGTATTCAATTAAAAGAAAAGTGAAATTAGTGTTTTATTAGGACTCGATGACAGTTAGGGAAGCAAAACTAGAAAAGCCCGAAGCAGGTTTACGGACAGCGGCCAGTTTTTCTTCGCGAGGCGAAGAAGCGGAGCTGACCTTGTATGGACCCCCCAAGAAAATTTTGGAATATTTGATGGCCGCAAACGCGTTTTACTGCTATTCCAGTCCTAAAATTAGTGTTTTATTAGATTTCGGGCACATTATTTTGCCAATTTTTTTTTAATTTTTTTTTTTTTGGGGGGGGGGGCAAGTATATTCAGACCCCCCACCTCCTTGGCAGCTGGAATTCGATGTAAGATTAGGCCGTAGTGTCGTTGTCCGGAAAAAGTGTGCCTCATAGCACACCGTATGACATAATATGCCGTGTTTTATAGCCCAGTCTTATTTCAGATACAGGTCTACTTTTATTTACATATTCTGATTAACTACATTTTTTTTATGAAAACAGGAAGTTTTGACACGGTCTTTCAGCTTCAGCATTTGCCATGAATATACCAAAATTAGACAGTATCCATTCGGGAGATAAGGATGCAGATGAAGAAAGCAGAACTGTTACATACCTCGAAGATTCTGAATGTAGCTTGGAGGATAATATGCGCAGAACGAGGGTTGATGATGATAATATAGACTCCCCTATGACATCCGGGACAATATCAAACCCTTTTGGAAGTGGAAGAGCTGGGATGCAAGGTATTAGTTCACATATGGAAGATTAAAAATTATAAAGTATTCTAACCTAATTATCTAACGAATTGGTGAAAGGGTCATATAAACGGCTAGACATCACTTTAACTGAACACATTAATTTATAGAGGGGGCAGATAACAGCAGGGTCGTTCTCCAAGGGATACTCTTCAAATCTGCCAGATTGGCCAATTGAAAATCCAAGATGGCCATTATTTTTCAAGATGGCCGCCAAAACGGCAACCCGAAGTTGATGTTTTGCTTAGAAATATGTGAAGTTGTCCGATTTGCGTGATATTAGTGTCGATTCCTTTGTTTTAAAGTCTGCTGAACTACATTTTCCTGCTCAAAATGCATTCAGAGACAAATTTTCACAGGAAAAGCACTCTGAGACATGTAGAGTTCTATAGAGTACATACGTAGTAAGTAAATAGTGTACATGTATTACATACATATTATACATAACAGGGTGGTAAACCTTCGACCATCCGGATAATTACAATCCCATTATCCTTGGATCGACTCTCCCACGCTGGCACGTCCTGTCCATTGAGGTGAGGCTGCCTAACGGATCTGTTATTGGTTAGGCAGCATTTGAGATACTAGTAGGTTGCTGCATGAATCCCACAATATATTTTCCTACTTAGCTGACACTTAACCCCCTTCTTGTATTTAACAGCAGTGATGTCACTAATGTCCTGAGACCATCATCAATGTGCACTTGGAATTTTCAGGCAAATGTATTCCATCGCAAACAGCGACCGTCTGTGTGCTACCCTCACCTAGTTTAGCCATAGATGAGCGTTGGGCCAGTTGTGAGGATCAGTGTCAGTAGTCCATACAATAGACTGCTGAAACAAAGGTACTACCCCTAACACTACACCCCATACTACCCTACCCTTACATTGCAAAGACATGCAAACGTATAACTCATGAATAAACATTCGAAGTGAGAAAAATATGTCTCGGAGTGTGAAGAAAGACAGACAATCGTGTTTTTAATGTAAATTTGTTATAGAAATTAAAATAGACATGTACATTGTGTATATACAAAGTAGTGCAGCTTTGCGGTTGTACTAATAATTTTGGATATATATATATATAAAATATGTCTTAGAGAGCTTTTCCTGTGAAAATATGTCTCTGAGTGCATTCTGAACAGGAGAATGTAGTCCATCAGGCTTTTAAAAAGAGGAATCCACACTTAGATCACGCAAATCGGACAACTACAAATATTTCTAAGCAAAATATCAACTTCGGGTGGCTGTTTTGGAGGCCATCTTAGAAAATGGCCTTCATCTTGGATTTTCAATTGTCCAATCGAGCAGATTTGATTAGTATCCCTTGGAGAACAATTGTGTCAAATTTGCTTGTATCATCATTTGCACTATTCTTCCCCAAAATTGCTTTTCTCTGCTCCACTATTAGGGTATATTCAAATATTAGTCTTACCATATTGGTATTTGACAATACTTCATAATAACAACTGTACTAATTTCTTTCTTTTTTCAATTTTTGTCTTTCAGCTGAAGAACATCAGCCAATCAGAAAATGTTCACTTTTTGAATTTGAGGGGAGCCATGTGGTCTCACTTCCAGAATTTCGAAACAATTGGTTGTCTCCTTTACGTATGTATATATTCCTATAACTAACGCATATATTATTATAGTTTAAAATGGTGAATAATTATAAATAGTATTCAGAAAATCTGAAAAATGTTTCCCGGGGTGGACTATTTACAACGTCATCCCAGTCTTCATGCATAAAATTTGTATACAAAATGGATTCCTAAGCCTGTTGTTTACTTATCTATAGTTTCATACAATATGTTGGTCTGAATTTAAAATTAATTGGTTAAATGAAAGGTCGGATCAAATGAAAATAAAACTTTATAAAGATGTTGTTGAACAGTAAATATGAATACCATAAATAAGGGTTTTAACTTAAATTTGCATTATGCAAGACAAAAATCTGCCTATTACGTGTCTTTCTTTAGGCCTGAAATGTTATCTAAATTATTAATTAGACATTAATTAACTTATCCAGACCATAATAAACTCTGTATGTCAAGGCTAGCCTTCGATGAAAGCTGGATTAGATTCAAATATGCCGCTGAACGGCCATTGTAATTAAATCACAACATTGGATAATCGAGACTACTCCGTTTTTATTAATGGTTTTAGTAATGATGACCGAGGCTATTCAAAAATTTCACGCCCTCCGTTCTTGGACTATAGTGGATCAATTTGACTGAAATTTTCAGCAAATTACATTTACACTATAGAGTTTTTAACTATTATAGTGAGAACTGCCATCTCTTTATCTTATCTCCCATAATGTAACTTTAAATACGACTAGCGTACTCCTAGGCATTCTCCAAAACAGAGTGGTCTTCTCTTGCAGTTCACGCATGCTGGATAGCGAGACTTGTATGGTTAATGCATAAGCTTTGAAGTCTAAGTGAAAACAGAATGTTAACTCCGCAAAACTCATTTCAAATTAACAATTATTTAATTAATTTGAAACAAAAACCCATGAGAACTCCATTTATTAATTCTGTAAACGTAGGGGTTAGATGCATAGGTTGATACTCGCGGTAAATTAAGCCATCATCTCTTCAGCCTGTATGAGTAAAGATGCATGAATGGTGGTGCCATCTATTAAATAGTCTAATAAATGATAGTAATTGGAGTAAAGGGGCAACCATCTTCATCAAGAACAATGGAGCTACGTACAAAAATCTAAATTTTTAATCCCAAAGTACTTGTCTTTAAAGTCGGTGTCTTGTTTTATATTTCATTACCCATTAGAGACAGATTGGCCATTTATACCCACTATATAAGGTTTTAATTCTCTAGCATGTTGGTTTGATTTGTGTGAAGATACTGGGGCCTATTTCATTGTAAATTTCACGTTGAAGCTATTTTCGAAGGGACAAGTTGAGCCATGGCAGAACTTACACCGTTGATTTATGTGATGTTATTATGAGGTATCTTGTATTTAGTAGTGATAAATCCATTATTAGGCCTTTAACGACACTATGAGAAAAAAATGAATTTAACTGAAGTCATGACACAGTATTTCTAGATAATATGTTTTTGTTTTGAAACGGACGTTTCGGTCAGTGTACATTTCGGCCTAGGACGTTTTAGCCAGTGTACATTTCGAACTAGGATGTTTCGGCCGACGTATGTTTCGACCTATTTTACAGTCCTACTGTTTTGCTCCTAGACTGGGCTAATGAAGACGTGCATACGTCATACAGTGTGCTATGAAGGAAATTTTGCCAGGCAACGGTGCTACGGTCTACTCTTATATCGAATTCCATCCGCCAAGGGATCTTTTACGTGTACACCAATATGTACACGGAACCTCAGTTTTCCGACCTATCCGTGTCTTAATGCGAAATTGCAGTTACTGTGTCATACATCACCGGAAAGTAGGTTTCTATGGCTTTTTAAATCTACTTGTTATTTTCTGGCACATTCATGATTACATGCTTTAGAAGAGATAAAGGCGTTTTTGTTTTGAGCAAAGAAATGGGTTACTAAAAATAGACGACTTTCAATTAATTTTATTTATCAAAGGCTGGGATTAACCCATTCCGAGCACATGATTTCACCCAAGTCATGGTCACACAGCGAATTTGGTAGCGAGGGCTAGCTTGATTCGCAGTTAGTGAAGGGTAAGTATTCTTAGTGAAGGGTGCGATAGTGAGGGCTATATTGATCTCGTGATGTCGGGTGATAATGTCGTAATGTCCAAAGCCCAGCTTAACCGGAGCGGAGCCCTGGGCATGACTACAATCACGGGGCCCTTAACGCGACGAAAAAAATATTTCATATCTTTTTGAATGGCACGCTATTAAACGGTCTGTAATACAAGAATAATAACATAACATCTGATCACACTCGAAATCTATTTTGTTCCGAATTGCATAAGTCTATACCGATCACTGAGTGCAACTTCACAGAGAAGTTTGAGGGATATATCGATTACCGTGAAACTTTCATCTGGAATTTGAATTGTTTTTCTTTTTGCGATGAACCGAGGGGCCCCCTAAACTGCGGGGCCCTGGGCCCCTCAGGCCCATGCCTAAGCTGGACTTTGGTGATGTCGGATTGTCGCCTTATAAAGGGTGACATCACGACATGACACCAATCAACCACCATAAATATGGCCAATTGGAACAACATGAAAAAAACATTTGTATTTTTATGAAATTTACAAATACTCCTTATAATGACATTTTCTCGGCTCAATCTCCCCCTTATTCTGAAACAACTAACCCCATCCCCGTGATACGTTGTGCTATGGGACCCCACCATTGTATTCCGGCATAATAATTTGTCAGGAAAATGTTTTTTATGACTAAGCAGTGAACCAATTTTGGTAGCAAATTATGTATACTTTTGGACCCCAAAGCAGAGTTTGTAAAAAACAAAAAAAAAATGGCACAACTTACGTCCCTCTCTCCTAAGTTTGGGGCTATTTCCAAGATTTGTGATTTGTGAATTCTGATTTTGGACATTTATTTCAGTAGATATAGAAACGTATCTCCATTTCAGGATATTACAATCTTTGTTCTATCCGACTCAGTTTCAGGTGTAATTGAGGGTTCCGCGGTACACGTATTTGATATGCGAAATGGTCAGATAGTACAGGGTGAAATCAAGATTTTTGATGTGAAACCAAACTTATTAATACAAAGGCTAGCTGCTTGCTTAAAGGTTCCAGAGCAGGCTTTGCTGACAAACCCGGCGAGTGATCAGATTCATGCAACTTTTGTTGCTGTATTGGAAGAATCCTACATAGACAAGCTTACAGTGTTTCTTCTTTGGGAAAATGGTAACTCTGTGTATTATTGTGCAACCTTGCATATTAATGCCACAACAGACACGCTTACTGTTCTGCTAAAAAGTATGATTCAGCAAACGAAAGCACAACCCTTTTGTCTTTTCTATAAGGATAAAAAATTATTGCCTGGGATTATTCTGTCTCAAAGAATGCCGGATGGATCTAAAATCATTGTGAGGGTTACCCGTCCACAGTCTCTGAAATGTGTGTATCGTGCATCATCAAGGACGGAACACATATATACTGTTGATTGTTTAACCACTGATTCTGCTGAAGAACTTAAACTTAAAATACGCAAAACTATTCTCGAGGAGACAAAACAAGAAAGTAAACTAGGAAAGAAAGTTTTCCATTCATACATGTGGCTTACTATAGGCAACATAATATTTGAGGATTCAGATTTTATATGGCCGTCAGTTAAACTTTCTAAGGTTCGCAGACATAGGCTACTAGCCGGTGATTATGATGTTGTCATCCACCTACAACCCCAACAAGCCATTGTAATCAATGTAATAGTTAAAGCTAACGAAGACAGGGATTCTTTGGACAATCTGCTCATAATCCAACGAAGTATTTCTACCGGGGAACTTCGCTACCATGTATCAACATTATTACATTGTTCACCCAACTCGTTGAAGCTAATATGTAATCGTAAAAAAATAACAGAGGTTGAAGATATATCTGTCTTTCCAGAAATACATGATCAATGTAAGATGCAGGCCACTATTCGCAACGCTTTAAACGTCATTGTAAAAAGTCAAGGGAAATCATATCAAATACCAGTGATGAAGCTGGACCTTGTCTTGCATTTGAAGGGAATGTTTGCGGGAACAGTAAAAAAAACCAAAACGTATATAAAGCTTTGTTTTGAAAATAAGGAGCCGGACGACTATCAGAGAATAGAGCAAGCTCATATAAAAGACAATTCGGAAGTTGCTGCCGAAATACTAGATTCAAGAATTATTATAAGGGTTTGTAAATCCGGACTGTCAAATACACATCTCTTAATAGATGATATTAGGGAGGTCCGGGTTCGTGATTTAAAAAAACTTCTGTATAAACACTATGGACTTGAACCATGATATTGATTTACATATTCTTGGCAAGTATGTGAGATTTGAGGACAATTGCGTACTGGATGAGGTTGGTTTGACAACCAAGAGTGTTCTATTTATCACAGCAAAAGATGGCGTTGTCCAGAGTGGGGAATGTGTGCGAGATATATATGAAACTGATGAGAATGGTGTGATCAGTATACGCAAGGGTGTCATCAAACATGGGCATATCTTTTTCGGTAAGTTCAAGATTTTAAATTATATAAATACATGTTGGTCTTTTATACGAATGTATTTTGCCGTTACCACTGTCTATCAGTCTTACTTTCTGTAGAATTGCCAGGGTCAAAATTCAGGCTAGCTCATCGATTTACTTGAGGTTCGGCTATTTTTATTCAAAACTTATTACAAGTCAAATAGTTTTTGTTAGATTCATTTTAAAGTTTGTTGGAATTGATAACTTCGAGGTCTGCGTTTTCGACCTCACCAATGCGGATCGTGCGTTTGCATCATATTACTGGCTATTAAAAAATAAATAGATAATCGGTTAGCTCTTCTTAAAAGAGCCGTGTGCCAAAGAATTTTCCGATGGTCTTACAACCAAGATGGATTTCTACCAAATTTAGAATTGTGTGTTTTCGGTGGTACATATTCATGTCCTGATCGAATTATTTCGCAGCTCGTCAACAACATGAGGAAGATAGATGCTTGTTTAAAACCTGTAATTTAGGGGGAAAATTTAGAAAAAAATTGTCTTTTTATTGAACAGCATTTGTAGAAATGTTAGCGGACACATGTAGACAGTATCTCACAGACATGGAAACTATTTATAGAAAATTAAGCTCGTATAATTTTTCTGATTACTTGAAGAAATTATTGTGGTACACGCCATATACAAGCTGGCCTCCATGTGGTGAAATGTGAAAGGGTGCATGGTTTCTGGTTGTATTTGGACACAAGATAAAACTGTTTTTGTAAAAGAACGGAATCAACCTATAGCACACGCTTCGGAAAAGTTTTAAAAGTATGTTTTGGGTAGAATCAAAACGCGCGTGCTCCGAGAAAATGGTCCTGTGACAAATTAAAAGATACGCAATGAAAGGAAACATACTCTAAAGCGCCTTTGGGAGTAACTGAAATCTTTAATTAATTGGGGAAGGGTTTGATAAAAGATGCAAGAACAGCCCCCTTGACATGTCCAACAATGGCCCTCAACTTTGCCCTATATGCTGTTGACATATATTTCAGCGAACGCAGCTACAAATATACAGATGAACAACCAATTAGATGAACCCTTGAAAGTAGAAAATCATACAGGTATTCGAAAGGCGTATCAACATGAAATAAATGCTTGCATTAAAGCGAAGGTTGATCAATGCGATGATCTTGAGCTTCCATGGGAACCTTCTCGGGAACTGCAAATTGTGAATTATGAGACTTCACATGAACTTCAATGTAAACCAGTCATTTCTTATGGGTATGCAAGCAATTTAAAACATAGTTTCACAGAATTAACTATGGCGGTTAGAGAACCACCAGGAGGTACGTATAGTATGGTAACATTGTATTTTCTGGATTATTCGATATTCCATGGAATCAAAAGATTATTTTAATTAAAGAGTATTGCTGTCTTGTAAATGAAAGTCTATCATCTATACAATTTCTATCTGACGTGATTTTTGCAAATTGAATTTTTAACATGACCGTAGAAACATAATCTATTGGATATACGAATTTAATAATAGAGATAGCCGAACACCCGTGACAAGATTTAAGAGTAGGCTATGATTACCATTTGGCCATACTTAGGCAAGTCTAGGGTTACTTTTGAAGGGATGTTTTGGGCAAACTCCAGGTTCGAGTTTGTGCGTCGAGAAATTGTGTCCTCGAATAAGTTACCCCATCCCTTAATTCCAGTATGCGTCAACCCGATTGTAATTGGTACAGGAAGGGTGACTTGTCAATTTTAGGGATTATCTCTCTTCTGATTAGTTCGAATATATACTCAAACAAACAAATACAGACAGGATTTTAATATTAAGTTATAATCATATTTCAGTGGCTTCAGACAGTTTACTAAGGCGTTTGACAGACGAACTTCCGGGGAATTCATGGCAGAGTTTCATGAGGGATTTGCTTAAGGATTGTGTTATTAGTAAAGTGGTCGCATCGTGGCCTAATGACGTTCACGAACAGATATACCATTGTTTACTGACTTGGAAAAGAAGAAATGGCGTAGAAGCGAAAAAAAAATTTTTAGCAAAGGCTTTGCTGGATCATCACCTAAAATCAATCCATGATGAATTGTTCGATTATGAAACTGTTTAAGAACGCGTTCGCGAGACAATGTAAAATTCCAATAAACGGCAAAAATAAACCGGTATCAGGCAATTTTGACCAAACTTTGCAAATTTGGTCATGGGCTATCCGTATACCCGACATGATATACGGGGCAATTTTTAGAGTAAAAAATTTTCATCATTTTATAATTTTTTTGTCCTAAATTCAAATAATTGCCATAAAGTTCCTATTAATATTTTTAGACACAGTTTTTGATATATTGCTATAACTTCATTATGGGCTATATCTGTTTCTTAAAGTCAGCGTATTTCTTCTGGGGTTTCAAAAGTCATTATTTTTTTTCGGAGATCAGAGTATTGTTTTTTATACGTCGGAGACAGCGTTTGGGGTATCCCCTTTCTTAGTTTGCTAAATACCCGCGTATATGCTGACTCAAATTCGACCTTCGGAATACCTGTCCCATGGAAACGGAGAAGGTATGTTTTGAGTGAATGGAGCTTTTGAACAGTAATTGATGAGAAAAATACTTTCCAATTATAAAGTGCTATTGGTGTTGCTACTTTTAAAAACGGCGGTGTCAAGAAAAATCTATGTTGCTATGTGACAGATGGATGATGGGTGAGCTTTCAATGTATACAGTATTATAGTATGTTTGGTTTAGATATAGATATAACAAATTGAACCAACTCTTATTTTGACAAAATTTAGTGTTTACGATTTGCTGTTCCTTTAGTCTAGAGATATAAGTTACAGTCAACAAGTAAAGCTCCTTTTTGGGATTTAGCTTATTGGACTTCCTCGTGTCAAATTTTTAACGGTGTAATTGTGAGCTCTGTTTTCATGATAAGTTTTGATAATGGAACATTTTTGAAATATGAATAATCTGTCTCGGAAACCGTGTAGGATCAGGGGGGGGGGCGTTTTTTTAATCTTTCTGATATCAACTGTTCGCTCATTGGACTATATGGAGGCCTATTGTGACCATTTTATAATCTCGACTTGTCGCCGCGAGAGTGTGAAAACACAAAGAATCTGGGCGAGAACACGAGATTATTTTGCCTCGACTTCTCGTTTCCTCGACTTCTCGCTCTCTTGTCTTTTCGCTCCATCACATTCTCGCCTTTGAAAATCCTTGCCCTCGAGAACGCAGGAAGTCGAGGATTTGCAAAGGCGAGAACACGAGAGCGAAGAAACACTACAGGGCGTCCCTCATTTTAGAACAATCAGGGGTGTTATAATCAACAGAATTACTTCGGATAAGCGCGATCAACACACAGGTACATGTGGACAGGAACGCCCTTATTAGACTATGGCACACCTGACAACTATGTGATTTTTCAAGTTTTATGAGTTTGTTTTTTTCTGAGTTTGTTTTTTTAACTTTTTAATTTTATTTTATCCATATTTAATGCTAAATGATATAATATTTACTATCAAACATGTAATTCATATTTTTAAAAAAAAATACCTTCCGAAGTATTTATAAAAGAGAACGGTAAGACACTTTTCTGTTGACGTTTCTTTTCCTTGAGGTACCTCTGTCGCTATTTACTTCAAAAAAGTGAATAAAATTGGGTTACGATACAAATCAACTACCCAGTTCCTTTCCATATATATTTCTTTCGATAAAAACACACGTTTCAGATTGTTTAAAAAATGTAAAGTCAGTTTATTTGCCATAAATCACTTGAGATTTTTTACATAACTAAAATCCGAGGCCTGTCTTTACTATTCCATTTGATGCAGAAAACAATGACGTTAATCCCATATTTAATTTGATTCTTAACTCAAAATACAGATCTCCTGTTTTCAAATTATCAAGCTTTTTCTAGTCTTTTTTTTAAATCAATATTTTATTCAGGTTGTCTGAATGGGATTGGGAACAGGCTTAGCCTATGTAAAAACCCCTCTCCGCTTTTCTAGTCGTTAAAGTAGCTAAGTCTCTAACTCAATATTATCCAAAATCTTCACCATTGAAAACACGAATTATTTGTCAATTTAAATCAACATTGATGACGTGATCCTCCCGGAAAAGGGCGGACTTTTGATTTCCATTTTTTAAGACAAAATAAACATTTTACCATTGGTACACGAATCGTGTACCATAATGCGTTTCAGTCCCAGTTGTAACAAAAGACTCTAAATCAAACGGCGTATGTAGACTGGAATAACCAGACGCTAGGAATTTGCATTCGATTGAGATTGCTGGTTTATTTCGCCGAACATAACTGATTTGAAATTAGAGTAAAACGGAAACGATTGAATGTAAATCAGTTTATATACATTCATATTAGAGTATTAAATGCGTTGTTACCCATTTGTGTCAATTTCTAGGTCCCAGATGTTAGCGATTTAGCTCCTTTAAAATTGAATACGTTAATTCCGCTTCCAAGTGGTTTTACATTGTTTATATTTTTGGTTCTTTGATCTGTTTTTTTCTGAGGAGACCTATTGTCTAGAATATGGATAGTCACGTGATCAATAGGAATCTACCGTTGAATTTGGAGAGCGCGTATCTAATCAAACGAACACCAAGACTGATTTCAATTTAATTTAATTGACAATACCTGTAACTATAACTTATACACATCCAAACGTCGTCATGTAAATGTGAATTACATTCCACAGTTTTTAAAATTTTCTAAGCAAAATATGCGTGTATTGCTCGGTCTCTCAGCTCTTATTTAGAAGATGCTAAACCTCTTCGACTTTGGTCAATATTTACATTAGTTTCAGTAGTAATGGGGCAAGCGAAATCCGTTTGTTTACTACGCAATCGGCTTTATATCTATGGAAATCTGCATTTGAACGAATAAAGATTGTCAGTCCACACAAAAATGAACACATACATGACGTACTTTCGACCAATATTAAAAGAGATTTAGCTACTTCAAATGGCTTTTCATTAGCACTCGATTTCGGTAACTAGCTTAATGGCATAAACTTTTCTGTGAATAATTTCTTACATTAAAACGCATGACGCAGCAGATGTTTCCTGTAAAGAAAGAAAATAAAAAATATTTTATTATACAATAAGCAAAGGGGATACTATAAAATATAAACAAAAGTGTTGTCTCTTTAAACATACATTATGCAAGATCTAAATCCGCCTATTACAAGTCTGTAGATATAGAAATCATTAATTAGACCTTTATTTACATGACAAGCTAAAAATCAACTCTGTAGACCATCGGGTGGCTTGGATTTAAACAGTCGTTTATTTAAAATTAAATCAATAAATGACCGACCAAGCAGCACTCACGCTGTCGATCGCCATTTCCGCCAATTGCGAGAAAAATATAATTTTGGCGTTAAAATATTCAATCTGGCCACTACCGGGGACTTCTGATGAAAGGCCCGTCAAGAGAGGGAATCATAGCCTTTGAGAATGTTACTTGATAATCAAGAATATGTGGGTGGACGCGATAGAAAAAATGGTTAAGGAAGACTATAGAAACTGTCCACCACTCATTTAACCATATATGGATAGAGTGGTTAACTTCAGGGTTAGCGATATGTAGAGACATTGGTGGACACTGTGGCATTCAGGAAGCGGACAGAGAGCGCAAAAGATTAGAACATACATTTCAAAATGGCATCTGATAAGAGTGACATTGAAATTGTCTTACTGAATTTAGATATTATTTCATCTGTGTATTTAAAATGCCACCCATTAATCAGTACGAGGTATTATACTAGAGTCATGGGAGAATACAATCAAGCAGTTGGTCTATGGCATCACCAAATCTCTGAAGGTCACTCGCTGGGTCGTCAGACTCCATAATATCTCCAAGGTCGAAAATGTTTGCCAATCAAGACATTAAGCGTCATCTTACATGGAACCAACTATTTCTGGTTTCTTTGGGAAACAAAGAACTAATGTCAACTATACACAAAAGATATAAAAACAATTACTTCTCCATCTTCTGGTACTGTCTCGTCGGTCAATCTTGCAAGTGTCATCTGGGCACACCTTCTAATAGGTTGAATATTCAAAGAAGACGTGTCCGAAAATGGATTCACTGGATCCATGATATAATAGGTGGATGGAAAATGTCGCCGCCTAAAAATATTCATAATAATAAATAGTAACCTTCTTTTTCGGAATGAAATTAATATTAAGAGATATTGTTGCTATTGTTATTGTTGGTGGGGGGGGGGGGGGTGTTGGAAGGAGTTACCAGACACTTCGTCGGATGCTGTATTTAATGCCTCGCATATCCAAATCACTCCACCCAATGTTATTTCCATAATAATTCTTTAATTAATTTATGAGTAGGTTGGCAGAATGATCGTCCAATTGCCCACACGTAACTGTATTATTTAGATATACGGATATTATTAGGTTTGTCCCAAATTACTTAGTTTGAGTTGGGTGATTACAGTTTCTGCAATTATGTGGAGATGGTTATCTATGCTCTTATTTTTTGAGTTGGTCAAATTCATGGTTTGATCTATTTATTTTGACAAACCCCGTTGAGAAAACATTATGCGTATGAAATTTTTCAACATAATATTATGAGAACTTACCAGGCTCTGCTATCGTATAATGATGACTCGGCTATCTGTATAGTTTGATAATCTTGTAACATCTCTAGAGCTTTAATAAATCCCTCCCTCATTTTAAAATTAGACTTACTATTCATATGTTCTTTGAAAATGTGTAAGCCGAGGATCTCACAACAGTACGATCGCATATCTAAATCATTTTCCTGTAAATCAAAACAAAATATATAACATATTTCAATATATTTTGTAGTTCCAATTTCATCACCCCTGATACACTTTGCCTCCATAATTCTACAAACATGATTAAGACACGTGGCTTACTTGGATTAGGAGTATATAGTATTATAGCAGATGGGGGGGGGCAAATGGGAGGAGCTCTACCCTAAAATTAAAATATTATTTTGAATGTTAAAACAGTTTTCGGTAGAATGATCTGAAATATTTCATTCTATTACCGCTTTATGTATTCCATTAGGGGACACGGTGGCTAAGTGTGTAAGACGCAGGCTAGCTAGCCTAGAGTTCGCGGGTTTGCTTCCACGGTTGGCTCTGTTAGTGGTTTTGTACGACGGGCCTGACACGGAAAGTTTTCGGTAGAATAATCTTAAATATTCAATTCTATTTGACGTATTCATCTGGAGGGACGGTGACTAACTGAATAGGACGCTGGATCGCTAGCCTGGAGGTCGCGGGTTTGCTTCCACTGTTGGCCCTGTCAGTGGTGTTGGACGAAGGGCCTGACAAGGACGGCTGTCTAGTTTGTCAGATTGGTCGGAAAAACGAGGCTAGCCCCTGAATTTATATATACAATCTGAACAAGGATTACTTGACTTTATCACGCAATAACACATTTGACAGTAGATATCGCTTGTATGATAAATTACATAATTTTACATGAATTTGATTGGTCAATCAAAATGGAACTACTTTCTTTTATTTTAAAGAAACCACTTATTTTAGTTAAAAAGAAACTGTTTTTTAGTTAAAAAGAAACTGTTTTTTAGTTAAAAAGAAACTGTTTTTTAGTTAAAAAGAAACTGTTTTTTAGTTAAAAAGAAACTGTTTTTATTTAATTGACCTTGAAGGAAATACTGGGTCAATATATAGGACTTTGCAATAGCTACACTGCTGTCAAAAAACTGATGTATCACTACGCTGGAATGTAATTAGATTCTTAAAAGTGAAATCTATACCAAATAATTATATTTATTTATTGGTGCATGTAAGAAAGGATTGGGTAATAAATAAAATCTCCAACCCGTGTTTTTTGCATATCAAAAAATATCAACACTCGTAGATAAAGTAAAAAAAAACTCGGCAGAGCCTCGTTTTTTTCACTTTATCAACTTGTGTTGATATTTTATGATATCAAAAAACACTCGTAGGAGATTCTCTATGTATATTAAAATTATGTGTGAACCTCCATGTTGGTATACTAAATCTAAAGATAATGTTAATTAACAGATGATTGAATTAGTTACCTACCCTTTTCCAATATTTGAGCAAAAGAATGAGATCTTTGGCTTTGGCTGGCTGTGGTCGAATTAAACTGATCTGTTTCTTACAAAAGCAAACAGAATAATGAGCTTGAATATCATCTGGTTTTGTCTCTATTTCAGCGTACACGGCATCCAAGTTGTCCTCTAATAACACAAAAACATTGGGTGAGGTTAAAAATTATAACGTAATTAATACTAGCAGAAACGGATCCAGGAATTTTTGCAGTCGGGGGTTTGCCAGGTTTGTGTTACGGAAATCTGCCATCATCGTCTCTAAATTGCATAGGCATACATACAAATTGAGCTTTTTAAACAGAAAAATCATTTTTATACTGATGTAGGATCACTTTGTGATGTTACTATCTTCCTAATTTTTGAACTTCAAATGAAGTGTTATTAAAAAAGGGAGATAACTATGGCTGAATTTTCATTCAACCGAGGAAACAATTACACGGTAGAGTCTGCTGACAACACTAGTGTTACCCGAAACAAATTCAAACATGGCTTCCGCTTATCCTGCTTCGCTAGTTTCTTGCCTTATTTCTAAAGAATTGACCCTACAAATACTAGATTCTGTGTGTTCTGTTACATATTGAAGGGCTTTTAATTTTGAATAACGATATTAGTTGAAAAAATAACAACATTTTATGAAAATTAGATAACACTGTACATCTGACTTTAGACTAGCGTTGGATTCACTTCACAAAGTCGAGACAAAATTTTGCGAATTAGGTTAAGGTCAAAAAAGCGAGTAATTGAAATAACACTTTAGATTAACACAATTAAATACATTAATTTCTTTTAAAGCGTTTCAGTTTCATTTAATTTCAAAAAGTTAAGATCCAAAAGTTAGGTAATCTCCGCAAATGAGAAGTGGTATATGACGTTCTAGAAAGATTAAAGATTCATTAGTTACGAGTTTAAAGAGTTGGCCATACTTGCAGATGATAAAAAAGAAAATATTGAAAATTTTAATCAAATTATTTTATTCTGAATGGAGTTATCAGTGTTGGACGTTTGAAAAAGATGGGTGGGGTGGTCGTAAATTCAATTCAGTAAACCCTATTCTTAAACCCGCATTGGTGTATATTTACACGTGGATCTTTAACTTACCATGTTTTCTAATCACGTCTATAGCTGGTAGTATATCTATGTCCACAGGTAGATTTTTATCGTTATAAGTCAGGTGAATTTTTACATTGATATGAAAACCAGTCATTTTTCCAACAGTAATAGAATTTAGCCAGTCTGGTTTGGAACCTAAAAATTTATTCTTTGGATTGGTCAGGTACCGTTTTATATCGTTTAAAATGGTTGGTTTGGCTTTCTTCAATTCTTCCATAGTCTTGTAATCGTTTATAAACATCACCATGTCAGCATCGGCACTGTCTTGTACTGCTGTACCTTTACCCAAAGAACCACTCTACAACATATTAAAGGCCCAGTTTTCAGATTAAAATGCAAATAGACTTTTAGACCAGATATAAGGAGAGAAAAAAAGCTAACAGTAATTAAGACTAATGGCCGCCGCCTCAATTTCAAAATAAATATGACAATTAATTAATTACTTGCCCAATTATCTTTTTTTTAAATCATCGAACAACTTAATTGCTTGCCACTCAGCTTAGTATGAACAGAAAAAGGCTGATTAGCGAGATTAGTCATGCGGTATTAGTGCAATGAACCAAAATACCGAGTTAGCTCAACCTCCACACCATCGTCATTCAGATTCCGTACCCTTGTTTAACCTAAATAGGAATTGTAGATGGTGGAATTCGGTTCTGATGAACATTTAAAGTTTGAACATTTACCTAAATTATAAGCCGAGTTATACTTTTCAAAAGTTTCAAATAACCAAATTGCTTATCTCTACTTTAATTATCGAGCTTCAAGGTATCGATGTAATTAATGAACTATATTATACATACACCAGTCTCAACCAATAAGAATTTTTTATAAATTTAACAGATTTCTTTAATCAAGCTGCAGTGACGTATTATTACAGCCTACGATATTTAATTGATTCTTTTCAAGTTATATGTGAAGCGTTGTGGCCATTAGAGAGAGGTAATGGGGTTTAACGTCCATTTGACACAAACTTGTTCATTTCGGGAATAACATATGGTTTGATTTCATTTCAATAATTCGCTTTTGCATAGGTGTCTTTAACAGTGGGAGGAAACCAGGGGACCCGGAGAAAACCCACTGGGTTGGAAAGGCGATCCTACTCCTTATCACCTGCAACCGGGGATTCGAAACCACGCCAGTTGACTCAATGGCAGGCTCTATGATACAGCACACAGGTGCTAATCATTCGGCCATCCAAGAGGAAGAACCATTTTGATATTCCGCATTCTGCGGCTTTCGATTCCAGCGGTATTTCCCCTTTACATGTAGTAAACGTCCAAATTTTCCTTTCGTATAAGCTGCTGGTTTGGGAGATAACTGGTGTCAATTTGACCAAATCGCGTAGATAGTCTAGTAATTATTAATGGAATTCGAAGTGGTCCTTGCTCAAATCGGTCCCTGGTGTAGGGACAAATACTGACATGGATAAATCTGTGAAGTAGTTTAATGGGTACCTTGACAACCTCTGACACACTATAGCCGGGCATAACATGTAGATACTGGACCAACTTATCCACAGCATTGTTCATACGTTTTCTAAACTCATCTGGTGGCCTAACAACACGGTCTATAAACTTTTCTAAACTTTCACCATCTCTATGACCAGGTAGATATCTACTTACGTTACTACTAGCCTGCAAAACGAAAACAAGACCAATCTAAATATGTTACAATTAATCTAATCTTATATGGCAACCTTGGCCTTTCAGATGATGAAAATGTAATACCCCACGATTAGACTCCATGAAATCTATATATATGTTTATAACTCACTGTCTATACATAGTATGTCCACAATTGTTTTTGTAAACATAAGATAACGTATATAGGCCTTTGCCTGTTGTTCATTTCAGTTCAGTTAATTTAATAAAGAGAGAGAGAGAGAAAAATGTGGTTTAAAGTCCACTCGATACAAACTAAGTCATTTCGGGACTAACACATGGTTTCATTTTTTATTTCAATAATTCGCTTGTGCGTAGGGGTCTTTACCAGTGCATTGAGGAAACCGGAGCACCCGGAGAAAACACCCAGAGGTTGGGCAGGCGACCCTTCTCCTTGTCACATACAACCGGGGATTCGAAACCACGTCATTTGACTCAATGACAGGCTTACATAGCAACATGGGTGAATTGACCGTTAAGCAAAAAAAAAGCACGTGCTTAGTGCACCATGGGAAGGGGGCACCACACAATTTCTGCTTTCTTAAAAGACGAATTCAAAGTAATCTAAACATTAACAACTTTTAATTAGTTTTTCATTTTAATTTGTCTTTTCTTACTGTTACATTCTTTGTCGCACAGACCTGTAGTCAGCTTGCTGGCTGTGGAAGTGCAGTGAACTTGTTAGGAGTGTCCGGAAGCTTCTTATACTCCGAACGGAGAGTGGAACATTTTGAAAATTGGACGGAAACAAACACGTTTTTCATCCCAGAAAATCGTTCTCTAGTAAACTTTGAACAATGAACATAGTGACAAGACAGTCGTCGCACTTGATTTCAGTTTGTAGAACAGACATGTCGACTGATTACGGGTATTTGACGATAGACAGGTCACACCCCTATCAAGTATATGCATGTCCAGCACAGTGTGCACATCCTGTTTGCTTTATTTCAACTACCAGATACTCGACTGGTTGGTATTTTATTCACAATCAACTTACTAGAAAATACAATTAGTGTGTCTGATCAGGTACTTGTGGCGTCATCCTTGTTTATTTACCATACGTTCAGTTTTGTATTTGTATAGTTAAAATAAAAAATAACAAAAATAGGTTGCCAGGCAACGAAACATACGCCCACACAGCAGCCAAATCGTCCGGGCAGTCAACAAGAGTTGTCGCATATTAAGGAATTATCAGAAAATCATTAGAATTTGTTTGGTTTTTATAATCAAACGTTTTTTTTTAAATCAGATAATAATTGTGGCCTCCAGAGGCACCACAAGCTAAAAAGGGTGATTTTCGTACAATCAGGGGACATAATTCAGGAAGTAATGACCCGGTGGGCGCAAATATCGAAAGGAACCAAGATCTTTGGGTTATAAACATACCTGTCAAGTTTCATCAAAATCGATTCAAAATTGTGACCTTTATAGGGTCCACAACCTTGATATAACATATTTTCACACTATTCGTGTACAAACGGCGGCCATTTTGTCCGTCAATTCTAGTCCGATTTTCACGAAATTCAAACTCTCTCTTCATTACCATGTAACGGTGATATAGTCAAACGTTTTTTTTAAATCGGATAATAATTTTGACCTCCAGAGGGACAATCCAGGGACATAATTCAGGAAGTTATGATCCAATGGGCGCAAATATCGAAAGTAACCAAGATCTTTGGGTTATAAACATACATGTCAAGTTTCATCAAAATCGGTTCAAAACTGTGACCTCTATAGGGTCCACAACCTTTATATAACATATTTTCACAATATTCACGTACAAACGGCGGCCATTTTGTCCGTCAATTTTGGTCCGATTTTCACAAAATTCATACTCAACCTTCATAACCATGTAATGGTGATATAATCAAACGTTTTTTTTAAATCGGATAACAATTTTGACCTCCAGAGGGACCACAAGCTAAAAAGGGCGATTTTTTGGACAATCAGGGGCCATCATTCAGGAAGTTACGATCCGATGGTCGCAAATATCGAAAGGAACCAAGATCTTTGGGTTATAAACATACATGTCAAGTTTCATCAAAATTGGTTCAAAATTGTGACCTCTATAAGGTCCACAACCTTGATATAACATATTTTCACACGAAATTCGAACTCAACCTTCATAACCATCGAACGGTGATATAATCAAAAAACTTTTTAAATCGGATAACAATTTTGTCCTCCAGAGGGACCACAAGCTAAAAAGGGCGATTTTTCGGACAATCAGGGGCCATAATTCAGGAAGTTACGATCCGATTGGCGCAAATATCGAAAGGAACCAAGATCTTTGGGTTATAAACATGCATTTAAAGTTTCATCCAAATCGGTTCAAAATTGTGTCCTCTACACTGTTCACAACCTTGATATAACATATTTTCACACTATTCACGTACAAATGGCGGCCATTTTGTCCGTCAATTTTGGTCCGATTTTCACGAAATTCGAACTCAACCTTCATAACTATCGAATGGTGATATAATCAAACGGTTTTTTAAATCGGATAACAATTTTGTCCTCCAGAGGGACCACAAGCTAAAAAGGGCGATTTTTCGGACAATCAGGGGCCATAATTCAGGACGTTACGATCTGATTGGCGCAAATATCGAAAGGAACCAAGATCTTTGGGTTATAAACATGCATTTCAAGTTTCATCCAAATCGGTTCAAAATTGTGACCTCTACACTGTTCACAAGCTAAAAAAACATGATTTTTCGTACAATCAGGGGCCATAACCCATGAAGTTACAGTCCGATACATGCCAATATCGAAAGGAACCGAGATCTTAGGGTGATAAACCTATGTTTTAAGTTTCATTGAAATCGGATAAAAATTGTGACCTGTAGACTGTTCACAAACAATTGTGGACGGACGTCCGGACGGACGGACGGACGGACGGACGAACAGGGGCGACGACAATATACGTCCACATAAAAATGTGGGCGTATAAAAATAATAACAAACAGTTGGCAGATTTTTATTATTTATTTTTATCAAAGTGCAGTAGTTTACATGTTTTTGAATTCTGGTTAAGAGGATCCACAGATCCGTGTATGCCTATGTTTAGGTCCAATGTTTTCGAATTGATTTCAGGCGAGATAGAGAGAGAGGGGAGAGAGAGGGGGAGAGAGAGAGAGAGATAGATATTAACGTCCACTCGACACAAACTAGATCATTTCGGGACTAACATATGGTTTAATTTCATTTCAATAATTCGCCTGCGCGTAGGGGTCTTTTTAGCAGAGGGAGGAAACCGGAGGACCCAGAGAAAATCCTGCAATTACATCATCGATAAAATCATTAAATATTTTATGTTGGGACATGTGACCGTACAGCCGGTGATTCGATCTAAACCACGCTAGTTGACTCAATGACAGGCTTCGTGATAAAGCACGCACGCATGTGCTAACCTTTCGGCCATCCAACCCCCCATGTCACGTGAGAGAGCAAAATTAATGTGGTCAGTTCACTGATCTATGGGTCAGTTACGTACATTATTATTGTAAGCAAGTCTTCATAAATAAACAATTTATAGATTTTGATTAAATCGATGGTGGTTTACGGCTTTCAATATGTGTAAAGGTACATACTGTCTTGTTCGTACCGGTACCAGCAAACCGACAACTACAGAACCCATTCAACGAATAATACTAATTATCGTAGTGATCCATTGTGAACAGCGAGTAGGATTAGGCAGATTAACATCGTTCTTTCGTTCGTGCGATTTTACGTCCGTTTCCGCCTTGAGTGATATCAGACTATCGGATTATCATCGCTGTTTTTCAATTATTGTGTTCTGATTTATTGGTTTCATTATGTATAACAATAGTTATTAAACTAAGTCGGAGAGATTTCGAAATCGCCCAAACGGCGCGGCGGACTGATTACCACGCGGCAACGTATTCTACGCAAAATTTTACTATAGAAAGGTTGGATCTGGTTTCGACCGCATGCATTTCACAGAAACCCCACTGCCACCCCCACCTAGAGCTGGGCGATATTCCAGTATTTCGATATAATACCGTCACAGAAATGAAAACCGTGAAAAATACCGTCTTCAGAAAAATATCGATAAACCGATATTTAACATAAATATTGAACAAAATGTTTTCTTTTTTATGTTATTTTATTGCCTAATGTTATAAACTCCCGAGCTTTGTTTACTTAGGTCATGTGACTTCGTGTCTACCTTTCCACCCGGGTACCCGTTAGAATTATCCCTGTTTCTGTTCAATTTATATACATGTACATCTTGACTAATTGTGAAGACCGATACTTTGATTTTCGTAAGAAATCATTGATTTTAAGATTGAATTAAATTTTAATAAAGCAGAAATATAAATAATGCCAATTACATTTAGAGTTTCGGTAGACTGATTATCATTCAGCGTCGGACGTGTCATGGCGGTCGCGATCCAGGAAAATTTTTTTTGACGAAATCAATGGACACTTTTTGACATAGTACTTATGTTTTATAGTTTGATTTAGTATCCCTATCTTGAATAATGCATTTTCAAGAAGGTATACTCTTGAATGGGAAAGAACGAGTTTGCAAGGGTAAACAAAGTCCAATCGTACCCGTAGCTAGAAAGTATAAGAATATGCACGGCCGAAACGAAAGAACACATGCTGTTTTATGTTGTTTGGGCATCTTTCATTTGAAATATTTTTAATTTTAATGAGATATTATAATTAATATTTTGAATATTAAATTGTAATAAACAACAACTTTAGCAAGTTTCCATGGCTATAGATCAGTGTTTGAACCAGCTCGAATTAATGTTTTGTTAATTTAGTACTGTTTGCTAAAAATAATATTGACCAGAAATAATAATATTGAGGGGTATTTCCAACTTTTCATGCATGTTTATTTACATTTAAAAAGTGATAAACTGAAAGTATTGACCTTTTTATAAAATATCGCGATATAGTGATTATATCCCGATATTTTTTGAAAATATCGCGATATCTGTTTCTAGGTATATCGCCCAGCTCTACCCCCACCCCCGCTTCCCAAAGTAACTCTCCGGTCGATTATGCTAGGTCCCCACTGTTGTCATGGATGCGTTACGATAGGATTGCCCCTATTGAGTCCACGTAAAGATACCTGATCTATATAATCAGTGGTTATAATACGTTTCGATACAATAAACACGATTGCTATGACTATGCTCTTTCTACGACTGGCCTCAATATATGCTAAGATTTGATTGGATCACCACGATGACACGATTTCAATCCTGATAATGGGAACCTAGCATTATAAAAGACCGAAATTGAACAATATATAGCGGTATAGTATTGTTAAATAATTGGGTAACATAAGAGGAAGAATGAATACTTTAGTAACGTACACTTACCATTATTATATACACTCCTAATATTACCAAATTCTCTTGCACACAAAGCAATCAGGCTCCGTGATAATTCTTTGAAAATATTTACAGCTGTAATCAATTCTGAGAAATGCTGCAGACGACACCAATGTTTATCAAAGGTCCACAACAGCTAATCATGTGACCGTACGTGTGACTAGCGAACCCGATTTTTAACACCTTAATAGGAATACGTTCGAGAAAAAGAATACGAAGTGAACTGTACAAAGACTATAAAAGTATTAATGCGATTTAATTATTCTTAAAATATCAACAATGAATAAGCTACTTGTGGCGATAAAAGGAAGATACGTGCATATCTGAATATATAGTCTACATTAGCTGCGGAGCCTATATTATATATTTTTAGACTTGAAGTTGGGCGAGGCCATGTCTATTAATAGAATTGTTTAGGGGAAAATGACATAAATCCAAATTGCACAGGTGTTGGAATACCCTGAATTTTTATATATAAAAAAATAATGATTTCGAAATTTGTAACTTAGGAAAATATAAAGCGACATATATCAATCAGAACCGTGCAGCTATAAAGTAAACTATGGGCTATACATGGAAGGGCCATACCAGAGTGGACTAACCCTCATTGACATCTTTTCGAGGAAATTGACATCAAAGTTTATCGATGAATAACATATTAGTCTCTTATCATCCAAACAAATATTCTACGAATATTAGTCTGGATGGGTCCTCAAAATTTGACAGAAAGTCGGTCACTGTCTGGATTATCCAGTCTGAATCTATCAAAACATCTCGCTTGTCAACAATGACACTCTCTAAAATTTTGTTTTATAGTTTTTAATTGAAATGGTAATTTTCTCTCGTCATGAATCAAACGTATGGCTTCTCACAATCTCCTTAATCACGATTCATGCTGCTGTATGCAATTTTATATACTTCCTCATACAGTATTCAACAACAACACTCGATGACATGAGATTTCTCCGATATTAAATAGATTAAAACGGTTCAGCGATACTTTGATTTAATCAAATATGGAGGACTGAAACTTAGCTTCGATCAACCCGTACAGTGGTTGAAATTGTTGAACACGTCTGTCAAACCTTCAAAGGCTAATATCTTCGCTTGCAATAGAGTAATTTGAATGAAATTTTCAAATTATTCATTTTACATTATCTACTTTTGAACTATTATAGCAAGAATAGCTAGTTCTTTATCTAAATCTTATATAATGTATCTTCAATGAAAATGTATATAATAATAACATCATTTATATAGTGGAGAATGGTTTCTAATCTGCTTTTCAGATTTTTATATCCACAGAATCGGGCCCGTCGCCAGCTCATAAAATTGGGGTGGGGGTCTACGGAATTTTTTGGAGGGGCTGAGGATGTGGCCGGCTAAGAATACTCCTAAGAAATCATCAATTTTTTTTAATTTTTTTTTTTTGGGGGGGGGGGGCTAAGCTGCACAGAATACATGTATTTACACACAGATCAGGTCTTGTGTGCATATACACTGTACAAAATTAAAAGATATATATATATACCAGTAAAGAAAAGTACATATAAGAGAAAAACAAACAGTTAACTAAATAAAATGGTTCCAGTAAAATGAATAAGAAATGAAATGGAGTTAAACGTCGTCATGCTGTTCTGCCCTTACACATGTACTGGACTATATGAAGACGGGCATACGCTATACAGTGCAGCCCCGGATACAGAGGGGGGCGCACCCGGTGCACGCCCCCTCTATATTTTGCGGTGGCGAACAATTTTTAGCTCCATATATTCTCGCGGGAAAGGAGAACAAACACAGTTTAGGTGGTTGGAAATCGTAATTTACAGTTCTAGTATGAAATTAGTCCTTGTGGGCATTTTTGTCCACTCAAAAATCATGGGTCGGGCTTCGCACTCCCAACTTGGTGCAGCACGCCCCCCCCCCCCTTTCTGAAAATCCTGGATCCGCCCATGCAGTGTACTATGAAGAAAATTTTGCCCGGGCACAGCACTATGGCCTACTCTCATATCAAATTCCAACTGCCAAGAGATCTTTCTACATGCACACCAATTTTACAGAGGACTTCGGTTTTTCGTCACATTCGAACGACTAGACAGCAGTCCTTGTACCTTGTCAGCCCCTCCGCCTGCACCACTGACAAGGAGAAACCACGTCTGAATTGAATTAGAATAAAAAAAGTAAAATAAAAATATATATGTCAGCTTAAAATAACTAAATATGATATGAAAATATATCGACATGTACAGTGCATTTAAGTAAAACATATGTAATGTAAAAACCGCTTACAAAAATACATATGTATACAGGTTTAGGCCTACTAATAAAAATCACATAATTTCATCAATATGTGCAAACATTGCTTCAACGTATGAAACTCTCCCCATTGATATTGCAACCGTTAATTCAACCTGTCAACAGTTTTCAGTTTCGAAGCGTATTTGCTTTCAACGTAAGTCCCCACAGCGGAAATGTGCACTGCGCGGGCGCAAGAGATTTTAACTAAAATCTATTAAAATCGCATTTTAAGTTACAATCAATCTTCGTGAAACGTATAAAATTTAAAATTTCATTTTGATTTTAGTTAAAATCTATTTTAGTGATTTTAGCTTAAGTTTTTGTGAAACAGGGCCCTGCTTGCATCCGCAGTGAAAATATCGTTTGGTTCTTGATCTCTATAGTCAACCTAAACCTGTCATTTGTTACAGTAGAGTTTAACAATAACAAGAAGGGCATAAATTTCCGCAGCTACAGTAAGGCAACCAGGGGGGATGCGCCAGAATATGCCCCCTATATTTCTTATAAAGTACTGCACATGGTATTTCACCTCAATGGTGACAGTCTGAGGTGACAGTCTTTACCATAGTGGTCTTCTGTCTTGGTCTGATAGTCCTTGGTCTGAGTTGTCATGCATTTAGGAATAGGAGAATATTATCTTCATCAACTTCCATTTGCAATAAAATGGGAAAATGTTAAGATATGATCCCAGACCTATTATTCTCTTTCTTATTTCACTGGTAAAATATTAGCTGCTCTAGACATAACTTTATTCATACACTGCTGTTGTTTTTGTTTTTTTACGTTGGTAACGTACGTACGTGGAATGTGAGAAGTCTGTATAATCGTATTGTTAGTATATCCCAATGAGAGTCTTGTCTGCACATTCCTAGAACTAAAATTCTTTGTCCAACAAATCAATATAGCATTTTGTCTCCTGTACAAGCCTGCCGTTTCCTTCTACTTTGATCCACTGGTTAGCACATACCCTAAATTTTCCCAGTTTCTCGCAGTAAGCGGTTTTAGATCGGTGTTTTTAAACAAAATCTACACGGAGTATACAGCTCTAGTCATTCTTGCGCTTTTTTACTATCGAAACGTAAACATACCGGTGACCTGTCACTTCACGACCCGTTGACCTTTCGTTGCGTTTGTCTGATTGGCGAGCTATGTCACGTGATCTATTAAAACCAAATCACCGCGAAATTCAAATACCATCGCACATTGATAAGTAAGCCCATATTTATTTTACGTTTTCTGTCAAATGTCAAAGAATTGATAAAAGAAAAGTTGTGTGGAAATACAAGTAATACTAGAAGAATTAGATGATGTAGTTTGTTTTCCGCCTTAAAATGGTCGGGATGGAGAAACAGAAGCAAGCTTGCTAGAAATTTCACACCACGGCCTATTAGGCGTACGAGCTGCCCCCCCCCCCTAATTTTTCGGGCAGACGGGTAAGGTGAAAAAAACATTATTTCATCTACTTGGCAAAATATTAGGGGCTGAAATAGCAGGAAAACGCGGTTGCGGCCGTCAAATATTCCACTTCTTCGCCTCTCGAGCATTTCTAGTTTTGCTTCCTTTACTGTTATCAAGCATTAATATAACACTTATTTTACATTTATTTTAATTAAATACTACAAATTTGTACTGAGTTAACAAGGGATTAAAAAGATTTGTCTGGAGCCACTCTACTTTGTGCGACATTTTTCGGCCATCGATTTTTATTTGTGAATGCAGCTGCATCATTCTGATTGGATGATTGAAATTCAGAGTGGGATTTCGGTTACAATACCATTGGATACTTTTGGAGTTTTTCAAAATTTTCTCCGGGAGAGTAAGACCCCCAAACCCAACTACGATGATTGCCTGTTTGGAATTCGCGTCAGCCAGGTAGGCAAAATTGGACCAAATTGAAGTTGCTGTATTTACAGGCTGGAATAGCAGGAAAACGCGTTTGCGGCAGTTAAAATTTCAAAATTTTCTCCCAACAGTCCCAACTTCCTGGAATTCGAGTCAGCCACCTTAATTAGACTATATTAGACCACTTTGAAGTTGCTTTATTCAAAGGGCTGAAATGGCAGAAAAACCTGTTTGCAGCCGTCAAATATTTCAAATTTTCTTTTGAAGACCGGTGCCGGGGAAGACTGGTGCCGCATTTCGGGTTCTGCCCCCCTAACTGCCACCGAGCCCGTACGCCTTTGATGATTAAAAATTCTGTAATTCACCAGGATCTGTGATATTTTGAAATCCCATATGTCATACCATGTTCAATAAAAAAAACTGGAACTGTATTTTATTAGGTTCCTGAAATTTTGGGAGAAATGTGTCCTATATACCATTTTTGTGGCTCTAACCCACGAACACATAAGTACGCCAAGAGGTTGCCATGTAAGATACGCTGATATTTTGCAAGAGATGGACAAAGGGGTGAAATGAAATGAAATGGGGTTTAACGTCCTACTGTTCTGCTCCGAACTGGACTAATGAAGACGGGTATACGCCATACAGTGTGCTATGAGGGGCATTTTACCCGAACAGCGGCAATGCGGCCTACTTATATATCGAATTCCAATTGTCAAGCGATCTTTTACGGGTCATTCGAACATCTATACAGCTGTCCTTGCATCACTGACAAAAGGGAGCGACGCCGGAAAATCTGGATGAACTTTCTCGGCCAATGCAGGAATCGAACATCCGACATCCAGACTATCGAGCCAGCGTCTTACCTACTTAGCCACCGTGATCAACATGGGCAGAGAAAGGCTAAAGAAAACGGTGATTTTTCAGGGGTCATAATCTAGGATGTTACGGTCCGAAATGGAACAATGTCAAGAGAAACCAAGAGCTTTGGTATATAAACATATATTTTAGGTTTCATCAAAATCGGAAAAAAATTGTGACATCTAGAAGAGTTCATAAGCTAAAAACGTGACCTTTCGTACAATCAGGGACCATAATCCAGAAAGGTACGATGTGATAAGCGCAAATATGTACAAAAACTTGTTCTCTGACCATTTCTTGCAAAATGTTGACCTATCTTGTACGGCAGCCACTTTTTAAATGGGTAACAATGTTCTATCGCTCACAATAAATATACATTTACGCAAGAATCTTTACTGGCTCAGAAGCAAAGGAAGGTTTTTTTATAAAGCTATACATTCGAACGACTAGACAGCTGTTCTTGTCAGGCCCTCCGTCCTGCATCAATAAACTTAAAATAGAAAATCAGATAAATATGAAGTCATTTACGTCACTACTACCATCTTCATCTTCACCAATCGGACCATTGTTGACACCAGAGTCAACTGGTGGTACAAATTGCATCTAACCCTTTAGGTTTTTTAGTTTGGTCGGTTATATGGGAACTTGATTTGTGGGCCTATACAGAGAAGAGCAAGCATTCTGCATTGGATGAACGTTGCTATTTGGATATATTCATTATGGCCGACGGGACGTCTTCTTGTAAGTTGTACTTAAAGGGGCATTATTGAAGATTAGATGAAGAACTGGAAGTTGTCACCAAAACAGTTAAAAACTAGATAATGTAATTGGAATATGAATATGATGAAAATTTCATTCAACTTACTCCACTTTGAATCGAGATATTAGTCTCGATGAACATAACAAAAACATCGTCTCGATTATCCATTTTTTCACCACTGACAAGCGTGATAATAAGAAGTAAGGTTACGGTAATTCTATGTTCAATTGTAAAACACAATACATGCCACAGTGCTCCAGATTCCTGTAAATACGCAGCGGTTTAAAAATGAAGGCCAATAACCTATAATACGAAAAAGTTTTATTGCATATTTACTTAACTTCCAGCGTCCTATTTCCGCTTCTGGGGAAGTAAAACTTGTAAGTTCATGAATAATTTGTTTTTAATATAACAAAAACAAATGTAAACGATGCATTATAAGGATTACGGTATGAATAAATCAAAGTAGACAGCAGCTGTTTTAAATAGTTTTTAAGCCATGTACATGTATTTGAAGTGAAAACTTTGTTCAGTGGTTGTGGTCTAATGTGGAAGACGCCGAAATATGACATTCCACGACGAGGGAAAGCAAACTGAAGATACTATCCGAGTATCAGTTTTGATTTAATTGTTCTATTCACTGCCCGTCAGGGACCACAATTCTGTGTTGAAAAAAGTTAATATATTCATCATTTATGCAGATTTTCTGGTAACTTCTGCGGATTCAGTTATGACTGATAACATGCTACAATATTGTATTAGATGATAGTAACATTATGGGCCATTTGTAATTGCAGGTATTTTACAATGTAAATAGGCGTATCTAGTCTATAGCATTGAAGTTAGTGGGCTGTACAGAGAATTGCCCGTCTCATTCCAATTTAATAGAGTTTCCTCCCCTTACTCTTTAGATTGCGGAGATGTCTAACTGACCTTTCTCACGTTTATCATCAGAATAATATAAATATTCAAATTATCTAGATTCATAGTTGATTGTTATGGTGGATGACATACGAACACGATTTCGCGGGGATTTGATTGAAGTGTAAAATTTAAAGGCATTCTACTGACAGGAAGATTTTCAATCAAGAAATATTCATTTTGGGCTATATTTTGATGAGATGGGTAGTTTATGTAGTAGAAGATTCACAATTTTCTATATAAGAACTGGATTCATGTACTTAGTGATGCAGTCGTCTCGAAATTTCAACTCGTAATATCTCGTAAAATCCTTCTCGGACTGTAATACTAATAGTCTATACAGTTCTGGAATAAAAGTGCGCAATAAAAACACCAGAAACTATTTTTAAAATCTACAAGTGAACCTGATTCTGACACATGATCCATAAACATGGCTAATATTTACGTGGTTACATGTCGTAATAATCATCGGTGCCCTGGCAATTATTATCTGGTTGCTGAGATCCTGGTAATAGGCTGGTAGGAGACACCCCAAACTGGGAAAAACCCGAAACAGATTAGTATTGCTTTTTTTGTGAGAAGGCATGTATACGTACATAGTACCACAAGAAAAATGTCTACCGCAATCTGCCTTGGGCAATTGTTTATGGGCGATTTAGTTTTGGTATCCGACCTCAAAATGTATGATCCTTGTAAAACCGTCCTATTTAAGTTGGCCTGAACTATCCTGAAATGTATCAATAAAATGTAACCATACACCCACTCAACAACAAGATTTTTAATGTATTGAATACATAATATTATTAGCGCAACTACTAAGATCCACCATGTGTGGTAAGATGAACTGACATGAAGGTTTTGAGCGATTGTTGTTTCTTTAGACAATTACATTGAGAAAGGGAAGACTGCTGTCTCTTAATTTCACTATGTTGTGTGTTTATATTGTCTAATAAGAAGAGGGCGTCGTGACAAAGTCGACAACATCGTAGGAGACGAGCTTAAATTGATATCACCACAGAGGTCTCTTTGTCCACGGTGGGGCGGGGGAATGGGCGAATGAGTAGCATGTGCACGCTTAATCATAAGGTCTGTCACTGAGTCAACTGGCGTGGTTTCGCTTCCCCATTTGTACGTGACAAGGAGTAGGGTCGTCTGTCCCAACATAAAATATTTAATGATTTTATCGATGATCTAATAGCAGGAAAATATTTGTGAAGCACAAATATATTCTCAATATACCGAAAACAATTGACGAAAAGTTAGAAAAATGAATGTTCGAAGTCGAATGCGTACGAAAACCGGAAAGTCTATAACTTTTTCCCCAACGTCTGTAACTTTTGTTTTTATCGCGATCTTAAGATATGGTACATTTGTGTAGTCTCCTGACGCCTACGGAAAAGGAACTTGAACCGAGTGACGATAATAATGTGATAGGGTAAAACCTCAACTATCACGAGTTACCAAAACCTAGTTCGTCAGAGTCACTTAACAGGGGTAAAAGTGTTTCAAAAATAGATGAAATTTGGCCTGAAAATTGCAAAAATCAACCGAAAAGCATCATCGGCCTGTATCTCGAAAACAGTTGATTTCTGTAAATATGAACTCAATCGGCCGACCCCCACCTTCGAACATCTCCATATTATTCCATGTTTTCTCGTGGAATGACTATTTAAGTGAAAAATAGTAATTGTTTGAATGGGCATATGTGGGGGTTTTTCGATCCCACTTAGATGTCCGCGTAGCTAACAATTTATGGTGTAATTGGGGTTTTCACATAGCTAACAATTTATGTTTTAAATTAGAACACCCACATAGTTCACAATTTATGTTGTTTATGGAATGTTCAAAGTCAAAGCAATATATTTTGTATTTGGGGTGTTCCAGTGGACGTACAGACACGCCATTTTTTCCAGTGAAAATAAATTCTGTCCTATTTTACATTGTACATAACAGACAGGACGCCTGATCTCCTATAATATAGTATCATTTTATGGATAAACAGTTGAATGAGATTTATATGAATATTAACGACCTTAACGTTATATCCTTCAAGTTATTTTATGATATGTATGTATGTCAAGAGGTTGGGTTTTATTTTTAAAACTTATTTTGTAACTATTTAAACTGAGAAGCCAGTTGAATAGAGTACAAATGGTTGGGATGTGTTGGTCTTCACGAGTCACATAAAAAAAAATCAGTGATTCGTATCGATGTGGGCCGATTTAATGAATATGTGATCTACTTCCTGGTACAAAATCTTTTCACAAGGATTGCAGGGTATAAATATGTATTTTAATTTAGCTACCTACGTGTCGCCCCTGCTCAAGCTTATCATACCACTAGGGGCTGTTGATGACATAAGACAGTTTTAAGGTAGGGTTGATTTAGCTATATTTCATGTAGATATCATTACATCGGTGTATTAACAAATATTATAACATAGGTCTATTATTACTTGGGATCTTCACCGCGTGGCAATAAATCTTTGTTTAATTAGAATCTTCACATAACTGAAAATATCTGAGATTTGAAATAGTTAAAAGTTTCTGATTTATTTGAGATGTTCACGAAGTTTTAAAAAAATGTTTTATTTTGGAATTTACACATAGATAAACATACATTATGCAAGATCTAAATCTGCCTGTTGTAGGTCTTTCTTTATAAACTGAAATGTTATAAAAACTATTAATTAGATATTGATCAACTTATCCAGACCCTCATCAACTCTCGATGTCAAGGATAGCCTGCGATATTTGTTGGATTGTAGTTGATTTTCTTCAAGATTTTCCTTCGTGATTAACCGATTAAATGGATAACCGAGACTACTAGTTTTGTTTTACCGACTTTAGTAATGATGACCGGGGCTAAGCGGAACTTTCATTCGCTTAGTTTTCGCTTCATAGTGGATTAATAAGACTGAAATTTTCTTCAAATTGCCTTTACATTAGCTAGTTTTTAACTGTTATAGTGAGAACTACCAACTCGTTATCTAATCTCCCATAATGTATCTTTAAATAAAAAAAAATCTTTTCTTTTTGAGGTCTTCAGTAAAATTCGACTTTATCAGGGTGCTCACATAAACAGATTTTTATTTGTTTTTTTGTGGAGTACTATACATTCGAAACAACAACCAAAAAGCTTGAATTGGCATAATCTTGATAGCGATAAACCAAAGTTACAAACTTCTTCAAAGTTTAAATCAAATTTCAAGCATAATTGTTATTTTAATTCAACATCCAAACTTTAATAGATATGAAACACCCAAAATCAACTGATCTTTTATAAATTACTAAATAGCAAAATGCCTCACCCGTTTGTCTAAAAAAAATCAATTGGCATAAATTTGTGCATCTTGATATCTTTGAAGTTTGACAAGGTATACACCTCGACTTATCTGTGTTAGTTTCTGAAAGACGTATATTTTATTTTATTATAAATTTAGTTATGTCTTATTACGAGTCCAACCTCGTGGGTTTACTCCCACTGCGAATTATTGAAATAAAATGAAACCATGTGTTAGTGCCCAAATGACCTAGTTTGTGTCGAGTGGAGGTTAAAACCCGTTTTTATCTGTCTGTCTCTCTCTCCCTCTCTCTCCCTCTCTCTCTCTCTCTCTCTCTCTCTCTTATTTTACAAATTGTTGTAACACATCAGATATTTAAATCTAACATGGCGGAGACGATTAACAAAAATCACCCCACTTGATTTAAATTCTATTAGTTGCCTTTTTACTTTTGTGTTTATACTTTACTTTGATCGAAGAATATAACCTGCCAGAAATATACCCATGATATTGTATAGATCCCGGCTAATGTTACATATTGATATGCGACTTGATAAAAGCATGGACAATGTGTGGTGTGAATCGTTTCTATTCAATAACATACATACTAAATATATTCTATGACGTGTTATTCAATATCCATTGCGTCGCTAAATTTATGGTGTGCTTGACTTTCAACGACACTCCGTTAACGCTCTAATAAGGGACGACTCAGTGCACGGGTAAGTTTGAAATAACGATTTTCATATTATATTTTCTTACATAATTTAAGTACAAGACGATATAATTTTCAACATTATAATACAGAACATGTTGATACGTTAGGACTACTCTTTTTTTTAAATCTCAGCGACTTCTCACAGACTTAACTTCTTAAACTTAATGTAAAATATTGTTCAAACAACATCCAATTTTGAAGTGGATATTTAACATGTTAGTGGGCGGTTAAAGGCTCAATACCGCTCCTGTTGTAACTGAATAATATGTCCCAATCTTTATTCTGGTCAACAAATTGTATTATTTTACAATATTAAAATTAATTGATGATACAAATTTCATCTTCATTTAATTTTAAAAATTGGAAAAATTCATCTAATGATTTGAAAAGGTTAACATAAACCTTTTCAAATGTGACTTGGATTTTAAAATATTTTCGAACCCTCTGGACAAGTAAAATAGGATGTAATGGATAATTTACACAACAGGTAGGTCACTTAAACATCTAGTACTTAGAATAAGGCTATTATTTATTTTATGGAGCTGTCAAGCTAGCAAGAGTGTTACTGTCCCTTTAAGAATAACGTCAACATTTTGGGGTTCAATACTCAAGCTTAAAGCGAGTATGACAGATGGACAATAATTGTAATTTAAACATGGTTGTCGCAGGTAACAAACAGTGTTAAGATAATATAACCGAGTGTGTGTTTCAATCTAAACCGATTTTCGTTCAGTCTTTCTTATTCGGCCAAAACAAAAAGTGAACTATACACAGTGTATCACTCACTTTGCTGAAATCAGATTAACATTTCAGCGTTTTATTTTTATCTATAAGGCTTCTAATACGTATTTTGTTTCTTAAAATCACTTAGAGTGCACATGTTAAGATGGGTGACATTACTTTTCGGTACGTATAGCCAATGGTTAATATATCCACTTTACGGCAAGTTTACATCTATCGGATTTAAATTAATTCGGTTATCTTCAATCAAAATTGCAAAAAGAGACCTCCCGTAAAACATACTTTGTCAATTATTAAAAACACTCTTAATGTATTTTGCAAGTAAAGATTCGACTCTAATTTAATTAGCTACGTAAATTTTAGAATAACAGTACCTTGCATAGGCGTACGAGCCGGGAGGGGGGCAGCTGTCCCCCTAACTTTCGGGCAAGCTGACTTTTCGGGCAGGTAAAGTGAGGAAAAAAATTGTTTCATCTACTTGGCAAAATGAAGTGCCCGAAATCTAATAAAACACTAATTTTACGGGCTGGAATAGCATTAAAACGCGTGTGCGATCGTCAAATATTCCAAAATATTTGTCGATTAGTATTTGTGAATGCAGCTGCAACAGTCTAATTGGATGGTTGGAATTCGGAGTGGGATTTCGGTTACAAAACCATTGAATACTTTTGGAGTTACTTACACGGGCTAGAATAGCAGAAAACGCATTTGCGGTAGTGAAATTTTCAAAATTTTCTCCGGGAGGGTGACGCTCCCATACCCCGCGACGATTGATTGGTTTTTTGGAATTCGGGTCAGCAGGTAGGCTTGTATTGGACCAAATTGAAGTTGCTGTATTCACAGGCTGGAATAGCAGGAAGACGCGTTTGCGGCAGTCAAATTTTCCAAAATTTTCCCGTCTTCGTGGACTGTAAACGATTCATTGAAATTCAAGTCAGTCACCTTAATTAAGCTATATTAGACCACTTTGAAGTTGCTTTGTTCACGGGTTGAAATAGCAGGAAAACGTGTTTGCAAAATTTTCTTGAGGGGTAAACCCGAAATTTTTTCGGGCAATTCGGGTTCTGCCCCCCCCCCCCAACTGTCATCGAGTCCGTACGCCTATGACCGCTTGGTTTTATTCCATAGTTGTTCTCGAGACGTAAAACCCGAGCTTATCAACTGGAAAACTTTTAAATGAATTACTCCCAGGAAGAGATCATATTATTTATTCAATGTTCCATTACCAGCTGCTGTGTTTACCAAGATGCGTGACCGTGTATTATTAATATTAACCTTTGATTTAGTTTATTTATATTTTTTCAGCTCATATTTACATTATGTAGGTTTTCATATGCGAACATTTTGATATCTGTTTTGATACAAAAAATAGTACGAAATGTCGCCGCTGGACTGAACAGTTATTGAGATCGGTCGTCTTGCTGGCATCATCTTCTCGGTACTTAAAGATACATTATGGGAGATTAGATAAAAAGTTTACAATTCTCACTATACTATAGTTAAAACCAGATAATGTAAAGCGATTTTGCTGAATCGAGACTTTAGCGATTGAATTCACGGCCTAGCCTCGGTCATCATTAATAAAGTCGGTACGATTAAAACATGCATAGTCTCGATTATTTATATCATGATTAAATCATGAATGAAAGTCTGGCAGCAAATCGGATCCTAATAGGCTTGTGTTGACATCAAGAGTTGATTATGGTCTGTATAAGTTAATTAATGTGCAATTAATAATTGAGAAAATAATTGAGGCCAAAAGAAAGACGTGCAGTCGGCATATTTAGCTCTTGCATAATGCATGTTTAAGATGTGTTTGACTGGGATAAAGCGTAACACCAAGCGCTATTTTCAAACTGAAATGATAATATCTTAAACTTTCAGCAGTAGGTCGTTTCTTTTATACATTTAAAGCTCAAAAGGGTGTGTCACGTAGAAGATAATGAATGTAATTCTATAAAATTAATGACTTTAATAGATCCCTTTATTATCACACATCATGGTTGACGTGCCTTCAATTGACGTACTCGCGATTTTGGAAAAGTTTTGATGAAAACTATCCTGAAATCTTTAAAAACTTAGTTCGGTTCTGATTTTTTTTAAAAAGAAAACTGTTAAAACATATAATATACATGTGTTTGTATAATATTTAATAATTCATAAACGCAGCCGAATAATAATAAGCCTAGTATTATGTACCGTATGGTTTAGCTAATATCATTCGTGATGGGACCACGGTGGTTCGATAAAGGCATAAAGCAAAGAATCACTGCAGATTTCGTCATATGTCAAGAGGTTTAAATGGGGCACGTGATTGGCTTTTAGACCTAACCTGAAGATCCCAGTTTCGATCTTGCTCTCGGCTGAGAAAATTTCTGCTTGATTTTCCGTCGTCAGAGGGCCTGACAAGGAACATCGTTCAGTCCTTCGAAAGGGACAACAAATCGACGTAACCTTACAGCCCTGCAATATTTTGTCGGATTTAAGTTTGTGAAACGTATCATCATTATATTGGAGTTTCACTTGAGAAAATATCCGATTAGTCGCAGCGGGGAAGCTTTAATAATTAAGAAAATTGTGAGGTTGCTGACGTTGCTGACGTTTTCGTGAGACTTGAATTATAAAGAACATAATATGAGAAGTTAGGTGAGGCTTTTGTAAGACATAATTGGTGTTTCAAATAACACGGAGTCACTAACGCGTGAACAGGAACTGACTACATTCTACCTGATCCTGGTTTTAGGATAGTCCGCGAAAATTATGGTATAATAATATTCCAGTAAAATAACTTTAAAGGGCTAAACGACGTCTTTTTTTTCAATAATTTGTTCATGTCTTTATAGATTTTCATTTTTGGTCAGATCCATTTAACTTTTCAGATGAAAGTAGTTACAAATTTATATGAAAAGTTGTGACACTCGTCCAAAGTCATCGCGCCTATAGTATGAGAAATCTGATTTTAATGTAAATGTTAGGGCCAAGGAGACTTCCCGAAGGTGTACACGAGTAGGGAAACACTGTAATATATCAAAATATACAGATAATTTATAATGGTAATCTTATCATTATCTTCGTTCACAAAGTCATTATTAATTCTATTAATTTTTGAATTTAGAATAAGTTGCAGTTATTATTTATTTGGGTTTTGTTTTTTTCAGAATGCACAAAATGAAATTGACCGTGATATAAACATATAGATGCACTAGCTAGACACAGTGTATCTAGGAATGGAAGATCACAGACAGGGGGAACTTTCCCTTCTATCAGACCTTAGTGAACATAATATATTGAATGTTTTGAAGAATAGGCACCATAAAGATAAGATATATGTAAGTAGCTCTTTATTTCATGTCGTTATATGTGTCTTCTTTTTAGTCGGTTGATCCGAGGTGGCTCAGTAAGTATGACGCTGGATCGGTAACTAGGAGGTCTAGAGTTCGCGCCCAGTGTTGTCCAAAAAAAAAGTACTGTGTACGTAAAAGAACCTTTGACATTTGGAAATCGAAATGAGTAGCGCCACAAACCCGCAATGACTCGGCAGATTTGAACATGCCGGATTTCATACAAGACGAAATGAAATGACATGAGGTTTAACGTCCTACTGCAACAACTAGTGTCATGGGGTTGATGTAACATAACAACAAGTAATACCGTCGGCTTGATTTTATACAAGAAGAAGTAAAATCATGACGTTATTTATATATAACAAAAAATAATGTCATGAGGTTGATGTTATATAATATTTCGAATCCCCGGATGTACGTTTACTCCGAGTTCTCCGGTTTCCTCCCACTGCTAAAGACCCTTACGCGCAAGCAAATTATTGAAATAAAATTAAAACCATATGTTAGTCCCGAAATGACCTAGTTTGTGTCGACTAGACGTTAAACCCCATTTCTCTCTCTCTCTCTTTATGTTATACGACAACAAGTAATATTGTACGGTTGGTTTTATATAACAAGAAGCGAAATCGTGAGATTGAATTTAGATATAAATGAGTGTCACGATGTTGACTTTATATACATGTATAACAACAATTAATGCCGTGGGTTTTGGTTTTCTGCACTTACAAAATAATATACAGGGAAAAAATTAATTATATAATATATTGCATCGCGCATGTCAATGTTAATTGGACCGTTTGGTGCAAACTGTAGGACGTTAAACTCCATCTCATTTTATCTTAGATATTTGGGATTGTGGCTTACCTTTGAAGATATCTTAAGTGGTCATTTACGCTCCAGCGGCTTTCTAAACCAAATAAGAATGAATATACACAACAGCAGTATCATCATTCTATGAATTACTTAATCGCAAGAATTTAATTTTTCAATGTGTTATTTGATCATGCATGGTTCCGTGACATTTTGTAAAGTATTAACAAAAAATAATAGTTTTGGTTGTGTATATCGAAGGAGCTAAATCTCTAACATTTGGGACCTAGAAATTGACACAAATGGGTAACAACGCATATAATACTGTAATATGAATGTATATAAACTGATTTACATTCAATCGTTTCCATTTTACATACGCCGTTTGTTTTGGTGCAATGTTTCTAGCCTCCTTCTTCAAGTCTCTTGCTAGAACTGGGCCTGAAAAGGCATTATGGTACACGATTCGTGTACTATTGAGAAAATGTTTATTTTGTTTTAAACATTGGATATCAGAAGCCAATCTTTTCCGGTAAGATCACAACATCAATGTTGATTTAAATTGACCAATAATTTGTGTTTTCAATGTTGAAGATTTTGGATGATACTGAGTTAGAGACTTAGCTAACTAACTAATAAAAAAAAGATGCCCAGATGAAAATATCATTTAGATATCTTTGGATAACAATACCGAAACGTCGTTTATATAAAGCGACTGTTGTCTACAGAACTGAGCAATTCAACAACTGAAGATTTATCAATCATTTCGCAAGTAACTCGCATTGTCCGTTTTCATTAGCACAGATGGAACAGAAAACTAGAACCCCCCTTTCACTGGAATTGATGAATATGACAATATGAAAGTAACAAAAATTGAACGTTGTCTTTAAAAAAAAACCCTTACTGTGAACCTATAACGATAAAAGGACTTCAGAAATTTTAATCCGAAAATTTAATAATTACGAGTAGTTAGACTGTAACATTTTATTTAATGATACATTGTGGGAGATTAGATTAAGGACTGATATTTCTCACTATAATAGTTAAGAACTACATACTGTTGACGGAATTTGGTGAAAAGTTCAGTCAAATTGATCCTCTCTGAATTGAGACTTCAGCGATTGTATTTTCGGCCTAGCCTCGGACATCATTACTAAAGTCGGTACGATAAAATCATAATCTCGATTATTTATATCATGATTTATGATTAAATAGTGAATGAAAGTTGGAAAGCAAATCGGGTCCTAATCCAGTAAATATCGCAGGTTAGTGTTGGCATCGAGGGTTGATTATGGTCTCTATAAGTTAATTAAACGTACTTTATGCAAAAGCTAAAACTGCCTATTGCAGATCTTTCTTTTGACCTGAAATATTATATAAATTATTAATTAGACATTTATTAACAAAACAAGATAATAATCAACTCTGGATGGCATCGGATACTCTTGATTAGAACGGTTCGCCATTTAAAAATAGGTTATGTCTCGAATATACCAGTACCCTGGTTACGCACAACACGGTGCACACATCTTGTTACAACTACAAACACAGATAACAGTAATTTTAATGAAATTTTCAATATTTCTATTTTTGAGTTTTTATAGCAAGAATGGCCAGCTCTTTATCTAAATATTCCATAACATATCTTTAATGTCTAAATTGAGATATAAACAGCGTATCGCTGATAATTTAACGATTCACGGATTCTGTTTAGAATTTGAACTACCGTCCGACCTTTCAAACAATTCAACGGGAGAATTAATTTCTTTTTATTAAGTATAGCCATTTAAAACCGTGCGAATCATGACGTCATTTCTTTTCTTTACCTGGGGCCTATTTTACGAAATTTTAACTAAGATAAGATCCCAATTTTAGTAATTTGATTGGATAATATTAGATTGATTTTAGTGCTCAGCCAATCAAAATTGAAGTATCTACTAAAATTGGATTTTATCTTAAGTTAAAATTTCGTGAAATAGGCCCCAGGTCGTTATCCTATAAAGGTGTAGACTCCTTTATTTTTAACTTGACTTTTATCATTCAATCCACCTAGATTTGAAACCTAATAATGAAACCTAATCTTCCTCGACTAATTTTTAGGTCATCCTGGTTGCTTCGGTTCACCGTTGCTTCGTGCGTCTTTGAACGATGACATCATTTTAAAATGAATAAAAAAAAAACAATTAAATAACACACCCTGAAAATTGTTTTGATATTTTTAAATCCTACAGAAAATTAAGAAAGTTGTTTATATTGGACAAAGATATAGTTAGCTTTCTGGCCGTAAAATAAAATATTCCATGCATGAATTTGGGGAAAGGCAATTTATTAATAACCGTCTGATGAAAATACCCGTAACAGTATGTTAAAAAAAATATATAATTAAAGTTGATTTCAATAATCAGATATAGATTCAAAACATCCAGTTCCAAGTCTGCTTTCTGTTTATACGTTTCATATCTTTTTGTCTGTTTATAGACCAATGTCTATCCTCTCCAAACCCTCGTTCATATATAACACTCTAAAGAAAAAACTTGTTAATACGCTATGTTGTAAATGTGAATTTTGTTGGATTTGTTCTTTCATGTTTTTCAAAATCTTCATTAAGACGAATCTAGGGCCGTATTTTGAGAGTTGATGACTATAATCACTGTTAAGGTCCTAATTGTTTTCTAGCTTCAAATATTATATACATTTTTATTTGGACGGATCATCGACGGCTAGGATATTAATCGGATTAAACAACACTCGTCCCATGTTCGTTAAAATGGAATATGGCCAGTTTAACCGAACTTTCCGGTAATTCTCGACAATCGCCGAAGTCAATTGTATTTATGTCGATATCTTGACAAAACTTCAAGCATCCATAACTTGATAATGACTTGAAAAACCTAATGGAAACGTTGCTCAGTTATTAGCAGTAATTGTGTTCCATAGAATTGGAACCTGTACACTTGTACCTTTGCCAATAATAAAGTAAATTGATTGAAGTTTTCAATATATTCATTTTTTTATATCTATTTTCAACTGTCATGGCGAGAACCGCCAGCTCTTTAACTGATGCATCTTTAATGTGAATAAAATTAAGCTGAGATTGGCGCTCTAATTAATGTTTTATAAACCGATCGTCAAATGAGTCAGGACATTTTTTTAAATGGGTATTTGATATAATTATTATATCGACAGACAGTTACATTATAATGATCCTTGTCTCATACGATGGGTTTGGTTTTATAACAACACAATACAAGGTATTTAAACTTATAGATATAATTAACGTCTAACGCAATGGTGATTTTATATAACAGAACAATACTTTTTTTTACGTGAAATGGGCTTGGGTCTATTCATCACCCTCTGCATTGATATACGTATATTAAAGTATATTATAGCTTGTAGGTCAAAATGTTCAGGTCATAATATATCAAGACACACTCAGGTCTCAACCAGGAAGGTTGAATATATCAAATATCACTAAAGTCAAATTCCTTGAAAAGACGTTTTTCCCATCTCTAAATACGCATTTTTTAAATTTATAACTTGGTTATCAAGTATATGTACAGTATTGTGAAATATCAATTATGATTAGTGAAATCGAATAAGAAATTACAATTATCGAATGAAGACGACCATACGCCATACAGTGTGCTATCAGGGGCATTTTGCTCAGCCAGCGGTACTACGGCCTTCTGTAGCAACATCTTCGTTGCGAATCGACATTGTTTTCAGGTTATAAACAAGGAATATAGAATTAAGATGGCATTATATTGTATTAATCAATGTTTTGGCAAGTTGTGGGATTGAAACATATTCACATATATGTACTTAAAATACTTAAATCAAACTAGCATACATGAGTGACATATGGGTATATAAAAAGAGTTATTGAGCCAAAACAAACTAGTTCTATGTGTCAACAAAGTATATGTGGTTGGAAATTTACCTATTGCGTCATTTGACACACCCAGTTGTGCATGATATCCATGGGTGCTATATCGAATTCCAACTGTCAAGGGATCTTTTATGTGTTCGCCAATGTGTACACGGGACCTTGGTCTATCGTCCCATCCGAACGACTAGACAGCTGTCCTTGTCAGACCATCCGTCCTGCATCACTGACAAAGGAGGAACCACGTCGGAAAATCTGGATGAAGTTTCTCGGCCAATGCAGGGAACGAACACCCGACCTCCAGGCGAGCGTTGCAGCGTCCTATCAAAAAGTTAACCACTGTGATCCCACGTGAAGATATCTACACACACATTTAATGATATGGACTGTTATAGTAACCCTGTTATTGTCTGATTAGTGTAATAAACATTTAAATACTGTAACAAAATATTTTTTATTGTCTGCAAGATATATTATAATGTAAGATTTAAAAACGAGCTGACCGTTTTTGCTATATAGCTCACAAATAGATAATGAATATATTGAAATTACTTTATGCTAAGCAAAGTCATTACTGTTTGAAGTTTTGACAAGAAATATCCGATTATCAAGTACCATTGTTATGATAATAAACGAAGTCTGGATTGTCAGACATTTTTAATAAGTGACGTCCTTTTTAACGTTAATCCAATCAGTATCTCAGTCATCTGATGTTCCAACTATACTAGTTTCTTATGGGCTTAGTATGTGAATACATGTCTAGATAATAATTTATATTACATTTGAAGCCACTAAAAACTACAACAAGAAGATTAAGATCTTGCATAATGCATCTATAAATTCAATAACTAGTGATCAATAGTGGTCTAAATTTCAGATAAACTGTTCGAAACATCCGCCAGTTGCCAATTCCGAACTATTCCACGCAGTAGATAATTGTATGATTTTGATCGTGCCGAATATTAAGTTAGATCTTCGTTGAACGATTTCACAACCCCTAGTTTATTTACATGTATATACTAACAATAGATTGCTGTATAATATGTATATAGACTTGAATAAAGCCTGTCTTAACAAAAGAAGAAATCAAATTGATTATGATCAAAGCGTGGGTTAAAACATCACAGAGTAAGTAAAATAAACTGAAGAACTGCCCAATTTAACCTTGATATTACACTGTTTGTGTTTCATTATCAGAAATAAAATGAGGTTGATCGTTCTATAGTTCAGCTCCGATTCGGCTAATGAAGACGGTGTTTCACTATCCCCCAGAAAGTAAATATAAAAATGAATATAACCAGACTCTAGGCTCTAGAACTTATTAATACTAATGCCGCATGTGTAATAATGTTATGTTGATGTAAATGATTTTATTGTTTCTCTGCACTTTTTAAATTTCGGGATATTTCTGTTACAGTTACGTCATATCTGTAATCTATTTTAACTCCATGGTCATTCTAAAACTAAATTATATCATTTTCTCTACGTAGTTTGGGATCAGAATTTAAAAATCCGTCTTTAGAGAATGTTCTTTTTGATAAGCTACATGGATTATCGTGAAGTAATTAAACTGAACCTTTAACGTTTTTTTTATCGAGTAAAATCATGTTCCCTTTAAATTTATAATTTATACGCATTTATGACGTATCGCTCAATACTCCTTAAAAATATCCGCTACGCTACCTTCCACTCATTTTCACCGCGCTAATGTAGATTTAGATCCTACATTCTGGAATAAAATACCACCCTCCCCTCCCACACCCACCCGCCCCTCTCCCTTAGCTTAGCAATACCATACCATATTGATTGAGGTCCTTAGACAATTTAGACAACCCTTGTCTCTTTATATGGCTTACATAACATTTTCTAATATAACACAAATACAAGAATGCACATATTATTATTACTAGTCAATAATGAAAATATGGCATGCTTACAGAATAGATTTGTTTAATATATAGTGTTCTTGAATATGTCAACCCACCACTTATACCAGTACGTTTTATTAATAATAACGCCACCAATACTTACAACAACAAAGAAAGGCATAGTTCAGCTGTTTAAATTATGATATGCACGCCCAATAATGTTTGGGCCCAATTCGTTCCTGATACCTTTAAGAGATCTATGCAATGAAATATGATATTCAATTATTCATATTATGGATTCTCTTGTCAAAAGGTGAATGCTACTCAGTTGTGTGACGGGGTAGCTTCCCGGTTTAGGGATAGTTTTATAAAAAAACCTTGTTGGTATTACATCAGGGCATGTCGGTATATGAATATGAGATTATTGCTGTATATTTATGCAATCCAGCGTACTTTATAAACTGCCTATACTGGGGGACTTGGAGAAAAGCGTGACAAGAACAGTGACCCTTGTTTGTTACACTGAATTCATAGGTTATATAAATCACGGGATGTCAAGTAGCCCTTCTTTTCGATGTCAAGGAAAATGGGCCCTACTTAATTCGACTCTTTTGATATGATAGACCAAACAGCTCTTTATTCTTTGTCCTTAGCTCTTAGTTCTAAATTCATAATCCTTAATTCTTACTTCTTCATTTGTTGTCGTATTTCGACATTTGTGCACTAAAACTAACATTTGTATCTTAAGATCTATATTTGTTTCACAAATCAGACATTTGTCATATCAGATTTGTAAAATGTATTCTAATATAAGATATTTAATTTGTTTAGAAAATCAAAAAAAAAAATAGACTAGATTTACATTTCATCAGAAAAATACAACGAAAAACAAATATCAAACAACAAATCTCAAAATACAAATCTCAAAAACATTTCTCTAAAAACATTTCTCCAAAAACATTTCTTTAAAAACATTTCTCCAAATACATTTCTCCAAAAACATTTCCCGAAATTCATCTAATCGGAACATTAGAAATCAAACTGGCATACAATAAGTCACCATACAATAAAGAAGAATCGAGCAAGCATACAACAAGTAAAATCGTACAATGACCGTGACTTTGATAAAATCACGTGCGTGTTATGTTTCTATATATAAATATATTGGTTAATATGATCTAGCATTAAATGAAATAAATTGAAAATAGACATATGTCGTTGGATCAATGAAAGAGGACTTTATCTCTTTTAAATTATGTATATATTGTTTATGTCAGAAAATATGTATATATGTCAGAAAATATTTTACAATTGTTAAAATGTATTTGGACCTTCTTGGTGTGCAACCCGATATCTTGTATTTCGTGGTATGGCCGGTATTTTGACGTTAAAGACCCTCCCACCCCTCCTTTGTTAGTGCCAGTCAATTGCGGTTTTTTTGCAAGTTATATAAATTTACATTTTGTAGCAAGCAAAAAACCACACTTTCCAGTAGTATATGAACAAATATCGGGAATTTCTTATTGGGGTCGTTTTTTAAGATTTAAATCCCCACCACCTCCCCTCACTTAATAAATGAAATGAAAGGAAACGGAGTTTAACGTCCTACTATTCGGCTCCGAACTGGGCCGATGAAGACGGGAATAGGCTATACAGTGTGCTATGAGGGAAATTTTGTCCGGTTGACACTACGGTCTACTCTTATATGGAATTCCATCTGTCAAAGTATATTTTACGTGCACTCCAATGTGTACATTTGGCCTTGGTTTTTCGCATCATCCGAACGACTACACAACTGTCCTTGTTAGGCACTTGGTCCTGCATCACTGAGAAGGGGAAATAACGCCGGAAAATCTGTATGAAGTTATTAACTGGCACATTCATGAAAAAATGATTTAGAAGAGATAAAACATTCTTTCGTTTGAGCAAAGGAGGCGGTTTGGATGGTCCAATGAATAGCACGTACACGCTGTACCATAAGGTCTACCATTGAGTCAACTGGCGTGGTTTCGATGTACGTGTCGAGGAGTAGGGACGCCTGTCCAATCTCGTGGGTTTTCTCCGGGGCCCCGGTTTCCTCCCACTGCTACAGGACCCTACGCGCAAGCTAATTATTGAAATAGATTGAACCATGTGTTAGTCCCGAAATGACCTAGTTGTGACGAGCGGCTGTTAAACTCCATTTCTCCCTCTCTTTGAACAAAGAAATATGTAGCTATCAGACAAAGCCTAATATCTGAAAATAGACTACTTTCAATTCATTTTCGTTATCGGTCCGATTAGCCGTCCTACGCATGTGGTTTCACTAGGGAATTGAAATGAAATGGGGTTAAACATCCGTCTGTTTTGCACCTAAACTGGGCTAATGAAAACGGACATACGCCATACAGTGTGCTATGAGGGAAATTTTGCCCGGGCAGCGGCGCTACGGTCTACTCTTATATCAAATTTCAACTGCCAAGGGATCGTATCACAAGCGTCGCGGTCACCGAGCGATTGTTCTTATTGTACATGTGCTTATACTCGATTCTCACTATTGTATGGTGACTTATTGTATGACAGTTTGATTTCTAATGTTCCGGTTCGATGAATTTCGAGAAATGTTTTTGGAGAAATGTTTTTGGAGAAATGTATTTGGAGAAATGTTTTTCGAGAAATGTTTTGCAAGACTTGTATTTGGAGATTTGTATTTTGAAATTGGTTGTTCGATAATTTTGATGAAATTAATGTAAAAATAGACTATTTCTAATAAAAAAATAAATATCTTATATTAAAATACATTTTACAAATCTGATATGACAAATGTCTGATTTGTGAAACAAATATTGATTTTAAGATACAAATGTTAATTTTAGTGTACAAATGTCGAAATACGACAACAAATGAAGAAGTAAGAATTAAGGACTATGAATTTAGAACTAAGAACTAAGAACACTGAATAAAGAGCTGTTTGGTCTTCCATTTTGATAAACATTGCCGTCTTGCTATACTTTGCAGTTAGAATTCAAAGAAGTGTAGATGGGAACGTTGCTATCCGGACAAAGCCTATCAAGACAATTCCAATCTGTTTGAATATGTCATAGAGCAACAGCCCTCTCACATTCCTAAGTCTAGATGCATGTTCCAGAATAGTAAAATACCTGCCCCGTGTACGACACTCGAAACAACTTGTAGCTTCGAAACACTTAATGGCAATATGTTATCTAGGCTACAACGACCATTGGCTTATTCTAGATCGTGTCTGCAATATCGCCACCGTGGAAGCAGCCGTACCAATGTACTACTACATTCCGAATTTTAAATACATGCACATGATAAAATATGTAATTAGAGCCAGAAGACCTCCAGGACAAATAGTGTCAAGTAAAGGTTATCCTTTTTCGAGAAAGAAGCTATTCTTCCTCGAAAAAAGATAACCATAATAGACATCACATAATGATAATCTTTAATTCGTTTGCTCGTTAATAGTCATGGGAGAAAACCAGAAAACCCCCAATGACGCACAGACTTGAGCACTCGGCAATCCTCGACAGATTTCGGAACCTACATCTAGTCTCGGCCGTATGACGAATTCCGCCATATTGGAACTACTTTAAAGGTCTTGGATGAAACATGGCGGCGCCCATAGTGTCTTGTTTGTTTGTAATAGCGTCAAGTTTTCCTGTTAAAGTAAACCGGTGGCCGCATCGCAAATATATGGGCGTAGGTACATATCACTTACTGTCATACAGTCGAGACTAGATGTAGGTTCCGGAACGTTCCGGAATCTGTCGAGATATGCCGAGTGAGACTTGAAATGGAAACAACGCACTTGACTCAAATTGCAAACCTGAACTAAAGCGAGCGGATTAGATCGCTTTGCCACCCCACCGAACATGCTGAATGGAGATATTCATCTTCAATCGACATGAAAACGCGATAGATACCACATTTTATAACACATTTTCTTTCCAATTTTCTGCTAACATGATAAAGATCAGATTTCTTAACGGCACCAGATTTTGTCAACATACAAATTTTCTTTCAGATGTCGGATGAACTGAGTCTCGAAATAATATATTATGTGTTAGTGGACATCAAACCCCGTTTCTCTATCTTTATATCTCTCATGTAAAATGTAATCAATATCTAACAAAGTTTAATCGATGTCGGGTGGTAAATATCCACTTTGAAGACATGAAGCTATAAAGTTGAGCTTATATTTTGAAGTAGTTAGAGTAGGAGGGAGAGAGAGAAAGAGAGGGAAGTGGGGGGCTCGAGAGAACTGTTATCGATGTCAGTTCGATCAGTTCCTTCTACATTCCCCTACCCACACCCGCGTCCCCACCCGTACTGTATTAAACAAACTTATACCGTTATGAGTTCTGAAATTTGAAAATGATATTTCAAATTGTGAATGGCTGTCACCTGCCAAGGTTCTTGTGTGGCACGTGTGGGTCTAGTATAAATAATATATTTATGATATAGAAGGTCGATAACGCAGTACATGTCATTCACTTCGATACATTAAATACATTATGTATTTATTTGTCGGACATTTATATATAGTTTGTTTTTGGTTGTTATTCTAAAGGTTCGGCGCATTAGTTTCTATTTTTAAATAGTCGCTTTATTATGGTTCACTATTCAGTGTTTGCAAAGATATGCGTGTCCCACATACCGTTAACAGAAATAATTCTATTGTCGTAAATTGTATTACCATCAAGATCCGGGAATTCGCCCGTGACGTGTCAAACCAACGTCCCAACACCCCAGTCTTTAGATCGCATAGACTTGTATATCTACTATCTATCTTCGGAAAATCCGAGTACAATCCGTGATGAGTGTCATACAAGTAGTAATGAGTGTCATACATGGGGCAGTGTATGATAACATTTATTAGGAAGTTTATAATGTTTAACAAAGAATGAAAAGTCAGTTTAAGACGACAAGAATGGGAATTCAAAATTGAAGTCTTTACAAGGACGAAGTTTGGGTAACATCATTTCATGTTATGTACCGAAACTTCGTCCTAACCATAGACGTCGCAGTGACACAGAATAAAAGATTTTCCAGAAATTGATTTGGCAAATTAAGTTTGCCACATTTTCTTTTGCACAATTAAGATAAATAAACATTTCTTAATTATATTTGCTATATTAAAAACAGTTTATTCTGGCATACTTTATCAGGAGAGAGAGAGAGAGAGAGAGAGAGAGAGATAGAGAGAGGGGGGACTAACATTTGGTTCGAATTTTTATTTCAATGATTCGCTTGCGCGTATGGGTCTTTACGGTTGGGGAGGAAGCCGGAAGACTTGGTGAAGACCGGCGATCCAGGACAGGCACCCGGCCCCTGGTCCCGAAACCACGACACGAGCCCTCTCCCGGTTAAAACCCCTACGCGCAGGTGAATTGTCGAAATAAAATTGAACTACATGTATGTGTTAGTCCCGGAATTACCTAGTTGGTGTCGAGTGGACGTTAAATCCCATTTCTATCTCTCACCGCATTGGAGCCGCGGGGGCTCAGTGAGAAAGACGCTGTCTCGTTACCCTGGATGTCTCGTGTTTGCTACTCGTGATGCCGAGAAAGATTTTTTCATATGGATTTTCCGGTTTGGTTTCCAGTAGTCAGTGGTGAACACATCGGGCCTTTTGAGGACATAATATATCTAATCGTACGGGTAGTACGAAAAACTGAGATCCCGAGTACACGTTGGCGTGCAAGTAAAAGAGTAGGCGTAACATTCCCTCATAGAACACTGCAGGGCGTTAGTTCGACTTCATTAGCTCAGTCGTGGCAGAAAAGTAACTCCATGAAGCAATGAAGCTATTGACCCGTACAAATACCAACTATATCTGATGGTCGGTGTTCCACCTAGTAATTTATATCTTCATGACGAAGCAATTTTGTATTAACATCTGTCATTCAAGTCTGTAGTAATTATGTTTCTCTATTAATTATAATCTAAAATATACTTGAATAGAAGAAGGAAGAGATGTATTTCATTTGTGTCACTCACTACCCATTTGAACAGAGTAATACCCACCAGACACAATTTGTGAGCTAACTCGTTTACAAACAAAAATAAAAGAAAATACTGGTAAAAGTCCATACTGGTAGTTACAATGGCATCAAACGTTCAAATATTATGTTCTTTAACGTAATAAAATAAAACCAAGTACGAACAATCCAAACCATTAGACAAAATTCGAAGTCCTAAAAAACGTTATACAATGTAGGCAAAATAGTGTAATCAGCAAATGGACTGTTCATCGTGTACAAAATACACAACAACCAGTGGAAACAGCATCTTTAATAGAAGGCTTGATCTCGCCTTAACTACTTACATCTTACCAAGCCCTTCACGTAATACTCTGCATATTTCGATTGGCACAAGACCAGCTTGGGAACCTATCAGATTCATCGGTCGTCGTGAATACCAAGTCTTGTGCGTTTAGCTAAAATGCCTACATGTGACAATCGAGTTGCAAAGTTCAAAGATCGATCAATGTCACGGTTGCTGTTTTTCCACGAGTTTTTCAATTTAAAAAACCCTGTTTGTTTATAGTGTGTTATGTGCCACGAACTCTGATTGGACAATGCTAATTAGTCACTTGTAGAAACAACGAGCGCAAAGTTCGGGAATTGCTGAGTATTCAAGCAACGGTTAGATGTTGTAAAAATCGCGAAGGTTGCTTACGGAACATGTGGTAACAGGTGTCTGGAAGAGTAAGCTTACCCTGCCTGGCGCCACACCCGCTATAGCTGCATCCAAACTATTAGTCGAAATCTCGGTAAAATAGCGTGATTGGACTATCGGTATACAAAATGCACGTGATGAACAGTGTTAACGATGTAGTAGACATATCAGAGAGATAGTAAATAGGATACGCGTCAATTAAATATATCTAAAATAATAGCTGAGAGAGACATGTTATATTTACCAATCAAATAAAATAACACTTCAGGAGAAAATGTATCAAATATTCACGGATTTATAATCTACTAAATCTATAAATAATTTGTCCCTCTGATTATCTAAAACAGAGACTCATTGAATCATCTGACTCCTGAAGGCTTAAACAGATCAACTGTTAACATTTTAAAACACCGCCAGCGAAACTTTCGTGAGGTTGGGGTTGGGGGCATTTGCACTCACAGCCCAACCGTTCCAGCGCCCGATGTAACATGTATATAGTGTTGCGACACCAATACATAAGTTAGAAGTTTGATAAAGACTTGACCATTCTTGCTATAATAATACCAAAATATGATAAAAAAGAAAATAATACTGAAAATTCCAGTCAAATTACCTTATTCCTAACGCAGTTGTCAGTGTTGGAGTGTTGGAATTTTGGACTAGAAATAGGCATCAACTGTGTCCGCACCGTCTACGAGAATTGTCAGACAATAATCCATGAACCACATAATATTCTCAATTATCAAGAAACGTTCTCAATGGCTGTGGTACCCTCGCTTGATAGGCCTTTCAAATGAAGTCTCCGGTAGTGACGTCAGAGTTGATTTTGGCATTGTCATGTAAATTATCGAAGTTTTCGACTAATTCCTTTGATGTAGGAATTAACAAATGTCGGCCAAGTAGCTTAGTGCAGACACTTTAGTGTGAGTATAATGTTGCTCTTAACGGGATATAACTTGCGTGCGAAGTAAGAAATACGTGTTTTTTGGCAATGGAGAGCATTCCATAAGTCAAAAATTCGTGTTTTTTTGCGATTGCAAATATTCCGTAATTTAAGTGTACATAAATGTTAAGTATATCACATAGCCAAGGATATGTAAAACACATTCATTGAATACCGATTTAAGGTAACACACTTTTACTGAACTTTAAGAAAACCTTTGAATACGGACCCTGGTATTTCGATTAGGGGATAATCTAACTTGGTAGACCTATGAAAACATCGTCCATTATTACTACCCAGTTAATGTTCTCACTTCACGAATAACCCCAAAATAACCCCATGGTATTTATTGTGTTTACACGTAATTATATTTAATTTAAGTAAATCGTTTTTCTTTTCAGTCACGGTGTGGTGATATTTTAATAGCTGTTAATCCTTACAAAACCTTACCTATATATGGCAAACAGGTGAGAATTAAATACTATAACTCAAAACTTTCTATATAGTGAATTATTATCAAATGTAAAAAAACATAATTCAAAAGAGAGCCTTTATACGGGGTGTGATTAATAAGATTTATACGCAGTTCTAAACATCAGACCGGTTTACGTCTGCTATATATTTCATTGCACTTAGTCAAAATTAAAAGGAATTGTTTCCTTGTGTTTGGTTTCTGATTCCGATTTGGTAGGAAAATAATTTGTAAATTTGTTGCGTAGTAGTCCAGGCAATTAGATAGCGTATGCCACAAGTGCAGTTGCTATGCAATAGAAATGCCATTAATTACTTGCATATTTATAAAGTATAGCATTGAAATGTTATTGTTCATCACTCTGTGTAACCTAAACAAAAGGCGTGTTGGACAGGTAGTCAATCATAAATACAAAATCAAAAGAAACTGGAAACAGTTGATAACGCTCGAATCCGATGACATTCCCTACCAAGGTACACTAGAGGAGAAGACACGTTGATAACGCTCGAATCCGTTTAGATTTTCTACCAGGGTATAGGAGAGGGGGCGGGGTGGCTCTGTGCCCTCCTTTCCCAAAATGTGCCCTCGAAATGTCCACATTGTTCCCCCTTTTCTTCTGCCCTTCCTTTCTTCCAACCAAATTCAGAAATAGTAAAACCAATCTTATTCAATGTACGCCCGTTTACCATTGATGATGCAAAGGCCCATTACATGCTCTATCAGACCCTGATTTCTACTGATGACTTCCATAATATATTTCACAGTCGGGTTAATATTTCCATAATATCATGAATCAATTGATTCGTATTACTTTTATTTGTATTTACTTATCTAAATGAATTTAGGAAAATTGCTACATGAGCGACGGGGACGTTTTTGCCGGTTAGTATTCAGGGTCAATAAGCTAACCGTCACCCGAACTCTATTGGTATTTAATCTGTTACCAGTAATTTAATTTTTATTTATTCAAATTTTATTTCTATTCCAATCGGCAGCATCATGAACAGTATCACTGGAGAAAACCGATATCCCAACAAGAGCCACATATATATGCTACAGCAGCATTGGCTTACCAAAGACTTCGTGAGACTCAGACAGACCAGGTTATATTAGTAAGCGGGGAATCGGGGTCTGGAAAAACCGAATCTACCAAATACGTCATTGAACATTTATTGGAAATGTGTGGAAATACCTACGGCAATTTAAATTCACGACTGATACAGGTGAGTTTTCATATATTCTTCAAACGAACTTGAATTAAAGACGAATCATTCGGGACCTAAATTTCATTTTATCAATCCTTATCCTGGTTCATCTGTTCCGTTACGTTCCATTGATTTCATGACATCATTATTTTTGTCTCCTTTTTATCGATGAAGCCCGAGGTCCATACATCATCAAATCTATAGGTTTTTTCCTATATATTATTATTTAGAAAAAATGGCAATAGACCTTCTGGTGCAATATATATGATTTGCCATCTTTCAGTTTTTATACGCCCACATTTTCATGTGGACGCATATTGTCGTCGCCCCTGTTCGTCCGTCCGTCAGTCCGTCCACAATTGTTTGTGAACAGTCTACAGGTCACAATTTTTATCCGATTTCAATGAAACTTAAAATATAGGTTTATTACCCTAAGATCTCGGTTCCTTTCGATATTGGCATGTATCGGACGGTAACTTCATGGGTTATGGCCCCTGATTGTACGAAATATCACGTTTTTTAGCTTGTGAACAGTGTAGAGGTCACAATTTTGAACCGATTTGGATGAAACTTGAAATGCATGTTTATAAACCAAAGATCTTGGTTCCTTTCGATATTTGCGCCAATTGGATCGTAACTTCCTGAATTATGGCCCCTGATTGTCCGAAAAATCGCCCTTTTTAGCTTGTGGTCCCTCTGGAGGTCAAAATTGTTATCCGATTTAAAAAACCGTTTGATTATATCACCGTTTCATGGTTATGAAGGTTGAGTTCGAATTTCGTGAAAATCGGACCAAAATTGACGGACAAAATGGCCGCCATTTGTACGCGAATAGTGTGAAAATATGTTTTATCAAGGTTGTGAACAGTGTAGAGGTCACAATTTTGAACCGATTTGGATGAAACTTGAAATGCATGTTTATAAACCAAAGATCTTGGTTCCTGTCGATATTTGCGCCAATCGGATCGTAACTTCCTGAATTATGGCCCCTGATTGTCCGAAAAATCGCCCTTTTTAGCTTGTGGTCTCTCTGGAGGTCAAAATTGTTATCCGATTTTAAAAAAACGTTTGATTATATCACCGTTCCATGGTTATGAAGGTTGAATTCGAATTTCGTGAAAATCGGACCAAAATTGACGGACAAAATGGCCGCCATTTGTACGCGAATAGTGTGAAAATATGTTATATCAAGGTTGTGGACCTTATAGAGGTCACAATTTTGAACCGATTTGGATGAAACGTGACATGTATGTTTATAACCGAAAGATCTTGGTTCCTTCCGATATTTGCGCCCATCGGATCGTAACTTCCTGAATTATGGCCCCTGATCGTCCGAAAAATTGCCCTTTTTAGCTTGTGGTCCCTCTGGAGGTCAAAATTGTTATCCGATTTAAAAAAAACGTTTGATTATATCACCGTTACATGGTTATGAAGGTTGATTTCGAATTTCGTGAAAATCGGACTAAAATTGACGGACAAAATGGCAGCCGTTTGTACGCGAATAGTGTGAAAATATGTTATATCAAGGTTGTGGACCTTATAGAGGTCACAATTTTGGACCGATTTGGATGAAACGTGACATGTATGTTTATAACCGAAAGATCTTGGTTCCTTTCGATATTTGCGCCCATCGGATCGTAACTTCCTGAATTATGGCCCCTGATCGTCCGAAAAATTGCCCTTTTTAGCTTGTGGTCCCTCTGGAGGTCAAAATTGTTATCCGATTTAAAAAAAACGTTTGATTATATCACCGTTACATGGTTATGAAGGTTGATGTCGAATTTCGTGAAAATCGGACCAAAATTGACGGACAAAATGGCCGCCGTTTGTACTCGAATAGTGTGAAAATATGTTATATCAAGGTTGTGGACCTTATACAGGTCACAATTTTGAACCAATTTTGATGAAACTTGACATGTATGTTTATAACCTAAAGATCTTGGTTCCTTTCGATATTTGCGCCCATTGGATCATAACTTCCTGAATTATGTCCCTGGATTGTCCGAAAAATCGCATTTTTTCGCTTTTGGTCCCTCTGGAGGTCAAAATTATTATCCGATTTAAAAAAACGTTTAACTATATCATCGTTACATGGTAATGAAGAGAGAGTGTGAATTACGTGAAAATCGGACTAGAATTGACGGACAAAATGGCCGCCATTTGTACACGAATAGTGTGAAAATATGTTATATCAAGGTTGTGGACCCTATAGAGGTCACAATTTTGAATCGATTTTGATGAAACTTGACATGTATGTTTATAACCCAAAGATCTTGGTTCCTTTCGATATTTGCGCCCATCGGGTCATTACTCCTGAATTATGTCCCCTGATTGTACGAAAAATCACCCTTTTTAGCTTGTTGTGCCTCTGGAGGACACAATTATTATCTGATTTAAAAAAGAACGTTTGATTATAAAAACCAAACAAATTCTAATGATTTTCTGATAATTCCTTAATATGCAACAACTCTTGTTGACTGCCCGGACGATTTGGCTGCTGTGTGGGCGTATGTTTCGTTGCCTGGCAACCTATTTTCTTATTTTGCAACCCTAATTATTGTGATTATTTCAGATTAATCCTCTGATGGAAGCATTTGGAAATGCACAAACTACGTTAAACGAAAACTCAAGTCGTTTTGCCAAGTTTATACAAATCAAGTTTAATTTAACAGGAGGGGTAAAAGGAGGTGTGTTGTTTTATTTTGATTTACTTTTTTCTATAATTAACGGTGAAAATAAAAGATAGATATTCAGTACAAGGTTTTGAATTTAATTTCTACAATAAACCATTTAAATATTATGCTGAGACGTAATATGTATGGAGGTCCCGAGTCCGATTCCTGTAGTAGTCGAGAAAGTACCTCGTGGTTTTTTCTTTATGGTTTCCCGTTCTCCGACTGTGCAGGACGGAAAGTTTGACGGTTAACAGTGTTTAATCGTTCGGATGGGACGAAAATGCAAGGTCCCATGAGTTTGTTTGCGTGACCATAAAGGAACTCGTGATATTCGAAATAAGAATAAGCCGTAGCGGCCAAAAGTTCTCCTTATAGCACAGAACATGACCAATGCCTGGCTTCATTAACCCGGTCGATGCACAGTTAAAGCCACATTTCATAAATAATGATTGTAAATCTGTCGGCGAGGTAAACTTGTAAATGTCAGATCACGAGAGTGGTGTTTTGGTGATCGCGTAAACTGATCAATTCTCTCAAGCACAAAAAAAAAATGAATTCCACGGAATGACAACAAACATGCCAAATTATCTGTTATTTCGTTGCAGCTACTGTAACTGATTACCTGCTAGAGAAAAGTAGAGTCGTGCACCGACCATCTCGAGAATTGAATTTCCATATATTTTATTATTTCCTGGCCGGAATTAAACCAGCACTCAAGAAAGAGCTTTGTCTAGATAAAGTAGATTTCAGGTAGTTGCCCCTCCCGCTTTTTTCTAGATTGTTTTAAAGTATCTTCCAAATAAATGGAAAAATTCATTCCGATTTAAACACAGTCATATCCTATTTCGTTTCGTATTTTATAGTTGAAAATTTTCATTATATAACCCATGTTCTGGTTGATGTGAATGATTAGCCAATGAAAGGGCCTGTTGCGGTAAGTTCTTGGCGTGCGATAGACGGAACTGTTGGTATCCCGATAGAAACATTAATTCTGATTTATTAATCAAAAATCTGACGTCATAGGTCAAAAAGCTGTTTCTATGACCCCTGACACGATCACTCATTACAACTGGACAAATCTTCCTGTAGTGGGGGCTATCAAAATTATATAAAAAAGGAAACGAAATATAGATCTGTATTTTAATCAGATTGGGAGAAATTGAGCTGTGCCTCACGAGCGGTCCTTTCTTTTAGTTTAGCTGTTATATCTCGCTGCAAATTGCAGAATAATACATGGATGACAGTCAAGAGTATTATGGGATAGACATGACCGGTTTTTGGAGCTGTTGAAAAGTTGGAACATTAATAGTTTATCGTATCAACTTATAAGACGTGACCAAAGTATACTCTACGTTTTATTTTGTGGTGTTTTTCAGACACTACATAGAGGATATTTGTCGTTTTAGAGTGAATAACATGTTTTATTTCATCGAGAAGCAAGAAAACTTATATTTTCACGAATGCGTATATGAGTGAAAATATAAATGTTTTCTTGCTTAGAGATGAAATAAAATATGTTATTCACGACAAAACGACAAATTTTCTATTTATTTTATGATTTTACAATCATGGACTACTTTGCTAGCCAGTGGAATAACACATTTATTTCACTGATAAAACGCGGTATTCCACTACTGATCATAAAATAAAGTTATTTATTCTAGAATATCAGTCATTTTCCAATATCTTATAGAACTTGTAAGCCTTGTGGGGAACAATTCTGCACAACAACACTGAAATCTTGTCATAAATAAATAAGGAAAGTATAATATTACGAGAACCCTAGACCCGGGTAAATAAGAACATGGTAGAATGTGTTTTAATTGGCTCTTATTATTATTTTTTTAAGAATTGCTAATAATTGGATTAGACACGCTAAAAGATATTCCGACCATTATGAAGAATGTATGGAGATATTGAAACTGTTAGAATTATCATCAGATGTAAGTTGTTTTTAATAGATTTTCATATTTTAATGTACGTGATAAAAACTTACACGAATTTTATAATGTTTTGTTAACTAAGTTAACCCTACTGTTCAACCCGTCCGGGTCACGTAAATATAGGTATGACGCCCACATTTACATTGATAAGGTATTTTATGATCTACAGCACAAGGACCCACTCCACACAGGATAGAAAAGAGAGAGAGAAAGAGAGAAATGGGGTTTAACGTCCACTCGACACAAACTAGGTCATTTCGGGACTAACATATTGTTTTAATTTTATTTCAATAATTCGCTTGCGCGTAGGAGTCTTTAGCAGTGGGGGGAAACCGGAGTGCTCGGAGGAAACCCACGAGGTTGAGAAGGCGCCCCTATCTCCATGCCACGTGCGCTCACACCAGGGATCGAAAAGACAGTTGCAAGCTAGAGGTGACCTGCCAGCTAGAGGTCGAAGCGCGGCACTCTAGGCCACTAGGCCATCCCAACCCCCAGGATAGAAAAGAGAGGAATAGTTCTAGCACATATCATTTTATGAAACTATTTATTATAATACGACCTATTTTACTTGGAAGCATTTTATGTATTTATATATTTAAATATTTTAGGATATAGAAGCTGTACATATTATTTTAGCTGCTATATTACATATAACAGAGATTAAATTTGATGATGAGGTATCAATGGGTGTTATAGTTTCTAATGAAGATGAAATGGTGCAAGGTAAGTTTACAGAAATTTTCGCTCTTTGTTTTCAATACAGTTATAACAGAGGTTTTTTAATTAGATTATATGAGACAAATCTGTGAATCCACACACCCGTAGAGATAGATGTTTTGCTGCAATAGTATAAAGATTTTAAAGGACCAGTTCTTGGATATTCAGGGTTCTTTTGAATGTTAATGCAATTTGTTGAAAGTGATAATGCTTCTTAAGCAGGAGATTGGGTATGAAAGACTTAATTTGTAAAAACTTAAACTCAAATATTTTAAAAATACAATCATTTAATTAGTTGATAGTTAAAATTCCTGTACAAATATTAAATCTCGGCCAATGAAGTGGCAGGATTCCTTTTAGATATAAAATAAGCAGTGATGTTTTTTATAACTTTTTTTTTTACAGCGGCTGATTTATTACAGTTGAATGTTGACAAATTTGCCGAAGGACTTGTTTCTGAACGAGTAAACATGGGAGGTAATGTAGCAGTAAACCATTATGCGTAGGCATTGAGATATATTAAACGGTTAATAAAGATTATAATATTAAGGACAATTACCCTTTTCAAAATTTATTAGCAAATTCACCTCTGGTGAAATGTTAGTTCAATAATTATTTACAGTGTAGGTTATTTTGACACAAAACTTTTATGGTTATTTCTATTTAATAGTATTTATACAATGTTAGAGAGGGTACAATTTGTCCTGGGCAGTGGCATTTTCTTCTACTCGTCTTGAAATGAAAACGTCCGATTCTCGAAAGTAAATGGATGTTTAGAGATATTTATGCTGAAAGTAATAACCAGATTTACCATAACTATAATCAGCTACAGACGTTGTCTAAACTAAACGATAGTGTTTCAGTTTCCAAATATCGATTCATATATAGCTACATATAGTGAAATATGTCGTACATGCTACATTGTGTTACTTACTGCTCTTTCTAATGAAGGGAAATTTTAACTTTATATTTGGATATGATTATATTTTAGGTGAAGATATAGCTAAGTTAAAAAATAGACAAGAGGCTGAGAATGGTAGAGATGCACTGGCTAAAGCGTTATATGAACGATTATTTGGTTGGTTGATCAGAAAAATCAACTTATCTTTACAACCGACCAATGCAATGAGGTATAAGTTTTATTTATAGCACGGCTAAAAATGCCTTTAACACTAACACCTGCTCAACATGCTTGTTGTTATTGCACAGAAAAGCCACCCCACTTCTCTATATGATTTTTCCTAAAATCAGCGTAAGCCAGCAAAAGTGTGCAATAACATTGATTACATCCCACTTCTACTCGTTGCCAACCTTTGATGAAACTGTCCTGTTCATTTCCAATACATGCACAAAAGTAGCCGTGTATCAGAAATGAACAGTACACTTTTGAAAAAGAGTACTGTTCATTTCTGATACACGGATACTTTTATACCGTTTAAGAAACTTATCAAGCATTAAGAAGCGGACGTTTAGTCCGACCTAGATCGCAATGATAACCAGTTGTTTCATACTGCACTAGGCTAAGGTACATGAGACAACTAATCAAAATCATAGTAACAAAACGAACCGGTAGGAACTACATGGCAGTACAAAAATATATACAATGACATTAAATCAACATAACAACATATTGCGAAAAACAATTATTACACATATCTATTGGCATCTATTCCATAATTTGGTTTGATTTATTATGCAAAACATATAAATGAGAATATTGAATAATTATTTTAACTAATTGTGATTCTCTTGCTAGACACTTCACAAGCCTTGAAAATAAGCAGGATATAAAAAAAACGCCTAGAAAGTTATAGATTTCATTACAATTAAATTTCAACGGACGAGCCATGCGCCGATGTATACTTTGACCATGAATGACCCACGTTTCGAATTTCCTTTACACTACATTTAATATCATCGCAGTCCTCTACGCCATAGACAAGTTGTTTTGACGATGAATGTCTAAACGAACACGTGACTAGTTTACGCTCGGGGTGTCACAACAAAACGCACGTGTAAATACTACCATGAAATGTAACGTGAGGCTCAGAAAGGGATAAATAAAAGAGCTGACATTATTTGTCACTTTTCGGTTGAAACGACTCGATAATAAATACTATTTTTCACATTTTGCTTCACAATACTCGATAGAAATGTGATGTAAGTAACTTATTAGCACCTTTCCTCGGTGTATCGGTGAATATCAGGACAGTTTTGGTCGTGGGCCGCCTCGGCTCCGCCTCGGCTGAGCCCCCGACCAAAACTGTCCTGATATTCACCGATACACCTCGGAAAGTGTGCTAATAACTATTACAAGTATCTAGTTATCAAATGCAGTTACGCTCCAGTTAGTTTAGCAGAGGTAAAACAATCTGCTTATTCAACGAAAAGAACAAAGGACGATCTCCCGTCCGTGTTACAATCATTTTTATACGCCTGTATTTAATAGGGTATTGTCGTCACCACCTCCGTGTGTGAGGGTGGCGATGTGTGTGTACGTTTTTGTATGGCATGAAAAACGGAGATTTCGTGTTCGTGTGAGCCAGGGCGGCAAAGAATCCTTGCCAACTGGAATTCGAAACATACGTCACATACGTATAGTTCACTACATGGCGTATGTCCGTCTTCAAAGTTAAACTTGGTTTATTTCATTTCATCGGCTGTACTTTGATTACAAATAATAATAATATATTGATTATGATTTCTTGTTTTGTCAACTTTAATTATTTTTCGTCTTTTACAGAGACACTTGCCAGGAGAGTGTTGGTATTTTAGATATAAGTGGATTTGAAGTCATGCGTAACAATAGTTTAGAACAAATGTGTATCAATTTGGTTAATGAACATCTGCAAAATTTTATGAACCATCAAGTATTTAAACAAGAAAAGGAAATATATGAAAGTGAAGGTTTAATTCTAAGCGTTGAAACCTACCCAAACAATACAGATATCATTAACTTGTTTGATAAGGTAAACTATTAATTTATATCAAAATTTATAATGTGTGTGACAATAAAGCGACATTAATCTTGTTATTTCGTCTGCCCGTTGCATGACAATTTTATCTAGAATCGAAGAAATTTGGTTTAAATTACGTTTTCTGTAAGGTTAGGATAAATATTAATGTTTTTGTTGATCGGGTGTAAAAATCGAAAATGTCAACCCTCAACAATATTTTTATCAGATCATTGTGACTTGTTGGGCTCTTTCTGCTTACTTAAGATTTAGATCATCGGGATAAGTATTAGTCTTATGTGAGTTAAGCTGTTGCCTTGATACTTATAATGTTAGTATTTTTTTAATTCCAGAAAAGAGATGGCATACTCGATTTAATCGATGAAGATACCAAACTCTCACATGCTACCAATGAATCGATGGTCAGAAAAATATCACAATATTATGCATCACATAGCCGATATATTACAAACACCTATGAAATGCCGGAGTTCGGTATCAAACATTTCGCCGGGGAGGTAAGGTTGATAACCGGGCCAGTAGCCAGCTCATAATTCTTTTTATTATTTTTTTATTGGGGGGGGGGGGCGCTACAGAATTTTTTGGAGAGGCTGAGGTTGTGGCCGGCTAAGAAATCCCCTAAGAAATCATTATTGTTGGCGAAATATTTGAGGGGGGGGGGGGCTTATTGGATTTTTTGAGGGGCTAAACACCCCCACGGGGCTACTGGCCCGTTGATAACGTTGGTCGTGTAATAGAAATTTAAATTATTTTATTTTTGAATACCGTTAAACGTGTCTTGAATTGTGTATGGTTTCAAACTGTGTACATGTATATAAAAACCTTTATTCTGGCTTGTTCAGACTTGGTGGCAATTACTTTACAGATTGTTGCAATTTTCATAAGCTCTGCATCATGGAAAATAATCATTTAATGACAAAAAGGTATACTGAACTAATACAATTGAAATGGAAGCTAAATCCAAATTTACATTTTCTCCAAGTTTTAATAATGCATACTCTGAATGCATAACATGAATATAACTTTTAGGTTTTTTTTCTCTTTTAATTAGGTCAATTATGATGCTTCACAGTTCCGGGAAAAAAATGGAGATAATTTAAGTAAAGGTTTATCAGATTGTATTAAAGACAGTGGGAATCATCTAATTTGTGATTTATTTAAAGCTGAACCATCATCAATAACTGGTTCTATATCAGCGTAAGTAATAATTCTTAACCGTATTAACCCTAGATTCTTAAACCGACGTATATCATTAATTGATTCTCGTGGATATTTCTTTGTCTGTGCCCGTCTCAGAATAAAGATCTTTTATTTGCATAATCAATTACATTTTTGAAAGGTTTTGTTAGAATAATGTTTGTATTAGTTTTGAATTTCTGATGACACTCCGGAGTTTGCAAAATATGCAAAATTCATTTTCATATAATATCAGACTTAAATGAAAAACTTAACTAAAAAGTACAATCAGTCAAACGTGGAACTGTTTGAATATTTAGACCCGGGATAGTTCTTGGAGGAAATTCTTCTTATTTATTCTTAGAATGAAATTAAGCAGTGTCATAGTAGTACGCATACGTTATAAATAGCAAAGAGAATTATTACCAAATTGTTAATTTCTTTTAGGACAGCTTTCAACTATAGACAGTCAACAAGAGGACGTCCTGTGGGTGTGAAACCTATATCTAGATCGCATATTACAAAAACAGCATTGCATGAACTACGAAAAACAGTTGATAAAAGGTGAGACAATTGAAAATAACATTAATTTAAACACAAGCATTTAATTATGTTGATGTACATTCCACATTTGACAGTGAAATAAATTGGTGTCGCAATAGTGGTTATGTGGTTAAGATATTTGGTTTAGAACCGGGTGAAGGCTGAACATATCATGGATGTATCTAATCGTTGGAGTCGGTCGAAACCCATATTTTAAAACATGCACATACCAGATATTTGGTATATTCTCGGTCTATAAATTTATTTTTAACTTGATTTAGATTGACAACGCGTCTTTGATCTGGGTTTAAAATACCACTTGCCAGCACTTCCCCCAGTGAAATGTGTGGCGCGTTTCTATTCCGTCACATTATAGACCAGTTTTATTTGAAATAAGTTCAGAATGAGATACATCATATTGCTTTCTTCTTGTTACAATTTAGTCATATAGATAATCGTGAAACTAAAATGTTTTGGTAATGATTAGAATATAATTCCCGGTGTGCCATTTTGCTGATTGCTGATCTGTTGTTCTTTTCCAATTTCAGTCAAGTTCCCCTTATTGGCATTGACAAAGACCACAAGACTGTGCTGTCATATTTTAAGGTAATTTATAGCCTCTCATCTGGTCGACTCGGTATTCCATGTCCGATCTCATCTTTTTAATCCAGACACAAGAGTAAATATATCATTTTATTTCAATAATGGCTTCATCTACCATCTGGTGTTGTTATAATTATAATTACTTAGAATCAGAAAGGGAAAATTAATTGATTAAAAAATATATTTATTACAATTCTATAATCTAAAGCAAATCTTGGCGATAACAAATTCGTGTATAATATATTTTGAAATTATTATTCTCATCTTGATTTGAATATGTTCATTATTTCAGACCTCTATAAAAGATTTGCTGAGGAAGATGTCGTCAGCCGAGCCCATCTTTATCAGGTTTGTTTTATTACCATGCTTCAACACCACTTAGTAGATTGAGGGCTGATTAATGACGATAAATTATTCTAACTTGCACACCTGTTAGTTTTAACTATGCCCTGTCGTCCATTACAAAACAACACAGAGCCGAGAGGGAATAGGTAAACTTTAAGAACAGCAAATGTTGATGCAGATTTAAAGAGAGAGGATGATAAGATTATTTTATTTCAGGTGTATTAAACCTAACATGGAGAAGAGTCCAGATTTATTTTCTAGTGAGAAGGTCCATCGACAGCTTGTATACATTGGAATTAAAGACATGGCTAATATTCGTCGGCTGGCATATCCTTTACGCGTGAAATATGAAGATTTTCGCAAACGGTGATTATCCTTTATATTTTATTTTCTGTAAATTCATATAAATATTTATTGGACATATGGAAAACCGACATTTTATAACATAAACATTTTATTCACAGATTTACATGCATGTTTTTTTTTGTTTTTTTATCAGACAAACTGACAATGCATTCAGATACTTACTTATTGAGTATAATCAATAATTACATGACTATACCTATTTGATATCCCTTCGTGAAGTTGGTATATTAGATTTATAGTAAACTACTAAGATCGGCAGATAACATTGATGTTTAGATTTGGCTTATTTTTTTGTATTCAATAGGATACATTTTTGTGTTCAAGTTTGATTGTATAAAGTTAACCCCATTACTATATAATTACACATCAGATCCACCCAATTCAACACTTTATCTGGCCTAAATTAATGTGGTACAGCTCCTTTAATTGTGGTAACAAAGACTGTTCAGGTTTAGTTGGATTAGGCCTACCCAAATTATAACTAAATAGTTCCTACATCATTTATTTAATTTATTACATTTTTAGATATCAAGAAATCATTCCAAAACCTCTATCTATGCGGGGTGATAAGGATGCGTGTGAAATGTTGTTGAGACATTTTGATCGTGAGGAATATCGTCTTGGAAATACACAGGTATTTATTAGAATATTTTCATATATTTTTCTTCCATATGGTTAAAGCATAGACTGGCTCATCAAATCTAGCATTATCTCCGACATGTTCTCAATAGATGCACGAGACTTTAATCTCTACTGAACAAATTTTAACAAAATTAATCGGCCAAGTAATGATGTTAAGCATTATTCCTATACTGGTAACATACGGTTGCTTGCTCCTGGGTTCCTTAAAAATAACCATGACATGTGACAGTGCCATTAAATTCTGGAAGACCTGTTAAAAAACTAAATGAATACAATACTGAAGCGTTACTTGTAGGACTTTTTTTTTCGACGACGGAAGTTAGCAAACAAGCAGCACGATACATGGTGCTTTCTCAACTGGATTATTGCAACTCTGTCCTTCATAGCCTATCTAGATAACAAATTAACAGACTTAGAAAATACAAAACTCTCCAAAGTCTACTCGCATCAAACCAGTTCTAAAGTTACTACACTGGCTCCCTATTGAATAACGCGTAAAATATTAAATTCTGTGCATGATCTATAAATGCATGAATCATAATGAATAATGTTGCCCTAGACTACCTTACTGATTTCATAAAAAGGCAAGATTTCGAACGCCACACACGATCGACGAGTAGAGCTATCCTAAAATTGCCTGCATCAAACCTAGCATTGCTGTTCCAGCTATGTGGAAGGACAAACAATTACATCAAAAGTGCCCAGACAAGCAAACCGAGAGTGACATGAAAGCATGCCTCGTCATGGAATAGGCGCTATGTAAATAACTTTATTGTTATTAATGGGTACTATGAATTTCCTTAATATATGTTATAGGTTTTTATGTATGATTGTGTCAAGAACTTTTTAGATGGAATCTTGAGACTGCGCCAAATATTAACAGACTGCTGTACTCGTAAATATATAACTAAATGGAAAGGTACAGTGATTAGAAAGAAACTGAGCCGTCAAAGCAAAATTAAACCTAAATCATCCGTTAAATTCCAAAATACGGTATGTTAAATTTAGATTTTTATCTAACATAAAGGAATTATGCAGATAATAAACTTTTAGTCCATGCATTAAAATAGATTTAGTAATTTCAAAGAATGATTTTTATCTTAGAACCTCTTTTGCTTGAAGACTAACCCATTTCTGTGAACATCAAGCCGAAGCTAGCAGCTAACCTTTAAATATGCGAGGGTTTTTTGTTTTGTTTTTTTTTATTCGTCAAGAGACACTCTCATTCCCATATATTTTAGTATAATATTAATTTTTGCCCGGCTTTAACTTTCTTCTGCTTACGTCCACATTGTTTTAAAAATTTATGTCTAATGACTAGCATAAGTCCGGACCCCTTTCTTAATGCAAGCACACTGTATGGAGTGTGATTGATTTTATCGCCCAATGCCAATAACACATTTGACAGTAGACATCGCGTGGGTGATAAGTTAGGAGATATCGCTTTACATGAATTTGATCGGTCATCAAAAATAAACTACTTTCTTTTATTTTAAAGAATCCAATTATTTTAAATAAAAGTAACTCCTTTTTTTGTTAAAAAGAAACTGTTTTTATTTAATTGACCTTGATGGAAATATGCAATAGGACAAACTGCTGTCAAAAATGATGTATCACTACTACGCTGTAGTGTATTCAGATTCTGTAAAAGTGAAATCTATTTATTTGTGCATGCAAGAAAGGGTTGGGTGATAAAAAAAACTCTCCAAATCGACTCGTTTTTTTTTAACTTTATCAACTTATGTTTATATTTTTTTTATATCAAAAAAGACACGTAGGAGATTCTTTATATATTATACTACTTTTTATAGTTGGGTAATCTGACGCCAATAGGTGAAGTATCAACACCATTACCAGAACCAGATTACGACTGTTCCTTTACTGAAGAGACTGATGCGGATATATATGCAAGATTCTCCGATACAAGTAACAGCAACGATACAAATAACAATGATAAATTTGGCGACGACGACGATGAAGAAGAAGAAGAAGAAGATAACAAGTATGCATCTGTTTATTTTTTATTTAGCAAGATCATTTTAAAATTAGTTTACCATAAATATGTACCGTGTCAATGGCTTTTCCCGTTTGATTGTAAATTTCCAAAATAAATCAAGCAAATGCCAGACAATTGCGCTTCACACTTTCTTAAATACCTAACCTGTCAGGGATAAGGGTTATAGTGAGCTTATGGGTATAAACAGCTACGCACTTTCATAAAAGTTTGTCCAAATATTATTTAGTTAGAGGTGGCGTCTGGCGGGACTAGCAAGACACATTTGTCCAGTGCCGTGGGGGTGGGGGGGGGAACTCGTGTAATGTAGTAAGCTTTTGATGTTGTGAATCAAGGAAGAGTTGGGGTTGCCGGACAAAAGTTTCCTACACCACACACGTAAACACGGAAATAAAACAAAAACAGAATTATGTTGGGGCATTAAACTGCATTCCGTTAAAGGGGCATTAGGTAAAATTAGATAAAGAGCTGGCACTTCTCATTATAATAGTTAAAAAAAGATAATGAAATATGAAAATGCTGACCAAGATATTAACGATTCGTTTTAGGCTAGCCTCGATCGTCATAACTAAGGTTGGATCTATAATTAACAATTATTCAAATCAACTAGTTATGTGATCGAGAGTTGATTAGGACCAGGATCAGTTAATTAATGTCTAATTAATAATTTAGTTAACATTTCAGACCTAAAGAAAGACCCGAAATGGGCAGATTTAATAATAATTATAACAATGCTGACGTTAACATATTTGCTTTACTTTAGAGATATATGCGAAAGATCTTACTGTTCATGTCTTTAAATGATAAACATCTGCAAGGTAGAAGCATCAAGCTTTACATATTTGATTATTTATTTGTTTTAGATATTGGGACACTTTTGAAATTGTAGCACGTGATAAACAAGAGACAGATATGAACAACCACCAGTTGTTAAAGTGTATTAAAATCTTTCTCTATGGTTTCCTGCTCCTGCTTGTGTTAGGGGGCTGTGTATTGCAGAAGCTAACCCTAGTGGTATCAATTGCTAACTTTCCAAGAAAGAAAATGTCAGAGGTGAGCATAAAAGTAAAAATGACAATAATATTTTTGTACCGTATGAGCTGATGGTTACTCCATGAACATCTAAAGACATGTTTAAGAAAAGTGCGCTCTTGGCTTATGGCGACAGCCCAAAGGTGCCCTTGAACTTGATTGGACAGCATATCAAACATTGAGATAATCAACGCCAGTCGAAATACTTCGAAGAATGTTATTTATCATGTATCCATTGATCTGGAGTCGACCAATCATAGTCTATACACAAGTGACTAAATCAAATGAGTGTAAACATTAATTGAAATGAAATGGGGTTTTACATCCCACTGTCCTGCTCCGACGGAGCTAATGAAGACACGCACACACTGTACAATGGGGGTAGTTTTGCCTGGACAGTGGCGCTACGGCTTACCCTTATATCGAAGGGATGATTTACTTGCCCACTGATCGTTCACAGTACCTCGCTTTTCAGTCCCAACGGACGGCTCTCTGTTCGGTACCACTGAGAGAGAGGGAGGAAGTCGACTCGCCACAAATTAGGTCATTTCCGGACTAACAAATGGTTCAGTTTTATTTCAATAATTCGCATGCGCATAGGTTTCTTTTAGAAGTGAGTAGAAACCGGAGGACCCAGAGAAAACTCATGAGATTCGTATAACAACCCATGGCATTTTATAAAAGACTTTAGATAAAATAATACGTTTAGAAGGCGTTCAATGATATAGCATGTACTGTTTCAGGGAATGCAAGTAAAAGAACAATTTGCCTTTTTAATGAACTGTATACTGGTGATATGTGTACCATATGGATTAAATCTTATAGTTAGTACATTGAAACTCTTGTTCGGAAATTTTAAAAGACCCGGTGGCGTAACTTTAGTAGTGGTAGGTCTCTATTTATATAGACTTTTTTTTAAGTGAACATATTAGCTATTATCTTTTTTTAGTATCAAGTCAGAATATGTTAATATAAGTTATAAGACCATGTACCATTCAAAACATTTTGATCCAAAATTTATTAAACACTTCCAATAAAGATTTAAAAATAGTTCAAAGCTCCATTATGATAGAATAATAGAATATACAGTTTAAAATCATTTACAATCAAAAATACTAAAAGCTTTTCAAGTTATCCCGATTATATTTCAGGTTTTGGTAATGGAATCTCTACATACATTCGGACTCAGTTTAATTGTGTTCGGTATTTTACCAATGGTACATGGGATGATACGACTTCTTTTATTGTCTGCTGTTGCCATAGTGCCATCTATTATGCATCTGGTTACTGCTACGCATAAAGCTAGTCGCGTGGCTCCTGTGGCTAAATGTTCTGGCAATAAATGTGGTAAAGCCGTGTCTACAATTCTGGACATTTTCTGCATAATTGGCCAAGTGTCGGTTATTCCGATTTTAGCTTTACTGTGGAAGCCCAAGGAAAACAAACACTATGACACACATGTCGATGATACAAATGTGCTAATCGTGTATGCTATGATTATCTTAGGTTTTATTTGTGTATCATTTGAGTGGTGGGAAAATTTTGTTGATGATCGGTTCCTGTGTGATCTTAGCCAGAAGAGCAAACTGCAAACTTTTTTACTCTCTATTCGTTTCGAGCTTCAGGAGGGTCGCCAACATGCTGTGGCAATCGCAAATATTTTCAAGATTGTATTAACCATCGTAATGGCATATGCGCATTCGGTATATTTCGGATATGGTATCAATGAGTTAGAGAACCTATCAGATAATTTAAGTAAATACATGGAAGAATCGAGTTTGTTGGGTACTGTTATACTGTTTAACGTGTGCGGTATAGTTATTTATTATGTTGGATACATCGCCTGTAAACTGAATATGCAAATTGTATCATTTTCACTACCCTTAATGCTTGCCACACCAGTCGCCATTGCATTTGCTTATTTCGATTGTAAAAACCCCTTTTTCAAGTCTGGTTTCTTTAATAATGCCATCTGCAAAGAAAAACAATTGCAGCATATGGTAAATGGAACACAGGACTTAGTTCTACTGAGTGCCGGTGGTGTTGCATGGTATCTGTCTTTACTATGGATTACAAGACATATATGGTTTCCAAGACAAGAACGATTAGCTAAATATGAAAGGTAACATTTAGACACAGATTTTTTATTTCAATGAAAGATTTTGACATAGATATGAATAAATTTACATAGAAAAGTTAAATACTGATTCAGAATCGTGTTGAACACCCTCTCCGCCCTCTTTTATAAGTCAACGGGGTGCTAATTGACCCCAATCCCCCAATCCTCAAACCAATGCACCATTGCCTGCCATTGTTGTTTCTTTATTCAGAATGTTCATTAACCCATTGTACTGTGGTATCTTCACTGCCGAGAACTTCATGTTAAATCGACGTCGACACATGCGCCGAGTTCAGGAGATCATAGTACATCAAGATAAAGGCAAGAAAAACAGTCGTCGATCCTACATATTGGCTAGTACTGAAAATAAACATGATGATAAGTATAATGAGAATAGCAGTGACGTAGAGACAGCCAGTATGTTTACGTCAGACAACAAGGAGACACACGAAGAAGACATTCCCGTCATATACGCATGTGCAACAATGTGGCACGAAACTAGAACGGAAATGGTGCAGCTTTTAAAGTCATTTCACAGGTAAAAAGAAGTACTATTAACCAGGGTACCGACCATGCAATAAGAGACTTTAGATATTTGAAATATTGACGGCATATCGAAAATCAAATTCTATCGTAGTTGTCTGAATGTCAATACCCAATTCTGTACATTTCGGTGTCGATCACGCTTTAGACTGGCATATTTCGATTCGTTACATTATCGTCGCCATCTAGGAATTGTGCCATCACATCGGAAGACCATCTGCATAATTCAATACATAGTATACTAAGAACAATCCTGCCAAGTATTATTATGGTCAGATTCGAAATAACATATTCGGCCGATTACGCCATCTTGAACTGGTGACGTTTTATCGGAAATCTGATTCACTCTGTTAATGCATATTAGTCCAAGGAATAGTCACGACAAGTTTCCTGTCGTTCCTACTCCGATTTGAGACTTTTTAATTTACGATTCACAAGTTCTTTGAGTTGTATGTCATTCGATATGAAATTGTCAAAACACAAACATGTCAAGTTTCAAGTCAACCGCACTCCAAGATAAGGTTTTTGAAAAGGTATCACCCAAAGACCAAGCACAACAAGCACAACAAACATTTTATATTCAATTTTATTCGTTTATAATAATACTTTGTTATAGAATTGATGCTGATCAGTGGATGAGAAGACAGGCCCAAAACTCGAGTAAAGAAATTGATCCAGATTTCTTCAACTATGAAGGTAGGGGATGTGTTTGATTATCGAGAATCTCATAGCTTCTGTTTCTAGATAAACATGGTCTGCTTTGGGCTGGCAATCAACTCGCGGTTTCACATATTAACAAATATATGAATCTGAATTTGAAAACCAACAAGAATGAAACGGAATAATATCTTAATCTGGAAGTAATCTATCTAGTGTCCAGTGTTATTCAAATTTATTCCATTCTATTTTTAATATCTGTTTTGGTTTTTTTAAAACTTCAAACACGGGTTTTCTTTGCGAAAGTCGTAGGAACCTTAATAAAAAAAAAATCGACACCAAAGGTTTTGATAGGTCAATAGATCTGGTGTCACACTGGCTATGTCTTTAGACAGAGATTGCAATTTTAAAAGAAGACCGAAATTATAATATGATTTTACATTTACTCATTATATTCTGTTGTAGCCCATGTATTATTTGATGATGCCATGGAACTAAACGATGATGAAGAATGGCAGGCTAATGATTTTGTTGCACAATTAGTGGAATGTATGGAAGAAGCTGTAAGGTAATGGCTACTGGGTAAATTATCAATAAAGGTGACAAATTAGGGGGAGGGTGTAATTATGTGTGAGTTTATCAACGTTTACCATCTCAGATTTTTAGCAATATTAAAATGGAAACACCATTTGCATTGTTAACTATAACTGTTCATGTTGTTAAAAATGCATTAAAATTAATCATCCAAATCTCAACCTTGACAAAGAATGTCGTTTTATAAAAGAATACAATAAAAGAAATATGGCTTTTAATACAGTAGACATTACTTGAAGTATTTAAGTCAAATGAAATTTTTTCGCATAACTTGTACTTTTCAGCTCTGTCCATAATCAACCTCTGAAACCGCATCCACCTATAAAGATTCCCACGCCATATGGTGGTCAGTTAATATACAAGATGCCAGGGGGTAATAGTCTATACATACATTTAAAAGATAAAAACAAAATCAGACACAGGAAACGATGGTCTCAGGTAAGTCTAAACCCATTTCAATAACAATGCAGCATATAAGCACCCTACATTGTTGGTCTAAACAATGTGTTATGAAGGACAATGTGTCCAGACAACTGCTTTTGTGACTTCTCATCAAACTTCAGATGTCCACAGATAAACCGCTGTATTTCGCCAAATCCAAAATAATAAAGTTTTTCCTCCTTTGTGTACCGCTGGCAAGGGGAAATCGGGTTGAAAAATCAAAAGGAACGTTTTTATCGAACAGTGGAATGGAAGTCTTTATTTTGGCATTGAATGTTATATAAATTATTAATTAGACATTAGTAAACTTACCAAGGCGGTAATCAACTCTCGATGACATCGGATAGCTCCGATATTAAATAGATTTAATTACATTTAGCGATTGATGCGGTTACCTTAAAAATGAATAAGTTCGAGGCTTTTTTATTATCGTATCAACGGTAGCAATGACTATAGTCTATACGATACGTGTATCACCGATTGCCAAGGGGGGGGGGGATGCCATAAATCTGGTCTGTCCTCTGTTTGCCCGCCCCCTCCCCCAATAATTTCGGTAATCAATACCTTTTACGGTGATTAAATCCCACATCCCCACTCAGTCATAGACTTGCGTGTTCAGTGATTTCTTACGAAGCCCATCCTTTCTGTAAACCTACTTGAGAAGTGCTTTTTACGGTCCGCAAAGTTTTTGGATATAGGTTCAACGCGACGAGCATGTGCATTCACTAGATCCACTCACTCCGTTCGTTTGACACCTCGCTGTCTGTTCGGATAAGCTGGTGATTTGGCGACGAACAGTATCCGGTCCGCACTACTTATATCGATGACCAGTGTCTGAAATACTGCCTGGCTGTATTTCCAGCAGTCTATTTCACGAATCTAGTGATTTTGCGACAGGTAGTATCTGGCAAGCTCTATTTATCTCGACGATCAATGCCTAAAACTGTCAGACGGCATTTCGGGCAGTCTACTTTTCAAATTATTGAGGTGCGCAAGTCCTTTCATTTGATACTTTCCTCTCTGGTGTCGGAAAGACAAGTGATCAGACTATAAACGGCATCCGATCAGCTCTATCTCGGTGCCCGAATACTGCCAGACAGCATTTCCAAGTCTATTTTTCAATTCGTTATGGTTCGCAAGTCATTTTGTTTGGCCGGATAAACTAGTGATTAGGCGACGGGCTGTATGTGGTCAGATCTATTTTCGGTGTCTGACTGAAAACAGTCCCAGACAACATTTCCGACAGCGCATTTTTCAAAGTTTTCTTGGGGGGGGGGGGGTCCCTCATACCCTCCGTAAGGACTCCCTACTTTGGCGCCCGTGAGTGGGATTCGTCGAAGTTTGCAAGTGCGTTCGCCTGACACTTTACCTCAACGATCATTGCCTGAAACACTGCCAAGCTGCATTTCCGGTAGCCTGCTTTTCAAAATTAGTTAACGCTGGTGCCTTTGCCCCAGCTTTGCCCCTCCAACCACCGACGGCTGGCACCACCACTGCCGATTGCTAGGTCCAGAGTGAAGTAATTTTACGAAACAATTCAACATATTCCCTTTTTACCGTCTGATTTTAAACTATTATAGTTGGAACTGTCAGCTCTTTGTCTAATAAAATATTACCTAATGTCGCTTTATACAGTAATGATTTTGTTTAGATGAAAATGCCGCTGGTCATACTTTGAGTGTGACGATTTCCTTGTTGATATAACCATTTAATGAAGAAATTGGTGGATTAACTCCAACAAACAGCTGCACAGGATGATGCAGTCGTGGGCCGGGGGGGGGGGGGGGTTATTGCGATTGCTTTACAAGATGAATTATGTTTATCAATCCGGAAACACAAGGACGACATTAAAATGATATGTTATGTGTGGTGAACATTGTACAATAGGATTCCATCATGGTCACTTTATATTATTTGTAGGTAATGTACATGTATTATTTGCTTGGTTTTAAACTCTTGAAAGACTGTCAGGAGGCCGTTCTAGAAGATTTCAGGGATGAGAAAAAACGAAAAAGGAAAAATTGGAAATCAGGCGCTGATCTTGGAAACCATTTAACACAGGAAGTGAAAAACAAGGTAGAACCATAAACTTAAATCGTTATTCAAGACATAGATTATGTCTGGGCATAGTTCCAAACTTTGCCTGACCATCTGGTTTTAGGAAATGAAATGAAATGGGGTTTAACGTCCTACTTTTCTGCACCGAACTTGGCTATTGAAGACGGGTATACGCCATACAGTGTGCTACGAGGGACATTTTGCCATGACAGTGGCACTATGGCTACCTCTTTTACGTGCATGCCATCCGAACGACTAGACAGCTGTCCATGTCAGGCCCACCGTCCTGCATCACTTACAAGTTGAAACTACCTGATTTTAGGGTTGTGCTCTCTATATTACGGCATTACGAGATTGAATGTCCAAATTTCAAAATTCAAAACGAATGTCGTCTTATAAAAAAATAAAATATGGTTACACCAATAAAACAAATATGGCTTTTAATACAGGTACTTAAATTATATTTCAGTCTAAGAACACGTTTATTTTGGCTCTGGATGGAGACACGGATTTTTCGTCTGTAGCTGTAAGGTTGTTGTTAGATAGAATGAAGAAGAATGATAAAGCTGGTGCTGCCTGTGGTAGAATTCACCCTATAGGATCAGGTAAATCACTGTCATACCATCTGATTCGCCAGGATTCGTCGATTTTGTTGTCATGTGAAAGTTATCCGATGCTTGAAGCCCATCTCCTTTAGTTTCACAAAAAATGGCATTGAAAACCACCGAGTATCTTCCAGTTAAGAGCCAATTAATATTTAGAGAGAGGGTTTAAATGTATATATAATTATTTACAGGACCTCTTGTTTGGTACCAAAAGTTTGAATATGCAGTAGGTCACTGGTTGCAAAAGGCTACTGAACACGTATTTGGGTGTGTACTGTGCAGTCCGGGTTGTTTTAGTTTGTTTCGAGGATCGGCACTAATGGATGAAAATGTTATGAGGAAATATACAATTCTACCCAGTGAGCCTGGCCATTATCTACAATATGATCAAGGTAAAATTTGTCATCATTTCATCGACAAAGAAGTTTGTTCCTAACTCCGTCCTTAAATTCTCCAGTCTCTTCAACTTGGCATTATTTTGGCAACTAATAGTAAGTGCATGGGGGGACTCATACTCCGCGCAGTGTTGCGTCTGATTAGAGGTAATCCAACTACACACTGCTATTATGAGTGGATATTGTGTTAAATTTTGATTGATCAGTAGTCCGTCTACCAATCAATCACGAGCTGCCAATACTGGACCCAATATGTTTACATAACGTATACGTCATGACTCACGATTTTATTATGCCTAATTAACCCGTGCATAGCAGAATACTGCAGTAAAACTAATTGCGTGACAAACGAGGCTTTCAAGTCGAATGAAATGTAAACAATACTGTTTGGAAACGAACATACTTTCACCGTTTTAATACCTTAAATCACTGTCCAAAGTTTTAGGGAAGACCCAGATGAAACGAAGGACTGTCATGTTGCTGTACTTAAGTGATAGCTTTCATTGAACGGAAAGAATAGACACACTCCCGCATAAGTTCAAGAAACAGACGCTATTCCAGCAATGGTCAGAGAGGGATTTCTCGGGCCATTGCTTCAGGAATATGGGGGGGGGACTGCACCACACATAATTTACACAAAAACAAATGGACAAGACATCATACTCAAAAATCACTAACAAGCGAACATCAAATAAAGTGAAGGTAAATGAGGCCGGTTGGAAAATTTTCAAAAGATTTCCAGTGACATGTTATATTCTCTTAAAGATACATTACGGGGGATTAGATAAAGAGCTGACAGTTCTCGCTATAATAGTTAAAGACTGGATAATGTAAAGGGAATTTAGCTTCGATCGTAATTACTAAAGTCGGTACGATAAAAAAAAAAACATAGTCTCAATTATCCATTTTGTGATATAATCATTAATGAGCATTGAGCAGCAGATCAGATTCCAATCCAGTAGATATCATAGGCTAGCGATGACATCGAGAGTTGATTATGGTCTGGATAAGTTAATTAATGTCTAATTAATAAATTAGATAATAATAAGCAGATTTAACTCTTGCATAATGTATTTTATCTACAAGCAATGCTGTCCGTATTATACATCCCATCTGTTATCCGTATTACATGTGAATATTCTTGTAAGCATTTGTCCGATTTGTAGAATTCATTCCTTCCTTTCGATCAGCACTCTCTTTTCGTATCTTGTGATCCGCGACATTTCTTTGTCGATGTTAAAAGATATCCTTCTTTTGACAATTTTTTGAATCTCAAATACCCTTTACCACGATGTCACAATGTCAGAATTTATATTGTGCTTTTACAGGTGAAGATAGATGGTTGTGTACACTGCTATTACAACAGGGTTATCGTGTGGATTATGCTGCAGCTGCCGATTCTTTTACCTACGCTCCTGAAAGCTTTAATGAGTTCTTTAACCAGAGGAGACGCTGGATGCCTTCAACTTTAGCCAATATCATGGATTTACTAAACGACTACAAAAGTACAGTAGCCGTCAACAATAACATCAGTATACTGTACATCATCTACCAAGGAACTCTAATGGTTTCTACTGTACTTGGACCAGCAACAGTACTTATGATGATTGCTGGTGCTTATACGACCGTGTTTAAGCTGCCGATCGTTTACAGCTACCTGATTTCACTTGCCCCGACTATAGTATACGTCATAATATGCCTGAAAACCAAAGCCCAGACACAGTTATTGGCAGCAGGTGTTTTAAGTACTGTTTATGCCTTCATAATGATAATGGTGTTAGCGGGAACAATTATCCAAGCCGTAACGACTTCCATTCTGGATCCAAGTGTTTTGTTCGTGCTTGCCCTGGTTTCTCTGTTCACATTTGCCGGTTTAGTTCATCCGTATGAACTATTCTGCCTGCCCCCGGGAGCTTTATATTTCATCTGCATACCCTCGGGATATTTGCTGCTCGTTATTTATTCGCTTTGTAATATGGACAACGTTTCATGGGGAACACGTGAAATTCCCAAAAAGAAATCCAAGGCCGAATTAGCCGCGGAGGCGAAGGCTAAGGCTGCAGCTGAGAAGAAAAAGGAAGTTTCTTTTTTCTCTAAACTCGCCTGTAGTAGAGGTATCGTTGATGATATTAAAGAAGTTGTTCAACCATTCATTATGGGTAAATCTTCTAAAGACGAAGAAGTTTTAAAAGAACTACAGTCCATGAATCGGAATTTGAAACAACTTTTGGGGAATCCTCGAGAAAGCGAATATGATACTGAAAAAAAAGATGTTCGAATCGACATGCCTACTGTTCAGGTCGTAGAAGAAAAGAAAGTCGAGGAGGGGGAAGAAGAGGAAGAAGAAGAAAAACCAAAGAGAAAAACTATTAGGCGAAACGATCTTATAAATCCATTCTGGGCCGAGGATCCACGTCTTCAAAACGGCCCTGTTGGTAAGCTTGACGAAGAAGAATTGGATTTCTGGACGGATTTTATTAAGAAATATTTGAAACCCCTGGAAAAAGATGTCGAAAAAGAAAAGATTGTCAAAAAAAGTCTACAAGAACTGCGTAATAATGTTGTATTTATGATGACAGTGGCTAACCTCCTGTGGATTGGTATCAATTTCATGTTTCAGTTTGGTGAAGCAGATGCAACTACAATTACAATTAGTTACAGAAACAGTATAAAGAACAAGGACGAAGAGATGAAAGTTGAAATTCTTGGACTTCTGTTTATCTTCTTTTTTGCCGTAGTAATATTGATTCAGTTTTTTGGAATGATCCAACACCGATGGGGCACATTCTTACATATAATTTCCATTACTGATCTAAAAAAATCGGCAGATTTTGGGTCGAAATTTGAAGAAACCCTTGAATTTTACCAGCAACTGCATAAGAATAAAATACCTGGCGGAAACCACAGAACTGAGCCTCCAGAAATGAAAAATAATATCCCAGTGACTCGTTCAACTCGGGGCCACTTCTCTTCATTCCGACAAGGCAGGTCAATCACACCGTCACTTAATTTTGATTTGCCGATGGGCTATAACGGACGGGTTCTTGGGCAACCTTCATTTCATACCAGGGGTCCTAATTTACGAAAAACTACAAAAGGTCTCATAAAGATGGCGAAAGAGCAGGGTATACAACTTAAGTACGATCTCCCTAAACCCGATTATAATACAGAAGATCTCCCGGAAGACCCTGTTTACAATTTCCTTAATCAGTCTAAAGATACAATGAGCAAACAATTTAAAAGAGGTTATGAGAAACTTAAAAGGACTCGACCCCGTTCGTTTAATAATTATACTCATATGAACAGTCGGTTATAATAAATGTAACTAAACCTGTGTTTACTATAAAACGTAAACCCCTTTGATTTAGGTCAATATAAGGTTTGGATTCTGTTTAATCGACATATTATTACAATTATTGATGGAATGAGCTCTTTACGATTAATTTGTTTTGGAAAATAGCACCAAACGATCTGTGTGAGCAGAGAGCATAAAATCAGATATATTTCAACACTGGCTTTGTCTACGGATGTATTTTAAGGGAGATAGATGAGGTTGTTTGAATTGTTTCATCAGCGAAGTTCAACTTTCGTAATATTAGGCTACGCATATACTAAAATGTATTTTTAATGTCAATATAAAATTGGTTTAGCTAATTTAACTTTAAATTAATTGGAAATCGACTGTAACAATTTTAAAGGTATTTAATATCAGTCTACCATCATTATCTATTTTAATATAATTTATCTTATAATTTATAATTCCGACGTGGCCATTGAATGTCGTTAAATTTGTGAAATTATGGTGTTTCCTTGTTTATGTAATTAATTTAAGATTAATTGTATATTGCCAGTGTGCTATACACTGTTTGTTTTGTTCGTGTTTTAAACAGTATTCTTGGCGTTTATAGTAAGAAGGAGAAATCTAATGGTAATCTTTTTGCCGTTCTTGTGTTGGTCAACGATGAGAAATGACGAAAGGGTGTTGGACCTGAAAAGGCAACTCAACCAGGGGACGAATTAAGTGTGATGGATACCGCTGTTTATCCATTATTAGTCATTGCGCTTCAAATCAATTAAAAGACTAACATGTATATATGAAATATATGTATATAATATCTACCGTAAAATGTAGTATTGTGATACATCGAACATATTATAATAATATTACTAATTAATTATGCCTTATTTATTAATCGTTTTGACGTGTTATTTTATGTCACGTGTTTGTTTTATATTAAAATTATTGTAAATAACGTGTAGTCTAATGAAAGATGCCTTTGTGCGTACTAACTATGTAATTTGGTGATATGTTTGGATTAAAAATATTTTCAACCTAATTTATCTATCAAATGTTTCATATCTATATCAAAACAATTTAATCCCAAGACTGCTACTAAATGCACCAATATTCGAGTTTATGCGACATTGTTTATCACGTGACTTTTAGCTTTTAGCTTGTAGTTGTCGTTAATCCGCTGTCTATTTACCATTATTGAAGCCAAAGTACATTCATAGATCGTCTTCTGTCAGACTTTTCCCGTCGTATAATCACGAGAGTCTACTGGATGTTTAAGTCTCCCAATCTTCTCATATTCTTCTTTGTCCTGTGAACACATCATGTATGTTTTTCGGGGAATCAAGTTTTTTTTTTCTAGTAAATGAAATGATAAGAAATGGGGTTTTACGTCCCACTGTTCTGTTGTTCAGCTGCAACAGGGCTAATGACGACAGACATACGCTATACAGTGTGTTATGATGGGAATGAATTTTCTCGCTACGGCCTACTCTTATGTCGAATTCCAACGCTAAACCCCATTGTCTTTCCAAGGGATGATTAACTTGCACGCCAATGTGTTCACAGGATCTCGGTTTTTCGTCCCATCCGAGCGAATATATGTTGTCGCGTTTCAGATCCATGGCTCTATACATCACTGACAAGGAGGAACCACGCCGGGAAATCCCGATGTACTTTCTCGTTCCATACATATACCAATACCATACTTTTATTAGAAATAACTACCGTGAAACTGCTTTCACGGGGATGAATCTTTGATATCAATCTGTATTTTTGCGCGTGGGGCAAATTGTTGAAAATAAAAATTCCCATGCGGCGAATGCGTTAGTCCCGAAGTGACCAAATTAGCTGAACACGCTGAAACTGTGATTATTAACAAACCATCAATTTAGTACATTTTATTCCAAACAAAGATTTGTTGTCCATCAAGAATGGCGCATGTTTATATACAAATTTTCACAGCACGAGACGATTATTTTCACCGCGTGATAAAGAGCACGTGTTACATAGAGCACGTGTTAAATTGAATACAAACTCAGTCACCGGTGAAATCCTTTTCTTCGGATAATCTAAACCAAAAATTAATGGAGTATAAAATTAAATAATTAGCCATTAATGTTTTAATGTTTGGAAATTATGTGTAATTACCTGAATAAAAAGTGGCATCATTACAAATTTCTCCGAGAACATTTTTAGAAATTACCCAATTTAAAAAGTTCGAGTTAGCCCGAAATGAAACAATCACACGGGTTAATAAATACTTGCCCTATTATTCTGCACCGACTGGGCTAATGTAGACGGGAATACGCTGTCACATAAATTTAATTGTGCTCGGACAATGGTGGTACTACTGGTACCGTGTACCCCTTGTTTCGAATTCCAACTGCCAAGGGTTGTTTTGCGTGTACGCTAACGTGTACACGGGATACCTTGCCAGGCTCCCCGTTCTGCACTACAAACAGGGGGAAATCACGCAGGGAAATTTCGAGGTACTTTCTCCTGGACCACTGGGAAGGAACTCAGCCCGTTACCTACTACACCGCCGTGACTCCACTCCATCACCTTAAAACAGCTTTATTCACACCCTACCATTACTATTTAGGTCATAGTTCACAGGTTGACACGTCTCATTCGGCACGATTCTGCGACGACAGATTATGCGATATGCATACAAAAGCTGATTAAAGATCCATTATTGGAGATTAGATAAAGGATTGGCAGTTCTCACTATAATAGGTAAAAACTAGATGATCTAAAGGTAATTTTCTGAAAATTGCACTCAAATTGATCCACTATTAGCCGAGGACTAAGCGGGTGTAATTTCAGCTTAGTCTTGGTCATCATTACTTAAGTCAGTAATATAAACAACAGTCTCGATTATCCATTTTTTACTTTAATTACCAATGGCCGTTAAGCAGCATAATATAGGAATCTAATCCAGCAAACATCGAAGGCCTAGACATGAAGAGTTTATTATGGTCTGGATAAGTTAATTAATGTCTAATTGATAATTTAGATAACATTATTTCAGGCCTAAAGAAGGAATCGTTATAATAGATTAATAAAATGTATTGTCTGGTTGTCTACAGTAACGGTTAGCCCCTTGAGATAAGACTCTAAACTGATATGAATAAAATGGGGTTTAAAGTCATACTGCTCTGCTCTTAAACTGGGCTATTGAGCGGGCATACCCCATTCAATTTTGCGTGGGCAACGGCGCTACAACCTACTCTTATATAGAATATATTCTCCCAAGAGATTTTTTACGTGCAATGGGTACGCGGGACCTCGGTTTTTCGTCCCATCCGAGTGACTAGACAATTTCCCTTGTCAGGGCCTCCGTCCTGTATCAATGACAAGGGAAAACCACGTCGGAAAATCGGAATGAACTTTCTCTGCCAACGCAGGGATCGAACACCCGACCTCCGGGCTAGCGAGTCAGAGTCTTACCCACTTAGTCTCGTGATTTCCAAAGACGCTAAGCTACTTGACAGACATTTTAAGTCCTAAATCGACGTTTTTAGTCGAAAATCACTATGCACATTTGGAGAATTTTGATGAGTATGTATTCTGCGTTCAATTAATACAATTAAAAGGGTTTAATGAGTCTTTTGTATATACTAATTATTGTTGGATATGGCAGCCAATATTATTATATAGGACAGAGTTCTATTCCCCACGTATGAAATAGACGAATCCCTGTGTGCAGAATGCTTTTAGAATTTTTCTAGCGAAAAAAAGTTTGTTTTTCTTCCTTTGTTTATTTTTTTTGGTATTCTTTAAGATACCATATCGTTACAATCAATCTAAACGACGTCTTTATTGAATAGATGCGTGTGAACTATTACTTTGTTGAATCACGTCGCATGAGTATACGTACAAGTGGCAAATATGTCGGCTTCGATAAAGCTACTGTAAATTATTAGATTAATTATTAACTATCAATTAGTTTCTTATTGTCCGCACGTGCTCGCGGCATCAATCTCTTAATCGCTCAATTATCGCTTTCAACTGTTATAATTACGTTGTCGCGATTCAAAATGAAAAGGCTCAGAAACCAAGTATTACGCCCCCTTGTTAGTCGGCAGTAACGTTTGTGGTAAGGGGGTCGTGATTGGTTCGCGTGCAGACGATTTCGTCGAGCCGGAAATTAGCACTGCTGACTAACAATAATTACAAGAAAACGACGCTTTTATGTGTGGAGGAACAATTGAATCTTGTTTAAAAGAACCTTTTATTGTGTATTGATCCTAGAAGATAATATTCGCTCGATGGATATACAAAATGAGAGGTACACGCTTCATTTGCCATTACACTTGTTTCTTCTCATGCCTCGAATACACGTGTTTATTTGGAACTCGAATAATTAAAACTTTAATACAATTACGCTTTCAGCGCTTATACTCATTCTATGCAGTTTGTGTAAAATTCGGTTTCTGAAATTATCGCTTTAGTATTTATTTTTTATTTATTTATTTTTTGATCAACAAACCGTTACATTAGTAAAAGAAAGGTATGTTTAAGTGAATTAAGTTTGTTCTCCGTTATGGCTGTATCCAGCTCGATTCCAGCATCCGTTTCGTCATCGCCATCAACGTTTGAAACCAGAACAAACATCATCACTCCAGCACACACCCATGGATCAAAGACACCTCCGTCCTATCCAATTGGACTCAATTTATCCAAATTTAACATTGGATCTTTCTTAAAATCAGACACAGGATGTTTAAACGCCTACACGTCTATTTCGTCCAGTTTAAATCATTTCAATCCAAGTCTTACGTCAAGACCATTCTACTTTTCGGAAACAGTATCACCATATGGTAAGTATTGCATTATTCAGTATTAATAATTATAAGTTTTGTTAGTTTATAGAAGGAACACGTTACAGTCGTTTTCGGGGTTTGTTCTTGTTTTAAGATAATAAAACCATATATAAAATTGTTAAAACTGTTTTATACTCCGTACATAATCCAGTTAATCCTTAGAGTTATTAGATATATTTTTTGAAATACATGTTCACATGTGTGAACATGTATTTCAAATACATCTGAAGATATATCAGCTGTCCTATTGTAATGACAGTTACCATGTTAGTCTCAAGATGGCCGACATATTGTGTTGAAGAGACGTTAAACTCCATTCTACTCCGTGCAAGTATTGACATTTTAAGTCTTTCTTCTGGTGATTTAAGAATATTATCTGAATAATATAAATTTCATTATAAGGTAGCTATTGTCTTGTTTCTGTTGTCCGACGCGGTTTCTCTTGTCAGTGGTGCAGGTTTGAGTGTCTGACAAGGACGGCTGTCTATTCGTCCGGATGGGACGAAAAACCCAGTTCCCGTGTATACATTAGTGTACACGTGCAAGATTCCCAAGTAGTTAGAAGTCGACATAAGAGTAGGCCATAGCGCCGCTGCCCTGGCATAGAACGTGGCGTTTTACCGTCTTCATTAGCCCAGTTGGAGCAGACCAGCAGAACGTTAAAGCCCATTTCATTTCATTTCATTTCACTTGTTTCTGAATTCATCAATATTTGTAGATCTATAGACAAATTTTCTCAGACCGTAATATATCGTTTCATGTTGGTAGCCGCTATGGCTCGGTCAGTAAGGCAATATCCCGATAACCTGGAGGTCCCGGGTTCGATCCCCTTGTTAGTGGTGTTGGGTATTTCGTTGCTTGAAAGTCGACTATTTTGATGATTGTCGTCATCTGGGATTTTGAAATTACTAATGGGCGTTTCCAAAAAAGTAGACCCCAGAGCGTATTGTTCCAATTTTGATACTAATATTCAAATTTAAATGATTCCCCTGGTATTATGCAATTTGCTGTTGCACTAAATCCTAAATTGCCCAGCATAATTTATGGATTTTTTTTTTATTATTTAAATTTTCAATTTAACCAGGTTATAATTACTTATAATTAATAAAATAATTATCAACGTATTATTCAACAGATTTTCTTGAATATTATTCTTTCAGTTCCGCATCGAAAACGACGCGAAAACAAACCCAGGCGTCAACGAACTACTTTCAGTAGCGAACAGACGTTAAAATTAGAGATGGAATATCGACGGGCAGAATATGTTACCAGGACCAGACGGTTAGAACTAGCAGACGATCTTCAACTAACAGAAACACAAATTAAAATATGGTACCAAAATCGCCGAGCTAAAGACAAGCGTATAGAAAAAGCTCACCTTGATCAGCATTTCAGGTAAAAGTTTCAGATTTTAACGTCTTGTTAACACGACTAACATAATATGGTTTAATTTTTACTACCATGGTCATATAATTCTATTCAAGAACTTGGCGTTTCCTCCTACTCTTAATCAAATTAAAACTGTTAATAGCCACTTTGCATGCAACGCTAATATGTTTTTCTAACTTCAGAGCAATTGGTACTAAACTATATACCAAGTTAGTGCTACACGCGCTTCCCCGGACAAGTGGAAATCTCGCTTGATGAATCCAATAGATTTTTTTCGGGTCGCACCATTATTCGGCAGTAGGCTACCATTTTGAATACAACGGGATTTAATCGATATAAATGAAAAAAAAACGAAATCAACATTCGTAAAGAAATGAAATGAAATGAAATTGGGCTTAACGTCCTACTCTTTTGCACCTAACCTGGGCTAATGGAAGACGGTGCTATGAGAGAAATTTTGCCCGGGCAGCGCGCTACGGCCTACTCTTATATCGAATTCCAACTGTCAAGGGATCTTTTACGTGCATTCCAATGTGTACACGGGACCTCGGTTTTTCGTACCATCCGAACGACTAGGCAGCTGTCCTTGTCAGGCCCTCCTTCTGCATCACTGACAAGGGGAAATCACGCCGGAAAACATTCGTAAAGAGATTTTCATTTGTTTTATCTATATATTTAATAGCATAAATCTTATCAACCCAATTGAGGACTCTGTTTTGTCAATTGACTTCCCCTTTTCATAGAAGGTACCAAAGAAACGACCCATGTTTACAAATTGGAATCAACTTCGAATTGATCGATTTGAATAGTGTTTGGATTTCTTTTTATACAAATACTTTCAACTTATATTTTAAAAACAATTGATGTAACACGCTATGGATATGTGTTCAGAATCTTAGTACAGTGTGTGAAATAGCTTTATTTAACGTCCGCTTCCACCGAGGTTATATCGAAGACAAGAGCTTAGTACGTTTACATATTGCTTTATATATCTGCCCTGTACTAGGATGTGTCTCCATTGTCCCAGAACAGTAGGACGTTAAACCCCGTTCCATTTCATTCCCTAAACTAAGATCAGAGTCATGTTTATTCAGTCTGTTCAGACAAAGCTACACCAAATTATGAAACAAAAAGCATAATACTGAGTTCATAAATTATATTTATTATAATTTAAGAATGAGTCTGACGAAAAATAATTTTTGTTCAAATCTATTTACAGATCTATCAGTTTAAACAACATGTCAGCTGGCTCGCCGTATCCTGCTCTGAATCCATCAGTTCATGGCATGTATGGCTGGGATCCTTGGGTACTACGTTCTCAGATGGAAGCCGCGTCATCCAAAGTCCAAGGTTAATTTAATAACACACCAACAATATTTTAAAAGCAACCTCTATAAACAGCACCATGGTGATATATAAAATTCAGTGGACGTTAAATAACAAAAATAAACTGTAGAATAAACAAGTGGAATGGAAAAGTTTCCCGAGTAATGAGCAGTCCAAGGATATATTGGTCAAATTTGACCAGTCTGGTTAAAATCATATGTCAATTAATGTTTCGTTTCATTTCTTTATGTTGTAAAATAGACATATTTTCTTTGAGAACGGTGTTCAAATCACGTGGACAGATTGACCAATCCAGTTGTCTATACTGGTACCAGGGGCTTTGTTTTGTATGGGGAGTTATGGAGAAGTGTAATACTCAAAACGAAAGCGTGTATCCGTCAGTTCTGGATTATAATAAGAGTATTTATAAAGATATATATAACTGTTACTGGAAGAACACGATGATTACAATTGAGGGGCAAAAAAGAAACGAAACGAAATTGTTTTTTGATTTGAATATGAATGGCTTTTCAGTTATGTACACTGTATTGTCATTGCAAAGGACGAATGAAGTGATGTTTGGTTTTTGGTGTTAATGCTTGTGATCGTGAACATCGATATGTCCAGCTTGTAGTGGTATGAGGTTAATTGCTAATATGACCTTAATGATAGGGAAACTGGTCCCATTGCGTGGTTTATGTGTGTTCATGCTATATTATATGATTTGTTCACCTTACAAATGACCTATTGGTTGAGCTTTCAGACATTTCTTCGTCGTCGCTCACAAAATGTACAATATTCTAGTCAGACTAATTAAAGAGAATTTGCATTAGACAGGAAGTATGCCTAGAATTGATATTGATGTTCCTAATACAAGTCTACAAATGAGATAACTTTATGGATAGAATGCCAACTTCCATATACCCCAATTTACCAAAGACACCTTTGTATGTATGCTATTGAATAGAATGCATTACTCTGTAGTTGCCAGGAAGTGTACCATTTTCCATTTGCAGTTTTAAAAGCGTAACCAGGACAGGTAGGGTATACGTATCCAGTAGCATGAAATGGAGACGAAGTTGTCCGTTGATATGAACTGAATATTGAACACCATTTTGGAACTTAAATTGAATTTAGGTAAAACTTCATCGTAGGGAAGAATCAAATGTTTACTTTTAACCTAGTACATTTTTGTCCTTATAGTAACCTATTTAGGGGAATGTTTATTTAAATAAATAAAGATGACAATTATTGTTAATATGTAAGAAAAAAAGTGTTAAATGCGGTGATAAGATACACATCTCGGCTCTTTATCTGTTAGCCAGGAATCGAACATTATGGCTAAAAACCACGCAACAATAGAGAGACATGTAACTACTTCGGATAGCACCACCTGCTTGAACCGGAAATACATGACCGCCATTTTTGTCCAATTAATCTTGGGTAAATTATTCATGTTATTTTGATGAAAATAGTTTCCTGCTTGAAGGAAGACGTTATTTCCGGCTAATATCGCTTCATCAATCGCTGTTGAAGTTTCATTATCAATTTTCTGTGAGACTGCTAATAACGACTAATCGTTGAGAAATTATCCAGCCACTTTCAACAAAATTACTTAATAAATAAATAGTAATTCGCTATTTTCCCCATTTCTTAATTATTATTTTGTGTCAATAGGGCAGGAACTAGACGTTAGTTGATTGTTAAAAGATTGCAATTGACTTCCTCTAGCTGAATAAAGTAATTATGAGTATTGATTCCTGTTTAAATTTTTCAGTGATTAAACGTTTACAAAACTATATAATAACTCTTATTCATATTTTTAAAATTTTACTAATGGGAATGACGCACGTCTCGTTTATCTTGTAAGAACGCCATGTGAAAACATGTTCTCTAGTTTTACAACATAAAAGGTGTGGAGTTAGGGCGAGATCAAGCCGTCTTCAAAATATATTTGTGGGGAGGGGCAACTCCGTTACAGATCGTCGAATATCGTCCCGTTATTCGTAGTGTTTAACATCCGCTTCTACCGAAGGTGACATCGCAGACGACATCGCAGACAAGTTCTATTTTTCATTTTTATTGTATTAGCACACGCAAAGGGATATTTCCTGTGGGAGGAAACGCCGAATATCGATTGGATGCACCCTATATATACTCCTCCCCAGCTGAGACTCGGGCAAACATCGGACTTTGTACCGATGCTTTAGATTCCTAGGAATAAAATGTCAGTTCCAAGTACTAAGGTAGATTATTCCTTTCTTACATCTGTGTAGTGGTATAAGGCAATCTGGCCATTAGTTGAGAATCCTAGTTACGTCACAGGCACTAATCGGGTTTTTTTTTTTACCCAAGTATATGAAGTGGAAATTTCACAAATTGTTTTATGGCAACAAATTGAACATTTTAGTCGTCTGTGGTGGATTTTTCTATCAGAAAATTAATTTAAAAATAAGTTGCCAGGCAACGAAACATACTCCCACCAGCAGCTAAATCATCCGGGCAGTCAACAAGAGTTGTCGCATATTAAGTAATTATCAAAAATCATTAGCATTTGATTGTTTTTATAAAGTTCTGCCAGATGCTAACGTTTAGTATACGAAACATTTAATATTATAGATTTAGCTGTACAATTATCAAAATTCATTGAAAAGCAATATAGGGCCACACGGCCACTTGTTTGTCTCAAGACCTTAAAGGGACAATAACATTCTTGCTGGCTTGGTAGCTCCAGAAAATAAATAATACCCTTATTTTAAGTACTAGATGTTTAAATGTCCTACCTGTTGTGTAAATTATCCATTACAACCTATTTTATTTGTCCAGAGGGTTCGAAAATATTTTAAAATCCAAGTCACATTTGAAAAGGTTTACGTTAGACTTTTCAAATCAATTGGTTGAATTTTTCCAATTTTATAAATTAGGTGTGTTAAGATGAAATTTATATCATCATTTAATTGGAATATTCTAAAGTAATACGATTTGTTGACCAGAATGAAGATTGGGACATATTTTTCAGTTACAACAAGAGTGTTATTGGGGCTTTAAACTCAAGTTTCATCAAAATCGAATTAAAATTGTGACCTCTACATGGTCCGCAACCTTGGTATACAACATTGTTACACTATTCGCGTACAAACGGCGGCCATTTTGTCCGGCAATTTTGGTCCGATTTTCACGAAATTCGAACTCAACCTTCATTACGGTGTAACGGTGATGTAATCAAATGTTGGTTTTTTTTTTAAATCGGAAAATTTGTTGGCCTCAAGAGAACCACAAGCTAAACAACACGATTTTTCGTACAATCGGGGCCATGATTCAGGAAGTTACGATCTGATATGCGCAAATATCGAAAGGAACCCAGCTCTTTTGAGTTATAAACATGCATTTCAAGTTCCATCAAAATCAGTTCAGAATTGTGACTTCTACAGTGTTCACAAGCTAAAACGTGATTTTTCGTACAATCAAGGGGCATAATCCATGAAGTTACAGCCCAGTACATGCCAATATCGAAAGGAACCGAGATCGTGGGGTTATAAACCTATATTTCAAGTTTCATTGAAATCGGATAAAGATTGTAACCTGGTAGCATGTTCACAAACAATTGTGGACGGACGGATGGACAGGGGCGACGACAATACGTCCACATGAAAATGTGGGCGTATAAAAACCTCAATAATTCTGTATACGCCGCTGCACAATAATATAATGCTCCAAATTATTTATGTTTTTGGTGTATTTGTGGACCAGGAAATGGCCCCAAAGGACTACTCCTCGTCTTTTCCATAAACGCCTAAGGCTCAGTCAATTCCATCTTCAATGGAAGGTTTGATCGCACTGTTGTTGTTTATTACAGATTGAACGTCCAATACATTATAATGATATTATAATTACGGACAGGTTGATTTAATTAAATTATTTACACTTCATGGGTTGAAAGTTGCTAAAAACATACAGTTGGTTAACACACAAAATAAAAAGTCCATGTATATTAAAAAGTCAATTTTAAATCACACTTATAAAACCGCTGTCGTGAGAAGAGCGGGCGGGTCATCTTCTCCCTTTGTTATAATAAAAACATGTTAAAACAGTAGGTCCTGCTGACTGATGTTTGGCGCCATCAGGGCGGGGAGAGAAAAAAACCGTGGCGGAAAAGGAATCCGCTTGCGTTATGTGGAAGACCGGTGGATTATTTACATATTAAAAACTGTTCGTCCAATACGTTAAATATGATTAAAAGTAATACGGTTTACAGCGTCATTCGTTCGTTTCTGGAGTTTAACGTCCAATTATTCCACCGGGTGTGATATCCATTAAAAGATTAAAGGCATTCCATCTCGCTTTAACCACGTACATCTTATCCAGGCCTTCACGTAATAGTAATACCCTGCATATTTCTGCACTAACTTCGATTTGCTTGTGTCCAACTTGTGAACCAATCAGATTCCTCGTTCGTCGCGAATACCAAGTCTCGCACTTTCAAGATAAAATGTCTACCTGTGATAATCCAGCTGCAAAGTTCAAGATTCGTTCAATGTCAAGGTTTCCGCGGCGTCGGGGTCGCTACTGTTCACGTGTCTGTAGATAATAACGTACATCATTTAGCTATAATTTCGGTAATTGTGAAGTAATCTAGCAACATCCAGATATTGTAAAACTCATGTTGTAAAACTCACAGTCGGTGTAAAACTCACAGGAACATGAGCCAATTCATGTATAATCGACAGGAAACTTGGTATGATTTCATACATATGTTGGTTTCTTGGCCTAGAAGGTCTTCAGCCCCCCCCCCCCCCCCCACCGGGCCATTTCAACCAATATTTATAAGAACAAAAACAAAACCATACCACTAGTTTAAAAAATCAACAAATATTTAATAATATAAATTAAATAATCTCAGATTATAAAAATACAATTACAATGTATAAATGAGTATTGTTTACCTTAAAATGTTTCAATTTATTTATTTCGTCTCCTGTTTAATATGTAATTTGTTATGATACAAAACACAGTATTTTTACTATATTCAATGGTCAATTCAGTGTAATTTGAGGGACTGGTTTCCTTTTGCACCTTTTAAACTTCAAAATTACCAAATAATACAGTCTGAATGTACACATTCTTTATTTCATTACATTTTGGAATGATTTATGTATGTCTGGGTGTGAATCATTAATTGTAACATACTGAAAATCCTCCGGGTGGTTATTGTAAAGCTGAACAGAAAAGAGTTGCGAAAATATATCACTTAAAGTTACTGATTCTCATCCGAGTGATTTTTAATCCATTACAAACAACAAAATTGTGTCAGTTGAATCTCTGTAGGGAATATCAGTCCACAATGGTTCAATTGCTTCACTATTTAGATAGATATGATGAAGTGAAAACTTTCTATAACATTGCCCATCCTCTGTAGACAATATAAACTGGACGTGGTTAAAACAATCCCAAATCTTCACAAAAATTTTGATAGGCCTCTTTTAAATTTGACTAAAACTTAGCCGGGAGATGAAACGCAGATTTTGTTGTTGTTTCCTTAATTAAATGATAGATAACCAATCTGAGTACATTTTAGCATGGATTAAGTCAAGAAAAATTTAAATATTGTCTGAATAATGTGATTTTAATGAAAGGGACATAATTCTTGTATGGCAGTTGTTCCCCTTTAATTTTCTTCTGCATTTTGTGTTTCTGTTGTGGCTTCTGAATGGGAACTTTGACTTTCTGTCTCTGGATTCGTTTCCTCCTGATTTTCTTTCTCTTTGACCTCCCTAGCAATTCTTTTATTAACATCAATGATTGCTTTCTGGATGGCTGATTCTGCTGCTTTATCACCTTCAAAAATATTAAAAACTGAATTTAAATTCTGTAATCAGGAGTAGGGGTACATTCATATTTACATATTAATGTTCCTTGATGATGATTCATTATTTCCATTATTGAGTAGGCCTGATGATGATTTATTATTTCCATTATTGAGTATAGGCCTGTAGATCTTTATACTCCTCTGAAATTCAATCAATAGCTATCAAATAACATGAACTTTACCTTGTAATTTCGCCAGATCTAAAGCTTTTTCAAAACTCTCTAATGCACTCTGTAATTCATTTAATTTAACTGAAATGAAAAGAAAAAAACATTTATGAGATGTTTCATCTTAAAACTAAATTCTAATTTAATTGTCCTAATAACTATATTTACCTTGTGCTTATAAATGATGCTATATTTACCCTGTGCTGTTAAAACCATCCTGTGTTTCTAAAACTATATTTATCCTGTGTTATTAGATTTATATTTACTGTGTGTTGTTAAATTTATAATTTATATTTACTGTGTGTTGTTAAAACTACAGTTACCCTGTGCAGTTAAAGCTATACCCTGTGTTGTTAAAACTATATTTATACCCTGTGCTATTAAAATTATATTTACCTTGTGATTGTGCTAATAAAACTGAAGCTTGTAATTGCCACATCAGATCTTTAGCTTCTTCTGCTGCTACTAGTGATTTTTCACCAAAGTGTCTGGCTTCAGTATATTGCGTTAATTCTAGATGACATCGACCGACCTCATGATATAACCAAGTATTCTCTAAAGCTGATTTAGACATAGGTAATTTTCTGTTCCACCTATATAAATATATAAAAAAAAACATTTCATATCACTTGTCAAAAAAATCCCAGATCAAATTTATAAATGATTTGTTTATCAATTTATGAGTCTCAGTGGCAGGGGGCGTGACAGAAAAAATTCAGTGACTAATGTCGTAACTAGTCATTTGTATTCAAAAAAACAAAATTTTTACTTGATGGTAGGGGGTCACAGTGACTCAATGAGTAAGCATTGACTCACTAATCCAGCAAGTTTCCCTTTGTCAGTTGTGTAGGAAAAAGGGCATAGCACAGAAAAACGTCTAGTCATTCACATGGACTTTAAAAAAATCAAATTTCTGCTTACATGTTGGCATACATGTTGAAGAAGCCAGGCCTGTTTAAATTAAATGAAAATGGAAACTCCTCTGTCCAGGCAAAATTTCTCTTGTACACAGTGCATTATGTATGCCTGACTTCAGGAACCCAATTAGTGCAGAAAAGTATGATGATTAATCCCATGTTAGTTCATTCAACATGATAATAATTGATGTTTATAATATCTGTTACTTACACTCCAATAGCTTTTTGGAAATTACCACTTCTAGCATGAACTCTTCCTACATTATCTAAACCTCTAGAAATACACTCTTCATTATTCCTGAAAACACAGGTTCTTGATAGATTAACTTAACACGCAGAAGATCATTCATTTAACTAATTTCACTGCCCAATTTAAAACATATGTGTTGAAAATGATAAACATATTTATGGGAATTATACGCTTTCAATCAAATGTTCAAATGTTCATTTCACAGAAGATCTATTTTGAAAATAATACATTAATTCCTTAATTGATGGGTTATCTTGTAAAAAAAACAGAAAAATGGATTAAATGGATTAAGATATAAAGTGATGTGATCTCTTGTGAACACAATATTTATATCTACTTTATAATAGTATGGCTTCCACGTTATTGTCTAAATAAGCCTATTTCACATGTATTTCAGTAAATGATTTACCAAAACCGTTGTACAGGACAAATTTATTACTGATGTTTGAAACAGGAACTTCTTGTGACTAGACACCAATTATAAAAATCCAAAATTATTTAATTGTACATGTAATTATTTATAAATCTTATTCATTTCAACTTACGTTTCTTCTCCTATATTTAAATCTATTTGATGTTGTTCTAAAGCTTTTCCATACTGTCCTAATTCTAAATATGAGTTACCCATACAGCTATGTAAATTAGCTACCACTTCATCTCTGTTAGCTAATGTATCTGCTGAATATCCCTCTACAGTTTTAAGACATTTCTGAGCTCTGGTTAAACTATCCTTGTATTTGCCATCTCCTTGAGCTGTAAAAATAGAATCAAAATAATTAGTTTACAGTGAATAAATAATTTCTGTTCTAATCAAAGATCACCATATCTACTCGGAATAATTAATCTTGGGGGACCTGAATCATCTGATATTTTCATTGGTGAATATTTAATTTTAGCTAAAGACTAAGAGGATTTGACAAATAGTTTTTAAATTTTAACTTCAAGTAGACTACGAATGATTAATCCTGTAATTGTATGAATAAGTTTTGGGGAATAAAATCTGTTTGCAGTCTTTATTTATATACCATTTAATTCAAAACTGTTTTTCAGAACTACAGAATTAATTCATATGTTTGTATTTTCCTACCTTGATCAATTTTTTCGAGTTCACTAATAATATAAGCATTTGGTGATCCACCCTTTGATTGTAGTTCTTGTCGTTTACTACGATGTTGTTGCATGCGTTCATGTTTACGGGCATACATGGGTTTCTGTTGTCTCCAGAAATCTGTACGTGTATCAAGATAAGACAACCCCTCTTCCACCAGATCAAAGATAGATTTTCCAGTCTCTGACGAGGCATCAGCTAATTAAAGTATAACGAAAAAATCAATAAAGATAACAAATAACGATTTGATTCAGTTCATTAATAAAATATTAGATTCTGATAGAACATTAATAAAATATTAGATGCTGATAGAATTAAAACATATTTTAATAAAATACAACCAAAACATGTGAGTCCTCTATTAAGACTAGGCAATCACGGTGGTTAAGTGGGTAAGGCACTGTCTCGCTATCCTGGAGGTCGGGTGTTCGATTCCTGCTTTGGCCGAGAAAGTTCATCTCGATTTTCCGGCGTGGTTTCTCCTTGTCAGTGATGCAGAATGGAGGGCCTGACAAGGACAGCTGTCTAGTCGTTTGGGTGGGATGAAAAAACGAGGTCCTGTGTACACATTGGCGTGCACGTAAAAGATCCCCTGGCAGTTGGATTTCGATATAAGAGTAGGCCCGAGCAAAATTTTCCTCATAGTACACTGTATGGCGTATGCCCGTCTTCCACTAGCCCAGGTTAGGTGCAGAAGAGTAGGACGTTAAACCCCCCATTTCATTTCATTTCTATTAAAGGACAATATTGGTGCCAGTCATTATCACATATGTGATAGAACTGATTAAACACTTTCCAAATATAATATTAACACAGAGATCATCGCTACCAATATAGAGGAGTAATAATGGATTCATGAATCGGAAGTGACGAACGCCAAAGGAAAACACGAGTTATTCCTCTATATAACTAACTGAAGTGACTAGTGATAACAGATACATGGGCGAATATCTGCTCACTAATAATTCCCTCGAAGACCTAAAGTTGCTGTGTGACACTGTGAGAGAATATCTTACAATTCATAAAAAGAATTGACTGCCACTAGATAAGAGAACAGGAAAGAAAAACAGATTAAAAGTCCGTGCATTACCATGTTTTTATAAGGTAGGGGAGACCGGGGCACATTGAACCACCATGGATATAGCCTTTATAAATAATACTATACAACCCAACACTATACAGAAGTGAGATAACTTCTTAGACCCATTTCTCCATCAATAAGCCACATGCTGTCAATTATTTTCTTAGGCAGTGGATTTTTCAAAAAAGTGCTTAAAAGAGAAACATTTTCCATACATGTTAACTTCTTAGCCTAGGAAATTCTTGTACTTAAGTTCATATATGTCTAATCTATACAATCCAGATAAACCGGGGTTTGATCCATATAAGAGGGCATATTGATTTTTTTTTTAAATTTTGATCATGAAATAAAGAGATCTTCTAATAAAAACATTTGATATGAAATGAGGACAAAGTGGTTCAATGTGCCCCGGTCTCCCCTATAGAAGGAATAAAAACAAGGGGCTGTACGGAGTATTTCTATTTTTCCCGTGTTCTCTTATCTTATGACACTTAATTACTTTATTGTATCGTCAGATAACCTCTTGCGGTCCCATATAACAACTTTTTGTCTTCAAAGGAATTATTAGTGAGCGGAAATTCAGCCGTTTATCTGTCATCACTCGTCACTTCAGTCATTCTTATAGAGAGACAACTCGTGTTTTCCTTTGGCGTTTGTCACTTCCGATTCATGAATCCTTTATTACTCCTCTATGGTAGCGATGATCTCTGTGTTAATATTATATTTGGAAAGTGTTTAATCAGTTCTATCACATATGTGATAATGACTGGCACCAATATTGTCCCTTAAGACTAATCTGATATGGATTCAGACTACCAAATAAATATAATTCATCATGGATGTGGGTGGCATCAATCAACAATCACACTGGACAATGCTAACAAATTACAGTATTCAAAATACAGGAACACCTCATGATATGAAAAGATATTGTAAAAATCAAGGGCAGCAAACTGGAGATTACCAATACCTATCAGTTGTCACAGCAACTTGATTTGTAATTTAAAACAATAGCATGAGACTGAATGACCAAGATTATCAATATAAATCGTAGGTTGGTTTTCTGTAATAAACTTTATCTACCTGTTTCTTTTAAAAGTTTCTCAAGATATTTTCTGTCACCATAAAGTTCACCTAGTAATTGTTTTACTGTTTTTTCACTGCCTTGTGATCGACTAACTTTTCGTTTTTCTTTTTGTTGTACAACAGGTCTCCCAAAAGTTCCCATGCCAGGTTTTCTTTTCTTTTGTTTCTGTGTGATGAAAAGAACATAATAAAAATAATAGTACACCATATCTTGTTAACTTTAAACAAAGAACACAAGACGGGGATGGCTAATCTCTAACTCGTGCACTAAACATGGCACATTGAATGATTAGAACTGGCGTATAGCATGCCTCTAGCTCTGATAATTTTAAGACAGTAAGCATATTCATTGTTTTTAGCGATTTTATTATTTCACACACATCCTTGTTAGCAAATGTTATCTTATTTCACATTGAACTATTTTCAATTAAAAAGATGCTTTTATAAATCAAACTAAGAAATATAGACTATTCATCTGTAATCATCGGGTTACTGTTCAAAATGTTTAATACTTATGTCAATAACCCTATTTTTTACAAGAAATAGACCGGGTAGGCTACTAGAGCTGCATTGCACATCTGAATTCATGTCTGAACAAACTGACAAATGGTTAATAGATTTTTAAAACTATGGTTGTATTGAATGGAAGGGGATTTTAGTCAACACAGTCACCTTTAATTAAGGAATCAGTACAAGGAAGTTTAATTTATCATATCATCCAAACAACTAGACAAACCTTAAATAACACTGCACGTAATTTGTATCAAATTGACAGTTGTGGGTTTTTTTTAACCTTTGAAGATGTATTTATTTTACATTTTGTTGATGAATCTTGAATAACTATCCCCCACATTTAACATAAACTTAACATTCAAACTTTCCTTGAAAATATGTATGATTGGTAAAGATTCATTGCCAGGAAGATTGGTGAAGTCATTATACGTGTATTACATGTATAATATTGCTCACGTTCTCTGAGTTAATTGGTTTCTTATACAGAAATAATCCAAGCTATGAACATACCTCATCTTGATTAGTGAAGAAAGACAGATCACCAGCAGTTGATAATTTACATTTTTCTGCAGCTGAAAAGTAAGACAATGTTCTAACATTATGATATGACTATTCAAATTTAACATGGGTTTCTATTGAATTTTATATGTCATCAAGTAGGCTAAACGTCATGTGAAGAAACAATAATATTTTTGTTATCTAATTCGTACAAGCTAGCCCATAACTCAGGGTGGTCTTCTCAGATATTACACGATGACAACAGTCTTTATAGTAAATGAGTACACATATTTAGATATGACACGAAGTACTACTTCGCTTCAAAATCTTAACTGCCAAGGGGTCTACTTCATGTACACTGGACCTCATATCTTCTGACTGATCCAACACACGTTCCTTGCTAGCACCACCCCTTATGTTGGAAAAATCATGAATGTTGACAGGGTCTTTTTTCTCAATTTGGAGTCCTAAAGAATAAGCCCTAATAAAATAGAAACTGACTAGTAATAAGCTTATTTATTTGTTGATTGTAAAAAAAATAATGACTTACATCCGACAGAATTGTCAATGGCTTCTTGTGCCTTTTGTATGCCCAATCGGAACTCTTGTAATTCAGGTCGTAATTTACAACCTCTGTGATAAAACACCAGGGCCATTTCAAAATCACCTTGATAATACAGAGCTTCAGCTTTTTGAAATATTCCCTGAAAAAGATTACAAGAGATGTATCATATGCATGCAATTTGTTTCTTATTATTGTTGACTACTCTAAAGGTCAGACAAACTTTCCTTCACATTCAACTCATTATATCGCTACCCATAGGCACTTTAAGGGATTAAATAAAACTTCTTACTACTGCTCGACTTGAAAATGATTAAGAGGACACTTATCAAACCACCACTCCAAAAACAGTACAATAAACCAGTGGTTGTTTTGAATATACAGGTAAGTAGACCTATGTAATTTTTGTATTTGTAATATTAACTTTGCTCAAAACTTAATGTGGAATTAAAACTTAATTAAACTTAATATCACATTAAATTAATACATCTATCTATGCAAAAGCTCTGTAATACAATGGTGTATCCAAAGTCTATGTTTTATATCAATCTCTTGTAATGATATTTCAATGTAGTTCTAGCCTACTACAGTACAAACCTTATGAAAAGACTTATCATCATCTAAACTTAGTTCTGCATCTGCTAGAGCAGTAGTTGTATCTCCAAGTTGTAAATGACATTTTGACCTGGCTACCAGACAATTTTTATCACCATCTTGAATTTCTAAAGCCTAAAATAAAATAAACAAGAATCATAAAATAAAGGACACATCTATCTAGTTGAAAGTGGGACTGGGACCTGAAAATCTTTGAATTTAATTCTTAGGAAGCTTATTATATAGATCTAATGAAGACAATATAAAAGAGAATACTGGTATACATTTGTTTACATTGCATCATAACTAAAGACCCTAAATGGAATTACATAATAATAATAAATGAAATATTTTGTATTTGTGATCAAGATATTTCTTCCTTTTTTGATACTATCTACTCATACTAGTCTAGTATTAGTATATATACTAGATATACCTCTAAAATTTATAATTGTGACAACCCATGTTTTTTTGACAACAATATTTTATTTTAAGCATTTTTTTTTTTTTTTTTTACAAATTTTACTTATATAAATGATGTTCTACGTCTCACTTTCAAAATTCATGAACAGCTGAACGGAATTCCGCTCTAGACAGGTTTGATCCTCGCCCCCACCCCTCCTCCTTATTATTGTAAGATGAAAGTGGAAGTAGTGGTGTTTACATATTACGTCATTTTTTTCTACGTCATAACAATAATACACAAGGTCATTATTTTCGGTAACATACTAACCGTTGTGTAACTTTCTATCGCTTTTCTGTATTCCCCTTGCTTGTAAAGTGTGTCAGCTTCTGCTTTATAGATTTCGAAAGTTCCTTTGGGTCCATCGGATTCTTCTTCGTACATTTTGATAAGAGATATGAGTTGTTAAACAGGAAAACAGAACCGTTAGTCTGACCAATATGGATAATTTACTGTTTGATACTTCTTGTCCCTGCTTTACTGGTTGTGAAAGACGCCGTTGCTAAGTTACGGTGTCCGCCACGCACTCTCTCGCGGATTAATATTAATTACCGTTCTGATTAAGGAACTTGTTGATAAGAAGATTGCTTGATCTATTCTAGAAAGGGGTTTAAAGTCCTGCTTCATATTTTGAAAGTATTCAAAGTCAAATTATTTTCAGAACTATAATAAACTTTAGGTTAAGCTAGGCCTACTCAAAGCACTGTATAGGGAAAGTTGTAAACGACAACTCATTTACAGCTAGTGGGCATAGAAAATATATATTTGTTTCGGGTCCCAACTATGACGCCATAAAAAATTATATCGTCTTGGCGTCATATAGCTTTACTAACAAACGTTTTATCTTTTTCTTGCGGTTACGTTTTACGGGCTATGTACAATTTATAACAAACAAATTGGAAAAGAAACAAATGCTGTTTGGTTCAATGATAAAAATGTCAGATAAATTCATACTCAAAATCTGCCGAATTCGGCCAAGGAAAAAATGACGTAGCCTAATTAACATAATTCAATACGGCGTCACGTTCTCCGGTGATTATCGGAGAGCGATATCTCGTAATCAGTGTCTTTCAGTGGTGGGATGATAAATAATTTCTTTTTAAATTCCCCAAACACAGCTACCAGGATGGATCGGGGGTCGTGGGCATCTAAACTGTAGTTCGGGTAGAGTCTCTAAACCATGACACCGAGACTCTAAACCATGATGTATCCTGTAGTTCGGACAGTCTCTAAGCCATGATCTACCAGGTCGTCTCCAAAACATGTTGTACCCTGTAGTTGGGACAGACCATAGTTTTGTAACTATGAATATTGTAGCCTAAATTATGTTAACCCAGAAATGATATAGTTTCTCTTAATTGAATATATTGTTAACGCGCTTTAAATATCTGGTTGCAGTAGACTTGGTGTAGAAAATTCTAGGTACACATTGTTAACCACACAGTTGTTTTAATGACTACAATAAATGTAGGCTACAGGAGGATCGCACTACACGCAAAACCAAAATCTTAAAGATAAACCTGCAAAGATAGACATTGCAAAAAATAAACAAATCAAATAGTTGTGAAAATCATAATTTATTCAGCTCAACATAAGACGTACGATACCGTAGTTGCATACCATTATAGGCTATAGTTGAATCAGATCATAAAAATGTCTTATTTCAAGTAGTCTTACGTAATTGTCAACATCAAGGTGAACTTGATCTATTGCTCCACTTAGCTTATTCAGAATTGATTTTTAAATTTATTTAATACATAGCGCTCTTATCTGGTGATCTTTTATTTTATTTTTTTATGAATTAGGTATATAGGGCCTAACATACTCTTTGTGTTGTATAATAATATAGGCCCTAATGATAGTAGGCCTATGTTCAGCTTTACTTTTCGTTTTAAAAATATATGTTTTATCTCCAATAGAATCTTTTTCGCAGAAATCTATGACATATCTATCCACACCTTGTATGTCTGGGCAGCCAATTGCGACACAACAATAAAATAGGGCATAATATTATTATAAATAGATAGTGCGTAGGTACGTGACACCCAAGATTATCATGACGTCATGTGAATTTTCTGGCTTCACAGTTGTCGCAACTTTATCTATATATACGGCTTTGGGCCTACTGTTATAACAAAATAACTATAGGGTCGTTGGCTGTTGCAGATCCTATAATCGAAAATATAAATATTTATAACGGTATTTGATTAAATTCCTTCTTTGTCAATCAAAATTCATTGCATATAGTTTTGTTTTGTTTTTGGTTTTTTTTTTTGGGGGGGGGGGTAAGTTATATTTTATCGGTTTGATATCGCGGAAAAAAACACAGGGCACTTCGTCAAAGCCAAAAATACGATAATCCGGCCAAACATATAAATCTAAATTTCGTCCCTAGGCAAGTTACATAATCATGTCGGGGGATTGTTGAGTTATCGTTACAATAGAGTACTGGTTCAGATTAAGCTAATCTAACAACAATAGCCCTGTATGGCTGCATTGCACGGAAGGGTAGGTTCATTGTTATAATAACTGTAGCCTACATTATTTAAAGGTTTAGTGTAGGCTACACCATATTGCATAAGACAGAACACTTTATCTTATTGATGTAAGGCAGCCGCGATGGCTCAGTCAGTAAGGCGGTGGCTCACTAATCAGGAGGTCCAGGGGTTAAATCCCGGTGTTGTTAAAGAAAATTGTTCGGCGTGATCGACTTCGTCGTTGGACCTTGCAAAAGTGTTTAGATAGTCATTCGGATTGGACGAAAAGGCGAGGTCCATGTAAAAGGTCCATTGCCACCAGGTCCCCTATCCTAATTTTTAGTATACATGTTAGAAAATGGTAAGAAATTATACATTTGTCGTTAATGAGTAGGTGTGTATACCATTGGCGGATTGGGGCCGGGAACCGGCCAAAACTCCGACCTGCAAGTACTTTACAACCATCAACCTGTGAAATTATCATATCTTCATATTATTAATTAACGTATTATCATTGTATCGTCAAGAGTGAAGAGAATTTAACTGGTTGAAAAATGGGACAAGTTGAGAAAATTTTGACCATTTGATTAACCAGTTAGAAATATTGAATCAGCAGGAATATTTTCATTGAAAAATGTCCCATTTTTGTTGCCGGGAGCGCTAGTTGATTTCTCCTGTGATGGAAGGCCACGAAACATTGGTACAGAGTGACGAAAATGAAAATCATAAAAGCTGTTTTTTAATTTGGGATTCTGGCGTATCCCCACAAACACGGTGCAGGTGACTTAATTAGTAAATTTGCAGGAGACAGTGTCGGGTGAATCCGATGAGATTTTCGGTTGAAATTCGTATCCCCATTGCAGGATTCCGAATTCTGACCCACACCCAGCACACCCGGTCCAGAAAGTCTATTATACCAGCCCATTCCAGACTCCAGTGATGGCGTGGCGGCCCGTTAAATCCACCGGCCACATACAACATGATCATCATCGCTCCATTCTGTCTTGATCAAGCTAAAACTGAACAAAATCTCATAAGAATTACAGCCTGAAAGGTGTTTTCAGACAAAATATTCACGAAAAGTGGGCGTGACAACGCCCCTATGGCTCGGGCATGCATTTACATCAGTTGGTGCCATTGTCTCGTTACAAATAATGCTCATGCCAAATTTGAAGAAAATCCATTAAGAATCGCGGCCTGTAGTGTGTTTACAGACTAAATATTAATATAGGTACCATCCTGTTATTGAAATGATTGATCATGCCGAATTTGAACAAAATCTGTTAATAACTGCAACCTGTAGAATATTTACAGACAAAATAATAACAAAACAGCGGGATTGGCACCACCCCGCGGGGTAGGGCATGCACCCGGAGAAAACCCACGAGGTTAGACAGACGTCCCTACTCTTTGTCATGGACAAGCTTGGGCTGGAAACCACAACACTTGACTCAATGACAGACACACAGACAAGGGCGGCGGCATAATATGTTCACATTATGAACTGCAATGGGGTTTAACGTCCTACTGTTCTGATCCGACTGAGCTAATGAAGACGGTTCACATTATGAATGTGGACGTATACAAATGGATACAAATGCAACTCAAACTGCAATGTGAGCGTGAATCTACTTCCACTTGATCAACCATTTTCTTTATTGCCAGATTTTTGTTCCATAACGCGACAACCCGACAACCCGACATCACGTCAACCCGACAACACGACAACCCGACAACCCGAAAATACGACATTTTTACCCGACATCACGACATTTTTACCCGACATCACGACATTTTTAGTGTCGTAATGTCGGGTAAAAATGTCGTGATGTCGGGTATAAATGTCGTGGTGTCGGGTTGTCGGGTTGTCGTGTTGTCGGGTAGAAATGTCGTGATGTCGGGTTGTCGGGTTGTCGGGTTGTCGCGTTATGAAAGGCGACATCACGACAATACGACATGATACCAATCAGCCACCATAAGAACTAGCTATTCTTGCTATAATAGTTCAAAAGTAGATAATGTAAAATGAATAATTTGAAAATTTCATTCAAATTACTCTATTGCAAGCGAAGATATTAGCCTTTAAAGGTTTGACAGACGTGTTCAACAATTTCAAACACTGTACGGGTTGATCGAAGCTAAGTCTCGGTCCTCCATATTTGATTAAATCAAAGTATCGCTGAGCCGTTTTAATCTATTTAATATCGGAGAAATCTCATGCCATCGAGTGTTGTTGTTGAATACTGTATGAGGAAGTATATAAAATTGCATTAATTTTTTTTTATTACTGTATTTCTTTCTTTAAATAAATGTATACTTATTTGACATCTGTTATAATATGTCTATATTGCTTTTTTAAAAAAAAAAACAAAACAAAAACAAGTATAATTGGTGCATGTACAGAGGTAGTTGTGAGGTGAATCATTATTAAAATTCTGTTTATCAGTGGGCTCAGATGATATTATTTTCTTTGTCTTTTTCTCAACATTATATATAAATATTATACCGAACCAGTATTTCAATCATGCCAAAAACGTTTTCATCTGTATATTATATTTATATTTCTTTTGGATATTGTTTAATTGAAATAAAATGGAAAAAATGCTTTTTTCCCAGGAAATATCACATTCATTGATACAATTTCGCTTTTGACCATATTGTTGTCCGGTAATTCAGGCATATTTGAAGAAAAATTCTCTCATACAAATGTAAACAAGCCAACGTGTTCCGTCTCGTAAAAGGTATTCCCTGGTCTATTTATGGCTATTGACCCCTGACCTAATGACGTTGATTGCTTTTCTGGTTTCTGATTGGCTTAGAATTTGATTTCTTTACCACATTATGGCTGCACTTGACAAATATAGTCCGAGGCGTAAATCGAGTGCTGGTCTGATTGTGCAAAACATCGCAATAGAAATGTGTACTACAGTGACGACTTACTTGTTTACTTATGCAGCAAAGGGTCAGATTTTCACCTGGAATTTGCTGAGACAAAATGAAACGATTTTTGTGGCTAAATCACAGCCTAGTCGTATTTGGGATCTATTCTTGCATTGTTTATGAGATCGACTGCAGTGACTGCACTTATTTTGAGACCGACTATTTTTCTCCCTGGGTGAAATTTTGTTGTTAGACCGACATACAACAGAATAAGTTGACAAGGTTATATTATACTAAAGTTTTGCGTGAGTAGCGTGACGTATGCAGTGAGCACTTATTTTGATACCAACTGCTCCTGTTTTGAGACCGACTGCAGTGATTTTTGCGACCGACTATTTTTGTTCCTAAAGGGGGGGGGGGGGGGGTACCACCCCCACCCACCCCACATTTACGCCCCTGGTCTCTGATCTGCTGGCGTCGGATATTTTCATTTATAAAATTATTTGTTGCTTAGTCAACGATACCAACTATCATATTTTAAAATATCTCACTAGACACACGTTTGCCACTCAGGGTAAAGCATTCATCACGAACATCTTGGTAAGGCGTTTTTCCCCTTATCAGCTGTGCAGGGCATGGTAGGGAACAGAGTCCAGTAGTTCAGGTAGGGCGTAAATACGAAGGCCTCGTTATTGGTTTCCATTAGAGTTAGTCATAGCTCAGCTGTCCGGACGAATTTCTCCCATGCATACGGCATGTTTTCCGATTGGTGCAGACAAGTATGATGTCCAACTCCATTTCTTACTTGTATTGAATCGTGAACATCTCTACCTTGGTCATGGAAATGAAATGAAATGGGGTTTAACGTCCTACTCTTTTGCATCTAACCTGGGCTAATGGAAGACGGGCATACGCCACGCAGTGTGCTATGTGGGACATTTAGCCCGGGCAGCGGCGCTACGGCCTACTCTTATATCGAATTCCAACTACCAAGGGATCTTTTACGTGCACTTCAATGTGTACACAGGACCTCGGTTTTTCGTCCCATCCGAACGACTAGACAGCCGTCCTTGTTAGGCCCTCCTTCTGCATGACTGACAAGGGGAAATCGCGCCGGAAAATCGAGATGAACTTTCTCGGCCAATGCAGGGATCGAACACCCGACCTCCAGGCTAGCGAACCAGCGCCTTATCCACTTAGCCTCCGTGACCCCCCCCCCCCTTAATCATGGAGTGGCAAATTTGTGTCATATGTTTGCATAGGTTCTTCCATATAATATACCCTCTTTATATTTATAACACCCTAATCTGTCTATAGGCCTGTTCTAAAATGCCACAAACTCGAAACAAATACTTTACAATCTGGTGACCCCCCCCCCCCCCCCCCGCCTCCTTCGAATTAAAATTTTAAAAATAGTCCGGGAGCTAGGTGGGTTTTATTCAACATAAAAGGTGCGGAAGGTTTGGGATGCTAGTGGTGTATGGCTGGGTTAGGAGACCCCAGAAACCCAATTCTTAAGTTGCACCAGTGGTGGGTTTGGTTTTCGTTATTTCGTGATCTATTTGGTGGAAAGGTCACTTAAGAAGAGGTCAAAGGTCACCAATTTGCAATTTTTCGATTTTACTCTGAGCTATTCTTTCGTTATCTCGTCATCTATTTCAGGTATTTTTCAATTTTACTCTGAACTATTCTTTCGTTATCTCGTAATCTATTTCAGGTATTTAACACAAAACTGCATGGACATGTTTTATATGGCTACGAGCAACAATACGACATAGAATTAATGAAGTTATAGCTGTGAGTATCACATAATCTCAAAAACGAAAATATCACTTGGCCCCCATCGGTAATTAAAATTTTAATCAACATGAAAATTGCGAGTGTGAAACCAAGCCTAAATTGTACGGAAAGGTATCAGAAATCATTATCATTAACTTAAGAAAGAAATTTCTGGTGGCCAATGTACTTAAGAAGATGATGTGCACTTAATGACCCCTAATTAGAAATTTAATTAACATGAAAATCGCGACATTGGAACAAGGTGTAAAATGTAGGGAGTGATCATAGGATTCACAACCACTAACTTAAGAATGAATATTTTGGTGGTAAATAAAATTCAGTGACAAGCAGTGAAATATGGCCTGAATGCTAAGTTTCCGCTTGATCTCTGATACCAATAGTGATCTATGTCATGTTATTGCAGACATCAATCAAGACCCGATCAACCAAAAACTAAGAAGATGGTTGGGAGTTGAGAGAAGGACAGTATAAAATCATATGGGTTTAATGGTCTTGATACCCATGAGCATACCATGGGTATCCAGATTAGATTCATCAATGCCCTCTTCAACCAATGATACCATGGTTATGCAGATCAGATTCATCAATGTCCTCTTGAACCAATGACTCCCGGAGTTCAGGACCGACCATTAAACCCATATGATTTTATACTGTCCTTCTCTCAACTCACAACCATCTTCTTGCAATGGGTGCTGGTTAATTCCGGATTTGTTAGCCCCCCCTCCCATCTTTGCGTCCAAAAATACCCCTTTTGATTTGTAGTGACACTACTTATTCGCAGGGAGGAATCATGGTATTATCGACGCCCTTTATTTTTTATTGCTTTAGACACATTATGTCTTCCCAAACACGATGTACTGTTGGGTGAGGAGATTGCTTGTCCCTTAGCCCCATACACCTGGGCGGTGACTGATATCAGGGCTTCTTGATCTCCATCTGCTCACTTCCCTCTCGCCATCGCCGTAAATGCCCTCTGAACCGACGTGTCTTCTAAAGGCTATGCATACGGCCGAACCTCTCCTTTTCTGTGAAAAGCTGATGCGTAGCCTGGCCCTATGAAGGCTCGGAACCTTGGCAAAGCATCTCAGATGGGTTGTATAGATTATCTTTTGATGATATTCAAAAATCCCTCGAGATGTGTGAATTTTTCACCAAAAATGAATACAATTGGGTGGTCGCATTTGGATGGATGTTGGAATGTCATCAATATAAGCTTTACACAGAAAGGGAAAGGTTCGGCCATATGCACGGGGAAAATTTCATATGATTCAAGCGGGTTATACCGTACCCCATCTTTGGGAAGCCGAATGTTTATTTAATTAATATCAATATGCCTCATTACATATTACAGTGTTTTAATTTTGTACCATCATCTATTGTTTTTATATTACTGTTGCTATTCTCCGCGGTGGTACTTGAATTGTGAAGACCGTGTGAACTTCACAGTAAAAAGGCGTACCAGGAGTAATCACGACATAACCTTACAATCATTACATCATGAATCATATGAAATTTTCCCCTTACAGCCACCTCAAATGTTTCCCTGTAAAATTACGCCAGCCACAGACATGAAGCGCCCCATGTGAACTGTAAACAGAGTTATCTCCCGTTCACCGTAAAGCCCATTTACTACTGTTGCCTAAATGTCGCTTATCAGCATAATTATTCATTTCTCTGAGCAGAAAAAATGACTGCATTTACTTGTGCTTGGGCAACATTATTGTACAGGTATTTACATAGGTTAACCCAAGAATTTATTTGGGCCTCAATGCAAATGGACAGTAAATGTCAAATACATTCTGAAAATGGGCCCACCCCTCCTCAATCAAGTTAATGACAAACATGGATTCTATATATAGATTTTTTTTATATCTGTGGGTATTTCCTTGCGATTACAATGTTTCTATATGATTTTAGTCCAAATAATATATCATCGAATCACCCAGTTTGCACGCGGGAAAGTATCTTTAACACAGGGATCTTTGCTCTAGTGATCTGGGAAATCGGGGAGTGACGTAAAATAGAAAGCAATAATCGTTTCAAAGAGATGTTATTTCGATTGCCATTGCTAACCTATTGCTGCAATATGCGTCCACATTCCTGCTTTGATTGATATGGTACTTTTTAAAATGAAGAGAATGAAATGGCTGTAATATCTCAAGATGCAAAGAAGACTAGACATTGGATTTGTTTTGCGTTGGGGGTCGTGCATCAACATCAATAGTTGCCGTCCTTAAAGTATAAGGAATAAGTGCAAAGATAATCCATTCAGAATTGTGTCTTTCGGGCGCTATAGGTAAAACGTGGGCGTGGCTCTGCCCCTTTTGCGGGGAGGGGGGTCTGGAGACATTCACCAAAAAAATAGTTGACTTTAAGGAATATATATGCCAAGTTCCAAACTGATTCATTCCTAATTGCGGTCTGTAAACGACAAACAAACAAATTGTTGTCGCCCAGTGCAGTTGTCGTCCTTAAGCTATACGGAATACATATCCCGATTTCAAAGACGATTCATTAAAAATCGTGGCCTGTAGGCAACACAAACAAACACTTAATGGTTATGGCTCTGCCCAAATTGGTTGGCCAATCACCAAAAAACAATTGGGGTATAAGGAATAGGTGTGCAGTCTGTAGGCGAAACACATAACGCACAAACATTGGGCGTGGCTCTGTCCGGGGAGGGGGGGGGGGGGGGTCTTGCACCAAAAATGATAGAGGTTAGCCTTAGAATATAAGGAATAAGCATAAAAATGTTTTCAAGACGATGGATTAAGAATTGCGGCCTGTAGGTGACAAACAGACACACAAAAAGAAAATGGGCGTGGCATGCAACCTAAACGATAGAGATGTTCCTTAGAGTACAAAGAATAAAAACGCAAAGTTTCAAGATGATACGTTCAGAAATGCAGCCTGTAGAAGACAGACACACAAAAAGAAAATTGGTGTGACTCTGTCCCAGGGGGTTGGGCATGTACCCAAACAATAGGGATGTTGCTTGGGGTGCGAAGAATAAGTGTGCAAAGTTTTAAGATGGTACATGTATACGACAAACAAACAAATGCAAGAAATGGGCACCAAAACAATAGGATCATCCTTAGGTATAAGGAACAAGTGTACAAAGATTAAAGGAAATCCAGTGAGTATTGCGCCCTGTAGGGGACCCACAAACACATACATATATATATTTATATATACACACACAAACACACAGACAGGGGAGACGGCATAATACGTCCACACTTATAAAAAAAAGCGAGAAAAATAGAAACCTTTTCTCCTTGATGGAACGGGGGGTTGGGATGGCCTAGTGGTCTAGAGTGCCGCGCTTCGACCTCTAGCTGGCCGGTCACCTCTGGCTTGCGGCTGTGGTTTCGAGCCCTGGTGTGAGCGCATGTGGCATGGAGATAAGGGCGCCTTCTCAACCTCGTGGGTTTCCTCCGGGCACTCCGGTTTCCTCCCACTGCTAAAGACCCCTACGCGCAAGCGAATTATTGAAATAAAATTAAACCACATGTTAGTCCCGAAATGACCTAGTTTGTGTTGAGTGGACGTTAAACCCCATTTCTCTCTCTCTCTCTCTCTCCCTTGATGGAACGCTTTATTAATGAGACATTTTAATGGCTGGATTATTAAAAATTTCAGTGATTGGGTTTCAATGGATTTTTTTATTACGCTAGTAGGCCGCCAAAGAAACATTCACAGCATACATTGCCATTTTATGGTAGCATTAGCAAATGAGTTATTATTTAATATGACAGTAGAGACAGATTTTGTATACCACATGTGATTTGGGTTTTTATAAATCTAATTGGAAATATATTTTTTTTTAAAAAAAACAACAATTTCTTTCACAAACATACAGGAAAAAATACAATGTGCATAAAAAAAATATTTCATGTTTTCCGTATATAGGCCAAATATACGTAACGTCGTAAAACATAACCAAACATCCTTTTATTAGGATATTGAAACTGAAACAGTGTTTATTCACCTTACTACACAAATCAGTTATACATTTTCAACGTACATGGTATTTTTATTGAATAATAACTGTTAGTATATTAGCTACTTTCATTTTGCTCCATATAGGCCTACGTATAAATGCCTTTCAGATATTTTATTTAAAGGTATGTTGTGATAATGGTGCCTGTAACTCTAGGGATGGTAGTTCTTTATGGAATCCATCTTTTCCAACCAGGAAGAAAGTCGATATCGTACCTTTACCCTGAAAGTATTAATAATTATTGTAGCCTACAAATATGTCATTGTTTATTCCCTCCTTGTAATAGTATATAAATTATAATGTGTCTAAGGATATACTCAAACAATGATTAACTTTCTAAAACAAGTGTCCGACGTGGACTTAACTGCACTTTGTTGGGTAAACAATCTGGCCCAAGTTTCTCGTTTTCTGATAATTTTTTTATTATGTCAATGTCATATTCTTGGTAATTTACAGCCAGTGACCAATGGAAACACAATGAAGCCCGGTTAGCTGTCTAAACAGTGAACTGACTATACATTTAATTAAATTAGCTCGCACGACAGACTTGAAATAAATTTGCCTTACCATTGCTGGCATTAATGGAGATTAAAAGATATCCGGTTTAGCTTGTCGGCGCAAGTGGTAAAGTGGAGAAACGGGAGTGTGTCTTTAGGAAATGATAATCCAGAAGAAAACCGAGAAGATGATTCGATTACACTGAATAAACATAATATAATATATTTACCTTCATTGTAACTTCTCCTCTACTCTCTAAATGGAATCCACCTAATTCATCCAGGAGGTCTTTGCATTCTGGGCTGACATGGATACGTAATGCTATATTCAAACAAATAACACAATAACCAAATAAATATAAGCATTTCATAGAATTAATACATGCATATTACAAGAACATATGTTATTATTCTAATCATAGAATAAGTCTCTGATTACAAAAGTTACCATTCATAATTCCGGACCAGGTGGCCAGATAATCCTCGTAAAAATACAAGCACCCACGTTTTGATGGCCTCGTTGTGGGTGGAAGCAATACACGTCTTAACGTAAACGTTAGGTAAGAAAGATAGTCCAAATAGGTACGTTTATTTCGATTGGTCCCCGTATTGCATATTCCTGGAATAGTGTTAATTAAAATTCATAATTTTTATATGAATATTTTTTTATTTGCTACAATATGATTACATTTCCACCATACACATTGACTTACCCAGACCAGAAGATTCCATTCTGCTAGCATAATTAACAGTATCACCAAATAAACAATATCTAGGCATTTTCAGACCCACAACCCCGGCTGCTACTGGACCTACAAAATGCCCAAATGAAAGGGGAATCTTCACATAGTTATATATTTTATTAATAGAGAGATAATGACCACAGCTACTATAATAGTAAGAGGAGGAGGGTCGCAATACACCCAAAACAAAGCATCAACTCCCTTCAAAGCTAAATCAAATGCGATTGATGCATGCACCGCCATCTGTGGGCAATTGACGTGACTTGTGGTATATTAGAGGTGAAATTTCTGACATTGATGCTACTAGTCCTGGCCTCCATGTTCTAAACCAGTATTTACTTCTGGGCCGGAGAAAAATTTAAACAACGCCGATCTATTTAGTAGTCTAATCGTATTACAATCAGCTGTCAACAACGGTTGTTCAAAGTGATTGACCAATAAAAATGTATGTATAGACATTTACCGTTTCGCTGCGTGGGGAATTCTAAACGAATGGTAATGTAATTTTAAGTTTAAGGTAGGTGTCGAGCCGTACTCCCAATGACTAACGCGTTGGCACTCTAATCTGGAGGTCCCAAATAAGCCCCCCCCCCTCAGTGGTGTTGTATGGATGGGACGAAAGCCCGAGGTCCCATGTACACATCGTCCTTCACGTAAAAGAGCTCTTGCTTATTGGAATTAGAAGTGAGAGCAGGCCGCACTGCCCAGAGAACATTTCTGTCACAGCCCAGTCGGCGCAGAACTATAGGACGTTAGAAAGAGTCCGCCATGGATAGGACGCCTGACTTGTTTTGTTACCTGAATGCATGCCAGTTCTAAGTTGTAGTGTTGTATCTGGTCGATGTTTAATAGTAAATATAGACATAGAAGCTAGTAAATCTAACGCCATTGTTGCTATTTCACCAGCATGTCGGTTACCATTACGTACCGGAAGTCCACTAGCCACCATATATGCATCGCCTATTGTTTCAACCTGGCAATAAAAGTAGACGAAGGTATTATGTTATAGTATCTATATTTCTCACTGCTTATTATTTAGCATGACAGCGTACATTGCATATAATGTTTTGTTTTGTTGGTGGTTTTCCCAAGATGTATTATATATTTTTTTTAAACTGAGAACAAAATATGACCACGATCGTTCCGATTGTGGTGTTACTTTTCTAAGTTATAACCATACTGCTAAATATTTTTTTCTAAAAAAAAGGCTCTGAATGGTGTCATTTTGACATTTCTTTCCTGTCGAATTTATGGATTTGATTAATATGCGAATTTGATAATCTTTGTAGGAATCTGCCGTGGCTCGGTGATTAAGCACCTTGCTCGATTTTGATCCCACAATAAATGACCTGGTAAGGAACAGTTTCTAACTGTTGTTGAGATGGTACGAAAACATGAGGTCTAGTTTCAACGTTGGCATAAATGTAATGAAACTCATGACAATAGAAATTCAAAATAAGAGAAAACGGTAGCGCCTTACAATTTCCCTTATAACACACAATGTAATCTATAAAAAGTTAAATATATTTTACCTTATATACGTCATATAAATCTATAATGGTATCGAAACACGTGTACAGATCATTTAAGAAATCGACAATCTAAAAGAAAAATAATTAAAATATGCAAATAATTCTTCATAAAAAGTTCGCTGTGCAAAGTGGGGTAATAAACCCCAGCAGGTATTTCTAAAAATAACATAGCTATAGACAGCAGTTTAACCCGGCAATATAAACCTATAACGGTAAATCTCTTTTGTCTTTCGGGTATATTCTATGCCCGGAATAACTTGCAGTCTGAATATATATTTAGAGAGGAATTTGGGGTTATTTTTCCGAAAATTTTTCTTTCAACCCATATCGAGTTATTCTTCCAGGGTAGTTTTTTTTCCATCAGAAAACGTCCATTTAAACATACGGGGTTTATACGCAAAATATAGTCGCCGACTTCGATTATGTTGGGGAAGAAAGACTTTCAAAACCCTCGAAAGAAAAACCTGTCGCCTTGGTTCTTCTTTTTCTCGGGTTATTTTTTCAGTCTTTCTTTACGCAGCGTAACCTCAGTCTCGTGCTTTTTCCTACAATGATATGGTGTGAAGAGCTTTTCCGGACACATGAGATATCTCTGAAACAGAAATTCCTTGAAGCCTTATCTTCTATGACGTTCACTATGTTTTCAGAACGACGAAATTTGATAGACTTCGCCCTCTCCTGATGCAAATTGGACCTTATTTGAAAAACGAACGGAGTGACGGCATAATAAGCCGGCATATAAAAATAAACGATGTAAGCAATTTGTAATCACTGGCATTGAACTATAAGTACAGAGCAATTGCGTTAAAACAAATGACATGGGACCTAATGTTATGAAAATAAAATATGATTTTTTAGTACCACTGTGACTATGTTTGTTCTTTTTTCATCAAAATTACCTCTAAAGGAGAACTACTTGCTGCTAATGTTGTAAACCCAACGATATCACTAAAGAAGACTGTGCAAGCTTCATAATTCTCTGGTTCTACAGTATTTCCCTGCTTTAAATCATTGGCTATTGTTCTGAAATAAATTAAGATACATGCATGTACATGTATATTCTATCTTATTCTTTTGTGCATGCTGTATAAATCCATAACTTCGCCTTTTAAAAATGTCAATGCGGTGATAATATTTGTTAATAATTGTTTTATTAATATTCTTAAAAATGTATAAGCCATCAAAATGACAATCAACAATTTTTCGACTTACGCGGGAAGCATTCTACACAAGAGTTCGTCTGTTTTTCTTTGTTCGTCTTCTAATTGCTTTGTTCTGTCGGCCACGAGATCTTCTAGATGATCAGCATAATTAGATAACATGTGTATCATCTGATCTATAATATTAGTTGTTCTGAAATAGAATAATAATATTATATGTATCATAAACCATAAGATCTTCTACATTACCAACGTATTTGGAACATCTGAAAATTAAAAAAATTATTCTGAAATAGCGTTTAGGCCCAAACAACAAGGTCTTTTAGAATTGAAAAAAATACATCATCTGATCTAGATAGATCTGCCGTTCTGAAATAACATAGTAACACTACAGGTGGTATAAACTATAAAATCTATACCATGTTACCAGGTTACATTACATCATTAGCAGGTCCTTTTTTCTAACTTCAATTGTTATATAAACTATAATTTAGATATTGAGTAGATTAGATATACAAACCATACCTTCATTAATAAGAAAGACGCTACAAGCTGAAATTGCCGATTGAAGGATTTAAAATTTGGGACTTCGAAAATGTAAACTGTCAATCGGCTATATAATTTAGGCCATTTACTGTCAAAATTTTAAAAATTCTTAACATCGCTCAGAATAAAGTAATTTAACTGAAATTTTCAATATATTCATTTTTCAGTGTCTATTTTTAGACTATTATAACAAGAACGGCAAATTATTTATCTAAATCTTGCATAATGCCTATTGAACTTAATTCAATGATCGGACACACTGTGTAGATAACACCCGAATCTGTGGCCGGGGAAGAATAATCATTTAACTTACAATTTGGATAAATACATATTATATACAAAATCTAATTATTCAAATTGTGGACTTTTCTTAATTCAAATAATATATAAATATATTAGATAACAAGGTGCATCATGGATTTAGAAGTTTGAAGGGTTAAGTGAAATCTAGAAACTAAATAATTATTCACATACTTGCCCTTGTTTACTTTTTTTCTCACAATTTCGCCTATCATCTGAAAACTTGGTCTTACAGTCGGATCCTCTTCCCAACAGTTTCTCATGATGTCTGTTACAGTATCTGGCACCAAGCCATTAGGTACATGTGGACGAAATGGTGGACATTCTCCGAATTTTACTCTTTCAATGATTTCTGAATTAAAATGAATAATGATGTTATAATGTCCCATACTTTGTATCATCACAATATCAAAGTTTATTTCAATATCTCAACATAGACCAGATCACAACCATTTCGGTCTATATTGTCTAAGATTCCATTAGATGGGTCAATATATGGCAAATACCCAGTCAACCCCCAAAAAAATTGCAGCAAAAGGCTTCTCAACTGATTCTGGCAGGGTTTAGTGTATTGTATAACATACTAAAAGTTTACCAAAATAGGACCCCCGGAAAAGTGTTTTTTTAAAGATGGCGTCATAAATGACTACCGAAACGTCTTAAAACGGTCATAACTATTACTATCAACTCAAATTTGATGATCTTGGTGTCTATTCCTAGGATTTTTGAAGCAGAGAACACATTAAGATCATTAAAAATGACGTGGGCACATCATGTCAAAAATGGCCGCCAACACCTCCAAGTAACTGAAAGTCCATTACTATTGACTCAAATTTGATGATCTTGATGTCTATCTATCCCCAGGTTTTGGGAGACAGGGAACACATTAAGTTAACTTTGGATATCACTAAGCTGTTTAATCATTATGAAATTGAATTCATGACCTTCGGCTGTCCACTATCATAGAATAAGTTTCGGAGCGTTCAGTTTTGAGTGTCATCCTCCTCCTCGGTATCGACCTCTTTGAGTGTTGTTTGAATTGTCACAGATTTGCTCCTTCATTAGTCCCGAACAGACAATGAGATCATCTACTTCCGTTCAAACAAGCAGTCACAAGAACACAAAGTGTATAACATAGACCATATTCCTGAAGCAATGGCCCGAGAAATCCCTCTCTGGCCATTGCTGGAATAGCGTCTGTTTCTTGAACTTATGCGGGAGTGTGTCTATTCTTTCCGTTCAATGAAAGCTATCACTTAAGTACAGCAACATGACAGTCCTTCGTTTAATCTGGGTCTTAAAACGTTGGACAGTGATTTAAGGTATTAAAAACGGTGAAAGTATGTTCGTTTCCAAACAGTATTGTTTACATTTCATTCGACTTGATAGCCTCGTTTGTCACGCAATTAGTTTTACTGCAGTATTCTGCTATGCACGGGTTAATTAGGCATAATAAAATCGTGAGCCATGACGTAACGTTATGTAAACATATTAGGTCCAATACTGGCACTCGTTTTAAATGTAAAGCTCTTGTAGGGCAGCTAGTGATTGGTTGGTAGACGGACTACTGACCAATCAAAATATAAAACAACAATATCCACTCATAATAGCAGTGTGTAGTAGGATTACCTCTAATCAAACGCAACACTGCGCGGAGTATGAACATAGACATGTCGAAAGAAACTTTTGGAGACGATGCGTACAACGAGTTGCTCTTTGTACATTTTTACTCAGGCTGTGACTCAATTTCAAGGATTGTAGGCATCGAAAAAAAGTCCGCCTACCGGAAATTAGTGAAATCTGATCCTGTCATGAAGCCTTGTGCTAGTGCATTCACCTTTCAAAACAAATCTCAAGAGGACATATCTGATCTTGGCAAAAGACCTGATATTTGATCTATTTAATGGCAAATCAAATGACACGCTATCAGCACTGTGCCATATCATTTTCACCAAGAAAGTTGCAACTGCTGTAGCATCTGTCATTTCTTAACGGTTTCCCCCAACATCACCTGCAACAAGATTTCATAGCCAACGTATGCACTTTCAAATTATGATCTTGACGGGGATGGCAAATGAAATGGATCTAACCAGGAGTCAGCCGATGGCATTGGGAATTGATTATGGTCTTGTCATGTTAATGAATGTCTGATAAATAAAATATACAACAGTATGACCCCAAACACTGCTGTGCCTGACGAACTCTTGAAAATTATCCATTGCAGCTGCAGACGCCATGGACTCCCCTACACCACTGTATCTGGCCCTTGTCAATCTGGAAATTGTGACAATTCAAACAACACTCAATAGGTCGATACTGAGGTGGAGGATGACACTGAAAACTGAAACTGAAAGCTCTGAAACTTATTCTATGGACAGGGGTGTTTGTGCATTAGGTGATAGTGGAAAGCTGAAGCTCGTGAATTCGATTTCGTAATGATTGAACAGCTCAATTTCTCTTGATGTGTTCCTGTAGCAATATAGTCGTGGTGACATTGTTTTTAAAGATTATAGACAAGGAATGATCGATGAGGAGATAAGATATAGTTGTATGTTTCTAACATATTCACATATATGCAGGTGTGTACTGAAATCAACTAACATTTGATTGACATATTGTTATATAAAAAAGGGTTATAGAAACAAAACATAGCTGTTTCTATATGTCAACAACATGATAACAGATATCTCATGCGCAATTTCTAGAGTAAATTTCCATAACCATATAAGGGTGTGTTTTGACGTCATTGGGCTCAATTAACCAATCTCTCTAATTATTTACATCATGTTTGACCAATTAGATAATTGAATGTCCAAAACCAGTTGATACAAAATTAGGATACTCGTGAGAATTCAGCAGACTTCGATTAGATTCCAGAGGGTTATCATCTAAGAGTCCTCGACACCGCGAGGTGTCTAGGTTGAGAAGAGTTTAGTTAATATTGACTATAATATGTACTATGCTTGTATGTATACCTATGCTACATAAAAAGGTAAAAACGAACCGTTGCATTGTTATAACTGAAGAAGACAAACGTCTTAAGAAACCAGTAAGAAGTAAACACAACGTGAAGGAGAAGCAAAGACAGCTAGAGACAAATTCTAGACGATCACAAGGCTAACAGTAATATGTAGCAAAAACAATATGCATGAGTCGTATGTACGATGTGGCGACCGGTTACCCATAGACGCTCTCCATGTCAGACAGAAAGACCCATGGTGCTACATTCCTCGTCGCCCAAAACCTGGGGATAGACATCAACAGAATTAAATTTGAGTCAATAGTAATGGACTTTCGGTCATTTGGAGGTGTTGGCGGCCATTTTTGACATCTTAATGATCCGAAAAACCTAGGAAAAGACACCAAGATCATCAAATATGTGTTGACAGTATCATAATTATGATCGTTTTAAGACGTTTCGGTTGTCATTTTTGACGTCATCTTGAAAATACATTTCTGGGAGTTCTACTTTGGTAAACTGTTAGTATGTTATAAAGTACACTAAACCCTGTCAGAATCAGTTGAGAAACCTTTTGTTGCAATTTTGGGAGGGTTAAACTGTATATTGACCTGACTAATTACAACAAGTCTCCGGAGAAAATAGCAGCCATTGTGTGTGGTAACTAGCCAGACTTACCGGAAATGTTACTTGACCAAATGCATTTTTGTTCATTTAAAATACAAGATTGGGGTCATTTCTTCTCTTAAAAATCGTTAGACATACGAGTACTTCCGTGTGACCTTTAACACTGTCTATACTCCTTTTATTCGAAGCGAAGACAATATTATTATATCGACTAACGAGAAGGTCTAAACATTTCATTGATGTCGAATGAAAGAATGGGTGGTACCGTAGGCCAATAGTATTTTGCCAAATCATATCTAAAATATGCCATGCTGCTCGCAGTGTTTCTGACTTTGTTATCCAACTTTGAAGATAAAAGAGAATCCAAGAATTTCAAATGTATGCCGCCTTCAAGCGTATCCGGACAAGGAGACCTGATACGACACGAGGCCTCGTTTAGCACCGCAGATACGGATTTTGTTTTCAATCATACTGACATTTTTGACTATAATATTAGTCAAGGGGTAACGTTAGGCGTCGGTCTGGGGTCCAGCGGCACCGGTTTGGTGCTTATCAGCATGGGTTCAGTGGCGCCGATCTGGTGGTGATCTTGGGTCTATAATGGCCGATGTGAGGCGGCTATGTTAATCAGATACAACATAATATATGGTGTAAGATTAGATAAGAGGTTGTCAGTTCTCGATATAATAGTTACAAAATAGATAACGTAAATAGAATATACTGAAAATTTCCGTCAAATTGCTTCAAGTTGAACCACGATATTAGCTTTAGAGTTTTAGACTAGCTTCGATCATCTTTACTAAAGTCGGTACGATAAAAACAATCTCTCCTTTATCCATTATTTTACAAAACATGTATTCCAATCCGCTAAATATCGCATGCTTGCGATAGCATCGAAAGTTGATGGCATAATTTTGACAACATTTCAGGCCTAAAGCGGGATCTGCAGTAGGCAGATTTAACTCTGACATAATGTATGTTTAGTATATAGCATTCGTGCTTCAATTTTGCTCCTTTGCAATTTGATGCGTCAGAGCACTACCGATTGTAAGAAGTAGTAGAATGGTATTCTGGTGAGTTGATTCGCTTTGCCATACAGCTTCCGACTGCTTCCAATTATCTCTCTCAAATTCCAGGGATGTTTGGTTAGACCCAGTTTCTTCATTTGCACTACGCCCTTGCATGTATAGTAGCCACCAGTCATGTCGCCTACCGGCTTGTGCGTGGTTTTTTGTCCACGCAGTGAAACATGAAATGTGGTGACTTGTCCGACTGAGATAAAGTCAATAGAATATAATAATATATCGCCGTGTTTCTTTGTCGTTCGTAATCGGTGATCGTATAAGAACTGTGCTAGTTTTGATGGCTCGCTGGCACTGGTTTTGGTTGGCCGGTTGGCCTCGTATCTGTTTTTGAGCCTCATCTCGTTCCTTTACAAAAGAAGATGGCAGTTCAACAGATCAAAGAGTGTCTATAGCCTACCTTCCGGATCTGTAGCTTCGTTACCATATGGTCCCGTTCTTAATATAATCTCTTGAAGAATAAGAGCGAAGGAATACACGTCACCTTTCCGAGAACCCCGAATATATGCTTTTGGATCACGTAAAATTTCAGGAGCTGTCCATAATTTCTCTGAAATACACCAATCAACCCAATTGTTAAGATCAAAACTTCGAGGCATTGCTCCCTTTTAAAACCGAGACAAGGTTTTACCAAGTAAAACAAAAATATATGCATCGGTGCATCATATTACATGGATGAAGCATCTAGCATCATTGTAGATCTGTTAAACCAAATCTTTCCAGATCACGATGGTGACAAATGCGCGTGATAAGAAGGTTTTTTATCGGGGCTAATATGCTTTAAAGCTTTTGATTTTTCCAGACTGGTGAAACTTGGGACATGTGTCACGAAATTTTAATTAAGATAAAATCCAGATTTTAGTAATTTAATTGGATAATATTAGATTGATTTTAGTGCTCGGTACAATACAAGTTAAAGTATAAAATTGGGATTTTATCTTTAATTAAGATTTCGAGAAACATTAAAATACCAAATCTTATCATTTTATTGTATGTTAAATATCCTTTAAATATGTCCCCATTAAGCATGTCTCTATCAAGCATTACATAAGTACAAGGGGCATGACACACTGATCAGTAACGGATATTCGCTAGGTGGCAGTAGAAGACTTTCGTATTTCTCTGTGAAACAGATTTAGGCACGAGACAGTAACAGCAAGTATCTCAGGTACAATAAAATAAATACAGTTTACTTACTGCAGTTCTGTTGATATTGACCTAAAACCGTCGTACTTTCCGCGGCTCTAAAAAACGGCATCGAAATATCATCTATTTTACAACACCAGTGATTATCAACCAGAACATTTGACGACTTCAATCGACCATGACATTCAACCGGTGAGTCATGTAAAAATGTCATACCCTAAAACAAATTTGTATAACAATAAATATTTTGATTTAAGATGAAGCATGCAATTTATGGTTTTTCATAAGAATAGAAGTGTTCCAGAGAGTGTATATATCATAGATTAGATACAGGAATGTGTAAGGATTTGGAAACTACGTTTACGTGTATGCTCGTCCTACAAAATGTCATATTTAGCAATTATGATTAGACAAAACGAAAATTATAGATATAATCTTACAAATTCAAAGAAGATAAACGAGTCCTTTGTACCGCTATACGAACGCAGCAATATGCAAATTAGGATTACCATCGCATTTTATTTGTTTTTTAATACTTACCCTAATGATATCACTTATAAATGAAACTTTAAAGATCCAATCTAACTTGATATTTTCATTCTGTAAAACATCTTGTAAGCTACCTTTACCACAGTAAGTGGCTATTAAACTTATTTTCTGTGGTTCCACGCATGCTCCTATTAGCTGATTTATGGTTTTATATTTTAAATTACGTATCTATAAGAAAAAACAAATTAGTAATTGTTCTATTATCTACCATAGGATGTAATAAAAAGGTGACAACAATCCTCTCTTCTGTAAACAACTATAATAATGTCATTAGTTTCACTGAATGTCAAGTCACGTTTTGAAACAAATTTGTAAAGTTTATCTATTAGTTTGCATAAATTCAAACTTAGACACGAATGTTTACATAACATTATTTCTTCCTACTGTAACACCGTTGCTATCTATGGTTTCCTTCCAATTTTTACAAATTCATGCATGTCCAAAACCCATCTTTATCTCACGATTTCCCTTACATACATTACTACCAATATAATTTAAAATGAAATAAAAAGAATTTTGATTTAACGTAATTTTCGGCTAATGTAGACGGATATAACAACGAAATGTACCTGATTAATTTCCATAATGACGTCTTTAGTGACAGCTACACATGCTTTATGTATAGGTTTTATGGCTACTAACTGTCCATCTAACACAGCTACTTGTGTAAAGATTTGTCCTGATAATGATAACATTGTACCATTACTGGCATCAGTCTTTGTTGATATTGCACAACTGGAACCACTTTTACCACCCTGAAACAGGTCATAAAAATAATATGGAGAAACCTACAATAATCATTATTAGCATCCCAAGAAGCTGCTGTAATCATTAGTCGTTTGGATGGGACACGTAAAAGCATCCCAACAGACAGTTGAAATTCCATGCAGATTAGGTGAAACTCTATCCCGTATATATAGTGTGTCTACTTTAACTAAGAAATGGGAAGATCATTCTCAAATCAAATGTGCGGCCGAAAGTATTTGGCCAAATGAACAATCCCTAAAAATTTGAAAAGAAAATTGAGCTACTTTATTGGGTAGACTATGTTTTAACGGACAATGTATCAACCAATACCGTATTCAGTTTATAACTTTTGAAATACTCTTTCATCCAGATGATCAAGACTAAACCCGATATGCTCACTGTTTCATTTAAATCTCCTATAGCACTTGGTAGCTAACTTTGTTGCACTGAGAAGATTTTACCGATGTCGTGATTTAATTAGAATATTTTCCCGAATAAAAATACACAGGAACTGGATGTTAAAAGAAATCCAATACCAACTTCTATTTACTACGATGTCTTTTATAAATCATACTTACCAAACTTTTAAAACTTCTATCTGATAATCGATTTAATTCTCTAATTTGTAGTCTACTGGAAGGAATCTTCCAATCCATCCTATGCAGCAGGTCATTTTCCATTCTACGTCTATATTGTCCATTCATGTAAAATAAAAATATAATAATCGTAAATACATCATCAAAAGTGTCATCAATGTTTTAAAAATATTTCAATGAACTCAAGCAGTTCTAAAATTCCTACAAAAAAAATGCATTTCAGAAAAGGTGTGGTCCATATTTACTTTGAGGGTCTCTGTGATTTGAATTGCTCCTTGGGTGAAAGAGTACAGACATGCTTGAATTTCACATTTTGACTGTTGAAACAAGTGAATAGAGTCAAGCCAATCAGAGGACTAACCCTGAATATTATTTAGTAAAATATATTGTAGCCCTGTTACCAGTTTGCACATTATATAAGCTTACAAATTAATAATACAGGTTTTTAAAACATAAACAAAAACAGACACACCACACTACGTTTTAAAGCTCCGAATGGCCAGAAGTTACCCTTCAGGGGAAACCTCTCTAACTTGCACATCTCCTTAACTCAAAATTAACCCCACCCCACCCCCATCCCCACCCCAAAAAAATTAAGTTTACAATATTTTAGTCTTAGATGTCTGGAATTTTTGCTCAAGGAGTCACCAAATTCAAGGAGTGATCCTTAGCCACGATACCGTGTTTGCCGTTTTTGAGAACCACCTTACATCAACTAAACGGAAAGAGAGAGAGAGAGAGAGAGAGAGATGGGGTTTAACGTCCACTCGACACAAACTAGGGGTCTTTAGCAGTGGGAGGAAACCGGAGTGCCCGGAGGGAACCCACGAGGTTGAGAAGGCGCCCCTATCTCCATGCCACATACGCTTAACTAAACGGTCAATGGATGATGGTTGCATTAACAAGTGAACCATGTAATATTAAATAAACAATGCTTAATTTACGATCTAAAAGAAACAACATTTTATTCTATCAACACCTTTAATGGATGATGTGGCGGAATAAAGACAACGAGTTCTGTAGTTATATTAATCAGAATACCAACCTTCTATATAAAACGTAAACCACTACTAAGGATATTACAAACACAAAACCGAAACTAACTCCAACAGCTATATAGATATCTGAAAGAAATAAAAGTGACTAAAATATCATCTATCACTGACGATTATTTACAAATATGCAGCGAACGTGTTCTTGCTAAATGCCTCATTGTGCTCAAACATAAATATACTCCGATGGCTTTGACGTTTAAGTAGAATAACTGAGAAGATGACGGAATATTCAAACTTTTATTCAAAAGCATTTACCAGAAGTAAAGTTATTTTTACCGTGACTCCGGGCAACCAAATTTGGACAATGGTTGCTCACCTTAATATAGCATTTACGCTAAAATTCTTTGAAAAATAGTACCTTCCAAATGCTAAACTGTCGCTGAAGGACTAAGATATATGTGAATAAATATACCACTTACTATTGTTGTGACACAATGAACCATCCCAGCCACACACTGGATACCCTGTAGGTATATCCGTGCCACCACCAGGCCAATATATAGTCACATTAGGGAAGAACTCAAGTTTATCGGTACTGTAAATTAATGATTAAACGATAGTGGTTAAAGTTATTGCCACGTTGTGTGACTTATCTAGAACCTTAAAGGAACACCACCTTCTTGTTTTATGTCAAAGAAAAGAATTAAATTTCGACTTTTAGTTTCAATTTAGATCTACTGGTTTTATTATAGAAGTTAAATTTCCAAACAAAACAGATTATGATCCTGCAAAACAAATACACAGACAAAAACAAATGAAATAGAACATTTTGTTTTTGACCCAAATCAAACTGGTTTAGTAATTTTAAGTGAGAAACCCAAAGCCAAAGGCTCATTACATTACTCGCTATTTAAGGGCTTTTTACATCGATCTAAAGAAAAACATCTAGTTTATGATGAGAATGAACCAATATCAATATTATGCAACCATATAATGATGTTCAGAATCTAAATTATACTTACCCCAAACGACTTCTAGCTATCATGTGGTAGGTTGAATCTCTTATATTATGAAGCAGAAATGGCGTATTACGAATTCCATCGCCTCGTATATGAATCTCACCAGAAATACCTTTATAATGTATTAATATAGATATAGGTTGTCATACAATGAAACACACACATTCCAAAAAGCGTTTGAAAAGATATAGACATAACCACCAGTGCTTCATTTAGTATGATATTGAATAAAATGTTGCAAAGGATTGTTGACGTTTCAAAATGTGACTGTTAATAACTTACCTTGTACTCTAGTACCATATAGATGATATGCTACGTTCTGACCATCATGCGGTGATACATTATTAGCTATTGTAGCGTTCACGGCTACAGCATATAAAAAAATGGCGTCAGCTAACAACGCAGCATGGATAAAATGCTTAAAACAGAATATACATATACCATATAAGGAACTGACATAAATGAAATGAAATGGGGTTTAACGTCCTACTGTTGAACCTGCCTAATCAAGACGGACAAACGCCAAACAGTGTGCTATGAGGGAAATTTTGCCCGGACAGTGACACTACCACCTGCTCTTCCAACTGGCAGGGGTCTTTTACGTACACGCCAATGTGTACACGGGACCTCTGTTTTTGTCCAATCCGAACGACTAGACAGATGTCCAAGTCAGGTCCTCCGTCCTGCATCACTGACAAGGGGAAACCACACCGGAAGGAGCTGACAAACAAATATCTTAAACATAATGACGATCATTATTGTTAAATAATCTATTTACATACCCAAATGCTCTATATATAAAAAAAAAAAGAAACACGCCATAATGCCAAACTCATTATCCGTCATTTTTTGTGAGTATATAAAAACCCCAGGGCTGACTCAATCGGTTTGATTAAATCCATCTGAGACTATTCTTGATAATATACAAACCCTAAGTAGGTTAAAACTCGTTCGATCCGATAAAAAAGGGTGTGACCAATATGTTTATTTTCGATAAGTTACCCTATAAAATGACTTACACTGGATAATGTGTGCTTGCTTTGTTATTACATCAGTAATAATAAAATTATTAAAATTTATTTAATAATAATTATTTTCTACTAACTTGGTATGACATCAAATAACCATGGGAACCATCATCCAGTGATTTAATATTACTAATAAATTCTTTATATTCTGGTTGTTCTGGTTTAACATCTATTGAAATATCTAAAATACCTAATAAATGAAAAATACATATGTTAAATTATCAAAAAAAAACATGATTAGATCGAAAACGCATTAGAAAATAGCGCGAAATCAAACACAAAAAATGGGGTACTCCCACTGTGCCAGTTTATAATCTCTGGATAATCGGATTTTAATTAACAGTCTTAATTGGCTTAATCAAGTGAACCAATTTTATGGTGTAGAGAACTGTGTTCAACAGATTATTCGTTCAGCATATGGCATGTAAACTGTGTTCATCTTATTTTATCATGATGATAAGCAATGTTTTGTTAAAACTTACTTAAGTGGTGAACTCCGTTCAGAGGACACTATATATATGGAACCACTGGCATTTGTCAACAACATTAATCTGACAGATATCACAAAAAAAAAAAAAAAAAGATGGCAAACGTTCAAGTAGCAAACCCAGAAAAAGGAAATACCGGCAGTTGGAAGACAGACTGGGGAAGAAAAGCGGCGCCTCCACGAAGGGCATTACACCGTCATCGAGTACGGGTGTCTCCCATAACCCTTAATCCCAACTAATCCCCATTGTTGTATCGTTAATTATTTGATTAATCCCTAAACAATAAAACTGGCACAGTGGGAGTAAACCCAAAAAATAGCACCTGAATTAGGTCCCGACATTTAAATTTCCTGTTTAATCAACCGAAACGCGGTTGGAAGTAACCAATTGCTTTCTGTTTTAGACCCGAATCACCAATTTCATTTGCAGGAATTCCATGTGAACAATCTACTCACCATCAAAGATACTAGCATTGCTCACCAACTCAGATTCATTCAAATTTAGCATTTGTGCCATATCCAAATAATCTATGGTGATAAATGCATATTCTCCGTTATTTAAACCAAGTTGATTGGCTGCATACATAAACTTTATAACCTCACCCCCATAGGCACATAAAATAAACACTGGAATATAAAATCGGGAATATAAATGTAATGCACACTATATAATGAATACTAAAATATGAAAAAAAGACTGGAATAAAAAATGAAATAAACACTGAAATATAAAATAAACACTGAAATATAAAATAAACACTGAAATATAAAATAAACACTGAAATATAAAATAAACACTGCAATACACTGGAATATAAAATGTACACATATATACAGGGGCGTAAATGTGGGCGACAACGCGACGTCACGACATCACGGCATTATAACCCGACACCACGACAACCCGACATCACGACATTTTTTACCCGACACTACGACATTTTCACCCGACGTCACGACATCACGACATTATAACCCGACACCACGACAACCCGACATCACGACATTTTTTACCCGACACTACGACATTTTCACCCGACACCACGACATTAAGAATGTCGTAATGTCGCGTAAAAATGTCCGCGTAATTGTCGCGTAAAAATGTCCGCGTAATTGTCGCGTAAAAATGTCCGCGTAAAAATGTCGTATTGTCGAGTAAAAATGTCGTGATGTAATGTCGTGATGTCGTAATGTCGTTATGTCACAATGTCGTGGTTTCGCGTTGTCGACTTTATTGATCAATGTTGAAGCGGCCACGAGATCAAAATAGCCCTCACTATCTCATCCTACCCTCCACTAACTGCGAATCAAACTGGCCCTCACTAGGGCCTACCAAATTTGTTGGGTGACCATGACTTAGGTGAAATCATGTGCTCGGTATGGGCTAATCCGAGCCTTTAGGAGCAGAACAGTAGGACGTTAAATCCCATTTCATTTTTAATCCGGGTCTTCGATAAATAAAATGAACTGAAAGGAGTCTAATTTTTAGTAACCGATATATTTTCTCAAAATAAAAATGCTTTTATTTCTTCTAAGGTATCTAATCATAAGTCTGCCAGAAAATAACAAGTAGATGTAAAGAGTGATAGAAACTTACTGTCCGATGGTGTATGACACAATAACTGGAATTTCGTATTTAGACACGTATTTTGACATTAAACACTCGCCCACCCCCACTCTCTTTAATTCAGCCAGTGAAGGCTACCGAACTTGTATCAATTTTAATTTTAAAAAGTACATATGCATTCCGCCTACATTTCAAGAGAGAATTAACTTTACTTTTCAGTATAGATATACAGAATTATTTCAAATACCCCCTCCCCCTTTTTACTTTTCAAGGCAATTAAATATAAATGTGCCGGAAAATTAAGTATATATTAGTAAACTGATTTCACTTATTTGCCAAATCTACTAATAGTGGAAAGTGTTCACCAGTCATAATAATTAGAGTAAGAAGTTTACACCAGTGATACTAAGTAAATAGAACGGACTATAGTCCTACACACACGGTCTACTAACCTCCTAATCCTTTATCAAAACATTCAAATGTGGGGAAAGTGAGGTTAACCCATTCAAATATAAGTTAAACAGTCACCAAATATTTTTGAAAGAGATGGTCCAGCTGTTTCTACAGCAATAAAGCATTTATAATAACCAGGGGCTGGTTGCTCAAAGCTCTGTTAACTTTTAACGATCCGTTAACATGGAGTAAACGGATCGTTAACTTTAACGGAGAGAAAGGTTGTTGCTGGAAGCCCCGTTAACTTTAACGGATAATGAAATTGACTTTCCAGCAACAGAAATTTAACGGACCGTTAACAAACGACACGTTAAAGATAACGATCCGTTAGTTTAACGAATCGTTAAAATAACTTAGTTTTGAGCAACCGACCCCAGTTCTTTTACTCACCAACAAGAGCAAATTGTTTGGGTTTTTAGTCAGTTGCGCCCAAAGTACTAAAAACGGTGACCGACAGAGAAATATATGTTATATATATGCACGTTTTCACATTATATCCAAAATTTTATTAATTCTGCTACGTTCTTTGACTACCAATTCCATTGTTATAGCGTCTATCAGCTCAAGTCACTCAATGAAAATTTCGAAGTGTGGGCTCTAAAAGAGTCACATAATCCATGTAAACTGTTTTGGAATCATTTGTAAACAGTTTGGGAATTTTAGAACTAAAATTTTTAGACACGGTAAACATGTGTATACTTTTTTACAAATCGAGTGGAATTTAAAATTTCTCCTATAAGTGGCTTTCTCACAGGTTTAATGGTTTAAAAACACTCCCAGGATTTGGGGGTTTCTTTCTTTAAAGATAGTTTATGGAGTTAATACTCACCCCTTGTTAAAAGAGCTTCCTGCATTAGTCTAGTTTTAAGAGTTGCATTATTTCTCATAAACCACGTTCTAACCTTAATACTAGTTTCAGTAAACATTTCCTGAAAAATAGAATTGAATGCACTGGTCGGTTTTAGTGCTTAATGATACCATACTGAATGAATTGTAAAAGTATCAGAATTTATAAATTGATCTGTGCCTATATAACAAGTACATATTGAATATTGGTGACAATTGGCTCCAATGTGCTGAATGCTTAATTTATCTTTATGTGGAAGTTTCATGGGTGGAGATGCAGAAACCGCTTCGCATTTAATATCGAAAAATAACCTTTTATTTTGACGTTATCAGAGGAACTGTCAGACACTATAAACAAACAACAGCGTGTGTTACGAACAGAACAGCTATTAATAAAGCGATCACTGTTTATTTTATACCTCGTGATGCTAGCAACATGCAGGGTCTAGTCACCACCAGTGTTCTCTTCTCTTCGATCTTCTAGTGGACCACAAGCAACCGTTAATGGCGGTAGCTTGGTAAGCTCGCAGGGAACCATGGTGTTCTTCTCGTAACGTCATAGCTGACGTGTTTATTTGTTTACTGAAGGTGACAATTTTTACATTTCGACTTATGTATGGCTCAACGAATCTAATATTTATAAACTCTGGAAATGTTTTTAATCAATGAGAAACGGAATATATTTCCCTTAACATAGGTGTTTTAATGCTTTTGCTGAATTTTCCAGTGTCTATCATCTTACATACCAGGATACAACATGAATTATCAATCTCACATAAAAATCAGATCGTTATCTGTATTCTACAAAAAATAGCTATAACTCTTCTCCCATACAATACCTGTCATTAATAATATTATTTAAACACTCTGTTGATAATAAATTACTTACCCCGAAGGCAGTAACAGCTTCCAGCCATACCTTTTGCTTCCCAGAAACAAACGTGATCCGGGTCCATCCATAGTGTTGAATGATAATCTTCAGAAACTCTGACATGTCTTTAAATGTACCGGTTGTTCGAAGAAAAGTTGGATACATTTCTCGATCAATGAGCTCGTCACTTTCACACCCATAGGTAATCATTGGTATTTTATATCGTCCAGCTAAAACTCCAACTGTTGTACAAACATCATCACAATATGGTCCTGGTCGAAGGGGAAAAATGGTTTGTTGAAAACTAAACTGAAGAATGGTGTACTTTGTTACCTGAGGAAGTTTATCCGAGTAACAATATAAGAATGCACGAATTACTCACTGTGAAACCAAAATTATTTTGGACGCTTATTGTAAGGCGATAACTACTTTATTTGAATTCAAGAGAAGTTATGAAATTCGATTATTTGTAAAAAAGGATTCAATGCAAAGGTTGTAACAGATGTTTTGTCCCAAGAAGTACAAGCAGTTGACCAAGTGGCATCATAGTATACATTTATTCAGGGACGGACTGGGGCCGGGAACCGGCCCATGCTCCCGTGTCGGAACGGCCCCGTTTACTGACCGTGGAGGTCGGACAGGGTTTCCGGGCGCTCTCCCCCGTGAAAATTTTGAAAAATGAACCTCAAATATGCGATTTGGTGGCATATCTGATTATAATCTCTGTCAAGTAATTTACAACCATCAACCTGTGAAATTATCATATCGTCATATCATGTACTATCATTGTATCGTCAAGAGTCAAGAGTTTTAGGGGCTTTTTTGAGTAGCTATCCATTTAGTGCAGTACTGTTCCTACTGTTTCGAGTGAATGATAGTAAAAAGTCTGAGACAATACTTAGCTATACACAAACAGCCTCTGAAGACCGTGATGCCTACATGTGGACAGGGGCTGAGATTATTTTCTTTCGCTGGGTCAAGGCCATATAACAGGTGGCTTTGACGGTGTGGGAGCGGACATGCATGCATAGGCGTACGGGACACAATTCATTTTTGAATTTTTCGCACGTGCGTGCTTTGTTGGCACGTGCGTGCTTTATCTTAAAAGCCTGTCATTGAGTCAACTGGCGTAGTTTCGAATCCCCGTTTGTACGTGACAAGGAGTAGGATCGCCTGTCCAACCTCGCCTGTCCTCCGGTTTCCTCCAACTGCTAAAGAGTGTGTGTGTGTGTGTGTGGGGGGGGGGGGTAACGTCCAATCGACACAAACTAGGTCATTTCGGGACTAACATATGGTTTAATTTTATTTCAATAATCGCTTGCGCGTATGGATCTTTAGCAGTGGGGGGAAAGCGGAGACCCGGAGAAAACCCACGATATTGGACAGGCGACACTACTCCTTGTCGCGTACAACGGGGGATTTGAAATCACGCCAGTTGACTCAATGACAGGTTTTACGATACAGTGCGCACGTGCTAACAAATCGACCTGCCAACCCTCCAGCTCAACGAAGTATTATTGTATGTTACGGGATCGACATCATCAGGTTGTCAGTCCTCCGGTTTCGTCCAACTGCTAAACAGAGAGGGGGGTGTGGTTTAACGTCCATCGACACAAACTAGGTCATTTCGGGACTAACATATGGTTTAATTTTATTTCAATAATGCACTTGCGCGTAGGGGTCTTTAGCAGTGGTAGGAAAGAGGAGGACCCGGAGAAAACTCACGATGTTGGACAGGCGACCCTACTCCTTATCACGTACAACGGGGGATTCGAAACCACGTCAGTTGACTCAATGACAGGCTTTATGATACAGCGCGCACGTGCTAACCATTCGCCATCCACCCCCACCCCACTACTAAAGACCCCTACGCGCAAACGAATTAATGAAATTAAATTAAACCATATGTTAGTCCCGAAATGACCTAGTTTGTGTCGAGTCGACGTTAAACCCCACCCCCTTCTCTCTCTCTATCTCTCTCTCCCACACACACACTTCTTTGGCCTATAACTATCTGATAAATCAGTGTGGGGCGACCTTGAAATAAATTAGGTTTTTTTTCATCTGATTGACCCTAACGGGCTTCTCCGTATCTTGTAATACCAGAAAACTAATTTGGCTATCTTGTAATTACAAGATAGGCTATCTTGTAATAACAAGAAAGTCAGAATATTTTTTTTTCATTTGATTTACCCTTATGGGCTTTGGCTATCTTGTAATTACAAGATAGGCTATCTATATCTTTTTTTTCATTTGATTGACCCTTATGGGCTTCCGTAAATATCTGATCATTAGAACAACTGATTATTAAATCTACATCATCCCAGTATCGTTAGAGCCGTAGCCCCAAAATAAAATACGGAAAGTCTTACCTATAACAGCATTGATACCATCCGAACTTTTTATCATCTCTACAAACTGGTATAAACCTTTCCCCGGTTCGCACGCACTGTTCACCATTACATAATTAAAAGAATGATTCCCTTCTCTTACGGCTGATAATGTAGGATCACTGTTTATCTTGGCTATGGACAATTCAACAGCCTTGTAAGCCTCGTAACCCATACGCCTGGGCCCCTCTAAAGGGACATAGATACACAAAGAGAACACTGCGCCAACTGCTACTCCTGGTATATTTAAAATTATTTTCAAAGCATATGCAATAAAAAGAATTTGCATTGTGTTCAAAATATTATATATCTACCGATGCTTGTTTCAGAATTCAACATTTAATGAATTGCCTATAGATTCTAGAATCCTCTACTGTTTTCGCGGATTTTTTTTTTTTTTTTTTTTTTTGGCAATTTCGTAATTCAGTACTCACTGAATACCAGAACGCTCAATATTTTGTTCGCTGCACACGCCGTCTTAACTATATTCTAACTGAAGCAAAAATTCCCAGGTAGTAAATCTTTGACTAAGTCACGTCTGGTTCTGACTGTAATTGTGCATATTACTTTTCAGATGATGAATAGATTAATCTCAAAATTAAGCCACGAAGTTGTAGATAGTCATCTTCGGCGGCCAGTACTGATAAAAAAGAAATCAGCGATAAATGACAAACTTGATACTAGGACGATGCGAGCAATGGCTATCGAAAATAGCGCTTTGACCGTAACTGACAAACGGCTTTAATTTGAAGAATGGACACGGAAGCTCCTATATCCCATTACATTGTTAAAGCTCGATGGAGCTAATCATATAAAGACAAACAGTGAATTAAAGATGGAATTTTAAAAAAAGAAAGCTGGTTGTCATTCGTTGTGTTTTAGTCCCAACTGCTGTTTGATTATCTTTACGGTGCCATTTGTCGGGTGTTCTAGAACGATTTGCCCCAGGTCGTGGACGACACTGCTGATAACCGCCTCCGGTTTCTGGGTTATAGGCACAACCCGTGTAGCAGCCGGTTATCAACTAGTTGTTTATATTTCGAATAACGTATACATTGGGACCTATACCTTTAAAGTCCTTAGGGCCTCTGTGTGTCTTAATCCGACCCTGGTTCCCGAAATTTTGCCCTATGTGTTTCCAGTTCAATTTGCTGAACAATTTTTCCCAAACTGATATTTCCTACTAATTCGTTTCTTCACACATTCGCAGACAATCAATTGAACTTAAAAGTGGATTCGGGATATGAAATGACAGCGACATCTGCTGTGGGTATCATGTAACCTGTCATTCGATGGATGCCGCAAGTAACTGGATATATTCCCTGACATAAATTAAGACAATTAAACACAGTAATTACGATTCAGATATCTATAAAGAAAGACTAGATAGATGACACTAGACAAAGTTTATTCAAAAGATTTCATCTTTTGAGAATGACTAATGTAAATATTTCGTAAGCATTAACAAGCAAATCTGTTGCGTCCTATTAATGCTTCTTCATACATTATATTATACCTATCATGTAGTAGTTGACGTCTATTTACATGATGGGTAAAAATAATTTCTAGGAATTAAAGATACATTATGGGAGATAAAATAAAGAGCTGATGTCAAGGGAATTTGCTGAAAATTTCTGTCAAATTGATCCACTCTGAATCAAGATTTTAGCGATTGAATTTTTGGGCTAGCCCCAGTAAGCATTACTAAAGTCGATACGATAAAAAAAAAACATAGTCTCGATTATCCATTTCATGATTAAATCATGTATGTTGAGCAGCAAAAAGGATCCTACTCCAGTAAATATTGCAAGCTAGATTTGGCATCGAGAGTTGATTATGGACTGGATAAGTTGACCAATGTCTAATTGATAATTTAGATAGCATTTCAGACTTGCTGACAGATTTAGCTCTTAGATAATGCAGGTTTATGTATTTTTGAAATTTCAAAAAAAAAATAGTCATAAATTGTGTCCAACTGACTGACAGTAGAATTTCTATTCTTAATTGTCAAGTCAGTCTCCGCGTCGCCGGCAATATTATCGTTTAAGACAGATAGTCCAATCCATTCAATATATAAACCCTCTGAGGCTCTAGAGACTTGATTACGGGTCTACCACGTGAATAACGGTCTAATTAATAATTTATAAAACATCTGAAGCTCTTGCATAATGCCCTATTTTTAAAGTGGTCTCATTTAGACTGGGGAAAATATTCCTCAAGCCAAATGTTTGAGCTTGGGGTATACCATATTACTGAAGCAATGGACCGACAAATCCTTCTCTGGCCATTGCTGGATTAGCTTCTGATTCTTAAATTTTTGCGGGAGTATGCCTATTCTTCCCTTTCAATCAAAGTTATCACTTAAGTGCAGCAACATGACAGTCCTTCGTTTAATCTGGGTCTTCCCTAAAGCTTTGGACAGTGATTTAAGCTATTTAAAACGGTGAAAGAATGTTCGTTTCCAAACAGTATTGTTTACATTTCATTCGACTTGATAGCCTCGTTTATCACGCAATTAGTTTTACTGCAGTATTCTGCTATGCACGGGTTAATTGGGCATAATAAAATCGTGAGCCATGACGTAACGTTACATAAACATATTTGGTCAAATATTTTCACTCGTTTTAAATGTAAAGCTTCTGTAGAGCAGCCAGTCATTGGTTGGTAGACGGACTACTGACCAATCAAACTTTAAAACAACAATATCGACTCATTACAGCGCAGTGAGTAGTGAGATTACCTCCAATCAAACGAAACACTGCGCGGAGTATGGGGGTATACCCGTCTTCATTAAACCTCATTTCATTTCATTTTATTTCTATATCTTTCTTTCATAGATTGATTGCGAGCCAAATCGAATTGTTGGCAGATAAAGGTTTATTCGACCAAACCCTTTCAAAAGAAGTAACGTTATTCCGCTCAAACTATCGACCAATCGGACTTTGCATACTAATTGAATATACATGTACCACCATAGATGACTGCACAATTTTACATATCTATTGGCGGACGGACGGGCGTGACGACAATAAACGTCCACATTAACTATCGGCTTATAAAGTGAAAGTGTTCCCTTGTATTTTACTTTATTTACATTTAGACATTAAACATACATAAATATCATTTTAATTAAAATATTAAAAATTTTAACAAGAAACAACCGGTTCTATACACACACAGTTTAATCTCACTGGGGCTTAATAATCCATAGTCTTCGACATTAAACCCACAGGTTCTTTATATGATCTCATTTGTAATGAGAAGGCTTGGTGAATAATTTACAAATCAAAACACATTCCACAAACTCCACGGGTAAAATTAAAACAGCTGATACACAAACAATAAAAATAGGTTGCCAGGCAACGAAACATACGCCCACACAGCAGCCAAATCGTACGGGCAGTCAACAAGAGTTGTTGCATTTTAAGTAATCATCAGAAAATCATAATTCAAACTCACCTATAACTACGGTGTAACTGTGATATAATCAAACGTTTTTGTAAATCAGATAATAATTGTGACCTCCAGAGGGACCACAAGCTAAAAAGGGTGATTTTTCGTACAATCAGGGGCCATAATTCAGGAAGTTACGATCCGATATGGGCAAATATGCAATGGAACCAACATCATTAGGTTATAAACATGTACTTCAAGTTCCATCAAAATCAGTTCAAAATTGTGACCTCTATAGGGTCCACAACCTTGATATAACATTCACACAATTCGCGTACATACGGCGGCCATTTTATCCGTCAACTCTGGTCTGATTTTCACGAAATTCAAATTCTCTCTTCATTTCCATGAAACCGTGATATAATCAAACGGTTTTTTAAATCTGATAATAATTTTGACCTCCAGAGGGACCACAAGCTAAAAAGGGCGATTTTTCGGACAATCAGGGGCCATAATTCAGGAAGTTAAGATCCGATGGGCGCAAATATCGAAAGGAACCAATATCTTTGAGTTATAAACATACAAGTCAAGTTTCATCAAAATCGGTTCAAAATTGTGACCTCTATAAGGTCCACAACCTTGATATAACGTATTTTCCCACTATTCGCGTACAAATGGCGGCCATTTTGTCCGTCAATTTTGGTCCGATTTTCACGAAATTCGAACTCAACCTTCATAACCATGGAACGGTGATATGATCAAACGGTTTTTTAAATCGGATAACAATTTTGACTTCCAGAGGGACCACAAGCTAAGAAGGGCGATTTTTGGACAATCAGGGGCCATAATTCAGGAAGTTACGATCCGATTGGCGCAAATATCGAAAGGAACCAAGATCTTTTGGTTATAAACATGTATTTCAAGTTTCATCCAAATCAATTCAAAATTGTGACCTCTACACTGTTCACAAGCTAAAAAATGGGATTTTTCGTACAATCAGGGGCCATAACCCATGAAGTTACAGTCCGATACATGCCACTATCAAAGGGAACCGAGATCTTAGGGTGATAAACCTATATTTTAAGTTTCATTTAAATCGGATTAAAATTGTATCCTGTAGACCGTTCACAAACAATTGTGGACGGACGGACGAACATGGGCGACGACAATATACCTCCACATGAAAATGTGGGCGTATAAAAACAAACTTTAAAGATGCCTTTCCATTACATACCCAGACAAGATTAACTATACCGAACACATTGAATTATTTTTGCGGCACACACAAAATAATCCGATCAGCAATTATATAGAGAGAGGAACACTGTTTAGAACAGGATCATTCTGTACCGAGCTGTGTTGTACTCTAGGCCGTTGGGCAAAGGAAAGTTAGTATTTCATGGTATATTTTTATTGTTCTTATTCTAATGTGCCGTAAGATCAACTATGTCGGAGCTTTATGTTTTCCACTGTGGGCCAACGATAGTTTAAACAAAATACTTTCTGATGCAAAATTAACGGCTATACCTCATTCACAGACAATGCAACATATATAATTTCACACATTCTACTGAATTACGCATTTTTGACATTCTCGTCATAGTTTATTACATCATATGGCTAACCATTGATCCTGGTGTGCCCTACTCAAGTGTCCACATACATCCTCTGGATTTATTTGATTGTATAAACTATTATTTAAAGTTATGTTCTGATAATGGTGCCTGTAAGTACAGTGGTGGTAAATCTTTATTGAAACCATCTTTTCCTGTGAGAAAAAAGGTCGATATGCTACCTTTGCCCTGAAAAATTATGTTTTAAACGTGGTTAGTATTTGTAGTTGACAACAGCCTTTTAAATAAACAACCATAACAACAGATAAACCCATCTCATTCCAACCGGGAAACCATACCTTCACAGACTAAAATTTAGTAGTAATGAAATGTCTCGTCATTAAATCGTACAAAGTCATTGATAATCTTCTGAGGCCGACTCAACTTGCCACTTCCGATGCAGCAGAATAACTGATCAGACTGTTTAGTCATTACTAAAATAATATCACAAACTTGATTTGGACTGTTCTGCCCTTAGAAAATAACATATACCATATCTTCCAGTGCGGAACTAGAAGAGATAAAATACCATTTCGCGGAATGCACCGACTGTAGGTAACATTGGTATAATATCTGGCGTCAATAGTAAACAGTCTGATCAGTTATTCTGCTGCATCGGAAGTGGCAAGTTGAGTCGGCCTCAGAAGAATATTAACTTTACAGTGTATCACCTATACAGTCTTCCCATTGCCGATTAATATCTACAGCAACGGTTCCCAATTTTTTGTTAGTCCCAATTACAGACACCAGTATCTGATCGCGGCCCTTTAATGGCTGTACAGATAAGAGATTGATATGCTTTTCATGAAAACATAGCATATTTTTTTTCAAAAATTGCAGGGACTTGAACAGTAATTGGTTTTAAAAAATTCGATCGTCTACTGTGTCTCGATTTCATTTACGGCAAATACAAATAAATGTTGTTTTAATTATATATCTAATTTACCTTCATTGAAACTTCTCCCCTACTCTCTAAACGGAATCCACCTAGTTCATCAAGCACCCCTTTACATTCTGGACTCACGTGGATACGTAATGCTATACAGACAAAAGAAAACATAAATGAACGAAATATAATCAAATAGTACGAACTGCCTTTGAGGTATTCGGCACTTCAAATAAGAGCCTCTCTATATAACCATAATTTCCCGGGACCAAGCGAAGTCAAAAATCTTTGAGAAAACCTGATTTTTACTGGGTTGTTTCGAGAGATGTTGTTAAAACAGCATATGATCAATAGAAGTATCCCGTAACATAGAGCCGTCTGAAATAAGTTGAAAATATAAACCGACTTACCCAGGCCAGAAGATTCCATTCTGCTAGCATAATTAACAGTATCACCAAATAAACAATATCTAGGCATTTTCTGACCCACAACCCCGGCTGCTACTGGACCTATACGGAAGAAGAAAATGTGAGAATCGAAAGTGTAAACGTAAAAAAACAATATTTTTTTGGCTGTATCAAACAGACTGGGGGAAAAGCATGGATTATGACAATATTTTATATTAGACAGATTTATTACAAATAGCGCACCTCCCTTCAGTCAGTCACAACTTCAGAGAGCCACGTTGCCGTACTACCCTTACAGTTGTAGAGATTGTTCTTTGTTATTATAAGATTAATCACGACACGTTTCAAACAGCAAACTAACTGTTTTACAGAACATTGCCTCCTGGTTATGCCTTAAATATTTATGATATAGTAACATGTATATTTGTGTAATTTACTGTAGGGTTAGTTACCTGAATGCATGCCAGTTCTAAGTTGTAGAGTTCTATCTGGTCGATGTTTAATAGTAAATATAGACATAGAAGCTAGTAAATCTAACGCCATTGTTGCTATTTCACCAGCATGTCGGTTACCATTACGTACCGGAAGTCCACTAGCCACCATATATGCATCGCCAATTGTTTCAACCTGTCAATTCACAAGAATATATAATTTTATTCACATCTTTAGACGGTGATTTTTTTCATATAATAGATGATTAAAATTTACTTTATGTGGATTATCAAAGGGGCAATTCATTGATGGCAGGCGTTCAGACCTGGGATTCTGACACGGGACCGAGTGTAATCTTTCGAATTGGAATTAAATCCGAGGTCTCATGTACACATATGCCTGCCCGTAAAATATCCTTGGCGGTTAGAACTCAGTATACGAATAAGCCTTAGCGCCGTTGTCAGGGCAAAATGTCCTTCATAGTATACTGTATGATGTATACCCATCTGTATTTGCCCAGTCGGAGAAGGACAGTTTGCTAACTTCTATGAAGTTGCTATACATGTACATTTAAGTTTAGAAATTTAAAATTCAGCCAATGAACAAACAGTCTTCTCTTGGGTTAATTTTGACTTTCCAGCAACAGAAATTAAACAGACCGTTAACAAGTTAGTAAAATAACAATCCAGATGTTAAAATAACTCAATAAATATCCCTTCAAGCTATGCAACCATTGTGTTAAAACGGTAATTTTATTTTAAAAAAACCCGACATAATCATAATCAATAATATATATCATAAATCTTACCTTATATACATCGTACAAATCTATAATATTATCAAACGTTGTGTACAAATCATTTAAGAATTCAACTATCTGGAAGAAACAGAAACTACATTTACATTTTTTCTTCACTATTATGAAGCGAAATAAATTGGGGTTTAACGTCCTATTTTTCTGTCGCATCTCGTTTGACGAAGACGGGTATACGCATACAGGATGCTACAAAGGGAATTTTGCCCATGTTATAGCAGCACTGCAAGGGTTAAATTACGTGCACATCAACGTGTGAATGGGGACTCGGTTGTTCGTACCCTCCGAACGACTACGTGCAGTTCCTTGTCCGGTACCGATTCCTGCACCATGCCTGGAAATCCGAGGCTCAAACACTATATTTTCCAGGTTAGCCAACCAGCGACTAATCCACAGAAGCCACCTTAATCCCCACTATTAAGAAGTATTCGTATGCTAAAGTTGTCCACTGTATTCATTGTAATGTAAGACAGAATGATTGGTCTAATTAATAAAGTTTACCTCTAAAGGAGTACTATTAGCTGCTAATCTTGTAAAACCTACAATGTCGCTGAAAAAGACCGTACAGGCTTCGAAATAATCTGGTTCTACAGTTTTACCCCGTTTTAAATCATTGGCTATTGTTCTGAAATACATAATCATTGCAGGTAAAATAACTAGAAATTAGCCCCAGTTTCACTGTTATAATAAATACCTTTCACAATAAAACACAATACAGCTTTTTTCAAAATTGTGAAAATCATATTAATGTTTTTGCATTCCAGATTCTTTTAACTTCAAAGTAGGATATGGTATAACATTTTAACTTTAACGTACGTTGGAAGCATTCTACACAAGAGTTCGTCTGTTTTTCTTTGTTCTTCTTCTAATTGCCGTGTTCTATCAGCGACAAGATCTTCTAGATGATCAGCATATTTAGATAACATATGTATCATCTGATCTATTATATTAGTTGTTCTGAAATGGAATAATAATATTATCAACGTATTTAGAACATCTGATCAATTATATTAGTTGTTCCGTAATACCAAATGAAACGTAATGATGTTTAACGTCCTACTGTGCTAATGAAGACAGACATACGCCATACAGTGTGCTAGGATGGAAATTTTGTACCGACAGCGGCACTACGACCTACTCTTTTATCGAATTCCATGGATCTTTTACATGCACGCAAATGTGTACACGGGACCACGGTATTTCGTCCCATCCGAAATTTCCATAACAGCATTATGATATGACTTATGTTGTAAACTAATAGATCATATTTTATTACGTGTATTTATAGATATAGAATCATATCATTAGTCACCCTCAAACTCAATCTTATTTCGTTTATTAACACTGTTGTCATTCTAATAAAACATTATAAAACAGAATAAATGTACAATAACATAACGTACTTTCCCTTGTTCACTTTTCTTAGGTTTTCTCCTATCACTGAAAATGGTGGTCTTTGTAATGGGTTCTCCTCCCAACACGACCTCATGATATCTGTTATAGCATCTGCTACCAAACCAGGAGGAACATTAGGGCGGTAGGGTGGACATTCTCCGGCAATAATTCTTTCAATGATTTCTGAAAAAAATTATAAAAAATAATATACAGATTTAAATATGTGAGAAATGGGGTTTATTATCCACTCGACGCAAACCAGGTCATTCCGGTACTAACACATGGGTGAATTTTATTTCAAAAATTCGAAAGCGCGCAGCGGTCTTTAGAGGGGGGGGGGTCGGGGGACCGGGGGACCCAGAGAAAACCCACGAGGTTGGACAGGCGACCCTACTCCTTGTCACGTACAGCCGGGGAAATCGAAGCCACGCCAGTTGAGTCAATGACAGGCCGTATGATACAGCGCGCACTTGCTAACCATTCGTTGGAACAGTTAGTGTGGTAGATAACCAACCTTATCTCTCCACACTCCGTGTTTCGAGATAAGATTTTGGCCCATAGACTCCAACGTAGCACATCCCGTCGTGATTCACTCCCGCTGCGATTAAACAAAATTGACAATATTTTCCATCAAAACAACGATTGATTATTGTTATTTATAATATTTCCGCCACATCCAACTATAATTAAGCATTTCATCCTACCTGAAACGGGTACAAATCGTCGTATTTAAAATCGAGGCGTTAAGCCGTTACTAAGACCGCCATCTTTTTTAAACGGCATATTTTGACGGCTATCATCATGAAGGCGGGACTAAATGTGAGTCTTTTATAACAGCCAATCAAAAAGGCAATTTTGGACCTTATAATAAATGGCAACATATATCGTATCCGTCAGGATGTGGTAAATGGGGCGTGTACTAAAGGGACCTGTAGTGTTGGCGCATGTACAAAGTAGTCAAGAATTTTGATGGCGGTGAATGTCGAATAAAAACAACGCTTCATTACTTTAAACGCGAATATTTAGAAATGGGCGATAGTTGTGCCACTACATTGGCCTCTGTAAGTTTAATTGGTCATAGTGGCATAAACTTATCTTATTTTAAAGATCTTACATGTATTAATAAAAAAATTGAGTTTGCAACGTCAAACTGAAGGCTCCCAATCGTAGTTAAAATTACGTATGACTGTCTTAATTAGTCCGGTGAACCAGGTAAATGACAGTTCATTGATATGAAGACACTAACTGATGGTATACGAGAATTACGCCAGGTCATGCGAAAATAGAATAAAACATAGATCAGATCTTCCAGGCATTGGCCATGGTTTAAAAATGTAGAGGCACTGTATTCAGGCGTAGTGGCATCATAGCGATGCCGAGGTGTCGTATTTCCTGTCAAAATGACCCCGATTCGTCTCGGTTTGATTATGGTGTCACTACGGTAGATTTAAACATATTAAAACCATCATGCAGGACCCTATACCCTTTTAATATGGGTGAACGCGATGCCCCGGATCCCCGACTACACTATAGTCTCGTCTGGATCCCCACGGTTGATTCTGATTAGCTCACATAGCGTCAACTGGTCTGAACACCATTCCACGCCTTATAAGATCCTGAAATCCTTTGGGGTTTTTTTTTGGTATATAATTTGGGCTTCCTTACCGTCTGGATCGGTAGCTTCGTTACCATATGGCCCGGTTCTTAATATAATCTCTTGAAGAATAATAGCAAAAGAATAAACGTCGCCTTTTTTATTCCCACGAATGTACGTCATTGGATCACGCAAAATTTCTGGTGCTGTCCATAATTTATCTGAAATGATATAAAAACAACAATAACAATTTAGAAGATATTTGTTAACATTTGATAACATCATGAAATGGGTAGAAGCTGAAAAGACAACATTTCGTTTAGCTTTTCAGATCTAATAGTGAAGACAATTTTTTAAAAGTATAATACAACGGACAGGATAATTTGAATTTAAAATTAGGTATTAATCACTTAGCAGTAATACACAACTGTATGACCCATACCAGGCGCGGATCCAGGATTTTTTTGCAGGGGGGGGGTCTAGGATTGATAAAAGGCGCTCAACCAATTAACGGGGAGTTTGGGGGCCCTCCCCCAGAAAAATTTGGTAAATTAGATTCAATTTGGTGCATTCTGATGTATTTCCGGAAGGTAAATTCCAAAATTACAGGTCTAAAAGTCGCCAATAAAATCGCATAAAATATTTTCAAGTCTGAGCAGGGGATGGGGGGCCGGACCCCTGGACCCCCCCCCCCCCCTCTGGATCCGCGCCTGCATACTATATCTGGCAGTGCCCATGTCAAATATTATTATAAGTGCCTTTGATCCGAACTATACACGCAACACAAAGCCGACACGACTAGCCTACCAACAAGCCAAACTACATATAGAACTTGCAGGAAATAAAACAAAAAGTATCGAATTAAGTGAATGGATTCAAAATGAACAAAAATATTAATGAAGGATTTACTAGAAAGACGCATTGAAAATAATTGACCGGTCTTGACTAGGTCCGCCACGAGTTAGAGCGTCAACAAAATTTAGACACCACTCTTGTTCTTTACAGAAAAGGGGGGACGTTTATAGATTTATTAGTGAAATTGTAAAATATTTTCTTCAATAAATATCAAACTTACTGCAGTTCTGTTGGTGTTGTCCTAAAACAGATGTCCTTTCGCCAGCTCTAAATAAGGGCATTAAAATATCCCCTACTTTACAACACCAGTGATTATCTACAAGAATATTTGATGACTTCAATCGACCATGACATTCAACTTGAGAATCGTGTAAAAATGTCATACCCTATAAGAGAAATAAAATCACGGTAAATGTCTTTAGAATATTAGTTTGGATGCGTTCACAACATTTGAGAATAATAGGTCATGAAAAGATTATCTGGTCTTATACATTTATCATAAACAAAGTCTAAGATAACTAGTCCTAAAACAATATGTTGACGCCCATGAAATTAATTGAGAAAGCCATTTTAGAAAATTCATTTGATTGTATTGCCAGTCAATATTCAACACTCTTAATCTTTTTATTGTAAAATTCCTCTCTTTATGGGCCATATCTATGTTACTTTTTCTAAAAATTAATCCTAATTCATCGTCACCATTCATGTTAGTTTAGATTAATGCAAGAATTATGGGATATATTGCGGGAAGGGGCACAACTCTTACTTGACTTTGCGAAAAAAAAATGCTGGATAATCAACCACAGAAAACAAAATTCCCGGTTACGCATGGGCAATGAAACTTTTCGAAAATCATTGACAATAGACCCAGATCTGATACTACATGTGATAAAGATAACCCGTAGTTCGACAGAAGAGAGCAGAAGACTGTCATCACCTGTCACGAAATTCATGGTGTATGAAAATATTAATGTATAATAACTCTACCATCACAGGTCGCACCCTGGACTCATTTTTTTTTCTAAACAATATTTTTATTCATTAAATCTGAATTTGGATTGGGTCTCATTTCAACATTTTACAATAAAAATTAATCCAGTACCCACCCTAACAATATCACTGATAAATGAAACTTTAAAGATCCAATCTAACTTGATATTTTCATTCTGTAAAACATCTTGTAAGCTGCCTTTACCACAGTAGGCCCAAATTAAACAGACCTTCTGTGGCTCCACGCATGCTCCTATCAGTTGGTTTATGGTCTTATATTTCAAACTGCGTATCTGTAAAAAACGAATGAAACGTGGCCATGTTTATTGTATAGCAAACTCATAGCAGAAGGACATGTCTCTTTGACTGCATCCAGTGAAATATTTAAGTGCACGTGAGATGGCCGACATTACTTTTCGGTAGGTATACTTCACAAAAGGAGACCTCCCGTAAAACGAAAACACTCTTAATCCCCTTAGACGCCATTGACGTCACGGTGACCGAACGCCCATTCGGAATGTTTATATACAGCGTGTATTCATTAACGCCTGACTGATTCCTTAATCCCTTGATTCAATAAAAGTAATTGACTACAGAACATTTTTTTTTTCTTCTTTGAGCGGAATTTAGCAATTGACATACGTAATAACACAAAACCATAATAATGAACACAATCTACTTTAATTAAAGCGACGTTTAGTTGAAGGTTCTCTTAACGTTTTCAAGCAAACGATGTGACAGTATAGTCGATTTCATTCAATGTGCCAGTTAGTTATAAATAATTCTTGTGCCTGGATGTGATCACCCGATCAAACCGTCAAATCCTACCCGGGGGTGAAATCCATGTCATAAATTCGTCGATAAGGGTTATCTAGATGAAGTAGATGGGCGTTAAAGATAAACAATTGATTTAATGCAAATTACTTTGGTTAATTCGTAGTCGATAAAAGGTATTAAGATTGTCGTAATCGTGGGACCGTCTTAATAGCCTACTGAGTTGGAATTCCAGAATACAGATTATACTCAATGTAGTGTGGAGTTCATCCCCGCAATACGGTAAATGAGCATGCCGTATGATGTAATTCGGGAACATTTTATGAGAAAGGATTATTCAGGAAAGAAAATTAAGTTGGTATTTAAACCGCCTGACAATTGTATTGCGAAGCAATGGAAATTGTAAAATGTAAAACTAAAATAAGTATTTTGAACTGCAGACATATGCATTTTGGATCGTGAGCATTGAAATGGAGATGTAACTTCCTTTTTGAAACAACTGCGTTCACCCGAGCTGCTTTCATATGAGCAAGAGCACAATGAGAAGTAAAATTGTGTCCGATGAATTGTAAAATATGGAATATAAAACGAAAGAAAACGAAAACCAAACTGTAAAACGTCTGTTTTAAAAGCTTGTTGTTATAATACTTACACGATTGACTTCCATAATGATATCTGTTGTAACAGTTAGGAAGGGTTTTAGTATAGGTTTTATAGCTACTAACTGTCCATCTAACACAGCTACTTGTGTAAAGATTTGTCCTGATAATGATAACATTGTGTCATTACTGTTACCCGTTTTCATTGATGATCCACAGTTAGAAGTACTTTTACCACCCTGATAAAATAAACAAAAGTAAAAGCCCTGATGTAGGAATATTGTTTCAGTTATACAGTATATAAATGTTTTATTCATGATAATTTACATGTAAATAGTTGTATTTAACTGTTTACAAGATAAATTGTCATGTTGTACTGCACTTATATTATGCATTATGTATCTTCTGGTACATGTATCTTCTGATAAAGATTTCGAAAAAGATTATTGTTATTATTTATTATAACTAACAAGTGTGATAATTAAAGATATATTCCTTCGAAATCGTAACTGGCACCCATTTTACTAGTTCACAGGTTCTAATACTCTTACTTATTACAAGTTTAATAAATATATTGGTCGTGTATCATACTTTCAATAAAGATAGCAAAGCAGCTGCCTCGAAAAATACCCCTTTAAAATCTATACCCTCTATCGCGACCGCAATCCAATGGACTTGGTTTACGACACAATGCACCCACTAACATGTGGGCGAATAATTTTTTTTTGGTTAAGTGCGTGACATAATTTTAATCCAAATTGACCTCTAGGACACACATGTTTAAACATTTATAATATTGATAAACAGAACCGTGTACATAGAAGCCAGGTCTAATGCTTGTCGAAAGCTAATGTTACTTACAAAACTCTTAAAACTGGCTTCGGATAATCGATTAGATTCTCGAACCTGCAGTCTATTAAAGGCAATCTTCCAATCCATTCGATATAATCTATCTTTCTCTAGTTTGCGCCTACGTTTTTCATCCATGTTAAAGAGAAAATATTGCATTCATTAATTTGTTTAGGAAATCATTGTGTTGAACAAATAATTTTGTGCAAAAAGCCTCATTTCGAACGACTAGATTCACCTTTTCATTCAGTCGCGAAAGCGCCACTCCTGAAACTGGGATTAGCGCTTGAAAAATCGCAAAGCTATTTTTGGCCCATGTCGGGATATTTCTGGTTATGAGTAGTATCCCTTAACTAAAAATGTTTTCTGACCACTTTTTGGCCTATGGGACACTATACTATTAATGAGATTGAGCCGCTGTGACTTAGAGGGTAAGATACCACCTACTAACCACGAGATGTCCGGTTCAATCCTGATATTGGTGGCCGAGGGAAATCTTTCATATTTTTCGGTGTGGTCTACGCCCGTCAGTTGTGCAGGACGGATGGCCACACAAGGATCAGTATCTAGTCGTTCGGATTAGACGAAAAACCAAAGTGCCGTGTACACATTGGCGTGCACGTAAAACAACCCTTGACACTTGAAACTCGAAGTAAGAGTAGGCTGTTGTGGTTCACAACATACTGTATAACATTTGCCTGTCTTCAATAGCCCAGTCGGGCTGGGAAAGTAGGACGTTAAGCCCCATTTCATTTTATTCAACTATTCATGTAGAATACCACCAACCTTCTATATACCATAAAAACCGCGGTTACGGTGGATATTATCAACACCAGAGATAAAGTAACTCCAACAGCTATATGCGTTCCTGAAATGGTAACAACAAAAATGAATAAAGATTTTGTACTTCGTAGACCATCGGCAATATCGAACATGCGCAGTTTCAATTATCACATGAGGGTTAAGATAAAATCTTAAAGTAATTTATCTATTGTTCCGTGGGTAAATGTCATTAAGTTGTTGCGGTTAATTATCAATAAGTGTTCAGAAGAAAGACCAGTAAGATGTTCATTCGATGTTCTGGTATGAGATCAGTAAAGTGTTCATAGTAGGTTCTGGTTCAAGATCTATAAACATATTCATAATATAAGATATTCATGGTATAAGATTTTCTAGTAATATATAGATGATATTGTTTTGGAAAACATTTACACATTATTAACAGATATAAACACAAAGCAATTGGCCTGGAAAGAAAAGGTGCATCATTTCATAATTCTATAGTCTTTTAACACTCAGAAAGTGTTGACGGGCATGACAAGTGTATTGCAATGCGACCAGATTCAACATGGTACTATAAATATAAATACTACTCACTATTGTTGTGACACAATGAACCATCCCAACCACACACTGGATACCCTGTAGGTATATCCGTGCCACCACCAGGCCAATATATAGTCACATTAGGGAAGAACTCAAGTTTATCACCACTGGAAGAATGGAATTGTTTATTTCATTGGTATTTTATATGTTGATTTATTTCATGGGATGATAATCTATCTTTGCTCATCATTGTACATCAGTGTTTGGGTATAATCACTTTATGTGAGCAGAATAAGATCGGAACAAAAATTTAATGCATAGAGTGTTTCCCACCACCAATGGAAATAATACATATCAGTCAATATTTCATTAGGAATTAAATTTTAAAAAAGGTAATTACCTTAAGTAGGCCCGGTTGGCCTTACACGAGGCCCCTGGTTGAAAGAGTCTACAGTGAAATGTGGGCAAGCAACCTGATTGCCTTACTGTGTGCCCCCCCCCCCCATGGTCCAAAAATCTCTTTAGAACTGATTCGGGGCCCATTCAATATTATGACCACCGTCTGCCGCCCAGTCACCACCCAGTTAATCCGACCCTCCCCTTAAAGTCAGCCAGCAACATCCCGTTATACTTTCTAGGTACAAAGGCGTTTTATAGCTGAGGCGCTGGAGGCGCCAGCCTCCTCGCGAAAAAAAATCAAAGAAATTGGAAAAATAAAACGAGAGAAGAATGCTAAAACCGATGAGAAAAATGAAAATGTACCCTAGTTAGAGGGCCTTAAAGGCAGACAAAAGGGCCCCTCTGGCCAAGGGAAAGGGCCCCGAGTCCGAGTCAATCGTTTTCTATACACTGTTACTATCGAATCCATTACTTAATTAGAATATAGTCATTGCATTGGCATAAAAATCATCAATCAAGACCCCCCCCCCCCCCCGCCGCGAAAGAGGGCCCTCAAAATTGTATAGCCTTGTATAAAATTGAACCATGTGTTAGTCCCGAAATGACCTAACGCCCCTGTCTAGGTACCAAATATTTTTGGGGTGTTTATCAAATAAGCTATATCAACAGCTATATTCTTTCCAAACGGCTGAATATTTGAGCTAAAACTCACAGACAATGTAATTATACTTACCCCAAACGACTTCTAGCTATCATGTGGTAAGTTGAATTTCTTATATTATGAAGTAGAAATGGTGTATTTCGACTACCATCTCGCCGAATAACAATCTCACCAGAAATACCTAATATACATATTTAAACTTATATACATAAGTGGGGTTAAATGGCCGAATTATTGAAATAAAATTGAACCATGTGTTAGTCCCGAAATGACCTAGTTTGTTTCGAGTGGACGCTAAAGGCCATGTCCCTCTCTCTCTTATATACCAATCTATCAATATATATGACAAACTTCAGTACAACAATACAATGATCAACCCATCTCAGCGAAACCACAGATGATTAAACCAATCTCAGTACATCAATATAGATGATAAACCTATCAAAGTACATCAATATAGGTGATAAACCCATCTCAGTACATCCATATAGACTCTTGACTAATCTCAGTACACCAATGATAAACCAATCTGAGAAAATCTATGGCGAGCCGATCTGAGAACATCTATTACAGACAGCCGATAAACCTCTAATTCTGAAATGGTTCTTCCGTATTACTAAGCCAAACAATGACAGGGCGTTTTCCAAAACGCTATGGTTATTAACTGAAAAGTGAGTACATGTATAGAGAACTTTGTCGACCTATAAAACTAAGTCAAACAATGCCAAGGCGTTTTCCAAAAGGCTATGATTATTAACTGGAAAGTAAGTATAGAGAACTTTGTCGATCCATAAAATACATACGCCTAGAGATATTTTGTGATCAGATAAGTTCCATTAAAGCAGAAAAGTAATTAGAAAAACTGTTAATAATCTTAACATTTTTTTTTCATCCGTGGGTGTCATGAACTTACCTTGTACTCTAGTACCATATAGATGATATGCTACGTTCTGACCATCATGCGGTGATACATTATTAGCTATTGTGGCGTTCACAGCTACAGCATATAACAAAATGGCGTCAGCTAACAAAGCAGCATGGATGGAATGCTAAAAACAGAATAATTATATATTCGTTCAATTCAACTTTTATGGGTGCACAGTGCATCAGGGACGTACATAACGATTTCGTTTGGAGGGGGGGGGTAGTCAAAATGCGACCGACGGATGCACATACCCCCCCCCCCCCCCGTGCGAGTGACGCAATCAGGGGCGAATTTTCTAGGGAATATGGGGGTGGGGTAGGGGTGGTTTCAAATCTAGGGCGCCATCCACAATCCCACCTCACAATGAAAGTAAACAAAATACTGGCTATAACCTTAAGCGTCCCGGTAGAACATGGATAGTATTGTAGAATTATATAGTTGTTCACCGATCGCTGTCTCGTCGGAGAGCAGTTTTATTTTAGTTCACATATAGTTATGTCATATCAATGGTGGTGCCTATAACACTGAGTAATTTGAGAAAATTTTTGAAAAATTGATTCAATATCCGGACATTTAAGGTCATTGCTGGGAGAAATTCCTGTGGACGGGTGTACCAGAAATGTCAGTCAATGGGACAGAATCTCCAGATGTGTTTTGCAAGAGTTGGCATAACATCTGTACAATCTGACGCCCACACACCAGTGGAACTACAAACTAGGCAGTTCACTATAATCGTGAATATGATAGTGCTGAGACAGTAACAGAGGAGTAGAAGAATGATTTTAAAATGAAATCAAGCGCCGCAGGCGCGAAAAAATTTCAGATATGTAACCGAGTAGAAGAATGATGTTGTATAATGGAATCGCGCCGCAGGCGCGAAAAAATTTCAGATATGTAACAGAACTTTTAAATTTTTGGTACTGGGGTTGATCAGAAATGGGACAAAATCTTAAGGCTTATCTATCAATTTCGCCTGTTTTGTGATTGTATGTTTATCTCATTAATTCATTTAGTCGGAGACCGACTGCGGTGAGTACTTTTTTTTTGAGTCTATTTTTTGCCATGGTAGAAAACATTTCATAGAACAACATACTCACAACAGAATAAGAGTGACAAGCAGACAGGGTCATTTTATACAATAGTTTTGTGTGACGTATGCAATTTAGGCACACGGATTCACGCAAATACATAGTATTTGGGATCTATTCTGGCATTGTTTTTGAGACCGACTGGAGTGACTGCACTTATTTTGTGACCGACTATTTTTCTCCCTTGGTGAAATTTTGTTGTTAGACCAACATACTCACAACAGAATAAGAGTGACGTATGCAATTTAGGCTCACGGATTCACGCATATATATAGTATTTGGGATCTATTCTAGCATTGTGTTTGAGACCGAATGCAGTGACAGCACTTATTTTGAGACCGACTATTTTTCTCCCTGGGTGAAATTTTGTTGTTAGACCAACTACTCACAACAGAATGAGAGTGAAACACAACATCTTTTCAAACATAAGTTGACAAGGTTATTTTATACTAAAGACTGCTCCTATTTTGCGACCGACTGCACTGATTTTGCGACCGACTATTTTTATACTAAAGTTTTGCGTGAGTAGCGTGACGTATACAGTGAGTACTTATTTTGATACCGACTACCCCTATTTTGCGACCGACTGCACTAATTTTGCGACCGACTATTTTTAGGGCTGGGGGGTGGCTGTACCCCCCAACCCCCCAACCCCCCACCCCCCACACACACACCCACATTTACGCCCCTAGTCGTGCACTACAAATTATTACATGTATGGAGGTTGGATGGCCGAATGGTATCATGCGCTCTGTCATTGAGTCAACTGGCGTTGTTTCGATTCTCCAGTTGTACGTGACAACATTCAACCGCGTTGGTTTTTGTTTAACCCTTTGTACTCCGCCTCTAGAATTGTTGTGAGCTGTAGTTTCAAACCACGGTGTGGGCGTATGTGGCATGGAGACAGGGGCTACGTGTAACAAAAAAAATATAACTTGTCTCTAATATCACCCTCGATGGAGGCGGACGTTAAACACAATATTAAGAGTCCAAGTGGGAAATAACAGGTTGTTGAAGTTTCTTCACCTAATAAAACAACAAATGTGCATTATAAACAGGTCTTGCGATTATGAAAATGACAAGTTTTTCCCGGGGGTTTATACGTACCATACCATAGGGAATCGTTACCTACTTGTTTATTCAATTTAGTATTCCAGATAACGACCCTTTTTAGAATTCAGTATATAATCGAATTGAATCTTTGACAACCGACAATTCATTTTGATAACACAAATAATCGTTATTTATACACCTTTAATGAATTGCTATAATACAATTACTTACTTCATATGATGTCACATAACCATGGGAACCATCATCTAGTGCTTTAATATTGCTAATGAATTTTTGATATTCTGGTTCATTTGGTCTCACATCTATTGTTATATCTAATAGACCTTTAAAAAGCAATAAACATTATTGGCATAATAACACTGAAAATGGATTAATGTTGACGTCGATTTTCGTCTGAAAAATTATCGTGCTATCGATGCAGACATATACATTTTGTAGCTCGATTACAACATAAACAGGGATGTCCACAGTATTCTGGACGAAAACAGTGAACTATAAGATACAGTCAGTAGGTTTAAATTTATGGCGGGGGAAAGCGGCAAAAACCTAATGCTATGTAGAAATGTCTAATTCAAAACACACATGTAACATAATGCCATACCAAATACCTAAAACGTCTAATGCAAAAAACAAAATACAAGAAACCTCTAATACAAAATACCTCATACGTCTATTGCAAAAGACAAAATACAAGAAACCTCTAATACAAAATACATATAACCTCTTATGCACAATTGATTTTACAATTTGAAACATCTACCATAAGCATTAGATGACATATCTCGTTGTCATTACTTACATTTCTCCACTGAATTATCTTTATTTAGGTCAATGTCAAGGTCACCGAACACAACTTGGCGACCTATTCGGCTAGCGAGCTATTCGACCGATCCAGCTGGCAACCTGTTCGTTGGCAACCTATTCAGAATTAAGACAACAGTCGCCCAAACTCATCTATTTTTAACAACCAATAAAATCCAACGTTACGTCTATCAAATGAAAGTAGAATAATATATTATTTTTATCAATTCCTTTAGCTCAGAATAGAGATGTAATTTCGCATTATCGTACAAAATTCTAGACATCCAACTAAATATATTCCGAAAGGTGATTAAATAGGCTTTCTAAGTATTATCAGTAAAAATTGGCACATTCATATTAAAGGGGTGCACTCTCTTCCTAAACATGACCAATTTTTTAAAAAAATTTAAAGGGAAAAACTGTTAATATCCCGTGTCAAAATTCGGACCATCGTACAAAATTCTGATGATCCAACTAAATATATTCTAAAAGGTAATTGAATAAGCTTTCCAAATATTATTAGTAACAGTTGACACAATCATATTAAAGGGGTGCGCTCTCAACCTGAACATATCCAATTTTTCAATATTTTATATGTGAAGATAGACCGGTATTTTTTTCGAAGTCCGAATTCGGACCATCGCACAAATTTCTGAGCATCCATCGTACAAAATTCTTAGCAACCAGCTTCTGAAAGGTAATTGAATAAGCTTTCCAAATATTAATAGTAAAAGTTGGCGCAGTCATATTAAAGGGGCGCGCTCTCAACCTGAACATAGCCAATTTTTCAATATTTTAAAGTAAAACAACGGTAATATTCCGAGTCGAAATTCGGACCATCGTACAAAATTCTGAGCATCCAGCTATATATATTCTGAAAGGTAATTGAATAAGCTTTCTAAATATTATTAGTAAACGTTGGCACAATCATATTAAAGTCGCGCGCTCTCAACCTGAACATCGCCAATTTTTCAATATTTTAAAGTGAAAGAACGGTAATATTCCGTGTCAAAGTTCGGACCATCGTACAAAATTTGGAGCATCCAACTAAATATATTCTAAAAGGTAATTGAATAAGCTTTCCAAATATTATTAGTAAAAGTTGGCACAATCATATTAAAAGGGTGCGCTCTCAACCTGAACATAGTCAATTTTTCAATATTCTATATGTAAAGATAGACCGGTATTTTTTTCGAAGTCCGAATTCGGACCATCGTACAAAATTTGGAGCATCCAGCTATATATATTCTGAAAGGTAATTGGATAAGCTTTCCAAATATTATTAGTAAAAGTTGGCACAATCATATTAAAAGGGCGCGCCCTCAACCTGAACATATCCAATTTTTCAATATTTTATATGTGAAGATAGACCGGTATTTTTTTCGAAGTCCGAATTCGGACCATCGCACAAATTTCTGAGCATCCAGCTATATATATTCTTAAAGGTAATTGGATAAGCTTTCCAAATATTATTCGTAAAAGTTGACACAATCATATTAAAGGTGTGCGCTCTCAAGCTAAACGTCGCCAATTTTTTAATATTTTAAAGTGAAAGAACGGTAATATTCCGAGTCAAAACTCGGACCATCGTACACAGTTCTGAGCATCCATCTATATAAATTCGGAAAGGTATTTGAATAAGCTTTCCAAATATTATTAGTAAAAGTTGGCACAATCATATTAAAGGGGTGCGCTCTCAACCTGAACATAGCCAATTTTTCAATATTCTATATGTAAAGATATAATATGATTGTGCCAACTTTTACTAATGATATTTGGAAAGCTTATCCAATTACCTTTAAGAATATATATAGCTGGATGTTCAGAATTTTTTACGATGGTCCTAATTTCGACTCGGAATATTACCGTTCTTTCACTTTAAAATGGTGAAAAATTGGCTATGTTCACGTTGAGAGCGCGCCCCTTTAATATGATTGTGCCAACTTTTACTAATAATATTTGGAAAGCTTATTCAGATACCTTTCCGAATTTATATAGCTGGATGCTCAGAATTTTGTACGATGATTCGAAATTGGACTTCAAAAAAAATACCGGTCTATCTTCACATATAAAATATTGAAAAATTGGATATGTTCAGGTTGAGGGCGCGCCCTTTTAATATGATTGTGCCAACTTTTACTAATAATATTTGGAAAGCTTATCCAATTACCTTTCAGAATATATATAGCTGGATGCTCCAAATTTTGTACGATGGTCCGAATTCGGACTTCGAAAAAAATACCGGTCTATCTTTACATATAGAATATTGAAAAATTGACTATGTTCAGGTTGAGAGCGCACCCTTTTAATATGATTGTGCCAACTTTTACTAATAATATTTGGAAAGCTTATTCAATTACCTTTTAGAATATATTTAGTTGGATCATCAGAATTTTGTACGATGGTCCGAATTTTGACACGGGATATTAACAGTTTTTCCCTTTAAAATTTTAAAAAAAATGGTCATGTTTAGGAAGAGAGTGCACCCCTTTAATATGAATGTGCCAATTTTTACTGATAATACTTAGAAAGCCTATTTAATTACCTTTCGGAATATATTTAGTTGGATGTCTAGAATTTTGTACGATAATGCGAAATTACATCTTTATTCTGAGCTAAAGGAATTGATAAAAATAATATATTATTCTACTTTCATTTGATAGACGTAACGTTGGATTTTATTGGTTGTTAAAAATAGATGAGTTTGGGCGACTGTTGTCTTAATTCTGAATAGGTTGCCAACGAACAGGTTGCCAGCTGGATCGGTCGAATAGCTCGCTAGCCGAATAGGTCGCCAAGTTGTGTTCGGTGACCTTGACATTGACCTAAATAAAGATAATTCAGTGGAGAAATGTAAGTAATGACAACGAGATATGTCATCTAATGCTTATGGTAGATGTTTGAGATTGTAAAATCAATTGTGCATAAGAGGTTATATGTATTTTGTATTAGAGGTTTCTTGTATTTTGTCTTTTGCAGTAGACGTATGAGGTATTTTGTATTAGAGGTTTCTTGTATTTTGTTTTTTGCATTAGACGTTTTAGGTATTTGGTATGGCATTATGTTACATGTGTGTTTTGAATTAGACATTTCTACATAGCATTAGGTTTTTGCCGCTTTCCCCCGCCATATAAATTATGACGAATTCATTTCTATACGCATGTAAAGAAAGTAATGAGAGAAATATACATACCATCAAAGATATTTTTATCTAAAACGCTCTCATTTAAATTTAGCTTGCGTGCCATATCCAAATAATCTAAGGCGACAAATGCATATTCTCCGTTATTTAAACCAAGTTGATTGACTGCATACATAAACTTTATAACATCATCTCCATAGGCACATAAAATAAACACTGGAATATAAAAGAAACAGCCTTGTAGATTTAATATCTGATATCAAAAACGATTGATTATCATGTCTTAATAAAATTTAAATTTGTGCGTCAAAGAAAAATCTTAATTAATCTGAAAGGAAGCAATCTGTAATTCTTTACACTGATCCTTTGTTTTGCATTCTTGTATTCTTACATTTTCAAAAACCTTAAATCCATCTGGAAATGAACACCGGTACCGGTGTCACGCGCTGTAGTTTTAGACTTTTATTTTATAAAATTAACGTGCAGGTGAAATTTACCTTTGATATTAAAGTACAGCACGTGGGTCATGCAATTTATAGACCCCTAAAAGATAAGGCAATAGATTATCAGGTCACCCGGGATAAAAATGACCCGAAGTCTTAAAAGGGTTACGAGTCCGGATAAGCGGTTTTAAGGTTTACGGGCAAACGGCTCAATAGAGAGTGGGGGGGTCATATGGGGACTATCATATGGTTCAATTCTACTTCAATAATTCTCTTGCGCGTATGGGTTGTTAGCAGTTGGTGAAAATCGGGATACCCAGAGAAAACCAGTGTTGTCCCTTTCCATTAATTACCACCATTAAAGGGACAATAACATTCTTGCTGGCTTGGTAGCTCCAGAAAATAAATAATACCCTTATTCTAAGTACTAGATGTTTAAGTACCCTACCTGTTGTGTAAATTATCCATTACAACCTATTTTACTTGTCCAGAGGGTTCGAAAATATTTTAAAATCCAAGTCACACTTGAAAAGGTTTACGTTAGACTTTTCAAATCAATTGGTTGAATTTTTCCAATTTTTCAAAATAGGTGTGTTAAGATGAAATTTATATCATCATCTAATTGGAATATTGTAAAATAATACAATTTGTTGACCAGAATGAAGATTGGGACACATTATTCAGTTTCAACAAGAGTGTTATTGGGGCTTTAATAACACATGCGGCTTACGTAATTCAAACCAGTTAAATAAGTTAAATGCATCAAAATTTATTTTTGTCGTCTTCTATAAAAACGTGGGATTATACAGAAATGATGAAATCAAGAATTCTATATCAGTCCTGAATTTGAAACTAAACTATGTAGATACTTATTTCCAAGGGAAAACCAGTGAATCATAAAATCCGAGATAATTTAGTGGCCGACATGGAAAGTGCACGTTCAAAAACTATAGACAGAGATCGAAGAAGAGTGGGTGGAAATACCAATGTTTGGGCAAAGGCTTCATACCTCTCATTACACGCGAAACCAGCGCTACGAGTACATTGAGATAATGTGCTGTTATTTCTATGATGTTTTATCTGGTAGATTCATCAATGTCAATGATATGTTTTAAATGATGATTTTATGTTATTATCACTAATTAAACCGGACTAATGTAGCCATAAACTGCAATTATTATCATGCTGTTTTCGTCGAACATCAAAGTTCACGCCATCTTGAGCTGCATTGGTTAGTTTTGTTTGTTTGGTTCTATCCGGGCTATTTATTAATATTTTTTTTTTGGGGGGGGGGGGTAAACCTATTAAATATTATCTATGATAAAGTAGTACTGCGCATAGGCGTGCGGGCAATCTGACTTTTCGCGCAAACGGGTTGAGTGAAAAAAAAAATTATTTCACGAATTCGTACTGAACTGACTATGGATTAAAACATTTTGTCTGGAAGCACTCTACTTTGTGCGACATTGTTGGGCATCGATTATTGTTTGTGAATGCACTTGCAACAGTGTGATTGGATGGTTGAAATTCAGATCGGCATAGAGTGGGATTTCGGTTACAAAACCAATAGAGAACTTAAAGAGTTGCTTAACTCGCGTGCTAGAGAATCAGAAAAACGCATTCGGAAGTTATTTTTGTTCCGGGAGAGCAAGGCCACAATACCCCGAGACGATTAATTGGTTGTCGAGGATTCAGGTCAACCACCAAAGAAGACTATATTATTATTGGACCACATTGACGTTGCTATATTCGCACACTGAAGTAGAAGGGAGAGAGAGAGAAATGGGGTTTAAAGTCCACTCAACACAAACTAGGTCATTTCGGGACTAACATATGGTTTACTTTCAATAATTCGCTTGCGCGTAGGGGTCTTTAGCAGTGGGAGGAAACCGGAGTGCCCGGAGGAAACCCACGAGGTTGAGAAGGCGCCCAAATCTCCATGCCACATACGCTCACACCAGGGCTCGAAACCACAGCCGCAAGCCAGAGGTGACCGGCCAGCTAGAGGTCGAAGCGCGGCTCTCTAGACCACTAGGCCACCCCCCCCCCCGAAGTAGAAGGAAAACGCGTTCGCAGCAGTTGAATTTTCCGTGGACTGTAAACGATAGGTTGATTGGGATTCAAGTCAGCCATCTAAATTAGGCTGTATTCAGTGACCGTCAAATTTACCAAAATTTTCTTGAGGTGTCCCTACACGGTAAGCTCCTTCTGTAACGCGAAATTTTTTCGGGCATTTCGGATTCTATCCCCTAACAGTAGGAATCGAGTCCGTGCCCCTATCGTACTGCATAAAATGTTCACCAAAATCGAACCCATGTAAGATTATTTGATCCTTTACATTAGAGGGTCCAAAACCTTGGTATATTTATCTCATACTTTGCTATAATTTTGTGGCTGACATTTCTAACGGAAACTCGGACACGACAAGGACGACAACAAAATACGTTCAAGTGAAAATGCGGGCCTGTAAGGATACCATTCAGGGGCGGTTCTAGGAATTTTGAAAAGTGGGGCGCCGCAAAATGAGGGCACTTACTGCGGAGACGGACCTCGCCTCTTCGAGGGGGTGGGTGGGGTCCCCCAAGACAATTATCCGTCATTTCCTTGCATCTGTAGAGATTCCAAGAGCTATTTGGCTGATATTTTCGTCTAACTAAACGTTGGAGAGGGCATATTTGGGTCTGAAAAAGGGCACTTTCAGCAGTAAAAAAGGACACTGTCGAAAATTAGGGGCGCCCCCCCCCCCCACTGGATCCGCCTCAGCCATTACCATAAGTGACTCCTACCTCTGCTCAACTGTGCTTCTCGCAACAATTTGGTTTCAAAAACATATGAAACATTTCTTCGCATAACCCATTTTCTAACCCATAATCCAGCGTCAGCAAAGAGTTCCTGAAATTTAGAGTATTTTATAAGTATTCTTTCAGTTAGCCAGAAAGCATGAATTTAATTAGAAATATCTAACAAAGCCATTCAAAAACAATAAGACTAATTCTACAAGAAAAAAAACAATCATCACATAGTATGTTTAAATTTAAAATTACAGTATTCAAGAGCCTAATACACAATTTATTGGCTTTAAATGTTATATAAATTATCATTCGGACGTGACAGTCCACAATCAACTCTTTGGTCAATCGAATGGACGAGATGTTGAATGGACTAGGGACTTTGTCTAATAATATTGTAGCAAAGTGATACCTTGTCAAAACTTCAAACATTCATTAATTTGACTAAAAGTTTCAATATGTTCATTTATCAATGTATATATTTTAAAAGGACAGCTCTTTATACAGATGTTCTAAATATAAGCAGCTATCCCTCTCGTGAACGACACCCGTCATTATGGATTTCAATATTGTAATGTACATGTAGTGTAATATTGCTATACCTCAAAGGAAGAAACAGCCTCCAGCCACACATCCTGTCTTCCTGAAACAAGGGTAATTCGGTTCCATTTAAACTTGTCAATAAGAGACTTTATAAACGCCGACATGTCTTTAAATGTACCGGTTGTTCGAAGAAAAGTTGGATACATTTCTCGATCAATGAGCTCGTCACTTTCACACCCATAGGTAATCATTGGTATTTTATATCGTCCAGCTAAAAGTCCAACTGTTGTACATACATCATCACAATACGGCCCTATTAAAATAAATTCATTAATTAATTATAACCATCAAACGCGATATATTGTGCCAAACACAAACAATCTGGTGGCAAATTTATACTGACTAGTGCCATTCAAATGCAATGTCCAAGCCGCTCTTGCAATCTGATTAAAACATAGATCCTATTCGTTTCGTTTTTATAGAGCATAATTTTGTTTCACGGGTTTTCCTTCATGTTTTGGTATGAAATGGAATCAACTGGTGTTTAACGCCCTACTGTTTTGCCCCGGCTGGCCTCATGAAGACGGGCATAGGCCATACACTATGGGGGAATTTTACCTGGACAGTGGCTCTACGGCTAATTCTTATATTGAATTCCAACTGCCAAGGGATGTTTTCATACACACCAATGTGTACACGGCATCTCGGTAATTAGTTCCATCCACCCTGCACCACTGTCCACTTACAAAGAGAAACCATGGCAATCCCTATCTCGGTCAACACCGTGAGCGAAACGGCGATCTCCAGGCTAGCCAGCCAGTGCCTGACTCACTTAACCACCGTGGCTCCCGTCTAATGTTGCAGAGGACATCGCAAGAATTGAGATAGCCACGCAATGCGTGAGACATAATCCCCCAAAGAATTTAATCCGATGGGAAAACTCGAATGTTGACTAAACATCAAAGGAAAGTATCCTTTTAGAACCTCTATCATAGTGACACCACCATTTGACTACAAGGGTTTTGGCAATAGTAGTGGAAGATAGTTGGCCACAGCGCTTCAGACTAAAACTTTTTCTCCGGTTTCAGCAATGGGGATAACTCCTCAACGGAAGTCGCAGATCACTGAAAAAATAATCCATTATAGACTACAGCCTTTATTGCGTTGAAAAGGAGGGGAGAGGGATGCTCTAGAAAGGAATGGGTTATCGACAATAGGGTTCGTCCGCTGATGCTTCTCGTGTTGCCATCCGAATAACAAAAGAATCGGTTAAAATAAGATCTATCGAGGTAGCAAGGTATGTTGCAAAGAGGGAATAACTCTGTTACGGAAAAGTGGCCTATGCTAAACACTAATCCGAAAAGAATCCGTTAACAAACTGCAGACTGTATCGCATCCATAAGCCAATTATTGACGGATAAATCAATGTTCTTACTGAAAACACAACACGAATATAGGTACATACACAAAACTGGACACGAATTCAACTCGACTTACTTTACGATTTGAAGAAACCATCTTTCTGGTAAAATTCTATAGAATTGCGCATTTTACATTCTTACATACGGGCACAAGTTCTGGGGTTTTATACCCAGTCTATTTTTCATGTCCGGATTAACAGCTATATAGTGTTGAATAGCCATTCGGGTAGGAAGAAAACTGGGACCCCCTCGTGAACATGGTGTGTCCGTAAAAGATCCCAAGAGAGATGAAATTGATAATATCCATAGTCAAATTCTATTTCATATGTTTGCATCTGTTCCTTCTACATAATATTTTTTTTCTTTTGATTACTAATTAGGTTCATAAAGATATTTGTTTTACAATTCTAAATCTGGATTTTAATGAGTACATGTATTTTTGAAACTTATATACACGTTGGAAAATAAACATTTTTATAAAACTTGAAAGTCGTAAGAATAGTCCCCGTGCTATTGTTACGACTATGCTTTCAGAGCCCTCCGTCGGCAAAGTTTAGAACGAATTCCAAAATGGCTGCCAATCTCCCCAGCACCAGCTTTGAAAAAGGAGTAGTATTTTCAACGTTTTCAGAACTGAAGGCAGCACAAATGTAAATTTGTACACACGGAACTCTCGATCTGTACTTAACCCCAAACCCCAGCTTAACCGGAGCGGGGCCCTGGGCCTGACTAGAATCGTGTGACCCCTAACGCGACGAAAAGATTATTTCATACCCTTTTAAATGGCACGCATATTCGTAACACACAATTAATTACACGGTCTGTAATACAAGAAATTACGTAATGTCTGTTCCGAATAGCATACAATGCGCAGAAATGACATAACGACGAGGTACTGTTATAACAAGGTGAGGGATAGCCAAGTCTCCGCCCTCGCCATCGCTAGATCTATTACCATGAAACTTTCATTTGCAATTTGAATTGTTTCTCTTTTTGCCGTGAGCCGCGGGGCCCTGGTAAACAAATGACTGAAAAGGGGATACGGGAAAGCCATGGATTTGTTTCAGGCAACATGTGTATAGTGGAAATTTTGGGTAATTCCCGTAAATGCGGGGACGCCGACTTTTTTGTTGTTAAATCTCCGCTGTTTTAAAATAATATAAACAAACGACATGTCAAAATGAATGCATCAAGAAGAACCGTTGATTGGCCTAAGAAACATAGTCTTATATTCGCTTGTAACCGCGAGAAGAAACGCCGCGAAGAGTCTCTCATCGCATATATACATAGAAACGGTCCCATTAAATTATGCATTAGACCGTCATTCCGCGCAATATTTTTTGATTATACCACTTGTACTGAAAACAATTGTCGAAAGGTTTGAGCAATCCCACGTAAATTATCCCACAAAGCAATAAATATTGGTCTGATTTGTTTTTAAACCTAACAATAAAATTTTATAAATACAAACCGATTATGGCATCCACGCCTGTTGGTGATTTCATCAGCTCAACAAATTGGTATAATCCTTCAGCAGGAACACAACCAATATTTAAAATCGAAATAACAAACTTGTGTCCCTTTTCTTGAACAGCGCTAAAAGACGGGTGGCTATTCACCATATCAATTGCAAATTGAACAGCTGGAACTGCTTCCCAGCCAATAACTCTGGGTCCTTGAAATGGAAGGAATACTGCCATCGTAAAATTTGTGGGTTGGGCGGCACCGTGTTTTGTCATTAAAAGATTTATAAAAATTCTAATAAAAACATTTAATCCCAAACAGTACAAACTTCGAAACATCCCTTATTTACAATCACCAACTTCTAATATTAAATTATATCCACTTGGGCTATATTGAATATATTGTAGATGTTATCGTAATGATACACGTTTCATGTACATCACTCACAATGTTTAACTGATATTCTATGCCATCGAGTCAACATCAAATCAAACGAAAATCAAAGTCTGTATGTATTTGAATTTAGTAATACATTCTACACGCAAGATAAGCACTCAGACTTTACTAGCAATTAATAAACTAATAGTCCTTCCTCAATAAATTCTACGTTGTTGTTAAACAAATACTGTGTAGCCTAGGGAGTAATATTGGTGTATTAATGGAAAACATTTCGGTTCTTTATTTTGAATTCTTAATTCTCAGCTCTCGATTATAATATAAGTGTTTTGTTCTAACTTTTACAGTTGTTTCTTAAGATGGATGGTTAATTTACCCAAATCGATATTTGTACGGCAAAATCAACCAAGCGGTTTGAACTACGAATTAAAAACACTTAATAAAGAGCTTGAATGTTTTCCATACCCAATAAGCTATTTAAATGCGCAGCGTCGGGAAAACTCCCGGTAATGAGCGGAAGCGAGTAGATATCATATCTGGATAATGTACATAAATATTTAATTTCCATGTCTTAAATGGGATGTTGAGGTCAATGTATCTTTTGTTCGAGTTTTGTTGTTTTATTAACGTATATGATTACTGCGTATGTTTCTATCAATGTATCATGTAACAAATTCATATTTGTATACAATTTCTGTAAAGACTGGGGTACACTAATCACCAACTTAAACGATATCACCGCAAATTTAGTGAACTGACCACACAGTTCACGGTTACTTTGGCGATCACAAAAAATACAAAATTCTACATGCTTTGTCATGTGACATGGCTAAATGCATTTTCGTCGTTAGTGAGTCGAATATTTCAGTTAATATTTAGGCTTTCACCATTTTTCAATGGTGAAAGACTATTGTTATTACTAAGATTATTCTTATTATTATTTTTTTTTTTATTGGGGGAAGCTAGATCTCAGAAACTATAAGAGATAGAGGTCTGAAGTTTGATTTTCCCTCGGGAAAATGGGTGGTGGTTACTCCTTAAAACTATTTCCAGATTTGTGCGCATAGCGGAAATGCGTGAAATCTTTAGCGTGCACAAAAATTGAAAATCGGCCATAATTCAGTTAATTCTCAACCGATTTTTCAGACATTTATATTTTTGAATAGCGGGAGACATTTCGGACTAGATAGGAGTTGAAAAACGTTGAATATAGAATCTTTGTCGCTCTCATTTTTTTGGTGAATACTGGAAAATTTTCAAAAAATTGCTAAAATGTTTATTTTTAGGAATTTAGAAATTCTAATTACACTTTTGGATAGCTGACGTCGATCCGATTCCAACAATATAAGTTGTGTTCTGAAATATTAACTTTGATTTTTCACTTTTTTTCGCATTTTGGTCAAAAACGGTAAGGCTTATTTTTTTAAAACCACTCCAACGATTTTCCTGAAACTTTGGTAAGATGAACAGAGATGTCTGAATTGTTCCTTAAACTATAAATGAAAATCCTCTAATCACCGGAAGTGGTCAAGAAAGGTATCCAAACTTTGACAAAATTCAGAAAAATGGGTGCCTGTGCGACAAATAAGATGTATCGATTGGTTGTTTACCGAGTAGTTAATGCATTATATCGTTCGATAGCCACGTGAATTACCTACAAGATGGTACTATAGCGACAAGTTTCTATCAAAAAATAAAAAAGTTATCTGAGTTTGAAAAGTAAGGTATTTTGCTATTTCGGTCAACTTTAGACGCGTATTTCTCGAAAACGCCGCCTACGATTTTTTTAAAACTTTCTCATTCGAGAGTCTTATAGGTGGTGTATTGTGTGAAACCATTGTACAATTTCTCTAAATGTCATGAGTAGTCGAAAAACGAGATTGAAAATCCAAAACGTCGTATTTTTACCATTTGGAGCATTTTTAGACGTCTTTTTCTCGAAAAGTCAACGTAATTTTTTTTTTGAACTTCTTCTTCAGAGAGTTTTATCGGTACTCTTAGGTATGAAACCATTGCGCAACAGTTAGAAATATCAGGAGTATGAGAACAAAGGGATCGAAAATTGAAAACGTCACCTTTCATTATTAAGCAAAACATGCAGTAAGGGTTGATACAATCTGTACGTATTAGCAACGTTTAGAGCATATTCAAAAGTCCCGTTTTCTCTCACAGTGACGATATTTGGGCAAAAAGTATTTCAACTTTGAGTCTTTACTTCTATTCAAAATAAGGGTATAGTGACCCTGTAGCAGAAATATTTGATTTATGTGTGTAATAATTAGTCTTTGAATTAATATTGTTTCTCCTTGGCCAAAATTACCTCATAGCCGTAATCATCTCGACACAAATCGACGGCTCGCGCTGTTTATAAGCAAATCCAATTTTTAAGAGGTTGCAGTTGTATCTTGCAGTAGTATCGTGCAGAAGTACGAATATTGCACCGGTCATAGAAAGTTTAATGTAGTTAGAGCATGGACTCTGTTTCTAATAAATATCGATATTTTATATGTGGGTGACGTCAAATCTTTAACGTGCACGAAATCCGAAAATTGGCGATATTTCATTGAATATAAAATCAATTTTTGAACAAGTTACATATTTGGGTAGCTGACATGAAAACGCGATTCCGAAGTCCCGTGTACACATTGGTGTGACATCGAAAAAAGTCCGAATTGGTCATAATTGGAACGTTTTGCATACGTATAAAGCATATATAGAGAGATTTTTTTAAAAGTGGCAATATTCAAATAAGGGTGTTTTAATAGTAACCAATATCTGTTACTGGTGCTTCTAGAGTGAAAATAATTCGTTTTGGTAAATAATAGTTACCCCTGAAATTAATATCGCAGGATTTTTGTCTCCATGACGTCGCCATTTGATACCAGTGAAAATAAACCTCTCTGTTGAAGCTATTTATAAGGAAGGTACTCTTCTAAATAAATGCAGAAAAATTAATGTTGAATGTAGGATTCTGGATTTTGGATATTATTTGACACTTACGATACTTTTTTGTCTTAATCGGAAAACTCTTTTTTTTTATTCTCGTGTAGATCTCTGAATCTGAAACAGATGGAGTTTTGAATATTGATTTTGCCTATGTTTTAAACATTTAGTACTTAGAACTATTGCGAAGTTGTGAACCAGACCGTAAGTGATGTAAATCTTTAACGTGCACGAATGAAAATAGGTTTTAATTATGTCAATTCCCAACCGATTTTCGAAAAAATTATATTTTTGTACAGCCGGGAGTGATGTAAATCTTTAACGTGCATGAATGAAAATCGGTTCTAATTATGTCAATTCCCAACCGATTTTCGAAAAAATTATATTTTTGTACAGCCGGGGATTTTGCGGATGGGATAAAGGTCGAATTGAGATAACCATGTCGTTCTTAGTTGAGATAACCAGTTTGAGCATGGACTCTATCTGTAATAAATATTAAATTTTTATATGTTACATGTAGTGACGTCAAATCTTTAACGTGCACGAAATCAGAAAATTGTAGATATTTCATTGAATATTTAATCAATTTTTGAACCAGTTGCATATTTGAGTAGTTGATATGGACGTGATTCCAAAGTCCCGTGTACACATTGGTGTGACATTGACAAAAGTCCGAGTTGGTCATGATCGCAACGTTTTGCCTACGTATAAAGCATTATATAGAGAGCTTTTTTTTTTGAAAGAGGCAATATTTGAACTAAAGGTGTTTTACTGGTAACCAATATCTGGTAATGCTGCTTCTAGAGTGAAAATAATTCATTTTAGTTACTCCTGAAATTATTATCCCAGGTTTTTTGTCTACATGACGCCATCATATGATACCAGCGAAAATGACGCTATTTACCGAAACTATTTATAAGGAAGGCACCCCTCTGGACCAATGTTGAAAAGTTGATGTTGAAAGGTATGATTCTTGGTTTTGGTTATGATCTGACACGATTTTTTTTTGTCCCATTCGAAAAACTTTTTTTTTTCATTCTCTCGTAGATCTCTGAAACTAAAGCAGATAGAGTTCTGAATAATGATTTTTCCTATGTTTTAAGCAGTAAGTACTTAGAAGTATTGCGAAAGTTCTGAACAGACCTGAAGTGAAGTAAATCTTTAACGTGCATAAACGAAAATAGGTCCTAATAATGTCAATTCCCAACCGATTTTCGAAAAAGTTATATTTTTGTAGAGCCGGTGATATTGGGGATTGCAATACCACGCTGTTCTCCTTTTTTACTAAAAATTTGAAAATGTACTGAAATTGTAAAATTTTTTTTTAGAATTTTTGAGTTTTTGATTACGTATTTAGATTTCTGACGTCTGTAGGATTCTACCGATACAAGTTCATAATGTTGTAAATTGTTCAACTATATTGTTCACTTTCCTTCTATCGTAATGCGCATGCACAGAAAGTGTCAATGTCTGAGTTGTTTAATTGTGTGTGTGTGTGTGTGTGTGTGTTTTAAGGGGTGAGTGGTAGGCATTTTGTGCTGCCTTGGGTAAGATGAAAGCCTTCAGCCTTGCAAGCAAGTCTAGTTAGGCTTTCACCATTTTTAAATGGTGAAAGACTATTGTTATTACTAAGATTATTATTATTATTTTTTTTTTATTGGGGGAAGCTAGATCTCAGAAACTATAAGGGATAGAGGTCTGAAATTTGATTTTCACTCGGGAAACTGGGTGGTGGTTAGTGCTTAAATGTAAAACGAAATTTGTGCGCATAGCGGAAATGCGTCAAATCTTTAGCGTGCACGCAAATTGAAAATCTACCATAATTCTGCTAATTCTTAACCGATTTTTTTAAAATTTACATTTTTGGTTAGCTGGAGACATTTCCTAGAAGACAGCAGTTCAAATACGTAGAATTTGGAAACTTTGTCGCTTTCAATTTTTGGGTGAAAAATGGAAAATTTTCAAAATTTTCTAAAATTGTTATTTTTGGGAATTTAGAAATATAACTTATATTTTTGGATAGCTGACATCAATCCGATTCCAACAATCTAAGTTTTGTTCTGAAATATTAACTTTGATTTTTCACTTTTTTACGAATTTTGGTCAAATCGTAGAGTTCTTATTTTTTTAAAACGACGCCTACGATTTTTCTGAAACTTCAGGAATATGAAGTCGGGAGTCGTCTCCAGTCCTTTGACTATGGATGAAAATGCTCTAATCACCGGAAGTGGTCAATAAATGTATCCAAACTTTGACAAAATTCTGAAAAATGGGTGCCTGTGCGCAAAGTGCGATGTTTCAATTGGCTGTTTACTGAGTAGCTAAAGTACAATGTCATTTGATAGCCACATAAAATATCTACAAGATGGTACCACAGCGACAAGTTTCTTTTTCAAACTTAAAAAGTTATAGGACTTTGAAAAGTAAGGTTTTTTACGATTTCGAGCAATTTTAAACGCATGTTTCTCGGAAAAGCCGCCTACGATTTTTTTAAAACTTTCTCATTCGAGAGTCTTATAGGTGGTGTATTGTGTGAAACCATTGTACAATTTCTCTAAATGTCATGAGTAGTCGAAAAACGAGATTGAAAATCCAAAACGTCGCATTTTTACCATTTGGAGCATTTTTAGACGTCTTTTTCTCGAAAAGTCAACGTAATTTTTTTTTTGAAATTCTTCTACAGAGAGTTTTATCGGTAGTCTTAGGTATGAAACCATTGCGCAACAGTTGGAAATATCAGGAGTATGAGAACAAAAGGATCGAAAATTGAAAACGTCACCTTTCATTGTTAAGCGAAACATGCAGTAAGAGTTGATACAATCTGTACGTTTTACCAACGTTTAGAGCATATTCAAAATTCCCCATTTCTCTCACAGTGACGATATTTGAGCTAAAAGTATTTCAACTTTGAGTGTTGACTTATATTCAAAATATGGGTTTAGTGACCCTGTAACAGAAATAATTGATTTCTGTGTGTAATAATTAGTCTTTGAATTAATATTGTTTCTTCTTTGTCAAAATTACCTCATAACCGTAATCATCTCGAAACAAATCGACGGCTCGCGCTGTTTAAAAGGAAATACAATTATCAATAGTTTGCAGTTGTATCTTGCAGTAGTATCGTGCAGACAGAAGTACGAATATTGCACCTGTGATAGAAGGCATGATGTAGTTTGAGATTGGGCCCTATCTCTAATTAAAGATAAAATTTTATATGTTGGTGACGTCAAATCTTTAACGTGCACGAAATCCGAAAATTGGCGATATTTCATTGAATATAAAATCAATTTTTGAACCAGTTACATATTTGAGTAGCTGACATGAAAACGCGATTCCGAAGTCCCGTGTACACATTGGTGTGACATCGACAAAAGTCCGAATTGGTCATAATTGGAACGTTTTGCATACGTATAAAGCATATATAGAGAGATTTTTTTAAAAAGTGGCAATATTTGAACAAAGTGTGTTTTAATAGTAACCAATATCTGTTACTGGTGCTTCTAGAGTGATAATAATTGGTTTTAGTAAATAATAGTTAACCCCTGAAATTAATATCGCAGGATTTTTGTCTCCATGACGTCATCATTTGATACCAGTGAAAATAAACCTCTCTGTTGAAGCTATTTATAACGATGGCACTCCTCCATATAAATGCTGAAAAATTAATGTTGAATGTATGATTCTGGGTTTTGGTTATTATTTGACACTTACGATACTTTTTTGTCCCAATTGGAAAACTCGGGTTTTTTTTATTCTCGTGTAGATCTCTGAAACTAAAACAGATAGAGTTTTGAATATTGATTTTTCCCATATTTTAAACATTTAGTACTTAGAACTATTGCGAAAGTTGTGAACCAGACCGGAAGTGATGTAAACCTTTAACGTGCACGAATGAACATCGGTTCTAATTATGTCAATTCCCAACCGATTTTCGAAAAAAATATATTTTTGTACAGCCGGGGATATTGCGGATTTGATAAAGGTCGGATTGAGATAACCATGTCGTTCTCAGTTGAGATAACCAGTTTGAGCATGGACTCTATCTGTAATAAATATTAAATTTTTATATGTTACATGTAGTGACGTCAAATCTTTAACGTGCACGAAATCAGAAAATTGTAGATATTTCATCGAATATTAAGTCAATTTTTGAACCAGTTGCATATTTGATTAGTTGATATGGACGTGATTCCAAAGTCCCGTGTACACATTGGTGTGACATTGGCAACAGTCCGAGTTGGTCATAATCGGAACGTTTTGCCTACGTATAAAGCATTATATAGAGAGCTTTTTTTGAAAGAGGCAATATTTGAACTAAAGGTGTTTTACTGGTAACCAATATCTGGTAATGCTGCTCCTAGGATGAAAATAATTTATTTTAGTCAATAACAGTTACTCCGGAAATTCTTATCCCAGGTTTTTGTCTACATGACGTCATCATTTGATACCAGCGAAAATGACGCTATTTACTGAAGCTATTTATAAGGAAGGCACCCCTCTGTACAGATGTTGAAAAGTTTATGTTGAAAGGTATGATTCCTGGTTTTGGTTATTATCTGACACGATTTTTTTTTGGTCCCATTTGGAAAACTGTTTTTTTTTTTTATTCTCGTGTAGATCTCTGAAAGTAAAACAGATAGAGTTCTGAATAATGATTTTTCCTATGTTTTAAGCAGTAAGTACTTAGAAGTATTGCGAAAGTTCTGAACAGACCTGAAGTGAAGTAAATCTTTAACGTGCATAAATGAAAATAGGTCCTAATAATCTCAATTCCCAACCGATTTTCGAAAAAGTTATATTTTTGTAGAGCCGGGAATATTGCGGATGAGATATAGGTCGAATTGCAATACCACGCAGTTCTCTTTTTTTCCTGAAAATTTGAAAATGTACTAAAATTGTAATTTTTTTTTTTTAGAATCTTTGCGTTTTTGATTGCGTATTTAGATTTCTGGCGCCTGTAGGATTCTACCGATCCAAGTTCATAGTTGTTCAACTATATTTTTCACTTTCCTTCTATCGTAATGCGCATGCACAGAAAGTGTCAATGTCTGAGTTGTTTAAGTGTGTGTGTGTGTGTGTGTGTGTGTGTGTGTGTGTGTGTTTTAAGGGGTGAGTGGTAGGCATTTTGTGCTGCCTTGGGTAAGGTGAAAGCCTTCAGCCTTGCAAGCAAGTCTAGTTAGGCTTTCACCATTTTTCAATGGTGAAAGACTATTGTTATTACTAAGATTATTATTATTATTTTTTTTTTATTGGGGGAAGCTAGATCTCAGAAACTATAAGGGATAGAGGTCTGAAATTTGATTTTCACTCGGGAAACTGGGTGGTGGTTAGTGCTTAAATGTAAAACGAAATTTGTGCGCATAGCGGAAATGCGTCAAATCTTTAGCGTGCACGCAAATTGAAAATCTACCATAATTCTGCTAATTCTCAACCGATTTTTTTAAAATTTACATTTTTGGTTAGCTGGAGACATTTCCTAGAAGACAGCAGTTCAAATACGTAGAATTTGGAAACTTTGTCGCTTTCAATTTTTGGGTGAAAAATGGAAAATTTTCAAAATTTTCTAAAATTGTTATTTTTGGGAATTTAGAAATATAACTTATATTTTTGGATAGCTGACATCAATCCGATTCCAACAATATAAGTTTTGTTCTGAAATATTAACTTTGATTTTTCACTTTTTTACGCATTTTGGTCAAATCGTAGAGTTCTTATTTTTTTAAAACGACGCCTACGATTTTTCTGAAACTTCAGGAATATGAAGTCGGGAGTCGTCTCCAGTCCTTAGACTATGGATGAAAATGCTCTAATCACCGGAAGTGGTCAATAAATGTATCCAAACTTTGACAAAATTCTGAAAAATGGGTGCCTGTGCGCAAAGTGCGATGTTTCAATTGGCTGTTTACTGAGTAGCTAAAGTACAACGTCATTTGATAGCCACATAAAATATCTACAAGATGGTACCACAGCGACAAGTTTCTTTTTCAAACTTAAAAAGTTATAGGACTTTGAAAAGTAAGGTTTTTTACGATTTCGAGCAATTTTAAACGCATGTTTCTCGGAAAAGCCGCCTACGATTTTTTTTAAACTTTCTCATTCGAGAGTCTTATAGATGGTGTATTGTGTGAAACCATTGTACAATTTCTCTAAATGTCATGAGTAGTCGAAAAACGAGATTGAAAATCCAAAACGTCGTATTTTTACCATTTGGAGCATTTTTAGACGTCTTTTTCTCGAAAAGTCAACGTAATTTCTTTTTTGAACTTCTTCTTCAGAGAGTTTTATCGGTGGTCTTAGGTATGAAACCATTGCGCAACAGTTGGAAATATCAGGAGTATGAGAACAAAAGGATCGAAAATTGAAAACGTCACCTTTCATTGTTAAGCGAAACATGCAGTAAGAGTTGATACAATCTGTACGTTTTACCAACGTTTAGAGCATATTCAAAATTCCCCATTTCTCTCACAGTGACGATATTTGAGCTAAAAGTATTTCAACTTTGAGTGTTGACTTATATTCAAAATATGGGTTTAGTGACCCTGTAACAGAAATAATTGATTTCTGTGTGTAATAATTAGTCTTTGAATTAATATTGTTTCTTCTTTGTCAAAATTACCTCATAACCGTAATCATCTCGACACAAATCGACGGCTCGCGCTGTTTAAAAGGAAATACAATTATCAATAGTTTGCAGTTGTATCTTGCAGTAGTATCGTGCAGAAGTACGAATATTGCACCTGTGATAGAAGGCATGATGTAGTTTGAGATTGGGCCCTATCTCTGATTAAAGATGAAATTTTATATGTTGGTGACGTCAAATCTTTAACGTGCACGAAATCCGAAAATTGGCGATATTTCATTGAATATAAAATCAATTTTTGAACCAGTTACATATTTGATTCCGAAGTCCCGTGTACACATTGGTGTGACATCGACAAAAGTCCGAATTGGTCATAATTGGAACGTTTTGCATACGTATAAAGCATATATAGAGAGATTTTTTAAAAAGTGGCAATATTTGAACAAAGTGTGTTTTAATAGTAACCAATATCTGTTACTGGTGCTTCTAGACTGACAATAATTGGTTTTAGTAAATAATAGTTAACCCCTGAAATTAATATCGCAGGATTTTTGTCTCCGTGACGTCATCATTTGATACCAGTGAAAATAAACCTCTCTGTTGAAGCTATTTATAACGATGGCACTCCTCCGTATAAATGCTGAAAAATTAATGTTGAATGTATGATTCTGGGTTTTGGTTATTATTTGACACTTACGATACTTTTTTGTCCCAATTGGAAAACTCGTTTTTTTTTTATTCTCGTGTAGATCTCTGAAACTAAAACAGATAGAGTTTTGAATATTGATTTTTCCCATATTTTAAACATTTAGTACTTAGAACTATTGCGAAAGTTGTGAACCAGACCGGAAGTGATGTAAACCTTTAACGTGCACGAATGAAAATCGGTTCTAATTATGTCAATTCCCAACCGATTTTCGAAAAAAATATATTTTTGTACAGCCGGGGATATTGCGGATTTGATAAAGGTCGAATTGAGATAACCATGTCGTTCTCAGTTGAGATAACCAGTTTTATATGTTACAAGTAGTGACGTCAAATCTTTAACGTGCACGAAATCAGAAAATTGTTGATATTTCATTGAATATTTAATCAATTTTTGAACCAGTTGCATATTTGAGTAGTTGATATGGACGTGATTCCAAAGTCCCGTGTACACATTGGTGTGACATTGACAAAAGCCCGAGTTGGTCATAATCGCAACGTTTTGCCTACGTATAAAGCATTATATAGAGAGCTTTTTTTTGAAAGAGGCAATATTTGACCTAAAGGTGTTTTACTGGTAACCAATATCTGGTAATGCTGCTTCTAGAGTGAAAATAATTCATTTTAGTCAATAACAGTTACTCCTGAAATTATTATCCCAGGGTTTTTGTCTACATGACGCCATCATATGATACCAGCGAAAATGACGCTATTAGCCGAAACTATTTATAAGGAAGGCACCCCTCTGGACAAATGTTGAAAAGTTGATGTTGAAAGGTATGATTCTTGGTTTTGGTTACGATCTGACACGATCTTTTTTTTTTTGTCCCATTCGAAAAACAGTTTTTTTTTCATTCTCGTGTAGATCTCTGAAAGTAAAGCAGATAGAGTTCTGAATAATGATTTTTCCTATGTTTTAAGCAGTAAGTACTTAGAAGTATTGCGAAAGTTCTGAACAGACCTGAAGTGAAGTAAATCTTTAAGGTGCATAAATGAAAATAGGTCCTAATAATCTCAATTCCCAACCGATTTTCGAAAAAGTTATATTTTTGTAGAGCCGGGGATATTGCGGATGAGATATAGGTCGAATTGCAATACCACACAGTTCTCTTTTTTTCCTGAAAATTTGAAAGTGTACTAAAATTGTAATTTTTTTTTAGAATTTTTGCGTTTTTGATTGCGTATTTAGATTTCTGGCGTCTGTAGGATTCTACCGATCCAAGTTCATAATTGTTCAACTATATTTTTCACTTTCCTTCTATCGTAATGCGCATGCACAGAAAGTGTCAATGTCTGAGTTGTTTAAGTGTGTGTGTGTGTGTGTGTGTGTGTTTTAAGGGATGAGTGGTAGGCATTTTGTGCTGCCTTGGGTAAGGTGAAAGCCTTCAGCCTTGCAAGCAAGTCTAGTTAGGCTTTCACCATTTTTCAATGGTGAAAGACTATTGTTATTACTAAGATTATTATTATTATTTTTTTTTTATTGGGGGAAGCTAGATCTCAGAAACTATAAGGGATAGAGGTCTGAAATTTGATTTTCACTGGGGAAACTGGGTGGTGGTTAGTGCTTAAATGTAAAACGAAATTTGTGCGCATAGCGGAAATGCGTCAAATCTTTAGCGTGCACGCAAATTGAAAATCTACCATAATTCTGCTAATTCTCAACCGATTTTTTTAAAATTTACATTTTTGGTTAGCTGGAGACATTTCCTAGAAGACAGCAGTTCAAATACGTAGAATTTGGAAACTTTGTAGCTTTCAATTTTTGGGTGAAAAATGGAAAATTTTCAAAATTTTCTAAAATTGTTATTTTTGGGAATTTAGAAATATAACTTATATTTTTGGATAGCTGACATCAATCCGATTCCAACAATATAAGTTTTGTTCTGAAATATTAACTTTGATTTTTCACTTTTTTACGAATTTTGGTCAAATCGTAGAGTTCTTATTTTTTTAAAACGACGCCTACGATTTTTCTGAAACTTCAGGAATATGAAGTCGGGAGTCGTCTCCAGTCCTTAGACTATGGATGAAAATGCTCTAATCACCGGAAGTGGTCAATAAATGTATCCAAACTTTGACAAAATTCTGAAAAATGGGTGCCTGTGCGCAAAGTGCGATGTTTCAATTGGCTGTTTACTGAGTAGCTAAAGTACAACGTCATTTGATAGCCACATAAAATATCTACAAGATGGTACCACAGCGACAAGTTTCTTTTTCAAACTTAAAAAGTTATAGGACTTTGAAAAGTAAGGTTTTTTACGAAATCGAGCAATTTTAAACGCATGTTTCTCGGAAAAGCCGCCTACGATTTTTTTAAAACTTTCTCATTCGAGAGTCTTATAGGTGGTGTATTGTGCGAAACCATTGTACAATTTCTCTAAATGTCATGAGTAGTCGAAAAACGAGATTGAAAATCCAAAACGTCGCATTTTTACCATTTGTAGCATTTTTAGACGTCTTTTTCTCGAAAAGTCAACGTAATTTTTTTTTTGAAATTCTTCTACAGAGAGTTTTATCGGTAGTCTTATGTATGAAACCATTGCGCAACAGTTGGAAATATCAGGAGTATGAGAACAAAAGGATCGAAAATTGAAAACGTCACCTTTCATTGTTAAGCGAAACATGCAGTAAGAGTTGATACAATCTGTACGTTTTACCAACGTTTAGAGCATATTCAAAATTCCCCATTTCTCTCACAGTGACGATATTTGAGCTAAAAGTATTTCAACTTTGAGTGTTGACTTATATTCAAAATATGGGTTTAGTGACCCTGTAACAGAAATAATTGATTTCTGTGTGTAATAATTAGTCTTTGAATTAATATTGTTTCTTCTTTGTCAAAATTACCTCATAACCGTAATCATCTCGACACAAACCGACGGCTCGCGCTGTTTAAAAGGAAATACAATTATCAATAGTTTGCAGTTGTATCTTGCAGTAGTATCGTGCAGAAGTACGAATATTGCACCTATGATAGAAAGCATGATGTAGTTTGAGCTTGGGCCCTATCTCTAATTAAAGATAAAATTTTATATGTTGGTGACGTCAAATCTTTAACGTGCACGAAATCCGAAAATTGGCGATATTTCATTGAATATAAAATCAATTTTTGAACCAGTTACATATTTGAGTAGCTGACATGAAAACGCGATTCCGAAGTCCCGTGTACACATTGGTGTGACATCGACAAAAGTCCGAATTGGTCATAATTGGAACGTTTTGCATACGTATAAAGCATATATAGAGAGATTTTTTAAAAAGTGGCAATATTTGAACAAAGTGTGTTTTAATAGTAACCAATATCTGTTACTGGTGCTTCTAGAGTGACAATAATTGGTTTTAGTAAATAATAGTTAACCCCTGAAATTAATATCGCAGGATTTTTGTCTCCATGACGTCATCATTTGATACCTGTGAAAATAAACCTCTCTGTTGAAGCTATTTATAACGATGGCACTCCTCCATATAAATGCTGAAAAATTAATGTTGAATGTATGATTCTGGGTTTTGGTTATTATTTGACACTTACGATACTTTTTTGTCCCAATTGGAAAACTCGGTTTTTTTTATTCTCGTGTAGATCTCTGAAACTAAAACAGATAGTGTTCTGAATAATGATTTTTCCTATGTTTTAAGCAGTAAGTACTTAGAAGTATTGCGAAAGTTCTGAACAGACCTGAAGTGAAGTAAATCTTTAACGTGCATAAATGAAAATAGGTCCTAATAATCTCAATTCCCAACCGATTTTCGAAAAAGTTATATTTTTGTAGAGCCGGGAATATTGCGGATGAGATATAGCTCTAATTGCAATACCACGCAGCTCTCTTTTTTTCCTGAAAATTTGAAAATGTACTAAAATTGTAATTTTTTTTTTTAGAATTTTTGCGTTTTTGATTGCGTATTTATATTTCTGGCGCCTGTAGGATTCTACCGATCCAAGTTCATAGTTGTTCAACTATATTTTTCACTTTCCTTCTATCGTAATGCGCATGTACAGAAAGTGTCAATGTCTGAGTTGTTTAAGTGTGTGTGTGTGTGTGTGTGTGTGTGTTTTAAGGGGTGAGTGGTAGGCATTTTGTGCTGCCTTGGGTAAGGTGAAAGCCTTCAGCCTTGCAAGCAAGTCTAGTTAGGCTTTCACCATTTTTCAATGGTGAAAGACTATTGTTATTACTAAGATTATTATTATTATTTTTTTTTTATTGGGGGAAGCTAGATCTCAGAAACTATAAGGGATAGAGGTCTGAAATTTGATTTTCACTCGGGAAACTGGGTGGTGGTTAGTGCTTAAATGTAAAACGAAATTTGTGCGCATAGCGGAAATGCGTCAAATCTTTAGCGTGCACGCAAATTGAAAATCTACCATAATTCTGCTAATTCTTAACCGATTTTTTTAAAATTTACATTTTTGGTTAGCTGGAGACATTTCCTAGAAGACAGCAGTTCAAATACGTAGAATTTGGAAACTTTGTCGCTTTCAATTTTTGGGTGAAAAATGGAAAATTTTCAAAATTTTTTAAAATTGTTATTTTTGGGAATTTAGAAATATAACTTATATTTTTGGATAGCTGACATCAATCCGATTCCAACAATCTAAGTTTTGTTCTGAAATATTAACTTTGATTTTTCACTTTTTTACGAATTTTGGTCAAATCGTAGAGTTCTTATTTTTTTAAAACGACGCCTACGATTTTTCTGAAACTTCAGGAATATGAAGTCGGGAGTCGTCTCCAGTCCTTTGACTATGGATGAAAATGCTCTAATCACCGGAAGTGGTCAATAAATGTATCCAAACTTTGACAAAATTCTGAAAAATGGGTGCCTGTGCGCAAAGTGCGATGTTTCAATTGGCTGTTTACTGAGTAGCTAAAGTACAATGTCATTTGATAGCCACATAAAATATCTACAAGATGGTACCACAGCGACAAGTTTCTTTTTCAAACTTAAAAAGTTATAGGACTTTGAAAAGTAAGGTTTTTTACGATTTCGAGCAATTTTAAACGCATGTTTCTCGGAAAAGCCGCCTACGATTTTTTTAAAACTTTCTCATTCGAGAGTCTTATAGGTGGTGTATTGTGTGAAACCATTGTACAATTTCTCTAAATGTCATGAGTAGTCGAAAAACGAGATTGAAAATCCAAAACGTCGCATTTTTACCATTTGGAGCATTTTTAGACGTCTTTTTCTCGAAAAGTCAACGTAATTTTTTTTTTGAAATTCTTCTACAGAGAGTTTTATCGGTAGTCTTAGGTATGAAACCATTGCGCAACAGTTGGAAATATCAGGAGTATGAGAACAAAAGGATCGAAAATTGAAAACGTCACCTTTCATTGTTAAGCGAAACATGCAGTAAGAGTTGATACAATCTGTACGTTTTACCAACGTTTAGAGCATATTCAAAATTCCCCATTTCTCTCACAGTGACGATATTTGAGCTAAAAGTATTTCAACTTTGAGTGTTGACTTATATTCAAAATATGGGTTTAGTGACCCTGTAACAGAAATAATTGATTTCTGTGTGTAATAATTAGTCTTTGAATTAATATTGTTTCTTCTTTGTCAAAATTACCTCATAACCGTAATCATCTCGAAACAAATCGACGGCTCGCGCTGTTTAAAAGGAAATACAATTATCAATAGTTTGCAGTTGTATCTTGCAGTAGTATCGTGCAGACAGAAGTACGAATATTGCACCTGTGATAGAAGGCATGATGTAGTTTGAGATTGGGCCCTATCTCTAATTAAAGATAAAATTTTATATGTTGGTGACGTCAAATCTTTAACGTGCACGAAATCCGAAAATTGGCGATATTTCATTGAATATAAAATCAATTTTTGAACCAGTTACATATTTGAGTAGCTGACATGAAAACGCGATTCCGAAGTCCCGTGTACACATTGGTGTGACATCGACAAAAGTCCGAATTGGTCATAATTGGAACGTTTTGCATACGTATAAAGCATATATAGAGAGATTTTTTAAAAAGTGGCAATATTTGAACAAAGTGTGTTTTAATAGTAACCAATATCTGTTACTGGTGCTTCTAGAGTGATAATAATTGGTTTTAGTAAATAATAGTTAACCCCTGAAATTAATATCGCAGGATTTTTGTCTCCATGACGTCATCATTTGATACCAGTGAAAATAAACCTCTCTGTTGAAGCTATTTATAACGATGGCACTCCTCCATATAAATGCTGAAAAATTAATGTTGAATGTATGATTCTGGGTTTTGGTTATTATTTGACACTTACGATACTTTTTTGTCCCAATTGGAAAACTCGGGTTTTTTTTATTCTCGTGTAGATCTCTGAAACTAAAACAGATAGAGTTTTGAATATTGATTTTTCCCATATTTTAAACATTTAGTACTTAGAACTATTGCGAAAGTTGTGAACCAGACCGGAAGTGATGTAAACCTTTAACGTGCACGAATGAACATCGGTTCTAATTATGTCAATTCCCAACCGATTTTCGAAAAAAATATATTTTTGTACAGCCGGGGATATTGCGGATTTGATAAAGGTCGGATTGAGATAACCATGTCGTTCTCAGTTGAGATAACCAGTTTGAGCATGGACTCTATCTGTAATAAATATTAAATTTTTATATGTTACATGTAGTGACGTCAAATCTTTAACGTGCACGAAATCAGAAAATTGTAGATATTTCATCGAATATTAAGTCAATTTTTGAACCAGTTGCATATTTGATTAGTTGATATGGACGTGATTCCAAAGTCCCGTGTACACATTGGTGTGACATTGGCAACAGTCCGAGTTGGTCATAATCGGAACGTTTTGCCTACGTATAAAGCATTATATAGAGAGCTTTTTTTGAAAGAGGCAATATTTGAACTAAAGGTGTTTTACTGGTAACCAATATCTGGTAATGCTGCTCCTAGGATGAAAATAATTTATTTTAGTCAATAACAGTTACTCCGGAAATTCTTATCCCAGGTTTTTGTCTACATGACGTCATCATTTGATACCAGCGAAAATGACGCTATTTACTGAAGCTATTTATAAGGAAGGCACCCCTCTGTACAAATGTTGAAAAGTTTATGTTGAAAGGTATGATTCCTGGTTTTGGTTATTATCTGACACGATTTTTTTTTTGGTCCCATTTGGAAAACTGTTTTTTTTTTATTCTCGTGTAGATCTCTGAAAGTAAAACAGATAGAGTTCTGAATAATGATTTTTCCTATGTTTTAAGCAGTAAGTACTTAGAAGTATTGCGAAAGTTCTGAACAGACCTGAAGTGAAGTAAATCTTTAACGTGCATAAATGAAAATAGGTCCTAATAATCTCAATTCCCAACCGATTTTCGAAAAAGTTATATTTTTGTAGAGCCGGGAATATTGCGGATGAGATATAGGTCGAATTGCAATACCACGCAGTTCTCTTTTTTTCCTGAAAATTTGAAAATGTACTAAAATTGTAATTTTTTTTTTTAGAATCTTTTCGTTTTTGATTGCGTATTTAGATTTCTGGCGCCTGTAGGATTCTACCGATCCAAGTTCATAGTTGTTCAACTATATTTTTCACTTTCCTTCTATCGTAATGCGCATGCACAGAAAGTGTCAATGTCTGAGTTGTTTAAGTGTGTGTGTGTGTGTGTGTGTGTGTGTGTGTGTGTGTGTGTTTTAAGGGGTGAGTGGTAGGCATTTTGTGCTGCCTTGGGTAAGGTGAAAGCCTTCAGCCTTGCAAGCAAGTCTAGTAGGTAATTGGTTTTCCGCCCAAACCAATTACAAAACGCGTTATACGTTTAACTCAAATGGGGCAGCCTAAATCTCAGAAACTATTTGAACGAATGCTTTGAAACTCTGGAAATAAATTAACTGTTTCATGTATTAGTGCTTAAATGTAAAACGAAATTATCAAAACATCCCGCTTTTGTAGAATCTGTAACGTGCACGAAATTTAAAAATCGGCCATAAGTCTTTTAGTTCTTAATCGATTTTTTAAAAAGTTATATTTTTGGATACCCGGAAACATTGGCGAGAAGACAGCAGTTCAAAATCGTTGAATTTTGAAACTTTGTTGTTTTCATTTTTTTGGTGAAAATTGAAAAATTTCATAAAATTGTTATTTTTTGGAATTTTGAAATTTGACTTATATTTTTGGATAGCTGACCTCAAACCAATTCCAACAATATAAGTTTTGTTCTGAAATATTAACTTTGATTTTTCACTTTTTTTTGCATTTTGGTCAAAAACGGTAAGGCTTATTTTTTTAAAACCGCGCCTACGATTTTTCTAAAACTTTGGGAAGATGAACAGAGATGTCTGAATTGTTCCTTAAACTATAAATGAAAATCCTCTAATCACCGGAAGTGGTCAAGAAAGGTATCGAAAGTTTGACAAAATTCAGAAAAATGGGTGTCTGTGCGCCAAATAAGATGTATCGATTGGTTATTTACCGAGTAGTTAAAGTATTATATCGTGTGATAGCCACATGAATTATCTACAAGATGGTACTATAGCGAGAAGTTTCTATCAAAAAATAAAAAAGTTATCTGAGTTTGAAAAGTAAGGTATTTTGCTATTTCGATCAACTTTAGACGCGTATTTCTCGAAAACCCCGCCTACGATTTTTTTTAAAACTTTCTCATTCGAGAGTCTTATAGGTGGTGTATTGTGTGAAACCATTGTACAATTTCTCTAAATGTCATGAGTATTCGAAAAACGAGATTGAAAATCCAAAACGTCGTATTTTTACCATTTGGAGCATTTTTAGACGTCGTTTTCTCGAAAAGTCAACGTAATTTTTTTTTTGAACTTCTTCTACAGAGAGTTTTATCGGTAGTCTTAGGTATGAAACCATTGCGCAACAGTTAGAAATATCAGGAGTATGAGAACAAAGGGATCGAAAATTGAAAACGTCACCTTTCATTGTTAAGTGAAACATGCAGTAAGAGTTGATACAATCTGTACGTATTAGCAACGTTTAGAGCATATTCAAAAGTCCCTTTTTCTCTCACAGTGACGATATTTGGGCAAAAAGTATTTCAACTTTGAGTCTTTACTTCTATTCAAAATAAGGGTATAGTGACCCTGTAGCAGAAGTATTTGATTTATGTTTGTAATAATTAGTCTTTGAATTAATATTGTTTCTCCTTGGCCAAAATTACCTCATAGCCGTAATCATCTCGACACAAATCGACGGCTCGCGCTGTTTATAAGCAAATCCAATTTTTAAGAGGTTGTAGTTGGATCTTGCAGTAGTATCGTGCAGAAGTACGAATACTGCACCGGTCATAGAAAGTGTTATGTCGTTAGAGCATGGACTCTGTTACTAATAAATATCGAAATTTTATATGTTGGTGACGTCAAATCTTTAACGTGCACGAAATCAGACAGAAAATTGCCGATATTTCATTGAATATAAAATCAATTTTTGAACCAGTTACATATTTGAGTAGCTGACATGAAAACGCGATTCCGAAGTCCCGTGTACACATTGGTTTGACATCGACAAAAGTCCGAATTGGTCATAATTGGAACGTTTTGCATACGTATAAAGCATATATAGAGAGATTTTTTTAAAAGTGGCAATATTTGAACTAAGGGTGTTTTAATAGTAACCAATATCTGTTACTGGTGCTTCTAGAGTGAAAATAATTCGTTTTAGTAAATAATAGTTACCCCTCAAATTAATATCGCAGGATTTTTGTCTCCATGACGTCATCATTTGATACCAGTGAAAATAAACCTCTCTCTTGAAGCTATTTATAAGGAAGGCACTCCTCTATATAAATGTTGAAAAATTAATGTTGAATGCATGATTCTGGGTTTTGGTTATTATTTGACACTTACGATACTTTTTTGTCCCAATCGGAAAACTCGTTTTTTTTTATTCTCGTGTAGATCTCTGGAACTAAAACAGATAGAGTTTTGAATATTGATTTTTCCTATGTTTTAAACATTTAGTACTTGGAACTATTGCGAAAGTTGTGAACCAGACCGGAAGTGATGTAAATCTTTAACGTGCACGAATGAAAATCGGTTCTAATTATGTCAATTCCCAACCGATTTTCGAAAAAATTATATTTTTGTACAGCCGGGGATATTGCGGATGGGATAAAGGTCGAATTGTGATAACCATGTCGTTCTCAGTTGAGATAACCAGTTTGAGCATGGACTCTATCTGTAATAAATATTAATTTTTTATATATTACATGTAGTGACGTCAAATCTTTAACGTGCACGAAATCAGAAAATTGTAGATATTTCATTCAATATTTAATCAATTTTTGAACCAGTTGCATATTTGAGTAGTTGATATGGACGTGATTCCAAAGTCCCGTGTACACATTGGTGTGACATTGACAAAAGTCCGAGTTGGTCATAATCGCAACGTTTTGCCCACGTATAAAGCATTATATAGAGAGCTTTTTTTGAAAGAGGCAATATTTGAACTAAAGGTGTTTTACTGGTAACCAATATCTGGTAATGCTGCTTCTAGAGTGAAAATAATTCATTTTAGTCAATAACTGTTACTCCTGAAATTATTACCCCAGGTTTTTTTGTCTACATGACGCCATCATATGATACCAGCGAAAATGACGCTATTTACCGAAACTATTTATAAGGAAGGCACCCCTCTGGACAAATGTTGAAAAGTTGATGTTGAAAGGTATGATTCTTGGTTTTGGTTATGATCTGACACGATCTTTTTTTTTGTCCCATTCGAAAAACTGTTTTTTTTTCATTCTCGTGTAGATCTCTGAAACTAAAGCAGATAGAGTTCTGAATAATGATTTTTTCTATGTTTTAAGCAGTAACTACTTAGAAGTATTGCGAAAGTTCTGAACAGACCTGAAGTGAAGTAAATCTTTAACGTGCATAAATGAAAATAGGTCCTAATAATCTCAATTCCCAACCGATTTTCGAAAAAGTTATATTTTTGTAGAGCCGGGGATATTGCGGATGCGATATAGGTCGAATTGCAATACCACGCGGTTCTCTTTTTTTCCTGAAAATTTGAAAATGTACTAAAATTGTAATTTTTTCTTTTAGAATTTTTGCGTTTTTGATTGCGTATTTAGATTTCTGGCGCCTGTAGGATTCTACCGATCCAAGTTCATAGTTGTTCAACTATATTTTTCACTTTCCTTCTATCGTAATGCGCATGCACAGAAAGTGTCAATGTCTGAGTTGTTTAAGTGTGTGTGTGTGTGTGTGTGTGTGTGTGTGTGTGTGTGTGTTTTAAGGGGTGAGTGGTAGGCATTTTGTGCTGCCTTGGGTAAGGTGAAAGCCTTCAGCCTTGCAAGCAAGTCTAGTTATTATTGTTTTTGCGCATGATGAGGCTGCGACGTAGTCGTCTTAGTTAAAGGGACAATAACATTCTTGCTGGCGTAGTAGCTCCAGAAAATAAATAATACCCTTATTCTAAGTACTAGATGTTTAAATGTCCTACCTGTTGTGTAAATTATCCATTACAACCTATTTTATTTGTCCAGCGGGTTCGAAAATATTTTAAAATCCAAGTCACATTTGAAAAGGTTTACGTTAGACTTTTCAAATCAATTGGTTGAATTTTTCCAATTTTTTAAATTAGGTGTGTAAAGATGAAATTTATATCATCATTTAATTGGAATATTCTAAAATAATACGATTTGTTGACCAGAATGAAGATTGGGACATATTTTTCAATTACAACAAGAGTGTTATTGGGGCTTTAAGAGAGAGAGAGGGGGGGGGAGAGAAACTGGGGTTAACGTCCACTCGACACAAGCTGGGTAATTTCGGGACTAACATCTATTTCGTCGATTTGATCGTAGGAGTCTTTAGCAGTGGGTGGAAACGTGAGAAAACCCACGAGGTTGGACAGGTGATCACAAACGGGAAATCGAAACCCCCAGAATCAATGATACAGCGTACACCACGGGGTCCCGGGGGTCAGTACATTATTATAAGCGATCATATCAAACGACGTTCTCGTAGCTAATCAAAATGTCGAATATGTGTGCGCCAGGCCTAATTCCGTCCGGCACTGGATGTGGGGTCTGACAAAACGTAAGAGGCCTGTAAGAGACCTGTAAGAGATGGTGAAATAGCCGTAATCGATAATTTTATGTCAACTTCAGCCTACAAATATCATCCTTCCTGCCTAAGAAAAGATACCTCAGATACATCAAAAACTCTGCTTAAATAGATCCCCAACCCCTATAGCCCTATGAGAGATGAGTTAATTCACTATTAGTCCACGGTTTAGTACGGGTTTTATGTAGTTAAGCTCCAGGAGAAGGGAAGTGATTTAGTTGATGACCCTATATAAAAGCTCCTGACGTCCATTGTGTTTCACCTAATTAAATGGAGCATGTGTCCAAAGACCCCACCAAAGTCTTTCCTACCTCCCTTTGTATAATTTTACCTAATACGCCTTTAATCTTTTGTAAATATAAGTACAGATAATGATTGTAATCCATAGAACTGTATTGTGTTATATTATGTTCAAAGACATTCAAATGTCATGTGTAATAATACGTGGATATCTTTGTAGTTTGGTGTGTGTGGGGGGGGGGGGGTGCGAATGGTTAACTCGTGCGAGTTCCATAAAGAGTGCTCTCATTGAGTCAAGTGACGTGGTTTTGATTCCCGGCTTGCACGTGACAAGGATGGATTAGGAAAGTGTTTCAGAGATATTATTTGAACTAAACCAAAAGATGCCGATCCTAATGGTACAGTTAATGATAAAGCAATTTAAAAAAATAAAACGAATGCAATTTCTAAAGCTGCTGTAATACACCAAGAAGCTAAATTTTACTGCTATTCAAAATCGCTAACAATAGATTTTTTTACGGTTGTAATAGCTGAAAGATTTGTAGAGAAGTGCACGTGCAATGGCTATTTATAGTTTCATAGACTTCACTGTTGATAGTTTTCATACTGAAGAGTTAAGCGAGAAATCAGTTGAGATAAGCGTGCACATTCGCCGTGTCGAGACCAACTTTCTGTAGACAAATATCAAATGCTTTATCCGACTCAGAGATATAACAGTTTCTATATGTTGATAATAGATTTATAGGGTCTAAACATTTTTAGTTTTTGAGATTTTGACTGCTATTTTCTGATTGGTTGTCATTGACCTTTGACCGCGCCCCCAAAAAATTCCCCAAGTAATCATGATGGGTCATTTTTCAGGAGTACCTACGGACCCTACCTTTCATTTGAAATAATCTAAACCCGGCAGACTATCTCGTTTATCAAACAAGTTCAGAAAGGGGGTGGGGTAGTGGTCTAGGATGTGGCGCTTCGAGACCTGCCTTGTGGTCATCATTTTAATCCCTTGTGTAATTAAACGGATTAAAACGTATTACAAAAACAGCACACTACTTTTTCTATGGCAGCCATTCGGGGCAGAGACATATTCTCAAGTATAAAAGCGTTTAGATAAATCTGTTGTTCTTAGCCTATGGAATACTAAACAGCTCTTTATTCAATGTTCTTAGTCCTTATTTGTTAATTTATAGTCCTTAATTCTTATTTCTTAATTTGTTGTCGTATGTCGACATTTGTATACTATAATTAATATTTGTATCTTAAACTCAATATTTTTTGTTTTACAAATCAGAAGTTGTCACACCAGCTTTGTAAAATGTATTTTAATTATATTTCAATATATAAAGATAAGATTTACCTTAGAAAATCAAAAATTAGCCTACACTTACATTTCAATCTGATTAAAACACAGATCCTATTTCGTTTCGTTTTTATAGTTGAAAATTTCGTTTTACTTGTCTTTACTACATTTGGGTCTGAAAGACTTGTTATTTTACTCGTGTTCTACTTGAAATGAGGGGTCAGCCAATTAAATTGTCTGTCAAATCGAGGGTTTGACCTTTTTTTCCGCCGAATTGTGGGTAGACTTTATCAGCGATAGTAATCAAAACAAAGCAACAACGATTCGGATTGGTTAATCGAATGACTGAGGTTATAGGGTCAAATGTCGCGTGCTTGACATCCGAACTGGCTGAACGTGACCTCCCGCTATAACTTGTTAGATCTACATGTAGTGTAGGCCATCGAAATTATAAAAACCGAAACGAAATATAGATCTGAATTTTAATTAGATTGCTTACATTCCATCAGAGAAATACAACGAAAAACAAATTTGGAACAAATTTCTAAATATAAATCTCCAAATATAAATCTCCAAATACAAATCTTACAAAACATTTCTCAAAAAATTTTTCTTCAATAAATTTTCTCGAAATTCATCAAATTTTGGTTCCCCCGGAGAAATTCGTGAATGTAGAGTCCCAGAAGTGCCGTTACCTGGACTTGAAGAATTGCGGAGTTCTGATGGTCAGAAATTTATAGCATGAGTAAAATCAAATTTATAACTAAGCATGGGAATTTCATTCGATTTATTACGAATTTTGCTAAAACGTACTAGTATACTGTGAATCTGTGACATCTTATGAAAGTTATAATAATAGATATTAATTGTACATAGACCTATATCTTCGATATATGGTTCTGGTGAATATACATAAATTAGCCAAGATATGATTATGTCCTCATAATTTTTAATCAAACGTCCGCACTTGGTCAATTTTGACCACCAGCGATTTTGTCAAGATCGATCGTCTCTGTCAAGTCAAGCTCACACGCAAGAATCAATTGTTTTCCTGTTTTATTACTGAACGCATAACAGTTATTACGAATTTGAGCTTGGAAAAACTGGCTCGCATATTGTGATATCCAATCATACGTATTATACATACATATTAAATAAGTAATTCAAACGCATAGACGGACCAGATGAATGTTAGGGAGCAAGTCTGAAATACCCCAAACAATTGCCGTTTAGTTGCAACCGAATTCCCCATATTGGCGCGAGGGTGGGGCATAAATGAAATGCTGAAATATGAAATAATTATCGTCCACGGAGTTACGGCCTGCGCAGTATAGAACACGCGAAGACATTATTTTGTATCTATTCATTTAGATTTTATTTTTTTTATATCTACATGTACTTCATATTTATTTAGACTTCTTTTAGAACTATGCTTATCTTTTATTTAATGTTTTATCTTTGATATATACATGTATATTTATGTTTTTGATACTAATAATCATTTAAGATAATGACGCTATATAGATATATGTATTAATAAAAGATATTACAGACATGTAGATTTAATTTAATATACATTATGGGAGACTTTTGAAAGTCGACCGCGGCACTCTTTGATAGGTTAAAAACGGATTAAAAGCGTTAATGAGGTAGGGACGAGTCATTATTAATATAGTTCACTTAAATTTTGTCAGAATTCAACTCACTCATTAATCAAAAAAAATAATAATAGGCTACAGTTCAACATGAAGCTAACAGATTATCGCAATTCAGTGCATTGTGATTATTTCTCATAAGTTAATTACGTAAATCATTCCAAGACATTTCATATTCGTTTCTTTCTAGGGTGTCTATATAATGCACAGTTACAATATAAGTTTATTCCTACAGCAAAAGGTGACAGATACCTAGGTGTTGCTGGTGTTAAGTATAGACTGAATAAAAGAAAAAATAACGCCTTAGTGATATGGTAGTGCTGTGAAAAAGCAAATGATGTCGGGCTACAGTAGCTACCATTAACGATATAGTTGCAAGAATAGACGTCGACAACTGCCAAGGGATCTTTTACGTGCACTCCAATGTGTACACGGGACCTCGGTTTTTTGTCCCATCCGAACGACTAGGCAGCTGTCCTTGTCAGGACCTCCTTCTGCATAACTGACGAGGAGAAATCACGCCGGAAAATCGAGATGAACTTTCTCAGCCAATGCAGGGATCGAACACCCGACCTCCAAGCTAGCGAACCAGCGCTTTATCCACTTAGCTACCGTGACAATCGATATTAACAGGAATATTAAAGATTCGAAACAAAGATATGAACAAGGAAGAATGAATTTATTAGAATTTTTGGATTATGTTAGACACTTTATGCGTGCAAAAAGTTAAAATTGTGTGTTATGTTATGTGTAAAGGTTGTTAAAGTTCCTTATAAATTTTTAAAAAAAAGAGAGATTCTCTCAAAATTATTTTAGTTCTTGCATATTGTATGTTTAAGATTATTTACATTATTAAGGAAGCCTAAAAATTCGTGTTGGCTATGTCAAATGTAACTTAAAACATGGTGTCAAAATGGAGAGAAACGCTTCTAACTACCCAACTTAATTACCGGTGTTGTTAAAGCTGTAATTATAGAATCATCAAGTTGATTTATTAGTGTATTTAATTGTTTAGTCAGATTACATTTGAATGACAATCTGATTAAAACACAGATCATATTTCCGTTCGTATATTATACTTTAAACGTATAAAATAGAAACGAAATACAGGTCTGTAATCACATTGATTTAAATCAGTAGAGATAGAATAAATAGGGAGACAAATCAATACTGTGTTTGATTGTGTAATATATGTCTGAATTAATACATTTTAAAAAAAAAACCAGAGAGGCGGGTATTAAATGAATAAAATAAATAAGTGAAAACAAGACATATATATGAATGCTAAATAGCCACGTTATTATTTTATACCCGTAGTTTTCTTACAGAACAAATACAAAATTGGCGGGAAATGAAAAAGTGGCATTTGTTCACAGTCGCCGTTCGCATTGTTTGTATTTTCGATAATTATATTACTGTATATCATTAATTTGAATAGGTTAATTAGATAACTCTTCTTTGTAAAGGTGATAATGCCTGTTTAAATTTTCATTTCAACATAGTAATCGAAAGTTGGTTTGTTATTTGTTTAATGTTTTGAGGTACAAAAAATATATACTCCAACATCGTACAGACGTGCATTTAATTCACAGAGCGATATCCATCTCTATATTTACAACAAGCCAGTATAAAGATTTATGGGGAAAAAATTATATTTGTTCAAAATTTACAAGTCTGACATACACATCTTGACTATAGAATTTAAACATGACACTTTTATACAATACAATGTTAAATAAATAAATAATAAGTTATTACCTATAACAGCATTAATACCACCCAATCTTTTAGTCATCTCTACAAACTGGTATAAACCTTTCCCCGGTTCACACGCACTGTTCACCATTAAATAATTAAAAGAATGATTCCTTTCTCTAATCGCCGTAAAGTCAGGATCGCTGTTAATTCTCGTCATTGTTAAATTAACGGCAATATCGGCTTCGAAACCCATACGCCTCGGTCCTTCGGAAGGGACATAGATTCCCAAAGAGAAAATCGCAGCTTGCACCGTTATTTGAAATGTTATTATGATAAATGCAATATAATGTATCTGCTTTGGACAGTTGGCGCCTCCCATTTTTGAATAAATGCAATGATATTCTTCGAAACTAAATTACTGAACACCAATAACTAAGACGTCATAAATAATAAAACACTGTCCAGATTACATCCAAGTTTGTCTCATATAATAATTTCTATGACAGTAACAGAACTGTTGAAATTACAAACAATGGAAAGAATAACCGATCATGCACTAAACAAACTTCAGGTCTCAATGCTTCTGTTTGTTCACGAATCACTGTATCAATTATTTATCTTTGTTCAAAGTCTGGTATTCTCATAACGTAGAGCCGAGTCCGATTCCGATTTCTTACCGAACAATGTCACATGTTACTAAATGTTATTTTCATATTAGCATTTGGATATGTATCATATTTTAAAACTTGGCCACCTGCTTTATCCAATTATACCATATTATCACATTGTGGGAATTAAAAGAAATTATAAAAACCTAAATGGACAATGTTGTTACGTATCGTTAATGGTGATAAATCTAATCAGTATGCTATTATACTGTTCCAATTATGTGTTATTATCTTTTTAATGTTATATTTTAGATCAAAGACGCCCGTGTTCCACCATAAGAATAAGTCCATCAGTTTCGCCCTATTGTACATATTCTTATCAATCTGGGTCATTCCAACAAACTGTCTGAGACGGAATACAAGTCAAGATCGGTGCATTATTTCTGCACGTGTTTTTTGTAAATCATCATATTTTTGTTTTGATTTAGAGTGAAATGTCTACCATTACAGTCCCGCCCGAATCCAATCAACTGATTTGATGATTATATTTTACAATGTCTATTATATATTCTGCCTTTCCGCAGGTTTTTCTTGTAGATTTATTTATTGCGTGTAGCGCGGTACTACCTGCACTTAATATTTGGAATTTATTTCTGCCGACATTTTGACGAGTGATAAAGATAAGAACTCGCTCGTCGAAATAAACTAAGTAACATGTTATTCTCATTCGGTTATATTAAATGAGAGTTATACAATACAAGGTCGGTGCCAGAGACCATGGATCCCGGCGGCGGGTGGATGGGGGCACGGACAGCGGACCAGCACTCTGTGAGCACCAGAGATGCAGGGATCCAGGTAGGCTCTCCAGGAAAATGTCGAAAAATAGAAGCCCGGAAATGCGAATTCCAGTGATCGGAGACAAGAACACCTTTCTAAAGTGTGCGCCCTGGATCCAGATGGGCCGGAATACATCAGAAGAAATGTCTGTTCCATGCGAATACGATGATGATAAAATCTTTAAGCGATTCCAGGTGCGCATTAAAGTATGGAATTGGGGTTTAACGTCTCGCCAATACAACGCTTTGGTCATATCGAGACCAAAAAAGTAAAATATGGAAATTTCCGTTTCAGTGGTAATGTGAGCTATGCAAGGGAAATAATTTTTACTGTAGCGTCATGATTCAACCTACTCTTCTTCAAATTCAAACTGCGATGAGTTCCTTTACCTGCAGTACGCCAACAAGAATTTCCTTGTCAGTCCTGCCCATATTGGAGTTATCCCTATGGTTCTTCTCGACCAACATGGGGTTTGAAACATGGCGTTTACAAAGGCATTAAAATGACCGGTAACTCCGAATCTCGTTAGCTTCCTTTTATAAATAACCGACCCCCCACCCCCCCTAAGAATGAAAAAAGAAAAATGTATTTTTAAAAAGTGGTATTGTTACTGGAAGAGTACAAGTTTGTCTGTAAAAGTATTTCCTATCTAATTGAATTTATTCTTCCCTGGTTATATCAGTTATTAAACTAAGAAAAGAAAAAGTTGCAGGGTGCCAAGTAGCCGCGGCTAATCATCTGCAGCATTATCCATAATTCACTTTCACGGCTCTTCGTCACAGATAATTAAGTGTGGTTTAATGGTCGAGTGCAAGACATTAAGTAATATATTGGTATTGTACGAGTGCGATAGCACGAGGGCAATATCGATATATTGCTCAATGTCTTGCACGAGACCATTAAACAACTTAAAATACAGACACTATCCAACACGTGCATTTCAATGAAATACGTCACTCGGTTACATTATTACAACTATTATGAATAACGCACGCTTGGCACATTGCCCGTACATTATTTGAAATAATGGTACGCCAACATCAAAGGATGACGTCACATATGTATTTTAATTGCTACTAGTGCTAGCAAGTCACGACATACTACCGTAAAGGTGATATTTATGCTGTGTGGGCGGGTATTATCTGCAGCCGGTAGCGCGATGAGAAGATAGGCTGGCACTGCCAGGCAGGATACGCCCACATTTTCGAGAGATGGACAGTGATAAAGATAAGAACTCGCTCGTCGAAATAAACTAAGTAACATGTTATTCTCATTCGGTTATATTAAATGAGAGTTATACAATACAAGGTCGGTGCCAGAGACCATGGATCCCGGCGGCGGGTGGATGGGGGCACGGACAGCGGACCAGCACTCTGTGAGCACCAGAGATGCAGGGATCCAGGTAGGCTCTCCAGGAAAATGTCGAAAAATAGAAGCCCGGAAATGCGAATTCCAGTGATCGGAGACAAGAACACCTTTCTAAAGTGTGCGCCCTGGATCCAGATGGGCCGGAATACATCAGAAGAAATGTCTGTTCCATGCGAATACGATGATGATAAAATCTTTAAGCGATTCCAGGTGCGCATTAAAGTATGGAATTGGGGTTTAACGTCTCGCCAATACAACGCTTTGGTCATATCGAGACCAAAAAAGTAAAATATGGAAATTTCCGTTTCAGTGGTAATGTGAGCTATGCAAGGGAAATAATTTTTACTGTAGCGTCATGATTCAACCTACTCTTCTTCAAATTCAAACTGCGATGAGTTCCTTTACCTGCAGTACGCCAACAAGAATTTCCTTGTCAGTCCTGCCCATATTGGAGTTATCCCTATGGTTCTTCTCGACCAACATGGGGTTTGAAACATGGCGTTTACAAAGGCATTAAAATGACCGGTAACTCCGAATCTCGTTAGCTTCCTTTTATAAATAACCGACCCCCCACCCCCCCTAAGAATGAAAAAAGAAAAATGTATTTTTAAAAAGTGGTATTGTTACTGGAAGAGTACAAGTTTGTCTGTAAAAGTATTTCCTATCTAATTGAATTTATTCTTCCCTGGTTATATCAGTTATTAAACTAAGAAAAGAAAAAGTTGCAGGGTGCCAAGTAGCCGCGGCTAATCATCTGCAGCATTATCCATAATTCACTTTCACGGCTCTTCGTCACAGATAATTAAGTGTGGTTTAATGGTCGAGTGCAAGACATTAAGTAATATATTGGTATTGTACGAGTGCGATAGCACGAGGGCAATATCGATATATTGCTCAATGTCTTGCACGAGACCATTAAACAACTTAAAATACAGACACTATCCAACACGTGCATTTCAATGAAATACGTCACTCGGTTACATTATTACAACTATTATGAATAACGCACGCTTGGCACATTGCCCGTACATTATTTGAAATAATGGTACGCCAACATCAAAGGATGACGTCACATATGTATTTTAATTGCTACTAGTGCTAGCAAGTCACGACATACTACCGTAAAGGTGATATTTATGCTGTGTGGGCGGGTATTATCTGCAGCCGGTAGCGCGATGAGAAGATAGGCTGGCACTGCCAGGCAGGATACGCCCACATTTTCGAGAGATGGACAGAGAACAAGCAATACCGAAAGTGATTTTTTCTACATCTTTAAGTCCTGTATTTCATACTGTATTGGGAGCAGCCATTTAGTTGGCCAGTTCCAGTCTGATATTAATGAAATTCGAAACTGACAATGATTATTGTGTGACGGTACACAACCTAGAAATGTGACTTTTCATCAAAATCGGATAAGAATTGTGACCTGTAGAGAGTCCACAACCATGATATACCATATTTTTACACTATTCGCGTACAAACGGCGACCATTTCGTCCGTCAATTTTGGTACGATTTTCACGAAATTACAACTCAACCTTCCTCATCAAAATCGAATTAAAATTGTGACCTATACAGGGTCCACAACCATGATATATCATTTTTTTAACAGTATTCGCGTACAAACGGCGGCCATTTTGTCTGTCAATTTTGGTCCGATTTTCCCGAAATTCAAACTCAACTTCCCTTACAGTGTAACGGTGATATAATCAAACGTTTTTTTTAAATTGGATAATAATTGTGACCTCCAGAGGGACCACAAGCTAAAGAAAAGGGGATTTTGCGTATAACCAGGGGCCATAATTCAGGAAGTTACGATCCGATATGCGCAAATATCGAAAAGAACCAAGATCTTTGGGTTATAACCATGAATTTCAAGTTTCATCAAAATCGAATTAAAATTGTGACCTTTACAGGGTCCACAACCTTGATATACCATTTTTAACAGTATTCGCGTACAAACGGCGGCCATTTTGTATGGCAATTTTGGTCTGATTTTCCCGAAATTCAAACTCAACCTTCCTTACGGTGTAACGGTAATATAATCAAACGTTTTTTTTTTAAATCGGATAATAATTGTGACCTCCAAGCTAAAAAAAAAGGCGATTTTGCGTATTATCAGGGGCCATAATTCAGGAAGTTACGATCTAATATGCGCAAATATCGAAAAGAAGCAAGATCTTTGGGTTATAACCATGAATTTCAAGTTTCATCAAAATCGAATCAAAATTGTGACCTCCACAGGGTCCACAACCTTGATATACCCTTTTTTAACAGTATTCGCGTACAAACGGCGGCCATTTTGTATGGCAATTTTCGTCCGATTTTCCCGAAATTCGAACTCAACCTTTCTTAGGGTGTAACGGTGATATAATCAAACGGTTTTTTAAATCGAATAATAATTGTGACCTCCAAGCTAAAAAAAAAGGCAATTTTGCGTATAATCAGGGGCCATAATTCAGGAAGTTACGATCCGATATGCGCAAATATCGAAAGGAAGCAAGATCTTTGGGTTATAACCATGAATTTCAAGTTTCATCAAAATCGAATCAAAATTGTGACCTCTACAGGGTCCACAACCTTGATATACCATTTTTTAACAGTATTCGCGTACAAACGGCGGCCATTTTGTATGGCAATTTTCGTCCGATTTTCCCGAAATTCGAACTCAACCTTCCTTAGGGTGTAACGGTGATATAATCAAACGGTTTTTTAAATCGAATAATAATTGTGACCTCCAGAGGGACCACAAGCTAAAAAGGGTGATTTTTCGGACAATCAGGGGCCATAATTCAGGAAATTACATTCCGATAGCCGCAAATATCGAAAGGACCCAAGATCTTTGGGTTACAAACATGCATGTCAAGTTTCATCAAAATTGTGACCTCTATAGGGTCCACAAGCTAAAAACGTGATTTTTCGTACAATGAGGGGCCATAATCCATGAAGTGTTGATCCGATACATGCCAATATCGAAAGCAGCCGAGATCTTTTGGGGATAAACCTAAATTTCAAGTTTCGTCAAAATCGGATAAGAATTGTGACCTGTAGAGAGTCCACAAACAAATTGTGGACGGACGGACGGACGGACAGGGGCGACGACATAATACGTCCACATGAAAATGTGGGCGTATAAAAATGATTTGCCCCGAGTTATGCAAATTTGTTCATGGCGGATAACACATGACACAATTATATGGAATACAAGTTACTTAAAGAATTTATTTCGGCGACGTTCCGACGAGGGTTCTCCCGTCTTTATCAAGCAAAGAATGACAACCATAGCACAAATGAAGATATATATACAAAATATGAAACTACTGCTACCGTTTGTTTTAACGTCCGCTTCCACAGAAGTGATATCGCAGACAAGACATAGGAGAGCCGAGGCTTCTTCCTGTTTTTAGAATATGATTTTGCAATCTTTCCATTTGCGGCCTCGAGCCATGGAGTAGGTTTAGTGAGAAGTTCTTCCCTTTATTTAATAAAACACATATTGTTTGGTAGTTGATCTGTAGGGACAGCATTTATGCAGACATATATGTGTCTCGTCTCTGGATTGGTAGAAGTCATCTTTTGTGGTATAGTGTTTAGGTGCCAGGCCCGTCTTATCGTGGTCTCCTCTTACTCCACTTATCCCACTTTGTAGGTTTGGTGTCTTTGTAGTGGATTAGTGTTTAGATGCCGAGCCCGTCTTACCGTGACCCTCCCTTACTCCACTAGCCCGCTACTTTGGTGTATATCCCCTATGTAGTTTAGTGTTTAGATGCCGAGCTCGTCTTATCGTAGCCCCCTCTTACTTCACTATTCTACTTAATCCAACGGTGTTCATTAAATCGTGGATTAGTTCGAAGATTTGCAGCTTCAGATCGGGTCTTGGAAAGAGTAGGTTCTTAGTGTTGAGCGGTATGTTGTTAGTCTCCATCATCTCCACTAGTTCCGTTCTCTCTTCCTTGAATACCTCGCAGTCTACCAGGACATGGTTAGTGGTACATTCTTCTCCGCACTCACGGACGATGACTTGGTGTTTGTAGTCTCGCAGCCGCTCTTTCACCCTTAGTTTCGATATAAGTTTGCATACATCTCTTCTAGGGTGATTGATAGCTGTCTTCGTGTAGATCTTGTCATCCAGCCGGAATCTGTATGTGTCAAGTTCAACGAGCTTTAATTCCCAGAGTGAATTGACCTGTCTTTTTACCATACTGTAGATTTCCGTGGTGCTGTATTCTATGGTGCGGAGTGGTGCTGTGTCCCCGAGACCTTCATTTGCGAGTCGATCTGCTTCCTCGTTTCCTCTAATGTTCACATGTGATGGAATCCACACGAGCTCTAATTTGCTTCCCTTCTCTAGGACCCTCTGGTACAGCTGCCTGATTTCCAAAATAACTTCTGGTCTTGAGTCCGAGTTGTCATTTTGGATTGAAATCAGACTGCTCAGAGAGTCGCTTGGGATGACGAACTTACTAGTCTTTTGATAAGAGATCCATGATATAGCATCACAGAACAGTGTACACCGAACAGTTATTGGGCAGTTTCCTGTTTATCCCCTGTTCCCCGTTTGGCAGGTATATTCCAAACGAGCTGGTGCCCCTATGAAACAAAGGAAAACATTTATATACAATGAGAGATAATCATTTGAAACCATCAAAGAGATAGGAAGCCATAAGGGTGGGAATAAGTGGGCTATGACTAAGAAAACATAAAAATGAAGACCGCTAGATTGAGGTGACTATGCTAACACTGAAGACATAATATAATATGTATAGGGAAGCCTTGTTAATTAGTGAAGCATAATGATTAAATGATATAATAAGAGAAATATTTGGAGAGTGAATATACATAAACCTTCTCTAAAACCACTCATGTTTTAAACACATTAAATTATTGTAAACATTTATAGTGTAAAGCATGTAAATAAAAGCCATATGAGAAATATGAATGTTTTGGATTAACAACAATACAAGATACATGTAAAACATTTTTTTAAAAAAAAACAATTTGGAGGGTAAAGTATTAATTAAGAATAGAATGAGATAATGTGAACGATATGTAAAAAAAAAAACTTTTATGAAACAAAGTGAATTTTTCGAAATTTATAGAGCATTAGGAAAAATATATACGAGCATCAACACATCTCACAAAAATGCATCTTTTGTCTTAAAAAGAATAGTGTTTATTTAATAAGATTATCATATGCTCTTGGAATGAATAGGCCAGGATTACGGTTGAGTTCCGGCTGGTGCCTTTTTATGTTGATTGCTTCTAAGAGTTTCCTTGTCTTTTTGTTGTGTTGGTTGGTTGTCAGTGTCTTGATTTCATCCCAATTAATTTTGTGACGACCGTTGTTGCTGAGATGTTGGGCTATTGCAGAAGTATTGTTGGCTGCTAGGGATTGGTGTTCTTTAATACGGGCATTTAACGGGCGTTTCGTTTCTCCTATATAAATGCTGCCACACGTACAAGAAACTTTGTAGACACATCCTTTAGGTTGTTGTGGGTTGGTTGGGTTTATTTTTCCATTGGCTCGCAATAGGTCTTTCAAGGTACTGTTACTGGAAAAGATTGTGTCAATACCTGCTTGTTTCAGGATCCTTCTTATGTGGTAGGATGAACTGCCGTTAAATGGTATGCTAACACGAATGGGTGAAGGTTCTGTTCTTGCTGTCTTAATGCCAGAGTTTCTGGACGTTATGGTGGAATTAATGGTTGTATTGATTAACTGTTTGGGTTATTGGTTAAAGGTGGAAAAGACTTGCTTGAGGTGTTCAATTTCTTGCTGTAGGAGATCATGATCATAGATATTGAGGGCGCGGTTTGTGGGCGTTTTGATGATGGCTTTCTTAGTTTGGGATGGATGGTTGGATTTGTAATGGAGATACTGGTCAGTGTGGGTCGGTTTCCTGTAAACTGAAGTACGGAGAGCGTTGTTGTTTCTTTCAACATTGACATCTAAAAAGGGGAGGCAATTTTCTGTTTCCAATTCCATCGTGAACTTTATTTCATTATGCTGTGTATTCAAGTGGTCGTCTCCATCGTTTAGCATGACGAAAGTGTCATCAACTCGCCTATACCAACAAATAGGTTTGATGAGCGATGAATTAAGAGCATGTTTTTCAAAGGCTGTGAGGTAAACTTTTGCTAACAGAGGTGATAGTGGGCTTCCCATGGGCAATCCTCTGGTTTGTTCATAGATGTCGTCTCCCCATGTGAAGTAGGTGGCCGAAATGCAGTTTTGGACTAGGTCTATGATGCTGTCAGTGGTGAGGCTGGTGATCAGTGGGGTTGGTATTTCTTCAATGCACTTGCGTAGGCTGTTAATGGCTTCCTCTCTGGGTACATTCGTGAAGAGGCCAACAACATCGTAGGAGACGAGTCTCCCTGGATTCTTGACTTTTTTAATGTTGCTGCAAAATTCTTTAGAGTCCAGAATGTAGGAATCTGTAGTTTTGGCTATTGGTGATAGTAATTTGGATAGGTACTGTGCTGTTTTGTAGTAGACCGAGTCTCTGGAGCATACAAGTAGTCTGGCTTTGGGCGTGTTTTTGTGAATTTTGATATTGGCTCTGACATACGGTGGATGGGGGTGAGTCGTTTTGAGTTGGTAGAAGAGCTGGTTTGAAATCTGATTCTGATCTTTAAGGGATTTGAGGTTTTTAAGGTGCTTCGCTTGGTAGACAGAAGTGGGGTCTTTCCTTAATCTCTTGTAGGTGGCTTGGTCTTGAAGGAGGGTGTTGACTGTGTTGACGTAATCTGGGGTGTCCATGATAACCGTAGCTTTCCCTTTGTCCGCAGGTACTATCGTGATATTTGCTGAAATAAATTCTTTGAGTAACTTGTATTCCATATAATTGTGTCATGTGTTATCCTCATCCAGTTACTAAATGCCACTTAAACAACTCTTCATTGCGGAGTCGGAAAGGAAAGTTCTGCTCTCTGGCCATTAAAATCTACATATGGGCGTTTTTGGGGTGACGTATTCATAGTCTCAACGTACACACTAGACGATTTTTCGGCGTTTTTCATTATCCCAACCACAAGCACAGACACCAAATCTCAATCGAGCAACAAAAACAGCATTCAACACATCCAAAAACATAATAATTAAAAAAAAAAACGACAACGGCTTTTGTTGTGTCATGATGAACTGCGCAGATTATATCTCTGAGGCAGAAAAGCAATTCAATAATCTTAAATATAGAATGACATCAAGATGGGAACCGACACTATCTAGTTACATTGTTGTAGGACAGCATGGTGGTTCAATCTACTGTATGATTTAATATAATAATATACATATATTAGGTAAAAAGGAATAGGGACCTATACAGCCATCATTAACAATGGCGGTGCATATTAAGCATACCAATCAATTTAATTTAAGTTGTGTTTAAAACTTGAATGTCATTTATTAGTTCTGAATATTTTAATAAGTTTCAATTGTTTTGGTCTGTGTTGTTGCTGGCTCTTCTTCTGGAGATAGCCTGGGGAGCCAGAACCCGGGTACCAGGACATACCAATGGTACCCGCCTTTTTCCATACTCCGCGCAGCGTTTCGTTTGATTAGAGGTAATTCCACTACACACTGCTATTATGAGTGGATATTGTTGTTTTAAATTTTGATTGGTCAGTAGTCCGACTACAAATCAATCACTAGCTGCCCTACAAAAGCTTTACATTTAAAACGAGTGCCAATATTGGATCAAATATGTTTACATAACGTTACGTCATGGCTCACGATTTTATTATGCCTAATTAACCCGTGCATAGCAGAATATTGCAGTAAAACTAATTGCGTGACAAACGAGGCTATCAAGCCGAATGAAATGTAAACAATACTGTTTGGAAACGAACATACTTTCACCGTTTTAATACCTTAAATCACTGTCCAAAGTTTTAGGGAAGACCCAGATTAAACGAAGGACTGTCATGTTGCTGTACTTAAGTGATAGCTTTCATTGAACGGAAAGAATAGACACACTCCCGCAATAAGTTCAAGAAACAGACGCTATTCCAGCAATGGCCAGAGAGGGGTTTCTCGGGCCATTGCTTCAGGAATATGGCCTTTTTCTGGAGTATACATGTATACCCATGCTCTAATGATTAAGGTTTTCAACCTTTTTACTGGTCTATTGATTTTTAAATGATTGATTTGTTATTGCTCTCTGGTCGGTCGCGAACCGGCTCTCGCTCTCTCATTATCATGTATATTAATGGGTTTTGGAATTTGGAATGCTAGAGGCGCTCTAAACAGCGTTCTCGGAATTGGCGATTTCAATTTTTTTCTAGCGGCCGGGTACCCTGACCCCCGTGCCGTTCCGGCGCCCCTGGAGAGAAAACCCCAATGAACTGGCTATACGTTGTAAACTTTCAAGATACATTATAGGAGATTAAAGAGATGGTAGTTCTCAATATAAATAGTTAAAGACTAGATAATGTAAAGGGAATTGGCTGAAAATTTCAGTCAAATTGATCCACCCTGAAACGAGATTGCAGCGATTGAAATCCCCGATCAGCATTACTAAGACAAAAACCATGGTGTCGATTATCCATTTCATGATCAAATCATGACTGAAAGTTTAGCTTCAAATGGGATCCTAATCCAGTAAATATAGCGTTGACACCCAAGGGTTGGTTAATGTCTGCATAATAATTCAGGCCTAAAGAAATCCATGCAATAGGCAGATTTACCTCTTGCATAATACATATTTAATTAAACATGTATTCTGCAGGAGCTAAATCAGCATATTGTAAGTCTTCATGTAGTCTTCAGATGTTATAGAAATGATTAATTAGACCTTTATTTACACAACAAGCACAAAATCAACTCTGTAAACCCACGGATGGCTTGACTACAGCTCGGATTTAACCAGTCGTCCATTTAAAATTAAATTAGCAAATGGCTGACCAAGATAACATTTACTGTTACTCGGTGACGTCGCTACGGGAAACTGGTGATGAAAGGCCTGTCAAGCGAGAGTACTACTGATGATGCGCATGCGCGAGCGATAGGACGTGTTTTCCACATCAGCGCTGACTAAATCCTAAATTTATCAATTAAAAGATCCAAAGTCTACCCATACCAAACGTTTTCTACCTACAGAGAGACCAAAACCAGGCGGCTTACCCCCTAAGGATCAGAGGAGACCAGAAAGGCCAACAAATCTTGACTTTTCGAAGATACACTCTGGTGGTCCCTAAAAATGGCGCTGGCATTCGCCAGCTACGTGAGTTTTTGCCGTCTGCTACTCCTTCTGTACATGTCAAACAACCGTTCCCCCCATGAACTAAACTAAACCGATAGAAGCGGACACCCAAGAGAGTTACATCTATTTGTTCCTATTTCACCATGGAGAACGGAGACAGTACACGAGATCTTGTACGACTCTTGTTTACTTCCACATCAATGTTTACATTTTGCATGCATTGAACCTGTGTGCAATGACCCATATACAGCGGTGTTTTACTGGGTCTCCCATGACAAACAGACATCTAGTAATCTAACATACAGAAGTAAAAGCCACCGCCTCATACTGCTACTCATAGCAGGAATTGAACCCAACCAAGGCCCGGGCACAGCCTACCCCTGCCGCCAATGCCAAAAGGAGTGTAAGACTGACACGCACTGTATTGCTTGCGACAACTGCGACTTCTGGTTCCACCGCTGGCGTGTCTCAATGTCGGCTGTCGAGTACCACAGGCTTGGAGCAAGACTGGATCTGCCCCCGTTGCAGCTCCCTCAACAAATCGTCATCAACTATCTACTTGTTCCCGCCAGACGATACCACGCCCACTCTCCCAGACCCAGCAGGCGACACCAGTACCCTTAGCCCAGTTCGCCACCAGCCATCCAGAACTGATAATAACCATCCATCGACGCCCACAACCCCAAACACCGGCCCAGCTATGATATCCTCGCCAGCACCACCAGGCCCAAACAGGGCCACCCAACAAAACCGGTTCTCCCCAAAGAGAGCACTCAGGATCCTGAACGCAAACTTCCAAAGCATCAGGAAAAAGGACGACCTCCTCGAGGCAATGATAGACTCAACAGACCCGGGCATCATATTGGGCACTGAGACATGGCTCGACGAGAATGTTGCATCGACTGAGTTCCTCCCGGATCGAATGGGCTACAAAGTGGCAAGAAAGGACAGGCCGACAGACCCTCACGGCGGTGTGTTGATAGCGGCCAAGAACGAAATTCTAATGACTGACATCAAAACTTACTCATCGGAGATGAAGGTCTTAGTAGCTGTGTTCAACCGCCCACCAGACAACACCGAGCAGCTCTACCTAGAAGGTGCGAAGAAAGACATAGCCGATTTCTGCGGTTCAAACATACAAGCACCAAAGTACATTGGAGGAGATTTTGACCTGCCAGACATTGATTGGTCCAAATCCCAGATTACAGGCCACCAATACCCACTAAGAGTTAAAGGGGCCTTTATGGAAGCTGCAACAGACAACAGTCTGGAACAGCAAGTGGACTTTCCCACCAGGAAAGAAGCCACACTTGACCTCATCCTAACCAGCCACCCCAGCTACAAACAGCGATGTAAACTCCTCCCAGCGATCGGGAACTCAGACCACGACATAGTGCTGTACGACACAACCATGAGTACACCACCGAAACCCAAGCGCCGACTAATCAAACTTTGGAAAAAGGCGAACATCGAAAGCATAAAGTCCTGCATCGCAAAGTTCAACGCAGAGGTATTCAGTGACGTAGACGCCCTCTGGAACGCATTGAAGCAGACAATCCACAAAGCAATCGAGGACCACATACCTCAAAAACTGACACAGGCAAGGACGAGCCACCCCTGGATGGAACCTAGCCTGAGACGCTTAATTAAACGTAAACAGGAGGCACACCGTATAGCCAAGCAATTACCTAACGAGAGAAATACTGAGCGCTATAAACGTCTCCAGAAGGATGTCCAGAGAGAAGTCCGGAATAAGACCAGAACCTACATGGAGGAGGTTGTCAGTGAAGATTATAAGGACAACCCCAAGAAATTCTGGCAACACATCAAGAGCACAGGGCAAGAAGCTGTAGGCGTAGCCCCGCTAAAGAACAAGGATGGCTTCCTAAAGAGCGATGACAGATACTTAACGACCAATTCACATCTGTCTTCGCCCAAGGAGACACGACCAGCACCCCACTATTACGTCCCTCTAACACCCAGGTCATGAAGACGATATCAATCAATAAGAAAGGTGTCCTCGAGCTGTTACACGGTCTTCAAGAACATAAAGCGTCAGGACCAGATGATATCCCACCACGCATCCTCAAAGCAGCTGCCACAGAACTCGCTCCAATCCTCACCCGGCTATTCCAACTCTCCCTGGACACAGGCCAAACCCCGAAAAACTGGAGTAGACCTAGGGTGGGAATCCCTCGAAACTCGTAGACAAAAGGCATCAGTGATCATGATGTACCGGATGCGGACCCAGCTTACGGACATCAGCCGAAAATACAGATCGGAAGGCGATGGTCGTACAAGAGGCAGCAGCAAACTACACCAGCCTAGATGCCTCTCGACACAACACCAGACTTCCTTCTTCCCCAGGACGGTGAATCTGTGGAACCAACTGCCACACCACATAACCGCAGCAGACACCTTGACCAAGTTCAAGCGCGGGCTGGGTGACTTTCTGTTTTAAACGTCAACCAGCTTTTATCCGCACCGACTACTTTTAACCGCACCGATTACTTTTATCCGCACCGAATACGTTTTATCGATCGCACCTGCGCATCTCATCCAGATTCAACTACGTTCTAATTGGAACCCGAGTCTTTAAGGGAAGAAGAAGAAGACTATTGCTATTGAGAATGTTACTTGATAATCAAGAATATGTGGGTGGAGTTATTGTCTGTCAATCAAACGATCAACAATTCTCGTAGAAGGTGTAGACGCAGTTTGTACCCATTTCTTGTCCAAACGTCCAACACTAATAACTCCGTTCAGAATAAAATAATTTGACTGAAATTTTCAATATTTTCTTTTTTATCATCTGCTTTTGAATTATTATAGCAAGAATGTTCAACTCTTTATTAAACCCTTAACTAATGTATCTTTAACTTATTGGAAGAACAGTTTTTGATATGTAAATAATCCACAGATGCAGCTATGTGGTTTTTACCGCGAGCACTTTTCCACATACATGTAAAGCAAGCGGATTTTTTCCCAGGTTTTTTTTTCCAATCTGCACTGATGACGTTAAATCAACCTGTCAATACTATCATATTCCACTTTATTTGGACGTTAAATTTTAATCTGTAATAAAAAAACAACTAAATAAAATAAAATCACCCTACTAATGATATATAGGACCATGATATATAGGTCCATGAGCTTGATGACGATAAGAGAATACTTATCCAAACTTCGTGCTTGTGTAAAATAAACCAGTGATTGACGCCCATATAACCGTGTTAGATGTAATGTTTCCAATCGCTAAATTATATAAAACCCACGAGGTTGGAAACTCATTGCCACGTACAAGCGTGGGATCGAAACCACACGACTTCAATTTTATATTCTATGCTCTAAAAAGCACGTGTTAAACCAAAAATACATAAATATCCAGAAACGGAACGGTTTATACCTAATAAATTACCCAAGGGATGCCCGATAATATACTGTGACAGCGAATCATACAGCGTATCACAGTATAGACCAATTCTTTTTACCCCGAGCATGCCAACAACCATCATACCTAAAAGACACTAACGATTTATTCACAAAATCAAACAGTCTATTCAAACCAGATTTCCATGGACGTTTTTTGAAATGGCTTTTTCATACTCTGGAAGAGAGAGAGAGAGAGAGAGAGAGAGAGAGATGGGGTTTAACGTCCACTCGACACAAACTAGGTCATTTTGGGACTAACATATTATGGTTTCATTTTATTTCAATAATTCGCTTGCGCGTAGGGGTCTTTAGCACTGGGAGGAAACCGGAGTGCCCGGAGGAAACCTACGAGGTTGAGAAGGCGCCCCTATCTCCATGCCACATACGCTCACACCAGGCCTCGAAACCACAGCCGCAAGCCAGAGGTAACCGGCCAGCTAGAGGTCGAGGCGCGCCACTCCAGACCACTAGCCAATCCCAACCCCCTTCATACCCTGGACTTAAACACAAGACGTTTTTCAACAATCTTAACAATCATCATCTATCTGTTAAATAAACCGCAAATGTCATACCAGGATAGATTTCCTTGATACTACTGATTCTTAAAACTCAATTATTTTTCAAAGAAACCGATACGTATCAATTATTGTTCAAAAATTCCTTTCTCCTTTCTCCCCGAACATACCTTCTCTGGCAACATAAAACCTCAGATCTCAGGAAATGATATGAAGAAATTCGTAAAATAGGCCTACAGAAAATGTACAGTATTACTAACTCAAACTGTCCTGATTTCAACCTCGTGGGTTTCCTCAGGGGCGGATCCAGGAATTTTTGCAGGAGGGGTCTGATTTCAGTACCTGAATTTATATTGTCGTTAACGTCGTTAAACTAAATCTAAGATGGCGGTTTCAGGACAGCTGTCTAGTCGTTCAGATGGGACGAAAAACCGAGGTCCCGTGTACAACGTTGGTATGCACGTAAAAGATCCCTATAGTTGGTATTCGATAAAGAGTAGGCCGTATAGCGCCGCTGTCGGGGGGGGGGGGGCAAAAGCCGATTATAAAATTTCCTAATGTAAGGACGGTAATAGTCTACATGTTGGTGTGATCAAATCAAGACTTATAACTTAAAAATCGATATTCAAATAGATATTTTTTTTTTTTTTGATGTACGGGCGACAATAAGTTCAGTTTAGTGGAAAATTGACGTATTATAGCAGATATATGAGCAAATTACAAATTTGGTTTGATCAAATTAAGACTAATAACTTTATGTTAGAATTACAAATCGATATTCAAACAGCTTTATAGGCCTATTTTTGTTTTGATGTACGGGCATCAATAAGTTCATTTTAGTGGAAAATTGACGTATTATAGCAGATGAGCAAATTATAAATTTGTCATTAGCACCTGACAATACAACATATTCAGTAAAAGAGAAATAGGTGTAACCTCGAGGTCGTGAACACCTTTAACGTCGTTGAAAGGGGGCTTTTGAATCATTATTAGTATTTACCAGTTGACCGACGACAACCGCTACATAGTGGGAGGGGATTTCCCAGTTGAGAGAAATAACTTCCGGGTCATCTGTCTCTTGGCTGGCCAATCAAATCGCAAGCTGTCACCTTTCATCAAACATGGCTGCGGAAAGTAATTGTAGATGTCTCAACGAGAAAAATTAATTTCATAAATGGGAGTATTTGCCATATAGCAATCATAAAATGGAAGAACTGACAGATAGAGAAAATCTCTTCAAACTATGGATGATTTATAACTCAAAAGTATGTTGAATCATATGGAAATTGTACTGTAGATAGCGATTCCGTCGTTCAATTTTCCTGAGTAAAAATTATTGCCACAGGCATCTCGAGCTCAACAAACATTGTTTACTTCTATACATATGTCAATGTATTCTGTTGGCAAGACTAATATACATACATGTGTATGCCAATAGAACTATTCCATTAATACCTAGTGGATCCCTGAAAAATTAGCAACTTAAATCTAGTTTAGACCTACGTACCTCACACTCTACTGTCTCTAGACACTCTAGTCTAGAAATATTAATGTCATATTTGATTGATTGTAATACAGTGTATAATTATTAAAATAAAACTGAGTTGCTATTATAATAGCCCATTACAGTTAGTGACAGTATTTTGCAAGCAAGACACTTCACACCATCACATATATAATCGTCTATGGGGTACTGATTAGTCTATATTATATTACTGTCTGAGCCATGGAAATAATAAACGGATTTCTTCGATTATGAACAGACTAGGGCCTACTCTACTTTGGTTATTATAAACTTACCTGTGTGTTTGAAATGAACTCCCGTGTACAACTAAATATCCCAACAAATAAAAAAAGTTCCCTCTTGTAAAATTGAACTCCTCACTAACTTTGGCATCGAGAAATAAAAAAATGGAAGCTTATAACATCTTTCACTTATTGGGATATATCATTTTGGTGTGAACTTTTTCTTTTGAATTACATTTGTTTTACTGGCCTCGAATCTCACCCTTGAATATTTTTAATATTTTCTGATGATGAACTTAAGCAGTCCTGCCAATTAAAGTTTAAACTCTGCAATCTGCTGTAGCCGAGGTAACATCCGATGTATTTTACATTTGCCCCGGCAAAATTAATAGCCTAGGTCATTGAATAGGTATATAACGTTTTTTCTATATAAATACCAATAATTATTATCAACAAATCATATAGCGCATCGGTTTTTATTATCGTTAGATAGTTCCATGTCTTTCTATTTCTCTTTGAATACTATTTCTGGTGTATTCAGAATTTTACAATTGTGAAATTCACAAGGCAGTTTATCCATACGATTGTACTCTCAATACTTTACCTATTTTGAAATCCAAGGAGAGTGGAATTTTCCAATGGAATTTCGTAGATCGCGATCATGCCTCAGCTAATCAACACTTTGAATTCTATTACCGGTACCGTAAAAAAAAGGTACCATGTCATATGTGTTATTGTATGCTACACAGATGGTTGAATTTAGAGCTGGAAACTTGCACAAGTTTTTCCCACGGTTTTGCATAATTAACACACAAAACCCAATAATACATGCAATCTGTTGTGCCTTTTCTGACGTGTGATTTTTTTGTTTTAAATACATTTTTATAAAGACGATAAACGATGTTTAAACATCTTAATTTGTTCTTATCAAGAATGTTTCGATTTCGATGAACAAAAAATCAATTTAATCAGGAATATTAAAAATATATATATATAGAAATATATATAATACATACAGGGGAGAAAAGCAATATTATACATGTATTTACGGGTATTTGTATAATCGGTGAATGAAATTAAGTAGACTGACTATCAATTGGTTCAAAATTAATGTCATTGTCTTCAGTTGCTATTTTCTTGCCCAAACTCAAACGACCAAAAAGGCTGTGCGCTGTTTTGATTACAACACACATGGTTGTCCATATTCCTGAAGCAATGGCCCGAGAAATCCCTCTCTCTCTCTGTAGTTGGATTAACTCTAATCAGACGCAACACTGCGCGGAGTATGGTGGTTGTCACTTGTCACCAAGTGTCAACCTTTACCCCTTTCAACATATTACGATGGTTTTGCCCATATGGAATGTTGTGAATGACACAGACGAAAATACAAGCAAAAACACTGACTTTTCAAGAGAGAACCCTTTTTTTCGTTGGAAATATTTAATTGTGCAATAGATTTTATTTAACGGGAGGTGACTTTAAACACATAGGTATGTTTATAATAACCAAAGTAGAGTAGTTTGTTCATAATCGTTGAAACCATGGGTACTCAGACAGTAGTCAAACTGTTGCAGTCTATCATACCACACACATTATTTAGCCATATATATGCCACACCTACATAATTTCCATGTCTCCCAAATTATACACCACATTTTAAATTTGGTCTATTCCTACTGACATATTACTTGATGTTTAGGACTTCCCCTTCAATAAAAGGTCACAACAGGACGCTGTTGTAAATAGTCTATTCATTTTGCAAATATTCTAGGAATTAAATCTATCAACTATCACTTTTTATACGCCCACATTGAAATGTGGTCGTATATTGTCGTCGCCCCCGTCCGTCCGTCCGTCCGTCGGTCCGTCCGTCCGTCCGTCCGTCGGTCCGGCGTCCACAATTGCTTGTGGACGCTCTAGAGGCTAAAGTTAATATCCGATTCACTTTAAATTTATACACAGTGTTTAAGGTCATGAGACGAAGAAGCCTATTGTTTTTCAGCGATTTCCGATAATAACTACCAGAGTTATGGCCCTTGACGACTTCAAAAAATCTTGTGGACGCTCTAGAGGCCAAAGTTAATAACCGATTGATTTTAAATTTATACACAGTGTTTAAGGTCATAAGACGAAGAAGCCTATTGATTTTCAGCGATTTCCGATAATTAGTGCCAGAGTTATGGCCCTTGATCACTTCAAAAAATCTAGTGGACGCTCTAAAAGTCAAAGTTAATATCAGATTGACTTTAAATTTATACACAGTGTTTAAGGTCACAAGACGAAGAAGCTTATTGATTTTCAGCAATTTCCGATAATTAGTGACAGAGTTATGGCCCTTGATCACTTCAAAAAATCTTGTGGACGCTCTAAAAGCCAAAGTTAATATCCGATTGACTTTAAATTTATACACAGTGTTTAAGGTCATAAGACGAAGAAGCCTATAGATTTTCAGCGATTTCCGATAATTAGTGCCAGAGTTATGGCCCTTGATCACTTCAAAAAATCTTGTGGACGCTCTAAAAGCCAAAGTTAATATCCGATTGACTTTAAATTTATACACAGTGTTTAAGTTCATAAGACGAAGAAGCCTATTGATTTTCAGCGATTTCCGATAATTAGTGCCAGAGTTATGGCCCTTGGTCACATCAAAAAATCCTGTGGACACTCTAGAGGCCAAAGTTAATATCCGATTGACTTTAAATTTACACACACTGTTTAAGGTCCTGAGAGGAAGAAGCCTACTAATTTTCATCGATTTCAAATAATGACTTCCAGAGTTATCTTCCTTGATCACTTCAAAAAACCTTGTGGCGCTGTAGATGCCAAACTTATCATCCGATTGACTTCAGATTTATACACAGAGTTTAAGGTGTTGAATCAAACAATTATTTTGATTTTCAATGAATTTTGATAACTGAACAGCTAAATCCATGATATTAAATGTTTCCTATACTAATTGTTAGCTTGGGGCAAAACTTTATAAAAAGCAAACAAATTCTAATGATTTTCAGATAATTACATAATGAGTTGTTACTCAGATTTTAGTGTATTACAAATGTTTCATTACCAAAAAAAAGTAAAAATATGCGACAACCCTTGTTGACTGCCTGGACGATTTAGCTGCTGTGGGCGTATGTTTCGTTGCCTGGCAACCTATCTTTGATAATAAGGTAGGCCTATTATAGTAGGGATGCAAAGAATAGAAAAATTTACAGTAAAAAAAAGTGACCGTATATTAAAACTTTTATCACCATGTAAAGACATAACGTGCTTGATTTTATGAATTGATAACAATATTTGCTTTAATTTTCAAAGTTCTCAAATCTACTGATTACTGGTAATTTATTTAGCCTACTGTACATGTATATCATTTTGGTTTATTTCTTTGTTTAAAGGAGGGTGGGGGTGGATGGCCGAATGGTTAGCATGTCATTGAGTCAACTGGCATGGTTTCAAATTCCCTGGTTGTGCGTGACAAGGAGTAGGGTTGCCTGTCCAATCTCTTTGGTTGTCTCTGGGGCCTCAGATTTCCTCCCACTGCTAAAGACCCTTACGCACAAGCGAATTATTTAAATAAAATTAAACCATATGTTAGGCCCAAAATGACCTAGTTTGTGTTGAGTGGACATTAAACCCATCTCTCTCTCTCTCTCTTTCTCTCTCTCTCTCTTCGATTACACTTCTAAAATTAATATATTCTGACATTTGATTTAAGGTGTCATCAAACTCATGTGATCAGATTATTTGACCTAGTTTGTGTCGAGTGGGCGTTAGACCCTGTTTTTCTCTCTCTCTAATTTCTGTCTGTATATGTAATCAGACAATAATTTTGTCATGCTTTGTAAAGATACCTCAATGAATCTATGAAGGTAATTAGAAAAACTGAACATACAGGCTTGCTATCATTTTTTCACAATAAAGGACCATCAGTAAAGACACTATTGTTATAGGATTGACATATATAGGTATTTTTTGTAAAATAAAGGATGGGTTGGAAATATTATATCAAAAAACATATTTCAATAAATAACACCAAATGAGTGCTGACTGGCATTAGCATCCAGTTGTCAGAAAAACATGATATCAAATTAATTTTAACTGTGAGGTGTTACTGGACTTATCTTACAGGAAGGACATGCTGTCCTGATTAAAAATTAATGGTTGAAATTTACAAATTGAAGTAACATAATGCCATTCTCTTAACACTATAATTATTATTGTTGAAATTAACAGAATATATTGTGCTTCAAATAAATGATAATAATCAACGAAGGACTTTCAAAATAAACCTACAAGTCAACATGTGCACATTTGAAGGGGAGTTCTAATTAGGGTTTCACACTGCGTAGCTTGTGTGAAACACTATTGTTTTTGTTAAAATTATTATTATTATTATTCAGATTCCAATTTGAATAGATCTCAGCAACTACGTGTCGCATCTTTACGATTTCTTCGGTTTTACTGGAAAAGTGGGTGTGACTTAGAGGATAAAGCTATTTTGAATGTTCTGCGACAATGCGAAATGTCCGAAATCACCGAAGTTATCGTTTTTGAAAATATTGCAGTAATTTTAACAATAATCATTGGATTTTAACTTTCGATACATTTTGGCATAGCCTGAGACAGGGCACATAGCTACGCTACTTTCGATTTTTGATTTTCGGCAAATCTTCGAAGATATTCGGTGCCAAATTTCGAAAATTTAAAATTTTACAAAAAACTTTTTTATTTATGAATATTTTTTAGTCGTATTGTGCACAGAATTAAAGAGTCATCTGACTAATGCAAAAATGTTAAAAATTTTTGTCTCAGTAATTTTCCTTGGCCGCCATTGGCTAATTCAGTTTTTCAGTCCTAAATTCATTTTTTATTGTTTGATTTGTATAAAACAAAGTTCATATGCTTCGTTGTCTCAATTGTCATTTTTTTTATTACCAAAAGTGTTATCTGTCGGCACCGGAAGTGGCATAATTTTACCAAAAACTACAATTTTAACAGTTATTTTCCTTCTTCGAAAACAAATATTATTTTTTTGAAAAATTATTTGACTCAAAGCGTGTGCCCTTTCAAGGCGCAAAAAATGTCGGAAGCAGTTTTTTTAATTTCGATTTCATTTTCGAGCAAATTCGATTAAGAGGCTAAAAATGGTGTAAAATTGACCTATTTACAACCCATTCAGGCTTTTCAGATTTTACAATATTTCTTCGTAACTTTTGTAAACTTGTAGCTATAATCCATACGAAGAAAATGTATGTTAAAATTAGTTTGTAATATAAGCAGTTACCAAGAAATGGGCAGTTCTGTACAAGTCACTGTTTTCGTTATTTTGCCTGTAAAATAGTCAATTATTATTGGATTTTTATAAAATTGACATCATTTGATTCAAAAAGCATGTAGCTTCATATCAAGTTGATTACAATTTAAAATTGACATCGGAAGTGGCGTCATTTTGTCAAAAACTGCATTTTAAACTTTTTAAATCAATGTTTCATTCAACCAAGAATTATTTAATATGTATTGTATTAATAATTTTAACCTTTGGTTTAAATTCACATATAAACACAACTCATATGTTCATATAGATATCATCAAATTGTTTCTAACTTTTTCGGTTGCCGAGAAATAGACTGTTTTCTACAGGTCACTTTTGAAGGTTTTGGGGCCATAAAAGTGTCAATTATTATTCGAATTTCATAAACTTTACACCATGTTATACCTAATGCCATTTAGGATTTTATACAAGTGATTTAAGATTTTCATTATCACCGGAAGTAACGTCATTTTGGCAAAAACTGTATTTTTAGCCTTCAAAACAGATATTTTATTCAAATGAGTCTGTTTTGAAATCTTTTTCAAATGAACCCATACGATCATACAGATACCATAAAATGGTTCCTAACTTGTACGGTTGCAGAGAAATAGCCGATTTTCTACAAGTCACTTTTCAAGTTTTTTGGTCTTTAAAAGTGGCAATTATTATTCGATTTACAAATTTTTTTTCACTATATGATATCTATGCCATTTCTGATTTCATAAAACTAATTGAACATTTTCATTAACACCGGAAATAATGTAATTTTGTCAAGATCATTTACAAGTAACAAATGTATAAAATGAATTGATATTGCTGGATATGGTTGATTCTGCATCCATTTTATTTGATGTGAGCAATGTTTATTTGGAAACCTGTTTAGTGGTTTCGTTGGTACCGGAAGTAACATATGTTCAAGGGTAACTTGGCACCGGAAGTGATATGTTCAAGGGTAACGTGGCACCAGTGAAACCCGTCATTCCTGCATGCAGGTCTAGTTATCACTATTATGATGACTTTCAAAAAATGAGTCAGGTAAGTTGAACACTGTTGAGTCGTTAATGTTTTGAAGTGTATAAAGCAGACATCTTCATATCCATTTAAACAGACATTTTTCATTTTCTTGGGTGAGTAAAAATAATTAGGAGTTATCTTTCCAACTTAATGTATACATTCGACTTGTAGTTCTTATTATCTTTATTAAGAACATATCCAGGGTAGCAAAGGCTTTCATTCGATCCGTTTTAAAGTAGCTAAGTCTGTAACTCAATATCATCGAAAGTCTTCGATGTTAAAAACACAAATTATTTGTCAATTTAAATCAACATTGATGGTGTGGTCTTACCAGGAAAAGATGGGCTTCTGATATCCAATATTTAAGACGGAATAATTTTTTTGCCTGGTACACGAATCGTGTACCATTCGGCGTTTCAGACTCCTTTTCAGCTAGGAACCCAAAGAACAAGGCTAGGTATGCTCCACATTACATCTCAAACGGTGAGCATGCGCAATAAATACTACGTAGACTGGAATAACCAGACGCTATAAATATATTGTGATTCAATTGAGATTTCTGGTGTACTTCGCCAAACATAACTGGTTTGATGTTAGAGTAAAAACAGAAACGATTGAATGTAAATCAGTTTATGTACATTCATATTATATTATTATATGGCTTGCGACCCATTTGTGTCAATTTCTAGGCCCCAAATATTAGCGATTTAGCTCCTTTACGGCTATAGCTGGATCAAATATGTTGGTGTAAGCATAGATTTTGAGTAAATATGCCCATCTCTTAGAAATTATTGTTCTGCGCCGACTGGGCTAAGTACGAAGGGCAGATACAACTTATTCATGAATTATGTACATGTAATAGCTAAATCTGTCTATTGCAGGTTTTTGTTCTGTCGTCAAATGTAATGAAAATTATCATTTAAACATCCATTAACATGATTAGCCTATAACGAACTTCCTGGGTCATCGAACAGCATTTAAGTAGATTAAAACACTGGTACCCTTAGGAGTTTAATGATAAAATAACGTACCACTGCTACAATAATTATTTACACTAAATTGTGTCAAAACATCAAATACCCATCACATAATTCAGTAATTGATCTAGATATACAATATACTTGCTTGTTGTGTGCTATTATTGCTGTAGGGTACTTAACTTTTTTTTTTATATAGAGTGATTTGTTACTCTAGCAATTATCTAAATCATTAATGAAAGTCAGTTTGAGAATTTATGTTTTCCAAAGTCAATTCTGTAACAAAATGTGTCCATCCAGTAACAGTTACAGGACTGATAATTAACAAACACTAAATTGTTGCTTGAATAATGAATTCTCCTACTGTGGTGTCGATTTCTTTCATCTAGGCATGGTCATTCAAATTTATACTTGCGGAGATCACTATAAATAAAGTTGTCGAAAGGTTGTTACTGGAAATATGCTTTTAAAAAATACTCAAAGATTTTAGTTACCAAATCTGTTTTTTTCTGGATTATATGTTATCTGGGCAGATCCTAGAAGACATGGTACTAACACAAGAAATTACACCATTCAACAACAAAGGACCCATTATTATTTTATGGTTTAATACTCTGTTACACAGGCTGGACATAATTTCTAGGAACAGAAACTTTTTCAAAAACAAAGTTGAAATGAATTAATTTTTAACTATTATTAGTATTATGAGATACGTAATTGTTTTTTTGAAAGAAGAGTTGACTTTGATATTAATTCATTGTTGTTGTTGGCAAAAATACTGCGTGATTAATCTTGTGAAATATATAAAAAACAAACGCATATCTTTTCAAAAAGTGCAAAGGGACATCATGTTTGGGCATTTTTTTGAGCACTAAATCAAATATTTTGGGTGTATTTATATGTATCTGTAATTATTTTTTGATTTAATATAATCAAATACCTTATAATTTTTTTATTGTATACCTAAAATGATGTGTTTTTCAGTTAGTTTTTAAAAAAATGCATAAAAAAAGGAATTTCTGCCTGATTTTCATAATGACCCATATATAGTTTAAGTCTGGGGCTTCAAGATAAAAAAAACATTTCGACTTCCATCCATATTTGATAAACTTTTATTCTGTCGGACCTGTTTTTCACATGCCCACCATCTTATCAACCAACAGGCATTATAATGATATGTATAAATGTAGTAGCAATTAGTTTAACAAATTTTTACTTCTCTTATTACAGAAGGAAAGAGTTGCTTTGGATAAATTTCTTCAGTTCTTTATTAAGACACATAAAGAATTTATAGACATTCAGTTTAATCACCTGAATGAAGGGTAGGTTAATTGGATAATCATATAATGAGATTTTTCTGTGTGTACCCTTCTAGTGTATGTTTGGTGAAGTTTTTATAAGTATCAAAAATTTGATGATGTAGACATTAAAATATACATGTATTACCATCTTCTTACTATTGATGCTGAGAGAAGTAAAACCATGTCTTGATATTGTCTACAGACTCTGTTTGGCGTTTCCATTTTTCGGAAGATATCAATTTTCCCCAACTTAAGCTAAAATCTACCCAAATTGATCATTTCATTTAATTAAGAAAACAAAATCAAAATATCAACAGTAGGTAATCTCCTTGCTTAGATTCATTTGGATTAAAAATAGGCAGATCTGATGGTTAAGCGAAACCCATACATGTAGGAGTGTAGGAGCACTGGTTTGTCTTGACCATATGTTCACATTTTCAATTATCATATAACTTTGTAATAATTAACTTTTTGTAGGTTTTGTGAAGAAGGACCACATCTAACATTATTACCAGATGGGATATTAGAGGTATTAGGTAATCAACTGGTTGCTAGTAAACAAGAAATTACATCTAGTTTTACGGAAGAAAAGCTAAAATTTACAGAATCTCTACTTGAGTGTCTGATTGTTATATGCAGGTTGGTTGTCATTGAGTTGCACACGAATGTTATTGTCATATCTCAGCAATGCTCTCTAGCTGGGTCTCTAACTCAATATCATCCAAAATCTTCAGCTTTGAGGGCACGAATTATTTGTCAATTTGAATCAACATTGATGCTGTGATCTTACCGGAAAAGGATGCGCTTCCGATATCTAATATTTAAGACAAAATAAACATTTTACCATTGGTACATGAATCGTGTACTATAACTATAATGCGTTTCAGCCCCAGTTCTAACAAAAGACTTGGGGGAACGAGGCTAGGCACATTGCACTAAATCAAACAGTGTATGTAGACTGGAATAACTAGACGCTAGAAATTTGCATTGGATTGAGACTACTTGCTTACTTCGTGGAACATAACTGATTTGAAATTAGAGTAAAAACGGAACCATTGAATGTAAATCGGTTTATATACATTCATATTACAATAATATATGCGTTGGGACCCATTTCTGTCAATTTCTAGGTCCCAAATATTAGCGATTTAGCTCTTTTAATAACATAGTATTGTGATGTTCATTTTAAGCAGCTAAATCTCTGTTCTTTGGAACCAAAAATAGACGAAGCCTGATCAAAAACATATTATATTAAACTTATTTACATTCAATTTTTTAAACTTTTTTTGTTATTTCCTATCTGTTTTGTTCATGTCTGGTTAGCCCCAATCTAATTAAAATATAGATCTATATTTCGTTTCATTTTTTTATACTTTCGATGGCCTACACTCATGTAGATCTAACAAGTTATAGTGGGAGCTCACGTTCTATGACGTCAGGTATCAAGCACAGGACATTTGACCCGATAACGTCAGTCATTCGATTAACCAATTAACAACTGCCATGCTTTTTAAAATCTACTTTTGTTTTGTTTTGATTTCTATCTGCTGGTAATATTTACCCACAGTTCCACGCATGAAAAGGTCAAACGGTCGATTCGACAGACCATTTGATTGGCTGACCCCTCATTTCAGGCAGAACATGACTTAAATAACAAGTCTTCCAGATCCAAGAGTAGTAAAGACAAGTAAAAACGAAATTTTTAACTATAAAAGACGAAACGAAATTGGATCTGTGTTTTAATCAGATTGGGTTAGCCCAGTCTACATGGGAAGTACAGTGTGACTTTCACTTCAGCACTGACGTATATAGCCTCTTTTATCAAGGTGCTTCACTACAATTATTCTTGAGAGCATAGAGTACATGCTGGTGTGTAGGCTACTGGTTTTGAAATTGTTCACAGTGTCTTAGATATTGGAAATCAGTAATCCATATTTTTAACGTAAGATAATAAGATCACTGTTTATTGAAATAAACCAATAATTTGTGTGTTGTAGATTCTAGATTATGTTGAGATAGAGCTTATGTTTCCCCCATTCAAATTATACTGATGATCAAGAAAATTATGAGGAAAAAAGGTGCAAGAAAACAGCTCTTCGGTCATAATTTTCTCTTAATGTGATATTTGATAATAAATTAAATTATTTGTTATTATTTGTTACAGGAACTATGATAATGTACCATTAGTAGCATCATGTGAGTTTGTGTCTAATACAGTAGCAATAGCTGCCTCTGTAATTGAACAGGTTTGTATGACATCAGGTCACCTAAATTCTAAAAATTCATACACCGACCTGTGGGTTATGTTTGTGTGTTGTGGGATTCTCCTCCACTTACTATTAGAATAATGTATCTTACAGAATCGTTTGTTAGATTAACAACTAACGAAAATAAAATAAATTACTATGCAGCAGTGTTGACAGATTTAAACGTAAAGATTATACGATCTGTGTTACTTTTCATCCGTTTCTGAAGCCGTCAATTAAAATTGAACAATGTAGACAGACGTCCTCATGATGACCATTCTGTAACGTGCAAACAAGGATTCTGTTTCTGCTGTATGTTTGACGTCTTCATAATGACCATACTGTAAGATGCAAATTATGTTCTTGTTTCTGCTATATATTTATTGCGTAAGTCTGAAAGACAAAAATAATTACTATTGCCTCATAGGCTCCCATGTTTTCAGATATTTACTATAATAACGATATATGGTGTTTGTACCCTGTCACATGACTTTCGGCTTGGGAAAAAACCCATTTTGATACAATCATTTTTGATTTTCTTTTACAGATATGTGGAGATGAAAATGATGAGTTTTGTTGTTCATCATCTCTATTCTCATCATTTATTCAACATGTCATTCATTTATTAGAGTGCCTTTATGATCCATATTTTATATGGAGAAAAAGATTGAGAGGGTAGGTATATTAATAAATATAAGAAAGAGAAATATGAATTCATAGCAAGTCCAAGACAACCATTGTACATGCAACAGTACTACAACAAGGGTGCAGGGATCAGCAAAAGGAGATGCCCATGGCATCAGCTCTTAGAATCTATCAATTAGTCATTGAAGTAAACGGGAAACTTAGGTTTACTTTACGCTACACCTAGTATCTTTATTGGATCATATATGTACGTATGAATGATATATTGATATAGGTCCTAATTACTCATTTCAAATGATTATTATTATTTGATATATTTGTAGATGGAAAGTAGATAAAACAAGACAAAGATTTAAACCAGCATGTTTACATAATGAAGTTGTACCCTTCTTTCATGGTTGGTATTGATATACATGTATAGACTTTTAACAAAACTGTATCTGATATATATTGCAGATCTTTTTCCTGCCCTCAAATATAAATTAGTATTTCGACTATCTGCCAACGACAACAAATACTGGCAGGCCAGTTGTCAGCCATATTATAATAACAAACGAAATCAAGCAGTAGTCCAGCTGCTGGTTGTCCTGCCAGTTATTGTATTGTAGACTGTTTTTGATTAGACATATAAATTATTGTATTGTAGACTATTTTCAACAAGACATAAACATTGTTGTAGACTGTTTTCAAAAAAGACATACAAATTATTTTATTGTAGACTGTTTTCAACAAGAAAAACTAGTAACTGGTATTCAACTACAGTTGCTACATCTATTTGGTGCCATAATATCAGGAGCACAGGTAAGTTGAATCAATTTTATTAGGAATGCACAATTATGAGTACAAACCATTTTGTCTTAAAATGACTCGACATACATATATCAATCCTACTATTATGTACTGGGGGGGGGGGGGTGTAACGAACCAGCAGCATGACTATAATAGCCACCCACTGACAATGACTAACAGCTTCCCTGTTATTTAAGTCTCTTCAAAATATACACCATTGTTTGCAAATAATATAAAGCCATGGTTCAAACAAACCAGTCCCACATATAATCTTTGCTAAAATATACCTCATTTTAATTCTATAGAATTCAAGTTATAAGATTATGTTTTATTGATATTTTATTAATTAAATGTTATATATCAATTTAAGAACATTTAAGCATTGATTAAGCCACAAAATATAGATGTTTTCGAAATGCAAATGACTTCTTTGCACTGTTGAAACTGTTTTAATACTAGATAATGGACTATAAAAAATTTATGATCTATTAATTAAGTATCCTATTAGTATAATTAGAAGTGGACACCCTGTTGTTACATGTACAGTGGATGGTTACAAATCATGTTATTTTTTGCATTATTTATATTTGCAGCATAATGCATTAAAAGCTATAACACCAGCAACATTAGATGTTTTATTGAAAGTTTTGTCAAGTAATAGAAAAATTGGACCAACTAATACACACAGAGAAGAAATATCTACTCTAAAAGACCTAGTGCTCAAATGTATTGTACGAGTAGTTCATGTTATACATTGTTGTACTCCAGATCAAGTAGGTCACACTACTTTTAGACTTATATAAATTGTGATTTTTACAAGTCCACGTACATATATACTGTGTCATTTATTTCTGTCATCCATCAGGTTGTCAATAATTGTGTATTGGGTGATATAAAAATTCCATGTCAAAATGAATAAACTTTTACTTTCTAAATGCAAAATTAATTTCCCCATATATTTGTGATTGTGAATGCAATACAGGAAAAAAAGTTCTTATTTGAAGTTTTAAAAATTTTTTCGGATTGTTTAAAAGCTTCTTGTTTTATATGGCCTCGTATGTCGTGGGCATTTATTGTCGTCGGCCCTGTCTGTCCGTTCACATTTTGTTTGTGGACACTCTGCAGGTCACAGCTTTTATCTGATTATGGCCAAATTTAACATATAGGTTTATATTCCAAAGATTTCTTTTCCTTTTGATAAATTCCTAGATTATGGCTCCTGATTGTACGAAAAAACATATTTTTAGCTTGTTCTATGTCCATCTCTTGATAATGTGGGTGTATCTTGCTTGGCAACCGGTTATTCTTTCACCAGTATGAGTAATGAAGCTCATTTGAGATTTTATTTCATCACTGCATGTATTATATTTGTGGAAATGTGATTATTTGATTTATCAAAATGTAACACAAATGTAGCATTGAGATCAAATTTGTTGATATATTCCAATCCAGAATAAATGTTTATACAACATAACCCAACAGATACATCTAACTTTATTTTATTTACTACAGCGCCAGATAGAAGTCAGTGAAGTTATGCAAGGCTATATGAATGTTTTACAAAAACTAGAATTAGAGGAATCAGATAATGGCGATCAAGACACACATTTGCAGTTAACAATGATCTGTGAGTACTTTTTGTCCCCCGCATTAATACCTTGAATTAGTTCGATAATGAACATTTTCTGCTCAGGGTAAGCAGGGCGATAAGCATTTGAACACAATAACTCTCCTTCTAATTGAATTAAAATGTTCAAACTCGGTGTATGTGTTTATTAGGTCAATGCCTTGATGGAGTTACAAGTTGAGCATTTTCTGCTTAGGCTAAGCTGAGATAAGCAATTTGATTGGTTGATGCTTTGGGACACAATAACTTTAGTTCTAATTAAGTGAGGGTGATGAAGCTTGGTGTACAGTTTCATTACATCAATACTTTGACTAATTTCAATAATGAACATTTTCTGCTCAGAGTAAGCAGAGCGATATTTGATTGACAGAAACTTTGGAACACAATAACTCTCCTAACTGAGCTAGAAAGTTCAAACTTGGTGTTGGCATTCATTAGGTTAATGCCTTGATGGAGTTCGATGATGAACATTTTCTACTTACAGTTGTATTACAAAACATTTCATATTAATGTGGTCATGTTTTGTATTACAGCATCTGTTAATGAAATGTTATCTTGTTTTCTATTACAACAACCGTTGATGAAATGTCATAATGTATTGTATTGCAACAACTGTTGTTGAAATGTTATCATGTTTTGTATTACTAATGTCATCATGTGTCGTATTACAACAACTGTTGATTAAATGTTATCATGTTTTGTATTACAACAACTGTCGATGAAATGTTATCATGTTTTGTATTACAGCAACTGTTGATGAAATGTTGTCTTGTAATGATAAAGGAGCACTACAGGTTTTACTTGTCAGTGGTGGAACTTTTAACTCTTTTGTTTCCTTGCTACAGAAAACATCTGTAAGAAATTAATGTTATTCATTGAACTTAATAGATTATTATACATGTATATGGCTCTTTGGTAGAACTGGGCGATATCCCTGGAAACAAATATCACAATTATTATAAAATATTGTGGTATAATCACTGTTACGTGATATTTTATGAAATGTCAATTTCAGTTTATCACCTTTTATTTTTTAACTGTAAATTAACATGCATAAAAAGTTGGACATACCCCCTGACAATACCCTATTTACAAACAAAATGTAATGATAATAGATCAATTGAAGACTTGCTAAAAGTGTTGGTCTGTATTGTTGTTTATTACAATTTGAGCTGTCAGTACATTAATTATGATATTTGATTTAAAGGGGAATTATATAGGATTAGACATAGTGCTGACAGTTCTTACTATTGTAGTTAAAAATTAGATAATGAAAAGGGAATATGTTGAGAATTTCAGTCAAATTACTTTATTCTGTGCCGAATTATCACTGTTACAGTAACAATGTATCCTCAATATTTTTTGTTATGATAACAAACAAAGTCTCAACTATCTATTTTTACGATAGATCATTAACCTCAAAATTGTATTTATCATCTAATCTGTATGAAATTTATATGTATCATTAGTGACACGAAGAACCCTATTGCATTTCAACATTTTCTGTCAGTTACACATCTAGAGTTATGGTTCTTACTTTGTTGAACCTTGTGAAGGTTCAAATGACACAAGTTATCATCCAATCTATATGAAATTTATATGCATTATTTGAATTAGTAAAACGAAAAAGCCTATCAAATTTGAACAAAATTTATGAATTACAAGGCTCTTTTTTCAGTTTGTAGAACCTTGTGAACTATCAAATGACAAAAATTATAATCGTATCGTGTAAATTTCCCCAATTACCTATAAAAGAATAAATATGTGACAGCCCTTGTCGACCACTCTGAAGATTTAGCTGTTATGGGCATATGTTTTGTTGCCTGGCAATCTATCTTTATTTCTGTGACTGTATTATATTTAAAAACAGAAAAATTGCACAGCTCTACTCTTCTTTACTTCCGTTAATTAATCAGTTATTTTTTATTGATTATATGTATGTGTAAAAAAATGTTAATACATCATTGTTCACAATGACATATATACAGATATTAAAAAAAAAACAGTGGTTAATTGTTAAAAGGAAGCCTCCTACTTCACAGGACACTGTTTATAAATGTGGCTTTTATTTAGGTATGTAGATCAAAAGCTATAAAATGTAGCCATATATCGCAATGTCTAAAATTTTCACATCAAGTTTTTAACTATTATAGTGATAACTGACAGCTCTTTAATCTCCAGTAATATATCATTAAATGTAGCTGATTAAATGTCTTTATTTCTATCTTATTTTTTAGTTAACGGGGAGTGTTGCTCAGTCATTAGCTATTTCTGTGATAAAAGTTATACAGACAATATTAGCTGGTTCTAATAATGCCAAGGTAAGATTTTGACATTCTTTAAATTTTCTATATAAAAAGACGATTTCATTGTTGTAGAACTTTAAGAGCAGGTAGTTGTTGCAAACATGAATATTCACAAGATATGTATATATATCATGAATAATAATGAGTGCCCAACGGTGGACTTAATTTTTCAAGTGGAGGGTACAGTTATCTTCTGTAAATCAATAAATGAAATGGGGTTTATGTCCTACTGCACCAGCTGGACTAATGCAGGATATGCACTATATAAATGTTGTTTTATTAGTATTATAATATAAGCACTCCAAACTAGTCATTGTATTAATGGGTGTGTTTTATTAACATGCTGCTTATTGGTACGTTCATATTTTGCGTTCGCTGTGTGTGTGTGTGTGTGTGAGAGTCTGTGGGTCGCCTACAGGGCGCAATTCTTCCTGGATTTTCTACAAACTTTGTATAATTATTCTTTATACCCTAAGGGTGATCACTATTGTTTTGGGTACATGCCCGACCACCGGGGGCAGAACCACACCCATTTCTTCTATTTGTTTGTTTGTCAACTACAGGCCACATTTCTTAACCTTTCATTTTGAAACTTTGCATACTTATTCTTTGTACCCTAAGGAACATCCTTATTGTTTGGGGGGCATGCCCAACCGCCAGCCTTTTGTTTGTGGACTCTCTACAGGTCACAATTCTTATCCGATTTTGACGAAACTTGAAATATAGGTTTATCCCCAAAAGATCTCGGCTGCTTTCGATATTGGCATGTATCGGATCAAAAATCACGTTTTTATACGCCCACATTTTCATGTGGACGTATTATGTCGTCGCCCCTGTCCGTCCGGACGTCCGTCCGTCCGTCCGTCCGTCCGTCCGGACGTCCGTCCGTCCGTCCACAATTTGTTTGTGGACTCTCTACAGGTCACAATTCTTATCCGATTTTGACGAAACTTGAAATATAGGTTTATTCCCAAACGATCTCGGCTGCTTTCGATATTGGCATGTATCGGATCAAAACTTCATGGATTATGGCCCCTGATTGTACGAAAAATCACGTTTTTAGCTTGTGGACCCTATAGAGGTCACAATTTTGAACCGATTTTGATGAAACTTGACATGCATGTTTGTAACCCAAAGATCTTGGTTCCTTTCGATATTTGCGGCTATCGGAATGTAATTTCCTGGATTATGGCCCCTGATTGTCCGAAAAATCACCCTTTTTAGCTTGTGGTCCCTCTGGAGGTCACAATTATTATTCGATTTAAAAAACCGTTTGATTATATCACCGTTACACCCTAAGGAAGGTTGAGTTCGAATTTCGGGAAAATCGGACGAAAATTGCCATACAAAATGGCCGCCGTTTGTACGCGAAGACAGTTAAAAAATGGTATATCAAGGTTGTGGACCCTGTGGAGGTCACAATTTTGATTCGATTTTGATGAAACTTGAAATTCATGGTTATAACCCAAAGATCTTGCTTCCTTTCGATATTTGCGCATATCGGATCGTAACTTCCTGAATTATGGCCCCTGATTATACGAAAAATCGCCTTTATTTTAGCTTGGAGGTCACAATTATTATTCGATTTAAAAAACCGTTTGATTATATCACCGTTACACCCTAAGGAAGGTTGAGTTCGAATTTCGGGAAAATCGGACGAAAATTGCCATTCAAAATGGCCGCCGTTTGTACGCGAATACTGTTAAAAAATGGTATATCAAGGTTGTGGACCCTGTGGAGGTCACAATTTTGATTCGATTTTGATGAAACTTGAAATTCATGGTTATAACCCAAAGATCTTGCTTCCTTTCGATATTTGCGCATATCGGATCGTAACTTCCTGAATTATGGCCCCTGATTATACGAAAAATCGCCTTTATTTTAGCTTGGAGGTCACAATTATTATTCGATTTAAAAAACCGTTTGATTATATCACCGTTACACCCTAAGGAAGGTTGAGTTCGAATTTCGGGAAAATCGGACGAAAATTGCCATACAAAATGGCCACCGTTTGTACGCGAATACTGTTAAAAAATGGTATATCAAGGTTGTGGACCCTGTGGAGGTCACAATTTTGATTCGATTTTGATGAAACTTGAAATTCATGGTTATAACCCAAAGATCTTGCTTCCTTTCGATATTTGCGCATATCGGATTGTAACTTCCTGAATTATGGCCCCTGATTATAAGCAAAATCGCCTTTTTTTTAGCTTGGAGGTCACAATTATTATCTGATTTAAAAAAACGTTTGATTATATTACCGTTACACCGTAAGGAAGGTTGAGTTCGAATTTCGGGAAAATCAGACCAAAATTGCCATACAAAATGGCCGCCGTTTGTACTCAAATACTGTTAAAAAATGGTATATCAAGGTTGTGGACCCTGTTAAGGTCACAATTTTAATTCGATTTTGATCAAACTTGAAATTCATGGTTATAACCCAAAGATCTTGGTTCTTTTCGATATTTGCGCATATCGGATCGTAACTTCCTGAATTATGGCCCCTGGTTATACGCAAAATCCCCCTTTCTTTAGCTTGTGGTCCCTCTGGAGGTCACAATTATTATCCAATTTAAAAAAACGTTTGATTATATCACCGTTACACTGTAAGGAAGGTTGAGTTTGAATTTCGGGAAAATCGGACCAAAATTGACAGACAAAATGGCCGCCGTTTGTACGCGAATACTGTTAAAAAAAATGGTATATCATGGTTGTGGACCCTGTATAGGTCACAATTTTAATTTGATTTTGATTAGGAAGGTTGAGTTCTAATTTCGTGAAAATCATACAAAAATTGCCGGACGAAATGGTCGCCGTTTGTACGCGAATAGTATAAAAATATGGTATATCATGGTTGTGGACTCTCTACAGGTCACAATTCTTATCCGATTTTAATGAAAAGTCACATTTCTAGGTTGTGTACCGTCAAACCATAATCATTGTCGGTTTCGAATTTCATGAATATCAGACTGGAACTGACCAACTAAATGGCTACTCCCAATACAATATGAAATACAGGACTTAAAGATGTAGGAAAAATCACTTTTGGTATTGCTTGTTCTCTATCCATCTCTCGAAAATGTGGGCGTATCCTGCCTGGCAGTGCCAGCCTATCTTTAGCTTGTGGACCCTATAGAGGTCACAATTTTGAACGGATTTTGATGAAACTTGACATGCATGTTTGTAACCCAAAGATCTTGGTTCCTTTCGATATTTGCGGCTATCGGAATGTAATTTCCTGAATTATGGCCCCTGATTGTACGAAAAATCACCCTTTTTAGCTTGTGGTCCCTCTGGAGGTCACAATTATTATCCGATTTAAAAAACCGTTTGATTATATCACCGTTACACCCTAAGGAAGGCAGAGTTTGCATTTCGGGAAAATCGGACCAAAATTGCCATACAAAATCTTGGTTCCTTTCGATATTTGCGGCTATCGGAATGTAATTTCCTGAATTATGGCCCCTGATTGTACGAAAAATCACCCTTTTTAGCTTGTGGTCCCTCTGGAGGTCACAATTATTATCCGATTTAAAAAACCGTTTGATTATATCACCGTTACACCCTAAGGAAGGCAGAGTTTGCATTTCGGGAAAATCGGACCAAAATTGCCATACAAAATGGCCGCCGTTTGTACGCGAATACTGTTAAAAAATGGTATATCAAGGTTGTGGACCCTGTGGAGGTCACAATTTTAATTTGATTTTGATGAAACTTGAAATTCATGGTTATAACCCAACGATCTTGGTTCCTTTCGATATTTGCGCATATCGGATCGTAACTTCCTGAATTATGGCCCCTGATTATACGCAAAATCTCCTTTTTATACGCCCACATTTTCATGTGGACGTATTATGTCGTCGCCCCTGTCCGTCCGGACGTCCGTCAGTCCACAATTTGTTTGTGGACTCTCTACAGGTCACAATTCTTATCCGATTTTGACGAAACTTGAAATATAGGTTTATCCCCAAAAGATCTCGGCTGCTTTCGATATTGGCATGTATCGGATCAAAACTTCATGGATTATGGCCCCTGATTGTACGAAAAATCACGTTTTTAGCTTGTGGACCCTATAGAGGTCACAATTTTGAACCGATTTTGATGAAAATTGACATGCATGTTTGTAACCCAAAGATCTTGGTTCCTTTCGATATTTGCGGCTATCGGAATGTAATTTCCTGAATTATGGCCCCTGATTGTCTGAAAAATCACCCTTTTTAGCTTGTGGTCCCTCTGGAGGTCACAATTATTATTCGATTTAAAAAACCGTTTGACTATATCACCGTTACACCCTAAGGACGGCTGAGATCGAATTTCGGGAAAATCGGACGAAAATTGTCATACAAAATGGCCGCCGTTTGTACGCGAATACTGTTAAAAAATGGTATATCAAGGTTGTGGACCCTGTGGAGGTCACAATTTTGATTCGATTTTGATGAAACTTGAAATTCATGGTTATAACCCAAAGATCTTGCTTCCTTTCGATATTTGCGCATATCGGATCGTAACTTCCTGAATTATGGCCCCTGATTATACGCAAAATCGCCTTTTTTTTAGCTTAGAGGTCACAATTATTATTCGATTTAAAAAAACGTTTGATTATATCACCGTTACACCCTAAGAAAGGTGGAGTTCGAATTTCGGGAAAATCGGACGAAAATTGCCATACAAAATGGCCGCCGTTTGTACGCGAATACTGTTAAAAAATGGTATATCAAGGTTGTGGACCCTGTGGAGGTCACAATTTTGATTTGATTTTGATGAAACTTGAAATTCATTGTTATAACCAGGGTTCTTAATCCATTTTGAAATGAACCGGCCAAGGGTAAGCCTAACGGTCTAGCCTAACGGATAGTCGTATTTTCAACAACAGACATGTTGGTTTATGCATACTTTATTCACGTTAATAATTGTTGTAATTGCATACTTGTATTCATACATCGATAATAATATCGAAATTTATAGTCAAATTTCAGCAACTTGCATAATGCATATTCCTACTTTCGCTTTCATCCAACCAAACGGAAGTTATAATTTAGTAAAAAGAAAAACTACCAGTAAATATAAATACGTTTTTTTTACAATTGTATTATTGTGATCACTTGTCAATATATAAAAATAAAAAGAATGTAAGCACATATCAATAATAATAAATTAGCACAAATTAGTTTCTGTGTATAGTCGGAACTCGGAAATATGCCGACGTGCGAAAAGTCACGTGGCCTATTACCGTGATAGGCTATTACTTGACATAATAATTATATACGGGTCAGTAGGTTATTACCAGATTTACTCAACGCTAACATAATAATAATAATCATTACTATACGAGATCAGTAGGTTATTACGTGACTTAAAAAAGGAGACTAAATTAAGAACTTACGACTACGAGACAAAACATTTTCTGTGAAATTTTGTCAAACGAAAGCCATTTGAAAGTAGTTAACCATTCGGTATTAAAATATCTCCCGGTCTTCGATTTTGGTTGACCTATATTGGACGTGGGAGTTTGTCCGACTTTTGGAACTTCCAATGACGACGTGCATGCTTGAAGTTCAAGGTCAATGCAGCCATCACTATCGTCGGCTAAAACTCGCTTACGTTTTCTATTGTCATTCTGTGAGGTGTTCAAGTAGCCTACTTCAACATTGTGTTAGATAGAAATGAGTGAACCGACATTGGATTATATACATTATTTTACTTGATTGACTCAACTAATTAAGTTGTTTATTTAGGAAATAAGCCGATACGGATTGAAGCTGAAGGTATTCATATTGTATTGACTGATTCTTTGATGGGTTTCTTAATTGACGAGTAATAATTAACTCTTTGTTATCGGCCGAAAGTTGATTGATTAATGATACCATAGTGGCCGGTTCATTGTTTTACAAACCGGCTAGATTAAAGATCAATCGGCTAAAGCCGACAAAAAACAGCCGATTAAGATCCGTGGTTATAACCCAAAGATCTTGCTTCCTTTCGATATTTGCGCATATCGGATCGTAACTTCCTGAATTATGGCCCCTGATTATACGCAAAATCGCCTTTTTTTTAACTTGGAGGTCACAATTATTATCCGATTTAAAAAAACGTTTGATTATATTACCGTTACACCGTAAGGAAGGTTGAGTTCGAATTTCGGGAAAATCAGACCAAAATTGCCATACAAAATGGCCGCCGTTTGTACGCGAATACTGTTAAAAAATGGTATATCAAGGTTGTGGACCCTGTAAAGGTCACAATTTTAATTCGATTTTGATGAAACTTGAAATTCATGGTTATAACCCAAAGATCTTGGTTCTTTTCGATATTTGCGCATATCGGATCGTAACTTCCTGAATTATGGCCCCTGGTTATACACAAAATCCCCCTTTCTTTAGCTTGTGGTCCCTCTGGAGGTCACAATTATTATCCAATTTAAAAAAACGTTTGATTATATCACCGTTACACTGTAAGGAAGGTTGAGTTTGAATTTCGGGAAAATCGGACCAAAATTGACAGACAAAATGGCCGCCGTTTGTACGCGAATACTGTTAAAAAAAATGATATATCATGGTTGTGGACCCTGTATAGGTCACAATTTTAATTCGATTTTGATGAGGAAGGTTGAGTTTTAATTTCGTGAAAATCGTACCAAAATTGCCGGACGAAATGGTCGCCGTTTGTACACGAATAGTGTAAAAATATGGTATATCATGGTTGTGGACTCTCTACAGGTCACAATTCTTATCCGATTTTGATGAAAAGTCACATTTCTAGGTTGTGTACCGTCACACAATAATCATTGTCGGTTTCGAATTTTATTAATATCAGACTGGAACTGACCAACTAAATGGCTGCTCCCAATACAGTATGAAATACAGGACTTAAAGATGTAGGAAAAATCACTTTCGGTATTGCTTGTTCTCTGTCCATCTCTCGAAAATGTGGGCGTATCCTGCCTGGCAGTGCCAGCCTATCTTTTTTTACCTTGTGGTTCCTCTAGAGGTCAAAATTATTATCCGATTTAAAAAAACGTTTGATTATATTACTGTTACACCGTAAGGAAGGTTGAGTTCGAATTTCGGGAAATCGGACCAAAATTGCCATACAAAATGGCCGCAGTTTGTACGTGAATACTGTTAAAAAATGGTATATCAGGGTTGTGGACCCTGTAAAGGTCACAATTTTAATTCGATTTTGATGAAACTTGAAATTCATGGTTATGACCCAAAGATCTTGGTTCTTTTTGATATTTGCGCATATCGGATCGTAACTTCCTGAATTATGGCCCCTGGTTATACGCAAAATCCCCCTTTCTCTAGCTTGTGGTCCCTCTGGAGGTCACAATTATTATCCGATTTAAAAAAACGTTTGATTATATCACCGTTACTCCGTAAGGAAGGTTGGGTTTGAATTTCGGGAAAATCGGACCAAAATTAACAGACAAAATGGCCGCCGTTTGTACGCGAATACTGATTAAAAAAATGGTATATCATGGTTGTGGACCCTGTATAGGTCACAATTTTAATTCGATTTTGATGAGGAAGGTTGAGTTCTAATTTCGTGAAAATCGTACCAAAATTGCCAGACGAAATGGTCGCCGTTTGTACGCAAATAGTGTAAAAATATGGTATATCATGGTTGTGGACTCTCTACAGGTCACAATTCTTATCCGATTTTGATGAAAAGTCACATTTCTAGGTTGTGTACAGTCACACCATAATCATTGTCGGCTTCGAATTTCATGAATATCAGACTGGAACTGACCAACTAAATGGCTGCTCCCAATACAGTATGAAATACAGGACTTAATGATGTAGGAAAAATCACTTTCGGTATTGCTTGTTCTCTATCCATCTCTCGAAAATGTGGGCGTATCCTGCCTGGCAGTGCCAGCCTATCTTTAATCAACCCAAAGAGTTTGTCTATAATATATTGTATAACTGGTAAATTAAAGTATACTTCTTTTCAAAGACTCACTTGTTAGGTTACATGTCTAAAGAAGGGTCCTACATAAAAAGTAATAAAAGAAAATGTTGAATGCCTTCTTATTATAATTTGTTAAAACAGATTTAAATCTTTCTTTAAAGAAAATTATAATAAATTGGATTTGTGTCAGGTACACTTAATTTTCTTCTTTGGTGCTATAAAATTTCATGTTTGTCATATGGAAATATTTATATGTGCTATAAAATAAAATGTAATTGAAAAGTAATTGAAATGTAATTAACCATTACATGATTTTTGGAATGTAATTAATTACATTTCCATTACTCATTACTTTTGAAATCTTCCATTACTCATTACTTGACCATTACTTATAAAATGTAATGATTACATTCCATTACCATTACCCATTACCATTACCCCAGCCCTGCTGCCAGGGGCAGAGTCACACCTATTTTCTTTTTGTGTGTTTGTGTGTCGCCTACAGGCCACAATTCTTAATCAATTATCTTGAAATTTTACATACTTATTCCTTGTACCCTAAGGATGATCCCTATTGTTTTTGGTGCATGTCCGACCCCCTGGGACAGAGCAATACCCAATGTTTGTGTGTCTTGTGTTTCGCCTACAGGCAGCATTTTTTAACAGATCCTTTGGAAACTTTGCACCCCTATTCCTTGTACCCTAAGAATTACCCCTATTTGTTTTGGTGATTGCCCAACCCCTAGGGGCAGAGCCATACCAATTTTTACTCTGTGTCTGTATGTGTTGCCTACAGGCCACGATTCTTAATGGATCATCTTTGAACTCGGGATATGTATTCCTTATAGCCTAAGGACGTCAACTGCATGTCCCGAGCCCCAGGGGCAAGCCACACCCAATTTTTGTGTTTGTCATTTAACAAGCCGCCATTCTGAATGAATCAGCTTGGTACTTTTCATATGTATTCCTTATAGCCTGAGGATGTCAACTATTGATTTTGGTGAATGCCCCGACCCTGAGGGACAGAGCAACATCCACTTTTTGCATTTAGTGCCCAAAAGCCACAATTCTGAATGGATTATCTTGGTATCGTATACATATTCCTTATGTTGATGCACGACCCCCGATGCAAAACAAACCCAATGTCTAGCCTTCTTTTCCTCTTGAGATATTACAGCCATTTCATTTTTTATTTTCTTCATTTTAAAAAGTACTATATCATTCAAAACAGGAATATTGCACCGTTGTTTACATCAGTAGCCGTGACTACCAGTAAAGTATCACAATAGATACGGCTAACATTTTTTATTTTATGATTTGATTGTACTGGACAGTTAATTCACTGTAGAGTGTAACTTATTTGTTCAGAATCTGAAAATGGATTTTTATACGCCCACATTTTTATGTGGACGTATATTGTCGTCGCCCCTGTCCGTCCGGACGTCCGTCCGTCCACCCGTCCACAATTTGTTTGTGGACTCTCTACAGGTCACAATTCTTATCTGATTTTGACGAAACTTGAAATATAGGTTTATCCCCAAAAGATCTCGGCTGCTTTCGATATTGGCATGTATCGGATGAAAACTTCATGGATTATGGCCCCTGATTGTACGAAAAATCACGTTTTTAGCTTGTGGACCCTATAGAGGTCACAATTTTGAACCGATTTTGATGAAACTTGACATGCATGTTTATAACCCAAAGATCTTGGTTCCTTTCGATATTTGCGCCTATCGGAATGTAATTTCCTGGATTATGGCCCCTGATTGTCCGAAAAATCACCCTTTTTAGCTTGTGGTCCCTCTGGAGGTCACAATTATTATCCGATTTAAAAAAACGTTTGATTATATCACCGTTACACCCTAAGGAAGGTTGAGTTCGAATTTCGGAAAAATCGGACGAAAATTGCCATACAAAATGGCCGCCGTTTGTATGCGAATACTGTTAAAAAATGGTATATCAAGGTTGTGGACCCTGTAGAAGTCACATTTTTTATTTGATTTTGATGAAACTTGAAATTCATGGTTATAACCCAAAGATCTTGGTACCTTTCGATATTTGCGCATATCGGAAAGTAACTTCCTGAATTATGGCCCCTGATTATACGCAAAATCGCCTTATTTTAGCTTGTGGTCCCTCTGGTGGTCACAATTATTATCCGATTTAATAAAACGGTTGATTATATTACCGTTACACCGTAAGGAAGGTTGAGTTCGAATTTCGTGAAAATCGGACTAAAATTGCCATACAAAATGGCCGCCGTTTGTACGCGAATACTGTTAAAAAATTTTATATCATGGTTGTGGACCCTGTAGAGGTCACAATTTTAATTCGATTTTAATGAAACTTGAAATGCATGGTTATAACCTAAAGATCTTGGTTCCTTTCGTTATTTGCGCTTATTGGATCGTAACTTCCTGAATTATTGCCCCTGATTGTCCGAAAAATCACCTATGGTCCGTCTGGAAGTCACAATAATTATCCGATTTGAAAAAACGTTTGACTCTATCACCGTTACACCCTACGAAAGGTTGAGTTCGAATTTCGAGAAAATTGGACCATAATTGCCAGAAAAAATGGCCGCCGCTTGTACGCGAACAGTGTAAAAATATGGTATGTCAAAGTTGTGGACCCTGTAGAGGTGACAATTTTAATTCGATTTTGATGAAACCTGAAATGCTTGTTTATAACCTAAAGATCTTTATTCTTTTCGATATTTGCACATATCAAATTGTAACTTAATGAATTATGGCCTTTGATTCTAGGAAAAATCACTTTCGGTATTGCTTGTTCTCTGTCTATCTCTCAAACAATTATTATCTGATTAAAAAAAAAACTCTGATTATATTACTGTTGCACCGTAAGGTAGGTTGAGTTCGAATTTCGTGAAAAGCGTACCAAAATTGCCGGACGAAATGGTCACCGTTTGTACGCGAATATTGTAAAAATATGGTATATCATGGTTGTGGACTCTCTACAGGTCACAATTCTTATCCGATTTTGATGAAAAGTAACATTTCTAGGTTGTGTACCGTCAAACCATAATCATTGTCGGCTTCGAATTTCATGAATATCAGACTGGAACTGACCAACAAAATGGCTGCTCCCAATACAGTTTGAAATACAGGACTTAATGATGTAGGAAAAATCACTTTCGGTATTGCTTGTTCTCTATCCATCTCTCAAAAATGTGGGCGTATCCTGCCTGGCAGTACCAGCCTATCTTTTTATATTGTCAATGTCATTGCCCTTGTCCGTCCGGGCTTCTCATTTTATTTGTGGAGACTCTATATATATACTATTCAAAAAAAGTAGGGGATATTTGATTTTTAAGTGTTATTAAAGTCACCTAATGAAACTGACGAAGAAACAAATGACAAAATGAAATGAAGTTCACATTCATCGATTTATTCCAAATGATCGTTAGACTAAGTAAGGCACAGACTGACCATTATAAGGGTAAAATGATACCCGGGGTCAAACAGTAAAGTTACCACAGCATCACAACAAAGTCAGTAACGGGTAAATCCTCCTCTGTTTGCCAAACAAGCATTGATCCGACGTGGCATACTCCTAATGAGACGTCTAAGGTCATTTTGGTCCAGATTGTCCCATTCCTGTTGCAACGCAGCAGCAAGTTCTTGGACATTGGCAGGACGTTGTTGACGTTGACGTAACCTCTGTCCAAGCATGTCCCAGACATGCTCGATGGGGGATAGGTCGGGACTCAGTGCTGGCCAAGGTAATGTGGTGATGTTCTGTTGTTGGAGGTAACCTGTAACGATCCTGGCCCTGTGACATCTTGCGTTGACATCCTGGAAGATGAAACGGCGGCCATGACGTCGTGCGAACGGCATAACATGGACTGCCAAGATGCTGTCCCGGTAGTACTGGCCTGTAACACGCCCTGCAACAACATGTAAAGCCGTTCTTCCAGCAACAGTGATGCCTCCCCACACCATAACAGAACCACCCCCAAATCGATCATGTCTGATGACGTTAACGTCTTTGAAGCGCTCGTTTCGACGACGCCACACCCTCCTAAGTCTGTCCAAAAAATCAACAGTGAACCTTGACTCATATGAAAACATCACATTGCTCCAGCGTCGATTATCCCAGTGTTGACGATCCCCACACCAAAGACGTCTTGCCTGAATGTGATGATCTCTGAAACAAGGGATCACGCGAGGACGTCGGGCGCAAAGGTGACCCCTATGCAGTCGATTCCGAATCGTCTGGCCACTCACTCTCACACCAGTGTCTGTTTGAAGACGAGCACCGATCTGATTTGCTGTGATGACACGATTTCTCAAGGCCAAGGTACGGATAAATCGATCCTGGGCTTGAGTTGTCGCCCTTGGTCGACCTAAGCGTGGTCTGTCCTGTACAGATTGTGTATCACGGTATCTGGACCATAGCCTGCTTATGACAGACTGAGAAACATTCATCGTCCGCGCCACAACCGCCTGTGTTGTGCCGATCTGTAGCATGCCAAGGGCACGTAACCTTTCATTTTGGGTAAGCCGACGCATATCAAAATTTGTTTTCTGGTCACTAAAACAATTAAACTGATGTTTCCACCCTGGAATCCAATGCCACAATGACTGTAACATTCAAAGTCAGAGTCGTGCAAATCTTGGGTTGGACCCCCATGATGATCCCAAGCATCACCTGCATTCCATGCGGTAGCTATTCGTGCGTTTGGGCGTCACATGTAACTGGAAATGTTTCTTCTGTTAGGTTCTATAGTGACTTTTTTCGTAGTCATTTGCATATTTTAGTATTATGCCACCAAAATCAAATATCGCCTACGTTTTTTGAATAGTATAGTTCAAAACTTTTATTTGATTTCAACAAAACTTGAAATATAGGTGTATCTCCCAAAGATCATGTGGACGTATATTGTCATCGCTCCTGTCCATCCGTGTGTTTACATTTTGTTTTTGGACACTCTTGGTTCCTTTTGAATTTGGCTTGTATCAGACGGTAACGTCATGGCTTATGGACCCTGATTTACAAGAAATCATGTTTTTAGCTTGTGGACACTCTATAGTCACAAGTTGGATCCAAATTTCGATAATCATACATATCTGAATGCTGAATGCAACGTCCAGGATTATGACCCCTGATTATTTGAAAAATGACTTTGTTATCTTGTGGACCCTCTAGAAGTCAAAATTTGAATTGAATTTTGAGAAATGTTCAAATGGCTGCTACTTGTATGCAAATGGTATAAAATTATTGCAATACCAAGGTTGTGGACCCTCAAGAAGTCACAATATTTATTCGATTTTGATGAAACTTAAAATGTATGTTTATAACCCAAAGATCTCAGTTCCTTTTGATATTCACGCATATCGGACTGTAACTTCAAGGATTATGGGCCCTGATTGTACAAAAAATCACTTTTTTAGCTTGTGAAACCATTGAGGTCACAATTTTCATCTGATTTGAAGAAAAAAAATGGTTATATATATCACCATTACACACTAATGATGGTTGAGTTTGAATCTTGTGAAAATCAGACTGAAACTACCAGACAAAATTGCTGCCACGTGTACAAAAATAGTGTAAAAGTATGTAATACCAAGGTTGTGAACCCTCTGGAAGTTACAGTTTATATCCTAAAGATCTCCATTCCTTTCATTGTTCATGCATTTCAGACTGTGACTTCCCGGATTATAGCCCATGATCGTACCAAAAAATTGCAATTTTTTTTTTAGCTTGTTCTCTATCCATCTTTTGCAAAATGTGAGCGTATCTTGCCTGGCAACCACTGATTATTGTAGAAATAATTGCTATTATTAAAGAAAACAGTCTAATGATTAAGGAAGTTTTTTTATGTTAGTTTTTTCAAATCATTATCTTCATTTCATTATTGATTAATTGAATTTGATGAATTACCTACAATTACCAACATTTCTATAGGGAAATCAGCATGGACACTTCCTTAAGTCGATTATACGAATTGTTTTCTTTTTTAATTGTCCCCCGCCTTTTGAAGAAAGTTGGGGGACTATTAAAATGGGTTCGTCCGTCTGTCTGTCTGTCTGTCCGTCTGTCCGTCACACTTTTTGGGACACAATAACTCTCTTCCTAAATGAGCTAGAATGTTCAAACTTGGTGTATGTGTTTATTAGGTCAATGCCTTGATGGAGTTCGAAGATGAGCATTTTCCGCCTAGGGTAAGCAGAGATAAGCAATTTGATTGGTTGATGCTTTGGGACACGATAACTTTAGTTCTAATTAAGTGAGATTGATGAAACTTGGTGTATAGTTTCATTACAGTAATGCCTTGACTAAGTTTGATAATGAGCATTTTCTGCTCAGGGTAAGCAGAGCAATACGCAATTTGATTGGTCGAGACTTTGGAACACAATAACTCTCCTTCTAATTGAGTTAAAATGTTCAAACTGGGTGTATATGCTTATTAGGTCAATGCCTTGATGGAGTTCGAAGATGAGCATTTTCCACTTAGGGTAAGAGTTCTAATTAAGTGAGAGTGATGAAACTTGGTGTATAGTTTCATTACAGTAATACCTTGACTAAGTTCGATAATGAGCATTTTCTGCTCAGGGTAAGCAGAGCGATACGCAATTTGATTGGTCGAGACTTTGGAACACAATAACTCTCCTTGTAATTGAGTTAAAATGTTCAAACTAAGTGTATATGCTTATTAGGTCAATGCCTTGATGGAGTTCGAAGATGAGCATTTTCCGCTTAGTGTAAGCAGAGATAAGCAATTTGATTGGTTGATGCTTTGGGACACGATAACCTTAGTTCTAACAAAGTGAGAGTGATGAAACTTGGTGTATACTTTCATTACAGTAACACCTTGACTAAGTTCGATAATGGGCATTTTCTGCTCAGGGTAAGCAGAGCGATACGCAATTTGATTGGTCGAGACTTTGGAACACAATAACTCTCCTTCTAATTGAGTTAAAATGTTCAAACTTGGTGTATATGCTTATTAGGTCAATGCCTTGATGCAGTTCGAAGATGAGCATTTTCCGCTTAGGGTAAGCAGAGATAAGCAATTTGATTGGTTGATGCTTTGGGACACGATAACTTTAGTTCTAATTAAGTGAGAGTGATGAAACTTGGTGTATAGTTTCATTACAGTAATACCTTGACTAAGATCGATAATGAGCATTTTCTGCTCAGGGTAAGCAGAGGGATAAGCAATTTGATTTGCCGAGACTTTGGAACACAATAACTCTCCTTCGAATTGAGTTAAAATGTTCATAGTTGGTGTGTATGTTTATTAGGTCAATGCCTTGATGGAGTTCGAAGATGAACATTTTCTTCTTAGGGTAGGCAGAGATAAGCAATTTGATTGGTTGATACTTTGGGACAAGATAGCTTAGGTTCATCTTGATTGATGATTTTTATGCCAATACAATGACTGCATTCTCATTCAGTAATGGATTCAACAGTAACAGTGTATAGAAACGATTGACTTGGACACGAGGGCCCTTTCCCTTGGCCAGAGGGCCCCTTTTGTCAAGCGTGGGGGCCCTTTTTTCTGTCTTTAGGGTCCCCCTAACTAGGGTACATTTTCATTTTTCTCCTCGGTTTTAGCATTTTTCTTTATAAAACACTTTTGGATGACACTTCGTGTACAGTTTGATTGCTCAATACATTTGAAAAAAATAAATGTGCGATTAATTTAATATGTGTCATCTATTTATTTTGGGTATGTTGGCGGGGGACATCAGCCTCACTGTTGGCTTGGTTTTTTTTTGTTTTGATTTTACAAAATTCTATAAAATGAAGGGAAGCTGAAAAAACTAGTGCTCCTACGCTTAGTCGGATAACTGTAAACGGTTAGAATTGGACGGTTAGGCGGTTCGAATTGAGCTCCCATTACAAACGTCTCCATGACGACAGAGCGCCATTTTGAAAATTGAACAATGTATTTCAACTTGAGATGCCCCCGTTAATCGGTTTAATCCCGCGAAGGCGCAGTTATTGACCGTAACGGATTAAAAGAGGTCGTTTTCGACGACTTTTCGGGAATCCAGCTCCTAGGATTAAAATGGATTAAAAATGTAACAATGGTGTTTTATAGATTGTTATGATAAGAATTTACACTTTCATAATCCCCACTGTAACTAATTAACCAAGATTTTAGCAACATTCTTAGCATAAGTATTAGAAACTTAACTAGACTAAAACAAAAACTAATTTAATTTCGCCAAATAAGAAATTAAAACATAACTATACTATAACAAATTTCGCCAAATTATTAAAAAAACATAACTATACTATAACAAATTAGTTTAATTTCGCCAAATTAGACACCCTGTCTACATACTCGATTAAATTCAATTCTTCTTCCTCGTGTCTTCCTGTTAATTCCTGGAGCTGGCTTTGGATTGGGGTATATTTATGCCTCTTCCTTGGTGGTTCCTGTCCCCCTGCATACTAGACAATTCTTATCTCATTAATATTTTGTTCTTGTTGCAAAAATGCGATCATTTCAAACACATTCAGGTGGGCTTTTCCAACCAGTTTCTTGACTCTTGAATGCCATCCTTCCAGATTGTTGTTGGTTCTGTGCTCCTCGGTGTCGTAGTGGTTCCATTGACGAATTGAAAATTCACCCTCGAACCATTGATTTGTTATGTCGTCGGTCAAATCGGTTATTTTTGGATTGGCTTGCATTTCTGCAATAATGTGTAGGTGGGCATCTTCAATCTGCATGTAAAATAGACTTGGTAAATAAATTTGATAACAAAAACGAATGTGACGACCAGAGTGGTCAAAACGTTCCGCGTCTACTCCAATAAGAGAAACCGAGGATCAAGACATAATGTAATACACCTACCCTTTCTACTGGTATCAACGGTAGAGCTGCAAATCTCCGTACCATCTTCGTCTTCTCTATATTGCACTTGTAGTGTTCGCTCAGTCAGTCAGTGCAGTTTTCATGCCGTGGCGTTTGATACGGTTCGACTGTTATTAGTGTTATGAGTTGAGTTATATTATATCTTGATCACACACAATCTGTAGATAATTAAAATCTAGATAATTTCAATAACAATAAAGTAGTTTTATCAACAAAGCACCGAGGGTGGAGATTGGAGTTGTGGAACTGGAGAAATAAACTCGATCAACACTTCCGCCATGATAATCTCTGAATTCGATGATCGACATTTGTTTTTTTTATATTTAGTACTTTCAAATACTTACAAAAAGGAAAAACACAGGATTTAAGAGAGGGGCAAAGCTAATATTTGTAGGTACTGGTAGGCTTATTACTTGATATTGACAGACATGTACAATGATGTATTAAAAACCACTTGCTTGTAAATCATACGGCGATGTGAGTAGTTATTTAATGTTGAAACTTGATACCAAACGGTTAATTGTTACTAACCGGTTAATAGTCACGGTTATTCAAATAACAAAAATTCCTAACCGTAGGAGCTCTAGAAAAAACTCTCCTGAGATTGGAACAATTTAAAATTGCTTTCCTGGAATTGCAGTCTGGAAGAATAGAATACTGTATTGGTATTATTATATATAACAGAAAAATAAATGTACCTTGATATTTTCTATATTTAATTCCTGTACCAACTTTAAGTTGATGCCAATAATACTCCTCAATAATTACTGCCTTTAGTTCATAATGTCTAAACATTGTTTACATTCTTTATCTTTAGTAACTTGTCTTTATTATCCTAGTCAAGGTAGAACAGTACGAAGTTAAACCCAATTTCATTTCTTAATGTTTATAAAATAGCATTTTGAAATTCATAGAAAACTAAAAACACTTAAAGGCATGATCTTGTTTGTTATTCCTGTCTTAAGTTTTTATGCCAAGATTAACTACTTTATTATTTTTGTTGTGTGGAATGCCTTAAATGGCAGAGCTGTGGTGACACACATATGGTAATCAAAGTGTAGTATTTTCATGCGAGATCGCATGCTAGCACTTACTACTTTTCTGCTGGTCGGCGTATTTTTACACTTTACATATTTGATAATTATAAGACGTAAAAAATGAATGAAATTAAAGTCAGTTGGAAATTTTGATTTCAGTGTCAAGTAAACTATGAAAAGTTTGTTGATGCTATGAGAAGTTTAGGTCAACCATCAAGTGAATTATTAAAATCGTTATTAGATTTGGTAAGTTCAGTCAGTTATTACATCTGATTCATGCTATTCTGATTTGAGTCATATATTCCATGCAATCTTTGAGCTTCTATAATATTTACAACACTGCACAAGGGGATATATTCTTTGGATACGGATGTCACTTTATTGATGCAAATAGGATACATAGATTTGGATAGGTATATTTTATTGAGATAAAAAGGCAGCTTGATTATTCCATTAATTGATAAAGTTGTCTTTGTTTTATTTATTTTAATTACCAGTTTCAAAGTTAAAAAATTTCTGGGGGAAGGATGAAATACCATCAACTGTGCAAATTGGTACAACTTTATCGCTTGGTTTGCACCTACAAATCTCAGGTCTTGACACTTTGTATAATATTAATAACCCTGCATAACCGTATGGTATTCTTTTAAAAATTATGTAATCCACTGTTCGATTTCAAAGGACAATATTGGTGTCTATCATTATCACATATTGTGATAAAACTGGTTAAACACATTCCAAATATAATTGTAACGCAAAGATCATTGCAACGAAGATTTCAAAAAAGACAAATAGTTTGTACTAGTTTGTAGTCATACATTCCTGTTTTTATGCCTTATAAAAATATGCTAATGCACAGACTTTTTCTATTTTTCTTGTTTTATCTTTTCTTGTGACAGGCAATTTCTGTTCTGAATTGTCAGATATCCTCTCACAGTCTCATATTACAACTGTTGGTCTTCGAAGGAATTACTAGGGAACAGAAATTCGCCTGTGTGTCTGTTATCACTTTTCATTTCAGTGAGTTATATAGAAGAATAACTTGTGTTTTCCTTTTGTGTTTCCTCGCTTTCCTTTCTTGAAGTCTTCAAAATGCATCTATCATAGCAATGATCTCTGTGTTAACATGTTTAACCATTTCTATCACATATGTGATAATGACTGACACCAATATTGTTCTTTAAGTTAGTAAATATTCGCTATCATATTCGCTCACACTGTTTATTGTCCAGGTTGTGGAAGAAGAATTTGTAGAGAAAGATAATCATTTAGTTCATAATACCAAGGCAGCTGTCATGCTACTTCAATGGTTACCAGACATTCAATCACATGATCTCCAGATATGGCTATCCGAACAACTGAAGTGTCTTTGTGGACGTGGACATAGAAATCGCATGAATTGTTGTAATGCTGGAATGGTAGGAGCAATATTAGGTGTTTTAGGACGACAACGTCAGATTAATCCTAAAGCTGTCAGTAAGTTTTGAGATTAAACATATCTAGTGTAGTTATAGTTAAAAAATGACAAGAAGTGGACCCAATTTACACAATGATTTTAATTTGATTTTGTAAAAAAAAAACCCAATTTGATAAAAATTAGATTGTACTTTGATTACGGTTTAAATGCTATTTACATGTACCCTAAAGTATGAGCGAACTACATCTTTTAGAAGGGTGTGTTCAACGGAACTGACTTAAATTCACCCCTCAATTAGCCAAGATGGGTTGGGTGGTCAAATGGTCCAACATGCACACTTTAATTCAGAAGTTCTGGCATGGACTCAAGTGACATGATCTTGATTCCCAGGCTGAATGAGCCAAGGAGTGCTTCTTAACCTCTTAGGTTCTCTCCAGGGTCTCTGATTTTCTCCCACTGCTAATTAAAGACTCCTATGCACAAGTGAATTATTGAAATAAGTTTGAACCATATGCTAGTTCCAAAACAACAGAATTGTGTCGAGTGGAGGTTAAATTCCATTCTTCTAAATAAGCAAATGAAATGAATGGATATTATAATAGATTGTTATTTATTTTACAGGTAATCTTATAAAATTAACAGAGTTATTAGGTACACATTCAATACAAGCTAGTGAACTAAAACAATTGATTGCTTTATTACGTTTAGATGAAGAAAGTGTTCAGGTACTTATAAGTTTATTTGGAACAGTTTGTTATGATAAATTATCTTTTTATTTTATGTTATATAAATCTAAAGACTACATCAGCTACATATACGCTAAAGGTGTGTGTTTGACATCCTGTGTTGGATTTGAAACATCAAATAGTAAGCTTAATTAAAGTGAGAGTAAGAATATAGAACACCAATGATTTGTTTATTTATTATGTAAACGATATAAAAACGTATTTTAATGACAATCATCATTAACAAAAGTAGGAAGATAAAGTAGTTTTAAATGATAGAAAATAACATCTAATGTCAATTGCCTTCCTAATCAGCACAACAAGTAATGATATTTCACTATTAGTTGTAACAATATGAGATCAACCTATCAATAAGAAACTATCCTTTCAACTTATATTGCTGAAAAAAGCAGGTTTTAGTTTGTAATCTCAATATGAAATCAGATTTTAAAAATTACATGAAATACAGTCATAAAAATAAGTTTAGACACATTGTATCAATATCGCAATAAGGTACTATCATTATGCTACAAATTAAGTGATTAACAGTTTGACCTTTATATAAGGTGCGATCTATTATGTGATTAATTGAGTGATGAACAGTTTGACCGGTAAGCCATCAATATGCTATTAATCAAGTGATTAAGTGTTTGACCTGTAAACAAGCTGTTAATTAGGCATGAAGGTCATGCCTTTATTTTCACATCATTAGCCTTTTGTTTCCAGTAATTTGCTGCCATGTGTAGATATGTGAAATTAATTTATGATGTATTATTTCTGTTAATGTAAAATGCTTAAAAGATGGAAACAAATAATTGAAACACAATTTGGTTATATAATTTCATCCTTCTCCTTTTGGTGGTATAATTACAATTTGATTTGTTATTGTTGTTATTGTCAGTGTATTGTAATGATATCAAACCAGGGCCAAACTACATGGGGGATGATAATGATCAAATTTCTTCCAAGTAGTGCTGGGAATCTTGTTATTGAAAGCTCAAACGCAGCCATGGAATGTGCAGTGATTGCATGAGGTTCATATCTAGTCAGGCAGCTTATGAAAGTCTAGAGTCTGTACTCCTTATCTTTGCTTTAGGTTGTATATTGGTTGCTAGTTCTTTAAAAGACAGTGCCATAGCTTGGAAACATCTTAAGTCTGCAATATATGTCACCTTAGTTAGAAGCAGACTTTAATCCTAAATCAAACTCTGTAGTAGTATAGCAAAATTTATACTCTGTTTTTTAATATGATTTGATTTTGAAATTGAATTTCAAAAAGTTATCCAATAAACATAGACAAATTTTGATGTTCATAATGTCTTCTAGAAACTCAGAAACAATATACCATGGTTTTCTTCTACCATTTGCTCTGTGGGTGTTTAGTTTGCAGTTATCCATTATTTTCTATGTATCATATTTTTGTTTTGTTAAGATGCCATATTGTACAAGGTTAATGAGAGCTATATCAACCATGGCTAGGAGAGACGGTAGAGATGGGGCTTTACAATTCTTTGATATTCAATCCAGAACTGATGTAAGTACCTTGTCTTGATTGACTTGATTCAGTTCTTTATTTACTTCTAGTATAAAACTCATCAGTATACATATAAATACGATATTTACATAATCTACAGTATGTACAATATAACAAAGTAAATATGTTGAGAGTGGGAAATTAAATTACATATCTACCATAATGTCATCAAAATAGTAATTTAATGTTATGGTTAATATACTAAATACCATTTAGGTTATAATCATTTAGGCTTTCTATATCTTTTTAATTAATTACATTATTTTTTGTCCCCCGCCTTTCGAAGAAAGTGGGGAACTATTAAAATGGGTTCTTCCATTTGTCTGTCTGTCCCTCCGTCTGTCTGTCCGTCACACTCTTTGGGACACCATAACTCTCCTCTGTACTGTATGTGTTTATTCGGAGATGAGCATTTTCTGCTTAGGGTAAGCAGAGATAAGCAATTTGATTGGTTGATGCTTTTGGACACGATAACTTTAGTTCTAATTAGGTCAGAGTGATAAAACTTGGTGTATAGTTTCATCACAACAAAACCTTAACTAAGGTCGATAATGAACATTTTCTGCTCAGGGTAAGCGGAGCGATAAGCAATTTGATTGGCCAGGACATTTTGACACAATAACTCTCCTAATTGAACTAGAATTTTCAAACTTGGCCTAGGTGTTTATCAGGTTGATGCCTTGATGGAGTTCAAAGATGAGCATTTTCTGCTTAGGGTAAGCAGAGATAAGCAATTGGATTGGTTGATTCTTTGGGACACGATAACTTCAGTTCTAATTAAGTGAGAATGATGAAACTTTAGTGTATAGTTTCATCGCATCAATACCTTGACTAAGTTCGATAATGAACATTATCGCCAGAGGGTAAGCAGAGCGATAAGCAATTTGATAACAACGCTGCTTTTAATTGAGGTAGAATGTTTAAACTTGATGTAGATATTCTTTAGGTGAATGTCTTGACTGAGTTCAATGATTAACATTTCAAACTAAAGCTAAGCAGAGCTAATCAATTTCATTGGTCGATGCTTTAGAACAAGGTAATCTTGATTCTATTTTGTAGAGAGTGATGAAACTTAGTGTATATTTTGATTGCTCGATATTGTTGAAAAAAATAAATGTGCGATTTATTAGTATGTGTCATCTATTTATTTTGGGATTTCGGCGGGGACATCAGCCTCACTGTTGGCTTATTAACAATTCTTATTGATGCTTATCGGCATATGACAAATAATTACCTAGTTTGTACAAGTCTTTTATTGACAAATCTTAGTATTAGCAATCAGCGTGTTAGTCTAAGTAGTTTTATTGGTCAATGCTTCCAGACATAATTGTCCCCCGCCTTTCGAAGAAAGTTGGGGGACTATTAAAATGGGTTCGTCCGTCTGTCTGTCTGTCTGTCTGTCTGTCTGTCCGTCTGTCCGTCACACTTTTTGGGACACAATAACTCTCTTCCTAATTGAGCTAGAATGTTCAAACTTGGTGTATGTGTTTATTAGGTCAATGCCTTGATGGAGTTCGAAGATGAGCATTTTCCGCTTAGGGTAAGCAGAGATAAGCAATTTGATTGGTTGATGCTTTGGGACACGATAACTTTAGTTCTAATTAAGTGAGAGTGATGAAACTTGGTGTATAGTTTCATTACAATAATACCTTGACTAAGTTCGATAATGAGCATTTTCTGCTCAGGGTAAGCAGAGCAATTTGATTGGTCGAGACTTTGGAAGACAATAACTCTCCTTCTAATTGAGTTAAAATGTTCAAACTTGGTGTATATGCTTATTAGGTCAATGCCTTGATGGAGTTCGAAGATGAGCATTTTCCGCTTAGGGTAAGCAGAGATAAGCAATTTGATTGGTTGATGCTTTGGGACACGATAACTTTAGTTCTAATTAAGTGAGAGTGATGAAACTTGGTGTATAGTTTCATTACAGTAATACCTTGACTTAGTTCGATAATGAGCATTTTCTGCTCAGGGTAAGCAGATCGATACGCAATTTGATTGGTTGAGACTTTGGAACACAATAACTCTCCTTCTAATTGAGCTAAAATGTTCAAACTTGGTGTATATGCTTATTAGGTCAATGCCTTGATGGAGTTCGAAGATGAGCATTTTCCGCTTAGGGTAAGCAGAGATAAGCAATTTGATTGGTTGATACTTTGGGACAAGATAACTTAGGTTCATCTTGATTGATGATTTTTATGCCAATACAATGACTGCATTCTCATTTACCGGTAGTAATGGATTCGACTGTAAAAGTGTATAGAAACAATTGACTTGGACACGAGGGCCCTTTCCCTTGGCCAGAGGGGCCCTTTTGTCTGCCTTTAGGGTCCCCCTAACTAGGGTACATTTTCATTTTTCTCGTCGGTTTTAGCATTTTTCTTTATAAAACACTTTTGGATGACACTTCGTGTACAGTTTGATTGCTCGATACATTGAAAAAAATAAATGTGCGCTTAATTAATATGTGTCTTCTATTTATTTTGGGATTTCGGCGGGGGACATCAGCCTCACTGTTGGCTTGTTCTGCTTCTAATTGTTGAATAAAAGATTGATAATTATCATTTTCTACTTAGGTAATGTTCATTGATAAACAGTTTGATTGCTAGATACTTTATAAGAAATTTGTGTCAACTATTCATTTTTGGGGTTATACACGGAGACATGAGGCCAGCAGGATTTTGGAAAGAAAAAAGAATGATTTAAAATGAGAATGATTCTGTTTTAAATCATGATAATCCGTCAAAATTTGTTCACTTTACTTCTCTTTGTGATATATTTCGATGTCCTGTTAATAATGGGGGGGGGGGGGCATCTGGTCTTTGTCCTTGGGCCTCACAATTGCTTATTTCATCCTCAAATTCAAAGTAATCTTTCAAAATTAGAATTTATCTGGAATGATAGAGATCCACAATACAGTTCATAGTTGTATTACAGTTCCATTATTTTGCAGGGTTTAGTGCTGCCAACTATAAAGAAATGGCCAGGACCAGGTTATACTGTACACTGTTGGTTATGTTTAGATACACAGTTTGATTTAAGTCCGTATCATCTACCTGATCCAACTCTGTTTAGACGACAATTATACAAGTAAGATTATCATAATATATAATAACTGCCAAATCTATAATGTTTGACAATTCAAATTTGATATGTGCTCCAAAATTAAAATTTTGAAAGATTATAACAAAAACCAGATATGATATACTATTGTACATATGCCAATAGAGTCAATATTTTCATTCACTGTACTGAAGTAAAGTTTTAAATGAGCCAATTTTATATCCGATTGTTAAAATGTCTTCCAAACAATCAGTGTTTCAAAAGGACCAAGAGTAAGACAATTAAACACATGGATGATACTTTCCGTGGCTGCTTGTAATGTAAACATCAGATACAACAAAATATAGCAGGAAATTCAAAGGCACATGTTGTTTTTTAATTGTAAATTTCTTCTTGATAATGATGTGTTTATTTTGTAGTATTTCTGGTAGTCATGGTAATGGTATAGAGGGTTTTTTCACCCCAGATGGTACCTTGGTTATTGGTGTTTATAGTAAAAAGGAATACTGTACTCTTACTCTGGAAAATCATCAACTATCTGATAATCTTTGGGTACGTTACAAGTCTGTTGACATAAAATGATGCGTCGCCTTGTCTATAAAGGGATACCTCGCTTTTGGCTGGAATGACGAGAGCCAATCACAATGCCTTAACCAGATGACCTGAAGAAATTTATTGAAATTTCAAGATTTAAGCCATCATTTTTGAATGCTCTAGTTGAACTGGTCAATTTACCATAAAATATGTTTGTGATATTACTTTATTAACAGAAGGTAGAAGTAGAAATAATCCTTAGTGGTAGGAGTAGGAATTCATGGGGAAATTATTTCAGTAAACTACAAAATCTTCTCTTTTGTTTTTACAGCACTGTATTGATATTACCCATACCAGTTCTAGACGTCCTTTTACAAACAGTCAAGTTACAATTTATATAGATGGACGACAAAAACTCACTGCTCAACTTAAATTTCCTAATTTAACTGACGTAAGTTATATGGAATAATTTTGCTTTTATAATGCACGTCTTTGCAAGAATGTTTTCATCTTCATACATCATTAAATAAATCCAAAAATTAGTTACATTGTGATATGGATTTGCTCATAAGCGTAGAAATTAAGGTTCACCCATCACATCATTCCTGAAGTAAAGAAAATTGGATATGAAATTTAAATTCTGGTAGATTTCAAATGATAGTTCAATTTCAGCAGTATTAAGTAATTTAGTAAACTTGTTGTCTTCTAGCCATTGTGTTCAAACAGAATTGGATCACCAGGAATAAAGTCACCACTAGAAACATCAACAGAACTAACAGCTACAACACCAACAGCTACGGAACCCAAATTACCCTCTACATTAAAACGCTTCTTTCATGTCAGTCCAAAATCTACACCAGCTCAACAAAACGTCAGTAGCATTCCATTCGGAATACAAGATGATATTTGGGGTTGTCCCATCACAATTCATGGTCAAATTGGTTCTATATGTATATTTCATGATGCCATTTCACAGAATCAAGTCCGTTCTCTGTATTCTATAGGTATGTGCAAACCAACTTTATCCTTTTCATTCTTATAAATGAGTCATCCTGTGTTAATTCTGTGTGAAAGACTATGAAATTCTTTCCCCTTGTCCTATGCCACTGTTAGCAAAGAGTTACAATGTCTCTAGCTGCTTGGATAGTCATGTCTACATACTTACCTAATATTAAGGAAAGGAGAGTCCAAGTCATTATACAATAATAGCATTGTTTTTATTATTGAATCAGAACGTGGTTCCATACAATTTGTAAATGATCTTTAAAAACGCCTAAAGTTTTGCCAGTTGGAGACATGCTAGTTATGTGGAGAACTATGCGTCTATTGGTGGCTTTTGATTATTGATATTCCAAAGTGGTCAGTTCCTGGTTTGTACCCAGTATTGAAATTGTGAAACAATGAGAGCTTATATTAGCATTCATTTTTAGAATTCGTGTTGATCTAATTACACTAATTGTCATCAGATTAAAAATGAATGTTCATGGACCCTTTAATTTCTATCCTTAAAGCAAGATTAAATTATTTTCAAATATTGTACATTGTTTGATGACTTTTGTAGTAGACAATTTAAAAAGCTATACAAACATCATTAGCAGGAATGGAGACAATATACAAATATTACACACTTTAAATACATAGAAACTATACACTGCATGCTTATTTTTTAATAATGGTATCAAATTAAATTCTCGTGTACAATTAGCGCTAGTCTGTTAAGAAGATATTGATTTTTTTGTGATTGTTATTAGTGTAAAAAATGATTATTAGGGTTTCACACTGCATAGCTTGTGTGAAACACTATTGTTTTTTTGTTCGGATTATTCTTATTTTTTTTTCCAATTTCGATTGTATCTCAGAAACTGCTTGTCAGATCGAAATGATGTCTGGTTTAAATGTGAAAGTAGGTGTGACTTTGTAATTAACGCTCTTTCGAGCGTTCTGCGACAATGCAAAATGTCTAAAATCTCTGAAATCATCGGACTTCAACATATGATGCACACAGTACTTTTGATTTTTGATTTTAACAATTCTTTGAAGATATTAGACACCGAATTTTGAAAATTTAAATTTTTATAAAAAAACTTTTTTATTTATGAATCATTTTATATGTCATTTTACCCAGTTTTAAAGAGTCATCTGATTTGAATATAAATGACACCATTTTTTGTTTCGGTAACTTTCCTTTGCTGCCAGGTTGCGGAAAAATAGACAATTTTATGCTAGTCACTTTTAACAGTTTTTGGTCTGTCAAATTGTTAATTATTATTTGAGTTTTATAAAAGTTTTGCCATTTGATGACTAATGCCATTTGTGATTTCATAAAACTAATTTCAACATTTATTTTTACTGGAAATGACAACATTTTAACATAAACTGTATTTTTAGCCTTTAAAACAAATATCTTCTTCAAATGGGTGTTATTCAACATTCCTTTAAAATTATGATATTTAATTTCATCCTACATATAGAATGATTTAATACGATGCCATTGATATGAAAAAAAGAACCAATTTTGTCAGGGTCACATTTTAAGATTTAACCCGAGGTTAAATTTACCATTAAAAAGTCTAATCAGTTAACGTGGCAGTAAGTTACTAACAAATGAAATTGATATTAGTAACAAATTTTGTCAGGATCACTTTTTTGACATATGTAATATATGGTAACAAATGTATAAATGGAATTAATATTGCTGGATTTGGTTGATTCTGCGTCCATTTTATAACATGATGTGTGCAATGCTTGAAATCTGTTTATCTTTCTCATTGGTACAAAAGTGACTTAAGCTCAAGAGTAACATGGCACTGGGAGTGATATAAGTTCAAGGGTAATGTGGCACCAGAAGTAAAATAAGTTCAAGGGTAATGTGGTGACAGTGAAACCCTTCATTACTGCATCACAATTCTAGTTTCGTGATTATTTGTGCAAAATAGTTTCAACATATTGAGTGATGAATGATACCATGCCACCAATGTGTAATTATTTATTTTATTTCAATCAATATGTCATTATTTCAGGTCCAAATCATATGACTCTCTTTAATGACGATTCAGAATTATTTGATTTACCAGGAAAATTATTGTGTCATTATAATGCAAAGGTATGGATACATGGCTTTTTTCTGCAAATGAAACCGTATCAATGGCCTTGGTTGTATAAATACAATCTAATAAAGTTCTTACATAAGGATATTGGCCGATAAAGTAAATCTGTTATTGTCGTCAACTATTTTCAGTTAATGCATAATTTGAATGTTATTCCATGATATAGAAGTTCCGTGCATCACAATTTTGAATTATTTTGTAATTACATTTTAAATGTTATGTATTGTTTTTTTTCTGATATTAATAAATTATTATAGCTTACAAATTCATTTTGTAACTTTGAATGGATAGGGATTTTTGAATGTATAGGGACTGATCTTGTTTATAGTATACCATGTTTAATACATGATAAGAGTAACACATAATTATTAACTATATTATATCTTCAGGCATGTAAAGAGAATATATGTATAGATTTATCTAATAATCAAAATCATGCCATATTAGCTGGTCAAAAATGTGTCACATGGGATGTCAAGGTAAACATATCACCTACTTTTATTCAGTCATTACATCAGTGATTAAGATTGACAAACATTTTTTATAAGCCCACATTGAAATGTGGTCGTATATTGTTGTCACCCCTCCCCGTCCGTCCCATAATTACTACCATAGTTATGGCCCGTGATCACTTTGCAAAATCTTAAGGACACTCTAAATGCTTAATTTAAGATAAATTGTTCAAGGTCATGAGACAAACAATCAAAACAAATCCTAATGATTTCTGATGACTACATAATGGGTTATTACTCGTAATCAGATTTTCATATGTTGAAAAAATGTGCAACAACACTTGTTGACTGCCCAGATAACTTAGCTGCTGTAGGTGTATGTTTCATTGCCTGGCAACCTATCTTAGGATTATATTGTAAATAATATCTTGAGTGCTTGTTTATCTATCTAGAATGTTTAAAATCAACATAATCTCAGTTGAATGACAATACTGAAAACAGATGAGTTAAAGAATATCATGATTTATTCAATTGTTTCAGCTATGGTGATTGGTTGAGATAGTAGCAATTTCATGTTTTCTCTCAATACATACTTTTTGACAGAATCAGAGAGTTTAAATCTGGATTGTTCTATTGAACATCCTCTATATTTTTAAAAATTGATTCAATATCCCATATGAATCTGTTATTTTGATTAGAAGATACATATCCGTCTGTATTATATGTTTACAGGATGTTGTAAACTGTGTTGGTGGTATACAAGTTTTATTTCCCCTATTAGAGCAAGTGGATAAAATTCCAGCACCAAGACAGGATAGTCCTGATTCTAGTAATATGATTGAATCATCTGTCTCAGAAGAAAATGATGAATGGGTTATAGTTCCTAGTAGTTCTTATGCTGGTATGTTTTGTAGGCTTTTAGTTCAAATTTTCTCCAGAGTATGTTTAGTGGTAGCTTGATCATATGATAAAAAAATTGAGAATAAAGAAACAAAGCTATTTGAAACCTATCAAAATGAGAATTGGCTGTACACATGTTCCAGGAAGAGTTCTGCACCGATCATCTTAGAACCTATTAGATTTAAAACTAAAGTCACAAACATTCTTAGTGATTAATGCTTTAATTTAGATTATAACTCATTATAGCATACACAAATTTCAGATGCAAATCTTGAACAAAATCAGGTGGCAGCCTTTTTGACCATGTTACGTAACATGCTACAAACAAAACCCATCAATCAAGACTCTTTTGTTATAAACCATGGTGCAGCCACAATAGGAGCTCTGTTACAGAAGGTTAGTATGGTTTAAATTAATTTCTAACTACCTGTTGTTGTTTATTTTTTTTAAAAAAACGCCTTATATCTTCCAATTCCTGGTACTTCCTTAAAGATATTTAGTCGTAGTGACTTTAACTAGCAGAACTACTGGATGGGTCTTTGACATTGTTTGTATATTTATAAACAAATGTTTTATATATTGTTGTAGGTGGATCCTAAGTTAATAGATGTACATGTATTAATGGCTGTACAGTTATTAAAGGATGCCTTTATGCATGCTAACAAACAACTTCTATATCATCTTTATCAGTATATATTGTTTGATTTCCGTATTTGGAGTAAAAGTGATTTTCCTGTTCGAATAGGTATGTTAGTTGTAAAAAATTTTATAAATATCATGAATACCAAGCAGTAATCTTAGTTTTATTATTTAAAACCCAAGGAATAAAAAAGCAAAGTTATGTAAAATGAAGGAATGAAAAGGAATTTTTTTTATCAAATTGAAGAAAATCAAAAAGTGATGCTCTTTATTAATAGTGAGATTATTTATAAAGACTTCTATGTTTTCAGATTAATTTCATTATTTTCCACAGGTCATATCCAGTATTTAGCAACTATTATAAAAGATGAAAGACAATATTTCCGAAAGAAGTATGGTGTTCAGTATATATTAGATGTCATCAGAACTTATTACAGGTAATTGTAACATTTGATTCATCTATCACTTTGTTTATTTAATGATAAAAGCATTAAGTTAACATTTGACCACTCAAGTGATATTTTCATTTAAGTAAGACAATTATTGATTGATTTATATTTGGTAGTGGCAGTAATGGTTATGAAGAAGATGGGAAGACAATAAGAGTATCATTATTAACATTAGTTAAATATTATATCACACATGATATAAAACAAGAAGAATGTTCACAGATTATAGCTTTCTTATTATTGGTTAAAGAAGAGGAATTGGTAAGAGATCTTACAGTGTTTCATTCAACTGCCTTAAAAAATGACTGTCTTTTCAGAGCTATTAGCATAAAAAATCATAGTCCTTATATTTTACCTATATTGATAAGTTCTAACATGAGAGCAGTAATCTGTCCTCGGTTCCTTGTAACCGAATTTCTTCATGAATCTTAAATGTTACCATTGCTTTGGAATTGAAGGGAAACTGAATGTGTCAACCTGTCTACCAGTATTTTATTCTAATTTTTAGCTTTGTGAAGTGTTAGATGTTTTTCTATCTCTACTTGAAAGCCGAAGAAAGTATGACCAATTTTACCTGGTAATGTTTGAACCAGAAATGGCTGAAATGCTATATGTACTACTTACACATGAAAATTATTCAGTTGTCTTCTATGAAAAGGTTGTCAAAGTAAGTTGTTTGTTTTACCTTTACTTAGAACTCATCACATTATCTCGAAACCTCTAGCTAAATGATTTTGTTCTTTAAAGATACATTATGCAAGATATGATAAAGAGCTGGAAGTTCTCACTATAATAGTCAAAAACTAAATGATGTAAAAGGAATTTGCTGGAAATTTCGATCTAATTGATCCACACTGAACTTAGATTTCAGTGAGTGATTGAAATTTTGAGCCTAGCCTCGATCATCATTAATAAAGTCAGTACGATAAAAAACATATGGCATTCTAAGTTGTAAAACTTGTTTCTTATCCACTTGTTACTTAGAACAATAAAATATGTTTAAATTAAAAAACATAGTCTCGATTATCCATATTTATACGACCACATTGAAATGTGGTCGTATATTGTTGTCACCCCTGTCTGTCCGTCTGTCCGTCCGTCCATCGGTCCGGCGTCCACAGCGATTTCCGATAATAACTACCAGAGTTATGGCCCTTGATCACTTCAAAAAATCTTGTGGACGCTCTAGAGGCCAAAGTTAATATCTGATTGACTTTAAATTTATACACAGTGTTTAAGGTCATAAGACGAAGAGGCCTATTGATTTTCAGCGATTTCCGATAATTAGTGCCAGAGTTATGGCCCTTGATCACTTCAAAAAATCTTGTGGACGCTCTAGAGTTAATATCCGATTTACTTTAGATTTATACACAGTGTTTAAGGTCATGAGACGAAGAATCCTATTGATTTTCAGAGATTTCAAATAATTACTGCCAGAGTTATCTCCCTTGATAACTTTAAAAAATCTTGTGGCGTTATAGAGGCCAAACCTCAGATTGATACACAGAGTTTAAGGTGTTGAAACGAACAAGTATTTTGATTTTCAATGAATTTTGATAACTGAACAGCTAAATCCATGATATTAAATGTTTCATGTATATACTAATTGTTAGCGTGGGGTAAAACTTTATTCTCATAATTACAGGAGTTGTTACTCTAAATCAGATTTTAGTGTATTACAAATGTTTCATTACCAAAAAAAGGAAAAATATGCAACAACCCTTGTTGACTGCCCGGAAGATTTAGCTGCTGTGGGCGTATGTTTCGCTGCCTGGCAACCTATCTTTTGATTTGATTATTATTGGACATTGAGCATCAGATAGGATTGTATTCCAGTAAATATCGCAGGCTTGTGAAGCCATGGAGAGTTGATTATGGTCTTGATAAGTTAATTAATGTCTAATAAATAATTTAGATAACATTTTAGGCCTAAAGAAAGACGTGCAATTGGCAGATTTAGCTCATGCATAATGTTTGTTTAACATTTTTATACACCCACATTTTCATGTGGATGTATATTGTCGTCGCCCTTGTCCGTCCGTCCACAATTTGTTTGTGGACTCTCTACAGGTCACAATTCTTATCCAATTTTGATGAATCTTGAAATGTGGGTTTATCCCCATAAGATCTCGGCTGCTTTCGATATTGGCATGTATCGGATCGAAACTTCGTGGATTATGGCCCCTGATTGTTCGAAAAATCATGTTTTTAGCTTGTAGACCCTATAGAGGTCACAATTTTGAACCAATTTTGATGAAACTTGACATGCATGTTAATAAATAACCCAGAGATCTTGGTTCCTTTCGATATTTTTGCCCATCAGATCGTCACTTCCTGAATTATGTCCCCTGATTGTCCGAAAAATCGCCCTTTTTAGCTTATGGTCCCTCTGGAGGTCAAAATTATTATCTGATTTAAAAAAAACGTTGATTATATCACCGATACATGTTTATTTAGCATGGGGCAGAACTTTATAAAAACCAAACAAATTCTAATGATTTTCTGATAATAACTTAATATGCGACAACTCTTGTTGATTGCCTGGACGATTTAGCAGCTGTGTGGCCATATGTTTCATTGCCAGGCAACCTATTTTTACAAATGGAAATTCGGTTTACCCTTTAATTGAATGTGTTAACTGTCATTTTGATGCTTATCAATTTGTTTACTGTATTTTCTTGTAGGTTTTATATATGTTATTGAAATCAGACAAGGTGTATGAAAAAAGTAAAACTAGGTTACGTCTGGGAGAAATCGGCCATCTTGGTTTGATATCTAAAATGCAGAATTATGACATCAATACACCAATGTTTAAAAGATTTGTTGAGCAGGTCTCATTTACAGGTGGGTTTCTGTATTAACATATTAACATCAGATTAACAAAGTAAAAAAATTTATTTTGATATCAAATTAACACAATAATTAATTAAATCATATTAACAAAATGAATATTTTAAAGATGCTTTATTTGTAGTAATATGATAAAGAGCTTGACATATATGTGGATGATCCCCAGTTATACTGTCCATTTAAACCCGCATGAAGTAGATATTTCAACTATACTAAATCAAATCATGAAGATTATATTGCTGATATTAGATGCTGGATGTCCAAAAATGTTTTCTAAAATTGAACAATGGAAACACCAAATATCTTTTTATTGGCTACTGAATTGCCCAAAGTTAAAGACAACAGTTCAACTTTAATAGGAACCTGCCTAATATCCCCATCAAAATCATCATGTAATATCGTATCATTTGATTGTAACATGAATATGGAAACCCATGCCAATAACCATTGTAAAAATTGCTGTTGTTATCATATACACAATATTGGAAAAATCAGAAAGTTCATCTCTCCAGATGCAACTAGATCTTTAGTCACTTCATGGGAATTCCACTTAAACTCCAAGATAAACTCCAAAAGGACAAAAATTGGGGTGTCACAACAAATTTTTGTTAAAAATGCTTATTTCATATCACCCTGCATTATACTCTACACCGGCTACCAATACTGGCTACCAATAGTATACGGAATAAAAAAACTAAATATTCTTACTTGTGTTTAAATGCCTGATTACATTGGCTCCATCCTAATGGGCCGGTCACACAGGCTTCCGCGAGTTGATCACGTGTAATTTTGCTATAAATTTTGCAAATTTTTTCTACACGCGGTGAAAATCAACCAATTTGTCTCAGACATGCTGGACACGCGAATGACAAGTGGACCACACGCGCGCGTGTGCATCGCGTGTCCACCACGAGTCCTCCGTGTGTGAGCGCTTGTGGTCAGAAAATGGGGTCACACGCAGCGCGTGTGTATCACTTGTGCTCCACATGTGCTCCGCGTGTGAATCACGTGCCGATCACTTGTGCTCCGCTTGCCGCCCGCGTGTATAAAAGCCGCCGCGTCCGGTGTTCTGGATCAGTATCGATCAATATTCCGTAGAGTAAAGATCAAAATCATGGCACCGAAATCAAAGAAGGGCAACTCCACGCCCAAGAAGATGAAGAGGCAAGCAAGGCCCAGGCCGAAGGCAAAAGTCTCGGAGCCTGAAACTGCTACCGAGGAGGTGGAGAGCAGCACCCCCGAGCCCCCCCAGGGCAGCAAGAACAGGCAGTCCAAGAAGATGGGCATAAAGGTGACGGCTCGTGTACATGCTGCTGCTGCCGCTGCTGGTGTCCCTGGTTCCAATGGCAGTGGAGAAGAGGACGAGCTTCTTCCTGATGGTAAGTACAATTTATGTAACATGTTTTTGATTTTTTATTTGGAAATACTCGTTACTAGTATAACGTGACGTGTTCAAAATTTATTTTATTTAAATATTCGTTTACGTGGCTGTCAGAAAGTATTCAAATTTATTTATTTCAATTTTATTTATGCTGAAGTGTTCATTTGATATGTATGTTTTTCAACATTCCTTACTATTTATTAAAAATACCTTTATTTTCTCTTTTCATTTTGTACAACAGTTGCAAACACTCCAGTCAGCACGAGTGGTCCTTCTAAGAGCACTGCCACTATGCCTGTCGCCACTCAGGCTGAGCCACAGCTTGTGCCACTGGAGAACCCTGCCTCACCTTCGTCACCTGCGTCACATGACCCCACACCCGAAGTTCTGGTGCGAGAGGAGCCTGTGGAGGAGCAGAAAGAGGCTGATGGTCATGCCAAGGGCAAGGGCAAGAAGCCGAGAAAGCCAAGAGGTCCCAAGAAGGAGTGGAAGTTGCCACCTGACACAGAACAGGATCTGGTTGAGTGGATGCGAGACAGAAGTTACTTGTGGATGCGCAGTCAACGTGACTACAAGAAAAAGACAGAAGCCTGGGAAGCTAAAGCAAAAGAAATTGGTATCTCGACTGACTACCTCGGGCACTGGTGGAAGAACTTGAAGGACTGGTACGTCAGGCTGATCAAGGTTGCCAGTGGCCAGGAGCGCAAGCTTCTCACCGACAGGGACAAGTGGGTGCTGAATAATATTTCCTTCTACAAAGGTCAGTACATATGTTGATAATTATTTCAAACATTTCCATTTTTCAAAAGCATTTTTGTACATTTAATTTTAAAATTTAAAACATAATAATTACTACGATTTAGTGTAATGATTATTCAGAAATTCACTTGTCCCTAATAACAGTCCTTTAATATTGTTCAGAAAAATTTGAATGCAAAACACTTAACAAACGTTTACCTTCTTTCAGCTGCCATACCTGATGAAGAATCTGACACTGTCATGCAGATCCGACGTACTGCTGCTGCTGGCTCTACTACTGGTTCTGCCGCTGGTTCTGCCTCCACGTCCACAGCAAGACCCCCTCTGCTATCCTTGGATGACCCAGCTGAGACGGAGAGACAGTCAGGCAATGTGCTCGAAGACCTCGAGAGGGAGGCAGCAGAGCTCGGATCAGTCAACTCTAGTTTCCAGCACAGGAAGAGGAGGAGGAAGGAGGACGAGGCGGAGAGCTGGATGCCCGAACTTCGTAAAAATCTTCAGACCAACCAAACACTCCTTGCAAAGCTGATGGAAAAAATGCTCGAGGACAAGGAGAGGGAGAAGAGCCAGCGTGAACCCTTCATAAGCTATGTCACCCAGACTCTCAGGTCTTGCAGTCTTCAAGACTTCAACAATGTCAAAGAGCTCATATCGGATATACTGAAACAGATAAAGGCTCAATCTGAAAGACCCTCAGCTTCCACTTCGGCTCCTCCAACTTGCACAGCCGCCTCCTTTGGGCAGTATCATCAGTACCATCAACAGTACCCTCAGCATCAGCAGTACTTCCAGACACAGCCCAACTATTATGCCTGGCAGCATGGTGTAGGGGGAGGAGGGGGAGGATACCAACAGCAGCAGCAGTACCCTGGGCAGCAAGAGCTTCAACAACCCAACCTCAGTACTCCTCGTCAACACAGAGCATCTTCAGAATCGATGTCCAGAGCACAGAGCACTGCCCTAGGTGGGGATTGGTCGTTCAACATGGAGCAGAGCAACTTCGGCCGTGTTTCACAAGACAGTATGAACACCCCACCATTCTCGACAGTGTCACCAGCAACTCACCGACCTCCCATTCTGGCATCTGCAGCTTTGGGTGCACCACCATCCTTGTCAACACCACCAGCCGTGGAACCAACAGCAGTTGAGAGTGACACTCAGTCTGTGGCTACTCAGGGAACTCGTGACAGTTACAGTGAGGATGAGGATGCATGAAGGTTTCATGTTACACTGACAGTTGTATTTTGTTGTGTTGGGATGTGGTGCATGGTGCTACAGTGACATTCCTTGAACTGATGTATTTTGTATTTTGTTTTTGCCATAGCATGGATTGCTAGCAGTGACTTTCTTTTATTTCACTTGTTATACACGTGATACGTGATAATAAAATTGTTGAACTGTTACTAATTGTTTTTCGTGAATAAATTGAACTTTGTGAAATGGTTTAAGAAATGAAATTAAAATTTGTCGAGTTTACGGCGTGATGAACGTCGGGGAAAAGTGCACTTATTTGTATAACGCACGCCGTAAACTCGACAAATTTAATTTCATTTCTTGTAATTACAACTCAACAAATTTCATTTGATTTTATCGATTTATAGCGAACAAAACTAGTAAAATTACTCCGTAGAAAAGTAGTCCGTTTGCAAAACCTTGTTCATCGCCCAATGAACTTGGATTGTATGTTGCATCTCAGTCAATCAGAAAATAGTATTTGCACCATGTGACTTAGAAGTTGTAATTATAATAAAATGAAAGTGGGAGAATATTGCAACAAAAATGTATTTCAAATGTCAAAAATAAAAGTTGAATAAATACTTTATGTAACTTCTTTTCTTTGTCATTTCAAATATTTTTATTCCAATAATCTTTCATTTTTATTTTATAACCATATTATTGAATGACAACAAATGTAACAATACATTGAAAATAATAAATTTTAAAATTATTGCAATAAAATAAAATTACATCTCAAATGAAAAGAAATGAAAGTGAGTTTAGGACTAAAGGTCCTAAGCTTACTTTTATTTTTTTCAAATTTGAAATGTACTTTATTTTATTGCAGGATTTTTTTCATTTATTTTATTATATAATAGTTTTATCAAAGTTTTATTGCCACAAATGCTGCCCCCCCCCCCCAAACACATACTGCCACAATGCCCCCAAACACTATCATTTGTCCACACTGTCACTTCCACAAGAACTAGTCAAGGAGCATGTTGTCTTGCCATGCAACACTCCCAGCAGGGGATGAACACCATTCCATTATGAGATTCCTCTGAGCCTTGGCCAATTTGTAGTCTCTGTTGGTTCCTGGTAGGTTCTCAGGTCTTGTGTCATCCAGATTCTTTCCTCGACGCCATTCACCAGGCACCAGGGCTCCATCAGGGCGTTCAATGTCAACAAGTCTGTTTTGCATGACAGGATACCTCGTGCGCATCAGGTTGTGGAGGACCACACATGCCTTGACAATGAGCCTAACCGTGTCTGGTTGGTGCATCATTGTTGTTAGTAACACCTGGAATCTGTTGGCAAGAATGCCAAAGGCATTTTCCACCACCCGTCTTGCTCTTGACAATCTGTAGTTGAAGATTCTTTGTTTTCTTGATAGCTGTCTGTTCCCAAAGGGCTTCATCATAAAGCTTCTCAATCCAAATGCATCGTCACCCACCAGGAAGTAAGGTAGATCTTCTGTGTCCCCTGGGAGGGGAGTAGGCTGAGGGAATCCAAGAATGTCACCGTTCTGTAAGCCTTCTTTAAACTCACTGGCATTGTAGATATGCGCGTCTGATGAGGCCCCCTTGCCACTCACGTCCACCCATAAGAACTTGTAATCACTGGTCACCACAGCCAAGAGAATAATGCTGAAAAAACCCTTGTAATTGTAGAATTCAGAGCCAGAATTGGGAGGGGCCTTGCATGCTATGTGTTTGCCGTCTATAGCTCCAATCACGTGAGGGAAATTCCACCTGTTCAGCCAATCGTCTGTAATTTGTTGCCACTGTTCGGGGGTTTCTGGAGGTGACAGCATCTCCTCACGATATACATGCACGATTGCCTCACAAACTTCACGAACAATGAGGCTTATGGTGTTGTGTGGGACACGCCAGCCATACTGCATCTCCCTGTATTTCGAGCCTGATGCAAGGTGCCTCAAGGTGATGGCCACCTTTAAGCCTGGGTCCAAGGGAGCTCGCCAATTGGTTGTCTCCTTCGTCAGTGTTGGTGTCAGCCTTTCCACCAGTTCATCATACATCACCGGAGGCATTCTCATAAAGTTCTTGAAGGCACGGGGGTCCTCGTTCCTCAGCTCCACCATCAGCCTGTCATACAGCCCCAGCTGTGGCCTGCGGTTGATCCATTGGCGCACCCATATGGCTCTGACTCTTCTTTGTCTTCTCCTCACTCTTCTTCTGACATCCAGGGCTTGCTGAACCTGAAGTAGCTGGTTCTGATGTTGCTGGAACAGCATAACCAAAGCATTACGATGCGCCGGATCCATGTTGCCTCTTCAACGTCTTGATCACAACTGATGAAAAATGGCCCACACGCGATCTTTTTATAGCAGAAATAACTAGTGGTACAAACGAGATTGGGTCGTGGACGACACGCGAATCAGTCGTGGTTCAATCGCGATTCAACGCGAAAACACGCGAATGGCCCGCGGATGACTCGTGACACAATCCCTGAGGAAGCCTTTTACACGTGGAGCACACGCTATCACAGGTGGTAGGAACGCTGTAGACACGCGGATCACAAGTGGATGACAAGTGCTACACACGCAGTCACACGAAGAAATTTTGCGTTTGCCCGCGAGTGACCACTTGTCGTCCACTTGTGATCCGCGAGTGTACCACGTGTTATCGCGTTTGGCCCGCGTTTGTACAGCGTTTACACCACGTGTGCGACACGCGGTGGCCGTTGCGCCTAATTTTTGTGCTGCTCAAAAATAAAATCGGACTCCGTGCGCGTGTAAAATTTTTCGCGCGTGTGCGCACTTGTTATTCGCGAGTCCACCACGTTTCATTCACGTGTCATTCACTTGTGACCGCGCTTACTTCGCGTTTGACAGTTCTTCCTCGCGATACACTCGTGATCAACTCGCGGAAGCCTGTGTGACCGGCCCTTAACTTTCTGAGCGTCTTGAATACTCTAAAGCCTTAAGAAATCTGTGATCCCTACATTACTTATACAGCCTCATTATAATTTATCATCATATAATAACTGCCATGTACAAGCACCTTTGTTATGGAATAAATTACCAAATCAAATTTGTAATGTCACTGCTATTGCTATTATTAAAACTGAACAAGGCATATTTACCCAGTGATTCTTTTATATGGATTATCCAGAGCTATTTTGATTTCTAATTACCTGTATTCTATCTAAATCACAACGTTTGTCTTTTATTTATATATTTTATCAAGTATGCTCTTTATTATTTTTTTTTATTATGTAAATGTAATATTGTCCAGATCTTTTAATGTATGTGTCAGTTGTAAGCTATAGAAATGTGAAAAATAGATAAATAGATAATGGTACTGTTATGTGTTATTATATTTTCAGATACACCTCAGACATATTCTGCCATATTGGCCATTATTACCCTCATACATAATAGTGGTCTAGATGTTAAACTTGAAGCAAGTAGGCAGGTTAGTTTGTTATTCAGTTACTCTCTCAAAGTTTAAATCAAAAGCATACTGATATATGAACCAAGAGTCTACCATGACGTCATATCAATTTTAAAAATTATGATTTCCAAAGAACAAGTCCATGTTAAGCATTTTTTAAAGAGCATCTCCGCCTTGAACAAGATTAGACACTGGATGCAACCAGGTCTTTGTTCATGAAGTGCCAATTTTGTATGCTCATATTCCTGGTCCTGTCATTCATAACTGCTTTCATTTCTTTTGTAGTTAAAGTTCCAATAATGCTGTATCTCATTTTCGAAGGAATATTAATGTTTGGTTTTGAGAGCTTGTAATATACAGATATTACAATCTTAACATGTAATGCATTTCATTGTTTTAATCTGATATTTGATTATTTCCAGTTACTGTCCATTCTTGTTACTAAACCCTTAGCAGCCAAAAGTATTGTCAAACAACTAGGATGGCAGGAAACGGTGACACGTCTCTTTGGAATGGATCCAAGAGATCATGCAGAAACAGATATTGACAAAAGTTTGGTTCATTTTCCAAGTGAAGAAGTCTCCAACTGGCCCGATACATCCACACCTGATAGAAATAATTCCAACCGACCTCATGAATTGGATGTGGCAGAATGTGACCCCTCAATGGACATTTTACCTCCCAAATCACCGATGACACCCATGTTTTTAGCGGCGCAGCAATTTGACGATTTGAACTGTTCGGAAGATGATCGTTCAATGAGTCGCAGTTCAAGTGCTAGTACAGAGGATTTAAGTGCAATAGGTCAGAGACGTGATCGACGTAATTCTATGACACAAAGTCGAAGTAGCATGTCCATATCAGGCAGTGAAAGTAACTCAGAGTTAAGTATGGTTTCTTCCACACAGTCACGAAGAGATTCAACAGCTCAGTCTGAAAACTTTCAGCGTGCGTTAGATAATTTAGGTATACAGAAGATATATGTTAAGGATGCTGTGGAACAATCAGAGGAACTATGTCAGAATCAACTTATTGTTTTATTAACTATCATGTGGAAAGGTATTGAAGGCTCAGATGAGGCTGCTTGGAAGGTTGGTACTTTACAAATAATTCAGCACTGAGTTTCTGCATTTTGCACTTTGTCAGCTGCAAGTTTTCTGAATCAATTATCACTAAATAATTGCTTAGAATTGATGTTATCAATAGTCGATTATTTTAAACAAATAAATCAATTTCTTCAAGATATCTTTTATTGTCAGATGACAGAAGTCTTCTGTGGCAGTATGTATTATATATATTAGACTACTTATATATTTTCTTCTTTGTGTTATCACTTTTATTAACCTTTTGTATTTGTTTAAAAGTTCATCACAAAGTTCTTTGTTTACTATCATTTTTAAATAATAATCAGCAGAATGGATGTACAAAACTGATTGAATTTTTAGGCATACTGTTACCACCTAAATCCAACCTCTTTGGTTTTCTCTGTGTCCTCCGGTTTGCTCCAAATGCAAAAGACCTCAACATGCAAGCGAATTATTGAAATAATTGAACCATATATTAGTCCCAAAATGACTTACTTTGTGTCAAGTGGACGTTTAGCCCCATTCTCTCTGTCTCCCTACCACCTAACAGATTGGTGGATCTAACTAATATATAGGTACCAACATTCAAGGTGGAGAAGTTATCCAGTCTATAGTTATGTCTTTATGTGGCATCAATTTATAACTGATTTTATTCAATATTCAATGATACACCTATATTCAATTTTTTAAATTGTCCCATCTTCATTAGCCCAATATAGTCAATAGTTATAGAAAACATTTTTTTTTGACAGGAAAGGGGCCAAGTTTTTGCCGCCTTAGATGTGATAAATTGTTCCCATGTATTAGTTCGACCTAAAGCAGAACTTAAGAGACGTCTGCTTGAGATGATGCTTCACTCTTGTACTTCTGATATAACTGAGTCTGGTAAGAAAAGTGTGAAATTTGGTAAATTTTAACGTGGTACAATAGTTGTGCTGTATGGCACTGGTTTATCAAAAAAAAATGGCCCAGTGTGGGTTGATTTTTCAAGTCTGGTTGTCCCTTGTTAGGTTCTGACAAGAAATGTATTTGTTCATAATTAGTACATATTACTTGGAATTTGAAGAACAGTATGAAAGATTCTCCCACTCACATATCCTAGTCTTAATATGGTAGAAATATTGTGTTACATTCCATTTAAGGAACAGCTAGAGCTCGATAGTCACATAATGTGAATATTTTGTCTAATGAATATTATTTTGTGTTATATGATTTTCATGCTGACTTAAAATCCTATGAATTTGTATTGTCTCAGTTCAAGCTATTGCCACTCATACAGAGAATGCTTTACAACTAATACAGATAGTTCATCACTTTATAACTGATGATGAAGAATCTCTGGATATGAAATATAGTGAGAGGGTGAGTAATGTATGAATGATCAATATTCACTAAGAATTTCATTTATAAGTTAAAGATCTTAATTTTTGAGTGAATAGAATATGTTTAGAACAATCATTTATTGCACACATAAAAGAGAAAAAAGGTGTTTCTCCTATTATTTATTTCAATTGAAATAATAGGCCCTACGGATAATTTGTTCTTGTTTTTTTTTTTTCTTTTTTTTTTTATTTGACTTCCATTGAGTACAAAAGTCCCCAGATTTAACACCGATAACTCCCATAAATATAATCCCAACATTTCTGACTACCCAACATAGAACAATTAGAAGAGCAATACATAAATCAGGAAACAATACATAAAATAAAGATTGAAAAGAACAAAATACAGAAATTTGAGAATGAATAGATCAAGAATACATAAAAAGGGGCAACATATAGAACAAGAATACATAAAATATAAAGGATATTGAATAGATTGTTTAAGTGGCATTTAGTAATTTCTGAATGAGAATGACACAATTATATGGAATCAAGTTACTTCAAAGATTTATTTTTTGCAACATATCAAGGGGGTTCTCTTGTCTTTATCAGGCAATCAATCATACAGAACAAAAATCTTTACAACAATATTAACGATAAACCAAAACCAACTTAATTTGAAGAATGAAACAAAAACTCTTATTTACATGAACTTGCCATAGGACATCAGTGGGCCTCTGCATATATATGAGGCCAACAATAAGTGATATCAGGTGTTCCTGTCTGAAACTATTGTTTTCTTGAATTCTATTTAAAATATATTATTAATGATTATTATATATGTCTGTTTAGTTATTAGAGGATGCTATGTCTCTGTTAGATGTATTAGGTGTATGGGATGTTGAGTTAGCTAGTAGATGGAAAGAAATGGTACATCTAGGATTGAGTATTTTACTCTCTTTTGCTAAACATCCTACTCTAAATGTAAGTATCTATATCTACCTGTTAAATTATTTCAATACCTTGATGAGCATTTTCTACATAGGCTAAGTAGAGACTTCAAGATCAAGACTTGAAGCACAATAATTCTGCTTTTAACTAAGGTAGAATGTTCACATTTGGTGTATATGTTGACTGACAGCATTCAGTTATGAGCATTTTCTCCTTAGAGATAAACAGTTTGGTTGGTCAAGTCTTCGGTACACAATGATTCAGGTAGAATGTTCAAACTTGCTGTAGATTTTTGTTGTGTAAGTCTATTCAGTAGGCTACTAATTTTATAAGCTATTTTATTGGTTAAGTTTTCAGAACATATTATTACTTTGATTGTAACCTGTATAATTTCATTGCATCAATACCTTGACTAAGTTCGATATTGAGCATGTTCTGCACTCAGGATATAAAGACACACAGTTGATTGGTATAGAATTTGGAACACAAATACTGTGAATGAGAGTGATGAAACTTGATGTAAAATCTATATCCTGATTAATTCTGGTTTTTTTAGCTATGTTCAGTAGCAACAGTTAAACTTCATGCCTTGGTACAAACTAAACTAATCAGTAGTTCAGCTGAAGCATCATTTCTTATTGGTTCATTAAATTCTATGATATTACAAGCTGTACAGGGTATGTATTCATACATTTCAATTCTTCCTATGCCATTAACTGTAATGATCCAGGGGATATATTGGTGTTATTTTCATACACAACAAGAATTTTCTTATATTCTTACAGTCTACCATCTTCATTAGCCCAACTGGCGCAAAAAAGTAGGATGTTGAACCCCATATCATTCATTTTTATATTTGATTAAATCTGAATAAATATTGTTATTTTGGTGGTCAAAATTACCCTATAAACCACTGAAAGAGAAATTATACAATTAGCTAACTTTATTGTATCACGATTCTATCCCCGTAACCGCTATCATCAAGACCTGTCCAACCTCAAGGGTTTTCTCCAGGCACTCCTCCCACTGTTAAAGGCCCCTACTCGCAAGCAAATTATTGAAATAAAAATTAAACCACATATTAGTCCCAACCTCATTTCTCTCTCTCGTATTGAAAATTGGTTTTGATTTCAGACAATACAGACAACTATTCATATTTAATACCAGTATTAAAAGCACTGATAGATAAAGCCCATGAATTGATGAATCTAGATAATTACCTACCTAATCTACCTAAAACCAACCAGAGTCCAACTTTCTTTGATGATTTTAGAACATATTGTCACTCGGAAGAATGGAGAACATTTGTTTCTAGTTATGTAAGTAGATAAGATGTTAGTAAATTGTGCTTTACTTCGGTGTCTGTTGCTAGTGTTTGGTACTAATAAACCTTTCTCTTTTTTTGGAATGTCCATGTTTATTGTAGCGCTGTACACATATTGTTATCACCTTTGCCTGTTACCTGTCCATAATTTCTTGTCATTATTGTGCAGGTCAAGAGTTGTATAAAACTCCTTTTCTTTAATTTATTTTTTTGGAAATTTGTATTTTATTTTTGTGTATCTTAAGGATTTAAATTATCTGTACATTCAAATATTTATTTTTTTTCTAGATTAACCCACAGATGCATCATTTTATGGAGTTAAGTTTTGAAGAAAATAAAGCTAATACACGAGAATTTTGGACTGATTGTCACGAAGCTATGATGATAAATATTCATAAACGTAACAGAGAAATAGGTGACAGTAGATTAAGATTTCAGGTATAATCACATTACGTGATACATAGAAATTTATTGACATTGAACATTCTACCAACCCAAAGTAAAAAATTAAGAGTTTGTAAATGTCCTATATATTGGAACCGACTGGGCTAATGAAGACAGGCATATGCAATACTGTATGCTACGAGGACCAACACTTATTTCAAATTCCATCTGTCAAAGCTTATTTACGAGTTGCCAGGTCCTGTTTTTCATCCCATCCAAATGAATAGATTAAAATTTCAGGTACATGCAAGAACAATAAACACTATACCGAAATATAAATTATATTACATTCTGGTAAATAATAGTCTTACTAGTGCAGTATTAGTATTAGTCTCATGCAAAAACATGTAGACATAATAAGTAATTTATACCTTAAAATAATTTCAATATCTAACTTCTGTTTACTACGTTAGGCCTAATTTATACCTTACTTGTAGTTGATGAATTGCAGATTCCAATTTCACATTTTTTGTTTTCAATTATTTGATTATATTTTTATACATTTTAGAATCAAATTATTGATATATGTAAATTAAAGTCAGCTCAAGAACAAAAGCGATTCCATAACGTTACTGCTCAGTTACGCAACCAACACTTATCTACCCTACGTAAGTGGAGAGCAACAAAACGATTTTTTACTGGAGAACGAGGTGCCTGGATTGAAAGGTTAGATGATTTAGATTATTGTACATCTTATTATAATTTATTAATTCTAAATATGAATGAAATGGGGTTAAGGTCTACTATTCAGCACTGTCAGAGCTGATGAAGATGGACATACACTATGCAGTGTGCTATGAGAGAAATTTGGCCAAGACAGCAGAGCTACTGTCTACTTTTATTTCAAATTCCAACTGTCATTTTATTTTTAAAGTGTACACCAATGAGTATATGAGACCTTAGTTTTTCATACCATTCAAACGACAAGACACCGTTCCTTGTCGGACCCTCTGGCCTGCACCACTGACAAGCAAACAACCCCAAAAAATCCTCTGGAATTTTCTTGTGAATCTTAAATCACCTAGTTAGCGAGCCAGCACTTTATTCAATGAGCCACTTCCAGTGTCTTATTAGAGAATACTAGAAAAAGGGACAAGACAGTTGGCAAAAATACATCACCTAGTATGTTTAACTCTTTTGACTTATTAAAATGACCTCTTCTAAGGTTAGGGTCTTAACTCTTTTGACTTATTAAAATCACCTCTTGTAAGGTTGGTTGTCTAGGTTATCACCCTTGGTAGAAGTGGACATAAAACTCCAGGAACAAACAAAGGTTGGGGGCAATATAGGTAAATGAACCAGGTATCTGTTAATATTATTTCATTTCTCTACTATATTTCAGATCTCAAGAGGAAATACACTGGAAACTGTCTAACCAAGAAAACTTTTCACGTATGAAAGTGAAATTAATTCAGAATTATACATTTGATTCACATAAAGGTGCTAGTAGTCAGAGAGATAACACAGGTAATCATATCTGTAGATAGAATACATTTATTACATCATACAATACCAATTTTCTTTTCACAATAAATAGTTTAATTTAGCTTGAATTCATGGTATTTGTTTGCGTGAGGCTAATTCATTTGATTCAATGCAACTTATTCTTATTGATTTTCATCAGGAATGACAGAAGCTGAGTATCAACAAGAATTACGTAATTTAAAGTTATCTAAAGAAGCTCTAGTATCTAAAGAAAACATGGCTGATGATGCATTAGGTGATGAAGATTGGAATGTTATTAGCTCTTCAAAGTATGTCTATTAGATATTTCTATCTATTTTAATTCACTACTTACCAAGGCTCCAATTAGTACTTTTTTTTATCAAATTTGCTTGTTAAAATGTTATCTCACACTTAATTTCAAACTTGCAGCCATTTGAGAAGTGACCACAACCCACTTGTTTAATTATTCCTCTGCTGTCTTCAGGGCACCATATAGCATTATCATTTTATCAATATAAAACAAATCAAAGATGTATGTGTGTATGTTCGCCCAGTTGACACGCTTTAACTCCACATTTGTTGTCAGATTAACAGCATGACCCCGTGAATGTTTTAGGCCATTGAATTTGACCTCCCAGGAAGATTAGGCCCCAGATGGATTGGGCCCCAGCCGAACCAGCTATCCTGCTTGTTTAAGATAATTCCTTGCAAGTCTGTTTAAATGAAAAACATGTTTATAATTTATAGCACAGCAAGTGAAGAATTATCAGGAAAAGAGAAATTAGTATTTTCTGAAGATTGTGATTTAATCACATTAGTTGAGATTATCAAAGGTCGTCTAGAGGTCACAACAACTCATGTCTACTTTTTTGACTGTAGTTCAAATAAAACAGAAGGTTTGTGTCATATATACTTTAAAAGCTTAAAATTGAATTAGTCTATGTTGATATATTTTGTGAGCAGAGAATCTATCTTATGTTAATAGATTACACCAATATTGGGATAAATCATTTGTATAAACCAACTTTCATATATTCTTTAAAATATAGATTTAATCATATAAAGTATGTTCCATCAGTAATTACATGATAGATCAGACTGAAAGAGTTTTAGCTCCTTTTATTAAACCTAACAGTGTTACTAATTACTATGTTTCATTGACTGGTAACCTATCTTATTTATGTTGCATTATTTTTTTGTAACTCAGTAGTTAAAGTCAGTGTTCATCAGCTTTCATTAATTGTATTTGACCTTATACTATCCTTTAAGTTTTATATTATTATTAGGAGGTGAAGATTTTAAATGGGCTCTAAGTCAACTGAGAGAAATACATTTCCGTCGCTATAACTTGAGAAGAAGTGCCTTGGAGATGTTTCTTATTGACCAGACTAACTACTTTCTTAATTTTGCTCAAAAAGTAGGTGGTATTTGTATTGGACACGATCATAAATATTTTTTAATCAAAAAAGCAACTTTTAATGCTTTTAGTGATAGACATTTTTAAAAATGGCTATTTACATATGTAAACCTTGGTTTGGATAATATATATATTGTGGTGTTTTATTTGTAGTCTGTAAGGAACAAAGTCTATAGTAGAATGTTAAGTTTACGACCACCTAATTTGAATTATTATGGAACCCGATCACCAGCTGAATTATTGAGAGCTTCAGGACTAACACAGGTAAGTAAAAGATAAGATCTTGTGTGTAATATTGATAAAGATTTTACAAACATGATTAGACATCATCACCAATCTGCACAGGTTTCAAAAGATTTCTTATGTTAAAATAAGGTTTACATTACTTTTTTAATTTCTGTAGACAGAAAGAATAGTGCTTTCTTCGGAAGCTAAATTAGAATCCAGAATCATCCCCACTTTTTCCGTAAAAACATGATAGAGGCTTTAGTTTTGAACAGATTTCTACCAGATTTGGTGAAAAGCCTTTAGGTCATTATAGGATGAACTGTATCCCCTATATTAGGCATTCAATCTGAAGTATCTCTCAAATTTACTCAACATCCAAGTTTTCCTTTTGTATAATCTGCAGTTTAGACAGCTGAAGTGTGGGAATTTTCCATGTTTGTGTGTCTATCTTACTGTCTTATTTATTGTCTTTCCTGGTTTTATATCATACCTTGTTGCATCCCTGCCTGGGAATACAAGTGGAAGTAAGGCTATATAAATTTTATAATGATAACAATAATAATTCATTCTGTGTCACCAAGATATGTGTATACTGTATAATATACTGTGTCTTATTTTTATATAGAAATGGGTTCAGCGTGAGATATCAAATTTTGATTACTTGATGCAGTTAAATACAATAGCTGGAAGAACATACAATGATCTTAGTCAATATCCAGTTGTGAGTATTTATATTATTTATATCGTCTTAGAAATGATAAATTGAAAACTGAATAACAGATTGTGAATTAAAAGATTTTAAGAATTTTATACTTTCCTGTTTAAGCTACAAGTTAGTTTGTTGTGTTTAGTTAGATGATGAATTCATTATCAGTTATATATGAAAATCATTTCACATTTATTGTGGGAATGGCAGTCCCAAAATTCACCCAAGACTGGTAGTTTTGTTTGACTTTTCCCTTTGCAAAGTCTATGGGGATCCAAGTACAGTAGTGGTCTTTGATGTACATAGTGGCAATTAGATGTGACAGAAAAATCACCAGTCACCATTCTCTTTGATACATTTCTCTATTACAACAAAGATAAAAAATTAATTGTTTGTTATACAAAGATTTGTTTTTGTTCCAGTTTCCGTGGATATTGAGTGACTATGTATCAGAAACACTGGATTTAGAAAATGAAGGTGTCTATCGGGATTTATCAAAACCAATGGGTGCTGTAAATCCTAAATTTGAAGCAGAAGTCCGAGAAAAGTAAGAGATTCCTGTTGATAATTTGTTTACAATTAAAGGCACATGTTTTACATGGAATACCTTCCTTGTGACAATGTAGACAGTGGTGAGAATAACACACTGACCAGACAAAATATAAAATGATCTCGTTCAAATAACAAAAATTGTGAAAAATACAATACATACTATCATATCATGGAATTAACAAGAAGTACTGCAGTTTATGAAAATATTTCTGTTTTACCGATTATATTATATAGATATGAAACATTTGAAGATCCTACTGGTAGTATAGAGAAGTTTCATTATGGTACACATTATTCTAATGCTGCTGGTGTTATACATTATATGGTTAGAATGGAACCATTTACTACATTACATATACAACTACAGAGTGGCAAGTAAGTTATACAAAATATATATCTTATGTGACAGAGTGGCAAGTAAGTAATTATATCCTCTTCCAAAAAAAGAAACGCAATGGAATATTTCGTTATTGACATACCCTCATTCTACCATCCCCTCCTTGCAACAGGAACTGTGACACGCAGCTAAACCAAACTGTTCTCTAGGGTTGCTGAGACCATACCCTCAGGTCTGAACCCAATGAAGTTTGATTTGACGGCATAGAGCGTATTTTTTAACAGCAGCTCTAACGAAATGTCTGGCACGTAATCTGGTTTAACGTAGGCATTTACGGACTGTCTGGTCTGAGATTCCACGCCATCGACGAATTGCTGGTGCGATAGAGGTTGCTGTTGAGAACAGTTCCCGCAAATGATGTAATCGGACGTGATGATGAAGGGCAGGTGGGGTGACTCTTGTTTAGTCTGAGTTTGGGCAGTCAAACCTTGAACTTCACTGTCAGTACCTATCCCAAAGGTGAGAAATGGGGAAACACTCAGCAGCCTGGCTACATCTGTCTAGGATTCACCTGCTTGTAACTGACCAATAACATTGTTGCATTGGTCTTCGTTTAGAGGGGACATCACTTGGTTCGTTGAGTGTTTACATGTGCAACTGATTTGGAACCGAGAACCCCCCGATTTTAAAGGCCTTAGATTTAAGTTCCATTTGAATTGCTCGCGAAGTTGTTAAACTCTTGTATCTTGGTGTAATCGAGCGAAAACAAATTTCGGAAAAAGGTATGACCAGTCACAATTAGTGACCCTATCTTTAAAACCAATAATGAATTTCTTTTATGATATTCAAAACAAGTAAGATTTATCAAAATAACAACCTCGTTCAAATAAAAAAATGATGAAAAATGGGCTGTGTGTTTCTTTTTTTGAAGAGTGTATATTGTAATATAGAGTAAAACATAGCATCAAGTTATTAGTTAATTAAGTATTACAATATTTATTGGTCCAGGGTAATACATCGGTGTAGGTGTATACCAAGTTCAGACTCTGTTTATTTGGTATGTTTTATATATTTTAAACAGATTCGATGTTGCTGATAGACAATTCCATTCTATTCCTGGTAGTTGGATGTCTCCTATTGAAAATCCTAATGATGTAAAAGAACTTATACCAGAGTTTTTTTATTTACCAGAATTTCTCGTAAACATGAACAGTAAGTTCATTTAATCTTTATTTCAACTTTTAATAACTGGTGCTGTTTGTAGTGGGCTTGTTGATATTTGATTTAAAAAGCTTTCGGATATCTTTCATTTTTAGGCATATGTTACCTGTCTATTTGAATTAGCTAGTGAAACTCTTTATTCTGTGACACACTGTCAGACTTTTGTATTTAAAAAAAAAACATTTTAGTTGGTTTAAACTAATTATAACATGATTCTAAAAACACTTATTTAATTTAGACCAACGTTGAGAACTATGCTGTGATTGGTTGACAAGATTGCATTTTCCCAATTAGACAAATGAACTCTTGGTCTTGTTGTCAAATTGCTAATGGTAATTAGATAGTTTAGCATTAGGTATGATATTATATGTGATCGGTGACAGCAAAATGAGCCTTAATGACTAAAATTTCAAAAGTTATATATATTATCGTAAAGCGCTGTCTAATGATACCAAAATCATTTTTCTACCTTACTCCATCGTCAAGATATTCAAGTTCAAAGTCCGGGAGTCCAGAAAGGCTATTTCGAGAAAACTTTGTTTAAAGATTACGTTCAAAATTTCTGCTATGCATGACAAAAGTCATGGTTAAAAATGCCAAACAGCCACTAACTTTGACACAATTCAACTTGTTGAAGTATTCAAAAATGGTCAAAACCAAATTTTGAAAATTTCTGCACTCGGACACAAATTAGCGTGTAATTAGAAATCTACTTGTGTGACTTAAAGTGCCAATCCCGATAACTTTTTGGGGAATAAAACTGCTTAATTTTGTGTTAAAATCCTTTAAAATCCATAACCCAAGGCCCACCTACTAACCCCATATTTGTGATACGCTTGTAAATAACTTAAACCTCACAGTCTTCATCTGGAAATGGAGAACGTTTTATTATACAGTATCTGGATAAAACCAGACTTTTTTCAATAAAAATATTATGTAGGTGAAATTTACCTTTTGTTATTAAGTACAGGGCATGGGTCATTCACTGTATAGACCTCTCAAGAAACATTAATCGATTATCAGGTCACCCAATGAAAAAAATTGACCCAAAATCCTAAAAGGGTTACGTGTCCGGATAAGCAGTGTTGACGTTCGCGTCCAAACGACTCAATATTTTGAGCTGAAATTTTGAGTCAAGGTAAATACACCATGCCAATATATTTTGGTCCATAAATTTCATAAATACTCGGACTTTAATTTTTGAGACTCTGTTCTTATCGGGATTGTCCCTTTAAGACTCATTTAGCTATCACCAGTCACATATGTGAGTATGTGAATGGTTAATTTTATGTTTATCTATTTGTCTAGATTTTGATTTGGGTAAACTACAATTGAGTAAAGAGAGGATCAATGATGTTATTTTACCGAACTGGGCAAAAACACCAGAAGAATTTATACATAAACACAGACAGGCACTAGTGAGTTACTCGTACATATTTTGTGAACAAGTGGGGGGGTGAATCAGAATAGACAATTGATAAACTTACGTTACATTTGACACCAGACTGAAAAATGTTTCAGTAATTTTTGATTGTTTGTGTGATTACAACTATTGAAAGGTTTTGCTTGTCACATTTTGTTTTTGCTTCTTATTTTAATAACAAGCAAAAAATTGCTTCTGGTGTTGAAAATAAAATTTGAACACTGATTTGGCTAGACATATTCCACAAGTCATGTTAAATATTCTTATCTAGAGAGCATGTACAATAAATACTGCCAGTGTAGACTGGAATAACCAGGCTAGAGATTGCTATTCTATTGAGACTTCGCACATATTTGGCTGAACATACCTGTTCTGAAATTAGATTAAAAACGGAAACGATTGGATGTGAATCAGTTTTTATACATTCATACTACATTATTAAATGCATTGCAAGCCATTTGTGTCAATTTCTAGGTCCTAAATATTACCCATTTACCTCCTTTAAGTTATGAATTTTCCTGAAGTTCTGAGACCTTTTTCACAAAATCTTAAATTAAAATGAATGCAGGCTTTTCATTGGCTGAAATCTGTACTATGATTTTTTAAGTGCGCATTCAATTTATATTTTGGAGATAGAGAAAAAAAAGAATTTGTTCCCAAAATGAAAACATCCTCATCAATTTCAAGGTATTCATATTGAATCTCAAGGAATAATTACCCTCATGATTCCTTACAAAAGATGATAATATTTTATAGATATGAGATTAGTACAAGGCTTTGTTATATTTGTAGGAATCTGAACATGTGTCTAGAAATCTTCACAACTGGATAGATTTGATATTTGGATATAAACAGAAAGGACCAGCTGCTGTAGAGGCTGCAAATGTCTTTTATTTCTGTACATATGAGGGTAAGTTAACATATTTCTATTATAAACCAATATTTCACTGATTGAAATATATAACTATATTTTCTTGATTATTTCTGTACTGGTTTCAATGAGTGTTCTATTTTATATTTTAACAGGAGCAGTTGATTTGGATGCCTTAAAAGATCCACAAGAAAGAAAAGCTGTAGAAGGAATGATCAATAACTTTGGTCAAACACCAACACAGTTATTAAAGGTAACAAAATATTGTCAATGTACATTATGTATATAGCCAGGATTTTTTTTATTAAAGGGTTTCGGTGGGATTGTTCATTGGGCTATAATTTCAAATATATGATAGAATGCTACAGTGACAATGTTTCTGGTAGGTAAATTAGGGGGCCTAACCAGGCTAACACTCATATATAACCCCCATCTATTAAGCTACTTGATATACTATCTCTTGTGTACGCAGGAACAGTATTTATATTTACATAACCATGAAACTGTGCATGATCGCCTGTTCTTACATCAATAGTCCATTGTTGTATATAAGAAAAATTTTGTTTGCTAGTACCATATTTTTCGGTGTATAAGGCTCATTTTTTTACCAGATATTTTTATTTCCAGAAGGGGTGCGCCTTATACATAGTAATAAGCAAATCTTGGCTTTTCCCTGTGTCAACATTGGCGTCTGAAGTTGATGATGTCGGCCTTTCCCGTGCAATAAAGATGGTGGCCATTTTACATACCGCTATTCGGTATACAGTTAGTCATAATACACGATAGTGCCAACAATATGGGGCGATAGCAGTTTAGTTTAAATTATTGTAAATATTTCTGCTATTTCCACGTATTTCATGACGTATATTTCAACTTTTCCGACATTCAGATGTCGACATTTGTCGTGCGATAACGATGACAGCCATTTCAGACACTGCTATTCCGTATACCGTTACTCATAAACGAAAGTGCTAAAAATATCTGCAAATCATTAATATAACTATCATTCCTACGCATTTGATGACATATATATTTCTGCTAATCCTTCACTGTTATCCATTACCGGCAATCCAAACGTCTCGTTAATGAAGGTGTTGTCAGTCAGTTGACTAAAAGGCAGGGCTTATGACAGACAAGACATTTTATTGGCTTTTAGAAAGATAACATCAATTGAGCACACGCTCAGTAGGTGTTTTCTTTGAGCAATACTGTCTTATAATTTAAACATATAAAAATATGGTATGTACACCGCTTTATTTATTATTATTTTATTTCACAGGAACCACATCCTAAAAGAATGTCATTTGATGAAACTATCAGTAAAATCTACAAAAATTCCAAACCACTTAATATATTCCATTTTGTCAAAGATTTAAAACCATTCTATGCTTCGGTAAGTATGATGTATGAAACATACTATGGTTTGTTGAATTTATATATATAACACATAAATCATTATTGCCCAATTATGTAGTTGTGTATAATTTCTGGTGATGATTTTCTAAACTTTAATGAAGATTATAAGTCAGTCAGATTCTGGTCGGATGATATTATTAGTAAACTAAGTAATTTTGGATCGTCAAACCATGGAATTTGAGTACAGTAAGTTGGTATGTGATATCGCCAGGGGTGAAAAAACATTATAGACTTGAAATAAACCATCTAAATAACCTTTTGATTTGAAAGATTTTACTCATTACTCTAGCATAAAATAAACTTGTTCATTGACTATACACACACTTTCAAATTGTATTACAGGTATCGAGTGAAACTGATCCGTTGGTATATGTCCATGTTCCTAGAAATCAAGCTAGATCGATTATACAACATGGTGCTTCAGATAATATGGTAAGATCAAGATGAAAATAATTTCTTATTCTTCACTTTAAAAATCCATGCTATTCAGACCATAATCAACTCTTGATGTCATCCTCAGCCTACAATATTTATTGGATTTTGAATACATTTTGTAATGGATGATTAATCGTTAAAAGTGGACAATCAAGACTTAGCATACTAACGGTATAATGATTGAGGCTAGCCGAAAATTGAATCACTAATATCTTGGTTCAGAGTAAAGCAATTTGACTGAAATTTTCATCATATTCTGTTTTCATTATCTACTTTTGTTAAATATTATAACAAGAAGTGTCAGCTCTTATCTAATGTCCCTTTAAATTAATTGTTATTTCTTATGTTGCTTTGAAAAGTGATCACTTACAAATTGTCTATAGTGTATGTGTAATTAGTACTTATATATATATATTTAATATTATTTATAGGTAACCGTAACAGAAGATGGTATAATAGGAGTACATGGTTGGTTACCGTATGATAAATCTATATCTAATTATTATACATTTGAACAAGATCCCTCAATGCTCAATCTAAAGTGAGTTTATTTAAAACATTTCTATAAATAACAAACGATCTTTATTTACATTTTTCAGACAATATCTCATTTTTCACATCTTAATTCCAGCTAAATTGTTTTCAAATTGAATATATAACATTTAGTTTGAGTGTCTTGTAACTGCTCCTATTTACCTACTAATTGATTAAATATTCCACAACTTATCTTTTAACAGAACCAAGAAACATGTAAATGGAGCTTTTGATCCTGGTTTATGTATAGAAGCTAAGTTATTTGTTGTATCACATGACTGTAAGTTATTATTTAGTGGTGGACATTGGGATAATAGTCTACAAGTTTATCTTATCACTAAAAACAAGAAGATTAATCATATAGTTAGACATATTGGTAAGTATGTTATCATTCAATAATCATCTATATCCATCATAGTCTTTTTGTCCCCCGCCTTTCGAAGAAAGTTGGGGGACTATTAAAATGGGTTCGTCAGTCTGTCTGTCCGTCCGTCTGTCTGTCCGTCTGTCTGTCCGTCACACTTTTTGGGACACAATAACTCTCTTCCTAATTGAGCTAGAATGTTCAAACTTGGTGTATGTGTTTATTAGGTCAATGCCTTGATGGAGTTTGAAGATGAGCATTTTCCGCTTAGGGTAAGCAGAGATAAGCAATTTGATTGGTTGATGCTTTGGGACACGATAACTTTAGTTCTAATTAAGTGAGATTGATGAAACTTGGTGTATAGTTTCATTATAGTAATACCTTGACGAAGTTTGATAATGAGCATTTTCTGCTCAGGGTAAGCAGAGCTATACGCAATTTGATTGGTCGAGAATTTGGAACACAATAACTCTCCTTCTAATTGAGTTAAAATGTTCAAACTTGGTGTATATGCTTATTAGGTCAATGCCTTGATGGAGTTAGAAGATGAGCATTTTCCGCTTAGGGTAAGCAGAGATAAGCAATTTGATTGGTTGATGCTTTGGGACACGATAACTTTAGTTCTAATTAAGTGAGAGTGATGAAACTTGGTGTATAGTTTCATTATAGTAATACCTTGACTAAGTTTGATAATGAGCATTTTCTGCGCAGGGTAAGCAGAGCAATACGCAATTTGATTGGTCGAGAATTTGGAACACAATAACTCTCCTTCTAATTGAGTTAAAATGTTCAAACTTGGTGTATATGCTTATTAGGTCTATGCCTTGATGGAGTTCAAAGATGAGCATTTTCCGCTTATGGTAAGCAGAGATAAGCAATTTGATTGGTTGATGCTTTGGGACACGATAACTTTAGTTCTAATTAAGCGAGAGTGATGAAACTTGGTGTATAGTTTCATCACAGTAATACCTTGACTAAGTTCGATAATGAGCATTTTCTGCTCAGGGTAAGCAGAGCGATACGCAATTTGATTGGTCGAGACTTTGGAACACAATAACTCTCCTTCTAATTGAGTTAAAATGTTCAAACTTGGTGTATATGCTTATTAGGTCAATGCCTTGATGGAGTTAGAAGATGAGCATTTTCCGCTTAGGGTAGGCAGAGATAAGCAATTTGATTGGTTGATGCTTTGAGACACGATAATTTTAGTTCTAATTAAGTGAGAGTGATGAAACTTGGTGTATAGTTTCATTACAGTAATACCTTGACTAAGATCGATAATGAGCATTTTTTGCTCAGGGTAAGCAGAGCGATAAGCAATTTGATTTGCCGAGACTTTGGAACACAATAACTCTCCTTCAAATTGAGTTAAAATGTTCAAAATTGGTGTGTATGCTTATTAGGTCAATGCCTTGATGGAGTTCGAAGATGAGCATTTTCTTCTTACGGTAGGCAGATATAAGCAATTTTTGGATGACACTTCGTGTTCAGTTTGATTGGTCGATACGTTTGAAAAAAATAAATGTGCGATTAATTAATATGTGTCATCTATTTATTTTGGGATTTCGGCGGGGGACATCAGCCTCACTGTTGGCTTGTTTATGTCCATTTTAAGAAACATTGGTAGTTTGACATTAATTAATTCACTTTCCCCTTAATTAATGGTTACAATTAAATAACTTTAGATATTGTTGTTATTGTTGTTTGTCACCTAATAAGAATGATACTGGCCGTGAGATAGAAAATGTTTTATCAAGGCCTCCTGTTTTCTATTTATAAATTATGTTATAGATATAGTGACATGTCTAGCGTTAGATTATTGTGGTAAACATCTTATAACTGGTTCTCGAGATACAACATGTATAGTATGGGAGATAAATCAACAGGTATACCTTTTATACAGTCACATTGTCCTAACCCTGTCTCTACATCAGTTCATGATATGTCAACATTCTACAGGTAGTAACGAGTAAGACATTGGCTGAATTTGATCCTGATGTTGACAAAGAACAGAGTCTATTCGTTCGGATTGGACAAAAACTAAGATTTTGCGTACATGTTGGCATGCTCATAAAGAAACTCTTTAAAGTTGGATATCAAAATAAAAGTAGAATGTAGCGCATTTGTCTGATAATTTCCATCATAGCACATTGCATGATGTATGTCCATCTTTGTAAGCCCTGTTGTTGTAGCAAAGTTGAGGTTTTATTGTATATTATGTTTATTATAGGGTGGAATTAGTAGTAATGTATGTAATAAACCTATACAAACTTTATATGGTCATGATGATGAGGTTACCGCTGTACATATATCAGTTGAATTAGATCTAGCTGTGTCAGCTTCTAAGGTAAACCAACAATATTAATTTGATTCATTTAAATCAGTTCCTAGACCGAAAGAAATACCTATTCATATAAATAATCTTCTTTCAAAGTAGGTATGTTTCATTTCCTTCAGTCTGCCGTTTAATGATCAGTCTCAAACCAGAGATGATATTACTTTGAGATTGTTAGCAATATCTCCACCCCACCCCTCCCCTCAAACATGGATTAATACCCAGATGGGTATCCAAACTACCATGTAACATATGAATCAGTAGTTGTGTATTTATAAATTATTTTATTGGCAGGATGGTACTGTTATAATGCATACAGTACGTAAAGGACATTATATGAGAACATTACGACCACCATGTGAAGTAGACTATACCATGAATCTACCATTGCTAGCTGTATCTGATGAAGGACAAGTTGCTTTATATTGTAAAGAAGTTAATAAAAGCTGCACTCAGGTTAGTAGCTTTAACAGTTTGAATATACAGTATCTTATCAAAACTAATGTTTGATCTGTATGTTGAAGTTGAACCCTGACACTGTGTTAGATGAGTTTTCATTTTAAAATTTGGCCAGTTAAAAAAGTGACATCTTAGTTTCACATGGATAGCATGTGCACTCTATATCATATGGTCTGTCATTGAGTCAACTGGCATGGCATCAATTCCCGCTTGTACGTGACAAGGAGTAGGGATTTTTTATCCAACTTTGTGGGTTTTCAGACCCCTACGCACAACTGAATTATTGAAATAAAATTCAACCATATGTTAGTCCTGAAATAACCAAGTTTGTGGCGAGTGGACGTTAAACCCCATTTCTATCTCTCTCCCCCATGAAGGCAAGGAAGAACAAATGGGTACTTATCGCCTCTAGCATATCTGATATTACCCTTTTAGGTGGATTTGGTTTGATTTCTTTCTTTTATACAGATGTGGATCTGAAACTTTCAATATTAGTAATGCTTGAGTTTAGGAGAAACCTGCCTTGCATCTTATATTCCATTAATTTCAGGAGAAACATACCTTACATGTATATTCTATTAATGGTAAACATCTGGTCACAGAAACATTGATGGCTGGTTTAGGTCACATGGTATTAGCAGGAGAGCATCTCATAATGGGCGATAATCAGGGACAACTTATCATGAAACAGCTGTTCGGGTAAGTTGTACTTCATTAAAAGTGTAAATAATTTTGCAGTATTTATTTATCATCTATTTTTCTATGGAAAATTTTCACCCTCAGATCAAGAAAAGTTGTCCCCCAATTTGTGACCACCAGTTTTTAAACCTGATTTTGAAAATCATGCACACCAATTACAACATTGGTTTAAGTTTTATTTCATGATTATCAGGAATATAATCAAAGGCCTCCTTCTCTTCTCATGTGTCTACAAATTCACATATATTAACTGTATCAAATTAATGAAAAAAAAAGTGTAATATGTAACGGTTAATGCAAGCTGAATATTAAAAGGCTTTCTAATTAAGACATGCCTATGTAATTGGTCTATGAAGTTAGCTGGATTACATTATATATTTACAGATTAAAAACAATTACCACAATACCGTTATTAGTGCCTATAACATGTTTAAGTGTCACCAGTGGTAACAGTCATCTTTTAGCTGGTCTTAAAGACGGTAAACTCATTATTATTGGTCTAAAAGGAAAACAAAAGAGAATGTCTATATTTTAAGAGTTAGTATAATGTTGTGTATAAATGTCACAAGATGTAAATATACAAGTAGATAATATATTCTGTTAGTTACAAAGTGATCTCTTCAAAATCTCATTAAAATATAGATCTTTGGTTGAAATTGTTCTCTGTCCTTTGTTACCATATGCTTAAACTGAGATCTGAATTCAAAGTTTTTCTCATTATTAGTGTAATGTGCTGGTATATGAGTAATGTTCTGATAAAAGTCTGTGTATATTATGGTTAAATCATCATTATAATATCAAGTCCCTTTCCTTGATTGTAATAGCTAAATTTTATATAGCTATATGAATTTATATAAATTTGGTCTTTTGACCGGCAATAATATATCTATAGTAATGAAGGTCAATAAAATATTTAATTATATTTTGCCTAATTGCTGGGACTGAAAGGGGAGACATAAGACAAGTATAAGATGTGTATTTTAATGAGTGTCATATTGTTGTTAAGAATACCGGTACTAGTGCCTTTAGAAAGTATTTTATATATGTTTACACACTAGGCCAACTATAGTTTCTTGTTATATATTTATTGTATTATTATAATTTTAATATCTATTTCTACTAAACAATGAATGACTATTTTTACAGTTGCAATAAAAACTGTATGTAAATATTAGTATTTTATTTCTCAAATACATGTAGATTTAAAATATTTTTAACTGTGAAATAGGCATATATGTATAAACTAAACTTGTATTATCAATTAGGTAAAACTAGATTCAGAAAAACCACATAATATTACAAAATTAAATAAGTTATATAGTTAATAGGAGGTTTTGTTATGAATTATTAGGTTTATAAAATGTTGCAAAATTATTCTTTCTACTTTTTGTCTTTGAGCAACACTTGACTATTTTTTGCTATTTCTACAATTTAAAACAGTCATTTTGGATTGTTTGAATCGAAAATATTAAAAATCTTCATTCATAATTAAGAGAAGTTAAAATTATAGAAATAGATTTGAAATTTGTTTAAAGTAAGAAGTCTTTGTTTGCTGCACAAAACCCCATCTTAAAATCAAACGTTATTCTGGTATGTTGGGACTTAAGGCAAGAATATAAATGTTTGTTAATACATGTATTAGCGATGTGTGATCTTGTATATAAATTTCTTACCTACATGTACTTATCATTACTTGAACAAAAAAAAATGCCCTGCATAATTCTCATGTTCTTATAGATTTTTACTTTTCATCTTAAGATTTTATATTATCTCAAGTGCAATAATAAAGATGTCATATTTAACAGATAATTGAATAACATTTGTCATATCACTGGACATTTTTTAATTTGGTTAATATCTAAGAAACTGATTTTCAAACAATATTTAGGTTCTTACATGTATTTCAATTAGAATTTTGCTTTCAGTCTAACGAATTACAATTAATTAATATAAGGTGAAGCAATGCTATAGAATTTATAATAATCCTTGAGAATGTGCCATTGCAAATAATGTTTGCCCTTATTATGAAATGAAATGGGATTAAACGTCCTACTGCTCTGCTCCAACATGGGCCTTGATTATGAATAATTGTGATAACAATTTGTGTGAAGAATGACAACCCAATCTCATAGTGATATTAATGTAGTTGGTTCAGTGTTGTGATAAACCCAGTCTATTTATTATGACCTCTCTTTCATGAACACAAACATATCATTTGACCGATATAATGTATGACCAACATCTCATTATTTTAAGGTCCAAGCACTATATTGTATAGTACCAAACCTTTTAGATTTAGTCTGCCATATAAAGTATTAAATTGGGTTGTGTTATTACAATTAGAGATGTGACAAGTTTTATAAAACCGAGTTTTGTGTCAGAAAATTAAGCCAAGTTAGTTAGTTGACTAATTTTATTGTTGGTTTTTTCGGACCATAAGTTTCAACTCATCTAAGTTCATTTAATACAAGACAAATAAAAAAACAAGGGAATTCACTATTTCATTTTTGACCTAAATAATGGGCATGCACTACAAAAATTTAAAGAATTAAAAGATAGAAGTGCCTCCAATTCCCTAGTTTTATTATAGGCAGAGAATAGCATGGAATAAAAATAAAAGACTGATGCGTGAACAATGTTAAGTGCTGAAGAAGAATTATTATCATTATTTATTAGAAACTTTGTTATATAAAATTACTACTGCTGTGTTATATTTATTGGGAAAAATTGTATATGTTAGTATAGAGTATTTATATTGTTTTCGACCATACATATTTATTTAGTTAGATTAAAAGATTATGAAAAAAATTACAAATGACCAATGCCATTAATGCAAAAATATTTGATTACGCCTATGATGTGTTGAGATTTATGTTTTATCTTTCTTGTATTGAAGTCATATGTAGTTTGAATCATACACAAACTGGATGTGGTGTTATAATAAAATTAACAGTTCATCCTTGAAAATAAAATGCCAGGCATAAGGCAAAATAATGAGTAAAATATGAAAAAAAAACTGCAATGGCACCATCACAAGGTCGCTAGGAATAAACATCATGGCAACTTGCATTCCATACAGGGCTAAAAGCCTGTTCCCCAATCCCGTTCAGACATCCCGAATATAAATATTGTTAAAAAAATTTGTTTTTTATACAGCAGATGAGATCTGATAAAAGCCTTCAGTTTTCTCCACCCTACCCTATGTCTTCTCTCTATCCCCCCCCCCCCTTTATTATTCTAGTTACAATGTGTTCAGTTTGTACTTATCTTGGTACATATTGTCTGTGTTATTGTATTTTTACTATAAGAGGAAGCCTTGAATTATATTATCAGTTTATTTTATTGTATATATTGTTTGAATGTAAAGACTTGTAAAAAAAATATATTTCTGTCATGCATCGGTTGCTAACTCAAATTTATTTTGTAGACAGGGAAAGTGTTTTTAGAAAATATTACCATCTTGATTCTGTATTTGTGATTTAACACAAATTTTGTCATTATATGCAGTCAATAATAAAGTATATCATAAAATTAAACTTTTGTGATATTGCTTGTAATGATTATTGTATCTAGTCGAACATCAATATATACACAGTAATCTTAAATAAAATTCAATTATTAAAAGTGGTTGTCTTGATTGTGTTTGAATTTCAATGTTTTCGGATAATTAGTCAGTTATGGCCCTTGATCTATTCTCCATGTTTATTAAACCCCATTTCGTTCATTGTGCATGCTCTAGAGCCCCCCCCCCCCAATATTTTGCCAACAATAATGAGTGTTCTTAGCCGGACACATCCTCAGCCCCTCTAAATTTTATGGGCCAGCTCTAGACCAAGTTCTCATACCATTGACTTGAAAGTTGGGATATACTGTAATTTATGAGACTATGACGAGACAACAGGCCTTTTTTATGATTTTCAATAAGGTAAATATCCATCAACAGATTACCGGTATATAGTTTGCATAATAATTGTCAGTCTGGTGCAGGGAACTATCTACACCACTATATTGATATAGACTCAGTAGTAGGCCTACCACAGATCCTATTCCTTACAGTTCAAATTTTCTTTGATAATGATATTAAACATTCTCTTTGATACAAGATAAGCCAATGAAATGGCTATAGCATTATGGAAGACATCTTAAGGTATTACCAGTACCTATCTAAAGAAAACAAAACAGCTGGAAAAAGTTATTGCTTTAACATCTTATCTGACCAATCATTGTGGACAAAGAAATCTGATAACAGGTTCACTATAGCTTAACATATCTCCACTGTTAGGATCAACATTCAGCCATCTGTGTGTGTGAAATAGCTTTATTTAACGTCCGCTTCCACCGAGGTGATATCGCAGACAATTTTCAGCCATGCATTTGATCTAATATATTATGTTTATTGCTTGTATATTGTGTGTCTTGTCCACTGGTTTGTCTTATGGGTTTTAGGTGTGGTCCACCTGCACTTACTATTAATAGTATTATTATAGTGAGATGGAAATCATTACTTTAACAAATCGAAAGTGGGACTGATGTTTGTCCAAAATAAACATGGTTTGGATGCCAAATGCAGTGAAACAATAAACCGTGTTTCATCACTCTCCCTCAATTAGAATAAAAGTTATGTCCAAAGGCATCAACCAATCGAATTGCTTATCTCTGCTTATAGTCATAGTGAAAAATGTTAATCATCAAACTCAGTCATATCATTCACAAACATCAACCTCAATTAAAAGTTATGATGTCCCTAAAAGTTTAACAGACGAATGGCTGAATGAATAACAAAGCCATTTTAATGGTTCCCTACTTTTTTCAAACATAACACTAACGCTACAATATAATTCCACATTCCTGCTCAGCTTTGACTAATATGGTGCTTTTTCAAGAAGGCTAGGCGTTTGGTTTGTTTAGCGTTGAGGGTCGTGCCTCAACATCAATAGTTGCCGTCCTTAGAGTATAAGGAATAAGTATACAAAAAGAAAATGGGTGTGGCACTGTCCCTGGAGGTCGGGCATGCACCAAAAACAATAGGGATCTTCCTTAGGGTATACGGAATAAGTATATAAAATTTGAAGAAAATCCAGTAAGAATTGCGCCCCGTAGGCAACCCACAGACTCACATACACACACAGGGGCGACGGCACAATGAATGTGGACAAGAAAATAAAACAAAATCATTGGCTCCTCAAACTTTATAAGTAAATAAATTATATTTTTAACATATTAAATATTCTATCACAGTACATAATATAACAAATGACAAATAATGGTTTTACTAAAATAAATGATAAAAATAAAATGAAGGGAGATGAAAATATTTACAAATAATGCTTAATAAATTGGTCTTTCCCAATTAATGCTTAGATTGGTCCAGTTCCTTTACAATTCATCCTAGTAGTATAAATTATTCAAGGCAATATTATATTTGGGACGGAATCGTAAAACAATGCTTTAATTGTGACTTTATAAATTGGTTTTCAGTTTAATTACTTGCTTAGTTTTCTAATATTCTTTTCGAATTATGATGCTTCTGAAATAGAATGAAAGAAATTTTAAAAACTTATATTCAACCGAGGAAATAGCTTTGAAATAAAATAAAATTAATGATATTTGTAACCACTAACTTATTATATACCAAAAAAGCAAATTGGTTAATCATTTAAATTATACATTATTACTGTTTTAAATTGAAATTTTCAGTTTCTCACCTTCTGTTTTGGCACTGGCATCTTCTGGTTTTGTTTCAGTGTCGTCTGTTTTGGCAGCACCTTCCGTAGATTCTTCTGTCTTAGACTCTTCTTTACTTTCTTCAGTTTTGTCTCCATCTTCTAAAAAGACATACAATTAATTCATTTTATGAAAATTAAATGTTTTGTTTATTTGATGAAGTATTTTTGAAGTCAGGAACTCTGCCAACTCGATCGCCTTCTTATATTTATCTTGGGGGCAAATACCTTAAGCTCAGTCAATTCTACTTGTTACTTGGACAAATGCTCATTGATTGACTTAGATTTTTCATATGACAGCAATGATATCTTGCTGGGTTTCTTATCCATATTTCGTTGTATTACTTACTAGTGACCTGTATTTTAGCCCTGGTGATGAATCTATGTGGCAAACTAAGTATCTGGATAAAACCCACAGGATTATCAAGTCATAATATTATTTATTGTAAGAATAGCATTTGAATTTTATTAGATATAAGCTAGTAACAGGTTCTCATTTTTTTTTTACTTACCCGTTACAGTTTCATCTTTTTTGTCAGCAGTTTCTTCTTCTGCAAAAAAAATTCAATATAAACTTTTATAAACAAAAACAAGAATTTTGCTCTCATCATATACATCTCAATATAACTTTTGTGTGCAGTGCATTTTCATTGTTTTTTAGGGTTACCGAGGGATAAAATAATAGAAACCAGTATTAGTTCAAGTTCAGTGTGTGTAAACAAATTTGAGGGTTTAATTCCTGCTCAATATTACATAAAATAATGTGTGAAGTGTAAATAAAAATGAAATTTATTCATTCAGTCCTGGTTTTTCTTGGTTCACCTTTAGCTTCTGGTTTTGAATCATTTGTTTGATCCTCGGAACCAGGTTTTTTATCTTCCTCTTGATTAGCTGAACCTTCCTCAGCAGTTCCTGTCTCATCACTTGGCTTTGACTGCTCAGATGCTTCCTGCCCTGAATTGCTTTCTTGTGTTTTGTCTTCCGCTTGGTATGTTTCATTAGGTTTTTCAGTTTGTTCAGGAGTTTCTAGTGAAAAAATAAATGTGCTCAAAATTGGTGCAAATGTTAAAAATAAATGTAAATGTTAAAAATAAAAAAAATAAATGCAAATGTTAAAATTAAAAAAAATAAATGCAAATGTTAAAAATAAAAAAAATGAATGCAAAGTGTAGGTTTCGATAAATTGTGAAACATTAGATTAGTTTGGTGACAGCAACCTCAAATTTTTAACAAATATTTGTATATATGGCTTAAAGTTTACTGACAATAAATATTTGCTGAAAACATCTCATAAAATTATGACATACAAATTGAAATAAAAAAAACAACTGCAAAACACAATTATAACTAACAAAATACTCCAAGAGATTCGATTGACTTCCTTTATTTAATTATCTGAACAAAAATGATAGGTTGCCAGGCAACGAAACATACACCCACAGCAGCTAAGTCGTCCAGCCATTCAAGAGTTGTCGCATATTTTTCCATTTTGAAAACATTTACAAGACACTAAAATCTGCTTCTGAGTAACAACACATTTTAAGTAACTATCAGAAATCATAAGAATTTGTTTGGCTTCTAATACTTCTGCCCTATACTAGTGAAAAACAATAGGCCACAATTCTGGCAGTTAATTGAAAATCGTCTTATGACCTTAAACACTGTACAAATTTAAAGTCAATCGAATATTAACTATAGCTTCTGGAGCACCAACAAGAATTTTCAAAAGTTATTAAAGGCCATAATTTTGGCAGTAATTATCGGAATCATCTCAAGACCTTAAACATTGTGCATAAATTTAAAGTCAATCGGATATTAACTTTAGTCTCCAGAGCGTCCATAAGCAATTACGGATGCCAGACGGAAGAGAGAGAGAGAAATGGTGTTTAACGCCCACTCGACACAAACAAGGTCATCTTGGGACTAAAATATGGTTTAATTTTAATTTCAATAATTCGCTTGCGCGTAGATTTCTTTAGCAGTGGGAGGAAACCAGAGGGCCGGAGGAAACCCACAAGGTTGGACAGGCGACCATACTCCAGGGATTCAAAACCACGCCAATTGACAGGCTTAATGATACAGCATGCACATGCTAACCATTTGGCCATACAACCCCAGCTACCACCCCCCCCCCCCCAAACCGAGGTCACACGGACAGGGGCACAGGAGCCACAGCAATATATAATATGAGTGTTTAAAAATCAATCTAGCAAGGAAATAATGTGCTTATACACTTGCTGTGCTAATATGTTGATGTCATTAAGTGATGAATGACCCACCAAAAGTCATCACAACAGAACACAACATACTAAAGTTTAAAGCTAAATGGTGATCTACTAAATAATACAACCACAATTTACATACACCATGTCCTAGGTCATTTGAGATTGTCTTTCTTACATTAATAAGAAACATTAATATAAATTAGGTCAACTGAAAGTATTTCAAGAAAACCAAATTGGATCTGTAAATTGGTGTAAAACGTCTGATTTTTGGCTTTAGATGTATCTAGAAAACACTTTTTGGGGATTGGATGAGATGATCTGCCATACAATACATGATGGAGTATGCAGAATGTGGCCATACTATAACAAAACACCATTATTTAATATACAGTTTTACAACTACAGACTCTGGGTAACTGGGGTGAAAAAACCTTATTATAGACAATAAAGATAAAAGCATTAAAAGTCGCCGATACCAAAGTTGTGCTAATGAAAATAAAAACATCATCTGGTAAAATAGCAGGTGGTAACAAAATTGGAATAATACGCAGGACAGGTATATAAAATATATATATGGGGATGTAATATAAGCTGGGTGTACACCAATACCAAACACTGTGATATATAAGCTCTAGGACACACTGCTTATTATTAGATATCATTAAACCTGTAGTTTCTATCTGTTTATTATCTCCTACAATCGTATTATCATCCATAGGTTTGTCAGAATCAGTTTTATTGTCTGTGGGTTTATCAGAATCAATTTTACTATCATCTGTAGGTTTATCTGAATCAGGTTTATTATCATCTGTGGGTTTATCTGAATCAGTTTTACTATCATCTGTGGGTTTACCAGAATCGGTTTTACCGTCATCTGTAGGTTTACTATCTGAATCAGTTTTACTATCATCTGTAGGTTTGTCAGAATCGGTTTTACCGTCATCTGTCGGTTTACTATCTGAATCAGTGTTACTATCATCTGTAGGTTTGTCTGAATCAGTTTTACTATTATCTGTAAGTTTATAGATTTAATTTTATTTTTTGAATTAGTTGGATTATTTTCGGTAGCTTGTTCACATTCTAGTTTTCTAAAAAGATTGCACTTTTTATAGGATTAAGTAATTTCTGAAGGTTTGATATTATTCACAATTTGAGTATTACAGACTTAAAACAAAAAAAAATTTTAAAAAATGGAATGACTGTGCTCTACATTTACAACATTTAATTTTAAAAATGTGCAAACTAAGAAATGCTTTAAGGTAAGGATGCAGCGATACCCTGGGGATTGCGATTAATCATGATGATTGGATCAGGTGATTAAATAATCACCTCCTTTCTCAATAATTGTTATATCAACATGTATCGTGATTATTTTTAAAATAAATCGTAATTATGATTTGAGAAAATCAAATTTATAATATTTTGAATGTGTATTTTGTATAATTTCGGCCAAATTCTTGTCAAAATGACAGACTGATGATAAAACATCTTGTGCAAACAGTTTCTAGTTACCCCACTCCATGCATGCTGAGTAGAGCATTGTTGTCAGAGAAACCAACTCCATTGGCCCAATTCGGCAATTGATTATCCAGTCGGAAACTATGTTATAGTACAGACTATGCATCTGAATAATATTTCTTTAATTACCATTGGAAACAATAAAACTAAATGAAATGGGGTTTAGATTGAAGCGAAAATGGTTAAACAATTTTCGATAGCTTTGATATTTATAATACCCCAACAAAACTCTGTAAATTTGATACGCATGACGGTACCACAAAACATAATTAGAACTAGATTAATTGATGTTGGAAATCATTGTATGAGTCTTTGTCTATCTACGAAAGAATAAAAAATGTGCACACTTCCTGATAGACAATTTTTATTACAATATTTAATATCATGATAATCACAATTATTTTTGTACGTACCGTTGCATCCTTACTTTGAAATTCACTTTTGTGGTGTTGTTTCTACTTTAATTATTTCAACAAAACCACAAAACAGTTAAATCAACTTCGTGTGTAGTTTAATGCATTTTTTAAAAAATTTATTACACAGTATAAATACCTTTCGTTTCATCAGATTGAGTTTCAACTTCATCTGAATAAAAAAAAAACAATAAAAATTTGTTGAAATGTAGGAAACATAAATTTGTATATATATATAGACAGGAGGTAACAATTTGAATGACTATTTATTTAAAAATAAATTTATGTTATATGATGGCAGTATACATCTCTTAGGGAATATAGAATTAAAGGACAGAATGAAGAAGGTTTTATAATTTTGTGTCTACCTGGTTTATTCTCAGGAGCCGTTTCACCAACTTTGTCTACAGGTGATTGTCGTTCAGCTGTATAATAAAAAATGGATATAATTTACACAACAGCTTCTAATTTTCATGACAAACAATATAGTATGTCCATAATTCTAAATGATTAAAACTGAAATAATAATTTAAATGTTTACATACCTTGTTCTTCCTGTTCATTCACAGGTTTCATTTCTAAAACAAAATTTAAAATTGCAATAAATAATTAGCCAGAATAATCATTACTATGTATATCAGAACTCTCATTTCAGTTATAATTAGTCTGTTGGCGAATTGACTTGTCAGTATATTTATGAAATTAGACTTTCAGAGAGTTTACTCATTAAACACAATAATAGTTTGTATGTGTAAAAACACTAAAACAAATCTATTTAAAAAATTGACCAGCAGGCATAATTTTGAAGTGAAAGCTCTGATATAGACATATATGTTTTAACTATACACAATCATCTGTTAAAACATATATCTCTTGAATAGGAGTGGTGTTTTTTGTCAAATGACAAGGGAACATTGTACGGCACCTCAAATTATTTAAAAGATAGGTTGCCAGGCAACGAAACATACGCCCACAGCAGCTAAATCGTCCGGGCAGTCAACAAGGGTTGTCGCATATTTTTACTTTTTTTTGGTAATGAAACATTTATAATACACTAAAATCTGATTAACCCTTCCTGAGCTAACCACTTCATACCCATAAAGAGCTATGCAAATATTGAGTAAAAGTCAAGTTTTAGACACTGTTGTGAAAAAACCTTAATAACTTGAATATGAATACGACCACAACTGTAAAATGGCAGATGTATATCCATTGTATATGACTTGTGGTTTTTGCATATTTTCGGTTTAGCTTTTATGGTTACCATGGTTACCACTATGTTTCAAAATGGCTGCCATATTATTGTCATAAATGAAATATTTGATATTTTCTTGCCATTAAAAAAATCAAGATGTGCAGGAATAAAGCTACATGGATTATTAGCATGACAAATATCTGTTTTGTAAGAATAGTATAGTTATTTGGGGGGAAAGGCACTAAATTGTGATAATGGGTTTTTTCTAAAAATAATAAAATCAAAACGAGCAGTAAAAATCATCAGTGCACGAATTTTATAAACAATAAAATAAAACTAAATTTTTGGAAAATAACAATAATATTTACCAAAATATTCACCTTACGGTTGCCATAGTAACCAATTTGACCCTTTCATGTATACGTTTATGTTGGCAGCGATTTACGTGCGCGGCAGCATAAAAGCAGACGAATAATTTCCCCTTGAGAAGTCTTCCTTTTTTTGGTCTTTATTTGGTGACAAACATCTGAATTTTCATCAAAAGACGATACCCCAAGCGTAGTATAGTCAGTACCCGAATCCAAAATAGGCGTGACGTCATCGGCATCGGAACTCACGGCTAAATTCAGCCGAAGTCTTTTTGTTGTGGAGGACGCCATTACTCAGCTGTTCCGACTGTTGGTGGTTGTTCCGTCAATATAGGAACCCCCCTCGTAATAAAAACACGTGTTAAACACCATCTAAGGATAAAAACATGCTTTTACAGGGGAGTAAATCAGGTCAAATAAACTTCCTGACTATAGTCGGGAGCCGCTCTGACGGACTACAAAATTCTCCCGACTATAGTCGGGATTAGCGCAGGAAGGGTTAAGAGTAACAACTCATTATGTAATTATCTGCAAATCATTAGAATTTGTTTGCTTTTTATAAAGTTTTGCCCCACCCTAACAATTAGTATAGGAAACATTTAACATCATGGATTTAGCTGTTCAGTTATCAAAATTCATTTAAAATCAAAATACTTGTTCGTTTCAACACCTTAAACTCTGTGTATCAATCTGAAGTCAATCGGATGATAAGTTTGGCATCTATAGAGTCACAAGGTTTTTTGAAGTGATCAAGGGAGATAACTCTGGAAGTAATTATTTGAAATCGCTGAAAATCAGTAGGCTTCTTCGTCTCATGACCTTAAACAGTGTGTGTAAATTTAAAGTCAATCGGATATTAACTTTGGCCTCTAGATCATCCACAAGATTTTTTGAAGTGATCAAGGGCCATAACTCTGGCACTAATTATCAAAAATTGCTGAAAATCAATAGGATTCTTCGTCTTATGACCTTAATCGGATACACAATCGGATATTAACTTTGGCTTTTAGAGCATCCACAAGATTTTTTGAAGTGATCAAGGGCCATAACTCTGGCACTAATTATCGGAAATCGCTGAAAATCAATAGACTTCTTCGTCTTATGACCATAAACACTGTGTATAAATTTAAAGCCAATCGGATATTAACTTTGGCCTCTAGAGCGTCCACAAGATTTTTTGAAGTGATCAAGGGCCATAACTCTGGTAGTTATTATCGGAAATCACTGAAAAACATGACCTTAAACACCGTGTATAAATTTAAAGTCAATCGGATATTAACTTTAGCCTCTAGAGCGTCCACAAGCAATTGTGGACGCCAGACCGACGGAGGGACGGGGGCGACGACAATATACGACCACATTTCAATGTTGGCGTATTAAAAAAAGTTAATTTCCATTTGAAATTCAACTACAGCTTTCTTTGAGATTAAATAATCCATGCTGGGGAATTATAATTGTTTAGAATCAAACATGATCTTTTAAGACATTTCATGATTAATTCATGTGTATACTTATTACAATAAACATACATTCATGCAGATTTTCATTCAACAAGTCACATGCCACAAACATTTTAGTAAGACCTTTACCTGAGTAAACTCAGTGCACATTCAATAATATTTTACACATGCAAAGTGTGATCTGAATTAGAGATGTATTATCAATTGTTAAAGACACATTCCAGATTATAAAATATTAGCAGATCTAGCTCATCTCTCTCTCTCTCTAATTATCTCTATATAGGCTACAATGAAACCTGTGCAAATTGACAATACTATTATAACTCTAGTAGTAGTAAACTCAAATTGACAATAGTTATATAACTCTAGTAACCTTAGTTTTTTTCAATGCATACAGTTTAATCACATTCTACACGCCCTACATTTTGTGGATATTCAGCCTCTCATCACCCCGCCTTTATAAAATATTTAGGTTACTTAAAGGGACTATCCCGATTTTAACAGAGTCTGTGAATGAATCTAATAATATAGAGGAATGGTGTATGTACCTAGTCTCAAAATTTCAGCTCAAAATATTGACTCAATATAAACAGCCTATCTGGAAACATAAACCTTGTAGATTTCGGGTAACTTTTTTTTGAGTGACCTGACAATCTATTGCCTTTCCTTTAGATGTCTATACACTTGCTGTAAATTTTTATAAAATTGATAAAAATGGGGTTTAACATCCAAATGACACAAACTAGGTCATTTTGGGACTAACATATGATCTAATTTTATTTCAATAATTCACTAGCGCGTAGGGGTCTTTAGCAGTGGGAGGAAACCGAAGGACCCAGAGAAAATCCACGAGGTTTTACAGGCGACCCTTCTCCTATTATAAAATAAACATCTGGTTTTATCCAGACAGCGTAAAATACGCGTGGCACCGGTCTCCATTTCCAGATGAAGACTGATTTGTTTAATTTGTTTGGAAACATATCACAAATATTGAGTTAGTTGCTCAGCTCTAAGGCAGCGGATTTTAAGGGTTTTTATCACAAAATTAAGCAGTTTTATTCGAAAAAAAAATGTAATCGAGATTGACCCTTAAAATGTCCTAGCTATAATTGATCCACTGTAGCAGAATTTTGGTTAAACAGGATAATATGTGTCAATTTAAACAGGCTTCATTGTAATTTCAACATATTCATACAATACCACTGTCATGGGCCAACATGTGCATTACCAGTAATTATATTTATGACATCACAACAAAGATATCTAGTTCTTCTACAGGGATTAAAGGAGATAAACATACCCAGCACCAAACAGAAGGGTTTTATAAAATAGAGAAAGAAAGAATATATAGAAATTTAAAAAGTATGTAGATAACTATTAATTGTTACATAATGGTTATTAATTAAAATAAATTTATTAACATAAAAGGTTATTAATTAAGATAAATTAATTAACATTAAACATCTATAAGCATTCTATCCATATTCTTCCCTATTAATTCAATATGAGTCACATTAATATTAGTATTCCATTAAGATCTGATCAAGAAAATCTTTTACAAGCGTAGAAATAAATATCTTTACCTTCATAATTATGTGAAAACCTCAATATTAAAATTTTCAAATGACTGAATAATTTTTATTTATTCAAAGCTGATTTTGCCGAAAATTTCAAAAAAAATTTCAGGTTGATCTGAATGAGGAGATTGGAGTTGGGAAGGGGAAAGGCAAGCATGCACAGGTCCACCACAATGTCAGGGTAAAATAAAAACTACCTTTTACAGTACCATCAGATTTAAATTCAAGATGTCCAAATACTTGTTCTATTGACTTTTTAGCATGTTCGGTATCTGAGCTGCCGTGAACAGCATTCTCCAACACACTAGATCCAAACACTGCACGTATACTGAAAGTAAAATGAATAAAGTTGTTATAATTTATATATTTGGATGTAAAATACATTTTTTTTAGAGGGACGTACGGAGAAAGAAGTATAACAGACACTCAACACAACTTATTTCAATAATAGAGAAATTGGGTTTAACCTTCACTCAACACAAACTAGGTTATTTCGGGGAATAGAGAGAGAGACATGGGGTTTAACGTCCACTCAACACAAACTAGGTCATTTCGGGACTAACATATGGTTTTAATTTTATTTCATTAATTCGCATGCGCCCCTATCTCCATGCCACATACGCTTACACCAGGGTTCGAAACCACAGCCGCAAGCCAGCTAGATGTCGAAGCGCAACAGTCTAGACCACTAGGCCATTCCAACCCCCTATTTTGGGGAATATGGTTTCATTTTATTTCAATAATTACCCAGAGAAAACCCACAAGATTGGACAGACCACCCTACTCCTTGTCATGTACAATCAGGGATGCGTGCCAGAAAAGTTAACCAGAGCTAAATGATGATGTTAGGCATGTGACACTTGTCACATGGGATTAAACTCATGGTTTGCATAGATGACAATTCTCATTATCAGGACACACTTTAGACTAAAGCCTGTCAATACCTCTCATACTTATATATTTATAAAACATAGTAACTTTTTTTACTGGAGCATATTATAAATAGAAATTGTGGTTGAACAGAGAATTCAATTATAGTAGAGATTTCCAGTTAAGCTTTACAGTTTTTAAATAAATCCTTACCAGTCAGGTACTTCAACTTTAGCTTTTTCTGGGTCAGTTGGTCCTATAGCTTCTCTCCAGCCTGATACAGCATCTTCTCTGGATAATACCATAAACATAGTTGGCCCACTGTTAATAACACAAAAAAACAATCACAATTCACAGATTTTAATACACAATAACAAGCTATTAAGGTGTCATGAAATTTAATTGAAAGTTTATACCATTGAAACAGAAAAACATAAAATCTCATTTTCTGAAAAGTGTAAATGTTAAAAGCTGTTACATACATGTCTTTATATTGTTGTATTCATTATCAAAATAGTTTCAACATTGAAGAACTCAAAATACAATCTATTTAGTTCTTAGTTAATGCGCTGGTTGTCATCGGGGTAACTGTTGATCAAGGTTTATAAACAAACTGTTCGTACTATATATAATAATAGCTATTCTGCATCTTTTATGAGTTGTTGTTGAATAGATCAGAAAATTATTAATTTCATGACTATTTGTACCATGTACTAGATAATTCTGTTTTATTTACAATGGATGACAGATACCCTCATAATGTCATGCATGTTAATTTCTAAATTAAAGATGAAATGATTGGTACTAAACATTGTTGAACCCCTAGTTATATAGTCAAACTAGAACATAAATAAAGTGTAATTGTCCACCATGACACCTACCTACACATGTGTTGAACTAAATCATTAAAATATTCTTTATCTTTATGTTCAGCATAAAATTCTTCAGCTATGTCTTTAGTAATTGTTGTTTCTTTCTGAGCAGCAATCCTAAAACCTGCTTCATGTATTTTATCAATAATAGCGTCTGAAATAATCAATTTTGAAAAAATGAATAGTTTGTTATTCTTTGAAAGTGGAAGACACATAAAACACGCTACGCCCATATTTTGCAAGAGATGAACATAGAAGAGGCCAAAAAAAATGATATTTTTCATACAATCTGGGGTCATATACCAAGAAGTTATAGTCTGTAGTATGGACAGGAACCCAAATCTTTGAGATATATAAACATAATTTAAGGTCTCATCAAAATTGCACAGAAATTGTGATTTCTAGAGGGTCCACAAGCTAAAAAAACCCATGATTTTTCATAAAATCAGGAGCCGTAATTCAGGAAGTTACGGTCCAATAAATGCGAATATCGAAAGGAACCGTCAAGGTCTTTGGGATATAAACATATATATGTTACCTTTAGTTCCTATACCATCTGGTTTAATACAAGCTACTGTTTGTTCCATTGGGAAGAAATATTCTAATTCTTTCTGTGCTGTTTGTGGTGAATCGGAACCATGAAGTTGATTAATTTCTACATCTTCTATACTAAACTGAGCTCGTAAACTGGAAAATAAATTAAAGTGATTTCGATCCTTTACTTAAACTCAATTTTGATCTTAATATGTGTAATTAATGATATGCCATCAAAATAATTGAGGTATCTTTTTTATTTCTGATGTTGCATGCATCTTGTGCAAAGTATGGTGTTACATCAACAACATTTAACATCAAAAACACAAACCTCTCTGGTGCTTCTGCTTTAGCCTTTTCGACTTCTTTTGGCCCTAACATTTCTCTCCAACCTTGTATAGCATCATCTCTAGCAAGACCTAATGCCATTAATGGTCCACTGAAACAGAAAAAGAAATGCTAGGTCATTTCAGGACAAACAAATTACAATATTTATAGGAGTCTTAGCTCTGGGATGCAGTGGGAAACCCATAGAAATCGGAATGAGATTAAGCAGATGACACTATATCCTGGTCTTGAACAAGTGTTGGATTAAAATCATGACACTTGATTTAATGACCGGACCTAAAGACCTCACACCGCATATGATCTACAATCCATTGTAATAGAGATACAGAACATATTAATGTTTCTGGAGTATCCAAATTTAACTTTGTACCATCACTTTTAAGAGAAATATTTATTTTATAGAATGATTCAATATTTACCTGGACATTCTTGTTATTAAATCTTCAAAATAAGGTTGGCCTTCGTGTTCTTTATAAAACTCGGCAGCTTGTTCTTTAGTTAAAGTCATTTCTTTTTGTAATGCTACTTTAAATCCAGATTCTCTTATCTTTTCTAATATTTCCTCTACAAAATCAATAAAAGTTTACATCAGAACAGTCATTATTAAAAAAAATAAATAAATTCATTTAGTCTACAATTAATTTGTAAACATTAATATTTAGATAAGACCGATCCCATACACTTGTTAATCAAGTTGATCAAGTTGTATATAATCAAATAGGCCCTACATGCATTACAAGACAGTTTATATATCCTGCTATATTACAAAGTCATTGACAAAACATGTACACAGCGAAATAATCGAAGGTAGGACAGTCTACAAATTAACTATTTCTAGGAACTTTCAAGACCTGTATGCAGGATATGCAAGTGCGAGCAAAAACAAGAGCTATGCAAACCTAACCTGCAGAAAACGCTTGCTTAGTTTGTAAAATTCTATTTTCAAACCAAAATAGCTCCATATTGAAGCGATACTTGCATATTTTCTAAGAAAGTGAAAACATAATCATTTCTATATATCGTTTAATATTAATAGGTTGTGAAATCACTATTATACAATTATAGGAATAATTTGAACACGTAAATATAACTTCACATAAAATTTCTAAATATTTTCTACTGGCCCATATAGTGCTTAGATTGTATCATGTTTAACTGATAAACTAAGTCTACATAATGGGAGTTGTCTTGATTGTTAAAGTCTGTGACAGTGTGATCAAACAGATACCTGCACGCGTTACATTTTCTAATAATAACACCGCTCCATTGAATTGGCAAACCTATAACAGTGATGTTTATAATTGGCAATGATATTTTTGCTAATTTCTCAAATGACAAAAGTGAATTATAGCATTAACATAATAAATTTTTACATTCCATGTGTTTTAAGGCTCTATTTCAACATATAAACATATGACTTCAAAAAATGCAATAATGCTTTTGAAATGTATTAAACTGTTATGTTATCTTACCACGTTGTGTTCTAAATGCATCCGGTCTTATTAAAGCTAATGTTCTCTGTACACTTGATGTTTTACTCTTCTTATGTGTTGGAGCTGCTTGGTCAGGGAAGAAGAAAGCCATTTCTCTATTTAAAAAAAACAAACAATACCTATTTATAAATATAGAATATCCATCCATTTTCTATAGGAACATTTGGAATAATACTAAGTATGAAGTTACAGTCAGTAAAAACGTTAAAAAATCTAATTCCAAACAAACCTGGCAGCTGTTTCAGGAGAACTACTTCCATGTAGAGCATTCATTACATTACCGGTTCCATACTTGGCTCGTAAACTAAAAAATAATAAGAAGAATCCATCTTTAGCAACACAGTAAATACCATGGTGTATCAGGACAAAGAACCATATATTTCTTGGCACCTCTATTGAAATGTCAAGTCTATGAGGCATTTCACAAGAGAGAGAGAAATGGGGTTTTATTTTTAACGTCCACTCGACACAAACCAGGTAATTTTGAAACTAACACATGGTTTAATTTTATTTTAATAATTTGCTTGCGCATAGGGTTCTTTAGCAGTGGGAGGAAACCGGGGGACCCGGCGAAATGTTTCACAAGAGAATTGCCAATAGGCAATTTACACCCAGAAGAAAACTTTGTCCTCATAATTGGTATAGATATTATTTCATATGAATATAGTATATTCCCATTACCTATCTGGAGCTTGTTCCTTGGCTTCTTCTACATCAGTTGGACCAATCATTTCTCTCCAATCAGATAAAACAGTATCACCTGTAGAACCTTTAGTTATTAGTATAATATGACTCGGACCCGATGTCATATACTGAACTAATGATTCAAAATATTCCTACAAAACATAACAAGAAATACAAACAGTTATTTATGTAAAACTTTATTGGCTTCAAATAAATGTAATAAGGTTTATCTCAATCATGATCTAGCATCACCAGAGAAATAGAGTTTACCGTCCACTCAACACGAACTAGGAAACAGAGATATTTTATTTCAATAATTCGCTTAGAAGTAGGAAGAAACGGGAATATCAAGAGAAAATCTCATGAATTTAGGCAGGTTGAACCCTGGTCTGGGTGATCTGGCAAATGATAACGTCTCCCAACCCTGTCCCCCGTAGGTAATCCATGTGTTACCGCTTCCTGCTTGTTTAATATAAATCATTTTAAATCTGAATCCAAATATGGTAGCACATTCCTCTAGTTCTGAAGGTCTAGTACTTGTTAATTACTATCTGCTCTACTTTGTCCAATTCATCCATTAATAGTTTTACTTTTAATATTTCCCTTAACAATCACCACTTGCTTTGCTCTAACACTATAAACCGCAGATTGCCTCGTTCGGCATTTCTGTCCAAACGAGGTAAAACAAATGCCTCGTTGTCTGGAGTTCCAAAACGGGTTTTTTTAAATTACCCTGTTTTTGGAACGAGGTATTTTGTTCAGAACGAGGCTTGGTAAAAATGCCTCGTTTACTAAACGTGTTTTTTTCAAGACAGTTATTAGCAGTATTTCCTATCAGTGAAATTGTAAAAATTAAAATTTATGTTATTTAATGCGAAAATAAAACCAGTCCAAACTATGATATTATAATCAGAGAAATAGACAAGACAAGAATACATGCCATAGATGTAGGTGTAAAGCAACATCAGCTACCTTGATTGATTTATTGGCCCAATCAGTTATAGGTGTTAAGAAACAACTGTGGTGTCGTGACAATTTATTGGGGCCAATAAATTAATCAGGTAGCTATGTGTCTGCAATAGTTTTACACCTAACTGATATCGCAGACAACAAATTAGTGTTTATCTGGTCTAAATACAACAAATAATCCATTCTTATTAATCAAAAAAGCATATAATTTCATTTCTTATTTCCAATACGCCAGTTTATTATTTATATTTATTGTAAAAAAATAACTTGACTATAGGCGTTAAGAAACAACTGTGCTTTATTTCCCATTTAATTGACAATTGGTATAAGCCAACAAATTCATCGCTGCGCGTTTATGTAATTTTGCTCTAATAATATTTTGTGCAATGTTATGAGGTTTCAACAGAAACAGTCAATGCTATAGTCAAGTTATTTTTATACAATAAATATAAATAATAAACTGGCGTATTGGAAATAAGAAATGAAATAACTTGACTATAGGTGTTAAGAAACAACTGTACTTTATTTCCCATTTAATTGACAACTGGTATAAGCCAACAAATTCATCGCTGTGCGTTTATGTAATTTTGCTCCAATAATATTTTGTGCAATGTTATGGGGTTTCAACAGAAACAGTCAATGCTATAGTCAAGTTATTTTTATACAATAAATATAAATAATAAACTGGCGTATTGGAAATAAGAAATGAAATAACTTGACTATAGGTGTTAAGAAACAACTGTACTTTATTTCCCATTTAATTGACAATTGGTATAAGCCAACAAATTCGTCGCTGCGCATTTATGTAACTTTGCTCCAATAATATTTTGTGCAATGTTATGGGGTTTCAACAGAAACAGTTAATGCTATAGTCAAGTTATTTTTTTACAATAGATATAAATAATAAACTGGCGTATTGGAAATAAGGAATGAAATTATATGCTTTTTTGATTGATAAGAATGGATTATTTGTTGTATTTAGACCAGATAAACACTAATTTGTTGTCTGCGATATCAGTTAGGTGTAGGTGTAAAACTATTGCAGACACATATATAGCTACCTTGATTAATTTATTGGCCCCAATAAATTGTCACGACACCACAGTTGTTTCTTAACACCTATAACTGATTGGGCCAATAAATCAATCAAGGTAGCTGATGTTGCTTTACACCTACATCTATGGCGTGTATTCTTGTCTTGTCGATTTCTCTGAATATAATATCATAGTTTGGACTGGTTTTATTTTCGTATTAAATAACATAAATTTTAATTTTTACAAATTCGCTGATAGGAAATACTACTAATAACTATCTTGAAAAAACCACGATTAGTAAACGAGGCATTTTTACCGAGCCTCGTTCTGAACAAAATACCTCGTTCCAAAAACAGGGCAATTTAAAAAACCTTGTTTTGGAACTCCAGACAACGAGGCATTTGTTTTACCTCGTTTGGACAGAAATGCCGAACGAGGCAATCTGCGGTTTATAGTGTAATCTGTTTAGAAGACACAAAAGAAATGAAAAAGTTTGAATCTTACTTCATCTTTAAGATGCGAGTAGAATTCTCGAGCTTCATCTTCTGATAATTCTTTTTCTTTTTCAGCTATTATTTCTAAACCTTTTTCTCTCATCTAAAATAGTTAAACAGTGAAAATAAAACTGATCAGCTTGAAATTAATATTTATACAATTAATGATAATTTTCACATTAAAATATTTTTAATGAGACAGTAAAAAGTTAATTTTAAATATGTATGGTAATAATTAATATAACATTTTATTATTCTGGTTTTCAGAGACTTTTTTTTTAAAATCTAAATATTTCCTCAGGACTGGATTAAGCAGTGTTAATTGCAAAGATGATATAAATATTTATTGTTTGAATGTTCATGATCAAGTTTCAATTTCCTCTACCAGGAATCAACAGACAATGTAGCATCTTTGTTTCAACCCTGTATTCTTAAAAATATATTTTACCTGTTCTAAAACTTCGTCAACTTTACCACTTTTAACAGCATCAGGTTTAATAATAGCCACAGTAAAACCTTTAACTTCTGTAAAAAAAAAATATATTGGTAATTTCAATTTAAGATTTAACGGTCAACAAATCATTTGGAATCACCATCATATCTTTTTATTCACATATATATATAGAGAGAGAAATGGGGTTTAACGTCTACTCGACACAAATGAGGTTGGACAGGCGGCCCTACTCCTTGCCACGTACAACTGGGGATTCGAAACCACGCCAGCAGACTCAATGGCAGGCTGTATGATACACTGCGAGCATGCTAACCATTCAGCCACTAAACCCCCCTTTTATTCAAATAATATGCTTGTGTTAGTTACTAATCAAAACAATAATTTTATCAATGGATATCAACATATTCACAGGACCTAGAACAGTAAGGGAGATGGTTCACCATGGACCGTGTATACTGCCCATGGGTTCACTAACCAGGAGATCCAGGATTCAACCCTGATGTTTGCCCAGAAAGTTCCCCAGGATTTTCTCTCGTCAGTGTAAGGAACATTGTCTAGTAGTAGTTCATATGAGAGTGAAAACACAGGTCCTGTGTATACATAGTTAGAATTCAAGGCATATGGTCATTTTCATTGACCTGCTTGGTCAAAAAATATAGGACCCTAAACCTTATTTCATTTCACCATACATTCACAAACTAACACTAAAATTTATTTGTACAACTAGTTTTTAGATTTAATTGTTTCTAGTATATTTGTACATTGTGTATAAATAAATTGTTTACAAACTGCTGTTTAGATCAATCTAAGTAAAGGATAACAAATCTATCAAGTGTTTCTAACAAGATTAAATCAATAAATTTATCAAATGTTTTTGACTATCTAACCATGATTAAAACAGTGAATCTATCAAGTGTTTCTAACTACGGTATCTAAACCAGATTGAAACAATAAATCTATCAAATGTTTCTAACTATCTATTCTAACCACGATTAAACAGTCAATCTATCATCCTTTCTAACCAGTACCAAATAACAAACAATCTATAATTTTATAACTATTTAACCAGAACTAAAACAGTTAATTTCTATAAGTTTCATTTCTATCTCTAATGGATGTGCTCAATGGATGTTATCTTTCTAAAAGCCAATGAAATGTCTTGTCTGTCGTAAGCCCCGCCTTTTCGTCAACTGACTGACAACACCGCCATTGACGAGACGTTTGGATTGCCGGTAATGGCTAACAGTGAAGGATTAGCCGAAATATATATGTCACCAAATACGTAGGAATGATAGTAATATTAACAATTTGCAGAAATATATATGTCACCAAATACGTAGAATAATAGTAATATTAACGATTTGCAGATATTTTTAGCACTGTCGTTTATGAGTAACGGTATACGGAATAGCGGTGTTTGAAATGGCCGTCATCGCACGACAAATGTCGACATCTGAATTTCGGAATAGTTGAAATATACGTCATGAAATACGTGGAAAAAACAGAAATATTTACGATAATTTAAACTAAACAGCTATCGGCCCATATTGTTAGCACTGTCGTTTATGACTAACGGTATACTGAATTGCCGTGTTTGAAATGGCCGTCATCGCACGACAAATGTCGACATCTGAATTTCGGAATAGTTGAAATATACGTCATGAAATACGTGGAAAATATTTACGATAATTTAAACTAAACAGCTATCGGCCCATATTGTTAGTACTGTCGTTTATGACTAACGGTATACTGAATTGCCGTCTGTAAAATGGCCGCCATCTTTATTGCGTGGGAAAGGCCGACATCATCAACTTCAGACGCCAATGTTGACAGAGGGAAAAGCCAAGATTTGCTTATTACTATGTATAAGGCGCACCCCTTCTGTAAAAAAAAATATCTGGTAAAAAAAGTGCGTCTTATACACCGAAAAATACGGTAATTTCTATCTCTAATAACACTACCTAGTATTTCTAAACGAGAAAGTGGCAAGATACAAGTAGCGTAATACAACCTAATTCTCCTGCAAATACCAAACTATCGCCAAAATTAATATGCTCTCCTCGATAACGATATATATTGTCTGTAATATGACAATTAGGAATGTTAAAATCATTTTAAAGATTGAAACAATCCTATTTTATACATGTATTTTCATTCAATTATCATTCATATAATAACATCTATTCTTCTAGCAAGTAACTTTTATGGGGTATTTACTACACCAATGCATTTTACTATTAGGCTAAAATTAAATCAAATGTAATTCTAATAGAAACTGTGAAAACTGCATTTCAATCTACTGTTTATAATATATACTGATAGTGATTAATGCTATTTACTCATGACTATGAACTATTCACTCAGGATTATGAGCTATTTACTCAGGATTATGGGCTATTCACTCAGGATTATGAGTTATTCACTCAGGATCATAAACTATTCACTCAGAAATATGAACATTGCATGGACTCCCATTGACTCAAGATCAGCATTGAGAATTATACTATCAACCCAGAATACATTAAGGTTGTACATTTTAAAAATAAAAAGTTCAGTAACTGACGGAAATTTATACTTGACTAGTTACCGAAAGTTAACAGAAGAGCATTTGCATGCTGTTCTAGTAACATTAACATTTATCATACAAAGTGATAAATTCCTCTAAATTAAGATTGATATTAATACCATACCTTCTTCTTCACTTTCGTCGTCATCCTCTTCCACCTTATCTTCTACTTGACTTACTATTGTATCTACTGTCTGAAGTTAATATAAATATTGGTTGATCCATACAATCTTTCACAACTTTAAATAATGCAGTCTTGCAGTAGGAAAGGGGAAATATGCTGATTGCTGCTTAATAGGAGATTATGTCAGAAAAATCTCTCTGCAAAAGTCGCTGTTGCAATAGTTTTCCCAGATATAAATCAAGACATTTAAATATAACAGAAAGAAAGAAAGGAAACGAAAAGAGGATCTACCTTCAACATAGAGGACTAGAAACATATATATAATAATAATAATAAGGAGTCTTATAAAGTGCCAAAATCCACGTCACAATAGGGAAATACTTGAAACATACCTCCTTTCGTTCAGATGTACCCTCCATAACTTTATGTTCTTGTGCTAACTGTTCTGTAATCGTTCTCATTACTAATGGTGCTTGTGAACCATGTATAACAGCTACTAATACCCCACACTGTAATAAATAAGCTTATAAATAAATAATATATCAAATTAAAATTGTCAAAAGAACTACATTTTAGTTACAAGTTTTAAAGTTCAAACAAAAAGGATACTTTTCTATTTCTTCGATATACTCTTCGAATCAAAGCTCTTCTACTTAACATTAACCATTTTTTAAACACAAAATATTTTTGCCTTGCACTAGCAGGTTATGAAGCCATTGTGATATTTGTGGTAAAATAAATATCTACTGCTGATCAGTTTGTACAAATTTGATATTATATCAGAGGGGGAATAACTGGAATTGGAAGTGAAAAAATGCTGGTTATCAATACGGTATGTCCTCTTTAATGGTGATAATCAGATAATGCTTATAAATTAATACAAAATTTGTTAAGAATATGTTAAAACTATAGTCCCTATTGCGTTCACAAGCTTATGACAAATGGTGGGTAAATCTGGAATAAATTATCAAAGCATGACCCAAATGCGGAAAATTTTGAAAAATAAACAACTGTTAAACTATAGCCTATATCGCGTTCACAAGGTTTTTGGCAAAGGTGACATAACTCTAGTAAGAGAGAGAGAGAGAAATGGGGTTTAACGTCCACTCAACACAAACTAGGTCATTTCGGGACTAACATATGGTTCAATTTTATTTCAATAATTCGCTTGCGCGTAGGGGTCTTTAGCAGTGGGAGGGAACCGGAGTGCCCGGAGGAAACCCACAAGGTTGAGAAGGCGCCCCTATCTCCATGCCACATACGCGCACACCAGGGCTCGAAACCACAGCCGCAAGTCAGATGTGACCGGCCAGCTAGAGGTTGAAGCGCGGCACTCTAGACCAAATTTGAAAAGAATGCGCCAGAACATCAAGCAATGCTGAAAATTGATAAGGTTCATCCTAATGCTTAAAACCAAATCCATCAAAAATTGTAATCTCTATTGCATTCACACAAGCCAATTATAAAATAATTTATATTTTATTACTTACAGCATAAAATAGAAAAGTTGGTTCACATCTTCCTTTATATTTATCTAAGGCATCAATTGTATCCACTTTAGCCTGAAATGATGTAAGAAAATATGATATAAGACTGCAAAATAAAATTCTATTCAATCTAGAATACTGGTTATGTGGGGTTTTTTTTCAATCATCTAATTTATTGTATAAGATCAAGTCTAACTTTATGCACTTTGATTAGCCATAAATCAATTTATTCGTTTGCACAAATATTTTTAAAAAAAAAAGAGCTATAAAATAGATGATTTCTAATAAAACTTACAGTTGCAAAATGAAGAAGATCATCTCCCAGTTCATTCTTCAGACGACGAAAATTACTAACCATAGCAACACATGGGCCGCACCATTCTTGATAGATATCTACAACTGAATACAAACATACCATTTTAATATTGGTACTGATATAAGGAATAATAATCAACGCTACATATTTATCAGTCTTTTGTTCAAATGTATTTTTCTTTCTGAAAGTTTGCTCATAAAAGCATGCATTTTTTCAATGAATTGCATAGATTTGATATAATATTAGATCATAATTCATATGTTCTTGTAAAATAAACAATTAAGTTGTGGATGACATGAGACAGATTTACATTTTGATTAAAATCAAAATACTGTAGGCTATTAAAGCTTACCCCACAATCCTTCCTTAGCCATCATTTCTTCCCATTCTTCTTGGGTTTCAATCTCTTGTTGAAGTTGAATCTCCTGTTTCTTCCTGGCCATGTTGGGCTTGCTTTTATCTGCCTAGAATTTAATAAATTTAATAAGATTAGAGTTTAATCAGTAAATAACATTAATTGTGGGATGACACCTAAACAGTGTAAAACAAGAAACGATTTCAAAAATACCCTTTGATCTTCTACAGTAGTAGGACTCCTATCCCTTCTTTAGTCAAATGAAGACGTGCATACACAATACAGTGTGCTATGTCAGGGGATCTTTTACGTGTATGCCAATGTATACGCAGGTCTTCAGATTTTCGCCCAACCTTCCTCAAACAACTCTGATGCAGACAATACATTGGCTCATTATTTGGCTCAAAATTTTAACCTTGTCTTTCTTTTGAATTATTTATAAATCAAAGAATCTCTAACAATGATTTACATTGTACAAATGCTAACTTAATCCTGCATTAAATTGATGAAATCATTAAGCTTACTAAATCTTTGGAAAAATCTTATTAGGCTTAACAATATTGAGTGCATCTCGGCCATATAATTTTGTATAGTATAAATACCGTACCATAATAGTAATCTGGTTGTAGAAGCTGTAACAGTAACTATAATAAATAAGACTAGAAGATGGATGACAGAAGAACAAAAACAAGGGAATATAAATATTTATGAATAAAAAGAATGCTTAAAACTCTTTTATTATTAGTTTTATTACACAAAGAATAGATTACAGAAATTACAAAATACATGTATATAGATGAATCCAGAACAGAAAAGTGTTTTCTTATCCAAGGACCAATGGTTCCTGTCCATTATTATTACTATTATCATTTACAAGCACTGATATTTATAGCACCATTTCCACAAAAGTGCTCAATGGTGCTCTATATTAGGATATAAAAACTGATATAAAAAGTGAAATACAGAATTAAAACATAAAAAGTGATTTGAGTAAAAAGAATTAATGTATAAAAATACAGATCACAGCAAGATGATTTATCAAAAGTAAGTTTTAAGAGAAATTTTAGTACATGACAGGATGGAATAAGGAGATTTATTCTACCCGAAACTGACAAAATTGGCATTTTACTCAATTACGAGCAAATTATCACTGGAAGACTGTAATTGTTGACAAGGTTCATTAAACCATAATCAAAAGTATAGGAAGGTCTATAATTTTTGCAGTTTATAAAGTTGTTAGATGAATGTGCGAGAAGTAACTAATGAATTTACCGGTATAAGTATAAGTGTCTTTGTGGCATCCACTAACAAATACTTACGTATTTTACCTGTTTCTTTAAAATTCAAAATAAATTACTTACACTGTTACACTATAAACCGCAGATTGCCTCGTTCGGCATTTCTGTCCAAACGAGGTAAAACAAATGCCTCGTTGTCTGGAGTTCCAAAACGAGGTTTTTTAAATTACCATGTTTTTGGAACGAGGCATTTTGTTCAGAACGAGGCTTGGTAAAAATGCCTCGTTTACTAAACGTGTTTTTTTCAAGATAGTTATTAGCAGTATTTCCTATCAGCGAATTTGTAAAAATTTAAATTTATGTTATTTAATACGAAAATAAAACCAGTCCAAACTATGACATTATAATCAGAGAAATAGACAAGACAAGAATACACGCCATAGATGTAGGTGTAAAGCAACATCAGCTACCTTGATTGATTTACAACACCACAGTTGTTTCTTAACACTTATAACTGATTGGGCCAATAAATCAATCAAGGTAGCTGATGTTGCTTTACACATACATCTATGGCGTGTATTCTTGTCTTGTCTATTTCTCCGATTATAATATCATAGTTTGGACTGGTTTTATTTCCGTATTAAATAACATAAATTTCAATTTTTACAAATTCGCTGATAGGAAATACTGCTAATAACTATCTTGAAAAAAAAACATGTTTAGTAAATGAGGCATTTTTACCAAGCCTCGTTCTGAACAAAATACCTCGTTCCAATAACAGGGCAATTTAAAAAACCTCGTTTTGGAACTCCAGACAACGAGGCATTTGTTTTACCTCGTTTGGACAGAAATGCCGAACGAGGCAATCTGCGGTTTATAGTGTTACTTGTTTACATTTATACATATGTGATTTTCCAAAGAAAAATTAGAATTAAAAATTATGTACATCATATTTCTGGCTGACCAAAAAGGGACAAGGCAACTATCTCCTCAGTCCTGCATGTATCAAGAGATCAAAGATTAACCTTTTTTCCTGTTTAAAGACTCAATAACCAAATACTCTGTCTTGTTTCCATAAAGTTTTAAAAAATTGTTGATCATCCAAATTCTAATGACTGCAATACACGTTTCAATATTCAGCTTAGAAATGTCAAAGTCACTTTTAAAAGGTTTGAAAGAAAGGTAAAATTGTGAATCAAGAAGCTAAACGAAATCAGTCCGAGTTCAGAACCTTGGGGTAACCTGGAAGCTAGAACAGGAAGAGAGAGAGAGAGAATTGGGGTTTAACGTATGGTTTAATTTTATTTCAATAATTCGTTTGCACGTAGGTGCCAGAACAGATCCTGTTCACTACTACAGTCTACACTTTTAAGTAACATAAAATACAGATCTATATTTCATTTTGTTTTTTAATACTTTCAATGGCCTACACTACATGAAGATATGACAAGATATAGTGGGTGTACACGTCAGGGGTCAAATGAGTGGCTTTTGACCCTTAGACGTCAGTCATTGATTAATCAATCAACGTTGACATTTCTAGTGGTTTACCAACCACAGTACAGGGCATCAAAAGGCAAAGAACTCGTCGTAACAGATCATTTCATTGGCTGATCCCTCACATCATCAATGATAACAACTCTTCTAGATCCTAGTGTAGTAAAGACAAGTAAATAAAACAAAATTTTTAAATTTAAAAACAAAACAAAATAGGATTTCTGTTTTTAATCAGATTGGTGCTGATTAAAATAAAATGAAACAGGGTTTAACATCCTGTTCTGCTCAGAACAGGGCTAATGAAGACTGTCATACTGTGTGCTACAACTAAGGGAAATTTTGACTATTATCTACTCTTATATCGAATTCCAATTGCCAGGGGATCTTTTACGTGCATGCCAATGTATACACGGCCTACTCTTAGTCTCACATCGAATTCCACCGGTCATCAAGGGATCTTTTACATGCATGCCAATGTGTGCACAGGACCTTTTTTTTTTTTATATACAACCCAAATGACTAGACTGGGCACCATGACTCTGTAGGGGCCCCGATTAAAAAGAGACTACATAAAAAAAACTTGAAAGCGCCGAGGAGTGTTTTATGCTCAACTCGATGACTCAGTAGGCCTATTTCAATTAGGTCTAATATTTTAATGTTATAGGCCTATCTAGACCTAACCTCGTTTTCTACACTCGTCTGAATGTATCTGAATCTGAATGTATACAAGGCAGGACCTTTCGGTATAATTGCGTCTTCTAAATTAGTAAAATAAATTAGAATACAAAAGCTATAAATATTAATATATAATTCTAGTTAAACATACATTATGGAAGAGCAAAAACTGACTTTTGTCGGTCTTCCTTTGAGCCTCAGATGTCATAGAAATTATAAATTAGATCTTTATTTAAACAACAAGCCCAAAATGAACTCTGTAGACCCACGGATGGCTTGGATTGGGCTCGGATTAAAACAGGATTTCGTCGACTGATTTAATCACTATGGCGTCGTGGGTGGGGTTTCTCCGTGACGTTGACGTCATCATACTTCCGGAAATTATTCATAAAAGACAGTGATGACCGAGGCTATACACAAGCTTCACTAGATACCGTTTAAACATTACTTGATGTTCGAGACTATGTAGGTGGAGTTAACGCCTGTCAATCAATAATCGGCCATAGTGGAAAAAGGGTGTCGATGAAGTTTCTAGTAAAAAATTATAGTGGTAACAACTTTGTTCAGGATAAAGTAATTTGACTGAAATTTTCAATATATTATTGTTTCAACATCTATTTTTGAACTTTTATAGCAAGAATGGCTAACTCCTTGTCAAAATCTCCCATAATGTATCTTTAAGCTAAAATTAATTTTAAAGGAGCTAAATCGCTAACATTTTTGGGACCTAGAACTTGACACAAAATGATTTACATTCAATGGTTTCAATTTTTACTCTAATATCAAATCGGTTATGTTCGACGAAATAAGCCAGCAGTGTCAATCAAATGCAAATTTCTAGCGTCTAGTTATTCCATGTGCCGTTTGATATGGTGGAATGTTTCTAGCTTCATTCCTCAAGTTTCTTGCTAGAACTTGGGCTGAAATGGATTCGTGTACCAATTGTATATTATTTATTTTGTCTTAAATAATATTGGATATCAGAAGCCCATCTTTTTCTGGCAAGATATTCACGATAACATCATCAATTTTGATTTAAATAATAAAATTGACAAATAATTTGTGTTTTCAATGTGTTGATGAAGATTTTGGATGATTGATATTGAGTTAGAGACTTAGCCACTTTAAATTTTAATTAACAAATTTAAAAAAAAAACAACATTAATTTAATAAAACAAAATGATGCACACCACTCACTGATCACACAGAATGACAGATTCAGAGAACTTTACTGTCTTTACTTTAATAGTACTAGACTTAGTTATTATTACTTTTTTTAGTACTAGTATTAGTATTAGTATTAGTAATAGTAGGCCTATGTTATTGTTAATTTTCCGTATCTAGAAACGAATTCTAAGTGATAACAAAAAAATCACGCTACCTGTTGGTTATTCACGGAGATGCAAACACTAAAAGTGTGAACTATAACGTGTGTGCACGATATAAATCTTGTTCAGTGAGATTGAGAGATAATTTTATTGTTTATGGTTGCCGTGTGAGCGACGCCAACTTCCGTTGTTGGGTTGTGTATCGAGAAATGTGATTGGTCAATTTTTACTTCCTTTCTAATTTGGTTATCTCCCCATAAAATAAAGTAGACTCAATTACCAGACCTTTTAATGTAACGCTTCTCATTTTTCAAATAAAATTATCTTATGTTTTGAAAATAACTACTGTTGAAACTTTATATTCGTGAACTATTCAGAAAAGACATTATCTTGTTCAAATGCACTGATGGGATTTCAGGAGTGTGTCAAGAGGTCCGTCGATCCCACCGCTTGCGCCGAGTTACTGGAGTAAGACCGAAGACATCAATGACAATAGTGGAACCATTTCCAGCGCTGAATAGGCATGGCCTATATATTTTTTTTACTACATTTTTACAAAAATCAGTTGTTTGTACAAACAAGTGTACTGTTCAGCTTCCTTTCAGACTTGACAAGCCAACAATTTATCGAACAATCAAATTGATTATCTATACTTAGTCAAGACTCAAGGCATAAGCAGTACATATTCACTATCAAACTCAGTCACAGTAGGATGTTAAAACCCATTTCATTTCAAACTCAGTCAAAATTTTGAAGTCGCCTTGTGAAATTATAGCCTTACACCAAGTTTCAACCTTCTCCATCAGTTAGAACCAAAGTTATCTAGTCCCAAAGTATCAATCAATAAAATTGCTTACCTCTGCTTAGCTTTAATGGGAAATGCTTATCATTGAACTCAGTCAAAATATATATACCTTATGAACATCTACATCAATTTTATATAAACATTCTACTTCAATTAATGCTTTTAGGGTCTCTTTTTTCATTGTCAATCAGCAAACTTATACATGTGACTGAGAATCAAGTAGTCAGTAGCCTATAATAGTAAATGACGTATATAAAAACTGTGAACATATTTGCATACTTGATTGCCATCCAGTATTCCCTTGGGTATTCATCCCTTTACAATGCTAACTCGCTAACCGGTCTCTGGTTCCCCCCCTCCCCCTAGTGTTTGCTGAAGTTGCTCAATATTTTTTGATGAAGTTTCCCTTGTCAGTGGTGCAGGATGGAGAGCCTGACAAGAACAGTGTCTAGTCCTTCAGATGGTTCAAACAGTGAGGCTGAGGTCCTGTGTGCACATGACATGCATGTACAAGAACCCTCAAGTTTAAACAGCCAAATATTGCAAAATTTTCATTTTGTACATACTGAACGGAACTGAAGTTCAAAACCCCTAAAATGATAATCAACAGCTTTAATGAACAAAATATAATTCAAATCTAACAGAAACAATTTATTATAAGATTATATTGCACTTACAATGTGATAACAAAAAATAAATATAAACTTTTAATCACAAATTATTCAACATTATACATGTCATTTATATTATACATCACTTTATGCAGATAATGAATAATTTGATCATTTATTGGAATGTAATAATTTCTGTCTACTTTACTTTGATTATCACCTTTTCTACAAAAAAATATGAATATATGCAGTAATTGATATATATATATATTATATATATGTGACACTACCGAGCAAAACAAAGTTGACACAATAATGTACAATAATGTTGCAACTGGGCACCAGAAATCATTTGAAAAAATATTCCCTGTGTAAGTGTACATATCGCAGTTATTGTACAGAGGATATGCTGAATTTCGAACAAATGCGAAAAATCGCAAATCCAGGATTGTGGGTATTCTCTTGAGATATGTGTGTATGACTGTTGCATACATACCTCGGTGATTCAGTATTTTTTGGAATTCTATTTGCTCAGTAGATTAATATGCTGTTTTGAATATATAATAAATAAGAATAATATGAAGCTGGTGAAAAATGGCCTTTCAACACAACAAATTGAGTACTGGTATACTCCAGCAAGACATCACTGACTGCCCTAGATTTTCTTTCAGTGTTTTAAATTTGAAATACCCATGATTGTTAATTTGTATATTATGTATATTTGTCAAGTACACACCTTTTTTTCTCCATTATGATGCTGAGTCTTGGAAGGTGGCTTTGGAAGGTATTTGGCATTTGATTGTTTTCTAAACCACTGTAGTAAAAACCGACCAAATTTCTTATGATTTCAAAGATACTCTGTCAGGAAAACAAATTGTCTATAATCTTGAATATAAATGATTCTACAAATGTTTGAAGAAATCTATAGTTCCATAGGTGGTGGTGGTGCCAGTTTTAACTGGAAACTTTCTGTTTTAAATATGGTGGATTTACTTCCCGAACGATCACTTCTTGATTTCTCTGGACGTGCCAATTCAGTTAAAATTGCCAGCTGAAATTTAATAATAAGACAATTAACTATTGTTATTGAAAATACATATATTGACAGTCAAGGTTCTAAACAGTAAATACAACCATTGATTGGAAAATACATGCAAAATACAGAGAAAATATTTTTTATTTTTTTTACAAATCTTAAACCCTTTGACTTGGCCCAAAACTTTTCCGTGTAGCCTTTTCTGGGCTGATGACAAAATGCATTCAAATTACTCACTCTTGATTTTGTTTTCATGGATTTTCGGATATATTTAAAGTCTTGAGTATGTTGTGGATCTAACAAGATCTGTAAAAATAAAATTGGGAAAAAAAAAAATAACTAGTCTTGAAAACTGAAAAAGATTAAGAGATTACACTATGGAGGTATTGATTCAGTAACTCAATTCAATACGCTTCATCATTTAATTTGAAGCTTTAATACAACAATTCAACATTCGATTGTCCCTGTGTCCCAGAACTGTGAAAATGAAATGTTCCAACCCAACAGGAATTGGCACTATATTTTACCTCTTTGGTTACTGTATCTCCTCTCTGTACTATAGCTGGTTGAGTATTAGAGACAGATATATGACGATAAAATCGTGAACTCTGTAATCTTCCTGACTTTCTAGCATTATTACAGATATAACACACCAAATTATCGTAACCATCAATAACATGTACCGACCCAACAGATCGTAAACAACCAATATGATAACAATGACTACATCTGAAATAGAGAAAGATAAATTAGCTCAACATTGCACCATGATGTTTAAAACCCATGATTACGGAGATATTACTCCAACAAACATTATGGAAGAAGTAAATCTGCCTATTGTAGGTCTTCCTTCAGGTCTGAAATGTTATCTAAATTATTATTAAGTCATTCATTAACTGATCCAGACCATAATCAATACTCGATAGCATCAGATTTCTCTGATATTAAATAGATTCGAATGTTTCAGCCACATTTTGATTTGATCTAAAATTGGAGGGTGAGACTTAGCTTCGAACAACTTATTATATCCCTTCTTATTTATCTTGGAAACCAGTATCTTACCTGAAAACTACCACAGATTCTGAGTCGGCCGAGTTTGTAAAACTACGACAACACAGATGACAGTTATCTCCTCTTGGTACAAAACCTTTAGAAGCAGCACCCGTTAAATTACGTAGATGAACATGAAGATCGTGATATAGTAAATTTTTACAAGTTTTCATCAAAGTCTGAAAAAAGAAAAATTATTTAATTTTGATATTTAAACATCCACATTTCAATAAATTGAGCAAAATGTCTTTTTCACAAGAATCAAAAGCTAAAAATCTTAGAGTTGACAAGTCTACTTACTTGTTCATAATTGTAATTATCTAACATTCCGATAATTAATTCTTTAACTTCACCAAATTTACCAGTATTATAAGCAGGATCCTGTAGAAATAATGAAAATGTATCAATATAAATTAAACTTTCTTTTTATATAATTAATCTATATTTTTACATTATTTTGGGGGTTTTTTTTAGTTTCAAAACATTAAAATTTTTATCAGCATATTAAAATTTTTTAAATACATTTGATTTATAAATTGATATAGTCTAAAAGAAATTGTCACATTCTCTGTGCAGAAACAAATTCTTGTTAATTTTAGGCATACAAAACACCCACTTATAGATTTATGAAGGTGCCCATAGCAGGTTTGAGTACAAGGTAGGCATGGTCTCTAGATCGCATTGGTTTGATTTGTCTATAAGTTAAGATTAATTGTGCTTGTACTGTACAAAATGAAGTATTTTGTGAAATCTTCCCTATAAAATATTGGTCTCACCTGAAGTATTTTCTGTAGAATAGCTGGGGGAGATATATAACCCATCATACTGTTTAATACATGATGTGTCATTGCTTTTAAATCTACAATATAAACAGCTATAATTATTGTTCATTTTTCTTCATTATCCTAAGGCATTAGAGCTGAAAACTACAAAATAGTCAAAGTAAAATTACTCAAAGGAAATGAGGTTTAATGTCCTATAGTTCTGCTTCAACTCGCTAATCAAGATGGGCATACAGTATACTATGAGGGAAATTCTGCCCGGGCAGTAGCCCTCGGATCCATTCACTCTTTTTGAATTGTTCGTCTGTTTGTGGTTTCTTGTGTAAATTATGTGTGGTGCAGTCCCCCTGCACTTACTAATTGAATTCCAACTGTCAAGGGATCTTTTATGTGCACGAAATGTGTACACAGGACCTCTGTTTTCCATCCCCATAGAACAACTAGACAGCTGTCCTTGTCAGGTCCTCACTCTGCGAGCCAGCGTCTTACTCACTTAGCCACCATGGCTCCCCATTACTCCAAGGATTTTTAGTACAAAATGGTTCAATTCCACTTAGTATTTAAAAAGACATGACGAATTGAAAATTTCTTAAACCTGGCACCCTCTACAGCCAATACAAACAAGCCAGTTCCAGAAACAAGTGTGAAATCTTCTTTTAATACGATTCTTTTCAATACAAATGAATCCAAGCAGGAATATTATCATCAATTGATATGTTTTCTTGATGAAAAGGTATTGCAAGGATTGAATAGTGGAAAGTTAGATATTATCTATAAATTTTGCAATATAGCTATAAATTTGTTTCCCATGTAGAGGCCAATATTTTAATAATGTGGATTTGGTCCACCAGCATAAATTTCACTCCGACTATTTGACACTTTTCTATAAATTCCAGCAAATTTATTCTGAAAACTCTGACCTATAGAGCAGATAATTTTATGAGAAGACAGATGGATATATTTGTACATGTATTGTTTATAAATAGAAGCGTACCTTGTAATATTTTTTTATCTGTTAAATCTTTCAGTTTACGTAATGGTAACATGACAGTCTCAAGCAATGGAAACCATAACGCCTAAAAATAAAACAGTAAATTAAAACTATTCAATACTGGTAGCAACTTGGTTTGATTTAAGGTTGCAAGGTTTCATCAATCAGAGATATTGTAAATATAACTAGACTATGATCATGTCAACATCATTATTAAATATTGCCTGCCAAATTATTTCTGACAAACGGAAATTTAGTTTGAAAAATCCCAATTGCACTACTACTATTTGGCAGATTTTTGAGAATTCCTACTACAACCATACAAACCTCTCTTTCTGCTTCATCCATCTTGCCAGAACTACGTTGACATAACTGAATAATAACTAATAAAGCAGCTTCAACCTCTTGGAATAAAACTGTTATAGCTAAAGAAAAATATATATTGTGTTTACATACGATTAGAATTCTAACAAGCCAACAGTGAGGCTGATGTCCCCCGCCGAAATCCCAAAATAAATAGATGACATATTAATTAATCGCACATTTATTTTTTTCAAAAGCATCAAGCAATCAAACTGTACACAAAGTGTCATCCAAAAGTGTTTTTATAAAGAAAAATGCTAAAACCGATGACAAAGATAGGTTGCCAGGCAACGAAACATACGCCCACAGCAGCTAAATCGTCCGGGCAGTCAACAAGGGTTGTCGCATATTTTTACTTTTTTTGGTAATGAAACATTTGTAATACACTAAAAACTGATTAAGAGTAACAATTCATTATGTAATTATCAGAAAATCATTAGAATTTGATTGCTTTTTATAAAGTTTTACCCCACGCTAACAATTAGTATATACATGAAACATTTAATATCATGGATTTAGCTGTTCAGTTATCTAAATTCATTGAAAATCAAAATACTTGTTCGTTTCAACACCTTAAACTCTATGTATCAATCTGAAGTCAATCGGATGGTAACTTTGGTCTCTATAGCGTCACAAGAATTTTTAAAGTTATCAAGGGAGATAACTCTGGCAGTAATTATTTGAAATCGCTGAAAATCAATAGGCTTCTTCGTCTCATGACCTTAAACAATGTGTATAAATCTAAAGTCAATCGGATATTAACTTTGGCCTCCAGAGCGTCCACAAGATTTTTTCAGGTGATCAAGGGCCATAACTCTGGCACTAATTATCGGAAATCGCTGAAAATCAATAAGCGTCTTCGTCTTATGACCTTAAACACTGTGTATAAATTTAAAGTCAATCAGATATTAACTTTGGCCTCTAGAGCGTCCACAAGATTTTTTGAAGTGGTCAAGGGCCATAACTCTGGCACTAATTATCGGAAATCGCTGAAAATCAATAGGCTTCTTCGTCTTATGACCTTAAACACTGTGTATAAATTTAAAGTCAATCGGATATTAACTTTGACCTTTAGAGCGTCCACATGATTTTTTAAAGAGATCAAGGGCCATAACTCTGGCACTAATTATCGGAAATCGCCGAAAATCACTAGGTTTCTTCGTCTCATGACCTTAAACACTGTGTATAAATCTAAAGTCAATCGGATATTAACTTTGGCCTCTAGAGCGTCCACAAGATTTTTTTAGGTGATCAAGGGCCATAACTCTGGCACTAATTATCGGAAATCGCTGAAAATCAATAGGCGTCTTCGTCTTATGACCTTAAACACTGTGTATAAATTTAAAGTCAATCGGATATTAACTTTGGCCTCTAGAGCGTCCACAAGATTTTTTGAAGTGATCAAGGGCCATAACTCTGGCACTAATTATGGGAAATCCCTGAAAATTAATAGGCTTCTTCGTCTTATGACCTTAAACACTTTGTATAAATTTAAAGTCAATCGGATATTAACTTTGACCTTTAGAGCGTCCACAAGATTTTTTAAAGAGATCAAGGGTCATAACTCTGGCACTAATTATCGGAAATCGCCGAAAATCAATAGGCGTCATTGTCTTATGACCTTAAACGCTGTGTATAAATTTAAAGTCGATCGGATATTAACTTTGGCCTCTAGAGCGTCCACAAGATTTTTTGAAGTGATCAAGGGCCATAACTCTGGTAGTTATTATCGGAAATCGCTGAAAAACAATAGGCTTCTTCGTCTCATGACCTTAAACACTGTGTATAAATTTAAAGTAAATCGGATATTAACTTTAGCCTGTAGAGCGTCCACAAGCAATTGTGGACGCCGGACCGACGGACGGACCGACCGACGGACGGACGGACGGACGGACGGGGGCGACGACAATATACGACCACATTTCAATGTGGGCGTATAAAAATGAAAATGTACAATAGTTAGGGGGACCTTAAAGGCAGACAAAAGGGCCCCCACGCTTGACAAAAGGGCCCCTCTGGCCAAGGGAAAGGGCTCTCGTGTCTGAGTCCATCGTTTCTATACACTGTTACTGTCGAATCCATTACTGAATGAAAATGCAGTCATTGTATTGACATAAAAATCATCAATCAAGATGAACCTAAGTTATCTTGTCCCAAAGTATCAACCAATCAAATTGCTTATCTCTGCCTACCCTAAGCAGAAAATGCTCATCTTCGAACTCCATCAAGGCATTGACCTAATAAGCATACACACCAATTTTGAACATTTTAACTCAAATAGAAGGAGAGTTATTGTGTTCCAAAGTCTCGGTAAATCAAATTGCTTATCGCTCTGCTTACCCTGAGCAGAAAATGATTATTATCGATCTTATTAACTCAATTAGAAGGCATTACTGTAATGAAACTATACACTAAGTTTCATCACTCTCACTTTATTAGAACTAAAGTTATCGTGTCCCAAAGCATCAACCAATCAAATTGCTTATCTCTGCTTATCCTAAGCGGAAAATGCTCATCCTCGAACTCCATCAAGGCATTGACCTAATAAGCATATACACCAAGTTTGAAGATTTTAACTCAATTAGAAGGAGAGTTAATGTGTTCCAAAGTCTCGACCAATCAAATTTGTGTATCGCTCTGCTTACCCTGAGCAGAAAATGCTCATTATCGAATTTAGTCAAGGTATTACTGTAATGAAACTATACACCAAGTTTCATCACTCTCACTTAATTAGAACTAAAGTTATCGTGTCCCAAAGCATCAACCAATCAAATTGCTTATCTCTGCTTACCCTAAGCGGAAAATGCTCATCTTCAAACTCCATCAAGGCATTGACCTAATAAGCATATACACCAAGTTTGAACATTTTAACTCAATTAGAAGGAGAGTTATTGTGTTCCAAAGTCTCGACCAATCAAATTTGCGTATCGCTCTGCTTACCCTGAGCAGAAAATGCTCATTATCGAACTTAGTCAAGGTATTACTGTAATGAAACTATACACCAAGTTTCATCACTCTCACTTAATTAGAACTAAAGTTATCGTGTCCCAAAGCATCAACCAATCAAATTGCTTATCTCTGCTTACCCAAACCGGAAAATGCTCATCTTCGAACTCCATCAAGGCATTGACCTAATAAGCATATACACCAAGTTTGAACATTTTAACTCAATTAGAAGGAGAGTTATTGAGTTCCAAAGTCTCGACCAATCAAATTTGCGTATCGCTCTGCTTACCCTGAGCAGAAAATGCTCATTATCGAACTTAGTCAAGGTATTACTGTAATGAAACTATACACCAAGTTTCATCACTCTCACTTAATTAGAACTAAAGTTATCGTGTCCCAAAGTATCAACCAATCAAATTGCTTATCTCTGCTTACCCTAAGCGGAAAATGCTCATCTTCGAACTCCATCAAGGCATTGACCTAATAAACACATACACCAAGTTTGAACATTCTAGCTCAATTAGGAAGAGAGTTATTGTGTCCCAAAAAGTGTGACGGACAGACGGACAGACAGACAGACAGACAGACAGACGGACTAACCCATTTTAATAGTCCCCCAACTTTCTTCGAAAGGCGGCGGACAATAAATCTTTATTTTAAACAGATACAATAATAATGCATGAAATGTAGTCAATGGTCTCATCAACACAATTATGTTGATCAATTTGTGTCTAAAAAAGTAATTTTCCTCGTTTTATATGATTACATGTACCGTTAATTCCTTTTCAATGACAATGAGTTTTCTACTCTTACAGTTTTCTTTGACATGCACTTCCAATTTGTAATGGAACCACATTTTTTTTGGCCTATCAGACTGACTAGATGCACTATCTAACCTCAGAGATAAAGGTCACTATATCCCAATGGTGTGTCATGAACTTATAATATACTTACTATTATTTGATTCATCTGATTTTTGAACGGCTACTGTAAATACTCTTAATTTAGCTTGAACACTCTATAAATATATAACATTACCCTTAATATAGCTTGAACACTATCAATATATAATTATATGTACATGTAAACTATTGTCATACAATTACTCATCATTTAGTATCCACACAGAGGTTTTACAAGTTCTCTATCTACTATTAGTCTCACCAGATCTACTAAAACCCAATTAGTAAACCATTGTCTCAGTTAATCTATTTTCACACTTATAATGTGTCCCAACAATATTTCTCATTCTAACATAAAAAGAAAAAAATATTATATAAAATTATAAATATGATAACTCACCTCTAACATAATACCAAATGCACCAGGAATATCACCAGCTTTCTCCAGTAGATAGGCTGTGGCTTCTGATACTTTATATTGACGACAAATCTAAGAAAATAATCATTCAAATCAGTTGTAAAATTCATGCATGTGTTGTTTCAACAGGTTATTCAATAAAATCATCCTATGAACCTTAACTGTTTGTCACCTTTGTATAAAAAAGCATTTGTCTCGACAACTACAAAACATATTTAGTTCATTTAATTTCTAAATTTGAGTGTAACCAGAATACCTGGCAGCAAAATTAATCTAAGACAACATTCTATTTTAAACAAAATATTGTAAAATCTATACCCATTATACAATATATTTCATAACATCATTAAAAACTTACATCCAGTGTCTCCTCTAGTCTGTATCCTTCTGTAACTTTAATAAAATTATGTACATCAGCAGGTTTGTAACGACACATCAAATCTATATAACTCTCTATTATATCAGCTTCTATATGTACTTGTTTATCAGCATTTATAGCACTACTCTGTGCATCTCTAAAATAGTACAAAAATAAAATATTCATTTACAAACCAGATAATATCCATAATGACAGGTTAATAGAGAGTCAATTATAAGGATATCCAAGCAGTTTGCTTATAGCAATCAACTTATCATACTAATAGACAATATATCATTTTTAAAATAATTTGTAACCCTTTGTTTCCAAAAAATTGGCCTTCTGAAATTTCCTTTAACATAATTAGCCTTTGAAATTTTAGTGAACATAATCTAATATGATTTCATATGTTGTTAGTTTTAGTGAAATTCAATCTCCCTTGCACCAAATCTATACCAATATAACTTATGTTCAAACATGCCAGGACATCAGATAATGAAGAAATCAAATGAAGATAAAAATTTGACTAATCATATTGTCACATGTATTTTACTTATTATGAAGTATAATTTACCTATATGTAATAACTCCTTGAAGAAATTCAAACAGTATTTGTGGTTGAGGTTTTAATTTATGTACAATATCTCGTAGATTACTAGCTAGATTAGTTATAACTGTATGGGCTGCTTGTTTACAATCAATAGATACTAAATCTTCTAAACTTTTTAATGCTTCTTTTCTTACACTCTCCTTCTCTGTTTCTGGTCGTTCACTCTGTATAATACTTGTGATATAATTGAACGCATGGTACTGAAATATAAGTAATAGAAGTGTTTAATTATTAAAACCAATTACATGTATGAGATTATGTGGCTTCTTTTATCTTTACATACGCATTATACTACACTGGCCGTACAACCTTATAGTTACAAAGTGGATTTCGATCGTAGCCATGTTTGAAAATTGGGTTTTGAAAAAAAGGCTTTTTTTCCAGCGTGCAAAATGACCGCTGGGTCACATCTAGTTACGGTCATTTTTCATAGCCCTGGCTTAATACCTACTGTCCACCGTCACAGTTAATACTAATATCTTAAACTGATGTTATAAAATCTAGTAGCCTAGACATACGGCAATTTTAGTTTTGAAAAAAAAAATAATTATAGCCACCTCACAATTTGTTTCAATATGAATTTATGTTAGTGCTAAAAAATAGTTTTAAAATATATATTTTGATTTGTATCTTACCCTTCTGGAAGGATCTTGTAAATAACATGAGAGAATTTTATCATATTCTCGTCTTTTTTCATATAAATATTCACAAACACGAAAGCTGAAATAATAATACCACAAATGTATAGAGAGAGAGAGAGAGAAATGGGGTTTAACGTCCACTCGACACAAACTAGGTCATTTTGGGACTAACATATGTTTTCATTTTATTTCAATAATTCGGGTCTTTAGCAGTGGGAGGAAACTGGAGTGCCCGGAGGAAACCATGAGGTTTAGAAGGCGTCCCTATCTCCATGCCACATACGCTCACACCAGGGCTCAAAACCACAGCCGCAAGCAAGAGGTGACTGGCCAGCTAGAGGTCGAAGCGCGGCACTCTAGACCACTTGGCCATCCCAACCCCCCACAAATGTATAAACAAAATGTCATCCCAGTTGTTAAGAAATTCTTTTAACATAGATCAAACAGGTTAGAAATCAAAAATGAATCTAAATAATATGTACATAAATATGGAATTAAATTCCAACTAGAAATAGAATCAAAATAACTAGTAATTTAAGTGTTTAAAATCAATTTTAACAACAAATCTTGCTTGTAGTTAACATGTACAATCATTTTAATACATTATCACACACAACCACAAGCTGGTACAATACGTACAATTTAGCATTTTCAGCTAATTTTAATAGTTTTTTCTCATCAAATTGTTTTAAACCACCGGCATGTATTAACTCCATTAAAGCTTGTTGACGTTCTTCATGACGAGATTCATCTTCTGGGTTAGATAGAAACTCTAGCACCTACAAGATATTAACAAAAAAAAGGTAGGTTTTATTTATTTTAAAGAACATACTCTTTCACAAATCTAAGAATATAGTATTTTCTGATAATAGCCGGTTGGGCTTGAAAATTTGAAAAGTTTATCCCCCATGCATTGATTTGAACCTGCTAGACTAACACAGTCTCTCAAAGATCTATATCTAAATGTTCTAAGAATAAAGTTTTAGCAATGAATAAGGAAGATAGAGGTTATTTTAGCTGGAATCAAATGATCAAACCTGTTCAAAGAGAACTCTGTTAACAATAATGGTATTTTCATGTCTTGCCATCTGTCTTGCTAGGAACGTAAATAATACACCAACTTGTGCAGGCTGAAATTAACCAAAATATAATCTACATTTAATCAATTTTCTTTAATGACAATAACCCTCTTTGCTTTAGGTAAGATATATTGCCAGACGACAAACCATTCGCCTACAGCAGACACTTCCACGTATATTCATGTCAATAGGCAATTATCTAAAATTGTTGAAAGTCAATAGCTGTCTTCACCTCATGAACTTAAAAACTCTTTATGAATTTTAAGTCAATTGGATAATAACTTTAGCCTCTAGAGATTCAACAATTTTTAAGTGATCAAGGGCCACAACTCTGACAATAATTACAGGAAATCTTCATCTTATGAAAGTAAAACCTTGTGTTTAAATATCAGGTCAACCACATGAAGTTCGATTCTAGACCATCCACAATTCGCCAGACCATCAGCCGGACAATTGGACAATATACCACCACATTGTGATGATCGGGGAATAAAATTCATTTGATCAGGTGTAATATTTCAATCAGTGATAGGATATATGTTTTAACTTTGTTCTGAAAGTCGATTTGTCTACTAATTGTAAACAGATTGTTGTAATCAAATACACGTTTGAGTAAATAGAAATATATGTGTAGATTTTGAAAATACTTACTGTAAAACCAATACTCTCTACCATTATCTTTAATAATATATCTACTAATCTTTGTCTCTTCTGAATTCTAGAAATAATTATCAAAAATCGATAATAAGAGAATGGCTGTTTACATCAATATAACAACAATACATACCCATAAAAATAGGTTGCCAGGCAACGAAACATACGCCCACACAGTAGCCAAATCGTCCGGGCAGTCAACAAGAGTTGTCGCATATTAAGGAATTATCAGAAAATCATTAGAATTTGTTTGGTTTTTATAATCAAACGTTTTTTTTTTTAAATCCGATAACAATTTTGACCTCCAGAGGGACCACAAGCTAAAAAGTGCAATTTTTCGGACAATCAGGGGCCATAATTCAGGAAGTTACGATCCGATGGGTGCAAATATCGAAAGGAACCAAGATCTTTGGGTTTTAAACATGCATTTCAAGTTTCAACCAAATCGGTTCAAAATTGTGACCTCTACACTGTTCACAACCTTGATATAACATATTTTCACACTATTCGCGTACAAATGGCGTCCATTTTGTCCGTCAATTTTGGTCCGATTTTGACGAAATTCAAACTCAACCTTCATAACCATGGAACGGTGATATAATCAAACGGTTTTTTAAATCGGATAACAATTTTGACCTCCAAAGGGACCACAAGCTAAAAAGGGCGATTTTTCGGACAATCAGGGGCCATAATTCAGGAAGTTACGATCCAATTGGTGCAAATATCGAAAGGAACCAAGATCTTTGGTTTATAAACATGCATTTCAAGTTTCATCCAAATCGGTTCAAAATTGTGACCTCTACACTGTTCACAAGCTAAAAAACGTGATTTTTCGTACAATCAGGGGCCATAACCCATGAAGTTACGGTCCGATACATGCCAATATCGAAAGGAACCGAGATCTTAGGGTGATAAACCTATATTTTAAGTTTCATTGAAATCGGATAAAAATTGTGACCTGTAGACTGTTCACAAACAATTGTGGACGGACGGACGGACGAACAGGGGCGACGACAATATACGTCCACATGAAAATGTGGGCGTATAAAAAACAAATGGTTTGTCCAGTTACAATTATATGACACTGAACTGACTAGAATGATATATAGTTTTAACATCTAATCAACTCTATACCCAGTCACTTCGAGACAAATATGATTTTCAAATTTCAATAACAATGTGTGCAATATGAGGGGTGGGGGGAGGGTGTTGATAATAAAGATATATTCTATTAGCAGATACAATCTTAAGTAGGTACTTCAAAGAAAGCTTTTATAACAATCTACAAATGTATTACACATGGAAAACGAAAGATATATGTGTGCAGGTACTTACCCATTTTCTGTATTGAAATCAGATTCTTCAAAAGCCTGAAATTTTGGAATAAAAATCATAATCTTTATCTGTATAGCATTTTGATAAAACCTTTTTTCACACTACATAATTCGTATATAGTGATTTACATTCTACTTATACTATTTATCATTAAAAAAAAATTAATTTTATTTCATATAGTATCCTGTATGATCGACTTAATTAGAAATTAAATAATTACTCACCAGTGCCAATACATTTAAGAATTCCCGGGTATCAAATTGAAGTAAGCATCTTAGATGTGGGTAGGCGGACTCATCTTAAATGTAAAATTCAAACTATCAATATATGTATTTATTTATGATGTTATGAACAGAAATTGCTGAAATACGAAAGACTTCTTTGATTTACTAATTTCAATTTTACATGTAAATTTAATGTAAATTGGTGAATAATTCTTAGTCATTAGAGCATGAAACAAGAACCATAACTCTAGGCATAAAATTAACGGAAATTGTTCAAATTGAATAAGTCTTCTTTGTCTCACTAATATAAACAATATACATAAATTTCAAACTGATCAGATAATAAATCTAGTCTGCAGAGTGTTCACAAGAAATTGTGGACAACGGACAGACGTACGCAACGGCAATATACGACCACATTTCTATGTTGGCGTAAAATAATGTCTTTGGACATGCATAACAGTGCAAAACAAGAAACTGGGAGCAACTGTTAAAGCAAGAGCACCTATCTGATGATGTCACACCAGTATCTTAATTTGCTAATTATAAATGATTATTTGTATTTAACCACAAAAGTATGTTTATTTGTTTATATGAATGGCTTTATAATTCATTTACCTAAGCTTGGATTTTTAGTATGAAGACAGGTGATACAGTCAAATACCTGTAAATCAAAAACCACTTTATTACTTCTTTCACAACAATTTATTTTTTCAATAATTACAGTAACAAATGGAGGGATAAAACAATAAGTATTACCCATAAATCAGTGTTTCAGAATAGTCTAATAGCCACCACCCCTTGTAATTGGAAATCAGACTTAAAAGAATCCTGACTGTTCATTTCAGCTGGTATCAGGAATCAAGACCAGGACATCCTAGTTGTAATCTAGTGTCCTAGCCAACCAAATTAATTTCAAAAAGACATTATGGCAATGAGAGCAATTGCCAAGTGAACAGGCTTTAGTATCAACATTACAAATATTTTACCTTATTCTTTACATCTTCTATATGTTCTGGCGGTATATCACCTAATGGGTAGGCTCGACCAGCAAGGCAACAACTGTCAGAAAAACAAAGATCAACAGATATGTGAAAAACTATTACAATAAACATAACTCTGAAAGTCATTGGCTAAAATATTTGAAAATCAAAAGGTTTTTTTTTCTCCCAATAGTACAAGCAAATTATTTGTAATCAATAGTGTGTAAATGTTTGTATAAATACAATAATTACTAACCTGATGTACACCAGTAATTTATTCCCTAGTTTTATTTGTTCATCTGAAAACAGCCAAGACATTATATTACTTCATAGTATTATGCTTGTATAAACTGTTCAATTGTCAAGATTAACATTTCGACTTGTGTGATTCAAATGATTTGGTATATAAATGATTTTTTGTTTAAGTAATTAGCTCACTTCCCTTATTCTTTCAAAAAAATAATGGAAATAATGCATAAAATCAATTTAATAGTTTTTGTTGAATGAAACTGGTTTAGATGCTTCAAAGAGTTAATTTAAATCGGATAATGTCTATTATAGCATTAACCCTACAGATGATCTATGTGAATTTAACTATTCAGCGTGTATTCATAGAAGATGTATTTGTGAAATACACATTTCTGAAAGCAAAGTTATACCTGCTAGAAAAACAAAGAAATATATCAAGCCTGTAGAGTTCTCTGAGACAAAGTTCAGCTAACTCAACAATCACCAGTGACTTTTAATTAGTTTATCTGAATAGCACTTCAGAAACTGAATGAATGTTATTTCAGATGACTTATTAAAATTTCATTAATAGCATAGTTTCTACTTTAAAATTCTTTTAATAAAATCTTCCACTCACTTGTTAAGCGTTTTCCTGTACTGATAGCATTACTTAATAAAGTAATCAAATCTTCTAATGGTGTACAGAAATCATACATTCCTTTATTATATACATATATAATAGCATCATATAATCCATGATTCCAACATAGACTAACAACCTACAAATATATATACATTTCTATATCTGAATTTCTCTACCTTCATTTGTTATTTGACAGAAAGTGATCAAAAGGACTATTTCTGTTCTAGGAATAGGCTTTTATTTTTTAAAGATATTGCAACAACAAAATACTTACACTAGAGACAGGGTATCGACCAGATTTTACGAAAAAAGGAAAGAAACTACATTTACCGTCTAGAATCTAATACACGTGTCCAGTCAATAGATTGCCGTCTAGAATCTGTTAAATGCCGTCAAGATTCATCAAAAACCACCCTTTGTGCTACCATGTAGATTTAGAAACGCTGTTTAGTTTTGACCTCGATCCTCTACTTTACGACCGTTCAGTTTCTTGGGACGTTTTTAGAAATGAACACTACCATTTAGTTTTGAAAGGGGTTTAGTTTTTAGATGTTGTCAAGAAATGAACCGCAAGTGTTTGATTTATGTGGTTACAATTAATGGAAAAAAAGATTTTGAAAATATTCACTGATTTAGCTTGGTCATCGTTTTATTCTTTACAAAATGGCTGATGTATTACTCAACGCGTGTACAACATAACAATAATTTTTCATTGGTTAAAGCCGTATAAATGCAGGAAAATTTACAGTAGCTATTGGAAGAAGTAATACGAGTTTCAGTCATGCAGCATTATATTAATCAAAATTTTATTACAGTAGTAAACACATTTGATTAGAAAACTGACGGTAATAATAATAATACATACTTGATGAATATCTAGACTGGCTATATCCAGATGAACAATACAAGCCTCTACACTATCTAACATAGATTTACTTTCATAATGAGTTACAAAATCTTTCATGACAGCTGGTGGTATAGCAGTTAATTTATCACTAAGTATATATGGTTCCAAACATTCTAAAAATGTTCCTTGAGCAATAATGTCTTCACCAAACTTTTCATATATTCTTCCAAACAATACATCACTACAATAAAGAAAAGTATTATTTACTTTATTTCGTTTTCTGATATTCTGCAGAACACAAGATTTACAAAATCATCAAAATGGCAGCTGTTGACGACTGTGTTATTCACAAGACTTCATTGAGTTCTACAATAGATCAGTTGATGATGTGTTGGTATAATTCAAACTCAAAGAGGTTCATTTACATTGATAAACACAATGATTAACTTGGCAGGTTAAGTAAAGTCTGCTTAAACATTAAATATGGAAAAATAAAACAAATGAGAAAGAAAAAAAGTTGTAAAACATCTGACTCTAATCAGATTTCAGTAAGTTTACTTTGTCCAGACAGACATATTTTGTGAAATACTTTCATAGTGTCTCAAATAAACCATAGTATTGCCAGATGTATGGAAATGTATAAGACAGTACACTTACGTTCTGTTTAAATGTAAACAATAATCAACACAAACTGGTACAATTTCCTAGAAATATACAGAAAATATTTATATTTGAAGTTAAATGTCCAGTAAAAACATAACAATCAATAACAACTTGATGTCTTTATTGGAATGATTTCAGCGGCACCACTCCTAATAAGTGACAACCAAGCTTGAAAAGTTCTTCTTAGCCCAAGCTGGGTATTCTATCCCCAGATATTTTTTTTTTCTGAGCCAAGTTCTCTAAAACCACAACAACCACAGCCAAAAAGATAAATAGATAGAGAGAATTTTATATTTGCTAACTAACCTGATAATATTCTTCCAATTCTTCCATTTTACCTTTATCTGGACACAGTTTAGTCATAGATAAATCTACATATTCAAATACTAGATCCAATATCTGTAAACACAACAATTATTCTGTTTCAGTATGGTTAAACATTAAAATCTAAACTGAATCAAATAGCTCGGTGATTCAAAAGTTTCAATACAAAACATGGTATAGTTCAGATGATTTCTTGCCAATATAGTTTAAAAGGGTAGTTAACTCGAAGAAGGATTTTCTTCCATTGTTTATCTGATACAGGTACCTATCTAGAACCTCCTTCCTGGCCTTTAGACATGTTTCATTTAGACAAAAATGTAGCTTCAGAGAGCTTCCGATAGTTGCACAATCTGGAATTTTGGAGCTTTAAAGCCCAAAAGAGCAATATTTTGATCTTGGATTTCAGAAGCAGAAGCTACTATCCATAAGTAGAAAGTAACCTTGTGTACATTTGAATGCCTTAGCTTTAAAAAATATTAAGTAAATGAATATGAACTAACTAGATTGGAGACTATTTCCTTTTTCTTTGATTGTGATCCAGTCAAACTAACAACAGCTTTAGCTTTACCATCATAGAAAGATAGGGCTAGAGATAGAGCTTCGTGATATTTATTTTGTTTTACTAAAAAATCTATTCTCTGAAATAAAATATATTAAGAAAGGTTACATTTATTCAATTGGTTTCAATAAAAATTATTCTCTAAAATATAATTTTATCAGAAAGCATTTTTTATGTATTATTAAAGTCTCTATGAATGATTTGCAATTGTTAGGTGGTGTCTGCTTGTTTTGACTATATATCCTATATATATTCTGAAATGGAGTTCAAATGACGACAAATTTTCAATTCCTTGTAAAAATTTAATGGAACTGAACCCTTATTGGACTAATATTCCTTTTAAAGTTTCAACAATATTTACTTTGCAAGATATTAACAATCCCACAATTGATGTTCAGAGACATTACTAAACATTAACAGTAATACTTACTTCACTCCAGGCTCTGATATTATAAACATTAACAGTAATACTTACTTCACTCCAAGCTCTGATATTATAAACATTAACAGTAATACTTACTTCACTCCAGGCTCTGATATTATATACATTAACAGTTTTAGTACCAAGAGTAAATAATTGGGAGGCATGTGAACTAACAGACTGATAACAAGCTTGTCCTCCAGCATACGCCTTAAAAGAAATCAAGTGCATAAATCAATAACAATTACACTGTGATACAGCAATATCCTATGTTTCTTAGAATATCAATGTTCATTTTTCATTTCAATGAAAGCCCCAATGACTATATGTGTGAGGCGTTGGCTAACTAACCAGGAGATCCTAGAGTTGGGAGAGAAACTCGTTCTGGATATTTCACCATTGTTTACTTTAGAAATTGGTGTGAAGCAGAGGGTTTGGCAAGGGACAGTATCTAAAGGTTGGATGAGATGGAAAATCAAGTGTCCCATGGTGTGTATGTATAATTCATTGAAGAGTAGTTAGTAGGACTGACTGCATGACGAAAGCTTATTGATGTCTTCATTAGCCTAATCCATTATATCTGCTAACACCACACAGTGTAGGTTCTGTCAGTGTGTATGTCAGATCTGATTATATATAAAACCTATTATTTGACAGTAGATTGCTGTAGAGGTCATTTTACACCCCAGCCATTAGCTGTCAGATTAGTTTTTCAAACATTAACTTACCAAAGCCTGACTAACATTACCACCTGTAGCCAATGATTTAAAATGGCTAGAACCATAGACTAATTGTACATCTGATATATCTATAACCTATAGAAAATATAACATAACATATCTAGAATACTGTACATGAGATATATCTATAACCTACAGATAATATATAACATTACATATAGATATATATATGTATAGCAATAAACGCAAAACCATAATATTATTAATATGGAACATAATAACTGTTTTAATATAAGTGATGTTTCGTTAAAGGTTCTCTCAATGTTATCAAGCCTCAACGAAACGTCACTTTAATCAAAATAGTAATTGTGTTCCATTATGGTTTTGTGTTTATTACTTGTGTCAATTGCTAAATGCCACTCAAAATATATATATATAACCAGCATGTTATTAATAATCAGCTTAACGAAATATCTTCACTTCACATGAAATATTATAGGTTGACAATTTTTAAAGGAGAAGTAGCATTAACAAATAACACATATGAAAAAAGAACATGGCACTTTGTTTACTAGTCTCTCTGAACCAGACATACCGTTTTACGAAAACAGCTGTAAATCGGGTTATGTTTGTCATATATAAGTGGTTGAGTAGCAAATAAAACATGGTTTGTACGACAGTGCAATTCATGTTTTAAAGATTATCAAGCACACACGTTTATAACATCATCAATACTAACCTCAAGTTCTTCTTCTGATCTCACATCTATAACATGTAATTTTTCTGATGTATCTAATGTTACTAGAGTTCTAGGATTTAACCACTGTAAAAATACAATGAGAACTTATATCATATAATATTATATGATCTAGCTGATCGCCTCCTACCAAGACACTCTGGTCAAAAATCTCAACTACCAAAAAATCAGAGCACTTTGGAGCAACACTGGCTTAGCACATTTTTCCATCAATAGACTCCTATTGAATGTATATTAGCTGTATATCTCATGAAACATAAATCACGTTAGGCCACACAAAGAAAAAATTGTGGATCTCAGAAAATCTTTTGATAAAAAAATCAGATATGGGAGGGATGTTTTTATTCATTCTGTTTTCCTAATTCTTGTGTTACACATCTAAAATTCAAGCCGAGTGATCATGCAGCAGTATCTGTTTTTGGGAACCAGAATATTTCTTTATATGGCCTTACATTTAATTTTAATGGTTCTAGCTAATGGTTTCCCATTATGGCACAGAAATTGTACCATTCACAAGTTATATAAAGTGGTTGAGTATTTCAAAAGATCTCTTGACATTGCAATTTAATGATATAGTGAATACCTGACTTAGTTAGCTCAGTTAGAGCGGAAAGTAGGACACTAAACACCTTTTTATTCCATTACTTCAAGATAGGATTAACCAGACTTACATTTATACTGAGTAATTTGTATGGTAGATCAATCTTCTGTAGACCAGAACATCTGATATCTTGTGCACCTCTACAGATGACTTGATAGAAATGGATGGTTTGATCGCGTCCAAAAGCAAGAACTGGATCAATCACTCTGTCTTTTTCTGATACTTGTATAATAACAAACTGCCAAGCTAATAATGGTAAAGTTGCCGGGTCACCCTAATAAATAAAACAAAATGTATACACTGTATTTACTCTGAGATGGAATTTGTTTGGCCAGAGTATATTTTGTGTCTAAGGATACCTGATGTCAAGTATAATTCCATGCATAAATAAAAGCATTCAAGTATATGAAATAGAAGGGGGAAGGAGCAGAAGAGGGAGACGTTTGTGCATGTGACAGCGATCGGTTTTATAGTGATGTGCAAAATGTACTGCTTATTAAGTGGCCTTAAAGCAAATTTAATGTGTTTTATCATCTTTCAACATTCTTGTCCTCTATAACTTAATCTTGTGCTTGTACCCATGACACTTCTAAGATACCCCAAAGTTTCTATTACCTTCAGTGGCTGCATAAACATAACTTTAAGTGTTGGACGTAGAGTAACAACTAACACCTGTAACAATACAACAAATAAATAATAAATGACATAACCCACAACTCTGTCCTAGAAACTATACATGTATCACACATGTAAAACAGTTAAAATTCATATATCACATACATATATGGGTTAAAATCAATACATCACACAATGTAAATGGGTTGAAATTCAGATATTAAATATGTAAAATGTACGTAAAAAGATTTAATACTTTAACTGATGTTCTAAGATATATGGATGGCATCATGATGTCAACAGATTATTCAAGTCTAGTGGATAGTTCTTATCTATCTGAACAAAAATGGCCTACCTTAGACAAAGAAGCCATAGCCAAGATGGTGACATCTTGCATGGGATGATCTTTAATAGTATAATTCATATGAAGAGGTTCAATAACACATACTTCTCCTCGACTTAAAATAAAGATTTATATGTCATAAAATAAAAATTCAATATGTCATAAAATAAAGATTTAATATATCATATAATAAATAAAATGAAGTGAAATTGGGTTTAACAAACTACTTTTCCGAATCAACTGAGCTAATGAAGACGAGCATTGCAACAACTGGGTTAATTAAGATGAGCATATATCATGTAGTGAAATATGGGGAATATTACATACACGTCAACTGGCACACAGGTTAACATCAGTTTTAACAACCTTTTTCCTTCTGTCCTGCCCTACTCAAAAGGGAAAACAAGGCTGGAAAATCCTGAAGAATTCTCTCAAGCAACACCATCATACTCACTAAGCCATCATCGCTCCAATAAAAAATCACAAATCCTATCTGTTGATTAACATATAATCAATTATCATAAGCCTCTCAGAATGAATGTTGTAATTACCTTCCAGAAAACAGACATTTTGATTCACAAGTTCTCACACCTATCAATCTCCTGTAATAAAATCAAGCGAATAGGTTGAGAGATACTTTAAAACATTAAAATGTGTGTGCACAAAAACAAACAAATAATATTTCATATTGATAACACTCATTTGTTACAATATAATTTAGAGACTAACCAACCCACATCAGAATGGAGCATTTTATAGAATTGATGCGATGTTGAAGTAAATTTGCATTAAAAAATACTGCTTACTTAAACTCCAATTCAAATACAGAACCTCCACTGTCACTACACACAGCTAACGTTAAATCATCAGTAAACTGCAAAAAGGAAACATGTTTATTACAAATAACCAAAATTCATTATAAAAGTTGAGAAATTCAAAGATACTAAATAGAACTCTGCTTCTCAGATAATCATTAAAAATATCTGATGTAGAAGGGAGGTTTACATTTGTTTGTTTTTAAGTTGTCAAAGGATAAATGGGCTAAATGACTTCTCACAAACATCACATTTCAAGGTTCTTTACTTATCTCATCATATTTATACATGGTGTTCATAGGAATTCATTGAGATTCTTCATAGCTAAAATTTACTTATGTTACTAACTGTTGCTGTCTACGAACATAAGCAATACCTAATAACGTTGAGAGTATCCTCATTGTAACTTTGCTGTTAATAAACCTGGTGAATGTTATCCATAAAGCAGTGTGATATCATATATACCGCTTTCAATAAATTCCCTTTAAAGATAATATACCATTATTTAATAACCTACCTTTACATGAAGTATAGCAGTACCTTGTGGATGAGCATCTGTAATAGTTCTAATTAATTTTCCATTAGTTAAATCCCACATAGTAATCTAAATTAATAAAAAAATATCATTAAATTTAAATTTCTTTAAAGATAAGTTCCATTTAGGAAAATCAGGCCATCTTTCTAATAAAAATTAATAAAAAAATATCATAAGATTTAAATGTCTTTAAAGATAAGTTCCATTTAGGAAAATCAGGCCATCTTTCTACCCATAGAACATAGTTATATATTCAGTAGACAGGAAAAATAACATCATGTGCAATGCCAGTTCATCATGTAAAAAAAGTTGTTTTCTTCTGCTTACCTGCCCTTTAGCAAAGCCACAAAGTAGTCTTGTACAATCTCTATTAAAACTCAAGGCAGATACAGAACCATAGAGAGCTCCTACAGCTGTACTTCCTAAACACCATTTTAACACTTGCTTTGGATCTGAAAAATATGTTTATTTTTATTATCTAAATGACTGCAAGCTATAAAAGAAAGATGTAATGAGTTAAGGCTAAATATACCTGAGTACGACTTCTGAAACAGTCTGTCACAGTTGACAAGCATGAACACTAGTAATATGAACAAACATCCACAGCTTCATTGTTTAAAACATCTAACAAATTTAACCTCCGTCCCAGCATATTCCTGAAGCAATGGCGCGAGAAATCCCTCTCTTACCATTGCTGGATAGAAGTCATATTCTTGAAATTGGGCGGGGCGTGTCTCTTTTTAGCGTCCAATCAAATCCCTCCTCTCTTCTCGCATTCGGCATAATTTTCAAAATGGCCGACGAAGAAAACATGTTAGCACTGGATAATCGAGCATAATAAATTTCGCGGGTTATGACGTAAACAAGTCGCGATTGTCACTAGATACATTGCGGTAACATATTTTGAGGTCTGGTTAACCCCGATATTGTTTGTTACAATGTAGGTCATTGGTTGGTAATGGCACTACTGACCAATAATAATTTAGCACAACAATGTTCACTCAAGATAGCAGTGTGAAGTGGATTAGTTCTAATCAAACGAAACACTGCGCAGGAGTATGCCGTCCCAGTTGCGCTCAGACTTTTGAGTTGTAAGAATAAGAGATAGCAAGAACTGAGGTTTAACTTACCAAAGACTAAAACTAACCCATGAGAACTCCCTATAGCTATTAAAGATGAAACAGCCTGAAATTTATGAAATCAAATTTAAGAACACAAGCAATATTGCATTTTATAATCCAAGAGGTTGGAAACAGTAATTTCTACAATTTCAACTATGTAGATCATAATATGCTTCTAAGGCCTTTAGGGGAGTCACGATGGCTAAGTGGGTGAGACGCTGGCTCGCTAGCCTGAATGATGTGTATTCAATCCCTGCATGGGCCGAAAAGTTCATCAGGATTTCCCAACGTGGTTTTCTCTTGTCAGTGGTGCAGGAAGGAGGGTCTGACAAGGACAGCTGTCTAGTCGTTCGGATAGAATAAAAAACTGAGGTCCCATGCAAGTTAAGGATCCCTTGACAGTATAAGAGTAGGCCCGAGCCAAAATTTTCCTCGTAGTACACTGTAAGGTGTATAGTGTCTTCATTAGCCCATTAAGAGCAGAACAGTAGGACGGTAAACACCATTTCACTTAATTTCTAAGGCCTTTATGTTCTGATTTCAATCTTTAAAACACAAAAACTACCGTCTCTCCGTGCAATATGTCGTTTGTGCAGTTGTCAAAATTTGCAAAACTTGATTGTTGAAAGTCAAAGATTTTTATTGTGAAGATTTTATTAGAGCTTGTATAATCACATAAAACGTCATATGATAAACATTATCATCCATATTAGTTCTTCAGACAGAATTTGTTACTCTGTGTCCTGGGAAATTATGTATGGTGGTTGTAAACGGCCATTCTACATTGTCGACTTGTCGGGTTGTGAAGGCGACAAGTCGCGGCACGACAAAGCGAAATAATTGCATTTCGTCGACTTGTCGCTTTGTCGGGTTGTGAATAAGTCGAAGGCGACAAGTTGACAAAATCAACCCGACAACACGACAAACTAACCTCATTTTGTCGACTTGTCGGGTCCATTTTGTCGACTTATTGCCCTCAACTTATTCACAACTCGACAAAGCGACAAGTCGCCGAAATGGAATTATTTCGCTTTGTCGACTTGTCGCCTTGGAAGTCAATCACTGCGCATGAGCGAGCATTCATCATCTTGTCGCTTTGTCGGGTTGTGAATAAGTCGAAGGCGACAAAGCGACAAAATTGACCCGACAAGTCGACAAAATGAGGGCGACGATTGTCGGGTTAGTTTGTTGCATTGTCGGGTTGATTTTGTCGACTTGTCGCTTTGTCGCCTTCACAACCCGACAAAGCGACAAGACAACGAAATGCAATTATTTCGCTTTGTCGTGCCGCGACTTGTCGCCTTCACAACCCGACGAGTCGACAATGTAGAATGGCTGCTAGCAGCCACCATAATTATGAGCATGCAGTTGTAGATTTAATATTCCTTATATTCTTACACTTCATTACGTAACAATACTGTTCCATTAATGTATTCAGAATAAAGTATAAGAAAATGAAGACGAGCATACGCAATACAGTGTGCAATGAGAGAAGTTTTTCCAGGGCAGTGTCACCACACTCTACTTGTTTCAAATTCTTATTGTTAGTACCATTTGAATAAATAGACGTTGTTCTTTGTCATGGAATCAGCCCTGAAACACTGACGACAGGAAACCATGCTAGAAAATCCTGTGGATCTTTGGCAGCCAACACATGGATCAAACACTGGTTAGTGAGCCAGCACTTTACTCATTAAACCACTGAAGCTTCATATAAAGTTATATTTTGGCTCATTGCATTAAATTTATTCTGAAATGTTTGCTTGTCCATTCACTCTCTGAACATATTCTGTTTTCGCTCCAAATTTCTGTTGGTGTACAGCGCACAACCTAAACAATTATAATTCTAATGCTAATTTCATCAAATACTAGCAGATAGTCCATCTCCATCAGGCCTATGTTACTACCCGGCCGATATACCCCATTACAGCAAATTTCAGCCTCGGGACAGCCCTAATCTTGCTGCCAACCCTGAACAGACAGACAGACAAACAGTCACAAATATTTGTATAGATTAATTCAATAACAAAACTTACAATAGCTGTTGGCATTCCAGCATCAACTCGATCCTGATAAAAAATATACAACAAAATACATTAATTCTCCTTCAATATTTGTATCATACAGATATCATTATGTTCTAAAACAGATAAAACATTGGTTTAGCATTCACTTTACAGGTAGTTTAGAATTAACACATGGTATTTTGATTCACCAAGAATAAATTTACCACCATATTCATTAACCTTACATGTTTATACTCAACTAAACTAAATTATAAGTACCGGTACTTACAGCAGCTGATAATAGTTGAGCAGATAAACTTTTCAATCTACATGGTCGCAGAACAGAACCATGTACTGGCTTCTTTAGAATCTTTTTCCTGCAATAAATTTGAGAGTCTTGTATCGTCATTTGATAAATTATCATTAAGTATGTCTTCTATTTGAGTATCAGTATTTTCTATACTTAATATGAACCATATATAGCAGTTCAAATTACCACAAACATTAACAGAAATTACAGATACATAAAAATCATACAGAAAACAATGGGTATGGAAATATATGTAACAGAATATTTCGTCTTAGACATGTTCTCCACAGTCAACATTCATATCATAAAATAACAACGAGATTTTACTGAGGACAACATTCTTCCAACATTGCTAATAATTTGGATTATCAAAATTAAATAATAGGTTATAGCCTAGATTCAGCACATAAGCCCACTTATTATTTAATATGCACAATTTAATATCTTACTTGTCTTTTTTCCGTGGCTTGTCACTCAGGTAACTATCTTGACTTGATAGGGATGAGGTTTCTCCAGAGTCTGTTTTAAATATCTGAACTGCTGAAGGTATATCTTCTTCATCTAATATAGATAGTGTATCTTCATCCTGTATACAATAAAATATAACCCAAATGTTCAAAAGAAACATAAACAATATGTGGCAAGTATCATATTCAATACTGTTTACCTATCAATCATTTAAAAGACATGTTTCATATTCTGGTTTTATTCAATCGGATTAAAATACAGATCTATACTTCTTTTGGTTTTTTACTTTCAATGACCTTTGATGAAGATCTGATCAATTTTTTTCGGAGGTCACATTAGAGCAATAGAGGTCATAAGAGTGACTTTTGACCCTATGACATGAGACATTGATGTTTTTAGTGGATTACCCACAGTTTCGTGCACCCCATGACAAAAGCTTGCCAACTCTTACAGATCCCAGTGTAGTAAAGACACATAAAACAAAATTTTGAACTGTAAAAAATGAAACGAAATAGGATTTGTGTTTTATTGCACTGTGAGTCATAGCATAGCACTACCATTAACCACCACCACCTGGACCACCGTCTTTACAATGATAGAAAATGACGTAATTATACAATTGAAATCTATACTCATTTGTTGAATTCAAAATAATATTGAAACTTACCTGTACTTCATTTAAAATACTCTCTAATGTTGGTGGGTGTTCAACTGTTGGCAAATCAAATTCTGCATCATCAAGCTAAACATAAAATGGAAATTTCTTTATAAAGATTTCAATTTAATTGTGTGGTGTCATTAACATTTTAAAATAACGATAATTGAATGTTTCCCAGTTTCAGATTCTTTTACAAGGCAATTTCTCAGTGACTTCATACAGGCAAATGGTGAACGAATATATAAAAATTTCCCGTTCCGTGACTGTAAATGGCAACAGTATGTGTTAAATATGAAGAAAGGCAGTGGTGTCTTTTATAAATTTTTGGTGCCGTTGTAGAAGAATCCTAATTTCAAGCACAGGGTCATGATCTACATGTAGGCCTACTAATTAATCATGCAACAAGTAATTATTAAGCTCTCAATTGACATGGTGTATTTTCAACTACGTGTGGAGAGCGACCTAATTATCCCTTCATTAAAGCCCCAATAACACTCTTGTTGTAACTGAATAATATGTCCCAATCTTCATTCTGGTCAACAAATTGTATTATTTTACAATATTCCAATTAATTGATGATATAAATTTCATCTTAACACACCTAATTTTAAAAATTGGAAAAATTCAACTTATTGATTTGAAAAGTCTAAGGTAAACCTTTTCAAATGTGACTTGGATTTAAAATATTTTCGAACCCTCTGGACAAGTAAAATAGGCCGTAATGGATAATTTACACAACAGGTAGGATACTTAAACATCTAGTACTTAGAATAAGGCTATTATTTATTTTCTGGAGCTGCCAAGCCAGCAAGAGTGTTATTGTCCCTTTAAACATCGTCTTTTATCCAGATATAAAATCTCTACAAAAACAGTACATAATGCAATCCATAGTACAGATATATTCTACAAAAATGTGTAAAACAGGGGTCCTCAAATTTTAATGAGGCGGATATGACGTCAAATGGATGTCAAACTATCCTTACTGAAAGAAATGTTGTTGAATGAGATGTTTGATAAACCTGTTTCACTATTTAAACTTTTGTGTGTCAATAATTTATTGAATAAGTCAAATAAGTGTTATTGTTGTTTAGAGATGGATCACACAATTAGGTAGGACATGCATTTAGAACTTTATAGACTGACACTTTTCAACTCGTGGCTATTTGAGGCGCCAACTATCCAGTCAGAGTTTGCTTCAACTAAATAAAGCTTGAGGAATCTTGGGGTTACGTGTGAACGAAACCTCAAGACACCCTTGTCAGGCTTGTCCCTTGGACTCGTTGGAGTAGCTAGTTCAGGAACTGTCTTTGAGCGGACAATGTCCACTGACAGTTCCTATCCCGCCTTATATACATGTAGCTTCAGTATTAAAATACCATTTTTCCCCACCTCTGTTCTAAGGCGGGAGTCACGGTGGCTAAGTGGGCAAAGCGCTGGCTCACTAGCCTGGAGGTTGGGTGTTCGATCCCTGCATTGGCCGAGAAAGTACATCTCGATTTTCCGGCGTGGTTTCTCCCTTGTCAGTGATGCAGAAGGAGGGCCTGACAAGAGCTGCCTAGTTGTTTGGATGGGATGAAAAACCGCGGTCCTGTGTACACATTCGCATGCACGTAAACAATCCCTTGGTAGTTGAAATTCGATATAAGAGTAGGCCGTAGTGCCAATGCCCGTGCAAAATTTCCCTCATAGCACACTGAATGGCATATGCCCGTCTTACATTAGCCCAGGTAAGGTGCAGAAGAGTAGGACGTTAAACCCCATTTCATTTCTGTTCTAAGGCTATTTTGGAATCCTTACCTACTATTTTCCACCTTGATTCTACATTATTCGCCAAAGGAATCATTTCTTGCCACAGCTGACACACATTTATAAAGATTCAACACTATTTTCAAGAGAATTGTACAAATAAAAACATACACCAAATACGTTTAAGAGCCATTACGAGACCTGGACATGCACAAACCACATGTTTATTCCATCGCTAAATGCTACTTAAAAATGAAGTTGAATTATTATAAATTTGTGTCAATAGTGGGCAATGATTCCTTTTGGTAGAAAATAAAGAATTGTGGTGACAAGTCAAATAGACGGTAAGGGTTCTAAAACAGTCTGAGAACAGAGGTGGGGTATAGCGGTATTTTACCGTATTTTCATGTTGGAGCCATATAACGCCGGATAGGAACTGTCAGCGGATATCGTTCGCTCAAAGACGGTTCCAAAAGGAACTATGTAGGAGTAGCCAGCTACCTCCCACAAAAACAGAGAGAGAGAGAGAGAGAGAGAGAGAGAGAGAGAGAGAGAGAAATGGGGTTTAACGTCCACTCAACACAAACTAGGTCATTTTGGGACTAACATATGGTTTAATTTTATTTCAATGATTTGCTTGCGCGTAGGGGTCTTTAGCAGTGGGAGGAAACCGGAGTGCCCGGAGGAAACACACGAGGTTGAGAAGGCGCCCCTATCTCCATGCCACATACTCTCACACCAGGGCTCGAAACCACAGCCGCAAGCCAGAGATGACCGGCCAGCTAGACGTCAAAGCGCGGCACTCTAGACCACTAGGCCATCCCCCCCCCCCCAAAAAAAACCGGTTCTATTTCAGAATCGCACCTCTACCAGTTCCCGGGGTCGTAGAGACTTGAAATTTTCAGGGGATGTTCCGCTGGGTTCGAGATGACCTCACACCACATTTTAGCAAAATCGACCAATAACTTTTCATTTTACCGACCTTTAGCTTCTCCCGTGAGATATGTTTATCCGTACGACGCCATTTGCATTTCTTGACTATTTAGACTCGAATAACAAGACACTCAAACGAAAACTAACACTCAGCGCCCCGTGCCTGATGCTGCCGTTCATAATATAAATAATAATTTTCGTATATTTTAAGTATACGCCCACATGGAAATGTGGTCGCATATTGCCGTCGCCCCCGGCCGGCCGCCCGTCCGTCCGTCCGTGTGTCGTCCACAATTTCTTGTGAACGCTCTAGAGGCTAAAGTTAATACCCGATTGACTTCAAATTTATGCACAGTGTTTATTAATGTCATGAGACGAAGAAGCATATAATGGATTTTCAGGGAAATCCGATAATTACTACCAGAGTTATTACCCTTGATCTCTTCGAAAAATCTTGTGAACACTCTAGCGGCTAAAGTTAATATCCGATTGGCTTCAAATTTATGCACAGTGTTTAAGGTCACGAGACGGAGGATCCTATGGATTTTCAGCTATATCCAATAATTACTGCCAGAGTTGTGGCCCTTGATCACTTTGAAAAACCTTGTGAACGCTCTAACGGCTAAAGTTAATTTCCGATTGACTTGAAATTTAAGCACACAGTTTAAGGTCACGAGATGAACACGCCTATCAATTTTCAGCGATATCCACTAATTACTGCCAGAGTTATGGCCCTTGATAACTTTGAAAAATCTTGTGAACGCTCTAACGGCTTAAGTTAATAGCCGATTGACTTGAAATTTATGCACAGTGTTAAAGGTCACGAGACGAAGAAGCCTATGGGTATCCGATAATTACCCTTGATCTCTCAAAAAATTCTTGTGAACGCTCTACCGACTAAAGTTAATATCTGATTGACTTTAAATGTATACACAGTGTGTAAGGTCACGAGACGGAGATGCCTATTGATTTTGAGCGATATCCACTAATTACTGCCAGGGTTATGGCCCTTGATCACTTTGAAAAATCTTGTGAACGCTCTAACGGCTAAAGTTAATTTCCGATTGACTTGAAACTTAAGCACACAGTTTAAGGTCAGTTTTTCGACACTTGGCCTTTGGGTAAGACCTTCACCCCATACAATATTTTAAAGGCCACAATCTTGACTTGGACCACCGACCCTGACCTTGGTCGTGTCACACACGGATCGGTCAGAAAACGGTCAAACGTTAAGGGCCTGTGTTTGAAGGGTGGTCTATGGGCCTTGTCAATATGAAAGGTCGTGGTGACCTTTGGTAATTAAGGTTAACCAGCCGTGACCTCCACTTTGACCTTGAACCCCAAATTCCCACCGAGCTCGGGGCCTTTACGTTTATGCTTGCCATGGCCCTATTGCGCGTTGCATTATGAAGGTCGATGTTCTATGTAAAAGCAGAGACGATGCCCTTCAAAAAAAGTAGCAGGGTCAAAGTCATGGGTCAAGGTCATGGTACAGAAAACTAAACTCAAACTTTTCAAAGTGAGTTTTTGGACACTTGACCTTGGGTACGACCTTCACTCCATACAATATATCAAAGGCCACAATCTTGAATTGGACCATATACCTTGACCTTGGTCCTGTCACACACGACCCGGTCAGAAAACGATCAAACGCTGAGGGCCCGAGTTCGAAAAGAGGTCTTTGAGCCTTGTCAATATTAAAGGTCGTGGTGACCTCCGGTAATCAAGGCTGACCAACCGTGCCATCGACTTTGACCTTGAACCCAAAATTCCCATTGAGCCCAGGGGCTTTACGTTTATGCTTGTCATGGCATTAATTCTCGTTGTATTATGAAGGTCGATGTTTGAGGTTAAAGCAGAAACGATGCCCTTCAAAAGAGTAACTGGGTCAAAGTCGAGGGTCAAGGTCATGTTACAGAAAACTGAACTCAAACTTTTCAAAGTCAGGTTTTGGACACTTGAAATTGGAATACGACCTTCACCCCATACAATATTTAAAGGCCACAATCTTGACTTGGACCAACGACCTTGACTTTGGTCCTGTCACACACTGCTTGGCCAGAAAACGGTCAAACGTGGAGGGCCTGTGTTCGAAAGATCAATATGGAAGATCGTGGTGAAAAGTTTGAGTTCAGTTTTCTGTAACATGACCTTGACAGGGCTCGAAACGAAAGGCGCGCGAAAGCGCTCGCGTACCTACCATGCACCTAAAGTGAAACCCAGGTACATATTTTTAAACGCACCCGAATTTTATAAACAACGCTCCTCGTACCGAAGGCTAACTCACGGTTCTCTTTTTAAAATATCACCCAACCTTTTAAATGAATTAACGCGAACGCTTTTGCTTTTAATAAAATTCTCGTAAAAATAATCTATTTTTATTTAACAGCCTCAAGCAAGGCTTGATACGTCGTCGGCCTCGGCGGCATGGCCTACGAATTTTACAATTTGGCCGCAGATTCGTGGCCGATTTTTAACTATCCACGGCCATGTATGGTCACCGATTTGTGTTGGGTATCAATAGTTATTTTGCTATCGATAATCGCAATCATTGTTTTTTAAGGCGAGTTTTTTTCCCTCCCCTTAAAATTGAAAATCACTCTCCTTTACAAATTCATTGAGGGTTTATTAACATTTATCTACCAATCACTCTCCTTAATATCAGATCACTCTCCTTAATTTCTAAATCACTCGCCTTAATTTCCAAAGCATTCATCTTATCGAAACTTGGAGAACCTTTTAGGAGAGCCATTTTTTCAATTTGTTGATTGAGGGGAGCCTTTTTTTTTGGGCTCTCCTCTGAAATACAAAAAAAAAAAAGACAGTTTGTTTGTCTAATTAATAATAAAACGTTTCATATTACGTATAAATTGTACTTAATTTTTTAAAAATGTAGCCTTGGTTCTGAATGACGAAATACGGTTGATAGGCCGATGTATGTGGAGGAACCAAAATAAAATGAGCACGAGTCGATTCAAAACATTGCGTACGTGAGAGCGACCAATACCAACATGGCGGACAATACGTTGTCAATTCGCGTGCAAAAATTAAAGAAAATTTAATAGCCTAAATAACTTAACACAAATTCGTAAATTGTTTATTATTATTAAAATAATGTAGCCTTGATTCCGAATAAGAAATACAAACGTTTTTGTCATCTATCAGTCAGTTATAATGAGCAGACGAATTCTGAAAGTTTAGGGGAAACTCCGGGTTATTTACACATCTGGGTATATCCAATTTAGCGAATTCCATGATATGGCGATTATTGCTTCTAATGAAAGTATTGTTTAAATGAGGGGGAATTTATTTCAATATTGTTTGGGGGAAAAAGCTACATTGAGATTGAGACTTTGAAGTAAATATAAAGTGACCGATGTAGGCTATTGTATTATTATACGAAGGATTAAGTCACAGAAAACATTGAGTCGACTCTTCCCTCTCCTAGAATATCTGAGGTGGGGTTTTTAGGAGAGCGATTTTCTGAATTTGTAATTTTAGGTGCAGCTTTTAGAGCTCTCCATGATTTTATTCCTTTCAAACCCTGCCTTGACCCACGACTTTCATATTGACAAGGCCCATAGACCACCCTTCAAACACAGGCCCTTAACGTTTGACCGTTTTCTGACCGATCCGTGTGTGACACGACCAAGGGTCAGGGTCGGTGGTCCAAGTCAAGAATGTGGCCTTTAAAATATTGTATGGGGTGAAGGTCGTACCAAAAGGCCAAGTGTCGAAAAACTGACCTTAAACTGTGTGCATAAATTTCAAGTCAATCGGTTATTAACTTTAGCCGTTAGAGCGTTCACAAGATTTTTCAAAGTGACCAAGGGCCATAACTCTGTCAGTAATTATTGGATATAGCTGAAAATCAATAGGCATCTCCGTCTCGTGACCTTAGACACTGTGTATACATTTAAAGTCAATCAGATATTAACTTTAGTCGCTAGAGCGTTCACAAGAATTTTTTGAGAGATCAAGGGTAATAACCCAGGCAGTAATTATCGGATATCCATAGGCGTCTTCGTCTCGTGACCTTTAACATTGTGCATAAATTTCAAGTCAATCGGATATCAACTTTAGCCGTTAGAGAGTTCACAAGATTTTTCAAAGTGATCAAGGGCCATAACTCCGGCAGTAATTAGTAGATATCGCTGAAAATCAATAGGAATCTCCGTCACGTGACCTTAGACACTGTGTATACATTTAAAGTCAAATTTAAACGATCAGAAAATTTCAAGTCTCTACGACACCGGGAACTGGTAGAGGTGCGATTCTGAAATAGAACCAAAAAACCAACTGATTAGAATCATGGACATGGTGGACCTTTATAATACATATAAAATAAGGTCCATGTTAGAATCAACATCTGAAAAGTTTGCAAACACTGTGTCAGTCAGGACTCAGTACCTAGAGATAGTGGGTAATTAAGCTACTGTAAAAAATGGTTAATTGACTACCTCTGGGATGTCAAAACTAACTGTTTCTGTGGTTCCATCGACATGATCCAAACTTTCGCTTCTTTCCTCCGCCATGTTGTCAAACCCACTACGGGTAGATAACTCTAAATCTATTTATCTATGCCTTGACCTCACATTTCTAATTTCCCAAACTACGTTTTACTCTTCTTTCTTTTAGTTTTGTATTTCTTTGATCACTAGATATGCATGTACATGTAGTTACTGAATGTGAAATCACTTTGTTTAACGTCTCCATACCCTCCCCGAAAGGAATGTAGATGTAACTGCCTATCATCAATACTTTTGTGGCTAACCAATCGAGTCTACAAGGGAAACTCGGATTGGGAATCCCGCTGAGCTATAAATAAACTTTTAAACGGATTTCCCTAAACTTCAATTAGTATTATCCCCAGATTTCGTGGAAATTGAGAGGAGGAAAGAAGAATATTCATGAGTATGTAAGGATTTTATGAATTAATGTATCTCACAGTATAGTGTGCACAGGAAGAATGTTGATATTATTCGAATGATTTTGTCATTAGAAGATAGGTTGAATTATTATAAATTTGTGTCAAATATTATATATATTTTATAATATAATAATATTATGACAAAACTGAGAAATGTCAATGAGTTTTGGTGAAAAATAGAAAATCACTGTGAATAGAAGGTAAGGGTTCCAAGACAGGCCGAAAACAGAGGTCGGCATTTTTTTAAACCATATTTTCATATTATTATGGACGATCAGAAAGGAACTGTCAGTGGACATTACATGTATCATTCCGCTCCAGACAGTTCCTATGTATGTAGTATGTTTTGTAATCTTTGATTATTTAAAGATACCTCTGTGTTTTTTATACATTAGTCATACATTGAAAAAGAAAGGAAAAATGTAACTTTCAACAAAACTCGCAAGATAAGATGTTGACAGTTGAATAAACACCATTTAATTTATTGTAGGCCTACTACTACTAATATCTAGGCCTACTTAAAGTAGCTAAGTCTCTAACTCAGTATCATCCAAAATCTTCAACATTGAAAACACAAATTATTTGTCAATTTAAATCAACATTGATGCTGTGATCTTACCAGAGATGGGCGTCTGATATCCAATATTTAAGACAAAATAAACATTTTACCATTGGTACACAAATCGTGTAGGGTACCATAATGCGTTGCCGCCCAAGTTCTAGCAGGCGACTCAAGAAACGAAGCTAGAAACATTGCACCAAATCAAACGGCATACATGTATATAGACTGGAATAACTAGACACTAGAAATTTGAATTCTATTGAGACTGATGGCTTATTTCGTCAAACCTAACTAATTTGAAATTAGAGTAAGAACAGAAACCATTGAATGTAAATCAGTTTATATACATGTACATTCATGTTACATTATTACATGTATATGTGTTGCGACCCATAATTGTCTCAATTTCTAGGTCCCAAATATTAGTAATTTAGCTCCTTTAAGTTTGTTACTGGGTCTATACGGTACCAAAAATTGCAGGCACGGTAATGTGCCCCTTAATACGTGATACAAATACATGTCCTAGTTATTTCGTTTTGTTTTTTATAGTTTAAAATTTCGCTTTGCAGTATTATTTCTTGTATGTATTTCAGGTATTTGTTTTTGTTTTAAAAAAGTAGAGCAATCGTCAAAATGAGTCAAGTAAATGAGTTGCAGATGGATGCTGATACTGATCTGTATACTTATAGGAAAAAACTACTTTATATCGATAGTGAATTGACAAGTGATAATATAAAATGTTTAAAGTTTCTCTGTTTGGATAACATACCTTTAGCAAAACTTGAAAGAATTTCCCAAGGAACAGAACTTTTTGAAATCCTAGCAAACTATAATCTCCTAGGGCCAGGAAATTTATATTTTTTGGGACAATGTCTGAATGTGATTTGTCGGAAAGATCTTTCCAGTTATCTGATTGACAGCCAAATTCTAGATTTAGCTCACCGTAGAATATCATTGTACAGGTAACGTATTTCTAATTTTGATATAATACTTTATCTTGTTTGATTGTGGTGTGCAAGTAAATAAATGAAATCTAAATTTTCAGTACTCCCAAAATCACCGCTCCAATGAAAATTGGCATATGCCATCCAGTGTTCTGTGAGTGACAGCGACACTATAGCCAACCGTTATTTTTAAATTTCAATTGTCAAGGTTCTTTACGTGCCAGTCAATGTGTACATGGGACTTGTTGATTTTTTTCCTGTCTTTATTGACTGGTTCCCAAATCCTGCACCACTGATATGGGGAAACGTTGAGGAACTTGTTAGCCCACCCCGGAATCAAACTAGGCACATCTAGGTTAGTAAGGCAGCACCTTACCCAATGAGCCTCTGAAGATTCAGCTATTAATGTTTGAGAGTATCGTAGCCATTGTCTAACCTTTTAACTGATGTTGGGATTTTGCCCGTATATTCTGGATATGTCTGACACTGTTTTCCAAATATCCTAAATGGTCCAACCAGGAATATATGCTCAATCGGACACCAAGACATGGTGAATGATATTCAAAATTCCAAAATTAATATAGTGTACTGCTTAACCCGTTTATCGTTGATAATAGGCTCTCCATTATTTTAACACTGTGGGATGAAAGTGAATAAAAGATCCAGATTCTATGCACATGTACAATTTGATGGTAGCTATTATATGCAAAATGAAATAAAGACAAAGGTATATTGTTCACTTATATGTTTTCATATTTTATCTAATAGGATATTACTGTTTGATATCAGTGAAGATATGGATGCAGAAGATGTAGCCAAATGTATTTATTTTTACGGAAAAATTCCAAAGTCTAAGATGACAATGATAACAACTGGGATGGATTTGTTTGCATATTTGGAACAAGTTAAGGTTATCAGTCCCCAAAATTTGAAGTATTTGATAGAATTGCTGGAAATGCTTGGTCGGGGAGATTTAAAGGAGAAAGTTGATGAATACCGGTCCAGAAATCCAGGTATGTTACATTTAGAGTAATAATGTGGAAATGAAATGAAATGGGGTTTAACATCCTACTCTTCTGCATCTAACCTGGGCTAATGGAAGATGGGCATACGCCATAGTGTGCTATGAGGGAAATCTGGATGAACTTTCCCAGCAAATGCAGGGATCGGACACCCGACCTCCAGGCTAGTGAGCCAGCGCCTTATCCACTTACAATGTAGCCATGTGATCCCCCGTAATATAGTGGAGTTGTAGTACACACACACATGAATCTTTTATGCTCAGATTGAATGTTATCAGAATCTTTCGTTTCCACATTAAAATTTATGCAGTAAACATAATATTGTTGAGGTTAGTGGTAATTTCGCCTGTAAGGGAGACATATTGTAATTTGAAATCCCCTCTCTGGCCATTGCTGGATTGGCCTCTGATACCTGAGCATTTGAGGGAGCGTGTCTTTTCTTCCCGTTCAATCAAATCTATCCCAAGTACAGCAACACTGACAGCCCTTCGTTTAATCTAGAGTTTTCCCTTAAAGACCACATCAAATGGTTCAGAAAATTTTTCCGTACGGGTACTCAATGGTTACAAAATCCATTTTACGGCAAGTTCAAACTTATCTGATTAAAATTAATTCAGATATTTACGTTTTACATGTAGTTTCCGACTGCCAAAAACGGTTTTCAAATTTTCAATTACAACCTTAATCCGGTTGATTGGTTGGTGACGTCACAGGCACTACACATAGTATACACATCATCTATACAATATATCACTACCCGTGCAATATATCACTGTATATACACACGGCCAGTTGACATGTGTGCATTTGACTGGCGTAATCATTAACATGTAATTATTTTCATGTAAGCTACATATCACTATGTAAGTCAAAGCATTTTCAAACGCCGACATTTCTCGTCTTGAGTTGTAATAGATTATATATTTGTGACTAGAATATTACCAAGTGTATTTCAAGATGCCATATTACCGTTATGTTATTGAGAGCTGATGAAATTCCAGCAAGGGAAAGGGGAATAATGTACCGGCGTTTCTAAGACGTATATATATCCAGGCAGTTAGACTGGAAGCCGGGGTGGTCGGTTATACAATTATTGGATACTGCATTTCTTCGAAAGTGGCCATCTTATCTTTTGTACGCTGTATTTCAATGCAGCATACAGACTCGTCTTCTGTGGGCATTAACATACACTTTTCACGCTGACACCTGTATCCGAATAGAATTATTATTATTATGCAATGGTACAGATCTACAAAAAACTGTTTTGAAAAGGTATTATGAATTAATTAAATTTGAAGACTGTCATTCAGTCAAAAAATTCGAAGACAGAACTACTGTCAGATAAATACAGCTCAAACATATATGGCGCTATATTAATCATTTTTCACGACGTATCTGTGTACGATACACTGCCCGAGCTAAAAGGAACTACTGCTACAGGATAACACGAAATATTCTGCCTCCATTCTCTCGGTGTATGATAAAATGATCAATAACACAAATGTTGATAATCTAAGTTTATATGATTGTTATTTGAAACCATTTTGTTTCTTAAAAGCCGACAATTAATTATTTCTATTGGCTTCAAAGATGTCCGTAGCGCCGGCTATGACAATTTTACACCAATCTTGTTTCAATCAGCTGCCAATTATTGTTGGCTTATGGTCGGCTTATTCTGATTAAAAAGACTATGGCTACAACAATTGCCGTTATAAAACAAATTCTAAATTACATCACAAATTATTCCGTAGTCAATTGTTTTATTTAATTGGGGGGATTAAGGAATCAGTCAGGCATTAATGAATACACACGCCGAGTGTATATAGGTAATTTTAATTACCCTTAAAAGGAATAAACATTCCGAATATGCATTCGGTCACTGTGACGTCACTGGCGTCTAAGGGGATTAAGAGTGTTTTCGATAATTGGCAAAGTCGTTTTTACGGGAAGTCTATTTTTACGTCTTTGAGTGAAGATAACTGAATTAATTTTAGTCGGATTGATGTGAATTTGCCGTAAAGTAGATAAAATAACCATGGAGTATACATATAAAAAAATTCCCAGGACCATTTTATGTGCACTTTAAACTTTGGACAGTGATTTAAGGTATTGAAATCAGTGAAAGTCTTGTTCATCTCCATACAGTATTGTTTACAAGTCGATAGATCAATATATTAAATACTATTAATGGAAAACATATTAACCTAAGCATCCACTGTACACGAAAGCCGTATCAGAAAAAATGTGACCAATCTTGGCTGTGGTCGTCTCTTCTGCTTCTGCTTCTGCTTTTGCCTTTTAATGGCCACCATCAACTAGTTGATTTTTATGCCATGTTGGGGTGTGCGCTTTTAGCTTCCAGTTTAAAATGCTGCCTGATGACAGCAAATATATACATTTAAAACTATATACACTTGTTTGCTTCTACTCCACCATGGCCGCCACTTTCGCGGAAACGATCTTTGGAGGAAGTGAGTTCCAGTTCCTGAGTGTTCCTGGAAAGAAGGAGAACTTTCTTTAGTCGCTGTTGGTGTTAGGTACTTGGAACAAGAGTTGTTTCATGTTCCTAGTGAGGCGTCTGGGTGGGATTAACCTGTTCTCTGCAATGATAGCTACATCTTTATTATGTATTTTATAGAGCATGATGAGTCTCACTTCTTTCCTCCGTTGTTTTAAGCTCTTCCATTCCAGTTTGTCTAGCATGTTGTCTACATTGGATTGATTTCCATGCTTGTTGCAAACGTATCTGACTCCTCGACGTTGGACCATCTCTAGAGTATGTACATCTTTCTGCGTATATGGATCCCATACTGTTGATGCGTACTCAACTATTGGTCCAACAAGTGATTCGTACGCATTTTGTTTTGTGCTGGTCGATCCTATGTTTAAGTTTCTGTGCAGAAATCAGAGTGTCTTGTTGGCTTTGCCACATATGTTGTTGATATGGTTTGTCCAGCGGAGGTCAGATGTAATAAGACAGCTGAGGTATTTTTCGTTGTTTACAGATTGTAGGGGATGGTTGTGTAATTTGTTTTCTTGCTTATGGTGAGCACATTACACTTATCTGGATGAAATTCCATCTTCCACTTTTTCTCCTATATTCCTAGTTTGTTTAGATCTGATTGTAGATCTAAGGCGTCCGCTTCTGATGTTACTGTAATGTAGGCTATAGTGTCGTCGGTGAATAGCCTAACAGTCGATTTTAGACCAAGTGGCATGTCATTTATGTAGTACAGGAACAACGACGGACCGAGTACAGAGCCCTGAGGCACTCCTGAGTCGACGTTTATATAACAATAAGTTTTGAATAAGGGTGATAATCCGGATAGAATCTCGGAAAACACTAAACAAATAATAATGAAGTGTAGGGAAAAACAAGAATATTCTGCAAAATGAAGGGCTAAAACTCTACTATAATAGCATTTTTAGTGCAGGAGGACCTCACTACACACAAATGAAACCTGCGGACAGATAAACTACATAGACATGGCAAGAAACAAATATCAGATCAAGTGAATGGATCCGCGGCCCAGTTGTTACTTTCCACTCTGCTGTACAGTCCCAAGCCTGTGATGACACTTTACTGAAAAAGAAAACAAAAATCCAATATGATTTACAAGAAAAGACATAACAAAAATAATGCGACCAATGGCGATAGTCTGCCGGCTGACATCATGAATTTTATAGCTACAATTTCATATTTTGAAGTTATATTTTTAAAATGTATTAAAATAAAGCCCTAAAATAGATGGTATCTGTAAACAGTCATACCTTATTAAAGGATAATCCTATTAATCCTACGATTCACTATTGATAGTTGAGAAATTGGTAAAAATATCATTTTCAACTTCAAATTGAAATGTTTGAAGATAGCTAAAACAAGGTAATTGTGTTATTATTTCCGGCGTGATTGATTTCCAAGTGTAGGAAATAGTGACTATGATCGTATAATAGTGAGTTGACAACCTTTTGAACAAAAGACATAAAAATAATTATGTTTTGACTTTCTTTAGAAAATATTAAATTCTCGCTTTAACGTAAAAAAAATTTGAACAATCTGGATACAATCTCAGAAATTCTGGAGATAACTCATGATTGACAAATTTCCATTTATTATTTATATCATAAATTTTCTGTACACCTTGTATTGGGTGAAATTTACTGCTCATCTTAGCTTTTATATTATAAAAGCTAAAGACATGTTATGGTCATGCAGCATACCCATATTTGAGATAGTCTTAAATTTGTTATTGCATAGATTCCTGCAATACTATTCATGAGACCAAGAGGCCACTCCAAAAAGATGAAGTTACAAAAATGAACACTGAAGAGTCTCACCCTGAAAAACAGTATGATAGTAGTAGTAGTCCCACTTCAGGTGGTAAGTATATATACAATACTTACAGTATGACAATATTGGACGTGACCATTGCTCTGTATGTTCTGCATATCATCGTCCAAACATCACTAGAGGATAGGAAATTATTCCATTAAAAGTTGTAACCTTACATACATGTATGTGTTAACATAACCGTTTATGTGCAAAATTGAAAAGATACTTATTAAACCTACATTATTTAAGAGCTAAATCTGCTCATTGCAGGTATTTCTTAAGGCCTGAAATGTTATCTAAATTATTAATTAGACATTAATTAACGTATCCAGACCATTATCAGTTGTCAAAACTGTATAGGTTCAATAATTAATTTTAATGGTCACACCATTTAAATGCACAGAGTAATATGTCAAGCGAAGGGGTTATGTTTTATTGAACTTTCACTCACAAAAGTGTTAAAATGGCTGTATCTACATGTATCTCTAGACAGACACTGTGTGGTTCCCGTGCTAATTATTTATAATTAGACATTGGTTTTTTATGAAAAAGTAATCATATGGCAAAAAGTCTTAAAACATAATTTATATTTTTCAGATAGCATTATACCTGATCCCTTACTCATCCAATTATCATATCAACTTCAAGGTGATAAAGAGAAAATAAGGGAGCTTGGAGTTCAGTTTGGATTAGAAATTGAAAAGATTAACCGCATATTTCAACAACATCAATCACGGCCAGAAATGGCAGTTCTTACCATATTTAATGATTGGCTTAATTCCAACTGTAAAAAAAATACTAATGATGAAATAAAAGATGAATTTATAAGAATATTCAATGCATGTGGTATGACTGAACTTTCAAATAAACTCTCTCAAGTTCTGCACAGATCACCTGAGATGGAACCTCAGCAGAACTCAAGTACTGGAACTGAGTACAGTAAAGTTGAAAGACAACATTCAGAACATGAAGGTAAGATATTGTTTGATACAAGAACTTATAACACATGCCAGATTAATTCTATTTTCTCTAAGTTTATAATCAGAGTCTAATCTACTTTTTAAGTTTAAATCCTGATAAGGTCCAAATTGTGATCGTATTTATCCTCATACATTCCTGATTATGGCCAAATCATTCTCTTCCACCTCAATATGTTTAGGTGTAACTCTTTGTACAAACCAGGCTCACACCATTATGATATTGTCCTATTCATACTCAAACATTTTTAATTCCAAACATGTATGTACAAATTATGCACCAACAACACAAATTATACAAAATATGATCATTCAACTCTTATTACACAAAACATGCTTGTTCAACTATAATTATACAAAATATGCTCATTCAATTCTAAAATGTGAATATTTACAAATTTAGCTCAAATAACGCAGATTATGTATGAATTATGGTCATACAAATATTACAAGACTAACAAAGGGTTTGGACAATACAACGAACAAGTCATTTATTTTGGCTATCTATTTATATTATGTTCATGAGACATTGGGATCTTTTTCATAGCATGAAAAATCCACAATTGAATTCTTGAAATCTGTATTTTCATTTGTTTTCTTTCTGTTTCTAGTTGGAATGAAGGATATACAAATGGTTAGTGTGGAAAATGAAGAAATACATAACAATATATCTGTTACTACAGGTAGGAATTTATAAATAGCATGTGGAATACTGGGTCTTTTATGGTCTACTCATCCCAACTGTTGCTCATATTTCATCTTTTTATACACCCACATTGAAATGTGGTTGTATAGTCACTCATGTCATAGTATTTTTTTTATCCTAAAAGGAAATACATGTATTATGAGGTTGTATTTTTTCTTCAAGTCCTCAAGAGTTTTTCTTTTTACCCCATCGTTTGCCTTGGATGGTTATAAATTTAACCTCTTACCCCACCCAATCCTTTTCTCATAAATACGTTCCATTTAATGAGAAACAAAATAAATTTTGATTGGGTTTTCATGTAAAGTATACAACATGTTTACTATATACATCAAGGTTGAGTATTAATTGTAGGTGAAGCTCGTATTGTTGAACCACCAGCACCAAATGATGATAATCACTCAGATACAGGTATGTAGAAAAAAACAAATCTATAAAGTACATTATTTAAAGAACTTTTAACTTTATGTCTGGACTTGAGAAAAATTTAAAGATAATGGAACTTTGAGAAGATTGCATTCTAAAGGAGTAGCAGCCTTTAAGTGACTATGTATTTCTGTTTTCAATTATTCAGTGCAATGGATTCTGACTAGAATAACCTGGATTTAAAACCTGCATCTGCTGGGAAAAGTGTCCAGGTTCTTTTCATGGTCAACACTTACAGGGCTAACTATTAATCTCTAGTCATTCATTGGTGAATCCTTAATGCGACAATTAGTCTATGAAAGCCAGAATAATTTATCATCATAAATTAGACCAGATGTTAGTTTGATTGTATCTAGATATTTTTCTATATAAACAGTAATGCGGGATGTTGAAGCAATACAGAGCCTATCAATACAGGAACCCCCACAGATGGATTGTTACAGAATGGATCGAAAACCTAGAGGTAAGATAACTCTATTATGTTTCAAGGAAAAGGGTCTCCTGTCTAACTGCGGGGTTTCGGGGAACAGAATAGAATGGAATATGGTTTAATGTGTCGTTAATGATTAACACAATATTTGTCATTTTTAGACTAACATATAGGTCAAGTGCAGCCCCTAATCATTCTTGGTTTTTAGTACAATCCAAGTGACAAGGCAAACTGTCCTTTGAGCAATTTAGGCGCCACCCTTCTGATTTTAAGATTTTGTTACTTACTTTTAAATGCTTAAATAATCTAGCTACTGTTTACCTCTCAGATCTTTTAAAACTTTATACACCCGGCCGAACATTATGTACATCAGATAAACTACTTTTAAAGCCCAAAACTATTCAACTAATCTCTTATGGTCAGCGCTCTTTTAGTTATCAAGCACCTGTTTTATGGGAATAATCTACCATTTAGTTTAAGATGTCGTACATCTCTATATTCTTTTAAAAAAACAACTTAAAACACATTTATTTAATCAGGCTTTTAACTGACTCTGTATGCAATCGTTAACATGTCCATAGTCTTGTTGTTTATTTATGATTACATTGTCACTTTGTAAAGTTCCCCTGAACATGTTATATCAAAGGGTGCACAATAAATATGCTGTAATGATAAAGTAATAAAATGAGTTTGGTAACTCCTATATAGTGTTTTAAACTATTGATAATAGTTTGTTTTTGGTAACCATTATTCAGAATGTTCAGTGTGTCAAGATTATTTAAAGAGACATTAGTGTTTTAGAAATTTTGACTAATATAAAAAATGAATATATGTTTGCTGTAATTTGACTCTTTACTTAAGTCTTGATTATTCAGTTGAGAAATAAAAAATCTGAGATATATCTGATGGGCCATTTCAAGTTTCAATATGTGTATGCATCATAGACTATAATGTTTTTTTACGAAAATCAAAAAGCATATGAATGCTTTGCGATAAGTAAAGATGTGTTAGGATTCTCAATGATCAGGTGAGTACTGCTATTTGTAACATGCTATGGTATAAAAATAATCTTATTTTATTTTTGTCTTTTAAACCCAAAAATAAAATACAAATAATGCAAGTCATAATTTACCTTTAATATAATGTGTTTTATATATTTTAAGGTTTTTGTATCATAATAAATAATGAAAAGTTTGAAAATGATACTATGGATGTTAATTCCAGATATATGAAAAATCGTCAAGGATCTAGCATAGATAGAGGTAAGTAATATCCGTTCTGTCTGTCAGAATTCTTCACAAAAACAGCTTGATGGATTTTGATTAAATTTGTTACTGTTTATTATATTGCTTGGGTAATGATTCTTCATACTTTTCAAATCTTGGTTACTACAATCTCTAGAGACATTTCTCATTTTCAATGGATCAGGATTTTTGACATTTTCATCTATATAATAGACAGATAAGTTATTGATAGCCTAACACAATTTAACAATTGGCTGTTAAGCCTGCTTGAGCTTTTGTTTATAAATGTCTTTCTTTTTCAGACCGTTTGATAGAAACCTTTCAGGAACTTTCATTCATAGTGAAACCATATAATGATCTTACTGCAGTAGAAATGGCACGTACAATAAACCATTTTGCGTTGAATGAAGATCATACAAACTATGATTGTTTTGTTGTTGCTATTTTATCACATGGAACTAGAGATAATGTCTATGGAAAGGATGGTAAAATCGTTGCTATAAGAGATCTGACAGGTCCACTCAAACCTCTCAGTTGTCCGAGTTTGTGTGATAAACCAAAGCTTTTTTTTATCCAAGCATGCCAGGGACAGGACAGGCAAGGAGGTAAACCAATTATTATTATGCCCACATTTAATATGGATGTATGTTTTTGTCACTTTTTTATGTACCTTGTCCGTCATATGGGTCAAACAGAAGGCCACTATTCAAATTCAGAATTACTTGATTGTGGAGTTTTCATCTCATTTAAGTGTAAAGTTCAGAAGAAGAGTGTGATTGTATATTTTGGTATTGCAACTGCCCCATGGAAAACGTTATCATCAGAGTAACTTGCAATATAAGCACACAGTGTTTAAGAAATGAAGAAGCATTTTAATTATTTTCAAAGTTATTGCCCTTGATCACTAAAGAGGCTGCTAAGTTATCACCCAAATGACTTGAAATTTTGTGGTTTCTTTTAAATATGTCCAATTTGTATGACATAAATGAAGTTGATCATTAAAAACTAATGAGATATTGAAACATTGCACAGTTATAAGTTAAGTAATTGTCGTATCCATAAAATTATACCATGTGTTATTTGTTTCATAACCACTTGACTAACAGAGTAATAGATTGAAACTCTACCTTTTTCTTACCTACCGCATTATAATGTATTATTTAGGGTTGCCTTTTGAACGAGATTCAGTTCCTGAAATAAATATTGATGAAGATACACCAAGAGAAGTTATCCCTAATGAAGCTGATTTTCTACTTGGCATGGCCACCATACCAGGCTTTGTGTCTTATCGTAGTAAGACAATGGGGTCATGGTATATAACTAAATTATGTGAAACTTTCAATAAATATGCAAAACAGTAAGTATGAAAACTCCTTTTAAAAGAGGGCATAAGTATATTATTTCGATATAAGTGATGCACAGAGTGACTTGCTTGAAAATTATTGTGAAAAGTAACAATTCGTCATTTCTATTTTTATACGCCCACATTTTCATCTGGATGTGTTATGTCATCGCCCCTGTCTGTCCATTCACATTTGTTTGTGGAACCTCTACAGGTCACAATTTTTATCCGATTTTGGCAAAAATTGAAATACATGTTTATATCTCAAATATCTTGGTTGCTTTCAATATTGGAATGTATAAGAATAAGATGTTGTGTTAATTTTTTCAAAAATGAATCTAAAATCTCATTTTAATTTGAGGGGACATAAAGTGAATTTCATCAAAACAAAATCTGTTTAGGAACTACATGTAACTACTTAAATATTCACAAAGTGTATAGGTCTAATTTATGTATCTTTCAACTAATTTCTGTATATTTTCGTTTCAGTTTTGATATATTGTGTTTATTAACAGTGGTCAACAATGAGGTTGGACAAGCCAATGCTGATTTAGATGGAGGCAGATATAAACAGTCACCAGCACCTTTCTATACCCTGAGAAAAAGACTCATATTTAAGTAATATAGAAATAAAATGAAGAGTCAATAGACTGACAAATAAACGGAGATTGTAGAGAAATACAATGTGTTAATATAAATCTAATGAGCTGTGATATAAAGACATGATATAAAGACATGCTGTACTAATCATAACCAAAATTACAGAAACAAAATCTATTATACAGTAGAAGTGTATTTATTGGTCTAGATTTTAACTAGGACTGGATTTTAATATTTTAGAGTAAGTTTGATGATGCCACATTTTCTTTAATTGTGTAATTGAGAATTGTGATGGTCTCGCAAAGGTAGATACTGCTCCTTTTTTTTGAGAATTTAGCAAGTATGAAGTTTTATGGAAAGAGTGCGGACGGGTTACTTTTTGTAAATTATTCAAACCCTGATTTGTAGGTCACAACGACAGTGATTCACAATAAAAATTTCTTATGGTTTACCACATAACTTAACTTAACGCGAACAACAAAAAATCCCAGGTTCCGTTCCCGCAATTCAATCGTTCAACATAGATTACTAATGTATGAAAGGTAATAGACTTTTCTCATTTTCACTTGCTCTAAAGTATAACAATGTGAGGGGAAAGAGAATTTGCAGCATGTGTTGTGGATTGCATGAGATGAATACCGATAAAACAAAAATGATACTAGGGCTATAGCCATCACAAATCTCGTCTTAATTGAAAAACTACTATTACAGGACCATTCTAAATATTCTTCCTGCGTTTTCTAATTAACCAATATAATACAAATCTTGATGAACTAAATAACCCTCTTTGTTTGTTAAATTCGACTTCATTGGTTTTCATATACTGGTGGCGTCGATAACAATTTCACGCCCATCTTGATGACTCTTTTTAAGCTATGCTAATTATTCCGTAGTTAATTGTTTTATTTTATTGGGGGATTAAGGAATCAGCTAGGCGTTAATGAGTACACATCCCGGTTGTGCATGATAGTAATAAAGGAATTAAGATTTCTAATATGCATTCGGTCACTGTGACGTCACTGACCTTTGAAGCGATTGAGAGTGTTTTCAGTAATTGGCAATGTCGTTTTTCGGCAGGTCTATTTTTGCGAGGATTTAAGATCGCTCAATAATTTTAATTTGATTGGTGTAAACGTGCCATAAAGTGTATATAGTAAATACTGGCTATAAGTAAAAAAAAAATTTGTTTAGCCATTCATGTGCCCTTTAATTTAGAACAATATAAAGCAGTGTCGGGCTTCGACCGTAAGCTCGGCGGGCCGGTCACCTCGGGCACACGGTTGTGGTTTCAGTCCCTGGTATGAGAGTATGTGGCTTGGAGATAGCGACACCTTCTCTATGTCGTGGGTTTACTCCGAGTACTCCGGTTCCCCCACTGGAAAATGAATAAACAACTTGTCTGTGATATCAGCCTCGGTGAATTAACCTAGATGTCAAGATAAAACTTATACTAATCAGAGCTTCATTATAATACAGAACTGGAGTGTATTCAAGGCCAGACATGAGGTGGGTGGGAGTAAAAATATTTGGAATGTGGAACTTTGTTTGGTATAAATACTGCAAAACATGTGAACAGTTGGTTATAACGAAATGGTGAGATGCATTGAGGCCACGAGATGATGAGCCCCAGCGATCGACATCCAGCATTCGGCTACCTTCTATTCACACCAAGCTTTGTGTTTTATTGCATCAAAACTATGGAACTTACTTGCTGTAAGTTCATGTGTTCATACATGGGTGTGCTTATGAAATCATTCTTAGTCTATCTTATGTTAAAAATGTTATGACATATTCAGACATATCCCTGGTATCCTCAATGGTCTCACTCCGTTCTACTCCAATAACCCCTAGGTTAAAGGACAATATTGGTGCCAGTCATTTTCACATATGTGATAGAACTGATTAAACACTTTCCAAATATAATATTAACACAGAGATCATCGCTACCATAGAGGAGTAATAAAGGATTCACGAATCGGAAGTGACGAACGCCAAAGGAAAACACGAGTTATCTCTCTATGTGAATGACTGAAGTGACGAGTGATGACAGATAAACGGCCGAAATCTGCTCACTAATAATTCCTTCGAAGACAAAAAGTTGTTATATTGAACCGCAAGAGGTTATCTGACGATTGTGCTATTTTTATCGACCAATCCTATAAATCGTTAATTGCGAAGGAAGTTGGCAAAGGGAAGTAACTCTCATGGGGTAAAATAGGAGAAGTCCAAATTATATTAAATGTGTATTTCTAAACAACAGATCACAATTATTATATAATATATTAATGAAGACCTGCAACGTGTTTATATACATGTGTTCGAGAGTTTTAAGAATTAAATTGTCAAGTATAAATTCAATAATAATAAACAGAGCAGAATGAAAGATTTCAGACAAAGAACGAATAATAGTAACAAATGTGAAACATAGATGTTATACTTATTTTAAATCAGAAAAACATGCTGTAGATTTTGGTAATAGGTAAATACAATTACGTACGTAGGTAAAGATATAATGGAAACAGAAGAATACAACCTTTATTTACATAAAACATTCAGTAATTAGATATGAATATGGTTATCTACCCATATAAAAACGCACTGGATTAACCCAGTGTATAGTAGAGTAGAGCGGAATGAGACCAATGGGGAAACCGCGGTTGATTCAGTCTTAGCGAAAATTGTGCTAAAATGTGTTATTACATATTTAGTCTTTTTGAAAATTATGTAAAAATGTGTTACGACTTATTCAGTTTTACTGTATATACTATGTTAAAATGTTATGTTACGCTGTTTTGAATAGATTTTATATAAAGTTATTTAAAGGGACATATATTTAATTTGCATTTCAATAGTTTGCTGGTACGTAGAGGTCTTTAGTTCTGGCAGGAACTGGAGAAAACCCATGAACAAAGTTAACACCATAACTTAGTCCATCACCTATGAAAGGAATAGCGATAAAATAAGGGAGATAGATCTGTGTTGTATTGTAAATCACAAGCAAATAGTTTCGGTATCGAGCTTACAATCTTAACAGGCCTGTCTTTAATTAGTTAGTATTTGTTGGTCTATCCACAGTACCAAGAGCATAAAGTAGCCAAATCGCTAATATTTCTGACCCCGAAATTGACACAAATTGGTCGCAACCGTATAGTAATGTAATATAAATGTATATAAACTGATTTATATTTAATCGTTTCTGTTTTTTTATACGCCCACATTGAAATGTGGGCGCTATAGAGGCTAAAGTTACTACTACCTGGTGTTTTAACGTCCGCTTCCACAGAAGTGATATCGCAGACAAGACATAGGAGAGCCAAGGCTTCTACCTGTTTTTAGAATATGGTTTTGCAATCTTTCCATTTGCGGCCTTGAGCCATGGAGTAGGTTTAGTGAGAAGTTCTTCCCTTTATTTAATAAAAAACATATTGTTTGGTAGTTGATCTGTAGAGACAGCATTTATGCAGACATATATGCGTCTCGTCTCTTGGATTGGTAGAAGTCATCTTTTGGGGTTTAGTGTTCAGGTGCCAGGCCCGTCTTATCGTGGCCTCCCCTTACTCCACTTACCCCACTTTGCAGGTTTGGTGTCTTTGTAGTGGATTAGTGTTTAGATGCCGAGCCCGTCTTACCGTGACCCCCCCCCCCCCTTACTCCACTATCCTGCTACTTTGGTGTATATCCCCTATGTAGTTTAGTGTTTAGATGCCGAGCTCGTCTTATCGTAGCACCCTCTTACTTCACTATTCTACTTAATCCAACGGTGTTCATTACATCGTGAATTAGTTCGAAGATTTGCAGCTTCAGACCGGGTCTTGGAAAGAGTAGGTTATTAGTGTTGAGCGGTATATTGTTGCTCTCCATCATCTCCACTAGTTCCGTTCTCTCTTCCTTGTATACCTCGCAGTCTATCAGGACATGGTTGGTGGTACATTCTTCTCCGCACTCACAGACGATGATTTGGTGTTTGTAGTCTCGCAGCCACTCTTTCACCCTTAGTTTCGATATAAGTTTGCATATATCTCTTTTGGGGTGATTGATAGCTGTCTTCGTGTAGATCTTGTCATCCAGCCGGAATCTGTATGTGTCGAGTTCAACGAGCTTTAATTCCCAGAGTGAATTGACCTATCTTTTTACCATACTGTAGATTTCCGTGGTGCTGTATTCTATGGTGCGGAATGGTGCTGTGTCCTTGAGACCTTCGTTGGCGAGTCGATCTGCCTCTTCGTTTCCTCTAATGTTCACATGTGATGGAATCCACACGAGCTCTAATTTGCTTCCCTTTTTTAGGACCCTCTGGTACAGCTGTCTGATTTCCAGAATGACCTCTGGTCTTGAGGTATATTCCAAACGAGCTGGTGCCCCTTTCAGGATTGCGTGAGCCATCCGTATAAACATGTTCCCAGTCATCCGGCGGCCAGTTGTCTTCCAGGTGTTCCAGAGAGAGAGCCCGTGCTGCAGTGGGGTTGTTTTTCTTGTCGGTTTTCTGTAGCAGATCTAGATTGACCGGTGGTATTGGGAGTGTCCAAGGAGCGATCAATGGTGGGTCGTGTTCGGTTATCACGAGCTCCTCCAGTCGTAGTTCCTTGACTGTTTCCCTGATACCCTGGCCGAAGCTTTTCTTTCTAGGATCTCTTACATATCTTGTCTTCTTTAGGCTGACAAAGGTCGGGGATCTCTCGCCCAATTGCGAGATCTTAGCCCAATACCTTGTTGCTAGTTCTTTTCTTCTTAGGGATAGGGGCAACTCTCCGGCTTCCTGTAGTAAGCCCTACGCCAGTCGCAATACACAGAGCTTTGTATTGGATGGTGTCAAGCTTACTTAAGAGTGTTGGCGCGCAGTTCATGAAGACCAAAGATCCGTAGTCTAATACAGAGCGTATTAGAGCACGATACACCATTATAAGTGTAACTCTATTGGCTCCCCAAGTGCTGCCCGTTATTTTTCTCATTAAGTTTAGGACTTTGGAGCATCTATCTACAGTCCAGTCGATGTGCGGTTTCCAGGTCAGCCTTCGGTCAAAGATTACGCCAAGGAACTTGGTTTGGTCTTTAAACTCGATGGTTTTCCCGTTCATACACAGAGTCATTCTGCTTATCCCTCTATCCCTGCACACAAGCATGCCGACTGTTTTTTCTCCGAGACCTTAAATCCCCAGTCGTTTGCCCATGTCATGAATTTGTCTAAGGCCTTTTGCATATTCTTTTGAAGTTCACAGAATCTCGTCCCTTTCCTCCATATTGTACTGTCGTCAGCAAATTTTGCTAGCTCAGTTCTGGCGTCGAGATATGAAGATTTCTGTATGTCGTTGATCATGATATTGAAGAGAGTGGGACTGATGACCGACCCCTGAGGCGTGCCATCTTCTAATGTTTGCTCGGCACTCAGGAATCTGCCAACATTCACCTGTATCCTTCTATCGCTCAGAAAGCTTTTGATCCACCGAAACATTGTGCTCGTTATTCCGATACGTCCCAGCTTGAAAAGCAGCCCGTCCAACCAAACTAAATCGAAAGCCTTTGTTAAATCTACGAACACGGCACATAGCAGGTGCCCCGATAGGAGTGCCTGAGACATGACTTGCTATTGTCGCACCAAGTGGTCCATTGTTGATCGTCCCTTCCTGAACCCGCTTTGATTTTCGTCGATCAGTCGGTTACTCTCCAGGTAGAACTGAAGTCGGATGTTAACCATTGTCTCCAAGGTTTTGCACAGTGTGGATGTCAAGCTTACTGGTCGATAGGACTCTGCCTTTGTTCTCTCTTTCCCCGGTTTCGGAAGAGGGATGACGTTGGCTTTCCGCCATTCTTTAGGCACCTTCCCTGTCAACCAAGATGTGTAAACTGCCTCTTGACATTCTGAAGACCACCAGGGTTTTGTATTCCTTGGTTTTCTGCCAGAAGTCTTTGGAATGGAGTTATCTGCTGCACCTATAACTGCATTCGTGATATTGGCGGAGTACACGTCGATGTCGGTGTCGATGATATCTTCTTCCTTCCAACCGAGGCAGTCTACACGGAAGTTAGCCCAATCAGCTTCTTTCATTTTCAATTGGGTCTTCCGTTGTAGACTTCTCTGTTGGTTTCAGCTTGGATGTTAAATTCTATCACCAAATGGTCACTGCCAAGTGTCTCATCTTCATGTACTAGCCAATCGCAGCGGTTTGCCATACCAAGCGTGCAGAATGTGAGATCTAGGTGTGAAGGTGGAGCATTTCCTCCAACAAATGTAGGGCTCTCATCATTCAGTATGCATAGGTCGTTCTCTTCTATTATTGAGCATAGGCTAGCCCCCCTGCAGTCATTCCTCAGTGACCCCCATAGAGTGTGCTTTGCATTGAAATCTCCACAAAGCACCGATTCGCCCCGTGGAAGCTGATCGAGAAGTGACTGGAAGTCATCTGGTTCTATTGTGACCTCTGGGGGTGCATAGACATTCACTATTGTCAACTTTGTTTTATTGATCAGTGTGATGACTATGCCCATTGCTTCTAGGGGGTTGGTTACATTCAGTGGAACAGAAATGTAATTTATGTTGTCACTGACGTAAATGGCAAGGCCGCCGCCACGTGTCGTGCTGCCCGGTCTGTCCCTTCTCTGACAAGTATATCCGGGTAAGTAGATGTCGCTCTTCGTTGGTAGTAGCTTGGTTTCTTGGAGGCATATTACATCTTTGGGGTTGCGGTTGATGTATTTTCTCAGCTCAGCACACCTGGGAACCAGTTGTATGACTTTTACATGGCCCGTCATGATGACTGTGTGGATGGATGCCTCTCCGTCTTGTGGGTTTACTGATCTATCGGCGTCTCACATTCCGTAGTAAGTACCTCATTAGTGTTTGCCTTTGATGTTAACACCGACAAGCAACTGGGCATATCGCCAGTGCTGTAGTGACGAACATGCGATATCCTTCTACGGAGCGCGAGATTTACTGATTGATCGGCTTTTATAGATTTTTCGTCGTCTTCTTCTCTTGACCTTTTTTTGACTGTATTGATGGAGTTAATCATTACAATCAGTACATCGGCGTTGACCATGTACGTTCGTAGCTTTCCGAGGAGGTTGGCCATTTTTGTTGACTGGTCGTCATTGGACACAGCCACCTCAGGAACTCGATCATGAAGCTCATGAACCCACGCTCCGATTTAAATTTCGGGACGAAGTGGCCTTCATCAGCTTTCGTTTTCGGTTCCTCCTCTTTCTTCTTGGGTTTTGTCTTCTTTTTGTGTGTGGATGGTTGTTGTTCTGGGCGGGGTGCCGCGATTGGTTCCTGCGGTGTCGAAAGATCGGCTCCTGGATTGGTTTTGCGACCGGAGCCTTATTCCTGACCTCTTTGGACTTCCCCTCCTTCTGTTTCAGGATTAATGAGGCTTCATTAAAATTTTCTTTTTCTTTCACCTGTATTTTTAAGGCTGCCTTGGTGTTTTGAATCTTTGGGCATTCGGGTGAGTTCGCTGCGTGACCGCCTTTGCAGTTCGAACATTTATTTGGTATGCCCGCCCTGCAGTCGGTCGCCGCATGATTCCCCCCACACTGGGCGCACACAGTCTTTCCCTTGCAGTACTTGAGTGTGTGTCCCAGTTTCTGGCAGTTGGCACACTGCCTCACCCTCTGAACATAGGGGTGGGTACGTCTATTCAGGTACACGATTTTTAGGGCCTCGGGTGCTGTTCCTTTCTTGAAGGACAGGGCGACGCTTCCCTGGTCCTTCCCCTCGGCCACTTTAAACCGGTACACCTCGGTTGTCTGGTACCCTCTCTCCGTCAAGTCTTCGAGAATTTCCTCCCCGGTATATTCGGCTGGTATCCCATGGACAACCACCTTGTCTGTTGACAAGGTGATAGGTTCGGACACCGTCACGGACATACCAAGAAGTGCCTTCTGTCCCAACGCCAGATCCATGTCAGACCTGCTTTTTAGGGCAAGTCTGAGATGGCCTGGCACTGCGATTTTGATATCGGGTATGCTGGTGATACCCCACTTACTTTTTATCTCCTTCCCTACAGCCGTAAGTTTGGCCCCTTGGAAGGACTTGCCTTCAAGTGGCTTCACTAGGACGACGTGAGTCTGTTCCTCTCTCCTTTTTGTCACAGGAAAGAACTTTGGTGCAGGGCTGCTTTTAAAAGCGTCAGCCATGGACATGGTAGAGCTAGCCTCTGACGCCATCGTTCTTATGCTGCCGAAATAATCAAAAAACAAAAGGAGGGACCGAACAGTGTTGATTGGAGTTTAAAGCTGTTGTTAATTAAGCTCGTAAGCTGATTTAACTGTTGTTAACCCTTTCCACAGAGAGACGCTAGTCAATCAATGTTATTTAAAACTAATTAACTATGGGCTCTTATTGCTTGTGTGAGTTTACTTAACAGTTGTCAGGCTTGTTAACTGTAAAAATATTTTAGCTTATTCTTCTTATTAATAAGAAGCTTGTTATGAGTACAATCAGTTGATTGACTTGTTCACGGAGCTTTTCGACAAGTGAGTGGTGAATGGAAAGACAAAAAGAATAAATAAAAAGAAAAAGTAACTAAATAGGGTAGATTATAAATGAGAGATGGGTAAAAATAGAATAATCATAACGAAAGGCTATATACGTTGAATAAGTAAGAAGAGATATTATCCTAATAATAAAGCACGGAAGAAGGGAAATTTGACAAAAGAAAAATGAAATTAACAAAAAAGAAAAAAGGTAAATAGTAATGAACAAAAAAAAAGTAGAGACAAATAAAAGAAAATAAAGGCTTATACCTTGTGAAGGTATAAAAATAAAAATAAAAACAACCTTAAATTACTTAGGACTGGGAGATCTTTGCAGTATCTAGCAGTCTTTCTGGATTTGAGGAGTCTTTGGATTCTTGAGTCTTGGCTAGGCTTCTTTATCTATGATAAACTCAGCAATAGCTTTGGAGCTCTGGAGCACTTAGGTGTTAGCACTGGTGAGGAGTGAGTGTGTCAGGCTAAAGTTAATATTGACTTTGAATTTATACACAGTGTTTAAGGTCATGTGATTTTCAGCGATTTCCTATAATTACTGTCAGAGTTATGGCCCTTGATTACTTTGGAAAATCTTTTTGACGCCCTAGAGGCCAAACTTATCATGCGATTGACTTCAGATTGATACACAGAGTTTAAGGTCTTGAAACGAACAAGTATTTTGATTTTCAATGAATTTTGGTAACTGAACAGCTAAATCCATATTAAATGTTTCGTATACTAAACGTTAGCATGGGGCAGAGCTTTATTATAAAAACCAAACAAATTCTAAAGATTTTCTGATAATTACTTAATGAGTTGTTACTCTTAATCAGATTTTAAGTATATTATAAATATTTCATTACCGCAAAATGTAAAACTATGCGACAACTCTTGTTGACCGCCCGGACGATTTAGCTGCTCTGTGCATATGTTTCATTGCCTGGCAACCTATCTTGCTATAATTTCTAATCAGTTATGCTGGGTGAATTACACCAGAAGTCTCAGTCGAATGGCAATCTCTAGCGTTTGGGTATTCCAGTATATACATAACACATAAAATAGTATTTATTACACATTCTCTCCAGATAAGAATATTGCGTCACCGTTTGACATGACTGGTGTAAGATGTCTAGCCTCTTTTTTCGAATCCCGTGTTACAAATGGTAAAATGTTTATTTTGTCTTAAATATTGGATATCAGAATCCCATCTTTCCCGGTAAGATAACAACGTTAATGTTGATATTAATTGTCAAATAGTTAATTAATGAGTGTTTTCAAAGTCGAAGACTTAGGACGATAGAGAGTTAGAGACTTAGCTACTTTAAGATCCACGCTTATTAAAGACTGTCATATGCTAGAGGCTGTTGAATTATTCCTATTTGATCCGCACTTGACTTTCCACTGCGAAATTCAGCTTGCCCTCGTCTCTCAGCTTTACGTCCGCTGCATAACAACTCGGCTGAAGATTATTCAGTGTGGCAGTAATTATAACAGAATTCCCAACTCGACCATGGTCCACTCTTGTATCCTGGGCCGCCTTCGGCTCGTCCAAATGGTCGACCATAGTTCAACTCGGTCTCGACCATGTACACCCGAACTTGAAATGGTTAGACTATGTCGCGACCATGCTTAACCAACCTTTTGAGGTCGGTTGAGACTGGTCAGGTCAGATTAAAAATGGCGGCTGGCCACAAAAAATGTGTTGTGTTGCTCCAGAACCCTGAAAGTTATTTAAATTCATATAACATTATTTAAGTAGTTTCGAGAGATGGACAGAGAACAAACAATACCGAAAGTGATTTTTCCTACATCTTTAAGTCCTGTATTTCATACTGTATTGGGAGCAGCCATTTAGTTGGTCAGTTCCAGTCTGATATTAATGAAACTCGAAACCGACAATGATTATGGTGTGACGGTACACAACCTAGAAATGTGACTTTTCATCAAAATCGGATAAGAATTGTGACCTGAAGCGAGTCCACAACCATGATATACCATATTTTTACACTATTCGCGTACAAACGGCGACCATTTCGTCCGGCAATTTTGGTACGATTTTCACGAAATTAGAACTCAACCTTCCTCATCAAAATCGAATTAAAATTGTGACCTATACAGGGTCCACAACCATGATATATCATTTTTTTAACAGTATTCGCGTACAAACGGCGGCCATTTTGTCTGTCAATTTTGGTCCGATTTTCCCGAAATTTACAGTGTAACGGTGATATAATCAAACGTTTTTTTAAATTGGATAATAATTGTGACCTCCAAAGGGACCACCAGCTAAAGAAAGGGGATTTTGCATATAACCAGGGGCCATAATTCAGGAAGTTACGATCCGATATGCACAAATATTGAAAAGAACCAAGATCTTTGGGTTATAACCATGAATTTCAAGTTTCATCAAAATCGAATTAAAATTGTGACCTTTACAGGGTCCACAACCTTGATATACCATTTTTTAACAGTATTCGCGTACAAACGGCGGCCATTTTGTATGGCAATTTTGGTCTGATTTTCCCGAAATTCGAACTCAACCTTCCTTACGGTGTAACGGTAATATAATCAAACGTTTTTTTAAATCGAATAATAATTGTGACCTCCAAGCTAAAAAAAAGGCGATTTTGCGTATAATCAGGGGCCATAATTCAGGAAGTTACGATCCGATATGCGCAAATATCGAAAGGAAGCAAGATCTTTGGGTTATAACCATGAATTTCAAGTTTCATCAAAATCGAATCAAAATTGTGACCTCCACAGGGTCCACAACCTTGATATACCATTTTTTAACAGTATTCGCGTACAAACGGCGGCCATTTTGTATGGCAATTTTCGTCCGATTTTCCCGAAATTCGAACTCAACCTTCCTTAGGGTGTAACGGTGATATAATCAAACGGATTTTTAAATCGAATAATAATTGTGACCTCCAGCGGGACCACAAGCTAAAAAGGGTGATTTTTCGGACAATCAGGGGCCATAATTCAGGAAATTACATTCCGATAGCCGCAAATATCGAAAGGAACCAAGATCTTTGGGTTACGAACATGCATGTCAAGTTTCATCAAAATCGGTTCAAAATTGTGACCTCTATAGGGTCCACAAGCTAAAAACATGATTTTTCGTACAATCAGGGGCCATAATCCATGAAGTTTTGATCCGATACATGCCAATATCGAAAGCAGCCGAGATCTTTTGGGGATAAACCTATATTTCAAGTTTCGTCAAAATCGGATAAGAATTGTGACCTGTAGAGAGTCCACAAACAAATTGTGGACGGACGGACGGACGTCCGGACGGACGGACGGACGTCCGGACGGACAGGGGCGACGACATAATACGTCCACATGAAAATGTGGGCGTATAACAAGATGAGAGGGACTAATTAACTTTCTTAAAGCCACTGAGTAGTGATGAAGTATACATAATGGTATATTAATGATTGGGATTATAGGTGTTTAAAGGATAATGTATCCACTTAATTAAAACACTAAAGCACACAAAAAAAGCACAACTGATTAAGGACAGGGGCTATTATATAATGAAACCAGATGATGATTCCACTATTGTTTAACACTGTTGACCATATTAGATTAATAGACCCAAAACTAGTAGAGAGTAAACTATAATGAATAAAATTAATTAATGAATAAGATTAACAAAGTAATTGGGGTTGTAGTAATTAGGAATAAAGTTTAAATGTTTATGATTTGAGTATTTGGTGGTAAGCGCTTGGCAAAAATATGCCTATGTCGCGGTTGAGATCTGGTGTGCTTCTTCTGGTATGTATTGCCTCAATAAGTTTGCGTGTCTTTTCAACAGGGAGATTAACTGCCAGGGTTTTGTATGACTCAATTCTATGTCCTTGGTTGGATTGGAGATGTTGAGCTACAGCGGAATTAGTGGTGGCGGATTTAGATTTATGTTGACTAATTCTTTTATCCAGGGGTTGTCTCGTTTCTCCTATGTATTTCATATCACAGCTGCATGCAATTTCGTAAACACAGTCTTTAGGAGGTGGAATTTTGTTAGGGGGGATCTTCCCATTAGCCTTTAGGATGTCTTCCAGGGTTCGTCCTTTAGAGAAGGTGACTTGGATCCCTATTGGACTGAGGCGTCTCCTAAGTTGATAAGATAGCTTGCCTTGAAACGGTCTAGTGATTCTTACTGGTGGTTTGTCAGGTTTTGGTTTAGTGGTTTCTCTGGAACTGTTAGTGGTGGTCTTGATGGTTTTCTGTACTAATTGGTTTGGATAGTTGTTGTATTTGGTGAGGACTTCTTCAATGTGGTCCAGTTCTGTTTTGAGGGAATCATTGCTGCAGTTGTTGATGGCACGGCGCGTTAGCGCGGCTATGGTAGCTGTCTTTACACTGTGAGGATGGTTGGACAAGTTCACGTATTGTTCAGTGTGTGTGGGTTTTTTATACACGCTGGTGGTGAGTTTGGCATCAGATTTCTTAACTAGGACATCTAAAAATGGGAGGCATTGGTTCTTTTCTCTTTCTATGGTAAATTTGATTCTGTTGTTTTGGCTATTGAGGTGATGAAGAAGTAGGTTAGGATCTTCGTTCTGTTGGAGGATGACAAACGTGTCGTCAACCTTACGAAGCCATGTTGTTGGTTGAACTGCTGAGGTTGATAGAGCACTCTTCTCAAAGCTTGTCATATATATCTCACTGAGAATGGGCGACAAGGGGCTTCCCATCGGTATTCCGTGTATCTGTTCATAGTGGTCTCTTCCCCAGTAAAAGTAGGTAGAATCAATACACGATTTGGTAAGCATGATTATATCTTCTGTACTCAGGTCGGTATCCAGTGGGCTTTCCAAGGACGCGAGTCTTTGTTGTAGTGCTGCAAGGGATTCATCACGGGGGATATTGGTGAAGAGATCTATGACATCATATGATAACATTTGTACATTGTTTGGTAGGTTTTGTAGTTTTTCGCAGAAATCTTTTGAATCTTTAATAAATGAGGCGGCTTCTTTACCTAATGGAGAGAGGAGTTTAGACAGGTGCTGGGCAGTGTTGTAATATACCGAGTCCCTGGAGCATACTAGAAGTCTGGCTTTAATGGGGTTCTTATGGGTTTTAATTGTAGCTCTTGCATACGGCGATATAGGGTGGGAAGGCTTAAGTTTATAAAATAGGGAAGTTGTAATTCGCTTGTGCTCTTTAAGGTTCATTAACTGGGCGGTGTGGTTGTCGTTGTAGTTGTTGGTAGGGTCCTTCCTAATCTTTCTGTAAGTAGTGCGATCTGTGAGTAGTTGGGACACAGTGTCCAGATAGTCTCTTTTATCCATTATAACAGTGGATTTCCCTTTGTCGGCAGCTACTATGGTGATGGTTTGGTCTTTCTTCAGTTCTTCCCGGGCAATCTTTTGGGACTTGGTAAGATTGTCAGTTTGTCGCTGCGTTTTGGATTTGGAAATTAGATCAGCTATTTGATGTCGAAGGAAGCCGATTTTGCCACCGGGTGCTAGTTGTCTCATACCTCTCTCTATGTTAGCAATGAGCAAGTCTTGGTTAGCTGGGCGGTTGGTTGGTGTGAACTTCAAACCTCGGGATAACAGAGTGATTTGGTCATCGGTCATGATACGGCTACTGAGGTTGATGACTGTTTTAGTGAGGTAATCATCTTTGTTTGTATTGGCAGAGCAGGCGACAGTGGCGGTTTTAAGATTTTCAAACTTTCTGAGTTGGTTAGCCCGAGTGTTCTCTCTGAGGATGTCAAGGGACTTAAGTTGTTTCGTGCGGATCTGTTGATAGTCTGATGTTGACAGACGGTCTTTTAGTTGAGAAAGGATTTCATCATGCTGGATACTAAGTCGATGTTTTGTGTTTCGTTGGTGTTGTATGCGCTCTTTGATCTTGTTGTTTCTATGTATGGTTTCAACCTTGTTGTTGTTGATTTTGTCTATATATGTTGCCTCACTTTTTTGTTATATTGTATTAGCTTGAAAACGTTGAGAGAATACTCTTCGAAACGTCGCCTTAATAAATCAGTAGCTGTTTTTCCATAAGTATGTTTTTAGGTATTATTATAGTAAAAAAAAATTTCATCTATTTGTGAATTTTATTTGGAAAAACAGTAACACAAACAAACGATTTTGTTCATTGAATACATCTGTTTGATATACATTGTAAATATAAATTATGTAACAGTAAATAAACTCTGGATATTCGGTTGATCTGTTTATTTTATTGTCTGGGGATAACTCTGTCACTGACTCAACTGTGAGTAGATTTCTTGAAATCGTCGTTATCATATTCTACCTCAAGTACAGCTTTTTCAGCATAGTCTGAAACTTTTACTTTTGGCAAACGTTCCGGGAATTTGCATCTGAAGAATGATGTGGTCATATCAAAGTTTTCATTAACAATCTTGCGTTTTCGTTAGGTAAAAGATTCTGTAGCAGTTCATTGAAGGCAATGGCGTCCATTTTGACGACTATGGTCGAACTAGCTTTCGTTCGGGTGTAGTGAACTATACTCTGTCGTTTAGTGGTGACCATACAAGCGGACCCGAAGGTTGTCCTGTTGACGATAGTAAGGCCTCTTCCCTCTTAACTATCCATACTCCTCACATTGTTTCGTTTGATTAGACCTAGTCCAACTTCTCAAGTCATTGCTTCATGAATATGTCTTCCATCACAATCAGGTTTCCGTACCTTTGTTGCTACTACATAACTCTAAAAAAAGCACACTTCACTGGTACTTTTGAATTATATCCCCTCCCCTCCCTTGGACTTTATCCGTTCTATGTTGCCCAAGGCCCCTTGATCTGGTCGAACTGGTCAACGATCAAATAGTCCATGGCATTGTTATGAATATATGTAGAAGTATTAGATATAATATCATATCAATCTAAAAAACCAGATATTATGTTTCCGTTCGTTTCAAACTAGTAAGACTCGAGCTCAAAAGTAATATAACTTTTTATATGTCCACATCCGTCTGACTGTCCATAATTTGTTCGTGGACACACTTCAAGTCACAATTATTATCCGATTTCAATCCCCAGTCCTTTCGATATTGAAATGGATCGAATTAGCGGTCACAATTTTCATCTGATTTTGATGAAACTTGAAATACATGTTTATAACCCCCACCCCCTTCGATATTCGCGCATATCGGACCATATCATCCTGAACTATGGCCCTTTTCAGTTTATGGTCCCTTTAGAGCTAACAATTTTTATCCCATTTAAAAAAGATAGGTTGGCACTGCCAGGCAGGATACGCCCACATTTTCGAGAGATTGATAGAGAACAAGCAATACCGAAAGTAATTTTTCGTACATCATTAAGTCCTGTATTTCATACTGTATTGGGAGCAGCCATTTTGTTGGTCAGTTCCAGTCTGATATTCATGAAATTCGAAGCCGACAATGATTATGGTGTGACGGTACACAACCTAGAAATGTGACTTTTCGTCAAAATCGGATAAGAATTGTGACCTGTAGAGAGTCCACAACCATGATATACCATATCTTTACACTATTCGCGTACAAACGGCGACCATTTTGTCCGGCAATTTTGGTACGATTTTCACGAAATTCGAATAATTCAGGAAGTTACGATCCGATATGCGCAAATACCGAAAGGAACCAAGATCTTTGGGTTATAACCATGCGTTTCAAGTTTCATCAAAATCAAATTAAAATTGTGACCTATACAGGGTCCACAACCATGATATACCATTTTTTAACAGTATTCGCGTACAAACGGCGGCCATTTTGTCTGTCAATTTTGGTCCGATTTTCCCGAAATTTGAACTCAAACCTTCCTTAAGGTGAAACGGTGATATAATCAAACGTTTTTTTAAATCGGAAAATAATTGTGACTTCCAGAGGGACCTTGCACAAGCTAAAAAGAGTGATTTTTCGTACAATCAGGGGCCATAATTCAGGAAGTTACGACTCAATGAGCGCAAATATCGAAAGGAACCAAGATCGTCGGGTTATAAACATGCATGTCAAGTTTCATCAAAATCGGTTCAAAATTGTGTCCTATATAGGGTCCACAACCTTGATATAACATATTTTCACACTATTCGCGTACAAACGGCGGCCATTTTGTTCGTCAATTTTGGTTCGATTTACACGAAATTCGAAGTCAGCCTTCATTACCATGTAACGTTGATATAATCAAACGGTTTTTTAAATCGGATAATAATTTTGACCTCCAGAGGGACCACAAGCTAAAAAGGGCAATTTTTCGGACAATCAGGGGCCATAATTCAGGAAGTTACGATCCGATGGGTGCAAATATCGAAAGGAACCAAGATTTTTGGGTTATAAACATACATGTCAAGTTTCATCAAAATCGGTTCAAAATTGTGACCTCTATAGGGTCCACAACCTTGATATAACATATTTACACACAATTCGCGTACAAACGGCGGCCATTTTGTTTGGCAATTTTGGTCCGATTTTCACGAAATTTGAACTCAACCTTCATTACCATGTAACGGTGATATAATCAAACGTTTTTTTTTTTAAATCGGATAATAATTTTGACCTCCAGAGGAACAACAAGCTAAAAAGGGCGATTTTTCGGATAATCAGGAGCCATAATTCAGGAAGTTAGAACCCGATGGGCGCAAATATCGAAAGGAACCAAGATTTTGGGGTTATAGACATGCATGTCAAGTTTCATCACAATCGGTTCAAAATTGTGACCTCTATAGGGTCCACAAGCTAAAACATGATATTTCGTACAATCAGGGGCCATAATCCATGAAGTTCCAATCCGATACATGCCAATATCGAAAGGAACCGAGATCTTATTGAGATAAACCTATATTTCAAGTTTCGTCAAAATTGGATAGGAATTGTGACCTGTAGAGAGTCCACAAACAAATTGTGGACGGACGGACGTCCGGACGGACAGGGGCGACGACATAATACGTCCACATGAAAATGTAGGCGTATAAAAACGGTTTGAATATATCACCGTTAATTAATGACGGTTGAATTCAAATTTCGTGAAAATCTGACCAAAACTGTCGGACAAAATGGGGCGGAACTGAAAAGCCAAACAAATTCTATATAATTGTTACTCTTGTAATATAAATGTCTCATTACCGGGAATTTCAAAACAAAAAGTGCGAAGCTCTTGTTGACTGCACGGACGACTGCTGTGGGTGGATGTTTCGTTGCCTGAAACCTATCTATTGCGTTTAGATGCAAATCCACATTCCAACTTGTATCTAAATAGGATGGACATTTATCGCGTTTAAAGGAGCTAAATCGCTAATATTTGGGGCCTAGAAATTGACACAAATGGGTCGCAAGCCATGTAATAATATAATATGAATGTATATAAACTGATTTACATTCAATCGTTTCCGTTTTTACTCTAACATCAAATCAGTTATGTTTGGCGAAGTACACCAGAAGTCTCGATCACAATATATATAGCGTCTGGTTATTCCAGTCTGCATAGTATTTATTGCGCATGCTCACCGTTTGAGATGTAATGTGGAGTATACCTAGCCTTGTTCTTTGGGTCCCTAGCTGAAAATGAGTCTTAAACGCCATATGGTACACGATTCGTGTACCAATGGTAAAAAAAATCATTTCGTCTTAAATATTGGATATCAGAAGCCCATCTTTTCCTGGTAAGACCACAGCATCAATGTTGATTTAAATTGATAAATAATATGTGTTTTCAACGTCGAAGACTTTCGATGATATTGAGTTAGAGACTTTGCTACTTTAATGGGCGTTAACAATAAGTTGTGGAATAGAACTCACGCCAGATCTTTAAAAGAAAACAATTCGTTTGCGCGTGGGGTCTTTAGCAGTGGCAGGAAACTAGAGGACCCGGAGAAAACCCACGAGGTTGGACACACGACCCGGCTCCTTATCACGTACAACCGGGAAATCGAAACCATGTCAGTTTACTCAATGATAGACCCTATGATACAGCGCGCAGGCGCTAACCTATTCGATCATCCACCACCCCTAAACTTGGTGAAAGTTCCCTTACATGTGTTCTGTTCTGGTATTAATGATACAAAGTTATTGCTCAAATTCGTGATGAGAAATCATGATCTTTATTATAGTTATGTCAAACCAGGATTACAAACTATATAATAACCAATTAAATACAACATCGATTTCATGTAACCGGAGACAATAAGCCTTTACAGTTAATGTACAACATAGGGGTTAATAAGCGGACGGGATATTTACGGTTATGATTAGCCTACGTCATATATTGTCCTAAAACACACTGACTAATATCTAAACAAACACTTGTGGCACTGGAAGATTTTTGTAATGCTGTTCAGATGTCTTTATTAATGTTTGTGGATTTCACAGACATAGTTTGGTATTTACATTACAAGGAACATTTTCACTCAACAAACAGAATCCACGAAATTCACGACTCCCTTTATTTCAGTTTGAACTTTTTTCTTGCTACATTAACTTTTTACTTTATAATTGGCATCTTTCACTTGAACTACCTTTTCTTTCGTCACCTTCCTTACATATCACTTTAAATATCAGCCATATTAATACGCCTCTGTACACCCAGACGTTCATTAATGAACTCGTGAAAAACAGAAAACCCAGAAGACATACTAGGTTCCATTTGTGAATGTTTTATAATTAGACTTCATGTCATTGACATTATTTCCTACGGGTAAAGTCATATTATATTTGTCACGCAATGCCCCCTTCTTATCAACTTGTTCCAATGCTTTGTTACATTCATTATTAAAGGCAGACATGGAGTTATCTCCCCCTGGAGATGTTTCCAGCATAGTTTTTCGTCTTTCCAACAATCCGTCTTTCACACGTTTCTCATCCAATTTTCTCATAAATTTTTCTCGGTTTTTCTTATGGTAGCACCAAAAATGGATACCGAGAAATCCCAAAAACGCAACTGCTATCACTACGTATGGTATCCATAGTAATGACACACTAGGAATCTCCCCTGTTGAAGTTGTGTTGGTGGCCGTCATGAATTCCGTTGTTTCAGCACCATCATTTTCTGGCTGCAAGAAAGAAGAAAGCAAGTTAAAATTTTATATTAAATGTTTCATCGCGCTGTTATCTAATATACAATTAAATCAAGCATAAAATTAAAACATCAAATAAACATTCACGAACAATTCCACAGATTCATCAATGTTCTGTGAACTCTGTATCGCATGCGTCATCCGGCCTTATAGGCTACACACTGTAAGGTCGTCCCCGTAGGTTCTATCACTTTCAGCAAAACTCGCAGATCTAGTTTTATAAACTTTGGCACAACCTTTAAAAGCAAAAATATTGAAGTATAAATATGGCTGCTCGGATGGTCGAAAAATGTGCAAATTCAAAAGAAAGTACGTTTCTTGAACCCCAGTGAGAAGTCTCACTACCTGAACCAGTAAACATGTAACTATCCGCCATGCATAATATCACAATAGCAAACCAAATCTGCCATCGCTTTGTCTCAAAATCATTAATTTGTATCAAAACCTGCTAGAAAATATCAATTTAATCCATCTCCTTCAATTCAAAACTCAAGTGTCTTTGATTGAAAGTCATTTGAATAGTGCTGGTCATAACTAAGTAATGAAAGGTACCTGGGTCACCGTGGCTATCAAATTGGATACTTTCATTACGAGGATCTGTTTGCAATATAGTAGTCTACAAAATACGGCCATAATGAGTTATACAGGTTATATACATCAACTTAATGGTCCTTAGTGTTTTGATAAACGACTTAAGTTAGCTTCCATGAAGATAGTGTGACACACAAGTTAGTTTGATAGTAATTAAGGGTTTTCGAATAATGGAGATTGATTGGGTCAGTAATTCAATAACACAGTGAGTCTTGTATTATTGGACAAAATATGTTTGGGGTTTTTTTTGGTAAAAACAATAAGAACACCAAACTGTAACAAAAACTAGATGTCAACATGGTTTACATATTCAGATCTAATTGATAACTAAATTCAACTCATTTGCATTTGCATTTTCTGACAATATCTAATTTTTACGACTTAATCAAGACTAATCCAGTAGATTATCTACCGACTTGGAATCAATCGGATTAAAATGGGCCATATCAAAATATTTCAGCGAAAGTTATACGTGATGCTGGTTGGTTTTTATACGCCCACATTTTCACGTGGACTTGTTTGTCGTCGCCCCTGTCCGTCGGTACGTCCGTCCGTCCACAATTGTTTGTGTACACTCTGTAGTTCACAATTTTTATCCGATATCAATGAAACTTGAAATATAGGTTTACCACCCTAAGATCTCGGTTCCTGTCGATATTGGCATGTATCGGACTGTAACTTCATGGATTGCACGAAAAATCACGTTTTAGCTTGTGAACAGTGTAGAGGTCACACTTTTGAACTGATTTTGGTGAAACTTGAAATGCATGTTTATAACCGAAAGATCCTGGTTCCTTTCGATATTTGCGCATATCGGATCGTAACTTCCTGAATTATGGCCTCTGGTTCCTGTCGATATTTGCGCGTATCGGATTGTAACTTCCTTCATTATGGCCCCTGATTGTACGAAAAATCGCCCTTTTTAGCCTCTGGTCTCTCTAGGAGTCACAATTATTATTCGATTTATAAAACCGTCTTATTATATCACAGTCACTCTTCGAATTTCGTGAATATCGGACCAGGGTCCACATACAAAATGGACGCCGCTTGTACGCGAATGGTGTAAAAAAAAAATATGGTATATCAAGGTTGTGGACCCTGTTCAAAATGCCGGACAAAATGACCAGCGCTTGTACGCGAATAGTGTAAAATTATGATATATCAAGTTTGTGGACCTTGTAGGGGTCACAATTTAAATCCGATTTTGATGAAACTTGAAATGCATGTTTATAATCCAAAGACCATGGTTCCTTTCGATATTTGCACATATCGGGTTGTAACTTCCTGAATTATAACCCCTGATTGTACGAAAAATCGACCCTTTTAGCTTGTGTCCTCTAGAGGTCACAAGTATTATCCGATTTTTTAAAAAAAAGTTTGATTATGTCACCGTTACACTGTAATGAAGGTTGAGGTCAAATTTCGTAAAAATTAGACCAATACTGCCGGACAAACTGGTTGCCTCTTGTACGCGAATAGTGGTGTATAATTATGATATATCACGGTTGTTGACACTGTAGAGGTCACAATTTTAATCCGATTTTGATGCAACTTGAAATGCATGTTTATAATTCATTGACCCCGGTTCCTTTCGATATTTGCGCATCAGATTTATAACTTCCTGAATTATGGCCCTTGATTGTTCAAAAAATCGCTTTCTGTTAAAGTTCCAATAGCATTTTTTTAAGTTATATTTTTAAAATTTATTAAAATAAAGCCCCAAAATAGATTGAACCTATAAACAGTCCTACCTTGTTAAAGAATAATCCTATTAATCCTATAATTCACTATTGCCAGTTGAGAAATTGGCAAAAATATCATTTTCAACTTCAAATTCAAACGTTTGAAGGTGGCCGTCCATGGAGAAGAATAGGAAAACAAGGGAGGTAATTGAGTAACTATTTCCTCAATCAACCAGTGTCACCCTTTCTACCCCCCCCCCCCCCAAAAATAATTATATTTTGACTTTCTTAGAAAAAGTGAAATTGGAACTTTAAGCTTGCTCCCTATCCATCTCCTGAAAATGTGGGCGTATCCTGCCTGGTGCCATCTACATAATATATATATAGTTTGCGGAAGGTGCTGAATGTTGCCAAATTTTACCTTTAATTCGTGTACATACTGAATGGAAATGAGCCATTTTCGGGCTGATATTACTTTTAGAGACCCAACTTTCACAATATTGAAGTTTGCAATGTATTCAAAATCCTTCAAATGACGCTCGGCGACTTTAAGAATACTTTATGATTTTAATATGAGACGAACTGCTTGCCTTGGGGATTTCTATCTTGTTGAATCCCACCAAAGCCAAGTAAAACTAATAAAGAATCTGCAAATACACCTAGGAATCATCCTTTTTCTCTTTGGGGGTGAATGGCCCAATCGATTTTTAAATGCTATATTTCACTGAAGTTATTCAGTCTGTAGGACATGGATTATGCAGTGTGACTTAAAAATTAATGATAAGGAAAGGTCACACGAGACTTAAAACTAATTTGAGGTTGTTTAAGTCTTCGAGAAGTTTTACACTATCAACCTATTTATTTCAATATTCACCACTTTTTGAGGATAAAGATAACGAAAACACAAACAATATTAGGGCAATGTATCTCCCTACCACCGTATAAAACTATAATTTTAAAAGCCCAGTTAGTATAGTCGGGGTTATTATATAGCTTTGTTGATTTGTATTGTGCACGAAATGAGTATTACAAATTACAGGGTTTGAGAAATGAAAAATGAAATAGGATTTTAAAAATTCTTACTTTTCTGCACCTACCGCTGAGTTAATGAATATGGGGATATTGCCACGGCGACATCTTTTTACGATTTCAAAATGACAGGGGATCTCCAACAGAGATCTCGGTTTTTCAACATAGTATAAATACTACAAGCTCTTCCATACTTATACGCCCTATGTGCCACTGTCAAGGGCAAACTTTTTTGGCGAACATCGAGTTCTAACACCAATCTTTAAAATTACCCTACATATCTTTAGACGAGCTATGCTAATAATTGTTGAAATGACAGCGTTTACAGGAACATTAAATCGTCATTCACACGCTTCATTTACATCGCCTATATAGACACAATTTATGCCATATGCAAAAATAGATAAACACAAAATCAGTTTCAAAGAAATTTTGATACTGTATTATAGAGACCCTAAATATTTAATCAAGATGATATTTCGTATTGTACTTCATACAAACTGTCTAGAAGTAGTCTCTGCCATATTCCTTTTTTTTTTGTTGCAATGTATGTATTCAGGCATCTGTATATGCGACTTTGTGATTTCTCATGTTGTGTTGTTTACCCTGTAGCTGAAAGGTGCTGAATGGTTGCTTCAAATTTTCCAAAGTTTCAAATTCCAAAAGCGTTATTTTTCACTTTTACTTATATTTTTTATTGTTCAGTATCAACTCAAGAACATTTAGATACCAAAATACAGTCACTAAAGTTGTTGTGGATGTCTTTTTGACGACCCCCCGTTCCATGTGTTTAAGTGATGTTAAGATTAGCAGACGATATCAATGCCGAACACCGATTTATCAACCACTCCACAAATATCATTACCAATAACTGATTCAAATGGACATCTCATTAGATTATGTCTTGAAGCAATTATGATTTTCCATTTTCTCACTAATGCAAATTTCATGGGAATTATCGATTTTGGGCGATCCATTTAGTCTTTTTGCAGAGCAACCATAACGAACATGCAGAGTGTTGCGATAGTGGAACATTTATTATATTTGTTGCCTATAAGTATTGTTTGTTCCGATACGAAAATAACAAATAGAAGTGAATTTTGACCTTTGAGAATTTGTTAAATTACTAGAAACTGTGACATTTAGACAGACTTATTGGTGTTAAATTTCGCGTGGGAGACAAAATAACATTTAAAAAAACATAAAATTTGAACTGATTGGGTTTTTCAAAATGGGAAACAAGAAGTAAGTGTCGTCTGTATAATTTTGAAGAAAGGTTAATGTGACCGCGCGTGTAAATTAGTTTCCACCGACATAGAAGCCTGTCAGATTATGGATTGGAAACCGGAGACAAGCCAACCTCCATCATTTGCCTCTAAAATTTCCTGTGGCAAATTACGTCGATTTGTCGAACATGTAATCACCGCCATCTCTTTCTATTCTTTACATGTTGGCCGCCTGTCACATCAGCTTTATAGCTCCTTCATCACGATACTCCCTTATTACAAATCAATGATCTCAAGGTATTCATGTTGATCCAGTGGCTCTTTAACCTTACAACAAATAGCTACTATAACTAGATACCAATAGTCATATAATCAATTCCCAAATACGTCTCTAAATGGCTTTCACGTTTATTTCATTACATGTATTTGAATTTTCAAATGCATTCAATAAAATTTGGCCAATAAGTGTCCGAAAATTCTGTGTCTTCAAAGATAATTTCCAAATTTCTAAAACTATTGCTTAAGTATGCAAAGCAACGGCCATAAAATTCGCAGAAATAGCTAACTTAACGACTTAACGTCATTTTCCGTTCGGAAAACTCTGTCGCGTGCTCTCCTCCATGTCTCCATGGCGTAACCTACCTATTTAAAACTCGTTGTCAATGGCTATAAAACGCAGCATTAAGCCGCCCCAAACTCACCACCCCGTCCAACCCAAACAAACGGAAGGCGAGGTTGTATTAGTTAGGACTTTGGTACCACACAGCTTCACATAACATACTTCGGGAGTAGAATATACTGTCGTACGTGTGTTTAACACAGAATTAACAAGATTTATTCATTGACATATCTGGGAACTCTACTATAAAGGGATGGCCTCTTTAATTTGGATGAGGTACAACCGAAGTAAACTAACAAGGCTGAGAAGGTGCCCCTATCTCCATGCAACATACGCTCACAAAAGGGATAGAAACTACAACCGTCTGTCAGAGTTGACCAGCCAGTTAGAGGTCGGAGCGCGACACTCTAGACCACTAGGCCACCCCAACCAAACACCCCACCCCTACCCCTCTATACATCAGATCAACCCAACACTTTATATGGATCCTAATTAAAGTGGTTTCATCCCTTGCATACAATTTCCCCTTGTGGGCTTTTACGCGAAATTTGCAATGAGCAATGGAATTAAGACCTGTACATATTTACATTTTGAACAGGAAGCTAAATTGATCTACATACACATTTACATTTAACCGAAATTGGAAGAAACAATACACAAGAGAAACGAGAAAAGAATGATACCAAATAAATGAATATCAAATTACCGGAGTATCAAAAAGAAATGAATTATAAATCCACCAATTCTGTCACAGCTTTTACATTTTAAAAGGGCGATATGAAGAAGACAAGCACAAGTAACTCTTTTTTTCTCCCGAAATTTGAGGGGTGTAGTTCTGATATGGATCTTATGTTCATTAGCACCGAATGCAGATGTGGAGTGTTTTGTTGATATGCAAATTTTGAGGAGGATCACGGTGGCCAAGTGGGTGTTCGAACCCTGCATTAGCCGAGAAAATTCATCCAGGCGGTATACGAGTTCATCCAAAATGCAAGTCGAAAATGAGAAATTAGGAAATAACGAGGGGCGCTGTTATCGCTGTATATTATTTCTTAATTTCCTATTTTCGAGTTCAATTTGGCTTACATAGCGTGCTGTCGCCTCAGATTTTGTCCTAACTTCTACATTTCGACTTTGTAATACTTTTAGAAGAATTTTTGCTCGAGAAATAAGATGGCATATTATTTCATTAAAGGGACAATCCCGATAAGAACAGAGCCTCAAAAATTAAAGTCCGAGCACTTATGAAATTTATGGACCAAAATATAGAGGCATGGTGTATATACCTTGGCTCAAAGTTTCATCTCAAAATATTGAGTCGTTTTGACGTTAACGTCAACACTGCTTATCCGGACACGTAACCCTTTTAAGATTTTGGGTCAATTTTTTGATTGAGTGACCTGATAATCGATTCCCGTTTCTTGAGAGGTCTATACAGTGAATGACCCATGTACTGTATTGATAACATAAGGTAAATTTCACCTACATATCATTTTTATAGAAAAAAGTCTGGTTTTATGCAGACACTGTATAATACCACGGTCTCCATCTCCAGATGAAGACTGTCAGGTTTAAGTTATTTACAAGCATATCACAAATATCGGGTTAGTTGGTCGGCCTTAGATAATGGGTTATAAGGGATTTTAACACAAAATTAAGCAGTTTTATTCCCCAAAAAGTTATCGGGATTGGCCCTTTAATTAATATCTTTGGTTCACATATATGTAGGTGTGTACTAAAATCAACTTAGTCAATGATTGACATGGTTACATAAAAAAAGAGTTGTATAGCCATAACAAACTAGTTCTATCTTTCAACAAATTACATGTGCATAGAAGTTTACCTATTGCGTCATTTGGCTTAATTTATCCAATCATATTCTTAATTGCACAGGTTCATTGTCATGAACACGCTTGGACCTGCATGATATCCATTAGGCTATAAAACAATCTATATTATAACTTTAAGACAGACTTCGATTAGATTCCAGAGGGTTACCATCTAAGAGTCCGAGACACCGCGAGGTGTCTAGGTTGAGAAGAGTTTAGTTAGCATTGACTGTAATTGTAATATGTACTATGCTTGTATGTATACCTATGGTACATAAAAGGTAAAAACGAACTGTTGCATTGTTATAACTGAAGAAGCAAACGTCTTAAGAAACCAGTAAGAAGTAAACACAAAGTGAAGGAGAAGAAAAGACGATCAGAGATAAATCCTAGACGATCACAAGGCTAACGGTAATATGTAGCAAAAACAAGATGCACGGGTCACACGTAGGATGTGGCGACCGGACCGGTTACCACCCGCTCTCCGCGTCAGACAAAAAGGCTCATGGTGCTACAACTTTCGCGCTCTGAAGAGACGAAAAGGGGAAATTGAAATTATGAATGGTAGTTATAGGCTTCCACATTATGTCCATCTCTATATCAACCTTCTATGTATGTGAAATATTATTTATAAACAACCCTGAATAAAACAACATTATAAACACAGTGTTGAAGTAGGAAGTAATTAGTAAAGGCTGATTCACAAACGACAAAATTATAATATTGAAAACGTGTTGAATGTTCTACGCAGATGTAACGAACGCAATTCAATTTGAACTGTTCACGTATTTCACCAAACTTTATTGATTAGAGATTACAATTTTTTTTAAAAAATTGAATTTTACAGGCATTCATGTGCTTTTCGAACCATTTTTGTTTTTTTCAACGATCAAAAAATAAAGCCATGCACTCATTACTATATCGAAAATTTCATTCATATTACTGTTGGTTATATGAAGATATAGCGTATATAGTTTATTATCGTAGCAACTGTACTTGACAACCCAGACTAAGTCTACCTTATCCCTTTTTAAATGTGGGCCACCTGATGCTCTAGGGAGTTGATTATAGGCTTGTCTAATTATATTAATCCATGTAACATAAATTTACACCTTCTTGGCTTGATTTACTTGTCTTTACTACACTCGGATCTGGAAGAATTGTTATCATTGGCGTGTTCTGAATGATGTAAGCGATTAGCCAATGAATCGGTTTTTTACGACTCTTCCACTTTCGTGTTTTGGAGAGGTGAAAAGCAGAAATTATGAATGGTAGTTATAGGCTTGGGGCGAAAAGAGTAGTTTCCATGCAGTGGGATACTTCTAATTGCACACAGTCTCATAGACACTTTAAATCCCCTAATTACAGGACGGTGAACATATAAGGGTTTCTTAATATCAAGTACTCCCCGCTTTCTTTCATTTTAATTTTTTTTTTTTTGGGGGGGGGGGGAGGGATGCAATTGGATTTCGCCTCCTCTGTAATCCAGCACTAGATTTATTATCTTATTATGAATTTGTGATAAATTTTATGAGTGGAGATTAAAATGGTAATAAGTACGTTAAACCTCTTTGAAATGTATTTCGTCTTTGTACTAACAGAACCAGACTATAACATTTAGACTTAATTATAACATGTTATCAAAGATAACATAAAATTTGCCAGACAGTAAATCGCCAAGATCCTTCCTGAATTCCACTTGGATTAGGCTATGAATCACTGTTAAGTAAACTAAACCCCGCAGACGCATACATCATAAAACATCTCAAGGCATATTTTAATCACATGCTAGCATATTTTAATCACATGCTAGCATATTTTAATCATCTAGACAATGATTTATTTCCTATACTTTCAGGATAACTTCTACGATATAGCTATGCAAGGAGGTAAGGGGGGGGGGTAGGATACGGGTCATGTGTTCTGGCAAGTGCTCTTAAAAAGCGGCCCTCGACATCTCTGTCGCTATTGTAGCAGTGGCTGATCTAATGTGAATTTAAATGTACACCTTTTTATCCATTATTGTTAAAAAATAAACAAAACCAACAGCATGTACCGCCTTTGAAATGATGTTTCCTACGGCACTCTTTGTTTATTTAAATATTAAACTTGGGCGTCGTTTCCACCGGATAAAATTATTCTCGTCAACTGCTCTCCTTTACCATTTAACATCAACTTGTTTTCTGAATCTGAGCCACCATTATTTAGCAAGTTTCGCTTTAAGTAATTGTTTGGCACGCTTGATTACTTCTTTCATTCCAGATTTGACATAAAAAAAAAAACTTATGCCGAACTAAACCAATATAAACGAATGTCAGTATAATTGTATTGAAGAAACCCAACTATTGAATAGGAATAGCATCCTAGAAGATTGGAGACGACCGCTAACAATCAGCGTCTATGTCTACAACATTTTATATGGTTGCCTTTAACTGAAGTCAATAGTCTGAAAGGGCCGTGTGGATTCTGTATTCATAGAAAGTTTTATTTCAAACCACGGTGAGAAAATAATGATAAAATGGTGTTTAATTATATAATTTCTACCAATGGGACTGTTGGGGATGAAAATGTATTTTCTTTCTTGTCAGAGTCATTGATTCAGAAAACGCAATCATCTTCTGTGTCTGACTTGGTTCGTTTTCATTAATGTAAAAAGCTTTAAAAGTCTTGTTCACAACAGTACCATGCTGAAAAGCGATAGTGATCTCAGACAAATATGTAGGAAATTAAAACAAGTTATCGAGGCAATGTCCTTTCAAAATGGATCGACTGCAAGTCATTTTAAGAAGAAAAAGAAATACTTGTTGGGATGTTTTTATTGGGTCATTATATCCTAATTTTGCAACTGGACCCCCAATTTAGCCATAGTATTAAAGAGCAATAGTTAAAATTGCCCTATATGTGTAAACTACGCGTAAACACCTGCCCACGCCCAGGATTTATTGTCGCCGACAGCTCCCCATAACGATTTCAGGTCTCGGTGTAGTGGTCTTGGACACAGGCTCAAACAAAAGCGCGCACTTGAATATAGACCTGGGGCCGGTTGCTCAAAGCTCTGTTAACTTTTAACGATCCGTTAACATGGAGTAAACGGATCGTTAACTTTAACGGAGAGAAAGGTTGTTGCTGGAAGCCCCGTTAACTTTAACGGATAATGAAATTGACTTTCCAGCAACAGAAATTTAAAGGACCGTTAATAAACGACACGTGAAAGATAACGATCCGTTAGTTTAACGGATCATTAAAATAGCTTAGTTTTGAGCAACCGGCCCCAGATCAATTATCATGATTTGTAAGTAAAATATTTTTTTGCGCCGTATTGTCCATAACCGACTAAAGGTAGGGGGTCAATCTGTCGGGTTGTATAATATACAACAAACACATAAATATTCATCGTTGATGGAAATTCGTTAAAGATGTGTTCCCAGGAAAGTATTTATCGGGTGGTTATTGCCAATAAAAGTATCGCAATTTTGGTATATAATAATATGGAAAGTAGAGATATCCAATCTTACAAGAAAAATACTGGATTCGCAGAAAAACACCCATGGCGCGTATACTGGTCAAAAATGTAAGGGTTCCCCTAATCAACAGCTCGACGATTTGGTCTATCCCCACGCGTGACGTCGAAGGCTGCACGAGTACATTGAGCGCTTTGTGTGCATGTTGATAAATTCTATAAAGAGTTAGACGTACAACACTTTCTGAGATAAAAATCACGGAAAAAGACGCGGGCAGTGGATAATCAGAGAATTTAATTAGGATTCGATATTTGTAATAAATAATCAGCGATTACAGACAACATCGTCTTGTGTATGCAATGGATAATTCTCACCCGTCTCCGCCCGCCGTTGCCATAGGGACGGAGAGGGGTAATCTCCTGACACAAACATGGCCTCTTTTGATTGATTTTCATAGCAGGGTATACTTGGCAATTACAGTGTTTTGAGAAGGATTTGAAGCAAAATTATGGTAAATTAATTAGTTTGAATATGTTTTTAGTCCTAATATATATATCAAATCACCCAGTTTGTAAACGGGGATGTAACTTTAACAAAAACTTCCTTGGCGCTTGAATGCCTTTAAGATCCACTTTCTTCATTCATCAATCGGATTAAAATCTGATGCCTTTATATTCGTTGTCTTTCGTTTTATTCCCTATTTTACGTTTCATCGAACTCAATTTTACTTACACGTGCAATGTTCTCACTTTTTGAAACATTCGATGAAGACGCAGCCCTTAAAGATGCATTTAGATAAAGAGTAGGTCGTTCTTGTTCAAATAGTTAAGAAAAGAGGTAATTATAGTAGCAATATAGACGTAGTTGGTCAGATATGGAAAGCTCAAAACCATCAAAAAGCTTACCCCATCCTGCATCCGACCTACTGTCTCTTTGTGAGCCTGTGATCGCCTATAGTTCGTAAGAACTTTAGCCAATCAAAGAAGGCGAAAAAGTCGGTATATTGCAGATTATTATGTAACAGGACCGTTTCCATGTAAGCGTTTTCGTGCTCGTAAAACAAGGTTGTTCGATGAAAGACGTTTTCGCTGCCGTTTTTTCACGGGCAAAGTATGCGCATGCGGATATTTACGTTCTGGCGCACAACTCGAATTCTCTTCCACGAAGTCAATCATCCGCTGTTTCTGCAAATTCGGCTTGCAAATGGCAGAATTTGAGTGTGGTGTTATTTTAAAAAGGCGGCGACTTTACACGTGCAGTTCATGTTTTTATATACTGGCAAAGAGTTTACATAGAACCAGTGTAAAGAGCAGTCCTCTCTTATAACGTTATTTACATGAGATTCACCAGAGGGGGCCTTACATAATACTTGATAAGATGAACAATGATCTTTTTGTATAAGACAATAGATAAAGTGGAGTTTTTGTGGGCTAACAGTAAACACAATCATGGCCTTAAGTATCGAGGTCTATGAATCAACCTCATTTATGGCTGTTACAAGACGAATTTAGATGATAGCTTTAGGCTATGTGTAGAGTGTACTGATTAACCATTATCCACTCTTTGTTCCCAATAATCAAGAAATAGAAAACATTATGTACACTTTTAGACCGTGTTATATTACCAACAGCAATAACTAACTATCTATGTCCCTGATTACAGCCAAATAATGCAAAATTCCGATACACTCTTGTCAATAAATTTGAACATCGTGACATGAGCGCGAATAAAGGTTTCTAGTCTTGACAAGATAATAGAGATAACAGGACAGTTAATCTGATATATCAACAGAGCTGAATAAACCAATCATCTGTATTATGTTCCATATTTATAGAACTACTAGTTTCCTAGGTATAGACGTTACACTAAATGGACAATTCAAAGATAAATTTGGAACCTAGATACAGTAGTAAAACATATCTACGCTAACAGCTGGAATAGGTATCAGGTGTTCTACTAGTTCTAGAAAGAGTAAGCACGTCACTAGTCTCTACTTACAGCTACGGAGCGATATTTTAGATAATTGAGTTCATAAGCCTCGTCAATAAACATAATCTGTAGACCGTTTTAATTTGGTAATTTCCCAGTTGTGCCTGTGGGTTCCATAACAAATTTTCAGCCAAATACTGTATATTATGAATATAATGCCGGTAATATCAACTCAACTGACCACTACTATAGATGTACACTTATTTTAATAGCCCTATTCTCACTTGGATACAGGACTGGATTAAGCATTCAGCAAACTAAGCTCGTGCTTAGGGCATCTTGGGACAGGGGGGCCACACAATTTAAAATATCTTAATTTAAAAATTAATTAAGAACTTTTAATTAGTTTTCATCTCTTCTTACTGTTACATTTCTTTTCTCAATTAATAATGACGTGTATGAATCTCGCGTTGACAAATGTAAATTTATTTTGTAGTTTATTATGGTTTATATGGGGTACCAAATTCCTTAAAGTGCTTAGTTAAATGTTGATTTGATGCTTTCGTAAAATCTGTAGACAGTGTCCCCTAAATCGACCCTTGCATCATCATGAGGCCACTTGAAATCCCTATCGCTATTCAAATGTTCTATGTCATTTAGAAAACCGTGTACGTGGCTTAGTTGTTTGCATGAAATATACACCCACAGCCAAACCTATCAGTGAAATGTTCAACATGGAAATTTCTTTAGGGTTAGTAGCTCGAAATGTTTGGATGTTGGCTCCTAGTTGACACCCTCCTGTGCACACAGACTGTAACGAATTATATCGGTTGCAGTCTTCGGATTCTGGATGACTCTTTATTTCCAATCGTTGTGCCTGGACGTGGGAACTTGGCATTCGTTCGTTCGTGGGGCTTAACGTCCATTACTAACAACGATGACATCGCAGACTATAGAGGCTCTGTACATCAATGTAATAATTATAATGATGTCTCGTGTGGCCTATATATAATTTGCTTTCACCTTAAGGTTGGAAGATAAAACAGACAATATAACACTTGGTAATCTGAATTGGAAGAAGAATATGCAGCATACATGCCATGTCAATATTGCAGAAAAAGCAAGAAGTAATACTTCATTCAATTGATATTAAGTTGACCTATTGGTGTTTGAATAAAACTTCACAAGCAGTTTCGCACTGCTGAGGCGAAACACTACGTTCAAAGTACATGTAGATTTTATTATGTTATTCGTTCCGTGAGATGCAGTCGAATAAATAATTACGGAGGACGAATACGTGGTTGTATATTAACTATATGCCCACTGATTTTGAGGGCTTTAATGCAAACGTATAAAAACCAATGTGTATAGCTATAGGGTTCATTACTGGAGTAATTTCCGGACTTCTTTAAATTTTCTTCATTTCAATTAGAGAAAACTCTCAATTTCAAGAATTTTATTCCTCGTGCCATTGCGGATGATCAAATGTTCACATTTTATTTCTTGAGTTAATCCGTATAAGATTTTCTCATCTGTCAGCCCGAGTTTATTCGCCATTCTAAACTCAACGTCAAATTTAATCAAGCGCCTAGGGTTCATTCATTTGTGCAAATTAAAACCAGTTTTCAATCTCAATATCGGAAACTCGACCACTACATGGATTATTTTGTTTTGGCAGTCGATTTCTCATTAATAGTAATCTATTTTACAAACCATAGTAACTTTATTGTCGCTGATTTCTCATGACGAAAATTTTTGCGCTTATTATATCTTTTGTTGGTCGCTATATCTATACATGTATACTGTATACCGAAGTTAAGGTGAGCATGATTTTCTTCCTTCCAATACACCGCTGATTACTAAACTTACGTTGTCTACAATTAGCTCCGCATGAGAACAGCCACTAAGCTAGTTAACCGACATTTGAAGTCTTAAATCGACGATTTTAGTCTAAAACCGATGTATACGTCGATAATTTATCTCGCTACAATTTAATAATCTGATAATGTTTATTTAATGGTTGTGTGTATGCCAGATGTGAAACGGAGTAGAACTTTAACATGTAGTAACTAAATTTTAGATATGGCGGCCATTCGGGGCAGAGATCTGTTCTCGAAGTAGATTGTTCCCTGTGTTCAGAATGCCGCAATATCTAAGATTTACACACGTATCGATAGAAATAATATTACATGTACCTTCATTTAGTCACTTTATTATCGTAACGTGTGACAGATGTGTCAGGATCGACTTGATCTTTTTGTGGACACTGGGCAAGTCCAGAGATAGGGGGAGGGGTGTGTGTGTGCTGGATTAAGAAAAAAGGCGTATGGTTCCAACTAAACAAACATTCTACCTGGTCAATTCTGAGGTATAATCAAACTTCAATACGAATCTCAGTCAGTCCTTTTAAAGTCGGTCAATAATGTATGAATAATCTAACATTTCCTGACGAACTGGCGGTATTATAGTTTAATTACACACCGGGCTTGTGTAAAATGGGTCGGGTTTTAGCATAGAGAATAGCGTTCATATTTCCAAATCTAAATTAGAATCTGTCGGTTATCCGCAATGGAACTTTTGATCGTGTACTCAATTCAAAATGTGGATGCCTCCCAATAGTGGGAACCATAAACAAAATATTATGTGTGTACTATAGGAACATTATATGGGTACAATAAAAGAAATGTAGGAACTAAAACACAATTATATAGGAACTAAAAAAAAATAATTATGGAAACTAAAAATTATAAGAGTACCATAAACAAAATACAGGAACTATATTATGGCAGCTAAAATTCGAATTGCCCCACGCCCTTCACTTGCATTGCGCAGGTAGCCAAAGAAATCAAACCATTAAAACTACATGACAAAGTGTGTCCACGTGACTTTAATCCCCACTCTCACACCGCTACATCATAACAATTGAGAAAATCAAATGGTCAGCTGTTTATGGTGAATGCTATATAACTCTGATGGCAGACTATTATCCAAAATTGCAAATTAGTTTTATTCCGTTTTTTTTCTATTTGACAATCTATATTTCCTTAAAAAATCAACTAAATCTAAAAAAAAAAAAAATACTGAATACCCTTTCTAAATTGATATTTATTCAAAGCAGACTTGCTTAGTACGCACAGTCTTGATAGGCCTATGCCAAATGTGTGTTTACATATTCGGGCTATGAATTAAAATGACATAATGTTTATGACAGGAAAAGTAACAGTGGCTATCAAAATTCTTACCTGATGACGAACAATACGTAATAAGGTGGACGACTCCACGATTTCTGGTCCCAGAAGTCAACTCTTGCAAAGCTATTGCTTGTTATCATATCGTTTTCTTGGACAGAAATCTTTGAAAAATCTTCACATTGATTTTTATTACGTTACTAGGTAACGTCGAACAGGCGAATCGTTATCGATTAGGTGATTTCAAAATGGCGTCGCTGTTGACCACGAATTCGTGACGGCTATTGGTTACATTACATTCAATCTCCATGTTCTCTATTAACTTCATCTTTTCATCAGTTGTCATATTTAGTTTCACGATAATGAGCTCTTGGATAGATTTAAGACGGCATGCGATGTTCATAATGAAATGGGTCGTGCTTGTAAATAGAACAGAGATTGGATTTCAGCATAATCAGACAATATTCTTCTGATGTTATTGTATTCTGGTCCTGCCTAGTAAAAATAAGCCTAATCATAGACTTTCTGTCCATACTTGTTTACATATGTTTCAATAAAGTGGTAATTTTCTTGATGGGGTTGGGGTGGCCTAGTGGTCTAGAGTGCCGCGCTTCAACCACTAGCTGGCCGGTCACCTCTGGTTTCCGGCTTTGGTTTCGACCCCTGGTGTGAGCGTATGTGGCATGGAGATAAGGGCGCCTTCTCAACCTCCCACTGTTAAAGCCCCTACGCGCAAGCGAATTATTGAAATAAAATGAAACCATACGTTAGTCCCAAAATGACCTAGTTTGTGTCGAGTGGACGTTAAACCCCATTTCTCTTTCTCTCTCTCTTGATAGGGTTGAAGGCTGAACTCTTACTACTTAGAATGCCGATTGGGTCAGGTTTTGGAGCGGATCTCTGTGGTGAAATACATGTAATGAGTCGTATTCTGAACCTTCTCTTTTGGATTTTTATATACTATTCAAAAAAAGTAGGGGATATTTGATTTTGGGGGCATAATACTAAAATATGCAAATGACTACGAAAAAAGTCACTATAGAACCTAACAGAAGAAACATTTCCAGTTACACGTGACGCCCAAACGCACCAATAGCTACCGCATGGAATGCAGGTGATGCTTGGGATCATCATGGGGGTCCAACCCAAGATTTGCACGACTCTGACTTTGAATGTTACAGTCATTGTGGCATTGAATTCCAGGGTGGAAACATCAGTTTAATTGTTTTAGTGACCAGAAAACAAATTTTGATATGCGTCGGCTTACCCAAAATGTAAGGTTACGTGCCCTTGGCATGCTACAGATCGGCACAACACAGGCGGTTGTGGCGCGGGCGATGAATGTTTCTCAGTCTGTCATAAGCAGGCTATGGTCCAGATACCGTGATACACAATCTGTACAGGACAGACCACGCTCAGGTCGACCAAAGGCGACAACTCAAGCCCAGGATCGATTTATCCGTATCTTGGCCTTGAGAAATCGTGTCATCACAGCAAATCAGATCAGCGTTCGTCTTCAAACAGACACTGGTGTGAGAGTGAGTGGCCAGGCGATTCGGAATCGACTGCATAGGGGTCACCTTCGCGCCCGACGTCCTCGTGTGATCCCTTGTTTGAGAGATCATCACATTCAGGCAAGACGTCGTTGGTGTAGGGATCGTCAACACTGGGATAATCGACGCTGGAGCAATGTGATGTTTTCAGATGAGTCAAGGTTCACTGTTGATTTTTTGGACAGACGTAGGAGGGTGTGGCGTCGTCGAAACGAGCGCTTCCAAGACGTTAACGTCATCAGACATGATCGATTTGGGGGTGGTTCTGTTATGGTGTGGGGGGGGGGGGGCATCACTGTTGCTGGAAGAACAGCTTTACATGTTGTTGCAGGGCGTGTTACAGGCCAGTACTACCGGGACAACATCTTGGCAGTCCATGTTGTGCCGTTCGCACGACGTCATGGCCACCGTTTCATCTTCCAGGATGACAACGCAAGATGTCACAGGGCCAGGATCGTTACAGGTTACCTCCAACAACAGAACATCACCACATTACCTTGGCCAGCACTGAGTCCCGACCTCTCCCCCATCGAGCATGTCTGGGACATGCTTGGACAGTGGTTACGTCAACGTCAACAACGTCCTGCCAATGTCCAAGAACTTGCTGCTGCGTTACAACAGGAATGGGACAATCTGGACCAAAATGACCTTAGACGTCTCATTAGGAGTATGCCACGTCGGATCAATGCTTGTTTGGCAAACAGAGGAGGATTTACCCGTTACTGACTTTGTTGTGATGCTGTGGTAACTTTGCTGTTTGACCCCGGGTATCATTTTACCCTTATAATGGTCAGTCTGTGCCTTACTTAGTCTAACGATCATTTGGAATAAATCGATGAATGTAAACTTCATTTCATTTTGTCATTTGTTTCTTCGTCAGTTTGATTAGGTGACTTTAATAACACTTAAAAATCAAATATCCCCTACTTTTTTTGAATAGTATACGTCCACATTCATAATGTGAACGTATTATGCCGTCGCCCCTGTCTCTGTGTGTGTGTGTATGTGGGTGTGTGTGTCTGTGGTTCGCCTACAGGGCGTAATTCTTCATGGATTTTCTTCAAACTTGGTATACTTATTCCTTATACCTCAAGGAAGATCCCTATTGTTTTTGGTGCATGCCCGACCCCCAGGGGCAGAGCCACGCCCATTTCTAGTATTTGTTTGTTTGTCGTCTACAGGCCACATTTCTTAACTTATAATCTTGAAACTTTGCATACACATTCTTTGTACCCTAAGGAACATCCCTATCGTTTGGGGTGTATGCCACACCCCCAGGGGCAGAGCCACGCCCATTTTCTTTTTGTGAGTCTTTGTGTCGCTTACAGGGCGCAATTCTTACTGGATTTTCTTCCAACTTGGTATACGTATTCCTTATACCCTAAGGAAGATCTCTATTGTTTTTGGTGCATGCCCGACCCCCAGGGACAGAGCCACGCCCATTTCTAGTATGTATTTGTTTGTCCTCTACAGGCCACATTTCTTAACTTATAATTTTGAAACTTAGCATACACATTCTTTGTACCCTAAGGAACATCCCTATCATTTGGGGTGCATGCCCAACCCCCTGGGTCAGAGCCACACCCATTTTCTTTTTGTGTGTCTTTGTGTCGCCTACAGGCCGCAATTCTTATTGGATTTTCTTTAAAACTTTGTATACTTACTCTTTATACTCTAAGGATGATCCCTATCGTTTGAGGTGCATGCCCAACCCCCAGGGGCAGAGCCACGCCCATTTTCTTTTTGTGTGTCTCTGTGTCGCCTAGAAGCCGCAATTCTAACTGGATTTTCTTAAAACTTTGTATACTTACCCTAAGGATGATCCGTATTGTTTTTTGGTGCATGCCCGACCCCCAATGGCAGAGCCACGCCCATTCCTTTTATTTATTTGTTTGTCGTCTACAAGCCACATTTCTTAACGTATCATCTTGAAACTTTGAATGATTATTCTTTGTAACCGAAGGAACATTTCTATCATTTGGGGTGCATGCCCAACCCCCAGGGGCAGAGTCACGCCCATTTTCTTTTTGTATGTCGCCTACAGGTCACAATTCTTTGGGTGCATGCCCGACCCCCGTGGGACAGCAACACCCATTTCTTGTATTTGTTTGTCTGTCGTCTACAGGCTGCATTTCTTAATGTATCATCTTGAAACTTTGAATACTTATTCTTGGTACCTTAAGGAAGATCCCTATTGTTTTTGGTGCATGCCCAACCCCAAGGGACAGTGTCACGCCCATTTTTTTTTGTCTGTCTGTGTGTCACCTACAGCCCACAATTCTTAATCGATCGTCTTGAAAACTTTTTTATACTTATTCCTTATACCCTAAGGCTGACCACTATTATTTTTGGTGCATGACGGAACCCTGGGACAGAGCCACGCCCAATGCTTTTGTGTCTTGTGTTCGCCTACAGGATGCAATTCTTAACAGATCCTTTTAAAACTTTACAAACCTATTCCTTATACCCTAAAGATGACCCCTATTGTTTTTGGTGATTTCCTAACCCCCAGGGGCAGAGCCATGCACATTTTTACTTCGTGTCTATGTGTGTTGTCTACAGGCCACGATTCTTAATGGATCGTCTTTAAACTTGGGATATGTATTCAATATAGCCAAAGGACGTCAACTGCATGTCCCGACTCAAACAGGCAAGACACGACCAATTTTTGTGTTTGTCGTTTACAGGCCGCAATTCTGAATGAATCAGCTTGGTACTTGGCTTATGTATTCCTTATAGCCTGAGGGCGTCCACTATTGATTTTGGTGAATGTACCGACCCCCAGGGGCAGAGCCACGACTACTTTTTGCCTTTAGCGTTAGGAAAGCACAATTCTGAATGGATTATCTTGGTATAGTTATTCCTTATACTCTAAGGACGGCAACTATTAATGTTGGTGCACGACCCTCAACGCTAAACAAACCAAGCGCCTAGCCTTCTTGACAAAGTACGATATCAATCAAAGCAGGAATGTGGGCGTATATGGTAGCGTTAGCGTTATGTTTTTTCTTGCCTCAATAATATGTCTATTATATTGGGACAAGGTTTTGAAGAAAATAAAACGCGTTATTGGTGTGGGTTTTTGGAAACATTGAATTTTACCGTCAGAAACTTTTTCACTTAAAACATTAGATCATAAAATTATGTGATTTAAGAGGGGTTTTTTTTTGTTCATTTATCACTGAGGTTGCTTGAACAGCGACTGTTAATGTTTTTGAAAACTTTGCTGCTGTTTTATACCGCAATTATTTTATTAACCATGATTCGGAGATCTTGCCCATGTGAAACTAAAGGTAGAAAAAGAGAAGAACTGTGACATCGCGGATCAATTCGGAACTAACTTCACTTCACGTTGTGTATACACTATTCCCATTGACCAATTGTCTCTGGAACACTGTGTATTTATAACTATATTTATATATCAAATACAGGAAATCACAGTATCTATGCTGGTACATTACGAGTTATTATAATATCTACAGTCTGACTGTAACGAGCCTAGAAATCAGACCTAAGGGCTGAAACATTATTGTCTCTACATATTGTCACTAGGAACGCCGGTGATGTCAAAAGGCAATTTAAACCCGCTCCTTCTTATATAGAAAGTATAGATGCGTCAGCTATTAGGGCGGGCCAATTACAATTTTGTGGTAAGTGTCCCGTATCGGCACCGTTTTAAGTCAACATTATTCTATTTAATTGGACTAATCTGTGCACGAGATGACTGGACAATAGTTCCCTACTTTCAGAAATTGGAGGTGGCCGAAATTTCCGTGAGCTGGTTTAACTTGAATCTTTCAAAATGCATTTACCTACTTAGCCTTTTTCTCGTTACCCATTAGTTTAGCCACTTAAATAATCGCTATAGTATTACACGCCCACTACGGCATTTGTATATAGTAAAACCTATCCTAATAATATGCAATCATCAAAGTCCACAATTTGAACATCAACAAATTAACTCTACTAAGCATAAAATGGACATGCACACTCTGTTGCTGTTGTATCAATTTCAATTTCTGTTTAGAACTTGGCTATCTGGTTTTCCCGTAAGACTGCAACAGTTTGAAGCACGGAACATTACTCAATATCCAGCTCGAGTTTTTAATGTTCAGTCTTCAGTCAGACCGGAATCTTTTTTCCAAAAATTTCGTTAAAACTGTCAACGTTGCCCATTTTTCGCAGCTAAGTGATCTACAAAATATACTATTCCATAGTTGGAAAGGCTTTTCTCGTTAAACATCTCATAGATTAACCTAGTGTGTGTGTATGGGTGTGGGTGTGTGTGTGTGTGTGTGTGTGGGGGGGGGGAATGAAATGCTGGCAATAAATCTTTTGTTATGCGAACGGTATATATTGATTCAATCGGAGCCAAATACCTTAGTTCGATTGTTCAATCTAACAAAAAGCCAGTGTCCCTTTAAGACATTTTTTCACCTACTAAGGAAATGTCCAAAAACCTTATGAAAATATTTCAATTATTCATTGTGACCTATATATTCGATATAATGATTCATCTTATTGTTTCTTCTAATTATTGAAATGAAAATGTAACGTTGCTAGGTAACGCCTTTCTTGCGCTGTGAATGATGTGAGACTTTCACAGTTTTGCGTTTATCTTGAGTCTAGTTTATTTCCGAACAGTCTCCTACCGAGATTAATACATCTCTTTGTACATCTCAGATTAACCGACTTAAAATATTGATATTGAAGTGAGAGACAAGATCCTAGTGTCAACAACAATTGTTTCAGACCTAAATCATGAAGGAGGCAATGTTAATGTAAAGATTGCAATTGAAAATATCAGAAATAATTACTGCAGTACTTTTATTGGTGCCTGTCATATTTAAGCAAATATTTCCATTATCGATGTTGGTTCTTACTATCATTACTTTTATTGATGTCCACTAGGTTATTGTTTGATTCGTTGGTGAATGCAGTATACGTTGATCAAGTAAGTGATAGACTAGGCGGTTTCTGACAAACCAAGGGGTGGGGTAGGGGAGGGTGTGTGTGTGTCATGCTGGCCCATTCCCAAAATGCACAAAAATATAAAAGTTTTTGAAAAATGAACGACATTATTTGTCGATTACTAGCACTTTCCCTTCTTTACTTAAGCTCATCAAGTAATCAACATTTAGTTAATACAACAATATATATAGTTATACTACATAAATGATAGTAAAGAGAGAGAGAGAGAGAGAGAGAGAGAGAGAGAGAGAGAGAGAGAGAGAGAGAGAAATGGGGTTTAACGTCCACTCAACACAAACTAGGTCTTTTTGGGACTAACATGTGGTTTAATTTTATTTCAATAATTCGCTTGAGTGTAGGGGAGAAGAACCCGGAGAAATCCCACAAGGTTTGACAGGCGACCTTATTCCTTGTTACGTACAACCAGGGATTCAAAACCAAGGTGTTACCACGCTGGTTGAATCAATGACAGGCTTTATGATAAAGTGCACAAGTGGTAACCATTCGGCCATCTAACCCCCCACTGTAGTAAAGATACATTGTGGGAGATTCAATGAAGAGTTGGCAGTTCTTACAAGAATAGTTAAAATCGAGGTAAGGAAAAGGAATTTGCTGAAAATTTCTGTCAAATTGATATACCTTGAACCAACAATTTAGCCATTGAATTTTAGGCCAAGCCTCGATCATCATAACTAAAGTTGGTACGATAAAAAAGATAGGTTGCCAGGCAACGAAACATACGCCCACAACAGCTAAGTCGTCCGGGCAGTCAACAAGGGTTGTCGCATATTGTTTCTTTTATCAGTAAGGAGAACATTTACAACACATGATAATCTTATTACGAGTAATAGCCCATTAAATAATTATCAGAAATGATTAGAATAGTTTTGATGGTTTGTCTCAAGGCCTTTGTCCACAAGATATTTCAAAGTGATCAACTGCCAGAAATTATCAGATATCACTGAAAATCAAATAGGATTCTTCGTATCATGACCCTAAACACTGTGTACAAATTTAAAGTCAATCGGATATTAACTTTAGCCTTTAGAGCATTCACAGGGTTTTTCAAAGTGATCAAGGGTCATAACTCTGGCAGTAATTATCGGATATCGCTGAAAATAAATAGGCTATTTTGTATCATGACCGTAAATAGTGTGTATAAATTTAAAGTCAATCGGATATTAACTTTAGATTTTTCAAAGTGATCAAGGGTCATAACTCTGGCAGTAATTATCAGATATTGCTGAAAATCAATAGGATTCTTTTTATCATGACTTTAAACACCGTGTATAAATTTAAAGTCAATCGGATATTAACTTTAGCCTCTAAAGCGTTCACAAGATTTTTCAAAGTGATCAAGGGTCATAACTCTGGCAGTAATTATCAGATATCACCGAAAATCAATAGGTTTCTTCGTCTCATGACCTTAAACACTGTGTATAAATTTAAAGTCATTCAGATATTAACTATAGCCTTTAGAGTGTTCACAAGATTTTTCAAAGTGATCAAGGGTCATAACTCTGGTAGTAATTATCGGATATCACCGAAAATCAATAGGCTTCTTCGTCTCATGACCTTAAACACTGTGTATAAATTTAAAGTCAATCAGATATTAACTATAGCCTCTAGAGTGTTCACAAGATTTTTCAAAGTGATCAAGGGTCATAACTCTGGTAGTAATTATCGGATATCACCGAAAATCAATAGGCTTCTTCGTCTCATGACCTTAAACACTGTGTATAAATTTAAAGTCAATCGGATATTAACTTTAGCCTCTAAAGAGTTCACAAGATTTTTCAAAGTGATCAAGGGTCATAACTCTGGCAGTAATTATCAGATATCACCGAAAATCAATAGGTTTCTTCGTCTCATGACCTTAAACACTGTGTATAAATTTAAAGTCAATCGGATATTAACTATAGCTTCTAGAGCGTTCACAATTTTTTTCAAAGGGATCAAGGGTCATAACTCTGGTAGTAATTATCGGATATCGCTGAAAATCAATAGGCTTCTTCGTCTCACGACCTTAAACACCGTGTATAAATTTCAAGTCAATCAGATATTAACTTTAGCCTCTAGAGCGTTCACAAGAAATTGTGGACAATGGACGGACGGACGGACGTATGGACGGATGGACGGACGGACCGACAGACGGACGTACGGGGGCGACGGCAATATACGACCACATTTCCATGTGGGCGTATAAAAACGGTCTCGATTATCCACTTTTTTATTTGATCATCAATGGCCTTTGCCTTTGAGCAGCAGATCGAATTCAAATCCAGCAGGCAAGCAAAGACATCTGGATATTTTAATTAATATTTTAATAAAATTTCAGGGCTAAGCCCTAAAGAAACCCCTGCAATAGGCAGTTTTAGTTCTTGCATAATGTATGTTTAATCCACATATCATTACGTGCAGAGTGTATAGGCTAATACATGTAATAGATGTTGCAAAGACAGCTCAAAACTTAAAATAATATAATAATTTTATTCACTAACCTAAAAATACAGTAAAAAAAACACAGTAATAGTAGATTTAACATTATACAATTTTAAACAAGATAACATTATTATTATTCACAGTATCTCTCAACTTTAGTATATATATTGGTACACCTATACAAGGGTCCTTATACATTTTTTGTTTATTAAAAAAACCCACAGATATGTAAAGTATTTCAAGGCGGCTATTTTAAAGGGTAAAACCATACCCTCTTCTTTAATAAAGGCACTAAATAATAACTCAACTGTAAAGGGTCAATATATTATTTCACTTTTTGTTATCTGTGACAAATTAATAATCATTAATAAAAAAGTTGTGAATTATAAATTTTGTAAAGGAAAAATGAATAATATTTGTTGTGTATTCCCATGGTGCAAAATAAAATGAGTATACAGTAGTGCTTTTATAAATTACAGCAAACAAAAAAAAATTTATATTAGCTTATATGTATATATGGTAAAGGCAGTGTTATTTAAATGCTTCCTTAAAACAGGCAATTAATGTTCTAATTGTGATATATTCTGAACAAAATTAGCTTGATATTGGTGTGTTGGGGGGGGAGGGGGGGGGGCACAAAAATAATGTTCTTGTAATAACTGAATTTTATCCCTATAACTGTCTCCAGGATCTGGGACCAAATTCCCCGTCTATCAAGCATAGTAATATTGAGATTATAAATATAACACAGTTATACATGTTTCGAGTATATCAATAACAGTAACTATGTTATGTAAGAATATAACATTGTGTACACAAATACCATCTTAATACAGCAATTTATATACTAATATATCCAAAACAATACCTTACTTCCATTTATTAATATTATTGGGACTAGATTTATACTTAATTACGAGACAAACAATTTGTTCATTTATATGTTAATGAGAAAATCTGACTTCAAATAAGAGACAAGTTTAATGAATTTCGCACCAAAAATAATACTGTCACATTTGCCCTCATGAGTAATATAAAGAAAAGTAAATGTGTTTATCCATGCCATTAAACTACTATACATTAAAGCTTTAAGTTATCCCCAAATCTTATTCATTAGTAGTCTTTATAAGACAGCAAATATTTCCCCAAAATTTAAGAAATTAACCCACTTTTATACTAAAAAAAAGTCACTTTAGTACTTTACAAAAAATACAAATGTACAATTTCCATAATGCAGTTTAATCTAGGGTGGGTTGTTTCCATCCATGTAAGTCTGGCGCCATTCTTGATGATAATATTCACCTCTTGATGATGCAGGGGGAGGAGGGGGTGGGGGTAGACTGTGATGACCATGTGGTCTAGAACTAAGCTGTCCTGAGGAATGATTATTGTAAGGCATATGGGGAGGGGGTGGAGGAGGTGGATCATTTTGATCTAAGAAGTATGATGGCGATCTTGATGATACTGGCTGTCGTGTGTTTTGATATGGTGGGGGTTGGGTGTGATGATGTTGGGGAGGGTCAACATGTCCAGCTATATGCTGATTAGAGTAATGATGGGGAGGAGGGGCAGAGGGATGATAAGAGCTGGGATCTCTGTTACCATGGTGATGAGGTTGGAATTGATGATTAGATAAGTAAGCGTTTGAAGGTTGTGTAGGTTGGTTTACGGTACTAGGTGGCCGTGATGACGGCAGAGCATTATATGGTGGTGGACGTTGTTGTTGTTGTGTAGGAGCTTGATGACCCTGTCTTGATCCTGGATTTTCTGGTTTCCCATCACCCAATTTTCTCCAAACAACCTTAAAATACAACCAAAGATTATTCAGTATAAATTTAAGAAGTAATCTTTTTGTGATGAAACTTAAATGCCAAATAACAAGCTTCTGGGTTGAAAATAGTTTTATAAAAAATAATTATTTTTCATGGTACTCCAACTAATAATTCAGAATGTTCAGCAAACTTTGAATAGCAGAAACTTACATTACACATTTCTCTAACAATAGCCAATTCTTTATCATCTAAATTTTCATCTCCAGTTTCACCTCGAGATCTCTCTAGTTGTTCATGTACTTGTAAAACCTGTAACATCATTCAATTGTGTATTATCGAACATTATTGTCTTGAACATTTAAATTAAATTTATAAACACATGCATGGGTGCAAAGTGTAGACTAACATACCTTTATATTCCATGGCATTTATTTTATGAGTTTTAAAAATACTATCTAAATTAATAAAAGTGTGACCCATACTGGCAAAATGAGTCAGAATGAGCAAATTCTGATATTGCGCTACAGAAAAAAGATGTCAAAATATTGATTCTGGTCAAAATTGAGATTTTCCAAAAAATGAGTCTGTAAATATATTATCTATCAATCTAAAAGATCAAAATGGCAATAAAACATTTTGAAACACCTTTATTTAGATATTTTGTGAGAATACTGTATTCATAAATTTTTATTTTTTCTTAAAATTCTCAGCAAATTGGTAATTTTTCGTCACTTGCGATAGGACAATGCGTAATACTTGTGATCGTTGTCAATTTTTGCCCGAATCAAACCAACCAAACATCATTTTGAGGGTATTGAATCGGAGAACCTGAAAACAACAATAACTCAATTTTCCAAATTTCCTCATTGCGACTTATTATACGAGCACAGGTCACATATTTTTTTTCTAAGTAAGTATTATTCTGAGACAAATTATGTATTAAAATGTATCAAACCTTCATAGCATGCACAACAGCTTCTGGTTTTGATGTATTGGAAGGAGAGGGGTTAGTATTGGGTGATGATTTTCGGTCCTATAAATAAACAAATTCATGCTTCACTATATAACAACATTATCTTTTAAAATAAAAATTCCAGTCATAAAATTTTTAGTACCTGTGGTCTAAGGGGAGATAATATGGCAATGCGGTCAGAGATTGCAGTTACCTCCCCTTAAACATAATAACGTAAGATCCAATCCTTGACAAAGAAAGCCCTTTAAAAATTAAAATCGATGAGCATTATACATCATACATGCATTTCATAAATCTTAAATATATAATATTAAAATTACCTGTAGTAAATCAGATTTTACAGTATTTGTATTGTTTGTATTACGATCATTAGCTCGAAAACCTTCAGCACCATTTCTTTCAACTCTCTGAAATTATCAAATCATTAGAATATTTACCTAATTTTTGAATATATAATGCTTCCATACAAAATATTAATACTGATAATAATTTGGTATAATTATAGACCAATTATTCAATACCTGGGCTAACTGTTTTCTGTCATCTTCTAATATTCTTAATTTATCTTCTAACTGGCGAATATACTGGGCTGTATGATCCGGAACTGAAAGAAATAAATAAGGTAAATATTCAATAATTAAAGGGACAAACTGCCAAAACTCATTTTTATGAGTGTTTCCCTTTTATACTAGGTACATGTATACCAATATTTATAGCATTACAAAGCTCCAGCATTAACTGATCAATGACAAATATGTACATGTATTTGTTTACTGGACATCAATGGAGAAATTAAAGGGTATATGGCCCTAAAATTTTGAAGCTTATAATAGACGAAATGGGTCAAAAATCTAAAAGCACATATTAATGTAGTATTGTATAAAGTAATTTATATTCATTTTCAAAAGAAAAAATATATTGCAATTTCTAATCAATAATGTTTGCTGAAATACGTGAAGAGTCACAATTAAATGGACCCCATTTTAGTCTACTCTAGATCTACACATGTTTTGATTATTATTTTGTTGTTTGTTAATTAGTCAATAATAATAATTTCCACATTTTCTTCTAGGATATAATTGTCTTTGTTCATTACAAAGGACCTCAGAAACCGTAGGGTACACGACTCGTGTACTGACTTTAAAATGTTGATTGTGTCTTAGGATGCCATATTTTCAAGGCAAGATAACTGATAACAGTATCATTCCCCCTAGTTAATGTTCTAATGTTAGCATTTAGTAATAATATAGTACTAACTATTAGATATGTTAGCTTGTGTAGGAGTTTGTTGTCTATCATTTTCTGTTATATGTACTCCATCTTCTTGACCGGCCATAGTACCGCTACTACTACCATCCCCATCATCACGATCCTGCGTCATATGAATACGCTCTTGATCTAAATACAAACACAATTCCTTTAGTTCCATATTCTGTGAAATCAATTCCTCCTGTTTTTGTTCAAGTTCTTTCAGCTTATCTTGATAGACAGCTACTTCGCTTCTCATTACACTGGCAGTGTAGCGACCAAATCTCTGCCATTCTCTGGCTAGTTTCCTTCCTCTCTGCCTGTCATCATCAAGAAAACAACACAGATCGCGTAATTCTTGACACTCTTCTTGAACTTTCTGATTATTTTCTTTCAAACCGCGAATTTCCATCAGGTAAATTTGCATTTTACGAGTGACCTCTTTAACCATGTGACCTTGTTCCCCCATCAAAACTTTATAATCATTTTCAACACGTCTTATTATTCTAGTTAAATCATCTACCCCCTTTCTTCTTAAGTCATCATCTGTTAATTTGGCCAAGGCACTGATAGATGAACTAGGCTGCATGGGTTTGAAAGAGGGCGGCCTTGATGAACTAGTTGAATGGCTTCCAACACTGTTTGGTGTTGATGGAGTGCTCACACGTTGATTTTCCCACTCCATCTTCTTATATTTTAGATCAAGCAAACCTTTGAATTAAATGTTAAACACTAGTTGTATACTTAGTGACAGCAACATATGGCGTCAGTCCACACGAAAATGAAGTTATTCAGCTACAATGATAGCAATGTCAAATATTGTCAATAAACGTGAACTTTCGTTGTTCGTGAGAATTCGGATTACGACCAGTTCAAAACAAACCTTTTCAACACGGTGAAATAGATTGGAAATCTTCTACTTTTCAACGAAATTAATCTGCCTGAAACATAAATCTGTATCGCTGTATAAATATTTTACATCGTTAAGCCACTATTTGGTGAATATTTAGGGGGAACCTCCGAAAGTTATTACAGGTAAGTTCGTCAACATGGCTGACAGGGTCAAGGTAAATTCCCACTAGGGGGCGATAATAACATCGGAATGTAAAGTTTATGGTGAGGAAGGTTAGCCAAAAATGCAAAGTGTAGACAAAAATGTTAACTTTATTTGACAACTAATCTTTTGTCGAGGTAGGTCTACGTTTGATTTATTATAGTTCACCAATGTCATTGGCGATACTTTTAATCGCTTGCAAACTACAATATTGTGAAAGATTTAATATGTGAGAAAAATTCATCAACATGAGTGATCGACACGGTCAAGCGTAACACCAGAAAGTAAGTTTATGGCGAGCTTAGTTAGACAAAAATGTCTACTGTCAGAACTAATTTTTTGTCAAAGTACATTTGATTTGTCAAAGTTGTTTGAGGGAATTGATGGTTAGCACTCACAAACTACAATGGTTCAATTTCGTTCATTATTTACAAAGATATGTGACCTGCACAATACTGGATCTTTCCGAACGGACAAATATTTTCCTTGGGTTAGGGTTCGGGTTAGGTTTATCTAAAACTATTCTGAAGGGTTAGTTTTAGAATTGTGGCTATAAACACGGAAAAATATTTGTCCGTTCGGAAAGATCCAGTATCGTGCATGTGACCTGTGATGGCACAATATTATGAGTCGCAATGAGAAAAATTTGAAAACTGATATATTGTTGTTTTCACATTTTCCAATTCAGTACCGTACCTTAAAATTGGAGTATGCTTGGTTTAATTTGGACAAGAAATGAAGCTGCCCAAGTCAGGAAAGCAAGTTCAAGATGTTGGTATATTCCAAAACAATATCACAAAGCAACCAGGCAACTTATTTGCTATTTTGTCGTTTAATAAAAACAGTTTCTATGACAGTTTTACAATTTAGAACAAGAATAGTCCATACTTCAATAATCCATGTTTTGTATATTATAACTTTTATGAGGGTAATTTCTGTTAATCTCATCGATTAATTAGCACCTTTAATTAGTGGTCAAGAGATGAAAATTGTTTATTGGGTTATCATGTTTAGTTTATTGGGTAATCAAGTTTATTTAATTTCTTGATCAACAAAGCAGCCACCACGTCAATACCTGTGTTCTGCTAACTTCATCACACAGCTAAACGATGGTTTTCCGTGTACTTGGTTATTTTCAGAATCTGAATCACGGATAGAATGATAGAAATTTCCATCGTAAGAAATGCCGCTCCCCTTTTGGTATAGTGAAACAAACGGCGGAGAATTTTATCACGCGAGAATCATCGCTTTTCTAGTTGTTTTGAAACAATAATATCCAATTAGGCATACTTGTAATTTTATATTCCGTTAGCCACGGTAAACTAAATTCAAATATCAATATATATTTATGATTTTTAAAGACGAAACGCCACATGGATTAATAATTCGGGGTAAATAATGACTTGTTTCCTAATAAATATTCAATCAACCGTTTTGATTTACTTTATGGCCGTGCCATTCAGTGGTCGTTTCGGCGGAAGGTTATGTCTGTTTTGACAAAAATTTTGGGACGCTTTGGTTTTAGATCTTTCCTTCTATAACCCCTATTAAGAAACTGGCGCTTTCTTTATGTGTAGCTGAAATCTATTAATGTTCAATAATAGATCTGAGTGCATTTTAGCATTTATTATAAGCAGTGGGAAAGTTGATATTTTTTAAATATGCAAATGACACATTAGGCCATAACTGTCTAAGGAGTAACTTTAATGGGGCAATAATTTTGAAAGAGTTACCTCAAAGAATCATGGAAATACCCGCGGCCTATCATATTCCCATTGCCCTATAATGACAGCAGTGTGTGTTCTTTTCCTACTGATTTAACTTGTTCCAAGGAAATTCAGCAATACTTAAAACCAATATATGTACATTCATGCCACGTAGATCAACCCTCGCCACTGGTTGGCTCCCAGATTTAGTTGAACAGGAAATCAGTAAACGGCTGTGATTATCGACTGAATGTTATAGCTGGTACCCAATTTTCTTTGATTTTGGTTTCGATTTTAAGAATATTCGAAGCTTTCAACTATTTATGATCACGATTCCGTATTTAGTCCAGTATTAAAATTGTCAGGGCGTGTTGGTTTTGTCGGACTCTTTCGCGTTGAAGAATACGTAGCATTCGACGAAGACTGCAAGTTTGTAGAGACGAGGGAATATAATAACACTACTGAACACCGTATTCATATTTTATTGAAGGTACATGTATATCTGAAAAAAGATAACAACCAATTATGTGTGTAGGATAAAGGACGAGACTGAGGATATGCTGTGGAAGAAAGACTGACGAAAACCACCCGAGAAAAAGAAAAACCAAGGCCAGTAGGCCGTGGTTTTTCTGTCGAGGATTTTTTTCTGAAGTCTTTCTTTCACAGTATAACTGAAGTTGCAGACTTTATTTTGCTTTTAAACTGTCTATTTTTACGTGTATAAAAATGAGAAAATCTCAGAATTTCCGTAAGAAAAAGCTTATATCATGTTTTCTTGTATAAAATAATTTACTCTGGAAGAATAACTCGTTACAGGTTCAAAGAAAAACTGCCAGAAGAATAACCCCAAATTCACCACATGCATATATATACACAGACTTGCAGACCGCAAGTTATTCCGGGCATACAATATACCCCAAAGATAAGAGATTTACCGTTACAGGTTTATATGAAAATAAATACTCGCTGTATGCAATCATGCAGTCTGTGTTAAATCAAATGTCCATTATAACAACAATAATATTGACCTCTCACTACGACACTGTCATGTACCTATACAAGGTCTGGAATCGGAAGTAAAGGAGACCGACTGACTAAAATGTTTCTAGCAAACAAATATCAGCTTTACACCTGTTTTACCAGTCAGTACACAGAGTTGTAGTATTTGTGTTTCAGGGGCAACAATACTAGTAGCATTTTTAAAGTCTTTATTTAGATTCTTTGATCTGTTTATTTTCATTTGAAAAATTGGTAGCTATATATACAACGATCTGTCAAATTTATTTTCAAACATTGAAATAGATATACAAATTTATACTAATAGTTTAAACATCACACATTTGAAGAAATGCATGAAGTAAGTGAGAAAACAGAGAATTGTACGAAAAGCGGACCTGGTCAATGTGTTCCCTTTCATCCGTTATATAACACAAAAATGTTTCAGTGGTAAAAAAACTAAAGCCGGCACATGTATTCAAATAAACGTATACTTTTGGCAAATTAGAAACAGTGATGGCATATAATCAAAAATAATATGTATTAAACCAACAAGTTTATTAGTTACAATATATGGGTTATCTAGTTACCCACTACAATATTTTGCCATTTAGTTTTTAAAAAAATGTCTCTCGGTCACTATGCTAATAATTTTTCAATTGTTGTTCTTTCTGGAACTGGATCTTTTTGTTTTTCTTTTGTTTTTTGCTTGAGATGATGGCGTTGGGCTAGGTAATATTAAATCGTCCTCTATATCTCGACCAATAATACTCTCTGTTGTAGAGCTATTTATGTCGACTGTACATGATTTGTTTAATTCACCACCGGACATGTTATGATCTTCCATGGCTAATAAATCTCTGGAAAAAAAAATACCAGAGGAATAAAAATTAAGATCGAAACGAACCACTTATGCACACTATAAAGTCAACTAATTGCAAATTTTGTGTTGCTTGGCACCTGACGTAATTTGAAAGGGTTTAAAGTTTTAACAAACAGTAACTAAATGGAAAATTATGGGTACGTATCAATTACAATGGGTTTCTTCATGGGACTAGCGGAACAATCTCAGCAAATCTGTCCTGTCGACATTTAAACGTTAAAACTTTGCAGAAGTGGATGGGCCATGACACTGCTTCTTGTGGTTATCTAAACAATCCAACAAGTTCGTAAATATAGTTAAGCGCCTCTGAATTCAGCAATATACCCTTTATATACATTGAATATTGGCTATGTAAAGTCTGTATTAGGACTCGTTCGCGATAAAGAATATATTATAATATGCATACTTTTACTAAAACATACTTACTTTAATATAAATTTATGATTTCTAGTTTGTGCTGTCTTCTGTTTTAGAGTCCTAAAGATATCGTCGCTACACCTTTCTGACATCTTAAAATAGACGATAAACACAAAATTAACCAAAATGTTCCATTTGTAAAACCAGAGGCATAACTTACTGGTTGCTGTAATGCCAAGCCAATCCACAACCATAATCCTAGTTATAACTCCAAATAATATAGGCCTATCTTTCTTGCACAACCGTGACCCTCGTTTATCAAGCCCGGGGAACGTTTTGATTTTGACACCAACCTCGGCATTCTCGATAATTTTGTTTACTTCAAGACATCGTACTATACAGACTATATTTATGGATTTCATGGGCACCAAAATTGAAATAATTGCGCCTTTTTTCCTGAATATTCGCAACCACGCCAATGCATGCACCGTAAATATCCACGTCTGAGCTGAACTTATTATTTTTAATAGAAGATTCATAGTCGCCCAATCATTTACAGATTGACAAGGGTCATACAAGCTTCAACAACATTTGGTGGTAACAAAAAATAAATGTTTACCTCAATCATATACAACAAATCTTCCACGCGCATCATAGAATTGACACTGATGACGTCATCAAATATATCTCTGATTCGAACACCAGTATCCACTAGTATTCTTGCCAGTTCTTCTAGTTCACATTTAGACAGTTCTCTTGAACTTTTTCTCTTGCACGGTTCATAAGAATATCTGATATCAATATCGTTGTCTGTTTTTATGTTTTCTGCTGTTGTTATAAATTCATCATCAATAACAACATTCTGTAAACATAGGAACATAATTTTAAAGGCATATTTTCTTGTGCGTTTTTCTAAACCAATCAGCTAGACAATAAGGGGCGCTATCTATTTGCAACGCGGTTAATAATTGGGTTGCAATTCGGATTTCTAGTTTCGGGATGTTTTAGTCTCACGCGATAGTCATAATTCTACCCAATCTGTTTCACAGAGAATTACTTACGAATTATCGCTGTAACAGATGACTGTCCACAACACGTACGTTGACTGTACGCGGCGTAAGTCATTGGCTCAACGGCTTGTGCAATGTTTACTTAACACCTAACTGCTTCGGGCAAAATGATGCATTTTACTCATTTTAATACCCATTTAAACTAAAAAGGAAATATTTTTTAACTACAAATACTTCAAACGTCTTTATTTATTTTTCTTTTACCTCAAAAAAATGTTGTTTGAGAATTTAATTTGTCGGAGTAAAAAAAATAATATGCCGTACTCATTAAGCCTCGTCGATGTCATGCTTATCAGTGATTGTAGCGGCCAAGCGAATATTCACTGCGGGATCAGTTTGAATTCTACCGTGTATCAATCTATTATTACTTTTAAACACAGGCGTCAGTGACGTGGAAAATATTTCAACAATAATATTAAGTCATGACTAAGTAAAATTACTAAAGACTGATTACGTCCATGTTCGTAAGCGAGATTATCAAATAGCTGGTCTAATTCCGATTTCTAACTCAGGGGCAAATAACTCGTCTGAAACCGATTCTCTTTCGGATCGAAGTTTTATGTAGTGGAGGCCATTGAGAGTATTAAAAAAAACGAAACGAAATATTGATCTGTATTTCAATCAGATTGGATTATTGCATTGACGAAGAGAGTTATCGTCACAAACCCTAGCCCGGCCCCTCACAGTATGTTGTTTACGTTTTATGAAAACTGCCTATACATAATCTTACCTGTAAGTCAAGATAAACTAATTGACAGCAGTTATTAACAGTATTAAGAATACGTTTAGCACCTTCTGCTGTTAAGGGATTTCCTGATAGCTGAAATACAAGCACAGAGGACTTTAAGCAATGTATTAATTTTGATTTAAGCTACCAATAAACAAATGCAGAGGACGATATATAGCAATTTTTGAACAACTAATACAAAAATAAGATAGATCGCCAGGCAATAAAGCATACCCTCGCATACACCCGAAACAAATCGAACTGGACTAATGAAGACGGGCATGTGGCATACTGTGTGCTATAAGGGATATATTGTCCGGTCAGCGGAACTGTGGGCTATTCTTATATCGAATTCCAACTGTCAGTGGATCTTTTAGTGCACGCAACACAAGGTAGAAAGTTGTCCTCCGTCGTGCATCACTGACAAGGGGGGTGGCTCCGGAAAATCTGGATGGACTTTCTCGGCCAAAGCAAGAATTGATCACCCGAGCCAGCGCCCTACCCACTTAGCCACCGTGATCTACCGAAATAAATCAGTCTGAAGATGGTTTAGCTGCTGGATCACGTGTGTCCGTGTCAAACAATAAGCTATCATACAACTATTAGTATAAGGGGTCGGTATGTTGAGTTGTATGAACCCTTAACACAATTAACACATTCCAGAATAAAAAGGACGCAATCTTACGTTCAGTTTCTGCAGTGTTGACTTCTTTAATACATCTGCGATCAGTTTAGCACCTTCGGCTCCAATTCTGTTGGAGCATAAATCTAGTTCTATAATACTGGTGTTGTGTAAACATTCTACTAAAGCTTGTGTACCGGCTTTACTAAAACCATTCATACCAACTCTTAATATCTTCAATTGTTCATTGTTCTGTTCATTAAGATTAAAAATTGTAATTTATATTAAAGTGGCATTATCATCAAGAAAACAATTAATATCATTTCATGTTCACAATAACCCAAGACTCGTTCTATTATTTGTCCTAAACAGGATATCGTATTCTACAGAAGCGCCAGTTCAACATACGGTACTTGAATACCACTGAAATGTTTATATGTCAACAATTCGTAAAAATGAAATTCAAAAAGCCTGTATCTCAGTAATTGTTTGGACGAATTTAAATCGAAAAACTTGTCCTGCCACAATTAATACATCCACCAACTGCAAAGTGATCCACGTTAGTTCTAAAACTTTGTAATCAAATCCTGATGAGTACATGCATGACAAAACCAACAGAGTTTAACAAAAATACTTAAAATAGAAACGTAATAACTGCGATTTGCATACGAATTCCAAGATTCCAACATTTTGAATTTCGACAGGGTCCTACCTTCTGGTCTACTGAACAACCGTTACAAAAACAATATTACACTTAGTTTGACATAGCATACCTTAACTCCCCTTGCTATAGCCAAAGCTCCCGGTAACTGTATGTGATTCCAGCCAACATCTAATAATTCTAACGTAACATTATTCCCTTAAGGGGGACCTGTAGGCGAAAAAATCTTTTCTTTAATAATGGGCCGATTTTGATGAAACTTTCTGTGTTTGATCAACAGATAATGCAATACATAAAACAAGTGTCAATTTATATACTAGGTTACTGGTTGCCATGGTAACGATTTTTTTTTAAAAAAAAATGGTGTAAATCGTAGGTACGCCAGATCTCAGAAACTAATGACCCAAATAACACCAAATTTTCAGAATATATTAACATTAAACCATTCTAGGTAATAACAGAGAGATATTTGAGTTTCCATAAAAAAAAAAAAAATTGTTTTCAAAAATTCTGAAAAGCCACGAAAATATTTGTGAACTTGCTAACAAGAACAATTATTTCTCGAAAACTAAAATAAAATTAAACTAAAGGGCTCTGTAATTACCATCTAGAATTAGCATAGATCATGCATGCCAAAAATTGTAGCAATGTCTCTGTAAACTACTGAGATCTAATGTACCAAACATTGGTACCGTTCCAAAAATTCAATTGTGAGAAAAACGCGATTAAAAATTGGCTTCATTTGAATTTTAACTTCTTACACTATGATGCTAACCTGACTATAATTAAAATGAATCAGCATAGTAGGTTGTTCCTTCATTGAGCTCTAAAGCATCTCAAATTCAGGGTCTTTATGTTTTTATATGCCTACATTGTAGCCTATGTTGTCGTTAGCCTGTCATGACTGACGTCAACCCATGACTTCTGGCGGTCGGTCCATCTGTTATACCTTATTGAGCAATAGCATTATAAGTTATTATCTGATTGACTTCAAATTTATACACAGTGTTTATAATTATAAGACAAAGTCAATTATTGATTTTCAAGGATTTACAATAATTATTGCCTGAGTTATTGACCTTGAATGCTTTGAAAAATTTTATGGACGCTCCCAAGAGACTAAGTGATAATTCGATTGATTTGAAATTTAGACAGTTATATCAATGGAACGAAAAAGCCAACAGATTTTCAATGATTTTAGATAATAATTCTAACAGTTACAACATCTTTTTAGGCCTATCAATACATTTTTTGTACAATAATAAATGTCTGTAATGTGCTAGAATCCACTATGTGAACTATCTTTTTTAAAAGTCTTACTTCTTTTGTTGAGTTATAATTTGATCATTATTTTGCACTAAGTTTCAATATATATAATAAAGTTTCATTATATTACATTATATTACAATATTGATCACTAGGCCTATATTTTTGTATTATTATTTTATTCTGAATGAAACTAATTGTTTTCTTGTAGTTGTTCACAGTTTTTGTCAAAAAAGATTTTTTTCTTTATTATATTTTTAAAATACTAAAAGAAGTACAAATAAATTCTATAGTAATTCGTAGTAAAATAGCAGACGAATTGCCGTAATAAATAATAGTCACGGTCATCATACATTATACTTTTAATTATAAAATAGTACTGGTATAATCACGAATATGCCATATATGGAAACTTTCGGCGGAAGTAGAGTAACGGAGATTATCGAAGGCAGCCTCGTTTTGAAAACAAAGAAAGTGCGCATGCGCGAAAATACCTTGACCCTACTTACGTATGCAAAAATCCAAATAGGGTTATTTTCGTCACTTCATTGGTCGTTTTTTTACGGCATTTGCCGACTAATATTTTTGTTTACAATGATAATTTTTACGACCATCATGCAGAGCGTGGCTTCCGCTTCACATCGATACGTCAAACATGGCGGTCGGAATTTTTCTTGAGCTACTAATTGACGTTAAAAATGGCTTATTTATTCGATTTTTTTGACAATGACAATCTGTTTTTTTAACAGGCCTTCGTGGTAAATACATTTTATGATAGAAAAAAATAAAAATTTAGAAAAAATGCATTCAAATATCAAAAAATAATTCACCGAGAAAGTGAAAAACAACAAAAGCTAAAAACCCAAATTTTACAGAATTTTTAATGTTTTTCGCCTATAGGTCCCCCTTAAATAAAATCAACCATTATACATATAAAACATGGCTTAAATAATTTGAATTATCTGACATCCACCATGTCTAAAGTTTTTATATTTAAAAAAAACCCTCTAAAATGTATGATATTTTGAAGTTGTTATCTGCTAATGTTAAATAATCGATTTTAGTTTTTAGGTTGGATTAAGTTATCATAATATGAAAGTATAAAACCTACCTAAAGCTTTACCTATTGCAACGGCTCCTTTATCCCCTATTTTATTATTTCCAATTTTAAACTCTTTAAGATAAATATTATGCTGAAACAGATTTTATTGTACATTGAGCAATTATGTGTATAGTTCAAGATTTGTTACCCCTTCAGGTATGTTGTCCCATTAATTAACGTATATGTAAATCACTGACGTGTCCTAACCCAACCCTAAATTCACTAAAATAATAGCATTACCTGTATAATATGAGAACAGTAAAGTCCACCCTTTTCACCTATACAATTACCTGTCAATAAAAACATAAAATGTGTTACCAGTAGAATATCTAGGACGGGATCCAAAATGTTGTTTTTATCAGACATACCCAATAATTGACTTTAAAACGTTGTTATTATCAGAGGCATTCAGTAATTAACTTTAAAATGTTGTTTTCATCAGACACACTCAAGCAATCAACCAACTTACTTGTGAAATCTCGTCGAAACGTCGTAGTGAAATAAACCATAATAATTGTTATTCCACAAAAGTATGTTTTATGATTATGTTCCAATTACTAAATGACATTCAAAGAATAAATGTTGTTTTTATCAGACGCACCCAGTAACTAACTAACTTAAAGTGCTGTTTTATCAGACGCACCCAGTAACTAACTAACTTAAAGTGCTCTGTTTTACAGACGCACAGAGAAACTAACATTAAAATGCTGTTTTATCAGATGCATCATCGAAATATCGCAAATGACGATCATAGGCTTTTAACTTCCCTCCACACCATATCAGACGAGGACAACAGGTGGAAAGTTAAGTTGTTCAATTGTTAAATAATAAAAACACAAAGAAATATTCACCAGAAATATCAACTTTGTTAAGTTTATTGTTATTCTGCATGATAGTCTTCATCAGTCTGGCACCATACGTTCCTATTCGGTTGTTGGAAAAATTCTGGAATTACAATTTTAAATCAGTGAAATACAGCAGACTATGCAAGGCTATAACTTCCATTCGTAATTTGCCCCCCCCCCCCACTTCCATATTAGACACATTAAAGGCTCCAGATAACGTTTTCTGCGTTAGCAACACCATGAAACCTCAACAATTATTTTTACCATTGGTGTCAAATATTAATATGATATTTTATCTGACAAAAGTAAAATTGATATTATAATTTTCGGTTCCAGTAATATTTGGGATTGCGATCGTTGTAATTTATGAATTGTTGTATGAGAATGTTAAATATTTTGGTGATATGGCTTTCCATAAAATACACACTAAAACGAACCCTTTCTTTAAGGACGCGGATAGTGACTTGCAACATCTTCAGAAATCAGGAGAATTTTAGCATCAACACAGAGGCGTACGAGCCCTCCCCCCCCCCCCAACTTTCGGGCAAGCCGACTTTTCGGGCAGACAGGTAAGGTGAGAAAAAAAATGATTTCATCTACATGTACTTGGCAAAATAAAGTGCCCGAAAACTAATAAAACACTAATTTTACACTGATTGGATGGTTGGAATTCGGAGTGGGATTTCGGTTACAAAATCATTGGATACTTTTGGAGTTACTTACGCGGGTTAGAATAGCAGAAAACGCATTTGCGGTGGTTAAATTTTCTCCGGGAGGGTGAGGCTCCCATACCCCGCGACAATTGATTGGTTGTTTGGAATTCGGGTCAGCAGGTAGGCTGTATTGGACCAAATTGAAGCTGCTTTATTCACAGGCTGGAATAGCAGGAAGGCACGTTTGCGGCAGTTAAATTTTCAAACATTTTCTCGTCTTCGTGGACTGTAAACGATTCATTGAAATTCGAGTCCGCCACCTTAATTCAGCTACATTAGACCACATTGAAGTTGCTTTGTTCACCGGTTGAAATAGCAGGAAAACGTCAAATATTCCAAAATTTTCTTTAGGGGTGGGGGGGGTCTAATTTTTTCTGGCAATTCAGGTTCTGCCCCTCCCCCACCTAACTGTCATCGAGCCCGTACGCCTATGCATCAACATAATGTGTTTCGATATCAGGAGAATTTTAACATCAACATGTGTTTCGACGATTAAGTGTTTCACACTTGCATGTTTTAATTGTGTAAATAAAAACACGTTTGTTGGTTTTTCTCATCTCTCCGAGAGACAAAATGAATATCCTGCCTGAAAGATTCAGACAATTCAAGAAACCGCCATAGCAATCAAAATCTTACCACTTCTGTTATTGTTTTATTATAAAGAAGGAGTTCGGCTAGAGACAACATGGCCGCTGGTCCTATACCATTATCAGATAAATCTAACTTAGATATTAGATCTTGTGACTGAAAGAAAAGAAAAGTGAGATTATTTTGTTGCCCACGAAAATTTAATGACAGACCTGTTTTAAATCCAATTGTATTCCGGGAGATTTGATATTTTAGCGACAAAAGTCAATGATGCAGGCTATTGTTACCTTGAGTTAAGATTAATTTGGATAATTATCAGAACGTTATACTTTGTGATGGCACTATTTTTGTTATTCTATATTGCTTATATTTGTCGTCTGTATGTATTCTCATCTTCCTAAGGTTTATATTTGTCGTGTATTATTCTTACCCGGATTAAACTAGCCATGGCAGTGGCATCTCCATAATTTAAATATCTATATTTCATACTCAGTTCTTCTGTCTTGCCGTGACGTAAGAAGAAGTTATTTGGCACTACTTTCAGTTGCTGACAAAGCTGACCGTATTTATATTCGTGTTCATGTCGATGCCGTCCCTTCTCTTGTCGTATCAATTCAGTACCTGCAGGAGAGAAATCGAATTTTTAAGTTTAAATATTACATAATTGAACTTCTTGGACACATCATACACGAGAGGCTAGCTGTATGACCAAAGTAAAAATAAATGTACACATGAATGTTATTCAACGAATAATTACGGAATATTTTAACCTTTACTACAATCTGTAGAGGACAAATTAGCCCTTTTTAGTATGTCTCTGACAGTATATGGGGCAAGGAGGTGGGTGTCTGTGTGTGGATATGTGGGGTGGTGAAGAGTACCCCTTGGTCCTGTTCGTGTTTCTATATAAAGGCACAGTGGAGTCAGACGAGTCTGTAGATGGTATGCCACGGATCTTGAAATTCTACAGGTGGGTGTCGTGTACGCGGTTGAAACTATTTTCAAGTAATCTAATAAAATCCATATTGTGTTGGCGTGACATACAGTGAAGTAACATTCTAACACATAAATACCTATTCATCTCCAGGTTGGTGCAGAAAAGTCACATTTCAAATATCGGTATGTTTGTTCTTTAGCTATAAGCAATTGAAATTGAACCGCGTGTTGTGTCGGCGTGACATATCTTGAAGTAACTATGCAACAAAAAATACCGATTTTCTTCTCGGTTTGGGCAGAAAAGCCCCATTTCATTTCATATCGTTATTATTAAGCAACCTTACATTCATAGTTATCAAGGTAAAGTATTATCACTCACGGCGGCAGGGATCCACATCTCTCCCTCACCATCACCCAGAAATAAATCTCTTTTAAATCCACCGGTGTTCTTCTCTAGTGAATACTTTCCACTGAGAGTCTACTTCTCACTTCCAACATTAAACCGATAACACCCAACCATTTGGTGTCGGTGTGGATTCGACATAATGAAGCAAGTGTGAGGTGTGTCATTTATCGAACCCAACCTTACAACCCAACCGATTTTTAAAAAAAATTCTATATCGTATTTATAGCCTTACCTATATCACTGTCCAAATCAGTTTCATATGGTTCATCATCAGAGGGTTCGGATATCTCCGGTGGGGACTCGGCACGTTCCGGAAAATAATTTTGAAATAATTTGCCGAATTTGCCGTCTTTCATACGCTGTCTCTTCAACTGGTAGTCTGTGAGTTCCTCGCAAGACAAGTTACTGATACTACGATCAGAATATGTTCCACAATTGGAAGATACTACAGATCCTCTTGAAGACTTCGAGTTGGCACTTCTGGAAGTCCTGATCGGCGTTATGCTGTTGGCTGAAAATGAATGACAGGATGCTCTGGAAGTGTTTCTGGTAGATGTTGAAAAGTTAGTGGCGCTGGCTGAACGTCTGCTAGTAGAAATCATGGGCAGACGACCCGATGATGCTACGTTGTGGGGCATTTTCGTAGATGTCTTTAAAAGACCAGGATCTAAAATTTTTGAAGAAAATGGAGAAAGAAGAATTGTATAAAGTATTCAATGCTCAAACCGATGGTACAAAGTCCTGGAAATTAGTAGTATGAGCATGGGGTTACGAGTTGCATAAAGACGCTGTGAGATGCGGAAGTCCATACATTCAATTCCATTATAAACTACAACCCAAGTTCCTATAGAAAAAACCGTGGAGCAGTTAATAAAAAAAGCCCTGGAAACCAGATAGCTGGACAGTATTTATAATACTGCATAAATAATCTGATGCTATGATGTGTATGCACGTTAAGCTATAGTGTCGAACAGGAAGCTAATATAGGGATTTCAAAAGTGAAATAAAATGACAGCCATATTTGGAGATACAGATGATCCATGCAGCAGCATTCTGAAGCTTATTGAGACGATAGATGATTTCAACAGAAATGCCTGCATAAAGTCTAATCTGGAGATCATGACATTGTCATTTAAACATACGTAATGAATTTTGTACAACGTTTAGGCGACAAGGTCAATAACTCTATAATGCAGTTAAAATCTTGATGATCTAAGGGTTTATTGTCACTTCTAGTCGAACTCAACAGTCGTCTTTAGGGATGAACCTAGTACACGTAAACACCATTACCGTTGTGGGGTGACAAACTAGCGCACAGTGTAACTAATTACCTTGCACCAAATGATAACTAGTGTTCACCAGATAATAAATAGGGCTCCAGGTAATAAGTAATGGCGCGTGTCATGTAAAATATGTAGAAATATTTATAGTTTCAGCTTATTAATGTAATGAATTGTGTATAGTTTCACTATAAATATAGAGTGTACTACGATTCGGTGTGATATCGTGGAGTCTACAAAAAATAAACCCTTCAAATGCTGAGTCTGATCAAGAGGCGGGGGGCATATTAGGGGTCGAATGACTCGTAAAGTAGAAATCTTATCATACATATAAGTGAACGATAAATATAATACATTTAAGACACTAGTGGCTTTAATATCATTATATTTAATTTTTTAAAAAAAACCCAACGAAATATAAATAATATGAACACAATAGAAACTGTCAAGACCCATCTAGGTACTCTTTTTAATAAAATGAATAGAGTATGACGGGTCGCTTTATTTATCTGTCGCCATATTATGACCCTCAAAATAATACTCTATTTTAAGAATTTAACATACCTTAGAAGCAAGAACTCCTACCAAATTTATATGATTTTAACATATCCAATGTGACAAATAAACTCACATAGGTTAACACGAACTATCGAAACCACACTAAAATGTATAAGGGTCCTTATAATGTAGATTAGTTAGATTATCCGTTATTAACAACAATCTTGATCGATTAAGTAATACAGTAAGATTAGCTGTAAAATACAGCTGTAGTCAAATGATTATTGATATATTGTGTTTTTTGTTACGGTCTATTTGTATCTTATACCGCGCCGAATCTGCTATGTCTTAGTTACCAATAAGATTGGTGTATATTATATACTGAGCGCCATAGAAAACGCATCACTTAGTTTCTCGTATAACAAAATGATCTTGTAAACATATCTTATTTATTTTGCTTCTTATTGTGAACAATATTCAAATGGGAACACATCAATAACAACACATTTGTACCCTTATGGATGTTTAATCTGTAATCAACGGTACAAAGTCAAAGGGGTCAAACCAAAAGTACTTATCTATGCCAATTGAAGGTAATATGGAAGATTATGCTACCTATAATTTTTAGTAATTATCTGTCGTGTCCCCGCATAGTGTTACGTTTAATAAGACCAATTAGGGTCATTGCGTGGGGAATATGTTGTTCAATACAATATCAGACTACATAACACTAAAAAAAAAAACAATTGGGAGGAGGGTTTGGGTTTTGTTCAGTCAAAACTACTTTTCAATATGTCGGCGGGTTCAAAACTACTTTTCAATATTCATGTCGGCGGGTTAGCAGTGCAAGCTTAAATGTATTTTGTAATATATCATTTTATAGGTTTGGTTGGTAACCGGGCTTTTTTTTCACAGTTCCCAATTAATCCATCTAACAAACGGTTGATCAAATAGTGGACCAAAATCGAAAATGGCGACAGAATACTCGTGAAAAGTATTCTTTCAACACCAATAGCAACATGCACGTGTGATATATCGTTGCAGGGGTTGTATGGGACGAGAACTACGGATATTATGTCATTTCCAAGCTGACTGAACTAATTTGAAGGGAGATAGCATACATAAATTCATTCATCCCGTCTTCATTAGCTACGCCGTCGCCCCGGTTCGTTAGTCTGCTCGGCAACAATTTGTTTGTGGACACTCTAGGCGTACGGGTCACAAATTTTATACGCCCACATTTTCATTTGGATATATTATGTCGTCTACAACTTGTTTGGATTATGGTCACTGAGTATATGAAAAATCGCGTTTTTTAGCTTGTGGTCCCTCTAGAGGTCACAATTTTTATCCGATTTTAAAAACCGTTTTAATGTATCACCGTTACACCCTAATGAAGGTTGAGTTCGAATTTCGCAACAAATATGGTACAGGTTGTGGACACTCTAAAGGCCACAATTTTGACCCGATTTTACCGAACGTTTAAATTTATGTTCATATTACAAAGATTTTGGTTGTCGGTAATCGCGCATATCCGAACGTAATTTCCTGGTTTATGAACCCTCATCTTTCGAACAATTGTAATTTTGGCTTGCGGTCCCTCCAGGGGTCACAACTTTTATCCGATTTTCGAAAGCGTTCGAATATATTACTGCTACACCATCTTATCGGTTGAGTTCGAATCTCGCAAAAATCTGGCTGAAACTGCCGGGCAAAAGGGTCGTCCCTTGTACGCAAATACATGTAGTGTAAAAATATGTAATACCAAGGTTGTGGACCCTCTAGAAGTAACAAATTTATTTATCTGATTTGAAATGTATGTTTATAGCCCAACGATCTTGATTCCTGTCTGTAGATATTCGCGTATATCAGACCCTAACATCCTGTGCGAAAAGTCTTTTTTTTAGCCTGTGGATCCTCTACAGGTCACACATACTCCCGCGCAGTGTTGCGTTTGATTAGAGGTAATCCAACTACACACTGCTATTATGAGTGGATATTGTTGTTTTAAATTTTGATTTGTCAGTAATCCGTCTACCAACCAATCACTAGCTGCCAATATTGGACTAAATATGTTTACATAACGTTACGTCATGACTCACGATTTTATTATGCCTAATTAACCCGTGCATAGCAGAATACTGCAGTAAAACTAATTGCGTGACAAACGAGGCTATCAAGTCGAATGAAATGTAAACAATACTGTTTGGAAACGTAAAAATCAAATATTACATAGTCGTCTTCGTCTCTCATGCAGTGACCTAAATGGGCATACATTTTTAAGGCATATTTTGGACAGCCCCGAGTGTGATTGCGGTCATTCCTTCGAAGATACTGATCATTTTCTTATACATTGCTCCTTACATTCTGATGCACGAAAAATATCTATAAATCTTTTACCATCGAATTTTATCAATACACATAATCTGTTATACGGTGTAAGCAGCAGTGATATTTCGTTAACAATTTTTGAAAGGGTCCACATGTTTTTTGACATGAGTAGAAGGTTTTAAGATCTATTTCGACCAAAATGCGAACACGAACAACTGCGTAGCCAATGTGTAAATATGTATATATGAAATGTTGATTAAGTATTCATTTTATTGTTTTGTTGTTCACTCGATTACTTCTTTTACATATCCATATTATTTTTTGTATTTAGGAGAGAGGTCAGATAGGCTATGCCTGTTCCTCAATCCCTTTCAATTTCTGAATAAAATATTGTTTAAAAAAAACAAAAACATACTTTTACCATTTTGAATACCTTAAATCACTGTCCAAAGTTTTAAGGAAGACCCAGATTAAACGAAGGACTGTCATGTTCCTGTACTAATGTGATAGCTTTCATTGAACGGAAAGAAAAGACACACTCCCGCATAAGTTCAAGAAACAGACGCTATTACAGCAATGGTCAGAGAGGGATTTCTTGGGCCATTGCTTCAGGAATATGCAGGTCACACTTCATATCCGATTTTAAAAACCATTTTAATATATCATGACCGTCCAACCACAGAGAAGGTTGATTTCGAATTTCCAGAAAATCGTATTGAAAATGGCTGCTCATTTTACCCAATTATGTAAAGGTTGTTTGTCTCAATTTTTATTCGATTTTTTTAAAACTCAAAAACTATCTTTATATGGCATAGATCTCAGTCCCTTTCGATATTCAAACCATAACTTCCTGGATTATGGACCCTGATTCTACGAAAAATCATTTTATTTAGCTTGAGAGCGTATCTTTCCTAGAAACCGCTGGTTTCGTTTACATTTCATTTCTCCACCGTTTGTTTACATTAACCGATTTACCCATAAGGGATCATGTTCATGTAATGTAACCACTGACCCCTGGAGGAGGTTTTCTAATATCAACACACTTGCTTTTGTCACCACCTTTCTTGTTTGCACAGACATCATTTTTTAAAAATAATTTAACGTACCAGTAATTTGAAATGGCACACCCCGACTATAATCGAAACTTGTATGATAATCTACTAATCCATATCCAATGTGGTTCGGTGGGGATTAAGAAGTGGTGCGAACCACTTTATGTCTAAATTCAAGCTAAGTTAATTCAAGAAAATGTAAGAAAGTAATGGGTTTTTACTCATTCCGGCCCCAATCCGCCCTGCATGTGATGCTTGTGAAAAGGAATCAGTTATGTATGCATCTAATCATGTAGGATTTATTTTTCTATCAGAAGATGACCTTGCCAGAAGTGAAATATAATGGGAACGCCAGAAGCTCAAGCCTCCGATCTGACAACAAAACAAACAAAACAAAAAACCCTTGAAGACCCTCAAAGTCTATGAAAAGCATACTCCCCACAGTGTTTCGTTTGATCAGAGCTAATTCCACTAAACACTACATGCTTTTATGGAAGCAAATTTCACGTCCAAATTTTGACTGGTCAATTGTCCAATTAACAACCAATAGCTAACTATGTAACAATTTGATTACGCTTTAAACATAGTTCAACATTGGACCAAATATGTTAACATAACGTTACATCATGACCAACGATTTATTATACCCAATTAACCAGTGCATAGCAGAATATTGCAGAAAAACTAATTGCGTGACAAACGAAGCTATCAACATTGACATAATGTAAACAATAGTGTATGGAGACGAATGACTTTCAAGGTTTTTAATATAATATATATCTTAAATCACTGTCCAAAGTTTTAGGGAAGGCCTCATATTAAACGAAGGGCTGTCAATGTTGCTGTACTTGGGATAGATTTGATTGATCGGAAAGAACAGACACACTCCACCAAAAGCTGAAATATCAGAAGCCAGTTCAGCAATGAGCAGAGAGGGATTTGTCGGGTCTTTTGCTTCACGAAAAGGACCCCTGATATATAGGTGTGGCGTCAGGGAGAGTAAGCTTACGTTTCTGCACACCTATTACTACTGTTTGTCGTGTATTTCGACACGGAGTACAGTCTATTTGTTGATAACACTGTTTTGCTACCCTTTTTTTAGGACTTCGAATTTTGTTTTCTAATGGTTTGGATTGTTCGTACTTGGTTTTATTTTATATTTACTTCTCTCAGAATTTATTTATCTAACACAATGCCTCATTTTTTTTAGAAATACATGGTCTCTATCGTTATTTTTGGCGTCAATTTTATTAAGAATTAATACGATTTCATTGACGCAAAGCATATACCCATATCATCATTATCTCGCGCCTTCAATGTCCATCCCATCACACCATCTGGCCATAAAGGACAAAGCACACGACCTTGACACTTTTCACATGAAAAGCGTTGTTTTACCAATTTTTACACTCTCCTCCCCCGCACTCCTGGTCCGCCACTGTATTTGTACACCGATAGGTCGCATTGACCAAATACATTTGGATTGTAATAACCTAAAATTATTGAGCCAAAGCGACCGAAATTTATTGGGTCAAACATGTCTGAAACAAAAAAAATTGACAGGTAGCTTTCTCTTGATGGGCTTAAAGGCGGTCCGACTAGTACATGTATGTATACTATGATAAAGATCATCTGTATTAAAGATTATTGTGAAGATCTATTTTTACATTTCTTGGATCATGCCACTTTATTTTGGGTATTACAAAGGTAGTTGTTGGTGTTGTCTTCCATATTGTAACAGTGCATATTGAAGAAATATGCACAAATATTTTATTTTAGATATTTAATTATTATGTATTGTAAAGAATGTATATTTCATAGATTATATAGTTTAATTAAATGTGTATGCGTTATTGAAGACGGTGCGGGTATAATGTAGTAAAAACATAAAGCCACCTTGACGCTTAATGGGTGTCTAAAGAATTTAACCCATCTAAAAGTAACGTTAAACGGGCGCCATTACTTGGATTGTCGTTACCTGACATATTAAACCAAGTGAGTCTATAGATCTGGCCACTTGGAATTCGTATTGAGAAATGGGCATCTTTCATAAATGGTCTTCCACCAATAAAAACGAGTTTAATCCAACACGTGGCATGTTCATAGTTGCCGCTAAATCATTAGTATCTGATTGATGAGTCGTTCCAGTACGACGGTTCAACCTACTGTATGATTTAATATAATAGTACATGTATAACTGTATAATAATGACAAACGAAATCGTAGTCTACACAACCCTTTATTAACAATGGCGGTGCATATAAATTTATATAATTTGTTTTTAGTGTAATGTACTATTGTTTTTAGTGTAATGTACTATTCTTATTAATGTTTAATTTGTTCTGTTCTGTGTAGTTCTTTTCTTTCCATTTTCTTTTAACTTTTATGTCGGAAGAGTCACACACAAAGAAAGATTTTAATGGACTGCAGTGCGCTATGAGGGAAATTTTTCCCGGACGGCGACACCACAGCCTACTCTTATATTGAATTCCATCTGTCAAGGGATCGTTTACGTGCACACCAATGTCTGCGGATTCTTTTTTCCCATGATTTTTTAATCCGCTGCGCTAGCATCATACAGCTGGACTTCATGTTTTAACAAGTTTTCATTATGACAAAGTGAGACAATGCCTTGCTTTCTCTTCTCACGGCAGCAATTTTAAAACTGTGTTTAAAAGTGACCTTTAGATATACAAGAACGTTTTATGTTTTATTGTTTTTACATATCTTCTATATATATATATTACTCATTCATATGTAAATAGCTTAATAAAATCAATTTGTCCATAATATCATACCTTACATATATTGCACGTTAAATTTGTTAAAAAAAAAACCCACTATCTGCACTTAATAAATTACTAGGGAACGAAAAATATTGGACTTCTCTTCTATTTCTAGATGATAAACTAAATGCACTAATACAATATCACATGCTGTTTTAACCGGTACGACTAATAGGTCCTATGACTAATGGAGGGCACCATATGGGTCCACCCTATTGTTTGTTTTAATCCATTAAAGGGGAATATATTAGGTAAGATTACATCAAGAGATGTCGTTTAAAAATAGATAACGAAAAGGGAATATGTTGAAAATGTCAGTCAAATTACTTCACTCTGAGCCTAGATATATCGGCGATACAATAACACTGTATCCTAGATTGTCATTGCTATTGTTGTTACGATAATAAACAAAGTCTCGATAATCCCCATGTTTACGTTTATTTCATCAACCGCAAAATCTACTAAATAAAAAAATCCGACGGCATCATTACGGTCACTAAAACGACTTGAGCACAACAAAATCCAAGTGTGTACTTTTATTTATCTATTAACTTTAACTTTAGGGGCTTGTGTACAACATTTTGTAAATTGGTTACACTCCCACGCTTGGATAATTTTGTTTACTTATCCCACTTTCTATCTAATTATAACTGTCGGAGGTGGGGGGTATATGACTTTTTCTAATATTTCTAAATTTGCGACACTCTTCCGCTTGGATAATTTTGTCTTCTTACCCCAGAGTTTTTATTCTCTTAATATTCAACTGACAAGTAAGTTTTAGATATATTAGTGCACTGGTTTTTCTATCCTTGCGAACATAACTTTTGATAAACATCTGGTAGAGAGGCATCCGACTAAGTATATACTCTTCAAAAAAAGAAACGCACAACCCATTTTTCATCATTTTGTTATTTGAACCAGGTCTTTGTTTCGGTAAATCTTACTTGTTTTTAATGCTATTATGTAAGGATAAAAGAAATTCATTATTGATTTTAAAGGCAGGGTCACTAATTGTGACTGGTCATCCTCTTTGTCGAAATTTTTTATCACTTGATTGCACCAAAAAACATGAATTTAACAACTTCGCGAGCTTTTCTCATGGAACCTAAATCTAAGGTCTTTAAAATCCCGGGATTCTCGGTTTCCAAATCAGTTGCACACGTAAACTGTCAAAGACCCAAGTGATGCCACATCCGAACAAAGACCAACGCAACAACGCTATTAGTGGATTACAAGCAGGTGACTCCAAGACAGATGTAGCCAGGCTGCTGAATGTTTCCCTTAGTTCCATTTCTCGCCTTTGGGATAGGTACCGACAGCGAAGTTCAACAAGTGAACGCCCAAGCTCAGGCCAAACAAGTGTGGTCACATTTGTCCTGGGTCGTCACTTCCGGTTACGTCATTGGCGTAAATGGTTTTCAACAGCGACTTCTACTGCAGCAGCAATTCCCAGACGGCGTAGAATCTCGTACCAGACAGTAGCCAAACGCCTACGTGAAACCGAATAACGAGGCAGACGTCCCCGTTAGACGTCTCCACACACCTTGACGGCCATCAACGTGATAAAGATGAAAGCGACTTTCATCACTGAAGAGCACACTTTGCCAGTCTACTCTTCTCCATGTCTGGTGTCCTTGAGCCCATATCAAACGCCACTGACGGTGATGATCCCTGAGGATAGCTCCAACATAAGGTCGTCCTGCACGGAGTCCTACTTCTCTTAGACGACGTCTTACGGTGTTGGCACTTACTGATCCATGTCTTTCGACGACTCCTGCACCCGTTCCGCTGGGCGGAATGAGTGACCCGGGTGTAGCGGTCCTAAGTTTGGGTTGTAACGCGTTGTGCCGTTGTGGACCAGGACGACGACGGTCACGTGTTGATCCAGTAACTCGAACACGTTCCACCAACCTTACAATAGTGGATGATGACAATAGAAGTGCCTGGCAAAAGCACGTGTAAACATGCCTGCCTGGACATTCCCATGGCTTCATTCCGTTGATTTTCAGTAAGTCTCGGCATCTCTAGCTCGATTCCTTCACACGTTCAACAACAAATTGCGACAGATTGACGTTGCACTGTACATTAAGTTGAAAACATGCTTTTAAAGGGCTCACACACAATGCCGCACGTGAATATTGGGTTTTTCATGTGCATCTTGTGCATTTTTTTGTGCGCACAGGCCGATATTATTTGCGTTTGGGAGCATTGTGTGAAACAATAGTTCATAGTATTGCATAATATTATACATACAAATCTACCTAGTAATAAAATATTTGGGAAAAAAATTGATGCGTTTTCCATGGCGCTCAGTATATATCATGGAGAGCTGCCAGATCCTATTTTGTTTCGGTTTTTTTTTTTGTAGTTAAAAATTTCGTTTTACTTGTCTTTAATACTACACTAGGATCTGCAAGAATTGTTATATAACCTGCGTTCTGGTTGATATGAAGGATTAGCCAATGAAACGGTCTGTTGCGGCGAGTTCTTGGCGTGCGGAACTGTGGGTATCCCATTTGATTTGAAACATCAACGCTGACTGGATAATCAAATGTCAACGGCCTTAGTGATAAAAGCCGCTCGTATGACGCCTGACGCGACCCCACTATAACCGGAAAGATATTCATGTAGTGGAGGCCATCGAAAGTGTAAAATAAAGAAATGAAGTATAGATCAGTATCTTAATCAGATTGGGTTAGATATGGAATAAGGAGACATATCAGACAATCTCTCTTGTCACGTGACCATAACTCCGCAAGGCTTGCATAGTGCAGTGCACGTCTTTATTGGAATTCAAAAAGACTAATGCAGGCCCCCCGTTTTCCATTAGCCCAGGTTAGGTGCAAAAGAGTAGGACGTTAATCCCCATTTCATTTCATTTCTAAAGCAGGTCCAGATCCAACGTCTCATTAAGCCAGCATGGAAGAGAGTTCCAGAAGTGATCCAGGTTGGCACAGGCTACATCATATATTGACTTTATATGGACAACTTGAACATGAAAAAAAAGCTAAATTGTAGGATTTCTTATTGACCTGTAACAACCATAGTTGTTTGGACTTGATTTCTTCCATTTTCAGCCTCTATTTTTGAACAGGACATTATTACCCATGGGGCGCCTACGAACAAAAATTAAAGGGTGACGATCACTAACTGACAACATGTATGTCCGAGTGGCGTAAGGAGTGATTTGAGATTATGCGATTTGAGGGAAAATTTTGATAGATAAATAGTGTAAATATGTCACCAATTCACACAGTTTGTACTCCCAGGACGGCATCTTTAAGAATATTAAAGTGATTTATGCATGTAGATTGAAAAGATGTATGGGCCTACTTGAGCCAGACAATACAGTTCAGACGATCAGTTAATTTCCTAGAAACCAGGCACGGGAAACTCTTAGCGGTTTATCGGGGTAATACCCAAAATTATTTTTCATCAAAAAGTAATATGAAGCTTTGTAGACCACAACCCAGGGGTTGTTTGTATATTCTATAAGACAAGGAAGTTGAAAATTCGGCGAAGCTGATTGGGCTATCACTTGCCGAACAGTTGCATAAAAAGGCAAACGTTAACAAATTCTGACACTTTGCATCTGAGTGGAAAGTAGCCTACATCGGTACAAAAAATATTACTGAAACTTCAGACTTAAGAACTGCGAGAATATTTAAGATGTCACCACCAACAGTCGAGCTTCAAGGCAAAGACTCAGGGTCTGATATTAAGGTAAAAGGTGTCTTTATAAAAGTTTGTTCGTCTGCTTTTGCAATATATCATACGCTTCAGATAACATTTGTTTCTTTACTTTAAAAAAGAATATATATTACTTACAGCCAAGTGCAAATATTTTAAAACTTAACTCACATGATGGACTAAGAAATCACCGTTGAAAATTTTATTTTATTTCGGATTTGATCTGTGTAAATATATAATATTGATCTTTGAAAACTTGTCTTTATAATTCGGTTTCGGTGGAAAATGTTTTCGACTTACAGGTGGTGTTCCCTCCATCATATCCTGTTGTTGAACAACCTGGTGCCAAAAAAAGCAAGAACAAAAAGTATTGTTTAATTGCTGCATCAGTTATCAGCGCTGCTGTGGTTATAACTCTTGGTGCGATTGGCTCTGTAGCACTCTATCAACATATGAACAGACCACAGGTACAGCCTTTTATATGCCTATCAATTTCGCTTGATCTCCACTAGCCTGGGCATTTTGGATTCAGAAAAGCAAATCCCTCGGACAAAAGAAAACCCGAACGTCTTATACATTCAAAGTAATCTGCTGACTGAAATCTTGAAAACGGAGGTTCACTATATTTCCAATGTCTTTACCAATAACATCTGGTTTACGTATATCACAAGTGTACCATACATTATAAAATAACCACTCGTGGTATTACCTTTTGCCAATATTACAATATTAAGTCATGGCGAAAAACTTACACCATTTCGTTACTTGTTTTAGCATACATGTACTTCTGCTTGTTATGGCATTGAAGCATGAAGACGAAAAACGTCACTTATTCCCAGGCCAGGAACTGGGCTTTATGCGCTGCTCATCTTGTTGGCGTTGTTTTCTTCTTGGGGGAGACCCTCTTCGACAAAGTCTACGGCTAATTCAACTACAATCGGCATGAAACTTGTTCTGACGGACTTCAACGTTACACTTGTAAGGTGGTGGCGACTGCGCCATGATCGGTTAGTGGTTCACGTGGGCTCACACTTGTTTATATTTACAATTTATGTGAATTTTAAAAAGCTAATTTGACGATATTAACTATTTAAGGAGTTTAACACTGAAACTAATCATAATGGACAAAAAGTTCCAGAACATGCCCGGGTAGATTATGAGAACAATCTGATCTATGTTAATAATTCAAGATATGGTGAAGTGTTGGCTGGTAATAACCTGCATGATTATAATAGGGTACGTATGTATTAATTCTTATTCAGTTTTTAATATCTTTTTTCGCCAGTCCTAAAGAAATGCAAGCATGTTTCTCTACACCAAACCGTACACTTATGTATTAAAACAAAAAATCCTGCTCGAGGGGGAAACAAAGCACCTCCGATTTATTCAGGACTGGAAGCAAAATGTCATTATAGTAATAAAGCTTGCTGCAATACACGGAATGAACGCTAACTACCCGCCCAAGTTTGTCACTCGCGTTCCAGATAATGCGGTTTAACTGTACTATAACGTGTTGATGAAAATGTTTCTGCTCCAATATTGAATCCAAGTTAACCATGACTAATTTTTATACATGTATGTGCATTGTTTACAGAAATTGACGGTGTTTAAAGATGTAGCGAACAAAGCTTGTTATCTAGATACTTTGGATGGTAGTCTGTATGAAGGCGTTGAATCGTTGAATAAAAAGGTAAAATTTAATCTTTTGTCTCGTTGTTATATTTACTAATTTTTTTATGTGAATTTGAATCATGTATAAAACAAATTGGTAATTGCAGTCTAACACGTCTAATGGACCTGTTCAGCGCCCAAGAAATCGACTCGTCACATGCGGAGATGTCATATATAAACTGGGGGGGGGGGGGGTACCAAGGTTTTCGAAACGGAAAGAATAGCACCCCACACCCCGTTTAGCGCGATTTGTTCCATGAACCAGATTTCAGCTCAATCTCGAAACCAGAAAAATTTTTGAAGAAATTTCTCTGGTGAATGGGGGTAGCCATTTTCCCGGAAAATGACATGTAATTCCTACGCGCGAAATTTCTCGTTTCTGATTTTACGTGCCTAGATGAAAGAATCACTTAAAAATATACCCACGCGTAGAAAAATAGATCTTTACAAAAACTTGAATTTGTTCGTTTAGGGTCCATTTATGTCAGTGAGTTGACTTTAACTCAAGGATCATTTTACAACAAATGAAACGACGATCCGACCTCTAGTTTTCGAGAAATCGACCCAAAAAGATTGACCAATCAGAGGTCAGAATGGGCGGGGCTTAGGTTTGGAAAAAATGGACGGTCTAATGTGCCAGAAGCCTTCGGATCCGCGGCTGCCTCTGGGAACGAGATTGATTTCAGCAATAGAGATGTATTGGCTTTACATGCATTTCCTGATATTTATGAGTTTTCAGTGAAAGGATTATGGTATATATTCGCATGTGAATTACCAATGATACAGCTTCTAATATAGTGTAATATTTTCGCCAAAACAAGACTTTTATTGTGAAATAATTGACGTTTTTAGTAAAAACAATAACAAGCTGTAAAAGAGCTCAGGTGAGCATAGTTAACCAAGTGGACTAACTAAATAAACAAGCTATCGCTAGACTGGTTAAACACATTTTGTACTGTCTTTAAAAATGCCTAAAAACCAAAGAAAGCGTACTAAAATGGATGATAGTGCTAGTACAAGCAGTATTTCTGATTTTCTTGATAAAATAGTGAAAGATGATGAGTCACTAAGGACACTAATACGTGAAATCTACAGAAGAGACGAAATCATGAGCCAGCTTGTAAAACCAGAGACAATTGAATTGATGACAAATAGAATAATAGAGTTAGAGAATGAGGTGGATGAATTGCAACAGTATTCCAGAAGAACATGTCTAAAGTTTAGTGGAATAAAAGAAACGCCAAACGAAGATACAGATAAGTTGATTTTAGACTTAGTAAACACACATATTCTTCCAGAGGGTGACGAAAGGTTGAACCTATCTCACATTGGTCGGTCACATAGAGTTGGTCGAAACAATGATGGTTATGACAGGGATATAATTGTGAGATTTATAAGCTATAGAAACAGAGCCGCTATATTTAAAAACAAAAAGAATTTGAAGGGATACAATATAAGTAATAAAACTAAGATATATGTCAATGAAGCACTAACTAGAAAGCGGGCGTTACTTTACAAGCAGACACGATCGCTATTTAAGGCTAGTTTGATAAAGAACTGTTGGACTTTTGATGGGCGAATTTATGTCAGAAATCTGGAAGACAACAAGAACTTCTTGATAAGATCTGAAGATGATCTAAAGGTGTTTATCCCATCAGGCCAACGGGCACCTAGACCTATTCCCAAATCGCAACCTAGGGATCCTAGACGCAGTTCATATATATTTGGCGACCTAGCAACTATAAATGGTGCGCAGACTTCATCAAATATAGACACATTGGGCAGTACAGTTCGACAACAATCTATAGTTGAATTTGGGGTGGTAACATCTACACCTAAACAGTCAGCCCATGCATTACCTCAGTCAACAAACCCAGATATAAAGGACTAACGGTAAACACGACCAACTATTATACTCCTAGTTTAATATTTGTGACTTATTATGGATTTACCTCACCCTATACATTCCTAGATACAGATAGCATAATGTATTTTTTGTAAGATAACTGTACTTTATATCAGCCTAGATTCAAATCTCATAACCATCTTGCTTATAGTATACCAACCTATACATAAATCTCATAATAATATTTGTTACATAGATGTAAGATAACGGTACTTTATATTTACTTAGAGAGAATATATTGTTTTGAACATAACTGTAACATAACGGTTCATTATACTTACCTAGATGTAGATGGTATAATAATATACCTGTCTTAAACCTTTATATAAGATAGCAGTACTCCACTCTTACCTAGATTATTTAAGATACCGGTACTTAACATTTACATGGATACAGATCTTAATAAAATTCTGGTTTGAATATTGTTGCAAGATAACGGTACTCTATATTTAACTGGGTACAGATCATTCAATAATATATAGTCTCAAAATATTTTGAGTTACACTTCTCATAACAATATATTGCTTTGAACAGAGCTAGTAGCTAAAGACGCTTCCTATTTACCCTGAGGAATCAGATCTCATAATAATATATTGCTTTGAACATAGTTGCAAGATAACGGTGCTCTATATTAACTTAGATGCACATAGCTGCAATAAAATGGTACTTTATACTTACCTAGAAACAGATCTCATAACAATATATTGTCTTGAATGTAGTCTAAGATAACTGTACTTTATACTTACCTAGATAGAGATCTCATATTAACATATTGTCTCAAACATAGTTATAAGATTGTGATATTTTACACTTATCTTCATACAGATCTCATAGTAATATATTGTCTTAAACATAGTTATAAGATAGCGGTACTTTATACTTACCTCGTACAGATCTTATAAATATATTATTTTAATCATATGTGTAAGATGTGGTACTTTATACTGACCTAGTTTCAATTTTTATAATAATATATTGTTCTGAACACAGTTGTAAGATAACGGTACTTTACTTTATATTTACTTAGATTCGAAACCTAAAAGAAAAGAATAAATTGTTTTGACAACAGTTATAAGAAAACTGTTCGTTATACATGTACCTACTTAGATTCAGATCTTATAATAATATATTGTCTTGAACACAGTTATAAAAGAACGATACTTAATACTTACTTAGATATAGGTCCCCATATTAATGTAAGATGATGGTACGTTACACTTACCTAGTTTAAGACTTTAATCAAATATTGGGATACAGATCTCTTAACAAAACATTATCTCGTAACAGAATTGTCAGATCTCTATATTTTGCTTTGAAGATATAAAGTATACCAAGTGTAACTAAGATATAATCCTCACAATAATAAATTGTTCTGACTATAGTTGGATCTCATAATAAAATACTATTTTGGACATATTTGTAAGATAACGGTACTTTATATTAAGCTACATACAGATCTCATAATAAAATATTGTTTTGAATATTGTTGTAAAGTAAAGGTACGTGGTACCTTTCTATAGACCTACATTACCATATTTGATTTGAACGTAGCTGTATGACAACGGTACTTTATACTTACCTAGATATAGATCTTCATAATAATATAATGTCTTAAACATAGTTTTAAGATAGCGGCACTCTACATTTTTCTAAAATATTGAATTTAATAGAAAATTGTTTTTGAACGTAGTTGCAAGATAACATTACTTTCTTTACAATCACAATAACATAGTTGTAAGATAACGGTACTTTGCGCATACCTAGATACAAACCTTAAATATGACGTATTGTCTTGAATATAGTTTTAAGATAACGGTACTTTATAGTAACCTAGATACAGGTCTCATAATAATATATATTTTAAACACTGCAGTAACATAAAAGTACTTTGTATTTAACTAGAAATATACTCATAATAATATTTAGTTTGAACGATTGGTGGAAGATAACGGTAGTAAAGCTTTTCCAGTTACAGACTTTATAATGATAATATACTGTCTCCTCCCTAGTTGTAAGATAACGGTACTTTCTATTTACCTAGATACATATCTTCATATAATAGTGTTTTGTATATTGCTTTATGGTTACGGTACAATATATTTATCTAGAGTCTGATCTCAGAATAAAAATTATTTTGAACATAATTGTAAGATAACGGTACGTCGGTACTTTATAGTTGCCTTGATCTTCGGAATAATATACGGTATGAACATATAATGTTGCGTGATAACGGCACTTTATGCGTACTTAGATACAAATCTCATAATAAAATGATGTTTTGAACATGTGTAGTTGTAGGATAGCGGTACTTTATACTTACCTAGACTCGGATTTGTTTTGAATATTTACGTAGGATAACGCTTGTCTAGCCTCACTTAGTTATAATCCCCAATAATATATTGCCACGAACATACATGTAGTTGTAAGATAAAATTACCTAAACATAACCCATAGTAAACATACTGTTATTGTAAGGTAACGATACTCTATATTTGCATATATACATATCTCATAATGATATACAATGTTTCGGACAAAATCTTAAGATAACGGTACTTTATACTTACCTAGATGTAGATCTTATAATAATATAACATTTTGAACATACATGAAGTTCTCAGATAATAGTACTCTAGTCCTACCTATTTAAATTATGCATATTAATTGATTGTTTTGAATATAGCTATATGATGGTGGTACTCTGGACTTGCCAATATATATCTCACGAAATGAAATATTGTTTCGAATAATGTTTTACGATAACACACTTGGCACATTAGATATTCTTGAACTATGCTAGTAAAATATGACTTATTTCGCGTCACATACAGTTGTTGTATATTGTGATCGACTATATTAATTTTGATATATCAAATACAACTGTTACATAATAGTATGTTATGAATAGTATTTTAATACTAATGTTTTGTGTTCAAATCTGGATTTTCTTACATTGACTATAGAGTCGTACACTTAAATAAAATTTGTACATGCATTCGAAATCTGTTCCATAAGAGATCATAATCCAAGAATAATGTCTGTCTGAAACGATGGTGTAGCCATGGGTATCATGGCAAAAACAGTTGTACACCTAAACACTTCCTTGTGTTACTTTGTATATACGTTACACTGTTTCTGTTATAAATGTAAATATGTTATATCAATCTTAAACCCACAATCTGCTAGAGGAAATCTGACATTATTCTTTATTCTACTTCCTTTATTTTATTCCTTTATTTCTTTATATGTTATTATTACAATCTTGTTACGTAGTGGAGATGTCGAGGAAAATCCCGGACCAAATGGCAACATATCTTTCGTGCATCTGAATGTAAGAAGCTTACGTCATAAAGTTGATCTTGTTTCCGCTGAATTCTCCGAAAATTTCGACTTGATCTTGTTAACTGAGACATGGCTTGACAAAAGCATATCATCGGACACCCTTTCTATCCCTCGTTTTAATGCACCAATTCGCAAAGACAGGACTACAGGACAGGGTGGGGGAGTAGCAGTTTATTCTCGCAACAACATTTTAACAAAACGCAGGTCTGATTTAGAAACCGACAATACAGAGGGCATTTGGGTAGAAATTAATATTCATAATAAACATTTTTTAATTGGCACTTTTTATAGGCCCCCAAATTCCACTCTTCAATTAGATAATTCTATCTTCAATTCGTTTTCATTGGCAGCAGCAGACGACATAAACAATATCTTTATATTAGGTGATTTTAACATTGATCTTTTTACAAAAAACAATACTTTTATTCATTCGGCAAATGTTCTTTTCGATTTTAAACAAATTATCAAGGATCCAACCAGATATGGTAATAATGGTAACATTACATTAATTGATCTAATTTTAACAAATTGTTCCGGTTATATTTTTGATTCAGGTTGCTTAGATAATTCATGTAGTGATCACTGCCCTGTGTACTGTCGGTTAAATTTTCATCGTCTGAAATCAATTAGCTTCACACGTACTATATGGAATTATGATAAGACTGACTTTGACCAACTACGACGTGACGCTGGAAGTATTCTATGGGACTCCACTATTGACAAAAATTCTATTGATGTTACATGTGCCGCCTTCACAAACGAGTTAATAAATTTGGCAAGAACACATATCCCAAACAAAATAGCAACTATTAGATCAAAAGACAAACTTTGGATGAACAACACTATTCGGAAAATGAGCAAAAAGAAAAACAAAATTCACCGGAAAGCAGTAAAATCAAACTTGGACCTCGACTGGCAAAAATTTAGAAATATAAGGAATGACTATATAAGCTTGATTAGAAAATGCAAAAAAGAATATTATGAAAAATTAGACCAGAAATTAAATGATAATCAGAATTTTGGCAAAAAAGATTGGTGGCATATAGTCAACTCGTTTGTGAAGGGTCAAAGATCAGAAAAGGGAGATATTCCGCCTCTTGTGAATAATGGGGTTCCATATTTTAATCCGAAGGACAAAGCAAATTGTTTAAACGAATACTTTATTAACCAGTCACAGCTTGACTACACAAATGCACAACTTCCTGACCTCGAACAAAACCCCTTTTCACTTTGTCACCTAAAATTAACACCTAAAGAGGTTGAAGACATGATTTCAATTATTGATACTTCAAAAGCTACAGGCCCAGATAACATCAGTGGAAAATTCCTTAAATCCATTTCTTTCGAAATTAGTAAACCTTTGTGTAACATTTTTAATCTGTCACTTGAGCTAAAAACCGTTCCTAATATTTGGAAATCAGCCAACGTAACGGCAATTCATAAAAAAGGCGACCCATCATTATGCGGAAATTACAGACCAGTGTCCTTATTGAGCATTATAATCAAAATTTTCGAAAAATGCATCTACAAACATGTATTTAACTTCTTTAAGGCTCACAATATTATTACTAATTTTCAAAGCGGTTTTTTGCAAGGAGACTCAACTACTTACCAACTAATAGATCTTTCGCACTTCTTCTGCCAAGCCATCGACCAGGGTCAATATACTAGAACGGTGTTCTGTGACATCAGTAAAGCTTTTGACAGAGTTTGGCATGCTGCACTCTGTCATAAGCTTGGGGCCGTTGGGATTAGAGGAGACTTGTTGGAATGGTTCAAGGACTATTTGTCTAACAGACAACAGAATGTTATTGTTAACGGAACCTCCTCTGAACCATTAACGGTCCCGGCTGGTGTTCCACAGGGCTCCGTTCTCGGTCCGTTACTTTTCATTATATACATCAATGATATAGTAAATAGTATAAAATCAAATATTAGATTATTTGCCGATGACACTAGTTTATATGTAAAAATAACTGACCCAGCTGAGTGTGCGGGAGTCTTAAATGATGACCTAGAGAAAATAAACTTTTGGGCTAAGACGTGGCTTGTATCTTTTAACCCGCTGAAAACTGAAACACTAGCACTAGCAAATAAAAAGAATTTATTTCTTCCTACACTAAATCTAGACAATGTTCCAATCAAAGAAGTTTCTGAGCACAATCACCTGGGGCTGACTTTCCAAACAAACTGTAAGTGGGATACTCATATAAATAAGATTTTGGCCAAAACAAGTAAACTTGTAAATTGTCTTCGCTCCTTAAAATATAGATTAAGTCGTAGATCTCTCCAAACCATGTATACCTCATATATTCTTCCTCATTTCGACTACTGTGACGTTATTTGGGATGGGAGTACCGCCGAACTAACACATAAACTAGAACTTTTACAACTAGATGCACTCAGAACTATATGCGGTGCTGTGAAAGGTACAAGTCACCAAGTGTTATATAAGGAAACCGGGTTTATTACACTGCAGGAGAGAAGAAGGCGACATAAACTAATTTTATTTTACAAAATCATAAACCATATCACTCCCGAATACTTATTTCAACTGATACCACCCAATATCAATTCCTATCGCCTACGAAACCAAAGTAACATCCCGACATACCTCTGCAGAACTTCTTTATTTTCTTCTTCTTTTATACCATCTACAATTCGAGAATGGAATCTACTCGACCTTTCTACTAGAAACTTACCTACTCTATCTTCTTTTAAATCTAAACTAGGCTGCCTTGATCGAATTATACCTTCATCATATTACTCTGGCAACAGGAAAAATCAAATTCAACACTCTCGCCTTCGACTCTCTTGCAGCGATTTAAACGGACATCGTTTTCTCAGGCATATTTCTGACAGCCCTATATGCGATTGTGGTCACCCCTTTGAAGATTCCGAACATTTTCTTTTAATCTGTCCCTTGCGTTCAGATGCACGATCTGCGACTATATCAAAACTTCCAAAACTTTTTCAAAATTCTTATAATTTATTATTCGGAACTGAAAACAAAAACACTTCTGAAGAAATTTTTTCTTCAGTACATAATTTCCTCGAGATCTCCAAACGCTTTTAAAAATATCCTTATGAAACTGTTTGAAATATAGTCATTTTGATTGTGGTTTGTACATATCGTGTATATAGTGTATATAGCCATCTTATAATTTACTTGTTCCTCTCTACTTTAGTTTTCCTTACTTTACTTTTCAATATATATTTATGTTTGTACTTTTATGGAGAGGGGGTCTATAGGCTTCTGCCTGTTCTCCAATCCAGCTTCTGTGAATAAATATTGTTTAAAAAAAAAAAGAATGCAATGCCTTTTGAAGACTCGATTTTACCTGCTCTCGCTTCGGCTTGGTTTTTTTTTCAACAATTCGTATTGCCAGGCAATCAAACCTCTGTCGATTCACTCAGATATCTTTTTTCTTCAATTCAGTCGTTTTGATTTGCATAAATACTCCCACAAAACGATATCATATCCACTTGTTTCCAATATTCACATTATTTTCGTCCATTTCCATTTTGTCCTCAACTCCATGCGCTGACGTCACACAAAACACTGAACACAAATTGGCACCTATTCGGTTAGCGACCTATTCAACCGATCCAGCTGGCAACCTGTTCGTTGGCTACCTATTCAGAACAAAGACAACAGTCGCCCAAACTCATCTATTTTTATCAACTAATAAAATCCAATGAAAGTAGAATATTTATTTTTTATCCATTCCTTTGTTCTGAATAGGTTGCCAACAAACAGGTTGCCAGCTGGATCGGTCGAATAGGTCGCTATTTCGCATCGATTGTTTTATATGTCATAATTCTCGTTTCATGGTCCTATATGATGCTAGTACTTGTTATATCCCATTTTCTAAATATTTTACATCTCTGAGACTTCATTTCAAACCAACACTTAACTGTTTTATAGGCAGATGCTAGTGAAAGACGTGTAAGAGTGAGTTCTGAACCAATTGATGATGAGATTTTGCAGAAATTTGCTGGAGAGCATATCGCTGAACACTGTAACACGCTTCCAACATACTGGGTTTTGGAAGACATCAAGGGAGGTAAGCGTACATAGGATTTTTGTTTTGAGAGATATTTAACGCCCACAAGACAATTATATACAGGTCACAATTCTATGGAATAAAATTACTGCTTAATTACTGAGCGACGTTTCGACTAAACGTCTCTTGTCATTATCAAGCAATGATAAAATATAAAATATAAAGAGACAATGCATGTTAAAAACAACACTTAACTAATGTTGTTTTTTTACATGTATATGGCCTCGTTGTATTTTATTATTGCTTAATAATGACTAGATAAGCCTAGTCGAAACGTCGCTCAGTAATGAGCAAAATTTTAACTCGTATATTCCAATTCCATTACTAAATGCGATTGAAACAATTCACTTGACACTTACTGTGTCATTTCGGGCCTACTAAATGCGGTCTTTAAAAGTGTGTGTCGGGCGCCGGGGTGGGCATGGGGGAGGGGTCGAAATATTCAACTCACAGTTTACCCTCGAGTTTAGGTAGGTAATACAGATCATGTCACTTAAATTAATAGAAAACGTTAAAAGAAATGGGGTTTCACGTCAACTCAAAATTAATTGGGTCATTTCGGGATATTTCTATAATTCTCCGGCGAACAAGGGGTCTTACAAGAGTACAATTCTAGATATTGGGCTTCCCACATTAACTCCGCAACTGTACAGTTAACAGGCCTCTGGAAACATGCTTTTGGTCTTATCTTGTACTAATTCCCAACGCTAAAAAAGATATCAACAAAATTTAACAAAACAATATTGGAACTATGGGTGCTAGAGAAGATATAAATGAGACGAAATCCAAAATCACCAACATTGCACGTACAAGATCATGCATTCTATTTTTAGATACATATATCCTTCTATGTATTTTACATATAAATTAGGGGGTTTTCCTGTGTGGTTTCACGTGTTAGTGATGCAGGGCGGAGTTAGTTTCTGGGGGAGTAGAGTGTCTAGTCATTCGGAAAGGTCCGGTATACACATTAACATGCACGATGAAATAGCCACTGACAGTTGAAATTCGAAATAATTATGAGCAGTACCGCCGCCGGGCAAAATTTCCCCCATCCACATATCACACTGCATGTGTCAGTTTTAGATAAATATATTTACTTCCAGGTGACGACGCACCAAAATCTGGATCTGAAATACAAGTGGATTGTAAAACCGACAACTCCAACCCTCTATGTCGTGACAAGAGAGCTATCTATCAATACTGGTATAAAATTATTTGGTTAACTAATCATAAGTACGTCATAGTAATTTACTGGAGACGAATCGGTAAATAAATATACAATCTACTTGTTGAGTGTTGTAGTTAGGTCCGACACACTATTATAACCAATATGATACATTAACTAATTATAACCACACCGGTTATTTCTAACGTTATATGTATTACAGATTTAGATACAGAGCAAGCTTGCTACAATAGTTTAAAAATAGATAACTTTAAACAAATTATTTTATTCCGAACGAAGTTATGAGTCTTTCAAGGTTTGACAAGGTAGTTGACTTTGCTACGATAATCAATAAAGTCTCAATCATCAATTTTATCGTTAAGCTATTAAATTGCGACGGTGTTCTGGTACATTTCATGTATATGAAAATATCAAAAACACCATATTATACTCTGCAGTCCATTAAAGTTTTTCCTGTTGAGAATGACTCTTCTCGGGCAAAAGTTACCTGAAAAGGAAAAGAAAAGCAGGCAGCAACACAGCACAATTCAAACATTTATAATAAATACATGGTATTAAACTTTTACACATGAATAATATAGATTTATATGCACTGTCAATATTAGTTGGAATATGTTATCAAACTAGCAATATAAAAATATGAATAAATATATCGATATTCGTAGGCTTTTCTTATAATATCTGGTGTCTGGTATTATTATATTGCAAGCCAGCTACACAACCCTATATGGGGGTTGCCGCATCGTTAACGCATGCGCGTTGCATCGGCATTGAGTCAAGTGCAAGTTTTCGCTTGTGCGTGGCAAGGGTTGGGTCACTTGTCCAACCTCGTGTGTTTATGGGTCCTGAAGATCCATGCGCGCAATCAAATGTCATCCAAGATATTCCCACATTTCGATAGACTTGCCAGAGTAAGTGGATGGACGGGGAGGGGGTAATCCATTATGTTAAAGTCCAATATGCGATAATATTAAAATGAGACGAGATCTTTGAAATATAGACATATATTTTAAATTCCATCAAATCGGATAAATATTTTGACTTCTAAAGGGTTCACAACCTTGGTAAAACATACTCAAATGTCGGTAGTAGTTTTTATAAAAGAATAAAGGACAATGTGACCTCTGGAGGGATGCGGTCCGTTATGTGCTAAGATAAGGAAGGAACCAAGATCTTTGGGTTATTAACTTACATTTTATGTTTCATCAAAATGTGTGAATTTTAATGGATCTTTATCTGTTCTGTATCAGAAGTCCATAGTCTAATATGGACTGCCAACTACCAGCCATCAGAGATAACTGGCCTCGCCGGGGACCATTGAATAAGGTGTGCACACCAGAAAACCCAATAGAAGGAGACAGAAGTCTCGAGCATATCTCCTAGATGTAAATCAGCCACAACCCAACCCCGTTATATTTAACAATGCCATGCACCTTGAGTTCTGTTCTATGTAATTTTTAATCATAGTTCCCAAAGAACAGAAGTTCCAAATAGGTGAGATTTGTTTGTGTAATTGTTCTAAGAAGTGGTGATAAGTCTGCCGCCTACAAACATTGCAAACAAGCATAATCTCTAGATATAACATAGAAACCGTCTCGCTACAAATCACTAGAATACAAGAAATCAGAAATCTGTGTTAATGTTGTGTGTGTGTGTGTGTGGATTAGAGAAGAAATTGATTATGTCCCATCATTTCGTCCTCGTGAAACCTACAAGAATACTGTTCTTCAAGCAATAACGCAGAATATAACAGAACCCAGAACTGCCGAACCCCGTTCCGCTAGTAGCCAGGCGAAGATAATGTTAATATGTGGACTTGGGGTAAAATAATGTCAATGTTGTGTTCAGCCTGTTTATATAGTGTGCTATGGGGAAATTTTTGCCCGGGCAGTGGCACTGTGACCTTCTCTTATTGAATTTTTGGTGCCAAAGGGTATTTTACGTACACGTCAATGTATACACGGAACCACGGTTTTCCATCCCATTAGAACGACTAGACAACTGTCCTTTTCAGGCCCCCGTCCTGCATCACTGACGAGGGGATGGACTTTCTCGGCCAATGCAGGAATCTAACACCGGGATAGCGAGCCAGCGTCTTACCCACTTAGCCACCGTGACCCCCACACCCCCGGGTAAATTGGAAGTGTCTAACGGTCAGTATTAATGTTATAAATTTTCTTGGTGAAATTGATATTGTCAGGTGGTTTCAATTCAGCAGATCGAAGAAAAAAAAAATATAGTTTAAATTCTGCATCAGTTATCAGCGCTGCTGTGGCCTGTGGTTATAACTCTTGGTGCTATCGGTTCTGTAGCACTTTACCAACATATGAACACACCAGAGGTAAGACTGAACGTTTGCCATTCTAAATGGGTTTTTAATGTTTTGTTTAAAAAAAAAAAATAAAGCTGTACTATGTGTTACGTAATTTAAATCAATGTTAATAATATAGAGGGTCGCAATGTCGGGCCAGAAATGAGTGTATACCAAAAAATCGCCGCAATGAATACCGTGCGATAGAAAGAACTTCTTGGGAACATTTTACCCATATTCCTGAAGCAATACTCTAATCAAACGTAATACTGCGCGGAGTATGCATTTTACCATTCTTTCTGTGAATCGTATTTTTCCCAAATAGCTTTTTCAGATGGCAAAAGATCGACTATTAATTTATTTAAACATTATATATTATAGTCTATAGAGCATCAAGTCTCACTTGATACAAGCCATAATAGTTAGTCATGTGCAATATTCCCACTACTTTACAATTCTTACTGTATATCAACAGATAATTATATAGGCCTACTAATTAGTTGGTAAAATATCGACACAGATCATAACGCAACTTTACAGAAGGGCTCATATCTTGAACAATTAATTTTCCCAAGTTAGAATAATTGAGTCATCTAACCCTTAACGTCGGCCATTATATCAAGTGTCGTGGTCTCGGTTCCAGACAAGGGGAAGGATTGTCTGTCTAAACTCGAGGGTTCTCTCCGACACACCCTTCATACTTCTAATGCCCCTGGGTACATGATAATTATTGAAACTTCCATACCAGTAACTTGTGTAATCAACAATCCTTAATCAAAACCAACCCCTTTCCATGGTTGGTACCGTGTGCAAAAATGAAGATGGGCCAATTTCAAAGCCTTGAAATGTGACTATTCGACATTATGGTAATCACTTCAAACCCTATTTCCTCATAAAATCTGTACTAATATCAGACAGAGAAATTCTAGAATAATTGTAAATAATATTTGATACATTTACACAGAATAAAAACCGGACTCTGATATCACAGGTTCTTGAATGTGTCCAATTTAACAGCGAATTTAAATTCAGAGTGTATATAGTTTGGCAATTAAATAGAAATCTTAAGACTCGAACCCTCTATTGTTTGAAGTACAGTAGGTCACGATTAACATTCTAAGAACCTAACTACATTTTTTGGGCACCAACTACCCCCACCCCCCAGTCAAAAATTGCCCCGCATGCCTATGTCCGATATGAAATTGAGTACATCATCTGTTCCTCGATCAAAAATGGTAAAGGCGTTTTCTTCCTCTCGGTCCACATCGAAACCTGTGTCAAAATGTTCCTTAGGATCCCCAATGACAATATAAATCCTTCCGGGTAATAAATTCTGGGCAGTATCCCACCTCTACGAAGGTCAAAGGTCAGATTATTTGGCCACTCTCAATCTATTAAATGCAAATCTCAGAACAAACACAAAATGGGTTCAACAACCATGTGGACATTTTTGTTAATCTTAATTTTGCGATGTAATTCAATCAGATATGTTGCCAGTAGGTGGGATGAGTTGTACTTATTTAGAAGTATACAAATAACGTTGCTTTACCTCATGTTTTCATTGCTTAAAGAAGCAATTTAACGAAATAAAACAGGAATGTTGCAGGTCATTATGTGTGCCTTGAATCAGGGCCGTATGTAGGATTTTACAAGTTGGGATGCAGCAAAGTTAGTGGTGGGGCGCCAATGTAATGCCTGAGTTACTGAGCGCGGAGCTTTGACTGGCGCGCGGAGCGTTGACTGGCGAAGACCCCCAACCCCTCTCCCGAAAATTTTGAAAATTAGTCTGTCGCAAACGCGTTTTCCACCCACTTGGAGCTGCAATCAAAGTTGCTCCCGGGTGTCAATTTCGGCGGCGCTATTTCTCATTTTGATGAAACTTCTTGTCCTCTAAACTAGAACTAGTCAGAAACAGAAATAAGGCCATGTGGATAGGGCGACCAGAACGCAAATCTCTAATCATGTCATTTGGAGGCGGCGCCCCCAAAGACCGATAAGGCCCTATCAGATGTGGATGGGGCGACCAAAACCAGTCATCTAATGTCATGTGGTGGGTCAGGCACTGACCAAGAAAGAGGTGATAGGAGAGGGACTTCCTCTATGGGGGCGGAACCCATGTCTGAAAAATAACGCTGCAGGAAACAATTTGTTTTTCGGGGCGGCAGATTTCAGGGGCGGCAGATTTTTGGGGAGATACATTTGCTCCTGGTGCCTCGCCCCTTTGATACGCGCATGTGGTGGTGCCCCTAACCTCCACAGAAGTGATATTAAGAAAGTTTGGATCAGGGCAAACGAATCAGGTACCAATTGGCGTGTGGGCGCCATTAAAACCGACCGACTCATCAGTGCATGAAGAGCATCACTGTGTGATAATAATCGAGTGTATTATTTTATAATGGAAGGGTTATCAATTTGTTTTAAAGGGGGCGCCATATCTCGGGGCGCCTTATTTTTCTGTGAGTGCAATGTACCCCCTGCACCCCCGCTAGATACGGCCCTGATTTTAATGTGATAGGAATAAGGTTTGTATTTTAACTTAAAAGTTGTTCAACCATATAATTTCTCCTGTCGGAGTAGAGTTAAATATTTTTCAGATTTTAAATATAAGTTGTAGCGGCAACGTATATCTTCGATGATATTTTGTCTTTATTTCAGACGACGTTCGAGATTACATACATGATTCTCAGCGGAAAGGCAGCTTTTCCGCCAAGAGAAGTTTGACATTTTGTATTTTGGCTTTATTTGGAGCAATTTGTAAAAATAACCTTTAAGCACGACTCGTGCCCCTGGAACCTGACGGCGTGCGTTATTGAAAGACGGTAGGTTTTTCTAAACTGCCTCGATAAAGATATATGACTTGCTGATTCGAAATACAACAGGTAAAATAGAAAACTTGTTTATGATAAAATAAAACAATTAAAAAGAGGATTTGCCCTAAAGCTATACCCTTTAAACACGAGTATACACGTGGGAAATTGGCTAATATTATTTGATTGAACAAAAGTGATAAGAAATCATTTACATGTTACATACAATGTAATTGCCTCCAGTCACAGTATCTTTAATCAACAAAATTTTATCAATAATAATTTTACACGTAGGTCATTTGTTTTTTTTATTAAATGTATCTACGTTAGTACTCACTTGGTCATTGTAAGGGAAGCCCGAACACTAGACATCACAATGTCTATCACAGAGGTACGTACTATATTTTTGTATCCATAGGTGCATAATTATGTCAGTTTAGTTTTTGTTTGGAAAGTTTGCTTACTAAAAAAATTTTGTTCAACTAAATTTTAATGTATTAATTTTTAAAAAAAATATTTTTAAATTCATAGTACATCCACTCTGAGAGTGCATAAAAAAATGCTGTTCCACTCATTTTCACATAGATATTGTATTGTCTATAGTCGTGTGATGTTACTGGACAGTTCTCGTATGTAGTCACCTAGCTTTTAATGTTTTAATTACAGTTCAACTGTCGGTTGAATAATACATGCACCCCAATTAGTAAACGGAACCTCGACTTTTCATTCAAAGTATTATGAAACTTTCAAATCTAAATAAATATTAAGTGGTTCGGAAATGTTAACTAGGTTACCACAACATTATGTAACCCATTCTTCGATAAGGCTGTAATTGCGAGAAAAAGGGTAGATTATAGAGTTTAGGACCACCCACCATCAAAAGTTGGCCATTTAAAGTTTACATTGGTTTCACAGCCCCAGCTTAAACACGTAAAGTAATGATAATTCTTTCCTTTTTATACAATCCAATCCAATCAATTCTAAATTAATAATTATTCAAGATGTTCTTGTATTACATACTTGCATTCATATATTTGGTCTAAATAAAATGCTTCCTGTAACATTTTTTGTCACTGTTTGTTTACTGGGCTAAAATCCGATAATCTTAATCTTCAGTTTTCCCCCGGTGTTATTCGGGATTTTTCAGCGAGGTTTACCCTTGTTAGTGGTAATGAACGGTCGTCAGGATCTGACGAAAAAGCGAGCTAACGTCTGTTCGTGTAAAAGAAACCTCAAAACCGTTTTATCCTCCGCTAAGGGTGCCAAATGTTGAAATTTTGAGCTCTTTATAATTGGAAAAATACTGAACGATACTGAACCATTTTTAGACTGATATTTTGGATTCGGCTTTCACAATACTCTAGTTTGACAAGATTACCTAAAAACAATACGCACAACCACCCCATCAGTTTAATATATTATATTTCACATTACCTGGTTCAAAGATTAGAATCATGGTAGAGAATATGTCTTAATGAATGAACCCCATTCCCAGATTATAAATACGATGAGTTGGGTATCTTTTACCACTTACACGTTATTCCCGATTATACCAGGCTACGAGTTGACGGTCCGTGTTAATATAAAAGCACATGCTGAAACGGTACCGTACCCTATAGGGATATATTCAAATAATGTAAGCGTTTTCTCCAAAATTAACAGAAAGAATTTGATATAATTTCACCTAGGGTATTGCAATTATTAAAACATGAGAAGATAACGATCTTTAAAGAAATATTATATAATTATTGCTTATGTTAAGGCCAACAACAACTGCATTATCCCGCCCCAAGCTTTATAATGTTCACAGGTCTCTATTATGTGTGGTAGTTACAACCTCAATATTAGATATACGAAGTAAATGAGAAGTGGTATCAGTCGTTATAGCAGTTCCCATCCCCCTATTCCCCACAGTATTTGTACATAAATGGAACGATAGTTTGGGCAGTTAAGATAGCCTCGCGGGGCCAAATCCAAGAATTTTAGCAGGAGGAGGTTTGCCAAGAATCCTGTTTAGGAAAATTATCAATTGACAATGCATGATGCCATCACAGAACTGTTTTAGAAAGTAAACCCGACCAGTCGCATGTACCACAATTGTTCATATTAACTTCGCCTGTCCAACCTCGTGGATTTTCTCCGGGTACTCTGGTTTCCTCCCACAGCTAAAGACCCCTACGCGCAACCGAATTATTAAAATAAAATTAAAAACCATATGTTAGTCCAGAAATGACCTAGTTAAACGTTAAACCCCATCTCTCTCTCTCTCTCTCTCTCTCTCTCTTATTAACTTCATTAATACATGGTCTCAGTAAAGTATCAATTTCAAATGTGCTACCGGTATTCTAAAAAGATATGTATGCACATATGAGCACACTGGAAATTCAAGGTAAACATTTTTAAAAATCTGTTTCTGAGCTCTGATTTAATATTGAAAACATTATCATATTTATTTTAATCCAGTTGATGGCATCATATATACATTGTCAACTGTTAAATTTGTTTATATATAAATTGATACCGCATCCATATCAATGGAAATAAGCCTACTACCCAATATAAACTACCACCCAATCTGATATCACTATATCGATATTTCTATTTTCAGGTAAACATCAGTAAAGGCGTTCAAGGATTACTTGTATTTGGCATGTGGACGATAACTTCCTTTCTGTGTCACTACTCTGGAAAACAGTTCTTGAATTCTACAGGGTTAACACAGAATGGAAGTTTAAAAGCATTGTTTCTTACAATCGTTCAAATGTTTATGTGCTACTGTTTGACGGATGTAAAGATTCGCTATGACAGAATCTTTGCCGCCATGACAATCACCCATTTCATGGCAACCCTATCTACCAATCTCAGCATGGGTTTGATGTTCGCGTCTTCGACTTTTGCCATCAAACTACTAGAGCCAGTCACCAGCGCCGTTGTTCAAAGACTCGTTCTGTCCATTCCATTGCATCCATCACTTTTTATCAGCTTGCCATTAATCATAGGTGGCGCTGGTATATTCACAGGAAACCCACTCACAAGTCACACGTTAACTGTGGGAACCGTGATGGCCTTTCTATCTAACGTTATCTTGGCATTTAGAAATGTGGCTATAAAGATGGATCAAAGCAAATCTACTGGCATGACGTTTGCCTCCCCAACCTCAATCCTCATTGTTGTTATGTGTCATTTGGTTATGTTACCGCTACTCTATCTTTTAGAAACGAGAAGCATCCTAGGGTTAGGAACCACGACTGTTGTTATCTATGCTTCATTATCAAGCATTTTTCATGTGACATATTCTTACATATCAACGAACATTGTATTAAAATTTATGAGTGTTTTAAGTCATTCTATAACCAACATTTTAAAACGAGTGTTGGTGGTAATCCTCTTGTACAGTTTTGGGCGCCGACATGCATCCATGTCTAATTTCCTTGGCCTGCTCGTCAGTACTGTGGGTTTGTTTATTTATGTTGGATTTAAAAGAAATCAAAGCGCACCAAAGGGAAACCAACAAGTGAACGCCACACCTCAAGGTAAGATATTCGTATTTGAGAACATTTTCTGCTTATAAAAAGACATAGCATTAAGTTTTGCTTTGAACAAACGGATTTTCGTCCAGGCATGAAATAGCGTAAGACGTGAGGTTGATTATTTGAATGTGTTTTTTTATTTTGTAATGTAAGGGTGGTACCGGGAAGGAGGGGGGGTGGGAAACACTCCTGTATTTTTGTGATATTGTTTTAAAGGATTCCGTTATTGCTATCTTTTTCAGATAAACGAATCTACATCAAAGTAGCTGCATTTTTTGGTGCTCTCGCATGTTGTGGTGTGATTGGTATATCCTACAGTCCGAACTTCACGAATGCAGGTGGCCCGTTACATTTCAAAGTGCTGGCTGATTTTGAATCAAGATCGTTTGGCGGGAATAGTTTTCAGATAATGAGTAAACGTGAGTTACAACCAGACGTCGATTCTGGAAAGTTTGCCAATAAAACAGAACTAAAGCGATTTCTTGGTGCTCAGTTATCCCGTCAACCTCAAAATACCGATCTTCTATCTCCACAACTTGAAACAAGCACAGAAATCATCAGAGAAGCACAGCGTATCCATTTTAACCTTTTTAAAGATTTGATCGGCCATTTCAAATACGCCATGTTGTTTGACGTCGCAGCATTTGAGAATAAGGGAGATCCCGCCATAACTTCCGGTGAAGTTTTCCTACTGCGAAGGCTAGGCATAGAAATAATTTATTACTGTAATTTTTTTCAATGCAAGGACCATAATTTAGTTTATGCTAAAAACATGAGTGATATCTACACTAAAGAGGAATTGGTTATTCTTATTCACGGCGGAGGTAACATTGTTGGTTATGCTTTAAACGACGTATTAAAATTCCAGATTTTAAAATTATTTCAAGGTTTTAAAATTGTGATTTTCTCTCAGAGTATCTACCTGCGAAGTGACAAAGGTAGACATTTAGAAGCATGTAAACAGAATTACTGCTGCAATAAGAATTTAACTCTCATTCTCCGTGACAGACAGTCTCTAGAAATGGCGCGAAAATATTTTAACAATGGAACAAATTTAGTCATGGCACCGGACATGGCTTTCCAGATAGGACCAGTGAAACGTTTCATGGCTCCCATGTACGATATTTTGTGGCTTAAACGTAAAGATAGTGAAACTCCGCACTATCAAATTCCAAATCTACCCTCTGATATTACTGTGAAAGTGCGGGATTGGTGGGGATGGGCGACACCAAAGGGAGACAATTCAATGGAAAACGCATTTTTAATAGCAACAAATGGGATGCTGTTTCTTCAAAGGGGTCGGGTTGTGATAACGGATAGATTACATGGACATATATTATGCACTTTATTGAATATACCCCATGTTTTAATAGACAATAGATTCAAGAAATTATCAAGTTATCATAATACCTGGACACGTAGCTTACAAAATACAATGATTACCACAGACGCTAACGACGCTGTGCAAATGGCGCTACAGTTATTGGAAAAATACAAACATGACATTCCCCCTATAGCTCCATTTATGGAAGTAAATGAACATCCTTATGAAGATAGCCGGGGTCGGCCAATAACTCCCACTTTGCCTTTTGTATTTACCAAAAAGAGAAATCTAAAAGTAAAGTGAAAATACTAAAACAATATAATAGACTATTTAAACTATTAATTTGTGCATTAATGTTTGTTTGTCCCTTCTCTCCTTAATTTGATTCAACACACTGATATTGCCATAATATTTTTGATTGGTGGTGTTAGGCAAAGCGTCCATACTGCTACGCAAAGAATATGAATGGATCGAAGTGTGGCATGAGATGCATCTTTTGCTATGAACTTAACTAGAATGCTTGCTGTTCAGTGATATAGTCCAGTTCTCGGCCTCTGTATATGGAAAGTATTGTTTTAAAACATTATTAACAAAGGAGATATATGGAATTAATTCGACAGTTGATTGTTTACATTTTGTAACTACTGTCAACTATAATGATACAACAGAAATAAAATAAAGAATATTTTAAAAAAAATGTTTTTGTTTATCAGAATACTGAATTCGAAGCAACAGTATCCATTAGATACGGAAGCCCATAAGGGTCAATCAAATGAAAAAAAAAATTCTGACTATCTTGTAATTACAAGATAGGCTATCTTGTTATTACAAGATAGCTATCTTGTTATTACAAGATAGCCTAAGATAACCTATCTTGTAATTACAAGATAGACTATCTTGTTATTACAAGATAGCTATCTTGTAATTACAAGATACCGAGATGCCAATTTAAAGGTCACCATACACCGATTTCATGCTCCCATAAATACCATTGCCTTCATACACCCACCAACTGCATATTTATATCATGACTCATCAATTTTAATACGCTCTTTGAAGCCACAGAACGCTATTTCTATTTTTCAAACTTCTTTAAATTTTGATTTTTGAAAAGTAAGTAAGGAAAGGGATATTCTGAAAAACGGACCCTCCATCAATGAAATGAGCTGACTGACATAGCGTTTAAAAGCAGATTATTTATAGCTTGCGGTATCTCCGGATGTATACAATGTTTTGAGAGGGATTTGAAGCAAACGTTTGATAGATTAATTAGCTTGAATATATTTTTAGCCCAAATATATCATCAAATCACACAGTTTGTACGCGCGGAAGGTATCTTTAAGGAGAACGTGAAATCAATGTATCATAAATGCTATTAATGAGGGAATGAAGTTAATGAGAGTATGAATAGTATTTAATGAGGGCACAACCTGGTGATGCCGATCCCGTGACATACAAAAGGGGGATTCGAAACCACGTCAGTTAACTCAATGACAGGCTTTTAAGATAAAACACGCACGTGCTAACAAATCGACTTGCCAACCCTCCAGCTCAACGAAGTATTATTGTATGTTACGGGATCGGCATCATCAGGTTGTCAGTCCTCCGGGTTCCTCCAACTGCTAAACAGAGAGGGGTATATGGTTTAACGTCCACTCGACACAAACTAGGTCATTTCGAATCCCCATTTGTACGTGACAAGGAGTAGGATCGCCTGTCCATCCTCGCCTGTCCACCGGTTTCCTCCAACTGCTAAAGAGAGTGAGGGGAGGTGTAACGTCCACTCGACACAAACTAGGTCATTTCGCGACTAACATATAGTTTAATTTCAATAATCGCTTGCACGTATGGATCTTTAGCAGTGGGAGGAAAGCAGAGGACCCGGAGAAACCCCACGATGTTGGACAGGCGATACTACTCCTTGTCGCGTACAACGGGGGATTCGAAATCACGCCAGTTGACTCAATGACAGGCTTTACGATACAGTGCGCATGTGCTAACAAATCGACCTGCCAACCCTCCAGCTCAACGAAGTATTATTGTATGTTACGGGATCGGCATCATCAGGTTGTCAGTCCTCCGGTTTCCTCCAACTGCTAAACAGAGAGGGGTGTGTGGTTTAACGTCCACTCGACACAAACTAGGCCATTTCGGGACTAACATATGGTTTAATTTTATTTCAATAATGCACTTGCGCATAGGCGTCTTTAGCAGCGGGAGGAAAGAGGAGGACCCGGAGAAAACCCACGATGTTGGACAGGCGACCCTACTCCTTGTCACGTACAACAGGGGTTTCGAAACCACGCCAGTTGACTCAATTACAGGCTTTGTGATACTGCGTGCACGTGCTAACCATTCGCCATCCAACCCCCACCCCACTACTAAAGACCCCTACGCGCAAACGAATTATTGGAATTAAATTAAACCATATGTTAGTCCCGAAATGACCTAGTTTGTGTCGAGTAGACGTTAAACCCCATTCCCCCTCTCCCTCCCCTCTCTCTCTCTCTCTCTCTCTCTCTTTCTCTCTCTCCCCCACACACACACTTTGGCTTATAACTATACGATAAATCAGTGTGGGACGACCTTGAAATACAAGAAAACTAATTTGGCTATCTTGTAATAACAAGATAGGCTATCTTGTAATTAGCCAACTTGGGGCAGAACCATAGGACGTTAAACTCCATTTTATTTCAACTTGGGGCAGACCCAGGGGACCTTAAACCCCATTTCAAGGCTTTACTTCGATGGCTGACTGAATTCCAATCTACCAATCAATGGGTTACTTTCTATGGAGACATTCAGCGAATTCCAAATTAATGGAGCGTCGCGTCGCGGGGTATGGTGACCTCGCCAACCCGAGAAAATTTGACCCCCGCAAAAGTTTTTCTCTTCCTTGTCCGTGAGTTGTCCAATGATTCTGCAACGGAAAGTCCTTTCCATGCCGACATGAATTCCAGTTATCCAATTGAAGCCAAATTCATTTACAATACCCCCCCCCCTCTCTCTCTCTTCTGACTCGTAAGCAATATGAACAGTCATGCACGTAGTAACCAGAAATAATTTCCCGACGGATTGGTCCTTCTGCACATTAATATATTTGGTAGGACCATTATTTATTATAAAATTTCACACTACCTTTTAAAAACAACTATTTGCTGGGCATATTTTAGGGTTTTTTTTCATTTTGTTGATTTGTTTAAAAATTGAGGCGGTTCTTTAAAAAAAAAAGGATATTAAGATTCAATACCCGGTAAAAAAAATAGCCTATAGGCCTATAAATTTCCAACCGATCTCATAACTTCAATCTCTGAAGCGGTGTCACAAAAGCCCCTGCCTATTAAACCATATTTTAAATAGAAATAATTTCACTATTGCGACACATAATTTGTTTAATTTACTGTCGGTGAGGAGGATTTTAGTCACTCTATATTAAAAGCACAGGCTACTTTACTTTACTTATTATACTCTTATCCCACAAGTTCACTGGGACAACATAAAATAGTCACATATAAAATGGATTCAAAATACAATCAGTGTAAATCTATGTCCACCATTTTTACCATAATATCTTTGGGTGAATACTCGTTTTTCTGTTCAACTGATTCACTGGCTGCGAAAGAAGGAGGGGGACATTCTTCGGTGTCTGCTCCTGAAGTTGGTGGTAAGTCCACGGTTGTAAACAAATTTTTCTGGACAGAAAAAGGAAGCTCGTCATAAAAGGCACCCTTGATAGGTGGTAACCGTAATGAAGTCTGTGTTTTTACTAAAGGCAGATCACTGGAAGTTTTGTCCTCAAAGATTAACCCCCGCTGTCTCGAATCACTAACGATACAATCATGTGATTGTTTATCCAAAGTCTGGTCCAGGATACCCTCGTGGGCTAGCTGCTCTGTGATATCCCAGCCTTCTAGTCCAAGGCGACCTTGTTTTAAAGGATTCAGAAACGGTTTTCTAAGTTTGTTTATGTCCCTTCCCAATAAATAACCTTCGAGACCTTGTGTTTGTTCATCGTAAAGTTCTCCCTTTAGTCTGTACATTGGATTCTCATGTACCTCCACATCGCCATTTGAATAAACTTCGCCGGCATCCGATAATAATGGAAACAACTTTTCTTCGATTTTTGGAATTACATCTCGAGATGAGTCTCCAGAACCAGGTCGAAATTTTTCAACATCTGTTAAACCATCACAATTATTTAAATCTTTGCCTTGGTACTGAACAGTTTTCTTGCTTAAAATCATCGATCGCGGCACTCGGTCTCGTGTCTTAGACGAATTAGACCCCATTACTGCACTTGACTTCAGTTCAATAATTACTGTATAGATTATTAATGAAGCACACAGTGGACTTATCTGCTGTATCAAAATATAAAATAACTGACGTCAAAAATCTGACGTCATTATCACTATGATGACAAGTTATCCACATGTGGGCGAGTGATTTGGGGACTGTGCACCATCAGTTTATTGTGCATGGGTTTGCGTTCCGAAAGATGGCAAAGGCAGGAAAGACCTTGCTTATGCTCGTTGACCGTCAAAGTAACGATGCTTTGACCTATCGAAATGAAATTATATGCCCGAAAAACGCCCGCCAATATCGACAAGTCCGAATAAAAAGGATGGCCGAAAACGGGTTTTTCTATTTTTCCGGTCCGTGGGTACCGCAAGTAGGCCTATTTATGTAGTCATGGAACCGACCAGATTTGGAGGGAGAAAGTTTGGGGGTATAGAAAATAACTGACTTCCAGACTTCTCGGGGCCGGTAAATATGTGGGCGTCCACTAGAAATTGGTTTGTTTTTCTGTTTTTTATGAAAACGAGTTTTCCTGCTATATTAGCCAATTTATCTGATATTGCAACCGAAATCCCATTCAATGGGATTCAATGCCAATCTGAACTCAGAGAGGGAGAGCGGTGGGATTTGAGTCGATTATAAACTATAGCTCATTTCGGGACTAACATATGGTTCAATTTTAAATAATTCGCTTGCGTGTAGGGGTCTTTAGCAGAGGGAAGAACCCGGAGAAAATCCACAAGTTTGGGTCCGTAAAAAATGTCACGCATAAAGCAGAGTTACTATACTACAGCAGCGTTAGAGAGAGAGAGAGAGAGAAAGGGGAAATGGGGTTTAACGTCCACTCAACACAAACTAGGTCATTTCGGGACTTACATATGGTTTAATATTTCAATAATTCGGAAACCCACGAGGTTGAGAAGGCGCCTCTATCTCCATGCCACATACGCTCACACCAGGGCTCGAAACCACAGCCGCAAGCCAGAGGTGACCGGCCAGCTAGAGGTCGAAGCGCGGCACTCTAGACCACTTGGCACCCCCCCCCTCCCAGCAGCGATAGGCTGATATTAAATGTTTTAAATTTGTATCCATTGGTCAATTTCGATTGCCGAGAAATGGGTGACGCAAGTGTAGTAGGGTGTAATTTATAAATGTTTTGTTGTTTATATGTAAATAAAGTTTATGTAATATATGGTGTATCTTATGTCAGCTTGGTGTCTTGGAATCCAGCATGTTTGTAATCTGTTTGTATTTATATTTTCAGTGTTTTGGGTTTTCCTTTTTCGTATTCTGTTAATAAATTGTTTAAACCAGAGCTGTTTCCTGTCCTCATTAACCTACAAAACCCCTGAGATAAAGCTCCGGCTACACAAGTAATGATCGATGCCCGTAATGTCACACAATGCAGAGAGTTGCTCCAGATCAAGACGTCATGGGATTTGATTTCAGTTACTTTTTATCTCCCAATGTCACAAATTTAGTGTTTTTCCCAGTTTACCTCTCGATCAAATAAATAATGTTCAATTCCGGAAAAACACCGTTGGTATTTAGATTATTTATTGTGCATTGCGGGCTTAATATAATAGTGCCCAGTACCATTGACAAGCGACATTCATTAGGCCTACACCCCTGAATGATGGATACCCGGGGTCGTCGTCCCCATCTCTGAGTATGATGTCTTGTCCATATATTTATTTTTATGTAATTTATGTGTGGTGCAGTCCCCCTGCACTTACTAAGAGATGATTTAGTCATTTAGACTAAAGAAGAGCACACACCATGACCCAGAAACATGCGCTACAGTGCTACAGTCATGCAAGTCTTATTTCGAACGGACGATCGTTCTTACCAACGAGATGACTAACTATATTGTAAATGGACAGTTACCTGAAAATGGCGATAACTAATTGTGTTTTCGGATATCAAAGATACCCAATTCACAAAGCAAATCAACAAAAACTTCATTTAATTGACACTTTTTATTCTTTAGCCAAAACAAAGTGGTACAGTTATTTTAATATCTCGTACTTTACGTCTTTTTATTATTTTTTTGAATTAGTTGTACTTAAGCTAAACTGCAGAACAAAGAATATTTCTTGATATGGCTGCTACAAAAAACGATCATAATTAATGTATTACAAATCCATTTAGCAAAAAATGATTAGATAAAAATTGATCATTTTATGACACATAATGCAGTAGTACAACTATGTAAGTACAAGGATTCAATAAGTTACATTGAACCTATTACACCATCAGAATAATATTTATAAGACTTGAATATAGAATTATTCCAGAAAAATCACAAAACAAACATAGTAATTAAAGACTATAAAATGCATAAGAAATCTCAAAAGGCTGTTATAATTAGGACAGCATTCAAATTTGAAATGAGGGAGAAATTGTGATCTAATCAGGATTTTTTATAACCGCTTACGGTCTACATCAAGGTTCCAAATACTTTTATTCTGGAATAAAACACTTTATGTGTGACTAAGCAAAAGGTGTGTTGGAAAATTATTTATTGCATCCATATCCATATAGCAAGGAATTCGATTCTCGGGGGAGATAAAACCTGTCATGGCAGGTAAGTACATTATAGACTGGCTACTAGACTGGGTCCAATAAAAATATGAGTGAATTAGCAGCATGCATTATATCACATTTTAACATACCAGTACTAGTATGAGTACCTTTACCGTGAATAAACAAATTCTAAAATAAGTTATAAATAGTAAACAAAAACAATTAGGTGTTCATGTTTTCTTTGTTGGTGATTTAACTTCGAGATCTGTGTTTGATACACCAACACACCAGTCAGGTACTTTACCACTCTGTAAATATGCTTCTTTCGATAAACTACGACTGGGTAATGTTTCTAAAGCTCCAATCATTGCACCTAGAAATAATTCACAAATTATCAGATAATTAAAAGTCAAAGTATAAATTATAAATATGGAAACACTGACCAGTAACAACTGATGTTGTCCAGTAGTAGATTCAACTATGCAAACTGTTGACTTTCAGGTTAAAGGGTCTGTTTCAGATATATTTTACTTTAATGGACCAAAAATATCTAACTTTTAATGAAATGCTGTTTAACATGGACTTGGAAAATGAAGGGAAATTTTGCCTGGGCAGTGGCACTTGTCTACTCATTAAAATGTTATATCCAAATACAATTGTCAAGTTTTTTTTTACATGCCCGCCACTGTGTCTCTCACCTTATTTTCAGTAAATCGTCATGATTTTAAAACCCCTCATACAATTGAACAATAGAGTTGTTTTCATGAGGAATGTAAACCTACTGATAATTTCCAAATGACTCAATATTTTGAGCTGTCACTTTCATACAAGTTATTTGAATTATTTCCTTCACATTTTGGGGTATCGTTTGTATAGGACAATAATGATGTCAGCCATTATCACATATGAAGAGTCCAGGGGAAAAACGATCTAAGTCACATGTTTGTCTTTTCACATAAAAGGGAAACCAAACTTCAGTACGAGAATGCTTGATGCGAACAGACCATCATGTGGGTTTAATTACAACTTCAAAAAGTTTAATACGAATCACAATACCAGTACAACAACTGACTTCCACAAATTTAGGTCAAATAAGGGTACAATGGACGTATTTGTCCGGGTGGTCATTTCAGAAGGGTCTTCGGTCGATGTGAATCCGGTCGGTTTAACCTGAAATTGATTGTTCCACAGAAAGCCTATACAATTTTTCTACCAGATGTCGCCATCAACCGGGGTTCGTTGAAAAAGTGACCTAGATCGTTCTCCCCGTGTGCTCTTCATATGCGATAGAACTGGTTAAACACTTTCCAAATATAATTATAATTCTAATACAGAGAGCATTGCTACGATAAATGAGTAATAAAGGTGTGAACAATCGGAAGTGACGAACGCAAACGGAAAACACGAATTATCCTTCTATATGACTGACTGAAATGACGAGTAATAACAGATACATGGGCGAATTTCTGTTCACTAATAATTCCTTCAAAGACCAACAGTTGTTTTGTGAGACTGCCACTAGATAAGAGAACACGAAAGAAAACAGAAAAAGTCCATGTATTACCATGTTTTGATAAGGCGACACTCAATTACTTTATTGCATTGCCAGATATTCTCTTGCAGTCCCATATAACAGCTTTTGGTCTTTGAAGGAATTATTAGTGAGCAGAAATACGGCTGTGTATCTATTATCACTCGTCACTTCAGTCAGTTATATAGAGGGATTACTCGTGCTTTCCTTTGCCGTTCGTCATTTCCGATTCATGAAACCTTTATTACTCATCTATCGTAGCAATGATCTGTGTGTTAAAATTATATTTGGAATGTGTTTATCCAGTTCTATCACATATGTTATAATGGCTGACACCAATATTGCTCTCTAGTTCACTCATTGTTCTCAACAGGTACATGTACACAGTGAAATCTGGGACTGTTCCTTTAATTTTGTACACTCTTTACCTCAAACAAATCCATTATTCTGTCAAACTCTAGTACAACTTGTCCTTACCTCCTAACCATGCAGTATAATTTTCTTTAGATGGTGGTTGATGAAAGCGGAATTGTTTTATACCATATTCTTGTTGGTATTTAGGTAGCTTTAGATGCTCATATAATTCGCATTTTAATCTATGATGAAAGCCTGGCAGCATGGTTGTCCCACCCATTATTACAATATTCTCTGCTAACTGTTTCCTCGTATCCACTGGACACTGAATAAATATATCACAGTAAATATTTACTATACATGTATATATTACAAAATACAAGACAGTTCTTGTTAAAATCCTTGATATCTTGATTCCAATCATGAGTGCAGATGAGTGAAATGGGAGTTCTGTGATAAACTGATAATATTAAGGGGGAGGAGTGATCTACAATATCATTAGAATATTGTGAGAAACTGTCAGTCCAAAACAAATCTTCACTACAGTCATCAAAAGTCATATTTAAAACTTACATCAATGAGTGAGTCGAGAATCAATGTTACAATGGATCTTTCATCATTATCTTGTTCAAATAAAACTTCTGCTGAATGTTCCCTACAAAACAGAAAATAAACAACTATAAATAAATTAATCCATACAATTTATTACAATCAAATTACCTTTATTCAATAATTCAAATTAATATTTTTACCAACTTTTATTAAAATGACCAGCGGCTGCCAGACAGGATACGCCCACATTTTCTAGAGATGGATAGAGAACAAACTAAAAAGAGTCATAATTCATGAAGTTACAAATATCGAAAGGAACCTAAATCTTTGAGTCATGAACATGCATTTCAAGTTTCATCAAAATCAGATTAAAATTGTGACCTCTACAGGGTCCACAACCTTGATATATCATTTTGTTCGGCAATTTAGGTCCGATGTTCATGAAATTCTAACTGAACCTTCATTGCAGTGTAACGGTGGTATAATCAAACGGTTTTTTAAATCGGGTAATAATAAAGACCTCCAGCTCCAGAGGGACAACAAGCTAATAAAGGCGATTTTGCCGTACAATCTGGGACCATAATTCAGGAAGTTACGATCGGATATGCGCAAATATCGAAAGGGGCCAAGATCTTTAGGTTATAAACAAGTATTTCAAGTTTCTTCAAAATCGATTTAAAATTGTGACCTCTACAGGGTCCACAACCTCGATATGGTAAGTACCATATTTTTACACTATTCGCGTATAAGCGACGGCCATTTTGTCAGGCAATTTTGGTCCGATTTTCACGAAATTCGAACTCAACCTTCATTACGGTGTAACGGTGACATAATCGGATAATAATCGTGACCTCCAGAGGAACCAGAAGCTAAATAGACGATTTTTCGGACAATCAGGGGCCATAATCCAGGAAGGATACAGACACATTTTCGAGAGATGGATAGAGAACAAACTAAAAAGAGCCATAATTCATGAAGTTACAATTCGATGGTCGCAAATATCTAAAGGAACCAAGATCTTTGGGTTACAAACATGCATTTCAAGCTTCATCAAAATCGGATTAAAATTGTTACCTCTACAGGGTTCAAAATCTTGATATACCATATTTTTTTTTACACTATTCCGTATAAGCGGCGGCCATTTTGTCCGGGTATTTTGGTCCGATTTTAACGAAATTCGAACTCAACCTTCATTACGGTAATATAATCAGACGGGTTTTTTTTAAAATCGGATAATAATTGTGACCTCCAGGGGACCACAAGCTAAAAGATAGGCTGGCACTGCCAGGCAGGATACGCCCACATTTTTGAGAGATGGATAGAGAACGAGCAATACCGAAATTGATTTTTCCTACAATAAAAGGCCATAATTCATTAAGTTACAATTTGATATGCGCAAAAATCGAAAAGAATAAAGATCTTTAGGTTATAAATAAGCATTTCAGGTTTCATCAAAATCGAATTAAAATTGTGACCTCTACAGGGTCCACAACTTTGATATACCATATTTTTACACTGATTGCGTACAAACGGCGGCCATTTTTTCTGGCAGTTATGGTCCGATTTTCTCGAAATTCAAACTCAACCTTCCGTAGGGTGTAACGGAAATAGATAATAATTGTGACCTCCAGAGGGACCATAGGCGATTTTTCGGACAATCAGGGGCCATAATTCAGGAAGTTACGATCCGATATGCGCAAATAACGAAAGGAACCAAGATCTTTGGGTTATAACCATGCATTTCAAGTTTCATCAAAATCGAATTAAAATTGTGACTTCTACAGGGTCCACAACCATGATATACAATTTTCTAACAGTATTCGCGTACAAACGGCGGCCATTTTTTATGGCAATTTTGGTCCGATTTTCCCGAAATTCGAACTCAACCTTCCTTACGGTGTAACGGTAATATAATCAACGGTTTTTTCAATCGGATAATAATTGTGACCTCCAGAGGGGCCACAAGCTAAAAAGGGCGATTTTGCGTATAATCAGGGGCCATAATTCACGAAGTTATGATTCGATATGCGCAAATATCGAAAGGAACCAAGATCTTTGGGTTATAACCATGAATTTCAAGTTTCATCAAAATCGAATTAAAATTGTGACCTCTACAGCCTCCACAACCTTGATATACCTTTTTTTAACAGTATTTGCGTACAAACGGCGGCCATTTTGTATGGCAATTTTGGTCCGATTTTCTCGAAATTCGAACTCAACCTTCCTTAGGGTGTAACGGTGATATAATCAAACGGTTTTTTAAATCGGATAATAATTGTGACCTCCAGAGGGAACACAAGCTAAAAGATAGGTTGCCAGGCAACGAAACATACGCCCACAGCAGCTAAATCGTCGGGGCAGTCAACAAGGGTTGTCGCATATTTTTACTTTTTTCGGTAATGAAACATTTGTAATACACTAAAAACTGATTAAGAGTAACAACTCATTATGTAATTATCAGAAAATCATTAGAATTTGATTACTTTTTATAAAGTTTTACCCCACGCTAACAATTAGTATATATACATGAAACATCTAATATCATGGATTTAGCTGTTCAGTTCTCTAAATTCATTGAAAATCAAAATACTTGTTCGTTTCAACACCTTAAACTCTGTGTATCAATCTGAAGTCAATCGGATGATAAATTTGGCCTCTATAGCGTCACAAGATTTTTTGAAGTTATCAAGGGAGATAATTCTGGCAGTAATTATTTGAAATCGCTGAAAATCAATAGGATTCTTCGTCTCATGATCTTAAACACTTTGTGTAAATTTAAAGTCGATCGGATATTAACTTAGGCCTCTAGAGCATCCACAAGATTTTTTGAAGTGATCAAGCGCCATAACTCTGGCACTAATTATCGGAAATCGCTGAAAATTGATAGGCTTCTTCGTCTCATGACCTTAAACACTGTGTATAAATTTAAAGTCAATCGGATATTAACTTTGGCCTCTAGAGTGTCCACAAGATTCTTTGAAGTGATCAAGGGCCATAACTCTGGCAGTAATTATCGGAAATTGCTGAAAATCAATAGGCTTCTTCGTCGCATGACCTTAAACACTGTGTATAAATTTAAAGTCAATCGGATATTAACTTTAGCCTGTAGAGCGTCCACAAGCAATTGTGGACGCCGGACCGACGGACCGACCGACGGACGGACGGACGCGACGACAATATACGACCACATTTGGGCGTATAAAAAGGTGATTTTTCGGACAATCAGGGGCCATAATTCAGGAAATTACGTTCCGATGGGCGCAAATATCGAAAGGAACCAAGATCTTTGGGTTATAAACATGCATGTCAAGTTTCATCAAAATCGGTTCAAAATTGTGACCTCTATAGGGTCCACAAGCTAAAAACGTGATTTTTCGTGCAATCAGGGGCCATAATCCATGAAGTTTTGATCCGATACATGCCAATATCGAAAGCAGCCGAGATCTTTTGGGGATAAACCTATATTTCAAGTTTCGTCAAAATCAGATAAGAATTGTGACCTGTAGAGAGTCCACAAAGAAATTGTGGACGGACGGACGGACAGGGGCGACGACAATATACGTCCACATAAAAATGTGGGCGTATAAAAAGGCAATTTTTCGTACAATCAGGGGCCATAATTCAGGAAGTTACTCTCCGATATGCACAAATATCGAAAGGAAGATCTTTGGGTTATAAACATGTTTTCAAGTTTCATCGGTTAAAAATTGTGACCTCACAGTGTTCACGAGCTTAAAACATGATTTTTCGTACAGACGGACAGGGGCGACGACAATATACGTCCACATGAAAATGTGGGCGCATAAAAATATCCATACCTTATTTTTCCACTAATATGTAAAACATTACTACCATCTAGTGGATAATCTACATCTGGTGGGGGAGGGGGTAGCTGAAATAAATACAATTTTATCGTTATCAAACATATTTTTGACATTTTAAAAATAAAAAAAACTAAATAAAAATTATTGCTAAAATTACTTTTATTATACTTATTGTCATTTCAGAATCTTTAAATCTCTTGCAAACTATAATATTGTGAAAGCAGATCTCCTAGAGGAGATGGATGAATTCCATTCAGTATTTACAAAAATATGATGAAGTTAAAATTTGTCAACATTCGACAAGTGATGCTGGGTTGTATTTTACGATGCACTATTATTAGGTGTAACAGCTCCATTGCCCGCGTTCGAAGAAAGTCGTTTTTTCCAGATTTGTAATCTTTTTTGAACTTAACGTCAAACGGAGACTACTTAATCTTTTGTAATAATTTAAAAATATTTTGGGAGCAGATATCCCGTTCTTTTTTATATGTGTTCGTTTTATTTAATTCATAAGGGTAGGCTATAAGTTGAAAACGTCAATTTCCCGTGTTTTTATGTTACGGAGAAAAATTTTGTCACGTTTTAAATAAGGGTACCTACCTTCAAATGCTCGGCAAGGTCACTAATTATTTATATTTCTTTTTCATTCTAATATCATTAGAAATATAATTAAACAATCTTTCGATCGGTGCGGAGTGTCTTTTTTTAAAAAATCTTTTTTGGAGGCTATTTACCAATATAGACATAGGCGTACGAGCTGGGGGGGCTGGGGGGGCGGCCGCCCCCCCATTTTGGGCACCATATGCTGGGAAAATTTGGGCACACAATTGTACTTTGTAAAAGTTGTATAAAAAAATATTGTGTTCTTGAATGTGTCCAATTTAACAGCGAATTTAAATTCAGAGTGTCTATAGTTAGGCAATTAAATAGAAATCTTATGACTCGAACCCTCTTTTGTTTGGAGTACAGTAAGCCACGAGTTACAGTTACATAAACAACTGTTTTTAGTTGTGTATATTACAAGTAAATAAAATTTAGTTCTCTTTTATTGATGATTTAGAAATCAAGAACTTATTCATCGCAAAAGAAATATTGTAGAACCTGTCATGGGCCTTCAAATAAAAATTTTTTTTATTTGGTAAAAACTTCTTAGAATCACTTAAAATGCATATTTATTCATACGTGATTTGGTTAAATAAAAACACAGACACCCTTAGCAGCATTCGGATCGGAAATATAGTCAGTACTCGGTCCCTTAGCTTTGTAAAAGAATCTGCACACTTCGTTTCCATCCTACAGGCCTGATACGTGAACCTATATTTTGTATTAATAATATTAAAAGTAGCTAAGTCCCTAACTCAATATCATCCAAAATCTTCAACATTGAAAACACGAATAATTTGTCAATTTAAATCAACATTGACCCCCTAGCTTTCGGGCAAGCTGACTTTTTCGGGCAGACAGATAAAGTGAGAAAAAAAATTTCACCTCCATAATAAAACACTAATTTTACGGACTGGAATAGCAGTAAAACGCGTTTGCGGCCGTCAAAAATTCCAAAATTTTCTTGGGAGGTCTATCAAGGTCAACTCCGCTTCTTCGCCTGTCGAAAAAAACAGGCGCAGCTGTCTGTAAACCTGAATTTCTGTTTAGTTTTGCTTCCCTAACTGTCCTTGAGCCCTAAAACACTAATTTTACTTTTCTTTTAATTGACAACCACGAATTTGTACTGAGTTGACTATGGATTAAAACAGTTTGTCTGGAGCCATTCTACTTTGTGTGACAGTTTTGGAGCATTGATTAGTATTTGTAAATGCAGCTACAACAGTCTGGTTGGATGGTTGGAATTCGGAGTGGGATTTCGGTTACAAAACCATTGGATACTTTTGGAGTTACTGACATGGACTAGAATAGCAGAAAACGCATTTGCGGTGGTTAAATTTTCAAAATTTCCTCTGAAGGGTGAGACCCCATACCCCGCCACGATTGATTGTTTTTAGAATTCGGGTCAGCAGGTGGGCTGTATTTGACCAAATTGAAGTTACCCTAATTAAGCTAAATTTGATGACTTTGAAGTTGCTTTTTTCACGGGTTGAAATAGAAGGAAAACAGCCGTCAATATTCCAAAATTTTCTTGAGGGGGAGGGGGGGTGCGTCTGTAAACCCGAAAATTTTTCGGGCAATTTGGGTTCTGCCCCCCCCCCCCCCTAACTGTCATCGAGCCCGTATGCCTATGATTATTATTGTGTAACATACTAAGAACCTAACTATATTTTTTGGGCACCAACCACCACCGCCCCCCCAGTCAAAAATTTTCCCGTACGCCTATGAATATAGAACACTCCGACCGATCGAAAGTTCGTTTTATTGGCCGTTTCGATGCTACTAAAATCAACAAAATTGTTTAAGTGACCTCGCCGACTACAACGTGATTTTGTTAGAAAAAAAAACAAATTAAGTGACGTCTGCTGATACCCAAAGTTTTGTGACGTTTAGTTAAGGAAACTGCCTTCAACACGTTGTGACACAGACGGTCAGTGAATCTTTTGCTAAAGAAAATATGGGACAGGTTTACAGAGATAGAGTGAAAATCACTGGTATTGTTAAGTATGGTTAGTATACCATCCAAAGAAAGTGTTTATTCTGACGGGTGGGGCAAGCTTTAAAAATTTAATAAACACACAGGCCTATTAAAATTTTAGAAATAGATAGCAGCCAAATGGAACTAATAGGCCTAGGCCACGTCATTCATTAAAAGCAATGACGTGTGTGTGTGGGGGGGGGGGGGCTTATAGCTAGGACGGGTTTTTTATTATCATTTTTTTTTTCAATTTAAAATTCTTTTCGTGATGTTCCACTGTTCGTTTTTGTTAAAATAAAATGGCTTTGGTGGGATCGCTGACTACGGCTGTCCAATGAAATAACTCCATTTAAAATTGGCGGGCTTCTCCCGCCACTCTGCAGACTGCCTCCATAGGGTGAGTAGTGTACTTGATTGAAATGATGGGAATACGAAAATTAAACCCAAGCTTCATGTTTACTACAAATTTGATATAATATTATATACGGTACGAGTTGCTTCAATGGCGCATCGGTTGTTTATTTAAGTGAAACTTTTGAAAGGGGTAATGCTATTATTATTGTTGTTGATCGAGAGTTGGATTTACATTTACAGGCCAATTTGCTTTCAGACTAGCCTTGGTAACTAATAGTAGTCTTATTATTGTGCCCAACGGCAGCAATGGTTCATCGTGACATAAACTAGATCTACTAATAGGCCCATCACTACAGTTGAAATATTGTTGTGGTCGTGGGTGGTTGCTAGAAATTAACAAACGACTTTTACTTAATTTGCAGTTTACAGTTACTGTACTCACGACACAAGGATATATTATGTTTAAACTTTATGTAAGTACATGTCTATCGTACTTAACTGGTTCCTTTTGAAACTGTCCTCGAGCGAACGATGTCAGCGAAAGTTCGCTCAAAGACAGTTCTGAAAAGAACTAATACTTAACCTGACCTAAATTCGTCTTAATTTATTATAATAAATTGCCTCACACCTATTACAAAGTACAACGAGTACGCCAAACAAATGGAATTGTTGAGTGAAAGATATAGCGAGAAAAAAGATCGAACCGCCAAATTATAAAGGTTCTCTTCGCAACACTTGTGAGAGTGTACACAGCGACAAAACAGACATGTGACTAAATTTTTATGAGTATATATGTCATGACGTTTCAGCGAGAGTTTCTTATCCCTACGAAGATAAGGAATAAAAAAAAATATGGTCGGACATGCTTTCTCTGACGTTCGCCCATGTAACACGTAGGCCTAATCATAGAACTATGGCCTAATGTACAGCTACACGACGTTATATTTATTGTTCTGTCATAGGCCTAATAATTTGTTTTATTTATTTTAGGTAATAAATATATGAGGCTTAACCAATTTTTAGTAGGACAAAGTATTTATATTTTATATATTTAACATTAGTAAGTATGGACGTTTGTGTATTCACTATTTGGGCATTCTTTTGTTAGAAAATTAGAACCAAAGTTAGGTAATTCTGTAAAGACAGAGAATGGGGAGGGTAAAATTCATTTTGTATTTAGATCGGGAGGGACAGCCCCAAACTTAATGAGCATGGTAGACCAGATTCCTGCAGATGTACGTGTTGTTTTTGTGCAAACTGGAGACAATGACATTCATCCCCATCAACAGCCTTTTCAAACCGCAATAAATATAATGAATTTGGTCAGAAGGGTTTCTTTGCAGTGTCCTGGGGCTTTAATATTTGTTGGAACCATCTTTCCGCGCTTCAAACCACAGGGGATGTCAAGAGAGGTCTATGACAGGAAGAGGGTAATTATTAATAGGATCGTAGCAGATCAAGTCCGTCAGTTGGCCCAGGTTAGGTGTTGGGATAATTGCAGAAAGGTGCGCTGTAATTTAAGGAATTATGCTGAGGATCGGGTACATCTGAATGAGGCAGGGAATTCCCTTTTTGCAAAAACAGTCATGATGGCTTTAAAAATTGGTTTAAGGCGACTACATTAGGATTCATTTAAAATATTGCTTAAATGTTTGTTGCATATCTAATTAATCTATGATGTTTTTATAATTTAGGATTGGTGTCTGTAGGGTCGTCCATGGTGTGTCTTGAGCCACATGGATGAAGAGAGGTTTTTTATTGTTAATTTTTTTTGTGTTTTTTTTTTTTAATATGTTTTTATTTTATTTTTTTAAATGATGAGATACTATCTGCAACTGATAGATGTTTTTGATTTGAATGGGATATCTAGTTGGCTACCACCTTATATTCTATAGTCTTATTAAAGTAGGATGTATTATGGTAATCATTTGGTTATTCAATGCCTGTCAGAAAGTATTTTAATGCAGTTGAGGATACTATTTGATCTCCTTTGGTAGTGGAATGCTATGTTACAGTTTCTGTATAGTTCTTAGGGATTTAACCCACATGTGGACAGAATGATATGTATGTTTGTCTTTGGTGTCCGTCTTCAATTTTATATGGGCCTTGTGTTTATATCTTTGAACAAGCTATAGGAAGAGTAAATTAAGGATTTTTTTCTTGTTTATATTGCATAAGTATGATGTATCCACAACCTATTACTATTTGGCAGGCCCTTAATCCTGAACAAATTTTTTTTTTCGCAATTTATTACGGTCTTCTTTTTTTTTCATCTTGGTCCTAGCAGATGTTTTGTATTATATTTTTATATTTGTTTGATTTGTCATACATGTAATTTGTAAAACAGTAACAGAAAATATTGAATGCGCAAGATCTAATTTTTCAAGATGTGTAAACCGAATGAACCTAGCTAAATATCATTGTGTTTTTATCTTTTATATAAGTAATCTACATGTAACTTTCTTGGTAATTCAGTTTGGAATACTTTATTAATGGGTTGTTGAATTTGATTGATATTTTTTGTGTACAGTATTTGGGGAGCTTGATAATGAAATTTTATGGGTGAAAACGGCTTTATTTGGTCTGAATTAAACAGAAACTGTATCATTGCTGTGGAATGGGTGTAGGGGAGCAGGGAGCCCATTTTTTTTTTTTTTTTCTCTGAATCTGATGTGAATTCTTGTTGTTGTTGTTGTTCTCATTTTCACTTTCCGATGTGAAGTTCTTTTTCTTGAAATTTTATTTGATCTTAATGTTGTGCAACCTAACCTAACTAGAGATAGTTAATATAATACCACATGTTTCTTCGTTTTAGTTTTCCTTTTAAAATTTCTGCAATTTTGTGGTTGTGTAACTTTGAAGTAAGGGACGAAGATTTTTAAGTAGACAACATTTGGAGCTATGTAGACATTAGTTTTAGCTGTGACTGCAGATGATTCTTGAGAAACGAGTGTTGTTTTTTTTCTCAAAAATTAAATGTATAAACATTCTGTGCGTACTTGTATCTAGAGATATATAAATTGTTTAAATGAAAGCATTTGTTTGTTGTCGGTAAGAAATTTAACACCACTGAAATTATCAGTGATCAGATAAACAACTTGAAAGATGAAGAAAAGTTTTACATGTAATGTTTGCAGAAGTGCCCCTAAGGCCCAGTCAACATTAACAGGAGAAAGTGTGCTTATTTATATTATATAATTATCCTCGGACACACAAGTTACCGTCCTTCTCTAAATCCCCCCCCCCCCCAAATAATTTCAAATCAACAGTGTTCTAGTTGTCTGGCTAATAAAATGGGTTCATCTGTCTGTCACACTTTTGGGGACACAATAACTCTCTTTCTAATCGATGCCTTTTTGGAGTTTGAGCATTTTCGGGTTAGGGTAAGCAGATATAAGCAATCTCATTGGTTGATTCTTGACTAAGTTTGATGATACAAATTTTCTGCTTAGGCTAAGCAGAGCTAAGCAATTTCTTTGATCGATGTTTTGTGGCAATTAAATAACCTTGATTCTATCTGATAGAGAGTGATGAAACTTAGTGTATAGGTTGATTGCTCGATACTTTTGAAAAAAATATGTGTGTGATTGATTAATGTGTGTCATCTATTTGTTTTGGTATTTGGTGGGGGACATCAGCCTCACTGTTAGCTTGTTTAGATTGTTATCATCCTGGGTCGGATAGTTTTTATTACATTATTCCAGGGTTGGAAAAGACAGTCAATTGAAAACTTACATAGCATGAGATTAAGCTTAAAGGTACTCATCAACAGGAAGAAATGCTGACCCTGGGTCATATTATCTCCTTTTCGCCACCAGTTGGAAAAGAAAATTTTTGATTAGCTGGCTTTGATGAAAAAGGGCGATTCGAAATTTTATATCAAAATAATCAGTCCCAAAAATGATTGAAAGATAGGTTGCCAGGCAACAAAACGTACGCCCGCAGCAGCTTAATCGTCGGGGCAGTCAACAAGGGTTGTCGCTTTTTTGGTAATGAAACATTTCTAATAAACTAAAATCTGATTAAGAGTAACAACTCATTATGTAATTATCAGAAAATCATTACAATTTGTCTGCTTTTTATAAAGTTTTGCACCACGCTAACAATTAGTATACGAAACATTTAATATCATGGATTTAGCTGTTCAGTTATCAAAATTCATTGAAAATTAAAATACTTATTCGCTTCAACACCTTAAACGCTGTGTATCAATCTGAAGTCAATCGGATGATAGGTTTGACCTCTAAAGTGTCACAAGATTTTTTGAAGTGATCAAGGGAGATAACTCTGGCAATAATTACTTGAAATCGCTGAAAATCAACAGGCTTCTTCGTCTCATGACCTGAAACACTGTGTATAAATTTAAAGTCAATCGGATATAAACTTTGGCCTCTAGAGCGTCCACAGGATTTTTTGTAAGTGATCACAGTCCTTCACGTTTAAGGTGAGCTTTCGTTCCTGCTCCTCTCGATGCACGACGGCTTTTCCTTGCAGGAGTCTTGAAAGACTTTTGCAAATTGGCTAAATTGCTCTACTAAATATTGAGATTAATAAAGTACTTTCAGCTTTTGTTTACTTTTGAACTGCATACATTTGAGGTATTAGGAGCTTTTTATGGCTCCCACACAATTTTATAAACGTGAAGGACTGTGATCAAGGGCCATAACTCTGGCAGTAATTATTGGAAATCACCGAAAATCAATAGACGTCTTCATCTCATGACTGTAAACACTGTGTATAAATTTAAAGTCAATCGTATATTAACTTTAGCCTCTACTAGAGCGTCCACAAGCAATTGTGGACCGAGTCGCCGACGAACAGACGGACCGGCGACAATAAACAACTACATTTCAATGTGGGCGTATCAAAATGACGATCTTGTTAAAGCGAAAATTTCATACTTTCTTAGAAAGTCAAAACATAATTATTTCTATGTCTCTTGCTCAATAGATTGTCAACTCGCTATAATACGATCATAAGCATTATTTCCCACACTTAAAAATTATTGACACTGGAAACAATAACACAATTACCTCCCTTGTTTTTCTATCTCCCCCCCCCCACCTCTCATGAAATAGCTATCTTCAAACGTTTGAATTTGAAGTCGAAAATTACATTTCTCAACTGACAATAGTGAATTATAGGATTATTCCTTAACTAGGTGGGACTGATATTATTTATTTAAAGGCTTTATTTTAATATATTTTAAAAATATGAAATTGTCGCTTTAAAAACAAAAATGATAACCACCACCCAAACTCCTTCATATTTTTGTCAAAGTTGTACAACCTCCATCAATATATATTGCACTGATGTTAAATATATGAACTGCTTTCTTTAAACTATTTTGACCACATTATGGTTATGGTCAGCATGGCCGAAAATGGTATAATATTGTATTTTTAGAGGGTTTTTTTCATTTTGGTTGCTATAACAACAATGTATGAAATTATATACAAGATTAACCCTTGTCTGTTCAGGTTGTGAGAATCACATAGCAGGTATCAAGGGTCCATATGGACCCCAGTTAAATTTTAAAGTTTTTGCGTACAGATATATTTGAATTAAAAGGCAGCAGTTTAGTTTGTATTGGCATTCATATTTGACAACTGAAAAACAACTAAATTATCATACAAACACATTTTAGTGACACTTGGAAAAGATTTAATAATTCTCACAAAATTGCTACTTTGTGTACTATCTGATAAAGAGGCAATTCACGCTTGATACAAAAAACATTGAATATTTGGAATCTATCATTTAATTTTTGGTAATTGTAACATGCAGATGTTTAAAGAGAGAATACTCTAGAATAAGCAATATGGTATCAGGCAGCAAACACATAAGCAAAATCCCTACTGTGTGTTGTAAGTGAGGTTGTCCGATTGGACCCCCTGATATTTTCAAGCGTTGGGCCTGATTTGCATGTAACAGAACTCTGCATATGGGAAGCAGATGCATACCGAACTCTTTGCTACGTGTAAAAATATATAGGAGACAAAGTCACTAAATTTCAGAAAGCAGCGCCTAGGAGTTATTACAAAACACCATAAAACATGTGCCCACAGAGACCCCAGGTGCACCGACAAGGGGTAAAGATATGTAATTTTAAAAAATCACAAACTTTTTGACCTGTACACAAAATTCCTTTAAAATATTTTTTTTTAGGCCTAGAATTGGGCAATTTCCTATTGCTGAATGTTTTTCAAAAGTGAAGCCCTTATAAAGAGATGGCATATAAATATTTTGTTATTATTTATTTGTTCAATCTTGTCTGATAGCCACTGACTTAAAATAATATAAAAATTAATATTAATGAGAAAATTATTGGAAAATGATGCTTTTTGAAAAAAATATACAGTGGGTGCTATGGTAACCACTCAAACTCCTTAATATTTGGCTCAAACTTATACAATCCATATCATTTGACATTACATGGGTTTCAAATATTTTAAAATGCTTATTTATGAATGTGGTGGTTACCTTTTTGGTTATGGTAAATAGTGTTGAAAATGGTCAAAAATTACATGTTTTCCATTTGGTTGCTATGGCAACCAAATTGGTAATATATATGGCGGATTGGAAATAAGTAATTTTAAAAATTCACAAACTTTTTGACATAAAACCATAATTTTGGAGTTGCTGCATAAACTGGAGTAACTGTTAAACAGATGTGAAAATTGAAACATCATTAGTTTCGATATGAAATGAAATATGGCATCACAAAAACCACCTAAAATGACTTTTTCAAAGCGTTGAAAAATCTTTCTTCCGCGAAAAGTAAAAGATCACAACTTTGAGATTCCATAACAAAGAAATTCATACGATTTTGAATCTGTAAAAAGTTTTGGGAAAAGAATGATGAGATCTACTTATAAAAACCAACAAGCCAACAGTGAGGCTGATGTCCCCCGCCGAAATCCCAAAATAAATAGATGACACATATTAATTAATCGCACATTTATTTTTTTCAAACGTATCGACCAATCAAACTGAACACGAAGTCACATCCAAAAATTGCTTATCTCTGCCTACCGTAAGAAGAAAATGCTCATCTTCAAACTCCATCAAGGCATTGACCTAATAAGCATACACACCAATTTTGAACATTTTAACTCAATTCGAAGGAGAGTTATTGTGTTCCAAAGTCTCGGCAAATCAAATTGCTTATCGCTCTGCTTACCCTGAGCAGAAAATGCTCATTATCGATCATAGTCAAGGTATTACTGTAATGAAACTATACACCAAGTTTCATCACTCTCACTTAATTAGACCTAAAGTTATCGTGTCTCAAAGCATCAACCAATCAAATTGCTTATCTCTGCCTACCCTAAGCGGCAAATGCTCATCTTCGAACTCCATCAAGGCATTGACCTAATAAGCATATACACCAAGTTTGAACATTTTAACTCAATTAGAAGGAGAGTTATTGTGTTCCAAAGTCTCGACCAATCAAATTGCGTATCGCTCTGCTCACCCTGAGCAGAAAATGCTCATTATCGAACTTAGTCAAGGTATTACTGTAATGAAACTATACACCAAGTTTCATCACTCTCACTTAATTAGAACTAAAGTTATCGTGTCCCAAAGCATCAACCAATCAAATTGCTTATCTCTGCTTACCCTAAGCGGAAAATGCTCATCTTCGAACTCCATCAGGGCATTGACCTAATAAGCATATACACCAAGTTTGAACATTTTAACTAAATTAGAAGGAGAGTCATTGTGTTCCAAAGTCTCGACCAATCAAATTGCGTATCGCTCTGCTTACCCTGAGCAGAAAATGCTCATTATCGAACTTAGTCAAGGTATTACTATAATGAAACTATACACCAAGTTTCATCACTCTCGCTTAATTAGAACTAAAGTTATCGTGTCCCAAAGCATCAACCAATCAAATTGCTTATCTCTGCTTACCCTAAGCGGAAAATGCTCATCTTTGAACTCCATCAAGGCATTGACCTAATAAGCATATACACCAAGTTTGAACATTTTAACTCAATTAGAAGGAGAGTTATTGTGTTCCAAATTCTCGACCAATCAAATTGCGTATAGCTCTGCTTACCCTGAGCAGAAAATGCTCATTATCGAACTTAGTCAAGGTATTACTATAATGAAACTATACACCAAGTTTCATCAATCTCACTTAACTAGAACTAAAGTTATCGTGTCCCAAAGCATCAACCAATCAAATTGCTTATCTCTGCTTACCCTAAGCGGAAAATGCTCATCTTCGAACTCCATCAAGGCATTGACCTAATAAACACATACACCAAGTTTGAACATTCTAGCTCAATTAGGAAGAGAGTTATTGTGTCCCAAAAAGTGTGACGGACGGACAGACAGACAGACAGACAGACAGACAGACAGACGGACGAACCCATTTTAATAGTCCCCCAACTTTCTTCGAAAGGCGGGGGACAATAAAATCAAATTGTATAATCATTATCTCAAAAACACCTTTTCCACCTACGGTAGCCTACTATTAACCAATTACTGTTATTTATCCCAAAATTACAAGTTAGGTGAATGTTAAACCCTATCTCCCTACTTAGTCTATGTCACATAGAAAGACTGCCAAATAATCATTTTGAATTTATCAGATTTCATATTACATGTTTTAACTGACCTTATTGATATCTCCTCCATAAACTGTTACATCTTGTATTAAACTAGCCCTTTGTGTATTAGTAACAAAACAGCATCGCACTGAAATATGATGTATATTCATTAACACTCAGTTGGACTTACAAGTGTCTGAGTGTATTTTATTCCTTAGTCCAGTGATTCTCAACCAGTGTGCCTACCTAAGTCGCAAAATTTGAAAAAAACATGTGATCCCAATTGAGTATTACTTGGTATCTACTGATGTGTTCATAGCTGTGATTTTTTTCATTTAGTTTGTGTCATTCTAAGTGTCTAGTCTCTGTCTACAGTTGTATGCCGTCTGACTTACCATGTTTTTATTTTGCAAAATTCAGATATTTTCTAATATTTAACCAGGTGTGCCACTATTTTTTTGTGTCCCAAGGTGTGCTTTGGCAAAAAAAGGTTGAGAACCACTGCCTTAATCCTTATCAGGACTTAGAAACATAGGGGGATTCAAGTTTGAACATTAAAGAAATTACATATGAGAGCAACGATAGTTCTTTCATCAATTTTCATTTTACAATGATTTTTTTTGTGCAGGAGGGATGGCAGCCATTTTTAATATGACAACTGATAATACATTTGACTTGAGGAGTTAAAGATGCATTATGTAAGAGTTAAATCTGTCTTTTGCAGATCTTTTGATTGTACTAAATGTTATATAAATTGTTAATTAGACATATATTTACATGACAAGCCCATAGTCAACTCTCTAGACTATCAGATGGTTCTTATTTTCAATGGATTTAAATTAGTAATTTAATTTAAAATGGACATTCGTGACTTGCTTATTATCGTAACAACAGTAGCAATGACAATCAAGGCTTTGCTATTCTTCGAAGTCCTATCTTTGCTCAGAGGGAAGTTATTTGACAGAAATTTTCAATCTATCCTGTTTCTGTTAGCTCTTTATCTAAATCTTATATTGAGCATCTTAATAAACCAGGATATGACCTGATGACCTTTGCATAATCATATTGTTTTTCTATTTATCAACCTTTAAATTATTTTTTTTCTGAAGAATATACTATAAACATACCTTTTATATCTTCTAAAATCTTATCTGTTATTATTTCTGAAACACAATTTTACACATAAAGTGATCTAGCATAACAAAAATTTCTATCCATTATGTATTAAGAAATGAACAATTAATTGATCTTTTCATGCTTTTCAATCTTTTATCTAATATCTTATTCTTCAATGATAATGCTCAACCTTGTGGGTTTTCTCAGGGTCCTCTGGTTACCTTCCACTGCTAAAGACCACCACGCGCAAGTGAATTATTGAAATAAAATTGAACAATGTTAGTCCCGAAATGACCTGGTTTGTGTGGAGTGGACCTGGACTCCCTCCCTCTTCCTCTCTCTACGATAGTTATAATGTTATACATATTATATACCTGGATTTGACGATACTGGTTTATCTTCACCTTGAGGTGTTTTTATTGTTCCATGTTCTAACAATTGAGCTTGTATTCGACTATACAAAATAGAAAATGATTTCAGTTAAAAACATACATATGATATTCAGGGTACATATTTAGAGTTCGTAAGACTGAAGGTCACCACAACAGATAAACAGATTAACAGATTTTATGTACATAAAGTTCTTACTTTTGAATAGCTCTTCCACCAAGTGGCAATGCCTGCCAAGCTTTTAACACAGGAACTCCTTCATATACCGTTTATTTGTATTAAGGATTATTTTTCTTTAATACCGACATCAAAGATTCAAAGCGACCGTTGTTGGAATATCCAACTTTATATATGAAATAATGGATAGACTACTCCCTCTGAATTAAAAAAGCCAATAGTGAGGCTCATATCCCCAAGCCTCAATCTCAAATAAATAGAATACACATATTAAACAATTGTACATTTATCTTTTTGTAAAGCATCGAAAGAAAGGGTCAATAAATATTATGTAATGGTAATCTGAACAAGGTTAACATAAATTCTTGAAATTTCAAAGACAATTCAAACTGTAATATTTAATTTAAACTTTGAGTACAAATGTATTTCAAGTTGTTTAAATGGTAATTTTTAAGACAATTGTAACAAATAAATTGATTGCACCGAATGTAAGGTGTTATTTCTTTAGGATACAGGTATAACTACTGTTTCTTCATAACCAACATCAATAACCAGTCCTATATTACCACCTAATGTTAATAATGCTACCATATGACATGGTGCAAATAGACAACAGCTCACCTACAAAATTTAAACAAAACTATTTAGTTATCATACTGAGAAAAATTACAAAAAAAGGGGCAATCGTCTCTTATGCTAGCTCAATGTTCGATCCCTGCATTGGCCGAGAGAGTTCATCCAGATTTTCCAGCGTGGTTTCCCCTTGTCAGGATGTAGAACAGAGGGCCTGACAAGGACAGCAGTCTAGTTGTTCGATGGTACGAAAAACCAAGGTCCCGTGTACACATTGTCCTACACGTAAAAGATCCCTTGGCACTTGGAATTCGGTATAAGAGGAGGCCGTAGCGTTGCTGCCCTAGCAAAATTTCACTCATACCACACTGTATGGCCTATGCCTGTCTTCATTAGCCCAGTTTAGGATCAAAAAAGTAGAACAGAACATTAAACCACATTTCATTTCATTATGTAAGCTCGATCACTCTACTAGTTCACTTGCACACAGATACAGGTTTTTATAATCCAATCAAATAATATGACAGAAAAATCACAAGTATTCCGTCACATGTGAATGCCTAACTTGGAGTTTTATAAAAGAAAAATAATTTAGTGTCTTGGATATAACTTAAATGTGTAAATAAATGACATATTCCCTGTAGTTAATTGACGAAATAAGATAGGCTGGCACTGCCAGGCAGGATACGCCCACATTTTCGAGAGATGGATAGAGAACAAGCAATACCGAAAGTGATTTTTCCTACATCTTTAAGTCCTGTATTTCATATTGTATTGGGAGCAGCCATTTAGTTGGTCAGTTCCAGTCTGATATTCATGAAATTCGAAACCGACAATGATTATGGTTTGACGGTACACAACCTAGACATGTGACTTTTCATCAAAATCGGATAAGAATTGTGACCTGTAGAGAGTCCACAACCATGATATACCATATTTTTATACTATTCGCGTACAAACGGCGACCATTTCGTCCGGCAATTTTTGTATGATTTTCACGAAATTAGAACTCAACCTTCCTAATCAAAATCGAATTAAAATTGTGACCTATACAGGGTCCACAACCATGATATACCATTTTTTTAACAGTATTCGCGTACAAACGGCGGCCATTTTGTCTGTCAATTTTGGTCCGATTTTCCCGAAATTCAAACTCAACCTTCCTTACAGTGTAACGGTGATATAATCAAACGTTTTTTTAAATTGGATAATAATTGTGACCTCCAGAGGGACCACAAGCTAAAGAAAGGGGGATTTTGCGTTTAACCAGGTGCCATAATTCAGGAAGTTACGATCCGATATGCGCAAATATCGAAAAGAACCAAGATCTTTGGGTTATAACCATGAATTTCAAGTTTGATCAAAATCGAATTAAAATTGTGACCTTTACAGGGTCCACAACCTTGATATACCATTTTTTAACAGTATTTGAGTACAAACGGCGGCCATTTTGGTCTGATTTTCCCGAAATTCGAACTCAACCTTCCTTACGGTGTAACGGTAATATAATCAAACGTTTTTTTAAATCAGATAATAATTGTGACCTCCAAGCTAAAAAAAAGGCGATTTTGCTTATAATCAGGGGCCATAATTCAGGAAGTTACAATCCGATATGCGCAAATATCGAAAGGAAGCAAGATCTTTGGGTTATAACCATGAATTTCAAGTTTCATCAAAATCGAATCAAAATTGTGACCTCCACAGGGTCCACAACCTTGATATACCATTTTTTAACTGTCTTCGCGTACAAACGGCGGCCATTTTGTATGGCAATTTTCGTCCGATTTTCCCGAAATTCGAACTCAACCTTCCTTACAGTGTAACGGTGATATAATCAAACGGTTTTTTAAATCGAATAATAATTGTGACCTCCAGAGGGACCACAAGCTAAAAAGGGTGATTTTTCGGACAATCAGGGGCCATAATCCAGGAAATTACATTCCGATAGCCGCAAATATCGAAAGGAACCAAGATCTTTGGGTTACAAACATGCATGTCAAGTTTCATCAAAATCGGTTCAAAATTGTGACCTCTATAGGGCCCACAAGCTAAAAACGTGATTTTTCGTACAATCAGGGGCCATAATCCATGAAGTTTTGATCCGATACATGCCAATATCGAAAGCAGCCGAGATCTTTTGGGGATAAACCTATATTTCAAGTTTCGTCAAAATCGGATAAGAATTGTGACCTGTAGAGAGTCCACAAACAAATTGTGGACGGACGTCCGGACGGACAGGGGCGACGACATAATACGTCCACATGAAAATGTGGGCGTATAATAAAACAATTCACAGCATGTCTGAAGTCTCTAAAGATATAAATTTGCATAAAACATCTTCCTACCTCATAATGTTTATATAGAACTTTAGCTAATGTTTCTTTAAAAGCTGTAGGGCATAACAGAGATTCAACAACAACAACAGGTCTGTCTTTGGGATTGACTAATAAACTTCTACAATAAGATAATAAACACAATCAGAATATAATGTAAATTTGGACTTCATCAGAAAATACTTTATATCATTGTTATTTTAACTCTTTTAAGACTATAATAATATGGATCAATTCAGAAATGAACACACATTTGCTTAATGGTTACCTAATTACTCAATAAGGTTCAACTGTATAATTGAGTTGATAATCCGAACAATCACTTATCACTATAGATATATGATTATCCAGGCACTTAAAACCCATAGAATTTCTGGATGTTTGGCAAACCACTAATGGAACTTTAAATTTCTATTTTGTTGAAAAAAGTATCACAAAGCTTAACCCGTTAAGCGTGACATTTTTAAAACGTTTACTACCCCTATTGTGTAATTAATTTGACAAAAAACATCATTTTTGGAGTTTCTCAGAACGAGGTTGTGTTGTCTTGCAAATGTTCAGGCAAAGATTTCCTCAACCAAGCTTAATATAACGTCCTACGCACTCAGGAGAACCATTATACACATGCTGTGATCGTGGGGGGATTCCCCAAAGTGACAAACTATGTTCTAAGAATAGGTTGGGGAAAATACCTCCAAGGCGTTATATTACGCCCTATACACAGTGAGTGGCAGTTGTCCAGGACATTATATAACCACCTACGCACTAACGGGTTAAAATAGTGGTATGGAAATAAAAGATTGCCACTAATACATTCTGGGACTGACCCTTTAATTCATAAAATACAGAACTTGAAATCCATGACACTCATAGCCAAACGAGTTCCTTTGTCAGAGTCAGAAAATAATAAGATAGGTTGCCAGGCAACGAAACATACGCCCACAACAGCTAAGTCGTCCGGGCAGTCAACAAGGGTTGTCGCATATTGTTTCTTTTATCAGTCAGGAGAACATTTACTATTTACAACACATGATAATCTTATTACGAGTAATAGCCCATTAAATAATTATCAGAAATGATTAGAATAGTTTTGATGGTTTGTCTCAAGGCCTTTGTCCACAAGATATTTCAAAGTGATCAAGTGCCAGAAATTATCAGATATCACTGAAAATCAAATAGGATTCTTCGTCTCATGACCCTAAACACTGTGTACAAATTTAAAGTCAATCGGATATTAACTTTAGCCTCTAGAGCGTTTACAAGATTTTTCAAAGTGATAAAGGGTCATAACTCTGGTAGTAATTATCGGATATCACCGAAAATCAATAGGCTTTTTCGTCTCATGACATTAAACACTGTGTATAAATTTAAAGTCAATCGGATATTAACTATAGCCTCTAGAGCGTTCACAAGATTTTTCAAAGTGATCAAGGGTCATAACTCTGGTAGTAATTATCGGATATCGCTGAAAATCAATAGGCTTCTTTGTATCATGACTTTAAACACCGTGTATAAATTTAAATTCAATCGGATATTAACTTTAGCCTCTAGAGCGTTCACAAGATTTTTCAAAGTGATCAAGGGTCATAACTCGGGCAGGAATTATCGGATATTGCTGAAAATCAACAGGCTTCTTCCTATCATGACCTTACATACTGTGTATAAATTTAAAGTCAATCGGATATTAACTATAGCCTCTAAAGCGTTCACAAGATTTTTCAAAGTGATCAAGGGTCATAACTCTGGCAGTAATTATCAGATATCGCTGAAATTCAATAGGCTTCTTCGTCTCACGACCTTAAACACCGTGTATAAATTTAAAGTCAATGGGATATTAACTTTAGCTTCTAAAGCATTCACAAGATTTTTCAAAGTGATCAAGGGTCATAACTCTGGCAGTAATTATCAGATATCACCGAAAATCAATAGGCTTCTTCATCTCACGACCTTAAACACTGTGTATAAATTTAAAGTCAATCGGATATTAACTATAGCCTCTAGAGCGTTCACAAGATTTTTCAAAGTGATCAAGGGTCATAACTCTGGTAGTAATTATCGGATATCGCTGAAAATCAATAGGCTTCTTCGTCTCACAACCTTTAACACCGTGTATAAATTTCAAGTCAATCAGAGATTAACTTTAGCCTCTAGAGCGTTCACAAGAAATTGTGGACGATGGACGGACGGACGGACGGACCGACGGACGGACCGACAGACGGACGGACGGGGGCGACGGCAATATACGAGCACATTTCCATGTGGGCGTATAAAAAGCTGTATTATTTTTATGACCTTGCCATTGGAGGACCAAATAGAATAAATACCGTACCTGAAATATAATTTGTAGAGGAAATCTTTCAAATTTTCATAAAGCTCATCTGTATTTGAATAATCCCACAAGTTATGAGTCTGAAATGATAGTAAAATATAACAGAATTATACAGTGCAACATTACCAATTTCAGACATAGATTTAGAATATATATATATGTGCTCCTCACTAAATATACTTCTTATTGATATTATCTATTTGATTCTAAATCTAAAGTAATTCAATCAAGGTCTACCAAATGAAAATTAAATCCTGAAAGTAATAAAATCTAAATTCTGCAAAAGCAGCAATATCTCAGGAGTATTTTACACAATCTGTTTCAAAGCTTTTCTAAAGGTAATGTTATTTCTTTTCATTACAGAAATAAGTAAACATTAAATCTTATTGAGACTACCTTTCCTGTTGCAGAATCAATAACAACACTGGGTATAATACACCTTGGTGCAGTATCCGCAGCTATTCCACACCTGAAATAAATGTAATATTTATACTGGCACATTGTGCACAACAAAATAATATGACTGATTAGACCTACCTAATAGTAACAACTAATAATAATAATACAAAATAAGAAAATTTTACTGAAATGGTTCCCTGCTGATTTTTAAAAATAGAAAACAATAAATTTACACAGCTTGTTCCTCACATGTCATGACACTGACATAAATATGGAAACATTGAATTGTGGATTCTCATTTTTACTGATTGAAGTCTGTCACTCTGTGACAGGTGACTTACCTCCAGAAAATTGTATGTATAATATTTTTTTATACGCCCACATTTTTATGTGGACGTATATTGTCGTCGCCCCTGTCCGTCCGTCCACATTTTTTTGTGAACAGTCTACAGGTCACAATTTTTATCCGATTTCAATTAAACTTAAAATATAGGTTTATCACCATAAGATCTCGGTTCCTTTCGATATTGGCATGTATCGGACTGTAACTTCATGGGTTATGGCCCCTGATTGTAAGAAAAATCATGTTTTTTAGCTTGTGAACAGCGTAGAGGTCACAATTTTGAACCGATTTTGATGAAACTTGACATGTATGTTTATAACCCAAAGATCTTGGTTCCTTTCGATATTTGCGCCCATCGGATCGTAACTTCCTGAATTATGGCCCCTGATTGTCTGAAAAATTGCCCTTTTTAGCTTGTGGTCCCTCTGGAGTTCAAAATTGTTATCCGATTTAAAAAAACGTTTGATTATATCACCGTTCCATGGTTATGAAGGTTGAGTTCGAATTTCGTGAAAATCGGACCAAAATTGACGGACAAAATGGCCGCTGTTTGTAAGCGAATAGTGTGAAAATATGTTATATCAAGGTTGTGGACCTTATAGAGGTCACAGTTTTGAACCAATTTTGATGAAACTTGACATGTATGTTTATAACCCAAAGATCTTGGTTCCTTTCGATATTTGTGCCCATCGGATCGTAACTTCCTGAATTATGGCCCCTGATTGTCCGAAAAATTGCCCTTTTTAGCTTGTGGTCCCTCTGGAGGTCAAAATTGTTATCCGATTTAAAAAAACGTTTGATTATATCACGATTCCATGGTTATGAAGATTGAGTTTGAATTTGGGAAAATCGGACCAAAATTGACGGACAAAATGGCCGCCGTTTGTATGCGAATAGTGTGAAAATATGTTATATAAAGGTTGTGGACCTTATAGAGGTCACAATTTTGAACCGATTTTGATGAAACTTGACATGTATGTTTATAACCCAAAGATCTTGGTTCCTTTCGATATTTGCACCCATTGGATCATAACTTCCTGAATTATGTCCCCGGATTGTCCAAAAAGTCGCTTTTGTTAGCTTTTGGTCCCTCTGGAGGTCAAAATTATTATCCGATTTAAAAAAACGTTTGACTATATCACCGTTACATGGTAATGAAGAGAGAGTTTGAATTATGTGAAAATCGGACTAGAATTGACGGACAAAATGGCCGTCGTTTGTACACGAATAGTGTGAAAACATGTTATATCAAGGTTGTGGACCCTATAGAGGTCACAATTTTGAACCGATTTTGATGAAACTTGACATGTATGTTTATAACCCAAAGATCTTGGTTCCTTTCGATATTTGTACCCATCGGGTCATTACTTCCTGATTTATGTCCCCTGATTGTACGAAAAATCACCCTTTTTAGCTTGTGGTCCCTCTGGAGGTCACAATTATTATCTGATTTAAAAAGAAACGTTTGATTATAAAAACCAAACAAATTCTAATGATTTTCTGATAATTCCTTAATATGCGACAACTCTTGTTGACTGCCCGGACGATTTGGCTGCTGTGTGGGCGTATGTTTCGTTGCCTGGCAACCTATTTTTGTCAAAATTTGCAATTGACAAAGACTGTCACTCTGTGACATGTGCCTTATGTCCAACTTTATAATATGGCAATGCCTCTTTAGAATAGATTGGGTGGACTCAGTACCATGTAAAAGTTTCATTTACAGAGCTCAATGTTTATAATAATCTAGTAGGATAAAGTGATAATTTCATACTTTTAAGTTACGGTATATTTTTAAAATGTATTAAAATAAAGCCTTAAAATAGATTGTATCTACAAACAGTCCTACCTTGTTAACAAATAATCCTAATTATCCTATAATTCACTATTGCAAGTTGAGAAATTGGCAAAAATATCATTGTCAACTTCAAATTCAAATTTTGAGGATAGTTAGCTATGGGGGGAATAGAAAAACAAGGGCGGTAATTGTGTTATTATTTCCGGTGTAAATGATTTTTAAGTGTGCAAAATAATGCCTATGATCGTATCATAGTGTGTTGACAACCTATTGAGCTAAAGACAGAGCAGTACGTTGATTCGGCTACTCTTGGGGTTAGGGTTAGTAAAGTAGCCCAGAAATAGCCGGGTCAATGTACTAGGCCCAACAGACAAAGAAATAATTATGCTTTGACTTTCTTAGAAAATATGAAATTCTCGCTTTAAACACATGGGCTAGTAGTAGTACAACCAAAAGAATGTATGATAATTTTTTTTTTAAAAAAAGCAAAGATCATACCTAATTAGTGTGTGAACTGTGGTAAGTGATAAACGGATTTGTTCGATTGCCAACAAACTACTGAATAATTTTTATTAAAAACTTGCCTATGTGTTTGAAATCAGGTATGGTGGAATAAAATCCATGGCACAATTGAATATTTCAACGGAAAAAAAAGTTCTCTCATGAAAAGACAATGTTTTTGCTTGTATTTTCGACAGTCTTCATCACAACATTGCACTTGTCATGTGATGAGCTAGCTAAACCATCGTAATATTTTGAAGAGGGGTAAAGATTGACAAATATGAACAATCATGTGCGTTGCTATCAAAGCAGCACAACCTTTTCAATCGTTTGAGTTTGGGCAACAAGATTAGCAACTGAAGACAATAATATTAATTTAGAAACAATTAATTGATTGTCAGTCTACTAAATTTTATTCACTGATTACACAAATACTCGTAAATATAATATTGCTTTCCTGTATATTATAAATATTTTTACAAATTACTGTATATTAAATCCCTGCCTATTATTATAGGCAACTTCGTGGCTAGCATTTACAAATAAACACACTTTATTTCATAATTTTAATTGATCATATTTCATAACAGACCCAATGCTCTGTGGTTATTAGACCATTTACAAAATTTTATGATTACCCGGCTGATACAACAAAAAAAATATGAAAAAAGGCCACCGCTTGTCATAATTTCCACATTTAATTCACGCTCCGACTGTTCATGTCAATAATATAATATTCCTGATTTTAATTACTCTTTTTTGTTTATTCGACAGATACTAAAATCGAAACATTCTTGATAAGAATAGTTTGGGATTCCTAAACATAGTTTAGCGTCTTTGTAAAAATGTATTTAAAACGAAAAAAAAATCAAAGGAGGCTTTGTTAATTGCATGAATTATTGGGTCTTGTGTGTTAATTATGCAGACTATGGGGAACACTTGTGAAAGTTTCATGGTAAATTTAACCATGTTCATAGCATATACAATAACTCATATGATATGGTATGGTACCTTTTACGGTTTAGAATTTAAAGCGTTGATTGGCTGTGGCATGATCGTGATCTAGAAAATTCCACCAGTGGCATCAGGAAATAGTGAAGATATTTAAGATTACCCCTCGATGTTTTTACTTTTAGAGATGTTAGTTGTCTGTCAGAAGTAAATATATATATATGACCTGCCCCCTATCGGCTTTGTATTTGTAGTGAAATATTTTTTAAATCATTACATAATTAGCATACATGTGTGCTTCGAACACAATATTTTTAATTCTGTCAGCAGTATCTCATAATCGGTGCTGAACATGTGACTGAATGTCAAAAATATTTGTAGTAGTTTGACCGATATTGCAGCTGTCAATCAATCAACCAATCAGATCTATGGTAAGACGTAAATAAATATATATTTCCAGCAGACGTAACTACCAACCCCAGGTGAAAGTGGACTTGAACTCCAGAAACGAAGGAACTATCAACCAGTCATAATGGTCAAGAGATGTGCTTGGGGTAGGCCTACATCTAATTCGGACAGTAGATACCTGGAGATCAGAGACTGACAGGAGGGATGCTTTTCTTTCTGTATCGCCTTGCTCGCAAATTTTATTAAAATGACTAATACCGGTACTAAGACAGTGATCCATGGTGAAAACCGATTAAGATTATAATCCCAGTAATCCATTAAATTGCCTAGCGAATATTCACTGCTGATCAGTGTGTTTGTTCATAATCGAAGAAATAAAATAAAATTAAATAGTATAGGCCTACCGAATAGAGCAAGATTCAGGTTAGTTCAGCTCTGAACGTCGGTCTCATTACACTCACCCTGACTGTTCAGGGACTGGCCAATTGAATCAATGTCGAAAATAATTTGAACCCCAGTCAATTTTACTGGGCAACTTTTCACTGCGAAACATCGGAGTGTCAATCCGTGTGGATGTATGTACAATGTAAAGGAACATCTTAGTGACAAAATAAGACCTTGCTTACCTCGCTAGACTCAGTATGAGCGAAACAACACGCTGTTTAAAATACGTCCCCTCCTATCAATCTATCCTTTCGCCACCATGACACAGCGTGTTGTGATGCTCATACTGACTAGCAAAATGATTAAGGTCTTATTTTCTCACTGAGATGTTCCTTTACACTGTACACGCGTCCACACGGAGTGACACCCATCATTTAGCAGTGAAAAGTTGCCCAGTAAAATTGGGGGTCAAATTATTTTCGACATTGATTGAATGGGCCAGTCCCTGAACGTTCAGGGTGAGTGTAATGAGACCGACGTTCAGAGCTGAACTAGATTCAGGTGTAATGTAAGGCTTTTAGTTTAGCACTAAAAACTTTAAAAAAAAAAAAGCATACGTACTTCGTATAGGCTCTTCCTATATCTATCACAACAACAGTTTTATCTGTGCTATAAGTTAGGCTTTCATAAAGTGGCATTGTTTTTGCAAATTAAATAATTATTTTTCGATCATTGATATTTTTGATGACAAAAATTAAACCGGAAGCTTGTATTTATTTGGTTTCGTTAAAGTAAGAACTTACAAAGGGAAACAACTCATGTAAATCTGGAGTTGCGCCACAGCTGTTTTTGACGTCATCTTTTAAATCAACAGAATGCGGCGATTTCAACACCCAGTGTTCTGTTAAAAGTGTATATATTGGCAAGTAAATGCAAGTGTTAAAGTTAAAGATACTTTCCCCAAAAAAATTTTCTCGGTTGGTCATTTCCAATAAAAGTATGGCAATTTTGGTTAGATGAAAGGTAGAGACACCCAAACTTGCTAGCAAAAATACTGGATTCCTTCAAAAACACCCATGGCGATGCAGTGCCCGGGCAACAAAAGTGAGAGGGTGTCACTAATTGGCAGCCTGATGATCAAGGGCTCTGGCTCGTGTGACGTCAAAGATTGCCTGTGCTAATGGCGTTAGGGAGCACTTGATGTGCGGTATGTTAATAAACTTGATGGTGAATGGACGTGGAAAAATTGAGAGAATTAAATCTACAACAGTTTCCGAAACAAACAACCAGTCAACCACGGAAAAAGATGTGGGCAGGGGTCAGTCAAAGAATTAACTTAGGCTTTTTTTTTTTATGATAAATGGACAGCAATTAAGGACAACATCTTCTTTTGTATGCAAGCAAGGAATTATCCCCCCGCTTTGCACTTGTTCTTAAACTGGGCTTATGAATATTGGCATAGGCCCTATGCCATACAGTGTGCTATGAGGGAAATTTTGCCCGGGCAGGGGTGCTACAGCCTACTCTTATATCAAATTCCCATTGCAAAGGGATCTTTTATGTGCACGCCAATGTGTACACAGAACCTGTTTTTTGCCCCATTCGAATGACTAGACAGCTGTCCTTGTCAGGCCCTCAATCCAGAACCACTGACAAGGAAAAAACCATGCTAGAAAGGATCAAACAATCGACCTCCTGACTAGCGAGCCAACGTCCTTCCCACTTAATCACAGTGATCCCTGCACTTGTTGGTAGGTACTGCGACAGCCAGGTCACATGATTTTTAAAAATAGATTTTGTATAGCTTGAGTATTTCTTTGTGAATACAATGTTTTGAGAGGGATTTGAAGCAAAGTTTAGATAGATTACAGTAATTAGTTTGAATATAATTTTAGTCTAAATATATGATCTATGTATATATTAACGCTACATTTGAAGTTTGGCAGCCAGTCTTTTTTTTCTTCGATTCTTATCTTCAACGTATTAACAGTGAGACTTTCTGTTACCACACAGCTATTTGTGATACACCATACCTCAAAGTTTAGAAACTGCTCTCTTTAGAAACTGCTCTTTTTTTTGTAGGTTTTTGGGTTGTCTCCCTTGTTTTTGTTTTAACTAAAGCCTGTACAACTGCCAACCCCGAAATATACAGTTCAGTGGGTGTTTACAACTGTTCCCCTTATTCAATAATTATCTTAAATTTAAATTTAATAGCTAAGGTACCTCCCCTCCCCTCTAAAGCAAACATGTCAGACATATCTGAACGCTTGTAGCCATATGTTATTGTAGCTACAGATTTGATAGTGCTATAAAGTCAAAAGTGCGACAGGAAAGATAACTCCACAAAATCTGTTTGGAATTTATGATCCGATTTGGTTCTTTCTTATGCCCCAAGGAACAATCCTGTTGACAAGTCTGTCTGGTAAATGTGGTCTGTTTTTATTAAGAAACTTAACATCAGCTGAGATAAATAGATTCTGAATTTTGATATTGGGACTTTTCTATGACCTTTCTATAGCTGGTGCCGCCACTTCAATGATACAAAGGTTTAGAAAAATTCTTTGTGTCACTTCACAGATGATTTTTTTGAGTTATGATAAATGGGAACTTATCCAATATGCATCTTTTCAATTTAGTGACATTCCACATTAGATAAAATACGAGAGAATAATAATAAGCAAGATTTATACTCATCCAATTGTTTACAAGCATGATAGTGAGACATCTAACAATTGCGGAAAGAAGAATAATTAATAAATTTGCATAAAACATTGCATCCAACACTACCTCATTCAATCAAGAGCATATCTAACTACAGGTCAATTACAACTGTTGTCTACTAAATAACAAGTATACAAGAATGATATGTACACAAATTACCTCATTACCATGTTTGGAATATATGTACACTTTATTAAAAATATTTAATAATTTATACAAATTTATAGAAAAGCATCACGATTTTCTAATACAAAAGAAAAAGAGAAATCAAGGAAAAAAACAAGATGTGAACAAAGTATAAAAAAAAGGTTAACATATAAGACATTCAAACATTTGTAATTATTTGATGTGATAGTAACTGGTAGAATGTGGTTGTATTAGATCTAGTTCAGATGCTTTCATACTGTGTGGTTTAAAGTGGTCATAATAACTGGTTGAAGTGAAAGAATTTAACCTCCGTCCGCCTGACGACCTGAACCAATCCCATTTCCTGTCAGATGGGTCAACTAATTATGGGTTTGATCAACCGTCTACCCTGTATTTCTAAATTCTGTCTTCTGTGAAATTTAATTTAAAAACTAATTCCCCAAAAGCCCAAACCTAACATTTTGCTTGTTACTTGATCGATGTTACATGAACATCATCTGTAATGCTTTGTCAGAAACACAGAAACATTCCTCTGTTGGTTTTAAATACTTTCACTAATTGGTTGTTTACAATTTTCAAACATAATCAAAATTGTTCCCGTAAAGGAGTTGTTTAGCTTCTGTATTATCATTATACCATAGAAATTTAGTTTGGGGAATCTCTTCTGGGCTAAACTGACCACAGTTTCTGAGCATCAGAATTAGCAAACCCTTTGTAAGACAGTCCATGGATTTTCAATAAATTAGTTATCTAATATGACAGCGTCTCTTGTGTGATTCATTTTTAGGATATTCCATCAAAGAAATGATATTGTAATTTTACTATGAATTATTTTGATTATATATATATAAAAACCATTATCACAGAATGAAATAAGACAAAAAGAATTAGAAAAAAAGGCATTATAAACAGTATCAACACTTGTGCATTATATACGGAAGAGAAGTCATGATATTTGTACCCTATACAGTATCATTTGAATAAATATAGCAGAAAAATAACACTTTAAATGTCAAATAAATCAATATGACTAAACACTGCAGGTAAACTGAATTAGTCTCTTTGGTGGTTTACATGTTAGGTATTTTTCTACTATATTCATTCATCTTCATTTTTTGACAGCTATTTACCAATAATACTTATGGTGTTTCTAATAATGAAGTAATGATGAATTATTTTTTTTCCTTCCAAAATTTACTCTCAATAAATTTAATTTGGAAAGAATGTAAGGTCATAACCTTTTTTGTGTTTTTAAAAGAAATTAATTGCAATTCAAATACAATGTAAGTGTGAATTAGTAACATTTTTATTAAAGATATGACACACATCTTTTTTAATATAATTATGTACAATGGCTTAATTTTCCTTATATTCCCATGAATATACACATATTACCTCGGCATGTATACAATATTATTAATAATGATATACAACAAAATGATTACATGTCTTTATAATATACAATTTATACACACATATATACCTAAATATATGTATATACGTACATAGTGAATAGTAAATGCAAATATAAACAAAAGCCTGATGGTATCACAGACTAAAACTAATATATAACACCATGGGGAAAAACTATTGCAAAAATATAATTTATGTTAATTCAAATGTTTCACAAGGAACTGAACATTTTTGTAAAAATATATGACAAATGGATATAGATGTAGTTGATTTCGATTTTAGCGAACAAAACACAACTTCCATTATTCTACTGATTGTTCTTGACCATGTTCCACATATGACTACAGTTTGTTGTTGACTATAAGACATTAAAAACATTCAATTTTTTCTGTGCCCTATTTATCAAAAATAGACACCTTATTCTCTACTAAATAAGTGTTTAAGTGCATTACATATATATCCAGTTACCAAGGAAACCAAATAAATGCCCGGACATTAATTTTATGACAAAATTGAGTATACCATCTGTAAGACATTAAAGTTCAGGGTGCTCTAACTTCTATCTCTACAGTATTCCTGTAACAGGGGAGAAACAGCTGACCTGCATAAACAAACATCCACTGTAATGGATACTAATAATATTCCTTACTAAATACATCAACTCACTTCATTTTTAATAGCAATTATATCTGTATTGTTTGAAAACCAAGGTGAAAGAATAATAAAACATAGTAAATAATTGTAATATATTTTTGATTTTTTTGTAAAAAAAAATGTTTTTTTTCCCTGTATATTTTGTTTAATATCTAGATGAAAATTACAGATTTTTTTTATACTAGTTTATTTAGTGAAAGAGATGAGTGGTTTATCTTAATTAATGGATGATACAGGTATCACAGCTATACACTTAACTACATGTACATGTAATTTTAACATAAATGTTCAATGAATATTTTTACACATCTGGTGAATTTAGGATATAATTTATATTACAGATATATCACTGTATATAGGTAGCCTTTTGTTTTAAATTTACAGGGATCACAGTCAATTCAACATTAGATTATAATTGTTCACTAACACTATTCAAAGGGTGATTTCATGTATTTTTGAAATAAAAAAAGAAATGGTGCATTACAATTCTGGTGACACCTTATTGTTTTGGTTTGTGCTTAACTATAACCGAAAATTAATAAAAGGTTCTGCATTTTGACACTACATAATTGTTTAAGATGTTCATTCAATCATAAAACTACGACATTCAACCCTATTTCATCTCATTCAACCATGTACATATAATGTAAAGTAAATTGGTCCATCAATGGTAATAAATATAAAGTATTTTTAGATTGATTTTTAATAAAGCAAACTATTTTAATTAACAACAGGTTGTTTTATTTCTTTTGTATTGTTTGGTTCACCAGGAACTGTTTCAGGAACGGGTTTAGATACTGTACTGGCTGAGAGCATTGTCTTATCACCTGAAAAATATAATCAATATCATATTATAAACAGAGAATCAGATATAAAATGCTACTAATAAATAACACTACAGATGTGCCCTCAAACTGACTCTATTTTTATTAGATTAAGTATTTGCACAAGTAAGCTTACATGTGTGTTACGTTTTGTAGAAGAATAACATGACTGGAATACATTAAGTCTCACATTTTCTCAAGAATACACAAATTTAAATTTCACTTGCCAAATTTATATTTTTTCATATTTGTGTATGCTGTTTGATTAACCAAATGAATATATTTCATGAAATACATGCCCTCTAAAGTTAAAGGAATTTCATTTTTAGTAGCAAAAAGAGAAGAAATTTCCTTGACAGTGGAGTTTTAGATTGCCATGCTTGAGTAAAAATCCTGAGTATAGACAGTATATAAACCAAACATCCTGAAACTGACAGATAATTCTTCCCAGATCATTGATTTAGTAAAGCTCCATATATAAGAAATGACAAACAATACAAAATACATGTATAGAATCATCAAAAGATAAAACAAATTTTCTAAAATAAATATCTTAAAACCATACTTCAAGTCAAGATGCATTGTTGTATGCCTTTATGTAGCCTACATTTATATTGTTCACACAATGTTTATTTATTCCCAAAATTCATGTGTGTGCTCCGTTTGTTTGTTCTATCAATGTTCGTATTTTCTCTACGTTGTCTATAGATTAGGACATACAGTATGTATATACTCTAAGGAGAATGTGATTATTCATTAACATGGGACACAAAAACAGAGATTGATCGTGTTCACCATCGAGTTTGGCATCCATATACATGTAACGACAGCCCTTGGGCGTTAGAATCCACTATTGAGGCAAAATCACTTGCATATTATCAACATGACCTTAAAATTGGGAGTATGAACAGACTATTGTGCTTCAGTTCATTTCTAGGCACCTCTGCGTAACAAAGAAAGACTGGAAAAATTAACAACTGGATTTAGTTAGCATTATTCCTTTTCCTTCACACTGTGGTGTTTTCAAACACACACACAATAAAATATAGATGTGACTTTAATGGGTGTTAGATAACTTACTTTATATATTTTAAGATGTTCTGTGTTTAAAGTTTTCATATTCGTTTTAAGTTTTTCATATTTAATATGCATGTGGTGTGGCATCAGGGTAGGGACGCATGAAATGTGTCTATTAAACATGGAAATTTTGATATATTGGAAAGTAGAGATACCCAATCTTACTAGAAAAATACAAGTAGGGTGCGGGCAAGGAGCACTTCTTAGGTGTTGATCTAATGACTCCTGTTTGTAAGGACAATGAGGGGGTTAAAATCCAGTAGAACAAGAAGTTGACGGAGGAAAATCCCAGAATTTACTTAGGTTTCAATATTTATGGTAAGAAGGGCAAGCTCTTTATCTAAATTTTACATAATGCATCTATAATGAGATAAATTGTAATACACAATACTTTTATTAACCGGCACATGATGTATCTCCACAAACATTTATATACATTAGATGACGGAGAAGAGAGAAAACAATATTGCAGTCACCATGAAACATATTAATAATAAGAGAAAACATCAACCCATCACCCATCTTACTACTTACTATTTACATTAAATGGCCAAACATTTATATCATCCTTGAATTTAGCTAACATATCATCCAATTCCTGCTCAAATACATCTGGGGATGACAGATTGGCTAGCATGTAGGAGAAATAATTATATTTCATAACACTTCTCGTTAGTTTAACCAAGAATGTGTAAAAAAAGATGCCACCATCTTCTGTCACATTTCGTCAACTGACTTTTTGCATGCCAGTTCCATGAAAATGACATAATTTCGGGCACAATAAAAGATTTTGGATGGCAACAGTACTGGATATGACTAACACAGACAATGAAATAAACTCATTTAACAGTTACTTTATAATTTGATTCTTAAAACCCTTGTAACTAGCCAAATTAAGGCCATCTAAAAAAAATTTGCTTCTCAGTGCAACTTTGAGCAGGTGCTTGACTTTTATTTTCTGCCTGTCACAACCCTGGTAAATTTTATTGACAATCATAAATACTACTTGAATATAATATATTTTCCTACCTGTATGAACAGCACAAGATAAAATTAGTGCCTTGAAATGTGATATTTACGGGAAGTCATTTTGCCCATTTAAACAAAATAACAAGGAAAAACCCATCCCTACCAATTCCTATTTTTTTGAAGGGTTATCTGAGAATCAGAATATTTTGTTTGTATATGTATGGCCTAAATGTAAGCTTATATTTTAGATAAGCTATTTCAAACTTAAGCCAGCTTTTATTGCACAGTAACAGACAATAAAACAAGCAAGTTGTTAAGCTGGAAAATACATGTATTATGTTACAAATATCTAATTAAACAAATTTCAAATGAATATTTACCCATAATTGAATCTGAAGGTTCTTCAGATATATCCAAAGCACTGGCTAATTCTTCTGTTAAACCATTCATGGTTAGATTGGTGTGAAAGTCAGGCTTATTTGTATCGAACACTGTTTTTAATTTATTTTGCTGTACAAGATCTAACGAATCTATTTTTAACCACTGATCTGGCCCTGTTAAAGAATCCATATTTTCACTACTTTTCACATTAGAGGGTAAACTTAACTCATTGTCAGTGTTTGTAGTGATAGCACTGCTTGACTCGCCCATTTCTTCATTTTCTACAAGTTTCTCTATACTTTTTTCAAAGTTTAAATTATTATCCTTCACATAGTTTGTGACACTGTCACTAAATTTTTTATTTTCTAAACTATTCAACATATCAAAGGAGGGTGGATTGTTTTCCTCATATGGCAAAGTTGATAGTTCTGCTACTATACTATCTGATAGTTCAATGGGTTTCTCATTTTCCGAGTTATTTTTAACATCTGATAAATTCACATTATCTTGTGGTTCTGCTATAACTTCACTGTTTGCGTTAGCAACGGTTAAATCACTGTCACATAATTTAGAGTCATGATTCAATACACCAAGAGGATCCAATTTATTTGCTGATTCGACGTTGGAGGATCCACTGTCGATTACTGGTTCAGAGAAATCACTTCGGGCGTCAGAAGGACTAACTGCCAGAGGAATTAAACTTGGCTTAATGTTCTCTGTCTCTAATTTGGTGGAGTCATTTGAACACAACTGGGGTTTGTTATTATCGGAATCAATTGTGCTATTCGTGTCAAATGTGCCGTTAACATTTGATTCCTCAGAATCACAATTATCCTCCTCTTTACTGGCTTCAGAAACAATCTGCTCAATGTAATCATTCATAGTTTTGGAGGCCATATTTTGACATAAGGTACCTGGACTAACCAACAGGTGCGGTTCATCAAGAGATTTACTTATGTCGACACATGCTCCTGGACTGTCAACAGTCTGTATACCACCTTTCATCACAGTACTATCAGTTACACGACTAACAGTAAATATCTTTTTAGCTGTTAAATCGGGGCAGTACTGAGGACTAAGAAGAAGGTCTGCTGGAGGTGGAGAGAGAAAACAAGGGGAGTCCATTCCTTGTGAATGGCCAGCTACACTGGATTTTTCGGGCGTAGTTTGAGCATCATTTACCATGGGCGATTCTAATGTCTGTTGAGGTGTTTGATCATTGGAAAACAAAAGTTTTGGTCTCTGTATTTTATCCATTGATGGAATGTAAGCCATAGCTTGATCTTCTAATTGTGCTTCTTTTAATGCCTCTGCTGCCTTACGTAAATCTGCCTCTTGTTGTGCACGCTCCTCTAGCTTTCTACGTTCTTCTTCTTCTCTCTCTAAAGCTCTGACCTGATTTCTTTCCTGATACCAGATAATTTCCTGCTGTAATCTACGTTGTTGATCCGCATAATCCTTTACACCCTGGAATATCAAATATATAGCATTAGAGAAGATAAGGCTGATTTGTAACTATGGAAAACACATTTGCTTATTTCTAATGCAACAATTATTTACTACATCAAAATAAAATACCATTCTAAAATATTTTGCTAATAGTACATGTATTCTTTAATTTATACATGCCCCATGTTTTGTGCTTGATTGATAAGACTGTTGGCAGAGCATCAAAGTTTCTACATCTGATGATGGCAAAGAGCAAAATATTGCCTATTATATCAGTTTAGCCTATGACCTCCTGCTAAAGAACGATTCCAATAAAATTCACCATCTTGGAATGATTTACATTATCTGTGCTGAAACTGTTCTTAGCACGGTTATGTAGAAGAATTTGAATTAATGTTAAATTAAGCTAGTTAAAGTGCAGGTCATTAGAGATAATAATATGGTTACAGTCATTCACATATTTACCGAAATAACTGGGGGCAGACCCATTGGTCATTTAAACTACCAAAATTCTAACCAAACTAAACTTGATCCAACACAGAGACCAAATCACTTCAGTGGACAAGATATGGATTAGTTTGAGCATGGTTCAAGCTGTTAGTGCTATTCCATTTTAGTTGCATAAAAGGGTTAATGGTTGTTTTAAATTCCTCAGTTTAACAGTGTATCTAATGACATTCGGTCAATGATCCATGAAGGACTGTTTAATCATTCCCACTATGCGCCGCTTGTATCATTTTGGCTTACTGTATCAACAAGTAAAACTGTACTCAAAACATCTAAAATTAAAAATATGATCTTTTCCAAAAGAGGATACCAGTAAAGTAAATTGTGATAAGGATTCCGACTAAAGAATAAAACGTACTGATTCTTTTTTAGTGTCCTTGTCCAAATCAATTCTGGTAACAGTTTCATTCACGCTTAATGCTAATGATAAACCCATCAAACCAGCTGTTTTTATATCATTCTCTCTAAGATCTAATCTTAATAATTTAGAACTATCAGCCACATATTCAGCTAATGCCACAGCCCCTACAAAACATAACAACATAATTCTTATTTCTTGGTAGTCATTATCAACATATTTGTAATACAGTCAGTTGGATGCAATCTGAACACCTGTTTTTTCCAGTCTGTTTAGTATTATTCACAGGTCTATTAAAAAATGTTCAATAAACGATTTTGATACTAAGAATTACAGAAGTGTTTTAAGAGCGGATGAGTGATATTCCTTTTTCATACTATACTTTTCAATACTTTTTTTCAGCGGAAGTTGGTCCTTCGTCTTATATTCCGCATCGACTTATATTTGGACAAAGGTGAATAGATTAAAATCCTAAAAAAATTCTGAATGACATCCTTGGCTAAATAATACCATGGCAAGTTCAGACTTTTGCTATGGGTCATTTTTTGATGTACACCTGTATCTCAATAAAAGACTGATCTGCAAAAGATTCATCTTATATTTTGCTCTGACTTATCTAAGGATGGAGGTTCAAAAAACAGACAAATATGATGATTCGACATAAAATGCTACATCCACTTTTACCCCGCAAAATATGGTAGATTTAAAATTTAAAACCAAGGAATATATGGAATCAGTATATATGATAAGTAGCGTGAATACCATAATGTCCAGTAAGCATATAAAGTTCTACATCAAATATAATAATAAAATCATACCTTCACATGTTACTTTTGTACCCTGCAATCCTAACCGAAGTAAGGATTTATTCTTTAATAAACCTTCTTTCAACTGGTGGATACCTTCATTAGTAATACTATTATGACCAAGATTTAGTGTTTCTAAATTTTGTACAAACATCTGAAACATAAATTATTAATATTAAGTTGCATTCGGTCTACAGTATTTCCCCACTTAAAGCTTCTCATATGAGGTAGTTTCAATCGCTTGCAAACTATATTCAGTTGAACCCACCAGTTAACACTGAATGTTGAGTCCAATGATGGAAAACAAGAAGTTTATATTACACAATGACAATACTGAACTCACCAAAGCATTTGCAAGAGATGGCATTCCCTGATAAGTGATCTGATTGTTCCAAAGTACTAATGTCATTAGACCTGCAGTCTGTTCAGCTAGTCCATCAGAAAGATGTCTTGTACCTACATCCTGTAATAAAATAGAATATTTTTATTTGGTTTATTTTTAATAATGTACTTTAGTTTGATAGATGCTAGAGGTTTGGGTTCTACATTTTTCAACTCTTACCTTTGACACCTTGTATCAGGGCTATAATCCATTTCTGAATGAATCAACCACAATCGGGTCAACATAAGTTTCCATACAGAAGTTTTCATGCCATTTAATATATCTATGTGATTATTATGGTTACCTTTGCTAATTCCTTTGATCTTTAACTGAACTAACTGATTCTGCATCCACCACATAGCTATATCTTTCAAAGGTATCAATGCTAAGATTTAACTCTTAGTATCTAAATTTAACTCTTAGTATCTAAATGGTATATTTAAACCAAATCATGAATATCATTATCAACATTAAAACCACAAACATAATTGCCATTGCTGGAAATATGACACTACATGATGATACACCAATCATGTCTACATACCTATATTAGTTTTATATAATGGCTGTTGAATGCTAAAATTGTCCATTTCTTTTCTTTTTTGCCTTAGAAAATGCACAATTTGGGTGGTTTTGACAAGAACACAAATTCTTATACGTAAGAACTAAGTTAATTTCTAAAATTATCACGCATTTAATTTCATCATAATAAACAAGTGTTTTGAACAAAATGCTGATATTTTATCCATCTACCCCACTGGTTATAATTAAAACTGATAAATAATTTTTAAAATTACCTGAAGATGGTTGTTTCTAAGATCCAACAGCTCTAGTTTATGATTATATTTCATCAATATTCCAAGCTGTATTCCATCACTGGGCATTAGTTTATTATCAGCTAAAAATAATTCTAACAAATTTTCATTCATTTTTAGAGCCGCAACTGAAACATAAAACATAAAAAATTTTGTGAACGGTCTATGAAAGATTTTGTTCTTTATATTTGTAGGCTAACCACTGTCTTCTGGACAAGTAAACCACATAGATTAGCCATGAGTATTAAACACATTTGAAATATTCTTCTGAATTAAATATACTGTACTGAAAATATTTACATATCAAATAACTTATTGAAATTTACAAGACATTAGCACATTGGAAATCTTTGCCTTTAGTAAATACATCGTTTTGGATTTTCTATCAGTTAATTACATGTTTTTACTGTATAATGCTGTATAATACTTTTCATCTTGATTGCTTTTAAAATTTAAACTGTCTCTAAGTAAATCTCTATCAGCCCAATTACTGAATTATTGATTGATTTGATGTTATCTATAACATACAAGATAACCACTAAGAATGGGTCGCACTAATCATGTTTACTTTACATTACACATTAAATAAGAGGGGTCCATTTCATTAAGTGTATTTTAGATTTTGTACCTCGTTCAAGGTTCAATTTATTTTATTCATTAGTCCAAAATTGCTTTGAAACTTGTGATATTTTGGATGAAAATACTTCATTTGGATAAAAGTACCACAACTAATTTAATTAATAAATCGGTAAATTGGAGAAAAATACTGTGATCTCGTGCTAAGGCAAATCACTGGCTTTTGGTATGAGAAAATAGTCCCGCAAATCCAAACTATCCAGATGTACATGTAAATGAATAATAAAACAAGACTAAAGATTATAATATTGTTTATTTATCAGAATTGCAAAATTTTGTGATATACAGTACAGTTTACTGCTCCTCAAATCTGAGCAAATGCTATTCAAATTTTGAATTGATTAGGAAAAATGTGAATATGTCACAAAAATTTGCTACTCATTGGTTTTAGACTAAACATAAGTCTTGCATGTGCCTTGTGAAATGGAGAAAAGGCTTATAATGGGAATGTCGCTGCAGTTTATGTTTGCTGTAACAGTTAGGTGTATTATAAAAAAGAATAGACTAACAGCTATAGGCTTATGTATACTGACACTAAATATAATTCAGACTTACCTAGAATAACCAATGGTCTACCAGATAGATATATGTTTTCTAAATGAAGAATGGTCAAATGACTACCTAATTTAAGAGCTCTACCCATAATAGGAATAGATCTTTCATTCAAATCACAGTTACGCATATCTAAAAACGTTAAGCTGGGAGTCTGAAAATATAAATCATTTTACAAATTAACATCCTAGTGAAGGATTTCATAATTTTCATGAAACTAAAGTACCGAAGTCTAAGTACGGATTATCCCCTGCCCACGTCTTTTGCCACAGTTTTTACCTCGGAAACTGTTGTACGTTTCTCACCTTTTCCACGCATACTGACCATCAAGTTTTATCAACATATATATCTAGTGCTTCCTAATGCCAAGAGGTCAGACAAAACACACTTGCCGTACCTCTGCATATTCGGTTACCCTCCATCTAGCCTCGGCTGTATGACACTAAATGATATGTACCCACACCAATAGAATTGTGATGTTGGGTATCTATTTACTAATTAGGAAAACTTGCAGCTTTTAGAAAGAGGTTATAAAATGGTGTTGTTCAAAGAGTGTGTAGAATTTTCATTGCAAAGTTGTCCTTTGTTTTTAAGAAAATTGGATAACTTTGAAAGAAAGACAGCTTCAGACATTGAAAGCTTTGTATGATAAAACATCCTTCACAGACATCTTCATGGGGCTGCCAATAGTAATCTGGGAACTTGAAAGGATTTCCAATGGTGGAATATGTCATACAGCCAAGACTAGATATAGGGTATTAGAGTCTGCGGAGGTTTATTGAGTGTTGGGCGAACAGCCCTTAATCATCAGTCTGCCAAAATTAATGACACCCTCTCATTTTCATTCTGTGTATTTCAAGGAATCCAGTATTTTTCTAGTAAAATTGGGTGTCTCTACTACACCAAAATTGCCATACTATTATTGTGAATAACAACCCACGAAATACTTTTGAGCGAAAGTATCTTTAATGTCATTACATATCATATCATATATTTTCCACAATTTCTGGTAAACGCTTGACTGTTATAAGATTTCCAAAATTTACATGTATTGTAGCTGTACATGCCATAGAAAATTCTGGAATACTTGTCCCTTAATATATGATTCAAATTGCCTGACAACTGGTATTTCTTTGAAATTATCACACAGCTTCAGATAATTGTTTGGGACCATAAAAAAGGTGCCAAAGTACATTTACACAAAATTAACCAGCTTGATTCAATGACATATATCTTGGATTTCTACCTTATTCTACCAAAAAAATAAATCCAAGTAAACAGAATAAATTGAAATAAGTTAATACCCACCCTTCTGATAAGACGAGAACAAGACTGCCAGCCTCTCATACTGATGTTTTTATTAAAGGATATGTTTAACTGACAAGCTGAACAGTAAAACTCTATCATATCAAACAAGGCTACAGCACACTGAAATAGTAATATTACATTAAAACCATAAATTAACATTTTGGAATCAATTCTTTTAATCCCATAGTAACGATCAAGTATATGAGATCATGCAAAACATTCACCACATCATTAATTTTAATGATAATTCTACTCAAGACCACATACAATTTGACAAAGTCAATTTAAGTGGAACTCGATTCTGTATCACTAAGTGGTAAATTAGAATTCTGATACTTATAATCAAACATTATTCTTATCTTGTTGTCTAATATGGGGTAAATAACTAATTCTGTATCACTAGATTGTAAATTAGAATTCTGGTACTCATAATCGAACACTACTCTTATCATGTTGCCTAAAATGTTGCCTAAGTGGCTACATGCTCAGAATCTTAATCAGACTCGCTCAGACAGACTTCTAAAGATGAATGCAGAGTTATAGGAGGAATAAGCTGATAATATAATGAAGACAAGACAAATGAAACAATCACATGGCAATCAAAGTGGCATACTCCTTGAGGTGTTTCGCGTGATTAGTGCTAATCCCACTATATACTGCTTTAGTGGAAGCAAATTTCTGTTGCAAATTACGACTGGTCAATAGTCCAATTAACAACCTATGGTTAACTGTGTAAAAAAATTCTTTAAATTTGAAACTAAGCTCCAAATTGGACCAAATATGTTTACATAACGTTACGTCATTGCTCACGATTTTATTATGTCCAATGAACCAGTGCATAGCAGAATATTGTAGGAAAACTAATTGCGTGACAAACGAGGCTATCAACAAGAATAGAATGTAAACAATCCTGAATGAAGACGCAGAATACTTTCACTGTTTTTAATACCTCAAATCACTGTCCAAAGTTTTAGGGAAGACCCCTAATAAAACAAAGGGCTGTCATGTTGCTGTTCATGGGGATAGATTTGATTAAATGGGAAGAATACACACAATCTGTCAAAAACTCAAGTACCAGAGAAACCAATCCAGCAATGGGCAGAGAGGGATTTCTCTGACCATTGATTCAGGAATATGTCAAGATAGGTTGCCAGGCAATGAAACAACAGCTAAGTCGTCTGGACAGTCAACAAGGGTTGTTGCATATTTTTTTTTATGTCAGGAAGAAGAACGCTTACAACACATGAATATCTTATTACGAGTAATAGCCCATTAAGTAAATATCAGAAATGGTTAGAATTATTTCGATTGTTTGTGTCATGGCGTTCTTCCACAAGTTATTTCAAAATGATGAAGGGCCAAAACTCTGACAGTAATTGATCTTTCGTCTTGTGACATTAAACACTGTGTATAAATTTAAAGTCAATAAAATAATAAGTTTGGCCTCTAGAGCATCACAAGATTTTTCAAAGTAACCAAGGGAGATAACTGTGGTAGTAATTATTGGAAATCACTGAAAATGTATAGGATTCTTTGTCTCGTGACCTTAAATACTATGTATAAATTTAAAGTCAATTGGATATTAACTTTGGGCGCTAGAGTGTTCACTAGGGGGGATGCTCTCACAGTTCCGGAATTAAATTCCCAAACTGGTGTCAATTGAGTGAAAAGGAGAATTTCGGAGTACAACGCATGTGTCGACTGTATAAAAGGTATCTAAATCAATCACAACAACTAAAATACATTTTTTACCTAGGAATACGTCACAATTCTATTGACTCCACCTCAGCTGTCGGGATTGGCAGAACTGAGACAGGACTGATTTTTCAAAGTGATCAAGGGTCAAAACTCTGGCAGTAATTATCGGATATCGCTGAAAATCTATAGGCTTTTCTGTCTCATGACCTTAAACACTTTGTACCAATTTACTGTCAACTGGACATTAACTTTTGCGCTAGAATGTTCACTAGATTTTTCAAAGTGACCAAGAGTCAATAAGCATTTTTGTCTCATGACCTTAAAACAGTGTATAAATTTTCAAAGTCAATCGGATATTAACTTTAGCCCCCCAGAGCGTTCACAAGATTTTTCAAAGTGATCAAGGGTCATAACTCTAGCAGTAATTATCGGATACCGCTGAAAATCAATAGGCTTTTTTGTCTCATGACCTTAAACACTGTGTATAAATTTAAAGTCAATCGGATATTAACTTTAGCCTCTAAAGCGTTCACAAGATTTTTCAAAGTGATCAAGGGTCATAACTCTGGCAGTAATTATCAGATATCACCGAAAATCAAAAGGCTTCTTCGTCTCATGACCTTAAACACTGTGTATAAATTTAAAGTCAATCGGATATTAACTATAGCCTCTAGAGTGTTCACAAGATTTTTCAAAGTGATCAAGGATCATAACTCTGGTAGTAATTATCGGATATCACCGAAAATCAATAGGCTTCTTCGTCTCATGACCTTAAACACTGTGTATAAATTTAAAGTCAATCGGATATTAACTTTAGCCTCTAAAGCGTTCACAAGATTTTTCAAAGTGATCAAGGGTCATAACTCTGGCAGTAATTATCAGATATCACCGAAAATCAATAGGCTTCTTCGTCTCCTGACCTTAAACACTGTATAAATTTAAAGTCAATCGGATATTAACTATAGCCTCTAGAGCGTTCACAAGATTTTTCCAAGTGATCAAGGGTCATAACTCTGGTAGTAATTATCGGATATCGCTGAAAATCAATAGGCTTCTTCACCGTAAACACCGTGTATAAACTTCTTCACCTTAAACACTGTGTATAAATTTCAAGTCAAACGGATATTAACTTTAGCCTCTAGAGCGTTCACAAGAATTTGTGGACGATGGACGGACGGACGGACCGACGGACGGACGGACGCGACGGCAATATACGACCACATTTCCATGTGGGCGTATAAAAACAAGCCAAAGGTGAGGCTGATGTCCCCTGCCGAAATCCCAAAATAAATAGATGACACATATTAATTAATCGCACATTTATTTTTTTCAAACGTATCGAGCAATCAAAACTGTACACAAAGTGTCATCCAAAAGTGTTTTATAAAGAAAAATGCTAAAACCGACGAGAAAAATGAAAATGTACCCTAGTTAGGGGGACCCTAAAAGCAGACAAAAGGCCCCCTCTGGCCAAGGGAAAGGGCCCTCGTGTCCGAGTCAATCGCTTCTATACACTGTTACTGTCGAATCCATTACTGAATGAGAATGCAGTCATTGTATTGGCATAAAAATCATCAATCAAGATGAACCTAAGTTATCTTGTCCCAAAGTATCAACCAATCAAATTGCTTATCTCTGCCTACCCTAAGAAGAAAATGCTCATCTTCGATCTCTATCAAGGCATTGACCTAATAAGCATACACACCAATTTTGAACATTTTAACTCAATTCGAAGGAGAGTTATTGTGTTCCAAAGTCTCGGCAAATCAAATTGCTTATTGCTCTGCTTACCCTGAGCAGAAAATGCTCATTATCGAACTTAGTCAAGGTATTACTGTAATGAAACTATACACCAAGTTTCATCACTGTCACTTAATTAGAACTAAAGTTATTGTGTCCCAAAGCATCAACCAATCAAATTGCTTATCTCTGCTTAGCGTAAGCGGAAAATGCTCATTTTCGAACTCCATCAAGGCATTGACCTAATAAGCATATACACCAAGTATGAACATTTTAACTCAATTAGAAGGAGAGTTATTGTGTTCCAAAGTCTCGACCAATCAAATTGCGTATCGCTCTGCTTACCCTGACAGAAAATGCTCATTATTGAACTTAGTCAAGGTATTACTGTAATGAAACTATACACCAAGTTTCATCAATCTCACTTAATTAGAACTAAAGTTATTGTGCCCCAAAGCATCAACCAATCAAATTGCTTATCTCTGCTTACCCTAAGCGGAAAATGCTCATCTTCGAACTCCATCAAGGCATTGACCTAATAAACACATACACCAAGTTTGAACATTCTAGCTCAATTAGGAAGAGAGTTATTGTGTCCCAAAAAGTGTGACGGACAGACGGACAGACGGACGAACCCATTTTAATAGTCCCCCAACTTTCTTCGAAAGGCGGGGGACAAAAAGTTTAATACCTCATCGTCCAAGTGGCTGGATTCCAGATCCACAAGACGAAACTGTACTCGTCGAAAGATTTCTTCCAAACATTCACAGTGTTTCTGATCTAGCTTTTCTCCTGAAAATTATAATAGATCATATACAGTTTACACAGGCCTCGAATATAGTGTATGAATATCTTTATGTGGTCTTGCTGAATATTTACTTTTCGAGTGATAGTTTCATATGGCTGGTATGTTGATGTTGGTGTATACTCCCACCGAATAGGTATTTTCAGGGCTGTAGAAACATGCTGATAAATGTTACTTATCTTTGGCACATGTAAAAATGACATCAAATTGACATACAGAACATGGTCACTTTGAAACTTCTGGCAATAAATTGTTTCAATAAATCTCTAATATATTTGCCTTCAATTGTTGTCAAACTTTATCCACCCCACAACAGGTTTTATTGGTTTTCGTCCCAACACGTGTTGTGTTGAATTTAACAGAAAATTTAAGTAACTAACTTGATTTTATGACAGCGTACTTTTTTATACGTTGAAATATTTAATTGTACAATGGATTTTATTTAATTGGAGATGATTTAAAACCAAAAGGTAAGATTTTAATAACCATAGTTAAACAGTTTGGTCATTAGAGAGAAAAACATTTTTATATTTTTAAAGTCTCAAAGTGTAATTCGATTTACTTTGATCACTTCAATTACTGGTAATACAACATAAACATGTTGGTAAGGTTGACTTAACCCCAAAATGGTATCATTCCTCACACTGATCAGCAGTGAATATTCGCTTGGTGCTACAATCACTGATGGGGATCACGTCAACGCGACTTTATGAGTCCCCAGTATTAACTTTTTTCCTCTGACAAAATAAATTCTAAAACATTTTTTTGAAGTATAAGAAAAATAAATAAAGACGTTTGAAGTATTTGTAGTTCAAAAATATTTCCTATTTAGTGTAAATGGGTATTAAAATGAGTAAAAGGCATCATTTTACCCGAAGCAGTTAATTGTTATGTAAATAACGCATGTGCCATTGAGCCAATGAGTGACACCTCGTATTGATGTCATTGCATGTGTTGAAGACAGTCATCTGTGACAGAGATATTATAAATAATTCTCTGTGAAACAGATTGATCATTCCTGAGATTAAATTTTATTATTACTTAGAAAATCTGCTATAATTTACCATATACAACTTCATTTACATTATCAAAATCTATGAATGTAAAATGTCACATGTAATAATACTTGTACTTGTAGATACAGCTATGTTGTAGAGCTATGTTGACCTTTTCACAACACTGAGATAAGAAACAGTAATGTAAAACTAATGTTTAAAAGTTTACTTACCTTTCAAAATCAAACTATCATGTCTTTTTCCAGTACATGTTATTTTCTACAAAAAAATAAAATCAAGAAAATTATTCTTTGTTGATAGATGTAGCCAAATGTATTTTCATTGAATAAGCTTACTCCATTGTTAGGCGCCAGTTAAGTCACATCTATAACAAAATCATTCAGGTTCTAAGATAGCACTGTGTCACTTAAAAAGGTTGCATAGCCCATTTTTATTTCTATTTTTAAAAAAGAAATACAACCCAAAAACTCAGTTATTACTGAAAAGGTTGAAAATGTTGAACATAAACACTGTGTATAGTTTTGTCAGTCAGATATTAACTTCAGCCTCTAGCATGGTCATTAAAGTAGCCAAGTCTCTCACTCAATATCAATCCAAAGTCTTACATGTTGAGAACAGAATTATTTGTCAATTCAAATCAACATTGATGTTGTTATCTTACCTTGAAAAGTGATATCCAATATTTAAGACAAAATAAACATTTGTAACAAGTGACCAGAGAGAACGAGGCGAGACATATTCCACAACTCATAACTGATCTGGAGAGCATGCGCAATAGACTGGAATAACCAGACACTAGAAATTTCTATTCAGTTGAGACTCATGCCGTATTTCCTTGGATATAAATGATTTGGAATAAGAGTCAAAATGGAAACAACTGAATATAAATCAGTTCATATACAACTGGACAAAAATTGTATCCTCTACATCATCTATATATGTGGGCATATAAAAAAAATATAATTTCTGTAAATGTACCTCACAATTAAAGTAGAAACGATTGTCTGCTTACAAGAATATATTTTGAGGGTTATGGTCTTATCAATATAAAATTCCACTGTTGAATCTTTGTACTGATTGCCTAATATAGTTTCACACACTGAGATAACATTTCTTATAAAATATAAGTGTCGACTAACCTTTATAGGTCACGAGATACAGTTATAATAAATAATATCTTGAATAGATATCCATCCCGATATATAACAGATTAAATCTTTTACCGGTACATTATTTTATCAGAACCAAATAAGTTTCAAAATACAGTAAACATCAGATTTAAACATTTAGTTTGAATTTGATACACATTGTGATCATACCTGAAGCTGTTGAACAAGTTTAGGTAATGGTTTTGTCCCATGCTTCTCACAACTTTTTCTATAAGCAGTAACAAGTTCATCTGTAGTCCAATTTTCCGCTGTAAAAAGTAATGTTGCAATGTATAGTGTTAATCATTCAAAGTTCCAGGAACAGGAAAGTAGAATGTGTGTGTAATGTAATTTGTATTTCTAATTCTTCCGGTAATATATTTAAGAAAAATAACCTAGGCAAGTGAAAAATAATTTCCAATATTGAATACTTATATAGTTAATTTGTACAGGTCATGTAATTAATAGCATAAACTATTAAGCAAGATGTAGAAATCTGCACCTTCGATTCCTTCCTACTAGTTTGGATGCAAGGATTTTATAGCCTCTGGTACAAGTACAATGCAAGACTCAAATGTGTGCACTTGTATGCAATTCTTACAGACAACTATCTCAACCATTTCAAAACTGTGTCTACATTTTTCTCTATTTGAGAACTAAGGATTTTATAAACTTCACTTCACTGACTTAATGGTAGGTAATAAAGAAAAGATTGAATGTGAAGAATTTGATATTTAAAATATTTGATGTTTCAAAATAAATGGAAATCTGTTAATTTTCATTTAGGTTAAATTGTTGACAGTAGACCACAAACTCAGCTGTAAATTTTACTGTAAACAGGTAATCTACAAAAGTATTCACAATAATAATAGCATAAACTATTGAACAGCATAACCATAATTGAAGCAAACAGAATCAAAACAAATAATAAAGTCCTAATAAACATCACTTTCAATTTACATATCAAAATTCTCAAACAAATGTACACTGTTTGGCTAATACATATATGTTAAAAGCAAGAAAATATACAACCCAGTGAGTATATCAAAATGAATACCGGTACACTTTCAATTTGTAAACAGATCGGAATTAACAAATCACTTGCACATAATCCTGTCTGCGCATGTTTAAACATATCTATGAGTACTATGACTGATTTATTAGATTTTAAAATTTGATAAGTGCCTCAGCAATGCAGTATCAATAATGAATGAAAAATTGTGTCACTCAATTCACTGTCAGCAATGCAATATATTTTACTAAATAATTTTGATTAGTTCCTCGGCATGGTGTTTGTCAATTCAGTATCAATCATAAATGAATTATCATGTCATTGTCACTAATAGCCTAGCAATTATTCAATTATATTATTTCACTAATATAAACTTAGTTTAACGGTACTTAGAATTTTAGATATCTTTTCAATTCTTACCATTTTTCCAAGGGTCTTTAGGTTCATTGTAGCCCGCAACAAACCCCCCATCTGGAAATTTTACACTTTTTCCTTTGCCCCTTTTTTCTGTTTTAGTTTCAGAGTCCTGGGTTTGTGATGTAACGTTATCATCTTGACAGTTTTCCAGTTGCTCAATGCCACTGGACACTCCCCCACTTTCTAAAGGTAGATCTACATTGTTTACTTCCTGTCCAAATGTCTCGCAATTATTCACACCATTGACAGTTTTACAATCTATTTGATCTTCAGCGATTTGTGGAGATGGTTCTGTCATTGTCATATCTACATTTCTACAAATTACTCAATATGACTAATCGATTACCGAATATTGGTTTTGTGCATTTTATAAATTAGTCTGTCGTCATCTGCTTGCCACAAGATTTAATAATGGCGCATGCGTCAAGTTCAGCCTCTTGAATACGCAACCTTGCAAATTTATTTTTAGTTTTGTAACTCATTCATAATTTCAAAATGTCCAACAATGAGCTAAATATGCCACTGTTTCATTCAATATAGATGAAAGGGTCTATTTCAATCGATTTGGTTTATCAGAGCACCTGCAATGTTCGAACGTACGGCGCACGTTAAAAAAATCTTAATTACTGATCACGTGACCTTAGTGAGTTCAAAATGGCGTCTGTCACATCGCGTAAAGTTTCAAGTGTATTTAGAAAAGGTCTTTTTAATGACAAAGTTGCAATTGTCACTGGTGGTGCAACCGGTATCGGAAAAGCTATAACACAGGAACTTCTTTTTTTAGGTAGCATAACCTTTGTAGATATTAGTACAATAAGAAATACGCGTCTGAATGTTCTATGTTTAGCCTTATTATTATTATTAATAAAGTTATAAAGCTTAAAGTCCAACTTCATCATGATGGGTATTTAATTCTCCTGGTCCTCCGGTTTCCTTCCACAACTAAAGAACCCAACGTGCAAACGAATTATTGAAATAAAATTGAACTATGTGTTAGTCCCGAAATGACATTGTTTCTTTCTCTCCCTATAATTATTTAATAAAAAGGATTGCCGCCCTATACCAGTAGACCTTTCAATGTGTAGGACAGATCATCTGACAGATGAGCTCATTACATAATAAATTATAACAGTTCAAAATCTAATCTAATCGAAACAGATTTAATTTTTTCACATAAGTGAAATCACTATTCTTTGTCACCTAGCAATGAACGCAAATGCGTTGCAACACATATAATAATGTAATATGAATGTATATTATAAACTGATTTACATTCAATTGTTTCAGTGTTTACTGTAATTTCTAATCAGTTATGTTTGGTGTAATATGTGAATATTCTGAATTGAATGGCTGTCCTTTGCATCTAGTTAATCTGGTCTACACCGGTTGCTTCATACAGCTGACGCTCGAAAGCATTGTGCCAATTTTATCATGTTCATTGTGTCTTCAATCAGAAGCCCAATTTTTTTACGGTTGCCTAACAACATCAATGTTAATTTAAAATTGAATTGACCAATAAGTCGTGTTAGCAATGTCAAATACATATGGATGATATTGAGTTAAGACTTAGCTCCTTTAAAGTTTTCCTGATGTACTTGAAATCATTTGTTAAAGAATACAACAAACATTGCAGGTTCTCAAAAAATTGTAGATAAAAATGAAGTTAACTGAATACTCCACGAATTCACTTTACCTGCTCATTGTAAATACATGTATATATTATGTCATTTTCAGGTTGTAATGTCATGATTGCCTCAAGAAATATAGAGAAATTAAAACTGGCAGTTGATGAAATGAAGAGTTCACCATCTGCTTATGGTGTTATAGATTGTATTCAATGTAACATTCGTAAAGAAGACCAAGTAAGCTATTTTTAAAAATATATGAAATAATTTTCAGTCTATTTGATGTAGTTGTTGTTATTGATGATTATAGATGATTAGAATGGTTACCATAAAAAGGGGTATTTATTTTGTGCTTAATTATATATTGTGTGGAAAAGCATTCTTACAGTTTTACAAAATCATTTTTATACGGCCACATTTTCATGTGGACGTATTATGTCGCCGCCCCTGTCCGTCCGGACGTCCGTCCGGACGTCCGTCCGTCCACAATTTGTTTGTGGACTCTCTACAGGTCACAATTCTTATCCGATTTTGACGAAACTTGAAATATAGGTTTATCCCCATAAGATCTCGGTTCCTTTCGATATTGGCATGTATCGGATCAAAACTTCATGGATTATGGCCCCTGATTGTACGAAAAATCACGTTTTTAGCTTGTGGACCCTATAGAGGTCACAATTTTGAACCGATTTTGATGAAACTTGACATGCATGTTTGTAACCCAAAGATCTTGGTTCCTTTCGATATTTGCGGCTATCGGAATGTAATTTCCTGAATTATGGCCCCTGATTGTCCGAAAAATCACCCTTTTTAGCTTGTGGTCCCTCTGGAGGTCACAATTATTATTCGATTTAAAAAACCGTTTGATTATATCACCGTTACACCCTAAGGAAGGTTGAGTTCGAATTTCGGGAAAATCGGACGAAAATTGCCATACAAAATGGCCGCCGTTTGTACGCGAATACTGTTAAAAAATGGTATATCAAGGTTGTGGACCCTGTGGAGGTCACAATTTTGATTCGATTTTGATGAAACTTCAAATTCATGGTTATAACCCAAAGATCTTGCTTCCTTTCGATATTTGCGCATATCGGATCGTAACTTCCTGAATTATGGCCCCTGATTATACGCAAAATCGCCTTTTTTTTAGCTTGGAGGTCACAATTATTATTCGATTTAAAAAAACGTTTGATTATATCACCGTTGCACCCTAAGGAAGGTTGAGTTCGAATTTCGGGAAAATCGGACTAAAATTGCCATACAAAATGGCCGCCGTTTGTACGCGAATACTGTTAAAAAATGGTATATCAAGGTTGTGGACCCTGTGGAGGTCACAATTTTGATTCGATTTTGATGAAACTTGAAATTCATGGTTATAACCCAAAGATCTTGCTTCCTTTCGATATTTGTGCATATCCGATCGTAACTTCCTGAATTATGGCCCCTGATTATACGCAAAATTGCCTTTTTTTTAGCTTGGAGGTCACAATTATTATCTGGTTTAAAAAAACGTTTGATTATATTACCGTTACACCGTAAGGAAGGTTGAGTTCGAATTTCGGGAAAATCAGAACAAAATTGCAACACAAAATGGCCGCCGTTTGTACGCGAATACTGTTAAAAAATGGTATATCAAGGTTGTGGACGTTGTAAAGGTCACAATTTTAATTCGATTTTGATGAAACTTGAAATTCATGGTTATAACCCACAGATCTTGGTTCTTTTCGATATTTGCGCATATCGGATCGTAACTTCCTAAATAATGGCCCCTGGTTATACGCAAAATCCCCCTTTCTTTAGCTTGTGGTCCCTCTGGAGGTCACAATTATTATACAATTTAAAAAAACGTTTGATTATATCACCGTTACACTGTAAGGAAGGTCGAGTTTGAATTTCGGGAAAATCGGACCAAAATTGACAGACAAAATGGCCACCGTTTGTACGCGAATACTGTTAAAAAAATGATATATCATGATTGTGGATCCTGTATAGGTCACAATTTTAATTCAATTTTGATGAGGATGGTTGAGTTCTAATTTCGTGAAAATCGTACCAAAATTGCCGGACGAAATGGTCGCTGTTTGTACGCGAATAGTGTAAAAATATGGTATATCATGGTTGTGGACTCTCTACAGGTCACAATTCTTATCCGATTTTGACGAAAAGTCACATTTCTAGGTTGTGTACCGTCACACCATAATCATTGTCGGTTTCGAATTTCATTAATATCAGACTGGAACTGACCAACTAAATGGCTGCTCCCAATACAGTATGAAATACAGGACTTAAAGATGTAGGAAAAATCACTTTCGGTATTGCTTGTTCTCTGTCCATCTCTCGAAAATGTGGGCGTATCCTGCCTGGCAGTGCCAGCCTATCTTTTTTTTAGCTTGGAGGTCACAATTATTATCCGATTTAAAAAGACGTTTGATTATATTACCGTTACACCGTAAGGAAGGTTGAGTTCGAATTTCGGGAAAATCAGACCAAAATTGCCATACAAAATGGCCGCCGTTTGTACGCGAATACTGTTAAAAAATGGTATATCAAGGTTGTGGACCCTGTAAAGGTCACAATTTTAATTCAATTTTGATGAAACTTGAAATTCATGGTTATAACCCAAAGATCTTGGTTCTTTTCAATATTTGCGCATATCGGATCGTAACTTCCTGAATTATGGCCCCTGGTTATACGCAAAATCCCCCTTTCTTTAGCTTGTGGTCCCTCTGGAGGTCACAATTATTATCCAATTTAAAAAAACTTTTGATTATATCACCCTTACACTGTAAGGAAGGTTGAGTTTGAATTTCAGGAAAATCAGACCAAAATTGACAGACAAAATGGCCGCCGTTTGTACGCGAATACTGTTAAAAAAATGATATATCATGGTTGTGGACCCTGTATAGGTCACAATTTTAATTCGATTTTGATGAGGAAGGTTGAGTTCTAATTTCGTGAAAATCGTACCAAAATTGCCGGACGAAATGGTCGGCGTTTGTACGCGAATAGTGTAAAAATATGGTATATCATGGTTGTGAACTCTCTACAGGTCACAATTCTTATCCGATTTTGATGAAAAGTCACATTTCTAGGTTGTGTACCGTCACACCATAATCATTGTCGGTTTCGAATTTCATTAATATCAGACTGGATCTGACCAACTAAATGGCTGCTCCCAATACAGTATGAAATACAGGACTTAAAGATGTAGGAAAAATCACTTTCGGCATTGCTTGTTCTCTGTCCATCTCTCGAAAATGTGGGCGTATCCTGCCTGGCAGTGCCAGCCTATCTTTAGCTTGTGGACCCTATAGAGGTCACAATTTTGAACCGATTTTGATGAAACTTGACATGCATGTTTGTAACCCAAAGATCTTGGTTCCTTTCGATATTTGCGGCTATCGGAATGTAATTTCCTGAATTATGGCCCGATTGTCCGAAAAATCACCCTTTTTAGCTTGTGGTCCCTCTGGAGGTCACAATTATTATTCGATTTAAAAAACCGTTTGATTATATCACCGTTACACCATAAGGAAGGTTGAGTTCGAATTTCAGGAAAATCGGACCAAAATTGCCATATAAAATGGCCGTCGTTTGTACGCGAATACTGTTAAAAAATGGTATATCAAGGTTGTGGACCCTGTGGAGGTCACAATTTTGATTCGATTTTGATGAAACTTGAAATTCATGGTTATAACCCAAAGATCTTGCTTCCTTTCGATATTTGCGCATATCGGATCGTAACTTCCTGAATTATGGCCCCTGATTATACGCAAAATCGCCTTTTTTTTAGCTTGGAGGTCACAATTATTATTCGATTTAAAAAAACGTTTGATTATATCACCGTTACACCCTAAGGAAGGTTGAGTTCGAATTTCGGGAAAATCGGACGAAAATTGTCATACAAAATGGCCGCCGTTTGTACGCGAATACTGTTAAAAAATGGTATATCAAGGTTGTGGACCCTGTGGAGGTCACAATTTTGATTCGATTTTGATGAAACTTGAAATTCATGGTTATAACCCAAATATCTTGCTTCCTTTCGATATTTGCGCATATCGGATCGTAACTTCCTGATTTATGGCTCCTGATTATACGCAAAATCGCCTTTTTTTTAGCTTGGAGGTCACAATTATTATCCGATTTAAAAAAATGTTTGATTATATTACTGTTACACCGTAAGGAAGGTTGAGTTCGAATTTTTGGAAAATCAGACCAAAATTGCCATACAAAATGGCCGCCGTTTGTACGCGAATACTGTTAAAAAATGGTATATCAAGGTTGTGGACCCTGTAAAGGTCACAATTTTAATTCGATTTTGATGAAACTTGAAATTCATGGTTATAACCCAAAGATCTTGGTTCTTTTCGATATTTGCGCATATCGGATCGTAACTTCCTGAATTATGGCCCCTGGTTATACGCAAAATCCCCCTTTCTTTAGCTTGTGGTCCCTCTGGAGGTCACAATTATTATCCAATTTAATAAAACGTTTGATTATATCACCGTTACACTGTAAGGAAGGTTGAGTTTGAATTTCGGGAAAATCGGACCAAAATTGACAGACAAAATGGCCGCCTTTTGTACGCGAATACTGTTAAAAAAATGATATATCATGGTTGTGGACCCTGTATAGGTAACAATTTTAATTCGATTTTGATGAGGAAGGTTGAGTTCTAATTTCGTGAAAATCGTACCAAAATTGCCGGACGAAATGGTCGCCGTTTGTACGCGAATAGTGTAAAATATGGTATATCATGGTTGTGGACTCTCTACAGGTCACAATTCTTATCCGATTTTGATGAAAAGTCACATTTCTAGGTTGTGTACCGTCACACCATAATCATTGTCGGTTTCGAATTTCATTAATATCAGACTGGAACTGACCAACTAAATGGCTGCTCCCAATACAGTATGAAATACAGGACTTAAAGATGTAGGAAAAATCACTTTCGGTATTGCTTGTTCTCTGTCCATCTCTCGAAAATGTGGGCGTATCCTGCCTGGCAGTGCCAGCCTATCTTTAGCTTGTGGACCCTATAGAGGTCACAATTTTGAACCGATTTTGATGAAACTTGACATGCATGTTTGTAACCCAAAGATCTTGGTTCCTTTCGATAGTTGCGGCTATCGGAATGTAATTTCCTGAATTATGGCCCCTGATTGTCTGAAAAATCACCCTTTTTAGCTTGTGGTCCCTCTCGAGGCCACAATTATTATCCGATTTAAAAAAACATTTAATTATATCACCGTTACACCCTAAGGAAGGTTGAGTTTGAATTTCGGGAAAATCCGACCAAAATTACCATACAAAATGGCCGCCGTTTGTACGCGAATACTGTTAAAAGATAGGCTGGCACTGCCAGGCAGGATACGCCCAAATTTTCGAGAGATGGATAGAGAACAAGCAATACCGAAAGTGATTTTTCCTACATCATTAAGTTAGAATTTGATATGTGCAAATATCGAAATGAATTAAGATCTTTGGGTTATAAAGGTTCATTTCAGTAGGCTTCAAATTCAACTGGGGATCATGTTGCTAAGTGGGTAAGATGCTGGCTCAGTAGCCTTGAGGTTGGGTGTTTGATCCCTGCATTGGGTGACAAAGTTCATCAAGATTTTCTAGCGTGGTTTCCCCTTGTTCGTGATGAAGGATGGATGGCCTGACAAGAACAGCTGTCAATTTTGGTCCGATTTTCACGAAATTCGACCTCAACCTTCATTACGATGTAACGGTGATATAATCAAACGTTTTTTTAAATGGGATAATGATTCTGACTCCAGACGGACCACAAGCTAAAAAAGATAGGCTGGCACTGCCAGGCAGGATACGCCCACATTTTTGAGAGATGGATAGAGAACAAGCAATACCGAAAGAGATTTTTCCTCATTAAGTCCTGTATTTCAAACTGTATTGGGAGCAGCCATTTTGTTGGTCAGTTCCAGTCTGATATTAATGAAATTCGAAGCCGACAATGATTATGGTGTGACGGTACACAACCTAGAAATGTTACTTTTCGTCAAAATCGGATAAGAATTGTGACCTGTAGAGAGTCCACAACCATGATATACCATATTTTTACACTATTCGTGTACAAAGGCGACCATTTCGTCCGGCAATTTTGGTACGATTTTCAAGAAATTCGAACTCAACCTTCCTTACGGTGCAACAGTAATATAATCAGAGTTTTTTTTTGAAATCAGATAATAATTGTTCGAGAGATAGACAGAGAACAAGCAATACCGAAAGTGATTTTTCCTACAATCAAAGGCCATAATTCATTAAGTTACAATTTGATATGCGCAAATATCGAAAAGAATAAAGATCTTTAGGTTATAAACAAGCATTTCAGGTTTCATCAAAATCGAATTAAAATTGTGACCCTACATGGTCCACAACTTTGATATACCATACTTTTACACTGTTCGCGTACAAACGGCGGCCATTTTTTTCTGGAAATTATGGTCTGGTTTTCTCGAAATTCGAACTCATCCTTCCAGAGGGTGTAACGGTGATAGAGTCAAACGTTTTTTTAAATCAGATAATAATTGTGACCTCCAGAGGGACCATAGGCGATTTTTCGGACAATCAGGGGCCATAATTCAGGAAGTTACGATCAGATATGTGCAAATAACGAAAGGAACCAAGATCTTTGGGTTATAACCATGCATTTCAAGTTTCATCAAAATCGAATTAAAATTGTAACCTCTACAGGGTCCACAACCATGATATACAATTTTTTAACAGTATTCGCGTACAAACGGTGGCCATTTTGTCTGTCAATTTTGGTCCGATTTTCCCGAAATTCAAACTCAACCTTCCTTACGGTGTAACGGTAATATAATCAAACGTTTTTTTAAATCGGATAATAATTGTGACCACAAGCTCAAAAAAAAGGCGATTTTGCGTATAATCAGGGGCCATAATTCAGGAAGTTACGATCCGATATGCACAAATATCGAAAGGAACCAAGATCTTTGGGTTATAACCATGAATTTCAAGTTTCATCAAAATCGAATTAAAATTGTGACCTCCACAGGGTCCACAACCTTGATATACCATTTTTTAACAGTATTCGCGTACAAACGGCGGCCATTTTGTATGGCAATGTTGGACCGATTTTCCCGAAATTCGAACTCAACCTTCCTTAGGGTGTAACAGTGATATAATCAAACGATTTTTTAAATCGGATAATAGTTGTGACCTCCAGAGGGACCACAAGCTAAAAAGGGTTATTTTTCGGACAATCAGGGGCCATAATTCAGGAAATTACATTCCCATAGGCGCAAATATCGAAAGGAACCAAGATCTTTGGATTATAAACATGCATGTCAAGTTTCATCAAAATTGGTTCAAAATTGTAACCTCTATAGGGTCCACAAGCTAAAAACGTGATTTTTCGTACAATCAGGGGCAATAATCCATGAAGTTTTCATCCGATACATGCCAATATCGAAAGCAGCCGAGATCTTTTGGGGATAAACCTATATTTCAAGTTTCGTCAAAATCGGATAAGAATTGTGACCTGTAGAGAGTCCACAAACAAATTGTGGACGGACGGACGTCCGGACGGACAGGGGCGACGACATAATACGTCCACATGAAAATGTAGGCGTATAAAAATGGTATATCAATGTTGTGGACCCTGTGGAGGTCACAATTTTAATTCGATTTTGATGAAACTTGAAATTCATGGTTATAACCCAAAGATCTTGGTTCTTTTCAATATTTGCGCATATCGGATCGTAACTTCCTGAATTATGGCCCCTGGTTATACGCAAAATGCCCCTTTCTTTAGCTTGTGGTCCCTCTGGAGGTCACAATTATTATCCGATTTAAAAAAACGTTTGATTATATCACCGTTACACCGTAAGGAAGGTTGAGTTTGAATTTCGGGAAAATCGGACCAAAATTGACAGACAAAATGGCCGCCGTTTGTATGCGAATACTGTTAAAAAGATAGGCTGGCACTGCCAGGCAGGATACGCCCACATTTTCGAGAGATGGATAGAGAACAAGCAATAACGAAAGTGATTTTTCCTACATCATTAAGTCCTGTATTTCATACTGTATTGGGAGCAGCCATTTTGTTGGTCAGTTCCAGTCTGATATTCATGAAATTCGAAGCCTACAATGATTATGGTGTGACGGTACACAACCTAGAAATGTGACTTTTCATCAAAATTGGATAAGAATTGTGACCTGTAGAGAGTCCACAACCATGATATACCATATTTTTACACTATTCGCGTACAAACGGCGACCATTTCGTCCGGCAATTTTAGTACGATTTTCACGAAATTAGAACTCAACCTTCCTCATCAAAATCGAATTAAAATTGTGACCTATACAGGGTCCACAACCATGATATACCATTTTTTTAACAGTATTCGCGTACAAACGGCGGCCATTTTGTCTGTCAATTTTGGTCCGATTTTCCCGAAATTCAAACTCAACCTTCCTTGCGGTGTAACGGTGATATAATCGAACGTTTTTTTAAATCGGATAATAATTGTGACCTCCAGAGGGACCACAAGCTAAAGAAAGGGGGATTTTGCGTATAACCAGGGGCCATAATTCAGGAAGTTACGATCCGATATGCGCAAATATCGAAAAGAACCAAGATCTTTGGGTTACAAACATGCATGTCAAGTTTCATCAAAATCGGTTCAAAATTGTGACCTCTAAAATTGCCGGACAAAATGGTCGCCGTTTGGACGCGAATAGTGTAAAAATATGGTATCATGGTTGTGAACTCTCTACAGGTCACAATTCTTATCCGATTTTGATGAAAAGTCACATTTCTAGGTTGTGTACCGTCACACCATGATCATTGGCGGCTTTGAATTTCATGAATATCAGACTGGAACTGACCAACTAAATGGCTGCTCCCAATACAGTATGAAATACAGGACTTGATGATGTAGGAAAAATCACTTTCGGTATTGTTTGTTCTCTATCCATCTCTCGAAAATGTGGGCGTATCCTGCCTGCAGTGCCAGCCTATCTTATAGCTATTAACATATCATATGACATTTATATTTTTTAATTTTTTTTTTACAACATAGGTTAAAAATTTAATATCCAAAACAATACAGAAATATGGTAAGCTGAATTTCTTAGTTAATAATGGTGGTGGCCAGTTTCCTAGTCCAGCAGCAAATATCAGTTTGAAAGGTTGGAATGCTGTTATTGAAACAAATTTAACAGGAACATTTTTATGTTGTAGAGAAGGTAAGTGTAATATGAACATATTGTACCAATTATCTGCTGGAAAAAAACAAACTTCCCTTGTTAAGTAATTAGTGGTTCGACAGAATGTCACAACTTGGAAGGAATCTCAGCATGAACTGCAGGGATAACACTTGCAAGGATGACAAGAAAATTAGTCTGCTGGGCCTGCTGTTCAAGCAAAATTCACCTACCGGTATCAAAGAATATGCATTCAGAATAAGTTAATAGAAATAATTATATTTTAGTCTCAAAAGACCAGACAAATTAATCTGGACTGGTCTTGATGACATTGATTTACAAATAGTTTCAATTTTTTTATACGCCCACATTTTCATGTGGACGTATTATGCCGTCGCCCCTGTTTGTCCGTCCGTCCGGACGTCCGTCCACAATTTGCTTGTGGACACTCTACAGGTCACAATTTTTTATTCAATTTCAACGAAACTTGAAATATAGGTTTATCTCCCTAAGATCTCGGTTCCTTTCGATATTGGCATGTATTGGACCGTAACGTCATTGATTATGGCCCTTGATTGTAAGAAAAATCGTGTTTTTAGCTTGTGGACACTCTAGAGGTCCCAATTTTTATCCAATGTTGATGAAACTTGACATGCATGTTTATAACCCCAAAATCTTGGTTCCTTTCGATATTTGCACCCATCGGATCGTAACTTCCTGAATTATGGCCCCTGATTGTCCAAAAAATCGCCATTTTTAGCTTGTGGTCCCTCTGGAGGTCAAAATTATTATCTGATTTAAAAAACAGTTTGATTATGATTATATCACCGTTACATGGTAATGAAGGTTGAGTTCGAATTTCGTGAAAATCGGACCAAAATTGACAAACAAAATGGCCACCGTTTGTATGCGATTAGTGTGAAAATATGTTATATCTAGATTGTGGACCCTATAGAGGTCATAAATTTGAACCGATTTTGATGAAACTTGACATGTATGTTTATAATCCAAAGATCTTAGTTCCTTTCTATATTTACGCCCATCGGATTGTCACTTCCTGAATTATGGCCCCTAATTGTCCCAAAAATTGGCCTTTTTAGCTTGTGGTTCCTCTGGAGGTCAATATTATTATCTGATTTAAAAAAACCTTTGATTATATCACCGTTACATTGTAATGAAGGTTGGGTTCACATTTCATGAAAATCAGACCTAAATTGACGGACAAAATGGACGCCGTTTGTAGGCAATTAGTGTGAAAATATGTTATATCAAGGTTGTGGACCCTATAAAGGTCACAATTTTAAACCGATTTTGATGAAACTTGACATGCATGTTTATAACCCAAAGATCTTGGTTCCTTTCGATATTTGCGCCCATTGATTCGTAACTTTTTGAATTATGACCCCTGATTGTACGAAAAATCACCCTTTTTAGCTTGTGGTCAAAATTATTATCAGATTTAAAAAAAACATTTGATTATATCACCATTACATGGTAGTGAAGATTGAGGTCAAATTTCGTGAAAATCAGACCAAAATTGACGGACAAAATGGCCGCCGTTTGTACGCGAATAGTGTGAAAATATGTTTTATCAAGGTTGTGGACCCTGTAGAGGTCACAGTTTTAATTCGATTTTGATGAAACTTGACATGTTTGTTTACAACCCAAAGGTCTTGGTTCCTTTTAATATTTGCGCATATCGGATTGTAACTTCCTGAATTATGGCCCCTGATTGTACGAAAAATCATGTTTGTTTTTACCTTGTGGACCCTATGGAGGTCACAATTTTATTCCGAATTTAAAAAACGTTTGACTATATCACCTTTACACATTAATGATGGTTGAGTGTGAATTTCTTGAAAATTGATAATTGAACAGCTAAATCCATAATATTAAATGTTTCGTATACTTAATGTTAGCATTGAGCAGAACTTTATAAAAACCAAACAAATTCTAATGATTTTCTGATAATTACTTAATATGCGACAACTCTTGTTGACTGCCCGGACGACTTAGATGCTGTGTGGGCGTATGTTTCGTTGCCTGGTAACCTATTTTTAAATATTCTGTTTATAGCTTACCAACAATGGATGAGAGACAATGGTGGTGTCATCGTAAATATTGTTGCTGATATGTGGAAAGGATTTCCCTTGATGAGGTAAAGTACATGTATTTCTGTCATATGTTACAAGGAAACTTAAAGCTGCAGGACGATTACCCCAATACCAACTAAATACTACCTCATTACTATGAAAAACTACCAAGTGGTTGAATTATACCCCAATAATTGGCAATAATTGCATGTAGTTACTTTGCAGGATGAGCCAAAATTTTATGATAACTGAAAAAAATTATTTATATTTAATCTATGAATGCGCTAACAACACCTGTGAAATACCTACAGATTTGTATATTCTCACATTTATAATATGGTCGAATATTGTTGTCCAAAGATTAAAGTTATCATGACATTAAATATATACATATCATTTATCACTCCTGGTAATTACTGTCACCCTTGATACATCTGAAAAATATTGTGGACACTCTGGAAACGCACGTTGTCATTTGATTGACATTACCCATGTTTTAAAACAGACATATAAACAGGAAATATATTTCACATGTATTACTAATGTTATCTGGTGTGTTTATAAATAATATTTATCAGTATACATGTATTGACCATCAGTATAAAGAATAATGAGTTATTGTACAGATTTGGATCATGGCTGATTTATTAATAACAATTACCAGTACCAGTATTGATAATCAAATAGTTTGTTTGCATACTTATGTGATAAGGTGCTGTGCTGTGAAAAAATGAAGTTGAAAATGATATAGCTACACTTTAAGATTTATGAGTAATATTGTGTCTGTCTTGGAACATAATTTTGCTCATTATGGCCAGTGGTTAATTTTTTGTTTTTATTAAATATTTGTCCTTCTAAAGTCATACAGGTGCAGCAAGGGCAGCAATAGATAATCTAACTAAAAGTTTAGCCATAGAATGGGCTGAAGCAGGCATCCGTATCAACTCTGTTGCCCCTGTAAGTTTTGTAAAATAATTCAACCTATGGTATGTTTGATAATGTCAAAATTTATGATTTTATGATTAAGGACTACTTTTCCTTTTATGGTACACTACATGTGATGAAAATAATAAGTCAGTCTATTAGTCATTGTAACCCTTTTTCTTAACAAGCCATTGCCATACATGATAAGCTCGTATTTCACAATAGATGGACAAAGAACTGGGATATAGGTTCATACTTTTATTGTTCCAGTGATCGAATTAGAAATAAATCTGTTCAAACTCATTCACCCAAGATCATTTGATTCTGAACCAACAAAATCATGCAAATATTGTGTTTCTCGAGGGTCCAGAAACTTTGTAATTGAACACAATCGTTAGACACGCAGACGCAGGCAATAAAATAATCCATTCGCATGAAAATGTGGGTATATAAAAATAAAATGTTATCATTTGCAAATTTGAATTCATCAAAAAATGTGTTTTATATTGTGTACTTTTTAAGAAATTTTGAAATATTTCAATTGCAGGGCAGTTCTATATACTCTGAAACAGCAGCCGCTAATTATGGGGATAGTAAAATATTTGAACACAGAATACCATTAGTTCCCGCTAAACGTCTTGGAACTACAGAAGAAGTAAGTTACCATATATATCTTTACAGCCAGATAATTTTCTAAATAATGTGTGCATGTAGGCCTACTGGCTAAAATAAATAAATATATATTGTATTTGTTCTTGTGCGTGTCATTCTCTTCGCCCAATCCATCTGTCGTCCAAAGTGATCATCTGATGACTTGAAATTTTCACAAAGTGTTTATATTCATGAAACTATTTATTTTTTAAAGATTTCTGATAATTATTGTCAGAGTTATGACTTTGATCCCTTAGAAAAATTTACTGGATATAGTCTGTTGATTTTCAACGATTTCCTATCCAACAGCTGTGTCTTGTAACTGCTCCCATTACTTAATAAAGAACAAATATGCAGTAATCTTTGTAAACTGCTTATCTGCTGTTAGTGTATGTTTTGTTGCCTGGCAACCTATCTTTAAAGAAGTTACTTGGTGTTCAAATCCAGATTTGCATATGGATGCAAGTTCATCAACATTTGTATGTTTTATCCATATTTATCTCACCAACTAATGTAATAACGCAACTTCTAGCAGATTAACATGATTTATACATTAGTGATCTGTTCTGTTTATTATAACTCTTATGTGATTAACATCTGTTAATCTCACTAATTAATTAGCACCATACAGAGGTGGATTACCCTATAAGGTCCATAAAATTGTTGACACCCTTTTTAAATTGATGTTTTACACTATTTATTTCACTGGACAACGCTTCCGACGAACCTCACTCGATTGTGTCGGCCTTTCATTATGAGGGGAGAAGGAATACACGGTCATTGACGGCATAGCACTGGAGATGAGCTATAGTGTGGTCGATCACTCCAACTGGGAGACTCGTCACTCGCTTGATTTGCATTAGCCTGGTAGCCGGTTTCGCTTTCATCTTAAAAAAAATTTTTATGATGTCTTTCTTTCACTATGTGAAGGCTGCATCATTTCAACTTAGGCCAGTTCGCCGTTGATATGGGCCAAAGGCTAAGGAAGGTGTGGATGGGAGAAGAAAACATGAATGATATCATCGAGAATAATGAGTCGCCAACCCACCAGGAGGGAGTGATTTCCGAAACCGGTTCTGCAGAGGGGTCAGCTGGTCGAGCTGCCTAGGGCCTATCAGAGCCTTCATCCGCCCCTGGCACCATATAGTGATCAGGAGATTAAGATTGTTGATTGGGTAATCAAGTTTAGTTTGTTGATCATCAAGAAAGCGCCACAGTGGATGTGTGTTAAGTTACCTTCATCACACTTAGGTTAAACTTAGCGAAAAGGACTCATGGTTTTAAAACAAACTTATCCCAAGGATCGGCGACTAGTTTCATTTGTATTGAACTCCTCAGATTGATTGGACTCGCTTAAACTATTCTTGAATCCTGTTGGATTTCTTCATTTCTTCGTTATTTTATGTAGGTATCAGCTTCAGTGTGTTTTTTATTGTCACCGGCTGCTAGTTATATATCAGGAGAAACAGTTAAAGTAGATGCAGGTGCTAGTCTCTATTCTACAATGTGGAATATACCAGGTACATTATTTTATATATATACTTATAATTATTCATGGTATCTCACTGAGATTGGATCTATGGAGGTGGTTCACTAACTAGGAGAGTTCGCATGGTTGATCACCTTGGTATTTTCCATCCAGGTACAAGATGAAGGACCTAGTAAATAGAAAAGCGTAGTTTTTCGGATGATATAAGAAACCAAGGTCTACTTCTGTACTCATAAAGAAACTTGTCTCCCCCGGAAATATTTTCCTCACAGCACACTGGATACACATCTTCATCAAACCCCATTTCATATCATTTCCATTTTGTGCACAAATGAATCTTATGTGAAAATGTGTAGCCTTTATATGTTTTCATATCTTAATCTTGACCCAACATAATGCTTGCCATATTAATATACTGGAATCTTTTATTTCACTGTAAAATACTTAAAATTTGTGTTCAGCAAATAATAAACTTATGCTCAAATATATTTTTAAATTTGAATATTTAGATCACAATAAATCCAAACCTTACAAATGGTCTACAGATGAAGAAACAGATGAGCCAAATCTTAAACCAAATTCAAAATTGTGATAATAAAGCATTTAGTCATCATCTCTCAACTTCTAATTTTTTTATGGATTTGATAGCAGCACCTGATGAATGAGGATATAAATTAGCAGCATCAATTATTTTTTAATTAAACAATTAATATTGTCATTTGTATGGTTTTTAATTATGGCTGTTGTGTGTTGTATAATAAATCTAATTATAAGAAATGGTATACAGATACATGTATGAAGAAACAGATTAAACCAAATGCAAAATTACAATATGGCATTAAATAATGGCCTATCAGTAACTTTTATAAAGAATTTGTTTATATGAAGTGGACATAAGTATCTCATGTAATACTGATATACGTATTCTTTATAAGATTCTTGTCATCAATATATTTACAAGATAGAAGTGTTGTATTGTGTCGTGGTGTATAATACAACATAAACTTAACCCTTTTCCTTTTGGTGATCCATATTGTCTCAGTAATGAATTCCAAAATCAGGCCACTCCCCCAATATACATGCCTTATGTTCAAACATTATCTGTGTATTATTGACAGGTTAGTGACAGAGGATGGAATTCAAAATAATATATTTCTTCTTACATCTGCAAGAGAGTAATTTCTGATATATTTTGGAGATGGGTTAACTGAAAATAAAGTATGTTGCCTTTTAAAATACCACGAATTCCACCCTTATAATTGCAATTCCCTACCCAAAAGTGACAGAAATGAAATGAAAAGAAATGGGGTTTAACATCCTACTGTTCTGCTCCTGACTGTGCTAACGAAGACGAGGAATACACCTTACAGTGTGCTCTTAGGGAAATTTTGCTCAGACTGCGGCACTGTGACCGACTCTTATATCGAATTCAAACTACCAAGGGATCTTTTATGTGCATGGATGTAGAATGTAAAGAATTCAAATGCAGTTTAAAGATAATACAAGCTCTCTTTTACCAAAAGGGAATGGAAACAAAAACAATTAGGCCAATAAATTTAATTTATTGTAGTAATTCATGAATGTATATATGTCAATATATTGTTACATGTACCAAATAATAAAACAACATAATGTAACAAAGACAGGGGCTTGTCAGGCCCACCAATATGCCCACCACCAGCCAAGTCAGCTATGCCTAGCTCTAAAATCTTGCAGTAAAACTGTCTTAACCTGTAACAAAATTCATTTGAAATTTACAATATAAATTGACTTCCTAAAGCCCTACTGCCCACTGATCATCCCCATTGGGTTATAAAAAAATTCTCTCAAGAACACTGACCTGCATTGTGCTCACAAGATTTCATCAATTTTCATCTAAATAGACATACAGCTCTCGATCCAGAAAGGGGGGGGGATGCACCTCCACCCATTAGTTCCGCTCTTGTCTGCAACATGTGATCAAAACAATAAATTTCTATAGGGGCCTTCAATATGACCCAATGAACAATCCCTGTGAAATTGAAAAAAACTTTGTATATGACTCTGACCGGTTGAGTAGTCATAAGAGGTTGTGGACGATGGATGCTTGACAACAGACCACCATTATAGATGTACTTCACATTAAAGCTGTGCATACAAAATTGAACCTGACAAAAAAACATGTTTTTAATATATACAGATCACATTTACACATATTGTAGTTAATTTCAATTGGTAAAAAAACAAAACGTTAAATGTCAATAACAACACTGTAAATTCTGTTATTCCGATATTTCTTTCAACATCTGATCTCCTTCAAGGACGACAACAACAACAAAAATACCAAGAATAAAATAAATACATATATTCGTTGAAAGCACCATTAGTTACACTGATTATTTATAACAATACAAAATTGAAGGCATTTAATTTGAATATATAGACACATTAAATAATAATTATACCATTAAGTAATATTGTAAGTAATATTGACTAGCGAACGTGGAAAGCGCTGTGACATAAATTGTTTCAAAATATTTAGTTGTTAAACAGGAAATACATTTAGACAGGACACAATCTTATTAGTGGAAATTTGAATAACCAATAGCAAAAATCAGTTTGAATAACATAAAAAGTATCTGAATTAGAATATCCAAATATTTCTCTAAACACTAAGGTAAGAATACAATCAATGTATTTTGATACAACAAAGAACAGAAATTTACATGTTATCAATAAAGGGGTTTAGACATTCATACATCTTTAGTCAATATTTTATAAACAAGATGGGGTTTAACGTCCTTCTGTTCTGCTCCAACTAGGCAAATGAAGACGGGCTGAATCATATGAATAATTGTTGCACCACAAAAAATAAATATAAATGCTACAATACTGAGAACTATGTAGAAGACACTATTTGGATGGTTTCGGGATATTACAGTATGAATTAGATCACTAATTCTTTTTCAAAGAACTAGGGTAGTCGAAATTGTCATGTAAAAAGTGCTAAAGGTTTCAGATTAAGAAACTTTCATTATATGTTACTCAGATAATGCAAATAAAATGTAATATATTGCCAAATTATTTGTCACACAGTAAACTTACAATAATAGCATACAAAACTATTTACATGTATTTACATATCATAAGTATAACTAAAATATATATATTTTCATAACTTGTAAATGGCCCTTTCTTTTCAATAACTGCAATTGTTCAATGCAAAATTGTAAAAGATTCAGTCCCCTTGCTTCATGAGCTATCTGTAAAAAAAATAGCTAATTCTTGTCAGAAATTTTCAGCTATAAATATTGAGCTACGGTTACACAAATAAAGATATGAAACTAATAACACATGAAATTCATTTTTCGAAGAGATATCACAGATAAATGTTTCTAAGAGTCTGCCACACAGAATTGATTAGTCTTATGAAGTACAATATGTCTAGCGTAGCACTTTAAGTCAGTCATTGTTGTATGTATTTTAGAGGAGAGCTGAAAAATATCAACAAATTGAAAAAATTGCTCCACTCAAAAAGCTCTCTGTTTCGACATGAAGAGTGATTTAGAAATTAAGGAGTGATTAGTTGTATGTATGGGAAATAGTTCGAAAGATTCCTGGTAACATAAATGATGATAAACATCGTCTGCTAAATAATTATATAGCACTCTGCATTCAGTCAAGTCAAACATTTGCTATCGTTTAAAACTACTTACGGTATACCAACACAAATACTTGTTGACATTTCTAAATATAGCGTGTATTATTTTTTTTTTAAAAAAACAAAACACCCATTTCAAAATGTAATCGTAAATGCTCGAAAATTCCTTCAAAATAGAATCTTTCTTCCAAAATTTTCACATGTCATCTCTCATAATTTCGCACATCAAGTTTTCAGTTGAATTTTACCAATCATACTTAGGATCCATCTGTTAGCAATCGGAATGTAAACAAAAAACTTGTTCAAATATTCTTTAAAAATGTTCAGTTTTTCACATTATTTTCACACTCTTTTATAAAAAAAAAATACACAAGTCCCTGTTTTACAAATAAGGAGAAATCTGTCAACATTCAGGTGCACGGCAGGTGCTCAGGAGCGAATGCACGACTTTAAGTACAAGAATTTTAAACATCATCTAATGTTACCATTTTCAAACAGCAAGTCATTCATAACAATACAGTCTGTGATCATAGTTTTTTCCTGGTATTTCTACACATTGGTAGGCAGTTTTCATTCATCAATAAATAAATTAAAAACTGAAGGACGGTAAGACATATGTTGTGTTTAAAACATATCAATCCACTTTAATCCTAGGATCCAATGAAATGGTTCACTAAGTTTTAGCCTGGGTTCGTCGTTTAAAACATTCATCTGTTTGACGACTGAAGTCAGCCATCTTATTAACAGTAATAACACGACGTCTACTAACAGCATCTTCAATAAGAAGCCTCCAATCACCACTTTTCTACAAATTGAAATGAACATTTTTTATATATCTTATTTTGCAGATAAACTCAAATTATTAACAATTCTCTTTTTTAAAATGGTAAATTTAGCAATTTGATTGAGGAGAATCATGTCAAGGAATATGTTATACATCCTGCAAATGAAATGAGATCAGCAATATACAACCATTTTTAAAGGGAGCAGGACATATATAGTTCAATTGTATTTCAATAACTCGCTTGCGCATCGGGGTCTTTAGCAGTGGGAGGAAACTGGGTGATCCATGAGGTTACTCCTGGAGGGGAATCCAACCTGCAAGCAAGATATTACTTAGTCTAAAGTAAATTTGTCTCTGCCTACCTTTAATGAATTAAGATTCCCAAGTATATACAGAGCACTCTTAGCTCTTGTAATAGCTACATTCATTCTTCGTCTATCTGCTAGAAAACTGAAACCAAATTATATAAACTTTATTAAATGAGTAGTCTCTACCATTCAGTCAAATATTCTACGAATATTAGTCTGGGTGGGCTGTCAACAATTGAGAATAATGGATCATTGGCTAGATTATTCAATCGTTTAAATAATCACAAAGGAAGTCTAAGGGAGGCAACTAAAACAGGATGTCGACACCCATGAAATTAATTCAAAACTTGCCATTTCAGAATATCCATTTGCATTGCCAGTTTAATATCCAACACGCTAAAAATTTTAAAAATTTTTCTCTTCTTGGACCATGTCTGTGTATTTTAATTAATCATAATTCGTTGTTGGATTCATGTTTGTTTGTAAAAATGCATTTCGGGAAGGGTCGCAACTCTTACATGACTTGGCAAAAATTGACTTGATAATCAACCACATAAAAAAACTAAACTCCTGGTTATGCAGACCCTCCATACATTGAAGACTAGGAGGTTCTGGGTAACCGAGACTATCGAACAAGGTGAAACTAATAATCAAATTTTCTATATTCTTTGACAGTATTTTTGGAAGGGTTTAAGAATACAATTAATGCAATATGGGTTAGTTATCTCAGATCATTTTGTTTCAAATGACATACATCAAATTAGCACTCACCCTATTCCTCCGGAGGCACTTTGTGATCTAACACAATTTAATATAATTACAGGTTTTTCTCTACCCTGAAAACCATCGACTGTTCCAACTTCTATACTATTAAGATTTCTGTAATTATCAATACAAGGAAAATATACAGTTCCTAGATAGTTGAGATCCTACATATATCAATTGATTGGAAAAAATATTCAAACTGGAAACCTATCTTTAGAGGGCCTTTTCATCCCCATATTTTGGTTTCCAAATGATATATGATTAAACCAATAATTCGCAAGATTAGACAGATAATTGAACACCAAATTATGGAGAAGAATTCCTGGCATAATTCTTACTTTTAATCTGGTATTGTGTATGACAAATACATGTCACTATTATTGGTGTCTTTAGATAAAAAAAAAAACTACCCCAAGTTAATTTAGTTGTTAATTGTGTTCTTTTTAGCACACTATAGTAATTAGTAATATACTGTTTTTTGATTTTACAAGTATTTTTTAGGTAAAGATATTAGATGATAACAAATAAAAATGTAAGATTTAAATTTAGTCTGACCTGTTCTTTAGTCCTTCAAGAACTAAAGCCTTCTGTGATTGGTATGGACATATAACACCTATACTAGATTGTGAGAGTTTAGTTCTTCTCACAATATTTTGACAGAGTTCTACTGTACACTGAGCTTCAACAGTGTTACAAATATATCTGAAATACAACAAGCCAACAGTGAGGCTGATGTCCCCGGCTGAAAGGCCAAAGTAAATAGATGACACATATTAATTAATCGCACATTTATTTTTTTCTAAAGTATGGAGCAATCAAACTATACACAAAGTTTCTTTACTCTCTATCAGATATAATCAAGATTATCTTGCCCCAATGCATTGACCAATGAAATTGATTAGCTCTGCTTAGCTTTAGCTCGAATGTTAATCATTTAACTCAGCCACGACATTCACCTGATGAACATTACATCAAGTTTAAACATTCTACCGCAATTAAAAAGCAGAGTTGTTCTTGACCAATCAAATTGCTTATCAATCCTTAGCCCAAGTAGGAAAACCTCACTATCGAACTTAGTCAAGGTAATGATATAATGAATCTATATTCTGAGTTTCATTGCTGTCACTTCATTATAACCAAAGTTATTGTGCCCCAAAGCATCAACCAATCAGATTGCTTATCTCTGTTTACTGTAAGCATAATATGTTCATCATCGAACTCCATCAAGGCATTCACCTAATGAACACCTACACCAAGTTTGAAAATTCTAGCTCAATTAGAAAGAGAGTTATTGTGTTCCAAAGTCTCGGCCAATCAAATTGCTTATCGATCTGCTTACCCTGAGCAGAAAATGTTCATTATCGAACTTAGTCAAAGTATTGATGTAATGAAACTATACACCCTCGCTTAATTAGAACTACAGTTATCATGTCCCAAAACATCAACCAATGAAATTGCTTATCTCTGCTTACCCTAAGCAGAAAATACTCATCTTCGAACTCCATCAAGACATTGACATAATAAACACATACACCAAGTTTGAATATTTTAACCCAATTAGAAGGAGAGTTATTGTGTTCCAAAGTCTCGGCCAATCAAATTGTTTAACGCTCTGCTTACCCTGAGCAGAAAATGCTTATTATCGAACTTAGTCAAGGTATTGATGTAATGAAACTATACACCAAGTTTCATCACTCTCGCTTTATTAGAACTACAGTTATCGTGTCCCAAAGCATCAACCAATCAAATTGCTTATCTCTGCTTACCCTAAGCGGAAGATGCTCAACTTCGTACTCCACCAAGGCATTAACCTAATAAACACCTATACTAAGTTTGAACATTCTAACTCAATTAGAAATAGAGTTATTGTGTCCCAAAAAGTGTGACGGACGGACAAACAAACAGACGAACCCATTTTAATAGTCCCCTGCTTTCTTCGAAAGGCGGGGGACAACAAACAAAACAATTAATATTATCGAAGCAAATAAATTATTTAATCCTTTACAACTTGTCTTTGTTGCAAGGTGTAAATTGTGATATTACTGTAAGACAGGGTAGAAGTGAGCCATTTGAGATGGTGAGACAGGTGGTTTAATGTCTCATCTAGACAATACTTCTATATTTTGAGACAGAAATCTGGTAATCTATATTTCTATAGTTACATGTGCAAGTGAATTTTCCCCAGACAGTGGTGTTAAAGCCTCTCTTCATCAATTTCCAAATGTACAGGGGTCTTTTACGTGCACACCTATGTCTCCCAGCTGAACAACTAGGCACACTTTCCTTATCAGCCACCCCTGAAATTTGGGTCCTATTTCAAAAGGCACATGTAAGACTTACACACAATTAAAAAAACCCACTACAATTGTACTATAAGAACCAGGAATCAAACATGACACCATTGCCCAGATCTTGGCATTGTGACATATCAAAGGTCTGTCAATCGATGCAATTGTACACACAACAACAAGATGAGAAACCCTTAGGGACTAGTTGCGACTCCAATTATATATTATATCTTAAAATATGTTATATATCAAGAAATCTTACTCTACATTGGCCGTTTCTTTTCCACAAACCATATCAAACACTAAATACGGTATCAATGGAAACTTTTCACTATTTTGTTGAACACTTCTATAAGACATAATATAAATAAACTGTGAAAAATATAAGTTAAATAACTGATTCAATCTATGAATAATGGTAAGAAAACTTCACATCAATATTTTTTACATACTTTAAATGTTAAATTCATCTTTGTTTTCATTTTCTGAAGATGATAACAATAAATTGGTAAAAAATATCAAATAATCATTTGATTTATAGAAAGGTAATTTTACTGATCCTTATTAATATCATATTTAATCTTTGCCACAAAATTCTAATTAAATCGACTTACTTATGTGTATTAAGTTCATCATTATATATGAGTTTATTAGGAAAGGAAAATATGGTACTGTCCATTCTATACTGTGTCTTTAACATAAATATTGCTTGTTCATCATTATGTTTAAAATAGTTATATAATCTTTCCAATAATGACTGGCCAAAGTTCATTTCACCTGCTTTCTGAAATTCAAGATTTATTTTAGAACAAAAATCAATAAAACATCTCAAAATAAATCAATTATCAGGGTTCTCAGGCTTTCCAATAATCCTACCATAGTGGCAAAATGATGTTAGCTCTAAACTTATTTTCAACAAATGTCAGTGTAATTCATGTGCCTTGCAGTGACCGTTTGTGTCATTGGTCCTTGAAACATTAACCTACCAATGTAAATTAGAAAGATAGGTTGCCATGGAACAAAACATGCGCCCACAGCAGCTAAGTGTTATCGCATCTTTTTTCTTTTGTCAGTGATGAAAACATTTACAATACATGAAAATCTGATTACAAGTGATAACCCATTAAGTAATAATCAGAAAACGTTAGCCTTTGTTTCGACGGTTTGTCTCATGACCTTAAACAATTTATATTAAAGATACATTAGTTAAGAGTTTGATAAAGAGTTGGCCCTTCTTGCAATAATAATTCAAAAATTGATGATAAAAAAAGAAAATTTGAGTTAAATTACTTTATTCTGAACGGAGTTGGAAGTTTAGACTAGAAATAGGCATCAACTGTGTTTACACTGTCTACGAGAATTGTCGATCGTGTGATTGACAGACGATAACTCCACCCACATAATCTTGATTATCAAGTAACGTTCTCAATAGCAATAGTACTCTCACTTGGCAGGCCTTTCATCACAAGTTTCCGGCAGCGATGTCGACAAGTATTGGTAAACGTTACCTTGGTCAGCCATTTACTGATTTAATTTTAAATCTGGGCTGTATCGAAACTATCGAAGGCTCTACAGAGTTGATTTTGCGCTTGACATGTAAATAAAGGTCTAATTAATAATTTCTTTAACATCTGAAGCCTAAATAAAGACTTGCAATATGCTGATTTAGCTCTTGCATAATGCATGTTTAACTTCAGCCTCTAGAGTGAATGAATGAAGGAAATGAAGTTTTAGCCTCTAGAGTGTCCACAACATTTTTCACAAGGGCCTAAACTCTGGCAGTAATTATCAGAAATCATTGAAAATGAATAGGATTCTTTATCTCGTGACCTTAAACACTGTATATAAATTTAAAGTCAATCAGATATTAACTTTAATCTTTAGGTTAATCAGATATTGACATTAATATAAAACAAATACATATTTATATTTCCAGGCATAGGTTTCATTTTGTTTTTTTTTATCTTACCTTAGATAAAACAGTAGCAGGTAATTGTTCTGGATCACCCACTAACACTATCTTATTTACACCATATTGTAGTGGTATCAAACAATCTAATTCAGATGCTTGACTTGCCTGTAAATATCAATATAGAAATACTAAATATGCTTTCCCATCCAAAATACTTCAAATACTATTTATCTATCTGCCTAAAATAGATATACACTTTCTATGTCTATTTACTATATTCCTGAAGCAAATACATATTTTAAGTCTATTGACACCATTCCTAAAGTAGATACACAGTCTATGTTTATTCCTAAAGCAGATGAACAGTTTAATCCTAGTAGATACACAATCTAAGTTTAATCCAACCAGATAAACTTCTAAGTTTGTTCCTGAAGTAGATACACATTCTAAGTTTAATCCAACCAGATAAACGTTTTAAGTTTATTCCTGAAGTTGATACACATTCTATGTTTATCTTAAAGCAGAAACACATCCTAAGTTAAACCCTAAAGTATATCTATGTTTATTCCTAAAATAGATACATATTTTATGTTTTTTCTTAAAGTAGATACACATTTTATGTTTATTCCTAAAGTAGATAAACATTCTATGTTATTTCCTTAAGTAGATACACATTCTACATTTATAGAGTAGATACACATTCTAAGTTTAACCTTAAAGTATAATATATAGTATAAACATTCTATGTTTATTCCTAAAGTAGATACACATTCTATGTTATTTCCTAAAGTAGATACACATTCTATGTTTATTCCTACAACAGGTACATATTTTAAGTATATTTATTTAATCTTGAAATGGATGGATCCACAGCGGCTTAGTGTGTAAGACATTAGCTCGCTAACTAGGTCATACTGTGATCAATCTTAGTGTTGGCCGAGAAAGTTTATCATGTTTTTCTGTCATGGTTTTCCTTTGTCAGTGGTGCAGGACTTAGTTCCTGGCAAGGGACAATAAATAGTCTTTGGATGGCACAGTACACTTAAGTCCCATGTATACATTGACAATAATGTAAAAGAATCCTGGACAGTTGGAATTTGTTTTAAGAGTAGGTCGTAGCACATTGTATTGTGTGTGTCCATCTTCTACAGCCCAGTCACAGAGCAGGAAAGTAGGACGTTACACCATATTCATTCTTAAAATACGTTATATACCCATCCTAATTTTATTCATAATATATAAACAATCTTTGTTAATTCCTAAAGCAGATACACATCCTGTTTCTTTTACTATAAGCAGAAACAATTTCTATATCTATTCCTGCAGTATAGACATTTGTTATTACTGCGTACGCAGATACACATTCTAAGTAAAATTCTTAAAATGGATTCATATTACATGTTTTTTCTTGCAAAATATAGAAAGAAATCTCATATTTCTTCCTAAAGCGAATATATGTGATATGTTTTTTTTACTAAGTATAAACATCTTACAGTTACAAGTAATCCTTTTTACCTAAAGCTACTGATCGAAATTTGCAATAAAAAAAAAAAGTGGTGATTAAGAATTAATTTGGGCAGTAACATTTTTTCGATTACGTTTAAGGGTACTTGTGATTCTTTATGAAAAGTGATGAAAAAAAATCTTAAAATTCTAATTATGGCATGCTATAAATTAATCACTATTAATTGTCAATCAATCCAAGCAGTGATTATTTGATGTTTCACGTTGTTTTAAAAATACAGGGGAATAACCAAAATGTTTGAGAATTCTTTTTGAAAAGAATTAAATATTTTTATAATTGAATTTCGATTATTGTGGCTGCATATGGCATGAAAATATACAAGCATGCCCAATTGGATAATATTCTTTTAAATTATATAATCACCAAAAAAAGAATGAGTACAATAGTGACAATTCTTGAGTGAGAAAACGGTCTGCCATTTTTGCCATTACCACTGTCAAAATGGTCTAATGTGTACGAAAAGTCTGACTGTAAGCTTCTTTACCAATGAAATTGAAATTACTAATCAGTGATTCAAATTCTGATACCGTTACGGTACCTGGAAATAACAATAGGCCTATTGTACACACAAATACTGATCTATATTTGGTTTTGTATACTTTTGATGGTCTACACTACATGAAGATCTGACACTTTATAGTGGGAGTTTACATCAGAGGTCATACGATGAACCAATCATTTGATAAACCAATCAGCATTGATGTTACTAGTGGATAATAATAATAATAATAATAATAATAACTTTATTTCATAAGGGTTGAAAATTAGGCCAATGGCCTTTCTTACATTTTGCCCTTCAAACAATTAGAACATGTACATTAATAGATAGAAAAGAGATGCATTTATACATGAAAAATATAATATATAAATAAACACACAAAAAAGCAACAAAAAAAAATATAAATAAATAATAAAAAAAAAAAAAAAAAAAAAAATAAATAAAAAATTTGAACATGTATTTACAGATGTACATTTTTGGCACATAAAAGGTGAAACATGGCATTAAAGAGGATTGACTGTGACAATTTTATAATTAATATATGCAGCAATGAATATAAAGATTGTATATAAGGTTAATTAAATTGGGTGGAAGGCGGTAATCAATTTTCATTTAGATATTTAATTAGTTTGGCGCGGAAGGTGTTGCCGGATTTCAGATGTTTGAGAAAACATGGTAATCTATTCCATAGGCGTGATCCACAGAATTTAATACTATTTTTGACTACACTAAGATTTGGTCTTAATACAACCAGTCGTTTATTAATGTTAGAGTAAGGGGTGGAATTAAATTACCAACAGTTCCGTGCAAACCATGCCTAAATCATGCCGTATCGGAACGTTTCATTGGCTAATGCCTCACATCATTCAGAACATGTCAATGATAACAACTCTTCCAGATCCTAGTATAGTAAAGACAAGTAAAACGAAATATACATATAGACTTACCTCATCAATGATTAAACATGTAAAATGTTCTCTACGATTAGCAGTTCGGCCATTTCTAAGAATGTCTAGAAGTCTCTGACTTCCAAAACTACTAAGTGTACCACAGACCACATCAGCATGTAATAAGATATCACTTTTAATCATAAATTCTTCTTGACCAGTTAATGTTATATCCTGTAAATAAATAAGTTCATTGGTTTGCGTAAAACAGTCAAACATGAGATTAAGTAAAAATTCAGAAAAAACATGTTTAGGTTTCTCATTGAAAAGATGAATCCTTTTCTCCATAAAATACTTAAATTTAGTTATCAGTTTATATATAACATTGGACATTAATATTCTAATTACTGAACCCTGCAATGAACCCATATGTTTAATATTATTGTAAAATTTTACCTTATTCAGAGAGTTAGTAAACTGCTTTTCTAAATTCCTTTGCTGATTGACCAATTTATTCAGATCAACTTGACATTTGCCTGCCTAAAACAAAAAGATAAATTTTGGGGTTTTTTAATATAAATTTAATAAAAATAAAACACATGGTAATTTTCAGTTTTATAAGAATAGGGCCTTCTGTGAACCTTCACAATTTTCAACAAGACCACATTCAAGACAATAATTCTTGTTATACTTACCTTAAGGTCATCTTTTGCTTTCCTACAGGTTTCAAGCTCTTTTTTCAATTTATCTATCCTTTCTTCAAGTCTCTTCATATCTTGTTGAACACTGTCAGGAATATTCTGCTTCTGTTTTTCTCTTAATACTAGATATAGAAATCATTATTTTATAATATTACTGAAGTACGATGAAAACATGCCACTTTTATAAATGGATGATTGTAAATTTCATTGGAGAGATGTAACTTCCAGAAATGGAAGATCTAAGTGTATCTTCAATTCTAATAGTTACACCATATTACTGTCGACTTGCAAAGACAAATTATTTTTTCAATAATTCACTGTCGCCTAGGGGTCTTTAGCAGTAGGAGGAAACCGGAGTGCCCAGAGGAAACCCAACGAGGTTGAGAAGGCGCCCCTATTTCCATGCCACATATGCTCACACCAGGGCTCGAAACCACAGCCGCAAGCCAGAGGTGACCAGCCAGCTAGAGGTTGAAGCGCGGCACTCTAGACCACTAGGCCATTCCAACCCCCCAAATTTTTATAACAATCTAAAGGAGGTTACAGACTTCTATGCATCTTAAATTTGGAAGAATAAAAATATCACTGGTCATGATTGTCTTTATGACCGAGTCAATATGATAAATGAAGTAATGGAAAAGAACATACCTGACTTTCGTTTGTTGTTTGTTAGTACATCCCAACAATGACTTCTTACATCTGGATGTACACTACTACTATTACCTACTCTAACAACTCTTAATTTATCTTTATCTACATTATAAAATATATAAATTCTACTCAGCTAGGTAATTTGGGAATTAACATGTTACTCTTGTATATGTATACTTTCAAGGAAAAGGGAGAACCTCGAGAATACCCACCAACTTATACAAGTTATCCTAATCCTTGTTTTATATAAGTAGAATATAAAGAGTAGCACAACATTTCAGAACCATGACTCTCGCGACTTTTCGGGCTCAGTCTGACGAATTTTTGGACTTCATCTAAATGAGGTTTCGGATAATAACTAATGACGAATAAATTAAAGATTGTTGACGGTTTTATTTTTTAGTAATTATTCATTGCTTTACTTTTATCAAATAGTAAACGAAAGTGTTTGATCCATCACAGCCAATATTTTGTGAAAGCCTCAATGTATTTTACTTGAAATGGTATAATTGCTATCATTATCATCGTAAGATAATTACTTTGCACATACCATAACAACATTAGATTAGAATTATCAGCTTTAATTATCCGGCTTTCTGTTGTATGCTTGTCAAAAAATTTATGTCAAAGTACAGTTTATAGATTATCCATACATAATTGTTGGTATCATGTATGTCGTGCAAATATTTTTTGGGTGTTCAGTAGAATATTTTCAAATAAATTAATCAGCATTTAAAATGTATTACCTTTACTGGAAACGATGATTATTAAAGAACCGTGCAACAAATGTTTTATGGCTTGGTAGAGCCTTTTATTAACCATATGTTTCATGTTAATGTTTTCTTTTGTGTTTTGAGTGGGCTTATTTCATATAAATTCATTGCCTATTTTTTTTATACATGTATATCAAAAATACGATATTCAACATTGGAAATGCTGCCGTTGCTTTATAGTCTACAAAAACAGTCTGTTATCTACATGCTGTATTTGATGACAAATGGTAAATTTTACCTGCACATTATTCATATAAAATCGTTTTTGACTTATTACAAACTGCTTTGACTGGTGTATTTAACCTTTCCTTCCAACATATTCCCAAGTCGGAAACATTACCTATCCGAGACCCGAGTCAGAAATGTCACCTGCCCAAGTCTGAAACGTTGAGGGCACATTCGAAAGGTTGTCAGTTCGAAATGTCACAGGATATTTAAAAAATAGGTTGCCAGGCAACGTAACATACGCCCACAGCAGCTAAATCGTCTGGGCAGTCAACAAGGGTTGTCACATATTTTTACTTTTTTTGGTAATGAAACATCTGAAAATTATTAGAATTTGTTTGCTTTTTATAAAGTTTTGCCCCACGCTAACAATTAGTATAGAAAACATTTAACATCATGGATTCAGCTGTTCAGTTATCAAAATTCATTGAAAATCAAACTACTTGTTCGTTTCAACACCTTAAACTCTGTGTATCAATCTGAAGTCAATCAGATGATAAGTTTGGCATCTATAGCGTCAGAAGGTTTTTTGAAGTGATCAAGGGAGATAACTCTGGAAGTAATTATTTGAAATCGCTAAAAATCAGTAGGCTTCTTCGTCTCATGACCTTAAACAGTGTGTGTAAATTTAAAGTCAATCGGATATTAACTTTGGCCTCTAGAGCGTCCACAGGATTTTTGATGTGATCAAGGGCCGTAACTCTGGCACTAAGTATCGGAAATCGCTGAAAATCAATAGGCTTCTTCGTCTTATGACCTTAAACACTGTGTATGAATTTAAAGTCAATCGGATATAACCTTTGGCCTCTAGAGCGTTCACAAGATTTCTTTGAAGTGATCAAGGGCCATAACTCTGGTAGATGCTCTAAAAGCTAAAGTCAATCGGATATTAACTTTAGCTTTTAGAGCATCTACAAGATTTTTTGAAGTGATCAATGGTCATAACTCTGGCACTAATTATCGGAAATTGCTGAAAATCAATAGGCTTCTTCGTCTGATGACCTTAAACACTGTGTATAAATTTAAAGTTAATCGGATATTAACTTTGGCTTTTAGAGCGTCCACAGGATTTTTTGAAGTGATCAAGGGCCATAACTCTGGCACTAATTATCGGAAATCGCTGAAAATCAATAGGCTTCCACAAGATTTTTTGAAGTGATCAAGGGCCATAACTCTGGTAGTTATTATCGGAAATCGCTGAAAAACAATAGGTTTCTTCGTCTCATGACTTAAAACAGTGTGTGTAAATTTAAAGTCAATCGGATATTAACTTTAGCCTCTAGAGCTTGTGGACGCCGGACGGACAGACGGACGGACAGGGGCGACGACAATATACGACCACATTTCAATGTGGGCGTATAAACAGGACATCCAAGCTACTATTAAAAGAAAACCATAGAATATAATCTAAGATATTAAACTAATTATTTGCCACTGATGTTTTATGTGCATTGGAGCTAAATTAATCCTCACAATCATACTAGTTTACCTGAACATTTAAAACATTGGTGCTCAGCTGTTTTAGTAATAATAATTTTATGTTCCACTGGTGACATTTAGATTTCATCCCATCACTAATCGAAATAACGCAACACATCAACTAATTCAACACTTTTTTTTTGCCTTAATTGAAAGAGACCCTAGCTTCTTTAAGCTTTGATAGATTCCAAATGTATATTGTTGACACTAATACACATTTTAAATAAATTTTTAAAACTTACTATTTTCTTTGGTATTTCTGTTATCTCTGATTAATCGTCTCATTAATTCATCAGCCGCACCATTTGATGGTGTAGCCAGACAAACACAACCTCGAGTCCTATCACTCTATAAATCATTATAACAGGAAACTATTAAAACTTGTAGGTTCAAATATTTTTTTTTACATAAATAATATTCTTTTCATTACAAATAAAGGAGATCGGAGCACAGATATGGGCTATTTAACCCCTCCCAATATTCCAGGTTAAAAGTCTTATATATGACCATATATAATAAGATGGATCTTAGTAAAAAGTCTTATATATGACCATACATAATAAGATGGATCTTAGTAAAAAAAAAAAATATTTGTGAAAAATTATTGAAATTGATAAATCCTAGAATAAGTTATAGCAATCTAAAGTTTATGTTTATTTCTGTTGATTTCACACAGCCATTTTTATCTTTACCGAACCCTTCACTGTAAACATTGTGATCACAATAGAATAATGTTACCTAAGTTTACTGTTTAATTTATCTAAAACCATTACAATGAAATGAGACGTCAACATCTTTCAAATATTTGTACAGTTGTCAGGAAATCTCTTTCAGAAGAAATCCCTTATATATCCAGACATTCCACTACCGCCAATAGTCAGTGAATACTATTATATAAATTAATAAACAACACAGAGAAATTGCATAGACTGAAAAGTCAATATAGATTTGGTAATTTACGTCCAGGCAAAGGCAAAAGTTTCCTCATAGCACACTGTATAATGCGTGCCCATCTTCATTAACCCATATGGAGCACAAAAGTAGGATGTTAAACCCCATTTCATAATAAACTCATCCATTTTCATTTATTCGTACATACATTATTTATCCATAATAACTTATTCATACATAATTTATCCTTAGTATTCATTCATACTTAAATTATCCTTGTAATTTACCTATACCATTCAACCTTGTATAACCCAGGTAAGAGTATGCCTGAAGCAAATTGATTACAAAATATTATTAGAAAATAACAAACCTTAATTATGGCATTTAGGAGACCAACTATTGTATGTGATTTTCCTGTACCAGGTGGACCTTGTAATATACAGATTTTAGGACATATCATTGGTTGTTTAACTGCCTGGGATATAGAACTAATAGCTTGACTCTGTGATACATCAAAACCGGTCTGAAAAATCATACATTGACAGAAGAATATCTCTGAATAAGCTTGGATGTCTTTGGTATGTGTGCCAATGACTATTGTTTCTATCTGTGAAGTTAACCATCTGGAGAATTTAATTATCAGCCAAATTACATGAAAAGAAATTAGGTATATCTAAGAATTTAAACATAAATATTTAAAATATTTCTTATCTGTTAAACACTAAAAATGTTCCCTTGAGGTTCATTAAGTATTACTAGTGACTTTGTATATTTGGATTTGATATAAGATAGGATTTCTTCTTAGCTTTGTTGTTTTTAGAAACAAAATATTTATTGCTTTAAACAATGTCTATGTAATTAGAGAGACAAATGTCAAAGTCTCAAAGGAATGTATCTTTAAGTGACTTTCAAAACTTTGGAATTGAAAGCAAATAACTTTATGTCAAGTTTAATAAATTCATACCAACATCTTATATCAATGAGTTAATAGTATTGTTTACTCCAATGAATCTTAGCATAAAGAAATTTCTATATCATGGGCATTTTCATTTATTCGCATTTCAACAACCCATTCAAAATATAATTTTTCACAATCCCAGAAAGTGGTTTAAAGTGGCCCACACATGCTGAATATAATTGTCAATATTATTGATGTCAATTTTGTTGAAGCAAAGTTCCGTTTCCCACACACGTTCAATTATATTGTCTCCATATTCATTCAGAGGAAAGCAGCCATCATAGACGGAACTATTTATTTAGCATTAGTTATAGCAGTTCCAAGTCCCAAGAAAAGGAAAATATGTGAAAAGTGTTCAAAGTGAAATATTGTGTCAATATTATTGATGACGCCCACACACGGTCAATTGTTGCAAAAAAATTGACGGTTCGTAAATAAAAAATCTACAGACTTCTGATTTCTTCAATCATATTGACATCAATTATTTCGAGCTTCAATACCGCATACACACGCACAATATAATTGTCAATATCAAGTATTGACAATATTATTGACAATTATATTGAGCGTTTGGGCCACTTTATGTCCTACTTTTCTGTACCGACAGGGCTAAAAAAGACGACCAGCACTACAGCAACTACCAAGATATACTTTATGTGAATGCAGCGCTACAGCTTGCTCTAATTTCAAAATCGAAATATCCAACACCAGGATCGAGCAAAGGACCTCTGGGTCTCCTCACTGAGCCACTGTGTCTCACAAGATATTAATGGAATGACCAAATGAATAAAGGGAAAAATAATAACTTATTAACAGCGGTTACCGGTGTTGAATAACACATATATAGTTATGATAGTTTACTAATACTATTGCCAGATGATTAATCTTTTTACCTGCCACAAGCTGCATTAAATCTGAAATGTTGACACACATTTGACAATCAAATGCAGGTGTTAGCAAAGAATAATGATTGTTTTTAAATCCAGGGTATAAAAAACCTACCAGTAAATGATTGGTACGTTGATGTGCGTAGATCTGTTTATTACCAGGTTTTAGTATATCTTTATGAAGTGGATTTCGAGGAAAATAAGCTAGTGCTGATATCTGACGTTGATTTGTTACCAGACTTGATAAGACCTAAAATATCCATCAATACATGGTATGAACTGAAGTTCAAAACTGTTTATTCTTCACAAATGATAGAAAATAGCCAAATTGTTTCATGGATCAAAAACCTTTTTTTCTTAACTGACAGCATATTTTCAATTTTTGTCACAAGGGCCATAACTCTCGACGTAATAAACAGAAATTGCTGAAATTCTATTGGATTCTTTTGTTTCATTAATTCAAATGATGCATATAACTTTCATACAGATTGGATGATAACTTTTGTTGTTATGGCATTCATGCAGTTCGACAAAGTTAAACAAGGGTCATAACTCTAAATGTAATTAATGGAAATTGCTGAAATTCAACAGGATTCTTTGTTTCATTAATTTATATGATGTCTATAAATTTCATAACTCTAGATAGATATAATTAATGGAAATTGCTGAAATTCAATAGGATTCTTTATTTACCTAATTTAGATGATGCATATAAATTGGCTGAAAATTTTTAACCGATCAGAAACCATCAATGCAGCATGAAGAAGTCATGCTGCCAATAGGGGGGGTTTGAGGGTATCCTCCCCCAGGAAATTTTTTAAAATAAAGCATTGTTTTAAGCCATTTCAAGTGTTTTTGGCCCATTTTCACTTGACAATTATACCACACATTACCCTTTCTTGATGGATAAAAATCATTGAAATGTGTGACTGTGAGAAATAAATAGAACTGACACTGGTAAATAAGGGGTATGATTTTTACTGTAACATTTAATATGAAAAGTGACTAGTTAATCATTCAATTATGTCACTTAGGGGATGTCAAGTTGCCGACTATAGCAGGTGACTTATACTGAATAGTTAATCAAACAACACTCTGCAGCCTTCGTCGTGTGTTTAGAACTTTGACAATGTTAATGATGAACAAAACTCGTGAATCCCCTTCCTCGGTAATTAATTTCTTCATTACACCAAAAGTCCAAAGACAATGTGCTTTTCCTGGCAGTTCAATTTTACGTGCAAATTCATTCAAGCAACTCTTTTTACACGCTATCCTTTGTCAAATAGACTTCTCTTTAAAAAACAAGTCAGTCCCTCCATTTATTTTTAGATCCACTATCTATCTCTCGAGCACATGTTTCGTCAGTTTTGTAGTTTATTGACAACATTCTTCATTTGTATAATAGATAAAAGTGATGATCTTGTACCGAGAATAACCGACACATTTTGACCAATCAGAATGCGGTACAGCTGATCACGGAAACAGCCGGTTTGAACCAAATCATGTCAAATGTGAAGCGAAAGCCAATCAGATCATCAAAGAATTTTTCCGTCATCATGAGCTTATGACGTAGAATACCGAAGGGTGTTCCAATTGAAGCGAAAGACATTTGTTTGAGATACGTCCGTTTTCATTAGTATCCATACCATGGGTTCCATGTCGGCCGTATATGCCGGTCGGGACCTAGGGCTATGGAAAATGACCGTAACTAGATGTTACCCAACGGTCATTTTGCACGCCGGAAAAATAGCCTTTTTTCAAATACTCAATTTTCAAACATGGCTACCATCGACATCCACTATGTAACTATAACACTGTACGGCCAGTGCAGAATAATGCGTATGTAAAGATAGAAGAAGCCACATAATCTTGTGATTGGTGTTATAGAGTTGTATACATAGTCGTCAGTAGATTATACTGTGCATTATGTTGATAATTGATGATGATTGTCGTGTAGTAGAACAATAAAAGTTAATTGATATTCAGGAATCTTATCAAAGGCGTGAAACAGTCCATTCTTAGTCAATCACGTATTGTCCACGTGTCATAAGAATTTTCTAGAACAAAGCCGTTTACCGCTATTTCAGTTACACACTATGTAAACAAGATTGTTACGATCTTCGAAAAAAGGAAAATTAATATGAAGTACTGCTCTTCGAATCCAACCAACTGTCATATTAAATATAACAGCATAGAAATGACGTAAATCCTTAACAACGTACATGTTGGGAGAAAATTGAATTATAATTTTTTATAGTGATATTACGGCCTTGTGGGAATTGTAGAAATAATATCTAGAGATTAGTTAACTTGCTTACCGACAAATTCATTACTAAGATTTTCGTGGATAATTATATATTTATCTTCATATCGCAGTTATTGTATTACAACTCATGATTATCCAGGTCAGTGTGTTTTCTATTGAGCACGTGGTAATTACGTGTCAGCCACTGACATGTTTTTTCTTCAGCTATTTCGATTATTTAACTAGCCAAAAGAGAATATTTAACTTATAAATAATTATCACAAGCCTTACAATAAATATTTCATTTTTAAGTCTAATATATAATTTTTTGTGTACCTCATGCTGACAAAGTGGTATAGACACGTGAATTCACAATACCCGACCGTGAATAAAAAACATGAAATATTGATTTATTTTGCAAAATTTTTGTGCATTATAAAAATGACCGGTAGTGAAAATTTTGAAGTGGAAGCCCTGATCCATACGTTGATATTTGTTTGAATAATTTTCACTTGGTTTTTATATTGGTATGTAGTCAAATTTATAAAATTTCAAAAATTGCTTCAGGTCGATTGGCAGAAAACCGCAGAAAAATCTCATGTCTGTTAACACTCAACAGCAATCTATATACGATCAGAATTAATGTTTTTCAGCCACTTATCAGAATGAATCGCATGTAGGTAGGTACCCAAAAACATTATCGCTAAAACCAAATATTTATTGCCCACTCAAGCCAGCTACCTAACCACAATGCTTTGCACGTGGTGTCTGGGTCAAATAGCAAACGAGTTGTGTAGACAGCATAGCAACAAGCAGAGTATGTTTACATTTTTTAGGGGTTTTAAAACTCGATTTCGTCAAGCTTGAGAAGAGCTTAAGAATGCCAATGGTGAAAGGTCAAGCTCCACTTAAGTAAGCTATCACTGGTAAGGCAGGAATATTATCATTATTGAATAATCATCATATTTGAGTGTATTCAAATTAAATAATAGATTGTACCTCTAATTTCATGAGTTTCGAACCATCTGGGGAAAACTTTCTATACTTGACTTTAGTTATGATCTTCATGGTTATCAATGTCCGACCTTTGATCAATGAATGTTTTTCTAATAAAAATAAACAAAACAAATTACATAATACAAGAATCTTACCGAAAGTAAAAGTGCATGTTTTGCATTCTTTGGAAAATTTCAAATTTCTCACAGTTTAATTCGTGCTAACATATTCTTAAACTGATTATCTAACATTTAATCAGTGAGAGAAATGGGGTCATTTTGGGACTAACATATGGTTCAATTTTATTTCAATAATTTGCTTGCAAGTGGGGGTCTTTAGTAGTGGGAAGGAGGTTGGACAGGTGACCCCACTCCTTGTCACATACAACCGGGCAATATGAAACAATGCCAGTTGACTCAATGACAGACCTTATGATGCAGCGCTCTCGCACGAACCACTGGGCCATCCAATCCCACCCCTATCATTTAATCAAGGAAACAAAATAAAAATATCAATGCCAGATAATCACCCACGTCGATTTCAAAGGAATCAAAATCAGACCCATCAATTAGATTTCACAAAACAATATGTTCCTCATAGCATACTGCATGGCCTATGCATATGATCTACATGAGGTGTGATGGAGCAAAAAGTAGGATATTAAACCCCATTTTATTTCATGCATGAAGCAAGTCATTTGATAATACAGCAGGCACAACAAGGTTATTATTGGACAAGGGAGATAACTATAGTTTGACACATGAATTGGTACTAAGTGTTGACAGTGATCAAACAAAGGGAAAGACACACACGTTTGCTTGCAGGCTTACTCAGAAATCCCTGTGATGGATGTCTAAAGTTAATAAAAAGAATATATTTTAAGATTACCTAATGCCTTCACTCTTTTTATTATAGCACCAGCCTCTTGATTTTTGTGCACCGTTACTTTTTCTACAAAAGCCATCTGTGGATAGCAGATACTTTGTGGCGTTTTCTTATTCCCTTTTTTACATTCCTGTATAAATACTCCAAACATATCAATTCTCACCAAATCCATCTCTCTAGGATAATTACCACTATCAAATACATTTGGAGATAAAATACCTGACAAATAAAATATTATACATTATTATTTATACAATATGTGAAACTATATGTAGACCGAATAACAGGCTAGTAAATATACAAAAACACCCTAAACAAATTGCACCAGAAAAATTATCTTTTGGTTATCACCATCCAGTCAGGTATTCTGCATGTATAAATAAAAGTCTTCTAAATTCTGACACCTGCATCATTTCACTGATTTAAATGATGCATGTAAATTTCATACAGATCAGATGATAAGTTTTGTCGTTTGAACATTCTCAAGGTTCAACAAAGTTAAACATTTTTGTTAATTAGACCTTAGGTGTTTGATTTTTGAAGACTTTTGTTAGTACACACAGAATACCTTACTGAATGATAATCGAAAGATAACGTTTGTGGCGTGATTTGTTTTGGATTATTGCTTTATTTCAGCTAATTTTACTAGCATGTAACAGACAACATAAAATCTTGTGATCTTGATGTTACCTAAAAGGTTGTAAATATGTAAAGTATGCTGATCTTTGTGTTAATCATCCGGACATTCTACTTTAGACAACATTAAAAAATGATGTCCCACTGCCTTAATCCCAATTAACTAATTGCAGATTTATCTTTTTATACAATATTCAAGTAATCAAACAGCTTATCACTTGCTTAATCTGGGCAGGAAATGCTCATCATCGAACTTGGTCATGGTTTTGATGCAATGAAACCATACACCAAGTTTCATCAGCATTATGCTTTGTATGTCATGTAAAATTTGTACATTATTCTACTTTTGTTTTTACAAATCTAAATAAGCGAAACTGTACTTACAATGTACAAAAATTAAGCATACAGTTGACCAAATCAGTACAACTTTTCTGGGAAATAATGGTGTAACAAATTACTTCGTTGTTGTCTTCTTAAAATATGTGGCATTAAATACTAAAATAAAATGTTTATCATCTATTCAGATGACAACACTTAACATCATTAAGCTATGTTACATACCAAGCCATACAAATCGTATAAACTCTTCTTCTGTTTGTATACTTTCAAGTCCTATCTGGAAATCATCAGATTTCTGTTTGTGATGTTTTTCCTTCCAATCACGAGTTATCTAGATAAACAAGAAAAAGACAGTGCACTGAAAATTACACATTTTCAATGATGTGTCACATTATAAATCATCAATATCCTTTTGGAGTTAAATACGGGAAATTTTTGCAAGATTACAACCTACCATAGGACCATTATTATATAGTGAGTCTAATCTATCTAGGAGTATAAATGAAGCTCTGATTAGAAATTTCAGATTATAAAATGTAATCTTTTAAACAATTTAGCAATTGTTTTTAAACATATGATAAACTGGCACATAACTTGTACAGTATATTGTATTAATCTACATTTTACTGTCATTCTCTGATTATTCTATGATGACAAACATATTATTATTTAATTGGTTTAAAGCAGCACTCTAGAGTCAACTGATTATTGTCAGCTGCTGATTAGTTTTAGATTGTTTACAAACAGTTATTTATTACTTACTTGATGATATACAAAATAGACAATGCTAAACAACAAATAACCAAAGAAACATTTCATTGCTAATATCTGTCAAGGAAATGGAAGCTTAGTAATGCTAGTGTCGGAAATTTGCAAGACCTCTGTAAGTACGTTTTGGAATATAATAACAATCTTAAGCATGCCATTTAGAAACCAAAATCATAGGGTAAAATGGTCTAAAAAAAAGTGAACAGTTCAAATTTTAATAAAGGAACTTCTAGAATCTTAATCATACCACCAGGATCTGTTTATGTATGTGTTAATGGCACATTATCTTCAAAATACAGCATAGCAAGCACAGTTCAGTCATGTGTGACAGCCATGAGTACCTGTACAAGTTAAGATTAATAATGAAATGAAACTAACCATCTCCCATGTCTCTAAAGCCAATAGATTAAGCATGATTTCCTGGTACTCTTGTATATTTGTATAAGATTCTAATAACTGAAACACATTTGCTTTTCCTAGTAATGGTGGTGGTTGTCCATTATTCTTGGCATTATCTGCAATGATACATTGAGAAGTGGTTGCCATGCAAGATGATCACAAATTCGGCAAGATATCGACAGAACAAGCTACTAAAAACAAGATTTTTCGTACAATCAGGGGCCATAATCCTGGACGTTACGGCTCAATGTTTGATAATATCTAAAGTGCGCAAATATCTAAAGGAACTGACATCTTTGTGATACAAACATATAAAGAATTGGCCATTTTGGTCAGTCAGTTTAGAGCCATATTTAGAAATTTGAACTCAACCTTCATTAGGGTGTAACGGTGATACATTACAGCACTCTGCTTATCTTTAGTTCGAAATGTTAATCATTGAACTCTACATCGCCTAATGAATATCTACATCAAGTTTAAATATTCAACCTCAATTAAAAGCAAATAGAAGAGTTTCCTGGCTGGTTGCCTCATATACAGTAACATCACATTTTGATAATGAATGAAATAATAAACTGTTTACTTTGTTGTGATCATAAATAAAACTACAGGTTAGTTGGTTTATTAAAGCTGGAGCTCTGATGAATTTCGTTCAACATCCTCTTTTATAAATCCTAATTTCTGTACGTCATAGACCAACCTTGGTGATAATTTGCTTCCTAAATATGGAATAAACCTCCCCACTCTCCAAAGACCGGGGGAGAGCATTACCTTATTAGGTCTACCTAACACATGTCATAAACAAGATAGAATTTGATGGATATTTTGACAATGGTAAGAATTTTACCAAAATATCCCTTTACAACAGAACAACATTGACAAGGAAAAATCATGCTGGGAAATTCAAATTGAATTCAAATTCAAATTCAGATTGAATCTGGGACCACAGATCATTTTTGTGTGGACAGATGGAAGGAGTGAATGATAAGATAGTATAAATAATGTTTACCTTGCTCATCTAACCAAACCGGATTCCACCTGAGAATAATTCTATAATAATCATCTAACTTAAATATCTTATTAACTTTTGCTTTCTCCTGTATTGTTGGCTTTGATAAAACAGTATTATTAGAAACAGTGTGGCTTGAGACAGCATTGTATGTAGATAAAGGATGACGTGGCTGTTGATTATTTTTCAACATTAAATTTACTGAAGTGCCAGTTGCTGGTAATCCAGAGGAAGCTGCTGACGTTAAATGCAGTGCATGTTTTTGCTTTCTCGGGTCCCCCTTTGGCTGAAGAGGAATACTAGATGACGAATCCAAGGGCTCGCGAACGGAAGCTGCAGAAGAGATTGTTGAACTTGAACTTTGTTTCGACACAGCAACTTTCCATTGAAATGGGAGATGTGTAGGTTGATTGATTGGACCCATTTTATCAATTAGTTCATCTAATAAAACACTGTCTTTAGCAGTGGTAGTAGCTGTGTTCACCTTTTCCTTCCCAGGAGTTCTGTTTTTCTTAATACCAATAACTTCAATGCATTCCTTCTTCTAAAAAAAAAACAACAGTTAAATACTTAAACAGCATTTACAAGATCCTACAAAGTGAAACAAGAGCTTTTCTCATACATATAAAACATTGATATCAATTCAAAGCCATTCGGATATTAACTTTGGCCTCTAGATTGTCTACAAGATTTTTTAAAGTGATCAAGGGCCATAACTCTGGCAGTAATCACCGGAAATCGCTGAAAATAAATAGACTTCTTCGTCTCATGGCCTTAAAGCCCCAATAACACTCTTGTTGTAACTGAAAAATATGTCCCAATCTTCATTCTGGTCAACAAATCGTATTATTTTAGAATATTCCAATTATATGATGATATAAATTTCATCTTAAAACACCTAATTCAAAAAATTGGAAAAATTCAACCAATTGATTTGAAAAGTCTAACGTAAACCTTTTCAAATGTGACTTGGATTTTAAAATATTTTCGAACCCTCTGGACAAATAAAATAGGTTGTAATGGATAATTTACACAACAGGTAGGACATTTAAACATCTAGTACTTAGAATAAGGGTATTATTTATTTTCTGGAGCTACCAAGCCAGCAAGAATGTTATTGTCCCTTTAAACACTGTGTATTAATTTCAAGTCAATCGGATATTAACTTTAGCCTCTTGGCCATCCACAAGATTTTTAATAAGTGTTCAAGGGCCAGAACTTGGCAGTAATTATCGAAAATCTCTGAAAATCAATGGTATGCTTCGTCTCATGAGCTTAAACACTATGTATAAATTTAAACTCAATCGGATATTAACTTTGGCCTCTATAGTGTCCACAAGATTTTTTGAAGTGATCAAGGACCATAACTCTGGCAGTAATTATTGGAAATAGCTGAAAATCAATAGGCTACTACGTCTCATGACTTTAAACACTGTGTATAAATTTCAAGTCAATCAGATATCAACTTCAGCCTCTAGAGCGTCCACAAGATTTTTCAAAATGATCAAGGGCAATACTCCGACAGTAATTTTCAGAAAAAGCTGAAATTCAATAAGTTTCTTCATCTCATGACCTTAAACACTGTGTATCAATTTAAAGTCATTCAGATATTAACTTTGGCCTCTAGAAGATTTTTCATCAAGGGCAGTCATTTTCAGAAATAGCTGAAAATTAATAGGCTTCTTCATCCCATGACCTTTAACACAGTGTATAAATCTAAAATCAACCAGTTATTAACTTTGGCCTCTACAGTGTCCACAAGATTTTTGGAATGATCAAGGGCCATAACTCTGGCAGTAATTATCGGAAATCGCTGAAAATCTATGCTTCTTCGTCTCATGACCTTAAACACTTGGGGGGGGGGGGAATGGCCTAGTGGTCTAGAGTGCCGCGCTTCGACCTCTTGCCTGGCTTGCGGCTGTGGTTTCGATCCCTGGTGTGAGTGCGAGCGTATGTGGTATGGAGATAGGGGCGCCTTCTCAACCTTGTGGGTTTCCTCCGGGCACTCCAGTTTCCTCCCAATGCTAAAGACCCCTACGCGCAAGCGAATTATTGAAATAAAAATAAACCATGTGTTAGTCCCGAAATGACCTAGTTTGTGTTGAGTGGACGTTAAACCCATTTCTCTCTCTCTCTCTCTTAAACACTTTATATAAATTTAAAGTCAATCAGATATTAACTTTAGCCTCTAGAGGGTCCACATGATTTTCTGAAGTGAATAAGGGCCATAACTCTGGCAGTAATAATCGGAAATCGCTGAAAATTGATAGGCGACAACATATGACCACAAAATACGACCACATTTCAACGTGATATAAATAATTAATAGAATGTTGGATAAAATGATGGTTTTTCGATATTGTATTCTATTAATTACTTATCTGAATATCATATGCATCATTTTGACTTAGTCAAAATCGATCCCATCAAATCGTCTGTATTTGGTTTGTGTTTCCTGTTTCTACTGATTGGAAGTTTCACATTTCAATGTGGGCGTAACAGCCTTATACATACCTTTTTGGCTGGCACTATTTCTTCTGCATTTTTTGTGAGTTCTCTTTCATTATCACTGTCCAAAGTTTTCTGTCTTTTGTTCTTATTTACTTCATTTACACTATGTCTGACAAGAGTCTCATTCTTTTCAACAGACTTATTTTGGTCAGTTAAAGCACACACAGATGTAGAAGCTTCTGCATATGGATCAGCAATTACTGTTTCCAGTTTGTCTGGCAAAGACTTTGCTTTCATGGAACTTACTTCATTATTTCCTAAATCTTCCCTTGCAGCAGATGGCTCTTTTGGAAAATTTTCAGCATTCTCCAATTCTATACCTCTGCGTATTTCATTGACATTACATGAGAGAATAGGTAACTGTTTATTTAAGATATCATTAACATCTGGTAATTGAACATCACTACATGTCAAGTTTTCCACTGAAGATATAAAAGAATTCATTTCAGTTAATAAATATAATAAATGCAGTATTTAAAAAGAGCATATCAGATCAGAGTCCTTTTTATACGCCCACATTTACATGTGGACGTATATTGTCGTCGCCCCTGTTCGTCCGTCCGTCCACAATTGTTTGTGAACAGTCTACAGGTCACAATTTTTATCCGATTTCAATGAAACTTAAAACATAGGTTTATCACCCTAAGATCTCGGTTCCTTTCGATATTGGCATGTATCGGACTGTAACTTCATGGGTTATGGCCCCTGATTGTACGAAAAATCACGTTTTTTAGCTTGTGAACAGTTTAGAGGACACAATTTTGAACCGATTTGGATGAAACTTGAAATGCATGTTTATAGCCCAAAGATCTTGGTTCCTTTCGATATTTGCGCCAATCGGATCGTAACTTCCTGAATTATGGCCCCTGATTGTCCGAAAAATTGCCCTTTTTAGCTTGTGGTCCCTATGGAGGTCAAAATTGTTATCCGATTTAAAAAAACGTTTGATTATATCACTGTTCCATGGTTATGAAGGTCGAGTTTGAATTTCGTGAAAATCTGACCAAAATTGACGGACAAAATGGCCGCCATTTGTACGCGAATAGTGTGAAAATATGTTATATCAAGGTTGTGAACAGTGTAGAGGACACAATTTTGAACCGATTTGGATGAAACTTGAAATGCATGTTTATAACCCAAAGATCTTGGTTCCTTTCGATATTTGCGCCAATCGGATCGTAACTTCCTGAATTATGGCCCCTGATTGTCCGAAAAATTGCCCTTTTTAGCTTGTGGTCCCTATGGAGGTCAAAATTGTTATCCGATTTAAAAAAACGTTTGATTATATCATTGTTCCATGGTTATGAAGGTCGAGTTCGAATTTCGTGAAAATCGGACCAAAATTGACGGACAAAATGGCCGCCATTTGTACGCGAATAGTGCGAAAATATGTTATATCAAGGTTGTGAACAGTGTAGAGGACACAATTTTGAACCGATTTGGATGAAACTTGAAATGCATGTTTATAACCCAAAGATCTTGGTTCCTTTCGATATTTGCGCCAATCGGATCGTAACTTCCTGAATTATGGCCCCTGATTGTCCAAAAAATTGCCCTTTTTAGCTTGTGGTCCCTCTGGAGGTCAAAATTGTTATCCGATTTAAAAAAACGTTTGATTATATCACCGTTCCATGGTTATGAAGGCTGAGTATAAATTTTGTGAAAATCGGACCAAAATCGACGGACAAAATGGCCGCCGTTTGTACACGAATATTGTGAAAATATGTTATATAAAGGTTGTGGACCTTATAGAGGTCACAATTTTGAACCGAGTTTGATGAAACTTGACATGTATGTTTATAACCCAAAGATCTTGGTTCCTTTTGATATTTGCGCCCATTGGATCATAACTTCCTGAATTATGTCCCCGGATTGTCCGAAAAATCGCTTTTGTTCGCTTTTGGTCCCTCTGGAGGTCAAAATTATTATCCGATTTAAAAAAACGTTTGACTATATCACCATTACATGGTATTGAAGAGAGAGTTTGAATTATGTGAAAACCGGACTAGAATTGACGGACAAAATGGCCGCCGTTTGTACACGAATAGTGTGAAAATATGTTATATCAAGGTTGTGGACCCTATAGAGGTCACAATTTTGAATCGATTTTGATGAAACTTGACAGGTATGTTTTAAACCCAAAGATCTTGGTTCCTTTCGATATTTGCGCCCATCGGGTCATTACTTCCTGAATTATGTCCCCTGATTGTACGAAAAATCACCCTTTTTAGCTTGTGGTGCCTCTGGAGGTCACAATTATTATATGATTTAAAAAAAAACGTTTGATTACAAAAACCAAACAAATTCTAATGATTTTCTGATAATTCCTTAATATGCAACAATTCTTGTTGACTGCCCGGACGATTTGGCTGCTGTGTGGGCGTATGTTTCGTTGCCTGGCAACCTATTTTTCTTTTTGAAATTGGCATAGTGAATTTCATGAGAATTGGTTTCATTTTAAAGACAGTTACATACTGTCTGGTTCATTATCATGGCGGAGGGTATACTATTTTGAGGGCCCTCTTTCGTGGGGGGCTAAGGTCGAGAAATTTTGCAAATTAGAAATCATTTTGGTGCATTTGGACATATCCACCAGAGCCCTTCGAGGCTGGTTTAATCTGAAGCCTCAATGCGAAACAAATCACTTAAAATTGTACGTATCGGGGGCTCAATCAAATAATAATTAATGGAATATGGTGGAGTGGGCCTATTGACATTGTGCAATTAGCACGCGTAATCCCAGAAATCTATACGGCAAAGAAATTATCGCTCCGCCAAGCCAGACCACACTGGGCGCCTCAGCCATCTCTTTCCCGAATAGCTTATTATAGTAGTTTTTCATAAAAGGTGATTTTTTGATTGATGATTTTCATGCAATTGCAATGACTGCACTCATTCAGTAGTGGATTGACTCGGACTAGGGGGGCCTTTCCCTTGGCCAGAGGGGCCCTTTTGTCGCACATGGGGCCCTTTTGTCTGCCTTTGGGGCCCTCCCTAACTAGGGTACATTTTCATTTTTCTCATCGGTTTTAGCATTTTTCTCCCGTTTCATTTTTTCAACTTCTTTGATTTTTTTTCGCGAGGAGGCTGCCACCTCAGCTATAAAAGGCCTCTGCATCATAAGCATCATGGCAATTTGAACATGGTTTTCTGCAATTAGTTCAGGATGAGGTTATTTGAATATATCATTATTCAAAATCCATTACACTAATACCCTGGGTTAAACCATAGGGTTTCCACGATTTCAAATTATCTGCCCATGTCTTGACTGTCGCTTAAGTCTATGAACGAATCCAAAAACAGTTTACAAATAAGTATTGCTAATGAAACAGCCTTCGTTTTGCATTTGTTTTAATAATGGTAGATAACCTTATTTATGTCCATTTACAGAATGATTTATGTTAATAGTGTATACATTTATATTGTATTTATATATAATTGTATTATCAAAATCTACAGAATCTTTCCCAGATTTCAATTATGTATAACAATATGTTTGACTTTTGTTACTAATATTAATATTCATTCTTTGTCTGAAATGTTTCACTCTGTTATGTTTATTAATGAACTTATATACTTGGCAATTTGATTCTCAAAATAACTCTTGAACCTACATATATATATATAAACACCTGTCTGGTCTTCATTAATATATCATATAATAATTGTAATTTGGTGTTAATAAATACACATTTAGTATAATCGGGTCTTTTGGTTAATTCCTAACCTTGTCTTGAGGAGGAGGGGGGGGGCTTAGTGTATCGCTTACTTTACCCACTGGCAGTTTCTTCCCTTTGCAATTAACGATTTATGGGATTAGTCGATAAAAATAGCACAATCAACAAAGGCAGGGATAAGTTGATTAGAACAGAGTGAGACCACTAGGGATACAGTGGATGTATATAAATAAGGTTAGTACTTCATTGTTCAATACTTACTTTCATCTCTGGTATTATTATATTTAGCAATAGCCCCCTCTGGAGCTTTAGGTTGATTTTTCCTGTGTTTCAGCTGCTTTTTAGCTGTAGTAATCTTTTGTGTTAGACTAAAAGGTTCATCGACAGACTTCAGACTCTTTGTTGCTGATTTTTTCTTTTTTGTCGAAATAACAGGAACCTGATGATTTTTATTCAACCAACTACTACTTTGGTGTGTAGTGAGTGAAGTTGGATTTTTCTTGGAAATAGAAACTGTTGAATGGGGCTTTGATTTGCTCAAAAATCTTGAAACTGATTTTTTGCTTGAAGAATTTTTAGATTTTGTGGAATTTTTCACTGTTGAATCTAATTGTTCATTTGATATGTTTTGAGCAGATATGGGTTGTTTACTGTTTGAAGATGGTTTAGTAGATGAAGCTGAATTACTGTACTGAGATGGTTTGTTAGACGAAGTTGAATTATCAGTTGAAGGTTTGCTTGATAACATTGGTTTACTGGATGAAGATGGTTTATTTGATGAACACGGTTTGCTAGATGAAGATTGATTACTGTGTGAAGATGAAGATGGTTTGTTAGATGTAGACTGTTTGACAGTGGATTTACTGCTTAAGGCTGTTATGCTAGATGATGTTGATTTGCTGTCGGAAGATAGTTTTCCAGATTTGCTAATATTCATTTCTTTGGCTCTTTTATATTTATCTCTTATTTCTTTCTTACTTTCTTGTCGTTGAGGATCAATTTGAATGATTTGTTTAGGTTTGTTAGTAGTAACAGATTTACTCTTATTTAACGTCTTCCCTTTAGCAAGTAAATCTTCAATCACACCAAGATCATCACTGGAAGTAGAAGGCTCAGTAATATCTGTAATAAGCTGTGTCGGAGCATAATATATCTCATCGTCTGATATCTCTAAACAATTATTTCCCTTATCATCAAAAGCACTCTTGATACTGCTTTCTGAAAGGAGTTTCTTTCTTCTCTTGAAATTAGTTTTAGAACTTGTGGAAGTACCTCTGTCTTCTTCGTCAGATTTGTATAACGTAACATGTTCGGGACTATGAAAACCGTCAATTTGAGTTAAATTATTATAGATTTCATCATCACTAGTTGTTTCAGGTTTATTCAGAATAAGACTAATATTTGTTGTAATAGAATCAGATGTGACGTCCTGGTCAGGAGTTACAATGGTGGGTGGCCCCATTACACATTTATCAACATCATCACACTTCAGTTTCAATTCATTTATCTTTCTTGTAAAAGCATCACCAAAATCATCAAAAAGATCATTAATAAAAGTCAAATCATTATCTATCTCTCTGCTAGATATATCTTCCATTTCTTCACTCAATTTAATCCCATCTTTATCTATGCTCTGTATATCTGGTATCAGATCTAAGTTTATTTCTGATGATTGTTTGGACACGGGTAATATATTCTTCTCCTTGAAACAAGTATTAGCACCAGTAGCTACATGTTTTGTCTGGTTTTCTTTTTCATTTTCAGATTCATCAAATTTAATTTTGTCGCACAAATTTGTAGTTGACTGATTAAAAATATCTTCATCGGAAAATTCATCAGAATCATTTTCATCAGCATCTTTACCTTCCTCCATCGCCTTCTCTTCATCATCTTGAAAATAAGAATCAAATAAATCAACATCTTTATCTACAGGTGCTGCTGCTTCCACTATTGTCTGTTTTGATGAGGAATCGAATTTTGTCTGTTTTAGCTTAGGTTGTTCAAATTCATCTTCTTCATTGTCATACAATTTGGCCATGGCGCCAAATTCATCATCACCTACAACTTCCCCATCTTCTTCTGACACCGGTTCAGATTTGATATTGACTGGTACTTGAGACAAACAAAACAAAGCATCTTCATCATCTGAATCAAAGATCTCCACTACATCATCATCATTATCATCCTGTGTATAACTCCAACCATTATCAACTTCTTCCTTTACTTCTACTGCTCCAAAATTAACAGAATTTTTTGTACTTTTATCTGATTTGTCCTTAAAAGTTTCAGGATGCTTGAACTCGACTGTTCCCAAACAAGGGTTACCATCACCAGCTATTTTGTCATCACCACTATCATCAGTATCCTTGTTATCACTGAAAGGGGCAGAATTATCGTTAACAGAACCGCTGTTCCCTAATTTCAAAACGGGAACAATGATGAATTCATCCATTTCTACATCACTATGAAACTGACTGTCCTTCATTAGGGCTTGACTAGATGCTGCCATTTTCTCAAATATGTTTGGTGAAGCTGATATATTCTGACTTTTTAGCGGACTTAGAGAAAATGGCTGTGTTTTGGATAATGGTTGAGTGGATTTCTTAGCATTGTCATTTTCTTTAATCTCTGAAATCAATGTTGATAAATTATTATTTGAAGGTTTCACCTGAGGGGACGATATTTCGGTCTGGTTATTCTTAGAAGGAAAATAAAGATTGGATTTTCCTTTGGAGTCAAACTTAACATAATCAGTTGAATGTGTCGGAACACTAGAACTAATTGGAACTGCATAAGAGATGTTAGCGTCTGTGGGTGTTTTTTCCATTTTGTCCTTCGCTGCTAAAACATCTGATGATTTGACTTCAAACGGTTGGGTCAGAAAATCACAATCTGGTAACTCATCAGAACTATCTGAGTGTAAGCTGTCAGATAATTTTCTAGCAACATTGGGAATCACTTCAGACATCGAATCCGGTTCTTGTGTAGATTCATCAGCACTGTCTTGAAGAGGCACATTCCTTACTACTGAACTTTCATGGTTGCTCTTACCCACTACTTGACTTTTGAATATATTATGGTTAATCTCATCATCACTATAATCAGGTTGTTGAGTTTCTTCATCAGAATCTAAGGTTGGCAAATGTTTATGCACAGTTTTAGGTAATAGTTCAGGTAATGGTTGACTTGCTTCATCATCTGATTCTGGTATTAAAGTAGGAGATGATGAATCCCTCCTCCTGCTTGAATTCTTCTGGGGGCTTTGCAATTCAGAAATTCTCTCTTCGTCGCTTTCAGTGAACATTAATGCAGGGCTAGAATTTATTTTTCGTTCATTATGGACGTTCATAGAATCAGAAATGATTTTCATTTTTACTAGAGAATCATCAGTTCTATTTTTTATGCGTTTTTTTGATAAAATTGGTGACAAAATTTGACTAGAATTTCCAGTTGATTTACTACTGTTTTTCTGAGAAACTAATTTCTTTTGTTGAATAGGACTTGTTTCAAAATCCGAGTCTGATTCAGACCACGATTCTACTTGATCAATTTCCAGACTTGATGAGCCATCCGCACTTGTTGACGGATCGCTAATGGCAGGTTGGCTACAATTTTTACGTCGTCGTCCATCACAGAACTGAACAAGTCTTTGTCTATAACTTGTAGCAACTTTCAGATTAGATTTAACATTAGTCTGCTTTTTTAATCTTGAACCTTTTTTTTTATTCAGTTTTGATTGAGAATTGTTTTGAACATATTCTGAAAATAATGACCAATGACTGACAGATGGATCTTTTTTAATAATAGAACTATCCTCTTGCTTTGGTGAAATTGTCTCTCTTGCTACATTTGGCTTGGTAACAAGTGTACTGTTTTTGGATCTGCATTTTGTTTTTAATTTTTGTGAAAGCAATGATCTGGTGGTTTTATTAATAATAAGCTGCTCTTTGTTAGGTGATGAAACTTCTTTTGACGAGCTTGCTTTTGTAGATGTTTTCTTAGTTTTATGATTTGTTTGCGTGTTAAAATGACTAGAAATTGAGTCTGAATCACTGTCGCTAACACATATGATGTCATCTTGTAATGAATCGGAAGTAGTCTGGCAAACACTCACATCTGACATAATTTCTGTCTCAGAGTCTTTCTCTGAATCTGGAAAGAGTGTGAAAACATATAATTAATTAGTATTAATGGAAACTATGGATGTTTAGAATTTTTAAAATGTTTTTCATGCTCATGATCCACTTTAACACATTTTTAAAAAATACATACATGCTGTCATATAATTAAACAATTCGGTACTAAGTTGTACCTAAATATATTAACACCCTTGGGTGCCATGTTGAATCACACTGTATTAAACCTGACTACATCATGGAATCAACAATCTAAACTTGGACACCCCCAACTCCCTACCTATTGGTGTTCCAATATTGAATTTGTATCTAGATTTATAAACCTCACAGGTGTTACATCAACCCTGTGTCTACATACTATCCCTTTATTTCTATGTCAAGTGACAATGTTACAATCCAACCCAAGGCATCCTAGGTACACTGCCAATTTCTGACCACAGAAACCACGCTGAGATTTTGAAATATAAATAAAAGCCTGCCAGACGAGTCTAATCAATATCAACAAAAGTAATCATTTTGAAATATAAATAAAAGCCTGCCAGACGAGTCTAATCAATATCAACAAAAGTAATCACTGACACCTGAGCCACTCTTATCTCCTACTGATTTTAATAGATAATCTTACTGTACCTGTTTGGCAAAATGGTGCTGTTTCATCCGTTTCATCTGTCTCTTGACTTGACTGCCCAAATGAAAACAGGTTGCTCATACTGGAAATGCAACAAAAGGTGAATTATTCATAGTTGAAGGGGAATGACGAGCTAATTATTTAAAGGAGCTAAATCGCTAATATTTGGGACCTAGAAATCGCCACAAATGGGTCGCAATGCATATAATAATGTAATATGAATGTATACAAACTGATTTACATTCAATCGTTTTCATTTGTACTCTAATTTCAAATTAGTTATGTAAGTTTCAATCGAGTGGCTATTTTGAGTGTCTGGTTATTCCAGTCTACATACGCCATTTGATTTGGTGCAATGTTTCTAGCCTTGTTCCTCGATTCTCTTGCTAGAACTGGGGCTGAAACGCAATATGGTACATGATTTGTGTACCAATGGTAAAATGTTTATTTTGTTTTAAATATTGGATATCAAAAGCCCATCTTTTCCCAGTAAAATAACAACATCAGTGTTGATTTAAATTGACAAATAATTCGTGTTTTGAATGACGAAGACTTTGGACAATACTGAGTAAGAGACTTCACTTTAATTCATGAATTAATTTCAATTTCACAGGTTTTCACCACTAGTGAATTATTTAGACCAACAAATTCCCTCCCCCTCTCCCCCCTAAAAAAAGAATAAAGATTTATATCAAATGGAACACTTTAGTTTATGTTATAGGGCTACAAACTGTATCCGTCATTTTACAAATAAAATGATATTGTCAGAAAGTACAGATTCCGATTTTTGCTTAGAAAAACAATACCAATATCTTATATACCGGTGTAGTACTCCCAAGTCCTATAGCATAAATTGAAACTTTTCTGTCTAATAACTGACTCCTTGTGAAGGCTATTTTGTGAAGCATATCGGTCAGTGGATTGTTTTTCTTTGTAAATTTCAACATACAGGAGTTTTCATTTATAGGTTTTGCGATGATGAAACATAACGAAGTATAAATTATAAATACATTAAGAACTATCATCATCTAGTCTTTCAAAAGCACCACATTCAACTCAATAGAAATCAGAACGTTATTTCTGAATTTTAACTAAACTTTACATCCTTTGAATACCAAAAGGAATTTGGCATAATTTTGTGTATGTTTGTTTTGACCATCTACAGGCTTCAACGACACTTTCGAGCCATCAACACCACGGATGATCGTCCCCGAACTGGTACACCAAACCCTTCCAAAAAGCGACAAACCGCCATGTTGTGCAACAGCAAGTGCAGAATCCCTTCAAACAGGCATCTGTGGGAACTAACACACGGAAGACCCATCAGTACCGATAAAGTGGGCCTACGTCTCACCAGAAAGAACATCCATTGCCATAGACTTTACCGTGGACAGATCCACAACCCTCACCATTGCCCAACAACACTAGAACTGGCGACACAGGCAACAGAGAACATTCCTGTTCATAGATGAGAGTTGGTATTGCTTTATTCTGACCAATGTGTCATGGAACGATACTATGTCTTTTGCATAATAGGTTGTCAACTCGCCATTATACAATAGGCATTATTTTCACACCTACAAATCTTTCACATCGGACATAATAACACACTTTCCTCCCTTGTTTTTCCATTCCCCCCATGCTGTCTTCGAACGTTTGAATTTAACGTTGAAAATGATATTTTTGCCAATTTCTCAACTGGCAATGGTGAATTATAGGATAAAAAGGATTATTCCTTAACAAGGTAGGACTGTTTATAGATACCATCTATTTTAAGGCTTTATTTTAATATATTTTAAAAATATAAGTTCAAAAAATGAAATGCAGTTATTCCGAGACCAAACACAGCCGATGGATTGCACCAGGATTTTTTGGAAGTGTGGTTCCATGGCCAGCTGCCAATGACGTTAACCAATCATCTGGTCCATGTAGGCCTACTTCTTGTAATAATATCTTGGTTTAATTAAGAAAGTGTATAAACCTACCGGATACGGCTTCCGGGGAAAGTTTACTACGAAACCGGTTATCGTCTCTGATTGGCCAATTTTATCACGTGGTTATTAGCAGTCTTTTCCCTTAATTCACTTTTAGAGGGGATGAAACAATTAAATTTTAGTGTAAAGTGACATATTGGCGAAGAGATATGTGGGTTAGTAGGGTTAGGGTTAGAGTTAGAATTGGTCAAATATCCGATTTTGTAAATGAGAAATGTTGAGATCCGGTTTCATAGTAAATTTTCGTAAGAAACCGGATCCGGTCGTTTAGCCACTTCCTTTAATTAATCACTAATGTGCCTCTCTGATTCTGAAATCGTACTGACGTTTTTTTTTTGGGGGGGGGGTGTTGTTGTTTTTTTGCGGTAACCAGTCGTTAAGAATATTATTTACTCTCACTCTGTCTGGCACCGTGCCCGTGACATGCTCATGCCATCAAATGGCATGATGATGATGATAGCCTAATTGATGTTTACGTTTTTTCATTTTGATTTTCATTTGATTTAGTCATTTCATTTAGTTGTCTTTCATACATAATAATAATAACACCTACACATCCTTTAGAATACTATTTTCTGACTTTAGGTGCAGGACTTTGACATATCTACCGTTGTTACAATTTATTTTGTTGTTGAATCGTTTGTATACATTAAAATACAATTTATTTACACGATTATTCGATTAATAATAAATTATAAACCGAAACCAGAGAAGAGTACTTCCGGTACCGTAAATCAGAGTAGCCTCCCCTGTTACACTAGTTCCTTCCTATTCTTATGCTTTTCTTACGATTGGATTTTAAATACGGGCAAACATAATCAAAATTAGTATGACTGTATGCTCTATGCCATAGACTCTATCTATGGTCCTATTCAGCAAATAGGTTCAATAACTAACTGGATAAATGGAATCCTACAGGCTTCTACTGAAAAAGAAAGAGTTTGTAAGCTTTAAAGACCAAGAGTTTGCTGTAAACACCATCTAACTTCTAAGTCTATGGTAAACACAGGGTACTAAATTATAAATAGGCTATTAACTACTGTCACATTATGGTGTCATCATAGATCGTATATAATATGGATAACTGACCCTGCAGTATCTGTCATTGGACGATGAATTATGTTGTTCATCGCATGCGCGAAGTCAACAGAACCTAAGTTACTTCCGGTCGAAGGCTTTGCTATTGTTTATAATGAAGCTGAGTCGTGTGAGCTGATATTAATGTTATTATTTTGTAATAATTGTAATTGAGATAGCGACTGGAAATTTTGAGACATGGTTCCTATATTTATGAAGCTAATAATAACACGAAGACCGTATTTTTTACTTCAGTATTTATATTTTTAAAAAGTACTTAAATATAGATCCCATACTATGGGCCATATAGCAGTAGATTGCAAGGCCTATGCGTGAACTGATATTTGTTGATGTTATTGTTATTATTTTGTAATAATTTTGAAATAGCGGCTGGAAATTTTGAGACAACTTTCCTATATTTATGAAGTTAATAATAACATGAAGACTGTATTTTTTTACTTCATTTTTTATATTTTATCAATCTACAGATTTTCTTGAATTTTTTGTAAAAATAAAATTAAAGTATTGTTTTGGGTCCATTATTTAAGGATGTAAATATCATGTGTATTTTTGTAACCAAACTGATTCTTTAAATTTATTTTCACAGAGAAAAAAAAAGATGCACTTAAAATATTTTCGTTTATAAATAATTTTTTATATTTTATTGATCTACAGAATTTCTTGTAAAAATAAAACTACTTTTTTTGTTTTGGGTCCATTATTTAAGGATGTAAATATCATATGTATTTTTGTAACCAAACTCATTCTTCAAATCTATTTTCACAGAAAAGAAAAGATGCACTTAAAATATTTTCGTAGCAAAAATAAAAATCTTGATATTAGAATCATTGTCTTCATACTTGATCTTTTTAATTCAAATTGATTCATTATAATTTTTTCCAAAGAAAAAATATACCAATCTGAATATATACCGTAAGGATTATGTATGCTGGTGTTATTCAATAAAGTTCTCCAGCATTTTGCAGCATGGTTTCTCCCAGTCAGTAGTGTAGGAGGGACAGCATGTCAAAGAACAGTGTCTAGTTGTGTAGATGGGACAAAAAACACAAGCTCATTGGTACACATTGGCATCATAATTTTGTAAACAAACTGATTCTTCAAAACTATTTTCAATGAAATAAAGAAAGGAGAGTTTTGCCCGGACAGCATCTGTCTGTCCATGCTTCTTCAATTTTGAACTATATGGAATTGGGTTTTAACATTATCTTGTCAACACATGCAATCCTTCAGTATTTCGTTACGATAACATATGGTAGTCTTTATTCTATGACTATTTGCAAAATCCAAGGAAGGAGAATTCTTTCTGTCCATGCTTCTTCAATTTTGAACTGTTGTTCTTAAGAGTTGAACTGTTGTTCTTAAGAGTTAAACGACAACTTCCACTGAAGGTGATATAGCAGACAAGTCTTAATTTGCATTATTATCAAAGTGCACGCGCAGGTGTCTTTCGTGTGGGAGTAAACCCATGAATTTGAGAAGGCGCCCCTATCTCCAAGCCACATACGCTCACACCAGGGATCCTCACACCAGGGATCGAAACCACAACAGCAAGCCAGAGGTGACCGGCCAGCTAGAGGTTGATGCACAGCACTCTATACTATCCCAACCCCCCAATTTTGAAGTACATATGTACAGGGGTCTTTTCTTGTTAGAAGAATATTAATTACAAATATTTCAACAACAATAAGATACATAAAAAAAGAACCCCTTTATTCATTTTAACAATTACAGACATTAAAAAAAATAACCTGAAAACATCCGAATAGCAATAGAGGATCAGTTTTTTCTGAACACGATAGAGGCTGCATATTTTAACAGAGGGAGGTTTATCTCCTATTTTTCTGCATGCAGGTTTGGCAAATAATGACGAGTGTTTGTCATACAGTGTGCTATGAAGTAAATTTTGTCCAGACAGCAGACTAATTAATTACCTACTCTTATTTCGAAAATTGTCAAGGATTCTTTTACATGTACTCCAACGAATCGAATAGACAATGTCCTTGCCAGGCCCTCTTCCGAAATTACTGACAAAGTATTTTTCACACTTTGTTATTTATGGAGGGTTGTAGCAGTGAAGAGCTTATCTTATATTCAGAGGCTTACAAAAGAAAGAAAGTACAGGGTAACGGGTATTAACATTTTCATAAAGAAATTGAGTTTAAAGGGGTATTAAAAAAATATTTTCAACATAATCCTAACAGACAGTTTTCAGATCCAATAATTATGTATTATTAGATAATGTTATACTCATTAAATAAATATGGTGTAAGAATGGAAAAAAAACACGACACTATCTGACATTTAGACTTACATTCATGCAAATTTTATAATGTTAATACGACCAATATTTAAAAGGATTATCCTAATTTGAACATAGTCGGAAAAATAAAAGTCTGGGTAGGTATGAAATTTTAACGTAAAAATATAGAGCAATGGTGTATATACCTTGTCTCAAAATTTGAGCTAAAAAAATTGAGTTGTTTTGACTAAGAATGGCTAAGTTGCTTATCCGGACATGTAACGCTTTTAAATTTCGGGTCGTTTTTTTTCGTTGGGTGACCTGAAAATCGATTCCCTAGGGTCTATAATACAGTGAATGGCCTATGTGCTGTACTTGATAGTGATCGGTATTTTTCACCTAAACATATAATGTTTTCAATGTTAAATGAGGGCTTAGAAACAGAACATCCATTCAAATGATTTTTTTAAAAAAGTTTACCTTGAAATTTCAGTGTGCAAACATATTGTTTTAAAATACTGATAGCACATTTGAAATTGACAAAATGCTGAGACCATACATTAAGGTCTAAATTTTATAGAAAATTTCCTTAGGATATTATTTGATTTTTCCTACATATTTAATTGATAAAGACAGATTTTTTATTTTTTTATACACGTAAAGACGTATACGGTATATCTAATTATAAAAACAGTTTTTCTTACAATCTAAAACTAAAAGGGAAATTTTAGCTATTAACCTACTTTTTTTGAGGGGGGGGGGCTATGAAGACACCTTGAAGTAATGAATATTGATACACCAAAAAAAAAACCTAGGCCTAAAGTAAAGATAAATCATGACTATAGGCCTACATGTATATAGGCCTATATAATTAGAAAATTGTAGATTCTAGACTAGCTGCATAGTTTTTATTACGTTTGACGAAATATTATTATATCGAATAGAAACAAATTGAGGTTTTATGATACAATAGAATGCGTCCTGGACGCATTCTCACTGAAAATGGTTATTCAATAACTTATACTTTTTTATGTGTTATTCAACTTATTGTTGTAGGCCTGTGTCGGCTGGGTACCGTAGTATCCTTTTAATTTTTATACGAACGAAACATGTACTGACAACTAACCGTATTGATACAAAATAACTTACACATGGTTAAACATTAATTTCGGATATATCTTGGTAATTGGAAGTTGTGCAGACGATGTTTTTTTCTTATTTTATTCCGAAGCTCACAGGACTCCATACGCATTTCTTCGGGGTTTTGTTTAACCGGAAGTAACTTAGGTTCTCAGATTTCGCGCATGCGATGTATAACATAAACCACCAGTCGGACTTCCTTTCTAGTACAGTTCTATGGTGTCATTTAGCTACGAGAACGTAGCTAAAAACGTTGAGATATAGTGATGTCTTTGTTTTTAGCTACGATCTGAAGCCTTTAGTTCCAAGTTGCAAATTAAATTTCTTTATTAATGCACATAACATCTTTAAAATAAGATAAGTTAATACAATTATCATTAATTAAACTTACAGATATGGTGGCACAACTATCGCCTAAACTCCAAATATTTGCATTTAAATTACTGAAGCCATATCTGTTCGACATTCACCTCCATTGAAATCCATGTGGATGTCATTGAGATTGTTTACGTTTTTCCACATGCAATTGCGTTTTTGATTAGCTGTTATAACGCCTTAAATATAGTCCCCGCCTTCATGATTACAGCCCTAGACATCTCTCGTCTGAAAAAGATGGCGGTCTTAGAAATGGCTTAACGCCTCGATTTTAAATACGATAATTTATACCCATTCCAGGTAGGATTATATGCTTAATTGCAATTGGGTGTGACAGAAATATTATGAATAACAATAATCAATCGTTGTTTTGATAAAAAATATTGTCAATTTTGCATAGTAAGAGCAATTGTGATTCAAAATCGCACTTGCAACATGGAAACAAATGGGTCAAAATTTCATCTGGAAACACGGAGAGTTGACAGATGAATTTTTTTATCTAGGTGTCATTGTGAATATGTGGCCATGTGAACAGAAGTTCAGCTGTGAACGTCATCACACTTGCCGAAACAGGGCGGGTGTAACGAGACCTATGTTCAGAGCTGAGCTACGTGAACGGGTGCCACTCCCAGTCAACTCATCCACAAGCAAAGTCGTTCAAGTAGTTCACAACCGTTGGTTAAGTCGTCCACAAGAGATTGGTTGGTTATGTTGTCACATCTAAAGGTTAAAGGGGCTTTTAATCACTAATAATATTTGGGATCTAGAAATTAACCCAAATGGGTGGCAACGCATATAATAATGTAATCTAATTGTATATGAACTGATTTACATTCAATTGTTTCTGATTAATTTCAAATCAGTTATGTCCAGCGAAATACGGCACGAGTCTCAACCGAATAGAAATTTCTAGTGTCTGGTTATTGCGCATGCTCTCCAGATAAGTTATGTCGTCGCCGTTAAACATAAGTTGTGGAACATGTCAAGCCTCGTTCTTCCTAGTTACTTGTTATAAATGATGCTGAAATGCACTATGGTACACGAATATGGTAAAATGTTTATTTTATCTTAAATATTGGATATCAGAAGCCTACCTTTTCAAGGTAAGATAACAACATCACTGTTGATTTTAATCGACAAATAATTCGTGTTTTCGATGTGTAAGACTTTGGAGTGATTTTGAGTTAGAGACTAGCTACTTTAAGTTGTCTACAACTAATACTTGAGTCAAGTAAATGTTTTGTGTTTTAATTTTTTTAATTTTGAACGCACTAGAGGCTAAAGTTGATATCCGATTGACTTTAAATTTATACACTTTGTTTAAGGTCATGAGACGAAGACACCTATTGATTTTCAGCAATTTCCGGTAATTACTGCCAGAGTTATGGCCCTTGATCAATTCAAAAAATCTTGTGGACGCTCTAGAGGCTAAAGTTAATATCCGATTGACTTTAAATTTATACATAGTGTTTAAGGGCATGAGACGAAGAAGTCCAATAATTTTCGGTGATTTCCTATAATTACTGCCAGAGTTATGGCCCTTGATCACTTAGAAAAACCTTGTGGGTGGTCTAGAGGCCAAAGTTAATAACCGATTGACTTTAAATTTATACACAGTGTTTAAGGTCATGAGAGGTAGAATCCTATTGATTTTCAGAGATTTCCGATAATTACTGCCAGAGTTATCGCCATTGATCACTTCAAAAAATCTTGTGTAAGCCAAAGTTGATATCCAATCGTCATAAAATTGATACACAGTGTTAAAGGTCATGAGGCAGAGAAGCCTATTGATTTTCAACGATTATGTTTCGTTGCCTGGCAACCTATCTTTAATTTGTGTTATGATTTTAGGTTAGGTCACCAATGTTTTTGTAGTAATGTATATTCGTATTATTATTCAATTGCCGTTATGATTTTAGATTAGTTCACCCATGTTTTGCAATAAAGTACACTTGTATTGTTTAATTGGCATTTTGATGGTTAAACAACATATATTTAAAATTGACTTGAATTATTCAATGGATAAACGCTCATGATAAGAATTAGTTGATGATGTCTAGCATTGTTTATCTTCTTTATAAAAAGGTATGTCCACCTGTCTGTAACACTCTTTGGGACACAACTCTCTTTCTGATTTTAAACTTAGTGTAGGTGTTTATTAGGTCTATTGTAGCTTGTATCTGTCACTGTCCATTTGTGCTTTGCCTGTACAACCTTTTGGGTTTCTCAAGAACCTCCAGTTTCCTACCACTATTAAAGACCCTTACACACATGCAAAACTGTTCTGCTTCGACTGGGAATAATGATGGGCATATGCCATATAGTGTACTATGAGGGAAATTTTGACCTAATATGGGTGCTGTGACCTATTCTTAAATCAAATTCCAACTGACAAGAGATTTTTTTTCACACTTGTTTGCCAATGTGTAAATGTACCATTCAAATGACTAGACAGTTGTCCTTGTCAGGCCCTCCATCCTGCACCACTGATAAGGGGAACCCACACTGGAAAATATTGATGAATTCACTCTGCGAACACCAGGGATTGGGGGACGAAACCCACAACCTCCTTTTTGCAAGCCAGTGCCTTATTCACTTAGCCACCTTGAACAATATGTTTATCAAGAAATGACCTAATTTGTGTTGAGTGGACTTTAAAATCCCATTTTTTGTGACAAAATAAAAGTAAGGTAACGCATCATCATGATGGTAGTGCTTACCCAGGTCAGTTTCTGTAGCTAAAGCCGCTCACATTGTTGTTGCTGACTGGGGTCTCGTGTTAGCAGGAAATTGGAAATATTGATGCACTTTAATTCTGGACATAAATCTTGATTGTCCGCCTGTCATCATCCACAATTACTAGTGGACCGTATAGATGCTTTCTGTTATTAGCTTTATACAATTTATACAGTTTTCATATTCATGAGACAAAGAAGCCTATGTTCAGCAATTTCCAATAATTAGACCTACTGCACAAGTTATGCACCTTGATTTATTTAAAAAAAAATGAACATTGATAGGTTTCATTCTATGAGCCTATTGCCTCACATGAAATTTGAAAATAATCATTTAAAATTTGTAGCCTCTATCATGTGCACAAGGTTTTGTGTCAAATGGGGTATCTCTTGAATGCTGAAAATCGATAGCCTTCATTCTGTCATGATCCCAATCCTTCATTCCAAATTTGAAAGTTTATACTAACATTTATTTAATCAGGGTTGGCCGCTGTACTAGGGCTGTCCTGTCGCTGAAATTTTGAGTTGCTACCACTTTCAGTTTCAGAGTTATGCTACTTTCAGTTCATGGCTATACCTGTGCTAAGCTCGGTCTATTGCTTGTCATTACATAAATGTTTCAACAAATAAGGCCAAAATTGGTAAGAAAATATTGTTTTGAATTGTTATGCTTTCCTACTTTGAATCTACAATGTACACTCAGTGCAGAAAAGTAGCTCCAGATGAATCATACCTTAGCCCCAAATGAATCATAAAGAAATGGCCCAATCTGGTTACCAAATCGAACCGCGATGGACATGAAAATAGAAAACTGATCCCATAAAATGATCTCGATCATATGTGACAGTTTTTCACAAGGTACATGTATATTCATAGTCTCCTGGTATGCAGGAATATCGAGAGATGGTGTTTAATAAGTTCATAGTCCATGTAACATTGCGTGACTGTACTGCATGATTCCACACTCAATGATATCGTAAAAGTGAACATGATCAAGCAAGAATAAATATATATAAATAAATATATAAATTAAGTAGAGATAATGGAGTTTTATAGGTCAATAATAAAACTTCCTGGATGACTGTTTAAAGTACATGTTTAATATTAAAAGGAGGGCTATGTTACGCACAGAGATGATTCAGCACTTTTACATGGTAGTTTTGGGATGACAGCCCATCGACTTTAGGAATCAATGTGTATGCTGTATCCTAGCTGTTGGTAAAGCGAGTGTTCAATTATTGTCTGAGGCAGTGCTCACTCTGGGTTTTCATTTTTTTTACACCAATTTTTTGTTTTAATTTATTAGCCATATATTTTTTTTCCAAAATAAAAGCAGAGATACCTATTGGATTTTTTCAGTAATTTCTATCTACATAAGTACATACAATACATATTATATTATTATATCACAATTTACAAAATTTTTCACTACTTTGCAGAAGACCATTTTTTGAAAGCTTTTTCAACATCTGTCGAAAACTTTTGAGATATCCTAGTAAATCCAGGCCTATTGTAGAAGTTGATATAGCTTCAACATTCAAAGATGCAATATTATCAGATGGATGAGAGCTAATCAGTATCATCTGTAGGCTTTAAACATTTTGCCGGTGACATATTAAAAGGTCTGACATTCTTTTCTATTGGACGTTGACTAAGGCTGTTCAATTTTTCGCTTACTATCCAGACTTTGGGCATGATAGCATAAGTGCGGGCAGCTGCTGCAATAGAAATGATGACCACGATTTATGGTCGGTCTAGATGTATATTATTATCTCCAAAAGAAAGGTACAGTCGGAAATCTGTATTCAAATTGGCCAAATTCAAACTGGCCAACAGTTTTGGCTTGTAAATACCAATTTTCACCCAATTATCATTATATATAATAAAATATTTACCAATTGATTATCAGGGCTGCACCAAGCGGGAGTACATTGCATCCCCAGAAAAATAAGGCACCCCAAATTGCTGTTTGTATGGAGTGAGGCATAGGCCAGTCACATTTTTATACGCCCACATTGAAATGTGGTCGTATATATTGTCGACGCTCTGCTAGTGGACGCTCTACAGGCTAAAGTTAACATACACAGTGTTTAAGGTCATGAGATGAAGAAGCCTCCGATAATTACTGCCAGAGTTATGGGCCTTGATCACTTCAAAAAATCTTGTGGACACTCTAGAGGCCAAAGTGAATATTGGATTGACTTTAAATTCATACACAGTGTTTAAGGTCATGAGACAGAGAATCCTATAATTACTGCCAGAGTTATCTCCCTTGAATATTTTGAAAAATCTTTTGTAACGTTCTACAGGTCAAACTTATTATCACCCAATGCACTACAGATTGATACACAGAGTTTAAGGTCTTGAGACGAATAAGAATATTGATTTTCAATGAATTTTGATAACTGAACAGCTAAATCCATGATTTTAAATGTTTCGTATACTAAGCGTTAGCATGGGGCAGAACTTTATAAAAACCAAACAAATGTTAATGATTTTCTGATAATTACTTTATGAGATGTTAATCTTAATCATATTTCAGAGTATTATAAATATTTCATTACCGAAAAAGTAAGAATTTGCGACAACTCTTGTTGACTGCCTGGATGAATTAGCTGCTGTGGGCGTATGTTTTCCTTGTCTGGCAACCTATCTTTTATTACTTTGTAGTTAAAATTGTAATCAAGTAGCTTGACTCGTTGTGGGAGATTTGGGATTTGGAATGGAGTTGTGTGTGGAGTGGCAGGACTAATTGTGTACTAGAATTGGGCAAGATGTAAACTGAATTGAGTGTAGCTCTGCTGAGTTCTAGTCAATTCCTCTTTAATAATTAAATCGGAGAGTTGATATCAGAAACTTTTCTGACCGACGCCACCCCCACCCCCTACTTGTTCCAATATTGTGAAGTTTATCTTTGGTTGGTTATAGTTTATGTGTATTGTTTGCTGTACAACCTGATTAAAACACAGATCCTATTTCATTTCAGTTTTTAAAGTTCAAAATTTTGTTTTACTTTTACACATTACTACACTAGGCCATCGAAAGTACAAAAAAAACGAAATGGAATATTGATCTGTAATTTAATCAGATTTTTTGACATCTCACATCAACACTCATAGTCTGGATCCTGTTATCACATGTCTAGTTTTGATCTATTCATGAAGTACCTGATGACTAGTTCTAGTTATTAGAGGACAAGAAGTTTCTCATTTTGGTGTGTTTCACTCTGTTGTGCTGCACCCCCACTTTTAAAATCCTGCATACGACCCTGTTGATTATATAGTGTCTGCATGGAAGAAATTGTTTTGACTGTTTAGCATTTAGACAGAAACGGGAAAGATGAAAACATAAATAAACTAAATAAATAAAAATGAAATGGGTTTAACGTCCAACTGTTCTTCTTCGAACTGGGCCAATGAAATACAGTTAGTTCTTTTTAAGAACTGTCTTGGAGCTACGTTCAGTGTGCCATGTACTCATGTAGGGTAATTTTGCCCGGACAGCCGCACTACGTCCTACTCTTATAATAGTATATCGAATTCCAACTGGCAAGGGTCCCTACGTCCTGCATCACTGACAAGGGGGAACCACGCCGGAAAACCCAATAAATAGTAATTGATGAGGATATTTAGTTAGTAAACTACGGAAGCCCATAAGGGTCAATCAAATGAAAAAAAAATATTCTGACTATCTTGTAATTACAAGATAGCTATCTTGTAGTTACAAGATAGCCTATCTTGTAATTACAAGATAGCCTATCTTGTTATTACAAGATAGCCAAAGCCTTCTGACTATCTTGTAATTACAAGATAGCTATCTTGTAGTTACAAGATAGCTATCTTGTAGTTACAAGATAGCTATCTTGTAGTTACAAGATAGGCTATCTTGTAGTTACAAGATAGGCTACAAGGTAGTTACAAGATAGCCTATCTTGTAATTACAAGATAGCCTATCTTGTAATTACAAGATAGCCAAATTAGTTTTCTTGTATTTCAAGGTCGTCCCACACTGATTTATCGGATAGTTATAAGCCAAAGTGTGTGTGTGTGGGAGAGAGAGAGAGAGAGAGAGATAGGGAATGAGAGGGAGAGGGGGAGGGAGAGGGGGAATGGGGTTTAACGTTTACTCGACACAAACTAGGTCATTTCGGGACTAACATATGGTTTAATTTAATTCCAATAATTCGTTTGCGCGTAGGGGTCTTTAGTAGTGGGGTGGGGGTTGGATGGCGAATGGTTAGCACGTGCACGCAGTATCACAAAGCCTGTAATTGAGTCAACTGGCGTGGTTTCGAAACCCCTGTTGTACGTGACAAGGAGTAGGGTCGCCTGTCCAACATCGTGGGTTTTCTCCGGGTCCTCCTCTTTCCTCCCGCTGCTAAAGACGCCTACGCGCAAGTGCATTATTGAAATAAAATTAAACCATATGTTAGTCCCGAAATGACCTAGTTTGTGTCGAGTGGACGTTAAACCACATCCCCCTCTCTGTTTAGCAGTTGGAGGAAACCGGAGGACTGACAACCTGATGATGCCGATCCCGTAACATACAATAATACTTCGTTGAGCTGGAGGGTTGGCAGGTCGATTTGTTAGCACATGCGCACTGTATCGTAAAGCCTGTCATTGAGTCAACTGGCGTGATTTCGAATCCCCCATTGTACGCGACAAGGAGTAGTATCGCCTGTCCAACATCGTGGGGTTTCTCCGGGTCCTCTGCTTTCCTCCCACTGCTAAAGATCCATACGTGCAAGCGATTATTGAAATTAAACTATATGTTAGTCGCGAAATGACCTAGTTTGTGTCGAGTGGACGTTACACCTCCCCTCACTCTCTTTAGCAGTTGGAGGAAACCGGTGGACAGGCGAGGATGGACAGGCGATCCTACTCCTTGTCACGTACAAATGGGGATTCGAAATGACCTAGTTTGTGTCGAGTGGACGTTAAACCATATACCCCTCTCTGTTTAGCAGTTGGAGGAACCCGGAGGACTGACAACCTGATGATGCCGATCCCGTAACATACAATAATACTTCGTTGAGCTGGAGGGTTGGCAGGTCGATTTGTTAGCACGTGCGTGTTTTATCTTAAAAGCCTGTCATTGAGTCAACTGACGTGGTTTCGAATCCCCCTTTTGTATGTCACGGGATCGGCATCACCAGGTTGTGCCCTCATTAATCTCATTAACTTCATTCCCTCATTAATAGCATTTATGATACATTGATTTCATGTTCTCCTTAAAGATACCTTCCGCGCGTACAAACTGTGTGATTTGATGATATATTTGGGCTAAAAATATATTCAAGCTAATTAATCTATCAAACGTTTGCTTCAAATCCCTCTCAAAACATTGTATACATCAGGAGATACCGCAAGCTATAAATAATCTGCTTTTAAACGCTATGTCAGTCAGCTCATTTCATTGATGGAGGGTCCGTTTTTCAGAATATCCCTTTCCTTACTTACTTTTCAAAAATCAAAATTTAAAGAAGTTTGAAAAATAGAAATAGCGTTCTGTGGCTTCAAAGAGCTTATTAAAATTGATGAGTCATGATATAAATATGCAGTTGGTGGTTGTATGAAGGCAATGGTATTTATGGGAGCATGAAATCGGTGTATGGTGACCTTTAAATTGGCATCTCGGTATCTTGTAATTACAAGATAGGTTATCTTAGGCTATCTTGTAATAACAAGATAGCTATCTTGTAATAACAAGATAGCCTATCTTGTAATTACAAGATAGTCAGATTTTTTTTTTTCATTTGATTGACCCTTATGGGCTTCCGTAGTAAACAGTAAATTTTGCTATTTTTAGACTCGAGCTCTTTCCACGAAAATATATGACGTCGTCCACACACCGAGAAAATAAAATACACAGAGATAGGTTGTACTAAAATGTCAACATATAACATAACTTTGAAAACAAATCGATTTCATAGAATAGAACAATTCTAAAATTATTATGACAGTATGGACTGTACGTGCCCATAAAGTTTGCGTAGAAAACTGTTTTCATGTTTTAAATTTAAAATATTAAATAAAAGCTAAATCTGCTCCAATAAAAAAGTAGTTTATAGCTTAATATAGCTTGACAACAACTTGAACTAACAAAGGATAATATTTTCTGGTCTGTATTTCCAACAATCAAATTTAAAACATCGACAGTAATACGAAAGCAGTTCAGACCCTTACCGTATTTTTACATGGTGAAATAAATCCCACAACCGATCCATTTCTTGTTTTATTTTAGTACAAGTGGCGCCATCACGTAATCGAAGTGATTTGACCTTGTGTGTGGGATAAATAAGCATAGGCGTATCACCGAAGGTTCGGGGCTATTCTTAGTTCGAATATGCACGCAAGTGATACATAAATAATATACTATTCAAAAAAAGTAGGGGATATTTGATTTTGGGGGCATAATACTAAAATATGCAAATGACTACGAAAAAAGTCACTATAGAACCTAACAGAAGAAACATTTCCAGTTACATGTGACGCCCAAACGCACCAATAGCTACCGCATATGGACTGCATGTGATGCTTGGGATCATCATGGGGGTCCAACCCAAGATTTGCACGACTCTGACTTTGAATGTTACAGTCATTGTGGCATTGAATTCCAAGGTGGAAACATCAGTTTGATTGTTTTAGTGACCAGAAAACAAATTTTGATATGCATCGGCTTAACCAAAATGAAAGGTTACGTGCCCTTGGCATGCTACAGAACAGATCGGCACAACACAGGCGGTTGTGGCGCGGACGATGAATGTTTCTCTGTCTGTCATAAGCAGGCTATGGTCCAGATACCGTGATACACAATCTGTACAGGACAGACCACGCTCAGGTTGACCAAGGGCGACAACTCAAGCCCAGGATCGATTTATCCGTATCTTGGCCTTGAGAAATCGTGTCATCACAGCAAATCAGATCAGCGCTCGTCTTCAAACAGACACTGGTGTGAGAGTGAGTGGCCAGACGATTCGGAATCGACTGCATAGGGGTCACCTTCGCGCCCGACGTCCCCGAGTGATCCCTTGTTTGAGAGATCATCACATTCAGGCAAGACGTCGTTGGTGTAGGGATCGTCAACACTGGGATAATCGACACTGGAGCAATGTGATGTTTTCAGATGAGTCAAGGTTCACTGTTCATTTTTTGGACAGACTTAGGAGGGTGTGGCGTCGTCGAAACGAGCGCTTCCAAGACGTTAACGTCATCAGACATGATCGATTTGGTGGTGGTTCTGTTATGGTGTGGGGAGGCATCACTGTTGCTGGAAGAACGGCTTTACATGTTGTTGCAGGGCGTGTTACAGGCCAGTACTACCGGGACAACATCTTGGCAGTCCATGTTGTGCCGTTCGCACGACATCATGGCCGCCGTTTCATCTTCCAGGATGACAACGCAAGATGTCACAGGGCCATGATCGTTACAGGTTACCTCCAACAACAGAACATCACCACATTACCTTGACCAGCACTGAGTCCCGACCTCTCCCTCATCGAGCATGTCTGGGACATGCTTGGACAGAGGTTACGTCAACGTCAACAACGTCCTGCCAATGTCCAAGAACTTGCTGCTGCGTTGCAACAGGAATGGAACAATCTGGACCAAAATGACCTTAGACGTCTCATTAGGAGTATGCCACGTCGGATCAATGCTTGTTTGGCAAACAGAGGAGGATTTACCCGTTACTGACTTTGTTGTGATGCTGTGGTAACTTTTCTGTTTGACCCCGGGTATCATTTTACCTTTATAATGGTCAGTCTGTGCCTTACTTAGTCTAACGATCATTTGGAATAAATCGATGAATGTGAACTTCATTTCATTTTGTCATTTGTTTCTTCGTCAGTTTCATTAGGTGACTTTAATAACACTTAAAAATCAAATATCCCCTACTTTTTTTGAATATTATATATAATATTTCATACATATGGACGAGCTAGGATTGGGAGTGTATAGCTGATCACTGGAGAAGTATTCTGGCGAAGGCGGTCACTGTTCATTAAAAGTATAATTCCAAATCCATTTCAATATTACTTTATATACAGTTTAAAAAAATACATTATTTACAAATTATATAGAAGGCATTCGATCTCCTTGTCTGTCTCTGTCTGTGTGTACATCTACCTGTGTAGGTGCCTTTTAAAGACACTAATTAGCATATACACGAGGGAATAATTTCAAAAAATCGAATTAAAGTTAAGATTAGGGATAAAACAAATCAAATAGAAAATTAAATTAATATATAAATTTCATTGGTTGAAATTTCATAATAAAAGTTAATAGAATTAGTTTAATAAGCTTTAAGCCACAAAGAAAGTGAAGGTGTTGACACTCGATCTGACTGCATTGTTAACTGTATAAATCTTTGCTCAAAGTTTCTCTTAATAAGGTTTAATCTCACTGTGCCACCCAATCAACTGGTGTTATGGGGTAGTGGTGTGAAAAGTTAAATAAACAAAGGATTATAGACTGTATCCTTATTGTCCCCCGCCTTTCGAAGAAAGTTGGGGGACTATTAAAATGGGTTCGTCCGTCTGTCTGTCCGTCCGTCACACTTTTTGGGACACAATAACTCTCTTCCTAATTGAGCTAGAATGTTCAAACTTGGTGTATGTGTTTATTAGGTCAATGCCTTGATGGAGTTCGAAGATGAGCATTTTCCGCTTAGGGTAAGCAGAGATAAGCAATTTGATTGGTTGATGCTTTGGGACACGATAACTTTAGTTCTAATTAAGTGAGAGTGATGAAACTTGGTGTATAGTTTCATTACAATAATACCTTGACTAAGTTCGACAATGAGCATTTTCTGCTCAGGGTAAGCAGAGCGATGCTCAAATTTGATTGGTTGAGACTTTGGAACACAATAACTCTCCTTCTAATTGAGTTAAAATGTTCAAACTTGGTGTATATGCTTATTAGGTCAATGCCTTGATGGAGTTCGAAGATGAGCATTTTCCGCTTAGGGTAAGCAGAGATAAGCAATTTGATTGGTTGATGCTTTGGGACACGATAACTTTAGTTCTAATTAAGTGAGAGTGATGAAACTTGGTGTATAGTTTCATTACAGTAATACCTTGACTAAGTTCGATAATGAGCATTTTCTGCTCAGGGTAAGCAGAGCGATACGCAAATTTGATTGGTCGAGACTTTGGAACACAATAACTCTCCTTCTAATTGAGTTAAAATGTTCAAACTTGGTGTATATGCTTATTAGGCCAATGCCTTGATGGAGTTCGAAGATGAGCATTTTCCGCTTAGGGTAAGCAGAGATAAGCAATTTGATTGGTTGATGCTTTGGGACACGATAACTTTAGTTCTAATTAAGTGTGTATAGTTTCATTACAGTAATACCTTGACTAAGTTCGATAATGAGCATTTTCTGCTCAGGGTAAGCAGAGCGATACACAAATTTGATTGGTCGAGACTTTGGAACACAATAACTCTCCTTCTAATTGAGTTAAAATGTTCAAACTTGGTTTATATGCTTATTAGGTCAATGCCTTGATGGAGTTCGAAGATGAGCATTTTCCGCTTAGGGTAAGCAGAGATAAGCAATTTGATTGATTGATGCTTTGGGACACGATAACTTTAGTTCTAATAAAGTGAGAGTGATGAAACTTGGTGTATAGTTTCATTACAGTAATGCCTTGACTAAGATCGATAATGAGCATTTTCTGCTCAGGGTAAGCAGAGCGATAAGCAATTTGATTTACCAAGACTTTGGAACACAATAACTCTCCTTCTAATTGAGTTAAAAAGTTCAAACTTGGTGTATATGCTTATTAGGTCAATGCCTTGATGGAGTTCGAAGATGAGCATTTTCCGCTTAGGGTAAGCAGAGATAAGCAATTTGATTGGTTGATGCTTTGGGACAACATAACTTTAGTTCTAATTAAGTGAGAGTGATGAAACTTGGTGTATAGATTCATTACAGTAATACCTTGACTAAGATCGATAATGAGCATTTTCTGCTCAGGGTAAGCAGAGCGATAAGCAATTTGATTTGCCGAGACTTTGGAACACAATAACTCTCCTTTGAATTGAGTTAAAATGTTCAAAATTGGTGTGTATGCTTATTAGGTCAATGCCTTGATGGAGTTCGAAGATGAGCATTTTCTTCTTAGGGTAGGGTGTGTATGCTTATTAGGTCAATGCCTTGATGGAGTTCGAAGATGAGCATTTTCTTCTTAGGGTAGGCAGAGATAAGCAATTTGATTGGTTGATACTTTGGGACAAGATAACTTAGGTTCATCTTGATTGATGATTTTTATGCCAATACAATGACTGCATTCTCATTCAGTAATGGATTCGACAGTAACAGTGTATAGAAACGAGGGCCATTTCCCTTGGCCAGAGGGGCCCTTTTGTCAAGGGTGGGCGCCCTTTTGTCTACCTTTAGGGTCCCCCTAACTAGGGTACATTTTCATTTTTCTCGTCGGTTTTAGCATTTTTCTTTATAAAACACTTTTGAATGACACTTCGTGTACAGTTTGATCGCTCGATACGTTTGAAAAAAATAAATGTGCGATTACTGTAATTAATATGTGTCATCTATTTATTTTGGGATTTCGGCGGGGGACATCAGCCTCACTGTTGGCTTGTTAGTACTGTTCACCTAGTTAAGATTTAATTATTTTAATGATTAAAATATATAAGTTAAGTTCACTCACCCTTATTAAATATGATTGGGATACTGGTGGATCTGTTTATAGTATGAATTTAGAGTCATGCAATGATATCCCAAACACATCTAGCATCAGTTTTGCCATTGTTTAACAAAGGATTTCATTATGATCCTCGTGTTTCTTTTTGTTTTGTTTTTTTAAATATGAGTTGTTTAGCTCATAACAGTTTGAGCGACTCAAGCTAATAGTATTACACCGTCAAATAGTCCGAGGAAGTTTAACTAATACAATGAATTTAAGATTTGCTGGAATTTTTCGGCTATGAGAAACAGTTATTGAAATTCAGAGTCGCCAATCATCTTTATATCTCTAAATTGCTTCTTCCCCCCCCCCCCCAAAAAATAAAATAAAGCCAGTCTTCAAAATGCTACAGGTATGATTTGACAACTTTATGGTTAAGGCTGTATGTAATGTAGCATGACCTTTGGACTTTGCCCACATTGTTAGACAACCATCTTGCCAACCGAAGTTGGTAATGGCTACTCGCCAGACATAAAAGTAGCCTGATTTTGACAAATTGATCTTTTAGTTTCAGATTTACAGTATAGTTTTAAAATAAGTGAAAGGAGGTGTCGACTACCACATGTTTGCCTGTATAAGTAGAACGAGTATCCAAATAGGTAAACAGAAGATATCTCATGGTTATTACATAGACGAGTTACTTGATAATGTAAGTCGTATCTCTGTGCGATATTCTACTACACCAAACAAGAATATGACTGATTTGGATGAAAGGAAATCTGATCAATCGACTGGAACTGATGAAAAAAGAAGGTAAAAGAATATATCTGTTCATTAGGCAACTTTCTCGCTATAAAGTATTCAGTTCAAGGAACCGTTCCAAGACGTGTTAAGAGTTTACATTGCTGTACAAACAACGTTACACTAAATGTAGAACTCGTCCCAGAAAAGATTATTTCAGCCTCCCATTGAGGCTGATGCTGTGGTTACTGAGTTAGCAGTCTCATCAAGTTATGGAAGATTATATATTACTAGGGAACAGGGAAAAAATGATGTTCATGAATAGCCCGTATCACACTTTTTACCATAGGCACCTGTAACTTGGAAAATATTTCGAAAATAACATCAAACTATGACTAAGTATATTTCTAAGTCAGTTACGTCCAGCAGGGGATCACTTGGGTGAGGCGCTGGCTCACTAGCCTGGAGATCGGGTGTTCGATCCCTGCATTGGCCGAGAAAGTGCATACCGATTCTCTCGCCTGACAAGGACAGCTCTCTAGTCGTTTGGATGGTACGAAAAACCAAGCTCCTGTGCACACATTGGCGTGCATGTAAAGGATCCCTTGGCAGTTGGAATTTGATATAAGAGCAGGCCATTGCGCAGCTGCCTGGGCAAAATTTCCCCCACAGCACACGCATGCCCAACTTCATTAGCCCAGTTCCAGAGCAGAACAGTAGGATGTTAAACCCCATGTATACTGTAGTGTCTAAACTTAATATTCAATTGACTTGATAAATCTAGACAGTGTATATGTTCTAAAATTGAGCCTCACAATTAATTTACTTCAGGCCCAAATGGCTTCCATATTTGACAGCCATGAAATTTACCCAAGATTTTAATGAAGACAGAACCGGTGTTGTAGTTCATCATCCAGGGTTATCCTTTGAATCATACGATAGAGATGGTAAGTCACCTATCCACATAGATGTTTTAAAAGATGCACAAACTGCCACTACCTAGGGTGATATCGGTGGCATTGCAGACAAGAAATATTTTAGTTATGCAATTTGTTTACTATATAATCGATTTCTGAGGTTGTCAGCTAGGATAAAAAGAATTATTCTGTTTAACAATATGTAGGTAAATAAGTAAATTATTTTGACTATAGCAACCAAGGGAAATATCGTCTGGACATCAGTGCTATGGCCTACTCTTATATTTGAAATTCTGTCAAAGGTTCTGTTAAGGGGTACACATGACCTCGGCTTTTCATACGATCCAAATGACTTGATGTAGTTCCTTGTCAGGCCTTCATCCTGGACCCTGAAATGGGAAAACCACGCCAGAAAATCAAAAGGCATTTTCTCAGCCAACACAGTGATCAAACCACAGACAATCAAGTTAGGGAGTGAGCATCTTACTGGCCCACTGCAGCTCCCTATATTCCTAAAGTCTCTATTATGACAAAATTGTTCAGTCTACTGTGAATACATTAATACATACATTATTAATATCTGAAGACGCCTATAGAGGGCAGACAGCTAGCTTATATAATTTAATGTATGTCAGAATGAAGTAAAGTGGAGAATTTTTTACCTGGACGTATTTTTCTATTTTTTTATGCATTATCTACTGTAAACAAAGAAGTACTTGTACTTTATTTACTTTAATATACATTAATAATTATATGAAGTAATGGGGTATGTCTTTATCCACAGGTAATCCATCAATTACCAGTATCATGAAGGTACTGATGTCGGCCCGTGCTTATGCCTATCATAAACCTATCGACAATACAGGTGCAACCTTCCTCGATTATGCTAAAATGACCGACGACTGCTTCACATTTATGGCATCATCAGAGATCGAAGTTGAAAAAATGATGTATGACATTCAGGTTGTGAAAACACCATTGGATGTCAAGGTAAATCTCGGAAATATAGGAAAATCATCCTTGAACTCTGTGGCAGAAGTGACTCTACCTTTCAATGGAATGACTCTGCTGAGGAATGTGAATCAGGTTGTTGTGATTGACAAGTTGACACGTAAACCTAAACCAGTTCCAGATTGGTGGAAGGAGAAATATTCAGGCTGTACTATTAGAAATCAGCCTCTTATTATTCCTAAGCTTGTTAGACCAGATAAATATTATACGTACAAATTCTATGTGGCATGGAGTGACACAGATAACTATAATCATACCAACTCAGCATCATATTCTAGATTTGCAATCAACGCTATTCAGAATGCTTCGTCTAATAAATATTTTAATTCCTTAACCCAAGACAAATTAAACTCAGGAATCAAGAAAATTCAAATGTCTTATATAGGAGAAAGTGCTGAGGGGGATCTAATAGAAGCAAGTGTTTGGGAAGCAAGTGATAAACCAATTGCATATTGTCAATTCCTGAAAGAGGGAAAAGCTGTTTTTCAGTGTAGTGTTTTGTATAATATGCCCGTTGACTATCCTGATGTGGGTATTTAAAATACAATGTTATTACCTTACTAATAAAATGATATATAAAAACAGTAGTCGTTGATTCTTTATCGCACTTTGTTCAATTTAAGATACTAGTATTATAAGGGGTCCAACTTGGACCATCCAAGGTAGTCGGAAAAGGGGCTGCAAAAAAAAAGAAAGAAAAAAAATGAAAATATTAGAAGCTCTTGCAAAATCATTCCATTTCCTTTGGTCTCCTTAAGATTTCCGGACCCTTGTTGGTCTCTGAATGATGGATTGCCAGGTCCCTATATACCCACCAGGCACCAGAAGATAAAATCATTGTCTTCAATTTTTTAAAAATTCCATAAGAAGCCTTTTCATAATCCTTCCAGTTGCCTTGTGTCTCTTTGGTCCCTATATTATGATGATAGTATATATTCCAACCATTCCAGGAAAAGGGACATAAACTAAAGGGACATAAACATCTTCAGACAAAAGAAATACAGGTAGTTTAATGTTACATCCAGTCAGAAAGATAATCCATGACAAATTCTAATTACTAGCCCTTGTTACAAATCTGACAGGTATAATACATGTATATCAGAATAGCAGTTTCAAACCTTAGATTTACTTTAAAGAATGATACCAACATTAAATTATTTTTACTTTTAAAGAATGACATTAAATATAAAATTTATTTTAAAGAAAGATCCTGACTTTAAATTGCATTTAGCATGGTAAATAAACTCAACATTGAATCTGGATGAAGCCTAACAAATATTCAGATATTTTAGAAATGTCATGGTTTCAAATTTTTGAAATCTTTGAAATAGTAGTTTCATAAACATTTTATTTAGCACAATTATATGAAAAGATAGGTTGCCAGGCGACGAAACATACGCCCACAATAGCTAAGTCATCCGAGCAGTCAACAAGGGTTGGCAGTAATTATCGGGTATCGCTGAAAATCAAAAGGATTCATCATATCATGACCTTAAACACTGTGCACAAGTTTAAAGTCACAACAGCTAAGTCGTCCCGGCAGTCACATATTTTTTTCTTATGTCAGTAAGTAGAACGTTTACAACACATAGATATCTTATTACAAGTGATAGCCCATTAAGTAACTATTTCAAAGTGATCAAGGGCCATAACTGTGGCAGTAATTATTGCTGAAAATCAATAGGCTTCATCATATCATGACCTTGTGTATAAATTTAAAATCAATTGGATAAAAACTTTAGCCTCCAGAGCATCCAAAAGATTTTCCGAACTGATCAACGGTTATAACTCTGGAAGTAATTATAGGATAATAGCTGAAAATCAATAGGATTCTTCATCTCATGACCTTAAAAACTGCACATAAATTTAAAATCAATTGGATATTAACTTTAACCTCTAGAGCATTCACAAGATTTTTCAAAGTGATCAAGGGCCATAACTTTGGCAGTAATTATCGGATATCGCTGAAAATTAATAGGCTTCTTCATCTCATGATCTTAAACACTGTGTATAAATTTAAAGGCAATCGGATATTAACTGTAGCCTCTAGAGCATTCACAAGGTTTTTCAGAGTGATCAAGGGTCATAACTCTGGCAGTAATTATCGGATATCGCTGAAAATCAATAGGCTTCTTGAGCTCACGACCTTAAACACTGTGTATAAATCTAATGTCAATCGGATATCCACTTTAGCCTCTAAAGTGTTCACAAGAAATTGTGGACAACGGACGAACGGAAAGGGCGACAACATTCAATAGTATTGATAAAACCCATTCTAGTCCACTAGTATATTGAACAGACATGTTTGAAGAATTTTTAACTAAGACAGTCTTACTCTTATCTCATGTGGTAAAATCTCCATCAGCTATATTATGCTTGCATCAATTCAGACACCTACAAACATATATTAACACTAACACCATGTAAATATACCAACAAAACTTATTTTTAATCTTAATCAGATGGTATAATGAAACTGAATATTGACAATCGTGTGATTGACTTTGTCAGTAAAATAGCTTGAAAAATGTTCTAAAATAGTAATAAATACATTTTAGAGCAATATCATCCTTGTTCAAAAAAAAGTATAATACAAGAGCTATGTTAAAAATTGTTTTAAACCATTATTTCAAAACTTAAACAAAACAAATATATTTCATCACATGGTACATGTATATATGACAACTAAAATCTGAATTTTGCAGGAAATGTTATGAAATCAAAATGCATGATAGTCTCAATTTAAATTAAATAATACATATGTACAATGCTACATTTATACCCCATGGATGCAAACCATTCAATCAATTAAACAAAAACTCATACACACACCAGTACTTAAAGCCTACCAATCCAGCTACATTGGGTTTGTTTTATTTTTTTTTAAGAAAATGATGTATTCGGTGAGGAAAAAGTCTCAAATAGGTTTTTCCCTTGATTAATTTGATCATTGCTTTTGTTCAACTGCTCTAAAGCTTTATCAATTGAGTCAAATACTTCAAAGTCAGTTCGCTCTGTTTCTTTTTGTGAATCATCAGTGGAGGATACATAGGAATCAAGCATTGCAGAATCACACGACATTCCATCAACTTCATCCATGGAATCCATTTCTGGTTTTGTCACACTGGTCTGAAATGAATCTTCAGTGCCATCTATAGATGATGATTCAAGGTCTAATCCCGTTTGGCACAGGTCACTTGCATCACTGACACTACTGACCAGAGATGGATCATCAGATTTCCCAATATGGATAGTTGACAAAAGACCTTCCGTTTGAAAAGATGGTTCCCCTAATTCCATCATATCAACACTTTTATTTTCACTAGGTTTATATGATGACACAGTATCCTGTTCATTTAAAGATTTTGTCTTAACAATACTATTTGGAAATTCACTGCAGTCAACTAGTGTCACTCGAGGATCTAGATTAGCTAGCATTGGTAAGCGACATTTTGATTCATCAATGTTGCAAAGTTTTGATGTGTCTTTAGCAGAAATAATGCAGTTGTTTTCATTTGATATGTCCTCATCGCTATGAAGATATCGTAAGTGGGATGCAACATCCTTTCTATTGTAAGCACTATAGTCACAGAAGGAGCACTTAAAGGAACGGTAATTAAGATGAATGTTTATATGAGCACTAAAATCTTTTTGGTCTGAAGCCACGTAAGCACAGTAGCCACATTTCAATGGAGAATCAGCAGCTATATCAGGCACAAGGTGATCACATTGTCCATGAGAGGGTAGATGAAGCCTATAATGGTACAGACTATCTGCTACAAAATCACACAAATGACAGCAGTAATTCAAATTGGAACTTGCTCGCCTCTCTGAAATCAAGAACAAAATAATAACTCAAATGGTTTACAAATGAAGATTATAACCTCAATACTGTATAAGCAATTAAGGAAAATGTTGGTGTCAACCATTTTCAATCACCTGTGAATGTGATAGAACTGGTTAAAACATTCCAAATACATAATTTACACATACTCCGTGCAGTGTTGCGTTTTGATTAGAGGTAATCCAACTACACACTGCTACATGTATTATGAGTGGATATTGTTGTTTTAAATTTTGATTTGTCAGTAGTCCGTCTACCAACCAATCACTAGCTGCCAATATTGGACCAAATATGTTTACATAACGTTACGTCATGACTCACGATTTTATTATGCCTAATTAACCCGTGCATAGCAGAATACTGCAGTAAAACTAATTGCGTGACAAACGAGGCTATCAAGTCGAATGAAATGTAAACAATATTGTTTGGAAACGAACATACTTCACCGTTTTTAATATCTTAAATCACTGTCCAAAGTTTTAGGGAAGACCCAGATTAAACGAAGGACTGTCATGTTGCTGTACTTAAGTGATAGTTTTCATTGAACGGAAAGAATAGACACACTCCCGCATAAGTTCAAGAAACAGACGCTATTCCAGCAATGGTCAGAGAGGGATTTCTCGGGCCATTGCTTCAGGAATATGAATTTACATAGAGACTGTTTCTATTATTGATATGTAATCAAGATATGAAGAATCGTGAACTGGTGCAAATAAAAGAGAGAAGTAATTGTTATAACGAGCATACATAGTGGGTAAGAGCTACAGAGATGACTTTCAGCCCAGTATAATTCATGTGAAGACAAAGAGTTATTATGTGAGACTATAAGAGGACAGCATACAAGCATACAAAGAATTGACTGCCATGACTTCAGAAAAAGCGCAAAAAAGAGAAAAAGTCTGTGCATGACTTAATCTTGATTCTTTTTTCATAATCACATTTTGAACCCATTGCTTTAGTATATTCTGATACACTCAATAACGTCATACATCAACAATAAATGCTATTTCCCTTTCGACTTCCTAAACCACAAAGACATATGCATGTCAATCCTAAATTGCACTTTTTGGACACCCCTATCAAGTGTAATCAACAGTCCATCAACAATGCCTTATTCACTTTGTGCTAAACATGTCTTGTAATCCTTGCATTTTATATTTAATTGAAGTATTGAAAGATATTTCTGATTATAACTCAATAATTGCATATTTTCGAAGAACGTCAAAACATAATTATTTCTATATGTATTACTTCACAAGTTGTCAAATCACTATTATACAAACACAGGAATAATTCTATCCAAAAATAATATTCACATAAAAATTTGCAATAACTTCTACTCGCTAGCAGTATTTGGAAATTGTATCATTTATTTTCACTGTAAAACTAATCTGCACAATGGAAGAGTGATTTGTCTCGATTCTCAAGGTACGTGGTTAAACAGATAAGGATAATGATGACTAGTTAAGCGAGGCTTTTCAAAGCACAAGTTTAAACAGCAACGTTGGATTTGAAAAGAAAATGGTATATTGCCAATTTCTCAACTGACACAAGTGAATTTTAGGATTACCTGGTATTCTTGAACAAGTTAGGACTGTGTGTATAGATGCCATGTATTGCTTTAAAGGTATTGATAATCATTGGAAGAGGTTTTTAAGAAAAAAAATACATTTTTGAAACAGTATAAAATTCCAGATACTTACACTTAGCTAATTTTAACCAACTTAGCCAAATTTATCAATCTGTAGAAAAATTGTCATTCTTCTACAAAATGCTACCTACTGGTATAATCTTTAAAATATTTGCAACATTGAAACCACAATTAACTTGATATTTGATTTTATTTTTGAAATATAAAAAATCCTCCCATGATGACTTACAGTATTAGATAAACCCATGAATACTATTCACCCCAAATTTGAGAAATACTTATCTATTTCTTTTATCATACCACATAGTTAAAGATATCATTTATATAAGACAAGTGCAAAAGCAACCATGTTTATTATTTATTTATTAGGCTAGGTGCATACAGCATACCATTCAAAATCAATAAATAGGTGTCAATATTTTACATTCTCATCTATTCATTTATGTAGTTCATTCTTTGTTAAAAATTTACTACTGGCACTAATTGAAATGATTGGACAAATTTCTAAATTTTCAAAAACATTTGACAGTCATAAAAAAAAATAATACATCATCACTTTCTCGCAAGGTATTGGTAATAGTAACAGATAATGACTAACATACATCAATGTATTTGCAGCTCACCTGATAAAGGCATGGTGGAATCTTTTATGAGATCTTCTTCCAGATTAGCTTCATCCAGGACCTCATGTATTAGCCACAATCTTTTACCTTTATGGACATTTTTCTGGTGTCTTGCCAACATCATCCTATGAAACACAATACAATAAACTATTACTGGCCTTGAATTCCATGACGAAAAACATTTGCTGCAAAATGCTAGAAATTATACCAGTAATGGTACTTGCAGAATTTATAAATTTTTACAATTAATAGTACTTCCTTGGCAATGTTTTAATGTCATGGTCACTTTTTTGCAGAACATAAAAAAACGCCCTTTTGTTGTTTTTGTAATGGAAATCGACTTAACTTTACATAGTCAATTCACGGATTCTTCAGTACATGGAGTTCTAAAAAAGCCGAAATTGTTAATTTGTTGGAGAGACAAAAATCAAGGACTCAAGATACAAGTCCTTTGTAACCAGGTAAATTGCAACATTTCAAATTTCATTTAAGAGAATTATTTAGAACTTTATAATCTACAACAAACCTTTTAAAGTATCTATTGGGACAGTAAGCACAGATATAATCCCTAGTTCCATGTGCTTTAACATGTCCAATAATACCTTGTAGACATCCAGTGTTAAAGCCACATTTATTACATGTATGCCATGGAGGTTTGTTATCAGCTGTTGTCTTAAACATTACTCCTTTTTTCTTTGGTAGTTTTTCAGAGGATTTCAATATATTGCCATTAACATCACAAGAAAAACCCATTACCAAATCTTTCCAAATAAATGGCTGGTTTTTATGTGCTCTGACATGGTGAGTAGAAACATCATGTATATTCTGAGCAGTGTAAATACACATAGAGCAACCAAATCCACTTCTAGTCTCTTTAGAATTACATTTTCCTTCAGGAGTACTGTCTAATTTCAATTTCTTGGAGTTTCCAAGAGAACTCTCCTTATCATGTACTTCTAAAATTCCCTTCTTTTTAATTATTCTTTGTCCAACTCTGTTTGGATTAACATTTGGCACTTTTCCATCCAGAATATCAGTTGCATACTGTTTAGATTTTGCCAGAAGTCCTTCAAGAATACCTTCTTGTTCATCCTGTTTTACATAGTTAATCTTTTCTGAATGCAAGTATCTTCTTATATGTTTGCGCATTTCATCAGGTGATGCAAAGTCTGCTGTACATGTTTCACAGACATAGGGCTTATATCCAATGTGACGACCCAGATGACATTTCATTTTTGTACCAACATCCATCTTTAAATGACACTCAACACACGCAAACCTCCATGATGGTTTGGGTACCAGGCTTTCTTCTGCTTTCGGTTGATCTTTATGTACTAAAGCTACATGGCTTTTCAATAGTCTATATATCCGACATTGGAAATTACAATATTCACATTTGAAACTTCTCTTCTTAAAGCCATCTTGATTCTTGGCATAAAACGTTGGAACTTTCAGAAGTGGGGGTTTTAATTTTTTCTTTGATGCATTACCTTTGGAAACAGATTGTGAAGACTCTGTGGATGCTGGTTTTTCTACTGTTTTCTTTGAACTATCAGAATGACATGCATCCATGTGTTTAACAATGTTTTCAGGAGTATTTGTCTCAAACTCACAGTATGCACAAGCATAGAATCCTTTCGGTCCATTATCTGGAGCTAATTTGTTAACGTCTTCTTTGTTTACTTTATTATGACGTACTCGGTCTGATTGTAGTTCTTCATAATGAATATCATTTTCTGTTGCACCTTTGTGTTTAGCATTTATATGTTTTCTCATCAGAATATTGCTCAATGTTTTGTAACCACAGATCTGACATATCTTATATCTGTAATTCTCATGGACCCGAAATATGTGTCTCTGAATGTTAGCTCGGTGAACAGATGTAAAGGAACATTTTTCACAGCCAAAGCGCTTATTGTAACCATCAGATAAATTTATTATTTGAATTGTAGTTTCAACATCTATCATGGCTCGAGGTTTGAAAGTACTTCCATTCTCTGCTAGTTCCCAATGTGATTCGGGTTTTAATTCATTGATATTGATTTCTGCCTCTTCATCCACTTCATCTTTAGGTTCATTATCTTGCATTTCCTGAGATTCTTCATCTTCAAGAAATTCTTGTTTAATTTTTTTGGTCTCTGGTTCTTGTTCTGTCTTTTCAGTATTACCAATTTTTCTTTTATTAAACATTGCAACAACCATAGGTTTAGTAGTGGTTATTTCTGTGCCCTCCATATCGTCTGGTTTTTCAATTTCTTTAGAACGTTTCCGACTTCTTATACGAGTCTTATTTGCTCCACCAAGCTCTTGACTCAAAAAATTAGATATTTTTTCATCAATATCAACTTCACATGGAAATGGAATTTGGTCCTGTTCTACTTTATGGTGCTCTTTGAGATGGTTTATTACAATATATCGTTCTACACCAGAATAGGTACATAAAGGACACTGCATTAAACCAACTTTCAAATGACACATTAGAATATGTCTGTGAATAGCATATTTGCGAGGGAAATCATTTTCACAAACAGTGCACTTAAATTTACCTTGATCTGCAGAGTATAATATTCTAAGCTTAGCATCTAACATCTCAGTTCCCATTACATACTTTTTACATTGACTAGTAGTTTCTTCTAAAAAGTCATCCCTGGATGGTGAAGCCATCTGAGGTTTAGCAGTTGGAAAACTTTTTCTTGCCTTTTGCTTAGCTCTCTTAGGCTCTTCAAACTGGACAGTTAAGTCCATTTCAGGAGTCGGGGAGATGTCCTCATCTTTCAATCCTGAAGATGACAAGCATTCTGAGACAACTGTTTTCAAATCATTAGGTAACAGAATAACATTCAATGTTGATTGCGCATGCTGTTCATGAGAATGGTCTACAATACTTTTTCTGTCAATTCCTCTAAATCCACAATATCCACATCCAACTAAGGCAATTGCAAGATGAGATGAGACGAGGTGCCTATGAATGGCAAATTTTCGTCGAACTGTAAAGCTACAGAGGATACAAGAATATATGTCACCATCCTCGCGATATAATTCTTTAAAATGTTCATCTAAGTCATCATTTCCAAGGGGACTAAATGCTGCATCCATAGAATATTTAGCACTCGGAGGAACTTTTGGTAATGCATCGGATCCTTCAGCAGCTGCTAAAGATCGTTCATTTAGGTACTCTGTAATCTTATCTTCTATCTCTACTGGTAAATATTTAATGGCCATTTTCTTTTGGGGATGTTGATCTTTGATATGTTTACACATTTTATATCTTTCTAATCCCTTATAATCACAATACTGACACTTCCATAATGAAACATTCAAATGTCGAAGAACATGAACATGCATATGATATCTTTTGGGCCTTTCGGTTCCACAGATTGCACATCTGCTCACAAAACCAAGATTCTCATATAGTCCTTTAAGTTTGTCATCAAGAATACCACTGCCTACAATAATCGGATCTTGTTTGCGAAGCTGTTGAAGCTTTGCTAATGTCGATTCAGCTTTAGAAACTGTAGACGCCTTCTTAACAGCCACAGGAGGTTTAAGATCATTTATCTGAGCTTCTAAAATTGTTAATTCTCTATGGTGATCGCGCAGATGTAGGGCTAAATTTTGTTTAAAATATGTTGAGAATGCACATTTTGGGCAATGGGCAGATACTGAGAACACATCTTTATAGGAAAGAACAACAGCTTCCTGTTTAAGCCCAACAGCTGCATGTAACATGTTGAGTAGACCAAATGGAACTTCAGATCCAAGTTTGTAATATTTTAGTGCTGGTTTTGACTGTTTTCCCACCACACATAGCTTAGGATGCTGCAGTTTCAAATGCTGGATGAGAGCTGATGTTGCTTGACTATCAAATTCACAACAAGGACATTTTACAGGACAAGCAAAATTTCCTTGTGAGTACTCAGGCACGATAAACACATGATAATAGGTTTCATTATCTTCTTCCCCATTAGAAACTGTTGCAGTTAAAGATGGGGTTGTCCGATTTTCTTCTTGCAGCAAAATTTGGGATACTTCGGTTTCTGGTATTGACATAGGAGTTTCAGAGACTTGTGTCTCAGAAAAGGTGTTATCAGAGTCCCTGGTGTCAACAGATATTATCTTCTTAACTAACGCTACGTCCCTACCAGGATGCTTTGCTTTGATGTGACTTGCTATAACATGTTTTGCAGTTGAAGCACAACTACAATATCGGCATCTGAACAGCACAAGAGATACTTTACCAAGCTCAGGATGTTTACGAATATGCTTCTTTAGATCTGCACCTTTAGGAAGAAGATAAAAGCATACTGGACACATGAATTTCTTGGTGAGATTTTCTCTGGATGAAGACAAGGGTGGACTCTTTATTGGTGGCAATTCATCTGGACTAAGATTAGTTACTTGATGCTGTACACCGCGATCACCTTGGTCATTGAAGGCAGTTTTATGTTCAGATTCATAATGGAGTTTTAAATGGATTTTATGGCGTGTTTGAAAACTGCAGTTCTCGCATTCCAAAACCTTACTCTCTAGAAGTCTCTCTTCTACAGAATATAAATCTTCAATAAGGCCAGAATAATTACGGCCACACTTCACCTCAATGTGGTTAATTATAACATGTTTTTGATTTGTATTGTATTCACAGTGTTTACATGTAAACAAATTAAACTTAATAAGTCCTGGATGACAGGATACATGAGAGACAAATTTAGTAAGGTTTTCAAAGCACTGTGGACAGTAGGGACATTTAAAGCGTTGCTTTTTCGCATGCTGACGACCATCCCCGCCTACAGAATGGCAAGTTTTATGTCCAATTAGTCTTGTTATATCTCTGGCAACAAATGTACAAAAGGTACAAGATGTAGGTTGATCTGGATGTTTAAGATTGCTCTCTTGGTTATCTGCTGAGCTTGCTGGACTAGGATGATCATCATAATTTTCTGTTTTCACAGCTGTAATGTCTTCTTTTGAATCACCATCTTGATCATCTTGAGGTTCAGTAAATTCTGTATGGGCTTCATTTCCAGGTACTGGTGATTGGTCCAAACAAGATACATTGTCATTTGTAATTATATTTGGAGTATTAGCTTCTTTGCTGACATTTCTATTGTTGGTAAGAAATGATGGTAGTTGCTTTTCTAGATTCAAGATATGTTCTAAATTTGTAGAATTACTGGTTCTCCTGATATTAGATATTAGTCCTTTCAGCTGATGAAAGCTGTTCATTTTTCTATCTTTGCAAATGATTTGTTTCCCAACAGATACCATTTTTGCTTTACCCGGATGGGCAGAGGCAATATGTTTGAGGACTACTTGTCGATTTTGACCTTTTGCTGAGCAGTGGGGACAATTAACAACATGCAGAAAATTATCTTCAAAATGTTGTAACAACTTGATTATATCGCTAAATTCCTGATTACATTCCTTACATCTATAGTTTGTAATACTTGGATGCAAAATATTCATGTGACTTATAAATTCTGGCAACATATTTGTGGCAAATCGGCATTTGACTACACCACAGAAGTATAATGGAAGATTCTTGTTGTAGGAATGAGAGTGTGATGTCACATGTTTTACAAGTCCATCTTCACTTTGTGTGGTCCATCCACAATGAGAGCATGGATAGGTAGTTGAACCAACATGTTCTTTTAGAAGATGCTCCTTAAAATCAGTAGAAATTAAACAGCTAAAGTCACATAGAAAACCACAAGCATAAAAATTAGGAGACCTAGTTTTCTTTTTAATAGAAGATAAGATTTGCTGTACACTTAATAAAAGAGGCAATTGAGGTTGCAAAGTCATTTGTTCATTGTTGGTTGTATTTTCAATGTCGGTTGTTTTTTCCTTGGTGATTGTATTTTCACTAGGCACACATGTATCAAGGTCTAGTTCATCAGTTTCACAAGACTTATGAGCTTCAGCTATTGGACAAACATTTAGAGAGAAGGAAGCAACTATTTTTATAGCCATTGAATCACTGTTTGATTCCAAAGTTTCAGATTCTGGCAAAGAGGCAGCACAGTCATCTATTGAATCCTCTCTATTTTGCACTGCACCATTATCAAATTTTACACTGGTACTGTCACCTTGTATTCCAGAAGGTGCAACACTGTCTCTGATGAATGCTTCATCAATTACTGCTGCTTTGTCAATTAATACTGCTTTGTCAATTAGAGATGCTTCATGAGTTGTTACTGCATCTTGAGTTGGTACTGCATCTTGAGTAAGTGTTGCATCATGAGTAGGTGTTGCATCATGAGTAGGTGTTGCATCATGCGTAGGTACTGCATCATGAGCAGGTACTGCATCATGAGCAGGTACTGCTTCATTAGTAGGTACTGCTTCATTAGTAGGTACTGCTTCATTACTAAGTACTACTTCATTAGTAGGTACTGCTTCTTCATTTGTTGCTTTATTGATTAGAACTTTATCATCACTTTGTGATTCTTGCTTATCGCATTTAACACTTGTTGCATTATTTACCACAGAGTCTGTGATCTTAGACTTTAGCAAGATAGATGATTTCTCGTGATCTTCTTTCGTGGATGAATAAGCAGTGATCTCAGTGACTTTTGTATTTTGATATTCACAAATGTCTACGTTCGGTTTAATGAAAAGACAGTCAGAAGTCAATTTTTTATCATTGTCATCGGTAGACATGGCCTTAACAGGGAAATCATCTAATGTTAAGTTTGTATTAATAGGAATAGAATTTCCGAATTTTCCTTGGATTTCAGAATCACTAGTATTTTTGTCAGAATTATTATGGGCATTTTTAGAAGCTGATGAGTTCAATAAATTGCTTTCTGGGGTTATCTTTTTGGGAGTTGTCTGTTCTGGCATTACAAATGTGTGGGATTTTGAATCTGTAACTTTCTCTTGTGATTTTAACTCACATGGCTTTGTTGGTGTCCAAAGAGTTTTTGTAGCACCTATTCCAAGAGGTACTTGACCAGATACTCGAGCAAAAAATGTATAGCTTCCAGTCTTCTTGGTTTCAGCCATAAATGATTTTGCCTTTTTCATTGCCTTGAGGGCACAGTTCATTTTCTTTCCTGGGTGAGCCAAACTTACATGTTTTCCTATTTCTTTCCGATTTATAAAGGATTCTTGACAATATATACACTGATATGGACGCAATAATAAATGACACATCAGATGTTCCTCAAAGCTGTGTCCTTGCCCTGAAAAACCACATTCACCACAGAAAAACAGGTCACCATTGCAAGTTATCTTGATTTCTTTCTGCTGTCCTTTCTCATGGGAAACTTTCCCTTTACATACATGTAAATCAAACAATACTTTGTCGCTAGCTTTGTACATACATTTCTCACATTTATGTGAAACAACACTACTTTTGTCCTGTGCTGACGACACTAAATTTGTTGATTTACTCAATAGATTATGATCTGAATTGTTTTCTTCTAACTCATTAACATTTAATGACTTGTTATTTTGGCTTTTAACTGAATTGTCCTTTTCTGTTTGTTTGGAAGTGTTAAGAGTATTTTCAAAAATGTTCTTTTCATTTGCTTCTGAGATGAATTTGGCAGTATTTGCCAATTTGTCACGTTCGCACATTTCTGTATTATTCTCTGGATTTCTGTTTGGATCCACACTTTCAGAACAGTCAAATTCCATCTGATTATCACTATAAGAAGTCTCTGTCATTTGTCCAATGCTGTCCTTTTCACTTATACTACCAGTTTTTATTTCCGCACAATTATTTGATTCATTAATTTCCGTAAAATTATCGCTGTTCAATGATGGTGTGACGGATATTTGGTCTTGACCATTGGATAATTTTGTTGGTACATGCATGGTATTCACACCTGTATCACCTTCAATCACCAACTTATTAGCAGTATCACTTGTACATTTATCAATTGTTGGTACAATGTCATCAACTGTGGTCAACTCGGAGGATTCCATTTTTGTTGGTCAACTCAATTATAGTATAGTAAGATAAAATTCTGAAAAGATAAAAGATACTGTGTTACTTATTAGTCATAACATACAATGGTGCATGTGCCAAGTGGATCAAAATAGTTATACAATCAAACCACTAGGTTACAAGTAATATACAATGATAAGCTAAAAATTGTTTTGCAAAGCTATGGTTTATAGAAACAAAATGCTAATGGAATTTGAGTCCTTCATGTTTAAGGGTAGTTTTTGCTTCTGCTCCTCTTGATGCACCTCAGCTTTCCTTCGCAGGAGTCATTAAAGACTCCTGCAAATTCACTAAATCGCTCTCCTAAATATTGAGATTAATAACTACTTTCAGTTTTTGTTTATTTTTAAACTGCATACATTTGTGGTATCAGTCTCCATGTTGATCATACTGACACTACCATATTCACCAAACATATTTACCAAATATTAAAGAAGATTAAAGTATAAATACAATTTGGCTGTACTTAATTCAAGAAAATGTAGCATTACTCTTGCAATATGATTAAGAAGAGTTTTTCTACAGGAGCTTTTTTCGCATTTTTATATGCCCACATTGAAATGTGGTCGCATATTGTTGTCGCCCCCGTCCATCGTCAACAAGCAATTGTGGACGCTCTAGAGACTAAAGTTAATATCCCATTGACTTTAAATTTATACACAGGGTTTAAGGTCATGAGACGAAGAAGCCTATTGTTTTTCAGCGATTTCCGATAATAACTACCAGAGTTATGGCCCTTGATCATTTCAAAAAATGTTGTGGATGCTATAGAGGCCAAAGTTAATATCCCATTGACTTTAAATTTATACACAGTGTTAAAGGTCTCAATAAGACAAAGAAGCCTATTGATTTTCAGCGATTACCGATAATTAATGGCAGAGACCAAAGTTAATATCCGATTGACTTTAAATTTATACAGTGTTTAAGGTCATGAGACATAGAATCCAATGAAACTGAATCCTATGAAACTGAATGTTACAAATGTAGCCTAGCAAATCTACCATTTTTCCATGAGGACATTGAAAACGGGGAAAACGTAAAACCACCGATTTCCAGTACAACGGACATTTCCAGTGATTTATTCCAATGTTTTGAGAATAAAGGATTACACTTTCTTCATGTAAATGTTCGATCATTACTACCTAAATTATCTGAACTGCGACTGATTGCTTCATATTCTAAGGCAGCAGTTATATCAATTTCTGAAACATGGCTCGATAACAGTGTTACTGACAGCGAAGTTGGGATTAACAATTATAATCTACATGTAGTACGAAAAGATAGGAATAGACAGGGCGGGGGAGTATGTTTATATGTCAGATCAGACTTGGCCACAACCAACAGACCGGATTTGCAACACAATCAGTGTTTATCGAACTCTTATTACCTAAAACTAAACCAATTCTTGTTGGAACTATCTACAGGCCACCTAAGCAAAATAACTTTCTGGAACACTTTGAAGCAGTTATCTCGAAATTGAATTTTGACAATGAAACTATACTCCTAGGTGATGTCAACATATGTTTGCCAAAAAAGTGTAGCCCATTGTATAAACCATATATTAATATTCTAAAGCTTTATAACTTTCAGCAAATAATCGTTGACGTTACAAGAGTGACGGCAACAAGTAAAAGTATTATTGATCACATATTATGTAACTTTAGTGAAAAAATATGTAACTCTGGGGTAATAAATGTAGGCCTGAGTAATCATTACATTACCTATTGTACTAGGAAATGTAACAGGGTCACAATTAATAAACACAATGTAATTAAAATTAGATCTCTTAAACAATATTGCAAAGATGAATTTATTAAAAAATTACTCGATACGAATTGGGATAATCTTTTTAAGAGTACAAATTAATGTCACTGAAGCTTGGTTAAGTTTCAAAGATATATTTACTGAAGTATTGGATTCTGTTGCCCCTATTAAACACATCAGATTAAAACAAAGGACTGAACCATGGATAAATAGTGAAATTTTAGACTTGATATCAAAGAGAGATTGGCATCTAAACCGTTTCAGAAAAACTGAAAATCCAAATGATTACAAAAGCTTTTGTAAAATTAGAAACAAAACACAGAGAGTAATAAAGAAAGTTAAATCGACATATTTAGCAAACAAATTAGAAGAAAACAAAAATAATTAAAAAAAACTATGGCAAAATCTTAAAGATCTTGGATATAAAAACAATAAAGATAGGTTGCCAGGCAACGAAACATACGCCCACAACAGCTAAGTCGTCCGGGCAGTCAACAAGGGTTGTCGCATATTGTTTCTTTTATCAGTCAGGAGAACATTTACTATTTACAACACATGATAATCTTATTACGAGTAATAGCCCATTAAATAATTATCAGAAATGATTAGAATAGTTTTGATGGTTTGTCTCAAGGCCTTTGTCCACAAGATATTTCAAAGTGATCAAGTGCCAGAAATTATCAGATATCACTGAAAATCAAATAGGATTCTTCGTCTCATGACCTTAAACACTGTGTACAAATTTAAAGTCAATCGGATATTAACTTTAGCCTCTAGAGCGTTTACAAGATTTTTCAAAGTGATAAAGGGTCATAACTCTGGTAGTAATTATCGGATATCACCGAAAATCAATAGGCTTCTTCGTCTCATGACCTTAAACACTGTGTATAAATTTAAAGTCAATCGGATATTAACTATAGCCTCTAGAGCGTTCACAAGATTTTTCAAAGTGATCAAGGGTCATAACTCTGGTAGTAATTATCGGATATCGCTGAAAATCAATAGGCTTCTTTGTATCATGACTTTAAACACCGTGTATAAATTTAAATTCAATCGGATATTAACTTTAGCCTCTAGAGCGTTCACAAGATTTTTCAAAGTGATCAAGGGTCATAACTCGGGCAGGAATTATCGGATATTGCTGAAAATCAACAGGCTTCTTCCTATCATGACCTTACATACTGTGTATAAATTTAAAGTCAATCGGATATTAACTATAGCCTCTAAAGCGTTCACAAGATTTTTCAAAGTGATCAAGGGTCATAACTCTGGCAGTAATTATCAGATATCGCTGAAATTCAATAGGCTTCTTCGTCTCATGACCTTAAACACCGTGTATAAATTTAAAGTCAATCAGATATTAACTTTAGCTTCTAAAGTGTTCACAAGATTTTTCAAAGTGATCAAGGGTCATAACTCTGGCAGTAATTATCAGATATCACCGAAAATCAATAGGCTTCTTCATCTCACGACCTTAAACACTGTGTATAAATTTAAAGTCAATCGGATATTAACTATAGCCTCTAGAGCGTTCACAAGATTTTTCAAAGTGATCAAGGGTCATAACTCTGGTAGTAATTATCGGATATCGCTGAAAATCAATAGGCTTCTTCGTCTCACGACCTTTAACACCGTGTATAAATTTCAAGTCAATCGGAGATTAACTTTAGCCTCTAGAGCGTTCACAAGAAATTGTGGACGATGGACGGACGGACGGACGGACGGACGGACGGACGGACGGACGGACGGACCGACAGACGGACGGACGGGGGCGACGGCAATATACGACCACATTTCCATGTGGGCGTATAAAAATGATAAAGCAAACATTGTCTTAAATGTTAATGACACTAATATCCATGACCCAAAGTCTGTTTCAAACCTTTTTAATAACTTCTTCACAATGGTTGCATCAACTCTTGTGCAAAAGTTACCCTCCCCTAGCAATCGTTTTAACTTTAAATCACTTCTGTTACAGAATTTTTACACTAATAAGAACGAAAATAATAGCACTTTTAATTTACATTATGTAACTGAGGATTTTATTTTCAAACAACTTTGTTCTCTTAATCTAAAAAAAAGTACAGGTCTCGATGAGATTCCGGCAAGATTCTTAAAAGACGGCGCTGATGTTTTAAAAGTTCACATTCAATTTCTTATCAATTTATCTATATCAGAAAACACAGTACCTGGTGATTTGAAGCTAGCTAGAGTTAAAACTTTGTACAAGAAGAATAGCTCTTTGGATGTAGGTAACTATCGACCTGTAAGTGTCTTGAGTATTGTGTCGAAATTGCTTGAAAAATCTATATATACATTCAATTAGAGTCTTATCTCACTCGAAACAACCTTCTCTATGAGTATCAATCAGGTTTTCGTGGCAGATACTCAACAGACTCATGTCTGATACACCTTTTAGACCACTTGAAAGACCAAAATGCAAAAGGTCTATTTACAGGAATGATAATGCTCGACCTCCAGAAAGCATTTGACACTGTTGATCCTGTTGTACTATGTGAAAAACTAAAACTGATGGGCGTTCAGTCAATTGATTGGTTCTACTCATATCTGTCATGAAGGAAACAAGTAGTCAACATTGGTGATACGTTATCAGAACCTGCCCCCATAACCTGTGGTGTGCCCCAGGGTAGTATCCTTGGACCGTTGCTATTTCTTGTTTATGTAAACGATATGGTTATTAGCATCCCCACTGAATGTAAACTTATCTTATACGCTGATGACAGTACAATTTCATTTTCCTACCAAAATTCTGAAGTCATCTCACAAACACTTAGTTGTGCTCTTGATTCCTGCTCAGAATGGCTCATCGATAATAAACTGTCACTCCACCTCGGTAAAACCGAATGTATTCTCTTTGGCCCTAAACGTAAATTAAGACATATTAAACAGTTCACAATAAACTGCAATAACCATACCGTAAGGGCAACGGATAGCCTAAAATATTTGGGTGTATATTTTGACAAATACTTGTCTGGTGAGGACATTGTTAACAATATTGTTAAAAAAGCAAACTCAAGATTAAAATTTCTGTTTCGCTACAATAAATGCCTAAGTAAAAAAAACAAAAATTTACTTTGTTCTGCACTTATTCAGTGCCACTTTGATTATGTCTGCTCAGCCTGGTATTCTGGTGTGAATCAATCACTTAAAAAAAAAATACAAGTTGTTCAAAATAAGGTTCTTAGATTTATACATGACCTTGGACGTAGAGATCATGTTTCATATTCAGATTTCAAAGTACTAAATGTCGAAAACCGAGTTAAACAGTTAAAACTAAACCATGTACATAAGATTTTTCATAATAATTGTCCATCATACCTTAAATCAAAATTCAAATGTGTTAGAGATACTCATCAATACGGCACAAGATCTAGTTTATTCAATTTTTCTGTTCCAAAATGCGCAGGTAGAGATCAGTTCACATCATTTTATTACACAGCCATAAGTATCTGGAATGATTTACCAAATGATATTAAGTCTTTAGAAACACTATACAGCTTTAAAGCTGCAACCAAGAAGTATTTATTGTTAACCCAAAATTAATCTGTGATATGCCTACATGCTTGATTATCTACTAAAATTGGTTGATGTATAACATGTAGACTTAACTATTTTTAATTATTTGTGATACAGTGCTGTGACGGCTTAGTTATTAAATTTTGTCTCCTAATGATGACCTGACGCGACCTTGACAACCCTGGACCCCAATGGAAATAAGCAATAGATGTTATTTACGTCAAGCTTTTTGGGCTATCCTAAGTAAAGGTCTCTTCATGACATCATACCTATCATACTTCTCATTTCTCATTCCAAATCATTCAATGCTCCAGAACGTCTTTATTTTATATGCACAACTTAATATATTATATTGTTGCCTCTTTCCCGATCATACAATCCAGCTCATGTACTTTAATTTATTGTTGTCATGTTGTAACCTTTACTTGAAGAATAAATAAATAAAATAGATAATTGATTTTCAGAGATTTCCAATAATTACTGCCAGAGTTATGGCCCTTGATCACTTTGAAAAATTTTGTGGATGGTCTAGAGGCCAGAGTTAATATCCGATTGACTTTTAATTTATACACAGTGTTTACAGTCATGAGATGAACGTCTATTGATTTTCTGCGATTTACAACATTTACTGCCAGAGTTATGGCCCTTGATCACTTCAAAAAATCCTGTGGACGCTCTAGAGGCCAATGTTAAGATCCTATTGACCTTAAATTTACACACAGTGTTTAAGGTCATGAGACGAAGAAGCCTATTGATTTTCAGCGGTTTCAAATAATTACTTCCAGAGTTATCTCCCTTAATCACTTCAAAAAATCTAGTGACGCTATAGATCCCAAACTTATCATCCGATTGAATTCAGATTGATACACAGAGTTTATGGTGTTGAAACGAACAAGTATTTTGATTTTCAATGAATTTTGATGACTAAACCGCTAAATCCATGATATTTAATGTTTTGTATACTAATTTTTAGCGTGGTCCAAAACTTTATAAGATAGGTTGCCAGGCAACGAAACATACGCCCACAGCAGCTAAATCGTCCGGGCAGTCAACAAGAGTTGTTGCATATTGTTACTTTTTTCGGTAAATTTCATGCTGACAGGATAATATTTATTGTTCAAGTATACACCATTTTCAAAAAAGTTAACTTGGGCCAGAACTCTAGAATGAAATTGCTGAAATTCAATAGGCTTCTTCGTTTCACTTATTTATATGATCCATATAATTTTCATATAGATCAGCTGATAACTGTTGTTGTTTGAGCATTCACACAGTTCAACAAAGTGAAACAAAGATAGTTTGCCAGGCAACGAAACATACACCCACAGCAGCTAAATCGTCCGGGCAGTCAACAAGAGTTGTCCCATATTTTTACTTTTTTTCGATAATGAAACATTTATATTTCACTAAAATCTGATTAAGAGTAACAACTCATAAAGTAATTATCAAAAAATCATTAGAATTTGTTTGGTTTTTATAAAGTTCTGGCCCATGCTAACATTTAGTATAGAATACAAAACATTTAATATCATGGATTTAGATGTTCAGTTATCAAAATTCATTGAAAATTAATCGGATAATAAGTTTGGTCTCTAGAGTGTCACAAGATTTTCAAAGTGATCAAGGGAGATAACTTTGGCAGTAATTTAAAGTCAATCGGATATTAACTTTGGCCTCTAGCGCATCCACAAGTATTTTTGAAGTGATCAAGGGCAATGACTCTGGCAGTAATTATCCGAAATCTCTGAAAATCAATAGGATTCTTTTCTTCATGACCATAAACGCTGTGTATAAATTTAAAGTCAATCGGATATTAACCATCCACAAAATTTTTCAAAGTAATCAAGGGCCATAACTCTGGCAGTAATTATTGGAAATCTCTGAAAATCATTTGGATTCTACGTCTCATGACCTTAAACACAGTGTATAAATTTAAAGTCAATCGGATATTAACTTTGGTCTCTCGACCATCCACAAGATTTTTCAAAGTGATCAAGGGCCATAACTCTATCATCAATTATCTGAAATCGCTGAAAATCAATAGGCTTCTTTGTCTCATGACCTTAAACAATGTGTATAAATTTAAAGTTAATCAGATATTAACTTTAGCCTCTAGTGCGTTCACAAGAAATAGTGGACGAAGTACAGACCGACAAACGGACGGACGGGGGTGACGGCAATATACGTCCACTTTTCCCTGTGGGTGTATAAAAACCATAACTCTACAAGTTGTATATGGAAATTCTATTGGCTTCTTCTTCATTTTACTCTAATTTAAATAATGTATATAAATTTAATACAGATCATATGACAACTTTTGCAACAAGAACCATAAGAAATATAGAAATTCCTGAAATTTAATGGGCTTCCTGTTTCACTAATCTAAATACTATACATACTTTTTGATACAGATTAGACGATAAGTTTTGTCGTCAGAGCCTTCAACAAAGTGAAACAAGTTATAAGAGCTATTTCTTTAGAAATACAATACCGTAAGCATCTTTGTTTGACCAATTTAATAATGCATATAAATTTGAAGGGGCATTATGAAAGATAAGAAGATAAAGAGCTGACAATTCTCACTATAATAGCTGATAAAAACTAGATAATGTAAAGGGAATTTGCTGAAATTTCAAGTGATCCACTCTGAAACAAGATATTAGCTTTTGAATTTTAGGCCAAGCGTCAATTATTATTACTAAAGTTTGTTCTATAAAAAGATAGGTTGCCAGGCAATGAAACATACGCCCACAGCAGCTAAATCGTCCGGGCAGTCAACATTAAGAGTAACAACTCATTATGTAATTATCTGAAAATCATTAGAATTTGTTTGCTTTTTATAAAAGTTTTGCCCCACGCTAACAATTAGTATAGGAAACATTTAATATCATGGATTTAGCAGTTCAGTTATTAAAATTCGTTGAAAATCAAAATACTTGTTTGTATCAACACCTTAAACTCTGTGTATCAATCTGAAGTCAATCGTATGATAAGTTTGGCCTCTATAGCATCACAAGGTTTTTTGAAGTGATCAAGGGAGACAACTCTGGAAGTATTTATTTGAAATCGCTCAAAATCAATAGGCTTCTTCGTCTCATGACCTTAAACAGTGTGTGTGTATTTAAAGTCAATCGGGTATTAACTTTGGCCTCTAGAGCGTCCACAGGATTTTTTGATGTGATCAAGGGCCATAACTCTGGCAGTAATTATCAGAAATCGCTGAAAATCTATAGGCTTTTTCGTCTCATGACCTTAAACAATGTGTATAAATTTAAAGTCAATTGGATATTAACTATGGCCTGTAGAGCATCCACAAGATTTTTTGAAGTAATCAAGGGCCAAAACTCTGGCACTAATTATTAGAAATCGCTGAAAATCAATAGGCTTCTTCGTCTCATGACCTTAAAAACTGTGTATAAATTTCAAGTCAATCGGATATTAACTTTAGCCTCTAGAGCATCCACAAGATTTTGTGAAGGGATCAAGGGCCACAACTCTGGCACTAATTATCAGAAATCGGTGAAAATCAATAGGCTTCTTCGTCTCATGTATAAATTTAAAGCCAATCGGATTTTAACTTTGGCCTCTAGAGCGTCCACAAGATTGTTTGAAGTGGTCAAGGGCCATAACTCTGGTAGTTCTTATCGGAAATCGCTGAAAAACAATCGGCTTCTTCGTCTCATGACCTTAAACACTGTGTATAAATTTAAAGTCAATCGGATATTAACTTTAGCCTCTAGAGCGTCCACTAGCAATTGTGGACGCCGGACCGACGGACGGAGGCGACGACAATATACGACCACATTTCAATGTGGGCGTATAAAAAGGAAAAGTCTTGATTATCCATTTTTGGATTCAATCATCAATGAATGTTGAGCAGCAGATCGGATTCAAATCCAGTAAACATCACAGACAAGGGATGACAACAAGAGTTGATTATAGTCTGAGAAAGTTAATAAATTTCTAATTAATAATTTAGATAACATTTCAGACCTAAAGAAAAACCTGCAATAGACGGATTTAGCTCTTGCATAATGTATGTTTAAGACAGATCGGATGACAAGATTTGTCATGTTAGTGTTTTGAAATGTTAGGTTTCTTCGTCTTTCCAGCAAATAAGATATTATGAATTTTGAATATATCTAATGATCATAGGCCTACATTAATGCAGCTGCCCCTCCACCCCCCTTAACTTTCGGACAATCTGCTGACTTTTCGGGCAGGTGGCTAAGTGAGACAAAATTTTTTTATTTTATCCACTTGGAAAAATAAAGAGCCCGAAATTAAACACTAATTTTACTTTTCTCTTAATTGAATACCACAAATTTGTACACACAGACTACATGTATGGATTAAAACATTTTGTCTTGAGCCACTCTACTTTGTGCGACATGGTTACACAACCATTGGACAATTTCGGAGTTGCTTAACTTAGGGGCTAAAATAGCATAAAGATAGGTTGCCAGGCAACGAAACATACGCCCACAGCAGCTAAATCGTCCGGGCAGTCAACAAGGGTCGTCGCATATTTTTGGTAATGAAACATTTGTAATACACTAAAAACTGATTAAGAGTAACAACTCATTATGTAATTATCAGAAAATCATTAGAATTTGATTGCTTTTTATAAAGTTTTATCCCAAGCTAACAATTAGTATATACATGAAACATTTAATATCATGGATTTAGCTGTTCAGTTATCTAAATTCATTGAAAATCAAAATACTTGTTCGTTTCAACACCTTAAACTCTATGTATCAATCTGAAGTCAATCGGATGGTAACTTTGGCCTCTATAGCGTCACAAGAATTTTTGAAGTTATCAAGGGAGATAACTCTGGCAGTAAATATTTGAAATTGCTGAAAATCAATAGGCTTCTTCGTCTCATGACCTTAAACACTGTGTATAAATCTAAAGTCAATCGGATATTAACTTTGGCCTCCAGAGCGTCCACAAGATTTTTTGAGGTGATCAAGGGCCATAACTCTGGCACTAACTATCGGAAATCGCTGAAAATCAATAGGCGTCTTCGTCTTATAACCTTAAACACTGTGTATAAATTTAAAGTCAATCGGATATTAACTTTGGCCTCTAGAGCGTCCACAAGATTTTTTGAAGTGATCAAGGGCCATAACTCTGGCACTAATTATCGGAAATCGCTGAAAATCAATAGGCTTCTTCGTCTTATGACCTTAAACACTGTGTATAAATTTAAAGTCAATCGGATATTAACTTTGACCTTTTGAGCGTCCACAAGATATTTTAAAGAGATCAAGGGCCATAACTCTGGCACTAATTATCGGAAATCTCTGAAAATCAATAGGCTTCATTGTCTTATGACCTTAAACGCTGTGTATAAGTTTAAAGTCAATCGGATATTAACTTTGGCCTCTAGAGCGTCCACAAGATTTTTTGAAGTTATCAAGGGCCATAACTCTGGTAGTTATAATCGGAAATCGCTGAAAAACAATAGGCTTCTTCGTCTCATGACCTTAAACACTGTGTATAAATTTAAAGTCAATCGGATATTAACTTTAGCCTGTAGAGCGTCCACAAGCAATTGTGGACGCCGGACCGACGGACCGACGGACGGACGGACGGACGGACGGACGGGCGGACAGGGGCGACGACAATATACGACCACATTTCAATGTGGGCGTATAAAAACGCATTTGTAGCGATTGGTTGTTTGGTCGATGATCGATTGGTTGTTTGGACCACATTGAAATTGCTGTATTCATAAGTTGGAATAGCAGAAAATGCATTTTCAAAATGGTCTCCCAATGGTCCCATCTGTGTGGACTATAAACAATTGATTGGCTGATTGCAATTTGAGCCAGCCATCTAAGTAAGACTATACTTCATCACTCTGATTAATTAGAAGTAAAGTTACAGTGTCCCAAATCATCAACCAATCAAATTGCTTACATGTATCTCTGCTTACTGTGAGCAGAAAATGTTCATCTTCTAACTCCATCAAGGCATTGACCTAATAAGCACCTATGCCAAGTTTGAACATTTTAGCTCAATAAAATGGAGAGTTATTGGGTTCAAAAGTCTCGGCAAATCAAATTGCTTATATTGCTTTGCTTACCCCGAGCAGAAAATGCTCATTATAAAACTTAGTCAAGGTATTGATGTAATGAAACTATACACCAAGTTTCATCACTATCACTTAATTAGATCTATCTAAAGTTATTGTAATCCAAAGCATCATCCTTTAAAATTGCTTATCTCTGCTAACCTTAAGCAGAAAATGCTCATCTTCAAATTCCATCAAGGTATTGACCTAATAAACACATACACCAAATTTGAACATTCTAGCTCAATTAGAAAGGGAGTTATTGTGTCCAAAAAAGTGTGACTGGCGAATGGACGAACCCATTTTAATAGTCCCCCGAGCGAGAGCGAAATGGAGTTTAATGGCCACTCGACACAAACTAGGTCATTTTGGGACTAACATAGGATTTTAATTTTATTTCAATAATTCGCTTGCGCCTAGGGGTCTTTGGCAGTGGGAGGAAACCAGAGGACCCAGAGAAAAATCGACGAGGTTGGACAGGTGACCCTACTCCTTGCCACATACAACCGGGGATTCGAAACCATGCCAGTTGACTCAATAACAGCACACACAACCTAACCATTCGGCCTTCCACCCTCTCCATAAATAAATGAATATCACAAGACTTAATCATATCACTTATAGCAATGCATATAAGTTAACTGCAATATCTTACACTAAATGGTAGATTATTCCATAAAATAGGGTCTTAAAACTTAAGGGGGGGCTTAAGTCAAGTGAAACAACTGGGGTACGGCAACTGGGAGCAACTGAAAGCAACAGAACATGGTCGAACTGAGCGTCTCTTGCAGTTGCTCTCAGTTGTCCTCAGTTGCTGATATGATCGATACTGCAACTATTTGCTTTGATTATTTTGTTAAGGGCAGCAACTTTCTTGACTTTAGCTAAAAAGTTCCATTGTCCAAGTTTTACCGACAGTTTGTATTTTTATGTGGTTGATTATCCAGTAAAATTTTGTCAAATGTGGACAACTGGTCCAGATCCTCCATAATTTGAAATGGTTCTGGGTGTCAAAGACACCGGATGGTGTGTAATTCAAGACTTATTGTGACCAACAGTAGTCAGTACACAGTAAATACATTTACTGTGGACAGTTGCATCATAGCTTACTGTCCACTGCAAAAAGACCCAAGGCCCACCTTAAAAGATAGGTTGCCAGACAACGTTCACACTGCCAATCGCCATTTCCTCCAATTGTCATAATATATTCAATCTGGCAAAACTTTTGGCAAGAACTTTTTCCTGTATGATTGTGATTCTTTTTTCTTGCTACAAAGCTTTGATTTCCACGCCACACATGCGGTACAGTCTATTGAACTTGGCCAAATCAATTAGATATCTACAATTGGGCTATCTTTTGTGTATGAATCTATCTTGGATTAATGTTGATAAGTATTTACAGTATGAGCAGTAATAAACTAATTAAAAGACAAAACGTTTAACTATTTGTCTTCAAATATGAACCAGAGGCTTTTTTTGATGGTTGAAAGTTGCGGAGACTATGTACAGTACTCGTTCGATTTGTTTGGGATTATTGGATTATGCCTTCTGTTTGATCTTTAACTTACTACAGTTGTAGGTACTCTATAAATGAAGCCAGGTTTGATGTTACGGTTTATATGCGTATATATTCTTAGGGTTGTCAAAAGTCAGTTCTGTCTGCAATATCACTTCAGTAGAAACGGACGTTAAATAAAGATATTTTACACACAAAAGTCAATTATTATCAAATCATATCGTGCCATGGGCGTAAGCGAAAAATTGAACAGCCTTCATCAAATTGCCACTTAAATAATTCCTGTGGCACCTGCAGACCGAAAAAAGGTTTAGTCGACAGAACATTATTAACAACAACTACACTTTGTAATTTGATGGTAACATAATTATAGGTAAAGTGGTTACCCTAGATTTTAAAAAAAAAAAGTTTTCAAAAATGGGCCTCTGCAAAGAATTTTGTAAATTGTATTTATGTTGAAAGTAAAAATATAATAAAAACTAGATCTGCAAAGCAGATATTAAAGCTTTCATATTAACAGTCACTACATGTCACATGTCATGGGTCATGTAAATAATCTCATCAACAAAAAAAAAATCATTAAAATCGGTCAAAATATAGCGAAGTTTTTATGCTTTTTCAATCGTAAACAACTTTATCGGCACGAAAAACATCAAAGACAAAATTCGAAAATGTGACATTTTAAAATAACAATATTTCGACCCTGATCCCGGCTATCCAGAAATGTATTCATTTTGGAAATAGGAGACATATTCTCCAAACTACGGCCTATTGCTTTGATTCACGTGCTTGTTAATGTCGATTTTTCACCTTTTCTCATATTCAGTTCGAAATGGTGACCATCACGTGACCGAAATCCAAATTCTGATCCGATAGATTTTTAGGCATTCCTTCAAGGATTCCGAAAATGTAACTTCCAGGTCTGTAAGTAAAATATCGCAAAAGCCTTTGTGATTTTTCACGTTTCAAGATGGCGGCACTTCCGGTTCGATCCACAAACTCAATATTTTGTGTACGAATCAGTATTTACTTATCTAGTATCCAAAAAAAAAATCAGGTCATTCTGACCTATATTTCTTCGATTTTTTTTTAAAACTTTGATCCCTAATTTCACCAAGGGGAGATAATTTAGAAAATTTCTAAGGACATCTTTAAAGTTGCATCGGTAAGATCTACTTACATACTAAATTTCATGAAAATCGTACAACTATTAAAGAAGTTGTCAAGTTGGTCTCAACTTCCGGTTCAAAATCACAGCGACGAATTTTCGAAATTCGAAAATCTGAAACTGCAGTTGAAAATGATTTTTGTCAGGGTACCCAAAGAAAAAAGAATTAGTAAAATAGGTCAAATAGTCACAGAGTTACAGTAATGCAGGTCAAATTCACTCGTTCGTAAAATTCGGTGATTTCGAATGCTTTAAACGTTTTGAAAATGTATTTAATCAATACTCACCACCCATTTTTGGGTGTGTAGGTCAAAGTTTCAGAAACATCCTATGGTTAGATTCTGAGAAATCCGATTTGCAGGAAACACATGTTGACTTTACGAGAAAGACCTTTAAACATGCTCTAAATTGTAAAAATACGACTCTTTGGATTTTCAATCTCTTTTTTTCGGCTACCCCGGACATTTAAGAAAAAATGATACAATGATTTCACACAACAGGTTAGATATTAGACTCTCATTTGACAAGAGTTTCATCGCCCTCCCTTCATTATAACCAAAGTTATCGTGCCCTAAAGAATCAACAAATCAGCTTGCTTATCTCTGCTTACCCTAGGCAGAAAATGCTCATCTTTGAACTCAATCAAGACGGTGACCTAGTGAACGTCTACACCAAGTTTGAACATTCTAGCTCAATTAGAAGGATAGTTATTGTGTTCCAAATTCTCGGCCCTTCAAATTGCTTCTATTTTTCACTTTCACTTCAAAATGGCGACCATCAATTGAGACCTAAATCAAAATTCTACTCCGAACGTTTTTTAGGCCATCCTTGAAGGATTCCGAAAATATAACTCCTGTATCTGTAAGTAAAATAGCAAAAAAGCCTTTGTGATTTTTCACATTTCAAGATGGCGGCACTTCCGGTTCAATCCACAAACTCAATATTTTGTATACGAATCAGTATTTACTTATCTAGTATCCAAAAAAAACATCAGGTCATTCTGACCTATATTTCCTGGATTTTTTTGAAAACTTTGATCCTTAATTTCACCAAGGGGAGATAATTTAGAAAATTTCTGTTTATATTTTTGAAGTCACGTGGGTAAGATCTACTTACACACTAAATTTCATGAAAATCGTACAACTATTAAAGAAGTTGTCAAGTTGGTCTCAACTTCCGGTTCGAAATCACAGCGACGAATTTTCGAAATTCGAAAATCTGAAACTGCAGTTGAAAATGATTTTTGTCAAGGTACTCAAAGAAAAAAGAATTAGTAAAATAGGTCAAATAGTCACAGAGTTACAGTAATGCAGGTCAAATTCACTCGTTCGTAAAATTCTGTGATTTCGAATTCGTAAAACGTTTTGAAAATATATTTAATCAAAAACTGCCACCCAGTTTTGGGAGGGTAGGTCAAAGTTTCAGAAAGATCCCATGGTTAGATTCTGAGAAATCCGATTTGCAGAAATGACACAAAAAAAAAAATAATAATAATAATCTTAACAAAAACAATAAGCTTTCATATGTAATATGAAAGCTTAATTACTGTAAAAACATAATAGATATTTTTGGGGGCAAAGAAATGGAACCCAGCAAATCAGCACTGTTGTGAGGCAACAAAACATACACCCACCACAGCTGAATTATCCAAACGGTCGCAGAAGAGTAGTACACCCCTATTTCATTTGTCCAAGTGGTCAACAAGGGTTGTCACTTATTCATTCTTTTGTAGATTATAATTTTCATTTTTTGAGGGTTTACAAGGTTCTACAAACTGAAACCTGGACCTTATTTTGGGAGTAATTTACAGAAATTGCCGAAAATTTGACAGACTTATAAATTTCACACAGATAGGATGATAAATTTTGTTGTTAGAGTCTTCACAATGTTCAACAAAGTGAAACAAGGACGATTACTCTAGACGTAATTATCGGAAATTGCTGATATTCAATCAGCTTCTTTGTTTAACTAATTTAAATGATAACTTTTGTCATTCAAACCTTCACAAGGTTCAACAAAGTAAATGAAAGACCATAGGTCTAGAAATAATCCATGGCATTGGTGAAATTAAATAGGCTTTTTCACTTCACTAATTTAAATGATGCATATTAATTTCAATCAGACAAGATGATAATTATTGTCGTTCGAGTGTTCACAAGGTGCAACAAAGTGAAACAAGGGACACAACTTCAGAAGAAGTGAATGGAAATTATTGAAATTAACTAAGCTTCTTCATCTCACTAATGTTAACCACATACTAGTACATCAATTTCAAAACAATCAGATGATAATTGTAGTCTGTAGTGTTTATAAGAAATTGTGGATGATGGCAATATACAACCACATTTCAGGGGGAGGCGGGGTATAAAAATCAAATAGACTTCCAGGAGCCAGATAAAATTAGTACTGGTTTGGGTACAATCTAAGCTAACCAATATAGATCTGTACATAAAAGATAGAGATTTTTAATTTGCTGTTTAATTTGCTGTCCTGACAAATCTTAAAGGAGCTAAATCGCTAATATTTGGGGCCTAGAAATTGACACAAATGGGTCGCAAGCCATATAATAATTTAATATGAACGTATATAAACTGATTTACATTCAATCATTTCCATTTTTATTCTAATATCAAATCAGTTATGTTTGGCGAAGTACACCAGAAGTCTCAATTGAATCACAATATATATAGTGTCTGGTTATTCCAGTCTATATAGTATTTATTGAACATGCTCGCCGTTTGAGATGTAATGTGGAGTATACCTAGCTTTGTTCTTTGGGTCCCCAGCTGAAAATGAGTCTGAAACGCTGTATGGTACACAATTCGTTTACCAATGGCAAAAAAAATTATTTCGTCTTAAATATTGGATATCAGAAGCCCATCTTTTCCTGGTAAGACCACACCATCAATGTTGATTTAAATTGACAAATAATTTGTGTTTTCAACGTTGAAGACTTTCGATGATACTGAGTTAGAGACTTAGCTAGGGTACTTTAAGTCCCTGTATTTACAAAATTGTCAACATTTTGCTGTCCTTGCAGATAAAATATCACAAAATAAGGTCAAAATTAACAAGCCAGCCTCACTTATAACTTCGCTAAATTCCTTTGATAGCCCTTTTTTAATACAGATAAATCTAATTGAGAGATTATGTTCACTGATATTTTCAAAGATGAATTGGAATATATCTTAGTGGTTATTAAGCCATGAGTAATTAGACATTTTAGTGGATTAAACTTTGAAAAGTTTGATATAGTTCGAAAAATATAAATGACAATCAGCGACTTTAACCATTCTCATAACAATGACAGTTGGAGTACAGCTACTCGTGAAAGTCATAACAACAGGCTTCTTGTGTTACATGCATGTCTCAAATTAATCAAAGACCACAACATACCTCTAGGCTCTGTTTAACTAGTTGAATGTTAAACTATAAAAATGTAATTCTTTTTATTGCATTAACTCATGAATGATATTTTACTAATAAAATGTGACAAGTCATCATCCCTGTCCTTGTCTGTTTTCATGCTTTAGTTTAGGCCAAAATCTGGCAATGCCAGGCAATCATGACAAAAAAATAATTTAAAAACAAAGCTGTAAAACTTTAGGCCTACTTCTCATCATCGGGTGTCTTTGCCTTTGCCAATTCATCATTTTTATTTGGTCAAGCCTCTGCTTTTCTTAAGATATTAGGACAATAAGTTCATTTACTGAACTGCTGATATATTGAAGAAAGAGTTATTCTCAATAGCCATATAAAATAATAACTGGGCCTACATGATAACAGACTATATCCAAATCAAAGTGATAGGCACAATGGCATAATATAATTGGGTTAATCAACGGATAATTTCGATACATCACACCTCAAACGCTACATTTAGGCCCAACATATCAATTCGAAATACGCTGTGGTAAATGATGAACAGCTAGACGAGCGAGACACGAGCCGCCATTGCCAGTCGCTGTGGACTACACTGTTGATTCTTCCCATACCTTGTACAAAAGCTCCCACAATCAATGTTGAGATATTATTCTCCTAACTAACTATAACAAGGTGCTTTACAACATTTCATTAGGCAACAAACTAACTACAGTAATCTAAAATGTTTTTACGAACCTTTAATTGGTCAGCAGATAAACTTTTCTCTCGATCGCACGTTCTTCGTCCAGCTCAAAACAATGGTCCGCTGTATGTATGGATGAAGCGAGCCAGTTATCGTCTGCTGTCTACTAACAGTCGCGGGATAGGTCGGCCGAGATTCACTCGATCTATTTTTGCTGCCTCAAGTTGATTCATGTCATGTGATCCTTGTAGCATTAAGCTCTCTCGCTCTAGCTAGCTCAATTTGCGTATGAGTGTAGTGGTTTCTCAGACTTGCAATGAGAATAAACAGCGTAGCCTATAGCTTCGCATGATGGTGACCTACTTGGGATTGGGTTGATTTTCTAGTAGTAGGCTTACACGAGAGGAAAGGCGGATATAAAACTCCAGGGACAGAAGGCCATGTGACAATAGACTCAGGCTGGTGATCGAGATCGAGCTCCGGGTTTGCCCAAGCTACAAGACAAGTAGGATAGGGCTGGAGCTGGGTGGTGGTCAACAGTAGGCTACCTTGTCAGATAAATAGGCCTACGATAAAGAATATGTCCTACGTTCGATTCTTCTAAAAGCTATTTGTCTAGCAACTTACACCAGTAAAGCCAGGGTGGTTGAGTGGTATGACGCAGATAGGCTAGATCATTCACAAGACACAAGTCAAGTGGTGTGGATCTGACCCTAAGCTTTTCAAAGAGTTTGCCCAAATTCGGATGTAGCCTATCCTCCGATTTCAGTCCTCTGCAAGACTCTACGCGCAATGAATGAAATTGGGTTTAACGTCCTACTTTTCTACCTACCCGGATATATAATGAAGGCGGGCATACGCCATACACTGCAGGGGTAAATTCTGCCGGACAGTTATTTTACGTGCACACCTAATTAAGTGTAAATACGACCCATCCAAACAACTAGACACTTCCTTGCCAGCACCCCTTTAAAGAGGGGGGGGGGGGGGGTCACGCCGGAAAACCCCAGGGAACTTTCTCGACGAACACTGGGATCGAAAGCCGGACCTCATAGTGAGCCAGCGAACCAATGCACCGATCCACCGCGCAAGCGAATTATTGAAATAAGATTGCATCATACGTTAGTCCCAAAATTATGATCTAGTTTGTGTCGAGTGGACATTAAACTCCATTAATCTCTCTCAATTTTAACCTGAACAACCTGGGTTTCTTTACACCAATTCTCAATTGAAATATTTAACGACGAGGAGATGTTCCTAGAGATGACTATTCCAAATCCACATTCAGATTTAAATCATATGGTATACCTATACCTGTAATAAAATATATTCTCGGGCGCGAATGCAACTATAGACGTCTACCCAAAAGCTCCTGTATCGTCGACCTATCCAATCTGCTGGAAAGTAAACAAATGCTTCTAGTCAAAATTTGGACTATATGCTTTAAGACAGATATACAATTTAATGATCCAGTTATTTTTTTTTTTCAGAAAAAACCCCGACACTATTATCTTCGATTTGTAAACGCCCTGAAAATAATTTCAAGCCGGGTTCCCACTAGTCCGGTGTAACGTCTGTAAGAATAATTAACAGAGTGCTCATTGAGGTATGTAAGTAAACTGTAACCCCCACAGTGGGCAACCCACGTGCATGTCAAAGAATTCATATTTGTCATTTGTAAACAACAAAAAAAAACAACAAAAAAACAACAAAAAAATGATAGATGGAAACTATGCTGACATTCAAGATTCTTCTAGCTCGCATTGCACACGTTGTCATAGCATAGTTAAATTTTACAAAACATCTATTTTTGTTTTAAAATGACCTAGACGACGTTTATATGGCACCAAAGCCCATTCTATTGCTTGTAGTTGCTTGTAGTGGAATCGTATCAGAAAGAGTGGATTTGCAGTCTGCAACCAAATTTACTTTATATATAAGAGAAATGTAACCAGAACCGCTCAATTTAATAAGTAAGACGTTTGACGGGGTTACGCAATATTCTTATAGATTGTCGTCATTATTACCCACAGACATGTCTCTCTTCATTATTTTTTTAGAATTGTCATTGTAATACAACATTGCTAGACAAGGTTTATTTTACTGCCCTCCACAGGGATCATCTGTGACCACACAAAAAATATGATGTGCCACTTACTATTGACTTCAGGAGAAGGTGCAATTGCCTCTGGTCTAGAATGAAAGTGTATCAAATGAACCGGGTTGGCTAATTATTAATCAATTTATAAAACCCTGGTACTGTCACCCTTATGAGGGCAACCGATTTGGAATTCTTTAACTCCATACCTGATGAGAGCATTTAATATGACACTTCCTGCTTTGGAGAAACAACTCATTTTGTATCTTAATTGATCGAAGGAACAATATTCCACAACTCTTTCAAATTACTTTGTATAGATTTTACACCGCCATCTTCTTATCTCTTAAGAGCACCAGTCTGCTTCCCACAAGTAACTTGCTTCCATTAATACCGAGGTCATGACGACATCTAACCATGTTTTTTGTTAGCTTTAATGATCTGGATTACTATACAAAGATGTGAAATTTGAATACGGAAAATAGTAATTTGCCTTCTGGACATATCGTTGACCTAATATTATGTCCATAAATTTTAAATTCTCTAGCAAATACGTATTTTGGGTATTAGTAATATCAAGTTAAAGAGTAATTAATTAATGGCAAGCGCGGATTCAGCAAGCTACATTTAATATGTTTGGGTGTACGGAGCCTTCGTATTAGCACGGGTAAAAGACGCTTTCACTTAGCAGAGGTGGGGTTTCCCAATTGTTTTGCAAGTCTCCAGGATGCAATGCCACTTTGAGCACTAAAACTCAATTATCGGCTAGTCCGACTGACGTTGTTCCTGATAAGGATGGACACAATCTAATCACAAATTATATCTTTATGTCGCTTTGCCTTTATGGTTCTGACTTTTAGCTTTTCGCAAGATCTAATATAGGTGTTGATGAGTGAGTGGACGATGTCTTGTCGTAATTGGAAAAGCTGCGTTTCCATTTTCTCTGTTCAGTACTCAAATGAGAACATAATACACGGGTAAACTGAGGTTTGGTAAAATATGAAATACGAATTGAAAAATAGCTGGTTTTACCATATTGGTGTGGACAGAACTCATTTGCTGGTTGTCAATGGCTAAACCACTGTCGTCATTAAGAAATTGTTGATAAGTATGTCTTCCCGCACAGCAGATCGATTGAGTTAGAACTGGCGATTCTCGGTGAATCCAACCTGTATCTTATAATCGTGGTATGCGTGACGTGCCAGACAAAACCAAGTGTACGCTTACTCTTTTGAGAACGCCTAAAATTAATCCACATACATGGAACTCAGAAGCTACAAATGTTCTTATGTCGCCATCAACCATTTTGCCATTTGCAATATACATGTATAGTATACCCTGTTTAAAAATAGTTTCATACACACTTCAGCATAACGAAAACAGTGACAGGGGTATGAGTCGACTGAACTGTGTGGAAGATATATACAAATATCCTTTCCCAGATATAGACATGTAGATCTTGATTTCGCCCCTGTTTAAATTTTCTGTTGGTCTGCACACCGGAAAGACTTACTTTCAACAATATCTTTCTTGATTTGAAAGGTATCTCTTATGTTTGAAGTCTGCGTTACTTCAATGAGATGTCACATTGGGTCAAATCAATAAAGCGATCTTTAAGATAATATTGAACGTGGAGGAAACGAAAGTAAAACAGTTTCGTTGAATTTGATCGTTGCTCGTAAAACAATAGTAACTGGTGGCTGAATTCATTTGAGAAATTTAAAATGTATGGACATATTGTAGGGCAAATATGCTAACTTAGTCAGTGTTACGCATCTGAAGTCAATAAGCGGTTTAATGTGCTTCATACTTTTAGCAAGACCTGTTTCTTTTCTATGTTATGCAATCGTCACTTTCTAATATATCGATACCAGCTTACAGACTACTTCTATTTTCAGTCTAAATTCCAATCGATATTTGTACAGATAATCGACAACAATCAGCAAACTGCTGTTGCTTTCTGGGCACTGTCGGATTTAAGGTAGTGAGCTATCAGACAATGAGTCATAGAAACCCGCGAGCTCCATCCTTCGGTTAATACATATTCATTTTAAAATTAAGAATCTTCTCTACTTCTTATTTTGTGGGAAGGACGTCTTGCCTTAAAAATGAATTGGCTATAGCGCCCACAAAATTTAGGTACAGGATCAGTTACTTTAAAAATTGTACACAAAATATGATACAAATACTGTATCGGATAATTGTATACAGACAGGCCACTACAGGGTTGATTTTGAGGCAAACCGGCAAAGCTAGTATTGATATTGTAGTGAATCGAAAGGGTAGCTATCCGCGATATCGATTTTCTGTTCCAGTGGAAGACATAAAAGGCCATTTTAGCTCGCCTATCTTGAATGTTATCTGTATACGATACTAAGCTATTGGATGGTGATCTTCATACAAAGAGTTGGATTTGTAAATCTCGTAGCGACACTGATCAAGTACTTCCCGGTTTTAACGGAAGTTATGAAAGACCATCTAAACGATGTCCAATTAACTGTGATCCTTTGGTCGTAGAGAAGGTTGCGAAATCTGATTGTTATGCTACATACTTTTTACTTGATTACAGTTCACCACCCTCCCTGCCTGTCCTCTCTCTCCCACTCCCTCTTTCTCTCTCCCTCCCTCTGGTTAACCTGGTATAGCGACGATGACTGTGTGATAAAACTACGATTCATTCAAGTAATTATCATCGATAATTGCAGAGGCATGTTGACGGATAAGGTGTATGTTGAAGATCAGAATCTGCACATGAACGTAAAGACTCTTAACCCATGCATGCATCATTGCGTCCCTTTCACTTCGTCTCTGACACATTACCGCTCGTAAGAACACTGTTTACCTTGTCATTCTACTTTTTCGGGTACGACCATTATTAACTAGTTGTCGAAGGTGTTTAAAATATCAATAATACAAAGAAACAAAAGCATGTGAGCTAGTTGTACTCACAAGGAAATGGAAAGTTGTATCAGATGTTACAACTCATAATATCACATTATTCTATGGTATTTAATTAAGCGCACCAAGAATATGACAAGGCTTCATGGCTAGCCGACCCATGAGTCCACAAGAGTCTATAGATGGAGCCCACGAATATCAAAGTTCAAAATTGAAATGGGCAATTATTATGCATGAATTTGTCATTATTCCTTGAAGCGTATATAAGTATTCCTTAGTATATGTATAGTGCAACTGAATCATCTTGATATGACTAGTGTTAGAAATGAGGGCACATTTTTTTCCTCTCAAGGGCCCTGAATATGACATAAAACTCGTGGTTGAATGTTAGTAGTAACCACTACTGTAGTACTAGGATAACCACTATATTATATATTATAGAACACCAAGGCCGAATGTGAAAACGTCAGTGATGCAGCAATTATTTGCTATATAGGGGATGTGAATAGTAATAGATTCTACAATAACCACTTCATAGCACACCATTGCCGAATGTGAAAACGTTGGTAATACAGATATATTTTTGCTATATATACTTTGCTGTGCATCAATTCTTTGTTTATCACAAAGTCTTATTCAGACTTGTATTGACAAACGAACATATCAATAGCAGCTGGCCTTCACGTGATAGCCGCTGGAATGCATCCAAACAAGATCGAAAGAAGCCTATATTCTTGACTATCCAGACACTCAAACAGACAGCAAATGAACTGCGTAACACTTTGCCACATCCGCTCGCCCTTCTAGTGCAAGGATTAATGCGCATTATAATTATTATTTATTACATGGAGGATGGTGGTGCTTTAATAAAGACGTACAGATCAGACCATACATTAAAGGAGCTAAATCGTTAACATTTGGGACGTAGAAATTGACATAAGTGGGTCGCAACGCATATAATACTCTAATATGAATGTATATAAACTGATTTACATTCAATTGTTTCCGTTCAAATCAGTTCTGTTCGGCGAAATAAGCCAGCAGTGTCAATTGAATGCAAATTTCTAGCGTTTGGTTATTCCAGTCTACATACGCCGTTTAATTTGGTGCAATGTTTCTTGCCTCGTTCCAATCTGTTTCACAGAGAATTACTTACGAATTATCTCTGTAACAGATGACTGTCCACAACACGTGCGTTAACTGCACGCGGCGGTAGTCATTGGCTCAACGGCTCGTGCAATATTTACTTAACACCTAACTGCTTCGGGCAAAATGATGCATTTTACTCATTTTAATACCCATTTACACTAAATAGGAAATATTTTTTAAAGACAAATACTACAAACGTCTTTATTTATTTTTCTTTTACCTCAAAAAATTCGTGTACCAATTGTAAAATGTTTATTTTGTCTTAAATATTGGATATCAGAAAACCATCTTTTTCCGGTAAGATCACATCATCAATGTTAATTTAAATTGACAAATAATTCGTGTTTAGAATGTTGAAGATTTTGGAGGATATTGAGTTAGAGACTTAGCTACTTTAAGTAGTTTTATAAATATTAAACATGATCCAATTGTTTCAACTCGTGGATAAAACTTCAAAAGAAAACACAGTAGGTCTTGCGGTGATCGAGGGATTAAGTCGGACGCCTGTCTTGGTCCTTGAAGAACTTTCGGGATTTCACAAGCTCGTTTCTCGCTTGCCAGTTTGCACATGAATTTCGATTGAAAGTAGGCCCACCCCCTCCTCGCACTGTAAATGTAACCAGTGAAATGAAAACTATCATGTTGGTCTTACCAAAGTATTGTGTTAACCAGACGTTAAACCCCAATCCATCCCATTCCAGATAAATCCCAAGCTTTGCCCAATTCTGTCAATCTGCTGTTCAACGCTAAGTGATGATTAAATCCAAAACTGGATAATCGAGACTATGTTGGGTTTTTTTTATCGTACCGACTTTAGTATATGATGATCGTCACCAGGCTTAAAATTCATAAGCTATTATCTCGGCTCATCTTATCTTAGTTGAACAATTTGACTGAAAATTTCAACATCTTCTATTTACGATTAACTATCATAGCGAAAACAGCCAACCCGTTATATAATCTCCAATAATGTATCTTTAAGTGGAACCGTCGAGTTGCATTAAAATAACTAAACTTATTCTTTGAATGAGAATAAATTTTATTGTGTATTTCATTGGATTTTGTTTCTTAACTTCACTTTTGGGACGAACATCTATATTCATTGAAAAGTAAACGTCTATGTTGAGTTATAACCGATTATTTTCTACCGAAAGCAAAATTGAAATGGAACGCCGTAAACAAGCCGACTTTCGCTTCATCTTTCGGAACAAAAAATTAATCATATACAACTTGCACCACCACCAATCGAAATATATTTTATTTTGACCAGTCCCTGACAAATGAGAACCACCCTATTCTGATCGAGAGCCGAGTCGAGCTGTAATATATTTTGAAAAAACACTTTTGGTGTATAAACTTTAAAGATTTTGGCCATGCAGAGATTTATTACAACTACGATGTCAAAGCCGACATCGTACGGGATCGTTACAAGATGTCGGATCACGCAGAGTGTCGGAATATCCGTTTTTGTCAAACCGGAAATATTGTAACTTCGAAAACCGGAAATATTATTATAATGTAGTTTCGAATCACCAGAGCATTATTCTCTATAGAAATTTATGTACATTCAAAATTTTCTTACATTAATTTGTATTTCATTTAACATGCGTAGGCATTTTGAATAGGTCAAGTCTGCCAATAAAATATCTTCTTCGTCGTCTTCAGTTGAGCGCACACTTGTGTTTGCTATCGCGTGTGAATCATTGATGTCGTCGCTGTTCCGGCGAACCGGCGAATAAGACTATTTTGTTGAAATATATTTTTTTATATCAAATGGAAGCTCTTTCAATGCCGTTTAAGACAATGTCAAGATAATTATGACAAATCAATAAATATCAAACATAACCGGAAAACAAAATTTGACGAATATATAAAAGGTAAATTCACATTTTGGCGAAGTGACGAATAATGTTATTCATCAGTTCGCGGAAAGAAATTTCTCATCTTACTTTATGAGACATTTTCTGCTAACTGCCGAATAACCAACTTTGTTTAATCTGGCGTCTTCAAGACCAATCAAATATCCCGTTATATTACGGTACCGGTACTTATAATGTCCTGATTTGGCCTAATCGCCATTTAGATACAACGAAGCCTAGAGTCACGTTTGTTTTCGCCGTAGAGCCTTATTCGATCATCAAGGTAAGAATTAGTAAGAATACCTTTTCATTTTAAACCCCCACATTTCTAGACATATTAGGTCTACTAGTTATCTAATAATTAGGCCTGAATGCCTTAACGTAGCAAAAGAAATAATCACTTAAGCACTATTTGATTTCCCTCCCAGATTATCCCCGTTCCATGTCTTGACGAGGGTCTACTTTTACCATTAGAAGTAGATCTACTAAGTTTTATCATAGCAATATGACCATGTTTGTTGTATTATAATATTCCCACAGGCATTGACTAGCAAGCTACGTTAGCGCAGAGTTAAGCCCCTTGATCACTAGGTCACGTGAGGCCTATATTTAGAGGGCTGTTACCCTATCGTCACGCTTTACCATTTCGTCCAAAAACTGAGCAATTTCATCCAAAAACCGAGAAATTTCGTACAAATTTACACAAAGAAGTATTTATAATAGCTCAATGTTCCCAAGTAGAATATTTCATTCATGCCTAAAGCAGCATACTTTAAATTCATTTTCTTTTTCAGATGATTATATGTGTTCGTTGGGATTCCGATGGCTCAGAAAATGTTGTTAGTAGAAAGGATATTAAAGTTATTGGTGGAGGACGCGTGGTGGTCGGGTCAAGAATTAAGATGTGGTGGGGCCCAGAAGGCAGGTGGTACAAAGGCACAGTCATCGTTGCGGGTCGAGGATCCGAAGAGCTATGTACAACCCCCAGTGAGGACAACAGTGAGGAAAATATACCACTGTCCACGTTAATGTCAAGAGAAAGTGTACCAGTAGCTGCAACTCTTGTTGATGAGGAGCCTGTCCTTGACGATTCTTTACTATTCGCAGACGAAATATTGTTAACTGAAGCTGTCAACAAATTAAATTCATCCTCTTTCCTCGAAGAAAATCTCGGAAAAGATGAAGTGAGTCTGGAAAGTGTGGTTTCTGCTGATGTGGCTATTTCTAAAATCATGGAAAGCGGGCATAAGTCGAAGAATACCGATAGTGATGACGAGAATGAAATTCCAGAAGACCCTACCGATCCCGATTATGTTCCAGAATATGTCCAAGAATTGGATGAAGAACACATTCCAAACAATATTAAACCTATCACAAGTGGGGCCGGTCACACCCCGTTATCACAAATACTAAAGGAAAAAAACAGGAAACCAGAGGCGTTTGATGTTGAAGGTAATGCGAAACAACCTTTGAATGATGATTTACAAGAACCTCCCGCAAAGAGCAGGAAGTTACAAGTAAAATATGGTAGATTAACAGGATCTGAATATACAACAGTGTCTGGTGTAGAACAACCAGCCAAAAAGATTTTAAAACAGAGATGCAACAGTAATAAATGCTCTAAAAAGGGTCTTGGGTGCGAATTAATTACCGAAGACAGAAGAAACGTCATTTTGTCCAGCTTTTATGATCAGGTCTCTTTAACAGAGCAACGAAACTGGTTGTCAAGACATATAAAGTCTTCAAAACCATCCACAGCCAAAGAAAACAGCAGAAAAACACGCACTTTGTCTTATTACCTACCAATTGATGAAAATGGAGATACTGTACGTGTCTGTCATGTCATGTTTGTAAATACCGTTAATGTTTCTGATCGCATGATCAATACCGTTATTCTTAAGACGAACGCGGGGGGAACAGTTGAAGGAGAAAAGAGAGGTGGTCGGTCAGCAAATCAAGCAACAAGAGACACACGAATTAGGAACCTTGTGAAAAACCATATCAACCGCTTTCCACGCATGGAGTCGCATTATGTCCGAGCCAATAGTTCATGTGAATATCTTTCGGACGAATTGACTGTCTCCAAAATGTTTGAAATGTACACGGCTGAACACACTACTAATGACAAAGTTAACCTTTCATTTTACTATAAGGTTTTCAAGAGTTTGAATTTGAAATTTACAAGACCAAAAAAAGATCTGTGTGGTCTGTGTGAAACGTTTTATAAAGCATCGGAAGAAGAAAAAACGAAGCTTGTGACTGAATTTAATCGTCACACAGGAGAAAAACAGAGGATCAGAAACATTAAACATGATTTAAAGGAAAATACCGATGATGAAACTTTCGTTGGTTGTTTTGATTTGCAACAAGTTATTTTTTTACCAAAGAGTGATCGAGGCGAGCTGTTTTACAAGAGACGCTTATCAAATTACAACTTTACAATATATGATGTTAAAACCAACCAAGGCTACTGTTATGTGTGGCATGAAGGCCTGGCCAAAAGAGGGGCCAACGAAATTAGTTCTAATTTGGCTCACTTTCTTCAAGAGTGTGATGCTAAAAAATACAAACAAGTATTTTTGTTTTGTGACGGCTGTGGGGCCCAAAATAAAAATTCAATTGTTTGTGCAATGCTAATTGATTGTATCAACAAAGCTAAAAATATAGAAGAGGTTGTGATATTTTATTTTGAAACAAATCATGGCCAGTCTGAGGGAGACTCAATACATAGTGTGGTAGAAAGAGCCCTGAAAAGGGTGAAAGAGATAGTTACTCCTTCACAACTATCTGGCGTGATAAGGATGGCATCAAAAAAACCTTACCATGTTGTAGATGTTGATACCAATTCAATACAAGACTTCAAGGAGTTGAGCCAAACATTAGCAATTTTGAGGGTACGTTTGACTGATGCTGGTGCCGAAATCCGTTGGCCGGATTTCAAACAATTGAAAATAACTAAACAAAATACCAAAGTTATATATTTTAAATATTCACACACTGAAGAGGACTTTCATGTCATCAGTTTGCCATCTAGAAGAAACCTTTCTTTATCTGTGCATCAAGCCTATGCAAACCCTCCTTCAATAGCAGAAGCCAAATATACTGATCTCATGAGCTTATGCTCCGGGACGTATCCGGTAATCAAGTCTCAAGCGGATGTTAGATTTTATTCTTCCCTTCATCACTGAATGTATAATAATTTGATGGTTGAAGATTAATAAACGTTTCCTTAAATTTTAAGCTGTTGCTTTCTACGATAGTGTTACACTCCCCTCTTTTATTTGTCTATCTGGTTAGTAGACACACAATGATAGCGTTTTACACTTCATTCTTCCATAAGCCTAGCAGACACAGAACACTTACACCCCATTCGCCTATAAGCCTAATAGACACAAGCCCACATAATGTTACAACCCATTCGTCCACAAGCCTAGTAGACACGGGGCAATAGAATGATACAACCCATCCGTCCTTAAACCTTGTAGACACGGAACAGTAGAATGGTACACAACATTCGTCTATATGCTTATTGCTTAGCAGATAGAAACCAATAGAATGTTACACCCCATTCGTCCGTAAGCCTAGTAGACACGGGAAAATAGAATGATACACCCCATTCGTCCATAAGCCTAGTAGACACGAGACAATAGAATGTTACACCCCATTAGTCTATAAACCTAGTAGACACAGACGAATGTAATGTTACATCCCATTCGTCTATAAGCCTAGTAGACACGGGACAATAGAATGATACACCCCATTCGTCCATAAGCCTAGTAGACACGAGACGAATAGAATGTTACATCCCGTTCGTCTATAAGCCTAGTAGACAGTGGCGGATCCAGGAATATTTTGAGGGGGGTGACAACCCCATGTTTTGTCTCGCCGACCGCGGTTTACGGAGCTAATTTCTGCCGCTAGTTACATAGATGCTGATAGATGCTAGTTACATAGTGTCTGATAAGATGCGTACCGTGTGCTATATAATATACATGTGTATATACGACCATGCATGCATGTCTCGGGGGAAGCTTGTAGGACCCGGGATTCCTATACACCGGTGGTAGACACAGATGAATAGAATGTTACATCCCATTCGTCCATAAGCCTAGTAGACACAGGCGAATATAATGTTACATCCCATTCGTCTATAAGCCTAGTAGATACGAGACAATAGAATGTTACACCCCATTCGTCCGTAAGCCTAGTAGACACGGGACAATAGAATGATACACCCCATTCGTCCATAAGCCTAGTAGACACGAGACAATAGAATGTTACACCCCATTAGTCTATAAACCTAGTAGACACAGACGAATAGAATGTTACATCCCATTCGTCCATAAGCCTAGTAGACACGGGACAATAGAATGATACACCCCATTCGTTTATAAGCCTAGTAGACACGAGACAATAGAATATTACACCTCATTCGTCTATAACTATAAGCCTAGTAGACACAGACGAATATAATGTTACATCCCATTCGTCTATAATAAGCCTAGTAGACACAGACGAATAGAATGGTAGACCCCATTCGTCCATAAGCCTATCAGACACAGAAAATTATAATTTTAAACTCAGTACAGGCACAAAACCGTGTTAAAAATTATGTTATTCAGTAGTTCGCCAAAGAATTTTGAAGAATTTTATCCAATGAAATTTTCGACGAAGTGACGAATAGGCATATTCGGCAGTTAGCTAAAATAACTTATGTACGAAACTATGCACCAGAACGACGAATAAGTCAGTCATTCTGTTTGGCTGTTTTTTTTTGTAAATGTGGAAAAATCCATTGTCCTTGTATTTGCCAAAGTAAAAACTAGATATAATTTTATCTGCCTAGGATATATCATAGAATGATTTTGAAGAATATTGAAAACTGTTTAATCGATAGAAAATTGCTACAAACTTTAAATGCGTTTTTCTCAATTCGACGTCAAACACTTATTTGGCAGTTTGCCGAAAAAGCGACGGATTATCTATATCAAGACCGTCGTCACTTTGATTGTACCGGAATCTGCCGAGATTTGTCGAAGGCAAACTTAACGTTATTCGGGTTCAATCGGCATGCGCCACGAGTGTTTCTAACTGGTGCAAGGAATATTTTTATGACTGTGAATTTGTTGAGAAATTCGTTGATATGCTTGAGTATTTGTCACAACTGTCTTACAAGAGATTATAAAATTATCAAAGTAACCAACAAAGACCTATGGTAGCGAGTTTTAATCTCACCGATAATTGATTGGTGTTTGCTTGTTAATCTTTTGTGGCTTCACGCCCATCGAGTTTTAATCTCACCGATGATTGAGTGGTAATTGCTTGCTTCACACTCATCGATTGACAGCCGGATTATATCTCGTCGATTCAATGGAAATCATGTGACGGGACGGCCGTAATCCGGATCATACAGAGTCCGGATTTACCAGAGATTTTATGGCTTAAGTAATTAGGAAATAAATCGGGACAAGAAAATCATGTCGAATGTCACAGAGTGCCGGAGTGATAAGAATTCGGATGTGACAGAGTCCACTGTATATTGTATACTGTGTTTTTCAATATAAAACAGGACCTGATATTGCCCACTTACAGCATTTCAATGGTGACAAGTCAACGTTTTGTTCTCTTGATAAGAAAGCATTACTGATATCTGATGTATTAATACATCCGCCAATATACCAATTACACAGGCGGTTATAACACACTATAACGACAGAAAAAGAATTGGCATGATAAACGCCAATGAAAACTGTGTGTTTTCACCAGTAGTTGCTATCTGGTTAGTATGGAAGTATTAAATTTCGCACATTGACAAATCGTCTGCCCGATAACTGTTACTCCATTTCTCAATTTTTAATTCGTGATAAACATATCTACAAATGAATAGGATTGTTACCGTTAAGCAAAATGTATTTATCTGGTTTTAAAAAATGGCAACTGTCCTGGGCCCTGTTTCACGAAATTTTAACTTAAAGTTCCAATAGCATTTTTTTAAGTTATATTTTTAAAATTTATTAAAATAAAGCCCCAAAATAGATTGAACCTATAAACAGTCCTACCTTGTTAAAGAATAATCCTATTAATCCTATAATTCACTATTGCCAGTTGAGAAATTGGCAAAAATATCATTTTCAACTTCAAATTCAAACGTTTGAAGATGGCCGTCCATGGAGAAGAATAGGAAAACAAGGGAGGTAATTGAGTAACTATTTCCTCAATCAACCAGTGTCACCCTTTCTAACCCCCCCAAAATTTTGTCCATGATCGTATAATAGTGAGTTGACAACCTTTTGAGCAAAAAACATAGAAATAATTATATTTTGACTTTCTTAGAAAAAGTGAAATTGGAACTTTAAGATAAAATCCAATTTTAGTAGATACTTCAATTTTGATTGGCTAAGCACTAAAATCAATCTAATATTATCCAATCAAATTACTAAAATTGGGATCTTATCTTAGTTAAAATTTCGTGAAATAGGCCCCAGTTGATATATGGAGACATATATGTCCCAAGGCTCCAATACATACATGTGTATATATGGATATCTCATTACATATACTGGCTCTAGTATTTAGGTTAAAGCAGGACAATTATATAACTACATGGTAGACTATATAACTTGTTAGTCTGCTGTTAGCTCTCAGTTGTTGTGGCTTAACAAGTTCACTGTGCTTCAACATTTTTACCAACAACAGGAAGGTCGTGTAAAAATAGACTGGAGTAGCTAAAGTATTTATTGTACTCGGTGAGTGTGTGTGAATGATGAGAGAGCGGTTGCCACATGACGGTCGATTTTCTAGTTCAGGCAGTCAACTATCGTGTTTAATCTAACGGACTCGCTAAAGCTTCTGCTGACGTGCAGCCCCACAAGAATATCACTTGAAGCAAGCTAATATCACGCGGTAATTATTAGCCCGATTCAGCACACTGTATTTGACAGCTTGCATGAGCTTGGTTTATCTGACCTAGAAAATGCAGCATCCCAAGCTGCCATTGTGGAGATAGTGAAGCGATTTAACCAGTGAATAAGGAGTAGCCTATTGCGCTCTACTGGTATCTTATCCGCCATATTGAATCAATTTTAACAAGGAAATTGACACATTACACATTACACAAATAAAGCCCAACAACAATATTGATTTGCCTTAACTGAATTTCGAATAACGGTAGATCTCCGAATGGTTGCGATGGATTAATGTGCTCTCTGACATGAAGGCATTTCAGACCTTTACAACAATCCCGGGTCGCAATATATTGGTTTCTACATACACCACTGTGATACGCATTAGATACAGTTTTCGTGTGTGATTTTATGATCTGATATGAACACAACGGATCCTTCCATGTCAACATGACATTGCTTCCAAATTGGTGTAGCTGGGACAATCTCGAACACCTCAGGTACATATCTCCGAACTAAATCCGATCGAGGATGTGTCGTATTATGCTTATACAAAAAAGAGACGTTTGTGGAAGTACTGTTAAGCTTGTAAATGGTTTACAAAAAAGCACACGCCTGAAATTTAAGCCCTTAGTTGATGAATACGGATTGTTCGGTTGGAAGAGCAGATATGTATTTTTTTTTTGTCCAATTTAATTTGACGAATAGGTAGTATGGCACCCATTCTTGTGAACACTCTTCACGCCAGTTGACTCAGTGACACACCTTATAACAGAACGCACACATGCTAACCATTCGGCTATTCAAACTCCGAGAGGGAGACAGCGATAGAGCGTTCACCCACAGTTCAACTAAATAATTCTTTTTCGATTCAAACATTTCAAGTTCAATAATTCACATGGTTTTAGGGAGAACACCGATGGGACTGTGTGTGCGGCCCTACTCGTGGGACTGACCTCGTGTCTTTCATAGATACAGTCCGTCAATATGTTTCACAGAGAATTACTTACAAATTATCTCTGTCACAGATGACAGTCTACAGCACGTGCATTAACTTCACGTGGCGTCAATCATTGGCTCAACGGCTCGTGCATTGTTTACATAACACCTAACTGCGTCGGGCAACATGATGAATTTTACTCATATTAATACCTATTTACACTAAACAGGAAATGTTAAAACTACAAATACTTCAAACGTCTTTATTTATTTTTCTTATACTTCAAAAAACTTTTTGAGAATTTAATTTGTCGGAGAAAAAAAAGTTAATATGCCGAACTCAGTAAGTCTCGTCGATGTCCACTCGGCAACCCTCGACAGATTTCGGAACCTACATGACTACATGGGAGATGCTAATTGTAGGCCGGTTGGCGAGGTTCGAGTATCCACGGTGTCCAAAATGGCCACTTTATATAAATGCATTTTGGGGGAATACTAACCCCAACCCTAACCCTTTTAAGAGGGGTAAATATTTCTTGGATCCAAGTTCATTCTTCTAAAAGGGTTAGGGTAGGGGTTAGGCCTAATATTCCCCAAAATTCTCATTTATAGAAAGCAGCCATTTTGGTCTCCAGAAACATCCGAACCTCCCCAACCGGCCTACAATTAGCATCTCCCAACCTACATCCAGTCTCGGCTGTATGACGAATTCCGCCATATTGGAACTACTTTAAAGGTCCCGTTTGAAACATGGCTGCTCCCATGGTGTCTTGGAACTACTTTAAAAGTCCCGGGTGAAACATGGCTGCGCCCATGTTGTCTTGTTTGTTTGTAATAGCGTCAAGTTTTCCAGTTAAAGTAAACCGGTAGCCGCATCGGAAATGTATGGGGGTAGGTACATACATAGAAACCTATTCAGAATAAAGACAACAGTCGCCCCAAATTACCTTTCCGATTATATATAGCTGGATGCTCAGAATTCTGTACGATGGTCCGAATTTTGACTCGGAATATTACTGTTCTTTCACTTTAAAATATTGAAAAAATGTCGACGTTTAGGATGAGAGAGCGCCCCTTTGATATGATTTTGCCAAGTGTTACTAATAATATTTAGAAAACTTATTCAACTAGTCTACCTTTCAGAATATATATGACGTAACGTTGGATTTTATTTGTTGATTAAAATAGATGAGTTTGGGCGACTGCTGTCTTTATTCTGAATAGGTTGCCAACGAACAAGTTGCCAGGTGGATCGGTCGAATAGGTCGCTAGCCGAATAGGTCGCTAATTTGTGTTCGGTATGGGCGCGACCATGTTTCATCCGGGACCTTTAAAGTAGTTCCAATATGGCGGAATTCGTCATACAGCCGAGTCTAGATTTCGGAATCTGTCGAGGCATGCCGGGTGGACATGATCGCCGAGACTTACTGAGTTCGGCATATATTAACTTTTTTACTCTGACAAATTAAATTCTCAAACATTTTTTTGAAGTACAAGAAAAATAAATAAAGACGTTTGAAGTATCTGTAGTTAAAAATATTTCCTATTTAGTGTAAATGGGTATTAAAATGAGTAAAATGCATCATTTTGCCCGAAGCAGTTAGGTGTTATGTAAACAATGCGCGAGCCGTTGAGCCAATGCCCGCGTTGTAGACAGTCATCTGTGACAGAGATAATTCGTAAGTAATTCTCTGTGAAACAGATTGTATGATTACACCGCAAACGTAAAACTACCCAGCAGTCATATTGGGAATGTGTAAAACTTAGTGATTGGTTGATGTTTACACTGGAAGTTCTACGTTTGTCTCATGGAAATTGAAAGCTAATGACATGTTATTTCCATAGGGAATTGAATTTACAATCCTGTTCAGGGGCGGATCATTTCCTTGCATCTGTAGCCATTCCAAGAGCTATTTGGCTGATATTTTCGTCTAAGTAAACGTTCGGGGCGGACATATTTGTCTGAGAAAAGGCACTTTCAGCAGTAAAAAAAAAGCACTGTCAAAAATTAGGCGGGGGGGGGGGGCGCCGCGTCCCCATTGAATCCGCCTCTGCTGTTTATATTTAGCTTACCATTACTTATAACAGCAGAGGGGAAAATGGTAAATAGTGAAACGAACTGCTGCAAAAATTCAGTTAAATGCCTCGTAGATACTCGAAATTCATATCACAATAAATGACGTTCTTTATCTTCCGTGGTTTAATCTAACAACATACCCAAACCGCACACAAAATTGTCAATTTGTCTCTAAACAGTGACGCTGAAAACGTTCTCCCTAGACACTTTTGACAGTTTGTAAAAGTAAAGTGACTGATGAACACGCTTATCAATTATTTTTTTTTATAACGTTTCTAAACAGTGACGCTGAAAACGATATCCCTAGACACTTTTGACAGTTTGTAAAAGTAAAGTGAAAGTGACTGATGAACACGCTTATCAATTATTTTTTTTTATAACGTTTCTTGACGTTTTGTTTGAATGAGGATCAATTTGAAGGGGACTGTGTACCTGGAATAAAGAGAGAGAGAGAGAAATGGGGTTTAACGTCCGCTCAACACAAACTAGGTCATTTCGGGACTAACATATGGTTTCATTTTATTTCAATAATTCGCTTGCGCGTCCTGGAATAAAAATCGATGGTTATGACAAGGTACGAAGTTATGGATGTTTTGCACTTCAGTGAAATTTTATAGAACCAATTTATTCTTTTCCCTTCACTGGTCCGAAATCAAGTAACGAGCGGCTGCCAGGCAAGATACGCACACATTTTGCAAGAGATGGACAGAGAACAAGCTAAAAACAAAAGCTAATTTTCCTACATAATCCGGAAAGTTATGGTCTGAAATGTGCAAATATCAAAACTGACTGCGATCTTTGCGATATAAAGATGTATTTTAAGTTTCTCCAAATCGGATAAAAATTGTGACCTCTAGATGGACCACAAACTTCGTATTACATACTTTTACAATGTAAAGAGCCGTCATTCTGTTGTGCAGTTTCATTTCGATTTTCCCAAAATACGAATGTACCCTTCATTATAGTGGAATGGTGATATATTTAAACGCTTTTTAAAATCGGATAAAAATTTGTGACCTCTTGAGAACCCACATGCTAAAATCGGGGGCCATATTTCAGGAAGTTACGATGTGATATGCGCGTATATCGAAATCAACTAAGATCGTTGGTTTACAAACATGCATTTCAAGTTTCATTAAAATCGGATTAAAATTGTGACCTGTAGAGGGTCAACAACCTTGATATGCCATATATGTTTTACAGTACTATTAGCGTATGAGGGGCAACCATTTTGTCTCGCAGTGTTGGTTCGATTTTCACGAAATTCGAACTCAACCTTCCTTACGGTGTAACGGTGGTATATTCGAACAGTGTCTCATTGATGGACCACAAGCTAAATACGCGATTTTTCGTATAATCAGGGGCCATAATTCAGGAAGTTACTATTCGATATGTGCAAATATCAGAAGGAACCAAGATGATACAGGTTATAAACATGCCTTCCAAATTTCATCAAAATCGGTTCAAAATTGTGACCTCTATAGAGTGCCCACAAGCTATAAACGTGATTTTTCGTACAATCGCAGGGGCCATAATCCATGAAGTTTCGACCCGATACACTCCAATATCGAAAGCATCGAGATTGTTTGGAGATAAACCTTATATTTCAAGTTTCGTCAAAATCGGATAACAATTGTGGCGGACACCCGGATGGACAGGAACGACGACATGAAAATGTTGGCGTATAAAAATTCGGATCTCATGGGCAACAGCCTAAATCGCATGTATGTTTACGTCAGGAATGCTAATGAAATACTGACTGATCCTAATTTCATAGTTCTCTTCAGAACTGTCTTTGAGCGAACTTTCGCTGACAGTTCTTTTCCGGCCTTCTATAACTGCAGTATGAAAATACGGTGAAATACCGCTATTCCCCATCCCTGTTCTCAGGCTGTTTTAGAACCCTTACCGTCTATTTGTTACAATTCTTTATTTTCGACCAAAAGGAATCCTTTCTCACTATATTTGACACAAATTTATAACGGTTCAACTCCATTTTCAAGTAGAATCTAGCGATGAAATAGACATGTGGTTTGCGCATGTCCGGGTCTCGTAATGTCTCTTCAGTTTAAACGTATTTGGCGTGTGTTATTAATAGCAGAATTCTACTAGAAAATAGTGTTGAATCTTTATAAATACAGTAATTCCTTGTTAGGAAGTCGAATGAACAAAAACAAGGGAATGTACGGACTATTTCTGTTTTTCTCGTTGTGATATTCAATTACTCTTTTGAATTCGAATGTATAGGATATCCTCACATCACAACTTTTGATCATCGAAGGAATTACTGTAAAACACTAAATTTTCTCTGCCATACCATTTTCCTCCTTTTGCATGGCAAATTTTGTTAACTTTTGGGTGTAGAATCAAAGAAGAGGGTTTGAATATACATTTTCTGTCAGGTTTTGGTGAATATTCATGATTTTGAGGCGAAAGTATACAAGACTTCAGAGATTGGTTAGGTTTTTGTATGACGTCAGCGCATTGAGTTGAGGACTAACGTCAACGAAGGAAAATAATGTAAATATTGGAATCAAATCGCTATGATATCGTGTTGTGGGGAGTACTTGTGCAAATCAACACGGCTAGATTGAAGAAAAATCATACCTGAGTGAATTGGCAGAGGTTAGATTTTAGATTGCCTGACATTACGAATTGTGGAACAAAAACGTACCGAAGCGAGAGCAGCAGGTAAAATCGAGGCTTCAACAGGCATTGCATTCCTGTTCTTTTTTATTATATAGAGCGAAGCTCTAAAGCATCGCGCGAAGCGCGGTGCTTGAGCAAAGCTCTTTTCCGGTAACACAGGAGCGTAAGCAAAATGTCACCCACAGACTGTTGATTAAAAAAAAATTCAGACCGGAACCGGATACACTGGGCAAATTGGCAATGCGCATGTCTGGCAATGCGCATGTCAGCGCATGTCAACTTACCAAATCTCGCCCAAGCGAGATTTCGCGTCTCTAAGAAATATTTCTATGACGCGTCGAATGTAATGACGTCACATATTTTTGACGTCAATGAAAATTCTCACACTTTTTTGTTCTTTTTGCAAAAACCAGCTTCGCTCTACTCAGGCAAGGCCTGTTACATATTATAATTATCGTTAAATTTGATCCGTTGATTATTAACTCCAAGCTGACGAACGACTATAAAACACGGTAAGCATTTTTTACCGTCCACCGGAGCCTGGTCTTATGACGTCATATAAGGATTGTGGGTTAGGATAAGGGTTAGGATAATAAGGGCTGTCGCCTGCAGATTTCGTCACAGTCTCGAGATGTAGACAGGGCTAGCCCTAACCCTAACCCTGGGCCAAGCCTAACCCTTATCCTAACCCACATATGACGTCATAAGACCAGGCTCCGGTGGACGGTAAAAAACGTTTACCATAAAACACATGGCACGCGACATTTTTTATTACTATCAAAATGGCGATGTTTAAATTTGTAACTAAAACGAAACGAAATTAGAATTGTTTTACTGAGGAAATTCCCGGCTTGCCAAATCCCGATAATGCAAGCACTGTTGAGGAGCGTGAATATTACTGCCGCAAATAGAGAGATTATTGAAGTGTTAACTCCATAGAGCTGTATATATTGACTAGAGTGTATTGTGGTCACGTGATCCCCATTGACGTAACGTTAACGCCGTGGGCCGACACTGGAGACCGGCCGCCATGTTTCAACCGGGAAAGAATGACGGAAGTGCCCGGATGAACGCAATGTAAACAAAGGGAAATAGAATGACGAAGTGTTGGTAAGTCCATTAAAAAGCAGTTCTAATTCAAAAAAAAAAAAAAATGATGATTGAAAGGTCTTGCTTTACAGTCCTAAAAGCAAAATCGCTTTGTTCAACTGGCATATTTTGGGGGCTTTATTTATTAAGAGTCACCGTGGCAATGTGTAAATTGTGCGCAGAACTACGAAATTTTATTAATTGAGCTAAGTGAACGTCCTCGAATGTCCAGATATCTATAGAGTATTCAGTAAAATTTTGAACATTGCTACCCGCAGTTCACATAAAACTTTATTTTGGATAGATCTAAATAATTTGTTGGACGATTTGAAATTAATGTTCTGCGTGATTGGCAGAGATAACTGACTATACTATATAATAAATAGCGTCATCCAGATGATGAATAAAGAAATAAAATAGATTTTAAAAATAATCTAGGACTTCTATCATTTACTAGTAGAATATTATCTGATGCCGATGGGATTTTTTTTTATTTTTTTTTTTTTTAAAAAGAAAATATAAACAGGACTAGCAAGGCCTTAGTAGGCCTATATGGTTTTCAATTTCCATGAACTGGTGTCTGATTTTTCTTTGCTTGAAAAATACGGCGGTATATTACATTTTATAAAAAAAAAGACAAACCTCTTGATGAGATTTTCGTAGTAGCAGCAGCGATTAAAAAAAAAATATTAGGCCTAATTAAAAATTTATTTTTTACAAAATTTGTTCGGGGAATGAAGTTTTCAAGACTTTCACTTATTTGTCCTTAATATAATTAACCTTCCTTTTTTAAAAATTAGTTCGGGGGTTTAAAGCGGGTTTTCTGAAGAAAATAAAAGAAGCATAAACTGATATTGCAAGAAACTTTCGCTTTATATTCATTCTGTACATCTGTGAACACAATGTCGTCCTAATTAATTAAATCCGAGGGAGTGAAACTAAAAGATAACAAAGCAACTAATGGCCAGTGAGTGCATGTCTGTGACTAAACACTCCACTCCAATAAACAGACTTACTCCCCGCGATATTTTTCGTACAAAGCCGCATGTGTGTATAATTTATAATTTGCGCAATTTTCGAATAATTAAATAAAACATTAATTTGGAGGTTTGCTTAACAGACGGACCTTGTAATCATTACATAATAAAAGTACCAGTACTAATAAATTAAGTGAATGGACCCACCGGGTTTTCGGCCTCAAGCTTCGAGTGTTCGACGTCTTCTCGCCGTGTTTATTTAATTATTTTACACAATTATCATGATTTTACCGTATCTATTAATTCACTATTTCACTTATAACTTATCATGCCTACTTATGAAATGATAATCCACTCCCTTTTCGTCTGACATTGAATTTACCAAAATAAAAACAACTTTCCGACATATTGGTATATGCCAACGCAGGCTAAATCTTCCCGGTTGTAAAATGGCTGCCAACCTCCATAGTCGGCACGCGATCACGTGACCACCATACACTCTAGTCAATATATACACCTCCATGGTTAACTCCGACTAAATCATCGAAAGATTCAATAATTGGAACTCTTTCTCGTGAAGAGTAATAAGGGGGGATAATTCAATGACCGGCATTTTAACAGGTTGCAGACCACCATTAATTTCCCCATTGACTTCAATGTTAATTCTGGACTCTTTGCCCACCTCCAACTTTTCCCCCAAATTTTCGTTGGGCGAAATGCTTTTCACTACAGACAGAGGAACAAATGGCCATGTCTTTGCACTAAAATTTTTATTAGGTTGACCACCAAAATTTTGAGATACACGAACTTGAAGAAGCATACTCAAAACATGTATCTAGTTGCCGTACATATCACCGTAGCCAACCTCATAACGCCGTTATCCTTCCGCCTCAAAATCATGAATATTTACCAAAACCTGGCAGAAAATATTAATTCAAACCCTCTTAGTCCATTCTAGGCCAAAAAATCAACAAAAATGGGCATGCAAAAGGGGAGAAAAGAGACAGAGAGAGAACTGCTATAAATAGACGAACTACAATTTGGGTACCGAGATGGTGAAATTTAATGGTGGTCTGCCTCCAACAATGAACAGAAATTCGCTCGTGTATTACTCGTCACAAGATGATAACTTGTGTTTTCCTTTTCTCTTTAGTAAAAGCTACATAACACATCAATCGTAGCAATGACCTCTGTGTTAAAATTACACTTGGGTCTGGGACGTGTTTAATTTATCATCTGATGCGTCTGGGTAGTCTGGGTAGCCTCAAATACACGGGTACAACATGAAAGATAATTAAGAAAAAAACCCTGCAAATTACCAGAATTTTAAGAATCTTTTTGTAAACATGGCAATGTAGAAATATGTACATATTCCTGAAGCAATGGGCCGAGAAATCCCTCTCGATTACCTCGCAATCAAACGCAACACTGCGCGAAGTATGAAATATGTAGTGTGTCAAGTCATATTATAAAAGTAGTCAATGATGAGAAGTAAAGGGAGGTAACCTCATCAACGGTATGGACACAATACAGGAGGCAGACCACCATTAATTTCTCCATTGACTTCAATGTTAATTCTGGACTCTTTGCCCACCTCCAACTTATCCCCAAATTTTCGTTGGGCGAAATGCTTTTCACTATAGACAGAGGAACACATGGCCATGTCTTTGCACTAAAATTTTTATGAGGTTGACCACCAAAATTTTGAGATACACGAACTTGAAGAAGCATACTCAAAACATGTATCTAGTTGCCGTACATATCACCGTAGCCAACCTCATAACGCCGTTATCCTTCCGCCTCAAAATCATGAATATTTACCAAAACCTAGCAGAAAATATTAATTCAAACCCTCTTAGTCCATTCTAGGCCAAAAAATCAACAAAAATGGGCATGCAAAAGGGGAGAAAAGAGACAGAGAGAGAACTGCTATAAATAGACGAACTACAATTTGTGGGTACCGAGATGTAAAATTTAATGGTGGTCTGCCTCCTATATGTTTTTAAAAGTTCATATATCATCAAAATTCTTTTCTTTATAGCTTCACATTTATTTTTGCAAAATTATTATAATACAGAATCAAAAAAAATTAATTACAGAAGAAATGGTGACCCTTTAAAGTTATGTACTGTTTTGTATGCTGGGTTGCAGATCAGGTCCATGGGCCTTTTGTTCTAGAATTGAAGACTCTTTCTTAATTTTGTCAAAATGTGAGTTTTGCAAAAAGATTTAAAGAGTTTCAAACAAGTCTCATCAAAAATATTCAAAATATTGGGATATTTTTCAAAAATTGACTTTATTTTACCTTTTTTTACAAAATGGCCCATTTTTTGACACTTTGTATGTCTCAAAATGCCAATAATTCCCTATTTCTTGGAAACTCTGAGGTGAAAGGCATTTATTTCTAGAAACCTTGGCCAGTATACAAGAAGACAAGCTGCAAATTGGTTGCATTGAGGGCAACTGTAAGGAACTATAATGAAACTTGTAAGCCCACCCCCTGAAAATGTTGCTTTGATAACAAATCCAACCTGTGTCCACATAAGTAATACTGTTGATGGAATATGGCTAAAAGCCACATTTTTCTATCCCTGGCTTGTATACATACATACAAACACAGGTACTTGTAAGAAATATGAATCATTTATTAAAATATGGATTGATAAATGTAAAATAAATGCTGTATTTAGTTGACAACCAGCCACTCCAACAAAAGGGTCACAAAGCACTATTTTTTTTTAAAAAATGGGAATATTTCAGTATTTAAAACACTTTAACAATCAGAGGTATCCTTGGAATTATATAGTGTCAATATTTTGTGGAAGCAAGTTGTTTTAATCTTTACATCAATTTCCTGACAAAATGAGATGGAAAAAGGGAGTTATGACATAATTCATTGCATAAAAGGAGTATGAAAAGGCTATTAATTAATATTTCATTGCTCTGTAAGTGCCACATTTTAAAAGATCACCACAAATAATAGATTTACATCAAAAATGTCAAACATTAAGCTGCAAAAGACACATCTACAACATATCCATTTTGGGGTGTGGACTCATTTGGGGAAAATGTCATAGAATAACATGTTTGGCCATAGACAAAAAGTCTTAAAAATTCATGGAATCTTTTATGTAACTATTTGTTTGTGCAAAATAAAATGCTCGGTTACAATTCAAGCACAAAATCCAATTACTGTTAATTCGGAGTCAATATATTTTCAATTGAATATCCAAATATCATGTTCAAGAAAATGGGTGGGGTGGGGAGGTTGAGCCAGTCTAAATGAAATGAAGACAGAGAAATTTCCCTGCAGACACACAGATTTTACTTTCTCGAGAAGGGAAATGCAACAATTGCAGGTTTTAAAAGATTAAAATTGTGTTAAGTCTGAGGAACACCCAAGCAAAATGCAGTTCACACATGTTTTGAAAATTCTAACATGCCTCAGCAGTACATAATTAGACAAAATTTCTTAATTTTTAAATTTCTATTAAACACATAGATACTTTTTCAATATCTGACAAACACATGGCTCCTTTCCAAGTTATTTAACAATGGAAATAAAGACATGCAAGACATTTTGTTTCATTTTAAAACAGATGAATAATTAAAATTTTGACAGTAATATTGGGGGTAATCTGAAGAATTTCAGACAAATTATCATGATTTTTAGGCAAAATTGAGTGAAATTATTATACTTTCTTCCCATCTAACCTTTACGATGCAGAAAAAGTCAAAATTACACATTAAAATATTTTTCACTAATTTTAAAAATTTGGACTAAAATCAAATATTACCCTCACAAATTTATCAAATATTTTAGAAATTTTACCATTTCACTTTTTTTATTATCAAAATGTCATATATCACATTTTCTGACAAATTGGAGATCATAGCATCAAATTTAGGCCTCTCATACGCCGTCAGTTTGTTTACATACAGGAGGCAGACCACCATTAATTTCTCCATTGACTTCAATGTTAATTCTGGACTCTTTGCCCACCTCCAACTTATCCCCAAATTTTCGTTGGGCGAAATGCTTTTCACTATAGACAGAGGAACACATGGCCATGTCTTTGCACTAAAATTTTTATGAGGTTGACCACCAAAATTTTGAGATACACGAACTTGAAGAAGCATACTCAAAACATGTATCTAGTTGCCGTACATATCACCGTAGCCAACCTCATAACGCCGTTATCCTTCCGCCTCAAAATCATGAATATTTACCAAAACCTAGCAGAAAATATTAATTCAAACCCTCTTAGTCCATTCTAGGCCAAAAAATCAACAAAAATGGGCATGCAAAAGGGGAGAAAAGAGACAGAGAGAGAACTGCTATAAATAGACGAACTACAATTTCGAGATGTAAAATTTAATGGTGGTCTGCCTCCAATTGTAATACATGTAAAAATTTCATACTTCCTACAAGTACCTGTGTTTATATCTATGTATATAAGCCACGGATAAAAGAACATGGCTGTTAGCCATATTCAATCATCAATATTACTTACGTGGATAAAAGTTGAATATGTTACCACAGCGACATTTTTATAATTTCTTACAGTTACCTTCAATGCAAATAAGTTGCAGTTTGTCTTCTTGTCTACTGACCAAGGTTTCTAGAAAAAAATTGCCTTTCCAAGAAATAAGGAAATACTGGCATTTTGAGACATACAAAGTGTAAAAAAAAAAATCAGGACCATTTTGTAGAAAAGGGTAAAAGAAAGTGAATTTTTGAATACAATCCAATATTTTGTATGTCTTTGATGTGACTTGTTTGAAACTCTTTAAATATTTTTGCAGAACTCGCATTTTGAACAAAAATATGAAAGAATCTTCAATTCTAGAACAAAAGGCCCACGGACCTGAGCTGCAACCCTGTGTACAAAATATTACATAACTTTTTGATGCTGTATTATAATAATGTTGCAAAGGCTCATATTTTGTACATAGGAGGCCTATAGTATCCTAAACATAAAATGATCAGGAGGCAGGCCTAATTTCATTTAGTTAAAATTTTACAGGCAAATGAATTTTTCAAAATTTTTTACCTTTAAACTTTTTCCCCTCTTATCTCCCTTTAAGACTTTGTATGGTAATAGAAGGAGAGTGATCTCCCTTTTGTTTTGACAGCATGTCATTTCAATGAAGATTTCTGTAGATTTTTGTGTGAAATTGAAGTGGAAAAGGTAAAAATGTTGTGATTAATGTGAGTTTATGCCATTTTGAAGTCATGGCCTCCAATACAAACTTACAAACAAATAATTCATCAGGTACTAACATGTTGCAAACAAATTGGTCAATTTGTGCATTATGTCAGATGGGGGATGACAGCAAATTGGTCGACCCATTCAATGTCACAAGGAAAAACATGAAAGGTGCTGGCTCAAAAAAACTAGAAATCAATTTGACTAAACTTTCAGAATTGGATGCATTACCACTTAATATTGAACTGTCTAGATTAGATGATGGCAATGGAATCGAGACTACTTTGGAAGAAAATAATGCTAAATGGCACAAGCACTGTTTTGACAAATGTGGGGATAGAGAGGTTGAGAGAGCAAAAAAAAGGGCCCTTAAGTTTGAGGAAAGTGAGCATTTACCAACAACTCCGGTGAAAAAGAAATTGAGAAAAAGTTTAAATAATTCTGAAATTGAACCTGAATTTATCACAGACAATTCTGATAAATCTCTGTGCTTTTTGTGTGACTTCCCAACAGATTATAATGACCCTGTGGCTCAAACAATGTCATTTGATTCAAACATTCGCATGATGGCTCATGAACTTCAAGATAGAAAGTTGATAGGCAAATTATCTGCAGGTGACGTTATTGCACTTGATGTTGTGTATCATAAACAATGCCACACAGATTTGTACACAAAATACAGATCATCATTGAGAACCAAAACCAAGAAACAACAGACTGAAATTGGATCATATTCCATCGCTTTTGCAGAATTAATTTCATATGTAGAGGAACACAGATATGAAGAAAATTCAGTTTTAAAGTTGGCAGAAATTGTGAAACTGTTTACAAGAAGACTTCAACAACTTGGTGACAACAGAACTGTGAATACCTCTAGGCTAAAAGAAACTTTACTTGCTGAAATACCTGGTTTAGAAGCACACACTTCAAGAAAAGGTATATTGCTGTCTTTTAACATTGGTGATGCCTTGTTATCAGATGAAAATTCAGAAAATGATGCTGTGACTATCATGAGGGCAGCTAAAATTATTAGAAGAGACATTTTCACAATGGATTCAGAGTCAAATAAAACAGAAAACCCATTAAAATCCAATCAGTCTCGTCAGGAACCATTAACACTACTGACTCTAATACAGATGATACTTTGTGGAACAAGCCTTACAGGTGAAAAAGAAAATGAAATTGGTATGTCAGAAGCTGCATCATCTATTTCTCAACTTCTGATATTTAACAGCCTGCAAAGAGAAAGAAAGGAAAAGACATCTCGAGCCACTCGTCGTCATAATCCAGACAGAGAAACTGCATTACCATTATACCTTGGACTTCTCATTCACAGCAAAACTCGGAAACGAGACTTGGTGGATATTCTCTTTGAAAGAGGACTGTGTGTCTCCTATGACCGAGTTCTACAAGTCTCGACGAACCTCGGAAACCAGATGATTGCAAGATATGAGCAGCAAGGAGCTGTATACCCATCACACCTTAAATCACAAGTTTTTACGACTGGCAATTTTGACAATATAGATCACAACCCATCATCAACTTCCGCCATGTCAGCCTTCCATGGCAGTGCCTTGTCTCTTACAACCCATATCACTCATGATAATCCTGGTTTGGACAGAGAGTTTCAACATCTACCAGAAATGGATATCAAGTCAAAGAAGATTGCGCCACTGCCTGAATCGTACACTAATGTAGCACCAGTCAACTTTCCAAGCAACAAGCCGTTACCACCCAAACCTCGTGGAGCAAGACTGTTAACTTCAACAGGTGACACTGATTTGAATCAGAAACAGTGGCTTGAAGAAATTTCTTCGTTATTGGACAGTGAACAAATACACACAAGAGAAAACGTGTCCTGGTCTGCTTACTTTGCAGAGAAGATGCCATCAGCTCCACGGCCACCAGCTGTCACAGGAATGCTGCCTTTATTCAGAGACACTGCTCATTCTCCAGCTATGGTACTGCATGCTATGAATGTCATCAAGAGTGGTATCCAGTGTTTGAATCGTGGGCAAATACCTGTCTTTACTGTTGATCAGCCATTGTTCGCATTAGCTAAGAAGATTCAATGGACATGGCCCGATGTATATGGAGAAGACAAGTTTGTAGTCTTGATGGGAGGACTCCACATAGAGATGACATTTCTTGCTGTCTTAGGAGACTGGTTACAAGGAAGCGGGTGGACATCAGTTCTAGCAAGCTCCAATGTTACAACAGAAGGAAGGGCCTCTGCACTAGAAAAGGGATCACATGTATCTCGATGTCAGTGGGCTCATCAAGTTACAGTAGCTGCACTCTGGCATTTGCAACACAAAGCTTTTGCGGAATTCCTAGCTGAATCTGAAGAAACACTTTCATTTGATGATTGGTGTAAGCAACAGATGGACAAATCTCCACAGTTTTACTTCTGGGACACAACGATGAAACTAGAAATTCTCTTTCTCAAGTTCTTGCAATCACAGCGTGAGGGAAATTACAAGATGTACCTTGAAGCCCTATCAGATATGATTCCATGGATGTTTGCACTTGATCATGTTCATTACTCAAGATGGATGACAGTACACCTTTGTGATCTTCTCCAACTGGAATACACTGCACCTTCCATTCATAGGGAGTTTGAGAAAGGACATTTTGTAACCCAGAAGACTCAACGCAAGTTCAGTATGCTTCCTCATGATCAGATCCATGAACAACTTAATGCTGTATTGAAAGGAGATGGTGGCGTGATTGGAATCACAGAGAGTGAGACCGCATTGAAAAGGTGGATGGTAAGTGGTCCAAACATCACACACATATTGAAGGAGTTTGAAAGCAGCTGTAGAGCAGAGAGGCCAAGTACAGATTGCCACCATGAGCAAAAACCATGCACCCAGAGACAATTTGCAAAGAATGTCCAAGATGTTGTTTCAACCATATTAGATCAAGGCAACCCTTTCTCAGACGATACAAATGACCTTCTGACATTGGATACAAGGGTGATTTTGAGTGAGGATGTTGCTGACAATGTGCGTAAAGCAGAAGCAGCTGGAAGGAAGCAACATAAAACATTTGTAGAAGAACGGTTAACAGAATCTTCCTCAAAGTTTTATGACAACATTTCAAAGAACAATTTCACCTTACTTGACAGTGGCATTAGGAAGTCATCTTCTAAAAAAAACAGAACCAAGGTGTCAAACATGAGGAAAGATGTCCAACTCTTCTCTAGATTGTACGTTTCTTGCCAGAACAGAGATGGTGATATGGAAACATTCTTTCAGCATGAGAATCATGCTTGGCCACCATCACTAGCAGAAAACAATGAGATGAGAATAACTCATAGTAAGGCTGACATTCTCAATTCTCTGGAGCCTTTGGTCACAACTCTCACTATTGAACCACCTGATGTACAAGTCAAAATCCTTGATGGAGCAGCCATAGTTCAGACACTGGATCCTGTGAGAATCAAGAAGGAAGGGAACCTTGTACTTAACACGTTTGATGATTTCTCCAAGAAAGTCTTCATCCCATACATGCTGAACCAGTTAAGTACTGTTGATAGATTGGACATTGTATGGGATCGCTATCTACCAGATAGTTTGAAATCACACACCAGACTGATCCGTGGGGATGGCATGTCATTGAGGGTAGAGGCTAACACCCGCTTACCATCTAATTGGAAATCATTCCTCAGGGTGAACTCTAACAAGACAAGTCTGTTTCATTTTTTGGCACAATATGTGTCAAAAGTTGATGTCCCAAATGGCAAAGTTCTCTGCACTACCCTTGAAGACAAGGTGCTCTGTAGTCAGACTGACGTATCTGATCTTGAGCCTTGTAATCACGAAGAGGCGGATACAAGGATGCTTCTGCACTGTAAACATGCAGCTACCCAAGGCTTCAAGAACATTCTGGTGGTTGCAACGGATACAGATGTTGTTCTCCTCAGCATTGCTCTCGCCTCTTACCTTGACTGTCAGCTGTGGTTGAACTTTGGTCATGGAGCCCATAAACGGTACATTCCATCTCATCAGATTGCTGAAAAGCTTGGACTCAGTATATCCAGGGGCCTTCTCTTCTTCCACGCCTTTACAGGCTGTGACACAGTCTCAACTTTCTCTGGAATTGGGAAGACTACAGCATGGAATGTCTGGATGTCAATGAAAGAAATCATCACTCCAATTTTCGCTCAACTGTCGATGCCAGCACAGATTGACGAGGCAGTAATGTGTCAGCTAGAGCGATTTACTGTGGCCATGTACAAACGCACTTTGCCCATACTCACTGTGAATGAAGCACGCATGAGTCTGTTCACCCAAGGTGATAGGAATATTGAAAACATTCCACCAACTCAGGACGCATTGATCCAGCATGCCAAAAGAGCAGCCTACCAGAGTGGCCACATATGGGGACAAACTCTCGACAAACACCCAGTCATTCCTTGCCCATCGGAATGGGGTTGGACTCGGGAAGAGACATCATGGGTTCCTAGATGGACTACATTGCCTGAAGCAGCAAAGGTGTGCAGAGAACTGATCAAATGTGGATGCAAGACCAACTGCAGTGGGCGGTGTAGATGTTGCAAAGCAGGTCTTCGGTGCACACACCTGTGTTCCTGTTCTGGACAATGTGCACAGTAAAATCAAGCACTTGTGGTGAGCAACATCACTTATTTACTTCCTCAGTGCCTAATAATAATCCCTAAATTAATAATTTTCATAATTGGTCTTCATTAGGTGTCTTAGGTCTTGATAAAAAAAATTAAAAATAGATTTACGTAAAAATCACAATTTTTGCATTTTTGTCCCAAAAAAGCAGGATGCACTTTCAGGAAGTGTTGCCTCCTGCTTGTTTTAGGATAAGTAGGTGTTAGGCTATGTTTGTGCCAAATTTCAGCCTCTCTGCCAGATGTGAACAATTTTTAAAAATTTATTTACGTGAAAAACACAATTTTTGCATTTTTGTCCCCAAAAAGCAGGATGCATTTTCAGGAACTGTTGCCTCCTGCTTGTTTTATGATTAGTAGGTGTTAGGCTATGTTTGTGCCAAATTTCAGCCTTTCTGCCAGATGTGAACATAAATTTCACCAAGCCGCTCCACTATAATGATTGCTCGTCTAAAATACATTTTCCTATCCCCTCGTTGTAATATCATCAGTATTACCCCAAAACTGCCAGGAAATTGCAAATGTGATCCCTTTTCGCCAACTATAGACCAAAAGGTTAGCCAAAAAATGCAGGAAGAGGGGATAAACAAATAAGGGAAATTGTCTATTTATAACTCGTCCTACATTCGTAACCATCAAGAAATACGGGGAAATAATTACCAGTTTTAGTTCATATAAATATTATAAAGTGCAAACCGTAAAATTTTCTTTGGGCTGGGTGTCCTTCGATATGCATTTAGACGAGGCGACCCGAAGCCCGATATTGCCTTTTGAAGGGCCATGTCGTGATACAAAATCGACGTCACCCTTTTCCCCATAGCTTAAATTTTAATGAGCTATATCGCTATTATTTGGGACCTAAAAATTGACAATTGGGTTACAACGGATATAATAATGTCATGTGAATGTACATAAACTGATTTACATTCACTCGTTTCAGTTTTCATTGTAATTTCTAATTAGTAATGTTCGGTGAAATACGCAAAAAGTAAATCTCTGGTGTCTGGTTATTCCAGTTTACACCGATAATATTTATTGCATATTCTCGCCAGGGAAGGAAAGATAAAGTTTATAAATCGAAGGTTCTACATTCGAGACGGAAAGTAATTGGTGATCTGCTTCCGCATTGACTTCAATGTTAAATCCATGACATTTCGTGGTTTCTAATAGTTTATAACATACCAATGATTGTAATCTTTGTAACCACAATAGCCTAAAATGACACAATCTGTTGTTAAAAAGATTGCAGAGGTTTGACCCTCTCGATTAATGGAATATATAGGCCGTGACTTATTTTTGTAGGTGACTTTATGTCTGTAAAAGGAGATGGGAATGTATTAAACAGACAAACTACTTTCTTGAAGTCTGGAAAGTAATCACTAATCCAATCTGATTCGTTCTTTATAGTTTTAAATTTCGTTTAACTTGTCTTTACTATACTAGGATCTGAAGAGCTGTTATAGACATAGGCGTTCTTATTGATGTGGGGAATTAGCCAATGAAACGGTCTGTTACGGTGACGTCTTGCCGTTCTCTGTGCGGAACTGTGGGTGAACGCCTAGAAACGTCAACACCGATTGATTAACTTGTCAGATCTTCATGTAGTATAGGCCATCGAAAGTATAAAAAAACCCAAACGAAATAGATTTGTATTTTAATCAGATTGTCAAAAATCTCAATTCACAAACAAAATATTAGGGTTTTTTTTATCTGTCTGCCAGGTTCTAACGTCTCCCCGAATATTTGTGTGACTGAACTTGCTGAAGACTTTCTAACGCATGTAGAGGTCAGCATGTGGAAATGTTTGGTTCTGTAGTTATGAGGTTGACAGTTAAATACACAAACTGGAAGTAGTATTTTGGAATTTTATAAATATTCATCGATACCTGGTAGAAAATATATATCAAAATTTATTTCTTGAAAACTAGATCAAACAATCAACAAAACATCGCCCTGAAAATGGGAGAGTGTGAAAGCGAAACGTAGCACCAAAAAAAAAAAGCGGAAAATGTTTAGTGGTATGTCTATAGCCAACTGGAGTAAGAACAGACTTACCTCCCCTCATTTGGTTCGCAGCTATTTATATCGTTTTCCCCCTTTTTCATGACTTGGTACAGGGGAGAAAACAAAAATGTCCCGAGTAAAGTTTACCTTGCTATGAGTGGACTAGCTTCGTTGCGAAATATTGATGGTTATGATCATTCAAGGACCACTGCGGAAAATATCGACGAACTTTTTCGCAGGGTCGTTTTAAGGTTTATCATGGCAAAGGCTATGCAATTTTGAGGGCCCTCTTTCGCGGGTGTGTGTGTGTGTGGCTTGATTGATGATTTTTATGCCAATGCAATGACTGCATTCACATTAAGTAATGGATTCGACAGTATATAACAGTGTATGGAAAACGATTGACTAGGACTCGGGGTCCTTTCTCTCTTGGCCAGAATTTTGTCAGAATTTTCCCTTTTGTCTACCTATTATGGCGCCCTAACTAGGGTACATTTTTTATTTTTTTCATCGGTTTTAGCATTTTTCTCGCTTATTTTTTTTTCCAATTTCTTTGATTTTTTTCGAGAGGAGGCTGGCGCCTCCAGCTCCTCGACTATGAAACACCTTTGCTTTTTCGGCAAATGCAGGGATCGAACACGCGACCTCCAGCAAGCCAAAGTCTTACCTTCTTAGCCACCGTGTCCCCCCCCCCCCCGTAATAGTCCTACTTATGCCCACCTTTGTAATGTATTCAATAATATTAATTATTATTTTTTTGTGAAGAAGATCCTTGATTTTTTTTATTTTATCAAAGAAAAAAATAGCACAGAATTTTTCATCGATTTTCAGGGAACGTAGCACCGTGTAATATAAGGGGTACTTACACGAAATTTTAACTAAATTCAAATTTTAGTAATGCGATTGGATGATATTAGGCTGGTTTTAGTGTTTAGCCAATCAAAATTGAAGTATCTACTAAAGTTTGGATTTTATCTTTCGTTAAATATTTCGAGAAACAGAGCCCTGTTAAACTTCCGTTTTACCAATATGGCGACAATAATAATAATAAGCTTGTATTAGCTGAGAGTGATCCTTTCTTTTCATAGGAAGTCTTCCGATTCTAGATCAAATATCGTTGCATTTGTTGACGTCGATATTCATTCTTTATCTGCAAAATTAACAACTGTATTATGCGATCGAAACCTATTTTGTTACTCAAAAAGTCAGATTCTGCATGAAACTTTTATTATTTTTTTTTATTAACATCCAGGGTTAGTAGCATGTATCTATCTATATACGTAATTCTTACTTTGCAAACTTGGATGTAAACGTCAGCTTCAATTTACTATTAATAATTTACGATAGTTAACAGGATTTCTAATTGCCGATTAAATACCATGTTACAACATAATTTGCTCGAATAATCACATTTGCAAATATTCATTGAACCACAGCTCTACAACAACCAAAATCTTGTCTGCGATATCACCCTAGATGGAAGTTGACGTTAAGCTCGGCATCAACAACGAAAATCCTTTGTAACCCGTTAAACATCTGCTAGGTTTTGAATAAAAATGTTCAAAACTGCTTTTACTCTTATCATGTCCTTTTTCATATCGTGTCCTTTTTTCATATCCGCCATATATAAATATTCGCGAAATGTAGTTTTGACGTAGAAGGTAAAACAAGTGGCCAACATGTGTTTTGGGGGTTTAGATCCAACCGGAGGCTTGGAAATATGGTTATTGCGATTGACAGGTCATTATGTCATGCAAAAATTCAGGTTTAAAGGGCCAATCCCGATAACTTTTTGGGAATGAAACAGCTTAATTTTGTGTTAAAATCCCTTACAACCCATTATCTAAGGCCAACCAACTAACCCGATATTTGTGATATGCTTGTAAATAACTTAAACCTAACAGTCTTCATCTGGAAACGGAGACCGTTGTAGTATACAGTATCTGGATAAAACCAGACTTTTTTCTATAAAAATGATATGTAGGTGAAATTTACCTTTTGTTATCAGTACAGTACATGGGTCATTCACTGTATAGACCTCTCAAGAAACGGGAATCGATTATCAGGTCACCCAATCAAAAAATTGACCCGAAATCTTAAAAGGGTTACGTGTCCGGATAAGCAGTGTTGACGTTAACGTCAAAACGACTTAATATTTTGAGCTGAAACTTTGAGCCAAGGTATATACACCATGCCTCTATATTTTGGTCCATAAATTTCATAAATGCTCGGACTTCAATTTTTGAGACTCTGTTCTTATCGGGATTGTCCCTTTAAGCAAAACCTCGTTAAGTGACAAGTGCCAATTTAAAAATAAATGCTCGTGGGATAGCCAGATATCTTAATTTTGGACAGGATATAGCTTCCGGACTTTCTCTCTTCGCCATTGATTCAAGGACCAGCCTTAGCAAAATACGAATCTTGACATTTCCTCTCTCCCCATATAGTTATTTCAATTAACGAATTATTAAGAACATATACATCAACCAAAGTTTTAGCCGGCATGTCATTCAATACCACTTACCCTGAATAGTATCCATGGAAACTTATCCAGATAATAATATACATTTCCGGATGAATAATTCATTAAAAGGTCATTGTGATGATGGTTACTTTGAATGTTACAAGGAAATGTTTCTCTCTTTCGCTTTTGGGTCATAATAAATAATCGATTCTGGTTTGATTTATATTCTTGAACCTTAATGCCGTGGTGGACCTACATATTTTGGGCCCTGCAGAAGCTTGAAATGCTATGGGTGCTCTTTGTTGTAACCGGCATCAAATCTGTTAAAATCACCTTTCTTCAGTGTAGTTGTCCTTTATGACAGACCCTCACACACGCCAATACACCAGTTATTGTTATCCTAATCCAAATGCAAATTTTAATGTGTTAGTGTAGCTATAATTCAACCCTAGACTAGAGTCGCTTTTTGGGACATTTGGGATTAAAATTCATCATATTCCTGATGACCTGAAGCGATAGCCCGAAAAATTTCTCTCTGACCATTGCTGGGCTGGCTTCTGATACTTAAGCTTTTTAGGCCTAGGCGTACGAGGCGGGGGGGGGGGGGGGGCATGAAAAAAAAGAGCTCAGAATTGTGAGATCGGTCATTAGCCGAGGAATTTTTGAAAATGGGGTGAGGGTAGGGGTATGGCCTTGTCGGGGAAGGCTATGGTCTTGTCGGGAATGAATGCTCAGTTTGTCTACACATATTTGGTCAAATTTGGTGCTCTGTTTTAAAGTGTAATGATATTGTTATGCAATTAGCTACTGGTTGTTAATCAGGCTATTGACCAATCATAATTTGGAACATATTTTTTCCTCTACAGCAGTGTTAAGTGGGATTAGCTCTAATCAAACGGAACACTGCGAGGAATATGAAAATTCATTAATTTCATAGTAGAACCGCCCATGTCTGGATGAAAGATAGTCAAATGATTTTGTTATCGGAAAATAGTAACTCCAATTTTTCTGTGGTGTAGGTTAAAAATGCAGAAACCGGAAAGATTTAACTTTCATCCCTACCAACATTGCGTTGAAAAATTCAACATCATAGTCTGGATATTCGTTACTACTATTCTGTCGGTTACCCTTCTGTCTGCTCAACCGAAAAAAAAAATAATAATGAATAAACTACCACCTAAACTTCCCCAGGAGTATGAAACTCCCCATAGCAAAATACTGCAGTAAAACTAATTGCGTGACAAACGAGGCTATCAAGTCGAATGAAATGTAAACAATACTGTTTGGAAACGAACATACTTTCACCGTTTTTAATACCTTAAATCATTGTCCAAAGTTTTAGGGAAGACCCAGATTAAACGAAGGACTATCCTGTTTCTGTACTTAAGTGATAGCTTTCATCGAACGGAAAGAATAGACACACTCCCGCATAAGTTCAAGAAACAGACGCTATTCCAGCAATGGCCAGAGAGGGATTTCTCGGGCCATTGCTTCAGGAATATGGGGTTAATTAGGCATAATAAAATCGCGAGCCATGACGTAACGTTATGTTTGGTCCAATATTGGCACTCGTTTTAAATGTAAAGCTTTTGTAGGGAAGCTAGTGATTGGTTGGTAGACGGACTACTGACCAATCAAAATTCAAAACAACAATATCCACTCATAATAGCAGTGTGTAGTAGGATTACCTCTAATCAAACGCAACACTGCGCGGAGTATGCGTTACTGTACTAGTAGCGACCTCTTTGAATGTGAACACCTCCGGTCAACTTTGGAGTAGATGTAGATCTATCGAACGACGTACGTCGCATCCATTAAGTATTCCACCATACAGTGTACTTTAAAAGAAAACAACTAAAACGTGTTACTGTTTTGTTTGTAACATTAATATCGTATAAATATCGAGTTATAAATAAACCACAAAAAATTAAGCAATTCATATAAAAAGTATTTCATAATTATTTTTGAAAAGTCTTCTGATTATTAAACGTAGGTTTCAAGGCAACAAGCGCCCAGATCGTAAATGTTACAGTAGAAAAACAATTGTCACAATTTTAAATAAACAAAGTTAACAATTTCATTAATACTAATGAAAATCAATAGCTTATAAAATTCAAAAAATTTCATAAAAATCCAATCGGATAACAAGGAATAAAAGGTTGGTTAAACACGATTGGTCCACAGTATAGTTTATTATACATTCGTCACTGATGCCAGATTTGTCCAAATTTGAGCAGAGCAGTAGTAAGACCGTGTAGGTCTCCGGACTACAATTAGGTCCGCCAGGTAAAATCCCAGTCAAGCGTTATCCAGGAAATATTTAGAGCACAGTGTATTTCCTTTTGCAAGATTAATGTTTACAACAAACGTTTACATTTTTTTAAAAAATGTACTTAATTTTTTCATTCAACATTTATAGATATAACCTTTCACTGGAGGTCTTTAATTAATTAATTGTCAATTTATTTGGAATCATGATGAATCAGGTAAGGGCAGCATCACGTGATCATTCAGCCCCCGTCTGAAAAATATCTACGATAGCCACATTTCGTTTCGGCCTCTTTCTTGATATAAACACATGTGGGTCACACATATAAATTGCATAAAAGGGACGTAACTTTTCAACACATGTAGGGCCTATCTATGTATCTAAGGCCATGGGAAACGGGTACCAAATCACGCAATCGGCTTTTTTAACATGTCCCCCCCCCTCCAAAAAGATTTTTTATTGTCACAGTAGATAAACGAAAAAATAATAATAGGGAAACAACACCTTCGTTGTCAAGTAAGGTGGTGGGATGAAGAAATTGGTGTACCGTTTGTAGAGTATTCAAAAGAGACCGTGGACAATCGGGTGGATAGGGTAACGACAATATACGACCAGATTAAGATGTGGGGGTATTTTTAAATAGAAAATGCCATTGTGCTACTTGAGATATTTTTGTCGTGGCGTATGTACAGTATTCTAAAGAGACTGTGGACGATGAGATGGACAGGGAAAAGACACGACCAGATCAAGACGTGAGCGTATAAAAACGCCATTATCATCCATAAAAATACGGAAATTGTAAGCAACTATTTGAGTAAAAGATGTAACTAGTCTGCATTCAAAGAACTGTCTGGTGAAAATAGATCGTAGTTAACTTCAGTACTTAAGTCAATATCATTAAAAGTTAGCGGTGAGTCCAATGCGGATGATTCTGGAGACAGTGGGGATGCTAACATCTCCGGTTCATCTGGCGGCCATTTTACAATTTTTGGACTGCTCCCACCAGATGTAACTTGGTGATCCGGGTACACAATGTAGAATGTCTCCTTCTCAACGGGACTATGGACGCCGCTATCTAAATCTTGTTCAATATTCGGTACATTCAAATGAATCGACGATGTTGAATGTGAATCATTTCTATCGATATCATTTCGGACGGAATGCGTGGGTGAAGTTGACCGTGAAGCATTCAAGGAAGAAGCGATAGAAAAGTCATCAGTATCTACTCGAAGTGATTGGGTTGATGAAGACGGGATATGTAAAATTGATGGAGAGGTGATACAATGAGGTGTAATTTCAAGAGATGAACCCACCGGAGATGGAATGCTAAGAAATTGTTCTGGTTGAGATGGACTGGCCGGTTGTCTGGGGCTCGCTGGCATATCCACTCTTCTATTTAAACACGATTTGATTTCCAGAATGGATGACAGCGGACTTCTTTCATCATAAATAATCGAATTCCGGTAACCATTTAAAAGTTTTAACATCAAGTCCGAGGATTTAAAAGACGTTTGAAACCCAAAGTTTGCATTCGTCGATTTGAAATCATGGCTTGTAGATGCAGAAACAGACCTTGGTATTGATGTAAGACCGTTTGGAGGAAAACTAACATTATGATACGCGGTTGTACTTCGCCTATAAAACGGAGCCTTTTTGGGCGCTTCGTTGAGTTCATCACTTTTAAGTACCTGATTCAAAAAGCCTTCTGGCAAAGGACTGGGTAACTTATAACCTGTCTTTCGCACGAATACAGTAGGAATATCAAGCGACCACGCTTTAAACAAATTTTGACAACAATCAGAGTCTGTTAAACTTTTATCACTAAGCAAAAATATATAGGAATCTGCTTCGCAGAGGGCTTCATAGCACTGTTTATTGACAGTATTGTGACACACGTAAGAAAAAGAACACATGTGTTCCACAAACGATGTGGACGCATAAAATGTCTCCTGGTCGAAATCACCACAAACATAAATCCTCATTGTCTTATTGTAACTATTTGCTATGGCAATAATCATCTCATTTTCTTCGTCAGTATCCGAGTCTTGGGTTATTGATATCAAAGGTACGTTCGGTTTGATTTTTGGCAACACAACTGATGACTTACGGTTGGATGGTTTTGGTTTTGTTGGCACGCCTAAATCAGTTTGAGATCGGGTATCTTCGGTGTAACGATTTACATAGGGGCTAATGAAGTTCCAAAACGAATCCAACGAATAATCACGAATTATATTGGGATATATTTCTAAAAGACCAATGGCCGTATCGAGTATTTCTTGGTGTTTGCGCATCCATTCGACGGCGCCGCGGTAAGTTGGCCAAAACATGTGGTTCTTTTTACCACGAGTTACATGTGGAAGCTTTCGGCTTTGGCGACCCTGAAATTGTTTTTGGCTGTTCATATTTTGTCGTTTTTTCTGGTGTTTCACGACTTCTTTACCATTTAATTGACATCATAGCAGCTATTGTATAACTCTCATTAACAGCATTTCGAACTTGTTTAAACACGCTGATGACATAATTGATATAATGATATTGCAGCAGGTGTCCCTTTCTATGACGTCAAATCAAAGTCTTGGTCGGATTATTTTCATCCTGCCATCAATCTACAATAGAGAGATTAAAGTGAGAATTTGAGGCAACAACTTCGGGTTTTCTTTATCCGCAATTAACAAAAGCAACCTGTGCTATGATCTAATTTATTCATTAATTAAGGTACCTAACGATGGGCCACTTTTTCTGTTATGAATTTTCAGGAAACCTCACAAACATCGTGTCTGCACTCGGTTGTTCTTAGCATATGTAACAAGAGGGAGGGGGAAATGGGGTTTAACGTCCACTCGACATGTAGTTGCACATAGTAGTCGCACATAGTAGCACCATATTTCATAGGATCCTCGATGATAGGAATTGGGTTAAATGTGGGAAATAATCGCAAAATTTGTTTTAAACGGTAACATATCTCATTTAAATTTTACTTATATAGATGGCACTGGCAACAGTTGTTGAATGTTGAGAAATTTTTTAAATTCATAAAATATTTGTAAACACGAACGAAATTGAACTATATTTGGGATTTATTCCTTTCAACGAAACAACTTTCACGACATTGTAGTTTTGCAGCTTTATGGAATTCAAGTGTTATATAACGTGACAATCGCGAGGACCACCCTATGCCTTAAACTTGAATGTACATACATATGTTTAATGTGACATACCGCCAGCCCCGAAAGTATTTTTAAAGTTCAGATAGTTGCACATGAATATGGTATGAGTTTCTAAAAGTCTTGCACAATAAGCTTAACTAGTTTGAGTCAATGGAATGTATCTGGGACGTCCTCTTTATTATCCAAACTGTTTACTCTTGATAATCACCTCTTTAAATGAACTAGTATATTATCCCACACTAGACGTTTTCTTATTTTGCCACGGTTTTTTTTTATAATTTATAGGGGTCGATCTGATTTTCTCCGAAAATACCCAAAAGGGTAATTTAATAATAATTATCACTCGTAATAATCAATAATTAAAGGCACAATATTCCAGACTAATAAAAGGCAAATATATTCTTTCAGACCAATGACGCTAATTACGGTAATCAATAAAGCAATATAGTCTAAAATAATTATTAAAATAAAAAAAACCTAAAGACTCATCTATAGGGTCATAGTCATCTGTCAAAGACTGGAGGATCACTCATTTCAAGCTCAAGCATCTGAATGTCTATAGGCCAAAATGGCCAAATATCTCCCATTTCTAACCCAATACTACAAAATTCGATTACATACTACCTCGTTATTATCTAGACTTGACAGAATGAATCAGTTCCTATATTAGGTGCATTGAACTGTCTATTAACAGTAATAAACGAAACGACTAAACATGTTGTTATTCAAATCTACTGTTATCTTCTTTTGGGGTAATATTGGCCCTTCATGTTACAAAAATGGCTTGATTTCTGAGAGTATGGATTAATAAATTGTTATAGTAATAGGCTTGTGTGATCAATGGGGGTAACTGGACCACCCAGACTTGCCCATCAATTTTGCTGTACATTTTTTATTTTTATATAATTGAAATATTCAGTTAGTTTTTGACAATATTGAGGTGTGGTGATTTTCGGTAGTATTTAGTTAGTATTTTGTATTGGGTGAATCGTCCCGCCCCCTTGGAATGATTATTCCCCAACTTAACCGTATTTTCTTCGACACACAAATCTCGGACAGTAAAGTAGTGGATTAATTAACACAACACCCATAGTGATAATGGAACAGTCCTAATTAGTACACTCCACTCAGTATTTACTTACTTTATGAACACCTGCGCCAAGTTTGTGCATTCTAATTCAGATTCAGTTAGAACCAGGGTTGTATGATGTCACAAAAGTGTGAAATAAAAAAAAAACCAAAAAAAAAAAAAAAAAAAAAACCAAACAGAAAACATAACAAACGAAACTGTTGAACATCATTATTACAACATTTTCTCCTGTTGCCATTTGTTTGAAAATCTTCATTTAATTTGTTATTATTATTTATGTGAAACGTTATATATTCTGCCAATTTAAAACCACGTGATTCCAATTTTATAAAATAGAGTTAAAATAATGTCTTCGTGTTGTTTCAATTTGTAATTTCAACGATTAATTTTCATTCAGGACAGAATGTCCTACCTGTTTGTCTAGTAACGCCTTACAATAATAAAAATATATTTGACATCCAATTTGGCTAACAATTTGATGACGTTGTCTGTCAGTACTCAAAAAACGTAATTAGTGGAAATATATTTGCATCTTTTTTTTCCAAAACAAAATAGGCCTACCTATAATAATATGTCAATCTTATAACAATTGCGTCTTTGCTATTGACATTAATGACCTTTCTGTAACACTGCGAATAAACAATCAGCAAAATTAATAGCAAGTCCATATCTTCAGTTGAACGGGCCCCGTGCCAAAACAGCCTAAGTCAGACTTAGGTTGTTTTGACATAATACTATGGACAAACAGCCTTAGCAGATCCCATCTTCTATTGAAAAGCATATTGGGCTACGTCAACTCCTTGCACCTAAATTTTTAGGTTGAAAGTTCGACACCCAGTGCAAAAATAGCCTAAGTCAGACTAAGGCTGTTTTGCCTTGATGTCACTTGACTTAGGTTACTTTGCTTGGTAGCTCTCGGGGAAAAGAAGCTGATAAGAGTACGAAATAGGCTCAAGGTCACTGTGTCAAATCCATATGATCAAGCCTTAAAACCGATTTCTGTGGTAATTTCGAGTAAATTCGATATTCTGTCCGTCAAGATTTATGAAAAAAATATTGCAGATCACCAAAATCACCAATATTACTTAAATCAGAGTGTAGTTATTGGCTAGTTCCTCAGTTTCTCCATTGCTGACTTAGGTCGTTTCGACTGGCAATGCCAGATACAATATTGTCTGTAAGTGTATTTGCTCACACTCCCCAAATCTCTTTTCTAGAATATCCGTCTTACTTATTTTCATTTCTTAGTGAATCCCGTACTGTTTCTGTACTAATTTGATGTTTTCTGGTAAATGACAGCTTTGTGGGTCTGTAACAGTTAAACCAACTGTTCACTTTTAGCGGTAGATGGCTATATTAGGAGAGTAGCGCTCCTTAAAAGGGATATAGCTAAAAGACAAATCGGTGATTGGAGACAGTGCAGTGCGGTATGGGGTAGGAGGGGATGAAATAGCCAGAGATTGTTGGGTGGAACAGTATAGCAACATGGTGCAGTAGATACACGGACCGATAGAGATGAGTGGTGGTGTAGAAGAGGGGTTAACATGGATTATTAAACAGTACAGACAGTTGGGAGGTAGAGATAGGTGGATGGGTATGGCAGAACAGTAGATGAACCTGTAAAGTAGAAACCCTTGGCACATTAGAGATGGTGCAGTAGAGGGGGCAGAACATCAGACAAGGGTGTAATATTTGAGATTGGTTTTACAGTAGAAGTAGATGGAACACAAGAAATGGACTATGCAGTAGTGCTTGAATGAACATTAAGAGATGGGCTACCAAGTAGAAAAAGGTGCAACATAAACGATGTTGTGTACAGTGGAATAAGGTGAAACATCAGAGATGAGTTGTACAGTAGAAGACTGCCAGCGGTGGGTCATACAGTGGAAGTAGGTGGAACATCAGAGATGTGCTATGCAGTAGAAGAGGGTGCAACGTCACAGAGATTATTTGTGCAACATCAGAGATGGGTTATGCAGTAGTGGATGATGCAATATTAGTGATGGACTGTAATGTAGAAGTCTCTGGATCATAAGCGATGGGTTGTGCAGTGAGTGTATGGTGGAACATGAGAGATCGGCTATGCAGTAGCAGAAGGTGGCACATCAGAGATTTCATTTGCAGTCGGAATGCGGAATTTAGGAGAGCTGGCGATGGGGACTAGGATTTATGTTACCTGAAATTTTGCTGAACTAAGTATTGAAAGCCCAAAGATGTCAGAATAAAGGTGTGATATCGAGCTTCAAACCATGCAAAATCACATTACTTTTATTTTTAAAAAATTATTCAACTCAATCTACTTAACATACAGTCATTTTTTTGGTTTCTGTAGATTTCACAACGCCATCTTTATCTTACTTAGAAAAATATCATACTGATTATGCTATAGTTTAGCTCAAGAAAGCCCATTCTTTGTGAAGGTTTTTTATTCTCAGATGTGCTCCATTACACAATAACAACAGTCTCATCAGTACATATTTTTGATTTTTGAAATATATATGAACGATCTGGCTTGATGTGCCTTTAAATTGAAGCTTTAATCGATACTGTTTTCCTCAAATAGCAGCAAACCTTGTGTCGAGTTGTATTATTACTCCTTTATCTCTGCCCTTTGTTGCATGTGAATTGTCACCCCTCAATTACAGCTATTTATCGTTTTTTTCCAAAACCTAACTTGACTTAGGCTTTTTTGCCTGGAAGTTTTTATTTGACTTAGGTCATTTTGCTCTGAATTAATTACCTTCAAAATAGATTTACTGTTACTGCACTCATGGTTAATATTAACAAAATTTATACATATTAACCATAGAATAACAGTTTAGTTTGGTAGGTAGGGTAGTTTAAAAGATCATGTTTTTTGCTTCTCCTGGGAAGTTGGAAAAAGTGACTTAGGTCGTTTTGAAAGGAAACCCTTCAGTTTATGTTTACTTATCTTCAGGTTCAGGTATTTTATACAGCAGGATTTTGCGAGATTATAGTGTCGTCTTCCTTCCCCCCTGGTCGATCACCATTCTAGCAATAATTTTTGATATTTCGGCGAAACCAAAACCTCTACGGATTTATGTACAAATTTGTGATTTATCCGCGAAACCCTTATCAATTCAAACGAATCTTGTTTATGTTTTTGGATCGCTAAATTCCACACGAAAATAGTGTTGGATTATTTTAAATTTGTGTCGGATGTGGCACGAAATGATTCAATTGGGCTAACAAAGAAGAATCACGGCGAAAAAAATGGACGATAAGGATTCCAAAATAGCTCTAAAACCAGGATGTACATGATGAGGCAGTATTAACGGAAACAGACTAGAGCCGATAAGAATCCGGCACTAGTAACTATTAATTTGGCAATTGTATTTTACCTGTATTTTCACCTGACATCGATGTTCCCGTCCACTAATCTTCAAATTCTAACTGCGCACGATAATGTGTAGTTCCGTGTTTCCCGATTGTTCATGGGTGGAGTGAGTAGTATTGTGACGTATTCCTAGGTAAATAATATGTTTCAGCTTTCATGATTGGCTGAGATATTTTTATACAGTCGACACATACGTTGTACTCCGAAATTCCCCTTTTCACTCGGTTTAATTCCGGAACTGTGAATCGAGCATCCCCTTGGTCTATTGCAGGTTTTTTTTGGGCCTTAAATGTTATATAGATTATTAATTAGACATTTATTAACATGACAAGACCATAATCTACCCTCGATGTCATTGGATGGCTCCGATTGTAAGTAGATTAGAACGGTTCGGCGATCTACACGGATTAATACATCGCCAACTTTCACAAATGATGCACTGTATTCAGGAATCGATACATGCTCGACAACAGGAATCAACTGACACATCGTCGACTATCATCAGTAATTCACCATCGTTATTCGTAACACACACCACCAACACCGATAATCTATAATTCTCCCAATTATCCTGACGGAAGCGACTAAGAAATCAGTTTTGAAGCAAAAAGTAACAGTATCGAGGATGACACTGTCTTTATCTACCCTTGGTTATAAATAAGAACACAGACTGCAAAGATATTTTAACTGAATCATGGCAAACCCTTTAAGAATGATGCAACTCGGAGAAAAGATGCAAAAGTTCTTTTTATAAGACGTGATTACCAAAAAAAAGAAATGGACTGCAATGGCGTAAATTCTTATATATTTTGTGTTGAAGATGTGTTGATAGTGGTGAAGATGGTTGGAGTATGTGTTGATGGTGGTTAGGTTTGGAAAGTGGCGTGTTTGTTGATTACGGTAAAGATGTGGAAATTTAATGGAGTTTAATGTACTTAACACTTCTCTGCTCGGAATGGGCTAATAGAGACGGGCATACGCCACCCAGTGTGCTATGATGAACGTTCAACACCACCGGGATCGATCCCGCGCCCCCCAGGCTAGCGAGCGAACCACCGTGGCTCCCTTTTTGAAAAGGAAGCTGCTTCCTATTTACAATTCTACATGTATATCGTAAGATGATACGACATGGAGTTGATCAGCTGTATCCCATAAACCCGATGCAAAATACATGGTATTTTTTGTAAACAATTAAATATTCTTTTAAAATGCATTTCATGGTTATTGAGTCAAGTGGCGTGACTTCGATTTCCCGATTGTGACTGACAATGTCTAGGATCGCCAGTAAAACTTCGTGGATTTCCTCCGGGTGCTACAGTTTCCTCTGAATGCTAAAGAAACCTCCGTGGAAGCGAATTAATGAAATAAAAAATAACCATAATATGTTAGTTCCGAAATGACCTAGTTTTTTCGGGTGGACGTTAAAGGCGCAATACCACTCTTGTTATAACCGAATAATATGTCCCTAAATTAATGATTTGAAAAGCCTAACGTAAACATGTAGTACTTAGAATAAGGCTATTATTTATTTTCTGGGACTGTCAAGCCAGAAAGAATGTTATTGTCCCTTTAAATCGTCTGTCTTATGTCCCTGTGTGTACATTTGGACGTATTAACATTTCGTTTGAACGAATTAATAATCTCGTTGGAACGAATTAATAATCTCGTTGGAACAAATTGATTATCTCGTTTGAACGAGTGAAATATCACGTTTGAACAGGTGAAATATCACGTTTGAACGAGTTAGTATATCGTTTGAACGAGTTATTAGTATCTCGTTTGAACGAATTAATTATCTTATTCAAACGAGATCCTATAACTCGTTCAAACAAATTAATAATTTTTTGTTTGGCATTAATGTGCCTTCGTAAGGATGCAAAGACTCAACTACAGAAACGACACTCTGAGACTCATAAAATAGTTAATTAGAAATATGTACAACGTATTCCATACCTTTTAACATGAGAATAATTCACATACCTTCATTCCTGACCGAAAGAAGTCTTAATGGTTCGTCTACATTATAACATGCTCACTGACCAGTCATCAGCAGATCGTTTGCTATAGGTATAATAATGATTACTATGGCAACCCAATCAATATAGAAAATAATGTTATATTGGTGATTTATACGCATGACTCGTCTCCTTCACAAATATATCACCAATATTAAAAGGTAAACATCGTTAATGGTACACACTGTCAACAAATGTGGTTAGTGATACATGGTGCCATTCTTTTAATGTTCCATTAGCTGTCATCAACACATACATTGATTTACTATTAGCGCTTTACCATGAATATTGATCGTTTAAATCAATTACATATAAATAGATTTTAATTTTTAACAAACAGCTGTATTTGTCCAGTGTCTCCGTTACTCGAGTATCACTTTATTCGAAACATTAGGTTAAAATATGGCTATGTTGAATAAAATAATGTTTTGATTGCATACGCCATCTTAACAATCACAGTGAAGGTATGACGACATACTGCATTACCCTTTTTCATTACGGGGGTCGCAGAAATTGTTTGGTTATGACTGTGACATTCGATTTGGTTTTCGGGATTTTTTAGTGCCGATTCTCAATTGTGGGGTGTGGCATTTACAAGCAAAATCTGTCTTGTCGTTCGGATGAAGGGATAACTTGGTCTGGGTTATCAAAAAAAAAACCGAAAAAAAAATCCTACTATGTTAAAACAATAATGTATACACCATTCAATGAGTGATGTTTACAATACAGTCGATTGTCGGTCGTTACGATACAAACCCACATAAATCCATTTGTACAGAGTTACATGTTCTGCAATTTAAAAATCAATTTATATAAACGAATATGATTATGATAGATATAATGTGTGTTTTGTTAAATGTTGTTATTACTCCATGGCGATAACCCTGTTTTTAAATGTCAACAAAAAGGAACGAATCCACTTGTTATTCTGACCTTCTGAAGTCTTCCACCAGACGTTAATAATCAGATCAGCGGGGGGTTGTTGCATTGATAATTTCTTTTAAGTATATATTTCTCGACAAGCGCAAAACCAGAATATCTGATTAATGAGTTTTCGTCCGGAAATAGTGATATGCAAAATGTTCGAAAGTTCGACGAACGAGGTACCAATATGAAACCATATAGCCATCTACCTACTAACCGGGGGTACAGAAGTGGGCGTCCTGAGATTAAAATTATGTATTCGAGGTACCAGCCGAAATCAATTTTAAATATAACAGCACATCTCACTAAGTTCGTAATTGCCCATAACAGACCATCTGAGCCCTGGGATGGTCCAACTTGACACTCTAGTATGGACCCCAGAGGTCTTGAAAAAAGGCTGTATTCATACATTCGAGGTACAGGTTAAAAATAATGTTAGATGAAAGTGTATATCCCACTGAGAACGAAAGTGCCCATAACCCCGGGTGGCCCAGACTGACACCCCATAGCCGAAAGAGGCTAAAAACGATTTCTCTGTTTAAAAAGCTCAATTTGTATGTATGCCTATGTAATTTAGAGACGATGGTGGCAGATTTCCGTAACCAAAACCTGGCAAACACCCTCCGAGCTGCAAAAATTCCTGGATTCGCCCCTGTGTCGGTTACTGGTCTATGCCAATAATTACACTGTTTGGACGTCAACGTGGACTGTTTGTCCTTCTTCTTTTACCTGTAACTGAAACATCTCCGAATGTCATTGCTCTCAAAATCCCTCCAATACAGATTTGTGATTGTAGAAGTTCAGTGGAGGGTGTAATGGCTGTGTCAGTATGTGTGGTGTGGGCGTGTCAGGGCAAGGGTTTCTTTTGACATTCAGGTGTAGTGATTTTGATCCGACGTATATAAGGTCATCTGACTAACTCGTCGGGTTTTTCCACGTGATAGTCTCGAATAATTAGTTTGTGGTGATTTTCTCTTTCTCTCCCTTCTGGCACGCGTCCCCTTGCTTTAAAATGTTGTGAGTAGAACACCCAAAAGTCATCATTCACAACATTTTAAGTTAGGCCTACTCTGCAATCTTCTTCTTTGTTTTTATATAAGCCTACCATAAATACCTTTCAATTTAAAATCCTGCATTCTGGCTCTTTGATAGTTTCTTTGGGTTTTTTTAATGTTCTACCAATTCTTTTAATTTCAAAAAATGGAAATTTGAAATACCGCACTTAATGAACTTAAACATCAGGATGTGAATATACCTTTGTAAATACAACAACGTTTCCTTTTTAAAAAGATTTTCGATTTTCAATTATCATTTCTACTTATCTTTCTTGTATGGTTTGTATTTCTAAATGGCCCTAGTCGATATTCGGCATATCAATCATGATAGCTCATTAACAAATTGGAATGTAAAAATGTCAATTTGGTATCATTAATGGATGGCTGTGTTCGTGCCTCTCTAGGGAGAAAATCACATAGCAACAAATGTTCGTAATTTTTTTTATATCATTATTATGGAAGCATCGTGAATGCAGGTCATCACCAACCACAATAAATATCTGATAACGTGTATTAACGAGGACAACCTATTTTAAAAATATACCTATATTTTGTAAGTGAGGAAGATATCTTCTGTAACGTAACAATCGTTCAAAGGCTTGAACTTCAAGCAGTAAAAATTGCAGGGTGTCCGTTTATGCTCATTTTTAAGAAATTACGTTAGCCCGGCGAGTACAGCTGCAACCGTCTGATCGGTTGGTTGAAAACTGTCTGGAATGTAGGTTGACCATGTTGGATTTCGGTTTGGCTACCTTTCATTGCTGTAGGCCTACTCACTGTGCGTATACAAGGGGTGTTTTGGGACCCCAACGTCCATATCCTTAACGTTTGTGAGGAACGGGTTCATAATTGTCAGCTTCTTAATGTCCAGTATAAGGCTGTAAATAGAATGGACATGAGGCAGTGGCCACATTCGTCATTTGACAAGAAACTACGAGTATTTCATTATCTTCTGGACCCCCTCCCCAGGGGCGTGGTGAGAATGAGTTCATGAGTAGCCATACTCATGCGCCAAAAAGTTTTTGCGCCAAAATCACAATCAAATTACTCAAAAAATGAAAAACATTTGTAAGTGGAAAAATTGTTTCATCTGACCCAATTAAAAAAATTTTGAAAGAGTCAAGTTGGAAAATTTAATCATATTTTATTACCGTATTTCTTGTCTCGGATTGCTGGAGATTGCGTTTCTGGGCTTCTAATTTTCGAAATTTTCCCGGGGGAGGGCCCCCCGGACCCCCCGCCGCGGGATCACGCCTTTGGCGCTCGCGGTGGCCGGCTACGCCGGCCACAGCTCCGCGGTCAGTAAAAGGGTTTTTGTGCCAAAATCTTTTTTGTTACTCATAATTTCTTCTCAATAATTGCCCTCACCACGCCCCTGCCCCTCCCCTCCTCTTTCCTTTCAGTGCTAGCTTTGTGTTTGGAATCTTACTTCCTTATGATATTGTTTTGGTGATTCTAGTAATCTAGATCTCAAAGCATATCTAGGTTCCCTAGGCCTACCAGTCCAATCAAAAGACGACTGTACATGGAACATGACAATTACGTTATTTGTAGATTTGTATGGTGTGAAAATACCTTATAATTCATGTCGTCACTGATAATACCTCAAATAATTTGTGTGCGTGTGTGATGGGGTGTGGGTGTGTGTGTATGAGTTCTGCTTTATCACCCTTAACGCTGGTTAAGTCTTCCACACGATATAGTTAACTTTCAGGACACAGAAAGTATTCTAAATTAGTATGACAATGAGTTATATACATGTAATGTTTGATCTTTAGACCAAAAACTGAATTGTACACGAGTCTTAGGACTAGTATTAGTCGTGGACGGCATCACCAATAGTTGTGGGCATCACCCCAATACCTTGTGGTGGAAAAGTCCACCAATTTCGCGGGGGTCGGGGTGCAATTTAAACACTGTGTACAAATTTAAGTGAAGTGATCAAGGACCATAACTCGGGCAGTTATTATCGGAAATTTCTGAAAATCAATAGGATTCTTCGTCTTATGACCTTAAACACTGTGTATAAATTTAAAGGGACTATCCCGATAAGAACAGAGTCTCAAAAATTCAAGTCCGAGTATTTATGAAATTTATAGACCAAAATATAGCGGCATGGTGTATTTACCTTGTCTCAAAATTTCAGCTCAAAATATTGAGTCGTTTAGACGTGGACGTCAACACTGCTTATCCGGACACGTAACCCTTTTAAGATTTCAGGTTAATTTTTCATTGGGTGACCCGATAATCGATTCCCGTTTCTTGAGAGGTCTATACAATGAATGACCCATGTACTGTACTTGATATCCAAAGGTAAATTTCGCCTACATATTATTTTTATAGAAAAAAGTCTGATTTTATCCAGATACTGTATAATACAACGGTCTCCATTTCCAGATGAAAACTGTCGGGTTTAAATTATTTACAAGCGTATCACAAATATCGGGTTAGTTTGTCAGCCTTAGGTAATGGGTTTTAAGTTATTTTAACACAAAATTAAGCAGTTTTATTCCCCAAAAAGTTATCGGGATTGGCCCTTTAAAGTCAATCGGATTTTAACTTTGGCCTCTAGAACACCCACAAGATTTTTCGAAGTGATCAAGGGCCATAACTCTGGCAGTAATTATCGGAAATCGTTGAAAATCAATACGTTTCTTCGTCTCATGCCCTTAAACACTGTGTATAAATTTAAAGTCAATCGGATATTAACTTTAGCCTCTAGAGCGTCAACATGCAATTGTGGACGCCGGACCGACAAACGGACGGGCCGACGACAATAGTAGCCTATACGACCACATTTCAATGTGGGCGTATAAAAACTGCAACGAAAAATCGGCTTTAGCCTCTAATGCGTCAACATGCAATTGTGGACGCCGGACCGACGGACGGACCGATGGGGGTGACGACAATAATATACTAAACGACCACATTTCAATGTGGGCGTATAAAAACTGCAACGAAAAATCGACTCAGTGGTCTGTATCCATTCAACGGCTTCATGGGGGATAACTCTCAATAAATGACGATGTTCATTTTCGTGATCATAATTGATGACGTTTTACACAGCATAATATGGCTGAGTAAGCCAAGCAAAGTTGTTGGATTGCGTAGTGTCTGAAAAATAACAATTTTTTGCCACAATGAGTCGATTTCGTAGTGATAACGAATTCACAGTGACAACGGGTAGAGATGGGCATCGATCATTTAGTGGTAACATATATTTTAAACGCAATCACATAGAAATATCACTCAGACTTAGTCAGTATTTCAATTGTATTCTTTAAAGAAGCCTACCTCCTAATGTATTGTAATGTGCTTTTCTTAGAATTTAGAAGTTAGAGGAGCCTATACCAGACACAATGAACATTTTTAAGTCAATACATGACACGTGTATTCTATGAATATAACGTTTTCGAGAGTCATATCTGATGATCAAAGAAAACCATTTCCCAGAAATCAATGAATGAAGTAATTTATTTTAAAATGACTAATTTGCACAGACACCAAGCTGACTGGGACCATGGCATGGCTGATTGGTACCATAAGTCATGGCTGATTGGGACCACATTCCAGGCTGATTCGAACCACCACTAGGCTGAATCGGACCGCACAATAAAAAACCCATAATACTAGAAACTGACATTTTGATATTGAATGTAGTTTAAAGTTTAAAGGGATTATAGCATGACTATAGGCTAATACTTGTTTTTAATATGTACGTCAATTTATGTTTTATATTGCATTTTGTTATGTCACGGTGACTGTATTAACACAAATTTATCTCATTAATCTTTTGTAAATTATTATACGTTTTATGCAATTTAAACATGCCATTTTTATTTTATAAGCTCCATAGCTTGTTTCAGAAACCATATGGCATATTGTTGTTAGGGCTGGGTATCGATAGTGATTTTTACTATCGATAATCGGCAATGAAATGTCGGTCGATAATCGATAGTATCGAAAACAAACTTATTTTCACGGTCGTCATCAAGACTGGATGCAGTGACTGTAAGTTCAAAACCATGCGAAGTTGCGAAAGATCGTTTGCTCCTGTCTAAAACCCAAAGTGTTTCCACACAGCTTTTTTAGTTTTGCCGGGAAAATCAACAAGCGTTTTGTCGTCCATGTGTGCTATTTATTGTACCGGGTACTCTATTACTGAGGCACACGTACCGAAATAGTGAACTGTACAGACGAATTCTGAAGCTTGCAAAGGGAAATAACTCTAACTTTATTTACACATCCGGGTATCTCCGATTTGGAGATATTCAACAATAATTTCTTCAAAACTAAAGTAACGTTTCAATGAGAGTCAATATATGAAAACGGCTGTTAAATAAGCAGTCACAATTTTGTTATGTGTTACATTGATACATGATAGTAATTAAAGTGAGCGGTGTATTATGATTAACTGAAAGAAAACATTGACATTTCAGACGCAAGAAAATTAGACGAAGAGCGATAATCGATAGTAACCCACCGCTATCGATAGTGCTTTTCTGGGCCGTCCAATCGATACTATCGATTTATATCGATATTTTACCCAGCCCTAATTGTTGTGTGTAATTATATGTAGTAGAAATACTGTTTAAACCAATTTATACTACTACTGTGTGAGTTCTGGTAAATAATAAACGGATTTCTTCGATTATGAACAAAATAGTTAACTTTGGTTATTATAAACTTACCTGTGTGTTTGAAATTAACTCCCGTTAAATAAAATCCATTGCACAATAAAATATCTCAACGAATAAAAACGGTTCTCTCTTGAAAGATTTGAATATTTACTTGTGATTTCGACAGAGTGGATAATAACATTGCTTTCGTCACATATTGGACGAATCCAACACACGGAAGCGAGGTTGTTTAAATTTGACGCATATTTTGTTATGCACGTGCTATACTCAAAGCAACGCGCCAACATTACAATCGTTTGAGTTTGGGCGACGAAAATATCAATTGAAGGCAATTACATAGGAGCTTTGTCTTTATATTGAAAGCATTGATCGCCAGTCTATCAAATTTTATGCACAATGAAAGAATCACTGATTGCACGGATACTCGTAAAAATAAAGTAATATATAAAATATAGATTTTAATATCCTATCTTCTTTATGTAATAAATAGTTTAACACGGATCATGAAGCACATCTCCGAAGTGGCTGAGGACTCTGAGTGTATTATTAATTTGATCTCATTCTTTCGATCAAATAATAACCGCTTCAGTGACATTTTTAAGCGTGTTGCGACAGCGTTCAAAGTGCCTAATGGCATTGGGTGGCGTAAGCAATGCCGATAAGTCCGTAAGAAGCGGAACATAAATTGTATAAAATGGCCTGCATATATGTTAAATAATAATATTATCATACCATATTTTAAAGATGGGTAATATAAAATATTTAAGGCCCGAGAAAAGAATGTAGTTATTTTTGTTCCTCATGCGTGTTAAAAAGAAAATTATCCCATCCTAGTCGGTAATCAAATGATTAAGACGGTAACAAATTTAAAAAAAAATACAGGTTGTTATTTGTGCGAACGCTCAAACTCAATGCCGAGTCGAGACATGCTTAACTTAAAACAAACTTGAATTGACGTAAAAATGCCACATTTCCTATGCTGTCACCCCTAATACAAAGTGATATCTCCCGAGGTGTGACGTAACCAGCTGCCATATTGATATTTTTCTTAACCGAAAGTTTGTGGGATTTCAATTTTTCAAGAGAGAACTGTTTTTATACGTTGGGACATTTAGTGTTGCGATGGATTTTATTTAACGGGAGTTCATTTTAAACACACAGGTAAGTTTATAATAACCAAAGTTAACTAGTTTGTTCATAATCGAAGAAATCTGTTTATTATTTACCAGGACTCACACAGTAGCAATACAGTGGCATGACAGAAATCCGAATCCATTATTTGTGTGTAATTATATGTTATTTATAGAATATACTATTTAAAATTTATACCAATTTATGTTGAAGTCATACAAATGTGAAAACTCATACCAGCAATACAGTTAGTAGCATAACAGAAATTGGTTATTTCGAATACGATGTATATAAAAGCAGTCAAAATGTATATTCCTACTTTGTTCAGAAAATAAACATAGATAATAGATTTATAGACTCAATTCTAACACAAGTAAACAGGAAGGTAGTACCGGGTAGCATCATGGAAAATGTAACTGTACTATATTACTACCAGAAAATTAGTCAAATTTTACTTTTTACTGACTGCCACAATAGGGAATTTGTGTGATTGTTTATTGGTTAACTGGGCTTGATTGATTAACAATAAATGGTGTGATTAATTAGGTTCTTGTATATTGCTATCTAAGATTAATTAACTTTGTTTCATGTGTATTTGTGTATATTGCTAAGAAAATTTTACACATTTCTTAACCATAGTGTATTGCATTCAACACCTGTCTAGATCTCTGTCTCGGCCAGTTGGTTAGATTACCGTACATTTATTTATTGGAATATATAAAAATGATGGAAAATGTGCTCACGTTGTCTGCGATATCACTTCTGTGGAAGCGGACGTTAAAACACCATGTAATAGTAGTAGTGCTCACATTATCATTGCTCCTTGAAACTTAGTTCAAGATGCCTTGAACGTGAATGATATTTACTTATTAAAATATTATACAAAGAACAATCTGGTTCCAATCGGCCTAGAATGTGAAGCATTTTCTCCATGATGTAGCTCATTGGTATTGAAGAAATTACACTATTTATTGTCATTTTTGTTTTATTATCAAATATATGCAACTATATGCAAACATATTTTAAATACTCTCGTCGTTTAAATGAATCAGCCTTATCGTGGTCCCAATCAGCCAAGAATCTGGTCCCAATCAGCCGATTACCTTCGCAAACAACAATAATTGAATAAAATAAATGAAGAAAACCACCCCCCAAAAATTTGTAGAATGGGCAAAGCAAAGCAGGTGGTGCAAATGACTGACTTAATTTGGACTGCCGAAAATGAAAGAAGAGTTGATAAGTTTCTGTTCCAAAGGTTTTTCCAGGTGTCTCTCGTGGTGGAGTGCACCACCTCCCATGTTTCTGCAACTAGTTGGCAGGGAAAGGTAGTAAAATCCCAGTTTGGGAAGCCTGGGAAAAGGGGACCCCCAAAAAGGTGAGATGGCCCTGACTGTAGTGCTGGTTACTGCCACTGGTGTAAATATCTCAGCTTATGGCAGGGCTGGTAATCAACTCTTAATGGCATCTGATGTGTCCCATTTTCATTATGTTTGAATCTTAGATTCTTAGAGGTATAGCCTCTTATTTTTAACAAAATGTGAAATGTGTATCAAGTTTAAAGACCCTGCAAAATGTCAGTGTATCTTGCATGACAACGAGGTAATTCAACCACTGTGTTTGTTTTTATCAATAATGAGGTAGTATGTGGTGGTATTTTATTTTTTACATGCCGTGATAATGTTATACTAATAACTGTAAAAATTATCGGTTAAAAATTGATCAAGTGATGTTATTCATGTCTTTAGACATTTCAATAATATTTACCAGTTACAATTTATTGCACCTAAGCACATAGCAATGTGCTTCTAGATAGAACTATAATCTTATCGTACCTAAGCTTATAGTGACCGGCAGCCATCCCATCTGGAGACGCAGGATTGAGATACCTTGTTTATGTTTTTTTTTGTTTCTTAATCATCATGATGGCATATTGTCAAATGAAAAACAATTTCTATCCAGCCATTTCTGACTTGTTGCATGCAAATTGATGAAGAGTGTGATATATTTAGACTTTATTTCTTTTTTCTTGTTGAATCAGAGCATGATGACCGATGGGGACCAAGGCCACAGAGACATCGTGGAGGAGGGGGGAAAGTCAGAGGTGGTGGAGGATATGGAAGAAATAATTCTGGTAAAGACACCCATTCTATTTTCTTTATTTACCTTTCCCTCCAGTCTTATGTTAAACCTGAGCCTTCCATCATCTGATCAGTGTAACATTGGTTATAAACATTCTTAATATTATTTTAATAGAGAGATTTTTGCTATAGTTAATCTGTAATTCGGCTGATCTGTAACAACAATCTGAAGAATCCTGAAGTGACACAAATAAAGGAAATGAGTTAATGTTGTCGACTGAAATATGAGAAATAGCAAAGTTTCTTTTAATAACAGATTTGGAGATATAATATATAAGAGATTATCTTATTATCCTTGAAATTAAGAAATGTCTTTAATCCGACATGCCACTGTACATTATAAGCATTTCTCATTTTAAGTTTCTTTTCAAATGTATCCCTCACCATAACAATTAAGATCGACATACAATTGAGATTTCAGCGACACTACGAAACTAGTACAAATGTATCTCACATCACAACACTATCGAACAGTGGGAGTTTAATAAATGTTATGTAGCATATTCAAATTATTGTATTAAAATCTCTGCAGTGAGAGAACAGAACGACCGTACATAATGAAACAAATTCTAAATAAGAACCACAATACTCTTCTGACGAAAATGTATCTCAAATCGTTTGGACTGCACACGATGGTGTAGAGTGTATTAAAATCGCTGCCGTGGGAAAGCAGAACGACCGTACATTATGAAACAAATTTTAAATTGGATCTTGAATTAAAATGAATTACAAAACAAATTATTCCGTAGTCAATTGTTTTATTTAATTTAAGGGGATTAAGGAATCAGTCAGGCGTTAATGAATATACACGCCGGGTGTATATAAGTAATTAAGAATAAACTTTCTGAATATGCATTCGGTCACTGGCGTCTGAGGGGTTTAAGAGTGTTTTCGATATTGGCAAAGTCGTTTTTATGGGATGCGACTTTGAGTGACGATGGCTGAATTAATTTTAGTCGGATTGATGAGAATTTGCCGTAAAGTGGATAAAATAACCATGGACTTGACATATAGAAAAAATATTAGGACTATTTTATGTGCACTTTCAGTTTTGAAACACAATAGCTTAATGTTACATTATGGGAGATAAGATAAAGAGATGGCAGTTCTCACTATAATAGTTAAAAACTAGATGGTGTAAAGGTCATTTGTTGAAAATTTCAGTCAAATTGGTCCAGTATTAGCCGAGAAAAAAGCATTTGAAATATTCACATAGCCTCGGTCATCATTACTCAAATCATTAATATAAACAGCATAGTCTCGATTATCCACTTGATTGATTTAATTATCAACGGCCATTAAGCGGCATATAGGAATTCAATCCGCAAACATCGAAGGCTAGGTTTATTATGGTCTGGATATGTTAATTAATGTCTAATTGATTATTTAGATAACATCTCAGGCCTAAAGAAAGACCTGTAATAAGCAGATTTTGCTCTTGCATAATGCTATTTTAAATGGATAAATATTAAGATATAAAAATGTACTTGAGGATGCATTATGTAAGATGTAGATTAAGAGCTCATAGTTTTCGCTATTATGGTTTAAAAAAATAGATAATGAAAATAATGAAAATTTTTAGTCAAATTACTTTATGATGAGCAAAGTAATGGCTGTCTGAAGAAAAGCGTAGTCTCAATTTTCATTGCTACTTTTGTTTTGATAATAAACAAAGTTCCATTTTTATACTCCCATATTGAAATGTCTTATATGGTCTTATATTTTCGTAGCCCTCATCCATCAGTCCGGCTATAGTTGATATCTGTTTGACGTTGAATTTATACACAATGTTTGTGTTCATGAGATGAAGATGCCTAATGATTTTCAGCTATTTTGATAGTTTCTGCCAGAGTTATAGCCTATAATTTCTTTGAAAAATCTTGTAGAAGCTCTTGAGGCTAAAGTTCATATCTGATTGACTTGAAACTTATACACAGTGTTTAAGGTCATGAGACAAAGAATTCTATTCATTTTCAATGACTTCCGATAATTACTGCCAGAGTTATGTCCCTTGATCAATTTGTAAAATCTTGTGGACAGTATAGAGTTTAGAGGCTAAAGTTAATATAAATTGTTTATATGTTTCATTGCCTTGCAATTTGAATTATTAAATTCAAATGACGAATCATTGAAATCGCAAGCATCTGATGGTTTAAAGGGTTGATTATGGTGTTTTTATGTGTCCCTATATGTCGACATATATTGTCATCGCCCCTGTGTGCCCGTCGGTAGTTGTATCTCCCAAAGATCTTGGTGTGTTTCAAAATTGGCATGTATTGAACTGTAACTTCATTTATTGTACAAAAAATCACGTTTGTATCTCGTGGACACTATATGGTGTCACAATTTTTATCTGATTTTGATGAAACTTGAAATGTATGTTTATAACCCAAAGATCTCAGTTCCTTTCGATATTCGCTCAATTCAGACTGTAACTTTCTGGGTTATGGCCCCTGTTTATTTAGCTTGTGGAATCTGTAGAGGTCACAATTTTCACCCGATTAGAAAAACATTTAAATACATCAACATTCCACCATAATGAAGGTTGAATTCGAATTTCTGGAAAATCGAAACGAAACTGCCCAACAAAATGGCCGCTCTTTGTACCCTAGTTGTGGATGAAACTTAAAATATATCTTTATATCTCAAAGAGTTCAGTCCCTTTTGGTATTTGTGCATTTTAGACCATAACTTTATGGATTACGGCCCCGGATTGTACAAAAAATCGCTTGTTGTCTATCCATCTCTTGCTTATAAATGTTTATAAATGTCTTATTGATGATTTATATAACGTTTTTGAGGCCAAAAAGAAAGGCCTGCCATGGGCAGAATTAGCTTTTATATAATGTATCTTTAAACAGGACAGTAAAATCATTAAGAACTAATTAATCAGGGTTGACAGTCGTGCAAAACTACTTGTGCATTGACAACAAGTTATCAATAACAAATAATTTAGCTACAGAAAAGCTCTTTGCAATATTGAGAACAATTATTTCTCACTTATTGTTGTGATATTGATTTTGATGTACTGTTTTGAATATATTTATTTTCAGGAAGAGGTAGTAGAGAGATATATAGACCACCTAGTTATGGTCGAGGACCAAGAGGTATCAGTAAACCAGGTAGAGGTAAGAGTGTTACCTTTAATCCACGGTCTAGATTAGATGTTGATGGGGATGATGCAATGGGATCAGAGGATAGAGGGTCTGGTAGACAGCGCTTGTAAGTATTAAAGCCCATCTATTAGAATTCGATTGAATTCAATAAACTTAGTTTTTTTCCAGGGGTAGTTGTTAGTGAAAATCGTGACCATGTATGCTTTGTTATTAGTTTATAATTTCAGGTATTTTATTTAGAAAAGGTCATGAATTAATATCACATAAGAGCATGCCCAAATTTTTGTCTACAAAACATAAAGATTATAGATTTGATAGTACACATATTTAAAAAAATTTTTGATCAACTTAATATTTCTATTAGTTAAAGTATTTACATTATCTTTCAGTAATCCATACTCAGCCAGACCACCAAGTAGACGAGGTGGACGACGATATCATTCAGATAGAGATAGAGATAGTGAGTTTTTATTAGTTGTGAAAAAATATGTTCAATAATTATGTTGTGCTATTACATATATTTTATGGTTTCTTTCAGGGATAATGATGATATCCCTTTTGAATTTAAATTTTTAGCCCATAAATTATATTGACACTTAGATTGTAAACTGTAAAAAGGGTTAATTATTTGTTTTAGGGGGTAATTCTTCAAGACAAGGTGGTGATCACAGTACATGGTGGAAAGTTACAGTAAGTTCCTTTAATATATAGTTCAAAAGAGACAGTCTGATTAAACTCAAATGTGTAAACATTAGTGATGATATAAGCTATCCAGTAAAATTTTATGTATGTATATATGTATTTGCATTAAAAGCAAAAATTAAATATTCATATGGACTCAATTGTAAGTATGAGGTTGTTGCATCAATCTCCTATAATTTCTGTAAATGGGTTGGTTTAGTAAACACATTGATACTATACTAATACATGAAATGACTGAAAAAAATAAAAATCTCTTGAAACCAAATAAGAAGGGATTCATTTCATTTTCATTAATGGATCCTTCCTGATCAATGAACAAACCCCAATGATCAAAAGTAAACTCCTACTAAATCTTAAATTTTTTATGTTACAGATACCTCATGGTAAAAAATGTGAGAAAGATTTCCTAATTAAAACGATTCAGTCACTTATAAGTTGTGGATCGTTCACTCCTGTACAAGTAAGTAGTGATAATTTCTTTTTTTCTTGAACTTCCTGTATGAGATGGGAATATGTATTTCTAATACTCTTTTGAATCCATTATTATAGACTGAACACATTAATTCATCTTTATCTTGGATAAAAAAGATGAGAAATACTGTAAAATTATACAATTAGGTGTATTCTCTAAATTGAATTATATCTTGTGTAATAGCATATTTTATTCCTTCATATAAGACAGCAAAAGTTACATGTACATTACTATTAGTTACTTAATATTAGTTTCATATTAAAAATGGCTTATGAGTAAAGGTAACATAAGGAGTTAACACTATTGGTATCATAATTAATGGAAAAAGCTCATATATCTCCTCTTTAATGTTCTTAATTCACCCATCTTTTGTTCTTTCAGTTTCATTATGAGAATAAAAATGCTGTTTTTTACTTGGATGATACTAGTGTTGCTAAAGCAGTTAGAGCTACCACAAATAAAGCAACTTTGCCAAATGGGTTTAAGGTAAGTTATTATGAGAGTGTTTGTTCTACTGATTAGAACCATTTTAATGATCAAATCAGATTATATAGTAGTATTTCTAAAATAATTTGTTTCCTTTATATTATATATTGAGAAGGGAGACTGGTAAAAATATTTCTTTTTATCTGGAATTAAAATCAACACTGATTAATTTAGTCACTGTAACAAAGTTAATAAGACACGCTTATGAACATTTCTCATACATTCTAAAATTGAATTCTTCAAAATTAATCTTTTGTCGCAGTCTACAATAATGTTATAATTTAAGAGAGAAAGAGGAATGGGGTTTAACATCCACTCGACACAAACTAGGTCATTTCAGGATTAACATATGGTTTAATTATATTTCAATAATTCGCTTGCTCATAGGGGTCTTTAACAGTCGGAGGAAACTAGAGGACCTGAAGAAAACCCATGAGGTTGGAAAGGCGACCCTACTCCTTGTCACATACAACCGGGGAATCAAAACCGCCAGTTGACGCAATGACAGGCTTTATGATACAGCATGCACATGCTAACCATTTGACCATCCACCCTTCGGATGTCAGCTGTTTCGTAACCTGGCTGTTTCGTACTTAGTTCATTCGTACCTCACGTGAGCTGTTTCGTACCTTCGGAAATTTCAAGTCTTACATGTACTTAAACTTAACCCGTCTCACATGAGCTGTTTTGTACCTTCGTTAATTTAAACTTTTACAATGCACTTAAGCTTAACCTTCCTTCTTTTGCACCCGGGGTGACAGTTTGAGATGGTCGCTGGTGTGTGTTTGCTCCTGGGCACTTGCACATGTCCCATTCCATACAAAGCAAAGAAAGTGGTGATAAATACTGCTTGTAAATTTGAATTCAAACATGCATGCACAATGCATTGCATACTCTTGCAGCTGTTTTCTCTTTCCACATGTGGACGGGAATATTCAGTTTTTATAGTCTACTGAATTATAAAGATCGTCAATTTGTATTTCTCCTTTTTACTGAAATAAACTAACAGTATTAACTCCACATCCTCGACTGCTGTCAGTAGTAATACTATATATTGATAGATGATAGTAGAAACCGATCTGACCGTAAGAAATTCGTAGGGGTAATCCTATCACGGGGAGTCAATGCACACTGTGTCTACAACAGTGTGAGCTCGACTCCTACAATTGCACATGCGCTAAACGGTAAACACACACCAGCGACCATCTCACACTGTCACACCGGGCTTGGGACCGGCGTTGGCGGAGTTAAAGTTTTTTGTTTTAAATTATTTTCTTCTATTCTATCGTCACTATCGTGCTAAGTTTTTTTTTCTTTTTTTTTAAAATTTTCTTTTGTGCTGTGCTTGCTTCTATTCTATTGTGCAACAGGTGTGGCAGTGGGGCCGTAAACAAATGCGCATCTTCTTAATAGAGAACTGGCTGATATCTGGTTCTGTGCCTGACCCTTTGATGCTAACAATTGCCGATTAATTATTGACAATAATCACAACTCAAGTCGATAATCACAACTCCCCCACTCGAATGGACTCAATAATCAACACCGGATTAAATAGTTTTCAATCTATATTTAACCGATTTAACAATCGCCAATCAATTATCGTCAAGAATGACAACTCACACGCTTAATGGGTTCAGTAATCAACACTAGATTATAAACAACAAAGGCAGATCACAGTGTTTGTTTTTGTTTGCCAGCTTATATTTGTAAATTTCTTTCAACATATTTAAAACAGTACAAAGCAATTTGGGGTTCTAATTCTGTTTCAGCAGCAATTTGTATCAAATTTGCGCAACAAGCGGCCATCTTTGTTTAATAAAGTTCGCGTTACAGCCATTTTTATAAAATTCTCGTAGTGGTTGGATATTATTAAGTGGTTGTGTTTCAACTTTATTTCAACTTGTAGGAAAAGGTACGAATCATGTTTCAACTTTATTTCAACAACGCATAGAAAAAGGTACGATCATTCAATCATGTTTCAACTTTATTTCAACAACATGTAGGAGTGTGTACGAATTAATCTGAGGTACGAAAGGGGGTACGAAACGAGGTACGAAAGAACTAAGTACGAAACAGCCAGGTTACGAAACAGCCTGCACCCCACACTTTCCCCCTATAACTTTTGAAATAGAATTAAAGAGTTTGTTTAGAATAGTAACTACTGTGTGATTAGTGAAAGTATGAAAACATGTGTGATTATTTATTATTTACCAGATGATTGTAGTTGTCTCACCAACATCCTGCCCATCATTTGTACTAACAGACGAGTCTAAAGTCAAGTTGAAACAAGCTATGAGTGCACGTTATGACCCTTCTACTAAAGTCTTAGATCTCAATACTTTACACAAAGATACAAGTAAGTATAACACTTGGCTAGCACTTGACTACTGTTTACATAAAGATACTATGAAGAACAGCACTTTACTAGTACTTACCACACTTTAAATAAAATATAAGGAAGAACATCACTTTACTTCTACTAGTAATTACTGCACTTTAAATGATATACAATACAAAGAAAAGCAGCACTTTACTGGTACTTATTAAACTTTAAATAAGATACTAGCAAGAGGAGCACTTTACTAGGAATGACTACATTTTACATAAAGATGTAAGTTAGTAATGGCACTTCACCAGTACTTTACAAAACATTAAATAAGATACAAGGAAGAACAGCACTTTGTAAGCAATTACTACACTTTAAGATACAAGGAGGAACAGCAGTTTATTAGTACTTACTGCTATTTAAAAAAAAGATATGAGTTAGTTAGTATGAAGGATGACACATGATTAGCACTTTTCAACACATAAAATTAAGATAGGAAGATCAGTATTTGAACACAATTTGTTGAGATCCTAATTTAACTGTTTTGGTGTTTTTGAACTCCTATATTGTCAGTTTGATTTATTCATGGAAATAACAATGATATGATGGTTGTGTGTTGGAGTGATTCATATTCTAACAAAGCAAAAACATACACACATATTCTTAACCAATAGTTGATTAAACAATTGGACATCTTGTTTACTAATTTTCATTTCATGTCTGTTTTATTTTAAGGCCTACAAGCAGATGGACTGTATATGTCTTTAAATAAAATCAATGTGATGTCAGAAGTCATTAATATCATTAGAGATAATATTCCAGAAGTAAGTTGATAATAGATTAAAGATGCATAATGTAAAAGCTAAATCTGCTATTGCAAGTCTTTTTTTTCTGGCTTCAAGTGTTGTATAAATTATTAATTAGACAGTTATTAACATGACAATCCCATAATCAACTCACTTAGCTATCGAATGGCAGAGATTTATATGGATTTGAACGTCTACCAGATTAAATTATTTTTGATAAAATGGATAATAAAGACTTTGTCTGGTTTTCCCATTACTGTTCTTATGATAATAAACAATCTACTCTACATCTTTGAACACTCATAATTTTGCTTAGAATGAAGTAAATTGAATGAAATTTGCAGTATATTCATTTTTCATTATCTATTTTGAACTACCATGTCAAGAACGGTCAGCTCTTTATCTAAAACTTACATAATGTATCTTTAACATATTTGAGTTTGGGTATAGAATGTATAACTACAGTTTTTTCGCACCCACATTGAAATGTGGTCGTATATTGTCGTCGCCCCCGTCCGTCCGTTGGTCCGGCGTCCACAATTGCTTATGGAAGCTCTACAAGCTAAAGTTAATTTTCGATTGACTTTACATTTATACACTGTATTTAAGGTCATGAGATGAAGAAGCCTATTGATAATTACTGCCAGAGTTATGGCCCTTGATCACTTCAAAAAATCTTTTGGACGCTATAGAGGCCAAAGTTAATATCTGTGATACACCTATTTAAGGTCATGAGACGAATAAGCCTATTGATTGTTCAGCGATTTCTGATAATTACTGCCAAAGTTATCTCCCTTGTGACGCTCTAGAGGCCAAACTTATCATGCCATTGACATCAGATTGATACACAGAGTTTAAGGTCTTGAGACAAACAAGTATATTGATTTTCAATGAATTTTGGTAACTGAACAGCTAAATCCCTGATATTAAATGTTCCGTATACTCAACGTTAGCATGGGGAAGAACTTTATGAAAACCCAACAAATTCTAATGATTTTCTGCTAATTACTTAATGAGCTGTTACTCTTAATCAGATTTTAGTGTATTATAAATGTTTCATTACAGAAAAAAGTAAAAATATGTGACAACTCTTGTTGACTGTCCGGACGATTTAGCTGCTGTTGGTGTATGTTTCATTGCCTGGCAACCTGTCTTTAACATTCATGTACTGGATATTCCGTGCAACAGTTTAGTGATACCAATTTAAAAAAAAAGTTAATGTCAGTTACAATTAATGAAATGTTTGTATTTATTATCATATTTTCAGTTAGTGTGTTTAATCCTCAGATCAAATAAAATTCATAGTTTGAATGGATTGCAGGGGCTTGTTTCTGTCACACCAAATTTAATGAGCCTAGATTTATCAGATAATGAAGTAAGTAACTGTATGTAAGATAAAGTTTGTCGGATAGGTATAGGAATGTAGGAGACTGAGTCTGTCCATCCGTCTGACATTTATACACCTCTTTAGCCAAAGAAATCACAACATTTCCTTAGATTTACTTATTTTTCAATATTAAGTGTTTTAGGCCTAAATGAATGGTATCTGTTAACCAAATATTAATCTTGAAAATGTCCAGTGTTTGAGATGACCGTGACACGATTTTCACAATGTCATGTGATATTTCCATCTTGAAAATTGATTATAACTGTTGTTATTTACAAATAGAAAGTGTTTTTTTCTGTACCATTCTTTGCAACAGCCATGTGTTTGCCACAATATAGCCCAGATTGAACTGCCGTGTCATCAAAACCCATTCCATTCGTTGTCTAATTTGAGTACCTTTTTAATCATTTTAATTTACTACATTTTGAATGTCTGTGTCTGATTATGTTCTGCTCTGTGTAGCTGCCTAATAAATCTTTTACTTCAAATGTATTGTTGTTTACAGTTAAAAACTATTGAAGAGTTGGACAAAATCAAGACATGGAACTTAGAAAGCCTCAAGTTGGACCTTAATGTTTTGTGTGATTCATTTAAAGATAAAACATCATATATTAGGTAATAAGTAGGCATGTTGACTGATGGTATTATTACCATGCCATGTGTTACGAGTAGAGGAAGTCATTGGAGTTGTGGTATCGTTGTGTTGATCACATTTTATCCATTAACAAGGAATCTTAGATTACAAATACAATTCAGAATATGTAATTCAAATGAGTACATTGCTATATATATTTGCTATAGTTCAAAGCTTGGGCAACTGAAATGTGTTATGGTGAAGGCTGTCATTTGACCTTGTCAGAACAATATTATAGGAAATCCTATCATTTTGAAATTTTATTACTATCATAAAAGTGTGTATGAAATTATTGATTATAAACTGGAGAAAAAGATATTATGGAATATTAAACAAGTAAACTACCTTGTTTTACTGACATATCACATGATTAAGTAAATTTTCTTCATTGTTACTAATAAATACAGACATTATTAAGATGGAAATATAAAGAAGTAATTTAGTAAGATCCATGTCTTCAAATTGAAGTTCATGCCTTTACTATAGAGTACAATGTCTTTGTGGTCATGAAAATGGTTTTTAACCACATAATTCTAAAATACTATGAACAAGGGAGGAATCTGTAGATGGGAACATCGATTTACTGAGAATAATTTATATGGAGGATGATGGTAGAAGAATCCCTGTGGAGAAGCATATGATCTGAGTGTCTTGATATAATTTGGTACCATGACAGATAAAATATAAATCTAAATTGTTCCAAATTAATTAGCGATAGTGTTACCAAGCAACGCGACAGTTAACCAATGACGGGTAAGATCTCTCAGAAGGAGAGACAACCTAAGACAGGTGCTGTCGGGGCTTGAGTTATGTAGACACAATGACGATCTTGCTGAATTTCTTTAATAGTGTGGACTGGTGGAATTGTTCTGATAGAAGCCAATTGTTTTTTGTTAAAAGTTCCCAAGGCTTATTTATAGCTATATTATAGATAATTGGTGCAGTAATAAAGATAACTCTAATGTTTTTAGACAAATTCCATCCTTATATATAATGTCTGTCTTATCATATCTCTGAAACGCAATACATCTCTGATTGAGCGTTTCTGTTATTTATTGTTCATTAAATTGTCTTTGATATGCAGATTTTGTACAAACATTTGAGAAATTGAACTTAATTATTGTGTTATTTCAATAACATATGTTAATAAAAACAGGCTAATGAAAATATTATAACTATTTTGGTTAAAATGTTTTTTTCTCCAGATATGCACTCTTTTGATTGACAAGCAAACATAGGATGACTTTTCATATAATATTAGTTGTAAAGAATTAGAAATGGAAGAAAAATAATACAAATTATATAAATTATATTTATTTCAGCGCTGTGAGAAAAAGATTTAGCAACATTGTAAACCTGGTATGTTGTCGATTACAAATGCTTTATGAAATATTTTATTTATATGTGATAAAGAGTTGATACAATTTCTGTCTATGCTATATTTTGATCTAATAAGATAATGAATTATTACAGATTATTTTCTATATTTTTAGGATGGTAATGTTTTACCACCAACTATAAAATTTGATCTAGAAACAAACACATCCCTTCTTCCAACAAAGGTTAGTTAAATTACTTTGTTTTAATTCAAATATTAAATGGGATTTTGTCTATTCAATGTATGTTAAAATTGGCATAAGTCAAGTGCAGGTAAATTGTATTTTCTTTGTCCAAAATATAATTAAAAAAACAATTATTAGATGTAATATAAATCACAAGTATATAAAGGTTTACTTGCTTTCTATTAATTTCAATAATATCAAGAGATGTATGATTATGATGTAAACCTCATGTCTGTGGTATTCTAACTGAATTTAATTTAATATGACTAACTGTAAATTCAGAAGAAATTGATAATAATAATAATACATTTCTGTGTTTGTATTTTAGGGAAGCTTTTTTTCTGATGAGACTCTAAAAGCTTTGATTGTGAAGTTTTTAAGAGAATTCTATTCAATTTATGACTCTGACAATAGACATCCTTTAAAAGAAGCCTACTTTGAAGAGGTAAATCATACAAATTTCATTGTTATATCTGACATACAGTACATATGAAATCAGGAAGGTGGAATGAAGTGCATAGATAGGATAGAAGTGTCTTCAAAATCTTTGAAACTGTCTTTCTAATTCTAAACTTGGTCAATTGTTCCATTCTCTTTATATATGCTAAGATTTAATGTGGACATGTTGCCATCACCTATGACTGTCAGTACCAGTCACATTAATCAGTTATTTTAGATAGTATACAGTTTTAAGCAAGTTATTTAATATAATTATGACAGTATACAGTTTTTTGAAATATGATAATTATGTTAGATATGATAGTTATGACCATATACTATACAGTTAGTTAAATATAATTCTGACCATAATAATATACAGTACAGTTATGTTAAATAAGAAAATTATGACTGTTTCTAGTTATTTGATATGTTTATTTAGACAGTACATGTATACGGTAAATTTGAAATAAGATAATTATGACAGTATGCAGTAATTTGAAACATAATTATGACAGTCTGTAATGTTAAAGTTTATAACTATGACATTATACAGTTATTTGAAATATGATATGATAGTATACGGTTATGTTAAATTTGATAATTATGTTATTTTCCAATTATTTTACTGTTATTTAAAATATGATCATTCATTATGACAATATAAATACAATTATTTGAAATATATGACATTTATAACAGTATACGGTTACCTGTATGTTAAATATGACAATTATTTGAAATATGATAATTATAAAAGAAAAGGTTATGTTCTATATGATAATTATGTCATTATACGGTTATATGAAAAAAATTATAGCTCTTGAAAGAGTTAACAGAGTTCATTACATTTATGTTTTCTAGGCAACATTTTCATTAGCTGCAAGTTACAATGGTGGACTTGAATACAGGTAAATGTTGGTTAAGATTGAAATTCCAGCCTCTTGAATTTATTTGTACATATATGTTATTAAACTAAAATAAGTTAGTACAATTTACTCTGGATATTTATTTACACTATCACTAATTGCAATAATATTAAATATATTTTAGACAACCAAATTTACAAGAGTACACACCTGAGAGTCGAAATCTCATCAAAGGAAGTGGTACCAAGAATCTAGGTAATGTATATCGTAACATAGAATTTCGATGATTTGAGAAAATAATAACTCCTTTATCTAATTGAAATAATATAAAATTTTGATGATTTGAGAACATATTAACTCCTATTTCTGACTGTATAAAGATACTATTTATTGTTTGTTGCTGTCGCTTTGAGAGTAATCGATTTTCCTCTCATCCACAAAACATTGGTGGTGATGAGTGTCTGGGTGGTCTAATGCATTCGCTTTAAACCTCAAGGCCAGTCTTCTGTTCAAGTGTTTTTGTTTTGATCCACATGGAAGAGGGTTGCCTGCATAACCACTGTATTTTCTTGGTTTCCTCCTATTTGCTAAATATCCCTATGAAGAAGCAAATTATTGAAATTAAAATATACCATTTAAGTGTAAGTCTAAAAATTTACAAGATGTTTTAAATTTTAACCCACATTTTTCTCCCACAAAAATAAATATCCTAATGGTAGTCTGATCAAAGTATTACGTTTTGAATGATATATTAAATCCCATGATAAAATATCATATTGATTATAGCAACAAATGAATAATGTTTATATTATGTTTATAATTATAGATAGGAACTACCGATTGTTAAAACGAGGAAAGATAGCCATTGCTTCACAGCTATGTTTATTACCTAAAACTTCCCATGATCCTAATTCATTTGTTGTTGATGTGGGTGTTGTAACTGTAAGTATAATGTGAACAATAAATATTGGACGGGCATACACCAAACAGTGTGCTATGAAGGAAATTTTGAAGACGAAATCGAGCACCCACATCCAGGCCTTGGAGCCACCGTCTTACCCGCTTAGCCACTATAACCCCCTGTTTCTAATCTATGGGTGATACCAGTTGGTTTGCATAGGACGAAAATAATCATGTCCACCTTTGACAATAGCCATTGACAATTGGAATTTAAAGAAGAATAGGCAGGAAGTTCTTCTCTTATAATGTATGTGTATGACTTTCGAGGAGAAACCTCCACTGTTTGCAATTGTACTTTAAATGCTTGTGAACACAATACAGCTCATAGTTTTCTTTTCATGGTCGGGTGAGGATTGGTCATTTAGTCATCAGAAAAGTTCAATTAATATTCGTAGTTCGTCTGACAAATCCCTATCCTTGGTGTATAATTATTATTGAGTTACTTGTATTTTTATTTTAGCCCAATATGATGTCCTTCTCTCTCATTGGTGTATTTAAAGAATGTAAGTATTGTCAAACTACATTTTTATACGCCCACATGGAAATGTGGACGTATATTGCCGTCACCCCAGTCTGTCGATCCGTTCGTCCATCGTCCACAATTTCTTGTGAATGCACTAGAGGTTAAAGTTGATATCCGATTGACTTTAAATTTATACACAATTTCCGATAATTACTGCCAGAGTTATGGCCCTTGATCGCTGTAAAGGCCAAAGTTAATATTCGATTGAGTTTAAATTTATACACAGTGTTTAAGGTCATGAGACGAAGACGCCTATTGATTTTTAGCAATTTCCGATAATTACTGCCAGAGTTATGACCCTTGATCACTTAAAAAAATCTTGTGGACGCTGTACAGGCCAAAGTTATTATCCGATTGACTTTAAATTTATACACAGTGTTTTAGGTCATAAGACGAAGAAGCCCAATGATTTTCGGGGATTTTCTATAATTACTGCCAGAGTTATGGCCCTTGATCACTTTGAAAAATTTGTGGGTGGTCTAGAGGCCAAAGTTAATAACCGATTGACTTTAAATTTATACAGTGTTTAAGGTCATGAGAGGTAGAATCCTATTGATTTTCAGAGATTTCAGATAATTACTGCCAGAGTTATGGCCAGTGATCACTTCAAAAAATTTTGTGGACGCTCTAGAGGCCAAAGTTGATATCCAATTGACTTAAAATTGATACACAGTGTTAAAGGTCATGAGGCAGAGAAGCCTATTGATTTTCAACGATTTCCCATAATTACTGCCAAAGTTACCTCATTTGATCACTTTGAAAAATCTTGTGATGCTTTAGGGGCCAAACTTATTATCTGATTGCCTTCAAAGTGATACACAGAGTTTAAGGCCTTGAGAAGAACAAGTATATTAATTTTCAATGAATTTTGATAACTGAACAGCTAAATACATAATATTAAACGTTTTGTATACCATACTATATGTTAGCATGGGCCAGAACTTTATAAAAACAAAACAAATTCTAATAATTTTCTGAGTGGTTACTCTTAATCAGATTTTTAAGTGTAATATAAATGTTTCATTATCGAAAAAAGTAAAAATATGCGACAACTCTTGTTGACTGCCCAGATGATTTAGCTGCTGTGGGCGTATGTTTCGTTGCCTGGCAACCTATCTTATTATTTCTGTTTGGTAAATTCTGTAATTAAATAATAACAAGTTTAAATAGTTTAACTAATGTATATTTTCTTTGTTCAAACATTATTATTTGCCAGGTTAATTAATATACTATTAAAAAAAAGTAGGGGATATTTGATTTTGGGGGCATAATACTAAAATATGCAAATGACTACGAAAAAAGTCACTATAGAACCTAACAGAAGAAACATTTCCAGTTACATGTGACGCCCAAACGCACCAATAGCTACCGCATGGAATGCAGGTGATGCTTGGGATCATCATGGGGGTCCAACCCAAGATTTGCACGACTCTGACTTTGAATGTTACAGTCATTGTGGCATTGAATTCCAGGGTGGAAACATCAGTTTAATTGTTTTAGTGACCAGAAAACAAATTTTGATATGCGTCGGCTTACCCAAAATGAAAGGTTACGTGCCCTTGGCATGCTACAGATCGGCACAACACAGGCGGTTGTGGCGCGGACGATGAATGTTTCTCAGTCTGTCATAAGCAGGCTATGGTCCAGATACCGTGATACAATCTGTACAGGACAGACCACGCTCAGGTCGACCAAGGGCGACAACTCAAGCCCAGGATCGATTTATCCGTACCTTGGCCTGAGAAATCGTGTCATCACAGCAAATCAGATCAGCGCTCGTCTTCAAACAGACACTGGTGTGAGAGTGAGTGGCCAGACGATTCGGAATCGACTGCATAGGGGTCACCTTCGCGCCCGACGTCCTCGCGTGATCCCTTGTTTGAGAGATCATCACATTCAGGCAAGACATCGTTGGTGTAGGGATCGTCAGCACTGGGATAATTGACGCTGGAGCAATGTGATGTTTTCAGATGAGTCAAGGTTCACTGTTCATTTTTTGGACAGACGTAGGAGGGTGTGGCGTCGTCGAAACGAGCACTTCCAAGACGTTAACGTCATCAGACATGATCGATTTGGGGGTGATTCTTTTATGGTGTGGGAAGGCATCACTGTTGTTGGAAGAACGGCTTTACATGTTGTTGCAGGGCGTGTTACAGGCCAGTACTACAGGGATAACATCTTGACAGTCCATGTTGTGCCGTTCGCACGACGTCATGGCCGCCGTTTCATCTTCCAGGATGACAACGCAAGATGTCACATGGCCAGGATCGTTACAGGTTACCTCCAACAACAGAACATCACCACATTACCTTGGCCAGCACTGAGTCCCGACCTCTCCCCCATCGAGCATGTCTGGGACATGCTTGGACAGAGGTTACGTCAACGTCAACAACGTCCTGCCAATGTCCAAGAACTTGCTGCTGCGTTGCAACAGGACAATCTGGACCAAAATGACCTTAGACATCTCATTAGGAGTATGCCACGTCGGATCAATGCTTGTTTGGCAAACAGAGGAGGATTTACCCGTTACTGACTTTGTTGTGATGCTGTGGTAACTTTGCTGTTTGACCCCGGGTATCATTTTACCTTTATTTTTTATAATAGCTGACAGTAAAACAGATAAACCACCTATTCGAGCTTTCTCACGACATTTTGTAGCTGTTCCCAGTGGACAAGGGTAAATATTGATTATAAAATTATAACTTTGGTTTATTATTAAACATGACTGCTGATTTAATGCATTACATTAACTTCAAGTAATAATTTATTTGCCATGACGAAAATAAAATTCATATTGTAAATTTCGAACAACCTTCTTGAGGTGCATTTTGTATGTTCTATAGCAAGACTTTAATATATTGATACTGTACTAGGATGTGGTAACTTGATTTGATATTTTCCGCAGGTTAATCTTATAGGTTTTTGTTTTTCGTGTAGTGCGGTCCTCCTGCACTTACTATTTAAATACAGATGCACTATCCCATGCATTTCAACAAAATCGTCAACACAAGTTCAATATTTCCTCCAACAAGTATAATTAATGCACGATTGACACAGTGTCAGTACCATTATTCAATTAAATAATTGTTACGCCTACATCAAAGTATGACGTTGCATCTGTATTTTTATGATAGTTAAATTCTGTGAAAGTTTATCCAAGTGTGTGTGAAATAGCTTTATTTAACGTCAGCTTCCACTGAGACGATATATCGCAGACAATCACATGTTATATATATATACATATTAAAAATATCCAAATAACTGTCATCATTATTTATCTTTTGTTAGAATATTTTTTTTTCACGTCTATTTTTATTTGCAGTATTTTAATAACTAATGATACACTGACAATTACAAATGCATCACCTCAACAAGTTCAGGTCAGTAGAAATAAATCATTCTATTCCATATTTATATACTGAGCGCCATAGAAAACACATCACTTAGTTTTTCGTATAACAAAATGATCCTGTAAACATATCTTATTTATTTTGCTTCTTATTGTGAACAATATTCAAATGGGAACACATCAATAACAACACATTTGTACACTTACGGATGTGTAATCTGTAATCAACGGTATTGTTCACAAAAAGACACAAAATAAATAAAATATGTTTACAGGATCATTTTGTTATACAAAAAACTAAGTGATGCGTTTTCTATGGCGTTCACTATATTTATGAAAGTATGGGCACTGGCTCACTGACCAGGAGGTCCGGGGTTTGATCCAATGTTATTGGAAAAAGTTTCCAAGGATTTCCCGTAGCCAGTAGTGCAGGACAAAGGGCCTGGTAATGAAACGTGTAGTCATTTGGATGGGATTAAAAACTGGGCCCTGTTTCACGAAATTTTAACTTAAGATAAAATCCAATTTTAGTAGATACTTCGATTTTGATTGGCTAAGCACTAAAATCAATCTAATATTATCCAACCAAATTACTAAAATTGGGATCTTATCTTAGTTAAAATTTCGTGAAATAGGCCCCAGGTCCTGTGTATTTGTTGACTTACACATTAAAGAACCTGTGATAATTGGACTTTGATGTGACATTGATTTGGAATGTATTTTAATTGATAGGTTGCTTTCAAAAACACAGGACCTACCCCATCTTCTAGTCCTGTATCAAGTAACCCACCAGCATTACAAAATAATATGTCTATTACTGAAGCACCATCAACTAGTGGTGGTCTTACTCCAACACAACAACAGATGTTACAACAGTTTGCTACTGTATCTAAAATGAATTTAGAATGGTCAGCAAAGTAAGTATTTATTTATTGTTTACTTCTCTTGAGTTCAAAACTAGTAAATGAGGTTCAAAATTAATCAGAAGACAACATAATTTAGTAAAATGACTCACTGTTACAGAAATCTTTAAAATGCTTAGCTATAATACTATAAGTATGAGAGTTATATACTTAAAACAGACATTCATGATAAAGTTCTTGCTTTAGCCCATAGTTGAAGGGTTTGAGTAAAAATGCAGTTCAGAAAGGGAAAAACTTTTTGTTCCTGCAGGCTACATGCATATTATGTTTTACAGTCATTAGCATATTAATGTGATATAATTTTCAAGTTCAATACATCGATTCAAAATAAGTTGTATTGTTGTCCCCCAACTTTCTAAGAAAGCAGGTGACATTAAAATGGTTCTTTCGGCCTGGTCTGTCCGGCCCAAGAATTTCCTCTTCTAATTGAGGTAGAATGTTCAAAATTGGTGTAGTTGTCTATTAGGTGAATGCTTTAACAGAGTACGATGATTAGCCTTTCGCACTTAGGCTAAGTAGAGATAAGATGTTTAGAACATAACTTTTATCATTACCTTGACCAAGTGGATGAGAATTTTCTGCTTAAAGGACAATATTGGTGCCAGTCATTATCACATATGTGATAGAACTGATTAAACACTTTCCAAATATAATATTAACACAGAGATCATCGCTACCATAGAGGAGTAATAAAGGATTCATGAATCGGAAGTGACGAACGCCAAAGGAAAACACGAGTTATCTCTCTATGTGAATGACTGGAGTGACGAGTGATGACTGATAAATGGCCGAATTTCTGCTCACTAATAATTCCTTTGAAGACAAAAAGTTGTTATATGGGACTGCAAGAGGTTATCTGACGATACAATAAACTAATTAAATGTCATAAGATAAGAGAACACGGGAAAAATAGAAATACTCCGTACAGCCCCTTGTTTTTATTCATTCTACAGGGGAGACCGGGGCACATTGAACCACTTTGTTCACATACATGTTTTTCCTCATTTCATATCAAATGTTTTTATTAGAAGATCTCTTTATTTCATGATCAAAATTTAAAAAAAATCAATATGCCCTCTTATATGGATCAAACCCCGGTTTATCTGGATTGTATAGATTAGACATTATATATGAACTTTAGTACAATAATTTCCTAGGCTAAGAAGTTAACATGTATGGAAAATTTCTCTTTTAAGCGCTTTTTTGAAAAATTCAATGCCTAAGAAAATAATTGACAGCATGTGGCTTATTGATAGAGAAATGGGTCTAAGAAGTAATCTCACTTCTGTATAGTGTTGGGTTGTATAGTATTATTTATAAAGGATATATCCATGGTGGTTCAATGTGCCCCGGTCTCCCCTACCTTATAAAAACATGGTAATGCACGGACTTTTAATCTGTTTTTCTTTCTTGTTCTCTTATCTAATGGCAGTCAATTCTTTTTATGAATTGTAAGATATTCTCTCACAGTGTCACACAGCAACTTAGGTCTTCGGGGGAATTATTAGTGAGCAGATATTCGCCCATGTATCTGTTATCACTAGTCATTTCAGTTAGTTATATAGAGGAATAACTCGTGTTTTCCTTTGGCGTTTGTCACTTCCGATTCATGAATCCTTTATTACTCCTCTATGGTAGCGATGATCTCTGTGTTAATATTATATTTGGACAGTGTTTAATCAGTTCTATCATATATGTGATAATGACTGGCACCAATATTGTCCTTTAAGCTTAGTAAATGTACATGGTCATTAAGTGAATGACTTGACTGAGTTTAATGATAAATATTTCCTGCTAAAACTAATCAGTTTCAATGGTCAGTGCTGTGGATAAGATAACTTTGATTCTAACTGATGAATGTAAGTGTATAGTTTCACTACCAGGTACTTCAAAACTTTAACTGATTTTGATCATGAACATTTTATGCTTAGATTAAGCATAGATAATCAGTTTGATTACTTGATACTTTTGAAAAAGGTAAAAGTGCAATTAATTAATGTGTCATGTATTTATTTTGGGATTTCGGCAATGGACACCAGCCTCACTGTTGGCTTATTTTTTTTTTGTAGGTGTCTGCAAGAAAATGGATGGAATTATGAAAAAGCTGGATTAATTTTTATTGAATTAAATGTAAGTTTAGAACTATTTTTATAGTAGTACATCAAGCTTCTCAATTCAAATTTTGTCCCCTGGTCTATTTTGTTTAATTTAGATTTGAAATGTTGATTTTAAAATTTAAAGAATTTAAGTGCCTAATTTTGTAGTAAGGAGTAACGACCTTCATTCACAATTTATTTTCTATTTCAGAAAGCTGGTAAAATACCACCTGCAGCATTTATAAAATAATAAATTCAGACAGATTATCTATTTTTTTTAATAAAGATTTTATGTGCAAAAAAAAAAAATACAAAAAGAGGGCATTTTTTAACCTTGGATAATTTGTATGTGTTAATGTCTGGTATGAGGAAATAACTAATATTTTAAAGACTGCTGCTACAGTTATTTATGGTGGAACTGTCATCAATTCATGTATTCTGTTGTTAATTGAGTTATCTTTTGCGTTATATTTTTTCTGTTTAGAAACTAAAAATTCACGTAAACTTGTATAAAAAACCCACTGGTTTCTATTTAGTAAGTTGTAAATGATTGTACATATTTGTATCATGAAATGATCACCACATTTTAGTAATAGTTTTATAAAAAGGGATATGATCAAAAATTAAAATCATGTCTTAATCATCAAAAGTAATATGATTACAAAATAATTAAATTTTTTTTTCAAAGTGCGAAGTTAAATTCTATAGTTATTGTACATACATTAAATATTCGCACTGATTACAAATTTCAATTTTTATTTTATACAAGTCAAACAAAATGTTGGATAATGAAAATTGTTATGAAATCATACAGTAATACTTTTTAATGAAATAATCTTGTTAAGTTCATTAAATTTGTTACAAATGCAAAAGAATGTAGATGTTATCTGATTTAAAATTTCTAAAAGAGATTGTGAAACACAATTTAATACATCGTCTGTTTGTTGAGTGGGTCTGGCAAAAAAGTGTAGAGCAATGGATGAATCCTTATGTTGGTGGGCTATAAACATGGCATTTCTCTCTTGAAAAGTATCAAATAATGGTATTAAGTACTGTATTTATTACTAGGTTTAATCTCTTCCGCCAATTTGTTTTACATAGCCTTATTATCCAGGTTTCCATGCCAGTAATTTTACTTAGGATGAAGATAATGAGGGGCTTACCTCCTTTTCATCAATCTTTTTTATTTTACTGATAGCTTGTTACCAGTCCTTCACCACCTGGTTAAATAAACCTGAATCAAGGAAATGTGTCTAATATCCCTAGTATTGTGTTAATGTTAAAGTATCTCAGCTATCAATATTCTCAAATGATGATGATATATTGTAACTGGATGAATTTACAGGTGGAAAAAGTGGATCAATGGCAGTTGCTACCAAACTCTCAATGAGATTGGGAAGCAATTTTCTGAAATAGAAAAATGCAGATGTGAAAATATAAAAATTACAAATGTCATTCATAAAGTAAAACTGTTTGCATGGATGTGATTTCAACTAAAGAAGAAACAGCTATTATATCTTTACAAATTAACACACCAACTGTTGTCTGTCTGTTCCGGGTTGGCAGCTACACAAGGGCTCCCCGCCCCCGCCCCGGAGGCTGAAATTTGGTGTATAGGAGTAGCTCAGACTGGGGAGTAACATAGGCCTCTGTCTGGTGGTGTTGGCCTATCTTTGTCAGAGTTGTAGGTACAACCTGTGCAGTGCCAGGTCATCTGCTGGTAGTTCATATTAAAAGAAACAGTTCGAAGTCTATTATGACTTTTTTAGATAAAATTAATGGATAAAATTAATAAATTCAAACATACATGTCAAGCATGTTTTGGAATGTAGGTGTGTAGAGATTATACAAGAATTAAATTATAACTTTTAAAAGAAAAAAAAAATTAAGAGCAAATTAACAGAATAGCTGTCTTACTGTGCACAAGCTGGTGCACCATTTATTTCTAATAGCCAAACCTTGAAATTTTCATCTAATATAAAATCAAAACCAAATAGTTGAAAACTGCTGTAATTGAGGTAGGTTGTATCAATTCTCTGTTGAAAAATTAAATCATTTATTAGCTAAACAATAACATTACATGTAAATCGTACATTCGATTCGGGAAGAAAACATTGCAGTGCTTTACATTATCAATGTAGACCCATCTTTTCATGTCACATTTACTGTTTTTGAACTAACATTGTGTGGGGTAGTGGTCAAATGGTCTAAAGTGCACTTCAGATCATAAGGTCTTTCTCTACTAAAGTGGCATGGACAAGTAAATAACTGAAATTTTGCCATTTTAATTCCAAGTGGATGTTAAACCCCAAGACTGTTCTGACACAAGAATTCCAACACAAGGACTTGTTCATTTGAATATCCCCAATGTTATTTGTCTTTATGAAATGCACTCATGTCATGATGCTTCACACTGCAAATCACTGTTGGGTCAGAAAGAGTAAGAATTTGAATAAATAACATAATTTACCTCTTTTATGACCTTAAAACAAGTTACTATAATATCTTTAATCTGTGGTAAAATACTATGTTCAAAACATTCTTTTCCACAACTTGTTAAATATCTGAAAATAACAGTTTAACACATACTGTCTGAGTTTAACATTCAATGTAAAATATGAAACCTACAATATCTTACTTTCAAAGGCATCTTTAAAAAAAAACAACTTAAATGTAATCACGCCAATATTTGCATTCAAATAGTTTTTCAAGACTATACGCACCAACTTTTTGGCATTACATTAGTTATTCAGTGTTGGTTCAAACTAACATTAAGTAATAAATCAACAAAGGAAATTATATTGATTAGAATGGTTCACAAATTCACAAAAAAAAGTTGATTATTAGTCTCTTATTCGTGAAACCTGAGGGGACAACAGGTCGTCTCTTCAGTAACTAAAGATGTAGCCGAGTTACAGATCAAATTCACATTTCGTGAGATTCCATTAATATTTGACTGACAGACAGCCTTAATATACCATTCATTTAGAAAACATTATATATTTACTCATTAAATTGATCATAGAACATTTCATTTCCATCTTCATACATTCCAAAGTTAGGTGAGCGCTGTTTCTGTAGACAATGATTTGTAAGATGAGATGTTAGATCAGTAAGATTGTTGGGGTTATAAGGTTCTGATGATGTTCGTAAAACACCATCTTTAAAAAGATATATTGAACACATGGAATCCACTAATATCCAACATCTGAAATACATGTAAAACTATGGACATATAAATTGAAAACAGAAATACTGATGTGAAAATTCATATATCTTTCTTTATATTTAATAAATAAAAGTAGGGAAATGTCTCAACAACAAATAAAGTGAAAGATCTTTATTGTTATTTAAAATATAGGGTTGGACCTAAATAAAAGAAATTGCAGACAAATGGAACTGAGCTCCTATTATATGGCCTTGTGACCCTTTAAGAAGATCCAACCTCTTGGGTTTTCTCCGGTTTCTTCCCACTGCTAAAGACCCCTACGTGATGCAAATTATTGAAATAATTAGTCCCGAAATGGCCCAGTTTGTGTCAAGTGGACTCTCCCCCTTAAAGAAGATCGAAAAACCTTTCTATAAGGCATACTTTCAAAATAGTATAATAAAGTCATTTTGCTATGCTCTAGTTGTGTCAGTTGACATCAACATCAGTGTTATAAGGCCATACAAAATAAATGTCTTGTTTCTCGGGCAATTGGCACCTGAAAATGTAGGGGGAGAGGGCGGCATCTTTTTTTTTTATTTCAATGTTGGCTACCCGACGGAGCAAAATAAAATTTGGTTATTGTTGAAAATTGTATGGGCGTGCGGGCGCTTCTTTTTTTTAATTTTTTTATTTATTACTTGACCTTCGGCCCATTAGACCAGATCACCACGACTGCATGTGCATTGTTTTAAGAATCAAAGTATGGGCGGCATGGCCATGGGTAGTTCAGCTCTGAACGTCGGTCTCATTACACTCACCCTGAACGTTCAGGGACTGGCCCATTCAATCAATGTCGAAAATAATTTGACCCCCAATTTTACTGGGCAACTTTTCACTGCTAAATGATGGGTGTCACTCCGGGTGGACGCGTGTACAGTGTAAAGGAACATCTCAGTGAGAAAATAAGACCTTGTTCATTTCGCTAGAGTCAGTGTGAGCATCACAACACGCTGTGTCATGGTGGCGAAAGGGTAGTTTGATAGGAGGGGACGTATTTTAAACAGCGTGTTGTTTCGCTCATACTGAGTCTAGCGAGGTAAGCAAGGTCTTATTTTGTCACTAAGATGTTCCTTTACATTGTACAGACATCCACACGGATTGACACTCCGATGTTTCGCAGTGAAAAGTTGCCCAGTAAAATTGACTGGGGTTCAAATTATTTTCGACATTGATTGAATAGGCCAGTCCCTGAACGGTCAGGGTGAGTGTAATGAGAACGACGTTCAAGAGCTGAACTAGGCCATGGGTATCACGTCAGTAACCGTCAGTGGACTTTTCACGTCAGTAACCGTGGTGGACTTTTCAACCTCAATAACTGTCCACGGTGAAACGAAAAGACCTCCTTCCTCGACTTGGACGGAAGACGTGGCGATCAAAAAGTGGCTCGTTTTACTAAAAATTACACGTACACATTGTCGAGTTGAAAGTCATCGCTGTTGTTGACTTGAGTGAGAGGCAGTGTTGCCACGCTGGCTCTCTGTTTCCACCCTACGGCTGTGTCGTTTTTAACCTACAAAAACCTACGCTTGGATTCAACCATTAACCTCTATGTACCATGTGAAATTAAGGTTAACAAACTTACAGGCATGTGAAAAGGGCGTTTCTGTCTCTCTCTCACTCCTCTCCCTCGACTCTTGAGTAATAGCTGCCATGGCGAATTGTCACAATTTCTTGACTTTTCAGTACCCCCCCCCCCCCCCCCCCCCCCCCGCCCTTAACCTGTCATTAACATTAACAAGCTTAGCCTACTTTTCACAAATTATCTGGCAACACAACCTGTGCACCCAGATCGTAATGTCTCATTGGCCGTTGCTCTTTAAAATGATGCCAAATTATTTTACGATTTTGTTTGATTACATGAATAATATACGTCAACTTTAGTTTTCTCACCATTATTTTATGTTGTGCCCAATGCTGTGAAAAAATCCCTACGATAACCTACGGTTTGATGGTTTTACCCGTAGGTTTAACCTACAACCTACGAAATGGATTTTTACCCTACCGTAGGGTAAAAAACCTACGCGTGCCAACAGTAACACTGGGAGAGGGTGACTACGATTTCCGTTTAGCATGCGCAGGGACGACTTTATACTAACGCTTTCGTTACATTTCTGTAGGCACATGCGGCATATATTTTTTTTACTTGCGTATCTATGGCTGGGCGGGCGTTATTTTTTTATTTTTTTTCATGAAGCTTAATAAAAAGATTGCATGCGTAACTATTTTTTGGTGCGGGTGGTGCCCGAGAAACAACTTATTTTATTTGTGTTGCCTAATGAGGTCCTAGTGGAGTTCTGGGTTTGGTGTTTAGATTTTACAAAACCAGCCTTATTTAAAACCCAACTGATAATAACTTCAATTTGTGGGGTGACATCAGAGTTGATTCTTACCTTATATCAAATTTTCTTTGATGATTCAATAAAAAAGGGTTGTTGATATATTTTTGAATTATGTAAGCTTGTTTTTGATTATCAATATATTGTATTAATTCTTCTACATCATTTGATATCATTATATCATCTCCTGTAATATTACAACCAAAATTGAAAACACAATTTGTCAAGGCAGTGTTTGTTTTTTGTACCAACATAAATTCAAATTGTATACAAAATTTGACTTATATTCAGCAATCATGACACAAATAGAGTTCCTAAAAATTAATATGTGCAATCAATTAATGATAGTCATGGGAGCCAGTTATATCAAATTAGATATATAACAAGATGTGTAGAAGGTGTTGCGATAAGCAGTGCTGAATTAAGGCGGGTGGGGCTGACTGGGTTTGAGCCGAGAGCCCCAATGTAAAAGGCCTCCCCCCGCCCACAATTAGTTCTAAAAACATTGGTACCCTAAATAAAAATTTCATTTATTATGTTATAGGCCTATGTTTGTACCAAATCAATCTATCTACTGCATACTGACAAATCAATCAATCTACCGCAAACGCCTTTTCACTTCCAGTGAAATTTTCAGCCATGCAGGATGCCCTCAAAGCTTAATCTATTGCTTATCACATGGTCAATGATGATCACTTTGAAGTAACAAAACAGACCTAAATAACATAATTTAATAAGATTTTGCTAAGGAAGGTGCTCACTAGCAAAGTTAATCTCTCAGTAAACGAATGTCACTTTTCAGATTATGACACACCTTTTTGGAGGCCTTATTATAGAGCTTTGTTTGGCTACCTTTATTTTAGTCTCTATCATTCAGAAAAATATTCTATGAATTTTAGTCTGGATTTCGTTGTCAACATTTGAGAAAAATCGGTCATTGACTACATTCCCCGGTCTTTTACAACATCACAAACGTCTAAGGGAGGTAACTCGTCCTAAAACAAGATGACGAAGCCTGTGAAATAAATTTAAGAAAGCCATTTCAAATAATCCATTTGATTTGCATGCCAGTTTAATATCCATCTCTCTTAATTTTTTTTATTGTAAGATTTCTCGCTTCCTAGACCTTATCTATTTTTTTAAAATTTAATTCCAATTCGTTGTCAGGATTCAAGTTTGTTTATATTGATGCATGCAAGAATTATGGGATTTATTGCGGGAAGGGGTGCAACTCTTACTTGACTAGGCCAGAAGATACTGGATAATTAACAACATTAAAAACCAAACTCCCGTTTACGCATGGGCAATGGACTTTACGTCAAATATTGACAATGGTCCAAGACGTCGAAGACTAGGAGCTTCTGGGTGACTGAGACTACTTTTCTTTAGGCCTGAAATGTTATCCAAATTACATTAGACATTAATTTATCCAAACCATAATCAACTCTTCATGCCATCGCTAGCCTGCGATATTTACTAGATTAAAATTTGATCTGCTTAATGCTCATTGATGATGAAATTAAAAAATGGACAATCAAGACTATGTTTTTTTATTGTACCAACTTTAGTAATGATGACGAGGTTAGGCTTAAAATTCAATCGCTAAATTCTCAATTCATAGTGGATCAATTTCACTGAAATTTTAAGCAAATTCCCTTTACATTATCTAGTTTTTAACAGTTATAGTGAGAACTGCAAGCTCTTTATATAATCTCCCATAATGTATCTTTAACTTAATTTGTTTTAGCTTAATCAGTGCCTTAAGGAGAGGACTTACCTTTAGATCCTGCAGAACTTTTAGCAATCCATATATCATCTGATTGTATTAATTCTAACAGTTCTTTTCTCTCATCCTTTTGTTGTTTTCTAATCGGTTTAAAATTTTCACATCCATTAACTTCATCAACAGTTGAATGAATTATTTCTGTGGAATGTGCAGGAATTATAACATAGGATGGTGGTAGCCATGGAAATAAAGGTATATCTTGATTTACACAATACTTTTTCAGTTCCCTATAAAACAGATTTATACCATCTTCATGTTGTCAATGAAATATTTATATACATTAAAAAAATCGAACTAGCCCCCCAAAATATTTCACCAACAATAATGATTTCTTAGGAGTGTTCTTAGCCGGCCACATCCTTAGCCTCTCGAAAAAAATCCAAAGCCCCACGAAATTTTATGAGCTGGCTACAGTGTTGGGCCTTATATGTCCAATTCTCAACAGAAAAACATTCTATCTTGCATGAATATACAGATTCTGATGATGATTCACAGAAGATCAGCCAATTGTTCAGAAATTATGGCAGAAATATAGCCATATTTACTCGACATTTTTACAAATGCCTTGGAGTTGAATAAGTGTTCATTGGGATAAAAAAAAGAAATTTTAAGCTTTGTGCATGCTATGGAAATGTTAAGGTTTTAATTAAAATAAAGGATGGTCTGATGTATGATGTTTCCAATAACAAATAAAATTTTAATAATTAATTAACATGATTTTATTTGTTTTGTCTCAGAAATTAACTGTGTTATTTACATGTACCTAATCATTTGAGCTTTTTTACAAATAACTTCTGATCCACGATAGTAATTTACTAGTTGCCGTAATCCGGGCTTCTGACCTGCAAAAAATAATTACATGTCTGTATGGATTAAATACTGGGTGTTCCCAAAACATTTGGCTTACACACACTGTGATAAAAATACTTTAAATATATTAGACCTATCTGCATTGTCTATGCTCAAACATAGTCTCTAGGAATAAAACTCGACTGCATCCTGGTAAGGCTTGGCTATCAATTAATAAAATTTATTTTACAGATTGCTATAATCCCATGGATATAAACATGGGATACATTTTCAAATAGGAATCCTTCGACTAAAATTCAGACAGCGTGATCGTGTTGTAGGATACTGTTTTATTTCATTTGTCTTCATCATCGATGTTTCAAGAGATTATGTCCACTTCCATCAAGAGTGATAGTGTAGTCAAGTTATTTCATTTGATGAAGTCTCTGTGTTATATCTGGTAGGAGTGGCCTCAGTTTGAACTCAGAGCACTGGCAGATTGCAACAGCAGCAGGCCTACTCTATTAGCCATCAAGGATTTACATCATTGCCACTGATCGAATAATGACTATTCACCATATGGGACTGCAATATTGCCTTTATTAATTGATGAATGACTCCTAAATAAATAAACTAAACTAAATGTGAATCTTTTAATACTTGTTCAGGCAACTACAAACAATTCCAAGACTTGACCTTAATGATAAGCTAATTTTCTCTTTAACTAGAATAGTCTTTGTAGTAATTTTAAAATGCCTGTTGTAGAGCTGACTACTTTTAAGGTTTATATATGGAGTAGTTCAGCTCTGAACGTAGGTCTAATTACACTCGCCAGTACTGGCGAGACCTACGTTCTGAGCTGAACTATATATGGAGTGAACTCCAAGAAAAACTAATGTAAAAGTAAATAGAAAATGTTACTGTATGGATAAGCAATCAAGGAACTGGTCTAATAATTGTTTATATTCAACACGTCCTTACCACAACATAAATACCCTACATATTATCAACAATGTGCGAAGATTAAGTTTAGTGTACCTAATCTGGTATAGGGCAACTTATTTCTGTCCCCCATCATTAGATTAAAACGAATGGAATCACTTTGTAGTTTTCTCCATTGTCCTTTTCTATTTGTCAATAAATGTTGTTCTAATGCTGTGTAAACACTGCTGTTGGCATCTCTGCATATGAATGTATACTTTTCATTAGCCATTATTTAAATATTAAAACCCACTGTAAACATGTCAGATAATTGGATAAAGGAAGGGCGACTCTAAAGCATGGAGATCTTTGTTTACATTAGAAACTATCCAAGGGACACAACTGATGCTTAGTGGGAGACCACTACCGACTGTTTAACAATCTATAATTTTGTCTATTTAGAGTTGGCTGCTATACTAGGGTAGTACTGAGGCTGAAATTGGGTGTACCTGGAGTATCTCGGACAGGCTAGTAACATAGGCCTGCTTACTGCATCTGGAGTTAAAGGGACAACCCGTGCACGTGCCATGTCATCAGCTTGTATCTTATAAGCAAACAAACTATAAGCTTATCTGAGATTTTTTACATGTTTTTATTATTTTTGTTTATAGCAGAGCAGGCTCATTTACAAAGTCAAATGCCTACAAATAAAAAGCAAAAATATACAAATGACATGATGAAAAATACACAACGATGATGATATGATGACTGATGAAATCTACGACTAAAACATGATGTAAAGCTTTTTTGAATACATGCGTTATAATTGATACTATTTATTACTCTGTGGTACTATATTTGCTGGAAGCATATTCAATATAATGGTAAAACACTATGCTATTTCAAATTACTTCATTGTAAATATTTATCCTACATAAAATCATAGTCCAATATCTCTGATTCAATCACATCTACTTACTAGTGTACATCAGTAAACCAAAGATATTCAACACTACAACAATAGAAATATTACATGTTAAATTATCATTAAATATATATTACACCCATTTCCTATTTGTGACATGCTTTAGCTAAATGTGACACATGGGTTAAAACAAAATACAGCATAACTATTCAAACATCTTTAAATTGGTACATGATGTATGTATTTAACTTTTTAAAAAATTTTCAGAGATATTTCACATTCCAAACAGATATTTTCTTTATTCTTAACATCAATTAATGTTTCATCCTGAATATTGAGAAGGGGCCAGTCGGCATTTGTCTCATTTAGCCAGAGCATGTGACATTTTACTAGAAAGCATAATAATCATTTGTAGGCAAGTAGCATAATCATACTATTGTTGGTGAACTACAGTATTCGGATATTTTCTATTTTCCATTTATAACAAGCATAGTGCAACTGGTAGTGAACTTATTTTGATTCAAAAGTTCACATTCCAATGATCAAGCAACATAACAATGAAGTAAAGCTCATCTATTTACATCTAATAGTTCATCTACAAACAATGGGACAAACAAATATCAACCAAATTGCACGTAAAAATGAAAACAATAGAAGGATATAACAAAATACCCTAATATACCTCTTAAAATGTCAAAAAGCTAAAAAGAAAGAAAAAAAAAAAAACAACAAAAACAAACCACTTGACTATTAGGTAGTATACTTTTGTGAATAGCCCACTCACATCACCAAATATTTTCAATGGGAGTAATCAGTGGGTCCATTAAACAATGTTTGTCTACCGTGAGGCTTTAAATGTAATAATATAAATGTCTGTCAAAAAATGACGAACAAAGTAAAATTTGTAATACAGCGAAGAAAACATGGGTTAAAAATACTGATAAAAGAAAAGACTATATTAATGTCAGGCTGCTATCATTAATTATGAACAATTCAAAATCCAATTATAAAATAAAATACATTCATTTCTATATAAATAAAAATAATTCTATTGTGCAAACTATGGATCATCTTTGTGAGCATTTGATGTTAATATAATTGGAGGAGAAATATTGAAATCTAGAGTCATTCTATAATTTTACATATTAAACAAATAATATGAATTTATTGTCTATAAATTGAGAATAAAAGATCGATGGATCAGGATGTATTTAAAATCAAATAACTTTTAGAATTCAAGAGAGAGAGAGAGTAATTGGATTTAATGTCCACTAGACACAAACTAGGTCATTTTGGGACTAACATTAGTCTCTTATCATCCAAACAAATATTCTACGAATATTAGTCTGGATGGTTCCTCAAAATTTGACAGAAAGCCGGTCATTGTCTGGATTATCCAGTCTTTTAAGTTACCACATACTGAATCTATCAAAACATCTCGCTTGTCAACAATGACACTCTCTAAAATTTTGTTTTAAAGGTTTTAATTGAAATGGTAATTTTCTCTCGTCATGAATCAAACGTATGACTTCTCACAATCTCCTTAATCGCGATTCATGCTGTTGTATCGTCTCTATTTTGTTTCTTATAATAGATGTGCCATGTGAATTGTGGGATATATTTTATCCTCGCTTTATAGAATCTATCAAAATCGGCCCGGCTTCATAATATCTATCACTTACCGAGACTTTAGCCAAAAGGTTTCATTGCTCATGCGTAACCGGGAGTTTTGTTTTTTATGTGGTAGATTATCCAGTAATTTTCATCAATAATTGAGAACCGACCCAAACCCTCCGTGTGTTGAAGACTAGGGGGTTCTGGGTGACCGAAACTAGACTAACATATGATTTAATTTTATTTCAATAATTCGCTTGTGCGTATGGGTCTTTAGCAGTGGGAGGAAACCGGAGTACCCAGAGAAAACCCACAAGGTTGGATTTAGAATTTAAATCATTGCTATAAATTCTACAAATCCCATATATTATTCAATGCTATGTTACAGTTCATTTCAAATAAATTGACATTTACATATATATAATATCAATGAATATAATTATGAGTAACAATAAATATGCAATTATATTGTACATAAGTTTTGATGAAAAAATAATCCTTAACTTGGTTAACAATGTAGACAAAAATAATATATTGGAGACCTGTTACACATTAAAACTTTTAGTTCTTAATCTATGAATGAATTTACATCAGATGTATTTTAATGTAGTGAATTTTTTTTCTGATTTAATTTTTTTAAAAAATCATAATATTTGATTAATGAAAACTTAACAATCAACTTTGACCCTGAAACTAAAACAATGTATGTTTTTAATAAACATATGGGATGATTTTATAAGGCACACGTTGACAATATCTAGTCCAAGAAGCACCATATTTCTTTCGACAAATAACATCATCACGCATTCCACGATGAATCAGGAGTACTAGGAAGTAGATAGGGTAGAAATATGGAAGAACATGATGGAATCCTGAAAATAAAAAAAATATTCTATACTTTTGATTCAACAATCTTTGGATTAATTCACAATAAGTGGTGTGGTGGTCCTTTGGGACTACATGTATATGTTAACTTATTAATGTCATTCAGTGCGAAAGTTCTTAAAGTGTGAATCTGTTTGGAATTCATGGGCTTTTCTTGTGCGTAATTTTTGCTGTTATCAAACACAATCTTGAAAAGCTCAATTATCTTAATAACATTTCTACTTGTGGAATGTATTGCAACCAGTTCTAGTCAATTATGTTTAATATCTGTGAAGTCTTCCTTAATTCGTTTTGAAAAGACAAGTTTACTTTCGTATTGTTTCTGACAAAGAGAGGATGTGAAACAGTGAGGTATGAGTACTTTGCCAATTAAAACCATTACGGCAGGAAAATCTCTTTAGGAATCTGGGAGGACTATTCACCACGCAACAGTTTTTTAATTACTTAAATAAAAAAAAACCAAAACAATTATGTATTCCAATGTTTTACTTACCACAGCACATGGACCAGGCTGTTGCCATGATTAAATCACCTAGATAATTAGGTTTACGACAGAGTCCCCACCATCCAGATACCAGTAATCGTCGTCCTGTAGATGTTGGGATTGTCTCTAGATCTGTAAAATAATGTTAATACACATGACTGTTGTTTAAAGATCATAAATTATGATTGTATGCTATTTTAATCAAATTCTTGCTCATTGTACACACGTTTCTATTAGAAGGATGTTATGATATCAAGAATCCACTACATGACAAAGTAAATATGTAGTAAAGTAGAAGAAAATATTCTTAAGAGCCACAAACATCCGAGTCATTTTTCTAATTATCTACATGTCGGTAATGATTAAAATTCTTACGAGCAAGAGCTGGATTATGTGGATCTTTTCGGTAGGCATCTTTCTGTGAGTTAGATCCTCGGAAAATGTAGTAACCAATAACTGAAACAAATAAATACATATATAAAAGTAGATCTTTAGCATATTACATGACTGTTCACTAAAAATTAAATAAACAATACCCCCTCTTCGCTTTAATTTTTAATAAGCAAGTTTTGAAAAACCCAATAGATCATCTAAGAACTGAATGTTAATGACTGAAATAATACAGATGTCTAATGCCAAGAAAATCATGTTTAATGGCAGATAAACTCCAATTCCTACAGCAATGTCATTGAGTTTATGTATAAAGGAAGATCTATTGCACTTTAAATATTCTATGTACTTACCATTAAGAACACCAATAGCTGCTAAACAATACCAGTACATGTTGTTTTGAGGGTTTTCTAATAAGAATCGTGTTTGTAGATTGTAACAGAATGGTACCCAAACTAGATCTCCAAATGCCAACATAAAACCAAAACCATCATGTACTATATCCATTGTTGTCAAAATAGCCTCCTAAAGTTAAACAAAAATAATAATCTTTACTAATGAGTTCAAATTTTCAGTATATTTCAGAACAATACCTACATGTAGAGAATGACAGTTTTGAAAATTATAATGTAACATGAAAACTGTTTCTCACCTCAGCAAACAGAGCATCAGCAACATAGAAAATCTGGAAAGCAGCAGCCAGTGTTAGAGCTGGTGGAAATTCTTTGTTGTTTTCTAGATAAGCCTTATATACAAAGATCAAATTAAACATAACCCATCCAATCAGACCAGGTCTCAATTCACAGAAAAACTTCAAATCAAATGTGCCAATTCTAGGATTTAACTCATGACCCATAAAGAAATCATAGATGTGATTTCCTGAAATAAAATAATACAACAATATTCAAATTACATTTTACACAAAACTTTATGCTGGACTTGTAACACATTTATACATGTACTTGTGTCATTGATTGTGGAATACTGGTACGTGAATCTTTTGAGCCATACACAGATTATTTGTTAATTGTAATTATCAATGTTTAACACATATAATTTTACCTAGAGTGCATAGCTTTATTTTTTTAAACCTTAAAATGATGAAAATGGCTTAGACAAGCACATATCAATGTAATTATTTGGATTTCTTAAATGATCGACATGTATATCATATAACATTATCAGGGACATTATAAAGTGACAATGTAGTCACAAAAGACCAACAAGATTATGGATATGTTAACAGTTGTAGACAGAGTCATAGAGAACCCTCAGTAACTGATTTTAAAATGTTTTTTTTAACTTAAATACTAGACATCAGGATGCTATATTTTCACAGTAAGATAATAATGGACCAATAGTATGGTATGGATAATATTGAGTTAGAGCTATATACTGTTTAATATTTTTAAAATGCCTGTCCTCTTGTCACTGGAATTATTATGTTTGGTGCAGTTCTTAATGCACCAATACCATAGATGATCATACATCTTTGTATGAAAGCTGGTCAAATAATCGCCGTCCCTGGCATTCTGTGTTATTATCAATAATGTAAATGCATTACCTGTATTTCCTCCTGGCGCTAGTTTATTTTTTGGTACAACTAAGGACTTGGCGTACAAAGCAATACTAAGTAACACACTAAAAAGAGTAGCAGCTGTCATAATCTGGAAAAATTTGGCATGAACAATGTCCAAAGGCAGCTTGTAATATACACCTAATCCAAATGCTGCTATGCTTACAATCAGGGCAAAGAAACCTGAAAAGAAAATTCAGACATTAAAATAAGTTTCTCCAGCAAGTAATTAAAGTTCCAATTTCATATTTTCTAAGAAAGTCAAATATAATTATTTCTATGTCTTTTGCTCAAAAGGTTGTCAACTCACTTTTATACGATCATGGGCAAAATTTTTTGGGCATTAAAAAGGCTGACACAGGCTAATTGAGAAAATAGTAACTCAATTACCTCCCTTGTTTTCCCATACCTCTCCATGGACGGCCATCTTCAAATGTTTGAATTTGAAGTTGAAACTGATATTTTTGCCAATTTCTCAACTGGCAATATTGAATTATAGGATTAATAGGCTTATTTTTTAACAAGTTAGGACTGTTTATAGGTTCAACCTATTTTAGGGCTTTATGTAATAGTTATTAGCACACTTTCCGAGGTGTATCGGTGAATATCAGGACAGTTTTGGTCGGGGGCTCAGCCGAGACGGAGCCGAGGCGGCCCACGACCAAAACTGTCCTGATATTCACCGATACACCGAGGAAAGGTGCTAATAAGTTACTTACATCACATTTCTATCGAGTATTGTGAAGCAAAATGTGAAAAATAGTATTTATTATCGAGTCGTTTCAACCGAAAAGTGACAAATAATTTCAGCTCTTTTATTTATCCCTTTCTGTGCCTCACGTTACATTTCATGGTAGTATTTACACGTGCGTCTTGTTGTGAAACCCCGAGCGTGAAACAGCCACGTGTTTGTTTAGACCACATCGTCAAAACAATTTGTCTATGGCGTAGAGGACTGCGATGATATTAAATGTAGTGTAAAGGAAATTCGAAACGTGGGTCGTTCCTGGTGAAAGTATGCATCGGCGCATAGTTCGTCCGTTGAAATTTAATTGTAATGCAATTTATAACTTTCTAGGCGTTTTTTTTATATCCTGCTTATTTTCAAGGCTTGTGAAGTGTCTAGCAAGAGAATCACAATTAGTTAAAATAATTATTCAATATTCTCATTTATATGTTTTGCATAATAAATCAAACCAAATTATGGAATAGATGCCAATTGATATGTGTAATAATTGTTTTTTGTAATATGTTGTTATGTTGATTTTATGTCATTGCATATATTTTTGCACTGCCATGTTGTTCCTACCGGTTTGTTTTGTTACTATGATTTTGATTAGTTGTCTCATGTACCCTAGCCTAGTGCAGTATGAAACAAGTAGTTATCATTGCGATCTGGGTCGGACTAAACGTCCGCTTCGTATTGCTTGATAAGTTTCTTGATAAGTTTCTTAAACGGTGAGAAAGTATGAAAGTATCCGTGTATCAGAAATGAACAGTACTCTTTTTAAAAAGTGTACTGTTCATTTCTGATGCACGGCTACTTTTATGCATGTATTGGAAATGAACAGGACAGTTTCATCAAAGGTTGCCATTGGCAACGAGTAGAAGTGGGATGTAATTTAATACATTTTAATAATATAACTTAAAAATATGCTATTGGAACTTTAAATAATAATATACTCGGTTTTACAATTTATTATATTTAGTCTTATTTTTATGTATATGTGTATATTTATTGTTCGTTATTTTTCTGTGTCCCTGGGAAAGAACTTTGCCAGTTGTTCAATCCTTTTTAAACGAATAAAATATTGTTTAAAAACTAATTAATTGTGAAACTTAACAAAAATATGTGGCAAAGTCTTACAAATAAACTGTGACACAACTGTGTCTGATATTTTTTTAAATTTTTTTTTTTTTAGAAAACATTACATTATTTATTAATTCATGTATCAACTTACCATTACATCTGTATTTAAGTCTTCCACCAGATTTTAATGGTTGACCTTCTACAAGTTTACCTACAGGTAAGACAGCTAATGCAGCTTGAAAGGCAAACCAACCCAAGAAGATATATGTAGCTTGTAGATCGAAGAAGAATGACAGACTCTTAGGTAATTTGGGTATTTCCATGATAGTACATCTTTTCTGAAAAGCAAAACAAATAAATAACCTTTTACTAAACTTATACTTCAAAAGTAAATTTTGTTATTGGAATGAGAGAAATCTGTATCCTATTTTGTTCACATCAAAAGTCAATCTGTTTCACACAGTTAAAACAAAAGCCTTCTCCTAATGTGTAAGATGAGTGACCTTTATAAGTTTGAATGGATTTTACATGCGACATCCAAATTATTGATTTCTATATAACATGCCCTGTTTACATAGGATAGGACGTAGTAACGTAAACTGGTCCAGTCGGTTAGAATGGTGCCATTTACTTATTTTACGCCTATTTTATGTACCCATTTACTGTAAGTTTGAAATACTTTTTACCCAGATATACCTCAACACATATTCATACATGTACTTAAAAAATTTAATTTGCAGAAGGAAACAATGTTAATATTGTGAGCTAATGAACTTGCACGAATGTCACCCCTTTCAGCGATTGTATTAGTGGCCTGGCATATGTTTACTGCTAATCAGTTTCATCAAATGATATTGCTGTTTCAAATCTTACCTTATTACATGCAAAGTTTAGTAGGAATACTACAGTTGGTAATAATAAGACTAGTAAGAATGTTCCTATTGGTCCACCAAATTCTTTATTCTTGGTCTTCTCTACAGCTTTATCTTTTATATCAGACATTTTAGATTGTACTTCTGATCTCAACTGTTCTACAATCTTACTTGATTCTTGCTTCTAATCGGTACATTCAAATAGAAAAAAATAACATGCCAAAAGAAAAGCTCAAAATCATTCTGCAACTCCAAAATGTACATTGATTATTTCAAGGTTTTAGGGCATAAAATAATACTTTTTAATAATCTACATATTATGACCTTTTCAAAAAATCCTAGTAATAAATACATAATATTTAAATCTGGTAAAAACATTCTTCCAAGGAATGAAACACACCTACAAACTATATTAAACATACATTATGTAAGAGCTAAGTCTGTCTATTGCAGGTCTTTCTATAGGCCTGAAATGTTACATAAACTAATCAGACATATTTATTAACATGAAAAGACCATAATCAACTCCTGATGCCATTTATGTGTCCAGTTTTCACTGGATTTGAACCCAATCCGCTGTTCAACGCCTGTTGATGATTAAATGCAAAAATGAATAATCAAGATTTTGTTAATCTTGTGACAGTAGTAACAATTATAATCAATGCTATGGTAATTCTAAAATAAGGATTTCTCGGGCTAGAGTGAAGGTATTTGATTGAAATTTTCAGCATATTCCCTTCACATTATCTAGTTTTTACTAACATAGTGAGAACTGACAGCTCTTTTTCTGATCTTTCATAATGTATCTTTTACGTCTTAAATTTTTTCAAGTTTCCTTTTACCTCTCTTTCAACTAAGGCACTGATTCTTGCTGACTGTCTAACAGATGTTACATCTACTGGGGTTCTTGTACGAGAACGGGAACGTGTCCTAGGTCTAATGCTATCAACTTTGTCTTCCTGAACAGGTGAGGTAGCTGCTTTTGGTGTTCTAGATGCCCGGGGTGTTCTAGCAGGTGATTTTCCAGGTGTTCTTGACTTTGGAGCAGGTGATTTACTGGCCTTGGGACGAGCAGGAGATTTTCCAGCAGATTTTGAGGCCCGGCTTCGACTTTTACTGCGACTTCTAGATCGTCCACTAGTGGTCTTTTTTAGACCTCTACCAGGAGATTTTGATGATGATTTACGCTGAAAAAATCAATTTCACATTTCATCAAATTGTAATATCATGACTTTAAATCCCCAATCCAACGAACAATAATTATCCCTACAACATAGATAATGTACCTGTATGTATTTTCTAATTTTAAGATTTAACAAAATTGATTAAACTGTAGCTTAAATACAGTATAAAACTTAAAATAGAACTGAAATTATGCATTGAACGATCATAATATATTATCTGTTTTATAATATAACTTCTTGTTAATTATATTAATTACTCCTCCCTCGCCCTAATCGCGACTGACTTGTCACATGTACTACCACTTTTAGATTCTATAACTACCTTTCTTTTATTCTCCAGCTAATGTCATACACTTGAGAAAATAGGCGTATAATGACTTACAGCAGACCATGTCTTAAAACATCGTCTGATCTATGGTATTATCACCATATGCATTTGACCCCAAACATTTCTGACCCCGAAATGAACTATGACCTGTTGTTACTGCCTAAGTATAGTCTGTTCTAAGTAAGTGATAACTCTATTTTAATAGTACAATACGAGAATATTTATTGTCAATGGAAAAAGGTGAATGGAAAAATATACGCTTATTCATTGACTTTGTAATATTTTCAAATGACAATAATAATTGTTTAATAATTTTACATTACACAATTGGGTGTGTGGTTTTAAACGGATCTCAAATTGTCTGTATACATAACAAGAAAGAACAAACCTATTTAGTTCACACAATGACATCTTATTCTTTAATTCAAAAATACTAATGGTCAAGTGTAAATAAAACAGAAAATGGGATGCAGCATGCATCATCTCAACTACAGGAAAATAACAGTGTCTACTTCTAGCATACAGGATGGGGTGTAAGTAAGCCAATATATCCCAATTCAATCATTAATTTTAATTCGAAAACATCTTATATCGGAAACTGTAATTTAAACCTTTCCTAATAAAGGTGCATACTGGATGTTTAAAATAAATCAGCTTATACAAATCAAAGCAAGCATTCACTTAACTCTGATGAATTTTTATATGTAGAATTTATAAAGTCAAGTGGTGAGCAGTCAAAGGAGGGCTGGTAATGTCTAGAGTCAAGTTTCATGTTAACTAAATAATAATGAGAAGGGTGTTAGTTAATGGTTTGGATATGCCTCTCTGACAAGGAGATATTTATGACCGAGCTGTTGAATCTCCTATTATCTGAACACAAACAACCTGGATATAAATTGACAGCATCTCTAGTGGAGTCCTGTGGTCCCCAGTTACAGGGCTTTTTCTGCTCTACTCAGCTCACAGCTGTTTCCCTGACCTAATAAATTTCAAGAAATTTAAAGAATTTTCAACTGTCTGACAGAAAAACATTAGAACTACATGTTAGAAAAATAGAAAAATGTCATTGGTTTGCCTTCTAGAAAATGTGATTAATATATACATGTAGTGTTGTATTCCTCAAAATAAAGCAATTTGTTAGGGTTTCACACTGCGTAGCTTGTGTGAAACACTATTGTTTTTGTTAAAATTATTATTCTTATTATTATTATTATTATTATTATTATTATTATTATTATTCAGATTCCAATTTGAATAGATCTCAGCAACTACGTGTCGCATCGTTACGATTTCTTCGGTTTTACTGGGAAAGTGGGTGTGACTTAGAGGATAAAGCTATTTTGAACGTTCTGCGACAATGCGAAATGTCCGAAATCACCGAAGTTATCGTTTTTAAAAATATTGCAGTAATTTTAACAATAATCATTGGATTTTAACTTTCGATACATTTTGGCATAGCCTGAGACAGGGCACATAGCTACGCTACTTTCGATTTTTGATTTTCGGCAAATCTTCGAAGATATTAGGCGCCAAATTTCGAAAATTTAAAATTTTACAAAAAACTTTTTTTATTTATGAATATTTTTTAGTCGTATTGTGCACAGAATTAAAGGGTCATCTGACTAGTGCAAAAATGTTAAAAAATTTTGTCTCAGTAATTTACCTTGGCCGCCATTTGCTAATTCAGTTTTTCAGTCCTAGATTAATTTTTTATTGTTCGATTTGTATAAAACAAAGTTCATATGCTTCGTTGTATCAATTGTCGTTTTTTTTATTACCGAAAGTGTTATCTGTCGGCACCGGAAGTGGCATAATTTTACCAAAAACTACAATTTTGACAGTTATTTACGATCTTCATAAACAAATATTATTTTTTTGAAAAATTATATGACTCAAAGAGTGTGCCCTTTCAAGGCGCAAAAAATGTAGGAAGCAGTTTTTTTAATTTCGATTTCATTTTCGAGCAAATTCGATTAAGAGGCTAAAAATGGTGTAAAATTGGCCTATTTACAACCTATTCAGGCTTTTCAGATTTTAAAATATTTCTTCGTAACTTTTATAAACTTGTAGCTATAATCCATACGAAGAAAATGTATGTTAAAATTCGTTTGTAATATAAGCAGTTGCCAAGAAATGGGCAGTTCTGCATAAGTCACTGTTTTCGTTATTTTGCCTGTAAAATAGTCAATTATTATTGGATTTTTATAAAAGTGACATCATTTGATTCAAAAAGCACGTAGCGTCATATCAAGTTGATTACAATTTAAAATTGACACCGGAAGTGACATCATTTGGTCAAAAAATGCATTTTACACTTTTTTAAATCAATGTTTTATTCAACCAAGAATAACTTAATATGTATTAATAATTTTAACTTTTGGTTTAAATTCACATATAAACAAAACTCATATGGTAATATAGATATCATAAAATGGTTTCTAACTTGTTCGGTTGCCGAGAAATAGACGGTTTTCTACAGGTCACTTTTGAAGGTTTCGGGGCCATAAAAGGGTCAATTATTATTCGATTTTCATAAACGTCACACCATGTTATACCTAATGCCATTTGGGATTTCATACAAGTAATTTAAGATTTTCATTATCACCGGAAGTAACGTCATTTTGGCAAAAACTGTATTTTTAGCCTCCAAAACAGATATTTTATTCAAATGAGTCTGTTTTGAAATCTTTTTCAAATTATGGTATTTGATGCCAATCAACAAATAGAATGAACCCATACGATCATACAGATACCACAAAATGGTTTCTAACTTGTACGGTTGCCGAGAAATAGCCGATTTTCTACAAGTCACTTTTCAAGTTTTTTGGTCTTTAAAAGTGGCAATTATTATTCGATTTAACGTTTTTATTTATAAATATTATTTAGTCGTGTTGTGCACAGAATTAAAGAGTCATCTGACTAGCGCAAAAATGTTAAAAAAATTTGTCTCAGTAATTTTCCTTGGCCGCCATTAGCTAATTCAGTTTTTCAGTCCTAGATTAATTTTTTATTGTTCGATTTGTATAAAACAAAGTTCATATGCTTCGTTGTCCCAATTGTTATTTTTTTTATTACCAAAAGTGTTATCTAGCAAATTGGATTAAGGGGTGAAAAAAGGCGTAAAATTGACCTATTTACAACCCATTCAGGCTTTTCAGATTTTAAAATTTTTTTACTTAACTTTTATAAACCTGTCACTATAATCCATACGAAGAGAATGTATGTTAAAATTAGTTTCTAATATAAGCAGTTGCCGAGAAATGGGCAGTTTTGCATAAGTCACTGTTTTCGTAATGTTGCCTGTAAAATAGTCAATTATTAATGGATATTCACAAAAGTGACATCATTTGATTCAAAAAGCAAGTGTGCGTCATATCATGTTGATTACTATTTAAAATTGACACCGGAAGTGACGTCATTTAGTCAAAAACTCAATTTTTAACTTTTAAAATCGATCTTTTTTTCAACCAAGAATTATGTCACATGTAATAATAAAATTAACTTTTGGTTTAAATTCACATATTAACAAAACTCATACGGTCAAATAGATATCATAAAATTGTTTCTAACTTGTTCGGTTGTCGAGATATAGGCGATTTTCTGAAAGTCACTTTTGAAGGTTTTTGGCCCATAAAAGTGTCAATTATTATTTGATTTTCATAAAATTTTCACCCTTTGAAGCCTAATGTCATAGACGATGTTATAAAACTAATTTAACGTTTTCATTATCACCGGAAGTAGCGTCATTTTGGCAAAAACTGTATTTTAAGCCTTCAAAACCGATATTTTATTCAAATGAGTCTGATTTGTAATGTTTATACAATTATGATATTTGATTCCAATCAACAAATAGATTTAACCCATACGGTCATATAAATACCAAAAAATGGTTTCTAACTTGTACGGTTGCCGAGAAATAGACGATTTTCTACACGTCACTTTTCAAGGTTTTTGGTCTATAAAAGTGGAAATTATTATTCGATTTACATAAAATTTTCACCATATGATGCCTTATGCCATTTCTGATTTCATAAGACTAAGGGAACATTTACATTATCACCGGAAGTACTGTTATTTTGTCAGGATCAATTACATGTAACAAATGTATAAAATAAAATTGCTGGATTTGTTTGATTCTGTTTCCATTTTATTTGATGTGTGCAATGCTTATGTGGAAACCTGTATATTGGTTTCATTGGTACCGGAAAGGACATATGTTCAAGGGTAACGTAGCACCAAAAGTGACACAAGTTCAAGTTCAAAGGTAACATGGCAAAAGTGAAACCCGTCATTCCTGCATGCAGGTCTAGTTAGCTATTTTGGTTATGAAACTTTTGCAAGCCAAACATTTGACTTACCGACTGCCTTGGAGTTGTTGGCATTTTTGCTGCTTTGAGACTTGTGATTCTTTAAATAAAAAAATCCAGATCCCTGTAATGAAGTGAAAAAAAGGGAAAGATTTACATACAATTCAAAGACATTATTTAATTAATTCATAGAAAAATAATTTTAAATTGACGGACAACCAAGGCAAAGCTGAACTTCTACAGAGGGCTTAATTTTGGAATGGACGTTTCTTGAAAACTCAAAGATAGATTACGGGACAAAAAAATAAACATACGTCAACAACAGCAGCAACATCTTCCGGGTAGATGAATGTTTTTTCTTTTGTCGGTAATGAAACATTTACAATACACTAAAATCTGAGTATGATAACAACCTATTACATTACTAATACTATTAATTAAGTACTGGTAATAACTATCAGAAATTAATAGAATTTGTTTGGCTTCTCGGCTTAGTTCTGCCCCACGCTAACTATGCAAAATATTGAATATCATGCATGGATTTAGAAGATTTAGCTGTTCAATACACTTGTTTGTCACAGGAGCTTAAAATCTGTGCATAAAACCTTGGCCTGTAGAGCATCTTAACAAGGGTTGTGACTCTGGCAGTAATTATTGGAAATCCTTGAAAATCAATAAGATTCTTTGTCTGTCTAGCCCCTAAAAAGACTAAGAGTCAGTCTTTATTACTATTATATTAATATATTAGCTTGAGTAGAACAATAATTCCTTTTAATTTTTACACAGATAAAATTGAACAAACAATAATTCCTTGTAATTTTTACACAGCCACACTTGATCTTGATGAAATATCCTATAACTAATAAAGGAGTAAAAAAAATTGCCATCTGATTCAGATTCCCAATCGGTTCATCCTGGAGGAATGTTGAGACGTTTTAGTCATAGTGTTATTAAAAATTACTGTTATATCAAGTCTTTCATATTGTCACAATTGTGTAATAAATTGTGTAATTGGCTGCTATTGTGCTATATCCTTAGGGCATGTCGAAGTAATTTCACTTTATCTATCTTTGATAAATTGATACCACAGACAGGGTACAAATAACAGGTTAGAGTCTGGTCTAGAGTTTGGAAGTTCTTTTCTAAATTCTAAGTCATAAGTTACAAGTTAGTGAACTCGACACTAGCGTGATTATTTCAATAAATATAGGCCTATTTCTTTTCATACAGTCGTAACAGTCATAATACATGTACTTTTTTTTCAGTTTAGATCTAAACTTCACTTAGTATTAAATATATAATTAGACTAATTAATCAATGCGGTCCTTAAATTTACTGTTACGCAGAATTAAATGGTTTCAGAAATTAGGTATAACAAGAGCCGTCATCGATAGGAAATAACCTTTTTATTTTATTTCCTTCCCCGCCTTCGCCGCCTAGTTACGGATCATATCATGGTATAGACTTCACAAACCTAGAATTAATATAAGATCGAAACATCTTAATCCAAATCACGACAAAAAATTTCGAGAGTCGACCGCTAACAAACTGGGCTGTCATAACATTTTGATCGGGTTCAATGAACAAAGCCGTTGTTCCATAACTGGCGTTTCACTTCAGATACAACTCTCCAGTAGGGAACTCAAACTCAAACTGTTTACATTTTTTTTTTTTACTGTCAGTGGTTCAGACAAATACGTGAAATCTTAAATACTGTGTGCATCAACAGCTATGTTTTCCATTGAGGGTAATATAAAATGCATACTTTACACGCCGAATACCGCACAGCAATCAACACAAACAACTTACCGTAAAATTGTAGTAAATAACACGGATCGTTGGTGGCTTCTTTTAACGGGAAATTCTGTAATACACTTTAGAAGTGACGCTCACAGGACGCTTGGCGGGCTTGGTTTTGATTGGCTAAAAATCCTGTAGAGCTACAAAGACTGTTCTGATTAGTTAATTTGTTTTACCGCTGGCTTTCGTATAGTCTGTTTCTTATAAATGATATCTCACGGTTATGAAAACATGGGTAGGCCCTACATAGAAACATGTTCTGCTTAATTATTATTTGTTTGTTCAATATTTCCTACCTATGTTTTTGTTTGGTTTGTAACTAAAATTTTCCAAAAAGGCTTCTTTTATAATTACTGTGTGTTACTGTAGTCAATAAATTATACGGTACTGAAATATCTTCTGTCTATCCAAATTAATTTTCAAAATATGACTTTTTTTTAAAAAATTATAGTAGGCCTAACAATGTCTTGTTATAAAAAATGAGAAAGAAGAGAGAGAAAATGGATTTTAAATTCCATTGGACAAAGACTAGGTCATTTCAAGAGTAACATGATTAATTTTATTCCAATAATTCATTTGCCTGATGTTTCTGTAGCACAATTTACCCATATCCACCATTATTTCAACTCATATCTTATTATTAATTAATTATTAATATCAATACTATGGTATTTATAATTTCGATGTCCTACACTACATGTAGATCTAACAAGTTATAGCGGAAGGTCACGTTCAGCCAGTTCAGATGTCAAGCACGCGACATTTGACCCTATAACCTCAGTCATTCGATTCACCAATCAGAATCGTTGTTGCTTTGTTTTGATTTCTATCGCTGATAATGCCTACCCACTATTCTGCACAAAAAAGGTCAAACCCTCGATCCGACAGACAATTTGATTGGCTGACCCCTCATTTCAAGCAGAACACAAGTAAAAAAAAAAGACTTTCAGATCCTAATGTAGTAAAAACAAGTAAAACGAAATTTTGAACTATAAAAACGAAACAAAATAGGATCTGTGTTTTAATCAGATTGATTGTTTCTGTGCCCCACCACAATCGTAATTAACCACCCAAAATAGACGAAGTAAATACTGGTAGATGGAAATGAAATTAAATGTGGATTCCATAATTTAAGACCCATTAGAGTTTGTGAGATATTCACCAGTTGGTTAAACAAAATAATAGGGCCTTGTGGTAAATTGTGCGATATTGGAAAAATTTGAACATTTATAGACCTTAATCAGGGGGTCACGATGTCTAAGTGGGCAAGACATTGCCTCTAGCCTGGAGGTCAGGTGTTCAATCCCTGCATTGGCCGAGAAAGTTCATCCGGATTTTTTGGCATGGTTCCCCCTTGTCAGTGATGCAGAACAGAGGGCCTGACAAGAGCAGCTGTGTAGTCGTTTGGATGTGACAAAAAACCAAGGTCTCGTGTACACACTGGCCACATTAAAAATTCTTTGACAGTTGAAACTTGAAGTAGTGTCGCTGTTCGAGCAAAATTTCCCTCATAGCACATTGTATGGCGTATGACCATCTTCATAAACCTTGTTTGAAGCAGAACACTAGCTAGGACATTAAACCCCATTTCCTTTCATTTCATTTCAGACCTTAATTAATCTAGATCCCAGATAACTTTACCCGTCTGATAAAACACGCTGGCAATTAATCAGTGTGAAAGTGGTTCCTCCTAAGCTCTGCACCCACAAGCTACTGATTGGCAGGATTTGTTAGAATAAAATGCTAAAGATTTCTCGTCAATTAAGCATCGTTTCATAGCATTGATTGATTCAAGTAAATATGTGAAATTTCCTTGTTCTGGACCATCAGATTACATGGCTGGTCAATTGGGTGATAACTTTCACACATAGAGTATTCACAAGAGCAATAACAATGACAGAAAATTGTTGTAAATCCATCGGCTTCTTCGCCACATGAATTTAAAGAATGTGTATATATTTAAAGTCAATCAAATGATAAATTTAGTCTGTAGATCTTCCATGAGCAATATGTGAACAATAGGTATTCAGACAGGGGAGACTAGAATATACTGTCACATTGGGATTGGTTTCACTTGGCCATAATGATAACGTAACAGAACCATATCAAAAAACATGGGAATATGCTTAAATATTAGCCTTCTTCTGTATAATATCTTTAAACTTTAAAAAAATATAAAACAAATTCTTCAATAAAAAAATTCATTGAATAGAAAATATACAAAAACAAAAAATAAATATTTAAATACAGAGATATCTACATCAAATATTATTAAACTTTTTTTATATTCTATTATCCACTGGTAAGAATGTCAGAAATTGTGTTTTATTTATTGATATTCTAAAAGCCTGTTCAAGTATCTGTTCCGTATTTCATCATGAAATCAAAGTCTTTATAGCTAATTCTCTTATCACCATCCCTGTCTAATTCTCTGAAAAATAATTTTAAAAAACCCATTAAGACTAATAATATGAAAAATATTGAAAACAACCTAATTAAAATTACCCCCTGTTACTCACGCTAAAAATATATTGTAAAAGCTGGGTTTTTGAGCAAAATTTCCCCCCAAAGAGCTTAGCCTCATCATTGAACTCAGTCAACCGATGAGTCAATGCTTTCATTTAATGAACAACTACACCAACTTTGAACATTCCAGCTCAAGGCATCATCTAATCCACTTGCTTATCTCTGCTTACCCTAGGCAGATAATTCTCATCTTCGAACTCCATCAAGGCATTCATCTAATAGACATCTACGCCAATAATTGTGAAATTCTAACTCAATTAGAATGAGAGTTATTGTGTTCTGAAGTCTTGAACAATCAAATTGCTTATCGCTCTGCTTACCCTGAGCAGAGAATGCTCATTATCAAATTTAGTCATGGTATTGATGTAATGAAACTACATGTATACACCAAGTTCCATCACTCTCACTTAAAGTTCCAATTTCATATTTTCTAAGAAAGTCAAAACATAATTATTTCTATGTCTTTTGCTCAAAAGGTTGTCAACTCACTATTATACGGTCATGGGCAAAATTTTTCGGGCATTAGAAAGGGTGACACAGGGTGATTGAGGAAATAGTTACTCAATTACCTCCCTTGTTTTCCCATTCCTCTCCATGGACGGCCATCTTCAAACGTTTGAATTTGAAGTTGAAAATGATATTTTTGCCAATTTCTCAACTGGCAATAGTGAATTATAGGATTATTCTTTAACAAGGTAGGACTGTTTATAGGTTCAATCTATTTTGGGGCTTTATTTTCAAACATTTTAAAAATATAACTTAAAAAAATGCTATTGGAGCTTTAACTAGAACTAAAGTTATTAAGCAATCAAATTGCTTATCTCTGCTTATCCTAAGCAGAAAATGCTCATCTTCAAACTCCATCAAGGTGCTGACCTAATTAACACCTTCACCAAGGCTGAACTAACTGAAGGAGAGTTATTGTGTTCCAAAGTATTGGACAATCAAATTGCTTTGCTTACCCTGAGCAGAAAATGCTCCCTGAGCAGAAAATGCTCATTATCAAACTTAGTTACGAAACTATACACCAAGTTTCAACGCTCCCACTTAATTAAAACTAAATTTATTGTGTCCCAAAGCATCAACCAATCAAATTGCTTATCTCAGCTTACCCTATGCAGAAAATGCTCATCTTCGAACTCCATCAAGACATTGACCTAATAAACACCCACACCAAATTTGAACATTTTAGCTCAATTAGGAGAGTTATTGTATCCCCCCAAAAAGTGATGGACAGACAGACAGATGGACGGACAAACAGATGGACAGACGAACGAACCCATTTTAATAGTCCCCTACTTCCTTCCAAAGGTCGCGGACAAAAAGGCAGGGGAAGACCAGGTGGATATTTTAAATGTTTGGCTATGTTTATCATGTTTCTGTTTAGTGGGTTTGGGGATATTTTTAAAAATGGTGAAACTTACTTGAATGTAGTTTCTATTACATGACATGGTAAATTTGGGGCAACCTGATGAACTACTTTCTGTAAATCTTCAAATACTAGAAAGCCTTTACCTATAAAAGCAAAAAACATAATTTATAACAAATAGGAGTTCTTCTGGGCAAATACTTAACTCAAGAAATTGTGGATGAATAGATACCCCACTAGAAAATGCGATCTGAAGTGCCCATATTTTTAACTGCTATTTTTTTTACTGTCATTTTTCAGTATAAAACAGCCTTGTTTAAAGAAAAATTTGTTGAGGTATGGCAATGTTCAGAAGTTTGCCTTTTTGACATTTGCTCTTCCATAGATATCCCTTTCAACAAAATTCCAGGGACACTGTATACACAGTCAGATACAATATCTGCAAATAATTTAAATCATTACCAAGACAGGCATTAATTAACTGTTGTTGAGTAGGGTATTTACTTACATTGAGCATCAAATGCCAAAAATGTATGTCTTATATCCTCATCTTCATCCCGTTTAATCATATATGGTGTCATTGCTTCAATAAATTTATTTGATCCAAGAGCTTTAATAAAAATAAAAAAAAATGCAGTACAAAAATCAAGTATCTATATTGAAGGTTAGTAACGAACTTTGTGCAAAATATAGAAATTTTTCAAATGTGTCAAAATTAATATTACCAATTCCATCTTAATGCTAATAGGGCTACAGTGCATTGGGGTGAACATGATTTGATTTAGTATAAGCTGATTAAAAAGCAGTAGTACTACATGTGTTATATTATCTTTTACACTGATAATTTTAACTAATTTACTTAAGTATTTTCAAATTTTGCTTATAAAAACAACATCTACCAGTATTTTTGAAGTAAAATTATCAAAACATCCACATTTTTTTTAAAGTCTGTACTAAATATTAATATAGAAACACTTGTGAGGATAAAATAAATGAATAAGTTTTATTAAATAAAACATGAATAACTATACATGTACTATATTTTTAATTGATCAAGTACAAAGAATGAGGGAATCTTGCTGCCTTTTATATTAAACCTATCAAGTTGTCACATTGATAGTTTTTAAAATGTTTTAAATTTGCAGAGATTTAAACAGATTGAAATACAATTAACACAAGGTACAACTGCAAATAAATCGTCATTTAGTCTCAATTAAAAAGTAACGTTGCTATGATAATAAATAATCTTCCAACACCCTTAACTTTTGTTGTTTTTTACCTATTAAGGAACAACTCTTTATTGAAATCTTACATAATGCATCTTTAATATAATTTTAAAATCTGAAAAAATAAACTTTATTTATGAAAATAAACATTAATGGGGAATAAGGTAAGATTAGATGAAGAGCTGCCAGTTCTTGTTACACAAGTAACAGTTAAAAAAATAGATAATCAAAACAGAGTAGCCTGAAAATTTCAGTCAAATTGCTTCACTCTGAACCAAGATATTAGTGATTCAATTTAGGCTATCCTATTTCAATCATTCAAATCCACTTAACGATGGCATCAAGAGTTGATTGTGGTCTTGTTAAGTTAATTAATGCCTCATAATTATTTAGATGATATTTCAGGCCTAAAGAAAGACCTGCAATACATGTAGGTAGATTTAGCGCTTGCATAATGCATGTTTAACAAGAATATTAATACTGGTACCTTTTTCATCTCCAGATTCTATGTTTTCTCCATACTTTTCAATAATTTTATTTGCCTCATACTGCAAAATTGATTACGATATATTCAATTCAAATTTTAGAAAATGGCAATATTCAGAATAACTGAATTGTTAATTTTTACCAAATAATTCAATTTGATTCTTCATAAACACTACTTGACTTACATACCGGTACATTTTTATAGCACATTAAAGAAATCTAGCGAATACGGAGTTATCTAAGCACTGTAACAAAATCTTTCTTGAATGCATGTGAAATTGCTCTATTCAACTTTCCGCTTCCCTTGAAGTGATATCGCTGACAATTTGAATTTATGTTCTTGTTTTTGTACTATTTCGAAATACTAGTTATTACCTTTGTTGGCTTATATCCAAATAAAGTAATTACAGCAATCTTCAAGTCTTCTCTTGTTAAATATCCCTTGTGGTTACTGTCACATTCATTAAAGGTCTGTAACGAGATATAAACTGAGTATAGACCCAAATTATATACTATTAATAGAATTTCCTTTGCTGAAATATTATGGAGCCCATTTTATTGCATTGTGAAGATTAATTTCAAAATACAAAACCTGGTATTGGGAAAATACATGCAATATAAATATATTAGATTGTAGTTATGGCAAAATATATTCAAACCTTGTTTGCACTTGTCCAGTCCAGTCTTGTCTACCAGGAGTAACCCCTTTGGAACTTAGTTCCAGAGATATATTTCATTTTTATCATCTTTCATGGGTGGTGGTATGTCTTGAAAGCTCTTATGAAGGGTTGCAATGTGACTTTAAATTTCAAGTGGGATTGCACCAGGTGTACTTACTGATTGCCATTTAACTTCTGCACTGATATTTTTCCTCATTTATCAAGGCACCACATTATAAAAGGCAAGTGAGACCACAGAGAAAACGACGTCACATACTGATTTTAAAATGTTGATTGTGTCTTAAATATTGGATATTAAGATCCCATATTTTCACTGAAAGAAAGATCAGCATTGTTGTTTAATCTACCCACCACTTCAATCCAGCCTAACCCTAATTTGGCCTTGGTGGTGGCTAATAAGCCCACCTAATGGAAAATGTCTTGCACTGCAAGTAAGCTAATCCAGAGTATGGGAGGTGGGCAGAAAAAACAACTACTACTAGTAGCCAGGTGAACTGACATCGCTGAAAGATCAGTATTATTAGCCTAATCGAAATGGTCCAATACGCTTATTATTAGGCAATTATCAAAGGGTGTATAGCTCTTTTTTTTTAATCTTGAAGTAAACAAAAGCAGTTCAAAAAACACATATTAATCTAATATGAATGTCTGCTTAGTGCATTCTACACGTTTTTTAAATTATTATTTTGTCGTTTGTGGAGCAGCCTTTACTGATTACTTCTACATTGTGTTGTAGGATATGTTTTTATTTGTTCATTACAAAACTGCATATGAAACCATAGGGTAGGCAACACAACACCTGTACTTAAATATTGGATATTAGGATCCTAATCTTTCACGCACGGCAAGATATCCATACTCCGCGCAGCGTTTCGTTTGATTAGAGGTAATCCCACTACACACTGCTATCATGAGTGGATATTGTTGTTTTAAATTTTGATTGGTCAGTAGTCCGACTACCAACCAATCACTAGCTGCCCTACAAAAGCTTTACATTTAAAACGAGTGCCAATATTGGACCAAACAGGGATTTCTCAGGCCATTGCTCCAGGAATATGCAAGATATCTACATCAGTCAGTATTTATTGAATCTGATTAATATTGAATTCTAATTCGTGTCGTTTTTAATTTCGAATATTATGGAAAATATGGAGTAGAGACTACGCGCCTTTCAGGGTTTAAGTCTAAATTTAAATTAATATTTCTAATGTCAAAGATTTTATAATAAATAAGTTACTGAGTTTTAGTTACTTATATTTTATATTTATTTAACTTTAAGAGATATCCCATAGCTTTATAATAATAGTCTTGGTACGGTAGAATTAGTTGCATTATTAATTATAAGAATCAACTTGTTATGAAGTATTATTATTGCCATCCATGTAAGCAAAATAAAGTCACTGAAGCAACATCAAGAACTTAATTATCCCAGGCCTACAAGGCTACAGTACGTCCCATTACAAGTTAGTACAGGATCAGACTCAGACGAAAACCCGACTGTAACTTACCCGTCTTAATAAAACAAGTTCACCTTGGTTAATGCTCCGGTTGATGTTATTGTAACCTGCATTATTAAAATTAAACCCCAATCTCATTGACATTTTAAATATTTCGAAATGTTCGAAGCCATTTTTTGAATTCGAAATACTGAAGCGATACTTTTATTATTTCTCTGTTTTGGAAGCCATGATGGAAATTCCATGGGCAATCCCTCATTCCTAAAATATAATTGGTCTAGACAGTCACGTGTCAGCAAAGACCGATTTTCATTCGTTTGTGTCTACGCAGTGATAAAATAGTGCATTTCAATATGGCTTCTCGCTAAATTCTTTTTCAGCATTCAGCAAATATTGCAATTTTTAACATACTTTTAGGGCAGAAATGTCCAACCAATCTGCACGTTCTACCAGGTTGAATGCCAGAAATCTCAGAAAAAGGGCCAGAACTAAATCTGAGCAGCGAAAGAGACATAATGCAGGTATGAAATGAGATGAATGCAAGGAAGGGTCATTGTAAGATCAGTCAAGACGATTTCAGATTTAGACATCGTTATGCATCTTACACGAATGAATAATAATTATTGATGTTGTGGGAGTATATATTAACTTTTTTGTTGTCTTATACTTTGGTATCTTAATGAATTTCTGAAATCAAATACCCCGAAGACGCTGCTTTTGTTGGTTCAATTTTGTGATTTATAGAGGCCCAGCAGAATCGTCGCCAAACAACTCCACTTGCAGAAAAGAATACTCATGGCATGAATGCAACGTCACGTTCATAGTCTTGACGGTTTTCAGACCATTTAAAAACTGATTGTTTACAATATCTACGTATGCAAATATCTAATGATGAATTGTGCATATAATTGAACTACTAGATGGAGCATGGATCCATAAGGAATTAAGAAAATATGAAGATAATAGGTAGATCATAGTGTCATAGTAGATGTAGTCAATGTAGAGCTGTTCTACTTCAAATTAACTTGAATTAGTTCATTCAATAGGCCTCCTCCTAACTAGGACCTAGTTACCTACCGCCTTACTTAATACACAGATCCAGGGGCGGATTGGCGACGGGAACCGGCCCGTGCTCCTGTGTCGGAGCGGCCCCTTTAATTGAGCCCGGATGGCGATGGGTTGTGTTTCCAGACTCCAGGGCCAGGGGCTCTCCCCTTGGAAATTTTTGAAAAATGAACCCTAAATTTTGACCAGTTAGGAATATTCATTAACCAGTTAGTTAGGAATATTGAATAAGTTGGAATATTTTCATTGGTAAATGTCTCATTTTTGTTGCCGGGAGCGCTAGTTGATTCCTCCTGTGATGGAAGCCCACGAGACACATTGCCAGACATTGGTACAACAGAGTGACAAAAGTGAAATTCATAAAAGTATTAAAAGCTGCTTTTTGAATTTTAGATTCTGGCGTATTCCCACAAACAGGGTGCATGTGACTTGATAATTAGTAAATTTGTGGGCGACGTGTAGGGTGAATCTGATGAAATTTTCGGATGAAATTCGGAATCCCCATTGCAGGAATAGGATTCCGAATTCTGGCCCACACCATGCACACCCAGCCCAGAAAGTCTATTATAGCAGGCCACTCCAGACTCCAGTGATGGCGTGGCAGCCCGCTAAAGCCACCGGCCACATACAACATACCCCCGTCCCCCATATATTGTTCAGCAGAAAAAGTTTGTTTTTTTTTAGACAAATTGTACCAAAAATTCTTTTTCAATTTTCGTCCGACCGGCCCTTCGAGCGATCGTCCAACCGGCCCTTCGGGCGATCGCCCGATGGCCCAATCTGCCCCTGCACAGATCACAAAGTATAGTTTCCGCAGCTAAAGACCAAAAGAGTAAAGGCTGGTTAGGTGCAATGACAAGTTGCCAAGCGAGGAGAATCAATCTTCATCTTGTGCTAGAAATAAGATCGATTCACCTCGCTTGAAACTGACTATGTGATAGTAATAAGCTTAGACCCATTACTTACTACTAGTATTAGCCTACATTGTGGATTTTTTTACATTGATACTGGTGTGACAACACAAAAATGAAACTTTGCAGCAGCAGGACGTCTAGAAGTAGAAATGAAATGAAATGGGGTTTAATAACGTCATACTGTTCTCAATGCTGAATGCTTGTAAAGTACCGGTAATGAGTTCTCGATAAGTGGATTTATGTTCGAATGCAACCAGAAACATGTACATTGCACTTCAAATTGATCTGTCAACTGTTTGTTATTTAATTATGTATTTAAATTTATTTCAACTAATTGAATTAACTTTTGAATTTTACGGTTAAATGAATGAAAGTAAATAATTTTAGACATTTAGTAACATTATCAGTTGATGTATAGTGAATATTAACTTCAGTTTTTATACGCCCACATTTTCATGTGGACATAGTATGTCGTCGCCCCTGTCCGTCCGGATGTCCGTCCGTCCGTCCGGACATCCGTCCGTCCACAATTTGTTTGTGGACCCTCTACAGGTCACAATTCCTATCCGATTTTGACGAAACTTGAAATATAGGTTTATCCCCATAAGATCTCGGTTCCTTTCGATATTGGCATGTATCGGATCGGAACTTCATGGATTATGGCCCCTGATTGTGCGAAATATCATGTTTTTAGCTTGTGGACCCTATAGAGGTCACAATTTTGAACCGATTGTGATGAAACTTGACATGCATGTCTATAACCCCAAAATCTTGGTTCCTTTCGATATTTGCGCCCATCGGATCGTAACTTCCTGAATTATGGCCCCTGATTGTCCGAAAAATCGCCCTTTTTAGCTTGTGGTCCTTCTGGAGGTCAAAATTATTATCTGATTTAAAAAACCGTTTGATTATATCACTGTTACATGGTAATGAAGGTTGAGTTCAAATTTCGTGAAAATCGGACCAAAATTGACGGACAAAATGGCCGCCGTTTGTACGCGAATAGTGTGAAAATATGTTATATCAAGGTTGTGGACCCTATAGAGGTCACAATTTTGAACCGATTTTGATGAAACTTGACATGTATGTTTATAACCCAAAGATCTTGGTTCCTTTCGATATTTGCACCCATCGGATCGTAACTTCCTGAATTATGGCCCCTGATTGTCAGAAAAATTCCCCTTTTTAGCTTGTGGTCCCTCTGGAGGTCAAAATTATTATCAGATTTACAAAACCGTTTGATTATATCACCGTTACATGGTAATGAAGGCTGACTTCGAATTTTGTGAAAATCAAACCAAAATTGACGGTCAAAATGGCCACCGTTTGTACGCGAATAGTGTGAAAATATGTTATATCAAGGTTGTGGACCCTATATAGGTCACAATTTTGAACCGATTTTGATGAAACTTGACATGCATGTTTATAACCCGAAGATCTTGGTTCCTTTCGTTATTTGCGCTCATTGATTCATAACTTCCAGAATTATGGCCCCTGATTGTACGAAAAATCACCCTTTTTAGCTTGTGGTCCCTCTGGAAGTCACAATTATTTTCCGATTTAAAAAAACGTTTGATTATATCACCGTTTCACCTTAAGGAAGGTTTGAGATCAAATTTCGGGAAAATCGGACCAAAATTGACAGACAAAATGGCCGCCGTTTGTACGCGAATACTGTTAAAAAATGGTATATCATGGTTGTGGACCCTGTATAGGTCACAATTTTAATTTGATTTTGATGAAACTTGAAATGCATGGTTATAACCCAAAGATCTTGGTTCCTTTCGGTATTTGCGCATATCGGATCTTAACTTCCTGAATTATTCGAATTTCGTGAAAATCGTACCAAAATTGCCGGACAAAATGGTCGCCGTTTGTAATCGAATAGAGTAAAGTTATGGTATATCATGGTTGTGGACTCTCTACAGGTCACAATTCTTATCCGATTTTGCCGAAAAGTCACATTCTAGGTTGTGTATCGTCACACCATAATCATTGTCGACTTCGAATTTCATGAATATCAGACTGGAACTGACCAACAAAATGGCTGCTCCCAATACAGTATGAAATACAGGACTTAATGATGTAGGAAAAATCACTTTAGGTATTGCTTGTTCTCTATCCATCTCTCGAAAATGTGGGCGTATCCTGCCTGGCAGTGCCAGCCTATCTTTTATAGTTCAAAATTTCATTTCACTCGTCTTTACTACACGAGGAATCTTGAAGAATTATTAATATGCAATGTAATTGTAACACGTGTTCTGGATGATGTGATGGATTAGCCAATGAAACGGTCTGTTATGCGAGTTCTTGGTGTAAGGTGCACAGAACTGAGGGTCACCAACTAGAAACATTAATGCTGATTGGTTAATTAAATGTCTGACGTCATAGCCTAGGGCCAAAAGCTGCTGGTATGACCTGATGCGATCTTCCACTACAACTAAGTACAACTGGTCAGATAGTAGAGGCCACCCAAATATAAAAAAACGAAATGCAATAATAAATTTAAATCAGTATTTTTAATGAGATTGTCAGTGACCCGAATGCTGTCATCTTTGACCCCATCGGCACAGTGTTGTGCGCTAGAGTGATAATACAAACAATTTAAATATTGTATCATGTGTATTTTTAAAAATTATATACAGCCACATTGAAATCAGTATTTTTAATGAGATTGTCAGTGACTCGAATGCTGTCATCTTTGACCCCATCAGCACAGCGTTGTGCACTAGAGTGTTAATACAAACAATTTAAATATTGTATCATGTATTTTTTTTATACGGCCACATTGAAACCGGAGCGGGACCCTGGGCCTGACTAGAATCACTTAAAAGATAATTTCATATCCCTTTGAACGGGATGCCTCGGTGACACAAAGTTAAACGGTTTGCAATACAAAAATAATTACATAATATCTGATCACATACATACGAAATCTATTCAAATCCGAATGACATACAAGTCTAGCAGCTTAGACCGATAACCGAGTGGAACTACACAGAGAAGGTTGGGGGATAGCTTAGACTTGACACTTGCGCCGCTAGATCGATTACTGTGAAACTGTCATCTGATATTTTTTTCTTTTTTCCATGAACCGCGGGGCCCTCAGGCCCATGCCTTAGCTGGGCTTTGACTTTGGCACATTGAATTTGTTGACGAATGCATTATTATTGTCAGGTCAGTCGCAGATGAGGCAATGGCGAAGAAAATAACAGTACGGAATTTTGAATGTCAAAATATTATTATACATTAGAAATATAGAAATGATAATTGTGTTGACCAATGTATGCACCAATCGCCAATCTCGTGCATTAATCTTAGCACAAATCGCATATTACTGACGTATTTATAATAATATGCTCTATGTTTTTCCGTATATTATTCAAGTGTGTAATTTTCAAGTTACTTAATTTCAAGCTCGACTTGCTTATCCAGACTGATATTATTTATTCTTGACGAAATAACTAAAGTCCATGTGTTGAGAGTGTGATAACTCGCTTAAAGTAAAAAAAGGTAATTTTGCTCATGGAATTATTTACGCATTCCACGTTAGGATATTTAAACGACAGAACGGTGGTCTATTTTTGTGGATTTTTTGGATAATGAATCGCAATACGGACATTGATTGTATCGTGCATCGTGGATTTTTACAAAATCGTGGTTCATCAATTCATCGATGAATCGTTGCAGCTCTACTATTGGCCTTAAATTTATACACAGTGTTTAAGGTCATAAAACAAAGAAGCCTATTGTGTTTTAAGTGATTTCCAATAATTACTGCCAGAGTTATGGCCCTTGATCACCTCAGAAAATCTTGTTGACGTTCTGGAGGCCAAAGTTAACATCGGATTGACTTTGAATTTATACACAGTGTTTCAGGTCATGAGACGAAGAATCCTATTGCTTTTCAGCGAATTCTGATAATTACTGTCAGAGTTATCTCCCTTGATCAATTTGAAAAACTTTTGTTATGCTCTAGTCTCTATCATCCATACAAATATTCTACGAATATTAGTCTGGATGGGTCCTCAAAATTTGATGGGAAATAGGTCATTGTCTGGATTATCCAGTCTTTTAAGTTACCACGTACTGAATCTATCTAAACAGCTCACTTGTCAACGATGACACTCTTTAAAATTTTGTTTGTAAAAGTTTCAATTGAAATGGTAATTTTCTCTCCTTCTCACAATCTTCTTAATTCTTCATCGCGATCCATGCTTATTCCTCGTCTCTATTTTGTTTCTAATCATAGATGTGCCAAGTGGGAATTGTGGGATATATTTCAACCACGCTTTATAAAATCTAGCAAAATCGGCCCAGCTTCATAAGATCTAGCACTTACCGAGACTTTAGCCAAAAGGTTCCATTGCCCATGCGTAACCAAATGTTTGGTTTTTTATGTGGTAGATTATCCAGTAATTTTCATCAAAAATTGAGAACCGACCCAGACCCTCCGTTCGTTGAACTTGAAGACTAGGGGGTTCTGGGTGACCGAGATTAGTTATGCTCCAGAGTCCAAACTTATCATCCAATTGACACAGAGTTTAATTATGGTTTTGAGACAAACAAGTACCGGGTATATTGATTTTCAATGAATTTTGATAACTGAACAGCTAAATCAATGATTTTAAATGTTTTGTATACTAAGCATTAGCATGGGGCAGAACTTTATATAAAAACCAATCAAATATTATTTTCTGATAATTACTTTATGAGTTGTTAATCTTAAGTAGATTTCAGATAAATGTTTCATTACCGAAAAAAATAAGAATATGCAACAACTTTTGTTGACTGCCCGGACGATTTTGCTGCTGTGGGCGTATGTTTCGTTTCCTGGCAACCTATCTTTATATTATTTTATCACATGAACCTTGTTTCCTTTTGACTAATTTGACTTTAGTTTGAGACTTTGTTTATGGAGTAATAAGGTTAATAAATACTGTATAACAATTAATTTGTTGAAGTTATATTTAGCTTGGCAGCGAGTGCTTATAAAGTATACAAAACTTTGAGCTGGAATTAAAGACATCCCAAATGGCAAGTGCTATTTAAAGTAAACAATGTTGTGGCTACCATTCTGGGTTTAAAAGTCAGATATGATAATAGGCATGTAGGGTGTCGGTCGTCTGTGAGAGGAGAAGGAGCAGAGCTTTTAGTGTGGGGTAGGCGTTAAGACAGTTGTATTATTAACATCTTCTATTTCTAATGTAACAATTGTAACACCTCATTTGTTCGCACTAATAAAATGAATGGTCAGACTTTTTATGCTCCTCTAATTATAATTTACAGTTTTACAGTTACATGTGTTAAAAGTAAAATAGATAAGTAACCTTCTTGTTGAATAAGTATGCCAATACTAATATAAGCAGACGGTGTATGAAATTGTATATGCAAGCATGTATAACAATCATCAATGATAGATAGATTCATTATTAGTACATTTGTATTGTGATGTATCTTTTAAATTTTTTATAAACCAGAAGCCTTTATGAAGGGTGTGTCACATTCACTGGTGTCCTCTTATCAAGATAAATCTAGAAATATCAGATAAATATAAAATGGTTAGACTGTGATGTGCATCTATAGGTGTATGGTAGGGCTGGACCATATTTCAGTATTTCGATATAAAACCGTCACAGAAATAAAAACCGTGAAAAATACCGTCTTCAGAAAAATATCGAAAAACCGAACATACCGCGATATATCGCGGTTTTGATTTTCTTTGATAATATTTAACATAAATATTGAACAAAATGTGTTCTTTTTTATGATATTTGCTATATTTTATTGCTTAATCATGAAAAAATACTGCTATATACTCCCGAGTATTCATTCCACAAAGTTTGCAAATGCCGATACGGAGCTTGTTTATGTCATGTGACTTCTCGCTCACCTTTCCACCCGTTTCTGATCAATTTCTATACACCTTGACGAATTGTGTAGACCGATACTTTGATTTTCGAAAGAGATCACTGATTTTAAGATTGAATTAAATTTTGATAAAGCAGAAATATAAATAATGCCAATTACATTGAGAGTTCCGGTAGACTGATTATCATTCAGTGTCATGCCAATGGAGGTCGTGATCCGGGAAAAAATATTTGACGAAATCAATGGTCACTTTTTGGCATAGTACTTATGTTTTTATAGTTTAATTTTATACTTATTTATAGTTTTTATAGTTTAACGACGTGTTCCGGAACGCAGCCGAGAACGAAACGTCAAGCTTAATCCAGACAAACTTGACGTTGGTACTTTAGAAGTCAGTTATTTCGGGCATCTCATCACAGAGAATGGCATGAAACCCGACCCCGAAAAAGTCAAGGCGATAAACAACATGAAGCCACCGCATGACAAGAAAGAGTTAGAAACCATGCTTGGTATGATAAACTATTTAGCCAGGTTCTCGCCATCACTATCTGAAGTCACCACTCCTCTTAGAGAACTAACGAAGCATGACATTGCCTTCCACTGGGATCAACGACATAATCAAGCACTAGATCACGTCAAGAAGCTGATAACCAGCGAACCAGTTCTTGCATTCTTTAACGAAACAAAACCATTTGTGTTGCAGGTTGACGCATCACAACACGGATTGGGAGCGACAATTCTGCAAGATCGTAAACCAATTGCCTACGCATCAAAATCCTTAACGCCCACTGAGCAAAATTACGCCCAGATTGAGAAGGAGTTGTACGCTATATTATTCGGATGCAAGAAATATCACCAAATGATCTACAGGTCATACTGTAACTGTCGAGTCAGACCACAAACCTCTTCAAAGTATCATGAAGAAACCACTATCGACAGTACCAGCTCGTCTACAACGAATGCTACTCCAGCTGCAGAAATATGATATCAACATAATTCACGTTCCAGGAAAAGACATTCCAGTTGCTGATACACTCAGTAGAAAATTCATCAGTCAACCTCCAGATAATATGTCTGAAGAAATGGATGTCCAAGTCCATGCCGTCATATCGTATTTACCAGTCAGTGATCACAAAATGACTATACTACGTCAGGAGACTGAAAAAGACGACCAAATGACCAAACTCAAAGATACAATCCTGAACGGATGGCCGGAGAGACGCAACAGGTGTCATACATCCATTTGGAACTACAGAGACAATCTCACCGTTATGGACAATTTGATATTCAAAGGTGATCAAATCATCATACCAACTAAACTACGCCAAGAGATGCTCACCAAAATTCATTCAAGTCACCTTGGAATCGAAAAGTGCAAACAGCGTGCTAGAGATATACTATTTTGGCCACGAATGAATTTTGAAATTGAACTATATATCTCAAAATGTTCAATTTGTGGTGTCAAACAAAACCGCAATTGTAAAGAACCGCTACAATCACACCAGATACCCAGAAGACCGTGGCAGAAGGTTTGCACAGATTTATTCACTATACACAACAAAGATTACCTAATTCTTACAGATTACTACAGTCGATTCTTTGAGATAGACGAACTACCAACACTCTCAAGTACTACAGTCATTCGCAAACTCTCAGCTCATTTTGCTAGGCAGGGTATACCAGAGATTCTGATCAGTGATAACGGCCCACAGTTCTCAGCAGCTGAATTTTGTGACTTTGCCAACAAATGGGACTTCAAACACCAAACATCCAGCCCCAAGTACAGTCAGTCTAATGGTTTAGCTGAAAAGAGTGTTCAGACAGCTAAGCGCATTCTTGATAAAGCGAAGAGAGATGGAGCAGATCCGTTCATCAGTCTACTTGAATATAGAACAACACAGCATCACCGTCACAACTTCTAATGAGTCGACGTCTTCGATCAATCTTGCCAGTAACAGATAACCAACTACAACCAGCTGTACAAGATCCAACAAAAATCTATAACCAACGTCGAAAACTTCAAACTAGACAAAAACAATTCTACGACCGAACTTCTAAACCTGTGCGAAAACTCCTAAACAACGAAACAGTCTATGTGCAGAAACTATTCAACGATGATACCTCATGGTCACCAGGATACGGAGGATACGGAGCTTGTTTACGTCACGTGACTTCTCGCTCACCTTTCCACCCGTTAGACTGATTATCATTCAGTGTCATGCCAATGGAGGTCGTGATCCGGGAAAAAATATTTGACGAAATCAATGGTCACTTTTTGGCATAGTACTTATGTTTTTATAGTTTAATTTAGTATCCTTGTATTGTTTAATTATGCATTTTCAAGAAGGTATACTCTTGAATGGGAAAGAAAGAGTTTGTACGGGTAAACAAAGTCCAATCGTACCCGTAACAACTATAAAAATATGCACGGCCGAAAGAACACAAACTTTGTTTTATGTTGTTTGGGCCTCCTTCATTCGAAATATTTTTAATTTTAATAAAATATAATTGATATTTTGAATATCAAAATTGTAATAAACAACAACTTTAGCAAGTTTTCATGGCTATCTAGATCTGTGTTTGAACCAGCTCGAATTAATGTTTTGTTAATTTGAAATTGGTATTGTATGCTAAAAATAATATTGATTAGAAACAATAATATTGAGGTGTATTTCCAACTTTTTATGCATGTATATTTACATTCAAAAAGTTATAAACTGAAAGTATTGGCTTTTTATAAAATATAATATTGAAGGGTATTTCCAACTTTTTATGCATGTTTATATACATTTAAAAAGTGATAAACTGAAAGTATTGACCTTTTATAAAATATCGCGATATAGTGATTATATCGCGATATTTTTTGAAAATCTCGTGATATCTGTTTCTAGGTATATCGCCCAGCTCTAGTGTATGGTATGAGCAAAATGAATGTTTGAAAATTTAACTGCCTCGAACATGTTTTCCTGTTATTCAAGCAACTTCAGTGTGGTCCAAAACAACCAATCAAAGTTCTAGTCTGTGAATTCAACAACTTCAAAGTTTTCAATCAGATTGCAACTGAAATATCACTCCCTGACGACCTGAATTCCAACCATCCAATTCAATCAGACTGTTGCATTCACAATTTTTTATAATAATCGCTGCCCGAAAAATGTTGCGCAAAGTAAAATGGCTCCAGACACAATGCTTTAATCCATAGTCAATTCACTACAAATTCATGGTACATTGTACATGTATCAATTAAAAGAAAAGTAAAATTTGTGTTTTATTGGATCTTAGACACTATTTTTTTTGTAAACTGGATGAAATCTGATTTACAAACTGTATGTTTCAATATTTTATAATCTTTCACTCCAGAGAATATAATTTAAATATTTAATTAAATATTTAAATTCTTTTGAAAATCAACAGAATTGTTTTGATTTCCAATGATTAATTATTTTTCTGAAAAAATCAACTCTGTGCTGCGCAGGGTACAGTAATATGATGTAATGCCCCGGTATGCAACTCCTTGGTTAGGAAAAGAAATGATGATAGGCCTTGTGACTTGTCGCATACTATCAATTTCAAAATGTTCACTTTGCCTCTTTAAAATCAAATAATTTTAGCTAAAAGGGTGGTGTAATTTTATATGTATTTATTTATTGTTACTGGCCACTGTTATATACGAATTCTTTAGTTATTTATAATTATCGTTTACAGATTCTCTGGTTGCAGCTGAAGCCCTGGAGGCAGAACCAGGCCCCAGTAGCCCAAACCTCAAATATAATTTACGCCGTCGGCGAACTATCGACACTCTTACCAAAGAACCTATATCTTCCAATACCTGCACACCCGTTAAAAGGAGAAGAAAGTCAGCAAGCATAAATCCGGCACTGATCCCAACAGGTATCAAATTAGATTTTTCTTTGTATTTTAAAAAGTAATAACTATTTGATGTATAAATGCTTACATCAACTGTATGAACTTTAGGTCATAGGGTCTGTCATTTATTCAAGTGACATGCTTTCGATACCAAATTTTTACTAGACCAGAACTGGCTCACCTGCCCAATCCTGTGAGTTTTTTCTGGATGAACAAGTTTCCTTATGCTACTAAAAAAAAGCAGCTATGCGATATCAAATATTGAAATAAAATTGTATCATATGGCGTGGTTTACCGTAGTCTTAAGATCTATTATGATATTTGTATTGTACTGTAGTAAATTGTATTTGAAACAAAACAAAATGATGTGCTTGCATATTATAGATTTTATATAATATATGAAGTATCAGCCTACCATATAATTCAATATTTATTTTATTTTAGGATCTGTTGGAGCAAAATATTTACAAGAAGATTTACCCGATGAAGTGCTATTAAAAATATTCTCCTATTTATTAGAATTTGATTTATGTAGAGTATCACAAGTCTGTAGAAGATTTCATTCTATAGCTAATGATGATGAATTATGGTTAGTGAAATTTCCAATATTTTTTTGGAATATTTTATTCAAAAGTCATTGTTGTCATACTGCCTTACATTAGCATTCGATATCAGAATGAAAAGAGGGCGATATATTTGAATTTGGTAGAGTCAGAATTATCATCATGGAAACTGATAGCTCGAAAGTATGCAGTTTAAAAATAAATAGAAATTGAAAGTAGTTTATTAATCTCAATTTGTAGGAGAGCGATTTAGCTAAAGAATGGAAATGTCCTGAGCAATTCCTGAAGATGATACAAAAAGCTAAATGAATCTAATCCTAATTTTTGTATCAAAAGTATCTGTGAATAGTCATTTATATTTATCATTTTCTATCAATTGTCTGAAATCAAGCAACATTCCTTTTCATCGATCTTCTGTATTTACTATTATTGTTTTAACAGGAAAACCTTGTATAAAGATGTGTTTGAATATGACAGTCCATTATTGTTACAAAATACAGAGCCAAAATCTTATGAATTTATACCTTCATCAGATATGGTGAAATATGATAATCCATGGAAAGAAAGCTTTGGACAACTGGTATGTTAATTACATTATTATGTTGGTACTCCCTGTGGTAATTTGCATTAATCAGTATCTACTTTTAAACTATTTAAAGGCCTGATTTCTCTTATACTGCAACAACAACCCAGGCCTTTCAGTGCTGTATATTAAACTATATAACTCCTCAAAATTAAAAAGAGAAGCCAAATATTGTAGAAATCAACTGGATTTAATTTAGTTTTCTGGTTCTTCTTCTGCGATCTGAAACATAACCATTTGATTGTGGCAAAGAAATTTATTCCAACATTTATGTCAGATAATTAAGTCTGAGTAATAGAAGGTTGAAGGTAAATTATGAACTTTGATTCAGTGAAAATTACAACATGGTAATAACATAGTCATATGAAATGACCATCAGTTTACAGATGAGGAAAATAGAGCAAACATCTTGGTATATATTTGATGATTCTAATTGTCCCCCGCCTTTCGAAGAAAGTTGGGGGACTATTAAAATGGGTTCGTCCGTCCGTCTGTCTGTCTGTCTGTCTGTCTGTCCGTCTGTCCGTCACACTTTTTGGGACACAATAACTCTCTTCCCAATTGAGCTAGAATGTTCAAACTTGGTGTATGTGTTTATTAGGTCAATGCCTTGATGGAGTTCAAAGATGAGCATTTTCCGCTTAGGGTAAGCAGAGATAAGCAATTTGATTGGTTGATGCTTTGGGACACGATAACTTTAGTTCTAATTAAGTGAGAGTGATGAAACTTAGTGTATAGTTTCATTACAGTAATACCTTGACTAAGTTCGATAATGAGCATTTTCCGCTCAGGGTAAGCAGAGCAATTTGATTGGTCAAGACTTTGGAACACAATAACTCTCCTTCTAATTGAGTTAAAATGTTCAAACTTGGTGTATATGCTTATTAGGTCAATGCCTTGATGGAGTTCGGAGATGAGCATTTTCCGCAGAGCGATCCGCAATTTGATTGGTCGAGACTTTGGAACACAATAACTCTTCTTCTACTAATTGAGTAAAAATGTTCAAACTTGGTGTATATGCTTATAAGGTCAATGCCTTGATGGAGTTCGAAGATGAGCATTTTCCACTTAGGGTAAGCAGAGATAAGCAATTTGATTGGTTGATGCTTTGGGACACGATAACTTTAGTTCTAATTAAGTGAGAGTGATGAAACTTGGTGTATAGTTTCATTACAGTAATACCTTGACTAAGTTCGATAATGAGCATTTTCTGCTCAAGGTAAGCAGAGCGATACGCAATTTGATTGGTCGAGAGTAGTCGAGACTTTGGAACACAATAACTCTCCTTGGTGTATATGCTTATTAGGTCAATGCCTTGATGGAGTTCGAAGATGAGCATTTTCCGCTTAGGGTAAGCAGAGATAAGCAATTTAATTGGTTGATACTTTGGGACAAGATAACTTAGGTTCATCTTGATTGATGATTTTTATGCCAATACAATGACTGCATTCTCATTTAGTAATCGATTCGACAGTAACAGTGTATAGAAACGATTGACTTGGACACGAGGGCCCTTTCCCTTGGCCAGAGGGGCCCTTTTGTCTGCCTTTAGCATTTTTCTTTATAAAACACTTTTGGATGACACTTCGTGTACAGTTTGATTGCTCGATACGTTGAAAAAAATAAATGTGCGATTAATTAATATGTGTCTTCTATTTATTTTGGGATTTCGGCGGGGGACATCAGCCTCACTGTTGGCTTGTTCTATATAATTTCTTTTTTTTTTTATAACAGTACCGAGGTGTTCATGTTCGACCAGGATATAGTAATTCTTCACAAGTACGACGCAAACGATATAAAGGAAGAAACTTAGTGGTAAGTAACTAGCTACTACTATCTCATGCCTTTTCTTTTATTCCAAATATTAGCCTTGTTAGTCCCAAATAGTATTGGTAAGGAAAGTTAGATAGCACCATACACAACATGCCATGGGATGTCAGCAAGACAAAAAGATGGTCATTATAAGCAATTAGATGAGAGACGAGATTTGAGTAGATAGCAGAGAGAGAAAGTAGTATAGGTATGTTTGTGCATTTCAGTCGTAGGTTAATATGACTGTTGCTCCGGGTTCAGTGCAGGCGTTATTTAAATTTTGCTGAATAAAGTGTTTAATATTGAAATTAATTGTTGAGTTAAAGATCAATTTTATTGTGTTTCAGTACTTTGACGCTATAGAACCAGCTCATCAATATGTTGATACTAAAGAAATTGATGATCCATTAATATTTATACACACTGGCATTTATCAAGGAGAATTACTCTTAATAGATACACCTGTCACATTAATTGGAGCAGGTATGAAATGGTTAAACAAATAGTTGACAAAACTAAATATATGTTGGTCCTTATTAACTATAAATTCTGATTTTCACTGGTTATGTTTGATAAAGCTGATTTCTTTAATTATGACTACATATCCCCTTCTTTTCCATATTATGCACATGTAAATATTCGGGAAAATAATAAAGAAATCTGTCAGTAGTTGTGTAAGATAGGGTTGGGTTGGTCATGGTGTCATTCAGAGTACAGGAATGTGAATCTGCTGGGATCCTTTTATATTGCTGTGTTGTTTTTAAAATATTATGAACAATATACTTGGAATGATTATATATTCTATTGAGTTATTAGAGTTAGATATCTATTATTAGACATAATCATAATGTTAATGAAATTTTTTTAGCTCCAGGAAATGTGATGGATCATGTATTTATTGAACGGGAAATGGAATCCACTATAATGTTTGTAGAAGGTGCCAATGGAGCTTATTTAGGTTACGTTACATTAAAGGTAAGGTTCACTTATTGTATTTACCTGCAAGGAGTGATATATTACATTGATAATTTGCTAGTCTTTCAAAAACAACTTATGCATGTTCAAAATTAATTTGATTAGTTCCTGTCATATCTTCTGGCAAAGCAAAATATTGAGATGACATCCATGATAATAAGATCCTTGACGTAAAGAATCCATGGAAATGGAGTTGGTTATAAAGTGAGGTGAGCTGGAAAGCAGTGGACCTTTTCATTAGGAAACTATTTTAATAGAGAAAAGGCTACTACCAGTTTGTTGTAAGGAAATTAACTGCAGATGACCAGGGGTGGAGGTTTTTGCTTATTTTGTTACTTTTTTCTTTCACTTAACTGGCATTTCATGTACCAATTAGGTATACTGCTTCTCCATTTTCACAAAAATTGCCAGTTGAATTTTTTTAGTTATTTGGGGGAAATTCCTTAATATTAATTAATTGATATAAAAAATAATTTCTATTTTAGTTTTCTCCTGATATAACGTCGTCTGTACCCCACCATCGACATTATGCACTGGAAGTGACAGAAAATTCTTCTCCAATAATTCAACATTGTAGAATACGTAGTACATCTGTTGGTATGTTGTTTTATTACATTAGGGATAAAGAACTTAAGTAATAGAAAACACGTACTTACAAAAGACACAAAAGCTTTAAGGGAAATGGTTTAAGCAAATTTCGATAACTCTGTAAATATGATATGCATGACAGTACCACAAAACATAATTAGAACCAGATTAATTGACAGCCACTGAAAATCATTGTAATATTTTGTAATGAGTCACCATTGGTAATTGTATCTGTATCGGCCGGTATGTTTCACTGTCAACATCGGATATTGGTAAAACCAATAGTAGCCGTATCGGTACATCACTAAAATTTATTTCCAAACTTTGGTGAAACTCTGTAATTGTTATTTTTGTAGTTGGAGCTGCTGTATGTGTATCAGGTTCGGGTGCTGATCCTACTATTAAAAACTGCTATATCAAAGATTGTGAAAATGTTGGAATGTATGTTACAGATTATGCCACGGTAAGTTGTTTATGTTTAGAGAGTCTAGAGTGTTGTTTACATGTATGCTTGTCATGTTAATAAATGTGAAAATAATAGTTTATATAACAATTGAAATCAGAATCAAGACTTGCAGTAGGTCGATTTAGCTCTTACATAATGCAGGAATTATAACTGTGAATGGAACTAATTTTGCGCTTGTTATTTATTATGTAATACTGAAATTAACAAAGCATTTAGACGGTTTAATGGACGTTACAGAGGGTATAAAAAGATATAGAGGATATTTGTCGTTTTAGAGTGAATAAAATATTTTATTTCATCGAGAAGCAAGAAAACTTATATTTTCACAAATGCGTAGCTTAGAGATGAAATAGAATATGTTATTCACGACAAAACGACAAATGTTCTTTTTATTTTATGATTTTACAATCATTTTAGGTAAAACAACAAGGACTACTTTGTTCGCCAGTGGAATAACCATATTTTATTTCACTGATAAAACGTGGTATTCCACTACTAATGATAAAATAATATGTTTAATTACTATGTTTTATTACAGGGGGTATATGAAGATAATGAGATTAGTGGTAATGCGTTAGCTGGTATTTGGGTTAAAAATCATGCTACACCTATAATGAGAAGAAACCATATTCACCATGGAAGAGATGTTGGTGTATTTACGTTTGAAAATGGAATGGTAAGAATTCTCTACTGAGTAGAAATACTATTAGAATAATGCCAAGAAAAAACACATCAATCCCAAATATACAATATTATATTATATAATAAATCAAATCTGAATGACCAAATAACACACTATTTATGGATAACAATTACTATGGTTTACTATTACTATGGTTTAATTCAGATTATTATGTAATGTATTACTATGGTTTTACTTTGAGTTTTTATATGCCCACATTGAAATGTGGTCATTCATATTGCCGGCGGTCAGTCCGACATCCACAACTAGGGTTGTGACGATACAGAGTTGGTTTGTATCACGATACAGAAGGGAAAATATCGCGATACAATATCTTTACCAAATTAAGAAATAAAAAAACCCCATTAAATAATAGTTTTCAACCTTTTAATTTAAGATAACATTATTTACCAAATTAAGAAATAAAAAACCCCCATTAAATAATAGTTTTCAACCTTTTAATTTAAGATAACATTATTAATATTATAAATCTAATAACAGAATGATTTTAACAGATGAGTGACGTCATAATGGGTATTTTCCCTTCAGAATCGCTAGTACCAATTTTAAAACTAAAAGCTGCACGTTATTGTCAGCTTAGAGTTATTAAAATCGTAATAATTTGAATGATAATATGTCAAATATTTATGATCTTTATGATACCACAAAAAACGTAGGCTATATTTAGTCGAAATTTAGTAAATTTCAGTCATCAAAACAGATAAATCTCACTTTCTTCGGCTGTAATTGTCAGATCTTGTGGTATCGCGAACCATAATAATCCCAAAAATGTTATCTATCTATCCACCGGAAACTACGGTACCGGTACGGAAATCCAACGAAGTGAGCCGTAGCAATAAAAAATTCCCAGTCCGGTGACGTCAGAGCGGTATTTTCCTGCGGTAGTCTCATGTAAACAAACGTTAATTTCGCTTACATTTCGATAATTTTTGAGTCCGAATCTTTGCAGATATTGAGATTAACATTAAACCATTACTATAATTGAACTCGCTTATAATTAATGAGGTTTAAAGCACGGACCGGGCACTACTTTGTTTTGCGACTTAAATTGTATAAGAATATCCAGTCCGTAATGTTGTTAGACTGTGGTATTCAATTTACGACTTGCTAAATTATCTAGACCGCGTGGCTGACATCATCACTCAGCTGATATTTATTTTTGATTACGCAGGTATAATTGACCATACTGACATTCAGGGCTGAAACTGGGGACAAATTTTAGGGAGAAGTGACTTCTCCCTACAGACAAAATAGGGAGAAGTGAGGGAGACATTGGGAGACTTGAAGGAGAGGTCAAACTTCTAAGTTTTTCAATGTAGCAAATGACACTATCTCTTGGTTGTTTGCCTTTATATACTGATTCCATATTTCGTAAAATTGACTTCAATAATATTAAATTAATCACGCCCTTGCCATGTGTTAACAAATTACGATTTACCGCCATTACCGGACAAAGAAAATAAAAATATTTAGATTTTAATTGAAAGCTTTTACATGTAGTTAAAAAATCTAATGTTTTTCTTTGTTAAAATTATGTCTATCATCACATTATATTGTTAATTAATTTTAAAATAACACACTAGTGGATTAAATTGATCATAGAAAAACAAAAGAATGTATTATTATGTAAACAAAGATGTCGGCTGACACGATACAGAGTACTCAATCTTTTGACCTTTTGAACCCTACCGTCATTGTTCTTGGCCCAAATGAATTAAAAACACTAATAAGTTTGATATATTTTGTATCAACACACACTCAGTTTATAGTTATTTTTTTTATTTAAGGAAACAAGTATCTGAATTTGTTTGTTTAAAAATTACATCGTGATATAAAATTACGACAACTTCAAAGTTAAATTACGACAACACCAGAATGGACGGGGGAGTGTAAATTTAAACATGGCTGACATTTTTTGACTTCTTTCATGCATGCCTTTTACTGTCGGGACATTAGACATCTATCATTTCTAGAGAACTGGTAGGGCGATGTTGACATCCCCCTGGTCAAGTTTTCAGGCGAAGTTTGGTGTTGTAGGGCGAGAATCTCGCCTCAGTCGCCCGTAAATTTCAGCCCTGCTGACATTGGTAAATTTATTACTACATGCAATTTAATTATTATTTCTTTGCCGCCGATATCGTTGTGTTTTTTGATCATCATTTGTTGTATCACGGTATACCGATATTTCAATATTTTGACGATACAAATACCGTCAAATTTTTATATCGCGGTATATCTACATACCGGTTATCGTCACAACCCTATCCACAACCGGTTTCGGCTAGGATGTTAAATCAAAATTTTCTGTGTTGGCCATTTCAGGGGGATTACCGTCAGTACCTGCTGATTATTTTAGTGACTCAATATTCGTAATGATGATTTGGAATAAAAGAATTTCTGTCATATTGAATTTTTTTGTTCCAGGGTTACTTCGATTCCTGTGATATTCATAACAACAGAATTGCTGGTTTTGAAGTAAAAGCTGGTGCTAACCCAACTGTAGTACGATGTGAGATTCATCATGGTCAAACCGGTGGTATTTATGTACATGAAAATGGCAGAGGACAGTTTATTGAAAATAAAATCCATTCAAATAATTTTGCTGGTGTATGGATTACATCGAATAGTGATCCAACAATAAGGTAGGTAACTCCTACATGTTTGCTGATATCCAAAGGAAACATAATAGGCTATTCGATTCGATGTTGTTGAATTGAATTCTCTCATCCCAGAAACTGATTATGAATTATTTGATAATATTTCTGCAAATTGATAATTTTCCAAACTCAACCATACACAATGATAATTTATATTTTGTAGAAAAAATGAAATTTATAATGGTCATCAAGGTGGTGTGTATATATTTGGTGATGGTAGAGGTCTTATAGAACATAACAATATACATGGTAAAGTATATAAATCTTACTCCATGGAATGACACAAGTATTTGTTTGTCATTCTTTTTCTTTCCTTTCTGTTCAGCTGATGTGGACATTTTTCTCACCAGTTTCATTAATCATCTGGTTAATTTTACAAGTGCTGGACTACCTCCAATGAAATTTTTGTCTAAAATATACTGACTTTTGATCTTTTTCTAATGAAACATGAGCCAGTTCTAAATGGAGATATTTTGTCATTGATTAAATCTAATCAGTTAATCTTGTATAGCAATCTTTCAGTTTCCTGTTAACATTTTGTACAGTTGTTTAAATATATTTATTTTCAGGTAATGCATTAGCTGGTATTCAAATACGAACTAATAGTAATCCAATAGTACGTCACAATAAAATACATCATGGTCAGCATGGTGGAATATATGTTGTAAGTTTTATATTTCATCCTTAAATTTCATTACTTCTTATTGATGATGTAATAAAAACTATATTACATAACATAAATTAAGAATGCTGGAAAGTCTCAATAATTATGTGGGGTTTGTTGGTCTATGGTCAGTCATTAATTAAGTCAAGTATGTGACAAGGAATACGGTCATCTGTCCGAACTCGTACCTTTTCTTTGGATCCTCAGGTTTCCGTCCATTGCAGAAGACCTTACGTTCAACCAAATTACTGTTAGTTCCGAAATGACCTAGGTTGTTTTGAGTGGATGTTAAACCCATTTCTCTCTAATGTATTTTACGTTGATTACAGCATGAGAAAGGTCAAGGATTAATAGAAGAAAATGAGGTTTACGCAAATACATTAGCTGGTGTATGGATAACAACAGGAAGTACCCCAGTTCTACGCAGAAACAGAATACACAGTGGCAAACAGGTAAAAGTTAGACCAGACAATTTCAGAAAAATTTTCCATATGATTCACTTAGAAGCATATTGATTTTGAAAGATTTCTGGATGCTTTTTAAGCTAAGGTTATCCTTTGATTTGATTGCTTTTAAATATGTACACAGTGTTTATATTCTTGAGATAACCGCTTTTGATCACTTTATAAACTCAAGTTTAGAAATAGTTGCCAAACTTATTGTATCATTGATTTGAAATTTATTGACAACTGCTTATGATTAGTAGACAAATTGTGCAGGTGTGGTTGTATGTTTTTTTTATCTGAGAACTTACAGAAAGAAGGGATATTGAACTTGCCAAATGAAGTAAACCTGTACATGTATTGTTATTTGTGTTTTATAGGTTGGAGTATATTTCTATGATAATGGACATGGTGTTTTAGAAGACAATGATATTTTTAATCATCTTTATTCTGGAGTTCAGATAAGGTATGTATTATAAGCCCAAATAGGTATTTGTACCCAGAAAAAGCTTCCTCTTTAAATTGTTTTTGTTCTATTATAGTACTGTAATTTTTTATAACTTGTTTTAAGTTTTTTGTATTCAGAAATGATTTTTTATTATTATTATTTCAGAACTGAGAGTAACCCTTTAATACGTAGGAACAAAATATGGGGAGGACAAAATGGTGGAATATTAGTGTATAATAGTGGTTTAGGAATGATTGAAAATAACGAAATCTTTGATAACGCCATGGCAGGAATCTGGATTAAAACTGACAGTAACCCTGTTTTACGTCATAATAAAATTCATGATGGTAGAGATGGAGGCATTTGTATTTTTAATGGCGGAAAAGGTGAGCAAAAGTCTTAAAATTGTTTGTAAAAAAATGTTATACAGAGATAAGTTTTTGAGAGAAAACAATTTAATTTAAGAATGCTTTAGTATTAGTAATAAAATTTAGACAAAATTCATCAACATGAGAATATAACATAAAGTGAATATTGTTTAACAAAATGGCAAAACATATTATTAAATGTAAATGTTAAATTCAAATCTTTTTTTTTTGCCAGGCATTCTTGAAGAGAATGAAATATTTCGTAATGCCCAAGCTGGTGTTTTAATCAGTACTCAAAGTCACCCAATATTGAGAAGAAACAGAATCTATGATGGCTTAGCGGCAGGTGTGGAAATTACCAACAATGCCACTGCTACTTTAGAAGCAAACAAAATATTTAATAATAAATTTGGAGGTCTTTGTCTTGCCAGTGGAGTAAAACCCACGCTCGAGGGTAAGGGTAAGATAATCATTTCAATATTTTTAGTTTTCTTTTGGAGGGGGGTATTAATATAGCCTTTAATAACACTAATTAGATATGTACCATCACTATGTTTTGGTGCCCAAGTTGGCCTTAATTGTACCCCATGCAGCTTTGGAACAGTTGTAGAATCCATCATTACTCAAAGAGATTTGATGTAAAATTCAGAAAGATTAAAGCTGATTATAAATACACATTACTTGATAACTTGGCGGAAATTTCACTTGCTTAATTTTCGGTTCATAGTAGATCAATTTGACTGAAATTTTCAGCAAATGGCCTTTACCGTATCTAGTTTTTATACGCCCACATTGAAATGTGGTCGTATATTGTCGTCGCCCCCGTCCGTCCGTCCGTCCGTCCGTCCGTCCGTCCGTCGGTCCGGCGGTCCGGCGTCCACAATTGCTTGTGGACGCTCTACAGGCTAAAGTTAATATTCGATTGACTTTAAATTTATACACAGTGTTTAAGGTCATGAGACGAAGAAGCCTATTGTTTTTCAGCGATTTCTGATAATAACTACCAGAGTTATGGCCCTTGATCACTTCAAAAAATCTTGTGGACGCTCTAGAGGCCAAAGTTAATATCCGATTGACTTTAAATTTATACACAGTGTTTAAGGCCATGAGACGAAGAAGCCTATTGATTTTTAGCGATTTCCGATAATTAGTGCCAGAGTTATGGCCCTTGATCTCTTTAAAAAATCTTGTGGACGCTCTAAAGGTCAAAGTTAATATCCGATTGACTTTAAATTTATACACAGTGTTTAAGGTCATGAGACGAAGAAGCCTATTGATTTTCAGCGATTTCCCATAATTAGTGCCAGAGTTATGGCCCTTGATCACTTCAAAAAATCTTGTGGACGCTCTAGAGGCCAAAGTTAATATCCGATTGGCTTTAAATTTATACACAGTGTTTAAGGTCATAAGACGAAGACGCCTATTGATTTTCAGCGATTTCCGATAATTAGTGCCAGAGTTATGGCCCTTGATCACCTCAAAAAATCTTGTGGACGCTCTAGAGGCCAAAGTTAATATCCGATTGACTTTAGATTTATACACAGTGTTTAAAGTCATGAGACGAAGAAGCCTATCGATTTTCGGCTATTTCCGATAATTAATGCCAGAGTTATTGCCCTTGATCTCTTTAAAAAATCATGTGGACGCTCTAAAGTTCAAAGTTAATATCCGATTGACTTTAAATTTATACACAGTGTTTAAGGTCATAAGACGAAGAAGCCTATTGATTTTCAGCGATTTCTGATAATTAGTGCCAGAGTTATGGCCCTTGATCACTTCAAAAAATCTTGTGGACGCTCTAGAGGCCAAAGTTAATATCCGATTGACTTCAAATTTATACACAGTGTTTAAGGTCATAAAACAAAGACGTCTATTGATTTTCAGCTATTTCCGTTAATTAGTGCCAGAGTTATGGCCCTTGATCACCTCAAAAAATCTTGTGGACGCTCTGGAGGCCAAAGTTAATATCCGATTGACTTTAGATTTACACACAGTGTTTAAGTTCATGAGACGAAGAATCCTATTGATTTTCTGCGATTTCAAATAATTACTGCCAGAGTTATCTCCCTTGATAACTTCAAAAATTCTTGTGACGCTATAGAGGCCAAAGTTACCATCCGATTGACTTCAGATTGATACATAGAGTTTAAGGTGTTGAAACGAACAAGTATTTTGATTTTCAATGAATTTAGATAACTGAACAGCTAAATCCATGATATTAAATGTTTCATGTATATACTAATTGTTAGCGTGGGGTAAAACTTTATAAAAAGCAATCATATTCTAATGATTTTCTAATAATTACATAATGAGTTGTTACTCTTAATCAGTTTTTAGTGTATTACAAATGTTTCATTACCGAAAAAAGTAAAAATATGCGACAACCCTTGTTGACTGCCCGGACGATTTAGCTGCTGTGGGCGTATGTTTCGTTGCCTGGCAACCTATCTTTAACTATTATAGTGAGAACTGCCAACTTGTTATCTTTTCTTCCATAATGTATCTTTGATATTATAATTTTCAGATAATATTATTAGTGGTAATCATAATATGGTAGAGAAAGCAGTATCATCAGGACAATGTTTATATAAAATATCAAGTTATACCAGTTTTCCCATGCATGATTTTTACAGGTAACCATCATTTATTAAAGCTCTGGTCTAGGAATATAAAATAAAACTAAAAAAATATTCATATCTAGGGCTGGGTATCGATAGTGATTTTTACTATCGATAATCGGCAATGAAATGTCGGTCGATAATCGATAGTATCGAAAACAAACTTATTTTCATGCCCACGGTCGTTATCAAGACTGGATACAGTGTAAGTTCAAAGTTCAAAACCATACGAAGTTGCGAAAGATCGTTTGCTCCTGTCTAAAACCCAAAGTGCTTCCACACAGCACTTTTAGCTTTGCCGGGAAAATCAACAAGCGTTCCGTCGTCCACGTGTGCTATCATGGACCTTATTTATTGTACCGGGGTATTCTATTACTGAGGCACACGTACAGAAATAGTGAATTGTACAGACGAATTCTGAAGCTTGCACAGGGAAATAACTCTTAACTTTATTACACATCCGGGTATCGCCGATTTATTCAACAATAATTTCTTCAAAACTAAAGGAACGTTTCAATGAGAGTGAGTTCATGAAAACGGCTGTTCAATAAGCAGTCAAAATTTTGTTTTGTGTTACATTGATACTTGATAGTAATTAAAGTGAGCGGTGTATTATGATTAACTGAAAGAAAACATTGACATTTCAGACGCAAGAAAAATAGACGAAGAGCCATAATCGATAGTAACCCACCGCTATCGATAGTGCTTTTCTGGACCGTCCAATCGATACTATCGATTTATATCGATATTTTACCCAGTGTTATTTGATTTTTTGTTTTAACATTTTATATAGATACAAACTGTAAAACATTTGATCTATATTACATTACTTTTATTTAAATCTTTATTACAGATGTAGAACTTGTAATACAACAGAAAGAAACGCTATTTGTTACAACTGCATTAAGAACTGTCATGCTGGCCATGAAGTAGAATTTATTCGACACGATCGATTCTTTTGTGATTGTGGGGCAGGAACATTAAACAATAACTGTCAGTTACAAGGGGAACCAACTCAAGATACAGACACACTTTACGATTCCGCCGCACCTATGGAATCGCACACATTACGAGTGAATTGACTGATGACTTGTCATGCTACATTCTAGGTGTTGTGTTCATCCGTTGGCATGGAATCAATATTTTTGACAGCTGTCAATCAGTGTTGTGATTTTCCTCTGTAAGAATCAGGCATCCTGATCCTTGATGCTGCTGTTCCATAGCGCTAAGTTACGTCAGAGGTTGATTTATGGTTTTATTGTGAAATTCAGATACTCAATACTTAAAGTTCTTCGGAATATGGAGTCTGAAGACAATCTTAAGGTGTAAAACCATGATGTTTTAGAGGTGACAAATGAAATGAATCGAAAACGATGATGAATATCTTTTGCATTTTTTTTTTAAAGTTACGATTTTATCAGTATAAATGATAAGCCAAAGAATGTACCATAATATAAAAGGCTTTAGGATAGGACAGGAGAAGCCATTGGGGTATGCTTGACATAACATCCAGTCAATGTAATTGACCATTTTATTCTAGAATACAGTAGACCAATATTAGTAGTATGCTGTATAAAGACAGGATTATATAGATATTACGACCAAAACACTTGCTTCAATACAATTTTCTTTTTATTATTATGCGTGGTATTTTTTTAAACCTTGAAAAGGTTATATGTCAGCAATCCTTTGGGTATTTAGGGGGGAATCGCAAATGTAATGAATTTTTTCAACATTTCTTTACACATTACAGAAAAAACTTTTTTGTACTCTTAGCACAATTGTGTGTAATTTGGTGCATGATCGCATGGCTTGTCTTGTGAAAGTAATCAATTTTGTTCAAATTATTATTTAATGTTTATTTGGAGACATCAGTCATCATCCCACTGAAGTTTATATCTTTATTCAATTGAAATCATCTATTTTGTGCCTTGGTTAGTTTCAGATTAAGTAAGTTAGTTATATTATCTTTTGTTTGAGTACTTATATTTCTCTATTTATTATTTTATTTATCTTGTAGATTTTGTTGTAAATATATTTTATTTCCTTTTCTTCTCATTCATCATATCTTTTGCTTTTTTTTTTAGGCCTAGATTATAAATTTTCAGTTGCTATGCAATTGTATATTATTATCAATTTCTTAGATGATTAAAGTCAAACTGTGTATTTTGTTTATGTTAATAATATATATATTTTACTTAAAGTTTATTTACTATTATAATAAGCCAGTGCTAGAAATTGTATGACACTTGACCTTAATTACAATTTATATAGAAAAACCACTCCATTTGAGATCAATAGAGATGTAATATACAGTGATGTAATAACATTAATATAGAACATTGAGAGTGAAGTACAACCAAAAATCATAAACTATTGACTGAACCATCGCGTACATATTGTTACATAAAAAAGTTTGTCATCAAATTTAACTGTTTGCTCAATTGCTATTAAAATTGGAGTTATGTCCCTTCCTTTAGCAATCCCGGTTAAACCAATGATATTTGTAACTTATAAAATTTGCTAGTGATTTAGTATTGCTTTTTCAATTGAATATGGTATGGAATTTCCTTTACACTCTCCAATCTAGTAGTATATAATGGAATATATAGATTTTTATGTATACACTCTTAAGCCCTTTCAATTTAAACAGCTAGTCATCACATGATGAAAACTCAAAAACAAGTTATCAACAAAATATAATTATTGATCAAGATATTTTGCCTGCAAAAATAGTGAAGTGTACAAGGTCATCGATCCAAAACTGACCTTAAGAGATTTTCATTTTGTAAGCACTCTTTTCTCATTCTTTCAGTACATTTTAGTCTTGTCAAATCAGATTTAGTAAAAAGCCATTGCCAAAATTTCACAGTTCATTCATTAATTTTGTCTTCTAAACAAAATATTACTGAATATTTCTTCATTTTCATTGTGAATAACTACATTCATTTGCTTTAAGTCCATATGCAATTTCTTCCAATTCAGTTTGTGTATTTTTGTTTGTTTATCTTGCCAGTCATTTATATGTTTGTCTAATTTTCATTATTTTTCTATGTTTCAACTAAATGTTAAATCAATTAATACTTCACTAATAATATGTTTACCATAGTTGCATGTAAATGAGGCTATGCCATGACCTGCTAATCTATTAATTATACAGATGGCAAGATTATCTTAGTTGGTTGTCATAGTGTTATTTATTTATGATCTTAAATTCATTAGGATTTGAATATATAAAATTTACCCCAAAATAGTCCCAATCCTAATATCTGCTTGAAAATATTTGAACAGTTAATAAAACTGGGAAGTAAATTTGATAATAGTTTTATCAGTGTTCATGAAAAACATTTAGGTGATTTCAACATATTTGCCGGTCAAATGGTAGCCCAAAGCAGTTTTTATATGTTCATTTTAGCATTTGTAGATTGCCGTTAAATTTGTAAGAAATTTTATAAAGGTTACATTTGACAAATATTTTTGTTCTGACAAATGAATGTCACCAAAAAAAAAGAAGGTTATTTGTACGCATTTACTGGTTGAATGATTTTATAACAACATTTCCATTTTTTTAAAATCATCTCAATTTTAATTGTCACATTTATATATTAGAATAAACAATGCATGTACTCGTATGAATATTAATAATTAATTTGTAAACACTGACATTCTTGTTCACCAAATTTCATATCTTTTTTGATCTGTCTGACCTCAATGGCATGTTGTGTAAAATATATATTCTTTTTCTCAAAAAATAAAATATACAAAAAGACACACACACAAAAAAAAAATGAGTGTAACTGTTCTAAAGAAAATCCTATGTTAATAGTATTGTATGTGTCTTTTATAAAAGCATGATTGTTGGAGAATTTTAATATGGTGGCTAGTTGAACAAAAGATGATTTGGCATCAAAAAAACAGAAATTAAATTCATGCCATTTAATTAAATTTTTATAGTGTTAAATGTGAAAAGCCTGTCTTAAATGATTGCTGGATATGTCAAAATGCTGCATTGCATGAAAAGTGTTCTCTTAAGACTAGGTCTGGTTATTAATTTTTAAGACAATATAAATTTTGATGTCACAGAGAGGGGGCGGGCGACAACAGCCCCTGGCTTCTTTTTTTAAAGCGGGTTGGGGCATCCAGTCAAATAGTCAAATTAAACATGTATTATGCAAAAGCTAAACTGATCTATTGCAGGTCTTCCTTTAGGCCTGAAATGTTATCTTAATTATTAATTAGACATTAGTTATCTTATCCAGATCATAATCAGCTCTTGATGCCATTGATTTCAATAAAAAGCTTATTTTGTATTGTTTGAAATAGGTCTTCCATTATCACATTTCTTAGTACTAGGCCTTATACTTTGGGCGGGGGGTATAAAATCGAGGAGTTGGCCATAGGCTTCACCAAAACTCTACACACCACTGACTCTGAATGTTGTCTATTGATATATAAGGACCAAGCCATCACTTTTACAACTGGGTATTATACTTCTTGATACTTAAGAAACACAGACCATAATTATCTTGGCTGTGTAAAAATATAACTTGATAACATAATGGATATAAATTATAATTACTTGATGTCAGAAACTATTATTATGGGTAGTTGTGTTTCTAAGGTACAGGAGTATATATATGTATGGGTTGGATGTTTTTGTAAAGAATACAACTTTAACTGTATGTAATTGTTGTTTGTATGATAATAGATTATATGGTATGAGGTGAAAGTTGTTATTAATTTGTTGAAAACGTTATGTTTGTTATTTACATGGTTTCAGTCTATTGTCTTTTAAACTTTATATGTCTATATTTGTACATCTTGTTTTGTTTTACTAGGAATATGTTACATGGTTTCATTTGTGATTAAGCTTGTAAGTGTCGCATGTTTTTGAATCCACCATTCAAATCGTGTGCCGTGGAGCCTCGGTAATGAATTTTGAAGACAAAGCATGATTAATTGAAAAATTTCACAAATGTGCTTACATTACAATATTTTTTTTCCTCTGATGTGATAGGATACTGTTTTTCAAAAATGTTTGTGATTTTGTTATGAGTGTGAGTTTGTGAATAGTTGTTGAACATTTTAATTGTCAAGTCTTATGTGTGTATGTGTGATAGACAAATGACGTTTCTGTTTCATGTCCTAATTGTTTGTTCTGGTTTTTTTTACAAGTTTTTTTTTAATTTATCCAATGAAGAAGGATGTTATGATATATCTTTGTCAATGTTATTGTATTCACTTTGTCCATCGATCATTTTAAATCTGTTTCTCATTGTATTGTACATAAAATATCACTTTCTGTTAAATTTGAATGAAAACAAACTATAGAAATTTCACACAATATGAGCACAATTGTGATGACTCAGTGTTGTTGATAAAACTGTAGTGTATTAAAAATAACACCAGCAGTTTTTTTTCTATACTGTGTTCTCTATATAAATGTATAATATCTGGTTATATGGGGTGAGACTGATTGTTGTATAATCTACAGAAATTGCATTATTTGTTGTTACAAATATGTACAATAAAATGCTGCTATATACCTCTATATTATTGTTGTCTTGAATGAATAAATATTATATTAACCATATGTAAGCCCCAAAATGACCTTCTGTTTATATGTACCAGAAAATATGGTATATTTCTCAGCAGAGACTAAGAATTTCAGTCACTGTAAAATAAACATGAAACGATCTCAGGAGGCAGCATCCTTTCAACCCTGCAAATGTTATTTCCAGCACTAGAGCAGGTTGTAGAAAATGCAAGGACAAAGTTGGGAGGCCCAACGTTAAAGGATATGAATGCATTGCAGGATAGGTAGGCCTATAATCATTCATTTTTAAGTCCAACTATGCAATAAATGTATTAGTAATTGCTTAATACCTGAAAATAGGCATACCCGTCAGTCTGCTGCCAGATTGCCTGGAAAATGATCAAAATGTCCTAAAAACCGCACTTGTCAAAATTAACAATAAAACAGACAATTGGTTGTACCGATTTTAATAAGAAAAGGAAATTCAAAATATGGTCCGTACGTTATCAAATGATCAGTATTATCAAACACAAGGTTACAGTCAATCATTTATTTTCATCGGTTTCATATCAATGATGACCTTTCTTCATGACAATGATTAAAGGGAGAAAAATACCCGCGGCATATCATTTATATCGTATATCACGCTACCGGTACTTTATTGAGACTGGATATTCTCATCTGGTCATTCGTGTTTTACACTATTTTAACACTTAGATAATGAATCGATACAAAATGTCATTTACAATCAAACGCCGTCCTGTTAACATATTTATTTGTTTTTAAGTTGTGATAACACATAAATAAACAAGATCACGTGAAATATCCGATAAAACACTTCCCAATTGAAAATATGAACATCATGGGTTACCTTTAGGGTAATTAGAGAAACTTTTTAGAAGGGAAAACGATTCTACATTTTAAAAGTAAGTTTTAATGAGATAATTATTTGAATTCCATGCGCCCAGACAAAATATTTTCTCCAATCCTACAATCTGGAAGTCATGGTCGCTAAGCGACCTGTCCTGTAGGTCTCGGATTTACCAGACAGGTTTACCCTTTTAAGTGATGCGGGACCAGGCAAGGAAAACGCATATATCTAGTCATTCGAATGGGACAAAAGTTGGTAGGCTGAAACGCCACACTCCGGGCAAATTTCCTTCATGCCCCACCTTCATTAGCCAGGATGGTTCATTCCATTTCATATGCATATTATTATTATGTTACCTATTTAAAATCTTAAATCAATAATGTTAAGTAGACAGAGATCAATTTGAACTACCAGATAGCAATCTTGTAGATCGGATCATATACTCAACGGGAAAAAAATGAATATCAGTAAACAGTGAGTATAGCGTAAATAAAAATATGATTCGTAAATTGACGCTATTGAATCTTTGATTTACGTTCCTATTGACATGGAGCTTACAGGCCCGTAGCTAGCGAGGGGGGGGGGCAGCTGCTCCCCTGTTAAATTTCGGCGCCCCCTTTTGCCCATTGAGAAAAAATCGGCTCCCTCAATGGGCGCGAAAGGACGCAATACGAGGCCAACGACCAACGTCTCCATATTAGTATATATGGCTGACACATAAAGCTTAGTGACATTGGTTGGGCGCCCACGACGAGATTGGTCGCACCATGTCGCTATGTATGAGGTGCTCCCCAAATGGCGAGGCGCCTTATCATGTCCTACACGATTAACACCACAACTGATAGGGCGCCCAAAACGGCGTGATGTGTGGGGTGCCTTATCCAAGAGAGGCGCCCATAATGACATGATTGGTGGGCGTCTTTTAATATTGAGCCACACATAGTGCATAATGCCGAATGAGATTGGTTGGGCGTCAACGACTTGATCAATGGGGCGCCCAAAACGGCATGATTTAATGCTAGTGTGATTGTGGCTACGCGCCCATGAATGGATTATTGGGCGCCCAAAATGGCGTGATAATCTTCAAAATTAAACAGCATGATTTGTGGGTGTGGGGTGCTTCATCCCGAAGGGCCGCCCATAATTACAATCTGAAATAATAAGGTTTGGGAAAAATAAAGTACCCGCAATCTAATAAAACACTAATTTTACTTTTCTTTTAATTGAATACCGCATTTTGTTTGGAGCCATCCTACTTTGTGCGACATTTTTCGGGCATCGATTTGTGAATACAGCTGCAACAGTCCGATTGGATGGTTGGAATTCAGGTCGGCATAGAGTGGGATTTCGGTTACAAAACGATTCGAAAATTGAAAGTTGATTTACTCTTGGTTTAGAATAGCAGAAAAACGCATATGCAATGACCCAAGAAATCCTTTCCTGGCCACATTGCTGGCTAGCAACATGACAGCCCTTCATTTATCTTTGGACAGTAATTTAAGGTATTATATCCGTTTAGAGAGCCCCGTTTGTCACGCAATTCATTTTTCTGCAACATTCTGCTATGCACTGGTTAATTTGGTATAATAAAATCGTGAGCCATAACGTAACGTTATAGAAATATATTTGCTCCGACGGCCCCGTCTCCGTGGAATGGAATAACGATTGATTGGAATTCGCCACCTAAGTTAAGCTATATAAGACCGCCTACTGTATTCGGGTACTGGAATACAGTAGGTCATCAATATTCCAAATTTTCTTGGGGGAAGGGGGCGTCCTTAGACGTATGTATGCCTAACCCAAAATTTGTTCGGGCATCAGGTTATGCCATCAAAACATTCATCGAGCCCATACGCCCGTGGAGAGCGCCGCGGACTGTCAAGTGTAGGTATAATTGGCGCCCACAAAAGCCCCATCGGCGCCACCAGAAACCTTTGCCCCCCCCCCCTAACAATTTTGGGCTAGCTACGGGCCCGCCTTACATAAATTACAATAGATTGCATATTAAGGTCCATGCTATTGATTTTTCCTTGCATGGTTTCTATTGATTTAAATTTAAACTAGCCTATTCCAAAATCAATAGAAACTTCACGAAGAAAAATCAATAGGCTACATGTTGTTGGAATAGAATTAATTGAATATAACTTTATTACATCGAAACTTCCATTGAAATTAGCACGTACTGTACAAAAGTGTAAAATAAAAGTACAAAAACTCTGCACGGGCACAAGGTGAAATATATCCACGCTCCAAATCTTCACAATTAAAGTAGCTAATACCTATAAACTCACCCAAAGTTTTCGACATTGAAAACACGAATTATTGCTCAATTTAAATTAACATTGATGTTGTGATCTTACCGGGAGCAGATGGGCTTCTGATATCCAATATTTTAGACTGAAATATCCAGACGATAGAGACTGGCAGTCGATTGAGACTTCTGACCTATTTCGCCGAACATAACTGATTTGAAATTAGAGTAAAAAGGCGAAATGATTGAAACAAAACCCGGCTGATGCCTCAGGCAGTATCAATATATTACTTAATTCACGCTCTCGACCATTAAAATTAAACCACACATACGTGTATTCAATGCGTGCAATGTTGAAAATATTCACGGCTATTTTTATTGTTATTATTATTATTTTATTTTTTATTTTATATTTTATATTTTATAACTTACAATGTTATATCATAACAGAGCAGTGGGAAGTTAAAACCCATGAATCACAGCTATTGGTAGATACGTTTTAGTTCGGTACCTATTGCCTATTTTTATTTATTTATTTTTTTTTTTTTCAATTCGTGCAAAAGTGAATCACTTGAGATATAGCATACGGTTGAAACGCAATGGGTGGTGATTGGTTGGGCGGGTCTGTATGGTTACACAGATGTGACCAGTGGAAAAAATTGACCTGAGGTTTTATATCGGTAGCACGATTTACCCAAATCCACCCAAATCTACCCAAATCCACCATTATTTCAACTGATATCACAATAATTTATATCGATAATTGATCATATACAGTTCTTTCTGTCAAATTGTCATTTTAAATTTAAAATCGTAGCGTTTTTGTGTTAGAATGTGATTTCCACGTAACTTTGGAAGAACTACAAATTTAATGGTGGTCTGCATCCATGTGGGTATATACACGAGTTATGTCCCTTACATAGGACGATGAAACATGCATGAATTGTTGGATTTTAAGACAAGAAGAATGGTAGTATATTAAAAAACGATAAACATAATTGTGATATATGTGGAAATAACGTGGTTTTGGGTAGATTTGTGTATTTCACGAGCTATTCCCTTGGTTACGACTTCCAAACTTGCTTGAAAATCGTATTTTGAGGGGCATTTTGACAATAAAAAGCTGCGATTTTAAATTAAAAATGTCAATTCCACATAAAGAACGGTATATTATCAAATATCAATATAAATTATTGTGGTATGAGTTGAAATAGTGGTTGATTTGGGTAGATTTTGTTTGCATGTAAAAGAGGCCTTGGCAGATGAAATTTGTTGGTGTCCACGCTAAATATCCCCCATAGCATACCCCATTTTTGAAGCTTATAAATAGGCCAGAATGCCTAAATAGTAAACATCTTTTTTATTATACATGTACGGCCCGTAGCCAGCTCATAAAATTTAGGGGGGCTACTAAATTCTTTGGAGGGGCTGAGGATGTCGTCGACTAAAAACACTCCTAAGAAATCATTATTGTTGGCGAATAATTTGGAGGGGGCTAATATGATTTTATCAGGGGGCTAAGGCCCCCCCCCCCCGGTGGCTACAGGCCCGTGCATGTATGGGCTTTCTGATATGTAAGTAAACTAAAAGATATGCCTTTTGACCTTTCACTTGTCACAGTATAGTAGCCTACAATGATACTTAAGTTCAGATAAAAGACAATCTTAAGTTGTTTGAAGCACCTAAAAGTGTTAAAGGATCTATAATTTTCTATTCTCTTTGATTTGATTTTAATCCGATAATCAATGCATAAAATACTTTGAAATTCACTTTACTTTTGACAAAAATGAATGCTGCCCAGAAATCAGAATGTCCCTCCCAGCAGAGCATTTTAAATTCTGTACTCTATTCCTTTCAATCAGCCTAAATAATAAACTAACCGCCTACCTAACCTTATTTCATTATCTTTTGTTTCAGTACCGGTAGCTGAAGTGATAAATTTGAGTCATTGACTTGACTTTTTAAAAAATGTATCTTCAGAAATTTGCAGAAGGGAAAACAGAGATTGGAGAAAGTGGTCTGCCCCCAAGTCCTCCTGAAAATTTTGATATGACTAAATTCGATAGAGGTAGAAAATTTATTCAAGACCATGTGATATGCCATGTATTGGCAATGTTTATTTCTCTTGTATGTGGCATGAGTGTGGTGAATCTCCTCGAACCTCTGATATTCACCAACAATTCTGACACACCAAATAAAGCTTATAGGAGATATATGTCAACGTTTATGCATGTAACCAAATGGTATTATGGCAATATCTGGGAAGCAAATAACAAAGCACAAACATCCATCCTCACAGTTAGAAACATGCATAATAAAGTACGAAAAGACATGACAGCCCATGAAGCTAAAATTAAAAACAGTGAAAGTGTTGATATTGATTCTTCAAATCATGAGAGAATTGTATCTGAAAAAAACTCATCCTGTCCTATGGCAATGAAAGATGTTCGACTGTCACAATATGATATGTCTTTGGTCCAAAGTGGATTTTTAGGAATTGTTGTTATGTACCCACGATTTGTTGGTATAGACTGTACTGAAGCCGAGTTAGATGATTTTGTTTATTTTTGGTACGGTGTGGGATATATGTTAGGAATAACAGACAAGAATAATATCTGTAAGGAAGGTTTTCACATAACTAGAGATATTTGTAAGGAAATTGAACAACAGATTTTGATTCCTTCACTGGAAAACCCCCCTCCCCAGTTTTATCCCATGGCCAAAGCTTTTATTGATGGAGGAAATATCGCACACAAGAATAAACTGAATTCAGTTGAGTCTGTCCTTGCAATAGGATATCATGGTATGAATGTAAAGTTACCCAAACTTTCGTTCATGGATTATTGTAGATATTTATTTTTACGTGGATTTGTGATTGTGATTTTTTATTGTCCACCTTTGAAAAAATTATTTAATAAGATTATACGCCACTTTTTTTGGGACAGTAGTGTTTTAGAAAAAAAGATGAATTAAAAAAAGGGAAAAAGGGTTTGTGCAGCTACAATCATTATTGTTATTATTCAGGGTCAGATCAGCCTGTTTTAAAAGGGTGGGAACTGGAATATAGCTATTCAACAATTACATACTCGGTTCAATATAGTTACTCAAAATTATATGTATTGATTAGCATAAATCAAGTTCTTATTTTCGAATTTTAGAATATCTATTATTGTGATACAAATCAGGCATATAAAATCTTTTTGATGCATTTTTTGTTGCTAAAAAAGTGATGGTTGAACAAACAACATGAATGTTAGCCCTACTAAATGTCAAATTGTAAAAATTTCAATTATACAGTTGTATTTATATAATAAAACTTTCTATCCATGAACATTTATTAACCTGATAAATGGAGAAGGAAAGTATATCCCAGTTTGTTATCACCATAAACTTTGAGCAGTTCTTATCAAGTCATTTAACAAATCATATCTAGTCTCTGTCTGGAGTAAATTTATAAAATGTTTTTATCAAGTGTAAATGAAGTTATCCAGAGATAAGAGAGAGAGAGAAATGGGGTTTAACGTCCACTCGACACAAACTAGGTCATTTTGGGACTAACATATAGTTGTATTTATTATGATTAAAACAGCTTATTTCAATGACAGTAAATTACATTTAAACATAAAATATAGGAATAGAAATCAAGCAGTATTTGTCTCTCGGCGCTGGTTGCCGAGTTTAGTGTAAGAAACTATGTGATATTTTGAATAATTAACAATGTTAATATTTTCTGCTCGATTATTTTAATATAGCTTGCATGCAATTCAATATCATAATAAGATGACCAGGTAATAGATACTGTTCCTTATTAAGTTATCTGGCCTGTTGGTCATATCTTATTAAGTGTTATTACAAGAATATAGAATTCTACCAAGAAGAAGTTAGATGTTGACTTATTGTATGTCAATCCTACATCTCCAAGTCGATTATACTTACAACCTATCGTGGAAGGTTGGAATCATAAGCAGGTCTATAAGCCCTGGATAATAATAATAAATGGAAACTGGAACTAAACAAGTGAACTATTCAGTCATCTACTTTTAATCCCTATAAATGATTGTGGCATAGGGACTGGCACTGCAAGAAAAAAATTCTATGGTGGGGGTAAAAAAGAGTAAATGTGGAGAATAAATTCTCAAGTTATCATTTTAAGACCACAATTGGGCCTCAAAATAGGGTGGTTTGCATATTTTCAAACAGTATTTTAGTAAAACCCATGGGTATAATATATATAAGCCTATATGTAGGTGTCAAAAAACACAGATGTAATCAGTTTATTCCCTCACCCACATGAAAAAGATCAGGTTATATAGAAACTCTCGTGTTCATCAGGGCTTCAATGCATTACCAGCCATCTGGAAAGCTTCTAATATGCCCAGACCCCTCTTTGAGTGCTGAAATAGTTGTTGAGGAGATCAGTTCAGTGGGACCCTTAAATAGTACTTTGAACAGATATATATATATTTTATCTCTGTTATATAATACTATCACAAATGTGGCATGGTAAAATCTGAAGAATCTATACCTGTTAATGTACTAATTTTCCGCCTCAATATAGGTTGCCAGACAATGAAACATAGGTCCAGTAGCTAAATTGTCCAAGCTGTTGACACCGGTTGTCGCATGTCTATTCTTTTGTAGGTAATGGGGGGACATTTACAAGACCATTTCATACAGATCAGATTATAATTTTCGTCGTTTGAGGGTTCAAAAGGTTCTACAAACTGAAACAAGGGCCTTAACTCTGGAAGTAATTACCTTACAGACATGTGGGTGTATAAAATATAAAAACAGGCCAACATGTACACGGGACCTCTGTTTCGCTAGACACTGTCCATACTAGTCTTCATACTGCACCAATGACAAGGGGGAAACCACCCTGGAAAATCATGGACAAGTTTCTTGGCCAACACTGGGATCAAATTGCAACTAAAAGTAAAATGTGAACTATAACAAAATTTAAACATTACATTGTAAAAATTTTATTAATCTAAAATAGAAGAAGAAATCAGCCAACATAAAAATATCCGATCAACAAATAAACACAATATATAGCTATAGATATAGTCAATAACAAGAACACATAACTTATATATCTGCTACTTATAATGTGTCTTCATTTGTTTTTGGACTGATTTTGAACAAAAGAAAAACAACATTTTTTCTCAATGTAGACTTCTCAAAACAAAAGTGATATCAGATATCTTAAATTTTTATTTTAGAATGCTCTATTAGATTTACATCATGCAGCAAAACGTACTGATATCGGTATGGGTATTTAAAATTATTAGATTAAATATTAAATATATAGAATTTTTGAGAAACATTAATCATTTGTGACAGCAACTAAACCTATACACATCTTATTTTGCATAAAGGTCTATTAACTATAAATAGTTTTCATTCAGGACAACAAATTGTATAATATCAACGGTCAAACAAAACAACACATTAAAATACTAAAAATAAAAAAGGGCAATATCTCTAAGAAGAAATAAACACAAAACGGTTATATTTTACTTAGGGTAATGTCTCTAAAACGAAATACGCACACTGATGCAATTCAATAGTTTTTGAAGATCAGCAATCTAAATACTAATACATGTAGATACAAATTTCATGTTAACTATTGTTGTAGAGTTCACAAAATGATCAAGTAACTGACAGAATAGGCCTCACTGATCTGAGCACTACATATAAATTTCAATCAGATAATCACAAGCGATAACTCTTGACATTGTTCTACAATAAGAGTAGGATTCTTCATCTTACCAATGTGAACAACACGTTTAAATTTGAAACGGGTGAGGTAATAAATGTAGTCTGTAGAGAGTTCACAAGAAATTTTTGACATCCAATAGGTGCGACTATATTATAAAAATACATTTGAAACTAACATATAATACATTAGGCTCCTATAATCTTTAACAATTGACCTTTTTCGATGCAAAATGCTCATGAGTATTAGATTTTGTATCACATTTCTAAGCAAATATTTATCAAGATATTTAATCTTTCTCCTTTAAATGAACTACATGATTAATTCCTATGTAAAGTTACAGATAAAATAATAAATCAGTTGATATTTTGTCTATATGAAGATATAACCATTACAAGGCCAAAATGCATAAAAATATGTATCAAATCATCATTATCAGATTGATTTTTATAGATATGGTCATAGTATAAACCTTCTAGTTATCTAACCATGTAGCCTATAACATTGTATAATAAACTCTTATTAAAGGGGATGTGTGGGGTTAAGTAAAATAATCTCCACAATATCACTTGTCAAAACAACAAGTATTAAAGAAATCAACACACTTAAATCAAGGCTTAATTTGTATCCTATTAATTTCTGCCCCATTTACAAGTCAATATGGAGCTGAATTAATCATAATGTAAACTGATTACAAAATCATATGTAAATACAATGCCAGTAGGAGACAGATGTGGTGTGTATAATCACTTGCAGTATATACCTAGACTTGTATCTGTTTGACCCTGGAATATTTCTTGCTTTGTATGTGTAAATCTTTGCTTAAACTCAGAAATAATAAATCAAATGTCTAAATGTACTAAATGCTATACACCAACAATAAAAATTTAAAGCTTATAAAAATGATATGCGTGGATTTCTATAAATAATTTAAAGCTTACACAAAAAATATTTATGGATTTTTATTAAAATGTTTAATATAAAAAAATTAGCTTATTATAAGTTAACAAGGGGTACAGCCACAGTTTGCAAGTGATGAAAACAGAAAAAGACGATTTTTGTACATCGGGGGCCATTATCGAGAATATTTTCAGTTCATCAAAAACGGATAAAATTGTGACCTCTAGAGAGTTCACCAGCTTAAAACACGATTTTCTGTACAATCAAGAGTCATAATCCAGGAAGTTACAGTCCAAGACATGCCAATATCAAAAGGAACCAAGATCTGTTGGTTATAAACCTATGTTTAGAGCTTTGTCAAAATCAGATAAAAATTGTGACCTGTAAAGTGCCGCAAACAAAATTTTACATATAATCAGCGTCCATAATCCATGAAGTTACAGTCTGATACATGACAATATCTAAAGGAATCAAGATCTTTGGGGTATAAACTTTTATATTTCAAGTTTCATCAAAATCGGATAAACATTGGGACCACAAACAAAATGACGTATGGACAGGGTTGACGACATAATATGTCCACATGAAAATGCAGGTATATAAAAGATAAATATAACAATGACTAGAACACAACAATATTTAAATATGTAAGAGAATTTTTCAGGATGAATTAATGTGGCATTTATGTACCCTTGAAAAATAAAACAAATGTAAGAGTATTGTTATTAATGAAATAAAAAAAACAAAATAAATAAAAAAGATTTGGCCTGAGTATTAGAATATTAATTAATATAAAGCTACAATAATATCAACATTAATAATAACAAGGAATGATGAGATACTTCACAGGAAGATATATACATAAATATATATTATTATAGTGATATAGATGTACATAACACCAAAATGACACAATAAAAGTTAAATATAAAGTTTTACACCATATACAATCAGAGAATTTTTATTAAAAAAAATATTTAGTTATGCACCATTGGTGATGCAAGTAAAGTAGCCTAATAATAATTCTGGTAACCTTTTTTCAATACAAGCAAGACCATACAAACAAATTGACAAAAGGCAAATTAGATGTACAACCGTACAACCATTTAATTATAATAAATAAAAAGATCTTGGTGTCAGTAGGGTGTAATCAAAGTTAATAAATCTACATTCACAGAATTAATAAATCTGAATTCACAGAATTAATAAATCTAAATTCATGGAATAAATAATTTCATGTTTATTATAAGAAAAATCACAACATCTTATTCTTAATACATTCTCTAATCAAAATTAAACAATCACTTTGTTTTGTTCATTTTTCTCTGATTTTTACACTATATTGTTATTTAACCTACTTTCTATTGCAACTGTATCCATCCAGTGATAGGTCTATTTGTATCAGACGATTATACTTTCACCTTAAAACTAAACCAATCACTCATACAGGCTTGTGTTTTAATACAAAATACAGACAATCTGATTGGCCAAAATAAGGCAGGGGTCAATATAGCACATCATTAAAAATAAACATAACTGGCATGTAATTTTAATTAGATTGCTATACATATCATCAAGATAATGAATAAAGTTCACACAGCTTCTACTAAATCTAATCCAGTAACAAACTTGTTCATGCTACATAAAGCTTAGTCACGGTCATGTAAACTATAAAACTAAAATAATTTAAGGATACAGACATCCATACGTTGAAAGTTAAAATGCTAGAACAAAGCTGGAATCTGGAAATATCTCTTAACAAATAAATGCACGCTACAATGAATACAACAAATGGCAACAATTCACGATTATAAGAATAATTTTAAAGATAAATAGAAAAAGAAGTTTTACAGACATTATTATACATGAATGTTATTGTGAACAAGAGGTGTAAAATTTTCTCTAACAACTTTAAATGTGAAATGAAATGGGGTTTAATGTCCTACTTTTCTGAAGACAGGCATATACCATGCAGAGTGCTATAAGGGACAGCTACATTATGACCTAATCTTACTCTTAGGCCAAATTCAAAATGTCAAGGGTTCCTTTAAACAGTACCCCATTTTTTGTGAGATCTGAATGAATAGACAGGTGTCCTTGTCGCTCCATCCTGGAGCACGCCAGTAAATTCTGAAAAAATTCTCAATCAACACCAAAAGCTAACTCGAGACCTTCAGGCAAGCAAGCCATTGTCTTACTCACTAAACCACGGCAGCTCACATCTTTAAAGTTAAGTTACAAATTGATGTGAAGATTTTTGAAGAACTTTTTGCACCATCTGGGCTAATTAAGACACACATGTACGACCTATACTGTAGTGTGCTATGGGGAAAATTTTGTCTGGACATGTCCTCACAGCTGTGATACGGTCTACTCTTATTTAGTTCTTTATAACACGCTCAAAATGGGATACACTGGATCTCTGATGTCCTGCACTGCTGTGGAAACAAGGCTGGAAAATCCTCTTGATCAGTGAGCCAATGCCATTCTCCCATGATCAACACATGACAAAGGGGGATGGTGCAATATCATTTAAAGTAAATTATGATCAATACAAATGATGAATAAATAAATGGTGCTGAATGTAATGTAAAAATTAATTTATAGGGCGTTTAACACCCAACATCGACATAAATAAATAAATTAGTGGATTTAATGTAGATATGTATTAAAATAAAAAAAAATATAGTAATCTCTATCGAGGCTATGTCTTATAATTAGTTGCACAATGATTTTATGCTTTCTCCATTCCATTATACATAATACACACCTCCAATCTTCGAGAGTATTATATTATAGAATTCAGTCAATAATAACGTAAACTCTTTCATTGTAAAGATCTATTCAAAATATTGATTTCGATAGTATGACCAAGTCTAGCGTAATACAAGTTTTATGAGGGCATTATGCTGGTACCCATTTTAAACTCATTTTGAATGATTTAATCCATTGTGGCAAGTCCTTAAAATTCTTTTTTGGGTTTTAGAGATAACAATGAACTAGAATGTAATAATTATACATTTCATTTAAAGGATTAAAATCTCTGGAATCCGCTGTTAGTTCTCTCATGTTTGTTTTGATGTCTTCGTTCCACCAGGTGAAACAAGAATAATATAATTATTCCTGCGATTAATCCACCAATAGCTGAACCAACAACATTTGGACCATCATATCTGTTAAGATTTTGTTGCCTCCATACTTGATATAAAGATATAGTACAATCATCTCTTGATTCAGACACTATTTTATCTACAATTAACATAATCATATTGTAATATATAACAATAACCTTAAAGATACATTATGGGAGATTTTTACAAGGAGTTAGCCATTCTTGCTATAACAGTTCAAAAATAGATGCTGAAACAAGAATATATTGAAGATTTCAGTCAAATTACTTTATCCTGAACAAAGTTGTTACCACTATAATTTTTTACTAGAAATGGGAGTTAAATTCATCGACACCCTTTTCCCATTATGGCCGATTGTTGATTGACAGGCGTTAACTCCACCTATATAGTCTCGATTATCAAGTAATGTTTACAATGACTAGTACTGATAGCGTATTCCGTTTGAGACAGGACTGCAATTCAATTGGTATACATTTATTTTTTACTATAAATTAGAATTAAGATTTTAATATATAGATAAGAAGAGAAAGTCTGCGATAGGATATTAAAGTTTGAAAGGAATGGGCCAAATCAATGAGGCAGTATTGTAAATAAATTATAATAAATAGCCGACTTCTTGCGTTGTACTCTTTTGTACTTCAGGTAGGCCTAAGCGACTCCCTAAGCAGACGAATAGAAAACAGTCCGGAAGTATGATGACGTCAACGTCACGGAGAAGCCCCGCCCACGACGCCATCGTGATTAAATCAGTCAACGAAATCCTGTTTTAATCCGAGCCCAATCCAAGCCATCCGTGGGTCTACAGAGTTCATTTTAGGCTTGTTGTTTAAATAAAGATCTAATTTATAATTTCTATGACTTCTGAGGCCCAAAGGAAGACCGACAAAAGTCTGTTTTTGCTCTCCCATAATGTATGTTTAAATGAGAACAATACTGCTGAACACCAACAGATTAAGTTGTTAAGAGAAACAGAAATGAGGATTTATAATGTACAAGGTCAATTTGATGCTAATAAACTGAGTATAATTGGCTGATTCTCTGTGGATCATAAGTTGATTATCAGACGTTTATCGGTAGACCATTGACTGTTCCTCTCTCTCTAAACATTTACACAAACAAGATATAATTTAAAAAATAAAGATAAATGTGTTGCAGTGCTTTCTTATTTCACCCTAGATGTATGTAGAAACCTGCCTTAGCAATCAATCCTCTGCTGATAATCGACCGAACGGGTCATATTGTATTGTTTTTATTTTTTTCATTTAAATAATCTTGATACACTAGTTATCCAAGTATCTTGCTCGAATCTGCAGCAAGATGTCAGATCCCTTTAAAAGGCCCCAAAAGAAATTGGCTTGTCTAAGGAAGAAAGTCAGAATCCATTGAAATATACTATTCAAAAAAAGTAGGGGATATTTGATTTTTAAGTGTTATTAAAGTCACCAAATGAAACTGACGAAGAAACAAATTACAAAATGAAATGAAGTTCACATTCATCGATTTATTCCAAATGATCGTTAGACTAAGTAAGGCACAGACTGACCATTATAAGGGTAAAATGATACCCGGGGTCAAACAGCAAAGTTACCACAGCATCACAACAAAGTCAGTAACGGGTAAATCCTCCTCTGTTTGCCAAACAAGCATTGATCCGACGTGGCATACTCCTAATGAGACGTCTAAGGTCATGTTGGTCTAGATTGTCCCATTCCTGTTGCAACGCAGTAGCAAGTTCTTGGAAATTGGCAGGACGTTGTTGACGTTGACGTAACCTCTGTCCAAGCATGTCCCAGACATGCTCGATGGGGGGAGAGGTCGGGACTCAGTGCTGGCCAAGGTAATGTGGTGATGTTCTGTTGTTGGAGGTAACCTGTAACGATCCTGGCCCTGTGACATCTTGCGTTGTCATCCTGGAAGATGAAACGGCGGCCATGACGTCGTGCGAACGGCACAACATGGACTGCCAAGATGTTGTCCCGCTAGTACTGGCCTGTAACACTCCCTGCAACAACATGTAAAGCCGTTCTTCCAGCAACAGTGATGCCTCCCCACACCATAACAGAACCACCCCCAAATCGATCATGTCTGATGACGTTAACGTCTTGGAAGCGCTCGTTTCGACGACGCCACACCCTCCTACGTCTGTCCAAAAAATCAACAGTGAACCTTGACTCATCTGGAAACATCACATTGCTCCAGCATCGATTATCGCAGTGTTGACGACCGCTACACCAACGACGTCTTGCCTGAATGTGATGATCTCTCAAACAAGGGATCACGCGAGGACGTCGGGCGTGAAGGTGACCCCAATGCAGTCGATTCCGAATCGTCTGGCCACTCACTCTCACACCAGTGTCTGTTTGAAGACGAGCGCTGATCTGATTTGCTGTGATGACACGATTTCTCAAGGCCAAGGTACGGATAAATCGATCCTGGGCTTGAGTTGTCGCCCTTGGTCGACTTGAGCGTGGTCTGTCCTGTACAGATTGTGTATCACGGTATCTGGACCATAGCCTGCTTATGACAGACTGAGAAACATTCATCGTCCGCGCCACAACCGCCTGTGTTGTGCCGATCTGTAACTTGCCAAGGGCACATAACCTTTCATTTTAGGTAAGCCGACGCATATCAAAATTTGTTTTCTGGTCACTAAAACAATTAAACTGATGTTTCCACCCTGGAATTCAATGCCACAATGACTGTAACATTCAAAGTCAGAGTCGTGCAAATCTTGGGTTGGACCCCCATGATGATCCCAAGCATCACCTGCATTCCATGCGGTAGCTATTGGTGCGTTTGGGCGTCACATGTAACTGGAAATGTTTCTTCTGTTAGGTTCTATAGTGACTTTTTTCGTAGTCATTTGCATATTTTAGTATTATGCCCCCAAAATCAAATATCCCCTACTTTTTTTTAATAGTATATCATTTTGTATGTGAAGGCCAACTATGACCTGTTGGTTAATCTTGAAAGAAAATTAACTCACCAGTTTGAATGACACTGACTGAGACTTTAAATGGTGGACTCAAATCACACTGGTTGTCTGATCCAAAATAATTTGATCCTGGGGTCAAAATATATGTTACTGTCCATGTTATATTATCTCTAGTACTACCTTCTAGCTTTACAGCATTCTGTAGATTACATGTTTCATAATCTTCCTATATAAAACACATCCAATAAACACATTATAGACTGGCAGATCATTACAAGGTAGATGGATATAACAACGGGAAAAAGTGACAGAGAGAGAACACAAACTGCGCAGGGATCTTTTAGCTGTGGCATTCACTGGGTGGTCTTAAGCATACACTGAACTGTACATTGATACAGATTTACGCAAAATGGGAGTTAACCCCAAAACAAGAAAACATGAGTCTTACCCAAATTCCTATACTTAAAATTTTGAGTCAGCATTTGTATAATTATACTTTTAAGTTAAAAGTATAATTATACAAATGCTGAGAAGTATAATTATACAAATGCCGACTCAAAATTTCACAAAGATAAGACGATAAAAAGAATCATTGTAAAGAGTAATAATATAGAAAGTATACCTGTGTTTTAAACTTATGTACTGTAGTATTAGCTGTATAAATAAATACTAATTTATCTCCAACTAAAGCATGTATTGTATCAAATGGTGATGAATCATACGACCATTTCTCTTTATCTTCACCAACTACTAATGTCTAAAATAAAATGCATTGCATATTTTTTAGTAGGCCTATTTATAGGGTAGCCCATATGGAAAAATATGAGCCTTAATATATGGGAATGTTCAACCTCAAAAGACAATTTCTAAAGTGATTATGTAACAGCAATAGCTAGCACTCACCTATAATTTTCTTGAAAATATTGAGAGAAGCCTCAACGAAGCATTGCTTTAATTAAAACAGTCATTGTGTTCCATATTATTGTTTGTGTTTATTACATCTGTCAATTGCTAAATGCCACTCAAAGAAGCTTTAATTAATTAGTAATGAAGGTGATATTTTTCATATATCTTTTACATCTTTGAAGAACCATATTATATTTGTAAGCATAGTGAAGACTTATGATTAACTAACCTTACTGTCTATACATTCTGATTGAGTTATAACTGGTAGAGCTCCAAATAAAGGCTTTGTAACCTGACCAGGATTAGTTACATGTAGATTTAATCTACCTAATAATAAATTTTTGATTAAATCTGGTGATGACTGAGGCAGCTGACCCTGTACAAAAAACAAAAATAATTAAAGTTACAAATATGACGTTACAAGAGTATGACGCATCTACCCAATCTACAAGCTTATGGAGTTAACTTATCACTTACAGTACTCCAAATAATCCCTTGTGCTCTTACAATTTTGATTGCATAATATATCAATTTTGTAAAATCCTGCTGCATTTCTAAAAAAATCTTTCTGTCATGTATATTTACCACAGATTAGTGCTGGCACGATAAATCGGCGAATCGATGTATCGCGATTCACCGTCTAAAGATACCTGTATTGAATCGCGGGATGCCGAATCGATTTTTCACGATTCTTTTTTGCTTTTTATCAACTATATTATGAACTTTAAACGCTTTAAATTATATCCTCAACCCTAAACTTTATTTGAAACAATGACACTTCGCAAGCGATGTCCAGCAGTCTTGACATGTGTGTTACAATAGCGCACGACCGTAATTACCGTTAGTTTCGTAGGTTAAGATTAACAACATTTTAACATCTTTTCGTTTTGTTTCCGAATTTTAAAGTTTGTTATAAGGCTTAGTTAATAAAACATACATATTTGAATACATAAAACAACATTTTACTCTCGAATTTTATAAATTTAGAACATAAATATAATTAATAGATACATGTAGTAGCTCTTGTAAAAATCAAAATGGCGGTAAACACAGTCGCAATAACAAATCCTCCAGCAAAATATAAATCTAAAGTTTGGGAACATTTCGGGTTTTTAAAGGGTGACACAACGAAAGTTGTTTGAAGAATATGCAAAATTATTCTAAAATATTGTGGTAATACAACCAATCTCATCACTCACTTGACAAGACACCATAGTGTCTATAGTGGCGACTGTCTTCTTGTCTTAAGTTCGTCTACTACTAGTAGGCCTAATCAAGTTTATTTATTTCCTGGTTTTAGTGACTTCGTTAAAAACACAATCACATATTTAATTTGCTGTTTTATTGATAAATCTATGACCTAGTTATGAATCGTGATACGTATCGTATCGTGGTACATGAATCGCAATACGTATCGTATCGTGACTGCAGTCGCAATACCCAGCACTACCACAGATACAAGTTTATTTGAGATACATGTAACTATAATAAATTCATCAGGACCTTGAACATGCTGTTTTCAAACTGATTGGTAAATCTGGATTTTGTTATTTTTCCTCCTTGTTTTTAGATGAACGTTTGAAAAAAAAGTTTATTTGAGATACATGTAACTATAATAAATTCATCTGGATCTTAAGAACATGCTGTTTTCAAACTGATTGGTAAATCTGGATTTTGTTATTTTTCCTCCTTGTTTTTAGATGAACGTTTGAAAAAAAACCAACCCCACTCCAAAAACACCTAACACTCTTGACCTCCATAGGACCAGTCAAACAATCACAGCAAGTTTGAAAACCATATTGAAAATATTGAAGAGTGTTACAAGGGAAGTAACTCTGTAATAAATTCTGTTTTGACAATTTTGATAGGATATCTCCTTCGGATTAACTTGACAATCCCAGTAAGTTAAAAACATTGACTGTAAGAGTGTTAACAAGTATTGTAAGTTTCTTACCCTGGCTTCAAATACGTGATCCTGTGTAGATGATCTATGTAGGGTGATTGTAAGTATTAAATGGTCTTCATCCGTTAGTGTAGCTTCTGGTAAACCTCTTTTTATTACACCACCAATAAATATACTAAAATAAACATATGAGCCATGACTGAAATATGTCATACATATATCTTTAACTTCCAATTTTTAGTTTAGCATTATCTGACACAAATATTTACAGATCAATATGATAGACCTCTAGCTCAATCTAATACAAACTCACCTATATTGTAGAACTTTTGCTCTGTCTAATACAAAAGCAGCTAAACCTGAAGGTTGTACAAAAGCTTCACCTTCAACCTCTCCAAATCCTCCCGGTGTCAATTCTACAACAGAACCTAAAATACAACAAGCCAACAGTGAGGCAGATGCCAAAGAACTTAAACCTGTCAGTCTTCATCTGGAAATGGAGACGGGTGTCCCAAGCTGTATTATACTGTGTGTGGATAAATAACGTGTAGGTGAAATTTACCTTTCGTTATCAAGTATGGTATAAACCTTGAAAGGAATGGCAATCGACTATCAGGTCACCCAAAATATACCATTCCTCTGTATTTTGGTGCTTAAATTTCATATGTTATGTACACAGATTTATTTTTGCTACTCTGATCAAATCAAGATAGTCCTTTTATATAATCCTACCTGACACAGGTACAAACTATCTCTTTTATAAAGCGATAATAGCTGGCTTTACCCAGTATTTTAAAATGGAATAGCTTTACGTCTCTAAGCCAGTCAAGAAATGGAACATAAAATCACATGTAGGGGGTTGCACATGACTAATGCACCATAATTGTGAATGTCCATATCAATATCGATAAAAACATCGCATTATTTACCATACTGACAATATTTGCAGATAAATGAGGTTGTTTCACTAAATTAAGAATGATGTGACATGCATTAATAAAGAAATAAATTTCCAAGGTGAAACTAAATGGACCCAATGGTAACTAAAAACAAATACATCACAGTATATCTCAACGTGTTTAGTGTAGACATATCAAATGAGAGAGAGAGAAATGGGGTTTTACGTCCACTCGACACAAACTAGATCATTTCGAGACTAACATATGGTTTTAATTTCAATAATTCGCTTGCATATAGGGGTCATTAGCTGTGGGAGGAAACCGGAGGACCCGGAGAAAACCCACAAGATTGGACAGTTGACCCGAAACCACACCAGTTGTCTCAATGACAGGCTTTAAGATACAGCATGCATGTGCTAACCATTCAGCCATCCACCCCCACCCCCCTATCAAATGAAACACTATGAGTATGCTATGTCAATTAGGGTTATGCATGTCAATTAGTTAACAGGTAGAATTCTAAAAGTTTATCAAATAAAAACAAAAAATATAAAAACTTACAATGTTCATTTTCTATATCAGTACAGTACCATTTACCAGGTCTAGTCAACTATACAAATAGAAATAAATATATCAGTAGATTGTTCTACAAACTAATACGATGCTATTGATAATGGTTCAAATCATTCCTGGTTGACTATCAAAAACACATTCAGACAGATAATTCTTACAAAGATTCTCATATAATTCTATGTATATATCACTGTTATACATAGATAGGTTGCATGGCAACAAAACATACAAACACAGCAGCTTGTAGTCCTTGCAGTCCACAAAAGTTGTCATATATTCATTTTTTACAGGTAATGAGATAATTCATAAGACACTAAAAGAGGTTAGCGTTCTCCTTTAAAGGCGGTCATCAATAAGTTAGTCTATTATTTAGGGAACAATCTTTCCTTATGTTTTTTTTTTTTCATTTTTGAGAGTTAAGACCATTTCTTTTCAGGTGTAAGTCTGTCACCCAAAATCTATAGCTACCTCTATATCAATTACTGTTTATCAAAATTTTATTACCTTGCCCACAACTTCTGTAAATGTTTTGTTCTCCTCACATTTCATAATCAAAGATATTTTACCAAGCCACAAGTTCAAGATGGTATCACTACTTAGTTCCTTAAAAATTCAATTAAGTATACATATAAATGTGTAAAAATCCCCATATTAGTGGGACAGCCATAATAATATGAACAATATTGAAATCATTTATAATAGACATTCAAGAAAAGAGTAGAAATACTGTTTATTTTCTCATCAAGTCTTCACTCAACTAGAGACCAAAACCAACATATATTGTATTCAGTTTCATCAAAATCGGTAAAGAGACTCCACAAGTTAAAAATGTGATTTTTCATACAATCAGAGTAATCCAGAAAGTTAACTTCCAATATGTGGCAGTATGGAAAAGAACTGAGATCTTTGGGATATAAACATATATTGTGACCTCTGGAGGGTAGGGGAGTGACAATTTTGATGTACAGCTTCCGTCCAATTTTCACAAATTTCAAACTCAACCATCCTAAGGGAGTAAAAGTGATATATTTCAACAGTTTTTAATATCTTATAAGGCTTGTAACCTCTAAAGGCCCCACAAGCTAAAAATGTAATTTTTTGTATAATCAGCCTATAATCCATGAAGATGTCCTATATGTACGAATATTGAAAGCAACCAAGATCTCTGGAATATAAACATATATTCTAAGCTTCATTAAAATCAGATAAAAATTGTGAGCTCCAGAGGGTCCACAGCCTTGATATTACATACTTTTATACCATTTGCGTAAGGGGAGCAGCTATTTTGTTGGGCAGTTTCGGTACGATTCTTACAAAATTCAAACTAAACCATCATTTTTTTTGTAAAACTGATACATTTTTTAAAAATCAGATAAAACTTGTGAGCTCTAGAGTGTTCACAAGCTAAAAACTTGATTTTGCATACACAGGCCATAATCCATGAATTTACAGTCCGATACTGGCCAATATCGAAAGAAACCAATATCTTTGGAATATAATATTGGAAAAAAATTATGAGGCTCCACAAACAAATCATGAACGGGCAGGAATTACGACAATATACATCCACATGAAAATGTGGGCGTATAAAAATAATCAGACCTTGAACTACCCTTTATTCTATTCTAAAGTTAAAATTCCATACCAGACTTTGTTCTAAATATAAATAAATAGTGTTATAAATAAAAATATACCTTGATATAACCCTCTAATAAATAATCATCATATTTAGATGTAAGTTGATTTGTTATATTAGATATAATAGTAGATTCAGGTCCTTCTAATAATACTGATTGTTTTTCACACCCCGTTTTCTCCATCTGTAAAAAATCAAGTTTATAACAAATTAAGTAAGTTTGGTAATGAATATTACAAATTAAAAGGAATGTATAAATAATGATTATCTTTGGTGTTACTGCATTATTTATAGGTAAGTATTTCCAACACAGTGGACTCTGTCAAATCCGACATTGTATTGGATCGTTACAATTCGTCGGAATTCGAAGAGTATCAGAATACGCAGTTTTGTCAAAATGAGAAATATTGTTAACTTCGAAAACCGGAAGTATATTATAATGTAGCTTTGAATCCCCAGAACGTTATTATTCCCTTTAAAAATGATGTACTTTTCAATACATTCAAAATTTTCTTGCATTAATTTTTATTTCATTCAAAATGCGTAGGCATTTTGGATATGTCAAGTCAGTCATTAATTTATCTTCTTCATCGTCTTCAGTTGATTGCACACTTGTGTCTGCTGTCACATGTTCATTGGTAATCTGTCGTTCTACGTCAAGGTCGTCGTCACACAGTTCGTAGATTGTAGGGTGAACAAACTTACGTTATTCGGGTTCAATTGGCATGCGCAACGAATGTTTCTAACAGGTGCTAGGAATATTTTTACGACTGTGAATTAGTGTGAAAATTCGTAGATATCCTTGAGTATTAGTCACAATTACTGTCTTACAAGAGATTATTTAATTATCAAAGTAATCAACAATCGGAACAAAGATCTACGGTAGCGAGTTTTAATCTCCCCGATAATTGATTGGTGATTGCTTGTAAATCTTTTGTGGCTTCACACCCGATCCATCGAGTTGTAATCTAACCGATAATTGATTGGTAATTGTTTGATTCACACCCCACTGCTTGACGGTGTCTATTCAATGGAAATCATGTGACGGGACAGCTGAATGATGCTGTAATCCGGAACACACAGAGTCCGGATTAACCAGAGATTTTTGGGCTGAAGTAATAAGGAAATAAATCGGGACATAAAAATCATGTCAGATTTCACAGAATGCCAGAGTACAAACGCAATACATGGATGCAATGAAAACACAACACTTTTATTATAATGACAAGACCTCACATTATATTTGGAAGGTGTCTTTCTCCAAAGAAAATTCTCTGTCAACTGGAAGCAGAATTTCAATGAGAGCAGACAGCGACTGTTCTCACTAGCAGCCATCAAAGAGGCTTATAGCCACCATGTAGCAACAATTCATGGCGCATGTGGCTGCTAAAAGTGAACAAAGGCTTGATTTTTTACTTGTGCCTACGTTTTATTGTTGTTGCCCTCATGATTGGTTGCAGATTTTCTTGTGTCTGTAAATATCTAGCCTACAATCATGCCAAAATCAATGTTGTGTTTTTATTGCATCTCAGTATATCACCAGCTTTTCTAGTATTAAATTATTATTCTATCAAAAAAAACTTACGATAACTGTATACTGCAAAAATCTTCCCTTAGTAATCTGGAATATTCCTAGTCCATGTACTTCATCTATATCACCCATAAATGACTAGAAAGAAGAAAAAAAATATTTAAACAAAGCACTGAAATTTCAGATAAAAATTCCCTGAATCTTGAAATCTAGATGGTTTAAACTGAAAAACATGTGATTTGTGAATGTCCAATATGTGACAATGTTCCTGACGACTATCCATAGTTAGACTTTTCCAGTTTAACATCTATTTTCCTGAGCAACCGTGTTGATGACGTAACTAGATATGTCCATCAGTACTTGAGAAATTTCAGTTAAAATAATCAGCTTTCTATCATAACCAGACTTATCAACGTTTTTGAACTCCACCGAGAGTTCTCAATTTGTTAAATCAGATGACATTATCACTAGTATTTGTGCTATATTTACAGCTATCATACACATCTTGTTTTCATATTTAAATATGGTAAAAGCATTCATGATATTTAGTATAAGGTTTTTTTTAATTCTATTATTATGATGGTAATAAACTATAACTAACTAACCATACACTACTCTTTCTGAAAGAAATTGGTCGTGTAAAAAACCAGATTGATAATTTTTTTTTATTGTAAAATTTCATATTTTAACATTGTTTTATAAATAAGATATACTTACATATATACCTTCTTCTATTAAACCATCCATTAGTAATTTATTATCTACAGTTCTTATCTCTACTTTCTTTAAAAACATCACTAGTTTAACAAAAAAAATACAACTATTTCAATAACTCTTATAAAACGTTTGGTTCCAACTTTAATCTGATTAAAACACAAATCCTATTTCATTTGTTTTTTTATAGTTTTTACTTATGTTTAAGACACTAGGATCTGCCAGAGTTGATAAATCTCGGCGTTTAATGCACAGAACTGTGGGTAAACCATTAAAAAATGCCAATACCGATTGATTAATCAATGTCTGATGTCATTGGGTCAAAAATTGCTCATAAGACCTGACGCGACCTTCCAACCGGTCAGATCTTTGGCCATCGAACTATTTCTCAAGAACTCTATTAATAATAAATAAATACAACTATTTCAATAACTCTTATTATGAATAATAATCAATCATAACTCTAATACATTTGTATTAATAAAAAATGAATAAAACCATTAGAAGAATAACTTTTCATTGAGAAAAAACCTTTAAATAGCATTTTCATTGGAATTCAGAATTTGGAATTAAAACTCTATTTTGACCGTGTATTAGATATAAGTATTTTAGGTCAGTGAACCTACATGTTCCTATTTCTTTTATCCATTTAGAAGCCTGGATTACAGTGAAAAGGTATCCATTTTTAAGTTTGCTTACAGGTAGATTCAATGGTAATAATCCTAAAAATAAACATCATACAAAAATGATTGAAAGGTAAAAAAGCGAATAAAGCAATAAATGAAATGAAATGGGGTATTCAACTTCCTACTGTTTTGCTCCGAACTTGGCTAATGTGTGGTATGAGGGAAATTTTGCCCAGAAAGCAGCACTACCGCCTACTCTTTTGAATTCCAATTGTCAAGGGATCTTTTACGTAAGACAATCTTTATACAACAACATCCAAATATAGTATCTAATACTACATTTGTATATCAATTAATAATTATCATAAGCCAAATGAGAATAAGAATTCTATAATAATTACCTGATAATTGACTTGATATCAACTGTATGGAAGCTATTGGTTGTTTATGATCTGTTAATTTGATAAAGATATGTAGTCTATCATCTATAACAGTCATAGCTAATGCACCCACAGTATCAGTTAAATCATCTCGTAAATGTAAATGAGACTGAAATAGATTTCATAATGCATTGGTCATATATTCAAAACCTTGCTCATAACATCATTTGAATTGAAATTAAAGGAATATTATCAATGTGCATGTTTTTAAATCATGTGAAAGAGGAGATCATTCTGTGTGACGGTAATAATTTGTTGACCGTAAAGTTTAGTACAATAAATCTTACTATATAATGTCTTGACGGTGGTGAACAAGGACCAGTAGGATATGTGGCTGCAGGATAAACTGCTTTAACACCGAGAAATTCAGGTGAAGATAACCAACCTCCTTTACTATACTGTTTATGCATAGGTGCATAAATACCTTTTTCAAATTCCTGAAAATAAGTGTTGAAAATACATGTAGAATGAAGGCTATGTCAGCATGCTCCCATATTAGTCAAAACTGTTTGCTTTACATCAGCTGTTGGACTTACTGAAAAATGTCCTTTGATTTGTACTTTACAGACACAGTAATATTACGTCTTTGACTTTTATCTCAAAGACCTGATGTGCCCTGTGTATTTTTGCTAAAATATCAAATAACATTTAATTAAGAACAGAAAATCAAAATACATCGCTAGATAATCTCCAGGCTCAGATTCAGATTTAAACTAGGCTCATAATCATAAGGTTTCTCTACTACCAACCATTAAGGGATAGCACCTGGTTACACTGAATCGGCATAATTTGATGAAAATAACATTTTTATATAATTTTGTAAATACTGAATGGAAATGAACAATTTTTGCACTGATATCCTACTTTACCAATACTGTAGTTTGCAAGTGACTCCTATGGTACATCAAGTCTTTAATGTAATCAAGAGATATTACTAATCAAACTACTAACCTCGTGTTTCATATCTAATACTCCAATAAACTCAGTTGTAGTTGTAATAATGTTAAGATACAATTCACCATCCATAAGCATTCTTGAGACATTATCTGGTACATCTCTAAACTTGATATTTATACGACTTTGATCGTAATCATGTGGACTAACAGGTGAGGAATATATAACATCATATTCAGGTGGAGTGGTATTAGAATTACGTACAGTAGATAGACCTACTTTCATCAAACCAGTTCTAGAAATTAAGAGAGAGAATGGGGTTCAGCATCTTAGGTTGTTTTTTTAAAGACAAACATATTCTACTAATATTATCATTCACCCTGTACGTAGGGGAGTAATTTTTCCATAAAAGCCATATTTCTGCCTACTCTTCCAACTGCCCCATACACAGGTGGACATCAGTTTTTCATCTCATCAAAAATATCATGTAAGTTCTCCTGTGTATGGGAGTTGGAATTCTAACCTAGGAAATTCTCGTCCAGAATACAGCACAGAATTACCAAAACCTATCGCAGATAAAGAAGGCTGATTTCCACTCAGTAATCTAGGTCACTTTAAGCTATACATTGGATAAGGCTTAAAAGATCCTCATCAAATTCACTTGGTAAAATAAAGTCACCAAACTCGTTACAATTTAAGCAAATAATTCATCTTTGAAACGAATGTATCAGGATACTGATCACTTCCTATGTTCTACTATTCTATGATGGTGGCCTACATGAATTTCAAAAATTAATTGAAGAAGATGAGTTGAACTCTTTGAATACAGAGACAGTCACACAGAAAGCATAGAAAAAGGTTTTTTACATGACTTACTGAAAGACTTTCCTGGGTAGATCAGCATGTATCTGGTTTAAAACCTCATCATATACAGCAGCACCTGCAACTGGACTAGCTGATTTATCAGATTTTAATTCAGCCTATAATTAAAATAACATTTGAGATTCATTAATTAAATTGAAGTAAAATACAAATAAATGTATAATGGTAATAGATTTAACATTATATTTTGTCCTGGTGAGGCTGATGTCTCCTGTCACATTCTCAACATAAATAGATGACTTTTATTAATTACTTCATCATTTATCTTTGATGTTGTTATCTTACCACGAAAAGATTTAAGATAAAACTTTGAAAACTGGCACACAAATCATATGCCAGAATACTTTAAAGTGCCATTCGTAATGAAGCAACTCAATGAACCAGGCTAACAATGTCCCACAGGAGAATATTTTCAGTGTGGAGTGGTGTATAACCAGACGCTAAAGACTTCATTCAATTTGGAATCTTTGCATATTTCACCAAACATAACTGATTAGAAATTACAGTAAAACAGAATTGATTGAATTATCATGCGTTGTAACCTACATGTATTTGTGTCCATTTCTAGGTGTCAATCAAAGAATAGAGATTTAGCTCCTTTAACGCAAAATTATTATGTTCCAAAATCTCAAACAATTAGAATCAAAGCTTTCATGCTCCAAAGTCTTAACAGACCAAATTGTTCACCTCGGCCTATCCTAAACACCCATCATCAAACCCTGTGAAACCTATAGCTAGTCTAAATAGAAATAGCCTGGTTAGTTTCCCAAAATTGTAATGGACAGAAAGACTGACAATCCCATTTTAATAGTCGACTGCATTCTACAAAAGGTGGAACAAAAAACCCAAGCAGTTGCCATGCAAGATATGCTCACATGTATGTAGAAAGAACGAGCTAAAAAAGGTGATATTTCGTACAATCAGGGGCCATAATCCAGGAATTAGGATCTGATACGCACAAATATCAAGAAGAACCCAAATTTTTCCCATAGACAAATTTCATCAAAATTGGATACAAATTGTGGCTTCCAGAAGGTCCACAACCTCGATATTAAATAGTTTTATACCCTTTTTTCAGGTGATTTCGATTCAAACTGAAGCATCATTATGGTGTAACAGTGATATATGTGATCTACATGCTAATAACTGGAATCAGGGCCATAATCCAAGGAGTTATGGCCAGATATTCACGAATATACAACAGAACCAGAATCTGTGCGCTATAAACATACATTTCAAGTTTCATGAAAATTGGATAAAAATTATGACCTCTAGAGTGTCCACAAACACGATTTTTTATACAATCAGCCACCATAATCCATGACGTTGTGATTTGATACATGCTAAAATCGAAAGAAACCGAGTTCAAGTTTCGTCAAAATAGGATAAAAACTGTGACATCTACAGGGTCCACAACCTTGGTATATTATACATTTTTACCCCATTTGGTAGTTTCAGTGTATTTTTCAGGAAATTTGAAACAAAATGTTGACGTCCAGATGGACTAGGGTGACGACAATAAAACTTATCTCAAGAATCTTCAAAAGATAATTCAACTACCATTATCAGCATTGCCTTGAATTTATCTAATTATACATAAAGCCTTTGAAGATCGTCTTCATATGTTTTCTCTTAATAAAAACTGTATTATATCAATTATAGCTGTAATTGGATATGGCAGTTTATTTCGGAAAATAGAAAAGTCGGTCTGACCAGAAATTTTAAAAATACAAAAAAATGTAACACAGAAAATTAAACTGGTATCTCCGGAAGAAACATATTTTTCAAGATATCTTCTAATTAAAAACGGTATAGATAAAAAATTGTTTATGGGTCATTTTTTTTTTCTGTTGACATATTCTAGTGAGAGCACATATTGTACTAATTAAAAGATAAACCGATATATGAAGCCTTGCTGTCTCATTATAGCCTGCTTCATGTTTAAAATGTAAATTAGTTTACTGCATTCATGATTGCAGGTAGTCATGAAATATTTCTTGCTCTCTCAGACACAGCATGAAATTACAGCAGTTTGAGTAAAATGTATTAAAAGACAGACAAAATCAATACAACTAAGTGGACATTCTCAATGGGAATATATCATCAGTATATAAACTAAGGAATAAATATGATATAACAAGCCAACAGTGAGGCTGATGTCCCCCGCCGAAATCCCAAAATAAATAGATGACACATATCATTTAATCGCACATTTATTTTTTTCAAACATATCGAGCAATCAAACTGTACACGAAGTGTCATCAAAAAGTGTTTTATAAAGAAAAATGCTAAAACCGACGAGAAAAATGAAAATGTACCCTAGTTAGGGGGACCCTAAAGGCAGACAAAAGGGGCCCCACGCTTGACAAAAGGGCCCCCCTGGCCAAGGGAAAGGGCCCTCGTGTCAGAGTCAATCGTTCCTATACATTGTTACTGTCGAATCCATTACTGAATGAGAATGCAGTCATTGTATTGGCATAAAAATCATCAATCAAGATGAACCTAAGTTATCTTGTCCCAAAGTATCAACCAATCAAATTGCTTATCTCTGCCTACCCTAAGAAGAAAATGCTCATCTTCGAACTAAATCAAGGCATTAACCTAATAAGCATACACACCAATTTTGAACATTTTAACTCAATTCGAAGGAGAGTTATTGTGTTCCAAAGACTCGGGAAAGCAAATTGATTATCGCTCTGCTTACCCTGAGCAGAAAATGCTCATTATCGATCTTAGTCAAGGCATTACTGTAATGAAACTATACACCAAGTTTCATCACTCTCACTTAATTAGGACTAAAGTTATCGTGTCCTAAAGCATCAACCAATCAAATTGCTTATCTCTGCTTACCCTAAGCGGAAAATGCTCACCTCGAACTCCATCAAGGCATTGACCTAATAAGCATATACACCAAGTTTGAACATTTTAACTCAATTAGAAGGAGAGTTATTGTGTTCCAAAGTCTCGACCAATCAAATTGCGTATCGCTCTGCTTACACTGAGCAGAAAATGCTCATTATCGAACTTAGTCAAGGTATTACTGTAATGAAACTATACACCAAGTTTCATCACTCTCACTTAATTAGAACTAAAGTTATCGTGTCCCAAAGCATCAACCAATCAAATTGCTTATCCCCACTTACCCTAAGCAGAAAGGGCCCTCGTCACTTAATTAGAACTAAAGTTATCGTGTCCTAAAGCATCAACCAATCAAATTGCTTATCTCTGCTTACCCTAAGCAGAAAATGCTCATCTTCGAACTCCATCAAGGCATTGACCAAATAAGCATATACACCAAGTTTGAACATTTTAACGCAATTAGAAGGAGAGTTATTGTGTTCCAAAGTCTCGACCAATCAAATTGCGTATCGCTCTGCTTACCCTGAGCAGAAAATGCTCATTATCGAACTTAGTCAAGGTATTACTGTACTGAAACTATACACCAAGTTTCATCAATCTCACTTAATTAGAACTAAAGTTATCGTGTCCCAAAGCATCAACCAATCAAATTGCTTATCTGTGCTTACCCTAAGCGGAAAATGCTCATCTTCGAACTCCATCAAGGCATTGACCTAATAAACACATACACCAAGTTTGAGCATTCTAGCTCAATTAGGAAGAGAGTTATTGTGTCCCAAAAAGTGTGACGGACAGACAGACAGACAGACAGACAGACAGAGACAGACGGACGGACCCATTTTAATAGTCCCCCAACTTTCTTCGAAAGGCGGGGGACAATTATAATATCATGAAACTCAATATACAAGTGTATATTACTCTTGTCTGGCATTGGGACTCTTCAAAAAGATTTCTCGAATGGATAATGAAATAAATTCCACAAACAAAAACACTGTTCATCAATAGGTTCTTTCTATCATAACCATAATGCTTCAAACCAACTTTCGGAAAATGGGCATAACTTTGGAATGAAAAGGCATGGACATGATGTTTCACACCAAGTTTGAAAAGAATTTGTAAAGATAGGCTGACACTGCCAGGCAGGATACGCCCACATTTTCGAGAGATGGATAGAGAATAAGCAATACCGAAAGTGATTTTTCCTACATCATTAAGTTAGAATTTGATATGTGCAAATATCGAAATGAATTAAGATCTTTGGGTTATAAAGGTGCATTTCAGTAGGCCTCAAAATCGACTGGGGATCATGTTGCTAAGTGGGTAAGATGCTGGCTCAGGAGCCTTGAGGTTGGGTGTTTGATCCCTGCATTGGGTGACAAAGTTCATCTAGATTTTCTGGCGTGGTTTCCCCTGGTTAGTGATGAAGGATGGATGGCCTGACAAGAACAGCTGTCAATTTTGGTCCTATTTTCACGAAATTCGACCTCAACCTTCATTACGATGTAACGGTGATATAATCAAACAGTTTTTTAAATGGGATAATAATTCTGAGCCCAGAGGGACCACAAGCTAAAAAAAAGGTCATTTTTCGTACAATCATGGGCCATAATTCGAAAGGAACTAAGATTGTTAAGTTGTAAACATGTGTTTCAAGTTTCATCAAAATTGAATGAAGATTGTGACCTCTATAGGGTCCACAACCTTGATATAACATTTTTTCACACTATTCGCGTACAAACGGCGGCCATCTTGTTTGTCAATTTTGATCGGATTTTCATGAAATATGAACTCACCCTTCATTACCATGTAACGGTGATATAATCAAACATTTTTTTTAATCGGATAATAATTTTGACCTCCAGAGGGACCACAAGCTAAAAAGGGCAATTTATCGGACAATCTGGGGCCATAATTCAGGAAGTTACGATCCGATGGGTGCAAATATCGAAAGGAACCAAGATCTTTAGGTTATAAACATACATGTCAAGTTTCATCAAAATCGGTTCAAAATTGTGACCTCTATAGGGTCCACAACCTTGATATAACATATTTTCACATTATTCGCGTACAAACGGCGGCCATTTTGTTTGTCAATTTTGATCCGATTTTCACGAAATTTGAACTCACCCTTCATTACCATGTAACGGTGATATAATCAAACGTTTTTTTAAATCGGATAATAATTTTGACCTCCAGAGGGACCACAAGCTAAAAAGGGCAATTTTTCGGACTATCTGGGGCCATAATTCAGGAAGTTACGATCCGATGGGTGCAAATATCGAAAGGAACCAAGATCTTTGGGTTATAAACATACATATCAAGTTTCATCAAAATCGGTTCAAAATTGTGACCTCTATAGGGCCCACAACCTTGATATAACATATTTTCACACTATTCGCGTACAAACGGCGGCCATTTGGTTTGTCAATTTTGGTCCGATTTTCATGAAATTTGAACTCGACCTTCATTACCATGTAACGGTGATATAATCAAACGTTTCTTTTAAATCAGATGATAATTTTGACCTCCAGAGGGACCACAAGCTAAAAAGGATGATTTTTCGGACAATCTGGGGCCATAATTCAGGAAGTTACGATCCGATGGGTGCAAATATCGAAAGGAACCAAGATCTTTGGGTTATAAACATACATATCAAGTTTCATCCAAATCGGTTCAAAATTGTGACCTCTATAGGGTCCACAACCTTGATATAACATATTTTCACACTATTCGCATACAAACGGCGGCCATTTGGTTTGTCAATTTTGGTCCGATTTTAAAGTTCCAATTTCACTTTTTCTAAGAAAGTCAAAATATAATTATTTCTATGTTTTTTGCTCAAAAGGTTGTCAACTCACTATTATACGATCATGGACAAAATTTTTGGGGGGTTAGAAAGGGTGACACTGGTTGATTGAGGAAATAGTTACTCAATTACCTCCCTTGTTTTCCTATTCTTCTCCATGGACGGCCATCTTCAAACGTTTGAATTTGAAGTTGAAAATGATATTTTTGCCAATTTCTCAACTGGCAATAGTGAATTATAGGATTAATAGGATTATTCTTTAACAAGGTAGGACTGTTTATAGGTTCAATCTATTTTGGGGCTTTATTTTAATAAATTTTAAAAATTTAACTTAAAAAAATGCTATTGGAACATTAATGAAATTTGAACTCGACCTTCATTACCATGTAACGGTTTTTTAAATCGGATAATAATTTTGACCTACAGAGGGACCACAAGCTAAAAAGGGCGATTTTTCAGACAATCAGGGGCCATAATTCATAATATCGAAAAGAACCAAGATTTGGGGGTTACAATCATGCATGTCAAGTTTCATCACACTCGGCTCAAAATTGTGACCTCTATAGGGTCCACAAGCTAAAAACATGATATTTCGTACAATCAGGGGCCATAATCCATGAAGTTCTGATCCGATACATGCCAATATCGAAAGGAACCGAGATCTTATGGGGATAAACCTATATTTTAAGTTTCGTCAAAATCGGATAAGAATTGTGACCTGTAGATTGTCCACAAACAAATTGTGGACGAAGTCCGGATGGACAGGGGCGACGACATAATACGTCCACATGAAAATGTGGGATAAAAACCTAAACTCTATTTCACTCAGAAGCAATTGGTTGATAGACTGTCCAACAGGTTGACAATAAGGCCACATCAACATGTAGAATCATAAAAACATGTAAGTTGAAGACGTCAAAAGAAAGAGTATGGTGATTAAATAATCGCCTTCTTTCTCAATAATTGGTATACCACAATGTATCCTGATTATTTTTTAAAATAATCCTAATTATGTTTTGGGTTATAAAGATTTATAAAATCTGCAAATATTTGGTATTATTTGGGCCGAATTCTCGTCAAAATGACAGAATTATGATAAAACATCTTGTGTAAATAGTTTTCTAGTAACTTCAATGCACCATGCTGAATAGGGCATCATTGTCATAGAAAACAACTTCATTGACCGATTGTTGACCACTGATTATCTAGTTGTAAACTATGTTATGGTACAAGTCATTAGAAACAATCATAATAATTAAGAGATCACATCTCATTTTAGCAGAGGTATTTTCAGTTTTTTGGTGTCCTATTAGTACTAGTAGAAAAATCCTAATTTAAAGAGACTATCCTGATTTTAACATAGTCTCAAAAATAAAAATCTAAGTATATGAAATTAAATCGCCAAAATATAGACGAATGATTTATTTACCCCATCTCAAAATTTCAGCTCAAAATATTGAGTCATTTGGACCTGAACGTCAAAACTGCATGTCCGGACAAGCAACTCTTGTAAGATTTCTGGTCAATTTTTTGGTCGGGTGACCTGATAATCGATTTCCATTCTTTAGAGGTCTATACAGTGAATAACCCATGTGCTGTACTTGATAACAAAAGGTAAATTTCACCTACACATTATTTCTATAAAATAAAAGTCTGGTTTTATCCAGACACTGTATAATACAGCTTGGGACACCGGTCTCCGTTTCCAGAGTTAGTTGCTCGGCCCTTACGTAGAGGAATTTAAGGAGTTTTTACACAAAATTAAGCAGTTTTATTCACAAAAAATATTATCAGGATTGGCTCTTTAAAGTGCTGTTCTGTACTACTTTACTAATAAATTACGTAACAAATAATTCAAATTCAATAGATTTTGTGAATTTTTAACTCTGTAGGAAGCGTGACCCAATAATTCCTTCAATAAATATTGTGTTCATTTTTGAATTCTGAGATAAAATAGTACTATATGTTTCCTGACTAACAATGATATACATCTACATGAATTACCATGACATTCAAGGCATTTTTTTGTCCAATATTCTTTAATTAGCCACTATCGGTAATAATTGTATCTGCATCGGCTGATATGTTTCACTGTCAACATCTGATCCCAAGATAATACTGTATTTGTGACCTCACATGCCATAATGTGTCACAATGAGGGTATTTTGAAAATTGAGTTATTGTTATTTTTACATTCTCCAACTCATTACCTTCAATTTGATGTATAGTTTGTTTGAATTGAACAAAAATTGACTGAGCTGTGTCCATTTGAAGCTACCCAACTCACAAATGTAAGTTTTGAGAAAAAGCAAGTTAAAGATTAGTATGTTCCAAAACAAAATCACATAGGAACCAGGCCATTTATTTTCTGTTTTGCCGTTGAACATATCTTTTTAGGGGTTTTCAGGGATGCTAAAGATGAAAATCGTAGTTAAAATTTGATCAGACGATATCCAACATTTATTTGCTATTTTGTCACTTAATAATTTTTAAGTTAGAATTGCAAGGGTGCTGAAGACGAAAATCGTTGTAAATGAACTCTTTTCGTAACGATAAATCCACAACATCATAGTGTTATACTGAAGAACAATCTATACATTAGTAGTAATTTGTATATTATAACTTTGGTAGTATTAACTGAAGTTAATCTCATCACTTAATTAGCACCAATTAGTGCCAGCTAGTGGACAGGAGATTAAGATTATTGTTGATTGGGTAATCATAAAAGCAGCCGCCACAACTGTACGTGTGTTCATTTAACATGTGAATTGAAATAAGATTTTGGGTGTACGATACGTCTATAATATTTTCAGACACCGTAACGTTATCAAAATATGAGTCCCTATAGATAGCTGTCAATTTCATAGTCAAGTAAAGCTTACATTCACTTTTGTGCATTTTGGCTTTGATGTAATTAAACAATGGCAGGTTCGAGAATCGTCACATTTTGGCTCGTTGGTCATTCTCATTTTTTCGACCCATGATGATAAGAACATTTTAAACAATGATATCCATTGATATCCAATTCCTTATTTTACAATCTATATACGATCAGTAAGGCTGGGAAACGATATGAAATTTCAATATCGATTATCGGCAAGAATTTGTCAGCGATTATCGATAATAATTGATTATCATTTTTCCGGAAAAATCCGAACTTTACCGACCTGTTATTTTGTTGGTCGACACAGGCTACCACTATTTTGTTGTATTTGTTCTTCATGTTTTATAATACAAATATTCCAAAACATTTTCAATGTTTATTTAAACACATTATATTTATCAATATTCTTACACAATCTCAATCGTAATAAAAAAAAAAAAAACGAAAGTAAATTGGAGTTATTTATCTTCATTACTAGAGTCCATAAAGGTAGATAACTGTTACATTTGTTTGACAAGTGTCTCCCGTACATCAACAGTAATTGCGCTTATATTTCGATAATTTTTGAGTCAGATTATTTGCACATGTTGAGACCGATATTAAAGTATTATTATACGATCGCTAGAATTATATTTAAATGTAAATTGAATCCAAAATCGCATTGAAAAGTCGTCTAAATTTTAGTCGATGGCTTCTGATTTTACGCTGAAGTCATTGTGGCGTGAAATGTTTTCTCTTCGAGGGATAATTGTTAAAATCGCATAGATAGACATTTATTAACCACAGGGGCAGGGCTAAATTACAATAATGGAAATAACCATGTGCAGGTTTCTATTTCATCAGGTACGCTCGTGTACTCTGCTACCATTACAAATATACTTTTTAGAATTTACTCCAAATAATTATCACAAACACGCCTTACCGAAATAGAAGTTTCCGGTCAAATTCAGCCCATCATGAGGTCGATTTATTAAACGGAAATAAAGGAGTTACCTCCCTTTGTAAAAGTAAAACTAGCATTGGCGTATGACCGTTTTCCGTGAGAAATTTCCTCCCATGCGGTAGATCGGGAGAAAGGTCGTGAATCCGTGAGGCTCACGGAAAAAACAGGTTAGTTGACACGCCTGGTTGACGTTGTCTATTCATTCATTTGTCTGCTTTTCCAGACTACGGCAAGTTCAGTCATGTAAAAGTGAAAGTCACTTAACGTCAGAAGGTAAAATACTAAATATACCAATAATCGATATTTCAATTTCAATATCGATTATCAAATCGCTAAATAACTTCTACCGATTATCAATTATATCGATATTTTTGCACAGCCTTAACGATCAGAATTAAATTTTTTTTGTCACTTATCAGAGTGAATCACATGTAATCATGTAAGTACCCAAAAACATTATTGCCTAAACCAAATATTTATCGCACGCTCAGCAATCCACATAACCATAATGCTTGCACGCGATGTCTGGGCCAATCATCAGCAAACGAGTTGTGTAGAGTTATATTTTCTAGGGATTTTAAAACTCGAGCGTGTCCATTCAAAATCAATTCAGCGATAATATTTTGATAATATTTGTAATCTAGAGATTCTCCGCTTTACAACGATGCCAATTATTATGCAAGAGGAATGACTGGTCGTTCCACAGCGAGCGAAGAAACATAACTAATTTTGCCGCGAATTTTAAGAAATAGGACAGATTTAAGGATACGGTACTCTTACAAAACGTTTAAATAAAGTTATTCTAAAATCTTTTATTGCTATTTTGATCTCTTGTGTCGATAGATAGTATATTTATAGACTCATTTTTGAGAAAATCTCAATTTCAATCGAAATCAATATTTTCACTTATTTTGCCTCTACTCATAAATTCGATTTTGCACATTCCGACTCAAGATGGCGTGTTCAACAACATTTACTCTAGGCTGTTCACGCTAGTTTTAATAATAAGTGATAATGAATCCTTCAAGTATTGTTATTTGAATAATCACAATAAATGATCTAATCACGATAATCTAAGATACTGCAATTATTCATTGTACAATAACCATGATAAATCACAATTATTTTAGTATGTATCGTTGCATCCTTAATAAGCTGAACTAGTAGGAATTGTAGAAAACTGGTTGAAAGCATATCATATTTAATCATGGATTGCATTTTATGAAATGTAGCAAGTATTGTGCACAATAAGCAAAATAAAAGTGTTACCTTGAAATATTTCTGTGGTCTATATGGCCAGATGCCTAAAAGATTGAAACTATATTTCTGACACGATTCCAAACCTTTACCATGACCAGAAGCTGTTGGCCTGCCAAAACAAGTATCATATAATTATATTCATAATAACATTTTGATTTATCCAGCGGCCAAAATCCAGGAAGTTAAGCCCTGAAAAGTGCGAATATTGAGAGGGACCGAGACCTTTGGGATATAAAGGAATATATTTCAAGTTTTATCAAAATTGGACAAAAATTGTGACCTCTAGCTGGTCCACAATCCACAACATTTGTATTACATACTCCCAACACAAACTGCCTACAAGGAGCAGCCATTTTGTCAGGCAGTTTCATTTCTATTTCCCTGGCACTGACATATTCAATCGGTTTTTGAAATTGAATAAAAATTTTGACCTCTATTTCTTTTCATACAATCAGGCCATTCAAGGGCCATCATGAAGGAAGTGACAGTTCGATATGATTGAATATCTTAACAAATCTAGACCTTTGGGTTGTAAACCTACGTTTCAAGTTTCATCAAAATCGGAGTGGCCACAAGCCTTAAAGGAATCCCAGCTCTCTCCCATTCTGACTACATTCCACTTCCAATACAGCTTATAACAACAGATCACATTTACATAGTAGCACTAGTAATCCAAATACTATATCAACACAGCACTAATATTCCAAATGTAATATTTGCATATTTGCATATAGTCATTTATATAATTCCTAATATGTTTTCTTTTTGGTAATGCCCCCCCCCCCCCCAAGTAAATTCATCCTAATTAATTTAGCAAATATCCTATAGCATGTTTCAATATTTCGAATAATGTCAATAAAACTATAGAGGTTAGGATATTTCTGCTTGTATGTTGAAGAAAACAAACAATAATATATAATGATAATAATTAAATTAATTATATCTTTTAATCAGTGGAAAAGTTCAATTTTGTGGGTAATAAGATTTGTAGTCAAAATGGGGTGTAGTTGAAATGGGAGTGAACTGGAATCCCTTGCAAATTTTAAAACTCTACTAATACTAATATAAGCCAAAAAATGGTTGAATTGATGTTCAGTATTTACAAAATTATGATGGGACTCTTTTTTAATTTTGAATTTGTTAAAAAATCAATTAGAGTACATATTAGCATTCTGATTCAATTCGAAATGCATTAACCCTTTCATTGCGTCTACCCGGTAGTACCGGGTATTATAAAATGCCATTAAAAAGCGCATACCCGGTATTGCCGGGTACTCAGTACGGTCCTCGCTAAAATTACTACCATAGCTGTATGTGCCATCTATTGTATTTTATATACACTAGAACATATTTGATTTTCCACGTGTTTAAAAGCGGAAAACTGTAAAATGGCAGCGTGCATAGTAAAAACTTAGACGATGCAATCTCGGCAAAATCGTGAATGACATCTTCGCTGACCAAAACAGCGTGGACAATTTCTAGGCGTGAACTGATACACATAATTCGTTTCAAGTTAGTTGACAATGATTGTAGTCAGGAGAGTGATGGGTAGTGTAAAGTGCGTGATTTTTTGCGCGACCCTCCGCCTATGGCTTTTATGGCTATGCCCCCCCCCCCCCCAATGTGAACATGATAGCCCTGTGTAGTATGTCTGCAGTAGATTATGACGATAATTCTGATGTTGATAATAATGCTGGCCTGCTGGATTGTAAAAGAGGTAGGCAATTCCCGAGTCCCGAACGTGTGGAGATCTATTGACTTACTACAGTGATAATGATATGGGATGAAAGTGAAATAAAGATATTGCAATCCGCACGTGGTCATGGCAGCGGGAGACGTTGTGCGCGTGTTCGTGGTGGCATTGCTCGTGGCTGCTATTGATATTTGTGTTCATGTTATATATCTTTATCATAATCCAGTGATAAAAACTAAATCCCATAAGTATTTCATGGAGAAAAATCCGTTTTAGTGTTAGATTTAGTGAGAAATGAGAAATCCAAAATGGCCGCCATGACGTCACATGACTACATAAATATGCAAATTACTGAAATTCTATATTTTCCTCATAGCCCAACATCATGCCCATCCCAACACACAAAAAGAATTTTCATAAAAGCTTCCATAAGTACTGTTTGACATTCAATTCCAAACCCTATTTTTTCATCAAACATAACGCTAACGCTACAATATACGTCCACATTCCTGCTTTGATTGATATGGTACTTTGTCAAGAACGCTAGGCGTTTGGTTTGTTTAGCGTTGAGGGTCGTGCACCAACATTAATAGTTGCCGTCCTTAGAGTATAAGGAATAACTATACCAAGATAATCCATTCAGAATTGTGCCTTCCTAACACTAAAGGCAAAAAGTGGGCGTGGCTCTGCCCCTGGGGGTCGGGACATTCATCAAAATCAATAGTGGACGCCCTCAGGCTATAAGGAATACATAAACCAAGTACCAAGCTGATTCATTCAGAATTGCGGCCTGTAAACGACAAACACAAAAATTGGTCGTGTCTTGCCTGTGTGAGTCGTGGCATGCAGTTGACGTCCTTAGGCTATATGGAATACATATCCCAAGTTTAAAGACGATCCATTAAGAATCGTGGCCTGTAGACAACACACATAGACACGAAGTAAAAATGGGCATGGCTCTGCCCCTGGGGGTTAGGAAATCACCAAAAACAATAGGGGTCATCTTTAGGGTATAAGGAATAGGTTTGTAAAGTTTTAAAAGGATCTGTTAAGAATTGCATCCTGTAGGCGAACACAAGACACAAAAGCATTGGGCGTGGCTCTGTCCCAGGGGGTCCGTCATGCACCAAAAATAATAGTGGTCAGCCTTAGGGTATAAGGAATAAGTATAAAAAAAGTTTTCAAGACGATCGATTAAGAATTGTGGGCTCCAGGTGACACACAGACAGACAAAAAAAAAATGGGCGTGACACTGTCCCTTGGGGTTGGGCATGCACCAAAAACAATAGGGATCTTCCTTAAGGTAAAAAGAATAAGTATTCAAAGTTTCAAGATGATACATTAAGAAATGCAGCCTGTAGACGACAGACAAACAAATACACGAAATGGGTGTTGCTGTCCCATGGGGGTCGGGCATGCACCCAAAACAAAAGGGGTCATCCTTAGGGTATAAGGAATAAGTATTTTAAGTTTCAAGATGACCGATTAAGAATTGTAGCCTGTAGGCGATACACAAAAAGAAAATGGGCGTGACTCTGCCCCTGGGGGTTGGGCATGCACCCCGAATGATGGAAATGTTCCTTAGGGTACAAAGAATAATCATTCAAAGTTTCAAGATGATACGTTAAGAAATGTGGCTTGTAGACGACAAACAAATAAATACAAGGCATGGGCGTGGCTCTGCCATTGGGGGTTGGGCATGCACCAAAAAACAATACGGATCATCCTTAGGGTAAGTATACAAAGTTTTAAGAAAATACAGTTAGAATTGCGGCTTCTAGGCGACACAGAGACACACAAAAAGAAAATGGGCGTGGCTCTGCCCCTGGGGGGTTGGGCATGCACCAAAAACACCAGAGATCTTCCTTAGGGTATAAGGAATACGTATACCAAGTTTGAAGAAAATCCAGTAAGAATTGCACCCTGTAGGCGACACAAAGACACACGATAAGAAAATGGGTGTGGCTCTGCCCCAGGGGGTTGGGCATGCACCCCAAATGACAGGGATGTTCCTTAGGGTACACAGAATGTGTATGCTAAGTTTCAAAATTATAAGTTAAGAAATGTGGCCTGTAGACGACAAACAAATACATACTAGAAATGGGCGTGGCTCTGTCCCTGGGGGTCGGGCATGCACCAAAAACAATAGAGATCTTCCTTAGGGTATAAGTTATACGTATACCAAGTTTGAAGAAAATCCAGTAAGAATTGTGCCCTGTAGGCGACACAAAGACACACGAAAAGAAAATGGGCGTGGCTCTGCCCCTGGGGGTGGGGCATACACCCCAAACGATAGGGATGTTCCTTAGGGTATAAAGAATGTGTATGCAAAGTTTCAAGATTATAAGTTAAGAAATGTGGCCTGTAGACGACAAACAAACAAATACTTGAAATGGGCGTGGCTCGGCCCCTGAAGGTCGGGCATGCCCCAAAAACAATAGGGATCTTCCTTGGGGTATAAGGAATAAGTATACCAAGTTTGAAGAAAATCCATGAAGAATTGCGCCCTGTAGGCGAACCACAGACACACACACACACACAGACAGGGGCGACGGCATAATACGTTCACATTATGAATGTGGACGTATAAAAAAGGGTTCAGCACAGGCAGTGGATTTACGTCTAGCATTGAAAGGGTTAATAAATTTTGCATTACATATTTCTGCAGCCTTGCCAAATATCTTTTTTCATGAAAAATATTGTCATGTCTGAAAGGTCTCAAAAAATACACATGAACAAATAGAGAACTTTGTACATACAGTTGTATATCAACAAATACCAACAATATGTATCTTACCTAATTTGAATGTTAGCACAACTATAATACACTTGACAAGAACTGTTGTTTCCACATCTGGTATCTTTTCAAAAAAAAGAAAAATAACAAATTTAGAATGAATATACCAGTATAAATGTCTAATCAGTAAATCTACTATTTTCAGAATGAATATCAATAGATGAAGCAGAGGTATCATACATCATACATGTGCACAAATGTCCCACGATAAGGTTTAACATCTTCAGATTGGTATTTTTTCCTTTTTTAATTGATTATTTATTACTTTATTTGGACAAATCCAATCGACCATAGACTACAGATGGGCCGATGAATATAATTTTGATTTTCCAAAAAAAAGATACGCCACATTTTACAAGAGATGGATAGAGAACAAGCTACAAAAAAAGTGATATTTTCTTACAATCAGGGGCCATAATCCAGGAAGTTATCGTCTGAAATGTGCGAATGTTAAAATCAACTGAGACATGTGGGATATCAAGATAGATTTTAAGTTTCATCAAAATCGGATAAAAATTGTGAAGTCTAGAGGATTCAGACTCCAGAAGCTTGGTACTACATACTTTTACACTATTTTACACAATGCGCGGACATTTTGTCTGGCAGTTTCAATCCAATTTTAAATAAATTTGAGCTCAACAGTGATACATTTAAAGGTATTTTAAAATTGGATAAAAAAAAATGACCTCTATACAGTCCACAAGCTAGAACTTTATTTTTCATACAACCATGCGCCATAATCCAGGAAGTCACGGTTCGATATGCACAAATATTGAAAGGAACCAAGATCTTTGGATTGGATTACAATGAATATATTTCATTTCAAGTTTCATCAAAATCGTATAAAAGCTAAAAACTTTGAAGTTAAGTCTATACTTTAAGTTTCATCAAAATCATATAAAAATTGTGACTTGTAGAGTGTCCACTAACAAATTGTGGACAGACAAACCGACACATAAAAATGCAGGCATATAAAAATTACTACTTATTACCTTGATTAGAATTAGGTACATGGATAGATTTAATCTGTAGATAACATTTTTTACAGCTGATGTTTGGTATATTAATTGTTATATAATAGGTACTTTCACTACAATGACCAATTGGATACCTTGAAATCTAAAAATAATATGTACTAATAAATAATAAACTCATACATTATTCAAAATATTAAAACTCTAAGAGTATAATGAATTCAAGAGGATATGATCTACCAGTATTATTTGTCAGTTTACTGTGACATCTTATTTTTGAACAAACTTTCAATTCCTTTTTATTTCTGCTTTTATAGTGTTTCACAGGTTCTTTTATATGGACTCTGTAAATTAATCAGAGACCAGTACCTTATTCATTCAATTTTCAGATTGTCGTAAGTGTTTAGAGTTTTCTAGAAATTGTGATCCTTTCGAATCAATAAATTATACATACCTGTTTATCTATACCTAAATTGATTATTTTTTGATTAATATGAAATCCATTAGTATTACCAATATCAAGGGAACCCCAATGGCCGAGAAAGAACCTAAGGATTTTCAAGCATGCTTTCCCCTCCAAATTTGGGCATGGAAGTTTAGGCAGTATAAATATACATATCATTATCTAAGGATATTTTTAGGGGGGTTGGATGACCGAATGGTTATCGCATGCACGTTAGGTCTTTCATTGAGTCAACTGTCAAGGTTTCGATTCCCGGTTGCATATGACAAGGAGTAGGGTTGCCTGTCCAATCTCATGGGTTTTTTCCGTGGGTCCTCCGGTATCCTCCCACTGCTTGACCATTACGCGCAAGCAAATTATTGAAATAAAATTTAACCACATGTTAGTCTCAAAATGACCTCTCTAAAAATGTTATACTTTGTCGTGTAAGTATTCTTGGTTTCAAAAGATACTCATCTGCTACTTGACCTGCATTCGTTTAACTCAACATTTATATTAGTTATTTATTTGAACTTACATGACATTGTTTTCTGACTCTAGCAGCATTATTATGAGGTATATGATCTAATAATAAACATGATTTTTCACTATTGTCAAAATCATGTAGACTTATACTAAATGGTGAATCTGAAATATAAAAACATTTGAATTCATATTAAACATGCATTATGCAAGAGCAAAATCTATTTATTACAAGTCTTTCTTTAGGCCTGAAATGTTATCTAAATTATCAATCAGACATTAATTTACTTATCCAGACCATAATAAACTCTCGATTTCAAGGCTACCCTTTGATGTTGGCTGGATTAGATTCCTATATGCCGCTTAACGGCTATTGATAATTAAAATAAAAGGGTGGATAATCGAGACTATGTTGTTCATATTGATGATTTTAGTAATGATGACCAAGGCTATGCGAAAATTTCACCTGCTTAGTTCTCGGCTCATAGTGGATCAATTTGCCTTTACACTATCTAGTTTTTAAAACTATCATAGAAAAACAGTATCCAAATTTGTTTTGAATGTCACAGTAATTAATAGTAGCTCATCTGTCTTTGTTTCGGCACAGAAATATGCTTCTATTGTCGTGTTTTGGTCATTTCTGATACACAGTAACTAGACTAAGGGAAATTCCTTCGATCTTGAATAACCAGTCTTTTTGACAGATGTCGATAACAAAAAAATTGCTCTATTTGTTTTCTTAGGGACAAAGATCACATATTATTTTCATAAAATACACTGACAGGAACGGCAAAGTCTACTGATTGCTAATAAATGATATTTTGTCCAATCTTTTACAAATCGCATTGTTATATTATTACATGAATACGTCACGATCCGAAAGGATCTTTTATGTAAACCAATGAAAAAATCCAAGTTCTACTTAACTAATTTTGACAAACTTGGTGTCAAATTTTTTTGATTTTCTGAATTTTTTTGATTTTCTGTAATTTTGGCCATATTATTGGCACCATGAAAATGCCCTTAACAAGCAATTGAGGACAGACTGAGAGGGTGACAACAATATTTGATCACATCTCAATACGGGCATAAGAAGAGGGTAGAAAAGAAAGATACTTACCATTATGAACAACTGTCTCTTCAAATCTGACGGTAAAAGGGCCTGGTGAAACTTCTTTGTATTCTGAATCAAACTGTACAGATCCACCAAGTCCACACTGACCATCTAGAGGGTGATTTAGTAACTAAAAATTAATAAATTACACATATATAACTTCATAATTTTAGAAACATGATAACAAAATTCTAACTGATCTTTCTGAAATATTATCTAAGTAAAAGTTAAAAATGACAATAAATTTACTGATGATACAGTTCCATCCTCTTTTCTTTCTTAGAAACTTGATATTAAATTACTGTTCTGATCTTTCTGGAATATTATCTTGGTAAAAATTAAAGATAGGCTGGCACTGCCAGGCAGGATACGCCCACATTTTTGAGAGATGGATAGAGAACAAGCAATACCGAAAGTGATTTTTCCTACATCATTAAGTCCTGTATTTCATACTGTATTGGGAGCAGCCATTTTTTTGGTCAGTTCCAGTCTGATATTCATGAAATTCGAAGCCGACAATGATTATGGTGTGACGGTACACAACCTAGAAATGTTACTTTTCGTCAAAATTGGATAAGAATTGTGACCTGTAGAGAGTCCACAACCATGATATACCATATTCTTACACTATTCGTGTACAAACGGCGACCATTTCGTACGGCAAATTTGGTACAATTTTCACGAAATTCGAACTCAACCTTCCTTACGGTGCAACAGTAATAAAATCAGAGTTTTTTTTAACATCAGATAATAATTGTTCCAGAGATAGACAGAGAACAAGCAATACCGAAAGTGATTTTTCCTACAATCAAAGGCCATAATTCATTAAGTTACAATTTGATATGCGCAAATATCGAAAAGTATAAAGATCTTTAGGTTATAAACAAGCATTTCAGGTTTCATCAAAATCGAATTAAAATTGTGACCTCTACAGGGTCCACAACTTTGATATACCATATTTTTACACTGTTCGCGTACAAACGGCGGCCATTTTTTCTGGCAATTATGGTCTGATTTTCTTGAAATTCGAACTCAACCTTCTGTAGGGTGTAACGGTGATAGAGTCAAACGTTTTTTTAAATCGGATAATAATTGTGACCTCCAGAGGGACTATCGGCGATTTTTCAGACAATCAGGGGCCATAATTCAGGAAGTTACGATCCGATATGCGCAAATAACGAAAGTAACCAAGATCTTTGGGTTATAACCATGCATTTCAAGTTTCATCAAAATCGAATTAAAATTGTGACCTCTACAGGGTCCACAACCATGATATACAATTTTTTAACAGTATTCGCGTACAAACGGTGGCCATTTTGTATGGCAATTTTGGTCCGATTTTCCCGAAATTCGATCTCAACCTTCCTTAGGGTGTAACGGTAATATTATCAACCGTTTTTTTCAATCGGATAATAATTGTGACCTCCAGAGGGGCCACAAGCTAAGAAAAGGCGATTTTGCGTATAATCAGGGGCCATAATTCAGGAAGTTACGATCCGATATGCACAAATATCGAAAGGAACCAATATCTTTGGATTATAACCATGAATATCAAGTTTCATCAAAATCAAATTAAAATTGTGACCTCTACAGGGTCCACGACCTTGATATACCATCTTTTAACAGTATTTGCGTACAAACGGCGGCCATTTTGTATGGCAATTTTGGTCCTATTTTCCCGAAATTCGAACTCAACCTTCCTTAGGGTGTAATAATCAAACGTTTTTTTAAATCGGATAATAATTGAGACCTCCAGAGGGACCAGAAGCTAAAAAAGGTGATTTTTCGGCCAATCAGGGGCCATAATTCAGGAATTTACGTTCCAGTAGGCACAAATATCGAAAAGAACCAAGATCTTTGGGTTATAAACATGCATGTCAAGTGTCATCAAAATCGGTTCAAAATTGTGACCTCTATAGGGTCCACAAGCTAAAAACGTGATTTTTCGTACAATCAGGGGCCATAATCCATGAAGTTTTGATCCGATACATGCTAATATCGAAAGCAGCCGAGATCTTTTGGGGATAAACCTATATTTCAAGTTTCGTCAAAATCAGATAAGAATTGTGACCTGTAGAGAGTCCACAAACAAATTGTGGACGGACGGACGGACGTCCGGACAGGGGCGACGACAATATCCGTCCACATAAAAATGTGGGCGTATAAAAATGACAATAAATATACTGATACAGTTTAACCCCCTTTTCTATTTGGCTACCATACTAGGGGTGTGGTCATAACAGCCAAAATCCATTTGGTTCACAACTGCCCTACTTTAACATTAAACAACACTTCAATTCTTCAGCAAAATACCTTTCAACAAATTCAAGTTTAATAATTTGGTCTGCCTGTAAAAACTTTTGCATTACACATAGGACTATTCCACTGTCAGGACTCAGGACAGGTATTTTAGTTTGAGCCTATAATAGTTAGTAGGCCTATAGTTAAATTTATAATCATACATCTACATGTATATATAAATCATAAATATGATTCTTTATCTAGACCTATAAATACGAATAGTTGTATGTTTACATACAGGTAAGAAACCTATCTCGAGATAAGAGATGGCGCTACATCTTTATATACTATTCAAAAAAAGTAGGGGATATTTGATTTTTAAGTGTTATTAAAGTCACCTAATGAAACTGACGAAGAAACAAATGACAAAATGAAATGAAGTTCACATTCATCGATTTATTCCAAATGATTGTTAGACTAAGTAAGGCACAGACTGACCATTATAAGGGTAAAATGACACCCGGGGTCAAACAGCAAAGTTACCACAGCATCACAACAAAGTCAGTAACGGGTAAATCCTCCTCTGTTTGCCAAACAAGCATTGATCCGACGTGGCATACTCCTAATGAGACGTCTAAGGTCATGTTGGTCTAGATTGTCACATTGGCAGGACGTTGTTGACGTTGACGTAACCTCTGTCCAAGCATGTCCCAGACATGCTCGATGGGGGAGAGGTCGGGACTCAGTGCTGGCCAAGGTAATGTGGTGATGTTCTGTTGTTGGAGGTAACCTGTAACGATCCTGGCCCTGTGACATCTTGCGTTGTCATCCTGGAAGATGAAATGGCGGCCATGACGTCGTGCGAACGGCACAACATGGACTGCCAAGATGTTGTCCCGGTAGTACTGGCCTGTAACACACCCTGCAACAACATGTAAAGCCGTTCTTCCAGCAACAGTGATGCCTCCCCACACCATAACAGAAACACCCCCAAATCGATCATGTCTGATGACGTTAACGTCTTGGAAGCGCTCGTTTCGACGACGCCACACCCTCCTACGTCTGTCCAAAAAATCAACAGTGAACCTTGACTCATCTGAAAACATCACATTGCTCCAGCGTCGATTATCCCAGTGTTGACGATCCCTACACCAACGACGTCTTGCCTGAATGTGATGATCTCTCAAACAAGGGATCACGCGAGGAAGTCGGGCGTGAAGGTGACCCCTATGCAGTCGATTCCGAATCGTCTGGCCACTCACTCTCACACCAGTGTCTGTTTGAAGACGAGCGCTGATCTGATTTGCTGTGATGACACGATTTCTCAAGGCCAAGGTACGGATATATCGATCCCTGGCTTGAGTTGTCGCCCTTGGTCGACCTGAGCGTGGTCTGTCCTGTACAGATTGTGTATCACGGTATCTGGACCATAGCCTGCTTATGACAGACTGAGAAACATTCATCGTCCGCGCCACAACCGCCTGTGTTGTGCCGATCTGTAGCATGCCAAGGGCACGTAACCTTTCATTTTGGGTAAGCCGACGCATATCAAAATTTGTTTTCTGGTCACTAAAACAATTAAACTGATGTTTCCACCCTGAAATTCAATGCCACAATGACTGTTACATTCGAAGTCAGAGTCGTGCAAATCTTGGGTTGGACCCCCATGATGATCCCAAGCATCATCTGCATTCCATGCGGTAGCTATTGGTGCGTTTGGGCGTCACATGTAACTGGAAATGTTTCTTCTGTTAGGTTCTATAGAGTCTTTTTTCGTAGTCATTTGCATATTTTAGCATTATGCCCCCAAAATCAAATATCCCCTACTTTTTTTGAATAGTATAGTTCCATCTGGTAAACTGCAACTGGCCTTAAGCAAAACTGATAACATTTTTCATCAAAACAATGATTTATTTAGATTATTGTTATTTCTGCCACATTCAACTACAATTAAGCATATAATAATGATTTTTTAAATCAAAGTGATAACAGCCTGACTCTTCAGCATTTTAAATTTGACATCTTTGACGTCATGAAGGTGGGGCGTCGTGTACAACCGCTAATCAGAGTAACCTACTAACCTGATATATGAGTTGCACAGGAATAATACTGTATCAATTTTGACAAAAACAACACTTGATTTAATCTATTGAGAATATTTGCAGATAAACCAAAGTTATTTCACTACAGTGGAGTGGGTTATATGTTTAATAGTATAAAATTAACTTATCTTTAAAGATAAAAACTGGGAGAGAGACAGAGAGAGAAATGGGGTTTAATGTACACTCGACACAAACTAGGTCATTTTGGGACTAACATATGGTTTAATTTTATTTCAATAATTCGCTTGCGTGTAGGGGTCTTTAGCAGTGGGAGGAAACTGGAGTGCCCGGAGGAAACCCACAAGGTTGAGAAGGCACCCCTATCTCCATGCCACATACGATCGAAACCACAGATGTAAGCCATAAAAACTGGGTGATTTGTTGATATATTTTTACTAAAAACATATTCAAACTAATTAATTGATCATAATTTTGCTTCAAATCTCTCTCAAAACATTGCAATTGCCAATGAATACAGCTGCTATAAAAAAATCGATCAAAAGAGGTCATGTCACTTACCTCCCTCTGTACCTATAGTACAGGTGCAAAGTGTCAGAGGAAAATTTATTGCATACACAAGACAATGTTGTCTTTAATCGCTGACTATTTATTACAAAAATCGAATCCTATTTAAATACTCAGATTATCCCTGCCAGCGTCTTTTTCCATGATTTTTTATCTCAGAGAGTGTTAGTTTGTGTGCCGCCATTAAGTTTATCAACAAGTACATTAAGCGCTCAATCTCTGCATGCAACCTTTGACGTCACACCTGCAGATATTCCTAATTGAATGGCTGTCGATTAGGGGAACAATTACATTTTTGTCCTGTATATGCTCCATGAGTGTTTTTCAGGGAATCCAGTATTTTTCTATTAAGATTGGATATCTCTACCAAAACTGCCATACTTTTACCTGATAAATACTTTTCTAGGAACTTATTTTAATGAAATTAAGTTTGCCAGGTGAAACTAAACAAGAAAAGGCACCCAATCAATGATTACTTGTTGGTCTACTACAGTACTAACACTACGACAACACAGTTGACAGTCGAGCACCACAGCTATAAATTAAAAAAACAATCAGTATATAGGCTATATCTCAAAAGTTTTTTTAAGCTACGTTTTCGTAAATATAGCTATGTTTAGACTCTATTCATGATTGTCATGCATTATATGTTGTTTTGGTTTCGGTCGATTACAAGGGTACGCAACAAGAGTGCTGTGGGTTACATTTACATGGGGGTTGGGATGGCCTAGTGGTGTAGGGTGCCACGCTTCGATCTCTAGCTGGCCGGTCACCTCTGGCTTGCGGCTGTGGTTTCGAGCCCAGGTGTGAGCGTATGTGGTATGGAGATAGGGGCGCCTTCTCAACCTCGTGGGTTTCCTCCGGGCACTCCGGTTTCCTCCCACTGCTACAGACCCCTACGCGCAAGCGAATTATTGAAATAAAATGAAACCATATGTTCGTCCCAAAATGTCCTAGTTTGTGTCGAGTGGACGTTAAACCCCATTTCTCTCTCTCTTTACATTTACATATCTCACCTGTTGAAAAACATCAGAACGCGGGGATTGTGGACGGGGGCAGACAAATCGTACATGACCCGTGCAATGTGCTACCAAACAGATAACAAAATGCAGGGTTACAAGATCTCGAAAATAATTTAACATCGCTTGAATTATAATGTAAATGCCATTTATGTGATGAAAACGTAAATAATATGCTGTAACATTAACAACAGTGCGATCGATTGATCGAATCTAAACAACGGAAGTTTACTTGAGTTTACCGCGCATGTTTGATTTTGTGTCAAAAATATCCAGTAATAGCCTCGGTTATCCAACCAATGTGCAAAACCTGGGCTTTCTACGGAAGACCATAGGTGTCAGTCAAATCGTAATGAGATAATAAACATTTTTTTTTTTTTTTTTGATTGAGTCTATTGATTTTCTTTAGCTTTTAATTTATTATAATTTATTGACAAATAAACGAAAAGATAAAAAAAAAAATAATTTCTTTTTGTAAAAATTGAACATCGGAACGCAATATGTAACACAGACAAAATTTATTACAAGAGATATTGATTTCAATTATGGAAGCCCTTCGCTGCCAAATATACAAATTTGTTCAACCATTTATTTTCACTGCGGGCCCGTATACTAAATATAAACCGTTAATCATTAAATATTCATTATCTAAAGTTTAAATACCAAGCTGATCGTGCTTACTATACACGTTTAAATATCGGTAATGCAAAATATTACCGCTTGAGGTTTGACACGATGCGGCATATATATATTGTTTATTGCCCTAAAATGGTACTTGTTATTCCAGAAGTAGCCTCGCTTCGCAATTTCAAATTTAAATCGTTAAATGGCGAGCGTGTTTTAATCCGGTATATTTATTAGCGCGCGCCACGACACAACTGTATTGTGTGTAAAATAGCTTTATTTAACGTCCTCTTTCACCGAAGTGTGTGTGTGTAGGGGTGGGGGGCAATGGTGACCCGGGTATAACATACTTTTTTATCAGTTATAAACTCGCTATAACAGCCACCAAATAGCGACAATTTGCACGTTTCATAGAAACAGAAGAAAAATCAATTTTATATAGAAATGAGGGTTATTATGAAAGACTTATTTATAACATTGGCACCAACGGGGCTACACTTTATTGAGGTGTGAAGTGATAGCTAATTTCCACAAAATATTGCCTTTTTTGGCCTAATAATATTATGTTTATTCAGGTTGAATTCACATGCTCGCTTTCACTTCAAAGTTAAATCTACAAACTGACTAGTTTGACACCTCCACTATCAAGTTGCAGTTTTCAAAAACATAATAGAAATTCATCTCAGCACTGTTGGCCTTCAAGTGACATAACATAAAATGACAATTGACATGATTCTCCATTAAAGGAGCCCCGTCTTGATCTTAATATCGACATTGCAAACACGGCTTAATGGTCAATTTAAATCAACGTTGATGTTGTTATCTTACGTGAAAAGGTGCATGGGCTTCTGATATCCAATATTTACGACAAAATGAAAATATTTAAATTGGCATACGGAACGCGGCATATGTTGAACGAGGCTAAAAATATCCCATTTAAGAGAATAATATCGGTGTAGACAGGAATAACAAGATGCAAAACACTGGCATTCAATTCGGACTATTGAATAGTTTATCAGTTTATATACATTCATTACATTTTTATATGCATCGCGATTCATTTGTGTACAATTTAAGGTGCCAAAGAATAGTGATTTAGTTCCTTTATATACATTATTTCATGGCACTGAAATCTCGTTAGACTGTTTGCAGGGGCGTAAATGTGGGGGGGGGGGGCAGCAAAAAAAATAGTCGGTCGCAAAATCAGTCCAGTCGGTCGCAAAATAGGAGTAGTCGGTATCAAAATAAGTACTCACAGTATACGTCACGCTACTCACGCAAAACTTTTGTGTATAAATAGTCGGTCGCAAAATCAGTGCATTGCAGTCGGTCGCGAAATAGGAGCAGTCGGTATCAAAATAAGTGCTCACTGTATACGTCACGCTACTCACGCAAAACTTTAGTGTAAAATAACCTTGTCAACTTATCATGTTTGAAAAGATGTTGTGTTTCACTCTCATTCTGTTGTGAATATGTTAGTCTAACAAAAATTTCACCCATGGAGAAAAATAGTCGGTCTCAAAATAAGTGCGGTCATAGCAGTCGGTCTCAAACACAATGCCAGAATAGATCCCAAATACTACGTATTTGCGTGAATCCGTGAGCCTAAATTGCACACGCCACTCTTATTATGTTGTGAGTATGTTGGTCTAACAACAAAATATCACCCAGGGAGAAAAATAGTCGGTCACAAAATAAGTGCAGTCACTGCAGTCGGTCTCAAAAACAATGCCAGAATAGATCCCAAATACTATGTATTTCCGTGAATCCCTGCGCCTAAATCGCATACGTCACACAAAAATTTTGTATAAAATAACCAATTCTGCTTGTCACTCTTATTCTGTTGTGAGTATGTTGTTCTATGAAATGTTTTCTACCATGGCAAAAAATAGTCGGTCTCAAAAAAAGTACTCACCGCAGTCGGTCTCCGACTAAATGAATTAATGTCCCATTTCTTATCCTCTCGTTAACGAGAATTCGGTTCCATTTGCCATGACATTGATTCAAATTTTCAAGCCAAGTCCCCAAAATTTAAAAGCTCGGTTACATATCTGAAATTTTTTCGCGCCCGCGGCGCTCGATTCCATTTAAAATCAATCTGCTACTCCTCAGTTGTCTATACTGTCTCAGCACTATCATATTCACGATTATAGTGAACTGCCCAGTTTTTAGTACCACTGGGGCGTGGGGCGTGTACAGATATTATGTCAACTCTTGCAAAACAGATCTGGAGATTCTGTCCCATTGACTGACATTTCTGGCCCACTCGTCCACAAGAATTTCTCTCAACAATGACCTCAAATGGCAGGATATTGAATAAATTTTTCAAAATTTTCTCACATTACTCAGTGTTATAGGCACAATCATTATTATGACATAAACTATGTGAATTTAAATAAAAGTGCTTTCCGACGAGACAACGATCGGCGAACAACTATATAATTCTACAATAATTACTATCTATGTTCTACCGGGACGCTTAATGTTATAGTCAGTATTTTGTTTACTTTCATTGTGGGGTGGGATTGTTGATGGCGCCCTAGATTTGAAACCGCCCCTAGCCCACCCCTCATATTCCCTAGAAAACTCACACGTGGTGCTCGGCTCCTGATTGTGTCATTCGCACTAAGGGGGGGGGGGGGGGGGGGTATGTGCATCAGTCGGTCGCATTTTGGCAAAACACCCCCCCCCCCCCCAAAAACGAAATCGTTATGTACGCCCCTGACTGTTTGTTTTGAATTTGCCCTATCAATAGCTGCCAATTAATATGGTCAGACTTTCCATTACTTACGGGTCAGTTTGTTTTGTTTTTTGTCACTGGCTCTTGGTCTACAATAATTTGTTCAGATTCGATCCCTTGCATCACCATACTTCTGCACCCCACTTAGTATAACCTACCTCAGTTTATTTACACTTGTAAGTGTATTTCATAATAAAATGAAATGGGTTTACGTTTCACTTTTCTGCCCCGACTGGGCTAATCAAGACGGTGTTCAATTATACTTTGCAAGATCAATGGATCTAAAAGCAAGAAGTTAAAGAAAGGCGATTTTTTTAGCTGATAATAGTAATTCAGTTATCACGTCCTGTATTATATGAAACACCCATATGTAATGCTATTATCGGCCATTTATCAGATAAAAAAGGATTATCACAAACGACAGTCTAACAAAGTTCCTGTCAGGTTATTCGCTATTTACTTATGTCATAAGTGCGATAATATCTTATTTATCGAATTCTTAATGTATAACAGCACGCGAACTAATTTCGCAAGTTAATGCCCCAGACACATCCCCGGGGAGAGGACTCGGGTAGGACGGCGTCCCTGCCCCTGCCCCTTCGAAAAAACATGTTTTAATGTATAAAGTCCCCCCCCTCCCATTTTGATGTTCTAGTTGAAAAAAAAATGATAAGAGATCACTTTTGATATACATATTTTATTATGGACTGAAATTCTATATTTCCCGTTTGGTTAGGAGAATTCTGTGTCCTTTCCTATCCTGGTATTGTTTGTTTTTTTCTAGTGTTTTTTTACACACATATCCTGTCTCTGGGAATAAACTGAAGACAAATTAAATGTTCTGGGCATGAAAATAATTATTTTGGTCGAAGAACGTGGTACGCGAGTACAACAAAGAAACGCAGTTATATGAACGATGTAAATTGCTACTTCATTGTTTCATCATGTTAATTTCAAAGGCTGTCGGAATCAATGACATCTCGGGCTGACTGCCATCGTCAACCAATCGAAGTGTGTTAGCTTGTCCCTGACACTCTCATCGAGTTAATAGTATAACTTCTTGTGATAGATAAAGCATTGTTTGACAATTTATTCCATCACAATTGAAACTACTTCGTTTATGAACAGTCACTGGAGTTCGATACGTACAGACCCAACGAAAATAGAGACATTAAATAGAGACCCGTAAAAAAAAGTTTTAATAAAACAAGCAAGATCGATGTCTCTCCTGATGCTTTTCGTGGCTGTTATTTTAGGCGAGGTTGCTGCCAATTATCAAAAGTTTTGGATCACAGGAGACAAAGGCGATACAGTGACCTGCAGTGGTGAAAATTTTACAGAAGTGCCCACAGATTTACCTAATAACATCACTAAATTGTAAGTAGACCTATTATACAACCATTCCCATCCCAATGACCTGAAGTTCTATATTCATATGGTCTGTCATTTGGTCAACTGGAGTGGTTCCGATTTCCCCGGTTGTACGTGACAAGGAGTAGGGCCGCCTTTCCATTCTCGTGGGTTTTCTCCGGTTCCCCCGTTTCCTCCCACTGCAAAAGATCCCTACACGAAAGCGAATTATTGAAATGAAATTGAACCCTGTGTTTGTCCCGAAATGACCTGGTTTGTGACGAATAGCCGTTAAACCCCATTCTCTCTCTATACCATCGACCAGAAACAGATGTATGTCAATCCCGCATATTATGTCACTTCTGAAAAGTAGAAACCAGGCTCGAGAAAAACCCAGTAGTCTCTTATATTCTAACCGAAATCGGGCCAGGGCGTTGTAATTGTTGATTTTTCTTGATAAACAGGATAAACATTACATTTATATAGTTATGGGGGGCTATAACGGATATTGTGCCCAGACAGCGGCTCTACCACCTATTACTATATCTGTTTCAGATGCAGTGAATATACACAGGCCGTCTGTTTTTTGCTCCATCCGAACAACTAGACAAATTTCCTTACAAGTCCCCCCACCCAGTCCCATTAGGAAAATCCCGTGGGATCTCCTGGTTAAGGAGCAGGTGCCACATTCACTGAGATACTGTTGCTCGAGACATAAAACCACGCATAAAAACCCAATTCTAAAATTTGCTATGACTGCATTTATATGTATAATTATGTATTCAGCTTGATATTCAGTTTATTCTGACACTTCATAAATTTTTAGGACTCTTTTTTAACATTATAAATTAACGTCGTGTTTTGATGGGCACTGTCTGTTACGTCACAATGGACGTCCCTCCATAAACTAAATAGGCTAACATATAGGCCTATATCCTAATTTTTTTTTAAAAATCCTAATGAAAAAATACAAATTGTTATGAGTTATTTGGTTAAATTATTCAAAAATAATTGTAAAGTTTACCCAGAGATTGGAGCACGGGAAAGGGAAATACATGTCAGTTACATGCAAATAACCAGATCAAAATCTCTAAAAGGATTAGAAATATAGAATCTCGAAACTTTAAACAAATTTTTGTCAGAACTATAAAAATGTTAGACAGAACTAGTTAATTCTCGGTCGACGATATGATGGATGGAAAATTTGTTTTCTTAATAAAGTGTCTAAAAATCAATATGTGTACACTTTAGCGTGAATAAAGCTGTGGTAAATTGCAATATAAGGAGGAGTAAGCAGATGAAATATAAAACGGAAAGATATAATTGTAGAAAATGAAAGGAATGAAGTTTAAAGTCTCCTCAACACGCTACTATCATATATTTAAGACGCAATGAACATTTTAGAATCCGTACACACGACGTGTATATGGTTACGGATGCAATTTGTAATGAACAAGGGAAAACATATCCTACAAGAGAATGTGGAAGTAATTAGTAATGACTGATTCAAAAATGATAATAAAAATAATGTTTAACATGGACTTAGTAGGCATAAACGACTATCGTTTATTTTCAACTGTTCATGTATTTCATGTATACCTGCTATAATTATTTCAAAATTTAAATATAAATCACTTTAAATAGAACCCATATTACATAAACTTTAGTCTATTTTAGTATCCCAAAGAATAAAGCCATACGCCGTTAAAACAGTTTCAGAAAAGGGGGGTTACATTGGCCCGAGCTTTTGGTGGGACCCTACTTTTGTATTTCCAGTTCGTCTTGACAATGCTTTTAAAGGCCTTCAGCTTCTTGAAAGGCCGTAAGATCATATTAGTAGGAATCAATTGCTATCACACTGAGCTGTAATTTATGAAACCTTTAATCATGGCAATGATATGAAATGATTCAAGTATTCATAAACCCCGCTCCATCCATGGGATGCTTTGTTTCCATTTGTCTCAAAGACAAACGAAATCCTCTTTTCTAATTAGCAAAAACCGCCACATTTATCCACGCATAATGGATATTATTTGCAGCGATAATATCAAACGAACAATTTTTTTTTTAAACTTCGTTTCTTATTTGGGAAGAATAATTAGAAAATAAATTGAATCTCTGCTTCAGATTCCGGATATTACATTATACCTGTTTAAATTATCTTTTATAAAGAAAACAATATAATTTCACCCAGACTCGCCTTCCAAACTTTAGCAAAACTAGTTAAACCGTATTCAGGAAAGACATTAAACCTCATTTCATTCATTCAGTCGTACTCCGGAAATACAATCAACTGAAAACTTGGTGTGGTATGACATGTCATAAAACAGCCACCGTAAGATTTGTTTGCTAAAATTGATTTTTTTGTGCGCGTGTGTGTGTGTGGGTGTGTGTGTGTGTGTGTGTGTGTGTGTGTGTGTGTGTGTGTGTTTTAGGTTGATTAGGGACCAAGCTATCCAAAAATGTTAGGGTTCAAATTTTCTGGCCACATGCCCCCCCCCCCTCCCCGGGGGTGCATTTGAAAATCAGAAACCCTCTGCACGAGAACATGGCTATCTCCGCCAATAATGGTTGGATTTTCATGATCTAAAGTCCATTTCGTCTTTTTTCACCATGCCGATCCCATCTATGATACACTGAAAGCGATTGGAATTATTTTTGATTGACTTCCGGTGGGGAATACCAATTTCCGGTTTCAAACTTGGATCGATATTTCAGCCAATAATCATTGGATGTTCATGATCTGAAGTTCATTCTGGGTGATTTTTTCATCAGATCGACCCCGTCTATGATACACTTCAAGCGAATCGAAATATGTAGTTTATATTGACTTCCGGTTGGAATACCGATTTCCGGTGTTAGAGAAATCTATCACGCAGTACCACTTTTTGTGGCATCTGAAACATGGTAAGCGTTTTGTGCAGTCACTTTTGGGTCATTGGAATGTTCTGTTACGAGATTCAAGACAAATCTGACGTTTGTGACAAGCAAACAAGTTTGATATCAAAAGCAAAAAGAAATCATAACAAGCCAGAAGTCGTAAGAAACGAAAACAACGAAATTCTTATCTTGGAAAAAAATATGCATTTCACGAAATCAGCGATGCACCATCCTCGCCCCCATGCACACCCCTGGTCATGTTGGTAAGTTCTATATTAAAACCCTTGCACAGAGATGTGTAAGATCAACCATTATTCCGGAAACTGCACCGCCCCATGCAGCCTGTTTTACAACCATTTTTTGTTAGTTCAGTTTAAGTACGAGGTCAGAGTAATATTCTTCTCAGGTACAAACATGCCTTTTTCCAACTGCCAATCACTTTTTTCAATGGCAGGAAGATTCAGGGATCTGGTCAAGTACGACTTGTCGCGCACGGCAGTGAAATTCACCAATTCAGTAATTATTACACATTCCAAAAGTCCTTTAAACAGTTTATTACAAGATATTCACCATCAAGCTAAAGGCATGCACAAACCCATATTTTTCTTGTGGTACCCACAAACTTACCTTCTTAGTCAGCACCGGGAGGTTGTGAAATCTATCAGGCCTTCACACTTGTGACTTCCATGTAATCGTTTGATCAAGCGTAGCTCTGTGTATTTTGCGGGTCCCACAGGCCTTCACACTTGTGACTTCCATGTAACCGTTTGATCACGCGTAGCTCTGTGTATTTTGCGGGTCCCACAGTTAAAGCCTTGAGACGACCTCTAGATACAAGGTCTAGGAGAATTGTGGGAACGTCATCATAAGTTACAGATGCAAGGACTTGGTGAGATATAAGTTTGTCATTCTCTTCATGTATGACCAAATACTATGCGCCCTCGACGGTATTCAACTAGCAGGCACTTTGTGAATGCCTCTCAGGTTTGTAACTGAGAAGGCCGAAAAACACAGAGATCTAGAGATAGATGTGATAACTGAGACTGCGTGTCATTGGAAGTAATGAATCTCAAGGTCTGATTGGACTTCACTGCTTCTCTGGCGCTGACTGGAGAGGTAAACCTGTGGGCATCACAAAGAAAACATGGACTGGTGCATAAATGAAGCTTGATGGTGACGACCCCGTTATCTGTTTCAAGAAGCTTGGAGAATGGATCATCTCAACCGAGCTGGTGAAGGGTGACTTGTCTTCGCAGCTCAAGGAATTCATATGTTCCATTAAATCAGCACATAAATGGCAATTGTTCAGTTCAGAAAACATTTGAGTGAGAGGTGTTTCCACTGGCTCGTGCTGGATTGTCTCCCCATATCAATGGAACAAAGTACGCCGCGATACGCGACAAGTCGTACCTTACCAGTTCCCTGAACCGTCTTCCTATTTAACGAAAGCGACTGACAGATGAACAAGAGCATTTATGTTCTTGCGCCGAATCTTGATTTGCCTGCCCATCTTGCTGTAATTGAACTCATAAAATATGGCTGTAAAACACGCTGCACGGGGCAATGCAGTTGAAGCAAAAATGGTCTGCTTTACACATCTTTGCATGTGTTTTGATAGGGGCTGCGCAGGAGGACGAGGATGATGAATAACTGATTGATTTATTTCCAAGATAGGATCTTTTTGTTTCAGTTCTGGCAACTTCTGGCTTATTAGGGTCGCAAAATTGGAACCCTAAAATGGGGTCCGCATGATGAATAAACCACAGAATGAACTTCAGATCATGAAAATCCAAAGATTATCGGCTGAAATCAATCCGAGTTTGACACCTCCATTCGCTTTAAGTGTGTCATAGATGGGGTCAGCATGATGAAAAAACCCAAGAATGAACTTCAGATCATGAAAATTCAAAGATTATTGGCTGAAATTAATCCGAGTTTGACACCGGAAATTGTTATTCCCCACTGAAAGTCAATGAAAAGTACTACCAATTGCTTTAAGAGTATTATAAGGTGTTTGCATGACGAAAAAACACGAGAATGTACTTCAGATCATGAATATCCAACCATTATTGACGGAGATAGCCGTAAGGCAGTAACTCATTAACCAGTGTGTTCGGGGTTCGATCCTGGACGTTAAAGAACTCTTGACAACTTGAATTCAACTGTTTTCCGGGAAATTATATCCACACTGTATTAGTGTATGCGTTAAACTCACATTAATTGAAAACGTCATTATTATTATGTAGAAATCTATGCTGTGTTTTCGCCATGAATTTGTACTGAACGTTAATCTTTAGTTACAGAGAGAGAGAAAAAAAGAGAGACAGAAAGAGGGGGGTCGGGGTAACGTCCACTCGACATAAACTAGGCCATTTCGGGACTAACACACTAACACATGGTTCAGCTTTATTTCAATGATTCGCATGCGCACGGCATTTTAAGCAGCGGGTGCAAGCCGAGCCCCGGAGAAAACTCACGAAGTTGAACAAGAGACTATGCCCCTTGCCAGGTACAAGAGGGGACTCGAAATCACGCCACTTGACCCAATGACAGACCTCATGTCCAAACCCGTACGCGTTAACCATCGGGACAACCAATCCCACCTCTAGTTTGCGCATGTCCGGGTCTCGTAATGGCTCTTCAGTTTAAAGGTATTTGGTGTATGTTTCAAATCGCAGAATTCTACTTGAAAATAGTGTTAAATCTTCATAAATGTGTGTCAGCTGTGGCAAGAAATGATTCTTTTGGCGAATAAAGTAGAATCAAGGTGAAAATTAATAGGTAAGGATTCCAAAATAGCCTTAGAACAGAGGTGGGGAAGAACGGTATTTTCATACTGCAGTTATAGAAGGCCGGATAGGAACTGTCAGCGAATATCGTTCGCTCAAGGACAGTTCCAAAAGGAACTAATCGATATACAATGCGGTGTATAGGACTCACTGTGTAAGATTTAGATAAAGAGCTAACAGTTGTAATAGTTTTAAAAAGATAACGAAAAGGGAATATTTAAAAAGATAATGGAAAGGGAATATATTAAAAAATTAAGTCAAATTACTTTATTCTGAAGTTATCAGTCTTTGATGTTTTGATTTGATAGGGATAGCGTCGGCTTGAGTTCAGTGCTACCATTGTTACGATAATAAACAAAGTCACGGTTATCCAGTTTAAAGTGCCAATCCCGATAACTTTTTGGGGAATAAAACTGCTTAATTTTGTGTTAAAATCCTTTAAAATCCATAACCTAAGGCCCACCTACTAACCCGATATTTGTGATACACTTGTAAATAACTTAAACCTGACAGTCTTCATCTGGAAATGGAGAACGTTTTATTATACAGTATCTGGATAAAACCAGACTTTTTTCTATAAAAATAATATGTAGGTGAAATTTACCTTTTGTTATCAAGTACAGGGCATGGGTCATTCACTGTATAGACCTCTCAAGAAACATTAATCAATTATCAGGTCACCCAATGAAAAAAATGACCCGAAATCTTAAAAGGGTTACGTGTCCAGATAAGCAGTGTTGACGTTCACGTCCAAACGACTCAATATTTTGAGCTGAAATTTTGAGACAAGGTAAATACACCATGCCACTATATTTTGGTCCATAAATTTCATAAATACTCGGACTTTAATTTTTGAGACTCTGTTCTTATCGGGATTGTCCCTTTAAACCAAATTAAATGGCGATTATGTTTCACTAGTCTTGAGATTTAATTACGGACTTGGCATGCAATAATAAATGTCTAATTATGTAACATTTGAGGCCAAAAGAAAGACCTGCATTAGGCATATTAGGCTCTTACATAATGTAAAACCCGGAATAGGCAGATTAGGCTCTTACATAATAATGTATCTTTAATAATAATGAATATAAATGGCAGCTACAAATGAAAGATGTACATTAATATAAGGGAATATAAATGGCAGCTACAAATAAAAGATGTACATGTGTACTATATTAATGGGATTTTTTTTTATAAACATTATATTAGTGAATGCTATGATTGAGATACAAACAGGCAATGCCTTTGGATTTTAAGAAGCACTCTATATAACAGCGAGTTAGCTAAACACTGTAAAAGAAATGTAGCAATGGGATAATTCAAAAGTACAAAAGTGTTTTGCATCTCAAAGAGTCTAGGATTTCCGCTTAACTAGATTCAAGTATATATGCGAGTTGATTAAGTGTTTCTTGATTGACATTAAAGGAAGCAGTGAACATAGGAAAACAACTTCAGTCATTTGAAGAGGGAGTACTTTTAACGAAACGTATAGTTTACTTTTTCTCCAGTATGTCATGCATGTCGACTTTTCTCAATCAAAATAAATGAGCACATAGTAAAACACATTGTTCATTCATCTGGCATAATTACTCCATAATTACACGTCTCCATAATTACACGTCAGTTACTGATTAGATATTTATATCAAACCACGATCTGCTCAAATTGAAAAACAAAGAAGAAGTGTGTGCCGGTGTAATAGATGTAGTTATGTACATAATTAGACGTGCACAGTACATTCAAAGCCAAGTTTAACCGGAGCGGGCCCTGGGCCTGACTCGGGCCCCTAACGCGACGAAATAGTTATTTCATGTCATTTTGAATGGCACGCATGTGTAAAACACAATTAAATTGTCTGTAGAACAAAAATAATTACATAATATCTGATCACGGTGACACTTTCATCTGGAATTTGATTTTTTATACGTCATTATTATTATGTGTTGAAATCTAATGTTGTGTTTACTACAAACGCAGGCCCTGGCATTGACCCATTCGGCCAATGTTTAACAAGCTGGGCTTTGGGTACATTTCCAGATATCATTTTATCATAATAAATAATACAAGTGGGGACGCGGTAGTCGAGTGGTTAAACATCTTTGACTCAACACTAAAACTGATCGAACTGATTTTTCAAGCCCGCTTCCCACTTGTCGGGCGTTCGGGGCTAGTATATCTAGTCCTACGGATCATACGCAAACCGAGGTTCCGTGTATAATAGATTTGAAGTGTACATAAAAAAAAAACCGATATAACGTTTTGGCATTGGAATTCTGCGTCTACGTATCGCACACGGAACATAATGCAAGTTTTAAAATGAATGAAATTATTAATTGTTTTGTTTGGGGTTTTTTCATAACACTGCCGTATTGACAAGTAATTCTTACTGGACACTTTATATTTAGTTCTCTTACTTCAATAAATGCAGGTTGAGAACTATTCAACTTAAACAATTATAAATAACGATGTATATAACATTCTTCAATAGGGTTCACTATTGGCATTATCTATAGAAATGGGACCAATACATATAATTTATTACTTTAAAGCCCCAATAACACTCTTGTTGTAACTGAAAAATATGTCCCAATCTTCATTCTGGTCAACAAATCGTATTATTTTAGAATATTTCAATTAAATGATGATATAAATTTCATCTTAACACACCTAATTTAAAAAATTGGAAAAATTCAACCAATTGGTTTGAAAAGTCTAACGTAAACCTTTTCAAATGTGACTTGGATTTTAAAATATTTTCGAACCCTCTGGACAAATAAAATAGTTTGTAATGGATAATTTACACAACAGGTAGGACATTTAAACATCTAGTACTTAGAATAAGGGTATTATTTATTTTCTGGAGCTTCCAAGCCAGCAAGAATGTTATTGTCCCTTTAAGGGCAGCGAATCAACAAAAAAAAATGTTAACCAAAATTAAACTGTACAAGCGTGTTGACTTGACATCACCATACTAACTATTATGCTACTCTCACACTTTGGCGAATATCCTTGCAAATGCGCCAAAATTATTCCTTGTGAATCCTGTTTGAATGCTTACGAACTCCCTTGCGAAACTTGCGAACGATTTAAGAAGAAACGACTATACAGCTCACGTGTTACGATTTGCATATTATAAACCACTTGCCCATATCACCGCTTTGTCACTAAACTTTTGCAACTCTTAAGACGTGACATAATATGATGGCGAATGGGCTCACGAATGCGAGTCGTACATGCATTGGTAAATATGTGTGAGGTCTCATTTGTTTTCAGAATTTCTACAGGCCAATGTAGGATTTTCTTTGAATATGACGCGTATTACCTGGTAAAGAAAGCAGATTCTATTACAAATCCCCCCAAAAATATTTCCTTGTCAAAACATTGGTCTCCAAGATGTTTTTTAAATTATAATTTCAACTACAATTCATCTGTCTTCAATGAAGATTTAAAAATTAAATCAATGATAAATCTGAACATGGCTGAAAGAAATTAATGAATTCTGGATTTGTATCAACGATACAATTTTGACATGGTTTACGCTATCAAATTGAATCGATTGATTTGAAAAAAACATCTGAAACTTGTAATACATGATAAACGAAAATTCTAATGGAATCAATCGGATGAACAGTGTACTGCAAGTGGTTATTTGTGTTGTGTGTAATGTCTCTGCTGGATTGTTCAACAGTTTTTTAAAAACCATTTATTTTGGTCTAAACTAATGAAATTGAGTGAGGTTCAACACCTCAACAAAATACAGCACACTGTAAAAGATAATTGTGATAGTTTGGAAATTTGAAATATTGTAAATATGAAAGGATGATGGTAGAGGGTATGTAGGATTTTAAAAGTGGGCGTTGCAGCAGAATGGTGGGGCGCCATAGCCTCCACGTTAGTGATATAAGAAAGTTTGGATCAGGACACCCTTAAAACCGACTGACTGATCAGTACTTAAAGGAGCTATAAATCACTAACATTTGAGGTCTAGAAATTGACACAAATGGGTAACAACGCATATAATACTGTAATATGAATGTATATAAACTGATTTACATTCAATCGTTTCTGTTTTACTCTAATTTCAGTCATGTTCGGCGAAATAAGCCAGCAGTCTCAATCGAATGCAAATTTCTAGTGTCTGGCTATTCCAGTCTACATACGCCCTTTGATTTGGTGCAATGTATCTAGCCTCGTTCCCCGCGTGGGTACATATCACTTACTGTCATACAGCCGAGACTAGATGTAGTTTCCGAAATCTGCCGAGATTCGCTGAGTGCTAATCCCTGCCTGAATGTGGATACACTGTAAAATAATGTGTATTGTTGATTTTGGATGCTAAATTATTTAAAAATTTTATATATTAACATTTTAACCCTTCATAGTTCTGATTGGTCAGTATTAACCCGTTGTTGTAAAATATTATCACTGCAATTTCTATACATAATAGGTTAGGTCCGTGATTTGCACTTTATGTCCGATCAATATAAATTTTGAAGTGTTGAAATTATACTGTTTGACATAACGTTGAAAAGTCGAAACACCTTTAGTTATGATTAATCTATACGATGCTTTATTTAATTATCTTCATGTTACATCTCACCTGTAACATCCCATCACATTATAGAAGAGTTGACCATACAGATAACAATATTGACGAAATTTTGAAACAAAGATGGTGAAACAAAATGATTTTCCACAATTCCATAATTTTACAACAATTTGTCGCCAAATTCTTGTCTGCACCCTTTGCGAACATCCACAAAAACTCTCACAGCAGCGAATTGCGTTCTTCCGTTAAAATTGCACGCATGACAAGTAATTTTTTTAGAATTAATGAATTTGATTTTCAAAATAAACTATATAAGTACGTAAGAAATTAGTGCGAAGCAAAAATAAATACATCTTTGCTAAAAAAAAAATATTTTAATAAATTTGAATAGGTTCTCGCCAGGATGTGAAAGACGAACGCATAGATTACAATTAATGAAAGTCAAAGTGGCCTAATCTAAATTAATCCTTGTCAGTCTTTCCAGATTTGTGAGACACTGTAGATACCGTCTTCCTGGTTTCTGGTTGACATCTCGATAAGACTTTAATCTTGTATTACTGAAATATTTAACATTAGGTGTCAAGAACAAATTGGCATGTCCAGACAATTCCGATCATTTCCTGGTTCTACAAAGTTAAATTGAGTCATCAGTATTACATGTACTTTCAGACGTCTAACTTCTAATAATATACCAATCACGAAAACTACTTTTTGAAACACAGGGTACAATTTTATGGATACGTAATGACTGAGTTTGATACTAAGCGACTATTCGGCGAAGATACTTTCGTCTTTATCAAGTAAATGCTACAGATATGTGAAGAGTGGGCAAATATATAGATAATATGCAACAAAGATAAGAGTCAAATACAATTAAAGCTTTACCTTTGATTACTATTTCTGCATCTCATTAAAATATCAAATTGTTGCATAATCTAATATACTTGCCCTCTGATTTCACAATCTGGCTCATTAGTCTGGTAGCTTTTAGAAAGCAGTTTTATCTTTGAAAAATTCAATGAAAGGGTCGAATCCGTAAAATGTCGTGAATTGAAACCCAGTAGATGTTCGGGGTCTTTAAAGGCGCTACATCGCTAAGATTTGGGACCTAGAAAGTGGGTCGTAACACTTACAATAATGTTTATAAACTGATTTACATTTAAATCTTTTCCGTTTTTACTCTAATTCCAAATAATAATAAATAATAATAATATGTACATTTATATCACGCACAGTTCCATGCTAGTATGCATGCCCAAGGCGCTACAAAGACAAGGTGCAATAATAGGCTGTAAATAGATGAGTTTTTAAATTTGTTTTGAATGTTTCTAGGCTTGATGACAGTTTAATTTCCAGTGGTAATGAATTCCACAGAGCAGGCACAATATGGACAAACGATCTGTATCCAAATGATTTGAGTTTATATTTTGGGATTATGAGAAGGTGTTCTTGTTGAGAACGGAGCGAACATCCTGGAAAATATGGTAGTAACAGGTCTGCTAGATAGGAAGGTGCAGATCCATGTAAACACTTATACGCAAGGCACAAGAGCTTAAAATCTATTCTTGATTTAATAGGCAACCAATGCAGTTCTTTGAGTGCTGATGTAATGTTCGAGTTCCTGTTTAATCGACTGGTGATTCGAGCTGCAGTATTTTGAACGGTTTGGAGTTTTGATATTAGTTTGTGGGGAATTCCCGCCAATAAACTATTACAATAGTCTAATCTTGACAAGACGAGCGATCGGACCAGAGTATGAGCTGCGGCCTTTGATATTAGATGACGGATGTTTCTGATAGAGCGGAGGTGGAAAAAAACAGGTTTTACAGATATAATTAATCTGAAATTCCATGGAGAGTTCTGAATCGATGTAGACACCCAGATTTTTAACTTCGTTGACAGGTTTAATTTCTGAGTCAGCTATTTTCAAAGTTGATGCATCAGATTTTGATAATGAGTGTTTTGACCCAATCATGATAGCTTCAGTTTTATCATCATTTAATTTCAACATATTGGTGGACATCCAGCCTTTTAAAGATTGGGTACATTTTGATGTACGTTGAAATGATTGGTCAAAGTCACAAGGATAAAAACTATCAATAATCTGAGTGTCATCTACATAAGAATGGTGTAATAGGCTGTGTTGGCGGATGATATGAGATACACTCGTTGTGTAGAGAATAAACAGAACAGGTCCAAGCACAGAGCCTTGGGGAACTCCCCAATTTAATTCAACTGCGTCCAACTTGGCATCTGCAAATCAGTTATGTTCGGCGAAATACACCAGAAGTCACGATTGAATGGCAATCTCTAACGTCTGGTTATTCCAGTCCACATGGATAGTATTTATCGCGCTGTCCAAGCACCCCAAACATGCCCAAACATCTAAAACGAACCCATGCACCCGCGTTGGACCACTTCGTTTTTTGACTAAAGAACTGACCTTACTATTTACCAAAATGTGTAAAATAACGAAAATACGTAAAAAAAAATTTTTAAAAATTACCAAAGGTGTGAATGCAGCTTTCAGTTGCAACACAAATTTAATGAAGTAATGTAGTAAAGCGTTCCTCGCCAAAAATTGAAAATAACACACCAGATGAATACTTTATTTGTTACCTGAATTAGCGTTTAGCTTCTTGAAGTAAAATACTTTAATATCACAAACCATTTATTAAATTTCAGTATACAGAATCAATAATTCAAGAGTAGGTGAACGTGAAACAATTCTAGGATTATTGTTAAACCCAATGCTGCACTTTGTCATTTCTCCATTAACGTCAAAGTTGTCTGTCAGAATACTTAACATATAATCTAGGTCAATTTAAAAATTTTATTGGACCTATACAGAAAAAAAACCCTCTAAACGATTAATAAGTAGACAGGGAAAAAATAACCTTGGCATAACTTGACACGTTTATTTCTGTACATTTAAATGTTATAAATATGGTCTGGTATTATGATGGTAGGCCTATATTAGATTCAAAATTCTAACGTGCTATCGTCTAATTTCTAACTTCTGTTCATGTAATTTTTTATATTCTATTCTTATAATTTTTAATTTCTATTCATGTAATTTTAAATTAAGACAATGTATAATCTGACTTCTTTACTTATTCAGTGTCAAATTTAAATCTATTTCATCTTATTTCTATTATTTAGCTGAAAATTTTCATCTTCGTTAACGCTTTACACATTTAGAATGAACATCAGTGAATTTAGAATTTCACTCTTCAGCCTAGCAACCATCATTATGAAGTCGTTTTGATATCGCAACTGTGATCGCAAGCGAGACATTAAAAATATTGAAACAACACGAGGAACTAGATCATTTCGGTACCGACATATGGTTCAATTTTATTTCACTAATTCGGTTGCGCGTATATGGGTCTAGCATTAATGAAGGATTTGGGGAATTTCATTCGGTTTCTTTTACATTTAAGTCAATATTAATATCTAAATACTGTTGATCTGTCATTTGATAATGATAAACTTTTTCTTGAAATGGTCCAAAGATATAGATTTAGAAATCACTTATTGTGAGGATGAAACGGCCTTTAAAGGGGACCGGAATAATCTGTTCATGTGGATAGCGATCAAGTTTTTTTATTTTTAGATTCCTTCACTATACCGACATGACTAACTTTATGGTATTTTTTTTTTTACAATAATATTTTATTCAAGTTGCGTAAAGCGATACGGAATTTCATAGATAGCGGTGTTCTTGACGAAATTAAACCAAAATGAAAATGGATTGAAATGAGGTTTAACGTCCTAATGTCCTGCTCCGAATGAAAACGGGCATACGCCATACAGTGTGCTATGGGGGACATTTTGCCCGAACAGCGGCACTACGGCCTACTCTTATACTGAATTCCAACTTTCAAGTGCATGCTAGTGTGTACACGGGACCTCGGTTTTTCGTCCCATCCGAACGACTGGACAGCTGTGTCTGTCAGGCCCGTCAGTCCTGCTCCACTGACGACGCCGGAAAATCTAAGTGAACCTTCTCGGCCAACACCCAACCTCCAGGACCACCTTCGACTCGTCCAAATGTTCAACCATAGTTCAACTAGGTCTCAACAATAGTTAGACCAGTGGTTCTCAACCCTTTTTTGCCAACGGCACACCTTGGGGCCAACGCCGGATTAGCCATAGGGCACAGGCCCCAGGGCCCCACCCCCCACATTAGGGGCCCACTTACAAAAATCTCAGTTGAGCGCCTCGAGCATGGTCGGACAGAGAACTCCAACGGCCGGTGACCTAGTGACTGGGCCCTTCCGATGCTACGAGGGCCGTCCATCGGAAGTCCCTGGGGCCCTCTCAATCCATGGTGTGTCGCGATCTACAAGCTATTGTTGAGAATGGGCGTTCAAGATACATTCCCCAAAGTTGAAGAAATATTGAGAGTATATCTGTGTATGATGATATCTAATTGTTTTGGGAGAGATCTTTCTTCACATTATCTCCGGTCTATGATGGGTCAAGATATGCTAGTGTATTTGGTTCGGCTGGCCTCTGAAAGCGATATCCTGCGCACCATCAATGTCGAAGAAACCATTGCAAAATTCGACAAGGGCAGAAAAAGAAGAGTGCTCATCCATTGATCATTATCATTCAGCTCTAACTCCGCGTAACTTGACCCCGTATAACACGAATTATCGCCTATCTCGAACAAAATTCGTTGAACGAATATTTTCTTTCGTTTTCCTTTTATAAAACATCGCTTAATTGGAAAATGTAACTCGGATTATCGCATAGCTCGAACCAAATTTCCAGTAAAATCCGTATTGAAGTCTTATAATTTACATCGCCTAACTCGAACTGTAAATAACGGATCTTGCAGGCGAGCGTGCCTTGGCAACTTTCCCAGAAATTTGAAGATTTGTAAAATAAACGCTTTTTGTGGCTTTATCTAAGGGTGTAAAACATGGTCTTTTATTGTCGTGAGATCTTCTATCAGACCCCTCCTCTTGAGATGCCATCATTTCAAAGCACTCGCATGGATTGGTCCACAGAAATAACACCAGAATGCGCTAATTTTGTGGAAGTTTTTTTTTATTTTCTGGGAAGGTAAATGTAAAGTGCATCAAAGTGCCTGAAATGCCAGGAAATCACGTTTCCGGCCTCCAATTTCTGAAAATTTCCAGGGGGGAGAGTTCCTCTCGCCCCCTCCCCCATGCGGGGCTTCGCGCCTTCGGTGCTCGCGGTGGCCGGCTTTGCTGAAAATTTCCTGGGGGGAGAATCCCTCCCGGAACCCCCTCCCTCCCCATGCGGGGCTTCGCCCCATCGGCGCTCGCGGTGGCCGGCTTTGCCGGCCACAGCACCGCAGTCGGTGATCAGGGGCCCCCGCACATGTTACAGGCCTCAGGGCCCCACCATGGTTAATCCGCCGGCGTTGCTTGGGACACATACACCTGGCTGAATATATAGGAAAAATATTTGAACTTTGCAAGATAAAAACATAGCAAGTCATAGACGGCATACAATCGTAGACACAGACTAGTCATAGACACATCGATTACTCAAACTAAATAAAGAAAAACACAGCTATGAACTTACCAGTAGACACCAGTGAATACTCAATTAGGATTATCTGGTTTTTCGCATTTTCTTAGTGTGCCGTTCAAAATTTCGCGGCACACTTGGGAAGTTTTTGCGGCACACAGGTGTGCCGGGGCACACTGGTTGAGAACCACTAAGTTAGACTATAGTAGCAACCATGGTTAACCCACCTTTCGAGGTTAGTTGAGGCTGCAGTCAAGTCAGATTAAGAACGTATACTACCAATGTTTCCCCAGAACCCGAGACTTATTCATATGACATATTTAAGTCGTTTCCAGATTATAAAATGTAAAGTGGATAATCATGTTTTGTCAATCAATTCGAGCAATGCTGATGTCAGACTGAAATTATGAAAGTGACAGTATTATAATAAATACTGTGAGTAGATTTTTTGAAATCGTCGTTACCATATTCTACCTCTAGTACAGCTTTTTCAGCTCAGTTAGAAACTTTTGGCTAACGTTCCGGGAATTTGTCTCCAGAGAATGATGTGGTCATATCAAAGTTTTCGTAAAGTAAAATGTTTTGTGGCAGTTCATTGATGAGAACGGCGTCCAATTTGACGACTATGGTTGAACTAGCTTCCGTTCTGGTCTAGTGACCTATACTCTATTGTACACTATACTCTACACAAGTCTCGCTATCCAGCATTCGAAAATGAAACGAAATAGAATCTGTGTTTTAATCAGATTGAAGTTAGAAATTAGACGATATGATGTTAGAATTTTGAATATACCACCATATTATGGTAATACATCTGTTAGCCAATTCTTCAGATTATTTGTCATGACAACATTGCATAATGTTTTAGCTATATTACGAACAGTGTAATACTATTACTGCTGATTTATTTATTCCCTAGTGATATCTATAAAGGGGAAGAAGCACCGCTCATCTATCGTCGGTAAATGTGCTAGAAAATGTTTACCACTGGGGACTTATCCGTTCGCATATCGGAATCTGTAGTCTATCACATACATCATTTTCTTAAAGTTGGGAATCTGGACAAATTTTGTTATGTCGAGGTCCACAAAAATTCATCTTTGTGTTTCGAATATATTGTTGATTAAAGAATATACGAAAGGGCCTCGCCAGGGAAACGAATAGTCATTCGAATGGTACGAAAAACCGAGGTCTCCTGCACACTCTGGCGAACAACCAAAGCGCCGCACGTCAGAGCAGAACACGTTAAACCCCACTTCATTTCATTTCTGGTTTTCACACATCACGAAACCCGTTAAGCACGGAGTGCTAGGCTTTGTCCGTTACACCAAGTAGAGCGAATGCTGAATGGCGAAACTTAGATTTGAGAATGGTCTATCCTGTGGTCTGTATTATGAATGACATGTAGGGTAATTGTCTATGAATATACCTGTCTTAGAAATATAAACCGTTGTCCCAATACTGGCATATGAATGAAACCCTCATGCCAACATAACTTAACAATTTGAGTTGAAAATAAAATATGGAGTTCTTAAAGATTGTTTTACGTGCGATAATTAATGTACTTGTCAGTGATAATTACTGCTGCGGTTTATTGATTTTAATACAGATTTATAAATGTAATCTGAGAGAGTCGTTTGGTACATTAGTCTTCCAGACAGTAATGTCTTTAGTGAATTATAGAAGACTCCATATTTTCTTATTTTTTGCATCGCACAGCCCACGGCGTCGAAAATGTCTTGGCTATAGGACGCACAAACTTGATTTAGGTTGTGATAAAAGAACATTTGCTGCAGGTTTACTGCCTTGAATCTATCAAGTGAAATTCCGAGTGGAAGACTTGGATGATTCAATAATTTGATTGACCGGTACAACATTATTTAACTTTGAACCTTATTTTTTTATTCTACGTTTTATTTTTGTTTGAGTTTAAAGATCTCATTTTATTATATCAATGGGTAAACATAAACCAATCAAATTATGAGATGATTAGTATTCCATCTAATACAAGGCAGAACCCTATAAGTTGAGAGTCGTGAATTAATATCCCTGTTACCGAAGCCTTAAAGTAAATGAAATGGGTTTCCTGCACCGACGGGGCTATTAAAGATACACAATTCAGAGTTATTGCCCCTGACACCGAAATCTTTTTAATGCATTACAAAATGAAATAGGGTTTAACGCTCTACTTTTCTGCACCAACTAGAGTTATGAAGAAGGGCACACGTCAGAGTTTAAAAAAGACATTTTCGCCCACTCTTCGTCGACCTGCAAATAGTTGTATTACATGCACGCCTAAATATAGCCAACACGGGATCTCGGGTTTGCGTCCTATCCGAACGAATATAGACGCTGGTCCTTGTCAGGCCCTTCGGCCTACACTACTGTAAAACGGAAACCCACACGGAAAATTCCACAAGGATCTTTCTCGGTCAACATTGGGATCGATCCAGTGACCTCCAGCTCCTGACCGACGGAGTCACCGTGTTTATCTGCAATTCATTAGGCCCTACGAGTCAAAATTTTATTTAATGATAGAATAAACCACACTATTTATATTAAACCCTTATAAAATATGTTTATGGCGCAGTATATTGAATAACCAAACATATCCATTTTGCACGCAGACAACTATACTTCGAGATTAGATCTCTGTCTTAAATGGCCGCCATATCCAAAAATTAGTGAATAATTTTGTAATGAGGTCCTATACTCTGTTTCATAAATCTGTCATACACACAAAAACTAGATAAACATTTTTAATGGTATTAAACTGAAGCGGAATAAGATTTAATATTTCTCAAAATTATCGAAGTACATTCAGATATTTCGACTAAAATCGTCGATTTTGGTATTAAAATGTCGGTCAACAAGCTTAGTGTCTGTTATCAAGCGGATCTAATTGTAGACAGACAGTGTTAGATTAGAATGCAAACATCGGTGATGTAGTGGTTCTAAAAAGCACAATGTAATGGATGTTTTTAATTCAAATCATTCTAACGTGTCTGCTATTCAATTCATATTTTCATTTCCTTGACTTACAACGTAATCTCTCACCAAAAACCGACAGATGGACATAATATATTGAATGCAGAAGTTTTTAATTTGAAGTAAATATTGACCATTTCATCTCATATATTTTGTTGTGGACGACATGAATAGTAATTAGAATATCGATTAAAAGGGTATATTAAGGCAGGAATTTATAGTATTGATCTATAATTTGGTTAGTTATCTACAGATATCTGCAGTAATTACAGCAGTGTATCAATGCATTATTCACACGAGTGTCATTATTACTCAATATAGTCATTCGATTCGTTTAAGTTGACCACCATAATCCACTTTGATCTCCTGTAACTGATAGTGATAACCAGAAATGTCAGTTATATTTAAAACCAATGGGTTAACGTCTACGGCCTGAGGATATATTATGCATACGGCCCATTTGCACGCAGGTTTAAGGACCCAGCTGAAGGACTATAACACTTTGCTAGAATGTCATACAGGCGTCAGAATACCATAACAGTCGTGACCGATTTAACGAGAGTCAATTTTTTGTCTAGCTCTAATGGCACAAAATACAAAGATAGTCTAGAAATGGAGGAGGAAAACACACCTCACCACCGCCCCATCACCTGCCCACCATCCCATCTTGCAATTAAAAACAATATTTCACTTTATATTTCTTTATATTGGGGTAGGATGGGACATGTCCAGATAGGTGCACGTCGGGTATTGGAGGACGATATTAATCATTTTCTTATGCGGGATCGCGAAAACAATACTCATAATTTAGAAGATGCGCCATTAGAAGGGAAATGAGGAACCCATATAAATAGTCAAGTATTATATTAATAATTACTAAATTGGGGAGAAAACAACTCTCTTAAGACTTCAGACAATTTCATTCTCTTTAACAAGTCTTCTCAAATGACTTAATTAGAAGCTCTTGAAAGAAGCCTAAAATGTTTTATTTTTCTTTAATATAGTTAGTTTTAATCATAACCACAATCCGTTTCCGTAAACTATATACTGGTAATAAAAGTTGGCGACATTCTAACCAACAGAATTTAGGTCATGCACGTGTGAACTATGACTAAGTCGAATTTAGGCAGCAGTGCCAGATTCCACAGAACATCGCAAAAAAGATTGTTTTTTTATACTTTCGATGGCCTACACTACACGAATATCGGAGAAGGCGCATATGTAGACAGTGGGTTAGGGCAAGGATTAAGCTTGGCCCAGGGTTAGGTTTAAGAATTTGGAGGAAAGGTCATATCATCACATAAGCACTGACCTAGGATGATGACAATTTGGTTCGTGATATTTCCTAATTTAATTTAAAATATATGCAATACGTTAGATGAATCTACACAATTGGTTTCGTTATATTTGCTGTGGGTGGCGCTAATGGTCTTCCTTCGATTTTGTTTGTGGTATTCTGGCATTTTGATTTCTGGAGAAAAAAGGAATAAATTTAAGGCTCCCGGGTGAGAACCACATTAATGTGTTTCCTACTAAGGATTGGGTTTTACAAAAATGCGATTTTCCACAATCGCGGGGTTAGGCCTCGGGATTCTTATAATTAGCTGATAATTAAGGGTTCTAGGGTTTGATAGTTGCTTTGTATTAGGGTGAGGACTGACGTTATTTAGTCTAATTTATTGTGCACTAGGATGTCGTTCAAATTTTTATTTTTAGAATAAATGTAATTATAAGTTCTGTGTGATGATTTTCGGGTGATTTTCTTGAAGATCAGTATAGTGTTTTCTGATGATTTTGCTCTGACTTGCTGCTGCTGCTGTTGCACTAAATGGGACTACAAAACGGGCTATTGCGCTGCCGTGTGAATATTCAAACCTGGTGGGGGCTGTTAAACGTTTTAATTTCTTCTGAAGTTTAAAAGTCGCCCTGCTCTTGGGTTGTTCTATTGACGTGACAATGAGATCAGAAATGTCATGATGTGGTTGGTAGAAGTGAATTGGGCCTCTCCTACGTATTGTTTGTCACATTGTCAACATGAAATTAGATAAATTATGTTTGAACTACTACATGAAAGTTGGTCATATATTGGGAATTGTTATGGAAATGACCGGATATGTTTATGATTTTGCATGTTTGACATCTTGGATGACCACAAGTTTTGGTTTTTACCGCTTATTGCATATTATTTGTTTCTTTGGCGGCAAGTTCAGCTAGAGTGTTGTTTTTTATACGTCTGAGATATCGTTTGGAGTATCCCTTTTGCCTTAGTTTGTTAAATACTTATGTAATTCTGAGTACACATCCTATGAAAATGGAGAGTCTGGGATTTTATGATGTCAGAGAAGGTATGTTTTGGCTGAAAGGAGGTTTTGAACGATAATTGATGTGTGTCGGTTTCTTTGAAAAATACTTTAGTTTCCAACTGGCGTGTGATTTTGATGTTGCTACTTTTAAAGACGGTAGTATCAAGGAAGTCTTTGATGTTATGACTTACATTTGCGGTTAACTTGACAAAGGGATGGTGGTTGTTTAGGATGTCGAAAAACGCCCATCTAAAAAACGTCAATAGAAATCTGGTTTCAATGGACAGAGTGGCAGAACTTCTTCTTCCCACTCCGCCATGAAGAGATTTGCGTTAACTCGGGGCAAATCGTTTTCCCATCGCAGTTCCAGAAAACTGGCGGTATACTTGGTCGTTGAAAGCGAAGTCATTCCTCCTCAGACAAATGTCGAGTAAGTTGAGGATTTCTTCGTCCGGTCTGGATGATTGCGGGTTCCTAAGAAATGCCTTCCTGACTGCTTCAACTCCTGCGGTATTATCGGGCAGTAGAAAATGGTCTATATATTGTTTCTGGATTTTTATGTATTTTTGGTAGCGTATAGAGATGTCGTTGTCGACAGTCAGATTTAGCAGATAGATAATCATATTGTTTTGCTGTTATGTATTCCTTTTCTTGCAATTTATGTAAGATGTTGTTTATTAAGGTAGTAGTGTCCTTAAAGATGGGTCTAATTTAGTGTAATGTTTAGGATTATTTAATTGCTACGCGATTCATTATGACACAACACGAGCCTTTGTCGCTTTTCTTAATTACTATGTTTTTGTCCTTTTTGGGGGCGTTTAAGGGTCTTTTGGGGGTTTTTTTGTTGCTCGGTTAGGATTTGGTTTCTGTGATTGTGGTTTAAGGGATGATATTTCTGTGTTCATTTCGTAGAAAGTTTTCAGGATGGTTGGCGTGATTTTCTGTGAATAGTTTTTTTTACCTCCGCCGAGTTTGTTCCTAAAAGAAAAACTCAATGAAAGGGTTCTTTGGAAGCGATCGATTGACTGGGTGATTGGGTGTATGGGTGTTATTGTGGGCATTGAGATGAATTTAAGAATGTCAAGAATGTTGATTTCTAGGGGTTTGAGAAGTCTGTCGCTCAAATTGACAACTCTCTGTCCTAAAGACGGCTCTTCATTCCTTTTCCTTCATCTTGGTTTAAATTCCTCATCCAGCAGTATTGATGATCTCTCTGGCCGTGTCTGGGTTCCAGTGGATTGTGTCGTTACCTTTCCCTCCAACTTTGCCCTTGAAGGTTGCCAGTGTGGTGGCGTGTGGTGAAGATGCAGTGGAGATCAATTAGTTGTAGCTGGTGAGGCTTTGGTAGGCTAACGAATGTTCTTGTCGGAGTCGGGAAGAAGTGGGGATCTGGGTGGTGAAGAGCTTGGTTGTTGGGAAAGATGTTCACCTTAAGTAGATCTAGCATCTGCTCGTGTATCCTTGGTTCACAGCCCCCACCCCCTGTTTTGGGGTTCGTCATGTATCACCAATTCCTCTGGTGCAGGACCCATGTAGTTCTGGGGGATCTGTTTGATGTGGCTGATCTTGGCTCCAGAATAGCTATGCATTTTCCAGTCCTCAAGGAGGGATACAATCCTTGCTAGGTTAGAGGATTCAATAACCAGGGTCTTTACCGTGACGGGTGGTAGATACCATAAATCCTTCTGGTGGTGATGGGCGATCTAGGGGATAGACAGTCGACAAGCGCGATATAGATACCGAGGAAGTAGGTGAGCCAGACACAACCCGGGGCGAATTGGGTGATCTAGCTGCATGCTTCGAGGGAGTGTTAATGCATGTGTCTTCTCAAGGAGATAATTTTCTCTTGGTTGGTGTGTTTCGTTTGGTGTGTCCCGCAGAAGGTTGTATGTAATGTCCATTGTTGATGGGAGTGGGTGGATGACATTTTTGGAGACCGTGGACAGGAAACAGTGGAACTCTCTCTTCACACTTTCCCGAAATCGCCTGAAGTGCGACTTCTCTTAGCCCATGCTAGGGCTTGACAATACTCGGTAGTGTGTCGACAAGGATGATGCGACGTCCTCGGTCCATTTCAAGTTCAGTGTATCTATGGTAGTGGCTATGGTAGGCGGCTTCATGGTTGTCTTCACAAACTTATTCAGATCTTGGATCTTCGAAGTGAAACTTCTGGTTGGTGCTCCATTCTCCTGGCTCTCCATATTCGCCAAGTGGTGGAGGCATTGGAGGACCTGAAAGAACGCTTTCGCGACACCTGCATTCTCTTGGTTTCGTTGACGCTGGCTTAATTGTCGTTATGGTTGGTGCTTGTTTATTTCTGGTTTGGTTGTCGACTTGTTTGGTGCTGATTTGGTTGTCGACTTGTTTGGTGCTGGTTTGATTGTCGACTATGCTGGTGCTGGTTTGGTTGTCGACTTGTTTGGTGTTGGTAGCGGAAACCAGGTGGTTGTTGGTGGAATCTTGGTCTAGGTCGTTGGAATACTGGTCGTGGTCGATGGAATCCTGATCGTGGTTGGTCGAAGCCTGGTAGTGGTTGGCGGAAGCCTGGTGGTGGTTACTGGAAGCTTGGTGGTGGTTGGAACCTGTTCTGAACTATGGCTATTCCACTGGTAGTTGAAGGAGTGGACTTCTGGTACTGGGCCTATCCATGTTCCAAAGCTGGCGGGGTGGGGAAAAACTACTTGTGTGTGCGTTATGCAAATGGGATAAGAGAAGATAGCTGTAAAGATGAGATACAGTAGAGATTGAAGTGAAAGAGGGGGGGGGGGGGTCAATGGAATGTATATATATTTAGAAATACACTGTTGTACAATATCTGTTCACTATGGTATTTGTTGTATGTTGTCGAAAATCTGAGACGAAAGGTAAATGAGCAGAATAACGAGGTCAGATATTAGAGGTATGTGAGCAAATTAATGGAAGCGCCCGTGCTGAAGCGTGTACAATTTGATTGGTAACGTGACGGAATGTGACTAGGGATATAACAAATATGAAACATATTGTGTTGTTTTTGTTTAATCCTTTACTTATTATTGTTATTATTATTTAATTTTTGTAAATGGCTTCATCATGAACTCGTATATATTAAACCCAAGTTTACTAAATGTCATTGTGCTTGATAACGATAAGAGGATACTTGTCGAAACGTCGTGATATTAGAATAAACCAGTGATTGTTTCCCATAAAAATTGTGTTCTGTTATAGATTATCACAGGTCGACATTTAAGCTGGAAAGCGCAAAATTTGTTATTCGTAATGATCGAGGGATCTGATAGGCTCGCAAGCTGTGTCAGCGCCCAATCGAAATTAGTGCTGAAATATGCGGGGTGTTGTGAAGGCTATTTTACGTGTACGGGGATAAAGCCAGGTCCAGCCTTCTATTAAAGATGATACTACCGTGGGTTAAGCTGTCACAAATTCTAAGTAATAGTAAAGCTATTACTCGAAATATTATTCGTGATTCGGGGAATTTTTAAAGATACATAACGTAAGAGCTAAATCTGCCTTTTCTGACTTCAAATGTTATTTAAATTAGTTTTTAGACTTTTACGCACATTATGCCAAGTCCACAATCTACTCTCTAGGGTATGGAATTAATTTAAATAGACCATCATTAATCGGTTAACGAAAAACAGGAAAATCGTCGCTCAAACTGCAATTTTCAATACATCTATTTTGCATAATTATCTATTTTTAAACTTACATAATGCATTTTTAAGAAAAAAATATTCTTTTTTTTGTGTAGTTATTGACGCCTCACGCATCTATTCTTCTCTAAAAGAAAATTGAAAAATTGTTCCTGTAAAAAGACGAACCCAAAAGTTAAACTGACAATCCCTGTTCAATTCCGATTGAAACAACTGCATGGCTGGTTACTTTGCTTGTGACTCGGTTTTATTTTCATATTTGCACTTAATTCAGTTTTGGGCTTCGTTTATAAGCCGCTAGACTGTAAAACATTGGTTGCCAAGCAACAGACATGGTCCCACCATTAGCTTCACAGTCTAACGTCTAACACTTTTTTTAGGCATGTTTCCTCTCTATAAATAGTCAAACAATTCCAGTCAATTTGGAAAATGTACATGTATATCAAAACCCCCTACCTATTGATTGATTACGGGGTCAAGGATATAAACTCTTCAAATTATAAACAAGTCAAAATTTCCATGAAAGTGTGAGGGAAAATCTGAAAAGCTGTAACTTATGGAAAGTTTACAAGTTTTCGGTAGAAACGATAACAACTATTATCAATAATTGATTTACGGCTTTGAATTCCTATTTTCGAAAGAAAAGTGTCAGAAAATTTTACCTGCATGGTGATTAAAAGCTCTTGGACGAGGTGGTGTGTTGTGGGGTGGTACCGAATATCTCTTATTTTAAAAGAAGCGGTGTGAAATAAAATTCAACAATAGAATAACTGATTATGGGAGTTGATTCGAAATTGAGAGAAAGGTAAAGCTTTTATATAGAAACAGATTATTTTAGAACTAATATGCATGTAAAATCGGCCACTTCGCGCACAGTTGGGGTGTGCAATTATCGATAATTTAAGACTAACACATTATTGCTACCGTGTTATATCCACTCAAAACAACGAGCCTCATTTATTTTACCTAAGCTGTTCAGGAGTATTCATTATTCACCACTAATGACTGGCCTCTTATTATTCTATACTGACAACTATTTACATTCATAACGGCTCGACCTACAAGAGTAATCGGCATTCTGTGTTCATTAACACGACTTTCATCTGTGGCGAAATCTATCAAGGCCTGTAGTGGACCAATTTAGTCAATCAACGCGAGAGATAATAAAATTGATAAGTGAAACTGGTATCCAGTCACTACTGAAGATATTTTTGATGTCGTGTGTAAAGCGTTATAACCTAGGCAATGTGAAGTAGATGGGATGCCTTTCAGATATCATACCGAGTAAAATGTGGCCCAGTCTATATTATAATTTTCCAACTCTGAGACGATTCCACACCTTTCGTAATTTTGATAAGTTATCTAGAACACTGGAAGATTAAAGATGCCTTCCCGCGCACAAACTGAGCGATTTGATGATGCGTGGACTCAAAACATATTCCAACTATAAAATCTATCAAAAATATGCTTCAAATATGCTACAAACATCGCATTCGCGAGGAATACGCCAAGTTATCTTGAACACTGACAGATTAAATATGCCTGCCTGTTTACAAACTGAACGATTTGATGATACGTAAACAAAAAACATATTCAAACTAATTAATGGACCAAAGATATTTTTCAAATCCGTCTCAAAACATCGTATTCGCGAAGAAATGTGTCAGGTTTGATTTTAGAAGCCATGTTTGTCATGTGACTTGATTGAGAGAGGGCCCATTTCAGAATGTATTTATCATTACTTATTGTCCATTTGTACTACAAATTGAGGCCTGGAGTAAATTCTTGGATTGTCTTCTGCCAACTTCCTTTTCTGCCGTTTAAATGCTGTCTCTTGCACATTTAAACACCTCAATGTTCCCAAAACTCCCTGAGTCAAGCTAGAAGACAATAAGCCGTCGGGCTGCAAGTTGGTGATAACCTGGCATTTTGCCCAGTGCTTACTTCAGGGGTGTTTGTCAGTGAATCCGGAATTTTTCTGGCAAGATTGGGCGGGCGTTCGTTCGTGGGGTTTAACGTCCATTTCTACCTAGGGTGATATCGTAGACAATTGTTTCCTAAGAAACTAGCCTATGCCAGCCACGGTAGAGGGGGCTTGGTTGGCTTTTGGGGTAAGACATAGTGTCTGTGCTCTTTGCGGGGTATCAGTCAGGGGCGGGCGGGGGGGGGGGGCTGTTTTATGTTTTTGGTGGTGTTTGTTGGATTTTATATAGCTGTTTTTTTTTCAACTCTAAATGGAATGCGTTGAACACAACACTAGTTTCACAGGGTCTTCTAATTTGACATTGAAATTCTGCAGACAACATTTGTGTGAGATAATCATCCAAATTCAAATGCAAATTTGTTGATCTGACGTTCATTTTAATATTTTTAGCCATCTTGATATATACAAAGTGTACAATTAAAAAGTGATGACTACTAGGAACTGCTTGATGAATATCTCGAAAAATATTATCTGGTCGGTATCAGGGGCGGGGTGACACATGATTTTGTATGAGCAACATTTCCCCTCCCCCCCCCCCCGAAAAACAATATTTATATGTGTGTTCTGGGGAGAGGGTGGGGTGACAGTCCCTCCCAGTGCTACCGAGTAATGTCGGGCTGTGCGGAACATGTTAGAGTCGATTTGTAGCATATCTCACCCATGGTATATGTTTGACACTGGTTGAGCATTATAATTATCATAATAATATTGGAAACCGCATTGAAACAGTGTTATTTTTTCTTACCATTTACAAAGGGGAGGGGATGAAAAAACTCAAGAGAGCGCTTTATGCCTTTTACTTAGTAATTATGTTGACAGTTTGACTGTCGATAAGGTTAGACCTGGGCAAATGGGGAATCCTCTATAAAACGACTGTTGGGCCACTGAGTTTTGACCTTGTTCAGTAGCCTTTTTCAAATTGGTGATGAACTAAACACCTGCCTATTGCTTGTTATATATCATTTCATGTCTTTGAAATCACTGAACACGAAAATGTAGTGGAATATCATGGATTGACTTAAATTTTCATATAGGCAGATAAAGTAGAAATTGGTATTTTCAGTTGCAATTTCTGTAGAAACAATCGACAGTCAATTTCTAATGTCGATTGGTAAACACCTCACAAAACAAATCAACGCAATACGCCAAATTATTTTATTTTTCATCCTATGCACGAAGACTTGTCAATTAAATATGACAAAACACAAGAATCGTTTGGGTTTTGATATATACCAGTCATGGTAATCACATTTAAGGCAAATCTTATACGAGGTCCGACTGTTTATTATAGACTTTATGATTGTCGTTTACTGCTTATCTAGCGTATGATTTAAAACAAAAACAAGACATGCAAGAAAACAGTTATCGTATAGAACACGAGTATATTTAAAGAAGCTAAGTCTCTGACTAAATATCATCTACAGTCTTCGACAATGAAAACACGAAAATCAACATTGATGTTGTGATCTTACAGGGAAAAGATGGGCCCCTGATATCCAATATTTCAGACAAAAAAAACCATTTTACCTTCGTTATACCATAATGCGTTTCGTTGCCATTTTTAACAGGTGACTCGAAGAACTTGGCTAGACATATTCCACAAGTCAACCGAACATAACCGATTTGAAATTAGAGTAAAAACGAAAACGATTGAACGCAAATGAGTTTATATAATTTCATATTAAATTATTATATGTGTTGCGACCCAATGGTGTCAATTTCTTGGTCCCAGATATTAGCAATACTTTAGCGCCCTTAACATTTTATAGATGTATCCGACGAAAAAACACGTAAAAGATATTTAATATAAACCTTACAGTATTCCACAAAAATACAGGGAATAATAGTTTTAGAAGAGTTACTGGTCATCAAGCTCTATTCATTTAGTTCGAACAAACAGCCAAAGAAAGGCTCCACCAATTCGCGTATGATCGAAATGAAATCTGGCACGCTGGTTCCTTTGATAACTGCGCATCGATTAATTGTCACTTGATTTCTAAACATATCTTACCTAAACTAAGGTTTTTGAGTAAAGAATGTATCAATGAATAAATGTTGTCACGAGAAAGAACAGTAGATATAGGTTTTGCAAACAAAAATGATCGAAACACGTGATTTGTAATCCCGGTATTTCAATTGTGGGTGGTCAATGTGAATAATAAGTTTAGCTGTAAATTCTCACTAGTGACATCATTTACGTACGTGTGATTCCCCATAATTATCAGCGAATTTCAGTACACATAGAAATACAATAAATTGAGCGCGTACACACTGGCGTTTATCCACTGGCAAAAACGCGTATGTTGAAAGTGGTGCTATAAGACCGTCAGATACCCATCGGTACTATGATTCTGGCAATACTTCCAGTCACCCGAATTGACAACTGTAAACGTTATCATAAGAAAGAGTTGGTAATATTAATGTAAAACGAAATATTATAGCCTCCAAGTGTTTTTGGTTGTATTTGAATGCTTATTTATCGTTTAAATAGATTCTCTGCAACTTTTATTGACCATCATCCTTTTTATTTTGCCTGAAATGAAATTCTTTGCGGGTGAACAAGTCAGTTTCTCGATAAATCTGTGTCCAGCTGTCAGTTCAAATTACCAAATCTCTTATCGAAACATCTGTAGGGGGCATTGTCACCATTGTAACCAATAGAGGCCTATATTTATATCACTGGGATTGTGACCTTACTATTTTATCTTATTCAATGTGTGCCACAAGAGAAAACAATAATACTTTTAACAAAATCAGATTGATGCAATAAAAGGTATGTTTTGTTGTCTAACTCTAAACGATGTTGACGCTCACATGCCTTTTCTTTACTCTTTCTGAAATTGTTGGATCAAGAAGGTCGTTTGTATAAAGGATATGAAATGAACAATTCAATTTCTGGTTATTGTATTATATTGTCTGGTGTATGAATAAATTTCTTTTTTATATTTATAATTTATACAGGAATCCTATCAAAACAGAATGTAGCATATTCCCTGTTATAAAAACGTCATCATAATTCGAAGTAACATAGTTTAAAGTAGCTAAGTCTCTAACTCAATATCGTCCAAAATCTTCAACATTGAAAACACGAATTATTTGTCAATTTAGATCAACATTGATGCTGTGATCTTATCGGGAAAAGATAGGCTTCTGATATCCAATATTTAAGATAAGATAAACAATTTTAACATTAGTACAAGAATCGTGTACCATAATGCGTTTCAGCCCCAGTTGTAACAAGAGACTCGAGGAACGAGGCTAGACACATTGTACCAAATCTAACAGCATCGCCATAATCTGGAGACCATACGACCACAGATCACTAATGTTAATTCTCGTCTCTTAGACCGGCTGTAACTTTTTCCCAAATATTCTTTGGGTAGAACGCTTTCTGCCACAGATGGGGCAACATGTGGCAAACTCTTGCCCAAAAGCATGTATGAAGTTCTTCGTGAAAAACTTGAGATACACAAGCTGGAAGTAGAGACAACTAACCAGGCAAGTTTCGGCCCTCCCTTTCAACGTAACCAACCTCACAACCCTTGTATCCTTCCGCCTCAAAATCATGAATATTCAGCATAACCTGGCAGAAAATGTATTTTCAAACGCTTTTCTTCGATTCTACACCAAAAAGTAAACAAAAATCGCCATGCAAAAGGGGAAAAAAGGAAAGGGAGAGAAAGACTAAAAATAACTTGGCCCTTGGCATAGAAATTTTTAGTGATCTGTGTCCATACGCAATAAATACTATGTAGACTGGAATAACCAGATGCTAAATTTGTATTTGATTGAGAATGCTGACTTATTTCGCCGAACATAACTGATTTGAAATTAAAGTAAAAACGGAACCATTGAATGTAAATCGGTTTATATACATTCACATTAAAGTAAAATTCGATCATGTTTTTTCGAAAGAGTTATCAATCTGGCAGCACAATTTTTATACGCCACATTTTCGTGCGGACGTATTATGCCGTCGCCCCTGTCCGTCCGGACGTCCGGAAGTCCGTCCATCCACAATTTGTTTGTGGGCTCTCTACGGTTTCGACGAAACTTAAAATATAGGTTTATCCCCATAAGATCTCGGCTGCTTTCGATATTGGCATTTTTCGGATTATGGCCCCTGATTGTACGAAATATCACGTTTTAGCTTGTGGACCCGATAGAGGTCACAAATTTGAACCGATTTTGATGAAACTTGACATGCATGTTTACAACCCAAAGATCTTGGTTCCTTTCGATATTTGCGCTCATCGGATCGTAACTTCCTGAATTATATGGCCCCTGTTGTCCCTCTGGAAATCAAAATTATTATCCGATTTATCATCGATTATATCACCGTTACGTGGTAATGAAGGTTGAGTTCGAATTTCGTGAAAAATTGACCTGCAAAATGGCCGCCGTTTGTACTCGAATAATGTTAAAATGTGGCATATCAAAGTTGTGGACCCTATAATTTCAATTCGATTTTGATGAAACTTTAAATAGATGTTTATAACCTAAAGATCGTGTTTCCTTTCGATATTTGCGCATATCGGATCGTAACTTTCTAAATTATCGCCCCTGATTGTACGAAAAATCGCCTTTATTAGCTTGTGGTCCTTCTGGAGGTCATAATTATTACCTGATTTTAAAAAAAAGCGTTTGATTATATCATCGTTACACTGTAATGAACGTTCGATTCGAATTTCATGAACATCAGACCACAATTGACGGGCAAAATGGCCGCCGTTTGTACGCGAATAATGTTAAAATGTGGCATATCAAGGTTGTGGAATCTATAAATTTAATTCGCTTTTGATGAAACTTTAAATAGATGTTTATAACCTAAAGATCGTGGTTCCTTTCGATATTTGCGCATATCGGATCGTTACTTCCTAAATTATGGCCCCAGATTGTGCGAAAAATCGCCTTTATTAGCTTGTGGTCCATCTGGAGGTCATAATTATTACCTGATTTTAAAAAAAACCGTTTGATTATATCACCGTTACACTGTAATGAACGTTCGGTTCGAATTTCATGAAAATCAGACCAAAATTGACAAACAAAATGGTCGCCACTTTTACGCGAATGGTGTAAAAAAAATATGGTATATCAAGGTTGTGGACCCTGTAGAAGTCACAATTTTAATCCGATTTTGCTGAAACTTGAAATGCATGTTTATAACCTAAAGATCTTGGTGCCTTTCGATATTTGTGCATATCGAATTGTAAACGTCATGAATTATGGCCCTTGCTCTCTATCCATTTCTCGAAGATGTGGGCGTATTTTGTCCAAAAAAGTACCACCAATATTGCTGATCATAAAAATCACTTCCGAATGAAATTTGATTCATTCTTATAGATACTGAATAGCATAGCACCAACGACCTTCTGTAATGGAACTATGTGATTACTGGTCTCATGTGTATCGAAAACCAGACATATTTTGTTTTAATCTTAATAAACCGTGCTTAAACCATAATAGCATTGAAGGTAAACAGTACTGTTTATCAATGTTTAGCATGCCGTTCTCTAACACAATAGAACCAGAACGAAACAATTTACCATTTATTTGATTATTGTATATATAACTGTGTTGGTTTTGTTATATTCCTAAACGCTAAATACCATTAAAGAATTATCTGGATTGTGGACGATGACCGATCTGGTGACACGATTCAACCCTATCACATGATAATTGCATTGTTCTCTTAATGATAAATTAACTCAACCTGATTCTACAAAACACCCTCGGGACTTTTCCCATTTCAAGAAATTGATGCAGATGTGATAATTGTCGTTTTCTTCTTGGCGCGTAATTCAATAAACACTGGACTTGGTGACAAGATCTATTAAATTACGTTCATGGTTTTCAGTACTAACAAATATGTCTAACTTTTTTTTTTTTTTTTTATAAGCAGTATTTTATTCAGATTTGTATCTGAATAGGGATTGGGGAACAGGCATAGCCTATATTAAACCCCTCTCCCTAAAGCAAAAGTTATCAGGTCCCCCATACAAAGTTGACATGTGTAGATTGAGCTACATACCCATTATACGACACTCGCAAAAATCGTCTTGAAATGCAGCAGTGATACGAACTAAAAATCAATGATATGACTTTTATCCTATAAAGGACATAAAACATGAAAAGAGAAAAAAAACAAGCCCAAGACGAGTATTTTTATCGAGTTATAATCGTCCCAAGTGACTTATACAGATTTCCAGATAACAACTTTCAATCGGTGAAAATAATGGCACCTAAATCTAAACTTTAATCTAAGCGTTTCACAGTGTCGAAATATTATGCATCTGAACCTAAGACTGTAACGAGATTAAGCCTTCTGTTTAAGATGAAGGCCACCTAGATTGTGAGGCCTAGGTAAATCGGGAAGCTGATTGACGTGGAACAGTTATATCCATAAGGTCTGATCTAAAAGCACGCTGGGAAAGATCCGTTGTATACAAACTTCGGCAAAGGATGAACAAACGTCACACGGAAACACATAATATTGTTGTGATAAAACAATGTCACTAATTTTCAGCACAAAAATAGTGAGTGTCCACTCCCTGACACCAGATTTTCTTTAGCAGTACTTAGTATTAAAGAACCATCTATTATTCATGAAATGAAGTCTAAATCACAGATGTTCAGCTTCTATAAAAACCAAGTTTGTTCACTTCATCGCTTTATTACTTTACTTTACCGATCCTATCGAGGTGATGATCTCCATTTAAGAAGCGCGAATCTTTCAGTCTAATGTGACTATAAATACATAGCATCAATTATTTACAAACTCTCTAATGTAATTAATATGTTTTTCAGACCCAAGGAGCTTTATAATTAGCAACTTGTTTTGTTGCCTTGAACTTTCGAGTGCGATCAGGAACGTAGACGGAACGGGGCTAAAGGGGGTATTAATAAACGATCCGCAATGGGATACTGGGTGTCATTGGTTCCTTGAACTGTGCTGACGCTGAAATGTACTTGAAACTGGCATCAGTTTTAAAGCGATAAATAAGTGGTGAAACACAATTGAGAGCTTAAACACCAGTAATATATAATATAATGTAACTTACTCACACAGGGGAACACGAAGGATTTCATCTGTTATATAAATGATTAATATATAATATTAAAGACACATTATGGGAGATTACATAAAGAGATGACAATTCTCACTATAATAGTTAAAAACTAGATAATGTGATGGCAATTTGCTGAAAATTTCAGACAAATTGATCCACTATAATGAATCGAGATTTCAGCGATTGAATAGTGGGTCTAGCCTCGATCGTCATTACTAAAGTTGGCAGGATAAAATAATATAGCCTCTATTATCCATTTTTTGATTTAATTAAGAATGGAAGTCGAACAGCAAATAGGAACGTAATCCAATAAACATCGAGAGTTATGGTCTGGATAAGTTAATTAACGTCAGATTAATAATTTTAGATAACATTTCATTCCTAATGAAAGACCTGCAATAATATGTGTTTAATATAATATTTTTCTTATGGGACACTTTTCGGGCGTGATCTTCCTAAAGTCACACTCATTCAATCCCATGTTTCATTTCAATCGTATATTGCACTGAACAAGAACATGTCAATCGCGGACAATTATAAGTTAGACACGCGCGTATGTATTTATGTCCGAAATTATCCAGTGAAATCGTCGGGTTTCCATATTAGGAATAGAAATTGATTTTTGTCACGATCACATGCATGCACATCCACATATCTGACAACACCCCTTTGTACCAGACAAGAATAAAAATCCACGAACATAATATTGTGAACTTTTCCATCGTATAGCCTACAGATCTATTTATTTCGAAATAACCATGGGCTGGAGATTAGGTAACCAGACATAATTACATCTGATTATAGTTCCATACTTATACTTATATTTGGTATTTAGCTAATAATAGTTTCAATCTTCTAGATACAGAAACAAATAACTGTATAGGAGTTATAATTAATCTGATTGCGCAAAGATATGGTGAACTGAACTAGTCAACGTTCGGCATATTTCGCAGACGATATAATAAATGAGACATGGCCAAACATATCTATTAATTTTTCTGTAATCTATTAATGGGCCTTTATTTAATCCAGATTGAGATTATTATAACGTTAATATTTTGGATATAAAGCAGCGAAAGATTACATATCGTCCGAAATATGCAAATAAGTATCAGTGGCATCATATGGATCGTATAAAAAACAGTTCTATGACGGCATTAATGCAGAACAGAATTATGAATTCATCTTGATGTTGCGAAGCAGATGTCGCACATGAGTAGCAATGCTCATGTGCCATAAATCAAAAGTAGATTTTTTGAAAAATAGTGAAAAAATAAAATGTTTTCAGAATTATAGTGATTTTTTTAAAAATAGTGAAAAAACAAAGATGTTTTCAGAATTATATTGTATTTTCTTATTGGTAAATATTTAATTTAAAAAAAATCATTCTCAATTTACATATCTTTCGTTTTCAATTCAACTTTCCAATTTCAATTTTTCTTACCCGAAAGGGGGCGTGCAAGTCCAAGGTAAAGTCAATTTTAGCACCGGAATGGAGGTGTATTCGACAGTACTCAACGCCACATGACCATCATCAGGGCCCTGCCTACGATATGCAACCCGCTTCGATTTCAAGCAATGTAAAACCTTCCAAACTAATACGGCTGTAATGTCGTCTAGCGCAAAAGATTAATTTTTCAGAAGAAACACAAAAACAATATTATATAGCCCCATTACCAATATATTTTGGTATGGAGTGTGGGAGCAGACGATAAATTACATCATTTGCCTGAAGAAATAATAGAAATGTCTTCTCATAATTATAAGAATAATTTAGTACTAAGCCTATCAGCTATTATTGTGGTATAAGAAAATAATGATGTCCATTGAGTCATATGTTGCTAAAACCCTTTCAGACAACCATATTAAAAATACATTATGTCAGATGTAGATAAAGAGCTAGCCATTCTATCTTTAATAGTTCAAAATAAGATAATGAAAAGGGGATAAATTGATAATTTCAGTGAAATTACCTAATCGCAGTTTTGAGTGTTTGAAGTTTTGATTACAGGATTTGATATCAATTTATCTGTTATCATTATGAACGATCAACTTTTTAAGAACACACTTCTTTTGAAATACAACCTATATGTATTCTCGATTTTCATTGCTACCATTTATACGATTATAAACAAAGTCTTGTTTATCCAGTGATTAAATGGCGATTGTGTTTCAATCCAATAAATATCATCACCATGTGCAGTCTATGGTCTATGGTTATGTTCGTAGCATATATCTAAATAATAATTAATATAACATTTGATGCCAAAAGACATATACATGTACCTACAATTGACAGATTTAGCCCGTACGTAATGCATCTTCATTGTTGATCTACCTGGTGGTACGCACCAAGTATAGTCACATTTTTATTGATACCTGTTAACAAAATCAATTTAACTTTTTTATTTGTCATAATCCTGCATCGTGTAGTTAACATTTTAAAATGCGTCACTCCAATTAAAATTTGACCGTAGTTCTAATATTAAAACATATTGTTGGCATATACCGGACACGGAGATCTCAATCGCGTTTCACCAGTAGTAGAGATATAATTTATGACCATCGGACACCTGCAATAATGTTTGAAATTTTGTTTACGTCACTGTGATGCCTTTAAGTCCTTAAACCAAAATTGTTTTGTATATTTATGTATTCTTTTTTGTATTGTGTGTGTATGTTGTTTGAATTAGGTAATATTTATATGTTTAATAGTTGTAGTCAATAGAAATTAAATCTAAACCATTGAAGCTGGGGTTCCTTAAGGTTCATTACTAGGTCCAACAGTATTTATGATCCACATTAGCTCTTAAATCAAACTATACGTCTATATATATTATAAGGGGGGTTGGGATGGCCTAGTGGTCTAGAGTGCCGCGCTTCGACCTCTAGATGGCCGGTCACCTCTGGCTTGCGGCTGTGGTTTCGAGCACTGGTGTGAGCGTATGTGGCATGGAGATAGGGGCTCCTTCTCAACCTCGTGGGTTTCCTCCGGGCGCTCCAGTTTCCTCCCACAGCAAAGACCCCTGCGCGTGCGCTAAGATAATGAAAATGGAAAAAAATAAGACTTGTCTGCGATATCACCTTCGGCGGAAGCGGACGTTAAACACCAAGAACAACAACTATATATATTATAACTGAAGATCTATTTCTATGGAAGTCTAGTCTCAATGATGACCTGACTAAGATATTGAAAACCATGACTTTTCAATAAAGAAAAGTCCCTCGTCGTTTAATGTCAATTTCAATCACACTGCCATAATCGATACATCAGAACACAAATACATTCCGTTAATATACCATTCCTCGGAGACCGTTAATATTAACTATATTATCAATAAAGTCGATAAACTTGTGGTGGACTTACAAGTTTCAAATATAGATTGTCTGGTCTCTTGGTCTTTGCTTGTTCGTTTGTCTGACTGTTCGGTGGTGGTAATGATTATAATAGCAAGGACGACGATATTTTATGGTGGCTGATTTGTGTCATGTCGAAATGTCGTGGTGTTGCCCTTCATAAGGCGACATCCGACAACTCCACATTACGACATTTTAACCCGAAATCACGACAACCCGAGACTATCCGACATCGCGACATGATACCAATCAGCCACCATAATATTATGCCTATTGTTCTCGTGATTATTGTGTTATTATATCTTTTGAAGTTATGTGCGATTTAAATATATAATATAAGCTATAAATCTTACTTACACCTCCATATAGTTCATTATCTTTTGTATAATACACATATATTTAAATTTATATAGTTTACATCAAGCATAAAACATAAAGGAAAAAATAAACGGATGAACAATCTAATTTTAGACGAAACCTGAGAATGAAACTCTGTAACTCTTCGAAATGCGCCCCCCCCCCCCCCGAAGAATTAAAAATGTCATTTTGTTCTCTTTTTTCAGATACCTAAGTAATATGAGAATAAAAACCATTCCACCGGACGCCTTCCATAAATATAATTACATCAGAGAATTGTAAGTATTATCCATTGTCTATATGTCAAATTCTATAACCCTGGGTCTGAAGTACAAACGAGGAAATAATCAATGATTCTTACTACGTAACTGACTTGCTATGCTAATGCGAATTTAGCCTTCGTGACATTCAGGAACCCACGATCGCCCATTTGGTCGAATAAGGTAGATTATTGTCCGAAATGAACGCAAAGAAAAAAGCTGCATGTTAACTAACAACAGTAATGCACATTGGCATAATCCTCATCTGTCCGCAGCTACTCTACCATGTGTCTACCGTTTCAACACATATCTACCATTTCCCTTCGATCTTGCTATACCGCCATCACTATCCTATCTGTCATTCTATCATTTTACCATTGTTACACCTTCTTAATATCGGAAGCCACGGTTGATCGGTGAGTGAGACGTGAGCTCGCTAACCTGGAAGTCCTGTGTTCGATCCCAGCGATGTCTGAAAAAGTTTCTCTGTTTTTCCGACGTGCCCCCCCCCCCCCGCCGTGTCAGTGTTGTAGGGTTGAAGACTTGGACGGGGACAACGTATAATCGTACACGATGTTGGAATCCTAAATAAGGGTAGGCAGTAAAGCCCATGGTGGATTGGGCGATCGTCCGAAGGGCCGGTTGGACAAAAAATGAAAAAAATATTTCTGTCCAATTCGTCTTAGAAAACCCTTTTCTGTTGAACATTATAGGGGCCGCCGCGCCATCACTGGAGTCTGGAATGGGCTGATATAATAGATTTTCTGGGCCGGGTGTGTTGGGTGGGGTCGGAATTCGGAATCCTGCAATGGGGATTCCAAATTTCATCCAAAAATTTCATCGGATTTACCCGACACTGTCGCCCGCAAATTTACTAATTAATAAGTCACCTGCCCCCTGTTTGTGAGGATACGCCAGAAACGTCTGCCGATGGTTCGTAACTAAAAAAAAAAATATTCAATTTTAAAGCCTCAGCAAAATTTGATGATAGCTGGACTGCTGGCTGAATATGAATGCTAGGCGATTTTCTGAGGCTGGTGTTAAACATTCCTTGACATTTTTATTAACTCATTATTTGCAGAGATGAAATTACAGAATTGGAGTGTAGGGAATGGTCTCAAATCGCATATTTGGAGTCCGGGCTCCGCGGTTAGTAAAAGGGGCCTCTTAGAAACGGGAGCCCGGGTCGGTTCCCGGCTCCAATCCGCCCCCAGCAGAGCCACTGTATGCGAACAATTTCCTCCATGACAGACTGCATGGCGTATGCCCGTCTTTATTAGGCCAGTGGGAGCAGAAGAGCTTAGGTTTTTAAACTCTATTTCAATCATTCATTCATTCAATCTAAATATCATTCATTTCACTGTTTCTCCACAATCCACCATGGTACCATTGCTATACCGACCATTAAACTATCAATACTATCATTCATTTCCATAATTCAGAAGAAACCGTAGCACCCGGGGAAAACCAACAACGTTTGACAGGCGACCTTTCTCATTGTCACGTACAATCGAGACTCGAAACCACGTCAGTTGACAGACCTTATGATACAGCGCCCATTCGCCACCGTTTGTATTAGTTCATTAGCTAAAAGTAGGACGTGAAACCTCATTTCATTCATTCATTCTTTCTAAATAATCTTCATTTCCTCATTACTCCACAATCCATCATGTTACCATTGCTATACCTACCACCTAACTATCATTCATTTCCACGTTACTACACTAACCATCATTTTACCACCATCTAAATAATCAAGTTACTACTAGTACACTATCCGTCAGTTTGCCATTGCTGCATCATCTCAATATCATTATTGTCCACGTTGCTACACTACCATCATGTTACCATTGCTTCACCATCTTAGAATATATCTAACGTTACTTCATTGCTGCACCATCTACACTTCAGACGCTTATCTGAACTTATCTGTGGGTTTTTCTTTTAGACATATCAGAAATTTTACCGAATTAACAACCTTACAGCCCAATGCTTTTGGTGGGCTTAAAGAACTCCGGATTTTGTAAGTACTGGTAACTATTATATTTTTTAAAAAACAGTCAATTTGTGTAAGAAAAATATGTAACTGGAATCTAGAAAGATGTTACTTAATATATTAAATAGGTTATAGTAACTTTCTTTGCCAAATTGAGTATAACTGAAGTATATACTTTGGTGGATTCTTTTAAACACAGAGCAGAAGCTATTCAAGATATTTGACGAGTGTAATAACCGTTGAAATCTTTTTGGGGATGAGTAAGGGGTCAGTAAATCATCCATCAAGAAAATAAAAACATTTCTTATGTAAATTCATTGACATGACTCGTCGGGTTTGCTGCTTACAGTAAAACATGAAATATTTGAAAATATACGGGTGTGGCGCCAGGCAGCGTAAGTTTACACTTCTGGAGACCTCTCACCACTGTTTATCGTGTATTTTGTACACGTTGAACAGTCCATTTACTGATTACACTATTTGCCTATAACGTTTTTTTAGGGCCTCTAATTTTGTCTAATGGTTTGACTTGTTGGTACTTACTTGGTTTTATTTCATTAGCTGTATTTGTTTTCAGGTGGATAATAGATTGTTTAAAGCTATCTACTGTCAGTAAAGCGGCTCTTGGTTTATTTAACGAGTTAAATACACTGTGAGTATCGTTTACTTTCTAGAATATTAGTTTAAAATTCACTTATTACCCGGGGAAATATTATTTTGTTGTGTGTTCCCATTTAAACTACAATCGATTGCACATCTGTGTATTATACTTGAATCTAATTCTTCATTCTAGAAAAATTACCAAGAGTGGTTTGGTTAAAGTGCCTGATTTTTCGATGTTTGAGACTAAATCCAAAGAACACAATGGTACCATGTACGAAATGTAAGTATATATATTTGTATGGAGTCTTGATGTTGGCCTAAAGTCGGCGTTTAAGAAAGGTCGGAAAACTTATTTCACATGATGTGTTCCCAAAAAATAGAAAGTCATAGAATTTGAATTATCAGTGGAATACAGCATGGCTGCGATCTTCAAGGAAACCTGTCTGTTGTTATTTTTTTTTCTCATTTGTCCTTGTAAATGTACAATGTTAAAATAATTTAAATTGGTTCATAAATATGCTTTTATAACACATCAACGGAAAGTAATTTTATTGTGTATAACTTCTTTTCTTTTTCTAGAGATCTGTCGTCAAATAAAATAAAAGTAATCGAATCGAGGACATTCCAATCAGTTAAAACTTGGTTATTGTGAGTATGTTCTGTTTATTTATCATCATTTATATTATTTCAAATGATCTATCATTTATGATATTTTCTATTGTCTATCATATGTTATTTTCCAAAATTTATTATTAATTTATAATATTTTCCATTATTTCTCATCTATGTTATTGTCCATAGTTTATCATTTATGATATTGACCATTGTTACGCGTCACAATGTTACACTGTCTTCCACTATTCATCATTTATGAACCTTTCGGTTGATTATTATCATTGTCACGCGCATTTTCTCTTTGTGTGTCTGAAAACTTTTCATATTCATTAGAGCCTGGGACAGAGCCACGCTCAATTTTTGTGTGTGTCTTTGTGTCCCCTTAGGGTCACAATTCTTAACAGATCCTTTTGAAGCTTTGCGTACCTATTCCTTCTACCCTAAGCATGATACCTATTGTTTTTGGTGAAAACCCGACTACAGGGGATTGAGTCACACCCATTTTGTCTTGTGTGTATGTGTGTTGCCTACAGGTCACAATTTTTAATGGATTATCTGGAACTTGGTAAAAGTATTCATTATAGTCTAAAGACGGCAATTATTGATTGTGGTGCATGTCCCGACTCCTTGAGGCAGAGCCACGTCCAATTTTTGTGTTTATCGTATACTGACCGCAATTCTGAATGGATCATCGTCAAGCTTGGCATATGTATTCCTTAAAGGACAATATTGGTGCCAGTCGTTATCACATATGTGATAGAACTGATTAAACACTTTCCAAATATAATATTAACACAGAGATCATCGCTACCATAGAGGAGTAATAAAGGATTCATGAATCGGAAGTGACGAACGCCAAAGGAAAACACGAGTTATCTCTCTATATGAATGACTGAAGTCACGAGTGATGACAGATAAACGGCCGAATTTCTGCTCACTAATAATTCCTTCGAAGACAAAAAGTTGTTATATGGGACCGCAAGAGGTTATCTGACGATACAATAAAGTAACTAGACCTGCATGCAGGAATGACGGGTTTCACTGGTGCCAAGTTACTCTTAAACATGTCACTTTCGGTGCCAAGTTACACTTGAACATATGTCACTTCCGGTACCAACGAAACCACTAAACAGGTTTCCAAATTAACATTGCCCACAAATAAAATGGACGTAGAATCAACCAATCAATCCAGCAATATCAAGTCATTTTATACATTTGTTACTTGTAAATGATCTTGACAAAATTAAATTACTTCCGGTGTTAATGAAAATGTTCAATTAGTCTTATGAAATCAGAAATGGCATACGATATCATATAGTGACAATTTTATGTAAATCGAATAATAATTGCCACTTTTAAAGACCAAAAAACTTGAAAAGTGACTTGTAGAAAATCTGCTATTTCTCTGCAACCGTACAAGTTAGAAACCATTTTTTGGTATCTGTATGATCGTATGGGTTCATTCTATTTGATGATTGGCATCAAATACCATAATTTGAAAAAGATTTCAAAACAGACTCATTTGAATAAAATATCTGTTTTGAAGGCTAAAAATTCAGTTTTTGCCAAAATGACGTTACTTCCGGTGATAATGAAAGTCTTAAATTACTTGTATGAAATCACAAATGGCATTAGGTATAACATGGTGTAACGTTTATGAAAATCGAATAATAATTGACACTTTTATGGCCCCGAAACCTTCAAAAGTGACCTGTAGAAAACCGTCTATTTCTCGGCAACCGAACAAGTTAGAAACAATTTTATGATATCTATATGACCATATGAGTTGTATTTATATGTGAATTTAAACCAAAAGTTAAAATTATTAATACATATTAAGTTATTCATGGTTGAATAAAACATTGATTTAAAAAGTTTAAAATGCAGTTTTTGACCAAATGACGTCACTTCCGGTGTCAATTTTAAATTGTAATCAACTTGATATGACGCTACATGCTTTTTGAATCAAATGATGTCACTTTTATAAAAATCCAATAATAATTGACTATTTTACAGGCAAAATAACGAAAACAGTGACTTGTACAGAACTGCCCATTTCTTGGGAACTGCTTATATTACAAACTAATTTTAACATACATTTTCTTCGTATGGATTATAGCTACAAGTTTATAAAAGTTACGAAGAAATATTTTAAAATCTGAAAAGCCTGAATAGGTTGTAAATAGGTCAATTTTACACCATTTTTAGTCATTTAATCGAATTTGCTCGAAAATGAAATCGAAATTAAAAAAACTGCTTCCGACATTTTTTGCGCCTTGAAAGGGCACACTCTTTGAGTCAAATATTTTTTCCAAAAAATAATATTTGTTTTCGAAAAATGGTACCTAACTGTCAAAATTGTAGTTTTTGGTAAAATTATGCCACTTCCGGTGCCGACAGATAACACTTCCGGTAATAAAAAAAATGACAACTGAGACAACGAAGCATATGAACTTTGTTTTATACAAATCGAACAATAAAAAATTAATCTAGGACTGAAAAACTGAATTAGCCAATGGCGGCCAAGGAAAATTACTGAGACAAAATTTTTTAACATTTTTGCACTAGTCAGATGACTCTTTAATTCTGTGCACAATACGACTAAAAAATATTCATAAATAAAAAAGTTTTTTGTAAAATTTTAAATTTTCGAAATTTGGCGCCTAATACCTTCGAAGATTTGCCGAAAATCAAAAATCGAAAGTAGCGTAGCTATGTGCCCTGTCTCCGGCTATGCCAAAATGTATCGAAAGTTAAAATTCAATGATTATTGTTAAAATTACTGCAATATTTTAAAAAACGATAATTTGGTGATTTCGGACATTTCGCATTGTCGCAGAACGTTCAAAATAGCTTTATCCTCTAAGTCACACCCACTTTCCCAGTAAAACCGAAGAAATCATAACGATGCGACACGTAGTTGCTGAGATCTATTCAAATTGGAATCTGAATAATAATAATAAGAATAATAATTTTAACAAAAACAATAGTGTTTCACACAAGCTACGCAGTGTGAAACCCTAATTAAGTGTCATAAGATAAGAGAACACGGGAAAAATGGAAATACTCCGTACAGCCCATTGTTTTTATTCCTTCTACAGGGGAGACCGGGGCACATTGAACCACTTTGTTCACATACATGTTTGTCCTCATTTCATATCAAATGTTTTTATTAGAAGATCTCTTTATTTCATGATCAAAATTTAAAATAAAAAATCAATATGCCCTCTTATATGGATCAAACCCCGGTTTATCTGGATTGTATAGATTAGACATATATGAACTTAAGTACAAGAATTTCATAGGCTAAGAAGTTAACATGTATGGAAAATGTTTCTCTTTTAAGCGCTTTTTTGAAAAATCCACTGCCTAAGTAAATAATTGACAGCATGTGGCTTATTGATGGAGAAATGGGTCTAAGAAGTTATCTCACTTCTGTATAGTGTTGGGTTGTATAGTATTATTTATAAAGGTTATATCCATGGTGGTTCAATGTGCCCCGGTCTCCCCTACCTTATAAAAACATGGTAATGCACGGACTTTTAATCTGTTTTTCTTTCCTGTTCTCTTATCTAGTGGCAGTGAATTCTTTTTATGAATTGTAAGATATTCTCTCACAGTGTCACACAGCAACTTTAGGTCTTCGAGGGAATTATTAGTGAGCAGATATTCGCCCATGTATCTGTTATCACTAGTCACTTCAGTTAGTTATATAGAGGAATAACTCGTGTTTTCCTTTGGCGTTCGTCACTTCCGATTCATGAATCCTTTATTACTCCTCTATGGTAGCGATGATCTCTGTGTTATTTGGAAAGTGTTTAATCAGTTCTATCACATATGTGATAATGACTGGCACCAATATTGTCCTTTAAAGCCTAACGTGGCAACTATTAATTTTGGAGCATGCCACGCCCATTAACAACTGAAAGGCAAAATTCTGTATGAGTTATCTTGGAACTTGGTATACTTATTCCTTATACTCTTAAGGACGGCAACTATTTATTTTGGTGCATCACCACCACCCTACCCCCACCTTTTTGGTCGGCGCTTCACCCATTTTTTGTTAAGATTTGATATGTAAATAATCTACAGATTGCAATTTTGGATCCAATATAGTGTGATATTGGTCCATGTCCAACCCCAAGGGGCAGAGCCACTCCCAATTAGTGTGTTTATCTACAGGCTGGAATCCTGAATCGATCATCTTGTAACTTGGCATATTTATTCATTATACTGTAAGAATGGCAACTATTTATTTTGGTGTATGCCCCGACCCCCAGGTGTGTAGTAAATTTTATGTCTATAAATTCTCTTGCAATTCTTAGCAGATTTTGTTTAAATCCAGTATATCAGTCATTTCAATAACACTGTTGTACCCTAAGGCTATGGTTGGACCTATTAATATTGTTCCATATCCAAACCCCGCGGGTAAGGCCAAGCCAATTTTTTGTGTTTATCGTCTACGGGCTGCAATTCTGAATGGATCCTCTTGGAACTTTGCATATTTATTCCTTATACCGCAAAGACAGCAACTTTTTTTTTGGTGCATGTCCGACCCCCTGGGGCCATGCCACCGGCGTTTTGTTAATATTTAGTTTGTAAATGTGGCAAAACAAACCCAACGCCTAACCTTCTTTGCCTCTTGTTATATTATAGTCGTTATAGCCATTTAATATTTCATTCTCTTCATTTTAAAAAGTACCATATCAATCAAGGTAGGAATGTTGACGTATATTACACTGGTATCGGTGCTTTTGTTGTTTAAATGTATGTACCTATATTTTTGTAGACGATTAGAAAACAATGATTTGGAGGAGATTAAAGATGAAGCCTTTGCGGGATCGCATATCGCCAAAATGTAAGTTATAAATTGCCTTCAAAGTCAGGCTTGGTTATGTTTTTAGACACTAATGTGGACGAATGCGGCTTGAAAAATCGACAAGATAGCACCGGTTAATTTGTTAAACCTGTAAAGAGATTGTGACACGTACTTATTGTACATGTACCATTAAATCCTTAGCATTTTTAGTATTGATAAAATGGAAACCCGGTTATTAACTTTTCTTTCTAACCGCAACTGATTCCGTTCTATTATCCTTACTTTCAATTCTTCAAACAAATGTCACAATGATGAATAAATTCGTTTGTTTCAGAGATTTTGAAAACAACCCCTTACTGAGAACCCTGGGAGAATTTGCCTTTGATGGTATCCAAGAACTGAAATCGCTGTAAGTACAAAGATAAAAACAGAGAAATCCTGGTAATCTAAAGATATATTACTCTAATAAATTCAGGTGATAGATTACTGAAGTCTATCAACAGATACCCGTCTTGTTACATTGAGAGGGATTTGTCTTTAATCAGAACAGAATAATACGCCACCGAGTCTTTGTTACCGTTGTGAAAGGAATAGTTAATGGACTTTTATAATCTCCCTGTGGGATACTTTGAGTCATCTCTGCTGTATTTGTATTCCTTGATGAAGAGCCAGGGAGATAAATGTGAGGAAGGGTGTGGTTTAATGTAAAACAGGGGAGGGGGCCATGTCCTTAGTAGGTGGGATATTGGTGCCCCCTATACCATTGACAGATTAATGGGCCTGTCTATATATAGCATGCATGTAATAATTGAAGAAATCTGCTGTAAAATAATGATGACACTTACACTAATGCATACATATACATACACAAAGACAAAACGGTGATAGTAAGATACTGCTAGTATAACAACTGTTGCGTTACATCTACTGTGGTGTATAACTCCGACAATTAACGTCAGAAATCGATGAAAATCAACAGATTTCTTCCTTCTACTGATGGAAGTTTGATCCTACATATCCTAATTACTATGGATATCTATACTAGTTAAATCTTTTGAATATGATGTCCTCATTATTTCCTTTATTATAAACATATTAATCACTACAAGTCTTTAATTCGATTTTCGTACGCATAAGAAAATTGTTTTTCTTTTCGCTTGAAAATAAAATTTGCGGGTAAAAGATAACCTAATGAAACCCTAAGAATTATACACAAATCCATTTATTTTACTGCAATTACCAAAGAACATATGTTTTGCTAAACTTGGATTTAATGACAAACTCGTAATGGATTGTTATTTCTAATTTCAGAAACTTGTCCAAAACTCGCATATCTTACTTACCAACTGTTGGACTTACCAGTATTGAAGATCTCAACCTAGAACACACACCCACACTAAGGATATTCCCAAGTGTTCTTCAATTTTCTAATATTAAAGTTGCCCGGCTTACTTACGCTCACCACTGTTGTGCCTTTCAGCACCCAGAAAAGCAGGACCCTCAGTTGTGGAAAGCTTATGAGTTCCAGGAAACGGTTCGCAAAAAATGTGAAACACCACAAACAGTGTCTACGTCATCCATATGGGTGCTTACACAATCCCCAGTGACGGAACATTTTCGGATTCGAATACGTCGATCAGGTGACCAGCATGACAAATGGGGTGATTTTGGTGGGTCTCTTCGTGATCCAATGGGTAGCAACGGCTTCGGGACATTCCCGGAGCCTTCTACGCCTTTTCCAAGAACTAAGACAACTAAAAAATCTACTATCTTTGATGAAATTTATCACGATAACACGACATTATCGGAGAACAATACAGAACCGCAGATCGTAGCATGTGGAAATATTTCTAGAATTTACAGTGAAGTTATTTGTACTCCTCAGCCAAACGCCTTTAATCCTTGTGAAGATGTGATGGGCTATGAATGGTTGAGGGTAGTGGTCTGGTTTGTGGTATTGGCAGCCTTGTTGGGAAACCTGGTTGTCATCCTCGTCCTCATTACTGGGCGAAGTAAAATGACAGTTCCTAAATTCCTCATGTGTAACTTATCTGTGGCTGATTTTCTTATGGGTTTTTATTTACTTTTAATCGCTTCAATCGATATTCATTCGTTAGGTGAATATTTCAACCATGCAGTCTCATGGCAAAATGATGGTGGCTGCCAGGTTGCTGGTTTCCTTACCGTATTCGCCAGTGAACTTTCCATTTACATATTAACAGTTTTAACAATAGAGAGGTGGTATGCTATTAGCTATGCCATACATTTAACTAAAAGACTCAAGCTACGTCAGGCCTCGGCACTCATGGTAATTGGATGGTGTTACGCAATATTGATGGCCTCTTTGCCATTGCTTGGTATCAGTGGTTATGGAACAGTGAGCATCTGTTTGCCCATGGAAGCTACTGATTTATTGGACCGGGGATATATATGTTCATTGTTGATCCTTAATGGTGTAGCGTTTCTTGTTATTTGTTGTTGTTATATAAACATGTATTTTAAAGTGAGAAAAAGTGACACTACCGCCAATAGTAATGACGCTACAATAGCTAAAAGAATGTCACTTCTTGTATTTACAAACTTCGTATGTTGGGCCCCCATTGCCTTTTTTGGACTAACCGCGTCCGCTGGATTTCCACTTATTGACATTACAAACTCCAAAATATTACTTGTTTTCTTTTACCCTTTGAACTCTTGTGCCAATCCATTCTTGTACGTGATTTTGACCAAGCAGTTCAGAAAAGACGTGTTCATACTGTTGGGTAGATATGGTATTTGTACAGAGAGGGCTAACCGTTACAAAGGTACCTACTCCGGTTCCAAAACAATATCAAATTCCAGACACAATGGAATGCATCTTCACAACGTCCAGCAGGCACCTGATCTCTCAGTCCTAGCGCACATATCCAAGGGTATCCACAAGGGATCAAAGATGTCTTTAAATGGTAGCAGTACACCACACAGCACCCCAATCACTACCCCTAGCCTTACACCCAAACAATCACCATCAGCCCGCGTTCAAGATATCGAACAAACGCCAAATGTTCCTAGTGGAGCTTGGTCGGGAATCGACAAAAACAAAGAAAGAAAGCTAAGTACCGTACCAGAGACGAGTCAAGGCTCTGATGACTTTGACTGTGAAGCAACGTGTATTATTGAAGCTACCGAAGGTCTGAAGGACATCCTGGATGACAGAGGTTCAAATCGCGTGCGAAGTGCTAGTGAATATGTTATTCTTTATCCAGCTTGTCAGAGGGAAAACAGAAAACGTCTATGTCGCACATCTTATGACAAACAGGCCAGTATGGAGACTAGTTTGAGCAGTGCTACTGAGACGTCTTATCTGAGCGATTCCTCTTGGCGGGAAAGTGCAGAAATAGAGAAATTACCTAGCGTTGAACAGTCAACCTCTGAAGGAGATGACGGACAAGCGGTGTGTGAGGTTGTTAAACCGTCCCCAAGCACAGTTCAAAAAAGAAGACAAAATTTTCGAAACAGTCCAGTTGAACAGTCAGTAATTTGCCAAAGCAGTGACGAAGAAGAGTTGGATGCGACCCAATCTTTGTTGTGAAAACTTTTGGCCCTTCAGGGTGCAGCTTTGCTCGTCTTGTATTCTGTCAAGTTAATTGATGTGTACATATTATTTTCTGTATTTATTTAGGCGCTTTCAACTATGGACATGGTTTAGTACATTTTTTGCAGAAATAGTTGGCTTATTTGTTAGAATATAGATATTTTATTATATCCTATACAGTTCAACGTAACATGTGACACTGAAGACTTGTGTTTTGATGTACATTTTTAAAATACCGCAGTATTATTTACGTATTATTTATACATCGTTTTCTTGTCTCGTTTATTAATTAACCTGTGTATTATATTAGGGGGAGTGAAATCTGAAATTATCGCTGTTAACATTGTTGTACAGACTGTCCTATTTAATTTGAATAAAAAGTTTATTTGGTCTATTTTTACAAATGTGAAATGTCTACCTCTCTTAATTACATTTCTGAGTATTATGCTTATATTTTGGGTCTTTGGGTTTGGGGATATACAATCAAGAGGTCGGCCCTGGGTATCACCAGACTTCTGCATGTCACTTGGATAGATGATGATATAAATCATTTAACAAGGTGGGCTGCGGCTTTGGAAACGTGTGTAGGGGTGTATATTCACGAAGATTCTGATTTAGGCGGGAAAACGTAGAGCAGTTGTTATCACAATTTCGCTCTCTTTTGCGCTCTGTCTCTAAATATTTCTTTCATGAACGCTAGATTTGCTAGTTTATACAGATTCGTGATTGGTTCCAAGACAGGCAGGCAACTATGATCGATTTAAATCTCTTGAGTGTAGGGTGGGAGATTACAAATGGTATTCCAGGATATATAGCGTGCGCAGGAGTCATAACCGCGAATTGTAATACAAGAAGAATTCTTCCATGTATATTATTGTTAATACAGCAAAATTACGAATGTAGGTTGCCAGGCAACATAAAGTACGACCATATCAGCATGGTTACATTTTGATTCTTTAAGTAGGAGTATTCACAAGGTAATGATTAGTAATCTAGGGAAACAATAAAGGAAATTATAGCAAATGGTTTGGATTTGTCGTCTCAGTAAAATAAAGAATACTTTACAAGGAAGGTCCTAAAGGAAACGAGACATATAAGAAATATTAGTTTCGAGTACATAGATTGATAAATTTGATAAAGAGCGTCGCACAATTTAAACAAAACACTGGAGGTACCTACAACCCCCACAATTCCAAAATAAATAGATGACGCACTTACACATTTATCTACTTATAAAATATCATCAAATTGTTTATCACACAGTTTAGCCTGAGCAAAATCTAATCATTATAATTAAACTATTATGTACCCGTCATAATTTTTGTATCTGTAATTTCACCTTTTGCATATTGCATGCTGTCCTCAAAGGATATTTCGATGCAATAAAATTATATTCTACATGAGAGAGTCCACTGTCAATTTTCCCAGCTTCAACTTTTCCCCAAATTTTCGTTTGGTTGAACGCTTTTCATTACAGACATGCCTTTGCACTAAAGTCTGTATGAGGTTGACCACAGAAATTTTGCCCGGACAGCGGCACATCGGCATACGCTTATATGATATCGAATTCCAACTGTCAAGAGATCTTTTAAGTGTACGCAATATGTACATGGGACCTCGTTTTCGTCCCATCCAAACTAGACAGCTGTCCCTGTCAGGCCTTCTCATCTCCATCACTTACAAGGGGGAACCACGCCAGAAATTAGGCGAAAAAGAGAAATCTGCTATATTATATAGAAGTATAACAAATCGTAGGGTACCAAGGTGGGGACATTATTAATGCCTACAATAAGAAACCTGTTAACATATTTTACGCGAAGCACACAGCAGAAATGACAATATATTTAAACCTCTGTCCTGTTTCACGAAATTTTAACTAAGATAAAATCCAAACATTAGTAAATTGATTGGATGATATAAGATTGATTTTAGTGCTTAGCCAATCAAAACTGAAGTATTTACTCAATCTCGAAACCAGAAACCTTCGGCTCCGCGGCTGCCTCTGATTGGTATTCACTAAAATTTGGATTTTATCTTTAGTTAAGATTTCGAGAAACAAGGCCCTGAATTATGGGATTTGGCAAGGTCTTGTCAGGCTCCTTAAACACACGCCTTTATAAAAATTGAAGATAGGGTGCCAGGCAACTAAACATACTAGAGCATTCACAAGATTTTTTGAAGTGATCAAGGAGTACAACTCTGGCACTAATTATCAGAAATCGCTGAAAATCAATAGGTTTCTACGTCTTCTACGGGGGCGACGACAATATACGACCACATTTCAATGTAGGCGTATAAAAATGCAGTATTGGAGTAAATCACGCCAATAGAGCCGAGGTTTTTTTCTCCAAAAAAACGTTAAATCGTTGACTGTCTCCATGAAATGTGGCTTTCTGGACCTTTTTAATACAAACCATTTATCTGTTAAATCACACATTCTTACCTGGCAGTTTGCAATTCGTTTGAGCAGACATTGTATTTCAATTTAGGGATGCCTTCCAAACAAATAAATATATAACCTGAGTAATCTTTAGTTGTAATATTTTATTGATCAAACAATGACATTGGACTAGTAATTACCGTTTCTTTACAGAACTTTTTCCATTTTTTTTTTCTATTAAGTTCATGATACAAACTTAAACACACAACCTAACCATTTTAACATGATTTCAATTATGAGGTCATAATTAACATAATATTGCCAATAAATTATCACTTGTTCCTTTCATTAAAGGAATATACAATATGTACACATAAATTACACAACAAGCCAACAGTGAGGCTGATGTCCCCAGCGGAAATCCCAAAATAAATAGAAGACACATATTAATTAATCGCACATTTATTTTTGTCAATGTATCGAGCAATCAAACTGTACACCAAGTGTCATCCAAAAGTGTTTTATAAAGAAAAATGCTAAAATAGACGAGAAAAATGAAAATGTACCCTAGTTAGGGGGACCCTAAAGGCAGACAAAAGGGCCCCTCTGGCCAAGGGAAAGGGCCCTCGTGTCCAAGTCAATCGTTTCTATACACTTTTACAGTCGAATCCATTACTAAATGAGAATGCAGTCATTGTATTGGCATAAAAATCATCAATCAAGATGAACCTAAGTTATCTTGTCCCAAAGTATCAACCAATCAAATTGCTTATCTCTGCTTACCCTAAGCGGAAAATGCTCATCTTCGAACTCCATCAAGGCATTGACCTAATAAGCATATACACCAAGTTTGAACATTTTAACTCAATTAGAAGGAGAGTTATTGTGTTCCAAAGTCTCGACCAATCAAATTGCTCTGCTTACCCTGAGCAGAAAATGCTCATTATCGAACTTAGTCAAGGTATTATTGTAATAAAACTATACACCAAGTTTCATCACTCTCTTAATTAGAACTAAAGTTATCGTGTCCCAAAGCATCAACCAATCAAATTGCTTATCTCTGCTTACCCTAAGCAGAAAATGCTCATCTTCGAACTCCATCAAGGCATTGACCTAATAAACACATACACCAAGTTTGAACATTCTAGCTCAATTAGGAAGAGAGTTATTGTGTCCCAAAAAGTGTGACGGACAGACAGACAGACAGACGGACGAACCCATTTTAATAGTACCCCAACTTTCTTTGAAAGGCGGGGGACAAAAAAAAAAAAAATTATTTACTTAAACAAAATATAGTAACTCTACACATTTTTCTGGGATATAGCCATAACCAAATATTTGTTAACTTAGGTTAGAATAATACAACAAAAAAACATCTTGATATTTATTTACAAAGAAAATGAAGACAATAGAAAACTATGCTTTATTTTAATTATGTATGTTTCTTATTACTAAATTTGATAAATTGTCCAAGAAAACACAAACTACACCTAGTATTGTCCAAGAACTACACCTAGTATTATTTCACCCATCTTACTTTGGCTTTCTTTGGACTGAGAGAAATATCCAATGAAAAGTGATAAACATTTAGGCTCATGCACATACAAATCAATCTGCTATATACTGCCTTTGACTCATTTGCTTAGAATCTCAACAGACAATTTCACATTCATCTAATAACCACACAGTTTCTGGGCAGTTTTCATGTCTAATTTTCGCTGTATTATACATTAATATTAAATGATAAACAAGACAATGAAATGTATTTTGAGAAATTATGATAATTACACTTTATTATATCAGTTATATTATTAATTACACTTTATTTAGGTTCTGTATTTAATGGATCTGAACATAAATATGATATGAACACTGATAAAAATATTTACAAACTATTCCTTCTTCATAATCTACTCACAAGTGTTTATAAGTATGTCTATACCTAGGAAATAATAATTCTCTTTTCATTCATGAGGAATTTTACAATACTTAAAGTGAAGAGAGATATCTAATTCAGTGTTTCCCAACATTTTTCCACAAGCGGGTGCCTTAGGACATTTTACAAGTTTTCTTTAAGAGATATAGCCTGCATATTCCAGTGCTTTGAAGCTTGTTAAAATACAAATATAGGATATTATTATTTTGCCTTATTAATTTAATATATTGTCACTTGGCCGTGTCTCAACAATTCCCCCTCCCTTCCAACAATAATACCTCCAAAAAAAAAAAAGTTTGATTATAGAATAGAGAGTAATGCACTGTGCCACCACCACTGTATTTAAGTCTGATTGAAGACACGACGGAATGCGACTCTTCAAATTCACTGTCCGAATAGCAACAATTTCATACTTCACTAGCCTTTCACACAGACCTCCTTATTTCCCCATTGACGACTTTGAGGGCCCTCAAAATCTTTTCACACACTGTGGGCCCAAATATGGAAATGCTTATTGACTCCAAAAACTAAAGAAAATATAACTCATGATTTTCATTTTCACCAAGGAACTAAATGTTCAAAACAATTTTAAGACTCAACTAATAACAGAAAATCAACCATTGGCCATCTTGCAGTAAGTGTTTGTTAATATTAAACCCCACAAGCCCTCTCTAAAAGTAGAATTTTCCTGATGGTATATAAATATCCTTAAATGTCATAATGCACCCCCTGTTTTGTATAAAATTTTTTTAATTCAACTGTTTCAAAGTAGGTTCTCAAGTGGTTTAATTTAACTGCCACGCCGTATAACATAAACTTAAAATGTGATTCCAAAAAACATACAGTTCAATTTCTGAATTGCAAAAACTTAATTATTCTTAATATCAAATTCATACTAATTCATTTTACTTCTACATGTATTCTTACACCATCTATGTTCTAAACACATAAACACTACAAGCTTTTATCTAAAGGTAAAAAAATATAAATGCACCACTTTCTAGAATAATAATAATAATGCTAGTATTTCCTGATAAATACTAATGTCATTACAATACATCCACTTTGACATCATATCTTAAACCTACTATTATACATATAAACATAAACTGTATCATGTATGCTGGCATCATAATATTTGAATATTTTATCCTGTTTTCGGGATATAAGTAATATTTACATATTTACAGGAATCAAGGATGGAAGTATACATCTACTTATTTATAAAATATAACAGCCCATTATCAAAAGCAAATCAATCAACTCAAAGTGAAAATGATATTTTTTGGTAAAAACATAATCAAACAACAAAATATTTCTATCTTTGCCATAATATTTAGTGTATTTCATATTCTTCTTATTTATCAATATTCTTTTTACCAAAATCATATGTTCCATAATACATGAACCTTCAAGGCACAATATTCCAAACTAAACAGTAAATTTAGTCGTCACACAGACATATACAATAAAAATACTATAGTCTTAATCTAAACAAAAGGCATATCAGTCCATAAATTATGTTTAATCCAATAAAATGCCACCATCTTGATTGTCTTAGATCACTGGCTAGCACCTGAATGTTAATTCATTTATTTGGTCATCTTCAAACTTAATGTATTCCACATTTCTCAAATCAAAAACTCAAATTAGTTGATAAACAAAATAATGTGTATTTACAGTAAGTGATGTTATCAAGAGAAGCAATGGACATTATTCAAGAACATTGACAGAAATGGAACTCGAACAGTTATCATTTCTAATTCAATATACATCCTTAACATTTAATATGACAAACGCTGATCCATGACAAGAAATTAAGATTCAATATCACTTAAATACTTTACCTTTGATAAATAAAAGGAATAGGTGTATCAAATACATCATGTACAAATGTCAAAAATACAAACAAATTTAAATAAATAAAAATAAAGCGAAGACTACCATTCTGCTTCTCCACTTGCTTTTTGAAAAACATAATCTTTACCCTTGAGATTCATAATACCATCTTTTAAATGAAATTTCCATTTATTTTTATTTCTATTGATCTGAAATATACATAATACAATTTATACACAAGTAATTGATTATGTGTCCCACACATTAATCTGATCTGGAGAAGTCTGATCACATAATAATTAATTGAGATGAACAGAATATAACAGTCACCTGACTTAAAGTTCCAATAGCATATTTTTAAGTTATATTTTTAAAATGTATTAAAATAAAGCCCTAAAATAGATTGAACCTATAAACAGTCCTACCTTGTTAAAGGGCCAATCCTGATAACTTTCTGAGGAATAATAAAACTGCTTAATTTTGTGTAAAAATCCCTTAAAACCCATTACCTAATGGCCGACCAACTAACACGATATTTGTGATACGCTTGTAAATAATAAATCTGACAGTCTTCATCTGGAAATGGAGACCGTTGAATTATACAGTATCTGGATAAAACCAGACTTTTTTCTATAAAAATAATATGTAGGTGAAATTTACATGGGTCATTCACTGTATAGACCTCTTAAGAAATGTGAATCGATTATCAGGTCACCCAATGAAAAAATTGACCCGAAATCTTAAAAGGGTTACGTGTCCGGATAAGCAGTGTTGACGTTCACGTCCAAACGACTCAATATTTTGAGCTGAAATTTTGAGACAAGATAAATACACCATGCCTCTATATTTTGGTCCATAAATTTCATAAACTCTCGGACTTCAATTTTTGAGACTCTGTTCTTATCGGGATTGTCCCTTTAAAGAATAATCCTATTAATCCTACAATTCACTATTGCCAGTTGAGAAATTCAAACGTTTGAAGATGGCTGTCCATGGAGAGGAATGGGAAAACAAGGGAGGTAATTGTGGTACTATTTCCTCAATCAGCCTATGTCAGCCTTTTAAATGCCCAAAAAATTTTGCCCATGATCGTGTATAATAGTGAGTTGACAACCTTTTGAGCAAAAGACATAGAAATAATTATGTTTTATCTTTCTTAGACAATATGAAATTGGAACTTTAAACGAAGTCATTTCAAGCCTAACATGGTACAATTTTGTTTCAACAAATCGCATCAAACGGTCTTCCGCAGTGGGAGGAAACCAGAGGACATGGAAAAATCCCAAGAGGTTGGGCTTCTTCTTGTCATGTACATGCTTTGAATCGAAACCACCACATTTGACTCAGAGCTGGTGACTTACACTTACAGTGGTTGTTTAAAACCTCAATATTTATCATAGGCTGTATACACTAACACATTAACTAATAGTGTATCATGTTCACAGGTCCTACAAGTTACATACCCAATTTATTATCAATTATTGTGATGGAGAAGAAACTCATACAGTGGTGCTATTTAAATATTGCCTGCTCAAATAGAACTTTTTTCGGTGAAGGGGAGATAGCTAACATAATGTCTTTTTAGAAAATCATTTGCTCACTATTTTATGATCATGTGTATGTCATGTTTGAACAATCAAATGATTATTCAATTTGTGATTCTATTAATTCTCCCATATTGTAGCCCTGATTATCTCACACCAGACATAAAGGACTATTTAATTCATTGTTCAATTAAGGAATGTTAAGGATTCACTTGTTGAAAGCTAGTATTGAATGGAGCTTGATTCAACGTTTAGGAATTGAATTATCAAAATCCTTAAAATATTGACAACCGAGTGAAATGGGGATTTTTGTCGTATTTATTACATAATGATTCCACTCAAACAACCTGTTGTCGGGACTGGCAGAACTGTTTTCCAATTGTGATGGGACTTAATTCCACGCCCCTCGTTTCAATAAATTCAATTGAGAATCCCCCTTCTTGTGTTCAATGGGAAATAACTCTTGTAAAGCTGACTGACCTTGTCATACTGACAAACTACAACATTGTCTGTATCAAATAATTCATTTGGATCTTCTTCACTAATATCATCAGCTGAATTCAACGGTTCCTGAAAACCACCATCAACATTATGATTAAAATACATTCAGTACAACTCCTGCATAAATATCATTTCTTAATTTGAGGCTCACTCTCCATATACAAAGAAGCTGCAGTGACTCAGTGAGTAAGAAGTTGGCTCACTATCCTTGAGGTCCAATGTACGATCCCAGCATTAGCTACGAAGGTCCATTCGGACCTACCAGCGTGGTTTATCCATATCAACCGTGTAGACGGGAATGTCTGGTAAGGAAACCATATAGTTGTTTGGATGGGACAGAAAATCAAGGTCCTGTGTACACGTAAAAGAACCTTTGACAGTTGGAATTTGAAATAAGAGATGGTCATAATGCTACTGTCTGGGCAAAATGTCCCTCATACTTAGCACACTGTATTTAAGATCCAGTGATAGCAATGATGTACCGATAACAGAATTAGACCACACGTTTAAGTGAAAAAGGATTGGACATGTACTGTAGTATGATCTTACTTCTTCTTCGCCTTGTGCTTCTTCATCATTTTCATTTTCATTCTCGTTATCATCATCATCATCATTATCAAAATCATCATCATCAGATGAACTTGTGTCACCTGTACCATCTAGCTGTATAACAGGATTCTACAGAAAACATGATAACTACATATATATTATCATTTACTTAATGTTTAATTCTTCTACTCTCTCTTCAACAAAATTAATATTACAATAATATGATTGATATCCTATTTAATTTTTTGAATCCTGACAGTGTGAATCCTGTCATTTCTAATCAAATTAATGTTTAATAATAACAATTAACATGTATTTATAAATGGTTTTAGGATAAAGCATGAGGTACAGTGTATTCTATAAAGCCATACATAAGAATATAGGAACTGCATTTAAACAAGCAGATTATCTGGAGTACCTGTTGGAAGACAAACTTCAATCAATCTAGAATCAAAGAGTTTAAGCATATTTTCGAAAATATTTCAAGTGAAAGGATAAACAAACTTTAAAAAAAGCTAAACAGCTTCATAAAAAATCTTTAATTGTGATATAAATTCTTTTATTACATAAAATCTTGTATAATGTATTGGCAATTTGTGTCTTTTCCATATAATTAGGACATCATTAAAGCTTCAATGTGTTTGTCTAAAAAGAGTGGTCAATGTTAAATGTTAGAAATAAGAGAAAAATAGGGAAATCTATCAGAGAAAATGATAATAAAGTAAACAATTATAAAGTCAACAATCATGCTACTAAATATACAATATAAAAATTAAATTATAATAATAATAAAAAAAAAAAGTATTGGTGGCTTATATCACTAATAACCCAATACCGGATCCAATATTCTCCACACACATTTTTTTCATAATAAAGATAATTCAATAATAATAAATAAAAATACAAGCATAAACCTCCATTCAACCATTACCATTCTCTAATAATTATTTCACTGCTTTGAGGTACTTATCGCTTCAATTATTTTAAAGAAAAGTACACAAAGGGATTATTTTAAACAGAAAACACTTCGGTGAATATGACTACCCACTTGCATGCATTATCATACTAATCCCAAAAATAATAATGATAAATTAACAAGAATAAAAAGTGTAGATACAATTACTTGTAAGCATATACCTACGATTTGTGAACGAATATGTAGAAACCTACGATTCGTGAATGAATATATAGAAACCTAGCGTAGACCCATTCTCTCCCCCCCACCCTTACAGGACCTTCTCTTCTTACACTGCACAGCAGCCCTGAGGCCATAAAATAACTTTTGTTAAAGAGTTAAATTTATACTGTTGTTTTATTTTAAACTTGACCATTTTGTAACAATTTGTTCCAAGTTAATTGGGATAGTTATTGCCTAAATTATTTCAAAGAAAGTATGCACAGGATTATTTAATATGGAAAATACTTTGTTGAATAAAGTAGAATTTGTTTTGGGTATCATAATCCTGTAGTTTGGTGTAATTGAAGTATTTGTCTCACCATGAATATGAATAATACTTCTTTCCATGTTATTTTAAAATCCTCAATCTAAATAATCTAACAGCTCCAAATTTCATGGATTGTAAATTTGACATATAAGAATTTAACTGTTATCTGTTTGTACCTCTTTTATGATATTCACACACATTGACATACAGTCGAATTATTGTTCAATTACCAATCATCAAAATTTAACAAACTTTAAACTGAGGTTTCTGGTTTCAGAAAAATTGTTTTCACTAATTCAATGTATTTAAATGATAATTATCCTTTTATTAACTCCAAGACATCAATAAAATACCAGCAATAAATCCCCCCCCCCCCCAATTTATAAGAAAAACTACGGAGAATAATAATACTAAACATAAGAAAAACAACTACTTACAGTGTTACGAGGGCGAGGTTGCATGCCATACATTTGTTGTGAGACGGAAGTATTTGGCTGAAGATGTGCATGTTGAGCATGGGGCACATGTTGCAAGGATGGCATAACATGTTGCTGGGATGGGTGGGGTTGATGATGGGGATAGGAGTGGTTCATTGAATGTGGAAGGGGTTGATGTTGTGTATGAGGAGGTCGATATTGATGAGTTGGGGGAGCGTGCTGATGTACGAGTGGAGGGGGATGTTGAGGGTGTTGAGAGGAAGGAGGATGTTGTTGATGGTGAGAAGGAGGAGGGCGTTGATGCTGAGTTTGAGACATGGATGTATTTTGACCATGTTCAGATACATGATGTTGGGATACATGAGGGTTTTGGTGGGGATGAGCCATTCTTTCGTTCTAGCAATAAAAACAAAAAAATAATACAACACAAAATTAACATAACTCAGAATAGAATGTATCAATTTAGTATTGGACAATATTTAAATACAATCTGTAGAATCATTATTAAGTTTTTGGTTACATAATTACTAATATTGTAAAACTATTCCCTTTTCATTAAATAGCTCCCTCTATAAACAATGACAAGTGTCCTACAGAATGAAGTAACATAGGCTATCTTGTTTTAGAACAACTGAGGACACATCATTTATTTGAAATTCACGATTTTTGATAATTCGTAATTAAATTTTGCCAGAAATCTTCACTGTTAGCAGTGAGGATATATTGCCCAATACTAAATAAGATATGTTTATGTCTATATGGTTTGTTTACAACCAGGCATATATATCTATATATGTATACGTCAACCATACAACTCACATTTCAATAATGTTGTCATGTTATTTGAAGATAATTAATATATGACCACAATCATGAATTTGTATATTTCATTTGTTTATCAAGAAACTGATTACAAGATAATTTCCAATTAGTATTTTCAGAATTGTAGATATTTATTTATAATAATTCCTACTTGCTTGGCAATCTTGTCATGTTAACTTTTTACACAAGATGCCTTCTTTCCAAATAGCTTTGTTCTGACAAGTATTTTAATTTTAAATCTGAAATTTTCACAGACTGAAAGGTAGCAATTGAACTGAACCGATTTCAGCCTTGATTTCCCAATTTGACCTTTTAAATGTAATATAATACAACAACATTTGTTATCATTTGAATTGAGTTGTAAGGTATAAACATAACCCCATATAGGCTTTATCATTTACTAGAGCCTATAGAAATATTACATAAACACATATATAGACATTAACATATATATATATACTACAACAAAACTAGAGATCTTTGTTACAATTAATTATTATCACTGATAGAAGATTACTTTAACATCTATTAATATAGAGAGCATTTTATTAGGTAGGCATGCAACTTAACTGCAAGTATGTGCTTAGGTTATATAGTAAAGCAATGTGTGCTAGACTTTGTTGAAGTCAACTAAAAATAAAGGTGAAGACAACTGCACTAAAGAAGACATGATGTGTGTTAGTCATAACAATACTTACTTGACTAGTTGGATTTGATGATACTGTACGCATGCCATGCAACTGTTGTGGTTGAACCATATTCTAATATAAACAACATACTATTAGAAAACTATACAAATTAGGCCATATATAAAAACGATATTCTGGTTCTAACAACTTATATGAGGAACCGATCTTTTATGAGCATCCTACATGTTGTAAAATGATACTCTTTGAGGATGGGCATCATACATATTGGTATCTATTCTAGTGAATTCCTATCAACACCATGTATAAAGATAAATGTTAATCTATGAAATGTCATGTTTATGAGAAGTCATTCAGACTAATAGTGATCCTTTGACAAAAAAAAACACTTTAGAAAGATTGAACAAGAACCAGGATATTTTTCTTTATATAGCCTGGAAGAAATTACAACATTTATCTATAACAGGAAAAAATCACATTCAGATGGTAAGCATTTGTACAGTATAGGGCTGTGTCGATACAGTTCATTTTCGATACGATACGTATTGGCGATACGGCAAACCGATATGCGATACGTATCGCGATATGGTGACGTCATAAATTATGCCAAAAATAATGCCAAAAATAATCCCAAACTACATTCTGTTTCAAGACTTTGTTTGTGATGGGTAAGCATCGGGCCATCAGGCTTCCAAATCAATTTTAAAACGAAACGGCATTTGAGGTACCGTAGGAAATGGGTTAATTATTTATATGCTCCATTCCCTTTAAAACTAGACTTCAACAAAAATAATTCTTGGTAATTTTTTTATGGAGAATGTCGTATTTTAATGTACGTGTTGACCACAAAAATAACAACAGGTACACCTTTTGAATATTGTCCATATCTAATTCACATAACATGTTGAAATTACGTCAGTAATATTCCAGAATAATCCATAAAAATTACCGTCTTCGTTTATTCGATGATCTAAAATATTAGCATTTTTCTACTACTGTCAATATCAAAAAATACTGTAGCCAAAATAAGCTGATACGGCACCATAGCATTTCTACACAATTTGTAGCTTAAATCTATAACGTAACTAGTCACGTAACTTGCAAAAGTGTTTTATTCATTCGCCAATGATGATAGACACACGACACAATTGTCACGTGACAACCATACTTGAAATTACTTTCAAAAATAAAAATTCCGTACGATTATGATATAGCCTTCGATAAAAACGACAATATTTATTAAATTAAACTTATGTCAGAATGTGTATAAAATAAAAAAAAGTCACGGAAAGCGCTATTTAGAACTGGTTTATTGACCTAATTTGCAACCCATGTCACGTGTCATTGGAATTCAGCATTGGAGATGCCATCGGGAAAATATATTATAAAATGATTGTTTCTCGGTGTATTCGGTGTTCTATCAGGCGATTATATTCATTGAAGATTTAAATTTACCTAACAACTGGTCAGTGAATCCATCAATGTATGATCCAGTTATTATAATATTTAGCGGTACATGGAATTCATAGGGGAGTTGAAGACATTCGATTGACAAACCATCATGCCGAGATCGTTTTCTTTCGCCACGTGGGTTTCAATTCATGGTCTTTCTGAACTGAAGAATTTTTTCAACGATACGACGATATTACATATCGATATAAATATCGCTGGAACGTATCGATACATATCGGTGTATCGATATATCGACACAGCCCTAGTACAGTAATGAGACAAAATACAGTTCTGCTCTTTGGATGATTTTAATATCTATGTACATAAATCTATTTTCCTCATTTAGAGATATTAAAACAAACCGTTTTAAAAAAATTGCACTTACAATTTATTTCAAATCTATTAAAACAAACCGTTTTAAAAAAATTGCACTTACAATTTATTTCAAATCTAAACAATAAAATATCTGTGCTCAGTTATTACTCACTTGCTTCACTTGGCATCACAGGAAAACTTGATGATATAGGTATCATTTATAAATTTTATAACTTTTATTAATCCATACGAACATCCATTCATTCTCCTGACACATTCACTACATGCATATGGTTTTGGAAAGTTGTCGGAACCAAACAGAATAGAGACCCAATCAGGGAAGAACACAATGATTGATAGGATTACTTACTGGATTAACTGTTCTAATAGCTGTAGCTTGTCGTATCTGTTGCATGGTAATACCTTGTGGTAACTGACCTGGTATATGTGGAATGGTAATAGTAGTACCTGGTGCCTGACCTCGCTGTTGTTGGGCCAATTGAGGAACAGCAATTAACTGACCATTGGCTGCAAACAAAAGAGATACATAATCTGTTGAGTCATTGTAAACTGTGGGGAGGGGGGGGGGTACATTACAAGTCTCATCAGGTTTACTCCTACTTCTGAAGACCTCTACAATAAAATTAAACCATATGTTAGTCCAGAAATGACCTAGTTTATGTCGAGTGGACATTAAACCTCATTTCTTTCTCTCACTCCGTCATTAAGTTTATATATTAGTGAATACACAGAATAACGAAAAGGAACTCCAGCTGTTGCATATTTTCCTATTTTATTTCTAATTCAGTATTAAGGTCTCTGCTCATCATTTACATTTATTGAACAATATCTAATGTTTCACACTTGATATCATTCTGAATATACCACCTCTCTATTCCACTTAAAAGTCTGTTTGTACTACAGTTGAGATTTTGAATTATGCTAAAATGCACTCAATTTGATGATAATTCAACAATCATTAATCAGCATTTAGACTAAGAATGTCTTGGTAATTTAACTGTCTTATAAATCCTACAATAATAATAAAATATCTTTAAAAGTTAGTATGAAATTTTGAAATGAATATCCTTAGAAGACTTCTTACCTAATGTGATAGCAGGCCCATTGATGGAGCCTGCATTTAATGCTGCCATCTGCTGGTGAAATATGCCACGGGGTAAAGCCATTGTTGCCGTCGCTGCTGCACCTGACTGGAATACAAAATGGAGATCTTATTACTCACAATGTACAAAAGTGGTACTTACCCTTTTTTTTCTCCAACATCTTATTGCCAGGCAACAAAACATTAGCCCACAAACATTAGCCCACATTTTTATTCTTTGGTATGGAACAGGAGCACATACAAGACAGTAACAAGCCAACAGTGAGGCTGATGTCCCCCGCCGAAATCCCAAAATAAATAGATGACACATATTATTTAATCGCACATTTATTTTTTTCAAACATACAGAGCTTTCAAACTGTACACGAAGTGTCATCCAAAAGTGTTTTATAAAGAAAAATGCTAAAACCGACGAGAAAAATGAAAATGTACCCTAGTTAGGGGGACCCTAAAGGCAGACAAAAGGGGCCCCACGCTTGACAAAAGGGCCCCCCTGGCCAAGGGAAAGGGCCCTCGTGTCCGAGTCAATCGTTTCTATACATTGTTACTGTCGAATCCATTACTGAATGAGAATGCAGTCATTCACATTGTATTGGCATAAAAATCATCAATCAAGATGAACCTAAGTTATCTTGTCCCAAAGTATCAACCAATCAAATTGCTTATCTCTGCCTACCCTAAGAAGAAAATGCTCATCTTCGAACTAAATCAAGGCATTAACCTAATAAGCATACACACCAATTTTGAACATTTTAACTCAATTCGAAGGAGAGTTATTGTGTTCCAAAGTCTCGGGAAAACAAATTGATTATCGCTCTGCTTACCCTGAGCAGAAAATGCTCATTATCGATCTTAGTCAAGGCATTACTGTAATGAAACTATACACCAAGTTTCATCACTCTCACTTAATTAGAACTAAAGTTATCGTGTCCCAAAGCATCAACCAATCAAATTGCTTATCTCTGCTTACCCTAAGCGGAAAATGCTCACCTTCGAACTCCATCAAGGCATTGACCTAATAAGCATATACACCAAGTTTGAACATTTTAACTCAATTAGAAGGAGAGTTATTGTGTTCCGAAGTCTCTACCAATCAAATTGCGTATCGCTCTGCTTACCCTGAGCAGAAAATGCTCATTATCAAATTTAGTCAAGGTATTACTGTAATGAAACTATACACCAAGTTTCATCACTCTCACTTAATTAGAAGTAAAGTTATCGTGTCCCAAAGCATCAACCAATCAAATTGCTTATCTCTGCTTACCCTAAGCGGAAAATGCTCATCTTCGAACTCCATCAAGGCATTGACCTAATAAGCATATACACCAAGTTTGAACATTTTAACTCAATGAGAAGGAGAGTTATTGTGTTCCAAAGTTTCGTCCAATCAAATTGCGTATCGCTCTGCTTACCCTGAACAGAAAATGCTCATTATCGAACTTAGTCAAGGTATTACTGTAATGAAACTATACACCAAGTTTCATCAATCTCACTTGATTAGAACTAAAGTTATCGTGTCCCAAAGCATCAACCAATCAAATTGCTTATCTCTGCTTATCCTAACGGAAAATGCTCATCTTCGAACTCCATCAAGGCATTGACCTAATAAACACATACACCAAGTTTGAACATTCTAGCTCAATTAGGAAGAGAGTTATTGTGTCCCAAAAAGTGTGACGGACAGACGGACAGACAGACAGACAGACGGACGAACCTATTTTAATAGTCCCCCAACTTTCTTCGAAAGACAGGGGACAAAAACAGATCAAGAGGGAGGGAGGGAAATGGGGTTTAACGTCCACTCGACACAAACTAGGTCATTTCGGGACTAACATATGGTTTTCAATTTTATTTCAATAATTCGCTTGCGTGTAGGGGTCTTTAGCAGTGGGAGGAAACCGGAGTGCCCGGAGGAAACCCACAAGGTTGAGAAGGCGCCCCTATCTCCATGCCACATACGCTCACACCAGGGCTCGAACCACAGCCGCAAGCCAGAGGTAACCGGCCAGCTAGAGGTCGAGGCGCGGTACTCTAGACCACTAGGCCATCCCAACCACCCCAAACCAGATCAAGAGTAACAGCCCCTATTTCTATTAGGTCTTAACTTATCTGGCTATTAAATACATTATTCTGACTGTCTGTAATTGGTTTGCATTATCGGTTTCAATGTAGGTGTATAAAAAATAAAATAAGTAACTTACTAGTTCTGGACCCGATCTATTTATTTGTACAGGTAAACCAGAGAAGGTCTGTTGAACTTGTCCTTGTGTTAATACTGGATTATAAAAAGTAAGATCAAAATATAATACAATCAGATATAGCATTAATTTTTAAAAACAACCAAGACAACCAAACATTTAGATGATTGAATTTGAAAGCAAACTAATGGTATACCATTTGTGGAACTTAGGCTGGGTTGTCTATTGTAACTAACCAGTTACTTAACACAGATTGTACTTATTCTATTCTATTTGAGAAAGACAACTCTAATTCAATGTTTGCTTAAAAATAATACAATATATTTTGGATTTAGACAGCACAAGCTTTCCAGTAAATTGTTCAACAGTTCTAGTCAAATATTTGCTTTAACATTAAGAGTTCAAGGTTTCTGATCTCTTGATATCTAGGATCCACAAAACTGCTATACATTTTTAAAATACAGAATTTAAATCTCCATATATATTTGGTTCTTGATTTGGATGACAGTCAACAGTTGTTGAGCAGATCTATATAAGTGCCACATTAAGATTGTGGACTGCTCTGAACACACAAGTTTTCTGGCTAACCTGTAACACCATGAAAACTTACCCTGTTGTTGATTTTGAAAGACTAGTTGCGGCGTACCACCAGCTAACATTAATTCAGATTCATTTTGAGCTGGCTCTAGAGCTTTTGATGCTGTTAATTTTGATTCCCATAGCTACAATAAATATGAATTATGGTAAAAAGAGTTTTATGTACACATCTCTCAAAAGTATTTAACGATATGCTGATACAGCTAAGAAAATACATGAAGCTATCATCTATGCACGTGGCAGTTTGGGGTGGTTAGAGCCAGGAGCCCTAGTTTAGGTGGTTTTTGCAGTCTTAGTGCTAATGGTATAATGTTGATTTTAATCATAAGACCAATAATAAATATGAAATAAAATAATTAATTTAGTTTTATGGCAACTGTTTTGTTGCAAAACAAGGTCCGGATTGACAAGGGCAGCGATTTACTCTTTCAACTATAATTGTATTAACCTTTCAGAATTAATACAGCCATCCTTAGCACTAGTTTTATTATGAAAACTAAAAGTATTCAAGGTAAATCAATTATAAGCATTAGGATATTAAAATCACAAACAATTTACCTGTTTTAATTCCTGCAAAACTTGCTCATCTACTCCTTCATCTAAAAAAGCTTCTTTTACATTATTTATAACATCTTCTACCACCATTTTATATAACTTACTCTAAAAATATACAAAAAAAAAACATCCATCAGTATCGATTAAAGAGTGTTTCCTAGCCCAGGAAAATATTGGGTGTCTGCAAAATCAAAAGGTGGAGTAAGTAGATTTTGCAATGTTGTTTCCCCCTGTGGTGGTAGGTCGTAGCGATATTGTCTGGGTACAATTTCCCTCATGTTGCAGACTGACTGGCATATGCACGCCTTCATTAGCCCTGTTGGTGCAGACAAGAATGGTGTTAATACTGTTAAAACCACATTTAATTTCAGTGAAAAGAAGGTAGCCAGATAAAATTCATTTATGAAATTCTTGGTATTCAACCAGTGAATTTATGTAGTTGATATCAGCATCTCAAAAATAGGTTGCCAGGCAACGAAACATACGCCCACCAGCAGCCAAATCGTCCGGGCAGTCAACAAGTGTTGTCGCATATTAAGGAATTATCAGAAAATCATTAGAATTTGTTTGGTTTTTATAATCAAACGTTTTTTTTTTCAAATCAGATAATAATTGTGACCTCCAGAGGCACCACAATCAGGGGACATAATTCAGGAAGTAATGACCCGATGGGCGCAAATATCGAAAGGAACCAAGATCTTTGGGTTATAAACATACATGTCAAGTCCATCAAAATTGGTTCAAAATTGTGACCTCTATAAGGTCCACAACCTTGATATACATGTATAACATATTTTCACACTATTCGCGTACAAACGACGGCCATTTTGTCCGTCAATTTTGGTCTGATTTTCACGAAATTCGAACTCAACCTTCATAACCATGGAACGGTGATATAATCAAACGTTTTTTTAAATCGGATAACAATTTTGACCTCCAGAGGGACCACAAGCTAAAAAGGGTGATTTTTCGGACAATCAGGGGCCATAATTCAGGAAGTTACGATCCGATTGGTGCAAATATCGAAAGGAACCAAGATCTTTGGGTTATAACCATGCATTTCAAGTTTCATCCAAATCGGTTCAAAATTGTGACCTCTACACTGTTCACAAGCTAAAAAACGTGATTTTTCGTACAATCAGGGGCCATAACCCATGAAGTTACAGTCCGATACATGCCAATATCGAAAGGAACCGAGATCTTAGGGTGATAAACCTATGTTTTAAGTTTCATTGAAATCGGATAAAAATTGTGACCTGTAGACTGTTCACAAACAATTGTGGACGGACGAACAGGGGCGTATAAAAATGTGAATGCTGCATGACCAACAATTTCCGGATAAACAAGGGACAAACATCAGTTGCAGCAAATCTAGGACAAATTGGAATTGAGATTGTTATGTTACCATTTGAGGCAAGCTACCTTACCAAGGCCATGTTGCAGGAACGATTTAATTTTACATAACAATTTAAGACTCATGGTTATTGAGATAGAACCTAACATCAAACAACTTGTAGTTCAGTTACAGCTCAGGGTAGTCACTGAATGGAGTAGGAGTTTGAATAGGGGACAAGCAGGAATGTAGAATATGTATTGTTTCATTCAAATTTCCTTTATAATTATAATGTGACTTTTCAGATTTAACTATAAATATATTTAAGTACTGTATCAGATAACTAACCATAAGGCACTAAAATATGTACAAACAATTTTCAAAAGAGAGAGAGAGATGTGGTTTAATGTCCACTCGACACAAACAAGGTCATTTCGGGACTAACGCATGATTCAATTTTTTTTCAATAATTAGCTTGCGCATAGGGGTATTTAACAGTGGGAGGAAACCATAGGACCCTGAGAAAACTCACGAGGTTGGACAGACGACCCTACTCCTTGTCACGTACAACCAGCGATTCAAAACCACACCAGTTGACTCAATGACAAGACGTTTTTTATGCAGCGCGCATGCTAACCATTCAGCCATCCAACCCCCTTCAATATATATACTGAGCGCCATAGAAAACGCATCACTTAGTTTTTCGTATAACAAAATGTTTTTTCTTCTTAAATTTGTGGTAGAACTATAGTATAGAAAGAATCAAATTCAACTCTCACAATATTTCCCTCAAATGACATTCAGAGACTTTAACTGTTTGGTGTGCTAAAGAATTAATTGCTTTTTTCAACACATTATAACTAAGCGAGAGAAGAGTTGTAGGCTACTGCATACTGCCGTAGTACTGGATCCAACAGCACTTTTATATTAATTTATAAGAAGAATAAAATTATTTTATAAATCTGACATGATAAAGCTTTTTTTATTTCTGTTAACGGTAGATATCAATCCTGAATGATCAAGACCATCTCCCTAATAATTTTAGGCCCATCTAAAAAAAAAATATAATAACATATTCAGATCTAATTGATCTGTATCTTTAGCAAAAATGAAATGAAATGGGGTTGAACGTCCTACTTTCTGCACCTAACCTGGGCTAATGAAGACGGGCATACGCAATACAGTGTGCATTGAAGGAAATTTTGCCCGGGCAGCAGCACAAAGGCCTACACTTATATCGAATTCCAACTGCCAAGGGATCTTTTACATGCACGCCAATGTGTACACGGCACCGCAGTTGTTCATCCCATCTAAACGACTAGACAGCTGTCCTTGTCAGGCCCTCCATCCTGCATCATTGAAACCACGCCAGAAAATCTGGATAAACTTTCTCGGATTGAACACCTGACCTTCAAGCTAGCGACCGGCATATTACCTACCCACTTAGCTACGTGATCCCCAGTATCTTTAGCCTATTCTGTGTGGACATATTTACTTGTCCTGGGCTTTCTCAAAATCCAGACTAAACCTTACAATTTACAACTCTTAGCTCATGGGTCAGTCGAGCAGACCTAGCACTAGACCTTCTAACTTGAGTAGATACTAGATTAGTACTATTGTAAACAGTAATGTAGTAGTAGTGGAATTTATAATTATTGAATTTATCTTACAATACGTATTGGCTGAAAAATTCAATACCGAAACAAAGTAAACGATTCGATGTGAAGAGGAAAACCAACGGAAGAGAAATAAAACCTGTTCGTTAATACGTAGTTATCCCCAAGAACGACTAACTATGCAAAGAAAGAGGCCATTTCATTTCAGCTGGCGAAGCAGCCTGGCCTTACAAAAATGTTTAACGTCAAGGCTAATCCAATTACAAATTTTGGTGAAATATAGAATATGGAATTCTTTGACCTGACCAACTCACCGTGGAACTGGCAGTAGCCATTATGCTTAAACAGTTGACCAATTCCACTGTAAAACGACAATGACTTTAGTGAACTGTGGACTTCGCAGAAGCCACCGAAATCTGCCACTGCTCGCTTTTATACACTGTAATAAACCCCTGAACGGCATAGGGGGATCGACCAATTGCTTCAATTGGCTAAATCGCGAGATAATGAGAAATCTCGCGAGAAACACCGTTACAAAGCGCGACCAAAACAAAGCCACGTGATAAAGCCTAATCATGGACACTTAGATAGATATCCTATCTATGCATGGACATACGGTCCATGCCAAATCTACTGAAAGTACATTGAAACATTGGTTGCACACAATTTGTCATGTACGTACATGTATATAAGGCAATTACATTCATGTTGTAAAACCGTGAAAAATGCGCTTACTTGAGGCATTCAGTGTTGCAATGGAACTTAATTTTAATTTCGGGTTCCAGTTCCAGTACTGCCAGTAGCCAGGCGCTAAATTATTATGGATAGTTTCATTCTTTTCTGTATCATTTTTGTAGACACTTTGGTCTAGAATGAAAGACGAGTGTTTGAATTTACATTTTCTGCCAGAGTTTGGTCAACGGTCTGTATTTTGATAAGGGATCTGGTGATTGAATAGAAGTAAAATTTAAATTAAGATATGAATTAGGGAAATCACGCTCAAAAATGGTATCGGAGCCCATGGATTCCTTAGCGAAATACCCAAAGAGCCAACCCCTTCAATATTTTTAACAGATGATTGTCACATATTGGACTCTATGTATTTAGATCATGCTCCGAGGAATCACTTTTTATTGAACGTTGGAGTCAATGGTAAGATAATTAGTAGTCTGGATCCACAACTGTCAACGCAAAAAGAGAGTTGCCTCCCGTCGTCCCTTACAGATTCAGAAAATTACAAGTTTTGATTTTAATTTCCAAGTTAACACCAAATCCTGTATATTTTAGAAAAAAAATACTAAAAATGTTAAACACCTAAACCAGCAGATCTAATCCACAGGGGTAAGGAAAAAAACAGATAAATATGTCAATGAAAAGATCTTGGTTGGGTACGATTTTGGTGCATGTTAGTTAGACCTTAGCGTCTTGACTTGTGGTGGTCCCTGCCTTTTACAGTTCGTGGACAGTTTGTCAGACTTATTATAAACTTAGACCATATACAGCCCTGTATATTGTAATATCACAATGTGATCCTATATCAATATTAATATTGACGTCAAACGGGATGTTGGATTTCTCTCTTTAAAATCCCAATGCATAGAACGGGAGCCCAGGGGTTGACCTAGCTGAAAAGTGTACCAATTTTCTTGTATATTTTATCGATGCTTGTATGTCTGGTATCATCAAAATGGTTTCTGGCGTTGGGTGTGGTATTCCAAGACCCAAAATGCGATACCCCTCAACTTGTCTAGATTAGCTCAAAAGTGTACTGTATGAAATTCGCACAGCAATGTACCATACATCTTCGGGTATCAAAAAACTCTCTGACAGACATTTCTAGTGGTGAGGTACCCCTGACAGGGCAATGTAATTACCAGACATGTGTAGTTTTATGCCCCCGAAGATGTACGGTACACTGCTGTGTGAATTTCATGTGGTCAGAGGCGTTTTATAGCTGAGGCGCCAGCCTCCTCGCGAAAAAATCAAAGAAGTTGAAAAAATAAAACGGGAGAAAAATGCTAAAACCGATGAGAAAAATGAAAATGTACCCTAGTTAGGGAGGGCCCTAAAGGCAGACAAAAGGGCCCCACGTCTGACAAAAGGGCTCCTCTGGCCAAGGGGAAGGGCCCCCGAGCCCGAGTCAATCCACCACTGAATGAGAGTGCGGTCATTGCAATTGCTTGAAAATCATTAATCAAGAAATCACTTTTCTGAAAACCTACTAATAAGCTATTCAGGAAAGAGATAGCTAGGCCGCCCAGTGTGATCAGGCTTGGCGGTGCGATCATTTCTTTGCTGTATAAATTTCCGGAGTTATGCGTGCTGCTTGCACAATAGGCCTACTGCACCATATTCCATTAATTATTATTTGATTGAGCTCCCGATACGTACAAGTGATTTGTTTCGCATTCAGGCTTCAGACGAGTATTGAATTAGGCCCCGGCCCCCAGATTAAACCGGCCTCGAAGGGCCTGGAGGATATGTCAGAATGCACCAAAATGATTTCTATTTTGCAAAATTTCTCGAACTCCGCCCCCCCCCCCCCCCAAGAGAGGGCCCTCAACATAGTATAGCCTCCGCCATTTTTAAACCTTAAAACGCCCCTGCATGTGGTACACTTTTGAGCTAATCTAGACTAGTTGGTGGGCATATTATTTTGAACACCACACCCACCACCAGAAACCCAGCAGACTTACATTTTGATGATACTAGATATACATGCATTGATACCATAATGGAAAATATTGGTACACTTTTCAGCTAGGTTACTCCCCTGGGCTCCTGCTCTAGTACCTATAACGTAATTTAGAGACGATGATGGCATTATGCATTGTCAACTGTCAGATTTTCTTAACGAGAGCCTGACAAACCCCCTCCTGCAATCTAAATTCCTTGCGCGTCATACAGAATCAGCAGTCAACATGCAACTGAATTACTATCAATAGCAGACGTTTGACAGAAAGGGAGAGAACTCCCCGTTACCGTTAATGGACTTCCAAAATTCGGTATGTTCCCTTGTCCATTATGTTTTCTGCATTTTGCTTTAAATCAAAATTTAACCAATACCATATTCTTTGCCGCATATGACGGCATTGGCTGTTTTCGTCGTTATTAAATTTTATGTCAACTTCACAATTTTCATCTGGTCCCAAATCGAGTTAATACAGACATTTTGCTTGGAACCACTCGGCATCGTATTCTAAACAAAATTTTGGGGTCTGGTTTTGTGCCCATTTCAATATACCACCAGCAAAAGAAATATCATCATCAATTAAAACCCAGGAAATCGGTACAAGACGCATTGACCATATAGTATAAAGTATATTTTAATATATGGATAGTACTTAATTTCGAAACAGTTATGCCATGCAAAATACGCGAAGAGTCTGAATTGAATGGCAGTCTTTGGCGTCTTGTTATTCCAATATGACCGACAGTATTCTCCTACGTAGGATATGTTTATAAGCCATCGAGTCGCTTCATACAATTGGCTCTCGAAAGCATCCCGACACGCGATTCGTGTGCTAATTTTAAAATTGGATATCCATGTAAGACGACCAACTCTTCACGGTATTAAAGATAACATCAATGTAGATTTAAACGGACCAATAAGACGTGTTCGCAATAGCACGTTTTGATGCTATTGAGTTGGCTCCTTTAAAACCCATTTCATTCTGCACAAAATAAAATGTAGCAATGAACGTCACTTTACTCGGTTACTATCATAACCATCCTTTCCCAAACTGTTCCATAATATGGATGACGTGAAAGCCTCCTTTCAACAGTGAAAGATTATGACCTTTCCAGTGGGTTTCCCTTTGTGAATGGTGCAGGACGGAGGGACTGACAAGCACAGTGACGAAATCGAGGTTCGATTTATACACTGACGTGCACGTAAAAGAGCCCTTGGCAGGTGGAAGTCGAATAAGAGTATAGGCTGTAGCGCCGCTGTCTGTGCAAAACTATCCTCATGGCACACTGTTGGGGAAAGACCGTCTTTATCCGAGTCGGTGCAGAAGACTAGGATAAGATAAACCGAATTTCAATATTAAAAATCATAAAACAGGTTTGGCGCAAGTAACCGACCCGGGTGCGATTACGCACATTTTATCCCTGCGCGTGCCAATTTGTTTTACCGTTTCAGTAACTACTTTAAAATGCTACATTTATGTGTTCTATCTTAATAATTTCAAATAGTTATAGAATTATGTCGTCAGCGAATAAAATGTTAATACAGGCGATTCATCGACGTTGGAAAGAATTGAACCTCCACCACCTGACAATGACACTGTCTATACTGTTATCTGATAGCTTAATGTAACGTACAAATTTGGTAGGGAAAATCTGTTCCTTATTCCGACCCTTGTCCACATAGGAATTTCAGTAGAAAACTCTATGTTTGGTAAAGCCGAGGAACGGGGAATTAAGAAAAACACGAGTTTTTTGTAAAACGTTTTATGTCGCAAGCTTTCTTTTATTGAAGGTTCGATTTCGTTCCTGGATTAATCTTTCCCTGGTGTAACGGGTATGAGGACGACGACTTTCTCAGACTACTATAGCTGAAAATACTTTACATCGAATAAGGAAAAAAATGTTAAAGATAGGCTGGCACTGCCAGGCAGGATACGCCCACATTTTCGAGAGATGGACAGAGAACAAGCAATACCGAAAGTGATTTTTCCTACATCTTTAAGTCCTGTATTTCATACTGTATTGGGAGCAGCCGTTTAGTTGGTCAGTTCCAGTCTGATATTAATGAAATTCGAAACCGACAATGATTATGGTGTGACGGTACACAACCTAGAAATGTGACTTTTCATCCAAATCGGATAAGAATTGTGACCTGTAGAGAGTCCACAACCATGATATACCATATTTTTACACTATTCGCGTACAAACGGCGACCAATTCGTCCGGCAATTTTGGTACGATTTTCACGAAATTAGAACTCAACCTTCCTCATCAAAATCGAATTAAAATTGTGACCTATACAGGGTCCACAACCATGATATATCATTTTTTTTAACAGTATTTGCGTACAAACGGCGGCCATTTTGTCTGTCAATTTTGGTCCGATTTTCCCGAAATTCAAACTCAACCTTCCTTACAGTGTAACGGTGATATAATCAAACGTTTTTTTAAATTGGATAATAATTGTGACCTCCAGAGGGACCACAAGCTAAAGAAAGGGGGATTTTGCGTATAACCAGGGGCCATAATTCAGGAAGTTACGATCCGATATGCGCAAATATCAAAAGGAACCAAGATCTTTGGGTTATAACCATGAATTTCAAGTTTCATCAAAATCGAATTAAAATTGTGACCTTTACAGGGTCCACAACCTTGATATACCATTTTTTAACAGTATTCGCGTACAAACGGCGGCCATTTTGTATGGCAATTTTGGTCTGATTTTCCCGAAATTCGAACTCAATCTTCCTTACAGTGTAACGGTAATATAATCAAAAGTTTTTTTAAATCGGATAATAATTGTGACCTCCAAGCTAAAAAAAAAGGCGATTTTGCGTATAATCAGGGGCCATAATTCAGGAAGTTACGATCCGATATGCGCAAATATCAAAAGGAAGCAAGATCTTTGGGTTATAACCATGAATTTCAAGTTTCATCAAAATCGAATCAAAATTGTGACCTCCACAGGGTCACAACCTTGATATACCATTTTTTAACAGTATTCGCGTACAAATGGCGGCCATTTTGTATGACAATTTTCGTCCGATTTTCCCGAAATTCGAACTCAGCCTTCCTTAGGGTGTAACGGTGATATAATCAAACGTTTTTTTAAATCGAATAATAATTGTGACCTCCAGAGGGACCACAAACTAAAAAGGGTGATTTTTCGGACAATCAGGGGCCATAATTCAGGAAATTACATTCCGATAGCCGCAAATATCGAAAGGAACCAAGATCTTTGGGTTACAAACATGCATGTCAAGTTTCATCAAAATCGGTTCAAAATTGTGACCTCTATAGGGTCCACAAGCTAAAAACGTGATTTTTCGTACAATCAGGGGCCATAATCTATGAAGTTTTGATCCGATACATGCCAATATCGAAAGCAGCCGAGATCTTTTGGGGATAAACCTATATTTCAAGTTTCGTCAAAATCGGATAAGAATTGTGACCTGTAGAGAGTCCACAAACAAATTGTGGACGGACGGACGTCCGGACGGACAGGGGCGACGACATAATACGTCCACATGAAAATGTGGGCGTATAAAAACATGACAGCAATGATTAAATAAATCCGTTAGAAACTGTAGTTTCTATCGCAATCAGGTTTTCGGCAAAGGAAATGGCGATATAGGGTGTGTGCGCCCATGAATCCAATGCTTCACACCAAATTAGAAAAGAAAATGTTAAAAACTGTGGCCCTATCGCATTCACAAAGTTTTCATAACTCTGAAACGGAACGTGGAACGCTGATTATCGATAGGGTTCAACCTTTATGTTTCAAACCAAATGAGTAGCCTATTAACTTAAAATAGCATTATGCAATAGCAAAATCTGCTTATTACAGGCCTTTCTTTAGGCCTGAGATGTTATCTAAATAATCAATTAGACATTAATTAACATATCCAGACCATAATAAACTCTTAAAGTCAACGCTAGCCTTCGATGTTGGCGGATTGAATTCCTTATATTATATGCCGCTTAATGGCCGTTGATAATTAAATCAATCAAGTGGATAGTCGAGACTATGCTGTTTATATTAATGATTTGAGTAATGATGACCGAGGCTATGTGAATATTTCAAACGCTTTTTTCTTGGCTAATAGTGGACCAATTTGATTGAAATTTTCAGCAAATTACCTTTACACTATGTAGTTTTTAACTATTATAGCGAGAACTGCCATCTCTTTAAATCTTATCTCCCATAATGTAACTTTAAGTTTTATCTGAATTGGACAAAATTGTGGGCCCCGAAAATAGTATAGGGCATAACTACCGGTGCGTACCATTATCGAAATCATCAAATCTTTTGATTCTGAACACATAAATGCGTTTTATCACTGAGGCGCTGGAGGCGCTAGCCTCCTCGCGAAAAAAATCAATTGGAAAAATAAAACGGGAGAAAAATGCTAAAACCATTGAGAAAAATGAAAATGTGCCCTAGTTAGAGAGGCCCTAAAGGCAGACAAAAGGGCCCCACTTCTGACAGAAGGGCCACTCTGACTAAGGGTAAGGGCCCCCGAGTCCGAGTCAATCGTTTTCTGTAATACGCAAAATAATTAAGATATGTTTACAGGATCATTTTGCTGTAAGAAAATCTAAGTGATGCGTTTTCTATGGCGCTCAGTATATAACTCTATGGTCCACAAACAAGAGACACGAGAGACGCCATAAAAATGTGTGCGAATAAAATCGCAACCAAGCTAAACATTACTTCGGGATATAAAAAACGCGAATTTTCGTACAATTAGGGAAAATGGAGCTACAAATTTAATTAGTCAAAATGTGAACATAGTTTCTTACCTTTAATTCAACCTCATCGAGTTTCATGAATTTCTATCTGACCGGGCGTTCACAGGCCTTCGTAAATTTGAACAGAAAAGACACGACCTGAGGTCGAAATACATGTATTCTTAATTTTGATAGGGTTTCTCCTGCCACACTCAACTAATTCGGTGAACATGTATATACTGAATATGCAGAAGGTGCATCCACGCATACAGCACGTGATTTGATGGCACCAATTTATCTATAAATAACACCCAATTATACCTTCGGTGGCTTGTCTACGATATCACCCTATAGATGGAACTGGACGTTAAAGCCTAGAAACGAACAAACGAACGAACGATTTTATTTTATAAAATAACTTCGAAAATGGTTTCAAGTAATCAATACAATGAAATAAATTGCACGTTGTTTTTCTAAAGGGGTGAGTGAAAGCCAATCAATCAACTGATTGGTTAATCCCTAATTAAGTCCGCCACACACGCCTTGGCTATTTCTTGATTATCTGTATAAATAAAACCAAGATCTGTGTATGTGTATATAAGGTCGGGTGTTCGATCCATGTAGGCCAATTGGCCAATAAGGTTCATTGAGATTTTCCAACGCAGTGTACTCTTGTCAGTGGTGCAGGACGGAGGGCCTCACAAGGGCAGCTGTCAAGTCGTTCGGATGGGAGGAAAACCGAAGCTCCGTGTGTATACAGTCTAATATAGGGGCCTACATTGGCATAGGACACGTAAAAGATCCCATGACCGCTGGAATTCGATGTAAGAATAGGCCATAGTGCCGCTGCCCGCGCAAAATTTCCCTCGCAGAACACTTCATGGTGTAGGCCTATAAGTAGTATAAGCCCGTTATTAATATTAGTCCAGTCGGAGCAAACAGTAAACGTTATTTCATGTTTAAAATAAACCAAGTTCGCATGTATTCTACGTGACGTCACATTGGCGACGATATAGCGAGAAGTTTACATAAGAAATATAATGAAATGGGATTGAACGTCCTACTCATAGATACGTCTTCTGTTTAGGCCTACATAAGACGTAGTCCTAACGTAAACAGGTCCGGGCAGAATGGCGCCTCTTACTAATTCGCATACTATTTATGTACGGTTCCCATTAACAATAAATAATAAATAAAATTGATGTTTTGGGTTTTTTTTATCTAGGTAAGGCTAAAGTAGGCCATACTTCCCTTTAAATATCCCATAATTGGCCCATAATTATTTTTCTATTGGGCCAACTCTAGGCCTAGGGCCTACTTTAAAAAAAACAAAAAAACCCTAATAAATCTAATTTACCGAAGGGAAAAACTTAAAATTAACTCGCACTGATGTCATCCCTTTCAGTGATTATAGCAAATATTCACTATTGATTAATAGTTTGGGGTGGTCATGTTCCTCAAAGCAACGTCCGCTTGTTTTACAACGCTTGATAAAATGTCCTACTCCTACGTAGTGAAGGCGAGATCAAATGGGGGCGGTGGGTTCATCCACTCATTGATTGAGTGAGATCACGGTGAACCCATTATAAGTCACAAATCCTTGCCCTTTTTACTGATTATTCAGCAGTCTTGTCAACGGGGCAAAATGGTACCACTGAATAATGAAATATAAAAAATAAACATCTTCTCAATTCCGCTAGAAATCCCGTAAAACAACAAAATGTTCCATGTAAAATGCCCGGTCTGTTTCCATGTCAAATTTAAGATTCGGCGGGAAACCGTGAGAGGTCATGTGTAGCCCCCGTGCGTTAGTATATAAGCATTCAATATGGCGTCTGGATTAGACTTCAACCTCGAATGGGATTGACGTTTTTACGGTTTTATAGACAGTGTTCATGCCAAATTAATGATACAGGGAAGTTAATTAGAAATGAAAAGTGGCGAAACATATTCGAGAATTTTTGTTTGGAAAATAAATGTCGGTTTGTGGCGTTTATTCAATAATTTGTGAGACTCATGTGTGGTAATATTGTTTTGAGTCGGAATCTCCTCGTACACACATGCATAAGATACCGACCGGCTGAAAGAAGTTCAGCTTGATTTTATAGTAGATTTGAAACACAACTCGACAACTATACAAAGACCAATCATGGCTGATACAAGACGGCGTGTAAAATTGTATATGTTGAATGAAGATCGACAATGGGATGATCGCGGAACGGGTCATGTGTCATCAGCTTACGTTGAAAGATTGAAAGGAATGGCTTTATTAGTTAGATCGGAGACGGACGGTGAGTTGATAGCCATGTCATAATCGGCAGATAAAGGGCTAAGAAGTCGATAACAGTGTTTGATATTATTTTCTACAGAAAATACCACACACAAATGTGTAAAATTGTAAATGAACTAACAAATAATTATTTGTTAATTAAATTTAATAATAGTGCTCTAGAACTGACTTTGTAAAATACTGTGTCTGAATACATTGTGGAGTATTCACTGACACATATTCTCTAGGGTTTTCTTCTCTGCTAGTACTAATAATAATGATTTTTTTTTCTATGGGGTAGTAGTAGGCTAGTAGTAATTTCAATGCCCTATTTTGTGGGATCATTTCAAGCAAGTACTTCTGAAGATTGTTGATGATTGCTAATAATATAAAGCCTCATCCATTTGTTAGTTCTTTCCATTAATATGTGTATTGTAGTAGTTGTACACAGTACAATCAATTGATTTTCATACATATTTTTCTTTCACTAGAATAAACAGTGAGGTCATCAGAATTTATTCTATTTTTAGCTAGTCTACCACAGAGTTATACATACTGCTGCCGACTTTAGAACAACTCCACAAAGGAATGGAAATTTTTTTAGGAATTATTCAGAATGATTAAAATTTTATATTTATTAATTCTATGGCTGCATGTACATGTTACTACAGTACAGTAGAATTTGTTCTTTTTTTAGATAAAAAATGAATTTATGGTGGTAGTGGTTTAATGCCTTTCTCAGAGTCATATCAATTTAAGAATCTCACGAGTCAAAGCCATATTGGTTGCATTTGCAAATGGTATGACAGATTATGGAATCGTGTTGATATGACATCATCAATGTGCAACTGACTGCACCAAATTATCAGTTTATTTTTACTGACAAAGGCTGTATCTCATAATATTTTGTACATATTCAATAATAAATATTAATAAACAAAAATAGCAATATTAACAAATTGTTTTGATTTATTTTTCAGGCTCCATATTACTGGAATCCAAAATTCATCCAGACACAGCCTATCAAAAACAACAGGTGATGCATCTGTTTAGTTTAAATTCATTTTGTATGGTCTGACACCTTGGTTCATTTAATTTAAGCTTTTAACCAATAAAACTAAAAATGATATTTGATTGGTGTGAAGAATGGCTGTCTGTGCTCCCAGTGTATTTCACTCACTGTCATTAAACAATTTCGTCTATTAAAACGGATCAAGCATCACTGTTTATCAAATTCATTCTCAGTATATTCACTTGCCATCAGCAATAATAACAGAGCACTCAGAAAACATATTTTTTTACAAACCATGATCTGCCCACATATTATTTTTAATAATCTAGAAAGCACATGTATATAATTATTAATTCTTAAAACAAATCTTTGCATTGACTTGAGTTAAAATTGCTCTATGGTACTATATATTATTATATGTCATATGTACATCAGTGCATGAATCATGACTTTCTTAAAGCTGCTAAACCTGCCTATTGCAGGTCTTCCTTTAAGTATTGGGTCACTATGCGTAACACGGTGGTTACACCCTTATCTGCAATGCCAGATCGTGGGCCTGACAAAAACAACTGTCTAGTCATTAGGATTGGACGGAAAACTGAGGCGTATAATAAACCTTGAATTATTAGAATTTGAAAAATAATAAGCTTGTATTTCAAAATTAATATGGTTCAAGACTGATTTATTACATATTTTTTTTCATTCAGCATAGATTTACTGCCCATGTTTTCAAGCTGTAAAATGAAGAAAACTAAATGTGCAGACAAATGTTTGTTATGAAAGATTAGACTACAGCTTTAAACTGTTGACTGCTGACGTAACACAATATGAATTCTAACATGGCTGTCTGCAGAACTAAATTTTAAGTGTAGACAGATTCATGTATGCCCTCTTTGCAAAATAACAGGCAATGTAATCAATCAAACTTGTTCTTTTTATCTTTATCTGTTGATATGGTATAAGATTTGATTGATAGAACTATACTGTTTGTAATTGGATGCATGTACATGTAGGTGTGTTTGAAGGGAATACATATAGATCATACATGTAGGTACATGTATTTGATTGATATTAAAAGTAATTTTGATGCATAGTTTTATGAGCATATGAATATGATAAGGTAAAATATGCAAGATTTATACATGTACATATGTAAGCCATTGTAGTAGTGCATGTAATAAAGAAAGGAAGTATTGGACATTTAGATATAGGTCAAGGAAATTTATTACTGTACATTATAGTTGTCATGTACAGTATGTTGATGAAATATTATTATATTTTGGTTCAAATCAAAATTATACCAAAAGCAATAATAGTAGTGTTTACTCTTATTCCAACCTATCCTATTTTATATTGCAAATTTTAGGCCCCCCCTCCAACTGGGAACCAGATTTATGCTACTGTATGTTTTGTTTTATGATTGAACAATTATTTTTTTAATTATAGGAAACGTTGATAGTATGGTCAGAATCTGACAACTATGATCTGGCATTGAGCTTTCAAGAAAAAGCAGGATGTGATGAAATATGGGAGAAAATTTGTCAGGTATGATTATTGATTTAAAGTTGCTGTTCCTCATTTGGGCAAATATGTCGCCTGAACTACACCCTATTCCTTACCCTTGTTCTCTGCATTTGCAATGCAGGTACATGTATACTGTATAATGATTTGTGGATAGATGCTAGTATCCAGCCACAAATACAAGGAATTTGTATCTCAATTTTTTTATCCCTTTTAAATAGCCATGACATGGATGTTTAACCAGATGAATGAAAACTTTACACCAATCTTTGGGCCTGAGACAAACGTGTGGGTTAAAATCCACTTGACACAAACTAAATGTAGGTTATTACACTACAGGGTTTATTTGCAGTGAGGGTAAATGGGGCTCAGAGAAAAGCCACAGGGTTAAACGTATGATCCGACTTGAATATGCTATGTTAGAATTGTTGCGACTACTTGCCTTTGTGACTACTTACCTCAGTGACATACACCAGTAATCAATAACTAGATATTCTCAACTACGCTTGGAATTGGTGAGTTAATTAAAGATAAGACTCCTACTCATTTAATGAATTTATCTTTGCATGATTTCAGGTACAAGGTAAAGATCCCTCTGTTGATATAACACAAGAAGTTGTAGACGAATCAGAAGATGAGAGATTTGATGATATGCCTGATGCAATGCCACCAATTGAATTACCTCCCTGTGAACTTAGTAAATTAGAAGAAATCTCAGAATTATTTAATAGTGTGCTTCCGTCACCCATACGGAGAGAAAAACTAGCAGTTTGCATAGAAAACGATGGCTATATTAAAAAATTAATTGACTTATTTCATATGTGTGAAGATTTAGAGAATTTAGAAGGACTACATCATTTGTACGATATATTTAAGAGTATATTTTTACTAAATAAGAATGCACTGTTTGAAATTATGTTTAGTGACGACACACTGTTTGATATTGTTGGTTTATTGGAATATGATCCGACTTTACCACAGCCAGCAAAACATAGAGAATATTTAAAAACTAAAGCCAAGTTTAAGGAAGTTGTGCCAATATCAAATCCAGAATTACTGATCAAAATCCACCAAACTTATAGAGTTCAGTATATCCAAGATGTGATATTACCTACACCATCTGTGTTTGAAGAAAATATGCTTTCTTCTCTTAGTTCTTTCATCTTCTTTAACAAAGTGGAAATTGTCAGTATGATTCAGGTAGGTGTATTTGTTAAATAATAATTTTGAAACTACTATTTGGATATCCGTTAACAGATACAAAATAAGGGTTATCCGAATCATTTTACTATCCGTTTGAATATATTCTGAGTTTCTGTATGCTCTATAGTTAGCCATTTTTACATCTGATTACTAGTGCTGATATCAAGTAAAATTTTATGCATTGATGCATCAGACACAAACATCGATACCTGTATCGATGCATCGCAAATTTGTTGCCGCCATTTTGTTTTTTTACAAATTTCTGAAATAACATTAGTATTTATGATAGAAACAAAGATTTCCTCGATATTATCAAGACTAAATCGTTTTGACTCTTGTGTTAAAAACCAGCCGGGAAATATTATCCTCCTGACACACTTCTAACGGGGGCTTAAAAATACACTAGACGGCGCCGGGGACTACCAAAAAAAATTACGGGCTAGTGACCTATTTTGCCGTACTAGTCCTGGGCTAGTACCCTTTCATTGTTCATTTTTTCCGTGAAATAAACTAGATAAATGAGATGTGAAATACTGCACTTTTATTTCTCCAATCCAAAGGAAACTATATAACAATAGTTTTTCTGTAGTGAACACAGGAAGGTTGTACCTCTTCTATTTATAATGGGGCTAAATATCTCAGTCAATACAATTTAAAGTCATGTGATAATCTAGTAGTACGGATAGCAAACAAAAGTATTCGGATCACAAATCTCGATCCAATTTTCAACAGTATTTGTGTTTAAAATCTCAAGTATCAAGTGTTTTATTTTGGGATATGCGACAGAAATATCTCTGAATTTTCAGACTATTAAATTAATCAAAAAGGCGGGTAATAACATACTGTGATTATCAGCAAAAAAAACCATTAAAGATATTTTGCAAATTCTAACCAATGGACTCATAAAAATATGTTTAAGTGCCAAGTGATTGTGCTCACAACTAGTATTTCTGTATATAATAACAACACAAAAAAGCCTTACTTCAGCGGACATGAGATTTTTCCGCAATCCACCTAAGACATCTTTTACATTTTTATCAATTCGACTACAAACCAATAAAAAAGCCACTTAAAAATTGTTCAAACAAAAATTATCAGCGTATGGAAACTAATGAAAACGGACTTAACTCAAGCAAATGTCTTTCGATTCAACCGGAACACCCTTCGGTATCCTAAGTTAAGCTCATAACAATGGAAAAATTATTCGATGATCCGATTGGCTTTCACTTCACATTTGCCATGATTCGGTTCAAATAGGCTGTTTTAGGATTCTGGTTGGTCAAAACGTGTTGGTTACAGAGGTCGCAGTGGATCAATTTCAAGTTGCATAAAAATACGCAGACATTCCAAAATTTTGCGTTTTTGCCGTCTACATCTGCGTGACTTCAAGCATCTCAAAATACTCAATAGAATCAAGTCAATTATAAAACGTCCTTATTTCATTGATAGGCCTACTGCATTTAATCTAATGACGACTGGAGGTTAACGGCATCGGCATTAGATGTATGGTTGACGGCGCAACCATTTCAATCTTTCACTTCAACAGGAAGTAAAGAGAAGACTATCGCTATGAAAACAAACATTTGATTGGCTGAATGTAAACAGGATACTGTGTCCTAGCCAATCCAAAGTCTTGTATGAAATGCACTTTATTGCTTCCAATGCCGCAAAATAGGGGTGTCCCAGGAAAGCTACATATAGAAGGCTTCGACTGCCATGAACTTATGAATGAAATAAGCGGAAATATAAAAATCTACGGGGACTACGTGCAGTAGAGGTGTGTAAAAGAAACGTGAAGCACATAAATTGTACAAACTACGACGTAGAATAATTTAGTTTTATTCTCGCGTCGGGAAATTTTCTGCGAGTAAATTACGCAGCGTCCGTCAATATTTGCGTTTATTTTGAAAAAAATGCGTGAAATACCTCTGGCTGATTATCCTCGCTACAAGGTCATCGCTTTTAGTTTTACCTATTATGTAAATGAAGAACATTGTCAATAATCAACAGAACTGACAAAAAAATGTGCGCGAGAGATAGATAGTGGATCTAAAAATAAATGGAGGGACTGACTTGTTTTTGAAAGAGAAGTCGATTTGACAAAGGATAGCGGGTAAAAGGGTTGCTTGAATGAATTTGTGCCGGGAAAGGAACATTGTCTTTTGACTGTTGGTGTAATGATGAAATTAATTACCGAGGAAGGGGATTCATGAGTTCCGTTCGTCATTGTCAAAGGCCGCACAGTGCTGTTTCATTAACTAGTATTTTTTATCGAGCCGTGTCAACCCAATAGTGACTGTCTGCTCTTTCATTTATCCCCATGGAGAAGTGGAGAAACGACCTGAGTAGGATTTACATGTGCGTCTCGCTGTGAAACCCTGAGTGTAAAACAGTCACAGTTTGTTTAGACTGCACTCCACAGATAAGTGACTAGAATAAAGCAAGCCACATCGTCAAAAAGCGATAAATGATTCTATTTCTATGTATCTTTGTTGTAGTTTGTACACTACTTCATCAGTCTCTGTGCACTTACCCTGACTGACATCAAGAGTCGGACTTGACAATAATATTCTCCTAGATTTTATTTTTTTTAGAACAAATTTATGCGAATCCTTGTGGATTTGCAGCGCAAGCTTTACCGAGAATCCTTGCACAAATCAGATTCAGAGATTCGCGTGAATTTTTAACCTTTTTTTTTTACACAACTCAAAATTGATCTACTGCAACCTCCGGTTGTGATACGTGTGTTTATTGTAATTGCTGTTTTATAGATATTGTTGTGACCAAGGAGCATGCAACATACTCAATACAAATAAAACAGGGGGGTTGGGATAGCCTAGTGGTCTAGAGTGCCACGCTTCGAACTCGAGCTGGCTGGTCACCGCTGGGTTGCGGCTGTGGTTTTGATATCTGGTGTGAGCGTATATGGCATGGAGATAGGAGCGCCTTCTCAACCTCGTGGGTTTCCTCCGGGCACTCCAGTTCCCCCCCACTGCTAAAGACCCCTACGCGCTAGTGAATTATTGAAATAAAATTGAAACGGTATGTCAATCCCAAAATGACCTAGTTTGTGTGGAGTGGACGTTGAACATCATTTCTCTTTCTCTCACAAATAAAACAGATCTTTACGCTTTTTCGTATAATTTTGAAATCAATCATTGCAAATCTTTATTTATAATATACATGTAAGCTTACATGTAACAATAATTTATATCGCTTCTACAATCATTTTTGATTTATTCACCAAGTTTTGTTGAATGGATTGTAGGTATAAAGGAGCAATCACGCTATTTAATAAATATATCATCCTCAATATAAAAATAAACACCATCTTATATAAATTACGAAAATATGTGAAATAGTCATTTGACCCAATGCATAAAGTGTTACTTGATATTTACTTGGTAAATTACTGAATTCCATGTAGAATCAATTATGAAAGTTATTTAGTTTTTGTGTGACATACAAAACATACTTTGAAAGAGCTTAAATTATCCGTACATGTATACACAATTCTCCACACAAACAGTTTGAAACTAATAATTCATTGATCATTATTGGTGCACAAAAAGTGCAATAGGCTTACATGTATCTAATATTATATTTTATGACTGTACTTGTATTGTCCCCAAAATCTGTAAAAAGTAAATAAATAATTGATACATGTGGATGTAGCCAGTAGCTATTGATTTAACCTACAGTTACAATGTACCATTACAAACTAGTATTAGCTAACAAAAAATGTATATTTTGCTACACAAACAGTGATATTAAGGTTACTGGGTATGTTCATAGGAATTAAATGATCTGATATATTGTTAAACTTTATGAAGTTTAGTTAATGTGACCTGAAGCAGATTAACATTAATGCTATTGAAATTAATACAACAGCATATACATGTACAAGATATTAATTCCTCTTTAATGATGTATTTGTATTTATTTACATATGCACGTGCCTGTACACATGCATTATACATCTACATGTACCAAACATAATCTGGTAAATGGGGCCTTACATGAAGACCATGTATTGTACAATGTACACTGCATGTACTTACAGAAACAAAATCTGTTGCAAATTGTGTATGACATGTAACTTTTGATCTAGTTCCACTCTGAATGTAGATTTCTTTGCACTTGCCCTGTACATCTAGGAACTGTCTCATTCAATCCTTGCCGAAAATAATTTTTTACTGGGCAACTATTTACTGCTAAAGATTCAGAAGGACAGTTCCTGAACGTACAGGTTGAGTGTGATGAGACCTACGTTCAGAGCTGAACTACCTTTGATCATGTTGGACTGATTTGCCAAAATAATTTTGCTCAGGTATGACCGTGAAGATGACACACTGGGCCTAAATATCGAGGTCCTGCGCACTTCATGGCATATGCCCATCTTCATTAGATCGGTTGGTGCGGAAAGGATCGACATTAAAACTTATTTCAATTCACAATTCTTGAGCATGGACTGCTAATATTGGGGGTGTTGGGGGGGCTGTTTACTACAAATGAGTATACATGTACATGTTGAAGAAAAAATATCTAATGTCCTAACTTTATACTGTAACGAGTGTAAAAAGACAAATCTTACTTTAAACAGCAGTTACACATGTATTTCTCAATTAATAATGTTACTTTTGTTTATATTTCAGGAGGATGAAAAGTTTTTGACCACGTTATTTGCTCAATTGACAGATGACGAGACAGATGACAATCATCGACGTGATCTCATACTTTTCTTAAAAGAATTCTGCACATTTTCACAAACATTACAATTACCTAGCAGAGAATCATTTTTCAAGGTAGGAATTTGGTACATCTGTTGATATGGTTTTGAATTCTCAGTAGAAATACTAAATTGATATTAAAGCAATAATTTGGTTTAATAAATTTTTGAATCTTGTGTGGTATTCTCACAAATGGGCAACATCTACAGATGGTTTTATGGTTTATTTCAGACATTATCAAATCTTGGAGTGTTATCAGCAATAGAAATTATATTGGTAAGAATTTTGTCATTTCAAAATAAAAAAAAAAATTTCCAACCTTTGTGTAAATTATTTTATGTCTTGGGTTTGATGGTATGATCCCAGTTTTGTACTCATCCAAGAAGTAGTGTGACGGATGTTAAACCCCATTTCTCACCCTTTTTCTCTCAAGGATAATTGAAGAGGTCTTGTGAGCATACAACTACTATATTGACATGGCGTGCGTTTGCAATGTAAACATGTACAGAATTTGAGGGGAAAAGAGTAACATTATTTGGTGAAATAAACGATTTTATTAAAAAAAAAATTTTATTTGTACAGGGTTTAGATGATGTCAAAATGAAGTCAGCTGCTATTGACATATTTTCATATATTGTGGAATTTAGTCCGTCCATGGTTAGAGAGTTTATTTTACATGAAACACAGAATCAAGATGATGTAAGTATTGTTGCATTATTGGACCATTTGAACACGATAAAACTGAACAAACCTTAAGTGGCCTTTCAAAACCTTTAATAAAAAATCTATGTGCATTTAAAACTTGATTAATGAATTATATTAGATAATCACCGTCATACTTCCTTGCTATTCTAAATGATATTAAAATTTGGATTATATATTTCCTATATTTCTAGGATGATCTATTGATTAACCTAGTCATCGAACAGATGATAAATGATACTGATCCTGGTGAGTATCTATATATAGATATTACTATTATTATAATTAAAAGTTCTTCGAAATACTGATCAGGACCTCTCCATCCACAGGTCCACCCTAAAATGATCATCCCTCACAAATCTTGTCTGCTCTATATCTTGTCTACTGCTTGCTGCTTTGGGATTGTGAGAAAACTTATAAACACCCACAAACAGAAAGAATTACAGAGCCATATGGAAAATGTATTGTTCAAATATTTTTCTTTGGTTGATCTAACATCTTTTAGAAGTTTGTGTTTAGCTAACCTGACTTCATTTAGCCATTGAAAAGATGCTTTTCCAATGATTAAAACAATCAGACTCAAATCATACTTATAATAAAGCAGATACCCAGTGAAGTAGCTAGATCTTTGTAGACTAGGCCAATAATATATTCAAGTTTAAGTGGAATAAAGGCCTTTCTCTTAATATGACATATGGATTGATTGGAATTTTTTTTTTTAAAACCTATGGAACGTAATGTAGAACTTGGTGGAGCCATGCAGTTGATGGGTATTTTAAGGTTGTTATTAGATCCCGAAAACATGCTTGCTACCGCTAATGTAAGTACATTAAATATTTTTATTTATTCTGGCCTAGAAATTTAATTAGTCTTGTAAATTAAACTCATTAAGATTTAACAGACTTAGGCATCTGAATCCTGGAGGATTCCAGTAAAAATGTCACATGTTACAAGTTCTTTATGAACAGAAGATTTAAATACATTACTGACAAGAAAATTTCCCAAAAATTTGTGGCTTTTTATGCCTGTTATGATTTTGTGATGTCCTTCGAATTATGTCCCAGCTTATTGTCCCCCGCCTTTCGAAGAAAGTTGGGGGACTATTAAAATGGGTTCGTCCGTCTGTCTGTCTGTCCGTCACACTTTTTGGGACACAATAACTCTCTTCCTAATTGAGCTAGAATGTTCAAACTTGGTTTATGTGTTTATTAGGTCAATGCCTTGATGGAGTTCGAAGATGAGCATTTTCCGCTAAGAGTAAGCAGAGATAAGAAATTTGATTGGTTGATGCTTTGGGACACGATAACTTTAATTCTAATTAAGTGAGAGTGATGAAACTTGGTGTATAGTTTCATTACAGTAATACCTTGACTAAGTTCGATAATGAGCATTTTCTGCTCAGGGTAAGCAGAGAGATACGCAAATTTGATTGGTCGAGACTTTGGAACACAATAACTCTCCTTCTAATTGAGTTAAAATGTTCAAACTTGGTGTATATGCTTATCAGGTCAATGCCTTGATGGAGTTCGAAGATGAGCATTTTCCGCTTAGGGTAAGCAGAGATAAGCAATTTGATTGTTTGATGCTTTGGGACACGATAACTTTAGTTCTAATTAAGTGAGAGTGATGAAACTTGGTGTATAGTTTCATTACAGTAATACCTTGACTAAGTTCGATAATGAGCATTTTCTGCTCAGGGCAAGCAGAGCGATACGCAAATTTGATTAGTCGAGACTTTGGAACACAATAACTCTCCTTCTAATTGAGTTAAAATGTTCAAACTTGGTGTATATGCTTATTAGGTCAATGCCTTGATGGAGTTCGAAGATGAGCATTTTTCGCTTAGTGTAAGCAGAGATAAGCAATTCGATTGGTTGATGCTTTGGGACACGATAACTTTAGTTCAAATTAAGTGAGAGTGATGAAACTTGGTGTATAGTTTCATTACAGTAATACCTTGACTAAGTTCAATAATGAGCATTTTCTGCTCAGGGTAAGCAGAGCGATACACAAATTTGATTGGTCGAGACTTTGGAACACAATAACTCTCCTTCTAATTGAGTTAAAATGTTCAAACTTGGTGTATATGCTTATTAGGTCAATGCCTTGATGGAGTTCGAAGATGAGCATTTTCCGCTTAGGGTAAGCAGAGATAAGCAATTTGATTGGTTGATGCTTTGGGACACGATAACTTTAGTTCTGATAAAGTGAGAGTGATGAAACTTGGTGTATAGTTTCATTACAGTAATGCCTTGACTAAGATCGATAATAAGCATTTTCTGCTCGGGGTAAGCAGAGCGATAAGCAATTTGATTTACCGAGACTTTGGAACACAATAACTCTCCTTCTAATTGAGTTAAAATGTTCAAAATTGGTGTGTATGCTTATTAGGTCAATGCCTTGATGGAGTTCGAAGATGAGCATTTTCTGCTTAGGGTAGGCAGAGATAAGCAATTTGATTGGTTGATACTTTGGGACAAGATAACTTAAGTTCATCTTGATTGATGATTTTTATGCCAATACAATGACTGCATTTTCATTCAGTAATGGATTCAACAGTAACAGTGTATAGAAACGATTGAATCAGACACGAGGGCCCTTTTGTCAAGCGTGGGGGCCCTTTTGTCTGCCTTTAGGGTCGCCCTAACTAGGGTACATTTTCATTTTTCACATCGATTTTAGCATTTTTCTTTATAAAACACTTTTGGATGACACTTCGTGTACAGTTTGATTGCTTGATGCGTTTGAAAAAAAATAATGTGCGATTAATTAATATGTGTCATCTATTTATTTTGGGATTTCGGTGGGGGGCATCAGCCTCACTGTTGGCTTGTTTTCTATAAAATTTAAAAGTTTTTTGGTATTCAAATCAGGGTTCTTAATCCATTTTGAAATGAACTAGCCACGGAAACCCATAACGGATACTTCGTCTTTTGAACAACAGACATGTTGTTTTATGCATACTCTAATTCACGTCAATAATTGCATAACATTACTGTATTCCGTATAATATCATAATAACTTCTAATAAACAAAGCCTGTGTTGTTACTCCATACTAGTATACATATATCCGTACATTATCGAAATTTATAGTCAAATTTTGGCAACTTGCATAATGCATAGACTACTTTTGCTTTCATCCAAACAAACGGAAGTTAAAATTAATTTAGTATAAAGAAAAACTACAAGCAAATACAAATAAGTTCGTTTTTATACGCCCACAATTTCATGTGGACGTATATTGTCGTCGCACCTGTTCGTCTGTCCGTCCACAGTTGTTTGTGAACAGTCTACAGGTCACAATTTTTATCCGATTTCAATAAAACTTAAAACATAGGTTTATCACCCTAAGATCTAGGTTCCTTTTGTTATTGGCATGTATCGGGCTGTAACTTCATGGGTTATGGCCCCTGATTGTACGAAAAATCATGTTTTTAGCTTGTGAACAGTGTAGAGGTCACAATTTTGAACCGATTTGGATGAAACTTGAAATGCATGGTTATAACTCAAAGATCTTGGTTCCTTTTGATATTTGCACCCGTCGGATCGTAACTTTCTGAATTATCGCCCTTTTTAGCTTGTGGTCCCTCTGAAGGTCAAAATTGTTATCCGATTTAAAAAACCGTTCGATTATATCATAGATACATGGTTATGGAGGTTGAGTTCAAATTTCATGAAAATTGACAGACAAAATGGCCGCAGTTTGTACGCAAATAGTGTGAAAATATGTTATATCAAGGTTGTGGACCCTATAGAGGTCACAATTTTGAACCGATTTTGATGAAACTTGACATGTATGTTTATAGCACAAAGGTCTTGGTTCCTTTCGATATTTGCACTCATCGGATTGTAACTTCCTGAATTATGTCCCCTGATTGTCCGAAAAATCGCCTTTTTTAGCTTGTGGTCTCTCTGGAGGTCAAAATTGTTAACCGATTTTAAAAACCGTTTGATTATATCACCGTTACATGGTTATGGAGGTTGAGTTCAAAATTCCTGAAAATCGGACCCAAATTGAAAGACAAAATGGCCACCGTTTGTACGCGAATAGTTTGAAAATATGTTGTCAAGTTGTATATCAAGCTTGTGGGTGGACCCTATAGAGGTCACAATTTTTAACCAATTTCGATGAAACTTAACATGTATGTTTATAACCCCAAAACCTTGGTTCCTTTCAATATTTGCGCCCATCGGATCGTAACTTCCTGAATTATGTCCCCTGATTGTGCGAAAAATCACTTTTTTTAGCTTGTGGTCCCTCTGGAGATCAAAATTTTTATCCAATTTAAAAAAAAACGTTTGATTATATCACCATTACATGGTAATGAAGAATGAGTTTGAATTTCATGAAAATCGGTTCAAAATTCACGAACAAAATGGCCGCCGTTTGTATGCAAATAGTGTGAAAATATGTTATATCAAGGTTGTGGACCCTATAGAGGTCACAATTTTGAACCAATTTTGATGAAACTTGAAATACATGTTTATAACCTCAAGATCCTGGATCCATTGCATATTTGCGCATATCGGATCGTAACTACCTGAATTATGGCCCCTGATTGTACGATAAATTGCCGATTTAGCTTGTGGTTCCTCTGGAGGTCACAACTATTATCCGATGTTAAAAAACGTTTGATTATTATATCACTGTTTCACTGTAATGAAGGTTGAGGTCGAATTTCGTAAATATGGTACCAAAACTGTCTGACATAATGGCTGCTGCTAATACGCGAATAGTGTAAAAATATGATATATCAAGGTTGTGGACCCTGTAGAGGTCACAATTTTAATCCGATTTTGATGAAATTTGAAATTAAGTTTATAACCCAAAGATGCAGTGCCTTTCGATATTCAGGCACAATAGAACATAACTTCCTGAATTATGGCCCCAGATTGTACGAAAATCATGGTTTTTTTTACCTTGTAGACCCTATGGAGGTCACAATTTTATTCCAAATTAAAAAAATGTTTGACTATATCCCCGTTACACATTAATGATGGTTGAGTGTGAATTTCTTGAAAATCGATAATTGAACAGCTAAATCCATAATATTAAATGTTTCGTATGCTTAACGTTAGGATGGGGCAGAACTTTATAAAAACCAAACAAATTCTAATGATTTTCTGATAATTGCTTAAGATGCGACAACTCTTGATGACTGCCCGGATGATTTAGCTGCTGTGTGGGCGTATGTTTCATTGCCTGGCAACCTATTTTTAATTGTTTTATACGTAATAAAACAATGTAGCACAAATTATTTTCCGTGAATAGTCGGGGCTTGGAAATATGCCGTACAGGTGAAAGGTCACGTGGCCAATTGTGATTCAGATTACTTTATTTTTAGTGTTTGCAAAAAGTAGACTTTAATAACTTATATGGGACAAAACATTTTCTGTGAATTTTTATCAAACGAAAGACGTTTGAAAGGAGCTACATGTAACTATTCGGATCTAAAATATCTTCAAGTCTTCAACTTTGGGTGACCTAGATTTTAGGTAGGAGGATCTCCAGCATTTAGGAAATTCCAGATACAATGCCTACGTGCATGCTTGAAGTTCAAGGTCAATGCCGCCATTATTTTCGGCTATTCTTTTACCGTACTTGGCGTGAATTAACTCAACGAAGTTGTTTATTTCAGACATGATTTTTTCCCGCTTTAAAGCGGATTTCCGCTTTTTGTCCCGTCAGGTTTCGATTTTTTGCAGTCGGTTCCGATTTTTAACAACGCTTTTGTTTTGATATTTTTCCGCTTTAATTAATTCAAGCACCTTGTTTCAAAAGCGTAATATCATAAAACAAACAATCATTAATTTTTTCCTGATAAATTTCTAACTGGTGAACTTCAAAATATCTATCCATAACTTTAAAATCTGCCGACCGGATGTCAGCGATGTAAACATTAACAATACCGTATCGTAGAATCGCGCGAGATTGAACGAGATCGCCTGTCATTGTGTACAAGTGACATAGAGTTTCTCTATCATGCCTATGATGGTACGGTACGTTATCATCGTCAGTTCTTTCGCGCTATGGCTAAGGTCGTATATCGAGACGTCGACACCAAACTATTCGACAAAGGACTTTAAAATGGATGGAAATGGTTGGAACAGAAGTTGGAAGGCGAGCTTGTGAGACATTCTATTCGTAAAGTCAATTCCGGAAGAGTCGTGAATATTAATTACGGTCGGAGGGAGGTAGAGGTTTATTCGATTTAGACTAGGCCTAATTAGAGCAACATATTTTCTAGTCTAGAAAATTATACAGGATAATCAAAAGATCGGATGCGTAGTTCAAACACTATTATTTTTTTTTTTTTTTGTGTTTAGTAAGTATTCTGTAAATGAATTAATTACAAGAAAAACTAGACCTGCATGCAGGAATGACGGGTTTCACTGGTGCCATGTTACCTTTGAACTTGAACTTGTGTCACTTTCGGTGCCACGTTACCCTTGAACATATGTCACTTCCGGTACCAATGAAACCAATATACAGGTTTCCACATAAGCATTGCACACATCAAATAAAATGGAAACAGAAACGATCAAACCCAGCAATATCATTTCATTTTATACATTTGTTACATGTAATTGATCCTGACAAAATTACAGTACTTCCGGTGATAATGTAAATGTTCCATTAGTTTTATGAAATCAGAAATGGCATAAGGCATCTCATGGTGAAAATTTTATGTAAATCGAATAATAATTGCCACTTTTATAGACCAAAAACCTTGAAAAGTGACGTGTAGAAAATCGTCTATTTCTCGGCAACCGTACAAGTTAGAAACCATTTTTTGGTATTTATATGACCGTATGGGTTTAATCTATTTGTTGATTGGAATCAAATATCATAATTGTATAAACATTACAAATCAGACTCATTTGAATGAAATATCTGTTTTGAAGGCTTAAAATACAGTTTTTGCAAAAATGACGTTACTTCCGGTGATAATGAAAACGTTAAATTAGTTTTATAACATCGTCTATGACATTAGGCTTCAAAGGGTGAAAATTTTATGAAAATCGAATAATAATTAACACTTTTATGGGCCAAAAACCTTCAAAAGTGACTTTTAGAAAATCGCCTATATCTCGGCAACCGAACAAGTTAGAAACAATCTTATGATATCTTTTTGACCGTATGAGTTTTGTTAATATGTGAATTTAAACCAAAAGTTGATTTTATTATTATATGTGACATAATTCTTGGTTGAAAAAAATATCGATTTCAAAAGTTAAAAATTGAGTTTTTGACTAAATGACGTCACTTCCGGTGTCAATTTTAAATAGTAATCAACATGATATAACGCACACTTGCTTTCTGAATCAAATGATGTCACTTTTGTGAATATCCATTAATAATTGACTATTTTACAGGCAAAATTGCGAAAACAGTGACTTATGCAAAACTGCCCTTTTCTCGGCAACTGCTTATATTACAAACTAATTTTTACATACATTCTCTTCGTATGGATTATAGCTACAAGTTTATAAAAGTTATGTAAAAATATTTTAAAATCTGAAAAGCCTGAATGGGTTGTAAATAGGTCAATTTTACGCCTTTTTTCACCCCTTAATCCAATTTGCTAGAAAATGAAATAGAAATTAAAAAAACTGCTTCCGCCATTTTTTGCGCCTTGAAAGGACACACTCTTTGAGTCATATAATTTTTCAAAAAAATAATATTTGTTTTTGAAGATCGTAAAAAACTGTCAAAATTGTAGTTTTTGGTAAAATTATGCCACTTCCGGTGCCGACAGATAACACTTTCGGTAATAAAAAAAATGACAATTGAGACAACGAAGCATATGAACTTTGTTTTATACAAATCGAACAATAAAAAATTAATCTAGGACTGAAAAACTGAATTAGCCAATGGCGGCCAAGGAAAATTACTGAGACAAAAAATTTTAACATTTTTGCGCTAGTCAGATGACTCTTTAATTCTGTGCACAATACGACTAAAAAATATTCATAAATAAAAAAGTTTTTTGTAAAATTTTAAATTTTCGAAATTTGGCGCCTAATATCTTCGAAGATTTGCCGAAAATCAAAAATCGAAAGTAGCGTAGCTATGTGCCCTGTCTCAGACTATGCCAAAATGTATCGAAAGTTAAAATCCAATGATTATTGTTAAAATTACTGCAATATTTTCAAAAACGATAACTTCGGTGATTTCGGACATTTCGCATTGTCGCAGAACGTTCAAAATAGCTTTATCCTCTAAGTCACACCCACTTTCCCAGTAAAACCGAAGAAATCGTAACGATGCGACACGTAGTTGCTGAGATCTACTCAAATTGGAATCTGAATAATAATAATAATAATAATAATAATAAGAAGAATAATAATTTTAACAAAAACAATAGTGTTTCACACAAGCTACGCAGTGTGAAACCCTAATAAGAAATAAAAAAATTGTAGTAAATTTCAAGACAAATAAATACAAGAATATTGAAATTCAGTATGATGAGACAGCCCCCCCCCCCCTTACTTTAAAATTACCTTTGCACCCCCCCTCCCCTCCCCCAAACATACTGGCGTTGCCACTGGACCCCCCCCCCCCCCCCCCCGATTTTTTCAGCTTTTTTTTTCAACAGCTAAAATCATGTCTGTTATTTACGAAATGAGTCGAGAAGGATTGACACTGAAGGTATTCATTGCATTGATTGACTCTTTGATGGGTTAATTAATCGACGAGTAATAATTACCTCTTTGTAATCGGCCGAAAATAGATTGATATATGACACTGTAGTGGCTTGTTGTTCATTGTTTTATCAATCAGCATGATAATTAACTCTTTGTAAATCGGCCGAAAGTAGATTGATATATGATACCATAGTGGCGGATTCATTGTTTTACGATTCGGCTAGATTAAAGATCAATCGGCTAAAGCCGACAAAAAACAGCCGATTAAGAATATCCCTGATTCAATCTTTTTCTTCACAGAAAAAAATACAGGCTATTTCAATGTTCACTTGTACTTTAAGAAAGTGAAAATTGTGAATCTTTGTTAAGAAAGAATTGCCATTCAAATTGTATTTTTTCTTGTTTTCGTTCATGAATTTATTTTTTTTATCAAAAAAGTTAACATTATTTCATTGCAGAAGACAGAAAAAACAGAATTTTTAAGTTTTTTCTATAAACACAGTATGCATGTTCTGACTGCACCATTATTTGCTAACACAGTTGATGATGTGCCAAGTAAAGGTAGGTTATATTTGATTTGGCTCTTGATAACATAACAAAAATCTTTACTTCAACAACAAAGATAAATTAATGCCTTTATTTATCATTAATTTAGGTTAAACTTTGGCACTGTACTGTGTTATGGTTTTTTTGTACGTCCACATTTTCACATTTTGTTTGTGGACACTCTACAGGTCACAATTTTTATCCGATTTTGACAAAAGTTGAAATATGAATTAATATCCTAAGGATTGTACGATTCTATGAAAGTATCTTGGTTCCTTTCCATATTGAAGCATGTCGGTCCATGAAATCCTGGACTATGGCCCCTTATTGTACGAAATTTGCATTTTTAGCTTTTTGTCTGTCCATCCCTTGCAAAATGTGGGCAGAACTTGCATGGCAGATGTTTATGACATTTTTATTTTTCTGTTTTCAGATGATTACCAGACAGCTCAGCTGTTGAGTTTAATTTTAGAATTGTTATCATTTTGTGTTGAGCATCATACCTACCATATAAAGAATTATATTATCAGTAAAGATTTACTACGCAGGGTTCTTGTCTTGCTCAAGTCTAGACACTCGTTTGTAGCTTTGTGTAAGTATTTCTAAATAATTTTTTATACGCCCACATTTTTATGTTTTTTAGCTTGTGAACAGTGTAGAGGTCACAATTTTGAACCGATTTGGATGAAACTTGACATGTATGTTTATATCCCAAAGATCTTGGTTCCTTTCGATATTTGCGCCCATCGGATCGTAACTTCCTGAATTATGGCCCCTGATTGATTATATCGTTTGATTATATCGTTTGTTCATATCACCGTTGCATGGTTATGAAGGTTGAGTTCGAATTTCGTGAAAATCGGACCAAAATTGACAGACAAAATGGCTGCCGTTTGTACGCGAATAGTGTGAAAATATGTTATATCAAGGTTATGGACCTTATAGAGGTCACAATTTTGAACCAATTTTGATGAAACTTGACATGTATGTTTATAACCCAAAGATCTTGGTTCCTTTCGATATTTGCGCCCATCGGATCGTAACTTCCTCAATTATGGCCCATGATTGTCCAAAAAATCGCCCTTTTTAGCTTGTGGTCCCTCTGGAGGTCAAAATTGTTATCCGATTTAAAGAACCGTTTGATTATATCACGATTCCATGGTTATGAAGGTTGAGTTTGAATTTTGGGAAAATCGGACCAAAATTGACGGACAAAATGGCCGCCATTTATACGCGAATAGTGTGAAAATATGTTATATAAAGGTTGTGGACCTTATAGAGGTCACAATTTTGAACCGATTTTGATGAAACTTGACATGTATGTTTATAACCCAAAGATCTTGGTTCCTTTCGATATTTGCACCCATTGGATCATAACTTCCTGAATTATGTCCCCGGATTGTCCGGAAAATCGCTTTTGTTCGCTTTTGGTCCCTCTGGAGGTCAAAATTATTATCCGATTTAAAAAAACGTTTGACTATATCACCGTTACATGGTAATGAAGAGAGAGTTTGAATTACGTGAAAATCGGACTAGAATTGACGGACAAAATGGCCGTCGTTTGTACACGAATAGTGTGAAAATATGTTATATCAAGTTTGTGGACCCTATAGAGGTCACAATTTTGAACCGATTTTGATGAAACTTGACTTGTATGTGTATAACCCAAAGATCTTGGTTCCTTTCGATATTTGTGCCCATCGGGTCATTACTTCCTGAATTATGTCCCCTGATTGTACGAAAAATCACCCTTTTTAGCTTGTGGTCCCTCTGGAGGTCACAATTATTATCTGATTTAAAAAAAAAGGTTTGATTATAAAAACCAAACAAATTCTAATGATTTTCTGATAATTCCTTAATATGCGACAACTCTTGTTGACTGCCCAGACGATTTGGCTGCTGTGTGGGCGTATGTTTCGTTGCCTGGCAACCTATTTTTCAAATTTATTTTATATGCACATATTGAATGTGTTTGTACATGCATATGGTTGTCACACTTGTTTGTTGGTCTGTTTATTAGTAAGTAATTCACAGTTTTTAACACTACAGGTCACTATTATAATCCAATCTCTTTGAATTGTACATTTTGAAGGAGTGAGAAAAAGTAGGAGTGCAATCATCCCCTCAACATTTTGCAAGTCGTTGACTAGTATACCAACTGGACACTTCTCGGCTGTGAAACTCTGATGAACGTCAACCTTTAAATAAGATTTGGGGAAGATATTCTTTCAATTTTCACATGGCAAAGTCTGATCACGATTCTTCACTATAATTTATTATAATAATACACTAATCATACTTATATTATTTTACATTATTCTTTTTAATCTTGAGATTAATGTATTATTTTCAGGTGCCTTACGATTTATGCGAAGGATAATTGGTTTGAAGGAGGACTTTTACAATAGATATATATTAAAAGGCAATTTATTTAAACCAATTGTTGAAGCATTTAAAGCTAATGGAGATAGATATAACTTATTTAACTCAGCCATGATAGAATTATTTGAATTTGTTAAAGTGGTAAGTAAACAAGTGGAATTTGATATTTTTACACAGGAGGACAATCGTCGATTTGAAGACTGGTGTTATAATCAGGGCTGGGGCCATTATATTGTCAATGTAGTTATTACATTACCATTGCTATTACTTTTGGGTAGGGTCGCCTGTCCAAACACGTGGGTTTTCCCCAGGTACTCTGGTTTCCTCCCACTGCTGAAGTCCCCTATGCGCAACCGAATTATTGAAATAAAATTAAACCATATGTTAGTCCCAAAATGATACAGTTTTTCTCGCTATAACTTTTATATGTAATCCATTTGTACTACTCTGAACGGATTGGCTCTGCATAAGAACCTAAAAGAAAACCCTTTGCTACCACAGTGCATATCAAATTTTCATTGGCTGGTTTATATTAGGTAAATATTGGAATAATGGTGATAAGGTTGAAATAGTGAAGGAATACAGGTAAAAGGCTTCTCTAATTGAAACTGATCCATCTGTTAATGTTTGATCTGTTTGCAGGAAGATGTGAAGTCATTATGTGGTCACATTGTTGAGAACTATATCAACGAACTGGAATCTGTGAAATATGTCCAGACATTTGAAGCATTAAAGAAAAGATATGAACAACAACAAGATCGATTGAAGGATCGTTTAAATATAGATAGGTACATATATTTTACGTGCTCTTGAAATCCTTGATGATTTGGATTATAAGTTTTGTAATGCCCAATTTCACTGCTACATAATTTAGGTTTCAATTTCCAGCTAGACTGTGATCACTCAACCTTATTAAAAATGGGATAAAATGATGCTTTCCATGTTCTACACATCAATGTATCCTTGTCAGATTTTCTGACTTAATATTATTCTAAAACAGTCTCGTTTCTGGTTAGACCTGGAAGCCAAAAATGCAAAAAATGATAATTAGTCACTTAGTGTAAAAGCATTAAAAAAAATCTTAAATAGTTACGATGGATAGACCTGAATGTTTGAGTTACAGTATTTATAACATATTCCTATTTTGTATTTATCTGCTGCCTTGCTAACTTGGTGACTCCGAGTTCTATCACAGTATTGGCTTGGAAAGTTACTCATTGTCTCCCTCGTCGGGGTGCAGTCGTTCGTATGTGATAAAAAAAGGAGGTCCTGTGTACACATTGCCTTGCATGTAAAAGAAAATCCTTTACAGTTGGAATTCAATTGCTGGTCAGGCAGATTTCCCCTCATAGCACACTGTATGGCATTCGGAGGTTTACTGTCTACTTCAGCTTGAATTATACATTAGAATAACTCACCGGTGTCATGTCTTGTGTTCTAATGATTCAAGCAGGTTTAAATAAATGGTAAATTCCCTTTAAATTCGGAACACAAAGTCTTTATATTATTGGATTTAAGGATATTGTTGAAAAGAATGATCCTATGAAAAACAGGCCTTTCTCTGATTTCAGTCAAAATGCGTTAGTACGTAATAACAATAGATTCAGAAGAGATGTACGTACATTAGAGGAAGAGGAAGAAATGTGGTTTGATCAAGATGAAGAAGTTCAGGATGCTGAAACTACCTCCACAGTACCAGATATTCTCAAAAATAAACTTGACTCAGATTTTGATCATTTAAATAAACTACTAGAGAGTAAAAAAGGTTAGTGGAATAACTTTTATCATGTAGTGCTCAACAAAGTTATGGGGAAGGATATTACAGGCTTGGTGTGTCATTTTAAGCTATGGGAATCTCTTGTAAACTACCATATTGTGAAAGATGAATATCTGAGAGGAATGTCCTAACTGCAGTGAAAGGCAAGTTATTAAATTGCAGTGGAAACTGAGAGCCGATTTTTTAGCAGGTGGAGATTGGATAAATAGCTGTGGTCTGCAATTTTTATTTCCTGGCTGGTCCAACTTGACTAACTCGTATCTTTCATTTTTCAGTTAAAGAAGCAGCAGAAGTTAAAGATTCACCACCAAAACTGCTCACAAAGTCCTCAATTAACATTAACATAAAAACTAATAGTCCGGTGAACAGTCCTATACACTCACCAGGTAGTCCCACCTCTCCAGGAAGCCCTGAGAGTCCGAAAAGTCCTGGAACTACTACACCGAATTCTACCAGCCCTGGAAATTGTATTCTTCCGACCCCTACCCCTCAAACTTCACCCAATAATTCTCCTATGGTTGACAAAACAAATGCGGTAACCAAAAAGGTAAGTTTCGTGGACTAACTTACTTCATTTTTCAGACTATATTTCTGTTGGATTAGATCTGAAAATTTGCTTTGTCAGGTGTAGCTTTTTCTACAATAAAAGATTTAGGCCCCTAAAATTATGCCTAGGATTGGATACAACTATCGAAAAAAGTTAGGGGATTAGCAAAATGAATGTGTCTGTAGGAGTTGATAATAACTATTTTCTGCTTAGGCTAAGCAGAGATGAGTAATTTGATAGGTCAATGTTTTGGGCAGAATAACTTTGTTTATTATAATTGAGAGTGATGAAACTTGATGTATATCAATACTTTGGCTAAGTTTGATGTAGGTAGAGTCTTCAATCTGCTGGCTCAAGACTTAGAACACAATAACTTTCTTTCAATTGGTGTTTATTAATTCCTAGGTTGAGTTCGATAAGCATTTTTCACAAAGATGAGATAATCAGTTTCTGACGAGGTTAAAGTATAAACAGTTTGAATACTATATATTTTGGGATTGAGGCAGATTGGCACAACTCTTATCTCTTAATGCTCTCTAATGCTGGTACCTTTGCGTTTAATATTTTCATAGTTAATGTAAAGGTGTGTTTTTGTTACAGCCGGGCCTTGTTGGACTGGTAGACTATCCGGATGAAGATTCAGATGAAGAAGAGGAGACGGATCCTATTGCCCCTTCAGCTAAACGTGCACGTATTGGAACGTAGTAGCTAGCCTTACTAACAAGGCTAACTTTCGTACAGAACACTACTTACAATACAGTCAGTGTTTTAATAATCAGACCTGTTATATCCTATCACCGAAGACTTTTTGACACATGAAATCGTGTCAAGTGTTTAAAATGAAATCTAGGATATAGGACAGCACGACAGATCCCGTCTCAGACAGGCCAGAAACTGTCATCTGAAATCATTCCAGCATCTAAACAAATGAAAGTTCTTTCAATTGGTCAACGGCTAAATGAGATGGACCAATGAAATGATACTCGCTTGCCTGCTCGTCGTGTTGTTATGACAGTATTGAAGTATTGACTATTTATTATATAAAGAGGGTTTGTGGATCAGACTTTGTATAAAAAAAAGCTACGATAATTGAATTATAAAAACTACAATGTTATCAGAAGATTATGCCTTGTTCAATGTGAATAAATTATCCTCTGTAGATACTGTAAATTAGAAAGATTTTTTTTTTGTTTTGAGTGGAAGGATTGTATGTGCTGTATATTTTTGAATAAACAAAACGTGAATGGATTTAAAAAGGAATTGCCCGATAATGCTTGCAATATCTTGAAACAATTCTTTAACAAGTCATTAAGTGTTAGTCATATAGATTAATCTTTATTTCTAGAAATGTCTGTTACTGATATAAGAATTATTTATAATTTATCATCGAAAAAAATCATCCAAAAGTTTGATTTGAAAAATATAAATATGGAGTTTGGCTTTTCTTTTATGGAAAAAGATGACTCACCATTGGTATGTCTTAAGTGCTATATCATTCTTTCATGGAATATATTTTCTATAAAATAGAAAGTTCATCCAGCATTATTCATTTCAAGAAATATTAGACCTCTGTAATAAATTGTACTGTACTTTTAAGAAATGTTTCTTTATTTATCACTTGTTAAACACCCAAAATTTGATCAATTTAGGTTTATTATTTTTTCAATAGTAACAATTTTTCTTAATGTGAATTTTTGTCTATTGAATTCTGAAATACATTGAATGTTTAATATGTTCTATTTTACTGACCTGTAAGTAATAGATAAGTATGTATATCATGTTATATACATCTAAATATTTTCTCTTAATATTACTTACCTCATCTTGACATAATCAAAGGTAGACAACCACTGATGCCCTTTCATGGAGGATTCCATGACATGAAAAATATTATTTAAGAATAGTAAACCTTTTTTAAAACCACACCAAACAAAAGAGTTTAGAAATGGACTATTCCATAGAAAAATATACCTCACAAAAATGTGGTCACAAACACTCAATTTGATTCATTTTATCCTCCCTCACCAGTCATCTTCTTTTTTTGAACGAACCATCTTGCTGTAAAGCCTGATCGTCATGGGGCCAGCCAATGGTTGTTATTATCTTTGTTGTGTTTAGATGACATTCCCATATTTCTCTTACATAACTTTCATTCCAGTCTATATTAAAGTGCTATCAATTACATAAGCTGTATGTAAATTATGCAGAAAAATGAAACAAGTTTTGTGTTATGCCGGTGATGTTAAAAAAGGAAAATTAAGGAATAGTAATGGACTAAAAGCAAAATAAAATTCAAAGTTTATCGTTAGAATAATAATACTACAAATGTTTTTAATAACATATATTTTTACATTTATTAATTTCTTTAGAAAGTGAATATTGTGTGTAAAAGAAAAAAAACTAAGGGTAAAAATTTGAGTTAAATCTGGATTCGGTGGATACTGTTTGCAGATAATGGACACCTGTTTGTGAGATCTTGAATGAGAAATTATACTGAGGAGAGAAAAGGCAGCTTCATATTCGTTTTAAACAAAAAAGATAGATTACGTGACACAAAAGCTTCTGTATATACTTCATCCAAACATGTAAAAGAGTGACTACCTTGCTGTATAAAAATTGAAAAAGAGAAAAAATCAATGAAAAAATAGAAAATATTATATCTGTTAATAATAAACTATTGAATGATTGAGAAAATAAAGAATATATCTATAAAAAATATATTATATTATTTTAAGAAAAAAATCCCAGGTGACTCGGGCTTCTGTTTTTTGCTTGAAAGAATGGGGACACTTTTAGATGTCTGAATTTTTATCATGTAATATATTATTGTTTAATAAATAAACGCCATACATGTGTGGCTTGATAAATATATTTCATTTTAAAGTAGCTAACCTCTTGGATTGAGGTCAAAAGTAAAAGAGTTGAATGGATTGATCTAACTCAGTATTTGATGTTTTGACAAGATAGTCTCAATTGTCAAGTACTGTTGCTACAATAATAAGTAAGGTCTTAATAATCCATTTTAATGTCCTAATATAATCGAAATGATGACCATCAAATGATGTAGAGAGTTGATTACTGGCTTTTCATGTGAATAAATGCCCAATTAATAACAATTTAGTCTTGCATAATACATCTTTAATGATGGGACAAGATAAATTGGATTAAATATTCATTTCGAAATATTAAGCACAAATCCATTTGTTTACCAAGCTTTTATGGGCATCTGGAATGGGTACCCCACAAATGAAAATTATCCATCGCCGCGGGGCAGATGTTGGACACTTTGCAATAAGTTTCAACGATAATTGGTTCGCTTCTGAGCCGATCTTGGCTTACATTTTGCTGGGATACCCCACCAATAAAAATGTCTGGCTTTGTTCATTGATACCTGGGGTGATGCTAAATATTTTGCAATGTGTTCTTTTCTGAGCTATCTAGCTTACTTTTGAAAATCAGTTTTTTTATGGATCAATTATAGCCCTCTATTGAAGAGTAAACACCTCCACTAAAAATTGTCTGGGGTTACCCTTTTATGCTTGAACAAGCGGTTGCCATGCATATCCATATTGGATATTACGCAAAGATCACGACAAAAAAAAACTCCATCAATATTGCTTAAGCTGTCTGTCTACAACCAGCTTGAAGTACGACTTATTTGATTGCTGTGTGCAGTTTATATGGCCCCTTATAAGTGTTATCTGAATCATGAGGGGTCCCATCGTCAATAGAAGGCTTGATCTCGCCTTAAAAACGTACATCTTAGTTCGATGTTGTAAAACTCGCGAACGGTGCTTAAGGAACATGAAGGGGTCAACCCACAACTTGTACATGTATGTTAAAGGGACAGTCCCGATTTGAGTCTCAAAAATAAAAGTCTGAGTACATATGAAATTTAAACGCCAAAATATAGGAGAATGGTATATGAACCTTGTCTCAATATTTCAACTCAAAATATTGAGTCATTTGGGCGTGAACGTCAAAACTGCTTATCCGGACACATAACCCTTTTAAGATTTCGGGTGAATTTTTTAGTTGGTGACTTGATAATCGATTCCCGTTCCTTGAAAGGTCTATATAGTGAATGGCCCATGTTCTGTACTTAATAGTAAAAGATATGTTTCACGTACATATTTGTATTTTTAAAAGAAAGCCTGGTTTTACATAGACACCGCACCATACAGCTTGGGACATCAGTCTCAATTTCTAGAAGAAGACTGACATGTTTAAGTTGTTTGATGTTTGAAAACGTATAACACATAAGTTAGTTGCTCGGTCCCTAGGTAGGGGATTCGAACACAAAATTAAGCAGTTATATTCTTCAAAAAATTATCAGGATTGGCCCTTTAAATTGCATTCTATGAAGCCACTATGCGAAATTGTAACATGCTTCAGGGTAAACCCCGCGTTTTGATTGGTCAATTAGACACTGTCTATTGGACCATAACACCCTTCTGTTTTAGTAATGTCTTTTAAAATCCTAAAAAAAGCATGTTACAATGTCGATAAACGCGTCTCGGGTCCTAATTATCTCAGGACATGTCTATTGGACAATAACACCCCTCTAATTGCGAAACAGGAATGAACTCAGGACATGTCTATTGGACAATAAAATTAACACCCCTCTAAATGCGAAACAGGAAGTGTTTATCTCCTAGATTTCAACTCATCCGTGATTCAGGGGCAAACCCCCCCCCCCACCCAGCTCAGCTACATAAAAAAAATAATGCCTTGCATCAATGAAATTACATCACAAAGTGATCCTACATATCAGTATAAAAATGATTTCTCTGTTTAAAAAGCTCATTTTTTATGTATGCCTATGTAATTTAGAGACGATGATATGGCCCCCTCCTGCAAAAATTCCTGGATCCGCCCCTGCTGATTATTGTCTAAAATATTTGAATGGTTTTTAAAATCAAATAGAAATTGTGTCCTTTTGAGGGTCCTTGTGACCACGTTTGATGAAAATAACCAATGTTACTTATGTAGAGCCAATTTATTACAATAGAACTGAAATAGAAAATTTAATGTTATTTCCCTTCGCATCATAAACGTGTCCATCTTTTAGAAAAATCCACCTTCTAAAGACCCCTACGCGCAAAATTAAATTAAACCATATGTTCTCGAAATGACCTAGTTTGTGTCGAGTGGACGTTAAACCCCATTTCTCTCTTTTAGAAAACTCAAATAAAATCTACAAATAATCTTATCGTACGTACACCTTAGCTCATGTTTATTAACCTATACCGTATCTGTTAATGATATTAGATTGATGAGGATGTAGGCCTACAAAGCGATATTATAGGCAAAGTAGGTCCACTAAAAGTGCTAATATATTATTTTTTTAATACGTGATCAGGCACGTCACACACAACAATAATCGGAATCCGTGACGGCGCAAGTCACCACCAGCGAACAAGATGGTGAGCTTTTCTGTGGATAGCGATTCGCCAGCTGCGATACTTGGCACTCTTGCCGCAGGTGCCCTATTACAGTATGGATTTGGCGCATATTGCAGTTGGAAAGAACGTTTAACGTATCGTTTTGTGGGGCGAGTGGCAGAATTGTATGTGTATCCCGTGAAATCTTTCGGAGGTATATCTGTTCAGAGTGCAAAGTGCACGAAAGTAGGTCTCGAGCATGGGAATGTTACCGATAGGTAAGTAATCAAACTATTATTAAAGGGAGACTAATCCATTTTTAGACTATTCGTTGTTGGCCCACTTTCAGTGTGGGATGGGAGGTATTGAAGCACAAATTTCGTAACCTATTGCCCCAGTGGTAAACCCTAGGTAACGACAAACACGGCTGACCGGGGTTCTGGGTCGGATTAGGGACCTGATCACCCAGTGATATCATAATCGTTTTTAGCGACGTTCTTTCAATTTATGTAAATTTTAAAATTACCGGTAATGAAAAGAATTGGGCTCGGCTGCCAGCCATTGCAGATATTTTAACTGTAGGCTAACCCTATCATGAAATAATCAATATACCGGTACAGGCTGCAGTCACATGGAATTGGAATGGAAAAGAAATGAACCGGGGGCTAACGTCCTACTACTCTGCTCAAACTGGGCTAATGAAGACGAAAATGGAAAAAAGGACACTTATAAAGTTGCGACCGTTTCCATGTACTATGATGTAGCGAAAACGCGTGGTGGAAAACGGACGTATTCATAAAGCGGGAATTTCATATTTTTTAAGAAAGTCAAACCATAATTATTTCTATGTCTTTTGCTCAAAAGGTTGTCAATTCACTATTATACGATCATGGGCAATATTTCATTGGCATAAAAATCACTCACAAAGAAAATAATAACACAATTACCGCCCTTGTTTTCCCATTCGCCTCCATGCAATGGCGATCTTCAAACGTTTGAATTTGAAGTTGAAAATGATATTTTTGTCAATTTCTCAACTGGCAATAGTGAATTATGGGATAAATTGGATTTTTCTTTAACAAGGTAGGACTGTTTATAGATACAATCTATGTTAGGGCTTCATTTTAATAGATTTTAAAAAAATAACTTAAAAATATGAAATTGGAACTTTAACCTGGCTCACTCACCACCACCTCGGCGAAAATTTACGATTTAAAGTGGTTTGCATTAAAAGCAGGCCAAAACATTGTCAATGATACCGATCGACATGCGACATTTTTGTTTCATTCTTGAAAATGCACCCGCGTTTGTTTTTGTTTTTTTTGGGTTGTTTTTTTTTTGTTTGTTTTTTGGGGTTTTTTTTGTTTTTTGGGTTTTTTTAAAATTGAACATTGGATTTTTTTTGCCAAATATCACATAATGTTATGTGAAAGACCTGTAGACAAAGTCGATGGTTTCCATTTATTTTCCTACATACTCCCCTTCGAGTCAACATATTTTTTCCATCAATGTTACATGGCCTGGATGCCAGCAAGGAAGACATTTTTTTCTTAGCTACCCTAAAAAAAATATGATGTCATCATTACTAGAAATATGACGACCGGAACTGGCTAGTTCCCTTTTCATTTTTGGAAACCGGTCTCAACCATCCATGTTAACAAATTTGTCCAAAAAATTATCAGATTCTGCTTCAAAACGGCGCAGATTGTCACGGGACGTCAGGAACCCACCATTTTCTGATCTGCTGTCAAAGGCCGTGACACCCATCTTGCACAAACTTTTGTCATTCCTAACTCGTTGTCGATAATTTGCTCAACCCTCCCATGAGAGATGCTCACAACACTATTAATTTCGTGTGGCCAATCGTCGATCACCCATCACGATGTCAGACACTTGGGTATTTTTTTTCTTGAATAGTTGCTGTTGATGGCCATCCAGGACTCTCTCTAACACGCTTTAATTCCACAGCCCACTTCTTTAGGCCTGCGGCAAAAAAAGATAATTTATCTTTGTTGAGTTTAGTCCTTTCAGTTGCAGGTACTTGATGACTACCCTGTAGCCAGTGTTTTGTTCATTTCTGGAGATTTCAATGGGTAGGTTCGCAAGATGGGTAGGTTCACAAGATGGTCAGGTACGAAGACAATAATAACACTACCTCAACAAAATAATTATTTCTCTCTACAGACATTGGACAGTGTCTACTAGTAATGGTGTCTACCTAACACAGCGCCAAGAACCCAAAATGGCACTGATAAAAACCAGTCTCCATGGTGATATGATGCATTTAGATGCACCAGGAATGAGAACCTGTCGAATACCAATAAAACCAAAACTGAATAAATCACAATTAAGTAAAGTTACGTAAGTTGAAATGGATTTCTTGATCAAATGTAGATATATATATTTGAAATCACAATAAAATTTCATTAAAATATCTCATTTCTTGTAGCTTTTGCTCGCTTTATAATGCCACTGGGGACGTACAGAATTTTAATTACATGTAAATATTATATCTTATAAGCCTATCGATGCAAAAAATTTTCTGTTCATTTTGATATTCAGCGTCAAAACGGATACAGTTCAATCATTAGATTGTGGTGATGATGTAGCAAGTTGGCTGTGTCGTTATTTCCAGAGAGAGGGCCTACGTCTTCATTTTTCAGAAGCTACCCTAGAAAAAAGAGATTCGTCTAAAGCTCAGAAAAACTGGTCGCATCCGGCTCTTGAAGGCGATCTTGTAAGTTGTAAAATATTTGTTGTTTCAAGAGGAATTAACACTTGTCAGCGGTGTAGGTCGCGGGGGAGGGGGTCTGACAAGGACAGCTATCTAGTTCGGATGAAACGAAAAACCGAGGTCCCGTGTGCACGTAAAAGATTCTTGACAGTTGGAAGTCGATATACGAGTAGGCCGTGGTGCAGCTGTCCGGACAAAATTTCCCTCATAGCACACTATATGGCGTGTGCCCGTCTTCATTAGCCCAGTTCGGAGCAGAACAGTAGGACGATAAACCCTATTTCATTTCATTTCCAGTGGCTTGGTTTCGATCCCACACTCCTTGTACGTGACAAGGAGTAGGGTCTCCTGTCTAACCTTGCCGTCAAAGGACCCTGCCCTAAATCTCAGTATTGAAATAAAATTGTACCATACGCCAGTCCCGAAATGTCCTAGTTTATGTTAAGCTGACGTTGAACTAGTTGAACTACATGTTTCCCGCACATTAGTTTATCCATTCCGGAGTTGCCCCCTTTGCCGAAAGCCTTATGAACGCTATAGAGGCTCATTCGGATCATCCATTGTTCTGTGAGCTTGGTATTTGATTCAGCAAATCGGGGGCCACGCCGTTAGCTTAAAGACGAATAAAGTTTAGAGTCTGAGTTATTAGATGTCATTTTCACTTGTAAAAATTGAATTTAACTAATGCATTAAAGACGTATTCAAGTATAGTAGGCTTACTTCATATGTTCATTGGTCGATTCATTTTGTTTTTCAGACAGCTTTCTCGGATTACTGCTCATATATGGTTTTATCCAACTCTTCTTTAAATCAGCTGAATGAGAGATTAGACAAACCTGTACCAATTCTCAATTTCCGAGCCAATATAATCGCTGATGGCTGTGAAGCATTTGCTGAGGTAGGCTTTCCATGTGCTGGAGATCTATTTAAAAATTATGCCGGGGATTTATCTAAAGGAATTAACGGTATATAAATCATATCTTTTGTACAGTTCGGGCTTTATAGAAGAATCGGCATAACACTGATTTTAACTGTTATTCTTCAACATGTAGCGGCAATGTTTGGAAATGCTTATCTACGATTATTCGTCCAATTATTTATTAATGGTTACATGTGTTCCGTTTGTAATGTTACAGGACAGCTGGAGTAAAATCCAGATAGGTGAAGCAAAATTACGAGCATTAGACGCGTGTACCCGATGTGTTCTTGTTACTGTTGATCAATTTAAAGGCGAAAAGGATAAACAAGAAGAACCACTAGCAACATTGAAAAAGTAAGAAGGGGTTTATATATCGTTAAAACTGTTGAAATTACTAAAGCTACAAGGATGAAAATATTTAGAAAAGTAAGAACGCCCTGGATTCAAAATATGTAATCAACTCATACACGAATGCCAAGAAATTAGGTTTGAACTTAAATGACGAAGTAGTTGGATTTGAAGTGGTCGGTTTTATAATTCTATAGTTTGGACTTAGAGAACATTGGGGTTCGAAATCCAAGCCCCATACTTCACCCGGATAAAGCTTTTGGATGTAGCAAGGATATGTGACTCCCGAGGGACACAAGGTTCGAATGTCGTCATAACAGTATGTCAACGAGAAAATTTCCCTGCAGACCTAACTTAATAAAATGATTATTATATATTATAGTATTCTAAAACTGAAACATTCAACTCCAGTCGATATCCGTTTTATCCTTAGAAATGAATTATTGTTTATTGTCCACATATTGTATTGTTTTGTAGATTTCGATTGAAGGACCCATATGGACCAAAGCCAGCGTTTGGAATCAACTTTACTTTGGATGCACCCGGCCAGATCAACGTTGGAGACCCGATATTTGCACTTATGCGTTAATATAATAATACTCTAAAAAAAACATTCTTTATTTTCTATTTTGATTATTATTAGTATTTTTTTATTTTCTATTTTGATTATTATTAGTATTTTTTTATTTTGATTAAGATTTTTTGTCATATAAAGTACTCGATATTTTTTTATATTAAATGAGTATAAACAATATTTTTCAATCTAATTAAAATTATTTAAACATTTCGTTACATTTTATTTGCTCCATTATATTTTTTGACAGTTAATTACTCTATGTCATCATGGTCTTTACAGGAAGTGTTCGGTATTGCGCAGATTTGATTGGTCGACTCGAGATTAGCCTTCCAACCAAAACACTCAATGCAAAATATTTCTCAAAATCCATTAAAGGAGTTTGATTTGGCGACAATAGGCATGATTGTATTATCAAGGTGAAATGTACTAATTTGTTGTCGTCACACGCGCTTTCCTTAAACATATCTTTAGATATTAATGGAGTCACCATCCAAATAAAACGAACGAAAATAGTTTTAATTAGATTGTATGTTTTTCTGAAACATTTCACGAACAAACGGGAGTTTAATGTTTCTTAATCGAAAAAAGTTATCTCACACAATCAAATATCTTAATAAAGTACTTGTTAAAGCCATGTCAGTTTACTTAGTAGACTTTTGTTGCAAGGATTTTTACAACTTTTACCATTTTGGCCAGAAGGAAAATCATTAGAGAAAAATCGGTCTTTTCCATGTTGGGTCTTTTATACCAGATCTGCGATTACCAGCCTCTATACTTGTGTTTCTATTAAAATTTTACAATAATTTAAGAATCTTATTACTGATTATGAGATTATTATTATTTTGATTCTCCAGTAGTTATATTATCTTAGCCATCTCGTTTGTTATTGTAGATGTAAATGGACCATAAAAAAACAAAATATATTATAATTTATTGACTATATAGATATGATCATAGCCTTATATTATAGATATAAGGCTCTGGGACACTATGGGTATGATTATATAAGATTTCGATTAAATTTCGCCTTATATTATTATGGATAAATTTTTGATAAAGCTATATTTTATGAATTGTTAAATCGTTAATAAATTGATCTACACATAAGAATTTTTTATATATATATATAATGAGCGCCATAGGAAACGCATCACTTAGTTTTTCGTATAACAAAATGATCCTGTAAACATATCTTATTTATTTTGTTTCTTATTGTGAACAATATTCAAATGGGAACACATCAATAACAACACATTTGTACACTTATGGACGTTTAATCTGTAATCAACGGTACTAAACCAAAAGTACGACACATATGGTTAATTCCATGCTACGTCGCTGCACAGCGTGCGTAAGAGCCAGTGAAGGACACACGCGCCACTGACATCTGTGTCGTAGTTTTTTGTTAAAAATCCCCTGCCTAAGGACCGAGCAACTAAAACAATATAACCTACGTGATGCGTCTTCATCTGGAAATTATACGGTGTCTGGATAAAACCGATATTTATTTCATACAAATATGTCTGCGATATCACCTCGGTGGAAGCGGACGTTAAATAAAACTAATTCACACACACATACAAATATGTGTAGGCAGTGCCCACATTGCTTAGGCCCACTTTTTAGCTGGGCCTAAGTCATTAAAAAAGTGGGCCTAAGCCTATAAAGAAAAAAGGAGAGGGTGAGGAAAGTAACGAAAGAAGGAAGGAGAGGCAGGACACAGGACAGGAGAAAGAAAAGATAGGAACAAAATGACTTACAATTCTGCTTGTCACAACATAAATTATAGTTGACTAGTGCCATCAATCTAAAGAACCTGAAGATTACTTTGGCTATCCTTCAAGCTAAAGAAATAATTTGTTACTTTAGAGAACAATTATCAGTTATCATCACAGAAGTAAACAAATATCATCATATGCTCGTGAAGTTCATGAGCTTATGATGATATTCGTTTACTTGTGCGATGATGATAGTGCTCTTAGGTCATTCTGTTATTTAATTGTATCAGGAAATCAAAAATTTGCTTTCTGCTTTGGTCTGAAATGCTTGGAAAATCTGTTTGCGGTTGTCAGTTTTCAAAATTTTCCTGGAGGGAGAACCTACTCAGCCCCCTACCCTTCTTTGGGGCTTTGACCTTCACGTCCAATTACTAAAAATTTTGTATTGAAATTTTGAGATGGTAAATACACCATTCATCTATATTTATGCATTATAATTTCATAGTTAAATCTACAGTTTTAACGGATTTGTTTCAAATCTGGGTCACGAGATTTTCAGCGCTATGCTTCCTGTTTTACCACCTTTTCCAAATTTTTTTCAGGATTGGTTTGGAGGGTTGGGACGAACCTTATCGATTTTCAGCGCTCCACAACTTAGATGAATATTTGGCATAATTCTGCAATGAAATGCATATTGCTCTCATTTACTTGAAATTTGTAAAGCACAAATTTCTAATAATTTACTTACATTGTTATTGCACTTGATCACTTGTTATACACCCACGTTCAAATGGGTTACCTTGGAATTTATTCATATAAGCATCATTTTTCATGGGACCTACTGAATTTGGCGCTTGTCCGTGGGTTCGCCCCTCTGGGGTTGGCCGAGAAGTTTCATTGAGATTTTCGGGCATGGTCCCCCCCCCCCTTGTCAGTGGTGCAGCTGGCAAGAACAGCTATCAAGTCTTTCGGATGTAACGAAAACCAGAGATCAGGTGTACAAATTGACGTGCCCGTAAAATGAAATGAAATGGGGTTTAACGCCCTATTCTTCTGCCCCTTACCTGGACTAATGGAAGACGGGCATACGTCATACAGTGTACTATGAGGAAAATTTTGCTCGGGCAGCGGCGCTACGGCCTACTTTTATATCGAATTCCAACTGCCAGGGGATCTTTTACGTGCACGCCAATGTGAACACGGGACCTCGGTTTTTTGCTCCACCCGAACGACTAAACAGCTGTCCTTACCAGGCCCTCCGTTCTGCATCACTGGCAAAGGGAAATCACGCCGGAAAATCTCGGCCAATCAAAGCACACCCTGTCGGAGCACAACATTGGGACGTTAAACCCCAATTCATTTCATTTCATGTCACCCTTTACTGTTTTGTTCAGATTCTCCAGACGAAAATGTACCACAGTCATTGCCCATGGAGAATCGCAATCAATCTGTAGGCCTTGCGAATATCCACTGCTGATCAGTTTGAATCACAAATGACACAATATGACAACAACTGCCCAGGCGGTTTAGATGCTATGGCATCTATGGGTATATATTTATTTTGTCCGACACAACCTGTTTATATAATTTGTTTTTTGGTAGTACCCAATCAATCAGCAGCAGCTTTCAAGTGAAAGGTGAAATTATAAGTTTGTTAATAGGATTTTATTGGGTTTAACATATTGATAGACGTTTATGTGGTAGTGGATGTGGTGGTGGAATTCTGTTTAACTGGTCCTGTAACAATACTACCCAGAGACTGTTCCCATGCAAGATGCTGAAATACAATCAAATCTAGAGGTGCACAAATTTTTGGGGTACCTCTGCACTCCAACTCCCCCCCCCCCCTCCTCCAATTTATTGTCTACTGTTATTTTCCACAACTATATACAGTACGCCTGTGCGTGGTTGATTTTTTTTCCAAATTTGTAAAATTATTGCGAAACATACATTACCGCTATGAAAGAAAATGCAAAAAATGCAAGATGATAATATATTGAAAATAAAATATGGTTCCCAAGACAAACCAATGAACGAGTGTTTTCTGTGGCCAAAGGATGCGTTGCACACGATGACGTTTGACCTTAGTACACATCTCCAAAATTGCCAACTGCACCGTAAAACAATGTACGTAATAAACTCAGTAGCAAAATGTTTTAAATGATTATATAAACCGCGAAATGTCATGGGCTCTTGCACACGAACCACAATATTCCTAGCTATATTAGGTTACCTGAATATGACGCAGGATACACAGGACACCCCCATGTCATGGATACTTGCATTTTTTAGCCCTTGTCGTGTCATTTTTAGCTTATTTTAATCTTGAAAATAATACTCATTTGCACTACTGTAATTACCAAGTTTTCAGTTTTTGGATACGTTTGCCAAGACCGATATATACGACCGGGGAAATAGGATCGGTAGGATTACCATAAAACAGGTAAGATGGGGGGTGGAATTATATAAGAGTTTTAGAAAATATTCACCTGTTGTAAGTAATTACTGAGGAAATGAGCCTCCGATGTCGATAAATCTGAAAAGAAATTAAAATGTTACAATATAATAGTCTTAATTAGGTAAATGAAATGATTAACATAAATTATGGTTTTGCGGAGGTAATCCTAAGACATAATTTCCAAGTGGCACAGTGACGCATGTCATGGGCGAGGGGGGGGGGGGGGTATGATTCCTTTCTAGAGCAGCTGATACCACTTTTGGTTTGACGAATTCATAGTTACCCCATTTTTGTTATACTATTGTATTTTAAAGAGAAAATTAATTACTCACGGTCAATCAGAGCCAGGATTTTGGCATAACCAATAACTTGGATATAAGCTGTGAGTTGACAAGAGGCAGCCTCAGCAAATAATTCTGATAAAATAACTTGTTGTTCAGCATTAAGACTTTTATAAGATGGTGATTTGTGAATAGCCTTCAGGATAGCTAGAAAGTCTTCATTAGGAGCACATGGTCCAACAGCAAGACAGCTTGCTATACAAGCAATAACACATAGGACTCGAATAAACTATAAAATACAAAGGTGTGTAATTTATAAACCGAGAGAGAGCGGGGTGAACTTCCATCTAACCTGACTCCTATGTTGTATTTATCTACATTGTGCACCTATTTCCTTTGGATTTAAGTTCAAAATACTCATCCTTACTTATAAATAAATGCTTTAATAACCTATGTCCTTAATATATGTCAGAATTCCTTGAAGTTCATTTCCCAAAAAGAGATCTCAAATTTTCAACGGACCCATGTTTGTGAATTTGTACAACGTGACTGCAAACTTATGATTATGTGGTAGGCTAATCTTTCATTTTTTGTTCAAGCCCCTCTTTTCTGGGACAAACTACTTCAAAATATTAGAACCTGTTCATCGCCGCGTGAAAAAAAATTGAAAACGCACTTAGACGCTTTTATTTTCATCTGTATATATATAGTAATGACTTTATATGCATTAGCGACATAAATGTATATATGACTTTAAGTTGATTTCAGTGTTTACATGTAGGTCTTATTTATTTTATTTGTATATTTAATTTATGTACCATATTTTGGAAAGCGCACGTTAGCACTTAGTCGTGGAATTAGTGTGCCATAAAAATGTACAATAATAATAAAAATTTACGTCATTTTAATTACTGGTGATAATATTGTTCTTTTAAAAAAATATATGTTAAGAAGAATAAAATGGTTAGCTTACCATCGTAGTTTGATTGTGACTAAACCTTACACGTGGAATCAAGATAAGATAATAAGAACGGTCGTTTTCAGATAATCTATACCTTGACCTAGGGAACGGACAGGTTACAAGGAGTGGAGATGATAATACACAATGACCCTATATAATTATACAAAAAAACAGTTGGTGGATTTGATACTAATGACAGAACTAGTCACAGAGATGCGGATTAACGTCAACTCCACAAAACTAGGTCATTTCGAGACTAACATATATGGGAGAAAACCCACAAGGTTGGATAGGCGTGACATACATTATGATACAACACGCAACGTGATGAGCTTACCGTTCTAGCTATAATAGTTCAAACATAGTTAATGAAAACTGTAGCCACGAAAATAATAAACAAAGACTCGATAATCAATTTTTAAATTAAATCATTAAATGGCGACCGCGTTTCAATTCAATCAACACCCAATACGAGCTAGACTACGTTACTATAAAAACATAGGTGAACTAAAATAACAATATATTGGGTAGTCTTTTATTTTAATTATATGCGAATTAGTAAAGCAAAATATTGGTCCAAGCGGTCTTCTGTCTTGGTCTGAGTGGTTTATCCACTAGTCTGAGATGTCTAATCCGACTGACTCACTTCCGGTTATACACATAGTGAATCAAATACAAGAAGAGGAGAATTCTTGCTCCGAGGCGTTTCGGAGTGGAAGAAATCAAAATATCTTGGAGTTCTATTTCAGTGGCCATCTGTCTTGGTCTTTGTGGTTTATCCACTAGCCCGAGCAGGGGCGTTTTAAGGTTTATTATGGCGGAGGCTATATATTTTGAGGGCCCACTTTCGCGCGGGGGGGGGGGGGGGTCGTCTTGATTGATGATTTTTATGCCAATGCAATGACTGCATTCTCATTCATTAATGGATTCGACAGTAACGGTGTATAGAAAACGATTCACTCGGACTCGGGGCCCTTTCCCTTAGCCAAAGGGGCCCTTTTGTCAGAAGTGGGGCACTTTTGTCTGCCTTCAGGGTCCCTCTAACTAGTGTACATTTTCATTTTTCTCATCGGTTTTAGCATTTTTCTCCCGTTTTATTTTTCCAATTTCTTTGATTTTTTTCGCGAGGAGGCTGGCGCCCCCAGCACCTCAGGTATAAAACGCCTTTGAGCCCGAGTGGTCTTTTCGTTGGGCCGACTGACTCACTTCGCGGCTTCTTGCTTTCGCCTTCCTGTCATAAACGCATGATGTTCAGCGAATACAAGAAGAGAAGAGTATGGTGCGAGGAGATTGTCACGAATATCCTCCAAAGCTTAGTCCTCCAACCCATCTATATAATTCCATGATTGTGGCATGTCAGGCTCTTGTGGTTATAAAGATTAAGATCGTCGGAATGGTATACGTTTAAGTCCCGAACGGTGCGAGATATGGAGAGTAATTGGAGGTCTGCATCCATTCAAGGTCCCAGAGACCCACCCCCACCACACATACACACAGGCTCTCCCCTTGACACTTGGCTAAATCAAGTGTTGACACAAATAAGCACTGGTGTAATAATGTACGATATAAGAAATAAAACAACGGTACACTGAAAGAAAACTTGTGTTGGAACACAACACAAGTACTTGTGTTAAAATTAATCTACACAAACTTGTGTTGTTTTGCATTGCATCAACACAAACTTGTGTTGTTTTGCAATGCATCAACACAAACTTGTGTTCTTTTTAATGCTTTAACACAAACTTGTGTTGATTTATAAAATCTCGTGTTTTTGTCATAAAATTAACACAAATAATGTGTATACTATCGTCAATAAATATTTTGTGTTTTTGATTTTAAAAATTAAACTCCATACAAACTATTAATTTTGGGGTCCACAAGTTATAAGAAAGGTATATTTTGTTTTACACAGACAATATAGGCAGACAGACTTGAATGTTAATTGGTGTTTAGATGTCTGTAGTTAAAATAAAGTTGTTGATTTTTTTATTGGCCCAATAAACTGGTAGATCAAAGGTCTGCCTGGTGAGCAATCCGGTGTGATTTTAACAATTGACTCCAAACGCGTTGACAATGGGTAAAACACTTTCTTAATGTAATTTGTTAATAAAAACAACTACTCTAGACTACACTTTGTCTGCGATATCACCTCGGTGGAAGCGGACGTTAAATAAAGAGATTTCACACACAAACATTTACCATTAACATCGTGCCGAAATGATATTTGAACAGTGATATAATGGTCACCACAGAGAATACAAGACCGTAGGTTTGTAAATATTTATATATATATATATATATATATATATATATATATAAATAAAAATGTCATGTAGGGCCTATCTATTTCTTTAGCATCGATATTGTTTCTTTGTGTATTAGTATTTTCTTTCCGTATCGCCTTGCACGTACTTGTATCAAAAAACTAACCGTCGCAAAATTCATCAAATAATGACTAATAATACTAAGGCAGTGATCCATGGTGAATACCGATTAAGATTAAGCGGATTATCATCGCACTAATTCACTTCGCGCGCGTAGATGGCTGATCAGAAGGAGATTCGCGCATGCGCGGTGATAATTTGTCATTTACAATGGCGGGACAGTGAAAAAATATTTCAGCATGATATTGTTGAATCTGTCTCATTTTTCTGAACTCTGCTTAATGAACATTAGTTGTTCGACGCCACGATGTTACAGAATCACATTAAACCAGAAACGGCTCGACTTGAGCCAGTAGGTAAGAACCTTTTTTAAAATAATACCTAGGGCGGTTGGATTGGATTTGGATTGACGGCCATGTTTTTTTTTTATATATATAAAAACATTTTGGCTAGAGAAGACATAAACCATGGGACGGACTAGAAAATAACTTTTTACACTTTTGTGTTTGTTGAAATGTAGGCCTAATCTAATTTGTGTTTTTAAAAAGAAGCGCTGTAATCAAATAAGCAGACATTTTCCACACAATCCGTCCAACCTCTGTCTGTGTAAAATTAGTTCACTGATTCAGTCAATAAAAATGATAGAATTTAGAATGAGTCTTTGGAAGTTTCTTTTTATTTTCATTTTATTTTTCAGTCAATGCTACTATTTGACTCTTTCCACCTTCCAGTTTTTAAGTAATTAATGAGAATTTACCATATAGAAGAAAAACAGGTAACAATTTGAATTTCATTTAACTTTTAAAATTTATATTTTCTTCTTCTTTTTTTTTTACCAATGTCCTACAATTATTAGTGTATTTGAAGACACAATCCCACATTAAGTATTTATATGCAACAGAGAGAGAGGTGGGGGGGGGATTCACATACATGTAAATAAGGATTGACAAGGCCTATATGTACTTGTATTTGCCGAATCAAGTAGTCCAACTATGTCCTACTCTTACATGCATAGGCTACCGGTAATCAACTACAACGAGTAGCTGACTTCCGTTTTATTGCCTCATTCTACATGTATTCAAAACTGGTTTGTTGTGCAATATTAATTCTGCATGAACCTAGAATTGTTGTAGGATGGATCCTTATCTACTTACTGGCTCTAACTCTATAGGTCATAATGGGACTAACTAAGGTATGGTGAAATTTAATATGAATAATTCGCTTGCGAGTTTGGGTATTTAGCAAAAAGATGAAACCATAAAACCCACAGAAAATTCAAGAAGTTGGACAGACGATAGCACAACATTTTGGTCCAGCGTCATTTCGGACTCAACACAGACGATCTGTTGGACTCGGTATGATGACTTTTCGGATTTACTTGCCAAATTTTCGGACTCCGTCTGAAGACTGTTTTGAATTGCCCTATTTCTGATAAATTCATCAGCAACTTTTTTTTATATACATAACATAGTACATGTACATATATAAAAAGAAATAAATAAAACATTCTTTTCGTAAACATTCAAAATTGGAGACTTTGCTGTATGTGCGTGATCAAGGTGCTGTATATTGATTGTGAGCGGTAAATTTTACCTGCTTTTTTTTTTTTAAAATCGTTTTTGGGTCCTTTTAAATTGATTTGACAGTCTGTTCAATCTTTCCTTTCAACTTATTCCCGGGTCTGAAATGTCATCGCCTTCACAACCTCGTGGGTTTCCTCCGGGCACTCTGGTTTCCTCCCACTGCTAAAGACCCCTACGCGCAAGCGAATGGTTGAAATAAAGTTGAACCATATGTTAGTCCCGAAATGACCTAGTTTGTGTTGTGTGGACATTAAACCCCATTTCTCTCTCTCTGAAATGTCACCCACCCAAGTCCAAAATGTCACCTACTGGAGACAGAAACGTTGAAGCCATAGTCCGAAATGACATGTAATTGGACAGGCGACCTGGCACCTTGGCATCGAAACCATGCATCACTGAATGAATTTTCTCGGTCAATGCAGGGATCGAACACCCGTAGAACAGGCTAGCGAGCCAGCATCTTTGGCATGTGATTCCCCACACAGTTTTGAATATGGTAAACTTAATTGTTAATTACTTGTTATGTATTTATTTTTTCAGTTTTAATAATGGATGCATATGAAAATCACCTAGAAAAAGATCATACAACAAAAGAAATTAAAAAATGGAAGAAAAAATAGCTGTATAAATGATGATAGAGCAGCTTGTTCTTGGTGGGTAACTATTCAATTCTAGTATAAAAGATTGTTGTTATGCTATTTTGATATATTGCATCAAAACTATAAGATTGATGCAATGTTACATCCTTTCATAATGAATATTATAAAGCCTTCAAATGTACGAATTTGTGAAATATAATTAATATCATATTATATTACTGTATACAATACTGTATTCACACTTGTCTTAGTGGAGCTGGGGATCATGTGGGTAAGACACTGACTCTCTAGCCTGGAGATCAGGTGCTCGATCTCTGCATTGGCATGCAGGGCAAAATTTCCCTCATTGCACACTGTATGGTGTATGCCCGTCTAAACTCACCGAGTTTAGGAGCAAAACAGTAAGACAATAAACTCATTTATATTGTCATTTTTTCAAGAGTTTTGTTCTGGCTTCTTACCCATTGAGGCATAATAATCAGCCTAGGTCTGTAACTTAAAAAGGCACAGTAAGTATTATGCAAAGTTGAAACAAAATAGAGACCCCACATGAGGCAAAATGAGTTATTTAAACATTCTGAACCATAGAAAGTATATTTATTGCCTGCTATAATAATGTATAATTTTTTTTTCAGACTGGAGAGCATTTGATGCGTGGTTCCAGCAACAAGAGATGTTGACCATATACCTTTTGAATATTAAGCCAGCAAATTATTTTATAATTTTGAAAAAGAATGTAGTGATTATAAAAGCTAATAGGTTATCTGTTGCATTTGGTCTGTTATTCAAATATTTTATTTTTGTTTTTAATGTTAAATATACTTTCCAAAGACAATTATATTGTACCGGTAATTCTCTCCAGAAATTTGTGTAAAATATAGACTGTAAAGTGACCTTTAAATCACTCAGAATTTGGTTGTCAATCATAAAGTATTATGTAGAGCCCTCAGGTAGATTAAGGTGACTTTCCCTTGCTTATTAAATGAAGGGGGGATAGGACGTGTATGCTGTATCATAAGGTTTGTCATTGAGTCAACTAACGTAGTTTCGATTCCCCTTGTGTTCATGATAATGAGTAGGGTCGCGTGACCAACCTTGTCGGTTTTCTCCGGGTCTTCCCTTTTCCTCTTGCTACTCACTACTAAAGACCCCTACGTGCAAGCTAATTATATGTTAGTCCTGAAATAACTGTCGAGTGGACATTAAACCCCATTTCTCTCTCTTTCTCTTTAAAAGCTGAAAAAGGGTTTAACATCCTACTTTTCTTTGTGGTTGGGGGTGGGGTGGGGTGGGAGTGGATGGCCGAATGGTTAGCGTGCTTGCGCTGTATCACTTGGCCTTCCAATCTGGTGTGGTTTCGAATCCCCGGTTGTACGTGGCAAGGAGTAGGGTTGCTTGTCCAACCCCGTGGGTTTTCTCCGGGTACTCCGGTTTCCTCCCACTGCTAAAGACCCCTACGCACAAGCGAATTATTGAAATAGAATTAAACCATATTATTATGTTAGTCCCAACCCTATCTCTCTCTCTCTCCCTACTTTTCTTTGTTATGAAGGCCAACAGTGGGATCCAAAAAGAACCATCATGGTTCCCCTTACTTATGACTTGTATATAAATATTTTGTACATGCCTTTTATATTTCATTTGTAAGAAGTTTTTCAGTTTTTGTGCATAATTTATGTCTTTAATGCTTGTTTTGATTGTTATTTAATTTAGATATACGATGTAGGTAAATCCTATTTTAAGGGGGCATGGTGCAGGAATATTTTGGACATAGCGTTTAAATTATCATTTCTTTAAAAAAAAACTTTTCGTGAGGGTGGGAATAAATTGTTATTATATAACACAATTTTATTAGCATTGGAAGTAACTTTGTTTATTATTATTAGTATTCCAAATGTCTCAGTGCTTGTTTTGGGTTTTTTTTTTTCAATTTAAATAGCTGTGCTTATTTTATGATTTGTTTATTTTTTATTTATTTATATTTCTGTGGGGGGGGGGGATTTTTTATTATCCATCAAAATGTCTGTTTAGTTTTGATCTGGCATTAATTTAATTGTTCATATAATTTTATGAATATATGATAATTTTATGAATATATGATACTTTTATGAATAAATAAAATTTTTATGAATAAAGAATAATTTTATAAATAAATAATAATAATTTTATGAATAAATAATAATTTTTGAATAAATAAATAATAATAATTTTATGAATAAATAATAATTTTTGAATAAATAAATAATTTTTGAATAAATAATAATTTTATGAATAAAGAATATTTTTATGAATAAAGAATAATTTTATGAACAAAATTGTTGTCATGTCATTTATCAAATATTACAGTTAAAAGAGAATAAAGGAGGGGTCTGTTGGTGGTTATACACAAGTTTGTATGAAACAACACAAGTTTCAGAAATTTCAACACAAGTTTCAGAAATTACAACACAAGTTTCAGAAATTTCAACACAAGTTTCAAAAATTTCAACACAAGTTTCAGAAATTCCAACACAAGTTTTAGAAATTTTAACACAAGTATTGTGTAGATTTTCACACAAGTTTCAACACAAGTTTGTGTTGTTTGATCAATTTTAACACAAGTCTTGTGTTGTTTCGACATTTAACACAAGTTTGTGTTGTTTCAACACAAGTTTGTGTTGTTAAATAGTAACACCCAACTTGTGTTGAAAACAACACAAGTTTGTGTTGTTTCAACACAAGTTTTTTTTCAGTGTAAATAAAACAATTAATCGATTAATCATACGATTGGCATGTTCACCAGGCAAGCCATTGTCAGTTATTTTCTATCTATAACAGTTTCATAAACAATAAGGTATTAATAAATTAACAAGCCATTAGAATTACGTAACATTTCACCCTTGGCTATAGTCATCGCATTATAGCACACATACACCGATATTTTGAAGAAATCGAATAATTATTGTCCTCAGAGTTTACAGGTCTAGAGGATTCAATTTGATGACTTTGCTTTATAAAATTAAAGTATTATCAGGCCCCTAGCTAGCGGGTGGGCAAGGGGGCAGCTGGAAAATTTCGCCGCCACCGACGGGGGCAACAGGCGCCCTTTACCCATTGGGGAAAAATGGGTTCCCTCAATCGGCGCCAAAGGACGCACTTTGAGGCCAACGACCAACGTCTCCATATTAGTATGGCGGCCACATAAAGCCGAGTGACAGTAGTTGGGCGCCCACGAAGAGATTGGCGCCCAACCAATGTCACTTGGTTTTATGGGCGCTCGCCAATCATATCGTTATATATGAAGCGCTCTCTAAATAGTGGGGCGTCTCATAATGACCCACACGATCAACACCACAACTGATGGGTGGCCCAAAACGACTTGATCTGATCGGAGAGGCGCTCATAATGACATGATTGGTGTCACATAGTGCATAATTCCGAATCAGATTGTTTGGGCGCCCGCGAGTTTATCAATGGGGCGCCCAAAACAGCGTGTTTTGTGGGATGCCTCACTCCAGAGGGGCGCCGATAATGCAGAGATAATTTTCTATATTCAAAAGGCATGATTTGTGGGGTGCCTCACCCCGGAGGAGCGCCCATAATGCCGAGATCATGGGCTCGCATAATATAATGCTATTGAGATTGGTCAGGCGCCCACGAATGAATTGGTATCCCAAAACGTTTTGATATTCTTCAAAATTCAAACAGCATGATTTGTGGGGTGCCCAATCTAGGTGGAGCACCCATAATGACGAGATCTTGTGCGCCCATAATATAATGCTAGTGAGATTATTTGGCTAATGAATGGGGCGCCCACAGCGGCTTGATCTGTGGAGCATGATTTGTGGGGTGACGAGATCATGGGCGCCCATTATATAATTCTAGTGACTGTAGTACGGCGCCAACGATTGAATCTGGCGCCCAAAACGGCTTGATTCGTGGAGAGCCTTATCCCGGAGATGACATTATTGGTGGAGCGCCTTATAATGTGTGGCTGTACATAGTGTATAATGCCGAATCAGATTCGTTGGGCGCCCACGACTTGATCAATGGGGCGCTCAAAACGGCATGATTTGTGGGGTGCCTCATCCAAGAGGGGCGCCCATAATGCCGAGATCAAGAGCCCATAATATAATGCTAGTGCACTTGGTTAGGCACCCACGAATGAATTGGGCGCCCAAAATGCTGTGATAATCTTCAAAAGTCGTATTCATTCCTTCAAACGTTCATATCCAAATATCGCAGTACGCCAATATCGCAAATTCAGCTTCGATTTTCCGTCATTTTCAGGTGTAAACCCTATTTTCCAAAATTTTCTGGGGGAAGAGCGTCATTGGCAATCTGACTTTTCAGGCAGACGGGTAAAGTGAAAACAAAAAATTATTATTTTATCTAGTTGGCAAAATAAATTGCCCGAAATCTAATAAAACACTAATTTTACCCTTTTTTTTAAATTTAAATTGTACTCAATTGACTATGGATTAAAACATTTTGTCTGGAGCCACTCTACTTTGTGACACATTTTTCGGGCATCGATTATTAATGCAGCTGCAACAGTCCGATCCTTTGGATAGCCACGTTTGGCACGCAATTACTTGTTCTGTAACATTCTACTATGCACTGGCTAATTGGGTATAATAAAATCGTAAGCCATGACGTAATGTTATATACAAATATTTGGTCCAATTTTGAGCTTTGCTTAAAGCGTAATGGCATCGTTACGCAGTGAGCTATTGGTTGTTAATCGGACTATAGATCAGACATAATTTGGAAGAGAAATTTGCTTCCGTTACAGCAGTGTTAAGTGGGATTAGGTCGAATTAAACGAAACACCGCGACTGTGTATACTGTATTGAACCACATATTAGTTGCTGTATAGCTGGAATAGCAAGAAAACGCGTTTGCGGCAGTCAAAATTTGCTCCCGACGACCCCGTCTTCGTGAAATATAAACGATTGATTGGAATTCGACTCAACCACCTAAGTTAGGCTATATCAGACCACCTACTGTATTCAGGGAATAAAATATCAAGAAAACGCGTTTTAGGTCGTCAAACTTTCCCTTGGGTAGAGGGGGGGGGTCTGTAGGCATAACCCGAAATTTGTTCGTTCATTTTAGGTTCTGCTCCCATCGAGCTCGTACGCCTATGGAGAGCACGTTATAGACCCTTCCACGGAAACCATTGCCCCCTAACAATTTTGGGCAACCTACGGGCCTGATTATCTGAAATATTCTAGATTTACTATAACCAGCACGGTTATAATATTGTCAAGATTCAGTTTCAGTTGTGGCGTTTTAATTTCAGAAGCTTCGAGTTCGTTTAGTCTATCCCTTAAATGATGAAAATCTATACTTACACTTCAGTGTGCAATCTCAATATGTTCATCGAACCTTTCAGCTACAAGGTTGTTCAAATTACTTTTGATTTTCTCCACTACTTTTTGTACTGCTTTTAAGACAATTCAATTTAACTGTTGACTAAATGGGTAAGACGCAGACTCGATCCTGCATTTGTCGAGAAAGTTAATCGCAGATTTTCCGGCGTGGTTCCCCCTTGTCAGTGATGAAGGGCGGGGGACCTGACAAGGACAGCTGTCTAGTCGTTCGGATGAGACCAAAACACGCTATCCCGTGCGTGCATGTAAAAGATACAATGACAGTTTGAATACGATAGTGAGTAGGACGGGCAAAATTTCCTTCATGGCCGCCTTCATTAACCCCGTCAAACTCTATTTCATTTAGTTTATGATCGACAATGTTTTATCTGACGTCCCCGAACCTCTTAAACAATCTGTTACTGAATCGTTCGATTTGGGTTTGGATATATTATTCTTTCCATATTGATAGTTCGTGTCATGTATTTTGATCTCTCTGATTTTACGCCTGACTTCGCGGGATTAGTTGTTGAACTAATTTTTTATGACCTACAACACTTGCGGTTGGAACTTGACTGAACCGTTAATAGTGTCCATGCATTTGATTTTCTGTATAATTATAATACCCCAAATATCACATAAATTATTTATTCAAGAACTAAATCTGCCTATTGCACGTCTTTCTTTAGGCCTGATATGTTATTTTGTTTATTAATTAGACATTGATTAACTTATCCAGACTATAATCAACTCTGGATTATTAGTTCTATTAATACAGTATTTCTACTAACATATCTATAAACCTTTAGTTCAGATTAGATTTGGGGCTAGATTCCTAACAAATATTTGAATTAAAACAAAATATCTATAAATATGTAATTTTCTCACTAAAATAGATATATGGCAAAACCTAAATGATAATGTAAGGGAGGGAGTAGCAATTGTAATAGGGGAATTTCGAGTTCTAGACGCTACCCATTACAGCCCCCTGCCCCTTCCCGCGCCGCTGACAAAGAGAAAAAGCACTGGAAAGTTTGGGGAACTGTCTAGTTCAACACGGGAATCAAACCATGCACGGACCTCCTAATTAGTGAGTCATTGACAAGGGGAAACAACGCAGGACCTCCCGGTTATTAAGCAAGCCACCGCGGCTCCCATGAGCACTGATGACGTTTGTGTGGAAAGCAGAAATACTAGCAGTAAACGCATCCAAAAAAATTGTATACCGTATGCTCATCTTTAACTCCATTTTATTTCATTTCTCTTTATTACTGTGTTGTCACTTCCATTACAGAATTATCTCGTTTTGGCCATTTTAGTGAGAAAACTACATATCTATAGATGCTATGTTTCATTTTATATACTTGTTAGAACTATCTGACAAAAGGTTGAACTTATAGAGGCCCTTGTCTGTAGTCAAATCATTTTCGGTTTATATAAAAAATTCTTGAAACAAAATAATTATTGATAGTTCCATAAAGGGAGACCATAAATGGATTTCTCTGGTCCATTATGTTTTCTGCATTTTGCTTTAAATCAAAATTTAACCAATTCCATATTCTTTGCCAAGGATAAAGGCATCGGATGTTTTTGCGGCAATAATATTTAATTTGATGTCTGCTATATTTATACTAACAATTGTGGCGCTTTTACTTGACAATTATCACAATTTTCATTTGGCCCTAAATTGAGTTATTTCAAACCCATTGTTTGGAACTCTCTGGATTTGTGTTCCACTTGCTATAAGCTTTCTAAAATGTATAGTTTGTTTAGTAGTAACGACTTTGTACCGGAACTTCGCTTTAGAAATTTCTGTTGCAGATCAGGGGAAACCAAGCTTTTACATACCATGCGTCACTTTGTTCACACGAGAATTCAGATACTAGACCAGGAGCCCAGAGGGTCGAACCTAGACGAACGAGGTACCAATATCTGACCATATAGGCATCTACATACTAACCTGGGATGCACAGAAGTGGGCGTCTACCGGGGTCCAGTCCATGGGTGTGACCCTGGTGACCCTTATAATGACCCCAAAATGGGTTAAACTCATACATTCGAGGAACCGGTCAAAACCAATTTTAAATGAAAGAATACACTCTACTGAGTACGAAATTGCCCATAACAGACGATTTTGGCCCTGGTCAATCGCAATTTCTTCATGGCGCACATGTTTCTTGCGCTACTGGAACAATTACTCAGATAATTAAAATAATATGTCTGTAGAGGGGCGAAAAACTGCCATTGGCGGGAATTTTATGAATAGGGCTATATAGTGTCTTATGTGAATAACGGCTATGAAATCTTGATATTTAGTAAAGGTAATATTTAATTTCACACTTGACAAGCTCGGATGGTTTCTATTTAGCCAGTTGATGTCGTTTTCATCAAAGAAGTGGTAAATTAAGAGATATGTCAACTCATATATTTTATTACGTCATAGAAGATGGAGACATGTCACTTCTGATATATTATTCAGGTTTGTGTCACGTGCTCATCCCTTGTCTTCCCGGTTCGTTATCAAAATGGCGGAATAATAGAACAACATTCGGATTTATCTTGTATTTTTGTTAACATAAGGTAAGGTAAACAAATGTTTGTTCCAAGAACTTTAACTTCTAAAAAATATGTACAGAGCCTTTGAAGTCTTTGAAAAACAAATATGTTCATAGAGTTAATCATTTTGAAGTTATCCCTGTACTGACTGAATTCGGAACATGTCGTTAAAGGTGTGTTCCTTTGATTTTAACTGGTTCACACAGTCGAGAAGGCTATAGTTCTAACTATATTTGTTTTATTGGTCACGTTGATTTTATCTGTTGTTTCGGTATGGGTTTTATCATTTCATTTCCCTTCTTCATTAGCCCAGTTGGAGCAGAAAGTAAGCCGTTAAACCCCATCTCATCTCATTGGTCGCATCGATTTTATATTGGTTTGGGTCCATGGATTTTATCATTTGCTTCGCCGCATGGATTTTGTTATTTCATTGGCCGTATGGATTATATAATTTGTTTGGGTGCATGGATTTAATCATTTTTTAGGAGCATCATGGATTTTTAGTAGTTGTTTTGATACCCAGATTTGTATGTGCCGTATTCTGTTATGTAAATACCATTCTACCCTAATCCTGAAAAAAATGTATCGGTTATATTCTTGAACTACCTTTAAAGTGAATTTCAAATGGGGTAATATTATCATCGCACGAGAACATACTTTTATTTCCAGCCTTGTTTACAAAACTTGCATTAAGACGGTTGAATGTCGGATTATGGGTACCTGAACAATATGTCACTGTCATTGTACGGTGAGCCATCTATAGCTCTAGGCTAGAATGCCTAGGCGTACATTCTCATCCATTACTCTACGTATGTCCAAATCTAACTGGATTGTCTCATAGAAATCTATGTTTTAACTGTTTACAGTAAATACACTGCTTAAAATATTGACAAGACGAAAAGAAAACAGGATATATAGACATTAAAATTATACTGTCGCACCTGATTCATTCACCCATATCTATAGGAGGAGTGAACAGTTACTGGATTGAAATATTTCGGGAACGACAAAATATGTTCTTTCGCACCCCTATTTATAAGGACTGCGTTGTAATAGTTGTATGATGAACATTTACGAGACGGCGATATTTTTGGCTACCCCTCTTCGAAGTGAACTGCCACGGTTCATGCACACCAATAAGCAAAATATTTAGCGTTTGTTTTATCCACTCATGATATGGCTACACAGTTATATATAAAATTATGTTGCCAGGTAATTTAAAACAGCAGCTAAGTCGCCTGACAGCCCACTGGGGTTGTCGCACATGTATTCTTTTGAATGGTAGGAATTACAACACACTTAAAGCTGATCAAGAGTAACAAACCAAGAAGTAACCCAAGATTTTAAAAAAAAATTAATCAAGGGTAATAATCATTGCCAATCTATAGGCCTCTTTCTCTGGTGAACATAAACCATAAACACTGCATAATGACCGTGTAAATTGGCCCACACACGCTCAATATAATTGTCAATAATATTGTCAGTATTTGATATTGACAATCAAATTAAAATTGAGCGTGTGTATGCGATATTGAAGCTCGAAATAATTGATGTCAATATGATTGAAGGAATCAGAAGTCCGTAGATTTTTTATTGACGCACCGTTAATTTTTGTGCAACAATATTGATCGTGTGTGGGCGTCATCAATAATATAGACGCAATATTTCGTTTTCACGAAGCTCTCGAAGTAGGTGTGTGTGCTCAAACTTCTCCCCCTGAGTAAACCTGTGTTATGACCATTTTTGATGTATTTTCCTTTTCTTGAAGCAAATTGCGGTTTCCCACACACGTTCAATTATATTGTCTCAATATTCATTCTGAGGAAAGCAGCCATCATTGACGGAACTATTTGTTTAGCATTAGCTGTGGCGGTTCCAAGTCCCAAGAAAAGGAAAATACATCAAATACAGGGGGTGAAGGTGTGTCAATGATTAAAGCACATTGTATTCGGGAACGAGTGTGAGGAGTGTGCAGGTGCGGCCATACGTGCCATGTCGTAGAGAGAAATTTTCGAAAATTCGGCACGCATCACAATGTGCCTGCCACTTGAGTGAACACTACAGACATGAACAAAGTGCGAACAATACTTAACCTATACATAACAAATAGTACCATTGCGTCTCAATGCATACCAAAACGGCTCATATTTTTTTCGCCGTGCATCGCGTAACTTTTGCTACCCCAGAATGATACGCCTTGCACATGTCATGACGTATTGCGCAGCATGCTGGCATCGCGTTGACAAATTTACCAGTGTCAGGGCACTGCTGGACTGGGCTTACCTGTCCACCTGTCCGTGACATTGAAAAAGTGGGCCTAAGCCTATAAAGAAATTTTCCTGGGGGCAAGAAACCCAAGAGACCTCCCTCAGACGCTTGCACGCCTTCGGCGCGTACTTGTGCGGGCCGTGGTCAATGACCTGACAGGTGGGCCTTCGGCCGACCAGTCCGGCACTGTGTCAGGGTGACCAACTCATCCAAACTATCGCTCTTGTATGTATACATATAGTTGGTTACGCTTGGGGAAGCGACACATGGGTGTTCATTGGGTAACGTCCGTTCGACACAGACTAGGTCACATCGGCACTGACCTATTTGTTCAATTTTATTTCAATAATTCACTTGTCAGTAACGCTCTTTAGCATTACGGGGAAACCGTAGAAAACTGTAATCCGTATCAGTCAATCAGTTAATCATTTTACAGCCCTGTAAAGTTAAATATGTCATACTAATAAAGGATGTTCCATACAATCTTATCTTATCTTATCCTCTAAAGTTAAATGCATTACAATCCTCTAAAGTTAAATACATTGCACCAAAAACCAACGTAATCCTTCAAAGTTACACTCAATCATAAAAAAGTTAAACTATAATCCTAAAACGTTAAGCACATTACAATCATATATAGTTAAATATATTACAGTCTTATCAAGTTAAAATCATTACAATCCTATATGGTTAAATATTACAATCCTATAAAGTAAAATACATTACAATCCTATATTGTTTAATATATTAAATTACAAGCTTATAAAATTAAATACATTCCAATCCTTTTTAAAATATATTATAGTATTTTAAATATATTACAATAATATAAAGTTAAATATATTACAATAATATAAAGTTAAATATATTACAATAATATAAAGTTAAATATATTACAATAATATAAAGTTAAATATATTACAATAATATGAAGTTAAATATATTACAATAATATAAAGTTAAATATATTACAAATCACACTTAGAGATATTTTGAAATATCAGCATTTCTGTAATATTAAATTTTGGATCAAATATGCTATTTGGATACACACCGAAAAGGGGTCATCCCCGCGTTAAATCAATTTCTGTTTTGCGTCGTTTGTACAAATTTATACTATTAAATATGTCATTTCTATTTACTCTTTTTTAATTCAACACCCCAATATATTATAACATAAAAGAAAGTCCGAAGTACTTTATTTTAAACCACAGTGTAAAAAATATATCCAGCAATGTCGTTTGTGTATTTATACAGTAATGTTTTTGAAGTTTGTTAGAAATAAAGCTATATTATACTATCACATTTCATCTCGTCTGACTTAAAGCTATATTTTATATACTATCAAATTTCATCTCGTCTGACTTTTATGACATTGAAAATATGTAGCCCTTATCATATAATCTGGTGAAACTATCTGAATCAAACGTTTACAAGATAAAGAATTTTCCGTCACTAAACTAAAAAAGGGAGTTTTAACGTCATATTTTTCTGAACCAACTGGATTAATGAAGACGTGCATAAGCTATGCAATATGCTAAATTATGGGAACTCTTTTCCTAATCACCTTGATTTACGTGTGGTAAAATAACTTATATATGTGATTATATCGTGTGGTAAAATAACTTATATAAGTGATTATATCGTGTGTTAAAATAACTTATATGTAATTATTACACAAGGAAAAATAATTTATGTATAATTATACCGTCTGTTAAAATTATAATATATAATTATAAATGTGGTAAAATGATTAATATATAATCATTATAACGTGGAGTAAAATAATTTATATATAATTATAAATGTGGTAAAATGAATATATAATCATTATAACGTGAAGTAAAATAATTTATAAATAATTATAAATGTGGTAAAATCAATAATATATAATTATCATAACGTGGAGTGAAATAATTTATATATAATTCTAAATGTGGCAAAATCATTAATATATAATTATTATAACGTGGGGTGAAATAATTTATATATAATTATAACGTCGGGTAAAAATAATTTACCTGTATGTATAAATATAACGTTTGTAAAACAACTATTATTATGTATAATTAAACCTTGAGTTCAAATGAATTATATATAATTATATTTGTCATTGATAGGCCAACTTTTTGTGAACAAATCTTGATTGACCGTTTCCGCCTACTCTTAGTTCTTCAAATTCCAAACGCCAAAAGTTCTTTTGGGGGCAAAGATACGGGTATAGCCTACCTTAGGTGGCCGACCTGATCACAACCAATCAATCGTTGCGGTTTATGGGGCCTTGCCATCGTCGAGAAAATTAAGAAAATTTAACCGACGCAAATGCGTTTTTCTGCTATTCTGTTATTTGCTACCGAAATCTCACTCGATCGCACTGTTGCAGCTGCATTTACAAATAATAATCGATGCAAGAAAAATATCACACAAAGAAAGTTGCTCCATTATCCGTGCTATGAACATCGGATAATCATTTCGCTAACCACACCACATTTCTACTACATTACGTACCTTAAAGCCCCAATAACACTCTTGATGTAACTGAAAAATATGTCCCAATCTTCATTCTGTTCAACAAATCGTATTATTTTAGAATATTCCAATTAAATGATGATATAAATTTCATCTTAAAGGGACAATAACATTCTTGCTGGCTTGGTAGCTCCAAAAAATAAGTAATACCCTTATTCTAAGTACTAGATGTTTAAATGTCCTACCTGTTGTGTAAATTATCCATTACAACCTATTTTATTTGTCCAGAGGGTTCGAAAATAGTTTAAAATCCAAGTCACATTTGAAAAGGTTTACGTTAGACTTTTCAAATCAATTGGTTGAATTTTTCCAATTTTTTAAATTAGGTGTGTTAAGCTGAAATTTATATCATCATTTAATTGGAATATTCTAAAATAATACGATTTGTTGACCAGAATGAAGATTGGGACATATTTTTCAGTTACAACAAGAGTGTTATTGGGGCTTTAACACACCTAATTTAAAAAATTGGAAAAATTCAATCAATTGATTTGAAAAGTCTAACGTAAACCTTTTCAAATGTGACTTGGATTTTAAAATATTTTCGAACCCTCTGGACAAATAAAATAGATTGTAATGGATAATTTACACAGCAGGTAGGACATTTAAACATCTAGTACTTAGAATAAGGGTATTATTTATTTTCTGGAGCTACCAAGCCAGCAAGAATGTTATTGTCCCTTTAACTGATTTATATTGTATCCAATAAAACCCTTTAAATTAATCAAATGAGAGTAAAACCATTTACTTTGTAATTCTATACCAATTTGTTTTTATGATTATAATCTTATACAATGTATTTATATTTTATAGTAAATAATGTCCTCGGGAGATGAATTTATATAAGCCCCGGCTTGTTTTCAGATCCCACAATCATATAGTGTACTTTTATAGTATGTAAAATATTTATTGAATAAATAGTGTCAGGAAAAAAAAAGTTGCTCCATACAAAATGTTTTAATCTATAGTCAATTCAGTACAAATTTGCGGTATTCAATCATAAGAAAAGTAAAATTAGTGTTTTATTTTGTTTCGGGCACATTATTTTGCCGACTAGATGAAATAATTTTCTTTGTTTTATCCTTCGGCCCGAAAAGTCGGATATTTCAAAGTTACGATCGCTGATTTTGGAATTAAACATTTGTAATGTACACAACTAAACCACCGGGTACCATAGTCAAACCGCAACAATTACGACAAAGAAATATAAATTAATAACGTGTCAACACTATAATAATAAAATGTTGACATTAAAACAAGGTTTCGTATTGTTATTCTAGTGGATTATAGAACTTTGCAAATTTATCGCCTGGATAAAAATATTCTGGATCATTCTGTATAGCCTCGTTTATCGAATCACTTCATTACAAATGGCGCTTGAAAGAATTCTGGCCAGCGATTTGTGTGCCAGTTGAATTGGTTGTTGTGTCTTAAATATAGGATACCAGAAGGCCATCTTTTTAAGGGGGGGGGGGGTAGATAGCCAAATGGTTAGCGTGTGTGCGCTGCATAATAAGGTCTGTCATAACGTCGACTGGCGTGGTTTCGATATTTTCGATTGTACGTGGAAAGGAGTAGGCTCGCCTGTCCAACGTCAGAGACAATTCACGAGGTGGAACAAGAGTTGGGTCGCCTGTCCAACCTCGTGGGTTTTCTCTGGGTACTCCGGTTTCCTCCCACTGCTAAAAGACCCCTACGCCCAGGCGAATTATTGAAATAAAAATAAACCATATATTAGTCCCGAAATGACCTAGTTTGTGTCGAGTGGACGTAAAAACCCAATTTTCTCTCTCTCCTCCGGTTTCTTCCCACTGCAAACGACCCCTACGCGCAAGCGAATTATTGAAATAAAACTGAACCATAATATGTTAGTCCCGAAGGACACATTTGGTGTCGAGTGAATGTTAATCTCTCTCTCTCTCTCCATCTTTTTTCAAGGTACGAAAATATCAATGTTGATTTAAATTGATCAATAAGTCGTGTTTGCAATGTGGAAGACTGTGGATGATAGTGAGTTAGAGACTTTGCTTCTTTTGAAAAATGTGGGTAGGCCTACTAAATAAAAAACAAAACAAAGAAATCTGACTTGTCCACGAAAGACAACTTCGGGCCATGAACTCAATTCATTGTTGTCCATTTTTTATTGTTGGCGGGTTAAATTTAGTGGTTTATAGTCTGAAATTAAACAGATACTTTATACTGACAGCTAGAATAATGTCAGGTTTGAAAGATTGTGAATTCAGATAAGTGAGTCTTAAGAGGTAGACAAAATTACTCAAGCGTATTTGAGTGACAAGTGTTGAGGTTAGTTAACGCATTATCTCGGTTTTTAAGAGTTGAACTTAATTAAATGTTTATTCAACAATAAGTGTGAAATTTACCTCAAGGGGTGATTAGAAACGCTTAGGTATCAACTAATATTTGAATTTGGTTTGGCTTTGGTTGTGACATTTTTACCTTACTGGACACAGGAGAACAGGATTTTACATAAATTTATTGAGTTTGTCACATCACCTTCTGTTGAGGCGGACGGTAATTGAATTTTCACCTAGAGATAGTGTATACACAAACATGAAGGACAAATTTTGCTATATTGTAAACAGTAATTTTGTGTGTTTCACAAACTTTTAGAAGAGTCTGGCATAAATCTCAATTAACAGTATATTTTCTTCAAAAATAGAAATGGTGACAGTATCAACCTTTCAATTGGATCTATTTTTTTCTTATTACAGTTAGGGGGATAATGATATTGAACTAACCAGTGGACGCCCATACTTTGTGTTATATAACTTCACATAATATGGATAAATGTACTTTTAAACTTTTCATCTTTCTTATAATATTGGGTACCAGCGATGCTCAACATTTTTACGGTAAGTTGTAGTTTTTGTTTTAAAACTTGGAAGCGAATTGACACAACGGAGTTATCATTTCTTCTATTGATACAAGTGAAAAATGTAACCACTTTAGAAAATATTTTGATCACCAGTGACTAAAAGACTAAACAATAACCTATGTAATACAAAACCGCCTTCATACCAATGGCACGCGTGAATATAAAATGACAAAAATATGGTGTTCTATTTCGGCCACTTTACAAGTCGTGCGTCGCTTTTTTCGATGTTAAATTATGGAGAAAAAAACCAACCCCGACGTTGACTTTTTAACATGACGTCGGCGTCCACATTGCGTCGCTTTTTAAAATTTTATAGATTGACTTCCCTTAGGGAGACTTCATTATTTTACACTTCATATTCCAGCAAATAGGGGTTTTCTTTCGATCAAATGAAGAGTTGAAGGGGAAATAAACATAACATTTTACATTTGACTTTTGCACTGATTGTACATTCAGTGATTATAGACTTTATGTCAAAGTTAACTGGTGCAACGTAATCTTGGATTCCTTCATCCCTGATCTTTTTTCTGATTTCTTCAGGGTTGCTAATATACATTTGAGAACCTATAAAACAAATGATGTAAATATCGGAAACCCTAATAACCACATCGTTATTAGGAGGACCAAAGCTATTGTTAGTCTTTCTTTCCCTTTCCCTTTACCCTCCTGGCGATTTTTGTTGACTTTTTGGTGTAGAATCGAAAAAAAGGGTTTGAATATACATAATTTTGAGGCGGAAGGATGCAAGAGTTAAGAGGTTGGTTAGGTTGAAATGTAGGGCCGAAAATTGCATGTTTATTGGACTTACAGCTTGTGTATCTCAAGGTTTTTCATGAAGAACCTCATAATACGTGCTTTTGGACAAAGGGTTGCCACATGTTGCTCCATTTCTGGTAGAATTTTAGTGATCTGTGGCCATCAGTACCCTGTCATCGTTTGTTTAACTGTAGTGTACATGTAGGACCGATCTGTAGAGAGCATGAAGTCACTCACTCATCGGCAGTTCTTTGTGTCCATTATAAATTACTATATTGAAGATAAAACACCAAAAGGCAAATAAACTGCACATGAATTCTCCTGATACTTGCGCATTCTATCACCAAAAATAGCCGTGGAGAAAAAGCGACACGCTTGTTAGAAAGTCGACGTCGCTTTTCCTTTTCTCTGTATAGCTTAAAAATAACTTTATGGAAGATTAGATAACGAGTTGGCAGTACTTGCTATAAAAGTTAAAAACTAGCTAGTGTAAAGGCAATTTGCTGTTTAATTAGTCCACTATGAACCGAGAACTAGGCAAATGAAAGCTCCGCTTAGCCTCGATCATCATTACTAAAGTCGGTAAAAAAAACTAGTAGTCTCGGTTATCCATTTAATCGTAAATCACGAAGAAAAATTTTCAGCAAATCGAACTACAATCCAACAAATATCACAGGCTAACCATGGCATCGAGAGATCAGGCCCAAAGAAAGATCTACAATTGTCAGATTTTGTTCTTGCATAATGTAGACTTATGTTTAACATTGAGAGAGGCGACGCGATGCTGGAAGTGGTCGAAATATAACACCATACAAAAGGACACATTATTATTTATATTCTTAGTCTAGTTGTTCTAGGAGTTAACCCGGATTCGACAAGTTACCTGAGCCATTTTAAAACTAATATTCGGTTATTCTTTACCGTACTCATGATAACGTGTGTGTGTGTCATACAATATGAGGGGGTAATTTTGCAAGAACATCGATCGCCATTTCTACCTCCTCTTCACTGAATTCTAATTGAGAATTTCTCTAATAGTAAGTGCAGGGGGACTGCACCACACACAATTCTACACAAAAACAAATATACGGACAAGACATCGTACTCAGAGACCACAAACAAAACAATTCAAAAAGAGTGAATGGATCCGGGGCTAGCCGTAAGCGTCCACTGCGCTGTACAGTCCCGGGCCTGTGGTGACACAGACTTCACTCATATTTGTAAACAATTTGGAATACAACCCAAGGAAATAATTATGTAATATCAGCATGAGTCATGATCTGTCATGTAATATCAGCATGAGTCATGATCTGTCATAATATGTTGCAAGAAATACGAATGCAAGCATATTGTGACATCAATGTATGCACAACTGTTCTGTTAAGCCCACTCTCATCTATGAAAGTTGCGAGTTCGATCGACGGTTATACGTATTATGGAGTACAAGTTTGCCAGCAAAACACCTTGAGTTATTCTGTTTTGTCATCTGTAAAATAGAACTTCAACTTTTTATACGCCCACAACTTTTTGCCCCAAAAGATCTCGGCTGCTTTCGGTATTGACATGGATTATGGCCCCTGATTGTCCATAATTTATGAACCGATTTTGATGAAACCTGAAACAAATGTTTATAACCAAACGATCTTGGTTCCTTTCGTTATTTGCGTATATCGGATCGTAATTTCCTTAATTTACGGTCCCTGATTATACGAAACATTGCCTTTTTATGCGCCCACATTTTCATGTGGGCCCATTAAGCCATCGCTCCTGTCCGTCTGGAGGTCCATTCGTATTATTTGTAGACTTTCTAAAGGGTCACAATTCTATGCGATTTTGACGAAACTTGAAATATAGGTTTAACCCCAAATGATCTCGACTGCTTTCGAGATTGGCATGCTGTCGATATTTGCGCATATCGGTCGTAACTTACTGAATTATGGCGCCTGATTGCAGGAAAAATCGCCTTTTTAGCTTGTGGTCCCTCTTGAAGTCACAATTATTATCCGATTAAAAAAAAAACAACGTTTAATCATATCACCGTTACACCATAATGAAGGTTGGGTTCAAATTTCGTGAAAATTGCCGCACAATATGGCCTCCGCTTGTATGCGAATAGTGTAAGTGAATGGTTTATAAAGGTTGTGGACCCTGTAGAGGTCAAAATTTTAATTCGATGTTGATGAAACCTGAATGTATGTTTATAACCCAAAGATCGTGGTTCCTGTCGATATATATTTACGCATATCTGATGGTAACTTCTTGAATTATTTCCCTTGATTATAGAAAAAAATCGCCTTTTTTAGCTTGTGGCCCCTCTGGAGGTCACAATTATTATCCGATTAAAAAAACCGTTTGATTATCACTGTAACACCATAATGAAAGTCGAGTTCAAATTTCCTGAATATCGGACCAAAATTGTCGGACAAAATGGCCGCCGCTTGTACGCGAATAGTTTAAAAATATGGTATTTGAAGGTTACTTGAAATGCATGTTTATAACCAAAAGATCTTGATTCCTTTCGATATTGGATCGCAACTTCCTGAATTATGGCCCGGATTGTTAGAAAAATCACCCTTTTTAGCTTGTGGATCCGCCGGAGTTCACAATTATTATCCGATTTAAAAAAAAATGTTTGAATATATCACCGTTATTCCGTAATGAAGATTGAGTTTGAATGTTGTGAAAATAGGACCAAAAAATGTCTTCGAAAATGGCCGCCGCCTGTACGTGAATAATGTAAAAATATGGTATACCAAGATTATGAACCCTGTAGAGGTCACAATTTCGATCCGATTTTGATGAAACTTGAAATATTTGATAATAACCCAAAGATCCCGGTTCCTCATGATATTCGCACATACAGATTTGTAACTTCCTGAATTATGGCCCTTGATTGTACGAAAAGTCGCATTTTTAACCTGTAGTTCTTCTAGAGGTCTAATTTCGACAAAATCTATGTACTATGAAGGATTTCGACCCTGTAATGGTCACAATATTTATTCATTTTGATGAAATTTAAAATATGTGTTTATGCCCCAAAGGTCTCAGTCCCTTCCAATATTTGCGCACTGATTGTACGAAAAATCACTTTTGATTTAATTTGTTCTCCATCCACCTCTTGGCAAATGTGGGCGTATCCTGCCTGACATATTACGTCCATTAAGAATAGTATACAGAACATACAAAACATACACATACATCAATATACATGCATACAAAAATATATTTTACATGCAGGAGTAATATATTGGGACAATATGATATAATAAAATGGCAAAATAGTGATATATATACATGTAGGCCTACCACCACCGGGAAGATATAATGAAAGTATAGCAATGAAAGTATAACTATGGAATGAAAATATGCAATATACCCCTGCGTATATCAGTTTATTGTTTTTTGCAGATTGTCCGTCCGATTGGCAGGTTTTTGAGAGTAAATGTTATCATTTTGTATATTTTCCTACTGCTAAATACGAGAATGCTAGATTAAAATGTCAGGTAAGTATTGAAACTATGAAAACAAACGATAGTCTAAATTTTAGTTATCATCTACTGACATAAGGCGGACGATTCCTATTTTAAACCAGAACTCGGGCTCGGCTTATACCATACCATAATAGAAAAGAGAACCAATTGTTTTCAAAGAAATGAAATAAAATGGGGTTTATCGTCCTTCTACTTTTCTGCACCGATATAAATAATGCAGACGTATACTACGTAACGCAGGGTTATTTTAGTGCACATCACGACATTCGCTGCCCTTATCAGATCGACGGTCGATGGGGAAACCCAGTGAAACCACGCTTAAAAATCCTGATGAACTTTGAGGGCGAACACCGGGACAGAACTCGCACCGCCGGTTAGTCAGGCACCTCCCAGGGGCGTTTTAAGGTTTATCATGGCGGAGGCTATACTATTTTGAGGGCCCTCGGGGGAGGGAGGGGTCAGAAGGTCGAGAAATTTTGCAAAATAGAAATCTTTTTGGTGCATTCTGACATATCCTCCAGGCCCTTCGAGCCCGGTTTAATCTGAGGGCCGGGGCTTAATGCGATACTCATCTGAAGCCTGAATTCGAAACAAATCACTAAGACTTGTACGTATCGGGGAGCCCAATCGAATAATAATTAATGGAATATTGTGCAGTGGGCCTATTGTGCAATCAACACGCGTAATCCCGGAAATCTATTCAGTAAAGAAATGATTGCCCCGCTAAGCCAGGCTACACTGAATAGGTGTTCAGAAAAGGTGATTTCTTAATTGATGATTTTCATGCCAATGAAATGACTGCACACTTATTCAGTAGTGGATTGATTCGGACTTGGGGGGCCTTTTCCCTTGACCAGAGGGGCCCTTTTGTCGGACGTGGGGCCCTTTTGACTGCCTTTAGGGGCCTCCCTAACCAGGGTACATTTTCATTTTTCTCGTCGGTTTTAGCCCTTTTCCCCCGTTTTATTTTTTCAACTTCTTTGATTTTTTTCGCGAGGAGGCTGGCGCCTCCAGCGCCTCAGCTATAACACGCCACTGGCACCTCCGTATTGCTTCAAGCTAAGAAAACAAGAACCGACTGTGAAGTTGTTATTTATTACGGTACAGGAGCGAGTTGACCGCTTATTGCTGTGTGAGGAACTATAATCCCACGTTTGCACAATAAAGCAACGTCACTGCTTGAGTTTTTGTGGCCTTCTCAAATGGAAAAATAAAAAACAATGTGGTTTCAGTGCGCTATTTGCTTATTCTGATCTTCATAATAATATTGTTCAAACTATGTCAAATTGATCTGGTACAAATCGACAGTCCAAAATATTGGATTTTTATTATGACCCCGTGAAATCTTTTCCCGTGTAAAATCAGCGGTTATAGTTTCCATTGCATGGAAGGTCAATCGTGTGCTGTATTATCTGATACCCACCCTCAAAGAAAAGTGACATGCCTTTCCAAACGCACCATCCGAGACCTTGCCAATTAAATTCGAGATCGTCATATGAGACTTAATGAAGTATAAAAATCAAACGATTCTATTACAAAAACTTTGTTCGCCACAACAACAACACCCCCCCCCCCCCCAAAAAAAAAAAACCCTGAGATGTGTTCTAACCATTTCATGACAAATGCTAGCTACGAAAACATTGCTAAAGAATGCAGATAAAAAAACGTGCTTGTTTTAAGCTACGATTGGGTGCCTATTTAGTTTCACCTGGCAAACTTAATTTCTTTATTAATGCCGAACTGATCCCGCAGTGAATATTCGCTTGGCCGCTGCAATCACTGATAAGCATGACATCGACGAGGCTTAATGAGTACGGCATATTAACTTTTTTACTCCGACAAATTAAATTCTCAAACATTTTTTTGAGGTAAAAGAAAAATAAATAAAGACGTTTGAAGTATTTGTAGTTCAAAAATATTTCCTATTTAGTGTAATTGGGTATTAAAATGAGTAAAATGCATCATTTTGCCCGAAACAGTTAGGTGTTAAGTAAACATTGCACGTGCCGTGAGCCAATGACTACCGCCGCGTGCAGTCAACGCAGGTGATATGTGCAGTCATCTGTTACAGAGATAATTCGTAAGTAATTCTCTGTGAAACAGATTGTATTAACACATGTAACATCTTTTAAAAAAAGTCAGTTTTATACTATTAGAATTTATTACACAAACGCAACCCAATCTACTGAAACAACTTTTCATTTATCATGTTAATGTTTAAGACGTCAATTTCATACGTCGGAGGAAGCAATCTATTATCGCTTCGATTAAAAAGAAGGGTGACAGAAATGTTATATATAACAATAATCAATCGTTGTTTTGACGAAAAAATTGCAGTTTTGCTTAATTCAATCCCGATGTGAAACTTATCTCGAAACACGGAGGGTTGTCGAATGAGAGATGAGATTTCTTATCTAGACGAATGACTGTGCATAGTTCGCGGGAAATCCACCATGTAGCCTACGTGTGCAGCAAGTAATTTGCTCGAGGTTCCGTGTAGATCATGAAAATCTATTTCCATATCACTCCTAATAACAACTAGAGCTTTTCAATAATTAATATACCCGGAGACGAATTCGGAATTCTTGTAGGACTTTATGGTGTAAAATCAACTGTTCAAAATATATTATTCCAATGAGGTTGAAATAGCGTAATATGAAAGGATACGCACGCAAAGTCTGCTAGATGGAATGGATAAATTGCTTGTTTTGGTCCGAATTAGAAATTTGTTTTATTATCATTATATGAAGCTCACTTTTTGCTAGAATGTCCACTGTATGAAGATTTGCGTACCCTACACATATATCCAACATTTACAGATAACTATATCTATCCTATTCCCTAGAAAACCTATTTAACCCACCCAAAACAGTTGCTAACACAGTTAGTGCCTTTGTTTTCCATGCGATGAACCTAAGGTCATTAAACGTGTAACCTGTCTCTCTTGTATCAAAATTATTCTCTACTTTTCCATATTACTAGATTCATATCATTATCATACATCATATTTCCATGTAATAAAGATGTTAATTCTTGTCATTTGTGTATTTATATTATCTATACCCTTGCATCATAATTGTACTGACTACTGTGCCAATGCCATTATCAAACCCGTTTGAGGTAAATGTGTTCATTACATAATGTTGTCCTGTTAGCAAATCTATGTTATTAGTATTATTATAAGCTAGATTAAAATTACCATTGTCTTATAATACAAGTATGTAAATATTATTTGTCATATTGTTATTATCTGTACATGTTCATATTGTATGCTGTCCTAATCTTATCTTATCTTATCTTACAGGATGATGGTTCAGCTCTAGTTAGTATTAACACCTTTGCGGAACACAGTTTTATTTCAGGCTGGCTCCAACAGCATGACCCCTTTCAGTGAGTCATAAGAAGTTTTATATATGTATATTGTTTTTGTAAATAGTCAAATCATCAGCAACTGAGTCAACTGTAATAATGAGAAAAAGTTTTTATTCATATTTCTTTATAACTAATAAACAATGATCATAGCAGGCCTGTCCAATAATTTGCAAACATGTGTTCCTTAGTTTGATACTTTGTAGACAGCAGAGCCCCCCCCCCCCCCAACCCTATGTTAAATCACTACACTTTCAGCCCATCAGTATGTATTTGTTCCAATGGGCCGCATGATGATATTCTTATATTTTTTTTTATTCTTTAGGCGATCATGGTTTACAAGTGGTATGCCTCAATTTGATGGAGCATTTAATTTTGTATGGAAAGGAGATGGTACAGCTATTAAATCTGATAGCCAGTTCTGGTTACCAGGGCAACCTCTTAACAATACAGAAGATGTAGTTATAGCCTATAAATATGGTAGTAAGTATAAATCATGACGTTTCCTATTTTATCAGGATTTTTAAACCAGGAACTGATTTCATACACTTCGTATTCTTCTCTTGTGGTGATATTCTTCAAATAAGCATAAGGCTCCACTAAATCGAATATGATTGATTTGGATCTTGGCATTCTTGTTTTATGGACAACTTATTGTGTATCGATAAATAGACTTATATATTCGATATGTCACAATTCCAAGATGGCTGCAATGACCTAATGTACATTTTATAAAGTATGCTTGTACTTGTATTTGTTCAGCTGGACACTGGAGAAGCTGAGAGATTAGGGCAGCAAGCTGTCTACCCCCTTACTGCCATGTTTTCTTCCAATATCCCATCATGCTGACACTGGTTCAAAAAGTAGCCATGTCTCCTTTAGACTGTATTTCATGTAGTGCCTTGGTTGAAACATATGGTAAATTCCTAGTTGTCATACAACAGCATTAAAATACAGTATCTGAGTGATAAACATTTTTGGGTGTTTCTGTGTATTGTAACCAAAGATCGTTTTGCAATATATTGTGGTACAACTGGATGTATTGCAATATATTGTGAACATTTTAACATATATACATATATGGTAAACTTAAATGTCAATATATTATAGATATATCACATAAAGGTATTTATAGGGTAGTTATTTCCTATAAAAGTACCGGTATGGCCACTTTATTATATGGAAAGCAGAGACACCCAATCTTACTACAATAATAATGGAAGGGTATCACCATTTTCACCATTCGCAAAACTTTTTGCTTCTTCCAGTAACTGGATATGGGTGGACTATTGAAGAGGCATCTAATACATTGTCTTATATCTGTGAAATTAACCAAGCAGAAGCTTACAGAATAGTTCAACACAACAGAGACTTTGGTGAGACTGGCAGCTTCCATCTATCAATCCTAACTAACTTCTTTATTACATTGTCATGAGTTATTCCACAATATTCCACACAAAAGGGCAAATATAGAATTTCAGATCATATAAAGTAAAAAGTATTTTATTGACTTCTGTGCTGCCATGTTTTGTGACTTTGAACAATCAGTCATGATTATTTTCTATTCTTCAACATCAGTATCTAAAAGCGTTGGTACTCCTAAAAGTATAATAATCATCCTAGTTGGATCACAAATCTTTTCATTTTACTTAATGCAAAACTTTTCCATTTCAGATTATGGCTTAAGTGTTATAGATCCTAATAATTTAGAGAAAGGACCTAAATTTACCAAACAACCCGATAGTGTGGTGGTTGTAGGTCAGGTTCTAGATGGGGAGTTAGAATGTATAGCTTCTGGTAATCCTACAGTACAATATAGATGGTATCGTATTGATCAAAGTAGTAGAAAACGGGTGACATATGAAACAGATCAACGATATACAATAACTAACGGTAAATTATCAATACAGTCTCCAAAAGATGAACTGGATGCTGGCGAATACCAGTGTGAAGCTAGTAATAAATATGGAACCATCCTGAGTAACACTGTAACACTGTCCTTTGGTAGTAAGTATACCATTATTGACTAAATTATGGCTTCATGGTTTCTTTTATGGCCAGCTGGTATCTTTTTTATTTGTGGGTGATTTCCGGGGCTGAAGAATAATTAAAGTATGCAGTAAATTTACAGTAATGCCAAAGAAATCGTCATTCGTAATGACCTATTATTAGGTTTCCAATAGTAATTACTGATTGGTGACTTCACATATTATACCATACCTCCCATGTCCACAGTGTAATAAGATTGGAAGAAGATGCATGAACCTGTTCAGATATCAGTGACCTAGTAAGTAAGGAACTGACACACTAACCAGGATCTCCCAGCATCAATCTCACTGTTGGCAGGTAAACTAGTTAGTTTTCTAATTTTGAATTATTTTTTTTTCTCCTAGGAATTAGTGAATTCTCTAATGTTCGTGATGCAGCAGTAAGAGCTAATGCTTATGATGGTGTAGCTATAGAATGTAGTAAAATTACAGCTAAACCAGGTGACTATGAGGATGTTGGATTTGACCATTCCAGAATTGAATTCTGTCAAAACCCAAAATAGTGATAATCAAGTGAAAATGGGGCTAGAGCACATGTACCTACTGCATGAGAAAATATCTCAACCAACCATAATAGCTGAAACATATTGGTTCTGTTTCATTATGTCACGATTTTACTTGACACACCACCTGTGTAGTCAGGATTGACAGAACTGTGACATGACTGAATTCCGCATCACGCGATTGCAATTCTGTTATTTTAGAATGGACCAGATGGACAATGGATTATCCTCAATTTAGCATTAATATTTTTAGACCAATTATTGGCCTACAAGCATTACTCATATTTTTGTTGTTCTTCATGTTCATCGAAAAAATCTTAATTCTTTACAAATTCAAACGCAATCAACATAAAACTTGGTATGCTAGTTTGATTTTTGACCTGTCACAATTCTCAGTTGGCTATGATGACCTCTTGCTCGGTTCCTGGTCAGTGCTCGTGCTTGGTAAAACAATTAGTTTTTGGTACACAATGCATAAAACAATTAATTTTTGGTACACAATGCATAATATAATATCCTGTTAAAAGTCCATTACAATTCACCTTTCTGAAGTTAGAATTCACATGTTGTCCATAGTTGTAACTTTGTTCCAAAATATTAAGATGTATACTAATTTAATTTGAATTTTGTGTCTCAACACTGGCTTCTTATATAGACATAAACTTTTCAACGAGCATAGATTGTCATCCTAAAATACAAATCAACACAAAATCAAACGAAATCAGGAATTTTTTTTTTGACCCAAATCAAAGATGTTTATTTTATTAGTAAGTTAAGGATATTGTTCTCTAAGTTTTGTTGTTCTCTAAGATATTGTTCTCTAAGTTTTGATCTTGTGTAATAGATTGACTGAAAATTTGTCTTCAAATTTTGACCAGGCACTACATCAGAACTACATCAAATTCAATAAAACACAAAAAAATTATTCCATTAAAATTCTCTTCATAAGAAGGCCTAAAATTATTCTGTCCTCGATGCAATCAGCAGAACTGTTGTTCCTTCATTTTAGGGAATTTTGTGCCCCAACAATAGGCCTATTTAAACAAGTTTTCTTTAATTTCAGCTGCTAATTACCAATGGATGAAGGGTAGTACCCTTGGCTTTGTACGACCAGAATTACAACCATATATGTTTATATCGGCTAATGGCAAGTTGTATTTTTCTGAAGTAACTCGGACTGATGCTGGTGAATATAGATGTATAGCTGTTCTAGCTGGTGTTAATAAACATTCTATAGGTACACAGCAACCACCATCTAGAACTAGTTTACCTATTGAACTACAAGTCAAAGATCAGGGTAATTATCTTAATACTCTATCAACATTATACCAACATTTCATTCTATTTTGTATATTGATTGTTTTAAACATCAATTTATCAAGATATTTTCACAGAAAATTCCATGAAATCTTTTGAAAGGATTTGATTAGCTGCCTATTCAAGGTTGAATTATTGTTGTCATAGCGAATGTTCTTTTAATTAGATTGGTTTGCCATGGATTTGTTTGTGAAGCATACTTTTTTTATGAGGACAAAAAGTTTGGCAAGTTTTGTTGTTTCAAAAATACAAAAGATGTTGAAAGCTGGAATATAAGAAAATATAAGTTTCACACACAGTTTATCTTATTATATAAATATAATGAATTTTCTCCTATGTCGGTTGTTACAGATGGCCAATAAACTCAATGGTCTAATTGTCCCCCGCCTTTCGAAGGGTAAGCAGAGATAAGCAATTTGATTGGTTGATGCTTTGGGACACGATAACTTTAGTTCTAATTAAGTGAGAGTGATGAAACTTGGTGTATAGTTTTATTACAGTAATACCTTGACTAAGTTCGATAATGAGCATTTTCCGCTCAGGGTAAGCAGAGCAATTTGATTGGTCGAGACTTTGGAACACAATAACTCTCCTTCTAATTGAGTTAAAATGTTCAAACTTGGTGTATATGCTTATTAGGTCAATGCCTTGATGGAGTTCGGAGATGAGCATTTTCCGCTTAGGGTAAGCAGAGCGATACGCAATTTGATTGGTCGAGACTTTGGAACACAATAACTCTTCTTCTAATTGAGTAAAAATGTTCAAACTTGGTGTATATGCTTATAAGGTCAATGCCTTGATGGAGTTCGAAGATGAGCATTTTCCACTTAGGGTAAGCAGAGATAAGCAATTTGATTGGTTGATGCTTTGCTAATTAAGTGAGAGTGATGAAACTTGGTGTATAGTTTCATTACAGTAATACCTTGACTAAGTTCGATAATGAGCATTTTCTGCTCAAGGTAAGCAAAGCGATACGCAATTTGATTGGTCGAGAGTAGTCGAGACTTTGGAACACAATAACTCTCCTTCTAATTGAGTTAAAATGTTCAAACTTGGTGTATATGCTTATTAGGTCAATGCCTTGATGGAGTTTGAAGATGAGCATTTTCCGCTTAGGGTAAGCAGAGATAAGCAATTTGATTGGTTGATACTTTGGGACAAGATAACTTAGGTTCATCTTGATTGATGATTTTTATGCCAATACAATGACTGCATTCTCATTTAGTAATCAATTCGACAGTAACAGTCTATAGAAACGATTGACTTGGACACGAGGGCCCTTTCCCTTGGCCAGAGGGGCCCTTTTGTCTGCCTTTAGGGTCCCCCTAACAAGGGTACATTTTCATTTTTCTCGTCGGTTTTAGCATTTTTATACGCCCACATTTTCATGTGGACGTATTATGTCGTCGCCCCTGTCTGTCCGGACGTCCGTCCTTCTGTCCGTCCGTCCGTCCACAATTTGTTTGTGGACTCTGTACAGGTCACAATTCTTATCTGATTTTGACGAAACTTGAAATATAGGTTTATCCCCATAAGATCTCGGTTCCTTTCGATATTGGCATGTATCGGATCGGAACTTCATGGATTGTGGCCCCTGATTGTACGAAATATCATGTTTTTAGCTTGTGGACCCTATAGAGGTCACAATTTTGAACCGATTGTGATGAAACTTGACATGCATGTTTATAACCCCAAAATCTTGGTTCCTTTCGATATTTGCGCCCATCGGATCCTAGCTTCCTGAATTATGGCCCCTGATTGTCCGAAAAATCGCCCTTTTTAGCTTGTGGTCCCTCTGGAGGTCAAAATTATTATCCGATTTAAAAAACCGTTCGATTATATCACCGTTACATGGTAATGAAGGTTGAGTTCGATTTTCGTGAAAATCAAACCAAAATTGACGGACAAAATGGCCGCCGTTTGTACGCGAATAGTGTGAAAATATGTTACATCAAGGTTGTGGACCCTATAGAGGTCACAATTTTGAACCGATTTTGATGAAACTTGACATGCATGTTTATAACCCGAAGATCTTGGTTCCTTTCGATATTTGCGCTCATTGATTCGTAACTTCCTGAATTATGGCCCCTGATTGTACAAAAAATCACCCTTTTTAGCTTGTGGTCCCACTGGAGGTCAAAATTATTATCCGATTTAAAAAAAACGTTTGATTATATCACCGTTACATGGTAATGAAGATTGAGGTAAAATTTTGTGAAAATCGGACCAAAATTGACGGACAAAATGGCCACCGTTTGTACGCGAATAGTGTGAAAATATGTTATATCAAGGTTGTGGACCCTATAGAGGTCACAATTTTGAACTGATTTTGATGAAACTTGACATGCATGTTTATAACCCAAAGAAATTGGTTCCTTTCGATATTTGTGCATATCGGATTGTAACTTCCTGAATTATGGCCCCTGATTGTACGAAAAATGACCTTTTTTTAGCTTTTGGCCCCTCTGGGGTCAGAATTATTATCACATTTAAAAAAACGTTTGATTATATCACCGTTACATCGTAATGAAGGTTGAGGTCGAATTTCGTGAAAATTTAACCAAAATTGACAGCTGTTCTTGTCAGGCCATCCATCCTTCATCACTAACAAGGGGAAACCACGCCAGAAAATCTAGATGAACTTTGTCACCCAATGCAGGGATCAAACACCTAACCTCAAGGCTACCGAGCCAGCATCTTACCCACTTAGCAACATGATCCCCAGTCGAATTTGAAGCCTACTGAAATGAACCTTTATAACCCAAAGATCTTAATTCATTTCGATATTTGCACATAGGAAAAATCACTTTCGGTATTGCTTGTTCTCTATCCATCTCTCGAAAATGTGGGCGTATCCTGCCTGGCAGTGCCAGCCTATCTTTCTTTATAAAACACTTTTGGATGACACTTCGTGTACAGTTTGATTGCTCGATACATTGAAAAAATAAATGTGCGATTAATTAATATGTGTCTTCTATTTATTTTGGGATTTCGGCGGGGGACATCAGCCTCACTGTTGGCTTGTTTTGACAAAAATGGGACAATTGTGGGGTTAACTTTTTATTTATTTTTACCACAGCGGCTAAAGCAAACTGGGGACCTGAAATACAGAATGATTTTATTGCTGTATTTCCACTACCACCATTACGAGGCCATGATGTTAGAATGGAATGTTTTGCTTATGGATCGTAAGTTGACTGTCTTATTGTCACCTTTTCAAATAAATAAGGAAACCCTTGTTTAAAGGATAATTGTATCTAATGCACATCAAACTTTTCCATATTGCAGCAATTTATTTGCAAGTTCAGATTACCAATTTGAAGAAATCATAGAAGCAACACATATTAAAGAAGTTTCTTTGATATCACATACATATTACAGAATTGTGTTTGATATCACATATCACAGCAGTGTCTTTGATATCAAAAATTACAAAAACATTGTTGATATCAAACATTGTTGATATCACACATAATTAATAACATTGTTGATATCAGCAACATTGTTGATATCACACATTACAACAATATTGTTGATATCACACATTGAACAACATCCAAGACATGACATTGAAGCAGATTTAATTATTATGGATTTATGATTCCTGTCCCTGGGTTTTTCTTGGGTCATATATTAATGTTTTATGGATTACCTCACTTACAATGTTGTCTTCATCAGCCCACTCAGAGAAGAAAAATAGAATGTTAAATACCATTTTATTTCAATTTCTTACTTAAAATGTTTTATATTTCAGATCCACAACACCATTTACATATACTTGGTCAAGGAAAGATAAGCCTATACCACCTAGAACTAAATACTCTGATCATAATCGTGTTATTATAATAGAGGATGCTCAGTTAGAAGATCAAGGAACTTATACATGTGTTGTTAAACGTGGTCACTCAGCAAGTGATACAAAATCTATAACACTTCGATTAGGAGGTATATTTAGTAACAATTATTTTAGATGTTTAAAATTATAAATATTTCATAGTCTCATCTTGTACAATCTTATTGTAGACAAAATAATAATTTTGTGGGAAACTATATCATGTTTCTTATAGTGTTGTGTGACTAGATACAAAGTCATTCACCAAGAAAAGTACAGCTGACATGTAAAGCCATAAATGTCTCATGATCTCACTTTGTTCAATCTAATTTTAGACAATGTAATGTTAATAGAAACAGTGTCCGGTTTCTGCATTGCTATCTTCTCAAGTAGTTCTTTGATTCAGATCCAGATCTTGGATTTGTTGTTACCAGTTAATACAATATGTGTATTTTGAATTCTATGGTTTCTGTATTTCCAGCTGAACCCTATTTCATAGCACCACTACAAGATCAACATGTAGATATTGCATCACCGTTGACATGGCGATGTGAAGCACGCGCTAATCCACCTGCTGTTTACACCTGGTATAAAAATGGAGAACGGATGAAATCTGAACCTGGTTCCATAACAATACAGGGTAATGTGTTGTCTATACAATCACTCGATCCTAAAAAACATGATGGCATGTACCAATGCGGTGCCTCAAATGTTCATGGTAAAACCTATTCCAGTGCTCAACTGAGAGTTTTGTGTAAGTAAAAATTTATATTTTATTCTGAATTTTCAGCTGTAGGAGTGCAGTTAAACTATACTAGTTTGGAATTTGAATTTATTTGATTGTAAGCCAATCAGATAGCTGTATATATATGGGATCCAGTTTTTGTTAGAACTGGGTGAAAATAAACAGAAAAAAGTAATGATTGTATCAAATGGCTGGCAATATTCACTTACGTGGTATTTGAAAAACATAATTGATGACATACAATACATGATTTTCTTCCTTTAAAAGATGCATTATCACTCAAATCAAGACATTATGTGAGAGAATCCTTTTACTCACCTAATTCCAAGTTGTTCCCTGCAATTGTACACCTCATATATTTGAATTTAAAACATCGGCATCTCTCCAAATAGGGCAGATCGGTCTTAGTTTTAATTGGAACATCCCCTGATGTCACAGAACAGTACAATCAAATTGGTTTTAATCCCTTCCCAATAATATTGTTGATAAACCCAAAAGTGATATTTCCTCTTTAAAGGATTTCATTTTCATTAGTATAAGAAAAAATTAACTAACATTTATGTATCTTCAGCTTTTGAACCCAACTTCCGACGATTCCCTATGTTGAAGACCTATGATGGTGCATATAATGGTAATATGACATTAATGTGTAAACCAGAAGGTGCACCAACTCCAGTAATAACTTGGTTTAAAAATGGTGGTCAACTAACTGCAGGGAATGGTCATTATGAAATATTATCCAATGGTTTTTTATTCATCATTGGATTACAACAAGGTGATGAGGCTATGTATATGTGTAAAGCTGAGAATCAATATGGAGTGGCATCTGACAGTACAAGAGTAAATGTGATCAGTAAGTAGAAATACATGAATAAAATAGGTTTTAACATCCTACTTTTATACAATACAGTGTGTTATGGACATTTTTACATGCATGCCAACATGGGAGGTTGGTTTTCCATTCTATCCATATGACTAGAGGATGTTTATTGCCAATCCATTCATCCTTCACCACTGACAAATTAAGGGGAAACTACACTGGAAAATTGTATCTTATGTTAGTCTTAGTTTGTATCAAGTCAACATTGAATCCTGTGTCTTTGCTGACGCAGTGCAAAGGAGGAGGAGAATTCATTGCATATACAAGAGGATGTTGTCTTTAATCGCTGTGCATTTATCATAAATATTGAAACTTAATTGATTCTAATTAACCTCTGCACACATCTTTTTCAATGGTTTTTATCTCAGAAACAATTGTACGTTTAAGCTCACCATCAAGTTTATCAATGTATGCATCAAGCAATCACTGGTGCTGAGAGATCAGACAATCTTTGTGTGCAAAGGCGTTTTATAGCTGAGGCACTGGAGGGGCCAGCCTCCTCGCGAAAAAAATAATCAAAGAAGTTGAACAAATAAAAAAGAAGAAAAATGCTAAAACCGATGAGAAAAATGAAATGTACCCTAGTTAGGGAGGGCCCTAACGGCAGACAAAAGGGTCTCTCATCTGACAAAAGGGCCCCTTTGGCCAAGGGAAAGGGCCCCGAGTCCGAGTCAATCGTTTTCTTTACACTGTTACTGTCGAATCCACTACTGAATGAGAATGCATTGCATTGCACTGGTATGAAAATCATCAATCAAGACACCCACCCCCTGGACCCCCGCGAAAGAGGGTCCTCAAAATAGTGTAGCCTCCGCCATGATAAACCTTAAAACGCCCCTGTTTGTGTGCAGCGTTCGATGTCACTTGAGCAGACATCCCTTATAGTCAGGTACTAAGTCTTTTAACTAAATGTATTCATGTAACTGATAACTTTGAATTATGTACTTTTAATAATGTGGTTTACAGAAGGTACAGTAATAACAGTGGCGCCAACACCTACACCTGTAGTTGTTAATCAAACAGCCTTTCTCTACTGTCAGGCTTCACATGATCCGGCTCTAGATTTAGTTTATGTGTGGAAATTTAATGGAAAAACACTGAAGAGAAACAACGATCCACATATATCCTTTGTAAGTAGCTAAATTTGGTTAAGTCTTCTTGATCTTCTTACTGAAAAAAAATACCATCAAAAAGTAAGCGATTGGTATTACCCTATGTAAAAGGAGTTGGCTCAGCAGATGGTCTCATGGGTAAAAGCATCCTGCAAACAATTATTGCCTAAGAAGATTTCTTCACCATTGTCTCACCCTTGTTCCTCAGTTAACATTTTGGTGTAGATACTTTACATGTCACATTTTTTATAAGATTTTGACAAAACTTGGTTCTCTTCGATATTGGTGTGTATGGGACAGTAACTTCATAGATTATGTTCCCTGATTGGATCCTTTCAATATTCAAGCATATCAGAATGTAACTTCCACGCCCATTTTTTGTATTTGTTTGTTAGTTATATACAGGTCTCAGTTCATAATTGATCATCATGAATTTCGAAAATTTATTCCTGTTAGCCTAAGAATCACCCCTATTTTTTTGGTGCATGCTTAACCCCTTGTGGCTGAGCCATGCTTACTTTTTTATATTGAGCGTCTGAAGGTCATAATTCTGAAAGGATTATCTTGGAACTTTGTAAACTTATTCCATTTATCCCAAAGACGTAACTATTGATTTTGGTGCATGTCGGACAGTAACATCCTGGATTATGGCTCCTGATTTTACCCCAAAAAGCTTTTTTTTAGATTGCTCGCTATCCATCTCTTGCAAAAAGTCAACGTAAATCTTGCTTGGCAACCACTTATTACCATTATTACACCACTGGTCAGTGTGTAAATATATACATAAATAATTATTAGTAACATAAAATTACACTGATACGTCATTGTTTGTCCAATATCCAAGCTCTTTACTTATAATTTCATAGTTTAAACTCTTCCATCAGGTAATTGATATAAATCACATGTTCACTGTTGGTTGTCTGATTATTTTCAGGAAGTTAGTAGTACTAAGATTGGTTTATATATTATAGCAGCACAATTACGTCATGCTGGTACATATGAATGTCTCAGTATTACACCATTTGATAGTGATAGTAGAAGTGCTGTTTTAACTGTTAAAGGTAAGTTATATTTAAGTTTGATTTTGCAATCATGCTTTAAGCTTTTATATATTGAAGCAGTATAAAAATACATTAACTGTCATAATTTATCTTAATCCCAAGTTTCTATACTGCCATGAGCGTAAGTTCCTTTGCATGGTAAATCACCATAAATATATTGGATAGAAAAATGGACAAAACTGGCATGTATTGTTCAGACTAATTTGCAATTTATAGACTTGTGTTACTATACATTTTAAATTTCCACGAAACACAATTGCCTCAATACTTATGGTTAGTTTACACCTCATTTTGCAAGTATACATACAAGTTGTGACATGTGTCATGCACAGGGAAAAGTATGCTGTCATTAAATTAAGATTGTTTATACTGTTTGTTCAGTGTTTTGTTTCATCTACATTGTGTATTTTTGCTAATTTACAGGTCCACCTGGTGAACCAGTTGGAGTATATGTAGATGACGAGTATGTCACGAAGAATGCAGCACATATAAGATGGACAGTTGGAGCAACTAATGGTCGAGTTATCAGTTATTATGTTCTTCAACATAAAACAGAATTTGAAACAGAATGGTCAACGGTTTTACCTAGTAAGTAAGGGCCTCGGTGTTTATAATCTGGGCCCTGTTTCACGAAATTTTAACTTAAGATAAAATCCAATTTTAGTAGATACTTCAATTTTGATTGGCTAAGCACTAAAATCAATCTAATATTATCCAATCAAATTACTAAAATTGGGATCTTATCTTAGTTAAAATTTCGTGAAATAGGCCCCTGGACAATAATTTATATCTAATTCTTAGTTTAATTTATCAATGATCAACCAGTGTTGGGGTAAGTTTTTTTTTTTTATTTAACTAAAATCTGTTATATGTTTTAGGTGTATATGATGAAGATACTCTGGTTGATACTGACGATAAGAGAAGAATTATATATGGAGGACTGAGTCCAGGAACAGCTCATTTCTTTAGGTTGTTGGCAGCTAATGCTTATGGTTTAGGACAACCTAGTCTTCCGTCAGGTAAAATCACTTGTATTCATGTGATTAGAAATAAAAAATTGTTGATTCTTTTACTCATGTGATGGAATAAACATTAATTCTTGTTGGCATTGTGATGGAATGAACATTGATTCTTGTTAATAATGTGATTGAATGAACGTTGTTTATTCTGTTATTGACATATATGTATTTTTTCTGTTATTGACATGTTTTTGTTGTGTTTATTTGTAGCTGCCATGACGACACCATATGCCCCACCCATTAAATCACCAGACAATGTACGAGGTGGTGGTGGTAGCGTAGGGGATTTAACATTAAGATGGGATGTAAGTAATTTTATCATATATTTTTCTTTAACAAACTGCTTGTGTTGAGAAAGAGATGGGGGCATCATGATTCCAGTGCCATGAACATTAGACTATACTGGGGCCCAAATCCCCAAAACTTCAGGATTTTGCTGGTTTGATATTCATTTATCAAGGGAGGTTTGTCCGGCCTATATTTATTAACAATAACAAATCTTTATACCAATGGCTGTTGTTGTTTTGGGGAGTGAGAGAGGAAACCGCAAGCTATTTTGCTAATATGTACCATATGATAATGAATGGCCCAATCTAGTAAAAAATATGATTACTTGTTTTTAGAGCTCTGACTTCAGCAGTCAAACTATATCTTCTCTATTGTTCACTACTGTGCAGCATCGCGCAGGTTTATAATGTTGATAAATATGTACATTATAGCCATTACCACGATATGAACAAGGTGGACCAGGTATTGGTTATGTTTTATACTGGAGAAAATTAACAGATGCTGGCAGACAATGGAGAACGGTAAAACATCTCTACTTATATTCAATTGATGGAATCGATGCTGACAAAAAAGATTCCAATTTTATCCGATATATTTCATTTTGTGCATCCATTAGATTATACAACAATAGTGTCACTGACGCAAGTGTTGTGGTTTAGATCCCAGGCTTCTTCCTACTCCTAAAGTGAATTAATTTATAAAGATTTTCTAGCAGCTGCAACAAATCACATGTTTGTCACTGGATTGAAGCACCTGTCCGGTGATTGTGTGTCATTGGTGGGCATTTTTGACAATTTGTGTGACAGATTATGTGTACCTTTACATATTATATAGGTTCTGAATGATTTATTTTTTTCATGAATTTCAATTAGGTAATAATTTCTAATGTTCTGTTTGTTACAGGATCGTGTTACTGGCAATGTTGATCACTACGTTCATACGGTTGGTCAAGAAAATTTTTATTTAGAATATCAGATTCAGGTTCAAGCCTTTAACAATGAAGGAATGGGACCTAACTCTTCTATTGCCGTCATTTTCTCAGCAGCTGATAGTGAGTATAGTCTTTATTCTCAATATATGAGAAACTAAATCATTCTTTTAAATAAACAAGAACACACAGCGCCAATCTGTGGGCTTAATTTTCTGGGTCAAAAATATGTGAAAATATCTAAATTCAAGTTGCCCCACCCATATCTTTGGAAACAATTAACTGTATAAGCATGACCCAAGCAAAATATCGCCACATTTGTTTTGAAATCTGCCAAGTGCTTCAGAACAAGTTGAACATGTAAAATTAGAGTAAATAGGCACACAGACAGGGTTGTATGGCTGGTGTATACATTACTATATCAACTAGTTTCTCTTTATGAAGTTTCAATCTTACAAATATGTTCTGTGAAATAAAAAGAAGTCATTGTTATATGAAATGTTTGTAGTGCCATCATTAACACCAACTAATGTAGCAAGTGATACATATAACGGTACAGCTTTAGAAGTATCATGGGTTCCGGTACCAGATACAAGAAACACAGCAAAAGGCAAGATTTTGGGCTATCAGGTAAATCACTATATCATATTATGTTTTATATTTATACACTAGTTTGGGTCTAGGTATATTATCTATACGCTGGTTTTAGTTGAAATAACTTGTATCATATTCCAGTGATACCCAAGTTCATTTGTTCCAAATTCTTCATAAGTCTTATGTTGTTGAACTACCTGTGATTGTTTGGCTAGTCAAGATAGATTATTATACGCTGGTTCTAATCCAGATAGATTATTATACACTGCTCCAAATCCAGATAGATTTTTATACGTTCAGATAGGTTATTATACACTGGTTCTAGTCCAGATAGATTTTTATACACTGGTTCTAATCCAGATAGATTTTTATACACTGGTTCTCGCACTAAATAGTTTTAAGTATAACTGGTCGGATACATAATGTTTTTTCCTGGTTTTTACTATTTAGATAAATTATTGGCCAGATGAGGGTGATTATTGGTTGATGTTTATACGTCACAGAGGTCAGCGTGATACAGGATTAGTTATAGGATTAGCTTCTGATACTAATTTCTGGGTTGATGTACAAGTCTATAATTCAGCTGGTTTAGGACCTAGGAGTGAAGCCTATTTCATGGAGACCTCTCGATTACGTAAGTATAGACCTTTTTCTCAATTAACATGGGACCTAGACACATTCTATCCCAGACAGAGACGAAAACTTCAGCAGTACTCCAGTGACATTGGTCAAGAAATCTTAGCTATACCTTGGCTGGTCAATTTGATTAAAACACATATCCTCTTTCGTTTCATTTTTATACGCCCACATTTTTATGTGGACGTATATTGTCGTCGCCCCTGTCCGTCCGGACGTCCGTCCACAATTTGTTTGTGGACTCTCTACAGGTCACAATTCTTATCCGATTTTGACGAAACTTGAAATATAGGTTTATCCCCAAAAGATCTCGGCTGCTTTCGATATTGGCATGTATTGGATGAAAACTTCATGGATTATGGCCCCTGATTATACGAAAAATCACGTTTTTAGCTTGTGGACCCTATAGAGGTTACAATTTTGAACCGATTTTGATGAAACTTGACATGCATGTTTATAACCCAACGATCTTGGTTCCTTTCGATATTTGCGCCTATCGGAATATAATTTCCTGAATTATGGCCCCTGATTGTCCGAAAAATCACCCTTTTTAGCTTGTGGTCCCTCTGGAGGTCACAATTATTGTCCGATTTAAAAAACCGTTTGATTATATCACTGTTACACCCTAAGGAAGGTTGAGTTCGAATTTCGGGAAAATCGGACCAAAATTGCCATACAAAATGGCCGTTGTTTGTACGCGAATACTGTTAATAATTGTGACCTCCAGAGGGACCATAGGCGATTTTTCGGACAATCAGGGGCCATAATTCAGGAAGTTACGATTCGGATATGTCCAAATAACGAAAGGAACCAAGATCTTTGGGTTATAACCATGCATTTCAAGTTTCATCAAAATCGAATTAAAATTGTAACCTCTACAGGGTCCACAACCATGATATACAATTTTTTAACAGTATTCGCGTACAAACAGCGGCCATTTTGTATGGCAATTTTGGTCCGATTTTCCCGAAATTCAATCTCAACCTTCCTTACGGTGTAACGGTAATACTATCAACCGTTTTATTAAATCGGATAATAATTGTGACCACCAGAGGGACCACAAGCTAAAATAAGGCGATTTTGCGTATAATCAGGGGCCATAATTCAGGAAGTTATGTTCCGATATGCGCAAATATTGAAAGGAACCAAGATCTTTGGGTTATTACCATGAATTTCAAGTTTCATCAAAATCGAATTAAAAATGTGACTTCTACAGGGTCCACAACCTTGATATACCATTTTTTAACAGTATTCGCGTACAAACAGCGGCCATTTTGTATGGCAATTTTCGTCCGATTTTCTCGAAATTCGAACTCAACCTTCCTTAGGGTGTAACAGTGATATAATCAAACGTTTTTTTAAATCGGATAATAATTGTGACCTCCAGAGGGACCACAAGCTAAAAAGGGTGATTTTTCGGACAATCAGGGGCCATAATTCAGGAAATTACATTCCGATAGGCGCAAATATCAAAAGGAACCAAGATCTTTGGGTTATAAACATGCATGTCAAGTTTCATCAAAATCGGTTCAAAATTGTAACCTCTATAGGGTCCACAAGCTAAAAACGTGATTTTTCGTACAATCAGGGGCCATAATCCATGAAGTTTTCATCCGATACATGCCAATATCGAAAGCAGCCGAGATCTTTTGGGGATAAACCTATATTTCAAGTTTCGTCAAAATCGGATAAGAATTGTGACCTATAGAGAGTCCACAAACAAATTGTGGACGGACGGACGGACGGACAGACAGGGGCGACGACATAATACGTCCACATAAAACTGTGGGCGTATAAAAACAAAACGAAATATAGATCTGTATTTTAATCTGATTGGTGACTGGTCGACACAGTCGTCATCGATCTGAGAGTACTGTATATTGTCGAAACTGGTCCAATAATGGGATATTTAATCTGCTTCTTTTATGATACATTGTCAGTTATTTTAAATATGTTGGCCAGGATGGAGGACATGGCGAGAAACAGTGTTTAGTCGTTTGGTTTCCTCACACTTCTAGTAACCCCAACATGAAAAAAATATATACCACCTTGTTTTTACCATGATTTTTTTATATTACCTATTAATGCAGCAACCAACTCATATCCAGAAGAAGTACGTGTATTTTCAAATGGAGGTAATAGTTGTCGGGTGTGGTGGAGAGGTATTACAACTACATATGATGAAGCTTTAATAAGTGGCTATAGAGTAAGTCAATTACTGTTGTTTTATTGCAGGATTTAACAATGGCATGTGCTACTAAAACAATCCAATCAATTTGAATTAAATTCCATCAAGAACTCAGGCCTGTATCGCATCAACAAGATTTGAGGAATATTAAAATCTGAGGGACAGATAAATCTACGATATACAATCAAAACACTGACATGACATTAAGAACTCTTTCCTTTATTACTTTACAAGTTCTTGTCAATAATATTAAAGAACATTATTCTATCTGCTATTACAGGTTTATTATTGGCCAGCTACAGAAGATTTTTTAACAGGTGAGACGTATGATACAGATGGTTTAAAAGATACTCAGGCTGTATTAGAAGATTTAGAAGAAGATGTTGTATATGCTCTTAGAGTTGGTGGTATCAGTGCTGCTGGTGAAGGCAAAAAATCACCCACATTATATTTTACACTAGGTAATAACAAATCATGATCATTATTTTTAATCATTGAAGTATTCCTATTTTTAGGGGTTTTTTATGTTGCAGTAATATACCATGACTTAATCTTAACATTACAATTTCCTTTCGGGTTGACTGAGATGAAGCTGGTCAGCAATTGGTCGAAGTGAGGATCTGTATGGTTACCCTATCACTGTACAGTTTTATTAGACTTAGTTATATAATATAATAATAATAAAGCTCACATGCATTTTGTCTACAACCTTGCGATGGCCAGTTTCAATATGTGGAGAAATTGGCAATAAAGACTGGCAAAATTATCCTCATCGATTTCTAGTTATTATATCCATAGATCTTTTTTATATGCTTGCATTAAGAGACATCTCATTGGTGAGTACAAACCCTTGCCTTTCACAGAGGTACCCCTGATGCTGTTAATTCTTATTACCTCAGAGGCTTTTGCTAATGTCACACCCAGTGTAAGGATTATTTCTGGTCTAGGTGTGTTGTCTACAGAATTACAACCTATATTATTATAAGCCTTCATTTTTTTAGTTCTATATTAAATCTTCATCTTGTATCACTTATTTTCTATATTTCAGGTGGACAAGTCCATCTAGATGCTCTTATGGCAGAAAACATTCAAGGTTTCTTGGCTAAAGGTTCAACACTCACTTCAACAATATATTTGCTAATATCATCATTATTGTGCTTATTTCTTGTTAATTAACTGTACATGTACTTATAATTTAGTGTAGTGCTCATCTTTGATTTTAAATACACATTGTGGTGTTTTAACATTCACTTATCGTTTTAGAGAACAGTGATATTAATTCAAGAAGACTTACCATTATGTGTTTTAATTGAAATAATATTTTAATGAATAACTTTTTACATGTATTGTGTGTTTGTGCCAAGCTTTTCTTTTAGCTGAATGATTTTTATAGGTAACATAATTTGTACATAGCTCATTTCATTTTTGTAAAATTTGAAGTACATTCCATAACAATATAATAACATGTACTCTTGAATTCAATAAATGTGTATTATTTGCTCAGTGTTTATTTTTTAAGAATATTATCAATTTAATAATTATAATGCTAATTCACTATTTTTTATAAATTTTTAAAATGCACTAAATTAAAGCATCTTTCCCTGGGGAAATGAATATGGTTAAAAGTCCTACTTTTCTGCATCAGAGAAAAATTGTGTTTAACATCCACTTGCCACAAACTTAGTCAATTCGGGAATAACATATGGTTTGTAGGGGTCTTTAGCAGTGGGAGGAAACCAGAGCACATGGAGAAAACCCACAAGGTTGGACAGACCCCCTTACTCCTTGTCCTGTACAGGTTGGAAATTGAAACCAGGCCCCAATTTAAGGAATATATTTGCCAGACAGTGTGCCATGAGGGAATTGTTACATCATACTGTTACTTGAATTCCAACTGTCAAGGGTTCTTTTTTGTGCCCCCCAATGTGTTTGAGGGGCCCATTTTTTTGTGCCTTGCAAAAGACTAGAGACTGTCATTGCCAGGCTCTCCATCACGGATCACAGACAAACTCCGCAGATCGAAGCCAGTTCCACTACCTAAAGAAATACCAAACCAGTGGAACATTATGATCAAGCTCTCTGAATGGATTAATCTGTATTCTTGGCTATGTTTTGGTTAATTTATGCCCAGGTTAATTTAAAACAATTTGTTGAAGCAATTGTGTCACAATCCTACATGTGTTCTTAAAAGTTTTTTTTTGGGGGGGGGGGGGGCTTTTGCCAATTAACAAGATTAAAATTACTAAATTCTTAGTGCTAAATCCAAGACAATTTCAGTATTATTGGCCTAGCAATCTCAATTTCAAAATTGACAACGTACAATAAAAAGATATCCCATAGCAGTTCATGTTTCTGCACATGCTACAAACCAGAATCCAAGATCTTGTTTTCTTTTCTATCCTTAAAGGTGTAATCCATGTTCTTTAAAAATTCAATGTCTTTCTTAACATGAACAATATAATAAACTCAAATGTTATAATAATTAAAATATTTATTATTCTAAATATACAATTTAAATATATTCTATAATTCTTCTTTACGATCCTTTTCTCTGCTACCAGATTTTTCTATAAAATCTATAAAACCATCTTTTGTCCGTGATCCTGAAAACATTTCTTTAAATTTACCTCCCTTGTAAAATTTAATCGTTGGGTATCCTTTAACTTCCTCTTTCTTACAAATATCTGAAAACATTGACAAAAATTTCAGTCTTCTAGAGGTTCATAAAAATATATATACTTAATTATGGAGTAATCAGGACCAAGAGAAATGTATGCTTATAATCTACAGTGTAGCACATTAGGCCAACTACCCCTCCTCCTAAATGTGTGTTTTTGTTAATCTTTATTTACATGCATATAATTATAGTTGAATATAAATATACCTTTATTTTTTGTACAATCAACAGCAGCTAATTTTTTTGTTTCACTTTTTATAAATTTATCTGCTGCAGCTTGGTATTCTGGTTTAGCCTTCTTACAATGGCCACACCAGGGAGCATAAAACATCACCAATACTGAATAATGATTCTTTATAAAATCACCAAAATTCTCATCTGTCAAATGATTAACACCACTTTTTATAGTACTCCATTCTGGTTCTGGTGGAGGTGGTGGTGGTGGGGCTTTAGGACTGACAAATACATAAACACAATGATTAGTAACTTTCATGTTGAATTATAACAAGCTTCTACATTTATGCAAGGGTTCACAACATCCCCTTTCTCTATAAATATCCTTCGATCATTGTATGCCTTAGTTACTGATCATAGCGCTTTTCCCATTTTTTTCTAACTTATTACCACATTTATATATCTTCTTTTATTTTTCACAATTATGTATTCGAAATAAGGATGTTTGACTTAACTAGAATTTAGAGAAAAATTTTCACTAAACTTACAGAAATGCTCAAAAATAATGTAAAAACAACTCACTTTTTCATAAAATCTACAATGTCTTTCTCTGTTCTACCAGCAGAATAGGTCATTTTTTCAACACCTTTTCTGTAAATATAAAATAAATACTAAACCTTGAAAATATTAATGTACAGAAACTGTTTCATATTTATAATGGCCATACCTTTTTCATTTGGGTGAAAAATAAATTAATTTATTAATGTTGTGTGTTGATTTATTTCATGAAATGTCAATCTGTATGAATTGAAAATTTTACATCTATACCACCAATTAAAGTGAGCCCAAATTTCAACTAAATTGAGAGAGAGAGAAATGGGGTTTAACGTCCACTCGACACAAACTAGGTCACTTCGGGACTAACATGGTTTAATTTTGTTTCATTAATTCGCTTGCACGTAGGGGTCTATAGCAGTGGGAGGAAACTGGAGTGCCCGGAAGAAACCCATGAGGTTGAGAGAGAGAGAGAAATGGGGTTTAACGTCCACTCAACATAAACTAGGTAATTTCGGGACTAACATATGGTTTAATTTTATTTCAATAATTCACTTGCGCGTAGGGGTCTTTAGCAGTGGGAGGAAACCGGAGTGCCCGGAGGAAACCCACGAGGTTGAGAAGGCGCCCCTATCTCCATGCCACATACGCTCACACCAGGGCTCGAAACCACAGTCGCAAGCCAGAGGTGACCGGCCAGCTAGAGGTCGAAGCGCGGCACTCTAGACCACTAGGCCATCCCCCCCCCCCATGAGGTTGAGAAGGCGCCCCTAATCTCCATGCCACATACACTCACACCACGGCTCGAAACCACAGCCGCAAGCCAGAGGTGACCTGCCAGTTAGAGGTCGAAGCGCGGCACTCTAGACCACTAGGCCATCCCAATCCCCCTTCAACTAAATCAAAATAAAACATTAGATCAATCCACTCATGAAGGCATCATTTAGTATCCAGCTTCTTGTGAAAAAAAAATTATAAATACTAAAACACAAAGATCAATTAACCATCAACAGCCATTTAGATGTAAATTCTAGAGTCCTATGACATCAAGTTTAGGACTGCTGGGCAAGCCTACTCAAAAAGTCAAGCCATTGCAAAGCAAATTCTCAATAATTTGGTTACAGCAGATATTAAAAGTTTTCATTTTTTGTATACTTACACAAAATATTTGAGTGTTGGATACCCTTTGACCTCAAATTGTTTAGCTATTTTAGGATATTTAGTAGCATCTACAGCTGCTAATCTTGAAGTAGGTAAATCTTTCTTTAAAATATCAGCTGCTGATTTATATGCTGGTTTCATATTTTTACAATGACCACACCCTTAAATACAGAACATTTTCAATTAACAAACTTCAGATCTAAAAAATTAAACAGTGTTTAACATTTATTCATAAAGGACTCTTAACAACAGAATGGTACATATCAGCCAGTTCATTTCACTGATTATCAAAGCTTCCGATATAGCTTGCCAGATAGCAGTGTTTAACAATGGTGTTATACCCATACTCCATTTAAAGCCCAAGAGAAATTTCTTGATAGTAATTATTGTAAAATGTTGAAAATTAATAGGATTCTTCATAAAAATTGTTTATAAAACTTTTGATAGTTTTCTTTATTAGATAGCCATATGGTGCATAACTTACATGGTGCATAAAACATAACTAAAACCTGTTCATTTTCTAGTAAAAATTGCGAAAATGTTGTATCTGTTAAATGTGCTATTTCGGATTTCTCATCACTCCATTCTTTTTCTACTGGCGGTGGGGTTGGAGCTTTAGGACTAAAATAAATAAGTATTCAAACTAAAATCATAATAAATGTATAGATCTGTGTCATCATTACAACTCAATCTCAAGTTAAGGACATTGAACTATTATCCTATCAGAATTCTTCACGAACTTCACAAACCTGTCTCATGAGTCTTCTATCTGTCATGTCTGTGTAGAAAATTCTGATAAAAATTACATTGTGTAGAGCATTCACACAGTGGCAAATTAAAAGGGTGGTTGAAAAGACTGAAGTAAGGCCCCCCCACAACTAGTTAACAGAAAAAATTGTTTGGGTGTAAAATAAATTTAATATTCTAATAGGCCCGAATTTCGTACTAGTAATATGGTTTGATGTAATAGTCACTGTTAAAGTTACAGCCATGGGCCCAATGCATTTCTGGCTCAGAGTTCATAAGAAAAGATAAATGAACTGAAGTGACAACAATTAATTGCAAGAGCAAACATAAGAGGCATATATAAAGATTAGGCTTTTCAGTATATCACCTATGGAGTAATTATTGTACTTTCAAAACTTACTTTTTCATAAACTGTACTAAACCATCTTTAGATCTTGATGATCCTTCAAAGGCATATTCTCCGTTTCTAATAATACAGAGAAAAAAAAAATTGAAAATGTTATTTGGAAAAATTCAGACATTAATACAATATAATTTGTACTATTTGGTGTTTTTATTTTTGGTTGCTCAATCAAGAAAGATTAAGAAGACTTGAAATAATTTGATTACTGAGATAATGGTAATTCGAATGTAATAAATACACTTACTTAAAATATTTTACTGGTACCATTATGAAAAAAAACCCAGAATAGTAAAATATTAGAAAAATAAACATACCAAATCCAATCCAAAAAGAAAATAGATGCATTCATAATTTACTTGTACATTTATCATTTTGTAAATCATCAAGAAATCAAATTGATTATCTCTACATAGCTTAAGCAGGGAAAGTTCAACATCAACTCTAGACAAAGTTTTATGAAGTGAAACTATACATCACATTTCATCACTCTCGCTCAATAAGAATTTAAATTATTGTGTTTCAAAACATCAAGAAGTCAAATGGCTATCTCTGATAATTCTAAATAGAAAGTGAACATTGAATAGATGAACAGACCGGCAGACAAGCCCATTTCAACAGTCTCACATTTTTTTCGAAAAGCAGGAGACCATATTATGTAATATACTCAATTCAAATTATTTCATTAAGCAGTATTCTAGCCTTCAATTCAATATTTTTCAATAGATAATGTTCTCTATCTACGCCTTATTACAATACACAGTATGCTTATTTCAATAAGCAGTATACTCTATCATATAGTATTGTCGAGAGGTGATAACGTAAATTACATTAAACAAGCTGTAGCAAATTTACATGATAAAAATATAAATCAAACAAAACACAATATATTATATTGAATACTAATATAACCTACATGTGGGAAATCCTGTAACTTCAAATCTTTGAGCTAATTGTCTATCTATTGTAGCATCTACAGCTGCTAAAACACCATCTTCCTACAAATATTCATTATAATACAAATATGTTGTGATTTATATTATAAAGAATTGGCTTTATGTATTGTCAACACAATATGTATGTTATTTATACTATGTATACAGAATTTTGTCCAGATAGTTTTTTTCTGCCTAGTCTTATTCGATTTCCAGGTATTTCTTGTATCATCCGAACAACTAGGTATACTTTCCTTGTCAGCCTTTAAAGTGCCACCTATATTTAGACAGACAGGAAAGAAGATAGGTTGCCAGGCAACACCTTAAACTCTGTGTATCAATCTGAAGTCAATCGCATATTAAGTTTGGCCTCTAGAGCATCCACAAGATTTTTTGAAGTGATCAAGGACTACAACTCTGGCACTAATTATCAGAAATCGCTGAAAATCAATGAGTTTCTTCGTCTCATGACCTTAAAAACTGTGTATAAATTTGAAGTCAATCGGATATTAACTTTGGCCTCTTGAGTATCCACAAGATTTTTTGAAGTGATCAAGGGCCATAACTCTGGCACTAATTATCGGAAATCGCTGAAAATCAACAGACTTCTTCGTCTCATGACCTTAAACACTGTGTATGAATTTGAAGTCAATCGGATATTAACTTTGGCCTCTAGTGCACCCACAAGATTTTTTTGAAGTGATAAAGGGCCATAACTCTGGCACTAATTATCGGAAATCGCTGAAAATCAAAAGGCTTCTTCGTCTGATGACCTTAAACACTGTGTATGAATTTGAAGTCAATCGGATATTAACTTTGGCCTCTAGACCACCCACAATATTTTTTGAAGTGATCAAGGGCCATAACTCTGGCACTAATTATCGGAAATCGCTGAAAATCAATAGGCTTCTTCATCCTATGACCTTAAACACTGTGTACAAATTTAATGTCAATCGGATATTAACTTTAGCCTCTAGAGCATTCACAAGATTTTTTGAAGTGATCAAGGGCCATAACTCTGGCACTAATTATCGGAAATCGCTGAAAATCAATAGGCTTCTTGGTTTTATAACCTTAAACACTGTGTATAAATTTAAATTCAATCGGATATTAACTCTGGCCTTTAGAGCGTCCACAAGATTTTTTGAAGTGATCAAGGGCCATAACTCTGGTAGTTATTATCGGAAATCGCTGAAAAACAATAGGCTTCTTCGTCTCATGACCTTAAACACTGTGTATAAATTTAAAGTCAATCGCATATTAACTTTAGCCTCTAGAGCATCCACAAGCAATTGTGGACGCCGGACCGCCGGACGGACGGAGGCAACGACAATATACGACCACATTTCAATGTGGGCGTATAAAAACAAAGGGAGTTAATGTCATATCAACTCGTTTGGGAGTAACAAAGCTTTGTTTTCACTGTGCCACCAATGATAACGATTAATACACTTAAGACATCCTTATGGTTTTCATCTGCCCAGGCCATGTATCCTTGGACTAAAATTGTCTTTGTATACTTCAAGCTTTGATGCCATTTTGGGAATGGCATTCATCATTTTTCTATGTTTACTTGTGCAACAGAACTCCATGGGGAATAGAATTTTGATTAACATACGTATTTCCATTTATCTTCTCCTGCTAACATGTAGACTGGATCTCAGATTTATGGTAACATCCGCACAAATATAGAAACATCCTTACAATTTTTAAACCCAACAGGTGTTACAATTACAAAGTTATAAGTAACTTTACGAAAGGCTTTTAGAAACAGGGACATTATTATCCAGTTACCAATTATAAGAGCAGAATTAGAAGAGCTCTGTGAAACCACAATGGCTCATAGAGTATGGCACTGTTTCATAAACCAGTAAGTTTTATCTTTATCTGGTTTGGGCTGAGACAGTTTCTCGATTTTCCCTTTACAGTGGAGCAAATCAGAGCCCCTGGCAGGGAAAAGTGCCTATTCAATTGGCATGTAAAATAAATGTTGAGAGTTGGAATTAAATGAAGAGTAGATATAAATACTACTAGTTAAACCTGATTTCGTTTAGTTTATTGATATCTAGTACTCACATTCTGTTCCTTAAGTAAAGTAGCTGCCTCTACATATGCTGGTTTCATCTTCTTACAGTGACCACACCCTATAAAATAACAAACAGTTTGTAAAATTTATTTCTAAAAAAACTCTGATCTGTAGAGCATTACAGAAATAGAAAGACATTGACAAACTGATTTGTTTGGGTTTTATTTGGGGTAAATGACATCACTAAAATACACAGATCTAATGAAATGTTATATTTTGTGTTCAACTTTTGTTTTTTTTTTTAATCCTTAAAATTTGTATCCGAAAAATAAATTTGGCTAGAACACTTTGAATGGGACGTTTTGAAAAATAATACATCTGCCTTGAACATTTACCAGTGTTGACCTTCAGATATAACCAATTTTGAGACAAATAAACATTATCATATACATCTGGCCCTAACACTAACTAGTCAAAATAACACATCTTATCCACACGATTCAATACACAATGCACTCCATTAAACCCAGTTTAATTTAAAACCAATACATAAAATCAACAAAATTAAAAAAAAGTATTTTTACAAAATAACAAAACAACATTGCAGAACTTACAGGGTGCATAAAACATAATTAAAACAGATTTATGTTCTTTAAGGAATGTATCAAAATTTGCTGTGCTGAGGTAGTGTACATTTTCATAGCCTTCTAATTCCTTCCACTGGTTCTTTACTTCATCCTTCTTTTTACTGTCATCTTCAACTTTATTATCAACTTCTTTATCTTTAGATGGTGTACCAGGACCAAGATTTAATGGATCTTTCATAAAATTAATAAAATCAGGTTCCTGTAAAATATTTAGTCAATCTCTATGAGCTTTTTTTTTTTTATCTTTCGGAAATAAATATTCTAAGTTTAGTCTTGAACTCGTTTAACTTTTCATGTGGCAGAAATCTGATCAGAATTATCCTTATCTAAGCCATGGAAAAAAATAAATAGTTATCAATCCTTAAAAAAAACTGAGAATTTTATTTTATTGAAATCAACCGGAAATGTTTAACATATCACAGAAAATATGAATGTGGTAATCAATCAATAATAAAATGGTTAATATCCAATTCACCTCCTTAGGACATCTTGTTTAAGACAATTCTTGATTCAGTATAGAAGCAAACATTAATATAAGCTTATCAATAATAGTACCCACCTCTCGGCCACCCATATATTTTTGTGAATTTTTTCCATAATTAAAATATTTAAAAGTAGGATAGCCTGTGACATCATGAGCTAAGCAGATGCCTGATTGTGTTGTACAATCTACAGCTGTAAAAGCCACTTTAGCATCATCTTTAAGTTTAGTGGCTGCTGCCATATATTCTGGTTTAGCTTTCTTACAATGACCACACCCTAAAAATATAAATCAATGTCAAATGACCAGACATGTTAATTAAAGATAATCAATTAGAGCTTAATGATTGTTTGAAGTCGTTATAATTTTCTTACCGATGTAATACATTTGACCTATAAAAATTACCAAAAGTGACTTCAAATTAGGTTAATAATATAAATGGTTGTTGTGATAGAGAAATGGGGTTTGATGTCCACTCAACACAAACAAGGTCATTTTGGGACTAACACACGGTTCAATTTTATTTTGCTAATTTGCTTGCACATAAGGGTCTTTTTAGCAGTGGGACGAAACTGAAGGAATCGAAATCACGCCATTGACTCAATGACAGACCTTATGATGCAATGTCTACATACTAACCATTCGGCCATCCAGCCCCCCTATATATGACTGGTGCTAACTTAAAATTAATAACTGATTTTAACGGGTGTGTATGTAAGAAAACAATTTTAAGCACAATATTATGCTGTTTGACAGAATGGATCTTAATCTTACTTTCTGGTCAAATTTTAAATTCAGTCTCCAATATTAATGCTGTACTGTACGAACATAATGCATGAAGCTGATTCCCCAAGGTCGCAATTGCTAATAATCTTAACACATAACATTTTAAATCAGAATTGGTACCTTTCCATCCATATTTCATTTAATGTGCTTTCACCAACACATTACAGAAGAAACTAATGAAACAAAATGAATATTTCCCTGCAAACCTCATATCATAAATTAGTGATTCCTGACAATGTCAGACCTGTAATTGATTCTTGACAATGTCAAGCTTGTAATTAATTTTTGACAATGTCAAGTGTGTAATTACATCATGACAAATTGAAGTTTTTAGAGAATCAGGGCCATTATCTTTTTTAAAAGTTTTAAAATAATTCCTATAAAGTTTACCCCATAATAGGTTACTTTTACTTACATGGAGCATAAAACATAACTAATGCATGTTTTTTCTTTTTAAGTACTGGTTTAAAATTTTCATCTGTAAGATGAACAACATCACTTTCAGTTTCCTCCCATTTAGGTTCTGGTGGTGGAGGCGGTGGGGGTTCCTTCGGACTATTAAAAAAAAGTTATTCTTATTATCAAAACATCAGAGTTCATAGACAGACCACTAACTAGAAAATAACAATGGAATATAACATCTTGTGAAAACAATACTTTGATCTTTGTGAGACTAAGCTTATTTAGCAGTGTCTGTAACTACTCTATATTGAATTATAACTAGTTATGTTACATGCTAACATGTACACAGGTAGACGTCGGGTTTTAGTCGCATCTGAATGACTAGGCAACATTTACATGTTAGCCCCGCAGGTGTAAAAAAGAATTTGCACATGTATCACAATATCAACCATGACAACATTTAAATTGCTGGCGCAAACTACCATGAGACTGCCACTTACAAAATTATTGCCACAATTAGTGCTCCTACGGTTAGTCGGATAATCGTAAACGGTTAGAATTGGATGGTTAAACGGTTCGAATTGAGCGGTACGGTTAATTGGAAATGTCCCCGTTAAATGGAGTTATCTCCCATTACAAACGTCTCCATGACGACAGAGCGTCATTTTGAAAATTGAACAATGTATGTCAACTTGAGATGCCCCCGTTACCCCAGTATTATAACATGTATGACCTGTCAATGAGCAGCTCTTTGTTTTACAGGAATCTAATAAAAAAAGGTTATTCTTGGGTTTTAAATATTATTGCTTCTTCTTTATAACTATTCCACTTTATTTATCTTGAAATCAGAATATTTCGCCGAGCAGTCGAGCTAATATTTGTAGGTACCGGTAAGCTTATTACTTGATATTGACAGACGTGTACAATGATGTATTAAAAACCACTTGCTTGTAAATCATACGGCGATGTGGGTGGTTATTTAATGTTGAAACTTGATACCAAACGGTTAATTGTTACTAACCGGTTAATAACCACGGTTATTCGAATAACAAAAAGTCCTAACCGTAGGAGCACTAGCCTCAATATACCGGTTTCATGCAATTAATATTTGTAAAAAATCAATAAATTATTCCTCCATTCTAAGCATAAAATCATTCAAAATACTTACTCTTTCATAAATTCAATTATCTTATCTTTTGTTCTTTCATTAAAATCATATTCAAATTTTCCATTCCTAAAATATCAAAGGATAAGCATTTTATAGATTATTTCAAGACATGTAATAGGAAGGCAACTATACTGAATGTTTCTCACAGAAAATACAAACCAACAAAAAAATCATTAAACTTGTATTAACATTGTTTGTTTCACTAAGTGAGGAAGAAACCATGAAATGAACTATTATTGTTAAACATAAAATATTCAAAAACAAATACAAAATGAACTGTTAATTGTTAAACTTTTAAAATAAATTTGAATAAAAACATCCATAAAAAATTTAATTAAGTACATAGAGAGTTTGTTTTATCTTTCAATAATCGAAATGCACCACATCAACATTTCCAAATTGATTAAATAACATATAAAACAAATAAAAGTACTTACACAAAATATTTTACTGGAAATATGAAAAGGGAAAAAAGATAATTTCAGAATTTAGAAGTAGAAAAATCAATAAATCTACTTATAAAGACATTTTGTCAGAAATTATGTTTAATAACGTAAAGCATAAAGTGCTTGTATAAAAGATAAAGTTAATATAAAATCTATAATAGCTTTTAATCAAGATAAAAAAAGACCAATATATTGACTAATAAAAGTTAATTAGTACATAAACTTCATCAATCACTTGAATCACTGCAAATTATTTTTATTTTATTCATTATCAGGTTTATAAATAAAATTTCTATTTTTCTTTCTCTTTATTTTCTCTATCTTATATTTCAGTGCCCTTTCATTATAGCTACTTCTTGTTAATTTTGGATCAATTAAAATATATTATATTTTATTACCTGTAGGAAAACCTTTAATTTTATGTTCCTCAGCACTTTTTCTACTTTTTGTAGCATCTACAGCTGCTAAAATACCTGGTATCTACAATATAATAATAAGAAAATAATGTAAATTGTTAAGATAACAAAATCAGTTTTCATTAATAGAAAGAGACAACAAAAATAGGTTGCCAGGCAACGAAACATATGCCCACACAGCAGTTAAATCGTCCGGGCAGTCAACAAGAGCTGTCGCATATTAAGTAATTATCAGAAAATCATTAGAATTTGTTTGGTTTTTATAATCAAACGTTCTTTTAAATCAGGTATTAATTGCGAACTCCAGGGGGACCACAAGCTAATAAAGGTGATTTTTCGGGCAATCAGGGTCCATAATTCAGGAAGTTATGAGCCAATATGCGCAAATATGCAATGGAACCAAGATCTTTAGGTTATAAACATGTATTTCAAGTTTCATCAAAATCGAATTAAAATTGTGACCTCTATAGGGTCCACAACCTTGATATAACATACTTTCACATTATTCGCGTACAAACGGCAGCCATTTTGTCTTTCAATTTTGGTCCGAAATTCATACTCATTCTTTAATAACATGTAACAGTGATATAATCAAACGGTTTTCAAAACCGGATAATAATTTTGATCTCCAGAGGGACCATAAGCTAAAAAGGGCGATTTTTCAGACAATCAGGGGCCATAATTCAGGAAGTTATGATCCGATGTGCGCAAATATCGAAAGGAACCAAGATCTTTGGGTTGTAAACATGCACGTCAAGTAACATCAAAATTGGTTCATATTTGTGACCTCTATAGGGTCCACAACCTTGATATAACATATTTTCACACTATTCGCGTACAAACGGCGGCCATTTTGTCCGTCAATTGTGGTCCAATTTTCACGAAATTCGAACTCAACCTTCATTACCATGTAACGGTGATATAATCAAACGTTTTTTTAAATCGGATAATAACTTTGACCTTCAGAGGGACCACAAGCTAAAAACAGCGATTTTTCGGACAATCAAGGGACATAATTCAGGAAGTTACAATCCGATGGGCGCAAATATCGAAAGGAACCAAGATCTTTGGGTTATAAACACACATGTCAAGTTTCATCAAAATCGGTTCAATATTGTGACCTCCATAGGGTCCACAAGCTAAAAACGCGATTTTTCGTACAATCAAGGGCCATAATCGATGAAGTTACGGTCCGATACATGCAAATATCGAAAGTAACTGAGATATTAGGGAGATAAACCTATATTTCAAGTTTCGTTGAAATTGGATAAAAATTATGACCTGTAGAGTGTCCACAAGCAAATTGTGGACGGACGTCCGCACGGACGGACGGACAAACAGGGGTGACGGCATAATACGTCCACATGAAAATGTGGGCGTATAAAAAGGAATTGCATATTTGTTTTTTTAAGTACAGTGAAATCCCTCTATTAAGACCACATGTGGGACTGTCTAGATGTGGTCTTAATAGTGAGTTGGTCTCATTACTGAGTGAGCATGCTTTAGACAAATTCAAATAAAAAAAAGTGTTAGGTAAATTATATACATTAAAGACATACTTATTACTAATAACAGATGTAATGTTAAAACACATCATGAAAACATAATAATAATTATGCATATTATAAAGTCTTTGATCACGTTATAATTTTTAATTCATAATGCTTCCTTTATTTATCTTCATTTTTCGATTAAAATCCCGCAACCACCCTTTAAACAAAAATTATGTCATCCATGCGTTTTTTATTATTGGATCTCCACGAAACCGGCAGACGTAAAATGTCCAAAAAATAATCCTGCCATCCAAGTTTTTTTTATTATTGGATTTCCACGTAACCGGCAGACGAGAATTTTTCAAATTTGTAAACATGTTGCTATTTTGACACCAGAACAAGTTTAGCCACGAATAGAGAGCGTTTTATCTGGGAGGCCATGATAATTAACTCCTATCTCTTCTATGGTGTAGATATCCCGAGCTTCGTAACCAATGACAATGTCAGGTACACTATCAGTCCATTCTTTCACAACGTCATCATTTACGCTACCACTTTCAACGTACATCTTGAAAAATGAAAAGTTGTCTTTCTCTAAATCTGCTTTTTCACGAAGCGTATGACCGGAGATCGACAGATCATTGTCACGCACACGCTGAAACCACGCCCACATTCTTCCATCGGCGAGCGAACACAGGGACGTTTCCTGTCGCTGTCTCTATTTTCTTCGTATCCATCAATAATTTCCGCCTTTCTTTTCAAAATCGTCTGTAATTGGGTCTTACCAATTTCAAATTGCCTTTGGCTTCTACCCTCACTGTTTTTTTTTTGGATAAGTTCTACTTTTGCTTTCAGGCTTAATTCTACACGAGTACGCTTATTACTACGGGTTTTTTTCCATTACACAGGTGAAGGTCGAATAAGAAATGATACCCTTTTGACAAAATTTAATCGTACAAACAGACGAAGGCCGAATAAGAAATTATAATCTCGACAAAATTTACTCGTATAAATAGTTAGAGTTTAAATCACTTAATCATTATTAATTACTGTGTTTAAATCAAACAAACAATGATAAATTCCATTGTTTAAAAAAATGAAATCAACAAAGAAAGCTTAGCGGCTCGTTAAATTGTTGCGATAAATCAGTCAACCACGACTGTTTGGTCTCAGTCGTTAGATTGACTAATCCCTGTCAGTGGTCGTTATCGTTTTGATCTCGGTCGGGAGCTGATTAATCCCAATCAGTGGTCGTTATCGCGAGTCACAAAAACAATGAAATTGACTGATTGAGACTGGCTTCGGTGGTCGTAATCCGTAATAGTGAGTTGCCCGTAATACTGAGTTCAATTTATAAGGAATATAGAAGAAAAAAATTGGTTCTTTTAATATGTGGTCGTATACGTGAGTTGCCCGTAATTCTGAGTTGGTCGTTAAGCGGGATTTCACTGTATCTTTAAGTGTACTTACATTTTCTGCTTTTAGTAAAGCAGCAGCTTCTGTATAACCTGGTTTCATCTGTTTACAATGACCACACCCTATAATGTATAGTCAATATACACAGGTTTTTAATAACATAAAACTTACTATAATATATCATATATACACAATTTAACCCAGCAGTACAAAGATAAGAAAATGTTAAAACCAGGGGAGTAAGAAGTCAACCCAACTTAACTAACCTGATATTGGTCTGTCAACGGTTAATTAAATATGCACAAAAAATACTGTAATGCCCTTTCCTCAGAAAGAGACGAATCTCACATACAGTTTCTATAGTTAAGTCTGCAATGCAAGGTTGGACAGTTTTACCAGGACAGTATTTACTTTTGTTTGATTTTCAAGAGTTAAGGGTCATTTTACATGCAAGACAAAGTGCGAATGTGTAAAATTGCAAACCTCGATCAGTTATTCGTCCAATATGAACAACTGAACAAACTTTTCTTGTCAGCCAATGAAGTCTATGTCCGAAACATACACACTTATAGAAAAGAATAATTTGCTATAAATGAGTTAACTTACAAGGAGCATAGAACATGACAAGAGCAGATGATTGCTTATCTAATGATTCCTGGAAGTTTTCATCAGTTAAATGAACAACATCTGATTCTTCATCTGACCATTCTGCTTCTTTCTCTGGTGCTTTTGGTGGACTTGGACTAAAATACAAAGAAATATATTCTTTACATACTTGACAAACATTATTAAACTGAAAGTATATAAGTACAAAAAGCTACAAAATGTTACAATTCTACATCTATCTTCTTGTTACTCAAATTCTGACCAAATATGCTATAAACACAATGTTACAACAATTTTGTTTGTTATTTTCAGGATATCATCCCAGAATATGTGACCAAAATAAAATTATATGTCGCTTCTTGCAGAATTCTACAGCACTGAGATACTAATATTGTTAATTCTCCAGTCAAAACTAGATCAAACAAAAATATCATAAACTTATTTTCTCTGGGAATATGTATAGAAAAGTACATCATTCTCCCCTTATTAGTTCTATCTGCATTTTGTTCTGCAGTTTTCCTGATATGACAATTCAAGAAACTTGAGATAATGTATCATAACAATTATGACCTACTTTTTCAACCAAGATACGATTCCGTCTTTATTATTTTCACCACCATATTGGAATTTTAATTTACCATTCCTAAAATAAAGAAATATTAGATGAAACACAAACCTTGTTTTAATAATAAAAGTTGGACATATTGTGTATACTTATACATGGTTACAAACTAATAACAAATTAAAATATACTCAAGTTACATTGTTATTAAGGTATATAGGTTTCATGTCTGATCAGTGGTAGGTGCCAAAATGGATCCAGGACAAATATACATCTACTATACATAAACAAATTTTTGTTGACTTTGTGTGAACAGTTACAGTATGTCCGATTCACCAGTCTAATTACTATTTTTAATAGAAGACAGCTATGGGGAGGATGCATCGATCATATAATCTCAAGAATTATAATCATTCAGCACATTTTACCAGTACACTTTCAAATTTGGTTTTCCTTGTTTCTGTTGTCATGCTGCTGGGTACAGCAATGTTTTGAGAAAGTTATTTTGGAATATTATAAACTATGACAGAAATGAATGTAGCAATACACAATGCACTAAAGCCTGGCACAGATCAGTTAATCATATAAAAAATATTTAAACTACAGCAAGTAAAGGCTCCACTGAACTGATAGATCTATGAATCCATGTATTCTTATTACTATATAGAGCATGCAACAAATATCCAATTGATTCTATACACCTGAATGGCTCCTTTAGAATTCAAGAAGCAAAAAAAGTTACTTACTCAAAGTAATATATAGTAGGAAAGCCTGTAATATTATATTGTTGTCTAAGAGCCATTTGTTGTGGTTTATCTACATCTATGCCTACTAAAACCTATAATATACAACATAATAAACACTACATAAAACCTTGCCTATTACTCTTTGTCCCTTAAACATATGTTTATTAATTATGCCACTTGACACAATATCAGACCGTGTGATCTAAAGCGCATAGGTAAGATCACTCTAGTCCCCCATCCTTCAAGTCAATCAGTTGAGGACATTGGCCACTCAATCATGCACAACATTTTTCAAGCACCATAATACGTTTAGCCTCTAAACCAATTTTATGAATTTCCCCACGGATTTGTAGACCGATGGACAAGGGTGAGAGTAAATACATGTCAGAGTTGGTAATAAAGAATATAACTATAAACTATCAATAAATAACATCAACATAAACGTCTACATGTAATAATTATCATCAAACATATTTCTCTAACAACTTACAGCTTTTCCCTTCATCTCTGTAGCAGCCGCAGAAAAGTCTGGCTTCAATCTTTTACAATAACCACACCCTACATGAAGAAAACTTATGTCTAAAACATTTCATACCACTTCCCATTTATTAAATTTCTGATGTTCATAAAATGAATAATTCATTCTAACCTTATTCAAGTTAATAATATTTTTCTCAAAGATACTATTTTTAACTAAAATTTTACTTTTTCTGATGAGCAAGACTAATAAAATTTCTGACTCAAGTGATTTGGTTTAATATATAAAGACTTACAAGGAGCATAAAACATTACTAGATGTGGACTTTTATTTTTCTTCAGCTGTTTAGCTAGTCCCTGAAAATTAGACAAAGAAAATATGATATTTTCAACATGAGTTTCCAGGATTGGTAACTATTAAATATCAATTGATGTCAGAATAATGTTTGACTTCCAGTAAATTACAGTAAACTAATATACTATCTTTTTATTGGGAACGTAAAAAGCCAATGAGAAGAAAAGAGTGAATGAATGAATGCAATGGGATTTAAATGTCCTACTTTTCTACACCAACCAGGTTAATGAAGCAGGAGAAAATCTATTTATAAAATATGAAGTTTCAATTCACCCAGATATAAATTGTTTGAAAAAATTCCTATTTTCTGCCATGTACATGCTGTATGACACATGACATTTAGAAATAATTCAAGGGGAATATACACAGGAGACAGCCTCAGACAGGTCTATGGAATATAATTGTTACACAGTTACTCTTTATTAAATATTAAAATTTAATTCCTTTCACTGAACATGAAATCCTGCAATATAAATTCAAGATGATTGCTAATAATAAAGTATATATTAATCTCACCCCCTCTGTGTCTATATGGACTACATCTTGTGCCGTAGGATCTTCATCCCACGGTAAATCACCAGTTGGATCCAATAGAAAATTCACCATAGACTGAAAACATTAATCATAGAAAGTTTAGCCCATGAAATTGATGAAAGTCACATTATTATTAGAGTAGGGTGGTTCATGCACAGAAACCAAATCCAATGAACATACTATATTCGGGGCTTATTATAACATATATGATAAGACTTACCATTAAAAACTTCATTCATGAACAATCAAAGTATTGCCAAGTTGAGTTTTTGTATGATGTTGAGTTTTTCTAACTTGTTGAAATGTTGATCGTTCCCATGTTGCATTACAACGGCAGAGTAAAGATTCTTGATCTCCGAATCTGATTTGCGCAAGGATTCTCACGAGGATTCGTGTAAAAAAAAAATATCTCTGAGAATATTATTGTCAACTCCGACTATTGATGTCAGTCAGAGTAAGTGTTCTTAAATGCCATTATTTTGTCGGCTTTAGCTGGTAAAACAAGGAACAACAATCATACCTTAGTAACGCGAGAATCGTCCATATGTAGTTCCTAATCCCGACTCCCAGTAAATTAGCACATTTAACCCTGATTTGGACAATTCGGTAAAAAAATCCAAAACAATCTTGATGATTATTCATAAAATGTTGAGTTAAATAAACCACGTGGCGAATAAAGACAATCTTGTCATGGTTTGCGAATCAACCGTCTACCACGCTCATCCCGTGTGAATTCCAGGTACCGATAGATAATATAAATGGATCATACATTGATAAATTCCCTGACCAGTTGTTAGGTAAATTTAAATCTCCATTGAATATAATCCCCTGATAGAACATCAAATACACGGAGAGATAAACAGTGGATATGTTCCCGAAACCACTATTGCCGCATTACAATGACACGCAACTGTTGGTTGGAATTAGGTCAATAAATCAGTTCTAAATTATGATTATTTTATTTCATACACATGTTGACAGAGGCTTAATTTTTAAATATTATTGACGCCTATATCCTAGTCGTACTGAATTTTATTTTATAGCAATTTCAGTCATGGTTGTTACATGATCATTGTACCGTTTGTCTATCATAATATCGATGAATGAATAAAAACTTTTGCAAGTTACGTGGCTTATGTGATGGACAAAAGACTACATATTGTGTTATAAAGAAATGACATGGTGCCGTATCAGTTTATTTTGGCTACGGCATTTTCGGGCTATTACTTTATACACTATTTAAGTGTTTACCCAAAATTCCATCTGATTGTTTTATTTTTATTATTGTTGTATTTTGGTGTTTTAGATTTTGTTTTAAAGACAGTATTATTAATTAAGATTTGGAGGATTCATACAGATTGGATATATGGGAATCCATTTAATCATTTAGATTCTTGCAAAAAATGGCGAATTTTCTAGCCCGCCATTAAAGTTTCTACCCACAATTTGGTTCTGAAATAGTCAATGCCCGTCTTCGTCTTTTGAGTTATATTTCAGTTATAGAAAATGAGTTATAATATTTGAGGCTGAGGGCTACTTTCTCAAGACCAGCAAGATTACACTGGTCTTTTTCATATTTGAAGAAATTTATAACAGGTATGGATGTCAAGTAGTGGTGTGAATAATGAAATCTATTTTACAAACACATACAGTATTTAAATTAATATCAGCCTATCATTTCACTTGATTTAATTGTGGGGAATTTCATTAACATTACAGCTTGTGTGTGGTATTTTTATAACCACAACAAGATTTAATATCAAATATTATTTGACAGATCTTATTTTATCATCAAATTACAATAAATATTATTGAATTGATCTTAATCTTCACTTATTATCTCATATTCTTAGTATCCTAAAATCTATATGACCATATGTAAATACTAAAATTATTATTCAAATTTGTTGCATCGTCATTAAATGCCATTTTATATCGAATATAAAAGCTATTAGTAGTAATAGTACTACTATAAAATGAGATTATAAGAGCTGTCTCCTGCCAATTATTAATTAATGTGTTTCAGGTTCAAAAATAGGTTGCCAGGCAACGAAACATACGCCCACACAGCAGCCAAATCGTCCGGGCAGTCAACAAGAGTTGTTGCATATTAAGGAATTATCAGAAAATCATTAGAATTTGTTTGGTTTTTATAATCAAACGGGTTTTTTTTAAATCAGATAATAATTGTGACCTCCAGAGGCACAACAAGCTAAAAAGGGTGATTTTTCGTACAATCAGGGGACATAATTCAGGAGTAATGACCCGATGGGCGCAAATATCGAAAGGAACCACGATCTTTGGGTTATAAACATACATGTCAAGTTTCATCCAAATCGATTCAAAATTGTGACCTCTATAGGGTCCACAACCTTGATATAACATATTTTCACACTATTCGTGTACAAATGGCGGCCATTTTATCCGTCAATTTTAGTTCGATTTTCACGTAATTCAAACTCTCTCTTCATTACCATGTAACGATGATATAGTTAAACGTTTTTTTTAAATCGGATAATAATTTTGACCTCCAGAGGGACCAAAAGCGAACAAAAGCGATTTTTCTGACAATCAGGGGACATAATTCAGGAAGTTATGATCCAATGGGCGCAAATATCGACAGGAACCAAGATCTTTGGGTTATAAACATACATGTCAAGTTTCATCAAAATCGGTTCAAAATTGTGACCTCTATAAGGTCCACAACCTTTATATAAGATATTTTCACACTATTCGCGTACAAACGGCGGCCATTTTGTCCGTCAATTTTGGTCCGATTTTCACAAAATTTATGCTCTACCTTCATAACCATGAAATGGTGATACAATCAAACGTTTTTTTAAATCGGATAACAATTTTGACCTCCAGAGGGACCACAAGCTAAAAAGGGTGATTTTTTTTGACAATCAGGGGCCATAATTCAGGAAGTTACGATCCGATGGGCGCAAATATCGAAAGGAACCAAGATCTTTGGGTTATAAACATACATGTCAAGTTTCATCAAAATTGGTTCAAAATTGTGACCTGCATAAGGTCCACAACCTTGATATAACATATTTTCACACTATTCGCGTACAAACGGCGGCCATTTTGTCCGTCAATTTTGGTCCGATTTTCACGAAATTCGAAATCAACTTTCATAACCATGTAACGGTGATATAATCAAACGTTTTTTTAAATCGGATAACAATTTTGACCTCCAGAGGGACCACAAGCTAAAAAGGGCAATTTTTCGGACGATCAGGGACCATAATTCAGGAAGTTACGATCCGATGGGCGCAAATATCGAAAGGAACCAAGATCTTTCGGTTATAAACATACATGTCACGTTTCGTCCAAATCGGTTCAAAATTGTGACCTCTATAAGGTCCACAACCTTGATATAACATATTTTCACACTATTCGGGTACAAATGGCGGCCATTTTGTCCGTCAATTTTGGTCCGATTTTCACGAAATTCGAATTCAACCTTCATAACCATGGAACGGTGATATAATCAAACGTTTTTTTAAATCGGATAACAATTTTGACCTCCAGAGAGACCACAAGCTAAAAAGGGCGATTTTTCGGACAATCAGGGGCCATAATTCAGGAAGTTACGATCCGATTGGCGCAAATATCGAAAGGAACCAAGATCTTTGGGTTATAAACATGCATTTCAAGTTTCATCCAAATCGGTTCAAAATTGTGACCTCTACACTGTTCACAACCTTGATAAAACATATTTTCACACTATTCGCGTACAAATGGCGGCCATTTTGTCTGTCAATTTTGGTCCGATTTTCACGAAATTCCAACTCAACCTTCATAACCATGGAACGGTGATATAATCAAACGGTTTTTTAAATCCGATAACAATTTTGACCTCCAGAGGGACCACAAGCTAAAAAGGGCGATTTTTCTGACAATCAGGGGCCATAATTCAGGAAGTTACGATCCAATTGGCGCAAATATCGAAAGGAACCAAGATCTTTGGTTTATAAACATGCATTTCAAGTTTCATCCAAATCGGTTCAAAATTGTGACCTCTACACTGTTCACAAGCTAAAAAACGTGATTTTTCGTACAATCAGGGGCCATAACCCATGAAGTTACCGTCCGATACATGCCAATATCGAAAGGAACTGAGATCTTAGGGTGATAAACCTATATTTTAAGTTTCATTGAAATCAGATAAAAATTGTGACCTGTAGACTGTTCACAAACAATTGTGGACGGACGGACGGACGGACGGACGGACGAACAGGGGCGACGACAATATACGTCCACATGAAAATGTGGGCGTATAATAAAAGTAGGTTTGAATCTACTATATGTACATGTACAGTAGAATCTGCATTAAGCAGTCACCACGGAAATTTTACGATTGGCCGCTTAACGGGAGCGGCCTCTTAATAAAATCTTGTGTTTTTTGTGCAGACATCAATTAATATTACGCTTGAATGTATTGGAAGCAAAGATCAAACTTACATCGGTAAATTTGGCCGTCGCTGAATCCTGGACATAACTTCCGTAAACTTGCCATTTTGTACCAACCTTCAATACTACTGTCTATCACTGTCACGCATTTGATGATATTTATCCATTTTAGTGAAGAAAATCGATGAATTAATTTTATTTTATCAAAAAAGCACTTGAACAAAATACACATCGCTGAAATTGCAACCGATTCACAGGGGGTGTAACTCTGTATGTATATTATGGGAGGCGATACAAACGTCTATTTAACAACATAGTGGCAATAGAAAAGAGACGCTAGATGATCGTGATAAAAGTTGGCCTTTCGTCGGTCAGTTTATTCAATCAATATCAAATAGTGTTCCGTCATACTCATGTGTGAAAACAATGATCAGGTTAATCGTTCAATAAAAAGAAAAATTAATCCCTGGTTAATTGTTCTTTTCACATTTCTTTTTACCTGATCAGTGGGAGTCCAGTTAATTAATTACTACTCACGGGATTAGTGGGGGTGTTACAAAGAACGACAAGATGGTATCATTCAACAATGGCCGTTGAATGGGAGATGTTTTGTTAAAATGATTAGCAAAAAAGTGACAGCTGGCCGCGTTGGAGGAGTGACCGCTGAATCAAGAGATAAAACAATAGAATTTTTATGAAGGGAATTTAATGTGACCGCTTACAAGGAGATGTCGCTGAATAGGAGTGCCTGCTCATACAGATTCTACTGTATACAAAATGTTGTTACTTATCACACTAGCCTAATCAAAATTCTACCAACAATTTCTTCCATTATATTGTGTGTTGGTTGACTTAACATCTTGAGATCAATCACATTCAATGATGTTTTCCCTTTCATTGTACGTCAGAAATGGTGTATAAAGCATTTGCTCGACTGTAAGAGGTCCAAGATGTTAAATTAATGTAGATATATATAGTGATCATTAAGATTAGAATAAAAAATTCCAGTTTTAGTTTTTAGTTTTTTCCTGATTGTTATGTAACCAACTTTCTATCATCACAATGTTCTTCCAAGTGGTCTATTCATACATGACACAATTATATTCCTTGGACCAATTGGTTAAAAACCTCTACATAACTCATTGCATACCATTACCATTACAAGTACTTCACACAATTATAACACTGACTTTGATTTCCTATAATAATACATATCAACTAGATATTACCTTTATAGCTATTTTTCTATCATAATCTTTATTAAAATCCCCATCTCTGGAAAAAAAAAGAGGAAAATAATGCTTTGTAACATTGTTAGGTCTCATGAATTAAAACAATATGAGAGGGCCATCGTTAAAATCTATCAACAGCTGTGTCGATTATTCAAACTATTTAATTACAGTTGTACCTGTAGTCAGGTATACAGAAAATAATAATGAATAATAAAATGGTCTGTCAGTAGGGATGTAGACTAAAAATAGAAAACTCATTTATTAAACATTACCCACCTTAATGTTATACTATCAATTCCAAACTTAGACACATGCAACCAATCAATACTCACTTAAAATGTTTTATATCAAACGTTGACGGAGATACTTTTAATTTCTTACATAATTTCTTCTCTTCCCTGAAAAATAAAAAAAAAACAAATTGTACATGTATACTTTAAACTTTAACTTTATGAATTATGGTTACATTTTATTTACTTACTAGGAACACCATTCAGTGTTTAAATTCCTGTTGAATAGTACTAGGTTAAATTTATTACAATTTTATTCAACAAAGGCCATCACAAATTGATTTGTGACATTTTATGAAGGTCAATTACAGTATTTTCATTGCCCACATAAATTAATACTGATGAACAACTTGGGATTGCACTAATGCTCATTTTTCATTGATACTAATGTCAAACAATTTTTGATGATAAGTCTTGTAATTCAACATAAATATAGTTTGGTAAATATGGTCACTCTGTTTTACCTGAGCTGAAAATTACTCTGACTTCATTAGAAGCAAAGTTATCATGTCACAAAGCATCGATCAATCGAATTGCGTATCTCTGCTTAGTTTAAGCAGAAAATGCTCATCATCGAACTCAGTCACGACAAATCGAATTGCGTATCTCATTTTTGTCTAAGCAGAAAATGCTCGTCATCGAACTCAGTAAAGGAATTCCCCTAATGAACACCTACTCAGTCACGACAAATCGAATTGCGTATCTCATTTTTGTCTAAGCAGAAAATGCTCGTCATCGAACTCAGTAAAGGAATTCCCCTAATGAACACCTACACCAAGTTTGAACATTCTACCTCAATTACTAGACACAATGAATAGGACAAATTTCTAACTCATGTTAACCACTTTAATATATAGTCTATGTCACAATAACCAACGTTCAACACCTACTTGTCAAAAAAAAATATATATAAATGTTGTAGGCACATAAATGTTCATCACATTCAACATAAACACGCAGTTGTGAATAGGCACTACTTGAAGCTCATAACTGTTTACATCATGCAAAACGCTAAATAAATAAACATAATTAATGATGGCACAATAGGTTTACGAACAATATTGATTAATAGGGGAAGTTGTATGCACAAACACAAAATATTTTTGATCAACATTTGTTGCCTGGCAACTACTTTTTTTTTCCATAATTTTTATTTCATGCTTGCACTTAATGATTTTCTATTTATTAAAACTGTAGATCAATAAATACAGTAAATATTAATAAACGACAGGATTTATTTGTATTATTAGTGTTCTTTCCATATAATTTGCACAATGAAAAATTGACTAAATCAATATTGTTACGCAGGTTTTATTGTACTAGTAATCTTATATCTGACATGTCACTCAACCACAGTACGATTTAATCTAACGGGAAATAACATGCCATTGAATAGTAATGGTAGTATTTTATTTATCTTGGACATGGATAATAAAGGCATCAACCATCCTTCAAATCATCCTTATTACAAGAACATCGCTAATACTGCAATATACATCCAAATTCCTGCTTTGATTGATATGGTATTTTTTAATATGAAGAGAATGAAATATGAAATGGCTGCAATGACTGTAATAAAATGTAATATGACAAGAGGCAAAGAAGGCTAGGCATTGGGGTTTTTTTTTGCCAAATTTACAGACTTAATCATCATTAGGGTGTAATGGTGATATATTCAAAATTTTTTTATTGATAAAAATTGTGACTTCTAGATAAGACCACAAGCTAAAAACGTGAATTTTCGTACAATCAAGGGCCATAATTCAGAATGTTACGATCCGATATGCACAAATATCGAAAGGAACCAGATCTTTGGGTTATAAACATGTATTACAAGTTTCATCAAAATCGGATCAAAATTGTGACCTGTAGAGGGGTCCATATCCTAGATATACTAGATGTTTACACTATTTATGTACGAGGGGCATCGATTTTTTCTGGCCGATATTCATGAAATTCGAGCTCAACCAACATTACGGTGTAACGGTGATATGTTCAAACAGTTTTTTTAAATAAAATAATAATTGCAACCTCTAGAGAGACCCCAAGCTAAAGATAGGCTGGCACTGCCAGGCAGGATACGCCCACATTTTCGAGAGATGGATAGAGAACAAGCAATACCGAAAGTGATTTTTCCTACATCATTAAGTCCTGTATTTCATACTGTATTGGGAGCAGCCATTTAGTTGGTCAGTTCCAGTCTGATATTCATGAAATTCGAAGCCGACAATGATTATGGTGTTACGGTACACAACCTAGAAATGTGACTATTCATCAAAATCGGATAAGAATTGTGACCTGTAGAGAGTTCACAACCATGATATACCATATTTTTACACTATTCGCGTACAAACGGCGACCATTTCGTCCGGCAATTTTGGTACGATTTTCACGAAATTAGAACTCAACCTTCCTCATCAAAATCGAATTAAAATTGTGACCTATACAGGGTCCACAACCATGATATACCATTTTTTTTAAACAGTATTCGCAACAGTATTTTGTCTGTCAATTTTGGTCCGATTTTCCCGAAATTCAAACTCAACCTTCCTTACGGTGTAACTGTGATATAATCAAACGTTTTTTTAAATCGGATAATAATTTTGACCTCCAGAGTTACCACAAGCTAAAGAAAGGGGGATTTTGCGTATAACCAGGGGCCATAATTCAGGAAGTTACGATCCGATATGCGCAAATATCGAAAAGAACCAAGATCTTTGGGTTATAACCATAAATTTCAAGTTTCATCAAAATCGAATTAAAATTGTGACCTTTACAGGGTCCACAACCTTGATATACCATTTTTTAACCGTATTCGCGTACAAACAGCGGCCATTTTGTATGACAATTTTGGTCCGATTTTCCCGAAATTCGAACTCAACCTTCCTTACGGTGTAACGGTAATATAGTCAAACGTTTTTTTAAATCGGATAATAATTGTGACCTCCAGAGGGACCACAAGCTAAAAAAAAAAGGCGATTTTGCGTATAATCAAAGGGCATAATTCAGGAAGTTATGATCCGATATGCGCAAATATCGAAAGGAACCAAGATCTTTGGGTTATAACCATGAATTTCAAGTTTCATCAATATCGAATTAAAATTGTGACCTCCACAGGGTCCACAACCTTGATATACCATTTTTTAACAGTATTCGCGTACAAACGGAGGCCATTTTGTATGGCAATTTTGGTCCGACTTTCCCGAAATTCAAACTCATCCTTCCTTAGGGTGTAACGGTGATATGATCAAACGTTTTTTTAAATCGGATAATAATTGTGACCTCCAGAGGGACCACAAGCTAAAAAGGGTGATTTTTCGGAAAATCACGGGCCATAATTCAGGAAATTACATTCCGATAGTCGCAAATATCGAAAGGAACCAAGATCTTTGGGTTACAAACATGCATGTCAAGTTTCATCAAAATCGGTTCAAAATTGTGACCTCTATAGGGTCCACAAGCTAAAAACGTGATTTTTCGTACAATCAGGGGCCATAATCCATGAAGTTTTGATCCGATACATGCCAATATCGAAAGCAGCCGAGATCTTTTGGGGATAAACCTATATTTCAAGTTTCGTCAAAATCGGATAAGAATTGTTTCCTGTAGAGAGTCCACAAACAAATTGTGGACGGACGGACGTCCGGACGGACAGGGGTGACGACATAATACGTCCACATGAAAATGTGGGCGTATAAAAACAATCAGGGGACATAATTCAGGAAGTTATGATCCGATATGTGTGAATATCGAAAGGAACCAAGTTCCTTCATAAACTTGCATATCAAGTTTCATCCAAATTAGATTAAAATTGTGACCTCTAGAGTGTCCACAAACAAATTGCGGGTAGATGGACATCCAGACGGCACAAACTTCTTCTGGATCCTTCATATTATCAAAATCCTTCGAAGACATTTACTTTTTTGCAAGATAAAATTAAAATGTACCAATTTCCATCGTCCAAATTTACACTACGCTTGATATTTTGTAACATTCAGTGTAATTGTGTAGAAGAAACCTAGATGATGATATCTTGATTTTTTAAACAATATATTTCCGGCAAACTGTTGTGACAACAGTTTTATGTCCAACAAGCATGACATCTTTAAAGATAACGTCTTTGGTAATTCTGCACACAAGCAGCTGTACAATTTGAAATAAACTATGTTATCTCATATCATCCATTAATTACCTAGCAAACACATGAAATAATGCAGCTATAATTCAGACATCGAGGTATAAATGGTTTTAACTTCTTATACTGTAGCAATCCTTTCTTTTGTTAAATTCATCAGAAATAACTGAATTCCAGGTTTATCTTTAAAGGCCATTCATCACATTCAGCATGAACACGCAGTTGTGAATATTCTGAGTACCGGTAGACTAGTTTTATCCTTACTTTTATATATTAGTAACTGCAACCAAAAATTGGAAGTATGAATAAAATAAAACCATTTACAAATAATTTAAGCCATTAGACAAAAAAAAAACTGGTAAAGACAAAGATGTGTAATCAGCAAATGGACTGTATTTAACAACCATGGACTGGAGGAAATCTATAAGGTTGGACAGACGACCCTTGCTTGTCACATAAAAGCAGGGAATTAATTAAAACCATACCACTTGACTCAATGGCAGATCTTATGATTAAAAGCCCACATTTACCATTTCAGTCACCCAACCCCCAATGGTTATAATAGCTTACGTGACATGTAACTGTTGTTTGCTGGGCAAAATGTATTATATTTGCAATGTTTTAGTGATTCACTCACCAGATTTCTGTGTCAAATTTCGATTGGCTAACAAACGCTTCAACTAGCAATCAATTAGCACTAGCGATGGTCCGATATGGCTACTATCAGTTTTACCGATATCAGATATTGACAGCGAAAAATATCAACCAATACAGATACATTTAATGATACTATTATACATTAAAATATCTCGAATGTCATGATACTCCATCTGAAAAACGTAGGGTACTAATACTATTTTACTTCAGGGTCACACCTTCCCTGCTGTCAAAAATACACATCATCTATTGTGAATAATGAATGAAGTCAAGATTATTAAATGTTGACAATACAACTCCTGAATTTGGTCAGCTCGTGTTATATCTATGTCAGAATGGTTCATATGTTAATGATAAAACATTAAAGAAAAACTTCCTGTCTGTCAACAGTAGCAATCATATGATATTCTCCCGATTTTTCCCCCTTTCACCCATCATCTCAATCACGCATATGCCAGTACTGTAATGAGTTAGATAAAACACAGAAAAAAAGGTTTGAAGTAGGATTTGGAACTACATGTATTTCACATTAGTGACAGTGATCAATTTAAACAAGCCAACAGTGAGGCTGATGTCCCCCGCCGAAATCCCAAAATAAATAGATGACACATAGTAATTAATCGCACATTTATTTTTTTCAAACGTATCGACCAATCAAACTGAACACGAAGTGTCATCCAAAAATTGCTTATCTCTGCCTACCGTAAGAAGAAAATGCTCATCTTCGAACTCCATCAAGGCATTGACCTAATAAGCATACACACCAATTTTGAACATTTTAACTCAATTCGAAGGAGAGTTATTGTGTTCCAAAGTCTCGGCAAATCAAATTGCTTATCGCTCTGCTTACCCTGAGCAGAAAATGCTCATTATTGATCATAGGCAAGGTATTACTGTAATGAAACTATACACCAAGTTTCATCACTCTCACGTAATTAGAACTAATGTTATCGTGTCTCAAAGCATCAAATTGCTTATCTCTGCCTACCCTAAGCGGAAAATGCTCATCTTCAAACTCCATCAAGGCATTGACCTAATAAGTATATACACTAAGTTTGAACATTTTAACTCAATTAGAAGGAGAGTTATTGTGTTCCAAAGTCTCGACCAATCAAATTGTGTATTGCTCTGCTTACCCTGAGCAGAAAATGCTAATTATCGAACTTAGTCAAGGTATTACTGTACACCAAGTTTCATCACTCTCACTTAATTAGAACTAAAGTTATCGTGTCCCAAAGCATCAACCAATCAAATTGCTTATCTCTGCTTACCCTAAGCGGAAATGCTCATCTTCGAACTCCATCAAGGCATTGACCTAATAAGCATATACACCAAGTTTGAACATTTTAACTAAATTAGAAGGAGAGTTATTGTGTTCCAAAGTCTCGACCAATCAAATTGCGTATCGCTCTGCTTACCCTGAGCAGAAAATGCTCATTATCGAACTTAGTCAAGGTATTACTATAATGAAACTATACACCAAGTTTCATCACTCTCACTTAATTAGAACTAAAGTTATCGTGTCCCAAAGCATCAACCAATCAAATTGCTTATCTCTGCTTACCCTAAGCGGAAAATGCTCATCTTCGAACTCCATCAAGGCATTGACCTAATAAGCATATACACCAAGTTTGAACATTTTAACTCAATTAGAAGGAGAGTTATTGTGTTCCAAATTCTCGACCAATCAAATTGCGTATAGCTCTGCTTACCCTGAGCAGAAAATGCTCATTATCGAACTTAGTTAAGGTATTACTATAATGAAACTATACACCAAGTTTCATCAATCTCACTTAATTAGAACTAAAGTTATCGTGTCCCAAAGCATCAACCAATCAAATTGCTTATCTCTGCTTACCCTAAGCGGAAAATGCTCATCTTCGAACTCCATCAAGGCATTGACCTAATAAACACATACACCAAGTTTGAACATTCTAGCTCAATTAGGAAGAGAGTTATTGTGTCCCAAAAAGTGTGACGGACGGACGGACAGACAGACAGACAGACAGACAGACAGACAGACAGACAGACAGACAGACAGACAGACAGACAGACAGACAGACAGACAGACAGACAGACAGACAGACAGACAGACAGACGAACCCATTTTAATAGTCCCCCAACTTTCTTCGAAAGGCAGGGGACAATCAAAATTCGAAAGCCTAACTATATATAGGTATTATTGTTCGAGTTTGTTATCTTGTATTTCTGGTATAGGTCCACTGCATGATGACGCATCGATATCAGCACGCATTGAAATCGGATTGAAGAGAGAACTCTCAATCATACTGCTGTGTTCTCTTGTTCTATCTTTTTGATCATCATGCCATGATGCTCTTATTCCATCCAATCTCATGTTTTCTTGGGTGTACTGTTGTTTGCCCATTCACAGAATCAGTATTCTAAAACAAGCCAACAGTGAGGCTGATATCCCCCGCCGAAATCCCAAAATAAATAGAAGACACATATTAATTGATCGCATATTTATTTTTTTCAATGTATCGAGCAATCAAACTGTACACGAAGTGTCATCCAAAAGTGTTTTATAAAGAAAAATGCTAAAACCGACGAGAAAAATGAAAATGTACCCTAGTTAGGGGGACCCTAAAGGCAGACAAAAGGGCCCCTCTGGCCAAGGGAAAGGGCCCTCGTGTCCAAGTCAATCGTTTCTATACACTGTTACTGTCGAATCGATTACTAAATGAGAATGCAGTCATTGTATTGGCATAAAAATCATCAATCAAGATGAACCTAAGTTATCTTGTCCCAAAGTATCAACCAATAAAATTGCTTATCTCTGCTTACCCTAAGCGGAAAATGCTCATCTTCGAACTCCATCAAGGCATTGACCTAATAAGCATATACACCAAGTTTGAACATTTTAACTCAATTAGAAGGAGAGTTATTGTGTTCCAAAGTCTCGACTACTCTCGACCAATCAAATTGCGTATCGCTCTGCTTACCTTGAGCAGAAAATGCTCATTATCGAACTTAGTCAAGGTATTACTGTAATGAAACTATACACCAAGTTTCATCACTCTCACTTAATTAGAACTAAAGTTATCGTGTCCCAAAGCATCAACCAATCAAATTGCTTATCTCTGCTTACCCTAAGTGGAAAATGCTCATCTTCGAACTCCATCAAGGCATTGACCTAATAAGCATATACACCAAGTTTGAACATTTTAACTCAATTAGAAGAAGAGTTATTGTGTTCCAAAGTCTCGACCAATCAAATTGCTCTGCTTATCCTGAGCGGAAAATGCTCATTATCGAACTTAGTCAAGGTATTACTGTAATGAAACTATACACTAAGTTTCATCACTCTCACTTAATTAGAACTAAAGTTATCGTGTCCCAAAGCATCAGCCAATCAAATTGCTTATCTCTGCTTACCCTAAGCGGAAAATGCTCATCTTTGAACTCCATCAAGGCATTGACCTAATAAACACATACACCAAGTTTGAACATTCTAGCGCAATTAGGGAGAGAGTTATTGTGTCCCAAAAAGTGTGACGGACAGACGGACAGACAGACAGACAGACGGATGGACAAACCCATTTTAATAGTCCCCCAACTTTCTTCGAAAGGCAGGGGACATAAATATATTGACAAGACACCCAAACTGTCAATGTGTGATTAAGTATTAAAAAAATAGGTTGCCAGGCAACGAAACATACGCCCACACAGCAGCCAAATCGTCCGGGCAGTCAACAAGAATTGTCGCATATTAAGGAATTATCAAAAGATAGGCTGGCACTGCCAGGCAGGATACGCCCACATTTTCGAGAGATGGATAGAGAACAAGCAATACCGAAAGTGATTTTTCCTACATCATTAAGTCCTGTATTTCATACTGTATTGGGAGCAGCCATTTAGTTGGTCAGTTCCAGTCTGATATTCATGAAATTCGAAGCCGACAATGATTATGGTGTGACCGTACACAACCTAGAAATGTGACTTTTCATCAAAATCGGATAAGAATTGTGACCTGTAGAGAGTCCACAACCATGATATACCATATTTTTACACTATTCGCGTACAAACGGCGACCATTTCGTCCGGCAATTTTGGTACGATTTTCACGAAATTAGAACTCAACCTTCCTCATCAAAATCGAATTAAAATTGTGACCTATACAGGGTCCACAACCATGATATACCATTTTTTTAACAGTATTCGCGTACAAATGGCGGCCATTTTGTCTGTCAATTTTGGTCCGATTTTCCCGAAATTCAACCTCAACCTTCCTTACGGTGTAACGGTGATATAATCAAACGTTTTTTTAAATCGGATAATAATTGTGACCTCCAGAGGGACCACAAGCTAAAGAAAGGGGGATTTTGCGTATAACCAGGGGCCATAATTTGATCCGATACATGCCAATATCGAAAGCAGCCGAGATCTTTTGGGGATAAACCTATATTTCAAGTTTCGTCAAAATCGGATAAGAATTGTGACCTGTAGAGAGTCCACAAACAAATTGTGGACGGACGGACGGACGGACGGACGTCCGGACGGACGGACGGACGGACTTCCGGACGGACAGGGGCGACGACATAATACGTCCACATGAAAATGTGGGCGTATAAAAATCATTAGAATTTGTTTGGTTTTTATAATCAAACTTTTTTTTTAAATCATATAATAATTGTGACCTCCAGAGGCACCACAAGCTAACAAGGGTGATTTTTCGTACAATCAGGGGACATAATTCAGGAAGTAATGACCCGATGGGCGCAAATATTGAAAGGAACCAAGATCTTTGGGTTTAAAACATACCTGTCAAGTTTCATCAAAATTGACTCAAAATTGTGACCTCTATAGGGTCCACAACCTTGATATAACATATTTTCACACTATTCGTGTACAAACGGCGGCCATTTTGTCCGTCAATTCTAGTCCGGTTTTCATGTAATTCAAACTCTCTCTTCTTTACCATGTAACGGTGATATAGTCAAACGTTTTTTTAAATCGGATAATAATTTTGACCTCCAGAGGGACCAAAAGCGAACAAAAGCGATTTTTCGGACAATCCGGGGACATAATTCAGGAAGTTATGATCCAATGGGCGCAAATATCGAAAGGAACCAAGATCTTTGGGTTATAAACTACATGTCAAGTTTCATCAAAATCGGTTCAAAATTGTGACCTCTATAAGGTCCACAACCTTTATATAACATATTTTCACAATATTCGTGTACAAACGGCGGCCATTTTGTCCGTCAATTTTGGTCCGATTTTCACAAAATTCATACTCAACCTTCATAACCATGGAACGATGATATAATCAAACGTTTTTTTTAAATCGGATAACAATTTTGACCTCCAGAGGGACCACAAGCTAAAAAGGGCAATTTTTCGGACAATCAGGGGCCATAATTCAGGAAGTTACGATCCGATTGGCGCAAATATCAAAAGGAATCAAGATCTTTGGGTTATAAACATGCATTTCAAGTTTCATCCAAATCGGTTCAAAATTGTGTCCTCTACACTGTTCACAACCTTGATTTAACATATTTTCACACTATTCGCGTACAAATGGCGGCCATTTTGTCCGTCAATTTTGGTCCGATTTTCACGAAATTCAAACTCGACCTTCATAACCATGGAACGGTGATATAATCAAACGGTTTTTTAAATCGGATAACAATTTTGACCTCCAGAGGCACCACAAGCTAAAAAGGGCGATTTTTCGGACAATCAGGGGCCATAATTCAGCAAGTTACGATTCGATTGGCGCAAATATCGAAAGGAATCAAGATCTTTGGGTTATAAACATGCATTTCAAGTTTCATCCAAATCGGTTCAAAATTGTGTCCTCTACACTGTTCACAACCTTGATATAACATATTTTCACACTATTCGCGTACAAATGGCGGCCATTTTGTCCGTCAATTTTGGTCCGATTTTCACGAAATTCAACCTCGACCTTCATAACCATGGAACAATGATATAAGAAAACGTTTTTTTAAATCGGATAACAATTTTGACCTCCATAGGGACCACACGCTAAAAAGGGCAATTTTTCGGACAATCAGGGGCCATAATTCAGGAAGTTACGATCCGATTGGCGCAAATATCGAAAGGAACCAAGATCTTTGGGTTATAAACATGCATTTTAAGTTTCATCCAAATCGGTTCAAAATTGTGTCCTCTACACTGTTCACAACCTTGATTTAACATATTTTCACACTATTCGCGTACAAATGGCGGCCATTTTGTCCGTCAATTTTGGTCCGATTTTCACGAAATTCGAACTCGACCTTCATAACCATGGAACGGTGATATAATCACACGGTTTTTTAAATCGGATAACAATTTTGACCTCAAGAGGGACCACGAGCTAAAAAGGGCAATTTTTCGGACAATCAGGGGCCATAATTCAGGAAGTTACGATCCGATTGGCGCAAATATCGAAAGGAACCAAGATCTTTGGGTTATAAACACACATGTCAAGTTTCATCCAAATCGGTTCAAAATTGTGACCTCTACGCTGTTCACAAGCTAAAAAACGTGATTTTTCGTACAATCAGGGGCCATAACCCATGAAGTTACAGTCCGATACATGCCAATATCGAAAGGAACCGAGATCTTATGGTGATAAACCTATATTTTAAGTTTAATTGAAATCGGATAAAAATTGTGACCTGTAGACTGTTCACAAAAAAATGTGGACGGACGGACGGACGGACGGACAGGGGCGACGACAATATACGTCCACATAAAAATGTGGGCGTATAAAAATAACATAAGGATTTTGTACTGTTTATTATTTCCTTTTATGGTCTTTATGAGGGCCTTGTATTGTGTCTAAACTATCACGCAAATGAATGACTTAATTGGTCAAATGATACACATGTATTTTACCAAATCCTTTTAAACAGATATCTTAAACAGAAATCAGTGATACCAGTATAGGGAAAATAAGTGTCAGCCAATACCGATTTCTTCCAATAGGCCACTAATCGGCTAATTACTGATGTTGAAATCAATTACTGATTGACCTGTAGACTACAGATAAGATTTAAAACTTTTATAAATATCACAAATTGTAAAGATTAAACAAACAAGCAAATATAGTGTTACCTTCATATTCGGACATATGATAATACATTTTACAAATTTTGATATTATCTTTTTAGGGTTTTATTTTATCATATTTTGAAAATCGAAGACACGCAGAAATTTTTTGTCTCAAAATATCTGATCAATTGCAACTTTGTCATCAGCAAGTGTCTCCTGCTCTTGTCAGACTGCTCTTGTGCCCTCTTCCCACCCAATTTCGCTATACCCAAATAAATGGATAATGCACAACCTCACATATACATGTAACTACAACTTTTTAATCTTAGTTTTAACAAATCATGAAATTAATCATTTACAACCAAAAGCAACAGGTGCAACAAGGCAACAGCAAAATAGAAAGAAAAGTAGCCACAGTAATAAGTGTCATAACTCACCCACAATTAATTAGAGCCAAGGTTCCTTTACCACGAATTTCATTGGCTACATCTTGAAAAACTGTCATAGATTTAGACACAGATTTATCTGTAGAACAAAAATTAAAACATTATTAAAATGAAATTTCATAACCATAAAAAATACAGGATTTTTAATTAATTTTTGGTTTCAAAACATTAAGTAGAAATTGTGATTGTTTATCTAAGTGAATACATTTTTTTTTACCCGTCTTCATGATCCCAGTTGGTGTAGAAAAGTAGGACATTAAATCCCATTTCAATTTATTTACAGGTTATCTTTTTAAAAGGTTTAAATAATTATCGGAAATCGCTGAAAATCGATAGGCTTCTTCGTCTCATGACCTTAAACACTGTGTATAAATCTAAAGTCAATCGGATATTAACTTTGGCCTCTAGATCAGCGTCCACAAGATTTTTTTAAGTGATCAAGGGCCATAACTCTGGTAGTTATTATCGGAAATCGCTGAAAAAAAATAGGCTTCTTCGTCTCACGACCTTAAACACTGTGTATAAATTTAAAGTCAATCGGATATTAACTTTAACCTGTAGAGCATCCTGGGGCGACGACAATATACCACCACATTTCAATGTGGGTGTATAAAAAGGATTAATAATACAATTATAGACACAAATACTGTGCACGCCCGTCACAATTTGATGCAATTTTGGCGGCCATTTTGTTTTTCAATTTTGAGGGTCAAAAACACTTTTTTCAGCTTGGTATCCTATTTTTTCGTAATCAGCACCCTTGAAATTTCTTTTGTTTCTGGTATCAATGAGTTCATTCTTATTTTCAAATCAATCATCATCCAATCCGGTTAAAATACAGATCTATATTTTGTTTCATTGTTTTATACTTTCGGTGGTCTACACTACATGAAGATCTGACCAGTTGTAGTGGGAGTCAGATTGCATCAGAGGTCATACAAGCAGCTTTTGAACGTATGACATCAGACATTGATTAACCAACCAACATTGACGATTCTAGTGGTCTACCCTCAGTTTTCACGCATCGCATGCTAAGAACTGGCCTTAACAGACCATTTCATTGGCTAATCCCTAACATTAACCAGAATGCAGCTTATATAACAACTCTTCCAGATCCTATTATTATTATTACTATTTTTGAACTAGACATCTTAATTTATTTCCCTGTACACCAACCAACAGTGAAATATCAATAATATTAGAATTGGGTGTCACTATTAGAAAAAGTGAAATGTGTGAGTAGATTTAACACGCTGTCATATTTCAAATGGAACAAGCCAACAGTGAGGCTGATGTCCCCCGCCGAAATCCCAAAATAAATAGAAGACACATATTAATTAATCGCACATTTATTTTTTTCAATGTATCGAGCAATCAAACTGTACACGAAGTGTCATCCAAAAGTGTTTTATAAAGAAAAATGCTAAAACCGACGAGAAAAATGAAAATGAACCCTAGTTAGGGGGACCCTAAAGGCAGACAAAAGGGCCCCTCTGGCCAAGGGAAAGGGCCCTTGTGTCCAAGTCAATCGTTTCTATACACTGTTACTGTCGAATCGATTACTAAATGAGAATGCAGTCATTGTATTGGCATAAAAATCATCAATCAAGATGAACCTAAGTTATCTTGTCCCAAAGTATCAACCAATCAAATTGCTTATCTCTGCTTACCCTAAGCGGAAAATGCTCATCTTCGAACTCCATCAAGGCATTGACCTAATAAGCATATACACCAAGTTTGAACATTTTAACTCAATTAGAAGGAGAGTTATTGTGTTCCAAAGTCTCGACTACTCTCGACCAATCAAATTGCGTATCGCTCTGCTTACCTTGAGCAGAAAATGCTCATTACCCTAAGTGGAAAATGCTCATCTTCGAACTCCATCAAGGCATTGACCTAATAAGCATATACACCAAGTTTGAACATTTTAACTCAATTAGAAGGAGAGTTATTGTGTTCCAAAGTCTCGACCAATCAAATTGCTCTGCTTACCCTGAGCGGAAAATGCTCATTATCGAACTTAGTCAAGGTATTACTGTAATGAAACTATACACTAAGTTTCATCACTCACTTAATTAGAACTAAAGTTATCGTGTCCCAAAGCATCAACCAATCAAATTGCTTATCTCTGCTTACCCTAAGCGGAAAATGCTCATCTTTGAACTCCATCAAGGCATTGACCTAATATACACATACACCAAGTTTGAACATTCTAGCTCAATTAGGAAGAGAGTTATTGTGTCCCAAAAAGTGTGACGGACAGACGGACAGACGGATAGACAGACAGACAGACAGACAGACAGACAGACGGACGGACGAACCCATTTTAATAGTCCCCCAACTTTCTTCGAAAGGCGGGGGACAATAAAATGTCCACTTAATACTGTAGTAAGAAATAAGAAATCCCCTTGATTAAATAAGTGTATATATAATTTGTTTGATCAACTAAGTAATTCTATAATCAAAGATAATTGGTGAGTTAAATATAGGTTTAATGTCAGTATCAACATTTTTGGAATTTTGTCCAACATGGTAACAATAATTTTTCCATCTATTTCATACAAACTAGTCCAGTAGGTTATAGCCTACTTGACTACATAATAAATCTATATATTACAATCGTACATACATGTACATGCACAGTGCACTATTGTTTTTTTTGAGGCGAATGTATGAGTACAATCTTGCTTTTAAATTATTTGCTATACTATAGCTTATAACAAACTACCAGTATTTTGCTCAGTTATTACCATGCTGAGCTCTATCATGGCATAAACATGGACATACATGTACCTATAAAATGGAAACACTCGTCATAATAAGGTTTTATATCCCTTCAATACCATCACCAAATACGGTTACTGTTACATACCTGATTGAGCATATATAACTAAAAGATTGGTTTTTGTTTTGAGTAGTTTCTTAAAATCTTTAAAATCATCAACTTTAATAATCAGATCATTTCTCTTTTTATTAGCTTCCAGTTGACAGGGTATTAAAACCTGAAATATATAATATAAATCTTTATTTACACAATAAACTTAAATGTTATAATTAAAAGAAGTTGGGGTCCAAACTAGATTTTGTGTTTCAAGTAAACATTCATGTACTTCTAACATGAGTAAGAGTTGGTCTACCAACCATGTAATTTATTCCTATTAAAAACATGTCAACTTCAATCCTAAAGTAAATAGATGAGTAAGATAACCCTCAATAATGACATGTTTATTCATCTTTTTCTAAAGCAAGCACAATCATATTGTTTATCATTCTGCATTTACCTAGTGCTCCTTTAATGGAAGTTAGTCAAAGTACTGATGTGAGGAAACTATTTGAAGCTCAGTCAGGCAAAAATGGTCATCACCATAGACAGAGAGGAGTTTCAGCCAATGAATACATGTACATACACCAACTTTCAACATTCTACCTAAATCAGAAGCAGTTTTTTATGTTTTAAAATCTCTACCAATCACTTTGCTTACTTCTAGCCTTAGCAGAAAATACTCTGCATCGAATCGAACTGAGACAAACCATTCACCTAATGAACATTCTAGGTCTCGATTAAATAAATTAGAAGCAGTTATTGTGTCCAAAAAGTGTGACAGATCTGAATCTGCCTAGTGCGGATATATCATAATCAATGCTCTAACACATCGGATGCGTTTATTTTCAACAGATTTCAACATGATTGTTAGTTAATGATTTAATAAACTATGGATAATCGAGACTGTTTATTATTGTAACAACGGTAGCAGTAACAATTAAGACTGTTCTCCTAACTAACAACAATAATTCTGTTCAGTAATGACTGGTTTAGACAGGTGTACATGGCACACAATTAATTGTTACTTTTTAAATGTTTCAACTTTCAACAGTAGAAAAATCAATGTCTGAAGGTGTTTGATTAATCAAATATTGTTATGATTGATGGATCATACAAGTAGCAATATACATACAGGTATGTAAGCAAGATACATGTAGTGATCAACAAATGAACAGTAGGCCTACTAAACTGATATCAAGTTATATATCTTGGGGGCATATTGAATATTAAAAATCATTTGAAAATGATGTATAAACAACGATTGTTCTGAACACAGGATATCTTGCCATAACAAAATAGTTACAATATCTAATAATATAATGACTGGTTTAACATCCTACTTTTCTATACCAACAGGGCAAATGAAGACGGGTATATATATCAGTATGCTGCATGTATCAGGGAAATTTTCCTCAAACAGTAGTGGTGCTACTTATATTCTGAATTCCAACTATCGTTGGTTCCGTTACGTGAAGGTCAATATGTACACAGAATCTTGGCTTTTCATCCCATCCAAACAACTAGAAACTGTTCCTTCTTAGGTCCTCTGTCCTGCATCACTGACAGGGGAAATCAGACCCAGAAAATCTAGAGGAACTTTCTCAACCAGCACGCTGAATGAAACCGAGACCTCCCAAGTTAACGACACAGCATTTTAACACAAGCCTTTTAACCTTTCTGAATGAACACATTTTGATGTATGAAGCTTGTGTCAATCTGCTTGGTAAATGTACATGTAGTATGAACATGTTCACATCATAATTTCCATCTCTTCTTAACTGGCAGCCAAAGTGGCTAAGTGGGTCACGTATTCGATCCCTGCATTGGCCAGGAAAGGTCATCAGGATTTTCTGACATTGTTTCCCCTTGTCAGTGGTGCAAGATGGGAAAAAACACAGAGGAAAAAACAAAGTCCCTTGTATAGACTGGTGTGCATGTAAAAAATCTCTCGTTAGTTCAAATTTGATATTAGTAGGCCACAGTGTCAGTGCTCGTGTAAAATATCCCTCATAGCACACTCGGAACCAAACTACAGTAGGCCTTTAAACACCATTTCATTTTATCTATATTTTTTAGACGTTAATAGAAACCAAAATATACATGTATAACAAATGTGGAATTGACTTTGTGAAGTGTACATGTATGTTGGAGATACAATGTCGCTAGTTTCTTGTAACATGTTATCAATGATTTTTATTCATATGTATTGAATATTTTTTGTAATACTATCAATTTTTTACTTGAACTTCTTGAAGTTCTAATATTTTGTATTTATACTTGACTTGATTTTATTGCACAATGCAGCATCAAAATTTTTGATTCGGGGCATATTCTAATATAATTTTTAGGAAAATTTCTATATATTACAATCAAGTGAACGTAACTTGTAGAATTTTACTTCAATACGAGTTTTTAACAATAAATTGAGCATTATTTAAATACAAACTTCTGTTGCTCATTTAATGATTGTGACGATTTTAAACAAGTTCAACTTTGTCTTCAGAACAGTAGAAGACATTCTATCAAGGTATGATAGATTGACTGATGTCATGTACATGTACAAGCTGCTACACTAAATCTTTCATTGACAACGATAAGGTCTACACATTTTCTACTCAGCACAATCAATACATTTACTTTGCTATTTCATACCTCATGTACTATAGCAATCTGTTACATTTAACAGCAACATAAACCAAGGAAATTTTCAATTTGCTAATAGAATTAGCAATAAACCACATTTATCGCTGTAAATGTCTGATAGTTAGCCGGTTAGTGACAGTTTTTATAATTTGATTATCTAGTCTTTGTATTCTATGCTTGATGTCTTTGTCAAAATTTATATTTACAACAAACCAGTATGTAACTGAGAAAAGTTCAAGAACATTTTTGGTTGGTATTTGAAGGCTTGAAGCCAGTATGATTTTACATCAATTTCATTCAAACTCATTCATAATTAATTGAAATAGGTCTGTCATAAAAACTGATTTTGCCTAGTATCAAAAACAGACTAAATTTTCCACAGTGTTCCTATAATTATTATACAAACTACATTGTATCACGCAGGAGTCTGTACATGTTAACATTTGAATAATTCTTAATCCACCTGATAATAAAATAAAATAATTAAGTATAGAATAGAATAATCTATTTTATATTAAATTAACTTGACAAGCTAGTAGTAAAATATATTATTGAAGTTCAAAGAGTAGCGCTGTTATCATTTATCGTTGCATTGCTATACATCAGTAATTCTCAACCAGTGTGCCATGGTGTGCCGCGAGATCTTCCTAAGTGTGCCACAAATTTTCAACAGCACACTAACAAAATGCAATAAACCATGTGATTCCAATTGAGTATTCACTGGTGTCTACTGATAAGTTCATACCTGCGTTTCCCTTTATTTAGTTTGAGCTATTCTATAAATATTATTGAATATAAGAATAAATATTATTGAATATAAGACAAAGGTAGGCACTTGTATTAATGTGGGTAGAGCCTGCTAAATGACCTGTGTACAGCACTGGAGATTTGAGGCAAGGAATCAGTGTACTTATTGGATTCCAATGCTAGAACTCAGTTGATTGAATCCTGTGCCTATCTTATTCCTTTTCTTTGAATTTTTAAAATAAAGATTTTATACAATAAATAACATGGAAATAAGTAATGATAAGTTGATAGAAAAGGGTCATTTTATTTAATTGAACTGCGCTAGTTAGTAGACTACTCAGTATATTTAAATCAGATTTGTGTGGCATTGGTATGTTTAAATTAATGTGCTATTTGACGTTGGATCTGGAGTTCTGATAAGCTTATAGTGGTGATGGACATATTCTGAAATAGCTCTTGTAATTGTCATTAATCAAAATATATCAAGCTATGTTTATTTTGACACTTGTATTTTGTAAGACTTGACACATTCGTCACTGCATTGCAATGCTTTACTTTCACTTTCACCTGAGGAACATTTGGTCAGTAATTTTATTTCCTACCAAATGATTTATTTGAAATGCATTTATACGTACACAACAGTTTGTTTCAGAACCAAAAGCAGCAGTGGTAACACTAACAGGTTTTATTTAATCGCAATGATCCGACAATAACAAATCTCAATAGCATAGTTCCGCGAACAGTCACGTGACCGATAACTTGACATCACCGACAGTATGAGTTGATTTACTGAGAACTGTCAGAGTTACGCTTTGCAAAACCTATTTCGAATAGTGCATTATATATCAAATTAACTCTGAAATTCAGAAATTAAGAGTGTATGTCGTTTACTTACCAAACTTACACAGAGAGCTAAGAATCCAGCTCCGCTCCATTTCGCCATCCTGCCACGTTTGTGTTTATCGTCTGTACGCATGCGTAAGTTAAGTCGCGTGTCAAAATGTGGTAGGAGCATCTTCAAACGATCTTCGAGCTCGATTACTTTATTTTTTACCTGTCACAATTCGCTGGAACCAAACAAGGTTTTGATTTATTGATTTACATCAGACCTAAATAATTTAAATGTTATTACGACAGGGAGATTATTTTCTTATGATATCTGAAGACCAATATCGCCTACGTTTACAAGCAAAAATTGGGGGGTAGGCGGAGTCGCGAAATGCATAAAATCAAAAGGTTTAAATGGAATAAATAATTTGTTTAAACGGAAAAATTGATTCGTTTAAACGGAAAAATGATTCGTTTAATAAATATCTTTAATACGAAATATTATTCGTTAATGCGAAATTGTAGGCTGTTAAAGTTTAATCATATAGGCCTAGGCCTACAGCGCAATTTTTTTTTATAAATTTTATCTTCTTAGTCGAATGACATCGAGAATAAAAGGTAGGCTACCATGACAGGCCCGTAGCTAGCGGGGGGGGGGCGCCCTTTATCCCTTGGGAAAAAATCGGCTCCCTCAATGGGCGCCAAATGGCGCAATACGAGACTAACGACCAACGTCTCCATAATATACTATTTAAAAAAAGTAGGGGATATTTGATTTTTAAGTGTTAATAAAGTCACCTAATGAAACTGACGAAGAAACAAATGACAAAATGAAATGAAGTTCACATTCATCGATTTATTCCAAATGATCGTTAGACTAAGTAAGGCACAGACTGACCATTATAAGGGTAAAATGATACCCGGGGTCAAACAGCAAAGTTACCACAGCATCACAACAAAGTCAGTAACGGGTAAAAATCCTCCTCTGTTTGCCAAACAAGCATTGATCCAACGTGGCATACTCCTAATGAGACGTCTAAGGTCATTTTGGTTCAGATTGCCCCATTCCTGTTGCAACGCAGCAGCAAGTTCTTGGACATTGGCAGGACGTTGTTGACGTTGACGTAACCTCTGTCCAACATGTCCCAGACATGCTCGATGGGGGTGAGGTCGGGACTCAGTCCTGGCCAAGGTAATGTGGTGATGTTCTGTTGTTGGAGGTAACCTGTAACGATCCTGGCCCTGTGACATCTTGCGTTGTCATCCTGGAAGATGAAACGGCGGCCATGACGTCGTGCGAACGGCACAACATGGACTGCCAAGATGTTGTCCCGGTAGCACTGGCCTGTAACACGCCCTGCAACAACATGTAAAGCCGTTCTTCTAGCAACAGTGATGCCTCCCCACACCATAACAGAACCACCCCCAAATCGATCATGTCTGATGACGTTAACGTCTTGGAAGCGCTCGTTTCGACGACGCCACGCCACACCCTCCTACGCCTGTACAAAAAATCAACAACAGTGAACCTTGACTCATCTGAAAACATCACATTGCTCCAGCGTCGATTATCCCAGTGTTGACGATCCCTACACCAACGACGTCTTGCCTGAATGTGATAATCTCTCAAACAAGGGATCACGCGAGGACGTCGGGCGCGAAGGTGACCCGTATGCAGTCGATTCCGAATCGTCTGGCCACTCACTCTCACACCTGTTTGAAGACGAGCGCTGGTCTGATTTGCTGTGATGACACGATTTCTCAAGGCCCATGGCGATATTGGCTCCCAACCAATGCCACTTGGTTTTATAGGCGCCTCGCCAATGAGGCGCCTCATAATAACCCACACGATTAACACCACAACAGAAGGGGCGCCCAAACGGCTTGATCTGTGGGGTGTCTTATCCCGGAGAGGCGCCCATAATGACATGATTGGTGGGGCGCCTTATAATGTTGGGCCGCACATAGTGCATAATACCGAATCAGATTGGTTGGGCGCCCATGACTAGATCAATGGGGCGCCGAAAACGGCATGATTTGCGGAGTGCCTTAGTCAAAAGGGGCGCCCATAATGCCAAGATCACGGCCACCTATAATATAATGCTTGTGAGATTGGTTATGCTTGTGAATTTGGCGCCCAAAACGGCGTGATAATTTTCTAAAAAAAATTTTGTGGGGTGCGCCTCATCCGAGAGGGACGCGCATAATGCCGAGATCATGGGAACCCATATTATAATGCTTGTGAGATTGGTTTGGCGCCCACACAGAGAGAAAAAAGTGGGTCAGTTGACTCATTTGAGTGAGTATCCATAAAACGACTCAGTAACGACTCAGTTTTCGTTGACTACCTTGGGACTAACTTGGAACTTACTTGGGACTCAAATAATGAGTCAAAAGACTCATTTTTGTGACTCACCAAAAAATCCATAAAACGACTCGTTAAGTGAGTCAAGTGACTCGTCAGGTAAAGTGAGTTCTTCGACTACCTTAGTGAGTCTAGTGACTACTTTGGTGAGTCTAGTGACTACTTTAGTGAGTCTAGCGACACAAGAGATGAGTAACACAACTAGGTACAGTGAGTCAAGTGACTAGTAAAGTGAATCAATGCAAATATATTTGAGTCACATAATTAGCCTTACGCAACGAGTCAAATGACCCCACACAGGCTGGAATCCTAATAATTAGGATTTAATTCTCCTTTTTTAATAATTCTTTGGTTGGCATTGCACAAAGTTGACGAAAAATATCTGTAAAAACGAAGATGTTATTTTTTTCAATTAGATTACACGATTCGTGTATGCTTAGTTTTCCAACAACCTTATGCCTGGTGTATTAACCTCCACATTTGCAGTATATGATTCCGCGTTCGTCTTTGAATTGACGATCTTATTTGCCGAATAACATACCGTTTCTCCCGATGTGATCAGCATTATGTCAGGTCAATAAGGAAACAATATTAAAACAAAAACTTAAAAATACATTATGCAAGATTACGAAAAGCTGAGCAAAAAATCGATTCCTAATCCAGTAAATATCACTGGCTAGTGATAAGTTCATTAATGTCCAATTAATAATCTAGATAACATTTCAGGCCTAAAACAAGGTATGCAACAGGCAGTTTTAGCTCTTGCATAACGTATGTTAAAATTAAAAATAAAGCACTCCATATAAGTTATACATATTTTATTCTATTGTCTAAAAGTAAAAGTGGTTGTCATGCAATATGCGGGCACAATTGGCAGGTGAAGAACACTGAAAATTAGAAAGCGCTTTCACCCATTTGCCTAATGCTTCTCATGAAATTCACTGTAACATCTGGAGATACTCCAGAACGTAACACTAAATATCGATATGGTTCTTACCTCGTGATCCGAATGCCACTCACCAAATATGAAAGAAATCCGTCAAATGTTGTAGCCTCTATCGCGAACCGTTGTGTCAAACCAATTTTGATAACCATAATATAGATAAAGCAAGGGCCCCTTTTATATCCCACGATCTTTGGCATATAAAGTATTTTAAGTTACAACAAAATCGGATGGAAATAGTGACCGATATGGGGTCCACAAGCTAAAAATGTGGACGTATAAAATAACTATTTCAACTTAGTTAATAATGACATGACCTTTCTTGGTATATTAATTTTGTCCTCGATTCCAAGAATGATTTTTTGGATAAACGTTCATGTGTTTAAAATCTTTAAACAATATTCGATATTGAATATATAGTACACAGCGAATAACACTTCGACTGCCGTTAGAAATTCTAACGCACGAGCCAGAACGATGTCATCCATTAAAATTTCGTATGTAGTTTCGCCATCCATGATATCCCCTTGGTGTAGAATAGTGGGAGTTTTTATTCTCTCTGGTCTCTGAAATGATACAAAAACAAACATCCAAAACTTAAAAAATATTTAGGGGAACCATAGTAAGACATGGATTCGCTAGGATCGGACAAATACCATATAGGTATCGTGTACACGTATAAAAGAAGACTTGGTATAGTTGGAATTTGAAATAAATGGATCGCTTTCATCGCACCCCTGCCCCTTAACATTGCGGCTTATGCCCGTCTTCATTATCCTAGTCGGTGCGGAAAGGTAGGGTTTTAAAGGCCTTTTTTTCATTTCATATTTTTTTTATTGTTTTAATCGAAGTTTTTAGTTGTAGCAGGTGTTAAAATGACAACCCAATCCCCCCTCTGTAAAACTTAAAATGTTTTTTGCTTACCACATCTGTTGGACACAGCATTTTTTTTTAGGTCCTCTTTAAGCAGAATAGGAAGGGCTGTAATTGAAGAATATCCAGCTCGCCCTGTAAAAAGAATCATATTATAAGAGAATTTCGGAAGGCGATTAAAGTGCGATTTAGTGAACCAAATAGTGCATACATTGTGTTCAGTTAAAATACCTTCAAAAGTTGTAAATTCCTGACAGCCCATAAATGTTACACGTGCGTAAAGCCTACCACACTCAACCAAAAATGTTCAGTATTCGAGGCAGCAACACACAAGGATAATTGTGTTCGTGTGCGCTTCATATTTGGATTTTCCACAGTTAGAGGGTCTTTAACATGTGCTCTAAATTGCACACGGAACTCTCTTTCCCTGTCAGACACCCTGGCCTGCATCAATGACAATGAAGAAACCGTATTTGGCAAATTCCGAGTATCTTTCTTCGCGTCCCTCACTGATATCAATAAATGCCCTGCCTATTTAGTGGTACAGCGTCATACTTACTGGGTCATTATAATTCAATTTTAAGCAAACCTTCCGCTCCACCAGGACATAACAGAACAGACATAATACATATATAATTTTGGTAACACGTTGGCTCGCTATTCTGGAAGACGGGTGTTCGATCCCTGCATTTGTCGAGAAAGTTCATTTTCGTATGAAAAACCGAGGTACCGTGTACCCAAAGATCCCTTGGCAGTTGGAATTCGATACAAAATTAAGACGTAGCGCCACTGTCCGGACAAAATTTCCCTCATACCACACTGTATGGCGTGCACCCGTCTCCATTAGCTCAGGTTAGGAGCAAAACTGTAGGACGTTAAATCCCATTTCATTTCATATATAATTTCGCTTTTTACCTCTGCTTTTTCACGTTGCAACCGTACGGCGAAATCTAATTGTTGCGTCTTCACTTTGCCCCTTGCCAAAAGAGAATCCGACCATAATAAATACTTACTGTTGCAATCCTTAGGTACATGTACATCTTCGGTTGGTTTGACTTCACGAACCTTTGCCCCATTTTCTCTTTTTGGTTAAAGGGGGTTGACGGTAGACGATGACATTCGTTTATAATCTGGGGAAAAACACTTTGATCAGTATAAACCTACACACATAGAAGCCATCTATTGGCAAATTCAGTGACCAATGCCAGAAAGGGTTAAGTCTATTTGAATTAGAATTAATAATAGGATACAATATAGGGAGAACTCGGTATTTGTTGAATTTTGTGTGATTTTAGTATGTCTAACTAAGTCTCGTGATTTTAAAATCGTGATCTACTATTGACCCAGTCTTGACTCATTTTCATACGCTTTTGTGGAGATATATATATGACTTATCTATGAACCAATTGGCGACTCGGTTTTGACTCATGCCTATAATTATTCGAATAGCCAATGCAATGCGGCAATACTCCACCCAGGCGTATCAATATGGTGAAATTTTCAACTCTATTCATATTATTTTGAATATCAGCTTAAGATTTCAATATAAAGTACTAACTGGATCATGGACCCATCAAGGTCTACACACGTCGATTTCATAAATTTGAATCTGAATTTTTAATCAAAAACAAAATCAGTGGTCTATTTCACATATGCTACCTAATCTCTGTAATATAGTAAACATAATATTGAATAAGGCTGTATCCTTAACAAAAACACAAATAATTTACCTTTTCTGTGACAATTATCGGGAGATGACTTCGATTTTCTTTTAATCAAACAAGCGTCCAAACTTCGTCTAACTGCCGCCATAAAACGTCCACCCACAATTCTTTTCACCGGAAGGACTCACGCATGACTCACCCTTGACTAGGCTGTGACTCACTTACAAAAGTTTCATCGCTGATTATTTATTAACTGGGAATTATCCCACATGTTTTGTTACAAAAAATATATATAATTCACCTTTTCCATTGTTGATATTTGCAGATGCTATAGATGTTATTTTTAGTCCAGGCTTCGTCTAACTACCGTCATAATACGTGTGACCGAAAGGACTCGCACGTAACTCACCCTTGACTAGGCAGTGACTCAATAACGTCAAATTCATCACTGAATATTTAATAACTCAGAGGTGACTAGTTAGTGACTCAGACGCTTCGCACAAGTTTCAATAAACTGAGTCTTAGCTGACCTATTTGCCCGCAATCTGAGTCAAAATACTCATCTAGCTGAGTATTTTCTCATAACTCACCCAAATGAGTAAGTTTTACGCGTTTTTGACCCACTTTTTTTTCTGTGTGCATGAATGAATTGGGCGCCCAAAACGGCTTGATAATCTTCAAAATTCAAACAATGTGATTTGGGGTGTGCCCCACCCAGGAGGGGCGTCCATGATATAATGCTACTGAGATTAGTTAGGCGCCCACGAATGAATTGGACGCACAAAACTGCTTGATCTGTGGGGTGCCTTATCCCGGAGAGGCGCCCATAATGACATGAATGGTGGGGTGTCTTAGATTTAAGGTTTGCCGCAAATTCAAACAATGTGATTTGTGGGGTGCCCCATCCAGATGGGGCGTCCATGATATGATGCTACTGAGATTAGTTAGGCGCCCACGAATGAATTGGACGCACAAAACTGCTTGATCTGTGGGGTGCCTTATCCCGGAGAGGCGCCCATAATGACATGAATGGTGGGGCGCCTTAAATTAATGTTCGGCGCAAATACATAATGCTGAATCAGATTAATGGGGCTTCAAAAACGGCATGATTTGTGAGGTGCCTCATTCCAGGGACGTTGAATATAAACGATTGACTGGAATTCGACTCGGCCATCTAAGTTAGGCTATATCAGACCACTAGGGACTGGAATAGCAAGAAAACGCATTTGAGGTCGTCAAATTTCCCACTAGACAACTGTAAGGCTTACCCGAACCCCCGCACGCCTATGGAGAGCACTCTATAAACCCTTCCGCGGTGTAGGTACATCGGCGCCCCCAGAAGCCTTTGCCCCCCTAACAATTTTGGGCTAGCTACGGGCCTGGTTTAACGACCTGCTGTTCTGCCACGACTGGGCATGCAGACTGGCATACGCTATACGAAACTTTGCCCGGATTGCAGCGCTACGACCTACTCGTATATTTATAACAACTGTCGGGGGTTCTACATGAACGCTATTATAGGACCTCGAGTATAATTCGTCCCACCGAACAACTAAACTTTATCCCTTGCCAGACTCTCCATCCGCCCATTGTCCACATAGAAAATTTCCACCATAGCACTCTGCATAGCGTACTATGCTACCTAGTCCGATTGGTGCAGAACAGCCGGGAAATTAAATGAAAGGAAATGGGGTTTAACGTCCTACTGTTTTGCTCCGAGTCGGCTGATGAAGACAGGCACTACCCCTAGTGGGCTGATGAAGACAGGCATTGTCCGGATAGCGGCACCATACGTATACTCTTATACTGAATTCCTACTGTCACGGGGTCTTTTACGTACACACCAATACGTACATAAGACCTCGATTTTTGGTCCCAACCGCACAACTATACGTTATCACTTGTATCGATATTTTTCTTTAAAAATCCCATCAAACATAGAATGGAAGTATAATCTGGTGTGGCATTACAAAAGACAATAATTGTATATACGAATAATTAAATTTTATTAAAGGGGTATTTATATTACGCCCAAATAAAGATTTCAAAATACTGTCTTAAAATAATAACGGTACAATAAGCACATACTGACTTGGAAGAATAGGGTTATATAAAAAAATACTGAATATAAATCCGCACAATATTTAACAGCAGCCTATCTACATCGTCATATTATCAAGTGAAAAAAAATATTAACATTAATTTTTTTTAGGAAATTGTGTGAAGTGATAAGCCTATTCACAAAGCAAGCAAACATTTCTTTAAAAATATAAGTGAAAAGACAAGAATAATTTCAAAGCAAAGATTTAAAATAGACAAATATATAGCAATATACAACAGCAACATAAAAACAGTCTGTAAATTATTCTTTAGACTTGATAAAAAGAACAAAACTAGAAATATATTTTTGAGAAAACAATAAAATTCTTGTTGCAATGAGCATTGTCTATCACAAAAATAAAAGCAGGACAAACTTTACCTTTAATAAACGCAACTAATTACAGGAAAAATAACCACTTTCATATTCATGTACAGTTACAGCGGGAATTTCATATTTTCCAAGAAAGTCAAAACATATTTATTTCTATGTCTTTTTCTCAATACTTGTCAACTCACTATTATACAATCATATAGGTACTATTTTCCACACTTACAAATCTTTCAAATCAGAAAATAATATTACCTCCCTTGCTTTCCAATTTCCCCCATGCAATTCCTATCTTCGAACGTTTGAATTTAAAGTTGAAAGTCATATTTTTGCCAATTTCGCAACTGGCAATGGTGAATTATAGGATTATTCTTTAACAAGGTAGGACTTTTTATAGATACCATCTATTTTAAGGCTTTATTTTGATATATTTTAAAAACATAACTTAAAAATATGAAATTGCCGCTTTAAGCCTCAATGGTCTTATACCCGAATTCACATATCGCTACATAATACAAGGTCAGTATTGGCTAACCCAACGAGTTACCAAAATGTTCATTAGCAAATTTCAGAATACCGCCAATCTTTGCGTATTCCGATTTACATCATTGGGTATACGTTTCCCTTTCAACTTCCATCCATCCTGCATTAATTTGTTCCTTCGACGGGGATAATTTATTTTTTTGTATGAATAATGGGTGTTCGTTTAGTGGACTTTTTATCGGGTGTCCCAATGGTCGCATATTCATTTTCTGTTACCACAGTATTTTCAGATTTGATATCCTTGCCTGTCGTTAAGTCCGAACTTACATGTACAGGTGTTAAATAAATAGAAGTTTCTTCTGGAAAAAGTGTGTATTTGTTTTCCGTAGTAGGTGACATTTCTGTTTTGACAATTTCGTTTAATATGATACCATTTTCAATATCCACGGCATTCGTATTTGTAGAGGGTTTTAAGTCCGTTTCGTCCAGTTTATTGGTGGTCGTATTTCCCGAAACATTTTCTTTTTTGCGTATCTCAGATTGTTTATTTCCCCCATGATCAGCCAACATAGTTGTTCTATTTATGATTGTACTTGGCGTTAAGTAGGATTCATTGTCTTCTGACAGAATGGTTTTGGTGTGTGAAGTTTCTACAAGTGGTAATTCTCCCATCTGCGTCGTGATATTTTTGTGTTCCTGATTAAAAGTGCTTACATCAGGGGTTAGATAATATGATGTTTTCTCTGTGGTATTGCTTGCCATGTTCAAGTGTTTTATGGACTGCAGTGTCGTTTCTTTTTTTATGATATCCGGATTCGAGGCCTCGATGGCATCCTGAAAGTCATTCCTGGGAGGGGGGAGTATAGGTGGTATATTCCGGTCATCAATGTTATCGTATATGTGATGTCTTGCATTCGGGAGTTTCTTATTACCATATTTATCATAATTCCTTTTGTTGACCACTGAAGAGAAATAAAATACATTATATTGGACGATGATAGCAAATGATGTAAACCGTGACTTTGATTTTCTTTCTGAATCATTATCAACAGGATAAGATAGGATAACTGATAGCGTTTTATGACAACTTTAAACAACCCAGAAGAACAGGTTTCTCTATACTATCCGTATCGCGGTTTAAGCCTGTACCAGGTTTGACTCGGTATTTGGTGGGGGGGTGGCCTAGTGGCCTAGTGGACTAGAGTGCCTCATCTCTAGCTGGCCGGTCACCTCTGGTTTGCGGCTGTGGTTTCGAGCCCTGGTGAGAGCGTATGTGGCATGGAGATAGGGGCGCCTTCTCAACCTCGTGGGTTTCCCCCGAGCACTCCGGTTTCCTCCCACAGCTAAGGACAACTACGCGCAAGCGAATTATTGAAATAAAATTAAACCATATGATAGTCCCGAAATGACCTGGTTTGTGTTGAATGGACGTTAAACTCCATTTCTCTCTCTCTTTTGACGTAAGAGCTACATTAACCTTGGTATGCATGCGCGTAAGTTTCGAATTTAAAGGTGGGTTATCGTCCCTTCAACCATTTATCCATGCTCGAATCATTAAAGCATTGTTACAAAAGAATAAATGTAAAATATACATAATTAAGTATGGAATAAAACATCAACAAACCATTTTTACCAATAATGAACAGCTGGTTTGCTGAAAGCTCTCTAGCGGGGCCTTTCAAACAAATAATAAAAATAAATCAACCAAATCAATTCTCCGCCGTTATGAAATAGTTTCCATTTGAAACTGAGAACCAAATAGATACTATAAATATGATGCGGATATGTGCATCCGGAAATCTGCCAAGGATTTTTACTTTGTCGACACAATTTTATATTTCATATAAAAATCACGAGTTATAGAGATTCTTAAAAATAGAAAATGAAAAAACTAAAATATAGAAAGCAGTCGGACATTTCATTTATTTTATTCCCCGGTTGTACGTGATAAGGAGTAGGGTCGCCTGTCAAACCTCGTGGGTTTTCTCCGGGTCCTCCGGTTTCCCACCACAGAATTACAGCACGGTTCCAAGAATTTTACAACAATGACATATATGGATATTCATCAGCAGGACCCAAGGTTCCCGATAAAAGGCTCGGGAAGCACCCCTCAAACTATTGTGACACACTACTATGGTAGTAAACTATAACGATTGGAAAGATGACATAATACACACAATCCACAGAAAACAAAAGCTTGTACAGGAATGGTGTCTTAAAAAGTACGGATTTTCCATCTATATCCAATTCTGCAATATGTTGTTCAATTTGTACAAGGAGTCTCGATTTTTGAACCTTGGGTTGCCACTGAAAAAATGAAAACCGCGCTTTTCAAATCTCACCGATTCTTTACTGACATGTGATTCACTTCATGAGGTTAGTACCCAAACCGACCGACTATCCGTTTCCTACAGAGCAAAAAGACAAATGCTAGAATGTAATGTAAATACTTACTAGAAACGAGTTTTATAATAATCAGTGTGACCAACAGGATAACTATAACTGTCATGATGATGTACGGAATTAATTCTTTTAGTGGCAATTGTAGCCAATGATTATCATTGGCTTCTGTCGTTGAACTGTCTGGAACAACCATAGTTGTTTTATATAATTCATCATTATTTGTTGATTTTGATTTTATTGGTTTTGATGAGGATTTTGTTGTGTGTTGTATAGTAGTTGTTCGTACTGTAGTAGTAGTTGTTCGTTCTGTTTGTTCTGTAGTAGCAGTTGTTCGTTCTGTGGTAGTTGTTGCTTGCGTTGTTAATGGTGCTGTGGTTGTATTTGGGGGTGTTAATGGCGCTGTATTTGTACTTGTAGGCACTGTGGTATCTACAAGAAGTATTTTGTTTACATTAATTTATTTCTAAAATAAATATGTTAGTTGTAAAAGTAGTCCTACGCATACTATTTGTAAAAGTACTTACCGTATATTGTTTGTAAAAGAACGTAGTATATTGTTTGTAAGTTTGTAAAAGTACGTAGACTAGTTGCACAAAAATAAATATATATTATTTTTCAAAAATATTTTATTTTTCAAAAATATTTTATTTTTCAAAAATATTTTATTTTTCAAAAATATTTTATTATTATTTCCAGAAGAAATATAGATATATATTATTTCCCCAAAAAATATATACTATTCCCAAAATAAATATATATTATTTACACAATGTCGAACGAAGAATTCTGTTTTTAGTAATTTTAATAAACAAGACAGAAATCATTTAAAATAAACTGTGCATTAACCGTCCTGAGATACAGTATCTATTACATCGGCTGAAATGGCCTACAGGTTCATGTATTGATTATCTATAATTGTTGTCTGAATACATGACCATCCATTGGAAAGCATATAAAGCATAATTTTTGTCGCTAAAATATATTTTAAGCAAAGCACACAACAAAGCAGGGACTGGTGTTCTCTCCCCATGTCCCAAAATTGCAGATTCATCTTTCTTTTTGTAAAGCACAATGCAACCTAACTGAGTACATATCGATGTCGTGAAACTGTAGACAAAGTCTCTCGCAATAAGAAACACAGTTATCTTTATCACAAACCATCAACCATTCAAATCGCTTATCTCTGCTTAGCCTTAGCGGAAAAGGTTAACCACTTGATAAACACTAACACCAAGTTCGATCATACTCCGCGCAGTGTTGCGTCTGATTAGAGGTAATCCAACTACACACTGCTATTATGAGTGGATATTGTTGTGTTAAATTTTGATTGATCAGTAGTCCGTCTACCAACCAATCACGAGCTGCCAATACTGGACCAAATATGTTTACATAACGTATACGTCACGACTCACGATTTTATTATGCCTAATTAACCCGTGCATAGCAGAATACTGCAGTAAAACTAATTGCGTGACAAACGAGGCTATCAAGTCGAATGAAATGTAAACAATACTGTTTGGAAACGAACATACTTTCACCGGTTTAATACCTTAAATCACTGTCCAAAGTTTTAGGGAAGACCCAGATGAAACGAAGGACTGACATGTTGCTGTACTTAAAGGACAATATTGGTGCCAGTCATTATCACATATGTGATAGAACTGATTAAACACTTTCCAAATATAATATTAACACAGAAATCATCGCTACCATAGAGGAGTAATAAAGGATTCATGAATCGGAAGTGACGAACGCCAAAGGAAAACACGAGTTATCTCTCTATGTGAATGACTGAAGTGACGAGTGATGACAGATAAACGGCCGAATTTCTGCTCACTAATAATTCCTTCGAAGACAAAAAGTTGTTATATGGGACCGCAAGTGGTTATCTGACGATACAATAAAGTAATGAAGTGTCATAAGATAAGTAAACACGGGAAAAATAGAAATACTCCGTACAGCCCCTTGTTTTTATTCATTCTATAGGGGAGACCGGGGCACATTGAACCACTTTGTTCACATACATGATTGTCCTCATTTCATATCAAATGTTTTTATTAGAAGATCTTTTTATTTCATGATCAAAATTTTAAAAAAAAATCACTATGCCCCCTTATATGGATCAAACCCCGGTTTATCTGGATTGTATAGATTAGACATATATGAACTTAAGTACAAGAATTTCCTAAGCTAAGAAGTTAACATGTATGGAAAATTTCTCTCTTTTAAGCGCTTTTATGAAAAAGTCACTGCCTAAGAAAATAATTGACAGCATGTGGCTTATTGATGGAGAAATGAGTCTAAGAAGTTATCTCACTTCTGTACAGTGTTGGGTTGTATAATATTATTTATAAAGGATATATCCATGGCACAGGCACTTGAAGGGATTAAAATAAATTAAAATAAAACTTCTTACCACTGCTTAATAAATACAAGAAGGTAAGTCACTACGCCATCTTTGTTTTGACTGAGATACCATGAATCGTCTGAATTCATCTCACAATACTCACTAGTTCTAACACTTCATGTCATTTTTATTGCTAACGAGACTTTATTTGATTATTATTCACCTTCCGATGTAATTAAATTGGTCATTTAACACTGTTATTGATAACAAATCAAACTTGAACCGCTATCATTTATCCGCAATCAACTTGCCGAGACCGGAAGTATTCCGAAAATAGGTCAAAAGAAGTCTGTGTCACCCAGTTCCTTTATAAACCTATCATTACTCTATATGTGCATAGGAACTGGGTGATCGAGTTTCGCCTAATAGCGGCCTCGCTTCGTAGGCTTTATCACGTTATAGAACTTACGAAGCCAGGCCGCTGTTGATTGAGACTTGATCACCCAGTTCCTATGCACATATCGAGTAATGATAGGTTTATAAAGGGACTGGGTGACACAGACTTCTTTTGACCTTATTTCGAGTTTCTTCCGGTCTCGGCAAGTTGATTGCGGATAAATGATAGCGGTTCAAGTTTGATTTGTTATTAATAACGCTGTAAAAGGACAAATTTAATTACATCGGAAGGTGAATAATGATCAAATAAAGTCTCGTTGGCAATAAAAATGACATGAAGTGTCAGAACTAGTGAGTATTGTGAGATGACACCAGACAATATATCATAAAAAAGTCAGAACAAAGATGGCGTCTGCCATCCCTTGATCATATAGGCTAGTTATAGTCAAGCAGTAGTAAGAAGTTTTATTTTAATCCCTTCAAGTCCCTGTGATCCATGGTGGTTCAATGTGCCCTGGTCTCCCCTACCTTATAAAAACATGGTAATGCACGGACTTTTAATCTGTTTTTCTTTCCTGTTCTCTTATCTAGTGGCAGTCAATTCTTTTTATGAATTGTAAGATATTCTCTCACAGTGTCACACAGCAACTGTAGGTCTCCGAGGGAATTATTAGTGAGCAGATATTCGCCCATGTATCTGTTATCACTATTCACTTCAGTTAGTTATATAGAGGCGTTCGTCACTTCCGATTCATGAATCCTTTATTACTCCTCTATGGTAGCGATGATCTCTGTGTTAATATTATATTTGGGAAGTGTTTAATCAGTTCTATCATATATGTGATAATGACTGGCACCAATATTGTCCTTTAAGTGATAGCTTTCATTGAACGGAAAGAATAGACACACTCGCGCATAAGTTCAAGAAACAGACGCTATTCCAGCAATGGTCAGAGAGGGATTTCTCGGGCCATTGCTTCAGGAATATGAGTTCGATGGTGACAGCAACACCCACCTTTGTTAGCGGAATAGTCTGACGTCAAGATATTCAAGAAAAGAGAAAGTAAATGATATATTTACACAACTAACCTGTGACAACTAATCTAGATTGTAAGCTAGTGTGCCTATAACTACCACATGTCCATATACCTTGATAGTCCATATCAACATTTTTAATGTGTAATATACCGCCATTTTCTGTTACGTAACACACAGACTTATCTCGTTTCCATAAAAATTTATTGCCATTGACTATTTTACAAATCTGTGTGTCTCCCAAAAAGAATTTAACTGTTCCGTCTGCGTCACCTTGGTCACAGCAAAGACAAGTTTCTCCACCAACTAAAACATGGGATGGCGTGATGTTGAGTTCAACTTTTCCGGCTGTTCCAAGAGAAATAAAATAAATATATACGCCTACAACTAAAATATATGTTTACGAAATCTTCGTTTGAATGTAAATTAATTCCAAGAATCATAAGATAAACCAATTATATGAATTAACCAGCTGTATAAGAACCCATCCCGATTTTAACAGAGTCTTAGAAACGAAATTCAAGCGCCAAAATATAGAGGAACGTGTATAATTAACCCTTTTCGCAACATTTCAACTTAAAATACTGAGCCGTTTGGTCGGATAAATGTTTTCGTTAGGTGACCTGATAATAATATATTGCCGTACATGACACATGGGCTAAGATTTTAAGGGGTTTTCACACACAATTATTAAGCAGTTGTATTCTCCAAAATATAATCGATTGTTACTATGGCGGTATATTAGTGCCAAAATTCTAACATGCTATCGTCTAATTTCTAACCTCCATTCATGTAACTTCTAACCTCCATTCATGTAACTTCTAACTTCCAGTCACGTAATTTCTAATTTAAGACAATGTATAATTCAACTTCTTTATTTGTTCAGTGTAAATATCAATTCTATTTCATCTTATTTCTATTATTGAGGCGAAAAATGTCTACTTCATTGTGGTATTACATGTTAAGCATGAACGGCAAACAAATTTAGAATTTTGATACTTCTACCTAGCAACCATCATTATGACATCGTTTGGTGTCGCCACTGTGTGCTCAATTGGATGATTGCGCACCTGATCGGGACCATAATTGGTATAAACGACCCATTCTTCGTTTGGTTGAAGGTTGGAAGGAGTGCTGAGAGAGAGAGAGAGAAGAGAGAGAGAGAGAGAGAGGTCACTTAGTATTAAACTCAGCATCTGTGTAGGCCTATCCATAACATTTATACCCTGTGTTAATATAGACCAACTGCATATAGATATTAATTATTGGCTCAACCGTAAAAAAAAAAATAAAATAAAATTGTCCAAATCCCGTTAAGCTTATATTTGAAATAGAAAATGAAATGAAATGAAGAGGGTTTAACGCCCTACTGTTTTGTTCCGAACCGGGCTAATGGAGACGGACATACGCCATACAGTGTGCTTTAGGGAAATATTGCCCGGAGAGCGGATCTACGACGTGGACTTATATCGAAGTCTAACGGTCACGGGATCTTTTACGTGCACGCCAACATGTACATGGAACCTCGGGTTTTCATCCCATCGGAACGACAAGACACTAATAAGGGGGAACCACGCCAGAAAATCTGGATGAACTTTTTTCGACCAATGCAGGGATCGAACTCCCGACCCACAGCCTAGCGAGCCTGCGTCTTATCCACTTAGCCACGGTATTCGAAATAATATTTGCAAACCATACATTTATATCACGTTCAATGTTGTTTAGAGGGTAGGATGGCCGAATGGTTAGCACGTGCACGCTGTAACATAAGGTCTGTCATTGAATAAACTGGCGTGGTTTCGATTTCCCGTTTTTACGTGACATGGAGCAGAGCCGCCTTTCCAACCTCGTGGGTTTTCTCCGGGTCCTCCGGTTTTCTCCCACTGCTAAACACTCCTACGCGCAAGCGAATTATTGAAATACAATTGAACGGTGTTAATACCGAAATGACCTGGTTGGTGTCGAGTTGATGTTAAACCCCATGTCCCCATCTCTCTCTCCCCTTGTTGTTTTCAATTTTAACACTCAGACAAGCCACTCAATCTGACGAAGAGGGAGTCGTTTGTATCAATAGAATGGTCCCGATCAGGTGCTCAATTCCCAAACTGAGCACACGGTGGCGACACCAAACGATGTCATAATGATGGTTGCTAGGTAGATGTATCAAAATTCTAAATTTGTTTGCCGTTCATGCTTAACATGTAACACCACAATGAAGTAGACATTTTTCGCCCCAATATTAGAAATAAGATGAAATAGAATTGATATTTACAATGAACAAATAAAGAAGTTGAATTATACATTGTCTTAATTTAGAAATTACATGAATAGAAGTTAGAAGTTACATGAATGGAGGTTAGAAATTACATGAATAGAAGTAAGAAATTAGACGAAAGCATGTTAGAATTTTGGCACTAATATACCGCCATATGTTACGCCACCCGTCGCGTATATAATTTGAGCTGTGGAATACAATACCCCTGTTATTTTGAGACTAGCATGGTAATATCCATTTTTATAGATGGTTACATGTGTCATGCGAGGGTTGTTCTTTCTTCCATGGGCTCGCCTACGTGCACATCAAGAACTTCTCTTGTCAGCCCGCGGGCACCACCCTTTATCAGTAAGAATGAGATTTGAGAATCCCTATATGATTCTTCTCGGCCCAAGCCAGGATTAGAAATAGGTATATTTTGGGAGCCCAGTTTACATATTTCCTGTAGGTGTATGAAACACACTATTTGTGAGACAACATGTCAGACGATCTATAGGCCTACTTATGAGATTATACAAATTACAATCTGTTTAAAACGCAGATCGTTTTTTTATATATCAAAATTTCCTTTTACATTGTACTTGTTTTTACGTATAGAGGCCATCGACAGTATAAAACACGAAACGAAATATACATCTGTATTTTAATCAGATTGAAGATTATATCCACATAAAATTGGATGGGGTGTATGTGAAGTCGTTTTTATCCCTCATTGTCCCCTTCCCCCTCAGTATGTATATATTTAGGCCTATTTATATATATAGGCCTATAATATTGCCAATAAAAATCATCTTTATTCATCCTAAAAAATTATATAATTACTAAATATATTACCTTCTAATATGTGGCTTTCACACTGAAAAATAAAATTTTATATTATTGCGATATAATTACAATGGGGACAAATTTAAAAATGAAATGAAATGAAATGAGGGTTAACGTTCTACTCTTTTGCACCTAATCTGGGCCAATGGAAGACGGGCATACGCCATACAGTGTGCTATGAGGGAAATTTTGCCCGGGCAGCGGCGCTACGGCCTACTCTTATATCGAATTCCAACTGCCAAGGGATCTTTTACGTGCACCCCAATGTGTACACGGGACTTTGGTTTTTCGTCCCATCCGAACGATTAGGCAGCTGTCCTTGTCAGGCCCTCCTTCGGCCACCGTGACCCCCGGGACAAATTTAAAAACCCGTTTGCAAATTTGCGTCGACTGCTCTTATACTGTGGTATAAGTTTTGATATGTAATAAAAACTTCAAAATATCTAATAAGATCAAAATCTGAGGATTATATATCAAGATTGCTTTTCGTAAAAGACCGATAAAAGTAATAACATTTAATCATTTGTTTTTCATCAAATATTATAAATGACTGCCTATATTACATTTTAATGTATATAGAGGAATACAAGTCTAAGTTGCAAAGGACCAAATGTTTTGACTTCCAACTTTCAAAGGGGGGTTGGGATGGCCTAGTGGTCTAGAGTACCGCGCTTCGACCTCTATAATAGCTGGGATGGCCTAGTGGTCTAGAGTACCGCGCTTCGACCTCTATAATAGCTGGCCGGTCATCTCTGGCTTGCGGCTGTTTCGAGCCCTGGTGTGAGCGTATGTGGATGGAGATAGGGGCGCCTTCTCAACCTCGTGGGTTTCCTCTGGGCACTGCGGTTTCCTCCCACAGCTAAAGACCCCTATGCGCAAGCGAATTATTGAAATAAAATGAAACCTTATGTTAGTCCCAAAATGACCTAATTTGTGTCGAGTGGACGTTAAACCCCATTTCTCCCTCTCTCTCCAACTTTCAACATCTTTGGAGAATAACACATGGCACAATTTTATGGGACACAAGTTACGTAAAGGAGCTAAATCGCTAGTAATATTTGGAACCCATAAATTGACACTGTATATCATCTGATTTACATTCAATCGGTAATGTTTTTACTCTAATTTCAAATCAGTTGTGTGCGGCGAAATACGCCAGAAATCTCAATCGAATATAAATCTTAGGCGTCTTGTTATTCTAGTCTATAGTGCATGCTCTCACCGTTTGGTATGACTTGTGGAATGTCAAGCCTCGTTCTTTGAGTTCCTTGTTACAAATGGTGCTGAAACGCATTATGGTACACGATTCGTGATCGTGTGCCAATGGTAAAATGTTGATTTTGTCTTAAATATTGGATATCCGAAGCCCATCTCCTCCTTAAAGATCACAACACCAATGTTGCTTTGAATTGACAAATAATCCGTGTTTTTAAGGTCGAAGATTTTGGATGATATTGAGTTGGAGACTTGGCTACCTTAAAAAAAAAATGTTTCGACGACGTTTCGACGACGGTTCTCTCATCTTGATCAGAATCTTGAAGCAACTTAAAGATGCATTATGGGAGATTAGATAACGAATTGCAAACTGATCCCGCAGTGAATATTCGCTTGGCCGCTACAATCACTGATAAGCATGACATCGACGAGGCTTAATGAGTACGGCATATTAACTTTTTTACTCCGACAAATTAAATTCTCAAACATTTTTTTGAGGTAAAAGAAAAATAAATAAAGACGTTTGAAGTATTTGTAGTTAAAAAATATTTCCTATTTAGTGTAAATGGGTATTAAAATGAGTAAAATGCATCATTTTGCCCGAAGCAGTTAGGTGTTAAGTAAACATTGCACGAGCCGTTGAGCCAATGTCTACGAGGCAAGCAGTCAACGCACGTGTTTTGGACAGCCATCTGTTACAGGGATAATTCGTTAGTATTTCTCTGTGAAACAGGTTGAACGAATTGGTCGGTCTCACTATAGTTAAAAACTAGCTAATGTAAAAGCGATTTGCTAGAAATTTCAGTCAAATTGGTCCACTATTAACCGAGAACTAAGCTAATGAAAGTTCCGCTTAGCCTCGATCATCTTTACTAAAGTCGGTAAGACAAAACTAATAGTCTCCACTATCCACTTAATCGTTTATTCACGAAGGAAAATATTGCAGCAAATCGAACTACAATCCAACAAATATCACAGGCTAGCCTTGACATCGAGAGTTGATTATGGTCTGGATAAGTTAATTAATGTATAAGACCAGGGTCTGGGTGTGTCCGGTCGGTTTAGTTATAATATACAGTCTTCAGTAATTCCAGAAAATTATGTCCTGTGTATTTCCATTTCAAATTAAATTCTAGACATCTTTGACTTGGGCAATAAAAGTTGACAGATCTTACAAACTGACTATCGCTATATATTTCGAAACTCAAAATTAAAAGAATGCATTATGTAAGGGCCAACTCTGACTATAGTCTTGGCTCTAGCTCAAAATGTTACATAAATATATTATCGCATCAAACAACGTTTAGCACCAGTGTGGACTATTTCATTTGGAAAACAAGTTAAAGCGCCAATAGCATTTTTTTAAGTTATATTTTCAAAATGTATTAAAATAAAGCCCAAAAATAGATTGAACCTATAAACAGTCCTACCTTGTTAAAGAATAATCCTATTCATCCTATAATTCAGTACTGCCAGTTGAGAAATTGGCAAAAATATCATTTTCAACTTCAAATTCAAACCTTTGAAGATGGCCGTCCATGGAGAGGAATGGGAAAACAAGGGAGGTAATTGAGTAACTATTTCCTCAATCATCCTGTGTCACCCTTTATAATGCCCAGGACCGTATAATAGTGAGTTGACAACCTTTTGAGCAATCTGTTTTACAGAGAATTACTTACGAAATATCTCTGTAACAGACGACAGTCCACAACAGGTGCGTTGACTGCACGTGCCCTTAGTCATTGGCTCAACGGCTCGTGCAATGTTTACTTAACACCTAACTGCTTCGGGCAAAATGATGCATTTTACTCATCTTAATACCCATTTACACTAAATAGGAAATATTTTTTAACTACAAATACTTCAAACGTCTTTATTTATTTTTCTTTTACTTCAAAACAATGTTTGAGAATTTAATTTGTCGGAGTTAAAAAGTTAATATGCCGTACTCATTAAGCCTCGTCGATGTCATGCTTATCAGTGATTGTAGCGGCCAAGCGAATATTCACTGCGGGATCAGTTTGCCTTTTGAGCAAAAGACATAGAAATATTATGTTTTGACTTTCTTAGAAAATGTGAAATTGGAACTTTAACCATGGTCTCTAGTTTATCACTTAAATGCACCGATACAGACCCAAAACAAAGAGGGTTTAGCTCTTTTAAGTTTCATTGATAATACATAATGATGTACTCACTTCACATCCATACGAAATTCTCAAAATTGATAGCTGGAGTAAAGTGAAGAATATTAACTCCATTGTAGTCCCTAATAATTAAAATGTCAATCATATACCATGAGTAGTAATACGTCAATAATATAATATACTCGTTCCACACACATACGTAAGTCTATTGACATACTTGAAATGACGCAAAGACAAAAATATTTCCACTTTATCTCTAATAATGAATATTTAGCTTGTTTCCTGTTTTAACATTTTAATTGTTATGACAAAATTAATAATAAAGAACATCCGATCTCTTATCTTATCACCGAAAGTAAAAATTTCCCTTGTTATTCATCGAAACTAAGTGTAAAATATCCTTTTTATATATAATGTTCTAGCTGCAATACTTGTGAGTCGTGATAATGTTTTATTCACGGCTTCAACTGATACAGTATTCGAGGCTTTGCGCGGGTAAAATTAGGTTCAATTGCAAAATTTTCAACACATATCATCACAGTTTGCATGGAAATAATTACTTATGTTACAATAGCGCAAAGACTGCAACACTGAAATCTTAATCTTATCTTACCATTTACCGGTGTGATTTCTCCTTGTCAGTGATGCAGACGGAGGGCCTGACAAGGACAGTTGCCTAGTCGTTCGGATGAGACGAAAAACCGAGGTCACGTGTACACATTGGAGTGCACGTAAAAGATCCCTTGGCAGTTGGAATTCGATATAAGAGTAGGCCGTAGCGCCACTGCCCGGGCAAAATTTCCCTCATAGCACACTGTATGGCGTATGCCCGTCTTCCATTAGCCCACGTTGGGTGCAAAAGAGTAGGACGTTAAACCCCATTTCATTTCATTTCATTTCTTATCTTACCAAACAGTTTTTCTGTATTTTCCAGGTGATGTGAAGTCACGTGCATGTTTTAATTCTAGGCGGCCATTTTAAAGGGACTTTCCTGATTTTTCAGACCCTGTGCGTATGAAATCAAAGTGCCAAAATATAGAGGTCTGGTGTATTTACCTAGTTTCAAAATTTCAGCTTAAAGCTGAACTCCGGTTACAAAAATACCGAAATAATTAAATAAAAAAAAGTTAACGTCCCCTGCCGCCATACTTGTTTCCAAGTTGTGAAATAAATATGGCGGACATGGAGGCTTATGACGTGGAAAGGTAAGCCGCCCTCACTTCCTGTTTGTTTGTTGTCAGCGAGCTGTACACATCCGGTTTTATTCTTACACTGATTGCTCTAATTTTTCCCAACAATTTACGAAATTATTGAAGATTGCAAAATGTCTGATCAGGTAAGCCTGTAAATATTTATGTGAACTACGTCTACTACAATATAGCCTAATCTTTACTCTAAAACAAAAGATGGAAAAACATGACTTACCGCAACCTGAAATTTTCAAAGCTTGCGCAAAGGAAGACCGTAGAACGATCCACTACATTACATGTACTGTGGCAGCAGCAAGACGAAAGACTTCAATTACGAAACCATTTCTAATAATATGTCTGATTTTTATATAAATAAGTATTAAATAATAGTGAAGAATTCTCTCGTGGCCCCAATGATTCCCACAGCTTGTTGATCCCTGAACTTAAAGTCGCCGAATGCTTAATATCGTTAAGGATTCATCCTCTCCTGACCCCAATGCTTCCCACCTAATTTTCGACAAAGGGTGGGTAATTTTGAAACGGAAAGTCGCAGAACGCTGAATATCGATAGGTTTGTTCTCTCTTTGCCACATTCCTTTTCATCAAATTCGAAAACTGTCGCGTCCAAATGGTTAGTCCTCCCATGACGACGATGCCACCCTTGGCTACTGGCCTGATAACAACATGATTCTTTTGGCTTACAAATAACGATAAAAACGTAAAATACAACAATAAAATTTTTACGGAAGACCATTAGAGTCAATCATATTTTTCAAACAATAGGGTTCTATGGACCAAGAATTTAGTATGGCGTCATCACACCCATCTTTTCCATTAGCCCAGGTTAAATGCAGAAGAGTAGGACGTTAAACCCCGTTTCATTTCACAGCCATCTTGGAATCGATACGAAATATTCAAACTAACAAGCTTTCCTCGAAGAGCGTCCCCCCCCCGCCATAATTTTTCCGCAAGTAGTCCTTTCTACTGGTAATTGCACGCAAGCAATTATGCGGTTGGATACATGTGCGACGCCTGATTTCAACATAGAATTGAGACTTCTAGAGTTTCAGAAAAAAAAATGCTGTAATATGCTCTATACTGATCCCTTTGTTGAGAGACCCCCAGTCGCGACGGTCACGATAAGTTAACTGAACATTCGATCTTTATTTCAACACTATCTTACTTTCGTTGTGACTATGACATTATGTTAGGTAATTATAAAAAGCGACGGGGCAGAGTTTTTCTCAGTCTGTTTCACAGAGAATTACTCACGAATTATCTCTGTAACGGATGCCTGTCCAAAACACGTGCGTTAACTGCACGCCTCGTAGTCATTGGCTCAACGGCTCGTGCAATGTTTACTTAACACCTAACTGCTTCGGGCAAAATGATGCATTTTACTCATTTTAATACCCATTTACACTAAATAGGAAATATTTTTTAACTTCAAATACTTCAAACGTCTTTATTTATTTTTCTTTTACCTCAAAAAAATGTTTGAGAATTTAATTTGTCGGAGTAAAAAAGTTAATATGCCGTACTCATTAAGCCTCGTCGATGTCATGCTTATCAGTGATTGTAGCGGCCAAGCGAATATTCACTGCGGGATCAGTTTGAGTTTTTCTCACACTTTCCTTGTATCCCATGGAGCTGTATATATAATTCACTGCTATGACCAGTTGAAACAAGCGGTTGCCATGCAATATTCGCCATATTTTGCAGGGAATATATGGGGAAGAGGTAAAATCAATAGGTCTCATCCTCCCATTCAAGATCTTTTGAACCGTTATATATAATTTTGTTGAGTTTCCTCAGAATGGGACAATGTAGTCCCTCTGGAGGACCTACAAAATTCATACATATTTCACATCTTAAATAAAACGCACATAGCTCCAGAATGTAAGGTCTAATGCTTATACCAAAGCCGAATTCATCCCTTTGTCCCATAACACATAGTTTAAGTTTCATCTTATGAATTTCTTTCACATTTCACATATCGCGTTGAAGAGAGAGGCCAATGCACTACAAAACTGAACTCATCCAAGAACTAATGATACCCGTTTTAATTTTCATCTAAATCAGATAAAAATTGTGACCTATAGATGGCCCACAACCTGCTTTTATACTATTTGCTTTAAAGGGGAGCGTCCATATTTACAGAAAGTTTCGGTCGGATTTTCACCATAATCATTATGTAACGGTGATATATCTGAACGGGTTTGACATAAATATAAAATTAGTGAACCCTACAGCGCAGTGGACGCTTACGGCTAGCCCCCAGATCCATTCACTCTTTTTGAATTGTTTTTCTTTGTGATCTCTGAGTGGGCTATGATGTCTTGTCCATACATCTGTCTTTGTGTATAATTGTGTGTGGTGCAGTCCCCCCTGCACTTACTAAATATATAGACGGTTCACTAGCTGAATATGTGATTTTTTCGTACAATAATCCAGAAAGTTACGGTCCAATGTGCGCCAATATCGAAATTTGCACTCAACCGTAAATATGACGTAACGGTAATATCTGAACGGTTTTTTTTTTTTTTTTTTTTTTTTTTTACCCAGGGTTCACTAGGTAAAGATGCCAACAAACAGGTTGCCAGCTGGATCGGTCGAATAGGTCATAATAGGTGCTAATTTGTGTTCAGTGTTTTGTGTGACGTCAGTGCATGGTGTTGAAGACAAAATAGAAATGACCGAAAATAATGTAAATATTGGAAACAAGTGGCTATGATATCGTTTTGTGGGAGTATTTATGCAAATCAAAACGACTGGATTGAAGAAAAAACATATCTGAGTGAATTGACAGAGGCTTTCAATTGCCTGACATTCATTACAAATTGTTGAAAAAAAAACAAGCCGAAGCGAGAGCAGGTAAAACCGAGTCTTCAAAAGGCATTGCATTCGGAAATTCCTGTTCTTTTTTTATTATATATTGTCTGATACGACATGGTGTATGCATATAATATTCGGATAGAAGGTCAGATTCCTGTGTTCAAACTTAGCCTACCCTCATCAGTCACCCTCTTTGCAAATATGATAAATTAAATGTGGGTGCATTCCTGTAAATCTGTACGATAGTTGTTTCCCCTTTGACCACAAATTTCAATCCTACCTCATCACCCTCTAATCGAATAAGTCCAACAAGAACATTATTTATATTGTTGCCAAGACTACTATCTTGAAATAATTTAGACACCGCAGACAAAACTATACACATAATTAAAAGAATTTTGTAAATAAACTGGAGACCTTATCCAAATATATAACAAAAGCAATAACATCAAGATGAGAAGAAGCTGGGGCCCAGTTCCGATCCAAACATTATTCTGACGATCTCAAAATTACGAATTAAGTATTGCGACATACTTATCTCGTACTTAAGACATACGGCAAGAATAGACCATTTCATTAAATCCTCAGCATGGGCCACAAATTGCAGAAGTGTGAGTCAAAGGCACTTGAAGGGATTAAAATAAAACTTCTTACCACTGCTTGACTATATAGTATACTATAATAGCCAAGCAGTAATAAGGGATTAAAATAAAACTTCTTACTACTGCTTGACTATATAGTATAGAGATTAAAATAAAATTTCTTACTACTGCTTGACTTTAAAATAGTATTATCTATAATATATAGTCAAGCAGTAGTAAGAAGTTTTATTTTAGGAAGTGACTATTTTGCTTTAATCCCTTACTACTGCTTGACTATATATAGTATAATATACTGTAGAGCCAAGCAGTAGTAAGAAGTTTTATTTTATGATCTATCAGATCAGTAGTGGAATACCGCGTTTTATCAGTGAAATAAAAGTGTTATTCCACTGGCTAGCAAAGTAGTCCATGTTGTTTTACCTAAAATGATTGTAAAATCATAAAATAAATAGAACATTTGTCGTTTTGTCGTGAATAACATATTTTATTTCATCTCTACAGGGGCGGATCCAGAAATTTTTGCAGGAGGGGGTTTGCCAGGTTTCTGTTACGGAAATCTGCCATCATCGTCTCTAAATTACATAGGCATACATACAAATTGAGCTTTTCAAACAGAGAAATCATTTTTATACTGATGTAGGATCACTTTGTGATGTAATTTCATTGATGCAAGACATTATTTTTTTTTTCATGTAGCTGAGCAGGGGGGGGGGGGACCCCTCTGGATCCGCCCCTGCTCTAAGCAGGAAAACGTTTATATTTTCACTCATGCTACGCATTCGTGAAAATATAAGTTTTTTTACTTCTCTATGAAGTAACATATGTTATTTACTCTAAAACGACAAATATCCTCTATTTTAATCCCTTCAAGTGCCTGTGGTGTGACTGGTATTAAAAAATATGTTTTCTTTTTTTCCTATTTGATTGATCGTGATATTGTCTTCCGTACTTCCATAATTGGGGACAAATTTGATGCGAGATTTTTGTGTTGGCATATATCTGATACATAGAAACGCTTAGTGTGATTGTGGTCCGTCGGCATAAAGTTATACCGAGGAAAAGGTGGGTTTAGCTGTGCGTGAATAGAGCATATTCCCGAAGCAATGGCGTGAGAATTCCCTGTAGGTCTAACCAAACGAGACACTTATTCGAGAAGTATGGAATAAATTTGGCTTTTGCTTTCTCAAGAATAGAAAAGCTTCATCTGAGTCATCTCCATATGAGGACGTTTTTAAAATATTTTCGCTACGACAGAGTAAAACAACCCGTGCTATTTCCTGACATTGTCTGTAAACAGGATATATTTGTTCATATCTGGAGTAGAAAATAAAAACACGCGCTTTATAAATTCTGAATTGTGTTTCCCTAAAATTGACTATCTCAGAATCGAAACCGTCATAATTTAATGCAGTGACAACAGAAAAAATGTTAGAAAACATATTTACCCCAACGAGCAGCATTTTAAATGGTGTATGGCAGGTTTACAGAGTGGAGAACAATAACTGCGCCTAAATCTGATGTGCGTCTCTGAATTTTAATGCGGCACGGTTCGTCTGTATGACTATAAATACAATGAATTCAAAACTTTTGATTCAAAGATCGCATTTAAGGTTTCGGTGTCAGAAACATTAATTACATAAACATCCGATGGCTGAGTCTGGAGAGTTAACCTCCTTACGGGTTAGATAGTCGAATTTAACACACCCAAATATTTTGGAAACAAATCCCAGAAACACCATGCGTTTACAAGAATTGTGGACGTATACGGTCACGTGGTCAGGAGTGACGCCAATATCCCGACATTGAACGTTGCCGGGTATCTGTGAGGTTATTAGGGCTCCGTTGCGTGACTTAGAACTTTGTTGGGGTTTTTTTCTTAATTCCCAGAAAATTTGGAGACCCCCCCCCCCCCCAAAGAAAAAAAAACCCTGACCTTCGGAGCGTTTATAGTATTTCTTGCTTTTCGGTTTTTTTATATAATAAAGTCTGGATTAGCCTCCTTGGGGGTTTAATGGATTATTATATCGAAACAATTACTATGTGTTTCAGAGGAATGAGACTGCAAGACACAAGCAGATGGGCTTGGATTTATCTGGTCTGCACTGCAGAGTGAATTATACCTACAACGAGAATATAGACCTCCTTCAAAAAATTAGCATACTATTTTTTATGCAGTTTTACTCCGTTTCGCACCTGTCATACACACAAAGACTAAATAAATAAACCTTTTTCAACTTTATTAAATGGAAGCGGAATAAATATTTCTCAGAATTCTCGAAGTATAGACACAATGTTTTCGACTAAAATCGTCGTTTTAGGACTTTAAATGTGTCTGTTCTCAAGGGGAACTAAGATAATCCCATGGATTACCTCATCTGCAGCAGTCGGAACAGGCTTATCCACGGGGGGATGCACGAGACAACTTACGGAACATGGACTGAAGGATATACAATTCAGGTAAGAAGGATACAAATAAGCATTCAGTCCACAGTTCTTAACGGGTCGTCTTGGAACTTGTGATACTTATCCCTTATATGGAATTACAGAATTTAGAAACAAGTATAGGCTATACGCTACATTGTACTATGTCAACTGTTTGTTATAAATGTATTTATTTCAATTATACAAAAATAACACTAAAGTTTACGGTAAATTTTACAGCAGCTATTTTTTGACATTCGGTCGCGCCATTAGTTGACGTATATACATAGCAAAGATTGTGAGATACTGCGGATTCGAATTTAAAACTTATTTATTAGCACACACGCCAATATGCAGTGATTTTGAAAATTATTTGAAAAATTATTACAGTACGAAGTCATTGTTACAGTCATTGTTGGTTTTTTTAACGCTTGTCTGTAAATTTACATTGGCAAGTTAAAAAACACACTTACTGTAACCGTTCATTTACTGTGTTGCGGTGAATTTACAGTCCAAAGTTAAAAAAACAAACTCACAGTTATTTTCCATTTACACACAAAGTCAAATTACAGAAACTCTGTAATATTACAGCTGAATGTTTATTTACAGTAAATTTACTGGCAACTATAGCTGCCAGTGATTTTCATGTAAATTTACCAGATTTTTTCTAACAGTGTAAGTTGACAATTTGGCGCACAGGGTCCAATCGTTCTAAACACATTTTTATTATTATTTAACCATTTGTCCGGTCGGACAAAAAATGAAAAAAATTTGTCTAATTCGTCTAAAAAAACAACTTTTTTCTGATGAACATTATATGGGGGAGGGGGTTATTGGACCGGCCGATGGAATCTGGGTTGGGCTGGTGTAACAGACTTTCTGGGCCGGGTGTGCTGGGTGTGGGCCAGAATTCGGAATCCTGCGATGGGGATTCCGAATTTCATCCGAAAATTTCATCGGATTCACCCGACACTGTCGCCCGTAAATTTACTAATTATTAAAGATGGATTCCCAGGAAAGTATTTATCGGGTGGTTATTGCCAATAAAAGTCTGTCAATTTTGGTATATATTATGGAAAGAAGAGATATCCAATCTTACTAGAAAAATACTGGATTCCCTGAAAAACACTCAAGGAGCGTATACAGGACAAAAATGTAAGGGTTCCCCAAATCAACACCCTAACGATTCGGACTATCCCTACGCGTGACGTCGAAGGCTGCAAGGGTACATTGAGAGCTTTGTGTTGATAAACTTTATGAAGAGGAAGACGTACAACAATTTCTGAGATAAAACACTGGTTAATCAAATGCATGGGCGTCACACATGGGGGGGGGGGGGTCCGGGGGGGAATATACTTGGACCCCCCCCCCCCCCCCAAATTTGGCAAAGTAAAGTTCCCGAAATCTAATAAAACACTAATTTTAGGACTGGAATAGCAGTAAAACGCGTTTGCGGCCATCAAATATTCCAAAATTTTCTTGAGGGGTCGAAGAAAACTGGCGGTAGCCCGTAAACCTGCTTCGGTATTTCTAGTTTTTCTTCCCTAACTGTCATCGAGTCCTAATAAAACACTTATTTCACTTTTCTTTTAATTGAATACCACGAATTTGTACTGAGTTGACTATTGATTAAAACATTTTGTCTGGAGCCACTCTACTTTGTGAATGCAACTGCAACAGTGTGATTCGATGGTTGGAATTCAGAGTGGGATTTCGGTTACAGAACCATTGGATACTTTTGGACTTGCTCACACAGGCTAGAATAGCAGAAAACGCATTTGCGGTGGTTAAATTTTCAAAATTTTCTCCGAGAGGGTGAGTCTCCCATAGCCCGCGACGATTGATTGGTTGTTTGGAATTCTGGGCAGCCAGGTAGGCTATATTGGACCATAGCAGTAAACGCGTATGTGGCAGGTTAATTTTCAAAATTTTCTCCCAACGGTCCCGTCTTCGTGGGTGTAAACGAGTGATTGGAATTCGAGTCAGCAAGCCACCTTGATTAGGCTATATTAGGCCACTTTGAAATTGCTTAGTTCATCGGCTGAAATAGCAGGAAAAAGTGTTTGCAGCCTTCAAATATTCCAAAATTTTCTTAGGTGGGGGTAAGTAAGCCACGCTTCTTCGCCTCTCGGGGAAGACCGGTGCCGCTGTCTGTAAACATGATAAACGTTGTATTGGTGTGATGTTTTAGTTTAACCCCGTAAAATATGCCAAACAATGTTAACAGAAGACTGAGACTTTAAACAAAATTTATGGGGGTACCCCCCCCCCCCCCCACTCCGTTGCGGACCCCCCCAATATATATTTCATGGCTACGCCCCTGATCAAATGGTCAAAATTTTCTCAACTTGTCACATCTTTTTAACCACTTAAATTCTCTTGACTCTTAGCGACACAATGATAATACGTTAATTAATAACATGACGATGATAATTCCACAGGTTGGTGGTTGTAAATTACTTGGCAGGTCGGGGTTTAGGCCTAAGTTAATCGATTTATGAGATATATTATTTGACAGAGATTATAATCAGATATGCCTCCAAATCCAGACCCGTAGCTAGCGGGGGGGGGGGGGGGATTTCGGCGCCCTTTGCCCATTGAAACAAAATGGCTCCCTCAATGGGCGCCAACGGACGCAATACGAGGCCAACGACCAACGTCTCCATAGTATGGGCGACACATAATGCCGAGTGACATTGGTTGGGCGCCCACGACGAGATTGGCGCCCAACCAGTGTCACCTGTTTTTTTTATGGGCGCCTCGCCAATCATTTCGTTATGTATGAGGCGCTGATCGGGGCGCAAACCGGCGTGATATGATTGGTGGGGCGTCTTACAATATTGAGCCGCACAGTGCATAATGCCGAATCAGATTGGTTGGGCGCCCACAACTTGATCAATGGGCGCCCAAAACGGCATGATTTGTGGGATGCCTCCAAACTGATCCCGCAGTGAATATTCGCTTGGCCGCTACAATCACTGATAAGCATGACATCGACGAGGCTTAATGAGTACGGCATATTAACTTTTTTAATCCGACAAATTAAATTCTCAAACATTTTTTTGAGGTAAAAGAAAAATAAATAAAGACGTTTGAAGTATTTGTAGTTAAAAAATATTTCCTATTTAGTGTAAATGGGTGTTAAAATGAGTAAAACGCACCATTTTGCCCGAAGCAGTTAGGTGTTATGTAAACAATGCACGAGCCGTTTAGCCAATGACTGACGGCACGTGAAGTCAATGCACATGTTGTAGACAGTCATGTGTGACAGAGATAAATCGTAAGTAATTCTCTGTGAAACAGATTGGGATGCCTCATCTAAGAGGGGCGACCACAATGTCGTGATCATAATATAATGCGAGAGATTGGTTAGGCACCCACGAATGAATTGGGCGCCCAAAACGGAGTGATGATTTTCTAAATTCAAACGGCATGATTTTGATTTGTGGCCTGCCTCATCCCGGAGGGGTACCCATAATGCCGAGATCATGGACGTCCATAATGCCGAGATAATGGACGCCCATAATATAATGCTAGTGAGATTGGCTAGGCGTCCACGAACGAAAGAATTGTGCGCCCAAACCGGCGTGATAATATTCAAAATTTAAACGGAATGATTTGTGGGGTGCCTCATCCCGGAGGGGCTCCCATAATGACGAGATCATGGGCACACATAATATAATGCTAGTGAGATTGGCTAGGCGTCCACGAACGAATGAATTGTGCGCCCAAACCGGCGTGATAATATTTAAAATTTAAACTTAATGATTTGTGGGGTGCCTCATCCCGAGGGGGGGGGGGGGCTCCCATAATGACGAGATCATGGGCACACATAATATAATGCTAGTGAGATTAGCTAGGTGCCCACGAATGAATTGGGCGCCCAAAACGGAATATTTATAGGTACGTTAAAATCATATTCCTTCCTTCAAATGTTTATAATGTTCATATCAAAATATCACAATACGCAAATTCAGCTTCAAAATTGAAAATTGCCGTCATTTTCAGGTGGAAACCCTATTTCCCAAATTTCCGAGAGGGGGGGGGGGTGTAGGCAATCTGACTTTTCGAGTAAACAGGTAGAGTGAAAAAAAAAAAGTACGATAGACTGACTATATATATATTGCAACACATTTCAGTTGCTGTATTTACGGGCTGGAATAGCGAGAAAACACGTTTGCGGCAGTCAAAATTTGCTCCGGCGCCCCTTCTCCGTGGAATATAATAAACGGTTGTTTGGAATTTGACTACTGTTATAGCAAGAAAACGCATTTGGAGTCGTCAAATTTTCCAAATTTTCTTGAGGAGGGGGGGGGGTGTCCTCAGACGTTTTCGTGAGGGAGAGCCCCCGAACACCTTGTCAGGGCTCCGCGGTCAGTAAATGGGGCCGCTCCGACACGGGAGCCCGGGCCGATTCCCGGTCCCAATCCGCCCCAGCTCACGGCAACATAATAACAATATCAAAATTGAATTCTAATTTGTGTTTTTAATTTCGAATATCATGGAATTTAGAGAATGACCTCCTTGAAGAGATATTTATGTCCAGCCATTGTTCTCTACTCATAATATTCATCAAAAGTAACGTAAAAAAACAAGAAAAACATTGACAATATTATAGAATAAGATTTGGGTAAATATTTCCAGAAATATAATTTAGGCCAAATTTAAAATGATAATGTCTATTTGTAAACATTTCAAACGATATTTACTTTAAAACATTAATACAAGAAACATAAAATAAGTTCCGCGTAGACTGGATATATAGATTTCTAACAGTATAATAATATATTACATTTTTATATTGATACTATCTTACACTGCGTATATAATATCAATATAGGAATTAGGATTAATGTTATAACAATGCTTATTTCGATTTTTATATATTTCATATATAATAAAATCTTATCTTATCTTATCTTATATGAACGTTGCAACGTCCTTGTGCATTTGTCATCGTTAAATATAACTCTTTGGTCATCGTTTAATATGCGTGCATCCTACGTTGCCACACTCGTGATACAGTTGTGCGTTATGGGAAAACCCACAATTTATAAATAGTGCCTAATATAATTTATGTATTTGCGATCCAGTTTCTCTGATTCTTGGAACACTGTAAACCTTATAGATAGCTTAAACCTTATACTAAATCATTTCTAAAGAGATCCCCAGGAACGTTTTGTATTAGATAATTAGGCTATAGCTCTTCCCGCAAAATATGCGAGATGTGAAACCACTTTTTCTGTTACTTCTCCTTCATAGAGGTAGGTTATTTTAACAAATTCGATATTCCTGTGGGCTGTTAATCATAATGTTAACTTAATCTATCATTATCATTAAATATAATAATTGTAGGCTACATGTACTTAATCTGTATTCTAGTCGACCGTGTCATTATATAGTTCATTGTTGATTGTTACCATTTCTGTTCCACTGATATATATTGCATCTTATTGTCTTTTTTTGAAATATAAAATGAATATTTCTCTACAGTGACAAATGGACAAGATAATGGCAAGTGGTCCTCTACAACAATTACCGAGATATCAACAGTCGTTGGTTGCAAGGTAGAAATAGAATGGGTTAATGCAGGTCCTGTTGATGAATTCACAATTTATAAAAATCAGGTAGGCCTAAGTGATTCCTGTAAAGTCTAAATTATTTAAATACAATCTGCCTAGATATAGATTAACTGTTTATCAAAATACCTCTTTGTTCTAGTATAACTTTTATTATGCCTTTTATGATTTTCTTAAGAATATCAATGTATTACAGGAGCACATATTGTCATTTCATTCTGGTGTATCGGACAACCTTATTGGAAATGAGAGATTAATGATTAATCAGCAAAAACGCAGAAATGCAGAATTGATTACTCTAACTATAAACAATGTTGAAATTGGTGATAGTGGAATTTATACGTGTAAACTTTTACCATCTAACCATTCTAAAAATGTTACACTCACAGTAACAGGTCAGTGTTTTTGGTGTATATTATTGTCCCCTTTGAATGAATACTTTGAGAAACAAAACATTGCCCCATTTGAACAAATCCATTTAAATAAACGATTGTCCCTTTTGATCAAATGTCTATATGTTTGAGAATATTGATCTGTGATGAATTTTAAGGACAATATTGGTGTCAGTCATTATCACATAAGTGATAGAACTGGTTAAACACTTTCCAAATATAATTTGAACACAGAGATCATTGCTACGATAGAGGTGTAATAAAGGTTTCATGAAACGGAAGTGACGAATGCAAAAGGAAAACACAAGTTATCCCTCTGTACAACTGGCTGAAGTCACGTGACAAGCGTTAACAGATACACGTCCGTATTTTTGCTCCCTAATAATTCCTTTGAAGAAAAAAAGTTATTATATGGGACTGCAAGAGGGTATCTGACAATTCAATAATGTAATTGAGTGTCATTAGATAACAGAACACGAGAAAAATAGAAATAGTCCCTGCATTCCCTTGTTTTTATTCCTTCTAATGGTAATGTACAGACTTTTTCTGTTTTTCTTTCGTGTTCTCTTACTGACTGACACCAATAATATTGTCCTTTAAGCTATCATGACAACTTTCCACACATATCTGGTCAGTATGTATGTAAATAATTAATACATGGCCAGCAACATACGACTCACATTCGTCTTGTTCAAAGGGTCACTCAGTATTTAGGGTATATGATATTCATACAATCCCACATTTAATCTGCCCTTAGATGTAGAATACAACATAACCGTAATCCTGTTAGAAATTAATACGCATTGTTTACCTCAGTAAAACGAAGAAGCTTTCTAGATTTCACCAATTTCTGATAATTTCCTGTATTTTGATTGGCATATCTACTTTTTTTATTATTATTCAGATTTGAAGTGGAAAACAGGAAAGGAAATAAAAGCTGTAAACCCCTGGACACCAGTTTGGATGAGTTGGGAGTATAAAGATTCCTCAGGTACTGCTATGGTAACTGCAGTAAGAAGAAAGCCAGGAAATTCGGATTGGGTAATTTAATATCCTTTACAGTGTTTTATCATTCAGCATGGCAACCTCGTAAAGGTCTCTCAAATGTTTTTTAACTCCATGTAAAGTACCAACATAAATGTATATTTTCTGAGATGCAGTACCTTAAAATAGCATTATGCAAGAGCAAAATCTGTTTTTTACAAGTCTTTCTTTAAGCCTGAGATGTTATCTAAATAATCAATTAGACATTAATAAACACATCCAGACCATAATAAACTCTTTATGTCAAGGCTAGCCTTCGATGTTGGCAGATTAAAATCGTATATACCGCTTAATGGCGGTTGATAATTAAATCAATCAAGTGGATAATCGAGACTATGCTGTTTATATTAATGATTTGAGTAATGATGACCGAGGCTATGAATATTTTAAATGCTTTTTTCTCGGCTAATAGTGAATCAATTTGACTGAAATTTTCAGCAAATTACCTTTACACTATGTAGTTTTTAACTATTATAGTGAGAACTACCATCTCTTTATCTTATCTCCCATAATGTAACTTTAATTTAGTCTGTCAGCAAGAATTCTATTGGAGTCAACCTATAGAAAAATGTTAGTGAACTATTAGACCTTAGCACACATTTGAAATGGCAAGGAATCGTACATTGGGGATAGCCCCCATTGGAGATATCAGCAATTTTATTTTTACTGATAACTGACTTCATCAATTAAAATGATAAAATACTTTCAATAAAGCTTCATCAATTAAAATGATAAAATACTCTCAATAATCCAGCACATATGGTTATATCCGATTGTAGTCCACACATGGATCTGTATTAAGATGTACATGTCACTTGATTACACTTCAAAATCACAGCTTGCTATGGAAAGTGCCATTAAAATTTGGGGTTTTCTGAGGGCTGACAAGGAATGTATCACTTGTCATTTTCGTTTGTATACTATTCAAAAAAAGTAGGGGATATTTGATTTTGGGGGCATAATACTAAAATATGCAAATGACTACGAAAAAGTCACTATAGAACCTAACAGAAGAAACATTTCCAGTTACATGTGACGCCCAAACGCACCAATAGCTACCGCACGGAATGCAGGTGATGCTTGGGATCATCATGGGGGTCCAACCCAAGATTTGCACGACTCTGACTTTGAATGTTACAGTTATTGTGGCATTGAATTCCAGGGTGGAAACATCAGTTTAATTGTTTTAGTGACCAGAAAACAAATTTTGATATGCGTCTGCTTACCCAAAATGAAAGGTTACGTGCCCTTGGCATGCTACAGATCGGCACAACAAAGGCGGTTGTGGCGCGGACGATGAATGTTTCTCAGTATGTCATAAGCAGGCTATGGTCCAGATACCGTGATACACAATCTGTACAGGACAGACCACGCTCAGGTCGACCAAGGGCGACAACTCAAGCCCAGATTCGATTTATCCGTACCTTGGCCTTGAGAAATCGTGTCATCACAGCAAATCAGATCAGCGCTCGTCTTCAAACAGACACTGGTGTGAGAGTGAGTGGCCAGATGATTCGGAATCGACTGCATAGGGGTCACCTTCACGCCCGACGTCCTCGCGTGATCCCTTGTTTGAGAGATCATCACATTCAGGCAAGACGTCGTTGGTGTAGGGATCGTCAACACTGGGATAATCGACGCTGGAGCAATGTGATGTTTTCAGATGAGTCAAGGTTCACTGTTGATTTTTTGGACAGACGTAGGAGGGTGTGGCGTCGTCGAAACGAGCGCTTCCAAGACGATAACGTCATCAGACATGATCAATTTGGGGGTGGTTCTGTTATGGTGTGGGGAGGCATCACTGTTGCTGGAAGAACGGCTTTACATGTTGTTGCAGGGCGTGTTACAGGCCAGTACTACCGGGACAACATCTTGGCAGTCCATGTTGTGCCGTTCGCATGATGTCATGGCCCGTTTCATCTTCCAGGATGACAACGCAAGATGTCACAGGGCCAGGATCGTTACAGGTTACCTCCAACAACAGAACATCACCACATTACCTTGGCCAGCACTGAGTCCCGACCTCTCCCCCATCGAGCATGTCTGGGACATGCTTGGGCAGAGGTTACGTCAACGTCGACAACGTCCTGCCAATGTCCAAGAACTTGCTGCTGCGTTGCAACAGGAATGGGACAATCTGGACCAAAATAACCTTAGACGTCTCATTAGGAGTATGCCACGTCGGATCAATGCTTGTTTGGCAAACAGAGGAGGATTTACCCGTTACTGACTTTGTTGTGATGCTGTGGTAACTTTGCTGTTTGCCCCCGGGTATCATTTTACCCTTATAATGGTCAGTCTGTGCCTTACTTAGTCTAACGATCATTTGGAATAAATCGATGAATGTGAACTTCATTTCATTTTGTCATTTGTTTCTTCGTCAGTTTCATTAGGTGACTTTAATAACACTTAAAAATCAAATATCCCCTACTTTTTATACGCCCACATTTTCATGTGGACGTATTATGTCGTCGCCCCTGTCCGTCCGTCCACAATTTGTTTGTGGACTCTCTACAGGTCACAATTCTTATCCGATTTTGACGAAACTTGAAATATAGGTTTATCCCCAAAAGATCTCGGCTGCTTTTGATATTGGCATGTATCGGATGAAAACTTCATGGATTATGGCCCCTGATTGTACGAAAAATCACGTTTTTAGCTTGTGGACCCTATAGAGGTCACAATTTTGAACCGATTTTGATGAAACTTGACATGCCTGTTTGTAACCCAAAGATCTTGGTTCCTTTCGATATTTGCGCCTATCGGAATGTAATTTCCTAAATTATGGCCCCTGATTGTCCGAAAAATCACCCTTTTTAGCTTGTGGTCCCTCTGGAGGTCACCATTATTATCCGATTTAAAAAAACGTTTGATTATATCACCGTTACACCCTAAGGAAGGTTGAGTTTGTACGCGAATACTGTTAAAAAATGGTATATCAAGGTTGTGGATCCTGTGGAGGTCACAATTTTAATTCGATTTTGATGAAACTTGAAATTCATGGTTATAACCCAAAGATCTTGGTTCCTTTCAATATTTGCGCATATCGGATCGTAACTTCCTGAATTATGGCCCCTGATTATACGCAAAATTGCCTTTTTTTTTAGCTTGTGGTCCCTCTGGAGGTCACAATTATTATCGGATTTAAAAAAACGTTTGATTATATTACCGTTACACGGTAAGGAAGGTTGAGTTCGAATTTCGGAAAAATCGGACCAAAATTGCCATACAAAATGGCCGCCGTTTTTACGCGAATACTGTTAAAAAATGGTATATCAAGGTTGTGGACCCTGTAAAGGTCACAATTTTAATTCGATTTTGATGAAACTTGAAATTCATGGTAATAACCCAAAGATCTTGGTTCTTTTCGATATTTGCGCATATCGGATCGTAACTACCTGAATTATGGCCCCTGGTTATATGCAAAATCCCCCTTTCTTTAGCTTGTGGTCCCTCTGGAGGTCACAATTATTATCCGATTTAAAAAAACGTTTGATTATATCACCGTTACACCATAAAGAAGCTTGATTTTGAATTTCGGGAAAATCGGACCAAAATTGACAGACAAAATGGACGCCGTTTGTACGCGAATACTGTTAAAAAGATGGTATATCATGGTTCTGGACCCTGTATAGGTCACAATTTTAATTCGATTTTGATGAGGAAGGTTGAGTTCTAATTTCGTGAAAATCGTACCAAAATTGCCGGACGAAACGGTCGCCGTTTGTACACGAATAGTGTTAAAATATGGTATATCATGGTTGTGGACTCTCTACAGGTCACAATTCTTATCCGATTTTGATGAAAAGTCACATTTCTAGGTTGTGTACCGTCACACCATAATCATTGTCGGCTTCGAATTTCATGAATATCAGACTGGAACTGACCAACTAAATGGCTGCTCCCAATACTGTATGAAATACAGGACTTAATGATGTAGGAAAAATCACTTTCGGTATTGCTTGTTCTCTATCCATCTCTCGAAAATGTGGGCGTATCCTGCCTGGCAGTGCCAGCCTATCTTTTTGAATAGTATATGACTCAAAGGAATTTGCTTATAGTGGACATATAATGATGAAAGTTCAGTGTTTGGGTGTAGTCCCTCCAAGGGGGTGCACATGTAACCACCAAAAGTCAAATTAAGATATATTTGTCTCAGGATGACTTGAGTATTTTAAAAAGTAAAAAACAACAAATAGAGTAAAAAATTTGTTGTTGGTAGATGCTTGATGACTAACATTTTATAAACCTGGTCTGAGAGGCCATATCTCTGCAATATTATATATAAAAATATAAAAGGCAATAGGGAGAAGGAATGCACATCAGTAAAATAGTAGTGTTAGGTATATTTAATATTGCAGAGATATGGCCTCTCAGACCAGGGCCCTAGCTGTTTCACGAAATTTTAACTTAAGATAAAATCCAATTTTAGTAGATACTTCAATTTTGATTGGCTAAGCACTAAAATCAATCTAATATTATCCAATCAAATTACTAAAATTGGGATCTTATCTTAGTTAAAATTTCGTGAAATAGGCCCCTGGTTTATAAAATGTTAGTCATCAAGCATCTACCAACAACAAATTTTTTACTCTATTTGTTGTTTTTTACTTTTTAAAATACTCAACACTACTATTTTATTGATGTGCATTCCTTCTCCCTATTGCCTTTTTCAATTGGGGTGGGGGTGGGGGAATTGTTGACAAGTCATATGCATTGGATCAGTTTATCAGAAGGTCTGTCATTAAGTCAAATGGCAAGGTTTCGATTCCCCACTTGCACATGACAAAGAGTAGGATCGTCTATCCAACCTATTGGGTTTTCTCTCGATTCCCCTGTTTCATCCCACAGCTAAAAGCCTCATATGTTTGTCCCGAAATAAATGACCTAGTTTGTGTCCCATTTTTCCTACTCTTTCTTTTTCAATTACATGTTTGATGTATTCTTATTCTTTAGGCAGAAATATTGGCACGTTGGGAAAAGGGTTCTGTTGTTCAAGTTCATAATCTACTGAGAACTAGATTAGAAGTGGCCAATTTTACGACAACTGCTGCTGGCAATAAGAGAACATCAATGGTATTAAAAGATGTAACCAGAGAGGATCTTTCTTATCAGTATCAACTATTATTGGAATTTGGAAAGTGTCTGAAGTATTCTGAACCAATAGATTTAATACCTGGTAAGTGATATAATTTTTGTATTCCCAAGAAAAAACTTAGCTTGCCAGGTAAGGTAACATACACCAGCACCAGTAGGACACTCTAAGAGACTACACAAAATTTATATGTTGATTTCATATAGATAGATGAACAAGCCTAGTTATTTTTCATAATAACTTTTTTTACATGGCCCTTGTAGAATCTTGTGTACATTCTACAGACAAAAATTGTCATCCCTCTGCTTTTCATTTATATGTCCTGTTCAGAGATTAATGAAACAAAGATGGCCATCGAATTTCAATAATCTCAGGAATTTATGTGGGTGGTTCACATTAATAAAACATAGAATCCTATCAAACTTCAACACTTCACATTTATACACTTATGAAGTGATTGCCTTGATCCCTTTGAAGAAGCTTGTGAAGGTTGTATGAAAAAAAAACGTATAGCATCTTTAGAGTACACTACCAAACTATCTTTACTTTTTAGATTTTTACTTCTGAAATACATGACAGATTTAAAAGAAAGTTGGTAGATGTTGTTGCTAGTTGAGTTGTGTTCGGTACAATAAATGAAAGAGAATAAAAGCCGAAAGATTTTAATCAGATTGCTATAAAGAGAAAAATTAATGTTTTTATTGTAGAAAAATGTGAGGCAGCACCTGAGTGTTCGATGACAGTAAGAAATGTATTGATAATTCTTGTTGTTCTACTTCTACTGGCTGTGATTTTTTTAATCATTTTTTCATACATATTACGAAGAAGTAAGTTCTTTTTATACTAAAAGACAGTAAAATAAGAAAATGTATGACAGATGTATATGTGTGTTGGGTGGCAGATGTTAAGTTATCTACATCTTCTATGTCATCTCTTGCTTGACAAATAATGTTTGTTCCAAACAGATATGTGCAAGAGATCTTGCCGTGTAAAATGATGCTTTTCATTGAAACTATCCTCCATAACTGGAAATTCAGTATTCATATGAAATTACTGCTATCATCAACATGCTAATACACTCCTCTGAGTGTTGACAGTTTTAAGGCTGCCGATTGTCATTTGCAGTGTTTTGAAAATATTGAAAGATGGACCTCTTAACGGAATATAATTCCCAAAAAATGAAATTTCATTCCATGCCAATTATGTAATCTTGTCAAATTAAGCTGTGAATTGTTTGCGAGATTGAAGATAGACAAACAATTAAAAAAAAAACAAGAAATAAATTACAAGTTCTTTTTGTTATCCTTGTTGATAGTGAATTATTTTGGGGGATAACTAAATTTCTATCAAAATATTAACTTTTTATTCTGTTTCTATGAAACATCTAAATTGATCTTTTTTGTTGATTTGGCTGATGTAGCTGATGAAATTGAGAGTTTTTCAAAATTTCTTGGAGGAACTCCCCTAACCAAATATTCTGCGTCCACCACTGTGTGTGTTCTGAACCTGCAGTTAGTTTTTATCAGTCAGTCAAGAAATTACCTTGGTCAAATTTATAAGGATCCTACCTAATGAAGATCACTTTCAGGTTTGGATTAACCTTGTAGGGGGACAGAAACAAGTCAATGATGCAGGGGAATGTTTATATCCCAAAGGCATAAGTTAATATCCAATTGACTTTAGATTTATACGCAGTGTTTAAGGTCTTGAAACGAAGAAGCGATATCTGATAATTACTGCCAGAGTAATGACCCTTGATAAATTTTGAAAAATCTTGTGAACACTCTCAAGACTAAAAGTTGATATCCGATTGACTTAATTTTGTCTGTCTGTCTGTCACACTTTTTGGGACACGATAACTCTTTCAGCTAGAATGTTCAAACTTGGTATAGTTCTTTATTGGGTCAATGCTTTGATGGGTTGTGGACCCTCGAGTGGTCACTATTTTTATCCGATTTTGATGAAACTTAATATTTATATTTATATCCCAAAGATCTGGGTTTCTTTCTTGAAACATTTTTGATTATGCCCCGTCATTGTACGAAATTGCGTTGTTAGCTTGTGGACCCTCCAGGTAGAGTGAATCCGAATGATAAAGTGAGAGGAATCCAAAACACTTAGACGGGATCATGTGGACGTTTATTGTCGTCGCCCCTGTCTGTCAGTCTGTCCGTCCACAATTGTATCTGAACACTCTACAGGTCCCAATTTTTATCCAATTTCAAGGAAACTTGAACTATAGGTTAATTATCCTAGGATCTTGGTTCCTTTCGATATTGGCATGTAGCTTCATGGATTATGGCCCCGGATTGTACAAAAAATCACGTTTTAGAGGTCACAATTTTTATCTGATTTGGTTTAAAATTGAAATGTATGTATATAACCCGCAGATCTTGGTTCCATTCCATGACTTTGAATTTCATGAAAATCAAACCATATATGGCTGCCCCTTGTGAGCAAATAGTGTAAACATCTAATATATGTAGAGGCCATACATTTGAACTGATTTTGATGAAACTTGACATGCAACTTCATAACCCAAAGATCTCAGTTCCTTTTAATATTCGAGCATATCGGATCGTAACTTCCTGAATTTGGCCTCTGATTCTATGAAAAACTGTGTTTATACGCCCACATTGAAATGTAGTGGTATATTGTCGTCGCGCCCGTCCAGCCGGCCGTCCGACGTCCACAATAGCTTGAGGACGTTCTAGAGGCTAAAGTTAATATCCGATTGACTTTAATATCCGAAGAAGCCTATTGTTTTTCAGCGATTTCCGATAATAACTACCAGATTTATGAGACGAAGAAGCCTATCGATTTTCAGCGATTTCTGATAATTACTGCCAAAGTTATGGCCCTTGATCACTTCAAAAAATCGTGTTGATGCTCTAAAGGCCAAAGTTAATATTCGATTGACTTCAAATGTATACACAGTGTTTGCAGTCATGAGAAAAAGACGTCTATAGATTTTCAGCGATTTCCAATCATTACTGCAACAGTTATGGCCCTTGATCACTTCAAAAAATCCTGTGGACCCTCTAGAGGCCAAAGTTAATATCCGATTGACTTTAGATTTACACACAGTGTTTAAGCCTTAAACTTTAAGGGCATGAGACAAAGAATCCTATTGATTTTCAGCGATTTCAAATGATTACTGCCAGAGTTATCTCCCTTGATAACTTCAAAAAATCTTGTGACGTTATAGAGGCCAAACTTATCATCCGATTGACTTCAGATTGATACACAAAGTGTAAGGTGTTGAAACGAACAAGTATTTTGATTTTCAATGAATTTTGATAACTGAGCAGCTAATTCCATGATATTAAATGTTTCATCTACTAATTGTTAGCGTGGGGCCAAACTTTATAAAAAGCAAACAAATTCTAATGATTTTCTGATAATTACGTAATGAGTTGTTACTCTTAATCAGACTTTAGTGTATTACAAATGTTTCATTACCGAAAAAAAAGTAAAAATATGCGACAACCCTTGTTGAATGCGCGGACGATTTAGCTGCTGTGAGCATATTTTTCGTTGCCTATCTTTTTAGCTTGTGGTTACTCTGGAGGTCACAATTATTATCTGATAAAAAAAAAAGTTTGAATATATCCCTGATAGAAAATAATAATTGAATTTCGTGAAAATCAGGTCAAAACTACCGGACAAAATGGATGCACAAGGTAAACATCTGTTAAATCAAGGTTGTGGACACTCTAGAGGTCACAATTTTGATACGATTTCGATGAACATGTTTATAACCCAAAGATATTGGTTCCTTTCTATATTTGCGCATATCGGATCGTAACTTCCTGAATTATGGCCCTTGATTGAACAAAAAATCACATTTTTAGCTTGTGATCAGATTTAAAAAAAACAAAAACGTTCAAATATATCACTGTTACACCATAATGACAGTTGAGTTTGTAGCTTGTGTACCCCCGAGTAGTCACAATTTTAATCAGATTTAAAAAAAAAAAAGTTTAAATATATCACCATAATGATGTTTGAGTTCGAATTTCATGGAAGTTGGAATGAAACTGCCCAACAAAATAGCTGCTCCATGTACATAAGTTGTGTAAAAGTATGTAATACCAAGGTTGTGAACCCCCTAGTAGTTACAATTTTTATCCGATTAAAAAAAAAACATTAAAGGGTCAATCCCGGTAACTTATTGGGGAATAAAACTGCTTAATTTTGTGTTAAAATCCCTTATATCCCATTATCTAAGGCCGACCAACTAACCCGATATTTGTGATATGCTTGTAAATAACTTAAACCTGACAGTCTTCATCTGGAAACAGAGACCGTTGTATTATACAGTATCTGGATAAAACCAGACTTTTTTTCTATAAAAATGATATGTAGGTGAAATTTACCTTTTGTTATCAAGTACAGTACATGGGTCATTCACTGTATAGACCTCTCAAGAAACGGGAATCGATTATTAGGTCACCCAATCAAAAAATTGACCCGAAATCTTAAAAGGGTTACGTGTCCGGATAAGCAGTGTTGACATTAACGTCAAAACGACTGAATATTTTGAGCTGAAACTTTGAGCCAAGGTAAATACACCATGTCTTTATATTTTGGTCCATAAATCTTGTAAATGCTCGGACTTTAATTTTTTAGACTCTGTTCTTGTCGGGATTGTCCCTTTAAAAGGAGCTAAATTGCTAATATTTGGGGCCTAGAAATTGACACAAATGGGTCGCAAGCCATATAATAATTTAACATGAATGTATATAAACGGATTTACATTCAATCGTTTCCGTTTTTACTCTTAATATCAAATCAGTTAGGTTTGGCGAAGTACACCAGAAGTCTCAATTGAATCACAATATATATAGATCTGGTTATTCCACAGTCTGCATAGTATTTATTGCGCATGCTCACTGTTTGAGATGTAATGTGGAGTATACCTAGCCTTGTTCTTAGGGTCCCCAGCTGAAAATGAGTCTGAAACGCCGTATGGTACACGATTCGTGTACCAATGGTAAAGAAATTATTTCGTCTTAAATATTGGATATCAGAAGCCCACCTTTTCCTGGTAAGATCACACCATCAATGTTGATTTAAATTGACAAATAATTTGTGTTTTCAACGTCAAAGACTTTCGATGATATTGAGTTAGAGACTTAGCTACTTTAAATATATCACCATTTCACCATAATGACATTTGAGTTCGAATTTCGTGAAAGATGGAATGAAACTGCCCAACAAAATGATCGCTCCATGTACATAAATAGTGTAAAAGTAAGTAATACCAAGGTTGTGGACCCTCTAGTGGTAACAATTTTTATCCTTTTTTATACGCCCACATTGAAATGTGGTCGTATATTGTCGTCGCCCCCGTCCGTCGGTTCGGCGTCCACAATTGCTTGTGGACGCTCTAGAGGCTAAAGTTAATATCCGATTGACTTTAAATTTATACACAGTGTTTAAGGTCATGAGACGAAGAAGCCTATTGTTTTTCAGCGATTTCCGATAATAAATACTAGAGTTATGGCCCTTGATCACTTCAATAAATCTTGTGGACGCTCTAGAGGCCAAAGTTAATATCCGATTGGCGTTAATTTTATATACAGTGTTTAAGGTCATGAGATGAAGACGTCTATTGATTTTCAGCGATTTCCAATAATTAGTGCCAGAGTTATGGCCCTTGATCACTTCAAAAAATCTTGTCGACGCTCTAAAGGCCAAAGTTAATATCCGATGGACTTTAAATATATACACAGTGTTTAAGGTCATAAGACGAAGAAGACTGTTGATTTTCAGAGATTTCCGATAATTAATGCCAGAGTTATGGCCCTTGATCACTTCAAAATATCTTGTGGACGCTCTAAAGGCCAAAGTTAATATCCGATTGGCTTTAAATTTATACACAGTGTTTAATGTCATAAGACGAAGAAGCCTATCGATTTTCAACGATTCCTGATAATTACTGCCAGAGTTGATCACATCAAAAAATCTTGTGGACGCTCTAGAGGCCAAAGTTAATATCCGATTGACTTTAAATACACACACACTGTTTAAGGTCATGAGACGAAGAAGCCTATTGATTTTCAGCGATTTCAAATAATTACATCCAGAGTTGTCTCCCTTGATCATTTTAAAAAACCTTGTGACACTATAGAGGCCAAACTTATCATCCGATTGATTGACTTCAGATTGATACACAGAGTTTAAGGTGTTGAAACGAACAAGTATTTTGATTTTCAATGAATTTTGATAACTGAACAGCTAAATCCATGATATTAAATGTTTCCTATACTAATTGTTAGCTTGGGGCAAAACTTTTATAAAAAGCAAACAAATTCTAATGATTTTCAGATAATTACATAATCAGATTTTAGTGTATTACAAATGTTTCATTACCAAAAAAAGTAAAAATATGCGACAACCCTTGTTGACTGCTCGGACGATTTAGCTGCTGTGGGCGTATGTTTCGTTGCCTGGCAACCTATCTTTGATGAAACTTTAAGTATATATTTGTTTCCAAAAGATATGGGTTCCTTTTGATACTTCTGTGTATCAGACAGTGACTTCCTGGATTATGGCCTCTGATAGAACATAAAATCTTTTCTTTTTTTTTGTTGTTCTCTGTCCATCTCTTTAAATATGTGTCGTATCTTGCATAGCAAAAGCTTTTTAAAGACAAACTCTCACTTTTAGTAGGCTATATGAGAAATCTTTAGCCGAAAGTCGATCAAGTTATCAATCGTAGGAATTCAGAAGCTTTCGTGCGATTTGAGGGTGGTATCAGGGCTTGGGTGATTGAGTGGTGTTACTTTTTATATTGAAGGATTCATTGATGACGCTGCAAATACAGAAAGAAATCGATATGCCAGCAATAACGATATAGCACTTTCATCAAGACAAGTGACACCATTAGTTCCAGAGCCACTATTCGATTCAGAAAACGGAAATTCTTCTAGTACTAGTACTAGAAATGGTACAATCAGGGCAAATGGTAAGGATGAAAGTAAACCCTATAAGATGGAGTGGTAAGGAAGCCTCCCACATGCATATGATTTTAGATTTTGCTTATTAGTCATAATAATACCTAATATAATCTAGTATAATGAGGACGGGCATTCAACTGTACTAAGGTAGAGAGTCACCAATCGATGTTCACATACCGGTAATCACATTGCCAAAAATTTCATAGGTTTTAGAATGAATATCTAATTTTTAGAAAGTAAAGTCTGTTTAGCTTAATTTAGACCAATTCAATTACATAAATTGATATTATGGTGGGTAGGGGGTGAACATTTGGCCAGCAACCAGGCCAATTGGGTACTACCGGTAATTCAAGTTGTGTTACACTATAAACCTCAGAAGCCTCGTTCGGCATTTCTGTCCAAATAAGGTAAAAAAAAAATGCCTCGTTGTCTGCAGTTCCAAAATGAGGTTTTTCAAATTGCTCTGTTTTTGGAAAGAGGTATTTGTTCAGAATTAGGCTTGGTAAAATGCCTCGTTTACTAAACGTGGTTTTTTCAAGATAGTTATTAGCGGTATTTGCTATCAGGGAATTTGTAAAAATTAAAATTTATGTTATTTAATACGAAAACAATACCAGTCCAAACTATGATATTATAATCAGAGAAATAGACAAGGCTATGCTGACAATGCTGTAAATGTTAATATTTAATTTATCACAGTGTCTGTTATATATTTTGATAAAATATTTATTTATTTATAAAGATCTGTACGTAATGGTGGTAGTCATGTCTCAATATTCAAAGCTGATGTTTTAACATACATAAGTCTTTGCTGATGATTTTGATAATCCAAACAATTTGAACTATCTCCAACATTAATGTTTACATCCTACTATTATATATTTGTTTTAGAAACTGTTGAATAATCCAAATCATCCAACTATGAATCATCAAGCTAATATTTCTAGAAAGTAAGATAAAAATCAGTTCTGAAGGATTAATTACATAATTCAAATGATACCATTTTGAGAACAAAATCATTGAAGAGAGAGAATTCCTGACATATTTCAGAAAACAAGTAATCAGAGTTTAGAATAGTACTGTAGTTTGTTTTAGTCTGGACATCAGTGGGTCTACTGAGACTTGAAAATAATTATGTGATGAAAGAAAGTTTTTTGCTGTTATTTAACAAGTTTTATTTGTTACAAATGAGTAATATATGTGCTTTAATTGTACATAGTCTTAGTTAAATTTCATTATTATTTATGGAATTGTTATCTGGTATTCTGGTTGTTGATACAGCTTTGCTTATTATTATTTGATTTATATTAATTCAGTACAATGTAAGTAATGCTCTCAAATATTGTTTCAAAGAAGAAAAGCTAAGTTATTGTGAGAACTTCTAATGTCATGATTTAATTTGTTAGGGTATCACAGATTCGCTCAGTTTATTGCAAATATAGAAGACCGTATACTTGAATCTTCCTTTAAAATTGTCCTGCTAATGATTAGAAATCGATGACGAGGTTACTTTGGGATTATCAAGGGCGCTGTGAATGCATACTTATTTTGTAGCAACCAATACCACTTATCAAATGTGATAAATGTATATACCATTTTTACGCAGTAATTAAATCAATAAATTACAATCATTTGATATTTTATATTTAGAGGTATTTCAAATTTTATCATTATTTGCATAAGGAAGTTTTGTCATTTCATTTTTTATATTAATAATCACTGAAAATAAATTAAGCCAAGCATTATTTTAATTGTCCCCCGCCTTTCGAAGAAAGTTGGGGGACTATTAAAATGGGTTCGTCCGTTTGTCTGTCCGTCTGTCTGTCCGTCTGTCCGTCCATCCGTCTGTCTGTCCGTCTGTCTGTCCGTCACACTTTTTGGGACACAATAACTCTCTTCCTAATTGAGCTAGAATGTTCAAACTTGGTGTATGTGTTTATTAGGTCAATGCCTTGATGGAGTTCGAAGATGAGCATTTTCCGCTTAGGGTAAGCAGAGATAAGCAATTTGATTGGTTGATGCTTTGGGACACGATAACTTTAGTTCTAATTAAGTGAGATTGATGAAACTTGGTGTATAGTTTCATTATAGTAATACCTTGACTAAGTTCGATAATGAGCATTTTCTGCTCAGGGTAAGCAGAGCTATACGCAATTTGATTGGTCGAGAATTTGGAACACAATAACTCTCCTTCTAATTAAGTTAAAATGTTCAGACTTGGTGTATATGCTTATTAGGTCAATGCCTTGATGGAGTTCGAAGATGAGCATTTTCCGCTTAGGGTAGGCAGAGATAAGCAATTTGATTGGTTGATGCTTTGAGACACAATAACTTTAGTTCTAATTAAGTGAGAGTGATGAAACTTGGTGTATAGTTTCATTACAGTAATACCTTGACTATGATCGATAATGAGCATTTTCTGCTCAGGGTAAGCAGAGCGATAAGCAATTTGATTTGCCGAGACTTTGGAACACAAAATGTTCAAAATTGGTGTGTATGCTTATTAGGTCAATGCCTTGATGGAGTTCGAAGATGAGCATTTTCTTCTTACGGTAGGCAGAGATAAGCAATTTTTGGATGACACTTACGTTTGAAAAAAATAAATGTGCGATTAATTAATATGTGTCATCTATTTATTTTGGGATTTCGGCGGGGGACATCAGCCTCACTGTTGGCTTGTTATGCTAGTCATACATCTTCATATATAATGATTGTTGAATATTTCCAAACATTTTGTTGTTCTCTTTGAATTTAAAAGGACAAGGTCTCTTTTATGTGTAGTAAAACATAGCAACACAGCACACTCCTCTACAACGAAGATGCAATTTACTTTTTAGTAAAGCTTCAATAGCTATAAATGTAATTATATTTGATTAATATTTTCAAAAAAAATGTTACTCTCACTTAATTACCGGTATTGATAAATCCAAGGACTGACCTACTTTGCTTATTTCCTTAACAAATATCTATGCGTAAATTGAGTTAAAATGTCTTTTATGTCTAAATTTTTTAATTTTAGACTAGCATTGATCATCATAACTAACATTGGTACGATAGTAAACAATGTCTCGATTATCCATTTTTATCCTAAATTATCCATCACCAAATGCATTCAAATCTGCAGACTAAAGATGGCATCGAGAGTTGATTATGGTCTTGATAAGTTGATTAATGTCTATTATTTAGATAACATTTAATGCCTAAAGTAAAACCTGAAATAGGCAGATTTAGCTCTTGCATAATGTATGTTTAAATAAGCATTTTAGTTTTACATAAATCAAAGAGTTCCTGTCCTTTTTTATTAATTCATTTTATTTACTGCCAGTTAATTTAATTTATGTTAAGTGTTATTTTGTGAAAAAGTTATATTATGCAACAACTATCACAACATGTTATCACATTTATATTTTCCTTGTACCTGGATAGAATAATATTTGATTTTTTGGTTGATATAGTTTTCATCTATAAGGCAGTTAGAAATGGAAAGTGCATAAATATTAAAAAATTACAGTTGCATGGATATTTTAACTTTTCATTTATTTGTTTGAAATATCTGATCCGTCCAAAATATCTGGGACTGAATCTGATTAACCTCAGATGGAAATTACTTTTCATTTTATTTTTGATGTTGCACCACTGTATTGACATCTGGCATAGTTTCTCTGAAGCTGGTGTGCAGATCACTAATATTCATACAAATTTTTAGACCATTCGTATTTACATGAATTTATGGACAATTTAAATTCACATGAATTTGTGGATCATTTAAATTCACATGAATTTGTGGATCATTCAAATTGTATTGTACTTTCTGGTGGTGACTGTATGTAAGAGTTTTAAAACCAGCTGGTAAATATATATATATAACAGTGCTTCATTGACTGTGATAGAAACTATGTTAATGTAGGATAACAAAAACATAGAAAAATGAAATTATTACATAATTTTAATGGTGAGACCGATATTAGCATCAATCTGCGTATTTAGTTTATAAGATTGTCAGATGAATACCTGTGTATTGTCATTTACACTGTCCTTTATCCTTTATTCAAGTGTTTAACTACATTCTTGTTCAGTCAATGTTTCTGCTCATACTGTACATTTATTTTTGTCCCCGCCTTTTGAAGAAAGCAGGGGATATTAAAATGGGTTCGTCCGTCTGTCTGTCTGTCCATCTTTCCTTCTAATTGAGCTAGAATGTTCAAAATTGGTCTAGGTGTTTATTAGATTGATACCTTGATAAAGTTCGAAGATGAGTATTTTCTGCTTAGGGTAAGCAGAGGTAAGCAATTTGATTGATTGATGCTTTGGGACACAATAACTTTAGTTCTGATTAAATGAGAGTGATCAAACTTGGTGTATAGTTTCATTACATCAATACCTTGACAAAGTTTGATAATGAACATTTTCTGCTGAGGATAAGCAGAGCGATAAGCAATTTGATTGGTTGAAACTTTGGTACAGATCATTTGGTTATAGTTAAGTGAGAGCTATATGAAACTCTTGAGTATAGATTCATTAAATATATAATTACCTAGACTAAGTTTGATGAGTATTTTTGGCTTAGGCTAAGTAGCAATAAGGAATTTGATTGGCCAAGACTTTCATACAAAACAACTCAGCCTTTACTTGAGGTAGAATTTAAAACTTGTTGTAGATGTTCATTATGTGAATGTCTTGACTGACTTCAATGATTAACCTTTTCTGCTAAAGCTAAGCAGAGCAAAACAATTTTTTTGACTTTAATTCTATCTGATAGAGAGTGATGAAACTTAGTGTATAGTTGATAATCAGTTTGAATGCTATCTGATAGAGAGTGATGAAACTTAGTGTATATTTGATAATCAGTTTGAATGCTCGATCATTTTGAAAAAGATAAACATGCCATTGATTAATATGTGTCGTCTATTTATTTGGGGATTTCGACGGAGGACATCAGTCTCACTATTGGCTTGTTTTATTTATATTTGTATTATTACATTATAATAATCAACTGTTGCTCATACTCGGTGCATTATTTTTTTTATCATATATACATGATACATGCTTTTTTTCTATATTTTTATAAACAACCATTAAGTATTAATTTTTTGCAAAAAAGTTTTTATCTTACTTAAGGATCAAAATATCTAGTAAATAAATATGCTTTATTGTGATCTGTTGTCTTTGTCCATGTGATAGGGTAACCACAATCAGGCATTGCATATCTAGTTATCAAGTGCATCCCAGGGGAAAGCAGGGTCTTAATTATAATTTACATTTAAAATGACAATTTATACACTTACTTACACTATAAATAGTTTTGCATCAAGGTGCAGTTATTAACGTAAATTTACCTTGATGAAACAAACACTGTATGGACATACTGTACCGCTACCAGTCTCCCTTGGGAAATGAGCTGTGGTTGGAATAAAGATGCATAATCTACAAATATAATGCTCAGTTTGCTATATTTGGGTCCAAATCTTGTAGGTTGAGTTTCCTGTCACACTTCTTGGGTTTTCATCATATGTTATTTCCAAAATGACCTAGTGTTTGTCTCTATGGTAAACTATATTGTTAAGCATAGTTCCTGGTATCATCCCTTCAATATGGTACTGGGACAATCCATATTATCTTGATCTTTATGGATTATTAAGGACAATCTCCAAATTACATATTAGCTGGGAATTATGAAAATTTCCCTTGTACAGACCCCCTACCCCACCCTCTGCACATATGAATGTGAATCGATTCAACAGAAATACATTCGTTTTATTATGTATGGTTCAGTTTATTAATTACATTGAGACACTTTTTGGGAACAACTGTTTAGTGCATAAAAACGTATAATACCGACATCAATTTTCAATTGCTCAAAATTATAACAGTTTTAAACATGAATCAGTCATGGCTCATTTATGATATCTTTAATATGAACTGATAACAATAAAATGTTATCAATATGATATACCAGGTTTTTTATCTGTATTGACTTGTGTATTCTGCTGCGGACAAAGTCAAGAGACAGACGGGGAAATCGCCAATTCGCTTTATCTATTAATTTATCTTCATAATATTTTGCAATAAAGAATATTATCCACCAACTGAAACAATTTTAATTTTCACCTCTGAAAACATAATTTGTTGCGATTAATATGTGAATTTGGATAATATTTTTTGGCAAAATGAACAATTCTTGGATTATCTGCCTGGGTTTTATCAATTTGTTGACTTTGTGTACAGCTCAGTTATATAGTTCTTGTAATGATGTATACAATACAGAGGGTGCCACAACACCAGATGGGGAGTATGTTATATCTGTGGGTATTGATAAAGCTGTTAGTTTCTACTGTTACGGTAAGAATATTAATTAGTTTACATATTTCACAAATGTCTCAAATCTTCTTGATTATGTCGCTAATTACTTAAGGGGCCTATGTAGACGAAAGATATATTTGTCACTGACATCCCAAGTTGTCGTTGGTGGCAATCTGACTGGTAAAACAAGCATTCAAAGTATTTTGGGTTTGAGCAAAGTATAGTTAAAATATATTGTCTACTCTTTCATGCCATTGCAGAATAAAAAAAACTTTAGGAATTGTCAATCATTAAAGATCTGCATTGATAGAAGTTGATTATTCTCAATAGACCATAACAAAATATTTGAGAGGCCATATATGAGCCATCCAAATAGCGATGGTACTTGTAAATGCTATACATGTTCAGTGTGAATTTCAAGCACAACTTTTTCTGTCATTTCTCTATTGAACAAAGTTTTTTAAAAAATGAAATGGGGTTTAACATCCTACTGTTCTTCTCATAAACTGGGCTAATGAAGACAGAATGGTTTTTTTATGTTTGGATGTGTTAAATTAGCCACCACAATAAAATCATACAAACATTTGACTTTTGAGATATATGGCTTGTGGTGCTTTATTCATCAAGAAAGAAATGTTTTAAGAGTTTCCATCCATACATTTATTCATTTAGTCTATTCTATGCATGTGTAATTTTGAAGTAAGTTATTTAAATTCAATTCATTTGCCTTCAAATTTCGTCTGGTGAATTTTGACAGAATGTTATACCTACAAGTTTGGATAACCTTGCTCGACAAAGATAACATCCCCCATCCACTACACATGTGTGTGTATTTGTATATCTGATAGTGGAAATGATAATGTTTCTGGTGTTATACCCCATATAGATATACCGGTAGATTATAAAACTATATGTCTTATTAATAAATAGTTCTCTGATTAGTAAATTAATAGATATTATTTATTCTGATGAGTTAAAGATAGGGCAAACAAGTACAATTTATGACTATTTGAATTCCTTATCCTGTACTTTTAATTTATGCATGTGATCGAGGTTTTGTACATGTTTTAAAACAAACAGTATGCTAGAGCATGCTTATTTTATGTTGTCTTTTAATAGGGAACTTATCACAAAATACAAGATGTTTTTACAAATAAAAGTCAATTTTAAAATGTGCTTTAAAAGTTTATCTTTCATTTTTACACTTTTTTCCAAATTTGTGGATGGATATTGTATTTTGGGAACCCATAAGACACACTTTCCCCTCAATATTATTGTGTTCTGAACAAAAGTGTTTAATAGCTGAGGCTCCAGCCTCCTCGTGAAAAAAAATCAAAGAAGTTGAAAAAATAAAATGGGACAAAAATACTAAAACCCATGAGAAAAATGAAAATGTACCCTAGTTAGGGAGGGCCCTAAAGGCTGACAAAAGAGCCCCTCGTCTGACAAAGGGTCCCTCTCTCCAAGGGAAAGGGCCCCCGAGTCGATTGTTTTTTATACATTGTTACTGTCGAATCCACTACTGAAGGAGAATGCAGTTATTGCACTGGCATGAAAATCATCAATCAAGACACCCCCCCCCCCCACTGCCGTGAAAGAGGGCCCTCATAATATTATAGTCTCCACCATGATAAACCTTAAAACTCCCCTGGTTCTGAAAAACAAAAAGAAACCACAACCACTTTTAAGCAGGCAAAAGAAAAATACAAAAACATTTCATCTAATTTGAAATGGGTGTTTTGGCTGCATATGGACTCAGTCTGGACTGAAAGTGAAAAAACATTCAAATGTAAAATTGGAAGATTATGTTCATGATTTATTTTGCCAAAAAAATAAATATTTTAGTTGTGTTTCTTTTTCCATACAGGAATTAAAACAGGGAGACCTCAAACCTATGTCACATTAAAAGCTGGAAGACTGAACAATTATGCAATGTATTACCAGTATGTAGGTATGTATGTCATTTGGTTTGTATATCATTGCTTCAGGATACACAAATTATAACATTAGAATGTGCATCCTCCAATACACAGTAAATTTAATCATCTTAATAATGAACCATTTCATTCATTAACTAAAACCAATATTTGTGGTTAGAGAGGGATGATTTGATTGGTCTATGCTTTGGATCAATATATAACTTTGATTCTAATTCAGCGAGAGCTATAATTGGTGTAAAGTTGATATAACTTTGATTCTAATTCAGTGAGAGCTATAACTGGTGTAAAGTGTCATTTACATTAATGAGCTTTCTGTCTATGTTGTGTTGTTTCAGCTGCATTGTGCTTAATATGGACTTCAAAATGTATGGTTTTGTTTATTATATACCAAACAGTCATCATGGGTTAATCGAATGCGAGCCAGATGATATAATGATAAATATATTATATTTTGTAGGTAATGCAAAAGATTGTGGTGATTCCCTACCTAAACAGAATTACACAGCTTGGGGTAGGACAGAGTTTACTAGGCTTCGAATTGACCCAACCACATTCACTGTAGATTTATCAGACTACAGATTTACTCGTCAATTTGGTCCAAATAGAGTATGGTCAGTATATAAACTCATTTGTATTATCTTTAAGACAAGTGTTAACAAACTACTATGATAAATGCCACAGGGGTACACTAGTTCCCAAATTATGATAGGTTATCACAAAATAGGTGTTTTATGTAATAAAATCTATCTATCTATATATATCATTATCTCTTTCAATACACAGTAAAAAGCTGAAATAGTTTTTAAATGTCAACAAGTAAAAGAGAGAGAGAGTGAGAGAGAGAGAGAGAGAGAGATTAGGCTGTCAACCCCACTTCGTGTAACATTCAAGTGTAGGATTGAAACCACACCACTTCACTCACTGACTGACCTTATGATCTAAAGTGAATGCATTAGCTATATCATTTGGCCATCCGACCACCCAGTAATGCTGTAGACAATGAGTTTGTGGCTAAAATGGCACACACTTTAGTCAATGTAATACATGTCTTGTAATGAAATACAGGAATTAGCTTCTTGCAGGGGAAATACATGAGCTGATGTTAATAAAATGTTAGTCTGTAAGCAGGAATAATCAAAGATGATGTAAAGGATATAAAAAATTCCTTTGATTACTGTTCATTTTTTTCAATACAGTTTTGGATGTGCAGGTGATAAATTCTCCGCCATGCCAAAATGTCCACCAAAGGGAAGATTTAAAATGAGTTTCGGTGGAACACCATTCGCTGTAAGCAAGTCCATACAGTGGACATGGGGTGGAAAATTTGTTGATGGATCTTCAAACGGTCAACCAAATATACAAAATACATGTAAGATTATTTTTTAGTTCTTAAGGAAGCAATCTCAAATATATCTCAGTAAATGAAACTGGTTAATTATGCATGGAAGACTCTTTGAAACTTTTGTCTTTGTCTCCTACGAATATCTGAGGCTTTGCAATACTTTAAAGTTTCTGTCTCCATGTGTGTTGAAAAGTTCGATGAAATGTCGATTACCAGTATTTGCTTTACTGGTTCAGGGTATATTTGATATCAGGGACATTTTCAGTTTCGGTTCATGGAGTCCAGAATTAGGTCATTAAAAGTGGTTGTAGCTTCAAGAAATAAGGTCAATATACTTCCATTCCCTTTAATGGTCCTCAACTAGAAATATTTCATATGTTATGTTACATATCTGTTCTAAATAATTTTTATGATTAGTACAAAGAATTAGTTGAAATAGAAGAACAAAGTTATAATGGTAAATTATCATCGTCTATTCACTTATAAACAATGTTGGCAGTTTCTTTTGAATTCTGCAATTGTTCTCTAATCCCATAGCTTAATCATATAAATATTAAAGTATTAAGATATTGTAATATTTATATTTATTCCATATTTGAGGTTTTGTTACAACATTGTAACTTATGTTTATTACAGCAGTATATATTGTACGTTTTTATATGAGGTGTAACATTCATAATAAAACCACTTTATGGATTTACTACTTCTTGGTTTATTACATGCAACATTTCAATACTCTTACAGGTATCTTTATCAAGCAATGATCAATAATGAATAACAACTCTACATTTATAGTACATCCATGAGTAATTAATTAATGTTATGTTTTGATTGTTAAATTGTTTTTACTCGTGGATGTACTATATAAATGTAGAGTTGTTATTCATTATTGATCATTGCTTGATAAAGATACCTGTAAGAGTATTGAAATGTTGCATGTAATAAACCAAGAAGTAGTAAATCCATAAAGTGGTGTTATTATGAATTTTATACCTCTACTTCTAAATGTCATTCAAGGAACTTAGGTGTAACATGTATTTGATGTAGCATATATTTGATGTTTTCATATAACAGTGTAATTTAAATTTCTTATAGTAACATGTATTGGATGTTTTGATATAATAGTAATCTGTAATGTATTTGTTAAATATTGGACATTTTGGTATAAAGTGTAATTTATGTCTCTTACAGCTAATATTGAGTGTAATTTATATTTATTGTAGCATATATTGGATGTTTTCAAGACCATGCTGATAGATTATTACCAGTTAAATATTTTAAGGATAGTGGTATGACTGTTAAAAAGTGTATACAACATTGTGAAACTAATGGCTTTAGATATGCTGGAGTTGAGGTATGTTCATTCATCGGTATGGTGTAAAAGTATTTACTGGTAATAAGGTTGTGGACAATCTAAAGGTCACAATTTTCATACAATTTTGATGAAACTTGAAATGCATGTTTTTAACCTACAGATCTTGGTTCCTGAATAATGGCCCCTAATTGTATGAAAAATTGCTTTTTTTTGCTTGTTCTTTATAAATCTTTTACAAAATGTGGGCGTATCTTGTCTACCAACCATTGGTTATCCAAATTTGAAGCATAAAATCACTTATATCTCAACATTAGCTGTCTTTGTAAAGCAAAAAGATGTTACTTTTTTATGCCCACATTTTCATGTCGAAGTATATTGTCATTGCCCCTGTCCGTCCGTCCGTTCACCATTGTTTGTGAACAGTCTACAGGTTATTATTTTTATCTGATTTCAATGAAACTTAAAATATAGGTTTACCACCCTATGATCTCCGTTCCTTTCGATATTGGCATGTATCGGACTGTAACTTCATGGATTATGGCCCCTGACTGTACGAAAAACCATGTTTTGAACTAATTTTGATGAAATTTGAAATGCATGTTTATAACCCAAAAATCTTTTTTCCTTTCAATATTTGTGCATATCGGATCCTAATTTCCTGAATTATGGCCCCTGATTGTACAAAAAATTGCTTTTTTTTAGTTTGTGGTTCCTCTTGAGGTCACAATTATTATCTGATTAAAAAAAACGTCAATAGTGTAAAAATATGGTATATCAAGGTTGTGGACACTGTAAAGGTCACAATTTTAATTTGAAATTTCAAATCTTTTCATAGCTGATTATGGATATTTGCAGAGTATGGCTTCCTTATGGCAGTTGGGATGGCCTTGTGTTCCTGAGTGTTGCTCTTCAAACTCTAGCTGTCTGGTTATCTCTGGCTTGTTGTCGGGATATCGATCCTTGGTGTGAGCAATATGTGGTTTTGAGATAGGGAGTTTTTCTCCACTGTGTGGGTTTACTCCGGGTACTCTGGTTTCCTCCCGTGGGAAAGACACTTGTGTGAGCGCTAAGTATAAGAAAATAAAACAACTTGTCTGCAATAATACCCTCGATGGGAGCAGATGTTAAACACTAATAGAAAAAGAACTATCAAGCTTGTCTGTGATATCACTCAAGGGGGAAGTGGATTTTAAGTCTTACGTAAGAAAGCTTTTATGACCATTTTGACATGACAGGAAAGATTCTTCACTCCCAAAATAAAGTGCAATTGTGTGTTGACACAGCCAGTGCAGATAAAATGCAACAAATAGCTAAGATTGACAGAATTTTATATTCCTGGAAAAATCATAGTGTGTGATGTAAGCTTAACTATGTGTTCCCATTTTCTTATGATATATATCAGAGCATTATTTTATAGAGTATCTGAACTACTAGTAATTCTCTATTTTCTCTATTTTCTTAGTACGGATATGAATGTATGTGTGGTAACAGTCATAATAAATATCCTATAACTAAAGAAGCTGCTTGTAATAAGAAATGTTCGAAAGATCCCAGTCATAGATGTGGTGGAGATTGGAAAATCTCAGTTTATTCTACTAGTAAGATTCATAATTATTATATCCATCTAACTAGACGAAACCATTTGATTTTCCCAAAAGCTGTGTTTTTCAACATCCAATATTAAAGAGCACATAAAATGAGTAAACTAAATTCATTGAGCTTATAGACATTGGTTACTATATGCATTTTACGGCAGTTTAACATCGATCTGATGAAAATTAATTCAGATATCGTCACCCAAAGTCGCAAATATAGGCCTCCCGTAAAAACGACTTGGCCAATTATTGAAAACACTCTTAATCCCCTCAGACGCCAGTGACGTCACAGTGACCGAATGCATATTCGGGATGTTTATTCCTTAATTACCTGTATACACTCGGCGTGTGTATTCGTTAACGCCTGACTGATTCCTTAATCCCCCTAATTAAATAACAATTGACTACGGAATAATTTGTTTTGTACTTTATAATCTGTTTTATAAAGACAGTTGTTGTAGCCATATTCCCCATGTGTTTTTTTTTTATCAGAATAAGCCGACCGTAAGCAAACAATAATTGGCTTCTGATTGAAACAAGATTGGTGTGAAATTGTTATAGCCGGCGCTACGGACATCTTTTAAGCCGATAGAAATAATCAATTGTCGGCTTTTAAGAAACGAAATGGTTTCAAATAATAATCATATAAACTTAGATCACCAACATTTGTATTATTATTTATTGATCATTTTGTCATACACCGAGCGAAATGGAGGCAGAATATTTGGAGTTATCATGTAGCAGTAGTTCTTTTAGCTTGGGCAGTGTATCGGATACAGATACGTCGCGAGAAATGATTAATATAGCGCCATATATGTTTTGAGCCGTATTTATCTGACTGTCGTAGTTCCGTAGAGGATAGCGATGTAGAGAATACGGGATCTAACAATGACAATCATCCGATTGTTGCGAGACTAGATTCTCTGGAATGGTACGTACCGGAATATATAATATTTTACACACTTATTTTTGTGTTCTAATTTATTGACTGAACGACAGTTTTAAAATTTAACTAATTCATAATATCTATTAAATTATAGAAAATCGCACGAGAAGCTCGATTTCTCGATTGAAGGGTGTGAGTGATCAAACAACAATTTTTTGATTGGTTAGAAGTATCTAACCGCGGGAAAATTTACAGTTACTATTGTACATTTAATCATATGGAAGAAATAGCTATAGTACTCGTTGACTATTTTGTTATTTGATATCAGATCGAATCACCGATGTTTTTATAATAAAGTTAATGTTAATCGTATTGTTTGTATGATCGTATGATCATTGTTTTGTTTTTAATGAAGTATTCTTGTATTGTTTGTTAATTGGCGTTATGATTTTAGCAATTTGATTGTTTGATTAGTGTTTATTGTCAGTGTCAGAAAATGCCGAAGTTAAAATCAGAAAATGCCGTGGTATTTCTTAATAACACAATTTGTAGTCCTTCACTTAACAGTCATGTAACTTGCAAACGTTTTTATTCATCCGTCGATGATAGACAATGATCACGTGACAACCATAACTGAAATGGCTATAAAATAAAGTTCTGTACGACTATGACAATATGTACGTAACTAACGTACGAAAATTAAATGGTAATAGGTAGGGTGAGTCTGTCGTTCAGATTGCCTGTCAATAGTGTAATAAAAAAAAAATCGATTTAGAACTGCTTTATTGGCATAATGCCAACCGATATGTCACGTATCATTGGAATTCTCCAATGGAGATTCTGTCGGGGAAAACATCCACTGTTTCTCTCCCCGTGTATTCGATGTTCAATCAGGGAATTATATCCAATGACGATTTAAATTTACCTAACAACTGGTCAGTGAATCCATCAATGTATTATCCAGTTATTATTTTAATATCTACCGGTACCTGAAATTCACACGGACAGAGCGTGGAAGACGTGCAATTCTGAAACCATGCCGAGACTGTCTTCAATGACCACGTGGCTTATTTTAATGTACCTTTTATGAATAATCAACAAGCTTGTTTTGAATATTTTACCGGATTATAGAAAGAATATCCATATCCCGACTTGACTGGCATTCATCGTAGGAATGGAACCCGGGAAAAGTTTTATTCTCTGTTTGCGTATTTCGAAAACTTCAATTAAGTTAGGTCGCAGCCCATAGCAATCGTTCGCAAAATGTTCACTGCATATCACTGTTGTGACTGTAGGTTGCCAATCAGGATTTGAATTGTTTACAAACGCAATCCACCTTTTCCGTAAGATTTCATCCTTGAGAAATTTATGAAACGCCGGCACATTATTCCCCTTTTCCTTGCTGGAATTTCCACAACTCTCAATAACACAACGATAATACGGCATCTTGAAATACACTCCGAAATATTCTAGTCACAAATATATAATCTATTACAACTCAAGACGAGAAAGGTCCGCTTTTGTGTGTGTGTGTGTGTGTGTGAGTTAGTTTTATTTAACGTCCGCTTCCACCGAGGTGATATCGCAGACAAGTCCGATTTTGTTCTTGGTGTTTAACGTCCGCTTCCACCGAAGGTGATATCGCAGACAAGTCTTATTTTTTCCATTTTCATTATCTTAGCGCACGCGCAGGGGTCTTTGTTGTGGGAGGAAACCGGAGTGCCCGGAGGAAACCCACGAGGTTGAGAAGGAGCCCCTATCTCCATGCCACATACGCTCACACCAGGGCTCGAAACCACAGCCGCAAGCCAGAGGTGACCGGCCAGCTAGAGGTCGAAGCGCGGCACTCTAGACCACTAGGCCATCCCAACCCCCCTATAAAATGAAAGTCCGATTTTGAAAATGCTTTGACTATTATAGTATAGTGATATGTAGCTTACGTGTAAAATTACGAGTTAATGATTACGCCAGTCAAATGTTAATTGGACCGCGAAATACACACGTGTTAACTGGCGGTGTGTATACAGTGATATATCGTACAGATAGTGCTATATTGTATAGATAATGTGTATAGATTATGTGTAGTGCCTGTGACGTCACCAGCCAATCAACCGGATAAAGGTTGTAATTGAAAATTTGAAAACCGTTTTTGGCTGTCTGATGTTTAAACGTTAATATCTCAATTAATTTTAATCAGATTGGGGTGAACTTGACATAAAATGCATATATTAACCAATGTCTATAGGCTCAATGAATCTAGTTTTCTCATTTTTATACGATTGCATCATGCCAGCGAGAATCAGTGTGTTTTCTCATTGTGTTTGATTTATTAAGTATCAATGACACATACACTTACAATACAAATCTAAATTTTGATTGTTTCTACTTATGGGATTATTTTGTCAATGGATGTTGTAAACATATCATTTATTACAATAAAAGAGACGTGCACTTACAAGAACCCTTGACAATTAGAATTGATAAAAGAGTAGGATGTAGTGAAAATGTCCATGTAAACTTGCCCTCGTAGTACACTGTATGGCGTATGCCCGTCTTCCATTATCCCAGTTGGTGCAGAACAGTAGGATGTTAAACCCCATTTCATTTCATACTACAAACACATTTGACTTCAACATGTCATTAGTTATTAAAGGAGTGGCCATATGATTAAATGGCACAAAAAAACCCTGTAGGCTACTATATAATATGTAGTATGACTGTTAGCTACTATCAAATTAGATGCCATTTATATTGTTTATTTCAAAATCAATTTTGGAACAGTGCATAATAGAAATAAAGTGCTGGATGAGTCAAAACTTTCTCAAACTTAATGACGATAAGACCGAATATTTGCTCATTAGATCGAACAAAAATTTAGAGAAATTAAATAACAACCTTAGTATTAAAGTTGGTGATAGTGTCATCAGTCCCTCTAGATCGGCTCGAAATATTGGGGTAATCTTTGATTCTCACCTGTCAGTGGAGAGCCATATAAATCATGTGTGTAAAGTAGGATACTTTAATTTGCGAAATATTGGAAAACAGAAACCGAATGTGTCTGCAGATTGTGTGAAAACTCTTGTTAATGCATTAGTGACTTCTCGCATTGATAACATGAACTCTTTATTATATGGTATCCCTGCTAAATATATTGATAAACTACAAAAATTACAAAATTCTGCAGCTAGACTTATTACTGGTGCTTCTTATAGAGAACATATAACCCCAATCCTTTATAATTTACACTGGCTCCCTGTTCAATCTAGAATAACTTATAAAATAGTATTGTTAACTTTTAAATGTCTAAATGGTCTAGCCCCATCTTACTTATGCAATCTTTTAACTTTATATTCACCATCCCGAACTTTACGTTCTTCTCAAGATCATTTTCTTTTAAAGGAGCATAAATCGAACCTTGCCTCCTGTGGCAATCATGCTTTTTCCATTTGTGCGCCAAAATTATGGAATAAACTCCCACACATTATACGCAGTTGTAAATCACTCCCTGTTTTTAAAACGAAACTAAAAACCCACCTATTTACTCTTGCTTTTACATAATATTTTTTTACACTTTATAACTTTGTCTTCAATATAAATATCTTTATTTTTATTGATATATTTACATGATTATTTTACACGTTATAACTTTATCTACACCATTAAATATCCTCATTTTTATTTATATATTTTACATGATTATTATTTTTAAACTTTAGAACCTTATCTACACCATTAAATATTACTATTTGTATCTATATTTTGATTTCTATATTTCTAATTTTACACGAACTACATGTACATATTTTAAACCCCTAACTATATTCTATATTGATATTGTTATTTTATCCATTGTGTTATGTTATGTCAATTGTAAAGCGCATCTGAACATGTATATCATGAAAGGAGCGCTATATAAATACATGTAATAATAATAATATAATAATAATATGAATATTTCAGGAACTGATCAGGTTGTGGAAGGAACGTGTGGTGGATACCCAGGCTATTGTTTTCCTGCTTTTAAATCCAAAACCCAACAAAAGACTTTCCAATTAACTATTTCAGATTCTCAACCATGTTTAAGGTGAGTTATCAGAAACTCTTTATTTTTTCTTTTGATTTGAAACAGCTATTGATTACTATTTGATTTGGTGATATCTTAAATTTATTTCCATTCTTGTTAAAGATTTTTTGGTACGAATTTAATGTTCTTTAAATCTATCATCTGTTGCTCAGCATTCCGTTGAGCTACTTTCATCATATTAGTATTAGACATGATAATGGTGGCTAAATGTTTTAAGTAAATCAGAAGACATTTTCATTAAAGACTAGTTGTATTTTATATTACAGTAATGTTTGTAAGAATGAAGGAACATGTATTGCTTTAACAGAAGATAAATATAAATGTGCCTGTCAGTCTGGTTATGTTGGTCCATTATGTGATCAGTTACAGAGTAAGTAAACAAGATATCTTAATATTTTTAGAGATGAGCTGCAAGAAATCAGATATTAAGGATATTAAGTAGCATCCATAGTTCAACTGTATCAAGCACAAGTTGTACAGAACCCCATCCTAATAAAGCTACCTGATACTAACAATCTCAGGCACAAATTCCGTCTTTGTAAGACACAGCTACTGGTTTTACAAGGGTCTACGAGAGGGTTTTCTTGCTCTGGGACAAACAACTAGATGAGGGAACACCGTGGTATCGAACATTTTTTAAAGCTACATGGTCTCTAGCATCACAGAAACTTCAATTTAACACAAAATTTGACTAATGCTAGGTAACAAACATGACGATTGGCCATTCTTAGTTAATCGTGGAATGTTTGGATATGAGGTGATGTGAGTCAATACGTTTTAGTACGATTTGGTGCACTTGGATGGGATATGGTCATGTGGTCAATTTCAGGTGACTTGTTCTGGCACCATCTGGTCTCTTGTTCAGATGCGAAGAGATCAGTTCTGATAGGATTGTTGCTATTGAATCCATGTTTCAATACGATCATCTGGAAATGATACACTCTTCGGATACCCTGACGGTGAGGAGAGCCTCAAAATATTATTCTAATCCTACCCATGGCACTTTGGGTCTTACGATACCAAAGCTATAATTTTAATTGAAACTTACATTCAGTTATTTCCAACCAAGGCTGAACAGTTTGGGAATATGTTTTTGATAATTCAGCTTTTATAGACAAATTGTATATTAATGATTTTAATATTTATATTGTATATTAATTTGTTTTTTTATTAGCTGTTGTAACTTCAAGTGGGTCTGACTGTCCTACTGGTTTACAAGCTGAACAATGTTCTTGTGATGGTCAATGTACTGGTGCTAGGTTTGATGGAGATCTATGTGTTGTTTCAACAGGAAAGGTACACATGGCATCATCTTCACATTATTTTCAAATCATTAGCAATATAGATTTTTGAAATATTTTTCAAGTGTCTCAAATTGTTACATCCCTTTAGAACTTTAGAAGCACCCTCATCCCTACAATACAACATGCCAAATGTTGACAGATTTTTATTTTATCATAGCTTTGTAAATAAGGTTGTACATTATTTATAGTGGTTTTTAAGGAATTAATTGAATGCTCCTGTAAAGTATCTCATGCTTGGTAAACCACAGCTGGGATTTCTGATAATTTGTTGAGCTAAAGTTTATTTTGAATATAAATTTTTTTCTATGATTGTAACTATACCTCAGATTTTAATTGACATATAAATGCATTTTTACATAAATCATGTTTTAGCCAAAAACAACATGTCGATATGATGATCCAGGACATGTAACACTGTTTAACATACCTGGTAAAACAGACGCCTATTGTCCACCAGAAACAGAAATAGTAGGCTGTAGTTACTGGGATAGGTATGTCACAAAATAAATGTGAACAACAGCCATCTACATAACTAATCTTCACTTTAGAGTTTAATGTTGGCAAATTATATTTTTCTTTTTTTTTTGGTGGGATTGGGAGAAAGGTATTTCTTTTGTTTTACTTTGTTTTTTCTGCTTTTTGGTTTAGAAATAATTTTTAATTTATTAGAATTTGACTAATATTTACTTATTTTCAAAAATGATTCGCTCTGAAATAGATTATATGTCTAGGTCTGTTTAGAATATGATGTTATATTAAACTAATTATATTTATTTTCTTGTTGAGAGGCTTGGCTATCATTATTCTTTTTCAGTAAAAATAAGAAGAAAGGAAATGGTATGGGTGTTATGGATACTGACAGCAGACATTGTTCTATAAAATCTTGTACAACTTGTACTGTTACAGCTAGATGTAAAAGTGAGTTATTTGATGGCTTTATAGTTAGTTATTTTTAACCTTAAAACTGGATAAAGGACAATATTGGTGCCAGTCATTATCACATATGTGATAGAAGTGATTAAACACTTTCCAAATATAATATTAACACAGAGATCATTGCTACCATAGAGGAGTAATAAAGGATTCATGAATCGGAAGTGACGAACGCCAAAGGAAAACACGAGTTATTCCTTTATATAACTAACTGAAGTGACTAGTGATAACAGATACATGGGCGAATATCTGCTCAATAATAATTACCTCGAAGACCTAACGTTGCTGTGTGACACTGTGAGAGAATATCTTACAATTCATAAAAAGAATTGACTGCCACTAGATAATAGAACAGGAAAGAAAAACAGATTAAAAGTCTGTGCATTACCATGTTTTTATAAGGTAGGGGAGACCGGGGCACATTGAACCACCATGGATATAACCTTTATAAATAATACTATACAACCCAACACTATACAGAAGTGAGATAACTTCTTAGACCCATTTCTCCATCAATAAACCACATTCTGTCAATTATTTCTTAGGCAGTGAATTTTTCAACAAAGCGCTTAAAAGAGAGAAATGTTCCATACATGTTAACTTCTTAGCCTAGGAAATTCTTGTACTTAAGTTCATATATGTCTAATCTATACAATCCAGATAAACCGGGGTTTGATCCATATGAGAGGACATACTGATTTTTTTTAAAATTTTGATCATGAAATAAAGAGATCTTCTAATAAAAACATTTGATATGAAATGAGGACAAACATGTATGTGAACAAAGTGGTTCAATGTGCCCCGGTCTCCCCTATAGAATGAATAAAAACAAAGGGCTGTATGGAGTATTTCTATTTTTCCCCCCGTGTTCTCTTATCTTATGACACTTAATTACTTAATTGTATCGTCTGATAACCTCTTGCGGTCCTATATAACAATTTGAAGGAATTATTAGTGAGCAGAAATTCGGCCATTTATCTGTCATCACTTGTCACTTCAGTCATTCACATAGAGAGATAACTCGTGTTTTCCTTTGGCGTTCGTCACTTCCGATTCATGAATCCTTTATTACTCCTCTATGGTAGCAATGATCTCTGTGTTAATAATATATTTGGAAAGTGTTTAATCAGTTCTATCACATATGTGATAATGACTGGCACCAATATTGTCCTTTAATTTTAGTTTTAAAACTAGTTATTTTATGGCTTTAAATACTGGTTATCGTGGTTATCTTCAACAATGTGATACATCAATCATTATTATACCAATGAGAGAGAGAGAGAAATGGGGTTTAATGTCCACCCGACACAAACTAGGTCATTTTGGGATTAACATATGGTTTCATTTTATTTCAATAATTCGCTTGCACGTAGGGGTCTTTAGCAGTGGGAGGAAACCGGAGTGCCCGGAGGAAACCCACAAGGTTGAGAAGGCGCCCCTATCTCCATGCCATATACGCTCACACCAGGGCTCGAAACCACAGCCGCAAGCCAGAGGTGACCGGCCAGCTAGAGGTTGAAGCGCGGCACTCTAGACCACTAGGCCATCCCAACCCCCCTTATACCAATGATATTTATAGACGATACATTAAGTTCTATGATTGTATATTAAAGGATATGATTGTATATTAAAGGATATGATTGTGGTTGTGAGAATAATGGTTTATGTAGTAAAATAACAGGAAGATGTACATGTCCAGATGGTTATAATGGTGAAACATGTGATATATTTGACTATTGTAGTTTTTATGAAGATAAATACAATAAAACTGCTTGTCGTGCTGGTAAGGTTATTATTGATTATAACTTGTGAATGCTAATTTAGTCTGCTTCATCTGCTAACATCCGAAAATTGCTCTTGTTGAAATTTATTGTCATTGGGAGTATTTACTGTTTAGTACAAATATTGTACTAAATTAACACTCGTAAGTAACCAAAGGACAAATCCAAATAACCAAAGGACAGATCCAAGTAACCAAAAGACAGATACAAGTAACCAAAGGACGGCTCCAAGGGCTTGGAGGGAGGGGTGAAACCAGAGTGCATGACGGTCCCATCCTAATCAATGGTCAAATACAAAGCCCAAGTGAATTCCAATTATTTTATTATATTTTATAAGGTGATTGTCAGGCAGTACCATCAAGTGATATTAAAGCTTTTGGTGGAGATACTGCTGGAGATCATTGTATATTCCCCTTTACTTACAATGATGTAATGTTTAGTAAATGTGTTGAAGATAATGAAGTAAGTAATTCTATAAATCTATTATTAATATTATATTTAGTAAATGTGTTGAAGATTGTAAATCTAGTAAATGAACACCATATGGTTATCACACTTCTTGTTGTTTTGAAGTTGATTGATTTATTACAGTACATGTTTAGATATTGTTTGAAATGATAAGGTGGAGAACTAAGGTTTATCATTGTCACTAAACTAGCCGCTGTACATGGTTTGTCCACAATCTATTAGAATTTGCAGAATGCTTATTTTGATTATATGGAAATGAAATGAAATGAAATATAGTTAAATGTCATACCTTTCTGCAAGAACCAAACTAATGAAGATTGGTGTACACCATGCATTGTGCTGCTCTACCAAGTCTTAGACCACTGTTTAATTTCTTATTCTTGCACTATTTCTGTTTTACAAGGTGGGACCACCATTTGCATGTTCTAGCTATTTTGATGGTAAAGATGATTATATAGATTTAGGATATTGGAGTCCAGGGTCAACTTATTCTATAGCTGCATGGGTTAAACCTGATGTTAAAGATTCAACAAGACGGGTCAGTAATTTGGTTCAATATTATGATTGTAGCCAGAAGTTGTATTTGTTTGTAATATTATGTTTTTTGAGATATCAATTCATATCAATGTTAATTTGATATGATAAATGCTCTCATTTAAAAAAAATTAAGACAAAGTTTATCAAACCTTTTTATATGACATGATTTATTCTGTTTCCTATCAGTAACAAGCAGATTTCTCTGAGAATCTGGCTTGAATTTTTATTTATGTTAATCATCATAGAATTCATTATGAATTTTGTTTAAAACTGGCTCCACATTTGTTGTTTTAAAAATCAATAATGTCTCTGTGTTTTTATTTCTGATTTATAATCTAGACTATAGTTGGAGGTGTTAAAGATTGTCGTGATTTTGGTATATATATTCAAAATGGTAAATTTATGGCTTTCTATAATTCGGCCTATAACACTACGTGCAGTCAAGCTTTAAGTGGTGGAGCTTATTCTATTGGACAATGGTACTTGGTTGGTGTCAGTAATAATGGTACTGATATATCAGTATTTGTCAATGGAAAACTCGTCAATAATGACCAGGTAAGTATTTGAACAAATGTCAGACCAAATTCAAACAGATTAAAGACATAAGGATACAGTTTTTTTTTTCTTACTATGGTACTAAAAATGTCAACCTAAATAAATTTGGGAATTGTATGAGCGTGGAAAAAAAAAGCTTTTCACCTTTATTTACTTTTTCTGCCTACTTGACCATTTATACAACTGATGTACAGTTCTATTGAAACAAAACATTTTCGGTTCTTTTTTAAAAGAGAAATGCATGTTTCAATTAAACTGACCAGATGATTGCATATTAAGATACATTATATACTAACCATACTGCTTTTCTTATACTTTTTAAAGTTCTAATGTATGGGGCAAATTATATAAAAGGGTCACAATCTATTTTATAGAGACACATTCTCTGTGATTTTATTTTAATAGGTACAACATTATCGAGTTACTTCCTCTACTGGTTTAAGAATTGGAAATTCAGTTTGCTGCTCTAAAGAAACTTTTAAAGGCAACATAAAGGTAATAACAAATGTGAATATAAGAGGTGTTTAAAAATCTGTTATGGGTATCTATTTCTGCTAAAAGTCCACATTCAGATATCTGACAATGAAGAATACAGAAGAATATAAGTGTTATTTCAATTAATATAGGCTTAATAAACATCTTAGTTGGGTGATTTTATTTTTTCCTGGTGTTTAGAATCATCATGTATATGAAGTTTTAGGGTGAAATATTTCATCTCCAGGGAAAATTCTTGGTACTTGCAAGTAGTGTGCAGTGAGATAATATGATATTTGTTTATTATATTTCAATCTTTCAGGCTGTTAAGATATGGAATAGACCTTTATATATGATGGAAATGACCTATAGTATGAGTCCTCTAAATGCTGTTAATTCAACGGTGAGTATTTCATGCGGACGCATTCATATATTTTATTCTTATATATTTACAATTTGTATTAATTGTATTATTCTTATTTTGTTATAATATATGTATGATTTTCTTCTTTATCAGTTGGAAGCATTATATGGTGGATTAGTAGCACATTATGAACTAGGTCATGATGTCAATCTACCATGTCATGGTATAGATCATGGTGGTGATGACTGGAAAATTAAAAACTCTCAAGAATTATCTGGTAACCATTAATATTTTTGCATATTCTTGTCTTATATTTACAAGTTGAATAAGATTAGTATGAGGTGTTCTATAAAGAGTGATCATACCTTCTTTGTCAATCACTATGCAACAACTGATTGCTATATAGGTAGTCCCAAACTCATTAAAAAAAAGTGGGACTAAGCCTATAAAGAAAAAAGAAAAGAGATCGAAAGAAAGGAGAGTGGGGGGAAATAAAGAAGGAAGGAGAGGACAGGACAGGACACGGGACAGGAGAAAGAAATGATAGGATGCTTTGGACTAAAATGCTTGGAAAATGTGGGCTTTGGTCAATGACATGACAAGTTGGTCTTCAGCTCACCAGTCCAGCACTGTATGGACTTATATTTTAAAAGGTGACTCTAAGTAAATAATCATCAATTAAATAATCTATCAACTTTATTTTTATTAAAATTCCAACAAGAATGAAGGATTTGGTGACATAGTTGTTTTAGAGTGATGTGCTCTGGATGTGGTGTCAAACCCATCTTCTACAGTTTCCTACCACTGGTATGGCCCAGTTGCTAGTATATTACTGTGTTGCATGGATGTGAAACCTCATTTTGGTATCTTAATTCTCACAAACAAGAATGATGATATTTTTAAATTTGGTTTCTCTATTCTGAAAAGGTATCCACTGTAATGTAACCAGATTCTATGTACCTCAAGGAGTGACAACATATGTAAAACAGTATGATGGATCAACCAAAGGAACCTTTGAGGTTTACGCCTTGGTAGGTTGTTCTTTGTTGTTGAAGATATAAGCTACATTTACACAACTATAGTTACCCTATTTTAAAGTGTCACCAACTGATTTGGGACCTGTCTCTCAAGACAACTGAAACAAAAGAATTTAACATATCTGATAGTAAGTGCAGGGGGCTGTACCGCACATAATTACACAAAACAAGCTACGGACAAGATACAATACACAGAAATCACAAACAGACATACATATTAGGTTATGGGAATGGATTCGGGTACAAGAAAGGGACCAAAATTGAGAATTAGATTGGTTTTTAGATCCCTTTTTGTTTTGGGTAATTTTCAACAGCTTCCAGCTGAGAAATCTGACCATTTAAGATGGTAATATTTCATTTACTAATTAATCTAAACGGAATAATACACACAATAGCTCTCGGCTTGTGTTTCATTTATGAGATGCACTCTAAAGGAATATGTGTTGAATTTACCTTTATATATAATATTTAAAATGAGCATTGATCATTATATAGGATATTCAGATAGATGGTGTATTAGATGCTAATGCTGCAGGTTATAAAGGTGGAGCATCACCACAAACATCTGGTCAAGATGGAATACAGGGTGAATCTTACAGTGGTAAGGAAATTAATACATGTATACCTCTTTAACCAGTTTTGCATATTATTTGATCTATGACTTAAATCACTAAATTTTTAAAGAATGTACCAAAATTTCAGTTTAATACTGTATAATTTTAATACTATTAGCATTTCAGTTTAATACTGTATAATTTTAATACTATTAACATTTCAGTTTAATACTGTATAATTTTAATACTATTAACATTTCAGTTTAATACTGTATAATGTTAATAGTAGTTATACACTCAGTACACTATATTAATTTTGGAATTTTGAATGATATTCACCATGTCTGGATGTCCGATTGGGCATATTCCTGGTCTGACAATTTAGGACATTTGGAAAATAGTGTCGGACATGTCCGAAATATACGGGTGAAATCCCATCACTGATTAATACATTACATTATTCTTTAGGACTAGGAAGTGCTTTAACGACTGCAAATAGAGGTGGTGGTGGTGGCGGTACAGGCGGTCACGCAAATACAAAGGGTATAGCTAGACCAGGTGCTGGAGGTGGTTATGCTGTAACAGGGTACTGATTTCTCTTATTTTAGTATTAACTTGTGTTTTTATACGCCCACATGAATTATACGTCCGTCCATCCACATTTGTTTGTGGACAGTCTACCAGTCACAATTGTATCCAACAAAACTTGGTTTGTCTCCCTATGATCTTAGTTCCTTTCGATATTGGCATGTATCGGACTGTAACTTCATCGATTATGGTCCCTGATTGTACAAAAAATCTTGTTTTTTTAACTTGTGGACCATTGGTTCCATGTCGGCCGTCCACAATGTGGACCCTTTAGAGGTCACATTTTTTATCTGATTTTGTTGAAATTTGAAATGTATGTTTATAACCCAAAGATCTTGGTTCCTTTCGATCTTTGCACGTATCGAACCGTAACTTTCAGTTATGACCCCTGATTGTACCAAAAATGATGTTTTTTATTTAGCTTGTGGACCAAATGGAGGTCACAATTTTATTCTGATTTAAAAAAACGTTTGAATAAATCACTGTCATTTCTTAATGACAATTGAGTTCGAGTTTCGTGTAAATCGGGCCAAAACACGTACACAAACAGTGTGAAAATATGGTATATCAAAGTTGTGGACCCTCTGGAGCTCACAATTTTGATCCAATTTTGATGAAACTTGAACTACATCTTTATAACCCAAAGATCTTATTTCCTGTTGATATTTGTGCATATCCGATAGTAAATTCCTGATTTATAGCCCTTGATTATTCGGAAAATCGCTTTTTTGGAGCTTGTTCAATCCATCTCTTGTAAAATGTGGGCATATCCTGCCTGGCATCCGCTGGTTGTAAACTTGATATTGATGATATAACACAGATCTTTAGTCTGAAACCCAACAATCTGACTCCTTATTGCTTTTTAGGGATTGTTACTGAGTTTAAAAAAACCTGAAGGAACTCCTTTTAAAATCTTGTTGTTATATGTGGAAGAAAATAAATTTGGACTGGAGACCAAGGATTAAGTATGTCAGTTATGGTCTATGAAAAACAATGGCCTAACACAGTTGCGTAACACTACCTAATTTTGATTTTATTTCAGGCAGAAGCCAGTACCGAGAACTAAGGGAGGGTCTGGGTGGCCATCTCCAGGGGCCCCATATGGTAATAATGCACTAGCTATTTTGTATTTGGGCTCTGGAGGAGGAAGTGGTGGAAATGCAAAAGATTTAACAAAAACACCTCTAGGTATGCAAACTATTGCCTATGTCAAATAAAGTATTAATACCATCAGTCAAAATATATAATGTCATGCTAGAACTTATAACATAAGGCATAAAAGCTATGTCCAATCCAGTACAAATGAAATCAGGCATGTAAGGTAATGTCAAAAAGCTAGTTTTAGAACCTTCAGGCATACATCCTGGTATTAGCTGTGTCCTGTTTTAGATAATTTTACATCCTGTCAAATTTAGTATTAATACCATCAGAAATGTAAGTGATTGTCATATATAGTATTTATGTCATCAGACATGTAAGTTGACATTAATACCATCAAACTAAAGTCAAAAACATACTGCTACCATAAGGCATGTAAGCTAATATCAAAGCTATTTTTGAAAACTAATGTGTTGTTTGTATTTGATAGTTGATAATTTGTTGTTTGTATTTACTATGTTAGGTGGTAGAGGAGGAAATGGTGGAGGTATTATTGGACTGTATGCTAGTCGTAATGTTAAAATAACAGGAATTGTTTCTGTAAATGGAGAAGATGGTCAAGGTGACGGTGTGTCTAGCCCGGGGTAAGAAACCATGACAATTTGCATTCCCCTTCTTTAAAAACACTCATAACTTAACCCTTTGAACTCTGAACATATTTTGGGTGTCGCATATGTTACCTCGACTTTACAGTTCAATGTTGCAAAAATGACATTATTTTGATTAAAACTAAATGTTAAGTGTGGATTTAATATTATATGTGTTTATGATTATGTGAAATGATGAAACAAAGATATTTAACCAGAATATTTAATTCTTATTCAATTTTATCTCCAATCCATAACCTTGGAGTGTCAATCATGGCAACAGTTTTGAAGTCTACTAATTTTGCGACCATGCCTTATTCCAATATTTCTATCACAGACCATGTAAATCAGCATTATTTACAAATTGATTACGAGTCATTTTTTTGTTATTTTCATCTGAATCTTGGTCACATCGAATTGCAAAATCACTTTCATTGCAGTAATTTTGACCCATCAATATCTTCACCGTTATCTCGCATTTAGTTGTTTAGAACACACAATTCATGAAAAATTTGCCAAAATTGAAATGTAAACAAAAGAAAGGAAGTTGCAATTTACAACAGACCCAGAGCAAACGGTAAACAGAATTTGATTGGCTATTTTGTTATTGTTAAGGAAGCGTGTTAGAGACACAACCACAAGTTGCAAAACCAGCATTTCAGGACTATGTGCTACAACATCAAAGCCAGTTTTGCAGCATTTCTGGTTCTAAGATTTAAGAAATCGAATAAACAATAGCTTTGTGGGATTACTGATGGAAAGAGTTTGACCTAAATAACTCCTTTCTAAGGAAACAAAAACTAACTGCTACTTGAATGTATTGTATTTAAAGGCATTCAATTATATTCCTTCTCTAGTGAATAGATATTTGATGATTAAAGATCTACTTTTAACATATTTTTGTTGTAGTTGTCAAAAATGTCCTCTAATTTGTAAAGATCAAACTCACTGTACAGCCAGTAACAATAAAGCATGCTGGGATCTGTCTGGAGCAGGAGGGGGTGGTAGCGGTGGTAGTGTTTATATCGCAGGTCAACTAGTAGATATTGGTAAGATATTTGATCAGTCTGCTATTATTATTATTATTATTATTATTGTTATTATTATTATTATTATTATTATTATTATTATTATTATTATTATTATTATTATTATTATTATTATTATTATTATTATTATTATTATTGTGTATTTCTATAGCGCACCTTTCACAAAGTGCTCAGATGCGCTTTCCAATTCAATAAAATTATAAAATGCAGATAGACAACATGATAAAAACTAATTGGAATTATAAAAACAATAAAACCAAATAAATTGGCACACATTAAAAGTATCACAATAATAATAGCGTAAAAGGAATAAAAATTTAGCTGTAAAGTCTGTAGTAAAGTTCAATAAAATGCTTCCGTAAATAAAAACGTTTTTAGATTAGATTTAAAAGTCTGAAGTGATTCGCAGCTTCTTGCTGTTAATGGTAATTTATTCCACAGTTTCGGAGCTTTAACAGCGAACAACCTTTCTCCCGCTAATTGATCTATCTGCTGAAAAGACTGAATTTTGTAGTAATTTAGAAAGTTCGCTCTGCATCATGGAGAGATTGGTATAGGTTAGTTTTTCAAATCAAAAGTGAGGTGATTAGCGGGTCCTTAAAGGTCCTTACGAAACTTGGGTGGATTAAAGGTGCTGACTGGGTCCTTTAAATACCAAAGTCAACTTGGATCCTACTAACAATATATGCAAAGTTGTTTGTTTTGAGGCCTGATAAATGCAATACTTTAGTCATGTGTTGGAATACTAAAATTTATCCTTGTTTGAACAGGACATAATCGTGTATGGGCTGTTGGTGGTAAAGGTGGTTATGGTGGAGCTGCTGGTTGTGGAGGAGATGGTTCGATAGGTCGCATACATGTTGATGCACAAACATTTAAGGGATACATCGCCCAAAATCAAAACGGTTTCTTACACACTACTCTAACCCAGTCGCACTATACAGTGAGTGTGTTATAATTTTAGTTCATGATCAGTAGTAAAATTCTTTGTTGGTCTGCTGGGTGTGACAAAAAACTCACATAGTTATTTGTTGAGATCTTTAATAATAAATACTCATGAATAGTAAAAAAGAATATCCCCTTTCCTTTCAATCACTCTCTCATGCTCTCAGGTCCATAGCATGAAATTAGATGTACAGATTTTACAACTGTTTTGGGTGGGTTAAATAGATTTTCTAGAGAATAGAGTAGATGTTAGGTATATAGGGACATAGCACGTCAACAGTGGAAAATTTATCTTTTTTTTGATTGTCCAATCCTTAAAAAGCGTTTGGGGGATGTGTGTATACTTTCATCTTGTGATTCGTTAAGATACGATAATTTCTTTAATCATATATTTATTAGGATTTATCAATACCGGGTCAAAAATTAATAAATCCACCAACAGCTCTATGGGGCGATGAGGTCTATAGGGGCTGTTTTCAAGATGATTCCAAAAACCGACATTTTTATAAGCAAGTTGGTCAAGCTGCTGCTGATGCTAAGAAAATGACACCCCAGAGTTGCATCAAGCTTTGCAGGTAAGTTTATGCAATCCTTCTGGTTATTCTTCTTCTTGGGGGAGACACCCTTTGTAAAAAGTCTAAGGAGTAAGGTACAGCCATTTCAAATACGATCGACAGCATCAATTTATAAACTTTAATATTCGATATGAGGTCACAATTCAAAGATGGCAGTGATGACACCATGCTCAGTTTCCTGTCCATGGTACTACTGTACTTGTTTAGTATTTGATTTACACCATTATTGTAAAGAGAAGGGACCTAATAATAGGGATAATTATAAATTATTTGAAGTGGTTCTTATGATTCAGCATTCACCATTACCGGACCATTTATCATGTCATTGATTTTAATTTTTCAAATATCTACTTACAGAAATGCTAATTTTAAATTTGCTGCTGTTGAATATGGAAAAGAATGTTTTTGTGATAATGGTTTTGATTGGTCGTTAAAAAAATCAGATGCGTAAGTAATTATTAAATAGGCCCAACTAATAATTTAATCAATATTTATTAATTATGTTTAGCTTATTATTCTTTAGAGTGAACCACTGTATGTGCATTGTGAAAATTGCACTTAGTTTTCTTCGCAAGTCATGAACGATTTTAAACTTTGGCTCTGGCAAATTAAAAAGAAATAAAGAAGGAGAGACACTGCATTATAATATTTTAAGCAGTGATTAATTATTGGTGAAAATATTATACAAAGCTTCTTATTTACACAGGATTATCAAAACATGTCGTTAATGAATACCGTATTTCATTACAGTATTATATTCAATACTTAGTGTTGTTTCTTTTAAAGTGACTGTAATATGCCATGTACTGGAGATAAACTTCAGTATTGTGGTGCAGCAAATAGGATGGCTATATATGGACCTCATCCTCAAACACAAACTCCAGGACATAATGGAGTTGTACAGAAATGTCAGCCATGGTGTGTGACAGCAGATGCTGATACCTCAGACGTAAGATATATTAAAATCATAGTTGAGAATCTTAATTGCATTATAGAAATACTAGCTGCACACTCGTTAACTTAAAGATTTCATCACAATGATATATGGGCCTTTGTGCTGAATACATATAATTATGCTTTTCACTCCACCATTAAGAACTTAAAAATGGATATCTCCCCGATAAACGAAATATAGAAAGTGTTTGCATATCATTTCAGCCTAAATGGGGCCAATGTGATTTGACTAGTCAGAAGACATCATCATATAAAATACATTGTCAATGTCCAGTAGGAAAGATGGGTGCAGGATGTAATCAGGTAAATACAATTTCTTATGTGATTTTACTGCTTTGCGAATTTCAATCAGTAAAATAACTTATTAACAGTTTCCTCCATATGGTTTTATGATACGTAAAAGCCAGATGTTCAAATCGATTTTCAAAATTTCTTAAAAATGATGTAAAAAACTTTGTCAACATTTATATGATTGCAACAGTGTTGTTAAGACTATATTTAGCTATTTGTAACTACCGGTAAAAGAAATGTGAATAGATGAAATTGATTTTTCAGTTTTATAATCCTTTCTTCTTTTTTTTTTTTTCAATTTCAGTTTTGTCAGAATTCGACATGGGGTTTAAGTTGTAGAAATAAATGTAGTTGTAATATAACTACTACAGCCGAGTGTAATGCCATTGATGGTTCCTGTCATTGTAAACCAGGATTTTCTGGTGACACATGTCAAAATCCATGTCAATCAGGATTCTTTGGAGAAAACTGCAAAAGTAAGTAATTTTGTTTTTAAAAGTGCTGGAGTACCTGGGTTCCAGGTTCCTACTTGGCTATATATGTCGGTCATGACAGCTTGTGTTAAAAGTTGTCCAAAATGTCTTTGGACCAATCAGACAATTTACACGCTGTAAAATTAACATATTTTACAAACCTTCAAAATGTTTTTTTAGGTGTCAAGAAAAGTCATGTCACATCTAGTGTAACTAGTTTGAGTATATAGCCCTGTTAGCACATGGCTGTGATAAATTCCACATTTAGCGTTCCTGGGATGGTAACAAGTCATGATAAATTTAATGAAATTGACCCATTTACATTACTCTAAAATAACTGAAACGGGCCAGGAACGTTAAATGTGGAATTCTTCACAGAAAAGTTAATTTCAGCCCCTATGCTAATTACCCTGGTGAAACAAAATACAGCGTTTGATTTAGTTTAGGCAGCCATTTTGTCAGAAAAAATGACAGATCTGTCAAAGTTAGGGAAAAATATGGTCAAGGTTAATTTGGCGAATGTTCAGTAATCTGTACTGAGAACCGTTCTCAGGCGGTTATCATTTACACTACAAAAATTTAACCATGCTGTGTCTGGCACCATGCCAAGAACACTTTACTTCAGTGGGCCAAATTGGCATGTTAATCAGTACAGCATACTTTTGTTTGACCCGTTTACACTACAAATAAATTAACCGTGCCGTGCCTGGCACACTTAAAATTTGTAATGAAAACTGGGTTTATATGCATCATTGCATTGATTTAACACTTCATAAAGTGACTTATTATTATTATTATTTTTTTTTTAATAAATAGTAAGTAGTATAGATCTTCAGTATATTAGATAAATCAAAAGAACATGTCAAATAATTTGTGTTGTGTTATTAAAACTAAGTTTGGTTATATGATTGTATTTTGTTCTACATCAGCTCAATGTAATTGTAAAGAAACAGAAGAATGTGATCCAGTCAGTGGTACTTGTAGGTAAGATAGAAGTATTTTTGTTAGATTTAGAAGGAGCTTATATGTGACATACTTGCTACAAAGTTGACCCTTTAAGAGTAATGATTTTGTAATTCACACTTGATGCACATACCATCTTAATTGTTATTAATGCATGAAAAACAACCAGTATGGTTATCAATGAATTTTTTTAATCCTATATTTTTCAAATATTACATTTAAAAACTCTTATTCTTAATTAGTTAGCAAACAAAATAAGGTTTTAATATTGATGCATTGAAGGTGACAATAAGTAGATCCCAGTATCTATTATTATTATTCAAGTAAAAAGACTGTCTGTCTGTTTCAGATGTAAAGATGGTTGGACGGGTATAGCATGTAAAATACCATGTCCTCCAACGTTTTTTGGAAGAAACTGTAGCCAGAAGTGTAATTGCAATCAGGGGTCGTGTTCACCAGAAGATGGAACATGTGACTGTTTTCCAGGATATAAACTACGTAAGATTTTATCATTTGTGACAGATTTCTTTATACACATGTTTTGAGGAAAAGATTTCATTTATTTCTTCTTACTAAATTGGCCAGAGCTGTGTGTATCATTTAGTTTTAGAATGGTCATATCAACAATATTTTAATAATTTTGTACACACATTTTAAAGCATCAGGATTATGAATTTGTTAAATCATTTTGAACATAGGGATTGTAAATTTATTAATCATTTTGAACACCAGAATTGTAAATTTATTTATCTTTTTGAACATCAGCATAAGAAATTTTAATCATCTTAAAAATCAGGGGCCTGTTTCACGAAATTTTAACTAAGATAACATCGAAATTTTAGTAATTTGATTGGATAATATTAGATTGATTTTAATGCTTAGCCAATCAAAATTGAAGTATCTACTAAAATTTTGATTTTATCTTTAGTTAAGTTTTTGTGAAACAGGGCCCAGGATTGTAAATTTGTCAATCATTTTGAAAATCAGGAATGTAAATTTGTTAATCATTTTAAATATCAGAATTGTAAATTTGTTAATCAATTTGAACATCATAAATTTGTTAATCATTTTAGTATGTTTTATGTACCAAATAGATTAACCTAAATCACAACCAGAGGAAATACATTTTTTCAGCATTTTGTGCAGAGATGTGTGATCCATATAATTATGGTCCTAACTGTATGTCTGATTGTGATTGTTCTAACCAAGGATGTAACAGATTAACTGGTGTATGTAATTGTGGAGCGGGATTAACTGGCAGTAGATGTGAACAGGTAAGAAAAATATAAACACAGTTTGAAGTAAAACCATTCTGGTTATTTGGGGGAGCGGGGGGGGGGGGGGAAAGAAGTGTCATTCAAAGTAAAAAATTGCTGGTTCTAATTGTAATATTTCTTGTAAACATCTGATCTTTTCCTGACCAAGCATGTTTTTTTAATCATTCATTTAGAATCGGGAGCAGGAATACAAAATAAATAGGTTGATAAACTTGGTGGTATACATTCATTATTCCAGTCACTCATCCAAGAGAGGTGTTAGGTGGCCGAATGGTTAGCCTGCGAGCGCTGTATCATACGGCCTGCTATTGAGTCAACTGGCGTGGTTTCGATTCCATGTTTGTACGTGGCAAGGAGTAGAGTCGCCTGTACAATCTCGTGGGTTTTCCCCCGGTACTCCGGTTTCCTCCCACTGCTAAAGACCCCTACGCGCAAGCAAATTATTGAAATAAAATTAAACCATATGTTAGTCCTGAAATTACCTAGTTTCTGTTGAGGACGTTACTTAATTATATTGTATTTTTTTAAAGAACTGTCCTCATGGTACATGGGGTGATGGATGTAGTAAAACCTGTAAATGTGATAATGATGCTGGTTGTGATGGGGTCACAGGTCAATGTTCCTGTCCACCAGGGTATGTTGGTGAGGCTTGTGATTCAAAGTGTTCTACTGGAAGGTGAGATATGCAATATTTATAACCATATTGATTGTCCTGGCAGTAGGGTAGCCCTATTTCTCAGACAGAGGAGACAAAACAGTGACAGAGGGCAAATGAAGTTAGTTCCCTCAATTTACAACACATGAAATCACACACTATACATGATATATCTCTATGACAGTTGCTTTTCTTTGTTGCTAAAACCAGTAAACTTTAAGATTATTTTGTCGGGATGTTATACCTTGCCAGTCTAAATAAAAGCAATTAGCGTATCAAAGGCATGTCTCTCTTTTTCTCAGATTCTTAATTTTCACATACCTGGGTCACAGATATTTTTCAAAATATTCAGGTTTGTTTTTCTTCAGTTATGGTCAGGATTGTATCCAGCAATGCCCTTGTGTGGCCAATCAGTCAACTGGTTGTGATAATGTTTTGGGAACATGTTTATGTAAAGCAGGTTTCCAAGGTAACCATTGTGAGAAGCCATGTTCTGTTGGATTATATGGACCCAATTGTGGTCTCACTTGTTCATGTTTGAACAAATCACCATGTGATCCAGTAAGTTTATTTTGAGCTGAACACGGTTTTCATAATAATATATATAGATGCTTCAATATTAATTTGTTAACAATCTGCATGTACCATTATGTGCACATAACCATATTTTAAATCAATAAGAACATCTTAATAATTTGTGTGGTTAGAATGTCTCAAGCTCAAATTCCTGTGTGGGCAGAGAGGATACTTCGTCATTTTTCAAGTCCAATTCTAACTTGTCAGGGATTGCTAATCTTGAGCTGAAAATAAAGATCCCATGGCAGTTGTAATCTGAAGAAAAACAGATGGAAATGTTTCTATCCAGGCTTCCACACTTAACCACAGAAATAAAGATTACCAAATATCAGACATAAAAGTGAATAGTCGTTTAAACTTCCCAATGGGTCAGTATGTTTTATGAAAGAGCAGTTTGTCTGCAAGCTATCAATTCCGATTCTGGTAGGATTTTAGTGTCTGGAATATTTATTATCAGTGTATCTTGCATGTATCATTGTATCTTGCATGTATCAGTGTATCTTGCATGTATCAGTGTATCTTGCATGTATCTTTACATTCAAATGAAATGGGGTTTAACATCCTACTATTCACCACCGACTGGGCTCATGAAGACATATCCTATAATTGAAAAAGGCTACAAAAATAAATAGTTAGTGGCACAATTGTCCCAGTCATTAATATATCTCTTAGTAGTCTAAAGAGATCAAAATATTTACCATTTAGAAAAACTATTATGTAATTACTGGTAAGCACATCTGGGCCCTGTTTCACGAAATTTTAGTAGATACTTCAATTTTGATTGGCTGAGCACTAAAATCAATCTAATATTATCCAATCAAATTACTAAAATTGGGATCTTATCTTAGTTAAAATTTCGTGAAATAGGCCCCTGGGTATAAAAAAAACATTCATGAAGAATGGGATATAGGAATTGATATTACTTTAACTGTCTAAGACACATAAACATGGCATTATGTTAGGATTCCATGATTTAAATATTTTTGAGACCAGTATTTATTTGTCTAATGGCTAATATGCTTATGATTGTGTGAGGGCTTATACTTATTTTGAAACTTTATTCTGGCATTAGGGGTCTTTTATTATTTTTAACTTGAAGAGATGTCTGGTTATGAACATTATTATTTCAGGTAAGTGGTAAATGTAAATGTTTACCAGGTTTTTTAGGATCTAAATGTGAACAGCCGTGTCCAGACGGAAAATATGGTGTCAGCTGTACTAAGAACTGTAACTGTCCAGACGGCACTGTCTGTAGTAAGAGTGATGGAACCTGTATTTGTAAGGTATGTTTACGTTATACTTACTGTCACAGACAATGTTTATCAGTAAATCTGTTATTAAAGATATTCTTAAATGTATGTTTACAACTGAAGAATTCTGAATTAGGATGTAAACTTAACTAGGCAATTTTGTTAAATAACAAATGGGTCATCTGACCACAATTTAAAATGAATACTCAATACTGACACATGAAATTAATAGAATGATCAAATTTGAATTTTCAGGGTGGAAATTGTAAATGTCCGCCAGGATTTTATGGTCAGAATTGTAAAAATGTGTGCAAATGTCTCCATGGTAGCTGTGATCAGGTCAGTGGACAATGTAGTTGTTTACCAGGATGGATTGGAACTGTTTGTGATCAGAAATGTCAAGCAAGTAAGAGAAGAGTATTTTATTTTCAGATTTCAATATGAAACTATAACAAGGATTGGGATGTTTTGTTTTACTAACTTTCTATGTCTTATAATAATGCCCGTAATAATTGTCAGTGTACATGTAATTTACACGGTTTCAGCCCATTCTCCTTAGATTTCCAACTAACGTTCTTTTACAGGTGCATTGGTAAACCCCTAGTTTTGGTCTTGTACGAACAACTAGGTTGCTTTCTGCACATATTGGCTTAAAGTGGGGTTCAAATCCAGGACATCTTAGTCAAGGGTTCAATTCTAAGGCATGTTAGTCAAGGATTCACATTCCTCCCCCGAGAGCTCGTTAACTATGCATGCTCCCAACACTGTGTGAGTATTTACTTAATGAATACCATTATTTCTACAGATAAGTATGGTAAGGATTGTTCAGGACAGTGTAAGTGTAATAATGGTAAATGTGATTTTGTTGATGGATCGTGTATGTGTAATTCAGGATCTACTGGAGATCAGTGCACCATAACTTGTGGGGTAAATATATCACTTTATATATCATAGTATACATTATACATTATCTATTAACTACATGTTTATAGGATAGATATACATCCTGGCAATATACTGATGTGACAAAGATTCAAATTAACATTGGTGTTTTCTAAATCTGAAAATTTATTTGACTACCAGGTCTTATTCCAAACTAAAAATGGCTATAGATATTAGACAAAAGTCATTAAAAAGTAACCTGATGGAAAAAGTACATTGTCCCAAAATTTATTAAAATTGATAACCTGACAGAATGGTTATCTATTGATTTCATATTGCCACCTTTATTGTTGATAAGTGTATCAGGGATGTAAATATGTGGTGTGATTGTTCCTATATCTAGGGACGTCTGTCATAGGTTAAATATACTTCCTACTGAGCGTAGATATGTATGAATTTTAACCTTGGGGTTGTGGGTTCGATTCCCAACAGGGCATACTCGTAATCCATCTACACCATATACAAAATGCTCACAATTTTAAATATGGATAGTGATTAGTGCCTTTTCGTGTATTTATGAGTGTCCTTCACAGGGCTGGGTATGCATAAAACATCTTATAATTATACTACTATAATAGTAAGTACATAGTTAACAATCTTTGTTTGTTAATTTTAACTTAAGATATTATTTTTGCTGTAAAGTTGTTAATGTATTTATTTTCAGGGTTCAACATACGGAGTAGACTGTCAAACACCATGTCCAACTTGTGTTCATGCCACAGGTTGTAATCCTGTAAATGGAACCTGTATTTGTTCACCTGGTTACCTAGGCAAACAATGTGATGAGCCATGTCAGCCTGGTTTCTATGGTGATGGATGTAAACAAAAATGCAAGTAAGATACGCTTTTCAAGTTTTGGTTTTCCGTCAGTAATAAATTATGGCAGATATCGACAATCATGCACATATATGAATTGATGTATGAATTATCTGATCCATGAGAAACAAGTTTCCTTTACAGTTGGAATTCAATATTGTTGTCTAAAATTTGTCTCACGGCACACTGTATTTTCCCCATAGCACCCTGTATGGCATATCCCCATCTTCATCAGCTGGGTTGATTAAAAGAGTAGGACATTTTCTTTGGTGACATTATTGAAGCGGATGTGTGAGATAACAAGTTTTTAGAACAATGTACTGTATAAAGATTATAATATTATAGGTGTTCAACTAATGGATATTGTAATAGTGAAGACGGTACGTGTTACTGTAAACCTGGTTTTACTGGACCACAATGTAATACTACTGTAAGTAATTACCATAGTAATCTAATCAGGCCCATAGCTAGCCCATGGGAAAAAGGGGCAGCAGCCACCACCCCCCGGGAAAAATTGGAGCCCCAGATGGGCACTGAAGGTACCCTTTGTCCACTGGGGAAAAATCGGCTCCCCGATGGCTGCCGAAGGCACCCTTTCCATTAGACGCTATACAAAGCCAACGATAAACGTGCTGATATCTGTATGGGTACCACAAGCAGGTGACATTGGTTGGGTGTTGCCCCAAACTCGGCATGGTGCCCATCAATGTCACTTGGCTTTATGGGTGTCTCACCAATCATGTTGTTATATATAATTGTGGGGCTCCTAAAACAGATTGATTTGTGGAATGAATTATCCCAGAGGGGCGCCCATAATGGCATGATTGATGGCCTCATCCCGGAGGGGCACCCATAATGCTGAGATTCGTGTGCCCTCTGCAACGATTTAATGGGTGCCCATAATATAATTGGCGGGGTGCCCATAATGCGCGAATGAGATTGCCAAATGGTGTGATAATGTTCAAAATTCAAACAAATCGCACTCTATAACATATTTATAGGTACGTTAAAGTCAGATTCCTTCCTTCAAATTTTTATAATTACCGGTATATCAAAATATGCGAATATCCCAAATTTAGCCTCAAAAATTCAAATTGTCCATTATTTTCAGGTGCAAACCCTAAATTTAGCCTCAAAATTGAAATTGCCCATCATTTTCAGGTGCAAACCATATTTCCCAAACGTTTCTGTAGGGAGAACACCCTAGAAGGTGTGTCCTTGGTACCTTTCACTGCAGACCATCAGATGTAGGTACATCCGCCCCCCCCCAAAACCTTTGTAAAAATGAAAATTAAGCATTGTCGAATATTTTAATTTTTTATTAAAAGTGTGCTGATGGTAATTGGGGACCTGGTTGTATAAATCAATGTGATTGTCCTACTCATTCTATCACATGTGATAAATCTACAGGATTATGTGTCTGTAACCCAGGCTTTACTGGAGGTAAATATCAATATATTTTATAAATCATAAACATCGTTTTGAATAAAATGATCAAAAGCCAACATGGCATCCAGATTAGAAACTGACTGTTTTGTGTGTGTTTTAATTGTAGAGAGACTCACTAAATGTTGTGCTTTGAGAACTCAATGGATAGATTGGAGTACATTAATCAATTTGATATATTACTTCAAAAATTATTCAAATTGACCAGTTTGAATTTAAATGACTTCTCCTTTAAGGTTATATTTCATGAGTTTCTACTGATTTTACAGCCCCAATAGCATCAATAAGGCCATGTTTTTATTTTTCAGTAAAATGTCGCCAGAGTTGTGTCCAAGGTTTATGGGGTACAGCTTGTGGTAATACATGTAAATGTAATGGTACAACTAGTCTATGTAGTCCGTTAGATGGTGCTTGTCAATGTTCACCTGGATATATAGGACCTACGTGTGATCAACGTATGTGTATTCCATGTTTTACCATGTTTCTATCAAACTATTCCATGTTTTACCATGTTTCAATCAAAGAAATGTTGTTTGAATGGATATCCTATAGAATATTTTCACACACTTTCGACTTCTTTTTTTAAATCACAAGAATGGATTGTAATCAAATTTGGTAGTTATGCTGATTGGATGGTAGGCCTACTCAAGATTTGGAAAACTGAATAGCCTATTTTTGCTTTCGGATTTCATTTACATACCAATCACATCTTCTTTCAATTATAAATTTTAAAACCTATTTGAAGAAAAGAGCATGATTACTGTCAGCCTCAGACATTCACAGAAAATCACATTAGAGAATTATAATGATCAATTATCTGGTTATGTGTTTTTCAGCATGTCCTGTAGGAAGCTGGGGTAAAGACTGTACACAGACATGTTCATGTAATAATAAAGGTATCTGTGATCATGTGACTGGTAGATGTGATTGTTTACCAGGTTATACAAATACAACATGTGATACACGTAAGTATTACATAGTTTACCATGTTATACTAATACAACATGTGATACACATAAGTATTACATACAGGTTATACTATTACAAAGTGATACATTTAAATTTTACATAGTTTAACATGTTATACAAATACAACATATGATACAAGTTGGAGAAATAGATAGACAGATATAGAAGCTATCAGACATGTACTGAGCATTTTCTGTGAAAATAAATACAAGATATAAAATGATCTATATTTTTATGTTGCCTGCAGCTCAATTGATACACCGACATGGTGACTCTGCTGCTGACTCTGCTGGTGACCACTGATCCCTAGATTATCTTCTACTCAGTAGTTTCAGCTTCTAGAATCCAATTCCAAATTATGGTCCATTAGTTATAGATATCATGTTTGAGGCAGGATATTCTTACCATTCTAAAACAGCTGACACCACTTCTCATACAAAGATTGCACATAGTTACTGATTTTCTATAGAATATTTTTTTTTACAATTCTTTTAATTTTTTGGTATATTAGAATGTGATCAGGATGTTTTGTGGGGTAAGAATTGTCTCAACCCATGTAATTGTAATGGTCAACATTGTGATCATAGAAATGGTCTCTGTCAATGTCCAGCTGGAAAGAAAGGAAATCATTGTGAACAAGGTCAGTAATAGAGTGAAACTTTATAATAAACTGTCCATCTTTATTAAAATAATTATTTCAGTATGATTTATTTATGTTTTGCCCACACAGTTCTGTGTTATCTTTGAAGTCTAGCTAAAGCCACTGTGATTGGTTTTAAACATATTTGCCCGAGGCTCAGTGTCTCTTGATTGGCTAAACGAGAGGTCATCTGAAGTCAGTTGAACATAAACAAAGATTTTGTTTGACTGTATAAAGGTAAACTTAATGAAGTCAACTTATAAATAGGACAATTTTAATTTCCCTATTGATAATTCCCCATTCCTTTGCATTCATATGTCAACTTATAGATAGGACAATTATGATTTCCCCTTTTCATATATGTCCCATTCCTTTGCATTTATATATCACAGTCATGAGAAATGAAATGAAATGAAATATGGTTTATATTTGGTAATCCAACAACTAGCCCATGTACATTTTGTAAGCATTTTCTAAATATTTTCTTAATGGAAAAAGCCTCTTTTCACAATGTCATTAATGTGATTTATTTAATTTTTATTTCAGATTGTGAATCTAATTATTTTGGTTTCCAGTGTTCACAAGTATGTCAGTGTAAGAATGGTGCTAAATGTGATGCTAAATCTGGTGAATGTGAATGTCCTAATGGATTTACTGGCAAAATTTGTGATCAATGTAAGTTCAGATGGAAGAAAATATAGGTTCATTCTTATAAACATGTAGACTATTTACTTTCCCTGTATTATTATGCTGTGCTTTACTTTAATTTCATTTAATTCAGCTCTGTCTATCAAACAATTCTTATTGACCATGTATTGGTCCCCTGATTTGTGATTTGTTTTTCAAGCTTGTCTGGATTGTTTGACAAATCATAAGGAGGAACCCTATAAAAATTCAGGCTTTTCCATCTTTATGTGTAGTTATTATCACCAGTCCTGGATTAACCATAAAGCAAAATAAGCAGTAGGGGCCAGGAAGCTACCAGAAATTATTCTAATGTTCGGATTGATTATGGAGCAAACAGTGCAACTGAACCAGGATCCACAAGACTGGGGCCGACGATAAGTTACAATATCCAGAATTTTGAGATATGTCAGTTTAGTATGAAGCATTGAGGTTATGAGAGGATGAACCCTATAGATTTTGAGCGTTCTGTGACCCTTTGTACCAGAGTGAACCCTGTTTTCCAATAATCTTTTGAAGGTGATAGTATTTAACAGAAAACGGTTTGGCCATGATAGAGGCTAGAGTTTTTTTCTGATCTTTTTCAAATTTGATGTGGTTAAGAGAGGACAAACCATATCCAACTCCAGTGTACTTTAATATTCAGTTCCAGAGTTACCCTCCTTCTCACAGTCTTTACCGAAAAAATTGATGAGCAGAATAGAGGCTATAGTTTTTAACAGATTCTTTTCAAATTTTGGTGTAAAGTATTGTGGCCATTAGAGACTTATGCCCCCTTTGTCAAAATAACAAATTTGGCCGATCTTTTATAAAAATTTGGAAAGCAGTAGGACTGAGAATATTACCAATATTGGTTTTCAAATCTTATGTGAATCTTTGTTGACTGTTAGCAATTTTTGACTTTTTGTTCCAGAGATATAATATCATAATTATGTGTCTGGAAAAGCTTACTTTTGAGTGAATTTCTGTTGAGACATAGCTGCTGTTTGGCGTATTTCCACGCTTTGCATGGCTATCTTTATTTTGAATTATAATGGCAGACCATGATTTTTTCCATGCTTAGGTCTTCTAAAAGTCTTGATCGCACAGTCACTGATCCTGAAAACATGTAAGCCATTCGTCAAAATGCAGCTAGTGGGCATATATTTTGATGTATTGTTATACCTGGGAAGATTTGAAACTTATGACAGTTGACATTATGTACATATTAACCTATTATACATTTTTTGATTGAATAATGTTTGTTACCATGAAAACAGATTTGGTAAAAAAAAGGGGGGAGTGAGTGAAAGAACAAAAGCAGCAAGTGCGAACAAATGCCAAATATAAAATCAAACTTTCAAATAAATATGTTAATCTATTTCTTATTAAAATGATCAACCCTAAAAATAATGCAAGTTTTTTTTATTGATGGGATTAGCGTGTCCTACTGGTAGGTATGGTGAAGGCTGTAAATTAACCTGTAGTTGTACAAATGGAGCAGCTTGTAATCAGGCTACCGGGGCATGTTCATGTACTGCTGGTTTTATGGGCACCTCATGTAATATAAGTAAGTAATAATGTAGTTTCACTTAGCATTAACATGATATTATTATTTTGATGGAATTTAACTGTATAATTTATTATCAAGATTCTTGCCAAAATTGCATATTTGATTAGCCTACTTACACAATATTATTATTTCAAACCCAATAACTTACTTCTAGTGAGTGGATTATTTTTTTGTCTTGAATGGAAGTATTATTTGACCATATTTTTCTCTATTTCCCATGGAATATTTTACTCGAGACATAAATATTTAACGATTTTATTTTTTCCTTTAAATTTCTATAGGTTGTAGTAATGGGCGATGGGGTGAGAATTGTGCAAGCAGATGTTCATCATCATGTCCAGTTGGTTGTTTATCTGATACTGGTGATTGTAAATGTCAAGTCTGGTCTTGTTTAAATGGTGGTACTTGTGGTCAAGATGTAAGTTGAGCAAACCAGTGGTGCAGCATGTGGGGGAGCCTCCAGTGTGCTTGTTGCGATAGCAAAATTTGTAGAGGGCATATAAGTGCTCCGTCCACCCAGCCAGATCAATAGTTTGCCAAAAATATATGCATAATTTCTAGTTTGACTCACCATATCTGGATGACGTATTTGAAATATTTGTAGCTAGACATCTGCCAATCCATGTCTTCAGTAGTAGCCCAGTTGGTGCAGAAAAGTAGGACATAAGTGAAAGCCCATTTCATTTCATTTGTGAATCCTGGTAGACATGTCCAGCATATACAGATAAAATAATGTGGCACTTTGTATTGTCGTTATAGTTGGTGGATATAATGAACCATTGTACACCGAGTGATAAATTTCTTTCTTTCTTATAGGTTTCAAATAGTTTTATGATCGATTGTATTTGTAGGGACGGTGTCAGTGTGTAGATAGATTTAAAGATATGTATTGTTCTACTTCCGTTAGTGGTAGAGATATACAAAGTACATCAAAAGATTTTAGTAAGTACATGTTTAAAATTTGGAATAAGTATTAATTCAATTCAAGATAATTATTTTCAATAAATATTGCTTTCTAATCTTTGAAAACCAGCCTGGTTGTTTCAAGTATTTTCTGTATCAATTTTTGACAAGTTACAAGTCAAAGTTTCTATAGTCCATAGAAACATAAAGCTCATAAAATTGAAGACTAAGTGGATCCATATGTAATGAATAATAATATATATATGGGTTATGTTTATTTGTAGACTTTTCTCTAAGTGGTGGTGCAATAGCAGGTATATCTATTGGTATTGTTGTGGCTATTGTATTAGTAGTGGTTCTGACAGCTTTTATAATGAAAAGAAAATTCATGTCAACAGCTGGTGCTGGCCAGCAAGTGAAATATGATGGAACACATCAGGTATATCTTTTTTTATTGACTTTTTTAATTTATATTAATATGTCTGATGTTTGCAAACAAAACAAAAACGTTTTGGTATAGTACCGATTATTTCCTAAGTTATTGCTTATTTTGTATACTACCAATTAATTGGCTTGGTATAGGTTATTTGGCATGGAGATTGTTTTCCATGGAGTCAATTATTTTATGTATTTTGTTTTGCATGGTGTCGGATTGAACTTGACCAATTATTTAATACAATATCGGTTGATTGACCTTATTTCAGTCATATGGTTTAAATACTGTTTCTTGTTTTAAGTTGCAATAGTAACTTACATAATAGGCTTCTTCACCTCATTAATGTATACAACATTATATCAATTTGAAGATTCAGATGATAACGTAGTCTGTAGAGTGTTCAAAAGAAATTGTGGACAATGGACTTGCCGGGGAGAAAGCAAAACAAAGTCATCACAAAATCATCTTTTTACAGCATGAACGTTTTATTAGTGTAACCAGCGGTTGCCAGGCAACATATGCCCACATTTTGCAAGAGATGGATAGAGAACTATTTAAAAATAGTTGATTTTTCGTAAATCAGGGGCCATAATCCAGGATGTTATGGTCTGAAATGTGCGAAGTATTACATACTTTTACACAATTTGCGAACAAGGAGCCTTTATTTGTCCCTTAATTCGAATTCAAATAGTTTTTAAAATCAGATATAATTATGACTTCTTGCCTTGAGCTAAAAAACATGATTTTCCATTAAATCAGACACTATAATCCAGGTAGTTACAGTCTGATATGCATGAATATCGAAAAGAATAAAGATCTTTCGATTTTAAACATGCATTTAAAGTTTCATTTTGACCTCTGCAGTGCCCACAAGCTAAAAATTAAACTTTTTGTGCAATCAGGAGCCATAAAGTTATGGTCCGAGACAAGCTAATTTCGAAAAAGAAGTGAGATTTTGGGGAGATAGAAATATATTTCATGTTTCGTTAAATTTGGATAAAAATTGTGACCACAAAGAAGTTGTGAAATTGTGGACGGACGAACAGGGGGGACAACTATATACATCCACATGCAAATGTGGGAGTATTAAAACTTACTTCCTCAGAGAATACAACTCAAAGATGGTTTTGTGATACCACTGAATGGATTTTAAACCACTCATACTACAGCTAAATGTATTTGATAAGACATGCTCAATTTTCATCAAGTTGCTGACATAAAAATAAAGTTAGGGAATGTGGTTGTTGGTTAGGGCTGGGTCCAGGGTTCTGGTTAGCGCTAGTCCTGTTTACATCTCGTAACCTTTGACAAAAATTGAAGATCTAATTCTCCTACTAGGACTTGGACCTCATCAAAGTTTATATTATTCAACTGGTTTTGTATTCCTTTCATTTGGGATTCACATTTCCATGTGGGCGTATAATAAAGAGAAGTAATTTTTATATGCCCAAATATGGACGAGTGCGAGACATTAAGTAATATATATTGATATTGTACTAACGAGTGCCATAGTACAAGGGCAATATCTATATATAACACAAGGGTAGTATATCTATATATTACACAATGTCTTGCACGAGACCATTAAACAACTTGAAATACAGATACTATCCAGCAGGTGCATTTCAATAAAATACGTCACTCGGGTACTCTATTTCAATTTGTATGAATAATGTAGGCTTGGAACATTGCCGGTACCATTATTTGAAATAATTTGAAATAATTTGAAATAATGGTACGCCAACATCAAAGGATGACGTCACATCTGTATTTTAAGTCCTACTTTTGTCAGAGCCCCCTTAAACAGAAAAAAAATCCAGGCTATTTAGCACAAACTGAAATGTTTCACATTTGTATTTATCTTTTTACAAATACTATTACTGACCATGTTGACTTTGCCAAGGCTGGCAGTGGTAACAATACAATAATATCTATGCTAGATTACTAAACTCTTTTTTTAATTGCATTGTTTTAGGTGGAGATAGATTCTGGTTTACCTGTACAGTCAACAGATGAAGATTATAGGAGTGGCAGAGGTTTTGTTAACCCTTTAACTGTGGATAAAGAAGTTGCTAGTTACACTGAACTAGCGAGCAAACCAGTATTTAACTCCAGTGAATCATAATACATGTCTTTACCTGTATATTACCATTATAATAATTTATGTATAGTTATTTAATAAATTTATTACCATTATAATAAATTATGTATAGTTATTTAATAAATTTATCATAATTTTGGTCGTCATAATAGAAAATTAAAGATGTCCACGGGTGAAAAGTATCATAATCAAATCTGGACACGTCCAAACACTTTGGGATCAATATTTTTCAAAAGCAAGAACTATGTAATTACAGCCTTTTGTCGAATGTAAGTCTTCGCATAATGGTATCTAATGCCTTAGAATGCTGGACGTAAAATATGTTAAGAATCAAAAATATGTTAAGAATCAAAAGTTTCAATGAGTTTCGTGCATTAACTTCATGGGCTATGACTTATTGGCACACAAAAACCCACACCAATAACTAATGGTGCACTATTTACAGTTTTTAGATACCGGACCTCATTTTTTCAAGAGAATTTATGGAAAGTTTGGTCAGTAATAACATTCAAACAGATTTGTGACTGCTAAAAGCATCGAAATGGCTGTATTAAACGAAATAGTGAAAGAACTAATGGATCAAACTTTCCAAAATTTTGAAGTAGAGAAGTTACTTCTTCTTCTACTCATTAGCGCGCTTCTGTAATGCTGTAATGTCTCCATTAAGGTCATTTTCACACCATGAAAACTAAGCGCTTTCTAACCTCTGTTTCGTCACAATAGACATCAAACAGTTGAGAATATTCAGTGTTAAATAGTTTAACATTCTGTTTATATTTTTCATTTTTCCTTGCCTGGCACGGTTGGGTATGGAGTTAAATGTAGTATATTCGTTTGGATATATTTGATAGTGATAGTACATACTAATACTACGTTGTAAAATAACTAGTGTTACGAAAGCACATTATGCGAAAACTAGGGTTGCATTATTTTTGGAACGTCCACTTTAAGTTTACCAGTCCCAATTGTTCTCATCAGATAAATCATATTAGTTATTACATCTTTTTTAAAAGGTAGGAGTCCACGAGCAAATCCAGCGGTTTCTATATACGGTATTACTTTAGCCTGCAAGCACACAATAAGCATACAGGTAAGTAAATATCGACAAAGGCATACAGGCTCGATGACAGTTAGGGGGACAGAACCCAAAATAATTTCGGGTTTACAAACAGCGGCGCTGTTCTTCCTCTAGAGGCTAGGGCCATACTTCGCGAATTTAAAATTAGATATGTCAATATCGAAAGGTACCAAGATCTTTGGGTTATAACACTACCCCATTATTTTAGATCACTTTCACAGTTGTATCTAGTCTAAACAAACACACTGCTATGGCCAGCAAACAATGCTTTACAGAAATGAATTGGGGTTTAAAGGAGCCAAGTCGGTAACAGTTGGGACCTAGAAATTGACACAAGTGGATTGCAACGCATATAATACTGTAATATGAATATATAAACTGATTTACATTCAATGGTTTCCATTTTTACTCTTAATTTCCAATCAATTATGTTCCGCGAAAAAAGCCAGCTGTCTCAATCGAATGCAAATTTCTAGCGTCTGGTTATTCAAGTCTACATACGCCGTTTAATTTGGCGCAGTTTTTCTCGACTCGTTCCTCCAACTCTTTTGCTAGAACTGGGTCTGAAACGCATTATGGTACATGATTCGTGTACCAATGGCAAAATGTTTATTGGATATCAGGAGCCCGTCTGTCTTTTTCTGGCAAGATCACAGCATTAATGTTGATTTAAATTGATAAATAATATGTTTTCAATGTTGAAGATTTTGGATATTGAGTTAGAGACTTAGCTACTTAAACGTCTTACTGTTCTAACCTGGGCTAATGAAGACAAGCGTATGCCAATACAGTGTACTATGAGGGAAATTTTGCCAGGGTAGTGGCACTACAGCCGGCTCTTATATTGAATTCCAACTGCCAAATGTTTTTTTTACATGCATGCCAATGTGTGCATGGGACCTCAGGTTTTCACCTCAATCCAAACGACTAGACAGCTGTCCTTGTCACATCCCTTCTTCCCGATTCACTGACAAGGGGGAAACCACACCTGAAAATTTGGATAAACTTTCGACCAATGCAGGGATCAAACACCCGAACTCTGGGCTAGTGAGCCAGCGCCTTACCCATATCATCCCCACAACGCTTAATAGTGAAGACAATCGATCACCTAATTAACATCAGCACCAAGTTACACATTATATCTCGAATAGTTTCAAAATTTTTGTGCTTCAGTGTGACAAAAGACAAACCCATTTTAATACCACCCTGCTTTCTCTCAAAGGACAATAATCAATCCTACCCCAAGGGAAATACATCCTCAATTCAAATGAAAAAACAAATTTGTATCAAAACTTTTTTTTAATTCACCCCACAAGATGAGGGTTAATATACACAGGCTAATAATTTACATAAAACAAACAGGACAGAACAGGCAGTAGAAATTTCACAAACTAATGTTACATTGTTAATTCCTGAAAACAAAAAAAACCAAAACAATTATATAATTCATTCAATTCAAACACCTATATAGGCATGTAACTTTATACATATTTCAACTTGCATCAGATATGTTTGGCTAATAAAAGCAGCACTTTATCACCATACATCGTTTAGTTGGGGAAAGTATTCATCATCTGCAAGATTTACTTTAAAGCTGCATTATATAAGAACTACAAGCGCATAATCAATTTGGTGATATATATCGATATTTTACCCAGCCCTAACCATAATCTACTCTACATTGTCAAAAATGCTCTGAACTTCACAAAGAATAAACAAAAACGTTCATAACCTCGCAAAGAATCAAGTAATTTGAATTAATTTTTTCATTCTTATTTTAAACTATTATAGTAAGAAAGACCAGTTCTTTATTACATGATGAAATGTGATTTAACTTCTACTTTACTCTACCAAATGTGCTAATGCCTACGTAGTGTCACAAAACATTCAGTATATTTAAACAATTTTTTCTTAGATAAAATTTAATATCTAGGTAAATTAAGTTTAAATATAAATGGTATCCTCTACTATTTTAGATTTAACTTATCTTGTGTCAGATATGTTTGGCTAATAAAAGCAGCACTTTATCACCATATATCGTTCAGTTGGGGAAAGTATTCATCATTCACAAGATTTCATTTCCAAAATGTGTGATGTAACTGCATATTACAGAATTGACTTTAACCTATTGTTGATGTTTTATTTCAGGTATTTTGATACATTTTTACAATCAAAATGCCTTAGTTTTCCCGAGCAATACGACTAAAAATATTTTCCATAGGTAGATTTACGGCGCAGACTTCATTTAAATCGCAAACAAAATCTATGCTTTGATGGAGAATACAGTATTGATACCATGTAGATCTAATGTTTGCCAAAATAAAAATTATTTTAAAATATTTTCCCCTGGAGTTAATGAAGATAGATGAAGTTATAGAATTATCGTGACATTATTTGAAGTTATTTTTTATTTTTCTTATTAAGTTTTGTGTGTTTCTTAAAAATGAAAAACCCAAGCTAGATTTTGACCAAAAAAGATCCCAAAACACCCTCCACCCTCAATTTTATAAAAGGATTGTTAGAAAACCAGAACATTTTTTTTTGTGTGCCTTAACATTGCTGTCCCCAAAAATATAAAGATACAATACACTTGGTTTCCTATTTCTTTTAAAACCAAGCGGTTTTAAAAGAACAGTGATCAAAAAATCAATCTTGTGTCAGATATGTTTGGCTAATAAAAGCAGCACTTTATCACCATACATCGTTTAGTTGGGGAAAGTAGTCATCATTCACAAGATCAAATTTTAATGGTCAATATCTCTAGTTCATTTGACGACTTTTGCCAATCACAACATACTTACCATAATGGCATTAACAATATCATTGCTATTATTTTTAAGGGCTTTAATAGCTTTTGATCTAGAAACATTGGCTTGAGACATAACAAGTTCAATATCTTTTGCTTCAACACCAGTGTCATCAACCTGAAAATACATGTAAGGTACATCTTGTAAATCCAGAATACATCAATGGTAATTCAAACATACATTTTTATAATAGAAGTAACTTGCATCAGATATGTTTGGCTAATAAAAGCAGCACATCATCACCATACATCGTTTAGTTGGGGAAAGTAGTCATCATCTGCAAGTTGAAATAAATTAACAGCCCTGCCACAAATTTGTGTATTAACTAGATTAATCTTAAAATTATGTCTCTGGGCTAATGGAAGACCATACAGTGTGCTATGAGGGAAATTATGCCCAGGCAGCCACGCTACGGCCTCCTCTTATATCGAATTCTAACTGCCAAGGGATCTTTTACATCCCATCTAAACAACTAGACAGCTGTACTGGTCAGACCCTCCGTTCTGCATCACCGGGATGAACTTTCTCGCCCAATGCAAAGATACAACACCCAACCTCCAGGCTTTTTTTTGGGGGGGGGGGGAAAGAAAATCTATTCTTTTATAGGTAATGAGTACACGAGTTTCATTAATTAAATTATTCATTACCTCTTCATCATCTTCAGATTCTTCTTGTATAGGTTGTGAAACAGTTCCAGTGTCTAATCCACCTGCACTGTCTGTTGATTTGAATTTTTCAGCTGCAGATATTTGGGCTGCTTGATTCAAATCTTCAATCTGACAAAGAAAAAAATATTCTAGAAAATAGATAGGGTCCACAAAATCAAAAAGACAATAGTCTGTTGAAATAAATTCTTTGCTCAGACAAGTTTGGCATTAAATGCAGCAATGGCTTCTTCATACATCGATATGTTGGGGAAAGTTGTCATCATAGCAAAGTAAAATCTACATTTAGGATCTGTACATTTTGAGAAAGAAGTTGGGGTTTTGTAGATTTGGTCAGAACCCTCCAGCATAAAAGTGTCTTTAAATTGTAGAAGTACAACACATGTATATGACTTACAGGCTGCGGCAACAACTCCACAAATTGTAATCATTGAAAGTTTGAATTTGTAGATGTTGGATTACAGACATCAATTCATGTTGACATTATTAAGGTAAGATGTGGAAGGAAAAATCTATTTTCTAAACTACTGTATGGATTTTATTGAAATTTGGCAGGTGTTTGGATATGGTTATTATGAGTTTATGTGCCTAGGTGTATTAGGTACTAAGTTATGAACATTTTATTGGAGGCAAACGCTGAAAAAAAATTTTTTCACGAGAAATTTAATGTATATCATAAAACAACCTATTTTTGAATCCCAAAAGAACCGTTGTACAGGATTATCTATATAAAGTTAATAACAACCTTCATTTTAGCAAATGGGTGTTAGTCAACTTCACTTGAAAATTTTCACTTTTTTCAAAGACCAATTGTGAAATAAGAATATCACATACATTAATGATTTATAGATAATCTTGTACAGTAAGTATAGGGCTAAAAACATGCCAAATTTCATTGTTCTAAGTATAATGTTTTCATTTTATGGCTTCCCTAAGGTGCAAAATATGCGTTCTGAGAAAAAGCCAAATTTGTCGCGATCTTCAAATAAAAACAACACAAACACATGCGATCTGTAAGAGACCAGCCCAGATAGTGCTAAACACTTACAGGATCATATATAAGATTATTAGTAATAATTGTAGGCTTTATTCTGATATTTTATAGGGTTGATGTGGTCTGTGTCTGTATCATATAGTCACCCACCCGCTCGTGCAACCACGACGCATTCAGCAATCTTGGAAATTGACAGACTTTCTCTCCCATTTTAGTTAAAATTGTTGATGCTTTGTCTAGTTTTTTTTTGTTTTTTTGCAGTCCAATTTGTCTGAATTTCTTCTAAAGTTTTGATATAATTGATTATTTGAATAACATTTCACACACTTCTTGGATTCCATTTTTATACGGCCATTACTAAAACACCAGTCTTTGGAAACAAACACATCTTTACTGATATATTTCAAACAAACATTTTGTGTCAAATTCTTTTAAAACTTGTTTTAATATATTTCTGCTTTTGTTAAGTTAAAATCAATAAAATAGTAGGCAACTTGTTTTATGACTTGGTGTTATTATAACACCAAGCCAAGCTACACTAGAACATCTATTATGGTGTGATTTAGTTAGATCCACATGACTCAAAATAGAATTACTACCGGTATTAGAAATAAAATAAAATTGGCTCTCTATATATTTTTTTTTGTAGAACTTTTGCAGGCAGCCATGCATAATATCTATAAAAAATTTGTCTCTTATTTGTCTTTACTTATTTATATTAGCAGTGTTGATATACTGATGCTATAGTAATGTGTTGATAGTAGCCTACTAATGTTTTTTGGGGTTTTTTTTGGCTTCACTACTAAAATCATTCGAAAATAGGGTTGAGTTTTATTCAAAATCTTTATTTTTTCTTAGATATGTTCCTGGCAGCGATAATGTCCATAAATATGTAATGGAAAACCCCGTAAAAAATGCATAACCTTTTACTAGGGTATAAAAATAAGTAAAAGACGTCCCGGTAGTCGTGATTGTCATTTATAAGTAATAGTAACTAAATGGTGAGTCGTGTATGATCGCGCATCTCCGTAACTAGGCTACGTAACGATTATAATGTACTGCGCATGCGCCGGAAGAGTTCACAACCGATTGACCCTTATTATGTATTCAAAAATCCATAAAAGGCCTTTTCCGTGATATTTTTTAACGGAAAGAACCGGCAATTGCCAAATATGTAACTGTTATAAATAGAATATTTTACGACAATCAAACGAAGCGGAACTTCCTCTTTCCATCGATATATCAAACATGGCGACCATAACAATGCTGTCGACGGCACGAAGACAGTGGCATATTTTGCGATTCTCTTTACCCGAAAATTGATTTTAATTGACCTAGACACTTTTCAAACGTTAAATTAGGTACTTATTTTTTATTTTGTCAATTTTATTTTTATTCGTAATATAATAATAAACATATTGAACCTGCCGAAAATCATAAAATGTCAAAAAAACTCAGAATTTTGAATATTTTTAGACTTTTTCGACCCGCGTCTTACCTTAAATGTATGTGTACATTTAGCCTTAATTGTGTAAACTGTTTCTCCATACACTTACCTTTGCTTCACCAAATACTATATACGTATCTGAAGCAGGACTTTTAAAAACATCGGGTCTATTTATTACAAATAATATATTTTTAGATTTTCTTATCGTGACTCGTGTAACTCCAGTAACAGGCTTTAGACCTAAAAATATAAAATAAAATATAAGTAAACTGCACTGTGAAGTAACGAACACCTGAAAATTGATCAGCAAGGCTGAATATAGAACATGTAAATGCACTTGGTAGGAGTGACAAATTCTCATACAAAATTATATATATATTTATATACATGTATGTATACATACAGGGGTGACGACAATATACATCCACATGAAAATTTGGGTGTTTAAATATTCTTACTACTTGCATCAGATATGTTTGGCTAATAAAAGCAGCACTCTATCACCACATATCGTTTAGTTGGGGAAAGTATTCATCATCTGCAAGTTAATTTCTTCGAGATGTACTTTTTTCCGATATGGAATTAAAAACCCTTGGAATTGGCTAAAGCACGCTAATATTCACTCACCTAACTTAGCCATTGCCTTTCTGGCTTTTTTTTCACTTCGACTTTGTTTCTGTCTGCTAACTAATTCTTCTGGGAGACCAGCAGCCTGAGCCATCTACAAATAAATATAACATTCAATTAAAGAATTTGTGAAAACATAAATAGTAGTTTTTAAGTAATGGATTGCTTGCATCAGATATGTTTGGCTAATAAAAGCAGCACTTTATCACCATATATCGTTTAGTTAGGGAAAGTATTCATCATCTGCAAGTACATGTGACAGTGTCAAATCTAGTCATCAAGGGATAAAATGACAATTTATATTTACAGTACCTGGCTCTGTCTAGCCATGGCAGCGGCATCTTGTTCTTCTAATTCTGGAGGAGAATCATCGTCACCATCTGAATCATCAGAACCAGAAAGTTCTTCAGCCTTTGTCTCCTCATCTAAAGGCTTCTCCACTGCTTCGATAGGCATGCTGAAAACATAAAGTCCATGATGTATTGCGTATAGATAATTAACAGTACGATGCTGGTCACAATTAGGAATATGGTTTGCAAAAATTTGCTCAGACGAGTTTGGCATTATATGCAGCAAAGATTTCTTCATAAATCTATATGTTGGGGAAAGTTGTCATCACAGCAAATTTTAAATTTAAACATGAATTATGCAAAAGCAAAAACTATATCTGATAATTGCAGGAATTTCGAGGATAGCCCAAAATTGAATCGCATATGATATATCTTGAAGAGTGAAGCAATCCGACTAAATTTTCAGCATATTCGGTTTTCATTATCTATTTTGTAATTTAATATACTTTATATATAGTGCAAATTGTCAGCTCTTATTTAAAGGAGCTGAATCGCTAACATTTGGGATCTAGAAATTGACACAAGTGAGTCGCAACGTATATAACACTGTAATATGAATATATATGAACTGATTTACATTCAATGGTTTACGTTTTTACTCTAATTTCAAAACAGTTATGTTCGGCGAAATAAGCTGACAGTCTCATTGGGGTGCTTATTACTAGCGTCTGGTTATTCCAGTCTACATACGCTGTTTGATTTGCTGCAATGTTTCTAGCCTCGTTCCTCGAGTCTCTTGCTAGAACTGGGGCTGAAACGCATTATGGTACACGATTCGTGTACCAATGAGAAAATGTTTATTTTATCTTAAATATTGAATATCAGAGGCCCATCTTTCCCGGTAAGATCACAGCATCAATGTTGATTTAAATTGACCAATAATTCGTGTTTTCAATGTTGAAGATTTTTGATGATATTAAGTTAGAGACTTAGCTCCTTTAAGACAACTTTTCAAATCTATCGAAGGTGGTAACTATTCAAATCATAACAGAAAAGTTCCATTTTGAACAAAGATTTCATAATCATATCACACTATATCACTCAGATCAAATTGTCCACGGCACCGGATTTAACCCAACTCCCAAGTCTTACGCATACGGCGCTGAAACCGATATTTTCGATAAATCCAATGCAAAAGACAGTGCGCATCAGATCTTTGTATCGCCTAATAAGGCATGCCGCCTAATAAGTTGATCTAATAACCAAATATTGCGTTAGTTTTTGTCTGAAGCCAGTCAAACATGCAGATTGATAAACATCAACATAACAAAATATAGACATTACGTATATATTTATCACGCTTATTTATTACCATTTAACAATCAATCGGTCCTTCAAATACAAATTTAATTGTAAGAACTTAACCTATCAACATCACTTCAACCCATAATTTGCAAAGATCGACCTCATAGATCGTGGATTTCGCTAGATTGAAACTCACATGGATGATAACTTGACTCGCCGGAATAAGGTATGGCGGAAAAGGGTAGATATTTGACGTAATTTCCGGCGGCAAGTGCGCTGGCTAACCGGTTTCAGTTTACTGTCATGGCGGCCTAACAACAAATAAACATTTCACAAAACAGACTTTTCATTTAATAAGGTATGCTATTAAAACCACGTTACTACGTCTATACGATTTATTTAATCTGTTATAAGCAAAATATTAGATACATTTTTTAATCACTGATTTGGAAAATGGAAGAAGAATTATGATTGGTTATGTAACAACAGTTCATGCCGACGAGAAAAGAATTAAAATAGCAAGTTACTGCATGCTAAATGCAGCATCCGATATATTTCTCAACTGTTTATTGTTTGTCTTTGCTGTCTTTGTGCTATGTATGATTCAATTATCTAAGTGGAGAATGGACTACTGTCATAACTGTGAAGCCTTTTAATCCGCTTAATTCACTGGAAATTGAAAATAATTTAAGAACCCCCCCCCCCAAACTCAAACTACACAGTAGCCTGAGGCCTGAGTGAGTAGGCCTACAAAGTCAAAAAGTACTACAACTATTATTTATTCTCTCATCTGCAGGCTGCCAGACAAATTATGATTTTCTTCTTTGCTTCAGCATTTTTGTTTGACCAAATGTCATACATTTAACAGCGCTAACAAAATTTCAATTGTTGACCAGTATAACCATGATGATATTGTTTTATTGAGAATTTTAACCTAACCCTTTGTCATTATTGTTGTATTATATTTTAACAGATTAGAAGATGCCCAGTGCCGGTGCCCTTTGTGCACCAGTAATAACTCCATTACGTGATCCATCAATTCAAGTTCCAGCTAGTCATATTAATTTGTCTACTCACATAGCTTGTTCTACAGGTGGGAAGCTTATTTCTTTTATTGGATTTTATAAATATTTCATCGCAGGTTTTACTTTTATTACCCAATCACCATTAATTAATGAAATAGAAACAATAGAAGTAAGTTGATTGATTTCTCGCTTGGGTTCGCTAAAGCCGTTGCCAAGTATGAAGGGTCCGCGAGTTGATTCGCTACCGTCAGGCGCGTGATGCGAGTTGTTTCGCTACCGTAAAAAATGGGTTAACATTAAGAGGTCTGACATTTATTATGACTTGTGATTTGGTAACCTCCTCTAACTAACATAGGCCTATATAATTTATATAATGTTTCATTTTTATTTATTTCTTTTTAATTTTTCTTGTATATATTATTACTGGTGTACTCTACTACTAGGTATTTATGTCTGCTTACACCTCCTAGTAGTCGAAGGGTGATATAGCAGACATATGTTTACAAGAAAATGGATCATATGTACAAACTAGTTGAAAATGATGTCCAATGTGAGCACTCTGCTGGAACAGTCATATAAGGAACCAAATAATACAAGGGGTCCAGTCTATGACACTGCCTTGCCAAAAATTTTAGTGTATTTTATTAAATTTCACAGGATAAGCTTACTATGCATCTGTCTGAAGATTGATGAATCTATTGCCATGGTTTATATAATGTAGTTAAATAATCAGCTGTAAATGTGCGATTTCAAATTAATTTTTGTAAGACAGTAGTGATTGTTTAATCTAGCTGACTTTTCTTTTCTTTCTGATCTTTCAGATCGTGTTGTTGTTTAAGTTTCTTTTTCTACAGTGATAAAACGTTAAAAGATTAACATGCCTACAGTTAGAGGAGGACTGGATCCTCCAACCATTACCCCTTTAAAACCACCAACCCCAGACAGACCAAGTTCTTATGTTGATAATTATACTTATATAGAATTGAGCACAGGCAAGTGCAATGTCAATTACTTAGATCTTTTATTATTTAAATACTAAACAAACAGTTATTTAAAGATCTATTTCTTCTGTTTACTTAAAACCTCTGATCTTGATTTGTATTGGACAATGTCTAGTTTTTCACAGCATAGTCATTGCTAAACACTCATATTGATCATTTCAAATCTAATCAACCATAAAAACGCTGTTCTATGTGGTAGGTTACCAGTCCTACTCATACTTGTAGGTCCACCAGAATCACACTTATTTGAACATAGGTTTTCTAAAATTGTCCTAATACACCACAACACAAAAGCCTGTATATGTTCTTTATTAAATGTGAGCTTTAACTAATCACTTTCAGTCTATATATTGTTTGTATTGGTCATAAGAAATAAACTTTTATTTAACAATATGGTTTCATATTACACCTTAAAGGGTTTAAATTGTTAAACCCATGTTTTTGTCAGACATTATATAAATGAACAAGTATAACATCTGAGAATAATTTACTGATCTTGTAAACCACATAATCTTTAAAACTAGACAAACTAGACTTTCTACTCATTAAGATTAATATTTATAAACATTCATCTTAAGGAATTTATTCATCTTTTCAGATTCACCAAGTTGTAAAATATTTTTCACAACTGATGGAAGTAAACCATGTCCATTTCAACGTAAAATATCAGGAAAAGAATTAACATTCAAATATATTGCTCCATTTACCTTAAAACCAGGAAAGAGGATATTAAAAGCAGTTTGTGTTAGCAGGTATGAAGTCAAACAAATTTCTTTAATTGTATTTTCCTGTATTACCTTGTTACTGTAAGTCTTTCAATATAAGTTTCTCAAATAAGGAAATGTACTTAAACATATCAAATTTATATTTACTAGAGATGGACTACAAGAGAGTGTTGTTGTTACTAGGACATTTAATGTAGAAGATATTAATTCTACAACAGCTACAGAAACTGATGGCTATGGTTACACTAGTCACAGTACCAGCAGTTTCTTCGATACATCTGACACAGATGCTACACCAACCAGATCTCGTAGTCGCAGTAAATCTAAAAGAGGGAAACCTCTGGTAAATATTTCAGCATCAGTGTAGATACTCGGCTATACTTTACAATTATACCCCTTATCGACTTTTATATGTTTGAAAGTAAAAATTTGACTTCGAGAAAATATATTTTTCCCGAACTGTCGCTCAACTTAAATACTTGCATGGCAAAGTCAAACCACGCTTAATTGCCTTTCCGGAATGCATAGACTTTTTAATTTTTATTTAAAGTCATAACTTCCATTCAAAATATAATCATAAAGGCTTGAAAATTCCATCAAAATAGAATCTTTCTATTGACATTATCAGGGAGTAAATGCATAAATTGAATGATAAATATATGCATATGATTTTTAATAGTCAAGATCCAGTTCATTAAGGAAGTCTAAGAATGGACCTAAAGAAGCATGGGCAAGTAATGGTGATTCTGAAAGAGAATCTGGTGCATTTAATGATTATAATGAAGTGTGTAAGTATTTTATTGATTCAAAAATACTACCAAAATTGTTATCTATGTAAATGTCTCAAATAGTATTAAAGTGGTATGAGATGTTGTAGAAAGAGATTAGAATGAGGTGTTCTAAAAAGTAAACAACAAATCTCAGGCATATTTAGACAAAAGTGCTGAAATTTTGAATAAAAACTTCAAGAGTGGGAACAACAATAAAAGAATACCTAAAAGAATTTGAAACAAATGATAAACAATGAGCTAATCAATCTGATTAAAATACAGATCTATATTTCGTTTCGTTTTTTAATACTTTCGTTGGCCTACACTACATGGAGATCTGACAAGTTATAGTGGGAGTTCACGTCAGGGGTCAATTGAGCGACTTTTGACCCTATGATATCAGATATTGATTAATCAATCAGCATTAATGTTTCTGGTGGTTAACCCACAGTTTCGTCCAAGTAAAATGAAATTTTGAACTAAAGAAACGAAATAGGATCAGTGTTAATCAGATTGCGACCTAAGTATTGCTTTTTCGTTTTTCTTTAAAGCTATACCAGACGGACCCTTTAATCCTACAAACTATGCTGGTACACAGATAAATGTATGGGGTGCCCATCCTGGTGCATTACAAGGTTTAGATGGTACTAACGGTTTAGTAAATCTAGCAAATCAACCAAAACAACCATATCCGGTTCAATATGGCTACCTCACAGAACAGATGATACAGGTATATTTTTATTAATATAAGTACCAACATTTCACATTTAATTTCATGCAAACACCATGATTGTGTGTTTTCCTTATATATTAGGAACTTTTCTTGAAGCCCTAAATATCAATAGTGTTTTCCTGTATTTTGAAATCAAAGATATAGTATTGAAGATTCAACTGTCGGTGAAATAGATCTTTAGTGGCTGACATGTGCATCGATGATTGAACCTTTAGAAAGAGAACTGTATTACTGATTGTTATATTCATATACATGTATAGCTGACAATGTCTCTTCTTTACCTTTCAGAAATATGATTTTGAATTAAATTATTTTTTTTCAGAATATGAAACCACATGAACCTAGTGTTACAGTTGGAGATTTAAGGAAACTCCTCAGTGAGCAGAATCCAAAACAAGTTACTGTTGCCCCTCCACCAGCTAAACCTGCCATAGAATATCAACCTATTTATAAAGATCCTCCACTTAATGCTGTTAGTCCAGGAAATGGTTAGTTTCATATTCTAACAACAACATTTAACTTGGATAATTTCATCCATCTTTGTATAAGTCATAGTCAAGCCTTTGAAGAAAATCCTTTCCTTGCTGTCATCCATGTTTTTGATTGCAATTTGTGCTGTTTTCATTCATCATGGATTGGTAATGTATCAATAAACAGTAGATTTTGGTAATATGATCACTAACAGTAATTGCATGAAAGGTAATTGTGGATACATGGTGAACATCTGGTCTTATTCCTTTTCTCTCAGATGGAAGTGTAAATACAACATACCAGTATTTGTATTTTTAATATGGAATCAAAGCAGTTCATTTTTTCAACTTTTTTAGAAAACTTAAGTGAATAACTGCAAAGTGTTTTGATTTAAGTCCCAATACATTTCATTTAAAAGATGTTACTTTATATTTCAGGTGATTTTAAGGATAATATATTACACATCTACGCACATTTACTGGAGAGAGCTAAGAAAAATACTGACTTCAGATTAGCTGTAGCAGAGCCTAAAATTGGAAAGGTACATTAAAAACATCTAAAAATATTTTTAATACTTGAATTATTGAATCTTGTTTCTTGTATAACAACTGATACTATTATATTTGTGTAAATATTTCATAATTGCATGATTATGTGATTTATTTTTAGATACATGATGCAGAATTTAAAGATGAAGGAGATAAGTTCAAGTTAACGATTGTTTTAACTAAACCTGGTGTAAAGCGTTAGTATTTATTAGATCTCTCATTTACAAATTGGTCAGATAAGTCAATTCAGATGCAATTATTTCTGAAAGATTGAAATCAGTACCATGTTAAAACATTAACCATTTCTTGCGGTGACAAATGACCTTGATGATGTACTGTATATCTTTACTTATACCCATACAGTGTAGAATGAAGGAAATTTAACCCTACTCCTGTTCCAATATACTACTGTTGTTTATGGTATACACATGACCTCAGTCTTTTACACTTTTCTGATGACAAGATGCTTGTTTGTGCCAATTGCATTGTCTTCCACAACTAACAAGGGAAAGTCTGACTGAAAGAAAAATCCTTAAGAACTTTCTTGGTCAATGCAAGACTTGGTATTTTTAGTAATGGAGCCAGTCCCGCACTCTCAGCAAGCTACAGATGTGACAAAGAATATATATGGGTTGATTGTCCTGTTTTTGGTTCCCAATTTGAAATTACTTTATTGTATTTCTTGTTTGAAATATTATATATGTATTGATGTAATTTTGTTTTTAGCTGGTTCAGCAAAGAAACCTGTAGTTAATAAGAAGAAAACACCAGGAAGCTCGTCTGATTCTTCAACAAAAACTAAAACACAGCCGGTCAAACCACCTCCAGCACCTGTTAAAAAGAAATCCAATCCATATTTTGATATGGAGACAGAAAATTTAAATGTAATTTATCTTTTATCACAGTATGTGTTTTACTCATTGCCTTTTGATGTGAATTAGTTTTATAAGTGTACTAAGATTCTCTTTTGAAAAATTAGCTTCAAATGTGACATTTCCCCATCTTGCATGAAAACGGGTCACTGTCATATCTTGGCTAATCAATGCTTTGAAAGGCTTTGAAACTAAACTGAAACACCCAGTGGTTTATAAAAGTTCAAGACAGCATATAGTAACGAATTTGTTAGTTTGCAAGTACTGAAAGTGCTGTTAATTCAGCACAAGTATCTGCATACCTGACTTTATATGCATTTTCCTGTCAAATTAATTAGTCGTAACATGGTATTGGATGTAAAATCATATATTCATTTGTTTCTATAGACTGAAGGTACAGTTAAAGAGTATGCCAACTTTAATGCCGAACAAGATGCTGAAGTATTGAGAAAAGCCATGAAGGGATTAGGTAAACAAAAGATTTAAAAGTTCATTTGCAATCAACTGTTTAGAAATAATATTTATATTTATTTTATGATCAGTAGTGGAATACCGCGTTTTATCAGTGAAATAAAAGTGTTATTTCACTGGCTAGCAAAGTAGTCCATGTTGTTTTACCTAAAATGATTGTAAAATCATAATTTACGCATTCGTGAAAATTAGGGTTGTGACGATACAGAGTTGGTTTGTATCACGATACAGAAGGGAAAATATCGCGATACAGAAGGGAAAATATCGCGATACAAGTTTGTATCGCGATACAATATCTTTACCAAATTAAGAAATAAAAAAAACCCATTAAAAAATAGTTTTCAACCTTTTAATTTAAGATAACATTATTAATATTATAAATCTAATAACAGAATGATTTTAACAGATGAGTGACGTCATAATGGGTATTTTCCCTTCAGAATCGCTAGTACCAATTTTAAAACTAAAAGCCGCACGTTATTGTCAGCTTAGAGTTATTAAAATCGTAATAATTTGAATGATAATATGTCAAATATTCATGATCTTGATGATACCACAAAAAACGTAGGCTATATTTAGTCGAAATTTAGTAAATTTCAGTCATCAAAACAGATAAATCTCACTTTCTTCGGCTGTAATTGTCAGATCTCGTGGTATCGCGAACCATAATAATCACAAAAATGTTATCTATCTATCCCCCGGAAACTACGGTACGGAAATCCAACGAAGTGAGCCGTAGCAATAAAAAATTCCCAGAGCGGTATTTTCCTGCGGGCGTCGCTTACATTTCGATAATTTTTGAGTCCGAATCTTCGCAGATATTGAGATTAACATTAAACTATTACTATAATTGAACTCGCTTATAATTAATGAGGTTTAAAGCACGGACCGGGCACTACTTTGTTTTACGACTTAAATTGTACAAGAATATCCAGTCCGTAATGTTGTTAGACTGTGGTGTTCAATTTACGACTGGCTAAATTATCTAGACCGCGTGGCTGACATCATCACTCAGCTGATATTTATTTTTGATTACGCAGGTATATAACGCCGATATAATTGACCATACTGACATTCGTAAATTTATTAATACATGTGATTTAATTATTATTTCTTTGCCGCCGATGTCGTTGTGTTTTTTGATCATCATTTGTTGTATCACGGTATACCGATATTTCAATATTTTGACAATACAAATACCGTCAAATTTTTATATCGCGGTATATCTACATACCGGTTATCGTCACAACCCTAGTGAAAATATAAGTTTTCTTGCTTCTCGATTAAATAAATGTTATTCACTCTAAAACGACAAATATCCTCTTTGTATTTACACTAATTTCCCTTTTGGTTATTTCTGCCTTTGCTGAGGGTTGTGGTCTAAGGGGAGATAACATGGAGTTAGGGGACTATAGACAGAGTTATGTCCCTTTAATGCGTTTTTCTTTTATTATTTTGTTGTTGCACAAATGCAATCTGACTTAAAATCTGTATTTTATTTATATTAGGAACTGATGAAGATGCCATTATTAATGTATTATGCTACAGATCTAATCCACAACGTCAAGAAATAGTGAAAACATTTAAAACTATGTTTGGAAAGGTAATTTATGAAACTTTTTAAGTAAAGTTTGAGGAATTCATTTAACCTACTACTTTGCACAAGGCAAATAAATTCTAGAAAGTACACTGGCCTTTATCACAACATCTATCTATTAAAGCATTGCATGTAAATCTTGACAATAAACTTGGAAATCAATGCTTTTCTTTCAAACTAAAACAGTGTGTTTTGACCAGACTTATGTATTTTAACCAGTTTTGAAAAAAAGTCTGACATTTAGATTTTTTGTTATATTTATAGGATTTAATAGATGAATTAAAGAGTGAATTAAGTGGAAGTTTATCAGATACAATAAAATGTTTATGTATGGCTCCAGATGAATTTGATGCATATCAATTACGTAAAGCTATTAAGGTAAATACTATCTTTGTGCATTCTTTTTATACGCCCACATTTTCATGTGGACGTATTATGTCGTCGCCCCTGTCCGTCCGTCCACAATTTGTTTGTGGACTCTCTACAGGTCACAATTCTTATCCGATTTTGACGAAACTTGAAATATAGGTTTATCCCCATAAGATCTCGGTTCCTTTCGATATTGGCATGTATCAGATCGGATCTTCATGGATTATGGCCCCTGATTGTACGAAATATCATGTTTTTAGCTTGTGAACACAATAGAGGTCACAATTTTGAACCGATTGTGATGAAACTTGACATGCATGTCTATAACCCCAAAATCTTGTTTTTTTTCGATATTTGCGCCCATCGGATCGTAACTTCCTGAATTATGGCCCCTGATTGTCCGAAAAATCACCCTTTTTAGCTTGTGGTCCCTCTGGATGTGAAAATTATTATCCGATTTAAAAAACCGTTTGATATATCACCGTTACATGGTAATGAAGGTTGAGTTCAAATTTCGTGAAAATCGGACCAAAATTGACAAACAAAATGGCCGCCGTTTGTACGCGAATAGTGTGAAAATATGTTATATCAAGGTTGTGGACCCTATATAGGTCACGATTTTGAACCGATTTTGATGAAACTTGACATGCATGTTTATAACCCAAAGATCTTGGTTCCTTTCGATATTTGTGCTCATTGATTCGTAACTTCCTGAATTATGGCCCCTGATTGTCCGAAAAATCACCCTTTTTAGCTTGTGGTCCCTCTGGATGTGAAAATTATTATCCGATTTAAAAAACCGTTTGATATATCACCGTTACATGGTAATGAAGGTTGAGTTCAAATTTCGTGAAAATCGGACCAAAATTGACAAACAAAATGGCCGCCGTTTGTACGCGAATAGTGTGAAAATTAGTCTCGGTCACCCAGAACCCCCTAGTCTTCAACGCACGGAGGGTCTGGGTCGGTTCTCAATCATTGACGAAAATTACTGGATAATCTACCACATAAAAAACCAAACTCCCGGTTACGCATGGGCAATGGAACCTTTAGGCTAAAGTCTCGGTAAGTGATAGATATTATGAAGCCGGGCCGATTTTGATAGATTATATAAAGCGAGGATAAAATATATCCCACAATTCACTTGGCACATCTATTATTAGAAACAAAAAAGAGACGATACAACAGCATGAATCGCGATTAAGGAGATTGTGAGAAGCCATACGTTTGATTCGTGACGAGAGAAAATTACCATTTCAATTAAAACATTTAAAACAAAATTTTAGAAAGTGTCATTGTTGACAAGCGAGATGTTTTGATAGATTCAGTAAGTGGTAACATAAAAGACTGGATAATCCAGACATTGACCGACTTTCTTTCAAATTTTGAGGACCCATCCAGACTAATATTCGTAGAATATTTGTTTGGATGATAAGAGACTATGTGAAAATATGTTATATCAAGGTTGTGGACCCTATATAGGTCACGATTTTGAACCGATTTTGATGAAACTTGACATGCATGTTTATAACCCAAAGATCTTGGTTCCTTTCGATATTTGCGCTCATTGATTTGTAACTTCCTGAATTATGGCCCCTGATTGTCCGAAAAATTGCCCTTTTTAGCTTGTGGTCCCTCTGGAGGTCAAAATTATTATCCGATTTAAAAAACCGTTTGATTATATCACCGTTACATTGTAATGAAGGCTGACTTCAAATTTCGTGAAAATCGAACCAAAATTGACGGACAAAATGGCCGCCGTTTGTACGCGAATAGTGTGAAAATATGTTATATCAAGGTTGTGGACCCTATATAGGTCACGATTTTGAACCGATTTTGATGAAACTTGACATGCATGTTTATAACCCAAAGATCTTGGTTCCTTTCGATATTTGCACTCATTGATTCGTAACTTCCTGAATTATGGCCCCTGATTGTACGAAAAATCACCCTTTTTAGCTTGTGGTCCCTCTGGAAGTCACAATTATTTTCCGATTTAAAAAAAGGAAGGTTTCAATTCGAATTTCGGGAAAATCGGAACAAAATTGACAGACAAAATGGCCGCCGTTTGTACGCGAATACTGTTAAAAAATGGTATATCATGGTTGTGGACCCTGTATAGGTCACAATTTTAATTTGATTTTGATGAAACTTGAAATGCATGGTTATAACCCAAAGATCTTGGTTCCTTTCGGTATTTGTGCATATCGGATCATAACTTCCTGAATTATTCGAATTTCGTGAATATCGTACCAAAATTGCCAGACGAAATGGTCGCCGTTTGTACACGAATAGTGTAAAGATATGATATATCATGGTTGTGGACCCTCTACAGGTCAAAATTCTTATCCGATTTCGCCGAAAAGTCACATTTCTAGGTTGTGTACCGTCACACCATAATCATTGTCGACTTCGAATTTCATGAATATCAGACTGGAACTGACCAAGAAAATGGCTGCTCCCAATACAGTATGAAATACAGGACTTAATGATGTAGGAAAAATCACTTTCGGTATTGCTTGTTCTCTATCCATCTCTCGAAAATGTGGGCGTATCCTGCCCGGCAGTGCCAGCCTATCTTTCTTTGATTTATTCTAACCCAGTATTCAAGAATAAACTAAAACTAGACTTTAGACCTTACAAATTAAAAATTAATCCTAAAATTCCTGAAAAAATAAATCATTGTTAATAAAAAATTTAGCCATCTTTATTTCCATTTTATTCTTGATCATGGTCAGGATTTTAGCAGTTATTTTGTAAGATTTAAATGGTCATCAGCTTTCTGTCGCATTGAATCTTTAAGCAATAAACTTTGACTATTATTGTCTATTTACATAATATTATTTTGTTCTTAAGGGTTTGGGTACAGATGAAGATGTTTTGATTGAGATATTATGTACGAGGTCCAATGCTCAAATTCAAATCATCAAAAAAACATACAAGGAAAGTAAGTATGAAATATCTAATGTAAAAAAAAGTGCTTAGACAGAGGTTTGCCCACAGGTTCTCCGCCACTCTTGAAAAAGAATAACTGTTATACGATGATAACACAGTATTTCCATATATTGGATTTGAAATCGTGTCATAGACAAGATAACTCTGTTTGATTTGTGATTTTTAACAATGACATCAATGACATGAAGTTAAGATGCTGAAAAATCAAGATTAATAACTTGTTGAAAGGCCTATTGTGATTGAGTATATATAATAAGCTTTGTATTACCTCGTCAAAATTTTGTTTTGACATTTTTTATGCTGTGAAGAAAAGAATTATGTACTGAAGGAGATGATTAGCTTGTTGATAATAGATAAAATATTATGAAAATGGACCACTAGGTCAGCTGTTGCAGCTCATAATCAGCATTTGAAGAAATGTTGCTAATCCATTAAAAAACTTGGTGGATAATCAGACTGGTCCCTTACACTTTAATCAGGAAATTAACAAAAGCATTGTAGAAAACCGTACACTTAGTAAGATTATGTTTATGTATTTCTTTTGCAGTGTACAATAAAGATTTAGAAAAAGATATAATAGGAGACACGTCTGGTCATTTTAAACGTCTGCTAGTTACGTTAGTACAGGCTAATCGTAGTGATAGTAAGGAAGTTGATAGAAATAAAGCTCATCAAGATGCCCAGGCTTTATATCAAGCTGGAGAGAAGAAATGGGGAACAGACGAATCTAAATTCAATGTGATTTTAGGATCTCGTAGTTTTCCACAATTACGAGCTACCTTTGAGGAATATAAAAAGATCTCTAAGAAAGATATTGAACAAGTATTAAAGAGTGAGATGTCGGGAGATATTTTAAAAGGGATGCTGACAATCGGTAAATGAATTAAGATTTTGATTGTCATGTTCAATCGAGTACATAAATTGTAAGCTGTGGTCTAAGGGGAGATAATATGGGTGTAGGGAGATATATACACAGTTATCTCCCTTTAATGCATTTTTATCAACAGTGTTAGTTCCAGACAATAACAAAATAATCCCTTGTGAAATGGAAATAAGACTGATTTCAGTCACAAGAATATTATGAAATATTCAGTAATAATTATAGCAATAATACTGCTGTTTCAAACAACAAGGGATTTACAAGTAATTTCTATGCATGGCGGTGGTTGGGATGGCCTAGTGGTCCAGACCTCTAGCTGGCCAGTCACCCCTGGCTTGCGGCTGTGGTTTCGATCCCTGGTGTTAGCATGGAGATGGGGGCACCTTCTCAACCTTGTGGGTTTCCTTTGTCACTCCTGTTTCCTCTCTTTGCTAGACACCCTTATGCACAAGTGAATTATTGAAATGAATTTAAACCATATGTTAGTCCCAAAATGACCTAGTTTGTGTCATGTGGACATTAAACCTACCTCTCTCTCTCTATGCATGGACCAAAAGGATTTAATGGCAAGGTTATCATCTTGATTGATAGGTCATCATATTGTTATTTGATTATCGTATTCTGTATTGTTTTTTATATAGTTAGATGTATAAAGAATAGAACGGCTCATTTTGCTCGTCAAATACAGAAGACAATGAAGGGTCTAGGTACTGATGATGATACATTAGTTCGTGTTGTGGTATCTAGATGTGAGACAGATATGGTTCAAATTAAAGAAGAATTTGAAAAATTGACAGGCCAGACTTTAGAACAGTATATTACAGTAGGTAGAATTTAGTAACTCAGAATTACCCTTGCTAAATTGCTCAGTTAAGTGATTTATATATTCAGAATTAATTTCTCTAATGAACAACAGTTAAAGCCCAAACATGCTAGAATAAAATTTTATTCAAATGAATTCTCGTCCAAAGATTATTCAATTTGAGCAATTCTAAGCTAATATATTGTCATTTGTAGGTTTACATTGTTTGTTAATAATAATAATTCTTTTTTGGACAAGACAAGCCATCACATTTTTAAATGAAAGTTTTTTTATTACTCAGAAGTGCTCCATTATGTAATAACAACAAGATATATGTATTTCAGACTTGATATATTGTTATTATCAGACTTGATATATTGTTTTTGTAGGATGATATATCAGGAGATTATCAGAAAGCCATATTATCTATAGTTACTGGAGGAGATCCACCTGATACTGCTAGTAAATGTAAGATATAATATTATAATTATTGTATATCTCTTCTAATTATGTGTAATGTCTAGTAACTTTGATTATAAAATATTTCTTAGATATCTTACTCTTACAACAAGAGGCCCAACAATAACTGTTAACTACTTACCATAATACAATAATGGCTACTTTTAATTTCATAAAGTTATTTTTTTCAAGGAACAATATCTAATATTTGCACTCTCAATATTCATATTTTTTTACTCAGAAATATTGAAACTAGATGAAAATTCACAAAAAGTGAATATTGTAAATTCCAGATATGGAAATTGGTCACATTTAATATGTACATTAATTTCTTGTTTGTTGTGTGTTTTGTAACTTTTGTATTCTTATTAATTTTGTGAAAATGCTTTGATAGTAATAGTATTTTAATATGCTTTTTAACAGGAGAGGTTGACTTCTCCATTTTTGTATTTAATTGTTAAACTGATATAGGTCTCTCTTCTTACTTATATTCTTTGTTCTCTTATTATTAATTGTATGTATTATGTTTTTGTTACGTTTCTTGGGAGTTGTGTGGGCTCAGTTTGTAAGGCACTGGCTCCCTAACCTGGAGATCTTTTGTATGATCCTAGTCTTGTCGGAGAAAGTTACTTGGGATTTTGCGACGCTGTTTACCCCATGACAGTGATGCAGGATGGAGGGCATGGCAAAGAACAGTGTCTAGTTGTATGGGACACCCTGATGTGCACATAAAAATAAAACCTTGTCAATTGGAATTCAATTGCTACCTGGGCAAAATTTCCCTCATAGCACACTGCATTGTGTATGCCGGTCTTCATAAGCCCAGCTGGAACGTTAAAACCTATTTCACTTATTCTTTTATATAGCATGTGACTTATTTTTCATTAGTATTAATTGTTGTGTCTTATGCTATATATGTATCCTTAGTTAATACTATACTAAGACTTAACAGCACACTAATGTCTTTCTTTGTACTAATACAATTTAATATTTAATAAACATTTTACTCTATTAGTTTTAGTTTTTTAATTTCATGTTCATCATCGAAATCAATGAAATTTCACAAACGAAAACCGAAAATTAAAGAAAAGTAATGTTATATTTTAGCGGGTAAAGGTTTTGTTGAAGCTGTAAAAAGTAAAACAGATGAACAATTAGATGAAGAAGTTCGACTGGAGACGGAACCTGTACAGGTAAAATATTAATATTTTGAATTATATTTAAATTAATTTCCAATTTTTAACTTGATATTTAGTTAAATCTGACTTGGATAGAAACAATATTTATTTAAGTCTGACTTGGATACGATTAATATTTAGTTAAATTTTACTTGGATAGAAGCAATATTTACTTAAATCTGAATTGGATAAAATCAATATTTGGTTAAATGTGACATGGATGGAAACAATGTTTAGTGATATAAGACTTGGATAGAATAAATATTAGGTAAATCAGACATGGATAAAATTAATATTTAGTTAAATCTGACTTGGATAGAATTAATATTTGGTTAAATTTTGTTTAAAAAATATTTCATTTCATGTACGACTGAGTATATACCTATGTCGAACAGGAAATAAAATATTGTAATACAGTCTATGCCTGTTCTCCAATCCCTATCCACAAATCTGAATAAAATATTGTTTGCAAATAGAAAAAGGTATATACAATCTGAAGCTTATTTCAATTGATTAAATCTGACTTGGATAGAAACAATACTTAGTTAAATATGACTTCGATAAAATCAAATCTTAAAATGGATAAAATTAATATTTAATTTTATCTGACTAAGTACAATTGAATATGTCAGTTTGGTCTTTTGGGTAAATGGTCTGACCTATGATATAATTCTGGATATCTGGCATTAAGTAATACAGATCTTCATTGTTATATAATATGGAAAAGGTAAAGATGAAAAAATTGGCTATATACACTGCAAAAGTGATATTATTCTTATGAATATTTTTTTCCCATATTTTAGGAAGATCCAACTCTTAAACCTTTTGATGGTTTTAATGCTGAAACTGATTGTGAAGTTTTAAGGAAAGCAATGAAAGGATTTGGTAAGTTATTATTGTCTTATTTTTCAGATTAATGTGTATCCAAATTAAATGTATAAAAGATTTTGTGCATTTATTGATAGGTGGGATAAGAAACGTATATTTTTTTGTATATTTCAGGAACTGATGAAAAGGCTATTTTAGATGTTTTACCTAAAAGATCATTTGAACAAAGAGCAGAAATAGTCAAAACATTTAAAACTATGTTTGGCAAGGTAACTAATTACATTATATTAGTTAAACTCTTCCATTTATTTACGTATAAATTAAAGCCATTGTTATGAACTGTTCAATGTATTAGATGTGGTATCAGGTGTTTTTTTCTTCAAAAGTATGAATGTTATGTCTAATGCATAATACTTGTTATGTCTAGCACGAATACAAATACATTATATCCCCAGGTCAGTAAATTAAATTCTGTTCAAAATTTACAAATTTTGTCAACATTTGGTATTCTGCTGCAGACAATATAATTAGCTCAGCACCACCCATAAGAGTTGGGTAAATTCTTTCGATGGTACTCTTTTTATACGCCCACATTTTCATGTGGACGTATTATGTCGTTGCCCCTGTCCGTCCGGACGTCCGTCCGTCCGTCCACAATTTGTTTGTGGACTCTCTACAGGTCACAATTCTTATCCGATTTTGACGAAACTTGAAATATAGGTTTATCCCCATAAGATCTTGGTTCCTTTCGATATTGGCATGTATCGGATCGGAACTTCATGGATTATGGCCCCTGATTGTATGAAATATCATGTTTTTAGCTTGTGGACCCTATAGACGTCACAATTTTGAACCGATTGTGATGAAACTTGACAAACATGTTTATAACCCAAAGATCTTGGTTCTCTTCGATATTTGCACCCATCGGATCGTAACAACTTCCTGAATTATGGCCCCTGATTGCCCGAAAAATTGCCCTTTTTAGCTTGTGGTCCCTCTGGAGGTCAAAATTATTATCTGATTTAAAAAACCGTTTGATTATATCACCGTTACATGGTAATGAAGGCTAAGTTTAAATTTCGTGGAAATCGGACCAAAATTGACAAACAAAATGGCCGCCGTTTGTACGCGAATAGTGTGAAAATATGTTATATCAAGGTTGTGGACCCTATCGATGTCACAATTTTGAACCGATTTTGATGAAACTTGACATGTATGTTTAAAACCCAAAGATCTTGATTTCTTCCGATATTTGCACCCATCGGATCGTAACTTCCTGAATTATGGCCCCTGATTGTCCGAAAAATTGCCCTTTTTAGCTTGTGGTCCCTCTGGAGGTCAAAATTATTATCCAATTTAAAAAAACGTTTGATTATATCACCGTTACTTGGTAACGAAGGCCGAGTTTGAATTTCGTGAAAATCGAACCAAAATTGACGGACAAAATGGCCGCCGTTTGTACGCGAATAGTGTGAAAATATGTTATATCAAGGTTGTGGACCCTATAGTGGTCACAATTTTGAACCGATTTTGATGAAACTTGACATGCATGTTTATAACCCGAAGATCTTGGTTCTCTTCGATATTTGCACCCATATTTGCCCATCTGATCGTAACTTCCTGAATGTACGAAAAATCACCCTTTTTAGCTTGTGGTCCCACTGGAGGTCAAAATTATTATCCGACTTAAAAAAAACGTTTGATTATATCACCGTTACATGGTAATGAAGATTGAGGTAAAATTTCGTGAAAATCGGACCAAAATTGACAGACAAAATGGCCGCGTTTGTGCGCGATTAGTGTGAAAATATGTTATATCAAGGTTGTGGACCCTATAGAGGTCACAATTTTGAACCGATTTTAATGAAACTTGACATGCATGTTTATAACCCAAAGATCTTGGTTCTTTTTGATATTTGCGCCCATTGGATCGTAACTTCCTGAATTATGGCCCCTGATTGTTCCAAAAACGACCTTTTTTAGCTTGTGATACCTCTGGAGGTCAGAATTATTATCCCATTTAAAAAAACGTTTGATTATATCACCGTTACATCGTATTGAAGGTAGAGGTCGAATTTTGTGAAAATCGGACCAAAATTGACTGAAAAAATGGCTGCCGCTTGTACGCGAAGAGTGTAAAAATATGGTATATCAAGGTTATGAACCCTGTAGAGGTCACAATCTTCATTCAATTTTTATACGCCCACATTTTCATGTGGATGTATTATGTCGTCGCCCCTGTCCGTCCGGACGTCCGTCCGTCCGTCCGGACGTCCAGACGTCCGTCCGTCCACAATTTGTTTGTGGACTCTCTACAGGTCACAATTCTTATCCGATTTTGACGAAACTTGAAATATAGGTTTATCCCCATAAGATCTCGGTTCCTTTCGATATTGGCATGTATCGGATCAAAACTTCATGGATTATGGCCCCTGATTGTACGAAAAATCACGTTTTTAGCTTGTGGACCCTATAGAGGTCACAATTTTGAACCGATTTTGATGAAACTTGACATGCATGTTTGTAACCCAAAGATCTTGGTTCCTTTCGATATTTGCGGCTATCGGAATGTAATTTCCTGAATTATGGCCCCTGATTGTCCGAAAAATCACCCTTTTTAGCTTGTGGTCCCTCTGGAGGTCACAATTATTATTCGATTTAAAAAACCGTTTGATTATATCACCGTTACACCCTAAGGAAGGTTGAGTTCGAATTTCAGGAAAATCGGACGAAAATTGCCATACAAAATGGCCGCCGTTTGTACGCGAATACTGTTAAAAAATGGTATATCAAGGTTGTGGACCCTGTGGAGGTCACAATTTTGATTCGATTTTGATGAAACTTCAAATTCATGGTTATAACCCAAAGATCTTGCTTCCTTTCGATATTTGCGCATATCGGATCGTAACTTCCTGAATTATGGCCCCTGATTATACGCAAAATCGCCTTTTTTTTTAGCTTGGAGGTCACAATTATTATTCGATTTAAAAAAACGTTTGATTATATCACCGTTGCACGCTAAGGAAGGTTGAGTTCGAATTTCGGGAAAATCGGACTAAAATTGCCATACAAAATGGCCGCCGTTTGTACGCGAATACTGTTAAAAAATGGTATATCAAGGTTGTGGACCCTGTGGAGGTCACAATTTTGATTCGATTTTGATGAAACTTGAAATTCATGGTTATAACCCAAAGATCTTGCTTCCTTTCGATATTTGCGCATATCAGATCGTAACTTCCTGAATTATGGCCCCTGATTATACGCAAAATTGCCTTTTTTTTAGCTTGGAGGTCACAATTATTATCCGATTTAAAAAAACGTTTGATTATATTACCGTTACACCGTAAGGAAGGTTGAGTTCGAATTTCGGGAAAATCAGACCAAAATTGCCACACAAAATGGCCGCCGTTTGTACGCGAATACTGTTAAAAAATGGTATATCAAGGTTGTGGACGTTGTAAAGGTCACAATTTTAATTTGATTTTGATGAAACTTGAAATTCATGGTTATAACCCAAAGATCTTGGTTCTTTTCGATATTTGCGCATATCGGATCGTAACTGGTTATACGCAAAATCCCCCTTTCTTTAGCTTGTGGTCCCTCTGGAGGTCACAATTATTATCCAATTTAAAAAAACGTTTGATTATATCACCGTTACACTGTAAGGAAGGTTGAGTTTGAATTTCGGGAAAATCGGACCAAAATTGACAGACAAAATGGCCACCGTTTGTACGCGAATACTGTTAAAAAAATGATATATCATGATTGTGGATCCTGTATAGGTCACAATTTTAATTCAATTTTGATGAGGATGGTTGAATTCTTATTTCGTGAAAATCGTACCAAAATTGCCGGACGAAATGGTCGCTGTTTGTACGCGAATAGTGTAAAAATATGGTATATCATGGTTGTGGACTCTCTACAGGTCACAATTCTTATCCAATTTTGATGAAAAGTCACATTTCTAGGTTGTGTACCGTCACACCATAATCATTGTCGGTTTCGAATTTCATTAATATCAGACTGGAACTGACCAACTAAATGGCTGCTCCCAATACAGTATGAAATACAGGACTTAAAGATGTAGGAAAAATCACTTTCGGTATTGCTTGTTCTCTGTCCATCTCTCGAAATGTGGGCGTATCCTGCCTGGCAGTGCCAGCCTATCTTGATAAAACTTGAAACACATGTTTACAACTTAACAATCTTAGTTCCTTTCAATATTTGTGCATATCGGATTGTAACTTCCTGAATTATGGCCCCTGATTTTACGAAAAATGACCTTTTTTTTAGCTTGTGGTCCCTCTGGGGTCAGAATTATTATCCCATTTAAAAAACTGTTTGATTATATCACCGTTACATCGTAATGAAGGTTGAGGTCGAATTTCGTGAAAATCGGACCAAAATTGACAGCTGTTCGTCAGGCCATCCATCCTTCATCACGAACAAGGGGAAACCACGCTAGAAAATCTAGATGAACTTTGTCACCCAATGCAGGGATCAATCACCCAACCTCAAGGCTACCGAGCCAGAATCTTACCCACTTAGCAACATGATCCCCAGTCGAATTTGAAGCCTACTGAAATGAACCTTTATAACCCAAAGATCTTAATTCATTTCGATATTTGCACATATCAAATTCTAACTTAATGATGTAGGAAAAATCACTTTCGGTATTGCTTGTTCTCTATCCATCTCTCGAAAATGTGGGCGTATCCTGCCTGGCAGTGCCAGCCTATCTTTAATATTATTGGATGCAAGCCAGATTTATCTATACAGGAAATTTGATGTTTTTCAGGATTTAGAAGCTGAGTTAAAGAGTGAATTAAGTGGAAATTTTAAAACTATTTGTACAGGTTTATTATATGGTAGTGCAGATTTCGATGCTAAACAACTTAATAAAGCTATCAAGGTAAAAGTCTGTTTTGAGTTGATAGATTTGGTTATTGTCAGTAGAAGCATACAGTAACAATGTTTAATTGCTTTGTATAAGCTAATGGTTATAATAACAATTTCATAGATATTTAGATGTGTCAAGAAAGTTGGGTGCTACTTTTACAAAGACGGTAAAAATTAAGCAATTACTGTCCATGCATTATAGTTATAATCATAGAAAACAAGAAGTCTTTTGTTACAAAATGTTTATATTGTACACTTTCATTTTTGTTTTTTTTCCATGTTTAATACTACGTGTATTGATATTTTCAGGGTCTAGGAACAGATGAGAAGGTTTTAGTAGAGATTATATGTACCAGAACTAACGAACAACTAAAAGCTATTAAAGAAAGTTATAAAACATGTAAGATATAATAATATCCAGAATTTTGAAGGAAATTAGATTTGAGTTATGCCTTTATCCTTTTTGCCGAAGAAGCATATATTAAATACAGGAAATAGAAATAGATAAGATTATACCCACTGAGGAACCCTTCCACTTTGCCGGCATGTTGTAGGATGTTGAATGGGCATCTACAATGGCAATTGCTGGATATTTTGGAATCCTCCCCAAGAAACCTCAATCATAAAAAGCTTTAATTTACACTTTTCAAAGAAATAGAATAATAAGCATATTTTTATTCTGATATTTTACCCCTTGACCCTCCATCTAGATCTGTTCGTTTTTTTTAATTCATATTATTATAATTAACTGTTACCTAAGCACAACATAAAACTCAATCACTGGGTTAATTGTTATTTTCTAATTTTAGTGTTTTCGAAAGACTTAGAAAAAGATGTAGTAGGTGATACGTCTGGTCATTTTAAACGTATATTAGTGTCAATATTACAAGCTAATAGAGATGAAAGTACCACCTTCGATAGAAACAAGGCTAAACAAGATGCTCAAGCCCTTCATGAAGCAGGAGAGAAAAAATGGGGAACTGATGAATCACGATTTAATGTTATATTAGCATCTCGAAGTTTTGCACAATTACGAGCAACATTTCAAGAATATGCTAAGCTAGCCAATAATGACATTGATGATGTCATCAAGAGTGAGATGTCTGGTGATCTAAAAGAAAGCATGTTAGCTATTGGTAAGTATAATGGGGGTTTTGTTGTGGGACACAATAAGCATATGATCAGAATGCTCAAATCTTTGTCTTTATTGCATATACTGTGATATAACAATATCAGAATATGAAATGATTATCCATAATAATATTCACTATTCAATTTCAGTACGATGTATACGTAATAAAGCAGCCTATTTTGCGAGTGAGTTATATAGATCTATGAAGGGTCTAGGTACTGATGATAATACATTGGTTAGAATTGTGGTATCACGATGTGAAGTAGACATGGTGCAGATTAAAGAAGAATTTCAAAAGAACTATAAACAAACGCTAGGAATGTTTATACAAGTAAGTATTCTCTTCTTTCATTGAGTAAGCCATGGTGGCTCAGTGCGTAAGAAGGTGGCTCGCTAGCACGGAGGTTTCAGGTTGGCTGATGTTCACCATGAAAATTCCTCAGAGGGCCTAGCACAGCAAGGAACAGCATCTAATTATTCAAATGAACAAAAAACCAAGGTCCTGTGTACACATTGGCGTGCACGTGATTTGAAAAAAGAGTAGGTCATAGTGCGGCTGTCAGGACACAATTTCCCTCATAGTACACTGTATGGCTTATGCCCATTTTTATTAGCCCTTTCCATTTTATATTTAATTCTTTTAGATATTTTAATTTAGGTACAATAGTTAAATATATTTTAAAATGAGCAGCATAAAAAGATTTAATAAATATCCATTAATACATGAAAACAAACCCTAAATAGTGAAGTGGTATCAAGTAGTACAAAATATAAGCATACCCTGCCTTGTGTAATAATGTTTGACATGTATTAAAATCATACGTTTTTTGATAGGATGATACATCAGGAGATTATAGAAAAGCATTACTAATTCTTATTGGTGAAGAAAAAATGATCAAGAAGAAATAGTAAGTATCTTCATGATGAATATTGGGATAGCAGGGAATTAGAAACTTTTTTCAACCAAATATAGAAACTGATAATTGCTCAAAAAATTAACTTTGTTTAATTCAATAAAATATATCTGGAATGGCTCTGTTGTCAATCATACATTTGCTTTGACCTAATGCTCAGTTGCTCACATCTTAAATGCTTCTCTGAGGTCTTTTATAAGCATTTAAAGGCAATCTTTAATTTGTAAGAAGAATTGATAATCAAATGCTGGTTTTTCAAATCGACAACTTAATGCTCATTTATCAAATTTGGGGGTTTAATAAGAAAGAATGTTAACTAATAGCTCATAGTCATACTATATATTTTGTTTTTCAGAATAAAAGATGTAATTATATGATATTTAAAAGAAATATTTTCTAATTTTACCATGTAGCAGCAAGTTAATATTTAAATTGCATATATGTACTATATTATTTAATGGTTTAAATTTTATCACATATCTTCATATTTATAATTAGATCATAACCTATAATCAGACTGTTCTTGTGCCTTGTATTTGTCTAATGGTCTAGATTCTATTAATGTATATTTACTAGATGTCTTGCTTTTCTTCCATTTATTATTATGAAAAAGCAATTGTTTGTTGATGACCTATAGATATTATTTTTTATTGTTTCGGTGTTCATTAAAACTTTATTCCACTATAATCCTGACTTAAAAGATTTAAGAGACTGGCCAAATATACTTGTCCAGGTGAATTAAAAGGCATTTTAAGGCAAAATTAGGATATTTTCAGAGATTTTTGTTCTAAGGTACTGTACTGTTTTTAGTCAGTATCTATAAAATTTTGGATACCATTTTACATCCTTTCTATACTCTGTGAACAAAACCGTTATTTCTGGTAACATGAAAAAAGCATGCAAAACAGCCTTGACCCATAGTTTTATGTACTGTTGTTATGTTATATACATGTATCATTTAGATTTATATGTATAATTTTGTCTGTGATAAATATTTTAATGTTTGTATTTATTTAGCTTTTTAATTTATTTCAATAATTCCATCCAAATTTTTTAGAAAATATATTACTTATACTAAATCTATATACACAATCTGATATCTACACATTGTATATCAAATTTAGCCTTAATCCATGACATGATTAATTATTAGTTTATACTGTCATATTGTCATCAATAAAATGGTGACTGTTAGAAACTATATGTACTTCTTTAAAGTTTATATGGTATTGTTATATAAGATCCAATATATCTTAGAAATAAAATGTTCAACTTTAATTTGTTTATTAGGGTCCTAGCCAATATTGAAATGGGGTTCAACAACCTTCACCTACTTTTCTGCACCGACTGCCTAATAAAGAGAATTTTCCCCTGACTGCTGTGCTATAATCTTGTCTTATTTATTTCGAATTTCAACTGTCAATTAAGAGTTCTTCCTTATGCGCACCCCCTACCCACAATCTAACAGGAACTGTAGTCTGCCGAGTTCACAAGTAATTGTGGATGTATAGGGTGATATATAACCATATCAAAATGTGAGTGTTAGTAATTGATAAGGTGCTACATGACCTGCAGTATCTGTAAAATAGTCACTTTGAGAAAATTGACTTTAAAGGAGCTAAATTGCTAATATTTGGGGCCTATAAATTAACACAAATGGGTCGCAAGCCATATAATAATTTAATATGAATATAAACTGATTTACATTCAATCGTTTCCGTTTTTACTCTAGTATCAAATCAGTTATGTTGGCGAAGTACACCAGAAGTCTCAACTGAATCACAATATATATAGCATCTGGTTTTTATTATATTCCAGTCTATATAGTATTTATTGCGCATGCTCACCGTTTGAGATGTAATGTGGAGTATACCTAGCCTTGTTCTTTGGGTCCCTAGCTGAAAATGAGCCCGAAATGCCGTATGGTAGACGATTCGTGTACCAATGGCAAAAAAAATATTACGTCTTAAATATTGGATATCGGAAGCCCATCTTTACCTGGTAAGACCACACCATCAATGTTGATTTAAATTGACAAATAATTTGTGTTTTCAATGTCGAAGACTTTCGATGATATTGAGTTAGAGACTTAGCTACTTCAAAGTTGTCCCTTTCCTGCACTCCTAGTTTTCAATAAAATAATGCAATTTTTTTTTATTTTCTTTCAATATGGATAATGCAGATACTGCCTATTTTATGACTCTGGTACCCATTGCAGAGATAGGAATTGGGTTTAACGTCCACTCGACACAAACTGGGTCATTTCGGGACTAACACATGGTTCAATTTTATTTCAATAATTCACTTGCACATCGGGTCTTTAGCAGTGGGAACCCTTGATATAATTACTGCCATAATTACTTACACTTCCTGTCAACACCTTATTTCAGGTTGTCATACATGAACCAGGAGAGCAGCAGTATCTACAATTACTGAAATGAAATAAGGTTTTAATGTCTTACTGTTCTGCCCATCTACATTAACTGCTTCTCCTTATTTACACCAGGGCAATTTACATTTACTGCCCAGATCAACACTGTATATATTTTTACCTAAGGTACAGGAATGCAATTTTTACAGCTCATATAGCAGATACTGCTGATAACAATGTATTTTGGCCAAAAGTGTATACATGTATATTGTTTTCTTGCTTTACATAGCAGTATGGATATAATCAGTACAAAACTATGAACCAAAATTAGTAAAATGAAAACTTGACTGTTGAGCAATATTAGCAAGAAAATAGTAAATTAATGAGAGTCAACTCGTGTTCATATTGTAAGCGTACTAAACTACACAAGTTGTTGCAACACTACAGACTGACTGCTGGGACTTGGAACTCGGAGATGATGGCTATCACCGAGGTATATATGGAGTATTAAAAAGAAAAATTATTTATTGTCCATGTTTTCAGTACTTTATTCAAGTGTTGGAAAAGTACACAAGCCAGAATAAGTAGGCCTAATTACTATAACAATTTTAGCAAACAACAGTCAAAAAACCTGACCAAAAATATAAAATATCTGTTAAAAATCTATAAATTAACTGGATCATGATTAAAACATAAGTTGCCAGGCAGCAAAACATATACCCACCAGCATAGCAGTCAGCAGAGCAATAATGAGTTAAACTCAAACATGAAGTAATGAAGCCTCTAAAATGCCAGTAAGATTAGGTTAATTAAGTTCTCAACAAAGTTTCATAAAGATATTTTGTGCTAACAAGAAATATGAACGACAGATGGATGGATGGAGGGACATACAAGGGTGACGTCAATATACCACCACATTAAAATTATCCATATATCACAGATTGTGTAAATATACCAGTAAATAATTTAACTATGAACAAGAAAATTGTTAAATCGATGAGCTTTGAAATTGTGTGAATCTTTAAAGGGAAATTGAATATTCTGGAAACTTAACTTATTAGATAATAACAAGTTTCTTAGAATTCCAGATATTAAGTAAGGAAATCACTCACTTTCTCTAATTATAATGAAATAAATAATGACACCAGTTTAAGACTAATTTGTATCCAACCAGAAATGACAATTAGACCCAAGTTTTAAATTATTGAACCAAATGTACTATAAAATGAAAGAGAGAGAGAGAGAGAAATGGGGTTTAACGTCCACTCAACACATACTAGGTCATTTCGGGACTAACATATGGTTTAATTTTATTTCAATAATTCGCTTGCGATTAGGGGTCTTTAGCAGTGGGAGGAAACCGGAGTGCCCGGAGGAAACCCACGAGGTTGAGAAGGCGCCCCTATCTCCATGCCACATACGCTCACACCAGGGCTCGAAACCACAGCCGCAAGCCAGAGGTGACCGGCCAGCTAGAGGTCGAAGCGCGGCACTCTAGACCACTAGGCCATCCCAACCCCCCTATAAAATGAAAGCAGTACAAGTCCTGTCCATCACTGATTTTTTGTGAATTGAAAGTTTTTCCGTTGAATAAGACCCCCACAATGTGTGTATTGTAACGTAGGCTAATCATACTTTACTGACATGATTGACATATATTTGACACAATCACAGATTTTATCATATTTTTTTTTACAGCTACAGAAAATATCTCAACCCAACTATTTAAAAATTATTTGTTGTTTCCTTACAAAACATAGCTACAAATATAATTAGCTGAACAAATAACGATCAACCATTTTAATTACAAACGTTTTTAAAAATTGGTAGAAACAAGAAAACTGTTTTTTATTTTCTACGGGTTCAAAATGGAGTAAAACTGCCGTACTTCCAGATTCTACTAGTGGTTTTAAGACACATCGGAAACCTAATTTAAATTTGATTTTTTCACTTTTCTCAAGAATACGCCTCGAGACCTCCCTTTCCAAGTCCAGATTCTCAGGGAAACCTTCTAATAATGTTTCCTTCCGAACAGTTTTCCTCCCATTAAAAGTGGCACATTCAGATGAACACATCCAAATTAATGTTCCAAAATCATTGTTTGTTGCTTCCACAACATGATCTGTTAAATTAGATCTAATACTTGTTTCTGAATCATTTATTGCATCAATCGCTACAGACGATTCCATATTTTCCTGATGATTACCATTTACATTAGAGTCTGAGGACCCATTTTCTCCTTTGCATAAATCTGGGGAATGTGCCAGATCTTTAATTTCAAGTAAAGAAGAATTTTCATCTTCAGCAGGCATATCATTAATGTCTGCATCTAAACAAGTTCTACATCTTTTCGACTCACTTTCGTTATTTAGAGAATCAGACGACGATCGTTTACTTCTGTTGACGTCGATTATCAGTCCTGCTACATATTTAGCAGATGCCTCACAATTCAACTCTTCTGTGTCGACTATTGTTTTTTCATTACAATTAATCTCTGATACTGAATCTGATATATCACAGTCTGTGGAAGAGGTTTGCATCTCATTCTGAGATTTCTCTTCAATTGAGTCCACTATGGGTTCCACAAATTCATCTGTAGATTTTAGACTGGTAGATTCTAATTGTACCTTAATTAACAAAATATCCGACAAGAGTTTCTGTAGAAACGAACAAACATGTAAACACCAATGATAACGATAATCTCCTTTCGTTTGGAGTTGTTTAAAAGCGATTTCCGATAACATAGACATTTTAAAAACAATTGGAAAACTGTACATGTCATCACATCTGATGATATCTTCGTGTTCTGATTGATGGGATTCTGTAAATTCGCGTGGTAACTCTTCCGCTAATAACATCATCAAACCCAATTGTTCTTCTTGTACTAATTTTGATTGGTTATCAGAAGACCAATTACAAGACATAAGAGATGATATACGAAATTGATCAACTATTTTATGTTTTGTTTTTTCATTGACATTCAATGTTATGTTGTGCTCCAAAACAAAAGGATCTTGAACACTGATTGGACCAAACTGGAAAAGAAAAAGCATGATATTTACATTTATGTTTTCATTTTATTTGTTGGAGAGAAAGAGAAATGGGGTTTGACATCCACTCGACATAAACTAAGTAATTTCTGGACTAACATATGGTTTAATTTTATTTCAATAATTTGCTTGTGCATAGGGGTCTTTAGCAGTGGGAGGAAACCGGAGCACCTGCTAACCATTCAACACCCCGTTTACTTGTTGGGCAATAAGCTTTAAAAAAAAAAAATAATATAGATAAATAATTCAATTCATCTGTTGACATTTTGTCAAAAAATGAAAAGAGATTTAACCGTTTACTTTTCTGCTCCTACCCGGTTACGGTAGACGGACATTTTGATTTCTACTAACATATCGCAATGAGTAAGTGCTTGTCATTTCCATGGGTAAACCAGAGCGGTAAATCCAGAGGAATCGCAGATCTCCTGTGTGTTAGTGAGCTAGTGCCATACTCACCAAGCCACTGTGGCTTCCACCTTTCTAAAACACGGAATAACATTTCCTTATAATTTAAGAGGTTCACATACTTGAACTAACAATTTTTGTTGTATTATTGCATGATCATAATCTAAACCTACTAAACATTGCTATTCCAGCAGACCTGAGAGATACATTATGGAGAATATTACAAACAGTTCAAACAAAACTTAATAGTCTAATTTTCTTAAAACCATGTGACATCCTGCTAGAAGTCACCAAGTATGTGTTAAAAATATATAAAATAATGATATTTCTATAGAAATTACCTTAAAATTAACAAGTTGAGATGATTGACCCATTTCTTCAGCAAAAGCTGTTAATAATTTAGGTTTACCATACTGACATTGTAATACAGCAGCACTAAATTCTGTTTGACTGTAAAACTGAAAAAACTTCTCTAATAATTCCGCTGAAATGTATAATATATTTAATTTGACAATGATCTTACAGGCTACTGTATAAAAAAAGACATTTTGAACTTAGTGAAATAATATAATTATAAAGAAATGGTGCCATATTTAAGTGTTTACCCCAAATTCCATCTGATTGTTTTATTTTTATCATTGTTGTATTTTGGTGTTTTAGATTTTGTTTTTAAGACAGTATTATTGATTAAGATTCGGAGGATTTGCGCAGATTGCATATATGAGAATCCATTTAGATTCTTGCAAAAAAATGATGTATTTCTGGCCCTGTGGACTATGATCTGATTTGCTGCATGACTTTTCTTCACATTTAATGGATAATCGAGACTATGTTTTTTGTTGTAGTGACTTAGGTAATGATGATCGAGGCTGGGGGAACTTTCATTCGTTTAATTCTCGGTTCATAGTGGATCAATTTGACTGAAATTTTTAGCGAATTGCCTTTACATTATCTAGTTTTTAACTATGATAGTGAGAACTGCCAACTGGTTAACTAATCTTCCACAATGTATCTTTAATATACACCACATGTTACTGTGACTAGCTGAATACTGATAGAATTAAATTGTAATTCCATTAATTCAGATGGTTCAAGAATGACAATCGAGTACCTACACAGTGTTTATTTTACATTTAAAATTAAAGCCATGTATTCATTTTCTTACCTTCTGAAGTTGTATTTTGTGTTTTAGGTATAAGACTAATATCTTTAACAAATGAACAATCCCAACCATCTATCATAGTTGTACAGTCTGTAAAAAATATAAGTAACATAAAATATACATCTATGTACAGTCTGTAACATAAAATATATATGTGGATAGGTTCAAACTCCTGTATGGTCAACCCCATACAGTACATCCATGTAACATGTATCTGTAGTAAAAACACTTTTCTAAAGGAATTGGTGATCTGCAGACTTTCCCAGTCTGTATAAAACCAGCCAATCTTTTGCTATGATATAAATGTTTGAAGATTCATTCAAGGTGCGTAGATTTGTTATTGAGGTTTGTAAGAAAAGAATGGAGAGCCTAATACAGCGAAATGTGTCTTAATATGTTTGACAAATAAGAGAAATATGGATATATTAAACAATCTGAACATTAAAAGGTTTCACCAACTAATTCTGGATTAGGACAGCAAACTGTTGAATCTAACAATAATAAATTGTGTCATTGCTTTTCTTGCATGAAATATGGATGTGTTCTTTTTAATGCAGTAGTGACCTCTGATGTCATTCTCCACCATAAAGATCATGGAGATCAAAAAGATGGAAGGTTGGGTAAAATGGAACACTGATTTGCAAATTGAAGTAACATATGTACCTGATAATTCTGCTAGAGTTTTGACAGATGGTAATACAGGTGGTGAAGTATTCTGAAGATAATATACTACAAGTAAAGTCAGAGCGTAGTTGGTCAACCTTGGTCCAGCATTTTCATTTCCGGCTATCTTGCGTAATTTTGCCCAGTAACGTATTGTAAACACTAATAGTTTAACTCTCTCGTCTAGACTACTATACAAGGCTAAAAGTTGGGTATTCCTCAAAGCTAATCTACAAAAGAATTAGCATGAAATAGAAGCATTTTAGCAATTTGATTATATTTAAATTTGATGATAAAAGAAAATTGAAACAATTCTGATTTTGAGTTGTGCATTTTTGAAACTATCTTAATATTTGGATTGTAAATAATATATTATTAAACGATAATGGCTAGACAATTCCTTTAGTATTATTTTTATACACTGTAAACAAATTTGACGGCTTCTTCAATGAAAATAAAATAATAATTATACCTGTTATTAACAGACAGATCACACTTGAGACCAGACGGTTCATGAACAAATCTTACAACAGGACATCTTGTACTTGGTATACAAAATATATCATTACATCCTGGTCCTTTCTCACATAATATACGTGACACTAGTTTTACTTTATCATATAGAGACATCTGTTGGAGATCATTGGAATATAAAGGTCCACAACTCTTCTTTAATGTTGTAATATCACGAACATATGGCAACTGTACAGGGGGGTGCTGGAATTGTTGATATATTACTCAATATTATATTGTGCTAAAAACTCAGGATAAGCTTAGAAAAAAGCTTAGCAAAAAACAAAAAACATGCAGATATATTCCACTATTTCTTTAAAAATAAAACCTGTTTCACCCTCAACAAACATAGCAATGTGAAACAATGCAATACAGAATAATGTTCACATTGCAGTCGCCAAAAATACAACAAACTTTTTACGGTACTGTTTTGATTATTTATCCCCCTTTTTTTACAACACATCATTTTTCAAATTTTTGGCATTTTGGTGGGGAAAATTGGTGGTGCAAAGAGTTTGGAGATTAATTAATTTGTTATCATGTATTTCTCAGTCAACTGAGTCCAAGCTTGACTTCAAACAAGATTAAAATCTTGGTGATTGCCAATCAAGTCAATAATTTCAATCTACAAGATAATTGTTAACTATATTATAACACCAACCTGTTTTTGTTTTAATTCCTGTTTATCATCATTAAAATCTAGAAATAAATCTAAATCACATCCCTTTACACCAAAACCATTCACTGATGATCCAAACTGATGTAATGTACTTTCTGAAATCATATAAAAGCACATTAAGATTTACTTAATTTCATGATTAATGGGGTAAAGCAACTGTGTAAACAGTTATAGGGGTAGCTCTTTCAGAGCATTTACATACAATTTTGCAATGGTTGACCTGTTAATGTAACTACTTGACCTGCAAAACTTCATTACCCACTCGAAAGTATAACAGAGTTATCTCTGCACACGCATCTGAGTTATAGATAAAAAGATTTGGTCTTCAACTTCTCTTGACAACTAGATAGTTCAAAAGCATAAGAATTAAGGGTTTCAATTAAGTGCCTCCACACAGTTTGTTGTATTTCGAGCCTAGTTACAGGTCTTAGGCCACATAAACTAGGGCTTGCTTACTTAATACTTACCAGGAAAATATGGCTGCAATAACTCTAGCAATATTTTACAAATACTATTTCGTTGTTTGAAATCCTCTTTTGTTAAAGCCATAGAATCTTTTAATATAGCCATTTGTTCATTAATCTGTAAATTAAAAAAAAAAATATTCGAATCACAATCATTCTTGCCATAAACACCTAGGAGTGACTAAAACAGTTATTTTTCTAGTACTGGAGTGCAACCACATTCTACAAACATGCCTTGTACATTGCCGGTTAAAATATCTTCCCGGTGATCAACAAAGATTCCTTTATTAAGATTAGCATATTATTATATTTTGTAGATGAAATCCTTATAGATACTGATTGTCATTTGAAGGATTTTGAATTCCAAGCAAACTACAATATTGTGAAAGTTTTTAAGCTTAAAAATATCTAAAATCACCAAAAATGTTTTAATTTCTCTGCAGAAGCTATAAACAAGTTAGTGCCACCTGTAAGGTAGAATCTTTGGATAAAATTTTTTTTTGTCTGATTAAATCTAAACTGGGAGATAAGGATAGATAATCTAATGTTGATATTTTGCTCTTGTTTTCTAAATAAAATGTTAAATGCCTACATGTAAGCATTGATAAAGCCGTGAAAAATTAGATACTAGCCAGATCAATCAGTAGCTTTGTTAAAAAAAGAAGCGATTCAAAGATAATAGGACGAATGCCCTGTAATTTAAATTCTCCAAATTCAACTGTTTAGAGACATACTTACACTTTCAGCATTTTTAAACATATGTATAATTGCACCGTCCTCCTTTACTACAGTTTCTTCTTCTCTTGTACTTTTTGCTAATAATTTCTTCTTCTTGTTGGGTTTGGTGTTTGGTTTAGATCTGTTCTGTGATGTGGATGCCATTGGTTTATTATGAGCTGGTTTATTTTCACGTTCCTTAGCAACCATTGTATAACCATTTAAACTATGGTGTCTACCTTTAATAACCTGTTGTGCACTTTCCACATGTTCATATTCAATTATTGCAAAATGTTTCTGAAAGTACACACATGAATGAATTAAAAAATTGAAGTGAGAACATGGACATAAATGCGATAGTTTTGTCTTTCTGTGTAAAAACGTAATATTTTGTTTACTACTAAATATTCATGATTTTCCAATCCCCATTCTTGCTGCCATTAATATTCGTCAAGTGCGCAAATAATTTAAAAACTTGTGTTAGGCTGTCCAAACCACAAGGCTGCACTATTAGATGACAAATACCAACACTCTTAGAACTGTTGGAACTATTTTGAGATCGTACATGTAACATTCTGAATGTAAATAAATGATGAAAATCTGTTATAAGACGTCTAAAATAAAATTAAAGCATAGATCCTGCTAGTAATCTCCCTGAAATGTGTTATTTATAAAAAAAAAGGTTTGATAATAAGCCTTTTCATAAAATCTGTAAATTTATATGCTTTATCATTTCAAATCAATCTACTCTTACTTGAATCCTGGGACAGCAAATACTAACAAAAACTCACCCTGTTGCTATCAAAATAGAAGCTCAAGATTTTTCCATACTCTGAGAAGTAATTTTGTATATCAAATTCACGAGCATAAGAAGGAAACCCTCGAACAAAAACACTACACCGGATTTGGCGATCTCTTAAATCTACTGTTTTAGCATTTTTAATATGTTTCTTTCCCTTTAGATGCTGTAGCATTGCAGCATCTGAAAAATGATATTTAGAACCTGTTATACCATAAATTATAAGATTAATGGAAATATGCCCATATATCAGCTATGTCTCGAAAAAAACGCTACCCAGAGATAGCTTGGATGTTGACCCAACCCAATTTGATAAGGAACAGTAAGTCCAGATCACATGGTTGTGGGACACTGTTCAATATTGATAGGATTCCTACTTTCATTTAGTATCAATCTGTTAAAAATTGTGTCATCTATCACATTCACATGGTTTTGGGAAAAGACGATGTAACTCCAAACGAAAGGACACATTTTAAAATGTACGAAACTATGAGAACTTACCTGATGGTACAGATGTTTGGCATATTTCACAGTAAACAACCATCTCTACTATATAAATCAATTACTTATATATCAATATAGCCTGAGGAGATAAAAGATAATTAAAGGTAATAGATCTGTACACATCTTTCATAATATGATTGATTGAAATTACTGATTTAAAGTGTGGGTTGGATATTACAAATTGAATTACATGTACATTCATAACTTGATTTGCAATGAAGGATAAATACTGGTAGTGGTAACTATTTTGTGATTAACACTTTAACTTATTCATAATTTAATTCCAACTGTCAATATACAAAAACTTCAATAATATGAACTTATTTTAAAACATTTGTATGCTTAATATAATGCTACTCTATTTAGTATGATAGATTTCCTTCAAATCTACTAGAAAATATTAGTTAATTAATTACACAACAGTTAATATTTGATTGATTATGTACTATATATAAATAACTTCCTTAATCATGGGTCATAGCTCTAACATGTATTACATGTACCAGTAATACAGTCTAGTCAGTGCAGAATTTATTACATTTGTCATGTTATTAGGACCAAAAATCATACTTTTAAAAAAATAATTCTGGTGGAGACAATGAAAGAGTTAACACTATCAATACATGATGGTGAAAGTTCCATGTTATGTTGTCTTGTAGTCTTACTTTAGTCTTAGATAATTATTACACAAATTCCATACCTCTCATAAATATGTAAGCTTACCTAAAATATTATACACTGTTTAAAAGCTGAATCATTTATTTTTCTAAAATAACAGAGACGTATGTGTACTACAGGCGGTATTTTATTATACATGTAAGTACTGGTATTATTGTTTTGGACCCAACTTTCAATATATGGTCATTATATAATTAAATATTACAGCTTTTGATCAATTTGAAGTGCTTGTGGGGATGAATATGCGTGAAAAGCAAACACTTGGAACATTTAAAAATATTAGGTCCTGGAATTTCTATATGCTTTTTTGTCAGATGTGGGAAGGTCAGTAATTGATTAAAAGTACCGTTAAATAAATGGAGCAAAGTCGCAATGAAGAGAGTTGTATCAACAAAATTATTCTTTGAAATACTGGAAGCCAGTATTAAACCTACAAATCATACTGGAGTTATCCACCACACATACTCTGGTAAGGTATCTTGTTTAGTTTAAAAACTATTGTGGGACATCAGACAGAGTAATAGATCACAAAAAGTTGCATCTATATTCAGAAGTTCTGTTATAATTTTTGATACGCCCACAATTTTCATCTGAAATGCATGTTTATAACCATCTTAGGGCAGTTAGGGTGTAGGCCTAACGGTGATATATATATTCAAACGCTCATCTTTTTTTTTTGCTTGATAAAGACAAGGTATCCTTGTTGAAATGTCGCTTAGTATCAAATTCAGTACCGTAGGCTTATATCCATAAAATTGTACCTTGTATCAATGAAATAATTTGGCAAAACATAATAGAAAAACTGTGCTACTGACACTACTGATATTGATAGTAAATTAGTAAAATACGGTACCAAAGTAACCAAACTAAAATTTCACTGCAGCAAATAAATGTATGAAGTCATCAATAATTCATTATACAAATTGTTATTAGGTAGTCTGTGTTCCGGATATTACTTTTTTTTTTGTTTTTGCTTTTCCGGAACTAAATTCCAAATGGTTCTCACATTTTTACATATGAAATTTTAGAATGTTGACGTATCGGTTCTTACACTCTCACCGTCTGGCGCTAATGCACTTACACTTTTCATCCCAACTACAAAGACGCGTGAGCTCTATGACGTGTGACATCTGCTTCTAATACTCTGATATTCAACGGTTGTTTTTTGTAGACAGAATTTTAAATTTATAAGTTATGATTAAGATTCTATTACTGTAGTTCGTAACAGTTTCGACAATAATAATAATCCCAACTTTCCATTTTCGACGAAAAGATAACTCTCGTGTGGTTCTAGATTTGATTAACCAGTCAATAGTTGTTTAGCATTATGGAGAGACAATTTAACCATCGATATACGGCCCATGATTTAACCAAATATTTTATTTTTTATACTGCAAAATTTTATGTGGTCGTATTGATTATTGTCACCATTAAATGTTCTTCCATCATGTCTATTGCTATTGGTATGTTGATAAACTATCCATATCCATTTTCTTATCCCCCCCCCCCAAAAAAAAAGCCCAACAATTATTAATTTTCTTAACGTCCATCTAATTCAAATTGGATACCCTATCGACAGCAATTTCCAAAGCAATTACATCAAATCGCCAAATCACTTATTAAGTGCAATGCACGCCCGTAGCCAGCTACATTGATGGCAGTGGTGGGGCAGTGAAGTTTTTAGAGGGGGGGGTGGTGGCACAGTCTAAAAGTAGGTATTTTAGAGTTATGGTCCTCAAATTTCTTTCAGGGGGGGGGGGCGCCGGGCATTAGCAATTATCCCGACCCCCCCCCCCCTGGCTACGGGCCTGGTGCGGTGTTGTAGTCTACCCCCTTAAAACATTTATCTGAAAGAAAGTGATTTTTGGCGCAAAATGTATACCATATATTTAATCGAGACACAACCCTCAAAAACAAACACCCGTTATTGCAAACAGGCAATTATAAATGATTATAATTATATCATAAAAAATAACAAAATCTTTGAAAAATATTGATATATTGATGATCGGTATTTGAGAACTAGCTCTAAACATTTTTTTAGAATTTAATCCTTTTCATAGAGAGTATTTCAAAATGGCAGCGCCCATGGTGAGAGTGCTGAGGAGAAGAATTATCAATATAAGCGCGATAAATAATCACAGTAGATATGTTTCAAGTGGTGAACAGATCTGGGACAGTAATCAAGGTGATTTTCTGGAATTTTCTCCCTAAAAACGCCTTTTCCGCCCCATTCAGTCCCATCTTTGTAGATTAGTGCAAAATACACCAGACATCAGATAATCGAAGGTCTTCTTAGTCTTAGTTCGACGACCTCCACCCCCACCCCCCTCTCCTGTCATTGTCACATTGACCATGTCTAGGCTGCCCCACCATAAATAAATATCTCCAAAAATCTTGTCAATTACACCACTATATTTATATATATACCAAGCCTTAATTCAGTTAGGCACATTTATAGTCGCTAAATTAGTAAATAAACGGTCAAGTTGTACTTGATAAGCTACATGTGTATGACCATTTAAACATCCATAAATAATAGAGTGGAAAATGGTTATGAGTGTCAGCCATAACATCTGGGCACTTTGTGTAAAAAAAATAGGGTACATGCTCTTGTTTTGAAATTAGTCTCGCTTAACCAGTCTACCCACCATTCACTGTCTGATTGACAAGACTACTATTTTACGATACATAACAAAGCTAGAACAAGAAATTGAATTTAGAAACACACATATTAGGCAACTCATCAATTGATTTAAGAACCTTGTACATGTAATAGTATCAAGTTCTTGCCTAACCACAAGTATTTCAGAGATATATTTTTTTCTAAATCAACTATTAAAGCCATAAAAAATAAAACAAACGTAATTTCTGAAGCTGCTGTAATAAACAAAAAGTTAAATAATTGTCATTAATAGATTTTCTGTGATAGATGGTAGATGTGTAGAGAATTTCACGTGTGATTGTTGTTAAATATAAAACCTTCTTAATAAGTTTTCTCAAGTGATACAAATAATGTTAAATATTTCATGTTTCAGAATTCATTTTAATTTAGATCTAAATTGTACAAATCTTTGTATGACAATTGTTTTCATGGACATTAAAAATATGTGACGTCATTGATTAAATACTCATAGAAATATATTTATAAGACGTGTAATCTCGCTTGGGTGAGATAGTACTATAAGTTTGCATGCGCATTGCCAGTTTCATCCAGTGCATCAATTTCCGGTCTGAATATTTTTTAATCAACAGTCTGTGGGTGACTGTTTTAGTTACATTCCTGTGTTACCAGAAAAGTGCCTTGGGAGTTGCTTTAGAGCCTTGCTCTATATTTCTCTTTTTCAAATTCAATAGAGAAAGGATAAGGGCCTACTCCTTGATAAAAAAGGAAATTTTTTAATTAAAGTGAGAGTTCAAAATAAATTTAATGCAAATGATAGGCTACCCACTCATAATATCAAACCCAACAAATGGTATTCTTAACAACAACCCATAAAATCTGTGAACAGAAAGGAAAGCTTGGGTTAGATTTAACTAGCTGTGTGCATAATGTAAAATCATTGATACAAATTTTATCACAGATTTTCTTTTTTCTGGAACATTAAACCTGATTACATTTTATTTCATTTCTTTTTTCTGGAATACAGTATGTGAATTAGCCTATGATATAAGCTTAATTACATATCATAATATAGACCTACATGTATTTATATATGTTGTTCAATATATAGTTACCTATAAACTTTATTAGCATTTTTAAAAGTCAAATTTAAGATCAAGGTTATGATTACAATGTAGTTTGAAAAGAAAAAAGCTGAATATCTTTTATACTCTACTATTTGTCAACCACTAAAAATCGAAATTCAGGAAATAATTCAGAAATTTTGAAATAGATTTACATGTGTTTGTGGCTACTTCACTAATTAATATGCTACACTCTTTGTTTTATAGATCAGAAAAAATCGTCATCAAAAGTGATATCATATAAAATGTTCATGAATAAAAGGCAGAATGAAGCATCCAGATCTGTATTAGTTAAAATAAACAACAAACATAATGCTGAAACAGTATGTAGACAGCTTAAAGATGTGGGAGGTGTTTCTAATGCTTTCCTATATAAGGTTTGTACATTGATTGATATACTTACTGGTATGCTTTATTTTATAAGTTAGACCCAAATCTCTGTAGCCAACTTACATGTATCTATTATTCGGTACTGATAAAGAGAGATTTTAGTTTCTGGAAAGTCTGAAGTTGTGCTTGACATTGTCAGTGACAGGAAGTTTATTTCCAGGCTTGTAAATTAGAGGCTGTTATACATAGTGATAAACAATAAAAGCTTTCAACAAAATGCATATGTGCCATCCCTGTTTTCCACATGCATGAATTGTGTAATTGGCAGATTCTGGCAACTGTTCATTTTGAATTCAATTGTGAGTCTTAAGCTTCTTGGGTTTTCTTCAGAAACTTTAAAAAAAATTTGTACAAGGTTTACGTAAGTACATGTAGACCCAATTCTCAAACCAAAACATCTGAATTTATTTATTTTCTCCATACTACTTTTTATAAAATAATCATATGAAATCTAGTGAACATGGTACAGGTCAGAACCATATTGATTTTCAAAGTTTAGAATGTGTGTTTGGAAGTTCTGTTGCTAATCATACTTGAATTTTAAAACTAAAAAATTTAATTTTACTGCTTGTGGGTATATGAAAGTGCCCGAAAATATCTAACAAGTATTTTAAATATACAGTATAATGGTTTTTGTGGGCTTTTCCTACTATATGTATCACACCGATATCATGGTTAAAACGATGTTATTTACTATCTAGTAAATGATTCGACAATATTTCTTTCTTGTGATATAACTACAATTGTTTGGTATTACTACAATATACTTTTGTGATCACAAACTCATTTTATACTTTGTAATTTGAAGCTAGAAGAATGGGAAAGTTGAAATTAAACTTTTTGCCCAAATTTTGTGCATACAGCAGCGATTTTGTCTACATTTCGTTGACCAGTTAGTTAAAACAGCATGGTATTATATACATGTATGTACAAAGACATGAAATTGGTTACAGTGGCTATTGTATATAAACCAATCTGATTAAAACAAAAATTCTATTTCGTTTCATTTTTATAGTTGAAAATTTCCTTTTACATGTATTTGTCTTTACTACACTAGGATCTGGAAGAGTTGTTATCATTGACGTGTTCTGAATGATATGAGGTATTAGCCGATGAAACTGTCTGTTACTGCGAGCTTAAGACATGTTTTACAGGGAACTGTGGGTAATCCATTATAACATCAATGCTGATTGGTGGTGATCAAATATCTGATGTCATAGGGTCAAAAGCAGCTTGTATGACCTTTGTTCATAGGACTGTAACAATTCAAAGATAATATTTATTTGTTATAAATTGAAAAGTCTTAATTTTATGCACTAACTTAGCTAATGAAGACCTAGCTAGTGCTGTGACCTACTATTATTTCAATTTCTGTCCGGGGATCTTTAACATAGCTGTCAATGATATCTTATCCCATCCAATTGAGGTATTTTCCTAGACTGGCCCAGTCTCTTCTATTTATTTTACATTTCGATTTAAATATAAAAGTAGTAATTTTTAGTAAACCAACACTTTCGTTTCCATTTGTATAAAAAAAAAAAATTGAGTAAACCTGTAACCAGCACCAGAGACTGGACAATTTGCGAGCTTCACAATAAAATGGGCGTTTCTTGTCCTGTTTTACGTTGTTCCTTATTTGGAATGATTGACAGTTGTCAAGCAAGCCTCGAGTCACGTGACACGAATTTGTAAATGTGATGTCTAAGATAAATTAAGTTCGATATTTACCTGCATGAATCATGCGTCTCGAATGGAGTGCAAAGCAGTCATGCTGAAACCGTCTGCGGGCTGATGTCACGTTTTTGTTTCCATTCGCCATTCGGCTTCGTCCCGATACGCATGAACTGGCTTCGTTAAGTTGTTATAATGATGTCGTGTGTAATTATTTATGTTCATTCACCTCATCCCATACGTTGTATCCGCTCATTCGACAGATATTGTCCGTCAACAAAATTCTTAGATCGTTAAAGTATCACTAAATAACAATAACTGTTATCCACAACAAACATCTCGCATCTACACCAGTTTGCCAGTGCAAATGCAGTAATCCCGTGCACGACGTCACACGACAAACATAATGCAGATTGACTTACTAGATGAGAATGAAGCTCTATTTGCCCAGTCTCTAGAGATTACGTTTTTTTTTCGTTTTTTTTTTTTTGAGAGGACTGGCCAATTTTTGGTGTGTGGAGAAGACTGGCCACCAGTCTAGTATTTTCCATGCCATCTTTTCTGTACTCTAAACAGTTGGAAACAAGGCTCGAAAATCCTAAGGCAGTTTGCTTACCCCGGAATTCAAACCTCAGACCTCCTTTATGAATTTTCTCTAGCATGAAAGAGCTATCTTTGCCAAAGAAAATTCATCTGTGAACAAATGTAATTATTAATTTAGATTTGATTAATGCTTTATATTTAATTTCAGAATATATTGTTAGTAGAATTTGAAAAGCAGGATAGCGTGAAAAAGGTTTTATCTAACCTAGGTATAGCCCCACCACCAAGTAACCAAACTGCTTTACCTTTAGAATCACGACTATTAATGTCTACAGATCGAGGTAAATATAATGACTGTATACTATACTATTCAAAAAAAGTAGGGGATATTTGATTTTTAAGTGTTATTAAAGTCACCTAATGAAACTGACGAAGAAACAAATGACAAAATGAAATGAAGTTCACATTCATCGATTTATTCCAAATGATCGTTAGACTAAGTAAGGCACAGACTGACCATTATAAGGGTAAAATGATACCCGGGGTCAAACAGCAAAGTTACCACAGCATCACAACAAAGTCATTAACGGGTAAATCCTCCTCTGTTTGCCAAACAAGCATTGATCCGACGTGGCATACTCCCAATGAGACGTCTAAGGTCATTTTGGTCCAGATTGTCCCATTCCTGTTGCAACGCAGCAGCAAGTTCTTGGACATTGGCAGGACGTTGTTGACGTTGACGTAACCTCTGTCCAAGCATGTCCCAGACATGCTCGATGGGGGAGAGGTCGGAACTCAGTGCTGGCCAAGGTAATGTGGTGATGTTCTGTTGTTGGAGGTAACCTGTAACGATCCTGGCCCTGTGACATCTTGCGTTGTCATCCTGGAAGATGAAACGGCGGCCATGACGTCGTGCGAACGGCACAACATGGACTGCCAAGATGTTGTCCCGGTAGTACTGGCCTGTAACAAGCCCTGCAACAACATGTAAAGCCGTTCTTCCAGCAACAGTGATGCCTCCCCACACCATAACAGAACCACCCCCAAATCGATCATATCTTGGAAGCGATCGTTTCGACGACGCCACACCCTCCTACGTCTGTCCAAAAAATCAACAGTGAACCTTGACTCATCTGAAAACATCACATTGCTCCAGCGTCGATTATCCCAGTGTTGACGATCCCTACACCAACGACGTCTTGCCTGAATGTGGTGATCTCTCAAACAAGGGATCACGCGAGGATGTCGGGCGGGAAATTGACCCCTATGCAGTCGATTCCGAATCGTCTGGCCACTCACTCTCACACCAGTGTCTGTTTGAAGACGAGCGCTGATCTGATTTGCTGTGATGACACGATTTCTCAAGGCCAAGGTACGGATAAATCGATCCTGGGCTTGAGTTGTCGCCCTTGGTCGACCTGAGCGTGGTCTGTCCTGTACAGATTGTGTATCACGGTATCTGGACCATAGCCTGCTTATGACAGACTGAGAAACATTCATCGTCTGCGCCACAACCGCCTGTGTTGTGCCGATCTGTAGCATGCCAAGGGCACGTAACCTTTCATTTTGGGTAAGCCGACGCATATCAAAATTTGTTTTCTGGTCACTAAAACAATTAAACTGATGTTTCCATCCTGGAATTCAATGCTACAATGACTGTAACATTCAAAGTCAGAGTCGTGCAAATCTTGGGTTGGACCCCCATGATGATCCCAAGCATCACCTGCATTCCATGTGGTAGCTATTGGTGCGTTTTGGCGTCACATGTAACTGGAAATGTTTCTTCTGTTAGATTCTATAGTGACTTTTTTCGTAGTCATTTGCATATTTTAGTATTATGCCCCAAAAATCAAATATCCCCTACTTTTTTTGAATAGTATATTTAAATGGCATTTAGTAGTAAGAATTACTTGAATTAGCTTTGTATAATTTTGCTCAAATATTTATCTCTTTTGCTTATAAAATGTCAGATGCAAAAATATCTAATTTCTAAATAAAATGATTTGTTTGATAATGTGAGATCAGGCACATGTCCAAGGCTACACATTTGTTGTTAGATATCTTCTTAAAAAGGTTATCAAATATCTATCATATACATAAAGATATTTAGGCCCCGAGGATTAAATTGATGGAATGTTTAAATATATTGAGATAACCTGTAATATAAAACTTTCCTGCATATAAATGAACTCAGCAATATGATTTTACCTACAGGCCAGTCAGGTTGTGAAAAAGAAGGTTTTACCAGTTGGTTCAGAGGAAGTAACTCTGTTTTCACTATAATGTCTTCCCTAAGACCATTGTATAGTTTCACTTTATTTGTAGATTCTAACAGTAAACTTTATATGAGGAAAGGAGTGAATATACAGCATGAACAAAACCATCAAAAACTGGATGCACAGAAATTAAATGAGTTCAAATCAGTAAGCAAAATATTTGCAGTTTGGTTTGAGAAGTACCAAGTAATGAATAAGTACATGATCGCATTTATAACTAATTAATTAATGGAGATAACTAACGGATTCACATAGTTTTTATACACCCACATTGAAATGTGGTCGTATATTGTTGTTGGCCCCGTCCGTCTATCCGGCATCCATAATTACTGCTAGAGATATGGCCCTTGATCACTTTGAAAAATCTTGTGGATGCTCAAGAGCCGAAAGTTATATCCGATTGACTTTGAATTTATACACAGTGTTTAAGGTCATGACCTGAAAATGCATATTAATTGTCAATGATTTCTGATAGTTATTGCCAGAGTTAAGGCCCTTGACCACTTAAAAAAATCTTCTGGGCTCTCTAGAGGCTAAAGTTAATTTAAATTGTTTAAGGTCATAAGACAAACAATCAAAACAAATGCTATTGTTTTCTGATTATTACTTAATGGGTTATTACAAAAGTATCAAGAATTCAAATAAACACTCCAAACTCACATTTTATTATACAAGTGTGAAAACCACAAGAGCAAAAATATTTCTGGTAAACCTCTTATCAGAAATTTCCTTCTAGTACTGGCTTGTAATGTTTTCAGTATGCATCCTTGACTTTAATCATATATATTTTTAGGTTTCTGAACAGATGAAATTTCTGCATTCAACACAAAAATTATCAGAATTTGGATTGAGGTTCAGATTTTTTGCCAGTTCTGTAATAGAGGAGTTTTTATCACCAACATTCTATAGGTGTAAAATTGAACCATTTGGTTCTTGTGTAAATGGATTTGGTTCACAAACATCAGATTTAGATTTAGGTATATATACTGTTTCTAGAAAGAAGGTAAATATGCCACGGATATTATAATTTTCCTGTGTTGGCTTTGTACAAAAATCATCTTGTAAAATTGAACCATTTGGTTCTTGTTTAAATGGATTTAGGTTTAGGTATAAATATGCTACAAATATTATTTTTTGTGTTGGTTTTGAACTAAGCGTCATCCTGATGATTGGATTATTATACTTGAAAAGGGAATAGATTGAAGATGGGGTCATATGAAATAAAAATATTCTGATTATCAGACAACTTTTATACTTCAAAATATCTAATGTGTAACATATGTAAACCTTACTGAAATACAAGCTGAAAACTAGTTAATTTACAACATGTTGTAACTCAGTCTATGAACTAAGCAGAGATTTTTACCCTTTGATAAATGTTGTATAAGTTAATAAAACTACCAGGTACAAATTTATACTTTATATATTTCAGAAATCAGGATTCAATGTAGAATTTATGCATAGCAATGAATATAATTTAGGTAGAATTTACAAATTGTTGAGGGAATTTTTGCCTTTTCTATCTAATTTATATTATGTTCGTCATGCTCGAGTTCCTATTATAAAATGTAATCTGGGATTACTGGATGTGACCTGTGACCTCAGTGATTCTAATTTGTGAGTACTTTTTTTCTGGATATTGAATGAAGAATTTACTTTCGAAATGTAAATTAGGCCATATTAAAGGAATATCCTGTTTATTCTCTACTGAGTGTGGTCAAATAAATTCATACTAGTTCAACAATTGTTAAAACTGGAAAGTCTGGAAGTGCTATGTTGATTAGAAATGTTGACAGTTTTTTTACCTCTTATTATAGGTCAGGGTCCAAGATGTCTGAATTATTATATCTATACAGTCAACTTAACCCAAGAGCCCCACCTTTGGCATCTATGATTAAAGTATGGGCCTATCATCAGGGTGTCACAAAGTCTGGACCTGGGTCATGGCCAAGTAATTTTATGCTACTTATGATGGTCATATTCTTTCTACAGAGTAAATCAACGTTACCATCTGTATCTACTATAGCTGCAGCATTAGGTATGTTCAGATTGGATTTTCTTGATAAGGACATTATTATTATACAGCATTTGAAACTAGAATCTTTTGTTTACCATTATAATAAGATCTGACTCACAAATTGTAAACTATATCATATTACCTAAATCTAGGCAATTTGGTTCCTATTGGGATAGTTGTGTACAGAATATGGAAAAGTAACAAAAATTTAATGGGCATTTGTCAGTATATATTTATATATTACCACTTGCCAAAGAATTTGTGGTGAAAAAATAGAGTTTGAAAGACAGGAAATGTGAAAACAGTTTTCTTAACTGGTAATCAGGAAATATATCTTATAGAAAAGCTGACACTGACCTGCTTAAAGAAACTAAACCTTTTTGATTTGGGCTAAAATAAAGTAATGAATTATGTTGATCTGATGTATTATTTTGATGATTGATGGAATAAACTGTTTTATTTAATTTTAAATTTGAAAAATTTAAATATTAAAGAATCCCCGCTCAACAGTAGCACAAGAGACTTGGTAGAAGTGAAGATAGTTAATCAGTGTAACGTTGTGTTACTGTTGAGCGGGGATTCTTTGATTTATTTATTTACTCCTCTGCCCCGCCGGTATCTCTTTCTTGATCCAGTATCTAGGCAGATGTATCAGTTTGTCCAGCTTTAGTCACCTTATCACAGGAGTGTTGCCGTCCCTCTTGTCGTATCCAAAAATTAAAATTTTAATGCATATATCAACACTGACTTTTTCTTTATCTAAGTAAAATTTTCAAAATTGTCATCCAACAAAACAAATCGACATGAAATTGACAGTTTTATTTTTGAACCAAATCGAAGAGGTCTGCAGATCATAAATGAGCTTTTTCTCTCCCACCTCATGCAATGGAGGCTCTGGCAGACTTATATTGTTATACGCCCACATTTTTATGTGGACGTATATTGTCGTCGCCCCTGTCCGTCCGTCCGTCCACATTTTTTTGTGAACAGTCTACAGGTCACAATTTTTATCCGATTTCAATTAAACTTAAAATATAGGTTTATCACCATAAGATCTCGGTTCCTTTCGATATTGGCATGTATCGGACTGTAACTTCATGGGTTATGGCCCCTGATTGTACGAAAAATCACGTTTTTTAGCTTGTGAACAGCGTAGAGGTCACAATTTTGAACCGATTTGGATGAAACTTGACATGTATGTTTATAACCCAAAGATCTTGGTTCCTTTCGATATTTGCGCCCATCGGATCGTAACTTCCTGAATTATGGCCCCTGATTGTCCGAAAAATCGCCCTTTTTAACTTGTGGTCCCTCTGGAGGTTACAATTGTTATCCGATTTAAAAAATCGTTTGATTATATCACCGTTGCATGGTTATGAAGGTTGAGTTCGAATTTCGTGAAAATCGGACCAAAATTGACGGACAAAATGGCCGCCGTTTGTACGCAAATAGTGTGAAAATATGTTATATCAAGGTTGCGGACCTTATAGAGGTCACAATTTTGAACCGATTTTGATGAAACTTGACATGTATGTTTATAACCCCAAGATCTTGGTTCCTTTCGATATTTGCGCCCATCGGATCGTAACTTCCTGAATTATGGCCCCTGATTGTCTGAAAAATTGCCCTTTTTAGCTTGTGGTCCCTCTGGAGTTCAAAATTGTTATCGGATTTAAAAAAAACGGTTTGATTATATCACCGTTCCATGGATATGAAGGTTGAATTCGAATTTCGTGAAAATCGGACCAAAATTGACGGACAAAATGGCCGCCGTTTGTAAGCGAATAGTGTGAAAATATGTTATATCAAGGTTGTGGACCTTATAGAGGTCACAGTTTTGAACCAATTTTGATGAAACTTGACATGTATGTTTATAACCCAAAGATCTTGGTTCCTTTCGATATTTGCGCCCATCGGATCGTAACTTCCTGAATTATGGCCCCTGATTGTCCGAAAAATTGCCCTTTTTAGCTTGTGGTCCCTCTGGAGGTCAAAATTGTTATCCGATTTAAAAAACCGTTTGATTATATCACGATTCCATGGTTATGAAGGTTGAGTTTGAATTTGGGAAAATGGGACCAAAATTGACGGACAAAATGGCCGCCGTTTGTATGCGAATAGTGTGAAAACATGTTATATCAAGGTTGTAGACCCTATAGAGGTCACAATTTTGAACCGATTTTGATGAAACTTGACATGTATGTTTATAACCCAAAGATCTTGGTTCCTTTCAATATTTGTGCCCATCGGGTCATTACTTCCTGAATTATGTCCCCTGATTGTACGAAAAATCACCCTTTTTAGCTTGTGGTCCCTCTGGAGGTCACAATTATTATCTGATTTAAAAAAAAACGTTTGATTATAAAAACCAAACAAATTCTAATGGTTCCTTTCAATATTTGTGCCCATCGGGTCATTACTTCCTGAATTATGTCCCCTGATTGTACGAAAAATCACCCTTTTTAGCTTGTGGTCCCTCTGGAGGTCACAATTATTATCTGATTTAAAAAAAAACGTTTGATTATAAAAACCAAACAAATTCTAATGATTTTCTGATAATTCCTTAATATGCGACAACTCTTGTTGACTGCCCGGACGATTTGGCTGCTGTGTGGGCGTATGTTTTGTTGCCTGGCAACCTATTTTTTTCTATTTAGCCATCATGTCGGTTAAAAGAGCAGACGAACCAGAAAAATTACAGTGTCTGATTACTCATTTTATAATTTGATTATATTTCAGGCAAGAAGAACAATGTAGCCCCAGTGAATCTGTCATTTTCTCTGACTAACATAGAAAGATTTGTTTCTAATGATAACAGGCATCAAACTTTAGGTAAAGGAAATCATTTTTATTAGCCCACATTTTCTGTCCGTTCAGATTTTTTGTGGACAATCTACAGGTCACAATTTTTATCCAATTTTTAAAAAACTTGAAATGTAGGTTTTTATCCCAAAGATCTCAGATCTTTTCGATATTGGCATGTATAGGACGGTACCTTCATGGATTACGGCCCCTGATTGTATGTAAAATCATGTGTTTAGCACACAATTTTTATCTGATTTTGATGAAACTTAAAATATATGATTATAACCCAAAGATCCTTGTTCTTTTCGATATTGGCACATATCGGACTGTAAATTCCTGGATTATGGCCCCTAATTTTATGCTTTAATTTAGTGGTATGTTTGAATGGACAGGTCTAGAAATTTCTAATAGTGAAATCTAGTAGCGGCCATCACTGTTCTGTCGATTGTCAGAATATAGAAAAGTGTGGACAATATCAGGAAGGTCAATGAAAAATAAATATTGTTTGCTATTAAAACATTATTTTAATTTTTTTCAGAGGAACTTCTTGTTGAATTTTTTGAGTTTTATTTAAAATTTGACTTCAAATCAAAAGGATTTTCTCTAATAACAGGGGAACAGGTGGACAATGTGAACAATTCAGCTATGTATATTGAAAATCCTTTTGTAACTGGTCATAACATCGCCACAAATGTGAAATTAAGGAATTTAATGATAATGAAGGACAGAATGGAATCTTCGTTGAAAGATTTGAAAAGTTTAGATATGGGAATCATTCCCCTTGTGTGTGGTGAAACGAATGTTAAAAACAGGACAAAGGAAAATGTGTTGAACATGGCATCCTTATTTACAGTTGTATCAGAAACAGATAGTGAGAATAGTGATTCTAATAACTTAAAAGATGAAATGTATACAGATAAAGTTACGAACTTGGATACAAATACAAGTGATGACTCTAATCTTACAAGTGATATTAATACACCAACAACTGAATCTAATCTTACAAAAGACCAGCTGCTTGAAAGGAATAGTGTGTAGAGTGACTTATATTATATGCAAAATGTAAAGCTTCAAAGTGCAAACTGATGAGGGGTTTGGGGTGGCCGAATGGTTTAATGTGTGTCTGTCATTGAATCTAGTGGAATGGACCTATTTAGTGCTACATGATATGTTATGACCTCTGGCTAGTGGTGGGCCACCCATTTGAAATATTGAAAGAATGGCCAAAAAAATATTAACCATTTTTTAGTTTCTGGCATATTGTTTTCAAAAATATCTTTATTTTTATTCGAGAGAAAGAATCATATCTGAAATGACTGAAATCACTGTGTTTTGTTCCTTTTGTGTCTTTCAGGCCATATTTTAAGATATGTAACATGCAAATTTAAAGGTCTTTGGATATCTGTGATCTTGATTTCTCATCCACGTCTTATTTACCAATAACCAGTCACATATAGTCAGTAACCTCTGATCTATAAAAAAATGCTAATAATTATTATATTTGATACTCTACACTCTTTATTTCACAATATATCCTCATTATTATTCAAATGAAGTTACTATTTCACAAGACACATGTAAGCTGCAGGACATAATATGCAGATGTTAGAGCCGGAATTTGAAATAGCACAAGAGGAAGTATTTTTAAACTATTTTGTAGTGTCATATGAATTTGAATTTATTTCATTAAAGAAAATGGAAATACTAAGTAGCTATTTTATTTTTCACTCATGTGAAATGGTGACATGCTTCAACCTTTTAGTGTCTTAATTATTTATCCAAGGCAGCAGTCATCAACCTAGTTAACATGGATGGTTAGATTTACGTTACTTTTACGTCATTATGGTTTGATTTTGGTTAGTGTCCAATAATGGTAAAATTGTACAGTTAAATTTACGTTACTTTTACGTCATAATGGTTATGGTTATTTTTAGGTCAGAAAATGATGTAAATCCAGTAAATCTTACCAATTTTTGTCGCTTTAAATACTTCTTGATTAAATAACTATACCAGTGTGTGCAATACACACTGTGCTCATTTTAACAATTCATACATACATTTTAATCTAACATAAATTTTACGTCAGGGTTTCTAACCGTTAGTTTATGGTTCGTTTTCTGACATAAATCTAACGTTAATAAAACGTTAGTTGTGTAACGTTAATGTAATGTTAGTTTTATATCATAATTTTAACTGTTTATTTAACATTAGTTTTCTAACGTGAATCTAACATAAATCTAATATTTGTTGTCTAATGTAAAACAAATGTCAGTTTTAAGATATCAGGATACTAATTATTAAATTACTATTTTTTTATCGTTAATTTTCTTACATAAACAAATGTCAGTTTATTATCAGGATACCAACAATTAATTTACTGTTAGATTTGATTGTTAGCTATCTAACCATAATAAAAAAATCTATTTAAGTAAACCAAATTCTAAATTTTAAGCATTCTTTTAGGCAACTTGAACAAAATCTGTTAATAATTGTAACCTGTGTAATATTTATGGACAAAACATTAACTTAAAAGTGGGTGTGGCACCACCCCTAGGGTTTGGACCATGCACCGAAATTGATAGTTGCTAATATCCTTATGGTATAAGGAATAAATATGCCATTCAGAATTGCAGCCTGTAGACAAAAATACAAACAGTTGACTGAGTTGGCGTGGCTCTGCCCCTGGGACTCATACATGAAACAATATAAATAGGTACAACCCTATGATGATGGATCATACCGAGATGGAACAAAAACCGTTACTAACTGCAACCTGTAGACTATTTATACACAAAATATTAACAAAAAAGTGAAAGGAAATGGGGTTTAACGTCCTACTGTTCTGCTGCTAAACTGGGCTAATGAAGACGGGCCTACGCCATACAGTGTGCTATGAGGAAAATTTTCCCCGGGCAGCCGCAATACAGCCTACTCTTATATCTAATTCCAACTGCCAAGCGATCTTTTACGTGCACAGGACCTCTGGTTTTTGTACCATCCAAACAACTAGACAGCTGCCCTTTTCAGGCCCTCCGTTTTGCATCACTGAGAAGGAGAAACCACACCAGAAAATCTGGATGAACTTGGTTGGCCAAAGCAGGGATCGAAACACCCGACTTCCAGGCTAGTGAGCCAGCGTCTTACTCACATAGTCACGTGATCCCCTAACAAAAACCTGGCCAAACCATTTCTATATATCCACACTTTTAATGGACTCTACTGAAATAAATGAAATAAGTTATCTGGTCATCCAGAGACTCTAGCCCCATTTACATTTGGCCGCGATAAGTGTGCCGTACTAGGTACGGTACCAGGCCGCGATAAATTTCAAGAAAAGGACCCGTTTACATTACTCTACTAAGATACGGTACCAGGCCGCGATAAATTTCAAGAAAGGGATCCGTTTACATTACTCTAAAATAACCGGTCTCAGAACCGTGCCAAATCAGGAACTCTTCACTGAAAAGTTAATTTCAGCCCCTGTACAAATTACCCAGATGAAAACAATTATGATGACTGATTTAGTTTGAGCAGCCATTTTGACAGAAGTGATGACAGAACTGTCAAGGTTTGCAGGGAAAAAAGGTCAAGGTTCATTTGGCGCATGCGCAGTAATCCGTACTCAGACCGGTTAGCGTTTACACTACGAAAATTTGAAGTGTGCCGTTCTTAGTACGGTACCGAGACCACCTCACTTCAGTGGGCCAGATTGGCACGGTACTCGGTACGGCACGCTTGTGTTTTACCCGTTTACACTACAAAAGAAATTTGTAATGTAAACGGGGTTTAAGAAAAATCTATACTTACAGACGATATTAAAGTTCCAATAGCATTTTTTTAAGTTATATTTTTAAAATTTATTAAAATAAAGCCCCAAAATAGATTGAACCTATAAACAGTCCTACCTCGTTAAAGAATAATCCTATTAATCCTATAATTCACTATTGCCAGTTGAGAAATTGGCAAAAATATCATTTTCAACTTCAAATTCAAACGTTTGAAGATGGCCGTCCATGGAGAAGAATGGGAAAACAAGGGAGGTAATTGAGTAACTATTTCCTCAATCAACCAGTGTCGCCCTTTCTAACCCCCCAAAAATTTTGTCCATGATCGTATATTAGTGAGTTGACAACCTTTTGAGCAAAAAACATAGAAATAATTATATTTTGACTTTCTTAGAAAAAGTGAAATTGGAACTTTAAACAATATATTCTTATATCAAATTTTCTTCCACTTATCGCAAGGCGTAGGGTCGCCTGTCCAGCCTCGTGGGTTTTCTCCGGATACGCCGGTTTCCCCCCACTGCTAAAAGACCCCTACGCACAAGCGAATTATTCAAATGAAATTAAACCATATGTTAGTCCCGAAATGACCTAGTTTGTGTCGAGTGGACGTTAAACCCCATTCTCTCTCTCTCTTCCACCTATCAGATACGGGTTTTCAACATATCTTGATACAACATAATTAAGTCTCTGGTGCTTCTTTATTGAAGATCTGATGCTGGCTGGTATTCTGTCCGTTCACGCAGGTTTAATGTCTTAGATTTACGAAAGACGGGTGTTTTCAAGAAGTGTGAATGGACAGACATGCGAACGAATAATGGTGGCGGCAATATAATTTTTTTAAAAAAAGTGTTGGCGTATAAGAAATGGTGAAATGAAAATAAATTGGGTTTAACGTCCTACTGCGACTGGGCTAATGACGGGGAATTTCGAATAGAGAATATTTTTTAAAAAACTTACAGATAAATAAAGAGAAAAAAACGGACGATCTTAATAACCCAACATAAACTAAAAGTTATAGAGCAAGTAACTCAACATTAACTAAAACTTATTGAGTATAAAATAACCAAACATAAACTGGAATTTATTGAGTGTATAAATAAATCAGCTGCATTTGTACCCTCAGATATAACCCCCGCCCCCCTTCTATCTCTCTCTTTCTTTCTCTCGTACTCTCAGATATAGCCTAGCTGCATATTTAACACAAGTTTATTATGAAACCATCACTACATATTTAAATCTTTATTCCAGAAGCTTATGATGATTTTTTTTTCTTCGAGTCTTTGTTCACGGTTAATTTTTTATACGCCCACATTGAAATGTGGTCGTATATTGTCGTCGCCCCCGTCCGTCCGTCCGTCCGTCCGTCCGTCGGTCCGTCGGTCCGTCGGTCCGTCGGTCCGTCCGTCGGTCCGGCGTCCACAATTGCTTGTGGACGCTCTAGAGGCTAAAGTTAATATCCGATTGACTTTAAATTTATACACAGTGTTTAAGGTCATGAGACGAAGAAGCCTATTGTTTTTCAGCGATTTCCGATAATAACTACCAGAGTTATGGCCCTTGATCACTTCAAAAAATCTTGTGGACGCTCTAGAGGCCAAAGTTAATATCCGATTGGCTTTAAATTTATACACAGTGTTAAAGGTCATACGACGAAGAAGCCTATTGATTTTCATCGATTTCCGATAATTAGTGCCAGAGTTATGGCCCTTGATCACTTCAAAAAATCTTGTGGACGCTATAGAGGCCAAAGTTAATATCCGATTGGCTTTAAATTTATACACAGTGTTTAAGGTCATGAGACGAAGAAGTCTATTGATTTTCAGCGATTTCCGATAATTAGTGCCAGAGTTATGGTCCTTGATAACTTCAAAAAATCTTGTGGACGCTATAGAGGCCAAAGTTAATATCCGATTGGCTTTAAATTTATACACAGTGTTTAAGGTCATGAGACGAAGAATCCTATTGATTTTCAGCGATTTCCGATAATTAGTGCCAGAGTTATGGCCCTTGATCACTTCAAAAAATCTTGTGGACGCTATAGAGGCCAAAGTTAATATCCGATTGGCTTTAAATTTATACACAGTGTTTAAGGTCATGAGACGAAGAAGCCTATTGATTTTCAGCGATTTCCGATAAATAGTGCCAGAGTTATGGCCCTTGATCACTTCAAAAAATCTTGTGGACGCTTTAAAGGCCAAACTTATCATCTGATTGACTTCAGATTGATACACAGAGTTTAAGGTGTTGAAACGAACAAGTATATCGATTTTCAATGAATTTTGATAACTGAACACTACTACTACTACTACTTAGTGTTTAACGTCTGCTTCCACATAAGTGATATCGCAGACAACTTATAACTGAACAGCTAAATCCATGATTTTAAATGTTTCATGTATATATACTAATTCAATTGTTAGCGTGGGGTAAAACTTTATAAAAAGCAATCAAATTCTAATGATTTTCTGATAATTACATAATGAGTTGTTACTCTTAATCAGTTTTTAGAGTATTACAAATGTTTCATTACCGAAAAAAGTAAAAATATGCGACAACCCTTGTTGACTGCCCGGACGATTTAGCTGCTGTGGGCGTATGTTTCGTTGCCTGGCAACCTATCTTTGCAATATAAAGGAGACCGCGGGGTAAACATTCCAGTTAGTTTATTGTAAATCTACCGTTACTTGTTTATAGACAAGCGTGGCGCAATACACAAAATAACGTCACAATTATTGTGTTCATTCCCATGATGATAGAGTTGCGCGCTTTTTACGGATTTATAAACATAAATATGGGTTGTATTTATTCGCACGATATAAACAGAGTTGAACCAATATTGGATTGAAATTACAGAAAAAGATAGATCTTCAGATAAATCTGAACTTTTTCTGGTAAACAGAAATACCAGGAAAACAGTTCCGGCAAAAGAACAGACAAGAGTGGTTAAATGTGTCACTGTCACTAAAGAACAGATAACAAGAAGAAAGTCGGAAAATGCAGAGAAAAGGCGAAAGGTAAGTTAAAAAGAATTAACTACCTAATCTATATATACCTGGCCCGCCCGCCAGGAAATTATATTCTAGTTCCTTTCGTTACACTTTAGGAAGCAATCACAAGCCATTGTTAATATTTTTGATGGCAAGGCTTTTGTGCTGATCCTACGACATTTGTAAGGATTCGCAGGCGATAATAAGACCCAGAGTCGGCTGGCGAATACTCTAACACGGTGGCGGATATCATTATACGAGAATTTGAAATTGGTGTCAAATTTGAGGAAAATGATACGATTGGTCTGGAGAAATATTCAAAAACGTAAGACCTTACAAATGTTGGTCAACGCCTGCGAATTTCTTTGGAGGGATTTATACGCATTTCGCCACATAAGCGTTGTGTAGTGGTAATGCAAGCGTTTACTTGGGCAACCGCCAGGATTTGTAAGAAATATTATGCAAGCATTAATATTTATATGTAAAGCCTCATTCTTTCGCCATTGTGAGAGACTCGCACAGAAAATGATAAAAAAAAACCAAGAACACTATCCCCTAATTTATTCATCAATTTTAATACGATTTTCGAATATCATCTCGGTCTGTCTTATTTCCAGTTAATAATCATACATCTTTTCGAAAAGGTTGGATTCGCCCCCGGAAACCTCAAGCAATAAGCACAAATTGTGAACAATGATGGATGTAAAATTAAGCTCATTGATCAGCCGACCAGGGGCACAAACTCCCGATGGTTTCAGCTTTGAAATTGTCCAGATTAACAAAGCACTACCAGAAGGGCACCCAGGAAGACTAGAAACCCTGAGTAGAAGAAGAAAGGTTATATTGGAGAAAGGGAATCAAAAACAAATATTAAATGGACTAGAGGTCAGTAATACTATTGTCTCCTATAAATAGAAAGGAATACGGGTTAAAATCTGCTCAACACAATATCGGTCATTGTGCGACTATATAACTACAGTAGTTTTTATAGTTTTATGGTTGTGTGTGTCAAATTATTGTTCGAACTTAACGGCTTTTCCGTCATCTCGTCTCAAAATTTAAGCCGTACAAAACGCCCAATATGCAAACCGGTTTAGCGCGGTTTTTCGTCCCTTCAAAACCATTGCTCACGCTTTCCGGGTCAGCAGCACATACGGTAGCCCATGGGGTCAAAAATGAAAAATGAAATCGCGGAAAAATACTCATTTAGATTTCTCGCGCATTTTGACTATCATGAGCGCGTTTCCCTGCAATTTGAGCCCTTGAGTACAGCATCTTGATTGGCGTAGCCTATCCAGCCTCGGGGTTGTTTTCTGGCCCCCTCCATTGCTAAACACTCCTACATGTGTGAATTATTGAAATAAAATTGTAGTAATATGTTAGTCCTGAAATAACCTAGTTTTTTGTCGAGTGAACATCTAATTCCCTACACCACACTCTCTTTTTCTTTCCAACAAGGGGAGTTGGATGCCCGAATGGAGCACATGCGCGCTGTATCAAAAAGCCTGTCATTGAGTCACTTGGCGTGTGAAACAGATTGCACATATCACTCAACAAGGTTCTTATGAATTCAGTCTAGTGTTGAATAAATTTAAATGGCTTTCCCTATTTTGTTTAATAGAAAAGGGGAGACGACAATGTAATGTCAATGTTGGCAGGAGAAGAATTGAAAGAAAAGGAGGAATTACAGATGGAAAAGATGAGGGAAGCCCAAATGAATAGAAAGAAAAGATTGTTAGAGTTGAAGGAAAGGTTACGAATGAAAGAAGTACATGCAATGAGAGTAAGGAAGATGAAGGATATTCATAAGATCATCAAAGAACGTTCAAATTCCGCCGTGTAGGGGTGGACCCTCCCATCTCAGATAATCTTATGATTATGTTAGTTATCAAAATTTTGGAAAAACAAGGCCAAGGAGGCGACAAAATTTTGGAACTCAACTATTTTGTCTCAAATGTAAAATTGAATTTTTTTTTTATCTTACTTTAAAAATAGAGATGTATCATATAAAATAAAAGTATTCTTATTGCTAATATATACTTTACATCATATAAGTTACATACAAGCGGTTGCCATGCAAGGTACGCCCACATTTCGCAAAAGATGGACAGAGAACAAGCTAAAAAAAATAGTGGCTATAATCCAGGAAGTGGCGGTCTGGTATGCGCAAATACTGAAGGGAAACAAGATCTTTAGGACATAAGCATTTCAAGTTTCATCAAAATGGGATAAAAATTGTGAATTCTAGAGTGTCCACAACTTTGGTATTACGTACTTTTACACTATTTGCGTATGTGATTAGGGGATAACACTTCAGTCAAATGATTTTATTCTGAGAAAAATTTTGAATGTTTGAAGTTTTGACTAAGTAGACTGGATTAATGACATTGGTTTGTATATATAAATGAAGTGGGGTTTAATATTTTATGATATAGTCAGGCCCTACAGCAGTGTTGCTATTTCTAAATTTTTCTTCTTCTAAACGGGTGGTTTCAGAGACCACAGTGGTTCAAATTCGTTCGTAATAGAAATAGGTAAACAGTGTCATTTTTCAATTACTGTACTGTTTATGTCAGTAATATTTCTACAAAATTAAGTGCTATTGTAATAGGACAGAATGAAAGCGTGTTGACTACTGTCAGTGCCGACCCATACGTGATTCAAATTCACGTCAGTAAATAATGCCCCTCCCAAATTACCGTATTTTTCGGGGTGTAAGTCAATACTTTTTACAGCAAAAGTCTGGCTTGTATCTTTATGACGAAAATAAAATGACAACCAGTATAATTTTTGTCAGTGACGGTTGCGAGTCACATCAAGGTGTTAAAACACTTTCCAAAAGGGGGGAACCCCGGAACGGAAAATCGACTGCGCTATATACCACAAAATTGCGACTACCCCCCCCCTCCCCGAAAAGCACGAAACCCACACTAATAAACGAAAAATAGAGAAAAACCTTAGATACCGTAAGTTCACTAAGTACCCCCCACCCCCCGGAAAAAAAATGAATTGCCGAAAAAAATCTAATCCACGCGTACAAATTTCTAGGTGATCCAATATATTTATGCATGGCCTAGAGTGCTCTAGAGTAACCCATTACCCACCTAGTCGCCACCATTTTCATGCGTGATCTCGAATTACCCACAATTTTTATGCGTGACCCAGCCTGACCTATTTACTTTGCCCCACAATTCTTATGCGTGACCAAGCGTGATCCATGACCAACGGAACGTCACAGAGTGTCCCACTACTGTATATTTATGTTTCCATAGCTCGACGCATTACCCACCAAGAGTGTACACCATTTTTATGTGTAACCCAGAGTTCCCAACACCCTGTTTGCATGCTTAGCCTTACTCATGACCCACCAAACACTTTTTATGACCCACCAGTGTGCCCCACAGTTTTTTATGCGTGGCCTAGCCGACCAATGACCCACATAGAAATGAAATGAAATGGAGTTCAACGTCCTACTGTTCTGCACCTAACATGGGCTAATGGAAGACGGGCATACGCCATACAGTGTGCTATGGAGGAAATTTTGCCCTGGCAGCAGCGCTATGGCCTACTCTTATATCGAATCCAACTGCCAAAGGATCTTTTACGTGCACGCCAATGTGTACATCCTCACATGGCCGTAATAATTCACACCAAAAATATCCATAAAAAAATCTGTATCCGTTATCACATTTGCAAGCCAATTATTGATAGAAGAAGGGGATGCGGACGCCAACAGCACTGAAATGTGGGCAGAAAGAAATAACTATCTACAAACTGACATGATTTAAATGGTTTTTTTTCTGAGATGTAAATTTAAAATGAATGTTAGATGAAATCTATGTACACTTTTTAAAAGATTTACATAATAATTTTTAAAGAAATTCTGCCAAATATGTATAAATTTACATAGAAGTAAAATAGTTTCTCTTATTTTCACTAAGTTCTATAGATGTCACAGATTGTACATTAGAATTATGACGTAGGTTGAACGCTTCGTTGTCGTAGTTTTGTTGTCTGTTTGAATGGCCAAATTGTTGGTGACCTGTTGTACTTGACTTGAATATAGGTGGCTGTATTATCATCCTTACCAATCCAATACATATTACAGATACGAACAGTAGAGCTAATACCACACTTATTAACAGAGCTTCCATCTAAACCAATAAATGAAATATAATATTAGAAATTAAAGAAGAATGTAATTTTATTTATCAAACTCGAGTTTTTCCATAATACGGTATTTGAAACTAAAAACACGAATTAGAATTCAATACTGATCTATAATTTCAATTATTTATTGATAATCTTGTTATTTTGCCATAAAAATATGACAATATTTATGACACCATAAAATATTATTATAATCAGTACACGAGTCGTGTATTCTATGCTTTCCAGTGACATTGGTAATGAACAATGAAATACATATCCTTCAGAATGCAGGAGTCATTAGTATTGAATGATTCACAAACGACGAAATAATAATAAAAATGTATGGATAATGACTAAGCAGGCGTAAACGACAGTTGTTCAATTTAAACTGTTCACGTATTTCACCGAACATAATCGATTAGAAATTACATAACACGAGAAAGATATTTGGACAAAACGACAGGACACTGGAAGCAAAATTGCACCGAGCGACGGGAAAATCAACCAAGCAGTCAGCTAGGAAATTACCTGGAGATTCAAGCTAATGAAAATGAAAAGTGGCTATTTTCTGCATTAGGGATTTTCTATTCCCCCCCCCCCCCGCCGATGCTTGCCATATTATAATACGTAATCAACCAGTAACATAATTTCGACTAGATCTGGGCAATAAATCCCACAACTGAGCAAAAGGTGCAGTTATTAAGTGGAATGGTAAATTAAGAGCTGAACGAAAAAACAATTAAATGAAATAAAGTATACATGATACTGTTTCTGTATGGCCGATTGGAATTCAAATGTCCCATTGACTCCCAATAAGCACCGATACGACTTTGTACCATATAAATTAAACGAAATGCAATACGGCATTGTATTATAAATTATTAAACTAACCTGGCCTTGGGTCATTCCCCATGTCTTTTCAAAATCTGAAATGGCAACCACAGAATAATTCAACAAATTTTACCCTGGTGCATCAATCAAGATTTAGTGACCTTAAAAAATCTTGGTATCAAAATTAAATAGTTATTTAATGCCCTCTAACGTATATTGTTACAAAGTAGCGATCTAAAACAAAGCCCGTGAAAGACAAAATATTAGGTGTTGCAACGAAATTATATAATATCCAACTTTTATACTCTTTCTTGGTCCATTTCATAAAAGAACCGGCCCTTGGACTGACCGGCTATAATAGACAAACAAATATAAATGATGTGGGTTGTTTATTGATCGATGTTTTAACGTTTTAAGGGGTACCATGAAATATGAGCTTATTTTGCCGGTTGGCCGAGAAAGACTCTCGGTATTTTCTAGTTTGGATTCCCTTGTAGGTGCACGTCAAAGAACCCTGTGGGGTCAGGTGTGCAGATAAAACACCTGTACCCTTAAGCCCACAGGGATTACCATGTGTCAAAACTGTTGGCCGGTTCGGGTATGATCGTCAAATCACGGGACAAATAGCCCTACATTAACAGGACTATCTTCCGTCCTATAATGAATAACACAAATCTTACTATTTTGGGGTTGAATTATCCTATTATTAATAGAGTCATGTTCATCCACCAAGGCCATGTCTTCGGACACACAGCTTGTCCCAATTAAACTTACTACTCCTGGAACAACTTTAGTCCATAAAATAGTTTCCCTGTTTGGTAGTAGGTTTGTTATACTCTCAACCTTCAACGATGAATTTGGTGATATTACCAGGTAAGTATGTGATTTGTTAAACGTTTGCCATGTGATGTTTTCATTATCATGCATAGGATATCTAAAAATAATATCATGGAATTTAAGTTAGTTCTCCACGTAGTATCTTCTATCGTCTCTTTGCTTCATTGTTGGAAAGCCAAGGATCTAAAGATAAAATACTTGGTGCTGCCACGGCATAAGACTATAAATTTGAGACACCATTGCCATATAAAGATGTATTTATATTAACTGAATATTTTGCTTTGTTCTAACATCGAAATTGTTTATTTTAATTTAGACATGACATGTTTAGTCGCATGTCAACTTGTCATAATAAAACAAATTTTGCCAAATTTGTAAACAATAACTTAAATCATACGGAAATACATTTACCCTGTTTTTGAAAACGAAATCCAGACGCTCATTATAAGTTGATGGACTGCTGAGTGTCTTGAAGGCCGATAGTTGATATCATTATCCAACATTAAAGGTAAATGTCCGACAGTAGAGTTACTCCATCTAGTCTCTCCCGTATTAAAAGAATAAAGAAACGTTGAAGATAACATGGCATGCTCCTTTAAAATATTTAAAATTTCACTTAATTGAAAATCCTCTTTTGCCTTGTGAAAAATGTTGACATTTTCATCTGGTATTGTTTGGTCTGATTGATAGTGAAACAGAACTAGTGCTAAAATGGTGTCCCTAAAAAGTTGATATTGCTTATCTGAAAGTGTTTGTCTTGGGGATAAAGTTTGTATGATATCTCCCAAAAACGCACTTGCGGTGGTCGTAGTAATAGACCACATTCCAGTATTCATTCCAACAAGATATGGTACTTTGTTATGAATTTGGGAAGAATATAGTTTATAAGGCGAGGAAGGTAAGAACAAACCATCAATGGTTGGAAGAAATGGTCCAAACATATCTTTATTCAAAGATATTCTCAACAATATTTCGGCATCAATATTTCGAAGACAGTTTATTCGAACTAGCATAGTTGGGCCACTTTCAATACAAGAAGTCACGGCCATTAAAATATGCGTATACTTTCGAGGATTTTTGGTCACAACATCGTTGAAATTTAGTCCTCCGTGTGAAACAGCTTTGGTGAACAGTGTTTGAGATATTGGGCTGATAACATGTAGCCCAACAGATGATCCACCTGCTTCTTCTCCAAATATTGTAACATCGTAAACATCTCCCCCAAAATATGCAATATTTTGATTCACCCACAATAAAGCCATTCGCTGATCCAAAAGACCCCAGTTACCGGAAGTCTCTGAATCCGTGCCCATGAACCCAAATACACCCAGGCGATAATTGATCGTGACAACTATTACATCTCCCTTCTGCGCTAAATGCAAAGCATCAAACGTATTTCCAGAACCGTACTGAAATTGTCCACCGTGTATCCAAACCATTACCTTGCGTCTGAAACTATTCTGATTGTTCGTCAAGGGAACATATATATTTAAATATAGACAGTCTTCAGAAATTGCATTGCTTTCTAAGAAAGCCGCATTCGGTATAATAACTTTAGATATATCTTGCAGACATGAAGGTTTAAATTTTTTAGCATGTATATTTTTACTTGGTGTCAGGCTGAGTGACTGAGGTGGATTGAATCTTAATTGTCCGACTGGAGGTTGAGCATATGGAATTCCCAAAAATACGGTAACACTATTTGATCCAATCTTTTCCACATATCCAGTGATATTTCCATTGCTTGTTCTGACTGTTAAACTGTCGCACTGGTACGAGTTCACAAAATATAAAACTAAAACAAAAAGTAGCCGTATATAATCCATGGTCAGTTTTCTTTTAAATTAGTTTGTTCTTTCCATAATTTCGACCTTCTAAAACATATTGTAATCCTTTCCTTGGTTTTAAATTCATGTTTTGCAACATTTTACAAATCAGTCGGCCCGATCACTCCAAATGTCCAACTATTAGACCAAAATAGGACAACGGTGACAAGACAAATACATGTGTCATTATCGCCTTACATATACATATATATGTTATCTTTGGCCTACTTAGCTGTACACCGAAAATAAAATGTTAAAATACTGAGCCCTAGTTCTCATTCACAGCTATACGTCCTAAACAATGTGCACATATAGAATAAATGATGTCGGTTGACAAACTTAATGAACGAGTTACTGTGACACGTGGGTCAATCAATTGATGAGGTCAACCCGGAAAAACTACCATGACTTTTTCAAATCAACATCTTAAGAGGAATATGCACTGCGGGTGGGTTAGGGTTAGTTTGTGTTAGGGTAATTAGTGATTGTATATGGATGATTTGTTTTTACCCTAGAGACATAGATAATGACAGGCTTTATAAATTTACTGCGGATATGACAACATGTTAGACGTGATTGTGTACTGATTTTATAAGTAGGGTTGATCTATAAAAACTCCAGCAGACATAATAAAAATCCAAGGTTTATAAGAAATGTGTCCGTAATTTTTTGGGTTTTGTAATTTGTTTTTGCTTATCGTGCCTAGAATATTATCTTATTGGCAGTCGAATATTATTAGGTAAGCCCTAATTTACAAAGCGATTATCATGCTCTCCCCGTCCGTCGCAGGATGTGTTATTACCCCACTTGTGAAAGTCCCAGTCCCATAATAAATACTTATCGAATTAGAAGAGGTTCATGAGTTGTCATTAGTGCGCATTGTTTAAATGACACAACACGTCATGTCTATCCAATTTAAAACTTGTGTAAAGGTGCCGATGATCTCGAATTAAGCGAAATTCTACTCTTAAATTCTTATTGCGTAAACTATTGTTTATATTTACTTCCATGTGTGTAACTTGCATGTAATAGTAAATTGAGGTTAATAATGTCTCACTGCACCGACTGGGCTAATGAAGACGGACTACGGTCTACTCTTACTTCAAATTCAAACGGTCAAGGTTATTTTTACGTGCACACAAAATGTATACGACGAGACCTGGTTTGTCGTCAGATCCGAACTACTAATCGTTGTCGCTTGCTGTGCCCTCGATCCTGATTCCTGCGCCAGGAAGGGGGGACCGTTAATTTTCTCGGACAGCCAACGTATTACCCACGGAGTCATGCGGTTCCTATAGTAAATTGGCTATTTACACGTGCTAAAATGCTAATTAACTGGTATGATTTATTTCTTAAACATTGCAGTTTGAATTTGTGTTTTCTTCCATTTTCATCATTACTTTTTATTTACTGTTATAATTTTATATATTAATATAAATTGTAACCTGTTTAGTTTAAAAAATTCCTTACACATTACGCTGAAGGTGCAAAATGCACCCTTAACATGTGTGCTATACACGATTGGTAATATTTGTAATGTTTGGTGTTTGTTTTGGGAGTATAGTTTAAATAGCAAAAGAGATTTTGAAACCTGTTTTAAATATTGACTGTCTCTCATTAACGAACATAGTTGGTCAGTCACAACTGTTTGAGGAATGTGTGGTTCAAAACATAAACTGTTTAAATTACGGTTTCCCCTTAAGATATTTCACTTCATTTATAACAAAATGTATTTAGACTTGGTGATGTCTGACTTTTTTTTTTAGCATATTTAAATAAAAAACCATATTAACTATGTGTAAATGCTTTTTGAATATGAATTTATATAACAAAATCTAAAAACAATTCATTTCCAAATGAAAATTAACAATCAATTCGACATACATGTACAACAAACGGTTGGTTATAATATTATTGTCTAGATACCATTGCAATGAAGCGTTTGGTCCTGTATTACGTCTGGATGGGGGGTGGGGTGGGGGTGGGGGTGGAGGGGTGTGTGGCCGAATGGTTAGCGTGCGCGCACTGTATCATACGGCCTGTCATTGAGTCAACTGGCGTGGTTTTGAATCCCTGGTTGTACTGGCAAGGAGTAGGGTCGACTGTCCAACCTCGTGGGTTTTCTCTGGGTACTCCGGTTTCCTCCCACTGCTAAATTTCTAATTCTGTCTAGAGTTTTTACTGACAACCATTTATCATAAACTTCAATCTGTGAATTATTATAATCAAAATAGAGAGAGAGATCGGAATCACGCCAGTTGACTCAGTGACAGACCTTATTATACACCGCACACACGCTAACCATTCGGCCATCCAACCTCGTTTTATCAAAATACATATGTGGATAATAATTTCACTTTCGGTCAATATTGTCCGTCCGTTGATCTGTCCGCCAGTAATTGACTTGTGAGCGCAATGGATTTGAGGGGTTGTGGATGGCGCCCTAGATCCCCCCACCCTCACAGCGTCTAGATCTGCTATAGTTTAGATGGACCTTTTTCGTGTGAAGTATATATTGTGGTCGTAAGAGTTCAAAGCCTATCAATATTCAGCGAGTTATGTCCCCTTTTCTGAAAACCTTGTGAACGCGATATACAGCCTTTAATGATTTTTTGTTTTCAAATTTGGTGTGAAACGTAGGGGTAATTCGTTTGTGAATCCTATAAATATTCACCATTGCATGACTTTAAATTCCAGAGTTACCCCCTTTTCCAATAACTCGTGAACATGATAGAGGTCACAATTTTTGAAGGATAGTATCCTTATCAAATTTACTCAACGACCATGTTTTCCTTTCGGATAAAATGTTGTCAAAACATAGCTGCTGGGTGGACGTATTTCCACTCTTTGGCTACCTTTAGGGGTTCACAATTCACACCGTTTCGTTCTGATTGATTTTACTAACCCCTGTCGGGAAGAATGGGTGAATGAAATGGGCTAGTGGGTGCGAAATGAGAGAAATTTTGCCTGGATAGTAATTGAATTCTAACTGTTAAGGGTTCTTTTACATGTACACGGCGAGATACACTCTGTCCCTCATAAAGCTGGAATTCGAAAAGAGTAGGCCGTATCGGTGCCAAAAAGTAGGACGTTAACCTCATTTCATTTCATTTTATTTTATGAGGGATAGACGGACATAATATGGAAATTGACGCAGAGATTTAACAGTTAAACAGTTTTTTATTTGCCATTTCTTTTACAAATATTATAATGTTATTACAAGGAAATGAGCATACAAAAATATACATCCCAGATATCAATGCATAATATACATGTAGAAATAAATGTTACATTACTAAATTACTAAAACAGGCAGGATTATATGTACAAAAGTGCAGAGTTGACTAAATGATAAATAAATAATACTATACATATCTCAGAAAAAGAACATTTAACACAATTGAATAACAAAAGAAAAATGTTTTTCTGGTATATAAAAAGGCGCCAAGTTCATGATAACAAAGCTTAAAACATATTGTCATTATGGAAGCCTATTGCGGCCATTTCAGAATCTCGTCCCCTCGCCGCGAGAAGTCGAGGGCGAGAACACGAGAACACGAGAAGTCGAGGGCGAGAACACGAGAAGACGAGAAGTCGAGGGAGCGAGAAGTCGAGGGCGAGGGAGCGAGAGAGCGAGAACGCGAGGAAACAGGGCGAGAATACGAGGATCTCGCCCCGAGAACACGAGATTACTTTCACCTCGACTTCTCGTCTTCTCGTCCCTCGACTTCTCGCTCCCTCGTGTTCTCGCCTTTGAAAAACCTCGTGTTCTCGCTCCCTCGCCCTCGACTTCTCGCTCCCTCGACTTCTCGCCCTCGAGTTCTCGCCCTCGACTTCTCGCTCCCTCGTGTTCTCGCCTTTGAAAAACCTCGACTTCTCGCTCCCTCGCTCCCTCGCCTTTGAGTCAATCTCGTCTTCTCGTGTTCTCGCTCCCTCGCTTCGTCACAATCTCGTCTTCTCGTGTTCTCGCTCCCTCGCCTCGGAAGTGCAGTTATTACGCATGTCCACTGACTACCGTATCGGCATTTTTGTATTTTGACATGGATTATAATAAACGAAAATGTTTGAAGTTCTAGAAAATGTAATAGTCCTAAACAAGCTTAATTTCTTCTTGCACAGATAGTATTGTATTCTGTAATTGATTTTAAGTCTTCAGTCAAATCTTTCTTTGCTCTCTAAAAATATCCATCGGGTGTTTTCACTTGATGCGTGGTTTTGTCAGTGCTGCAGGATGGAGAGCCTGACAAGGGACAATGTATAGTTGTTCGAATGGGATTTTAAAAAACGATGTCCTGTGTCTGGAATCGCAAGGAAGTTGGTTCTACGGTGGCTCACTGGGTAGGACGTTTGCTCTGTAACTTCTTCAAAGTTCCTCGTGATTTTTGGCGATGTTCACTATTGTCAGTGGTGTAGAACAGAGATCCTAGCAAGAGACAACGTATAATCGTTCGGATGAAATAAAAATAACCGAGGTGACGTGTCCGGAATCTAAATGAAATGAAATGAAATAAAATGGGGTCTAACGTCCTACTGTTCTGTTCCTAAATTGGGCTAATGAAGACGGGCATACGATACAATAATACAGTGTGCTATCAAGGAAATTTTGCCCGGGCAGTGTCGCTAAGGCCTACTCTTACATCGAATTTAAACTTCCAAGTGATCTTTTATGTGCACGCCAATAGGTGTCCTTGACAGGCCCTACGTTTTGCATCACTGACAAAGAGAAATCACGCCCGAAATAAAATCTGGATGAACTTTCTCTTCAAATGCAGGGATCGAATACCAAATGGTGTAAGTGGTGTGGGACGGGGGGCCTGAGAAGGAACAATGAATAGTTGTTCGGATGGAATACAAATAACCGAGATCCCGTGGCCGGAATACAAATGGAGCTACGATGGCTCAGTGAATAGGATCGACGTTTGCTCTTTTACTTTATCAAAGTTTTTCAGGATTTTTCGGTCGGGTTCCTGCTTGTCAGTGGTAGCCTATAGGACTGAAGACCTGAACGGTATATATATAAAATACGAGGTTCTTTGTCCGAAATCGTAATGAAGTGGTGGCTACAATGGCTCTCTCGCTTCATCGAAGCGCATCGGGCTAAACTTCTGGAGATGTCCTCCCATGTCAGTTGTGTAGGATGGAGGACGGAGGGTCTGGCAAGGGATAACGTGTAGTCGTTCGGTTTCGATTCGCCGTGTGGGGTTTTTCCGGTTTCTCCCACTGTCGCATACATTTCTTTTCCGATGCATTGCACAATACGTCAGCACTAGAATTACGCCTCGGACTATATTTGTCAAGTTTAGCCATACTGGGGTGAAAAAAATCAAATTCTCAGACAATATCAGAAACCAAAAATCAACGTCATAGGGTCACGGGTCAATAGCCATAATTAGACCACGGAATACCTTTTACGAGACGGAACACGTTGGTTTGTTTCCATTTGTTAGAGAGAATTTTTCTGAAAATATCACAGGTACATGGGGACAGGAACGCCCTTATTAGACTAAGGCACACCAGACCTATAATATAATAATACTAATAGAGTCAATGTGATTTTTCAAAGTTTTTGAGTTTTTGTTTTTTTCTGAACATATTTCAAATTTTTGATCTTATTTTATCCATATTTGATGCTAAATAATATAATATTTACTATCAAACATGTAATTCATATTTAAAAAAAAAATACCTTCTGATGTATAGATCAGGTGTGCCATAGTCTAATAAGGGCGTTCCTGTCCCAATGTACCTGTGGAAAATATGCCGGGATTACTGTATAATACCACATATTAAATGTTGCAGTGACACGATGAAAACAACTTATCCCAGGTCTGTGGAATAAATATGGTCAACAGTAGAGAAATAGCACCAATGATTGAAAGAATCTGTTATTTACTGGAAACAAGTATTTTTTTATAAAAAACTATTTCAGTAAAACAATATCCAAGAGAAATACATACTAAATACACATGAAAACGATTTTGGCAAAAATAAACAAACGCAATAATATAAATTTCCTCATACCAGGCGCGGATCCAGAGGTCCGGACCCCCCCCTGCTCAGACTTGAAAAATTTTATGCGATTTTATTGGCGATTTTTAGACCTGTAATTTTGGTATTTACCTTCCGGAAATACGTCAGAATGCACCAAATTGAATCTAATTTACCAAATCTTTCTAGGGGAGGGACCCCAAACCCCCCTTAATTGGTTGAGCTCCTTCGGCGCTGGGCGTTATCAAACCTAGACTCCCCCCCCCCTGCAAAAAAATCCTGGATCCGCACCTGCATACACAACAATACCATATACTACTAGTAAGAGAAATGAGGTTTAACGTCCACTCGACACAAATTTGGTCATTTCCGGACTAACATGGTTTAATTTTATTTCAATAATTCGCTTGCGCGTAGGGGTCTTTAGCAGTGGGAGGAAACTGGAGTGCCCGGAGGTTAAAACCCACAAGGTTGAGAAGGCAACCTATCTCCATGCCACATACGCTCACACAGGGATCGAAACCACAGCCGCAAGCCAGAGGTGACCGGCCAGCTAGAGGTTGAAGCGTGGCACTCTAAACCACTAGGCCATCCCAACCCCCCCACTACTAGTAAATGAAATGAAATGGGTTTTAACGTCCTACTCTTCTGCACCTAACCTGGGTTAATTGAAGACAAGCATATGCTATACAGTGTGCTATGAGGAAATTTTGCCCGGGCAGCACCGCTACAGCCTACACTTATATTGAATTCCAACTGCCAAGGAATCTTTTACGTGCACGCCAATGTGTACACTGGACCACGTTTTCCCATACCATCTTAACGACTAGACAGCTGTCCTTGTCAGGCCCCTCATTTCTGCATCATTGACAAGGGGAAACCACACCGGTAAATTGAGATGAACTTTCTTGGCCAATGCAGGGATCTAACACACCACTAGTATTGATGAAAAATGTATATAATAATTATAATAATATCATTGTTCTGGAGAACGGTTTCTAATCTGCTGTTCAGATTGTTCTATTCACAGAATACACACAGATCAGGTCTTGTGCCCATTTACACTGTACAAGATATATACCAGTATATAAATATATATATAAAAGAAAAACAAATAGTTATCTTAATGATTCCAGTAAAATGAATTAGGAATGAAATGAAGTTTAACGTCCTACTGTTTTGTTCCTATACATGTACTGGGCTAATGAAAACAGGCATACACCATACAGTGTGCTATGAGGGAAATTTGGCCGGGTACAGCACTATTCCCTACTCTTCTTTCGAATTCCAACTGCCAAGGGATCTTTTTATGTGCACACCAATGTAAACAAAGGACCTCGGTTTTTCATCACATCCGGACGACTAGACAGCTGTAATTGTACCTTTTTACATGCACACCAATGTATACAAGAGACCTCAGTTTTTCGTCACATCCAAACGACTAGACAGCTGTCCTTGTACCTTGTTAGACCCTCCTTTTGCACCACTGACAAGGAGAAACCACGTCGGAAATGAAACAGAATAAAAAAATAAAATGGGGTTTAACGTCCTACTGCTCTGTTCCTAAGCTAGACTAATGAAGATGGGCATATGCTATACAGTGTGCTATCGAATTCCAACTGCCAAGGGGTCTTTTTACGTGCACACCAATGTATACAAGGGACCTCGGTTTTTCGTTACATCCAATCAACAAGACGGCTGTCCTTGTGCCTTTTTACAGGCACACCAATGAATACAAGGGACCTCAGTTTTACGTAACATCCGAACGACTAGGGGGGTGGGATGGCCTAGTGGTTTAAAGTGCCGCGCTTCGGCCTCTAGCTGGCTGGTCACCTCTGGCTTGCGGCTGTGGTTTCGATCCCTGGTGTGAGCGTATGTGGCATGGAGATAGGGGCGCCTTCTCAACCTCGTGGGTTTCCTCCGGGCACTTCGGTTTCCTCCCACTGCTAAAGACCCCTACGCGCAAGCGAATTATTGAAATAAAATTGAACCATATGTTAGTCCCGAAATGACCTAGTTTGTGTCGAGTGGACGTTAAACCCCATTTCTCTCTCTCTCCGAACGACTAGACAGCTGTCCTTGTACCTTGTTAGACCCTCCTTTTGCACCACTGACAAGGAGAAACCACGTCGGAAATGAAACAGAATAAGAAAATAAAATGGGGTTTAACGTCCTACTGCTCTGTTCCTAAGCTAGGCTAATGAAGATGGGCATATGCTATACAGTGTGCTATCGAATTCCAACTGCCAAGGGGTCTTTTTACGTGCACACCAATGTATACAAGGGACCTCGGTTTTTCGTCACATCCAAACAACTAGACGGCTGTCATCGTACCTTTTTACATGCACACCAATGAATACAAGGGACCTCGGTTTTACGTAACTAGACAGCTGTCCTTGTACCTTGTTAGACCCTCCTTTTGCACCACTGACAAGGAGAAACCACGTCGGAAATGAAACAGAACAAAAAAATAAAATGCTGTTTAATGCCTCCTGCTGTGTTCCTAAGCTGTACTAATGAAGATGGGCATATGCTATACAGTGTGCTATCATGGAAATTTTACCAAGGCAGCGGCGCTACGGCCTACTCTCATCACATCAGAACGACTAGACAGCTGTCCTTGTACCTCGTCAGTCACCCCCTCCCCACGGCCTGCACCACTGACAAGATAAACCACCTCGGAAATGAAATAGAATAAAAATAAAACAAAACCATACAATATTAATCAGCATAGTGACAAAATATAACATGAAAATTTATTGACATGTACAGTACATTTAATTAAAACATTTTTTAAAATATGTATTTAAAAACTGCTTAAAAAATACATGTACATGAATACAGGTTTAAGCCTACTCATAAAAAATCACATAATTTCATAGATATCATCATCAGTATTAAAATCAATGTCACTGTCGAACAATTTACACCAATCCATACAAGAAAGTTTTCACTTGTAACAAGTACATCTATCTGTAATGCAGCCTGATTTGTATCCACAGTGAAAATTTTATTTGGTGCTTGATCTCTAGTCACCCTAACCCTGTCATTTTAAACAGTAGTGTTTAACAAAAGGGGCAAAAATTTTTGCAGCTACAGTAAGGCAACGCGGGGGGAATGCGCCAGAATAGGCCCCTGTTTTGATTGGTGGTGCAAGGGACAAAGCAACATTTTCATCCAGGGGACACATGCAAAGTCAATCTGGTGTGGAATTAATTCACACATATTTTTTTAATCAATAGGGTCTAACATGTGCTCTTGTACCAACTCATCTATTTTGGTTCTCTTTTTCTCCATAACATCTTGGGTATATTTCTTAAAGTACTGTGCATGGTGTTTCACCTCAATGGTGACACAGTCTTCACCATATTAGTCCTTATTGGTCTGAGTGGTCTTGATTCGAGTAGTCCTTACTCCTTGGTGACTGCGAGTTGTCATGCATTTAGGAATATAAGAATATCTATCTTTATCAATCAACTTGTTAAATGATCCCCTTAACAAATTAACCAGACCTATTATTATTTTTTTTGTTGGTAAAATTTTAGCTGCTTGCTTCTCTAAGTCTAACATCACTTTCTAACTTTCGTCAACAAGTTTGGAATCGTGATAATGTTTCATACACAGTTGTTTTGTTTTTTTTTAAGTTGAAATGTGAGAACTCTGTATTATTAGTATACCCCAATGATTGAGTCTTTGAGAACTTTGTCTGCACATTCCTGGAGTTCTTTGTCTTACAAATCAGCATTTGTCTCCGGCACAAACCTGCCATTTCCATCTAATTCGATCCAATGGTTAGCCAGGACCTAAAATTGTTCCCAGCTTGTCGCATTGAACGGTTTTAGCTTAGTGTTTTTAACAAAATATTCACAAGTATTCAGTTTTCGCTATCCTGCCGCCATATTTACTATCAAAACAGAACGGTAACCTTTGACTCTACTCGACCTTCCATAAATGTGTGTCTGATTGGCGAGCTATGTCACGTGATTTCACCAAATCACCGCGAAATTCAAATACCATCGCACATTAAATAACCTGTATTTATTTTACGGCTTCTGTCAAACGTCAAAGAATGGATAACAGAAAAGTCGCGTGACAATGAAGTAATACTAGAAGAATTAGATGATGTACCTTTTTTTACCCGAAACTTGCTAGGACGGAAAACAGAAGCAGGCAAGCTAGAAATTTCACACCACGGCATATATATAGGCTATATATGTAGGCCTAAAGTGGAGAATTTTTTGCCTGGACGTATTTTTTCTATTTTTTTATGCATTGTCTACCGTAAACAAAGAAGTACTTGTACTTTATCTACTTTAATATATATATATATTATAAATAAAATCTAAGTGTGTATGGGTGTGTTTATGTATGTTTGTTTTCTCCACCTACACATTATTATGTGTTATTAAATTAACAGGAATGTTTTAGGTCAGTGAATTCGGGCCCAAGGCGAATTACGCTTCGTCGCCGCGATTAGCCCCCACATATCTCGTATCAAATTGAAAAGAACGACCACGTATGTATTTTAGGCCATCGAATCTGTCCTACAGGCAAATTTGGGCCACGAACGAATAAAACCTCGGGAGAATTTAGGTCCCGTGGGAATTTGCGCACTGGGCGAATATGGGCCCCTAGCAAATTTGGGCCATGGGCGAACTTGGACCCCGGGCGAATTTGGGCCCGTGTATAGGCGGGTAAACTACGAGTAGTTTATTTGATAATATGATAATATTAGCATCATAGAAAGAAGCGGGTATCGAAACCGAGCCCCCCCCCCCCCCCCCCACACACACACACACACACACCCACGCCAATGTGTAGCCTATACGAGACCTCGCTGTTCCATGTCATCCGAACGACATGCTGTCCCCAGGCCTTCCGACCTACACTGATAAGAGGGTACCTCGCAAGAAAGGCTAGACTACGCATTGAGCCACCGCAGCTCCAACTTATTTCGAATCCGGACACATGACCTCGATTATTTAACCCAACCCTTCCTTCTCCACTGATATGGAAAAAACCCGCTAGAATATTTCCGATGAACTTTAATGAAATGAAATGAAATATGGTTTAACGTCCTACTGTTCTGCTCCGACTGTACTATAAGGGAAATTGTGCTCGGAAAGCGGCACCTAGGTCTCCTCTTATATCGGATCCAGGCTGCCAAGGGATCTTTTACGTGTACGTCAATTTACAGCCTAGGATTTTCATCCCATCCGAACAAATAGACAACTGTCCTTGCCAAACCCTCCGTCCTGCACCAATGCAATGACATGGGGAAACCACGTCGGAAAACCCGATAAACTTTCTTGTCCAATGGAGGGATCGAACACGTGACCTTCAGTTTAGTGAGCCAGCGTCTTACCCCCTTAGCAGCCGTGGCTCCAAACATTAACGTCCTACTCACTGAGCCACCGTAGCTCCCACTTCATTTTGATTCCGAACACGGGACATTGTTTTTCTATGCCACCCGACGACTTTACGTGGTCCCCTGTCAATTCTTTCCTCCTACACCACTGAAGTAAGAGAGCAAACGTCCCACTCACTGACCCACAGTAGTTCCCACTTCAATTAGATTCCGGACACGAGGCCTCGGTTATTTTTATTCATTCTGAACGATTATACTTTGTCTCTTGCTAAGCTCTCCGTTCTACAGGACTTCGGTTATTTTTATGCCATCCGAACTATTATACTTTGTCTCCCATCTAAGTTCTCCGTCCTACACCACTGACAATAGTGAACATCGCCAAAAATCACGAGGAACTTTGAAGAAGTTACAGAGCAAACGTCCTACCCAGTGAGCCACCGTAGAACCAACTTCCTTGCGATTCCAGACACAGGACATCGTTTTTTAAAATCCCATTCGAACAACTATACATTGTCCCTTGTCAGGCTCTCCATCCTGCAGCACTGACAAAACCACGCATCAAGTGAAAACACCCGATGAATATTTTTAGAGAGCAAAGAAAGATTTGACTGAAGACTTAAAATCAATTACAGAATACAATACTATCTGTGCAAGAAGAAATTAAGCTTGTTTAGGACTATTACATTTTCTAGAACTTCAAACATGTTCGTTTATTATAATCCATGTCAAAATACAAAAATGCCGATACGGTAGTCAGTGGACATGCGTAATAACTGCACTTCCGAGGCGAGGGAGCGAGAACACGAGAAGACGAGATTGTGACGAAGCGAGGGAGCGAGAAGACGAGAAGACGAGATTGACTCAAAGGCGAGGGAGCGAGGGAGCGAGAAGTCGAGGTTTTTCAAAGGCGAGAACACGAGGGAGCGAGAAGTCGAGGGCGAGAACTCGAGGGCGAGAAGTCGAGGGAGCGAGAAGTCGAGGGCGAGGGAGCGAGAACACGAGGTTTTTCAAAGGCGAGAACACGAGGGAGCGAGAAGTCGAGGGACGAGAAGACGAGAAGTCGAGGTGAAAGTAATCTCGTGTTCTCGGGGCGAGATCCTCGTATTCTCGCCCTGTTTCCTCGCGTTCTCGCTCTCTCGCTCCCTCGCCCTCGACTTCTCGCTCCCTCGACTTCTCGTGTTCTCGCCCTCGACTTCTCGTGTTCTCGTGTTCTCGCCCTCGACTTCTCGCGGCGAGGGGACGAGATTCTGAAATGGCCGCAATAGGCTTCCATATGTCATCGCCATTTGCATTGTTTCGCTCAAGAAAAGCCTTTGTTTGTAAGACGTTTGAAAGGTTATGTTTTTTGGCCAACGAAGTTTGAACTATAGAACGTATCTTAGCAAAAGTTAAACTTCTAAATGTCATTCTAAACTTTACTAACACGTGTCAAAGTTGTGTTTCAAATAATAACAGATATTGACTTTTGAGGGGCTGAGTGGCCGTCAAACCATTGTAATATATACAGTATCAGTATCAATTTCCATGGTCTAACGCTAGACATATAAACCATAAGGTTTGATTTAAGTGGCGTAGATTTGATCCCCTACGTGACAAGGGATATGGTTGCCTGCCTATATATACAATGTGGGTTTTTCCCGGTTCCTTCGGTTTCCTCCAACTGTACCATGTGACCGGATTTATGTTGAGTGGAGCTACCCCCACCCCATTCTTTCGCTTTCTCTGGACTCTTGGATCACACAAAAAGGTTAGGGGTGGCAAATTGTAGAATCTTTCAAATCTGAATACAAACACAAAAGGCAGCATGGGTGCCTGTTTTTATTATTTAGCGTCATTTATGAAGAAATTCTTTTATAGTGTTATAGTCACTTGAATTTTAGAAATGACAGTCATGTTCCAAGATGGCTGCAAATTTCAGCTTTTCCTTCACCAAAAGTTACCCACTGGACCGATTGAGCGGATTTTTAAACGACCACGTTTTCCTGTGAACAACGATGTTGCCTATATCCGTCCGCCCAAACGTCTGAACACTCGTCTCGACGTCCGGGCGTCCGTTCACATTGTCTGCAGACAATCTAGAGCCCTCAATTTTTGTCTGATTTAGATGAAACTTAAAATTTATCTGTAATAAATCAATCAAGTAAGGCTATTTGGTGTGACTCTACGACAAACAATATTTCGTTGCCTGAAAGTCCACCATCTTATTGGATTTTCAAATAGCTATGGGCTTTTTCAAAAGAGTAGTCCCCAAGGAGTATTTATGCGATTTCTTTTTTATATTTGTACCAACATTTGGACGATTTCTCTGTTTGTATGCTTTTAGCTTTTTTACATGTATTATAACTTTGCCTAGTCAAATTTCGCCACATTAAAACAATAGAGCCGACATCGCTATACTGTTTTGTTTTGGATAAAAATTCAAATAAGGACATACGAGAGGTAATTAATTGAGCTTTTGAAGAATGTATTTAGGAGATCAGTTTAAAAATTCGCAAAACAGCGTAACCTTCGAAGGTTGGTAAAACTGACAAAATCCCCCCCCCCCCTGTCGTAGGCCACCAAATCGCTATAAAAAGCCATGGCTAAGACACAGAAATTTCGGACTATAAAAATATTTTGAATTAACAATCGTGCCTGAGCTCTACGCAAGAATAGATCTAAAAGAGTGTTTCACTAAACTGAAAAAACTGCTATAGCAATATATATATATATATAGTCGGCTTAAAATAAAATTCATTTCTTCTTTTTCTTCTTTTTTCCACCTTTCTTTTTACCAGAGGACTTCTTTCCAGATTTCTTGCTGCCCTTGGATGTCTTGGTACTTTTTGCAACCTTGCTGCCCCCCTTTCCTGGACTGCGACTGCGACTACGGTTAAGGATACCCTTTTTACCTCCCTTTTTAGCCTTTGCGTCGTCTGGGTCGATCTGATTTATGACAAATTCAACCTTTTGACCTTGACAATTTTTCTATAATAAAATCATTTTTAGTTATTATTTTTTTATTTAGTAAAGAGCTAAATGTGGAATCACAACAATAGGTATATTTTCAACTCATCTAACATCTCATCAAATTTTATGTGGTTCGTATTTATCAATATTATGTAAACGAGAAAAAAGATAACATAAAATACCCAAACAATAAGGACCCCGAAGTGCGGATAGGAAATTAGACAGTATTCCCCCCCCCCCCCCCACCCTCAAAACTTGACTCCATCCGCTAAACTAATAACCTGTCAACATGACAATGCCCTTTTCTGGTGAGATTTAGCACTCGCTCCGCTCGGCGTATTCTAACGCTAATATGTTATATTTCATAAAAATATATATCCCACTGAGAAAAATCGTACAAACCTGGTTACATTTTCTACACCTACTCTCTTCAAACATATACCCTGTATAATCACCCTTCATACATTCTCTACAATATCTAGTACCACACCATTTACACATAAATGTCTAAAAATTAAAGGGTTCCAGTTTTAAAAATAATATATACAAAGTTCATGAAATCATAGAAAATATATACCGATGCCCTGGTAAATTGTCAGTCCTGATAATACCGTTACGGTGGCTAACATTTCTCAATAACACGGTTTTAATTATCCTCAAAGGCCCACCCGTCGCCCACACCCACGTAATACAAAACCCTCAGCGCCACTATACGGAAGTGGTCACGGGAAGTGGCTATTTCAAAGCTTAAGTCTTAGTGTGGTAAAGTATTTGTTAAAGGGTTTTATTTAATACTTAAGCGTAGGCTACTCGTAACACAGTGATCTTAATATCTTAGACATATAGACTTACATGCTCAACTCTAGATTTTAGTTACTCCCTCTAGCATTCACCATATTATAGACGTTATTTACTAATAATCGTTGTTGTCAGTAGTAAAATTATTATACTTACGGTGTCGATTCCAGGGCACCCCCACCGACACATGATTAAGGCACGATGATTATACCAATAAATAAACGGATATACGGTAATTGTGGATTATCCCATTGTTATCGGCTAATCTCATAACCTTTAAATGATAACTGTCTCATATCGACTATCAGTTCCGCGTCGTTAGTGACAATAGTTGTCAAGCGCACTTAACTGTCAATAAAAGTCAATAACAGGGAGACCACTCTTTTTAAGATTGATACAAAAATAAATGTGTATTTCTCTAAATCTAGAGTACTGTTACCCCAATCAGGCCATTTGGTATAATATGTAGGATGATACTGCAAGTTCCAGTAAAAATCACACGTTGGACAGCCGACTCCATGCTTTGTAACGTACAAGGATGGGATCAGGGACGGATTAAAGTACAGGCCAGCCACATGCCCATGCAGCGTAGTCATTCTCTGTATGTATATGGTTCAATAAATCTTCTCAATAATCTACTGGTACAGCAAGGCCTTGACATAAGCAACGGGTCGAGTGACAGTTTGAAATTACTAATATTATGAGTTTTCTTGGTAAATTTGTTGCGTTTCTTTTAATAAATTTACAGTACTGTACGTACAATAGGTCTATTTTATTTAACACTTGTGTGAAGAACCGCTTCGTTCAACTGTCGGATAAGATATGTTATGTGACTTATCGCTAGACTTGACCAGAGGCACATACTTTGAAGGCATCCCTACAAAATTTTGCAAAAATCAATCTAGAAAAAAGCTATGTAATTCGTAATGTCACGTCACCTATATAATATAATATAATTTGTCGTTTTAGAGTGAATAACATATTTTATTTCATCGTATATCTAATATAATAGAGGATATTTGTCGTTTTAGAGTGAATAACATATTTTATTTCATCGAGACGCAAGAAAACTTATATTTTCACGAATGCGTAGCATGAGTGAAAATATAAACGTTTTCTTGCTTAGAGATGAAATGAAATATGTTATTCACGACAAAACGACAAATGTTCTATTTATTTTATGATTTTACAATCATTTTAGGTAAAACAACATGGACTACTTTGCTAGCCAGTGGAATAACACTTTTATTTCACTAATAAAACGCGGTATTGCACTACTTATCATAAAATAAAAACTAATACAATACACGCAATGTATACAACACATGTCACTGCTATTTCTTTTGTATGTGATGGGTTGGTGGATATGGATATTAATGGTCTAAACATTTATTTTTGTGTGCGTCCAAATTGGCCGACTTCGACATGTCAGAAGCCTGACCTAATTGAGTTTTCAGCCCATGGATATTGTCGTTTAATGTCAAACGGAATGTTATCATGGGTTTATTGTTTCAGAAGGGAAGATGTTCGAAATGTAAATCCTCCTCATTATCTCAATCCTTTGACGTCAAGAGAATATGACGTCATTGATAATGATAACAAAATAATAGTTGCACTGCAATCACCAAATTACGTCAGTCCACAACTGGATTTGGAGGCACAGCCACCAAAATTATGGATGTCCCAACTTGCAAGATAGTGTATTCGATGCAAAAATCTACATCTACCGATGTCAATAATGATAATTCTATTTGGGGTTATTATCCAGTTCCACGCTTTGATTGTGAACAGGATGATAACGACGTTTGCGACGAAGCATTGGATAAATTTATCCACAGGATCATTCTGTCAGCTTCCATGAATGATAAAGATGAAGATATATTCGGAATCGGTATGTATGCATGTACCAATACACTTTTAATACAGTTACATGTAATATAAAACAAAAGAACAATTTTTTCCTAGGACGACGGGAAGAAGAAACGGCGGGCCAAAATATGCGGTATCGGGGACTGGTCACCGGGACATTCTTGTGAAATTTGAATGAGATAGACTATGATTTAGGCTATTTCACTTTTAATTTCAGTTAACTGCGACGATGGGAATTTGGGGCCATTCGATTTCAAGAGAAAGCCACGAGTAAACGGAGAGAAAGCACAAGAGCGATACGACAAAAGTCAACAAAGATCAAACCCCAATCGTAAAAAAGAACCAAGAAAAAATAAACGGGGTAAAACAGAGAGAGTTAAAGCTACATCTGACGATATGCCGAAAGGAACGACACAACAATTCGAAGGAAAAACTTATGTTCATGTACCACTTGAAGTTTATAAGTAAGTCAATTCTTATTATTATGTGCTATTTGATGAAAATTTTGCTAGCACAGCGGCGCCACAGCCTACACTTTTCTTTCAAATTCCAATGTAAAGGGTTCTTTTAGGTGTCTTTTACGCAAAAGTGTACCCGGGACCTCGAATTTTTTTTATCCCATCCGGCATCCGATTACTTAACGCCGTTTCTTGTCATCTTAATCTCATTTAAAATTATTTTAGAAAGATGATAGAATCTGAGATTGATAGTAAGTTGAAACAGATACAAGATTACTATGATCTACAGTATAGACGACAAGAAGAATTACAGCTAGAATCTATGAGAGAATCTATTTACTGGAAAGGTAAATAAGACCATGTACTTAAAATAACGGGGCCCAATCTCTTTAGATCAAAATATAGTATTGGTCTTTGTTGATCTGGCACCGGTTGCTCAAAGCTCTGTTAACTTTTAACGATCCGTTAACATGGAGTAAACGGATCGTTAACTTTAACGGAGAGAAAGGTTGTTGCTGGAAGCCATTTTAACTTTAACGGATAATGAAATTGACTTTCCAGCAATAGAAATTTAACGGACCGTTAACAAACGACACATGAAAGATAACGGATCGTTAAAATAACTTAGTTTTGAGCAACCAGCCCCTGATGTTTTACATCAATTGATGTTGGGACAGGCTCTGAATGGGGTTTTACGTCTTACGGCCTTTTCTGTCCCAACCGGACTAATGACGACGGGCATGCATCGTGCAATATGCCAATGTCATGTGGGGGATGCCCATTGACATTGGGATTTTCTGGCGTGTTATCCCCTTGTAAGTGGTGCAGGACGGAGGACAGTTAGAGTGGGACGAAGAAAATCGAGGTCCCGTGTACACATTGGCAGATTGAATTCGATATGAGACTATAGGCCGTAGCGCCACTGTCCGAGCAAAATTTCCCTCATAGCACTTGTTCAGCGTATGCCCGTTTTCATAAGCCCATTCGGGGTAGAACCGTAGGACGTCAAACCCCATTTCATTTCATTCAATCATGTTTCGTTTCGGTTTTTTTTATACATGTAGCTCAAAATTTTGTTTTACTTGTCTTTACTACACTAGGATCTGGAAGATTTGTTATAACAGTCCGTTACGGCGAGTTTTTGGCGCGGGGTGTACGGAACTGCGGGTAACTGACTAGAAACATCAACACTGATTGGTTAATCAAATGTCTGACATGGGGAAACCACACCGGAAAACCCTGCGTCTTACCCAATGAGTCATAGACTCACGGGGTCTACTAAATAAAAAACCCATTCTTACAGACCATATTTCTTACTTTTATTTTGTACTACATCTTACGCCTTTCTTTTTACAGATTGTGTTAATCGACTAGAAATGAACTTGTCTATATCTTATTCTGAGTTTGACAAACTCTCTCGTTCTTATGAAAATATAAAACAGAGGGTAAGCAACATATCTGATACAATTTGCGATGCCATCCCGGTAAAAGTGGATGTTAAATGTATTCACACACAACTGGTACCACTTCCCGTAAAAATGCATAGCAAATTATTAAAAAACAATACACCTTCTACAAAGTACCAACCATTCCGTTCAAATAATGGCGATGATTGTGTTATGTCGATCGGATTCTATTTATTTTATTTGAGATGCATTATGTATAAAGAGCTAAATCTGCCCGTCGTTATTTATTGTTTAAACATTTATTAACATGGTAAGCCCATAATCAGCTATCGAATTAGACTACCCACCCAATTTAATCGAGACTTCGTTTATTATGGCAATGGCAATCGAGACTACACTATTGTCGTCAAAACTTCAATCATTCATAACTTCGGCTAGAATAAGTAATTTGGCTGAAATTTTCAATATACCGTATTCTATCTTTATTTTTACTCTATTACAGTTCGTTATCTAAGTCTTACATAATACATCTTCATCTGGAATTAATGGTCTCTTGATTGTACGTTTTGAACTTATTTTGCAGATAAACAGAGCTGAATTAAAAGACAAGAAGAGCACAACGCCTCATAAAGGTAGACGATCTAACGATAAGAAGCAAGTAAAACAGATTGTACGTGATATGTCGGGTGGTGATAATAACAGTCTCGACACAACTCATCCTAATACAGAACAAATATAACTAAAATATTTTCAGTCACGCATTATTTGTTCTTAATTTTTTTGTGAATGATACCAAATGAATAAGGGAGTCGCAGTTACTCAGTGAGTAAGTCACTGGCTAGTTAACCTGGAAGTCCCAACCCAGGGCCTAAAATTCTGGTAGCATGGATTCTGTGTCCGGGCTATTCTGGCGCAGTTTCGTACAAAGACTAAGCACTATTATATAGGAAGATAACACACCACTTTTTTACTATAATATTTGAATTATAAACCCTCAAAATCTATAAGTAAGGGCACAGAATATCAAATTGGAATATGCCCCTCTCAGTTAAGATGCTGTCTCTGAAATGGGGATTACTTATTTAGTTTTTCCCCACGCCCCTTGCGAAACCCCATGGAACCACGCCTGTCTTTATGGTCCCAAATTTCTGAGAACACCATCTTCGAATCGGGAAGGCACATTAAAAAAATGAGTGTATTTAATGGCGATTAATAACTATTATCAGGAACTAGGATAGAAAACGTAATGGTTTCGTCCAGCAATAACCAAAATATATAGTGAGACACAATGAAAATGTACCACTGCTTTGCCTGGAAGTTCTGGCGAAACATTGGAGCTGAATGATCGTCAATCTGATTAAAACAAAGATCCTATTTCATTTCGTTTTTTATATACAGTTCAAAATTTCGATTTAGTTGCCTGTACTACACCTCGTGCAGGTTTTTAAGTACCTGGTAGTGAAACCATACACTAAGTATCGTCACTCTCCGTTATTGACAATCAAAGTTATCTTATCCCAAAGCATTGACCAATGAAATTTCATAACTCCTCAAAAACTTTGGCGGTAAATATAACCATTAAACTATCTATACCTTTATAAAAAGCAGAGTTGATATGTACAAGGGCATTGACCAACCAAACTGCTTACCGTTAGCCTAAGCAAAAATTCGGACTTCTTCAAGGCAGGCCCGTAGCCAGCGGGGGGGGGGGAATGTTCTCCTAAAAAAAGGCCAACATAACTATAAAATTTGACGACCATAACTATAAAATACCCTACTGTAGACTGCATCGGGTGTTCTGCAAGCAAGCAGGCTATAGGTCGGAGTTAAAAGGTATTGGTACAATGAATCTGTTGGAACCAAAGGTATCGTGTTCCACAGTCTCAATTGCAATCAATCAAACTGCTTATCTTTGCCTAAATTAGAAGGAGAGTTATTGTGTTCCAAAGTCTCGACCAATCATAATGAAGTCTCTGCTTTGCCTATGCAGAAAATGCCCAGCATCTAACTTTATTATGGTATTGATGTAATGAAACTATAGATGAAGTTTCGCCAATATCACTCAATTATTAGAATCGAAGTTGTCCAGTTCCCAAGTCTTGGCCAGTCAAATTGCTTATCACCTTGAGTGAAAATGCTTAGCAAATTTAGTTAAGGTATTGATGTGATAAAACTATACACCAAATTTCATCTCATTCACTTAAATAGTAAGTGAAAAAGGATGCTAAACAAAAAAAGATAACCCTGCGAACAAGACAGAAAATAGACATTGCAAAAAATAAACAACTGCCCCGGGCCTGTTATGGTACAGGCTTCACCAAAAATAGGTTGCCAGACAACGAAACATACGCCCACAACAGCTAAATCGTCCGGGCAGTCAAAAAGAGTTGTCGCATATTTTTTACTTTTTTCGCATATTATTTACTTTTATGAAACATTTATAATACACCGAAATCTGATTAAGAGTAACAACTCATTGATTATCAGAAAATCATTAGAATTTGTTTGTTTTTTTATATTCTGTACCATGCTAACGTTTAGTATACGAAACATTTAATATCATGGATTTAGCTGTACGTTATCATTAAAAATCAAAATAGCGCCACAAAATTTTTCAAAGTGATCAAAGGAGATAACTCTGGCAGTAATTATCAGAATTCGCTGAAAATCAACAGGCTTTTTGGTCTCATGGCCTTAAATTTATAATTATATGCCTCATATACAAGGTTGATTTTCAGTTACCGTGTATCTTATAACAAACTTATATAAGCACCTTGATTGATTTAAAGCGAGAATTTCATATTTTCCAAGGAAGTCAAAACATAATTATTTCTATGTATTTTGTTCAAAAGGTTGTCAACGTAATATTATATACAATCATAGGCATTATTTCCCACACTTGAAATCCTTCATGCCGGAAATAATAACACAATTACCTCCCTTGTTTTTGTATTTCCCCCAACCCCACACACACACCCTTGGAATAGCTATCTTCAAACTTTTTTATTTGAAAATTATACTTTTGTCAGTTTCTCAACTGGCAATAGTGAATTATGGAATTATTCTTTATCAAGGTAGGGCTTATAGATACCATCTGTTTTGGGGCTTTCTTTTAATACATTTAAAAAATATAACTTAAAAATATGAAATTGTTGCTTTAAGATCCAAGAAAGGGCAACCATTGAAAAAACTATAACGAGCAACACCCGTCACAAGATTTTTCAAAGTGATCAAAGGAGTAATTATCGGAAATCGCTGAAAATCAATAAGCTTCTTTGTCTCATGACCTTAAACACTGTGGATAAATTTAAAATCAATCGGATATTAACTTTAGCCTCTTGAGCATCCACAAGATTTTTTGATGTGATCAAGGGCCATAAATCAGTAATTATTGGAAATCGCTGAAAATCAATAGCGAGTGAAATGGGGTTAACGTCCACTTGACACAAACTAGGTCATTTTGGGACTAACATATGGTTTAATTTTATTTCAATAATTTGCTTGCGCTTAGGGGTCTTTAGCAGTGGGAGGAAACCCATGAGGTTGAGAAGGCACCACTATCTCCATGCCATAAACGCAAAAATCAATAGGCTTCCAATCTTTTTTTTCTTATATGTAAGCAGTATTTTTATTCAGATTTGTATCTGAATAGGGATTGGGAAACAGGCAAAGCGTATATTAAACCCCTGTCTCAGTTGACCTCGGGTGTTAGAATGTCAAACAATTTTAACAATAAGGGCGATAATCAGGATAGAATCTCGAGAACGCTAAAATAATAAGTCTAGTGAGCAAAGAGGAGCAATGTCCCAAAGCATTAACCAAACTGCTTATCTTACCTTCAAACTACATCAAGGGCATACACCATTGTGTGCTATGAGGCAAATCTGGAAATTTTGCCCGGGCAGGGGCACTATGGCCCTCTCTTATATCGAATTCTAACTGGCAAGAGATCTTTAAAGTGTATACACAAGACCTCGGTTTTCCATCCCCCTTGAATGACGAGACAACTGTCCTTTCCAGGCACTACTGACAAGGGGAAACCACGCCAGAATATCCCCATCAATTTTCTCAGCCAATGTCCACAAATTTGAAATCTGTCAAGAACTCTATCCTATCACCCTATACAGCATAAGAAATCAACAATAATTGGAAGATATTTTATTAATAATCACAGTAGGTTACATAATTTAAGTAACCTATTTTATAAACATAATAAATGAGGAATCATAAGGCTAACAAATTAAAAAGCTAGCATAAAAATATAACAGACAAATATTAGAGGAAAAACTTTCCTTGTTTTACTACTAGGTTAAAATAACAGTTGATTCATTAACTATAACCAGGGTATTTTCTTTCATCTAGGCTAAATTATAAAACATTTAATATAAAAACATGCCAGAGGACAATTTGAAAAGTTTACCCCTAAAACTATTCTCTATTGAGACGTTTGTCACTTTCTGGATACTGACCTTGAAAAAACCTGGTACTGTGTAGTATGATACCAAAATGTAAGTTATCAATACAGACTCACTAATAATTAACTTGTTTAAATCATTGAGGGTTTAATTAAGTCTTATTTTTCTCTGGGAACACATTCAAAAAGGGTATGTTTTAGACATGTTGATTAATATATTCAGTCTATAATAGCCATTTCTTGTATTTGCCCCTACCAAACTGATAGTTCATAGATTTTTGATCTAACATAAACAAATACACAATAAATATTTACAACAAGGAATATCTTACGGAACATTAAAAATTGTACACATTATACACTAATAAGTTCAAAATACATGTATATTTTCATTAAAATCATAATGGCACCAGTATAAGGAATGCTCCATATTAGATTCCTCCAGGGATTTAGAACAGTTTTATCTAATATAGCTAGCAGACAATGGATTTCTACGACTACTGGCACCATTCTATCATCTAGCACTTAATAAGTATCATAATAACAAAATATATGTATATAACTAAAATATATACAGCTACTAATGGGCATCAATTATTTCACTTCATGTCATTATATTTCTAAACAATAGTCTCTGTTTTAAGCTGGGGATCTACCCTTTGAAAATCGAGTGCAGATTTTATACTAACATTTAAGCAAGCATAAAATCTAAATCTTTACTAACACCTGGTACACACATAACTAATATGGTTATTTAATGAAGATGTTGGCCTACTTATTATATATAAATACTTCTCAAACTGTTGATTATTATTTAATAATTACAAGCCTTAATCAAATTACTCACAATGCAAACATTAAGAATTGTGTGGAGTAAATTCTGATACTGTTTTAGATAAAATAATTAACATTGACTAGGACATAATCTCATATTTGGAAATGTCTTGAGTTTTTTTTGAGCCAGAGAACAAAACTGTTTTTGTTAAAAGTCAACTCAAAATTTATAACCATATGCCTCAAATACAAAGATGACTTTCAGTTACCTCACAACAACCTTATAAGCACCTTGATTGATTTAGGATCCAAGAAATAGTCACCATTTATAAAACTATAACGAGCAACAAACCATGTGATCATTAAAAATAATGCAGTATGTTCACCAATCGCATCAGTTGAAACAAGTTTCCTGCTTTGATTACATTAGTGACTGTTGTACTTCTACCATATCAGTTAATGAGAATGACAAAACACAATTCAGTTTCACTCATTGTAATTCTGTCAATCCAAAATTCCAAAGAATTCACAATCAGGTTAAACCAAAGCATTTTCACAACAAACTGCACTAATTTAAAAATTGGCATGAACAAAACATTACTGATTAAATAACAATGCAATAGATAGCATACTATTGTCATTCTAAATTTAAGCTCTCTAAATGTAATTATTACTAGATTAACACATGTTTATATACTTGTTTTTATCATATAATCAGTAAATATGTGACTTCACTACCTATATTTCAGTTCTCACATAGACATAGTAGGTCGGTGAATGTTGACGTCACTAAAATAAGGATGTAATAAAGCAGCTTTTGCAGATACTCTTCGACTTGGTTCGTAATATAACATTTTCTGAAACGGTAAAAATAAGATTTAACAGTTTCTCAAGCATCTTTCTACATGTGACGAGTAGTAGTAAAATTTTAACTCTCAACTTGGGAGGGAGAAATAGCGCAATATCAACCTTTGTATGATTCTGTGGCTAATCTGTATAACTAACTGAATAGTATCTAAAGTGCACAAACATCAACATTGACAATCTCAATTGCATTCAGTTTTGTACATGTACTACACTGTAACCAACTTTCTGTCATTTAGTTCTTCTAGGAAGAGTTTTGTTAATATCAGAAAATGAACACATGCACTCACTGTTATTAAATCTTTGCCTTCTTCAGCTAAGATGGTGACAACATTAGCTATTGGTTGTGATGGCCATCTTGGAAATGTTGTTTTAAAATCAGGTAACTGTGATATGCCAGGCCATGTTGTTTCATCTGGTGTACCTGAAACCAATTACATTATAAACTAAAATTATATTACCCCACAGTGTTATTTTTCATTTTGTACATTAGAACTAGGCTCAGTGCAACCCACTGACTTTGTGAATTAGCCTTTAAAGCTACTGGAAGACAGATTCGTAATCTTTTAACATTAATTACAAGTTTTGAATAATCAGTTCAACAAACAGTGAATCAAGTGTATAATACAGGGATGTAGCCACGCTGGGCGGCACTATTTCTTGCCACCCAGCACAAAGAAAAAATCGAGGAAACCTGCCCAGTCGTATTTAAACCCATTCATGATTCATCTTTCTCTCACTCTGTACAAAGATAGGCTGGCACTGCCAGGCAGGATACGCCCACATTTTCGAGAGATGGATAGAGAACAAGCAATACCGAAAGTGATTTTTCCTACATCATTAAGTCCTGTATTTCATACTGTATTGGGAGCAGCCATTTAGTTGGTCAGTTCCAGTCTGATATTCATGAAATTTGAAGCCGACAATGATTATGGTGTGACGGTACACAACCTAGAAATGTGACTTTTCATCAAAATCGAATAAGAATTGTGACCATATTTTTACACTATTTGCGTACAAACGGCGACCATTTCATCCGGCAATTTTGGTACGATTTTCACGAAATTAGAACTCAACCTTCCTCATCAAAATCGAATTAAAATTGTGACCTATACAGGGTCCACAACCATGATATACCATTTTTTAAAACAGTATTCGCGTACAAACGGTGGCCATTTTGTCTGTCAATTTTGGTCTGATTTTCCCGAAATTCGAAATCAACCTTCCTTACGGTGTAACGGTGATATAATCAAACGTTTTTTTAAATCAGATAATAATTGTGACCTCCAGAGGGACCACAAGCTAAAGAAAGGGGGATTTTGCGTATAACCAGGGGCCATAATTCAGGAAGTTACAATCCGATATGCGCAAATATCGAAAAGAACCAAGATCTTTGGGTTATAACCATGAATTTCAAGTTTCATCAAAATCGAATTAAAATTGTGACCTCCACAGGGTCCACAACCTTGATGTACCATTTTTTAACAGTATTCGAGTACAAACGGCGGCCATTTTGTATGGCAATTTTCCCGAAATTCGAACTCAACCTTCCTTAGGGTGTAATGGTGATATAATCAAACGTTTTTTTAAATCGGATAATAATTGTGACCTCCAGAGGGACCACAAGCTAAAAAGGACAATCAGGGGCCATAATTCAGGAAATTACATTCCGATAGCCGCAAATATCGAAAGGAACCAAGATCTTTGGGTTACAAACATGCATGTCAAGTTTCATCAAAATCGGTTCAAAATTGTGACCTCTATCGGGTCCACAAGCTAAAAACGTGATTTTTCGTACAATCAGGGGCCATAATCCATGTAGTTTTGATCCGATACATGCCATTATCGACCGCAGCCGAGATCTTTTGGGGATAAACCTATATTTCAAGTCTCGTCAAAATCGGATAAGAATTGTGACCTGTAGAGAGTCCACAAACAAATTGTGGACGGACGGACAGGGGCGACGACATAATACGTCCACATGAAAATGTGGGCATATAAAAACTCATCGCTCGAAATTTACCACGGCAAACGGCAAAGCCATAGTCATAGTACAAGCCGACGCAAACCATGTCTGCCACAGCATAATTTAATTTTGTGTGCCGTAGTAAACCCTTTCATCCTAAATTAGTTTTTAAACATAACGCTAACGCTAAAATATATGTCCACATTCCTGCTTTAATTGATATGGTACTTTGTCAAGAAGGCTAGGCGTGTCTTGCCTGTGTGAGTCGGGACATGCAGTTGACGTCCTTAGGCTATAAGGAATACATATCCCAAGTTTAAAGACGATCCATTAAGAATCGTGACCTGTAGATAACACACACAGACACGGAGTAAAAATGGGCATGGCTCTGCCCCTGGGGGTTAGGAAATCACCAAAAACAATAGGGGTCATCTTTAGGGTATAAGGAATAGGTATTTTCAGTTTCAAGATGACCGATTAAGAATTGTGGCCTGTAGGCAACACACAAAAAGAAAATGGGCGTGACTCTGCCCCTGGGGGCTGGGCATGCACCCCAAATTATAGGAATGTTCCTTAGGGTACAAAGAATAAGCACTCAAAGTTTCAAGATGATACGTTAAGAAATGTCGCTTGTAGATGACAAACAAATAAATACAAGGAATGGGCGTGGCTCTGCCATTGGAGGTCGGGCATGCACCAAAAACAATACGGATCATCCTTAGGGTGTAAAGAGTAAGGATACAAAGTTTTAAGAAAATCCAGTTAAAATTGCGGCCTGTAGGCGACACACAGACACACAAAAAGAAAATGGGCGTGGCTCTGCCCCTGGGGGTTGGGCATGCACCCCAAACGATAGGGATCATCCTTAGAGTATAAAGAGTAAGTTTGAAGAAAATCCAGTAAGAATTGCACCCTGCAGGTGACACAAAGACACACGAAAAGAAAATGGGCGTGGCTCTGACCCTGGGGGTTGGGCATGCACCCCAAACGATAGCGATGTTCCTTAGGGTACAAAGAATGTGTATGCAAAGTTTCAAAATTATAAGTTAAGAAATGTGGCCTGTAGACGACAAACAAACACATACTAGAAATGGGCGTGGCTCTGCCCCTGGGTGTCGGGCATGCACTAAAAACAATAGAGATCTTCCTTGGGGTATAAGGAATACGTAAACCAAGTTTGAAGAAAATCCAGTAAGAATTGCGCCCTGTAGGCGACACAAAGACACACGAAAAGAAAATAGGCGTGGCTCTGCCCCTGGGGGTTGGGCATGCACCCCAAACAATAGGGATGTTCCTTAGGGTACAAAGAATGTATATGCAAAGTTTCAAGATTATAAGTTAAGAAATGTGGCCTGTAGACGACAAACAAACAAATACTAGAAATGGGCGTGGCTCTGCCCCTGGGGGTCGGGCATGCACCAAAAACAATAGGGATCTTTCTTGGGGTATAAGGAATAAGTATACCAAGTTTGAAGAAAATCCATGAAGAATTGCGCCATGTAGGCGAACCACAGACAGACACACACACACACACACACACACACAGACAGGGGCGACGGCATAATACGTTCACATTATGAATGTGGAGTATAAAAAGGAGTATTCAATTAATAATTCTGATTCTACGGTCTTTGAATTTGTACATTTACCGTAAATAGGTCACCCAGACCAATTTACGGCATTTCAATGTTAAAGTGTTGAATGTCGTAAATGGTGTCGTACGTTCGGTTTTACGACCAATTTTTAATGTACTCATTCTAGCGTTAATTCTACCGAATCTAAATTAAATCCAAGAGACAGTTGGGCTACCGTATATTTTATTTACACTTGCCACAAAACAAATATAAATAAGACGGCAAGGCGAGTGTATTGTTTTACTTATTATTCACTAGCCTATATATATGAAAGTATTTATTACGTTAGTCACTAATAATGTAAGAATGTAAGTACGACTACCACTACGAGAGGCTTTTGATTTAGAATTTTTGAAACTGATCTTTTTTTTTTAGTAAATAAATTTGCAATGGTATATGTAATACCAATTACCATTTACAGAATTTTTTTTAGCTCCCTGGAAGAGTCTCTATATCATTGATGAAATTAAGTTAATTTGGTAAAAATTTGAATATATAAATATGAAAGGAAATTTGATTTGCACTGAAGCAAATACAAAAGGCAGCAGATGCTCTGAAAATACACCAAAAAGGATTGAATTTTCATAAAAGACCACGCCCCCCTCCCCAAAACATTTTTTCCTTGCTCGCTCGGAATTTTTTTTCCGCCACTCAGCAAATCCTGGCTACATCCCTGTAATATGATCTGACTCCATTCAAATTGAAATATTCCTAACTATTTAACCATCCTATACTTACCCAAAGTTCGAAAAATTCGGAAAAGTTGGTCAATTTCTGAATCTCCTGGGAAAAGTGGTCTTCTTGTAATCTGAAAGAATTAATAATATATATATACTTTATATAATCAAACAGTATGGAGCATTTAAGCAGATAAATGGATTTCAAACCGTGGGTTAATTACTGGGACTAATAGGATCAACTGATAAGTATATTTTACCAGCTAGATACTAAAGGTTCATGTAGTTGAGAGACACTGTGACATGTCAAGTTAAATAGAAACAGTAAGAAACTACTAGACACATACTTACAATACAGTGCTTTATATGGGATCAACTTCCACATAACACCAACTAGACAATTTACTACCATATATATCTTTTATTTCAATAATTATCTTGTGTACAGCCAAATAGTACAAAATTATTTTAATTTTTATAAACAGGTTAAAATATCGGCCGCAAGCTTTCATCCACAATAAACAAAGCTATGGGCATATTTTAAAAGTCTTCCAAGAGTTACTCTGATAAAGAAACAGCAAGCATTTTAACTGGTTAATCAACTGATTTGTACTTTAGGTTGACACTATATCAGATAATGAATAAAATATAAAGAATCCTTTAATAGCAGATTTTTTGTTAAATTTAATAGAAACTCACCATTTCTGCAAAGATGCATCCCAGACTCCATACATCTACAGGTGTTGAATAAAATCTACTACCAAGAAGAATTTCTGGAGCTCTGTACCATAATGTCACAACCTTAAAAAATAACATCATTAAATATGGCTCACACTCATTTGTTACAACAATATGTAGACCTATACTTTAAGTAGCTAAGTCTCTAACTCAATATCATCCAAAGTCTTACACTTTGTTGAAAACACAAATTATTTGTTAATTCAAATCAACATTTATGTTGTGACCTTACTGGGAAAAATTAGGCTTCTGATATCCAATTTTTAAGACAAAATAAACATTTTACTGTTGGTACACGAATTGTGTCATTTCTAACAAGTGACCAGAAAGAACGAGGCTAAACATATTCCACAATGGTGACACCATATTTTATCTGTCAAATGGTGACGCCATATTTCATCTGGAGAGCATGCACAATAGGCTGGAATAACCAGATGCTGCTAGAAGTTGACATTCGGTTGAGATTCGCGCAGTATTACAGTGGACATAACTTATTTGAAATTAATTAAAGTCAAAACAGAAACAATTGAATGTAAATCAGTTTATATACAATCATATTACTTTATTATATGCGTTGCTACCCATTAGGGTCAATTTCTAGGTCCTATATATTAGCGATTTAGCTCCTTCAAGTATAAATGGGGACACTTATTGTTATTTCTGAAACACTTTTTACTTTTCAAAAACATATTACATCAGACTTTTATTATGAATCAAGTTCTTACCTCATGAGTATATGTCCTTACAGGAACACCAAATGCCCTTGCTAAACCAAAATCTGCCAGTTTAATATTGCCTTGCATATCAATCAACAAATTTTGTGGTTTCAAGTCTCTGTGTAAAACTCTGTGGGCATGACAGAAAGCAATCCCTTGTAACAGTTGAAACATGTAACTCTGGAAACAGATAAATCTACGGTATATATAAAGATAGGCTGGCACTGCCAGGCAGGATACACCCACATTTTCGAGAGAGGAATAGAGAACAAGCAATACCGAAAGTGATTTTTCCTAAATCATTAAGTCCTGTATTTCATATGGTATTAGCAGCAGCCATTTTCAGGGAAAAAACGCGGAAATCGCCACTCAAAACGGCATTTGAAATCTCACACGGAAATATACGGAAAAACCGATTTTTTCTGATCAAAACAAAACCTTATATTTCTCAAGGTATTTCATCTTTCTTTTCACGAAAAAAATCGAAAATATTGAACGATATAGCGTGGTTTTATATTACTAATACTATTTTAGTATTTGGTAAGGCTACTTTCATTTTATCATTTTGGAATCATAAATTTACTCGAAATAAAAACATGTCTTCCATTTATCCCTAATAGTAGTATAATTACTCTGTAGTTGAATTTAATAACGTAATCTATATCTTATGTTTTAATTTACATAGTCATTTTTATAAAAGTAGAAATTGTTTCATTTACTTCTTTTACACTGCTGGACTCGTGGTTCTTGTTTTTCCGCGTGATATCACAAATATCGTAGTCAAGTGAATCCAGCCTTTATTCCCGTAGAAACTACGAACCCTGTCTGGATTTATCGCGACTACAACAAGCAGACGAGGGAAATCATAATGGCGTCGTCTGCTAAAAAGATAGGTTGCCAGGCAACGAAACATACGCCCACAGCAGCTAAATCGTCCGGGCAGTCAACAAGGGTTGTCGCATATTTTTACTTTTTTCGGTAATGAAACATTTGTAATACACTAAAAACTGATTAAGAGTAACAACTCATTATGTAATTATCAGAAAATCATTAGAATTTGATTGCTTTTTATAAAGTTTTACCCCACGCTAACAATTAGTATATACATGAAACATTTAATATCATGGATTTAGCTGTTCAGTTATCTAAATTCATTGAAAATCAAAATACTTGTTCGTTTCAACACCTTAAACTCTATGTATCAATCTGAAGTCAATCGGATGGTAACTTTGGCCTCTATAGCGTCACAAGAATTTTTGAAGTTATCAAGGGAGATAACTCTGGCAGTAATTATTTGAAATCGCTGAAAATCAATAGGATTCTTCGTCTCATGACCTTAAAGATCAACTTGAGACCTCTAATATTTTATTATTATTATATCTGAAATGCCTCAATAGAACGTTCCTGAAAGTTTTAACGAAATCCAATAACTCGTTCTCGCGATATAGACGGAAAACTAAAATTCTCACCTGAAGCGATAAGCCGAGTGAAACCTCTCGTGACCTTTGACCGATTGACGTCACAAGTGTGAAAGACGTAAACAAGGGAATCCCGGAGACAATGGCGGACGCTGTTGACGGGACCAATATTAATGACAACAAAAGATCGTACAAGAGGTGTATTGCTTATGGCTATGATAATGCAAACTCAATAACGTTTCACTCAATTAAATTCCGTTTGAAAAGAAGTTATTTTAAAACGATAGGCTAGTTTTGTGGCGACAAATCGAGACGAATGGACAGGATCTCCGAGGCGGCATGTGTTTTGTTCGTTGCATTTTTTTTACATACGAGTACTAGACTACTACCCCTTTCAACCATTTAATTTTGGAAGCAACGGGACAATCGCCAGTCACACGTGTATTATCAAACGTTCTTAATGTGGATTTTATTTGATTCGGTCGTAGAAACCCAAGCAAGCCACCCAAGATGGTATATATAGGCCTAAGGGCGTAGACAAGAAAAGTAGTACTGAGTCTAAGACAAGAGAGAAAATATTAGGGTGAGTCAAATTCTTTTTATATTGATATCTCTCCTATTTCTTTTGTAGAAAAGATATTTATGTAATTTTATTAGGCTCTTTTGGTTTAGTTTGGTATCCAGCCCCGAGATTATAGGTACAAGCAGTGAGTAATAATTGAAGATACTTGTATTATAAAAAATGTTAAAAGAAAAAAAAAAATATTTTCTTTTGCAGACCATTTTTAAATGCCAGTGAAGATGAATAAAGCTCCAGTCCCAGCCTCCATCACCAGACACTATTGAAGACAATGTTATGACAGTGCTGGTGAACATTTTGATTTTTCAGTATTCGAGGCCTTCATACAGATTCAGAAAGTAGGCCTATCCATAGTGATACAATACATAGGTAGATACAATACATAATTATAACCAGGGTTTTCCTGTGTGGTTTCCATCATCCATGTCAAAAGTGCACGATGTAGGGCCTGTCTTGATTAGCCCAGGTTAGGTGCAGAAAAATAGGACGTTAAACCCCATTTCAAAATACAATGTCTAGGTACTGTGTACAAATTGGTGTGCATGTTAAAGATCCCTTGACAGTTTGAGTTAAAAAATAAGAATACATGTAGGTCATTGCGCCACTACCCGGGCAAAGTTTCATAGTAGCTCTTTGCATGACATTTGGCTGTCTTCATTAGTCTGGATGGAGCAGGAAAATAGGACGTTAAACCCCGTTTGATTTACAGTTTTACGTACATTTCGATTTTCATTGCCAGCCATAGATTTATTTCATTCCCATTGAAGGTCATAAATTATATTGTGGATTTTTTTGACTTGACAATGATTCATTTTGTTCTCTTCTATAGCTAGATTAAACTTATAATATTTTAATGCATAACTGTCAAATTCATTTGCAGGAATAGTAGTGAAGAAAGAACATTTGCTGAGCCTCTGTTCAAAGTGCCACATTTGTGCCAGCCCATCATTGACATAAAAAAACATTTAGCTCAATATGGTACTAAGTAGTACTTGCATGTGGTTGATATTGATGTAGTTATCATGCAGGAATCCCACAGAAAAATAATAAAAAAATTGTCTGAATACATATTGTTGTATTTCTACATAAATCCTACATGGCTTTTTCTTATACAAAGGCCTCTATGATAAATTTTTACCATTGGTACAATGTCAGTATTTTGTCTTCACAACCAGCCCCAATAACTCCTGACAAACTGTTATTAAGCCATGTTTCATATTAATGTCTCCTGAAAATATAATTAATATACATATTATTATGTTTGATATCCACTGCACAAATTTAGTCAGTTCAGGTATAACATACACCTATGGCAAATGGTAATGCAAACCCATAAGAATGGGAAGAAAAACTGAGATTACACATTCGCATGCACGTAAAATATCCCATGGCAGTTTGAAATCGATATACGATAAGGCTGTAGCGCCGTTGTCCAGGTCAAATTTCCCCATAGCATACTGTATGGTGTAAGTCTGTCTTCATTAGCCCAGTCGGAACAGAACAGTAGGATGTTAAACCCTGATTATTAACTTGATAATCAAGACTATGCTTTTTTCCATATCGACTACAGTTATGATGATCGAGGCTAGGCGGAAATTGCAATTACTTAATTTTCGGTTGATAATGTATCTTTAATATTATGTTTAGAGGGTCAACAACATAATTCCGGAAATTTTATGAATTTATAACCTAATATGGTACAATCCTAATTAAATAATTTTATTGGGAAAAAAATGCGATTCAATTTTAAAAATGTTATTATTAAAAAAAAAACATGACTTTTTTTCTCAATCTGGCTAACTCCAAAGAAAATAATAACAAATATTTATTTTGACAATAATGTCAATAATAAGAATATAGGCCTATTCCTGAGTAACAACTGATCTAAAAATATATAATATAATAATTGTGTGTTATGCATACAATTTAACAATTAGGCAGATAATAATAAAAAATATTTATTTTGACAATAATGTCAATAATAAGAATATAGGCCTAGTAGGCCTAAGTAATAACTGATTTAAAAATATATAATAATTGTGTGTTATGAATACAATTTAACAATTAGGCCTAGATAGGTGTATTTTATAATTTACTTTTATGAATTTGAAAAGAAATTCTTTGTCTTAGATACCATTTACTAGGCCTAGCTCTACTCACAGAATAGATCGATACTAGTACTAGCGGCCTACTAAATAATCTATACCGGTACTCGTGTTTTGTTAATGATTGTTTTAAAAAATCGATATCTAAGTCAAAAGAACGTATGAATTTCAATTTGATACAAACACAATATTACTGATAGATAATTCAGAATGGTTAAAATATAAATTGTAATGTAGATAATAATAAAACTAACCATTCATTGCGGTGGAATCCAGACGATCGTAGTTCCGTGGTTGTTCAAGCCGTTGATACGATCGTCTTTGTCTGACTCATCGGTCAGTCTGCATAAGGCTCAAATTGATGTGGATTAACTCTGCCTTCGTCCTCATTGACAGCTCTTCCGGAATCTTCAAACGACGATTATTTATATGACAAATTTAACTCGCCTAGAACTCTTTTTTAATTGATGCCCTATCCGAACGAACACATGTTGTCGCCATTTTGTCTCACACTTATGACGTCATAACATATTTAAGGGAATTACCGGAAGTTGACTCGGACGCTGATTGGATTTCTCCAGGCAGGTGCAAAGGGGGTTTTCCAATCTAAATATATCGATAACGGAATGAGCTATTTTCTTCATTTTTTTTTTATTTAGGGGTTTTAGAATTATTGCTATTTGTTTAAAGAAAAATATTCTGGTCTCAAGTTTATCTTTAAACACTGTGTATAAATCTAAAGTCAATCGGATATTAACTTTGGCTTCCAGAGCGTCCACAAGATTTTTTGAGGTGATCAAGGGCCATAACTCTGGCATTAATTATCGGAAATCGCTGAAAATCAATAGGCTTCTTCGTCTTATGACCTTAAACACTGTGTATAAATTTAAAGTCAATCGGATATTAACTTTGACCTTTAGAGTGTCCACATGATTTTTTAAAGAGATCAAGGGCCATAACTCTGGCACTAATTATCGGAAATCGCCGAAAATCAATAGGTTTCTTCGTCTCAAGACCTTAAACACTGTGTATAAATCTAAAGTCAATCGGATATTAACTTTGGCCTCTAGAGCGTCCACAAGATTTTTTGAGGTGATCAAGGGCCATAACTCTGGCACTAATTATCGGAAATCGCTGAAAATCAATAGGCGTCTTCGTCTTATGACCTTAAACACTGTGTATAAATTTAAAGTCAATCGGATATTAACTTTGGCCTCTAGAGCGTCCACAAATTTTTTTGAAGTGATCAAGGGCCATAACTCTGGCACTAATTATGGGAAATCGCTGAAAATCAATAGGCTTCTTCGTCTTATGACCTTAAACACTGTGTATAAATTTAAAGTCAATCGGATATTAACTTTGACCTTTAGAGCGTCCACAAGATTTTTTAAAGAGATCAAGGGTCATAACTCTGGCACTAATTATCGGAAATCGCCGAAAATCAATAGGCGTCATTGTCTTATGACCTTAAACGCTGTGTATAAATTTAAAGTCGATCGGATATTAACTTTGGCCTCTAGAGCGTCCACAAGATTTTTTGAAGTGATCAAGGGCCATAACTCTGGTAGTTATTATCGGAAATCGCTGAAAAACAATAGGCTTCTTCGTCTCATGACCTTAAACACTGTGTATAAATTTAAAGTAAATCGGATATTAACTTTAGCCTGTAGAGCGTCCACAAGTAATTGTGGACGCCGGACCGCCGGACGGACGGACGGGGGCGACGACAATATACGACCACATTTCAATGTGGGCGTATAAAAATGAAACGAGCCCACAAGGTTATAGGCCTATCTGCCGTAAATAGGGTGCGGCAGTTCCCTGCAGACTTTTATGAAGACGGCGGAATCATGTTTTGCCGTTTTTGTAGTCACAGCGTTGATTTCCGACGAGTTGATACGATTAAGGACCATATTAATTCAAACAAGCCAACAGTGAGGCTGATGTCCCCCGCCGAAATCCCAAAATAAGTAGAAGACACATATTAATTAATCGCACATTTATTTTTTTCAAACGTATCGAGCAATCAAACTGTACACGAAGTGTCATCCAAAAGTGTTTTATAGAGAAAAATGCTAAAATCGACGAGAAAAATGAAAATGTACCCTAGTTAGGGGGACCCTAAAGGCGACAAAAGGGCCCCTCTGTCCAAGGGAAAGGGCCCTCGTGTCCAGAGAGAGAGAGAGAAATGGGGTTTAACGTCCACTCAACACAAACTAGGTCATTTCGGGACTAGCATATGGTTTAATTTCATTTCAATAATTCGCTTGCGCGTAGGGGTCTTTAGCAGTGGGAGGAAACCGGAGTGCCCGGAGGAAACCCACGAGGTTGAGAAGGCGCCCCTATCTCCATGCCACATACGCTCACACTAGGGCTCGAAACCACAGCCGCAAGCCAGAGGTGACCGGCCAGCTAGAGGTCCAAGCGCGGCACACTAGGCCATCCCAACCCCCCCCCTCGTGTCCAAGTCAATCGTTTCTATACACTGTTACTGTCGAATCCATTAATAAATGAGAATTCAGTTATTGTATTGGCATAAAAATCATCAATCAAGATGAACCTAAGTTATCTTGTCCCAAAGTATCAACCAATCAAATTGCTTATCTCTGCTTACCCTAAGCGGAAAATGATCATCTTCGAACTCCATCAAGGCATTGACCTAATAAGCATATACACCAAGTTTGAACATTTTAACTCAATTAGAAAGAGAGTTATTGTGTTCCAAAGTCTCGACTACTCTCGACCAATCAAATTGCGTATCGCCCTGCTTACCTTGAGCAGAAAATGCTCATTATCGAACTTAGTCAAGGTATTACTGTAATGAAACTATACATCAAGTTTCATCACTCTCACTTAATTAGAACTAAAGTTATCGTGTCCCAAAGAATCAACCAATCAAATTGCTTATCTCTGCTTACCCTAAGCGGAAAATGCTCATCTTTGAACTCCATCAAGGCATTGACCTAATAAGCATATACACCAAGTTTGAACATTTTAACTCAATTAGAAGGAGAGTTCTTGTGTTCCAAAGCCTTGACTACTCTCGACCAATCAAATTGCGTATCGCTCTGCTTACCTTGAGCAGAAAATGCTCATTATCGAACTTAGTCAAGGTATTTCTGTAATGAAACTATACACCAAGATTCATCACTCTCACTTAATTAGAACTAAAGTTATCGTGTCCCAAAGCATCAACCAATCAAATTGCTTATCTCTGCTTACCCTAAGCGGAAAATGCTCATCTTCGAACTCCATCAAGGCATTGACCTAATAAGCATATACACCAAGTTTGAACATTTTAACTCAATTAGGAGAGTTATTATGTTCCAAAGTCTCGACCAATCAAATTGCTCTGCTTACCCTGAGCAGAAAATGCTCATTATCGAACTTAGTCAAGGTATTACTGTAATGAAACTATACACCAAGTTTCATCACTCTCACTTAATTAGAACTAAAGTTATCGTGTCCCAAAGCATCAACCAATCAAATTGCTTATCTCTGCTTACCCTAAGCGGAAAATGCTCATCTTCGAACTCCATCAAGGCATTGACGTAATAAACACATACACCAAGTTTAAACATTCTAGCTCAATTAGGAAGAGAGTTATTGTGTCCCAAAAAGTGTGACGGACAGACGGACAGACAGACGGACAAACCCATTTTAATAGTCCCCCAACTTTCTTCGAAAGGCGGGGAACAAAAAGCATTAAGCTACAAAGTCAGCGAGTGGCCGGCAAAAAGATGACATCGTCTCAGTAGCAGGAAATAAAAAGATAGGTTGCCAGGCAACGAAACATACGCCCACAGCAGCTAAATCGTTCGGGCAGTCAACAAGGGTTGTCGCATATTTTTACTCTTTTTGCTAATGAAACATTTGTAATACACTAAAAACTGATTAAGGGTAACGGCTCATTATGTAATTATCAGAAAATCATTAGAATTTGATTGCTTTTTATAAAGTGTTACCCCACACTAACAATTAGTATATACATGAAACATTTAATATCATGGATTTAGCTGTTCAGTTATCAAAATTCATTGAAAATCAAAATACTTGTTCGTTTCAACACCTTAAACTCTGTGTATCAATCTAAAGTCAATCGGATGATAAGTTTAGCCTCTATAGCGTAACAAGATTTTTTGAAGTTATCAAGGGAGATAACTCTGGCAATAATTATTTGAAATCTCTGAAAATCAATAGGCTTCTTCGTCTCATGACCCTAAACACTGTGTGTTAATTTAAAGTCGATCGGATATTAACTTTGGCCTCTAGAGCTTCCACAGGATTTTTTCGAAGTAATCAAGGGCCATAACTCTTGCAGCAATTATTGAAAATCACTGAAAATCGATAGACGACTTAGTCTCATGACTATAAACACTATGTATAAATTTGAAGTCAATCGGATATTAACTTTGACCTCTAGAGCATCCACTGTGTATAAATTTAAAGTCAATCGGATATAACTTTGGCCTCTACTAGAGCGTCTGCAGGATTTTTTGAAGTGATCAAGGGACATAACTCTGGCACTAATTATCGGAAATCGCTGAAAATCAATAGGATTCTTCGTCTCATGACCTTAAACACTGTGTATAAATTTAAAGTCAATTGGATATTAACTTTGGCCTCTAGAGCGTCCACAAGATATTTTCAAGTGTTCAAGGGCCATAACTCTGACACTAATTATCGGAAATCGCTGAAAATCAATAGGCTTCTTCGTCTCATGACCTTAAACACTGTGTATAAATTTAAAGCCAATCGGATATTAACTTTGGCCTCTAGGGCGTCCACAAGATTTTTTGAAGTGATCAAGGGCCATAACTCTGGCACTAATTATTGGAAATCGCTGAAAATCAATAGGCTTCTACGTCTCATGACCTTAAACACTGTGTATAAATTTAAAGTCAATCGGATATTAACTTTAGCCTGTAGAGCGTCCACAAGCAATTGTGGACGCCGGACCGACGGACGGACGGGGGCGACGACAATATACGACCACATTTCAATGTGGCCGTATAAAAACCACCAGAACGTCTACTATTGCTAAACAACAAACGTCAAAATGTATCCGAGAAGAATTTGTTCTCGACTTTCTTAAAACAATGGTTACAGCTGACATTCCATTGAACAAACTGGAAAGAATACGGCCATTCATTTCAAAGTATTGTAAACAAGGTGGGGCTCTTCCACAACAGTCAACACTTCGCCAAGTATACTTACCACGACTCTTCTCTGATCACCATGCATCTTTGATAGATAAATTTGTTAACAAACCGATTGCAATAATATTGGACGAAACTACTGATGTACGAGACCACAGTATACTGAACATAATGTTTTCTGTCTATGGTGAAGTCTATTTAGTGGACTGTGTGACAATGGGGGCATGCAATCATAGTACTGTTAGTCAAGCCGTGGTAAAAACTGTTACAGACTATAGAATTGAATATAACAATGTTATGGCCGTGGTTACTGACAGTGCAGCCTACTGTAAGCTTATAAAGATGTATTGTCTGGTTTATTTCCACAGTCAACCCATGTGCCATGTCTTGCTCATATAATAAATTTGGTGGGAGAAATCTTTCTACACTGGCCAAGTTTTAATGATGTTCATTTAATGTAATGTGCAGTATGATGAAGTCTGCCTTTTTCAAGAAACCCCAAAGAAAGCGAAGATTCCTTGAATTTTTATCCGAGTATTTGCCACCTGACAGGGTCCATCTTCCCCCTGAACCAGTTAGGACACGCTGGGGAACATGGTTTGCAGCCATAAAATACCACACAGAATAGATTCATCTATATGAAGGATTTTTCAAATCAGAGAAGTCCGAAGGTGTCGCAGTCGAAAGTTTGCTAGAAATAACCAGGAACAAGGACAGATACAAGGATGTTCAATTACAGATGGCTTTTATTGTCGAAAATTGTCATCACATTATGAACCTTATAACTTATTTAGAAGGAACTCATTTTCCTTTAGCAGCTTATATGTACAATAAAATGGAAGAGATGCGTGCCTTTCTTCTGTCAGGGACGACTAAATTAGAATTTGGGATTCAAACAGATATTCAGCTTTCAAAGTATGATATTCAAGCCAGAAAGAAGTACACACTACTTTTTAATAAAATTTTTCAATCTGCCTTGGACAAGTTTGAAAAGCATATAGATCACCATCCATGGACCATTACAAGTCAACTCGTTTGTTTAATCCTGTTTATTTGCCAGCCCAACCCAAAACCATGGATGCCTATCCTAATATTCCAGAGTTTTCTGTTCACAATCAAGAATTATTAGACGAGTTTAACATTTACACACATCTGAGAATTAACACTGAAGACGAATGTGATGAAAATGATTTCTGGGAATCAAAGGAGAGCTTCCCATTATTATTTAGAGTTACCAAAAGGGCAATTTGGATGCCTTTTGCGTCAGTGGATGTTGAGAGGAGCAAAACGCTTCTTACAGATAAGAGGGAAAGACTCACAGAACAAAACACTAAAATGCTGACAATGCTAATGCACAATGGTGATGTGGAAGGACGATTTGAATCTTAAAATTAACTTTTCGTTCGGTTTGTGACTAAATACCAGTAATGTGTTAAAGTGGAAAAACAACTAGTCATTGAAAATTAAAAATAAAAGTCATTCACAATTTGTTATCATTAGTTTAAAATGGCCAGTTTTATATTTTGAGATGTTTTTTTTTTATCTATTCATGAAATAGCATTTTATCGAGAAAAGATAGGCTGGCACTGCCAGGCAGGATACGCCCACATTTTCGAGAGATGGACAGAGAACAAGCAATACCGAAAGTGATTTTTCCTACATCATTAAGTCCTGTATTTCCTACAGTATTGGGAGCAGCCATTTAGTTGGTCAGTTCCAGTCTGATATTAATGAAATTCGAAACTGACAATGATTATGGTGTGATGGTACACAACCTAGAAATGTGACTTTTCATCAAAATCGGATAAGAATTGTGACCTGTAGAGAGTCCACAACCATGATATACCATATTTTTACACTATTCGCTTACAAACGGCGACCATTTCGTCCGGCAATTTTGGTACGATTTTCACGAAATTAGAACTCAACCTTCCTCATCAAAATCGAATTAAAATTGTGACCTATACAGGGTCCACAACCATGATATATCATTTTTTTAACAGCATTCGCGTACAAACGGCGGCCATTTTGTCTGTCAATTTTGGTCCGATTTTCCCGAAATTCAAACTCAACCTTCCTTACAGTGTAACGGTGATATAATCAAACGTTTTTTTAAATTGGATAATAATTGTGACCTCCAGAGGGACCACAAGCTAAAGAAAGGGGGATTTTGCGTATAACCAGGGGCCATAATTCAGGAAGTTACGATCCGATATGCGCAAATATCGAAAAGAACCAAGATCTTTGGGTTATAACCATAAATTTCAAGTTTCATCAAAATCGAATTAAAATTGTGACCTTTACAGGGTCCACAACCTTGATATACCATTTTTTAACAGTATTCACGTACAAACGGCGGCCATTTTGTATGGCAATTTTGGTCCGATTTTCCCGAAATTCGAACTCAACCTTCCTTAGGGTGTAACGGTGATATCAAACGGTTTTTTTAAATCGGATAATAATTGTGACCTCCAGAGGGACCACAAGCTAAAAATGGTGATTTTTCGGACAATCAGGGGCCATAATTCAGGAAATTACATTCCGATAGGCACAAATATCGAAAGGAACCAAGATCTTTGGGTTATAAACATGCATGTCAAGTTTCATCAAAATCGGTTCAAAATTGTGACCTCTATAGGGTCCACAAGCTAAAAACGTGATTTTTCGTACAATCAGGGGCCATAATCCATGAAGTTTTCATCCGATACATGCCAATATCGAAAGCAGCCGAGATCTTTTGGGGATAAACCTATATTTCAAGTTTCGTCAAAATCGGATAAGAATTGTGACCTGTAGAGAGTCCACAAACAAATTGTGGACGGACGTCCGGACAGACATGGGCGACGACAATATACGTCCACATAAAAATGTGGGCATATAAAAACATGATTTTTCGTACAATCAGGGGCCATAATCCATGAAGTTTTGATCTGATACATGCCAATATCGAAAGCAGCCGAGATCTTTTGGGGATAAACCTCTATTTCAAGTTTCGTCAAAATCGGATAAGAATTGTGACCTGTAGAGAGTCCACAAACAAATTGTAGAGAGTCCACAAACAAATTGTGGACGGACGGACAGGGGCGATGACATAATACGTCCACATGAAAAACATGGGCTTCTTCACCTCATGACCTTAAACACTGGGTATAAATTTAAAGTCAATTGGATATTAACTTTGGACTCTAGATCGTCCACAAGATTTTTTGAAGTGATCAAGGGCCATAACTCTGGCACTAATTATCAGAAATCGCTGAAAATCAATAGGCTTCTTTGTCTTATGACCTTAAACGTTGTGTATAAATTTAAAGTCAATCGGATATTGACTTTGGCCTCTAGAGCGTCCACAAGATTTTTAGAAGTGATCAAGGGCCATAACTCTGGTAGTTATTATCGGAAATTGCTGAAAATCAACAAGTTTCTTCGTCTCATGACCTAAAACACTGTGTATAAATTTAAAGTCAATCGGATATTAACTTTGGCCTCTAGAGCATCCACAGGATTTTTTGAAGTGATCAAGGGCCATAACTCTGGCACTAATTATCGGAAATCGCTGAAAATCAATTGTCTTCTTCGTCTTATGACCTTAAACACTGTGTATAAATTTAAAGTCAATCGGATATTAACTTTGGCCTTTAGAGCGTCCACAAGATTTTTTGAAGTGATCAAGGGCCACAACTCTGGCACTAATTATTGGAAATCGCTGAAAATCAATAGGATTCTTCGTCTCATGACCTTAAAAACTGTGTATAAATTTAAAGCCAATCGGATATTAACTTTGGCCTCTAGAGCGTCCACATGATTTTTTGAAGTGATCAAGGGCCATAACTCTGGTAGTTATTATCGGAAATCGCTGAAAAACAATAGGCTTCTTCGTCCCGTGACCTTAAACACTGTGTATAAATTTAAAGTCAATCGGATATTAACTTTAGCCTCTAGAGCGTCCACAAGCAATTGTGGACGCTGGACCAACGGACGGGGGCGACGACAATATACGACCACATTTCAATGTGGGCGTATAAAAAAAGGCGATTTTGCGTATAATCAGGGGCCATAATTCAGGAAGTTACGTTCCGATATGCGCAAATATCGAAAGGAAGCAAGATCTTTGGGTTATAACCATGAATTTCAAGTTTCATCAAAATCGAATCAAAATTGTGACCTCCACAACCTTGATATACCATTTTTAAACAGTATTCACATACAAACGGTGGCCATTATGTATGGCAATTTTCGTCCTATTTTCCCGAAATTCGAACTCAACCTTCCTTAGGGTGTAACGGTGATATAATCAAACGTTTTTTTAAATCGAATAATAATTGTGACCTCCAGAGGGACCACAAACTAAAAAGGTTGATTTTTCGGACAATCATGGGCCATAATTCAGGAAATTACATTCCGATAGCCACAAATATCGAAAGGAACCAAGATCTTTGGGTTACAAACATGCATGTCAAGTTTCATCAAAATCAGTTCAAAATTGTGACCTCTATAGGGTCCACAAGCTAAAAACGTGATTTTTCGTACAATCAGGGGCCATAATCCATGAAGTTTTGATCTGATACATGCCAATATCGAAAGCAGCCGAGATCTTTTGGGGATAAACTATATTTCAAGTTTCGTCAAAATCAGATAAGAATTGTGACCTGTAGAGAGTCCACAAACAAATTGTGGACGGACGGACGGACAGGGGCGACAACATAATACGTCCACATGAAAATGTGGGCGTATAACAAAAGTAAAACTAGGGTAATCAAATCATCAGATGGGATCATGGAAGACGAAAGAATTTGTAAATGTACTCCTTTCGACGATAAGTCACTATTTGAATTTGATGAAGGGTATGCAGAGACGTATTTTCCCTGACAGTAGACTACATGCTATATGTCTGCCTCCATTAGCCTGGCTGGTGTAGGACATTAAACATTATTTCATTTCTTACAAATGTAAATGAGGATTATAAATCAACACTGATTTCAATATGTATTGATAACTAAACCAATCAGAATTATTCGCTGACTGAGCGTGATAAATCATTTCATATAACTGAAATATTTAATGGAAGCTGCACATCAACTAAGACTAAGAAGATGAATGCAAGCTATTTAAAACTAGCTTAACTTATATGATTGCAAGTAAGTGTTATTGCTTTAGTTAATATGCTACCTTCACAAGCTGTGATGCTAGACCAGAAGGCGGCGCCATATCCATATATTTCTTCAAATCTTGATTTAAATATTCAAACACCAAATACAATTTCATTTCACTGTGAATGACATCGAGTAATCTGAAAAAGATAGGCTGGCACTGCCATGCAGGATACGCCAACATTTTCGAGAGATGGACAGAGAACAAGCAATACCGAAAGTGATTTTTCCTACATCATTAAGTCCTGTATTTCATACTGTATTGGGAGCAGCCATTTAGTTGGTCAGTTCCAGTCTGATATTCATGAAAATCGAAGCCGACAATGATTATGGTGTGACGGTACACAACCTAGAAATGAAACTTTTCATCAAAATCAGATAAGAATTGTGACCTGTAGAGAGTCCACAACCATGATATACCATATTTTTACACTATTCGAGTACAAACGGCGACCATTTCGTCCGGCAATTTTGGTGCCATTTTCATGAAATTAGAACTCAACCTTCCTCATCAAAATCGAATTAAAACTGTGACCTATACAGGGTCCACAACCATGATATACCATTTTTTTTAACAGTATTCGCGTACAAACGGCGGCCATTTTGTCTGTCAATTTTCGTCCGATTTTCCCGAAATTCACACTCACCCTTCCTTACGGTGTAACGGTGATATAATCAAACGTTTTTTTAAATCGGATAATAATTGTGACCTCCAGAGGGACCACAAGCTAAAGAAAGGGGGATTTTGCGTATAACCAGAGGCCATAATTCAGAAAGTTACGATCCGATATGCGCAAATATCTAAAATAACCAAGATCTTTGGGTTATAACCATGAATTTCAAGTTTCATCAAAATCGAATTAAAATTGTGACCTTTACAGGGTCCACAACCTTGATATACCATTTTTTAACAGTATTCGCGTACAAACGGCGGCCATTTTGTATGGCAATTTTGGTCTGATTTTCCCGAAATTTGAACTCAACTTTCCTTACGGTGTAACAGTAATATAATCAAACGTTTTTTTAAATCGGATAATAATTGTGACCTCCAGAGGCACCACAAGCTAAAAAAAAGTTGATTTTGCGTATAATCAGGGGCCATAATTCAGGAAGTTACAATCCGATATGCGCAAATATCGAAAGGAACCAAGATCTTTGGGTTATAACCATGAATTTTAAGTTTCATCAAAATCGAATTAAAATTGTGACCTCCACAGGGTCCACAACCTTGATATACCATTTTTTAACAGTATTCGCATACAAACGGTGGCCATTTTGTATGGCAATTTTGGTCCGATTTTCCCGACATTCGAACTTAACCTTCCTTAGGGTGTAACGGTGATATAACGAAACGTTTTTTTAAATCGGATAATAATTGTGACCTCCAGAGGGACCACAAGCTAAAAGGGGTGATTTTTCGAACAATCAGGGGCCACAATTCAGGAAATTACATTCCGATAGCCGCAAATATCGAAAGAAACCAAGATCTTTATGTTACAAAGATGCATGTCAAATTTCATCAAAATCGGTTCAAAATTGTGACCTCTATAGGGTCCACAAGCTAAAAACGTGATTTTTCGTACAATCAGGGGCCATAATCCATGAAGTTTTGATCTGATACATGCCAATATCAAAAGCAGCCGAGATCTTTTGGGGATAAACCTATATTTCAAGTTTCGTCAAAATCGGATAAGAATTGTGACCTGTAGAGAGTCCACAAACAAATTGTGGACGGACGGACAGGGGCGACGACATAATACGTCCACATGAAAATGTGGGCGTATAAAAATAAATATAATGTACATGTATCATATACTATTCAAAAAGATAGGCTGGCACTGCCAGGCAGGATACGCCCACATTTTCGAGAGATGGACAGAGAACAAGCAATACCGAAAGTGATTTTTCCTACATCTTCAAGTCCTGTATTTCATACTGTATTGGGAGCAGCCATTTAGTTGGTCAGTTCCAGTCTGATGTTAATGAAATTCGAAACCGACAATGATTATGGTGTGACGGTACACAACCTAGAAATGTGACTTTTCATCAAAATCGGATAAGAATTGTGACCTGTAGAGAGTCCACAACCATGATATACCATATTTTTACACTATTCGCGTACAAACGGCGACCATTTCGTCCGGCAATTTTGGTACGATTTTCACGAAATTAGAACTCAACCTTCCTCATCAAAATCGAATTAAAATTGTGACCTATACAGGGTCCACAACCATGATATATCATTTTTTTTAACAGTATTCGCGTACAAACGGCGTCCATTTTGTCTGTCAATTTTGGTCCGATTTTCCCGAAATTCAAACTCAACCTTCCTTACAGTGTAACGGTGACATAATTAAACGTTTTTTTAAATTGGATAATAATTGTGACCTCCAGAGGGACCACAAGCTAAAGAAAGGGGGATTTTGTGTATAACAAGGGGCCATAATTCAGGAAGTTACGATCCGATATGCGCAAATATCGAAAAGAGCCAAGATCTTTGGGTTATAACCATGAATTTCAAGTTTCATCAAAATCGAATTAAAATTGTGACCTTTACAGGGTCCACAACCTTGATATACCATTTTTTAACAGTATTCGCGTACAAACGGCGGCCATTTTGTATGGCAATTTTGGTCTGATTTTTCCCGAAATTCGAACTCAACCTTCCTTACGGTGTAACGGTAATATAATCAAACGTTTTTTTAAATCAGATAATAATTGTGACCTCCAAGCTAAAAAAAAGGCGATTTTGCGTATAATCAGGGGCCATAATTCAGGAAGTTACAATCCGATATGCGCAAATATCGAAAGGAAGCAAGATCTTTGGGTTATAACCATGAATTTCAAGTTTCATCAAAATCGAATCAAAATTGTGACCTCCACAGGGTCCACAACCTTGATATACCATTTTTTAACAGTATTCGCGTACAAACGGCGGCCATTTTGTATGGCAATTTTCGTCCGATTTTCCCGAAATTCGAACTCAACCTTCCTTAGGGTGTAACGGTGATATAATCAAACGGTTTTTTAAATCGAATAATAATTGTGACCTCCAGAGGGACCACAAGCTAAAAAGGGTGATTTTTCGGACAATCAGGGGCCATAATCTAGGAAATTACATTCCGATAGCCGCAAATATCGAAAGGAACCAAGATATTTGGGTTACAAACATGCATGTCAAGTTTCATCAAAATCGGTTCAAAATTGTGACCTCTATAGGGTCCACAAGCTAAAAACGTGATTTTTCGTACAATCAGGGGCCATAATCCATGAAGTTTTGATCCGATACATGCGATTATCGAAAGCAGCCGAGATCTTTCGGGGATAAACCTATATTTCAAGTTTCGTCAAAATCGGATAAGAATTGTGACCTGTAGAGAGTCCACAAACAAATTGTGGACGGACGGACGGACGTCCGGACGGACAGGGGCGACGACATAATACGTCCACATGAAAATGTGGGCGTATAAAAAGTAGGGGATATTTGATTTTTAAGTGTTATTAAAGTCACATAATGAAACTGCGAAGAAACAAAAGACAAAATGAAATGAAGTTCACATTCATCGATTTATTCCAAATGATCGTTAGACTAAGTAAGGCACAGACTGACCATTATAAGGGTAAAATGATACCCGGGGTCAAACAGCAAAGTTACCAAAGCATCACAACAAAGTCAGTAACGGGTAAATCCTCCTCTGTTTGCCAAACAAGCATTGATCCGACGTGGCATACTCCTAATGAGACGTCTAAGGTCATTTTGGTCCAGATTGTCCCATTCCTGTTGCAACGCAGCAGCAAGTTCTTGGACATTGGCAGGACGTTGTTGACGTTGAAGTAACCTCTCGTTGACATGCTCGATGGGGGAGAGGTCAGGACTCAGTGCTGGCCAAGGTAATGTGGTGATGTTCTGTTGTTGGAGGTAACCTGTAACGATCCTGGCCCTGTGACATCTTGCGTTGTCATCCCGGAAGATGAAACGGCGGCCATGACGTCGTGCGAACGGCACAACATGGACTGCCAAGACGTTGTCCCGGTAGTACTGGCCTGTAACACGCCCTGCAACAACATGTAAAGCCGTTCTTCCAGCAACAGTGATGCCTCCCCACACCATAACAGAACCACCCCCAAATCGATCATGTCTGATGACGTTAACGTCTTGGGAGCACTGGTTTCGACGACGCCACACCCTCCTACGTCTGTCCAAAAAATCAACAGTGAACCTTGACCCATCTGAAAACATCACATTGCTCCAGCGTCGATTATCCCAGTGTTGACGATCCCTACACCAACGACGTATTGCCTGAATGTGATGATCTCTCAAACAAGGGATCACGCGAGGACGTCGGGTGCGAAGGTGACCCCTATGCAGTCGATTCCGAATCGTCTGGCCACTCACTCTCACACCAGTGTCTGTTTGAAGATGAGCGCTGATCTGATTTGCTGTGGCGACACGATTTCTCAAGGCCAAGGTACGGATAAATCGATCCTGGGCTTGAGTTGTCGCCCTTGGACGACCTGAGCGTGGTCTGTCCTGTACAGATTGTGTATCATGGTATCTAGACCATAGCCTGCTTATGACAGACTGAGAAACATTCATCGTCCGCGCCACAACCGTCTGTGTTGTGCCGATCTGTAGCATGCCAAGGGCACGTAACCTTTCATTTTGGGTAAGCCGACGCATATCAAAATTTGTTTTCTGGTCACTAAAACAATTAAACTGATGTTTCCACCCTGGAATTCAATGCCACAATGACTGTAACATTCAAAGTCAGAGTCGTGCAAATCTTGGGTTGGACCCCCATGATGATCCCAAGCATCACCTGCATTCCATGCGGTAGCTATTGGTGCGTTTGGGCGTCACATGTAACTGGAAATGTTTCTTCTGTTAGGTTCTATAGTGACTTTTTTCATAGTCATTTGCATATTTTAGTATTATGCCCCCAAAATCAAATATCCCCTACTTTTTTTGAATAGTATATTAGCTAGAAGACAGAAACAAGCAACACACAGCTTAACTTTTATTTCTAGTCGTCATTGGCTGCTACTAATTCCCAGAACACACCCTGCAGTGTTACAATATAATCTTTGATTTAAAGATTGTCAGACATGTCAATTGTTTAATGAACATAAATGGGTCTTAACGGTCCACTCACCCAGCTATGACGCAGAGACACAAATCATGCTGTGCGCTATGAGGGAAATTCAAACTGTCAAGAGTTCTTTTCATGCACATGGGATTTTGGTTTATATAGTCCCACCAACATGACTAACCTAGATGTTTTCTTGTCAGTGGTGAATATGAACAGTAACAGTATGGTATTGAACCAGTGTATCAAATATTATTTACCAGTTTGTTCTATGGTGGTTACTGTCCTATTATTATAAACATAGCGATTAAGCCACAACAATGTACAGACTCTGGATGCAGAAAAAAATATTACCTGACAACATTAGGATGTTCTAATTCTTTCAGTAGGGATATTTCTCTTATGGCTGTGCTTGGTACACCTTCAGACTCACTGAAAAAAAAAGAGAGTGGTACTTGGTTTTGTTTGTTGTAGGCAGTATTCAGTTATTTCAATTCATATTTTTTTTGCATTACATATTTCTCATAGAGTTCATCAAATCTCTATGTAGATCGAGGCATACACTGTTGATCATTACCAAATGTTTGTAGGCATAGTGTGTTGACTACCTTGCGTAATTACTAAATTAGACAGCTCTAGATACTGTATCGGTAACTTTATTTCTTTACAGGCAAATGCTTTAACTATATTTCGTTTCATTTCATTACTAAGGCTACACTGACCAGTTTGTAGGTCACGTCAGGGATTGTACAGGGATTGTACGGTGGCTTTTGACTCCTATGAGTATGAAATTATGAAGCCAGTGGCATTGATTAATCTAGTGGTTTACCCACAGTTCTGTGCATGGCAAGCCAAGAAGTTGCAGTAAAAGATGGTTTCATTGGCTAATCCCTCACTCCATCCAGAACACTGGTTAATCTAGACCCTATATAGTCTAGTGTAGTACTGAGAAATAAAGTGAAAAACAAAACCAAATGGGATCTGTGTTTTGTTTTAATCAGAATCGACCTTCTCTTCCGACACTTCTGTAATTTTGACAGCAAGAGGTGTTAGAACTGAAGGCGAAGAAGTTTATCTCTTTTGCCTTCCTAGTTGTAGTTCAGAAGCTGACATTTAAAAAGAAGACAACTCTACTCCATCCAGCGTAATGACGGTTTATGTTTTTCTGTTTCAAACCATGAGCTATGTTTATTATTGTTTTGCTTACGAATCGAGACGTATTTTCTTCAGTGCAACTAAGTGGCCGGTGATCTTGTCTCTGGCCTTATAGACTACTCCATAAGTTCCTTCGCCGATCTTTTCTATCTTCTGGAAATTCTCCATGATTCGTGAAACAATATTACCCCATATATCTCTGTATTTTGGTCCTGATGCCCCGATATTCCCAGACGATAACAACGCACCCTCCTTTCTTCACGCCTGGGTGTTTCCCGCGCTACCTATTGTGCGGGAATATTTTCATTCATTCCATTGGATAAGTTTGGTACAGCGTGGGTCAATTTAGGTTCAAGGGGCGGGGCTAACGAATGTTTTTGTTTACATCCGTATAACATCTTTCTTTCCGGCAATCTTAGTTGCATTTATTCGAACAACGACTTGTAACATAATTTGGTTTTGAAGAATTTTTAGTGGCTAAGTAAGATATGTTATAATTCTGAAACGTATCTCGAAGATTGAATTTACAGCAGACGATTTAAGCAGACCGCTGTTGAAATAGTTAAAGGGAGACTATTCTGTTTTTTTAGTGTCTCAAGAGTTCAGTGCTGGTCACAACAAGTAGATGAGCGATAGCCAGTAATCTAGTATCCGATAGGTCCAAGACTCAGAAAGGTACATCTCTTTCCGAGACACACCGTCTAGACGATATTTTGAGATTGTTATATATAGTTTAACTTTTGAGAATCACAGCAAATGTCATATTTTACTTTTTTTTAATGTAGGCCTTCTGTAATTATGATTGTCAATGTCATTCCTCAACACCCAACTAAAATTATGGATACACCAAGGGTGTTGAACCATGGACCTTATAATTGAACTAAGTTGAATTTTGAAGGGATCAAATAGGTTTCATGACTCTATAAGTCAAATCAATTGAAATGATTATAATATAGTATTCACAATTGTGCAGTGAGGGAAATTTTGTCCAGGCCATGTCGCTGGCCTGTAATAGGCCTATACTCTCACTCTTATATCAAATTCCAACTGTCAATTGCAAGGGTTCTTTTATGTGAAAGCCAACATCTTAATGTGTGTCATAATTTTCCCCTACATCCGAAGGACAAGTCACAGTACCATGTCGCTCCTGTCACACTGCACCACAATTATAAAAAAAAAGAGAAAATGCCCAGGAATATTTTACAATCTTTTTCGGCTAAATCTAGAGCGCATATATGCAAGACGTACCTCCTGCTTGCGGGTCAGAGCACCATATACTATAGTTCGAAGCTCCACAATGATAGCTACCCACACCAATCTAGCTTAGTGGTTGGCAAACATCATTTTATGTCCAATAGTGATTTAGACAAACTAGCATGGTGGCTACCGGTACCTTATAATTGTCTGGTACAAAAATGAAAAACAATGCTTTTCACGACTTAACAATAGTATTTACAGGTAATTTCTCCAGGTAGCAATGGTAAAAATTAAAAAAAATTAAATTTAGATAAATAGTAATGATATATATATTATGTTTTGTTTAAAGGAAATGTAAAACTATTAAATCTTAATTAGAAGAAATATGTTTTAAATTTGTCTAAAGCAAACAACCGTCTGATGAGGACCATGGATTTTAAAGATTTTATATCACAATGTAATGGACCTCTGATATTTAACAACAACTTGAATTGCCCAGCTATTGAATGGACTCCACAAGTGTTAATAGATCTTCTCAACAACAAAATGCTCAAATGTAAAATTGGTCCAAAAATTGCAGAAGGTAAAAATGAAACACCTAACTTGAGGTTTATACATTATGTCATTTTGTCCTGACCAGTTAGTTTGTTCATGAATTCAGTGAATCATAAATATTGATATTACTTTTTCCATTTGAAAATGTTGAAAAAGCAGCAGTATACTATGATTAAAAGAATCATAACTTCTAAATAAAGTATTGATTACCCCAAGCGATGAATTGTCTTGTTATTGGTCTTTTCTGGATGTTCCCATTGGTAAAGTAAAATGTTCCTCTTTGGGGGTTTAGGGGGTCAATGGTCTGACTCATGCACTGTAGATCATAAGGTCTGTTACTGAGTCAAGTAATGTATGTGACAAGGACTAGTTCGTCTGCCAAACCTCGTTGGTTTTCTTATTGTTCCCCGGCTGCTGCTCACTGCCAAAGATCCCAACGTGCAAGCAAATTATTGAAAAAATATTGTACCGTATGTTAATCCTGAAATGACCATGTTTGTGTTGGGTGGACGTTAAACCCCCATTTCTGGGTCTCCCAAAATGTTCCTCATCCTTTTCATATATGGAATTAGTGTATCTTATTTGTTATGAATTTATTTTACAGATACAGTGTTTGAAACTGATTGTTTATATTTAAATGTAACATTAAGAGATTTTATTGACTGGTGTGAAGGAAATGTTAAAGAATCTAACCCTTTAGCAGAAATTGACAAGAAAAAGTTCTTTTGTTATGTAGATTATAAATATATGCCTGATTTATTTGAAGACAGTCCTGATTTATTGAAGGTATTTTACATAATATAATAATCGATGATCAAAGCATATCATATCCAAAATGTAAATTATTTAATGAAAACTTTACGAAATTATGGTAAAATTAACAAAAATACACTCCTCAGTGATTAGTAAGAGCATTTTTTTTCCAAATTGCAATTCTCCATAATTTTGCCATTTTGTTTATACAGCTCAGTAGTGAGTAATCCAGGAATTGAATACAAATAAGTCATGTTTCCTGCATTTTGACACCTGGACAATTAAGAATTACAGTGAGGAATATTGTGCATTTTTAAACACCCACAATTTGTTCGTGGAAACTTTACAAGCCTTTTGTTTTATTATTTGATTTTCATAAAACTTGAAATATCAGTCTATCTCCCAAAGATGTTGGTTCTTTTTTCAGAATTAGTATGTATCATACTGTAATTTCATGGATTATGGCCCCCTCTTTGTGCGAAAATCACTTTTTATACGCCCACATTTTCATGTGGACGTATTATGTCGTCGCCCCTGTCCGTCCGGACGTCCGTCCGTCCGTCCGTCCGGACGTCCGTCCGTCCGTCCGGACGTCCGTCCGTCCACAATTTGTTTGTGGACTCTCTACAGGTCACAATTCTTATCCGATTTTGACGAAACTTGAAATATAGGTTTATCCCCAAAAGATCTCGGCTGCTTTCGATATTGGCATGTATCGGATCAAAACTTCATGGATTATGGCCCCTGATTGTACGAAAAATCACGTTTTTAGCTTGTGGACCCTATAGAGGTCACAATTTTGAACCAATTTTGATGAAACTTGACATGCATGTTTGTAACCCAAAGATCTTGGTTCCTTTCGATATTTGCGGCTATCGGAATGTAATTTCCTGAATTATGGCCCCTGATTGTCCGAAAAATCACCCTTTTTAGCTTGTGGTCCCTCTGGAGGTCACAATTATTATTCGATTTAAAAAACCGTTTGATTATATCACCGTTACACCCTAAGGAAGGTTGAGTTCGAATTTCGGGAAAATCGGACGAAAATTGCCATACAAAATGGCCGCCGTTTGTACGCGATTACTGTTAAAAAATGGTATATCAAGGTTGTGGACCCTGTGGAGGTCACAATTTTGATTCGATTTTGATGAAACTTGAAATTCATGGTTATAACCCAAAGATCTTGCTTCCTTTCGATATTTGCGCATATCGGATCGTAACTTCCTGAATTATGGCCCCTGATTATACGCAAAATCGCCTTTTTTTTTAGCTTGGAGGTCACAATTATTATCCGATTTAAAAAAACGTTTGATTATATTACCGTTACACCCTAAGGAAGGTTGAGTTCGAATTTCGGGAAAATCAGACCAAAATTGCCATACAAAATGGCCGCCGTTTGTACGCGAATACTGTTAAAAAATGGTATATCAAGGTTGTGGACCCTGTAAAGGTCACAATTTTAATTCGATTTTGATGAAACTTGAAATTCATGGTTATAACCCAAAGATCTTGGTTCTTTTCGATATTTGCGCATATCGGATCGTAACTTCCTGAATTATGGCCCCTGGTTATACGCAAAATCCCCCTTTCTTTAGCTTGTGGTCCCTCTGGAGGTCACAATTATTATCCAATTTAAAAAAACGTTTGATTATATCACCGTTACACTGTAAGGAAGATTGAGTTTGAATTTCGGGAAAATCGGACCAAAATTGACAGACAAAATGGCCGCCGTTTGTACGCGAATACTGTTAAAAATATGGTATATCATGGTTGTGGACTCTCTACAGGTCACAATTCTTATCCGATTTTGATGAAAAGTCACATTTCTAGGTTGTGTACCGTCACACCATAATCATTGTCGGTTTCGAATTTCATTAATATCAGACTGGAACTGACCAACTAAATGGCTGCTCCCAATACAGTATGAAATACAGGACTTAAAGATGTAGGAAAAATCACTTTCGGTATTGCTTGTTCTCTGTCCATCTCTCGAAAATGTGGGCGTATCCTGCCTGGCAGTGCCAGCCTATCTTTTTTAGCTTGTGGACACTCTAGAGGTCACAATTTTTATTGGATTTAAACAAAAATGTTTGAATATATCACCATTTCACCCTAATGTTGATTTTGAATTTTGTAAAAATCGACTGAAAATGCCTGACAAAATGGCAAATAATGTAAAAGTGGACCCTCTAAAAGTGACAATTTTGATGAAAATTAAAATTCTATGTTTATATCCAAAAAATCTGGTTCCTTTTGATATTCGTGTGTAACAGACCCTTGCTTCCTGGAATATGGCCCCGGATTGTACAAGAAGTCACATTTTTTTTTTTAGCTTCTCCTGTTCTCTATCCATCTCTTGCAAAATGTGCAAATTGGTTGAACAATTTATAACTGTATATTTGTTTTGTGTATGTAGTCAGTAAGCTGGGAAAGTTTTGGTTTATGTACTCGTAATGGTAAAGACAGTACTATTTGGATTGGTTCAGAAGGAGCGTTTACACCATGTCACTATGATACATATGGTTTTAACTTGGTGGCACAGATATATGGCAGGTTTGTTTTATATTTATTGCAATACCAGTATTTTGGAAATGAATATATTAGGAAACATGTCAAAATATAAATTTAGCATTACATGTACTTTCTCAAATTTTGAGTGAAAACTTTTGACTATTCCAATAAAAAGTTTTTTTTTTGCTTGCGGACTGTGAAAAGCATAGTGCTATGATTTGATTAAAAGCAATAATTTTTACGTCCACATTCATGATATGGATGTATTATGTTGTCCCTGTGTGTCACCTACAGGCTGCAATTCTTAACAGATTGTCTTGAAACTTTGCAAACTTATTCCTTATACCCAATGGATGATGCTTGTAGTTTTTGGTGCATGCCCAACTCCCACCTTTAGAATAAAGTTTTGATTTTAAACATGACTTATTTGTATTCAATTCCTGGATTACTCACTACTGAGCTGTATAAACAAAATGGCAAAATTATGGATAATTGCAATTTGGAAAAAAATGCTCTTACTAATCACTGAGGAGTGTATTTTTGTTAATTTTACCATAATTTCGTAAAGTTTTCATTAAATAATTTACATTTTGGATATGATATGCTTTGATCATCAATTATTATATTATGTAAAATACCTTCAATAAATCAGGACTGTCTTCAAATAAATCAGGCATATATTTATAATCTACATAACAAAAGAACTTTTTCTTGTCAATTTCTGCTAAAGGGTTAGATTCTTTAACATTTCCTTCACACCAGTCAATAAAATCTCTTAATGTTACATTTAAATATAAACAATCAGTTTCAAACACTGTATCTGTAAAATAAATTCATGTAAACTATAGACAAATAGATATATGATAAATGTATGTAAATTGTGTTAGAGCATTTATTTATGTTAATATATTGAAAAGGAAACTTTATGTTTTCAGGAAACGCTGGTATTTATTTCCACCATCAGCCACAGAATATATGTATGCGACTAGAATACCATATGAAGAATCAAGTGTATTTAGTGATATAAATATTAAACAACCAGATATACTATATTATACAGAGTTTCAGGTGAACTTTTTATTTGTTACTCTATACAAATATAAATAGTTAAGTGACCGTTTCATTGGCTAATCCCTAATCATCTCAACCAGAATGCCAGTAAAATAACAACTCTTCCATATACTCTTGTAGAAAAGACATGTAAAATGAATTTTGAACTATAAAAAAGAAACAAAATAGGATCTATGTTTTAATTAGATTGAGATGTGGCAAAACGGTTATAGAGTAGGATTTTTGACCAAAATGTTTGTGCTTTGAGTTTGTGTGTCTTTGAATAAAACACTTCATTCCAGTATACTTAGCTGTAATTTAAATGGGCACCGTTAGGTGGTAAATGTTATTTCATAAAAAACTGTTGTTCTCTTTTGGATTAAAAAATATGTCGATAAAGCACATTCACATTATATAAAATATAATCGCGTGATAAACACGTTTATATACATTCCATTCGTATAGTGGTGAATGTCTGAGTGATAGTTGTCAAGTCACTCATACTGCTCAATAATGGATTTGAATTGTCACATTATGGCTTTTGATTTAATCATATGATTTTGATGAGAAGGACAGGAATATCTGTGGTTTATTTCAGAAAAGCCGACCATATATTGTTACTTTAGAGCCAGGTCAAGTATTATATGTTCCAAAACATTGGTGGCATTATGTGGAATGTCTAGATACATCAGTTAGTATTAATACATGGGTAGAAATGGTAAGTTATCACTTCTCATGGAATAAATACCTGTTGTAGCGTACCCATTATGACTTCTTATTTATTATTGTAAATTTTGAAATTGACAAACCACTGATCTACAGATTATCTACATGTATACTGTACATCACATTAGTTTACTGTAATTTGGATTAATCATTTTATTACTTGTGAACACTTGATACCACTTGTTGTTTGGTTTATATGTGTTTGAGGTTCCCTGTGGCAGTTCACGTTTATGTAACTGACAGTTTTATGGGTATTCTCACTGATATTTGGTGTATACAGGGGATTAATCTGCCTTGGCAAAACTTCTCAATCTCTTTGGAAACAAAGTAACCACAGTAAAGAACAGTAATTGTATGTAATGTTAGTCTCAGAATGGTGTAGTTCTAGTGTTAAAAGTCTTTTGACGCTATTCCTTTTCTAATGGTGCCAGTCTGAAAATTTTAATTGTGAAAGCAGCAGCCTCGGAAACTTCCCATTCCAGTTGCTTATATAACCAAAGTAATTAAATGACCAAAGTAAAGAGTTGAAAAGAAGTTACACACTCATTTTCATATGATTTGATTTATTTGTTAGACAGTATTAGTCTGTATTCAATCTTAGTTTAAAATGAAGAAAGCTCTTTATAGAATCTGTTTTTAAAAAACCTTCGACTGTCTACATTAAGACTTGCATGTTTGAGACTTGCATGTTAGAGATGAGCAAATCTGTCTACATTAAAGACTTGCATGTTTGAGACTTATAATGTTTTTATCCTCGTCTTTTGAAGAACGCAAATCTGTCTGTCCTACTGTCTGTTAGTTGGTTCATCTGTCTGTCTGTCCGTCACACTTTTTGGGACACAATTAATCTCATTCTAATTGAGCTAAAATGTTCAAACTTTGTGTAGGTGAATGCTTTAATGAAGTTTGAAAACCATTTTCAGCTTAGTCCAAGCAAAGATAAGCAATTTGATTGTTTGATTTGGGACATGATAACTTTAAATCTAACTAATTAAGAGAGAGTGATGAAACTTGGTGTATAGTTTCATTATATCAATACCGGTATATAAATTGATAATTAACATTTTCTGCTCCTGGGTAAGCAGTGGGATAAGAAATTAATTGGTCAAAATTTTGGAGCTCGATAACTTTGAATTAAATTGAGTAAGTTGCTAATAAACATTTTCTTCTCCTGGGTAAGCAGAGTGATAAGAAATCAATTGGTCAAAACTTGTAACACTATAGACTTAGTGTTCTGTTTAATATAGAATTCTTTACCTACATGATGTATGACGAAAACTAGGGTGATGAAGTAGCTTGCATTATTCTACTACTATCTTAGACTAACCCGCAGATAGATATGTCAGTATCCATTTCTGGAAAGTAGGGTACTATCGACCAGTCCTCACGTGTACAGATTAGTACAATTAACTAGAATAGTGCAGGCGCGGATCCAGGATTTTTTGCAGGGGGGGGTCTAGGTTTGATAATTGCTTAACTAATTGCGCTCAACCGATTAAAGGGGGGTAATTTTGTAAATTAGATTCAATTTGGTGCATTCTGACGTATTTCCGGAAGGTAAATTCCAAAATTACAGGTCTAAAAATCGCCAATAAAATCGCATAAAAAATTTTCAAGCCTGAGCAGGGGGGTGGGGTCGGACTCCCTGGACCCCCCCCCCCTCTGGATCCGCGCCTGTAGTGTTGACGTAAAACGGTGCCTTTACGAAACACTTACCCATACTAAGTGACGCATTAGACTTTCTATATAGGAGAGAGTTTGTTTGATTTACGCTCAGACAACATTCGAGAGAGCCAAGGGGAAGTTCACCCCGGGAGCTGGCCTGGCTTACTGGCCGGACGCAGCCGTCATGATGAAACTGTAGACAAGACATTACAGAAGTTCTGAGGGAGACTGCTGGGCGAAATAACGTTATATACCGAAAGAACAATAGTTGTATCTGCGCTGTAGAATATATTATTGTAACATATAAAGAATATCTCAAGAGTACAGAAAAGAGTTGAATTCTTATTGATCACAACGTCAAGTCCTACCTAGACAAACGACAGTGTGACACCGAAGATTTGGCCGTACGGACACACAGCTTAGAACGCGTCTCTAGAGTGTCACAGTCATCGATTTGGTACCGCGACACAGGATAGTGTCACAGTCCCACAACGTGAAGTCCGAAGAAAAGCCCTATATAGACGTCATTGTCCTATCTGTGACACCGTAGTGTCACAGACTGCTATTTGGAGTCCGTGACCAGGATAGTCACGACATTATCCTACCCGTAGTGTCACAAACTTTGGAGCTTGATAACTTTGAATTTAATTGAGTAAGAACTGTTACACTTTGTTTCATTACATAATCACCTTTACTAAGTTTGATATTGAGCATATTCTAATTAGGCTTTAAGTAGAGACTTCAATCTGATTGATTGAATACAATAACTCTTCTAATTGAGGTAGATTGTTCAGGTGCTTTGTTTAGGTGCATTTTCTACTATAAGCCTAACGAGAGTTAAGCAATTTGATTGGTTGAGATTTTTGAAACTTGATAGCTTTGGTTCTAATTGAGTGAGAGTGATGAAACTCAGAGTATAACTTCATTAGGCTATATCCATACCTTGACTAAGTTTTATGACGACAATTTTCTGCTAAGGCTAAGTAGCGACAAGCAATTTGATTGGTCAACACTTTGGAACATAACAACTCTGCTTCCCACATAACAACATGATGTTAATTTTACGCAAAGTTTACGTAAAAATGGTCAGTCACTTTACCATCATTTTGCTCATTTTTTTAATGAAAAGTTTACGTCTGGAGATGACGTTAATCTAACGTAATCTTAAAGTCAATATGTGGGCGTATATTGTCGTCGCCCCTGTCCGTCCGTCCGTCTGTCTGTCCGTCCACAATTGTTTGTGAACAGTCTACAGGTCACAATTTTTATCCGATTTCAATGAAACTTGAAATATAGGTTTATCACCATGAGATCTCGGTTCCTTTCGATATTGGCATGTATCGGACTGTAACTTCATGGATTATGCCCCCTGATTGTACGAAAAATCACGTTTTTAGCTTGTGAACACTGTAGAGGTCACAATATTGAACCGATTTTGATGAAACTTGAAATGCATGTTTATAACTCAAAGATCTTGGTTCCTTTCGATATTTGCGCATATCGGATCATAACTTCCTGAATTATGGCCCCTGATTGTACGAAAAATCGCCTTTTTTAGCTTGTGGTACTTCTTGAGGCCAAAATTATTATCCGATTTGAAAAACCGTCTGATTATATAACCGTTACACCGTAAAGAAGGTCGTGTTCGAATTTCGTGAAAATCGGACCAAAATTGACGGACAAAATGGCCGCCGTTTGTACGCGAAAAGTGTAAAAATATGGTATGTCAAGGTTGTGAACACTGTAGAGGTCACAATATTGAACCGATTTTGATGAAACTTGAAATGCATGTTAATAACCCAAAGATCTTGGTTCCTTTTGATATTTGCGCATATTGGATCATAACTTCCTGAATTATGGCCCCTGATTGTACGAAAAATCGCCTTTTTTTTAGCTTGTGGTACTTCTTGAGGCCAAAATTATTATCCGATTTGAAAAACCGTCTGATTGTATCACCGCTATACCGTAAAGAAGATTGTGTTCGAATTTCGTGAAAATCGGACCAAAATTGACGGACAAAATGGCCGCCGTTTGTACGCGAAAAGCGTAAAAATATGGTATGTCAAGGTTGTGAATACTGTAGAGGTCACAATATTGAACCGATTTTGATGAAACTTGAAATGCATGTTTATAACCCAAAGATCTTGGTTCCTTTCGATATTTGCGCACATCGGATCATAACTTCCTGAATTATGGCCCCTGATTGTACGAAAAATTGCCCTTTTTTAGCTTGTGGTCCTTCTTGAGGCCAAAATTATTATCCGATTTGACAAACTGTCTGATTATATCACCGTTACACCGTAAAGAAGATTGTGTTCGAATTTCGTGAAAATCGGACCAAAATTGACGGACTAAATGGCCGCCGTTTGTACGCGAAAAGCGCAAGAATATGGTATGTCAAGGTTGTGAATACTGTAGAGGTCACAATATTGAACCGATTTTGATGAAACTTGAAATGCATGTTTATAACCCAAAGATCTTGGTTCCTTTCGATATTTGCGCACATCGGATCATAACTTCCTGAATTATGGCCCCTGATTGTACGAAAAATCGCCTTTTTTAGCCTGTTGTCCTTCTTGAGGCCAAAATTATTATCCGATTTGAAAAACTGTCTGATTATATCACCGTTACACCGTTAAGAAGGTTGTCTTTGAATTTCGGATCATAACTTCCTGAATTATGGCCCCTGATTGTACGAAAAATCGCCTTTTTTAGCTTGTGGTACTTCTTTAGGCCAAAATTATTATCCGATTTGAAAAACCGTCTGATTATATCACCGTTGCACCGTAAAGAAGGTTGTGTTCGAATTTCGTGAAAATCGGACCAAAATTGACGGACAAAATGGCCGCCGTTTGTACGCGAAAAGTGTAAAAATATGGTATGTCAAGGTTGTGAACACTGTAGGGGTCACAATTTTGAACCGAATTTGATGAAACTTGAAATGCATGTCTATAATTCAAAGATCTTGGTTCCTTTCGATATTTGCGCATATCGGATCGTAACATCCTGAATTATGGCCCCTGATTGTACGAAAAATCACGCATTTAGCTTGTGTATATTATAGAGGTCACAACTTTGAACCGATTTTGATGAAACTTGACATTTATGTTTATAGCTCAAAGATCTTAGTTCTTTTGATATTTGCGCCCATCGGATCTTAACTTCCTGAATTATGGCCCCTGTTTGTCCGAAAAATCACCCTTTTAAGATTGTGGTCATTCTGAAGGTCAAAATTATTATCCGATTTAAAAAAAAACGTTTGATGATATCACCGTTGCTTGGTAATGAAGGTTGAGTTCGAATTTCTTGAAAATCAGACTAAAATTGACAAACAAAATGGCCGTCGTTTGTAAAGATATGTTATATCAAGGTTATGGACCCTATAGAGGTCACAATTTTAATTCGATTTTGATAAAACTTAAAATACATGTTTATAACCTAAAGGTCTTGGTTACATATTTGCGCATATCGGATTGTAACTTCCTGAATTATGACCCCTGATTGTCCGAAAAATCGCCTTTTATTGTTTGTGGTCCCCCTGGAGGTCGCAATTATTATCCAATTTAAAAAAACCCATTCGATTATATCACTGTTGCGCCGCTGCTTGTACGCGAATAGTGTAACAATATTGTATATCAAGTGGAGATGTAGAGGTCACAATTTTAATTTTATTTTGATGAAACTTGAAACAGAGTTTAAGGTCTTGAGACCAACAAATATATTGATTTTCAATGAATTTTTGATAATTGTACAGCTAAATCCATAATATTAAATGTTTCGTATACTAGACATTAACATGGGCCAGAACTTTATAAAAAAACCAAACAAATTCTAATGATTTTTGATAATTACTTAATATGCGACAACTCTTGTTGACTGCCCGGACGATTTAGCTGCTGGTGGGCGTATGTTTCGTTGCCTGGCAACTATTTTTACTTTATATTTACGCCATTTTTACGTTATTTCTGACGTAAATATAACGTAAAAATGTCGTAAATAACGCAATCTAACGTAAAGTTAACATCATTTTCTGACGTAAATCTAACGTAAATTTTGCGTAAACTTTAGGTTATATTTATGTCAGAAAATTACGTAAATATGATGTAAAAATGACGTAATCTTTACGTTAGATTATCATCATTTCCTGACGATAAATTGTCGTTAAAAGGATGAGCAAAATGATTGACATCTAACCGACCATTTTAACGTAAATCTAACATTAAAGTGCACATATAATGGACCTGAAAATTTTTCAATTTGGGTAGTCCATGGTTACTTTATAAACTTTACCGCAAGTTCACACTAATTTGACTGAAATGATTCAGCTATCTTCACTCAAAGTCGTAAAAACAGACATCCCGTAAAAACGACTTTGCCAATTATCAAAAACATTCTTAATCCCCTCAGACGCCAGTGACGTCACAGTGACCGAATGCTTATTCTGAATGTTTATTCCTTAATTACCAATATACAGCCGAAGTGTGTATTCATTAACGCCTGACTGATTCCTTAATCACCCTAATTAAATGAAACAGTTGACTACGAAATAATTTGTTTTGTAATTTAGATGTTTTATAATGTTTCGCCTTCCCTGCTCACGACAGCAATTTTAATAAGGTGACTTTTTATAGAGTCCCTCTACCATCGTGCGCAGTCCAAAAGACTAGAGATACATTTTCGTCAGAAGAGTATCATGGTTCTAATTCCTCCAGAGCGCGACTCGGCCGCGAAACCAAGCATCGAAACGGCCGCCCTGATCGTCTCTTTCCCCGCTTCTCTCTCCACCTCCGTGCCGGGCACTCGGTCTGCCCAGGGAATTCCCACCGAGACTTGGTCGCGAGGTCACGCATCGGCCATCTCGAGGAACGGCAGTCCAGCTCGTTGGCCCGAGGAATTCCCACCGAGACTCGGCCGCGAGGCCAATCATCAGTCGTCTCGAGGAACGGCAGCCCAGCTCGTCCCTTTCCCCGCTTCTCTCTCCTACTCAGAGACGGACATTCGGTCGGCCCAAAGAATTCCATGGCCCGGGACGGGCAGGCACTGAAATTCCTCGAGAGCGCTACTCGGCCGTGAAGCTATATATATATTCAGTCGGCGTGTGTATTCATTAACGCCTGACTGATTCCTTAATCCCCATAATGAAATAATACAATTGACTACGGAATAATTTGTTTGTAATTCATTTTAATTTAAGATCCAATTTAGAATTTGTTTCATAATGCACGGCCGTTCTCTTCTCTCTATCGTGCATGGAACCGTACATGGTGATAAGATTCCCAGCATTGATTGGCTGAGAAATGAGTGCGATCTATTGTTATGCATATAGTCATCGGAAAATGACATATTCGCTGTGAATTTCGAATGGAGTTACCATAAAAGTTGTTCTTTGTGTACAGAAATGCTTATTATTGTTATATATAGTTAATAATGAATATATCGACGAATGACTGGCGCCATTTGTATTTTTGTACTTACAGATAAAAGGTTGGGATATCATGTATTACTGGGTTATCCAAATTACGCTAATTGCATATGTCGTCTTCTTTGTCACGCGGCCTATTAAAACAAAGGACGCTGAATGGATCGAAGGCATGATACGGTATTTAAAAATCACTCTAAAAAAATCCAATCGCAAATGTCTAAACTATAACAATGTAAGACAATAATTTGGTGATTAGGGAAGTCACGTGGTGATTGGACCGTCAATAGACGCTTGTTAACTTATAGTGTGTATGGATAGTGTGATATGGTACCGACAGTGATATATTGTATAGATGATGTGTATAGTATGTGTAGTGCCTGTGACGTCACCAGCCAATCAACCGGATTAAGGTTGTAATTGAAAATTTGAAAACCGTTTTTGGCTCTCAGAATTAATTTTAATCACATTAGTTTTGATAAACAAAGTGATGAAAATATATCAAAGAATTAGAATCGTTAATAAAATCTATCATTTGCATTTGTAAATGTGAAATTTTATCAACCAATAACCAAACCTCCTTTAACCACGGGAAGGGCTGGATGGTCAAGTGGTCTAACGTATGCCCTTTAGATCATAAGGTCTGTCATTGATACTTAGTGGTAGTGCTGGCACGATAAATCGGTGAATCGATGTATCTCGATTCACCATCTCACGATACCTGTATTGAATCGCGGGATGCCGAATCGATTTTTCACGATTCTTTTTTGCTTTTTATCAACTATATTATGAACTTTAAAACCTTTAAATTATATCCTCAACCCTAAACTTTATTTGAAACAATGACACTTCGCAAACGATGTCCAGTAGTCTTGACATGTGTGTTACTATAAATAGCGCACGACCGTAATTACCGTTAGTTTCGTAGGTTAAGATTACAACATTTTAACATCTTTTCGTTTTGTTTCCGAATTTTAAAGTTAGTTATAAGGCTTAGTTAATAAAACATACTTATTTAAATACATAAAATTACATTTTACTCTCGAATTTTATAAATTTAGAACGTAAATATAATAGATAGTAGCTCTTGTAAAAATCAAAATGGCGGTAAACACAGTCGCAATAACAAATCCTCCAGCAAAATATAAATCTAAAGTTTGGGAACATTTTGGGTTTTTAAAGGGTGACACAACGAAAGTTGTTTGAAAAATATGCAAAACTATTCTAAAATATTGTGGTAATACAACCAATCTCATCACACACTTGACAAGACACAAAGGTGTCCATAGTGGCGACTGTCTTCTTGTCTTAAGTTCGTCTGCTAGGATTAGAGTTTACTACTAAATAGTAGGCCTAATCAAGTTTTTTTTATTTCCTGGTTTTAGTGTCTTCATTAAAAACACAATCACATATTTAATTTGCTGTTTTATTGATAAATCTATGACCTAGTTATGAATCGCGATACGTATCGTATCGTGGTACATGAATCGCAATAGGTATCGTATCGTGACTGCAGTCGCAATACCCAGCACTACTTAGTGGCATGGTTTCCATACCAGACGTTAACATGAATTTTCTGGTTCCTCCAACTTCTAAAGTCTCCTGGTGCAAACAAATTATTAAACTAACATTGAATTGCATGTTTGTCCCAAAATAACAGTTTATGTCTATTGGACATTAAACCCCATTTCTCTCTATTTTCACAGGCATGTACATGAATTTTCTCTGCATCCGCCCTAGCACTTGAAAATCATTGTACATGTACTTAACTTTGAATTGTAGGTTATGTCTATTTACCCATACGGGTTTGGGAGGTCGAATGGTTAACACATGCGTGTTGCATCATGTGGTCTATCGTTTTGATAATTTGCACTATATGTTAGGCCCCAAATGACCTTGTGCGAGTCGATTTGATGTTAAACCCCATTTTTCTCTCTATTTACCAATAACCATTCAGAATTATAAATGTAATTGCAACCAAATGTAAAAGAAAAGCAGCAAAATTTACATAATTACAACAAATGAAATGAAATGGGTTTCAACGTCCTGCTCCTAAAGTGGGCTAATGAAGATGGGCATACACCATACAGTGTGCTCGGAGGGAAATTTTGCTAGGGCAGCAGTGCTATGGCCTACTTTTATATTGAATTCCAACTGACAAGGGATCTTTTACATGTACACCAATGTGTACATGCGACCTTGATTTTCCATCCCATCCATACGATTACAACTGTCCTTGTCAAGCCCTCCATCCTACATCACTGACAAGGGGGAACCACGCCGGAAAATCTGAATCAACTTCTGCCCGACCTCCAGACTAACGAGCCTGCGTGTTACCCACTTAGCCACGTCATCCCCGCAAAATTACAACAAAATGCACTACAAGTATCTATACTTTATTTTAAAAGAAAATGTCTAATGTAATAGAATAAGAGTAGACATTTAAATTGAAACAATTTATCCACAGCACTAATTTGGTGACACAGCTTAGGAAACAGCTCTTTAAGAAAAGGGTCTAACAACACCAATATTACATTACAAATCTAAGTTTATCACAGAACTTTGCTATGGTTGATCTATCAGTAACAGGAACACAGATGATTTTCAACTCACTGATAAAACTCAATTTAAGCCAAAGAAGAACTGTGACAGTATATCTGCTCGAAACAAAACTATTCATAAAAGAATTGACTGTCACAAGATCACACAGAAAATAATTTAGGCATGCTGCTCATAAAGTAAAGCTTTTGCCTACATTCTAATGAATTTTGTGCTACCATAGATACATATACTCAGCCAAATTAAAAACTTGACACTGATGAATTTCAACAAATTTTATTTTCAAATGAAATGAGGTTTAATGTCCTACTGTTCTGCTCCTAACCTGGTCTAATTTAGACGGTCCTACGCCATACAGTATGCCACGAGAGAAATTTATCCCGGGCAGCGGCGTTACAGCATTCTCTTATACCAAATTCCAAGAAGCCTTTAATTTCATAAAATTTTAAAGAAGCATATAAAGATGAAAAGCCTGAAAAACACGTGCAAACACAAACTCGTGAGGTCAATCGATGCAAGCTTGCTTTAACTGAACACGCACACGTAACTTGAACTGGAAAAACAAATTAAAATTGTTATTTTCATCTTTGTTAGAAAATGCCACGCCTTTCAAATGTAGAACGTCTACGTGCTATAGGTAGGCTCTATGCTGGTCAGTCTGTGGTCACTGTTGCAAGTGCCTTTAATTGTTCACGCCAGTAAATAATTAATCTTAGAATGAGAGTGCTTCAAACTGGAACTATTGCCGACCACCCAAGGGCGGGAGCGCCACGTGTGACGTCACTCCAGGAAGATCAAGCAATACGATTATTTACGTCATCTTAGAAACAGATTTGTCACTGCAACCTCCACAAGTAGAGAGATGTTTGGTGGAAGGGTAACTGCACAAACTGTTCGAAATCGCTTGCAGGCTGCTGGTCTTCGAGCTCGGAGGCCCTATAATGGACCAATATTGACACCCCTTCATCGCCGTAACCGACTTGTGTGGGCCACAAGACAAGCAAGATTTACTCAAAGACAGTGGAATTCGGTTGTCTTTAGTGACGAATCTCGATTCCCTTTGAAATTTGCCGATGGCAGGGTCCGAGTGTACCGCAGATGAGGTGAACGTTACGCTCAAGTATGCGTCGGAGAAGTTGACCGATTTGGTGGCGGCAGCGTTATGGTTTGGGGTTCTTTTTGTGCACATGGACGTTCTCCTCTTGTTGTTGTCCAAGGGAATTTAAATGCTGTCCAGTACAGGGATCAGATTTTGCAACCTGTTCTTCTTCCGTTTATGCAGAGACATGGGCCTGGACTAACGTTTCAACAAGACAATGCTCGACCCCATACGGCAATTGCTACCCAGAATTTTTTAAGAAATGCCGGTGTCCAAGTCCTGGATGAAAAAAGAGACTAAGGTCCTGTGTTCACATTGATCTGCACGTAAAAGACCCCTTGGCAGTTGGAATTTGGTATAAGAGAATGCTGTAACGCCGCTGCCCGGGATAAATTTCCCTCGTGGCATACTGTATGGCGTATGACCGTCTAAATTAGACCAGGTTAGGAGCAGACCAGTAGGACATTAAACCTCATTTCATTTGAAAACAAAAGAAAAAATATACTCTGCGAGGGCTGGGAAGGGAATTGCTTAAGCTTTTATGTACATGTATGTAAAGGCAAAGCTTGTGAATGTTCTATAAATATATGGTTGAAGATGCGTTATGTAAGTTTTAGATAAAGAGCTGACAGTTCTCAATACAATAGTTAACCAGCGGCTGCCAAGCAAGATATGCCCACATTCAGTCCTTTACGTTTAAGGTGAGCTTTTGCTCCTACTCCTCTCGATGCACGCTGGCTTTCGATGTCATAAAACTGAAACACCCCTATAAATGTTTAGAAAATGCTTCTGGTTATTCCAGAGCTAGAATTTCACCCGAATCTCTGAAAGACAGCTTATGCGTAAATATTTTCTTAAAAAAAAATAAGCCCACTAATTAGCTAAATCACTGTCCTTATAGAGATTCATAAACTACCATACTTTTAGTTTTTGTTTATTTTTAAAACTGCATGTGTTTGATTATAGTGACCTCCACGCAATGAGTGTTTGCATGGTAAAACTAGGGCTGCCATTATTATTCACCAAACATATTGGATGCTAATGTAAGGCCCGTTTTAATTGAATAGAAGTCTAAAATCAGCCAACACAATACGATGTTACATGTACTTGGCAACCTAATATGTTGCCAGAAGTTGATGGAGAATATCTGCGGGAATGATAAAATGACACGTCTAGTAAAAACATTACGTTGTTTAAAATGTTTTCATGTACTGCTTTGCCCATTGCGTTGATTATCGCTATCAATACATCTGGAGATGGTAAGAACTGTCAAGTATGCGACATTTTTAAATTGGAATAACTCGAGAAGAAGTAGCAATTTTGGAACAAAAATCAAACGCATTTTATATCTGAGGCGCTGGAGTCGCCAGCCTCCTCGCGAAAAAAAATCAAGTAAAACCGGAGAAAAATGCTAAAACCGATGAGAAAACCTATGCCGCCATTTTGATAGTCTCTTATCATCCAAACAAATATTCTACGAATATTAGTCTGGATGGGTCCTCAAAATTTGACAGAAAGTCGGTCATTGTTTGGATTATCCAGTCTTTTAAGTTACCACGTACTAAATCTATCAAAACATCTCGCTTGTCAACAATGACACTCTCTAAAACTTTGTTTTAAAGGTTTTAATTGAAATGGTAATTTTCTCTCGTCACGAATCAAACGTATGGCTTCTCACAATCTCCTTAATCGCGATTCATGCTGTTGTATCGTCTCTATAATTGTTTCTAATAATAGATGTGCCAGGTGAATTGTGGGATATATTTTATCCTCGCTTTATAGAATCTATCAAAATCGGCCCGGCTTCATAATATCTATCACTTACCGAGGCTTTAGCCAAAAGGTTCCATTGCTCATGCGTAACCGGGAGTTTGGTTTTTTATGTGGTAGATTATCCAGTAATTTTCGTCAATAATTGAGAACCGGCCCAGACCCTCCGTGCGTTGAAGACTAGGGGGTTCTGGGTGACCGAGACTACCATTTTGAAGGGTAATTTTGAATTCCCAGAATTCCGTAGTTTCTCGTTAGACGCGAACACACAAAAGATAAATATATCTAAAAAATTATTAAAGCGATGTAGGTAAAAACAACAATAAACGTAACCTAGTAAAAATAAAAAATCGATTTAAAAACCATCAATTGTGTTAAAATCGTGACCTTGATCTTGCCCGGCAGGATGTACCTTATAGTTATAACAAAAATGGCGGCCATATCATATTTTCATATTTTATATGAGGTTACGTAACTACGTAATATTGTTAAACGAATATAATCATATCTGGGAATTTTAATTTTCAGAGAGCGGTTTTTATCGCAACTTAAGAAAACTGAAACTTGTCTTAGCCAATCCACACGTTTACAAGTTTGCCCATACCTTCAATAGTTTTATACACATTTTTATATGCTTTTACAACTTATATATTTAAGTGTTGAGCTTTTAAATTCGAAATAATAAAACAGCAACAGTCGAATCATGACCTATTTATATACATGTATTTATAGACAGGGGTGATTTTGATTGACAGTACTGAGTAATAACCCACTGATTTAAGCAATATTTGGTTAGATAGTTTCATGTTAAGAGCTGAATTACCAAAAATGTTAGGATTTATAAACAAGCCAAAATGTTATTTTAATGTATCTCCTTTTTATACGTCCACATTGAAATGTGGTCGTATATTGTCGTCACCCCATCCGTCCGTCGGTCCGTCCGTCCGTCTGGCGTCCACAATTTTTCAGCGATTTCCGATAATAACTACAAGAGTTATGACCCCTGATCACTTCAAAAAATCTCGTGGACGCTCTAGAGGCCAAAGTTAATATCCGATTGACTTTAAATTTATACACAGTGTTTAAAGCTGAACTCCGGTTACAAAAATACCGAAATAATGTAATAAAAAAAAAGTTAACGCCTTCAAGCCGCCATACTTGTTTCCAATTTGTGAAATAAGTATGGCGGACATGGAGGCTTATGACCTGGGAAGGTTAGCCGATCTCACTTCCAGTTTGTTTCTTGTCAGCAAGCTATACACATCCGGCTTTATTCTCTTCACACGGTTCACTGATTGCTGTATATTTCCCCAACAGTATACCAAATTATTGAAGATTGCAAAATTTCTGATCAGGTAGGCCTGTAAATAATAATATGAACTGCATCTACTACAATATAGCCTAAGCTTTACTCCAAAACAAAAGATGCAACAAGATGGCTTACCCCAACCTGTTTTTCAACCAAAACAAATCACCTATACAAACTCTTGTCTTCTCCATGTTGAATAGTGTTCATGAAAACGATCAAGGAACATAACTACATGTTTTGAGCCGGCTCTCATTGGGGAGTGTTTGACAGTGCTAAATTTATTGATGTTATGGTTTTTTTTCTCCAATTTACCAAGGTGGAAGAAATTGATATTGTAGTAGACGCAGTTCATATAATTATTTTCAGTCTTACCCGATCAGACAATTTGTAATCTTCAATAATTTGGTATACTGTTGGGAAAAATACAGCAATCAGTGAACCGTGCAGCGAAGAGAATAAAGCCGGATGTGTATAGCTTGCTGACAAGAAACAAACTGGAAGTGAGATCGGCTAACCTTCCCAGGTCATAAGCCTCCATGTCCGCCATACTTATTTCACAAATCGGAAACAAGTATGGCGGCTTAAAGGCGTTATTTTTTTTTATTACATTATTTCGGTATTTTTGTAACCGGAGTTCAGCTTTAAGGTCATGAGGCGAAGAAACCTATTGATTTTCAGCGATTTCAAATAATTACTGACAGAGTTATCTCCCTTGATAACTTCAAAAAATCTTGTGACGCTATAGAGGCCAAACTTATCATCCGATTGACTTCAGATTGATACATAGAGTTTAAGGTGTTGAAACGAACAAGTATTTTGATTTTCAATGAATTTTGATAACTGAACAGCTAAATCCATGATATTAAATGTTTCGTATACTAATTGTTAGGGTGGGGCAAAACTCTATAAAAAGCAAACCAATTCTAATGATTTTTATGATAATTACATAATGAGTTGTTACTCTTAATCAAATTTTAGTCTATTACAAATGTTTCATTACCGAAAAAAGTAAAAATATGCGACAACCCTTGTTGACTGCCCGGATGATTTAGCTGCTGTGGGCGTATGTTTCGTTGTCTGGCAAGCTATCTTTAACTGAGGTAGAATGTTTAAACTTGGTGAACATTTTCCTATAAAAAAAAGTAGAGCTAAGCAATTTCATTGGTTGATGCTTTTGGAGTTTGGACACGATAACTTTGATTCTAACTGATGGAGGTTGAGAGTGATGAAACTAAGTGTATAGTTTCACTACCAGGTACTTCAAAACCTTGACTGATTTCCATCATGAACATTTTCTGCTTAGATTAAGTATAGATAATCAGTTTGATTGTTCGTACTTTACAAAAAAATTTAATGTTCAATCAGTTAATATTGACTTATTTATTTACATGTTCATTTACAGAAAGATGATAATGAAACAAGAATAAAAGAAGCCATTACAAGAGTGCTAATATCAAGTTTAGTTTCAGACTTCCAGGAATGTGTTGATACACAACACTGGATCAATCCCAATGAGGTGCCATTTACTTATTAACATTATATTGTATATGTTAGGCGCAGATTGCCCTCCTGTTATATATTAATTACAGCATCGTACGTGCGAGGTTATCGTCTTCTTTAGGGCTGCATGCCATCCTACACAAAACACAATAAATATTATGTATGCAATATGCAAATAAGGTTGTTTATGCGTGTTGTTAGCAAATAGCTACTCTAAATTTACCCGCGTTAAGACGGCCCTAACCAATGAAAAATTATCGTTGTTTGGTGCACGTTGTAATTTAGTCAGCCATTTTTATAAAGAAAATTCCCTCTTGATGGAATATGAATAATAGAAAGAATAAAACGATGACCAATTGTGAACACATAAATTGTAACCATATGTAGTTACGTCAAACTACAGCAAATATTTTTTTACATTCAGTTACGTGGTCAGCACCGATTATGAGATACTGCTGTCAGAATTTCAAATTAAATCTTATTTTCTATGCACACACGCTAATTATGTTGTGATTTTAAAAAATATTCACTACAAAGCCGATTGGGGGCAGGTCATATATATATATATATATATTTACGTCTGACAGACAATTAACATCTCGAAAAACATCGAGGGGTAATCAGCGCAACGTGGGCAAATATATATACGTCTGACAGACAACCAACATCTCGAAAAACATCGAGGGGTAATCAGCGCAACGTGGGCAATCTGCGCACCAGCTTCATCAGCGCAGATTGTAATCTGCGCGCGCGAGGTGCAATCTGCGTAACACGACAGCGCAGATTGCAATCTGCGCGAGGGGTGAAGATTGCGCCTAACATATTCAACTTGAATTTTGGAACTTAGAAACTGGCAGGCCTATCCATCTGGTGCACTAAATTTATGTTTTATGCTCATAGCATGAGACTACTACTCTTTAGTGCAGGGGTGTCAAACATGAGGCCTGCCATGAATTTAAATGTAGTCCATGGAACAAATTTCAACAATAATTCTTAGAAACTAGCAATGGAAATCATTTATTATTGTTATACGGTTTCAGTAAAACTCTGACTTCTGTACTGTATGTTATAGATATCTTAGTTGTATGTAATACAAGAGAACACAACTATATCTAGGCAATTTGGAAACCAGTTTAAAAAACTGTCAAGGATGTTTGGCTTTGTTTTTAGAATTTTTGTATATCTCCGGTCCACAAATGTAAAATTTAAGTTGCCCCTGAATCAAATTGAGTTTGACACCCCTGCTTTACATACTCCGCGCAGTATTTGGTTTGATTAGAGGTAATCCCACTACTCACTGCTGTACAGAGCGAACATTCTTGTGCTAAATTATGATTGGTCAGTAGCCCTATTAAAAACCAGTAGCTGACAACGTTACAAAAGCTTTACCTTTAAAACAAAGCGCCAATTTGTACCAAACATGTTTACATAACGTTACGTCATGGCTCATGATTTTATTATGCCCAATAAACAAGTGAATAGCTTGTGACATGGAGGCTTATGACCTGGAAAGGTTAGCCGATCTCACTTCCAGTTTGGGGGATTCCACGTCAAGTGTACACAAGGTTCTGACATGACCATCACAGATTTTGATGATTTTTGGTGTGCAAGTTAACCATGACGAAAAAACATGATGTGCAAAATTTTAGCGCTGGGAGCCCCATGGGGCCCCATCAGGGGCATTCCGAAATTTGGGCCTTTTCGGCTGACCTTCAAACTTTGGAGATCCATAACTTCGTCCCTAGTAATACTACTTACATGAAATTGGTATCAAATTGTTCAGAAAACATGGATCTTTCTAAAGATCAGGAGCACAAACTCGACAGAACAAAACCCAGGCAGATGTTGTTGACCTTGACCTTGGAACCCACGCCCCCATAAAGGGGCAGCTTCGATTTGGCCAATTTTTCGTGTGAACATTGCCCCGCCTATGATTAACGAACACACAAAAAATCAAAATGGGATCTCCATGGGAACAGATTTTAGGAGCCGGTCAAGTCAGGTGCTACACAGTTATTCAAGTGCACACGACCTTATCACCACGACATGACGTTGTAACAACAACTCAGCGAACCTGATTTCGGCCGTGGAAAGAGATGCCAACGATGAGCAACACGCGGTGTCCAACTAACATAGTACCTATAGTAGTGACATCGGCCACAGTGTTGTTTATTATAGTGCTTTAAGCTCGTAACGTTGCATTCTCATTACTCACAAATTCGTTTGGGGAAAAATGTGGTTCTATTTTCGAGGTGCGGTAAAAATTTGAGGTCTGTACACTATTAATGGATTGTCCAGTGACAAGATAGGTTGCCAGGCAATGAAAAATACGCCCAACTAAGTCGTCCTGGCGTCAACAAGGGTTGTCGCATATTTTTACTTTTGTCAGTAAGGAGAAAGTTTACAATGCATGAAAATCTTATTACTAGTAATAGCCCATTAAGTAATAGTTAGAATTCGTCCACAAGATATTTCAAAGTGATCAAGGACCATAACTCTGGCAGTAATTATGACCTTAAACAATGTGTATAAATTTAAAGTCAATTGCATAAAAACATTAGCCTCTAGAGCATCCACAAAATATTTCAAAGGGATCGAGGGCCATAATTCTTGCAGTAATTATCGAATATCACTGAAAATCAATAGTCTTCTTCGTCTAAACACTGTGTATAAATTCAAAATCAATCGGATATTAACATTAGCATCTAGAGCATCCACAAGATTTTTCTAGGCCCATTACTCTGGCAGTAATTATCGAATATCGCTGAAAATCAACAGGTTTCTTCGTCTGATGACCTTAAACACTGTGTATACAAAGTCAATCGATTATTATCTTTAACCGCTAGAGCATCCAGAAGTTTTTCTTCAAAGTGATGAAGGCCCATATCTGGCGGTAATTATCAAATATTGCTGAAAATCAATAGGCTTCTTCATCTATTGACCTTAAACACCGTGTATAAATTTAAAGACAATCAGATATTAACTTTGGTCTCTAAAACATCCACAAGATTTTTCAAAGTGATCGAGGGCCATAACTGTGACAATAATTATTGGATATCGCTGAAAATCAATAGGATTCTTCGTCTCATGACCTTAAACACTGTGTATGAATTTAAAGTCAATCGGATATTAACTTTAGCCTCTAGAGTGTCCACAAGAAAGTGTGGACGACGGACGGATAGACAAATGGACGGACTGACAGGGGCAACGGCAATATATGTCCACATTTCAATGTGGGCGTATAAAAAACAGAGAGTACAAGTTATCATAGTGAAATTAGTGATCAGAAGTCAGCTTGCTCAAAACAACCTACAGTGAATTCGAATAAAATCGACGTCTGTTTTAGCGACCAAGATGGACTTCATGTCCATCAAATCTGTTCCCATGGAGATCCCACTTTGATTTTTTGTGTGTTCGTAATATATAGGTGGGGCAATGTTCACACGAAAAATTGGCCAAATCGAATTTGCCCCTTTTTATGGGCGTGGTTTCCAAGGTCAAGGTCAACAATATCTGCCTGGATTTTTTTCTGTCGAGTTTGTGCTCCTGGTCATTAGAAAGATCCATGTTTTCTGAACAATTTGGTACCAATTTCATGTACGTAGGATGACTAGGGGCGAAGTTATGGATTTTCAAAGTTTGAAGGTCAGTCGAAAAGGCCAAAATTTTGGGATGTCCCTAAAGGGGCCCCATGGGGCCCCCAGCGCTAAAATTTTGCACATCATGTTTTTTCGTCATGATTAACTTGCACACCAAAAATCATCAAAATCTGTGATGGTCATGTCAAAATCGCCCAAATTTTGTGTACACTTGACATGGAATGCCCCGTTTGTTTCTTGAGAATAAAGCCGGATGTGTATAGCTGGCCGACAAGAAACAAACTGGAAGTGAGATCAGCTTACCTTTCCGGGTCTTAAGCCTCCATGTCCGCCATACTTATTTCACAAATTGGAAACAAGTATGGCGGCTTGAGTACGTTAACTTTTTTTTATTACATTATTTCTTCGTTTTGTAACGGGCGTACAGCTTTAACATTTCTAGCTGAAGCTAAGCAGAGCTAATAAATATCATTGTTCGATGCTTTTGGACAAGATAATCTTGATTCTATCTGATAGAGAGTGATGAAACTTAGTGTATAGTTTGTTTGCTCAATACTTGCTATCTCTGTTTTTTTTGTAGGAGGTGAAAAATTGTCCGGTTAATATTGGTTATTTACATAAAGCTGTAACAGATCTCAAACTATCCTCAACACATGGTAATCAAGATATGGATAATTTCAAACTTTTCTGTGATAAATTCAAATTTCATCAGGTCATGCCATCTTCAGATAACATGTGTAACATGTCTGAATCTTTGGATTTAAACAGAAAAAGACCAAAGATGTCTTCTGCCTCTAGTGTTGATAATGTTTTAGAAAATGCTTATTCTTCTGAAACAACAAACAATTCTGTGAATATTAAACAGGTTCAGTCATATAGTTTTAAGGATTATTTAGAATTTATAGGTTATTCTCTAGTGAAACTGTCAGGGAATGAGCAGCAAGAAACACAGGCTGATTTTTGTTTAAGAAGTGAAACAGACTTGACTAAACATTTGGTGAAAAGTATCTTAAAACCGGATGTGATTAATATTTTGACAAAATCATTTTTAGATTTTAAATAAAAAATGTTAATAATATAGTGTAATATCAAGGTTGTGGACCCTCGGTTGTTGAATGTATCTTTATAACCCGAAGATCCTGGTTCCTGTCGATATTCGACTATGGTGTCCTATTTGAGTATCTCAAGATGGCCTCTAAAGTGAGGCTTTTCGTCCTGGAATATACTAGTCATTTTAGAGGCCACGTTCATACAGAGCGCGAACCCGAACAAATATTGGTTCGCACGAACGACCGCCTTGATTGCCTCGCGAGCGAATTTTCAGAAGTTCGCACAAACTTTTCCCATGGAAGCAATCATCGGGCATTTCCCATGACATCATTTCCACGAATAGAAACCGCTCGGCCTGATCGTTCCCACATGTGTGCAATATGCAAAGTGTCCTATTTGCAAATGTCTCAAATCCATTGCAATATATAGTCAAATTGCCCCTCTATCATTCGAAAATACTGTTGGTATTTTTCCGGATGAAAATATAGTTTTTCTGCGAGGTTATGGTATCCTCCAAACTCAATTCTTCTCTGTAAAATTTCATGCACTGATATTCCCGTCTTTCTCTTCCTTCGTTGTTTTATTTAAAAATACAGTACCAAGATCTCGTCTGTGTCTGATTTAACCTGAGCCATGATAGCAAATGACAAAATTTATCTCTCACAGCTAGAAAAAGACAAGCCATCACGAAAGTCGTCAGCGTTTTTTCGCGTTCTGGTTCGCGCCCTATTTGAACAGCGAAACTCCTCAAAAGTCGCGTTCGAATTCGGGTTCGCGATGAACGCGTTCGAGTTCGCACTCTGTATAAACAGGGCTTAAGCCGGTCGCCACATCAAATAATACCTAATATCTGCCATAGTATTTAGTCTAGGATGATAATTTATTTGGTGTTTAACCATATGTTCCTGGGGTCAAGGAATGCACTGAAATCGCTCATTATGTTGGGTAGTGATAAGATGACTGTAAAAAACAAAATTCCCTTTAACTCGTTAGCCGAGAATGGGGGTGATTATTTCACCAAAAGAAACTAATGTATATTCTAGAAACATATATTTCTGGATATAGCAGCATGGGAGGGATAGATAACACAACATACATGTATAATATGCCACATGGATCCGTGCTGAAAAGAGACACAAGCTGTTTGTTGAACATTTAAAGGGACAATAACACTCTTGCTGGCTTGGTAGCTCCAGAAAATAAATAATAGTCCTATTCTAAGTACTACTACTACTTAGTGTTTAACGTCTGCTTCCACATAAGTGATATCGCAGACTATTCTAAGTACTAGATCAGTGCTTATCAACCTTTATGATACAAATCCCCACTTGAGAAATATTTTCTCCGCTATTCACCCCTGGCACTATGAAAACATCTAATTACTAAAAGTAAAAAAAAAGTAAAAACTGAAACATGCTAATTGGTATCGTTTCAAAGACATATTTAATGAACAGATGCCATGGATTTACACATTAAATACACTATGGAGATGTGATGACCTTTGTTTAGTGAGCACCTTGTGCTTGGTGTTTTTGAACAATGGTCTTAAACTAAGCGATCGACGATCTATCTTACCTAGCTGCCTATAGTCCATTTCCCATTGAGGTGAGACAAGGTTACCCACTTCCCGGACTATCAAAAGAATAGCGAGATAGGATAAGCCCCGTTATACTCAGCGTCGAAATTAATCAATTATGCTAGTGCCAGTCAGTCATTTAGTTTCCGACCAATGACTACGCGGGTTTGTGGTCGATAACATTCTGACTGAAGGCTCCCGGTCAGGAGTCTCAAAACTCAATTCATGCAAATTCCCCCTATTCACCCATTTGTGTATAATTCACCCCCTATTCCCCCTTTTTTCCAAATTTCACCCCGAGCATTTGGAATTCACACCTGGGGGTGCACATGGACCCCGATTGAGAAGCACTGTACTAGATGTTACCTGTTGTGTAAATTATCCATTACATCCTATTTTACTTGTCCAGAGGGTTTGAAAATCTTTTAAAATCCAAGTCACATTTGAAAAGGTTTAGTTAGGCTTTTTAAATCATTTAGTTGATTTTTCCAATTTTTTAAATTAGATGAAATATGTATCATGAATTAATTGGAATATTGTAAAATAATACAATTTTTTGACCAGAATAAATATTGGGACATATTATTCAGTTACATCAAGAGTGGTATTGGGCCTTTTAAAAAAACTATTTCTACCCGCAAAATACGGTGTTACTTTTTACCGCCGACCACCACCGACTACCACCGACTACCGTCGACCAAATGCTTTTTACCGCCGACTGTCGTGTAATTACCGCCGACCAAATACTTTTTACCGCATTGCTTGTAATGACTTTCGACCGTAATATAATTACTACGACCAAATGCTTAATGATTCCTTGTTACCGACGACTGTTTTACGGGGTTTTTTTGTTTTTTTTTTATATATAAAAGAATACAAGAATGTTATTTTTTATTTGAGGTGTAATCACGTACAATTGTAGAAAACACTTATATATATATTTTAAAGAATATTAGTGCAAACACTTCTACACCTTTTGATTTGATGGGGGGTTTTGGCTGGTAATCTTGATTTCTTTACTACACAAAATTTTTTGTTTGTTGAACAAATAATTTCTTCTTCGTCGCGCTTCCTTTTCGAGTCTTCAAGAAAATTTGCAAAACATTTTTCTTTTTGCTTTTCGCTGTATATCAAGGCCAATTTTGTTCAGAAACAGAATATGTTTTATTTCGACCACAAAGTTCATAATCTCCAGAAAAATACAGGGTAACACCTACTTGAATTCACGCCTTAATCAAGAACGTATAGAGATGTCCATGTATATTGCACATTGTCATTGATCTGTATAGGATATTAACCTACCCGAGGTTGATATGATAGAGAACACGCGGGCGAAGCCCAAGGGTTCTCTATCATATCAATCCGAGGGAGAGTAGGTTTATATCTGACATATACAACGTTCACCCTTAAATTTAATGGACTCTTCTAAAAAAGGCAACAGTGATTGGATAATTGCTCGGTAGTTTCCGCCAAATAGCGAGAATTACCGATGTATTATTGCGCGTGTGTTTGTTTACATGGCGCCATTTTGGGAAATTGAATTGAAAGCATGCAAGAACAAAATGGATAATTAAACGAAGTCAGACGAATAATCAATCCTTTTTAGTCATCATATTGACGATGGAATAGATGTGGATGCAAATATGATGAGGATCAATCCAAAGCCTGGAGAAAATTTGGATCAAAAGGCAATCTTTTCCGATATTTCTGACAATGAACCGTGATTGAAATTTAGGTATGTTCAGAGAAGGATTTGACCGACTGGTTTAAGTGGACTGTATCCAAAAATACTTTACAAAGGAACTTTTGAGCGATAAATACTTTCAAATCTTGCAGTGTGTGGAGAAATAATGTGGGCGGAAAGAAAATTCTGAAAGATATCTTAGACATGGAGTATGGATAACCGATTTAAATATGCCGATAAGTACACCGTCTATTTCGTTACTGAATGCTACAAACTGTACCATAACTCTTTTTTTATATTGTCAAAAGAATAAAATTTTATTTCTGTGTTCTTTGTATTATTTCGATCATCTACATTATCAGCGGTTGATATGAGCCGAATATATCGACCTTGGATGACGTCATCACCGGTTGATATGAAATATCAACCTGTCAGGACGTCATCAGCGGTTGATATGAACCGAATATATCAACCTCTGATGACGTCATGAGAGGTTGTTATGAGATATAACTGCTATGGACATCAAAGAAAAAAACTACTACCAGTTGTATATGTATATATGGCTACCTGACACTTGAAAATCACACCTTGCCATATTAAACAACATAGGCATATAGTTCCCATTCAAAGAATAATAATTATTATGATTTATATTGACCAGCAGACGAGACTTGAGGCGGCAAAGAATCGACCTTTCACTGCAAAGGGTGCAGTCAATTGCCCTCTTTATGGTCGTTTGTGTAATATCTTATATGAGGTCCCACTAATATGGTGCCAAGTTGGACATTATCGTATTCTATTGTCGACCATATTTGTCCCCCGCCTTTCGAAGAAAGCAGGGGACTATTAAAATGGGTTCGTCCGTCTGTCTGTCTGTCTGTCCGTCTGTCTGTCCGTCTGTCTGTCCGTCACACTTTTTGGGACACAATAACTCTCTTCCTAATTGAGCTAGAATGCTCAAACTTGGTGTATATGCTTATTAGGTCAATGCCTTGATGTAGTTCGAAGATGAGCATTTTCCGCTTAGGGTAAGCAGATATAAGCAATTTGATTGGTTGATGCTTTCGGACACGATAACTTTAGTTCTAATTAAGTGATAGTGATGAAACTTGGTGTATAGTTTCATTACAGTAATACCTTGACTAAGTTCGATAATGAGCATTTTCTGCTCAGGGTAAGCAGAGTGATACGCAATTTGATTGGTCGAGACCTTGGAACACAGTAACTCTCCTTCTAATTAAGTTAAAATGTTCAAACTGGGTGTATATGCTTATTATGTCAATGCCTTGATGGAGTTCGAAGATGAGCATTTTCCGCTTAGGGTAAGCAGAGATAAGCAATTTGATTGGTTGATGCTTTGACACACGATAACTTTAGTTCTAGTTAAGTGAGAGTGATGAAACTTGGTGTATAGTTTCATTACAGTAATACCTTGACTAAGATCGATAATGAGCATTTTCTGCTCAGGGTAAGCAGAGCGATAAGCAATTTGATTTGCCGAGACTTTGGAACACAATAACTCTCCTTCGAATTGCATTAAAATGTTCAAAATTGGCGTGTATGCTTATTAGGTCAATGCCTTGATGGAGTTCGAAGATGAGCATTTTCTTCTTAGGGTAGGCAGAGATAAGCAATTTGATTGGTTGATACTTTGGGACAAGATAACTTAGGTTCATCTTGATTGATGATTTTTATGCCAATACAATGACTGCATTCTCATTCAGTAATGGATTCGACAGTAACAGTGGAAAGAAACAATTGACTCAGACACGAGGGCCCTTTCCCTTGGCCAGAGGGGCCCTTTTGTCAAGCGTGGGGGCCCTTTTGTCTGCCTTTAGGGTCCCCCTAACTAGGGTACATTTTCATTTTTCTCGTCGGTTTTAGCATTTTTATGGCATATTTTGTAGGAAAAAATTCCCACTATAATGATTCCTGATTTTTCTGAAACTATAGGACGGGTAGTGTTCCAATAAAATTCCCCCCGTTAATCGGCCTTGGGGAAAAAAATTTACAGCTATTTTTAGGTTTGGTATCCGAACTTTTGTAAAATTTCAGTGTTTGTGCCCCTGATTGGTCAATGGTACTTTGTATGGTGTCGATAAATAGGTTTTCGGGGTCGGAGAATGCGAAAATGGTGTTTATTTTGTCGTACAGTTACCATGGTAACCATATTTTCAGGTTTGGTATCCGATTTTGTGATTTTTTTCATAATTATTTTGTAGTACATGTGAGGTGTCAAAATATAGGTTTTTATGGGCGCTGAGTCCGATTCTAAGGGTATTCTGTAGATAAGATGGCTTAATAGCCCATATTTGCCTTAATTTGGCCCAAAACTAGTAGAATGGAATCTAGTTATTGAATAGCTAAGACACTTATATGGACCTACTACCACTGGAAGATTACATAGGCCAAATTACAAAATAAAAATACAAAAAATACTCGCATCCAATTTATTCCTCCAAATCAATCTGTTCTGCATTTTTACAACTTTCCCCGTGGCAGCCCCCACAGACAGCAACACATTTCATCCCGTTCTTCTTACAAGTACAGTGATTTGTACCGCACAAGTTTTGGGTTGATTTACATTTGCAGCGAATAAAATTTAAAACATCATCTGGTGCAGGGGGAAGGTCAGTTGGCACTGGCCTAAATTGGCCATCAACCACCTTCCATCCCCATAACAAAGGATCTAAGATAGTCTCATTCAGTTTCTCCCAGACAATAATTTGCTGATGAACTCTCAGTGTATGATACTTAGCTGCATGTTCAGTAGGTGGCAAGCGGGCCGCATCGATAGTATTTTTATCACACATCATCTGATTGAATTTCATATGACGCAACTTAGTCAACCTGGTATTGTTTTTATCACCATAAAGAATACAGAAAACCTCGCACCCAGCCTTAGCTATCTCTTCACCGCTACTATCAGACTCAGATATTATTCCACCTAGTTGCTTGAGCTTATCATTTGAATCCAAAGATTTATAAATGACGTTTTTACCAAGTCCAAAAATTCCCGAGGTTGTGTCGCACCCTGTAAACGCGTGAGTGAATAGTAAGTTCTTTCTAGTAGACTCGGCAAGATTATCACATAATGTCTTAATACTATACATTTCTACCGTTTTGGTTGAATACATTCTGATTTTTATGTCCATCCCAGGTTTCCAATGGTATAGTAGCATGATCAATATATCAGTGTCATTGGCCACCACAATGACGGACTGATCATTTGCTGCATAGTCTAATGCTTCATGGACGACTCTTGTATCAGCATCAGCAGTACACTTGACCACTTTAATATTCTTTAATTCTAATGATCAAGATATTTCATCTATGAGGCTTTTCTTGTTCTCGACATTAGCCAGAAACGCAGATTGGTCACGGTACGCAGGTGCATCTAGTTTTATGGAAATGGTGTTTGCTAGTGATTTAGATTTGATCATTCGCCTTTGGTGTTCGTGGTCTTTCGTACAAGATTCGTATCCATCAAAAATAACAACAGAGCCTGGGAATTTCTCTACAAAGTTGACGTACTGTTCAATCACCGACTGATATGTAGCTGCTCTTTTCGTCCACCGAACATAATTTAGTAGCCATCCACCATCGATCAATGTCACGTAATTTGTCGTCGTGGGTATGGTCAGATCAGATCTAATGTTTTTCAGGATGATATTGGCGAAATCGGGCAAAATAGAACGTAATTTTTTCAACGATTGTTCTGAAGCCTCAGTGATATTTCTTTTGTCAATATACGAGCGATGACAATTCTCATGAATGTAGAAAGTTCCAGAGTTCTGAAGTCGAACATTGAAATCCTTATCTCCACGAAAAATGCTATACTGTAAAAGCGTTGATTTCCCTTTGTCATATACCTTTGTCAACTTTTTAGTTTCATCAGCTTTACCTCATATAAGGCATTTATCATTGGGTCCCTCCCCGACATTGTTTGAAGCCATTTTATCGACTGGATCACAGTCCGACTGAGAAATAATGCAGATTAAGAAAAATAACTAGAGAAAAGATACATTTTCTTTTTTTTTTCATTTTCTGCGTCTGCGGAGGAGAGTGAAATGAAAAAAGGATACCAAAACCAAAAATGTGGTTACCATGGAAACCGTACGACAAAATAAACATCATTTTTATATTCTCCGACCCCGAAAACCTATATATCGACACCATACAAAGTACCACTGACCAATCAGGGACCGAAACACTGAAATTTCACAAAAGTTCGGATACCAAACCTAAAAATGGCTGTAATTTTTTTTCCCCAAGGCCGATTAACGGGGGGAATTTTTCTGGAACACTACCCATCCTATAGTTTCAGAAAAATCAGGAATCATTATAGTGGGAATTTTTTCCCGCTAAGCAGGCCATATGGAGTCAGGCTCCTCGACTATTTTGGATGGCACTTCGTGTACAGTTTGATTGCTCGATACTTTTGAAAAAAATAAATGTGCGATTAATTAATATGTGTCATCTATTTATTTTGGGATTTCGGCGGGGGACATCAGCCTCACTGTTGGCTTGTTATATATAATAAAATCTCTATATATATTTTTTTATCAAACTCTTTAACCAGATCTATTTATTTGTCAATAATAATTTAATCAATGTTATATAGTTGGTGGTAACAAGGAATCATTAAGCATTTGGTCGGCGGTAACAAGTATTTGGTCGGCAGTAATTATATTACGATCGAAAGTCATTACAATGCGGTCGGCGGTAAAAAGTATTTGGTCGGCGGTAATTTCATGATGGTCGGCGGTAAAAGTATTGGTCGGTGGTGGTCGGCGGTAAAAAGAACCACCCCGCAAAACAGGAACATAACATTCACAAAACATGACATTAACCAGTTTAATCTTTTAATCGTGTTTCTGACTGCAACCTGTGACAGCACAAGCCACATACTACATATTATAAGCCTCCCCTAGTGCAGCTACCAAACACATGAACGGGCATAATAAAAACAGGAGAAATAAATTGAAAACGCTGGAAAATTGTTTCGTTTAACAATGCCCCAGATGAAGAATGGTATGAGCATCTGTGAAAATGCAATTTACTGTCAATAGTTGGGAAGGGTTCGCTGCAGCATCATCAGTACATTCTGGTGGCTAGACGTGTTCCGTGGAGAACTGGACAAGCGTTTCTGAGGTATGTGCGTGTTCGCCCTTGTAACAGATTTTAAGAAATGGGGGATTGTAGATGATCTATTGACACCGCATAGGATATATCAGTGAGTTTGCACTCCCAGCCGCACGATGTCACCTACCGAAAGTGATTACAATTGTTTATTACAAATTAACAATGAATGAAATATTAGTATTGCATATGTACATAGATATGTTAAGTATGATATTATTGAACAAATGACCACTGATTATCACCTTTTCTACCATGGTTGGTTCCTGCTGCCAAATAGGTTTTTTAGATTCTTATACCAGCCCATGATTCTCTCTCTGTATTCGGTTAGTACAAGAATAACAGCTTAAAATCATCTCACTAGTGATATAATTACTATTATTACATGTGCATACAAGGAGTTGAATTTAACCCGGACAGCGATATTTCCGCCTACCCTTCTTTGGATTCCGATTGCTAAGGGTTTTTGTACGTGTACGCCAATGTGTACACAGGTGAATGTCGATTGTTCTTCCCATCTGAACGACTATGTAGACTTTCCTTGTCAGTGTTACGGGCTTCAGGATGGGAAATGGTTTTGTAGAAACATTCAAGAAAAACAGTTAAATAGAGCGTTAAAGACCACATTCAATCAGCATTGGTTTCTGGTGATTTCATCAGTATCAGCCAATTATATTGAGATAATAATGATGCTATTTTAACAGTCCATTTCCTATGATGGTTTTATACTCGGGTGTGGTTAATTACATAACAATACTTTGCATTAAAATAATGACGTTTTTAGATATACTATTCAAAAAAAGTAGGGGATATTTGATTTTTAAGTGTTATTAAAGTCACATAATGAAACTGACGAAGAAACAAATGACAAAATGAAATGAAGTTCACATTCATCGATTTATTCCAAATGATCGTTAGACTAAGTAAGGCACAGACTGACCATTATAAGATTAAAATGACACCCGGGGTCAAACAGCAAAGTTACCACAGCATCACAACAAAGTCAGTAACGGGTAAATCCTCCTCTGTTTGCCAAACAAGCATTGATCCGACGTGGCATACTCCTAATGAGACGTCTAAGGTCATTTTGGTCCAGATTGTCCCATTCCTGTTGCAACGCAGCAGCAAGTTCTTGGACATTGGCAGGACGTTGTTGACGTTGACGTAACCTCTGTCCAAGCATGTCCCAGACATGCTCGATGGGGGAGAGGTCGGGACTCAGTGCTGGCCAAGGTAATGTGGTGATGTTCTGTTGTTGGAGGTAACCTGTAACGATCCTGGCCCTAAGACATCTTGCGTTGTCATCCTGGAACGGCACAACATGGACTGCCAAGATGTTGTCCCGGTAGTACTTGCCTGTAACACGCCCTGCAACAACATGTAAAGCCATTCTTCCAGCAACAGTGATGCCTACCCACACCATAACAGAACCACTCCCAAATCGATCATGTCTGGTGACGTTAACGTCTTGGAAGCGCTCGTTTCGACGACGCCACACCCTCCTACGTCTGTCCAAAAAATCAACAGTGAACCTTGACTCATCTGAAAACATCACATTGCTCCAGCGTCGATTATCCCAGTGTTAACGATCCCTACATCAACGACGTCTTGCCTGAATGTGATGATCTCTCAAACAAGGGATCACGCGAGGACGTCGGGCGCGAAGGTGACCCCTATGCAGTCGATTCCGAATCGTCTGGCCACTCACTCTCACACCAGTGTCTGTCTGAAGACGAGCGCTGATCTGATTTGCTGTGATGACACGATTTCTCAAGGCCAAGGTACGGATAAATCGATCCTGGGCTTGAGTTGTCGCCCTTGGTCGACCTGAGCGTGGTCTGTGTTGTACAGATTGTGTATCACGGTATCTAGACCATAGCCTGCTTATGACAGACTGAGAAACATTCATCGTCCGCGCCACAACCGCCTGTGTTGTGCCGATCTGTAGCATGCCAAGGGCACGTAACCTTTCATTTTGGGTAAGCCGACGCATATCAAAATTTGTTTTCTGGTCACTAAAACAATTAAACTGATGTTTCCACCCTGGAATTCAATGCCACAATGACTGTAACATTCAAAGTCCGAGTCGTGCAAATCTTGGGTTGGACCCCCATGATGATCCCAAGCATCACCTGCATTCCATGCGGTAGCTATTGGTGCGTTTGGGCGTCATATGTAACTGGAAATGTTTTTTCTGTTAGGTTCTATAGTGACTTTTTTCGTAGTCATTTGCATATTTTAGTATTATGCCCCCCCAAATCAAATATGCCCTACTTTTTTTGAATATATGTTAACTGCTTGGCTTGTTGGGTGTTTAATAATTTAACTATTATTGTACATTCGGCGTGATTTTCCGTTGTCAGTGATGCAGAACAGAGGGCCTGACAAGGACAGCTGTTTAGTTGTTCGCATGGGACGAAAAACCGAGGTCCCGTGTAAACATTGGTGTGCACGTAAAGGACCCCTTGGCAGTTGGAATTCGATATAAGAGTAGGCCGTAGCGCCGCTGTCCGGGCAAAATTTCACTCATATAGCACACTGTATGGCGTAGGCCCCTATGCCCGTCTTCCATTAGCCCAGGTTAGGTGCAGAAGAGTAGGACGTTAAACCCCATTTCATTTGATTCCATTTCTATAAAATTATTTTCATTACCCTCCATTTTCCATAATGTACCTTTTTTGCCACTAACTTTGTTTATTTTATTTCCCCACCTTGTAAAATTACATCTTGAAAACTCTTCATTTTTGCAATTGAATGTATTTTTACAGTTATGTCCCCGCGTTTTGCATGTCGTTGACTTTACAATTTTCTGCCAAGTTTCATAATTTTGCGTCGGAAGGATCAGGAATTAAACAGACATGAATTGCAGAAACCGCGTCGTAGAATGACGTCACAGAAGATTAATCCCTTTTGTGCAGGCCTAGAAAAACAATCGAGACGGTCAAACTGCGTCAATATTTTATCAGATTATTGACAGGTTGGACTTGTTGTGGTTAAGATGGTAGGAATTTTTTTTAAAAAGCCAAGGAATGCCAGGGTCACTAGTTCGTTCACATTTGTTTATGGATACTCTACAGATCACAAATTTATACGATCTTGATGAAACTTACCGATTCTCATTATCCACCAGGGAAAAACCTCATCAATAATCAGCAGTCTGCAACCTTCCGTTCTCGAGTTACCCCCTTTGTCTGTGAAGCCTTGGGACAATAAAAGGATTAGCTATGTTGATTTTTCCATCCATGGCTGTACCTTGCACCACAACTGCTTGTTGAAGTACATCCACTTATTCGTGTATTTGATTAGATTTATTTTAATTTGAGACACAAAAACCCTGGTTCCATTTAATAATGAGCAGCAACAAATTATGCGTTAGATGCAAATTGGAACAGACAATTATTTCGATGTCTAATTATGACGAAAATAATCCACGTGGTAAAAAGACCACGGGAAGCTTATTCAAACCATACAATATTTTATGGCAAAGTTTTCCTGAACACACCACAGTATTATATAATTCTAATTACTCATGTAGTGACAGGCCTACAGCAATGGATAAGTCATTCACTGGTTGGAAAAAAGGTGCCCCCCTCCCCCCGCCCAAACATGTCATATAATGAACACAGATATTTTACGTAGAAAGTATTCTCCAAAGGCAACAACTGGTGCAGGATGGAGAACCTGGGAAGGAACAGTATCTATGTAACGAAACCCCGTGTACACGTTGGCATGGACGCAGCGGGCCCGTAGGCAGCTCATAAAATTTGGTGGGGCTACGGATTTTTTTTGAGGGGCTGAGGACGTGGCCAGCTAAGAACGCTCCTAAGAAATCGTTATTGTTGGCGAAATATTTGGGGGGGGGGACTTATTTTATTTATTTTTTTTGGAGGGGGGGGGGCCTATGCAGAGGAACCCTTGACAGTTAATATTCGAAATAAGAGTAGGCCGTACAATCCCTCTTCCCCATAGCACATTGCATGTATGCCTTTCTTTATTATCCCGGCTACTCTAGAAAAATAGGATCTTAAACCTATAAATCTGCGATATCAGCTGCGAGGTCATCTCTACAAATTGAGACATTTTCATCCTGTCACGCCTGGACTGGTAAGAGGAGGTGGGGCGGAGGCGTCCCTTTACGCTTCTACTGATCGGAAATTAAATTCATAAAATTTACAGAAAAGCTCAACGAAAGATGATATGTTGTTGATAACAGATTTTGTCTCACCCATCTGTTGTAATGTTTACATTTCTTTGCAGGCACAGGCTTGGTCTAAATCACAACACATGACATACTTACCATAATTTATAACAAGAAAATCATTTTTTTGTTCAAAATGTAAGGTATTTTTATTTTTAGCTTTCAGCTTGACCTGTATAGTTACGGTTGTGTATTATACACCAAAGTAATGGCGGTGGTTTCGTTAGTTATTTCTACAATACTGGTCTTTCGCAAATAAAATTGAGTTTCCTCTTACAGTGATCATCATCCCAACCATTCTCGTTCATTTGGGCACAGTGTTGTGCGTGGATGCCATCTACTGCTTTGTGGTTGTCTGGTTGACCTGGTTTCCAGAATGTTAACAAGACAGGACTCATTGTTCGGACCCATTTCCACGAACCTTCAACCAACATATCGGAAGCAGCGAGCCAAAAAACCTGATTTAAATCTAATAATTAAAAAAAGTTAATACATGGAAACATTATACATGAACAAACCATGTCCCAGTTTTCATGTGCGATGTGTAATTGGCGCAAATGGATAGTATGTCCTTGGATGTCCTTGGATTTTTATTAAAAATGTTTTGTTTTTTTTTGTCCCAAAGGGCACCAATGGGTGAGGCACTTCTACAAGGGGCACCAGAAACATCTTGTGATGAACTACAAATAGCACAAAACAATGCCACAAGTCTCAAAAATAGAACACGAAAAGAAAACAGGATCATATATCAGATAAGTTACAGTTACTCTATTAGCTTCCAGTTCGAGCTTGGGCTCAATTTAAAGATCCCGTGAATGTGTTTAAATTTATTGAGACACTGAACTCTTTGATTTCTAGCCTTCGTTTATCAAGTGATGATACATGCAGCATATTGAGGATTACTAAATATAATACACGTTCTGATGAATATGCTATTTCTGTTAGAGCAGCTAAAATGTGGACTGATCTTTCAAAAGCTCTTTGCGAGACATTTTCCATCTAAAGCTTTAAGACTAACTTGACTTGATATTTGTTTATTTTTGGCAATGTCTATTTTCTGTCTAGGTTTATCTTGTAGATTTTTGTTTTGCGTGTAGTGCGGTCCTCCTGCACTTACTATTAAAACACATTTATTTCTAGAACCGGCCTTTGTCGTAAATCAAGGAATTATCTATAAACTTCGAGTATAATGTTCGAGATTCTTCTTAAATTTCAGATTATTTTATCTGTACTTTAGCAAATTTTTTGTTAAATGCAATTCAGTTTTTTTTAAAAAAAATGGTATAATACCATTACATCATATATTGGCTATGTGTCAGATTTATTTAACTTTTACACCTAATTCCTGTCACGCATTCATTTCAGTTTATTAGCAGTAGATTATGGATAATATTTTATTAATTGGCAATCAAAAGAAATTGCACCATTTTGTAAGGAAACGGTGTTACAGGGGCGAAGGGGAGAGCTCTGACTTAGACATCTTCGGACAACTCCCCGGCCTCCGACATATTCAGGACCATTAATACAAATGAGACATAAACACGTTGGGATCTGAAAGCGTAGCGTATTTGATGAGACTTTTTAAACCCTAAAACAGAATCGTTGTCCCTGAAATGCAGAGTTTCTGTTTATATTCTGAAATCTAAAAAAACATAGACACCCTAATGGGCGTTCGGTTCAAGGACTGTGAAGGCGTTGAGATATATGATTGGAGTTTAATGATTTTATTATCAACGTTTTTATTTAAAACAAAAAGCCCAAATAGTTCAACATATAATAATAAATTGAGAAAATACAACCCTGTAGCTAAACCCCCTCTATCCACCAGTGGTTTATTAATAAGAATTTAATTGATGAAAATTGACAGATTGGGATTCATACTGTGGAATTGTGGTTAGTATTGCTACTGAAGGCTTTCTTTACCATTAAATATAATTTTGTTTCCATTTGTGTTCGGCTCTCATAAATCACGTTTAGACAAAATATATCAGCTTCCATGTATACTTTGTTTTAATAAAATTTAATACCAAATTTACGTCGTCGTTAGATTTATCAAAAATGTCAACTAGTGCACAAAGAAAAAATATACAGGGCTGAACTAAGTTTTTATTAAACAGTTCCAATGTATAGTTTACACATATATCAGGTTCGTTAGTGCGTGTGGAATGGAGTATTTCAAACTCTGGGTCTTTCACAGACAAAGCTCTGTATTGATTCACAATGGTAATCGCTCCAGCCAGTAGAACTGAACGTTACACAATCTCCATCTATAGCAGTGTGTACGTCATCAGGTTGATCTGGCTTCCAGAATTTTAATAAAACTGGACTCATGGTATTAGCCCATCTCCATTCACCCTCAACAACCAAATCGGTGGCAGCTAACCAAAAATTTTCACCTGACAATTGAAAAGTTACCACTTATATTAAAGTCGTCTTGCACGATAAGAAGGACGTCTAGTCGTTCGGATGGGACAAAAACCGAGGTCCCTTACACTTGATAATAAACGGAAATTATTAGCATCCCACATCCACAATCATCACAGTAATGTTATAAATCTGTGTTGACAGATCACCCTGAAAGAGATGCGTTTGTAGGTATGGCTATTTTGAAAATCAAAACTTAATAATTGGACTAGGTAAACTCCAAAATATCATTTATAAATTAAGGTGCCTATGTTAGTTTAGTTACTTAGAAAAGATCTAGAAAATATTTTAACTCTGGGGCCTCGGTTTAAAAAGTCTCACTAGAACGACTACCCGGCCTTTAGAATTCCGAACGCATAAATACATTTTAATGCATTAAAATACATTATTGGTATAGTGATAAACAAATCTACTTTAAAAAGCAAAAATATTGACATCCTTTGTGGTTATAGAAAGTGCACAAAGAATCAAGCACATTGGTGTTACCACTGTTGGACTGACCTTTTCTACAACATTGGAGTGTTGTTTACAAATTAGTTTCTTCAGGAACGGTCTCTGATCGGACGCTGTCCTCAGACCCTTCCCTATTAAGCTGCAAATAAAAACACATCTCTACCCCCACCTCTGTTCCAAGGCTAAATGGAATTCTTATTTTTCACCGTAATTCTTCGTTTTTCGCTAAATAGAACCATTTCTGGCCACACCCGACACAACTTTACAACAACTGAACACTATTTTCAAGCAGGAATTTGCAATTCTCCCCGAAACCACAGTATTTTCATATTGCAGTTTAATAGGGATGAACAGGGAGGGTCAGAGGACATCGTCCGATCACAGATCGTTCCTAAAAGAACTACTTACAGATGAACGTTTAGCTGTAAGAGAGATGCTGCTGCTAGTTTTTCAGTATGATTATTCGCTGGTGTAATTTTTGTGCACGGCGAATATCTGCACATGTGACATTTGTGTGCACCGTCAATGCTAATGTGGTTTGTGTGCTTTGTGAATACCTGTGTTATTATGTCCATCGTGAATGACTGTGTTATTTTCGTGTATCGTGAATACCCGTGTTCTCTGTGTAAATCATTAAAACCTATGTTATTCATGAGCACGTAGCTGTGTTCAGTAAACTCAACATAATTCCATAATTCCAGTTCTTAAATGGTTATATAATATGTAAATCCTTTTCTATTGTTATTCTTTTTCTCCAAAAAACCCCAAAACAAATCGTGATTATACATGTAGACGAGGTTCCATTGTGTAGGCCTTTTGTAGTCTTGAAAATTAGGACAAGAACGTACCCTACATCTAGCCTACTCCTACTATCAAGTTCCCGATTACCAAAGGCGTTGCCCATGACGACGCCTTTGAAGAATGTTTTATCTTACAAAGTTTTCAAAGTTTGAAGCTGTTTTTCTTTCAAGTTTATCCGATTTTCTTGAAACAAGGACAAGTTTGCACTGAAAATTCTACATGTACATCAGAGGCGGATTCAATGGGAGCGCTCTTGGAATGGCTACAGATGCAAGGAAATGACGGATAATTTTCTTGGGGGACACCCCCCCCCCCAAAAAAAAAACCCTAGTTCTTAAAAACGTATTTAGATATTATTTATATTGGCGTGTGGTATCTAATCAACTGTATAATGTTTATGGTGACCGCGAAGTCTTAAAAAAACATTTTTCTAGTGAATAACGTCCTACACAAAACACAACCCTCGCTGCAAACAGCAAACGTAGGGAATGCTCACTAGTTACTAGGTAAGTTTGAAGAGTACACAACAATGCACCCACCCCCGTAAATGATATTGCCAACGATATTATGTTTTTAGTTACAAATATATTTTCCAGAATATATTATAGGCAAAAGACTGAACTGATTTAAAACTCGCTTCGGAGTGACGTGAACGAAGCTGCGATTGGTTGATAAAAATATCTGCACTTATAAGATTTGTCACGTAGATGTGTGTTATAAAGTGAAACAAGAAACAAGTAAAACTAATCCATAGCTTACCATGATGTCTCTGCATTTCTTCTCGTAAAAATGTCTCTTCATCCTCAGTTTCAATAATCAATAGCTCGCAATCGAGAGCTCGACAATATACCTGATGAGATAATAAATGTGCATGTTATATGTCGTTGTTTTTATTTGATAAAAAAAAATCATAAACCCCGTTGCAATTAATGACGAGCGTTTGTTTGCGTCTTTTGCAATAAAAGAAAGTTACCGAAAGTTCCCACAAAACGTCATAGGAACATTGAAACGAGGAATACTTTGTTTATTTAATCTTATTAGTACACAACATATTATACTATTTTTTGTTGAGCATAGTGGCCATTCAAAGCAGTGATAGGTGTCGCAAGCGAATTATTGAAATGAAATTGAACCATGTGTTAGTCTCGAAATGACCTAGTATGTGTCGAGTGAACGTTAAACCCCATTTCTATCTCTCTATGTATACAAAATAGTATATAGTTATTGGTATATATGAACTAAATATAAACTTACGACAGCTTGACCCCATGTAACCATTACACGTGGAACAACGTAACAACTTGTATTGTGGCGGAAAAAACCACTTGGGCATCCAGAGTAGCCTGTAATGTAATTATTTACATTTTCAAAAGACAAAACACTGTTATAAAAGATATTTTGAAGAGACGAAAAAAACTTTAAGGAAAGACTATGTTATTATGCCTGTTCATATGCCATGGTTGCAAAAAATGCAACCGGAAAAGTATTTTAATCAACAATAAATCAAAATTCTGACGTCAACTGGCAGACTATGGCCATTGAAGAGACGACCACTGTCAAGATCGGTCGCATTATTTCTGTTACGTCTTTTATTTTGTAAATCATTTTTAGTGAAGCCTGTACCATAACAGGCCCGGGACTGTACAGCGCAGTGGATGCTTACGGCTTGCCCCCGGATCCATTCACTTGATTTGATATTTGTTTATTTTTTTGCAATGTCTGTTTTTCTGTCTTGTCCGCAGGTTAATCTTGTAGATTTTTGTTTTGCGTGTAGTGCGGTCCTCCTGCACTTACTATTTAAATATGATTAATGAATTAAATTGGAAAACCATCATTTCCCCACGCTTTCATAGTATTTTCATATATCAGATAGTCACATGCTTGCCCGGACTCAAAATATGCCAAAAGCACACAAAACTGAACTGTTTTTAATAATATATTTTGCGCTTCCAAATTAAGGTTCTGTGTTTCCCATCCGAAAAAAATCACACGCAAACACACAGATACCCCCGGTAAACAAACCAATATAGCAAAATTGTCAATACAAAGAAGAATCAAAACCATGACTTACATTTGTGGGTTGCGTCAGGGAGCCATGAAGTGCCACTTACAACAAGGACGACTGTGGCAATAGCCACCAGAATAGAAACTGTCCAAGATGCCATATTCTTGAGTAGTCGAACAGTTAGGAATGAGTTTTCGATACGTTATGATCAAAAAATAAATTCAATCTGCTACGATCACTGGGAAGAAATGGGTTGCTTTGTAACATTTCAATGATATCAATGGATTAATTGTGATGATAAGTAGCTCTCTTGACAAATCACACAGCAGTTAAGACAAATTAAAAAGTCGATAACAAACAAGCCGCCATAGGTAGCATCTGGTACCCAACCAATTAACTAAATATTCACGAAATACTTATTACCAATAATGATAGACGTATTTACGAAATTCACATTGTACAACCCTTCCCAGTTCTCTATTCATGTGGAAATGTGTATCGATGACGCTGATGATTTTGAAAATGCACATCAATCGTAGTTTATTCAAATTGTGAAAATGGCCTATCATAATCCACCAAAATATTGACTTGATATTGAAAATGTATTTATTCAAATAGCACGTTAATGAATTATTTCAAATCTTTGAATTAGTGTCCTCGTGACGTGGGCAGCAAAGTACACCAAACAAACTGTGTTAAGTAACACACTTTTACCCTGGAACCTTCCCCAAAAACAAAGATATCCATTCTTTCAAATCTAAATCGCAGTTTGAAAGAATGGACATCTTTGATTAGTGGGGAAAATTTAAATCGTAGTTTTCGTTATTTAGAGGACAGTGTTTTATAAATTAAAGTTAGATTATTTCCAGTGTTCACTTTTGGGGGCGGGGGGGGCGTGATCTTCATAATAAATTATAATATTAGCTTTTCGCTTCAAATTTGCACATACTAATGTTTACATATGAACACATCTACGAAACTATTGCTCGAAATCTAGATGATAGATAGAAATCTGTTGATTAGATTGTTGAACGCAAGTCCTACTACCGCCTATTTTTAATATTATTCTGTGTGTAGTAGGGTATATTTGGTTGTCAGTTGTCATATATTTAGCTTTTAGAAGTCATTCAGTTCTTTAAATAGTTGTGTACAACTATATAGACACTTCATATTGTACGAAGTCTTGACTTATCCCAATATCCTGTTTCACATTGGAACTCTTTTTCCTAAATCCCATCTTGGATGCATTAGTTTCCCTGACCTTAAACCACCGAATTCACTAACTTGGGTAGATTTATATTTGTTTAACTTGTCTTGACAATCTTAAATATAAGATAATGCCTTTCTTATTTGAATACTGTTTTATTCTGATATAAAATTACAAATAAAGTGATATAACCAACTAAAACAAATAAAAAGTTATATTCTCAGATGTATTTTGTCTAATTTGGTGTATGTTTTATCTTTTAGTTTTTCGCATCTGCATCCCTTGTGTATGGTTTTCCACAATATATTAGTTTTTCTATTACTTCCATTTCTAAATGTTTCTTGTTTACCTGTAATAGGTAATATATCTGTTTATTATATATGATTAATTACCAGTCATAAGCAACTATATCACTTTGTTTTTGTATCAGCTTTGCCCCCTTTTGTATATATAAGTTAATTTAGTTACTTTATTGATTCAGTGATCTTCTTCTTTCTGTATAGTCACTGTTCGGTATGTTGGAAATAAACTGTTTTGTTGTGCTCCTGTTGTGTTTCTTTTTGGTTTAATTCGCGAGCTGGAAAGGTGATAAGTCTGTCCATCAATCCGGTTACATGTGAAAAAACCCCGAGATGTCGAATACATTTCAAGAATAGACTGCCAAGCACAGTAAGGTTGTGGAAACTATAGGGCTAGAATGTATCCAGAAATATCAGCTTCTTCAATTATACTCTGAGATATCAATTATTGCCCTTGACAATTGTTTGTAAACTAAATTCATCTGGAATGGTATAATAATTTGCGTGAACTGTTTAATATAATTTGATTAAAGAGATATACTTGTTCTAATATTTACGTCTCCGGGGATACTTCAACTTCAATCTGATTTATTTTTCGTTTCGTATTTATACTTTCGATGGCCTACACAACATGAAGATCTGACCGGTTATAGTGGAAGGTCGCATTAGACCGTTTCATTGGCCAATCCATCACATCATCCAGAACGCGGGTTACATCACAACTCTTCTAGATCCTAGTGTAGTAAAGACATGTAAAATGGAATTTTGAACAATACAAACTAAACGAAATAGATCTATGTTGTAATTAGATTAGCCCCACTTGAAATGAAGTAACACACACTAGATATAATTAATAATAAAGAAAATTAGGCAATTTGTACCATTTTAACACACGTTCATTTTTAAGATCTTCCCGGGTGTATGATTGCATTTTCAGCGATGAGTATTTGCTCTGAAAGCGAATTTATTTTCACAACATCATTAAATCCACATACATGTACTATGCTGCATAAATCAATGTTTACATTATCGAAGTGTAAATGTCCATTGCGTTTTTGACAACATTATGGCAAGTTGGAAACACTTACCCTTTTATCAACTGGCTATTCAACGCGACAGAGGCTATAATTTTTAACTGATTTTTTTGGCGTGAAGCATTGTGATCGGAGAGCTTGAACCGTTGTGACATTCTAGGACTACATGTTCCAGGCATATATTACGTGCCCGGAAAAGCTTATGAACACGGTAGAGATAACGAAGCCAAATTCATATCAAATTTGGTCAATATTCAAGTTTTCTTGTTTAAAGTGCAGTCTTTTTTCGAGAAAGCTACAGTCCGGGCGCACTTCCGTGTTTAGTACGATTCTCTTGTGAACTAATAAGACGCCAGACGTTTATTCTCGTCCCCAATTGACTTCTTCAATTTTATTATAGCTTGACTAACTGGAGAAAACTGACCACGTTCACTGCCGCTGTATCACCAGTCCGTGCTAAACCGTACAATAGAATAAAACAATGAAATGGCATGTTCCGTGCTTGCTTTGCCATATTCCGTGCTTTGCTATAGTCCGTGGTTGTGGGTTAGGGTAAGGCTCAATCTGATTAAAACACAGATCCAATTTCGTTTCTTTTTTATAGTTCAAAATTTCGTTTTTACTTGTCTTTACTACTCTTGGATCTGGAAGACTTAAGTCGTGTTCTGTCTGAACTGAGGGGTCAGCCAATCAAATGGTCTGTCGAATCGACCGTTTGACCTTTTCATGCTCGGAACTGTGGGTAAATATTACCAGCGGATAGAAATCAAAGCAAAACAAAAGTAGATTTTAAAAAGCATGGCGGTCGCTAATTGGTTAATCGAATGACTGACGTTATCGGGTCAAATATCCCGTGCTTGATACCTGACGTCATAGAACTTGAGCTCCCACTATAACTTGTTAGATCTACATGAGTGTAGGCCATCGAAAGTATAAAAAAACGAAACGAAATATAGATCTATATTTTAATTAGATTGGGTAAGGCTTAGGTTTGACCCAGGGTTAGGGTAAGGACTAGTCCTGTTTACATCTCGAGACGAAATCTACAGGTGCTAGCCCTTAGCCTAACCCTAACTCCCACAATCTCTACATGACGGCATATTATGTGCTAAAATGCGTAGGACCGTCTTCGATCTAGCGTTCTCTTGCTTTGCCACAGTGTTTCGCTTTTGGGTGTTTTATCAAATGTTAATATTTAATGAAATCGGTCAGGAAAAGGAAAACCCAAATCTCGACCTAGAAGAGTCAATGTAGATGAGTACATGATAGACCAGCATTGGTACTAAGTAGGCCTAATCATCCTTATGGCAAAATGTCATCTTATTTTACCATGCAGTCACAATAATTAATTTGATTTTGTTGTAAATTCTAAGATAAGATTAAATTGTGTTATATGAAGAATAACTTGACAGGATTCCAGAGTCATGAGAGCGTGGTGGTGTTTATTTTGCCGCTGAACTGAACGGACCAACACACAAATATAAAAATAACCGGTACCTTTATTTAATTGCGGGATTAGGACAAAAACGGTTGGGAAGTTAAAATTGCTAAGTCTCTAACTCGGTATCATCTAAAGTCTTCGACATTAAAAACACATATTATTGGACAGATGACCCTACTCCTTGTCACGTACAATCGAGGAATGGAAAACACGCAAGTGGACTCAATGACAGACCTCATGTTGCACGCGCTATCCATTCATCGCACCCCACCCACCCATTATAGATATGACAGTAGGTCGCTGTCCTGTTGGTCCTGTTTTCGATCCTGGTCTTGGTTCAGGACGGAGGGCCTGGCAAGGGGACATTATATGGTCATTCGGATGGTACAGAAAATCAAGGTTCCGTGTACAGATTGGCATGCACGCCAAAGAACCCTTGACAGTCATATATATTGTACTTATAGTTAAGATCGACTCTTCTTGGTCAAGATTTTGGTTTTACTTTTCCTGACCGATTTCATAAGAAACCTGTGCTATCGTCGAAGATGTTGATAAAACACCCGCAAGCGAAACACTGTGGACAACGAATTGCCCTGCTTTATTTGTCCATACCGGCGCATACCGAATGATCATAGTTGGGTTGTATTAGCGGCGAGGTCACTTGAATTAACCGGACGTCTGCAAAGGTTTGGCTACAGGGGCGGCGAATATTACTTGACCGGCGTACGCCGTATAAAAACCGGCTCGCTCAGAGAGGGATCAAGGCTCTGATGGGCCCCAGGCAGCTCGATCAGCTGGGACCTTCGCGGAACTGGTTTTTGCCGAAGTAAAACTAAGACCACTGGAGAGAATTTCGGAGGATCTATTGATGGAATAATATCAATCACTACCACTTAGTCAAACATTATCATGTCATTCGGCCAGTAACAATCATTTGATGCCCAGGGGAGCATAGCAATACCCAATTGCTATATAGATAAAATGAAAAGAAACCTAATTTATTATTGCTTAAAAGAAGAGAAATATATTCTGTAATTCCCTTACACATACACGAATTGACTTTCAAACATCTGAATTCACTTATAATGTAAAACATCAAATTTAAATAGGTTGTCCAAAATTTTATGGGCCCTTTTTTCTTGGACCCTAGGCAGCTCCCTAAACTGCCTATAGGATAATCCACCTCTGGGCTCGCTTATCAGCGGCCGCTTATCAGCGGAGAAATTAAGCAGATTGGTTATACAGCAGGTAGAGTCGGCTGGTAATACGAGACAACAAGAATAAGGACGGGAGATCGAGTTTTTGATTTTCCTTTTCCGGACCGATTTCATTAAATATTAACATTTACTTGTGAAAACTAAAACCCTGTGCTTTCGTCAACGGATTTATGTTGATAGAACACCCAAAAGCGAAGCACTGTGGAACACGACCATTGGTTTACACTATGGCAAAGGAAGGGAACGGTAGATCGGAGACTGTCCTACGCATTTTAGCACATAAATATGACGTCATGTAGAGATTGTGGGAGTTAGGCTTAGGGTAAGGGCTAGCACCTGTAGATTTCATGAAAATAATATGTATTTACCATACACATCACTTTATTTCGTATTGCGGCTTAGAATTGAATGTTACAAGAATCTAAGTGCAGAGAAAATCCTGGTCTTCACTTATCAGATGAGACAAGAAATGTCTGCAAGTCGTAAAATGACTTTTGCAACTGGAAATCAAAGACGAATTGGCGGTTAAAATTCACCTCCATTGCATAACGTCTGTTGTCCAAGTTAGAAATAAAATTACTAACAACAGTTTATTAGCTAGTTGTTCTAAAAAACGAACGCAGTCCTCATTGGCCCCTTCGATTTATGTGTGTCACGTCTGACCTTAGGGATTACACAAGAAAACAATATTTACATTTTGATCATTTTTCCTCATTAATCAGAAGTATCCAAACATGAGGCATTAACTCCCTACTGATCATGGAATTGTATCGTAGAATTAGACATGAAATGGGGTTTATCGTTCTAGTGTTCTGCTCAGGTGGTGCTAATGAAGATGGACATCATACAGTATGCTATGAGGGAAAGTTTGCCCGGACAACGGTGTTCTTGCTTACTCTTATATATCGAATTCCAACCAGGGAATTTTTTACGTGCACGCCAATGAGTACGTTGGACCTCTGTTTTTCGTACCATACGAACGAATATACGTTGTCCCTTGTCAGGTCTTGGGGACCTGCGCCACTGACATGGAGAAAGCATGCCAGGAAATCCCAATGAACCTTCGTGGCTAACGCAGAGATCGAACATGGGACCTTCAAGTTAGCGAGCCAACGTCTTACCCCCGTAGAATTACAAGGTTTGTGTACACAATGTTGAATTCTGTTAAAAAAAATTGCAGGATTCCATATACAACCAATTGATATTACAATTTGAAAGGAGAATAAAACCGTCAAGTTTGTAACTTTGTGATCAATCTTCGTCTTTATTAGTTTTTTATCGGAATAAGGACTTGGTTGTCACACGTGACAATTTAACCCAGAAAGCTTACTAGGTAGAGTTTTGAAGTCTAACCAAAGTCATCGTATTCTGTCTGATTGTGTTGCATGTATGTCAGGTAGACGTTACACCCCACACCATTAATTTGAAGGAAGACGTTCGACACTAAAAAGGACAGAGTCCGTGATTATTTTTCATGGTCACATCTGCACAGTATTTGAGAATATTTTGCAGGGGGAAAATTTTTTTTTATATATATATATATAGTCCCGAGACGGACGAAAAGTACTTTAAAATGTTAAAATGTTATTAAACCAGTGTTGAAATCAGTTTGTGTCGGCATACCTTTTATCTTTTTATCATTTACCGTGAAACAAAGTAGTGCAACTTTGCGGTTGTCCTAATAATTTTGGATATATATAATATATTGCGTCAGAGGATATTGTGCGGAACAAAGGCCACTTCAACCCCAGACGAGGCAAGGACGTGACGCTGGACAATTTCATTGATTACTTAACCAAGTAACTGCCTATAAATCGCAACGCAAAATCAAATGTGTCGAAGGAAGAACAGTGCGCTATAGATTCTTTGAAATCCAACGACACGATCGTTATTAAGGAAAGCGATAAAGGAGGTGCCATCGTTATAATGGATGCATTATGAGAGAAACGTACTTAAAATACTTGACGACAAACGCGTGTATATAACCATAGATTCAAACCATGATAAAAGAACAATGGGATTAATAAATGGCTTAATCCAAGATCACAAAAATGAACTGATGGACAATGAACAGGATTATCTTCGGAAATTCGAATATAAAACAAGTCAGTTTTATGGTCTTCCAAAAATCCATAAATCCAAGATAATCAAGGAGTCTGTTAAACACCAAAATGTAGAATTCGTCAGTATTTTTCAACCAGACGACCTTCCTTTCAGGCCAATAATTGCCGGTCCATGCTGCCCTACTAACAGGCTATCAAATCTTATTGATATCTTACTTAAGCCGTACGTGCCAAATGTGAAATCTGTTATTCGGGATGACATAGATTTTGTTAATACATTACCCCAAAATCTAAATGATGGCGACTTCTTCGTAACCATGGATGTTTGTAACATGTATGGCAATATTTCCCATGATCTATGCCTTCTGGCCGTAGAATATTGGTTGGATAAACATCCTGAATGAAGTCATGAGAGAATTTCAAAAACCTTTATCCTCAAAGCCATACGTATCATCCTGACTAACAACACTTTCACATTTGGGAAACAAATTACAAACAAATTCTTGGTATAGCGATGGGTACCAAGGCGGCACCACAATTAAGTAATTTAACAATGGGATTTCTCGAGGAAAAATTATACTCAATTGTGGAAATTGAACATGGCGTGGATTACAGAATATATTTAGAAAATCAGTTGAAACGATTCCTAGACGATGTATTCTGTATTTGGAATGAACGATTTGACAACATTGCAGATTTGCAACACATAATGAATGATTTAGACCTAAATATAAAATTCACAATTGAAACGAACGATCTGCAAATCGCATTCTTGGACGTTCTAGTGAAACGAAGGGGAAAACTCCTTATAACGGATATGTATTCTAAAGAAACAGATACCAAAAATTATCTTTCGTATAAATCATGTCATCCACACCATACCAAAAATAATATACCTTTCTCTTTAGCTAGAAAAATATACACAATTGTGATAGATGAAGACCTCCGGGTTGTCAGATTAGGTGAGCTAAAAAGAAATTTATTGAAACAGGATAACCCCTTCGAGGTAATAGAAGTTGGGATAAAAAAGGCTTCGGCAATTGATATCCAAACACTGATGGCTACTAAAGCAAACCGACAATTCGGATAATATCATTACCTTTGTCACTACTCATAACCCCCAACATCCCAACTTCTTTAAAACAATGTACGAGAGCAGGTCACTCCTGGCATCAAACGACAACCTCAAAGCGAAATTTGATAATGTTCATTCATTAAATCACAAAGACAGCCACCTAATCTGAAACGCCTCCTAATCAGAGCAAAATTCAATTCATCTATCACAAGGACCGGTTTTTATGTATCTAAATGCCTGGATCTTCGATGGAAATGTTGTGACCATAATACCAAATAACCAATATAAATTTCGTAACATTACGTTTAGCGTCAACGACAATGTGAATTGTGACACAAAAAATCTCATATATGTCTTGACGTGTCTGGGTTGTGATTTTTTCTACATAGGCGAGACATCTTCTCATCTAAGGGATAGAGTACGCAACCATCGACGGGATTGCAATATTGAAAATGGGCCCTTATTTGTAAATAGACATATCTTTAAATGTGCGCAACATCAACATATAAAATTTCAAATTTTCCCTTTTTATAAAATGAAAGTCGATGACACCACGAAAAGGAAATTAATGGAAAATCATTTTATTAAAAAATACATTCCTCGACTTAATAGTCAATAAGTAACAATTGGCAATTAGCCTCATTTATTTATTAATTTTCTTTAATCTATCTCATGATAATCTTCCATTCATTGTTCCCAAATTAAACCCATATACTACAGATTAACACACGTGTGGACATGTTTTTTATTAGTTAACGATATGTAACCATAGACAATGGTAACTATAGCTAATTAAAACCACAGTGTTACTATGTAAATATGTATAAATATATTATAATGTCCATCTTTATACAATGACATTATTTATGAAGAGTCCCAAGACGGACGAAAAGTACTTTAAAATGTTAAAATGTTATTAAACCAGTGTTGAAATCAGTTTGTGTCGGCATACCTTTTATCTTTTTATCATTTACCGTGAAACAAAGTAGTGCAACTTTGCGGGTGTCCTAATAATTTCGGATATATATATATATATATATATATATATATGTGTGTGTTTACGAGGACAGGAATTGCAAATGGTAACCGTTTCCTTTTTCTACAATGAATTCCGCGCTGTTTCTCAATGAGCAAATATTGTTAACCTTTTGATATTTGTTTGAAGTAAAAATTTAATACTGCAACTATTGCAGTACATGGGGGTGTTTACGTCTTCTCGTCTTATGATTCATACTTTTAAGTATTCCAGTTTGTACACGGGACATGAATTATTTTATTCTTTTGTGTTAATGCTACACTTTCAGTAAGTGGGATGCGTTTTAGTGGTGTAGTAGAATGTTAGCCAGAGTTTGGGGGGAATTACTTGCATGGGTTTTGTGTTAATTCGTCACCTCCAGCCAAAGGTTTGAGAGAGAGAGAGAAATCGAGTTTAACGTCCACTCAATACAAACTAGGTCATTTCGGGACTAACACATGGTTTAATTTTATTTCAATAATTCGCTTGCGCGTAGGGGTCTTTAGCAGTGGGAGGAAACCGGAGTTCCCGGAGGAAACCAACGAGGTTGAGAAGGCGCCCCTATCTCCATGCCACATACGCTCACACCAGGGCTCGATACCACAGCCGCAAGCCAGAGGTGATCGGCCAGCTAGAGGTCGAAGCGCTCTAGACCACTAGGCCATCCCAACCCCCCAGCCAAAGGTTTGAAGTGGCGTAATTTGTCCTATGGAGGCTAGTCAATAATTCCGTTTAAGGACGACCATACACAAACTGAAATAAAAAAGATAACCCTTGGGAGCAAGCAATTTTCTATCATACTTGGTTTATGGGGGAAACCTTGGCGACAGAGGTCACGCGATGCCACGAAAAAAGATATAAATTACAACTTCCGCTATAACTGGAAATCGCTGTTTTTGGTCAAAATTTGCCCCATTTCAACCAATTATTTGACTAAATTTCAAAACGCTCCTACTCGAAATCTTGTGACCCTAAAACGTATAATATAGCTGCTTCTTGGCGGGTCTGACTTAGAACAACTGGATGTGGTTATGAAGGCATTCGTCCGAGTATATACCAGAAGAAACAAACTGCCCAGCACTAAAGTCATTAGCGTGCTGCAATATTCTTCGTTATTTTAACATGCCCGTCAAATAGAGTGTTTTGGTCAAAAATCATAATGTTTTTGACAGGCCGAAGGGGAGAACATAAGTCGTGCATAAGTTTACAGTGATCAAATCACAGTTATTCAGATCTGTATTTAGAAGCAGATCATCGCATAGATTTATGGGCTGTCGTGAACAAGGTTTATGTCACTACAGGCAATCCAGCATAATTGTGACGGCGCCACCTCCGGCATATATTTATGTTCGAGCATAAGTGTACACTTACTTAGATTCTGATCCGCCTTCATATGTTCCTAGTTTTAGGACCCCATTTGTGTAATGATGTTTCTGGCCTATATGTGTAGATTTGGTCAAAATCCCCGACCAAGGGTTACCACCCTCTGCAATAATTATACCCCCCCCCCCTTTCAGATTGTTCAAAAATATAATTGAACCATTAAAATTATTCCTGTTATTGGATTTGTTGAGCGCAAATGTATATTTTCCCCCGAGACCCGAGAACCATTGCCATGCCTATATGCACTCATGGTGTTCTGTTGTATCCCCCCCCCCATACCCACCCCCACACGCGTTCTCCGGTCTTCTGAAAAATACGGGGTAAGTTTTGAAGTTCAAGCATATTAAGACGAATCCAACAGATTTATTAATATTAGAGAGCATAGGCTACTTTATTGACTAATTGTTTGTGAAGCAGTTTGTCCCATTTCCACACCTGCAATGAAAAAAAAGTACGTTATGATCAAACTACATTACGTGTCATGGAACTAAAAGAATTGTTTTATTCAGATAGTCACCGCTTGTCTCCTCTTTCTCCAAAGGAAGGTGTCATAATATTACATAGTAGGCAGATAAATTAGAATTCGCACTAGACCTAGCAAACACGGCGATGTTCCGCATGGATCACATTTGATACAATCTGCGTCCTTATCGCAGATATGCCCTAAAAGTTTGGAATAAGGACATTAAATAGGATTGGTTTGAAAAAGAATTCAAATTTCAACCAATGATATTGGTCCAATACTAGTTTGGATGAACCAAATTGATAGGGAAGATGATATCTGGTTAGTTGAACATTAGTGTGGAGAACTACTAATGGTTGACGCAGTGTCGTGTAGATATTAGAGACCTTGGGCTAAAAAGGTGTTAATAATCGATGGCCTTCAGTGTTGATGCTTCAAGCGGGTATTTGGAAATACAACTTTTGACTTTTCTTTGCTGCAAATGTCATTGTAAAAATGATGCCATAATAGAGTTCCTGCTTTGTTTTGCGTTTTGAATTATCTCCAGAAAATAGAAAAAAACCAAATATTTAATTTCAAATGAGAAGTTGTGCCATTGGTTCAAGAAAATACACCACCTCTCGCACGACACTCTTCATAGATAAATAGTTTATCATTTCTCACCTGTTTATACAATGTGTCTTTCACAGATGAAATGGAAATGTTGGAGACAATCATCGTCTGACCACTTGTAACCCACTCGATCACTTAAAACTGCACAATGTTGACGATGTCCCTCTCTATTTATACGATTGTCTGGTTCCCTGTTCATCCACCACTTCGAAACAACTGGTCCGTTGGTAGTCGCCCATCTCCAGTCACCTTCGTATGATAAATCTGTGGCACCAATCCAAAAATCATTTCCTTTAATAAAGGTAAAAATAATTCAAATTAAGAATTGCAAAAAGTATCTAAAACAAAACAAAAAAAAAAGAATTAAAGGGGAATTCCAACCATTGCTAATTATATATTTTATTCAATATCTAGTTTTATTATAGTTTCAAGTATTCACAACCCGAAATACAAATAACTTAACCCTTTCATTGCGTGTACCCGGTAGTACCGGGTATTATAAAATGTCGTTAAAATGCGCCTACCCGGTATTACCGGGAACTCATTACGGCCTTCACAAAAATGAACTCCGTAGCTGCAAGTGCCATCTATTGTATTTTCTATATACTAGAAGATATTTCCACGTGTTTCAAAGCGGCAAACCGTAAAATGTGGGAGTACATAGTGACAACTTAGACGATGCAATCGCGGAGAAGTCATGAATGACATCTTCGCTGACTAAGACAGTGGCTTGCTGGATCGTAAAAGACATAGACAATTCCTGAGTCTCGAACGTGTAGATATATTGACTGACTATAGTGTCTAGCACAGGCAGTGGATTTACGTCTTGTATTGAAAGGGTTAATGAACAAATTAAAATTTAGAAGCTAGGTGTGACTCCATGTTACTTTGGGCTCGTCCTATACTTCGTATTACAGCTCGTATTGCAGTTTTCATTACTGACTGAGCATTTTGAACCAACAAATGGGTTAGGCTGAACAGCCCCTTTAAAACCCTTATTTCAACAGGGATGATATATGCTCAACTTTAATATAATTTTTAAAATTTCGAAAGAAATGTAATCCCATGAAAGTAGTACGCAATATGAAGACTGTCGTAATATTCTTCGTTCTTTTATAACCAAATATCGCTCATGTCCGAAACAGGTCATTGTACAAAACCTAAATGTCTAGCTATTCGTGAATAAACTTCAGCCAGATTACTTAAGTAAATTATAATTCAACAATCTGTGATAATTGCGACTCGAGCTCAAAGAATTTTACCTTCCTCCTTATGTAACTTAGATTCTAAAAACGCTTGTTCTTCAAATGTCTCCACTCGAAGCATGTGAGAATCAAATGTTCTACAGAATTCCTGTTGATAAAAATGATTAGATTAAATAATGTCAACCATTTTGATAATACCCCAACCGGTTTTGTACAACAGTACAACGATATATAATAGCATCAAGTGTTAAGGTGATCCTGGCGGAATCAGATTCAGAACTAGCAAATAAAAAAAGTTGACAATCACTAATAGTTAATTTCCACACACAAAAAGACCCAATTTAACAATTACTAAAATTGTAGCGTCATTTTATTATAATGGGCATCTCTCGTAATCTACCATGTTGTGAACGGCAAATCTCTAATAACAATATCGTCACAAAAAGTACCCAAAACCATTCAGTATTTACACTAATATGTTGAAATTCAATTTGATCGGTTTAACTGATATCGTCGACAAACCATTTTGTTGTTGGCGAGCATAATTAATAGGCTTGAATTCAAGCCGTGGAAAATTTGATCTTTTAGCGAAATATGCAAGAGAGAGAGAGAGAGAGAGAGAAATGGGGTTTAACGTCCACTCGACACAAACTAGGTAATTTCGGGACTAACATATGGTTTTAATTTTATTTCAATAATTCGCTTGCGCGTAGGGGTCTTTAGCAGTGGGAGGAAACCGGAGTGCCCAAAGGAAACCCACGAGGTTGAGAACGAAATATGCAATTGGGCATCGTTACTTTAATGGTTACATATAAACGGTTGGTTAAAACTTACGTAAGCATCACCCCACGTCTGGGTAATTCTGGGGATAACGTAACATTTGGTTTCAAATCCGAAAAATCCTTCCGGGCATTTAGGTGGACCTAAGGAAAACAGAAAATATAGTGTAATTTGAAAATAAAATTATGAAACAGCATCGAAAGGAATTTCCCTTTGTCTTCATTTTGCTCATATCATGCAATACACGGGATAATAAGGATAAAAAGAGAAAAAGTAAACGGTATTTTTGACAGTAACTAAGAAAGTGCACGTTGTTTGTGATGTCTACGTATTGTGTCTTGTCCGTAGATTTGTCTTGTATAATTGAGACATATGAGACAATATAATAATTAGCCGAAGATATTATTAATATAATGTTACTAATCAATAGACCAAAACTTCTATCAATCGTGCTACATTGTGTGACGCAGTCCCCTTGCCCTTACTATTATTATGATAACGACAGAAAGAGAGAGAGAGACATGGGGTTTAACGCCCTCTCTACACAAACCATATCATGTCGAGACTAACACATGGTCAATTTTATTTTAATAATTCGCTTGTGCGTAGGGGTCTTTAGTTGTGGGAAGAAACCGGAGGACCCAGAGAAAGCCCACGAGGATGCACAGGCATACTTCCTGTCAAATACAACTAGGGAATCTAAACCACACCAGTTGACCCAATGACAGACCTAACATATACAGCGCGCAAGTGCTAACCATTCGACCATTCAATCCCCAAAGTAATAATAATAATATATTAATTGTTAGTTTAAAGAAGTCTAAAATATTTTTGATTGTCACGTAAAACCATATAGAATCGAAACCAAGCCAGTTGACCCCATGACAGGCATTATTATACAGCGTGCAAGTGCTTACCATTCGACCATTCTATACCCACAAAGTAATAAGAAATCTAAATGATAATACATTTATCGTTAGTTTAAAGAAGTCTAAAATATTGTTGAATGTCACATAAACTAAAAACAAAATTCCATCAACAGAAAATAAAAGATTCACATCAGTCAGCTTCGTGCTTTAAGAAGCTTAAAGTCTATTGATTTCTGGATAATGGCAGAATTTTAACGCTGTAGAAGATAAAAGACAGACAACGTTTGGATATTGTTGATTAAATAGAATTTTCAATTCTCATCTATCTCGTCAATTATATAGCTGGATGAGTGCCACCTTAAGTACAGCAATACTTTTGAATGTCTTGAAAAATTAGGCTAACTATGATATAAAATATAACTTACATAAAATCCCGTCCCAAGTGTATGAAAAGTCAGCAGAAGCGAATCCCAGCGCTAGGAGAAAGTATACTAGTTCAAACATTTTGAAGAGAGCTTGAGAATTGAGACCAACAACGGAAACTCAAATTATAATTAAAACCTTCTCGAAAACGACGGCGGAATAACGAATGGGAGGGATAGGAACATTGACAACAATCAGTCGTCTATTTACATATCAGTTGACTACGATATAGATTTTTATATTTATTATTGACTGACTTTAATGACTTAACTACTATACCGTCTGTTTCCCTTCCCCCGAATACACATTACCATTTCTTTTGATTTCAACATCAATTAAGTTGATGCATATTCATTTCAAAACTATTTTAATGTATTGGCAATCGTTTACCACCTCTTATTTCACATATAATTAGGGTTTCACACTGCGTAGCTTGTGTGAAACACTATTGTTTTTGTTAAAATTTTTATTCTTATTATTATTAGCGTCTGAAAGCCTATTGTGATTACTAAAATTGTTTTTGTTAAAATTATTATTAGGGTTTCACACAGCGAAGCTTGTGTGAAACACTATTGTTTTTGTTAAAATTATTATTCTTATTATTAGGGTTTCACACTGCGTAGCTTGTGTAAAACACTATTGTTTTTGTTAAAATTATTATTAGGCTTTCAGACTTTCGTCTGAAAGCCTATTGAGATTACTAAACTTATTATTATTAGGCTTTCAGACTTTCGAGATTACTAAAATTGAGATTACTAAAATTATTAGGCTTTCAGACTGAAAGCCTATTGAGATTACTAATATTATTATTATTATTTACCGCGGGAGCCTAGATCTCCATGATCGAAAACAGATATCGATCTGGAATCAGATTTTCTGGCGGGAAACCATGTGGTGGCTACTTGATAATATATTTTTGAAATTTCTGCGCATACCGAAAGTGACCGAACTTTGTATTTTGTCCAAAAATTGAAAATTGGCCATAGTTTCGTCAATTCTTTATCCATTTTTAAACAAATTACCTTTTTGGAATCCCTGAATCTTTTCTTAGACAATGGCTATCTCACATTTTTCGATTTCGAACATTCGTCTATGACTTTTAGCGTTCGAAAATTGAAAACATGTTGTTTACGAGACAATTTTTGTTATTTTTCAAAATTTTCAAATTTGACCTACATTTTTGGATACCTGAAGTCCATGCGATTCCAGAAATATAAGTTTCATTCAGAGTTATCGCCCTTTATTTTTCGATTTTTTTCGAATTTTCTTCCCATTTTGTGAGCTCGGGTTTCGTTTTATGGCAGAATTGACGTTTCTGAAACTGCTGGAACATGAAGCTATAGTCCAATACCAACGAATAAAGCAATTTCGACAAGAACCCTTAAACCGGAAGTGGTCGAAATAATGTGCAATATTTTGAAAAAAATGCAAAAAATGGATATTTTGGGGAAAAACGCGATTTCTCCGCCCGATATCAATGGATTAAAGAAATTAGGGTACCATTGGACTGCACTAGGACTGTACTATCGTATGATACCAAATTCATACGGATACTATGAACAAGCAGCAAAATATGACACGCTGAAAATCAAGTAATTTTCTGATTTTTAGCATTTTTGGACGCCTGTATCTCGAAAACTACTCCAGCGATTTTTATGAAACTTTCTCTATCGAGAGACCTTGTGGTACGAAACATTCCATTACCCAAACTGGCTATTTGAACTATTCCGACAATAATAACCATACCGGAAGTATTCAAAAAAATAAAAAAAGGTGAAAAACATTGTCGCACTTGCGAAAAACTTGATTTCTCCCTTAGGTAATAGCGGACCAAAAGAACTAAAGTGTCGTTGGATAGCCCTATTAATGGACCATCATATGGTATCTAAATAATACGATTTCGATGGTAAGGAAATAAATTATTGTATGCCAAAAATCTAGTATTTTCCGATTTTTTAACATTCTGAGACGCCCTTTTCTCGGAAACGACGCCTACGATTTTTCTCAAACTTTTCTTACTCAAAGTCCTATCGATTGTCTATATAGTGAATCAAAAATGAAAAGCATTGAAATAATATAGGTGGTCCAAAAATGGCCTCAAACTTTGAAAAAAATTGAAAAATCGTTAAATTTTTGGAAACGCTCTTTAATTTATCTTTTTTTTCCAAAACTACTCAATGGATGTTTCTGACACTTCTGGTACAGAAAGTTAATTATCCAAAAAACTTCGTAAAGCTATCACGACAATGATCGTAAAACCGGAAGTAGTCGAAAAAATGTCCGATATTTTGAAAAAAATTTTTTTTTACAAAAACCTTTCTTATTTATGAAGATTTTTTGATGGTATTTTACACAGGGTTAAAATATCATCCTGCTTGAGCAGAAATGATAAAAAAAATGTCTCGGTAATTTGCGTTAGCCGCCATCGGCTAATTTAGTTTTTCGTAACCAGAAAAACTAGTTATTGTTCGATTTGTATAAAACAAAGTTCATGTGCTCCGTGGTCCCAATTGCAATTTTTTTTGTTACGGTGAAATTTTTCTGTCGGCAACGGAAGTGACGTAATATTAACAAAAACTACAATTTTGACAGTTCGGTACCACTTTTTGAAAGCAAATATTAATTTTTTTCAAAACTGATATAACTAAAAGGATGCACCCTGCAAAGGTGCACAATATCCTTAGCTCAGACGTTTTAATTTCAATTTCATTTTCGGGCAATTTCGAATAAAATGTAAAATAAAGTGTAAAATTCAGTTGTTTACAATCCATTCAGCGTCTTCATATTTTGAAATATTTATTTGGAATTTTCATAAAGTCGTAGCAATAATCCAGACGAAGAGAATGTATGCGAAAATTAGTTTGTAATGTGAGCAGTTGCCGAGAAATATGCAATTATGCATGCATTACCTTTCACGTTATTTTGCCTATAAAAGAGTGAATTATTATTCGATTTGCATTTTTTTTTCCATTTGATGCTTAATGCCAATTTGGACTAGGTCAAGCCAATTTTACAATTTCACTGTGACCGGAAATGACGTCATTTCTGCAAAAACTGTATTTTTAACCTAAAAAACAAATATTTTATTCAAATGAGTCTGCCTTATAATATTTTTAAAATTATGATATTTGATTCCCATCAACGAATAGAATGAAACCATACGACCATACAGATACCACAAAATGGTTTTTAACTTGTACGGTTACAGAGAAATAGGCGATCTTCTATAAGTCACTTTTCAAGGTTTTTGGTCTATAAAAGTGTCAATTATTATTCGATTTTTATATTTTTTTTACTATTTGATGCCTTATGCCATTTATGACTTCTATCAACTAAGTTAACATTTTCAATATCACCGGAAGTAATGTAATTTTTGCAAAAAACGTATTTTTAGCCTTCAAAACAAACATTTCTTTGAAGGGATTTATATTTATCATTTGTTTAACTTTATAACGTCTGACTCTAATGGGCAGTGAGATTGAATCAATACCATCATATTGATATAAAGAAAAGGCTTCTAGCATGTTCCCTTGTCGAATAATAGCCAATTTTCCAAGGGTCACTTTTAATTATTTTACCTTCTTAATTTCAGTTTATGGGTTATAGGTTAATTTTTCATTGCCCGATATGTATTAAACAAATTTTGTATGTTGCAAATTTCGACTTATTTTTCAACTATAAAAATTTCTTTCGGCACCGGAAGTGACGTAATTTTGCCATAATTTACAATTTTGACCGGTCTTTTCGCCAGCAAATATTACTTTTACATATGATAGAGGGTGCCACTGAAGCAAAACAACTAAAGTATAGTTCGGTAGCTCAATGGGCTGGCTATAGTATGATAAACTTCCTGTATGATTCCTGAAAGCCGGTTCAGTGCTGCTTGCAGGTCTAGTTATTTATTATTATTATTTTATTTTTCGGGGGAGCCTATTTCTCAGTGTCTGTAACAGATACAGATCTGGGACATAATTTTCTATCAGGAAACCATATGGTGGCTATCCCTTCCACTGTATTTGAAACGTCTGCGCAGACCGGAAGTGGCCGAATTTCGTGCGTTGGCAAAAAATTAAAAAACGGCCGTAGATTCGTCAATTCTGTATCTATTTTCATACAAATTACATTTTTGGAAACCCTGAGTCTTTTTTCGGACGATAGCAGTTGAAAATTTTGCAATTTCGAAACTTCGCCGCTGACTTCTAGCGTTCGAAAAATGAAAATATGTTGTTTAAGACACATTTTTTGTTATTTTTCAAAATTTTAAAATTTGACCTACATTTTTGGATACCTGAAGGCAATCCGGGTCCAGTAATATAAGTTTCATTCGGAGTTATCGCGCTTTATTTTTCGATTTTTTTCGAATTTTCTTCAAATTTTGTGAGCTTAAGTTTCGTTTTACGGCCAGATCGACGTTTCTGAAATTCCTGGAACATGAAGTAATATGGTCAAACCACCGTTTAAAGCAATTTCAACAACAATCCGTAAACCGGAAGTAGTCGAAATAATATGCGATATTTTGAAAAAAAAAAGTGAAAAATGGGTGTTTTGGGTAAAAACACGATTTATCCGTTCGATATCAACGGATTAAACGAATTAAGGTATCATTTGGTCGGGCGGTGATTGGACCACTGAATGATACCCAATTCGTATGAATACGATTAGCAGGAAGCAAAATATGGCACGCTGAAAATCAAGTATTTTCTGATTTTTAGCATTTTTGGACGCCTGTATCTCGAAAACTTAACTGCAACCTTTTTTTAAATTTTTTCTATCGAGAGTCCTTTCGGAGGTTTTTTGCATGAAGCCATCCAATAAGACTTTGAAATATCTTGAATAGGTAAAATAACGGACTGAAAATCGAAAAAAGTCGAAAAATCGTGAAATTTTGGAAAATGCTCTACTATTTTTTTATTTTAAGAGATTTTCAAAAAAAGATTGTATATTCAGATAACTGACCTAATTACGATTCTAACGATGTATAATATGTATGTAGTTATTGAAATTTAATTTTCGATATTTTAATTTTTTTTGCATTTTTGGCACTTTTGAACATAGGATTTCTCAGGGGCATTTTATCTGATCAGATAATGTAATATGTCATTACAGAGCCCTGTGGCTATTTTAGTGCCCAAACCGGCTATTAAAACTATTCCGACAATAATAGCCATACCGGAAGTATTCAAAAAATGTTAAAAACATTGTCGCACTTGCGAAAAAACTTGATTTCTCCCTTAGGTAATAGCGGACCAAAAGAACAAAAGTGTCGCTGGATAGCCCTATTAATGGACCATCATATGGTGTCTAAATAATACGATTTCGATGATAAGGAAATAAATTATTGTATGCCAAAAATCTAGTATTTTCCGATTTTTTAACATTCTGAGACGCCCTTTTCTCGAAAACAACGCCGCAGATTTTTCTTAAACTTTTCTTACTCAAAGTCCTATCGGTTGCCTATATAGTGAATCCAAAATGAAAAGCATTGAAATAATGTAACAGGTCCAAAAATGGCCTAAAACTTTGAAAAAAATTGAAAAATCGTTAAATTTTTGGAAACGCTCTTTAATTAATCTTTTTTTCCAAAACTACTCAATGGATGTTTCTGACACTTCTGGTACAGAAAGTTAATTATCCAAAGAACTTCGTAAAGCTATCACGACAATGATCGTAAAACCGGAAGTAGTCGAAAAAATGTCCGATATTTTGAAAAAAAATTTTTTTTTACAAAAACCTTTTTTATTTATGAAGATTTTTTGATGGTATTTTACACAGGGTTAAAATATCATCCTGCTTGAGCAGAAATGATAAAAAAAATGTCTCGGTAATTTGCGTTAGCCGCCATCGGCTAATTTAGTTTTTCGTAACCAGAAAAACTATTTATTGTTCGATTTGTATAAAACAAAGTTCATATGCTCCGTGGTTCCAATTGCATTTTTTTTTTGTTACGGTGAAATTTTTCTGTCGGCAACGGAAGTGACGTAATATTAACAAAAACTACAATTTTGACAGTTCGGTACCACTTTTTGAAAGCAAATATTTTTTTTTTCAAAACTGATATAACTAAAAGGATGCACCCTACAAAGGTGTATAAAATCTTTAGCTCAGATTTTTTAAATTTCAATTTCATTTTCGGGCAATTTCGAATAAAATGTAAAATAAAGTGTAAAATTCAATTATTTACAATTCATTCAGCGTCTTCATATTTTGAAATATTTATTTGTGATTTTCATAAACTCGTAGCAATAATCCAGACGAAGAGAATGTATACGAAAATTAGTTTGTAATATGAGCAGTTGCCGAGAAATATGCAATTTTGCATGCATCACATTTCACGTTATTTTGCCTATAAAAGAGTGAATTATTATTCGATTTGCAATATTTTTTTTCCATTTGATGCCTAATGTCAGTGTGGACTAGGTCAAGCCAATTTTACATTTTCACTGTGACCGAAAATGACGTCATTTCTGCAAAAACTGTATTTTTAACCTAAAAAACAAATATTTTATTCAAATGAGTCTGCCTTATAATATTTTTAAAATTATGATATTTGATTCCCATCAACGAATAGAATGAAACCAAAATGGTTTCTAACTTGTACGGTTACAGAGAAATAGGCGATCTTCTATAAGTCACTTTTCAAGGTTTTTGGTCTATAAAAGTGTCAATTATTATTCGATTTTTATATTTTTTTTACCATTTGATGCCTTATGCCATTTATGACTTCTATCAACTAAGTTAACATTTTCAGTATCACCGGAAGTAATGTAATTTTTGCAAAAAACGTACTTTTAGCCTTCAAAACAAACATTTTTTTGAAGGGATTTATATTTATTATTTGTTTAACTTTATAACGTCTGACTCTAATGGGCAGTAAGATTGAACCAATACCATCATATTGATATCAAGAAAAGGCTTCTAGCATGTTCCCTTGTCGAATAATAGCCAATTTCCCAAGGGTCACTTTTAATTATTTTACCTTCTTAATTTCAGTTTATGGGTTATGGGTTAATTTTTCATTGCCCGATATGTATTAAATAAATTTTGTATGTTGCAATTTTTCGACTTATTTTTCACCTATAAAAATTTCTTTCGGCACCGGAAGTGACGTAATTTTGACATAATTTACAATTTTGACCCGTCTTTTCGCCAGCAAATATTAATTTTACATATGATAGAGGGTGTCACTGAAGCAAAACAACTAAAGTATAGTTCGGTAGCTCAATGGGTTGGCTATGGTATAATAAACTTCCTGTATGATTCCTGAAAGCCGGTTCAGTGCTGCTTGCAGGTCTAGTTATTATTATTTTTTTTGTGTCATTTCTGCAAATCGGATTTCTCAGAATCTAACCATGGGATCTTTCTGAAACTTTGACCTACCCCCAAAACTGGGTGGCAGTTTTTGATTAAATATATTTTCAAAACGTTTTACGAATTCGAAATCACAGAATTTTACGAACGAGTGAATTTGACCTGCATTACTGTAACTCTGTGACTATTTGACCTATTTTACTAATTCTTTTTTCTTTGAGTACCTTGACAAAAATCATTTTCAACTGCAGTTTCAGATTTTCGAATTTCGAAAATTCGTCGCTGTGATTTCGAACCGGAAGTTGAGACCAACTTGACAACTTCTTTAATAGTTCTACGATTTTCATGAAATTTAGTATGTAAGTAGATCTTACCCATGTGACTTCAAAAATATAAATAGAAATTTTCTAAATTATCTCCCCTTGGTGAAATTAAGGATCAAAGTTTTCAAAAAAATCGAAGAAATATAGGTCAGAATGACCTGATGGTTTTTTTGGATACTAGATAAGTAAATACTGATTCGTACCCAAAATATTGAGTTTGTGGATTGAACCGGAAGTGCCGCCATCTTGAAACGTGAAAAATCACAAAGGCTTTTTTGCTATTTTACTTACAGACACGGGAGTAATATTTTCTGAATCCTTCAAGGATGGCCTATCATTTTTTCTTAAATGTCCGGGGTAACCGAAAAAAAGAGATTGAAAATCCAAAGAGTCGTATTTTTTACAATTTGGAGCATGTTTAAAGGTCTTTCTCGTAAAGTCAACATGTGTTTCCTGCAAATCGGATTTCTCAGAATCTAACCATAGGATGTTTCTGAAACTTTGACCTACCCACCCAAAAATGGGTGGTGAGTATTGATTAAATATATTTTCAAAACGTTTAAAGCATTCGAAATCACCGAATTTTACGAACGAGTGAATTTGACCCGCATTACTGTAACTCTGTGACTATTAGACCTATTTTACTAATTCTTTTTTCTTTGACTACCCTGGCAAAAATCATTTTCAACTGCAGTTTCAGATTTTCGAATTTCGATAATTCGTCGCTGTGATTTCGAACCGGAAGTTGAGACCAACTTGACAACTTCTTTAATAATTGTACGATTTTCATGAAATTTAGTATGTAAGTAGATCTTACCGATGCAACTTTAAACATTTCCTTAGAAATTTTCTAAATTATCTCCCCTTGGTGAAATTAGGGATCAAAATTTTCAAAAAAAATCGAAGAAATATAGGTCAGAATGACCTGATTTTTTTTTGGGATACTAGATAAGTAAATACTGATTCGTACACAAAATATTGAGTTTGTGGATCGAACCGGAAGTGCCGCCATCTTGAAACGTGAAAAATCACAAAGGCTTTTGCGATATTTTCCTTACAGACCTGGGAGTTACATTTTCGGAATACTTGAAGGAATGCCTAAAAATCTATCGGATCGGAATTTTGATTTCGGTCACGTGATGGTCACCATTTCGAACTGAATATGAGAAAAGGTGAAAAATCGACATTAACGAGCACGTGAATGAAAGCAATAGGCCGTAGTTTGGAGAATATGTCTCCTATTTCCAAAATGAATACATTTCTGGATAGCCGGGATCAGGGTCGAAATATTTTTATTTGAAAATGTCACATTTTCGAATTTTGTCTTTGATGTTTTTCGTGCCGATAAAGTTGTTTACGATTGAAAAATCATAAAAACTTCGCTATATTTTGACCGATTTTAATGATTTTTTTTTTGTTGATGAGATTATTTACATGACCCATGACATGTGACAGGAAGTGACTGTTAATATGAAAGCTTTAATATCTGCTTTGCAGATCTAGTTATTATTATTTTTTTTTTTGGTGTCATTTCTGCAAATCGAATTTCTAAGAATCTAACCATGGGATCTTTCTGAAACTTTGACCTACCCCCCAAAAACTGGGTGGCAGTTTTTGATTAAATATATCATTTTCAAAACGTTTTACGAATTCGAAATCACCGAATTTTACGAACGAGTGAATTTGACCTGCATTACTGTAACTCTGTGACTATTTGACCTATTTTACTAATTCTTTTTTCTTTGAGTACCTTGACAAAAATCATTTTCAACTGCAGTTTCAGATTTTCGAATTTCGAAAATTCGTCGCTGTGATTTCGAACCGGAAGTTGAGACCAACTTGACAACTTCTTTAATAGTTCTACGATTTTCATGAAATTTAGTATGTAAGTAGATCTTACCCATGTGACTTCAAAAATATAAATATAAATTTTCTAAATTATCTCCCCTTGGTGAAATTAATGATGAAAGTTTTCAAAAAAATCGAAGAAATATTGGATACTAGATAAGTAAATACTGATTCGTACACACAATATTGAGTTTGTGGATTGAACCGGAAGTGCCGCCATCTTGAAACGTGAAAAATCACAAAGGCTTTTTTGCTATTTTACTTACAGACAAGGGAGTTATATTTTCTGAATCCTTCAAGGATGACCTAAAAAACGTTCGGAGTAGAATTTTGATTTAGGTCAATTGATGATCGCCATTTTGAAGTGAAAGTGAAAAATAGAAGCAATTTGAAGGGCCGAGAATTCGGAACACAATAACTCTCCTTCTAATTGAGCTAGAATGTTCAAACTTGGTGTAGACGTTCACTAGGTCACTGTCTTGATTGAGTTTAAAGATGAGCATTTTCTGCCTAGGGTAAGCAGAGATAAGCAAGCTGATTTGTTGATTCTTTAGGGCACGATAACTTTGGTTATAATGAAGGGAGGGCGATGAAACTCTTGTCAATCGAGAGTCTAATAGCTAACCTGTTGTGTGAAATCATTGTATCATTTTTTCTTAAATGTCCGGGGTAGCCGAAAAAAAGAGATTGAAAATCCAAAAAGTCGTATTTTTACAATTTGGAGCATGTTTAAAGGTCTTTCTCGTAAAGTCAACATGTGTTTCCTGCAAATCGGATTTCTCAGAATCTAACCATAGGATTATTCTGAAACTTTGACCTACCCCTCCAAAAATGGGTGGTGAGTATTGATTAAATATATTTTCAAAACGTTTTAAGCATTCGAAATCACCGAATTTTACGAACGAGTGAATTTGACCTGCATTACTGTAACTCTGTGACTATTTGACCTATTTTACTAATTCTTTTTTCTTTGAGTACCCTGACAAAAATCATTTTCAACTGCAGTTTCAGATTTTCGAATTTCGAAAATTCGTCGCTGTGATTCCGAACCGGAAGTTGAGACCAACTTGACAACTTCTTTAATAATTGTACGATTTTCATGAAATTTAGTATGTAAGTAGATCTTACCGATGCAACTTTAAAGATCTCCTTAGAAATTTTCTAAATTATCTCCCCCCCCCCCTGTAAAAGTGATAAAACATAAAATGTCGCCCGGTTGTAATGTTTCTCACTTTAAAGTCAGCAATTTGCCGATTTTAGAGGGCAAACGTTTATTGCGAACAATTAAGCTGGTCATGGGGAGCTTATTTTTAAGGGAGGCTGAATGGTTAGCATGTGCGCTGTATCGTAACGTCTGTCATTGAGTCAACCGGCGTCGTTTCGATTTCCAAGTTGCACGTGACATGGAGTATGGTGTCCAACCTCGTGGGTTTTCTCTGTGTCCTTCGGTTTCCTCCCACGGCTAAAGACCCGTACGCGCAATGGGAGTTTATAAATAAAATTAAAAAGCATATGTTAGTCCCGAAATGACCTAGTTTGTGTCGAATGGACGTTAAGCCGCATTTTTCTCTTTCTTTTTTTATTTTTAAAGTTTTGTAATAATCGGTTGGTAATCAAAGATACTGTAAAAGTGATAAAACAGAAAATTTCGCCCGGTTGTATAATGTTTCTCACTTTAAAGTCAGCAATTTGCCGATTTTAAGGGGAAAACGTTTATTGCGAACGATTTAGCTGGTCAGGGGGAGCTTATTTTTAAAAGTTTTGTAATATTCGGTTGATAACTAAAGGTACCGTGCAAATTAAACTAATAAAATAGAAGATTTCGCGCGCTTGAAATTTTTCTATCTGTAGGTCAGCAATTTGCCGATTTTAGGGAGGTTGCGTGACTGAATGGTTAGAACGTGCGCTCTGTATCGTAACGTCTGTCATTGAGTCAACTGGCGTTGTTTCGATTTCTTGGTTGTACATGACAAGGAGTATGGTCGCCTGTCCAACCTCGTAGGCCGTAACGCCGCTGCCCGGGTAAAATTTCCCTCATTGCACACTTTATGGCGTATGCCCGTCTTCATTAGCCCATTTTAGGAGTAGAACAGTAGGACGTTAAACCCCATTCAATTTCATTTCATTTTCTCTATGTTGCTTATTTATTATAGTGGATAAATGTTTTTCTGGTTCTATTAATTATTTCATTTCTGCATAGAAATCTTGCTTTGACCAGTTTTTTTTTATTGCAAAGTGCCATTCTTGTATATTGCTGTCTATGACCCTTTGTTTAAAACATGCTTAAGAAGTTGTCACGATTTCCTACTTAAAACCAAACATATTGGAAACCATAATTATATAACATATCTCTAATTTTGGAAGCCCGATTACATCTATACAAGTTTAGGCTATTTCCCTTTAGTTTAAAGATTATTTTTTTGCCCGGGTGCAATGTTTCTCACTACATTTAAATTTGTAACTTTGTGAGTTTTGACCGATTTTGATAATTATGTCTTTATAATTTTCCAAATTTACATATTTAACGTAAATATTCAAACAATTGGGATCAACCTGATTCAAAAATTTTTAGTTTTGTTCAAAGTTATCTCATTTAATTTTTCGATGTTTTCTTACCATTTTCATTTCATTTTTCTGAAAGTTTTGAAGTGGGAAGTCATCCCGATTACAGCAACACAAGTATCAGTTATTTCCCTTTAGTTTTCAGATTATGCAATGTTTCATACTATATTTAGACTTGTAACTTCGCGAGTTTTTGACCAATTTTGATAGTTTGTTATTCTTATCCTTTTATTTGAGATACTTGATATAATCGATGACCCGTGACGATGAATATGAAAGCTTTCATATCTGCATGGGACAGTAGCAGATCAAGTTATTATTATTTTTTTTTCGCCGGAGCCTATTTCTCAGTGCCTGTAACAGATACCAATCTGGGACCTAATTCTCTATTGGGAAACCATGTGTTGTTTACTTGATAAACTATTTTTGAAAATTCTGCGCAGACCGGAAGTGGTAGAATTTTGTGCCGTAGATTCGTCAATTCTGTACCTATTTTCATACAAATGACATTTTCGGAAACCCCGAGTCTTTTCTCGGACGATAGCAGTTGAAAATTTCGATATTTCGAAACTTCATCGATGACTTCTTGCGATCGAAAAATGAAAAATGTGGTTTGAGAGACAATTTTTGTTATTTTTCAAAATTTTCAAATTTGACCTACATTTTTAGATACCTGAAAACCATCCGATTCCAGAAATATAAGTTTCATTCCGAGTTATCGCCCTTTATTTTTCGATTTTTTTCGAATTTTCTACCCATTTTGTGAGCTCGGGTTTCGTTTTATGGCAGAATTGACGTTTCTGAAACTTCTGAGGCATGAAGCCAAATGACCATTGCAAGGAATAAAGCAATTTCAACAATAATCTGTACACCGGAAGTGGTCTTTATAATGTCCGATATTTTGAAAAAAATGCAAAAAATGGGTATTTTGGGGAAAAACGTGATTTCTCCTTCCGATATCAATGGATTAGACAAATTAGGATACCATTGGATTGCACTAGGATTGTGCTATCGTATGATACCCAATTCGTACGGATACGATGAGCAGGCAGCAAAATATGGCACGCTGAAAATCAAGTATTTTCTGATTTGGAGCGTTTTTGGATGCCTGTAGCTCGAAAACTTAACCGCAAATTTTTTTTAAATTTTTTCTATCGAGAGTCCTTTCGGAGTTATTTTGCATGAAACCATTAAGTAAGACTTTGAAATATCTGGAATAGGTGAAATAACGGACTGAAAATCGAAAAAAGTCGAAAAATCGTGAAATTTTGGAAAATGCTCTGCTATTTTTTTATTTTAAGAGATTTTCAAAAAAAGATTGCATATTCAGATAGCTGACCTAATTACGATTCTAACGATGTATAATATGCATGTAGTTATTGAAATTTAATTTTCGATATTTTAATTTTTTGGCATTTTTGGCACTTTTGAACATAGGATTTCTTAGGGGGATTTTATCTGATCGGATAATGTAATATATCATTTCAGAGCCCTGTGGCTATTTTAGTGCCCAAACCGGCTATTAAAACTATTCCGACAATAATAACCATACCGGAAGTATTCAAAAAAACATTGTCGCACTTGCGAAAAACTTGATTTCTCCTTTAGGTAATAGCGGACCAAAAAGAACTAAAGTGTCGCTGGATAGCCCTATTAATGGACCACCATATGGTATCTAAATAATACGATTTCGATGGTAAGGAAATAAATTATTGTATGCCAAAAATCTAGTATTTTCCGATTTTTCAACATTCTGAGACGCCCTTTTCTCGAAAACGACGCCACAGATTTTTCTTAAATTTTTCTTACTCAAAGTCCTATCGGTTGTCTATATAGTGAATCCAAAGCGTTGAAATAATATAAGTGGTCCAAAAATGGCTTTTTGCTATTTTACTTACAGACACGAGAATTATATTTTCTGAATCCTTGAAGGATGGCCCAAAAATCGCAGGGAGCAGAATTTTGATTAATGTCAACTGATGGTTGCCATTTTGAAGTGAATATGAAAAGTAGTAGAAATTAGAAGGGCTGAGACTTTGGAGCACATAAGAACGCGTGCCATTAGATGCGAAAAAATACTTGGACAATTGTTAATTCCAAATGGCATAACATTGAATTCAAACAAGCCTCTATGGCATACAAACGCTGTTTTTTCCTTATCTTTTTCATCGACCAAAACTTGCCAATACCCTGATTTCATATCGAGAGTTGTGAAGTATTCTGATTTATCTAATCGCCCTAACATGTCCTCAATGAGGGGAAGGGGCCAACTGACGGTCTTAGTAATTTTATTAAGCTTCCGAAAGTCAACGCAAAATCGTTTTGTTCCATCTTTCTTGTCTACTAAGACTATAGGAAATGACTAAGGACTGTTACTCTCTTTTATGATATTATTACGTAACATGTCATCGATAGCCTCATTAACAACGGGTCTAGACGTCAATGGAGTACGATATGCCCGCTGTTTGATGGGGGAATGGTTACCTGTGTCAATAGTCATTGTTACAGTATCGGTATGTCCTAACTCTGAGTCACTGATCGCAAATAAATCATGATTTTTCCTCAAAAGATTAAATAACTTAACGCGTTCCGTATCTGGCACATTGATTTTAGCAAATTTTTCATTTAAATTAGCATTAGTACACTGCGAAGCACCTTGTAAAACCTGACCCACAGACGCTATCGTACTGTCAAACGCATCGACAGCACGACCAATAACACATCCGCTTTTTAATCGAAACGTTTTGTTCGTATCGTTTACAAGAAAGACTGGGATTCTTTTCCAAAAGTTTTCGCACGTTCCATGCTGAACAAAGAATTGCTAACCATAAGTCCTGGTTCGCTACTCACAAACCCTTTAGTTGCTTGTTCAACCATGAAGACATCTTGCCTACTGTCGTAACTATTTCTCTTCAATTTCGCATGAACGATGTACCTTGTCTGGGGTTTTAAAATTACATCATTTGCTATTCGCAAAACAGAAGATATTTCTGCGTCATTATCCAACGAAACATACATTTTTCCAATTTTCATACATCCTAAATCAAAGAAAAGCCTACAGCCATGAGAAACGAGAAAATCACGACCTAAAATTACGTTTCTATTCATATTGGAAACAACATGAAACACGTGTCTTTACTTTCTACCCTTAATTAGAAATTCCAAATTTGCAGAACCTACCAATTTAAGTTCAAGTCCATTTACTGACTGTAATATAATTTTACTTTTGTCCAATTTTGGTTTATATTTTAAAGAATCATATACCTGCTTACTAACTAAAGATACTTGAACTTGAACAACCCGAAACATTTATACCAGAGAAGGGCTTTTTATATCTACTCTTCCCGTAAGCTCCCCGAAAAGAGTATCTTAGTTTCCCGGTTTATGTGGAGTTTTAGGCTTAACTGATTTATCCCGCCGTTTATATCTTGGGTTTGATTTAAGATAGTCATCAAATTTCCTACAGTCAAGTTTAAAATGCCCCTCTACGCCACAAAACCAACACGTCGTATTTCCTTGAAAACTCGCCTTAACGTCGTTTACACCTCGCTTTTGTCTGCATTCGCGGCTTACATGACCACGAAGAAAACATATTCCACACGTGCGGTTTCTTACATAATCGACATCCATGAGTTCATGTTCGCTATTTGTATATATGTTACAGTCAACGTCTATAATTAGGCAATGTGTACAATGCCTGAAATAACCAGTCAATGTGTACATTGCCTAATGAGGCCAGTCATTGTGTACATTGCCTAAAATTTCCAGGCATTATGTACATTGCCTGATTAATTAGCCCAAATATTTTACACATTGACTGATTGTTGAAGAGCGATTATTGAGAAGACTGGATTACCACAGATTGTCACTAGAGTTGTCACTAGAGTTGTTGTTTTTAACTAAATAATTGACAAATATTATACACACTTTGAAGGATGAATTGGCTTTATTTCACACAGTATGAAAATACATGAATTTCTGATTTCCCGATAGAATACATATAACAGGATTGTTATTAGAGCTGTTTTTAACTAAATAAATGAAAAATATCACACACACTGACTTCCCGATAGAACACAAATAACATGATTGTCACTGGAGTTGTTTTTAACTAAATAAATGACAAATATCATACACACTTTTTGTTTTGACAATTGATGCTGTTGTGGCATCTGCTGTTACATAACAAACCCAACTTGTAACATTTACACTTATTTGTGGCACACTGTTTCCCACTTTTTGAACCCTTTCCACGATCAACCATGGGGATAGGGACGGTCACGTTGTCCCCAGGGTTAGCAGCAACATTGATTACCCGACTGCGCTTTATCATTATATCAGCTTGCGCCAGGATACCATCAGCAGCTCTCTTCCGACATGACATGATATTGGAATGTTGTACATCAAGTTGCTGTGCTTCAGTCGGTGATGTTTCTGTAGATGCTGTCGCAGATGTGGATGAGGTCTCTGCTGAAGGAGCTTCGGGTGATGTCTCTGCAGATGCTGTCGCAGCTTCGGGTGATGTCTCTGCAGATGCTGTCGCAGATGTGGATGAGGTCTCTGCTGAAGGAGCTTCGGGTGATGTCTCTGCAGATGCTGTCGCAGCTTCGGGTGATGTCTCTGCAGATGCTGTCGCAGATGTGGATGAGGTCTCTGCTGAAGGAGCTTCGGGTGATGCCTCTGCAGATGCTGTCGCAGATGTGGATGAGGTCTCTGCAGATGCTGTCGCAGATGTGGATGAGGTCTCTGCTGAAGGAGCTTCGGGTGATGTCTCTGCAGATTGAAGTGCTTGGAGAAGATCCTCTTCTGTCACAAGCCGTTCCATTATTTCATCAGGTAGTGGCAGGGAGCGCAGCCCAACTTTTGGGTCAGAACCAAACAAGGCTTTGAATGGTGTCATCTTGATGGTGGAGTGATAGCTATTGTTCTTTTGAAATTGAACAAACTTTAGTCCTACAGGCCAATCAGTTGTATTATTGTCCCCCAATCACGCTACAAGCATATCTTTCACATCGCAGTTAAGTCGCTCCACTGATCCCTGACTCTGTGGATGCCTGGGTTTGCCATGCACCAAGACCAAGTCGGACCACATTAGCTTCAGTTCAGTGATCACGGAGGCAGTGAACTCAGAGCGAAATAACCAACTGCAAATTCTGATTCTGGTTTTCTCTTTTTGATCAACTTCTCAATGTCTCCGCACTGCAAGATCTCATACCTCCCAAGAACGTAGTACTGCCGGGCCGTCTTCTTCTCAGCTACTAGTGCAGCCTGGACTTCTTCTATCAAACTATAATACTCTTCTTTCGTTAACAATACTGACTTTGCATCCGACCGTCTTCTGTTCAGGAGATGCTCACGAAATGTGGACTCCATGATGATAACATTAATGCATGTGAAGGCTGGTAAGAAATAACCTACATTTTATAGAATTTCTAACCCGTGAAGCCAGTGCTCTAAGGATAATAGGATTATTCTAACCTATGAACATAACCTCATTAAATGAAGCATCAGTGGTGAGATAACTGGGGAAGCCATTGCTCTAATAATTAATAATAATTGATCATTTATATAGCGCCGAATATCTCTAAGGAAGGATCAAAGGATGATTGAATTAATCTAAACTATTTCTATACATTATTATCCAGGTGTTCACAGAACGAAATTTGTCTTCTCTGTGATTGCTGTTCAACAATCAGTCAATGTAAACACTAGTTGGGTTAATTAATCAGGCAATGTACACGATGACTTTGTTTTCAAAGTAACTTTTTAAATTGAAATCGTTTTTTCATTAGAGTCATTTTTAATCAAGTCATTTTTTTTTTTTATCAAAGTTATTTTTTTATCAAAGTTATTTTTTTTATCAAAGTTATTTTTTTTATCAAAGTAGTTCTTTTTCAAAGTCATTTTAAAAATCAAATGATTTTTTTAAACCTATTAAAGTATCTTTTATATGAAATGAAGCCTATGTGATCACAGAACGAAACCTGTGGTAATCTAGTCTTCTCAATAATCGCTCTTCAACAATCACTCAATGTGTAAAATAATTGGGCTAATTAATCAGGCAATGTACATAATGCCTGGAAATTTTAGGCAATGTACACAATGACTGACCTCATTAGGCAATGTACATATTGACTGGTTTTTTTCAGGCATTATACACATTGCCTGATTATAGACATTGACTGTAACATATACGCGTGTGTGTTGTCCACCTAATCTTAACGCAAATCTTTTCCTAATATTTTGTTCTTGGCTGGCCAAATCTACTGCTGCGACGAAAGTCTGCGGGTCGTCCCGTAAAATTTTGGTTTTGATATTTTCGAGCTGAAGTCCGTCTACAAAGAAAGTAATTAGTTGCCTGTCAAACTCGCGCTGTCCGGCATAACCTGGAAATGCTTCAGCGGCTAAAGATAAAATTCTTTCATCAAAAACTTGCACGTTTTCTTCGGGTTTTTGTCTGATTTTTGCTAGAATTGCCAATGCCTGTTGTGTGTCCGTAATTTCCGAAAAAGTGTTAATCAAATCTTGTTTTAATACATCCCACGCCAAATTTGCATTTGCTATCATTTTCCTTTGTATAAAATGACTTACGACACCTCTACTTGATTGAAAAGCGACTAACTTTACCCGGTCTTCAGGTACTGTTGCGAGAACACAGTATTTTTCAATATTTTTTATCCACTCTTTAAATTGTTTTGGATCCCCTTTATACGGTTCAATTATATTAGCTACCGAATTTGTGGAAATTGAGGAAGACAAACCTATCAACTGGGCACCTAAATTTCTATAAAATTCTTCAGCCATTATTACAGATAGAAATTCGTGAAAAACCGAAAAGAGATACTCACAAAAATAAAATTTGGCTAATTCTATCTGTCCCTGGAATTCACGGCTCCAAATCAACACTGTAGTACTACTGCTACTTCTAGGACTTCTTGCTTTGTTGTGTTTGTGATCGTAAAATAATACCACAGTATTCAAAGTATAAGAACTTTATTGCCAAGCTAATGACTTTGCAGGTCCCTTGTTCTCAACAGATAATGGCTGCTAGAATATCTGGGTGAGTTTCTAACGAATCTCGCTCTACCCCCTATTTTATATCCCCCAGTTCCTGCAGGCTCAAGATTAACTTTGAACCTAAATTCCATTCCAAATATGGAATAAAGCCTTACAATTCTCACCACTACAATCAGGTGATACTCCTTGTTACGCTCACACTTACTGCTACTTTCATTTTAGGGTTTCACTACTTTCATTTTATTGTTTCCCTTCCAAACAGGAAGTATGTTTGAGTTATGTGCCCCTAATTAAAATGTTGAACAAGCACTCTTTTTTTGTACCTTTCGACTATAATGCTTCCCCCAGCGTAGTAAGTAATATTTTAATGTATAAATATGTGTTCATATGTTAGGTTTAATCATCAGGACACTATATATATGTATATAAATATCAGTTACTGAATAATACTTGTACAGGTTAGGCCTGCTAGATCATAAATGTGTCTATTATGTTACATGTCCATTGGCCTTGATAAAAGTTGATTTCTGTTTTCAATTTATACTGCTATTGTTAAAATTAGTTCTGTTCATAATTATATCCAGGCCTATTGCATATTAGGCACATTCTGATGTCTCTATGAAGTCTTGTATTTGATAGGCTGGCTGTTTATTGTCTCATTTTTATTAATATTATATAGGCCTTTACACTCTTTAGGCCTATTATTACTGTGTTAAAGTCGATCAGTATTAGTTATTAATTGGGAACATATTTCTTTTATTTTCAGTTAAACCTCATACTCATACTCTACTCATACTTCTTCGCCTACTCCTACTCAACCTCATGATTATGCTAATGCTCATATTCAACTACTGTATGTTGTAAAAAATAAAGTACCAAAACCAAAAACGAGTGTATTAATAGCTGGGACAATTATTCCTTTGAACCTTTTCCATGTAGGCTATGCTACATTCAGTTTAATACGAGCTGGACTTATTGATGTTAATATACCGAGTGAAACAAACCCAAATAAATACCTATATTATACTTTATCAAGATGTCGAACCAGGAAGAGAAATCAAAACCCACCACGTCTACACCTACACCTAATTATGATCCCGAGAATCTCAACCTGGCAGTGACACAAGATGAAAGAATACGAAATTTAAAATCCAAACGTGGCGTTGCTAAAGGATCGCTTACACGTTTAATGAACCAAATAGAATCCTTAATGGCAGATAACCTTAATGCATCCCAGATTGCAGAACGTATGAAAACATTTGAACAAGCTTTAGAAGATTTCGGACAAGCTTATACAGAATATCACATTTTATTAACTGATGAAACTGAAATATCAGAATCCGAAAAATACAGATCGGACGTCGTTAAAACAACAAATGAATTTAAAGATGTAGCTGGTACTTGGTTCGCTAGTCAATATGAAGATGAGCCTGATACATCGGCGTCAGATGATGGCAAACAGTCACTAATATCTGCAACACCTTCTGTTTATGAATCCAGAATCTAGGCTACCGCTGAAAGAATCGCTTTAGGGAGAGAATCGGATGTTCTTAAAGAACAACGTGATTTAGAGTTAAAACAGCTTGAAGCAAGGAGCAAGCCGAACAAAAGAAACTTGAAACCGAAAGACTTCTATTGCATCTTGAACAAAAACGTCGTGAAATTGAATTAAAGTCAAAACTTGTTAGAGCTGAATCTCTAGAACAGAGTTACACAGAGGCTATTGAAAATCCTTTTACCCACTCAACCCCAAGAAACCGAGAACATAACCCCACATCAGCTACACCTCCATCTACTACTATACATTCTGGTGTAAGACATCAACCAAAACCCAGACTGTCATGGGGAAATTCGACAATAAAACCTCCTCCAGTGTCTACAGAAACTTATGCCGCTGAAAACTCGCTTCAAGCTTCAGTACAATTCGGAGATGTTTTATGTCAGATGTTAAATGAAACTAAACTCCATCAACAGTCTCTCGTAGAGGCATTACAACTCCCAAAGACAGAACTTTCGTACTTCGACGGAGACCCCTTGAAATATTGGTCCTTCATAAGATCTTTTGAAAATACGGTGGATCTTGATACTATCAGTGACAGTGCCAAACTATCGCGCCTCATACAATATTGTACAGGACGAGCGAAAAAACTTCTCCAATGTTGTCTAGTCAAAGCACCGTCAGATGGATATAAATTAGCACTGCAACTTCTTAAGGAGCGTTTTGGCAATGAAAGTGATATATCGCAAGCCTGGATATCGAAGATTACAGCTAGACCTAGAATTACCAATAATGTAAGCCTTTTAGACTTTGCAGATGATTTACGATGTTGTAAAGAAACTTTAGACACCATGGGATATTTGAATGAAATAAATAACAGCGCAAGTCTGCTTTCAATTATAGAGAAGTTACCAAATTATCTACAAACGCGGTGGTTAAAGGTTAACTACAATATAAAACGAACCCGGTCGCCAAGTATTGTTGATGTTGTTAACTTTTTTAACTCCGCAGCTGAAGAAGCCACTGACCCTGTGTTGGGAAAATAGCTAGACGAACCACTGATAGAAAATTCGAGATAAATAATAGGGATCGTCGAGATAAAAGTCGTGCTAACTTTGCGGTGCAGACAAGCAGTACTGCTAAATCCTTTTCGACACAAAATACGACTGACTCAGTAAACCCAGCTTGGTCGTCAACTTGTCCCCATTGTGGACAGAAGCATTTTATTACACAATGTCCATCTTTTCGAGCACTAAGAATCAAGGATAGAATATCTTTTGTACAATCAAAGGGACTTTGCGTCAACTGCTTTAAACCAGGCCACAGTGGAAAAAATTGCACGAGACTATTCGTTTGCATCATTCATGTGGACAAAAACATAATAGATTTTTACACCTACCGAAAATATCTGATGGCACAACCGAATCAAGTCTATCCCCTCCAAGTGCTTCCGCTCAAAATAATACCAGAGAGTCAACTCTACCTCCACCTACAAATTGTAACTTTGTAGGAGCCATCACGGGAAAAGTAGCTCTTCCAATCGTTCCCATATTAGTAAGAGGAATTGGTTTTAGGAATTATATTGAAACCTACGCATTGTTGGATTCTGGATCGACTCAGTCCTTCTGCTCAGATGAACTTATTTACCATCTTGGTATTCCCAGAAAGCATAAAGTTACTAGACTAACTACACTTGACTCAAAAGATATGTGTGCTGAAACTTTAGTCGTTGACCTACAAATCTCTGATTTTGATGATACCCACACCTTAGATATGCCACATGTATTTTCAAGACCAAAGTTGAATATTGGTCTAACAAGTCGTGTACGTAAGGACGAAATCAACAAATTGCCTAACCTAAAGGATATAACAATACCAGATGTAAATAATATAAGTGATGTTCATGTCTTGATTGGTCAAGATATGCCAGATGCATTAATACCAAGAGAAGTACGTACTGGTCAACCAGGAGAGCCATACGCCACTAAAACACTACTGGGATGGACGCTCAACGGGCCTATAGAAAGGAAAGGTCCATCTACCCCGTTAACATATTTTGTTAAAAATGACTCTGATCTTCAAACACAAGTTGAGAGATTTTGGAAAATTGATGATCTAAAGGAAGATACATGTACCAATACTCTCTCAATTAGCGACAAAAAGGTAATATCTGTTTGGGAAGATTCTCTAAAGATGTTAAATGGACATTACTCTATGAACATTCCCTTTAAAATAAGACCACCACATTTACCAAACAATTTACCTGTGGCAGAACATAGGTTACGTTTGCTAGGAAGACGTCTTGATAATAACCCATCGATGAAAGAAAAATATACCTCTGGAATCACAGACCTATTGGTAAAGAGGTATGCTGAGATTGTTCCACCAGAACAGTTAGACAGAAATGACGGATATGTCTGGTACCTCCCACATCATCCAGTTATTCATCCTCGTAAGCCAGATAAACCAAGAATCGTGTTTGATTGCTCATCAAAGTTTAGAAACATATCCCTTAATGACAAAGTCCTACAAGGATCTGATTTGACAAATAAGTTAATTGGAGTTCTTCTTCGTTTCCGCCAAGAACACATCGCTCTAATGGCCGACGTAGAAGGCATGTTCCATCAAGTACGTGTGAATGAACCTGATCGTGATGTCCTAAGGTTTCTTTGGTGGAAAGACAATGATACAAGTATGGAACCTATTACATACCGTATGACTGCACATCTATTTGGAGGTATATGGTCTCCCAGTTGTGCTAACTTTGTACTGAAACAATGCGCTGAAGATAATTCCAGAGACATTGATGCTTCAACTATTTCTACAGTTGACAAGAATTTCTATGTTGATGACTGTAAAGTCGGTAAGCAACGTAAAGGAAGCTATTTCTCTTGCCCATAGCTTACGGAATATTCTACAACGTGGAGGATTTCGTCTTACCAAGTGGATAAGTAATTCCCGTGAAGTCTTACAAAGCATACCTGATACCGAGCATGCCAAAACTATTCCATCACTCGAACTTGATGACAACACACTTCCAGTTGAAAGAGCGCTTGGTGTACTCTGGAAAGTAGAGACTGATAACTTTGGATTCAACACTTCATTACCAGAAAAACCACATACCAAACGAGGAGTTCTAAGTTTAGTAAGCTCAGTTTACGACCCTCTTGGATTTGTTAGCCCATTTATTCATAAAGCAAAAATTATGTTCCAGACAATGTGTCGTATGAAATGTAACTGGGATGATCCTATACCTGACGTCTTAGCTAAACAGTGGAACCGATGGCTTCAAGATCTACCCTCTATTGAAAACTTTACCCTGTCTCGCTGCATCAAACCATGTGGATTCGACGTAGCTACTGCACAATTACACCATTTTGCTGATGCATCTGAACGAGGTTACGGGGCGGTATCATATCTTCGTCTCACTGACGTTGATGCTAATGTCCACTGTGCATTCATCATGTCCAAGTCAAAACTTGCACCTTTGAAACCAATGACAATACATCGCCTTGAACTGGCCGCCGCTGTAGAGACAGTTAGACTGGACAAGATAATCCGCAAAGAACTCGAAATACCACTTGTTGAATCAGCATATTGGTCCGATAGTATGATTGTGTTGTGGTACCTTAGAAATGAAGAGAAAAGATTCCAGACTTACGTTGCAAACCGAGTTGCAACTATTAGGGATCATGCCTCGCCTGATCAATGGAAGCATGTAAAATCCGAGGATAACCCAGCAGACCACGCATCTCGTGGACTTGCAGCTGTTGACCTGATTAGTAAATCTCAATGGCTCCATGGACCCCAATTCCGTTGGCAACATGAAGACACGTGGCCTTCACAACCTAATTTTGAAATGGACATTGATACTAAGGCAGAGTTAAAGAATGAACCCCAGGTGTATGCTGTTACTACGCAAATCGACATCATCAACACATTCTTCAAGAGATACTCTTCGTGGTTTAAATTGAAGAAAGCTGTTGCTTGGATATTACGTCTAAAGACCATACTTAGCAAGAAGAAGAACGACTTCCCTAAAACCCTTACTGTCACAGAAACCCAAACGGCTGAATTGGCAATTGTTACATACTTACAGCTAACTAACTTTACTGAAACTGTCATTAAAGAGAAGAACCTTCGGAAATTATGTCCTTACTACAATGAACAAGGTGTTTTATGTGTTGGTGGAAGGCTTTCCAATGCTGATCTTACTACTGAAGCTAAGCACCAGGAGATTCTACCCCCTGGCCATGTTACGAGACTGATAATTGAATACTACCATGCTTTATCCGCCCACGCAGGTGTTGAAAGGGTACTCGCCGATATAAGACAACATTATTGGATCCTTAGAGGTCGTGTGAATGTTAAAGGTATCCTGTCTAGATGCCTACCATGCAAGAAGCTCAAAGCCCTTCCTGAATCTTAATTCATGTCTGATTTACCAAAGGACAGAGTTACTGCTGGAGAACCTCCATTCACACGCACTGGTGTTTACTACTTTGGACCATTCCTGGTAAAGCGGGGTCGCAGTGAAGTTAAAAGATATGGCTGTCTATTCACGTGTTTAACTACCCGCAGCATTCATATTGAAGTAAGCCACACTTTGGACACGGACTCCTTTTTAAATGTGCTTCAGCGTTTTATAGCTCGACGGGGTGAACCTCGAGAAATACGCAGTGATAACGGGACCAACTTCGTCGGAGGTCAAGCAGAATTAAGCAAGTCGATAAAACTTTGGAATTCCGACAAAATCCACAATTTTATGCTAAAGAAGGAAATTAAGTGGATTTTTAATACACCAGCAGCATCCCACATGGGTGGCGTTTGGGAACGCCAAATTCGAACCGTCCGAACCGTACTGAAAGGTCTACTCAATCAACAACCCCTTGACGATGAAGGACTCACCACACTTATGTGCATTGTTGAAGGAATAGTTAACAGCAGACCCATTACAAAGCTCTCTGATGACCCTAGAGATTCAGAACCACTGACACCAAATCACCTCCTTCTACTGAGATCTGGTCCAACTATACCTTCAGGCATCTTCGTCAAACAAGATCTTTATCAACGCCGTTGGAGACAGGTTCAATATCTCGTTGGTTACGGGAATATCTACCAGCTCTTCAAGCGCGTCAAAAATGGTTCGTACCAAAACGTAACCTGGAAGAAGGTGACCTCGTCCTTATCAAAGACGACAAGACTCCAAGATATCGGTGGCCGCTCGGGTTAATAGTAAACACTTATCCTGGAAAGGATGGTTTTGTCAGATCCGTCAAGGTTAAGACTCAGATAGGTGTGTACGATCGTCCTGTGGATAAAATCTGCTTTCTGGAAGGACAAGTTACATCAAGTCATGTTGATGATACCAGTGTTGATCCGCAGTGAACTTAAAGACTTTACTTGTGAAACCATTGACATTTTAACTGTTTATTGATTGTTCGCGCTTTATTTTGGATGACAGTTTGAGCTGTCATCGGGGGCGGAATGTTACGCTCACACTTTCTGCTACTTTAATTTTAGGGTTCCACTGCTTTCATTTTATTGTTTCCCGTCCAAACAGAAAGTATGTTTGAGTTATGTGCCCCTAATTAAAATGTTTCTTAAACCATGTGCTTTGAACAAGCACTCTTTTTTTGTACCTTTCGACTATAATGCTTCCCCCAGCGTAGTAAGTAATATTTTAATGTATAAATATGTGTTCATATGTTAGGTTTAATCATCAGGACACTATATATATGTATATAAATATCAGTTACTGAATAATACTTGTACAGGTTAGGCCTGCTAGATCATAAATGTGTCTATTATGTTACATGTCCATTGGCCTTGATAAAAGTTGATTTCTGTTTTCAATTTATACTGCTATTGTTAAAATTAGTTCTGTTCATAATTATCTCCAGGCCTATTGCATATTAGGCACATTCTGATGTCTCTATGAAGTCTTGTATTTGATAGGCTGGCTGTTTATTGTCTCAGGTTTATTAATATTATATAGGCCTTTACACTCTTTAGGCCTATTATTACTGTGTTAATGTCGATCAGTATTAGTTATTAATTGGGAACATATTTCTTTTATTTTCAGTTAAACCTCATACTCATACTCTACTCATACTTCTTCGCCTACTCCTACTCAACCTCATGCTCATGATTATGCTAATGCTCATATTCAACTACTGTATGTTGTAAAAAATAAACTACCAAAACCAAAAACGAGTGTATTAATAGCTGGGACAATTATTCCTTTGAACCTTTTCCATGTAGCTATGCTACACACCTTATATGGTCTTCCAACCATAGGATAAATAACAAGAAGAACTTGACGAATATTTGACAGTGATTAGGATTTTACCAAAACATCACGTGTTTTTATGTATACCTTTTAATTCAGTGCACTAGGTGTATGTGAATTTGACTTTATAAAAATAGTTGTTTTTAACAATTCCCCAAAGACACAATATGGTCTTAAAGACCATATTCTTACACGAGGTCTTGGATATGATTATAATCTCGCTTCAAGTTCACTTTCAGTTTCAACAGAATGTGTTTTAACTGACTTTAAACTTGTTAATGAGACTGAAATATCAAAAATCATAAAACAGTCTGCTACTAAGTCTTGCGCTCTCGACCCTATACCAACAGCTCTTTTAAAGGAGTGTCTTGCAGCAACCCTACCCATCATAACTGACATCATCAACTCCAAACTGATCACGCAGTGAATATTCGCTTGGCAGCTACAATCACTGATAAGCATGACATCGACGAGGCTTAATGAGTACGGCATATTAACTTTTTTACACCGACAAATTAAATTCTCAAACATTTTTTTGAGGTAAAAGAAAAATAAATAAAGACGTTTAAAGTATTTGTAGTTAAAAAATATTTCCTATTAAGTGTAAATGGGTATTAAAATGAGTAAAATGCATCATTTTGCCCGAAGCAGTTAGGTGTTAAGTAAACATTGCACGAGCCGTTGAGCCAATGACTACCGGTGCGTGCAGTCAACGCACGTGCTATGGACAGGCATATGTTACAGAGATAATTCGTAAGTAATTCTCTGTGAAACAGATTGCATCAACTCCTCTATTTTGGAGAATACCGTGCCTGATGTGTTTAAGAGTGCCCTTGTTTTCCCACTAATAAAAAAACCAAGCTTAGATCCGAACTTGGACAAAAATTACCGGCCCGTGTCTAACCTTAGTTTTCTATCAAAAACTCTGGAGAGGGTGATAGCCAATCAAATTACGGCCCTAAGCAAACATAATCTTATGGAAGAATACCAGAGCGCGTATAGAAAATTCCATAGTACGGAAACAGCTCTACTCCGTGTCCACAACGACATTACCATGTGCCTGGATTCATCAGCAGCATTCGACACCGTTGATCACGATATCCTCATGTCAAGATTAGAATGTGACTTTGGAAATATGGCCTTTCTTTTCATCTATATGCTGACGATTCACAACTTTACATTTCCTTCAAACCTCAGCAGGATGACCACTTCCATATTTCAAAATCAATTTTGGAACAGTGCGTAATAAAAATAAAGTGCTGGATGGGTCAAAACTTTCTCAAACTTAATGACGATAAGCCCGAATATTTGCTCATTGGATCGAACAAAAATTTAGAGAAATTGGATAACAACCATAGTATTAAAGTTGGTGATAGTGTCATCAGTCCCTCTAGATCGGCTCGAAATATTGGGGTAATCTTTGATTCTCACCTGTCAATGGAGAGCCATATAAATCATGTGTGTAAAGTAGGATACTTTAATTTGCGAAATATTGGAAAACAGAAACCGAATGTGCCTGCAGATTGTGTGAAAAGTCTTGTTAATGCATGAGTGATTTCTCGCATTGATAACATGAACTCTTTATTATATGGTATCCCTGCTGAATATATTGATAAACTACAAAAATTACAAAATTCTGCAGCTAGATGTATTACTGGTGCTTCTTATAGAGAACATATAACCCCAATCTTTTATGATTTACACTGGCTCCCAGTTCAATCTAGAATAACTTATAAAATAGTATTGTTAACTTTTAAATGTCTAAATGGTCTAGCCACATCTTATTTTTAACTTTATATTCACCATCTCGAACTTTACGTTCTTCTCAAGATCATTTTCTTTTAAAGGAGCATAAATCGAACCTTGCCTTCTGTGGCAATCGCGCTTTTTCCATTTGTGCGCCAAAACTATGGAATAAACTCCCACACATTATACGCAGTTGTAAATCACTCCCTGTTTTTAAAACAAAACTAAAAACCCACCTATTTACTCTTGCTTTTACATAATATTTTTTACACTTTATAACTTTGTCTTCAACATAAATATCTTTATTTTTATTGATATATTTACATGATTATTTTACACGTTATAACTTTATCTACACCATTAAATATCCTCATTTTTATTTATATATGTACATGATTATTATTCTTAAACTTTAGAACCTTATCTACACCATTAAATATTACTATTTTTATTTATATTTTGATTTCTATATTTCTATTTTTACACGAACTACATGTACATATTTTAAACCCCTATCTATATTCAAAATTGATATTGTGATTTTATCCATTGTGTTATGTTATGTCTATTGTAAAGCGCATCTGAACATGTATATCATGAAAGGAGCGCTATATAAATACATGTAATAATAAATAATGATAATAATTCAAAGTAAACAATTAAACCGGGATCAGAATTCACACCACCAGGACTGAATTTGGATAAAGAGAGGCTCTAACTAGGCTGTTACACCCCCCCCCCCCCCCCATCTTGTGGAACTAAGAGTTAACTACGATGATATCAATTTTTTACTCTTTGATTGGATGTCCTCCTAAAATGGTGCCCGGGTCCGTCGCACTCTACAGTAGGACGTTAATCCCCATTTTATTTCCGTCGCACTCTCTGCCCCCATCCCTTTCTGCACATCATTGAACATCTCTACCAATGCCATTATAGCAATAAAAGATGGATATTTGAGACTTTAATTCGTATTCTGTCTTGTCGCACGGGATAGTTGAAACGAATTTGTGTTCACCTGAGAAATGAAATGAAATGAAATGAAATGGGGTTTAACGTCTTACTGTTCTGCTCTGTACTGGGCTAATGAAGACTAAAATATGTTTCTACATGTACATTGTAATAAGAATTAAATATATATACTTATGTTACTGATTAAGTCAAAGCGCAACTATGAATTTGGATAGGGTGTCTAGCCCACATATTTTTGAAAATTTAAAACCAAGTAGTTATCTCTCGGCAAGTTCACCCCCAACCCCCCCCCGAAGTTAGTTTATGACAGGATATCCAATCGTTAATAAAAATTTTATAGTAATATGCGTTAACTATTATATCACTACAGAACAACGTGGGTGGGGATTTAAATACTGGCTTTAACATTATTATTTACGTTCAAATAACAATAGTAATAGGGGGTATAGATTAACCTCGGTGTAGGAAACCTTGAGATACGTGGTTTTGATGATAAGACAATAACTGGAGAGGGGACAACGTATAAACAGATTCTCCCCTATCTCTCATTTGATTAAGTAAAATAGTTTAACGCGTGCGCTTTAGGTCATAAGGTTTATCATTGAGTCACGTGGCGTAGTTTCTATTACCCACATTTACTCGACAAGGAGTAGAGTCGCTTGTGTTTTCCCGGGTCGTCTGGTTGCCTCCCACCGATAAAGTCCCCAACGCGCAAGCGAAGTATTAAAATTGACTGGAACCATGTGTTAGTCATGAAATGAGACAGTATGTGGCGAGTGGACGTTAACACCCCCTTCCCGTCGCTGGAGTTGCCGTTTCATCTGATCTTATAACGAGAGTTACGTCCCTTTCATAGATGGACCCGCAAGTTAATTTTGATATACCCTATTATTATTATTTAAGAAGACTTACATATTCTGAGTATTTGTAGATTGTACGATAATAAATTGATTTTATTCGATATTCGCAGCAGTGAGAGCAGAATGTCTATAGATGCTTCTAGGTAATGTATTCTGAGCATTGCTTATAACTGTCAGCAGTGGCGGATCCAGGATTTTTTGAGGGGGGTGACAACCCCATGTTTTGTCTCACCGACCGCGGTTTACGGGGCTAATTTCTGCCGCTAGTAACATCGATGCTGATTGTGTGTCTGATAAGATGCGTAGCGTGTGCTATATAATATATATACGACCATGCGTGCATGTCCCGGTGGAAGCTTGTAGGACCCGGGATTCCTATACACCGGTGGGGAGGGTGACTAGTCACCCTTATAGTCACCCCCCCCGGATCCGCCCCTGGTCAGTCGCGAATAATTACATACAGTACCTATGAGCCGAGGCGCAGGAGGGAGGGTGGTTATTGGGGTTGTTGGAAGAGCTTTGACCTAATTTTCACTGTTGGCACTGTTGGCATATATGCCTAATTTGCGAACGATTCATTCAAATATTTTGTTGGTCATCAGTTTCCTAATTATATATTTCTCAGAACACCCATAACATATTATTAGATATATCACATAATTGGATTTACAATTCATATTTGACTTCACATGAAATTTTTGTATCTGTAGTGATCTGGCTTGAATCGCCCTCAATTAAATATGAGCATAATGGGGCATCGTGAGTACCCACACTTGGATACTGAAGGTTTTGAAATATCGGAATCGAATCTGGATTTCGTCAAAATCCTACCTAAATTTGGAGGCCGTTTCAGACTATTTATCAATTTACCTTTTTACAGAATGTATTACATTTTCGAACTTTTAATCAGTTCACCCTGATTTGAAAGAAACACATCCATTCCCATTCAGATTTATTACTTTCTTTTCTTTGGCTTTTATTTCTTAAGTCTTTATTGTCCCTCTTTAAAAAAAACACCTTGATTTGCTCTTTATGATTGTAAATTGAATATTATCGTTTATTGAATTGAGTAAACAATGTAAATCGACTAAAAACAAAATCATTTTGGTTAAATATTATGAAACAATCATCCAGAATCTCTTCCAGTTTGTTTCTATTTACAGTTTTAATTCATTACTAAATTCCTCTCATATTCTATCATACCAAAATAATATCAAACGTGACATGTTCTCGCTTCAAGAAAGCTTATGTAGAATTATTTCCGCACTTACCTGTGCTAGACTATAATATATTGAACCGCGTGTATCAATTCATCTATTTCTGTTGGACCACAGCTTAATAATATCACTGATTGCTTCCGCTTTTTGGAGATGGATGGCCGAATGGTTAGCGTATGCGCGTTGTATCATAAGGTCTGTCATTTGTAAGTGCCAAGGAATAGAGTCGCCTGCCCATAAAAATACTAAAATTCAATAATTGCAGTTTCAAATGAGTTAAATATAGGACTACGTGACTGTTTTGACAGTTTAATTTCCTTTTAAATATCTAGATAATAAAAACTTCCAGTTTCATAGTGTATCATTATCAAATACTATCCTAGTAAGTTTAAATAAATAAAAATTAAAAGACTCTGGTCAAGACTGCGTGTGATTATTAAGGGGCCAATCTTGATTATTTTTTTGAGAATAAAACTGCATAATATTGTGTTAAAGGCCCTTATAAACATCTATTCGAGGATCGTGTAACTAACAGAATTATACGTTTTCAAATAACTTAAACCCGACAGTCCGGATAAATCGTTTTCACATTCACGTCCATACTGCTCAATATCTTGAGCTAAAATTTTGAGACGCGGTAAATATACTATCCCTCTATATTTTAAATTTCAAACGTTTCTAATAAAAACTTATGAATTCACCCCAAGTGATTTTCAGAGTGATCACTAGATGGATGGACAATACACGACGTGGGCGTATGGAAAAAGAAATAGTCGATGGAATAACTTAAAAATAATACGCTTAACTGTATGAAACATGGTGAGAGAGCATGATGGTATAAAAATAAGCGAATGTATTCCCTTTTTATATCATTGATTCTAATCATAATCATGAACTACAATCGTGGATCCAAATGTGTACTAAAATAATTATGTACTAATTTACTTTACGTGGCTAACTCATGTTTGTTTCCATTGATTCCACGCCATTGATTAAGTTATTTTAAAGAATCCGATAGTCAGGAACTCCTGGAGATTAGTGAAATTTCCAAATAATGGTTCGATATGCATTAGCCGTTTTATTTGATGAGTGTTCTATAATTGGTATAAACATCTCTTAATCTGAAAAAATAAACATGCTATACGCCAGAAACAGATATCTATACATGTCATTTTCATATATTGGACATTGTATTGAGTCAAAGACGGTCACAGCTTGGAAAAAGAAAGGAATACTAAAATGTTTAAACTGACATATTTTCCACTCTAGACCCGAATGCATGCATCATTGAGAATTTCTAACAGGTTACAAAGTAATCCTACTGCAAATTTCAAACAAAATTTGTCTCCGTTATCTGTTGGGTCCTAAATCCGAGGAGAAAAATACTGTATGGGTGGGGTGTGGAAAAGGTGAAGCTAGTTGGTTCTAGAGCCCAGAGCTACCTAATCCGACAATGGTCATGAGCAAAAAATTATAGAAGGAAGAGTTCCCATGCAGCTAATTTTTTTTCTTGTACTTTTGTATTTATACCATCAGAGGTCTGATCAATCTGTTTCACATCGGCAATGCGAACGTTCTTCTAACTGTGAGATGACTGACCTTTACGGAGTTCATATGCATTCGTCACATCCAACATTGACATCGATTGTTTACATCAGCCGTTTTAATGTAAACCGGTCCAGACAGGAAGGTGCCTTTTACTCATTTTACGTATTCGCGTACTATTTAGGCATTTTTTTTCTTCAGATATACTTTAAAAATCTTTATTTTTTTTCTACTACTTTAAAAATTTTTTTTGAATTTAATTTGCCGAATTAAAACAATGTTAATATTGTGAGCTAATTAAATCGCACCGATGTCACCCCTTTCAGTGATTATAGCGGTCTTTAGCAAATATTCACTGCTGATCAGTAAGATTGTGTTCTGGCCTAGTACCTCTTCTCGTAATTTTTATCCCGCAGTGACGTCGGCTTCTGAAATCTAAGTTATTAGTTGCGGTTGTCGTATGAGAACACCTGATGGCACTTGCCGAATCTAAAATTTGATGTCGTGCTTGTATCAATGGCAGTGTCAGATGTTATGTTTTCAATCACACAAGAATTTCTTAACAAATAGGTATTTACGTTAGTTACCTTGATTAAATGCTCATTAAGGGCGATAATTTATATTTAAAACTGGGTGAGATGGAGTGCACTAGTTTAACGGGTGCGCCAGAAATCGTAAGTCAAGTTTGCTCTCACTGCTTGGGACCCCGAAACAACTTGCGCAGTGGCGGCGCCACCCGTCGCTGGTTGGAGGGGCAAAGCTGGGGCAAAGTCCAAGGTTAAGGGGGCAAAGGCACGAGTATCAACTAAGGAGAGGGGGGGGGGGTCTCCCCCAGAAAATTTTGAAAAAACAGGCTGCCGAAAATGCAGCCTGGCAGTATTTCAGGCAATGACCGTTGAGGTAAAGTGTCAAACGAACGGACTTGCGAACGTCGACGAATCCCACTCTCGAGCGCCAATGTCGGGAGTATTTATGGAGGGTACGGGGGACCTCACCAGAAAATTTTGAAAAATAGACTCTCGGAAATGCTCTCTGACAGCGTATTTAGTCAGGCACCGATCGTCGAGATAAATAAATCTATCCACATACTGTCCGTAGCCTGATCACTAGTTTATACGATCAGAGACCAAAATGGCAAACCAACGGACTTGCGAACCTCAACGAAGTACCTTTGTGAGCGCTAAAGTAGCGAGTCCTTGTTGGGGTTTTGGGGACCTCCCCAAGAAAATTTTGAAAAATACAGTTGGAAATGCTGCCTGACAGTATTCAGGCACCGATCGTAGAGATAAATAGAGCTGATCGGATGTCACCTGTGGCCTGATCATTAGTCTTTCCGACCCAAGAGAGGAAAGTGTCACATGAAATTCAATGAAGTCCCCAATAATTTGAAAAGTAGACTGCTCGAAATGCAGTCTGGCAGTATTTCAGGCATTGATCGTAGAGATAAAGATACCGCCTGTCGCCAAATTACTAGTTTATCCGACAAGAGAAGAAAGTGACAAACGGGGGGGGGAGTGAGTGACTCAAAGTAAATGAATATTATCGCCACTATAGGCCCTATTTTGTGAAATAAACGGACTTGCGAACATCAACGAAAATTTGAAAAGTAGACGGCCCGAAATGCAGTCTGGCAGTATTTCAGGCATTGATCGTCGAGATAAATAGAGCTTAACAGATACCGCCTGTCGCCAAACCACTAGTTTATCCGACCAGAGAAGAAAGTGTCGAGCGGGCGGAGTAAGAGTGACTCAAAGTGAATGAATATTTTCGCCACTATATTTTGTAAAATAGAATGCAGCCAGGTAGCATTTCAGACATTTTATTTCCGAAAATTATTGGGGGGGGGGGGGCGCAAACAGAGGGCAGGCAAGATTTTTTGCCCCCCCCCCCCCCGCCTCGGCGCCGCCACTGAACTTGGGTTGTGTCGAGTGGACGTTAAACCCCATTTGCCTCTCTTTATTCAAAATTATATAAACATTTTGACACTTTGAACAAATATAATTTCTAATATGCCCAGAAAAAAAGTGATTACACATCGATTACACCGCTACTTTAATTTGTTTTTTGTTATATAAAAGCAGGATGTTATTAATTAATCTCTTAGAGAACATGTTGCTTTCGTCCCCGGGACTTAAAATAGATATAGAAATCAATTATTATTAATCCGTGTAGCGTAAATCTTATTAATTTCTAGCCATCTTATTTATTCATGAATATACAGACATATGGAGCACAATAAAACATGAGGTAGTGCGTTTAATCAGAAAATATAACCCCCTCTAGGCCTTCTCCATAGGACAATTTATAATAAGTTCATATCGTTGTCCTCACACTCGGTTAGCTGTCAGATATTATAAAGATGGTTTTCAATTAATTACCAGATTAGATTGAAGCTTTTCAGTTGAAAAAAAAATTCTATGGAAATGTATTTAAAAATTAGCAATTATAGCCATCGATATTGGTAATTACGCCCACATTATTTATGTAATGAAATATAATAAAGCACACATAGAGGTCTTGCGATCTAAAATGTTGTCTTATGTAAACGGCTCTTTTACGTACATGGTGCATCACAATAGAATACATGACCGACATCAACAAATTATTGTACAAGTACTTCTGTGTCGCGTTCCCAAACTTTGAGAGTCTGTAAACAGAGATGATTACGTGAGTTTCACATGGTTCTACTCTATGTTCAATGGAAAGAAAATTTCGTCTAAATTTTTAAATAAAGAAATCATCCAAAACTTCGCCCTGTATCGCGCGCAAAGACTGATAAAGTCTTAGCAAATTAAAAAAGATAACACAAAACTTAATAAATTTGAAAGACAACCTAGTCTCGGATCGTGTTCTCCGAATTTACAAGTAACATTTAATTTCGATACGCGTATTTCTTGAAGACCGCTTATCATTGTATAATTATTTTTTTATGATATCTTATTTAACATAATTATTGACTTAAAATGTCGGAAGAAACTATGATAGGTTTAAGACACGGCAACTGACTCTTAAAACCCATGTCTGTACATTCCAATTTAGTTGCGCAATAATTTTCCCAATTGGTAATTGCCGACAAAGTCCGCTAACCTCTTTAAATAAAGGTAACCAGGGAGATAACTGCATTAAAAGGATTCAATCGACAATCTGTAATAAATTTGAACAAAATGCACCAAAACCACAGTCGCAAGTCTATTCAGAAGAAGCAACTCTGATAAAATGGTTATGGTGACCTTAACCTTGGTGATTAAAACTTAAAACAGATACTTGTGGTTCCAGGTTTTTAGATTCCACAAACAATTTGTATTTATAGATATGGAGCAGAAGCCCTTTTTCTAAAATACATTTTTTTTTTTGCCAAAAATCAATTTCTTGCAACCAAGTTTATCGCATCTTCCATAGGTGCTAGGTATTAGTATTCTACGAATCCTGGCACAGTTTTTAATTTCTTCGACCACGGGAACGATGCCCGCTAATCTAGCAGTTTTAGGTGGTACAGATTTCAGATTATCTAGCCTAGCTACGGTCTGGAAATTAGATAACTCTTGTCAGGGATAATTTACCATTACAAATTTCTGGCAATTACATAACTTTGTCAGAGGTACCCACCACTAGACATCTCTATTAAGGTGTTTTTGTAATAGTTGAATGAGGTAGGTACACTTCTGTACGATTTTCGTCTGGTACACTTTTGAGCTAATCTAGCCCAAGAATTCACGACCAGAATCAAAACCCTCACAACCATACTCACCATCAGAAACCCGGTAGACTTACATTCTGATGAAACCAGATAGACACGCATTGATACTTTATATGAGAACAATGGTACACTTGTCACCCATTTTTAAAGAATGTGAATGGGGTGACAACGTACCTTTGGAACCAACACAGTACATCTTTATCCTAAACAACATTGATGCAAACTTTGGTAGTAAATTAAACAAGCTTAAGGAACTTGTTTTATCTATCACTTCGACGCAACCACACAGCCCAACTCTGTTCCTGTTATGAAAAAAACCGGTAAAATGTTTAAATCGATGAAGTGGATGTACATGTGACTATAAAATAGCACAAGGGGGAAGAGATTTACCGGTGGATTAGTTTTGCTCAATTACCAAATCAACCACTGAATAACTTTTATTTCGGTCCAGTAACGAATCCGTCAATCTCGGTTTGGCATTTGGTCGTTTTGACAAATTTATACATTAAAACATATATATGAACATATATCAATCTTGGTGATTTGATTTTAAATGTGTAAGTCGGTATGGTGAGAAAAATACTCTTTGCCTTCAGCAATCTTGAGAGTACGATCAACATATTTACTCTTCCAGTTAACATCACAGAGAAAGAATAATTTCGTCCCCATTTGACGTATTGTAATGTAACGGATGAGCAGTTTATAGGATTGATCCGAGGTCACTACACAGTCTAAAACGGACACAGACATCTTTAATTTATCAATGATATTTCCTAATGCAATAAACCAGCCCAAAAGGTATGCAATGTTAGTAAGATATCCCACGTGAAATCAACATACTGTTACAGATTCTTTATGGAAATGCCCTAAGCGATTCTTATATGACAGATATGGCTGGGTGTCCCACGAGGAATATAGTTTTTTGTTGTTAGTTTTCTCAATACACGCAAACAAGACGTACATTAAATCTGCGTTGAGTTGCTATCCTAATCGATCTGAAAGATAAGTGAAAGTTAGATTAAATACCTTGTTTTGTCACAACAGCTTGTCTGATTTGCAATAGCCGCCAAAAGTCTAACACGTAACAGTGAAGTAGCCCTCTCTATCTTGTTAAATTTTAAGCAAGGTTGTGCAGGATAAAACATCTGTCCTTTTCCCCTTGTGGAAGGTCAGACAAATTGTAACAATTTATAATGAATTCTGCTCGTTGAAATTTGGAATTGAAATTTGTTTGTATTTGCTTTTCCAACACAGCCAAGTTTATAACAATTCCATGTGGAGCGCGGATCTTAACCTCGTTACATGTCTTTAGCTCCCCAGGGGTATCGGAGCTCATAATAGTAGGGAAACAATACTGTTTATATCACCCTATTTGTCTAATTAAAATCTAGAAAATGCTGTGGCCATAGCAGAGAGTTACTGTTAAGTTTTGAGTAAAAGAAAATCCTTTTTTAAGTGCCTGTCTCATCGGAATCATATACTACAACATTAAAAGCGCTGTTATCATAAACAAATAATTACCAATAATGAATATGACAAGGAGCTTCAGTTTTAAAAGGAATATATGTACCAGTGTGGCTTTTCTAACTTGGGCATCAGATTAAGGAACCCAGGTTAAATCTTTCACTGGCACAAACTCTATCACTTACATTAATTTCTTATCCCCCCACATTAAACTATAACAAGCCATGGTCTTGAAGAACCAGATAACTAACACGACTAGCAGGTTCACATCAAGCGGCTATGTCTAATTATATTATAGAAATTAAGATTATTAACAAAAATAATGTATCCTTAATAGTATTATGTTAATGACCTTCAAACATTAAAATCGATCAGTCTCTTTGTAAAGGTCACTCGCACCTTCAGTTATTTCTTATGCTTTTATTTCATTAATGGTATATTATGTATGTCTAGCCTTTCCCCCCAGAGTAAAATTGGTTAATCTGTCCGGAACAGACAAAATTACTTTTAAAATATATAGTAAAACACATTTAAATAATTAGGCATATATTCGTGATCGATAATTAGAACGAGAATGTCGTGGAGAGATGATTATGCTCCAGGTTAAAGAAAGTAACTTCAGAAACCATGAGTATTCTATTTAAAACATGAATTACCCACTTCGTGGAATCTCTGGAGCTAAGGTGGGAGTATCGGAGTGGCAATGGCTAGTCTATTATATTTTGGGCGGGGAAGGGCATGATCTAGAACTATTTCGAAGTTAAATGCTATTTAAGAACACTCTACCAAATTTTTAATTGTATATTTATTTCATATTTCTTGAAAATACATACCTAGTGGTCTTGGGATACGTTTGTCTGCCTGTCCAGGATCCATTGTTCTATTTTGTAATTTTAAATCATTAAAAGTGGCGTGCGCTCTGAAATCTAAAATCAGTATGTCACTTTTCGTTGAAATTTTAATTTCTTCATTTTTAGATTTTGAAGGTATTAATTAGATTCGGGTTTTTTTTTGTAAATGTCTGATTGAAACTAATATATATATATATTGATTCAATTATTGTTTAATAAAACGCCTGATGAGCCGCTGCTCTTTGGTAATATATAATTGAAATTAAAGATGGCAAAATAAAACTACATTTTTATGCTAACGTTTTCACCGCGATAGCGGCTCATCAGGCGTTTTATTAAACAATAGAATCAATTATTGTTTAATAAAACGCCTGATGAGCCGCTATCGCGGTGAAAACGTTAGCATAAAAATGTAGTTTTATTTTGCCATCTTTAATTTCAATTATATATATATATATATATATTAAACTAAGTGCTTCAAGTTCGTAAACTCATGGTTATAACCTATTAGTACTGTATCTTGGGACTATTCAGGGTAACGTTCATCTTACGGTCCATGCTTTACAGATTTGTCGTCAACTGGTGGCTAATACTGGCCAATCTCGCTCTTATCATAACCCGGATACCAATTTATAGATTTTAAAAGTTATATAGCCAGGATGAGAGCACATGCAACTTTTTTCACAATTGGTCAATGTGTCTATTTTCGACTCTCTTGATCATGTTAGTTATGACGCCAGCCTGCAGAAAATACAATAAGGTCAACAAGAGTGGTGCATCGATCCCCTCAACCCATCATCCATGAGCTCTTCTATCATGCTGGGATTGACGCGTTACCACCCCAAACGACGGTTTGAAAAAGCTTTTGACCCGATATAAAGACAATAAATGTATACAAAAAATAAAGATAACAAAAACCAAGAAATCTACAGGTGTGCTTGTAGGGCACCTTATGCCACTATTCACAGTAGTCCATATAAAACCACACATTAACAAAAAACATTAGACAAAACCACGGACAATATACACATGCAATGTTATCTATAAATATATGAAATATACCAGATCAAGTGAATGGATCCAGGGGCCAACCGTAAGCGTATTAAACCTCTAGACTAGTGACAAGGATTTTTGTATGGCATAGTGGTATATGTGTCGTGTATTGGGCTCATGCTTGCCGGGCATCTCTGGTTTATGCTAGTAGTTTCGATCAATGGAGATGGGCCAACCTTCTCAATTTCCTGAATTTACTCTGGCTATCCCGGTTTCCTCCAATAGGAATGACATACGCGCGCATGCGCTGAAGGTGTTGAAATAAGACAACTTGTCTGTGGGATAACCTTAGGTGGAAGCAGACGTTAAATTGGATTCCTTTAGGTACATGTAAATTAAGGGAGATCTCAGCATTAGCTAAGTATTGTTCTGTACATGTATATATCGTCTTGTGATATCTTCACATTTTATCATTGCTTGATAATGATTAGAGAAGCCTAGTCGAAACGTCGCTCAGTAATACGCTGTAATTGTATTCCATAGAATTGTGACCTGTATACTCAAGTTCAATTAATAAATGCCATTAAAACAGTTTAAAAATATCTGGGATGTCTCCTTTAATATACTTTATCTTAGGTCTGATCTTTGGTGACATATTTGCCCCTTGAACCCTATAGAATCATACTCATTTGAGAAATTTGGATAAGGTGAAATTTAACATTGGAAATACACTATAGGACACCACACTCCTTGCCACAAACAAAAGTGGGACGAAGTCACACTACTTGACTCGATGACAGGACCTTATGATATAATGTGCACGAAGAATGTTCACACAGATCATGTCCAGCAGAGTCTATCGTTTTAGATGTGGACACGTCAATCTGGAGGAAGAAGTGAATGTTTACTCTTTCAGGAACATTCGATACCACTTATTGTTTGAGGGGCTGTCGTAACAATTCAATTTGCTGTTGAGTTAGTATTGTGAGTGGGAAGTATTGGGGTAGGAAGTGAACACCTGATACCCCATGGACTAGCCCTTCTACAGACAAAAGAACATAAACCAACACAATATATCCATCAAATATAAGCCAATTTATTTTATCATAAAACTTAGTTTTTTTTTATAGCTAATGAATACATTAGTTTGTAAATCTAAAACACACAGGGAAAGTTATGAATGTTTAATCTGAATACGTCCATTCATGTGAATGAAACCTCGCCCTGATACGCATGGAATGTGCTCAGTTAAACAATGGGACAACTTTTTAAAGTTCACATTTCCATGATAATCAATGGTTACTAATCATCTATGTTTGTGAATTATTTAAATGTTCTTTGTGCTGTGTTAGTCTTGTATACACGAAGCGAGACCATGGGAATTACATATATACAACCGATAGTAATTCTCATTTAATTGTGAAATATTTAATATTAAACATATTATCTAGGAATTAATTCTTTAGCTAGCAACATATTGAAAGTTAAACACAACTTTTGACATTCAAAATACACAAAGTTGTACTAGATCCAAGAAATGCCTACAATTTGTTTTTTATTTCATGGTAATACTAAGGAACATGGAGGTTGGCATTATACAAATCTTTAATTTCTGCCTACTTAAAACGTATAATTATAAGGAATTTGCCCAATTTGTCCAATCTCCAGTGTTTATTTTATTAGAAACTGTTCAATATGTAATAGAATGCCCTTTAGAAAAGACTAAATATTTTTTATGCAATTATTTAAACAAAGAGACTATATACATGATTGTATCAATGTCTAGTGAAGCACTGCACAAACATGACAACTCATCTGGATTACAAAATACTAACCGGTATTGGTCATTTATTTCACTTAAAGTCCCGATGCGCTATTTGCATGTTTCGCTAAATAATCAAATTTCTCATCGTTTAATTAACGCGAATATGTACTCAGATTAATTATTTAACATTTTATTATGACAAAAAAAAAAAAAAACAGACGCTAGATAATGTCCGGGCTTGGGTGTAAATACTGAACGGAACAGGACCATTTTTTGGACTGATAGTCCTATGAAAGATACACCATGGGAGATATGATAAAGAGTTGGAAGTTCTCAATATAATAGTTAAAAACTAGATAATGTAAAAGGAATTTGATGAAAATTTCAGTCAAATTGATTCACCCTGAACCGAGATTTTAGCTATTGAATTTTCAGCCTAGCCTCGATCATCAATACTAAAGTATTTACGATAAAAAAAAATAATACATAGTCTCAATTATCCATAGCGTTGACATCGAGAGTGAATTATGGTCTGGATAAGTTAATTAATCTCTATTATATAATTTAGATAACATTTCGGGCCTAGAGAAAGACCTGCTCTTGCATAATGTATGTTTAAAAATTCATCGTTAACAAATTGTAGCTAGTTAGTGATACCTATAATGCTAAAGTGATACATCGGGACTATAAGAATAAACTCGGTATTAAGCAGTTACAAATATAAACACTAACAATGAGGTTACACAACTTGGATGTAAGAGAATTAACGAATGAGAAATTGTCGAAATTCCACAAATCAATTTTGTCTCCTACTTCACATCACCACTTGATTTTATCAATTAATCTAAAAGTATTTTTGTAATTCCCATTTAGCTTGCAGGCGTTGTTCTCATGGTAAATATTTTTCAAACTAATATACTATTTTTTGCCTACATTGTATCATATGTTTTGATAAAAGTTTAAAATGTGTAATGTAATTAATTGAATGTTTTGTATAAATAATTCCCTAAAAACTTAGCACATAAATAATGTCGTCGATTACTCCTTTTATGAATAATAAAACCCTTTAGTTGTTAATGTATATAGTATCATCAGAAAATCGATCTCGTTCGTAACAAATATGTTTTTCTTTTCTTTTGTTGCCACACTTCAAAGCTGACGTATAGTAAAAGTTTGTATTATGCTTTTAATCAAATTGTCAGGAACACAGGCATTTTTATACCATTTAAAGGGAATTGTTTGAAAGCCCTCGACGCTTTCCAATTAATAATTTTCATTTTCCTCTTCTCTGTAGTATAATTTATGTGAAATGTTTTACAATCAAACCAAATGAAATAATATTTTGGTGAGAAATAACGCAACAATTGACAGATCGTTAGAAATATGTTGCTGAAGTCTTTCAAAATATTGAATGGATGAAAAAGGGTTTTAACTTTCTACATTTAAATGAATACGAGCATACGTCATAGATCGCTTCGAAGGAAATTTAGCCAGGACAGCAATTTAATTCTAAGTGTCAATGGCACTTTTTAGTGGCTCCCCGTCCTGCATACTACAAAGGGACACCAAGACAGTGCCTTACTCATTGAGCCCCCCCCCTTTTCAGAATAAAACCTTGACGCGTTGAATTGATTTTATCAATGGAAACTCAAATGTTGTTTTTTTTATACCAATAACGTATTTAATATGCCGAATAGATAGTAAGTAATAGAAAAAAGAACAATCAATTCTATCACTGTTTATTAGCATCTTTCCAAACTTTGTCAAATTCAGTAAAGAACTAAACTGGTGGCTCCGTGATGAAGATGTTGGCTCACTAACCAGCCGTTGTCGGGTTCCATCCCGATGTTGGTTTAGAAATTGCCTCTGGCTTTTTCAGTGTGGCTTTCTTTTGTCAGTGGTGCAAGGAACAGCGTCTGTCGTTCGAATAGGACGAACATATTTTGTAGACGTTGGCGTGCACATGATAGTTGGCATTCGATGAAGGGTACGCGGAAACGCCGCTGTCGTGGCAAAATTGGCCTCATAGCACACGACATGGTGGTCTCAATAGTTTAATTTCATTTCACAACAGATTGCACAAAAGTTTTTATGTCAGAAAATGCGATACCTCACAAATATTCAACTTTATGAATTTAAGACATATTGCTGTAAGTTTGGCGAAATTCAATTATAAAACCGATATTATAAAATGATAAATAACGCACATCTTTATACAATGTAATAAACCTTAACAAATCTGGATGAAAACAGGTGTGTGTGTGTGGGTGTGTGTGATGGTGTGTGTGTTAGGGGCGGGGGTGTGTTAATGTATATTCGTACAACATGCTGGTCATTTAGCAACATCACCCCTGGTGAAAGTGGATGTTAAGTCCCAAGAACAAATTACCGGAATGCTTTAAATCAGAGCTGAAAGAATCTTCCAGCCGTTGGTAAAGTTATTTTTTCATGAAGGTTGAAGACTAAAGGCCTACTCTACAATTGTGGAATAGTTTATATTTTAGGTTTTTCTAGAAATAAGTTACATATCGCCCGTCTTTGGAACGAAAAAGAAGGTTATATTCTTTTTGTTGTCCTTATCTTTATCTGAAGGCAAATTGGTTGTTATAATCCGGAAAACATAATGAATTGGGTAAGAGAATCATAGGCCTGCTTTCATTTATTTAATCTGTACATAGATGGTAAGGTCTTACTGCATCTGTAAGTAGTGTGTGTGTGTGTGTAAAAATCAAAAATACAATCGGAATGACCTAATAGATTGTTTAGGGAGCACGACATATCCGACATGCACAAAACATTAATTGAGGTAAAGCCTTGGACAAAAATCTGTTTTGTGAGGTTTGTATTATCTATATACTAGTATTTCTTGCTTAATTACTTCGATTTGTAAAAACGTATGGTGGCTGAAAGCGTCCATTTAGATCGTCGTGTTTCTAGATACAACGCGGGAGTCGCCGTTGAGAAAGTCGCCGTATTTTAACTACAAATACTTCAAACGTTTTTATTTATTTTTCTTTTACCTCAATTTACTTTGTCGGAGTAAAAAAGTTAATATGCCGTACTCATTAAGCCTCGTCCATGTCATGTTTATCAGTGATTGTAGCGGCCAAGCGAATATTCACTGCTTGATCAGTTTGGGATTTTGACTTTATCAATAAATGGAATTTTGCGATAATTTAAATGTGCGGAAACTGTAGCCTACATTTCAGAGGACGAAAACTGTATATTATATTTGGAAAGATTAAATAAATGATTATTTATGATGTCCCTTTGTAAATTGTTGCGCATTTAATGAAAACAAACTCCGTTTTATATACAAGAAGTAAAATGTAGCCATTGCGCATGTAACTAACTATAAACTTCCGAGGCGAGAGTCGCCGTTAAGTAAGTCGCCGAAAAAGTCGCCGATTTTTTTCGGCGACTTTCTTAACGGCGACTCTCGTGTTGTGAAAGTCGCGGGTCACCGATAAGCTAGTACGACTTTCTCAACGGCGACTCTCGCGTTGTATCTAGAAACACGACGATCTAAATGGACGCTTTCAGCCACCACAAAAACGAATATTTTTGTTTTTAACTAGTTTCTCGATCAACCAATGTGATCAAAATTATATACTTCATTCGTTGCACTCATGTGATTCCTATTTTATTAAATACATGTACCACACTATGAAGAGATGAGTTTATAAATGTATTAGTCGCTTTAGATTGAAGTGATAGGAACAAAAGCGAGTTGTTTTTTTAAAAATATTTTTACAGTAAATACGCATGAACACGGCACAATCATATAAATTGTCATACGTTAAGTAAAATATAAAATATGGAACACAAAAAAAAAAAAAGAAAATAAAATTGAAAAACATCTGAATTTAACAAGATTGTTGCAGCATAGCACAGAAACGGAGGCCACTTTGAGTTCAACATACGGAAAGCTGTATGTGGGTGTGTTATGGATGTGTAAGAGGCGGCGTGGGGGTGATGGGCGGATATATCCGGATGCTTGCGTTTGTCACTACTCTTTTTCGAATTCCAACTGCTCGAGCATATTGAACGAAGCTTAAAGCGATAATTCATATTTTCTAAGAAAGTCAAAACATAAACATTTCTATGTCTTTTGTTCAAATGGTTGCCAACTCACTATTAGGCGATCATATTATTATTTTCCACACATGAAAATCATTCACGCCGTAAATAATAACACAATTACCTCCCTTGTGTTTCTACCCCAACCCCCCACCCCAACCCCGGAATAGCTATCTTCAAACGCTGGAATTTGAAGTTCAAAATGATATTTTTGCCCATTTCTCAACCGGCAATAGTGAATTTTAGGATTATTCTTTAACAAGGTAGATACCATATATTTGAGGGCTTTATTTTAATACATTTTAAAACTATAACTTAAAAATATGGAACTGTAGCTTTAATCGATTCGTACACATGCTTCCTTACTCACACTTACCACAACCCAGAATACAAATCTAAGCATTTTTAAATCTAACTTAAGGACGTGTTTGCCTTAGCCACCATCTAGCGTCATACACGGTCTTCTGGTTTTGATTTCGCAGAAAACTCACATCAAAATCCTCATCATCAAACAAGATGGTTTCTGAATATGGACATAATTTAGATTCGGATGAGAAAGAACAGCTTTAATGTTGCGAGACAAAAATAACGCATCCAACAATCTATAATAAATCATACCGAATGACAGAGTACAAAATATCCCTGTTTTCAATTGACCTGCAACTGAAACACTACCTTAAAGGGACTATCCCGATATTAACATAGTCCCAGAAATAATAGTCCGTGTACGTATAGAATTTAAGCGCCAAAATAGAGAGGAATGGTGTATTTACCTTTTTTTTCAAAATCTCAGCTCAAAATATAGAGCCCAATTGACGTGAACGTCAAAACCCCTCATTCGAACACGTAACCCTTTTAAGATTACGGGTCAATTTGTTCGTTGCGTGACCTGATAATCTATTGCCGTTGCTTTAGTGGCATTTAGTGGCATATACAGCTTGGGACACTGGTCTCCATTTCCATATGAAGACTAACGGGTTTAATTTTTTTTGAAAACGTATTACGTATATTGAACTAGTTCGTCGGCCCTAAGGTAAAGAGAGCATTTTAAGGGCTTTTAACACAAAATTAAGCTGTTGTATTTTCCAAAATATAATCGATATTGGGTCTTTAACCTCGATGATAAAATGTACAGAATAATCTTGACACATTTAAAACACAATCTTGTTTATATCTCGAATTCCTACCGCCCATTTTCACGCTAAAATCAGGTTAAGATTCGTCTACATGGCAATGTGGGACGAAAGCCGATGAAAAAACTTCGGTATTAAGCTCTCTTATATTGTCAATCAGAATTAACAAAAAAGAAAAAAAATATTTATAACAAAAAATAAATCTTTTGAGCATCATAATTCATGTTTTACAACTTTCATTGTAGAAGCATTGGAGAAATGCAACTTTATATTACTTATGTCAAATAAATTGAAAGTGAATGATCTTAAAGAGATGGTTGGATTCAATTCTTTGCAAAATCTGGAACGTTTCGAGCAATAAAATGATGCTTTACTTCAGTCATTTCCGAAAATTGGAATTCTGAGTATGATATGTTTTTATTCAATAGCACAATGTTGAGTGGAAGAGTAGCAAACTTTTGTGTCACTTTTTGATTAATCGATCATGTCAACCTTTATCGCGCTTTCAAAACGGGTCTTCAAAGATCGATTAGGTTTCTCCAATATGTTCTTCACAGCAAAAAATAACCCACTTTAAATTAAAAGCACTCTTTTACGGAAAGGTTTTTTGATATAAAATATTTTGGTCGTTTATATTAGAACGGCTGGATCGTGAGCCTCGTTATTCCACCGATTTTCACTGTTCACTGTGATATTAATCGATTTCTTTCGTTTTCACTCGTCTTGACCCGACCTCCAATAAACTGAAAAGAAAAAGAAAAGCGAAATCAAAAACGATTATCAAAATATGGAAGTAGTTTAAACTTTGATTTCACAAGAATATTGGACTAAATTGAGGTTTGTGGTATTTATAATTTTGGCCAGGCAACGATATTTTTGTTAGCTCTTTTTTGAATTGATGCCAACCCATTCTAGATGACAATAGCATTTTCTGCATACGCTGGTTTGAGACCAACAGAATTCTTCGTGCATAAATTCGGAAAATGGTTTCCGATTATTATTATATTATAAGAAAACAATAATTTCATAAAAAAACTTTCAACAGACCTGTACAAAAAGATAAGTATAAAGAAAATCCTACATCTTTAAGAACATACTGCACATGTATAGAAAATACAATACTTAATTTTAAAGGCTGTATCGACCATGAGAAGTTTTTGAAAGCATTGAAAAATTTTGACAAGTTATTTTGGGAGTGTAAATCGACCAAGTGAATAACTATTAATCTCAAATTATTCTAAGTCATTATTCACGCAATGGTTATTTTCAGATTATAACCCAATTTTAAATGTAAGTCTAGACAAAGAAATACCTATTAATCATTTGAAATGAAACAAAAACACTATACAAGCGTATGGTAAAAACTCCGAAATCAAATACCTTAGAGCTGTGGGGGCGAACAGAATAAAGGTCTATGGCTTTCATCAAAATGCTACTAGATTCTTGTAGAATGATTGAAAGGGAGTCTTATTCTCTTGTTGAAACAAAAACTCGTGTTCAAATATAGAGGAAGTTCTTTGTCTGAGCGACAATTAAATTATTGTACGGTAAGAGTATGGACTCAAAGACCGATCAAGCCTTATATAAAGACGTAAAGAATATTTGTTCACCCCCGAGAGACCAAAAACTCGACACCATTGATGTTTTATGGGCATTAATGGTAGTTGAATAAAACGAACTCTTAACAGAAAGTGTAAATAAAATAGAGCTTTATACAAATATTAAATGGATGTAACATTGAACCGGAAAGAAGTTGGTCTTTATTTATCTTATCTTTGATAAGGTTATCATGTCTTCATCCAGATCTTCAACATGCCATTGTTTACATGCTTAAAATTTCATATCAAAATCCTTTACAGCTGATTAAATGTAGCTCATGTATTTGATATATTAGAGTTTGCTGTCACGGACGTAGAAAGTTACAAACTTCAACGGTAAATATGTCAATGAATGTATCAAAGGGAGAGAGAGAGAGAGAGAGAGAGAGAGAGAGAGAGAGAGAGAGAGAGAGAGAAGAAATGGGGTTTAACGTCCACTCGACACAAACTAGGTCATATTGGGACTAACATATGGTTTCATTTTTATTTCAATAATTCGCTTGCGCGCAGGGGTCTTTAGCAGTGGGAGGAAACCGGAGGAAACCCACGAGTTTGAGAAAGCGCCCCTACCCCCATGCCACATACGCTCACACCAGGGCTCGAAACCACAGCTGCAAGCCAGAGGTGACCGGCCAGCTAGAGGTCGAAGCGCGGCACTCTAGACCACTAGGCCATCCCAACCCCCCTTGTATCAAAGGCCTTGTAATTGTAATGTTGGATTTACGCAATTCTAGTCTAGACCGCTAGACCTACCCCCCCTCCCCTGCAGTGGTCCTTGTTTATTTGGGTGCGGGTGAGGTCATATTTACTGTCGTTTCTTACTTGTAAATACTCCCTGCTTATAACAATGATATTATAATCTTTTGTCTATTTGGTGATCTTCAAACGATCTGAAACCATTGAGAACACACAATGTTCTCCTAAGAACACACGGTGTTCTTCTATAATAAGAAAACCTTGTATTCTATTACTTCATCGTAAATCAACGTCATACATATTTTCTAACCCTGACAGATAATAGACATGAAGAATTCAAAATTTTTATGCAGCTTGTGCATCTATTAATCTGACAAATTTGTTGCTTTCATGAGACATTTGATACGATTTCATCAAAATGATCAGAAACTGTGTGTATCCTGTAGAATAGGATCATGTTCCTTCCTCAACTAAAAAAAGGAGAAAATGGTAATGACCCAAGAGCTCCAAAATATGACCCGCTTGACAACCAAGGAAAAGGGGCCCCAAAATATGTGTCATAACATCAGACGAGGATATAAATGGAATATTTCTTTTAGGAGACGCAGTCCAAATAAGACTAAATGTGAAAGACGGGATAATTACAAATGAATTTAAACTGATATGTTTTAAACTTCCGTGGCTTTGATTCAGATTATTCCTGACCGTATTCCATGTGTATGGGCTAATGCAAACTTTTATTATGGATGAACATTGCACTAAAGCTAAAAGGACCAGTAAGAGATGCAAGGGAGAGCGAGAGAGAGAGAGAGAGAGAGAGAGAGAGAGAGAGAGGGGTGTTAAGATCCACTCGACATAAACTAGGTCATTTCATGACAACCAGTTAGTTCAATTTTATTTCAATAATTTCCCTGCGCTCATGGGTTTTAAACAGTGGGAGGAAACTGGTGGATGAAATAAACACCCCAAAAATTATGATGGCCTAAATTGATCGTTCAAAATAAAATTTTGGACTATATAAACGAAACGAAAACGGATCTGTGTTTTAATCAGATTGTCAATCTACCGTTTCAGTTTAAAATAAAGTACCGTTTGGAAGAAATCATGAAAACTGTTACCCCTATATGTATTTTTCCTTATTCGATACCTTTGGTAAACTTTACCAAGTGATAATAAAACACAGAAAAAACGGGCAAATTATGTAACTCGCTGAAAAAAAAACCTGCATAGTGGTTGTTAGTCAATAAACTCATCTCCACCTGAGAACTGGACATTGGTATCACCGATCGTTATATAGTTCTCTAGACCAGATTCAAGGGGCTTTTACCCGTTGTATTCACTAAAATATATCTTGGATTTCTATACTTTCAAGTATCAGAGTTCGATATCGCATCTGAAATCCAAAATAGTCGACTCGACACATTTTGATGACACAACAATCCAAGCTTTATGTACCATTTGGAGTAGTCTGGCGAATTTTTAAATTCAGTGTACCTTGGTTTTTCAGCTTGGATGTTCACATAAATGAATAATAAATAAAATGGCGAGAAACATGTACTTAGTTCTCGCTGGCCTAATGTGTGGGTGTATAATTAGATTGGAATACTGTTTTTTAAAAACAATATCTGAGTATATTCTAAACAGAGAGTTTAAATGTCTTGGGACACATTGGTGGCGTATTCCGCGGGTTATATTACATGCGGTATCGGTCAATAACAAATTCCCCATGATGAGTTTTAACAGGTTCATCACAAACTAACTGTAGAAATTGTTTAATTGTACATGAAAGGTTGACTAATCAACCGATATGAATAGTGACTAATGTTTATTAAAGTTAGATGAGATGGGCTATATAGCCAGTAACGACAATCAACACAAACAATAATTGTAACTAAATAAATGACTATTTTCACTTGAATAATTACGAGTAATTTGGAATCTCCGCCCCACCCACTGTTTTTGTCAGATGCTATAAATCATTAATGTAATGGAATTGATAACTAGTCTCCATTACACATGGTCGCCTTTTATTTCCTCTACAAGGAGGGTTTCATATTTACGGGGCTGCTTTACTCGAGGTTTGTTCACGGGACAGGTTAAGCATACTCCTTCTAAACCATATGACAATAGGGAAGATGACGTTGTACTGTATTACTGGGTGTTCCCTTTCTCTAACGACATTAAAATTTCAACCATGAAGACTTTAAAAAATCACATCTCAATGGCCAGTTCCAAAGATTTAAACGAGGACGAAGGCTGACTGAAAAGTTTTAAGCCTACCTGTGAAAGACCTTCAAAGTTAAAGGTTTCTATTTATTTTATCTGCATAGTTCCCTTGGAAGTGGGGGTTGCTTAAGTGAGGGGGGGGGGGGGTCGGAAAGTAACGCGTGCTTGTTGCATCAGAAAGTCTTTCATTGAGTCAACTGACTGGGTTTCGATTCCCCGCTTGTGTACATGTCAAGAAATTTGGTCGCCTGTGCCATCACGCGGGTTTTCTCTGGGTCCTCTGTGTCCTTCAATTTCTTAAGTGTTAAATACCCTTACGCGCAAGCTTTGTCACCCATCTTCCAGAAATTTTTGTCATTCCTAACTCGTTGGTGATAATGTGTTCAACCCTCTAACGAGAGATACCCAAACACTGGCAATATATCGAGTGTTGTCTTCAATGGTTGCTGTTGATGGCCTTCCAGCTTTAATTCTGCAGCCCACTTCTTTTTTGTGGAAAGGAAGAGGTATCATACCTTAAAGTGGAGACCATGTCAACATGCATCTGTGTTTGGGGTTAGTTCTTTCAGTTACAGGTACTTGATGACTACCCTGTAGCCAGTGTTTTGTCCATTTCTGGTGATTTCAATGGGTAGGTTCACAAGATGGTCTGGTACGAAGACAATAATAACACTACAGTTGTTATGTGCCTATTATTCATTGAATGTTCTACTAAGGACTTGTTGGTGGCAAAAGTTTGTTTCAATCCAAGAAATCTACCCCCTTTAGGCTTAGACCTTTTAAGTATAAGCGCTCTACCACAAACCGAACAATGTGCAATTGTATTAGCATTCTTGTCGATCGCACTTATTTAGACTATTTTAGACGAGTGTGGTTCCAAGAAAGAGAAAAACAACAGCAAGATATTTAGCAAGATGTTTATCTTCTTAGAATCCAATCAATCGAACGTAATCAAAGCAAGTGGACATGTCTATATGGAACATACATACATATTTCATTGATATATTTGCACCGGTTTTAATAATTCTTTAATATCGATGTTCCATTAAATATTTCAAATTTTTAAAATACATTTTTGTAGTTCCATTGTCGAATTCTTTAAACAGAACTGAGCTCAAAGGCCATGTGACGTGTCTTATTATTATGCAAAACAAATTATTTTGATTGACAAAGTATTAAAAAAGTTTGATTAACTCATTTATATACATAGTTTTCGTTTTATAGCCTAGTAAATAATTATGTGGGCGAATCGTTTATTTTAGAAGACACGCGTAGACACGTGCAATTTCTTCTATCAAGAATTTGTTCATGCACAAAGTGTTTAAATGAAGCATGAACAACGCTATCTACTAACCAATATATTAAATCAAATACATGTAAACCAAATCAATCAAATCAAATGCATCAAACTTTACGATACATGATTGAATAGTGGGCTAATGAATGACTGAGTAGATAAATTATAGATTAAAAAAAGATTATGTAAAACCTGGATTTGTCTGTTGCAGACAGACGCTATGCACATAATAATGCACGTGATGCGGCTCTGTCATGTAATCAATTCAAAACTCGCCATTCAAGAGATGAACATTCACAGAATTTATATCTTGACACCAATATGATATAAATGTTTCAAAAATAAGAATGTTTCTTTTTATGCTTAATGTTGTTCTGGCCATTATTTTGCAACTATGAGCACTATTGCACTGACCATTATCAATCGGCAACATGGCGTCATTTCCTACCCTATTTAGAGGATAAAGTTTATAAATTGATAATGTGAGTACTACTCTAACCCCCCCCCCCCCGCCTTAACGTTTTTATGGGCAGTTGGGATTAGCCAGAAGCACACATCCACATCCTGGATCAACCAAACGTCCTCTTACGATGTTTTCTTTGTCTAAAATAATGACCACATAATGCCGAAGAAGATTGAGAATTTTACTATAGATAAAATGTTGCCGAAATGTTTAAAAATGCACAGATGGTAATTGTCTGCAGAAAACTATATGTTGTAAACTCTTAATGACTAGATCTAGGACATTAGGAGAGTCTGATTAATTCCAGAAACGAGATAAATACTATTTTTCGGGTTGACAATCACTGTTGGGTTAATAACAACTTTTTTGTTGTGGGCGTGTACCCCCCAAGACATGGAGGCGGATACAAAAGTCGTACAAAACACAAATACACGTAGGCCTACTAAAAAAGTTGTATTCTTAGGGGAAATGTTATATGTCGTGCTTCTTAACAGCTTTTTTTCTTTTTTTTAATTTCCTCATTTTTTTGTAGTCAGTTGTAAGTCATGTGCGGGGTACATTTTTTTTACAACAGGGTATTTCCTTCAGAATTTTAACTGGAAATGACTAGTCTGATACATGTTAAAGTTCCATGTCTTATCGATGGTTAAAAGATAAAGACAAGTTCATTCACGGTTTAGTTAAAGTTTATTTCTAACGTCATTTATAATTTGCTGTTACGCGTTAAACGGCACATTGATTTGGCCAGTCTAATTAAAATGTCTTATTGATTTTGAAGGCAGAGTGAAGAGTCGACAAAAATAATTAGGTTTTCTCATCTTTGCAAAATTAAAATTTAACTTCACCCAGGCACATAGTGGTCATGTTGCCGTTTTTCATCTTCTGAGTCCAATAAATACGAAAAAAATCCACCTATAAAAACGAATATGAAAGTCCTATACCATGTAATAATGAAGCCTGCATTAATTTTGTTTAATTACATTTTGGTCTAAAACTTATTTAAATCGATCAATTCAACCAAGGCACGGTTTAAACAAATCCTCTTATATGATAATTTTTTTTCATTGCTATAACGAAAATAGGCAAGGAAGAAACAATGGGTCATACTTCAGAATCCTAATTATCTATAATTGAATGTAAGTTAAGGACCTTTTAAGGAAAAGCATAAGACACTTGTGTGACACTTTATACAGATTCCGAAACAACAAAACAATGTCTTTGTTTTTAAAACATACAACAACATGTGAAGTCCCTAGATTAGAAGTCAAGACAGGTGTTGTAGACTGAGTAAGAGTGTGTTCTCCTTCTGCACAACAATCGTCACTATTTGCAGATAAGAGAGAGAGAGAGAGAGAGAGAGAGAGAGAGAGAGAGCGTCTGGACCTACATTAAAATAGCAAAAGCTATAGGTTTAATAACTGAATAAAAAAACAATTTTGCAAGTCAAATGTAGACCAAATAACGAAAAAACATTAAAGGAAAAAAAACCTGGTGAAATGAGATATATTTTGAATGGAGCACGAATTACAATTAGCTCGCTAGCCTCGCTACAGACATTATACATAATCTGTAGTTTGTCCTTAATTTGTATAAATGACAATCTAGTTGGGGGTAATGCGACTGTCACCTGCAGATAATACAAGATGGATGCCAAATATAAACCAACATGGGTGGGTTTAATGGTGTAGAAACATTTACAAAAGAAACCAGATGAGAGTAGTGTTGCACTTTGTGTCTGTGTTGAAAAATAATCTGGTCGTTAAATGGTTGTTAATTCAATCTGTTGGCTAATACTTGTATTAAATCTGGTTACTGCTAACTAAAACAAATTGCTATAGTAAATAATAATGAGTGGTTATTTCTACTGGGTTGTTTTTTCCCGCCAACATTCATTTATGTGGATTTAGCGCTGTGGACATATTACTTTCAGTGTGCAATTATGGTGTAGAAGAATGGTTGAATGGAATGGGGCTTAACGTCGTGCTATTCTGTTTCAACTGGGCCAACGAAGACGGGCATACGATTGACTCCAGGGAATGCTCACCAGTCAACGGGTTCATCAGTCCACCCATCAGTGGCGGCACCAAGGGGGGGGGGGAGGATTTGCACCCACAAAAATCTGGCCTGCCCTCTGTTTGCCCCCCCCCCCCCCCCAATAATTTTCGAAAAAAAAATGTCATCTGGCCAGCTCTATTTAAATCTTAACGACCATTGTCTGAAATGCTACCTGGCTGCATTCCCGATAGTCTATTTTACAAAATATAGTGGCAAAACTATTCATTCACTTTGAGTGACTCTTACTCTGACCGGTCGACACTTTCTTCTCTGGTCGGATAAGCTAGTGATTTGGCAACCGGCGGTAACTGTTAAGCTCCATTTATCTCGACGACCAATGCCTGAAATACTACCAGACTACATTTCGATCAGTCTACTTTTCAAATAATTGGGGATTCCGTTGAGGTTCGCAAGTCCGTGCATTTCACAAAATATAGTGGCGAAAATATTCATTCACTTTGAGTCACTCACTCCGCCCGTTTGTCACTTTCTTCTCTGGTCGGATAAACTAATGATTTGGCGACAGGCGGTATCTGTTAAGCTCTATTTATCTCGATGATCAATGCCTGAAATCCTGTCAGACTTTCGGGCAGTCTACTTTTCAAATTATTGGGAACGTCGTTGAGTTTCATTTGACACTTTCCTCTCTGGGGTGGGAAAGACTATAATGATCAGGCCACAGACGACATCCGATCAGCTCTATTTATCTCTACGATCGGTGCCTGAATACTGTCAGACAGCATTTCCAACAGTCTATTTTTAAAGATTTTCTTGGGGAGATCCCCAAAAACCCCACAAGGACTAGTTACTTTGGCGCTCACAAATGTACATCTTTGAGGTTGGCAAGTCCGTTCGTTTGCCATTTTGGTCTCTGATCGTGTAAACTAGTGGTCAGGCGACGGATGGTATGTGGTCAAATTTATTTATCTCGACGATCGGTGCCTGACTGAATACGCTGACAGACAGCATTACCGACAGTCTATTTTTCAAAATTTTCTGGGGGAAATCCCCCATACCCTTCATAAGTACATTCTACATTGGTGCTTATAAGTGGGATTCGTCGAGGTTCGCAAGTCCGTTCGTTTGACACATTACCTCAACGACCATTGTCTGAAATACTGCCAGGCTGCATATCCGACAGCCTGGTTTTTCAAAATTTTCTGGGGCCCCCCACCCCTAGTTGAAACTCGTGCCTTTGTCCCGCTAACCTTGGACTTTGCCTCAGCTTTGCCCCCACTGCCACCGATATCTATTATGATTCATTAATCCACGGATATCTATAAGGATTCAATAATTCACGGATATTTATTATTAGGTTTATTGATAATCATACGTATAGCATTTCTTAAAGCGGCGAACTAGTGCACCCGCAGACTAAAATGACCACTTCTCGCTTAACTCCACTCTGTATTGCTCATTACAAGTGTTCCTCTGAACTTCAATATGACGATGTATGTTTTTTCAATATATGAATACTTATCTCAAAATATATACTTTTATCGCAAACTAACTTTAACAGTATGCTGTCCATATGATAAAAGTCATGCCTTGATGTTTATCATCAATGCATAGGGGAAAATAACTATAATATAAACCAGCCTACATCCCATGGCGGCACTTGGTCTAGCTACACGGCTATACTGTATTCTATCAAATGCATCATTCAAATTTCTAATTTCATTATATCGCAGATAAAATTACATTCATATTGCATTTTATTGACTGGCATTTGTCATTCGGTAGTCGATACAACACATAAAAAAACAAAATTGAATTTTCCCAAATCAGGTTTGTTAATTAAGACGGAGCTAATTTTTATTATGTAATATTGGGGGGGGGGTGCAGATATTATTTAACATTTAAAAACAGTAATCATAGAACTTGGATACAAGCAATACGAAGCAATAGTGTGAGTTCTTGATCTAAATAGAAAGGTACTTCATTTCTAAATTTAAATATCCGGGGTTTTAATTTACCCAATACATAAAATTAATAATTTACATCCAACAAGCTATATTTTGAAAGAGTTTTTGTAAGAAGATAATACTAATTACATTTAAATTGTCACAGTCACCACAGTTTTTGCAAATATGGCTCTATTCTTGAAATGTTTTTCTTTAATGTTGAATGGCCGTCTTTGGAAGATCAGTCAGAGGATGCGATAAATATTCTCATGAGACAATGTGTAAAATAAACCAACACATCACAAAAGACGAATTCAGATCAATAGCCCAACAGAGCTTGTAATGGTATTATTATCTGACTTGAGTCTCGTCATAAAAGAAAACAAATATAATGTACATTTATAGTAACAAATTACGACCTTAAAATGTAACACGTTACAACAAGCTGGCCTACGTTTCACATGCTCGAATGCCTATATAGATCCCTATAATTTTTTTTTTTTTTAAACAATATTTTATTCAGAAATTGAAAGGGATTGAGGAACAGGCATAGCCTATATGACCTCTCTCCTAAATACAAAAAATAATATGGATATGTAAAAGAAGTAATCGAGTGAACAACAAAACAATAAAATGAATACTTAATCAACATTTCATATATACATATTTACACATTGGCTACGCAGTTGTTCGTGTTCGCATTTTGGTCGAAATAGATCTTAAAACCTTCTACTCATGTCAAAAAACATGTGGACCCTTTCAAAAATTGTTAACGAAATATCACTGCTGCTTACACCGTATAACAGATTATGTGTATTGATAAAATTCGATGGTAAAAGATTTATAGTTATTTTTCGTGCATCAGAATGTAAGGAGCAATGTATAAGAAAATGATCAGTATCTTCGAAGGAATGACCGCAATCACACTCGGGGCTGTCCAAAATATGCCTTAAAAATTTATGCCCATTTAGGTCACTGCATGAGAGACGAAGACGACTATGTAATATTTGATTTTTACGTTTGCCAAAGTTGAAATAAGGGGGTATATTTTTATCTTTATCAGTTATTTTGGTTTTAAAATTATTTATTGAGGGCGAATTTTTAATACTTATATCAAGGTTATTCCATTCTTTTATGGTAGAAGGTATAAAGGATTTAGAGAATAAAGTTGTTCGACATAAGTAATCAGTTAAAATATTGCTATTACGAAGATTATAAGGAATATTGGAAAATTGAATTAAATTGTGGAGGTATGGGGGAGTTAAATGATTAATAATTTTGTACATTAAGATGAGTTTGTGACGCCTTCGCCTCTCTTGCAGAGTGATAAATCCTGTTTCTTCATATAATAACCTATGGCTGGTACCCTTTACAGCCCCGCATATAGTTCTGAGTGCATCTAGTTGCAAGTGTTCTAATTTGTTTTTTAGTTCTTCTGTGCACCCATCCCATATTACGTCACAATAGTCAAAATGTGGAAGGATAAAAGAGGTATATATAGTTTTCAAGGTATTTCTATTAAGGCGGTGTTTTAAAGACCTAAGGCAATTAATCATTTTACTCGTTTTAGCCAAAATTATATTTATGTGTTTGTCCCATTTGCAATTTTTCTGAAAAGTCAATCCCAAATGCTTGTGTTGGTAAACTTCTGTAATAGGAATTCCGTCTAAATTTAGTGTAGGTAACAGTGGGTCTCGTTTAGTAGTCAGTGCAAGTGATTCAGTTTTCAGCGGGTTAAAGGAAACCAGCCACGTTTTTGCCCATTTGTTTAACATTTCAAGGTCACTATTTAAGACAGTCGCGCATGCGGTTGGGTCATTAATTTTTAGATAGATGCTAGTGTCATCCGCAAAAAGTCGAATATTCGATTTAATGTTCTTAACGATATCATTTATATATATAAGAAAGAGAAGGGGGCCGAGGACAGAGCCCTGTGGTACACCAGCAAGGACGGTCTTAGGATCAGAGGAGACTCCACTGACAACGACGCTTTGCTTTCTGTTATACAAATAATTTTTGAACCATTGAAGCAATTCTCCTCTGATCCCAGCCGCCCCAAGCTTCCGACACAGTGCAGCATGCCACACCCTGTCAAATGCCTTGCTGATGTCACAGAACACCGTCCTCGTGTACTGACCCTCGTCTATGGCTTGACAAAAGAAGTGCGTAAGGTCAATTAGTTGATAGGTGGTCGAGTCACCGTGCATAAAACCGCTTTGTAAGTTAGTTATTATTGCATTATCCCTCATGAAGTTAAAGACATGCTTGTAAATACATTTTTCGAAAATTTTGGCAATGATGCTCAAAAGAGAAACTGGTCTGTAATTGCCGCATTCAGAAGGGTCGCCTTTTTTCAGTATTGAAATAACATTAGCTGATTTCCAGATTATCGGTACAGTTTTTGTCGAAAGGGAGAGATTGAATAGATTGCATAAGGGATTACATATTTCAGATGAGATAGAATTTAATAACTTGCCATTTATGTGATCAGGCCCAGTAGCTTTGGAGGTATCTAATGATAAGATCATATCTTTAACTTCTTGAGATGTTAGTATTATATTACAGAGTGAGTTTGGGTTGTGTTCAAGTTCAGGGAGCTGTGCATTGGCTGTGTCAAGTTGAGACTGGTTGATAAAGAAGTCATTTAAACAATTTGCCTTATCCAAGGGGGTGGAGAAAAGGACTCCATTGTTGATAAGGGGAGGTAATTCATCATTTTTTATACGTTGCCCTTTCACATAAGAATTGACAAGGCGCCACCAGTCTTTACTACCAAATGTTGTATTATTATTTATTTTTTGGTCTATTTTTTCATAAAATTCCTGTTTACATTTCCTTATAAGATTAATATATTCATTTCTAATTGATCGAAAGTTGTGCCAATCCTGTTCTGAATTTGTTTTTACAGCTTTTTTGTGTACCTTATTTTTTTTTTTGCTTAGTTTTCTAATTGTATTATTCATCCATAATTTATCCCTGGGTCGAATGGTTACTAACTTGTTTGGAATATTATTTTTTGCTATCCTTGTCAGTTCATATGTGAAAGAAGCACAAGAAGTATCAATCGAACAGTTATCAACAATGGAGTCCCATCTAAAATTTATTACGTCATGTCTTAGTCCGTCATAATTAGTTTTATTAAAATCCCAGATGATACGTTTGAAAGAAGGAAGCTTTGGACGCTTGAAAGTTAACCGACAGAACACAGGGCAATGGTCGCTGCAGAAGTTATCTAAACAGCCAGATTCAGAAATATATCCTGGACAATTAGTAAGAATAATATCGATTAAGCTTTTATTTCCATTATTAGCATATCGCGTGGGATCATTTATTATTTGCTTAAAGTTAAAAAGAGTAATTGACGTATGAATAAAAGTATTGAATTGTGTTAACATATCTATATTGAAATCTCCAAAAATAAAAATCTTTTCTATTTCATCAGAAACGGCAAGTGAAATTGATTGAAAAATTGAGTCATTCGTCTCATTCGTAGAATTAGGGGGTCTGTAGAAAGTGCCTATGAGAAATTTATTATTATTGATGATTGTTTCGATCCAAATGCCCTCTGTGCTGTCGATTTCCAAGTCAAGCCTCCTACCGAAGAAAATATTATTGCGAATGTAAAGTGCTACCCCTCCACCCTGTCCGTCAGTCCTGTCTTTCCTTACAATGGGGTGAAATTCGGGAATAGAAAGTGAATCAGAAGATATACTTTTGTCAAGCCAAGATTCTGTAATGAGAATAAAATCATAATTATCAAAAAGTTCGGCTCTAATCAAATCAACTTTATGGCGTAAACTCCTTACATTCAGATGCACAAGTGAAACATTATGATTGGGACCTGGATTGGTTTCGACATCACCAGAAAGACGTAAAATCAGTTGAATAACCATAAACGATACTGAAAATAGAAAGCAAATACATATAGGAAGAATAAAAAAAGTATAACGGGCGACCTTATAGTCGACTAAAATTAAATTGTAACGATATCTGAATACAGATAAAATTAACTCACAGGACATAATAAAAATATATTCTAAAATTTGAAATAATACTAGTAATTTTGCGATATGTCAAACCATTTATGATTTATGATTTTGAATTTGTAACTCTGTTCATAAATACAACTCAAATTACAAGACATGTGAGGGCGATTAAATAGTTTCTTGTAAATTGATTTGTTTATTTAATCCGAAAGAATCTCTTAAAATTATGTTGAGCATTTTGGTTTTAAATGGGTGCAAATAATTGTCTTAATACTTAAAAATTATCAAAATCGATAAATCAATAAATGAAAAGGTTCCACGAAAGGCGGGGGTGTCAAAAAGTATACCCATACTTCCAAGGCACCCAAATTATTATTTTTGACAATGTGCAACGAATGGTGTAGCACTATCATTACACACAGAAAATGTCATAGAAAGATATTTGAATGTGATTTGGAAACGTGGCCGTTGAACTGAAGGTAATCATGGCACCAACAGAACCATGTTTCATATAATCTAATATTTGTTACTGAGTGTTTTTTCTGGACAGTCATGTTTCCGGCCAAAAATATGCAAAAGCTCGGTATCTATACTAATAACTCAAGTTGAAGTTTTTTAGAATTTGGTAATTAAATAATCCAGATTTCTGTTTTGTAATGACATTTTATCACCAGTCGATTACTGAAGAACGAGGGGAATATAACAAGTCACGATTAATTAGACCCTGAATGTAAAGGTAGACCACTATATCCAGTTAATAAGATTAATAAACCATCAGACCATCTTGTTTCCAGTTTGTAAAATCCATCGAATCTACTTAACTCCCACTTTTATTTACTAGCCTTACCCACAGATTAAAACATTCATTCTTCCTCTTAATCTACTTTGTTGTTGAAAAGCGTCGAGGGATGGACACTACCGCTTTAAATCAACTTATAAATACGTCACATCAATCTCCTTGACATTGGGGTAATGCTTGTAGCTGATGCCAGACAATTCCTTCTGTAAGTCATCATAAACTCTTTGGTTTCCGGATGAAAATATTTTAGGCGACAAAGACAAACTTTCAAAACAATAATAATATATATTGTATATTTATTTTCGGTTGGAGTTGTGCGCGCGATTTTTTAAAGTTATCTGTAAAAATCGATAAATTATACTCAGCGCGCCTTTTTTGTGAACTGTGAATAATGTTAACTAGGCATGGAACCATGGAACAAAAGGTTGGTTAAATATGCCCACATTGGTTTTATCTGAAAGGCTTTCCAGATGACCCTTTTATATCCTTTATTTGGGAAATATCTAATTTTCCACTTTTTATTCTTAGCTACTATGTACTCAAATTAATAAATAAAGCAACATTTGATAGAAATATCAACGGTAGATAATCATTCGGCTTTGATTCAGTCGGATTAAAAGATTACTATCTAAACATTTACCGTCTATGCCGTCTATATAAACCCTACTGTATGTTGAAATTCCAAGGCCCTTACTACCGCCTTCATATACCCAGTCGGTGAAGAACAGGAGGACGTTAAATATCATTTCATTTCAAGTCCATTACGAGTTTTTTTTATGACGTTAATTTACATTTCTACACAGATAACGATGACAGCTACAGGAATCTACCTTTAAATCTTCTGGTCGCCGCCTATGAAGCGTCGCACTAAATTAAAGGTTACATCCATGACGTCAGTGATGAATTATAACTATAACTGTCCACTAGAAACGGTACAAACGCACCAAATGAAAAAGTTTTACCGAAATAACCATACCGGATCTGGTGGTATTGATGACGTCACGAGAGTATTCGCCATTAATGTTACTCAGACAAAATATACAAAAACACAATATTTATACCAAGCGTAACGATTGAAAATAATTCATACATATTTCTTACGAAACTTAACAGAAACGTTTTAATATTGATACATTAAAGTGGAATTATGGATGATTAGATAAAGAGCTGGCAGTTCTCGCTATAATTGTAAAAATAGATAATGTAAATGAAATATGCTGAACATTTCTCATTTCAATTTCACGGTAGCCTCGAATGTTTTCGTAGTCAGTGTTACGATAATAATAAACAACGTCTGGGGTGTCCATTTTCACGGTTAATCATAACGACCATTGAACAACAAATCGGATTCAAATCTGTTTAAAATCGGGGGCATCCTATAGCACGGAAAGTTGATTATGGTCTTGTGTTAATAAATGTAGATTTAGCTCTTGCATAATGCATGTTTAAGATTTGATTGCAATTAAGGTTCCCCAGACGGTGTTGAAATCTGAAACCAAAACCCTGTCTTACAACTAATTAAGAAATACCAGACATCTATTCTTAAAATGACCATAGATGACAATCTTGTACATGGACACATAACTATCCATTATTGCGTCACTGGAAAGGTGATCATAGAAAGCGTTCATTAATTAGTCTGGAAACCAATATTTCTATATACCAAAGAATAGAGATTCCCAGTAGATACAAATCTGGACAGAGATTCGAAATTGTAACCGACAAGATTTATCCAATCCATTTTGCAATTTTTTTGTATATAAAATATAATAGAAATTATTTTTACGGATTAACATGGCCTTTTTTTTAATAAACTTTTTGTATTTTTCATTTCCATATAAGAAGAGGTGACACAATTGACCTACTGCCTATACGAAAAATGTTCCAAATAACGTAAAATAAAAATAGTATGGAACTGCACGGAAATTTTCTGCTCTTCTTCCTTATGACAGATTATGGAATTATTCGATAATTCGGTATAAAGTGTTAGTATCCGGGGAAATTATTGTGCGATAACTGGGCTTTATATTAACTAAACAACCATATTCCCATTTTGTTATTATAAATTTGGATGACTGACGCACTTCAGAAATGACCTAGTTTGTGTCGAGTGAACGTTAAACCTCATTCTCCATATTTAGTTTTTTGCACAAACCGTGCTAAAATCGTACCAGATATCGCACTAGTTGCTGTATGGTTATCCATGTATGTCAAATTATGTAAATATTTTTCCATTCATTCACTTTGCATGAAAAATAATCTTATCTTTAACCAACTACCACTCGTTTTATGTCAAGGAAAATAACCATGTCTGATATCATTACAAGATTAGACGATCATCAATCTAATTCAAATCATATCTTTATATCTCGATGGTTCTGTTTTACCATAACAGATATACAGAGCAGCATAGGTTCAATCAGCGATGTCTTTGTGTGATTGGAAACCTGCGTTAGAGGCTCGATTCGTTATTTACACCTTCACTAAAATCAAATTTCCCACGGCTTACAAAACGCTAAATATATACTAAAACTGATTATTTAACATTTAATTAAGAAAACAAAATCAAATTACCATCGCTTGACAATCTCCAGTTTTGGATTCAGTCGAATTTAAACTAGGCCCATCTGATTTCCTCGTTACAAAAGATGGCGAAGTCTTGTAATGATCAGGCAGAAGGATTGATGGAGTTTCAATTTACCATAACTTTATAAAAACTGAACGGAGATGTATCATCTTTGGAAGTAGAGATTTAAAGTTAACAATACTGTAGCTTGTAAGGATTCCTATATTGCTAATTGACGCATTGAGACTTCAAGTAATATTGTGTACGATAAGATATAAACAAAAATATAGAGTATTAAACGCCCTCAACCGACATATGGGTTGAACAGTGTCTGATTTTAAATAAAATTAAATGATTAGGATCATGTATATCAAACATTGTTGATTAATATCGTAAGTCAAATTACCATTCTGTAGTATTAGTATATAGTTACTAATTTGTCTGATACCAGTGTGGCATCTTTTGGTAATGTCAAGTATTAGTACAGTATTGCAGTTTGTTTCTGAAACAGTGGTAATCACCATCTGGCGATACACCGGATATACGTCGCGACTACAGTCGAGTTCAAGCCAGTACAACTCTGCCTAAATAATCCACATAAAACTAACTCGTCTCAAATTGAAACAATTGGTCGGATTAACCAATACAGCAATTTATTTCGATTTGATTAAAATTTAAAGAATGATCTTAAACATAGTTTGGTAGACAAGTTAACACAAGCAGTTTCGTAATCCGCTCTTCTCCGCATGGTTTCCCGCTCTTTTTTATTACACATTTTATTTGAGAGAGTGGCTAGGGCCCTGCATTGTTATTGGTGATTGCGTTTCCAACAGTTAATTCGGGAATAGATAAAGATCACTAATCACACTATTCTGTAGATAATGTACAAGTACGTGGTGACAGGAACCTAGTCAAATTCCACCTGTAATGCTTAACAAAGTTTCGGTGTACGGGACACTAACATAACTATGGGTTTTCATATTACTTATTCACATCAAAGAGTAAGGTAAAGTAAGTTTGTAAACAACAAAAAAATCACATGTCAGGGGCAGTAACCTCAGGAAACATGTTTGCAAAATTCGAAATACTACATGTAGCCGAATACACAAACAATTCCTGAAAATGTGATAAAAAATTTGTCAACCCTCTGCGAATAGGGCTATGTATGTTTATCAACAACCTTACGAGTTTTGTATCGGTACATTTATCTCGGGAACTACTTTAGTAAAGCGACGTCAAACCCTTCTTTACCTTAGATAGATCTGCCTATTGCAGGTTTTTATTTTGGCTTCAAATTTGATATAAATTATTATTTAGACATTTATTAACATGACAAGCCTATAATCAACACCCTGTCATCGAAAGGCGGGGATTTATACAGGATGAAATACCATCCTCATTTAATGATTTAATTTTTATAATGTTGAAGCGAGGTCTGAGTCTCGATTAACAAGTAACGTTGCTATGCAATTTGAATAATAAAGCTATTTGAGGGAAAGGGTGATTAAAGTTAGATAAATTCTCTATTTAGAGTAACAATTTTTCGGGATCGTGACTCAACTTTCACTTACCTATGAGCTAATATTCTCTCTAAAATTGATTGGAATCTTTTAGTTCTAGAAGATTCTATGTAATTTCTGGTAGCTGTAGCGATGTTTTGTCCAATATTTGTGTGTCTTTTTCTTATCTTGTCTGTAATTCTAGTATTTAACGCCCAAGAAGCAAAATCATCCGAAACTCGTGACGGATCATATCCTAGTTCAGATCTTTTCCCCGCGAAATGAAATCCGCTACATCTACATAAATTTCCTCCTCGACCACGGCTACATCTTGAGGCACAGAAATTTTGAACTCGGAAAGTCTGAGACTGTAAAACTAAACTGAGGAGTAAAAAAACGACGAACACACAATTCGAACTACAGAACGCCATTGTAAAATAAGAAGCACGGGAATCACTATTTACAAGTTGCTAGTCGGTACTGATCACTCACGCCTTTATGTATTTCTTTTCTGTAAATAAAGCTTGCAAATTGATCGCTTGCTTTTAAAACTTTTCCCCACTTCTCCAAAGTCACGTCTTGGTTTGCAATGTATGCGTTAACACCCCTATCCTATACTATTCACTCTTCGATAGATGCTAATCGGTAAACACTTGTACAAAAGTATGTATGAGAATGCCGAAATCTGGGAAAAAAATGTTGAAATACAATTATGCTCTGTCAATTTATAGCCAAGGGGTTGGCCTTTGGCGTGACGGTAACTAAGAAGTGTTGTCTGCACAGATTAATAACACCATGTGGATATTTCTAATTATTGATAGCCCACCAAGCCAATTCCCTTTGACACATGGGGACTCCCACTTACGTATGTACAGTTTAATAATTAATTGTTCCATGTATTCATATCCAAAAGCATATCTGTAGTGAAAGAACAAAAGAGTTTACGTAGCAGACGACAGAAAGTAACGCCTCTAGATTCCCACGCGCACTATGCTACGCATGCCCCGAGCGACAGCACTGTTCCCTTCTTGCTTCTCGATCGACTGATAATCAAGATGAACGATCAATTGGATTCCTGCTGCTAACGATTCATTAATAAAAGCTCACCATAGAGAGGGTCTATTTTCAAGAATATGGTGAACAAAAGTGTTTGTCCATTTTCTAGTGATGGCGAGCTCTTGTATGGGATCTCTTTTCATTTTAGCTGAATTGGTGACAACTTAATAGAGTTTATTATTGATTTATACAAAGAAATGTGTAGACTAAATTGTTCCTAATTTTATTTTCATTACAACTATCGCCCTCGCAAAAACGTTACATTGGAATAAATGTTGACCATTCAATAAAAAGTACTTTCGCATCTTGACCTCACTATAAATAATAGACAGGGGCGTGGAGAAAAGACGCGGGAACCAAATACCACAGTAAAAGATAGTAAAGATGGTATTTAATTGTGTCTGTTAAATAAAGATGTGCTATCTTTGAGAGAATGTTATGTTATCAGGAAGAAATCGATGTATCTTTGAACAGTGTAACAATCGGTAAAAGGGTACTTTATAATTTTTAAAACATAATCTGTCGAATAGTTTGACATTAATCATATCAATACACAATCAGTTCTCTAACAAATAATTCATGTTAGCCTGGTCAATTAATTCGCATTTTTATAGATATGTATTTGGCATACATGGACGAAGGTCGATAACCGTCCTAAAAAATAAGGGAAGTTTTTTTTGATTGGTTAACAACAGTGAATTTTAATGTAAATAAAATGTTTTAATCGGATAGGTATATAACTTCACTATCTGCACATGTCATAAGTTATAATGAACACCCTTGAGGTCTCAAATACTCTAAGCACGTGTTGTTAGCTGCTGTTACTCAAGGGGACTAGATTGCAACGTCACGTTTGACTCCTACGAAATATTCGCAAAATCCTCGGTGGTTTTGAAAAAAGTCAGTATAAATTAAAACAAATTGTTCACTAAGCGAATCATTTCGCCGTGACTATCGTCGTGGTTATACGCACGTCGTAGGTTAAAACTACAATCCGCGCATTAGTCTAAAAAAAGGCCTAAGCATGTGTTATCAACTGTCACTCAAGAAGACTAGCTTGCAATGCCACCCTTGGCTCACGGATAGACAGAATGAGTTGTTTATGAAATCGATGGACAAGGCAGTTAATTCACTTGGATGAATTTTTCTTTTATTTTAAACCCTCCAAAACCCAGCTACGCAGCAATACTGATGCATTTGACTTTTTACAAAATAAAAAATAACCCTTTAATATCTGCTTTAACTATTTAATAATTATTTTGTTTTCAAAAATTTAAACACATATATGACCTAGTAATCCATTTTAATGCCTTTGAATATCTATAATACTATTTCGAAAGAGATCATGCAGTCGATGAATTTCCCTTTTATCTATTTCTTAATATTAAAGACATGACTGATATAATCAGTAATTAAATATATAGTTTGGCCTCCAAAGGGTGTTAATCACGCATTCTACCTTTTTATGAACCGACAGCTTATAAGAGTCTATAAGATTCTAAATCATAAATCTTAAAAGTAAAGTAAGTTAGATTTATTGTTTTTGAAAAGTCGTGTCGATATTATATCCTAAAGCTAAGAATAAACCCAAGTCAATATAAGTAAATAATACTGAAAAATATTTTAAATGGAACGTTTTGATGTTCATTCATGATAACAGTATCAAAGAAAGAGGGGCATTATGTGATAAGCTGTCTTGACAGGTAATAAAAATAGTCCAGATTGCAACATATACACCCACCATCAACTTCATAACTCAAATCACGCACTTTAACAATATTACTTACTGCTTTTATCTTTTCAAATATTTTAAAACTCCGTACATTATATATATATAAAAAGAATAGATATCACGGTACACCTTTGATGTATGTTCATACAAACTGCGAAATATAGATATCATTCATTAATTGTCATGTCTCTCAATTTATTTCAAATGAACACAGAGCAGATCTTAGCCAGATGTTGTTCCTTTGAATGTTTACAGATAGGCCTACGGGCCCCAGGTCTTAAATACCCCTCACCTTCCACACACACAAACAATGGTTCCGTGTACACCTTTGCGTGTACCTAAAACAATCCTTGGCTGTTGACAATTGATATCCGGGCAAAATTTCCCAATAAGCAAAATCCATGGTGCATGTCAGTCTTCAATATCCCGTTTGAAGCTTTAAATTGGGAGTATTATCCCCATTTCATTCATTCATATTTTAATAAATCCAGCATCGTTTCGTAACTTGATTGTCATGCACAGTATTACTCTTTCGTAATATCTGGAATAACTACAAACTTTCTTAATTAACACGTGTTTATAGTGGGTGGTGCTATATTCGTGTGGGAAATGATGTAGGTTTAACGTCATACTGTTCTGCATTGACTGGGATAATGAAGGAGGCCATATGCCATAAGCACTTTTTTCGAATTCTAACTGTCAAGGTTTTTTTTACCTACACGGGACTTGGTTTTTTCTGTCCCATCCGAACGACTAGACGTTTCTTGTCAGGTCCTGCGTCCAGTGCCACTGACAATGGGGACCTACACCAGGGAATTTCGATGAACTTACTCGGTCAACACCGAGCCAACGTCTTGCACGCTGAACCACCGCGACTGCCATATTCCCGTGGGAAGTTCAGGACTCCTGATGTTGCATCATAAGCAATGCTTCAGACAGATGTTGCTGCTTGAATGGTGTCAAACCCGTAGAACATTATTTGAAGACGGAACAGAATATCAAAATTCAACTTTTCAAATCTTTCAGTAATTCTGGGAATAATTCAAGTGCTGGGCTACTATTAATTTAATAAGGGCCCGTCTTTTCTAAAATTATTTACTCACTAAATATTGACTTAATATAAAGATATGTATTAAAAGATGGGATGATATTATGAAAACAATCCGTAAGAAATTATTTACAAAGACGTAAAAAAAGGGGATATAAATACATTGATCAAAATTATAGATGCTAGAAAATATATACTCTCAATGTTACAATTGATCCATATGTTATCTTGGATACAAGGTAATTTACAAATGATTAATATTCAAAATGTAATAATGTGGTTAGCGACGCTAATTTCTATTGAAGCAGAGTGTGTGTACGTAAGGTTGTGTTTACGGAAGGGAAAAAGTCTCAAGTCTAAAATCTATAACGGGAAACAATCACCAATCCATCAAGCAAACATGAGTCGGAAGATGGAACCGGTATGGAATATCCACATATCATTCAAGTAAAGCAGCAGATGGGCATCATCAGTTAAGATCAGACCCAAGGTAAATCTAGCATCATACGATAAATACAAAAAAACCAACTGGACACGAGCATAAAAATAAGAAGTATCCCAAGGCTATTGGCAAAAATTTGAAAATTACTAACGAATACTCTTTCGAATTGAGGCGTAACGGACTAACATTGAGAGGAAGGAGTTCTGGAACGAAAAGTGGTCATCATGTAAAAATATACATGGACGGCTCTCACAATCAAACCACAACCCAAACTGCATCAGGTATAGATAGGCCTAGTCATTCCCAAATTTAATGGTAATATATCAAGCGATTTCCAGTTGGATATTCCATCAATACTTCACAATTTAAGGCAATATCCACAGTTCCCGTGTGGCTTGTGTAATCCACTGATCAAAGTCATTGTGTTAGACTCACTTAGCAGCATAAACGACAAAACAACATCTAGACCAGAAGTTGTTCAAAAGATTCCAGGAAGTGTCTGGTCCCTCCGAAACAAAGATAGAACCATAGAATTTACATGGATACCATCCCATGTTGGCATAGTTGGAAATGAGTCTGCAAATTTGGCCAAAAGCACCCTAGGTGTCTGCAACCAATCGATCAAATCAAATCAAATCAAAAGTTTTATTTCAAGTCGGTACATATTATAACAAAGTTAACATTAGCTTTAATAAGCTATTAAAACCGACACCGATGGCAGGTAGAAAAAGCATGAGGCGATACTGAAGGAATGTCAAGAGTCCGGACCAAGTTTCCCTCATAGCACAAGTTGGTGCGGAAAAATAGGACGTTAAACCCTATTCTAGTTTCTGATATGTCCACGATAGTGTATTTTGTGTATTCATACAGAAATTGCATACTTCTTGTGTGAATTATAAGAATAAGAAATGATATTGATTCGATGTGTTATTTTATATGAATGAATAGAAGATCATATTTCACACTTCTTGTTTAAACATACATCATGCAAGAGCTTAATCTGCATATTATTAATTAGACATTAATTAACTTATCCAGACCATAATATAATCAACTCTCGATGGTTTCGCTAGCCTGTGATATTTACTGGATTACAATCATATCTTAACGTCCATTAATAATTAAATCAAAAAATGATAATCGAGACGGGTTTTTTTTTTATCGTACCAACTTTAGTGATGAAGGTCGAGGCTTGACTCAAAATTCAATCGCTAAAATCTCGGTTCAAAGTGGATCAATTTGATTGAAATTTTCATCTCCCTTTTCATTATCTATTTTTTAAATATTATAGTGAGAACTGCCAACTCTTTATCTAATTTCCCATAATATAACTTTAAAACAGATATTTTAAATAAAGTAATTTCACTGATTTATATCACGATTTTACTAAGCTGAAAAGTATGATTTTCGTTAACAAATCTATTAAATACTTATTTATTAAAAAAACGCGTGATTATGAGTAAAATACACAGAACAATACGTTTTCTTTGTGTTCTTATGTCTGTCGAATCAGCTACTGAATTCAGAGCACTAATCATAACTCGATGTTGAAAGAGATTACACTAAATAGCGAATCGTTCACATGAAGAGCAACCGAAGGAAATAGACATGGCCGAGTTGCACTTCTGTTATTATACCATCTGATTAAAATACAGATCAATATTTCGTTTTTCTTTTATACTTTCGATGGCCTACACTGCATCAAGATCTGACCAGTTATACTGGAAGGTCACGTCATGGTCGTCGTTCACATTTGAAAGATCGACACAAGCCCCGTTTTAGATTTACTTATATTTAGACTCATTTTATCTCTCATCAAAAGCGACAAGCGTATTATAATGTGACTTGTATTTCATCTATTTACATATTATTACATTTGAATTCATATTAGATCTCTATTTTTATTCAAAGGATCATCTTTATAATAGTTTTATCGTGATTAGTTTAGTGTTTTATTTTATGCTGTTAAGATAAAACAGATGTGTTCAATCGTCTTATACTATTATTAATCAAAATAATGCATCATTTAAAATCAACGCAATACCTCATTTAATGAGGGTTAGCTCCTTTAAACGAAGTGGTGTATATCAAACTTTTTTTCTATCCTTGTTAAAAGTTTTTGCGTGGCAGATCCTAAATCTATCTGTCCTAATTCTAAACTTTTTGTTGCGGGTTGTCAGTGATGTCAATAAATTGTCACGTTATTGAAGCAGAAATTGACATATATGGGGCCTTTTTCTTCTACAGCGCGACATCAATTCTATTGAAAATCGTTCATGCGTTTTTTTGCCAGGGGCCGACTGTAAGTGTTTCTAAATGAATTATAATGCTTCCATTATACATCACATTTATTCTTAGCGTCTCATAGAATTCCAATTTCTCGAACGTAATAACATATTAATTACATAAGCTGTCTTTATATCAACCGGCAAAAGAAATTAAAAGATCCCCTGGTTCCTAGTTATATGTATTAACCTATCACTTGCATCATATGATCCAAATATAACCTGTACCCAAGACAAGTGGTTCAAATTGTTCATTTTATATTATATCATCCAAAATCTGAACTACACCACAGGGTATTGGGGTTTTACTCGTCACAGAGTGTATACGTACGATACATATCTTTTAAATAGTGCAGGGGAGCACAAATAAATACAGAGAACGAGTAATTACCATGAAATATACACCCACACTCTGCAAGAGATTGAAAGAGAACAAGACCGTTGCTTACCAAAATAAAACTCATCCGAGATCTTTTGAACCTTAGTAGGCTTATTTATTTTTATTTCAAAGTCATAACTTCATATTTTCTAAGAAAGTCAAAACATAATTATTTCTATGTCTGTTGCTTAATGGGTTGTCGAATTACTATAATACAAAACATACTTATTATTATACAGCACTGGCTGAAAAAGCAAAATTACCTCCATTGTTTTGATAGTGTCCACCACCCCAAACACAGAGAGAGAGAGAGAGAGAGAAAGAGAGAGAGAGTTTAACGTCCACTCGACACAAACTAGGTCATTTCGGGACTAACATATGGTTTAATTTTATTTTCATAATTCGTTAGCGCGTAGGGGTCTTTAGCAGTGGGAGGAAACCGGAGGACCATGGGAAAAACCCACGAGGTTGAGAAGGCGCCCCTATCTCCAAGCCACATACGCTCACATCAGGGATCGAAACCACAACCACAAGCCAGAGTTGACCGGCCAGCTAGAGGTCGAAGCGCGGCACTCTAGACCATCCCAACCCCGCACCCCCAAACAGACACATATCCTATCACACTTTCAATCATCAAGGGGGTTGAATGGGCGAGTGGTTAACACGTGCGTGTTGTACGATTAGGAGTCAACTGGTGTACATTCGGTTATTCGTCACGAGGAATAGGTTGGTCTGTCCAACTTTGTGTTTTTTCACGGGTCTCTCTCTCTCTCCCTCTCTCGCTCTCTCTCTCTGTGTTTAATCAGTATTATTCTATGTGGCAAACATAATGTTGGCTATAGTAGAGTAACACCGTTAAAGTATGTTTCTCCTGTATGTGTTTCCATCTGATTGTTTATATAGAATAAAATAGTTCCCTTAAGCGCACGTATTGGAACTAGCGTTTCCGTCACATCCAAGTAGAGACTTTCTGTGCTAGATCCTACGTCCTGCGCTAGTGAAAAGGGGAAACCAGCCCGGAAAATCCCGAGAAGCTTTTCGGCCAACACAGTTATCGATCACCTTGTCTGTGAACCACAGAAATAACTATAAGGAAACCGTTTTGATATACATGTAGACTAGTACACATAGGCGTACGAACCAGGGGGGCAGGGGGGCAGCTTCCTCCTAACTTTCGGGCAAGCTGACTTTTCGGGCAGACGTATGAAGTGATAAAAAAAGAATCATTTCATATATTTAGCAAAATAAAGTGCCCAAAATCTAATAAAACACTATATTTACAGGCTGGAATAGCAGGAACACGCGTTTGCGACTGTCAAATAATCCAAAATTTTCTTAGGGGATCCATACAACCAGCGTCGCTGTAAACCCGAAATTTTTCGGGCATTGCTAGTTTTGCTTCTATAACTGTCATTGAGCCCTCATATAAAACTAATTTTACTTTTCTTTTAACTGAATACCACGAATTTGTAGGCCTACTGAGTTGACTATGGATTAAAATATTTTGTCTGGAGCCAATCTTCTTCGTGCGACATTTTTAGGGCATCGATTATTTTTTGTGAATGCAGTTGCAACAGTCTGATTTGATGGTTGGAATTCTGACTGAAATTTCGGTTACAAAACCATTGGAAATTTTGGAGGTGCTTGCACTTGCTAGAAAAGCAGAAAACGCGGTTTTCGAAGTAGCATCCCCAATCTTAGCCCGAAAATAGCTGGATAAACTTTGGTGCCCATCACGGATATACATACACATTCAATTCCAGTCTCATTCCGTTCTACTTCACAAACCCCTAGGCTAATCTTTACGAGTAATAGACACGTTTTCAAGTTATCTACCCTTGATGTTTTTTATCAACCAGTCATATAAATCGTTAATTGCAAAGGAAGTTGGCAAAGAGAAATAGCTCTCACTAGCTTAACATTGGTGCTATTAAAAGCGAATGTCAAAAATTTGGTTGAGGTCAAAACAATGAGTTGGTGTTAAGTTTTGAGATAAATAGGCCTAACTAAGTGCTCGTTATCGTCACCATATAATTACAATGTATCTCAAATTAATCCGAGAAAATGACCACAAAGTTTAGTTTTAAATTTAAAACATTTTCGAAAATGTTATCATTTTGCTAACCTGGACACAAACTTTAACTATACAGTAGGATAGGATTCTATTAAGTATTGTGACTCGTTCCGATACCATACTTGGTCTGTGTATTCTTATGCAACCAGGAAACCCTGCTGATTCTATTCCCGAAGGATCTTAGGAAGCAGACTTAATTCGACTGTAAATACGTTACATTGCATTGTCAAGAAAGTACTAGTACGTTTGATTCTTAATTATATACAAATATGTAAAGGAAAGAGTTCGCATTGAAATGAGACATTACTAGAGGTTGTCTGCTTGATTTATAACAAGATTAACTACGTCTGTCGTCCCTTATATAGACTGAATGGTCAAGTTTAGGGCCTAGAAATGCGTCTGGATGTTTCTAGGTGTCTATAACGGGAATTTCTAAAATATCTTGACCGTTGACAGTCGTCTATACACTAAAATTGCTTGCATTATCAACGAAACAAAATAAATTTGATCTGTTGGCTTGTTTGGAGAATGCGGTAAAACTGAACATGGTTCGATAACCGATGCTATTAAAATGACAAGTTTTGATACAATCATCACCTGTATTTAACCAAGTCCTTAACCACGTGTAGATTAACAAATTATTATAATGGTCACATTGTTTAAAAATTATCGTCCATTTTAGTGTAAAAAAATAGATTTTACTTTGTAATACCAAATTTGCACATGATGTTTCTGATACACTAGCATTTTGTGTTTTGATTTGCAGCGTGGGTTATTATTTTGGTGCAAAGTAAAATTTCAAGCGTAGCTCATTTCACTCGACAAACCGATTTACATTAGTAAAGTACCGTTTGTGAATGAATAAAATAACATGAATTCTGCAGGCATTGTCAGTTTCGAATAATCTACTCGAATGCACGCCAATAAGTCACACGCCATTGTCACCATCATTGCATATTTAATTATCCTACTGCAATCCTGAACAGGGCCCTGTTTCACGAAATTTTAACTTAAGATAAAATCCAATTTTAGTAGATACTTCAATTTTGATTGGCTAAGCACTAAAATCAATCTAATATTATCCAATCAAATTACTAAAATTGGGATCTTATCTTAGTTAAAATTTCGTGAAATAGGCCCCAGATATCTACCTAAAATGCCACCTGCGTAGACTTTATTATCGTTATCTTAATTGTACCCCTACTACAGGGAACAACTCTGTGGATAACTCTTGGATTTAATCAATGCTGTCATGACGCTAATAATAAAAGGAGGCAAATAACAAAACATGAAAAGAGAAGGGAGTGGAGGCATGAAAGTAATACCAATAATTAAGGAGTGACGCCATGATTAATAATTTTTTAAGACAATTAAAATGCGAAGTCTTAACAAGTGACACTCGTATTAAAGTTAATTACGATGATGGACTTGCATTTCTAGTTGACCGATTTTGATAAAATATGAAATAAATGTGTTGCTGTTTATCACATGAATTAAAACATTAATGCCATATATGCGTATTTAACTTGTCTTAAGAGATCTAATAGGTCGATTATGTTAATACTATATTTAAACTGTACTACTACTATCTATTTGTTAATAACAGTTTCTAGCCCGGGTCTCAACATCAATTCCATCTGCGTATATTTTATTAACTTTCTTCAATCTAAATGATATATTGTCGTCTCCCACGTCTTTCCGACCGTTGTTTACACTTCTTATTAGCACAATAAAGGTCACTCCGCCATAATATTCGTTTTAGAATTGATATGGCTTATCTGTTTTATTGAAACCAAAAATCTCATTGATTTTTTAACGCGATTTAAGATTTACCTCTAGACTTTTGTTCCTCTGTTAGAACTTTATAGCTTACAAGCATTGAACTATATTTTTTAAGAGGAATAATCTTATTCATTTTCGATAACAACACCCAGAGTTCTCCCCCTTTGTTGCGGATTCTTGTTAGTACCCCAGAATTAAGTTTGTTTAGGTCATAACTTCTCGCGAGGCGTAGCTTGCTGGTGGGCGAGTGTTTTTCTTGCCGAACACCTGTGATTATAACTAAAAAAATATTTTACTATACATATTTCACGTGAACGTATTTTGTCTTCAGGCTATAATGTTCAGAAACCGTAGTGTTAAGAGTAATGCCCCTTTCACCCGCCAATTCTACATTTTGTCTTCATACTCAAAACAACCAAAAAATGTGCAATTCATTGATTAAATTCATTTTTACATATCAATAGTGTAAAACAAAAATTAGCTGAATATATTAAAGAACATTACCTCTGCGGGCTCCACTACCCCCGAGAGAACCGGAATACAAATCTATATCACAAATGACATGGGTTTCTAATTAATTTATTGTTCATTATTAATTCATAATCTGCTTTTCTACAGACGTACGTGGGCGATTGTATGATTCGTAAGTTTGGTGACTCACAGGTACATCACACTAAATAAAGAATATAATTAATACGGCAGTCAAAAAGTGCATATCCTGAATCAGCACGGAGCTACCAGTCGCTAGGCTTAAATTTTAGTAAATAGATCATTATGATCAAATTATACATTTTTTTTAAATCTTTATTTCTGATTTGTGTTAGGTCGGTAATGAGAGAAATTAAGATGGTTCCTTAAAGCTATATGTACCCGATATCCTACATTTTGGGCAAAACTGGGAAAAATGTAATGTTTGAGTCATATTTACAATTATTAGTTGTCTAATGTAAGCATCAACTTTGGAATATTATAACATTATTATATATCTATGAGATATATTTTTTATTACCCTGCATGAATCTGATAACTACCAGTGTTCCATGATGGCGACTCCCGGGAATGACAAGACGTCATCATGCTACTAAAAACTCAATTTTAATGTTGTTATCAACTCTATTGAGAATGATAAGTTGAAATAAACATAACATTTTATGTTTAAAATGACTGTTGATACTGAAATATCAGCATAGGAACAAAGTAACAAAATATAATTCAATAACTTGACTACCAACCTTATTCAACGTTTTCCAATATCAAATTAGTAATACGCAATACGAATCTTTTCAATTCCTAAATTTTCATACACCAGGTCGGTGACTTTCTCGATTTTCAGAATCTTTAATTATTTGTTACGAGATTTTCTGCTCGATAGTTGTTAATTGATGTGTGCAGCAAATGTTGAAATACAAAAAGAAAGACACATTATCCGAAGTCTGATAAAGATCCTCGTAAAACAGGATTTTTTTTCTCCAGGAGAAAGCAAAGGAGTGATTGGTTGTAAAAACGTTTATACTAGTATTCTAGGCATATCTATCGCGAAAATAAATTACATCTCTGATTTGAAAGAAGTTGGGAAAAATCCCCACACGCAGAGGCTATGCCAGGGCAGTACTTGGTTATGGATCAAATTTGATAAGGATGCCTTCAAGAAATCTGTATTAAAGAACTGGAACAAATCTGTTAAAATCTCTAGCCTCATCGAGCCAAAGAACGCTGAATGTCGACAGGTTTTGTCATGAAATGACCAGAATGGTTCACTTTAAATTTGGGCTTTAACTAACTCCTATAATAACCGAGAGACAAATGGGGGTTTAATGCCCACTCGACATAAACTAGCCGGGGAATCATATTCACGCCACTTGTGATTTCATATTCATGCGTTAAACCACTAAACCCCCGGAACTGGAACTAATGACGAGATAGCAATTCAATACTTGAGCGAGATATCGGGGAGCCATCCATGGTGGCTAAGTGGGTAAGATGCTGGCTCGCTAACCTCGAGGTCGGGTGTTCGATCCCTGCATTGACTGAGAAAGTTCATATGGATTTTCCAACTTGGTTGCCCCAGGTCAGTGGTGCAGAGCAGGAAAACATGACAAGGACAGCTGCCTAGTCTGGTTGTAGAGACTTTCAGATGATTCGATTAACAATTGTTTATTGTACAGACTTGTACTTTCAAATTCTGCCAGTATCGCCCCCGCCCTCGTAGAATACCATTTTGCTTATTTGAACTCAAATATAACCAGCGGCTGCTAGGCAGGATATGCCCACATTTTGCAAGTATCATAATTCAGGAAATTACGATCCATATGCGCGAATATCGAAAAGAACCAAGATTCTTGGGTTATAAAGATATATTTCAAGTTTCATCAAAATCCGATCAATATTGTGTCCTCGGAAGGGTCTACAACCTTGATCCATATATTTACACTATTTGCGTATGAGGGTGGCCATTCTGTCCAGCTAGTACGTCTTTCACGAAATTCTAACTCAACCATAATTATCGTGTAACGGTGATACAGTCAAACGTTTTCTTAAATCGGATAATAACTGTGACCTCTAGAGGAACCCCACGCTAACAATGCGATTTTTCATACTATTAGGGGCCATATGCGCAAATATTGACAGGGACCAAGATGTTTCGGTTATAATCAGGGGCCATATTCCATGAAGTAACTAAATAAATATACTACATCTATAATCATAAATAATAACTTTATCTAGCAATATGATTTACTATATATTAACAATATGATTTACTATCTAACAATATGAGTATTTTCTTTATAACAATATAAATATTTACTATATAAAAATATACAATATCTATAACAATATAAAAATATACAATATCTATAACCATATAAATATTTATTACATCTATAACAATTTACTATATCTATTACAATATAAATCATAAATATTTAATATATATTTATAACAATAAAAAAATATACAATATCTATAACAATATAAATATTTACTATATCTATAACAATTTACTATATCTATAACGATATCAATTATAAATATATACCATAAATATATACTATAACAATATACCGTATAACTATAACAATATACCATATAACTATATCAATATATCTATAAACATATAACATTATATTACATCCATAACAGTATAAATATTTACTATATCTAAAACAAAATAACTATTTACTATATAAAAAAATATACCTTATTTACTATATCAATATTTACTGTATAAATATTTAATATACCTATAACTATATAAATATTTACTATATACATATTTACGATTACTTATTTATTAAATCTAACTATTTACTATATAACAATATATATGTGTATAACAAAATTGATATTTACAATATATATGTATAACAATATAAATACTATAATATAACAATATATTTGTGTATAACAAAATTGATATTTACTATATGTATAACGATATAAATATATACTACATGTATAACAATTAACTATAGTCGTAACAATATTTACTATATCTATGACAGCATAAATACTTACTATATATATGAAAAATACTGTTATAGATATAGTAAATATTTACATAGTTATAGATATAATAAATAGTTTTATTGTTATGGATAACTACATAAATATTTACTATATCTATAACAATATTTTTCATATATATATCAAAATAAATATTTACTATATCTTTAACTATATCAATATGAATATTTACTAAATCTATAACTATACAACTATTTACAATATAACTATATTTACTTTATTTATAACAATATATATATATACATACACAATAACAATTAACTATATCCATAAAAACATTTACTATATCTATGACAACATAAATATTTACTAACAATACATATATGTAAGCATGTAACAATATACTATATATCAATAAAAATATTGTTTATATCTATAACTACACAAATATTTACCATATCTATATTTTTATATAACAACAAATATTTACAATATATCTTTAAAAATATAAGCATTTATACTATGTATAACATTATGAATATTTACTAGATCTATAAAAATATAACTATTTACTATGTCATGAAAGTATTAAATACTGACAGTGCAATATACTTCAATAAAATGAAATATTCACAACCGGACATGAAAATATGGAGAAGGGGGGCGGGGTTGTGGGGTGGGTGGTGGTTGATGAGCTTTGTTATTTCATTGGTTGGTTGCTGCGTGTAAAAATCTACAAAATTACAGAATATTCAAAAACATACTTTTGCTTTTCTTTTCTTTGAACCGTTCAAATACTTAATGACAAGGTAAGTATAGCCGCAATAGTTACAAAAACATAGAATATAACTTGAATGTCGAAAATAATTTGATCATATTGCTATTATGTATTTTGAAAAATATTTATTTTCACATTTACGTGTTTTCTCTCTCTACTAAAGGTATTTACATAATATCTGTGAAAAATGAAAGTACATCATATAAATCAAACTGTGTTCTTTATCTAAGTAACAATAATATTCTATCAGAACAAAAATGTTTGGGGAAATTGAATACATTTTTGAAGGAAAACATGTCTTGGGGCTGGGCTATTGTGATGAAAATTGAAGTTTTAGAAAACTGCTTTTTAGAAAGTTCACAAAGATATCATAACAGCAGTTGATATAACTAGAGGGGTATAACGTCCACTCGACACAAACTAGGCCAATCAGGGACTAACATATGGTTCAATTTTATTTCAATTATTCCCTTGTGTGCATGGGCTTTTTAGCAGTGGAAGGAAAATTGGATTACCCAGAGGAACCCTACAATGTTGGAAAGACGACCCTACTCCTTGTCACGTACAAGCAGAGTAAATAACAAACCTTATGATCTAAAACGCATGCATTATACACGCCTCCATTACAGTCAAAAAAGATCCAAAATATAAGTTTTAACATAACATAATTTATAAATATATAAACTCTCAAATATAAAATAACTAAATGTTTATACAAAGTTTTTCTAAATGCATATATTATGTACAATGTACTTGATTTACCTAGGATTAATCAATTAGGGTTCAAGTTTCTAGTGGTTTAACCATGACTGTTTCTTGCATAAAAAGGCCGAGAGCTCACAGTAACAAACCGTTTCATTGGCTAATCCCCCATATCATCCAGACTAGCAGAACGAAATTTTGAACTATAAAAACGAAACGAAATAGTATCTGTGTTTTAATGAGATTGTAATAAATATTGCCGATCTCCATTTTAAAAGAAAAACAACTGGAAATCTATCAAGTAATTAACATATTTTACAAAGAATGACAAATTTTACTTCTTTAGCATCTTTGAAAATTTTTACAATGATTTTTCATTTGTACCATATAAATAAATGGTTGACTATAAATGTTTGTTTTTCGACCGGAGGCGTGAGAGCTCTATCCTAATTAAAAACAATTGTGCGACTTTCTACATTTAATCCACTAGTAGGAGAGTCAGTGAGTTTCGTGGTATGGTTTAAAATATACATACAATTAAAATCTACTACTTAAATATATATTATGGGAAATTAGAAGAGCTAGCAGTTCTCATTATACCTTTAATAGTTAACCAGCGGCTGCAAGGCAGATACCTCTAGAGGGACCACAAGCTAAAATCTTGATTTTTCGTACAATCAAGGGCCATAATTCAGGAAGTTAAATCCAATATGCGAATATCAGAGGAACCAATATCTTTTGGTTATAAACATGGATTTGAAGTTTCATCAAATTCAGATGAAAATTGTGACCTGTAGAGTGTCCGCAAGCTAAAAACATTTTTTTTTTCGTACAATCAAGGGCCATAATTCAGGAAGTTACAATCCAATATACGCGAATATCGAAAGGCACCAAGATCTTTTGATTATAAACGGGCACTTGCAGTTTCATCAAAATCATAATCCATGAAGAAATGGTCCGATTTATGCCTTTGGGAGATAGACCTATATTTTAAGTTTCGTCAAAATCAAGTACAATTGTGACCCGTAGAGTGTCCACAAGCTAAAAACGTGATTTTTCGTACAATCAGGGACCATAATCCACGAAGAAATGGCCCGATTCATGCCAATATCGAAAGGAAACAAGGTGTTTGGGGGATAGACCTATATCTTAAGTTTCGTCAAAATCAAGTAAAAATTATGACTTGTGAACGGACGGACAAGGGTGACGACAATATACGTCCACATGAGACTTTACTAAAGACAGTACGATAAAAAACATAGTCTCAATTACCCATTTCATGTTTTAATCATGCATGAACAATGAGTAGCAGATCGGATCCCATTCCAGTAAATATCGAAGGCTAGAGATCACATCGAGAGTCGATTATGATCTCGATAAGTTAATTAATGACTAATTAATAATTTCTATAACATTTCAGGCCTTAAGAAAGACCCGCAATAGGCGGATTTAACTCTTGCATAATGTTAAATATAGTGTAAAGAGACGATGGATGTTATATACCTATAAATATATACAGTGAACAGTCAAGCGACAACAGGTTATATATACATCAACAGGAGCCATGAAAGTCATGCGGTTAGGGTACTGTACCCTTAATTAAAATGTCTCGGATTCTAATCTCGGCGAGGACTGAAAAGAACCTTCAGGATTCCACAGGCCCGCGACCCACTTGCCAAGGGCAAAGCCTGCAGAACTGACAGGGAAAGTGAACCTAGTCGTTGGAATGGGACGATAAATCGATATCTACCCATGTACACTAACGTGCACGGAGGAGAAACCTTGTACAGTTGAAACAAAAGATGAGTGAGTTGAGATACCACAGTCAGGATGCAATTGTCCAACCTCGCATTTCCCACATAACCATTGTAAATAAATATAGCTTTACATTAGTCCTAAAATAACATGAGTGAAGTAATAACGAGACATTAAACACCATGTGGGAAATACACCCAGCTATGTTCCTACTATAGCTTATCCGAAACTTGATCCTAGAAATTGTCCTCTGATGACCTCATGCCAAATCATAAACAAACGGTTGCCATGCAAGATACGCTCACACATTTACAATCAGGGGCCATATTCCAGGAATTTACTGTCTGATATGCGCGAATATCAAAAGGAAACGAAATCTCTGGGATATAAACATATATTCTAAGTTTCATCTAAACCGGATAAGAATTCTGAGTTCTAGAAGATCCACAGCCATGGTATTATATACTTATATACTATTTGCGTACAAATAGCGGCCACTTGTTCGTGCACTTTTGTTCTGATTTTGATGAAATACAAACAACCTTATGGTGTAGCGATGAAGCATTTCAAAAATTGTGACCCAATACACCTGAACTGGGTGTTCAATAACAGATGTGATTCAGATATACATTGAATTTAAGTGACAGAAAAGGCTTAAATATTTTCTATTTTGTTAAAGGGTACAAAAAGCAGTAGAATACACTGTCTTTCCATTTACTTTATTCCATATGAAATCCACCAGGCTTCTAACAGGCCATTTATAACAACTGATAAAAAACCCATCAAGGCTATAAATCACAAGTCGGCCATTTTGAGTGGTCTCCATCTTCTGTTATGGCATCTTCATCTTGTATAGCTGGGATATGAGGTTATGACAAATGTTACATGTTACATGACCACAATATACAACGAATTCTAAAACTCCCCTTCTTTAAGATAAATAGTGATCAGGAAGATATCCAAAGTTCATAACCATAGATTAGTCATGCACTTCCAACGACCAGCCAAAAGAAATAGGTGGTTCCGAAGATATAATTGACACCAGGAATCATCACAGGAGAAAGCAATCAGAAACGATGTGCACACATTAGAAAGAAATAAACTAAATCAAAATAAGGAAGGGCTGTACCATATTGTGTACCATACCATGGTGTGTACCAGGAATCATCACAGGAGAAAGCAATCAGAAACGATGTGCACACATTAGAAATAAACTAAAACAAAATAAGAAAGGTCTGTACCATAGTATGAATCACTAGCATATCTCTGAGAAGTAAATCAAAAAACAATACTACAAACAACATTGTCATAAACCTCATCTTCTGTTATATTATCTATCTGGCTGTAAGCTGTAACTGACAAATGTTGATCTTCACACCCTACAACTGCCCTTTAAGATAAACTAGAGACACGGATTGTGAGAAAATCAGAATAAAATAAACAAAAACAGGCAAAACAAACAGCTGATGGGAGAAAGATAGACTAGTCTCTAGAAAATCTTTCAGGAATAAAACCACACAACCTCAACAGATCAACATTGTCACAACACTTCTTCTGTTTGGTCACTTCTTTTAGTCTGTCGATTTTATACAAATCAGACAATGTGGATAGTTTCGATAATGTTTCTGGGAGAATGACATTTCATAACGCCAATAAACTCATCTGGTATTTATCATGTTGTATGGTAGTACAGTTAGTATAATTAGTATATTAGTATGTTACCAATAGTACCCGTAGATACACAAAATACAAAAATATTTACACCTGTTGTGGCCGGAATAGAAATTTTTACTAATGTATATTGGAATCAAATCAAACTTATTCTTTTAAGTGGAATGGGGTTTAATGTCTCGTAGTTATTTACTCAAGTCATTTTGGTACTAACATGGTTATATTTTGTTCACTGTGGTTCCGCATGAAATTTGAGGGAGGAGAATTTAGCCAAGTGGTGGAATTTCCACTTACTCTTCCTCTAATTTCGACTGTCAAGAGTTCTCTTACGTACTCGTCAATGTCACATGGATGGACCCCGGTTCTTTGTCACTTCCAAACAACCAGACACACTTCCCTTGTCAGCTACACGGGCGTTACCCATGACAAATGGGTACTGGGCTTGAAAACCCCCAAAGGTTCTTCTCGGCCTTCGTCAGGACTGGAACCCAAGACATACTAATCACGAGTACGGTTCCTCGAACCGCTTGACTTTCGTGGTCTATTTTTAATGCAACAGAGGAATGTCTATCTCTGTATATTTACAAACTAGGACAATTTAATGGAATAGTATTATAAAACATACATTATACAAAAGCTAAATTTTTAATTACACGTAGACCTTAATTAACTTATCCAGACCATAATCAACTCTTAATGTCATCGCTAGCCTGCAATATTTACTAGATTAGGATCCAATTAAATGATGAAATGGATATTCGAGACCAGGGCCGTAACGAGCTCCGAGCATCGAGGGGACGGGGCGGAAAGTGTTTTCGGGGTTGCTATTAAATTGACAGATAATGTATATCTATTGTTTTTACGGTCGACATTTTTTCACGGGGTGGGGGCTTTTGCAGGGGAAGCTTTGCACCTCCACCTTAGTTACGGACCTGATCGAGACCATCTTTTTTATCCTACCGACTTTAGTAATGATGATCGAGGCTAGGTCAAAAATTCAATCGCTAAATTCTCAGTTCAAAGTGGATTAATTTGATTGAAATTTTACAGCAAATTCCCTTTACATTATCTAGCTTTTAACCATTATAGAGAGAACTGCCAGTCCTGTAACTAATCTCTTATAATGTATCTTGCAATTAACTTGAGAGCAAATTGCAAATTACAGAAACTCTCATAATTATCCCCCACCCCCCCAACGGTTTGAATGCAAGTTGGTCTGAAAAGAATTTCCAAAATATAATAGTCTACCTACAACATCTTATTTTTCATACTTGGCTATGATTTACCTAATACTAATTAAATACTACGTTTTCCACAAATTAACTCAATTTTGTTCAATATACATGTAATTGAAGTATTCTGTTAGTTTATCACAATATAGGAGTAGTATTTGGATACAATATTTAGTAGTATTTAGTCTGTATTTGATGCTATTCGGTAGTATTGATAAATTACATCGTCCCAAATAATGCTGGATTGCAATTGCTGTTCGAATCGTTTTTAGTCATTTTTGGCAATTTAGATAAAGGTTCACCTTTCTTATGTAGGTTATAAAACTACATTGGTGTATAAAATCAAACATAGTTAGGATTCGCCTTATTACAATATGAAGATCTTTCATAGTATAACTGTCTCATCTTCAGCCATCAATATGGCCATCATCTCTACCATCTAACGTTAATCGTATCTCACTCACATTGATCTATTAATAAAAAAATTACAAAAAAGAAAATTATTTGTAAGTAATCAAAATTAAACCCTATCAATTAACTATGCTGTAAACATACAAAGGAAAAATGATTCTTCGAACAAAAAATTGTCGCCAGAAAGTCAAGAATATTAAGAGTCATTAAAATATGTCAGTCCTGTATGAATTTAAAGTTCAATTATTTCATCAACAAACCAAATTTGACGTAATATATTTCTGACATTTTTCAAAGCAAGAACATTTGACTGGAAGATTATCAAGTAAAACAAACCCTGTATAAACTATTATGTGTGTGTATGTGTCCTGGGGTGTGGTGAGGAACTCTTGATATGGGAACTTCGAGTGCCCTATCACAATGCAAATTCACTACCTCTCGCTGACACATAAACATGGTTGTGGGGTTGGGGGAATGATCGAGTGACACACAACTAGTATGTGATTCAGTGAGTTTCATGGTAGATTTAAAATATAAATACCATTAAAATGAACACCTAGTAGCCACTTCATTACGGAAACGGACAAACAAAAAGCGAAAATACACAGACAGCAGCTATAGACAACAGATTATACCAAAAAGGATATTTTGATGCAGAGCAAAGTTGATATTGAACCTTTGGTATTCACGATTTATCCTCTTTTATCCCAATCCCCCGCTTAGCCATAATGCTTCACACCAAATTCGATAAAAATAAAAAAATTGTTAAAAAGTGGTAGCCATGCAAGACACACCCACATCTGGCACGAGATGGGCAAAGAACGAGCGGTGGGCGTAACTCCAGAATTTAGACTATTTAGACTATGCCAAAAACAAGGTTCTAGAAAGAGGTGAAGCTGCAGTAGAAGGCTAAATTTTCATCCTTTCGTGTTCCTAATGATTCATTCCAAATCTAACAAAGAAAACCCCAAATCCAACAATAGTAAAAATTGTGGCCTCTTTTCCCCTAAACAATGTTTTCAGAAAGGCGGTGGAGTGGGACAACCTTTGGAAGGCTGAAAATCGATGGGACTCATTCTCTCATGAAGTCAGTGTTATATCGTATATTTGGAACGGGCTGTCAGATCAATAAGGTTTTTGGAAAAGTGCAAACAGATATCATCTTATACATATATACAGTAAGTAAGATATATATTTTATACACCAAAAGAGAGCGCGGGGGGGGGGGGGTGTTAATTTCCACAAAATAGGTAATTCCGGGACTAACATATGGTTCAATTTATATTTCAATAATTCGCTTGGGCGTAAAGGTGTTTATCAGTGGGAGGAAACAGGAAAAACAAGAAAAATTCCCCACGAGGTTGCACCATAGTAACCCTACTCCTTGTCACGTACGTGCTAACCATTAGGTCATTCAACCACCAACACCAATAGGGATCATGTACTCTGATTGGAATGTCTCTGTTTCATGGGCTCAAATAAATCTATTTTATTTTTAGGATATAAATGTACGTAACGGGTACTTGTAATTATTGACGTAAATAATAAATAAAAGTGGTGAATTTAAAAGAAAAAAATGAAAAAAAAATAATCAACGTCTGCCCACGTATCAACCAAGTTAAGAAGAAGGCTAAAATGATTGATATATACATTGACTTTTAGTAAAGATTTCTTATCAGAATACACGGCTAAACAGGCCTAAATATTTTCTATTTTGTTAAACAGAATACATTGTCTGTCTTTCCATACTTTACACGGTATGAAATCCATCAGGCTTCTAACAGGCCATTTATAACAACTGATAAAAACCATCAAGGCTATAAATCAGAAGTCGGCCATCTTGAGTGGTCTCCATCTTGTGTAGATGGGATATGAGGTTATAACAAATGTTACACCTTACAAGACCACAATATACAACGAATTCTGATACTCCCCTTCTTTAAGATAACTAGTGATCAGGAAGATATCCCAAGTCCATAACCATAGATTAGTCATGGACTGCCAACTACCAGCCAAAAGAAATAACTGGATCCGAAGATTAAGATATATGTGAAACCATATCATCATAGAAGAAAGCAATCAGAAACGATGTCCACACATTACAAATAAACTAAACCAAATCTAGAACGGTCTGTACCATAGTATGAATCACTAGAATATCTCTAAGAAGTAAATCAAACAACAATACTACAAACAACATTGTCATAAACCTCATCTTCTGTTATATTGTCTATCTGGCTGTAAGCTGTAACTGACAAATGTTGATCTTCACACCCTACAACTGCCCTTTAAGATAAACTAGAGACACCGATTGTGAGAAAATCAGAATAAAATAAACAAAAACAAGCACATTATGGATTGCAAAACAAACAGCTGATTGGAGAAAGACATGTCTCTAGAAAATCTCTCAGGAATAAAACCACACCACCTCAATAGATCAACATTGTCACAACACTACTTCTTGTCACCTCTTGTAGTCTGTCGATTATAATCAGACAATGTGGATAGTCTCTATGATGTAATCTAGACTACCAGAATGACGTTTTATAACGCCAATAAACTCTTCTGGTTACCAATAGTAACCTGTATACTAAATACTAAAACATTCAAACTGGTTTCATCTTGTGACCGGAATAGAAATCTTAAATAAAAGTCAATGTATATCGTAATCAAATGAAACCTATTCTTTTTAAACAGAATAGAGTTTAATGTCTCGTAAATATTATCTCATACGATAATAAACCAAGTCTCTTTTGCTGAATACCTTTTAATGAAGATATCGGAGTATCGATAGAGTTCATCTTGTCAATATCTCAATAGTTAACACAATTTGAAACAAAGGGTTCATGCTCCTTTGAAAAATGTCTGCTAAAAATGTAGCCTCTATTGGGTTAACAAGGTTTTGAAACAAAAGGAGGAATTTGAAAAAAAATGGTTAAAAATCGTAGCCTCTAAAACGTTAACATGGTACTCGGACAACGGAGATAATTCGATAGTATTAAGGTTTTCGGTCAAGGGCATCCCAAACTCCGTCTGAGAAGAGGCCCTAACCCAATTAAACAACATCTTAATTCCTACACGTGAGCGTTTTAAATGGACTGCATCTATGGCAGTGATTAATTCTCAGAGTATGACGTAGATGGATCGCTGCGTGCAGTATGTATGGGTCCGGGGGGGGGGTAACTTCGGAAGGAAGCTGTGAAAATCGAATTTGAAAAGAAAATCTGTTAAAAATTGTAGACTTATGACGGCATCTTGGGCAGTGATTAATTCTCGAAGTATGAATATGATGGATCGCTGCGTGCAGTATGGGTCAAAGGGAGGTAACTTCGGGAAGAAAGCGGTGAAAATCAATGGGATTCATCTCTTTAAACCCAAATCTTTAAATCAAATTTGAAAAGAAAATCGGTTAAAAATTGTAGACTTAACCGCGTCAACAAGGTTTTGTGGAAAAGAGGAATTACTTATGAACGCAAGATTGCGGTTTGTTGAAAATCGTTAGGGATTGCCTTTGCATGAAACCGAATAGAGCCGTGTACGGCTCTGATACAGAATGTTTCACACCAAATTCAAAAAAATAAATCAGTTATGGACACTAAAGGACTCGTGGAGTACAGAAATTTTGAAAAAAAATCTGTTAAAAACTGTAGGCTCTTATCACTTTCACATGGTTTTCGCAAAATGTGGAGCGGTGTAAATACAGAACGGACAGTTGTGGAAGGCTTAACATCGGCATGATTCATACCAGATTCGAAATAAATACATTAAAGATTTCTGCCACAATCATTTCTACAAGTTTTTTTTATAGTATACGCCACAGGAGGGTATGTCAATAGGGAATGGAAAGTCACAGACAGGATTCATACTCTCTTGACCACAATACTTCATATCAAATTTGAGCAAATCCGTTACAAACTGTAGCCTTGACAAAAGACAAGACTTCACTGAACGGACAGGGTGGTAACTTTATTCGCCCAAACTATGTGGACATGTAAAAATGATATACATTATAAACTCTTAAACGTGAATGGTTAGCCTATATAAAGATATATTGTCAAGCAACGAAGAAGACAAAATCTTTAATTGGTACATTAGTGATGCTGAAAATCAACAGAATTCTCAATTTTTTTACGAATTTAATACGGATCGGATCATACCTTTAAGCTTAGGCTTCTTGTTTCTCTAATTAGAATGATCCATCTAAATTACATACAGATATGATGGTAACGTCCTCATAAAATTCCACAAAGTGAAACAAGGGTCATTACTCTAGAATTTAAGGAAATTGCTGGAAATCAATAGCTTCTTTGCTTTACCACTTTAAATCACATATAAATTTAATACAGATCTTAAAATATAGGGTACATTACGCAGGATTTAGCTTAAGAGCTGACCATTCTTGCTATAATAGCTCTTAAATAGATATAGTAAAAATATAAAATTTCAATTAAAATTCTTCATTCTAAACCAAGGTATCAGTTTGTAGTTTTGACAAGATGTGTGCACAGTGGTAACAAGGGCACGGGTATATTTGAGACATCGTCTCGCTTTCACATTTTTAAATTAAATTTTTAAATGGCAAACCGTTCTAATCTAATTAAAATCTTGAATATCTGATGTCATCGAGAATTGATTATTGTTATGTTTTGTTAATAAATTAATTCATATAACATTTCAGGCCTAAACAAAGGCCTGAAATAGGCAGATTTATCTCTTGCATAATGTTTAGATTGTATGCATTAGTGCTAATGTTTATGAGATTACAAAACATTTAATATCATGATTTAGCTGTTCAAGGCTACGGTATCAATTATCATATACATGGTCTCTAAAGCATCCATAAGATTTTTCAAAGTGATCAAGGACCATAACTCTTGTAGTAATTATAGGAAATCCTTAAAAATCCATAGGATTCTTTGTCTCATGACATTAAACTGTATATATAAATTTAAAGCAAATGTGGACTCGACGATAATATACGAAAACATGTGGGTGTATAAAAATATGAATACTTTTTTCCACATTAAATCGAAATGACAGACATGCAAAATTGAGATAAAAAAAAACTGAGCTCAACGTTTTATCCGACTGTTGTAGGTTCATCCATCTTGATGTATCATATTTGTAAAAATTAATATTGGCTTCCGAAGAGACGTTCCTATCAGCCCAAAATGCATTTTTTGTCAAATATACGTCATGTGCTGTACCGAACGAAAAACACTGTCAGTAACAAATGAGTTGGGATTTTGCACAATAGAGCGTATACACTTTGTTTTGATACAAATCTGACAATAAAAACACAATCTAGGACTCCAAAACTACATTAGCCAATAAATCTAGAAATCAGTTACATTTATACATTTGTTACATATGTCAGAAAAAAAAACTACAGCAAACAAAAACTCGATACGATGACATCACTTCCTTTATCAAAAAATATTTAAATTGTATTACAAAAATAACCACTTCGAATGTCCTTTGCATGACAGAAAATTGAATAAAAATTGAACACTATTAACCCTGATAAAGCCTTATTAAAATGTGAAAAATGTGGAAGTGATCCGGACAACATTGGCTAGAAACAATTTTAAGATATCTATAGGATCGTACTGATTCCTTCTACATGTATTTGTGCAATGAATTCAACTACATGTATCATAAATTTGTTTTCACGGCTAAAAATACAGTTTTTGACAAAATGACATTACTTCCGGTGAAAATTGAAATTTTGAATTAGTTTTATGAAATCATAAATGGCATTGGGCATCACATGGTAAAACATTTATGAAAATCGAATATACAGACAAACACCACCAAAATGACTTGAAATAATCCCTATTTCTCCGCAACTGAACAATTATTCTTGTTATTTATATGTTGATTTAAACGCAGTGTGAAACCCTTATTAAAAATTACTACTTCATCAGATAAACGATATTTCGGTAATGAATGCTTATTGCCAGAAACTATTTGATAATGAGATACAAAACTAAAAGGTATTATACTGAAATTTTAAACATACAAAAAATAATTTATAGGGATATTATATACCAATAAATGTATACAGTAAAGCGGCAAGAGCCAGAGAATATTGTATACTTATAATATAGATAATTATGTACATTAAGGAGACAAGAGGCAATGCGGTTTAATGTCCACTAAACACAAACTAGGTCATTTCAGGACAAAAATATGGTTCCATTTACATTTTAATAACTTGGTTGCGCGTACGGGTCTTTAGCAGTTGGGGGGGGGGGGGTACTAGAGCATCCGGAGAAAAACAATGAGGTTGGAATTATTCCTGATTAGAATGATCCGGGTTTGAATCTCGACGTGGGATGGAAAGAACCTAATGAATTCTGCTAGCGCGAGTCCCGATTGGCACAGGTAAAGTCTATGGTCAACTGACGGGGAAAGTGTACCTAGTTGTTCGAATCAGACGAACAATCTCATAATACAATAATAAAAGTATCATCAAGATGTTAAACACCATTCCATTTATTATAACAGATGTGATTTGATTTAGATATACATTGACTTTTAGTAAAGATTTCTATTCAGATTACAAGGCTAAACAGGCCTAAATATTTTCTATTTTGTTAAACAGAATATATCGTCTGTCCTTCCATACTTTACACGGTATGAAATCCATCAGGCTTCTAAAAGGCCATTTATAAAAACTGATAAAAACCATCAAGGCTATAAATCAGAAGTCAGCCATCTTGAGTGGTCTCCATTTTGTGTTATGGCATCTTCGTCTTGTGTAGCTGGGATATGAGGTTATGACAAATGTTACACCTCACAGGACCACAATATACAACGAATTCTGATACTCCCCTTCTTTAAGATAACTAGTGATCAGGAAGATATTCCAAGTCCATAACAATAGATTAGTCATGGACTACCAACTACCAGCCAAAAGAAATAACTGGACCCGAAGATTAAGATATATGTGAAACCAGGAATCATCATAGAAGAAAGCAGTCAGAAACGATGTGCACACATTACAAATAACAACTATTTTTGTTATTTATACGTTGATTTAAACTCTATGTGAAACCCTTATTAAAAATAAATACTTTATCACATATTTCGGTAATGAAAGGCTTATTGCCAAAAGCAAGTTGATAACGAGAAACATAACTAAAAGGCAATATACTGAAATTTAAAACATACAAAATATAATTTATAGGGATATTATAATTATACTTATAAATGTATACAGTAGAGCGACAAGAGCCAAGGAGTATTGTACTATTAAAAAAAAGTAGGGGATATTTGATTTTTAAGTGTTATTAAAGTCACCTAATGAAACTGACGAAGAAACAAATGACAAAATGAAATGAAGTTCACATTCATCGATTTATTCCAAATGATCGTTAGACTAAGTAAGGCACAGACTGACCATTATAAGGGTAAAATGATACCCGGGGTCAAACAGCAAAGTTACCACAGCATCACAACAAAGTCAGTAACGGGTAAATCCTCCTCTGTTTGCCAAACAAGCATTGATCCGACGTGGCATACTCCTAATGAGACGTCTAAGGTCATTTTGGTCCAGATTGTCCCATTCCTGTTGCAACGCAGCAGCAAGTTCTTGGACATTGGCAGGACGTTGTAGACGTTGACGTAACCTCTGTCTAAGCATGTCCCAGACATGCTCGATGGGGGAGAGGTCGGGACTCAGTGCTGGCCAAGGTAATGTGGTGATGTTCTGTTGTTGGAGGTAACCTGTAACGACCCTGGCCCTGTGACATCGTGCGTTGTCATCGTGGAAGATGAAACGGTGGCCATGACGTCGTGCGAACGGCACAACATGGACTGCCAAGATGTTGTCCCGGTAGTACTGGCCTGTAACACGCCCTGCAACAACATGTAAAGCCGTTCTTCCAGCAACAGTGATGCCTCCCCACACCATAACAGGACCACCCCCAAATCGATCATGTCTGATGACGTTAACGTCTTGGAAGCGCTCGTTTCGACGACGCCACACCCTCCTACGTCTGTCCAAAAAATCAACAGTGAACCTTGACTCATCTAAAAACATCACATTGCTCCAGCGTCGATTATCTTGCCTGAATGTGATGATCTCTCAAACAAGGGATCACGCGAGGACGTCGGGCGCGAAGGTGACCCCTATGCAGTCGATTCCGAATCGTCTGGCCACTCACTCTCACACCAGTGTCTGTTTGAAGACGGGCGCTGATCTGATTTGCTATGATGACACGATTTCTCAAGGCCAATGTACGGATAAATCGATCCTGGGCTTGAGTTGTCGCCCTTGGTCGACCTGAGCGTGGTCTGTCCTGTACAGATTGTGTATCACGGTATCTGGACCATAGCCTGCTTATGACAGACTGAGAAACATTCATCGTCCGCGCCACAACCGCCTGTGTTGTGCCGATCTGTAGCATGTCAAGGGCACGTAACCTTTCATTTTGGGTAAGCCGACGCATATCAAAATTTGTTTTCTGGTCACTAAAACAATTAAACTGATGTTTCCACCCTGGAATTCAATGCCACAATGACTGTAACATTCAAAGTCAGAGTCGTGCAAATCTTTGGTTGGACCCCCATGATGATCCCAAGCATCACCTGCATTCCATGCGGTAGCTATTGGTGCGTTTGGGCGTCACATGTAACTGGAAATGTTTCTTCTGTTAGGTTCTATAGTGACTTTTTTCGTAGTCATTTGCATATTTTAGTATTATGCCCCCAAAATCAAATATCCCCTACTTTTTTTGAAAAGTATATAAGGGGCCAAGTGGCAATGGGGTTTGATGTCCACTCGCTAGGACTAACATATGGTTCAATTTATATTTTAATAATGTGGTTGCCCGTAGGGGTTTTTAGCAATTGGGGAAACCAGGGGACCCAGAAAAAAACAACGAGGTTGGACTCCATTCCTGATTAGAATGATCCGGGTTTGAATCTTGACGTGGGATGGAAAGAACCTAATGAATTCTGCTAGCGCGAGTCCCGATTGGTACAGGTAAAGTCTATGGTCAACTGACGGGGAAAGTGTACCTAGTTGTTCGAATCAGACGAACAATCTCATAATACAATAATAAAAGTATCATCAAGATGTTAAACACCATTCCATTTATTATAACAGATGTGATTTGATTTAGATATACATTGACTTTTAGTAAAGATTTCTATTCAGATTACAAGGCTAAACAGGCCTAAATATTTTCTATTTTGTTAAACAGAATACACTGTCTGCCTATCCATACTTTACACGGTATGAAATCCATCAGGCTTCTAACAGGCCATTTATAACAACTGATAAAAACCATCAAGGCTATAAATCAGAAGTCGGCCATCTTGTGTCGTGGCATTTTCGTCTTGTGTAGCTGGGATATGAGGTTATGACAAATGTTACATCTTACAGGGACACAATATGCAACGAATTCTGAAACTCCCCTTCTTTAAGATAACTAGTGATCAGGAAGATATCCAAAGTTCACAACCATAGATTAGTCATGGATTGCCAACTAAGAAAAAACTGGATCCGAAGATTAAGATATATGTGAAACCAGGAATCATCACAGAAGAAAGTAATCAGACACGATGTGCACACAATACAAATAAACTAAACCAAATCAAGAACGGTCTGTATCATAGTATGAATCACTAGAATATCTCTAAGAAGTAAATCAAACAACAATACTACAAACAACATTGTCATAAACCTCATCTTCTGTTATATTGTCTATCTGGCTGTAAGCTGTAACTGACAAATGTTGATCTTCACACCCTACAACTGCCCTTTAAGATAAACTAAAGACACAGATTGTGAGAATATTAGAATAAAAAGAACAAAAACAGGCAAAACAAACAGCTGAAGGGAGAAAGATAGACTAGTCTCTAGAAAATCTCTCAGGAATAAAACCAAACAAACTCAACCGATCAACATTGTCACAACACTTCCTCTGTTGGGTCACCTCTTATAGTCTGTCGATTATAATCAGACAATGTGGATAGTCTCTATGATGTAATCTAGACTACCAGAATGACATTTTATAACGCCAATAAACTCTTCTGGTTACCAATAGTAACCTGTATACTAAATACAAAAACATTCAACCTGGTTTCATCTTGTGACCGGAATAGAAATATTCACTAAAAGTCAATGTATATCGTAATCAAATCACACTTATTATTTTTAAACAGAATAGAGTTTAATGTCTCGTAGATATTTACTCAAGTCATTTTACGACTAACATATGGTTATATTTCATTCACTAGCATTCGAGGGCCACAGATTTTTCGGCGTTGTTCCCCTTTGTCAGTGATGCAGCATGTTTGGTTTGACAAGGACAGCTGTCTAGTCTTTTGGATGGCACGAAAAACCGAGGTCATGTGTACACAATGGCATGCACGTAAACGATCCATTGACAGTTAGCATTCGATATAGGCCATAGTGCCGCTGTCCGGGCAAAATATCCGTCATAGCAAACTGTATCGCCTATCCCCATTGCCCATCTTCATTAGTCTATTTTGTAGCAGAACAGCAGGACATTAAACCCCATTTCACTTGGATTCCGCATAAAATTTGAGGTAGGAGAATTTAGCCGAGGGGTGGCATTTCCTCTAACACTTCCTCTAATTCCGAATGTAAAGTTGGTCCGTAATCAAAGGAAATCTTTGGTCACTCTAATATTAGATTTGACTTTTGCGTCGTGTGGACGTTAAACCCCATTTTTTCTCTATCTCACATTTGACTTAGAGATGCAATATGTAAGATTTAGATAGAGACCTTACCGTCCTAGCTATAATAGTTCCAGGACTACTTAGTAGATAATTCAAAATTAATATATTGAAAATTTCATTCAAATTACTTTATTCTCAGTGAAGTTATCACTGAAGTTTTGCCAAATATTGCTCATTACCGTAAAAATGTTACATGTTAATTAAGACTGAGCCTCGCTTCTAAATTTTTAAAATTAAATCATTAAATGGCGCTTGCATTTCAGTCGGTTTAAATCTCTGCTATCCAATGGTCTACAGAGTTGATTACAGGCTTGTCATGTGAATAAATGTTTCGCACATTTGTAGTCACTAAATAAACGGTGATGTATTTAATATGACCATTTAAGCATCAATAAATAATAGACTGAAAAAAGGTAACGAGTTTCGGCCATTAGATCTCGGCTGTTTAGAGTAAAAAATAGGTTACGCGCCCTTGTTTTGAAAAACTAGTCTAGCTTAACCAGTCTAACGACCTTTCTCCGTCTGATTGACAGGCTGGGATAATCAAGACTACTTTTTTTTACGAAACATAACAGAGCTGGAACAAGAAATGGAATTTAGAAACATGCACGTTAGGCAACTCAACAATTTTTTATACGCCCACATTTTCATGCGGACGTATTATGTCGTCGCCCCTGTCCGTCCGGACGTCCGTCCATCCACAATTTGTTTGTGGACTCTCTACAGGTCACAATTCTTATCCGATTTTGACGAAACTTGAAATATAGGTTTATCCCCAAAAGATCTCGGTTCCTTTCGATATTGGCATGTATTGGATCAAAACTTCATGGATTATGGCCCCTGATTGTACGAAAAATCACGTTTTTAGCTTGTGGACACTGTAGAGGTCACAATTTTGAACCGATTTTGATGAAACTTGACATGCATGTTTGTAACCCAAAGATCTTGGTTCCTTTCGATATTTGCGGCTATCGGAATGTAATTTCCTGAATTATGGCCCCTGATTGTCCGAAAAATCACCCTTTTTAGCTTGTGGTCCATCTGGAGGTGACAATTATTATTCGATTTAAAAAACCGTTTGATTATATCACCGTTACACCCTAAGGAAGGTTGAGTTCGAATTTCGGGAAAATCGGACGAAAATTGCCATACAAAATGGCCGCCGTTTGTTCGCGAATACTGTTAAAAAATGGTATATCAAGGTTGTGGACCCTGTGGAGGTCACAATTTTGATTCAATTTTGATGAAACTTGAAATTCATGGTTATAACCCAAAGATCTTGCTTCCTTTCGATATTTGCGCATATCGGATCGTAACTTCCTGAATTATGGCCCCTGGTTATACGCAAAATCCCCCTTTCTTTAGCTTGTGGTCCCTCTGGAGGTCACAATTATTATCCAATTTAAAAAAACGTTTGATTATATCACCGTTACACTGTAAGGAAAGTTGAGTTTGAATTTCGGGAAAATCGGACCAAAATTGACAGACAAAATGGCCGCCGTTTGTACACGAATACTTTTAAAAAAAATGATATATCATGGTTGTGGACCCTGTATAGGTCACAATTTTAATTCGATTTTGATGAGGAAGGTTGAGTTCTAATTTCGTGAAAATCGTACCAAAATTGCCGGACGAAATGGTCGCCGTTTGTACGCGAATAGTGTAAAAATATGGTATATCATGGTTGTGGACTCTCTACAGGTCACAATTCTTATCCGATTTTGATGAAAAGTCACATTTCTAGGTTGTGTACCGTCACACCATAATCATTGTCGGTTTCGAATTTCATTAATATCAGACTGGAACTGACCAACTAAATGGCTGCTCCCAATACAGTATGAAATACAGGACTTAAAGATGTAGGAAAAATCACTTTCGGTATTGCTTGTTCTCTGTCCATCTCTCGAAAATGTGGGCGTATCCTGCCTGGCAGTGCCAGCCTATCTTTTAAGAACCTTGCAACAGTAAAGTGAAACGTCTGCTAGTATCATGTTCTTACCTAACCCGAGTGTTTCAGGGATTATTTGTACGAAACCAAAAGATACCACTCCGAACGGTATAGTTAATGATAAAGCAATTTAAAAAATAAAACGATCGTAATTTCTAAAGATGCTGAAATAACCAAATAGTTAAATTTTACTGCTATTCAGAATCGTCAACAATAGATTTTTTAGGCTGTAATTTTATAGATGTGTAGAGAATTTCACGTGCGATGGCTATTTATAGACTCTTATGCCGAGTGTTGTCGCACTGTGTGACTAGCCAGATATCACTTTGAGACTAAAGCATGCAATTCGTGACGTTACGTTTTTCACTCAGCCAAGAATACTGATTTAAGGCAGCACCTTGGTCCCTGTCAGGTATCTCGCTGTACATTTAAAAATAAGGACAGTTTATACAGAATTTCGGAATTAACAGATTGCTGCAATGAAATGGGGAGCGGGTTATTTATAGTTTTAAAAATTTACCTTGTTCTTGCCGATCTATCATTTTCCAACTCGGGTAGTAGCTATAACTAAATAATTGCAGAATTTCATAAACTCTCACATCTGTGCCTTTATTTTGACTATAGATACGTCGAACCATCATACACATGAAGAGATACAAAATATTAAAATCATAATGTTCTACCTACAACATCGTATTATTTACTTGACCAGAATAATGCTTAAATTTTCTTTCGGTAAAGTGATGAAAGGCCAAGTGAGTAAGCCGTTGGCTCGCTAGCCGGGTGTTCGATCCCTGCATTCCTAGAAAGTTCATCTCGATTTTCAGGCGTGCTTTCCCCTTATCAGAGATGCAGTACGGATGGCCTGGCAAGGACAGCAATCTAGTCGTTCGATTGGGACAAAAAACCGAGGTCCCGTGTACACATTAGCGTGCACGTAAAAGATTCCTTAGCAGTTGGAATTCGATATAAGAGTAGGCCGTAGCACCCCTGTCCGGGCATAATTTCCCTCATAGCACACGGTATGGCGTATGCCCATCTTCCATTAGCCCAGTTTAGGTGCAGAAGAGTAGGACGTTAAACCCCATTACATTTCATTTACTTTTGGCAATGTCAGTATTTATTACAGGATTTATAGCAAACAGTAAGGGTTGCAGCCAACCCGCAATTAAACACCAACCTGCAACAATGACACTTAAGCAGCTACCAAGCACACATAAGACCTGTTGAGAAAGGTGGCGTTTTTTTTAAAAAATAAATATTCACATTTTTAATTACTAAATAATAAGGACTATTATAAAACATGGACTGGTTTAGACAGTTCTGGCGATGGTAAAATAAAATCAACCAGGACTTGCCTTTTAAGTTTACCTGATCCATAATATAAAACTGTCTCCTCATCTTCACCGGCCAGTAGTATGGTCATCTCAACAACATACATACGCCCAATCTTTGTCAATAATCTAGACAGGTTTATACTGTAAACATACAAACAAAATAAGATGTTAATGTCAGTATAGGTAGGGTAAGTTGGCGCCAGATATTATTACTCCAACCTCATTACTACAAACATATGGTTCTAATCCAAGACAAATATATATGTTGACCTGACAGCTATTCATTCTTTAAAAGAACCATTTATCTATTTATAAGCACACCCCAGTATAATATAAATATAAATCATGGTCAATGCTCAAATCAATAACAAATTAATGTCATATTATATGTCATATTGATTTTGATATTATCGTTTTGATATGAAATACTTTATGTGCGTGAAATAAATATAACACGTAAAAAGCGCTCCTCTAAGCGCGTCAAAAAAATAATAACGTTATCTGGTCCGTGAATCTGTTTCAGGTGAGTTATTTCCCCGGAATTATAAATTCGGTTTCAGGACCAGTTATTTTATAATTTCGCTAAGAGGATGTACGGACTTTAATCACTGCTTAATGTTGTTTTTGAAAGATTTTCCACATTACAGATGCCTATACTGAGGTTACTCTTTATGACCACTGACCGGCCGAACAATCTCAGCAAGGATTTAAACAAAAATTCGAAAAAATAACCTGTAGGGTATTTACAAGAATTGTGAATGGACATGGGTTACAACACTGTGGGAGTATAAAAAGAGAAATGACGTTTAAATATATTTATTGAAACACTTGTATAAAGGTCACCTGTAACTTAGTATAGTAGATTGTGTCTACTTCCCGTCTCCATTACCATGGTCTTCAATTAATACCACTTTCTTTTTAAACCGAGATTATTCTCGAAACTAGAATGAAAAATTAATTGAATTTGACATTGTCTATTAAATACAAAAGATCAAACCCTACTAATAATAAAACACGGTTACTATTTCGTTTCGTTTTTATATAGTTAAAAATTTTGTTTTACTTTTCTCAACTACACTAGGATCTGAAAGAGTTATTATCATTGGCGTGTTCTCAATGATATAAGGTATAATGGATTAGCCAATGAAGCGGTCTGTTACGGTGAGTTCCTGGCCTTTTGATGCAAGAAACTGTTGGTAAACCACAAGCATCTTCAACGTTGATTGATTAATCAATGTCTAACGTCATAGGGTTAAAAGCCGCGCGTTTGACCCATGACGTGAACTCTCACTACAACTGGTCAGATCTTCATGTCGTGTGGGTCATTGAAAGTATAAAAAATACAAAAAAATGAAACGAAAAATAGATCTGTATTTTAATATGGTTGACCGTGCAGTCTGTTTACGATGTGAGGAATTTGGTGGGGCGATACAATGGTATAAAGACTGCGGCGCTTTCACGCATTTTGTTTCAAGTCATGAAACAGAGAGTCTATTCTTTCCCATTGGTGCATGGGAACAAGAAGGCGGGTGTTTGATTTTTCTGTCTGTAATTCCGGGTTTTCAAAATTTGTGATTTTCTGATCTATCTGTTTATTTGGTGCTAAATCAAGTAATGTTTACTATCAAACATTGTTGATTTTTTTCTCTGCGAGCTACCGCCGACACCATTTATGTTGTGGTAGTAGTTTTACTTCAAAGTCCATTATTATAAATCAGAGTGGGGTTTTTTTTTGTAAAAAATACCAACAAAAACAGTTCCAACAAAATGGAAATTCAAAAATTTAGAAAAGTCAAAATTCTATTTCTACCTACCTACAGAGAACACGCTCCCATCTCTTCGTTAGCTAAAATTGAATTGTTCGTTTGTGAGTTGCCCAGTGACACAACCAATAAAATTTATTCACGTGATCTGGCCTCTCGGTTACCCAGACGCTTACGGTGTATATCTCTTACACAGTGCGTCTGGATAAAAGAATCTTGATAATACTTACTTCACAAAAAGTGATTTGTAATCAGTGGTTGGCTAAAACAATGAACGCTGTCTTTACTACAATTTAGTTCTTTAAGTCATACGATTACAATGTAATAATAATAAAAAAATACAGTAAATATATTATACAAATGTACACAAATATGTAGCAATATAGTCGTGGTGGCATTGTTTTTAAAGATTATAAACAAGGAATGAGGAGATAAGATATAGTTTTATGTTTCTAACATATTCAAATATATGCAGGTGTGTACTGAAATCAACTAACATTTGATTGACATATTGTTATATAAAAAAGGGTTATAGAAACAAAACATAGCTGGTTCTATATGTCAACAACATGATAACAGATATCTCATGCGCAATTTCTAGAGTAAATTTCCATAATCATATGAGGGTGTGTTTTGACGTCATTGGGCTCAATTAACCAATCTCTCTAATTATTTACATCATGTTTGACCAATTAGATTTTGAATGTCCATAACCAGTTGATACAAAATTAGGATACTCGTGAGAATTCAGCAGACTTCGATTAGATTCCAGAGGGTTACCATCTAAGAGTCCTAGACACCGCGAGGTAGGTTGAGAAGAGTTTAGTTAGTATTGACTATAATTGTAATATGTACTATGCTTGTATGTATATCTATGCTACATAAAAAGGTAAAAACGAACTGTTGCATTGTTATAACTGAAGAAGACAAACGTCTTAAGAAAACATTAAGAAGAAATACACAACGTGAAAGAGAAGCAAAGACAGTCAGAGATAAATTCTAGACGATCACAAGGCTACGAAAATATGTAGTAAGAAAAGATCATCGGTCGTACGTAGGATGTGGCGACCGGTTACCCATAGACGCTCTAAACGTCAGACAGAAGACTCATGGTATTACAAATATTGTTTACTATTGTTATTGAGAAAGACCTAAAATATACATTTCGTTTGTGGTCGGAAAGTGAAGGATATAAATAAAAATTGAAATTAATTTAAAACTGTGTAATGAATGAACACAACGCTTATAAACTTAACGGGTCAATCCCGATAACTTTTTGGGGAATAAAACTGCTTAATTTTGTGTTAAAATCCCTTATATCCCATTACCTAAGGCCGACCAACTAACCCGATATTTGTGATATGCTTGTAAATAACTTAAACCTGACAGTCTTTATCTGGAAATGGAGACCGTTGTATTATACAGTATCTGGATAAAACCAGACTTTTTTCTATAAAAATGATATGTAGGTGAAATTTACCTTTTGCTATCAAGTACAGTACATAGGCCATTCACTGTATAGACCTCTCAAGAAACGGGAATCGATTATTAGGTCACCCAATCAAAAAATTGACCCGAAATCTTAAAAGGGTTACGTGTCCGGATAAGCAGTGTTGACGTTAACGTCAAAAGGACTAAATATTTTGAGCTGAAACTTTGAGCCAAGGTAAATACACCATGTCTCTATATTTTGGTCCATAAATTTCGTAAATGCTCGGACTTTAATATTTGAGACTCTGTTCTTATCGGGATTGTCCCTTTAAACAAATCATATATTATGATATTATTCTATTTTGAAAGCGAAAGGATGTATTCACGTTTTTTATCGGCATGAGAAAGATATAAATCAAGATTTCTCAGCTCTTTGATAATAACTGAAAAAATTTAAAGATTTTTGGGTTAACAAAATAGTATGATTTTACATATTTTTTCATATAATCATTTACATATGAACATATAATAATATGATGGTATTCATCTTCTATTTCATTCAAATTACAGTATCTACAAATTCTCTTTGCACGCTCTATTTTCTCAAAACGACTAGTTTCTATACACAAATTGTGTATTCTACATATTAATCTTTGATAGGTTTTCTCAAATAATATTTAAGATCAAAATGAGAAATAATATGTTGATATATAATACACTTTTGTTTTAAAATGTCTAAAATTCTATTTCTGTTAAAGTTCCAATTTCATATTTTCTAAGAAAGTCAAAACATAATTATTTCTATGTCTTTTGCTCAAAAGGTTGTCAACTCACTATTATACGATCACGGGCAAAACTTTTGGGGCATTACAAAGGGTGACACATGCTGATTGAGGAAATAGTTACTCAATTACCTCCCTTGTTTTCCCATTCCTCTGCATGGACGACCATCTTCAAACGTTTGAATTTGAAGTTGAAAATGATATTTTTGCCAATTTCTCAACTGGCAATAGTGAATTATAGGTTTTATAGGATTATTCTTTAACAAGGTAGGACTGTTTATAGGTTCAATCTATTTTTGGGCTTTATTTTAATACATTTTAAAAATATAACTTAAAAAAATGCTATTGGAGCTTTAATAGGAAGATAGGAGTAAATTTATTATAATCAAAACGCTCCCAAATATACCCCAATCCAATTGAGTACAATTGTTCAACCATACATCTCATTCTTCATTACCATTTCATTTAAACACGACTTTAACAACTTATTTTTAGTTCATAATAATTAGATAGTTTTGGGTTTGCGACCTCACTTTATATCAAGCAACACTAAACATATTTTTTTTCTTTTTCTGTAAACAATGACAAACTATGTAGGGTTGGAGCGCGGCGACGAAGCGTGATTCACTTTGGGTCCGAATTCTATGGCCTTAAACATTCGTGTTGTGATGCTAATTAATTTAATACGACAGCATGTGGGCGTGGAGAGCTGCGAGGAAGCATGATGGGCCTACATACACCCATTCAGACCTTGATTTTATTGTCCCCCGCCTTTCGAAGAAAACAGGGACTATTGAAACGAGTTCGCCAGTCTGTCTGTCCGTTGAGGATGAACATTTTCTGCCATGGGTAAGCAGAGATAAGCAATTTGATTGGTTGATGCTTTGGGACACGATAATTTTAGTGAGAGTGATGAAACTTGATGTATAGTTTCATTGCATCAATACTTTGACTAAGTTCGATAATGAAAATTTTCTGCCTCAATTTTCGTTATAATTGAGGTAGAATGTTGGTAAAGGGATCATTATGTGAATGCTTTAATGAATAACACACACCCCTACTATTACATTGATGTAAACGACTCGATCTTCGTCTGGTTGATTGGTTGGACGGAATGCTCAAATTAAAAACAACATCGATCGTGATCTAGTTCGAAAATACTTTTTGAAATAGGTTTTACAACATTCGTTGATTATTTGAAGACAAGTGCGGGATTTGGGGAATATTACTTTATTTTATTTTACAGTGGAGCCAGTGGCGGCGCCAAGGGGGGGGGGGGCGTCAAGTGATTTTTTACCAAGCCCATCCTGCTGTAAACCTACTTGAGAAGTGCTTTTTACGATCCTCGAAGTTTTTGGGTATAGGTTAAACGCGACGAGAATATGCATTCACTTGATACAGTCACTCCGTTCGATTGACACCCTCTTTGTTCGGATAAGCTGGTTATTTTTCGACAAACACTATCTGGCCAGCTCTATTTATCTCGACGACTAGTGTCTGAAATGCTACCTGGCGAAAATATCCATTCACTTTGAGTCAGTCACTCCGCCCGTTTGACACTTTCCTATCTGGTCGGATAAACTAGTGATTTGGCGATAGGTGGTAACTGTTAAGCTCTATTTATCTCGACGATCAATGCCTGAAATACTGACAGACTGCATTTAGGGCAGTCTACTTTTCAAATTATTGGGGACTTCGATGAGTTTCATTTGACACTTTCCTCTCTGGGGTCGGAAAGACTACTGAATAGGCGACAGACGGCATCCGGTCAGCTCATTTATCTCTACTACCGGTGCCTGAATACTACCAGGCAGCATTTCCAACAGTCTATTTTTCAAAATTTTCTCGGGGGAGGTCCCTAAACTCCAACAAGGACTCGCTATACTTTGGCGCCCACAAGACTTCGTTGAGGTTCGTTCGTTTGTCATTTTGGTCTCTGATCGGATAAACTAGTAATCAGGCGACGGACGGTATGTGGTCAGATTTATTTATCTCGACGATCGGTGCCTGACTGAATACTGTAAATATAAATAAAATAAAACCAAGTACGAACAATCCAAACCATTAGACAAAATTCGAAGTCCTCAAAAAACGTTATAGGCAAAATAGTGTAATCAGCATATGGACCGTTCACCGGGTACAAAATACACGACAAACAGTGGTAACAGGTGTCCGAAAGAGTAAGCTTACCCTGCCTGGCCCCACACCCGCCATAGCATTTCCGACAGTCAATTTTTCAAAATTTTCTGGGGGAGGTCCCCCATACCCTCCATAAGTACTCCCTATTTTGGCGCTCGTGAGTGGGATTCGTCGAGGTTCTCATGTCCATTCGTTTGACACTTTACCACAGCTATCATTGCCAGAAATACTGCCAGGCTGCATTTCCGGCAGCCTGTTTTTCATAATTTTCGGGGGGAGCCCCCCCCCCCCTAGTTGAAGCTCGTGGCTTTGCCCCCCTAACATTGGACTTTGCCCCTCCAACCACCGACGGCTGGCGCTGTCACTGAGTATAGCTAATTAATATTTACGTACTGTTAATCTGTATTCTATTACTGCTTTAACTAAGAATGTCACTTTATGATAAACATTTAATTTAAGGATGCTTCCGATTGTAATGTACTCATGGTTACGCCATGAGGCTGGTGTTATGAACATAAATACATTTTGTTGTCTGAAAACCTATCTTTGGCTAAGACTACCAGTCGGACTTGTGAATGCGAAATCGACTATTTCGTAACATTACCTCTCTATATGTGGACCCAAATTTAAAAAAAATTGGCGAATTTGTGAGTCTCAAAACCATTTAAACACTTTTATGTAAATAAATAAATGTTAGAGAGTTTCTGATTTAATAGTAACCAAACTCGACTTTATATATTATTTTACATCAGTTGAAATTTATCCAAGAAAAAGTACACAATTCGGACACGGACACAATGGTTTAAGACTAATAATTTGCAGATGTTATCCCAAAATAATACAAGAAGGAGGAAAAGTATTAGTATCAGTATTTTATTATTATGCCGTCTCCACTGGGTGTGTGGGAGTATGTGCGTGTGTGTCGCCTACAGGCCACAATTCTTAATAGGTTGTATACTAATTCCTTATACCCTAAGGATGATCTTATTGTTTTTGGTACATGTCAAACTCAGAGCCATAACCAATTTTTATATACGTCTGTAAGTTTTCATACGTATTCCTTATACCCTACGGTTGACCTCCATTATTTTTGGTGCATTTTAGAATGAACAGTAACAATCAAAGCAGGCACGTAATCTAGTTTCATGTCGTAAGAGTTAAGAACGCGCGGGATGTGGGACTATTCTACTCAATATGTTTTCAATCATAATATAATATTACTTTAATGTGGCCTGTTGTCTGGACGAATGTATTGATTATCAAAATTGATAACAATGAAAATATTTACACACCATAGATCAAAGATGGTTATTATATAATCACAAGAGAGTACATCAAACATTCCAATATTTTGATGACATGTGACATCGCGTGTCCGTTCACAGCTTACCTATGACAAAATATGACAATAAACAGCATTCATGATTCACCTTTTCTAGCAGCGTGGTAATGAACAACATAACTTAATGGGTGTGTTTTCTCTAGGGGGGTACGCTTCAGGTTTTCAAATACGGATCATTGGTTACACGTCATCACGGAATTCGCGAAACAGGGTCTCATGAACCATAATCAATGTGAAAAGTTTTGCAGTTGCATGATGTTTTTGTGTGTTTTACGTAATACTCATCTTTGTATTTATTTGATTGATGACATTCTCCTATTAATTATTCAGTATTTAATGTAATCTCAAATATTTAGTTGTAATATGACAACACAACTGAGCAGTATTTCAATGATTAAAGTATGATATTCCGTTAAAAGCTATCAATAATTGCTTCCAACGTTAACTAATGTCTAATGTTATCTATAGACACGATTACCGTAATTGTATTATTAAAATGATTAATAATCACTGTTTTATCATTCATATAGCTATAATCAGACCAACTATAGACCCAGATTATTGAACCATCTTTTTTATGGAAAGAGATATTTTATATATGTTAGCTAGACTGATCTGATAGGCGGGGTCCTTTACTCTGAATATTTCCACGAGTTGTAAAGTAAATAATAGTGTAATGGTCGTAATGGAGGAACGCAATATGGGGTTTAACGTCCACTGGACACAAATGAGGTCATTTCAGGACCAACATATGGTTCAATTTTATTTCAGTGAATCGCTGATTCGTAGAGGTCTTTAGCAGTTCGAGGCTCTACGGAGGGCCCTAAAACCGGGGATTCGAAGCCACGCGAGTTGATTCAGTGGCAGACCTTATGATACAGCGCGCGCCCACCCTCCCCCCCCCCCCCGCGCACCGGCACAACCAAGATATAATATTATATTCTCCAGATTTTATATTTTGTGTAATTTCAGTCCATTTGATACCAGATTTTGATTAGCATTAGATGTTAGACGTATATTTGGGCACACATCCATGTCCCACCCGTAAATAGACCAGGGCCGTCCCTAGAGGGGGTGTAGGGGTATATTCCGCCCCGAGAAAAATAAGGCGCCCCCCCCCCCCTCACAAAAATTTGCCAACCCATCAATTATAAAATAATACACTTGATTATGATAACACAGTGATATTCTGAAGGCAATGATTAGTCGGTCGGTTTTAAGGGCGCACTGACGCCAGCGGGTACTTGGTTCGTTCGCCCTGATCCAAACTGTCTTATGTGGAGGCCATGGGGCGCGACAGCAGGCGCGGATCCAAAGGCCCCTCCTAAAAAATACAAAATCCTCTCTTAGATATCATCAGAGTGGCCGGAAAACATGTTTCAAAATAGTGTTCATCTTGATGTCTAGTTTTGATCTATTCATGAAGTACCTGGTAACTAGTTCTAGTTTAAAGGGACAATAACATTCTTGCTGGCTTGGTAGCTCCAGAAAATAAATAATACCCTTATTCTAAGTACTAGATGTTTAAATGTCCTACCTGTTGCGTAAATTATCCATTACAACCTATTTTATTTGTCCAGAGGGTTCGAAAATATTTTAAAATCCAAGTCACATTTGAAAAGGTTTACGTTAGACTTTTCAAATCAATTGGTTGAATTTTTCCAATTTTTTAAATTAGGTGTGTTAAGATGAAATTTATATCATCATTTAATTGGAATATTCTAAAATAATACGATTTGTTGACTAGAATGAAGATTGGGACATATTTTTCAGTTACAACAAGAGTGTTATTGGGGCTTTAAGGGATAAGAAATTTCTCACTTTGGTGTATTTCCCATCAAAATGAGAAATAGCTCGGCCTAAATTGACTTTGATTGCGGCTCCAAGTGCGTGGAAAACACGTTTGCGCTAGTCTAATTGTGGGCTCGCGGCTTCGTCAACGCTCAGTAACTTGGGCATTATATTGGCTCCCCTTAGCACTCTGCTGCACCCCCACTTTAAAAACCCTACACACGGCCCTGATAGACCCCAAGTTCACAAAGCATTCTCAGACGTAAGTTGAGAATTTACACAACTTTCAATCACTGTTTATGAGAAATATCTTTGATCCAGAAACACAAAACTTTGCATATAGTTTCTTATTTGGGAATTTGATACATTAAAATAACCAAAGTTTTATAAAGGGCTATATTTTAGTTACAATAATGCGAAATATTTTGAGTAAATTCTTGACTTAAATCTGAGAATGCTTTGTAAACTCGGGGCCTGATATAGACCGAGGTATGAAGAAGTGGGAAGACATCTAGTAGACTCCTCATAAACTTGCTATACATCAATACAGCTTATACCAGAATTCATCTAATTAAGGTAGCGTTTAGAATAATCTGTAAAACAACAATAGGGATTACAAGATTTAAAATATATAATAAAACTCTAACTATTACAGTATAACAATGGGATGTCTGGATCACTCTGCTCTATAATAAATAGCTATTAAAACAACAGCAACATTTACAATTCAATATAGCGAACTACTGCACCCGTAGGTGTCTATATGTCAGCCAACAACTCTCCCTTCAGCATCTTTATATTATTACCCAAATCGTGGGTATTTCCGCAGATACACGCAATTCAAAATAAAAACGATACTTCAGTCTTAAGTAAAATGTTGTCTTTCGAAAGGACAATAACCGTACTTCTATGCCGAAATTATAATAGACGTTTTCTTGATTTTCTGATCGTTTGCACAACCAATAATAATTTCAGAAAAACAGATTAACATTCAATTGAAGTATATAATATACTGACAAAATTTCGTAAAAAGAGTTTAACTCTCGCGGTGATTTTCGAAAATGTTGAAAATCCGTTCAATATATCAATTATTGTACCTTCTATTGTGGAAACAAGAAACCGAAATTACAATGAAGGATGGCTAATCAGCGGTAGCGGATGCGACCACTTCATAAACTTAGCATGATCTTTTGAATGCTCCTAACAACAACAGTGGAAATATAAATGTATCGTTCAGACGAAAAGTCATTGATTATGCCACAGAATGTTGTGAAACATCAATGCTGTTTAAAGATTTGCCTTATGATTTACTTTGATGGACTGACGGAAGATTAAACACCAACGCGGGCGTATCATATATATAATATTATTATGATATGTATGTTTCTTCGCGCGCGATTTTTACAGGTTGGTGACGGTCCCGTTACATTTGCATTAGACCGAAAACGCTCATGGAAACGCTGCAAAAACAAGGACATGAAAAACCCGCCTTCTATTCGTCTGATTCTGACGGTCAATGAGTCGTGTACTTGCCATTCAATGGACTTTGTAAAAATCGCAGAAAATGGATATTGTGGGGGCCCTGTTTATAATTTACCATTCTTCGTAGCAATTATGAGCGAGGGGCGTGCTCAACCACCCTGTTTGATGAGCTAATAGAGCTGGACTACATGTTAACAAATTCTATAATCAATTTTAATAGTCATTCATTATAAAATAATAAATAAAACTAAAAAAAAAAAATAGTTCTCTCCTTTTTCCCACCCTCACTTTTATTTTACTAACAATAAAATGTATTGATATACTATGGCTGTAAAACACCCCGCTGTAATGTTCCAATTATCTGTACACACCAGAACTATTTTTTTTAAGTCAAATCTAAACATACCTACATTTTGCTAGATTTGCGATATTTTCATTAGAAATAACGTTTTATGATATCTATAATGCGTTTAACCTTTCGGTTAAAACCATTAGAATACTAAAGTTGCGACGTTGATGCTGTAATTGTACAACGAATCTGAGTTTAATATGATGATGTCTTTAAATTAACTCAACGTCGTGGGTGATATTGAAGTCATTCATTATAAAACAGCCTACACGAAGTTATTTTGGGTGTTGGTTAGATTAATAAAATCAATATAGGCTTTGGCTTATCAGTTATGCTACTATTAAAAAAGGGTAATATACGGAAGCCCATAAGGGTCAATCAAATGAAAAAAAAAATTCTGACTATCTTGTAATTACAAGATAGACTATCTTGTTATTACAAGATAGCTATCTTGTTATTACAAGATAGCCTAAGATAACCTATCTTGTAATTACAAGATAGACTATCTTGTTATTACAAGATAACTATCTTGTAATTACAAGATAGCGAGATGCCCATGAGTGACAATTTAAAGGTCACCATACACCGATTTCATGCTCCCATAAATACCATTCACTTCATACACCCACCAACTACATATTTATATCATGACTCATCAATTTTAATGCGCTCTTTAGATTCGAAATCACGCCAGTTGACTCAATGACAGGCTTTACGATACAGTGCGCACGTGCTAACAAATCGACTTGCCAACCCTCCAACTCAACGAAGTATTATTGTATGTTACGAGATCGGCATCATCAGGTTGTCAGTCCTCCGGTTTCTTCCAACTGCTAAACTGAGAGGGGGAATGTGGTTTAATGTCCACTCGACACAAACTAGGTCATTTCGGGACTAACATATGGTTTAATTTTATTTCAATAATGCGCTTGCGCGTAGGGGTCTTTAGCAGTGGGAGGAAAGAGGAGGACCCGGAGAAAACCCACGATGTTGGACAGGCGACCCTACTCCTTGTCACGTACAACGGGGGATTCGAAACCACGCCAGTTGACTCAATGAAAGGCTTTATGATACAGCGTGCACGTGCTAACCATTCGCCATCCAACCCCCACCCCACTACTAAAGACCCCTACGCGCAAACGAATTTAATTATTGAAATTAAATTAAACCATATGTTAGTCCCAAAATGACCTAGTTTGTGTCGAGTAGATGTTAAACCCCATTCCCTCTCTCCCTTCTCTCTCTCTCTCTCTCTCTCTCTCTCTCTCTCTCTCTCTCTCTCTCTCCCACACACACACTTCTTTGGCCTATATAACTATCCGATTAATCAGTGTGGGACGACCTTGAAATAAATTATTTTTTTTTCATCTGATTGACCCTAACGGGCTTCTCCGTATCTTGTAATAAAAGAAAACTAATTTGGCTATCCAAGATAGTCAGAATATTTTTTTTTCATTTGATTGACCCTTATGGGCTTTGGCTATCGTGTAACTACGAGATAGCTATCTTGTAATTACAAGATACTCAGAATATTTTTTTTCACTTGATTGACCCTTATGGGCTTCCGTAGTAATTTGTACTCAATATGAAATAGCAGAAAAAGTTTTGTCAGGACTGTACTTATATAAGATGGAATTGAAAAAAAAATGAAATTAAATGAACTGTGGTTTTGCTTCCTACAGTTGTGCACTCACCAGTATAATGAAGTCAGACAGACGCCTTATAGTGTGCTTTGAGGCTAAGGTTGCCGGGAACAGCGCTATGGTCTACTCGTACTTCGATTTCCAGTTGTCCAGGGCGCTTTACCTATACACCAACTTGTGCATATGATCTCTTTTCCATATCATTCGTAGGACTGAAGCCGGTCAACGTTAACATTTCCATAAGAAAGTTTGAATATTATGAACATACATGTTGATTATGTCATCATCTTCAACCCCACAACGTATTTTATCCAATTTGCATGGCCATTTTTCCTCCAGTGACCTACTTTTTAGGCATATTTCGGACAGCGATTCTCGTCATTTCGTTGAATATACCGATCATATTTTAATTTGTGCTTTACGTTTCCACTCAGTTTTATTAATATTGTAAAGTTCAGGGCCCAGTTTAGGCATGGGCCTGAGGGGCCCAAACCCAGGACCCCGCGGTTCGTGGCAAAAAGAGAAACAATTCAAATTCCAGATGAAAGTTTCACGGTAATAGATCTAGCGGCGCGAGGGCTGAGAATGGGCTATACCTCTGATGATGATCGGTCCATCCTTCTCGCGGCGATTTCACTTGTTATAACAGTTCTCCGTATGTCATTTCCGCGCATTGTATGCCATTCGTAACACTGACATGTAATTTTTCTTGTATTACAGACCGTGTAATTGTGTGTTACGCATGTGTACCATTAAAAAGTGTATGAAATAATCTTTTTGTCGCGGAAGGGGCCCCGCTATTCTAGTCAGGCTGGGCTTTGGTTATACTGCCGTGTTATGTGTTGTCCAATGGCAGAAAGATGAGACATTAAGTAATAAACGAATCACGCGTGTCAAATTGAACACCATTTATTATTCTTATATATACTGAGCGCCATATGGGAACACATCAATAACAATCTGTAATCAACGGTACAAAGTCAGAGGGTTCAAAGCCAAAAGTACGACACAGATGGTTAATTCCATGCTACGTCGCTGCACAGCATGCGTAAGAGCCAGTGGAGGACACACGCGCTACTGACATCTGTGTCGTACTTTTGGTTTTGACCCCTCTGACTTTGTACCGTTGACTACAGATTAAACATCCATAAGTGTACAAATGTGTTGTTATTGATGTGTTCCCATTTGAATATTGTTCACAATAAAAAGCAAAATAAATAAGATATGTTTACAGGATCATTTTGTTATACGGAAAACTAAGTGATGCGTTTTTATGGCGCTCAGTATATTTCATTTGAATTGTATAATCACGCCAAATACATAATTTGTTTTTGCGCCTGCTGGAAATCTCCGGGGAGCTGGCGCCTCCTTCAGTCTTTAGGAAACTGCATAATGATATGTCATACTTGATATAACGGTGTCCCCCAGTGGCAGGTTACTCAAAACTAAGTTATTTTAACGACCCGTTAAACTCTAACGGATCGTTCGTTATCTTGCCGTTTGTTAACGGTCCATTAAATTTGTGTTGCTAGAAACTCATTTTCATTATCCGTTAGCTAATGGACCGATTAAAGTTAACCCAAGAGAAGACTGTTTGTTCATTGGCTGAACTTTAAATCTTTATATTCAAGGTACATGTATAACAAATTCATAGAAGTTAGTATTAACAAGAAACTGAAGACAGTGGGACAACTGTGCAGTCTGTTCACAAAACTTTATTAAAGACAAAAAGATACTGCAGAATTTTCTTCACAAAACACTATAAAAAATATAAAGAATATTCTATTTGTTCGATTAAGAAATCTTAGCATAGCACTACAGAAACTGTAGAATATTTGGGCCATTATCTCCTACAGGCCCCCAAATTTTGTAGAATACCACAGAATTTCATCTTACTTAAAGTTAATGGAATATCTCCACCCCCACAGCCCAACACTCAAGAATGTTGTATAGTAAATAGAATAGACCCCCCCCCCCTCGCTCAAATCTAATACTATTGGCGTATTGGTTGACTTTTATAAAGACAGATTTGTCGATATTGGATGACGGTTTTTCAATTGGAAAGAGGTTAAAATGAAAGGGAGGTAACTTGTACAACCTTCTTGATTATGATCACTTGTGTGGAAAAAAAGCACACGGGTTCGGCAAGTGTTCGGCAACAGAGCTACAACACGAAGATTTAGATGGCTTAAAGTTCGGCATTTCAGCGATGATTTAGATAAACAGTAAATTATATCATTAAGCGACCTTAAATTCTTTGACTGTTTTTGTTCCTTTCTTTTTTTGGTTGCTTTTATTACTTTTTTAATTTTTAGTTTGATCTTAAAAAAATCGGTCAATATGAATTAATATTTTTTTGATGGAAATTACGAAAAAAAAAGTAATTTGTAGAATTTCTTTCTCTCTTGTAGGTGTGATAAGTGTTTTCGTTTGTTACATGCATAAGTCTATCTTTTAACCTTTGCATGCGTTATAGAATTATATGAGAAAAATGAATGATGAATGCCATGTAATTTATTTGCCATAACCACTGGCAAGATTCTCACATATAGGCAATGAAGCGAAACTATAAACACCACCTAAATATGCTTCGAAGTGTTAAGATATTCTTATTTGAGGTCATAAAACAGTTTTATAGTGGGTTATCTATCATTTTACGCTATGTGGTCAAGCCATTATGGTGCCAACTGATGTTTTGAGAGTTTTGACCCAGATCATAACCATAGTATATAAAAAGCTGACCCTTTAGAACACAGGTCAATCTGTTGAACTAATCAGCTGGCCAGTTTCTTCCAAATTTAACTGTTTATATAGACAGGCCGTTGCTCTTGCCACCGACTGTTCTATGTACTTTACAAGTTTATTTAGAGATTTTAAGAACTAGGTTTGTTAACCTTCTTCCTCTTAAGACTGTCCATGCTTCATGCTATATGCTATTCTGACCACAAGTGTTGAGATAACTGTACTGCAACATAAATTCGTTATATTGTTTCAAACTCTCCATGTCGTATATCAATATGAAATAATTATGTGAAATAATTTCCAACTAACTTCGTCTTGAGTGTTAGTATTCTTGATTTTCTTTAAAACGTCCACATGAAGTTGAATGTAATTGCTACCTAAAATGGTCATTTATGATTTTGCTTAATGCATGTACCTCATTAATTGAACACACCAGTAAATTTTAATCAATTGCATGGGGATATACTTCAGTTGACTGCCGTCGGTAACGCAAAATGATACGGTTAGGGTCTTTACCCCTCCCTAACTCTCTCCCTTACTGTAAACGCCGGCGCACAAACTAGGTCATTTCGGTAATAACATACGGTACAATGTTATTTCAATAAGTTCTTTGCATGGGGTCTTTAGTAGTGGGAGGAAACCGGGGGATCGAAACCGGGGAGCGTTCATTTTACAAAAACCAGACTAGGTCATTTCAGGAGTAAATCTCCCGTAATCTAAAAATTTTGGTGAAAATTGGGTTAGACCCATGTTTAGACTTAGTATACTTGTATATAATAATAGGTTTTTTTTTTCTCCTTCACTGAATAGGCTTCTAATTATCTTCATCTAAAAACACAAAATAAAATTGGTTTTATATTCAGTCGCTTAATTCCGAAACAAAACAGTTTCCTTTGTTTTCTCAGATCTACATTCAACAGTGTTACTAGGTTTTTCCAGATTACGGAGGAAATGGCATAGCATGGACCTTATAAATGGGTACATGGCTAGATCAGAAATCTGTTGTGAACCTCTTTAATCATATCATTACTACCGTAGCTTCCACTCTTGGAAAACAAGTTCCATTGTCTTTTTATTATTTTCACTGTGAATTTGTATTAATTATTAGTTATATTTTACTAGTTACAATTTACACTGTGAATTAGTTTTAGTTATCGGTTTTATTTTAGTTCTATTTTACTATTATTGATTGCAATGTCCTACTTGTTAACTTCATTCTACTATTTATAGTTTGTAACAGTATTAGTTGATCTTCATTTTTATATATTCAATTATCTTTTACTTATTCATTACTGTTAATCGTGTGAAATTGCCATGTATGTACAGCGGTTTGAGATTTTGTTCAAAATGTAAATCGCTATATTAAAAATAAATTATTATTATTATTATTATTATTTAAACAAATTTGATTATAATTCAACTTTATTTTCAGATTTTTATCGTGCAAAAACTAGGAATGTTCACAGTAATTTACGTGCACGCCAATGTCTGTCCTGCATCACTGAAGAGGGTGGGTATCCATGCCGGAAAATCTGGATGAATGCAGGAACCGAACACCCGAGCTCCAGACTAGCGAGCCAGCGATTACCCACTTAGCTACCGTAATCCCCCAAAATCGATATAATAATATGTGCAGATTGATTCATATCACAAAAAAATGTTCTGTGAGCACCAGGATTCCTTGGATGCTACGCAACCGACACTTGTATAATTGATTTATTAGTCGACTTAAAGGATCAAAGGAAATTTTATAGACATGATACATACTTTTAGACTTACAAAAAGTATTCGACATGGTCGATGATGGAATTTTATGCAATAAATGATGGCGTCAAGTCCACAGATTGGTTCCGATCATACGGGTCGGACAGGAAACAAATTGTTCAAATATAACATACGGTGTCCCTCATAGTAATATTCTAGGACCTTTGCTGTTCCTAGCTATGTTAGTGATGTGGTTATTAGCATTCCTGCTGACTATAAGCCCATCTTATATGCAGATGACAATGCCATTTTATTTAAACATAAAAATTATTTCTAAAAAAACTCAGTGAAACCTTAAAGTCTTGTTCAGACTTAATGTTTGTTGACAATAAATTGTCTCCCCCTTTACATCAGGCTAAATGCATGTTATTTGGTTCTCGCAGAAAACTAAATAACGTCAGTGACTTTGACATATCTTGCAATCAGCATGTCATACAGATATATTGGTCTGTATATTAACAATAAACATCATCAACATCATCAAAAACTTCAATTCTAGATTAAACATTTTATTTATATTCAATAAACCCGTACACGAAAATAACTAGAAAATTATTAGCAGCTCTCATTCAGTGTCACTTAATCTACTCATGTTCAGTTTGGTTTTCTGGTCTCAGCCACAAGAAAAAAAAACCGAATAAATAAACTACAATTTATAGTCCGCAAACAATAATACGTTTCTTACATGGTATTGGAAAACGAGACAAAAGAACTCATAATTTATACAAGGATCTCCACACGTTAAACCTTGAAAGTAGAGTTAAGCAGTTAAAATTAAGTCATGTGCACAAAATCTTTTATATTGCTTTTCTGATATATATCAAATCGAACTTCAAGTTAGTAAAATGTGTTTACTGGTATAGCACTAGATCAAGTAATACCCGGCTCTCAACTTTTTATTGTCCATGTTTTAAAGTTTGGTACGTTCTTCCAAGGAAACCAAATCAATGGTGAAACTTAAGAACTTTAAAAATGATGCAAAAACTTATTAGTTAAATTTACAATTAGAAGAGGATGGGGGACTTCAGAGAATAATGTTTTACTGTTTATCTGCAATGTCTTTCATAATAATTTACCATATGTATCATATAATTGTTTCTTTAACATACATTATTTACATTTCATTATACCATTTTATTGAGAACCTGTTCCCAGTTATGACATGACTTGATCTTGTACTAAAGTAGAAACAAACCAGTGTGCATTGGGTAATTTTTGCTGGTATTCGTGGTTTACCCTTCAGAAGTAGCTTGTTTTCATGACATATCATAATTCAATCATTTTCTATTTTTGTCATGTATGGATCTGTTTCTTATATAATTTACGTTAGGTGCAATTACTATTCAACACAACAAAACCAAAACTAAATACCTCTTAACTATACCCATACTTCGAAATACAATCGAGAAAAAGAAGTACCTATGCATGCGGACCAGGAATTATAAGGGAACACAAGACATGGCAGAGTATCCTAGTCTAAAAGCACAAAATTTAAAGAAATAGCACACAAAGATTTCCAGAATTTTCAATTCATTTCAAAATATTGAACAGTTTTGGAGGAAGTGATCGTTTTATACTTGGTTCATGTATAAAGCATTTGACGGCCCAAGTCGTGTCTGAATATAAAAATGAAATCTTAGAAATTGCAAAGCTCAACCCTTAGGTAACAATCTCAAAATAGCTGCAAATGCTTGACCAAGTGGTTAATTGCTCAAACACTTGACATAAATTAAAACCTCTGGACATAAGCTGTTGGGGTAAAATGTAATGTTAATGTAAGTAACTAGATTTCATGTTTTTTATTGCTATAATACGACCCAAGGTTACATACTTATATGTTTATCATAAATGCAGTGAGGTGTCTGTCTTTTCGGAAACCAAGTGTTTTTGAATTATCTTATTCCGTTCGCCTTTCCAGGGGAAAAGGTGTTATACTTGGAACGTTGCTCATGGAAAGTAATGTTTCTGTATTTCTTGTATTTGTTATCCCTTTAGTTTCTTTTGAATTCATGACTGAACATGGGGAGGTAGCAGAGAAGAATCCCTATAGCCAGCATTATATCTTATATATGTCTTGTATTTGGCCCAATTGAATCACCATACCTAGCATTATATCTTTGTATTTAAAATCTATGTATATATTTAATCTTAATAATCTAAAGTATAACCCTGTTGACACTATCATTGTTCCATAAAATATCTTTAAATGTGTTGTTCATTAAGTTGATGTCAGAGCAACATGACATTTTTTAAAATATATTGTTATATAAGTAGGCTAATTCTTCTCGTCACCGACGCGTCCGCCCAAGCGAGATATGTCCGATTATTTTTTCCAACGGTATATTCAATAGAGAAAGTAGGGACATATCAACCCTTAAAAATTTTACTTTTATATTTTATTCCAACGATAAATACAATAATAATATATCTCTATCTCTGTAACAAAATAAACATGAAAGATTGAAGATGCTGCATAAACCCCTTTTACATGTGTTCGATCATAAAGACAATTTCGGCAGGGTTTGTCCTTTTGACTAGGCTGTGTGTGATAAATGATGCTAGCAAAATGTTTCTGACGACCATTTTGATGACGGGCAACCAGAAGAGGGTATGGGTTGAAGGGTTTAGTGATTAACTATTTAATTCTCAAATGACAGCTCCCTATATGGTCAACTTTTCGACAACGGTGATTATTTATACCCACCACTATGTATAATTCTACTCTTCAATATAGTCTAGGTTATATGTACTTATGTAAAGTCACTAATGATGGTCAATATTTCATTACTTCGGGAGTTCTAATACAATATTTAAAAAAATGGAGATATTTATCTCAAGCAAGCGAAACTGCTCTATTATATTTGAAGAGGTGTGGCGAAAGATAATGAAATTTATCAAAATAAAAGGAGAGTTGATGCATTAAAGTGGTGCGAATGTTTTTCACCAAGGTCTGTCCCAAAATCGGATCTGTTGTTTGACAGCGGATAGGGACACCTGGATACGTGGATCAGCGAGTAGGATGATGGCTCGCTAACCAGTAGATCCGGGATTTGATTCCAGTATAGACCGACAATGTTTTCCCGATATTTTCCAGTGTGGTTTGTCAGTGGTGCCAGAGGGTGGGCCTGAATAGGACATGGCCTAGTTCTTCCGATGGGGTTAAAACCGAGGCCCCAGTCGGTGTAGAAATGTAGGGTGTTAAACCCTATTCATCTGTGTTTTCGTCGAGTTCTCTGGTTTGTTCTAATTAAGAAGAAACATCCTGGTTCAAGTTAATTACTGTAGTAAGGAATGGCCATGTGCTAACCCAATAATAACAAAATTACGGACGTTAAGGGTCATTTTTTTCCCCCTAAATATGATACTGACATTTTCCTTTTTATCATTTCGTTGCATGAACGCTAGTTCCTATGCATTAAAATCTGAATCTTCCTTAATAAAAACAAAATTCATAAAGTTAAAAAAAACCCATAAACCCAATATTACAAGGCATATCTCGCCTATGCTGTCATTAAGCTAAGAACACCAATCAACATTTTATACACAATAAGTTAATGTAAGTTGCTAGAAACTGTGTGTATATTGGTTTGTCAAAATAAAAAGGAAAAACTATTGGGAATATGAGAAAAGTTTGAATTGGAGCCTTGTACCACAATAAAATACTATTTCGTCGTTTTATTTTATACGGTACTGATTATAGGGTTATCTGAAATTCATTAACTACCAATATCTTACAATAATATCGTGGAACAGATGACAAAACAGAAATAGTGATCGTATTTCACCAGACCTTTGACACACATTGTGAAAAATAGGTGGAGTAATACATCTCCTTGACTGACCATAATCAACTTTTATTTCTTTTAATCTCCAGATGTCAACCTACATCCAATGACCTACAATCAAACCATAGCCCCCCAATTATTTGTCAAAACATTAGCATGCATGGCACATGGTCCACACACGCAAGTCATGGTCTCTTGGCTGAAGGTTCTATCAGTTTTATGCCTTGCTCCAATTCTTGGGAAGCACTAAACATCTTAACGGAATCCATTAAAGCAATGCTATCAATTATAGGTCTCGACCTCCGTATTTGTTTTACTTTAAGGATAACTGCACTGAGATAATGTATCTTATTAATATATCTCTTTTCGCTAAACTTATCGCTGACTCACTTGGAAATCTCTTCGCAGGTTGTAGACCATAAAAAAGTATGGAGTTCCGTTAAGGAAAAAAATAAAAACCTGCCTGATAAAGGACTAGTTTATAGGAATGGTGAGAATGAAATTACAGATGATGGTCATAATATATTTGATATAAGGCATATTAGGACTGCCAAAAGATATCTTTCCAATTTCTGACTATAAATAGAAAAATAATGGAATAGAAATAAATATTTCAACAACAACTGAACTCTATAAAACCAGAAACAATAGATTTGATTGTCTTTTTAAAGTTGTGTACTTTTATGTTGCGTTTCCTAAATGTTTGATGTATATGTTTGGTGAAATTAAACTACAATATCAAATCAAATTCGCAATATCATTTAAAATGAACAAGTGGAATATCATAAGAGTTGTACATAGAAGTTCGGGAGCCGGTGTGACTCTGTGAGGAAGAGTTTGGCTCGCTAACCTGGAGGTCCCTTGTTAAATCCCTGCGCTGGCAATGTTTAGCACATTGTCGTTATATTGTACACATTGGCTTGCAGTTAAATCAGTAGGTAGTATAGTGCCGCTGTCGGGGCAAAATTTCACTCATGGCACATTGCATAACGTATGTCTTCATCAACCCCATTTCATTTCATTTCATCTCATTTTATGCATTTACATATAGAAGTTCACATCAGCAATATTGCGGAACATAAGAGTCTAGACATTCAGCATATTAAGACGTTTTCAAAAAGAAAAAAAGGTCGTTAAACCTAGAGATAAGGTTACATAGTCATTATATCTTGTCGTGTCAAAGAGATATTTTTTTCCTGACTTGGCGAGCAATTAAAATGAAATATCATTTTTTTAAGCTTTCTAAAACGTCCACGGAATACATTCCTTTCTGGGACTTGGTGAGATAAAGAACACATTGTTTTGATTAAAATAGTTTAACATCTGCGAAGAATTGTTTTCAAGAGAAATAAAAAAAAAATCCAAACATTTGCTAAGGTTTCCGTTGTTGCTACGACACAGAAGCTCAAATAGTCAGTTAGGCAAAACTACCCGATAAACTCAGTTTGCTTAAATTAACAGCTGACGTTGCTGGACTGCTGTTTTTTGTAAATAAAATAGAGCACGGTTAAACTTCATGGGAATAATGGACTTTAGAAACCGCAAATCAGCTCTTTTTACAAAGTACTTTAGCAGAAAACATTTCTTTAACAATGTCACGAACATTTCAAATTATATCTAAACACAGTCAAGGTAATTTATTATCTAACTATACGGCATATGTCTGAGAAGACAATTTTCATTGAAAAAATGCTGATCTCAATAATAAAATCCCAATAATAATAATAGAATAAATGATTTGCAGGAATTAAACCATTTTTCAAAATAAAGTCTTATCCCGTTTCCACTGTGCAAATGCACTGGAGATACATTTTTTTTATATTTCAAATAATTGGATGGACTAATTGAATATGACAAAGTATAAATTTCTTCGATATATAAAAGATAACAAAATATATAAAATAAAGAGTCGGCTGTTTAATATATATTTTATTGATAAATACCAATTATGAAATATAAATTGGCTTATAAGAAAATGTAAATTGGCTAAACGATCTTATAATGATGGAGCCTTTTCTTTTAAAATATATTTTTGGTGTCTATTGAACACGTTATTTTAGCCGTTAAAATATGATATTACAATAATTTCTAGTGTATAGAGGCTAGGGTATATAGTGAGAGAGCGAGCTATACAGTATAGGGTTACACCACGTTATGGTAGCTGCCTTCAACACACGTCTTCAGGCCGAAGCACCAAGGAACGGGCTCTGAGAATAGTATCGCTTCCAAGCTTGCGATTGGCTCCTTTTTTGCATGGGGTATATTAAAACAGCCTGATATTGAAATGAGCTTTGGTCGCAGTCCTAGAAGACTGCACGCATTTTGTAACTAGACTAGGAAATCTTGTGTCGGGAGAGTATACACTCTTCTACGCACGGGTTACCCTAGGAAAAAGAGCTAGGTAGCCGAAAAACGGCACCGGCCAACAGGAATTGATCAATATATAAATCCGTGAATGTTGTGAGAGGTCCGATTCGGCCTCAAGAAAATAAGTGGGGAGGCATGGCGTCTGTAACAAGATGTTTACAAGGTGTGCTGTCATTATGCTTATTAATAGTTATCGTTCATTCAGCCCCAAAGGAAAAGGAGGTTGCTGAATCCGAAATAGGTATGTGTTATAAGTATTTACCTTTATTAATTGTAGTATTTATTATTTTGATAACCAGTACAGTCACCATTCAACAATTTCGATTCATGAAATGGAAACGGGTTAAAAATAAAAACCCATGTTCTGTATAGCGAACGGAACAATGCGATTGATTACATGTATAATAGATATTTGCATATTTTCAAATGTATATATGATGCATATATATTGATAAACTTAAATAATTTTATTTTTTATTAAATTAATTAATATTTTTTCAATCATTTATTGCCGTTATTTCAATAAAAATAGTAGTTTAACTTATGGCAATTCGTTTACAGAATTGTGAATGAATGTGCTTAAAATACAGGGGCAATTTTGTTTCAGTTAATGCCATGCATTGAAATGAAACGACTTTCTTTTGAGTTTATTTCTTAAATCATTTAGATTCATACAAATTTTGCAATGTTGACACGTTGTGAGATGTTTCTTATTGTCACGTGATCTCATTAATATAGGTCATCTCGGGTCATCCAACATGGCCGAATATACCCGCCTGCAAAGTTCATTATGCCACGTCTGAGAACCCTGCGTCAGCAGTTTAACACTATGGCCGAGTTTACAAATAAATTCAACCATTCAAGGAAAAAAACAATTCTTTCTTTTCAAATTTTATACTTTTTTTAAATTCAGTTATCTTCTGTCATTTTGTTAAACATTTATAATTGCTTATATTAAACAATTCCCACATCAAGTGACTGATTGGTTGTATTTCAATATTTTAGTTTGATATTAAACTGTTACTGTTGCATCGACAAATTAATTTGATTACATGTTTTTCAGTGTTAAAGTCTTATATTACATGATGATGATTATTTATTGAACTATTTTAATTAGGCGTATAACTATTGCAGACTGATGGATTGATCGATTTGATTAATAGACTGCATTGTTTTACCTTTTCCATCGATACACAGAATTTAAGGTGACTTCATTTGAACGATACACAGAAATTAAAGTGACTGTTTTGATCGATACTCAGAATTTCCAGTGACTATGTTGATCGATACACAGAATTTTAAATGACTTCTTTGATACACAGAATTTCAAGACTTAAAAAGTTGACATTGATTTTTCTGCAATCACCGTCTTGTTCGGTTGACATATGGACTGAAATTCAATAATAATTTTGATTTTAAGGGGAATGGTGTACGGATGTCATTGTAGAAACGTGGAGATTAAATGAGAAAATTAATTACATGTAATCGACAGGACCTAAAGCACATGGGTGGCTGGGGGGGGAGCTCTAAACAAGTCATGTAATAGGTCACTGACTGTTGAGTGGACACTGGCCATGTCCGGTTTTACCTGGAATTCTTTACTTCGTGACCTTGACCCACATCTGAACACACCCATTTGAAAAAGAAATATCTGAATCATTACTGATATTGAATGTATTTACATGCATATATAAAGGGCACCTTGTGTTTATAATTGAAATGGTTGTGTTGACCACGAGTTCTTACTTAAACACTGGTTATTCACGGATTGTAGGACAAAGATTACCATTGTATACTGGGTGGATGCATTGTGCGTTGGGTGAGGTGAGGTATCATACCCAGAAATACCATGAAATATAAAATATAGAATGGGTAATACGACAGAGCCATCACCTTGGGCGTGGGGGGGGGGCAACACTCCTTGGGTAGGGAGCAAATTATCGAAGTGCATTCCAGAGAGAGAGAGAGAGAGAGAGAGAGAGAGAGAGATAGAGGGAGGGGGATTTAGCGACCATTAGACACAAACTAACAAACTAGGTCATTTCGGGCAATCCTACTCCTTGTACTGTCCACTATGCCATTCCTAAAGGAACACAAATATGACAAATTTGATTCAATAACTCTCTCCCTCTCTCTCGCTCACTCTCTACGACTATTTTTTAATGGATTCCACAGTCTAGTTGTTGATTACAAACAGAGCACGCTATGAACATATTACATGTTGTATTTAAAATGTTTAAGAAGTTTTATTAGTTATCAGTGATGACAAAAACAGTCATAACGACGCACCCAACCATCATCATTAAAGTGTTGTATTTTAATAAACATTTCATTTCATAAATATTAGGGCCTCGTTATACAAATTTTAAAAAAATACAAGCACAAGAAACATGTATTAGACCATAATTTAACAATGAATGTTTTGCGTGAATAAAATTGTTTACATAATTTATATATTAAGCATCTAATTGTTTTGTGCTAGGGGTAGTAAGATCAAAGTTCAGATTGTGTTTCTAACTGGCACAGTTGGTTTAACACTATTTCAAATTCAAAATAGTTCTTTTGACCGTAACTCCCATATTATTTTATTTGTTGGTGGCCTATACGTGTTCATTGCATTAACTTTCTAGTTTGCAAGGATTGAATTAGAAATATTTTAACTGCATTTTTATTGTCATCGCACCGGAAATACCACGTGTGCATATTTTATAGGATGTCATGGCAACCTGTTTTAAGGGCGTGTTGTACAATATAAATGGAATTAAATTTGCAATATATGTTATTTTGTACAGTGCATTTATTGATAAATTGTTAAAAATAAAACTAAACATCGAAATTATGGTGGCAGCAATAGCCTAAGACTTAACTAGAAATTCGATTTTCTGATTCTGTTATGCTCCGAGTTTAAAATGTAAATTAGTTTTAAAATCAGTTAATAGATGAGTAATAAAATATTGAATTTCCGTACTAACAGGTATTTTAATCCTGTTTGTTTATATAATGTAGTCTTATACGTGGCCACCGTCTTCACTAGCCCGGATGGAGCAGAAAACTGGGACGTAAAACCCAATTTAATTCAATTTCATTTGCAGGAAGCTGGGGCAACATTTTTTTTATCTGTTGTGTTTGTGTTGTATTTACCTTCTGAAAACTTCATGAATACATTATTGTATTACCGCAGAATGTCATTACCATTTCACATATGCAACCCGTTACTGGGGCACTCAAATAGTTTATCAATTCAGTATGCATAAATATTTTAGTAAAATACAAGTTGACATTCAAAAAACATATTCGCAGTGACACATTTTATAGCAATGGGTTAAATTTTTGATCCCAAGGAAAAGCTTATTTTATTTAAAAAGTCAGAGCTACAGTTCCTTGTCCGTATAAGCATTATAAATTATTGCCAGACATGGGAGGGGTTATAAGAAAATAAGCCATATCAAAATGATTGACAGTTCTGACAGCTTCACCATCGTCGGCATAGGGCAATCTAAATAAGGAACTATTTGAACCCAGCTGTATGCATTGCCTAGGACAACGAATTAAACAAACTAAGAATCTGTATGGGACACATATGTCATTTATAAATGGGTTCCATTGAATAGCATTCTGTTTAAAGAATGAAAGGAAATAACATTATTACCTACACATGCGGAAATAAATCCTTTCTAATATGAGAAGCAGGAATTGTGTTACCTGTACAGTTATGTTAATGTGCGCATATAACAGAATCACACCGCTATAAATAACATAATTAATGGAAATTGAAATCGGGTTTTGAACATAATCTCAACCGTCTCACCACCTCTTTTGTTCCCACTACATATTTTGGGCACTGCTGGACTAACCCTTAAGCAAAATAAGCTTGTGCTCATGGCGTCATAGGAAGTTTCGGGTGTGGTGGGGAAGTAGTGGGGTGGGGACATAATTTCTGCTTTGTTAGATGACGAATTCAAAGTATTTAATTCAAGAATAAATTAAAACATTTTAATTAGTTTCGATTTCTTTTTGTTGTCTTTTCTTATACTATTACATTATTTATAATGATGTGTATTACATTTTGAATTGTACACTATAATGGGGAACCGAAATCTAAATGCTTAGAGTCTCTACATGCCTTAATTCGGCCCGGATATTGGGCGATTTGAAAAACTGAAAATGATCTTCGTCCATGACGCCTCAGCTATGTCACATGATTGGTTGTTTTAGTAGGTTTAAAAGTATATCAATTTCTTTCAATTTCAGCGTGTATCTTTAATGGGGAAAAGTACTTAGATGAAGATGTATGGAACCCCGATCCTAACAATACTTGTTGGGAATGTATTTGTATGAAAGGGGAAGTATCTTGTGCTTTTAAAAAAGACTGTGAAATTGAGTATGGTAGGTGATTGTTTAATTAAATGATATTAAGAGACGTTTTGCCGATTGGCATTTCTCGGTGTATTGCAGGCAATTTAATTTATACGCGGACATCTAGAGGCAGAACAAGCAGCATTACGATGAAAATGTTAACCATAAAAGCCGGCGATGTTGTTTAGGCCACTCACTAGTGTAAATAAACTTACCACTCTATACGGATTAAATAGTTGGGTGAAGTGTTGTTTATAGTATTTACTACTTTAGATTTTTCTCGAAATAAGTTAGATGTCGATCTTATATTGAAGTAAAACGAAATCTATACGCTTTTTAAGAAGACGGATTTATTTTTATAGTCCGGCAGTCTAGTCAATATGGAAAGTTTGCGGGAATACGAACAACGCTGCACTATCCGGCCATGTTGATAGAGAGAGAATCCAATTGAAGATCAGCAAAGGATGCAATGTTTTGATTCTTAATTATTCATGGAATAATTGAATTAGCATAAAATTCCTCTTAACAATTTGAAAACAACCTTTGAAGGCGGTGGGGGGGGGGGGGGGATCCTATTTTAAATCTAGTCTGATCTTGAAAGTTTCTAATTTGAAATTCTAGTTCATCTGCTGTTGTCATAATTTCCAAATACATAATGATACTGATTTCAAATATGTTTTGGTAAGAGTATTTAATTTTGTATTTATTTTTTTTTTGCAGCATCAGCTACCAACAGAGATGCTGTAAGTATTATAGTGTTTCACAATTATTATTTTTATTAGGTCTGACGTGTTGATCATTTTATGTCCATTAGTTTACCACAGAAAAAGTAACATTCTTGCGCAAAATATGGAAAATGAAATAAATATTAAACATGCATTATGCAAGAGCAAAATCTGCTTATTGCAAGCCTATCTTTAGGCCTGAATTGTTATCTAAATTATCAATTAGACATTAATTAACATATCCAGACCATAATCAACTCTCGATGTCAATGCTAGCCTTCGATGTTGGCTGAGTTAGATTCCTATGTGCCGCTTAACGGCCATTGATAATCAAATTTAAACAGTGGGTAATCGAGACTATGCTAGTAATGATGACTGAGGCGCTGCGGAAATTTCACCCGCTTCGTTGTCGGCTCATAGTGGGTTAATTTGACTGAAATTTTGTAACTATTATAGTGAGACCTGCCATCCCTTTATCTTATCTTTAATAATTTATGTTTATTTTTTTACAGGCACTTCATGCCGCTTTGTCTACTGTCCAGGTAAGTATTTATAACGTAGAGCAATTAATAATAATATACGTATTAATGAGACTCACCGGTTGTAATATTGGGGAAATAAAGGCCAACCCCCGTTAATGGATCAATGCTATGTCATATTCCCATAATAAGGGCAAGTTTGGTTTGGCTTAAGTATCATAAACTACGTATTATTATAATTTCAGGGTCCCAGTGGAAACGTTGGATTTGCCGGTGTTGCTGGTAGAATTGGACAAATGGTAAAATTTTTAATTTGTTTATCTTAATTTATATAATATGTTGTTACTTAAATTTCACCCCAAGTTAGAAATGCACTGAAATATAATGGTGTTTAATGTCCTATTGTTCTGCCCCGTCCGGACTAATGAAGACGGGACCCAAGTTTAGTCTTGTAAGGCGGGTTCGATACCGATATTCGTCCCGAAAGCTCAACGCAATTGTCCTGTGTGTTTTTTCTCATGTCAACGAAGGAGGACACGTCGTTCGAATGGTCCGAAAACCGAGACGACGTAAGAACAAATGAAAGGGGGAATTCCATGAATACAGGGAAAATGTCCCCATATAGCACTAATTTGCGTATGTTCGTTTTTGAAACAGCCCACTTGATGCAGAAAGGTAGGATATTAAACATCTGAACGGGGCTTATAAAGACGAACATACGCGGTACAGTGTGCCATGAGGGAAATTTTGCCTGGACAGCCTACTCTTATAATACCATCCGAACGACTAGACAGGGGGAACTACACCGGAAAATCTGGAAGAACTTTCTCGGCCAATGCAGGGATCGAACACCCGACCTCCGGGCTGGCCAGCCATCGTCTTACCCACTTAGCCATCACGACCCCCTCCTTTCAATGAAATAGTTCGATAAGTATTTGTATGTAATTTTAAGTTTGCCTTTAGGGAGGTAATGTCAACGCCCCAAGAATATTTAAATTCATCAAAATATGTTTTAATTATAGGGTATAATGTGGCATTTAACCCAGTAAACAAAGGCAAGGCGGCCACAATATGCTCGCCAGCTGTTCACCTCTACAATACCACCAAATTCTCTGTGATGAGCTCCTTAACTTAAAAGAGTATTATTAAAGACTTTTTCATCCACCACATTCTCACCTGCGGGAATAATTCTAACCACATTTTAAGAGTTCTCGTGATCATAGCCAAGCATTAGTCATTAAAAATTTAAAATTTTTGTCATATGCAACAATCCATTGAATTAGCTTAAGTAAATACATGTATAAGCAAATCTTGTATGAATTAAATAAAATATTCTTGTTTCTAGGGCGACACAGGAAAAGATGGTGTCAATGGAATTCCAGGACCACCAGGCTCTCCAGGTCAAAGTGAAATGGTAAGTGGCATATTTTATTTTCGAACCACAATCCAAAGATAATGAAATATACAGATGTCCCGACGAGTAGACCCATTCGGGGATGGTGATTCCAATCGTATATGAAAATCATTACACTTTCCAACGTGTGCACTCAGTGTTAAATTCATAAATGTGTTTTACTACATATTCACCTGTGCAGTGCTACGTAGGAGCATTTGTCATGACCATTGTACTGCCCAGGGTTTGTTAATTTGTGTGGACCTCTGTTGTCGCCCAATTTGAACAACTAGAAACATTTTCTTATGCAACACTGCCATTCGAACTAGGAATTTTCGAATCATGATTGGTAATCCATCCGCACAATTACAAACCATAACCACAATATACCATAACAACAACTTTTATAATTGCTTCTTCATATTGTTATAATTTCCATAATATGACTTGAACATTGCGGTACTATTATTTGATATCTATAAGTATTATGTATATTGGTTGTGGTGATTAGATGGTATATGTTGTGATTAGCTCTACAAGCTATGGCAGGACACACATGAGATGTATCCTTTTAACAGCTAAGCCCGCTTTGATAACGTGACCAAATTTAAGCTTACTTATAAGATAACCAGATTTAAACATATTTAAAACTTAAATAAATTTAAACAGATTTATAACATGTCCAGTATTTTAGAAGATTTATAACATATCCATTATTTAAACAGATATGTTCAAATTTTCAAATCGGAAACGATAAGAAAGACCCCTTTCTCTAACAACTTTCTATTTTTAGAATCCGCCATTCTTAACGTAAATAATAGAAACTGGTTGGTGAGTTAAAGTCCCTGTGGGTTCGTCTGGTGCCAGTATATACATAAATACATTCCTCTAGCGACCATGAACTACTAACATAGCTTGTAAAAAACACTTGACTCAACGTCGACAACGCCGACTTGAATTTATCAAATATCTGACCCTCTGCTTTCGTTTTACTCTCACTCGTCCAGATGTATATACCGTGCTCAAACCTGTCCGTACCATGGCTCCATGTTACAATGTCTTCTACTGTCATCAGTTATTGGTAATATTTTTATTGATGTGTATTATTTGTATTTTTGCCCAGTCAGCAGATCAGGCATACAATATGTACTTCGCTAGAAACTTTGGTGATAAAGCCGGAGCTGCTCAATACCCTGGACCTCAATATTTACAAGCACAAGTAGTAAGTACTATCTATTTTATTTATCTTTTTGATCACTACTTTATTTTAAAATATATATTTCTTTACCAATTTAACATCACATATACTTGGCATATTGATGGAAAGGCCCTAAACGATCATTGAAGAAATACTGAAAAATGACAATGGAAAATGTTGTAGGTTAATTGTATCATTTAGCTAGTTTTCAAAACATGACATGCATTATTTGAATTGTATAATGGGTTGGTACTATACTTTATTCATTATGCATAATTTCTGAAACAATGGTAAGCCAAATGCTGAATAATTTTAAAATGCTGATCTACGGCGTGTAGGTAATTCACTTAATCCACGGCATGTGGTAGTTATAAAGTTAGCGACTAGGAAAAAATAACAGCACATATGTAACAGTTTTGTGTTGGTAGCCCATTGTCAAACTAAATACGGAAACGACATGTCTGCCTTCCCCATTCTTAACCACGTGTCACTATAACAACAAACAGTCTCATTATTTCATAGTTTTTATGTTACATTATTTTTTAAATATAAAAACATCAAAGTCTAGCAGAGTTAAAACACACATTTCTTGACCCGAAAGATTGCGATCAGCATTTAGTCCATTTCACTACATTAGAAAATGATATTATTTTAATTTCTCGATTTAAAACAAGTGATAATATTAGATATCAAATATTCTAATGAAGAATCTGAGACATGAAAATATTTCCCAATTTTCTAGTTTGTGTGCAGCATTTAGTCAGTCGTATAATAGTTCACGTGCAACGTGCCGTCAGTTATATAAAGGTTTATGCTGTATTTACTAAATTATATAAAGACGTGTAGTATTCAGTCAGTAAAATAAAAGCATATTCGTTGTTATCAGTTGAAATATGCAGAAATATGCATTGTTCAGTCAGTTTATTTAGTTACATACACATTTATGAATTAGTCAGTCAATTACATAATAATTTAACTACTTTGTTTGGTCGACGGCATTGAACGATTCTACGTCATCTTCTTACGTGTCAGGGGGTGGGGGGTGGGGGGTGGCCGAATGGTTAGCGTGCGCGCACTGTATCATACGGCCTGCCTTTGAGTCAGCTGTTGTGGTTTCGAATCCCCGGTCTCGGGGTACTCCGGTTTCCCCCCACTGCTAAAGAATTATTGAAATAAAATTAAAAAACATATGTTAGTCTCGAAATGACCTAGTGTGTGTCGAGTGGACGTTAAACCTCATTTCTCTCCCTCTCTCTCTCCCTCTCTCTCTCTCTCTCTCTCTCTCTTACGTGTCAAGTGCATTGGTTTATTTTGTACATTTGTCCACCAGATTGTGAAGACAAGTTTCTGTATAATGAACGTTCTCTGTTTAAAGTATGATGAAAGAATTTCCGGTTGGGAAGGTACCACCTGATTGTAATATGCTCTTTACTTTATATTAATATTATAAAATGTTTTCAGGGACCCATGGGACCTCGTGGACCTCCCGGACCCCCAGGAACACCCGTAAGTGAAACTTTTATTTTTATTAGTTTCTTGAAATTATTCGTATTTTGGAGACTGTAAAGTATTATTTATTTTAAATGTAGGATTGACTATTCTTCCATTTGATTTTGGTAACAATTAACATGGTAAAGGAAGGAATCCATTTATATTGTATTTTGTATATTATTGTATGTGTTCTAATTGTATTTTGTATATCAATGTATTGGTTTTAATTTAACTGTTTTATTTTCTTAAAGGGACCTCAAGGACCCCAAGGATTACGTGGAGAACATGGCGACCCTGGTCCACCAGTATGTATAAAGATTTATTTGCTAAAACAAGACCGCTATTTTAAATACATTTCAAATACATGTTTCAGTTGAAAGATAAATAAAATTGATTATTGATCAAATATGATTACTTCAATCGATTGTACAACTAAAAGTTTAATCCTTCTCAATAATATTATCTACGTAGTCTTTAAATATGGTTCTGTACAATCAAATAATGCCATGGGTGCACGGTATTTGACCTTTCATGACTTTCTCGTTCTAAATACCCAAAAGTACTTCATAAACAAAGAAAGCACTGTCAGATTTAGACTTATCGCAATTTTGATTATTAGTTGGTCAGCATTTGCATAATTTCTTTAAGAAGCTTAAAGAAAGTTCATTCGTATTTCCAGGGAAACCCAGGAACACGAGGAGAAAACGGACCACCTGGACCACCAGGTAGTCAAGGAGAGACTGGACGACACGGAGAAGATGGCTCGCCTGGACCAGCTGGACCCAGAGGTCCACCTGGTGCTGCTGGTATGCCTGGTATGCCCGGATCACAAGGACACAAGGTAATACAATTATGCCCTCGTTAAGTAAGTCTTATTTGACGTCTTTGGAATCTTTGATGTTAAAATAATCACAGGCATAGTTCATCAACGTTCTACACAATGTAACCTCTTTCAATTACGCAGACTTGCATAGTATTCATTCTGGTATTTTTCTTGTAGGGATTCCGTGGATTCAGAGGTAAACGTGGAGAACAAGGTCTTTCTGGAGAAACTGTAAGTATGAACAACCAAACAATCAAAACATCTATCATCAGACTTCTTTGTTATGTGTGTATTGGCCTTTGATTCATTTAAGGACTAACATTATTATTTACATATATCCCGATACTGAGAACCACGCTTTAGATACATTATTAGCCCCCTTTAGGGAATGCAAAAACATTTTGAGGTAATATTACTTTAAAATATTGTCTTCAGGTTTGATATATGGATAAGAATTTATTGTTTAATTTGTTATATGTTTTCAGGGACCCGTTGGATCGCCAGGAGCCCCTGGACCCTCAGGACCACAAGGTCCACGTGGTCCCCCCGGAGGACGAGGACAGGACGGTTTACCCGGTGCACAGGTAAGCTATGTGTTGTACCTTTGGTTTATAATTAACTAAAAAAATCAATTACCTCTAAGCTGGGATCTATATATGTTCTTATCTGATACATATCAAATGGTAGCTTTCTAAACACAGTTGATTTAAAAACTGTATTGGCTTTTTTACAGGGTTTGAGTGGAGTTGATGGTTTAGCTGGGCAGCCTGGTCCTAGTGGATCTGTTGGTCAACCTGGTCCCCCCGGAGTTCCAGGACAACCTGGTTTAAAGGTGAGTTGTTTTGATCGGGAGATAACCAATTGGTATAAACATAATTTACTTCTACCAAAGTAAACATAAAATAGATATTTCCAGCACCTGTAAATACATCTTTCTCGACTTATTCTGGGGTAATCAAATTCTGCTGCTCATTATATATTAAGATATAATGACCATCTTATTAACTTCCCAGTGATTGTTTGAATATTCATTCAATCTTCCAGGGTGAAGCTGGTTCTGCTGGACCCAAAGGCGGTTACGGACCCCAAGGTCCCCGTGGTGAAAGTGGTATTCCTGGACCCGATGGTGATGTTGGTGCTCCTGGTCAACCTGGTATGTCAGGAGCTGATGGAGATAAAGGAGCTACCGTAAGTATTCTACTTATTGTCATCTGTCAAAACAGCTGTGTACATAAACGGTGTTTCCAGCAAGCACTAGTAAAAAAATTCTCAGAATGGCTGCATATAGGTCATAAAATGCAAGGATTGTGTTTTGTGCTATTAATATGATTATTACTTATCCTATATCATTATACCCTTTCTTAATATTGTTGTTTTAGGGAGATCCCGGTGCTGCTGGTGCCCCTGGATTCCCAGGACCACGTGGACCTCCAGGTCTTTCTGGAAGCCAAGGTAACAATGGTCCTAAAGGAGCCGTGGTAAGTTATTCTATTTCGCAGTCTTAAAATATTCTATTTCGCAGTCTTAAATTATTTAAATTAAATTATTGAACGAGATATATGTTATACATAATAATGAAAGCCCTCTATGATTTTTAGATAAACTATTCTATTGTATGTACATTTCAGGGTGAGTCTGGACAACCCGGTTACAAGGGAGAACAGGGAACCAAAGGTATTCCTGGATCACCTGGCGATAGAGGTCGACCTGGTCCCCCAGGACCTCAAGGAAATAGAGTAAGTTTTAAACTTTGCAATTTCATAAATTTTAATATCTTAAATCCAATGCTAAAGAAAGTTTATATTCTGAGAATTCTTGGTGTTTTTGTTTTAAAACAATATTATATATTTATATATTTATGTGTTTCATATGATTGTAGGGTGAACGTGGTTCTCAAGGTGCTGCTGGACCTGTTGGTCTAGAAGGAGAACGTGTAAGTATTGGTAAATTACTGAAACAAAATACAACATCGCTCGTTATTTATTAGAATGTTATATTAGAACTAATAGTAGAAGCAGTAAGATATCTGTAAAGGGCATTCAGTGGTGAAACTCGTTGTATATCATTCACTAAGTGCATTAACTGCAGCCTTTCAATTGCAGTATCAAACAATGATACAATCCTACATATTACAGATAGATATAAATATATACAATCAAATAACATTAAAGTTCCAATAGCATATTTTTAAGTTATATTTTTAAAATGTATTAAAATAAAGCCCTAAAATAGATTGTACCTCTAAACAGTCCTATCTTGTTAAAGAATAATCCTATTTATGCTATAATTCACTATTGCCAGTTGAGAAATTGACAAAAATACCATTTTCAACTTCAAATTCAAACGTTTGAAGATGGCCGTCCATGGTGAGGAATGGGAAAACAAGGAAGGTAATTGTGTTACTATTTCCTCAATCAGCCTATGTCAGCCATTTTACTGCCTGCGAAATTTTGCCCATGATCGTATAATAGTGAGTTGACAACCTTTTGAGCAAAAGATATAGAAATAATTATGTTTTGACTTTCTTAGAAAATATGAAATTGGAACTTTAAGTAAAGATTAAGCTGAATATAGATATTGTCTATTGTTTGATAGGATACTGTTTCTTATTATAGGGTTTGAGTGGTGGTCGAGGTATTCCTGGTTCTCCAGGATCCCCAGGTACCAAAGGAGAAGATGGCGCAGCTGGTCTAAGAGGATCTCGAGGTGAATCTGGTTCTATGGTAAGTTGAACTTAATTCTATAGAATTTATCTAGATTAATACTGAATTCACTTTTATACATTTGACTAAAACAGATCATTTCTTTTATTATTGTCATGCCTAATTATTGTTTTTTATTATTATCATGCCTAATTATTTTTAATTTTCCAGGGTGAAGCTGGTCGTATCGGCCCACCCGGTCCCCGTGGTGAAGCTGTAAGTATTTTCATTTTACATCATTTCCCCATTCGTTTCATATATGCGTTTTCTTATGTGGTGGTTGATTCCAGATTAGTCATTGTTAAATATATACATGTACTTTAACAGAGATGACTTAATATTAAGTGCTTGTTTCAACGCTTTATCATCTTTGATTTGGAAGAACACCAATAACATAATTACTTTATAATTTAGCTTACAGTGAAACGATTTGCATTTGTTGATCAACTATTTGGAAACTCTTACTTTAATGTCAAAAAATTTTCTATTTAGGGTGCCCCAGGACAACCTGGTCCCGATGGAAAATCAGGATCTCCCGGTCCTTCTGTAAGTATATTAAACATAATATTTTTATCATTCAAATATATTTAGACAATCAATTAAAGCAAAAAAGTCACAAGCCACATACTTAATAAATTTGACTTGGGTGTAAGAAATGTAAATTATATGTCAATCGACTTGATATTTGTGATAACTGATATTAACTTTAATTTAACAGGGTCCACCCGGTAATGATGGACGACCTGGTGAAATGGGTCCTCCTGGGCAATCTGGTCCTCCCGGTGCCCAAGGTCCCCAAGGAGCTGCTGGTGAAAGAGTAAGTACATTTTATAAAAAAAATCTAGTATAATTGATTGCTATCTCTCGCTTACTTTGGGTTCTAAGAATCGTGGTGGTTTCGCTGTTGATACATTGTCACATCAAGTGGTTAATACTTTTCGTTACTTACAGGGAAACCAAGGAAAGGGTGGAAGTCCTGGTATCCAAGGAGAATCTGGACCTCCCGGTGACACTGGTGCTACAGGAGAGATGGGACCCCAAGGTGCCCCTGGACCCGAGGTAAGTTATCATTTCAATCGTTATATTTTACAAATTTGTTGATCTATTTTCAAAAAAATATTCAAAATATATAGCAGATCAACATTTGAATAATTTCTTAATTAATTTAAATATACTTATAGTATCTTATCTGCTTGTATTTTTCTAGGGATCCCAGGGAGAACGTGGAGCAGCCGGTAACGATGGTCCACCAGGATTCCAGGTAAATTTAGAATATCATTATCGATACGGATACTATCAGAATAATATATCAATATCTACAATCGATACTTAAACTATTTTTTGAAACCCACTTTTATTTAGGTAATAACATGGGGTTCATTCTCATAAACGGTTCAAAGTTATTCAAAGCAAACTATTTAGTTAGTTTTATTTATTATTATTAATAGGTAATCAACAAAAGAATAAGAAATATTCCCGTTACAGTAACCCCAGCTATTATATTGCTATGGTTAATTAAGGAGTAAAATATATGATAATAAGATCTTTGTTGTAGGGACCTCCTGGATTACCTGGTAACCCTGGTGAAGCTGGTACTGATGGTGAACCTGGTATTCCAGGACCACCTGGTGCTTCTGGCAAAGCTGGCTACAGAGTAAGTACTTTATTATGTCTTAGTAAATGACTTACCTGAATTGAGATGTTTCAAATTGGCACGAATTATGCCTTTAATAAAAAAATATATGTTTGCCAATATAAAGAACATTATTTATACGCAGTCCACGTTTCTTTTCTACGCTTCTTGGTATACATTTAACTTTTTCAGGGTGAACGTGGATTCCCAGGACCTCGAGGTGAACCTGGTGCTGAAGGAGAATCTGGTAATGCCGGTAGTGATGGCCCACCTGGACCCGATGGTGAACGAGTAAGTATTTCTTTCTTCGTTATCTTATTCGATATATGAGAATAGATTAATTTGAAACTTTTTTTTATGTCAGTTAGATCTAGCTACCAGTTTTATTTCATGTGATCTTTATTCTTTTCTTTTATAGGGAGCTCCTGGTGAGAAGGGTATCAAGGGAGAGATGGGACCACAAGGACCTATTGTAAGTGTTGTTATTTATTCTAAGCTATCTGTAATATCTGTATTCATGCTTATTGTACATATACTTTCTTAAATTTCATTATTTTGAGCTATGCTTGGTATCGATGGAGTTTTGGATTATAGGAACATTTTTATACTTCAGGGACCCCAAGGAGGACGTGGACCTACTGGACCCCCTGGAACTAGTGGAGATAGTGTAAGTATTTCGAAACACTTCCAATCTTAATATAAAAAATATACATATTTGTTTCGTTTCATCTTTATGTTATATTTAACATATTCGTCGAGACAACGTCCGACTGGAGCTGCATTATACACGAGAGTTAGTAAGTTTGTATATTGATCAGCGAACGATGTCTTAGCGTCATTGGAACTGGTGCCATTTCACTGATTGTTTACAATGCATTTTAGAAGACAACATATTAATAAAATTTGTCATATGTTATGCAAAACTAAGACCGGTTAAGTAAAATTGAGTCAAGTTATAATATATAATACGGGATATATACCGAAAACGAATTAAAGAAATACCTGATTTCCGTTTTTTGTGTAGTAGAACTCATACTTGCTCAAGATAAGACATCTGTGTTTTAACCAATAGACAGATCAAGTCAATGGAATGGTAGTGTAATTGTGAAAAGAAATGACATTGTTAATGATATTCTTCTGAAACCTTCAATTTATTTTGAATTTCTCATTAATTTAAAGGGTGAATCTGGTGCCCCCGGAGCTGATGGTTCTCCTGGACGACCTGGACCCCCAGGTGCACGTGGTCCTCTTGGACCTGCTGGTTTAGCGGGACCCCCTGCTGCTAAAGGTTCTGCTGGTGATCCCGGTCCTCCCGGAGAGAATGGACCTCCTGGATCAAGTGGAGAACGTGGTGTTGCTGGTCCCCAAGGAGAACAAGGATACCCCGGTTTACCTGTAAGTTTTTTCTCGATCATTATATTTTCACCTCAATTTGTGTCTGAAATACATGTAAATAGTTAGTTATAGTTGTATAATTTATTGCTAATGAAACAGGTGTTGATATAAAATATCTTCGGGTATATGCATGCCATGCTTCACTAACATTATTGAAATACTCTTATCTTTATTTATCAGGGTGCCGCTGGACCTACTGGAAACAAAGGTGAACGAGGTGCTCCAGGTTCCAAGGTATGTGCAATATAGTAGGTTTGTTCTCGCGTTTTCGTCAATTTCACCGCACATCAGTATATTTTATATAGTTATATATTCAAAAAAATGGCAATGTTTTAAGTCTTAGAAACCACAACACTAAAAAAGTAATGTGTATATGCATCAATTCAAAAAATCTGCAAGCCGAGATAATTATTTGTACAGATTTTAAATGTTTGCAAATGTACATATTTTAACAGTTTAAATTGTATATACAGATTTTAACAGCTTAAATGACATATATAGATTTTAACAATGAAATTGTTTAGTTGCATATTAGTGTTTCATGTTGATATTGTATATGTATTTAGGGAGAAACTGGTAATGCTGGTGCCTCTGGAGAACCCGGATCTCCTGGACCTCAGGTATGTATTTATACTAGAAAATGATGAGTTTAATTATGGCCGCAAGCTATGGACTTTTCTCCTGTTTAATTTTGGTCGCAAACTATGGACTTTTCTCCTGTTATTTAAAGATCCATTATGGCAGATTAGATAAAAAAAAAACCCTGACAGTTCCCGCTATACTAGTTTAAAACTAAATAATCTAAAGGTAATTTGCTAAAAATTTCAATGAAATTGATCCATGTTGAACCGAGATTTTAGGGATTGAATTTTGAGCCTAGCCTCGATCATCTTTACTAAAGTCGGTACGATGAAAAACATGGTCTCGATTATCCATTTAATTATTAATGGATATTAAGCAGCAGATAGGTTTCTAATTCAGTAAATATTGCAGGCTAGCGATGCCACCGGTCTGGATAACTTAATTAATGTCACATTAATAATTTAGATAACATTTCAGGCCTAAAGAAAGACATACAGATGGCAAATTTAACTCTTGCATAATATATGTTTAAGTTGGTAATAATCTGCTTTCTTGGTCATGAAACAAAAACTGACGTTAATTGTACGTGAATTACTACATGTGTATATTATATTCAGTGAATGATTCAAAACTATATACTATTTATCATTGTCCATTATGTAGGGAGTTCGTGGTATTTCTGGTAGACAGGGAGCTCGTGGTGATGCTGGAGTCGATGGTATTCCCGGAGAACCTGGCAACCCTGGAAGTCTCGGACCACCAGGACGGGCTGGACAGCAAGGTTTACCGGGCCCATCCGGTCCACCTGGACGATCTGGCATCAAGGTAAAGTCAAATTCATTTTTCTCTTTTCATATATTTTTTTTTATGACATTTGATCTGTGTGATTAGATCAATTTATAAAGCAATCAACAAGCGTTTACAACACATACCAATATATACACATTGAATATACAGCTAATTTTGATATTCTAGGGTATTCGAGGTGGAACTGGTTCTCCTGGACAACCCGGAACCAATGGAGCTAGAGGTCAACCTGGGCCACCCGGTAACAAGGGTGTTCGAGGTGAAGAAGGAGCACCCGTAAGTGTTAACATTATATTTTTGTTAAAAATATTTAAACTTCCTCGTATCTATATGTATTGAGTCTTAAAATTTGTTTTCTAATTAAGTAAAATAATTTCCATGAACGCCGAGTTAGACGTGGTTGTACGATGCTGTATCGAAACAAGTTATTTATGAGGTGCTAAACTGATTGATTTAATTTGATTATGTATTATCTGAATAATTTTGAACTTTTACAGGGATCTGTTGGACCTCCAGGTGCTGCTGGACCATCTGGTGAACGAGGTGAGGCAGGACAACCCGGTGTTGGTGGTGAACGTGGTCCTACTGGTCCTCCTGGTTCAACTGTAAGTATGTCGCCCGAATTTAAGAGAGTATATATAATATTCCATTTGTAGTATTATCATAGTATTTATAATTAAAAACAACAATGCTACACAAATATCTAAGCCATAGTGTAAAACCAAACGTACATGAAAGAAAATAATGATTTTGTTTTCTCAATCATCAGAAAAAAGAAATATTTTGGTAATTTCAGGGTGCTCGAGGTGAAGCGGGTAGACGAGGTCGAAATGGTCTTCCTGGATCCCCAGGTCCCGTCGGTAATCCCGGTAACCCTGGTGCTGTAGGCGAACCTGGTCAATCTGTAAGTGTTTTATTTCTTTCTGACTAATTGTTCCATGCCATAAAATTGTTAACTTTTAGAACAAGAGAATCTTTGGAGACATGCATACCCCATTTAATTCGCCCTGCACTATTACATTGTTTAAATCTGTGACGCAGATGACAAAATTATAAATAAAGTCAAACAAAAATCTTAATGACTATTTATAATTAGTTCGTTTTTACTTACAGGGTCCACCCGGTAATGATGGTACTCCTGGATCTACTGGACGACCTGGAGAGAAAGGACCTGATGGTGAAGCTGGTCTTGTTGGAGCACCTGGTTTACCAGGTTTACCTGTAAGTTAAGGCATTATTTGCCTGGTAGTGAAACCAATACACAACTGTTTGGTTGACAATGACATTTTATGTGCCAGATAACTAAAGTTTTAAAAACATAAATGTTTATGGCCCTGGGGCCTATTTCACGAAATTTTAACTAAGATAAGACCCCAATTTTAGTAATTTGATTGGATAATATTAGATTGATTTTAGTGCTTAGCCAATCAAAATTGAAGTATCTACTAAAATTGGATTTTATCTTAAGTTAAAATTTCGTGAAACAGGGCCCCGATCTTTAGTCCATAATACACTGAAGAAATGAGACATTTTACATGTGCATCATGTATTGTAGGGATATTCTCGGTATTTTCGATCTATATATCGATATTTAAGTATATGACTGAAGTGCTAACATGTATCTGATTTCAGGGCCCAGCTGGTTCATCAGGAGCTACCGGACCAAGTGGAGACACTGGTGTCAGAGTAAGTACATCTTTAGCAATTAATACAGTATTCTTATAAAAGCAATTAGAATGGGATTGGGAACAGACTAGACCTGTATCACCCCTTCCATTAATATAGGGATGTAATAAATTTTAACAAATAAGTGTAATAATTTAACAAAAAAATAATCATTCATACGATATTCTTATATATAATAAATTTAATCAATGCTATAATATTTTTGTATATGCTTGTAATACACGTTAAAAGTAAGAAACATAAATTATCCATTTAAATTGGAAGTTGTCTTTTCCATTGTTCTAATTATTTATTTTGTATTTTTTCCAATATAGGGAGAAATCGGACCTGTTGGACGTGCTGGCCGAGCAGGACAACGTGGACCTCCAGTAAGTGACCGTGGTCCTTTTTCACCTAAATAATGTATATTTCTCCATAAAATTGATGATATGTACTTATAGTACATAATCTACACTTTAATGTAAAAATTTAAAATTTCCCAGAGAAAATATTGAACGGGATACATTTTATACATATTCTAATGAAGAACTGAATAGTTTTATACAATTATGTGTATTATAGGGTGTACAAGGTGCCCAAGGTATCCAAGGAGGAGAAGGAGACGTTGGAAAACAGGTGGGTTCTTCATCATTTCTTATTTGATTATCAATAAAATGTACATTTTCGATATACGAAAATAAATTCTACACTTAGACTGATTTTAGATTTGAATTATATTCCATGTTAGTGGTGCAAAAAATACTTCAAATAAATTTTCTTAAGCGTTTCAGTTAATAATAATAATACACTGGATGGCTTATACTGATTATAAAAGCATTATGATATAGCAGATTATTTATTTATTTTAGGGAGACAAGGGTGATCCAGGTTTCGCCGGTATGCCCGGTCTTCCAGGACCTCAGGTAGGTTATTCTTACTCTTACTCGATATGTTTACCCCTCATAAATCTATTCTCGATTATTTCCTTCGGTGCTTTGTAATTATACAGATTATCCTTTGTAGGTATATAACGTTCCTTAGTTAGATAACTCACATTTATGGTTGTCAGTGTTCAGTTAACTTCGCCATTTTCACAATTAAAATTTTCTGTTGACATGATTGTTGTTTTCGACAATGAAGATGTCCGAATCCCAAAATGACATCGTTATTTCTTTTTATAAATTACACTATTTAAAATTTGTATTGTATTGATTTATTTAGGGAAGCAATGGTGAGCCAGGTCCACCAGGACCACCAGGAGCTCAAGGTAACCGAGTAAGTATACAATATAATATACTATAATATTACCATACAATAATATATAATTAATATAAATGCACCTTTAACATTTATATCAAATGAAGTTAATTGTGTTTAATAAATTAACCTCGATTGTTTTCTTGTAGGGATCTGAAGGCAAACGAGGTGCTATGGGTATCGATGGTAGTCTTGGTCAAGATGGTCCCACTGGACAACCTGTAAGTAAAGAGGCTGAAATGAAACGAAAATGTCCCCAAATAAACAAACAAAACTCAATGTTTCCAGGGTCAATAATGTTTTAACCGTATATTGGTATTCAAAAAAGTAGAGTAAATTATCAATTTTCTTAAACTGATTATTATTATATAGTATTAGGTATGCCAGAAATGTCTAAAAAATTGAAGAAGTTGTGATTTATCATTAGAAATAATCATACATTAATATGAACATTTATATTTGATTCAATTTAGGGTCCACGAGGTCCACCCGGAGAAGATGGTCGACGTGTGAGTATTATTTATTGAATGATAGAAGTTTTTATAAAAAAACCGTTAGATTGATTTCTAGCTGTATAATGGATGATAAAATAGTTATTGTTGTAGAGTTGTAGATAAAACATATTAGTACAAACACACCCTGAAACATTAAAGTAATCTTTTTCGTGAGAACATATCAAAAAAGTCGGAGACTTTATATCTTTAAAGTTAACAACATTTTGTAAAATGTGTTTTGAACTGTTTGTTTCAGGGTTCAGTTGGTCCAGGCGGTCCACGTGGTCCACCCGTAAGTATTCAAGTTTAATAATTGTGTTTATACATATAGCACAGAGAGAATGCAAGAGACCAAATTTAATGTTTTTATATGTAAATATTATTAACTTTTGGTGTTATTCTCTATAGATGTAATTGTAAAGTTAATATACAATAAACAATTTACACCAGACTAATACATATCTAGGATAGTTTATAACAAGTTTATATCATACATGTAATCTTTATAATATTATAATTGTACCTTTATTATATTAGGGTCCACCAGGACGAAGTGTTTACTCCAATGCCATTACTGGTTTCTTCCAAGGTGGTGCCAAGGCCGATCCTTATTTGGTAAGATTTGTTTTAACATGTGTAAACTAACAAGTGAAAAGTGGAAAAAATTTTAAATTGTAATTATCAATGAATACCACAGAAATGAGTTTAAGAAACGTGGCTATTAAAGCCTGGTTTATAACGATGACCTTTAAAAACATATTTACAAAATATATTTTAGGCTGATACCAATGGCGATGAAGAAACCAAGAAAGCGCTTGAACTCATGGACAAAGTTAGGGATGAAATCGCCAAACTTGAAACACCAACAGGAGAAAAGGATGCCCCCGCCAAGAGCTGCCGAGATCTCGCCCTAACCCAACCAGCACTTGTTGATGGTGAGTCTTCTAAATTCGTACATTGGTAACGTCAAAAAACGTCAAACTATTAATACATGTGATGATTATTGAATATAAAGGAGTTGATAGACCTTGATGCCGATTGATCTCATGATGTTAGCAAACGCATGTATTTAATTACATTTATTTATTAATTATTTATGTACTAATGATGTCTGTGTTTTCTCCCTCAAGGTTACTTCTGGGTTGATCCCAATGGTGGTGGAATTGCCGATGCTATTAAAGTTTATTGTAAATTCGAAAGGAACGAGACTTGTGTTCCACCACAAACTGAGACAGTACGTATTGAATTTAATATAAGTATGTCTTATCACTGATTTCAATAATACAAATAAAAAACTATATTTCCTAAATATTTTTATTAGGAAAATCTTATTACCTAAATTTAGATCCTGCTTTCGTTTGGTTTATTTAATTGCTCATTTAATCGAAAGACATATTTGACAGCATCATAATAATACCTTAGAAGGTGATACGTCAATCATATTTCGATTTAATGAATGCATTTTTGGAGATTGCACAGAATTTCGTGATAGATGACGCGTTTGATTGGAAGATTTATTTCCATTGAGATAAAGTGTGAGAACGCTAGATCGGAGACGGTCCTACGCATTTTAGCACATATGACGTCATATATAGATTGTGGGTTAGGGTTAGGGTAAGGGGTAGGACCTGTAGATTTGGTCAAAGTCCGAGATGTAAACAGGGCTAGCCCTAACCCTAACCCATGATCACGCCTAACCCTTACCCTAACCCACAATTCACATATGACGTCACAATTTGCGTAGGACCGTCTCCGATCTAGCGTTCTCCGATTCTCCGATAAAGTGGGGTCAACAACTAAAACATTTAACGAAACGAAATATTGGTATAATTTTGGTAAGAATGCTTTTACCATGTTTGTGCATCAGTTATTAGATGTTTTATTTCAAAATTCTCCAGTTTCGTATTTTGTCTGTTTCAGTTTGAAAAGAAACAATGGTTCGATAGTTATTTAGGAGAAAGACAATCTTTTGCCGATGTGTCTATGTCATCCATGGCTGAAAAGGAAGGCCTTGAAAGTGGCACTGTAAGTAATTCCCCGTTTTGTGTTATATTATTCTATTACTTTATATAGAGATAGCTTATTGACTTATCAGCTCTAAACTATATATATGCAGTTAAGAAATTGAAGCTATACAGTTGAAACTAGCAAATCTCTGTACAAAACTGAATCATAACTTGGCTTATTTGATTTGTGTTGTAGGATAACAATCTGTCTTGGTTATCCAAATTATCGGTCGATTGATAAAGTCACTATCGATATGTAACCCACCATTAGTGTTCCACTGTCAACACCCCGACACCAAAATTAAGTTTATAAAATAATACCGGCTTCCACTTGATCAAGTATTAAAACCTATGGATGTTGTCTAACACAATTCAATGCTTTTTATTTAGACTTAAATCAAAAAGGTTCATCCCAGCATATTTAAAATTACATAGCCGAACTCGTGGCTCAGTGGATGAATTATTTCTACTTTTTCCCGCCAATATTGCAAATCTTATTATAAATTATATCCCAATGATTCCTTTATCTAACGTCTTAACTGATTTACACAATAAATTTAATGGTAATATCATTTCTTGTAAAAGTAATTATAAGGAATAATTTTGCATTTTACCTAAACATAAGTAATTTAGGAAACACTGGGGATCGGTATAACGTTTAGACTTGGAATGGGGCACTGGTGGGTTTATTACACGTTTATAAAACAAGCATTAAGATTTGACCTTCTATATTTTCAGTTCCGATATGTTCGACACGACTCTGCCTTCAACTTCTTGAGATTAGACCATAGTAAGGCAAGACAAGAAATCACCATTAATTGTAAAAATACTAATGTTGTCTTTGATCAATCTTCTGGTGATTATAATAGCGCCATTGAATTATTGAGCGATGACTATGAAACAATAACATCTAATGGTAAAAAAGCATTTAAATATCGAGTTAGAGAAGATGGTTGTAGAGTAAGTATTATATGCTATACTATGTACACTGACATCTATACTATATATACACTAGATACATTGCTTGTATTATTATGTATTAAACATCCAAAACAGCCCTAATTCAAGGCGTCGTTTTAGTCATCGGAACCCGTTATTTAATTCTTTCACTTTACAGTTACAAATCCTCATTTTAATGTTGCAAATCTCGCTTTTGGTGTTGTGAATGGTGTTTTGGTCCCACGAATCAAGAGTTTCACGCTTAATGCTGTGAATCAATGTAAATCACAATGTTAAAAATAATAACTAGCAAGAAGGTTAAAATATGATAATATTGCAGAAACTCGCTCATCAATAGATATAAATCGAATCATGCCTTATTCACAAATGTATATTGTTTATTTTTCTAGATAAAAGATGGTTCATGGAGAAAATCTGTGATAGCTGTACAGGTTAAAAATAATCGTATGTCACGATTACCAATTAGGGATATAGGTTTATTTGATGTTGGTGGGGCAGATCAAGAAATTGGTATAGAGCTTGGACCAGTTTGTTTCAGTTGAGGCGTCATTTCTATTCATACACATTAGACAATTATTCTATTCAATTTTTTTTCTCACTAGAAAGACTATTTTTCCAAATCACTCGACATCATTATTATGTGTTTTTGTTTATATACTATTATAATATGATCTGTCTGAAAACAGCAAACAAACAACCAAATAAACAATGAATATTATTCTTTAAACAAGATCTTCTCAAGGACCAAATGAGAACAGCGGAAGACCAAGGCGGACATATTTTTTTGTTTTTTTTATATTGCCGAGGAGTCATGAAGCTGGCAACTCGTGAAGCGACTGTGATGTAAACAAAGAGCTCTATTACTGCCATTAACAATTCATACTGTGTTATTAACGCTATCATTCTAGATGAAAATATTTGATTATTTTATTTTGTAAATAAAAGTGATAAATGTCAGCATTTCATTGCTACCTCCGCCAATTATTGTCACAGCAATCCGTCCATCTGCCGGTTTTTACTGAAATGAATAAATAAAAAAATTCCAAAAAATATACTCCCTGTGTTGTGTGGGTTCCTTCTGGTGAATGTGGGGAAGGGGAGAACAGGATGGCTCTCTGGGTTTGGTTCATACCAAATGGTTGGTTCGGTACACCACAAATCTTATTTGATACTTCATCCATCGTCTGCCATCATAGAAACAGATATCCATTGCTAAAATCAATTTTTATTTTCTGGCTAATCTTATACCCAATTCACATACCTCACAGCCATTATGCGCGAGTTATGCAGGTGCTATCATCTAAAGAGTAAATTTATGTGAACTTTAGCTTTCATTTGAAAATTGACTATTAAAATGCCCCATCGCCACCTGTGCCGTCTACCCACATACAAATTGTTTAATAAAAGAAACGGTCAACGTAACGTTCACAAATTAGTACATTGCATATTCTGTAAATCTTGTGTCTTACAGAATGTACTCTCTCTCTCTCTCTCTCTCTCTCTCTCTCTCTCTCACTCTCAATGATTTCAAGTTAAATTTACGTGCACCCCACGAAGGGTCTGAGATTCGTATCTCATTCTAAGGCCTAGCAACAACTTAATTGTCTGCCCTGTAACTCCAGTTCATCCCCGGACAATGCACCGTAGCTCCGGACAATTCTGTCCCTAGCCACCATAGTACAAAATTTGAAGCCATGTATTAAAGAATATCGCTTAAGTTATTTGCAGTATCATTTGAAATGCAAGGGGTAATTCTTTTTTCACGTGCAGTCGTTATTCCCTTTAATGAAATTATGATTCGAAGTTCCAAATAATGTCTTCGAAAAAGAATCCGGATTAAATTCACAAAAAAGATAACACGTTTAAATATTTATAATATATTCTATAAAAAGATAACATATCAAATAATTTGGCGTTGCGTAAAATAAACCAACAGCCTATCCTGGAAATGTCGGTAGCTATGGCCTTTCTTTTAATTACAAGTCTTTCCCTAGTCTTTCAATTTCCGTTAAAACTTTATCCATGTCAGAGTATTCACAAGCTGGGTTGACGACGATGATTCTGAAGAAGTTGACATGACCTTTCATAGAGAGTGGGCAGAAACCTATCATCATACTACCCTCCTCTATCATCCTTTGTTTTATAATCGGCGAAACCTAAAAATAATTACAAAGTTTCACTTTAATTGTCTTTTTACATCTAGGAAAAGCGGATAGATGTGGCCCGGGTGCTAGATAATCGATTTATAAGGACACAGTACGCTCAACCAGAATACCCCAGGTTAGAATCCCAGTCTGGGCTTAGCCGAACCTCGAAATTCCCCGACCCCCCCCCCCCCGGGCTTCCACTTGTGAGGGGTGGTGCTCCTGGGGCTGAAAAGTATAATGTTGCATATTCTTTGGATTGGACGAACAGCCGTGGTCCATGTATGTAAACCTTGGACTGCAAGTAAACCAAACATCGATAAAGCTTCCCGGACAAAATTATTCTCTTAGAATTTGCTGTTTTAAAAGCAATCTGATTTAAAAACAATCATATTTCGTTTCGTTTTTGATAGTTTCAAAATTTCGTTTTACTAGACTTCACACCATTAGTTAGTGTAGACCATCGAAAGTATAAAATTATGAAACCAAATATAATTTGTATTCTAATCAGATTAAGTTTAATTTTGATTACTAAACTAAATCAGTACATTACGTAGATTGTGCACCAGGACCATGTTTACATACAACTACGTTTCTTGTGTCTCAGTGCACAGCCCTCGCCACTTCGTTTTCAATTTTTAATATTGTACTAGTAATGACTACTGAATCCTAATCTATATTATTGACACACGGTGTACATTGTGCTACTTACTTTAGCTACCTTGGCCCACCATTCAGGTGTTTCTTCTTGACCACGTAAACTAGGAGGTATATACCAAAAACATATATTGGTACATTGAAACTGTAAAAATAATTCGAATATTATATACATGAACTTACATGAAAATCAAAGAAAAAAACAAGCATTATTATGAAAAAGAGTATATACCAACACCTCACATGAAAAGTGGTATTAAATGTTCAGAAAAGTTAATAATACCCCGAATCGTACACGTCACCTGTCACTATGTAACTTACAGCGGCGATATTTTGAAACACCACAATGCTATCAGCACCGTCATCTTTTAAAAACAGCACATCAAAGTACAATAAATGAGAAACTGTATTCGCCGTTAAAGGAAACATAATCTGCCTCTAAAAGACATTGCTGTAACATAATTCGACTGTATAAATGTGTCTCACCTCAGGTATAACTAGTTTAAATCCACTTGTTTCCCTTAATTTAGTTGTTAAATATCTGTAAACAAAATCATGAAATTATTTCATTGTAACTTTAATATTTGCTTTAGTGTCATTGTTTATTATATACATATTATACTAACACAGAGAAAATCTGTTTTAAACATGATGAAGGTGAATTCAAGTTTTGGAGGTATTCACTAGCCTGATAACAGTATTGGTTTTTTGCCGTTGTTTGATAATACCATTAGATAAATTTACGAAAAACTTAAGACAATTCGTTTCAACACCAAATTTACCAACCATACGAAAATTATGGTAGTTTTCATGGGGTTTAACGTACGCTCACAAAAGAATACAATTTAGGTCAGTTCTTGATTTTCTCCATTATCACTTGAGTCTTAGATTAACGCCCGAATTCGCTGACAATCATTAGTTAGAAAACTCCAATGCATGAACATAGTAAGTGGGTATAATCATGTTAAATATGATTTCATTCATTTTCTTGCTGAAGTGAAAACGCCCGAATTCATTGTCCAGTATATAAGCTATATACAAACCGGCTGTGCACAAACATAGCAACTTACTGGGAATTATCAAAAGCTTTGTCAATCCTGTCACTCAACCCACTATCACCTTTTCCTTTCCATAATAACCAGAGTTTAAGAACGTCAGCCTTTCTACCACACTGAACAGTTTTATCGCCTGATAGAAAATAATATAATACAGGTGTAAATATTTTACTCTTAAAATATAAAGTCGGTTAAAATATGTCAAGTATTTTAACAGCAGACAAAATGCTCTGATATCATTGCACATATTGTTCTAGTTTGCGGGATCTGCTTCATAATGAAAGCTCTGTTAGAGATGTACTTGGGAGGTACAAAGAAATGAAATGGGGTGTAACGTCTTATTAATTAAGACGAGCACTCGCAGTGGGGTACATTTTACTCGGACAGTGGCATTTCAATCCACTCTTGGTCTAGTTCGAATTACCAAGGGTTCTTTTACGTGTATACTGTGTCTGGCTAGAACCACCGACATGCACCATTGACAATGAGAAACGATGGTGGGAAATCTGAGGGAAATAGCTCAAAGAAAACCGGGATCGAACACCGGAACTCCTAGTTTTGACCGACATTCGGCCTAATAGTTAGGATGCAGCTATGGCGGGTGTGGCGCCAGACAGGGTAAGCTTACTCTTCCGGACACCTGTTACCACTGTTTGTCGTGTATTTTGTACACGGGGAGCTGTCCATTTCCTGATTACACTATTTTGCCTATAACGTTTTTTAGGACTATACATTCTGTCTAATGGTTTGGATTGTTCGTAAATGGTTTTATTTTATTAGAGCGAGAAAATGTAAATTGATGCGAATCTGCTAGTCGCCAATTCACGAATTATATGATATTCAGGTTTTAATCGGGTCATATTAATTGTTAGCTTGACAATCAACTTACCTATATCATAAGATACATCATAAAATTTATCTGGTTGAAATAGATATTCGGCATATGCTCTGTTGGTCTTCTCCAGTAGACCCTGTTATCAAACACAGTGGTAACATTTAGAAAAAGAATTAATCATTGACGTCTTATGGGTTGCCAAATACATAGGATTCAGTCATTAAGTAACCGCTATTTCTCTACCTAGAAAACGGTCGAAACAGAAAGGGGCTTGTGTCTATTGGTGACATTTAGTGACCTGGTACCTTGCTCTAAACAAATCTCTTAAAACCGAAGATCAGTCGATGTTTTCATTTGCAAATGATTTTAAGGGTACTTTTGTGGCAATTGTGCTACCTCTTGACAATTTCTTACATGAGTTCTTACTCAAAGTAACAGCCCAACTATCACAGATGATAAAGTATTGGCACTGGTTGCATAACCATTGTAAGTTAAGCTCAATTCATTCCTTCATTACCTTTTCTTTGACAAATATTCCTGAGCATTGAATATTGGCACCAACCATTTTATGCAGATTCCATGCAACTGAATCAGCTCTGTAAGCAAATAAATATAGCAAAAATCAAACAAGAAATAAGTCTTTGATGAACATGTTTCAATTTGTCTGGCAGGTCCGCCACACATGCTAAATTGCTTCCATATATTTCTGCATTGCAAACGCATAGTTTGTTAAAACAACGACACAACACCCCCATTGATATTATTATCAACAAATACACCCTCTAGCGCTTTTCCTGAAACTTGAAAACAGACAGAAGATTGATCACACCCAAACTTGAATTGGTGTAGACATAATGTTAAGGTTGTTGGATTTTGAGAATAAACTGTTAACGGTCGTTGACATAAAGATCAAACGGTAATTGCCCCAAAACAGTTAATGATACCTAGAAAATATTTTAGGAAGTTAGTCAAGTCTATAGGATATGCCCAAATTACATTTGAGAAACACGCAGGTGCCTGAAGCAACTATGGTAACTCTGTCCATTCAGCATATGGGTTAACAATTTATTAAATTCAATCAGTTCTAATGTAAGAGTACTTTCTATAATTTGTGAAAATCTCACCTTTCAACGCCATCCATAAGGTGCCTGTGTTTTGATGACAGTAAAACACCACCTCCCCATGCAGCCTACAACCACAAGTATAACAAAATAATTACTTGGCATACAATGCAACACGTCTTATTTCAATACGCCTATATTTTAATGATAAACTAAATTTCTGCATTAATTAGAAGCAGGGTTGATTTTCTTATTTAAATAAATAAAGTTTTAATTGATACAAATTATAGTCTAATGAACCAAGATGAAAAATATATGTAAAAATAGAAAACTGCCAACTTATAGCGTTAAAGCTTTAAATATGCACAGTGTGCATGATATAGACCACAAGTCATACGTTTATTATGAGCGTACATATTTAGACCACATTTTTAAAATTTATTACTGTAGAAAAAGAACTTGGAAACCTGTTAGAGATGATTATGTCCCATAAAGTCACAATGGCCTTCTCTACTTCCGATAGGCATGTCCGTTTCTAATCAACATGCACAATTTAACGGCTGAATTGAATATGGTACACATTCTACGAGTTAAATATTTCATCAATAATAGTTTGTTCCTGTATATGATAATGACAAACAATAAAAATGTCTAAAAAATATTTTAATATATAATGCGTCCAGACGTACTTACATCTATATGGAACCACATGTTATGTTTAGAACATGAGTCTGCTATTTCATTTAAAGAGTCATATGCCCCCATAACTGTAGTACCACACGAACCCATAACAAAAAATGGTATATGACCCTAAAATGAAAAGGGATAAAATTAAAATCGTTGCCTCTCAAATGCAGTGAGGTGTATAAGTGGTATGGCACCTTATTCTTTAAGTGATTTTGCGAATTGTAATCAGCAATAGAGGAAGTCTGGAGTCAGCTTCTGATCAACTTAAAAGCCTGAGAAAGTAAAACAAAAACGGGTCTTTTGATGCACATCCTCAACGAATAGTCTTCCTTTTACTTTAGGTAATGGAATCTGTATAGCTACTTTTTTTTCGAAAGAGTTGAAATTCCATGGATTTTTACAGCGTTTCAATGTATAATTGTATCATTCAAATATTAGACCCGTTTTAACAGATCTCATCGTGACAATTTGACATATTTCTCAAAAATGAATACTAGAGAAACGTTGGGATATGCAGAAAATATTACAATGCGCGAAAATGATCATGCTAGTCAATAAAAATTACAAAAATTCAAAATTTGCAATCAAAATCATTCCAAGTGGGCGAAACCTTACAGCACCAAGATTAACATTCGAAGGACCCAAACGCAGGGCGAATATCTGAGAGTACATATCTATATTTTGCATTAATTTTGTTCATTTTTAGTCTTACCCACGCCTCAAACTTCCATTATTAGAACAGTAATAGAATGATTGTGTCACAAATCTGAACACACACCGGATGTTAAATGAGGCCGGTGACATTTTTGTTTCCCAGTAAACGACAAGCAATGGTCGTTAAAACAGGGTGTTAATACGACATTATACTTAATGCATTAAAATTCAAACTTTAAACCTTCTTTTTTGACTCCTCAACTTTGACCTCTAAATCATCAATCAGCATCCTGCCACCATCGTCTGTTTTGATTCTAATGATATTGTCAGTACCAAATCCTAGATATCCACCAGCTTTTAATAGAGAATAGTGAGCCTACAATATATATATATATAGGTTCAATAATTATTTCCTACCGAGAATATGTCACATAATATTTAACATATAGATAGGGAGAGGGGTTTTACTAGGGAGAGGGGTTTTACATAGGCTAAGCCTGTTCCCCAATCCCATTCAGACATCCTGAATAAAATATTGTTTATAAAAAAAAAAAAAAAAAAAAAAAAAAAAAAAAAACATATAGATGTCTGAAAATTGTTTTCATGAAATTATTTCGTGAGCGTCGAGAATAAGTGGGTAGTAATGAAGATATGAATTCTAATGTATGCTGTCTCTTTGACTGTATACATGTATATGGTCTTATACTTTATATTTGATTGTGTATATTTGACTATGTATGGTCTTATACTCTATATCTGACAGTGTGTGGTTGTATAATCTATATCTGATTGTGTATTATGGCGTATATTCTATATTTGAAATCTTGGTCTGACTTCTATTCTGGCTCTTGGTCCCTTTAAGTCTCCACCAGGCCAAAATACTTATTGCCATTAGATTGTCATTGAGTTTCTATTCATTTTATGCTCTCATATTTATGTGTCTTAGAAATGTGAAGTAATTACAGTTTTGCTATCTGTTTTATAAAAAAACAACCCCCTTTCATGACAGTTTTTGCATACGTGTGTGCATTTGACAGTCTTTTTACATTAAACTAATACGTATTTGGGGTTTGATATATGGAAACGATAACGCTTGGTTTGTCTGTAATGCAAATTTCACTAATATTTTCAGTGATGTTATTTAAGGCATTCGCATCAAACTTCTAGTTTGAAATATGAAACTGCTCGTGGTCGGGCGATGCCATGCAAATTCGGTCAAACCTGTTATCACTTGACTGCGATGACGCGATATACAAAATAATATATCCGCTCACTTATTGTCATATCTTTTCCATTTTATATTGTTCCTTTTTGCCTTATATACTGAAAGCCAAATTTAAAATTTGTATTTGAATAGTATGGATGTAAAAAGAATTGTTTTACGTTAAATATATATCATATTATAGAGGTACGCTTCTTGTTTATGTGGAGATTTATATGAATAGAATCTGTCAGGGTTTTCCATCCGTGTTTTCCGATTTCCCCGACTTCAGGTCCCAGTTATATGTCTGCTTTAAAGCCAAGTGGTTAGGACAATTTGAGTTAATTATGTCTTTTACTTACTTGGTCAGATGTATAAAGATCTAAAATAGGTTGATTGTACATTCCTTCTGTTTTCATTTGAGGGTAACGTTTATACCTCGCTAAATGGGTAGCCATTAAGTTACAAAATGAACCACCTGCAAAAATATACGTATATAATAACCAAAATACAATCTAATAAAGACATACTGCCATTCATGAAATTCTTGATTACCTAGTTTACAAATTGTTTATAGATAGTTTTCTATATATTACAAAGCAATTATACGATGTTTGTGTCGGTATATTTTGGGAATATAATGAAATATTTATTTGTTTTTCTCAATAAGATGAGATTTCTGCTGAAACAGCTATAAATGGAAAAAAATGGCTTTTGTAGCATACGGTGTTGCGGAACACGTTTCCTTTCTTTTTACTCGTTCAAATTAGCAGTAAAATGACCCCATAAAACAAATAATTAAACATAAGGAGTCTTGACTTCAAGTTCATGTCAAGATGTCTTCCGGTATGCATAATTTTCGTAAAAACATTAATCCGGACAATGACAAGCTAGACAAATTTAATGCATCCTATACTGCCATTCTGTGTATGTCAAATAGAAAGTCTCAGATGTGTTATTTGAGCCTAATAAAATATTAATTTTTTTATCATTATGAAGTTTGTAACATACCGGAACCAAATACACCATCGCCATTTTCATAGCCAATCAAACTACAAATTTTCTGTACACAATATTGTTCTAATAAAACAAACACCGGTGCTACTTCAAACGTATGACTACAATAGAATATAATTAAGAGAATTATAAGGGAAAATAAAAAGAATTTAACCCAAGCAGTAACCTGATTCTTTCTGGAAAGGTTGAAAAGTTTACAGCAAGCGTTATATATATAGAATGTTTCTTAAAACCTCTCCCATCCTCCCTCAATTAATATACGACAAAGAGAAGAGTGTTAGTGCTATAAGTAAACTTCTCAGCGGTTCTTCTGGCATGACTGTTTCGGTAAGCTAACTGCGAGATTCTTGCAAGAATCCAACCGGAACTTCCCAATATTGAATCTAATACTAACCGATCACCGTGACAATAAGTAATAGTATAATCAATGATAACGTACATGTTAGTATTAAGAGCATCAGTTATCCATGAACCAGCTAAACTATATGGTTCTATACCAGCATATAACTGATTATAAAACTGAACACTACCTGGAATACAAACACCATGTTTAATATCTATGGAACATAAGTCGTAGTTATTAAAATTTGAGTATGGCTCCTTCCATGTAGCAATAATCACACTGTACGTAATAGGCCTATAGGAGGCATGTACAGAAATCTAGAACTTCGAGGAATAGAACTTGATACAATTTATTACAGTTGGTCTTAACTGTCAGTCAAAACACCCAAACATTTTTTGACATAATGTACAAAATTGAACAAAAACACTATAAATTTTAAGCAAAGACGGCTGAATTCGCTTCTTTAATTCTTGATATGTTGAACGAAAGTAGGTTGTATATTACTGTGGTTACGGGTGTAATGCTTGCTAAATTTCTAACTGCACTCAACGAATCATCTACGTACAAGAACAGTGTGTGCCATCCCCAAAAAAGAGATAAATCGACCTTTTCAGACTCGCCATCGAGAACCGCCCCTGCAAACGCCGTTTTGTTTTAAACTTTCTAAAGTATTTTAAGCTCTAATAATTCGGGAATACGTAATCAATAAAATCAAATTAAAGCGTCATTTGAATCTTTGCTAAGTCATGTATACATCAATATAAAAAATCACGGTGATCCATATTGTAATACATTGGACAAGTACCGTTTACAATATAAATCTTCAAAGCAATTAAAAAAAAAATGTTTAATAGAACTTTAACCTGGAAGGGGGAAATTCCTTTTTGTGTAATAAACAAAATAATACCTCAAAATTTCAATTCCCATGAACCGTTAGAATGTCCACAGATGACAGTTTAATAGAACTATATATCATCTTAAACACATGTGATGTCTTGGAAAGACTCGGTTAAGAAACCCATCATTTAGCACTCTATAACCATAATTCCACTCAGACCTGACAGTTAAGCCAGTTGGAATACGCTTAATTTGGTAAAATACTAGCAAGTGTTGAAGTTTTGAAATTATTCGGGGTTTCATATATCTTTCCTTTTGCTTATCTATAATTACGACCTAATGGAAAAGGCAAGAGTCACGCCGTAAAACATATGTTATACTCTAACAAAATGGCAATATTCCATTAGTGTGGCTATTTTGACGTTGTTAAAGTTTATAAGAAAGAAAGTGTTAGATTCGCGATGACCCCTTTTATCTTTCATTGTTAAGATAAAGGTATCAAAATAGAATACAGGGGTTGGGGGCAGGGCAGGGTCCAAATATTTAGTCCCTTTTCAATTTTCGGTTATTGCAAGCGTCGATATAATGAAATGGTGGTAATGTAGGTCTAAAACAATTTTATTGTGCTGACCGTGCAAATTGAAGAGGATCTTGTATTTTAATCTTAGCACAGCATTTTATACTTACCAGTTTTAACACTGTATTTAATAACTCTTTTACAATCTTCTAATATCTCTGCTGATGTTGCTGGTTCATTTTTTACAGGTAGTTGTAATAATTTCTGAAATCAAATTTAAGTTTTGGGATATACAGATGTCGTGATCGACTGATTTATTGCGCGTCACGCCCCATGGGCCAAGGATCTGTTATTATTTTATGTTTTTGCTGTCATTAAATTACATTATGTGAATACACCGAAAAGCTTCCTCTTTTTTTTAAGATCCACTCCCACAGCAAAGATGTGGAAAAGTGAATGATTAGTTTAGGTCTTTGAAAATAATTTCAATTGCATTGATCATTGCTCTAAATGGAAATAGGAAATATATAAACTTCCTTATTTGCAGGTCTGTGTGTGGGTTGGGGTTTGTGAGTGTGTGTGTGTGTGTGTGTGTGTGTGTGTGTGTGGGGGGGGGGTAACGTCCACTCGACACAAACAAGGTCATTTCGGGACTAACATGGCTCAATTTTATGTCAATAATTCGCCTGCGCGTTGGGGTCTTTAGCAGTGGAGGAAACCGCGGAGGACCCAAAGAAAACTGACGAGGTTGGACAGGCGACCATACTCTTTGTCACGTACAGCTGGGGAATGGAAACCACATCACTTGACTCAATGACAGACCTTGTGATACAACGTGTACATTAGCGCTCCCTTTATTTGGTCGAATCTCAAGCAATCTGATTAAGACACAAATCCTATTTTGTTTCGTTTTTTATAGTTCAAAATCTCACGATTACTTGTGTTCACAACACTTGGATCTGGAAGAATTGTTATAATTATAACAGACGTTCTAGTTGATATGAGGAATGAGCCAAAAACCCCGTTTACATTACAAATTTTAAGCGTGCCAGGTACCGTTCCTGGTACGGCACGGTTAATTTTTTTGTAGTGTAAACGGGTAAAACACAAGCGTGCCGTACCCAGTACCGTGCCAATCTGGCCCACTGAAGTGAGGTGGTCTCGGTACCGTACTAAGAACGGCACACTTCAAATTTTCGTAGTGTAAACGCTAACCGGTCTGAGTACGGATTACAGCGCATGCGCCAAATGAACCTTGACCTTTTTTCCCTGCAAACCTTGACAGTTCTGTCATCACTTCTGTCAAAATGGCTGCTCAAACTAAATCGTCATCATAATTGTTTTCATCTGGGCAATTTGTACAGGGGCTGAAATTAACTTTTCCGTGAAGACTTCCTGATTTGGCACGCTTGGCACGGTTCTGAGACCGGTTATTTTAGAGTAATGTAAACGGGTCCCTTTCTTGAAATTTATCGCGGCCTGGTACCGTACCTAGTACGGCACGCTTATCGCGGCCAAATGTAAACGGGGCTAAAGAAACGGTCTGTTACGGTAAGTTCTAGTCGTTCTCTGCACGGAAATGTGGGTAAACCACTAGAAACGTCAACACTGATTGATTAATCAATAGTAATGTAAAATATTTATGTATTTCTATGGATTAATCAATGTCTTACGTCATAAGGTCAAAAGCCCCCTAATATGACCTACCACTGCAAATGGTCAGATCTTCATGTGGTTTAGGCTACCGAAAGTACAGAAAAGACAAACGAAATAAAGATGAATAAGATGAATAAAATGATATAATCTAAAGTATAGAATACAATGTTGTATTTCCAATTTATACAAGATTACCACCTGCTGTGGCTGTCTAACCGTCTGATACTGGACACAAAATGTCAGCTGCAATATTCTTCGGATTGTTTTTTTGCCTGTTTTTTTTTTTTTTTTTTTTTTTTTTTTAAAAATCAGGAATTAGTTTTTTGTGTTCTCACTGTGCATTTCCTGTTTGTCAAACAGTGGTTGTCGTTAGCCTCGACAAACTTAATTCAAGGGATTACTGATTTAGATTATGTGTCGCTTGTTTGTATTTATATAACTGCACATTTGAGCTACATTGAATGAGTTTAAATGCTGACTTTGGGAACCGTTTTGTAAATTCAGCATTAGCCCACAAAAGTGCATTTCAGCAAAATAAAATCTCACGGAGGATTAGTTCAAAACTGACAGACGTCTTTACGGCCAAAAATTTTGTAAGGCCTAGTTTTCAAAAAGCCCAGCCAAACTTTCGAAACTAAATTGTAATACATATTCAATTAGACTTAGCTTACGTTCTAAAAGTACAGGAAAATTACATTTGACAGCGGTTCCTAGACTCGTTATGGCTCTGCTGGAACTGCGATTGTCATACATAATCGTACGGGCTCGATGACAGTTAGTGGGGGCAGAACCCGAATTGCCCGAAAAATTTTCGGTTTACAGACGCCCCCCCCCTACCCCGTCAAGAAAATTTTGGAATATTTGACGGCTGCAAACACGTTTTCCTCCTATTTCAACCCGTGAACAAAGCAACTTCATAGTGGTCTAATATAGCTTAATCAAGGTGGCTGACTCGAATTTCAATCAATCGTTTAGAGTTCACGGAGAAATTTTGAAAATTTAAACACCGCAAAGTATCCAATGGTTTTGTAACGGAAATCTCACTCTGAATTCCACTTATCCAATCAGACTGTTGCAGCTGCATTCACAAATACTAATCGATGTCCGAAAAATGTCGCACAAGATAGAGTGGCTCCAGACAAAATGTTTAAATCCATAGTCAACTCAGCACAAATTCGTGTTTTATTAGGGCTCAAGGACAGTTAGGAAAGCAAAATTAGAAATGCCCGAAAAAACTTCAGGTTTACAGACAGCGGCGCCGGTTTTCTTCGAGAGGCGAAGAAGCGGAGCTGACCTTATATAGATATTTGACGGCCGCAAACGCGTTTTACTGATATTGCAGCCCGTAAAATTACTGTTTTATTAGATTTCGGGCACTTTATTTTGGCAAGTAGATGAAATGATTTTTTTCTCTCACTCTATCTGTCTGCCCGAAAAGTCAGCTTGCCCGAAAGTTAGGGGGCAGCTCCCCCCCCCCAGCTCGTACGCCTATGTTGTCATATATGATTATAACAATCGGGTCCAGTTTGCCATACATCATACCTTTAGATCCTCAGGGTGTCTGAATTCAACAACAGGTGCCTCTCGAGATGTCCCTTTAACTAAAGCATCGTCTACCATAATTTTATGAACATCTTCTAAAAATTGGATAGTGGCAGGATCTTCATACGTTTTGTCTGGAATATTAATGCAATCAACATGTATGGGAGAATGGGATAGACCAAGTTTTTTTTTAACTTTCGCCAAGGTCCAAGCATATCCTTTCAATGTTCTTCCAGTATCTGTACTATAATGAGCAAATAGTTATTGGAAGAAGGTAACTAGAGATTGCGGTGCCGAATCTCGGTCAGTAAAACCATTAATTATAACATAAGTACATTCTTATTTGTTCTATATGATTATCAACTTTGTTCGAATGGCTAAAATAAATAGAAGTTGTGTTTTATCGTCTTATGTCGGCACTTTTAGACTAAATTACGATGTGTTCGATTATGTATTTTATCTATTGTCCATCACAAAATGTATTCAGATTCACTAAATATCTTCGGCTAACGATGGCATCGAGAGTTGATTATGGTCTGGATAGGTTAATTTATATCTAATCAATAATTTATATAACATTTCAGGCCTGAAGAAAGGCCTGCAATAGGCAAATTTAGCTCTTGCATAATGTATGTTTAATCTTACCTGACATTCTGTTTGTTGTATGAAGTGACCTTTGGAGTGCTACCAAACTTTGACGATTCTTTAATGTTGACAAATATAAATTCTGGCATAAAGGTCTCAGCATACTAGAAGATTTAAAAATCTTTGTTAAGAAATCAAAACATTTGCCATTCATTAAATGTTAATAAACGAGGTCACACTCCCCAAAACATACATGGAAGGCCAAAAAATTAAATTCCTCCAAATATCATTGGCTGTTGCCGGTTCCCCTGGGTTTTCCCCTCTGCTAAAGACCCGTGCTATTACGGACCATCTCTCTCTTTCTCTCTCTCTCCCCCCTCTCTCTCTCAATCCTCAACTCTGGATGCACATATATCATATAAGATAACAATGAATTAGTGTTGTTTGCGTATCACTGAAATATGTCTTCCCGTGTAACCTGTTTAACCAGTTGAATGAGTTTTATGATAATCTACATGTATTAGTCTATTTTGATAGCCAACTATAGCTTTAAACCTATTTATATATGCTTCTCGTATGTTGTATTATAAATGAATTGTTTGACATCCAATAGCTTATGTATTTCGTAATTTACATTAGATATGTCGATTTATAATTATATATACGTATACTTACTAGTAAAACTCAGCCTCGTATGATTATTTAGACTAGTATGTCTGTGTTTGGAGATCAAACGGCCTTGAATATCATATTACACAAAGTAAAATGGCGTGTTCATCATTTTTTTTTGGATGTATTCCAAGTTAAGTTACCTATTGACATACTTTTATACATTGTCCCTTTCTGATGCTCAAATGTAAATGTAAATATCTACTTGAAAATCATCCGTGCATCCATGAATTGAAAATTGGTCAGTTTATCTCTTCCCATTACGTGCTATATTCAAAATTTCTTATCATAAGATATTAATTGCTATGTGAATTTGATACAAAATATAATATCACCAGATTCTGCATGAGTAAGCAATTTAACGGATGGTACGTTTGTATTCAATTCGTTATAATGGACATCGGTTTTGGGATCTGATTATATAAGATATAAGTGAAGTGAAATGAGGTCAACCAGGGGCGGATCCAGCTGAGCATCAATGAAATTACATCACAAAGTCATCCTACATCTGTATAAAAATGATTTCTCTGTTTAAAAAGCTCAATTTGTATGTATGCCTATGTAATTTAGAGACGATGATGACAGATTTCCGTGACAGAAACATGGCAAACCCTCTCCCGCAAAAATTCCTGGATCCGCCCCTGTCAACGTCCTACTGCTTTGCAACAGCTTGGCTCTTAAAGGGGGTTTAACGTCCACTCGACACGGAAAAGCTTCGTCTTTTTTTAAGATGTGGAGCTGCTACAAAAGTGAATGACTAGTTTATGTCTTTACAATGATCATATTGCTCTAAATGGAAATGGGAAATAAATAAAATCCTTCATTTGCAGGTCTGTGTGTGTGAGGGGGGGGGGGGAGAAATGGGATTTAACGTCTACTCGACACAGACTAGGTCATTTCGGGACTAACACATGGTTCAATTTTATTTCAATAATTCGCTTGCGCGTACGGGTCTTTAGCGATGGTAGTTTATCGGAGGACCCGGAGACCGATTAGGCAGGCCACCCTACTCCTTGGTATGTACAACTACAACAGGGAATCCAATGACAGACATGCTAACCATCCAAACCCCCTCTGTTAACCCATCAGGTCTACATTCCATTACAGAGAACTCCACCTTCCGTGGTCAATTTCATTAAACGTGTTTTAACATACATGATTGTAATAACAAGCCTCTTGATATTCTTTTAACTGTCGTATAAATACCTTACCTGTTTGCACTTTAAAACATCTGTAGCATGTAATGAATTATAAATTATTTTATAACTTGACCTTTATACTTTATATAGATGTTTACATAAACTGATAAGTAGCCACACATATACAGTTAAAATGGGACAGTGGGTCAAACAGAATAATCCTTTCATAATCGGTTATAGTGTACTTTAAGTTTGTGTGATTGCTGACACATCGTTACCCCTAGAACTTAGCAATTCTTACCCCTAGGTACCTTGTATCATCGGGTGGAAACAGGGTGTCCTGTAAACTACCAACCTAGCTACCCGGCCCCTGTATTCAACATACTTGTATTTCATTGTAACAAAATGGTGATAGAGAATATTGATAAACGCAGGTCACCATAACCTAAGATAAATAAGCATGTAGATGTTTTGCAGATGTGTAGACAATCACAAAGGGAAGTCGCGGGAAGCGAGTAGAGGGACGTTTTGGAACTACAATTTGCCCTTCCTAACTGAATATTATGTTGTTAATAGTATTTTAGCTGAATGGGCACTTGGATAATTTCTACATAGCATTTTTAGCTGAAAAGGCAGTTGAAAAATGTGTACATGGCTATCATTGGTGGCGTTCTATTTCATTGAATATTTTCTCGTTCTTTTTAAAAAGAAAACAAACCTGCTATTTTAAAGCAACATAGTTGAAGGGACATCTTGAGTATCTTCGAATTCCTTAATATGTAGTATAGACTTTCATAAGTCCATCAATAAACAGAATAGGGTTTAGTCACCATTTCAACTCTTTAACTTAAATATTATGGACGTTATAAGAATGAGGATATTTTTTTAGGACTAAATTCCATTAAGGGCAGAATAACATATGTACGGAAAATAAACACATATACCACGCCAAATGCAGTGAAGAGTATTTTGCTCTACAAGTTTAGTGATATTTCGTATTTATTTAGTCTGGAATACATAATAAGAAGTTGAGACGTGCAGTTATTCCTGAATAAGCAGTCTTCAACCAGTATGATAGTTGAGATCATATGGTTCTAATTTACACAACGACATGCTATTTCAAGTCACACCCTAGTTTGTGAAAATTGAAAGAATTATTATTGCCTTGTCGACTAATTTGTCGACAGTGGACCAGCTCATATTGTATTCCAGGGGATTTGCTAAAGGTCTTAATCAGGTGTTTCCCCTAAATCCGATTCATTTGGAAATTGTCCATAATAACAAATCTAATTGTTGTGGGTATTGTCGAACTATGTTGACGTGCAGTAAAATAATCCTTAACAGATGGAATTCTCCCATAACACACTGATACCTGCATTGACTACCCCGGTTGGTGAAGAAAAGTAGACGTTAAAAAGTTTTAATTCCGTTTAATTTCCTAAACCTGATAGTTATTGGCATAATAGCTTTGCTGACTGACGTTCTTTGGGGAGTCTCAAACGTGAATAATTTTGCTGATATGCGGGCTGGTCATTCACTATGGATACTGATACAGGCAAAGTTTGATGATATAGGGCTTGATGTGCATTTCATATTCCCCCACCCATTAAACCAGCTACTTATTGCTTAATGTGCTGTTTTCATTCCAGACAATGACTACACCATACGTCTATATAGTTATACCAAGAACAATTGAGTGTTCGAAAAGTAAACATCTGTAATACTTATCACGGTTTAACAAATAAATGGGTAAAAAGTAAACATTTAAAAAATGGAGCCTTTAATTACAATCCTTTTTTGTGTGAACAACACTTTGGTGTGCAGGTGGTTAGTGGATGTGCAGGTGGATAGGGGTTGGGTTGTGCTATTTTGGTCGACTGGACCTTTGCTTCGTTTTGCTTCTGATAACACTATATGATTTCTATAATTGATACCCGCCACTGATATTAATTTTCTAAAATAGCCCCCTCAAACAGTTACAACAAAGTAGCTCTTTTTTTTTTGTTTTTTTATCTTTTTTTTATTTCAATACTTCAGCTATATACCGACAAAATATAACAGAATGGTCATTATACAGATGGACATCTATGTTTTATTCATATTTATAAATCATAAGAAATAAAATGTTGACGTTTTGAAACAGCTTTTGGTATTTGAAGATGTCCTTATATGGCAGTGAGGTTGATATCACATTATTATGTACATCACAGTTTATACGTCACGGCCCCGCCATATCCCAGTGGAAGATGGCATCACAGATCCTTGAAAGTGAGGTTGGTATATTTCATAACGAGGTCCTTGAGTCACGTGATATACAAGTTAATAAAAAAACAAATGGACGGAATAAGATAAGGCGCTTTTTTGTACAATGTCTGCTGCAAATATTATGTAATGAAAGGCAACGTTGGCCCCTTAGCACCAGAAAAAGATGAAGAATTAATAATAATCTAAATGATGCGTCGGTTTAGCTAAAGCATACATCTCCCACTTCAATACCAAATTGTTGATTGTCACTACCGACGTCAAACAGCCTTACATCTAATATAGGCATTATCTTAGGCTTTTTGGTTATAACTTCAAAAACGGCAGAGTGCCATTGGTTGTCTGTTTTCTGTAAGTAACAAATGAGAAATGCATTAAAGATACACTGGCTAAGATTTTAATAAAGAGTTGGACATTCTTGATATTACTGTTCAAACATAGGCCTGTATGATAATAAAATAACTATATTCTAAACGAAATTAACACTGTTGGAAGTTGGACTAGAAAAAGGCACAAACTGTCTCCGCACCGTCTCCGAGAATTGTCGATCGTTCGAGTAACATTCTCCATGTCGACGTTACCAGCGATTGCCTGTCCTTTCATCGCTAAATGTTTGCTTAGTCAGCCATTTAATTATTAAATGGACGACTGTTTAAATCCAAACGGTATCCAAGCCAAGCCAGGGTTGATTTTGGGCTTGTTATGTAAATACAAGTCAAATTAAAAATTGCTATAACATTTGGAAATTATAGAAAGACTTGCAATGGGCATATTTAGCTCTTAACTAATGTATCTTTAAGTATATAATAAATTGGATTACAGTTTGGGGCGGGGAGGCTTGATGTGCGCGGCGCCTTACAACGTCTCATTGGTTGCATAAGAACACGTCTCCAGTGTTTTCAGCCTGGAGCAACTGGCATTGGACAATAACCTTTAATGATTTCAGATAAACATCTTCGTCGATAGATGTGGATGTCGACAGAATATTTCTCATGAAGGTGACATTTGACAAGGGTTATTTACTAATAATTCAACAAACTTACATTACAACCATCCATAGAGTGAATAGTTGTTGCTTTTCCTATACGCTTTTGTGTTGTATCTATTTCATTATCATTATCCATGGCAAGTCGCATGCCATATACATCAGAATTCAAGCAATTGTATACAACTGTTTGACGAGCTTTCTCTGAATGATCTTTCAATGCGTTGAGTTGTTTTTCTCTAATTTGATATTTAAACTGTAAAATAAATAAGACAAAATGTTATTTGTTGTAAAATAAATAAAACAAAAATGTTATTTGTTAAGATTCTTGTCACATAACATTGTATTAGCGCAACATATTACAGTTTCTGTAGGCCAAGATCTTCTGTGACAAGAAGATTGTTCAAGGCGTTTACTGTGACAGATTAACTTTAACTGCAAAGCAAAACTTTAATAATGATTGGCCTTTCTATACTATTATCTTTAACTGCCAAGCGAAAACTTTAATAATGATTGGCCTTTCTATACTATAACTATTTCTCGGGTGTATTGGAATTTGACATAACGCACACATCATATTTCAAAAAAAATTTCATAACAGGTTTATCAAACTTTAAACTTACTTCTTTATCATCATTAAGTTCTTCCATAAATAGATAACCTCCCTGGGTACTTTGTGTCCATCTTTGTGGTTTGTACTGAAAAAGAAAATAACAGGGATAAATAACAAAGTGGTATTCAAAGTGGTAGTTGGAAATGTACTAAACAGAAAAATGGCAACTTCAATATTTAGGCTAGTTAAAGATGTATTGGCGAAATATGCCTTACGTAGTTGTTTTGTCTGTTCTCAAACGTTATATAAATCATTTATTCACATCCCAAGCCCATAATCAAGACCCACGGTCACTGGATGCTTTTCATTTTAATGATTTAATTCTAAAAAAAGTGGATATCATAACAACGGCAGGAGTGGCAATCAAGACTATTCTATTCTTCTAACGTTAATAAATCCGAGCAGAATGAAGTAATGTGACTAAAAGTTCCGTTTCCAAGACATGTATCTATTCTAACTATTAAAGCGAGAACTGGTACTTCTTTATCTACATCTTGTATAATGCATTGGGAATTTTAAAATTTAAAATGACATTACCTAAAGTCCATAGACACTAAACACAAACGAAAACATTGAATAACAATTGATAATGAGAATGGGGACATTTATTACCCCCAAAATGGGTGGCTTTATTAATTTGTGAATGAAAATCAAGGAAAAACTACGTGTTACTTACGATGGGGCTTTTGGCTTTAACACAGGTCTCTGCTTGTTCTTTTTTGCAGAATACTTCAATTGAGTCAATACCACTTCCACCATTAGGATCGATAACGTAAACACCTAAAATTACAGTCAAAACAACCGTTATACATGAAGTCCATTTAAAACGTGTTTAGAATGTACCATAAAGATCATATTCATAGAAAATATTTCGAAATTTTTCATTTCACGACTACAATAGTTAAAGGTTTGTACACTGCTGGAACTGTACATTGTTATTCATGAATGGATGATCATGAATGATCTGCCAAAAGCAGTGATGTTCTTACTCAAACAGTTAGACTCTTTCATCGTTTGTTCAGGCTAGCACAGGCACACTCAAGTAATTATAGCTACAGATAAATTTTGTATTAAATGTTTACTCCTATTAGAAATATTACACTCATCATTGAAAATACTTACCATCTTCGAAATCTTCATGATCTTCAAACAAATGTCTGCAGGTAACAGCTGGGTCGAGTTTAGTACCAGTTGGTTTTCGTACACGTTGAAGGGCTTCTTGTACAAGAGAAAGTCGTTCGTGGAAGTTGGGCATTTTAGTAAGCTATAAAATAATTGATAAATAAAGACATTATCTTTTCAGTTCCCTTTAGAATTTGTTGATTCGAACCAGAGACATTTAACTCGAGAGGCCGGTGCAGACATTTAACTCGAGAGGCCGGTGCCCTATAGAAATAACTGTGTTTTTACTAAGGGTTATTGAGATAATTTAAAACAGAATAAACAATTATACTCACCATTTCTGCGTCAGGTTCATCGTATTGCTGAAATAAATTAACATAAAGTTAAAGAAAAAAACACGATAAAAAGCAAACAAATTAGAAAAATCCCCCATATTAAAAACTAAATAACACAGTTTTTGTGAAATCGATTACCGATACCTTGATTTGATTTTATCTATAAATAAAATGAGTTGTCACCTACAGTGTATCGTCATTCAAAGTATTTCTTTTTATGGGAAGTAGTGATGTCAGCAATTCTTTTGTCAATGGAAGCTAATTTATTTACTTACGTAGTATGGATCCACTCCCTTGTTCTGTGATTGTCTGGCAGGGTAGACTGGAGCATAACCCTATTAATAAAAAAATATATAATAAGTAAACACAACAACTTGTTTAATTTTCAGTACAATGCAACATCTAATAATTGCAAACGATATTAACATAAGAATTGCAAATATTATTAAAATAAGATGTTTTACTTACTGGTGGTCCTGGTGGTCCTGGAGCTCCACGTGGTCCCATGGGTCCCTAAGTAATGGAAATATTTAATAAAATGTAAAAACAAGTTGTTAGCAAAAGCAAACGTTAAATAAAATATTGTCTAGCATGTCAATAGTTTCATTCATTACTCTTGCAATTGATTTTTGCTAAACCTGACAGGTTGATAATATTACTTGGGTGTTGGCACGAATAGTTACTATTTTACTACATATTACTTAAGCGTTAGCATAAGTAGCTGCTATTTTACTAAATATTACTTTGACGTTGACATAATTAGCTGCTATTTTTCTATTACTTCAGCGTTCGTGCAAGAAGTTACTATTCGTACGAGTTTCGATTTTGCTAAGTATTATTTTGGTTGTTGGAATAATGAAGGGGGTTTTGAAGAAAGGATAGAGTAAAAACTTACGTTAGAGCCATCGTCTCCAGCAGGTCCCCTGGCACCCTAAAATACACAAGCAAATCATACTATAATAATAAACAGAAGAAATATATTTCTATTAAAGACACAACACGTCAGATCGCGCACATACATTTCACATAAGTGCAAATTGGGTTGGCTTACATATTATGGATTAACCCCCAAAATATTATAATTATTGTACATCACGCATAAAGACAATGTTAGTCTATCAGACATGGATTAGAATCGCTTGATTTGAACAATTAAGAATTAACTTACAGCGGGTCCAACTCGTCCTTGTGATCCGGGTTCTCCGGGTCGTCCATTCAAACCACGTTGTCCAGGTGAACCCTATAATATTACAAAACAACACTGTCAATGCATTTAAATACGGTGGGCTTAAAACAAATAGTTCGGTCACAAGAAACTTCTTCACGGTAACATGGATAGCAGCTGAGAAGCTGAGAGATCAACCTACCAAATTCAACATAGTCATAATCCAAACGGTAGAAGATATATAAGGATAATTACATTTGCTGTAAAGAATGTTAGGAAATGATAATTGAATGGAGAAATATAAAAATAGTAACACTTACGGGTGCTCCAGGTGGACCTTGTGGACCGGGTGGGCCAGAATCTCCATTGCTTCCCTGTAAATATACAATTATTATTGTTTTATAGTGACTTCAGTTAACTTTTTAAAATAGTATTCAGTAATAAAATAAACTCTTTCTTCAATTTTTGAATTATTCATAGTAAAATAATTACTTACAAGAGGTCCGGGTGGTCCCTGAGGACCAGGTAATCCAGGCCATCCTTTGTCTCCCTGAAAGATGGAATGAAAACAAGTTTGATTGAAATACTCACTGATAATCAAGTTATTAATATAATTAATACGAACTATATCTATCAAGACTTAATAAATACAGTATAAACTAGACCTGCATGCAGGAATGACGGGTTTCACTGGTGCCACGTTAACTTTAAACTTATGTCACTTTCGCTCCCATGTTGCCCTTGAACCAATGGCACCGATAAACAGATTTCCACATAAACATTGCACACATCAAATAAAAGGGAAACAGAATCAACAAAAATCCAGCAATATCAATTCATTTTATACATTTGTAACATGTAATTGATCCTGATTAAATTACAGTACTTCCGGTGATAATGAAAATGTTCAATTAGTTTCATGAAATCAGAAATGGCATAAGATATCATATAGTGAAAATTTTATGTAAATCGAAAAATAATTGCCACTTTTATTAACCAAAAAACTTGAAAAGTGACTTGTAGAAAATCGGCTATTTCTCTGCAACCGTACAAGTTAGAAACCATTTTGTGGTATCTGTATGATCGTATGAGTTCATTCTATTTGTTGATTGGCATCAAATATCATAATTTGAAAAAGATTTCAAAACAGACTCATTTGAATAAAATATCTCTTTTGAAGGCTAAAAATACAGTTTTTGCCAAAATGACATTACTTCCGGTGTTACTAAAATGTTAAATTAAGTTTATAATATCGTCTATGACATTAGGCATCAAATGATGAAACTTTTATGAAAATCGAATAATAATTGACACATCTACGGGCCAAAAACCTTTAAAAGTGATTTGTAGAAAACCGCCTATATCTCGGCAACCGAACAAGTTAGAAACAATTTTATGATATCTGTATGATCATATGAGTTTTGTTAATTGAATTTAAACCAAAAGTTAATTTAATTATTACATATGACATAATTCTTGGTTGAAAAAAATATCGATTTTAAAAGTTAAAAATGGAGTTTTTGACTAAATGTCGTCAATTCCGGTGTCAATTTTAAATAGTAATCAACATGATATGATGCACACTTACTTTTTGAATCAAATGATGTCACTTTTGTGAATATCCATTAATAAATGACTATTTTACAGGCAAAATTACGAAAACAGTGACTTATGCAAAACTGCCCATTTCTCGGCAACTGCTTATATTAGAAACTAATTTTAACATACATTTTCTGCGTATGGATCAAAGCTACACGTTTATAAAAGTTACGTAGAAATATTCTAAAATCTGAAAAGCCTGAATGGGTTGTAAAAGGTCAATTTTACACCTTTTTTCAACTCTTAATCGAATTTGCTCGAAAATGAAATCGAAATTAAAAAAACTGAGCTCACACTTTTTTGCGCCTTTAAAGGGCACACTCTTTTTGTTATATCAAGTTTTTAAAAAAATAATATTTTCTCTTGAAAAATGGTACCTAACTGTCAAAATTGTAGACTCGGCATCAACAAACTACGCTCACCATTTGAATAAAGACAAACACGTTAATCTGACCCTTCAAAAGTCTGCATTGATTAATACATGAAACAAATATAATATCCATTCTTTCATTCTTTCCCCCATTTTGGCCAAATGTGAAAAACGTACTAAGGGATACACGACATGTACATAATCACTGACGCCGACGGGTAATAAATAATATTAAGATACTAGATCATAGCCCACAATTTGCAAGCGATGGATAGTGAACAAGCTAAACAAAAGGCGATTTTTCATACAATCATATTTAATTCAGGAAGATACAATCCGATATGTGCTAGTTACCACAGGAACCAATCCATTTTATACATGTGTTACATGTAAGTGATCCTGACCATATCACAGTACTTCCAGCGATAATGAAAATATTAAATTAGTTTCTTAAAATCAGAAATAATAATCACATGGAGAAAATTTTATGTAAATCGAATAAGAATTGCCACTTTTATAGACCTCAAACCTTGAAAAGTGACTTGTAGGAAATCGTTCATTTCTCTGCAACCATACAAGTGAGAAACCATTTTGTGGTATCTGAATGATCGCATGGATTCATTCTATTAGTTGATGCGAACTAAATATCATAATTTTAAATATATTACAAATCAGACTCATTTGAAAAAAATATCTGTTTTGAAGGCTAAAAAAATACAGTTTTTGCCAAAATATAATTACTTCCGGTGATACTGAAAATGTTAAATTAGTTCTATTAAATCATAAATGACGTAAGATATCATACAGCGAAAAGTTTATGAAAATCGAATAATAACTGACACTTTTATAGACCAAAATCCTCGAAAAGTGACTTGTGGAAAATCGCCCATTTCTCTGTAACGGTACAAGTTAGAAACCGTTTTGTGATATCTGTATGATTGCATGGGTTCATTCTATTTGATGAATAGAATCAAATATCATAATTTGAAAAAAAAACAAGTACGACCCATTTGAATAAAATATTGTTTTTTAATGCTAAAAATTTGGTGGCAGCGTATGAGGTAGAATGGTTTGACCTTGTCCACTATGGCATTAGGCATCCAATGGTGAAAGAAAATTGAAAATCACATAATAATTGATTCTTATGCAGCCAAAATAACGTGAAAAGTGACTCATGCAAAATTGACTTTTTCTCGGCAACTGCGCATATTACAAATTAATTTTCACATACATTCTCTTCGTATGGGTTATTGCTACGAGATTATTAATGTTACGAAGATATATTTATTAATATGAAGACGCTGGATGGGTTGTAAATAGCTTATTTTGACACCTTTTTTCACCCTTCAATCCAAATTGCCCGAAAACGAAATTGAAATTAAAAAAACTGAGCGCGATGTTTTGTGCGCCTTTATATGGCACATCTTTGCAGTCATATTAAATTTGAAAAAAATAATTTTTGCTTTCAAAATGTGGTACCGAACTGTTAAAATTGTAGTTTTTGCTAAATTTACGTCACTTACGGTGCCGACAGGATACTTTGCCGGTAACAAAAAAAAATGACATTTTGGACCATGGAGCATATAAACTTTGTTTTATACAAATCGGACAATAAATAATTTATATAGAACCGATAAACTGAATTAGCCAATAGCGACCAAGGAACATTATCCAGAAAAAAAATGTTCACATTTTTGCCCAAACCAGACGACGTTTTAACCCTTGGTAAAAGGTCAATAAAAAATATTCATTAATAAAAAAGTTTTTTGTCAAAATTTAAAATTTCAAAATTTGGCGCCTTATTTTTCCGAAGATTCGGCGAAATTTAAAACTCTAAAGACCCGTACCTATGTGCCATGTCTCTGGCTATGTCAAAAACTATCAAACGATAAAATCCAACAATTGTTGTTAATATTACGGCAATATTTCAAAAAACGACAACTTCGGTGATTTCGGACATTTCGCGTTGTCGCAGAATGCCGGAAATAGCTTTAATCTCTAAGTCACACCCACTTTCGCAGTATAACTCAAGACATTGCATCGATCCGACAAGTAGTTCCTGAGATATAAGCAAATTGGAAAAAAAAAAAAAATAATAATAAGAATAATAATAAGAAGAATTTTAACAAAAACAATAGTGTTTCACATTTATATAAATAAATAAAAATCATATAAAAATCATTTATATAAATAAATAAAAATCATTTATATAAATAAATAAAAATCATTTATATAAATAAATAAAAATCATTTATATAAATAAATAAAAATCATTTTGTAACAAATAAATTAAATCAAGGCTTACCTGAGCTCCAGTTCGTCCAGTTTCTCCCTTATCTCCCTGAGCACCTTGTACACCCTGGTAATAAACAATACTAGCATAAATTTCAAGCAGACTTTATTACTAATGTAAAAAAAGAAATCTATATTCATATGCTTTCATTATTATTCAACACGTGTCCTATTTATATACTTTATTTCATTTTCCTAATAACCCCTTCCTTAAATATACAGCAGGTATTTTAATGTATAAAATATTTCAAGGTGCTTTATTAAGAGATTTAGTAAGTAGCAAAGATTTGTCACTTGACGAGACCTCCTTGGTAAACTAGTCCGATATATTCGGAGTGGGGGTCACTGAATGTATAAACCACAATTAATGTGTGCGTATACAAATTTAAGAGAATGTTAATCTGCATTTTAATCAAATTGTAGTGCTATACTTACAGGAGCGCCAATAGCACCAGTAGCTCCGGGTTGTCCAGCATTACCTCTCTCGCCCTGCAAGAATTATAGTTACATTTTTTTTATCGTAAATATAATGCCATCATAGTAATAAAACCAGAAACATTATGAAACCAAATTGGATCAACTTACCGTAATGGTAATTAGATATATATATATTATTCAATACATCAACGGTAACTAAAAGCAATGTTACATAAATGATTAATAAAATGATTTAAAATAAAACATGATATAAAGCAAATTCCTTACCCGTTCTCCTCGTTCTCCCTGGGGTCCTGGGCTACCAACACTTCCAGCGGGTCCCTGAAAGTTATAAACCGAAACTAAAGAAACATAAATTAAAGATGGCGAGTAAATAGAATGCGCCAAATGTGTACTTTTTCAAGTATATGTAATAATGTAATAATTATTAATGCGATTTAAATAGTAACAATAATACTTACGACAGCTCCCAAAAGACCGGGTGGTCCAGATCGTCCTTGTGGACCTCGTGATCCCTTGGAACCAACAAGTCCGGGGAATCCAGGTAAACCATCCTTTCCAGCAGAGCCCTACAAAAAGAAAGCCATTCACTGTGTACACAATTCAGTATTAGTGTTACATTTCATTTAATTATTTGCATACTTTTAGGCTTTACTCATAATGATGTTCTAACATTTTAATGTTTTAGATGGTTGGTAAAGTGTATACTTACAGGTTGTCCGGGTTCTCCAGGAGGTCCGGGTGGTCCGGTAGATCCAGCAGGTCCCATTGGTCCTTGTTGTCCATCGCTACCATCTCGTCCAGCATTACCAGGTTCTCCCTGAAGAGATGAAGTAACAATTAAAATGTAAATTGTTTAAATTTTCTTTTTCATATCCAAATGATGTATGATGGACACAAAACCATATATGGATTATCTCAACGTTTTCAAGCAAATGGTGATGAAAATAATATACAGAAGGTTTATATACAAATGCTAAATGCCACTCGAAGAAGACAAATGATGTATCTTTCAAAACTACACTATTTCAGTGACTACATATAGTTACAATCGCTACGTGTACTTACATTAGCACCAGCAAGACCCTGTGGTCCAGGTTCGCCTTGGAATCCGGGTGCACCTGGGTTACCTCTTTCACCTTGTGGTCCAGTTGCTCCAGATTGTCCTGGTGGTCCCTGTCGGAAAACAAAAATTCAAATAATACAAATAATTTAAAATATCAGCATTCGGTCTAAATGTCTTTCACCTTTCAAACATGTCTGCGATATATATGTTAGTCCATGCCTGAAAAGTGTATATTGTACAAACCTATTGGTAAAATTCTCTAGATAACTGGTTGCTAATTGGTCGAATTTTTCGTAAATAGTAACTTAATTGTTGATGAGGGAAACGACATCGTCAAATATGTGTTGCTTAAGCAGCTTGACTTTTAACTGTATTAGCTTTCGCATCATATTGTTTGATTATATGATATCCTTGCTGGATGGGATAGATGAATAAAAGGACATTCATCTATTAATAAAAGCAAAACTGTTAACTTACGACTTGTCCAGTAGATCCACGTTCACCAGGAGCGCCATCCAAACCTGGGGCACCAACAGCTCCGGCTTCACCATTTCGTCCTGGTGGTCCAACTTCACCACGCTCACCCTATACAAAGCAAAGCAGCAAACTTTGAAACGAGCATTTATTTAGATATTGATTTTCTAGCTTATTTATAAAAACGCAATTTCATGGATTGTCAGAGCTCTTTATCAATTTCATCCCTAGAAAAATGTTATTGATGGATAAATTAGTACAAGTTATTTTGCACTTACTCGTTCGCCTTGCTGACCAACGGCGCCAGCTGGGCCAAGAGATCCTTGTGCACCGGGGGGTCCGGGTGGTCCAATTCGTCCTGGCTGACCGGGTTGACCAGCTGTTCCTGGGGTTCCTCCTTCTCCTCGAGATCCTTTTCGTCCAGCAACACCCTCTGGTCCCTAAAATAAAAGCAAGGATGATTATACAAGACAGTTGGGACATTTAATAAAATCGGAACACTATAAGGTTTTATATTCTTTCTTGAAATAAAATTTCACATACAGGCTTGCAAGACCCTTTCCCTCCGCTTTAAACTACTTTGTTAGTGTTCTTAGTACCAAAGGAAGCGTGTATCCAGTAGCTTCGACTTCTTAAATCCAAGCACACACTATCATGTATTTAACTGCGGGTATTGAAAAATATCGAGCACCAGGTAGGGTGCGACTATTTGTAGAATACCCGATACCATTTGAGAAGTTATGTTCAGCTCATCTTCATATAGCTATCGAGTTTCGAATGTATAAGTTTGTGTAATAAACGATCAATATTTTGATCGCTTTACACGTAATATTATAATTTAATTGAGGACTTACTTGTTCGCCCATAGCACCAACTTCGCCAGGGAATCCACGAGCTCCATTATCACCCTAGTGGAAAAATACCATACAGAGAATTAAATTAAATTGAAATAAATTAAATGTATCACTTTTCACTTTTACGAATTAATTTATTGAAGACTTTTAGTAATCATTATAAAATCATGATATACAGTGTATAACTTACCTTCACTCCAGGTGGACCAGATTCTCCAGCAGGGCCAGTTTCTCCGGGGGAACCCTGGAAGATATAAAATTATGACATTCCTGTACTTGCTGTGCGACAATTGTAGTTTATCATACAAAACGCCATGAAAACTATAATATAGTGCTCCCAAAAGTTTCGTGTCTTTCATTAACTTTTCATATTCAAAACACTTACGCTCAATCCAGGTGGACCTTGTGCTCCTTGAAGACCAGCAACACCACGTTGTCCAGTATTACCAGGTGGACCAGGCTCTCCAGCGGGACCAGATTGTCCACGATCTCCCTTTGCAGCAGCAATACCAGAAGGACCCATGATACCGGGTGGACCAGCAACACCAGTTTCTCCGGGAGGTCCGGGTTCTCCATCTCGTCCTCGTTCACCTGCATTTCCCTAAAAATAAACCAGAACACATTAATAGTCAGTGCCATGCCACATTTTTCTAATGCAGATTTTGAATAATTTGAACCTATTTGTATTTTTGTAATCTTCCTTATATTGAAAATGATAAATGTTATACTCACAGTGAGACCTCTAGGGCCGGCTCTTCCTTCAGGTCCTCTCTCTCCGGGTAAACCCTGGGATATACCAAATGTAAATATATGATTATTACCATTAAACAAAGATAAAATAAAAGCCGCATTTTGCCATTTTAAAATCAATCGTTAAACATGTTTACAGTCAATTTGATACAAAAAAAGAACATAACAATATTGTTTTAGTTATACAAATATAGACTTACAATTAATCCAGCTTGACCAGGATCACCACGGTCACCAGATAAACCAGGAGGTCCCTAAAATATACGAAACAAAATGTATAAAATCGGTTTGTCCATAGAAATGGTGTTCCTTGAATGATTCAGTTAAACTAAGACTTTTGCTTATATAGATTTCCAATTTGTCTAAAGATAGGTTGCCAGGCAACGAAACATACGCCCACAGCAGCTAAATCGTCCAGGCAGTCAACAAGAGTTGTCGCATATTTTTACTTTTTTCGGTAATGAAACATTGATAATATACTAAAATCTGATTAAGAGTAACAACTCATTATGTAATTATCAGAAAATCATTAGAATTTGTTTGCTTTTTATAAAGTCTTGCCCCACAATAACAATTAGTATAGGAAACATTTAATATGATGGATTTAGCTCTTCAGTTATCAAAATCCATTGAAAATCAAAATATCTGTTCATTTCAACACCTTAAACTCTGTGTATCAATCTGAAGTTTGGCCTCTAGAGCATCCACAAGATTTTTTGAAGTGATCAAGGACTACAACTCTGGCACTAATTATCAGAAATCGCTGAAAATCAATAGGTTTCTTCGTTTCATGACCTTAAAAACTGTGTATAAATTTGTAGTCAATCGGATATTAACTTTGGCCTCTTGAGTTTGCACAAGATTTTTTGAAGTGATCAAAAGCCATAACTCTGGCACTTATAATCAGAAATCGCTGAAAATCAATAGGCTTCTTCGTTTCATGACCTTAAAAGTCAATCGGATATTAACTTTGGCCTCTAGAGCGTCCACAAGATTTTTTGAAGTGATCAAGGGCCATAACTCTGGTAGTTATTATCGGAAATCGCTGAAAAACAATAGGCTTCTTCGTCTCATGACCCTAAACACTGTGTATAAATTTAAAGTCAATTGGATATTAACTTTAGCCTCTAGAGCGTCCACAAGCAATTGTGGATGCCGGACCGACGTACGGACGGACGGACGGGGGCGACGACAATATACGACCACAGTTCAATGTGGGCGTATGAAAATGAATTGATTTGTGATTTAATGTATGTATAGGTACTTACAGGCATACCAATTTCTCCACTTGGCCCAGAGTTACCTCGTTCTCCAGGGGCACCTCTATTGCCAGGTTGACCAATTTCACCAGGGAAGCCTTGTTCTCCCTAAAATAAAGCAAGGATGACTTACATGTCACAAACACAATGCGATTATCACTTGACATATTCTACACTCATAATAACAAACACATAGGTATAGATTCGTAGAAAAAAGGAACTAAGACTATAAACACTCACTCGTTCACCGGGAATACCGGGTTCACCAGCAGCACCAGATTCTCCTTGAGGTCCAGGGTTTCCAGATTCTCCGGGAGCTCCATCAGCACCAGGTAAGCCCTGTTAATGATATAAATACAATGACATATAAAGTATCATATTCCTGAAGCAATATCCCGAGAAATACCTCTCTGGCCATTGCTGGAATAGCGTCTGTTTCTTGAACTTATGCGGGAGTGTGTCTATTCTTTCCGTTCAATGAAAGCTATCACTTAAGTACAGCAACATGACAGTCCTTCGTTTAATCTGGGTCTTCCCTAAAACTTTGGACAGTGATTTAAGGTATTAAAAACGGTGAAAGTATGTTCGTTTCCAAACAGTATTGTTTACATTTCATTCGACTTGATAGCCTCGTTTGTCACGCAATTAGTTTTACTGCAGTATTCTGCTATGCACGGGTTAATTAGTCATAATAAAATCGTGAGCCATGACGTAACGCTATGTAAACACATTTGGTCCAATAGTGGCACTCGTTTTAAATGTAAAGCTTTTGTAGAGAAGCTAGTGATTGGTTGGTAGTCGGACTACTGACCAATCAAAATTTAAAACAACAATATCCACTCATAATAGCAGTGTGTAGTGGGATTACCTCTAATCAAACGAAACGCTGCGCGGAGTATGATAAAGTATTAACTAAAACATGTCTTTCTTTAAATTTCTAAACAACTACTTACATAACATTAAAACATATTTTGTTAAGTAAAAGTTTACTTTATCACTAGAACCATAACTTTACCTGTGTCGTTGTACGGTCCACCTTAGTTATTAGGCGGTTGTATGTTATTTATAACACACTTCATTCGTTAAAACATTTGAACTTGGATTTCAAAAGACATAAACAAAAGTATTATCGACCGCAATATATAACTAAGATGGATACTCACTTGGAATCCAGTTGGGCCAATAGCTCCAGTTTCTCCTCGTTCCCCGGTTTGTCCCTAAAATGGATGCAAATTAAAGACATGAATATCAAAATCTGTGCATTTTATTTCCAATGTTAAGAATCAATATGAAATTGCTAACTTTATCCAGCCGTTTTCAATGCATATTTAAAACTTACATTTCATTTCCAATTTAAGAATCAATATAAATCTGTTAACTTTATTCAATCCTTTTCAATGAATATTTAAAACTTATGTTTACTGAATCCATAACGACAAATGAAAACTTACAGGGGCGCCGTTAGCTCCAGGTGGGCCAGGTTCTCCAGCAGGACCTCGTTCTCCTCGGGTACCCTGTGGGCCAGGTCGTCCTTGATCTCCAGCTCGGCCTTCAGCTCCCTATTAATAAAACACTCATTTAACTCAAGCTGTCTATACGTTATATATAGATACACTGTAGTATAATGTTTCGTGCTGTTATATAATACTAACTTGTACCATCAGTGTCAAAACATTCCCTGCTCATGGATAAGTTTTGGAGGAAAAGTGATTTTCAATCTTTGTTTTATAAGTAATCAACAACAAGTGGTGGGTGTGCATGTTACAAGATATATAATACTTACAGTAAGTGGTGTACATGTTATAAGAGATATAATATAGCAAATAGTACCACGCATTCTAAGTAAGCTACATGGCTATAGTGAACACAATTTGAGAGCAATTACAGACTTTGCTGACATTAAATTCGTGAAATTTCACAAAGCTATCTTCAACAGGTAGGCTCAGGAAACAAAACACACCCAATATGCTTAACATTTAATTGACTTACAGTCTCGCCCTTGTTACCAGCAGGTCCTTGGAGACCAGGTGGTCCAGCATTTCCTTGGGGACCTTGTTCTCCGGGGGCACCATCAAGACCATTGCTACCCTAATAGTAAAAAATTTGTGTAGACAGTAATGTTGATAAGATAAATAAAGTTTCAAAGACAGTTAATATATAATTTTGTATGAGAAATGGATACTTTAACAACATATAAAACATCTGAATAAACATGAAGTAATTGTAATTATGTAAAACATATGATTAGAATCAAATATTAAGAGGTATAATAATTATTGGGATAATCTGAAATATAGTACTTACAGCTGGACCACGGTCGCCTGTAGCTCCATCCAAACCGGGGAATCCAGGGCTTCCCTGAATTATAATAACATCATAATACATGTAGACAATTTTTAATGACGCATAATTTATTCTCGTTGAAAATCATTAATAATGAATAATTTAATAATTAAAGTGTTAAAAAAAGTAAAAACGTGTATGCAATTCAAGATACAAAAACAACGAAATGGCTTATTAATAATGTCGCTTGAAGCTGGTAGAATATACAAGTACAACAACTTAATAAAGAAAAGATACTTACTCGAGCACCAGGGGCACCAGCCGGTCCAGGAGCACCAGCTTGACCCTGTAATCATAGAAAAATATTATTAAAACTGGAGATCTTTTGATCTTAAGATCACATATCAGGAATAAGTCACAGGCGTTTTAATATTTAATTAAACTTCTAAAATCTAAATCAAATCTACAGTGGAAATAGCAAGACAATAAATATAATGTAATCAATATTGTTTCATCTGTTTACGATATAGTTGGTATTACATAATGTATAACACAGAAATACACACAATTAATCAACTTACAGTTAGACCAGGCTCTCCACGTTCTCCAGTTTGACCACGTTCGCCATCACTACCTCGTTGTCCAGGTGCTCCGCCAGCTCCAGGTAATCCTGGGGCACCAGGGGAACCCTGTAACGGCAAAATATCAAATTATGTATAGTCTAAATTACGTTGAATTATGGTTGCTTACCTAAATCTTGCCACGGGGTCCATGTGATATTGGTATCGTCTTATTGCAAGCCTTTAAAGCATACCATTTTCATTTTCGAATCTGGGGTTGTTTTCTTTCTTCTGTGCTTGATCAGGCATTATTAGATTTCATGAGTATTGTCTATTCTATAACACGATAAATATTTTTACAAATTCTAAATGAAACCTATTACCAAATGATTAAGGGTATGGTGATTACTTACTGCGTCTCCTTGGGATCCTGGTGGACCAGGTGGGCCAACAGCTCCAGAAGCTCCCTAAAATAAAAAGTACAGATATTGACACATTTTTGGTGAATGAAAATAAGAATATTTCTTTTGCAGTATGATCTTAACATTGGTGTTTATCTATTTTATGGCCAAAATCAATGTAAAGGGTACAAAGACATTTTAAAGGAACTTACTCGTTTGCCTTCTAAACCAGGTAAACCGGGAAGACCTCGTTCACCAGATGTTCCAGGGGAACCTCTTGGACCGGGGTCACCAGAGCTACCTGGAGATCCATCACGTCCCTGTAAAATAGAGATTGCAATACAGATGATATAGATTAGAAGGTATTCAACACGTTGACATATCTTAAAATACACGTAATAATGTTTACTTTTATTACCCGTTCTTTATCTTTTACAAAGATTACAGAAATTTATAAAACAACGCAAATTTACTTACAGCATCTCCTTTGGGGCCCATACCTCCAGGGGCACCACTTGAACCAGGTGGGCCTTGTGGACCAGGGAATCCAGGAGCACCGTTGGATCCAACAGTACCCTAAATAAACAATAAAATGTATAGATAAGTAGTTCCGAGTACAGTTTGGACTAACACAACTAAAATGAATAAAAATATAAAAGCGCTAATTTATGAAATAATGGGGCATCCTTTACAGACAGGGTGATGTGGAATCATTTATGGAGTATACAAGTTCGTAATAACATACTTTTATATCCACTTATGATACTTACTCGTTCTCCTTTATCACCGGGGCTTCCATCTTCTCCACGTTGACCGGGTTGACCGGGGGAGCCAGGGGTACCAGAAGCACCATCATTTCCGGGGGGACCAGAAGCACCTTGTGGACCACGTTCGCCTCCAACACCACGATCTCCCTAAAATAAAAGGTGATATTATTGTTATGGTTAAACATGCTAAAGGTCCGTTTGATAACATCTCAAGATATTCATAATTCTATTGTCTGTTCTATCAAATATTTAATAATTGGTTCGGCTGATAATTGATCAAATCCAAAACTTACCTTTGCTCCAGCACTACCGGGGAAACCTGCAGCACCGGGTGGACCAATAGGTCCTGGAGGTCCACTGTTACCAGCTTGTCCATCAGATCCTCTTAAACCCTGTCAAAAAGAGGTGCGCAATTACGCATTGTTGTAAATGTATTTTAGGTGATTACCTTGTATATTTAATAATAAACTTAATACATGTATTCATGTTTATGGTCCAATTGCTATACTTACTGGAGCTCCAGTGTTTCCATCTCGTCCTCGCTCTCCTGGAATACCTCGTGGTCCAACAGATCCAGGTCCACCAGCAGGTCCGGGTGGTCCACTTGCACCCTGTAACACAAGTAATAGTCAATTGAATGCGTGTAACATTCAGATTACTCTCGAAATTGAAACAACGAATTAATTTGATTGTCAGGCAACGAAACGGGCGTCCCCTGACAATGAAACAAAAGCTCACAAATTTATAGTCGAACGAGCAGTGCACGCAGGTTGTTGCTATTTTGTAGGTGATGGGGTATTTACAACTCATAAAGTAATTTTCAGAATACTTAACATTTGATCGACTTCTAGTTCTTCGTTGTGCTACTTAACATGGCCCGACAATGTTCAACTTTAGCATCCGGGCCATGCACACGATTAAGAGATACACCTTCAATAATGATAATCGGAAATCGCTTTTCGTCTCCTAACCATAAACATCGCACCATAAACGGGCTGCTGATAGTGGCGACGACGATTATTAATAAAATATACATAATATTTAGCATCAAACCTTACCCGGTCTCCTTCTTTACCGGTTTCACCAACTTTACCAGGTTGTCCAGGGAATCCTCTGTGTCCTTTAGGTCCAGGTAAACCGGGAATACCAGGTCGTCCAACGGGTCCCTAAGATAGTGAAAATATGTTAATTATATTTATCTAAATTCGATTTAAATTTTAAATACGGTGTGGATATTTAGAGTTAACAACCCATTTCAACAATACTTCAGTTTTATATTTTATGGCAGCAATACAAGTTTCATCTGAGAAAAACTGATAACAACACTAAGTGTGTTGTCAATGGAATATTGTTTTACAAGCTGTACTTACAGTAGAACCGATAGATCCAGGGGGTCCCATATCACCGGGTAAACCTTCATCTCCCTGCATAGAAATAGAATAATAAATAGTTTTAATTGCGTTTGATTATACGGAATATTAATTTTAATTCAATTCTTTGCAACGTTCCTGTAGATTTCAAAGACAGTTTGTTTAGATAATCGGCCCCATTTTCACTTATAAATCCACAAATGTGATTGCTGGAAATTAAGTTGGCGAACTAAAATTAACAATTAATCTCAGTAACCAATGATGACTGCACTACCGGGTCAAATTTCATATAAATATTATGTATAATCATTCATTACTTACATCAAGTCCGGGTGCACCAGGGGGTCCAGGGAAACCTCGTTGTCCGGGAGAACCCTGAAGTATAATAATATCATTATATAATATATCTGTGTATACAAAAAGAGAAAATAACTTCATAATAACCATTTTTTTTTACAAGAAATCTAATGGTACTATCTCTTTTGTATTTGGGTTAGAAAAAAGATCAGACTTATATTTCACCCGTGCAACGCTGGCTAACACAGCTATAGTAACCCAAACCCGGCATAAAGCTTCTTATTAAGAGATTTAAATTGTTGAAATAATTATCTTATGATCGTTTATAGTTTATAAAATAAAACCTTTATTAATTAAATTTAACAACGAATAAAATAAGTTTTAAAAAAAATGGCACATTAACACTTACGGGTTGTCCGGGATCACCGTTTTCTCCTCGTGGGCCTTGGAAACCTTGAGCACCCTACAATAGATATCACCACAGTCAATTAATGAAAAATAATATTATCGTAATATGCTGTGAATAACTGAATAATGGCTTATACAAAAATTCAGTTGCTTTACAAAGACATAAGTTTTCTGTAAAAAATATTTTTGCTATGAAAACTCATGTAGATACTGTCCCAAACCAACACAATTACATTCGGACATAACGTGGCATCTGTATTGTTGTGTTCGCAGTTTATCTAAACACTGCATAGTTGGTCCTGATTAGCCTCTTTCTTCATTAAAAAATAACATAAGTCATTATACAAATAATAATGCATATGCATATCAGAAATTCACTTTAATTTGTATACTTACTGGTTGTCCTGGGGGTCCGGGGGGTCCGCGTGGTCCGGGTTGACCCTGAAATAAAGACAGAGAGTCAGAAAACGAAACATAGTACAGTACTACAGAAGCTGAATCGTCAAGACAGTCCAACAGATTTGTCGTATTTGTATTCGTCTATAGCTACTGATAGCGTTTACAGAAAACACTCTCAAATTTGTATCGTTATTGTCCTATGATGCCTTTGGCTCATTTCATGGAAAATGCAGCAATTCGTGGAAAATACAGTAAATCGAGGAAAATACAACAATTCTAGTTGGGTGATGAGAATAAGATAACATTGCAACTAGATATCAAAATGTATCGATTAATTGGGTTTTTTTTTTAAAAAAAAACAGATAGATAGTCAGAAAAGTTGTATATCTACTTACAGCTTGATAATAACCAGTCATGGCGGGTCCAGCTTTATTAGCAGCTTGTTGATTCCTATATCCAGTATCCGCTACAACACCCTGCATAGAAACAGACATCATCATTAACATTCACTGCTCAAAGCACTCGTGATAGATCAGGTGATATATGGATGGGAATAAAAAGAATCTGTCAAACATGATTAGATATGTATTTAAAGATGAATTAAACAGTTAGTCAAAAATGTTCAAATTGACGTGATGTGACTAAAGCCTTATAAGATATATTAATATGTTAACTGTCAATGTACAGGTCGTCTTACAAATGTGTTACTGGTTTTCATTAAGTTTAACTAACGCCCTATATATCTTACCCAATGTACATGTAGGTCAGTGCTTAGACTTTCGACATTTATTTTCTTAGTGATTGGGATAATGCCACTTTAAGACAATTACATTATATTTTAAGTTTTTTTTGTGGGAGCGGTGAGACGAAATAATATCTTTAGAAATCAGTAACTTTCAATGATATATCCATGATTTATTATAATATAGATTTTAGTAAGAAACTTACACTATCGCCTACAGCTCTTCCAACCTATATAATAGCAAAACGAGAAAAAAATATCAAAATCATGAAGGCCTTTATTTTTTTCATACACATAACAGTTAACTATTTCTGAAATTGGTTGCCAAATATTAATCATGTTGTCCACATGTTCAATGTCCTTATGTGTTCCAGATGTCATTTCCTGTTCAAAGGACGCGGTGAAACGAGTGGTTACGACCAGACGGTTTGACAATATAATAATATGTTTTGCATAAATTGACATTTCTATCTAGTTTTAGACAGTATTATCAAATAGTCTATGTCTAACGTTGTAATCAGGCCAACAATTAATGATGTGGATTTACTCCTACATTTAGTTACGTTATGTGAACATATTTCTAATTGAAAAAAAAATGTGTATTTCTTGAAAATATGTTCTAGAATAAACTGAAAAGATGCTTTTCACACTCAAGAAATTGTCCTTACCTCAGCTTCTACATTATTTTCTGAAAACAAAAGAAATTTATATTAACTAACGTGGCTTATGAAACTTAACACTATGTGATCATGATCATTTCTGATACAGTTGAAACTTACTTAAGCTGGAGCAAATATTTGTGTTCTGATTTGAAATCTCTTACTTGATCAATCTATTATGTTCGTTAACAAAATCATTAAATTAGTAATATGTTTTATGTTGTAATTAAAATGATTCTACTGTAATGGTATTTCATTGAATTGTGTCCTGTGTAAAATGATTAGAAATTGGAAAATCCTCTTAAAGAATTCATCATTGGCCAAAGTGTGTGGAATAGATCTATAGTATAATCTAATTTCACGCGTACATTGCTGTGGTCATTTGGACTCGAATGGTTAGTTTATTATATTGGTGAGAATTTGTTTAGTTCTACAAAACATGCATCTTAAACTAATTTCATTCTGCAACTGATTTTGTTCTTCAATTCTTTCCGATCTGAAACTAATTCAATTCTATAACTAATTTCGTTCTAAAACTAATTAAATTGACAAAAGTTAACGATTATAGTCTGTCTCACGACACATAACTCTGTAGCTAGTTCTTCTTGTTCAAGATTTATTCATGTGTGTTGGTTTATAAGAAACCGCACAAACAATCATAATACTGGTATATTTGTGTCGATGGGTCGTTACAAGCATCCACTGGCAACAGAAAACAGACATAGCCATCCATACATGTACAACTATTCTAAGACTATAAGCAATGAAGCTTTGTTCTAAGCCTAATGTAAGAAACATTCGTGAAATTTGTAAGACATCATATGTGTGTTGTTAATCATATATCTGTATTATTAGTCAATACAGCGAATAAAGAAGCACATCTAAATGATATGCCTATTGCTATAACTTCTAATCTGCGTTCTACGGAAGACTCATTCCGACAAACTTACGTGGGCAAACAGCACAGCACTCTCCAGGGACCTTTACAGGCACAGCGCCGCCTGGGCAAGTGAGATCTTGGCAGTCTATGTAATCACATTGCCTTTCGCCTTTAACGCATGTACACTGGTAACAGGGGTCCTCCTCCGGATAGGGCAAAAATATGTCCCCATCATTAGCACCATCACATGTGATCTCATCTAGAAGGTTAGAATGTTGGTAGTTAAAGTTAGTATTAATATAAATCAAGGATAAAACTATAGCAAGTTAAAGTTAATAAATAGAATAAAAGGAAGATTCAAGATGGCCAATTATTATCTTATTGATTATTACTGAAAGTTGTTTTTATTTTTATAAAAAACATTAAAAGTAAATTTAGTTTGTTTTGTTATTTTTAATGCATGCTGTCATTTTGGCATTTCCAAATGTTCATTAAGAGAGCAGAAAAGTAGGACGTTAAACCCCATTTATTTATTCATTCTAGCATGTCTATCAGTACATTAAATTAATGGCTTCGGCTTATCACATTCTATATTAATCAGTGAATTAATTAATTGATTATTTTATCATATTATTTTCATTAAATTAAATTAACGGTTATATTAATGTATCGTATTTTTGTAACTTGACATTGTAAAAAACAGAGTATTCGAAGTGTTCATGACATGGAGGAAAATTAATACGACACAGATAATGCCAATTGTGGTAAGGATTGAAGTTGTTGTCTACCCAGTATCAGACATCATCCCTTTCACATGTATCATCTGGCGAATTACAATCTAGCAAATGATAACAGGTGTTTCCAAAAAAGAAAGATTACCCCGTGCCGACACGACGCCTCTATTAAATACTGCAAAGGGAATTTGATGAAAAATTAAAGACATTTTTTAATTTAATCATCAATGAGCGTTGAGCAGCTGATCAAATTCAAATCCAGTAAATATCGTAGGTGGCGATGAAAGCGAGAGTTGATTATGGTCTGGATAAGTTAATCAATTTCTAATTAATAATTAGTCCAGACATGTAATAGGTAGATTATGTTCTTGCATAATGTATGTTTAATTTGTTGTTAAAACATTCAATACATTTTAGCGAAGTAACGTTTTATAGCTGGGGATTATTGTTCAAAGTAATGGCCTTAAGTTATGAATCTTTGTTGACAACATACTGCTTTAAGAGTTGATAGACGCTAAACTAAATAATGTAAGTGCAAATTTAAATAAGCATCCTTATAAATGTACTAGAGTTAGTTACAGAGAACTTAGTATATCATTTATTTCTAACATATGTAATAAAGTACACGATCAAGTTAGTGTAACCTTTTTTAATCAACTGCTTTTTTGGATTTGAAATTTGAAATCAAATTCCATGGCTGATATCAAAGGAAGTGCAAGGTCATAATAATAATGGGTATGGGCGACTTTAATTTTATTTCCATCAGTGGTCGTGGCTTCGAACTAAATTGCTGACGTTAGCTTTGTGAAACTATTTTAACGCAAAATTCAATGTCAAATTAATTGTATTCACAGCCTCAACTGTTTTGTGTATATACATGAACTTCTTTTTTTCGCAAAAGGAGGAGCAACAACGAGGCGTGGAAGGAGGAGGGACTTAGCTGTCATTTAGAATGATGTCAACAAGGATAATGTATAGCTAAGTTCTACACACAGGTCTATTTATTAAACTATATAGATCTCCTTACTAATACGGTTCTAACGCGGTAATTAACTATTCATAAATAGGTTATGCACGCTAATCATTAACTTTGACTTTTATTGAATAAGCAATATAACAAGATCTTCATAAAAAATTTAAATAAAGGGTTTAATAAAAAAAAAGTGGGGGGATCCCAATTTCAGCAAAATTTAAATTTCAAAAGAAATTAAACTTAAAATCTATCAGACTAGAAACGTACAAGAGAACTATTGAAATAATATTGAACCATATTGTTAGTTCCGATCGATCTAGCTTATGGCAAGCGGACGTTTAACCCCAGTTCTGGTATTTGCTAGTCAAGATTTTGCAAGAAATATAGTTCAAAGATTGTTGAAGAGACCCAAGATATAAAATTGAATGTTAAGTTCCAGTTTATTTCTCACAAGAAACAGATACGTCACAAAACTGTTGCCACGTATTGCAACGTGCCTTGTGTGTATGTGTGTGTGCTATTTCATTTAACCCCATGACTCTTGACCTCAGACCTATGACCAGGTCACGTGACTACTACCAGGACTATTTCTGCAGACTTGGTAAAATTAACTCTGGACAATTTTGTTAGTAAACACGCAAACTTACACCCAATCATATTATAATATTTGACATTCACGTCAACAATTCGTGACAAAACCTTTTGGGAAATTTTCAGATTTGAATCCGGTCTACAGAAAATGTAAAATAAGAAATTACAATCTTAGCTGGATAGAATGTTAATTTATTCGACAGAAACACTTTGATTATGCCAAAGAAACTGTTGGGGATATTTACACCCAAGCCCACATTTTAGAGAAAGTCATTATTAGAGAAAGGGTATTGTAGAATTTAAAGTAGACAAAATTGAATAATAAGTTGACGTTTTGGATATTTTAATTTTAAAATGGGTATTTGACCTAGCTTGTTATTTTGTGTGATAGACATGCCATATTAATATGACCGCTATTCTACTACAATGGTATATTTATAAGTGTGCTATACATTAGGAAACTGACGTCTTAAACTGCTATAAAACATGCAACATGCAATGTCAAATGTTAAACTCCTATTATCGTTATTATAAATTAATCATGTTATAATTATTATATTTAAATATTAATTAATATGCATTCACTTACCTTGAGCAGTTGCTAGGGCAACTAATGCCAAACATCCTAAAAGCACCTCTCTCAACATCTCTTCAACTTTTTAGTTTGACCAACGGTCAAGAAAACATCCGAGTTAATAAAAATAAAATAAATGTTTTCTCTAATTACTTTTGGAAGCCTGTTTCTAGGCCCCACTTACTAGGAAGAGCCGTGCTACCGCTTTATTTTAAGCGTAACAACGGATTCCTAGGGTATACGTGTTATTGTCTGACAATCTATAATGCCAACACGAGTCTAATATCGCCAACACATTTTATATCCCTTGCATAAAAAATGGACCAATCGTAGCTGGCATAAGACGGCAGCAGAGTCTTGGAGACGAGGTCTACCAACTCTCTCGATGCACGATACGAGCCATGAAATACAATACCCCTCTACGTTGAAGCTAGAAAATTTTTAGCAAAATCAACTTTATTTTTGCTAATATCTAACAAACTGTTCAAGCTTTAAATTAATATCTTGCATTCATAGAAAATAATTAGTTCAAAATTGATAACTTATGCCCTTGATTATATATTTTTGGTGTAAGGTGTTGGTGATCATTTGTTTATTTTTCTCATTTGTTTTCATTCTTTTTTTAAAACGTTTTTTAATTGATATGAATATAAGTATTTTGATACTGGTGTTATGTTTCATTAGCTTGAAAATCAAATTTCTTCCCAAATTTGATTGCAAATCGTCAAATATTTATTAGGCTAGAATTGTAGTTTAAAAATGATCATTAGCTTTCAATATCAATTTGATTATGAAATAAATCTTTCAAAATTTTCCCATGGATTCTTTTCATCATTTTGTACATTATTATTCAAAAATTCTATGAGAAAATTTAGCGTCTAATTTCCACAAAAAAATTATAAAAATTTCAACGCTCGTGGTTAAAAGAGCATGATAAAAATCTACAAATCTTGGTTTCTCATTTTCTTTAGATGAAAAACAATTGATTCATAGTTTATTATTTACTTTTTGAATTGATTTAAAAAACATATGGTTATTTACTGTCACACATGTAACGCGATTCAGACATGGCCGTTTTAGAAATCTTTCATTTATCGGGTAGTTTTGCCGAGTAATGGTCTAACTGCAGGAATATGGGTCAAGTCTGTTAAGCATCTTGTTAAATTTACGGGTTGACCTCACAGGTTATGGCTTCTTACAAAACCACCCTCGTATTCTAAAAATGGGTAATTATTCTTATCTAATGTCAAATATGTCCACAAATGTACTTACTTGGCTTATATTTACGCGTAAAAAATGTTTTTCAAATCTAACAGGGTCGTCTTGCAGTTACGTTTGAGTAGTGACGACAAAATAATAATCAGAACCTGAAATGTCTATGGCATTGTTGGAACACGCTGACAGGAATAAAAATGCTGTTTCAAATGCTGAATAAACAGAAAATACCACATGTCTACATTGTTGCAATTGTGACTTGTTACTTTCTAAAGAAAATATTATGGCTAGAATCAGATGCAACAGGTGTCGCTTTATTCCTTTCATTTGATTATTCTTTCATTCAGAAAATTCCAGCAAAAATGTCAAATAGAAATACAGATATCAAGCTGATGAAAACAAGTACAATTAACGTTTTGGACATTACAACTGTTTACTTATAAATTTCATATAAAGAAATGGAAACGTTCCATGATTTAAAAAAATATTATTAACTGATCTCTACATGTATTTAATTTTGTATATGTAATACAGACGTTTACTGTTGACAAGAAACATGTTTCAGGTCAAACAACATTCGGCAAATCAAGCGTGTCCTTTACATCGCATCGTACTTTTTTTTATCTTATACAGCTGTTAACAATCAAAGAAACCCAGTGTTTTACGGGTTCTCAGGCATACTCTTTCTTCTAAAACATATATATGACCACGAAAGATAAGACATCAAGAGCTGAAAAATGATGAATGTTCATATTCCTATAGGTTCCACTACATGCTGTTCTGTTAATTTTGTTTTTCCCGAATAAGGGGATGGGGGGTGAATGGCAATGTTACCGCGTCCGCGTTGTCTCATAAGGTCTGTCTTTGATTCATCTGATGTGGATTAGATTCCCCCATTGTGTTTGTAGATCGCTTGCTCAATCTGGTGGGTTTTCTCGGGGTCCTCCGGTTTCCTCCAACGAATTATTGAAATCAAATTTAACCATGTGTTATTCCTGAAATGTTGGTGGGGTGGATGGCTGAATGGTTAGCACGTGCGCACTGTGTCATGTAGCCTATCATTGAGTCAACTGCCGTGGTTTCGAATCCCCGGTTGTACGTGACAAGGAATAGAGTCGCCTGTCCAGTCGCGTGGATTTTCTCCGGGTCCTCCGGTTTCCTCCTACTGCTAAAGAGCCCTACGCGCAAGCGAATTATTAAAATAAATTAAATTAAACCATATGTTAGTCCAGAAATGACCTAGTTTGTGTCGAGTGATCTTTAAACCCCATTTCTCTCTTTTTCCTCCACCAACTTTATGAAAATAGCCCACAGGTAAATGAAGCGGTTGGGATTGGGGATGAGAAACTATGAATGATAAAATACAGATCAGTGAGTAAGGCGCTAAAATTTGTCACAAATGAAAGGCCGAAGAAGGGCATAACGGGGATGGTGGCACCAAAGAATGTCTGTTTAGTTAGATGGCGTTTTTTAAAAAAAAATATTTTTACTTACCCGCTATGTCTTAATTAATAATGATTTGCATTAAACTACAGAAAAACTCTAAGCACTTGATTGAGGGTTGTTAATGGTTTATTATTGTTTATCTTTTGAAATACAAATTATGGGGGGGGGGACAAAATCTGTTAAGTGTATTTGGCTTCTGTGGGTCTTAATCGGGCTCAGTTCAGTTAGACAAACAGAGAGGCTGGCGTGGTGATATGGAATTGCATACCCCTGCATCGATAATCGACATTGGGATGGGAGACAAAAACAAGAGTGGGACGAAACGTCGTTGTTCTAACAAAATCTGCACCTCGCCGCCCACACTTAGCCATTTAAATAAAAATACTTTTGTGTGGGCTTTAGTAGTGTTTCTGTGGAGAATAATAACCCAGCAGTGATAGGGACAAAGTCTGATCAAATCCGAAATTTTTTAATCAAGAAATACATTTCTTTGTTGGTAGACTTAAATGTTCCAGGTTCGAACCTCGTTTTACCTAGTTACTAAAGGATAATATAAAAAATGGAGGCCGAGTCACGTAAACGTTGGTGCGTATGGACCCTTACTTGTTAAAATTCGACAAAGAACACACAGAAACGCTGTTGTCCGGGAAAAATTCTCTTCCCGACCATTGAGCCGCGGAGGCTAAGTGGGTAAGACGCTGACTCACTAGCCTGGAGGTCACGTGTTCGATCTCTGCATCGACCGATAAAGTCAATCGGGATTTTCCGACGTGGTTTCGCTTTGTCAGTGGTGCAGAACGGAGGGTCTGACAAGAACAGTTGTCTAGTCGTTCAGGTGGTAAGAAAAAAACGAGCTCGTGTGTACATATTGGCGTTGGAATTCGATATAAGAGCAGGTCATAATGCCGCTGTCCGGGCAAAAAGTTCCCTCAAAACACACTGTGTGGCGTATGCCCGTCTTCATTAGCGCAGTAAGGAGTAGAACAGTAGGACATTAAACCCCATTGACACACGTGACCCAAGAAACAATGACGAGACGTAAAAAAACCCTGGCATTTCTTTAACTATCAAATGCCTAAAAAATCCCCTTTGATTTTAAATAATCAGAATTAATTGTCATTCCCTTGTGACATTTGTAATTGCTGACGCAAATTCATTATCGCAATACTTGAAAACCATTCGTCGGCTTATTATGGGAGCTGATTAGTTGTGGATCTATGACCCTAATGGCGCATACGGGCGAGTGTTTCGCTTGTTGCAGCAACAAGCATTTTTATGCAAGCTATACTGTCGAGATCACGGTTATATGCCTGCGCGCATATAAAATGTGTTCGTTCGTCGTGGAACTTAATTTTATAAAAAAAACTTGTCAAAAATATAACTTTTTAAAGGATCTTTGCTTGCTGCCGCGACAAAAATTAATGTCCACTACGTTGCAGAGCAGTTAAAACTTACTCACAGCCTAAGAAAATGGCCCGTGTTCTGACTTCATCACGTCGGACGTTATCATGCAGTTGATGTGATGTGCCACAAATAAGAATATCTTTGGAAACCAATTTTTTCTCTAGTTGGAGTGTTCGATACAAAATAAGTCACGTTTTTAAATTGTAACTCAAGTATAGGGGACTAAAAGCATGGCCTTTGGTGATCTTTCTGGATCAAGTTCTCAATTAATGTTTACATGCATAATTCTTTGAGTAGATGAGCTGAATTTAAGAATACAATGAGTAGTATGGAAAATCATCTTATCTCCCACGATTCCCAAAACCGCGAGGCGATGGGTTAAAACAATTCGGATTACTTAATAAATGGCTCTTTTTAGCTTCTTGACCACAAAGAAAATGTTTCAGATGTAGCATCACAATTCCTCCCGTTGTGTTTAGTTTAGGTGGGCATTTCGGGTGGTTAATCTTCGATTTTAATCTTCTCCGGGGTCCATTATTAGTATCTTGTTCGGGTCGTATTCAGGCCCGATAAAGTTTACCAAGGGTGACTAACGGTACATAATCGATGAAAGGTGGGGTGTATTTTTCTTGAAAAGAATCCTATAAGAGAATATGAACCCTTAGTTTTCACCTACATAAACATGTATTATTCATACAAACTGAAATATAAGAGAGAATTGTGATTTTTGTTGTTTTATTATCTCGGTAGGCTTTCACTTGGTATTTTGTAGCATAAAACAACTGTCCATTGGGTAGAACTATATCACTTTATTTAGCAATAGTGGGGTAACGTACATGATAATGCTCATTTACAAAATCTGATACTACCTTAAATAGATTTAAATTTTACCAGGAATTTGACCATGCTCACCAAATCAGAACTGTTCGATTCTTTTATGGTTTACAATCGGAATTACTTTTGCTTTAAAACCTCGAAAATCTTTCAAAATACATGGACAATGGAGAATGGGTTGCTTTATTGTAAATATTTATAAAGAATTTCTGAAAAGACCTTAGGTTCTAACATTATAGATTACTTGTGTTTGTAAAGATCTAAACTGACCGACATTTTGGTCAGCCAAGTTTGACCATTAACTTTCCCTCTTGACCCTGAATACACTGTAAAGATAAGTCTGGCATCTAGGGTCATTCCAGATATACAAGCGGGGGAACTGTGTTTATAGGGCAGATTTTAATATCATCAATCCAGACCTTCGTTACCAGATTCAATGTGGTTTATTCTTCGGGTTTTAAGAAGCTGTAAATCACCTTAATTGGATAGGTTAATGAACTTTATAGGACTTCGTTTGTAATATTCGTTTAAATGGGCTTCGTGTATATAGGCTATTGATTGAGTTATTTATAATCGAAAATCAACTTGATCTGAAAATGGATAATCAGACTCTCCATAGAAAAACGCAACCAGGATTAAGAACTTCTAAAGCAGTTGACAAAAGAATTCTGTTGGGAGATTTATGAAATAAAACAATCCTCAACCCGAAGACAATAATACAGTAGAATCTGGAAATGGCCAAAGTCATGTTAATGGTAGTATTTACCCTACAGTAGGCTTAAAATCTGACGCCATCTTTCACATTTTTGTATTGAGTTGACTTCACCTGGCAAACGAACTTATGCATGCGGCCTAGACACGAATACGTTTAACCAATCACAACGGTTAAACGAATTGATTAATTGAATTCTGTTACTTTGATTTAGATTTTTTGTTCTTTTTTGTCCTCGTTTTATTTTCCGCGGTCCAAAATTATACCATGTGGTTGAAGATATCAGTGTCGTATAATATACAAAAACAATAAAACATTATTATAACAGCATTGCGTTTTAGAATACTTTGGTACTATGGAAACTTAGAAGGGCTATTTGATATTTTCTTAATATAATGATAATCAAAACAAATGAAAAACTAGGGCAGTTTAGGACAATGGCTTTATAGAGAAAGGGTCAGTAACCTAGCAACCTATAATTATTTATAATCGTGCGGTCATTATTAGTATCTATTTTTGGTTGAAGTATTTCTATATCCATCGTAAGCATATCTACTATAATTATATTTATTATTAGTGAGAACTGTTAAATGAAATCCCTGATTTTTAGCCAAAACAACAAACGATACCGTGTCTTAATTCTTCTACAATGAACAATGCTTTTAAAAAAACACTAATATGGTACAATTCGCATGCGTGTGTCTGCAGTGGTGGGAGCACTGTGGGTGGAGCGATTTAAACAACGCTACTTGACTCAATGACACACCCGATCCCCCCCCCCCATCTCCATCACAATGATCAAAAGTCTCTTGAACGCTTTACGTAAGTTATTTTGGAGAGAGAGAGAGAGAGAGAGAGAGAGAGAGAGAGAAATGGGATTTAACGTCCACTCAACACAAACTAGGTCATTTCGGGACTAACATAAATATGTTTTTTTAAAAATTTTATTTCAATAATTTGCTTGCGCGTAGGGGGTCTTTGGCAGTGGGAGGAAACCGGAGTGCCCGGAGGAAACCCACGAGGTTGAGAAGGCGCCCCTATCTCCATGCCACATACGCTCACACCAGGGCTCGAAACCACAGCCGCAAGCCAGAGGTGACCGACCAGCTAGAGGTCGAAGCGCGGCACTCTAGACTACTAGGCCAGCCCAACCCCCAAAAGTTATTTTGAGAGACCGGAGATGGGGCGCTTAACTCTGCCAGCTATCTTCTAGATGTATAACCAATTTATAGAAGGGTGTTCGGATTTTTGTCCCATACCAATAATATAGAAGACTTGTCGTTTCTGACATCTGACCAATTCTCAAAGTGTATTATAGTCGTTTGGATAAAATGAAAATTCGAGGTCCATACTTACTTATACATTTGTACAGACTTAAAGAACACTTAAAAATTGAAATTAAAAAATAATGAGATTGTGACGATAAAAATCTGCTCCACTGCACTAGAAACAAATTATCTTCTCAAGCAAGCGTTGAACCCCATTCTTGTTTATTTGTGTCTACACCATATGGTACATCATATCATAATACTGTTCATAGGCTGTATATATTCTAACTAATTACTGATATAGACCGTTAAAATACATGTTCCTGCAGGTGGTACTTCTTTAAAGAATCTGTTTCAACCTCAAAGCTAAAGTTTATGACCTTGTCAATTAGTGACAGGTGCGGATCCAGGAATTTTTGCAGGAGGGGGTTTGCCAGGTTTCTGTTACGGAAATCTGCCATCACCGTCTCTAAATTACATAGGCATACATACAAATTGAGCTTTTTTAACAGAGAAATCATTTTTATGCTGATGTAGGATCACTTTGTGATGCAATTTCATTGATGCAAGGCATTATTTTTTTTTATGTAGCTGAGCAGGGGGGGACCCCCAAACCCCCCCTCTGGATCCGCGCCTGAGTGATTAGTGGGAGTTAAAAGTTTATATTGTTGTTTATTCGCAAAAATACACAGTAGACTTACCTGTAAAAATATCATTACATGTCTTCATAATGATTTTTTATTAATGGGGAGAACCAGCAGTTTGGCCATTACAATCCGACAATCGGTTCTGCGTAAATATTTGAATTATACCTTTACAAATCGGTGTGGGTTTAATGCAATTATGGGGATTTACTGATTGTAATGTCGGTGTATAGTCCTTCGGGTGAACGACAAAATTATCTAACATTTTGTTTCCTTCTAGCATACTAATTAAACATAGTAAATTAGGAACTATTTTGCCAGATCGTTTGACAAATTCGGTTTATAAGTTTGTCTTTGATGGCAATAGTTCTTTCTCTATGATATTTAGCTGAATTAAGGCAATGACAGGCGTATATAACCTGACGTTGCCTATTCTTATCGTTTACACATTTCACAGTGAAGAAATGTAATCTTGTGGAATTTATATTTATTTTGTATTTTATTGGCCTCCCCTGTAGGACTTTAATCAACATGTCTGTCACGATTCGAGATTTTACCGATACGGTTGAAAGACGACTCCAGATTTGAAATACCAAAAGCTTAGCGAAAAAGAAAGACGATATGTTCTTTGAAATCTGCTTAGCAGGCGTTTTGTCCAAAATTTGGTTGGAAATTGTGTCGTCTTATTTACAGTTATTGTCTTTTAATCGGGAGATAAATGATTGTTAATATTAGTCCAAATGCGAAAAGCCCAAATGGTGCAAGAAGAATCCAAATAATATTGGTTTATGCTGTGTCTATTTTTTGTACATTCAATTTTTGTGTTCAGCTGCAAGATATATAGCAAATTTACGTAAGCTTGTTTTTGTATCATATAATTAAATGTTAGGCTATGAAAATTTGTTATTTTATGAATATGAATAAATATACTTTAAACCAATAAATGTAAAGAACAGATTTTAAAGCAAAATACATGTTGGAGAAAAAAAAAGATCTTCTGAAGCCTTTCATAACGCCTCTTACTAGTCTTACGTGTTTATACGATTAAGCATGGCGTAAACTTTTGTGTTCATAAAATTTGATACTTTTGATATTCATTGCATTCATACTTTGCATACAAAAATATAAATGTCTGATTCTTTTTTTATATCGCCAGCGAGCCGAGTTGTATATTTCAAATGCCGAACTTTTGACACCTGTAGCGGCGTCGGGGCAGGTTTTAACATTATGACTCGAAGAGTTACCTCCCATTATTTCAATAAATTTGATATCTTATTAATTTATCAATTTATAGCATAATTATGGAATATATACATTTTTGTATGTAATGAAAGAGAAGATTATCTTAAACATTAAATTACGAACATAAAGTTGAAAAAATTTGCCTTTTTTAAAAAAAAATATTGTCTGTCAATTGTTTATAATAAAAAGAAATAAACCAATGCATGTAATTGATTTCGGTAAATTGTTTATTTAAAACATGATTTACTAAATTCGGTAATCTGTCTAAAAGCCGACTTGTTTGGTCTCAGGAATTGTCAGCGTGTTTCGTGAAAAACGTAATTTATTAAATATTTGTTACGCTGTTCGTTTTTATTTCGAGTGAATTTACTCATTTCCCTGCTCATTTCATCATGGATATATTCCTATACTAGCCAGTATAAATTGGCTACTGTTTTAAAATTCACGTTGTCTTTTGTATGACAGCTGTTCAAGATACGACCGGTTAGCCCAACGTTTCCGATTTTTGAAGAAGAAGACTTAACTCAGAACACATCCTTGTTTTACACCCATATTTGAAAATTGTCGAATTAGAAAGCCCATCGGTGATTTTTGAGCACGTGGAAAAAAAGATAAAAGCAATGTAAATGTTAAAAATTGTCAACATTTTTGCATGTTTTCATATTTCAGTAAACTGTTCCATAAAAGACAGGTACATACATATTATATATACAGTATATATATTTAAAAAAAATATTTTAAAACTTTTTTTTATTCGTGGTAAGCTTACTTAAATTTGCCATTTGGCATCACGGTAAATTAAGGAAAACTGCACACTATTCTGTTGGAAACTACAAATCATTTTTACAAAATCCACACAAGTGTACCACAGAATTCTATAGTAAACTATACAATAATATGAATAATATTATGAAATCTGTTGTACAGAACATTGCTACTACATTATAAAGTAAGAAACTATACTACTACATTATTATGTAAGAAACTATTGTATTTGTTAAAATGGTTAAAGTATACATATAAATTCTACAGAAACCTTTAGAATGCTAGAATGCTCGTAATATGTTTCTCCACAAAATCTAAAGAATAAGATATTTTTTCTATGCTGCTTTATAGAGCGTCATCTAGAAAACTACAGGATTACAAAACTGATTTGAGACTTCAAGTTACTTCTATTTAAAAAAAAAAAAAAACAAAAAAACCAAAAAAAACGGATTTATAAATACAAGTTAGAACTATATAAACTATTGGTTGTTTTTTTCTTTTACGCCAAAGGCTATATAAAACTATAGGATTGCACAATAATTGACTAGGGGAAGGTCTGTTCTATAGAAAACTATAGTTTTTATCATCAATTCTATAACAGGCTTCGTTTTTCCCTAGTTTCTTCAAGGACAACCTTATACACACGGTCCATTGCTTCTAGTATTCTATAAGAATTAACACGTGATTATAACATGAAATAAAACGGGGTTTAGAGTCCTACTGTTCTGCCCCTACCGGGCAAATGAAGACGAGCATAGGCAATGCGATGTGCTATGAGGGACAGTGGCGCTGCGGTCTACTCTTATATCTAATTCCAACTGCCAAGTTATCTGTTACGTGCACGTAAATTAAATGTGCACACAGGATCTCGGTTATTCGTTCCATTCCAACAACTAGATAACTGTCCTCGTTGACTCACATTGTCCTTGTTCGGACCTCCGTTCTACACCAATGACAAGGAAAAAACTAGCAAGAAATCCCGGTAAACTTTCTCGGTCAACGCAGTGATCGAATACGCGACCTCAGAGGCGGATCAATGAATTTTTGCAGGAGGGGGTTTGTCGGGTTTCTGTTAAGAAAATTAAAATTTGACAGTTGACAATGTGCATGATTCCACCATCATCTCCAAATTACGAAGGCAAACATACACCCTGAGGTTTGTAAAGAGAGAAATCAAACACCCCGTTTGACATAAATTTTTATTATGAATTTATAGGATCACATTGTTATTAAATTTCATTGATGCAAAGCATTTATTATTGTCATAGACATAGGACCTATCACATAATTCTATATCATTATCTCGACCTTTAAATGTCCATTTCATCCCACCATCTGATGATATAAAGGATAGGCCTACATAAAAGTGTGGTTTTACAAAAGAAAATTATGCCGCTGAGATTGTGAGCCAGCGTTCGCTTTCAAGATATTATACAAATCTGTAGGCTAGTGAATTAATTTTAATCTAGAGTCATGTGAAAAAAAAAAAAAAAAAAATACTGAATGAATTTGTTTTCCTGTAGTATTCTATCGCATGCAATAGAATGATAGCCTACAGAATTATATAGGAACCTACATGATGACGGAAGTCAATTTGTTTATAAATAATAGTTCGGCTATCATTTTTTAAAAAAAAAGAAAAATTGGCAGTTGAATGCCCAACAGAAAATGAAATGAGTCCCGCACCCACGCTACTGCTAAAAGTTAGGGCACTGTGTGGACATTACGTCAATGCACCTGGTCACCTGGAGCACAATACTGGATCTTCGACGTCGTGCTAAATATTTTGATACCGACTGTTACATGTATTTGTGGGTTAGGGTAAACGTGCACCTGGTGGTTTTAAAGCCCCAATAACACACTTGTTGTAACTGAAAAATATGTCCCAATCTACATTCTGGTCAACAAATTGTATTATTTTAGAATATTCCAATTTAATGATGATATAAATTTCATCTTAACACACCTAATTTAAAAAATTGGAAAAATTCAACCAATTGATTTGAAAAGTCTAACAAGTAACGTAGCCTAAACCTTTCCAATCAGACTTGGATTTTAAAATATTTTCGAACCCTCTGGACAAATAAAATAGGTTGTAATGGATAATTTACACAACAGGTAGGACATTTAAACATCCAGTACTTAGAATAAGGGTATTATTTATTTTCTGGAGCTACCAAGCCAGCAAGAATGTTATTGTCCCTTTAAGAAGAGGTGTCGGCTGCCTACAATTTGACATAACAGGGGAGGCAACTCCATTTAAGATGTCGTAAATATTAAAACATTTTGAACAGCAAATTTAAGGAGCCTCTTTTTGTATTAGAAACTACAAGAACTTATGTTTTGATTGTGTGATATATATGAAAATGTACTTTATTTCGTATAATTATTGATTTTGAAATATTATCTATATCGTAATTCACAGACTTTCATCTGGCAAATACAGGCAACATGGCGGACGAAGAAAATTCGCCTGAACTTGGCCCTGAAAAATTTACTCCAGAACAAAATGACGTGCACCCAGACAGGGCAAAACCAACGACTAAGGTACTTAAATCAATTATCCATAATTCTCAGTATTCGGACTAAGCGATTTAACAACGTAATGGTGGAATTTCTAGTGATCAATAACCACAGTCAGCTGATTAATCATTTATGATTGATTAGATTCTTCTGCTAACAGAATTACAGACGTCGAAACTGAGACAGTTGAGTCTGTTAATATATTCTGTGTCAGATATTGTCTACCCAAGACGTCATTAGCACTTGTTCTTCTTAAAAACATGTGTGTATCATTTATTACATAAGGAGGAATACCTAAGTTAGGGCCAACATGGTTTTATTGAAATTATTGCATTCAATGTTTTCTTCAAGACACACCCCCTTCACTTAGAAGTTAAATTTCCATTATTTTGACAACATAATTTAGGCTATTCCATGCTATATATTTTAATAAAAGTTCAGTCATTTTTTATGCATGTTAATTGCTGATAAAGCCCTACAGTATTTTTTTTAAAAATATATAATGTTGCAGACAAGCCTGTTACAATGGATGGAAATTACAGTATCAGAACCAGAAAAAAGAACCAACGCTTCTATGAAAATGCAAGACACCTATATAGTTTATTTAATTGAAACAAGGTAGGTCAGTGCAATCATTTCTGGAGCTCGGAAAATTATTTGATAAATAAAATACTACTATTAATATGGGTGCTGGATGACTCGGTACCAGGTTCACTCGGGACCCGCATTTTGAGATCACTTGGAACCTACTGGTTTTATGGTAGATTAGTGTATGCATGGTGGTGTTCACACTGTAAACAATGGATGCGTCTTTAACTGGAGGTTGTTATAAACGATTGAATATACTAAGAATTCCAAAATGCGACACATTGTATTATTTATATCATTGTAAGGTGGGACTGCATGCTTTCTGCGATGGTTGGGTTATTTGAGTCTAAAAATAGAACACAGCAAGTATCAAAGTAGTCCAGGGGCTGTCCTATTGAATCAATGTCGAAAAAAATTGGAGAATAGTCCATTTTACTGGACAACTTTTCGCTGCTAAACGACAGGGTGTCAATCCGGGTGAAAGCCTGTACAATGTAAAGCCTGTACATTTCGTTTCTTCTTGCATGACCGACATTCCTGAATGTGGACGTTGACCTACAGTTAGAGTGTCATGACTGCGAAATTGTAATTTGATAGGAGGGGACGTATTTTTAACAACGTGTTGTGTGGTTCATACAGACTCTAGCGAAGTAAGCAAGGTCTTATTTTCTCACTAACATGTTCGTTTACTTTGTACATGCGTCCAGACGGATTGACACCCCATCGTTTAGCAGTGAAAAGTTGCCCAGTAAAATTGACTGGGGCGCCAATTTTCTTTCGACATTGATTGAATTGTAGAGTTTCTGAACGCTCAGGGTGAGTGTAATGAGACCAGCATTCAGAGCTGAACTAGTATCAAAGGTGCCTACGTGCAAATATTGGCGTACGCGTTTCTTTGATCTGTTAATATGCACCGTATATACTGTTATATCGCGGAGTATTAACAATACGGAATCTATTTGATGGATTTGCATTGTGAGGCGTTTTTTATCTTCATAAAATTTCAACAGACTGTGGTATACTTTAAATGTCTTATTGACTTGTGAGTAATCGGAATTAGTTTGATGATTTTGATGATTGACAATCTCAAAGCTTTGGGATTGCATGATTTTAAAATATCAGTAAACACATAACAGTCAAGGTCCAGATTTAATAGTAATACTTTGTTCATCAAAACATCGCTGAAACCATTAAAAACATTAATTAACACTTTAATTAGCACCACCCAATTTGTTTCACGGAGAATTACGAGTCAAGTAATATCTCTGTCTTTAACATGTGCCGTCACAGCATGCGGCGCCAATCATTGGCTGAATGACGCGTCCATTGTTTACAGTGTGAACACCACCATGCATACACTAATCTACCATAAAACCAGTAGGTTCCGAGTGATCTCAAAATGCGGGTCCCGAGTGAACCTGGTACCGAGTCATCTAGGATTCATTAATATTACTATAGGTTTTCTCCTTCAGGCAGTTTCTTTTGCCTGATAAAGTTGTCAGGTGCATGTGGGAAATAGCTGAGTGGTCTAAAGTATATGCTTAAGATCATGAGATAAGTTTTGTGCTTTCAATCTCAGTTTTGTACATTACCGAGAGAGAAATGGGATTTAACATCCACTCGACACAAACCAAGTCATTTCAGGACAAAGACATGGTTAAATTTTATTTCAATAATTCGCTTGCATGTAAGGAGGATTTTAGCAGTGGAAGGAAACCGAAGGACGTGGAGAAATCCCATGATGTTGGACAGGCGATCCTACTTAACATGTACAGATGGGGAATCCTTCAACATTACAAGGAGCACTATCGTCTGCATCCCACTGCAGGGCTCGAAACGGAAGCCGCTCGAAAGCGCACCTACCACGCACCTAAAGTGAAACCCAGGTACATATTTTTAGACGCACCCGAATTTTATAAACAACGCTCCTTGTACTGAAGGCTAACTCACGGTTCTCTTTTTAAAATATCCCCGGACCTTTTAAATAAAATTATTTAACAGTCTCAAGCAAGGCTCGACACTACAGTCGGCCTCAGCGGCAATGGCCTCAGAATTTTAGAAGTTGGCCGCAGATTTGTTTCCGACCATGTAAGGTCGCCGATTTGTGTTGGGTATCAATAGTTATTTTTACTATCGATAATCGGCATTGAAATGTCGATTTATAGTATTGAAACCATCTTATTTTCACGGTCGTAACCAAGAATGGGTTACGTTATACATATTTAAAAGTCAAAACTATGCCTGGGAATCGATATGAAATTTCAATATCGATTATCGACAAGAATTTGTCAGCAATTATCGATAATAATCGATTATCATTCTTCCGGAAAAACCAAACTTTACCGACCTGTTATTTGTGTTGATCGAGTTCAGTAGTGTTATTGTATTAGTCTAATACTGTGCCGATGTACGTAAAAAAATCAATTAATGTAAAATAATTAGTTGCTAAATGTAGGATTAACTTGAGTTAACTAGTAATAACAACAAAAACAGCGAAAATATTAAAATAATGTAGTTAATCTTAAAGTTTAGTTTTTTTTACAATAATATATATGTAAAATGTGCCAGTTTGTAGGCAGAGGGGGAAAATAGTTGTTGTGTTGACGTTGTGTATTCGTTCATTCGTCTGCATGCCAGACTACGGCAAGTTCAGTTATGTGAAAGTGAACGTAACTTGCCATCAGAAGGTAAATATACTGATAATCGATATTTGAATTTCAATATCGATTATCGTATTGCTAAATAACTTCTACCAATTAGTCAAAACCATACGATGTTGCAATAGATGTTTTTTGTTTGTCTAATTAATAACGTCTCATATTACGTATAAATTGAACTTAATTTTTAGATAATGTAGCCTTAGTTCTGAATGACGAAATACTGTTCATAGGCCGATGTATGTGGAGGGACCAAAATAAAATGAGCACAAGTCGATTCAAAACATTACATTGCGTACGTGAGCACGACCAATACCAACATGGCGGACAATTCGTTGTCAATTCGCGTGCAAAAATTTCAGAAAATTTAATAGCCTAAATAACTTATCACAAATTCGTAAATTGTTTATTATTATTAAAATAATGTAGCCTTGATTCCGAATGAAGAAATACAAACATTTTTGTCATCTATCAGTCAATTATAATGAGCAGACGAATTCTGAAAGGGGAAAAACTCCAGGTTATTTACACATCTGGGTATATCCAATTTGCGAATTCCATGATATGGCGATTATTGTTTCTAATGAAAGTATTGTTTAAATGAGGGCGAATTTATTTCCACATTTTTTGGGGAAAAAAAGCTACATTGAGATTGAGACTTCGAAGTAAATATAAAGTGACCGATGTAGGCTATTGTATTATTATACGAAGGATTAAGTCACTGAGAATATTGAGTCGACTCCTCTACGCACGCATGAAGAATGGATTATTTAAATATTAAATATATTGAACGAGTTGTGATAGTCAGGCTTATAACAACTGAGAAAAAAGATGTAAAGTAAACAGATTACATATTACATATTAAAAAACCTTCTAAATCAGTACAACTGAATTTGGGAACTTAATATAAGCAAAATCTGCTTTTGAAAAACACTCTCCTAGAATATCTGACGTGCAGGTTTTTAGGAGAGCGATTTTCTGAATTTGTAATTTTAGGCGTAGCTTTTAGAGCTCTATATGATTTTATTCCTTTCAACCCCTGCACTGTTCATTAAGATACTTGGGTTTTTTTTCAGAGTAACTGATGAAAATATGAAAGGATATAGTGATGGAGCCACATCTTTATGGAGGAGATACAGTGAATTTGAACTACTAAGGAATTACTTGGAGACAACTTATGCTACTATTATTATTCCACCTTTACCAGAGAAAAAAGCAACATACACCTGGCAGAATGCACCTACTGATAAATTTGATCCTGAATTTATAGAAAGACGTAGAGCAGCATTAGAAGTAATTGTTATTTTTTTGAAAATAAGGATTGATATAATGTACATGTACTTAATTCAAAGAAAATTTATATTTCATTTAATGCATACGCAAGCCCCAAAAAGTTAACCATATCAAGTATTACTTGTGTTTATCTGCATTCTGCATCTGTTTAGATTTAATTTTCTAGCTTGGCCAATTATGATTTATTGAAATAATTTTATTTCAGGTATTTTTGTTAAGAATAGCTTCACATACTATATTGTCTACCGATAAAATTTTCATGGGTTTTATGCAACAGGCAAGTAGCTTTTAAACCATTACGTGTTACACTATGGATCAAATTTTAAACAAGTCCCTTTTTAGTTTTTTAATTAAAAAGGCTGAAAGAAATATTCAGGTTGATAATTACTTGAGACCAGACAAAACTTCCTTTTCAAACATGAATTATATGCCTGTAATTAAAAACATAAGTGTGATAATATTGATAATAATAATAATAATGTGCATTTGTACCACAATATGGGGCATGATGTAATGTGATTTCTGTATGATTTTATGATTTCTAGGATAATGGTTGGAAAGATGCTGTATATAGTACTGATTTTCAGAGCAAGGTAAGTTTAACAACCCAAAATAAGCAGGTGATATGTATTAATTATTTGCCCATTTTCTTGTTCAAAAGTATTGAGTAATCAAACTGATTATGTTTTGTCTAAGTATTTAATTTTTACTGTCAAACTCAGTCAGGTTTCGATGTACATGGTAGTGAAACTATATATATACATTCAGTTACATCACTCTCCATCAGTTAGAATCAAAGTTATTTTCTTCCAAAGGATTGACCAATGGATTTGCTTAGATTGACTGGAAATATTAATCATTGAACTCAGTCAAGACATTTGCCTATTAATGAACATCTATATCTCAATTAAAAGCAGAGTTGTTCTGTTCCAAAATCTTGACCAATCAAATTGCATATAGCTATTAGCCTGAGCTGAAAATTCTCATCATCGAACTTTGTGAATGTATTGATAAAATCAATCAATACTCAGAGTTTCATCACACTCACCCAATTAGTACCAAAGTTATTGTGTTCCAAAGTCAATTGCTTATCTCTGTTTAGTCCTCTGTGCATGATCGAACTCCATCAATGCATTCACCTAATAAACATCCACACCAAGTTTGAATATTCTACCTCGATTGATTATTATACAAATAATATCAATACAAATACATAAAAAAAAATTCATTTTCAGGCTGAATCCAAATTAAAAGCGATTAGTGCTTCATTTCGTCTTAGAAAACCAGACAGACGATTTGAAGAGGTTAAGAATTATGCCAATGAACTTCAAACTAACATTTCAAACATTCTGAAATATAGAGCCGTAAGTATTTCATTTACTTTTGATATGTAATTTGGCTTTTGTCTAGCTGGCAGGTCTTTCCTATGTTGTTTGTAGTGTGGTCCTGGACTTACTAATAGATTAGTCTCAAAATGATCCACTTTACTGTTGAGTGGTTACTAAACCCCATTTCTCTCTCTTGATATCAAAGTTTTTGAATATTGTAAAATGTAGAGATGTGACAATTATTTCTAGCCTAAGGAAATTACATTCACAGTCACTTTATATAGCACAGTTGTATTTATCCTGAGGCATTCTGTGATATTTTTATTTGTTAGCACATTAATTGACCGTTGGATGATAATCTCGATTAATTAATACTGAAGGGTACATCTCCAACAGATACTATTGTCTCTGTTTACAGAATGTAGTTTTCAACTACAAGCAACTTTAAATTGTTAAGAAATATATTGAAATGTGATTCCTATTATTTTAAATGTAACTCACTCCCGTAAACAGAAATATTCATGACAATCTTAGTCTTTAATCATGTAGGTAAAGAGTTTATTTTAACCAAGGCCCATTATTATATTTTTGATCTTAATCTATTCGCTATAATGTTTGATATTATAGAGAATGGCTGATAAATTATATGCCATACATAAAGTACATGGTAATTATGCTCGTGTTTTTGGTGAATGGAGTTGTATAGAAAAAGACATGTCTGAACCATTACAGAGCGCTGGCCATTATATGGATGTGTAAGTATTTTTACAGAAAAGCTCTTTTATCATTATCAGGCTGCAGTGGTAGAATCTCCCGAGTTTGGGTCCAGGTGTTGGCCAAGGTAAACCCTTGCGCTAGTATACAGATTGGCATATACCATAGGTTCCCAACCTTTTTTGGGTGGCGACCCAATTCCTGACCCAGGATCAGATCGTGACCCCTCAAAGAACAAAGTCACATTTTACTACGAAACGTCATTATCATTCACTTTTATTAAATTGTTTACTTATTTAAATTCTGATAACAAATTATTGAGAGGAAATCGATTAGCAATGTGACAAGAGCTGTGTAGATCACATGTTCCCGAAGCAATGGCCGCAGTTTTACAACTGAAATTCCCGAATTTTTAGGTACGTTATTTCCCTTTACTGCAGAGGTCCAATCAGAGGTCGTGATACAAATACATATCCAAAATACAAACATTGCGATCTCCACCAAAAAATGAATAGTTAAGTTTACAGCCGTTAATAGGTTTTGTATTTCAGTTGAAAAACTCAGGGAAAAGCAATCAAAACTGATTTAGAGACTAGAGAAGTATATATTTACACGAAAATTGGCAATGGCAAGCATAGGCGTGCGGCCTCGATGAGAGTTAGGGGCAGAACCTGAAATGTCCGAAAAAAATTGGGTTTACAGACAGCGGCGACGGTATTCTTTGCCTTTCTTGAGCTTACCTTGTATGGACCCCAAAGAAAATTTTGGAATATTTGACGGCTGCAAACCCGTTTCCTGCTATTCCAGTCTGAGAACAAAGCAACTTCAAAGTGATCTATACAGCCTAATTAAGGTGGCTGATTCGAATTCCAATCAACCAATCGATCGTTTACAGTCCACGAAGACAGGACCGTTGGGAGAAAATTTTATGCTCCCAAACGCGAATACTTCAATGTTGTCCAATGTAGCCTACCTGACTGACCCAAATTCCAAACAACCAATCAACCAATCAATCATCGCGGGTTATTGGGACCTCACCCTCTCCGAGAAAATTGTGAAAATTTAACCACCTCAAATGCGTTTCCTGCTATTCTAGCCTGTGTAAGCAACTCCAAGGGTATCCCACTCTGAATTCCACCCATCCAAACTGACTGTTGCAGCTGCATTCACAAATAATAATCGATACCCGAAAAAAATTGCGCAAAATAGAGTGGCTCGAGACAAAATGTTTTAATCCATAGTCAACCCAGTACAGATTCGAAAACATTTCGGGGTTTACTGATAGCGGCGCCGGTCTTCTTCGAGAGGCAAAGAAGCTGATCTGACCTTGTATGGACCACCAAGAAACTTTCGGAATATTTGACGGCTGCAAACACGTTTTCCTGCAATTCCAGTCCGTAAAATTAGTGTTTTATTAGATTTCAGGCACTTTATTTTGCCATGTATTGAAGATGTATAGATAGATTACATGAAAAGATAACATTTTTATTTAAAGTTCTCAGACTAGTCCGCGACCCCACGAAAAGTGCTCGCGACCCAAGTTGGGTCGCAACCCAGAGGTTGGGAAACGCTGGCATATACAAATATAACGAAGATAATCTGGAATCACTTCCCCCTCACATTCCTCCTGAAATAATAAATACTGTATGTTTATCAAAGTGACCAAAGTATTATTTTTGGGTGAAATCATATATATATACAGGTAAGCTGTTACAATCATTGCCTGTATATGCTAGTGTATTCTGTTGATTCAAAGTGTAGAGTCTATGTTAAAATAAAGACAGTCAGCATATCATCTGGACGATTTATACTATATACTATAGACAATATATTGACTTTTTTTTTCACATTTAAACTGTATAAACTTTAAATCCATGTCTATTTCAGGTTAGCTTCATCTATTGATCCTATGTTAGAGGAAGAAGAACATTTTGCTGATCAACTTAAAGAATATTTAGCCTTTTCAGATTCTTTACGGTAAAGATCACTTGATTATTTTTATGATGTATTGAAATACGGTAGCATTGATGAGACATGAAACCAGCACAAAGTAAGAGTGAGGCCACTAAACACAAATAAATTAAATCAAGGTGAGATCATAGTCAGTGATGTTTGGTGGTGCGGTGTGGCACAGCCCTCTTACCACACCCCCCCTTCATAAAAAATGTTTCTGACAATAAACAATTGGTGAAAGGAGGTGATCATGACCAGTCACTGGTCAAGCGTCGCTAATATTGTTAGAAAATCAAGTATTAAAGAATAAAAATAACTGGATAATAAATATCATGTTGTAATACGTTTATTTCTTTTAGGTCTGTATGTCGAAAGTATGAATGTGTACAATATGATTTAGAAAGGGCCGATGATAATTTGTCTGCTAAAGCCAAAGAACGGGATTTACTGGTAATTATAACTTTTTGTAAACATTAACGGGCATTTGGCTCCATTCTTTAGATCCTTATTATGGGTCTAAAAACACATATATTAATGTAATTACTAGTATTTATAACCATTCTTGGTAAATATTAAAGGTATTTTTGTTGTCTATTTAAATTATTGAGTATAGATTCTTATTGAAATCTTCTTAATTTGATTGTTTAAGGTTCAAGGGAAGTCACCAGGGACATTTTCTTTATCTGGTGTTAAATCCAAGTTATTTGGCAGTGATACTCCCGAACAAAGAGAGTTAAAAATAAAACAGTTAGAAGAGCAAATTAAACAAGCTGAGATTGAATTAAAACAGGCAACTCAAGAAACACAGTAAGTATATGTTGTTCTTTAGTAAATAGAAAATAAAAATATACATAATAAACTAAAAATAAATTTATACAATGACTAGTTTCTTAGATATGATTTGTTTTGGGCCCCCAAAGGGCCAAGGGGAATGCATAATAAATTTGAATAGCTGGAATCTGGCATAAATTTGTGGTACTTTGTATCTGTATTCAAACAAAATATTGAGTTAAAAATTTACATTATATATGTTTGTACCAGAATTGTCTGGGTATGTTAATCAAATTTTCATTTGTGATTAATAAGATATTAACAACGGGGGGGTTAGTGTCTACTTGACACAAGCTATGTCATTTTGGGACTCGTCGTGGAAAACCCTGACAAAGTTGGACAGGAGACCATATTCCTTTAATATATAAGCTTGGGATCAATTGGTATATCTCAGTTACCACAATAACGGACCTTGTAATCTAAAGCACAACCACTAGAACATTTGATAACCCAATCCTAACCAGTTAGGGTAAAGTGAACAATTAGGTTAAAATGAACAATTGCATATTTATTCCCACTAAAACTAGTGTGGTATATGTAATTTATATTAATAATATAATATTATGAAATATACAATGTATTATATTTGTTCAGCCTTGAAAATCTAGATTAGCTCAGTTAAAATAATTTGTTCAGCCTTGAAAATCTAGCTTGGCTCAGTTAAAATAATATTAACATGAATTTTTATAGATTACATGTTCAAAGTGCCCTGAAGGATATAGAAAGATTTAAACGACAGAAAACAAAAGATTTACAAGAGATATTCACCAATTATGCCATTATGCAAATTAAGCAGTGTAAAAAGGTATAGATGTAGTGTTTTTGTTTTGGTTAGTTATTGTTATACAAAAGAATTTTCTGGGCCCTGTTTTACCAAATTTTAAGTAAAGATAAAATCCAAATTCTCGTAGATACTTAAATTTTGATTGGTTAAGAACTAAAATCAATCTAATATTGTCCAATCAAATTACTAAAATTTGGATTTTATCTTAGTTATAATTTTGTGAAACAGGTCCCAGGTTCTTTGTCTTATTAATTACAGTGCCACATGGAGCAAGTTTGGAAACAAGAAGAAGTTTCATGTGACGTTGTATTCTCACACCCTAAATGACAAACTGAAAAATGAAGCCTTTGAAATTACTATGATCAAAATATCATTGTTAATATACAATTAACATCATCCCATTCTTGTTATATATACTTCCTTATTAATATCTTTGCTATCTTCTAAGAATGTTTAATGCAGGGCTTCCACTTCAAAATTTTCACTACCGGTCATTTTTGATAACGCACGAAAACTTTGCAAAATAAATCCATATTTCATGTTTTTTATTCACGGTCGGATATTGTGAATTCACATGTCTATAACACTTTGTCACCATGAGGTACACAAAAAATTATATATTTGACTTAAAAATGAAATATTTATTGTAAGGCTTGTGATAATTATTCATAAGTTAAATATTCTCTTTTGGCTGCTTAAATAATCGAAATAGCTGACCTATAGAAAACACACTGACCTGGATAATTATGAGTTGTAATACAATAACTTCGATATGAAGATAAATATATAATTATCCACGGCAATCTAATTAAAATATAGATCTATATTTCGTTTCGTTTCTTTTATACTTTCGATGGCCTACACTCATGTAGATCTAACAAGTTATAGTGGGAGCTCACGTTCTATGACATCAGGTATCAAGCACGGGACATTTGACCCGATAACGTCAGTCATTCGATTAACCAGTTAGCGACCGCCATGCTTTTTAAAATCTACTTTTGTTTTGTTTTGATTTCTATCCGCTGGTAATATTTACCCACAGTTCCACGCATGAAAAGGTCATAAGGTCGATTCAACAGACCATTTGATTGGCTGACCCCTCATTTCAGGCAGAACCCGACTTAAATAACAAGTCTTCCAGATCCAAGAGTAGTAAAGACAAGTAAAAACGAAATTTTGAACTATAAAAAATGAAACGAAATTGGATCTGTGTTTTAATCAGATTGATTGGTTTTAGAACATCGCTTACAGCGTTACGGGCTGCAGAATATTGTCGAAAATCTTAGTAATGAATAACTGTCGGATAGCTAACTTGGCATTCATGTTTGCTAACATCAAGCGACACTAGCACCGCCTAGAATATCGTGGTGTTTTAGATTTACAATATATTTATGCACGACAATTTTTCTAACACGTGGAGTTATCAATAGCACTGGAATGCGTAATGTTCTTAATTTGTCGATAAGCAAGTTAACTAATCTCTAGATATTATTTCTACAATACCCACAAGGCCGTAATATCTCTATAAAAAATTATAATGCAATTTTCTCCCAACATGTACGTTGTTAAGGATTTACGTCATTTCTATGCAGTTATATTTAATGTGACAGTTGGTTGGATTCGAAGAGCAGTACTTAATATTAATTTTCTTTTTTCGAAGATCGTAACAATCTCGTTTACATAGTGCATAACTGTAATAGCGGTAAAAAGTTTTGTTCTAGAAAATTCTTATGACACGTGGACACTACGTGATTGACTAAGAATGGACTGTTTCACGCATTTGATAAGATTCGTGAATATCAATTAACTTTCATTGTTCTACTACACGACAGTCATCATTAACTATCAACATAATGCCCAGTATAATCTACTGAAGACTATGTATACAAATCTATAACACCAATCATGAGATATTGTGGCTTCTTCTATCTTTACATACGCATTATTCTGCACTGGCCGTACAATGTTATAGTTACATAGTGGATGTCGATCGTAGCCAGGTTTGAAAATTGGGTTTTTAAAAATAAAGGCTATTTTTCCGGCGTGCAAAATGACCGTTGGGTCACATCTAGTTACAGTTATTTTCCATAGCCCTTGTTCCCGACCGGCATATACAGCCGAAATGGAACCAATTGTTTAATGTGAAGTCATTAAAATCATCTGGTTTGATATACATCTACCTTTATTGTCATGTGTCATCCGAAATGACATTCACAAATAACATATTCTTTTTGGTTACCAGACGCTTAGATGGCCGAATGGTTAGCACGTACGTGCTGTATCATACGGCCTTTCATTGAGTCAGTTGGCGTGGTTTCGAATCCCCGGTTGTACTTGACAAGGAGTAGGGTTGTTTGTGGGGTTTTCTCCAGGTGCTCTGGTTTCCTCCGACTGCTTAAGACCCCTACTCGCAAGCGAATTATTGAAATAGAATTAAACCATATGTTAGTCCCGAAATGACTTAGTTTGTGTCAAGTGGATGTTAAACTCCATTTCTATCTCTCTCTCTCTCTCTCTTTGGTTACCATTTGGGTTCTGGTTGCTATGCTTCAGTGGAAGACATTTTGGAATTATTGGATGGACATGTCTATGTAAATCATGATGTGTTTTGATCATACACCAGAAAATAACATTAATATCTGTATGATTATATAACATTAATATTAAAATTTCTATTGTAGGGAATTGCTATATGGACAAGTGCAAAAGATTGTTTTGTAAAGATGTGAGAAAAAGAATAGAGATTATCTTCCTTTACCACCATTACAACTGTTATACTTATAGTTCAACTTTAAGGTTGTCTCTTGATTTACGCTAAGTGACCTCTCTTCTATCCTATTTTTATATTCCACACAAAGTGAATATTATGGTCTTTAATATAAGATGTGTATTATGAGAAATAAACCACTCTTTTTTACTGTTTTACACTTACACACAAAATACACTGGTTAATTTATGATAAAGCATAATTATTATTATAATAGCTTTGTGTAAAAGCAAGATTCTTTTAATGATATGATTGATTGATGAAGCTTTAGTACATGTACATTCACTGATGAATTATTGGTATGGGGTCTTTCTCACCCTAAAAAAAAACACAAAAAATCTTTCATGGATCAAAAATAATGTACCATTACTCAACTTTGAATCTGAAGCTGGTGAACGGTAACTGCGAATTAACCTGGTCACCTGTGGAAATGGACAGTAATTGGTTATGAGGTAATAAATCTTATATCTGTTAATATTTTGTAATGACTAGTATATTTAATATACAGGATTATTTGACTATGAAATTAAAATTGTGATTTAAAGCTAATAATACATGTAAGTTAGCCATCATAAAATCAAATCATAATTGATTTTATAAGATTTTGATTTTTATGGATATACTCCCAGTATATATAGGTATGCCACTGATCAATGGTAACAACTATTATCAACTCAATAACCACTGTCACACTTGATGGTAATTATGACAATTTCATTGGTCTACAGGGTTAATTGGACCAATCATCAAATTAGTCAATACAGCTTCTGGTGTTTCTACTTGTATTAAATCTATAATTGTTCTATGGTCGCATCAGGTAGTATAATCACAGAGAAATTGTGATTTGAAAGCTCTATCAATTCAAATATATCAGATCGACCTAAGAAACGACTAGATAACTTATTAGAGACACCAATTTTCTATTGTAAGTGTAATAGTTGTTTCTACTTGTATCATTGCTTAAGGAATATGCTTACTAATGAACTCTTGTATAGTGCTAATTCCACACTTAAAGTATGTGCATACTGATTAACTCATTTATAAACATATTTTGAGTGTAGATTATTGTTATTAATCCTATACTAATTTATGATTAAAGTTGGATATGAAGATTTATGTTCAAAACATTTAATACTGTATTTTGTTATAAATTATTATGTTTTATTTATTTTGTTGTGGAATACAAAAGCAGAAGTCACATCTGCTGATGTAAAACTATTTATAACACTGTTTGGGTGGTTATTTGATTAGTAATGATATTATGTTATTTGTTTTAATTAAAAGGCTAGAACTGGAGTATTGCTTCTCATTTCGATCGCAGTGGATCTGTTATCACTAAATTGTTAAGTTGAAAATGTTGACGAGTTATGTCGATCCCTCAACCAAGGTATCCCATTTTAATCATATTTACATGTATGAGTCTTCACTCTTTGAAGTGAAAATTTGCCTCACTCTTGACTCTCAGTATGTTTATTTGCCAAAAAGTCTTAATATTTGTAATGCCAAAATAACAGGTTATTTTTTTTTTTTTTTTTTTAAAACTCTAAAATTTGGATGTATATTTTATTACTGTTATGACTAATCTTTGGTAAACAAATTACATGCAAAATTGAAATAAAAGACATATTAATGAATGAAGCATGGCATTGTAGAGATGCTGAAATATAAGTTATTATTATTTTTTTTGTTGAGATTATAAGTTGATCGTTTGTTTTAATAATTTTGTAAAAAAAAAAAAATCCAATATTAATAAAAAAAGAAAGATGTAACGGATATGGAATGGTATTTTGAGAATTATAATGTTATCTTAGGTGAAAATATTGTGTGTATTTAGGTGAATTTCATTCGTGGCTGCAATTACCGCACTGAACTTTTCAGCTAGAATATCCTGGCTTCACGTAAAAGGAGGAGTGGGTAGAAAGGCTACCGTCTGGGCAAAATTTTCATCCAAGCATCATGTAAGTCTCAAAGCGACTTTGTTGATAAGATGTTAAACTGTATTCCTGTGTAATTGAATTTCATTTTAAACTCATTTTATAGCGAGTCATTAATAACTGTGTCGATTGTTGTCAATATTAAACATTTATCTTCTTTAAAAGACATGCAAAGATCTAATTTCATAAACTGTAGACTAGCAAGAGATTCATTTCTGAAAGACATGGCTCGAGTTCACAAAGTATTCTCATAATTTAGTTAAAAATTACTTAACTTTCAGGAACTGTTTATGAGAAATATCTTGATCCAAAAGCACAAAACTTTGCATATAGTTTCTTATTGAAGTATTTCATACATTAAAATAACAGACCTGCTTTGAAGACAAATGTTGAATAGCTCAATAGACTGTTTCCTGAAACTTTCTAACAATTCTCTCAAATAAATAGGTCACAGTTTATATACTTATTTCCCTATTTAACATTTATGAGGGGAAATTATAAGTTGTAAGTTTTATTTTATGTTCTCTAATCAATGTACAGGGATGGCACCATGAATTGGCCAAATTCAATCAAATATAAATTTATGTACAGGTCTAGAAGAACTTCAAGCATGCTCAAGTACATATGAATATTCTCATTACTCTACTGTATATCATTAAATTAAAAGTGCAATAATATAATTAAAAGTGCTACAATACAGAAAGTGTTAAGTACCATCTTTAATTTCTATAATCTATATGTACCAATAAGTTATATTACGTTTACTAGTCATTATGAAAATTACTATATCATCAAATATGTCTCAGACACATAATCATAAAATTTCTGACATGATACGTTAAAAAAATAATTTTGTCAGATTTAATTCAAACAAGAATTTGTCATGCAGATTTTTGATAAAAACAAGTCCTTGAAACGGCTTATAAAAAACATTGCCTGTTTATAAATGTTTAATATCATAATTTTGATAAAATATCTTTGATGGTTACAATTTGTAAGATTCATAAAGAATTGTGACCAATACAGAAGTTATCCTGTAACAAAAGGAAATCCAAGTTATGAGAAGATGATGTGATTATAAGCATACTAGTAATAACATTAACAAACAGGTCATGAATCCTTGATAACAGAGTCTAAATACAACTTGAATAAAATAATGAATTCTTGATAACTGAGTCTAAATCGAATGAAATAATACCAATATTAGTTAGTGTGAATGTCCTACATGTTACATTACCCCCAGTCTATGTTTTCTTTTACAGTCTATGTTTTCTTTTATATTAAGCTCCTTTGTTATCGTCAGGAGGTCATTTTTTTTGAATAAGATAAAATACTCTTGGGCTTTAGTCAGCTTTCATGATTAAATGGCTAAACAATTGAACAGATATTGGCAGTTTGTCACATACGGAACACAAAAGTTAAATTATATGAGTATTAGTGTTATTATTTAGCTGAATTCGTGTTGTTCGACTTAAGTATCATGAATGTGATGTCTCTCCCAGGGCTTAAGTTATATATATAAATAAAATATATGATTTGATGGGAAAATTTGGAACTCAAAAACTCTACTAATTACATGGTATTAGATAACTACAGAAATGAAGCTGTTTGTTAACTAGGTAAATGTCCCAGATAAATGAGAAATGGTCCTAGAATTAAGGATACACTGTGTTGTACATGACAACTACAGCTATTTGAGTTATGGTTTCAACTCAGATTAGTACTGTTTAGTTGTCCCCCGCCTTTCGAAGAAAGTTGGGGGACTATTAAAATGGGTTCGTCCGTCTGTCTGTCCGTCTGTCTGTCCGTCACACTTTTTTGGACACAATAACTCTCTTCCTAATTGAGCTAGAATGTTCGAACTTGGTGTATGTGTTTATTAGGTCAATGCCTTGATGGAGTTCGAAGATGAGCATTTTCCGCTTAGGGTAAGCAGAGATAAGCAATTTGATTGGTTGATTCTTTGGGACACGATAACTTTAGTTCTAATTAAGTGAGATTGATGAAACTTGGTGTATAGTTTCATTATAGTAATACCTTGACTAAGATCGATAATGAGCATTTTCTGCTCAGGGTAAGCAGAGCGATACGCAATTTGATTGGTCGAGACTTTGGAACACAATAACTCTCCTTCTAATTGAGTTAAAATGTTCAAACTTGGTGTATATGCTTATTAGGTCAATGCCTTGATGGAGTTCGAAGATGAGCATTTTCCGCTTAGGGTAAGCAGAGATAAGCAATTTGATTGGTTGATGCTTTGGGACACAATAACTTTAGTTCTAATTAAGTGAGAGTGATGAAACTTGGTGTATAGTTTCATTATAGTAATACCTTGACTAAGTTCGATAATGAGCATTTTCTGCTCAGGGTAAGCAGAGCGATACGCAATTTGATTGGTCGAGACTTTGGAACACAATAACTCTCCTTCTAATTGAGTTAAAATGTTCAAACTTAGTGTATATGTTTATTAGGTCAATGCCTTGATGGAGTTCGAAGATGAGCATTTTCCGCTTAGGGTAAGCAGAGATAAGCAATTTGATTTGCCGAGACTTTGGAACACAATAACTCTCCTTCTAATTGAGTTAAAATGTTCAAACTTGGGGTATATGCTTATTAGGTCAATGCCTTGATGGAGTTCGAAGATGAGCATTTTCCGCTTAGGGTAGGCAGAGATAAGCAATTTGATTGGTTGATGCTTTGAGACACAATAACTTTAGTTCTAATTAAGTGAGAGTGATGAAACTTGGTGTATAGTTTCATCACAGTAATACCTTGACTAAGATCGATAATTATCATTTTCTGCTCAGGGTAAGCAGAGCGATAAGCAATTTGATTTGCCGAGACTTTGGAACACAATAACTCTCCTTCGAATTGAGTTAAAATGTTCAAAATTGGTGTGTATGCTTATTAGGTCAATGCCTTGATGGAGTTCGAAGATGAGCATTTTCTTCTTACGGTAGGCAGAGATAAGCAATTTGTGGATGACACTTCGTGTTCAGTTTGATTGGTCGATACGTTTGAAAAAAATAAATGTGCGATTAATTAATATGTGTCATCTATTTATTTTGGGATTTCGGCGGGGGACATCAGCCTCACTGTTGGCTTGTTTATGTATATATAACGGCATACATGTATATTTTGTTATGTATAAGAAATCACAGTTGAGGGTGTTCTAGCTATTCTATTTGACTAAAATACAAATCTAACTTCCGCTTTGATTGTCTCTACTTCGTGTAGGTCTGACTGGTTTAGAAAGAAAGAAGAAGCGTCAGAGGTCACTAAATGAACTTTTGACTGAATGACTTTAGACCATTTATATTTATCATTTGTTTTGTTCTCTGCTGGATAGATGTCTCCCATAAATCCATGCACACAATGTGTATAGTTTGACTAAAATAAATATTCCATTGGCTAATCTTCAAAGTCATAATATTGATTATGTAAAATTTTTCCCCAATCCTTCTGTCTAGAAAATTAGTTAACAAACTTTGTATATAGTGGGATCGATGGTTTAATCAGATTGCTAAAAATGTTTACTATTTTAAAACATCTGATACCACTTCTTGTTTATCATCAAAGTTCTATAACTAATTTAATGATCAGTAGATAATTATACTAAATTCATTTTTTGTCGGATAAAATGTTTTGATAAACCTAAATCTAGTGTCATGAGAAATGATTGAGCTCAAATAGAATATGTTTACATTCTCTAAAGCTAAAGCCAATCTGTTCACCTACTAGTTTCCTACCTCTGGATTCATGATAGAATCATATTATTTCTCTTACTGACATCTTGATAGAATATCATTAATTCCACTGGCCCAGTGAACATCTTAAATCCTTTACTTTCACCCATATAGTAAGTGTGGAAGGACCACACTACATGCAAAAGACGTAACTTAAAATAAAATTTACTGCAGGCCAGTTTTATTCATTGACTGTAGAATACTCTGAGTAAAAATTTTGACAGCATGAATTCAGAGATTTTGTATGTTATTGTAGGGGTATATTGTCTTATACTTTTATTGGCATATTTATGAGTAAGATGTTGATTATTTTGACTAATAGATTATATTACTCTTATACACATTACAGCTAATCCCCATTACATATCTATGGTATAAGACAAATAACCCAAACATTTTATTGTGACAGTAAGGGCCTTGATCACGAATTGTAGTATTAAATAAGAATGGCAACACTTCTACTGTTTTATATTGTTTATGTTTACATATTTAGCACAGGCTAGTATAATAAGATATGTTTGCTTCTAATGGCATCATCAGGTGTCCAGTAGACAAATAAAAAAGCGAATCACTTTTTGAAATTGTGACGTGTGCCCATAAAAAGGCATGATAATAAAACCACTTGTATTTCGCTAACCGTGAATTGCGTCAATATTATGAAAATTTTTTTAGTGGTGATCAGATCTTAAATACACATGAAGAGATTAATAAATTACTAACTTCATATATAAAACAAATTTTGGTGCATGATTTAATATTAATGTCTACATCGTAAAGGACTAGATAAAATTTGGTAATAGTGATGTACATGTACTCAACAAAATAGTGTTTTACCTTGTTGTACAAAGAAATTTAAAAAAGGGACCAAACCAAACAAAGCATTTAAAATTTATTATTCACTGTAAATTATTTGTATTAAATTATATAATTGTTGTATTAATGAAAGAATTACAGTATGATGTTTTTGAAAAAACACAATCTTAGTGTTTATGTAAAATAAACTAGGGTCATAATCATGTAAATGTCATAGTATATTATAATATATTCATAATATATAATTAGAAGTTAGAAATAGATATAAATCCACATTTGTATTATAATAATCATATCAGTATAGATAAATTTGTTTATTGTTATAAATACATTTTAAATTTTACAACTAGCAGTGGTTAGTTACATGTACTTGTGAATAGAGATAGAATTATTTGGAGATAGATAACATTTGATAAGCAATTTTAGGTAACAGTGTTATGAATTCGTAATCAATTGTGATCTCACTCTAAAGCTTCCACCACCAGCCTTATAGTGAGTGAAGAATTAACAGTTATCCATATACAAACCTAACCCCTCCCATGCTTCACTGAACTCAGTAAAGCCCAAAACAAAATACCAATGGTAGATAATCAATTCATCGTATATTTGTCAATACCAAATGGAATTGACCCATTTTTAACTGATATTCCTACTAGTTATTCAACTTTTTACAATATAGAAGTTTGCAGTGTATTCCTATATAACTTAAATCATACTCAGAGACTTAAGTGAGTTCACTGCTGCATGTATATTATTCCCCAATAGAAAATTCACTGATTTTTTTTACTATTGACGAACATAAACAAGGAATGTTGTTTATTGATTATAATTTTCAATGATAAATTTGATGAAAGAATGTGTATATTTTATGAGTATATCTATGGGATATGTAGTATGTCTGTTTATAGTAAAATAATAGATGGCTAATTAGTTGTAGGTAGACATGTTAAATTGGCTTTATATAACCTTACATGACTAATCTATAAAATAAACTGCTTTGAGACATTTATCATATTTACCAAATCTCTCATGTTAAATTTCAATGATCAGATAATAAAATTTTGAAATCACAAATTAATAACATGAATTAAGTCAATGAAATGTATCTTTTACTAAATAGTGTTTTTGTGTTGCAACAAAATGCACATATATTTGCTTTTTTCATATTTTAAAAAGAAATGTACTTTCATATTTGATTGTAATTAGTATTATGTAAAGATGTACATACAAATTAAATATTTATCTATTTCGATCATTTTTTTTTTTTTTTTTTTTTTTGATGACAAACCGTAATATTACCTGTCTAAATCCTATTGTGAAAGTCATGACATAAACTAAAAGTAAATCTATTATTTAATACTGTCCAAACAAGAAATTAATGCCTCATGAACTTATTGTGACCTAAAGAGAGTCAACATTAAAACATGTCCATGATTGGGTGGTTTCTTGAATACGCATTCCTTTAATATGGCTAGATTTCTTTTGTGGTTTTGGTGCATGGTGTGTCAACACTGTTTGGCCAAATTTGAACTAAAATTAGTTAATAAGTTTGAAACAAAATTTAATAGAGCTTGAAACAAACTAAGAACTTGCTGCCCCATCATTAACTGAAATGACAGATCAAAACAACCCAGTTCAAATTAAAGGGTTTTAGCTCCATTAGTTAGACTTCGAAATTTTTGTTAATTTTTGGGTAAAGAAAGTTGGTCTCATGTTTAAACATTAGATATTATAAACAAGTTCAGAAGATAATTTAAAACTAAATTTACCAGTTTGTATATATTCAAATACCATCTGTGATCATTCATCATTGGTTGTCTAGAATCATAAATACTCATATATTATTATATAGTTCTTTATATATACTTTATATATATTTAATCTCACAAAATAATCAAGTTGTGCGCATTTATTATAACACAAATATTTTCTATATTTTATGTAAAATGGCATGGCATTATCCCATAATGTGGATACATGGTGTATTCCATGTAGTGAGTTTTGTGGATTTTGGTGTGAATATGGATACTATTTTGGTGTGAATATGGATATTTATACTGAGTTAGTGTAAATATTATGGATATTTATACTGTTTTGGTGTAAATATTATGGATATTTATACTGTTTTGGTGTAAATATTATGGATATTTACACTGTTTTGGTGTAAATATGGATATTTATATTATTTAGGTGTGAATATGGATATTTATCCTGTTTAGGTGTGACTATATGGATATACTATTTTAGTATTTATCTACCGGATATCAAAATTTACAAGCAAAAATTACTAAACAATACTGTTACTTAACTTTACTATTGAATTTTCTAAGATATAGCCATGTATTTGGTTTAATGCAGATAGTATCTTTCAAAGCAAAAATAGATTGTCAGTTATGAAGCTGTTTTGTTATATTAGATTCAACACCGTATATTGTTATTGTATTTTGTAGAACTGGTTGTATCATTAATTTTATTATGTTATGTCAAATTTTTACAGCTCAAGCAAGTAAAATGTCTTGTATGAAATCTATTGTATGACTTATCTTATTTTTTCCATGTTTGGTGGTAGGGCATACCCTAATTAAAGAAGAACTTCTAACATTGCATATTTTTGTCTGGCTGGTATGTATTATGAAGTGATATGCTATATTTGCTGGAAACTTTATTTATACACTCATCAGTGGCATGCTGAAGTGGCGTCATTTGCTGTTTAGAGGAGGGTGGAAGGTCATAAAATTAGATATCACCTAAATTAATGTCGTTTCTAGAGCAGATCTCTGAACTGTGCAGTATTACATCACCAAACTTTTTACACACAAGGACCTAGTACTGAAATGGTATCTTATGGTGGATCATGTATGTTTGTCGTTATCTATGTTTCGTTTTTTTACACTTTCGATGGCTTTATACAACCGGCTTTTGACCTTATGACTTCAGATATTTGATTAATCAATCTGCATTCTCTACGGAGAAAAGGTTCAAATTTTTATGGAAATTCACCATATTACAACAAACACCTAACCCTAGCCGAGTCAAGTGGCATTCATTTTGATCCCATGCTTCAATATGACCAGGTGGGTTGCCCAACCTTGACGGTTATCTCAAATTTCCTCTACCCCACATTCTGAAACAGAATGCACAGCAGTGTTGTGTGCAAAATGGGAGTGGTAGAAGAAATGCTTTCTCCTGCTCTTTTCCGAAGTCTAACAGACAAGGTCCTGTACATTAGCCAACCTCACTATGCCAATGATACCCGAAAACTTCGACCCCAAAATATAGTAACTGCCTTGATATTCCTGGAGGTTCTTTTTAGCCCCCCTGATGAAATTTTACAAATGTGAAGAAAACAATACAATTGCATTGATTTTAAATATATTTATTATATTGTTAAATACAAAATGTATTAATCTGTGTAATAATCAGCAGTATATATTAAATATATAGTAGGATATGGCGTGAGCAATTCAAATATACAATTTACTTATATAATTATACTCAATATACACCTTGCACTTTTATCTATAAAGTAAATAATTTTTATAATAAAACCTTTACCACTATTCATGTATAACCTTTCAGTAATTTTATAATATAAATATAGAATAGATAACCAAATATTACTAGATTTTATTGACAATGTTAATAACAGCTTATAAGAAATAACTAATTATATGATATACAAATATGAATGTATATAATTACTATCTATATGATAGAATGTTGGTACTTAAAATGGGACGGAATGGTATACCGTTTACACAGGATGGAACGAATACAAAATACATTAACTAAAATAACAGTTAACAATAACAAAATATTGAATATTCTAAAATGAATATGTTAATAAATTAAAAATGGACGGATCTGTCAACTAATATCTGAAACATTTTCCTGCATTGTTTATATTGAACACATTGGACAAGACAAATCTGATTAGCCCCATCAATGACACAATCCATGTGAGAATATTGAATAGTCAATCTGCTTAATATCAGATCAACACAAAATTAACATCAACAGAAATGTGCATTCTGAACATGTGACAACAAAATAATTTTGAAAAGGCCATTAATGGTATTTTTTGTATCACTGGTTTAGATTGGTAGGTTGAATTGAAGTCAACCAATCAGAATCTGTGCAGCAAAGTAAACGACTGAAAATAAAACAGAAAAAAAAAGTGAATTCAGCTGAATTCCAATTTTAAATCAGGTGTTAATTTGTCCTATAAAAAAAACAAACCAAAATTTATACTTAATAAACTGAAATCAATCTATTGCAATCTATAAGAGGCATGATTGTCACAAGAACCACATAATTAAAAAATAGGTTGCCAGGCAACGAAACATACGCCCACACAGCAGCCAAATCGTCCGAGCAGTCAACAAGAGTTGTTGCATTTTAAGTAATCATCAGAAAATCATAATTCAAACTCTAATAACTACGGTGTAACTGTGATATAATCAAATATTTTTTTAAAATCAGATAATAATTGTGACCTCCAGAGGGACCACAAGCTAAAAAGGGTGATTTTTCGTACAATCAGGGGACATAATTCAGGAAGTTACGATCCGATGGGCGCAAATATCGAAAGGAACCAAGATCTTTGGGTTATAAACATACATGTCAAGTTTCATCAAAATCGGTTCAAAATTGTGACCTCTATAAGGTCCACAACCTTGATATAACATATTTTCACACTATTCGCATATAAACGGCGGCCATTTTGTCCGTCAATTTTGGTCCGATTTTCACGAAATTCTTACTCAACCTTCTTAATCATGGAACGGTGATATAATCAAACGTTTTTTTAAATCGGATAACAATTTTGACCTCCATAGGGACCACAAGATAAAAAGGGCGATTTTTCGGACAATCAGGGGCCATAATTCAGGAAGTTACGATCCGATTGGCGCAAATATCGAAAGGAACCAAGATCTTTAAGTTATAAACATGCATTTCAAGTTTCATCCAAATCGGTTCAAAATTGTGACCTCTACACTGTTCACAAGCTAAAAGATAGGCTGGCACTGCCAGGCAGGATACGCCCACATTTTCGAGAGATGGACAGAGAACAAGCAATACCGAAAGTGATTTTTCCTACATCTTTAAGTCCTGTATTTCATACTGTATTGGGAGCAGCCATTTAGTTGGTCAGTTCCAGTCTGATATTAATGAAACTCGAAACCGACAATGATTATGGTGTGACGGTACACAACCTAGAAATGTGACTTTTCATCAAAATCGGATAAGAATTGTGACCTGTAGCGAGTCCACAACCATGATATACCATATTTTTACACTATTCGCGTACAAATGGCGACCATTTCGTCCGGCAATTTTGGTACGATTTTAACAAAATTAGAACTCAACCTTCCTCATCAAAATCGAATTAAAATTGTGACCTATACAGGGTCCACAACCATGATATATCATTTTTTTAACAGTATTCGCGTACAAACGGCGGCCATTTTGTCTGTCAAAATTCAAACTCAACCTTCCTTACAGTGTAACGGTGATATAATCAAACGTTTTTTTAAATTGGATAATAATTGTGACCTCCAGAGGGACCACAAGCTAAAGAAAGGGGGATTTTGCGTATAACCAGGGGCCATAATTCAGGAAGTTACGATCCGATATGCGCAAATATTGAAAAGAACCAAGATCTTTGGGATATAACGATGAATTTCAAGTTTCATCAAAATCGAATTAAAATTGTGACCTTTACAGGGTCCACAACCTTGATATACCATTTTTTAACAGTATTCGCGTACAAACGGCGGCCATTTTGTATGGCAATTTTGGTCTGATTTTACCGAAATTCGAACTCAACCTTCCTTACGGTGTAACGGTAATATAATCAAATGTTTTTTTAAATCGGATAATAATTGTGACCTCCAAGCTAAAAAAAAGGCGATTTTGTGTATAATCAGGGGCCATAATTCAGGAAGTTACGATCCGATATGCGCAAATATCGAAAGGAAGCAAGATCTTTGGGTTATAACCATGAATTTCAAATTTCATCAAAATCGAATCAAAATTGTGACCTCCACAGGGTCCACAACCTTGATATACCATTTTTTAACAGTATTCGCGTACAAACGGCGGCCATTTTGTATGGCAATTTTCGTCCGATTTTCCCGAAATTCGAACTCAACCTTTCTTAGGGTGTGACGGTAATATAATCAAACGTTTTTTTAAATCGAATAATAATTGTGACCTCCAAGCTAAAAAAAGGCGATTTTGCGTATAATCAGGGGCCATAATTCTGGAAGTTACGATCCGATATGCGCAAATATCGAAAGGAAGCAAGATCTTTGGGTTATAACCATGAATTTCAAGTTTCATCAAAATCGAATCAAAATTGTGACCTCCACAGGGTCCACAACCTGGATATACCATTTTTTAACAGTATTCGCGTACAAACGGCGGCCATTTTGTATGGCAATTTTCGTCCGATTTTCCCGAAATTCGAACTCAACCTTCCTTAGGGTGTAACGGTGATATAATCAAACGGTTTTTTAAATCGAATAATAATTGTGACCTCCAGAGGGACCACAAGCTAAAAAGGGTGATTTTTCGGACAATCAGGGGCCATAATTCAGGAAATTACATTCCGATAGCCGCAAATATCGAAAGGAACCAAGATCTTTGGGTTACAAACATGCATGTCAAGTTTCATCAAAATCAGTTCAAAATTGTGACCTCTATAGGGTCCACAAACTAAAAACGTGATTTTTCGTACAATCAGGGGCCATAATCCATGAAGTTTTGATCCGATACATGCCAATATCGAAAGCAGCCGAGATCTTTTGGGGATAAACCTATATTTCAAGTTTCGTCAAAATCGGATAAGAATTGTGACCTGTAGAGAGTCCACAAACAAATTGTGGACGTCCGGACGGACGGACGGACGTCCGGACGGACAGGGGCGACGATATAATACGTCCACATGAAAATGTGGGCGTATAAAAACGTGATTTTTCGTACAATCAGGGGCCATAACTTATGAAGTTACAGTCCGATACATGCCAATATCGAAAGGAACCGAGATCTTAGGGTGATAAACCTACATTTTTTCATTGAAATCGGATAAAAATTGTGACCTGTAGACTGTTCACAAACAATTGTGGACGGACGGAAGTCCGGACGAACAGGGGCGACGACAATATACGTCCACATGAAAATGTGGGCGTATAAAAATAATACTTAATCATACTTTTAACAATACAAAATTTAACAAAATTGATATCACAGTTTAAAATAAAATCCTTTAAGATGATAATAACACAGTCACATAAATACATAATTACTATACCTATGTCACCAATTAATACATGTGGATGTCAATTGTATATATCAAACATTGAAATTGACATAATTATAGCATAGGTATTTAATCTATGTTTATAACATTAAGATTTATATAGGAATATGGTCAATACATGTGCTTATATCCTTAATATAAAACATCAAGATAATAACAAAATAAAAATAATATATATACAATATTATCACAGATATTTGGAATTGAAATTATAATACAAATACTGGTAAATAACTGAAACTACACATTGAGACAATGACTTTGAGGTGTTCATAGGCTATTTATAATTATATTCTTAATAAAGAAAGATAATTAATGGAATTTTTGTTAATGTAGATTTTCTAAATGTCATCCTTTCCAAAAAATTCTTTATAAAATTTTGTGAAAGAAATTTTGATTTCCATATCTTATTTGTTTGTTTTTCTGTCCCATTACATTGAGAATTAAAGAATAAAATTTTGTACAAGCACTAAGATCAAATTTATATTGGTATATACTTGGGCGAGACAAACTTTTATACAAGTTACACTCACTAAAATCAGGCCATACACACTTTGAAAATCAAACTGGAACCATTCCACTAAATTGGCATTAGTGTAAACTGTAACCATCCCACCAACATGTGGATTCGATCCCAGATTGAGCACAGTTCCACAACCACTTTAGTAGTGTCCCGGTGAAGGGAAACTGAGCCAGGTTTAGTTATTTCAGTACACACATGTATGTGCATCTAGGACAACATATAACAAGCTATTTGTGCCGAACGTATGACAAATAACCAGCCGTTTCTACCTAATATGATATCAATAACCAAAAGTAATAACCATATCTTCTAAAAATGGATACAATCATAAATAATTATTTGGCCAACAAAGCACAGCCATGAATCGTATTAAACACTTCCTTTTTAAAATGGCTGTCATCCTCTAGAATTCATTAATCCTTTGAAATATCCAAGTTATTGAGCACAATGCCGATCACATTTAACCCAATTTCAATTTAATCCAAGAAATTTTCAATCATTTCATCGTTAATCACAGCGGTATCCAGTACACCACACACACAAGCAAAGCTAACAATACTTTTTTTTGCACCAGTTCAAAGTCAAATCATATTTTTAGAACAACGGCCTTCATTATTCTTCAAGATGTTTGTGTCTTTTTTCCTTTGCTTTTTGAAAACTTTCAAAATTAATTAGAGCTTGTTTTTCCATTTCTTGTACTCGTTCCCGTCTCTCTTTCTCAATGGTGTGATTATCAGGTATGGCTTTCATGTCCCCACCGTACATGACCCATGGATGACTGATAACATCAATAGATGAATATCTCTTGGCTCTATCAACAACTAATAGATGTTCTATCAAATTTTTGGCAACTGAAAATAAAGGAGAATAATGACGAATAGTTTTAAATGTGAAACAGGTCATGTTTTATGAATAAAAATGTGCTATTTATGAAGCACCATCTGACTTTAGAACATTAACAAGGACAGTAGATAAATTGTAAAAGTTTATGTCCACCCATATTCCCGAAGCAATGGCCCGAGAAATCCATCTCTGGCCATTGCTGGACTGGCTTCTGATACTTGAACTTTTGAGGGGTATGTCTATTCTTCCTGTTCAATCAAATCTATCACCTGAGTACAGCAACATGACAGTCCTACGTTTAATCTTGGTCTTCCCTAAAACTTTTGACAGTGATTTAAGGTATTAAAAACAGTGAAAATTTCGTTTTCAACCAGTATTGTTTACATTTTATTGGATTTGATAGCCTTGTTTGTCACGCAATTTGTTTTACTGCTATATTCTGCTATGCACTGGTTAATTGGGCATAAAGAAATTGTGAGGCATGACCTAAAGTTACATAAACATATTTGGTCCAATTTGGCGCTTTGTTTTAAGAGTAATGCGTTTGTAACGCAGTTGGCGATTGGTTGTTAATTGGACTATAGACCAATCTTTATTTAGGACAAGAATTTACACTCTTTACAGCAGTGAGTAGTGGGATTAGCTCTAATCAAACAGAACACTGCGAGGAGTATGATGTCCACCAAGCTTGAGAACCATGCACATACATTGACGCTTACAGCTAAAGTAGTATTTTATGGACATAGAAGTCAGATGTTAATAATACTTACAATTTGATGTATTATCCCAGTATGGACTTATAAACTCATATTCTCCAGCTTTGATTAAATTAAACAATTCTGTTTGATTTCTGTCAGGGCTACGAAATGGTGGAAATCCACACAATAATATATACATAATAACACCTACTGCCCACATATCTACTTCTAAACTATAACCTGAAATAATTATAACTTTTTTAATTGATACACATTTTCTCTCACTCTTCGAAAGGATCTTTGACATCAGAAAATGAGAGAAAAAAAAACAGAGTTAAACAGGGTTTAATGCCACTTGACACAAGCTGGGTCATTTCTAGACCAACATATGGTATATGTATAATTATATTTCAAAAATATGCTCAAGCGTTGGGGTCTTTCCAGCAGTAGGCCTCACATGAAAACTCATAACGGTTGGGAAGTTGACCCTATATCTTGTCACATACACGCTTGGGATTAAAACCAAGTCATATGACCCAGTGACAAACTTTATCATCTAAATTACATGCATATTAGACCACTTGATCCCCCGCCACACTTTGACATCAACTGTGTGTGGGAGGAGAATCTGCCCAAAAGTTAGCAAACTATACATATTATATAACCACATGATTGCATGGTTGATGATCACTGTAGAATAAAACAAATTATCCCTGTATTCCAGTCTACCCAGATAAACATACCGGTAGGACAGTGCAATGTAAACTTAATGTAGCATGAAAATTCTTTATGATGCTGAGATATGATCTCTTACGGTAAGTTGATAAGAACATGAAATCAAATCAGACACACTCTCACCCTGATCCATTTAAACCATTTTTATCTTGTACATTTGACATACATATAAGCTACTGTACCATAAAACATCACTCCCAAAAGGATCATTTGCACTTCTAGACAACAGATTTCTAGATTTTTAATTTGGCAATTTTTTTTACTAAACAGGATTAAACCTGGCATCACATAAAAGGGATAATGGGACTAGAAATATCCTTGAATGTTCTCATAATATTATATAAACCTGTAAATAACTTTTATAAATAACTTCAAGTTGCAAATAATTATAATATAAACAGAATTTTATGTCATCCTATGTCCAGAAATACCATGTTTAAGAAACCTCACCCTATGTGTTGCTAAGCAACCAGACATGACTTAATATGTTGGCTGATAATATTAACCTTTATTCTGTCAATACCACTCTATATTTAAAGGTCATTGTGTAATTTGAATCAATTAATTAGAAGATTACTATTAAATTATTCCTCAAAGTGATACGTCAATGTAGGTGATTGTAAATTTATTAGTGTCAGATGATATAATTAAATGATGCATATGTGCAGTGTATCCCATATTCCTGTAGCAATGGCCCGAGAAATCCCTCACTGGCCATTGCTGGATTAGCTTCTGATTCTTGAACTTTTGCGGGAGTGTGTCTATTCTTCCCGTTCAATCAAAGCTATCACTTGAGTACAGCAACATGACAGTCCTTCGTTTAATCTGGGTCTTCCCTAAAACTCTGGACAGTGATTTAACTTTTTAAGGTATTAAAAATGGTAAAGTATGTTCGATCGTTTCCAAACAGTAATGTTTACATTTTAATCGATTTGATAGCCTCGTTTGTCACGTAATTAGTTTTACGGCAATATTCTGCTATGCACTGGTTAATTGGGCATAATAAAATCGTGAGCCATGAAGTAACGTTATGTAATCATGTATGGTTCAATTTGGCGCTTTGTTTTAAAGGTAAAGCCTTTGTAACGCTGTCAGCTACTGGTTGTTAATGGGACTACTGAACAAGAATGTTCGCTCTTTACAGCAGTGAGTAGTGGGATTAGCTCTAATCAAACGATCCCAACAATATGTTCCATTATGGTTTACTCATTTTCAGAGTTAATTACTTCAAACAAAGCTTACATGGAAGGTAATAACAAATATAAACGTCTATAGTATAATAACATGCATAACCATGGCAACCTGCAATGACATCATAGCCAATGCCATCGTTGGTATCAAAATTGAGTTCGAAAGAAATGTAGACAGGCTGTACTATGGTCTATGACATAAGTATTTACCAATAAGAAATGTAATTTACCCACGATAAATAAGTGTTTACCAATAATAAAATAGTGTAAACATTTTTACCATCTATGACAGTAGAATTAGAAACAGTATTTACCTATCTCAGACAGTATTTCTGGTGCCACATAAGTAGGTGTTCCACAAACAGTATAAATTAAATCCTGTACTTCCATAGCTAATCCAAAATCAGCTAGTTTTAAAGATATGGCACCATTTTTACTCCTATGAACCTACAAGTTAGATAATACTTATAGTAATGAAATATTCAGCATTTTGTGACATTTCCATCCAGAGTTCCCCCTATTTCAAGACCTTGTTAAAATTGGAGGCTATAGTTTTTAACTTTTAACAGATTTTTTTTTCCAATTTGGATTGACACATTCAGACAATGAGTTTTCCTTGTTCTCCATCCATCTCTTGGAAAATATTGGGGTATCTTGCATGGTAACAGCTTGGTAAAAAATAACATCTTTTATACACAGTTACTGTTTATAGAGTATTATCTTCAGATTGATAGTTTATTGCCTAATTTAATTTCAAATATTAGAATTGTGAGCATGTAGCCTAGTGTTCGACCTTAGAAATATGGTATTAGTAATTTAGTTGATATGATCACATAACTGTCATGTAAACCATGATCTAGATGTTCTTCATTTGTTGTTTAACTTAAAATTAAACAAAAGCATTAATTTGGAAAATGATAATATTTAGAACAGATTTCTTGATTTTGTCTAACAACTACAAAAACACAATGAGATTGATTCTGTACAACTTTGAGGTTAAGTGTGTATTAGGCACTTACTAATAAATTTTCTGGTTTTAAATCTCTATGTACAATGTTTCGAGAATGAAGATAAAACAGGGCATTACATAAATCTTTCACCATTTTCGAAGCATCTATTTCATTAAACTTAACACTCTGTGTAATGGCATCAAATAAATCACCTCCCTGAAAAGAGAATTAAACATGTATTTAATAAAATGAATCGGATTTAATTTCTCATCACAGCCTTAGCATTTTTTTTAACATTTATTATGCAGACTGTAGTGTAAACACATACAACCATTAGGTAATCAGCAGCAAACACAGATTTACAGTTTAATGTTTCAGTAAATGTATCACATTTTTGAACTGGCCATAATTGATAGCAGTGAACTATTTGATTGATAAGGGACACAAGGAAATAATGTCAGAAAGTGTCTATCCTGTCCAACTTTTTTCTAATTACCTAATCTTTCATAGATACAACGGAAGTGAGATGGACTTGGAATAAAGATTGAATGTTCTGTTGACTAATCACGACACTTGCAACGGTGGGGATGGGGGTGCTCTTAACCTTATCTCCTTCTATATATTCATCCATGTATATTAATGTGTAGAGTTCAGGTGTTATTTCCATTGTGTCTATTACAACAATTATTTTCATCTATGTTAACGTGTATATGTCAGGCATTATTTGATTCTGTCATTGTATTGTTTTTAAGGAATTAGAGATTGGAGTACTTCTAAACTTTATATAGCCAACAGGTTAATGTCAAGTAGCATTATTGTTAATAATTTTTAAAACTAATCTATAACTAATCTTGGCCTAATATTTCAGCCATCTTCAATTAATTTTTTTAAATCTTAAAAACCACATTTTTGACATACAACCTTTAAAAATATTAAGGCATAACATCCCAAAGAGGGAAGCATTTTCCACCCTCCCACGCCCCACCCCATAGTTAATCTGGATGTTACATAAATTACTTTGGGGTCATTGACTTTCCAATATTCAAGTTGATCCAGTATATTCATTCTGTCAGGAAGAATGACAATCATGGTAAAAAAATCAAAATATAAGATCCCATTAAAATCATTACGGGCTGAAATATTTATATTGGTGAATATAGGCTTGTTGGAAATCGTCCAAACCTAATCTAAATTTAATCCTTACATGTATATATTTTATAAGTTAATCCTTTCTTACAAAAACATGGCCAAAACTGCCCTGAACACATTAATCTTGTTAATAAACACATATCAAATACAAGGTTAATATGTCCAATATCACACAATCAAATAAAACTATGATGATAAACACTTGAATAAAAATCCAATAATCTTTAATATATGGGTGGGACAACTTCGTATTTATCTTTTATTTTTAAAATGTACCTTAGTTTCACTTGATAATTTTACATTAAATGTCAAGTATTAAAAATGAAAACTGTATGTCAATAACCCCCACAAAGATATTCAACAATAGTTAAAGTCAGTGTGCAAAACGAGTTTTCAAAGTATAGTGTTTGTGTGAGGAATGTAATTTGTTGAAATTTTGTCTTATTAAATATCAACCATGGTGATCTGATGTGGTCAAAATCTGAATTTTTACATTTAAATTCATAAAATTGCTGCGATTTCATTGTAACTTTGTATATCAACTGGTAGGGCTGGACGGTAATTTCGATAAATCAATATATCGCGGTTTGGAAATTATATTGACGGTAATTTTAAGACCCTCAGAAAAACCGCAATATTCCAATATATCGTTTGACGCCATATACCGCGGTATGCACTGCAATATTCTCTTAATTTAGTCCCGAACTTGCTTTAGAAACCCCCGAATAACTAAAGTTAATTGGACTAATTGAGAAATATACATATTTATCGGGTGAATCCGGACCAGTCGATGTCCAGTCACACAGTATACAATGAGACCTCGTGGCTGGTACATCGAGACAACAAAAAAGTCGAAAGTGAAAATAAAAAACCTCGGAAAAAACCGATGCTATTTTCGGCATTTATCTAGTCTTGATTATCAATGTTCAATTTTAATTTGTAAAGTTGCGGCTGGTCGTCGATGTCTATAAAGCTATCGGTAGATTTACAAAATGGCAGACGACGTAGTTGAAGTTGGAAGTTGAAGGGACAACTTCAGAGTCCCGAAGAGAAACTGTACAAGCCAGATTCGGCATTAGGGCTTACTTCGGATTGACGTGAACGATACTGGTCAAAATAAAATTTTATGTAGACTATGTAGAAGAAACGTAGCTACCAAGAATGGAAACACAAGTAATTTGTAGGCCTACGCTCTCTTCTCGGGTTTTAATATTTAGAAGAAGACATAATTTATCACGTCTTGTGTTATTTCATTTTAAAATCAAAGATTAACAAGCGTGGTTCGTAAACTGGGGGTTTACTCCAGTGCATTACAAAACTTTTTTTTGTTTTTAAAATGATTTAATTTTATTTTATTTTAAAACCCTTCAACTGCAGTCGTGTTTTGTTTAATTTTTTGTATAATTGTTTGGTGATACAGAACTGAAAATAACTGTAGTGTGGATGAATGATTGATAAATGTTATATTGTAACAAAATTAATTTCATTATTCACTTTTTGTGTTCATATACATATGCTGATTATAAAATAAAAAGTGTTTTGTTTCTGAAGAAGTAGGCCTAATTGGCTGTAATATGATCAACTGTTTTTCTGAACTCCGAACGGAACATGACATGGTTCTAGTTAAATAAAATATATATTTAGTATGATGCGGGATGATTAATTAAAACAACCAGTAAGGTAATAAACTCAAGGGGTGCCTCATTGCTGTTGGAGAGGATTAGCACCCCCTTTTCTAAGGCTTTTCGACAACACTTGCTTGGTGCACCAAAATATCGCAATACTGACAATATATTGAAGAATTTTGAAAAAATATCGCAATATTGAAATTTTCAAATATCGTCCAGCCCTATCAACTGGTAATATAACTACCAGTATGTCTTGTACGGCAACAGTTAAAATCATAACAGAAAAAAATGGCTTACCTTTACCAGTTCCATGACTAAATAAATTCTATCTTTAGTTTCAAATTCTTCATATAACTTAACAATATTATAATGATTACATTCCTTCATGATGTCAATTTCATTTTCCACCATATGTTCTTTTCCTTTTAATTTACTTTTATCAATAACTTTAATTCCAAATTCTTGACCCGTACTTTTCAATTTACTTTGTTTAACAACAGCGAAATTCCCATCCCCTAATATTCTTCCTAGTTCATATTTTGAGGTCACATATTCATCTCTACTAACTTGTCGTTCAAATTTTTGTCGTCTGATAACCTTGATTTTGGATCTACGAGTTGGTCTCTCTTTTTCGTTGTCTTTCATTTTTTCCACTGTTTTTTCCTGATCTTTTTTCTCTGTAACATCATTTTTATCAGTTTCAGATTTTTCCTTTATTTCCTTTGAATCTTTAGTTTCCTTTGAATCTTTAGTTTCTTTTGAATCTTTAGTTTCCTTTAAATCTTTAATTTCTTTTTGATCTTTGTTTTCTCTTGGGTCTTTAATTTCTTTAGCCAGTGATTTTGTGTCCGTTTGGTCAATGTTGTCTGCTGTCTCAATATCTGATTCTTTCTCTGTTGGTTGTTTTTCTATTTCTGGTATGGCTTTCTCTTGTTCTTCTTTATTGTCTTTTTCCTTTTTCTCTTTTTTCAATGCTTCTCTTTGAGCTTCTTCTTGTCGCTTTCTCGCTGCTTTTTCAGCCTTCATGCGATTTTCCTCCTCTTCAAGTTTTAACCGTCTTTCTTCCTGCTCTTTTTTGATGTGATCTTGCTTTTTTCTTTCTTCTGCTTGTTCTTTTAACCGCCGACTTTCTTCTCTTCTTCGTCGTTTAGCCTCTTCTTTAGCTTTAACCGGATCCAATTGTTCTAATGGCACTAGACCTTGTTTTCTTTTTTCTTCATCCAATGCTCTTTTCTCGGATTCACGCATCTTTTCCATTCTTCTTCGCTGCTTTGATTCCTGGACACCAGCTTTAGATGATGAATAGAAGGCATTTTGGTTATCCTGTGTTGTATCCTTGCTGTGTCTGCTACTTAAATCATGTATATTAGGGTCTGAGTCTCGATAAGAATCTACAAAGCCACTGTCTCGTTTATCCGTTCCTGGTTGAACCACTTCTGCTTTTGCTTGTCTTAACTTCTGGTATTTGTCCCAACTCTTCATTATGCTTTTTATCTGAGCACTATCAGGATAGAAGTCTTCAACAATTTGCCTGACCTCCGTGTCAGTAAAAGTCTCCTCACCAAACCCAATGAACACATTATCGTGGCGAAAAAAGTCAGATACACTTTGCACTTGCTTTCCTCTTATGGTATACAATTTTTTAATTCCCCGCTGTCGGCCTTTAGCAGTAAAGGCTTCCGAAATATCACTCATTAGCTGTTCATAAGATTGAACACTTCTGCGATTGAGAAGAATTTTCACGTTATTCCGAGAGGCACCATTTCGAACAATAGTAATAACTTTAGGTTTACTGGCATAGTTTTCGGAATTTGATAAATTTTTTGCTGATACACCCAGTTTTCCTGGCCATCTTTTTGTTGCGTATGATCCATTTGTACGAAAATAACGACCAGGCGCAAATGCATTATTGGAATAACCTTGATATTTACAACTGTCCAGTGGATCCCCATTAAAATCAAGATGAGGATTTTTAAGTGGTTTACCTGAAAAAATAAAGGTGTATTATTGAAGCGCTCAATCTGCCTATTACAGGTCTGTTTTTCTGACCTCAAGTGTTGAATAAATTATCAATCAGGCATCTATTCAAATGACAAGGTTATAATCAACTCTCTAGATAGTATTTGAAATAGCTTTATAAACAGATCAAATATTATTATGATACTTGACAATCAAGATTATGTATACTATTTGTGGTCAAAATTTCAAACATGCATAACTTCAGTCAGAATAAACCAATTGGACTAAAAGATTATAGTATTGCAGCAATGGTACTTGACAAACAAAATTATATAGACTATTGCCCAGAATAAAGCAATTTGAATAAAACATAATAAATATTTATTTTTGTTTAATCGATTATATCAAAAACAGCCACTCTTTATCTAAATACTAACATAATGAAATGTATACAATAATAATGAAGATAAATATTTTAGTTTTAACAACAAATCTTGAAGATGTGAAAAATTTAAAATTGCTAAAACACTACTTTAACTACAGTAAGACTGTGTGTATCGACAAGATTATGTTTGAGGACTTTCCACTGACTAATTCTCAAATACAATAAAAAAAACACATCTTACAAAAACGTTGCAACTTTATAAAATAAAGATTGGGCTTGTTCACTTGATGCACTACTTTTACTCTCTCATTTTTACGCTGTGTTTGAATATAGGGACTAGAAAATATTTCTGGTAATTCAGATAGTCGTAAACTCATCTTGAAAATCTTTTCAATTTACTCCACACTCGAAGTAAATCCAATACAACCACTATATTTGCTATATTGTACATCAGAGGATAAGCTTATGCCAAAAACTAACTACTTGATCTACAATATCCTTCTACGAACTGCATGACTTAAACACATGGAGTTATTTTTGAACAACTAATCGGCCCTATAAATTACTGATTTAACTTCATATATACAATTTTTATCAATTAAATATGTAATGACATAAATATTATGATGGCCCTATTCATAAACTTTAAACACCCTATTATACAGAGGCTAAACACCTCCAATATAATTTTAAAACCGATATATTCATGATTTAGTTGTCAATGACCGAAATAGAAAATACTAACAGGGTTAAAGATCAATCGTGAATAATAACTACTTTGTATGAATTATAATTCACTCATAACAATCACCAATAGCCTGTCAACAATAAAAACATTATTCATTGACGGCAATGGTACAATCGTGGGTTGAGTTCTTATTGATGTATTGGTGATACGATTACAAATACCGTAGATTCTATTGATATGGCCCCCTAGGATGTATGTACATAATATGATTTCTTATGTTCCATTGTACCTATATTTTAAATGTTGCGTACTAGTAGAACAGACATCAATGAGTGACAGGTCCAATATAAATGTTTATAGAAAAGATCAACCCACTCGATTAAATAACATGTTGAGTTTAAGGAGCTTACATAAGTAACAGTTTTGGACATAATTCAAATAAATGAAATAAAATGAAGTGAAATGTCTTTCCTTTCTACACCAATCGAGATAATTACACAGTATGCTTTTCCTTCCCCTGTTCGTTGAATTCTCGCTATTTAACCTTTACTTTCATTTACTTTAAACACATAATTGTTCTAATGACCCGGAAAATAAAACCATAGGTCTTAAATTTTGATTTCAATTTTAATCAGTGAAATAATGTAATGAATCAAACTGTGAATTGCTGACAATAAATCATCCATACTCAAATTCTAAATGAGATTACGATCTTCAATAACGTACTTTAAGTTATGGAAGGTGATTTTATATGGAAATCGGCAAACAAACTTTCAATAGGTTGAAATATATATCAATATATACTAAAAGAGTAAGAATAATCCAGAGTAATCAACTTATACATATAAAACAATGGCTAATTAAAACCCAAACATGTTTCAACCAGTTTTGAGCATACATTTATGTTTCTGTTATTAATTATTTGTATGTTAATTTGATTTATATAATTCAATTCTCGATGAACAATATTCTCATGAAGTTCAGCTGATGATCAGCTCTCCTTAATGGAGGCCTATTGTCTCGACAGGAAAAAATATATGAAGGACAGTTCATTGGTCTGATTTTAAAATTTTCTAAACCTAGACGTGTGTAATTATCAGCTCTTATATCTCGATATATACATAGCAATATTGCACTATACTTCTATTCATTTATCTAATACATGGGTAATATGAGTGGTTAATAGGATTTTTTTATTGAGATATTGATTAGGAAGACCAACAGCAAGGCTCTATTTACAAAAGATAATCAAGCAAGTATAGCGGTCAAACTCAATATGAACATAAATGAATTGTATAGAATATTGGTTTCTAGCTTTTACTTATTGATAATAGATCAATATAGTTTGCTCCACTGTTAACAACATAGTAATAATAATTATTGATATTAACATGTTTATTACAATCAATCAACTACCTAGGTATGTAGACATCGACAATGTTATAATTCTATCAACTCAAATAGATTTAACCTTGGCGAATCATGGCTGAAAGAAGTTGAGGTGTTTTATTTTATAAATTTTTAATGGATCTTAGATTTATTTTACACAGCAGATCAAAGTTAAACGAGTGCATTATAAATTAAAGGATGGGATAAAGAAATATCAGTAACCTGTGGAGCCATTTAGAAATGGGTTTAGTTATGTAAATCTTTTAACATGTTCACCTCCAATCTAATATTAAGTGACCTGATAAACAGAAGGTCTATCCAACACTTTATTAAGCCAAAATCAAGACACAGTAACAACTGCATGGGGACCATTACCTTTGTAGGTATATATACAATCCTTTTAAGAAAACCAATAATACTTGTTTAACAGGGAGAAAAACAGTAATACATAAAAAAAACATCACAACTAAAACTTTTATATACTAGTAGTTCTTGGACAAACATTCTATACTCCATTGATCTACAATTCCTTAAATCACTTGAGGCCAAATAAGTTAAAAGACAGAAAAAGGAAGACACGTCCCTTGAAACCTTATCTTTACATCAATAAAACATTTATAAGCTTAAAATCGATACTAAGAATTTCCATGAGGAGAACAGCATTGACATTTAAATTAAGTATTTCAATTTAAGCTGACATATCCATGCAAAGAGGAAGACAGCAATGAATAGGATAAAACTAAAAGATTATGTGCCAGACCAAATATCTTGATGCTTAATAAAAACCCACTACTTTGCAAACTGTACAGTTCTTAGTGTCATATAATAAATGGAGAACTTAAATACAGAAGTAAATTACATGAATGTACTTATAAGGAAATAAAACGAAGTGGGATTTAACATCCTACTTTTTTGCATCAACTGACCCCAAGTTCACAGAGCATTTTCAAAATTAAAATTAAGAATCTACTCAAAATTGCCCTTTGTAAAACTTTCGTTAATCTATATCAAATACATCAATAAGAAACTATGTGCAAAGTTTTATTTTCTGAACTAAAGATATTTCTCATGAACAGTGAATAAAAGTTGAGTAAATTCTTAACTTAAGCCTGGGAATGCTTATTTAACTCGGGGCACTCATCATTAAGCCCTGCACTACTGACAAATGGAAACCATGCCAGAAAATTGTGAGGAACTTTCGCAGGCAACGCCCGGCCAAACTCAGGATCTCCAGGTTAATGAACGAGTCAACACCATACTCACTGATATTAATATTGACTTTATAGAGTTTACTAGAGTGTGAGTGTTACTGTGTTGGGTACATGTGAAGACTGTGAGACGTGGGGAGATGGCAAGATACAATCATATTGCCATTTACCTGAATCCAAAATCAATCAGTTTTTTAAAACTGAACATTTTAAATAAATGGTATCTAGTGCACAATTCTTGTCTTTTTATATAAATAAGGAATATCGTTTCATTTAAATGTTGTGATTGATCTAAAGATTCCATTAGAACAATAGGCTTCTGTATTCACTGATTATTAATTGATTTTTCTTCTCGTTGTCAAAGTGACTTATAACTAATAGAACCATGTTTATCTTCACTAATAGTTACCAGACTAAGCTTTTTATCTTGATACCAAACAGGCCATTTAGAAATAGCTTTTAAGTATTGCATAATCAATGGCATAACAGGGCGAGTTGAGAGGTGTATATGTGAAGGTGCAAATTCTCCTCTGGGCTTAACTACAGTAGAAACAACATCGAAAGTGACAATTTTAAAGCATGTCATCAATGTTCAAGAAATGAAATGGTGTTGAATGGATAATTGCACCCACATGCCAAACCTCATTTCACTTCATCATTCATTTGTTATTAAAATTTTGTAAGGAAAAAAAGGACTGAAATCATGTCTTTACTTGAACTAGAGCTGGGGTTTTAAGTCCACACAACAATAGCTCATTTCAGGACTAACATTTGGTACCATATTATATTTCAATATTAAGCTTGTGCATATATAGGTGTGTTTTTATAGTAGGAGTAAACAGAAGGATCCTGAGAAAAAACCTTGAGGTTGACCAGGTAACACTACTCCTTGTCATGTTAAATCTTGGGATCAAAACTATGCCTCTTGACATAATGACAGACCTTATGATTTAGAGTGCACCCCATAGATCCATTGATCACACCTTCTGCCACCCACGGAACAAGGAGTCTCTGCCTACCCCAAATCTAGAGCATAGTTGATAGAAAACACTGTTCATGAAAGCATTCCAGTCAAGTTAAGAATTTCATGACAGATAGCTTAATGGACTTACCAAACCAAAGAGGTGACACTGACGAAAATATTCAACCAAAACAAATAACTTACCAACAGACCATAATTCCATATCTGCACTGCCATATTTGATACACTTGTAACCTTCAAAACCTGCCAACACATACGATTGTCCATCTTGTAAGTCTTCAATGTCTGTTATTCTTTGACCACCATCTTTATCATAAATTTGACGAACACCATAGGGTAAGTTCAGATTAGACGGTAATTTACCAGTAAGCTCATTCAGAAGGTCATTAAAATTAAAATATCGATGGGGTGTGACAAACATTTTCTTCCCTTTGAAATACCGATCTCCATTAACAAAGAAGTTGATTTTTCGAGGTCGTCGAAGATCTTTGTATTTGTCAGTAAGAACATCTTGTTGATGATGTTGGTTAGTGTTCATTATGCCAGGACTAATCAACGATGTCATTTCTAACAGGATGGATCATCGAATAATTTAGGTGTGAGGTAAATACATCTGAAATGATTAAAAAATATGTCAATCTATCTAACATTTTATCATTTTGTTTCATCTTTGCTACAGGAGATCTAATATTTACTCAAAACGACAGCCATTAAGGTCACTGATACTGACTGCAGTTTATAAATCAATTAATGGATAATATTATGATGTGATTGAATAAGTTATTACTGGTTACTTACAGTATGTTAATACGAACATTAAACAACGATAATAATAAAGCTACAGAGTCAAGACCATGCTGGAGGTACTATACAACTGATGGTGGCCCTACTATACAAATGATGGTGGTTCTGTACAAATGATGGTGGTACTATATAAATGATGATGTTACTATACAAATGATGGTTGTACTATACCAATGGTGGTGGTACTTTACAAATGACTTGACTGCAATATCACTTTGGTGGAAGTGCACGTTAAGTAAAGCTATTTCACACAATATACATGAATGTATCATCTTCTTAAGTGATTTTTTTATAAAATATTCCAAAAATTCATGTAAGTTAAATCCTCACCATTATGTAAATAGAATGAAACGTTTCTAATGTCCACCAGTAGGACAGAAACACTCAATACAAAGAAATTAGGCTGGTTTTGTGATTATCTATTATCAAATCCAAATATTTGTCCTATTGATATCACAACTGCAGCTGATTCCTTTGATTAAATCACACAAAACTATAAACAGTTTCATATAACCATAAACCACCTGGACATATCACTATTCAGACAAGTTTGGGATCCATCATCAAAATGCCATGTCATAAATTATATTCATTGAAGATGAGGATAGAAGGAATACAGATGCATTTATGAAATTTTTGTTCTTATCACAAGGTATCTTCTGTCCAAAACACAATGTTCACTAAAACAAATTACATTAGTTGAAAAAATGGATGCCAGTCTTAAAAGAGATAAGATCATTGGACAAATGATTCAACAGACAGAATAGCAAGTTAATTAAACCTCATTTCATAATATTATTCAATACTTTATAATAAGTTATGAACAAAAGAAAGGCTGGCTTCGTGGATATGATTAAATCTAATTAAATATAATCAATGCCAATTGTAGGAATACCGTGGTTCAGACATAGATTAAAGAGACATGTTGGAGATACTCAATGACTAAATCCCAATTAGTGACAATCGACTGCTAACTAATTACTTTCGCTTCTGAAAGCTAAATATATGAGATAATAATAACACAACATAAGGAGAGGAAAGAGATATTGGATTGAACATCCACTCGACATTAATCAGGTCATTTTAGACAATATATATATGGTATAGTTTTACTTAAAGAATTAGCTTGCTTGCAGGAACCTTCGGAAGGAAACCAGAGAATCCAGTGCAAACACCTACAACCTTATCGTCTTCATACAGACCAAAGAACCAATATCTTGCAAGCTAAAAAAGAACCCACCTAACCCTATTATTTCATAAATTAAAAATTCTTTTCGCCATTTCCTATTAATCTGTCTGGTGTATTTTTCTGCAAACAAATTCTAACACCAAAAATACAGTAATCTGAATCTGCATTAGTTTCAGGAACCTTAATCAGTAATCAAAATTGCTAAGATTCATGAGGCTTCATATTCAATGCAAGGTTTTGGTAATTCAGATTACAGAATTGGAGTAATCTTCTTAATCCTGACCTGAAGCAAAATAGATTCAGAGATTCAAAAAGAAAAAGAAAATATTTATGTGAAGAAGAACATTTTAAAATGTCTGTTGTTCATTTCTGTAAAACTCGAAATTGTGTCAATTAAAAAATAAAACCACATTATTACAATTGGCTTACTGATTTATTATTTACAAACTTTTTTTTAAAAAAAAAAAAAAAATTGATTTAGAAAACATTGGCATAAAATCCCTTTAAAACAATGTTGGCTAGTGATGTGCTATGATTGTATTGATTAAGTTGTTATAATGAGTTCAATATAATCTAGATCATCTGTTTATATTAAAGGGGTTGTATCAGTTAAATCAATTATGGATTTATAAAAAAAACTAGAGGATATGACAATGTTGCTGCAAACACCTGAGCAGCAAGTTAATGTATATTTTTTGGAAAGTTTATGTTATAAAAAGGTGGCAAGTTAATGTGGAAATTAATGTACACATAGAATCACAACAATAGACTTTTTAGGTAGGCCTAATTGTTATACATAAGAATTTGTTTCTGAATAACCATAGAAATATCAGTTTATTTCTCAGTAATACAAATGGAGATAAATGCATAAATCAAATGAGGCAGAAAATATTTTTGATTTAAAATAAAAAAGAATCTGGTAGTGTTGCATTGACTTTAATACTAACAATGTAGAAAATGGCTCCAGGTGTAAGTTAATCGAACATTAGATAATTAACTGAAACAATATTATTGATAATCTTGGTGTAACTACCATGGAGATCCCAATATAGCTCATTAAACACTAGATTTATTGTCTTTAAAGCATACATAATTTTCTTAACTTTCAAAAACATTCTCTATATGTACAGGTAGCTTTACTAAGAAACTTTAAAAATTGAAACTATGTATATTGCAAATATTTAGTGATTTGGCCATTGCTTTATGTTATATACACATTAAATGCAAACATAAGAAGCAAAATAATTCATTTCGATTTTATTTATGTAATGATTGCAGTGCAATCATTCTGACCAGGACCACAAAGTACACATAAATTAAACATTTAGCAGATAAACACCTCATGTTTTGCATTTAGAGAGGTGTTATTGTCCAATAACACCCCTCTAAATGTGAAACAGGAAGTGTTTATTGACATTGTAACATGCCACTTTTTCAGATTTTAAAAGAACTCATTTTATTGTGTAAACTTCAAATCAGTTTTAAGGACGTAAAAATCAAAGAAATCAATTTTGACATAATGAAAACGTCATGACGTACCAGGATAACAGGCTACTCTTGTTAGATTTGGCTCGCTTATCGTTTGTTTGCTATAGTAGCAATATGAGTATCAACACAAAAAAACACTAAAATTTTCTCTTCATTTTTTTTCAAAAGTATTTTTGTAATATTTTATTGTATATTTTGTTGTTTGTAGTTGTTACCTGACAAGGAGGTTGGTGTTTTAAGTTCATGTTCGGACATATCTCCAAATATTTCATCTAATGTACCAAGATCAAAATTGATTGTCTCCATTGTGGTTATCTCCATTAATGTAGTATGCATAATATTAATATGCAGTGATTTTTCTAATTTAGAAAGGTGTTATTGTCAAATTAACAGTGTCCAATCAACCAATCAAAATGCAAGATTCGCCCTAAAGCATGTTACAGTTTACATTGGTATTAGATCAAACTCCTGATCATTATTTGAGCGATTGTTAATATAAATGGGATTATGTCAAAACCTTAAATCTCCTCTAACATCTTATGATTAACCTCACTTTAATCTGACTACATCCAAGTAGAGAATTTGTCTACAACAGATATTCTGAGACAGTCTCAGGAACCTAAACATTATTTTAGCAACGATCAGTTAGTCAGTACCACTGCAACACATAGAGGTGTTGGTAATGTTTGTGACAGCTGGTCAGTAGATCTGTTTGCAGCCCCCTCCCACCCCCCAGCCAACCAAATGTAACACACAACACAATACACATCAAACTGCCTCAAATTTGTAAAAACATCACATAATTGTGAAAACGTTACAACATTTAAATTATTAATGATTGTAATAAGTGTTATCGCCCATTAAAAACTACAATCTCAATAATTCCAGTGAATCTTCTTTTTTACTTGGCATTTTACGGCTATAAACAACTAATTAATTTGCTGTGTTTAAAAGGTTATAACATCTTCCCTATAAAATACCATTCAATATCACTATCACATTTAAAGGTCAAATGATCTGTACTCTTAACGTTCAGCTCCAGAAGTCAATCATAACGATATTACTTTCAAAGAACAATTTATAATTCCCTTACAAAAAATTAATACAGCTTGGTGGTATCACAGCAACTCACAAGTTTCAATTACTTGTTGGGTTTCCATACAAGTATACAATGTCATATGATATATTTTAATAAAATTTCAAGTATTAATTTAGTCTCAATAAACTCAAACTACCAGCTGACCTACCTGGCAAGATAATAAAAATGGTTGCCATTGTTTATTCAAGCATTTAGATAAAACTCAAGTACGATTAAATATGCATGAATGATTACTTTAAAACCTACTAGTAAAATAACATTTTGAGACATCAATAATATCTTCTTTAAAGGGACAGATAACCATAAAGTCAAATACATATCACACACAATCAAGTGTACCCACACTCGTAGAAGATGCCTAAAATTTGATTTTTTTAAATATACATGTAGATAAATTTTCAGACTTTGTCAGATCAGATATTCATACAAAAAAAACCATGTGTATTAAATTTATAGAAAAGAGAAGGAAAATTTGGGGTGTATTGCTAACAATTGGCATTTCTTGATAAAATTCAGCAATTTCTGTCGTATTTTAATGGTTAATCTATAAAGTAGGAGAAGATTTTAGTACAGAATAATTAGTCATGGTGTGGATCAATGTAAGGCAAATCACTAATAATTTGATGAAATGTTGTTTATATTCTTTACTACTTTGGGGTTTTCTTAAATCAATTTAGATATCGACTATCTATTGAAGGAAAACAAAACCCTCTACCTGTGTGGAATAATTTGGACATCACGAATTGTTGAAGGAAAACAAAAAGTCAAATATTTCTCTACAGGTTAATTCATTTTTATGGTACTGGTATAAACTGTGAAGCAGGCTAAAACTTTTAAAAACATGCACAAGATAAAGTTGAATTACTATTTACAAAACACAGTAAAGATGGAGGAGAGAGAGATTTAACACAAACTTGGTCATTTCAGGCGTATCATATGGTTCAATGTTAATTCAATAATTCACTTGTATGTACGTTTTTTTTGAAAGAGGCACGAAGCCAGAGAAAATAACGGACAGGCAACCCTATTCCTGCTCACTTACAAGCGGTTAATCAAAAGCACACCAATTGATGCAATGACAGACCTAATGATCTAAAGCACATGTGCTAGACCAAGTAGTCCCTCCCTTTCCCCTTTAGAAATTTCACAACCTATACTGATTTCCAGGGACAATATATCGCATTTATAGGGTAAAGACAACATGTTCTGATAGACTTTTCACACGACCCCCAAACTGATCAAATTCTTTTGAAAAGATATCGAATAACGAATATCAAGAAATCAATTGGATTAAAAAGAATTCAAATATTTATATGAACACTATTTAGTGCTAAGTACACTTTTCACTGTATGAGTATCACAACAAAGTATTTTTGCATTCTCTTTGATCAAATTTAAATTTTTTTGAAATGTTTTGCTCTTAAGAAAATAATTAGATGTGTCTCATTCAATTTTGTATATTATTATGATACTATGAATTTAATTACATTAACTTTCTTGTTAAAAGTGATAAAGTTTCTTTAAGGGCATTAAGTACTCCAAATTGCATTTTAAAGTTAACACTATAAGTTTTGTTCATAAGATATGAATTTTTGTTATTTGGGGTGATAAACTACCTTGAAGTTATGCCAGCATGGATTTTCATCAAATTTGGCATGAACAATGCTAAATTCAAGTCCAAGAAACATGCAGGACACTTTTTGGGTATAGACCATTGTTTGTCTTGCATCCATGCTAAAAGGATATATTGATAATCCCCCCTCTCTTACATCAAAAGTAGATGTTATAAGTGACATTTCGATACCCCAGTCTTGATTAGCCCAGGTTTGGAGCAGAACGTCCTTCTGACGTGAAACTGTTGCTGGAGGCAGCCATGATCGTTTAAGATGGATCAGTGACCGATATGTACAACGTCTTGGTTGCTATAAATGTTTTTTTTTCTTTCCGCTTGAATCTCCATTATTACACAACCAACGTTCAGACTGTTATATGTCCTCTCAGTTATTTTACACATGGAATAAGTATGCAAAGTCTTAACAAGATTGGAGTTAAAAAGTTAGTGCATATCTTAGACTACGTAATGGCCTTAATGCATATTAATAAGTCCAGCTTAGACATGGGTCTGAAGGGCATGGGCCGAGGACACCATGGTATAGGGGGCCCTACAGTTCTTGGCGAAAAGAGAAAAAAATTCAAATTCCAGATGAGAGTTTCACATTAATCGATCTATCGGCATGAGGACGGAGACAGAGCTGTTCCTCAACCTTCTGTTTGAAGTTCCACTTGGTGATCAGTCTAGACTTCTAGACTTGTATGCCATTCAGAATGGAATAGATATTGTAACTAATTAGATATTATGTAATTATTCTTTTATTACAGAGTGTCTAATTGTGTGTTACGCATGCATGCCATTCAAAAGGATATGAAATAATATTTTCATCTTCGCGTCAGGCCCGCGATTCTGGTCAGCCCCAGGATCCCGCCCCTTGTATTACAGACTGTCTAATCGTGTGTTACGCATGCATGTCATTCAAAAGGATATGAAATAATATTTTCATCTTCGCGTCAGGCCCGCGATTCTAGTCAGGCCCAGGGTCCCGCCCCTGTTAGGCTGGGCTTTGCATATTAATTCAAACATCTAAGGTAGGAATAGCCAATCTCCAAGACAGCGCCAAACGTGGCACATTGGAATGATTAGGAGTCCCATTACATCCCTGCGATTCTATTAAATTAAGGCAGCAAATCTATTTTGTTTTAAGCCATTTAATTATTTTAATGAATGCTATCTTCTTTTCTAATTTCAATTGAAAATATGCTATGAAAGACAGACTTTTATTCTTCAATCATCGTGTAAAAATGCTAAATTATATGTTATAAAATGGGGGTTTGGTGACTTAATGGTCCAAAGTGTGCACTTTAGGTCTGTAATTGAGTTGTGTGGTGTGGTTTCTGATTCCACGCTTGAATGCCAGAAGAACCTTGTGAATTTCCTCCAATTCCTCCATTTTCCTCTTAAGACCCTACATACAAGCCAATTATTGAAATAAAATTGAGAGAGAAAGAGAAATGGGGTTCAATGTCCACTTAACACAAACTAGGTCATTTTGGGACTAACATATGGTTCAATTCAATAATTCGCTTGCGCGCAGGGGTCTTTAGAAGTGGGCGGAACCAGAATACCTGGAGAAAACCCACAAGGTTGGACATAACCATTCGGCCATCCAACTCCCCTTTAATAAAATTGAACCGAATGTTAGTCCAAAATGACCTAGGTTAATTATAAGTACAGTGTTTACGAATGATGATTACTTTATTTTTGCAGGGGCGGATCCAGGAATTTTTGCAGGAGGGGGTTTGCCAGGTTTCTGTTACGGAAATCTGCCATCATCGTCTCTAAATTACATACGCATACATACAAATTGAGCTTTTTAAACAGAGAAATAATTTTTATACCGATGTAGGATCACTTTGTGATGTAATTTCATTGATGCAAGACATTATTTTTTTTTTCATGTAGCTGCTTGTTTATTTTACAGTCTCAATAAAAAGTTGCCCTGGCCGTAAACCTCATCCTAAATACATTCCATTTGTCTTGACTTCAGTTCCATGTGTGACGCTCCAGCACCGTTATGATGGATGTATTATGTTATTCTTTTGATGCCTTTAAAGTTTTCATTTCACTAATAACAAAACATACATCACGAATAAAGATACAAAATACATGAAAAATGATTGATAAGTGAACACCTGTCAAGCGACAAATCATTGGAAAGCAAATTGTTTGCCCTAGAAACCAAACTAAAATCACTATTACGATGTCGTGACCCGTTCAACAAAATTAACAGAATATAAGATGATTTGAGAAACATAAATTTAATAAAAACACATGGAAAAATATTCTTACTTTGGTCATTAGATCTGTTATTTCTACGAAATTGTTTAATGTGTCTTCTGTCGGTAAACAGTTAAATGGCCGCCATATTGTGTACCTGAGTGACCTGGTTAATTTGCATACGACCCCTTCACGGCTTCAGGTAACATACTTCAGCGAATGGCGCGAATATCGATTTAAAAAAAACATTCGAACAAAGCTAATAAAATAAGATCGATTTTTCTATCGACATTATGGTATTATCATTAATTACTGATTTGTTTTCCAATAAAGGATGGGATATTTTCAAACAAGGCTTTAGTAATGCTAAAATCTTTGAGAGATTTTAATATATTTTTGTGGACAAACCAGAATAATTATGATACAGATGACTGTTTTTGTATTGCCAGAGGCCGGTCGAAGCAAAGGGCACATAGTTTTAAAAATATAGTTATAGATAATTAAAACACATTAAGTAATTAGGGCGTGTAGGATGTTCGTTTTCAACCGTGTGTGGCCCTGACTTCAGTTTCTAATACCTTCTATGCGTTGGAAGAAAAAATATCGGATATCACACTCCCTTATTTATTACTGTTTTAAAATCATAAACCCTATATATTTAAGGTGATAGTGATAATCAGCTGAAATTGTTCATAAAAGTTGAAGGCAGTGCAGTACTTTATATGGCAAGATACCGTGCTACGCAAATATCCCACTTCTATCTATACTCTTCTGTGCTTATCTAAATTTATACATAAATCTAGCAGGGGCAGATCCAGGAATTTCTGCAGGTGGGGGATAGCCAGGTTTCTGAGACAATGTATCCCCCCCCCCCCCCGACCTTGAATGTCCTTTTTAAGGTCTTTATCGCCATTTTGGCGTATATACATGCACATTGAGCTTTTTAAATAGAGAAATCCAACCTCCCGGTTTATGTCAATTTTTATTATGAATTAATACGATGACAAGTTCATTGATGCAAAGCATTAATAGTGATAATACTGATATCACATATGTACTTTGGCCTTGTAGTTTCATACGTAGATTTGTACCCTTTCTTGTAATTTACCTCATATGAGAAATCAAAAAATCATAAAAAAAAACTTTCTCCTCTGCGAAAAGGTTTCCATCGCGGAGAAAAGTTTTAAAACGCCGAGGAAAGGTTTCTTCCGCCGGGAAAAGGTTTCCACCTCGGAGAGAAGATTTACACCGCTAAGAAAACTTTATAAGTGGCCTAGCTAATGTTTACTGTAGATCAGTGTAAACGTGTACAACAGTTCCTGGACTATCCCGATTTGAAAACAGCCTTAAAAATAAAAGTCTGATCGAGTATGTGTGAAATTTAATCGCCAAAGAAAGAGGAATGGTGTATTTACCGTGTCTCAAAATTTCAGCTCAAAATATTCAGTCGTTTGGACGCGAGCGTCAAAATCGCTTATCCGGACACATAACCCTTTCAAGATATGGGTCAATTTTTTTGTTGAATGACCTGATAATCGATTCCCGTTCCTTTAGAGGTCTATTACAACGAATGTCCCATGTGCTGTGCTTGATAACTAAAGGTAAATTTCACACACACATTATTTTTATAAAAATTAAAGTCTGGTTTTATCCAGACACCGCATAATACAGCTTGAGACAACGGTCTCCATTTTGAGATGAATACCGACGGGTTTAAGTTGTTTGAAAATGTATCACATATGTTGAGTTAGTTACTTGACCCCCCCCCCCCCCAAAAAAAAAATACAAAACAAAAAACAAAGAAACAAATACACGCACGAACACACGAAGAAGCAAAATCGAAATTTAAAAAAAAAACGGGTACTTTCAACAACAAATACACACACGAACACACGCCGAAACAAAAAGCAAAATCAAAATTTCAAAAAACGGGGGATTGTATCTTATACACTGGTGCGAACGAGTTGCGTATTTTGATCTTCATATGAAATATTACATGTAAGGGTGCAACTAACCAGATTCTTAATAATTTTATCTCTTTAAAAAGTCCAAAATATGTATTATCTTAATGCAAAGATTGCTATCATTATTCATATTACTGAGTACATAAAAAATATTCATGTAGGAACAAGATAGCAGAATCATTATTAATATATCTATACTTTATGCAAATTGCAAGGGAAAATCGAAAGAACCAATGTAAACTTGAAGGTCGAATTGATCGATTTTTGGAACCAAAGTATTTTTTAAAATCATGTTTTGTTCATTTATTGTGGGTTTGTTATTTTAAATATTATTATTTTTAAAATTATAAATGCATTTTGATTGTGTTTGATCTTGAAGTCTATATTTGAATTTCTTCTGGCAGATATTAATCGAAAGGCGAAAACTAAAAAACGATTTCATACCCCTCTTTAGACTTTAAACTATGCATTTTAGCGAGTCAAAAAAAAAACTGTTTTCAGCTGAATTTTTATCCGCGGTAATCAAGCAATATATTAATAAAGTCCTGTTTTTATATTCGGCTCTACAAATCAGGAAGAGTATACACCCTTTGTCAAGGTAGGGTATTATATTGATCGCTTCCTGTTCCTAGTGAGCATTTAAAAGCTCGGCAATTTAATTGATTAGCGATTTGTAAAATGATAAGCGATTCCAACAGTTTGGTGCGCCACGAATCTTGAATCTAGAAGAGTTGTCCCCCATTAGTGCGCTAGGGGAGGTAATTTTAGTTGGACCAATCAAATGCTTGCATTATCAGCAATGGCGGCCCCCATTGGAAGAAACACTTGAATAGAATTTGTGGGTGTAAAACGATTTGTTATTGAACACGTGAAATAATCTTTAAGATAACATGCACTAAAATGTACAGTTAGCATGGATAAATGATTTTATGACTAAATACTATCTTGTTGTTCAACAATTAAGTCAAGTCTGCATGTTGGGCTAAATCCTAGCGTTATTCTATTATACGAGTAGCATTAACAACAACAAGTCAATGATTTGGCCCAAGTAACTAACTGAAACAAGCAAGACTGCCTCCTCCTTGTTTGGATTCTGCTGGATATATCATTTATCTAGACTTTTATCTCAATGTTCTGTTTCTGAATGACTCAAATCATTAATTAGATTGACATTACAATACATGTATTAAAGGAGCTATTGTCTGTCCCATGGTAAATAATAAACGGATTTCTACGATTATGAACAAACTACTCTAAGTTATTATAAACTTACCTATGTGTTTAAAATTACCTCCGGTTAAATAAAATCCATTATACAGCTAAATATACCAACGAATAAAAAAAGTTCTCTCTTGTAAAATTGAACTTATCACAAACTTTGACACCAAGAAATAAAAAATGGAAGCTTATTACGTCACTTATCGGAATAGATCATTTCGTATGAGGGGGTCAAAGCAAGGCTATTTTACGACAGTTCATATTGTTTTGTGTTGATGCGTTCGATTACTGGCCCCGCGCTTACTCTAGCCACCGCGAATGCGTTCGGGTTACTACTGGAAGTATCCTATTATTCAGCATGGAAGCAAATAAATTATTTGATCGAAGTTATATTTGCCGCTAAAAGTTTAGGCGACGGAAGAATTATTGTTGACACTTGTCTCAGTAGTGTTGTGTTTATTCTTGTAAGCTATTGAGCTGGTTAACAAAGCTAACCAAAGGTTACATTGGTTGAACGAAAATGTGATTTAAAGTATGTTCTGCATAATATGGGCTTTATTTCGCTTCTCTGGATTTAATAATTCCAATGAGATACCAATGAAAAAGTCTAAAGTTTGTTGACGGATTATTGTCTGCTCGTTGTTATTTATCAGAACATCGAGCACAATTAATTGTTTGGTGACGTTCATCTTCCATTTTGATATCCGAAGAAAGTGCCGCGCCGTTTGATCACCCATTCCCACTGCGCATGTCGAAACGTACTCGAGGATCCTGTCCGAGTAAGCACGGAGCAAATAATCGAACACGACATGTATGAATAAGCTTTTGCTCTGAGACCCAGTAATGAGTTTGAGCGTTTACAAACATAAATACGCCCATAGTCCGATATTTTGTTTCCGCCTTGTATTAATTATTTGGTTATAGAGTTCCGGGGGAATTTTTTTCTTTTGAATTACATTTGTTTTACTGGCCTTGAATATCACCGTTGAATATTTTTAATATTTCCTGATGATGAACTTAAGCAGTCCTGCCAATTAACCCCGGCAATCTGCTGTGGACGAGGTAGGCCTAAATTCCGATGTATTTTACATTTGCCTCGGCAAAATTAATAGCCGAGGCCATTGAATCATTGAATAGGTATATAACGTTTTTTTTATAGATAAATACCAAAAATTATTATCACCAAATCATACTGCGCATCGGTTTAATTATCGGTAGATAGTTCCATATATTTCTATTTCTCTTTAAATATTATTTCTGGTGTGTTCAGAATTTTATAATCGTGAAATTCACAAGGCTGTTTACCCATAAGATTTTGAAATCCACGGAGAATGGAATTTTCCGATGGCATTTCGTAGATCGCGATCATGTCCCAGCTAATCAACGCTTTGAATTATATTGCCGTAAAAGGTACCATGTCATATTATATGCTACACAGATGGTTAAATTTAGTGCCGCGAAACTTGCACGAATTTTCCCCGCGGTCTGCATAATTAACACACAAAACCAAATAATACACAAAATCTGACGTGTGATTTTTTTGTTTTGAATACATTTTTTATAAAAACGATAAACGATGTTTAGACATCCCGAACTGTTCTTATCAAGAATGTTTCGATTTCAGTATCTGTCGAATGAACAAAAACAAGTAATTTAATCAGGAACATTAATGATATGAACAGTCCGAACGTGAATAAAATATGGAAATTATTGAGAAGCGGCGGTCTTTTTCATACGAAACATGATCAATTAAAATTATGATTGACTGGGCTGTAATGTGTTTTATAAAAATATATATAATATACACGGGTGAAATTACGGGGTGAAAAGCAATATTATACATGTATTTACGAGTATTCGTATAATCCGTAAATAACATTTAGCAGACTGACAATCAAACGGTTTAAAATTAATGTCATTGTCTCCAGTTGCTATTTTCTTGCCCAAACTCAAACGACCGAAAAGGCAGTGTCCTGTTTTGATTACAACACACGTGGTTATCATAGATTAACCCCTTCAGCATAATTACGATGGTTTAGCCCATAACGTCACGTGTGTAATGTTGTGATGAACACAGACGAAAATACAAGCAAAAACATTGAATTTTCAAGAGAGAACCTCTTTTTTCCGTTGGGATGTTTAATTGTGCAATGAATTTTATTTAACCGGAGGTGGTTTTAAACACATAGGTAAGTTTATAATAACTTAAGTAGAGTAGTTTGTTCATAATCGTAGAAATCCGTTTATTATTTACCATGGGACAGACAATAAATCGCTAACATTTAGGACATAGAAAATTGACACAAGTGGGTCGCAACGCATTAAATACTGTAATATGAATGTATCTTAACCGATTTACATTCAATGGTTTCCGTTTTTTTACTCTAATTTCAAATCAGTAATGTTCAGCGAAATAAGCCAGCAGTGTCAATCGAGTGGCTATTTCGAGTGTCTGGTTATTCCAGTCTACATATGCTGTTTGATTTGGTGCAATGTTTCTAGCCTCGCTCCACGAGTCTCTTGCTAGAACTGGGGCTGAAACGCATTGTGGTACACGATTCGTGTACCAATGGTAAAATGTTTATTTTGTCTTAAATATTGGATATCAGAAGCCCATCTTTTTCAGGTATCAATGTTGATTTAAATTGACAAATAATTTGTGTTTTCAATGTTGAAGATTTTGGATGATATTGAGTTAGAGACTTAGCTCCTTTAAGTAAAGTAACGTTGTTACTGTTTTCAACACATGGCATGGTGTGGCCCACTAGGCGGCCAGCTCTTGCCTGTTGATGTGATATTGTGATCCTAGCAAGATCAAAATGACCCTGTTTGAATTCCTTGTGTACAGCAAACTAACTTCAAAGAGCATGCTGCACCAAGCATGTGTCATATGGCTTTGCAAAACAAATGATAGATGATGATGGCCTAGTATGTTGACCCGGCTACTTCCAGGCAACTTTACTAACCCAAACCGGGACCCTAACCCTAAGAATAGCTGGATCAACATACTGCCCCATGATCACATACTTCCTTACAAAATATGTCTTCTTATCCGTAAGATAATTAAAGTTCTATTTTGACATGTTTTTTGGATAATTGCAAATAAATTCTTTTGGTTTTTGTCTATGTCATCGAAACTCCTTCTGCATAATAGGACCATGTTGTAGGCCTACTGCATGTTGTCACCTCTGGCTTGCAGGTGTGGTTTGCTAAAGACCCCTAAGCGCAAGCGAATTATTGAAATAAAATTAACCATATGTTAGTCCCAAAATGACCTAGTTTGTGTCGAGTGGACGTTAAACTCCATTTCTCTCTCTCTCCCTACTGCATGTAAGCCAAAATAAAGATAACAAAACATGTACCATACCATTTTACTGTGTTTAATTTGAATGAAAAGTATAATCTATTTCCTACTAGATAAAGACATTTTATTTGTCTTTTTTTAAAAAAATGTAGACAAAATGAGTGGCAAAAGAGCACATATTGATATTGATCCTGATTATGAAGACGTGACAGATCAACAAAATAAAAGACAGAGAGTTCTGGAAAAAGATGGTAGGTTATGAACTGAAATAGTGATTGTCAATATTTCTAATATTCATGATTGTTATATTTAAATATTAATCATCACTTGCCTACAAATATAATAGTGAATCATGAATTGATATTAGTAGTAATCAATCGCCAATCATAGAAACAATACTATTGATGTAGAGCTTTAAATTGACCTCTGAACAAGTGATTGAGATAATCATGTTAGATCATACACACAAAGGGTATCAATTAAAATTCAGGAATATCATACCTTAATTACAAATGAGGCTTAATTTTAAAGAAATTCATCCTTGATCTATTATTCTATAAATTTAGCCAAAGAGGCAGCTGTGAAGAAAATAGAGAGTATTGTTAAGACCCAGTTTGGTATTGAACTACAAAATAAAGAACATGAAGTGAATGTGATTGATCAGGTATGTGTAGCTTTCCTTTTTTATACAACCACATTGAAATGTGAGATACAATAAAAGAACACACTATCTTGTTATCTGCAATATCAATTATTCTGTCTCATATTTCTGTTAATTATTGTATATCAACTTATTTAAGTATCAAATGTATAAATTTGATAAAGCCTTCTATAATAGGTTGGTGTTGCCTGTTTCTATTGATTGGAGGTTTCTCACATTGAAATGTGTTTAATATTGTGGCGTCCCTCCAAAATTGCTTGTGCACGCTCTAGGGGCTAAAGTTATCATTCGATTGTGTTTAAATTTTCACATTGTTTGAGGTCATGAAATGAGGATGCTATAGATTTTCAAAATTTTCCGATGATTACTGCCAGAGTTACAATCCTTGATCAATCTAAAAACAAAAAAATAGTTAAAGATGTCATCTGATTGATTTGAGGTTTATACCACAGTGTTTATGTTCAAAATACATTGAAGCCTTGTATAATAAATGTTAGCACCAGGAAGAACTAGAAACCAATTTCAGTTTTATTATTTATGACAATTACTTAATGGGTTGTTACACTGGATCATATCAAAACTATTATGGGCGTATGTTTCATTGCCGACACACCATATTTATAGCCTACAATACCTCAACACTTGTATAATGCTATGCTTACCAGATATACCTTAATAAATATACACATATTCCAATTTAGGACTTCATGATCATAATGTATCAATGTATCATGTACACTTTCTTAAAAGAAATATTTAATTTTAAGACAGAATTAGAATATGATTTATTCAATTTATTTGTAAGATTGGTGGCAAACAGCAATAAAGGGAAAATGCAAATAGTGTAAGCCAGTTAGACTACTAAAGTTGTCTGCAACATCCAGCCCACTGACCTAATTTTGTTTTCAAAAATAGACTAAAGTCTTTGAATTTTGCATGTTACAGCATATATGAAAAGTTAAATTTTAAATGGAAATATATATATATTTTATATATTTACAGAGATTATGTCAAGCCAGGTTGATGATGGATAGATTAAGAGCCTGTATTGTTGCTAACTTCTATGGTTCTCTTGACCAACAGAAATACTCTTTAGTAAGTTAAGATATTAAAAAACAACATTCTAATCAAAATGTAATTTACATCAAAGTTCTTTGCAATTGTTATTGTCATTGGGCTAACTTTTGACCTGTATTATAATTTTACTTTGACTTTCAATTCTTTTTATTGTTTGAGAATTATATTTTACCATTCCTTATTTCCATTCTGAATTTATTTTTTTATCAAATATTGTGCAAGCTAATTTACAAATAACAACTTGCTTATAGCAGTATTGATTTGTTTTTAATTTGTAGAAATCAACACCAGTACAGCCTTCCATACATCCTGCTATCAAGTCTCATCTAGGTAAGACTGTTAAAGGGACACCAACACCACAGCCAAGTCACACTGTAACTTCTAGTGATGTACAAAAAGCTTCCCAGAATGTACCCTTGATATCAAAGATGGAAGAAATACCTGTAAGTTTTTATTTGGTAAAAATTGCTCTAATGTCTTAAATTGATTGAAATAAACTAATGTAATAAATTTTAAAACATTATGGGTGCTTATTACAATGATTATGGTAATTTTTTTATCTTGGATGTGGATAAAGCATGTAATAAGAAATTTCTTGGAGGAAAACCTTGTTCCTAAATATTTTTGGAGAAAAATGTCATTGAAGAAATAATTTATATAAGTTTGATGTATAATTCATTGTATAAGGAGTTGCAGTTGCTCAGTGGAGGTGGCATTGGCTCGCTAACCAGGGGATTACCAAACTGGTTTGTTCTTGTCAGTGGTTCAGGACAGAGGGCCTGGTGAGGAAAAGTATCTAATTGCTGGGATCGTATGTAAAACAGTGGTTTCATGTATACCACTGCAGCAGCATGATAAGGATTCCCTGGTAGTTGGACATCAGACCTAGCAAACAAAATTTGCTTGATAGTACACTGCATTTGTCTGTTTATTGCAGAAAGGTTATCGTTATTGGTGTACTTTTAGATGTGTGTTATAGGATGATTATATAGAGATCACTGCTTCTTTTGTTTCACATTAATTGATGGTTTGTTTTTACAGGAGACCGTTGAATTCAAATCATCAAGTAATACTACAACAAAATCTGTAACCAATGAAGATGAGCTGAGAGATTCTCGTTTTAAAATCAAGAAGAGAATTATCATTGGTAACGTAGCAAAGTAAGTTCAGAGTTCCATACAAAATTTGTGAATCGGTATCATATCTTGTATTTATGAAAATTGTATCCCTGTTGTTTTGGGGATTGATCTGACCAAAGGGCCATCAAATCTGTTGCTATAGACAAGGGATGAAGCAGCCTGATAAAGATTCATATATTATTTGGAAGACTCATAAGCATATCAAATACAATAGAGAGCTTAATGTCTGCTTCAACTTGGTATCGCTGACAACTCCTCACAGTTTATATGAGTTATATTTAGATTAAGGTTCAATGCTTCAATTCACATTTCCAAGTTTTCACAAATTCTGTTATTAATTTTGTTCCTCTATGTTTTAGATATATACCAGTAGATAAAAGGGAGACCAATGATCAGTCAACGCATAAATGGATGGTGTATGTACGAGGACCTAAAGATAAACCAAATATTAATGGTTTTGTTAAAAAGATTTGGTTTTTCTTACACCCTAGTTACAGACCTAATGATCTAGTGGAGATATGGTATATTATCTTAGTATTACACTTAGTTTTCTTTCTTATGTTCTCATACTTTATTTACTAGAAAGAGTCTGTTTTTATTTTGGTATTTAATAATAACGATATTAATAGTGACTTCTTATATTGCACACATGATCATGGTATATTTAGTTAAAAAAAACCCAATTGATCAGTTTGTAAGTTACAAAAAGAACCTGATTAAACTTTTTCCTAAAAGAACCTGATCAAATTTTTTCCATTCATACAATTTTTTCATAGTCCACTATTATGAAGTTTTAAGACGATTAGAATTTTGATTTTGTCTTTGTTATAATTCAGTCAGCCACCATTTCATCTAACAAGAAGAGGATGGGGAGAATTTCCTATTAGAATACAACTTCACTTTGTAGATAGTCGTAATAAAAAAGTGGACGTGATACATCACTTAAAGGTATTGATATTAACTGCCCGTACGTTTCTCTGGAATTCACCATAATTTTGTAAACCATTTACAGTGGACTCTGTCACATCCGACATCCTACGGGATCGTTACAATATGTCGGATCACAAAGAGGATCGGAATACCGAGTTTTCTCCAAAACCGGAAATACTGTCTTCGAAAACCGGAAGTACATTGTATTTTTATAATGTAACTTCGAATCACCATAATGTTATTCCCTTTAAAAATGATAAACCTTTATGTACTTTCAGAATTTTATTACATTACATTAAATAACAAACAATAACAATGTATGCGTACAATATATGTATTCATAATATCAATGTATGCGTACGATATATAATTCATTTCATAACATCATTCAACGCAGTTAATCGTATAAAGTACAGTACACGCATCGTGGAGGTTTGACCGGACACGATATTACCGTGTTTTCTATCGTGGAATTTCATGATTTACCGAGTGAATATCGAGGAAATATAGAGGGCCACGATAGCAGTGCCTCGGTGTTAAAAACACCGTGTGACTCGGTGTTTTTATTAAAACATGCCTCTCGTGGTTTATTTTAGGTGAAATACAGTAGCACATTAATTATTATAGATCAGTTACTACGTTGGCATTTTCCCATTAATCACGAATATTTGATGGCTTGTTCGAAATCGGAAAAGGAATAAACACAATTTTCGGTAAACCCCGGATACTATTCATTCTTTTTCTAAACATAATATGCTTAAGAAACCAATACGTTATTACTTCATAATATGTTCCATATTTTTCATACTTTCGTCAATCGACTATTACAAATCCATTCATATTACGGGAAAAAATAAATGCGGACAAATCAATTCTGGTCTTACCGGGGTGTAGTTTAAATTGTTTTATCCATTCAAATAGTAATTCACATACTGACAAATAAGCCACGTGGTGCATACAGTATTGGTAAATCACACCTCAACTAATATATCTTTTCTGGTTTAAATCACAAATGAATTAAAAGCCTTCGTCACCCGAGACGAAGCACATTTTGCTGAATGGACGTGGACACGTATCATTCCGATAAAGGCGATAATATAATGCTGACTTTTTCATTTCCACATCAGAGAGTCTAGGGAATGCATACTGTCAATCAAGGTTTGATAAAGTAAATTGGTACGTGACATCAAAAGAAACCAACTGACAGAAAATTGCACGCCCATTTTACAACAAATTATTATCCTGTTGTAGTCATCTTGACAGTACGACTTGTATTGTAAATTGTCAGTAGTAAAAACTACCCAAAAAGGTTTGAATCTTTATTTTAAAAAAACAATCACAATTGTTAAATTGATTCTGATATATATGCAAATGGTTGGCATTCAAGAGAGGTCACAATGGATTGTTCTTTGCATCTCAATTAGTTTGGGCGTTTTGGTTAAAATTAAACGTAAGGGAAATTTTGAAAAGAGATATCTTGTAAAATAACCCGTATTTATTACTGAAATATTTTCTCAATTAGCAGAATGTCAAATTAAAGAAAACCACGAAACACTTACAATATGACTAACTACGGGGTTTGTATTTGGCTGGACACCCCCACCCCTTCCCTACATGTAAAATAAATATGTAACGAGGAATTGTGATTACTGTTTTACGGTAAAAGTCATGTTTTTAGAGATTGTTCAATTATTTAAATCGGTACAGACTCGGAGGTTGACTCCTGCAGATCATGTAATGGGCAAAATAATGTTTAGTCATCATATTTGCAATTGACATAATATTCTGTCAATAAAATCACACCGGTGCTCATTAATAATTTATCAGAGTGGTTATTATTTTATTACATTGTGCACAAATGTCAGTCCTTAAATAGCACCAGTCACCTTTAACAACTTAATAAGCACGTTTTTTGTGTTAGGCAATCCCCTCTATTCGTTTTGATGTGTTGCATTCTTGGCTAATTGACACCTCGATAACTCTAATACTACTATTATTAATCTCACTATCAAAGAGGCTTCAATTCATAAGAAATGGTCGTGAGATCGTGTTGAGGGGTAAAACAATCAAAATGAATATGACGTGATAATTTTTGGAAACTAAAACGGTTTTATTAATAAGGGTATTTATGGTCTATGGCATGAATACGGTCAAATGTTTGGATGTTTCATTCATATATTGAACGGGTGTCAGTAAACTCGTCCACAAGCAAACAGGTACGCAGTTGTTAGGGCGTCCACGGGGCGTATTGTTTTTTTTTTATAAGCAATATTTTTATTCAGATTTGTATCTGAATAGGTATTGGGGAACGGGAATAGCCTATATTAAACCCCTCCGCCGTTGTTGTTGTTGTTTAATAATTTAATTGTATTACTCACTGGTTGTTTATATTGTTTTATTTACCCAATAATACATTATCTTGGCAAGCCGATCAAACCGAGATTAGTTCACCGATGTTTTTGTAATAAAGAGCAATAGTATTATTTGTTGATTAGCTTTATGATTTTAAACATAATAATAAATTCACCAATGTTTTTGTTATAAAGTAAACTCGTATTGTTTGGTTTGTTGATTGACGTTATCTCATTATTTAAAATATTTGGCACTGGTTAATATCGGGTCAAAAATAATTCCTTAAATTGCGCCGTAGCCCCTTTTAGATAAACTGAATTCGCTTTTTATAAGATGGCGATCATTCGTAGATGAATGACTGACATACGCGACGATGGTACATGTATATACTTTATTAATATAAACGTTCGTTGAGTTATTTAGGTTACAATTTGTCTTTGATCTTTACACAAAAAGAGAAAATTTACTAACAATGCATGCACAAGTAAAAGGGGCAGTAGTTTAAGGTATGATTTTATTGGCAGAATATGCCCACTGCGAATATGCTGATTATACATAGTTTTCGTCATAAGACGCGCTGTTATGTAACAATCTTCAAGTCTGTACCAATTTAAACATTGAATAAACACTTACATCCACAATTTTTTTGAAAGCGTGTATTCGGGGGGGGGGGGGGCTTTCCATCGTGGTCCGTTCTATTTAACCATGACAACGACAGCTTTTTTGTGTGTGAATCCAGATTGGTCACGTACCAGTTGCAATTGTTTTTTTTTAAAAAATGAGGGCAACAATGTTAGGTAATGCCCACTTACTGACAATTTGCAATAAAAGTCATATTGTCTACAAGACTATTTTTTGTTAAAAGGACTTCTATTTTAGTCAATTATCGTTTCCTTTTGATGTTTGATGGCTCTTTTATATTCACGTTATTTGGAAACTTGATTGACAGTATGAAAAGTTCACCAAGGTGTTATCCGACGGAGACACGTTTTAATGAACATGTATTCCACAACACAAGGTACAATTTTATGGATACATTTTATGGCGACGTGGGCTTAAAAGCAGGAGAGGCAGACTTTTTAATTCATTTGTGATTTAAAACCGAAGATATTACTTGAGGTGTGATTTACCGATTTATTTGTCAGAATGGGACTCCGTTAAAATATAACCTCATAAAAGTACATTCTTTTTATGCAGCGTGGCTATTCGCGTCAGGATTATTGAAAAAACTATTCAACATTTCAAATATCGTGGCAGTTTGATAACATCGTGGCAGTATATCTTTTTGAAATCAATTATTTATGACAGATAAACATCGTTAATTTTACATATCAAATTACACCGAGGCCTATCGTGTCACGCGACTATCGTGGCACACGATAGCGACTGCTACACCGAGTTATTTATCGTGGCAATATCGTGTCGTTATCGTGGAAATGTTTAACAAAAAACGACACGATAATCGTGTATGATCAAACCTCCGCGATGCGTGTACTGTAGCTTGCTTGAGGTTGTCGTAAGCATTTCTTAAGGCGGAATCTTGTACACAGTCTTCTAACAAAAAAATTTTTGCAATCATCGTTTCGTCTTTAACCTGGGCGAACTGTTTTATGTTGTCGAGCATGCGTAGGCATTTGGCATAGGTCAAGTCAGTCGTCAATGTGTCTTCTTCATCGTCCCCGTCTTCACTCGATTGTCCACTTGTTTTTCAAGCCAATCAGAGTAAATGGCACCTGTCATCCAAGCTTTGCGATTGGCCGACCAATTGACTGGCAGGTTGATCTTGTCCACGCCCCTAAAGTCGCGGCAATTTTTATATAATGTCGCGGTATTTGACATGAGTAACTAAAATCAAATACCAAGCGCACGCTTACAAGAGATTAAATAATCAACGAAGAATTTATAACATTATCAAAGTAATCAACACAGACTGGCGCTTGCGAGTTTTAATCTCACCGATAATTGATTGGTGATTGCTTGTTAATCTTTTCTGGCTTCACACCGATCGAGTTTTAATCTCACCGATAATTGGATGCTTCACACCCACCGTTTGAAAGTCGGATTATTGATTATACCGTGTCGATTCAATGAAAAATCATGTGACGGGACGGCTGATTGATGTCGGAACGTACAGAGTCCGGATCTACCAGAGATTTTTTGGCTGAAGTAATAAGGAAATAAATCGGGACATTAAAATCATGTCGGATGTCAAAGAGATTCGGATTTATCAGAGATCGGATGTGACAGAGTCCACTGTATGTTTATTTGAATAATTGGTGCCATAGAGCAAAAGTAAAAGTAATAAATTTCTACTGTTGTCTCACTCTGTTCATTTTGTATTTCACAGCTTGATAGAACATATACAGGTTTACAAACGTTAGGTGCTGAAACAGTAAGTACCATAAGATTTTTAGTTTAAAACAGGTCTATTATTGGTCAATTAGCATGTTTTTGATTCACAAGTTGTATGACAAAGAGTAGGGTCGTCTGTCCAACCTCATGGTTTTTCTCTGAATCCCCTGGTTTCCTCCCACTGCCAAAGACCCCTACGCGCAAGCGTATTATTGAAATAAAATAGAACCATTTGTTAGTCCTAAAGTTACTTAGATGCAAGTAGAAGCCCTCTTTGGATTTCATCATCTATAAGTGTTCGATTCATTGACTGGTCATCAAAAATTTTTGAACATGTACAGAATTTGATTGAACTGCTCATAAAGAGTGGTTTCTTAGTGAATGTTCCCCAAAAAGAAAAAAATAAATAATGCTTTTTACAGAAAGAAATAAGGAATATTTTGGCAGCCAACTTTATGGAAAAGCACTAACAAATAAAAAGGATCCTGTGTTCTAATGGACTTATATATAAAGCATATTACCTCTGTGTAAATTTTTGATTTCAAGAATTTCTCAGTCTGACTTTTATCTGAATAAGTTATTTTTAGATTTAATTACATGCAGATAGTAGAAGTCTGTACATGTAATCAACCTTGTTTTTGTATTATAGATTGTTGATGTTGAACTTGAAAGAGAAGAGTACACTGATGTCAATATTCCTAAATCTATCACAAGTTGCTCAACAGATTTAAACATAAATATCTCACATCTCAACAAAAATACCTGTCTTAGTGACTCACGTGATGAAAATACAAAAACAAATGACAGTGAAACTAATATTTTGGCAGTACAAAATGGTGTCTCAAAACAAGATGTAAATCACACAATTATGCATTCCCCAATGAAAAGAACTCAATTTAAGACAGAATTAGTGAATGGCAATAACCTAGAATCTCAGCAAAAGAACTCGGTTACACTCGATATAAATTTAACGCCAAATACCTCAATACAGAAATCAACAGTTCCATCAACAATTATCGACACCAAGCCAACTCAGGGTCAGACAATTTATTTAAGGTGTAAGGACACTAAAGGCAATATACTTTTAGTTCCAAAAACAGTCGTTAACAAAAATGATAAGCCGGTTGCTCAAAAAGCCAATCAAATGACATCTTTCAGGATTAGGTCGCCATCTGCCAGTCCAAGTAGGGCTCAAAATAATGACGCAAAAAGTTTATTAGTTCAACAAAAAGCTCAAGTTATAAATCCGGTGAAACCACAAGTATTTGCTGCGCCTCCAAAACCAAGTGTTCAGTTAGTAGTGACTTCTAAGGGTTTACAAATACTACCTCAGGCTTCTACTGTAAATAGCATCACTACACCTCAAAATACGATAAAAACACAATCGTTATTGACATTAAACAAACCTAATTCTTCATTGTCTAAGCCAGTTTCCCTGTTATTGAATCATGCCAATCCTCTATCTGTGAATACACCCAAATTACAAATTACCAAAGATGGATTGATAAATGCCTCGGCGAACAGAAAACAAAACGTCTCACTCGTACAAAATAGTTATCAAAAATCATTATTTGGCGATCAAAAATTAACAGTTTCTTCTAAACCTCCTGTGTCCAACTCCTCTCCTTCAGTTATGTTAGCAAGTGTTGGATCCAAAACATTTTTGTTGCAAGTGAAGGGAGATGATCAAATCAACCAATCACAGACCTCAGCACATCATGTGAAGCCGAATTTAACAATTAACAATCAGAATCTTGGTAAAAAAGTTTATTTCAACAATCTCCAGAAGTCAGTCACAGTCAGACAACAATTAAATGAAAGAAAGAAAAAGGAGGAGCTCTTGAATAGATTGAATTGCAATTTTGAACCGGGACCAGAAAAAAGAACTCATGTATGGAAAAAGAAAACGAAGGTTGAGGAAACAATAATAGACCCCCTTCGGTGAGTTAGATATTTTGGGTTAAAAAGCAGTTAAATTGAAACACACAGAAATCAAGTTCAGTAGTTGGTTCCAAAATAAAATGGCAATGTGTGGCAGAATGTTCTAATGCATGCGCTTTAAATCATAAGGTCTGCCATTTGTTTGGTGTTGTGATTTTGATCCTGCACTTATACATGATAAAGAGTATATTTGTCATCTGGTGATCTCCCACTGCTAAAGAATCCCTATACACATAATCAAATTATTGAAATGAAATTATGTATGTTAGTCCCAAAATGCCCTAGTTTATGTTAAGACTACCTTAAACCCTGTCTCTCCTTCCTCTGTCTTTCATCCCCTCCCCCTCCTCTGATAGTAAAGATATAATTGGGGTTGAAAACAAAATGATTGTAGAGTTGTATGTGCTTTGTGCACAAAGAGTTTTCCTTAGTGAACAATGGCATTGAAACAAGACTTATTTTATTTTCCAGTGTCTTTAAAGATTTTATACCAGTGTATATAAGTGAACAATTTTCTAATGATTATGATTGATATTATTATATTAACAGATTAGATGACTACGATGATATCATTTCATTAATAAAAGCTGCTGTTAAAAGACATCCTCTCGTCAAACATGGAATAGGTAGGTTCTTATAACTATCATGACCTATCTGACTATCCGTCACACTTTTGGGAAAACAAGAATTCTGCCTCTAATTAAAACTTAGTGTAGAGCTGGGCAACATTTCGGTTTTTCGATATAAAACCTTCACAGAAATAAAAACAGTCGAAAAAAAGGACATACCTTGATGTATCGCGGTTTTGATTTTCCTGGATGATATTTAACATATATACTGAAAAAATGTCTTTCCTGTTTTGTTATTTACAATATTTTATTGCTTAAAATAATAAATAAATACTAAGAGCTATGTTTATGTCATGTGACTTTCGATCACTTTTGTACCCGGCTTATACTTTAAAATTTATTCCTGCGTCTGTTCAGTTTCTATACATATTGACAAATTGTTTATATCGATACTTTTTTTCAAAGGAATCATTATTTCTACTTTTCAGATCGTTATACACATCCATATTGTGCCTATTCTTATGAACACTGGTTGGGTTGGAATATTGGCAAGAGAAGAGCTTCAGAGGTAGAATATAATATAATAATCATTATTAAGCATGTGAATATGTATGCAACAACTTTTGTAGACTGCTTGGTTGACTCAGCTGATGTAAGCATATGTCGCGTTGCCTGTCAATCTTATTTTAGAATAAGCCAGCATATTTTTCATTACAACAGATTTTACATTAAAATAGTACACATTTTTGTTGTTTTAATATGACTTGTTAGACCTTTATAAACTACAATTTCCTTAAAGTCACTGAACGTTATTCTCTTGTTTTAAACAATGTCTCATTTCCATGGCTTAAAAATCCGGGCTAAAATGTACTAAAATTTTATTAGATAACATTTAATTCAGAAAGCAAAATCAAAATATCCATGGTAGATAATCTCCTGACGTGGTTTCAGTTTGATTTAAAAGAATCAGCAAAAGTAATTGGTGGTGTTTACTTGTGTTGACCATATCTTTTTATATACCCATATCTTCATGTTGACGTGCTTGTTGTCGCCCATGTCTGTCAGTTTGGTTCCTTTCGATATTGGCATGTATCGGACCAAAACTTGATAGATTATGGCAGAATAGTGTATGAAAAATCACATTGTTAGCTTCTGGACATGCCAATGACAGTTGAGTTTGAATTTCGTGAAAATCTGACCGGAACTACCTTAACAATCCCTCAAATGAGATTTTAATATTGTAATTCTGTTGTTCTTTTTAGTGGCAGAGAGCATCTTGTGTTAGGAAATTTATAATTGCAAGTTTGAAGGGAGATATGTTTAAAGGGAAACAACTCTGGTCAACTAAACAGATTATGTTTTGGTGTAGACTACATGCATTCAGTCCACATTATTTAGGTATGCATTACCCAATATTTTACAATACTTCATTTATAAAATGTAAGTATGAAAGTGTTAAAATTGTGATAGTGTCAAATGACTAAACAATATCGGATCAAAGTGCAAACAGAATTATCTTTATTGTTGGTACATGTTGTAAATAAAGATCTTTATATTTGAAATAACATTTTACAAATTATGTTTACATTACATACTCATTGGTAGTCTATTTTGTAAATAAGGATCTTTATATATGAAATAAGATATCACCAGTAGTCTCGTCACATTCTAATTAGTGGAGTAAAACGGAATAAGACCACTGGTCATACCAAGGATGTTACAGAATGGGAGACATGTAGATATGGTTATGTGAATTTTTGTGAAAATTGTTTGTTTATATCAAGTTTGTATTTTCTAGAAAGAAAAGATGAGAATGTTATATGTGTTAAAACAGTTGATACAGAACATAAAGCAGATCTTGTTAACAGTTTAACAGATATAAAGGAAATCATAACTCAATTACCTCCAGATATCACAACATCAGATAATAGTGATGATGATATAGATATAATTAGTATAGGTAATTATTTCATACTTATGTTTTATTCATTGTTATAGATACAATTTTCAGATAACTGATATGTAAAATCAGATTGGCAAATATGGGGTACCATGATATGTTTTTTTTACATCGAGTTCTGTAGTCTCATTTTCAAAACCACCCAAAAACGATTGCTCCCTAGAACATCCCAAACCAGTCCAGACTCACAGAACTTGTATACAGTTCTTGAATAGTTTATTTACAAGACTCTGATTGTTTGATGTACTAGAGGGAGTAGTAGTTTTGGAGGTTCGAGATGTTAAAGGGTTAATCTATTAGATTTAGTCTATTTTAGTAAGATCAGTGAGTTTAAACCTAATTTTATAATGTCACAGATTAATTATGATTTCATTGTTACCAGAATCTCCACCAAAAATAAAAGTTGAAGTAAAAGAAGAGAGAGTTTTATCAGGAGAAGAGCCATTGTTTCTACCTCCCTCTGATCAAGCCCTATTTATACAAGATACATGTCAAAAGGTACACAAGATAAATCACATTTATATCATATTTGATATGGTGATCAATAAAACATTCAAGCCTTCTTTTAAATTTTTGAATTGTTTTAACTTTTAATAATGCGGTTGTATATTGTCATCATCCATACCTGTCTGTCCATTGTCAACAATTGTTTTTGGAATCTTGACATTAATATTCATGATATGAATTAATTTCAATGATTTCGGATAATTACTTTTTGAGTTTTGTCTATAGTTGAGCTAGGAAAAAGTAGAAGCCTACTACATCTGAATTATTTCTTATAATTACATCAGGGGTTGTTGCCCTTGATAAACTTTTAATGTATATGCTCCCATTAACTAAAAGCGAATGAAAAATGGTGACAGCACTTTATTGACTACTCGTATTGCTTGGTGTATTAGTTTTTCTTGTGTATTGGGCCATGTACATACTTAATTTGCTAAATAGAATAATATTATGTGATGCGAAATAATGTAATTTTGAGTGTGTGAAGTTCCAAATGTCAGGTCTTGTAGTCTCAATTATCTATTAGAATTCATTTTTTATTCCTGTTAAATATGACGATTTTACTAGGAGTCATAAAAGGATGCGCATAAACCATGAGATTTCTAATTTAGTCTGCACCTTCCTAATGTTCCAAAATGTACGATATGCTGTTGATTGGGTTTGAAACGAATTGTAAATGAGCAGCACAGTAACCATAGAGATGACACCAGGATGACTCTTACATCATGATTGTAGTCATTCACATGTTTAATTTGAATTAAGATACATATATTCCATACTGTAAATATTGATCAATTATATTTATTTCTTGTAGATTGGTGTAAAATTAAAACCTGTAGATTTAGAAGAAAATGTGTTTGGTTCAGCTTGTGAAGATATGATATTTAATGTAAGCATTAGTTTCTTGTATATCATTGTATCCCTCTCCAGATGGTACAGTTGTATGATGCCATCATATAAATAACTTATAAATATATCCATTTCAAAGAACAATGGAAACTAATGGAATGATACAACGGTTTCATGTTCATTTTTACAGGCAATGAAGAACTTTGCAGAAGATATTTTAAGAAAATCGTTTTCATATCAACAGGAAAGTGACAAAAAGTAAGTATACACAGATGATAGTATCTTACTAAAATTTATAATTAAACTAATTTAAACTCACATTAGGGTTAGATAATTAGTCCATTCAGTAGTATTAGAAGGTATTTATTATTAAAGTTTGTGTTATATTTTCAGATTTATTTACATCAGTCTTTATGAGACTGTACAATTAATGTTTTTTTTTTATCATTGATGAAACTCTTATAACCATAGATCATTATATACAGAAGTCGCCTGTCCAATCTCATGGGTTTTCTCCAGGTCCTCTGGTTTCCTCCCACTGCTAAAGTCCCCTACCCGCAAGCAAATTATTGAAATAAAATTGAACCATGTGTTAGTCCTGATTTTGATATTAAACCCCATTTCTATCTCCCTCTAGTCCTGATTTTGACATTAAACCCCATTTCTATACCTCTCTGTATGCAGAAGTATAAGTAACACTTTGTCTTTGTTTCTTTAATTTTCATTATGGAATTATTTTCTGTTTTTTTTCTGCAGAAATGATGGTACTATACGTGTTGAAGATGTATATCAAGCTTTATATACGACACCTGTAACAGATTTTATAACTAATTCTCATCTAGGTATTAAACCTACAGAAACATTTCCTTCATTTAGATGACATACGTTCATAGTGCTACTCTTCTTTATCTTACACTTTATTTATTATATATATTCTCTCTCTAGGTAATTTGCATCGAGTTTGTAATATTATGGACCATTAGTTTTGGTATAGTTGTATATACCAAGTGCTCAATCCACTGCAGCTATTATTTTTATAAATAATAAAAACTGTATAAGGATTTTCAGCCATTGTCTGATACTGATGTTTCAAATCATGGTTCCATAGAAAATGATAATTGTATTTCCATATTCTGTAAGACAGAAAATTAATGCAACTAGAAATGAATGTGTTAAATTACAGAACAACCACATTCTAAATGCCTCATTTACTACATGATTGATTGATCAGCAACTATTCTTTCATTGAGAGTTCTAATTATACAGAACAACTAAGTGTATTTGTAAAACTTATAGAGTCATGTTTCAGTGTTTTGTTTTTTGGCCGGAGATGAAACTTTTCAAGGATGACCTACACTTTTCATGGCTGTTGCATACTCAATGAGATAGGACAAAAACATGAGATCTACCCATGTAAACATTGATGTGCAAGAACCAGTAGATAACAATCATGTAATTGTCTAATATTTAAACTAGTGTCTTACTACTTTGTTCAAGAAGTCACCCAATTGTAATATTTAAATACAGGCCCTGCATTATTGTTAATTCCCTTCAGGTCAAAATAATTTCACCATGTATTTATTTCTTGTTTTACATTGTTTATTCTCTGTGTTCATCTGTATGTTCAGGTTCTTCTGTTAAATGTTCTTCAAATAACATTTAATGTACACTGCCATGAGTTAATAGTTTAAAAATTATATATTAAATGAATTCTAATTAGTAATTGATTCAGTTAAAAACTGCAAATGTTAATTTATACTTTTATAGAGCAGGACTCAGTAATAAAATATATTACAAAATAAAAATACTGGTACTTCAGTTATTACTTTTAATCGAACATGGGTGGTACACCCCTCCCCCATTTATTCGGAGAGTGGGGGCGGGGGAATCTTAGAATTAAGTTATATTTATAGCACGGCTCTCATGAGTTAACCGGTTTAAACATGGAGTCGTAAGCCGAGATGTTAAACCTGTTAACAAATGAAGCGTGCTATTAATGACTTGTAACACTGACACCTGCTCAACATGCTTGTTGTTATTGTACAGAAAACCTATATGATTTCTACTAAAATTAGTGTAAGCCAGCAAAAGTGTGCAATAACATTGAAAGTATCTAGTTATTGCACAGTTACGCTCCAGTGAGTTTAGCAGAGGTAAAACAATCTGCTTATTCAATGAAAATAACAAAGGAGATCTCCCGTCCGTGTTACAATGTTATTTTACAATTTAATCATTATGTTAATGTCTTCATTAATTTATTTGTCACTTAATATATCCAATTGTTTATTTATTTATCCACCTTTAGGTTCCCCATGTTGATCTCAGGCTTAAAGTAATAATGACTATACTTGTTTGGCACATTCTTCACACATGAAGTGCATATTCTTCTCGAACGTATCATCCAAATAACCATGTTTTTTCTACAAGGGATACTTTAATGATTTCTGCATGTGAATTCCATCATACTCCTTGCAGTGGATTCCATGGTAGTGGGTTAAGAGTCTTTACTTAAACAATTTTGGGTACAGATAATATGTATCTGTTTAAACTGATATGGTACATATACTGGAGGTGTAAGATGTGGAGGTTTTACTTATAGTCTTGAAAGTGAGTGACAGAATCCTAAAGGAATCTCATAACCTGATACGTGTTTTTCACTTGGACCTCAGTGTTTCCTCCCATTGCTAAAAATCTGCATGCAAAGCAAATGTTGCAATAAAATATACCTTAATATATATGTTGGTCTTACTTTATATAGAGTCGACTAAATCAAGGTTTTTTCTTGTCATTTGTTAGCAGGATTGTATTTCATGAAACTACTACCAAAGGCAAGAAAACCAACTCAACATAATTCTCTGCCAAGCAGTTTTATTAAATGAAGTTTTTACGATGATTATGATGTGTTAAATCTCGTAAATAATATAAAATATACAATATACATATAAAACTAATCTTCAAAGTAAACGATAAAATATACTTATTGGATTATATAATACATCTAAATGTATAATTTTAGCTCTATGTAATTTCAAATTATATAAACATCAGGGGCCTCTTTCACGAAATTTTAACTAAGGTAAAATTCAAATTTTGGTACTTTGATTGGATAATATTAGTTTGATTTTAGTGCTTAGCCAATCAAAATATAAGTATATACTAATTTTATATTTAGTTAAGATTTCGATAAACAGGACCCAGAATAATAATATAGAATAAAATATAAAAAAGCCCAAAACGAACATTTAACAGAAAATATAAATAACTGCATTTGTTTTGAGCTCCCTCTAGCTCGAGAGGGAGCTCTTGGTTATTGTAATGGGTAACTTCGAGCAAAATATACGGCCAAATTTTGACAGCAATGTGAATATATATTATTCAGAGCTTGATCAGGCTCGATGTATTTGAAATTCTTAAAATAATCCATTCTCCCCACTAAGATGGCTTTTGGGAAATCTGAACTACGTACTAAGCACGGATGGTTATGAGATGGAACGTTTTGAGAAGCATAACAGCAATTCAGAAAACAATAATAGTTAAGATCGCATAAATACATGACTAGGTGAAAATGGTATATTTTGTATAATAATTATATCTATAATTTCACAACCCCTGAATTTAATATAATGGAGCGTAAAATATATAATAACATCATTTACATTGGTCATGTGTTTGGAATATTCAAAATTATCAACAATTTATAATAACAATGTTTGTTTCAGCTGGGAACTACTGTCAGGATAATCTTACTTCTTTTATTGTTGTTATTGGTTATTATTTTTTATTCTTAGAGTTAAGTTATTAGCTGTGTATGGACCTGGCCAACAAACATGGGCCTAACGGTTCTAACACGGGAAAAGTGATAGACGTTTCAGGATTTTGAATGATTATCTGCATGGTAGACAGTACATGGTCCCAGCTGAAACAATGACTCTAATCTAATAGGGCGCAATATCAGTGGCTCATGTAGTGATTTGGTAGCAAAATCATGTATATAAAGTTATTGAAAATATAACAACGTATGTTTTATTTATTGGACAAAACACATTTTATAAAATCCCCCACACCCATCTGAGACTACGCCCCCATACTTAAAACAATGATATTTAACCTTTAAAAAATTTAACTCTAGTAACAAGACTAATAAATTTGGGTAAATCGATAGTTTTATCAGGACCAGCTGAAGCTTTTAATAACATCTCAATATCTTTCTCTTCTAGATCTTGTCCGGCTGCTGTTTTCATACCTTTCATACTATCAAAACATTTCTCAATATCCACCATACCACTTTCATCTTTCTCTAACTTGTGGAATAAATTCAGCGTTTCTTTAGCCCTGAATAATAATACAAAATTAATACAAAACACATTTATAACTAACTTTGCATCATGAATAAAATGAAAAAGGATAGGGCGTATCCTCTCAATTCTTCACATCGTATTTGAAAAAAAAGAAATCCGTTACAAACAGTAGCCTCTATCGCGTTTACAACGTTTTCGGGAAAAGGGGAGCAACTCCGGCCCTTTGATCGGCCCGCAATGCTTCCCACCGAATTTGAAAATGAAATAAATCTGTTAGCAGAGGCGGATCCAGAGCCCCCCCCCCCCTAATTTTCGACAGTGCCCTTTTTTACTGCTGAAAGTGCCTCTTTTCAGACCCAAATATGTCCTCTTCGAACATTTACTCAGACGAAAATATCAGCCAACTAGCTCTTAGAATGTCTACAGATGCAAGGCGAATAATTGTCTTGGGGGACCCCGTCTCCGTGGTAAGTGCCCTCATTTTGCGGCGTCCCTCCCCCTTTTCATAATTCCTAGATCCGCCCCTGGTTTGAACCGCATCCTCTATCGCAATGGGAATGTTGTGTGTGTGTGTGTGGGGGGGGGGGGGTAGCAAAGGGGTGTCACGCCACCCACCAATGCTTGCACAATGCTGAATATAGGCAGTGTTCAACCTTTTATCAACCCAATGTTTCACACCAAATTTGAAATGGATCTGTGCTCAAAGTTTTCGGCATAACTCAGGAACGATAGGGCTCGTGCTCAAATGAAAATAAGTTAACAATTAGTTGCTATATTTGTTTCAGTTCATTTTCAAATAACAAAGTACCTTTAAAATATATTTATAATAAATTTTAAGAACCTTTGATTCAACTTCTTACTAGAGGAGTTAACATAGGTTACAACTTTTTGATGTACTAATGTTTAAATACTTACTCTAAACCCATACATGTATAAAACTGTTGAAATTCCCATAAACTAAGTTCATTGTTTTTATCTTTATCAAAGATTTCAAACATAACTTCAGCATCACTTTCGTCTAAACTAAATTCTGTTTGTAGCATACGAATGGCGTCATCTCTCTTTAAACGACGAACAAAGTTTTTAGTGTATTTGTCAAATATCTTTTGTACTTCACCTCTGAAAAAAAGCAATAGGCATATTAAAGAAATGGTTCGATAGGATATAAACTTTTGTGTTTCTGAAAAAAATATTAAAATTTTGATTTGGGTAAAAACAAGTAGGCCTACCACGGCACAACGGAATGTGACGTCATTATGCAGTTGTCTTGGAATTGTGATGGTCGCATCAAAATCGAATTCCTCCGATGGGCAACTGTTCAAGGAACAACGAAAGTTTCATACCGACCTTACATTAATTGTCGGAGCTTGTTTTTTTTTCAGAAGAGTGTTGTCCCCCAAAACAACAAGATGAGATCCGGTTGGGAACAATTTCCTGATCCAACAATAAATATTGATAAACGATTGGTGTTTTGATTACTTTTCAAAGTTGCCATATTGTCTATATTTAAAATTGTAGGTCCACAGATTGAGCTGTGATGTAACTTCTTTTGTGTTCAACAGTCCAATAACGAAGCTAAAATTTGTAAGCAAACCAACTTCATATTTCGAAACGAATTTTATTGATTTTGAAACGATTTTATTGATCTTTTATTGATCTTCTCCAATCGTTAAGATTAAAGGGACTAAATCGCTATCTTTGGCACCTAGAAATGGATACAAATGGATCGCGACGCATGTAATAATGTAATATGAATGTATATAAACTGATTTACATTCTAATCAGTGACAGTCTTTGGTGTCTGATAATTCCAGTCTGCTCCCATAATCCGGAATCGCTTATTACAAATGGCGCCTGAAAGCATTCTGGCGCGCGATTCATGTGCCAAGTTTAAAATTTTCACCGTCTTAAATATTAGATACCAGAAGCCCAACTTTTCACGGTAAGATAACAACATCAATGTTGAATTTAAATTGATCAATAAGCCGTGTTTACAATGTCGAAGAAGACTGTGGACGATATTAAGTTAAAGACTTATTTACTTTAACTCGATTTAAAAATTTATTTTGGCCAAAATCAAAGACGTTAAGCTTCTTTAATATCTGTTCAATTTTCTGTGATTGGATTTGGAAATTAAGCAAAAATGTTAAAAAGTACAACAGCTTGATTTAGTTTATTTGACCTTATGTTTTATAATGAAGGGTGGAGTAAGCAATTTGATGTAAGCAATCACAGTCAAATAAATAATCCACACAAACTCTAATATAGCATTTGTTTTAAATAGAACATGGTGAGTCGATTTGCTTTTTAACAAAAAAGGATCTTAAATCTGTTTCCTATAAACCTTTTCTTTTATCTTTACTTAATGTCTTTAGTGCAATAAATGCATTAAAATATTGTGACCTAAAGTAAACAACGTTTGACAAATTGAATGTAAATATGCCTTTACAGTTGACATGGAAAACTTAAGTTCAGTCCTCTCTAATTTGAGTCATTCATAGTTGTAGGATGATAATGTGGTCTGCATAAAAACATGAAATAAATATAGACGGCATATTTCAAACGAATATAATATGTCCAGGCAGCGGCTGGTCTAACTACTTCCAAATCGCAAAATTTACAAACACCGTCTCTTTAAAATTGATTGCTTTATCTCTGTTAAAATTCTGAAATTACAATTTGACTTAAAGAAATGACTTATGAATCCTGTTTGGAATCGGAATCGGTGTAAAAATTTATCAAATCTCTCTCTCTCTTTCTCTCTCTCTCTCTCTCTTGGTTAAACATAATTTCCGTATCACTTTTATTTTTTCTTAATAAAAATATTTTGTTAGTGCAACAACGACTAAATAGTTGAATATACTGAATACAGAATTCGTGAATAATATAATACAGATTAGTATCTCTCTGTTCGTCTGTTTTTGAAAGGATTTTTATATAATGTAACACGTGAGAGGCTCACGGATGTTATCAAACTTTCTTTACAAGACTACAAAAAACCTTCTAGATCTAACTGATATACTGGTATATAAATGACGTGTACGTTCTCGGGTTGTATTCATATCTGCGGTTGAGTGCATATTTATACAAATAGTTGGTGTTGACACTTGTAACCTCGTTTTATATTATCAAGGGATTTGGAAAGAGAAAAAAAAACAGGAAGGAAAAAACTTTTCATGCACAATCTAAATATAAAAAGAAGACCGTGTGCAAATTCTCAGTTCGTTGTTTGGTGTTTGTCATCAATAGTAGTTCGCATTCGTCAAAAAGACTTAGTTGCAAAGGTTGGCTATACCAGTTCAATACGAGTAAATTAACAGGAAGCCTTTCCCAACCTTTTGGTGTATGCTTGCAAAGTAATTTTAGCTCATGGATCAGTCCGTCGTTTATTGCTATAGGCTACTGCTTATGCAATCAAATTAAATATAGTTTCTAACTCAATATTTTCCATAATATTCGAACTTAAAACACGAATTAGAATTCAATATTGATTAATTTCAATCAATCAATGTTGCCGTGAAACTAGAGGATCCTAATATCCAATATTTAGGACAAAATTAACATTTTATAATCAGTACACGAATCGTGTACACTACGGTTTCGGGTGCCATTTTGTAATAAACAGATAAAAACGAAATGAAATGAATTGATTGTTAACGTCCTACTAGATAAAAACATATCCTACAACACAATGTGGAAGTAATTAGTAAAGGCCGATTCGCAAACGCCAAAATATTTTTTTTAAAAACATGTATTATGTACTAGGCAGGCGTGAGCGGTTCACGTATTTCATGGAACATAATTGATTAGAAAATGAAATAGTTTTTTTTTCAAAAATTGAATATAAATCACTTTACATATATTCATATTACACATTAATATGTGCTTTTACAACCATTTTTGTATTTTTCAAGGTCCAAATAACAGAGCCATATATACACCCTTTAAAATATCCTATAGTCTATTAGACAATGTAAATCATCTCTAGAATATCGGTATAATTTGATTAGATCTTCATAAAGTACAGAATTTGACGATAATATGTGCTTCAACATGTACCCTCAATTATTATTTGTTAAATTCTCTGATCTCTTAATCTGATATTGACACAACACTTATCACAGGGCGTAAATCATTTCTATATATGATGTCATTTTACTCATATTTCCATTGCACGTATAATACTACAATATAGTCATGTGCATATACATAGCCAAAAATATACACCTTTAATGTCAACATTCGCACTATAAATAGACAATATTTAATTTATGTATCACTTATTTTGGCTTTTTATACATGTTTATGGCGGATGTATTTACATTACCACGATAGCTGTGTAATTGATGGAATACGAAAACGTGGAATAAAAGAACACTCTGGCAGCAGATGATAAACCCTATGTGGCGCTGGCTACTAGTAGTAATCGAAACCCCCAGATTACTTTACTTCATGTCACACGCAATCGTTCACCCATTAAGATCCACATTGCAACACGTTAGATCACTAGCCCCCACCCCTACCCGACCCGCCGACAGTTCTTGTGATAAAAACAACCCCAAACAACTCCTCCCAAAACAAGGTATTAAAGTCACTTGTCTATTACAGTCACTATAGCGTACACGTTGACAATATAATAAAATAATCATGTTTTAGCTCAGAAAATAATGGCTTGAATAAAATTCATAAGATTTCAAATATGAGAAATGAGAGTTATAAGAAAAGGAACAAATTCATATAGTTAGATTATGGTAGACTATTTTAGTCAGGTTAGTCAGGTGTGTGTTTTCTGTAAGTGGTAATTCACTTTAACCACTTTGAAATCATTCAGGCGAACTGATGATGTCTTAAGTAGTATGATATGCTTTAATAATTCTATTCAAAAAGAAAATATTTTCCTTTTATATAAATATTATAATTTTACACGAATACACTTGACTACATTTAAGGTAAAAATGATGTATATTATTAAGAAAGCAAATGTCTATCATAAAGTGAAGACTGACCGGAGTTTGTGGACCAAATGTCCAAAGAAATCAAGAGTACATGATGTAAAAGCGGATAGTCAAGTGTACAGAGACTGTACGAGAGAGAAAAACGGGGCTCAGCGTCCATTCAACAAAAACTTGGCCATTCTGGTACTAGCATAAGGCGCATCTTTATTTTGATCTATAGGGGTTTTTAGAATTATTAGGATATACGAGTACTCGGAGAATACCAACGAAGGTAGACAAGTAATCCTATTCCTTGTCTGTGATCAGAGGCGTACATATAACGATTTCGTTTGGGGGGGGTGTTTAGCCAAATTGCGACCGACTGATGCACATTTACCCCCCCCCCCCCTATATGCGAGTGACGCAATCAGGAGCCGAGCACCACATGTGAGTTTTCTAGGGAATATGGGGGGTTTCAAATCTAGGGCGCCATTAACACTCTCACCCCACAATGAAAGTAAACAAAATACTGGCTATAACATTAAGCGTCCCGGTAGAACATAGATAATAATTATTGTAGAATTATATAGTTGTTCGCCGAACGTTGTCTCGTCGGAAAGCAGTTTTATTTAAATTCACATAGTTTATGTCATAATAATGATTGTGCCTATAACACTGATTAATTTGAGAGAAATTTTGAAAAATTGATTCAATATCCTGCCATTTGAGGTCATTGTTGGGAGAAATTCTTGTGGACGAGTGGACCAGAAATGTCAGTCAATGGGACAGAATCTCCAGATCTGTTTTGCAAGAGTTGACATAAAATCTGTACAATCTGTCGCCCCACGCCCCAGTGGTACTACAAACTGGGCAAACTGATCCCGCAGTGAATATTCGCTTGGCCGCTACAATCACTGATAAGCATGACATCGACGCGGCTTAATGAGTACGGCATATTAACTTTTTTACTCCGACAAATTAAATTCTCAAATATTTTTTTGAGGTAAAAGAAAAATAAATAAAGACGTTTGAAGTATTTTCTATTTAGTGTAAATGGGTATTAAAATGAGTAAAATGCATCATTTTGCCCGTAGCAATTAGGTGTTAAGTAAACATTGCACGAGCCGTTGAGCCAATGACTACGGGGCGTGCAGTCAACGCACGTGTTTTGGACAGGCATCCGTTACAGAGATAATTCGTAAGTAATTCTCTGTGAAACAGATTGCAAACTGGGCAGTTCACTATAATCGTGAATATGATAGTGCTGAGACAGTATAGACAACTGAGGAGTAGCAGATTGATTTTAAAATGGAATCGAGCGCCGCAGGCGCGAAAAAATTTCAGATATGTAACCGAGTATATAGAAGAATGATGTTATAATGGAATATGTAACAGAGCTTTTAAATTTTGGGGACTGGGCTTGAAAATTTGAATCAATGTCATGGCAAATGGAACCAAATTCTCGTTAACGAGAGGATAAGAAATGGGACAGAATCTTGAGGCTTATCTGTCAATTTCGCCTGTTTTGTGATTGTTTGTTTATCTCATTAATTCTTCATTTAGTCGGAGACCGACTGCGATGAGTACTTTTTTTTGAAACCGACTATTTTTTGCCATGGTAGAAAACATTTTATAGAACAACATACTCACAACAGAATAAGAGTGACAAGCAGAATTGATTATTTCATATTATATTTTTGTGTGACGTATGCAATTTTAGGCACACGGATTCACGCAAATACATAGTATTTGGGATCTATTCTGGCATTGTTTTTGAGACCGACTGCAGTGACTGCACTTATTTTGTGACCGACTATTTTTCTCCCTGGGTGAAATATTGTTGTTTGACCAACATACTCACAACAGAATAAGAGTGACGTGCGCAATTTAGGCTTACGGATTCACGCACATACGTAGCATTTGGGATCTATTCTGGCATTGTGTTTGAGACCGACTGCTATGACCGCACTTATTTTGAGACCGACTATTTTTCTCCCTGTGTGAAATTTTGTTGTTAGACTAACATACAACAGAATGAGAGTGAAACACAACATCTTTTCAAACATGACAAGTTGACAAGGTTATTTTACACTAAAGTTTTGCTTGAGTAGCGTGACGTATACAGTGAGCACTTTTGATACCGACTGCACCTATTTCGCGACCGACTGCACTCATTTTGCGAGCGACTATTTATATACAAAAGTTTTGCGTGAGTAGCGTGACGTATACAGTGAGTACTTGTTTTGATACCGACTACTCCTATTTTGCGACCGACTGGACTGATTTTGCGACCGACTATTTACACCCCTGCCTGTGATAGAAACCACGTCACTCAACGACAGACTTTGTGATCTAAAAGTTTAAACAACCTATACTCTCTCCACCAAATTACTTCCTCACCCCTCGACCGACCACCCCCTACATAAACGGAGTAAACATACCAAGTTTAACCAAGTAACGACTGAAAATAAGCTCTCTTTCGATAAAACATTTCATTATCAAAATAAGAAATTTGATTTACAATGACATTGTGAGATCACAATTTCTTTATAAATGTGATCAAATTGGAAACTCATTGTATCACAACTGTTAAATGTCTTAGATAAAAGTAACCTATTTTTGTGAGGTATAGAATTTAAAGACAATATTATGATAAGCTATTGTTGAATGACGTGAATAGATTATTATAAAGATTGTGTGATTTAATATAAAAGATAAACCAATGTTCTCTTATATAAACTAGGTTAACTTCACTCTTCATATAGTCATTGTTATGTATATCTTCAGAAAACAACTAATCGTACAAAGAAAATATGAGGTATTCTTTTTAAAAATACGATGAGTTTTAAAAAAAAAATCACTTTTGTATTTGAGCCTGGTTACCATAAACTTGCCACTGAATTCCATTGGGTTTCCGATTTCATTTCTTAGACTTTAGAGAAAATTAAATTGAAAAATAACTTTTGCTATATGTTTTCGAATAATGGCGGGGTTGATATATATAGGTCTGTGCTGTGCGATGGCTGATCTTCTGGCACAAATACCTCCATATTGGGGCTTTGGGCGCCCCATGTTGAGAAGAAAATGTTAATGAAGAAATGTGTTGCAAAGCTTTAAAATAAAAACTGCCTGACAGTAAGCATGGGGTTGACGATATTGATAGTATAAGGACAGTAAAATGAGCGGTGGAGGTGATGAGGACAATAACAGCTTAACATACTACGTCTTTATGTCATATTTAACGTTTATGTTCTGTTTTATTTAAACATAATGGCGGAACACGGAAACACACATAGAATACCAATTAAACAATAAGCCATTGTGAATATTCAAACACTTCTCATAAAAATTGTTATTGCGGTGTTCATGAGTTTTTTCATTAACAATAAAAGAAATCAACAAAACTGTACCATTTATTAAAATTCCTCATCCAAATGAAAAAATACATCTATTGAACTATTAACCTTAGATAAGTAATGATTTATATTAAAAGCCAGACAATTATAAAATAGATATGTTAGGGTCATAAATAAACTACTTTAGTATAAACAAGGTTTACTATAATATCGTTGGTCATTTTAGACGTTTATAATAACGACGGCAATTTCCTCAATATTCCATAATTAACCAAACGATCACTTTACTTTAAGTGTTGACACCATTAATGAGGTGAGAATGTTCGTATATTATAGCCATTGCCGCGGGAATAATATTGTTTCGAGCATGGGCGGAGTGGATATCGTCAAGTTATTTCCTTTTAGATGATGCCTTAAGAGTCATTGTTACAAAGCATATGATATAAATCTAAAATACAAACTACTTAGAAAAATAAGAGATTATTGATAGCCTAATTTCGAAGATTAATATCTATTTTGTATACAGCCTACATAAAGTACTAAAGAAATCTTTTACAAAACAAGTTTTGGTTCTGCTTGGGTTGCAGGTCCCCCACTCTGCAAATAGGCGCTCAGTCTTAAAAACGTATATACCACATTATTTATGAGGTCCGGTATGAGATATACATCTTTATCTACTATAGAATTAATGATATACATGTACTTATTCACTCAGCAACATGTCAAATAAAATATAACAAATTGCATCCACAAATCTCTACACTTATTTACTAGGATTAGAACGTCGCCTATCTCTTTATTTACATTCGTCTTAAAACACACTCCTCTACAATTATATACAGTTTAAACTGTGCACGTATGTTTGTTTTCAGTTGCAAAAACATCACATTTTTCTTTCTTTTTTTTAAATTTTAATATTACTTTATGTGAAACGCGTATAATTTTAGGAAATTTAAAATATAAATAATTAGTCTGTTTTCACATGCCGTATTGCATAGTGCAAAGACATTTCTAATAATAAAGTATATAAAAGCCTTTACAAAAATGGCACCAATTCGTAATTAGAAAACTATTAAGTACATAGATTCTTAATGTTTAATCTATTTTTTTTTAGTTTCGACATCGCTCTTTATAGAATCCTTGATATATATAACCTTATCAATTAGTTGATGAATTCCGGTTTCCTCCCACTGCTAAAGACCCCTACGCGAAAGCGAATTATTGAAATAAAATGAAACATATGTTAGTCCCAAAATGATCTAGTTTGTGTCGAGTGGACGTTAAACCCCTTTTATCTCTCTCTCTCTCTCTCTCTCTCTCTCTCTCTCTCTCTCTCTCAATTAGTTGAAAAACGTATGGGGGTACGTTCTCATTTAATGTTTCTCATTTAATTCCGCGTATCAACAAGAGCTTAAAACTTTACCTAATGACAGGCCCTATGTTATGAGATGTCATTGATTGTGACCTGAAGCTCCACTCGGCCCCATAGTTATTTCTAATGATTTTATTACCAACCTTTGATCACGTTTTGCTACAAAATGACCAAAAGAACTAGGATGAGGTATGTTGTTTATTTAAACAACTAAGGGTAGTCAAGATTCTTGAAGCACGTTGTTATTTAATACACATGGCCGTATTCATTTTCTAAAATATCATCAAGCTATAAACGCTATGGTATTTTATATGAAATATTGTTTTTGAGCAGTATGATTTAATTGGAAAGGCGTGTGTTTTATGATTTAATTGGAAAACACACGATATTATTATCTACGTAATTATTTAAAACATGTTACTTCTAATTATACTTACTTTAACCAGAATTGTACAGCGAATAAGAGCAGAGAATAAGAACGTTGGGCTAATTGACGCCAATAATACAAAGTTAATAAACCAAACGTATTGTAACTCTCCGCGTGATTCACATTTACGAAATTAAATGCATTAAAAAAAACCCAACAAAAACAACAACAACAACAACAGAAAAAAATGGCGAACGGAGAACCTCCCCATCCATGTTGTCTTATAGATGCATGTGGAGTAAGTCTACTCAAAGCCGTAGCTTTTGATTCATGTTCTATCCGATGCTATTTTCAGCCATACATCACGAGAAACATGGATGATATAGAATCAAGTGAAGTATTTGTAAGGTTGGAGATCGCAATGACCAGTCAATGGGTAATAGAAATAAATCGAAATCTGTTTATGGCTCTGGCAATTTCAGAAACGTCTCACGCCAGTGGCGAACTAAAGACTATACATGTAGTTGATATGCTTTATGGTTGATATAATTTATGCTTGACCACTTTGTATACTAGTAATACATACAATTCTAGTGAAATTATTTCACCAGTGAATAAGAACATCTTTATCTATGGCTGTGAAATTGTTTTTACCATCAATCGATAATCTTCACAATATAGTTTTTAATAATTGTGTTTTTGCCAAAAAATAGTAAACAATGGCAAATTTAAATGAGCTCAAGTGGAATTCAATTTTTGAATTGGTATTAAAAGAAAGATATAGAAGTTCAGTCGTCCCACACATAGTTACTTATTTGACAAACTGGAATCGGGTGAACAATTATTGGACCGGAAACTAAGTGTATGTCTGTGACTATTTACCTCACGTTTCTTAGAATGCAGTATATTGTCCTCGCTTCACGTTCGATACCGAGAGAGATCATCCTGATTTCCGGTGTAGTTGTCAGTGATGTAGGGCGGAGGGCTGTCTAGTTGTTCGGATGAAACAAAAATCGAGGCCCCGTGTACACATTGGCGTACATGTAAAAAATCCATTGACAGCTGGAATTCGATATAAAAGTTGGCCGTAGTGCCGCTGTACGGGCAAAATTTCAATAGCACACTGTACGGTGTATGCCCGTCATAATTAGCCCAGTTCGGAGCAGAACAGTAGGACGTGAAACCCCACTTCATTTCATTCCATTTCGTGCCCGCTTCAAAAATTATTACAAGCCTCGTAGCAGTATGTTTTTTGAAAATTTGCAATGTTGGCTAAATAATGTTGGGTTTGTCTTGAAACTTTGGTACGCCATGGATAGACCCCAAACTCGCTGTCCTGTCGACGTTTCTACTCCAAAACTACACAGTCATCTCACGTACAAAGTACCACACTCTTAACAGATATCACGATATTCGAAATGACCAATTGTTGTTTCATTGTTAGACTTATATTAGAAGAGGTTGATCTACTAGCCGAATAACCTGACCAAAAACCTGACAGACAATTTACCCGAAGCTAAACAATCCGGCTATTCAAATACCCCGATTACACAAGACGTTTTACATGTACTGTAGCAAACTGATCCCGCAGTGAATATTCGCTTGGCCGCTACAATCACTGATAAGCATGACATCGACGAGTCTTAATAAGTACGGCATATTAACTATTTTATTCCGACAAATTAAATTCTCAAACATTTTTTTGAGGTAAAAGAAATGTAAATAAAGACGTTTGAAGCATTTGTAGTTAAAAAATATTTCCTATTTAGTGTAAATGGGTATTAAAATGAGTAAAATGCATCATTTTGCCCGAAACAGTTAGGTGTTAAGTAAACATTGCACGAGCTGTTGAGCCAATGACTACCGGCGCGTGCAGTCAGCGCACGTGTTATGGACAGTCATGTGTTACAGAGATAATTCGTATAAGTAATTCTCTGTGAAACAGATTGGTACACACAGAAAAAAAAGTGGGTCAAAAACGCGTAAAACTTACTCATTTGGGTGAGTTATGAGAAAATACTCAGCTAGATGAGTATTTTGACTCAGATTGCGGGCAAATAGGTCAGCTAAGACTCAGTTTATTGAAACTTGTGCGAAGCGTCTGAGTCACTAACTAGTCACCTCTGAGTTATTAAATATTCAGTGATGAATTTGACGTTATTGAGTCACAGCCTAGTCAAGGGTGAGTTACGTGTGAGTCCTTTCGGTCACACGTATTATGACGGCAGTTAGACGAAGCCTGGACTAAAAATAACATCTATAGCATCTGCAAATATCAACAATGGAAAAGGTGAATTATATATATTTTTTGTAACAAAACATGTGGGATAATTCCCAGTTAATAAATAATCAGCGATGAAACTTTTGTAAGTGAGTCACAGCCTATTCAAGGGTGAGTCATGGGTGAGTCCTTCCGGTGAAAAGAATTGTGGGTGGACGTTTTATGGCGGCAGTTAGACGAAGTTTGGACGCTTGTTTGATTAAAAGAAAATCGAAGTCATCTGCCGATATCTGTCACAGAAAAGGTAAATTATTGGTGTTTTTGTTAAGGATACAGCCTTATTCAATATTATGTTTACTATATTACAGAGATTAGGTAGCATATGTGAAATAGACCACTGATTTTGTTTTTGATTAAAAATTCAGATTCAAATTTATGAAATCGACGTGTGTAGACCTTGATGGGTCCATGATCCAGTTAGTACTTTATATTGAAATCTTAAGCTGATATTCAAAATAATATGAATAGAGTTGAAAATTTCACCATATTGATAGGCCTGGGTGGAGTATTGCCGCATTGCATTGGCTATTCGAATAATTATAGGCATGAGTCAAAACCGAGTCGCCAATTGGTTCATAGATAAGTCATATATATATCTCCACAAAAGCGTATGAAAATGAGTCAAGACTGGGTCAATAGTAGATCACGATTTTAAAATCACGAGACTTAGTTAAGAATTTGTTATAGTTAGACATACTAAAATCACACAATCTAATTAAAATATAGATCTATATTTCGTTTCGGTTTTTATACTTTCGATGGCCTACACTCATGTAGATCTAACTAGTTATAGTGGAAGCTCACGTTCTATGACGTCAGGTATCAAGCACGGGCCATTTGACCCGATAACGTCAGTCTTTCGATTAACCAATTAGCGACCGCCATGCTTTTCAAAATCTACTTTTTTTTTTGTTATGATTTCTATCCGCTGGTGTTTATAGTATTGACGTCGTTGGCTGGTAATATCTACCCACAGTTCCACGCATGAAAAGGTCAAACGGTCGATTCGACAGACCATTTGATTGGCTGACCCCTCATTTAAGTCAGAACACGAATTAAATAACAAGTCTTCCAGATCCAAGAGTAGTAAAGACGAGAAAAAATGAAATTTTGAACTATAAAAAACGAAACGAAATTGGATCTGTGTTTTAATCAGATTGAAAATCACACAAAAATCAACAAATACCGAGTTCTCCCTATATTATTATTGTATCCTATTATTAATTCTAATTCAAATAGACTTAACCCTTTCTGGCATTGGTCACTGAATTTGCCAATAGATGGCTTCTATGTGTGTAGGTTTATACTGATCAAAGTGTTTTTCCCCAGATTATAAACGAATGTCATCGTCTACCGTCAACCCCCTTTAACCAAAAAGAGAAAATGGGGCAAAGGTTCGTGAAGTCAAACCAACCGAAGATGTACACGTACCTAAGGATTGCAACAGTAAGTATTTATTATGGTCGGATTCTCTTTTGGCAAGGGGCAAAGTGAAGACGCAACAATTAGATTTCGCCGTACGGTTGCAACGTGAAAAAGCAGAGGTAAAAAGCGAAATTATATATGAAATGAAATGGGATTTAACGTCCTACTGTTTTGCTCCTAACCTGAGCTAATGGAGACGGGTGCACGCCATACAGTGTGGTATGAGGGAAATTTTGTCCGGACAGTGGCGCTACGTCTTACTTTTGTATCGAATTCCAACTGCCAAGGGATCTTTGGGTACACGGTACCTCGGTTTTTCATACGAAAATGAACTTTCTCGACAAATGCAGGGACCGAACACCCGTCTTCCAGAATAGCGAGCCAACGTGTTACCAAAATTATATATGTATTATGTCTGTTCTGTTATGTCCTGGTGGAGCGGAAGGTTTGCTTAAAATTGAATTATAATGACCCAGTAAGTATGACGCTGTACCACTAAATCGGCAGGGCATTTATTGATATCAGTGAGGGACGCGAAGAAAGATACTCGGAATTTGCCAAATACGGTTTCTTCATTGTCATTGATGCAGGCCAGGGTGTCTGACAGGGAAAGAGAGTTCCGTGTGCAATTTAGAGCACATGTTAAAGACCCTCTAACTGTGGAAAATCCAAATATGAAGTGCACACGAACACAATTATCCTTGTGTGCTGCTGCCTCGAATACTGAAAAGTTTTCGTTGAGTGTGGTAGGCTTTTCGCACGTGTAACATTTATGGGCTGTCAGGAATTTACAACTTTTGAAGGTATTTTAACTGAACACAATGTATGCACTATTTGGTTCACTAAATCGCACTTTAATCGCCTTCCGAAATTCTCTTATAATATGATTCTTTTTACAGGGCGAGCTGGATATTCTTCAATTACAGCCCTTCCTATTCTGCTTAAAGAGGACCTAAAAAATAAAATGCTGTGTCCAACAGATGTGGTAAGCAAAAAACATTTTAAGTTTTACAGAGGGGGGATTGGGTTGTCATTTTAACACCTGCTACAACTAAAAACTTCGATTAAAACAATAAAAAAATATGAAATGAAAAAAAGGCCTTTAAAACCCTACCTTTCCGCACCGACTAGGATAATGAAGACGGGCATAAGCCGCAATGTTAAGGGGCAGGGGTGCGATGAAAGCGATCCACTTATTTCAAATTCCAACTATACCAAGTCTTCTTTTATACGTGTACACGATACCTATATGGTATTTGTCCGATCCTAGCGAATCCATGTCTTACCATGGTTCCCCTAAATATTTTTTAAGTTTTGGATGTTTGTTTTTGTATCATTTCAGAGACCAGAGAGAATAACAACTCCCACTATTCTACACCAAGGGGATATCATGGATGGCGAAACTACATACGAAATTTTAATGGATGACATCGTTCTGCAGCTCGTGCGTTAGAATTTCTAACGGCAGTCGAAGTGTTATTCGCTGTGTACTATATATTCAATATCGAATATTGTTTAAAGATTTTAAACACATGAACGTTTATCCAAAAAATCATTCTTGGAATCGAGGACAAAATTAATATACCAAGAAAGGTCATGTCATTATTAACTAAGTTGAAATAGTTATTTTATACGTCCACATTTTTAGCTTCTGGACCCCATATCGGTCACTATTTCCATCCGATTTTGTTGTAACTTAAAATACTTTATATGCCAAAGATCGTGGGATGAGTTCGAATCAGACCTTCAGTTACGGAGTTATACTCTCTTTGCCAAAAACCTTGTGAACACGAAAGGGGCCCCTTGCTTTATCTATATTATGGTTATCAAAATTGGTTTGACACAACGGTTCGCGATAGAGGCTACAACATTTGACGGATTTCTTTCATATTTGGTGAGTGGCATTCGGATCACGAGGTAAGAACCATATCGATATTTAGTGTTACGTTCTGGAGTATCTCCAGATGTTACAGTGAATTTCATGAGAAGCATTAGGCAAATGGGTGAAAGCGCTTTCTAATTTTCATTGTTCTTCACCTGCCAATTGTTCCCGCATATTGCATGACAACCACTTTTACTTTTAGACAATAGAATAAAATATGTATAACTTATATGGAGTGCTTTATTTTTAATTTTAACATACGTTATGCAAGAGCTAAAACTGCCTGTTGCAGACCTTGTTTTAGGCCTGAAATGTTATCTAGATTATTAATTGGACATTAATGAACTTATCACTAGCCAGTGATATTTACTGGATTAGGAATCGATTTTTTGCTCAGCTTTTCGTAATCTTGCATAATGTATTTTTAAGTTTTTGTTTTAATATTGTTTCCTTATTGACCTGACATAATGCTGATCACATCGGGAGAAACGGTATGTTATTCGGCAAATAAGATCGTCAATTCAAAGACGAACGCGGAATCATATACTGCAAATGTGGAGGTTAATACACCAGGCATAAGGTTGTTGGAAAACTAAGCATACACGAATCGTGTAATCTATACACGAATCGTGTAATCTAATTGAAAAAAATAACATCTTCGTATTCGTTTTTACAGATATTTTTCGTCAACTTTGTGCAATGCCAACCAAAGAATTATTAAAAAAGGAGAATTAAATCCTAATTATGTGGGGTCATTTGACTCGTTGCGTAAGGCTAATTATGTGACTCAAATATATTTGCATTGATTCACTTTACTAGTCACTTGACTCACTGTACCTAGTTGTGTTACTCATCTCTTGTGTCGCTAGACTCACTAAAGTAGTCACTAGACTCACCAAAGTAGTCACTAGACTCACTAAGGTAGTCGAAGAACTCACTTTACCTGACGAGTCACTTGACTCACTTAACGAGTCGTTTTATGGATTTTTTGGTGAGTCACAAAAATGAGTCTTTTGACTCATTATTTGAGTCCCAAGTAAGTTCCAAGTTAGTCCCAAGGTAGTCAACGAAAACTGAGTCGTTACTGAGTCGTTTTATGGATACTCACTCAAATGAGTCAACTGACCCACTTTTTTCTCTCTGTGTACTGTAGGTCTGTTGTAATCGGTGGGCGAGGACAGCAACCTGCTGTACGCTATGTATGCAGACACATTCTGACCAGGTTTCTTTCAAAGATTAACAATTCGAACATCTATGAACAGAATAACACACCATTTTATTTTACTATTTATCTACTAGAAGGTTTGATGAAACTTGAAAGTGAAAATTGGTTTGCCGATCAAGTGCAAAATCAAAACATCTTACCTGCGTAAATATACCTATAAAATAAAACATCGAAATGGGCAGAATTCCCTGACAAAAATTATATCTGTAAATGTAACAAAATAAGAAATGACAGATTGACTTAGCTTTAACGCCGGATTGACTTTATCCCCTTACAAATCACGTTATACGCCCCGGGAAACGGTTATTATATTAGTAATTAAAAACTTGAATGACCAATGATTGATATTCACGCCCGTAAAACGTAATAGTAGATCAAAAGATTAACATAATATTGAATTGATCCATCAGCTGAACTCTGTAAGATTGACAGGTGTCTTATAATATTATTATGATTGATATGTACAATATGAAATTAAACCACATGACCTACTAGTCACCTTTAGTAGACCTATTGTGTATAACACTTTCCATGAATACATGAAAATATTCATGTTCTCATTATTGACAAAAAACATGGTTTACTAAATCTGTGCAGGGTTGTTGTATATCTAGTGGCTTTCCATTGCTGAACATAATGAAATGTTGGATTATTTGTCGCGTCATTGAGAACTCTTTCGCGTTTACAACAATTTGAAATTTTTTGAAGTTCTAACTTTCTATAATTATGGATTTTGCATCTTTTAAAAACACCCGATAGGTTTAGATTTATTTGGGAGCTTAACATTACAAATAACGAAAATTAGTGAGTTGTGAACTTTGACCCAAATTATTTAATTCTAACCATTCTTCACCCTGGTATTATTATATCGACTGAACGAGAATCGGTTTCAGGCGAGTAGTTTGGTCTTGCTTTGGGCTATACTGAATCGATGTTAAAATATCAATCCATTTCAATTATAAATGAAGTAAGTTTTGTTTTACGTTTTACTTTCCTTCACCATGAAGACGAGCCAATTAGTTATACGTATTGACGGGTGTCATATACGACACATGATATACAACGTGTCTGTGACATGGAAAGTTCACAAAACGAATATACAATACAGGAAAATATGTGACGAAGTGACCTGGGTGGTCTCTATTGTTCATTAAAAAAATATTCACCTTCATTAGGGCCAACATACATTCTGCTTTTACTTATCTAGATGGATAAATTACTTACATTATATCAAATGTCATGACCTGGGAAATGCACTAAATAAATACCTGGAGGAAAAGATTAAATCAACACGATGTCTTGTCTTATACTATAACATATATAATTATGTATCTTCCATTGCGTGACTGACAATAAAAGATTTCATTTTAATTTTGATTAAAATGTCAATATGGAATGCTATATATGGCATACGTAAAAAAGACACACGTCATGTTTAAAATGAATTAAGTTTATATAATGTATACAGCGTTTTATGTTCATGTAGAGTATTTCCTCATTGAAGCTGCACACCATGTAATATTTCCAACGATTGAAATGATGACTGCACGTTCATCATTACAAACATAATGATGACTGCATGTTCATCATTACAAACATAAAAGATAGGATTTATCTATTTTCTCGCTTAGAAGATCCGAACAAAGGTGATATAATCTCCTGGCGTTAATAGTAGATGACAAAAATACAAACTAAGTTAATTCCCCTATAACAGGTACTCGTTGAGACCGACGTCATGGGTGCATCTTAAAACAGTGCTCGATAAACGAGAATCAAGCTTTCTAAATATCTATGGCATCGTGTTTGGACTGAAATAAAATTTAGACCTTTTTATATTTTGGAGGATTTTTCTGGCTGTTTTCTTTTTACCTATTGTTTAGAGTAGCATACGAGTAAGCTATCCTGTACGAGGAAATAACAGGTCTTCAAGAATGCCATCTTGAAGTGTATTATACACTGATCCCTTGATCGATTTTACAATATATTCAATAATGATTCCAAATACTTTATTCCACGTCACACCACAATCGATTTCCTTATATTTATATTCTTTGTCTTTGCTTGTGGGAAAACTTTAGCTATAACATGCCATTGTATTCTGATAGGCCCTATTGAGATTTAAAAAACATACATAAAAACTGAAATCTGGCGCCAAGAATGCAGTGAAGCTAATAGTTATTATGAAATGAAGGAAATGTCGTAGGTATTTGTTATAAATAAATAATACACGACAAGTTTATCCTCAAACATTTTAACATTCATGTCGTATTATACGGTCAATTACAACCCAGTTACCCGGACAACATAGAAAATCATAGACAATTACAAAAATTCCCTAAATTTCGAGTAAATACTATAGACATAAGCAAGTAAAAAACACACACACAGGTAGATTTAATGTATCAAATTAGTTGGTAAAAAAACTATCTGTAGTTAACGAGAGGTGGTTTAGATGGTGTGTAAATATTACATATACCTGATGTAAACTATCTCACCTATACTTCAACTACACAAATACGTGGAAAGGTTACACTAGCACAGAGTTCACCCACCATGGTAAAAACACGTATTTAAAGTAACACCCCCACATATTTTGTTCAACTTGAAAGTAACAATTTGCACTCTTACTCTTCCTACCACTCTTTCAAGTTAATAACAAACAATTTAATGCACTATATTCGCCCAATAACGTAATAATGACCGTGTTCTTCATAAACGAATGGAGACGCCCATCCTGGGTAAGTATTTATTTGCAAAATAAGCAAGCAGCAACACCCTGTGTGGTAACCTTAGTACATTATTATGTTCCAACCGTTGAAGAACTTGGGTCTACACTTCTGTGTCTAGAACTTTTCAGTTTTTGGTATAATAAGTTCTATTATCTATCTTCAAATTCTCATGTCCATTAGATTTTCAGTCGCTAGTAAATGGAATTTTGTGACAAATTCCCTGACAAATTGCATGAATACCAGAGTGCCCCCCCCCCACTCCGCTCCCAATATAGACATAAGAGGGACTAGAGACAATTCAAACTGGTAGACTATAAGTAGTATTACCTCTAACATAACAATAATATAATGCGTGCGAACGTTTGGTAGTTTAAAAGAGAAATGTTGAAAGGCTCAGAGAAACACTATCTAAACCGGTCCAAAACTCACTGTATGCATTGGCAACTATAGTCAGTGGTGATGACGGGTTTTATAACTTATCAAAGCCTTTCGGAAAGTTCAGCGAAGATGTCTACTATTAATACAAGCGTAATATAATTGTCTTAAGACACATGAAACGCGTCACTACTTGTATTATCTTAATGACTCGTTTTTCAAGAAAAATCGGAAAACAATCGTTTGATGTGAAAGTTTTAGTCATTTTTTTAGTTGAGTGAGCGAGTTTTACATAAAAGTATGTTGAAACTGTCCACCTTAATGCATTTAAAACTAAACAAACGTAATGTTGATTCTGTCAACAACACAAAATGTCCAAACATGGTCCAGTTTTACGTGTTGTTGTAAATTTTTCAAATGTTTCACATAACTGTGTAAATTGGCCACAGCCTCACGTCTAACTCATGAAAAGCCACGTTTTATTTTCATTAATAATCATACTAAAAATATCTACATGTATTTCAATAAATGGCTAGTTTTAGGGAAAATAACTAATCCCTGTTAAAGACGCACTTTGATTTAAACATTCAGTGCCACGATATTATGATCATTTAACACTTAACACTATAATAATAATACAAGACAGTCAAATAGCATATGATATAATTATATTCCAAGAATCGTCATTTTCTTTATATTGTAAGAAACATATCGCTGTAACAGGTGCAGCATAACGGAAGTAAGACATGTAAAACGATTTTCAAATATCACACATTATTCTAGCGATTTTAGAAATATCGAATAAACATTGCTGTAAGGGGCCATTAAAAGTAGCTTGAGACCTATAAATATAGTGTTTAACCCGCGTATCGACAAAACGGGGATAAAAAAAAACGCCGTTGGAGGTTATAAATGTATTGAAATAGACAAATAGAGGTATGAAATGCAATGACAAAAATAGATTTAAAAAATCGATAATGACTCACTGTATCTTTCTGTTTGCCATACTTGAATATAATTTGTGCTTTATAGACTATAAAATTTAACTCGAAGACTCCAATATGTTCTTTGTAGTATATTACAACTCCGTTACATATAAGCGTCACACTATCGTCCCCTTATATCCTAAGAATGTCGTCTGATTTATAATGGATAATCAAATGATGACCAAGTTGTCTATCCTTTGGCCAGCCAGTGAAAGTATGAACTATTTTTATGAACGTGACTATTCGCGATTATTAATGTCAAATATGTATACGCTTCACTGCCCACTGTTCCTTACGAGATACATATATAGTAATGTGACAGTGTTCGACAGAAAAGTATTTTTCACCACGCCTAATTTGCATGTTGTCAACTTGGCGCGCAATCCTTTGACGCATTTGTGGGCGGTCATAATAAAACAGTAGGAAATGGCAATGATTCAGATCACGTGTTAGACCTTTAGATAAATATACTAATCTCATTGTACAATACAATCCCATAAGGAACGTAAAGGAAATATATGAATGAAATAATTTATAAGTGTGTGAACTGCGGATATGGGATATAATTATACTACAGTATTCAAACGTAACCCACCCTTATTATTGTTGAATATTAAAATGCTACATAACTTCGATCTAAATTAAAATTAGATATTTATTTCGTTCCGAATTTTAAAATTTTCTTGGCGTATACCCTTAAGAGTCCCACGACTGGTCTTTTGTTCGCAATAAAAAACATTCGTTCGCAATAAAAAAAAACATGCGCTCTAAACGCGACAGTGATTATACCCCAGACGTGCCTTACCGACTGGATGGCCGAATGGCCTAACACACGCGCTTTAGATCACGTAGTCTGTCTTTGGGCCAAGTAGTGTGGCTTATATCCCACGAATACGCCTGTTTAACTTGGGTCTTCCGGTTCCTCCCATTGATAAAGATCCATGCACAAACTGATTATCAAAATTAAATGGTGCCATGTTAGTCCCAAAATGACCTAGTAACACCACTTTTCTCTCTCATATCCGGTTGTCTGTTCTGACTATGCCTCATAGTAACCATGCAGGTCAGAACAGAAGGGCAAGGGTCAGCGCAAAGGGGGACCTTATTGGTGTCATAATTTAATCACGGGGGAGGGGGACATTTAACCAAATATATTATACTATAGAAGCGAGTGACCACCAAGACCCAAAGCTCTAAACTTCATGATCGATGAATTTGTCACCTTAGAATGATTTTTTGTTTTATAAATTCTCCTGGGAAGTTAATTAAATTAACCAGTTTGCTGATACAGTAAAAAAGGTTGTGACACCTTCAGCTTTAAGTGTTAATCTTAGCCCAGACTAAAGGTTCAACTGTCATCTTATAACAATTTGACTTTTTATATATCAACCAGCCGAAAAGTTATTAAATCTAAAGTTTTCTATGCCGGGTACCCTTTGTGGTTCGATTAAGGATTTTACTTCCAAAGCCACCAGGTATCACTATTCCCTAGAAAATAAATGTAATTAATTTGGGACAACATAATACACATAAATATCAAAATTTCAATCTCTGACATTCTATAATAAAAGAATGGTTAAAGTGCGCGTCGACGCTTTTCCTATCATATGTCAATTGTTTCCGTAAAACATTGGCGGTAGCCGAGAAACTTCCGCGTGGCCTTCGTAGTCTCTCTCTCTCTCTCTCTCTCTATATATATATATATATATATATATATATATTTAGTGCCTATTATCACAATAAAACACCAGGATATCTTATATATACTGTAATTTATAACTTCCTAACTTGTCATATATCTGCTTTAATGATGATCATGACAGAAATATACATTGATAATAAATACTATTACCCCGCTGCAGGACATTCATGGTGCGTATAAAGTGTTTCCTATATAAAATTATTCGACATAATAAAATAAAGTTTAGAACATATATTCTTTTTATATTCGTTATTTTAATCAATTATAGTTAATCCATATTGCAAATCGGATTAATTGACGACCTCGGGACTAATTTTCGCCGACGAGTCATTTCGCCCCGTTTTTTTCTCAGGTCAAGCGAGTCATGAATGAACAAGCTATTGGTATAATGAGATTTTACAGATTCTAGAAAGGAAGGCATATAGACAGGCGTTTTAACTTTTTAATGACGGGAAATATCAATCATTATAAAATACACTACAGTGAAAAACTTCATCTGGTTCTATTTAGTTACAGCATAATGATGCAATAAATCAAGTTTGTAGTGATTTTCTATATCATTAAACGACTGTTGGACTGACATGGAAAGTTTGACCATAGTTCTTCGGATGAAATGATAATCAGAGGAGTCGTATGGTGTTTGCACACATAATTATATAAAACAAAATTACCACAAGTGACCGAAGTGACCTATTTGATGAAACGTTGAACTGGCGGCCTGATCATATTGAATTTATTACGAGTGCCAAGGATTATCAACAACCATGCGCCATCACATCATTCATTAGTGCAGATACATTCCAATTATACCTGATACATAATGATGAAGATTTGTAGTCAAGAGAGAGAGAGAGAGAGAGAGAGAGAGAGAGAGGGAGAGAGAGAGAGAGAAGGGGGTAGGGGCCGCGTTAACACCCACACTTGACACGAACTGGGTTATTTTATTTCAATAATTCGTTTGTGCGTTTGTGTCTTTGTAAACCGGAGTGGAGCCGAGGAACCCAGTGTGGACAGGCGACCCCACACCTTGTCATGTGAATGGGACATAAATCTAAAAATATTAACCCGGACCGTAGTGTGCACGGACCGACGGATGGAAATGGTGATCGCAAAATACGGGTACACGGGGATATGACAATATGCATGGTAACCTCTCCGCTGTCCCTTTTCAATGCTCCATACACGGAGTGGTCATCTGCAATAATATGTAGAACTATGCAGTGCTATTATTCGCTGTCTATACGTGGAAAGGCACTTTACCCCCCAAATCTTCCCACATCCAACGTGTTACACTCTCTTGCTCTTTTCTGCTACATATTTTGGAACAGTCTTTAATCGTCTAGTATCTTCTTTGGAATCCTTTTCACGTTGTGTATTTTCTTCTTCTTATCTATCTCAGTAATTAAGACGTTTGTCTTCTCAGACAGGAATTGCAATGCATCAGTTCAGTTCTATATACGTAAATTACAAGCATAATAGATCTCATTAGCCTTCTTGAAATTAACATCTTTCTCTCACGTCCAATTCACGCAAAAGTCAAACCAGCGTGGCTAGACTGTGGAAACAGATATAGTCGTCTAAAGAACCAAAGTGATGTCTACTCGCTCTGAGAATTCAGAGGCGGTATCTAGGAACGCAAATGGTATCTGCCCGGAACATATTAATATCTGATCTTAAAAGTTGGTTCATTCGTTCCTGAAGTTTTACGTCCACTTCCACCAAGGGTGTTCTTAAAGGCCCGACAGTCTCTTTTATAGGATCCATATTGGTATTGGACTATCACGCTCATATCTGTGCAGTTACTGATATGATTGGATCGCAAGCCAAATGACGCAATTACTGAAATTTCCGACACCCAATGATTTGCTAAAGATTTGCTATTATTAATTTAAAGAGCAAAAATTTACAATAGTCTTACATATATCTAGGACATAACTGTTTTATAATTCACCAGGTGACAGGACGATAAATATTCTCGCTACACAAACGATTTTTTGCATCCCTGAAGATTGGACCATGAAATACATTTAGAACAATTTGTAGCACAAATCGAAAATTTCCTCGATTCTGATTACCTAAAATTCATTACCTATTGGAGAAAAAGAAAAAACGGCTAACTAATACCATTCCTACGCATCATGAATATAGAATTTAAATAATAGAATATTTGAATGGTTGATATTTAAAATATCAGAAATAACAGACAATGCCGCTCAGTAATTCAATTTTGTAATTTCAGCTGTGAATGACTGCATGAACCTACTAAACACAATGGCAGGGCCGGTTGCTGAAACAGTTTTTTCAACGATCGTTATGACCGGATCTTGCTAACGTGTGATCGTTAACTGTCCGTTAAATTTCTTTAGCTGGAAAGCCAAATTCATTATCCGGACTGGTTAAAGTTAATCCAGGAGAAGGCTGTTTGTTCATTGGCTGAATTTTAAATTTATTAATTCAATGTACACGTAGAAAACTTCATATAAGTTAGTATTAACAAGAAACGAAAGAAAGGTGGGCAACAGTGTGGTGTGTACACTATAAAAAAAATCTATAAAGTACTAGGGTATTTTCTTATAAAATATTTAGCATAAATCTGTAGGAACAATTATAGGATTTGCACTACAGAAACTGTAGTATATTTGAGGCTGTTATTTTCCCAAAATTATGTAGAATTTTATAGAATTTAATCCTATTAAAAATAGGATACCCCCACACCCTGTAGCGAACTACACTGGTAATCAACAATAGGCTTTTTTATGCCATCGTTAAAGTTCCAATTTCACTTTTTCTAAGAAAGTCAAAATATAATTATTTCTATGTTTTTTGCTCAAAAGGTTGTCAACTCACTATTATACGATCATGGACAAAATTTTGGGGGGGTTAGAAAGGGTGACACTGGTTGATTGAGGAAATAGTTACTCAATTACCTCCCTTGTTTTCCTATTCTTCTCCATGGACGGCCATCTTCAAACGTTTGAATTTGAAGTTGAAAATGATATTTTTGCCAATTTCTCAACTGGCAATAGTGAATTATAGGATTAATAGGATTATTCTTTAACAAGGTAGGACTATTTATAGGTTCAATCTATTTTGGGGCTTTATTTTAATAAATTTTAAAAATATAACTTAAAAAAATGCTATTGGAACTTTAAACAGACACGTAGCCAAACACCTTCGTTAAATATTAAGACATGTTAAAGTTAACTGGACTTCAAGCAACAGACTTTCTCTCTTTCAAAGATAACGATATGTTAACTTCATGTTTACGAGTCGTTCTACGTTAACGGAGCTTTGAGCAATCGGTCCAAGAAGAACGGTTCAAATAACAATAATTGTGATTTCTCAAACGAAAAAATAAGCATGACCTGTGTCACGCACGGTGCTCGCCAATAATAGTTCACTGAAGCAATATCTGCAATAGTGGATTCGGGACGCACCCTCTTAACTGAAGGCACTGCCAGGGTGTTTATACTAAGTTTTCTCAAAATATTCGGGGTTTCCTTTTCGTCTTATTGTTGGGCAGGGGGTTTACATGGCCGAATGGTTAGCGTGCTGTATCATTCGGCCCGTCATTGAGTCAACTGCCGTGGTTTCGAATCCCCGGTTGTACGTGGCAAGTAAGGTCGCCTGTCCAACCTCGTGGGTTTTCTCCGGGTACTCCGGTTTTCCCCCACTGCTAAAAGACCCTACGCGCAATCGAATTATTGAAATAAAATTAAAAAAACATATGTTAAATGATCTAGTTTGTGTCGAGTGGACGTTAAACCCCATCTCTCTCTCTCTCTCTCTCTCTCTCTCTCTCTCTCTTACAAATATCAATCTGCTTCTGGGTTATAGTCAGATCTTCAAAAAAGGCAATTAATGTTGTATAGTAGACAAGTGAGATTAGCTTCAATACATCAAGCATAACGTATCAAATGAATGTCATAGTGCTATCATTGTTAGTAGGGGAGAGGGGGTAGGAACATCCATTTCAGACGGGCGTCCAAATTAGTGAGTTAAATTGAATTTGTTTGAAATTTGAAATTATCGCTGTTAACCTGAACAAGCTGTCCTACTTAATTTGAATACGTGTTTTGTTTCATCTTTTTTGACATATTTAAAATGTATATCACTTTCTTCCATATCTCCATACTAAGCAAGTGGACCATCATAATCAAGGAGTTCGTCGCGGGAACCAGCAAACCTTTGAATGTAGCTGAATAGCATTATTTGTGATTAAGAATAGAAGTGGTAAAAATATAACACATTTCCATTCATGTGAAATTTTATTCAGTTTTTATTCTTATTAAAACAGAACTGTACATTGAACATTGAAATTCGATTGTTTGGAATAGTTTATAAAAAAGGAATAATATAATAATTTTATGATATCATAATATTACGTTATATTACAGTTAAAATTATTATTTTAGCAACAATAAAGCCCGACAACAGCTAATTACCGTATTAAACATTAAGCAAATACATTATTATATACTGCAAATGGTTTGCTAAAGACTGTCCTTAAAGATGCATTATGTAAGAAATAAATCTGGCTTCAAATGATATATAATAAGAACTGTAATCACATGACAAGCCTATAATCAACTCTCTAAAGAGGATATGAACAGATTCAAATACCATCATGACTTAATTTGAAAAAGGAGAATCAAGGCAGAGCCTCGATTAACAAGTAACGTTGCTGCGATAATAAACAATCTTAGTCAAAATTTCAAACAACGATATTAGAATAAAGTAATTTGAATGAAATTTTTAATATATCAATTCTGAATTATCTATTTTAGAACTATTATAGCAGAGAGGATCAGGTCTTTATCATAATCTTAGATGATGCATCCTTAACAAGCCAATAGTGAAATATAATTCGTATTCGAAAAACTGATTTACAAGACCACTTTAAATTCTATGTTTTTCTGTTCATTTTACCGGATAACTGAAGCCTATGATATTGAATGAGTAATAATCGACATAGTACATAATATATAGAAACAGAGATCAGCAGAGTCACGTATCATAAACATAACAAAAAAGTTTTAAAACAATTGACACGATAGCGTACCAATATGAGCAGTAACAATGACCATTACAAAAAGCATATAAATATAAAAGATACAAGCACAACCATATAACTTTATTTAAAAATAAAACTTGAGTTCCATTATCCCTGCAGTTATCACTGACGAAAAATTATAACTAAGGGGGGATTACTCATATCAGATTCCAATTGGATTTACCTCCCTTTCAAATTAAATGCTTCTTCGCATTATTATAATGATGAAATAGTATTTATATAGGATTCTAATTTCAAAATCTAATTCCACGAAGCCGGCTACGAAAAGCAACACATTTAATTTGAACTTTTAAGACAACGGTCTAAAAGTATGTGCAGTAACAAACTGCTCTAGCTAAGAATTTTATTCATTTATACTGCGAGCTTATCACAAAGTCAAACGTAATCAGATATATATTAAATATAATAAATGATATGAAAAACATGAATATATTTACACAAAAATATTTACATGATACATTAAAAAAATTGTCATTCTTTCTTACTAGGGCATAGTCTTACAAGACGGAACCCATCTTCGTGAATCAGCATTTTCCCATACTGGTATGTGGGATGATGGATTGAGCCATAGCCCGCTTTAACAAATCAGGGTATAAAAATATTATGAAAATAAAGAAAATTCCCATGTCACTGATTTCCATTTAACACTTAAGTTTCATACCCTTTTTAGGGGCTGGCGTTTTGTAGAGTTTCAAGCGGTGTAAGAGATTAGTGAAGTCGCCCAAATTAATAACACCATTTTCCACGCCCATGGTTTTCATAAAGAATTCGATCTCCAGTTCCTCCAGATTTCGTCCGGTGGCTGTTTTTAAGGTTTTTAAAGCTTCGACTGCCTCTTCATATTCCAACATGCCGCTACCATCTTTATCCATTTCTTTAAACTTCTCTACTATATCGTGCGCACTGAAATTATAAAGAACATCTAACATAAAATATCAACTAAATACACTTATTATAGAGTTTATGCATAACTAATTTAGTTTCAATTCACTATATTCAGAATCTATTACAATCATCACATAAGCGATATCTACTGCCAAATGTATTATTTGGTGATAAAAACGGATACATGACAACGTCGATTCAGCTACCTATATGCTTGATTTTCGGCATTTAGCGGGAAGGTAGCCTATTAATACATTTTCGGACAAAATTTAATTTCATTGTCAACTGGATTTTTCGGCAAATTGCCACTTAATTTTAATTAAACTAGAATGCGAATGATCGTTATCTCCGAATGAGAATGATCTCAAAATCCGAATGGGAATGATTGCAAACTCCAAAAGAGATTGATCACCAATAGTTACAACGTGATCACGTAAACATGGTACAACCAATGAATAACAAATTTCGGTGTGACGTCAAGGCTTTATCAACAATCGGATGACGTCTTATAGTACGCCATCAGCTGTTTCCTAGAGTACGGAATAAGACTCTCTAATTTATTACTACAAGTTAGTTGATAAAATCAGAAAATAAACCACAGAAGTGAGAATGTGGAAACACAGAGCAACGGTACCGGAACCGCTGGAGGACATAACCTCCAAACAAAGGTATGATTTCGTTTAATTGAAGTTTTGTTCACAAAATCTGTCGGACTATAGCCTAGATAGGCCTACTCTTATATGAATTTGTTTAACTCTTTCTTTAATATTCGCAGACAAAGACAAGCAGAAATTCTGCGTCATCTTCGTGCAACTGGTATTATACAATCTGATGAGAGAACGTCGGGTGGAATGGCGTACTCTATCCCGAATGATCGATACACAAACTTCTATACAACAAGGTCTAAGGTTCCTCTTATTCCAGAACGTTTCCGCACTTGGGACAAACCAACGGTGAACATTGATTATGAAGAAAAGATGAGACGCGCAGCAGTAAATAGAGAAGAGTATCTTTATAAACAGGGAGCTAGATCAAGGTTCTATGATACTAACCGTCAACGAGTACTTCAGATTTTGTAAGTAATAATAATATTTTGGTCTATTTTAGTATTTCAAAGGTCATTTTGGAGTTCTTTAGCCGTGAGGACACACGAGAGCTAATACGACAAGCTTTGTATTTTATCGTGGTATCACTACTTATCTACGGCGCAATGTTTGGACCCCAAAACTCCCCCTTGCAATAATAAAAAATAGAGGAATACAAAAAGAAGAAAGAAAACAGTAAAGAAATAGGGGCCTGTTGCGGTATTTGTGATTTTCCTCAAATTAGCTGTGAGTAATTCAAATATTTTCAAGTTTTAAAACGGAAATTGTTTTCCTTTTAGAGAGAAGGAAAAGGAGCTTCAACTTTTACAAATGGATGAAACTAGAAACAAAGAGGAAGAAGCAAAAAGACGGAAAAGGGAAGAAAAAATGGCTAGGAAAAGGTTGCGTCGAAAATATACGGATTTTGAATTTCCAAATTAGAAAACACAGAGCAATAATTTCAATTAATATTGAGTTAACGAATATAAATTAATATTGAGTTAACGAATATAAATTATTACTTAGTGAGGAAACAAATACAGCTTGTGTATATGGATGTATCGAAAAATATGAACAAAATTTCAAAAGTGAAGTATTATATTCCAAGAAAAACGAATTAAATTCATTATCAAATATCGCCTGATTTCTTGCTTAGCCTTAAATCTTCATAAAACACTGGACAATGCCTTAAATTTTGCCCGAAAATCTGCATGGTTCTAGGTCTACCCTAAAAATCAGATCCTATATAGTATCAATTAACGCTCAGAAAATATTGAGAAGAAAGACCATCAGCTGATTGTACCATCCAAAGTACGCTTGAATGGAAATCTTCGAAAGGGCAGTAAAACCAAAATTTTATGGTAAGAGTGGCACCCACTATTAACTTACGTTTGATAAAATAAAATACTAGTACTTTCTTCTACAAAAAAAGACGCCCCCCCCCCAAAAAAAAAAAAAGAATCTCACCTCTCTCCAGCACATTCATAGAACTTGTGGAATTCCCAGATGCTCATTAAACCATTTTTATCTTTGTCAAAAGTGTCAAACATAATCTCTGCTTTATCTTTTTCCAAATCGAATTCGGTCATTAACATATCCACCGCCTCACCTCTATGTAATGTTCTAACTTGATCGTGTATATAGCGATCAAAAATATCGGTTACTTTCTTACTGAAAGCAAAAGGGAAGAGAATATTATGAAGCGAAAACATTATTAGACCTAAAGGTAATTTATATTTTGATATGCATAATATATCAGAATATCCTAAAATCAACTCCTATGGAATTGATATTTGGAATACAGTTGGTTGTTCATTACTCACGTCTATTTAAATTACGTAAAAACTTTGATATGCATAATATATCAGAATATCCTAAAATCAACTCATATGGAATTGATATTTGGAATACAGTTGGTTGTTCATTACTCACGTCTATTTAAATTACGTAAAAACTATGTTCTAACCGCTTGCAAAAGGGTTTAAAGAGTTTTGCAGTATTGACAGTTTCTGTGATCGTATTACACTGAATACACATACTGTAGGTAGTGAACACTAAATATTAACCAAAAAGAAACCATATAACACCAAAGACAAAATGAACGCGCTAAGCTTAAGTTGGGTATACACTGCAGACTTTTTATCATAAAACTTAATGACGTATATCCGTTTACAAATGTCGGCAACCGGATCTCAGAATTTAAACTATAGAAGAAACTTTATTGCATAAAAAACCTTACAAGGTTATGTGCATATACAGAGGAAATTAATAAAATATAAATGAGACAACGAAGGATACATAATACATACATGTACATAATTATATAAACATAAATACTTTACAGAGACATGAACGAATTGTATATAAAAGCTCCTAAACATTTCAGAATTTCTACCTTTTTATTTATCATTAGTATTTTAAATTGTTGTGAAGCATTCATTTTATAAAAATTTGGCTCTTGGAATAAAATTAGCCTGAACAGTTCTGTTCTATTTTTGTCATGTCGTTTGCAATTTGTTAGAAAATGAATTTCGTCATCTACCTCCTGGCATATACAACACAAGCGATCTTTTACGTCTAGTTTTAGATATCTCCCGGTTTCAATTTTCAACTTATGTGCACTTATTCTTAAATTTGTTAGTGCTTTTCTGTGTTTTGGATTTCTTATCACATCTAAATAATTTTCATAATTTACGTTATGTTTTATAAGTGCATATGTCCTTAACTTATTTGAGGAAGTTCCATCTAGGCCTTTAATATTATTTATTTTTTGGGACAATAAATTATTATAATATGATTTTAAATCTACATGTACATTGGATTTTATAGCTTCACAATTTTTTATAAATGAAAACCAGCTATATCTTCCGTCAGCATGCATCTTTTGATTTTCATTTAAGGCAAGTCTTGTTAGGTTTGAAGTAGGTAGTTTTGTAATTCTTTCATAATTTTTTAGTGCTAAGCTTCTAATAAAACTTTCAATTGGTGTGCATCCCATTTCTGCACGTACAGCTATGTTGCTACTTTTCCTGCTTGTTCCTAAAGCATATTTGCACATTTTAATATTCAATTTTTCTATTATTGTCGAATCTATATAGGAAAGATGATCAAAATATTTGTCTTTTAAAGTACATCTATTTTTAGCTTTCTGCTGTTTTTCGTCCATATCCATAAACCATATATCCGAATTATATGTTATGATCGGTCGAATTTGGGAGATAAAAAGTTTTCTTACAAGATATGGATCTGTATTTATTTTTGTTAACTTGTTAATCATAATATTAAATGCTTTACTTCCTTTCTGTGTCAAATTATCCATGGCAGCAAAACAAGAGCCAGTGTCTGAAATGACGGTTCCAAGATAATTGAACTCATGAACGTTTTCTAAATATTTTCCATTATATATAAAATTATGGGAGTTATTTGTTGATTTGCAGTGTATGCACAATTTACAATTACTTCAACAATATGCTTATTTCAGATTATGCTTGTAATTATTCGGTTACTTTGGACTACCGTTTACACAAATGTATCGAGGACAACTATTTAAACAGATTTTTAAAGGGATAATTATTTAAACTACTCACGGAACTTTTCTTTGGAGAGCCATTGTTTAAATTTGTCTTGAGTTTAAGTTGTTTATTTAATCTGAAAAATATAAAAAAGCAATTATTTTAGACAGTTTTTTTGACTTCTTAAATAAGAGTTTAAATTCATGTAGTTTGATGGTTTCAGTTGGATCAAACATATCATTTTCCTCAGCTTTCCTACCCAGAAACCTGACGTAAAAGAACAAAAAAAAAAAGCCGGAGCTTTCAGTTGTGTGTAGTACTGTACCGAGTCAGACTCCCGTCTAGAAAAACATACGTTCTACATCAACACCGCACACACCTTGTGGCTAGTTGCAGATAACTTACTATATACTACCATTCTTTATTATCTCGTGATAACATATTACCATGGAAACGCAAAAATCCAACATTAGACGTAAATATAGTGCAGCCAAAAACCTGTAAATGATCCTGACTTCTTTTTGTGTATTTTTACTGGCACCTGATTCAGTTCTGGCACCTGATTCAGTGCAATCAAAATTTATGAGGTGCTTGCAAATGTAATGTGTTTTTTTTTTCCAAAAAGATATCAATGAAATACTTTTTAAGAACGAAATGCTTAAAAGAGTAATCGCAAATAAAAACACAGAAGAGGTCTGTAATACTTCTAAAAGAAAACTTCGGATATTATCAGGCGTTGGTTTAATTCCATTTAAGAGTTTGATATCGATCGCAATTGAGCTGAACTGAATAAGTAAGGCGTTACATGTAATTCCTCGGAATTCCAACAAGCTAGACACCACTTTGATTGCACTTGACTTTTCTAAATTATAAACAATTCTGTAAACTAGCAGCACGGCATCGTAAGTTAACAAACATCATGGTTTAATTATCAATAAAGATTAATTTGATTATTATTACAAGCTACACCCAAAGTACACGTGCGGTTGATTTTAACCCACTAAAGAAATAAAGAAAGAAACTTTATTGCATAAAATACCTTAAAAGGTTAACTGCACATACAGATAAAATTAATTTAAAGAAGAGAAAAAAAATATAAATGAAAGAAGGTGTGAGTTATCCTAACTAAAAACCGAGGTCCCGTGTACACATTGGCGAGCACTTAAAACATCCCTTCGATATAAGAGATGTCGTGTAAAAAGTTTCCTAATAGTAATAGCACACTATGGTGTACGCCCGTCTTCATTTCCTTTTCTGATATGTTTATAAATTCTAATCTTCGAAGGTTGATCAAACAATTTTACTTTACCCCCCACCCCCACCCCCAACAAACCTTCATTTTTAAGGGGATCATAATTAATTACACTGGCGTGAAGACAAGGTAAGTATAAACACATGTTAATCAGTTAATATCTATATAGGATCTGGCAAGTTTGTGAGGTTATATACCTATATTGCTGTACATGTAGAACTGTCAGACGTATTAATAACCTAGCTCAGTATATATAGGTAATTACTTCTTAAAACTACATATCATTGTATTATAATGTTACTAGGTAAACTGCTAGAACAAAACAAATTACTCCTGTATTTAAAATCTAGGAATGGATTTGATTTTCCAGAAATTTTATCTAGAATTTAGAACACATCCTCTCTTTCAAAACTCTTACCTAGAACATAGAACTTATTATCTCTTTCAGATTGTTTATCTAGAATTAAGAACTTACTTTAACCAGCCCGAATTTATTAATTGCTTCCACTTCTGAAGTTTTATACAGATTCCACACGTTTTTGAACAATTAAAATTATAATAATAATAAAAAAAAGTGAACATGTTTACTTAATCAAAATAAGTTCGGTGGAAACCAAGAAGAATGTTGAAGAATTAGCGTTAGAAATTTTGTTCTAAAATACAGAAAAGATCCGGACGAAGCCAGAACCTTTACATTTTTGCCCGAATCACGTTAAGCTAGCTCCCACTATAGCTATACTGATTTGTTTCCTTCCCAATATTTGGCTATTTTATCAAATAAAACACAAATTTCAAAAAGGTATGGCGGTAGTATACTCTTATCACGATTTCATACGAGAAGGAAACACCATGAAAATATATTTAGCGTTCCCATCTTTTAAAAAATTCAAAGGTTTTGAAGCTGTTAAACGGAAAATATCTCATCTCTTAAAATAAACCAATAAGAATGTGCTATGCCCTGTGAAAGCCCAAATCATGGACAAATAAAAACAATGGGTTTCAATTTACTCGGCGAAGACTGCCAATTTACGTCAAGAAACCACAAGAATGTTTTCAAGGCTCTGAGAATCCTAATTACTAACAACGTAGTGAGTGTTTCTGATAATTCGTATAGATATTCCTATAGAGAGTGTGCCAAGAAAATCAGACAATTCTTGTACATGATTCCTTGATACCAGGTTCTAATCTTACCTTAAGTGAGATAGATATATGGTCCGTTATATCACTGGAAGCCTTGTGTGTGTCTTGTTTAGTTTACAATGAAATGTTCTTGTGGTTTCACTTTATATACTTTACAGTAGGGCTACGTCATAACTGGAGAAACACCCTCTACGTAGTAATGAGTAACGGTATCAGGAATATTCGCGATGTTCAAATCTAAGGCAGTGTAGGTGCGGAATGAATCATTACGGTGATAGGCTTGGGGAATCCTGCGGTTTTAGAATTCCAGGTAGATGACGAAATTGAAATAAATCTTGAAAAATTTATCTAATCATGATCTACCTATTAGTACTAGTATATGTATGGGTAGTAACCATGATTCATTGGCATCGTATTTTTTTAAAAGATGTACTCAGAATCAGGTTCCTAAGAATTATTCTAGCGTGAATAATCATTTGATCAGAATACTACCAAAGTGTAGTTGGCAGTTTAAAAGCTTTTATAATACACTAAACCTCGTGTCACTCTTTCCAAAAAGTGGTGTAGACATGTCAGAGAATATTTCAGTTTATGAAAATCTGTGTATGACAAACATTTCCAACCGGAAGTATTATGAGGCATTACGGGTGAACGTCTCCAAGTATTGGTAAAACAAGTATTACTATCCCGAATAAACGGGGAATCCTATCAGATTATAGTCGGTCACTATTTACAGTTAGGTTATCCCAGGGACAACGACCAGCAGTGTCGCCAACAGAGAATTATATTTTATTTACTTCCTTTTCGGTTCTGAAGAAAAGGTCAAGTAATAATTGGAATTCGCATGAACTGTGTCAACTTATTTTTATTATAAAATATATTTTATTTCCACAGGACCGTAATGACACCTTTTGTTCAAATGATTTGATGTATTGTGTTCTAATGAAGTGGGTAAGGCACTGGCTCGCTTACCAAGGGCCCGGTGTTTGATCCCAGTGTTGGCCGCAGAAAGATTCCCGTGATTTCCCTGTGGGGATTACACTTGTCAGTGGTGCATTATGAGTCTAGTCGTACAGATGATACCAAAAATCTGGGGTACCGTGTACACATTGGCGTACACGTAACAGAGACTTTGTCAAGTAGAATTCGAAATAATGGTAGGAAGTTGTGCCTCTAACCAGATACAGTTTCCCTCATAGCACACATATATAGCACACTGCATTGTGTATGCTGAAGGAAGTTCATTATTTGTTTAGTGCATACCAGAGGCATACCGATTCTCGACTGTTCTAATTCTTATAATGTTACCTCTAGAACGGGATTCAGAAAATAGCGTTTTAATCAGTACAGATATAATATGACCAGAAACAATAATTGACATCAGACCAAAACTTGTATCATCTATTTCTAGAAAATCACATAAAATGCTCAAGGAATAATTGTGAAACCGAAAGCATATTATATTATAATGTATTTGAGTATTTGAATAAGCTCTTACCTATATAAGTTGCGTAGCCTTCCACAAGTTCCAGACGTCTGTAAAGATGTTGACCTCTTTTTGCTGGGTTCACGGCAAAATGTAATTCTAGCTACTCAGTAGTTACATTTTATCATCAAGACGCTTTTGCGTTATATGGTACATAATCAGTAGCAAATGGATTATAATTAGATAGGCACGCGTATCCAGTCTCAAAGGTATGAGGCAAGTATAGAGTTGCTGACAGATGAGATATTTTATTTTATTATAGATACGTAGTCTAATTATGTTGCTATCAGCAGGGAGCTGAAATGAATTGAGTAGAAACCTTGCTGCATTTCCTGTTTTGTTCTCTAAAATAATGGTTAATCCTTTAAATCATAATGCCATTTTATAATTAAACATGCTGCTTGTGCATATTGCAGGCCTTTCTTTAGATTTTAAATGTCATCATAGACCAATACATTATAAGGTCCATGGTTATATAAATTAATAATTGGTCATTTTCTAACATGACAATACCATAATCAATGCTCAATGCCATCTCATGGGTCCGATCTAAACAGATTTGAATTCGATCTGCTGTTCAACGGCCGTTGATGATTAACGATAAAAATGGATAATCGGGACTTGTAACAACGGCAAAAAGTATTCTCATGGGGGTTTATCGACTTAGAGTGAAGTAATTTGACTGAAATTCTCAGCATATTCTCCTTACATTATCTTTTTTTTACAATCATAGCGAGAACTGCCAGCTCTTTATATAATCTTCCATAGTACCACTTTAATAAACGTTTTCCGGAATTGGTTCAAACTTTATTTGTGAACAGGTTATTTACGTCCCATATAAAATAATAGGGCACCAAATGGTAAAAGGTATAGGATCATTCATATGTGTATTCCTATTCCACATTTTTATAGTATTTGATATAAAAACTAGCTTCAATTCGTGGGTTCTGAAATGAGACACTTTATCCCTGTATTAGGATAGTGCAAGGTAATTTCAATGTTGTGTGGCAATTCTGTATCTTGCAGCGAAATAAGAACATCACAGTCCGGAAACCTGAGACCGACCCCACCTGGATTAAAGATATTAAAATAAATTTTACTTTGTCAGTAATAGTAAATTTGACCTGATGCTTCCGGGGCAACAACAGGTTGATGTTTGGCAGTAGCTATACATAATTGCCTCTTTGATAATGATGTAATAAAAAAATACAGCAACACCATTACCAGTTTGTAGATTGGCAGAACATCATGACATGGTAACAAGGCCAATTCGGTTCCCTTTAAAGAAACTGAACCTGTTTGATTTTGGGTCACAATATGGTGGTAAATTGATTACAAATAAGTCAATTTCAATGTGATAAAATTTTCAACTTTTCAAGTCAATTTCAATGTGATAAAATTTTCAACTTGTAATGTATTTTGTTTTGACTGTAAATGTAAATATCGACTGTATCTGATAAACTACTCTATACACGTACTTTCCATTTACACCAAATATATAATGTAACTGTGGTAAATCAGGACATTTCTTACAGGATTTTCTTTTGTTTTGTTGGTCAACAGCTGCTTCCACCCCTTTAAAATGAAATTGAGTTAATAAACTTTGCGTTTGTTACGATGGAAGGTGTTTTTTCTAAGTTGATAACCATACGAAACGTTTACTATGACACAAGGGTGGGGTATTTAGGGAGGGCGTAGGGGCAGACGACACTCGTGTCGTACCCATATCCCTATATAAACCTTATACGATCCACATACTTTTATTACAGTGTGTAGTAATTAATAATAAATAAAACAAATAAGAAAATCATTCTTATAAGTGGCAGATTCCTTTAAACATAAAAAAAACACAGGAAGTACATATACCCCAAAACGTTTACCACGGCAACATATAAATACACCATTTTCTATAAACACTTTTATTTTCTCCAAACAGAATTAACTGGTCAGTACTTGAACCCTCTGGCCTCCTTAAGAAAACAATTTCTTGTAGAATGGTTCCATTGACAAGACGAGACTGGCACGTGGCCCTCTCGCGATAAAACAAATACCTTGTCAGATATAATTCCCGGTAAATTACAAAATGGCGGTTTCATCTGTTAATAATATCACAATAGAGGGCGTTGTTTGTTTATGTCAATCTACGATACATAAAGTAATGGTTTGTGTACGTGTTACAGTGAAGTATTAGATGTTATTGACACGCGTTTAGTTCAATGATCTCTTTGTATTTTAGTTTAAAGATATATAAGACAGCCGGTATTTACACAACGGTTTGTTCATAAAATTAAAATTCATTCACTGAAATAAAAAAAAAACGTTGAAAATAATCGATTCATATTGTGACTTTTTATCCAGTCTGGATTTGGTTTGACGAGATATTTAATATTTCGCTGTCATTTCAGTAACTGTTCAGTAGCTCGATCCCGGTGGATTTCAATGCCTGCTTCCCGCTTGCCAATGCTGCTGGTGCTGCCAAGGAAAAATATCCTCATTGCACACCGTATTGCCGTCTACACTATCCCGGTTGGCACACATCAATAGTTAAAGTGGAAATTTCATATTTTCTAAGAAAGTCAAAACATAATTATTTCTATGTCTTTTGCTCAAAAGGTTGTCAATTCACTATTATACGATCATGGGCAATATTTCACAGGCATAGAAATCCCTGACACAGAAAATAATAACGCAATTACTTGAATTACCTTCCTTGTTTTCCCATTCCCCTCCATGCAATGGCGATCTTCAAACGTTTGAATTTGAAGTTGAAAATGATATTTTTGCCAATTTCTTAACTGGCAATAGTGAATTATAGGATGAATAGGATTATTCTTTAACAAGGTTGGACTGTTTATAGATACAATCTATTTTAGGGCTTTATTTTAATATATTTTTAAAATATAACTAAAAAATATGAAATTGCCGTTTTAAACCCCATTTCATTTCTAACTAACTGTCATTAATAATTACTGAAATCAACCATTTTAATTAAATACTTAGCTACCACATACCATTCTTTTGTTTTAAGAATCCCAATATTGACACCATAATGATATGTTGTTAATGATATAATTATCACCAGATATTACATAGTAATGGTTAAAGTAACAGCAATATTATAGATATCTTATCGAAACTCGACCCAGTAAACCTTTTTCGACCATAATAATATAATCATTGGAACAGCCCAAACCCAGAACCCACGAGGAAATTGTCAAATTCTCAAATGCTGTGCACAAACTTATGTTATGCAATCTCAGAGACGTAATACAACTATACCTTAAAAACATTAAATATCTGTAAGTAATAAGACAATAATAACTTATTGTTGTTTACTTTGGAGAATATTTTATATCTATAACCTAGATAAATAATATACATATAAAACATGCTATAAGATATATGATGTATCTTCTAGTACCGTTACACTCATCATCATAGCGTAATAGACCGTATAATGACGTATACACAGACGAGTTCACTTCGAACTTCTGCTAAACTATTCCCAAATATAGATTCTCTCGTGAACGTCAGGATTCAAGAAGGTCGGAGGTCAACACGGCACTAACTCTTCCTTTCTAAAAATAGCTACAATGTGCGTTTTAGAAGTGGAACCGCGTATCATGCGAGCCTGCAAGAAGAACAGGGCCAAATTCTAAGCAGGAATACATTTCGATTAATGGTAAGTCTGTTTTATTTTCTTTGACACAGTATTGGAGAAAGATCCAAACTTTGTTAAGTTTGCATGAAGCATCATTCTAGAAACCGGAAAGGCACCAATGACATCAATGTCTGGCGTAGTCTAGCTCTAACTGTCGTAATTTGCCAAACAAAAAATTGTTATCTTTATCTACGAATATACATATACCCCCGAGAGTTCTGGAGTAGCCATAATGGCTTTCAGAGAAGATAGAACTTCTCTTATAAAATTTATGGTATACTAAAAATTAGGAATGGATATATTTCGTAAAAGGTTTGATATTTATGTAATGCAGGATGGTTTTAAAAGTGGGTTCGTGTATCTCAACTTGAAATAAGCTAATTGAAAAGGACTGAAAAAAATTGGCACTCACGTTTTAAGGTAGGGGAAATGTGTGAATGGGATATATGACTCAGCAGGGTACGAATTAACTTATTTACTAAAATACAGGTTTACATACTTATTTACTTATTGCCACAGTGTATTTCTTAATACTATAAACAATTTCAGGTTGTCATAATACTATAAATCATACCCAAAAATGTCATTCGTATAAGAAAGTATATTATTTATCTATATTTTTATTTTATTTACTCTATGCTTTATTTACTTTATTTAAATTTCTTATTTATACTTTATTTACTTAATTTAAATTTCTCATCTATACTTTATTTATTTATCTATACTTTATTAACTTCATTTCATTTTTTCTTCTATACTTTACTTTTATTTTATCATCTATGCCTTATTTCATTTTCGCAACTATACATAATTAATTGGTTTTACCATAAGTCCCGAATAAATTTTACCCCCGACAATTTAAAACAACCGTTAAAATAAAGAAACCCACAATCGAGAATGATCGAAAGAGTATAAAACCCAGCGGATTAATACTGAATACTAAAAGCGTAAAGTGTAAACAGTACTTGGCATGGCGTTTGTCACTGTTAAAGATTGTCAATCGTGCCCTAATGATATTTAGAATGTTTCGCTAACTACATGCATGTGGTGCCATGCTTGTTATCTTTGGTAAATTCAGGTAGTTAACAGCTTTTGTTTAACTTATTGAATCATCGTCATACTTTTCTTTAGTATTCAATTTGCCAGGGACGGATCCAAGAATTTTTGCAGGAGGGGGTTTGCCAGGTTCCAGTCAAAGCCGCCTTCATTATTACATAATGTTAATGGATTAATGATCAGATAAATAAATAAATGTCTTTCGGTAATGAAGTGACTTGAAAGTAATTAGTGTATAATACATATGGTCCCCACATGTGTAAGATAAATTCCACTCTGTATAAAATATTAGAATATACATTTCTCAATATAGGTATTAATAGTAATCACCTTTACTTACTACTGTGAACCATCTATTTGATTATATTAACCTTTGTAATCAGATACGAACCAGATGAAAGACATCAATGTATATTATATTTACTTTTTCTTTCTGAGTTTATACACACTATGTTAAAAAAAAACCCTTATTTCTATGATGATAAAACCGGTTTATTTTGGTTAACATTTATGGATTATCACTTCCTGACGTAAGTTATTTTGCAGGAACTTTAAAGCATTTATCTAAAGCATTGGTAAATTTATTTTATGATATAACGTAGATAATTACTCATATCGAGTTTATAGAAACTTTTAGTTTGGTTAATCGTTTTAGAGCAGATGAACGGTGTCTTGACACAATCTAATAAATTTGAATATTCTAGGACTGATAATTAAAACATACCTGCAATAAATTATATACAATTAACAGTCATATAGTACTGTGTTTTTAGAACGTATCAGAAAAACAGCTTTTTTTTTTAACAATTAACAGTTAAGGGTTTCTCATTAGTTTAGTAGTATCAGGTTTAAAAATCTATTATTGATATTTTTAGCTTTCATTCAAGCTGACAGTATCACCTGTAAAAAGATGTACAAGTTGTACTATTTATATTTACTTCTTTATCGTATAGGAAAAACAGTTTCGACTATTTATTATAGTTCATCTATAAGAACACTACAGGTACAGCAAACACGTCTGTTTTCTTGTACTTGCAGGAATATTATCTGTTTGATTTACAAGTCGATATATACAAACATAAGAGTCATTAAAATAAGTAATATGTTTTAGTAGTGAAAAAATGAAAATGAAATGAAATGGGGTTTAACATCCTACTGTTCTGCACCGACTGGGATAATAAAGAAGGGCATACGCCATACAGTATGCTAGGAGGGAAAATTTGCCGGAACATCGGCGCTACGGCCTACACTTACATGAAATTACAACTGCCATGGATCTTTTAAATGCACGACAATGTGTACACAGAATCTTGGAATTTCGTGCCATCCGAACGACTTGACAGCTGTCCTTGTCAGGACGGAAAATCCAGATGAACTTAGCCACCGTGGCTAAAGAGAGTTAAAAGGTCATAGAAAATTAAAGATATGCTAGGTTTGAGCAACGGAAATGTTAATTGTTATTGTTTTATTCCGGATCTTTTTACATTACTTTGTAATTGAAACGAAGATTGTGGCGGGTATTTAAAATTTCCGTGTTAAAATAAACAATGTAATATATTCTACTGAAATGAAATATGGTTTAACTTTTCTGAACCAACCTCCGTTACCGCCTACTGTTCACCGAATTCCAAATTGCTTTTTTTTTACGTCCACGCCAACGTGTACGTAATAACTAAACGCCGTTTATTGTCTGTCCTGCACTAATAGGGGAAGAAGGCGAAGAACGAACTAAACATAAGTCTAATTTATTATGATACAATAATAAACAATAATTCTGCTCATTATTTCTAAATGGAATCTGTATGAAACATACAATTTTCAACCATGAACTACCGCATTAATGTACATGAAAGGGGAGTTTGAGCAATACTTTCACAGACAAATCATAGACGAATACAAATACATCACAATAAACAAACCCATAGGCGATGGCGATACATCTTGGTGATATAGAATACAGATTTATATAATCAACAGACTTTTGTAAATCTAGCGGTTACCCCGTAAATATGATTGAAATACCGGATTGAGCAATGCAATGCCCAATCTTTAAAAAAAATGAAAGATAACGAGTACATCCTTCGTATCATTTTCGTCCATTTTCACATCTGCGCCATTGCCAAACAGACATCCCAAAATACCACTTACTGATAGAGGCTCGCTGATCTGGCACTCTTCCTATCTATTGACTAACATAAACAAGGCACATAACCCGTCTATTTATAAATGCTTCTTAGTTTCTCTTATTGAAAAACACAGGTTATCCTGGATAATATATTACTATATTTGCACTAAATTCAGCCTGATTCCGGGTATTCCACCGATAGTCTAGCGAATTGATTAAGGGGTTATCATGTGAATAAATTTAGCTCTTACATAATGCACGATAAACATCACATGACAATTTGAGTGTGTTATCAAGAACGGGTGGGAGTGTGAAATACGTTAATATTTATATCAGTTTATTAAAAACAGGTGAACTATTCTACATTATATACATGTTTTAGCGAATGTGTTTGTTCCTATCCTCGGAAACTCGTCGCCAGTCACTCCGTCTTGGATTTGAGGAGGTATTGCCACCTACACTGTCTGTTGTCAGATTGCAACCCTCAATTTATTTTGCACATTCAAAATAACTGATCTTAAAAAAAACAAAATAAAAAAGCATCAAATACATTTGGGACATAGAAGTTATATGATCTATCTTTGTAAATCCAAAATTCTGACAAGGATGACAAGCCCATTGGTGGGCGTATGTTACAATGCCTGAATATCTGTCTTCGTGATGCCCTCTGTATGGAAAAAAATCAAACTTTGATATCACAATGTTTTATATAAATTATTTGAACGACCTGTAGCGTATTTGTTCTACCGATTTCTTTTCCCACATATTCAGTTTTGATATTTTTGTGTATTTTCAGATTACCACAGAATTTGGCCCTGATCGAAAATGCAGAACCGAAGACCCTTTAACAGTGGATACAACAACTAACGTCCTATATGAGTGATACATCGGACGACAGTGTTGATTCGGTTATTGCTGTGCATGATCCTCGGCGCTTAAAAGTTGCTTTCCCTGTCGCTTCTGCATCACCACCAGTCCACACTTCTAAAAAAGCACAAACCCAAAGTGAATCTAAATTATCTTCAGTCCCAGTAGAGACCATTACATCTGACAAACCACAAGCAAAGAGTCAAGATACCAAATCTAGCACAGATAAGAGAACCAAGCCTAAATTGACCATTAAAGAAATCCCCTCTACAGGCACGGCACAAAATGAACATAACGACAGACCTACAGCTTTATCACAGACCCACATAAAAAATAAAAGCGATAACAAAGACAAAGAAAAGGAATCTAAAACACAAGAGTTATCCTCAAAAGAAAGTTCGCCCAATCAAGCAGGAAAACAAACTAACGAAAGTTCTACAGATACAAAATCTGTAGATGGGAATAGCCAATCGGTTTCGGGTGTGAAACCTAAGCGTAAACGTCGGAAAAATAAAAGTTCGAAAGAAAACTCCAATCAGCTTCCATCGCCAGACCGCACAAAACCAATAGAAAATGTGATCGCATCAATTATAGACGAGAGAACTCAAGACAAACAAAACGCTCCAGCGAAAGAAAGGGGAAAAGGGGGCGATAATAAAGACAAGAAAACAACAAATAGAAAAGATACACAGAAAACAAAACCCTTAAAGTTAGCAACAGACATTCAAACAAAACAAGCGGGAACAGAAGATGTCTCAAAACCGATAACGAATGACCCACCAATCAAGGACATAGCTACGAGTTCTGATATGGGTAATAAATTCAGTAGCGAGAAACACAAGGGCAGCAAGGACCATGATTGTCGAAAGAAAGACAAAGAATCAAAAAAGAAAAACAAAGGCAGTAAAAATAAATCACCAACTAGCGACAAAGATTCGTCGGTGGATAATAGAAGCAGCATTGAAACAAACGATAGTTACTCGTCAGCTGCAACCCTGGTGGCCACAGCTAAAGCTGCTATCGGTAAAAGATCCCCCAAAAAGTCTCCTCGGGCAATACCTCGTTCCGGTGTCAGATTAAGAGATGCTATATCGTCGGATGATGAATCGTTTGCAAGTGCTGGATTCAGAACTCCTCAAGCAACGACACCATTATTGAAGCGGGCAGCTGACCCCACTTCACCGTCCCAGCGCCTACTAGAATTCGGGAGAAATATGGAGAGGGATATTACCGAAAAGTTCAGAAATATATCACCATCTAATGCCCATTCAACTAAAGACAATGCCGAAAAGTCAAAAAAGATCAAAATGGACAAAACTGGACATTTTGATAGTCCTTCTAATTCAAAAGATACAAAAGAACCAACCGGAGCATCAGCTTTACCGGACAAGCTCTTTTCGTCTTTACCAAAGCGTTGTAGCAAGGATGTTAACATCGAAACGGATAGCGACAGTTTTGGCATGTTTGAAAACACAGAACGACTGTATGCTTCACTTCCGAAAGACTATTACCCAATTGATGACAATTTAAGTGATGATGTTTTTATGAGTTGCATCGATTTAGCTGCAAATAGTCCAGACATTCCATTGCGATCTCAGAATACTAAAACCGCAGCACAAATGCACCCTAGTCCTGCTACTTCACGTAAAGATTTAAAACCACATCAACAAAAATCACCGAAACCGCCCCATAAGCAATCAACTTCACCTTTTCTGACGCATAAAACTACTGTGCAACAGCCATCTTCAATCAGCCCCATAACCTCTAAGTATTCACCAGAAGGTGCATCCAAAAATCCGACTAATCAAAGACGGTCACCACAATCTCCAGGAACCTCGAAACGTTTACTAAATGAGTTACAAAGGCATATACCGATGGAATGTTCGAAATCTCCCAAATCTTCTAGGCACAAAATCTCGGATAAAGTAACCACATCGAACAACCCGATTCAAGGAAATGCGACAAAATCTCCTGGTACCACACGCCGTCAAGCGTTGGAGGCTTCAAAATCCCCCGACGTCTCGTCATCTGCATCTAGTACATCCCCAGCAGCACAACTTTCACCGAGATCACCAAACAGATCGAGACGCGTACTGACAACGGATGATTCAAAATGCTTTGCAACACACGGACTAAAAAGCCCCGGTACCATGTCGAAAAAGAACCCCGCCATGGATCCCAACTCCCCTAGAGAGTCAAGAAGGGCCAAAGATTCAAAACAAAAATCGGAAGAGGTTATCTACAGTAAAATTGACAAGGCCAGCAAAGCTAAACAATCAAATGCGACAGAAAAAGAAACTAAAACTGGTATAAATATTGCTGCTGTGTCGGATATTTCAACATGTTCAAAGGCTGTTGAGGAAAACTCTCAAATCCAAGATAGCCCAAAATCCCCAAAGCAAGATAAGATACTAGCTGATGTCGAAAAGAAAAAAGAGCATCTAAAATCAACTTATGATAACGTTCCTGATTCTGATGATAGCATGGTGTACTTTACTAGCAAAAACGACCCTGTTTTCTTTGAAGACAATTGCGTTTCAGAGGAAATAATAGCAACAGAGAAGACACCAATGCATTATAAAGTGGAAGAACCAAGGAAATTTGGGATTGAAATCTTGAAACCTCCCGAGCAAGGTAAAATAGAATGCGTGCTTCTGGAAAGAGAACCAAACAATCCCCCTCCAATAATTCAACAGAAAGTAAATACATCTGAGCAAATCGGAGTAAAAGAAAAGCACGGAAATGTCCCGGAAAAGGATTCGACGACTAAAATCATATCATCAACCGATGCATCTACAGGGCAGACAGCTTTTAGCAAGCCACCAAACACTGCATCATTGAGTACCACTAATCATTCTGCAAAATCCCCAAACCCACCCAAGCAAATCACAAAAAACCCAGAAGTAGTTCCAGCATTTTCAAAATCACAGAATCAAGAATGCAAAAAGTCACGCAATCTGGATTTGGTTGAAGCATTACCAGTGTCACCGAATCAAGACCCAGTTCAGGCACCACCGAATCCGAGCATGGTTCAACAACCCCAAAAGATACAGAATCCAGACCTGATTCAGGCACCTCAAAACTCACAAAATCAAGACTTAGTTCAGTCATCTTCAAAGGTACAACATCCAAACTTATCAAATGGATCAACTGAATGTGGACAGGCGAGTAATCAGGGAGCAATCACAGAAACAAGCCAACAGCTTACGAAACGTCAGATTCGTAGAAGAAACAAGAAAAAGAAACTAGGAAACCAGGGTAGTTTAGATAGCGGTTCAGAAGTACCTTTAAGCCCTACCCTGATCCCCACAACGGATCCTTTGACGACCACTGTACAGGAAACAAAGGAAACTCCAAACATTGAAATGGGGAATATAGAAAACGTGGTGGAGCACACTGAAACTAAAATCTCAGTTGATAGGAAGAACGTAGACGCAAGCTTATCTTTGCCCGAAAAAGACAAGCAGCCCTTAAGAGAAGGGATGGGGGAAACATTACCGAAATCGGATGAAACAAATCCCCAAAATAAAGATACGTGTGCAGTCGAATCCAATATGCAGACCAAAGGGTTTGGATCGGAAATTAAAGAGTTGCCCCCTGCGCTAGTTGAAAAGAAAGACAGAATAAACGCAGATAAGGATAAAACTACCCATGTACCTCCTCCCAGTCCCATGGCAAAGGACAATTTGATGCAAATAACCGAAGAGGACGAAGAAAAAGAAGAGGCGGAGTGTAAATTATCAACTGAAAAAGCCAACGATGTGCTTGTTTTCGGAGAGAGTGTTTTGAAACGCTTGTCTAGTCTTGTAGAATCACAGGGCGACAATAACGAACTCGAACGGAGATTTCAGCATGATTTCGATGAAGACGAAGACGAAGAAATATGTGGTAAGAAAACTGGTTTAAGTGTGTTGGATGAAATATGTGATATGGGAGAAAAGTTTAAAAAAGAAAATGCATCCAATCAGAACGTAGAAAGGGACATCCCTTTAAAAGAAACTGTTAATGGCAATGAAGCAGAAGTCTTACCAGCTTGTGCAAATATAATCAGTGAAGGTGTCCCAAAATCCAAAACCCAATCCCCCGTTCAAAAACGACCTAGTATACCATGTGAATTGCAGTTAAAAGACTGTGAAAATCCAAAGAAAGACTCCCTAGAAAAATTATCGTCTACACAAAACTCACTCGAAAACCAAATTCCGGAACCCAAAAGAGACTCCCAACAAATAACCGAAGTTATTAACTCCTACAGCGATGTCATTACCCCAACTAATTTATCAAACTTAGAAAATCTACCAAAGCCGGACACTTCAAATGTGATGTTAAATCCTACTGGGATAGTGCTAAAAGAGCTTCGTAGTTCAAGCGACGAAGAATTTCATTCGCCATTACGGAGATTTAGTGGCGATGAACTTATGATTCCAGCAATAGAGGAGACCTTTAGTGAACTTATGTCCGTAAAGAATATTTTACAAGATATGGAGGACAAAACTCCAACGGCCGAGGTCCTACCAAAGTTCATCGGCCCAGAAGGAATCGCCTCGCCCCCAAGCTATTTGATAGGCAGTGGTCGTCGATCGCGCATGTCACCCGCAATAACAGAACGTACAGAATCCGAACTGGATATGTCCGAGCAACTTGATAATGTCAGCATAGGCACTGACAGCATGTATGCTGACGACGAAGACGACGGTTCTGAATTAATTTTTAATAAAACGTATACCGAGGATAAGGGCGCAGAGTGTTTAGTTAGCTGTACGTTTTACAATACATCTCATGATTATGATAGTGATGAATTCTGGGCAGACAGTTCAGCTGCCGAGGAACATTATAAAGTTTTAGAGAGTTCCGCTAACGAAGCCTCGTGTACGTTTTATAAAGCCAGGAGTGAAATGCATGATATACAGCGTCATCTGCAAGATCTACGACGCCAAATGGAACATTTACAGGAAGATGTTCAAACAACGACTTTAACACCTACATATTCTATGGGGTCTAGTGAATGGCGACCTATAACAGAATAAATTGAATCTGTGGTTTCTATTTATTTGTCCATCGAGAAACAATATAAATTCTAATCTACAAAGGGATAGAAATCAAATGGTTGTAGCGAGAATCGTGAAATGGTGATGGATTAACATTTATTTTCGTCCTAATGTCCAATTATTTTAAAAGAACTGTTAAGGATATTTATGCTCCCGGGTTTTGACCCGTTTAAGTTGTGTCTTGAACTTATCGGACTAATGTTTCCAAAAACAAGACTGAGTGTTAAATTTAAAACTATCCAAACTTACTGCTTAGGTTTGATGCATATATTACTAATACAAAATGAGAATGGAAACCAAGTCCCAAATTGGCTTTTAATATAACGTTTTATACATCATGTTTGTAAAATTACTGACTAGCTGTGGGATATGCGATACGATTTTATAGTGTTCACTTTGATTTCAGATAATTAGTTTAAGCACATGTTATATCGCGTTATGATATGATAATGTTGTTCTTTGACGGAGACAATTGTTTGTCGAAAATTGTTGCTGATTTGTAAACAGAATAATTGTAGAATTGTATGTTGACGGTTTATTTTCAAAGACTGAACATCTAAGGTAACGTCTAAAGGTTTTATTGGATTATTGTTTTTAAAGTACGAAAGGTGTTGATTTCCTTAAAAGGTTATGTTATCTTGACCAATTTATGCAATAGCGATACCACGATGCATAGAGGAGTAATTATATAATGTGTAACCCCACTTGTATAGGTAAATGACTACTAAACGATTTATAAATTTTTAAAAAAAATAATGTCCCCACGATGCGTGAATTAATTTTTATTTTAACTAAATTGAAAATGTTCCAAGAAAAAGCTAAGTAATCACAAAGCACAAGACTATTTGTCAATGAATGTTTTCGGCGTTTCCTTAGTCGTTCAGAATCCTCTACTATGTTAGATTTTACGCAATTCATTTATAAAGGAATCCATGAAAGCGACGATTTGGCTTTATTTTTCCTAAAATAGATGGATTGGTAGTTTTCTGTTTTAAGTTTTGGTATTTTGTAGTGATGGTTGCATTAAGAAGGAATCACATTTCATGTATTTTATTAGCATATGTAAATATATTATTGCACTTGTCGTGCACTTTGACACATTGGCGTTTGCATGAATAAAGCTATAAACAAAACTTGAACGATAAAAAAAAATCAATCAATTTTAATAAACAAACAAAATCGAACTTCTGAATCGTGACAAAATTGTCCATATAAACCAGTGGAACGTGTCATTTAAGCATAATTGTCAATTTGTAAAAATGCAAAAGAATATCTTTTGGCAACATATATTCAATAATTTTAGCAATACACCTTTGTATATAACGCAGGTAGTTAATGGTAATAACTGATTGATATCTTAATAATAGTATTCTATATGTAACCAAACAAAGACCATATACGATAATATGACAGTTATTAAAGGAGGCAAGTCTTTAACTCATTATCATCCAAAGTTTTCGACATTTAGTCAATTTAATTCAACATTGATGTTGTTATCTTACTGGGAAAAGATGGGCTTCGGAAATTCAATCTTTAAGACACCGTGATAATTTCAAAATTGCGGGCCAGAATACTTTCGAGGGCCATTTCTAATGAAGCGATTCGATGAAGAAGGGTAACCATATCCTACAGTTGAAAAACTACCATATTATACTGGGATAACCAGACGCCACAAACTGCCATTCAGTTTGGACTTGTCGTGTATTTCGCCGAATATAACGGATTAGAATTTTCAATAAAAACTGAAACCATTGAATGTTAATTAGTTTATATGAATTCATAATACAGTTTCATATGCGTTGCGACCTATTTGTGTCCATTTCTAGGTGCCAAAGAATAGAGATTTAGCTCCTTTAACTATAGATATATATTGATATTAATATTGATATCTATTATGTTGTATCAAATCAGCTGTTACCTATCTATAGATTTGTTAGCTCGGGATGAATACCGATCTTTAGCTAGACATTATAATATCTGAGTATTTTTGTTTTTATTATATTTGTTTAGTGCTGTAAGTTTATTTAATATGTAAATAAATGGTTTTATAAAGCGTTTCAATGTATATTTACAGAGTGGAATACAAGTGATTTAACATGCGATGGAGAGAATCTTGCCCGGACAGCGGCAGAAACGTCTATTTCTAAAATTCCAAGGCATATGTTATTTTACTTGCACTTCCAGTTTATACCCTGGTTCAGAGGAGGCAGCAACGGCCTTTACTACGAAGTTATAAAGTGTAGCGTTGGTAAAATGAAAAGGCAATGCTGATATAAAGTCAAGTGTTTCATCTGTGTCGACACGTTAGGTTAATTTTTTGAAACAACATTTTGAACCCTATAATTATCTCTCATTGAAATAAGATATAGGATATGTCTAATTCTGCACTTTATTTTGGCAGCGGCTAAATGCCACGTTTATTTTGACTGTATTCAATATTCAAATTGAATTTCTCCAGAGGAGTGGATATTCGCCATTCGAATGGCGAACAGCCGAGACCCATAAGGATGACTATTCGCCATTCGTTTCATATAATAAATTTGAAATTCTTGAAGGTTATTTTTGTGCTTTCATTCAAAATACAGAACCAAAGACCCCTTTTAAGTGTCATTTGTTATTTGAAGCTTCGCCGTGTAAATTAAAACCTTCGTTCACAGCGACGCGAAGACAGAGAAACCGACATCTTGGGGATACTCGATTCACAGTTCTGGAATTGAATTCCAAAACTGGTGTCAATCGAGTGAAAAGGAGAATTTCGGATTACAGCGCATGCGTCGACTGTATAAAAAGTATCCCAACCAATCATGACTGCTGAAACATATTTTTTACCTAGGAATACGTCACGATTCTACTCACTCCACCTCAGCTGTCGGGACTGGCAGAACTGTGACAGGACTGAATTCCGTGTCACTCGATTGTAATTCTGTCGATTCGGGACGTTCTGGACTGTGAATCGAGCACCGCCCATGTGTACATGGAACATGGAAGTAACACACATGTGAAAAGTTCTATATTCTGTGAAATTTGTTATCTTTACTAATCCTGAATCATTGAAAACACATTTCTTTGCACTTTTGTTTATCAAAAAGTAGATAAAATACAAACTTAATCTAATTGCATTTCTCAACACAATGTAGGTCTTTTCGGGACTAACACATGGTCCAATTTTATTTCAATAATTCGCTTGCGCATAAGGGTCTTTAGCAGTGGCTGGAAACCGGAGAAAACCGAAGAGGTTGGACAGGCAACTCTCTTTCCAAACCGTTTATTTTTTTGTCCAACATATGATTCATTTAAAACTCACACAGGCGTACCAGTCAGGGATTTTTTGAAAATTGACTAAGGGATTAAAATTCGGCATAAAATTTAGAACATTTAATACACAGTGACATTTTGTCGGGCATCATGAATTTTTGTTTAAGCGACCGGCTTTGCATGCCACGTCCCTGTGTACTCTGAACGAGATATTATTTTAGGCATGATCATAATTTGTTTCCGCTATTTCTCCTTGTCAGTGTTGCAGGACGGCAGCTGTGTAGAGGAGGGGGGGCGCATTTCGGGACTAACATATGGTTCAGGGTTTTTTTTAATATTTGAATAATTCTCTTGCACTTAGGGGTCTTTAGCAGTGGTAGGACCCGGAGAAAACCAACGAGGTTGGACAGGCGACCCTACTCCTGAACATGGCCCAACAAAAAGTATTTCCCCACTGTAAATAGGCTACAAATAATGATGAACACAAATTTAGTAATTTACCCCCCCCCCCCCCCTTTAATTCTACAGCAAAGGCCTAGCATGAAATTCATATTCGTGTATTGCGATCAGAACTGTCTGAGAAAAAAGCTATAACAAAGCCCATTTTTCAACAGACCCCTACCCTCACCCACTGTCTAATGATGATTATAATTACCTCCTTGCGGACATACAAATTGCATTTAAAACCAAGAAAACTAAAATCATTTAATTAATTTTTTTTCGCATTTCGTCTTTACCGTAATTTCTTCTTTCCGTGAAAAATGCCCTTATATCGAATTCTAAGGAATACACGGGACACGGTTTTTTTCTCAGCCGAAAGACTATACGTTGTCCTCTGCTAGATCTTCCTTAAAGGGCAATCGAGCCGGAAACTCCAGATAAACGTTTTTGGCCGGAATCACCAGATTAGCTAGCCGACGTCTTACTAGCTAAGCCACCGTGCCCACCCCCACCATATTTGGTTCGCTAAAGTGCATTAAGGGGGGGGGATCAGAAGGTGTTATATAGTCAAGTTGTGGGTGTCGTTTTGATTCCGCGCTTGGACGTGACAAGGAGTAAGGCCGTCTGTCAAATTTCGTGAACTATATTTTAGTCCAGAAATGACCTAGTTTGTTTCGAATGGACGTATGGCGAATTCTCTCTCTCTCTCTCTCTCTCGCCATATTACGTGCCCCATCAGGGTATACAGTGAATATCAACATAAAATAAAACATGGCTAGAGACAGACAGGTAAAAATATGAAGTATTTTATTATTATCTTATTATACACAATCTATTCTACGCCTATCTTTTTGTGCCATTCGTTTTTATTTTTCTTTTCTTAGCAGCAGGTTTTCATTTCATTTGTTGTCTTTTTTATCTCGAACCTTTCATTTTCAACCACTGTTTATTTCTTATCGATTATATTTAAATAAAACTATTTTGTCTTATTCAAACCTTTCAAAGACAGGTCATAAAGTGGGTGCTACTTTTTTGGGTAGTCACCGGTAGATCTCCAATGGCACTGCGTGCAACAACATTTGTTGTAGTCGCTATTTCCGCATTTTTACTGCAACAGAAATGATATGTTTTGTTTTCATTTTGTTAGACAAAGTTAAACTAGTTTAAGTGTCTGGTAGCATTACCCCTCGACCAGACATCTTGATAGGACTGAGAATGTCGGTTAACAAAAGAATGGCAAATAAGCAAAACGAATGGCAAAAAATCAAAACGAATGGCGAATAACTATTTGCCATTCGAATGGCGAATATCCTCTGCACCAGGTTTACATCCTTTCATCTGGATACAACGACACATAGTTCGTGTTCTATTTGTTGTTCCTTATGCCATAAATTTGTAAAACATAATCAACTAAAATTATTCCAAGCCTGTGTATATCCCAGTGCTAAATTTATTCTGAAAATACATTTCGTATTAATAGTTTGTGATGAAAAACTCCAGTAATCTTTACCAAAGGCTCACTCTTGCCTTTACCTTGATGGGAGAAGTCGAACTGAAAATCGTAGACTCATGCTAATTTGTCCACTTGTCCTCAGCTCTCTGTTCTAGGTAGTAAATACTGTCTTGATATCAAAAGATTTAAATTTAAATAGAAAGATGTTAATTAGATACAAGCAGAAACAACTTGTGTTATTCCAAACTAACGAGTTCGTTGGTAGAAAGTTAAACTCATGGACTGTAGGTTAATTTATTACTCTACAGGGTTTAAAATACATGTATAATTAGTATTTAAAATCTTCAAATCTGGTTTGAAAATACAGTGAAATGGAATAACCGCAATATTAAAGTTTATGTTGCTGTCCACAAGTTTTACATAGGTTATACAGATTCCAAATCTAAGTACAGATCTTTACTAAGGTTGAACCGTAACGTCTACCCGCATGATCCGAGTGTGATTATTTTTTGCTTATGTTGTTACTGATCGAAATAGAGGATAAACAGTTGACTTTCTGCTGTTATAATTCTTCAGAAGACGAGGAGTTGCGTAAAATGAAACTGAAAGGATATCCAAACCAAGGAAGCAATTTTCATATTGTTAAAATGTATGGAATTGGGTACACCAAACATCCTTTTCATTCACCATCTTCTATTTTCGCCACACTAACACCGGGAGTTTCCTTTGCCTTTTTACGATGACGCCTTACAAGTGGTTCCATTGATAAAAATAGAGCAGAAACAAAGGCAGTAGCACCGAGAAACTGATAGGCAGCAACATAGCTCCCTGTCACATCCCGTAATAGACCTGAAAATATTTTTTTGAATTTTAAAAGTCATATAACATTGGAATAATATTCATTATATCCTGATATAGAATAGCGGTTGCCTGTCGGATTATCATGTCTATTCCGGTATGCTGTATGAGATACTATAATCTAATGGGATATGGTATAATAGGTAGCAAAGTAAATGAAACAGGACACTGCGGTAAATTGATGAAACATGTAAGTTTGAACTGATAATATGCCCATATCTCTTTATGTTACGATTATCGCGTAAGAGCTTTATTACTAGCAATACGTCTATAAATAATGTATAACTGAAAACAACATGATCAATTGGAAGTAATCAAGGGATCGAAAGTTGTAAAACGCTCAAAAATCTCAATTGTGCGATCAAAATTTCTATTAGGTTTTGATGTATTTGATAAAATGAACCTTCGTTATATTTTCATACACATTCCTGCAAGAACTTTGCTGTGTCACCTTGAGGAGATTTGTTATACTTACCTAATAATGGAAACATTGCTACGCTAGATATTCCACCATACAGCTGCACAAAACCTAACACGGGACTTAATTTAGCTAATCCCACTATATCTATCAATATGACAGTTAATAAGGCAAAATAAGCACCAGAAAATAACCCCATTACTACTGTAAACACCAGGAGGCGGGGAAAATCTGTACAAAATCCAACAAATTGAAAAGAAACCCCGAGAATAATCAAAGATATAATCACAATATTCTGTTTTCTTATCCAGTTTCTATCAGCTATTATTCCAATGATAAATCTACTACAGAGATCAACTGCTGCTAACACCATGAGGAGGTTGGAGGATTGAGTATTGTGCAGACCCATCTCTTTATTTAGAGGCGGTAATAAAACGCCCCCGGTACCAGCTGAAATGGGTCCAAAGAATGTAAAGGCTGATATGATCAGGAAACGACAGTCTTGGAATAATCTGAAGTCAAACACTTTGACGAGCTTTAGGAACAGTCCTGGAATGGTTTTGGTTACTATTTCACTCTTGTCCCTTTCCTGATCTACGATCCTTTGATTTTGAACATTTAATTGTAACACACTATCTAAGAGTATAACTTTGTTAATATGAGAAACACTAGCCGATTTATATATAGAATCGTCTAAAGGAAATCTTTTATCAACAACAATATTATTTTCGCTGTTGCTTAATAATTTGGGTGGCACAAAGGTTGAGTTGCTGGCAATAAGATTTAAGCCATAAAAAGAACCAACGTCTGCCACTGCGAGAGTAGGATCAATAGTGTCAGTTTCAGAGCATTCATCACCTTTTTGCATTTCTTCGGGTTTTAAAGGACGGAATAAACAAGCAAATGGAATAATATTTAACATTAGACCACCGTATATTAATAAAGCTCCACTATAACCTTCTGTGTCAAGTAGATAGTTTAGCATTGGTGCAAACAGCATACCGCCTAAACTTGATCCACATGTGGCAAAAGCTGTGGCAAATGAACGGTATTTATTAAAATATTGACCTAATATTACAAAGGTTGGACTGAATACCATTCCATGAGCAGCACCTGAAACATTCAAATTAGAGGAAGTTAACGTTCACTTATACTGTTTTAGGACTATCAAATAATTGGTCTGAAAACTCATGATACTTGAATAAATGACAGACTTATTATCAACAACCCCCACCAAACCAACAACAAGTCTTGTTCCATCAACCCCTCGAATCGATATGGCTACAGGCAATTTTGTATGTTAGTCCACTCCATTGCTGAGTCACATTCGGTTAAAAAAACTAAAAACACCCTCAGATAAATGCTAGAAATGGTACCAGGTGTGCATGTTCAGCCTCGTGTGGATTGAAGTAATTGAGGTTTATCGTCCATTAAATGTAGAGCTACATGTCATATTTGTGCTACATTTAGTCCAGTAACAAGAAACCCACTAGGTTATTATCAACACCATTACTGTTGACGGGGGATCACGGTTGCTAAGTGGGTAAGACGCTGGCTTCCCAGCCTGGAGGTCGAGTGTTCCATCCCTGCATAGGCCGAGAAAGTTCATCCAGATTTTCCGGCGTGGCTCCCCTTTGGCAGTGATGCAGGACGGAGGACAGTACGGAGGGCCTGACAAGGACAGCTGTTTAGTCATTCGGATGGGACGAAAACCAGAGGCTAAAAGATCTCTTGGCAGTTGGGATTCAATATAAGAGTAGGCCCTTGCGCCGCTGTCCGGTCAAAATTTCCCAGCATTGCGCACTGTATGGCGTATGTCCGTCTTGATTAGCCCAGTGTAGAAGCAGAACAGTAGGACGTTAAACTGCCTTTCATTTCATTTCATTTATTGCTGTTGACAGAACGAAATCTACAACGCAATGACCTAGCACAACCCAAACCACCCAAAGTCATTTTTAGACTAACTCTCGATACATTTTTGTTTAATTGCTACGATTATCTCTTGAGCAAAAGCTTACTGAAAACCCCCGGGAGGTGAAGTGGGCATCGATTGTAATAATTAATATGTGAAATAATTCATAGATGACCGTTTTAGATATAAGAGCGGATTGGTATGTCACCATATCTATTAAGTAGGAGGTATTTTTGTCTGTAACTATATCCCAAATTTTATTGCACTTTTAAATCTACGTATAATATATCTGTTCGTGACTTTATGGTCATGTCGTCCACGGAGTGGTTACATAAGGTGATAATGTAATACACGCCTTTATATAATATAATAATATATACATATGTCAACCACATGTCAGCTTAAAGGTGGAGATTTCGGGTGTTCGTCGGTCACGGTTAATTGGACACGTGATATTACCGGTCTTGTCCTTGAAAGATAAAACTTTTGACCTTTTGATGAAATTATACTCTATACATGAACTGTAGTGTATATTAATATATCCCCCCAACACTCTTTATCAAACAAAACTTTACATATATCTGACATGACCTCTCTTAATTTTATTTAATCGGAAATGTAAGGAAATAAAGTATTTTCAATGAGCGTACATGATTACAACGAGACGGTGAGATAGAGGAAGTAGATGGGATGATGGGGCGAGCCGATTACCAACAAAACGGAAAACATCCCTTGTAGAGTGCTTACAAGATATCAGTGACAGTGGCTAAACCTCCACCAAACACTGATATGCTACTCTGAATTTCGTTGGTTATACTCTGAATGGTCCATGAAAGTTTTTAACCAAATCATTCCATATTTGACCTGTCCAAAGTTTACACCAATATGTGATAAAGTAATAGATTTGTGTAAAATAGAGGCATGATTCATAAATTTGACGGTTTGGGGTGTTTAAAATATATTTTGCAACAGGGGCATTGGTTTTTAAAGGGCTGGATTTTTCTACCTAATATGAAGACTTGCACTTACCTGCTAATATACACTCTGTCAGTATAACATAAGTTATATCAGGTGCAAACACTTTTAAAATAATATTGATACCATAAATAAATCCCCCTACAGCCACTACTGATCGAACAGTTATGAATTCTAATATAATATTATGTACCAATAGAGCTGTAATATAAATACTAATATAAATACTAATATAATATGTACCAATGATATAAACTATACTCATATAACACCATTACCATTACTGCTAAATGCTAATACCATGCTTTGCTCCAATAAACATATAATATTATAATATCAATACAGGCAAAGCTTTATTCTGACCGATCATTGACTTGGAACCTGTTATAAGACATTATTATCCCTGACTTTATAAATGCAAAGGTGACAATTTGCTCAAATGAGATAACAAGTGTATAGTTACGAAGTTTGAAATGTCACTTGTTAATAATAAATAGAAGAAAATATTAGACCTTTGATTATCAATCAAAAGGATAAATTAATATGCATGGACATTTATTAAAAATCTATCAAATTATACTTTATCAAACTTTCAATTGCCCACAAGACCCGATAACATAAATATGGAACCATATGTGACGTGTGATGTGGCATAGTTAATACTATATACATTTATTTTATGATCATTAGTGGAATACCGCGTTTTATCAGTGAAATAAAAGTGTTATTCCACTGGCTAGCAGTAGTCCATGTTGTTTAACCTAAACTGATTGTAAAATCATAAAATAAATAGAACATTTGTCGTTTTGTCGTGAATAACATATTTTATTTCATCTCTAAGCAAGAAAACGTTTATATTTTCACTCATGCTATACGCATTCGTGAAAATATAAGTTTTCTTGCTTCTCGATGAAATAAAATATGTTATTCTCTCTAAAACGACAAATATCCTCTATGTATTTCATGCCTACTCTGTTGTGAATTATTTGAATAAAACAATATTGTGTACGGATGACAGGTTGAGTAAAGGTGTCTCCTATAGCGTTCTTGTGTATGACAGCTCAGCTAAACTAAATATTCAATATTTGAATGTGACCATATTGGTCGTAATGAAAACCAATGGGGTGGGGGTAAGGTTCGGCAGCTACAGTCAACACAGTTATGAAATCGGTTTGTAAGTGTAAGGAAATGTTTGTTTTGTAGAATATAGGTTGGTAACCTGGTTATTATTATACCTGTTATAGATTGTACTCCACTTCTAAACCCCATAGTTAAAGCCGTCGTCGCTGCAGATGTCTCAAATCTTTCTCGGTATTCCACAAATAAAATCCCAAACGTTCTTATATAACCCATACACATGGTATTGGTCATGAAACATGCTGAAAAACCCAAAACAAGCCAATAAAACTCAGAAAATTAAGAAGTATTAGGATTGGTAGATAATGGATTTCTACAAAGTTACCTTCTGTTTCCAACCATAACCTCTAAGTACAAACGTTATGCACGGCGGTTTCAATGTTATTATAAAATATACTATCTGATGTTCTATGCAGTATTATGGGATTAGGCAAGAGTAATATGGATCATTATTTTGAAAAAAAAACCCAACAGTACAGACAATACGAATGTTTATTTAATTGAAATAAGTGTATTTTCATTTGAGAAAGTGATGATAGTGATAGTGATAGTGGATATTCGGAATACAAACGGTCACAATGTATATTATAGTTCGATCCAACGATTTCTATTGGCAAAGATTTGGGTCGTATGCGAATTAACGAAAAAAAAAATTGAATGCTAGTCCGGAAATGATTTGGTTGTGTTGAGTGATTTCGATGATTAAATTTTCGTTATATTTGAAACCAGTTTGTCGAAAGATATTTAAGTGTAATCATTTGAATAGTCAATAATAAAATGCACATTCAAACAATACATTTTTTTACCACCATATAAAAATCAATTAAAGTTATTAAGAAATTCTTACCAAACATAATAACCCATGCCCAGCCATGATCTATAGGTGATTCCCTTCTTTTGTCATCTTTACCATTATCATCAATTAGCGGTGAACTTTTGTTGATGGTTTTTCCCTCCATTGTAGCATCACTGGTCTAATAATAGATAGAGAGACTGTCTGGTGCAGTTTGTATATATATAAACAACACAACGTTTAACTTCCCTTCTAGTGTAGCGTATTCTCAAATCAGTATCACACAGTTAGCTTATGGGCAATTAGAATACGTTTAGTGATATGCTGGTGTAGTGGTGTATTCAAATTATGTTAACATATTCCAAGATCATACTTGCTATCCCACAGCTTATCTATAAAGAAATGCGTTCATGTTAATATCGTCAAGCCTACGGTTAGGGTAGGCTGTATTTAAGGACACATTTTAAGTATGGTTTAATGGTCGAGAGCGAGAATTAAATAATGTAACAATACGCACGAAGCGATAGCCGAGTGTTGTTGCAATATATAAGGCATTGTCTTTAGCTCGAGATCATTAAACAACTTAAAATAAGACACTTAGATAAATACGTCACGCGAGTCCAATATTTCACATAGTCTAGATACTGTAAGATTGGCAAGTTGCCTGTACATTATTAAAAATAACGGTGCACCAACATCAAAGGATGACATCACATCTGTCTTTTAAAGAGATATAATCACAAGAAAACGTGTATCATCTTAGCAAGGTTCTTTTTTTTTTTATCGTATTTTGTTTTTTGTCTGACGAATGCATCGAGTGACCGTGCAAACCAGGTCATTTTTTCTCAGAATTTCTAATACGATATCTAAAACAAATCCCTGGTTTCCTACAGAAATTCCGTGCAGAAATATTACCACTGTCACTACCAACCAAAGTTCACGTGTGTCTTTAAAACCTCTGCAAATGGAAAATTTTACCATTATACACCCGCATGTCATACCATGAAACTATCATTATTAGGGAAGTGCATATAGGAGTCACGTGTTTGTTTGACCTATATTTACGTTATAGCGTAACAAAACTACTTCTTACTTACGCTCTATCATTAACCGTGTTATATTTACTTGAATTGAAAAAAGGCCAAAATTAAAGTGACAACATTCCAGAATAAAAACATTGGTCCAAAAATCTAAGTGTTGTTGTCTACAATGGGTATAATCTTACGTGGAGATCATATTAGCCCCAGAAATACGTTTGTGGGTAACCCTATATGATAACCATACATTGTTCTGGGGTTCCATAGGTTTTTATGTCGGGGGCAAAATCTGACTTACCTTTTCAATGCCTAAACACATATTTTATCAAACAAAATGAAGTCGTTTAGAAAACGCACGTTTTTACGCTGCTTTACAGGGCTCTGTACTAAACAATAACCGTTTTTATACAAGTTTTAGTGCACCGGCTCTACCCATTTTTAAAAGGCGGGATGACATATTTTCGATCTGCATATAAAAGGAAAATCCCAGATGTCACATGACATAGTTTGAAACATGTGGGTTGAACTGCAAACAAATTACCTATTGATCCTTCCTGAAATTTGCTATAAAGCGGCCTACAGGCGCTCAATATAATTGTCAATAAATGTTGAATACTTGATATTGACAATTATATTGAGCGGGTGTATGCAGCGCCGGACTGGGTCCACCTGTTCACCTGTCCGTGACAGGTGGGCCTAAGCTCATTAAAAAAAAGTGGGTCTAAGCCGAAAAAAAAAGAAAAAAAAAGATAAAGAAAAAAGAAAAAAAGAAAGAAAGGAGAGGACAGGCAACAGTACAGGAAAAAGAAAAGATATGACGCTTTGGTCTGAAATGCTTGGAAAATACATTTGCGGTTGTCAATTTTCAAAATTTTCAACAGACCCTCCACGGACGCTCGTGTGCCATTGGCGCGCTCATGACGCACCTTCGGCACGTACTTGTGTAGGCCTTGGTCAATGACCTGTGAGGTGGGCCTTCGCCTCACCAGTCCGGCACTGTGTGTATGCGATATTGAAGCTCGAAATAATTGTTGTCAATATGATTTAAGAAATTAAAAGTCTGTAGATTTTTTTTATCGACGAACCGTCTTTTTTTTGTTGCAACAATTGACCGTGTGTGGGCGTCATCAATAATATTGACCCAATATTTCGTTTTCACGAAGCTCTCGGGGTAGTAGATATGGTTCCACTACTGATTTCTTCCGTCTTGCTCCAGTAGTGGACCGTCCTAAAGCCTCCCTTTGTAGTCAGTTGGCCACAAAAGGTTACTGGCCTATAACCCCCTTAATTTATAATAACACTTACTCCAGGCTGTAATGTACATACCTTAAGATTATGTCACTCGAAAATACAGAAAAAAAACTGTTCGGCAAGATAATGACTCCTTCACAATGATGATAGTTCCACTAGTTGAAAACTTAGCCGCCGCCGCGAGCCATATGTCATCAGTCGCAGGAATGCTAAATAGTTCATCCCTGCATTCCTCGTATATAGCACGACACACCTCAGATACAAAAATGCAAATGACTCAAGTGACTATTCCCTGTAGCCACGAGAATCTAATGGTCATAGTCAGTTGAAGTGAGTAGCTGCTCAAGTGGGTGGCGATTTCGTGGACTCTTGGTAATGCTGGTTGTCACGTGTTAGAAAGCATCTGCATGTTCGTCACAAAGTCTGCTCGCTAGACGCTTTAGCTCTTCGAATAGGTTGTGGCGCACCCATCCCGCCCCGGTCACCTCGCGTTTTAGCAGGGACAGTATGGCCCAGTGCATTTTCCCCGCTTCTGAAGTTCCACAACCTTAATCGTGTTTGTATTTGTGCTTTCTTATAGTCATGTGTGCTAAACAATCACCCTTGTATATCGTGCAGGCTTTGTGCAATGATTGCACGCCAGACACAGAGGTTGTAAGTAAGATGCACGTCTAACTTTAGGCCGCAATGGCAGTAAGTCGGGAGTACTTGTATAGACTACATGTATTTCATGCTACTCGTACAAAGACTTTGCGTCTGAACCTGCTGTCACCGGAAAAACCCTATTAGCCATGCCTCTTCTTGATGCGGGCGTACAACAGGAGTATATACGGACCTCGTATACGTACTGCATGCGTTCGTGTTTTTCGCAAGACCCGTGGAATTTGCACGTGCAGGACCAAATGTCTCTACGAGCAGTCTGTGACCTTCTTCAGGGCCGAACACATGGGCTTAGTAAAAATAAAAGTATCCCGTAGACTGCCCGCAGTAGCACATACGGTGGGTTTTGAACATGTTATGGTATATCCCCGTCTTATTTGCCCAACTAGTGCAGTAAAGTAGGACGTGGAAAGACATTTCATTTCATACCAGTTTTCTTTTTTTTTTAAATCCAGTAAAGCTAACCCGACTTCTACCTTTTTATAATATCGCCATTCTAGCAATAGACTATTACTGAATTGTAAATCGATAGTAAAAAAAAGCGGTGCCCTAGTTTGTACATGAATAATAATACAATAAGGGTAATACATGTATATAGGTTGTGACACCGTGTGTGTATTTCATTTTTCCTGTATTAAATAGTTCCTATTGAATGCAATGAGAACACGGCGAAATATAGAATACATAAATGACCTATTTTCTTCCGCATAGTAATTACTTGTACATTTAAAGCGAAGATTGACAAACGATTATTGGGTTAAAGAAGATTTTCCATGTGTAATACTAATACTATAATATATACTATAGTGGTTATTTAAAGATACATTATGGGAGATGTTTGTAAGGAGTTGGCTATTCTTGCTATAACAGTTCAAAAATAGATGAACATAGTTATAACCACTGTTATTTTTAACTCTATCTTCACCGATGGACACAGATCACTAACGAATGTAGGGCGAAAGTTATTTTTAGTCCTTCTCTCCCTTTCCCTTTTTCCCCCTTTTGCATGGCGATTTTTGTTGACTTTTTGGTGTAGAATTGAAGAAAAGGGTTTAAAAATACATTTTCTGCCAGGTTTTGGTGAATATTCATGATTTTGAGGCGGAAGGATACAAGGGTTGTGAGGTTGGTTACGTTGAAAGGGAGGGCCGAAAATTGCTTGTTTAGTTGTCTCTACTTCCAGCCTGTGTATCTCAAGTTTTTCATGGTGAACCTCATACATGCTTTTGGGCCAGAGTTTGCCACATGTTGCTCCATCTGTGGCAGAAAGCGTTCTACCCAACGAATATTTGGGGAAAAGTTACAGCCGGTCTAAAAGACGAGAATTAACATTAAAGTCAATGGGCAAATAATTAGTGATCTGACCCCGATGGCCGATCGTTTGAGTGACAGGCGTTATCTCCACCTATTTAATCTCGATTATCAAGTAATGTTTTCAACTACTGTGGTACCGTTAGCCTATTTGGTTAGAGACGGTGCTGCAATTCAACTCGTATTACATTTATTTTCTACTACAATTTAGAATTAAGGCTTTTAATATAATATAGATAAGAAGAGAAATTCGGCAACAGGATTTTACAGTTTGAAAGGAATAGGCCAAATCAATGAGGCAGTATTGTAAATAATTATACTATAGCCGACTTTTTCCGTTGCCTGCGTGTATTCTTGTACTTTAGGTAGGCATACGTAACTCCCGAAGCGGGCGAACAGAAAAACAGTGATCCGATGGAGCTGCAATTCAGCTGGGTGATGTTAGCTGCGATGTTTATCAATTTCCATAATTTTTCTGTAAACGCAAGTGACAAAAGAGCGTATAATACCGACAGCGTGTTGACCTAATTACCTCGCTCAACAGCGGCCTCGCTTCGTACACTCTATCATTTAGCATCGATCTAGGCGTAACGGTTCATCTCCTCTCACGACGCCATTTAAAATTAAATCAATCAATGAAATCCTGTTTAAATCCAATCCATCCGTGGGTCTACAGAGTTGATTTTATGCTTAAGATCTAATTTATAATTTCTATGACATCTGAAGTCTAAATAAAGACTTGCAATAATCAAATTTAGCTCTTGCATAATGTATGTTTAAGTTCTCTGAATATTGCTCTGTTTAATGTGTGGAAGACAATTACCTTCAGGTGGGTGACAACGAGAACTGGCCTAATTAGGTACCTTGATTAAAATACAGATCTCTTTATTCGTTTCGTTTTTTTATACTTTCGATCTGATCAATTGTAATGGAAGTTCGTGAGTCCAAAGCACCCATGTTGTTATGAAAATCAATTTTTATTGCTACAAAATAGTTGATATGTTTGGGCCTTTGTATTTAAGTGGTGATTATCAGCTTGGATATCAAATTTCACAGATAACTATTTAACTCCCTGATACAGGATACTATTATGTAGTATGTTATATGTATTGAATTTATTTCATTCGCTCTACTGCACATACTGACAAAAATTGGTGTGCAGAATATGTACATTATTATGACAATCTTCCATCTATACAACTACTAGTAAGTTAGTCTTGGTCTATTCGTGTTCATTTATATAACATGCTCTTTCTGACCCATTTCCTTAGGAAATTGGAGTTCCTCAAGGAAGCATATTATTACCCCCTACTCTTTTTGCAATAAAAATGAATACCACCCACATATTACAGGTCTTTTAATTATTAATACAATTTATGTTGTTAATAAACAGTTTCTATCAGTTAATATACAATTTCTGTTGTTTATAAACAGTTTCTGCCAGTTAATATACTGAAAAGTATGTAAAAATACCGACGTTTCTGTCCAAAGACAGAAATGCATGTAAAACAACAGATTTATGGTAAAAATACGAGTTATTTATCTCAAATCACAGATATTTCTGTGATAATACGGATAATTTCCTTCAAATAACAAAAAGTAGGGATTTTAAAAACAGAAATTTTTTACAGTACTATAGCTCGGTTGGAGCTGACGTGCCATGAAACAACATTTTATTTATTATATAACATGCTACCTACCTGGAAAACGGGGGTTGATTTGTCATTGAAAGCTTTATCGTGACAAAGTATAGGATAGCCTCTCCATCCTCGTGGATTTCTAACCTGGTCTCCCACTGCTAAAAACCCCTACATGTAAGCAAATTATTGAAATAAAAATGTTCATTATGTTAGTCACGAAATAACCTAATTTGTGTAGAGTGGACGTTACATTACATTTCTTCCCTTCTTCTTTTCTATATGTACTAGTAATATATATCCTATAATAGTTTACTGTTAAATGGTTTATTTTCCTTCATTTGTTATGGCTATTGTGCAGGGTGGTTAGACTAGAGCGACAGAACCCCGGTTTGTCAGTTTACGAACAAAGTAAAACGTGATAAAAAAGATATTTCAGACCAAATCTTCTCTTGCCTGTACATGCCCATTGGTAATAGAATTGTACATGACTGGTCAGATTGTATTTATCATTCTATATTTTGGTGAAAATACCGTAAATGTAGTCAATGATTTCATTATGGGCTGACAATAAGAACGGTCGTTGTTTGCACATCAATGCATTTAAACTTCCTGGTTTATTACATTTGACACTTATAGCAAATATATTACCCTTGTCATATTTCATCATTGTATTTTTGACTACCAAAAACGCAATTCGGTCTCTTACAGTCAATAGTAGTTAGTGGCTGATTTGTAGCGATGTAAGGATAGTTTGATTTGGCTATTTAATTTATAGAGATAGCGATAGAATGTATTTCATTTTCAGGGGCGAATCGAGTAATTTTTGCAGGAGGGGGTTTGCCACCATCGTCTCTAAGTTACATAGGCATACATACAAATTGAGCTTTTTAAACAGAGAAATCATTTTTATACTGATGTAGGATCACTGTGTGATGTAATTCCATTGATGCAAGGCATTATTTTTTTATGTAGCTGAGCAGGGGAGGGGGTGTGTGGACCCCCCCCCCCCGCCCCCCTCTGGATCCACCCCTGAATTTAATTATTGTAATATGAATATGTAATAATGTTATCCAGTAACCACACGGTGTTTTTTGGCTGTATTGAGAATACACCCATGTCACATACGTTGCACCTATTTGTTATAAATTAACATGTGATGCGTGGTAACCTCGCTTTTATCAAAGAAGCCAGCAAAAGCGGATGCTAAATTTTGCCACAGAGTTAGCTTTTTACGTTGAAGAGTTAAAGAAAAAGAATCTGGTAAGCAACATATTTTACAGATATTATCTGTGGGAAAATAGAAATATGATTATTTACATGGTTTGTTAACACATTATTGTATCACACAACATTTGATAGTTAATGAAAGATTTGAACTGGGTAAACAATGAATAACATTGTCGATTTCATTGAATTTATTCTATGTTGATCTGTTTAGGACAGCAGTCCGTTTTCATTGAAATATACCCGAGTTTGTATTCCATTTCCCTGTAGATACTGCTGTTCACTGTTTGAAAACCTAATCATTCGTTTTTAATAACTCTTAAAATTGTATAACTTATATATTTAGACTTGCCCCTTGTTAATGTCAGTGTGGTAATGGTTTGTACTTACTATTCATCAATACATCATAGTGTGCTGACAAACTGGGGTTTTATTTTATACGGACAAACACAAACGCCCCCCCCCCCCACACACACACACATACACATTGTTGTATACAAATAACGTCTGTCGCTATGCCAGATACAAAGTTGACTTTTAAACTCTCACTGTGTCATTTATTCCATTGGGAATCCTCAGATCAGAATATCAGTCCAAAAAATGGTTCAATTCCTTTCACTTATACCCGTATCTTAATAAGCACGTCGCCATTTTGTTGTGGGTGAGCATAATTGACAGGCCTATTTTAAATTCGAATGAATCCAAACAGGAGTGCTTTCCAGCGTTGGTGTTTTGATATTGTTTTAAGAAATTTCATCTCTATCTCTCTCTATCTCTTTCTCTCTCTCTCTCTCCCTCTCTCTCAAGTAGAGATCATCCTGAAAAGGATATAAACATTAGGCAAGTTCCAGGGAAGTCTTGAATGTCGTTGGCTGCAATATGCAATATGTACGAAACAAGGGGCAGTCTGTCAAACGTCGTGAGTCCCCATACCCCTAGCTCAGAATTAATTTCACAAATTAATCTCAAATACATCATATAACGCCATGTATCCAGGATTTTATTTCTTTACAGTGCGGATGAGTTTTACGCCAGATTTGGTTTCATGTATTATTATTATTACATCCAGAAATCTGAGACCGGAAAGACACAAACCACTATCCTTATGCTTCTTCAATATGACCTTTGGTATCATTTACACAATCTTATAAAAAAAGAAACCTTAAAGTTTAGACATTCAAAATAATCCATTAAAGCAGTATACAAGTTTATTATAAACAGCTTTAATAAAACGTTACAATTAATGTATAGGTGTTTGTTTCAACGGTGATTTCATCTACTTTATCATTTTTATCATGTATCTATTTGTAGGGACGTCAATCGACGTGGATAAGCAGCTGGAACATGTGGAGAATGGCAAATAGTTCAAATTCTGCGACATTTCAATTGCTGGAGATGATTATTACAGACCAACATGAATTAACTCTGTCTGGATTATAAAATCTGAAGCCACTTTTGATTTTTTTAAAAAAAAACCCAAACAAATAAAATAATATATTTTACAAGAATTTTAGAGTTTGCCATTGTGATGTCTACCCATTTGGATATCTACCTAAAAGCTATTGTGGGTTTGGATGGAGTATGCTATGTAAATGATGTCTGTAGAATGTTGTAATGACGAGATGATTAGAATGTTTTATGAGTACAGAATGTTGGAATGATGAGATAATTAGAATGTTTTATGAGTACAGAATGTTGTAACGATGAGATAATTAGAATGTTGTAATGATGTCATAATTAGAATATTTTATGAGTATGCTATGGAAATGATGTCTGTAGAATGTCGCAATGATGAGATAATTAGAATGTTTTACGAGTACAGAATGTTGTAATGATGAGATAATTAGAATGTTGTAATGATGAGATAATTGGAATGTTTTTATGAATATGATATGTAAGTGGGGATGATATTGAAGTATCTGATTCATGTACCTTTTCTAGTTCCGTGGTACAATATAGGTATGTAAGATAAGTGGGTATTTATCGACAGGCACCCCAAAAAGTTGCAGCATAATTACTAATATTATTAAGAATATGATTATTGACATTTATATAATATGTTTATCTTTAAGCTACTGAATCAACAACACCGATTCCAGATACAGGTAGTTTGTTTATTTTGTTATTTATTTTATTATTATTTTGCTATTTTTCTGTTTATTGAACAGTATCAATTACGATAATTAATGGCCTGAGCAGAAATTTAGGAATCCGAATGCTAATTATCATAACCAATGTATTTACTTAATGTCGCAGCAGGGCTTCTTTCAAAATATTCCATGGCAAATTTTTATGATTTATATTTTAATTATTGATGCTTTATGGTTCTTCGTATTTGTTCAGGCAAATATACAAGCGGTTTCAAGGGAGTAACCCAGGTTTCACATATTATCTGTCACTGCTACTTCAATGAAATTACAGGCAAAGCATGGGTTTATGGTTGTTTTATCTTGGTTGTTGTATCTGACGACTGCTCTGCTGTACTTACCATATTAAGGATGAGACATTTTTAAAAGCATATTTTATATAAACTAAATATTAAATTTAGTTGATTTTTTTCTAGCACTACAATTGGGAGATGATTGTAGTAATAAATTACTGGGGCGATGTGCTGGTGAGAATTCAGTATGTGTTACTAATCAAGATGGCGTCGGTACATGCAAATGTAAAGAAACTTACGTCATAGTGACAGTCTCTGGTGAAAAAAGGTGTGAAGAAGGTAAATGTTCAGTTTTCTATTTTGGCTTGAATTTAACTATTAATAATCAACGCCACCTATTACTCAAATGCATCATGGAATTATGAACAAAGTTACATTTCAGAACCCCTTTCCACATGAATGAATTTATGATATTGAAGAACCTAATAGAATCTAGCGAACAGATAAACAACTAGAACCCTTTTTCATTTTAGCTCCAGTGAGATTATTTGAACAGAAATATCATTTTCTATCTGTACATGTAAATAAAGCACCAGTACAAAGTTTCTGTGAGTATACAATTAAATAACTTTATGAACTAATTTCTGAAAGTAAAATGGTCCAATATCCATATAGGAAAAATGAAAGAATAAATATTTTTTTTTTCGACAGCAATACCCATGTATATCGACCCGAGATATCCGATTGTCTACGAACTTGTTGATTTGATACCAAACAAGGATTTCATTACTGCCTCACACGGTATATCCTCTATAACTTTACATATAAATATGCAGAACACCAGCATAACTGAATCGGACAAATTTATGGTTCAAGTAGCCGCTACAATCGATACAGTCAGAATTCTAGACTCCATCTTTGTTGAATTGCGATTGCTTGGGAACAACAGTTTCACACAAGGAAGCGTAGAAGAAGAGGCTATAAATAGGCGAGTGAATGGTTCCATGTACAGAGACGGATACACAGATTATGAATTCGATGATAATTGTGAGAAAGTTTTCATCGTTGATAAAATAACTGGAGAGGTAATATCACAATATTGGTCCGTTTTGATTATTGAATGTTGTTAACATTTACATGGAAATAAAGTGTAATAGCACCTTTAAGTTTATGTTAAACCGGCCTATCTTGACCTTGCAACTTGCCGATAGACTCCTGCTTTGTTAATATGACGTGACCATGAATTACATTAGACTTCTAACACAACAAGATCTTCGTGTAAATTATACCTATAATCATGGATCTTAGAAGGTTCATGCTATAACTACTATATGGTATTTAAATCAGACGGACAAGGATCTAATTTTGTACCGCCAGCTTAAACATTAAATAGAAAATTTGTTGATATACCAGGCCGATCTCGCATGGTGTCTTTAAAACTGAATTGTGGTTCAAATCCTTTAACTCAGACATGGATTAGAATTAAATTTACTTAAATTTGCTCTCATCCTTCTGACTAGGAATAATGATTCTTGATAGACACAGGGCTAACCTTAGCACACCAAAACATACTGCTCCCGGTTTTCTACCTTTTAGAAATCAACAATCCGGAAATAGAGATCATAACCTTTAACCTATATTTCAGGTTACCACAAACAAAGCATTGGACAGAGAAGATAAACAAGAATATAATTGTCGAGTGAAAGCGAAACGAATTGATGAAGCTATTAGAAAGGTAAATATTTTGAATCTGTAAATAAAGATGTGGTATATAGTCGGGGTTGAAATTCTAGTAAACTTACAATTAGGTTAAACAAACGTCCGAAAATCTATCATTAAAAACTAAACTATTTAAACGTGCTCTTAGTGAACATCTCAAATTCTTTGAAAGGGTTTAAACCCGCGTTGTTCCTTTATATAGACTTTAATTGTAAAAAGTGCCGTGTATCAGATATTAACTGGAACATCATGTTCTATATTAAGTGATTGTTATTGTATAGGAACTATGCATATCTATGCATATCATGTACATGTATAATATATCAGTAGGCTATAAAATTGTTGCTATTGAGAAAAACACACTTCACTGCACAACGGGAGGCAACCTGTATAATCATAATACTTTACCTTGAAATATATAATACCTTTTTATACGCACACATGAAAATGTGGTCGTATAAAATGCCGTTGCCCACGCCCGTCGGTCCGCCGTCCACAATTTCGTATGAACACACTATAGACTACACTTATCACATGATTGTCTTGAAATGAATATACTAATTTACAGTAGTGTGATGAAGAATCCTATGTAATTTCAATAATTTCCGTTAACTTATTCTGAAGCTATGGCCCTTATTTCACTTTATTGTACATTGTGCACTCTCGAATGACATACGCCATCCGATCTACATGATATTATATGCATTATTCAAATTACAAAAAAAGGGGAAAAAGCTGTCGGATTTCAACAATTTAGGCATATTATTATCTGATCTGTATGAAATTGTCTTGTTGACCGCAAGGACGATTTAGATGATGTGGGCGTATGTTTCTTTGCATATCAACCTTTCTTTCAGAAATATAATACACAAACATTCACGAATGAACGCGGGAATACATCAGTCGAGAGAAAAAAATATCATTTTAGTTTATATGTCAATTTTCTTTGTGGCTTTGAATTGTACGTATGAGTAAAATCAGTGTTGAAATATAACGTTTTTTTTTGTATTCAACAGTTGACACAATAACCTGTTCCAGAATATGAATTAAAGTTAGGAATCAAACCGGTTTCTAATCGAAACCAAGTTTTAATACTTAATTTTTTTTATTTTTTTTTTATTGTTATGGCCATAATACTATTGACACACGTGACGTCTTTTGTATGGTGATATGACTTTAATATCATTATTAAAGCTAATAGTTTGACTGTATATTGTAGGATCTTGGCGATATAAAAATAACGGTACTTGATGTTAATGACAATCCTCCAGTCTTTACCGATGGTTATTATCTGGGATTCATTGAAGAAAATTCACCAACAAACACTAAAGTGGAATTTCAGGTAAGGTAATGTGAGACTCAAGCGGAAATGTACGTCCTTCTATAATGTCGGGTGTGCTGAAAGTATCCCCATATAAATGTCTTTCACGGTATTCAAAACATTTACTGAAAGAATTCACATCAATATGAGAACTCTTTCTTACCTCAACTGTTATAATTGCATTGTATAATTGAAGGTTCCCATAACATCAACAGACAATGATGTCAGCCCTAACAACAACGTGTCTTACACCAAAATCAAAGGCAGTAATAAATTCCAAATACAGCAGGTGCCCGGTTCTAGGGAAGTCGAAATCTGGTGTTCAGAAGAACTGGATAGAGAAGCAGAGGCGTGGTATTATTTATTAATAGAAGCGAGCGATGGCGTAAACACATCCACGACAGGTCTGAATATAACAGTTAAAGATGTAAACGAACCACCGCAATTCACTAAACTGCTATACGAATTTAATGTCACTGAAGGGGAGCGAGACATATTTGTTGGTGACGTTTCGGCCATAGACAGTGACGCAGATGAAAAGGGGGATATCATTTACAGTATAAAAAATGGGGCGTTCGATAGCTTCCATATTGAAAACAATGGTTCGTTATACTTTAAGGGCAGACAAGGGAACTTAACTATTAATAGAATCAATAGACGATCCTACGATTTGACAGTGACGGCTACAGACAGAGAAGGCTCCAGCAGTCGCGCAGATGTCGTGGTTCGCGTAACTGTACTAGATCAAAATGAAGTCCCTGTCTTTGAAAAGTCCTCTTATTCGTTCAGTGTTCTGGAAGGGGCCTCTTGCTTAACTAACATTGGTGTTATAAATGCCACTGACAATGATGAGGGAATGAATGCAGTACTGGAATATTTCCTTGAGGGAGGTGGTGCTTCTATGTTTCAAATAGGTAAAGATTCTGGTGTAATCACATGCAAAAACAAACTGGACTACGAAAATGTGACTAGTAGATCTACCACATTTGGATTAAGAGTACGTGACAAAGGCTACCCATCTCTAACTGCTACTACTACGGTAACCGTTAAAGTAGAGGACGGCAACGATAATTCGCCAACACTTTCCGCTACATACACTACCGATGTCTTCGATGTTGACATCAAGAAGATCGGTAAACCTATTATTGTCATAGACGCACTAGACCTTGATTCCGGTAAAAATGGAGAAACATCCTTTGATATCATTTACAGCTCAACCGTGGGGTTGTTCAATATTTCCTCTTTTGGACTTGTGAGAGTTGCTGCCAATATTACAACACCACCGGCTTCTCAATATAATTTGAGTATCAAGTGCAGTGACTTGGGTAAGTATTATCACAATATTTCTTTTTTATACAAGAGAGATCTCAAGCAGCATCACAGTTTAGAAAATCTGAAACTGGAATGGATGCTTAATTAAATTCTGGCTATATTCTCTTCAAATTAAATAAACCTTACTATAATTACTATCCGGTAATTTAATGTTGATTTGGACTAACGCTTCGGTGTATAAAAGCTGGTATTAGTATAAGATTAGTAAATTGATTTTTATGATCTTCACAGGTATTCCCCCCTTGAACACTATCACCAATTTAACTATTTCTGTCAAACCTGTTACTACACAGACAGTATCTTTCGATGTCATCGACCTTTATTTTAATTTGGAAGAGGAACAAGCTTACCAGAATACTACCATTGCCATCGACTCTGTGAAACGGTTCGTCATAAACAACAATAATTTGAACATAATTTTTAAACTTGTGGGTGAACCGATTCTCGGTATCAATATGGCTGATAACGGTACATTAATGGCGTACAATAAACATTTTGACAGAGAAAAAAGGGATCTATATGAAATCATCACCAGAGTTTACGATGTAACAGACTTCAGTAATGGTGATGTAGCAGTGGTAAGGATTTTATTCTTTAACCATGACTTCTCTTTTCATTTAATATTCTCGGGCAACTGAATCCGTAGTTATAGATAACTTGCTGATACTACCACGCATAATACGAATTACCAATGTTAATTAAACTTCATTATCATCACATATCCATGGCAGTCTGTTAATACTGAGGTTTTACTGTTGTCATAAAGTGATCGTAAAATTGAGTGATCTATTCGTTTGATACTTTCAAATTACAAAGTAAAACTGTCTCGTTCAGATTTTCCCAAAATATTATACCGTTTGGTTTTGTTTTTTTTATCTTGGTCTAAAGTCATCTCTTTTTTAAAGCTCCAATAGCATTTTTTTAAGTTATATTTTTAAAATGTTTGAAAATAAAGCCCTAAAATAGATTGAACCTATAAACAGTCCTACCTTGTTAAAGAATAATCCTATAATTCACTATTGCCAGTTGAGAAATTGGTAAAAATATCATTTTCAACTTCAAATTCAAACGTTTGAAGATGGCCGTCCATGGAGAGGAATGGGAAAACAAGGGAGGTAATTGAGTAACTATTTCCTCAATCACCCTGTGTCATCCTTTCTAATGCCCCAAAAATTTTGCCCATGACCGTATAATAGTGAGTTGACAACCTTTTGAGCAAAAGACATAGAAATAATTATGTTTTGACTTTCTTAGAAAATATGAAATTGGAACTTTAAAGCACGTTCGGTAATGTGCATGTTGTGATTGTTCGACTCCAGGTCAACCACGTATCGTATAAGAGGTCTAGCTGTCCAATCAATGTACTTTTATACCGTCCAAGGACGCTTCTTTCTTAAATTAAGCATGTATCTAGATGTTAACCGAATCACCAACCGAAAAAGAAAACGAAACGTCAATACCATTTAGGAGATAAACACTTCCTGTTTCGCATTTAGAGGGGTGTTATTGTCCAATAGACATGTCCTGAGATCATTAGGACCCGAGACGCGTAGCGTCGAGGTGTTTATCGACATTGTAACATGCTTTTTTAGGATTTTAAAAGACATTACTTAAACAGAAGGGTGTTATTGTCCAATAGACAGTGTCTAATTGACCAATCAAAACGCAGGGTTTACCCTGAAGCATGTTACAATTAGTTTTAATTGGCCGAAATTCGAGGTATTATTTCGGTTTAATCTCACTGTGCCACCTAATCAACTGGTGTTATAGGGTAGTGGCGTGGAAGTTTAAGTAAACAAAGGATTTTAGACTGTATCCTTATTAGTACTATTCACCTAGTTAGGATTTAATTATATTAATGATAAAAATATATAAGTTAAGTTCACGTTTCATCGGTTAATGAGTATCTTTAATATTATTCCGGCCTCCCATTTGTGGGATTATTTGATATAGACAACGTTGGGTTGAATGCCTTAGAAGAAGCTGATTTGGAGATGACAATATTTTAAAGTTTATGTTACTGATCAAGTTGTAGAAAGCGATGGAGGAGGTATGTGGAATCACTTCAACACAGATGGTTCACGGACATCTAATCACTTTGGGGGATGGCACAGTAAAATGAAGAAGACCGGAACAAGCCATCCAAATATATTTAAATTTATTATCATTGAGTCGAAACAGCAGACTTTTACTGAAAATACCATAGTTCAATTGGATAACGGGGGACGATTGGCCCCTAAAAGGCGAAAATATAAAAGAATAGAAGAATGTATTAATGATCTAAAATTCGAACTGTTAAATGGAGCAAAAAATGCTATTGAATATACTAACGTCATATAATAATAATAATAATAATAATAATAATAATAATGGACATTTATAGAGCGCATACATCCAGCTAGATTAGCTGCTCTGGTGCGCTGTTACAATAAATAATAATAATAATAATAAAACTGCTGTGGTGCTCTGTTACAATAATAATAATAAAACGGGGAACCACGAAAGCTTTGTTAAACAAATGAGTTTTTAGTTTCTTTTTGAACAAGTTTATGTTGTCTACACTTTTCAGTTCAAGTGGAAGCTGATTCCATAGTGTTGGGGCAGCCGTATGGAAGCTTCGGAGACCAAAAGTACTTTTGACTTTTGGTACAACTAATAGGTTCTGGTTCTTAATTTAATGCGATACTCTAAAGGCAACCGGTGCAGTTCTTGGAGTACAGGTGTAATACTAGTGAAAGGCTTTGATCGGGAAACAATTCTTGCTGCTTTGTGCTGAATAAGTTTTAATGGTCGAAGAGATTTTAATAAAAGTTTAATGATCGCACCGGGGAACCACGAAAGCTTTGTTAAACAAATGAGTTTTTAGTTTCTTTTTGAACAAGTTTATGTTGTCTACACTTTTCAGTTCAAGTGGAAGCTGATTCCATAGTGTTGGGGCAGCCGCTTTGAAGCTTCGGAGACCAAAAGTACTTTTGACTTTTGGTACAACTAATAGGTTCTGGTTCTCTGAGCGAAGGCTTCTGGTCGGTTGGTATTGTTGTAGCAGTGTGGATATGTATTCAGGGAATTCAGCAGAGTAGATGGAACAGTATGTGAAACATAAGATTTTGAATTTAATGCGATACTCTAAAGGCAACCGGTGCAGTTCTTGGAGTACAGGTGTAATACTAGTGAAAGGCTTTGATCGGGAAACAATTCTTGCTGCTTTGTGCTGAATAAGTTTTAATGGTCGAAGAGATTTTGCCGGAAGATTGATCAGAAGTGAGTTACAGTAATCTAATTTTGAGGTGATCAGTGCATTTACTAAGAGTTTCGTTGTTTCGAGGTTTAGGTATTTTCTGATTTTGCCAATTTGGTAGATATGAAAGTTACAGGATTTGAAGGAGTGCTGTCAAATGTGACAGTTTTACTGGCGGGTATAGCACAATCGCCAATATTAATACCATCATCGCTGATTTGATTTAAAATATGTCTGGTACCAAGTTTTATAAGTTCAGTCTTATCATCATTTAGTTTCAAGAGGTTTGATTTCATCCAGTGACGAATTTCAGCTACACAGTTTTCCAGTTTGGCCTTTTCAAATGTTTCGGTAGGTGGTTTAAGTGCGATGTACAGCTGCGTATCATCAGCATACAGATGGAAGTCAAGTCCATGATGTGAAATAATGTCGCTTAAGGGAGAAGTATATGTGGTGAACAATAATGGCCCAAGAACGGAGCCTTGTGGTACTCCATATTTTAGGATAGTGGCGTTTGATTGAATTCCGTTGACAGATATAGTTTGTGTTCATGGGGTCAAGTAAGATCTGAACCAGCGCAGCGCTGTGTCTGAGACTCCGAAGCGGAGCTGGAGTCGCTCCAGTAGGATTTCGTGATCGACCGTGTCAAATGACGCGCTCAAGTCAAGTAAGAGAAGATATACGCTGTTTTTATTGTCTACATGACACAAGACGTCATTGTATACTCGAAGTAAAGCGGTTTCTGTACTATGGTATGACTTGTAGGCAGATTGGAATTTGTTGTCGATGCTTTGAGATTTGATGTGTGATTTCAATCTATATGAGACTATCTTCTCAATGAGTTTTGATAAAAAGTTGGAAATGGGTCTATAGTTTTTCAGAATTTCTTGGTCGAGTGTGGGCTTCTTTAAAAGGGGTGTGACAACGGCTTGTTTAACAATTGGAGGAAAGTCAGCTGTTTTCATAGATGTGTTAATAATAGTGGTAATAAAAGGAAGCAGTTCATCAAGGCATTTTTTCAGAAGCCACGTTGGGATTGGATCGAGGAAGCAAGATTTGGTAGCTGATGAGCAAATGACCTTCTTTATCTCTTCCGTGGATGTCGGAGCAAAGGACCCCAAGCAAACACCACTGAAAATGGGAGCGTCACGTACTCGATCATGTGTTACATTATCATCTAAGGTTTTTACGTATGGTTTCTACTTTATTGGTAAAGAATGAAGAAAAGTTCTCTGCAAGTTCTTTAGTATTCTGAAAAGATGGGAGATCCCGCTTGTTTTGTCGTTTAAGCAATTTATTCACAATATTAAATGTTTCTTTAGTATTACCAGCACTGTTCTGTATTCATTCCCGAATGAAATTATATTTAGCAGTTTTTATAAGTTTACTTGTTTCATTCCTAAGATTCTGATAAATTTGTCTATGGACTTCTAGTCTTGACTTTCGCCATCTTTTTTCAGCTTTCTGGCGTTGTTTTCTTGATTTGGAAATATCCTCAGTGAACATTTAGTAGTGTTATGATTTATGGTTGATACATGTATTTGTTGTTACTTTTATGTAATTTATTGTAAATAAAGTTGTTAATTAGTTTAAACCTAGTAGTTTTAAAAAGCGGACTATACATTTAACACCATTGTATTCGATAATCCCCTGGCTTGACTAATCCCCCATGAGAACAATAGCGGGTGGCACAGTGAGATGTTCCCATTTTTTCTTCTTCGTTGTTATTCAGATAACCCTTAAGATAGTAGACATTAACGACCATCCACCAATCTTTATAAACAATGAAGCCGAAGCTGTTGTTGATATATATGAAAATAGTGATAATAATACCCATGTCATAACTGTACCTGCCATTGATCTCGATACCGGTAACAACTCTATTATTGTCTACAGGATCCTTAATCCTGATGTTCGTAAGTATGATATGTACAATTATTATGATTATATTTGAGTAATCATTGGAATGTAACAAACCCGTCTCCAAATCATTGAATGTTGATGTAAACCAAAAGACTAACATAACTTTTAAAAGTCAAGAACTACGTGGACTTTTTAGTTTAAGAATCCACGACAGTCTTGTGATTCAGCCTTTATAATCAAATCAAGAAAGTCTTAACGATAATTAGTTTGTCGTTCACATGGTACGAAATAACGAGATAAGGTGCACATACCGGCCACGGATATTAAATATATGTAAAAGATGCCACTCAAAAAATAATTTTAAATACGCATTGCCTCATATGAGATACGAATTTGGTTGTTCTGTATATTTTATCATGAGCTAATCTAATTCTACGGGGTTCTTGTCAACTGTATGTTGTTGAACTTATTCTTGCTTCAGCGTTTTCTGTAAACAGTAGTAGTGGAAGACTAGTTTCTTCAGGTACAATAGACAGAGAACACAATGGAACTGTTATATCTCAGTATACTGTTACTATTGAGGTAGGATTTCTGACAATAAAGCAGCTATAACATCTTCAATGGGGAAAAGTCCTATCCAAAGCAATAATCAATTTTTCTTAATTATCTGTAATTTATAGCACAGCAAGTGTGACATCGTGTGGTCACTAGGGTACTGCATTTGTATGCGGTTGGTCTCCTGAATTTCAAATCACTGAAATCCATAGTGTAGTAGGCTGGGTCAGAATATTATTTTCGTGTACTGAACGAAACAAAATCCCTTTACTCATTGCATTATTCCGCCTTAAACGTCCCAGTCTGACACCATGCCACATAGAAAATATAAATTCAGAGCCACCTTGGATGTTTCAACATATTTTAACAATCATTGGATTTTCAGATAAAAAAATAAAAATGTACCCAAAGTATACCATACAAAAATGTGATGATATCTCTTTAAATAAATGTGACGAAAGTACAAGCATTATCGTAAAATTAAAAAACAACGGTGTAGGTGGTTCTGAACCAATTAATACGATTTTATATTATTTACAGGCTTCAGATGGAAAGTATAATGATAACCTAACTGTTACTATATTTATCAAAGATAGGAACGACAACTCACCACAATTACATAATATATCGGTAAATGTTTCTGAGAAGTTTGCGGTAAACAAAACGGTAAGTGTAAAGTCATATTACAATCTATACTATACTATATAAAGGTTCAATAAATCTTCGATTAAACCATCTGGTATGTTAAAACTAGAAATTATACACTAAATCAGTAGTTAACTTACAAGGTTAGATCAAGATAGACCAAATGGTAACTGGAAGGAGATTTTGACAGTCAAATAGAAACTGCAGGAAGATTTAGATAGTCCATATTGTAACTGCATAAAGATTTAGATAGTCCAAACAGTAACTGAAAGGAGATTTAGATAGTCCAAACAGTACATGAAATGAGATCTAAATAGTCCAAAGAGATACTTAAGTATAATTTCAAATTAATTTCTTCCAACATGTAGGATGTTCTTGCCTATATATTTTATTATCATTCAATTTAATATGTGAATAAAACCATTAGGATTATTGTGTTGAGCATTGAAGAGTTTGTCTAGATAATATTATTCAATTGCTTTAAACGCCAAATGACAGAATTAATATTAATATATTACATTTGATAATATCAAAACACCACACAGCGATCATAGTTAAAGTGAAATAACAATATGTTATGAAAACATCTAGTCAACTTGTAGACATTTTATTTACAGATAATTACAATAGATGCTATTGATTTAGATGATTTCAAATCTGGTAATGGACATGTTTTATTTAAACTTGATGATGGACAGCAAGCATGTCCTATATCCTTATCTGCAGGTAGAATATATTATGTACAATTATTTTGGCGGTTTTTGTAAAAGAGATTGTTTCCTGTACACCATGAGAGGCGATGAGAAAATTATTTTGGATCTTTCCTCAGCCCAATATTTGTAAATATTTTGATATTTTGTCGTGTATTTACTTCCATATTTAATACTTGAATCTTCTTACTATTATTATGTTTGGTTTATTGACAAATTCTTTTTAATATTACCATTACCAGGTACACACTCAGATGCCGAAGTACTGTTATCGTCTACGTTAGATTATGAAAAAACGATAAGTCATGTGTGCACAATAATTGCTTACGATAAACCATGTAAAGCATCGGAAAGTAGATCCACAACAGCGACGTTTACTATCAATGTCCTTGATGAAAATGATAATATACCAGTATTTCAAAATTTTATAAATCAAACCATTATAGACATCGATGTAGCAACAGGAACAGTTATTATTGACAGCATCACAGCTAGTGATGACGATTCCGGCAGTAATGGTGACGTCCACTTCTATATCAAAGACCACCCAGTCAAACCCTTTGGTATGCTCTTTTTATTTTGTCTATTTATTCAATTTGTTTGGGGATATGGGGTGGGATGTGGGCGTGTATGGCCATTTATGCTGATGATCCTACAAAACCGGGGTAGTTAAAATTAAACCAGCCCGGAAACAGACCCATGTTGAAGACAATTATCGAACAGACATATAAAATATGGAAATCGGTTCATTTATCGCTTCTTAAGAAACATAATTTTGAAACGTGTGCTGAAATGAACACTTTAATTACCCAACACATTTTATAAAACAACTTCTTGGCTCTTTGTTTAAGTTAACCTACTGCGAAACCGTTTTGGTATCTTCTTTTACCGAAACCGCCATTTTTTAAATGTAAATTGACTATATCATTATTTTATTGTTTTTAAGATAAATTCAGTATCAACAATACTACTGGTAGGATAACAGCTGTAGGAAATTATTTAGCAGAAGATATTACAATAGTTCATCTGGTAGTGATAGCCAGAGATAGTGGACAACCACCTTTACAAACAGAAGCAACGGTAGTACTCAATTTCCCTGTTTCTATTTATAAGGTTATGAATGCGATTCGTGGAATGTCTTGGTGTAAAGCACCTGTTGTATTCATATATATGTAGATACAACCTACAAGTCGACTGATTCCCTCTTTTTGTAGGTATCGGGAGCAGATATAACTATATAATCCTAAATAGGTGAAAACTAAATATCCATTCAATCAACAGTATTTTACTGCCTGGCCAATGTATTACTAAAGGCACTTCTGTTTCAGATTCATATTTCCATAGACAGTTCTGATTCCAGACCAATATTTAAAGATAATTTCCAAATTTATATTGTTGAACATCAGGAAGCTTCTGTGGTAAACTCAAAATTACCAACCATTGTGGCGTTTGATAAAAAATACGGCGTTGAGAAACGCTGCCTCTGTACATTTAATATAAACAGTTCCAGTAAGTATCCAGATCGAAATATAAACATCATTGCATTTACGTAAATCTCAACTAAATGTCAATATCTAATTACCCTTTAAGTAAATCTTTAGTAGACTAAATACCAGTATCTCATCCATATCTTCCTACATTACAAACTATAGTGAACCAGATGATTCGAAATCATTCCCCACGTATCACTGACTTTAAAGGTGGGAGTCAAGGTTAATAAGGCTATTCATAAGTCTGAACAAGATCGGATCAGTGGTTATGTTGTTCAGCATTGCATAGTGTTTCTCTTTACGGTCGTTTTTTATGTTATAATCCCACACAGATATCCCCAATCAAAGCTTTATACTTTCGGAGTCCAGATATAAAAAGTCATCTAGGATCCATTGGAAATAACATTTGCAACATTTTAAATCTGTTTGCTGAAACGTTATATTTCTGCCATATTCCTGAAGCGGATGGCTATCGGCGTTATTCTTGGGGTGTGGTTTATAATACAAATCTAATTTATTGTTACAGAATATCAAAGTTTATTTAGCATCGGCCCAATATCTGGTGTTGTCGAGCTGAAAAAAGAATTAGATCGGGAAGTTGTTGGTTCTAAGTTTAACTTAATGATAGAAGCTATTGATGACGATCAACCTAAGAGAACATCAACCGCAACTGTAGAAGTTAATGTAGTTGATATAAATGATAACCCACCTACATGTAATAAAAATAACATACAGTTTACTATAAATCAGGTAGATATAGATCCATGCAAATGAAATAAAATGGAGTTCACCGCCCTACTTATCTGCTTCTTCCGAGCAGACGAGCATGTGGAAATTGTTCCGTCCTACACAATTGTCAACGGAAAACTATCTCAGACAAAACCTAACAGGGCCTTATTCACTGAACCAGAGGCGGAGAAAATTCCGGTGTGGTTCACCCTTGTTAGTAATGCAGGACACAACGTATAATCTTTTGGGGTGGGACAGCGTCGCTGCCCGGGTAAAAAATCTTCACCATAACCCACTTATCCCAGTTGTAGCAGAGCTGTAGGACGTTACACCCATTTCATTTTATTTTTTTAACGTACAGAGAAACGTACAGACCACTTCAGCATTCTACTGAAAATACCGTATTTTAAAAGGAACCTATTTTATTTTATTTTTCTTTCGTTTTTCTATGAACTGAATCAATGACGTCAGCCTCAATCAATATGAATAGTCTATATCATTGTGGTAACAATAAGTTTCTATTATTTTAGTCCTTGTTTCAAGAATGTTTCGAAATTTGCATGTCTTCTGGGCTACATACTCCGCGCAGTGTTGCGTTTGATTAGAGGTAATCCAACTACACACTGCTATTATGAGTGGATATTGTTGTTTTAAATTTTGATTTGTCAGTAGTCCGTCTACCAATCAATCATTAGCTGCCAATATTGGACCAAATATGTTTACATAACGTTACGTCATGACTCACGATTTTATTATGCCTAATTAATTAACCCGTGCATAGCAGAATACTGCAGTAAAACTAATTGCGAGACAAACGAGGCTATCAAGTCGAATGAAATGTAAACAATACTGTTTGGAAACGAACATAAATTCACCGTTTTTAATACCTTAAATCACTGTCCAAAGTTTTAGGGAAAACCCAGATTAAACGAAGGACTGTCATGTTGCTGTACTTAAGTGATAGCTTTCATTGAACGGAAAGAATAGACACACTCCCGCATAAGTTCAAGAAACAGACGCTATTCCAGCAATGGTCAGAGAGGGATTTCTCGGGCCATTGCTTCAGGAATACGTCTGGGCTAACGATATTTTCACTTCTTGTATTCAACCGTCTGCGAATCTAGATAATATTACACGTTGAATCATAAAAACACAATAATAATTTTCAACGTACAATCATATTATTGTACACCTCATCAACAGGTTGTCCAAGTCCTGTTTTATTTCAATTGGTTTAAAATCTCCACGTCATATTTTGTATTATAGTCCTCGCCGATTGGTTCAGTGGTTGGTGAAATAGAAGCTGACGATCTAGATGAGGGTATACACGCTGTATTGAAGTATTCACTATATAAATATAATGATTATTTTGATGTTGATGTAACGTCGGGAACAGTCAAACGAATCAATTCTATTGTTCCATCTAGAATGAAACGAAGCTTTCAGGTAAAACAATTTTTAAATATGTCGGTCAATTCAAAAAAATATTCTCCACGCACGGAAAAAGAGAAGACATTGTTGTCAACAAATCTGAAAACATGTCCACTTACAATACTTACTCGATTTTGTAGAATTCTCCCACTAAACATGGTATTTGAGCACTGGTTTGTAGAATTGATTGTGCTTGTTTTACATTCTTTTATATTTTTGTCCCCCGCCTTTCGAAGAAAGTTGGGGGACTATTAAAATGGGTTCGTCCGTCTGTCTGTCTGTCTGTCCGTCTGTCCGTCACACTTTTTGGGACACAATAACTCTCTTCCTAATTGAGCTAGAATTTTCAAACTTGGTGTATGTGTTTATTAGGTCGATGCTTTGATGGAGTTCTAAGATGAGCATTTTCCGCTTAGGGTAAGCAGAGATAAGCAATTTGATTGGTTGATGCTTTGGGACACGATAACTTTAGTTCTGATTAAGTGAGATTGATGAAACTTGGTATATTGTTTCATTACAGTAATACCTTGACTAAGTTCGATAATGAGCATTTTCTGCTCAGGGTAAGCAGAGCGATACGCAATTTGATTGGTCGAGACTTTAGAACACAATAACTTTCCTTCTAATTGGGTTAAAATGTTCAAACTTGGTGTATATGCTTATTAGGTCAATGCCTTGATAGAGTTCGAAGATGAGCATTTTCCGCTTAGGGTAAGCAGAGATAAGCAATTTGATTGGTTGAAGCTTTGGGACATAATAACTTTAGTTCTAATTAAGTGAGAGTGATGAAACTTGGTGTATAGTTTCATTACACAGTGCGTAATACCTTGACTAAGTTCGATAATGAGCATTTTCTGCTCAGGGTAAGCCGAGCGACACGCAATTTGATTGGTCGAGACTTTGGAACACAATAACTCTCCTTCTAATTGAGTTAAAATGTTCAAACTTAGTGTATATGCTTATTAGGTCAATGACTTGATGGGGTTCGAGGATGAGCATTTTCCGCTTACAGTAAGCGGAGATAAGCAATTTGATTGGTTGATGCTTTGGGACATGATAACTTTAGGTCTAATTAAGTGAGAGTGATGAAACTTGGTGTATAGTTTCATTATAGTAATACCTTGACTAAGATCGATAATGAGCATTTTCTGCTCAGGGTAAGCAGAGCGATAAACAATTTGATTGGTCGAGACTTTGGAACACAATAACTCTCCTTCTAATTGAGTTAAAATGTTCAAACTTGGTGTATATGCTTATTATGTCAATGCCTTGATGGAGTTCGAAGATGAGCGCATTTTCCTCTTAGGGTAAGCAGAGATAAGCAATTTGATTGGTTGATGCTTTGGGACACGATAACTTTAGTTCTAATTAAGTGAGAGTGATGAAACTTGGTGTATAGTTTCATTACAGTAATACCTTGACTAAGATCGATAATGAGCATTTTCTGCTCGGGGTAAGCAGAGCAATAAGCAATTTGATTTGCCGAGACTTTGGAACACAATAACTCTCCTTCGAATTGAGTTAAAAGCTCAAAATTGGTGTGTATGCTTATTAGGTCAAAATGCCTTGATGGAGTTCGAAGATGAGCATTTTCCTCTTGGGGTAGGCAGAGATAAGCAATTTGATTGGTTGATATTTTGGGACAAGATAACTCAGGTTCATCTTGATTGATGATTTTTATGCCAGTAACAGTGTATAGAAACGATTGACTCGGACACGAGGGCCTTTATCCCTTGGCCAAAGGAGCCCTTTTGTCAAGTCTGGGGGCCCTTTTGTCTGCCTTTAGGGTCCCCCTAACTAGGGTACATTTTCATTTTTCTCGTCGGCCTTAACATTTTTCTTTATAAAACACTTTTAGATGACACTTCGTGTACAGTTTGATTGCTCGATACGTTTGAAAAAAAATAAATGTGCGATTAATTAATATGTGTCATCTATTTATTTTGGGATTTCGGCGGGGGACATCAGCCTCACTGTTGGCTTGTTTATTATCAAACCTCCAAGTTCAAACCATCTGTTCGCCTCGTGGGTTTTCTCCGGGTACACTGGTTTCCTCCCACTGTTAAAGACCCCTACGCGTAAGCGAATTGTTGAAATAAAATTAAACCATTTAGTCCCGATATGACCTAGTTTGTGTTAAACCCCATTTCTCTCTCCCCCTCTCTCTCTCTCTCTCCCTCTCTCTCAAACCATCGGTTCAGGTTGATTTAAGTTGCAAACTCAAACCATTGTTCTCAGCATTGTTTATCTATATTTTATAGAGGTCATCATTGTAAATAACAAATGTCATAATATACCTTTTCTTCATCAACCAAATTAAATAAGACCGGGAAAAGTGATTAAGTGCATTGAAAATATTTTAGATGTTTGTTGAAGTTAGTGATGGAAAAACAACAGAATTGTGTCCTATCAGTGTACAAGTTTTACCAGATAACACTAGCCCGCCCAAATTCACGTCAGGTGAGATATTTTAATGTGGAATTTCAAGATCTTCTCATAACTTACAAATTTCTTGTTGTCCAGAAGATAACCTACTAGCAGAGACAGCTGCTTAGTTGTTCAAAGACAAAATTACTTTCTCCATATATTGGATGCACTCTTAACCCACAAAGTGTTCAATTACATCATCGTTTCCCAAATAAAACTAGTAAAGGTATATTAGGTTAAATTGTTATAATTATATATTATTTAGATGAATATAAGGCGACTATATCTATCAATGGTAAAAAGGGAGATAATTTAAAGATGACAGGAGAAATAAAAGCTACAGATAGAGACAATGATACTATAACTTATAGAATAGATCCCAGTAAAATCCAGGTACTTAACACGTAAACAAAACTATATTCAATTCTATTACAAATTATAAATAATGTTATTACAATTTGATTTTTTGTAATTGATTAAGGAATGTCTGGCGTCTTCGGGCAATATTTCAGACAAATGAACACCAATAGAACTTATTTAAAACAGCCATAACTAAAGTCAAAACTGTTGATTTGAAAAATATTTTCTGATATATTTTGGTAAGCGTTGGTGTAATTTATGCGGACTAAATTTGTATTTACGATCCCGGTCAATTTTAATATGATGAATGTTTAATTTTGTGGCATGATACTTTAATTTTTTTTTTTTTCAGAATATGGTTACTGTAGACTCGAAGAGTGGAATTATTAGTTTAAATGCTGATATAGATATAAATACACGAGATGTAACATTGGTTATAATGGCAATTGATGACGGCACTCCTAGAAAAACTGGGTTAGTATATTGTGTGTTATGGAACACCTGATACCACTTTCCACTATGGCGCAGTATTCAGTATGACGATTTTATCCATTGCATTTGGATTTTTCTTCTGGTTAGCATACACTATAACTGTTTAAGTTGCGAACCAGCACTTCACCGAACACTCACGTTGCTTAAATATTGTACTTATTATAATTGCAGGTCAAGTTCTGTAGTTATTACAGTAACTGGTGGGGTGTATGTTGAACAGGGAAAATATGACAATATTAAACATGATGCTGAAAAGATGACATTGTTTCAGATATTATTCATTGTAATATTAGTGGCTCTGTGTATTTTTATTTTTTTAACTGTGGTAGCATGCTACAAGTAAGTAAATACGATCATATATATACATGTAGGCTTTGGAAATCGAAGATGTTTTTGGAACTATAAATCTATAGTTTCTGTTATTAACACATGAATCGGAATCTTAAAGCGAGGGTATTTCTCTTGAATTTCCATTTTATATACATTTTTAAATCTAAACGTATATCATTTTATCTTCTTAAGATTGTATGATAACTTGACTTTATATATAATTAATTATAAATATATATGTGGGCCCATTTAAGGCAGCCTTTCACTTTCTTTTAGATGGCGTGTATCACACAGATTGTCGGATTCCTTAAGAACACGATATTATGCCGGGGATAATTCTAAATGGAGCGATTTGTCATCAAGTCATCAATATCCTGGACCGACGTCAACTACTGGAGGATTTTCTAACACGTCAACAGGAGTAAGTCTTACTCTTATCAAAGTTATATCATTTCGTTTTATATTTATATCACCCTCGGGTTTAACAAAAAGGTGCCTATGTTTAGTTGCGCTGACTTGGTTTCTCAGTTATCCAATTAAAAGAGGATATCTTTTGGCAATAATTTTCTTAGACTATTTCAGTGGCTCAATTCATATATTATTCTAGAGAACAGAATCCGATAAAGACATAGAGATAAGGACATTGATAAATGGGTTTTTTTTTACTGTAGAGCGACATTATGGGGATGCTCGATTCACAGTTCTGGAATTAAATTCCAAAACTGGTGTCAATCGAGTGAAAAGGAGAATTTCGGAGTACAACGCATGCGTCGACTGTATAAAAAAATATCTCAACCAATCATGACAGCTGAAACATATGTTTACCTAGGAATACGTCACGATTCTACTCACTCCACCTCAGCTGTCGGGACTGGCAGAACTGTGTCGGGACTGGCAGAACTGTGACAGGACTGAATTCCGCGTCACTCGATTGTAATTCTGTCGATTCGGGACGTTCTGGACTGTGAATCGAGCATCGCCTTTGTCCCAAGTTGGAAAGAAGTAAAATCTAATTTTAATAAAATTGTATGGAAAGAAGATTTTATTTCTTTGTGTAGATCTTTATATCCAAAACCTGCACATGCGTGCATGTGATAGAAAATGCCGGCTATATTAGAAAATATGATTACATATGTGTGATAGGGCCGTCAATATATATGATATGATTATATATTGATTACATTATTGATTATATATGTGTGTTAGTGCCGTTCTATATAAAATAATATAAAAGGATGGTACCGTCCTATATAAAATAATATGATATAATTATATATGTGTGATAGTGCCGTCCTATATAAAATATGATAGGATTATATATGTGTGATAGTGTCGTCCTATATAAAATAATATGATATGATTATATATGTGTGATAGTACCGTCCTATATAAAAGAATATGATAGGATTATATATGTGTGATAGTGCCGTCCTATATAAGATAATATGATTATATATTATGTGTGATAGTGCGAGAGAGAGAGAGAGAAATGGGGTTTAACGTCCACTCAACACAAACTAGGTCATTTTGGGACTAACATATGGTTCAATTTTAGTTCAATTATTCGCTTGCGCGTAAGGGTCTTTATCAGTGGGAGGAAACCGGAGTGCCCGGAGGAAACCCACGAGGTTGAGAAGGCGCCCCTATCTCCATGCCACATACGCTCACACCAGGGCTCGAAACCACATCCGCAAGCCAGTGGTGACCGGCCAGCTAGAGGTCGAAGCGCGGCACTCTAGACCACTAGGCCATCCCCCCCCCCCCGTTTGATAGTGCCGTCCTATATAAAATAATATGATATGATAATATATGTGTGATAGTACCGTCCTATATAAAATAATCTAATCTGATTTATACATTATGTGTGATTGTACCGTCCTATAATATTATTATATGCGTGTGTGATAATACCGTTCTATGTAAAATGAAAGATATAATTGTAGATGATATTTTCAGACTGACATGGGTTTACATGTTAACCAAGCTTATCACAGTTCAGGAGAATGAAGGTAAATAATAGTTACTTAAAGATGGGTTCCCAGGGAAAGTATTTATCGGGTGGTTATTGCCACTAAAAGTATCGCAATTTTGGTATACATGCAAAGTAGAGATATCTAATCTCACTAGAGAAATACTGGATTCCCTGAAAAACACTCATGGAGCGTATACAGGACAAAAATGTAAGGGTTCACGGATCAACAGCCCGACGAATAGTATTAACCGCACGCGTGATGTCAAAGGTTGCACGAGTACATTGAGCGCTTTGTGTACATGTTGATAAATTTATGAAAAGTTAGACATACAACACTTTCTGGGGAATAAATCACCGAAAAAGACGCGGACAGTGGATAATCCGAGAATTTAATTAGGATTCGATATTTGTAATAAATAGCCAGCGATTACAGACAACATCGTCTTGGCAATTACAATGTTTTGATAAGGATTTGAAGCAAAATTATGATAAAGTAATTAGTTTGAATATGTTTTTTGTCCTGATACACCATCAAATCACCCAGTTTGTACCCGGAAATGTAACTTTAATTTATCACCATTGCCATAAGGTCCAATTGTGGCGTTTAACGGATCTAATCCGGCCTCCGGAATTCGGATTGGTTTTTCCCGGTTTAAAAGCAGTGCGTCGCATTACAGTTTATTTGGATTGAATTCAGAATGAAAAGTGTCACACTGAATGCGCAGTGAAGGTCATTCATGTCCAAGATGGATGCGCCAGACATTCGTATTAGTGGTCTTTCAACTATCAGGGGAATTTTGCCTCCACGTCAATGTGTACACGAGAACTCTGTCGTTCGTACCATCCGAACGAACAGACAGCTGTCCTTGCCCTGCAACACCGACGTAGGGGAAACCACGCCGGAAAATCTCGATGAACGTTTTCGGTTAACACCGGGAGCGAACCTTCGACCACCAGACTAGGGAGCCAGCTTCTTACTAACTGAACCATCGTGGTTCAAATCCTTTCGGCACTGAACGTACATAATGTAAAGTAGTGCATTTTGTTGTCATTTTTATCCAGATATATGCAATACATACTATAGACTAGACTCCACTAGCCTCATGACGACTTAAGCTTTCCTTTCCTGCCCACAAAGCCTAGACCGTGAATGGCCAGATGTGATCTTACCACACCTATCTTTGTATTTGGATTTTTATATACACACATTGCTCGATGCGCGCAAAGATATCTTTTCTGGTAAAACTGTTCATATGAATACAGCGTGTCACACTCAAATCTTTCATGCGAATAACCCGATTCGGAATAATCGTTCCTAGTTAAATTCGGAAAAATATACGGATTCGTTAATTCAGATTCAGTTCGGTTTTTCTCGAATTGAGTGTGACGCCAAAGTCCGGAATAAGGATTTATTCTGTATTCAATTCACATTAAACCCCTAGTGTGAACGCAGCTTTATAGGTTGACAAGACATTAAATGTCCAAATCCGTTGGGTGTTTTTCATGGAAATTTGATAACCAAATGTAATATTGTTATATAATAGGTGTTATATTTCCTTTTTTTTTGCAGAAAGAAGTATTCCTATCAAACTGCAAAGAACCAAAACCAGATTATGACTGATGAACCCTCTTATCATTTCCTATAAAGTGCCGTTTTCATTTCTTATATTATGTTATTTTATTTTCTGTTTAATAGCTATTTCCTAATATCTAATTTTTATTTAACTACATTCCATTTGGACACACTGAGAATTTTAAATGCGCTGTCAAGTAGCCAAAGACATTTTGCAAACAATGACCATTTTTTATTGCAAAACTGTAATCTTGACAGTTTGAATCTCACTGAATGTAAAAATTGTTATGTTATAACATATGATATATATTTATATAGTCACAATATTGATTTTTATATTTTTACTCACAATCATTTTATATAGGTAAAATGTTGGTCAAATGAACATCATTACAGCACTTAATAAACTTTTAGCGTTTTCTGTAAAAAAAAAAAAGATTATTTATCACATGTAGATAACACGAAGTGTGTCACTAATTGTAAAATCATGAGAATTTATAATATTTTAAGAACTTGTAATCTTTTAAGGATTTGTAATATCTTAAGAATTTATATTATTTTAAGAATTTGTAATATTTTAAGAATTTGTAATATTTTAAGAATTTGTAATATTTTAAGAATTTGTAATATTTTAAGAATTTGTAATATTTAAAAAAATCAATATATTTACTAATGATATTTATGCAAATTCAAGCTTGTATTTTGTATATATCAGGGTCGCTGAATAAATATAATGAGATTAAATGTAATATGTGTGTTTTAAAAATGTATGTTAAATAACGATTACCTGCTTTATGCATTCACAGGTAGTGCCAATTGGCACAGCTGAATTTGAACATATTCCAATATCTTACGTGAGATTATAATAAGACGTTTGACTATTTATTGGCAGAAAATCAAACAAGAACTATACAAGTAGGCTACTGAAATTTAAATTTGTCAAGTGTTGTGCAACTCTTAAGACATTTACTAACTATTCCAGAAATTGTGAACTGGATGGTAGCTGGACAGAGATTGGGATAAGGGTCGTAAATAGTCGGTCGCAAAACCAGTGCAGTCGGTCGCAAAATAGAGTAGTCGGTATCGAAATACGTACTCACTGTATACGTCACGCTAATCACGCAAAACTTTACTATAAAATAGTCGGTCGCAAAATCGAAACAGTCGGTATCAAAATAAGTGCTCACTGTATACGTCCCGCAACTCACACAAAACTTTAGTATAAAATAATCTTGTCAACTTATCATGTTTGAAAAGATGTTGTGTTTCACTCTCATTCTGTTGTGAGTATGTTGGTCTAACAACAAAATTTCACCCAAGGAGCAAAATAAGTGCAGTCACTGCAGTCGGTCTCAAAAACAGTGCCAGAATAGATCCCAAATACTAAGTAATTGCGTGAAACCGTGTATCTAAATTACATACGTCACACAAAACTATAGTATAAAATAATCATGTCTGCTTGTCACTCTTATGCTGTTGTGAGTATGTTGTTATATTAAATGTTTTCTACCATGGCAAAAAATAGTCGGTCTCCGAATAAATGAATTAATGGGATAAACAAACAATCACAAAACAGGCGAAATTGATAGATAGGCCTTAAGATTCTGTCCCATTTCTTATCCTCTCGTTAACGAGAATTTGGTTCCATTTGCCATGACATTGATTCAAATTTTCAAGCCCAGTCCAAAAAATTTAAAAGCTTATCGCCTTGTTCCATTTTCTTTTCATCGCCTTTGTATGCCGATTATCGTTGGCTTAATGGTGTAGAATCGGGAACAGTGTATGAGTCGCGGTTATGTATTTTAGCATAATATATCCGTTATAGGAAATATCACGGAAATTAGAAACTATCTAACTATTCTGGGGAATTTGATCAGAATCTGTTTAAAAATCCCACATATCAATAATCCCATACATCAATCTGTTAAAGTGCACATAAAATGGCCCTGAAAATTTCTCTATGTGAGCAGTACATGGTTATTTTATCCACTTTACGGCAAATTCACATCAATCCGACTAAAATTATTTCAGCTATCTTCATTCAAAGTCGTAAAAATAGACCTCCCGTAAAAACGACTTTGCCAATTATTGAAAACACTCTTAATCCCCTCAGACGCCTGTGACGTCACAATGACCGAATGCATATTCAGAATGTTTATTCCTTAATTACCTATATACAGCCGGCGTGTGTATTCATGAACGCCTGACTGATTCCTTAATCCCCCTAATCAAATAAAACAATTGACTACGGAATAATTAAATTTGTTTTATAATTCATTTTAATTCAAGATCCAATTTAGAATTTGTTTTATAATGTACGGTCGTTCTGTTTTCTCACGCAGCGATTTTAATAAACTCTACCATCGTGTACGGTCTAAACGATTCGAGATACATTTTCGTCAGAAGTTTATTGTTCGAATTTAGAATCTGTTTCATTATGTACGGTCGTTTACTCACGGCAGCGATTTTAAAGTTCCAATTTCACTTTTTCTAAGAAAGTCAAAATATAATTATTTCTATGTTTTTTGCTCAAAAGGTTGTCAACTCATTATTATACGATCATGGACAAAATTTTGGGGGGTTAGAAAGGGTGACACTGGTTGATTGAGGAAATAGTTACTCAATTACCTCCCTTGTTTTCCTATTCTTCTCCATGGACGGCCATCTTCAAACGTTTGAATTTGAAGTTGAAAATGATATTTTTGCCAATTTCTCAACTGGCAATAGTGAATTATAGGATTAATAGGATTATTCTTTAACAAGGTAGGACTGTTTATAGGTTCAATCTATTTTGGGGCTTTATTTTCATAAATTTTTAAAAAATATAACTTAAAAAAATGCTATTGGAACTTTAATACAATCTACCATCGTGTGCAGTCCAAACGATTCGAGATACATTTTCGTCAGAAGAGTATCGTCGTTCTAATTTAGAATTTGTTTCATAATGTACGGTCGTTCATTTTCTCACGGCAGCGATGTCATATACTCCCAACTTTTTCGTCAGAAGAGTATTGTGGTTCGAATTTCCCCGAGTAAAAGAGTATAGGAGTTAAAAGATGTGGTCACGCAAAATATATCATAAACGTCAAACATGATTGAAACGCGATTTGTAAATGACGATCCGTTATCGACGTACGGCGCCTTTCTTTCTGCTTGCGAATTTGACTTTATTACTCTGAAATAGACCGCAAAAATGAAATACGAAAAAATATCTCAATATACGTTAGAATTAAAAGATTGAAAAGGGTCACCTAACTATCTATGTGTATCGCAAGTGTAGTGTTGTTAATACCTGTCATTCATCAATCAGACTAAATTTGAACAGTGATTGGGTCATAAAGTAATTTAGAATGCTGATTAGGTAATTATCTTTTTCTTTGCTTACCGATGTTTTTGTAATTTTGTAATAAAGTAGCCTCGTATTATTTGTTGATTGGTGTTTAAATAACATCTAAATAGAACGGCCGTGCATAATGAAACAAATTTTAAAATGGATCTTGAATTAAAATGTATTACAAAACAAATTATTCCGTAGTCATTCGATGGATATACGTTTGTGATAAGATAAGGTAATAATGTCTAACATCATTTACCTTTTTTTTTTATAAAGAATACAAATATTTTACAATTAAATTGACAGTTTAATCACTCACCAAACGGCACCAGGAACTCCACATTTGATCAAGTGTATTTGATATTCATTATTACAAATTGATCTGGCCGGTGTAACAAAAAAATGATAATTACCCTTTTTAATTAGAACCACAATACTGACGAAAATGTATATCGAATCGTTTGTACTGCACACGATGGTAGATTGTATTAAAACCGCTGCCGTGAGAAAACAGAACGGCCGTACATAATGAAACAAATTTTAAAATGGATCTTTGATTAAAATAGTTTTACAAAACAAATTATTCCGTAGTCAATTGTTTTATTTAATTAGGGGGGGGGGTGGTGGTAATAAATACACACGCCGGGTGTGTATAGGCAATTAAGCAATCGTTCGTAAAATGTTCATTGCATATCACTGTTGTGACTGTAGGTTGCCAATCAGGATTTGAATTGTTTACAAACGCATTCAATAACACAACGGTAATATGGCATCTTGAAATACACTCGGTAATATTCTTGTCAAAAATATATATAATCTATTACAACTCAAGACGAGAAAGGTCGGCTTTTGAAAATGCTTTGACTGATATAGTGATATGTAGCTTACATGTAAATAATTACGCGTTAATGATTACGGCAGTCAAATGTTTATTGGACCGACAAATACACACGTGTCAACTGGCTGTGTGTATATACAGTGATATATTGGTGATATATTGTATAGATGATGTGTATACTATGTGTAGTGCCCGTGACGTCACTAGCCAATCAACCGGATTAAGGTTGTAATTGAAAATTTGAAAACCGTTTTTGGCAGTCGGGTACTAAAACGTAAATATCTGAATTAATTTTAATCAGATTAGTTTGATCTTGCCGTAAAATGGATTTTGTAACTATTTAGTACCCGTACGTAAAAAATTTCTGAATCATTTGATGTGGTCTTTAAGATCTTTCCCTTCCTGGTGTTGCCCTCTTTGAAGAGGAAGTGCAAATTCCCGTGCCGGCGCAATTTGTCCGACACAGTACACTGTATGATTAATATCCCCGAAAACTTAGTTCTCGACTGGTTTTCTCGCGACCTAAGATGTTATAATCTTGTCACCATGCAAACTGAATTGGAGCTTTATAAATAGTGCCCGAAAATAGTGGCATAGGGTAAGAGCGATCATATAACTTACTTCTAGAATCCTGCAGTAGCAAGAAAAATCCGGTCCGGCGGAAGCAATTCCTGATTGTCGGGGCTACAATCCTTGGTCCTTATCTATCGAGGGTCCGCCTAGGCCCTGTAAGCCTAGATCGTCGGAGACTCTTTGTGAACGATATCTGACTAATAAAATTGATTACCATAACAACACAATATGAATGGGAGTTTGTGGTCCTTTCACGATGAAACTTAAACTGTGTTGAGTTCGACTTTGGTAGCATCAGACCTTCCATTCTCGAGCTATAGCCCGTGTTTTTCACGCAACATTTGAAATATGTACGGATTTTATATGCCCTCAAGGGGTAGGTGGCGGGGTACCATTGTTGTCCCATCCTGTGGAAACTCTTAAAGTTAAATATGTTAAGGATCAAAAGATCATACGGGGTCAAAACCAAAAGTACGAGACTGATTTCAGCGACGTAGCATGGAATTAACCATCTGTGTAGTACTTTTGGTTTCGACCCTTCTGACTTTGTATCGTTGATTACAGATTATTAAACATCCATAAGTGTACAAATGTGTTGTTATTGCTGTGTCCCCGTTTGAATATTGTTCACAATAAGAAGCAAAATAAATAAGATATGTTTACGGGATCATTTTGTTATACCCCGTCAGACCGGGATTGCGTCCTTACTGCGCTTCTACTGCGACAAAAAAATGGTCTCAGAGTGAGTCAAGATCGCCATACGCGTGGTAAAAGCTTGGTGGAAACGCTAGATATCGTGCCGTGGTCTCCATGGTCGCCAATGAACACCAAGCCATGACGTTTGTTTTGAACATGCTCATGTGATTTGGAAAGCTGCGAGTATGTTCAAAGCAAACGCCAAGGGTCTGGCATATGACCTGGAAAGCTGAGAGGTGGGTCGCGAAGGTCGCGAAATAAGCGTGGTAACATCTCTATGAACGTAGTACACGCGCAGTACACACGTGGCAAAGACGCTGCGAAAATTGTAACATTTGCAACGGTGGCTTCATAGCGTCTTCACCACAACCCTCAAGTGTTGGCCGCGATCCCACCAAGCGTTCTGAGTCCTTATGGCGCTGTCAAGGCGATGGTACCATGATTCCACCACTGTTGCTCATGGGGCTACCTCTAAGCATATAGCGATGTTATCATAGAAATATATATATTTCTATGGATGTTATGAGGTTCCCACTACGTGTATGGAGTTTTTAATACGACCATGGCGCGGTTACCAAGTTTGCATCACTCGCCTAGGGCGACGATGCTTTTCATGTACGACTTGCGTTGAAAACGGGCGATTCAAAGGTCGTCTTGAAATTTCGAAAAAAATCTAACCAGCTTATATAGTCGCCATGATCACGTGGTGGAAACGCGCGTGTAGTCCAGATAAGACGTGTGGTTGAACGACGCGGGTTCGCGATAACTACCGCTACAAAGCTTATAGATCTCAATAGAAACGCCATAAGCGCGGGGAGATCGTGACGAGCCCGCTGTGAGAATGCTGTATAAACGCACAGGTCGTTGTAAGAACGCGACTTTTTTAAGTCAGTAATTTTGGGACATTTTTCAGCTTTGTGTTCACGCTTGCCGACGACCTTGTGTATTTCCAGACCTTGTGTATTTCCAGCGCAGTAGGGTCACCACTCCGGTCTGACGGGGGCATTATACGAAAAACTAAGTGATGCGTTTTCTATGGTGCTCAGTAGGCTATAGTTTTTTTGCGTGCAATAACCCAAAGAAAAGAGTGTTCTACTCTGGCTTTAAAAAATTCTACAATTAAATACAAACCAACGTCGCAGTCATTTATATACAGTCATTGATAAGGGTGGTGGAAAATATTAATAGAAACGCATATAATTTCGCGATTTTTTTGGCTTAAAAACTAATTTGGGGTATATAACTATTGTTGTCAGTTATAATTGAAAAAGGGGACAGACTTATATTGAAATGAAACATATTTATCCGTTCAATCCGCTACATATGTCAATACCTTTAAATACAATCAGACTGTCTTACCTTTTGAAAAATTTCTTTTAATATATTGTTATGTTTTATTTATGTCTACTATAAAAGCATGCAGTAAGTATTTATGTGTAGACTGGTCTCTTGGTGGAGACGATTAAACTTCCTAGTTATATATCTAGTATTCATGTAGCTCTTGAAGATCAGTCTTAGAACACGTAAAGAAAAGCATGGACCTTTGGTGAGTAGAAAACTAATTTACTTAAATCTTGTCCACAATTCACTACGGGTTCCGTAGTTTGATATTACCTAATATACTATAAAAAGTATGCAACTAAAAGAAATATGTGATTTGTAATAATAAACAGTTCGGTTGTTGAAAAGCTCTCGAGCCGAGTGTTTCATAACGAAAATGAATATACATGTGAATCACTGCTGTTGCAAAAACAGAGAACAAAGGACACACGTAGATGCATATACCCTGTTAGAAGTAAATGTTATTTTACCATACGAATGTGGTAAAATATTTACATAGTTGTGTGTTATTTACATATGTATGTTTTATTACACCAAAATAGGAGCGATAGTAAAAATAATTCATATTTTACAAGTGATATTACCCTGAAATAATCCATTATTCATTATTCCAACTAATATAACCAAATTGGTTGTCGTAAGAGTTGATATCACAGAAATACATGTTTCCATTCTGTAATAATGAAATCAAAACCACAGTCCACCAACAAAATATACTACTTTTAACAAGTCTGGTGTATTTATTTTTTACCGAGTTTCGTATATGCTTATCGAGTTTCCTGTTATTTTCACAATTTTTACATATTATGTAATCAATTTACCGAAGCAAGCATGTAACTTTACAGATTTTACGTTTATTCATAGTATATTATCTCGTTATAAAGGTCGCTTGAAGACGGTTAATATAAACCGATTGGCCAGTTTTAGCTCGTTAAGCCCCCGTCAGACCGGAGTGGTGACCCTACTGCGCTCTGCGACCGAACGGCGGCCTGGAAATACACAAGGTCGTCGGCAAGCGTGAACACAACGCGGAAAAATGTCCCAAAATTACAACCTTAAAAAAGTAGCGTTCTTACTGCGACCTGTGCGTTTATATAGCATTCTCGCGGCGGGTTCGTCACGATCTCTCCGCGCTTATGGCGTTTCGATTGAGATCTATAAGCGGTCATCGCGAACCCGCGTCGCTCAACCACACGTCTTATCTGGACTACACGTGCGTTTCCAACGCGTGATCACGGCGACTATGCAAGCTGGTTTGATTTTTTTTCGAAATTTCAAGATGGCCTTTGAATCGTCCGTTTTCAAAGCAAGTCTTGCATGAAATGCATGGTCGCCATAAGCGAATAATGCAAGCTTGGTAACCGCGCCATGGTCGTATTAAGAACTCCATACACGTTGTGGGAACCTCATAAAATCGCCATATGCTTAAGAGGTAGCCCCATGAGGTCGTGATGCAGTCGCGCAACAGTGGTGGAATCATCGTAACATCGCTATGACAACGCCATAAGGACTCAGAGCGCTGGGTGGGGTCGCGGTCAACGCGTGAGGGTTGTGGTGAAGACGCCATGAAGGCACCGTTGCAAATGTTACAATTTTCGCAGCGTCTTTTCCACGTGTGTACTGCGCGTGTGCTACGTTCATAGAGATGTTACCACGCTTATCGCGCGACCCTCGCGACCCACCACGTTCTCTCGGTTTTCAATGTCATATGACAGGACCTTGGCGTTTGCTTTGAACATACTCAAAACAAACGCCGTGACTCAGCGATCATTGGCGACCATGGAGACCACAGAACGATATCTCGCGTTTCCACAGCGCTCAGGATGACCTTGGCACGCTCTGGAAACATTTTTTGTCGCCGTAGCAGCGCAATAAGGACTTTTGCGACCACATCACGTTCTCGCAGCTTTCCAGATCATATGCGCATGTTCAAAACATGTCGTGGCTCGGCGATCATTGGCGACCATGGAGACCACAGCACGATATCTAGTGTTTCCACCGCGCTGTTACCACGCTTATGGCGATCTTGGCTCGCTCTGAGACCATTTTTTGTCGCAGTAGAAGCGCAGTAAGGACGCAACTCCGGTCTGACGGGGGTATAATAAAGGTCGCTTGAAGACCGTTAATATAAACCGATTGGCCAGTTTTAGCTGTACAGGGCTGTCTTTAAAGCAGGGCTATAATATGATATTTGTAAATAGATATTAACGCAAGCTTACATTTGAAAGCCTGGAACCCTGCTTTCGTTTACCAATAGCGATTATTGATATTTAAGATATTGAAGTAATGTTAATAAGAAATTTTACGCTGGGGCCACTGGTTGCTAACTTTCAGCAAAAGTTGCCCGAATAATAATATTTAGTAATTTTAACCAAAGTGTAAATCAGCATTGTGGTGTATTTTTACAAGAAATGTAAATCAACATAATATGTCCTTCTACAGTAAAATGTTAAATAACTAATGGTGTAACTTTACCCATGCTTTAGGGCCAACTTAATTGTGTTTCGTTTGATTAGACCTAATCCCACTACTCACTGCTGTAAAGAGAGAAAATTCGTGTTCTAAATTATGATTGGTCAATCCAGCAATGGTATTTTGGGGCTGTAGGCATAAATGTTCTTGTCGGTCATTACCAGGCCTTATACAAATTGCAAAAAGCATTATGATAAATCTTACATAGAGGATCGACCTGGCTACCCACAATATCTCTCTACGAACCCGGCATTTTCTATATTTGGCTTTTGTCCAGTATTTGCACAATTGCACAATGTTGGCCAATATATTAATGCCCTGGACAATTGCCTATTGTTTTGCCCGTCTGGAAACATGTTTGATTCACGCTAGAGGAATATTCATTGGTTATGACTAATATGTCCTAGTATCTCAGACTAAACTTTCAACAGCGATTGGTTAACAGCAATACAATGCGTCATTACTTCCTTCTTGTGGTTTATTATTCTGTTCTAAAAGATCTACAAGAATAAATATGGACTACTTGAATAACTACTTGTGAACCGAAATTATTAAGCCATTTACAATGGACGATAAGATATTATTTCATTATTGTTACATTTCAAATATACACCTAAATATAACAGAGAATACACCAGAAGCCTTAATGTCGCTATTAAAAAGTGATTATACTATATAGGCTATGCATGAGTATTTTCATGTCTCCTGGGGTTTGTAAATGACATGAATAGAACATATTTTACAAAAGTGAAGTATTTTTGGCAATAATATTACTGGTTAAATTAATATTTGCATAACAGATCACTGAGTGTGAAAAATAATGTGTTGCTTTTTTGTTCGGATTTAAAATATCAGATCAACGATATAATATACTCTGCTTTGATTTATAAAATTGAAAATGTTTTTGTATTCTTTGTGTGTATAAAAGATGTAAACGGATTGAAACGGCATTACATAATAGAATACCAATTTTTGAATATGTCTTCCATTTAGATCAGAGATCAATAGTCCATAATTCTCTGTGCGCCGAATGATGTATACATTGACGAAGAAGTAAGAGGACGCTCATATTCCTGAAGCAATGGCCCGAGAAATCCCTCTCTGACCATTGCTGGAATAGCGTCTGTTTCTTGAACTTATGCGGGAGTGTGTCTATTCTTTCCGTTCAATGAAAGCTATCACTTAAGTACAGCAACATGACTGTCCTTCGTTTAATCTGGGTCTTCCCTAAAACTTTGGACAGTGATTTAAGGTATTAAAAACGGTGAAAGTATGTTCGTTTCCAAACAGTATTGTTTACATTGCATTCGACTTCATAGCCTCGTTTTTCACACATTTAGTTTTACTGCAGTATTCTGCTATGCACAGGTTAATTAGGCATAATAAAATCGTGAGTCATGACGTAACGTTATGTAAACATATTTGGTCCAATATTGGCAGCTAGTGATTGGTTGGTAGACGGACTACTGACAAATCAAAATTTAAAACAACAATATCCACTCATAATAGCAGTGTGTAGTTGGATTACCTCTAATCAAACGCAACACTGCGCGGAGTATGGAGGACGCTTGACAGTTGGAATTCTATGAATAGCTGCAAAGCGTATACACACCTATTCATGCCCTTCTCTTTCCTAACATTGTACGCGTGACCATAAAAACGTGCTAGTCTTAGACTGATCGACCTGAAAATAACACGACGTCGATTTTAAAAGATCGTTATTTTCCTACATGAAAGCACCACGGCAGATTATTAGAAATCTAATTTTAAAATCGCCAAAATACCTCAAGAATATATCTTGTGCCCTACTATTATCGTGTTGCAGGTTGTCAATTACTGTAGCTCCCAAAACTTGTCCCAGGGCGCGGGGTGTGGATAACTAAATCTTCTTGTCAGTGATGCAGGATGGGGGGGGGGGCTGACAAGGACAGCTGATTAGTCGTTCGGATGAGACGAAAACCAAAGTCCCGTGTACACATTGGCATGCACGTAAAAGATCCCTTGGCAGTTGGAATTCGATATAAGAGTAGGTTGTAGCGGCACTGCCCGGGCAAAATTTCCCCCATAGCACACTCTATGGCGTATGCCCGTCTTCAAATCCAGTTGACATGTTGCAGATAAAGTCGGTTATATACTTGTTGCTTTGCATACCAGGTATTGATCCATCTAATAAGTTTATTGACAAACATGAAAAAACAAAATGAATAAATACCATGCATATGGATTCAAGATAAATGGGATAACAGTCGAAATCACAATTTGTCGAACACTTTCAATTCCATCTAGAATAACCGCCATGAACGGTTGATTTGGTTTGCCTCAATACTCGAAGAAAAGGAAGAGAACACTAGCACGGCTAGACACTGGTAGAACCACAAGATAAATATCGTTGAATGGCTTGAATCTTCGTTAGAAATGATCCATACACACTATTTTCGACATTCTTTAGAACTGTAACATATTATTATACAGATTGTTTGCGAGCTTTAGCACAGTCTTTAGAACTTCGATCAACATTGAATATTTAATATATTTTCAGATAGCAAAGCTGGATTGATGAAAATCTACTACTGCTACCACACGGTATAGCTATTGCTTGAAGAACAAATCATTCAGCTTGGATTCAGATATTAGATATGGGAACATAGAAGTCTTATTAATGAATGGAGTCTTATCTATCATTACTGGTGATATTCATTACCTTATATCAATAATCATCACATTATTTCATATACCCTTGGTGATGAGTCATTTCATATCATTTACACTATCACAAACGACTATATAACCCTTTAAAAGATTTTAAGTCTGTCTGATTAGCATGTGAGGGGTTGTCTTTCTGAAAGTTTGAATGTGTTAGTTGCATGTCAAGAATGTAGATTTGTCTTGGAAGCATGTGGTACTGTAATGTGTAAACTTAATGAATGACTGTGACAAATCCCGAAGAATGTAGTAGAGGGGTGGACAGTTGTGAAATAAGGAGTGATTTGTATTTATGTGAAATAAGGAGTGACTTGTTATTATTGAAGATGTGTAATAAAGAATGATTTGTGTGTATGGACGATGGTCAAACTCCATAAATAGGACCATATCTATAAGGTTTGTATACCATTTATTAAAAAGTATACCTGTCATAAACAAATTAAAAGGCGCAATATTTTCAAGGTAAGTAAATATTTTGTCAAATTCTTCTTTATTGTCTAATGTTTACTGAATTACCTATCATAAATACTTTAATAAGGATTTTATATTTTATTACATTTCAACAGCGAAACCAACGTCTTGTTCAGCAACCACAAAGGGTAAGTTGGTAAAAATGTATTATTTTAATTTTCTGCAATTTAATAAAATATGTAGATATCATCTTATTATATTCATACCGCTGTATAACATAGTAGATTGGTTACTATAAAGCACAGACCAAATGCTTAAAGAAAGACAAACAATAAAACCTATTATTCAACTCTTTTATAGGTGAATTCAGAATTTGACCTTACACGCTTTTAATTTCCAGATTTACAGCTTAATGCCGTATGTATGGAGAACAGGGGTTATACAGGGTTCTGTATTGTAGAAAATGCAGTTTGTACACCTGGTAGTGATGGAACAGGTTATTGTCAATGCAAGTCTAATTATGTTGAAGCGAGCCCTGTCGGTTCTGACAATGTATATTGTACAGAAGGTAGAGTAGATAATGATTTTACATAAAGATTTATGTTAATTTCACTTTTAAATAATTGTATTTAATAAATATAATCTCACTTGTTAAAGATACATTATGGGAAAGTAGATAAATAGCTGGCAGTTCTCATTATAATAGTTAAAAACTAAATAATGTAAAGGAAATTTAATGAAAATTAGTCAAATTGATCGACTCTGAACCGATCATCATTACTCAAGTCGACATAATTATCCATTTCATGATTAAATGATGGATGAAAGTTGAGGAGCAAGTCGGATCCTAATCCAGTAAATATGGCAGGCTCGCGATGACATTCAGAGTTGATTATGATCTGGATAAATTAATTAATGTCTAATTAATGATTTTAGATAACATTTCAGGCCTAAAGAAAGACCTGCAATAGGCAGATTTAGCTCTTGCATAATGTATGTTTAAGCTAACTGGTGTTTTGTATAACCTAGTATATGGAAGACTGATGTTTTATATACGACAAAGTGTATAAAACTAACGTTATTTTACAACATATAGTGTAGAAAACTGATCTTTTGTATAATAAAGCCAGTTTTCTAACGTGTTCTTGAAAACAACCACAAGAGTCGTTAATAGTAAAATTGGGCGACTGAATTAGATACAGAATTGTGTTTATATCATAAGAGTATGTTGCCATTATACCAGTCTTTTCGCACAATCATAAATATAAATTTTGAAAGTTTTTAATTTTACATGAAATTATTGCCTAAAGGTAATTATTTATTGACTTCAGCGCCTAAAACTTTATCGTTTGAAAAAAGATATCAGTGGGAAGTAAACGATGTAAAGACGAGAGAACCTCAAACATTTAGTAAGTTGAAATAAATATTCAAATCTATTGAAAAAATATTTATATACATGAAATCTTTTTTAAAAAAACCAAACGTGTCCATGATATCGTGATTTAAATTGTGACGATAAATGATTCATCTTACACTTTTTTCAAAACAGATATAGAAATCAAAATAGATCGTAAATTCAGACGAGAGGATAATAGTGTCGACATTGTTCCACGCAGTAACCAAATTTCGTCTACAATCAATGATACAAGTCTTACGTTTACCATCAACAGTCCAAATCTATTAGACGATCTACAGAAATACTTGGTGGAAGTTTCAACCTCCTTTTCGGGGAAACACGTGATTCGGGATTCATTTTTGTTGGATCTTACACTTAAAAGCAACACAACGAATAACACCACCATGAACGGCCATGTTGCAGAAAATGAAGCAATCAACACCACCGTTACATCTCCTCCATTTCTATCAGGCTATAAAGATTTCCAATTTGTCGATTGTTCAAATGCCTTCCGTATAGAGAAAGATTTATATGTGAGTATCCATTCATTAGCATAGTTGAGATTTCTACAGTTGATTCTGCAAATACATTGCATTAAAGTGTTACTTATTGAAAGCAATGCAATAATCAGTTGTATTACTGAAATGCGATATGTTGTATTGTAATTTTTTTTTTATACACATTTAATAGGTAAAAACTAAAGTTAAATTAGACAGAGAAGTGAAGGATAGTTATCGTTGTGATATTAAAGGAGTTCTTATTAACAATGAAACATCGTGTGTACTGAGAGTAAGTAATTTAAATGTTATTAAGGCAGTAGTATAAAACTGGACAAATTCTTCAATTATTTTGATATTAATTGACATTCAAAGATAATAATCTTTATAAAATATCGCTCTTTAGAAGAAATATGAATTAAAGTGTTATAGCCCTGATTGCTAAAAAGGAGACACTAATTATTTCCGTAACACTTGATGTCACTTCTTGAGTAGGACTTTCGCTCAACAGTCTGATATTTGATTTTGGTATGTGGTTAGGTGGCCGGGTGGTTAACACAGTAGACTGTAGATCATAATGAAATTCCCGGCCCTAGTTCTAACATAACTTAATTTGTGTCGTTTTGAGTGGAGATTAACCCCCTTTCTGTAAAATTTCCACTCAGTCTCCCTCTCGATTAAATATTTCATTAACGTGTTGTTGTGTACTATATGTATTGTGTTTTTCATTCAAGATAGCATGTGCAACATTTCTTTGTTTTTGTCTTCTTCAGAATGTAGGGACATTGGTAATCGAAATCTTAGATAAAAACGACGAAAGACCAGTATTTACACAACAAAAATATACAGGGGAGATAGCTGAAAATTCACCGATAAATACAGATGTGTCTTTTAAGGTGAATATGGTTATAGTTTACACAATTTCCTTTCATCATTAAATTAAAGATACATAATGCTATAAATCTGCCTATTGCAGGTCTTTCTTTAGGTCTTAAATTAATAATTGGACATTTATTAACATGACAAAGCCATAACGAATACGAATATACCAATACCATGGTTATAATTAAGACTCCTGGTACACACTGAGTCTTTCAAAATATTTACTCGTATTGGATAATTATGTATCATATGGAAAGTGTTACCCTGGGTTCTATAAATCTATATTATTTGTTGCATGAAGTGGGATTGGGGCAGGTATCCCGTACATCTAAATGCAGCTGGCAACCTGTAGAAATTTAGAGGAATGCAACCATTTGCTCGTGCTAAGTAGCAATCCAATTGATATTCGGAGTCACGTTAGTTTTACAGAGTTACCACCCCTTCGCCACCCCCAACCCATCTGTAATCAAATTCTTGTACAGTATTGAAGTTTTGAGTTTTTCTTTCTGATCTTTGCTTGGCTGTTCTGTTAGTCTCCAATAGGGACCCTATCGAATTAGAGAGCCACATATTTCGGAAACCCGAAGAGGACCACCCTTTGGGGTTGATCGATGCTTTGTTGTCATTCGTGCTGATGAAATTTATTAACGACGTTTCTGCATATATTTCACACAGATACCAATTATCTCCGAGGATAAAGACATCAGTCCAAATAATGATGTAACGTACACCTTAGGCGGAAATGGTAGTTCGCTATTCAAGTTACAGAAGGTTGGCAATACCAGGGAAGTCAGGATTTCTTCAGTAGCAAAACTCGATCGAGAAACCCAAAACTCCTACAGTTTAATTATTTCAGCTTTTGATGGTAATCAAACTGGAATTGTTGAGTTAGAAATTCTGGTGTTAGATGTGAATGAACCACCCACGTTTATCCAAGAATCTTACAATTTCACTGTATTGGAGTACTCCGTGGGTCAGTTTGTTGGCAGTGTCTCTGCAACTGATAACGACTCCGGCAAAAGAGGGCGTGTCCTTTACCGTCTACAGAAGGATTTTGGACTCTTTCGAATTGATAACAATGGTTCTCTACATTTAATCAACAGCATCGAGAAGAGGGATGAAGAGTGTTGTGAGCTGGAGATTTATGCTACTGATGATGATAATTCGACTGTTAAAGCCGTTGTTAAAGCCAACGTGATTATAGAAGATAAAAACGAGCCTCCACAATTTAACAAACCCGTTTATAATTTTTACGTTAATGAGAACAATGAATCAAATGCGACTATTGGAACTGTGATGGCTACAGATAATGATTTTTATGATAATGCTAAATTAAAGTATTCAATACTTGGTAACATTGGTGATCTATTTCACATTGCCACCAATTCTGGCGATATAAGTTGCAGAAAGAGTTTTGACTACGAAAAAAACCAAACATTTTATTTTACAGTAATTGTAGAGGACAGTGGCCATCCTCCTTTGAACAGCACCGCTGGTGTGACTGTTCATGTTGAGGACGTTAATGACAACTCTCCAGAACCGGGCAAAATATTTTACAAAACCACGATACCATTAAGAAAAGGTTCTTATAATGTAGGGAAAGCAATAACCGTTATTGAGGCTACCGATGACGATTCTGGCCAAAATGGTCAAATTTTCTATAAAATTGTTGAGGAATCTAACATGGATGGATTGTTTAATATTTCAAAATCCAGTGGACTTGTTACAATTGCGAAAAACACAACCAACTATAAGTCTTCTTACTTTCTAAACATTAGCATATCTGATATGGGTGAGTATAATGATAACAATTGGTTTTCTTTGAATATTTCCAGAACATTGCAATAAGATGGGTAGAATTAGAGATACTGGGTCATAGCATATAAACACCATGACTTATAAATTGGTCAATACGTGATGATGTCAATGGTTTAAAAATAAATTCAGTTCTAGATCTGTATCCTGGATATTGTACGTTGCTATAACAACTGATCTAATTTAACAGGGGAACTTTTTGGTTGCTTTTTTTTTATCAAACGTAGTTCATTTTGTTTTTAGGCAAACCCCCGAGATCTACCAATATTGTTTTAAATGTTACTGTTGATGAAGTTAGTGGGGTCCATAGTCTTAGATTTAACACCACTGAAATATTTATCACTGTTCAAGAAGAGGAGAAAAATCCTAATGATTTGTGGCACATTGCCGAGTTCGTGAGGAACGACGAAAACAAAGACATCAGCTTTAAATTTGTCGGCGATGGCCAAAGCGATTATAATGTTTCAATTTACAAGAATGGGACATTAAACAATAAACAAACCTTCGATAGAGAAATAAAAGATTTATATCCGCTAATCATACAGGTGTATGAAAGAAATAATACAAGTGTTCGCGATATAGTAGTGGTGAGCATATCTTTTGATGGCTTTTTTTTTGCTAGCATTATAGAGGAGTTATGGCCAGTATATTATGTTTCATTTCAGTTGTATTCCAAACGTTTTTCATATAAAGGTCGTGCGACAAATATTCATCTTTCTTCCATTTTGCTGTGTTTGTAAATATAAATATGTCCGTGATTTTCCGCGGGAATCATCGTTGATACTAAAACCAGGAATGCACATCTGGATCTGACGCATTTAACCATGTATGTCTTTGCATCTTTAACCCTAAATAATGCGATCCGTCAAAAAACTTGGCCTTGGGTGCAATCTCACAGGTTTTCCTGTAGAGCAAAAATTCGGTGGTGTTCGCGTTATCCCTGTTATAAAAGACTTTAACCAAATGTGAATCTGTTCTCCTTTATATACATTAGTTAGTCAGAATGTTGGTGTTTGTCACCTTGAATACGTTATATTCATATAGTCTTATATCGGAGTTCTGATTTTAAACTTGACCGTAAAGATACAGAGTGTCTACACTTTTCATGCAAATTGGGATCATTCATTGTTTGTTTTGGTAAAGGCCCGGCCCCAGTGGCCGATGGACACAAAACGTATGCAAAAAGGACACAGTGGAGGAGCAAACTTTCGGGGGTGGCTCCATCCATTTTCATCCGCTCCAGACATGGACAAAATTGACGAGCAAATTTGCGAAAACAGGACGGAAAAGAAGAGAGAGATGGGGTTTAACGTCATTTTGGGACTAATATATGGTTTCATTTTATTTCAATAATTCGCTTGCGCGTAGTGGGAGTGCCTGGAGGAAACCCACGAGGTTGAGAAGGCGCCCCTATCTCCATGCCACATACGCTCACACCACGGCTCGAAACCACAGCCGCAAGCCAGAGGTGACCGGCCAGCTAGAGGTCGAAGCGCGACACTCTAGACCACTAGGCCATCCAAACCCCCCAGACGGAAAAGAACGTACATGGGAAGTATGTAGCGGGGATGTTAAATGGATGTTCATCGGAAGCCTGATGAAAGCGGGTGGAAGTGGATGATAGATCTACATAGGCAAACTCCAGACATCCTTCAATATAAAAGATACATCGCAGATACAAACGCTTTGTCCGTTTTGAAAACTTTATATACGAGATGCATACGCTTACATCCTTTCTATTTCCGTGTCACTAACGATGTATAGACGTTCCATGTACCTTATCTTTCCTCCCTCTTTCCGTTTTCAGCTGGAGCGGATGTGAGTTGCGAGGATGCCCAGAGGATGCGGAGAGGATACAGTGGGCGTTTAACGGATGATAACGGACATGGAACGTATGTTGCTCGTGTATGTCTTGCATTTACATCGTACACGTCAGAAAAGTTTTGTGCAGTTCAAAACTTTTTACGCGGATGAAATCAAAGTGAACGGATGCTCGATGGATAGAGCGTATGAAACACGTATGCAATGAGTACACAGCGGATGCACGCCTTTTCAAACGGAGGGCACGTTTTTTCCCCGTTTTACATCCTCTTTGCATCCGTAAGTGCAATGGGACCGGGCCTTAGTTTGGATCGTCTTTAGAACATAACATTTAATAGTATTTTTTTGTTTTATTCGTAATTACCCACTCTCCTCCCCAATTTTTATTTTGAATATCTTTAGGTAAACATAATAGTTGCGGACATCAACGATAATCCACCTATATTCCAGCTTAAGAAATACTACTTTCAATTCAATGAAAACGTAACTGATTTATTTTTGTTGGCTGTTACTGCTAATGATATAGATATTGGCAACAATTCTAATATTGTCTACAAATTCCTTAATAATATTGGCGTTCGTAAGTATGAATTATGAATCGCTTAAAGATGCCATTTTAGAATATTCTAGAATAAAACTGTCTTTAAGGCACTAACTCGTTTACCTGCAGGTTCCGATTTCGATCCTTATATTGCCTGAGAACGTTTCTCGGGGCTTTCCGGCATAGTTTACCCATGTCATTGAGGCACATTGGTATACAAGTTAGAATTGAATATAGGAGTAGGTCATCCTACCGCTGTTGAACAAAATGCCCCTCGATATCACACTGCATGATGTAGGTCTGTCTTTATAGGTCCGGTCGGATCAGAACAGTAAGATGTTTAACCCAACTGTATTCCTTTTATTGATATGTAACTGTTTGAAACTCTCCGGTTCGTTTTATTTTGATTTGCAGCAAGTTTCAAATAACAGTTGCAGTATTATCTGGCTAATCATCTTTATAAGCTGTTGATGTTGTTCAATTTACCATTAGACGTATGTTCTATGATTTATATTTCATTATAAGTATTTAATGAACTGTTCAAGATTTTATTGTTTTATATAGCTTTTACTATAAATAGTACAAATGGAAGAATAACAACTGATGGTGTAATAGACAGAGAGGTGAAAGACAAGTATTATCTAACTGTACAGGTATGACTTTTACATTTAAATACAATACTGAAAGTTGATTGGACAAAACATAAAGAAATCTGTCGTTGATTAAATTGCTGAAAAATCTGACATAAACAGACAAGTTTAGTTTTATAAGAATTATTTACAGGCTTCTGATGGAAAACATACAGTTGACGTTAATGTGGAACTTGATATCAATGATATAAATGATAATTCACCACAAGTTAATGTTGTAAAAGTATTAAATATCAGTGAAAATAGTAGTCCTGACACTAAGGTAGGGATCATTTCTTCAATTTCCAATAACTTTTCAACCAGTTGCTATAGTAATATGTAGTTATTAAAACTCGCTCAGTACATTTGGCACCACGTTGCGTCTCCATTGCTGTACAACTGCCATCGTGGTGGCATTATATTCATAGAAATTGTCTGTTGATGGTCAGATCTGATGACGTCATCTGAGAATTTGGAATTGTGACGTATCAAAAACCGAAATCGGTCAATAGCTGTGCACATTTTTAGTGTCCAGGGAGAGGGAGAGAGTGTGTGTGTGTGTGTGTGTGTGTGAGAGAGAGAGAGAGAGAGAGAGAGAGAGAGAGAGATGGGGTTTAACGTCCATTCGACACAAATTAGATCATTTCGGGACTAACATATGGTTTAATTTTATTTCAATAATTCGCTTACGCGTAGGGGTCTGTAGCAGTGGGAGGAAACCGGAGTACCCGGAGAAAACCCACGAGGTTGGACAGGCGACAATACTGCTTGCCACGTACATTCGGGGATCTGAAACCACGCCAGTTGAATGCCAAGTTTCATGTCGATCGAACAAATAGACAACATAATGAGTAATGCAACTACACTGTAACAAAAATATCCGTGAAAAAACGGAAAAAGTTCCGGAAACAAAAATTACCAGGAAAATTTTATCCGTATTTGTTTTTCCTGTAATTTACAGAAATTCCCTCAATTAACATAAATTCCATTTTCAAATACAGAAAAATAAATCCTGGTAATTTTTGTTCCCTACACAGTAAAAAATTTCCATTTTTTATGTCGCCGAATTCCGTAGTTTAACACCTTTTTTCTGTTAATTGATGGATTTTTTTGAGAAATTGTGTTAAAAGAGTGAATTATTTCTTCAAATTACGTGTTTTATGTAATTCTGTGGAATATTCAGTATTAAACAGGAAATTTCCGTGAAATTTAGGGATAGAATATTTTATTCCCTTCTATAACGGACTTAATTCTGTTATTTTACGGAACAAACTGTGGAATGGCAGGAAAGTTACGTAAAATTTAGGGATAAAATGTTTTATTCCATTATATAACGGACTATTTCTGTTTTCAAATGTAACGATAAGAAAGCGTATACATATATAATCATTCCTAATAATTATCATTTTATAGTATTCATTTCAATTTATCAACCATAATATGAAGGATCATATTGTGTAAAGTTTGGTATATTAAAAGTCATGTAATGCTAATTTCCATTTTTTATAAGATCTATAAAGTGTACTCCCATTCATCATACGGTAATCAGATTGTAAGTATTTTCATAAATGTGTAAAAACAATTTTCAAAAGCAGTGAGTACAGGTTGTATTGTCTGGTAACCAAGCACGCTTCAATCTGGATATTATAACCGACTGGCCAGTGTAAGCCGGAAACTTACATCTGAAAGCATCTAAACGGTCCTAACACTGACCATTAATAGTTGTTCGACACGCCCTTATCTCGATGAGGGTATTCTTATATTAGCGGAGAGAGGAAAATTTCGTCAGCTACAGCACTTCGGCGGAAACAGACGGTAATAAAGCTATTTTGCACACGCATACAAAGTCAATGGTTAATTCAATGAAATTCTTATCATTTTCGAGTCTAGGGAACAAAAATTACCAGGATTTATTTTTCTGTATTTGAAAATGGAATTTATGTTAATTGAGGGAATTTCTGTAAATTACAGGAAAAAACAAATACGGATAAAATTTTCCTGGTAATTTTTGTTTCCGGAACTTTTTCCGTTTTTTCACGGATATTTTTGTTACAGTGTAGACTCGAAAATGATAAGAATTTCATTGAATTAACCATTGACTTTGTATGCGTGTGCGAAATAGCTTTATTTACCGTCTGTTTCCGCCGAAGTGCTGTCGCTGACGAAATTTTCCTCTCTCCGCTAATATAAGAATACCCTCATCGAGATAAGGGCGTGTCGAACAACTATTAATGGTCAGTGTTAGGACCGTTTAGATGCTTTCAGATGTAAGTTTCCGGCTTACACTGGCCAGTCGGTTATAATATCCAGATTGAAGCGTGCTTGGTTACCAGACAATACACCTGTACTCACTGCTTTTGAAAATTGTTTTTACACATTTATGAAAATACTTACAATCTGATTACCGTATGATGAATGGGAGTACACTTTATAGATCTTATAAAAAATGGAAATTAGCAATACATGACTTTTAATATACCAAACTTTACACAATATGATCCTTCATATTATGGTTGATAAATTGAAATGAATACTATAAAATGATAATTATTAGGAATGATTATATATGTATACGCTTTCTTATCGTTGCATTTGAAAACAGAAACAGTCCGTTATATAATGGAATAAAACATTTTATCCCTAAATTTTACGTAACTTTCCTGCCATTCCACAGTTTGTTCCGTAAAATAACAGAACTAAGTCCGTTATAGAAGGGAATAAAATATTCTATCCCTAAATTTCACGGAAATTTCCTGTTTAATACTGAATATTCCACAGAATTACATAAAACACGTAATTTGAAGAAATAATTCACTCTTTTAACACAATTTCTCAAAAAAATCCATCAAACAGAAAAAAGGTGTTAAACTACGGAATTCGGCGACATAAAAAATGGAAATTTTTTACAGTGTAGGTCCAGGTTCAATAATGTATCTATATACAAAAATTAATGTTTTAATAGTCAAAACCGTGATAGTAGGCTACGATTGATACAAAAAGAATCAAACTTGACCAGAAGAGGATAATGGAATTATAGGACCACCTGCATTATCTGCTTGTTGAATTCAAAGGCTCCTGTTTTCCAGCAGAATTTATTCATTTTTTGTTAAACGTGCGATATTCGGTCAGCATTATAATTCGAGCAAAGATTTGACACCCTAAAATACAGCAGTAAACTACCATTTCTTTTCTTTTGTTTTAGCTAACAGATATTACCGCTACAGATGCAGATGAAAATGAAAAAATTAGGTTATCCATACTTAATAAGACGAAAAATAACTGTCCATTCAGATTAGTTTCAGGTACTCTTTATCTTTAAAGTTAAAACTTAGAAACTATACAATAATCTATTAGAAGAAAACTGTTTAAGTTTAAAATTAATTATATCCCACCCCCCCTCCCAATAATTCAATAATTAATTTGACCGCAAGTACTCTTTTCTCCAGGTTATTGCACGCAAGTAATAATGCCGTTACATACAAGGCGGTTTGATTTTAACATAGAAGAGACACTTCTAGAACGATGACTTTCAGACGAAAACCTTGTTATGTTCTATACTTATCGCGATAACTGAACAGTCGATCTTTATTTCAACCCTTATGTTACTGGCATTGTATTGTATACATTACCGATCGATAAGGTAATTAGAATTAAAGAAAGACTAGAATTTTTCTGACATTGTTTCCTTGTGTCTATGAACCGTTAAAATAAGTGATTGTCATGCAAAATACGCCCACATTTTCAAAGAAATGTATGGGGAAGAGGTAAAATCAATAGGACTCATCCTCTCATCAAGATCTTTGCCTCCTTAACATATTTGTTAAATTTCATCAGAATGGGACAACAACTGTAGATCCTCTGGTGGGGGGGGGGGGGCTTATAAATTCATACATAATTTACATTTTGCGCTAAATGCAAGGGCTAAAGGTCGGATGCGTACCAAAGTCGAACTCATCCAAGGACTTTTGATTCTTAACACATAGTTTATGTTTCATCTCATGAATCTGACAAAATTATTGTAGCCGCCGGTAGGTCCACAAACTTTATTTATATCTCAAATTTTGCTTAAAAAGTAGGGGGTCAATGCGCACCAAAATTTAAATGTACTATCAATAAAAAAATAGTATTTACATTTAAAAAACTTTATAGACCAGTTGGTGCAGAAGAGCAGGGCGCTAAAACCAACTTCATATTTCATTTATAATAAACTTACTGTATTTCTTATTGCTATAATGACAAGGATGTATAATGATTATTTTTTTTTTCAATAGGTGGGCAGGATAATGCTGAAATTTATGCAACTTCCATGTTAGATTATGAGACTGACAATCACAGTTATGTGTGTATAATAAAAGCTATTGACCAACCATCCTATGATAGACATGGCTACCGTAGAACGACTACCGTAGATATTACAATTAATGTCGTAGATGTAAATGATAACGCACCGGTGTTCTCAAATTTTACAAGTATTGTTACCATAGAAGTTGATATCACCATAGGAACAGTTATAACACATTTATCAGCCAGTGATAAGGATTCCGGCAGTAATGCTGCCATTACATTCTCTATAGATACAGAAAACACCAAGCCTTATGGTTATGGTACAGTAATTTCATATTCCAATACTTTGTGTATTAACTTTCTATATAAACAAAGGATAATAGTTATATATAATTAAGAATTATGGTTACATGTAAGGTGGATGGGTGTAGTCAAGAGTACTAGCACATTGGAATTGTGTCAATGAAGCAGTACTTTGCAATGCCGTAATTGAGAATAAAGGCTTTGCGCTGTGGCGTTTAACAGCATGTCAGTCTTTGATGCATTTTGTTTTTTGAATAGCAATAGTTTTGTTTAGCACTATCATATTTTTTATTGTAATTTTGAATGTCTTTACATATAACAAAAACAAACCATAAATGCAACTATATTGTTTGAAATTCTATGTAAATAGACAGATAATTTCTCTCGATGGATTATTTCAATTCTTGTCCGTCACAACTGGTATATAACTGAAATGGGCTCCCAATCCTGAATGCAAGAGAATTTTTAATATAATGATGCATTATATGTTTTTTCAGAAATTGCCTAGCTTGTTTTGAGTGGTAAATTAAACTATTTATATCGACACTGTGTCTATCCTTCCTAACACCTGATACCATTTATCCGAGCTTATACATTATCTAATAGACTGAAAATTCTGGCGCCAGGCTCCTTAATAATTATCATTTGTTTTAACAGGCACCTTTTTCCAAATCGTCAACAATTCCGGTATTTCTGTTGGCAAAAGCCTGTCTTCTATTCCTAGTTCAACAGTTGAACTGGTCTTAATAGCAAAAGATGGTGGTCAACCAAGCTTATCGAGTCGATCTACGGTAAGTTAAGTAAGGTACTATATTATATTATACTTGGTCTATCTTCCGTCAACTTCAAGTTAAGAAATTGATATTGTCTATGATAAATTTTTATATACCACAAGAAAGTTTTCGGCTAGTTTTGTTCCATGGCCTCGCGATAGACCCCAGCTCTGTGAATGGTAGCTTCCAGGAAAGGTTAGAGATAAAGTTCGTGGACCCACCTCCCTACCTACCCAATTATGAATTTTATAACTTGTTGCTATAGGCTAAGTTAAAGTTTGTATATTATTCTCGAAAAAGTTGGATCGTTCATTGAAGCACAAGTCATTTAAAAATTAGAATCTGTGGTGAGGGGTAATTTTTGGGTGTTCCAAAGAAAGCTTCGAAACAACATGTAAAAATTATTTTCCAGTATATACCTGTTTGGTTATTATTTTCAGATGAGTATTAATATAAGCAGATCTGAAGAAATACCAAAATTTACACTTAGTAAATATACCCTCAATATTATAGAACATGAAGACTATATACCAGCATTAACAGTGACAGCAAATGATACTAAAGATGGTGTTAACAGACAATGTAATTGCACATATAATGTTTTAAACAATGGTTAGTCTAATCTTAAGTTATAACTAGACCTTTGAACATATGTCACTTCCGGTACCAATGAAAGCTTTAAACAGGTTTCCCCATAAGACGCAGAATCAACCAAATCCAGCAATCTCAATTCATTTTATACATTTGTTACTTGTAAGTGATCCTGACAAAATTACATTACTTCCGGTGATATTGAAAATGTTCAATTAGTTTTATGAAATCCGAAATTGCATTTGATATCATATAGTGAAAATGTTATGTAAATAGAATAATAATTGCCACTTTTATAGACCAAAAACCTTGAAAAGTGACTTGTAGACAATCGCCTATTTCTCTGCAACCGCACAAGTTAGAAACCATTTTGTGGTATCTGTATGGTCGTATGGGTTCAATCTATTTGTTGATTGGAATCAAATATAATAATTTTGAAAACATTACAAATCAGACTCATTTTAATAAAATATCTGTTTTGAAGGCTAAAAATTCAGTTTTTGCCAAAATGGCATCACTTCCGGTGATACTAAATAATTTAAATTAGTTCTATGAAATCGTAAATGGCATAAGACATCATATGGTGAACATTTTATGAAAATCAAAAAATAACTGATTCTTTTAGAGCCAAAATAAAGTTAAAAGTGACTTGTGAAAAATCGTCTATTTCTCTGCAACCGTACGGGTTAGAAACCATTTTATGGTATCTATATGATCGTATGGGTTCATTCTATTTGTTGATGGGAACCAAATTTCATAATTCTAAAAATTTTACAAATTATACTCATTTGAAAAAAAAATGTATTTTTAAGGCTAAAAATTCAGTTATTGCCTAAATGACGTCACTTCCGGTGACATTGAAAGTGTTAAAATGGTTTGGAATAGTCGACTGTGGCAATAGGCAACAGACAGTGAAAAAAATTGAAAATCGAATAATAATTGATTCTTTTACAGCCAAAATAACGTGACAAGTGACTCATGCAAAATTGCCCATTTCTCGGCAACTGCTCATATTACAAACTAAATTTCACATACATTCTCTTTGTATGGATTATTGCTACAAGTTTATGAAACTATCGAAGAAATATTTTAATATATGAAGACACTGGGTGGGTTGTAAATAGCTTATTTTTACCCCTTTTTTTACCTTTTAAGCGAAATGGCCCGAAAACAAAATCGAAATTAAAAAAACTGAGTCCGAGATTTTGTGCACCTTTACAGGGCGCATCTTTTGAGTAAGATCAGATTTGTAGAAAATAGTATTTGCTTTCAAAAAGTGGTACCGAACTGTCAATATTGCAGTTTTTGCTTAATTTACGCCACTTCCGGTGCCTTCAGGAAACTTTACCGGTAACAAAAAAAAATGACATTTTGAACCACGGAACATATGAACATGGTTTTATACAAATCGAACAATAAATAATCAATGTAGGACTGAAAAACTGAATTAGACAATAGCGGCCAAGGAAAATTACGGAAACAAAAAATGTTGACATTTTTGCTCAAATCAGATGACTCTTTAACCTTGGTTAAAATGTCATATAAAAATATTAATAAACTAGACCTGAATGCAGGAATGACGGGTTTCAATGGTGCCTGGTTGCCCTTGAACATATCAATTCCGGTGCCAAGTTACCCTTGAACATATGTCACTACCGGTACCAACGAAACCACTAAACAGGTTTCCAAATAAACATTGCTCACATCAAATAAAATGGACGCAGAATCAACCAAATCCAGCAATATCAATTCATTTTATACATTTGTTACTTGTAAATGATCTTGACAAAATTACAATACTTCCGGTGTTAATGAAAATGTTCAATTAGTTTTATGAAATCCGAAATGGCATACATATCATATAGTGAAAATTTTATGTAAATCGAATAATAATTGCCACTTTTAAAGACCAAAAAACTTGAAAAGTGACTTGTAGAAAATCGGCTATTTCTCGGCAACCGTACAAGTTAGAAACCATTTTTTGGTATCTGTATGATCATATGGGTTCATTCTATTTGTTGATTGGTATCAAATATCATAAGTTGAGAAAGATTTCAAAACAGACTCATTTGAATAAAATATCTGTTCTGAAGGCTAAAAATACAGTTTTTGCCAAAATGACGTTACTTCCAGTGATAATGAAAATCTTAAATTACTTGTATGAAATCCTAAATGGCATTAGGTATAACATGGTGTAAAGTTTATGAAAATCGAATAATAATTGATACTTTTATGGCCCCCAAACCTTCAAAAGTGACCTGTAGAAAACCGTATATTTCTCGGCAACCGAACAAGTTAGAAACAATTTTATGTTATGTATATGACCAGTGGTGTTTATATGTGAATTTAAACCAAAAGTTAGAATTATTAATACATATTAAATAATTCTTGGTTGAATAAAACATTGATTTAAAAAGTTAAAAATGCAGTTTTTGACAAAATGACGTCACTTCCGGTGTCAATTTTAAATTGTAATCAACTTGATATGACGCTACATGCTTTTTGAATCAAATGATGTCACTTTTATAAAAATCCAATAATAATTGACTATTTTACAGGCAAAAATAACGAAAACAGTGACTTCTGCATTTCTTGGCAACTGCTAATATTACAAACTAATTTTCACATACATTCTCTTCGTATTGATTATAGCTACAAGTCTATAAGAGTTATGTAAAAATATTTTAAAATCTGAAAAGCCTGAATGGGTTGTAAATAGGTCAATTTTCACCTCTTAATCCAATTTGCTAGAAAATGAAATAGAAATTAAAAAACTGCTTCCGCCATTTTTTGCGCCTTGAAAGGACACACTCTTTGAGTCATATAATTTTTCAAAAAAATAATATTTGTTTTCGAAGAAGGAAAATAACTGTCAAAATTGTAGTTTTTGGTAAAATTATGCCACTTCCGGTGCCGACAGATAACACTATTGGCAACAAAAAAAAATGACAATTGAGACAACAAAGCATATGAACTTTGTTTTATACAAATCGAACAATAAAAAAATAATCTAGGACTGAAAAACTGAATTAGCCAACGGCGGCCAAGGAAAATTACTGAGACAAAATTTTTAACATTTTTGCGCAAGTCAGATGACTCTTTAATTCTGTGTACAACACGACTCAAAAATATTCATAAATAAAAAAGTTTTTTGTAAAATTTTAAATTTTCAAAATTTGGCGCCTAATATCTTCGAAGATTTGCCGAAAATCAAAAATCGAAAGTAGCGTAGCTATGTGCCATGTCTCCGGCTATGCCAAAATGTATCGAAAGTTAAAATCCCATGATTATTGTTAAAATTACTGCAATATTTTAAAAAACGATAACTTCGGTGATTTCGGACATTTTGCATTGTCGCAGAACGTTCAAAATAGCTTTATCCTCTAAGTCACACCCACTTTCCCTGTAAAACTGAAGAAATCGTAACGATGCGACAAGCAGTTGCTGAGATCTACTCAAAACAAAAGAAGAATAATAATAATAATAACTAGACCTGCAAGCAGCACTGAACCGGCTTTCGGGAATCATACAGGAAGTTTATTATACCATAGCCGATCCATTGAGCTACCAAACTATACTTTAATTGTTTTGCTTCAGTGACACCCTCTATCATATGTAAAAGTAATATTTGCTAGCGAAAAGACCGGTCAAAATTGTAAATTATGGCAAAATTACGTCACTTACGGTGCCGAAAGAAATTTTTATAGGTGAAAAATAAGTCGAAAATTCGCACCATACAAAATACAAACTTTGTTTTATACATATCGGGCAATAAATAATTAACCTATAACCCATAAACTGAAATTAAGAAGGTAAAAAACTTAAAAGTGACCCTGGGAAAATTGGCTATTTTTCGACAAGGGAACATGCTAGAAGCCTTTTCTTGATATCAATATGATGGTATTGATTCAATCTTACTGCCCATTAGAGCCAGACGTTACAAAGTTAAACGAATAATATATATAAATCCCTTCAAAAAAATGTTTGTTTTGAAGGCTGAAAATACGTATTTTGCAAAAATTACATTACTTCCGGTGATATTGAAAATGTTAATTTAGTTCATAGAAGTCATAAATGGCATAAGGCATCAAATGGTAAAAATATTATAAAAATCGAATAATAATTGACACTTTTATAGACCAAAAACCTTGAAAAGTGACTTATCAAAGATCGCCTATTTCTCTGTAACCGTACAAGTTAGAAACCATTTTGTGGTATCTGTATGGTCGTATGGCTTCATTCTATTCTTTAAAAATAATATAAGGCAGACTCATTTGAATAAAATATTTGTTTTTTAGGTTAAAAATACAGTTTTTGTCCAAATGACGTCATTTCCGGTCACAGTGAAATTGTAAAATTGGCTTGACCTAGTCCAAATTGGCATTAAGCATCAAATGGAAAAAAAAATATTGCAAATCGAATAATAATTCACTCTTTTATAGGCAAAATAACGTGAAAAGTGATGCATGCAAAATTGCATATTTCTCGGCAACTGCTCATATTACAAACTAATTATCGCATACATTCTCTTCGTCTGGATTATTGCTACGAGTTTATGAAAATTACAAATAAATATTTCAAAATATGAAGACGCTGAATGAATTGTAAATAACTGAATTTTACACTTTATTTTACATTTTATTCGAAATTGCCCGAAAATGAAATTGAAATTAAAAAGTCTGAGCTAAGGACAGTGAAATTTTAAAATTGGCTTGACCTAGTCCAAATTGGCATTAAGCATCAAATGAAAAAAAATGCAAATCGAATAATAATTCACTCTTTTATAGGCAAAATAACGTGAAAGGTGATGCATGCAAAATTGCATATTTTTCGGCAACTGCTCACATTACAAACTAATTTTTGCATACATTCTCTTCGTCTAGATTATTGCTACGAGTTTATGAAAATTACAAATATTTGTAAATATTTTAAAATATGAAGACCGCTGAATGAATTGTAAACAACTGAATTTTACACTTTATTTTACATTTTATTCGAAATTGCCCGAAAATGAAATTGAAATTAAAAAGTCTGAGCTAAGGATATTGTGCACCTTTGCAGGGTGCATACTTTTAGTTATATCAGTTTTGAAAAAATTAATATTTGCTTTCAAAAAGTGGTACCGAACTGTCAAAATTGTAGTTTTTGTTAATATTACGTCACTTCCGTTGCCGACAGAAAAATTTCACTGTAACAAAAAAAAATTACAATTGGGACCACGGAGCATATGAACTTTGTTTTTTACAAATCGAACAATAAATAGTTTTTCTGGTTACGAAAATCTAAATTAACCGATGGTGGCTAACGCAAATTACCGAGACAATTTTTTTTTTATCATTTTTGCTCAAGTAGGATGATATTTTAACCGTGTGTAAAATACCATCAAAAAATATTCATAAATAAAAAAGGTTTTCGTAAAAAAAAATTTTTTTTTCAAAATATCGGACATTTTTTCGACTATTTCCGGTTTTACGATCATTGTTATGACAGCTTTACGAAGTTCTTTGGATACTTAAAGGGGAAGACCAACGACTTTCAACAAGGTTTCCATAAATCTTAAATATATATTCAGAAAGAATTCCCTCTGTAACAAAAGTAAATAAATTTTTGTAAACGAGAAATTAATTTTTATTTAAACCGGAAGTGACATAGTTGGTTCAACACGCTCACTGGGCTCTATAGAAAGCATACAAATTTGGCATAAGTTTACTGCTGTATTGTGTTCACGCCTCATCCTTGGGCCAAAAATCTTATGAAATGGACTGTTTGTTAGGATATTATAAACACGAATTTATGGTGTTTTAACGTTGAGTACACAAAGCCGTCGCATAAATTCACTCACACTGAATAGTACGCTGTGGCCCAATTCACCCCGCATGGCAATCACGTGGTTTGATTGTCAGCTTACAAGTGACATATATATCGTCTGCTTCGATGTTTTTGTGCTTGATGACAGCGTTTTTCAACATACACAGACCAAAATTATGGGCATGTGAGACATATATTATAGTGCATTATGGCACATAATGTCGACATGAGCTGCTTTTCCTTTTTTCTTCTATTTCCTCTTGAGAATGAGTGGGCTCGAATGTTTATACGGCATTACCGTAGACCCATAAAAGAGATATCTTATATTCCAATACGTTGGTGCCAGACGTTGACAAACTTTGGAAATTAATATATTTATTTGAATATGCATGTGTCAAAATAAATACAAACACTGTCAGCAGACTCAGCACGCATAAAAACACCGAAGCAGACGACATACATGTCACATGTAAGCTGTCAATCAAACCACGTGATGTAAATATTTAGCCATGCGGGGTGAATTGGGCCACAGCGTACTGTTCAGTGTGAGTGAATTTATGCGACGGCTTTGTGTACTCAACGTTAAAACACCATAAATTCGTGTTTATAATATCCTAACAAACAGTCCATTTCATAAGATTTTTGGCCCAAGGATGAGGCGTGAACACAATACAGCAGTAAACTTATGCCAAATCTGTATGCATTCCATAGAGTCCAGTGGGAGTGTTGAAACAACTATGTCACTTCCGGTTTTAATAAAAATTAATTTCTCTTTTACAAAAACTTTTTTACTTGTATTACAGAGGGAATTCTTTCTGAATATATATTTATGATTTATGGAAACCTTGTTGAAAATCGTTGGTCTTCCCCTTTAACTTTCTGTACCAGAAGTGTCAGAAACATCCATTGAGTAGTTTTGGACAAAAAGATAAATTAAATAGCGTTTCCAAAAATTTAACGATTTTTCAATTTTTTTCAAAGTTTGAGGCCATTTTTGGACCACTTATATTATTTCAATGCTTTTCATTTTGGATTCACTATATAGACAACCGATAGGACTTTGAATAAGAAAAGTTTAAGAAAAATCTGCGTCGTCGTTTCGAGAAAAGGGCGTCTCAGAATGTTAAAAAATCGGAAAATACTAGATTTTTGGCATATGATAATTTATTTCCTTACTATCGAAATCGTATTATTTAGACACCATATGATGGTCCATTAATAGGGCTATCCAGCGACACTTTAGTTCTTTTGGTCCGCTATTACCTAAGGGAGAAATCAAGTTTTTCGCAAGTGCGACAATGTTTTTACTCTTTTTTTTTCATTTTTTGAATACTTCCGGTATGGTTATTATTGTCGGAATAGTTTTAATAGCCGGTCTGGGCACTAAAATAGCCACAGGGCTCTGTAATGATATATTACATTATCCGATCAGATAAAATCCCTCTGAGAAATCCTATGTTCAAAAGTGCCAAAAATGCAAAAAAATTAAAATATCGAAAATTAAATTTCAATAAGTACATACATATTATACATCGTTAGAATCGTAATTAGGTCAGCTATCTGAATATACAACCTTTTTTTGAAAATCTCTTAAAATAAAAATATAGTAGAGCATTTTCCAAAATTTCACGATTTTTCGACTTTTTTTTATTTTCAGTCCCTTTTTTTATCAAATTCCAGACATTTCAAAGTCTTATTGGATGGCACAATTCAGAAGACTATCGAATGGACTCTCGATAGAGAAAGTTAAAAAAAAAGTTGCGGTTAAGTTTTCGAGCTACAGACATCCAAAAACGCTCCAAATCAGAAAATACTTGATTTTCAGCGTGCCATATTTTGCTGCCTACGCATCGTATCCGTACGAATTGGGTATCATACGATAGCACAATCCTAGTGCAATCCAATGGTACCCTAATTTGTCTAATCCATTGATATCGGACGGAGAAGTCGCGTTTTTCCCCAAAATAGCCATTTTTTGCATTTTTTTTTCAAAATATCGGACATTATTTCGACCACTTCCGGTGTACAGATTATTGTTGAAATTGCTTTATTCCTTGCAATGGTCATTTGACTTCATGCCTCAGAAGTTTCAGAAACGTCAATTCTGCCATAAAACGAAACCCGAGCTCACAAAATGGGTAGAAAATTCGAAAAAAATCGAAAAATAAAGGGCGATAACTCGGAATGAAACTTATATTTCTGGAATCGGATAGTTTTCAGGTAGCCAAAAATGTAGGTCAAATTTGAAAATTTTGAAAAATAACAAAAATTGTCTCTCAAACCACATTTTTCATTTTTCGATCGCAAGAAGTCAGCGATGAAGTTTCGAAATATCGAAATTTTCAACTGCTATCGTCCGAGAAAAGACTCAGGGTTTCCGAAAATGTCATTTGTATGAAAATAGGTACAGAATTGACGAATCTACGGCCGTTTTTTAATTTTTGACACAGCACAAAATTCGACCACTTCCGGTCTGCGTAGAAGTTTCAAAAATAGTTTATCAAGTAGCCAACACATGGTTTCCCAATAGAGAATTAGGTCCCAGATCGGTATCTGTTACAAGCACTGAGAAATAGGCTCCGGCGAAAAAAAAAAATAATAACTAGACCTGCAGACCTGCAGTGCTGAATCGGCTTTCAGGAATCAGACAGAATCGACCAGTCTCTCCTGTTAGAACGGCTTCATGACGTTTTCGGAGGGTAATGTGCTGAATTGGTTCCGGTCATATCTCACATCCCGTCACCAATCTGTTGTCATCAATAATGTTAAGTCTGCATCTGTAGAACTTAAATTCGGCGTGCCACAATGATCGGTACTCGGACCGTTGCTCTTTACCGCTTATACCACTCCTCTGGGGCGTATTTTGAAATCATTCAATCTGAATTATCATATCTATGCTGATGATACTCAACTCTACATTTCAATTAAACCCGAAAATGAATCCCTGCGAGTGTTTAAACTTGAATCGTGCATTGATGCTATTAAGTGCTGGATGAAAAAGAACTTCTTAAAGCTCAATGATGAAAAAACAGAGTTCGTGCAAATCGGTTCTAATCATCTTTTATCCAAAATATTTGTTAGTAATATCTCTATCGGTAATTTTGTTGTTAACCCAGTTAATAGCGTTCAAAATCTTGGTGTAATTTTGGATAAGAATATGAACATGAATGCTCACATCTCCTCAATCTGTAAAGCTTCCAACTTCCAACTTCACAAAATTGGACGGATCCGCAATTTCCTCGACATTGACTCTACAAAACTTTTAATCAACTCTTTGGTGACCTCACGTCTCGACTACTGCAACTCGTTAGTCTACAACTTACCAGCATATCAAATTAATCGACTACAGAAGATTCAAAACAAAGCTGCAAGAATTGTTACAAGAACTAAATTATACACCAATATTACTCCCGTTTTGAAAGAACTGCACTGGCTACCGATTAAGGCAAGATTTGATTTTAAAATTCTCATGCTGACTTTCTGTGCTTTGTCATGTGATGACTCTCCTCTCTATATTAAAGAATTAATTCAACCTTACCACCCTACCAGAAATCTTCGTTCTGAATCTAAGTACCTTATTAAATCAGTAACTGCAAACTCTTCTTTCGGTAGACGCTCCTTTGCTTTTGCGGCAGCAGAACTGTGGAATTCAAATGATTTTCCCATAGAAATCAAGTACTGTGCATCAATTGACAGTTTTAAAAGGAATCTTAAAACCCAATTTTTTAGAAACGTTTTCTTTTAATTGTTGATCGCATACTCCTTTTAACTAGTGTTTTCTTTTAACTGACCATAATGTTACCAAAGAGCAGCTTCGGCTGGATTTTAGGACATTATTAGGCTTTCAGACTTTCGTCTGAAAGCCTATTGTGATTACTAAAATTATTATTAGGCTTTCAGACTTTCGTCTGAAAGCCTATTGTGATTACTAAAATTATTATTTATTATTATTATTTTATTTTTCGGGGGAGCCTATTTCTCAGTGTCTGTAACAGATACAGATCTGGGACATAATTTTCTATCAGGAAACCATATGGTGGCTATCCCTTCCACTGTATTTGAAACTTCTGCGCAGACCGGAAGTGGCCGAATTTCGTGCGGTGCCAAATATTTAAAAAACGGCCGTAGATTCGTCAATTCTGTATCTATTTTCATACAAATTACATTTTTGGAAACCCTGAGTCTTTTCTCGGACGATAGCAGTTGAAAATTTTGCAATTTCGAAACTTCGCCGCTGACTTCTAGCGTTCGAAAAATGAAAATATGTTGTTTAAGACACATTTTTTGTTATTTTTCAAAATTTTAAAATTTGACCTACATTTTTGGATACCTGAAGGCAATCCGGTTCCAGTAATATAAGTTTCATTCAGAGTTATCGCCCTTTATTTTTCGATTTTTTTCGAATTTTCTTCACATTTTGTGAGCTTAAGTTTCGTTTTACGGCCAGATCGACGCTTCTGAAATTCCTGGAAGATGAAGTAATATGGTCAAACCACCGTTTAAAGCAATTTCAACAACAATCCGTAAACCGGAAGTAGTCGAAATAATATGCGATATTTTGAAAAAAAAGTGAAAAATGGGTGTTTTGGGTAAAAACACGATTTCTCCGTCCGATATCAACGGATTAAACGAATTAAGGTATCATTTGGTCGGGCGCTGATTGGACCGCTGAATGATACCCAATTCGTAAGGATACGATTAGCAGGAAGCAAAATATGGCACGCTGAAAATCAAGTATTTTCTGATTTTTAGCATTTTTGGACGCCTGTATCTCGAAAACTTAACCGCAACTTTTTTTTTAATTTTTTCTATCGAGAGTCCTTTCGGAGGTTTTTTGCATGAAGCCATCCAATAAGACTTTGAAATATCTGGAATAGGTGAAATAACGGACTGAAAATCGAAAAAAGTCGAAAAATCGTGAAATTTTGGAAAATGCTCTACTTTTTTTTTATTTTAAGAGATTTTCAAAAAAAGATTGTATATTCAGATAGCTGACCTAATTACGATTCTAATGATGTATAATATGTATGTAGTTTTTGAAATTTAATTTTCGATATTTTAATTTTTTTGCATTTTTGGCACTTTTGAACATAGGATTTCTCAGGGGCATTTTATCTGATCAGATAATGTAATATGTCATTACAGAGCCCTGTGGTTATTTTAGTGCCCAAACCGCCTATTAAAACTATTCCGACAATAATAGCCATACCGGAAGTATTCAAAAAATGAAAAAATAATGTTAAAAACATTGTCGCACTTGCGAAAAACTTGATTTCTCCCTTAGGTAATAGCGGACCAAAAGAACTAAAGTGTCGCTGGATAGCCCTATTAATGGACCATCATATGGTGTCTAAATAATACGATTTCGATGATTAGTAAATAAATTATTGTATGCCAAAAATCTAGTATTTTCCGATTTTTTAACATTCTGAGACGCCCTTTTCTCGAAAATAACGCCGCAGATTTTTCTTAAACTTTTCTTACTCAAAGTCCTATCGGTTGTCTATATAGTGAATCCAAAATGAAAAGCATTGAAATAATATAAGAGGTCCAAAAATGGCCTCAAACTTTGAAAAAAATTGAAAAATCGTTAAATTTTTGGAAACGCTCTTTAATTTATCTTTTTTTCCAAAACTACTCAATGGATGTTTCTGACACTTCTGGTACAGAAAGTTAAGTATCCAAAGAACTTCGTAAAGCTGTCACGACAATGATCGTAAAACCGGAAGTAGTCGAAAAAATGTCCGATATTTTGAAAATTGTTTTTTTTTTTTGCGAAAACCTTTTTTATTTATGAATATTTTTTGATGGTATTTTACACAGGGTTAAAATATCATCCTACTTGAGCAGAAATGATAAAAAAAATGTCTCGGTAATTTGCGTTAGCCGCCATCGGCTCATTTAGTTTTTCGTAACCAGAAAAACTATTTATTGTTCGATTTGTATAAAACAAAGTTCATATGCTCCGTGGTCCCAATTGCAATTTTTTTTGTTCCGGTGAAATTTTTCTGTCGGCAACGGAAGTGACGTAATATTAACAAAAACTACAATTTTGACAGTTCGGTACCACTTTTTGAAAGCAAATATTTTTTTTTTTTAAACTGATATAACTAAAAGGATACACCCTGCAAAGGTGTATAAAATTTTTAGCTCAGATTTTTTAAATTTCATTTTCGGGCAATTTCGAATAAAATGTAAAATAAAGTGTAAAATTCAATTATTTACAATTCATTCAGCGTCTTCATATTTTGAAATATTTATTTGTGATTTTCATAAACTGGTAGCAATAATCTAGACGAAGAGAATGTATGCGAAAATTAGTTTGAAATATGAGCAGTTGCCGAGAAATATGCAATTTTGCATGCATCACTATTCACGTTATTTTGCCTATAAAAGAGTGAATTATTATTCGATTTGCAATATTTTTTTTCCATTTGATGCCTAATGTCAATGTGGACTAGTTCAAGCCAATTTTACATTTTCACTGTGACCGGAAATGACGTCATTTCTGCAAAAACTGTATTTTTAACCTAAAAAACAAATATTTTATTCAAATGAGTCTGCCTTATAATATTTTTAAAATTATGATATTTGATTACCATCAACGAATAGAATGAAACCATACGACCACCACAAAATGGTTTCTAACTTGTACGGTTACAGAGAAATAGGCGATCTTCTATAAGTCACATTTCAAGGTTTTTGGTCTATAAAAGTGTCGGGGGGTTGGGATGGCCTAGTGGTCTAGAGTGCCGCGCTTCGCCCTCTAGCTGGCCGGTCACCTCTGGCTTGCGGCTGTGGTTTCGAGCCCTGGTGCAAGCGTATGTGGCATGGAGATGGGGGCGCCTTCTCAACCTCGTGGGTTTCCTCCGGGCACTCCGGTTTCCTCCCACTGCTAAAGACCCCTACGCGCAAGCGAATTATTGAAATAAAACTGAAACCATATGTTAGTCCCAAAATGACCTAGTTTGTGTCGAGTGGACGTTAAACCCCATTTCTCTCTCTTTCTCTATAAAAGTGTCAATATTATTATTCGATTTTTATCATTTTTTTACCATTTGATGCCTATCAACTAAGTTAACATTTTCAATATCATCGGAAGTAATGTAATTTTTGCAAAAAACGTATTTTTAGCCTTCAAAACAAACATTTTTTTGAAGGGATTTATATTTATTATTTGTTTAACTTTATAACGTCTGACTCTAATGGGCAGTAAGATTGAATCAATACCATCATATTGATATCAAGAAAAGGCTTCTAAAAGGGTCACTTTTAATTATTTTACCTTCTTAATTTCAGTTTATGGGTTATAGGTTAATTTTCCATTGCCCGATATGTATTAAACAAATTTTGTATGTTGCAAATTTTCAACTTATTTTTCACCTATAAAAATTTCTTTCGGCACCGGAAGTGACGTAATTTTGCCATAATTTACAATTTTGACCGCTCTTTTCGCCAGCAAATATTACTTTTACATATGGTAGAGGGTGTCACTGAAGCAAAACAACTAAAGTTTAGTTCGGTAGCTCAATGGGTTGGCTATGGTATAATAAACTTCCTGTATGATTCCTGAAAGCCGGTTCAGTGCTGCTTGCAGGTCTAGTTATTTATTATTATTATTTTATTTTTCGGGGGAGCCTATTTCTCAGTGTCTGTAACAGATACAGATCTGGGACGTAATTTTCTATCAGGAAACCATATAGTGGCCATCCCTTCCACTGTATTTGAAACTTCTGCGCAGACCGGAAGTGGCCGAATTTTGTGCGTTGCCAAAAAATTAAAAAACGGCCGTAGATTCGTCAATTCTGTACCTATTTTCATACAAATTACATTTTTGGAAACCCTGAGTCTTTTGTCGGACGATAGCAGTTGAAAATTTTGCAATTTAGAAACTTCGTCGCTGACTTCTAGCATTCGAAAAATGAAAATATGTTGTTTAAGACACATTTTTTGTTATTTTTCAAAATTTTCAAATTTGACCTACATTTTTGGATACCTGAAGGCAATCCGGTTTCAGTAATATAAGTTTCATTCAGAGTCATCGCCCTTTATTTTTCGATTTTTTTCGAATTTTCTTCACATTTTGTGAGCTTAAGTTTCGTTTTACGGCCGGATCGACGTTTCTGAAATTCCTGGAACATGAAGTAATATGGTCAAACCACCGTTTAAAGCAATTTCAACAACAATCCGTAAACCGGAAGTAGTCGAAATACTATGCGATATTTTGAAAAAAACGTGAAAAATTGGTGTTTTGGGTAAAAACACGATTTTTCCGTCCGATATCAACGGATTAAACAAATTAAGGTATCATTTGGTCGGGCGGTAATTGGACCACTGAATGATACCCAATTCGTACGGATACGATCAGCAGGAAGCAAAATATGGCTCGCTGAAAATCAAGTATTTTCTGATTTGGAGCGTTTTTAGATGCCTGTATCTCGAAAACTGCTCCACAGTTTTTTATGAAACTTTCTCTATCGAGAGACCTTGCAGTAATCTTGTGTACGAAACATTCCATTACGACTTTGAAATATCTGGAAAAGGTGAAATAACGGACTGAAAATCGAAAAAAGTCGAAAAATCGTGAAATTTTGGAAAATGCTCTGCTATTTTTTTATTTTAAGAGATTTTCAAAAAAAATTTGTATATTCAGATCGCTGACCTAATTACGATTCTAACGATGTATAATATGTATGTAGTTATTGAAATTTAATTTTTGATATTTTAAATTTTTTGCATTTTTGGCACTTTTGAACCTAGGATTTCTCAGGGGCATTTTATCTGATCAGATAATGTAATATATCATTACAGAGCCCTGTGGCTATTTTAGTGCCTAAACCGGTTATCAAAACTATATCGACAATAATAACCATACCGGAAGTATTCAAAAAATGTAAAAAAAAGGTTAAAAACATTATCGCACTTGCAAAAAACTTGATTTCTCCCTTAGGTAATAGCGGACCAAAAGAACTAAAGTGTCGTTGGATAGCCCTATTAATGGACCATCATATGGTATCTAAATAATACGATATCGATGGTAAGGAAATAAATTATTGTGTGCCAAAAATCTAGTATTTTCCGATTTTTTAACATTCTGAGACGTCCTTTTCTCGAAAACGACGCCGCAGATTTTTCTTAAACTTTTCTTACTCAAAGTCCTATCGGTTGTCTATATAGTGAATCCAAAATGAAAAGCATTGAAATAATATATGTGGTCGAAAAATGGCCTGAAACTTTGAAAAAAAATGAAAAATCGTTAAATTTTTGGAAACGCTCTTTAATTTATCTTTTTTTCCCAAACTACTCAATGGATGTTTCTGACACTTCTGGTACAGAAAGTTAATTATCCAGAGAACTTCGTAAAGCTATCATGACAACGATCGTAAAACCGGAAGTAGTCGAAAAAATGTTCGATATTTTGAAAAAAATTATTATTTTTACGAAAACCTTTTTTATTTATGAATATTTTTTGATGATATTTTACACAGGGTTAAAAATATCATCCTACTTGAGCAGAAATGAGAAAAAAAATTGTCTCGGTAATTTGCGTTAGCCGCCATCGGCTAATTTAGTTTTTCGTACCCAGAAAAATTATTTATTGTTCGATTTGTATAAAACAAAGTTCATATGCACCGTGGTCACAATTGCAATTTTTTTTGTTACGGTGAAATTTTTCTGTCGGCAACGGAAGTGACGTAATATTAACAAAAACTACAATTTTGACAGTTCGGTACCACTCTTTGAAAGCAAATATTATTTTTTTTTCAAAACTGATATAACTAAAAGGATGCACCCTGCAAAGGTGCACAAAATCCTTAGCTCATATTTTTTAATTTCAATTTCATTTTCGGGCAATTTCGAATAAAATGTAAAATAAAGTGTAAAATTCAGTTATTAACAATTCATTCAGCGTCTTCATATTTTGAAATATTTATTTGTAATTTTCATAAACTCGTAGCAATAATCCAGACAAAGAGAATGTATGCGAAAATTAGTTTGTAATATGAGCAGTTGCCGAGAAATATGCAATTTTGCATGCATCACTTTTCACGTTATTTTGCCTATAAAAGAGTGAATTATTATTCGATTTGCAATAATTTTTTGCCATTTGATGCCTAATGCCAATTTGGACTAGGTCAAGCCAATTTTAAATTTTCACTGTGACCGGAAATGACGTCATTTGGGCAAAAACTGTATTTTTAACCTAAAAAACAAATATTTCATTCAAATGAGTCTGCCTTATAATATTTTTAAAATCATGATATTTGGTTCCCACCAACGAATAGAATAAAGCCATACGACCATACGGATACCACAAAATGGTTTCTAACTTGTACGGTTACAGAGAAATAGGCGATCTTCTATAAGTCACTTTTCAAGGTTTTTGGTCTATAAAAGTGTCAATTATTATTCGATTTTTATAATTTTTTTACCATTTGATGCCTTATGCCATTTATGACTTCTATAAACTAAATTAACATTTTCAATATCTCCGGAAGTAATGTAATTTTTGCAAAAAACGTATTTTTAGCCATCAAAACAAACATTATATTGAAGGGATTTATATTTATTATTCGTTTAACTTTATAACGTCTGACTCTAATGGGCAGTAAGATTGAATCAATACCATCATATTGATATCAAGAAAAGGCTTCTAGCATGTTCCCTTGTCGAATAATAGCCAATTTTCTCAGGGTCACTTTTAAATTTTATACCTTCTTAATTTCAGTTTATGGGTTATAGGTTAATTATTTATTGCCCGATATGTATAAAACAAAGTTTGTATTTTGTATGTTGCGAATTTTCGACTTATTTTTCACCTATAAAAATTTCTTTCGGCACCGGAAGTGACGTAATTTTGCCATAATTTACAATTTTGACCGGTCTTTTCGCCAGCAAATATTACTTTTACATATGATAGAGGGTGTCACTGAAGCAAAACAACTAAAGTATACTTTGGTAGCTCAGTGGATCGGCTATGGTATAATGAACTTCCTGTATGATTCCTGAAAGCCGGTTCAGTGCTGCTTGCAGGTCTAGTTATTATTATTATTATAAGTGCGTCATACAATAGCCGATCAAACGATACCGTAGTTGTTTTGATTCAGTGACACCCTCTATCAGATTTGTAAGTAATATTTGCTTGCGAATACACCGGTCAAAATTGTAAAATCTGGCAAAATTACTTCACTTCCGGTGCCAAAAGAAATCATTATCGGTAACAACAAATAAGTTGAAAAATCGCAATTGAGAATTGTTTTATACACACCAGGCAATAAATAATAAACTTGGAACCCATAAACTGAAATTAAAAAGGTAAAAAACTTATCGGGAGACAAACTATATCTCAAATTAACCGGCACTACCGAGATGAGAGAAATGGGGTTTAACGTGGACTAGACACAAACTATGTCATTTCGGGACTAGCATGGTTTAATTTTATATCAATAATTCCTGTGTAAAATATCATCAAAAAATATTCATAAATAAAAAAGTTTTCGTAAAAGAATTATTTTTTTTCAAAATATCGGACATTTTTACGACTACTTCCGGTTTTACGATCGCTGTTGTGATAGCTTTACGAAGTTCTTTGGATACTTAACTTTACGTACCAGAAGTATCAGAAACATCCATTAAGTAGTTTTGGAAAAAAAGATAAATTAAAGAGCGTTTCCAAAAATTTAACGATTTTTCAATTTTTTTCAAAGTTTGAGGCCATTTTTGGACCTCTTATATTATTTCAATGCTTTTCATTTTGGATTCACTATATAGACAACCGATAGGTCTTTGAGTAAGAAAGGTTTAAGAAAAATCTGCGGCGTTGTTTTCGAGAAAAGGGCGTCTCAGAATGTTAAAAAAATCGGAAAATACTAGATTTTTGGCATACAATAATTTATTTCCTTTTCATCGAAAACGTATTATTTAGACACCATATGATGGTCCATTAATAGGGCTATCCAGCGACACTTTAGTTCTTTTGGTCCGATATTACCTAAGAGAGAAATCAAGTTTTTCGCAAGTGCGACAATGTTTTTAACATTTATTTTCATTTTTTGAATACTTCCGGTATGGCTATTATTGTCGGAATAGTTTTAATAGCCGGTTTGTGCACTAAAATAGCCACAGGGCTCTGTAATGATATATTACATTATCCGATCAGATAAAATCCCCCTGAGAAATCCTATATTCAAAAGTGCCAAAAATGCAAAAAAATTAAAATATCGAAAATTAAATTTCAATAACTACATACATATTATACATCGTTAGAATCGTAATTAGGTCAGCTATCTGAATATACAATCTTTTTTTGAAAATCTCTTAAAAACCACTTATATTATTTCAATGCTTTTCATTTTGGATTCACTATATAGACAACCGATAGGATTTTGAGTAAGAAAAGTTTAAGAAAATTCTGCGTCGTCGTTTCGAGAAAAGGGCGTCTCAGAATGTTAAAAAAATCGGAAAATACTAGATTTTTGGCATACGATAATTTATTTCCTTACTATCGAAATCGTATTATTTAGACACCATATGATGGTCCATTAATAGGGCTATCCAGCGACACTTTAGTTCTTTTGGTCCGCTATTACCTAAGGGAGAAATCAAGTTTTTCGCAAGTGCGACAATGTTTTTACTCTTTTTTTTTCATTTTTTGAATACTTCCGGTATGGTTATTATTGTCGGAATAGTTTTAATAGCCGGTCTGGGCACTAAAATAGCCACAGGGCTCTGTAATGATATATTACATTATCCGATCAGATAAAATCCCTCTGAGAAATATCGAAAATTAAATTTCAATAAGTACATACATATTATACATCGTTAGAATCGTAATTAGGTCAGCTATCTGAATATACAACCTTTTTTTTGAAAATCTCTTAAAATAAAAATATAGTAGAGCATTTTCCAAAATTTCACGATTTTTCGACTTTTTTTTATTTTCAGTCCCTTTTTTATCGTATTCCAGACATTTCAAAGTCTTACTGGATGGTTTCATGCAAAATAACTCCGAAAGGACTCTCGATAGAAAAAATTTTAAAAAAAGTTGCGGTTAAGTTTTCGAGCTACAGGCATCCAAAAACGCTCCAAATCAGAAAATACTTGATTTTTAGCGTGCCATATTTTGCTGCCTGCTAATCGTATCCGTACGAATTGGGTATCATACGATAGCACAATCCTAGTGCAATCCAATGGTACCCTAATTTGTCTAATCCATTGATATTGGACGGAGAAGTCGCGTTTTTCCCCAAAATAGCCATTTTTTGCATTTTTTTTTCAAAATATCGGACATTATTTCGACCACTTCCGGTGTACAGATTATTGTTGAAATTGCTTTATTCCTTGCAATGGTCATTTGGCTTCATGCCTCAGAAGTTTCAGAAACGTCAATTCTGCCATAAAACGAAACCCGAGCTCACAAAATGGGTAGAAAATTCGAAAAAAATCGAAAAATAAAGGGCGATAACTCGGAATGAAACTTATATTTCTGGAATCGGATAGTTTTCAGGTAGCCAAAAATGTAGGTCAAATTTGAAAATTTTGAAAAATAACAAAAATTGTCTCTCAAACCACATTTTTCATTTTTCGATCGCAAGAAGTCAGCGATGAAGTTTCGAAATATCGAAATTTTCAACTGCTATCGTCCGAGAAAAGACTCAGGGTTTCCGAAAATGTCATTTGTATGAAAATAGGTACAGAATTGACGAATCTACGGCCGTTTTTTAATTTTTGACACAGCACAAAATTCGACCACTTCCGGTCTGCGTAGAAGTTTCAAAAAAAGTTTATCAAGTAGCCAACACATGGTTTCCCAATAGAGAATTAGGTCCCAGATCGGTATCTGTTACAAGCACTGAGAAATAGGCTCCGGCGAAAAAAAAAATAATAACTAGACCTGCAGACCTGCAGTGCTGAATCGGCTTTCAGGAATCAGACAGAATCGACCAGTCTCTCCTGTTAGAACGGCTTCATGACGTTTTCGGAGGGTAATGTGCTGAATTGGTTCCGGTCATATCTCACATCCCGTCACCAATCTGTTGTCATCAATAATGTTAAGTCTGCATCTGTAGAACTTAAATTCGGCGTGCCACAGTGATCGGTACTCGGACCGTTGCTCTTTACCGCTTATACCACTCCTCTGGGGCGTATTTTGAAATCATTCAATCTGAATTATCATATCTATGCTGATGATACTCAACTCTACATTTCAATTAAACCCGAAAATGAATCCCTGCGAGTGTTTAAACTTGAATCGTGCATTGATGCTATTAAGTGCTGGATGAAAAAGAACTTCTTAAAGCTCAATGATGAAAAAACAGAGTTCGTGCAAATCGGTTCTAATCATCTTTTATCCAAAATATTTGTTAGTAATATCTCTATCGGTAATTTTGTTGTTAACCCAGTTAATAGCGTTCAAAATCTTGGTGTAATTTTGGATAAGAATATGAACATGAATGCTCACATCTCCTCAATCTGTAAAGCTTCCAACTTCCAACTTCACAAAATTGGACGGATCCGCAATTTCCTCGACATTGACTCTACAAAACTTTTAATCAACTCTTTGGTGACCTCACGTCTCGACTACTGCAACTCGTTAGTCTACAACTTACCAGCATATCAAATTAATCGACTACAGAAGATTCAAAACAAAGCTGCAAGAATTGTTACAAGAACTAAATTATACACCAATATTACTCCCGTTTTGAAAGAACTGCACTGGCTACCGATTAAGGCAAGATTTGATTTTAAAATTCTCATGCTGACTTTCTGTGCTTTGTCATGTGATGACTCTCCTCTCTATATTAAAGAATTAATTCAACCTTACCACCCTACCAGAAATCTTCGTTCTGAATCTAAGTACCTTATTAAATCAGTAACTGCAAACTCTTCTTTCGGTAGACGCTCCTTTGCTTTTGCGGCAGCAGAACTGTGGAATTCAAATGATTTTCCCATAGAAATCAAGTACTGTGCATCAATTGACAGTTTTAAAAGGAATCTTAAAACCCATCTTTTTAGAAACGTTTTCTTTTAATTGTTGATCGCATACTCCTTTTAACTAGTGTTTTCTTTTAACGGACCATAATGTTACCAAAGAGCAGCTTCGGCTGGATTTTAGGACATTATTATTATTATTATTATAAGTGCGTCATACAATAGCCGATCAAACGATACCGTAGTTGTTTTGATTCAGTGACACCCTCTATCAGATTTGTAAGTAATATTTGCTTGCGAATACACCGGTCAAAATTGTAAAATCTGGCAAAATTACTTCACTTCCGGTGCCAAAAGAAATCATTATCGGTAACAACAAATAAGTTGAAAAATCGCAATTGAGAATTGTTTTATACACACCAGGCAATAAATAATAAACTTGGAACCCATAAACTGAAATTAAAAAGGTAAAAAACTTATCGGGAGACAAACTATATCTCAAATTAACCGGCACTACCGAGATGAGAGAAATGGGGTTTAACGTCGACTAGACACAAACTATGTCATTTAGGGACTAGCATGGTTTAATTTTATATCAATAATTCCTGTGTAAAATATCATCAAAAAATATTCATAAATAAAAAAGTTTTCGTAAAATAATTATTTTTTTTCAAAATATCGGACATTTTTACGACTACTTCCGGTTTTACGATCGCTGTTGTGATAGCTTTACGAAGTTCTTTGGATACTTAACTTTACGTACCAGAAGTATCAGAAACATCCATTAAGTAGTTTTGGAAAAAAAGATAAATTAAAGAGCGTTTCCAAAAATTTAACGATTTTTCAATTTTTTTCAAAGTTTGAGGCCATTTTTGGACCTCTTATATTATTTCAATGCTTTTCATTTTGGATTCACTATATAGACAACCGATAGGTCTTTGAGTAAGAAAGGTTTAAGAAAAATCTGCGGCGTTGTTTTCGAGAAAAGGGCGTCTCAGAATGTTAAAAAAATCGGAAAATACTAGATTTTTGGCATACAATAATTTATTTCCTTTTCATCGAAATCGTATTATTTAGACACCATATGATGGTCCATTAATAGGGCTATCCAGCGACACTTTAGTTCTTTTGGTCCGATATTACCTAAGGGAGAAATCAAGTTTTTCGCAAGTGCGACAATGTTTTTAACATTTATTTTCATTTTTTGAATACTTCCGGTATGGCTATTATTGTCGGAATAGTTTTAATAGCCGGTTTGGGCACTAAAATAGCCACAGGGCTCTGTAATGATATATTACATTATCCGATCAGATAAAATCCCCCTGAGAAATCCTATGTTCAAAAGTGCCAAAAATGCAAAAAAATTAAAATATCGAAAATTAAATTTCAATAACTACATACATATTATACATCGTTAGAATCGTAATTAGGTCAGCTATCTGAATATACAATCTTTTTTTGAAAATCTCTTAAAAACCACTTATATTATTTCAATGCTTTTCATTTTGGATTCACTATATCGACAACCGATAGGATTTTGAGTAAGAAAAGTTTAAGAAAAATCTGCGTCGTCGTTTCGAGAAAAGGGCGTCTCAGAATGTTAAAAAAATCGGAAAATACTAGATTTTTGGCATACGATAATTTATTTCCTTACTATCGAAATCGTATTATTTAGACACCATATGATGGTCCATTAATAGGGCTATCCAGCGACACTTTAGTTCTTTTGGTCCGCTATTACCTAAGGGAGAAACCAAGTTTTTCGCAAGTGCGACAATGTTTTTACTCTTTTTTTTTCATTTTTTGAATACTTCCGGTATGGTTATTATTGTCGGAATAGTTTTAATAGCCGGTCTGGGCACTAAAATAGCCACAGGGCTCTGTAATGATATATTACATTATCCGATCAGATAAAATCCCTCTGAGAAATCCTATGTTCAAAAGTGCCAAAAATGCAAAAAAAATTAAAATATCGAAAATTAAATTTCAATAAGTACATACATATTATACATCGTTAGAATCGTAATTAGGTCAGCTATCTGAATATACAACCTTTTTTTTGAAAATCTCTTAAAATAAAAATATAGTAGAGCATTTTCCAAAATTTCACGATTTTTCGACTTTTTTTTATTTTCAGTCCCTTTTTTATCGTATTCCAGACATTTCAAAGTCTTACTGGATGGTTTCATGCAAAATAACTCCGAAAGGACTCTCGATAGAAAAAATTTTAAAAAAAGTTGCGGTTAAGTTTTCGAGCTACAGGCATCCAAAAACGCTCCAAATCAGAAAATACTTGATTTTTAGCGTGCCATATTTTGCTGCCTGCTAATCGTATCCGTACGAATTGGGTATCATACGATAGCACAATCCTAGTGCAATCCAATGGTACCCTAATTTGTCTAATCCATTGATATCGGACGGAGAAATCGTGTTTTTCCCAAAAATAGCCATTTTTTGCATTTTTTTTCAAAATATCGGACATTATTTCGACCACTTCCGTTGTACAGATTATTGTTGAAATTGCTTTATTCCTTGCAATGGTTATTTGGCTTCATGCCTCAGAAGTTTCAGAAACGTCAATTCTGCCCTAAAACGAAACCCGAGCTCACAAAATGGATAGAAAATTCGAAAAAAATCGAAAATAAAGGGAGATAACTCGGAATGAAACTTATATTTCTGGAATCGGATGGTTTTCAGGTATCCAAAAATGTAGGTCAAATTTGAAAAATAACAAAAATTGTCTCTCAAACCACATTTTTCATTTTTCGATCGCAAGAAGTCAGCGATGAAGTTTCGAAATATCGAAATTTTCAACTGCTATGTCATTTGTATGAAAATAGGTACAGAATTGACGAATCTACGGCCTTTTTTAATTTTTTGACACGGCACAAAATTCGACCACTTCCGGTCTGCGCAGAAGTTTCAAAAATAGTTTATCAAGTAGCCAACACATGGTTTCCCAATAGAGAATTAGGTCCCAGATCGGTATCTGTTACAGGCACTGAGAAATAGGTTCCGGCGAAAAAAAACACTGGTGTCACGTTACCTTTGAACTTGTGTCACTTTCGGTGCCACGTCACCCTTGAACATATGTCACTGGTTTCCACATAAGAATTGCTCACATCAAATAAAATGGACACAGAATCAACCAAACCCAGCAATATCAATTCATTTTATACATTTGTTGCATGTAAGTGTACAGTACTTCCGGTGATAATGAAAATGTTCAATTACTTTTATGAAATCAGAAATGGCAAAAGGCATCACATGGTGAAAATTTTATGCAAATCGAATAATACATGCCACTTTTATAGACCCAAAACCATGAAAAGTGACGTGTAGAAAATCGGCTATTTCTCGGCAACCGTGCAAGTTAGAAACGATTTTGTGGCATCTGTATGATCGTATTGGTCCATTCTATTTGTTGATTGGCATCAAATATCATAATTGTAAAAAAACTTACAAATCAGACTCATTTGAATAAAATATCTTTTTTAAAGGCTAAAAATACAGTTTTTGCCAAAACGACATTACTTCCGGTGACACTAATAACGTTAAATTAGTTTTATAACATCCTCTATGACATTGGGCTTCAAAGGGTGAAAATTTTATGAAAATCGAATAATAATTGACACTTTTATGGACCAAAAACCTACAAAAGTGACTTTTAGAAAACCGCCTATATCTCGGCAATCGAACAAGTTAGAAACAATTTTATGATATCTATATGACCGTATGAGTTTTGTTAGTATGTGAATTTAAACCAAAAGTTAATATTCGTATTACATATTAAATAATTCTTGGTTGAACAAAATATCGAATTAAATGTTAAAAATGTAGTTTTTGACCAAATGGTGTCACTTCCGGTGTCAATTTTAAATTATAATCAACTTGATATGACGCATACTTGCTTTTTGAATCAAATGATGTCACTTTTGTGAATATCCATTAATAATTGACTATTTTACAGGCAAAATTACGAAAACAGTGACTTATGCAAAACTGCCCTTTTCTCGGCAACTGCTTATATTATACACACATTCTCTTCGTATGGATTATAGCTACAAGTTTATAAAAGTTATGTAAAAATATTTTAAAATCTGAAAAGCCTGAATGGGTTGTAAATAGGTCAATTTTACGCCTTTTTTCACCTTTTAATCCAATTTGCAAGAAAATGAAATAGAAATTAAAAAAAACTGCTTCCGCCATTTTTTGCGCCTTGAAAGGATACACTGTTTGAGTCATATAATTTTTCAAAAAAATAATATTTGTTTTTGAAGATCGTAAATAATTGTCAAAATTGTAGTTTTTGGTAAAATTATGCCACTTCCGGTGCCGACAGATAACACTATCGGTAACAAAAAAGATGACAATTGAGACAACGAAGCATATGAACTTTGTTTTATACAAATCGAACAATAACAAAATAATCTAGCACTGAAAAACTGAATTAGCCAACGGCGGCCAAGGAAAATTACTGAGACAAAATTTTTTAACATTTTTGCGCTAGTCAGATGACTCTTTAATTCTGTGCACAACACGACTATAAAATATTCATAAATAAAATAGTTTTTTGTAAAATTCTAAATTTTCGAAATTTGGCGTCTAATATCTTCGAAGATTTGCCGAAAATCAAAAATCGAAAGTAGCGTAGCTATGTGCCCTGTCTCCGGCTATGAAATCAGAAATGGCATAAGGCATCACATGGCGAAAATTTTATGCAAATCGAATAATATATGCCACTTTTATAAATCCAAAACCTTGAAAAGTGACTTATAGAAAATCGGCTATTTCTCGGCAACGGTACAAGTTAGAAACGATTTTGTGGCATCTGTATGATCGTATGGGTTCATTCTATTTGTTGATTGGCATCAAATACCATAATTTGAAAAAGATTTCAAAACAGACTCATTTGAATAAAATATCTGTTTTGAAGGCTAAAAATACAGTTTTTGCCAAAATGACGTTACTTCCGGTGATAAGGAAAATCTTAAATTACTTGTATGAAATCCCAAATGCCATTAGGTATAACATGGTGTAACGTTTATGAAAATCGAATAATAATTGACACTTTTATGGCCCTGAAACCTTCAAAAGTGACCTGTAGAAAACCGTCTATTTCTCGGCAACCGAACAAGTTAGAAACAATTTTATGATATCTATATGACCATATGTGAATTTAAACCAAAAGTTAAAATTATTAATACATATTAAGTTATTCTTGGTTGAATAAAACATTAATTTAAAAAGTTTAAAATGCAGTTTTTGACCAAATGATGTCACTTCCGGTGTCAATTTTAAATTGTAATCAACTTGATATGACGCTACATGCTTTTTGAATCAAATGATGTCATTTTTATAAAAATCCAATAATAATTGACTATTTTACATGCAAAATAACGAAAACAGTGACTTGTACAGAACTGACCATTTCTTGGTAACTGCTTATATTACAAACGAATTTTAACATACATTTTCTTCGTATGGATTATAGCTACAAGTTTATAAAAGTTACGAAGAAATATTTTAAAATCTGAAAAGCCTGAATAGGTTGTAAATAGGTCAATTTTACACCATTTTTAGCCTCTTAATCGAATTTGCTCGAAAATGAAAACGAAATTAAAAAAACTGCTTCCGACATTTTTTGCGCCTTGAAAGGGCACACTCTTTGAGTCAAATAATTTTTCCAAAAAAATAATATTTGTTTTCGAAGAAGGAAAATAACTGTCAAAATTGTAGTTTTTGGTAAAATTATGCCACTTCCGGTGCCGACAGATAACACTTTTTGTAATAAAAAAATTGACAATTGATACAACGAAGCATATGAACTTTGTTTTATACAAATCGAACAATAAAAAAATAATGTAGGACTGAAAAACTGAATTAGCTAATGGCGGCCAAGGAAAATTACTGAGACAAAATTTTTTAACATTTTTGCACAAGTCAGATGACTCTTTAATTCTGTACACAATACGACTAAAAGATATTCATAAATAAAAAAGTTTTTTGTAAAATTTTAAATTTTCAAAATTTGGCGCCTAAAATTTGCCAAAAATCAAAAATCGAAAGTAGCGTAGCTATGTGCCATGTCTCCGGCTATGCCAAAATGTATCGAAAGTTAAAATCCAATGATTATTGTTAAAATTACTGCAATATTTTTAAAAACGATAACTTCGTTGATTTCGGGCATTTCGCATTGTCGCAGAACGTTCAAAATAGCTTTATCCTCTAAGTCACACCCACTTTCCCAATGAAACCGAAGAAACGATGCGACAAGCAGTTGCTGAGATCTGCTCAAAACAAAAGAATAATAATAATAATAAGAACTAGACCTGCAGACCTGCAGTGCTGAATCGGCTTTCAGGAATCAGACAGGAAGTGCGTCATACAATAGCCGATCCATCGAGCTACCAAACGATACTGTAGTTGTTATGATTCAGTGACACCCTCTATCAGATTTGTAAGTAATATTTGCTTGCGAATACACCGGTCAAAATTGTAAAATCTGGCAAAATTACTTCACTTCCGGTGGAAAAGAAATCACTATCGGTAACAAATAAGTTGAGAATTCGCAATTGAGAATTGTTTTATACACACCAGGCAATAAATAATAAACTTGGAGCCCATAAACTGAAATTAAAAAGGTAAAAAACTTAAAGGGAGACAAAATATATCTCAAATTAACCAGCACTACCGAGATGAGAGAAATGGGGTTTAACGTCGACTAGACAAAAACTATGTCATTTCTGGACTAGCATGGTTTATTTTAATATCAATAATTCCTGTGTAAAATATCATCAAAAAATATTCATAAATAAAAAAAAGGTTTTTGTAAAAGAATTAATTTTTTTCAAAATATCGGACATTTTTTCGACTACTTCCGGTTTTACGTTCATTGTCGCGATAGCTTTACGAAGTTCTTTGGATACTTAACTTTCTGTACCAGAAGTGTCAGAAACAGCCATTGAGTAGTTTTGGAAAAAAAGATAAATTGAAGAGCGTTTACAAAAATTTAACAACTTTTCAATTTTTTTCAAACTTTGATGCCATTTTTGGACCACCTATATTATTTCAATGCTTTTCACTTTGGATTCACTATATAGACAACCGATAGGACTTTGAGTAAGAAAAGTTTAACAAAAATCTGCGTCGTCGTTTTCGAGAAAAGGGCGTCTCAGAATGTTAAAAAAATCGGAAAATACTAGAGTTTTGGCATACAATAATTTATTTCCTTACAATCGAAATCGTATTATTTAGATACCATATGATGGTCCATTAATAGGGCTATATAGCGACACTTTAGTTCTTTTGGTCCGCTATTACCTACCGGAGAAATCAAGTTTTTCGCAAGTGCGACAATGTTTTTAACCTTTTTTTTCATTTTTTGAATACTTCCGGTATGGTTATTATTGTCGGAATAGTTTTAATAGCCGGTTTTGGCACTAAAATAGCCACAGGGCTCTGTAATGATATATTACATTATCTGATCAGATAAAATGCCCCTGAGAAATCCTATGTTCAAAAGTGACAAAAATGCAAAAAATTTGAAATATCGAAAATTAAATTTCAATAACTACATACATATTATAGATCGTTAGAATCGTAATTAGGTCAGCTATCTGAATATTCTAGCTTTTTTTGAAAATCTCTTAAAATAAAAAGATAGCAGAGCATTTTCCAAAATTTCACGATTTTTCGACTTTTTTCGATTTTCAGTCCGTTATTTCACCTATTCCAGATATTTCAAAGTCTTATTGGATGGCTTCATGCAAACCACCTCCGAAAGGACTATCGATAGAAAAAATTAAAAAAAGAGTTGTGGTTAAGTTTTCGAGATACAGGCGTCCAAAAATGCTAAAAATCAGAAAATACTTGATTTTCAGCGTGCCATATTTTGCTGCCTGATCATAGTATCGGTATGAATTGGGTATCATATGAGAGTACAATCCTAGTGCAGTCCAATGGTACCCTAATTATTTAATCCATTAATATCGGGCGGAGAAATCACGTTTTTCCCCAAAATACTCATTTTTTGCATTTTTTTCAAAATATCAGACATTATTTCGACCACTTCCGGTGTACAGATTATTGTTGAAATTGCTTTATTCCTTGCAATGGTTATTTGGCTTCATGCCTCAGAAGTTTCAGAAACGTCAATTCTGCCCTAAAACGAAACCCGAGCTCACAAAATGGGTAGAAAATTCGAAAAAAATCGAAAAATAAAGGGAGATAACTCGGAATGAAACTTATATTCCTGGAATCGGATGGTTTTCAGGAATCCAAAAATGTGGGTCAAATTTGAAAAATAACAAAAATTGTCTCTCAAACCACATTTTTCATTTTTCGATCGCAAGAAGTCAGCGATGAAGTTTCGAAATATCGAAATTTTCAACTGCTATGTCATTTGTATGAAAATAGGTACAGAATTGACGAATCTACGGCCGTTATAAAAGTTATGTAAAAATATTTTAAAACCTGAAAAGCCTGAATGGGTTGTAAATAGGTCAATTTTACGCCTTTTTTCACCTTTTAATCCAATTTGCAAGAAAATGAAATAGAAATTAAAAAAAACTGCTTCCGCCATTTTTTGCGCCTTGAAAGGACACACTGTTTGAGTCATATAATTTTTCAAAAAAATAATATTTGTTTTTGAAGATCGTAAATAATTGTCAAAATTGTAGTTTTTGGTAAAATTATGCCACTTCCGGTGCCGACAGATAACACTATCGGTAACAAAAAAATGACAATTGAGACAACGAAGCATATGAACTTTGTTTTATACAAATCGAACAATAACAAAATAATCTAGCACTGAAAAACTGAATTAGCCAGATGACTCTTTAATTCTGTGCACAACACGACTATAAAATATTCATAAATAAAATAGTTTTTTGTAAAATTCTAAATTTTCGAAATTTGGCGTCTAATATCTTCGAAGATATGCCGAAAATCAAAAATCGAAAGTAGCGTAGCTATGTGCCCTGTCTCCGGCTATGAAATCAGAAATGGCATAAGGCATCACATGGCAAAAATTTTATGCAAATCGAATAATATATGCCACTTTTATAAACCCAAAACCTTGAAAAGTGACTTATAGAAAATCGGCTATTTCTCGGCAACGGTACAAGTTAGAAACGATTTTGTGGCATCTGTATGATCGTATGGGTTCATTCTATTTGTTGATTGGCATCAAATACCATAATTTGAAAAAGATTTCAAAACAGACTCATTTGAATAAAATATCTGTTTTGAAGGCTAAAAATACAGTTTTTGCCAAAATGACGTTACTTCCGGTGATAAGGAAAATCTTAAATTACTTGTATGAAATCCCAAATGGCATTAGGTATAACATGGTGTAACGTTTATGAAAATGGAATAATAATTGACACTTTTATGGCCCCGAAACCTTCAAAAGTGACCTGTAGAAAACCGTCTATTTCTCGGCAACCGAACAAGTTAGAAACAATTTTATGATATCTATATGACCATATGAGTTTTGTTCATATGTGAATTTAAACCAAAAGTTAAAATTATTAATACATATTAAGTTATTCTTGGTTGAATAAAACATTAATTTAAAAAGTTTAAAATGCAGTTTTTGACCAAATGATGTCACTTCCGGTGTCAATTTTAAATTGTAATCAACTTGATATGACGCTACATGCTTTTTGAATCAAATGATGTCATTTTTATAAAAATCCAATAATAATTGACTATTTTACATGCAAAATAACGAAAACAGTGACTTGTACAGAACTGACCATTTCTTGGTAACTGCTTATATTACAAACGAATTTTAACATACATTTTCTTCGTATGGATTATAGCTACAAGTTTATAAAAGTTACGAAGAAATATTTTAAAATCTGAAAAGCCTGAATAGGTTGTAAATAGGTCAATTTTACACCATTTTTAGCCTCTTAATCGAATTTGCTCGAAAATGAAAACGAAATTAAAAAAACTGCTTCCGACATTTTTTGCGCCTTGAAAGGGCACACTCTTTGAGTCAAATAATTTTTCCAAAAAAATAATATTTGTCTTCGAAGAAGGAAAATAACTGTCAAAATTGTAGTTTTTGGTAAAATTATGCCACTTCCGGTGCCGACAGATAACACTTTTGGTAATAAAAAAATTGACAATTGATACAACGAAGCATATGAACTTTGTTTTATACAAATCGAACAATAAAAGATTAATGTAGGACTGAAAAACTGAATTAGCTAATGGCGGCCAAGGAAAATTACTGAGACAAAATTTTTTAACATTTTTGCACTAGTCAGATGACTCTTTAATTCTGTACACAATACGACTAAAAAATATTCATAAATAAAAAAGTTTTTTGTAAAATTTTAAATTTTCAAAATTTGGCGCCTAATATCTTCGAAGATTTGCCAAAAATCAAAAATCGAAAGTAGCGTAGCTATGTGCCATGTCTCCGGCTATGCCAAAATGTATCGAAAGTTAAAATCCAATGATTATTGTTAAAATTACTGCAATATTTTTAAAAACGATAACTTCGTTGATTTCGGGTATTTTGCATTGTCGCAGAACGTTCAAAATAGCTTTATCCTCTAAGTCACACCCACTTTCCGAATGAAACCGAAGAAATCGTAACGATGCGACAAGCAGTTGCTGAGATCTGCTCAAAACAAAAGAAGAATAATAATAATAAGAACTAGACCTGCAGACCTGCAGTGCTGAATCGGCTTTCAGGAATCAGACAGGAAGTGCGTCATACAATAGCCGATCCATCAAGCTACCAAACGATACTGTAGTTGTTATGATTCAGTGACACCTCTATCAGATTTGTAAGTAATATTTGCTTGCGAATACACCGGTCAAAATTGTAAAATGTGGCAAAATTACTTCACTTCCGGTGGAAAAGAAATCACTATCGGTAACAAATAAGTTGAGAATTTGCAATTGAGAATTGTTTTATACACACCAGGCAATAAATAATAAACTTGGGGCCCATAAACTGAAATTAAAAAGGTAAAAAACTTAAAGGGAGACAAAATATATCTCAAATTAACCAGCACTACCGAGATGAGAGAAATGGGGTTTAACGTCGACTAGACAAAAACTATGTCATTTCTGGACTAGCATGGTTTATTTTAATATCAATAATTCCTGTGTAAAATATCATCAAAAAATATTCATAAATAAAAAAAAGGTTTTTGTAAAAGAATTAATTTTTTTCAAAATATCGGACATTTTTTCGACTACTTCCCGTTTTACGTTCATTGTCGCGATAGCTTTACGAAGTTCTTTGGATACTTAACTTTCTGTACCAGAAGTGTCAGAAACAGCCATTGAGTAGTTTTGGAAAAAAAGATAAATTGAAGAGCGTTTACAAAAATTTAACAACTTTTCAATTTTTTTCAAACTTTGATGCCATTTTTGGACCACCTATATTATTTCAATGCTTTTCACTTTGGATTCACTATATAGACAACCGATAGGACTTTGAGTAAGAAAAGTTTAACAAAAATCTGCGTCGTCGTTTTCGAGAAAAGGGCGTCTCAGAATGTTAAAAAAATCGGAAAATACTAGATTTTTGGCATACAATAATTTATTTCCTTACAATCGAAATCGTATTATTTAGATACCATATGATGGTCCATTAATAGGGCTATATAGCGACACTTTAGTTCTTTTGGTCCGCTATTACCTACGGGAGAAATCAAGTTTTTCGCAAGTGCGACAATGTTTTTAACCTTTTTTTTTTCATTTTTTGAATACTTCCGGTATGGTTATTATTGTCGGAATAGTTTTAATAGCCGGTTTGGGCACTAAAATAGCCACAGGGCTCTGTAATGATATATTACATTATCTGATCAGATAAAATGCCCCTGAGAAATCCTATGTTCAAAAGTGACAAAAATGCAAAAAATTTAAAATAACGAAAATTAAATTTCAATAACTACATTCATATTATACATCGTTAGAATCATAATTTCACGATTTTTCGACTTTTTTTGATTTTCAGTCCGTTACTTCACCTATTCCAGATATTTCAAAGTCGTAATGGAATGTTTCGTACACAAGACTACCGCAAGGTCTCTCGATAGAGAAAGTTTCATAAAAAACTGGCGCAGTTTTCGAGATACAGGCATCTAAAAACGCTCCAAATCAGAAAATACTTGATTTTCAGCGTGCCATATTTTGCTTCCTGCTCATCGTATCCGTACGAATTGGGTATCATTCAGTGGTCCAATCACCGCCCGACCAAATGATACCTTAATTTGTTTAATCCGTTGATATCGGACGGAAAAATCGTGTTTTTACCCAAAACCACCCATTTTTTCACTTTTTTTTCAAAATATCGCATATTATTTCGACTACTTCCGGTTTACGGATTGTTGTTGAAATTGCTTTAAACGGTGGTTTGACCATATTACTTCATGTTCCAAGAATTTCAGAAACGTCGATCTGGCCGTAAAACGAAACTTAAGCTCACAAGATGTGAAGAAAATTCGAAAAAAAATCGAAAAATAAAGGGCGATAACTCTGAATGAAACTTATATTACTGGAACCGGATTGCCTTCAGGTATCCAAAAATGTAGGTCAAATTTTTTAAATTTTGAAAAATAACAAAAAATGTGTCTTAAACAACATATTTTCATTTTTCGAACGCTAGAAGTCAGCGGCGAAGTTTCGAAATTGCAAAATTTTCAACTGCTATAGTCCGAGAAAAGACTCAGGGTTTCCAAAAATGTAATTGGTATGAAAATAGATACAGAATTGACGAATCTACGGCTGTTTTTTTAATTTTTTGGCACCGCACGAAATTCGGCCACTTCCGGTCTGCGCAGAAGTTTAAAATACAGTGGAAGGGATAGCCACCATATGGTTTCCTAATAGAAAATTATGTCCCAGATCTGTATCTGTTACAGACACTGAGAAATAGGCTCTCCCGAAAAATAAAATAATAATAATAAACTAGATCTGCTACTGTCCCATGCAGATATGAAAGCTTTCATATTCATCGTCACGTGTCATTGATTGAATCAAGTATCCTAAATAAAAGGATAAGAAGAAAAAATTATCAAAATTGGTCAAAAACTCGCAAAATTACAAGTCTAAATATAGTATGAAACATTGCACCCAGGCATAACAATAATCTGAAAACTAAAGGGAAATAACCGAAATTTGTTGCTGTAATGAGACGGATGAGAAAATGAAATGAAAATTGCCGGAAAAAAAATTAAAAATGGCAAAATTACAAATCAAATCAAAATTGGTCAAAAACTCGCAAAATTACAAGTCTAAATATAGTATGAAACATTGCACCCAGGCATAACAATAATCTGAAAACTAAAGGGAAATAACCTAAATTTGTTGCTGTAATGAGACGGATGAGAAAATGAAATGAAAATTGCCGGAAAAAAATTAAAAATGGCAGGTTGGACAGGCGACCTTACTCCTTGTCACGTACAACCGGGCATTCGAAAACACGCTAGTTAACTCAATGGCAGGCACGCGTGCTAACCATTCAGCCGCCCAATCCCTCTTTGAAATCAGAAACGTGCAATATGTCATATAGGAAGAATAACAAGCCGCTCACAACAAAATGGTAAATTAATGAGTTTAGGGGCAAAAAGGCGTCTACAGCACCGGTGTTCCCAGGCGGTCACCCATCCAAGTACTAACCGGGCCCGACGTTGCTTAACTTCAGTGATCGGACGAGAACTGGTGTTTTCAACATGGTATGGCCGTAGACGAGAGAAGGTGGACAGAACCCGTAGTTATACTTACTTGAATTGACCCGCTTATTGATTTTTTGAGGGGTTTTGTCGGTTTTAAAAGGGCGTCTACAGCACCGGGTGTTCCCAGGCGGTCACCCATCCAAGTACTGATCGGGCCCGACGTTGCTTAACTTCAGTGATCGGACGAGAACTGGTGTTTTCAACGTGGTGTGGCCGTAGACGAGAGAAGGTGGACAGAACCCGTAGTTATACTTACCTGAGTTGACCCGCTTATTGATTTTTTTTGGGGGGTTTTGTCGGTTTTAAAAAGGCGTCTACAGCACCCGACGTTGCTTAACTTCAGTGATCTGACGAGAACTGGTGTTTTCAACGTGGTGTGGCCGTAGACGAGAGAAGGTGGACAGAACCCGTAGTTATACTTTTCCTGAATTGACCTGCTTATTGATCTTTTTTTTTTTGGGGGGGGGGTGTCGGTTTTAAAAAGGCGTCTACAGCACCCGGTGTTCCCAGGCGGTCACCCATCCAAGTACTGACCGGGTCCGACGTTGTTTAACTTCAGTGAACGGACGAAAACTGGTGGTTTCAACGTGGTGTGGCCGAAGAAGAGAGAAGGTGGACAGAACCCGTAGTTATACTTACCTGAATTGACCCGCTTATTGATTTTTTTTTTGGGGGGGGGGGTCGGTTTTAAAAAGGCGTCTACAGCACCCGGTGTTCCCAGGCGGTCACCCATCCAAGTACTGACCGGGCCCGACGTTGCTTAACTTTAGTGATCGGACGAGAACTGGTGTTTTCAAGGTGGTGTGGCCGTAGACGAGAGAAGGTGGACAGAACCCATACTTGTGCTTACTCAAATTCTTTTTGTGTCTTTTTCCCTGGGGAGACGGGCCGAGCGGAGAGCTGGAGTGGTGCAAAAGAGTGCGCGCTGTGGTCTGATTGGCGGAAAATTGATTTTTTCACGAAGAATCAGGGCAAAAAGGCGTCTACAGCACCCGGTGTTCCCAGGCGGTCACCCATCTAAGTACTAACCGGGCCCGACGTTGCTTAACTTCAGTGATCGGACGAGAACTGGTGTTTTCAACGTGGTATGGCCGTAGACGAGAGCAGGTGGACAGAATCCGTAGTTATACTTACCTGAATTGACCCGCTTATTGGTTTTTTTTTTGTTTTTTGTATTTTATTGTTTTAAAGAGATTTAATAATGCCAGACTAATATTAAAATAAAGTTTTAAATTAAGAATAGTTAATTATTGGTCTAATGCAATGAAATGATTTTATTTGACGGATGAAATGTACGATGGGTGTCCACACTATGTGGCTAAGGCGTTGGCCTGCTAGCCAGGAGGTCGGGTGTTCGATCCCTGCATTGGCCGAGAAAGTTCATCTCGATTTTCTGGCGTGTCCCCCCACCCACCGTGTACACATTGGAGTGCATGTAAAAGATCCCTTAGCAGTTTGAATTCGATATTGTTGAATAAGCTCTATACGATGTCTAACTGTGCAGATTGTAGCCACCCACACTGCATGTTTTGCTTAACAATGAAAGGGTGCCGTTTTCAATTTTTGATCCTTTTATTCTTCTACTCCTGATATTTTGGACTGTTGATCGATGGTTTCATATAAAAAACTACCGATAAGACTCTTTGTAGAAGAAGTTCCCAAAAAATATTATGTTGACTTTACGAGAAAGACCTCTAAACATGCTCCAAATCGTAAAAATACGACTTTTTGGATTTTCAATCTCTTTTTTTCGGCTATCCCTGATATTTAAAAAAAATGATACAATGATTTCACACAACAGGCTAGCTATTAGACTCTCGATTGACAAGAGTTTCACCACCCTCCCTCCATTATAACCGAAGTTATTGTGCCCTAAAGAATCAATTCATCAGCATGCTTATCTCTGCTTACCCTAGGCAGAAAATGCTCATCTTTGCACTCAATCATGACATTGACCTAGTGAACGTCTACACCAAGATTGAACATTCTAGCTCAATTAGAAGGAGAGTTATTTTGTTTCAAAGTCTCGGCCCTTCAAATTGCTACTACTTTTCATATTCACTTCAAAATGGCAACCATCAGTTGACCTTAAACCAAATTCTGCTCCCTGTGATTTTTGGGCCATCCTTCAAGGATTCAGAAAATATAACTCCCGTGTCTGTAAGTAAAATAGCAAAAAAGCCTTAGGGATTTTTCATGTTTCAAGATGGTGGCACTCCCGGTTCGATCGACAAACTCCATATTTTGAGTAGAAATCAGTAATTATTTGTCGAGTACCGAAATTTTTTTTTAGGTCATTCTGACCTATATTTCGACGATTTTTTTTAAAACTTTGATCCTTAATTTCACCAAGGGGAGATCATTTAGAAAATTTGTCATTATATTTTCGAAGTCACATCGGTAAGATCTACTTATATACTAATTTTCACGAAAATCGTACATCTATTAAAGAAGTTGTCAAATTGGTCTAAACTTCCGGTTCAAAATCACAGCGACGAATTTTCGAAATTCGAAAATGTGAAATTGCAGATGAAAATGATATTTTTCAAGGTATTCAAAGAAAAAAGAATTAGTAAAATCGGTCAAAAAATAGCAAAGTTACGACTATGCATTGTCTTTTTTTTCGTTCGTAAAATTCGGTGATTTCGAATTCGCAAAACGTTTTGAAAATATATTTAATCAACAGCCACCACCCATTTTTGGGGGGGTAGGTCAAAGTTTCAGAAACATCCTATGGTTAGATTCTGTGAAATCCGATTTGCAGGAAAAACACAAAAAAAAAATAATAATTTGTTTAATACATATCGGGCAATGAAAAATTAACCTATAACCCATAAACTGGAATTAAGAAGGTAAAATAATTAAAAGTGACCCTTGGAAAATTGGCTATTATTCGAAAAGGGAACATGCTAGAAGCCTTTTCTTGATATCGATATGATGGTATTGATTCAATCTTACTGCCCATTGGAGTCAGACGTTATAAAGTTAAACAAATAATAAATATAAATCCCTTCAAAAAAATGTTTGTTTTGAAGGCTAAAAATACGTTTTTTGCAAAAATTACATTACTTCCGGTGATATTGAAAATGTTAATTTAGTTCATAGAATTCATAAATGGCATAAGGCATCAAATGGTAAAAAAATTATAAAAATCGAATAATAATTGACACTTTTATAGACCAAAAACCTTGAAAAGTGACTTATCGAAGATCGCCTATTTCTCTGTAACCGTACAAGTTAGAAACCATTTTGTGGTATCTGTATGGTCGTATGGCTTCATTCTATTCGTTGATGGGAATTGAATATCATAATTTTAAAAATATTATAAGGCAGACTCATTTAAATAAAATATTTCTTTTTTAGGTTAAAATACATTTTTTGCCTAAATGACGTCATTTCCAATCACAGTGAAAATGTAAAATTGGCTTGACCTACTCTAAATTGACATTAGGCATCAAATGGAGAAAAAAAATATTGCCAATCGAATAATAATATACTTTTTTATAGGTAAAATAACGTGAAAAGTGATGCATGCAAAATTGCATATTTATCGGCAACTGCTCATATTACAAACTAATTTTAGCATACATTCTCTTCGTCTGGATTATTGCTACGAGTTTATGAAAATTACAAATAAATATTTCAAAATATGAAGACGCTGAATGAATTGTCAACAACTGAATTTTACACTTTATTTTACATTTTATTCGAAATTGCCCGAAAATGAAATTGAAATTAAAAAATCTGAGTTAGGGATTTTGTGCACCTTTGCAGGGTCCATCCTTTTAGTTATATCAGTTTTGAAAAAAATTAATATTTGCTTTCAAAAAGTGGTACCGAACTGTCAAAATTGTAGTTTTTGTTAATATTCCGTAACAAAAAAAAAATACAATTGGGACCACGGAGCATGTGAACTTTGTTTTATACAAATCGAACAATAAATAATTTTTCTGGGTACGAAAAACTAAATTATTGGATGGTTTCATGCAATTTAACTCCGAAAGGACTCTCGATAGAAAAAATTTAAAAAAAAGTTGCGTTAAGTTTTCGAGATATAGGCGTCCAAAAACGCTCCAAATCAGAAAATACTTGATTTTCAGCGTGCCATATTTTGCTGCCTGATCATAGTATTCGTATGAATTGGGTATCATACGATAGTACAATCCTAGTGCAGTCCAATGGTACCCTAATTTCTTTAATCCATTAATATCGGGCGGAGAAATCGCGTTTTTCCCCAAAATATCCATTTCTTGCATTTTTTTCAAAATATTGCACATTATTTCGACCACTTCCGGTTAAAGGATTCTTGTCGAAATTGCTTTATCAGTTGGTATTGGACTATAACTTCATGTTCCGTAAGTTTTGGCTGTAAAACGACACCACAGCTCACAAAATGGGAAGAAAATTCGAAAAAAATCGAAAAATAAAGGGCGATAACTCTGAATGAAACTTATATTACTGGAATCGGATTGACGTCAGGTATCCAAAAATGTAGGTCAAATTTGCAAATTTTGAAAAATAACAAAAATTGTCTCGTAGGCGACGTGTTTTGAATTTTTGAACGATAGAAGTCATCAACGAAGTTTCGAAATTGCGAAATGTGAGATTTCTATTGTCTTGGAAAAGTCTCAGGCTTTCCAAAAATGTGATTCGTTTGAATATAGGTAGAGAATTGACGAAACCACGGCCGATTTTTTATTTTTTACCAACGTTCAAAATTCGACCACTTCCGGTCTGCACAGGAGTTCAAAAATTGCTTTATTGAGTAGCCACCACATGGTTTCCCGCTAGAAAGATGAACCGCAGATCGGTATCTCTTTTCGATCATAGAGAAATAGGCTCCGGCGGTAAATAATAATAATAATAAAAAAATAATAATTTTAGTTATCTTAATAGGATTTCAGACGAAAGTCTGAAAGCCTAATGATAATTTTAGTAATCACAATAGGCTTTCAGACGAAAGTCTGAAAGCCTAATAATTTTAGTAATCACAATAAGAATAATAATTTTAACTCGCAGTGTGAAACCCTAATAATTTTAACAAAAACAATAGTGTTTCACACAAGCTATGCAGTGTGAAACCGTAATAAAGATTATTTTTGTAAAAATTTAAATTTTCAAAATTTGGCGCCTAATATCTCCCAAAATTCGTCGAAAATCAAAAATCAAAAGTAACATAGCTATGTCCCCTGTTTCTGGCTATCTTAAAATGCATCATAATATGCTAAAATACAACGATTATTGTTAATATTACGGCAATATTTCAAAAAACGACATTTTCGGTGATTTCGGACGTTTCGCATTGTCGCAGAATGTCGGAAATAGCTTTAATCTCTAAGTCACGCCCACTTTCCCCAGTAAAACTGAAGACATTGTATCGATCCGACAAGAAGTTGCTGAGATATAAGCAAATTGGAAAAAAAATAATAAGAAGAAGAAGAAGAAGAATAAGAATAATTTTAACAAAAACAATAGTGTTTCACACAAGCTACGCAGTGTGAAACCCTAACTATTCCAACAAAGAAATAACATGATCAAGTTATTATTAATTATTTGCTGTTATTTTTTCAACAACTGTGTGTTTTTTCTTGGGTTCTGGGTTTATAACCGTTCTCCATGTTCAAACTGATCACTTATTTTTTTAAATACATATTAAAAGCTGTATATCTATTTTCATTATAAGCTATATCGCCACTTTGTCACTTGTAAGTAAACAGCTATACACGAAGTTGCTAGGAGAGGAGTGTATGCGAAAGGATATTTTTCCTCATGGGACATTATTGTTGGATTTGGATCTGTGGGTTACCATGTCAGGGTTTGATTTCCCACAGGGGTAGTAGGCATAATATTTACACACAATATGTTGTTCAAAATGTACATAATATGCAATTGGGGCTGATAAGAAACAGAAAAAATATGTAAACAAAGAAGAAATATAACTATAACACTAAACTAACAACTTACATTTACAGTATATTGTAAACAGAGGCTTTTATATCTGTTATGACCCTCAAATCACAAGATGGTCAAAGTTGATGAGTAAATACCAATTATTTGAGGACTAAAAGTTCTAAGTGGTGAAATTAATTGATCAAATGGTGACAATAAAATTAGAAATTATGCAAATATACATTTACCTGGAAAGTAAAATAAATTCAGTAATGGATTATAACTGTGAAAATAAACCAAAACTATGTATAGTAGTGATATATGATTTAATCACGTTTCTAATAATTACAACAGCAGCTGCTCTCCACAGCTAACTGAATTATGATCTGAGGGAACTTGGGTCAACCTGGTACCGTGTCAAAGTGTGAAAAATATCAGGCAAAAGGGAATCATCCCAGAACAAATAACCCATATACTCCAATCAATGGTTTCATATCTTTCAGAATATTTTTCAATTGATCCTAGTTCCGGACAATTATATCTGAAAAATGAAAAGAAAGTTGATCGTGAGAAAACTGGTTCTAAATTCAAAATTGAGGTTTCTGCAGAGGATGACGACAACCCACCAAGAACGGCGACAGCCGAAATAACTATATATGTTGAAGATATAAACGATAATCACCCAGTCTGCGATCAATCTTTATTCGAATTCAACGTAACCCAGGTAAATTGATCATGGCATACATATCTAAAAATATAATAACATGCACAACCGTAAAGTTGTGCATCTTTCTTTCACGGTAAATGATGGAAAGATAAAGGTATGCCGACACAAAATGATTTCAACACTTGTTTAATAACATTTAAAAGTACTTTAGCGGGGGGGGGGGGGGCGAAAGCCCCAGGGGAAACACAAGAGGTTGGACAAGTTACCCTATTACGGCCAGCTAGGAAACACAAGAGGTTGGACAAGTTACCCTATTACGGCCAGCTAGGAATCGAAACCACGACACTTGACACAATGACAGACTTTACACTTCAGTATATCAACAGTTTTAATATCAGAGTTCAGTATAACTTTAATGTATGATGTATAGTATGTAATGCACGATTGTAGTGCAATTCAGATTGACTATCAATAATATATATTAATCCTTATAAGACATATAGAAATTATATTATATATTAAGGAAGCCGGATGGTTAATTTGAATTTTTATTGATGACTTTACGGAATTTGGTTTTCAGTCCAATACTACGATATTTGGCACGGTGGTTGCTACAGATCAGGATGAAGGAGATAATGCTAAACTGGATTACCATAACAAAAGCCCACAGGGTGCTTTATTTACTGTCGATATAACAACTGGTAGTCTGCGTCTATCTAAACCATTTGTTACAACAAGCAGAATAATCCAGGAATATCAGGTAAGGATCAAAAGGGAGAAATCTTAAACTATTTGATTATTAAATATTCCAACTAAAACACGAATGTTAGTCTCTATAAGATTTATACAAAAGTGATTGTACATCCTACGTTAACAGAAGTGGTGTCACATGTTCTAGAAAGGTTAAGATAGCCTGTTCGTCGTACAGTTCATGTACAACTTCCAGATATACTTAGTAAATTAATCGATTGTATTTTTAAGAAGCCGAATCAGATATTTCGGTATTTCAGTATTTGGTTGTATCAATAACACTATTATATATTTTTTGGCATTGTCTCGAATAATACTATTGTATATAATTTAGTAATAGGCTGAAACAATAATTGTATATATTTTAGTAATAGGATGTATGAATAACATTATTATTTATATTTTCAGTTCGATGTAGAAGTTAAAGATACCCTATTCGCAACAAATTGCACAGTAAAAGTAACGGTATTCCCCGACAACATCAACACTCCGAACTTCACTAAAGGTTCTTTAATATAATAATATAAAACTAGACCTGCATGCAGGAATGACGGGTTTCACTGGTTCCACGTTATTTTCGGTGCCACGTTGCCCTTGAACATATATCACCTCCGATACCAGTGAAACCATTAAACAGGTTTCCTCATAAGCTTTGCAAACATCAAATAAAATGGACGAAGAATCAAGCAAATCCAGCAATATCAATTCATTTTATATATATGTTACTTGTAAGTGATCCTGGCAAAATTTCATTACTTCCGGTGATAATGAAAATGTTCAATTAGTTTTATGAAATCAGAAATGACATAAGGCATCATATGGCGAAGATTGTATGTAAATCGAATAAGAATTGCCACTTTTATAGACCAAAAACCTTGAAAAGTGACTTGTAGAAAATCGTCTATTTCTCGGCAACCGCACATGATAAAAACTATTTTTTTGGTATCTATATGATCGTATGGGTTCAGTCTATTTGTTGATTGGAATCAAATATCATATTTTTAAATATATTACAAATCAGACTCATTTGAAAAAAATATCTGTTTTGGAGGCTAAAAATACAGTTTTTGCCAAAATGACATTACTTCCGGTAATACTGAAAATGTTAAATTAGTTTTATAAAATCATAAATGATACAAGATATCATATGGTGAAAATTTTATTAAAATCGAATAATAACTGACACTTTTATAGACCAAAAACCTCGAAAAGTGACTTAAGGAAAATCGTCCATTTCTCTGCAACCGTAATAGTTGGAAACCATTTTGTGGTATCTGTATGATCGTATGGGTTCATTCTATTTGATCAATAGAATAAAATATCATAATTTGAAACAAATAACAAGTACGACTCATTTGAATAAAATATTGTTTTTGTGGGCTAAAATTTAAGTTTTGAGCAAATGACGTCATTTCCGGTGGCAGCGTAAGAGGTAAAATGGTTTGACATAGTCCACTATGGCATAAGGCATGCAATGGCGAAAGAAAATTGAAAATCGAATAATTATTGATTCTTTTACAGCCAAAATTACGTGAAAAGTGACTCATGCAAAATTGCCTATTTCTCGGGAACTGCGCATATTACAAATTAATTTTCACATACATTCTCTTCGTATGGATTATTACTACGAGTTTATGAATGTTACGAAGATATATTTTTTAATATGATGACGCTGGATGGGTTGTAAATAGCTTATTTTGACACCTTTTTCCACCCTTTAATCCAAATTGCCTGAAAACGAAATCGAAATTAAAAAAACTGAGGCCGCTGTTTTGTGCGCCTTTACATGGCACATCTTTTCAGTCATATAAGAGTTGAAAAAAATAATATTTGCTTTCAAAAAGTTGTACCAAACTGTCAAAATTGTAGTTTTTGCTAAATTAAAGTCACTTCCGGTGCCGTCAGGAAACTTCATCGGTAACAAAAAAAATGTCACTTGGGGCCACGAAGCATATGCACTTTGTTTTATACAAATCGGGTAATAAATAATTTATCTATAACCGATCAACTGAATTAGCCAATAGCGACCACGGAAAATTATCGGGACAAAAAATGTTAACATTTTTGCCCAAATCAGACAACCTTTTAACCGTGGGTAAAAGGCCATCAAAAAATATTCATTAATAAAAAAGTTTTTTGTCAAAATTTAAATTTCCAAACTTTGGCGCCTAATATTTCCGAAGATTCGTCGAAATTCAAAATTCTAAATAACCGTGGCCATGTGCTTTGTCTCTGCCTATGCCAAAATCTATCAAACGTTACAATCCAACAATTGTTGTTAATATTAAGGCATTATTTAAAAAAACGACAACTTCGGTGATTTCGGACATTTCGCATTGTCGCAGAACGTTTGAAATAGCTTTAATCTCTAAGTCACACCCACTTTCGCAGTAAAACCGAAAAAAATGGATCAATCCGACAAGTAGTTTCTGAGATATGATCAAAATGGAAAAAAAATAATAACTAGACCTGCATGCAGGAATGACGGGTTTCACTGGTGCCACTTTAACTTTAAACTTATGTCACTTTCGCACCCATGTTGCCCTTGAACCAATGGCACCGATAAACAGATTTCCACATAAACATTGCACACATCAAATAAAAGGGAAACAGAATCAACAAAAATCCAGCAATATCAATTCATTTTATACATTTGTAACATGTAATTGATCCTGATAAAATTGCAGTTCTTCCGGTGATAATGAAAATGTTCAATTAGTTTCATGAAATCAGAAATCGCATAAGATATCATATAGTGAACATTTTATGTAAATCGAATAATAATTGCTACTTTTATTGACCAAAAAACTTGAAAAGTGACTTGTAGAAAATCGGCTATTTCTCTGCAACCGTACAAGTTAGAAACCATTTTGTGGTATCTGTATGATCGTATGGGTTTAATCTATTTGTTGAGTGCAATCAAATATCATAATTTTATAAACATTACAAATCAAACTCATTTGAATAAAATATCTGTTTTGAATGCTTAAAATACAGTTTTTGCCAAAATGACGTCACTTCCGGTGATAATGAAAACGTTGAATTAGTTTTATAACATCGTCTATGACATTAGGCTTCAAAGGGTGAAAATTTTATGAAAATCGAATAATAATTGACACTTTTATGGGCCAAAAACCTTCAAAAGTGACTTTTAGAAAACCGCCTATATCTCGGCAACCGAACAAGTTAGAACCAATTTTATGATATCTATTTGACCGTATGAGTTTTGTTAGTATGTGAATTTAAACCAAAAGTTAATATTATTATTACATATCGATTTTAAAAGTTAAAAATGCAGTTTTTGACCAAATGGCGTCACTTTCGGTGTCAATTTTGAATTATAATTAACTTGTTTTGACGCATACTTGCTTTTTGAATCAAATGATGTCACTTTTGCGAATATCCATTAAATTGACTATTTTACAGGCAAAATTACGAAAACAGTGACTTGTGCAAAACTACCTTTTTCTCGGCAACTGCTTATATTACAAACTCATTTTCACCTACATTCTCTTCGTATGGATTATAGCTACAGGTTTATAAAAGTTACGTAAAAATATTCTAAAATCTGAAAAGCCTGAATGGGTTGTAAATAGGACAATTTTACGCCTTTTTTCACCTCTTAATCCAATTTGCTAGAAAATAGAATAGAAATTAAAAAAACTGCTTCCGACATTTTTTGCGCCTTTAAAGGGCACACTCTTTTAATTATATAAGTTTTAAAAAAAAAATAATATTTTCTTTTGAAAAATGGTACCTAACTGTAGTTTTTGGTAAATTTACGCCACTTCCGTTGCCGACAGATAACATTATTGGTAACAAAAAAAAATGACATTTGAGACAACGGAGCATATGAACTTTGTTTTATACAAATCGAACAATAAATAATTAATCTAGGGCTGAAAAACTGAATTAGCCAATGGCGGTCAAGAAAAATTACTGAGACAAAAAAATTTAACATTTTTGTGCACGTTTTTACGCTGCTTTACAAGGCTCTGTACTAAACAATAACCGTTTAATACAAGTTTTAGTGCACCGGCTCTACCAATTTTTAAAAGGCGGGATGACATATTTTCGATCTGCATATAAAAGGAAAATCCCAGATGTCACATGACATAGTTTGAAACATGTGGGTTGAACTGCAAACAAATTGCCTATTGATCGTTCCTGAAAGTTGCTATAAAGCGGCCCACCGGCGCTCAATATAATTGTCAATAAATTTTGAATACTTGATATTGACAATTATACTGTGCGAGTGTATGCAGTGCCGGAGTGGGCCCAGGTGGGCCTAAGCTCATTAAAAAAAAGTGGGCCTAAGCCTAAAAAGAACAAAGGAAAAAAAAGATAAAGAAAAAAGAAAAAAAGAAAGAAAGGAGAGGACAGGCCACAGTACAGGAAAAAGAAAATATGACGCTGTGGTCTGAAATGCTTGGAAAATAAGTTTGCGGTTGACAATTTTCAAAATTTTCAACAGACCCTCCACGCAAGCTCGTGCGGCATTGGCGCGCTCATGACGCCCCTTCGGCACGTACTTGTGTATGCGATATTGAAGCTCGAAATAATTGTTGTCAATATGATTTAAGAAATTAAAAGTCTGTAGATTTTTTTTATCGACGAACCGTCTTTTTTTTTTGCAACAATTGACCGTGTGTGGGCGTCATCAATAATATTGACGCAATATTTCGTTTTCACGAAGCTCTCGGGGTAGTAGATATGGTTCCACTACTGATTTCTTCCGCCTTGCTCCAGTAGTGGACCGTCCTAAGGCCTTCCTTTGAAAAAGTTTTGTAGTCAGTTGACCACAAAAGGTTACTGGCCTATAACCCCCTTTATTTATAATAACGCTTACTCCAGACTGTAATGTACATACCTTAAGATTATGTCACTCGAAAATACAGAAAAAAAAAACTGTTCGGCAAGATAATGACTCCTTCACAATGATGATAGTTCCACTAGCTGAAAACTTAGCCGACGCCCCGAGCCATGTCAGCAGTCGCAGGAATGCTAACTAGTTCATCCCTGCATTCCTCGTATATAGCATGACACACCCCAGATAGAAAAAGGCAAATGACTCAAGTGACTATTCCCTGTAGCTACGAGAATCTAATTGTCAGTTGAAGTGAGTAGCTGCTCAAGTGGGTGGCGATTTCGTGGACTCTTGGTTATGCTAGTTGTAACATGTTAGAAAGCATCTGCATGTTCGTCACAAAGTCTACTCACTAGACGCTTTAGTTCTTCGAATAGGTTGTGGCGCACCCACCCCGCCCCGGTTACCTCGCGTTTTAGCAGGGACAGTATGGCCCAGTGCATTTTCTCCGCTTCTAAAGTTCCACAACCTTAATCGTGTTTGTATTTGTGCTTTCTTGTAGTCATGTGTGCTAAACAATCACCCTTGTATATCGTGCAGGCTTTGTGCAATGATTGCACGCCAGACACAGAGGTTGTAAGTAAGATATACGTCTATCTTTAGGCCGCAATGGCAGTAAGTCGGGAGTACTTGTATAGACTACATGTATTTCATGCTACTCGTACAAAGACCTGCTGTCACCGGAAAACCCCTATTAGCCATGCCTCTTCTTGATGCGGGCGTACAACGGAGTACGGACCTCGTATACGTACTGCATGCGTTCGTGTTTTTCGCAAGACCCGTAGAATTTGCAGTCTTCAGTGCCGAACACATGGGCTTAGTAAAAATAAAAGTATCCCGTAGACTGCCCGTAGTAGCACGTATACGGTGGGTTTTGAACATGTTATGGTATATCCCCGTCTTATTTGCCCAACTAGTGCAGTAAAGTAGGACGTGGAAAGACATTTCATTTCATACCAGTTTTCTTTTTTTTTTAAATCCGGTAAAGCTAACCCAACTACTACCTTTTTATAATATCGCCATTCTAATAATAATAAAAAAGCGGTGCCCTAGTTTGTACATGAATAATGATACAATAAGGGTAATACATGTATATAGGTTGTGACACCGTGTGTGTATTTCATTTTTCCTGTATTAAATAGTTCTTATTGAATGCAATGAGAACACGGCGAAATATAGAATACATAAATGACCCCTTTTCTTCCGCATGGTAATTACTTGTACATTTAAAGCGAATATTGATAAACGATTATTGGGTTAAAGAAGATTTTCCATGTGTAATACTAATACTATAATATATACTATAGTGGTTATTTAAAGATGCATTATGGGAGATGTTTATAAGGAGTCAGCTATTCTTGCTATAACAGTTCAAAAATAGATGAACATAGTTATAACCACTGTTATTTTTGACTAGAAATATCTTCACCGATGGCCGATCGTTTGAGTGACAGGCGTTATCTCCACCTAGTTAATCTCGATTATCAAGTAATGTTTTCAACTACTGTGGTACCGTTAGCCTATTTGGTTTGAGACGGGACTGCTATTCAACTCGTATTACATTTATTTTCTACAACAATTTAATAGACTTTTAATATAATATAGATAAGAAGAGAAATTCGGCAACAGGAGTTTACAGTTTGAAAGGAATGGGCCAAATCAATGAGGCAGTATTGTAAATAATTATACTATAGCCGACTTCTTCCGTTGCCTGCGTGTATTCTTGTACTTTAGGTACGCCTACTTAACTCCCAAAGCAGGCGAACAGAAAAACAGTGATCCGATGGGGCTGCAATTCCGCTGGGTGATGTTAGCTGCGATGTTTATCAATTTCCATAATTTTTCTGTAAACGCAAGTGACAAAAGAGCGTATAATACCGACAGCGTGTTGACCTAATTACCTCGCTCAACAGCGGTCTCGCTTCGTACACTCTATCATTTAGCCTCGATCTATGAGTATGACATCAATGTAACGGTTCATCTCCTCTCACGACGCCATTTAAAATTAAATCAATCAATGAAATCCTGTTTAAATCCAAGCCATCCGTGGGTCTACAGAGTTGATTTTATGCTTAAGATCTAATTTATAATTTCTATGACATCTGAAGCCTAAATAAAGACTTGCAATAATCAAATTTAGCTCTTGCATAATGTATGTTTAGGTTCTCTGAATGGTGCTCTGTTTAACGTATGGAAGCCAATTACCTTCAGGTGGGTGACAACGAGAACTGGCCTAATTAGGTACCTTGATTAAAATACAGATCTCTTTATTCGTTTCGTTTTTTTTATACTTTCGATCTGATCAATTGTAATGGAAGTTCGTGCCCAAAGCACCCATGTTGTTATGAAAATCATTTTTTATTGCTACAAAATAGTTGATATGTACGTTGGCTGATTTAGGACACACAAAGAAATATTTTTATCTCGAGCGCTCGAGATACTAAGTCGATACTATGAAATTTGATGTAAGGGTAATCCAAGCTGATAACCACCGCTTAAATACAAAAGCCCAAACATATCTCGAGCCCTCGAGTTACTAAGTCGAGCGCTCGAGATAGTTAAGTCGAGATAGTTAAGTCGAGCGCTCGAGATAATTAAGTCGTGCGCTCGAGATAATACAACCGAACACGTCTCTACCGATGTTTTAAGCTATATGATTTGTGCATTATATTCAATGATAAACTTGCAGAATAAAGATTCATTTGTTTATTTTTACAGCCCATCCAAATCTGCAGTGACGGAGCGGATACCCCCACCCCTATACACACACCCACACACTCCATCCCATGCTCATCTTCTCCACTAAATATTTCCCGTTATATTTACCCCCTTCCAAGTGGGGAGTATATCGCATGTTATTATACTAATTAATAATTTGTATATATCGATGTTACAGAGTTTTGCTATGAGAGACTGACATTTCCTCTTATCTAGAACAGGGCGGAGGGCTTGACAAGGACAGTTGGAATTCGATATAAGAGTAGGCCGTGGCGCCGATGTCTGGGCACAATTTCCCTCATAGCACACTGTGTGACGTATTTCCGTCTTCAATAGCCCAGTTTAGGAGCAGAACAGTAGGACATTAAACCCCATTTCATTTCATTTCATTTCTCATGTAGAAGCTCGGGTCGGATCCAGGCTTATTTATTTCACAAGTAGGAACTATGATGGCCGTAAAACTCGATAAAGAAAATACATTTAGACGTTAAAATTCCTTTATTCAGTCCACCATAGGATTTATAAGTAAACCTTGTTCATAGCGGTATTGAAACGCGTCACCGTCCCTTCATTAACTTGAAACTGCAGCCATGCCGTTGTCAATAGCCGATGTCTTGTTTACCGTTTAGCCTTTCTCACAAAGACACGACGAATTGAGACCTTAAACTAGCAGCTTATACAGTTCGCCATCAACACTCAATATCCTGGAATGTCCGTTAACCGTGTGACATAACTGCTGAGTATCTACGGGAAAACCTTAACGTTAATACCGTTGACAACGGTTTCAAATAGTTTGAGACCGCTGTTTACTCCGCCATCTTTCTTTTTGCACGCTTCCCTTTGCTTACATCATCCGTTATAATAAAGAGAGTTGCCTCCCTCTAATCGCTAATTGCAATATAACAAATTAACATACATTACGAAAACAGTTCGGCTGCGGGCACATACCCGGTCCCTAAATTAGGAAATCAATTTACAAACTAATATCCAGTCTTAATAACTGCAGCCGTTTAAACACATTAAAAATTGTCCACGTTAAACCGTAATACCATTAAAGTCATTTAAATATACTATTAAACATTAAATCACTTAAAAGTCACTTTAACACGTTAATCACCATCTTCCTTCTCAAGCAGTAGAATCAATTTAGCAATAGGTCGGCGTAGTTGAGTGGTTGACGTTTTAACTGTAGCAGCTCTAACTAGCCCTTTATTATTAGTTTCTGTTGAAACGATTCGTCCCATTATCCATTCGTTTCTAGGGAGACTATCATCATACACAAGAACAATATCATCAATCTGGACATTACGTTGAGGATGACACCATTTATTGCGTTCCTGTAAACATATCATATACTCCTTCTTCCATCGGGTCCAAAACAGATTGGCGAGATACTGGACTCTGCGCCACCTGCGACGTAGATATAGATCTTCACGTTGAAAACATCCAGGCGGTGATAAAACAACTTGAGTCTTAGCAGTTAAGATGTGATTGGGCGTTAAGGGACCTAAATCGTCTTTATCAGAAGAAAAGAATGTAAGAGGTCTGGAGTTTAAGATGTATTCGACCTCGCACATTAAAGTTCTAAACGATTCGTCATCTAGACATCTTCCATGTTCCTTGAGTAGAAAACTGAAGACCTTTCTTATCGAGCGAATTTGGCGCTCCCAAATTCCTCCCATGTGGCTTGCGGTTGGGGGGTTGAATATCCAATCAACGTTGAAATGCAGTAATTTATTTCTAACTTTATCCTTGTCCATTTCATCTAAGGCCTGACGAAGCTCCTTTTCGGCACCAATGAAGTTGGATCCATTATCACTTCGTATCTGTCTAACGGGTCCTCTTCGGGATATGAAACGTTGAAGAGCTTGTATGAATGAATCCGTTTCCAAAGAGTTTGAAACTTCGATGTGAATACTTCTGCTAGCTAGACAAGTGAAAATAGCTCCGTAACGTTTGAGTTCACATCGTCCATCCTTAATATAGAACGGTCCGAAATAATCTAATCCCACGTAGGTAAACGGTGGTGAGGGGTTGACTCTTTCGGCTGGCAAATCCGCCATTTTCTGTATGTTTGGTTTAGCTCGGTTACGTCGACACGGAACACATTTAGTTATCACCTGACGTACTGCGGTGTTGGCTCCTATTATCCAATACTTTTCTCGTAGAGATGCTAGAACATGACCTCTTCCTGCATGAGCAAGTCGTTGATGAGCATGGCGAATGATGAGTTCTGTTAAGTGACCCTTTCTGGGAACGATTACAGGGTGCTTTAAGGGTTCCGAGACGTCGGCTCTGTCTAACCGTCCACCAACGCGGAGAACACCATTATCGATAACTGGATCGAGCTTCCATAAATTTGACAAGTTCTTCGTTAACAACTTTTTGCACTTAAACTGTTGGCGACGATTATTCTGATTGAAGTCTGCTGATCTAAGAACTTTAAGTTCTTCAACATACTGATGTTCGTGACTGTACTTAAAAATACTATTTTCTGCTTTCTCCATTTCTAATACAGTTATGGGTAAGCTTAAGTTTCTGGATGAGGCTTTCCTCCGTTCAGTCATAAAGGCTTCTTCTGATCTATTTAAATGCTTCTAATCTTTTCTGTCCTTACTCAAACGCAGTGGAATTGATTTTAACCGTAAAAATATAACAACAGCACGTTTTAATCTGTGCCAATCTGAATAGTGTTCAATAATCATCTTGACAGGATTATCAGAACAAGTTAAGTTTGTAACACAATTAGAAACTTCATCCTTTACTTCAGGATCTGATGAGGGAATTAGTCCAGGTAACACTGGTTGTTTGATCCATTCCTCTTCTGGCTTCCATAAGAATTCGGGACCTTTAAGCCATCTATTTGACTGTAGGAATGTTAAGCTTGTTAAACCACGCGAGGCGTCATCAGCTGGGTTATTTTTAGTGTCGATATACAACCACTGAGATGGTTCTGAGCAGTTACGAATCGTTCGCAACAAAGATTTTGAATCGTCGTTGGTCATTATGAATGTATCTTAAGACAGTAGTTGAGTCTGTGTGATAAAAGACAGAATCAGGTTTATCAGTCAACTCATTTAACAACAGTTGGCCAATACGTGTTGATACTGTAGCGGCCGTAAGTTCGAGTCTCGGTATTGTAACTGTCTTTATGGGTGCGAGTCTACTTTTACCTAGTAAAAATGAACAGTGTATTCGGTCGTTAATATCCTTGAGTCGAAGATAAGCAACAGCTCCATACGCTGTAGAACTTGCATCCGAAAATACATGAACTTGCTTTGATAGTATAGGTCCAAATTCAACCGGTTTAAAACATCGTTGAATCTCTATCTTCTCTAGAGCTAGAAGATTATCCTTCCAGTTTAACCATTGTCGTTGATACTCCACTGGTATAGCGTCATCCCAATCAAGATTAAGGCGGCATAAACCCTGTAATATTCGTTTGGCTGTTAACGTTACCGGGGAAACAAATCCGAGAGGGTCATAGATTGACGATACCATGGATAAGATACCTCTGCGAGTTAAAGGTCTGTCCTTTAAGGTGATTGTGAAACCAAAAGTGTCCGATGAAACAACCCATTTTACGCCAAGTGCTCGTTCTACTGATAGGTCTAAATTTAAATCCAACTCCCGAACTCCCTTAGCCCTTTCGTCCTCTGGAAAAGATTCAAGAACCTCTTTATCAGAACAGATGAACTTGGTAAACCGAAATCCGCCTTTAAGGCATGCACCTTGTAACCTTCGTATTAAGTCCTTAGCGATTTCTGGAGTCTTGACACCTTGAGGCAATCGTCTACATAAAAGTTATTACGAATAACATCTGCAACAGTTTTACCAAACTCTTCTTCCGATTCATCTGCAGTCTTCTTTAATGCGAAGTTTGCGCAGCTGGGGGATGGGGCAGCTCCGAACAGATGTACACACATACGGAACTCCTCTAAGTCGTTATCAATGTCGCCGTCCTTCCACCATAGAAGTCGTAGAAAGTCTCGATGGTGAGGTGGGACCATTACCTGATGGAACATTGATTCGATGTCTCACGAAATCGAGTTAATACACCAATCAATGAGTTGGTCAGGTTTGGGCCCTGTAGTAGCTGATTATTCAAAGAGATACCTTGGTACTGCGCGCTACAATCGAACACGACTCGTATCTTGTCTAATTTACGATGGTGGTAGACCCCATGATGAGGAAGATACCATGAATGTCCTGGTTCTGGCGAGGCATTTTCAGGAACTTTCTCGATAAAACCCTTAGCGATATTATCTTGAATAAAACGTTTATAATGTTCATAATACTGAGAATCGCTTGACATCTTTTTCTTCTGCCATTCACAGCGTTTAACAGCTTGAAGTCTGTTATCTGGGAAGAGAATATGCTCGTTACGAAACGGAAGTGGGATCTGATAGTGGCCGTTTACGTTACTTATACCCTCATTGACAATTTCTATAAACTTCCTGTCGTCTTGAGACAAACCATATTCTTCCGAGTTTTGGATTGTCGTTAAAATCTCTTTCGAACATTTCAAGAACTGTTTTCGGTGAGAATATTTCCTTGAACCTTTCTACTTCTCTAACAGTTATGCGATTTACTGAGGCTTCGTTTGTTGACAAAGATTCTTCTACGGCAACTGGCCCACACACGGTCCAACCATGAGGCAAGCGCATAGCAAATGGTCCATTTCCTTCACTAGGTTTTACTTCTAACGGTCCTAGAGCTACGGGACAATTACTACCGATGAGAAGCCCAATGTCGCATCCTTGAATAGGTTGAGAGATTTTCTTTGCTATATCTTGAAGGTGTTCCCATTTAGTAACGATTTCTGGTGTAGGAACTTGTGAGAGTGTGACGGGTATTTCACCTACTGTGTACGTTTTTGGTAATTCTATTCCATTATTGCCATCGATGTCAAGCACGAAAAGGTTATTTATTATTTCTGAGTCTAACATGTCTTGACCATGCATAGTACCTAGTTGTACTTTCGTTGAAACTCCTTTGGCATTTAATTTCGTCTGGGTGTCTTTTAGTAGAAAACAACCGCTACTTCCATTATCATAAAAGGCAAGCGTGATAACCATTTTATCTTTCCACTGTAAACGTACTGGAATGATGGGTTGTAAAATAATAGAATTTACTGATCTGGTTACATTGCACACTGTTTTAGGAATAACATCTGATATCATGTTAGCTGTATTTTCACTAGCCTTAGACGATTCAAGATGATTATCAACCATTTGAAGACTGAATCCATCAATATGTAAAGTTGTTGGATGTTTCTTTTGACATTTACTGCATGTAGCCTTTTGTAAACATCCCTTCGCCATGTGATATGTTCCGAAGCAACTAAAGCAAAGTTTGTTGTTTACCAAGAAAGTCTTCTTGTCTTCCATTGTTTTCTTCGCAAAGGTTGGGCAATTATCTAAACCATGAGCGCCCTTACAAAGTTTACAGCTAAGTCCTACCTCTGATAACTGATTTTTGTACCCGGTCCCGTTTGAGCACCCGGAATTCGGTGATACTGAACTTGTATTTGTAGCAAAGCTTTTCTGTTTGGGTATAAAGGGTTTCCTACCATGTCCGTGGAAATCTTTATGCTGATAATGTGGTTTAGTAGCTTGACTGTTCGTTGAACTCGATTTCACCAAAGCGTCTTTACCGTATATGGGATCGTTTGCAGCTTCTGCAGCATCCTTAATAAAGTCTACCAGGTCAGTGAATAATGCAGTTTTCATTTCAACCTTTCGCATTCGGACAACACGTTCTCTCCATCTTGCTTGAAGACTGTATGGGGGTTTCTGTACAATGCACTGCATATTTGGTGGGTGATTCAAGACTAACATATACGATAAACTACTCATGGCGTTTCTACACTTGATGAGAAACAGCGAAAACTTCTTTAATGCTGACGGATCTTCTTTAACTAAGGACCAATTAAGAACTTTGTCTGTGTACGATATTGAAAGCTTGTGTGGGTCGCCATATTCTTGATCCAAAAGTTGTAACGCTTCTTCAAATCCTTCTTCGGGATCTAGATGTAAACATCCGTCGATTAAATGTCTCGGCTCTCCTTCTAAGTGCGGTTCAAGATAATAGAGACAGTCGGCACTGTTGGAGGCCTTTAGACCGAATCCTTGCGTTGAAGGCTTTAATGAATGGCGTGTATTCTATCGGATCGCCTTTAAACTTATTTACTTCCGGTTGAGGTAATGTCATTGCAGCCATTAATTGTCTATGCATCAAAACCACATCGTGTTGAATATTAGAGCTTGTAGCATTCTGACTTTCGTTTGACCTTGTCTGTAACTGTGTTGAATCCAAACATTCTGTGTTTGTCGGATGAAATTCATTGGCTGTTGGGTTAAGGCGTTGACCTTGCGGTGCGGTATTCTTTATGCAGTTAGGCGGGGTTTGCTCTCGCGGTTGACGATAAATAAGCGGTGTACTTGAGATGGGTTGATTTAAATTACTTGCACTTGTTTGTTTATCATTTACATGTATCAATGGCGGTATGACTGTATGTGGAAGATCACTTGGTTTTACCATACTAGGATGATCACTGTTACTTGAGGATTCGTTGACTTCTGAAAGAACAATATATTCGTTTGACAATCTATTTGCATTATCTTCATCAACGATTTCACAGAAAGCCTTCTCTCTAGCTTGAGCTTTAGCGATTTTCACTTCAAGTTCTAATTTCTGAATTTGTTGAGTTTTAGACAACATCGCCTGTTCTGCAACTTTGGCCTTTTCCCTTGCTCGGATCATAGAACTTGAATATTTTGACGAACTAGACGAGTTCGAACCTTTGTGACTTTTCTTTGTGTGCCTCGATTTATTTGTACTGGTGTGTAAAGTACTATCATCATCGCTATCTCGTTTTGTTACCGTATCTTCATTATTGTTCTTATGAAGTTCTATTATCAAATCTTTACATGAATCCATGTTGATAAACTGTCAACAATTGACTGTATGCAAACTATCAAAACACTATATGACGTGTCATGCACTTTAATCTATGGAAAGTCACTTAATAATCATTAAACGAAACAGTTTACAACGTTCATTCAGTCTATATACTATGACTATGAGCGGCTATTCTATTTCAACCATTTGACAATACGTATGGCGAGAAGTCAATAATTATTACTATTTGAATCTAATATGAAAATACATTTAGACGTTAAAATTCCTTTATTCTGTCCACCATAGGATTTATAAGTAAACCTTGTTCATAGCGGTATTGAAACGCGTCACCGTCCCTTCATTAACTTGAAACTGCAGCCATGCCGTTGTCAATAGTCGATGTCTTGTTTACCGTATAGCCTTTCTCACAAAGACACGACGAATTGAGACCTTAAACTAGCAGCTTATACAGTTCGCCATCTACACTCAATATCCTGAAATGTCCGTTAACCGTGTGACATAACTACTGAGTATCTACGGGAAAACCTTAACGTTAATACCGTTGACAACGGTTTCAAATAGTTTGAGACCGCTGTTTACTTCGCCATCTTTCTTTTTGCACGCTTCCCGCTTGCTTACATCATCAGTTATAATAAAGAGAGTTGCCTCCCTCTAATCGCTAATTGCAATATAACAAATTAACATACATTACGAAAACAGTTCGGCTGCGGGCACAGGAACTGATAAATGTCTAATTGACCCGGGCTTTTACAATACCCCCCCCCCCCGCCCCGCGTATATAACATGGGGTATATAACATGTTATTATGCGAATCAATAATGATATATATCGAGGTTACACAGTTTGACTATGAGAGATTGGCATATCCTCTTATTTAGAAGCTCGGGTCTGATTCAACGTTATTGATTTAATGTAGAAACCGATCATTGCCTTATTACCGTGGCGAGATCGTGTCATCCCCCCCCCCCCTATCTCCATCCCATGATCATCATCACCACCAAATATTTCCCGTTATATTTACACCCTACCAAGAGGGGAGTACCAATGTTATTATACGAATCAATAATACCACCCCACCGTTCCCCACACCTTGTGGGTATTCTTATTAAATTCAGAGTCCTTGCTGTGGGAGGAAACCTACGGACGCGGGGTAAAACCACACGATTGAGAAGGAATCTGTATCATCAAGTCGGATACGCTCACAACAGGGACCTAACCCAGAACTACAATCCAGGGGTAGCTGGCCAGTTATAGCTTGAAGCGCGACCTCACCTCAACCATCTCAGATTACACACACCTTAACTTGGAAGGGAATATCCCCGCCCGAACTCCATCCCATATACATCAGCACCACTACATATCTGCTTTCTCAATCGTGTGCTTTTACTCCGTGTCCTTATGTTTCCTCCCAAAGCAAGGACCCTGAATTTAATAAGATAAAGATTTCCCGGGTTGTGGAAGTAGAGACGTTGAATCCCCAGATAGAACAATGTATAAGGACCAGTGTAGAATGTAGAAGCCCGGGTAAACTAGACATTGATCAGTTCCTACATATAAAAAAAATAACCCTGGATCCGACCTGAGCTTCTACATAAGAAATGAAATGAAAGGGGGTTTAACGTCCTACTGTTCTGCTCCTAAACTGGGCTATTGAAGACGGGCATACACCACACACTGTGATATTTGCCCGGGCAGCGGCGCTACAGCCTACTCTTATATCGAATTCCAAATGCCAAGGGATCTTTTACGTGTACGCGGGACCTTGGTTTTTTGTCCGATCCGAACGACACGACTACTGTCCCTGTCAAGCCCTCCGCCCTGTTCTAGATAAGAGGAAATGTCAGTCTCTTATAACAAAACTCTGTAACATCGATATATAATTAGTATGATAACATGCGATATACTCCCCACTTGGAAGGGGGTAAATATAACGGGAAATATTTGGTGGAGATGATGCGCATGGGGTGGAGTGTGTGTGTGTGTGTGTGTGGGGGGGGGGGGGTGAGGTGGGGGTATCCGCTCCGTAACTGCAGCTTTGGATGAGCTTTGGATGGGCTGTAAAAATAAACAAATGAATCTTTATTCTGCAAATTTATCATTGGATATAATGCACAAATCATATAGCTCTCTGTAGAAACGTGTTCGGTTGTATTATCTCGAGCGCTCGACTTCGTATCTCGAGCGCTCGACTTAACTATCTCGAGCGCCCGACTTAATATCTTTAGCGCTCGACTTAGTATCTCGAGCGCTCGAGATAAAAATATTTTTTTGCGTGTCCTAAATCAGCCACCGTAGATATGTTTGGGCCTTTGTATTTAAGTGGTGGTTATCAGCATGGATTACCCTTACATCAAATTTCATAGATAACTATTTAACTTCCTGATACAGGATGCTATTTGATACAGGATACTATTATGTAGTATGTTATATGTATTGATTTTTTTTCATTCGCTCTACTGCACATACTGACAAAAATTGGTGTGCAGAAATATATACATTATTATGACAATCTTCCATCTATACAACTACTAGTAGTTACCTAAGTTAGTCTTGGTCTATTCGTGTTCATTTATATAACATGCTCTTTCTGACCCATTTCCTTAGGAAATTGGAGTTCCTCAAGGAAGCACATAAAAATGAATACCATCCCAGCGTGCCTTAAACCTGGTACAAATGACTTTCAGATGTGCTATGGTTCTACAGACATGCGGATAATGGAACGTAAGTTGCAGCTTTGTTTGAATTCACTTCAACAATGGGCAACCGAAATAGATTTCGTTTTTCGAAATCCAAGACTGTCTGCATGCATTTCTGTCAAAAACGAGATTTGCATCCAGATCCAGAACGTTATTTGGATGGTAATCGCCTTCCAGTTTTGGATGAAACCAAATTTCTGGGGCTGATAAGAAATTATCATTTATCCCCCATATTAAAAACCTAAAAAAGAAATGTCTGAAAGCCCTCAACATATTGAGAGTCTTATCAAATACTGACTGGGGAGCAGACCGCAAGGTCTTGCTCCGATTTTATCGAGCATTAATTCGATCAAAGCTCGATTATGGGTGTATTGTGTATGGGTCTGCCCGCGAGTCTTATCTCAATGAGCTTGACACCATACACAACCGTGGACTTGGATTCTGTTTAGGAGCATTTCGTATACCTCCAGTGGACAGTTTATACGTCGGGGCGCATGAGCCCTCACTGCACAAAAGACTTGATAAACTGGTCCCGCAGTATACTACAATAATTGCATATCTTCCAAATCATATTTCATTTAACACCATATTTAGACCATGCCATGGGCATTTATATTTGCTCAAGACTAAAGCCATTCCACCATTTAGTATTCGCATACAACCCCTTTTGTCTGAGGCTGGTATCGGCCTTGACAGTATTGCGACTACCCCTTTCTCCCCCAAAGATCGATTGATTTTGATCTTACTCAACATAAATAGAGAGATAATCTTCAATAAACCATTTCATATATGGCCGTTGGCAACGGTCTTGGGATCTTGCAAACACAAATAAACTTCATCACATCAAGCTCCTCTTGGGAGACTGGCCAAGCTCCTATCGTACGAGTAGGAGAGATGAAAAGTGGCGTGGTTTCAATTCGAAGCTTTATCGTGACAAAGTATAGGATAGCCTCTCCATCCTCGTGGATTTCTATCCTGGTCTCCCACTGCTAAAAACCCCTACATGTAAGCAAATTATTGAAATAAAAATGTTCACTATGTTAGTCACGAAATAACCTAATTTGTGTAGAGTGGACGTTATATTACATTTCGTCCCTTCTTCTTTTCTATATGTACTAGTAATATATATCCTATAATAGTTTTCTGTTAAATGGTTTATTTCCCTTCATTTGCTATGGCTATTATGCGGTGTGGTTAGACTAGAGCGACAGAACCCTGGTTTGTCAATTTACGAACAAAGGTAAAGCGATAAAAAAAGATATTTCGGACCAAATCTTCTCTTGACTGTACATGCCCATTGGTAATAGAATTGTACATGACTGGTCAGATTGTATTTATCATTCTATATTTTGGTGAAAATACCGTAAATGTAGTCAATGATTTCATTATGGGCTGACAATAAGAACGGTCGTTCTTTGCACGTCAATGCATTTAAACTTCCTGGTTTATTACATTTTACACTTATAGGCAATATATATTTCATCATTATGTATTTTTGACTACCAAAAACGCAATTCGGTCTCTTATAGTCAATAGTAGTTAGTTGCTGATTTGTAGCGATGTAAGGATAGTTTGCTTTGGCTATTTAATTTATAGAGATAGCGATAGAATGTATTTCATTTTCAGGGCGGATCCAGGAATTTTTGCAGGAGGGGGTTTGCCACCATCGTCTCTAAATTACATAGGCAAACATACAAATTGAGCTTTTAAAACAGAGAAATCATTTTTATACTGATGTAGGATCACTGTGTGATGTTATTCCATTGATGCAAGGCATTATTTTTTTATGTGGCTGAGCAGGGGGGGGGGGGGACCTCTGGATCCGCCCCTGGTTTTAATTATTTTAGTATGAATATGTAATAATGTTATTCAGTAACCACACGGTGTTTATTGGCTGTATTGAGAATACACCTATGTCACATCCGTTGCACCTATTTGTTATAAATTAACATGTGATGCGTGGTAACCTCGCTTTTATCAAAGAAGTCAGCAAAAGCGGATGCTAAATTTTGCCGAAGAGTTAGCTTTTTACGTTGAAGAGTTAAAGAAAAAGAATCTGGTAAGCAACATATTTTACAGCTGTGGGAAAATAGAAATATGATTATTTACATGGTTTGTTAACACATTATTATATCACACAACATTTGATAGTTAATGAAAGATTTGATCTGGGTAAACAATAACATTGTCGATTTCATTGAATTTATTCTATGTTGATCTGTTTAGGACAACCGTATTTTACATTGAAATATACCCGAGTTTGTATTCCATTTCCCTGGAGATACTGCTTTTCACTGCAGAACTATCGGCATTGAAATAGTATCGATCTCACTCAGTACAGCATAAATTCAAAGTCTTTGGGTTATACCACCTTCATTCTGGTGAAAACTATTAGAAATATATATATAAAAAAAAACGCTAGCGAAACTAATACCACGACATCTTATAGTGGTTATTAAATTATTGTAGTATGGTATTGGTCATACATCTGTTTAAAAACTTAATCATTCCTTTTTTTAATAACTCTTACAATTATATAACTTATATATTTAATATTATGTATAAAATATTAGACTTGCCCCTTGTTAATGTCACGGTGGTAATGGTTTGTACTTACTATTCATCAATATATCATAGTGTGCTGACAAACCGGGGTTTTATTTTATACGGACATTCCTATGACCGTTAGAACCCAAGTAACCAGGTAAATGATATGATACAGGTACCCCCCCCCACACACACACACATACACATTGTTGCATGCAAATAACGTCTGTCGCTATGCCACATACAAAGTTGAGTTTTAAACTCTCACTGTGTCATTTATTCCATTGGGAATTCTCAGATAAAAATATCAGTCCAAAAATGGTTCATTTCCTTTCACTTATACCCGTATCTTAATAAGCACGTCGCCATTTTGTTGTGGGTGAGCATAATTGGCAGGCCTATTTTAAATTCGAATGAATCCAAACCTGGGTGCTTTCCAGCGTTGGTGTTTTGATATTTCATCTCTCTCTCTCTCTCTCTCTCTCCTCCTCTCTCTCAAGTAGAGATCACCCTGAAAATGATATAAACACTGGACAAGTTCCAGGGAAGTCTTGAATGTCGTTGGCTGCTATATGTACGAAACAAGGGGCCGCCTGTCAAACGTTGTGTGTCCTCATACTGCTAAAGACCCTTGCACGTTATGTTTTAGTCCTGAAATCACCTAATTTGTGTTGAATGGACGTTATTTCTCCCCAACCTCTCCCTAACTCAGAATTCATTTTACAAATTAATCTCAAATACATCATATAACGCCATGTATCCACGATTTTATTTCTTTACAGTGTGGATGAGTTTTACACCAGATTGGGTTTCGTGTATTATTATTATTATTACATCCAGAAATCTGAGACCGGGAAGACATAAACCACTATCCTTATGCTTCTCCAGCGTGACCTTTGGTATCATTTACACAATCTTAAAAAAAGAAACCTTTAGTTTAGACATTCAAAATAATCCATTAAAGCAGTATACAAGTTCATTATAAACAGCCTTAATATAACGTTACAATTAATGTATAGCTTTGGTTTCGAAATTCGACGATGATTTCATCTACTACTGTTTTTAAAAAATTATCATGTATCTATTTATATGGACATCAATAGACGTGGATAACCAGCTGGAACATGTGGAGAATGGCAAATACAAACCAATTTGAATCAGCTCAGTTCAAATTCTGCGACAACATTTAACTTGCTAGAGATGATTATTACAAACCAACATGAATTAACTCTATCTAGATTATAAAACCAAACAAATAAAATAATCTATTTTATAAGAATTTAAATTATGCCATTGTGACATATACCCAAAAGCTATTGTGGGTTTGGATGGAGTATGCTATGTAAATGGTGTCTGTAGAATGTTGTAATGATGAGATAATTAGAATGTTTTACGAGTACATGATGAGATAATTAGAATGTTTTTATGAGTAAATAAAATAAAACCAAGTACGAACAATCCAAACCATTAGGCAAAAATCGAAGTCCTAAAGAACGTAATAGGCAAAATAGTTAGGCAAAGTAGTGTAATCAGCAAATGGACTGTTCATCGTGTACGAAATACACAACAAACAGTGGTAACAGGTGTCCGGAAGAGTAAGCTTACCCTGCCTGGCGCGCCACACCCGCCATCGCTGCATCCAAACTACTAGGCAAAATGTAGGTAAAATAACGTGATTGGCCAATGGACTATAGGTATGCAAAATGCACGTGATGAACATTGTTAACGGTGTAGTAGACATTATCAGAGAGATGGTAAATAGGATACGCGTCAATTAAATATATCAAGAATAATAGCTGAGAGCGACATGTTATATTTACCAATCAAGTCAATATGACGGCCATAAAACTTTTTAAAGGATTTTATAAGTTTAGTGCGTAAGTATCCTTGTAGTTGAAGCTTAGTTGACAAATGTCTCGATCTACTTAAAAAATCAGAATAGAAAGAACAAGCTCTCGCGTAACGAATAAGCTGAGACACAAACACTCCATAAGCTGGTGATACAGGAATGTTACTACTAATAAATGGAAAGTTAACAATCGGAAAGTCAAAGTCATCACGTTTATCATACAATTTAACACTGAGTCTATGGCAATTGTCAAAATCGAGACGCAGATCCAAGTAGGAAGCGTAATTGTCACTGTCAGTAGTATTATTAATTTCAAGCTCATCAGGATATATGAATTCTACATAATCACTAAATTTAGGATTATTCAGTGATAGAACATCATCGATATACCGATAAGTAAAATTAAAATGTCTGACTAGTCGTTTATTTGTTTTAACTAGTGCCTGTATGTACTCGGCTTCATAGGAATACAGAAATAAATCAGCAAGCAAAGGTGCACAGTTGGTGCCCATGGGGATACCAACCACTTGCTGATATATTTCCCCTCCAAATTCAATAAAGATGTTATCAATTAAAAAATCCAACATCTGAATTATCTTGATGGCGGTGAATTTATTTTTTGAATCACTATGGTACTTAACGAACTATGAAGAATTGTAATTAACAACTAAATATTGATATCTAGCAGTTCCCGATTTAGATGAAAAGACACTGTGAATAGTATCTTTCAACCGAGCTTTTAATTTACTATGAGGAATTTTAGTGTACAAAGTGGAAAAGTCAAAAGTTTGAATAGATGGGATCGAAGCAAGGGATCTAGATTGTAAACCATCAAGTAATTCTTTGGAATTTTTTAATATCCACATTTGATTAATACCACTACGAGAGTATATTTTGTCACAGTATTTTTGAATATCCTCTTTAACTGCAGTTAGTATAGATGTCAATACTTTTGAAAGTGGTTTTGTGGAACATCGGGATGACCCTGCTATAAAACGTTGTTTGTAGGGATTTTTATGTAGTTTAGGTATCCAATATAACAGGGGCAAATCTGTATAGGTATCTCCGCATGGAGTACCAAATGAAGTGAGTACAGATTTGTGATTGGATATAATTTCATCCTTACTAAGAGTAGATCGTTTATACGTAGCACTGTCGGTTGATTTCCCGAAATTAAGTTCTTTGAAGAGACAGTCATAGTAATATCGTTTACATATAAACACAAAGTTATTGGACGCTTTGTCAGCCGGAACAATGACATACTTGTCATGCAAGGCTTTGAGATTTTCAACGATGCTAACATCATTGAAAATAGACTTATGCCTTGTGTCAACTGACAAACGTTGCATATAAGTTCTTCGTTTTAGTAAACGACTAATAGACTTAGTCCAATCAGAGAGAGTATCAGAGATAACATCTTCCCTCTTAGCCCATGATCTAGCATAGTCCTCTACGGCATCCATAATAAGTTTGAAATTTTGATCCCATGAAAACGGTTGCGGTTCCCGGTATTTGGGCCCTTTATATAACAGGGGCAAATCTGTATAGGTATCTCCGCATGGAGTACCAAATGAAGTGAGTACAGATTTGTGATTGGATATAATTTCATCCTTACTAAGAGTAGATCGTTTATACGTAGCACTGTCGGTTGATTTCCCGAAATTAAGTTCTTTGAAGAGACAGTCATAGTAATATCGTTTACATATAAACACAAAGTTATTGGACGCTTTGTCAGCCGGAACAATGACATACTTGTCATGCAAGGCTTTGAGATTTTCAACGATGCTAACATCATTGAAAATAGACTTAGGCCTTGTGTCAACTGACAAACGTTGCATATAAGTTCTTCGTTTTAGTAAACGACTAATAGACTTAGTCCAATCAGAGAGAGTATCAGAGATAACATCTTCCCTCTTAGCCCATGATCTAACATAGTCCTCTACGGCATCCATAATAAGTTTGAAATTTTAATCCCATGAAAACGGTTGCGGTTCCCGGTATTTGGGCCCTTTGGACAAAATTTCACGCAGCTTACTATTCTGGACTATATTCAAATCACCAGTGACCACATGCCTAGCTGGTTGATAAAGGAAGGACGATGTAGAGCAAGAACAGGGTGGAGGGTTGTCATATAAGTGTTTCGCATTGATGTCAGATAATGCGTTTCTGTAATTAAATATTTTAGATGCAATGGGTTTTGTATATGTATAGGAAATCCTGGGAACAGTAACAGTTTTGAAGTAGGGGGGGGATGTGTGCTGTGACTTGTTTATGATGCAATATTTGGCTTAACCCGATAGCGTCAATGCCTTTATTAGCAAATTTCAGTTTTAGGAATGCACTGTTGGTGGTGTTAGACGCATCGGGTTCGGTCGCAACGTCCAAACGACGGTGGGCAATGTCAAGCACAATGGATACAACCCTGTATTCAGTGGATGCAGGATCAGTACAATTAGAATCCAAACATTCAGTTTTAAGTAATTTCAAAATAGTGAGTGGAATAGAATATAATTTAGTACGTATATGATGTGGCCCTAATGGTTCTTGGATAATTTCCAACAGGGCATCCAGTGAAATAGTGCTGAGTTTAGGTGGTGTGTAGCGACGATGTCCATGACTGCGTTTTCGACGACGAAACTTTGGAAATATGTAAGTGCGAATGATATTGAGGTATCTGATTCATGTAGCTTTTCTAGTTCCGTGGTACAATATAGGTATGTAAGATAAGTGGGTATTTATCGACAGGCACCCCAAAAAGTTGCAGCATAATTACTAATATTATTAAGAATGTGATTATTGACATTTATATAATTTGTTTATCTTTAAGCTACTGAATCAACAACGCCGATTCCAGATACAGGTAGTTTGTTTATTTTGTTATTAGGGTTTCACACTGCGAAGCTCGTGTGAAACACTATTGTTTTTGTTAAAATTATTATTCTTATTAGGCTTTCAGACTTTCGTCTGAAAGCCTATTGTGATTACTAAAATTATTAGGCTTTTGTCTGAAAGCCTATTGAGATTACTAAAATTATTATTATTAGGCTTTCAGACTTTCGTCTGAAAGACTATTGTTTTTACTAAAATTATTATTAGGCTTTCAGACTTTCGTCTGAAAGACTATTGTTTTTACTAAAATTATTATTTTTATTATTATTAGGCTTTCAGACTAGACTATTGTTTTTACTAAAATTATTAAGCTTTCATATGTATTACATATGAAAGCTTATTGTTTCTGTTAAAGTTATTATTAAGCTTTCATATGTATTACATATGAAAGCTTATTGTTTCTGTTAAAGTTATTATTAAGCTTTCATATTACATATGAAAGCTTATTGTTTCTGTTAAGATTATTATTATTATTTTTTTTTTTTGTGTGTTTTCTGCAAATCGGATTTCTCAGAATCTATCCGTAGGATCTTTCTGAAATTTTGACCTACCCCCCCAAAAATGGGGTGCGAACCTTGATTAAATATATTTTCAAAACGTTTTACGAATCCGAAATCACCGAAATTTACGAACGACGAAATGGACAAAGCATAGTCGTAACTTTGTTATTTTTTGACCGATTTTACTAATTCTTTTTTCTTTGAATACCTTGAAAAAAATCATTTTCATCTGCAGTTTCACATTTTCGAATTTCGAAAATTCGTCGCTGTGATTTCGAACCGGAAGTTTAGACCAATTTGACAACTTCTTTAATAGTTGTACGATTGTCATGAAATTTAGAATATATGTAGACCTTACCGATGTGACTTCAAAAATATAATTAGAAATTTTCTAAATTATCTCCCCTTGACGAAATTAAAGATCAAAATTTTCAAAAAAATCATCGAAATATAGGTCAGAATGACCTGATTTTTTTTTTGGATACTAGACAAGTAATTACTGATTTGTACACAAAATATAAAGTTTGTTGATCGAACCGGAAGTGCCACCATCTTGAAACGTGAAAAATCCCTAAGGCTTTTTTGCTATTTTACTTACAGACACGGGAGTTATGTTTTCTGAATCCTTGAAAGATGGTCTAAAAATTGTTCAGAGAAGAATTTTGATTTAGGTCAATTGATGGTTGCCATTTTGAAGTGAATATGAAAAGTAGTAGCAATTTGAAGGGCCGAAACTTTGAAACACAATAACTCTCCTTCTAATTGAGCTAGAATGTTCAATCTTGGTGTAGACGTTCACTATGTCAATGTCATGATTGAGTTCAAAGATGAGCATTTTCTGCCTAGGGTAAGCAGAAATAAGCATGCTGATTTGTTGATTCTTTAGGGCAAGATAACTTCGGTTATAATGAAGGGAGGGCGGTGAAACTCTTGTTAATCGAGAGTGTAATAGCTGGCCTGTTGTGTGAAATCGTTGTTTCTTTTTTTTAAATATCAGGGATAGCTGAAAAAAAGAGATCGAAAATCCAAAAAGTCGTATGTTTACGATTTGGAGCATCTTTAAAGGTTCTTTTCTCTTAAAGTCAACATAATACTTTTTGGGAACTTCTTCTACAAAGAGTCTTATCGGTAGTCTTTTATATGAAAACTTCGATCAACAGTCCAAAATATCTGGAGTAGAAGAATAAAAGGATCGAACATTGAAAACGGCACCCTTTCATTGTTAAGCGAAACATATAGTGTGTGTGACTACAATCTGCACATTTAGTCATTGTATAGAGCTTATTCAACAGTATCGAATTCCAACTGCTTAGGGATATTTTACGTGCACTCCAATGTGTACACGCGACCTTGGTTTTTCGTCCCACCCGAACGACTAGACAGCTGTCCTTGTCAGGCCCTCCGTTCTGCCTCACTGACAAGGGGGGACCACGCCGGAAAATCGAGATGATCTTCCTCGTTGCAGAACTTTCAATTCAGGCCAAACGTTTATTGCATACGATTAAGCTGGTCAGTTGGAGCTTATTTTCAAAAGTTTTGTAATAATCGGTTGGTAATTAAAATACCGTGCGAATTAAACTGTTAAAACAGAAAATTTCGCCCGGTTAAAATGTTTCTTGCTATAAGTCAGCAATTTCCAGATTTTAGGGAGGCTGAATGGTTAGCATACGCGCGCTGTATCGTAACGTCTGTCATTGAGTCAACCGGCGTCGTTTCGATTTCCAAGTTGCACGTGACATGGAGTATGGTGTCCAACCTCGTGGGTTTTCTCCTTGTCCTTCGGTTTCCTACCACGGCTAAAGACCCGTACGCGCAAGGGAAGTTTATAAATACAATTAAAAAACATATGTTGGTCCCGAAATGACCTAGTTTGTGTCGAATGGACGCTGAGCCGCATTTCTCTCTTTCTCTTTTATTTTTAAAGTTTTGTAATAATCGGTTGGTAATCAAAGGTACTGTAAACAAAAAGTCGTATGTTTACGATTTGGAGCATCTTTAAAGGTTCTTTTCTCTTAAAGTCAACATAATACTTTTTGGGAACTTCTTCTACAAAGAGTCTTATCGGTAGTCTTTTATATGAAAACTTCGATCAACAGTCCAAAATATCTGGAGTAGAAGAATAAAAGGATCGAACATTGAAAACGGCACCCTTTCATTGTTAAGCGAAACATGCAGTGTGTGTGACTACAATCTGCACATTTAGTCATTGTATAGAGCTTATTCAACAGTATCGAATTCCAACTGCTTAGGGATATTTTACGTGCACTCCAATGTGTACACGCGACCTTGGGTTTTCGTCCCACCCGAACGACTAGACAGCTGTCCTTGTCAGGCCCTCCGTTCTGCCTCACTGACAAGGGGGGACCACGCCGGAAAATCGAGATGATCTTCCTCGTTGCAGAACTTTCAATTCAGGCCAAACGTTTATTGCATACGATTAAGCTGGTCAGTTGGAGCTTATTTTCAAAAGTTTTGTAATAATCGGTTGGTAATTAAAATACCGTGCGAATTAAACTGTTAAAACATAAAATTTCGCCCGGTTATAATGTTTCTCACTTTAAAGTCAGCAATTTGCCGATTTTAGAGGGCAAATGTTTATTGCGAACAATTAAGCTGGTCAGGGGGAGCTTATTTTTAAGGGAGGCTGAATGGCTGAATGGTTAGCATGTGCACGCTGTATCGTAACGTCTGTCATTGAGTCAACGGGCGTCGTTTCGATTTCGAGATTGCACGTGACATGGAGTATGGTGTCCAACCTCGTGGGTTTTCTCCGTGCCATTCAGTTTCCTCCCAACAGCTAAAGACCAGTACGCGCAAGGGAAGTTTTTAAATAAAATTAAAAAACATATGTTAGTCCCGAAATGACCTAGTTTGTGTCGAATGGACGTTAAGCCGCATTTCTCTCTTTTTTTTTATTTTTAAAGTTTTGTAATAATCGGTTGGTAATCAAAGGTACTGTAAACAAAAAGTCGTATGTTTACGATTTGGAGCATCTTTAAAGGTTCTTTTCTCTTAAAGAAAAATTCACCCGGTTGTAATGTTTCTCACTTTAAAGTCAGCAATTTGCCGATTTCAAGGGGAAAACGTTTATTGCGAACGATTTAGCTGGTCAGGGGGAGCTTATTTTTAAAAGTTTTGTAATATTCGGTTGATAACTAAAGGTACCGTGCAAATTAAACTAATAAAATAGAAGATTTCGCCCGGTTGAAATGTTTCTATCTGTAGGTCAGCAATTTGCAGATTTTAGGGAGGTTGCGTGACTGAATGGTTAGCACGTGCGCTCTGTATCATAACGTCTGTCATTGAGTCAACTGGCGTTGTTTCGATTTCTTGGTTGTACGTGACAAGGAGTATGGTCGCCTGTCCAACCTCGTAGGCCGTAACGCCGCTGCCCGGGTAAAATTTCCCTCATTGCACACTTTATGGCGTATGTCCGTCTTCATTAGCCCATTTTAGGAGCAAAACAGTAGGACGTTAAACAACCATTCAATTTGATTTCATTTTCTCTATGTTGCTTATTTATTATAGTGGATAAATGTTTTCTGGTTCTATTAATTATTTCATTTCTGCATAGAAATCTTGCTTTGAACAGTTTTTTTTTTATTGCAAAGTGCCATTCTTGTATATTGCAGTCTATGACCCTTTGTTTAAAGCATGCTTAAGAAGTTGTCACGATTTCCTACTTATAACCAAACATATTGGAAACCATAATTATATAACATATCTCTAATTTTGGAAGCCCGATTACAGCTATACAAGTTTGGGTTATTTCCCTTTAGTTTAAAGATTATTTTTTTGCCGAGGGTGCAATGTTTCTCACTACATTTAAATTTGTAACTTTGTGAGTTTTGACCGATTTTGATAATTATGTCTTTATAATTTTCCAAATTTACATATTTAACGTAAATATTCAAACAATTGGAATCAACATGATTCAAAAGTTTTTAGTTTAGTTCAAAGTTTTCTCATTTAATTTTTCGATGTTTTCTTACCATTTTCATTTCATTTTTCTGAAAGTTTTGAAGTGGGAAGTCATCCCGATTACAGCAACACAAGTATCAGTTATTTCCCTTTAGTTTTCAGATTATGCAATGTTTCATACTATATTTAGACTTGTAACTTCGCGAGTTTTTGACCAATTTTGATAGTTTGTTATTCTTATCCTTTTATTTGAGATACTTGATATAATCTATGACACGTGACGATGAATATGAAAGCTTTCATATCTGCATGGGACAGTAGCAGATCTAGTTATTATTATTTTTTTTTGTGTGTGTTTTCTGCAAATCGGATTTCTCAGAATCTATCCATAGGATCTTTCTGAAATTTTGACCTACCCCCCCCCCCCAAAAAAAAAATGGGGTGCGAACCTTGATTAAATGTATTTTCAAAACGTTTGACGAATCCGAAATCACCGAATTTTACGAACGAATGCATTTGACCTACAATGCTGTAACTTTGTGACTATTTGATCTATTTTACTAATTCTTTTTTCTTTGAGTATCCTAAGACATTTACTTCAAATCTGCAATTTCGGATTTTCGAATTTCGAAAATTCGTCGCTGTGATTTCGAACCGGAAGTTTACACCAACTCGACAACTTCTTTAGTAGTAGTACCATTTTCATGAAATTTAATATGTAAGTAGACCTTAATGATGCGACTTGAAAAATGACTCTAGAAATTTTCTAACTTATCTCCCCTTGGTGAAATTAAGGATCAAAGTTTTCAAAAAAATCGTCGAAATATAGGTCAGAATGACCTAGTTTTTTTTTTCGATACTAGACAAGGAATTACTGATTCGTAAACAAAATATGGAGTTTGTCGATCGAACCGGAAGTGCCACCATCTTTAAACGTGAAAAATCAATAAGGCTTTTTTGCTATTTTACTTACAGACTTGGGAGTTATATTTTCTGAATCCTTGATGGAAGGCCTAAAAAATGTCGCGAATAGAATTCTGATTTAGGTCAACCGGGAGTCACCATTTTGAATTGAAAATGAAAAATAGAAGCAATTTGAAGGGCCGAGACTTTGGAGCACAATAACTCTCATTCTAATTAAGCTAGAATGTTCAAACGTTTTGTAGACGTTCACTAGGTCAATGTTATGATTGAGTTCAAAGATGAGCATTTTTTGCTTAGGGTGAGCAGAGATAAGCATGCTGATTTGTTGATTCTTTAGGGCACGATAACTTCGGTTATAATGAATGGGAGGGCGGTGAAACTTTTGTCAATAGAGAGTCTAATAGCTAGCCTGTTGTGTGAAATCATTGTATCATTTTTTTTTAAATATCAGGGATAGCCGAAAAAAAGAGATTGAAAATCCAAAAAGTCGTATTTTTACAATTTGGAGCATGTTTAGAGGTCTTTCTCGTAAAGTCAACATACTATTTTTTGGGAACTTCTTCTACAAAGAGTCTTATTGGTAGTCTTTTATATGAAACCATCGATCAACAGTCCAACATATCAGGAGTAGAAGAACAAAAGGATCGAACATTGAAAACGGCACCCTTTCATTGTTAAGCGAAACATGCAGTGTGGGTGACTACAATCTACGCATTTATTCATCGTATAGTGTTTATTCAACAGTATCGAATTCCAACTGCTTAGGGATATTTTACGTGCACTCCAATGTGTACATGGGACCTTGGTTTTTCGTCCCATCCGAAGGACTAGACAGCTGTGCTTGTCAGGCCCTCCGTTCTGCCTCACTGACAAGGGGAACCACGCCGGGAAATAGAGATGAACTTTTTCCGTGGCGAACTTTCAATTCAGGCAAAACGTTTATTGCATACGATTAAGCTGGTCAGTTGGAGCTTATTTTCAAAAGTTTTGTAATAATCGGTTGGTAATTAAAGTACCGTGCAAATTAAACTGTTAAAATAGAAAATTTGGCCCGGTTGAAATGTTTCTCGCTGTAGGTCAGCAATTTGCCGATTTTAGGGAGGTTGCGTGGCTGAATGGTTAGCACGTGCGCTCTGTATCATAACGTCTGTCATTGAGTCAAGTGGCCTTGTTTCGATTTCTTGGTTGTACGTGACAAGGAGTATGGTCGCCTTACCAACCTCATAGGCCGTAACGCCGCTGCCCGGGTAAAATTTCCCTCATTGCACACTTTATGGCGTATGCCCGTCTTCATTAGCCCATTGTAGGAGCAGAACAGTAGGACGTTAAACCCCATTCAATTTCATTTCATTTTCTCTATGTTGCTTATTTATTATAGTGGATAAATATTTTTCTGGTTCTAGCAATTGTTTAATTTCTGCAGTTTTTTTATTGCAGAGTACCATTCTTGTATATTGCAGTCTATGACCCTTTGTTTAAAACATGCTTAAAAAGTCGTCACGATTTCCTACTTATAACCAAACATATTGGAAACCATAATTATATAACATATCTTGGAAGCCCGATTAGAGCTATACAAGTTTCAGGTATTTCCCTTTAGTTTAAAGATTATTTTTTTACCCGGGTGCAATGTTTCTCACTACATTTAAATTTGTAACTTTGTGAGTTTTTGACCGATTTTGATATTATGTCTTTATAATTTTCCAAATCTACACATTTAACGTACATATTCAAACAGTTGAGTTCAACCTGATTCAAAAAGTTTTAGTTTTGTTCAAAGTTATCTCATTTAATTTTTCGATGTTTTCTTACCATTTTCATTTCATTTTTCTGAAAGTTTTGAAGTGGGAAGTCATCCCGATTACAGCAACACAAGTATCAGTTATTCCCCTTTAGTTTTCAGATTATGCAATGTTTCATACTATATTTAGACTTGTAACTTCGCGAGTTTTTGACCAATTTTGATAGTTTGTTATTCTTATCCTTTCATTTGAGATACTTGATATAATCGATGACACGTGACGATGAATATGAAAGCTTTCATATCTGCATGGGACAGTAGCAGATCTATTGTTTCTGTTAAAGTTATTATTATTATTTTTTTTTGTGTGTGTTTTCTGCAAATCGGATTTCTCAGAATCTATCCATAGGATCTTTCTGAAATTTTGACCTACCCCCCCAAAAATGGGGTGCGAACCTTGATTAAATATATTTTCGAAACGTTTTACGAATCCGAAATCACCGAATTTTACGAACGAAAAAAATGACAATGCATAGTCGTAACTTTGTTATTTTTTGACCGATTTTACTAATTCTTTTTTCTTTGAATACCTTTAAAAAAATCATTTTCATCTGCAGTTTCAGATTTTCGAATTTCGAAAATTCGTCGCTGTGATTTCAAACCGGAGGTTTAGACCAATTTGACAACTTCTTTAATAGTTGTACGATTTTCATGAAATTTAGTATCTAAGTAGATCTTACCGATGTGACTTCAAAAATATAATTAGAAATTTTCTAAATTATCTCCCCTTGACGAAATTAAGGATCAAAATTTTCAAAAAAATCATCGAAATATAGGTCAGAATGACCTGATTTTTTTTTTGGATACTAGATAAGTAATTACTGATTTGTACACAAAATATGGAGTTTGTCGATCGAACCGGAAGTGCCGCCATATTTAAAAGTGAAAAATCAATAAGGCTTTTTTGCTATTTTACTTACAGACTCGGGAGTTATATTTTCTGAATCTTTATAGGAAGGCCTAAAAAATGTCGCGAATAGAATTTTGATTTCGGTCACGTGATGGTCACCATTTTGAATTGAAAATGAAAAATAGAAGCAATTTGAAGGGTCGGGACTTTGGAACACAATTACTCTCCTTCTAGAACTAGAATGTTCAAACTTGGTGTAGACGTTCACTAGGTCAATGTTATGATTGAGTTTAAAGATGAGCATTTTCTGCTTAGGGTAAGCAGAGATAAGCATGCTAATTTGTTGATTCTTTAGGGCACGATAACTTCGGTTATAATGAAGGGAGGGCGGTGAAACTTTTGTCAATAGAGAGTCTAATAGCTAGCCTGTTGTGTGAAATCATTGTATTATTTTTTCTAAATATCAGGGATAGCCGAAAAAAAGAGATTAAAAATCCAAAAAGTCGTATTTTTACAATTTGGAGCATGTTTAGAGGTCTTTCTCGTAAAGTCAACATAATATTTTTTGGGAACTTCTTCTACAAAGAGTCTTATTGGTAGTCTTTTATATGAAACCATCGATCAACAGTCCAACATATCAGAAGTAGAAGAACAAAAGGATCGAACATTGAAAACGGCACCCTTTCATTGTTAAGCGAAACATGCAGTGTAGGTGACTACAATCTACACATTTAGTCATCGTATAGAGCTTATTCAACAGTATCGAATTCCAACTGCTTAGGGATATTTTACGTGCACTCCAATGTGTACACGGGACCTTGGTTTTTCGTCCCATCCGAACGACTAGACAGCTGTGCTTGTCAGGCCCTCCGTTCTGCCTCACTGACAAGGGGGAACCACGCCGGGGGTCAGTTGGAGCTTATTTTCAAAAGTTTTGTAATAATCGGTTGGTAATTAAAATACCGTGCGAATTAAACTGTTAAAACAGAAAATTTCGCCCGGTTAAAATGTTTCTTGCTATAAGTCAGCAATTTCCAGATTTTAGGGAGGCTGAATGGTTAGCATACGCGCGCTGTATCGTAACGTCTGTCATTGAGTCAACCGGCGTCGTTTCGATTTCCAAGTTGCACGTGACATGGAGTATGGTGTCCAACCTCGTGGGTTTTCTCCATGTCCTACGGTTTCCTACCACGGCTAAAGACCCGTACGCGCAAGGGAAGTTTATAAATAAAATTAAAAAACATATGTTAGTCCCGAAATGACCTAGTTTGTGTCGAATGGACGTTGAGCCGCATTTCTCTCTTTCTCTTTTATTTTTAAAGTTTTGTAATAATCGGTTGGTAATCAAAGGTACTGTAAAAGTGATAAAACATAAAATTTCGCGCGGTTGTAATGTTTCTCACTTTAAAGTCAGCAATTTGCCGATTTTAGAGGGCAAATGTTTATTGCGAACAATTAAGCTGGTCAGGGGGGGGCTTATTTTTAAGGGAGGCTGAATGGCTGAATGGTTAGCATGTGCGCGCTGTATCGTAACGTCTGTTATTGAGTCAACGGGCGTCGTTTCGATTTCGAGATTGTACGTGACATGGACATGCATACGATTAAGCTGGTCAGTTGGTGTTTATTTTCAAAAGTTTTGTAATAATCGGTTGGTAATTAAATTACCGTGCGAATTAAACTGTTAAAACAGAAAATTTCGCCCGGTTAAAATGTTTCTTGCTATAAGTCAGCAATTTCCAGATTTTAAGGAGGCTGAATGGTTAGCATACGCGCGCTGTATCGTAACGTCTGTCATTGAGTCAACCGGCGTCGTTTCGATTTCCAAGTTGCACGTGACATGGAGTATGGTGTCCAACCTCTTGGGTTTTCTCCGTGTCCTTCGGTTTCCTCTCAACAGCTAAAGACCAGTACGCGCAAGGGGAGTTTTTAAATAAAATTAAAAAACATATGTTAGTCCCGAAATGACCTAGTTTGTGTCGAATGGACGTTTAGCCGCATTTCTCTCTTTCTTTTTTTTATTTTTAAAGTTTTGTAATAATCGGTTGGTAATCAAAGATACTGTAAAAGTGGTAAAACAGAAAATTTCGCCCGGTTGTAATGTTTCTCACTTTAAAGTCAGTAATTTGCCGATTTTAAGGGGAAAACGTTTATTGCGAACGATTTAGCTGGTCAGGGGGAGCTTATTTTTAAAAGTTTTGTAATATTCGGTTGATAACTAAAGGTACCGTGCAAATTAAACTAATAAAATAGAAGATTTCGCCCGGTTGAAATGTTTCTATCTGTAGGTCAGCAATTTGCCGATTTTAGGGAGGTTGCGTGACTGAATGGTTAGCACGTGCGCTGTGTATCATAACGTCCGTCATTGAGTCAACTGGCGTTGTTTCGATTTCTTGGTTGTACGTGACAAGTAGTATGGTCGCCTGTCCAACCTCGTAGGCCGTAACGCCGCTGCCCGGGTAAAATTTCCCTCATTGCACACTTTATGGCGTATGCCCGTCTTCATTAGCCCATTTTAGGAGTAGGACATTAAACCCCATTCAATTTGATTTCATTTTCTCTATGTTGCTTATTTATTATAGTGGATAAATGTTTTTCTGGTTCTATTAATTATTTCATTTCTGCATAGAAATCTTGCTTTGACCAGTTTTTTTTTATTGCAAAGTGCCATTCTTGTATATTGCAGTCTATGACCCTTTGTTTAAAACATGCTTAAGAAGTTGTCACGATTTCCTACTTATAACCAAACATATTGGAAACCATAATTATATAAAATAAAACCAAGTACGAACAATCCAAACCATTAGGCAAAAATCGAAGTCCTAAAGAACGTAATAGGCAAAATAGTTAGGCAAAGTAGTGTAACATATCTCTAATTTTGGAAGCCCGATTACAGCTATACAAGTTTAGGTTATTTCCCTTTAGTTTAAAGATTATTTTTTTGCCCGGGTGCAATGTTTCTCACTACATTTAAATTTGTAACTTTGTGAGTTTTGACCGATTTTGATAATTATGTCTTTATAATTTTCCAAATTTACATATTTAACGTAAATATTCAAACAATTGGGATCAACCTGATTCAAATTTTTTTTTAGTTTTGTTCAAAGTTATCTCATTTAATTTTTCTATGTTTTCTTACCATTTTCATTTCATTTTTCTGAAAGTTTTGAAGTGGGAAGTCATCCCGATTACAGCAACACAAGTATCAGTTATTTCCCTTTAGTTTTCAGATTATGCAATGTTTCATACTATATTTAGACTTGTAACTTCGCGAGTTTTTGACCAATTTTGATAGTTTGTTATTCTTATCCTTTCATTTGAGATACTTGATATAATCGATGACACGTGACGATGAATATGAAAGCTTTCATATCTGCATGGGACAGTAGCAGATCTAGTTATTATTATTTTTTTTTTTGTGTGTGTTTTCTGCAAATCGGATTTCTCAGAATCTATCCATAGGATCTTTCTGAAAATTTGACCTACCCCCCCCCCCCCAAAAAAAATGGGGTGCGAACCTTGATTAAATGTATTTTCAAAACGTTTTACGAATCCGAAATCACCGAATTTTACGAACGAATGCATTTGACCTACAATGCTGTAACTTTGTGACTATTTGATCTATTTTACTAATTCTTTTTCTTTGAGTATCCTAAGACATTTACTTCAAATCTGCAATTTCGGATTTTCGAATTTCGAAAATTCGTCTATGTGATTTCGAACCGGAAGTTTACACCAACTCGACAACTTCTTTAGTAGTTGTACGATTTTCATGAAATTTAATATGTAAGTAGACCTTAATGATGCGACTTGAAAAATGACTTTAGAAATTTTCTAACTTATCTCCCCTTGGTGAAATTAAGGATCAAAGTTTTCAAAAAAATCGTCGAAATATAGGTCAGAATGACCTAGTTTTTTTTTTCGATACTAGACAAGGAATTACTGATTCGTACACAAAATATGGAGTTTGTCGATCGAACCGGAAGTGCCACCATCTTTAAACGTGAAAAATCAATAAGGCTTTTTTGCTATTTTACTTACAGACTCGGGAGTTATATTTTCTGAATCCTTGTAGGAAGGCCTAAAAAATGTCGCGAATACAATTCTGATTTAGGTCAACCGGGAGTCACCATTTTGAATTGAAAATGAAAAATAGAAGCAATTTGAAGGGCCGGGACTTTGGAGCACAATAACTCTCATTCTAATTAAGCTAGAATGTTCAAACTTGTTGTAGACGTTCACTAGGTCAATGTTATGATTGAGTTCAAAGATGAGCATTTTCTGCTTAGGGTAAGCAGAGATAAGCATGCTGATTTGTTGATTCTTTAGGGCACGCTAACTTCGGTTATAATGAAGGGAGGGCGGTGAAACTTTTGTCAATAGAGAGTCTAATAGCTAGCCTGTTGTGTGAAATCATTGTATCATTTTTTTTAAATATCAGGGATAGCCGAAAAAAAGAGATTGAAAATCTAAAAAGTCGTATTTTTACAATTTGGAGCATGTTTAGAGGTCTTTCTCGTAAAGTCAACATACTATTTTTTGGGAACTTCTTCTACAAAGAGTCTTATTGGTAGTCTTTTATATGAAACCAGCGATCAACAGTCCAACATATCAGGAGTAGAAGAACAAAAGGATCGAACATTGAAAACGGCACCCTTTCATTGTTAAGCGAAACATGCAGTGTGGGTGACTACAATCTACACATTTAGTCATCGTATAGAGTGTATTCAACAGTATCGAATTCCAACTGCTTAGTGATATTTTACGTGCACTCCAATGTGTACAAGGGACCTTGGTTTTTCGTCCCATCCGAAGGACTAGACAGCTGTGCTTGTCAGGCCCTCCGTTCTGCCTCACTGACAAGGGGAACCACGCCGGGAAATCGAGATGAACTTTTTCCGTGCAGAACTTTCAATTCAGGCAAAACGTTTATTGCATACGATTAAGCTGGTCAGTTGGAGCTTATTTTCAAAAGTTTTGTAATAATCGGTTGGTAATTAAAGTACCGTGCACATTAAACTGTTAAAACAGAAAATTTCGCCCGGTTGAAATGTTTCTTGCTATTAGTCAGCAATTTTCCGAATTCAGGGAGACTGGATGGCTGAATGGTTAGCATGTGCTCGCTGTATCGAAACGTTTGTCATTGAGTCAACGGGCGTCGTTTCGATCTCCAGGTTGCACGTGACATGGTGTATGATGTCCAACCTCGTGGGTTTTCTCCGTGTTCTTCGGTTTCCTCCCAACGGCTAAAGACCAGTACGTGCAAGGGGAGTTTTTAAATAAAATTAAAAAAAACATATTATTATGTTAGTCCCGAAATGACCTAGTTTGTGTCGAATGGACGTTAGGCCGCATTTCTCTCTTTCTCTTTTTAAAGTTTTGTAATAATCGGTTGGTAATCAAAGGTACTGTTAAAGTGATAAAACAGAAAATTTGGCCCGGTTGTAATGTTTCTCACTTTAAAGTCAGCAATTTGTCGATTTTAAGGGGCAAATGTTTATTGCGAACGATTAAGCTGGTCAGGGGGAGCTTACTTTTAAAAGTTTTGTAATATTCGGTTGATAACTAAAGGTACCGTGCAAATTAAACTGTTAAAATAGAAAATTTGGCCCGGTTGAAATGTTTCTCGCTGTAGATCAGCAATTTGCCGATTTTAGGGAGGTTGCGTGGCTGAATGGTTAGTACGTGCGCTCTGTATCATAACGTCTGTCATTGAGTCAACTGGCCTTGTTTCGATTTCTTGGTTGTACGTGACAAGGAGTATGGTCGCCTTACCAACCTCGTAGGCCGTAACGCCGCTGCCCGGGTAAAATTTCCCTCATTGCACACTTTATTGCGTATGCCCGTCTTCATTAGCCCATTGTAGGGGCAGAACAGTAGGACGTTAAACCCCATTCAATTTCATTTCATTTTCTCTATGTTGCTTATTTATTATAGTGGATAAATATTTTTCTGGTTCTAGCAATTATTTAATTTCTGCATAGAAATCTCTGGCCAGTTTTTTTTTTATTGCAGAATGCCATTCTTGTATATTGCAGTCTATGACCCTTTGTTTAAAACATGCTTAAGAAGTCGTCACGATTTCCTACTTATAACCAAACATATTGGAAACCATAATTATATAACATATCTTGGAAGCCCGATTACAGCTATACAAGTTTCAGTTATTTCCCTTTAGTTTAAAGATTATTTTTTTGCCCGGGTGCAATGTTTCTCACTACATTTAAATTTGTAACTTTGTGAATTTTTGACCGATTTTGATATTATGTCTTTATAATTTTCCAAATCTACATATTTAACGTACATATTCAAACAATTGAGTTCAACCTGATTCAAAAAGTTTTAGTTTTGTTCAAAGTTATCTCATTTAATTTTTCGATGTTTTCTTACCATTTTCATTTCATTTTTCTGAAAGTTTTGAAATCGGAAGTCATCCCGATTACAGCAACACAAGTATCAGTTATTTCCCTTTAGTTTTCAGATTACTCAATGTTTCATACTATATTTAGACTTGTCACTTCGCGAGTTTTTGATCAATTTTGATAGTTTGTTATTCTTATCCTTTTATTTGAGATACTTGATATAATCGATGACACGTGACGATGAATATGAAAGCTTTCATATCTGCATGGGACAGTAGCAGATCTAGTTATTTTTTTTTTGTGTGTGTGTGTTTTCTGCAAATCGGATTTCTCAGAATCTATCCATAGGATCTTTCTGAAATTTTGACCTACCCCCCCCCCAAAAAAAAATGGGGTGCGAACCTTGATTAAATGTATTTTCAAAACGTTTTACGAATCCGAAATCACCGAATTTTACGAACGAATGCATTTGACCTACAACTTTGTGACTATTTGATCTATTTTACTAATTCTTTTTTCTTTGAGTATCCTAAGACATTTACTTTAAATCTGCAATTTCGGATTTTCGAATTTCGAAAATTCGTCGCTGTGATTTCGAACCGGAAGTTTACACCAACTCGACAACTTCTTTAGTAGTTGTAGGATTTTCATGAAATTTAATATGTAAGTAGACCTTAATGATGCGACTTGAAAAATGACTTTAGAAATTTTATAACTTATCTCCCATTGGTGAAATTAAGGATCAAAGTTTTCAAAAAAATCGTCGAAATATAGGTCAGAATGACCTAGTTTTTTTTTCGATACTAGACAAGGAATTACTGATTCGTACACAAAATATGGAGTTTGTCGATCGAACCGGAAGTGCCACCATCTTTAAACGTGAAAAATCAATAAGGCTTTTTTGCTATTTTACTTACAGGCTCGGGAGTTATATTTTCTGAATCCTTGTAGGAAGGCCTAAAAAATGTCGCGAATAGAATTCTGATTTAGGTCAACCGGGAGTCACCATTTTGAATTGAAAATGAAAAATAGAAGCAATTTGAAGGGCCGAGACTTTGCAGCACAATAACTATCGTTCTAATTAAGCTAGAATGTTCGAACTTGTTGTAGACGTTCACTAGGTCAATGTCATGATTGAGTTCAAAGATGAGCATTTTCTGCTTAGGGTAAGCAGAGATAAGCATGCTGATTTGTTGATTCTTTAGGGCACGATAACTTCGGTTATAATGAAGGGAGGGCGGTGAAACTTTTCTCAAAAGAGAGTCTAATAGCTAGCCTGTTGTGTGAAATCATTGTATCATTTTTTTTTAAATATCAGGGATAGCCGAAAAAAAGAGATTGAAAATCCAAAAAGTCGTATTTTTACAATTTGGAGTTTATTTAGAGGTCTTTCTCGTAAAGTCAACATACTATTTTTTGGGAACTTCTTTTACAAAGAGTCTTATTGGTAGTCTTTTATATGAAACCATCGATCAACAGTCCAACATATCAGGAGTAGAAGAACAAAAGGATCAAACATTGAAAACGGCACCCTTTCATTGTTAAGCGAAACATGCAGTGTGGGTGACTACAATCTACGCATTTAGTCATCGTATAGAGTTTATTCAACAGTATCGAATTCCAACTGCTTAGGGATATTTTACGTGCACTCCAATGTGTACACGGGACCTTGGTTTTTCGTCCCATCCGAACGACTAGACAGCTGTCCTTGTCAGGCCCTCCGTTCTGCTCACTGACAAGGGGAACCACGCCGGAAAATCGAGATGAACTTTCTCGTTGCAGAACTTTCAATTCAGGCCAAACGTTTATTGCATACGATTAAGCTGGTCAGTTGGGGCTTATTTTCAAAAGTTTTGTAATAATCGGTTGGTAATTAAAATACCGTGCGAATTTAACTGTTAAAACAGAAAATTTCGCCCGGTTAAAATGTTTCTTGCTATAAGTCAGCAATTTCCAGATTTTAGGGAGGCTGAATGGTTAGCATACGCGCGCTGTATCGTAACGTCTGTCATTGAGTCAACCGGCGTCGTTTCGATTTCCAAGTTGCACGTGACATGGAATATGGTGTCCAACCTCGTGGGTTTTCTCCGTGTCCTTCGGTTTCCTCCCATGGCTAAAGACCCGTACGCGCAAGGGAAGTTTATAAATAAAATTAAAAAACATATGTTAGTCCCGAAATGACCTAGTTTGTGTCGAATGGACGTTGAGCCGCATTTCTCTCTTTCTCTTTTATTTTTAAAGTTTTATAATAATCGGTTGGTAATCAAAGGTACTGTAAAAGTGATAAAACATAAAATTTCGCCCGGTTGTAATGTTTCTCACTTTAAAGTCAGCAATTTGCCGATTTTAGAGGGCAAATGTTTATTGCAAACAATTAAGCTGGTCAGGGGGAGCTTATTTTTAAGGGAGGCTGAATGGCTGAATGGTTAGCATGTGCGCGCTGTATCGTAACTTCTGTCATTGAGTCAACGGGCGTCGTTTCGATTTCGAGATTGTACGTGACATGGACATGCATACGATTAAGCTGGTCAGTTGGGGCTTATTTTCAAAAGTTTTGTAATAATCGGTTGGTAATTAAAATACCGTGCGAATTAAACTGTTATTGTTTTGCCTGGTGCAATGTTTCATACTATATTTAGACTTGTAACTTCGCGAGTTTTTGACCAATTTTGATAATTTTTTCTTCTTATCCTTTTATTTAGGATACTTGATACAATCGATGACACATGACGTTGAATATGAAAGCTTTCATATCTGCATGGGACAGTAGCAGATCTAGTTAGGCTTTCAGACTTTCGTCTGAAAGCCTATTGTGATTACTAAAATTATTATTATTTATTAGGATTTCAGACTTTCGTCTGAAAGCCTATTGTGATTACTAAAATTATTATTTATTAAGCTTTCATATGTATTACATATGAAAGCTTATTGTTCTGTTAAGATTAATATTATTAAGCTTTCATATTACATATGAAAGCTTATTGTTTCTGTTAAAGTTATTATTATTTTTTTTTTTGTGTGTGTGTTTTCTGCAAATCGGATTTCTCAGAATCTATCCATAGGATCTTTCTGAAATTTTGACCTACCCCCCCCCCCCCCAAAAAAAATGTGGTGCGAACCTTGATTAAATATATTTTCGAAACGTTTTACGAATCCGAAATCACCGAATTTTACGAACGAAAAAAATGACAATGCATAGTCGTAACTTTGTTATTTTTTGACCGATTTTACTAATTCTTTTTTCTTTGAATACCTTTAAAAAAATCATTTTCATCTGCAGTTTCACATTTCGAAAATTCGTCGCTGTGATTTCGAACCGGAAGTTTAGACCAATTTGACAACTTCTTTAATAGTTGTACGATTTTCGTGAAATTTAGTATCTAAGTAGATCTTACCGATGTGACTTTAAAAATATAATTAGAAATTTTCTAAATTATCTCCCCTTGACGAAATTAAGGATCAAAATTTTCAAAAAAATCATCGAAATATAGGTCAGAATGACCTGATTTTTTTTTTTTGATACTAGATAAGTAATTACTGATTTGTACACAAAATGTGGAGTTTGTCGATCGAACCGGAAGTGCCGCCATATTTAAAAGTGAAAAATCAATAAGGCTTTTTTGCTATTTTACTTACAGATTCGGGAGTTATATTTTCTGAATCCTTGTAGGAAGGCCTAAAAAATGTCGCGAATTTCGGTCACGTGATGGTCACCATTTTGAATTGAAAATGAAAAATAGAAGCAATTTGAAGGGTCAGGACTTTGGAACACAATTACTCTCCTTCTAATTAAGCTAGAATGTTCAAACTTGGTGTAGATCTTCACTAGGTCAATGTTATGATTGAGTTTAAAGATCAGCATTTTCTGCTTAGGGTAAGCAGAGATAAGCATGCTAATTTGTTGATTCTTTAGGGCACGATAACTTCGGTTATAATGAAGGGAGGGCGGTGAAACTTTTGTCAATAGAGAGTCTAATAGCTAGCCTGTTGTGTGAAATCATTGTATTATTTTTTCTAAATATCAGGGATAGCCGAAAAAAAGAGATTGAAAATCCAAAAAGTCGTATTTTTACAATTTGGAGCATGTTTAGAGGTCTTTCTCGTAAAGTCAACATAATATGTTTTGGGAACTTCTTCTACAAAGAGTCTTATTGGTAGTCTTTTATATGAAACCATCGATCAACAGTCCAACATATCAGGAGTAGAAGAACAAAAGGATCGAACATTGAAAACGGCACCCTTTCATTGTTAAGCGAAACATGCAGTGTGGGTGACTACAATCTACACATTTAGTCATCGTATAGAGCTTATTCAACAGTATCGAATTCCAACTGCTTAGGGATATTTTACGTGCACTCCAATGTGTACACGGGACCTTGGTTTTTCGTCCCATCCGAAGGACTAGGCAGCTGTGCTTGTCAGGGCCTCCGTTCTGCCTCACTGACAAGGGGATTAAGCTGGTCAGTTGGAGCTTATTTTCAAAAGTTTTGTAATAATCGGTTGGTAATTAAAGTACCGTGCACATTAAACTGTTAAAACAGAAAATTTCGCCCGGTTGAAATGTTTCTTGCTATAAGTCAGCAATTTTCTGAATTCAGGGAGGCTGAATGGCTGAATGGTTAGCATGTGCGCACTGTATCGTAACGTCTGTCATTGAGTCAACGGGCGGCGTTTCGATCTCCAGGTTGGACGTGACATGAAGTATGATGTCCAACCTCGTGGGTTTCCTCCCAACGGCTAAAGACCTGTAAGCGCAAGGGGAGTTTTTAAATAAAATTAAAAAACATATGTTAGTCCCGAAATGACCTAGTTTGTGTCGAATGGACATTAGGCCGCATTTCTCTCTTTCTCTTTTATTTTTAAAGTTTTGTAATAATCGGTTGGTAATCAAAGGTACTGTAAAAGTGATAAAACAGAAAATTTCGCCCGGTTGTAATGTTTCTCACTTTAAAGTCAGCAATTTGCCGATTTTAAGGGGCAAACGTTTATTGCGAACGCTTAAGCTGGTCAGGGGGAGCTTATTTTTAAAAGTTTTGTAATATTCGGTTGATAACTAAAGGTACCGTGCAAATTAAACTGTTACAATAGAAAATTTGGCCCGGTTGAAATGTTTCTCGCTGTAGGTCAGCAATTTGCCGATTTTAGGGAGGTTGCGTGGCTGAATGGTTAGCACGTGCGCTCTGTATCATAACGTCTGTCATTGAGTCAACTGGCGTTGTTTCGATTTCTTGGTTGTACGTGACAAGGAGTATGGTCGCCTGTCCAACCTCGTAGGCCGTAACCGCCGCTGCCCGGGTAAAATTTCCCTCATTGCACACATTATGGCATATGCCCGTCTTCATTAGCCCATTTAAGGAGCAGAACAGTCGGACGTTAAACCCCATTCAATTTCATTTCATTTTCTCTATGTTGCTTATTTATTATAGTGGATAAATATTTTTCTGGTTCTAGCAATTATTTAATTTCTGCATAGAAATCTTGCTTTGGCCAGTTTTTTTTTATTGCAGAGTGCCATTCTTGTTTAAACAAACATGATCCTTTGTTTAAAACATGCTTAAGAAGTCGTCACGATTTCCTACTTATAACCAAACATATTGGAAATATTAGTCTGGCATTATTAAATCCTAATTTTATTGGTCTTATTTAAAATTAAACTTTCATTTAACTATGAACAACCCTTAACGTGTCTCTTTAAAACTATTAAGTACTCTAAAACAGTAGCTCAACCTTTTGACCTAAACTCATTAATTTACCATTTTGTTGTGAGCGACTTCTTATTCTTCCTATATGACATATTGCACGTGTCTGATTTCAAAGGGGGGTTGGGTGCCTGAATGGTTAGCACGCGCGCCTGTCATTGAGTTAACTAGCGTGTTTTCGAATGCCCGGTTGTACGTGACAAGGAGTAAGGTCGCCTGTCCAACCTGCCATTTTTAATTTTTTTTCCCGCCATTTTCATTTCATTTTCTCATCCGTCTCATTACAGTAATACAAGTTTCAGTTATTTCCCTTTAGTTTTCAGATTATTGTTATGCCTGGGTGCAATGTTTCATACTATATTTAGACTTGTAACTTCGCGAGTTTTTGACCAATTTTAATAATTTTTTCTTCTTATCCTTTTATTTAGGATACTTGATACAATCAATGACACGTGACGATGAATATGAAAGCTTTCATATCTGCATGGGACAGTAGCAGATCTAGTTATTATTTTTTTTTGTGTGTTTTATCCACAAATCGGATTTCTCAGAATCTAACCATAGGATCGTTCTGAAACTTTTACCTATCCCCCCAAAAATGGGTGGTGGCTGTTGATTAAAGATATTTTCAAAACGTTTTACGTATCCGAAATCACCGAATTTTACGAACGAATGCATTTGACCTACAATGCTGTAACTTTGTGACTATTTGACCTATTTTACTAAATCTTTTTTATTTGAGTACCTTGAGACAATTACTATAAATCTGCAGTTTCAGATTTTCGAATTTCGAAAATTCGTCGCTGTGATTTCGAACCGGAAGTTTAGACCAATTTGACAACTTCTTTAATAGTTGTACGATTTTCATGAAATTTAGTATATAAGTAGATCTTACCGATGTGACTTCAAAAATATAATTAGAAATTTTCTAAATTATCTCCCCTTGACGAAATTAAGGATCAAATTTTTCAAAAAAATCGTCGAAATATAGGTCAGAATGACGTAATTTTTTTTTTTTTTTTGGATACTGGACAAGTAATTACTGATTCGTACACAAAATATGGAGTTTGTCGATCGAACCGGAAGTGCCACCATCTTTAAAAGTGAAAAATCCCTAGGCTTTTTTGCTATTTTACTTACAGCCTCGGGAGTCATATTTTCGGAATCCTTGAAGGAATGCCTAAACTAAAAATCTATCGGATCCGAATTTTGATTTCGGTCACGTGATGGTCACCATTTTGAATTGAAAATGGAAAATAGAAGCAATTTGAAGGGCCGGGAATTTGGAATACAATAACTCTCGTTCTAATTAAGCTAGAATGTTCAAACTTGGTGTAGACGTTCACTAGGTCAATGTCATGATTGAGTTCAAAAATGAGCATTTTCTGCTTACGCTAAGCAGAGATAAGCATGCTGATTTGTTGATTCTTTAGGGCACGATAACTTCGGTTATAATGAAGGGAGGGCGGTGAAACTCTTGTCAATAGAGAGTCTAATAGCTAGCCTGTTGTGTGAAATCATTGTATCATTTTTTTTAAATATCAGGGATAGCCGAAAAAAAGAGATTGAAAATCCAAAAAGTCGTATTTTTACAATTTGAAGCATGTTTAGAGGTCTTTCTTGTAAAGTCAACATAATATTTTTTGGGGACTTCTTCTACAAAGAGTCTTATTGGTAGTCTTTTATATGAAACCATCGATCAACAGTCCAACATATCAGGAGTAGAAGAACAAAAGGATCGAACATTGAAAACGGCACCCTTTCATTGTTAAGCGAAACATGCAGTGTGGGTGACTACAATCTACACATTTAGTCATTGTATAGAGCTTATTCAGCAGTATCAAATTCCAACTGCTTAGGGATATTTTACGTGCACTCCAATGTGTACACGGGACCTTGGTTTTTTCGTCCCATCCGAACGACTAGACAGCTGTGCTTGTCAGGCCCTCCGTTCTGCCTCACTGACAAGGGGGAACCACGCCGGGAAATCAAGATGAACTTTCTCCGTGCAGAACTTTCATTTCAGGCCAAACGTTTATTGTATACGATTAAGCTGGTCAGTTGGAGCTTATTTTCAAAAGTTTTGTAATAATCGGTTGGTAATTAAAGTACCGTGCACATTAAACTGTTAAAACAGAAAATTTCGCCCGGTTGAAATGTTTCTTGCTATAAGTCAGCAATTTTCTGAATTCAGGGAGGCTGAATGGCTGAATGGTTAGCAAGTGCGCGCTGTATCGTAACGTCTGTCATTGAGTCAACGGGCGTCGTTTCGATCTCCAGGTTGCACGTGACATGGAGTATGATGTCCAACCTCGTGGGTTTTCTCCGTGTCCTTCGGTTTCCTCCCAACGGCTAAAGACCAGTAAGCGCAAGGGGAGTTTTTAAATAAAATTAAAAAACATATGTTAGTCACGAAATGACCTAGTTTGTGTCGAATGGACATTAGGCCGCATTTCTCTCTTTCTCTTTTATTTTTAAAGTTTTGTAATAATTGGTTGGTAATCAAAGGTACTGTAAAAGTGATAAAACAGAAAATTTCGCCCGGTTGTAATGTTTCTCACTTTAAAGTCAGCAATTTGCCGATTTTAAGGGGCAAACGTTTATTACGAACGATTAAGCTGGTCAGGGGGGGGGGCTTATTTTTAAAGGTTTTGTAATATTCAGTTGATAACTAAAGGTACCGTGCAAATTAAACTGTTAAAATAGAAAATTTGGCCCGGTTGAAATGTTTCTCGCTGTAGGTCAGCAATTTGCCGATTTTATGGAGGTTGCGTGGCTGAATGGTTAGCACGTGCGCTCTGTATCATAACGTCTGTCATTGAGTCAACTGGCGTTGTTTCGATTTCTTGGTTGTACGTGACAAGGAGTATGGTCGCCTGTCCAACCTCGTAGTCCGTAACGCCGCTGCCCGGGTAAAATTTCCCTCATTGCACACTTTATGGCATATGCCCGTCTTCATTAGCCCATTTTAGTAGCAGAACAGTAGGACGTTAAACCCCATTCAATTTCATTTCATTTTCTCTATGTTGCTTATTTATTATAGTGGATAAATATTTTTCTGGTTCTAGCAATTATTTAATTTCTGCATAGAAATCTTGCTTTGGCCATTTTTTTTTATTGCAGAGTGCCATTCTTGTATAATTCAGTCTATGATCCTTTGTTTAAAACATGCTTAAGAAGTCGTCACGATTTCCTACTTATAACCAAACATATTGGAAATATTAGTCTGGCATTATTAAATCCTAATTTTATTGGTCTTATTTAAAATTAAACTTTCATTTAACTATGAACAACCCTTAACGTGTCTCTTTAAAACTATTAAATACACTAAAACAGTAGCTCACTCAACCTTTTGACCTAAACTCATTAATTTACCATTTTCTTGTGAGCGACTTCTTATTTTTCCTATATGACATATTGCACGAAAAATATCTATAAATCTTTTACCATCGAATTTTATCAATACTCATAATCTGTTATACGGTGTAAGCAGCAGTGATATTTCGTTAACAATTTTTGAAAGGGTCCACATGTTTTTTGACATGAGTAGAAGGTTTTAAGATCTATTTCGACCAAAATGCGAACACGAACAACTGCGTAGCCAATGTGTAAATATGTATATATGAAATGTTGTTGACTAAGTATTCATTTTATTGTTTTGTTGTTTACTCAATTACCTTTTTTTTATCCATATTATTTTTGTATTTAGGAGAGAGGTCATATAGGCTATGCCTGTTCCTCAATCCCTTTCAATTTCTGAATAAAATATTGTTTAAAAAAAAAAAAAATATTGCACGTGTCTGATTTCAAAGGGGGGTTGGGTGGCTGAATGGTTAGCACGCGCGCCTGTCATTGAGTTAACTAGCGTGTTTTCGAATGCCCGGTTGTACGTGACAAGGAGTAAGGTCGCCTGTCCAACCTGCCATTTTTAATTTTTTTTCCCGCCATTTTCATTTCATTTTCTCATCCGTCTCATTACAGTAATACAAGTTTCAGTTATTTCCCTTTAGTTTTCAGATTATTGTTATGCCTGGGTGCAATGTTTCATACTACATTTAGACTTGTAACTTCGCGAGTTTTTGACCAATTTTGATAATTTTATTTAGGATACTTGATACAATCAATGACACGTGACGATGAATATGAAAGCTTTCATATCTGCATGGGACAGTAGCAGATCTAGTTATTATTATTTTTATACGCCCACATTTTTATGTGGACGTATATTGTCGTCGCCCCCGTCCGTCCGTCCGTCCGTCCGTCCGTCCGTCCGTCCGTCCGTCCACATTTTTTTGTGAACAGTCTACAGGTCACAATTTTTATCCGATTTCAATTAAACTTAAAATATAGGTTTATCACCATAAGATCTCGGTTCCTTTCGATATTGGCATGTATCGGACTGTAACTTCATGGGTTATGGCCCCTGAATGTACGAAAAATCACGTTTTTTAGCCTGTGAACAGCGTAGAGGTCACAATTTTGAACCGATTTGGATGAAACTTGACATGTATGTTTATAACCCAAAGATCTTGGTTCCTTTCGATATTTGCGCCCATCGGATCGTAACTTCCTGAATTATGGCCCCTGATTGTCCGAAAAATCGCCCTTTTTAACTTGTGGTCCCTCTGGAGGTCACAATTGTTATCCGATTTAAAAAACCGTTTGCTTATATCACCGTTGCATGGTTATGAAGGTTGAGTTCGAATTTCGTGAAAATCGGACCAAAATTGACGGACAAAATGGCCGCCGTTTGAACGCGAATAGTGTGAAAATATGTTATATCAAGGTTGTGGACCTTATAGAGGTCACAATTTTGAACCGATTTTGATGAAACTTGACATGTATGTTTATAACCCAAAGATCTTGGTTCCTTTCGATATTTGCGCCCATCGGATCGTAACTTCCTGAATTATGGCCCCTGATTGTCTGAAAAATTGCCCTTTTTAGCTTGTGGTCCCTCTGGAGTTCAAAATTGTTATCGGATTTAAAAAACCGTTTGATTATATCACCGTTCCATGGTTATGAAGGTTGAATTCGAATTTCGTGAAAACCGGACCAAAATTGACGGACAAAATGGCCGCCGTTTGTAAGCGAATAGTGTGAAAATATGTTATATCAAGGTTGTGGACCTTATAGAGGTCACAGTTTTGAACCAATTTTGATGAAACTTGACATGTATGTTTATAACCCAAAGATCTTGGTTCCTTTCGATATTTGCGCCCATCGGATACTTCCTGAATTATGGCCCCTGATTGTCCGAAAAATTGCCCTTTTTAGCTTGTGGTCCCTCTGGAGGTCAAATTTGTTATCGGATTTAAAAAAACGTTTGATTATATCACCGTTCCATGGTTATGAAGGTTGAGTTCGAATTTCATGGAAATCGGACCAAAATTGACGGACAAAATGGCCGCCGTTTGTACGCGAATAGTGTGAAAATATGTTATATCAAGGTTGTGGACCTTATAGAGGTCACAATTTTGAACCAATTTTGATGAAACTTGACATGTATGTTTATAACCCAAAGATCTTGGTTCCTTTCGATATTTGCGCCCATCGGATCGTAACTTCCTGAATTATGGTCCCTGATTGTCCGAAAAATCGCCCTTTTTAGCTTGTGGTCCCTCTGGAGGTCAAAATTGTTATCCGATTTAAAAAAACGTTTGATTATATCACCGTTACATGGTAATGAAGGCTGAGTTTGAATTTGGGAAAATCGGACCAAAATTGACGGACAAAATGGCCGCCGTTTGTATGCGAATAGTGTGAAAATATGTTATATAAAGGTTGTGGAGGTCACAATTATTATTTGATTTAAAAAAAAATGTTCGATTATAAAAACCAAACAAATTCTAATGATTTTCTGATAATTCCTTAATATGCGACAACTCTTGTTGACTGCCCGGACGATTTGGCTGCTGTGTGGGCGTATGTTTCGTTGCCTGGCAACCTATTTTTTTTTCGCCGGAGCCTATTTCTCAGTGCCTGTAACAGATACCGATCTGGGACCTAATTCTCTATTGGGAAACCATGTGTTGGCTACTTGATAAACTATTTTTGAAACTTCTGCGCAGACCGGAAGTTGTCGAATTTTGTGCTGTGTCAAAAAATTAAAAAACGGCCGTAGATTCGTCAATTCTGTACCTATTTTCATACAAATGACATTTACGGAAACCCTGAGTCTTTTCTCGGACGATAGCAGTTGAAAATTTCGATATTTCGAAACTTCATCGCTGACTTCTTGCGATCGAAAAATGAAAAATGTGGTTTGAGAGACAATTTTTGTTATTTTTCAAAATTTTCAAATTTGACCTACATTTTTGGATACCTGAAAACCATCCGATTCCAGAAATATAAGTTTCATTCCGAGTTATCGCCCTTTATTTTTCGATTTTTTTCGAATTTTCTACCCATTTTGTGAGCTCGGGTTTTGTTTTATGGCAGAATTGACGTTTCTGAAACTTCTGAGGCATGAAGCCAAATGACCATTCCAAGGAATAAAGCAATTTCAACAATAATCTGTACACCGGAAGTGGTCGAATAATGTCCGATATTTTGAAAAAAATGCAAAAAATGGGTATTTTGGGGAAAACGCGATTTCTCCGTCCGATATCAATGGATTAGACAAATTAGGGTACCATTGGATTGCACTAGGATTGTGCTATCATATGATACCCAATTCGTACGGATACGATGAGCAGGAAGCACAATATGGCACGCTGAAAATCAAGTATTTTCTGATTTGGAGCGTTTTTGGATGCCTGTAGCTCGAAAACTTAACCGCAACTTTTTTTAAAAATTTTTCTATCGAGAGTCCCTTCGGAGTTATTTTGCATGAAACCATCCAGTAAGACTTTGAAATATCTGGAATAGATGAAATAACGGACTGAAAATCGAAAAAAGTCGAAAAATCGTGAAATTTTGGAAAATGCTCTGCTATTTTTTTTATTTTAAGAGATTTTGAAAAAAAGATTGCATATTCAGAAAGCTGACCTAATTACGATTCTAACGATGTATATAATATGTATGTAGTTATTGAAATTTAATTTTCGATATTTCAATTTTTTTGCATTTTTGGCACTTTTGAACATAGGATTTCTCAGGGGGATTTTATCTGATCGGATAATGTAATATATTATTACAGAGCCCTGTGGCTATTTTAGTGCCCAAACCGGCTATTAAAACTATTCCGACAATAATAACCATACCGGAAGTATTTCAAAAATGAAAAAAAATGGTTAAAAACATTGTCGCACTTGCGAAATACTTGATTTCTCCTTTAGGTAATAGCGGACCAAAAGAACTAAAGTGTCGCTGGATAGCCCTATTAATGGACCACCATATGGTATCTAAATAATACGATTTCGATGGTAAGGAAATAAATTATTGTATGCCAAAAATCTAGTATTTTCCGATTTTTTAACATTCTGAGACGCCCTTTTCTCGAAAACGACGCCACAGATTTTTCTTAAATTTTTCTTACTCAAAGTCCTATCGGTTGTCTATATAGTGAATCCAAAATGAAAAGCGTTGAAATAATATAAGTGGTCCAAAAATGGCCTCAAACTTTGAAAAAAATTGAAAAATCGTTAAATTTTTGGAAACGCTCTTTAATTTATCTTTTTTTTCCAAAACTACTCAATGGATGTTTCTGATACTTCTGGTACGTAAAGTTAAGTATCCAAAGAACTTCGTAAAGCTATCACAACAACGATCGTAAAACCGGAAGTAGTCGTAAAAATGTACGATATTTTGAAAAAAATTAATTCTTTTACGAAATTTTTTTTATTTTAGAATATTTTTTGATGATATTTTACACAGGAATTATTGATATAAAATTAAACCATGCTAGTCCCGAAATGACATAGTTTGTGTTTAGTCGACGTTAAACCCCATTTCCCTCATCTCGGTAGTGCCGGTTAATTTGAGATATAGTTTGTCTCCCTTTAAGTTTTTTACCTTTTTAATTTCAGTTTATGGGTTCCAAGTTTATTATTTATTGCCTGGTGTGTATAAAACAATTCTCAATTGCGATTTCTGAACTTATTTGTTACCGATAATGATTTCTTTTGGCACCGGAAGTGAAGTAATTTTGCCAGATTTTACAATTTTGACCGGTGTATTCGCAAGCAAATATTACTTACAAATCTGATAGAGGGTGTCACTGAATCATAACAACTACATTATCGTTTGGTAGCTCGATGGATCGGCTATTGTATGAGGCACTTCCTGTCTGATTCCTGAAAGCCGATTCAGCACTGAAGGTCTGCAGGTCTAGTTATTATTATTATTCTTCTTTTGTTTTGAGTAGATCTCGGCAACTGCTTGTCGCATTGTTACGATTTCTTCAGTTTTACTGGGAAAGTGGGTGTGACTTAGAGGATAAAACTATTTTGAACGTTCTGCGACAATGCGAAATGTCCGAAATCACCGAAGTTATCGTTTTTTAAAATATTGCAGTAATTTTAACAATAATCATGGGATTTTAACTTTTGATACATTTTGGCATAGCCGGAGACATGGCACATAGCTATGCTACTTTCGATTTTTGATTTTCGGCAAATCTTCGAAGATATTAGGCGCCAAATTTTGAAAATTTAAAATTTTACAAAAATCTTTTTTATTTATGAATATTTTTTAGTCGTGTTGTACACAGAATTAAAGAGTCATCTGACTTGCGCAAAAATGTTAAAAAATTTTGTCTCAGTAATTTTCCTTGGCCGCCATTGGCTAATTCAGTTTTTCAGTCCTAGATTATTTTTTTATTGTTCGATTTGTATAAAACAAAGTTCATATGCTTCGTTGTCTCAATTGTCATTTTTTTTGTTACCGATAGTGTTATCTGTCGGCACCGGAAGTGACACAATTTTACCAAAAACTACAATTTTGACAGTTATTTTCCTTCTTCGAAAACAAATATTATTTTTTTGAAAAAATATATGACTCAAAGAGTGTGTCCTTTCAAGGCGCAAAAAATGGCGGAAGCAGTTTTTTTAATTTCTATTTCATTTTCTAGCAAATTGGATTAAGAGGTGAAAAAAGGCGCAAAATTGACCTATTTACAACCCATTTAGGCTTTTCATATTTTAAAATATTTTTACATAACTCTTATAGACTTGTAGCTATAATCAATACGAAGAGAATGTATGTGAAAATTAGTTTGTAATATAAGCAGTTGCCAAGAAATGGGCAGTTCTGCATAAGTCACTGTTTTCTTTATTTTGCGTGTAATAAAGTCAATTATTATTGGATTTTTATAAAAGTGACATCATTTGATTCAAAAAGCATGTAGCGTCATATCAAGTTGATTAAAATTTAAAATTGACACCGGAAGTGACGTCATTTTGTCAAAAACTGCATTTTAAACTTTTTAAATCAATGATTTATTCAACCAAGAATTACTTAATATGTATTAATAATTTTAACTTTTGGTTTAAATTCACATATAAACACAACTCATGTGGTCATATAGATATCATAAAATTGTTTCTAACTTGTTCGGTTGCCGAGAAATAGACGGTTTTCTACAGGTCACTTTTGAAGGATTTGGGGCCATAAAAGAGTCAATTATTATTCGATTTTCATAAACGTTACACCATGTTATACCTAATGCTATTTGGGATTTCATACAACTAATGTAAGATTTTCATTATCACCGGAAGTAATGACATTTTGGCAAAAACTGTATTTTTAGCCTTCAAAACAGATATTTTATTCAAATGAGCCTGTTTTGAAATCTTTTTCAAATTATGGTATTTGATGTCAATCAACAAATAGAATGAAGCCATACGATCATACAGATACCACAAAATGGTTTCTAACTTGTACAGTTGCCGAGAAATAGCCGATTTTCTACATGTCACTTTTCAAGTTTTTTGGTCTTTAAAAGTGGCAATTATTATTCGATTTACATAAAATTTTCACTATATGATATCGTATGCCATTTCTGATTTCATAAGACTAATTGAACATTTTCATTAACACCGGGAGTAATTTAATTTTGTCAAGATCATTTACAAGTAACAAATGCATAAAATGAATTGATATTGCTGGATTTGGTTGATTCTGCGTCCATCTTATTTGTGTGCAATGTTAATTTGGAAACCTGTTTAGTGGTTTCGTTGGTACCAGAAGCGACATATGTTCAAGGGTAACTTGGCACCGGAAGTGAGATGTTTAAGGGTAACGTGGCGCCAGTGAAACCCGTCATTCCTGCATGCAGGTCTAGTTTATTTTATTATTATTTTGCTATTTTTCTGTTTATTGAACAGTATCAATTACGATAATTAATGGCCTGAGCAGAAATTTAGGAATCCGAATGCTAATTATCATAACCAATGTATTTACTTAATGTCACAGCGGGGCTTCTTTCAAAATATTCCATGGCAAATTTTTATGATGTATATGTTAATTATTGATGCTTTATGGCTCTTCGTATTTGTTCAGGCAAATATACAAGCGGTTTCAAAGGAGTAACCAAGATTTCACATATTATGTCACTGCTACTTCAATGAAATTACAGGCAAAGCATGGGTTTATGGTTGTTTTATCTTGGTTGTTGTATCCGACGACTGCTCTGCTGTATTTACCATATTAAGGATAAGACATTTAAGTACATTTTATATAAACTATATATTAAATTTAGTTGATTTTTTCTAGCACCACAATTGGGAGATGATTGTAGTAATAAATTACTGGGGAGATGTGCTGGTGAGAATTCAGTATGTGTTACTAATCAAGATGGCGTCGGTACATGCAAATGTAAAGAAACTTACGTCATAGTGACAGTCTCTGGTGAAAAAAGGTGTGAAGAAGGTAAATGTTCAGTTTTCTATTTTGGCTTGAATTTAATTATTAATAATCAACGCCACCTATTACTCAAATACACCATGTGTGCAATTGATCATGGAATTATGAACAAAGTTACATTTCAGAACCCTTTCCACAGGAATGAATTTATGATATTGAAGAACCTAATAGAATCTAGCGAACAGATAAACAACTAGAACCCTTTTTCATTTTTCATTTTAGCTCCAGTGAGATTGTTTGAACAGAAATATCATTTTCTATCTGTAAATGTAAATAAAGCACCAGTACAAAGTTTCTGTAAGTATACAATTAAATAACTTTATGAACTAATTTCTGAAAGTAAAATGGTCCAATATCCATATAGAAAAAATGAATGAATAAATATATTTTTTTTCAACAGCAATACTTATGTATATCGACCCGAGATATCCGATTGTCTACGAACTTGTTGATTTGATACCAAACAAGGATTTCATTACTGCCTCACACGGTATATCCTCTATAACTTTACATATAAATATGCAGAACACCAGCATAACTGAATCGGAAAAATTTATGGTTCAAGTAGCCGCTACAATCGATACAGTCAGAATTCTAGACTCCATCTTTGTTGAATTGCGATTGCTTGGGAACAACAGTTTCACACAAGGAAGCGTAGAAGAAGAGGCTATAAATAGGCGAGTGAATGGTTCCATGTACAGAGACGGATACACAGATTATGAATTTGATGATAATTGTGAGAAAGTTTTCATCGTGGATAAAATAACTGGAGAGGTAATATCACAATATTGGTCCGTTTCGATTATTGAATGTTGTTAACATTTACATTGAAATAAAGTGTAATAGCACCTTTAAGTTTATGTTAAACCGGCCTATCTTGACCTTGCAACTTGCCGATAGACTCCTACTTTGTTTTGAGGAAACACAAAAACTCTGTTAATATGACGTGACCATGACTTACATTAGTCTTCTAACACAACAAGGAAGTTGTGAGATCTTCGTGTAAATTATATCTATAATCATGGATCTTAGAAGGTTCATGCTATAACTACTATTACTTTAAAACTGACGTGTGGTTCAAATCCTTTAAAGTTTTCAGATATGGATTGGAATTAAATTTACTTAAATTTGCTCTCATCCTTCTGACTGGGAATAATGATTCTTGATAGACACAGGGCTAACCTTAGCACACCAAAACATACTGCTCCCGGTTCTCTACCTTTTAGAAATCAACAATCCGGAAATAGAGATCATTACCTTCAACCTATATTTCAGGTTACCACAAACAAAGCATTGGACAGAGAAGATAAACAAGAATATAATTGTCGAGTGAAAGCGAAACGAATTGATGAAGCTATTAAAAAGGTAAATATTTTGAATCTGTAAATAAAGATGTGGTATATAGTCGGGGTTGAATTTCTAGTAAACTTACAATTAGGTTAAACAAACGTCCGAAAATCTATCATTAAAAACTAAACTATTTAAACGTGCTTTTAGTGAACATCTCAAATTCTTTGAAAGGGTTTAAACCCGCGTTGTTCCTTTATATAGACTTTAATTGTAAAAAGTGCCGTGGATCAGATATTAACTGGAACATCCTGTTCTATATTAAGTGATTGTTATTGTATAGGAACATATCATGTACATGTATAATATATCAGTAGGCTATAAAATTGTTGCTATTGAGAAAAACACACTTCACTGCACAACGGGAGGCAACCTGTATAATCATAATACTTTACCTTGAAATATATAATACCTTTTTATACGCATACATGAAAACGTGGTCGTATAAAATGCCGTTGCCCACGCCCGTCGGTCCGCCGTCCACAATTTCGTATAAACACACTATAGACTACACTTATCACATGATTGTCTTGAAATGAATATACTAGTTTACAGTAGTGTGATGAAGAATCATATGTAATTTCAATTATTTCCGTTAACTTATTCTGAAGCTATGGCCCTTGTTTCACTTTATTGTACGTTGTGCACTCTCGAATGACAGACGCCATCCGATGTACATGAAATTATATGCATTATTCAAATTACAAAAAAAGGGGAAAAAGCTGTCGGATTTCAACAATTTAGGCATATTATTATCTGATCTGTATGAAATCGTCTTGTTGACCGCAAGGACGATTAAGATGATGTGGGCGTATGTTTCTTTGCATATCAACCTTTCTTTCAGAAATATAATACACAAACATTCACGAATGAACGCGGTAATACATCAGTCGAGAGAAAAAAATATCATTTTAGTTTACATGTCAATTTTCTTTGTGGATTTGAATTGTACGTCTGAGTAAAATCAGTGTTGAAACATAACGGGTTTTTTTGTATTCAACAGTTGACACAATAACCTGTTCCAGAATTAAAGTTAGGAATCAAACCAAGTCTTAATACTTAATTTGCGGTTGTTTTTTTATTGTTATGGCCATAATACTATTGACACCCGTGACGTCTTTTGTATGGCGATATGACTTTAATAACATTATTGATGCTAATAATTTGACTGTATATTGTAGGATCTTGGCGATATGAAAATAACGGTACTTGATGTTAATGACAATCCTCCAGTCTTTACCGATGGTTATTATCTGGGATTCATTGAAGAAAATTCACCAAAAAACACTAAAGTGGAATTTCAGGTAAGGTAATGTGACCACGTTATTTCTGGTCTTATTAAATCAAGACTGAGTCCAAGCAACTTCTATGTAATTTATTAAACATAGATAAATCAACAAATATTTACAAGAAAGAGAGAGAGATCCGATCCGTTCTAAACCATAGCTCACTTTGTCTTATTGAACTACAGTTCTTACAAAATATATAATAGACATTTATGACATATTGACAATTAAACTATAAAATATGGTCTCTAAGTTTAAATCTAAAACAATAGTTTGTTTTGTAGAGAGTTTGGTCAATGACCAACTCTTAATCCCTTCATTGTTAGACATCAATGCCTAGTCTAAATTATATCTGACGTAATAGCCCTTGGCTGGATTAATAAGGTTCTATAGGCCAGGGGCCAGTTGATATTGGATTATAAAGTGTTTTACTCTATCCGTTTTTATAAGGACAATTATGTCACTCCTGCCAACGTCTGTTTAATTCAACACGTATCTTACATGAGATATAATTAGGTAAATAAAATAGATTTAAAATACATTAACGTTGTGAAAGATATGTTTATCAAAATGGGGAATATAATATTGAATTTTAATATATGTAGAACTCATATGAATTATATATGTCGGTCATATTTCCCTCGGGCTCCCCAACAATCTTACCTCCTGATAAGATAATGCTATATTGCTAGTTTATACAACTAATATGCATAGAAATCGTGAAATATTAAAGAAATAAAAATATATACATATCGACATAATGAACAAGTCTTTGAAAATAAGTTTAAGAACAATAAAGTATATACACATCTTAATAAACACTTTCACTATAAGCATGCATTTTATATATAATTGTTAAGAATGTTTGTGTAAAATATAAGGGAAAGTTCCGTTTAATATCAGGATATCAGGTACTTTGTTTTGGCTCTTTATTTACTACTGTAGGTAGTATTTATCCCTTTATCCATTTCAGTAAATTGTTTTTCAGATATAATTACATAATATGTATTTAACACCGCACAGATTCAACAATAGGCTTTTCACACGTCACAGATTCGGCGATACACTTATGAAATAAGTTTTCGGTTGTTGTTGTGTATGTTTAATACACAATGACATTACTAATTTATTTTCTTCCTTCATTCTGAAATATCTTGTAACTGAAAACTGGAATAATGTTTGTCATCTTTATAATAGATGGTTGTTGTTGTTCAAATGTCGCATGTTGATACACGAAGATTATCTGGTGAGCTGGCGTGATATTTCCAGTTTTTCCAATTGAGCCAATCGGATTCTCCAGTTGCTCTTCTTTATACTGGTTTCCCAGACGAACTTCAGACTACCGGACTTGGTTTGATAGTATACTGCTTGGTTTATAACGTCCATCTGTAAAAATAGCTCATACAACAACATACAATTTGATCTGCAATATTACTTTCTTTTTCTTTTTTTATTAAACATATATATATATATACGTAATGCACCGTGTTCCAGAAACAACTATAGAAACGTGTGTATTCTGTACACCCCTCCTGAAGGTACCACACCCTGATTTTCGGTAGTTTTATTTGATTTTACCAATTTATTTCGTTAAAAGAAGTCGTAAGTACACCCAATTGTTCTGTATAGATGTTTTTTGGGTCGTGTAGTTGATTGCCGATGTGGTTATTTATGTAGTTATATTCAAAATGGCGAAAATCCAAGATGGCCGCCAAAAATCTAAGAAGACCGAACAAATTTTATACAAAATCCGAACATGGGTTGTGTAATACGTCTATTCTAGGGTTTTCGGGGTCGTAGAATAAGATTTTACTGTCAAAATGTGGCTCCGGATTTGATCACAGTCACAAGATGCTCTTCTGACTTCATCACAGTCTTCTGACGTTATCTAATTTTTAGATACATGTATCAATCAAAATATGTGATACATAGGATCTTGCTGAACTTCATGTCAAATCTCTTTATATCTCACATTTCATTATCAATCTCTTTCACAGAGAATTACGAAAGTCTTCTAAGATCTCTGTAAAAGATGACTGTCTTCAACACGTGCAATCACATCACACGGCGCCAATCATTGGCTCAGTGGCGCGTGCATTGTTTACATAAGACGTAATTGTTTTGGGTAGAATGGTGCCTTTTGCTCATTTTAATAACCGTTTACACTGAATAGGAAAGTTAATATTGGGGACTCATTAAGTCGCATCGATGTCATCCTTATCAGTGACTGTAGCAGCATTGAGAATATTCACTGCTGGTCAATGTGGCATTATGCAAGTAACCATTGCGAGGGAACATACATCATTATCACACATTAATATAAATTCAAATGTTCCATGTAAAGAACATTTATGGTAGCAATTTTCAAACCATTATCATGGAGATTTTCCGGATAGGTGCTAGGCGATCCATAGCTCAATGAATGTATAAATCAACCACTGCAACATATTTTACTTAGATACTTGTATGTCTTGGTTGGTGATTTAGTCGCCTACTTCACAGGGCTGGGGTAATGGTAATGGGTAATGGTAATGGTATGTAATCATTACATTTTTTTAAGTAATGGCCATGTAATGAGTAATGGAAGATTTCAAAAGTAATGAGTAATGGAAATGTAATTAATTACATTCCAAAAATCATGTAATGGTCAATTACATTTCAATTACTTTTCAATTACATTTTATGGCACATATAAATATTTCCATATGATAAACATCAAATTTTATAGCCCCAAAGAAGAAAATTAAGTGTATCTGACACAAAATCCAATTTGTTATAATTCTTTTTAAAAAAAAAAAAGATTTAAATCAGATTTAATAAATTTTAATAAGAAGGCATTCAACATTTTCTTTTATTACTTTTTATGCAGGACCCTTCTTTAGACATGTAACCTAAAAAGTGAATCTTTAAAAAGAAGTATATTTTAATCAAAGATTAGTGTTAATTTACAGTCAATCACTCAGTCAATCAATCAATCAGTTAGATTAAAAGACAATAGTCTTACTACCCTTTAATCTTAATATCAAGGTAACAAGTGACAAACCAAACAATGGCTTTCAATTATCTCATTATTTTATGGTTATCAGTTATAAACAGACTATTTGGATTGATTATGAATCTCATAAGATTACGTATTAAAGGAGCTAAATTGATATTTTCTGGACCCAGAAATTGAGCCAAATGGGTCGCAATACATATTATAATGTAATATGAATACATATAAACTGGTTTACTTTCAATCCTTTCTGTTTTAATTGTAATTTCTAATCAGTTATGTTCGACGAAGTTCGTCAGTTTTTGTCACCACGGTCCGTCACATGAAAATTTGCCTTGATGTTATAATTTATAGAAATAACAATTCATAAACAAATATCTATTAAAGTGATGCAAGGATTATTTTGAGTTTGGTTTTGTAGGCTGTTCATGGCAGAAAATTGTGTTCTTTTTTTAATTTCTATGTGAAAAATGATTTTTATTTATATTGTCATAAAGTAATGGGTAATGGTAATTAATTACTTTCAATGTAATGGGTAATGGTAATTAATTACGTTGCTAAAAATGAGAAAGTAATTGTAATGATTACATTTAAAAAGTAATGGTAATGGTAATGTAATTAATTACATTGGCAATGTAATGGCCCCAGCCCTGCTACTTCACCAACCGATGCAAATGGACCCCCATGATTTCAATTTGTAGTTTATGAAACCAACACTTCTCGCAGTGTCTATTATGTGTACCGGGGCCCTTTCCAGTTTCTGAGTGCATGTTAAAGTGCATGTCCCGAATCCCCCGAATTCAAAAATATCACAATTTTGTTTTTGAATACCGTTGGCTAATCTTGATAAAATCATTTTGATCACTTTGATGATCTCATTGCGATTATGACTGGTCACTTTTTCTATGGCATTACATACTGGTGCTATGGAACCGTTATTTTGAAACAAAAACAAGGCAGGAGTGATCACATCCAGGAACTTCACTTAGATCCTGCAAGAGGACCTCATATGTTGTAGAAGCCAGCGTGGTGAACAATAAGAACTGTTCAACAAGATGTACAAACCAATTAGTGCTCCGCTCGCGTACAGAACTTTTACTCCTTATATCGACTTCCACCTGTCAAGGGATCTTTTTCTTGCACGCTTATTTGTACATGGGACCTTGGTTTTTGTCGCATCCGAACGACTAGACAGCTGTCGTTGTCAGGCCATCCGTCCTGCATCACTGACGAGGGGGCACCACACCGATAAATATGGATTAACTTTCTCGGCCAATGCAGGGATCGAACCGCCACCCCCAGCCACCGTGACCCCTCAGAATTGAAGTAACATCGTCCTAATGATAAAGAGTTACAGCACATGTCATACATGACACATAATTCAAACATCTATTTTATACACATTATATGGCATCAACACATTATTTGCAATTTGTTCATGGGAACAATTTCAAATTTCAAAACGCCTTTGTATACTAATTTCACAGTTATATGATTCACAAGCAACGTTATAATGAATATAATAGTTCATTATAATAACCACTACGCGCAAGCGATTTATTGAAATAAAATTGAAACCATATGTTAGTCCCAAAATGACTTAGTTTGTGTCGAGTGGATGTTAAACCACATTTCTCTCTCTCTCTCTCTCTCTCTCTCTCTCTCTCTCTCTCTCTCTCTCTCTCTCTCTCTCTCTCTCTCTCTCTCTCCCATTATAATAATTTGAATAATCCAAATGTATCATACAACCGTTAAAGTCGTGAAAGCAGTCTAGAAAATAAATTCTGACAGCAGATTCAATTTTGATAGGGCATAGCATAAAATCTTGTCGGCCATCTTGGATTTTTGGCCTCCGTCTTGGATTTCCGCCATTTTGGATAAAGTTACGTTCGTTTTCACGTCAGATATGAACTCAGAGATTCAAAACCCATCACAATCGAACGTTTTGAGACACATATGACGCCTTACAACAACAGAAATTGGTAAAATCCGTTAAAAGTACCGGAAATCAGGGTCGGATATTTTCAAGGGGGGTGTACAGGGGGGTTACACCCTTTGAAGCTCAAAATTTTTTGTTGATTCTTCAATGTCTTCTATGTCTCCAAGTTTTAAAATGGGGGTCAACTTTGAACTCAAAAATTTGTAATTTTATTCCACCCCCTAGTACAGGGGGGTAACCCTATTTGGACCCCAAAATTTTTTGTTGCTTTTTCAATGTCTTCTATGTCTCCAAGTTTTCCGATGGGGGGGTAGACAATTTCAAAATTAATTCCACCCCCTAGTATTAGTTCTCAATATGGAAAGTAGGGGTGAGTTGGGGGTAAATTATACTAAAATATTATGTTACTACCCTATGTTAAGACAGATAATCATAAAATAACCATAAATGTACAAGTGTGCTTGTTACCAAACCTAATCATTTGTATTTTTATTTTTTTTTTTTTTACATCAAGAACATACCTTCGATAGTTTTTTATTATTATTATTATTATTATTATCAAAACGTAACATTCTTATATTCAAATATATACTTATATGCACATTCACAATAATGCAGTGATATAGATCACGAAACATTTGTCTGTATTCTAGATGTTCATTGAACGCATCCATTATCCTTCACATTATGTATGTCCTTAGGATATAATTACACCATATTCAAATTATATCATATTCACACATTTTACATGTGTCTGTATTCTGGATGTTCATTGAACGCATCCATTATCCTTCACATTATGTATGTCCTTAGGATATAATTACACCATATTCAAATATCTTTTAAGACATATTTATATCATATTCATACATTTTACAGTATATTTAGACCACATTCACATATCTATACGATACAAAAAAAAACATATTCATAATCACATTTCTTTACGACGTGTTTCAATCACATTTCTTTACGATATATTTACATGTATATATCTTTACGATATATTTAAGTATCTTTATATTTAAATCATATTCACATTATCATCTTAAATCACACATTTATATTTACAATCACATATCTCTAGATGTGTTTCAATCATATATTTATATATCTTTACATATTTATATATCTTTACATATTTATATATATTTACGATATATTTATATATATTTACGATATATTTATATATATTTACGATATATTTATATATATTTTTTTGTGATATATTTAAATTATATTCTTATTATTTTATTAACATCTTAAATAACATATCTTTATTCGTATTGTAAGTAATATCTTACATGTCTCTCTATTGTCAAATTTTATCATGTGAAAATTATCGTACTTATCGTGATATCCACATATTTTTCGTATGTATACGATAAAGTCGTATCTCATGACTTTCTGAATATACAATTATATAACATATATTAATCTCAGATAATATCATTCATTCAAGTTTATTCATATCATTAATTCATATCTATTCATATATCATTTATTCTTATTATTTGGTAACTTCGCCAATATCGATCTCATAGATCATTAAAATTTAACGTTTATATTTCACACACGTTAATATAATTTTAACATAGTTAATATTTTGAATTTCTATTTATATATCTTTACTTGACCGAGTTTTATTTATTATTATCTCCATCGTTGATCCTTTCAAACCTTCTAAAATAATAACATTTTCAGATCAATTACATCTTCATATAACTCATTTCCAAATTTATATTTTACTTACATTCATAACTATTTCTGAATATATTATATTTTATATATGTTTAGTCACTTTACCCCGTTCAGATTGTTCAATTCCATTTCGTTATCTAGGCCTAAATGATTTCACTAATTCTTTAGTGCAGGTACAGAACAAGGTCTATGTTAATATTTAAATTCATTTTGTAAAAAAATACATAATTTCATTGATCGTCACCAATGAAACATACGCAATAATATATTGTAAACTTGCATGGTTAGCTAGGCCATGGGGTTAACAATATCTCAATGAAATACCAAATTATTATTTAAATAATAATGAAAGGAAACATAGATCTGTTTCTGTAGCAAATTTCAATCGCCTTTTACGAATCACAATTTAGCTTGCGGATGACGAATTCTTAGCCCCACGTCATCAGGGGTATTTTCATTTGTCTAGCTCTGAATCAAATTGAATATATCTTCCATGGACTTGGCGCTCAATATTCCCATCTTGTGTATAATATTAAGAATTATTTTGTATCGTATGTACCGTATTTAATTCTACATTAACCTGTTCCTCTAGTCTACGTGACTCCTGGTATAAATTATTTGACATGTAGTCTTCTAACTCCGATGTTCTGTCTTCTACATGGCGGTGCAGATTGTAGTTATCCGAATTTCTGTTATTTGTAAATCTATTTTCAAGTCTTGAAATTTCAGTCTTCCAGTTTGTTTTACTATGGAGATGATGGCATTTACGTTTTGGAGGACTAAATTGTTGTGTAGAAATGCTTGCAATATTTACTTTGTCAAAAAATTTATGATTCCTTAATGGTCTTTTTCTAATTTTACCCTCCTTAGTTCTTTGAATGTGATAATTCTGTATAATGTCGCTCGGCAGCATGTCTGATGGTTCACAAGAGTTTGGTTTGGAATGATCTATCCATTTTACTTTATAAAACCTGTTCAGGTTTTTTGTTTTAAAAGCTACTATAGATTTAATATCTTCTTTTTTTGAATTTATTATCGCTCTTGGCAGGTTTATTAATTAATTCTTTCGTCCTAATCTCTGAATTTTTATGATTATTTTTCCTATTTATGAGGTCTTCATACGCATTTGTTTTGGCGGGGTTAGGATCAGTTGTTTTGGAATCGTCTACGTGTTCTGTACGTTCTGGTTGTGGTATAACTTCTTCTAATTCTTCGGGATTAAGGTTACTGTCGGAACCTAGATATTCTGTAGGACAATACGCTGGACGGATCGTAATATAGTTTTAATCTAGCGGCATTGATTAGTGACTTCACCTCTCGGTTTTCCTCTACACGTCGCAGACAATATGTAAAATTGTCTTTAGATTGGGTTATATAGTATGGTCCTACCCAATGTTTTTGAAGTTTGGCGGAGAGTCCAACAGTTGTTTTAGAACAGAATAGCCAGACTTTATCGCCTGTTTTTTAAATGTGGCACTTTCGCTTTCTTATCGTGCTGCTGTGTATACTTTGCTTGTGCCTGTTTTACACAGATTTCTGCCTCTTTACGGGTTACTTCCAGATTTTGAAGCATTCTTGACATATACTCTTTAACAGAATTTGATATTGTCTCTTTAGGAGCTAATGCATTATCTAACGCTGTACGCATCTGACAACCAAAGAGCATGTAAAATGGTGATTGTCCCGTAGATTGAGTAGCTGGCGTCATTCTATAAGCCATCATTATTCCGGGAAGCAGATCAGGCCAGTTAGTTTGATCTTGTGAACAGTATACCTTTAACCTATCTTTAATGAATCTGTTCATTCGTTCACAGGTGCTATTAGTTTGTGGGTGATATGGGCTTGTATAATGGCGTATAATTCCAATAGTTCACATAGGGCTTTTACCAGGTTAGACATGAAATGTGTGCCTCTATCGGATATTAAAGATCGCGGACACCCATATCTGGTAAACACATTCTTGTATAAAACGTCCGCCACATCTTTTGCCGATTGTGACTTTAAAGCAAAACTTTCCGGCCATTTCGAAGCACTGTCAACTAATAATAAGCAGTATTTACTACCATCCTTTGCTGTGGGAAATGGACCAAGAAAATCCATATGCCATCTACAAAATACATCCTCAATCGACATAGGCGTTAATGGTACTGGATTTGCATGCAGATCGTTTTTGGCTTGCTGACACATCTCACAAGTTTTCTCGTAGTTTGTAATTTCACTAAACATTCTCGGCCAGTAGTACATGCTACTTAATGTACGTTCGGCTCCTTGATGACCGCCGGTTGGTAAATTATCATGATAAACTTGCAATATATCATGTCTTAAAGTATTTGGCATTGCTTTCTGATTTAGATATATTTTTGGTGCGAGGCGTATAAAAGTGATATAAAATGCCATCAATGATATCGAAAGATTTTGCTTCACTGACAACTCTATCAGCGTCACATTTGTTCTCGGGTACTACTTTATTTCTTAGGTAAATAATGATATCAGCGTAGTCATTACAAATTTTCTGTAAAAGATGAAGATTGATATTATGTAATAATTGACCCGGATCTTTGTTATTTTCAAATAAATTATCGAGAACGTTAACTGTACAGGCGCTATATGGGTCATTATTTTCACGGTCATTTTTATATTCAAAGGTAATCGAAGTAAAGGATGGGTCTTCACACGATGTACTGATGTATGTGCGTCGGGTTCTGCTGGTTTCTCATTAACATCGTCGTATTCACGTCTGGATAGGCAATCAGCCGCGACGTTTCTCGTACCTGCAATGTGCTTAATCTTAAAGTTATAACCCTGTAGTCGCAATGCCCAACGCCCTAGTCTACCTGATTTTTGGGTTTTGGCATTTGCTAGCCATGTTAGCGCAGTATGATCAGTATAAACTATGAACTCGTTTGCCTGTAGATAAATCTTGTATTCTTCGATAGCTTCTACTAACGCCATACCTTCTTTGTCAGTTATAGGCCAGTTTCGTTCAGTCTTCCGCAGTGAACGCCCTCCATAAGAAATGGGATGTTCCTTGCCATCATGCATTTGTGATAGGACATATGTATGGAAGCGTATAGGGGTCAATAGCGCGATAAATAATAAAGCAATATAAATATTGTGATTTTTCTGACGATTTTATCTCTGAAAAGGCAATTTTTGCCGAGTTAATTGAATAACTCGCTAATTTGCATGTCGTCTTTTTGTTTTAGATGCACACGTCGACATAGCGCATGGCAATATTTTGCGAATATGTCGACATATACTACGTCGAAATGGAATATGTCGCCAAAGCTTCCGAATAGCAATATCTTACCGCAAACGTGTACATTTAAGACGAAATGGGGACATAAAACATAGCGTGTTGACTCAATTACCTCGGCAAAAATTGATTTTTCAGAGATAAAATCATCAGAATAATCACAATATGTTGACATAATACCAACTTAATATTGCGGTATCTATCGCGCTATTGAGCCCTATACGCTTCCATACATATGCAATAGAATGGTTGGATGCGTCACAATGGATAATGAATTGTTTATCCAACTTTGGAAAAATGAGGACTGGTGCTGTAGTCAACGCTTTTTTTAGATCTAAATATCTGTTTTCGCATTCTTTCGACCATTCAAACTTTGTATCGTTAGAAAGCAAATCGTTTAAAGGTGAAACAATTATAGAATATCCTTTTATAAACTTCCTGTAATAATTGGTTAAACCAAGAAAACTTCTAACTTCTTTCTGCGATTTAGGTCTCGGAAACGTTGCCACTGCAGCAGTTTTTGACTGGTCTGTCTGAATTCCCTTGGCGCTTATTATGTCCAAGATATTTTATCTCTTTTGCAGCGAAATTACATTTTGAAGGCTTCAGCTTTAAGTTGGCATGTCGTAACCTGTCGAAAATTTGTTCGAGTGCTACTAAGTGGGTATTGAAATCCTTACTAAAGCAACATATATCATCAATATAAGCCAGACATATTTTCCATGATAATCCTTTTAGGACTTTTGTTAATAAAGACATAAATGAAGTAGGCGAGTTCATTAACCCATAGGGTAAGCGTGTGAACTCAAATATCCCTTCGTGTGTTATAAATGCACTTTCATGTGCAGTATCTGGATGTTATGGTGGCTGTTACCTATGGAAGCGTATAGGGGTCAATAGCGCGATAGATACCGCAATATTAAGTTGATAATAAGTCAACATATTGTGATCTTTCTGACGATTTTATCTTTGAAAAGGCAATTTTTGCCGAGTTAATTGAATAACTCGCTAATTTGCATGTCTTCATATTGTTTTAGATGCACACGTCGACATAGCGCATGGCAATATTTTGCGAATATGTCGACATATACTACGGCGAAATGGAATATGTCGCCAAAGCTTCCGAATATCAATATCTTACCGCAAACGTGTACATTTAAGACGAAATGGGGACATAAAACATAGCGTGTTGACTCAATTACCTCGGCAAAAATTGACTTTTCAGAGATAAAATCGTCAGAATAATCACAATATGTTGACATAATACCAACTTAATATTGTGGTATCTATCGCGCTATTGACCCCTATACGCTTCCATAGTTACCGGCCATTCTACATCGTCGACTTGTCGGGTTGTGAAGGCGACAAGTCGCGGCACGACAAAGCGAAATAATTGCATTTCGTCGACTTGTCGCTTTGTCGGGTTGTGAAGGCGACAAAGCGACAAGTCGACAAAATCAACCCGACAACGCGACAAACTAACCCGACAATCGTCGCCCTCATTTTGTCGACTTGTCGGGTCAATTTTGTCGACTTGTCGCCTTCGACTTATTCACAACCCGACAAAGCGACAAGTCGACAAGTCGCCGAAATGCAATTATTTCGCTTTGTCGTGCCGCGACTTGTCGCCTTCACAACCCGACAAGTCGACAAGCCGCCGAAATGCAATTATTTCGCTTTGTCGGAAGTCAATCACTGCGCATGATCGAGCAGTCTTCGGTATGGAAGCCTAATCTCGACGAAGCGAGGGTGCTTTTTCAGCATTTGGTTTTGTTTTGCTACACCTGACCATTACACAGATAGGATTGAAAAATGCATTTGGTTAAATTTGCATTTAACGACCCATAAAATTAAGAATCTATATTTCAGAGGGGAGTCAGTTTTATAAGTTGATATGTATTTTAATGTATGCTTTCAATATATCTATCGTAATTTAGAATTCCTTCGCATCTTCACTGATTACCATCAACAGCACAGTTTATCCAAATACATAATAATAATCAATCTACTAATATCCCATCTCAAATCATATATGTTTTTCGTCGTGTTTCCCCTTGTCAGTGGTGCAGGAAAGTGGACCTGATAAGGTCAGTGTTTTAGTCGTTCGGATGGGACGAAAACCGACGTCCCGTGTACACATTTGCGTGCACATAAAAGATCTATTGGCAGTTGAAATTCGATATTAAAGTAGGCCGTAGCGCCCTTTCCGGACAAATATTCGCTTATAGCACACTGTATGGCATAATGCCCGTCTTCCATTAGCCCAGGTTAGGTGCAGAAGAGTAGGACGTTTAACCCCATTTCATTTCAAGTGAATATATTGTTTATGGTGAGTATCCAAGACATGCGACCCGGATCAACCAATTGATCTAAAGGTGCACGAAGGTGGACCTGATAAGGCCAGTTTTTAGTCGTTCGGATGGGACGAAAACCGACGTCCCGTGTACGCTTTTGATGATCAATATGTTGTTTTACCTGTACATGTATATGATGAACTTAAACATAGAATAGGCGATCAGTATTCACAGGAATGGAATGAAGATCGGTCGAAATATTCAAAACTAAATTATTATAACCTTTACAACATTGCCTTATCACAAAAAGAATATTTATCAAATATCGCAAATCATTTACTGTGTATCTCTATCCAAATTTAGATGTGTATCACATAACTTATCACATACGATACAATTAACAGAAATGATAGAATTTGTAAACTATGCAATTTAAATAACGTTAAAGACGAATATCATTTTTTACTTTGCTGTCCATTATATAAAGATTTAAGAGAACAGCTTATTCCTTTTTATTATAGAAATCACCCTTCACTCCAAAAATTTATAGACATTATGTTTTCCACATCACCAGTTATTTTAAACTCGTTAGAAAAATTTATACATTTATAATTTATTAAACGTCATTCTTTTCTTGGCGCTATTCTTCCCTAGAACTTTCATTCTTTTCTAACTTATTTTGTACTATTTGTATCATTAACACCTTTACATATTTACAAATTTATTCATTGTATTTCCTATAAGTAACTTTCAGCAATAAAGAATTACTTACTCACTTAATATACTATTTTGTTAATTACAAACTATATTGTTTTTATTAAAGTTCCAATTTCATATTTTCTAAGAAAGTCAAAACATAATTATTTCTATGTCTTTTGCTCAACAGGTTGTCAACTCACTATTATACGATCATGGGCAAAATTTTTTGGGCATTAAAAAGGCTGACACAGGCTATTGAGGAAATAGTTACCCAATTACCTCCCTTGTTTTCCCATTCCTCTCCATGGACAGCCATCTTCAAACGTTTGAATTTGAAGTTGAAAATGATATTTTTGCCAATTTCTCAACTGGCAATAGTGAATTTTAGGATTAATAGCATTATTCTTTAACAAGGTAGGACTATTTATAGGTTCATTCTATTTTAGGGCTTTATTTTAATACATTTTAAAAATATACCTTAAAAATATGCTATTGGAACTTTAAAACTTATATACTTTTAATAAACAAGAACAATCATTTTGGGGACAAACCACGTTTATTTAAACTATGACTTAGTTTATCAACCCGTGTACTTTTCTGCATCAATGAAGACAGGCATATGTTATGCCGTGTAGGCCTATCACGGGGTAAATTCTGTCAAAACAACGGCGATACGGCCGGGGTAATTTTTTCTGCAAACATATTATTTTAAACTATTTTTCGACACCAATACAGTGTGCTATTAAGGAAAGTTTGCCCAGACAGCAACTCCACGGCCTACTCACCGTACATTTGGCATTGGGGAAGCCATGCTGGACGCAGACCTTCTGGTTAGTGAGCCAGTCATACAGTTACTGTCAAGGAGATTTGAAATTGGAATGTGGCCAAGAAAAAGCTTCAGTGTATTTTGTAAAGGAAACTTGTCTATAAACATCCTAAGAAGAAAGGATTTAAATTTTAAATATTTTTTAATGTAGCAAAGCTAGCATATTCTATTCTCAATTACCATAGATATATTGAAAGCATACATTAAAATACATATCAACATATAAAACAGACTCTCCGATGAAATATAGATTCCTAATTTTATGGGTCGTTAAATGCAATCGTTAAATGCAAATTTAACCACATAAATTTTTCAATCCTATTTGTGTAATGGTCAGGTGTAGCAAAACTAAACGAAATGCTGAATAAATGCACCCTCGCCTCGTCGAGATTGGGCTTCCATACTTAACCGAAGAATGCTCGATCATGCGTAGTGATTGACTTCCGAGGCGACAAGTCGACAAAGCGAAATAATTGCATTTCGGCGGCTTGTCGACTTGTCGACTTGTCGGGTTGTGAAGGCGACAAGTCGCGGCACGACAAAGCGAAATAATTGCATTTCGGCGACTTGTCGGGTTGTGAATAAGTCGAAGTCGACAAAGCGACAAGTCGACAAAATTGACCCGACAATCGTCGCCCTCATTTTGTCGCGTTGTCGGGTTGATTTTGTCGACTTGTCGCTTTGTCGCCTTCACAACCCGACAAAGCGACAAGTCGACGAAATGCAATTATTTCGCTTTGTCGTGCCACGACTTGTCGCCTTCACAACCCGACAAGTCGACGATGTAGAATGGCCGCTAACAGCCACCATAGGATGTAGAGGTATTTGCCAGAAAGAATTTTTCAAATCCATGCTACTAAATATTTTCGCTTCCGATTCTGCTATGGTGTCTAATATTTCATCTAGCCTTGGTATTGGAAAGGAAAATGGAACTGTAATTTTATTCAATCTTCTGTCGACGCAAAATCTGAATTCATTACTATCACGCTTTTTAGCTATATATAACAACTGGTGAATAGAAGTCCGAGTTAGATTCCTTTATTATGCCGTCTTTTAGCATTTGTTTTGTTTTTTCTCTTCAATAATTGTCTTAGTCTCAGGGGTAACCCTATAGGGCCTTGATTTTATCGGAGGATTGTCACCAGTTTCTATTTTATGGTAGTAAAGATTAGTTTTTCCTAACTCTGAATATTTCTAATTTTAGTTTCTCTTCATTATTCAGGGTTGTTTTATTAAGATTAAAACCTAAATTGTTAGCTTTAGAAATATATTCGTTAATTTCGCGTTTTGAAAGTTCATTAAAAGTGTTTATCGATTTCAATTCTGTATTAACATCATCTAAATTTGAAAGGACACAATCATCATCAATTAAAGTAACATTTGCAATTGGCGTATTTTCCTCAATCACAATAATCGTATTAGTGGGGTTTAATACTTTATATAATGAGGTGTTAAATTCATTTAAAGGACATATACATTTTGCACCTATAACATTGTGCTCAACTAAGCTATCATGGGGTTCCAACAATATTGTGTTATTTTTGGGTATATTAATTATTTTAACAGGAATGCTAGATTCTGAATTGGCTTGTAATGTTACCTCTGCCTTTGCATACGCTTTTCCGTCTTCCGAATTTTTGGAGATTATTGGTATATGTTTATCATCAATAGAAAATGTCATCTTTTCTAAGTTAATAATAGCTTTTATATCGGACATAAAATCTATACCTATAATTATATTGTGATTTAATTTATTAAATACGTGAAATGTTATTGGAAATGAAACATTATCAATATCAATATTAAGTTTAACTTTACCCAGTACGCTTATTAAATGACCACCAACACCGCTAACCTGTGACCAGTCTGCTGTTTCGATGCAGTGGTGTTTATTAATTTGTTTTAGGATTTGGTAACTTATTATACTTATACTAGCACCGGAGTCGACCAAGCACTCATATTGTTTGTTTTCTAGTTTTGCTTGAATTGTATTATGCTTTTTTTTGGCCACTACAGAACAAATAGTTTGTAGATCATGTTGTAAATATAGGGCATCCATACATTGAGAATCAAGACACTCGGAATTATACATTTTTTTTTAGATACTTCACGCAATATATAATGTTATTTTTTTTCCTTATTGTTCTTTTTAACAGCAGATCAAATTAGTATGTGTTGTACTTACTATTTCATGTAGAAAAAAGCTTTATAAACCCTTCAGACTTCTATCATTCCTGGTCCGACTATTCTTCGTTCCTGTTCTTCAGCATTTCTGTAGGTCGGACTCTACGTTGCTTTTGACCTTCGGCTACATCCAAGTATCGGGGGTACTCGCTTTGGCAATGTTGTTGTTGAGGTAATCAAAAGCCGGCATATTTCTCACCATATGTGACCACGTTATTTCTGGTCTTATTAAATCAAGACTGAGTCCAAGTAACTTCTATGTAATTTATTAAACATAGATAAATCAACAAATATTTACAAGAAAGAGAGAGATCCGATCCGTTCTAAACCATAGCTCACTCTGTCATATTGAACTACAGTTCTTACAAAATATATAATAGACAATTATGACATATTGACAATTAAACTATAAAATATGGTCTCTAAGTTGAAATCTAAAACAATAGTTTGTTTTGTAGAGAGTTTGGTCAATGACCAACTCTTAATCCCTTCATTGTTAGACATCAATGCCTAGTCTAAATTATATCTGACGTAATAGCCCTTGGCTGGATTAATAAGGTTCCATAGGCCAGGGGCCAGTTGATATTGGATTATAAAGTGTTTTACTCTATCCGTTTTGATAAGGACAATATGTCACTCCTGCCAACGTCTGTTTAATTCAACACGTATCTTACATGAGATATAATTAGGTAAATAAAATAGATTTAAAATACATTAATGTTGTGAAAGATATGTTTATCAAAATGGGGAATATAATATTGAATTTTAATATATGTAGAACTCATATGAATTATATATGTCGGTCATAGTAATGTGAGACTCAAGCGGAAATGTACGTCCTTCTATAATGTCGGGTGTGCTGAAAGTATCCCCATATAAATGTCTTTCACGGTATTCAAAACATTTACTGAAAGAATTCACATCAATATGAGAACTCTTTCTTACTTCAACTGTTATAATTGCATTGTATAATTGAAGGTGCCCATAACATCAACAGACAATGATGTCAGCCCGAACAACAACGTGTCTTACACCAAAATCAAAGGCAGTAATAAATTCCAAATACAGCAGGTGCCCGGTTCTAGGGAAGTCGAAATCTGGTGTTCAGAAGAACTGGATAGAGAAGCAGAGGCGTGGTATTATTTATCAATAGAAGCGAGCGATGGCGTACACACATCTACGACAGGTCTGAATATAACAGTTAAAGATGTAAACGAACCACCGCAATTCACTAAAATTTTTTACGAATTTAATGTCACTGAAGGGGAGCGAGACATATTTGTTGGTGACGTTTCGGCCATAGACAGTGACGCAGATGAAAAGGGAGATATCATTTACAGTATAAAAAATGGGGCGTTCGATAGCTTCCATATTGAAAACAATGGTTCGTTATACTTTAGGGGCAGACAAGGGAACTTAACTATTAATAGAATCAATAGACGATACTACGATTTGACAATAACGGCTACAGACAGAGAAGGCTCCAGCAGTCGCGCAGATGTCGTGGTTCGCGTAACTGTGCTAGATCAAAATGAAGTCCCTGTCTTTGAAAAGTCCTCTTATTCGTTCAGTGTTCTGGAAGGGGCCTCTTGCTTAAATAACATTGGTGTTATAAATGCCACTGACAATGATGAGGGAATGAATGCAGTACTGGAATATTTCCTTGAGGGAGGTGGTGCTTCTATGTTTCAAATAGGTAAAGATTCTGGTATAATCACATGCAAAAACAAACTGGACTACGAAAATGTGACTAGTAGATCTACCACATTTGGAGTAAGAGTACGTGACAAAGGCTACCCATCCCTAACTGCTACTACTACGGTAACCGTTAAAGTAGAGGACGACAACGATAATTCGCCAACACTTTCCGCTACATACACTACCGATGTCTTCGATGTTGACATCAAGAAGATCGGTAAACCTATTATTGTCATAGACGCACTAGACCTTGATTCTGGTAAAAATGGAGAAACATCCTTTGATATCATTTACAGCTCAACCGTGGGGTTGTTCAATATTTCCTCTTTTGGACTTGTGAGAGTTGCCGCCAATATTACAACACCACCGGCTTCTCAATATAATTTGAGTATCAAGTGCAGTGACTTGGGTAAGTATTATCACAACATTTCTTTTCTATACACGATAAATCTCAAGCAGCATCAAAGTTTAGAAAATCTGAAACTGGAATGGATGCTTAATTAAATTCTGGCTATATTATCTTCAAATTAAATAAACCATACTATAATTACTATCCGGTAATTTAATGTTGATTTGGACTAACGCTTCAGTGAATAAAAGCTGGTATTAGTATAAGATTAGTAAATTGATTTTTGTGTTCTTCACAGGTATCCCCTCCTTGAACACTATCACCAATTTAAGTATTTCTGTCAAACCTTTTACTACACAGACAGTATCTTTCGATGTCATCGACCTTTATTTTAATTTGGAAGAGGAACAAGCTTACCAGAATATTACCATCGCCATCGACTCTGTGAAACGGTTCGTCATAAACAACAATAATTTGAACATAATTTTTAAACTTGTGGGTGAACCGATTCTCGGTATCAATATGGCTGATAACGGTACATTAATGGCGTACAATAAACATTTTGACAGAGAAAAAAGGGATCTATATGAAATCATCACCAGAGTTTACGATGTAACAGACTTCAGTAATGGTGATGTAGCAGTGGTAAGGATTTTATTCTTTAACCATGACTTCTCTTTTCATTTAATATTCTCGGGCAACTGAATCCGTAGTTATAGATAACTTGCTGATACTACCACGCATAATACGAATTACCAATGTTAATTAAACTTCATTATCATCACATATCCATGACAGTCTGTTAATACTGAGGTTTTACTGTTGTCATAAAGTGATCGTATTCATTTGATACTTTCAAATTACAAAGTAAAACTGTCTCGTTCAGATTTTCCCAAAATTTTATACCGTTTGTTTTTTTTTATCTTGGTCTAAAGACATCTCCTTTTTAAAGCACGTTCGGTAATGTGCATGTTGTGATTGTTCGACTCCGGGTCAACCACATATCGTATGAGAGGTCTAGCTGTTCAATCAATGTACTTTTATGCCGTCCAAGGACGCGTCTTTCTTAAATTAAGCATGTATCTAGATGTTAACCGAATCACCAACCGAAAAAGAAAACGAAACGTCAATACCATTTAGTTTTAATTGGCAGAAATTCGAGGTATTATTTCTTTTTCGTTGTTATTCAGATAACCCTTAAGATAGTAGACATTAACGACCATCCACCAATCTTTATAAACAATGAAGCCGAAGCTGTTGTTGATATATATGAAAATAGTGATAATAATACCCATGTCATAACTGTACCTGCCATTGATCTCGATACCGGTAACAACTCTATTATTGTCTACAGGATCCTTAATCCTGATGTTCGTAAGTATGATATGTACAATTATTATGATTATATTTGAGTAACCATTGGAATGTAACAAACCCGTCTCCAAATCATTGAATGTTGATGTAAAACAAAAGACTAACGTAACTTTTAAAAGTCAAGAACTACGTGGACTTTTTAGTTTAAGAATCCACGACAGTCGTATGATTCAGCCTTTATAATCAAATCAAAAAAGTCGTAACGATAATGTCGTTCACATGGTACGAAATAACGAGATAAGGTGCACATATCGGCCACGGATGTTACATATATGTAAAAGATGCCACTCAAAAAATAATTTTAAATACGTATTGCCTGATATGAAATACGAATTTGGTTGTTCTGTATATTTTATCATGAGCTAATCTAATTCTACGGGGTTCTTGTCAACTGTATGTTGTTGAACTTATTCTTGCTTCAGCGTTTTCTGTAAACAGAAGTAGTGGAAGACTAGTTTCTTCAGGTACAATAGACAGAGAACACAATGGAACTGTTATATCTCAGTATACTGTTACTATTGAGGTAGGATTTCTGAGAATAAAGCAGCTATCCAAAGCAATAATCAATTTTTCTTAATTATCTGTAATTTATAGCACAGCAAGTGTGACATCGTGTGGTCACTAGGGTACAGCATTTGTATGCGGTTGTGTTGCGATCCGCCCAGGCTTCCCCTCTGGGTGGGTGCTCCAATTATATTCGGGTTCGCCCCAGTACTAGCTTTTACCAAAGAAACAACAGAGTCAAGATAATGGCAAAATAATGAGTTTAATAACAAAATCAATCAACAGTGGTTACAAATCTAGATTATGGTTATGTACAAAACGGTTACCGGTTTAGTTGCTAATGTACAAATAGGTACATTAATTCATTGACAATAATGAATAAATCCCTCCCAAACTGTCTTGTTATATGTATTTAACCCCTTACAGTATGGCTACATGACTATGCCTCCATTATGTGGAGCGTTCCCTGATATGCTCCCAAGTTTACTTATTTGGAATGTTCCCAACAAATTACCCCTTTCCCATATTTGGTACGAGTCCCGTATTTGGGTTCTGTTCCCCCATTTGATAACAATCACTCTCAGTCCCATTTTTGGGCCACTGAGCTTGACATTGGTAATATTCTGGTTCCTCAATAATTCCCACCCCCTGCTATACGATTATTTATCCTCCCGTTCCCATCCCTCAATGGCAAAGGCTCTGGATTTAGTTTGCGTTCAAGATTTCCGTCCCACCGTGAGTTCCTGTCTCCCAGATTGATTATTTACGTGTCCTTATCCGAGCATTGATGCACAGGGTACACAACAAAGTGGGTGACTTCCAATTTGATTATTTACGTGGCCTTATCCGAGCAACAGTGTTCGGGGTACACAACAACTGGGCAAACCAACTCCACGGTGGAACCGGGAATACCACCATCCCACGGACTAGACATATATTCCAGTATAGTCCCAAACAAGGCCTCAATCCAACAAGAATAAATCTGGGTGTTATGCCAGAAATCCAAGGTTGCTTGATTTCGAGCCATATCCCATTATTGGTCAACGTACCCTAGATGGTTCCATTTTCTTGGTCTCGAATCGGGTGGTGGCGGAAATCCGTTTAGTAGGTTAACCGGTCGTTGGTGGTGAGTCCAGGCCAAATGCGTCGATGCCTTGAGCTACGGCTCTTTTATACTCTGCAGGCTTGGCCCTAGCCAATCAGCATCCATTGCCTCATGAGTCTGCGCAGTTCGTCGTGACGTCACGTCCTTCGACTCAACTCCCGTCGGAGAACGCTAGATCGGAGACGGTCCTCGCAAATTGTGACGTCATATGTGAACTGTGGGTTAGGGTAAGGGTTAGGCTTGATCATGGGTTAGGGTTAGGGCTAGCCCTGCTTACATCTCGGGACTTTGACCAAATCTACAGGTCCTAGCCCTTACCCTAACCCTAACCCACAATCTATTTATGACGTCATATGTGCTCAAATGTGTAGGACCGTCTACGATCTAGTGTAAAAAACTAAAAAAAAATAAAAATGTACCCAAAGTATACCATACAAAAATGTGATGATATCTCTTTAAATAAATGTGAAACGAAAGTACAATCATTATCGTAAAATTAAAAAAACAACGGTGTAGGTGGTTCTGAACCAATTAATACGATTTTATATTATTTACAGGCTTCAGATGGAAAATATAATGATAACCTAACTGTTACTATATTTATCAAAGATAGGAACGACAACTCACCACAATTCCATAATATATCGGTAAATGTTTCTGAGAAGTTTGCGGTAAACAAAACGGTAAGTGTAAAGTCATATTACAATCTATACTATACTATATAAAGGTTCAATAAATCTTCGATTAAACCATCTGGTATGTTAAAACTAGAAATTATACACTAAATCAGTAGTTAACTTACAAGATAAGATCAAGATAGACCAAATGGTAACTGGAAGGAGATTTTGATAGTCAAATAGAAACAGCAGGAAGATTTAGATAGTCCAAATTGTAACTGCAGAAAGATTTAGATAGTCCAAACAGTAACTGAAAGGAGATTTTGATAGTCCAAACAGTACATAAAATGAGATCTAGATAGTCCAAAGAGATACTTAAGTGTAATTTCAAAATTTCTTCCAACACGTAGGATTATCTTGCCTATATATTTTATTATCATTCAATGTAATATGTGAATAAAACCATTAGGATTATTGTGTTGAGCATTGAAGAGTTTGTCTAGATAATATTATTCAATTGCTTTAAACGCCAAATGAATTAATATTAATATGACTTATTACATTAGATAATATCAAACCACCACATAGCGATCATAGTTAAAGTGAAATAACAATATTATGTTATGAAAACATCTAGTCAACTTGTAGACATTTTATTTACAGATAATTACAATAGATGCTATTGATTTAGATGATTTCAAATCTGGTAATGGACATGTTTTATTTAAACTTGATGATGGACAGCAAGCGTGTCCTATATCCTTATCTGCAGGTAGAATATATTATGTACAATTATTTTGGCGGTTTTTGTAAAAGAGATTGTTTCCTGTACACCATGAGAGGCGATGAGAAAATTATTTTGGATCTTTCCACAGCCCAATATTTGTAAATATTTTGATATTTTGTCGTGTATTTACTTCCATATTTAATACTTGAATCTTCTTACTATTATTATGTTTGGTTTATTGACAAATTCTTTTTAATATTACCATTACCAGGTACACACTCAGATGCCGAAGTACTGTTATCGTCTACGTTAGATTATGAAAAAACGATAAGTCATGTGTGCACAATAATTGCTTACGATAAACCATGTAAAGCATCGGAAAGTAGATCCACAACAGCGACGTTTACTATCAATGTCCTTGATGAAAATGATAATATACCAGTATTTCAAAATTTTATAAATCAAACCAATATAGACATCGATGTAGCAACAGGAACAGTTATTATTGACAGCATCACAGCTAGTGATGACGATTCCGGCAGTAATGGTGACGTCCACTTCTATATCAAAGACCACCCAGTCAAACCCTTTGGTATGCTCTTTTTATTTTGTCTATTTATTCAATTTGTTTGGGGATATGGGGTGGGATGTGGGCGTGTATGGCCATTAATGCTGATGATCCTACAAAACCGGGGTAGTTAAAATTAAACCAGCCCGGAAACAGACCCATGTTGAAGACAATTATCGAACAGTCATATAAAATATGGAAATCGGTTCATTTATCGCTTCTTAAGAAACATAATTTTGAAATGAACACTTTGATTACCCAACACATTTTATAAAACAACTTCTTGGCTCTTTGTTTAAATTAACCTACTGCGAAACCGTTTTGGTATCTTCTTTTACCGAAACCGCCATTTTTTAAATGTAAATTGACTATATCATTATTTTATTGTTTTTAAGATAAATTTAGTATCAACAATACTACTGGTAGGATAACAGCTGTAGGAAATTATTTGGCAGAAGATATTACAATAGTTCATCTGGTAGTGATAGCCAGAGATAGTGGACAACCACCTTTACAAACAGAAGCAACGGTAGTACACAATTTCCCTGTTTCTATTTATAAGGTTATGAATGCGATTCGTGGAAAGTCTTGGTGTAAAGCACCTGTTGTATTCATATATATGTAGATACAACCTACAAGTCGACTGGTTCCCTCTTTTTGTAGGTATCGGGAGCAGATATAACTATAGAATCCTAAATAGTTGAAAACTAAATATCCATTCAATCAACAGTAGTTTACTGCCTGGCCAATGTATTACTAAAGGCACTTCTGTTTCAGATTCATATTTCCATAGACAGTTCTGATTCCAGACCAATATTTAAAGATAATTTCCAAATTTATATTGTTGAACATCAGGAAGCTTCTGTGGTAAACTCAAAATTGCCAACCATTGTGGCGTTTGATAAAAAATACGGCGTTGAGAAACGCTGCCTCTGTACATTTAATATAAACAGTTCCAGTAAGTATGCAGATCGAAATATAAACACCATTGCATTTACGTAAATCTCAACTAAATATCAGTATATAATTACCCTTTAAGTAAATCTTTAGTAGACTAAATACCAGTATCTCATCCATATCTTCCTACATTACAAACTATAGTGAACCAGATGATTGGAAATCATTCCCCACGTATCACTGACTTTAAAGATGAGAGTCAAGGTTAATAAGGCTATTCATAAGTCTGAACAAGATCGGATCAGTGGTTATGTTGTTCTGCATTGCATAGTGTTTCTCTTTAAGGTCGATTTTTATGTTAAAATCCACACAGATATCTCCAATCAAAGCTTTATACTTTCGGAGTTAACATATGAAAAGTCATGTAGGATCCATCCGAAATTTGCAACATTTTAAATCTGTTTGCTGAAACGTTATTTTTCTGCCATGTTCCTGAAACGGATGGCTATCGGCGTCATTCTTGGGGTGTGGTTTATGATACAAATCTAATTTATTGTTACAGAATATCAAAGTTTATTTAGTATCGGCCCAATATCTGGTGTTATCGAGCTGAAAAAAGAATTAGATCGGGAAGTTGCTGGTTCAAAGTTTAACTTAATGATAGAAGCTATTGATGACGATCAACCTAAGAGAACATCAACCGCAACTGTAGAAGTTAATGTAGTTGATATAAATGATAACCCACCTACATGTAATAAAAATAATATAGAGTTTACTATAAATCAGGTAAATATAGATCCATGCAAATGAAATAAAATGGAGTTCACCGCCCTACTTATCTGCTTCTTCCGAGCTCATAAAGACGAGCATGTGGAAATTGTTCCGTCCTACACAATTGTCAACGGAAAACTATCTCAGCCAAAACCTAGCAGCGCCTTATTCACTGAACCAGAGGCGGAGAAAATTCCGGCGTGGTTCACCCTTGTCAGTAATGCAGGACACAACGTATAATCTTTTGGGGTGGGACAGCTTCGCTGCCCGGGTCAAAAATCTTCACCATAACCCAGTTATCCCAGTTGTAGCAGAGCTGTAGGACGTTACACCCATTTCATTTCATTTTTTTTACCGAGCCACCGCGGCACCCTAGAAGAATACAGATTTAACGTACAGAGAAACGGGAGAGAGAGAGAGAAATGGGGTTTAAAGTCCACTCAACACAAACTAGGTCATTTCGGGACTAACATATGGTTTAATTTCATTTCAATAATTCGCTTGCGCGTAGGGGTCTTTAGCAGTGGGAGGAAACCGGAGTGCCCGAAGGAAACCCACGAGGTTGAGAAGGCGCCCCAATCTCCATGCCACATACGCTCACACCAGGGCTCGAAACCACAGCCGCAAGCCAGAGGTGACCGGCCAGCTAGAGGTCGAAGCGCGGCACTCTAGACCACTAGGCCATCCCAACCCCCCTGTACAGAGAAACGTACAGACCACTTCAGCATTCTACTGAAAATACCGTATTTTAAAGGGAACATATTTTATTTTATTTTTCTTTCGTTTTTCTATGAACTGATTCAATGACGTCAGCCTCAATCAATATGAATAGTCTATATCATTGTGGTAGCAATAAGTTTCTATTATTTTAGTCCTTGTTTCAAGAATGTTTCGAAATGTGCATGTCTTCTGGGCTAACGATATTTTCACTTCTTGTATTCAACTGTCTGCGAGTCTAGATAATATTACACGTTGAATCATAAAAACACAATAATAATTTTCAACGTACAATCATATTATTGACATTCCAATACTGCAATTTCAAAATGTTCAATTATTAGGAATAAACATATCTAGAGTACACCTCATCAACAGGCTGTCCAATTGGTTTAAAATCTCCACGTCATATTTTGTATTATAGTCCTCGCCGATTGGTGCAGTGGTTGGTGAAATAGAAGCTGAAGATCTAGATGAGGGTATAAACGCTGTATTGAAGTATTCACTAAATAAATCTAATGATTATTTTGATGTTGATGTAACGTCGGGAACAGTCAAACGAATCAATTCTATTGTTCCATCTAGAATGAAACGAAGCTTCCAGGTAAAACAATTTTTCAATATGTCGGTCAATTCAAAAAAATATTCTCCACGCACGGAAAAAGAGAAGACATTGTTGTCAACAAATCTGAAAACATGTCCACTTAAATACTTACTCGATTTTGGAGAATTCTCCCACTAAACATGGTATTTGAGCACTGGTTTGTAGAATTGATTGTGCTTGTTTTACATTCTTTTATATTTTTTATTATCAAACCTCCAAGTTCAAACCATCTGTTCGCCTCGTGGGTTTTCTCCGGGTACTCTGGTTACCTCCCACTATTAAAGACCCTACGCGTAAGCGAATTGTTGAAATAAAATTAAACTATATGTTAGTCCCGAAATGACCTCGTTTGTGTTAAACCCCAGCTCTCTCTCCCCCCCTCTCTCTCTGTCTCTCTCTGTCTCTCTCTCTCTGTCTCTCTCTCTCTCAAACCATCTGTTCAGCTAATATACCTTCAAATCTACGTTATTTTTCTAAAACACAACCATGCTTATATTTGATTTTTCTCCATCAACGAAATTAAGTAAGGCCGGAAAAAGTGTTTTAGTTCATTGAAAATATTTCAGATGATTGTGGAAGTTAGTGATGGAAAAACAACAGAATTGTGTCCTATCAGTGTACAAGTTTTACCAGATAACACTAGCCCGCCCAAATTCACGTCAGGTGAGATATTTTAATGTGGAATTTTAAGATCTTCACATAACTAACAAATTTCTTGTTGTCCAGAAGGTAACCTACCAGCAGAGACAGCTGCTTAGTTGTTCAAAGACAAAATTACTTTCTCCATATATTGGATGCACACTTAACCCACAAAGTGTTCAATTACATCATCATTTCCCAAATTGTTATAATTATATATTATTTAGATGAATATAAGGCGACTATATCTATCAATGGTAAAAAGGGAGATAATTTAAAGATGACAGAAGAAATAAAAGCTACAGATAGAGACAATGATACTATAACTTATAGAATAGATCCCAGTAAAATCCAGGTACTCCACACATAAACAATAATATATTCAATTATATTACAAATTATATACTAAATAATGTTAGTGGAATTTATGCGGACTAAATTAGCAATCATGATCCCGATCAATTTAAATATGATGAAGGCTAAATTTTGTGACTTGATATTTTAATTTTTGTTTGATATAGAATATGGTTACTGTAGACTCGAAGAGTGGAATTATTAGTTTAAATGCTGATATAGATATAAATACAAGATATGTAACATTGGTTATAATGGCAATTGATGGCGGCACGCCTAGAAAAACTGGGTAAGTATAGTGTGTGTTATGGAACACCTTGTATCATTTTCCACTATGGAGCAGTATTCAGTTTAAAGGGACAATAACATTCTTGCTGGCTTGGTAGCTCCAGAAAATAAATAATACCCTTATTCTAAGTACTAGATGTTTAATTGTCTACCTGTTGTGTAAATTATCCATTACAACCTATTTTACTTGTCCAGAGGGTTCGAAAATATTTTAAAATCCAAGTCACATTTGAAGAGGTTTACGTTAGACTTTTCAAATCAATTGGTTGAATTTTTCCAATTTTTCAAAATAGGTGTGTTAAGATGAAATTTATATCATCATTGAATTGGAATATTCTAAAATAATACGATTTGTTGACCAAAATGAAGGTTGGGACATATTATTCAGTTACAACAAGAGTGTTATTGGAGCTTTAACGATTTTGTCCATTGCATTTGGAATTTTCTTCTGGTTAGCATACGCTATGGCTGTTTCAGTTGCGAACCAGCACTTTACCGAACACTCACGTTGCTTAAAGTTCCAATTTCATATTTTCTAAGAAAGTCAAAACATAATTATTTCTATGTCTTTTGCTCAAAAAGTTGTCAAGATCACTATTATACGATCATGGGCAAAATTTCACAGGCGTTAAAATGGCTGACACAGGCTGATTGAGGAAATAGTAACCCAATTACCTCCCTTGTTTTCCCATTCCTCTCCATGGACGGCCATCTTCAAACGTTTGAATTTGAAGTTGAAAATGATATTTTTGCTAATTTCTCAACTGGCAATAGTGAATTATAGGATTAATAGGATCATTCTTTAACAAGGTAGGACTGTTTATAGGTACAATCTATTTTAGGGCTTTATTTTAATACATTTTAAAAATATAACTTAAAAATATGCTATTGGAACTTTAAATATTGTACTTATTATAATTGCAGGTCAAGTTCTGTAGTTATTACAGTAACTGGTGGGTTGTATGTTGAACAAGGAAAATATGACAATATTAAACGTGATGCTGAAAAGATGACATTGTTTCAGATATTATTCATTGTAATATTAGTGGCTCTGTGTATTTTTATTTTTTTTACTGTGGTAGCATGCTACAAGTAAGTAAATAAGATCATATATATACATGTAGGCTTTGGAAATCGAAGATGTTTTTGGAACTATAAATCTATACATTATGTTATGTTATTAACACATGAATCAGAATCTTAAAGCGAGAGTATTTCTCTTGAATTTGCATTTTATATACATTTTTAAATCTTAACATATATTATTTTATGTTCTTAAGATTGTATGATAACTTGACTTTATATATAATTAATTATAAATATATATGTGGGCCCATTTAATTTGCTCTAAGGCAGGCTTTCACTTTCTTTTAGATGGCGTGTATCACACAGATTGTCGGATTCCTTAAGAACACGATATTATGCCGGGGATAATTCTAAATGGGGCGATTTGTCATCAAGTCATCAATATGCAGGACCGACGTCAACTGCTGGAGGATTTTCTAACAGGTCAACAGGAGTAAGTCTTACTCTTATCAAAGTTATATCATTTCGTTTTATATTTATATCACCCTTGGGTTTAACAAAAATGTGTCTGTGTTAAGTTGAGCTGACTTGGTTTCTCACTTTTCTTAGACTATTTCAGTGGCTCAATTCATATATTATTCTAGAGAACAGAATGCGATAAAGACATAGAGATAATGACATTGATAAATGGGGGGAGGGTGTTACAGTAGAGCGACATTATGTCCCACGTTGGAAAGAAGTAAAATCTAATTTTAATAAAATTGTATGGAAAGAAGATTTTATTTCTTTGTGTAGATCTTTACATGATCTCCTTGTCCTAAATCCAAAACCTGCACGCGCGTGTGATAGAAAATGCTGGTTATATTAGAAAATATGATGATATATGTGTGATAGGGCCGTTAATATATATATGATTATATATTGATTACATTATTGATTATATATGTGTGATAGTGCCGTCCTATATAAAATAATATGATATGATTATATATGTGTGATAGTGCCGTCCTATATAAAATAATATGATGTGATTATATATGTGTGATAGTGCCGTCCTATATGAAATAATATGGTATGATTATATATGTGTGATAGTGCCGTCCTATATAAAATTTCGGTTAACACCGGGAGCGAACCTTCTACCAACAGACTAGGGAGCCAGCGTCTTACTCACTGAACAATCGTGGTTCGAATCCTTTCGGCACTGAACGTACATAATGTAAAGTAGTGCATTTTGTTGTCATTTTTATCCAGATATATGCAATACATACTATAGACTAGACTCCACTAGCCTCATGACGACTTAAGCTTTCCTCTCCTGCCCCAAAAGCCTAGACCGTGAATCGTCAGATGTGATCTTACCTCACCCATCTTTGTATTTGGATTTTTATATACACACATTGCTCGATGCGCGCAAAGATATCTTTTCTGGTAAAACTGTTCATCTGAATACAGCGTGTCACATTCAAATCTTTCATGCGAATAACCCGATTCGGAATAATCGTTCCTAGTTAAATTCGGAAAAATATACGGATTCGTTAATTCAGATTCAATTCGGTTTTTCTCGAATTGAGTGTGACGCCAAAGTCCGGAATAAGGCTATATTCTGAATTCAATTCACATTAAACGCCTAGTGTGAACGCAGCTTTATAGGTTAACAAGACATTAAATATCCAAATCTGTTGGGTGTTTTTCATGGAAATTTGACAACCAAACGTAATATCGGCAGAACTCTAATGTAAACACATTTTATTTTATTTTTTTGTTAATAAACGTTAGTTGTTTTCTTTATTCTTATATAATAGGTGTTATATTTCCCTTTTTTGCAGTATTCCTATCAAACTGAAGAACCAAAACCAGATTATGACTGATGAACCCTCTTATCATTTCATTTCTTATATTATATTATTTTATCTTCTGTTTAATAGCTATTTCCTAATATCTAATTTTTATTTAACTATATTCCATTTGGACACACTGAGCATTTTAAATGCGCTGTCAAGTAGCCAAAGATATTTTACAAACATTGGCCATTTTTTATTTGCAAAACTGTATTCTTGACAGTTTGAATCTCAGTGAATGTAAAAATTGTTATGTTATAACATATGATATAAATTTATATAGTCACAATATTGATTTTTATATTTTTACTGACAATCGTTTTATATAGATAAAATGTTGGTCAATTGAACATCATTACAGCACTTAATAAAACTTTTAGCGTTTTCTGTAAAAAAAAAATGAAAATAATATGATTATTTATCACATGTAGATAACATGAAGTGTGTTACTAATCGTAAAATCATAGAATTTATAATATTTTAAGAATTTGTATATTTAAGGATTTTTAATATCTTAAGAATTTATAATATTTTAAGAATTTGTAATATTTAAGAATTTGTAATATTCAAAAAAACCCAATAAATTTGCTAATGATATTTATGCAAATCCAAGCGTGTATTTTGTATATATCAGGGTCGCTGAATAAATATAATGAGATTAAATGTAATATGTGTGTTTTAAAAATGTATGTTAAATAACGATTACCTGCTTTATGCATTCACAGGTAGTGCCAATTGGCACAGCTTAATTTGAACACATTCCAATATCTTACGTGAGATTATAATAAGACGTTTGACTATGGACAAACATACTGCAAAACAACTATTTATTGGCAGAAAATCAAAGAAGAACTATACCAGTAGGGTACTGAAATTTAAATTTGTCAAGTGTTGTGCAACTCTTAAGACATTTACTAACTATTCCAGAAATTGTGAACTGGATGGTAGCTGGACAGAGATTGGGATAAGGTGCATAAATGTGGGGGAGGGGTCGCAAAACCATTGCAGTCGGTTGCAAAATAGAGTAGTCGGAATCGAAATACGTACTCACTGTATACGTCACGCTACTCAAGCAAAACTTTAGTATAAAATAATCTTGTCAACTTATCATGTTTGAAAAGATGTTGTGTTTCACTCTCATACTGTTGTGAGTATGTTGGTCTGACAACAAAATTTCACCCAAGGAGCAAGATAACTGCAGTCACTGCAGTCGGTCTCAAAAACAATGCCAGAATAGATCCCAAATACTAAGTAGTTGCGTGAATCCGTGTACCTAAATTGCATACGTCACACAAAACTATAGTATAAAATGACCATGTCTGCTTGTCACTCTTATTCTGTTGTGAGCATATTGTTATATGAAATGTTTTCTACCATATAAATAGTCGGTCACAAAAAAAAGTACTCACCGCAGTCGGTCTCCGACTAAATGAATTAATGGGATAAACAAACAATCACAAAACAGGCGAAATTGATAGATAGGCCTCAAGATTCTGTCCCATTTGTTATCCTCTCTTTAACGAGAATTTGGTTCCATTTGCCATGACATTGATTCAAATTTTCAAGTCCAGTCCCAAAAATTTAAAAGCTCTGTTACATATCTGAAATTTTTTCGCGGCTGCGGCGCGATTCCATTATAACATCATTCTTCTACTCGCTTACATATCTGAAATTTTTTCGCGCCTGTGGCACGCGATTCCATTTTAGAATCATTCTTCTACTCCTCAATTGACTTATACTGTCTCAGCACTATCATATTCACGATTATAGTGAACTGCCCAGTTTGTAGTACCACTGGTGCGTGGGGCTTCTGATTGTACAGATGTTGTACAGATCTAGAAAACTCACACGTGGTGCTCGGCTCCGGATTGCGTCACTCGCACTGGGAGGTGGGGGCGGGCGTGGGGGGGGGGGGGGGTATGTGCATCAGTTGGTCACATTTTGGCTAAACACCCCCCAAACGAAATCGTTATGTACGCCCCTGGGGATAAGGTATCTTTCTTTAAAACAATCACACGAGTCGGTGAAAATGTGAATCCCCGAAAATACTTTTTAATAACTGGATATAGACCACATTATCTCCTCTTAATTTCTTCATTTTATCGCCTTTTTTCATTTTCTTGTCACTGCCTTTGTATGCGGATTATCGTTGGCTTTTTGATGTAGAATCGGGAACAGTGTATGAGTCGCGGTTATAGGAAATATCACGGAAATTAGAAACTATCTAACTGTTCTGGGGAATTTGATCAGAATCTGTTTAAAAATCCCACATATCAATAATCCCATACATCAATCTGTTAAGATCTTTCCCTTCTCGGTGTTGCCCCCTTTGAAGAGGAGGTCCCCTGTCGGCGCAAAATGTCCGACACAGTACACAGCATGATTAATATATCCCCGAAAACTTAGTTGTCGACTGGTTTTCTCGCGACCTAAGATGTTACATAAACTTGTCACCACGCAAACTGAATTGGAGCTTTATAAATAGTGCCAGAAAATAGTGGCATAGGGTAAGAGCGATCATATAATTTACTTCTAGAATCCTGCAGTAGCAAGAAAAATCAGGAAGCAATTCCTGATTGTCGTGGCTACAATCCTCGGTCCTTATAGGCGAGGGTCCGCCTAGGCCCCGTAAGCCTAGATCGTCGGAGACTCTTTGTGAACGATATCTGACAAATAAAATTGATTACCATAACAACACAATGTGAATGGGAGTTTGTGGTCCTTCCACGATGAAACTTAAACTGTGAAAGTTATTTGATGAGTTCGACTTTGGTAGCACCAGACCTTCCATTCTCGAGCTATAGCCCCTGTTTTTTCACGCAACATTTGAAATATGTACGGATTTTATATCCCCTTAAGGGGTGGGTGGCGGGGTCAGGGGCGTGGTGAGGGCAATTATTGAGAAGAAATTATGAGTAACAAAAAAGATTTTGGCACAAAAACCTTTTTACTGACCGCGGAGCTGTGGCCGGCGAAGCGGGCGACCGCGAGCGCCGAAGGCGCGAGCCTGCGGCGGGGGGTCCGGGGGGCCCCCCCCCGGGAAAATTTCGAAAATTAGAAGCCCAGAAACGCAATCTCCAGCAATCCGAGACAAGAAATACGGTAATAAAATATGATTAAATTTTCCAACTTGACTCTTTCAAAATTTTTTTAATTGGGTCAGATGAAACAATTTTTCCACTTACAAATGTTTTTCATTTTTTGAGTAATTTGATTGTGATTTTGGCGCAAAAACTTTTTGGCGCATGAGTATGGCTACTCATGAACTCATTCTCACCACGCCCCTGGGCGGGGTACCATTGTTGTCCCATCCTGTGGAAACTCTTTGTTACGCAGAATTCGCATTGTTTCATTTGTGGTGGATCCGAGTCTATATTTTATAATGTTATGATCCTTGTTATTTTCTTATATTAATTCATTTTCGGTCAAGGTCATAATAGTTAACGCAGTCGCCATTGTTTGTTGTTTTGAAACAAACTGATCCCGCAGTGAATATTCGCTTGGCCGCTACAATCACTGATAAGCATGACATCGACGAGGCTTAATGAGTACGGCATATTAACTTTTTTACTCCGACAAATTAAATTCTCAAACATTTTTTTGAGGTAAAAGAAAAATAAATAAAGACGTTTGAAGTATTTGAAGTTAAAAAATATTTCCTATTTAGTGTAAATGGGTATTAAAATGAGTAAAATGCATCATTTTGCCCGAAGCAGTTAGGTTTTAAGTAAACATTGGACGAGCCGTTGAGCCAATGACTAACGGCGCGTGCAGTCAACGCACCTGTTGTGGACAGGCGTCTGTTACAGAGATAATTCGTAAGTAATTCTCTGTGAAACAGATTGGTTTTGAAAATGTAGAACGTATTTTCTTTTTGCCCTGTAGTTCCTCACAAGATGTAAGTGAGCTTTTAATGATTATAGTTTGTTATATAGATGTTTTCTGGTCAAGATATATGTATAGTTCTTTAAGGCTGGGACTATTTGCCACATGTGGTAAGACAATTCGGGGGCTATTTGCCACATGTACGTCTCCGCACAGCAATTATCAACCAATATCCACGAACTCACAGAATATGATAACATTAATGATATCTCGGAGTAGCCAAAATTTCGTCCACTTCCGGTTAGCAGTTTCCGAGACATCAGGTTACAACACAATGCATGTGGCACGCCTACAGACCACAATTATCAACCGATATTCATGAAACTTACAGGATATAATAACAATAATAATATCTCGGAGTCGCCTAAATTTTGACCACTTCCGGTTAGCAGTTTTCGAGATATCAGGTTACCACACATTTCATGTGGCACGCCTACAGACCACAATTATCAACCAATATCCATGAAACTTACAGGATATAATAACAATAAAAATATCTCGAAGTAGCCGAAATTTCGACCACTTCCGGTAAGCAGTTTCCGAGATATCAGGTTACCACAATTTCATGTGGCACGCCAACAGACCACAATTATCAACCGATATCCACGAAACTTACAGAATATAATCGCTTTAATAATATCTCAGAGTATGCAAAGTTTCGGCCACTTCCGGTAAGCGGTTTCCGAGATATCAGGTTACCACACATTTCATGTGGCATGACTACAAACCACAATTATCAACCGATATCCATGAAACTTACAGGATATAATAACAATAATGATATCTCGGAGTAGCCGAAATTTCGACCACTTCCGGTTATCAGTTTCCGAGATATCAGGTTACCACACATTTCATGTGGCACGCCTACAGACCACAATTATCAACCGATATCCACGAAACGTACAGAATATAAAAATACTAATAATATCTCGGAGTAGGCAAAGTTTCGGCCACTTCCGGTAAGCGGTTTCCGAGATATCAGGTTACCACACATTTCATGTGGCACGCCTACAGACCACAATTATCAACCGATATCCATGAAACTTACAGGATATAATAACAATAATAATATATCAGAGTAGCCTAAATTTTGACCACTTCCGGTTAGCAGTTTTCGAGATATCAGGTTACCACACATTTCATGTGGCACGCCTACAGACCACAATTATCAACCGATATCCATGAAACTTACAGGATATGATAACAATAATAATATCTCGGAGTAGCCAAAATTTCGACCACTTCCGGTTAGTGGTTTCCGAGATATCAGGTTACCACACATTTCATGTGGCACGCCTACAGACCACAATTATCAACCGATATCCATGACACTTACAGGATATAATAACAATAAAAATATCTCGGAATAGCCGAAATTTCGAGAACTTCCGGTTATCAGTTTACGAGATATCAGGTTACCACACATTTCATGTGGCACGCCTACAGACCACAATTATCAACCGATATCCACGAAACTTACAGAATAAAATTACTTTAATAATATCTCGGAGTAGGCAAATTTTCGGCCACTTCCGGTAAGCGGTTTCCGAGATATCAGGTTACCACACATTTCATGTGGCACGGCTACAGACCACAATTATCAACCGATATCCACGAAACTTACAGAATATAATTTCACTTATAATATCTCGGAGTAGGCAAAGTTCCGGCCACTTCCGGTTAGCGATTTCCGAGATATCAGGTTACCACACAGGTAGAACTCCTAGCGCGTGGAGAGGCGTTGAAACAGAAACAAAGAATACAGGAAGAACAATTAATATTAAACAGAAAACGCGAAGAACTTGAGCTGGAAACTAACTTATCAATCTCAAGGGCCAAACAGTCTATTTTTGAAAATTTCTGTGCAGATCAATTTACGCAAGAAAGGGCTTATAATTATGGTCTTTGGCCATCAGAAAGGACTAATTCGCACGCAGAAAATCCCACAATCAGGCTCAATCATGACACCTATCAGCAAACAGCTTTAAACATATAATTAATAAAGAAACACCTGTACCATTGGTTGAACCAATTCGTTTTGATAGAAATAACGTTCAGGCACCTATGTTTTCAACGCCCCAAGTTTCTTAGAACACCGCCGCTTATAATTCAAATAAACGCTCTAATGTACAGTTCAACGAAGCTGTGCCTTCCACAGTTTTTCAGTTGTTGAAACAACAAACCGATCTACAAGCTAAACAAACTAACTTAACGGAAATTCTCCTGGAACATCAGAATCGAAGTCTCCTACCTCAACCGCATATTTCTAAATTTAGAGGTAACCCTCTTGAATATCGTTCTTTTATTAAGTCGTTCGAAAGTAGGATCGAACAACGAATAGCAGACCACAGAGATCGCCTTTATTATCTCGATCAGCTTACAGAAAGAGAACCAAACGCACTCGTTAAAAGCTGTCTTCGTATGAACCCAGAGGATGGTTTTAAGAAAGCCAAGCAACTCTTACATAATACCTTCGGCGATGACTATAAAATAACGACAGCATATACAGACAAGCTTCTGAAATGGCCCTCAATGAAGCCGGAAATCGTTGAACTTTTAAGTAAATTGTCATTGGCGTTATCAAACTGTATGAATGCTATGAACGATATAAAATATTTATCAGAAATGAACCACCCAAAAAACCTTAAAGAATTAATGGAGAAATTACCCTTCAATATGCGAGACGGCTGGCGTAAAAGAGTTCAATGGGTCAAGTCTACAAATAACCGTCAAATTAATTTTGAGGACTTCGTTACTTTTGTAAAGCAAGAAGTAGATGCTTTAACAGATCCAATATTCGGAAGATCAACGGATAGTTTTGTAAATAAATCACAGCCCTATAGTCATAGGCCTAAACAGAGTTATGCAACAAATTCTGTGAACGCGTTTTCTTCAGACAACATGTATCAATCTCAGAGTCAAAGTAAAACCTGTTTGTATTGTTCCAAGAACTTACATGATATGGACACTTGTTATGAATTTATGAAAATGCCTTTTGAGAAACGACGCGAATACGCCAGAAGTAATAATTTATGTTTTGGATGTTTGGGTAAGGCACATAACTCTAAATGTTGTAATTTTAAGAAAATTTGTCGTAAGTGCGGCAAATGTCACCCAACAGTGTTTCACCTTGACTTTATACCTCAAAATCAGAATGCTATTTTCCCAAGTGAATTCCCAAATAGATTTGTCAACACACAGCAATCACCGAACGTCTACAACCAGTATAAACCAACGTTATATTCAAGTAATAGACCTTCAACGTATAACGTATACAAGCAAACGCGCAATTCAAATTTTCAACCTTCAACGAATAACGCTATGAATAAACTAACTTATGGTCCATTAAAGGCTGACACGCCCTCATTTAATCCGTATAATCGTCCTTCGTCATCGTCATGCATTCAGCAAAGCACTAATAAAACGCAAAACCCATCTTCCCAGAGCAGAGACACAGTGAATATATATAACGGTTACATTGGTGACGATTCAGACTTTATGCTTCCAATACTGCTTGTTAAACTGAAACAGAAAGGCCAACAATCATCAATACCTGCCTTAGCATTTCTAGATAACGGATCTAGTGCGAGTTTCGTAACATATATTACGGCTGAAAGACTTTGTATAAATGGAGAAAAAACCACAATTCGTCTAGGTGCCATGCACGGCCAATCTGAAGAACATAGTTTGATTATATCGGATCTGATTGTGTCAGATATTAACGAAACGTTATCGATCCCATTACCGAAACTTTATACAAGACATGTATTACCAGTCAGCGCTTCGAACATCCCAACGCATGATAACGTATATCAGTGGGATTATCTTAAATCTTTGCCCCTTCCGGAAATTCCACGCTTTCTCGAAGTTGGACTTTTGATAGGTATTAATTGCCCACTAGCCCTTGAACCACTTGAAATTAGACCTAGTGTAAATAAAGGTCCGTATGCTGTATTAACAAGACTTGGTTGGACAGTTATGGGTCCCATTAAAGTATCTTCGTCCAAACCTGCAGCGATAACATGTAACCGTATAATTGTGCGTGAAGTAAATTCGAATAATTGTCATCAGTTGGCATTCAACGAAACTGTTCATGAAATTGATAACGTCAAGCTGATAAATGTTCGAGAATGATTTTATTGAACGAAACAATCGAGATTCGGAATTAGGACATTCTGAAGAAGACAAAAGGTTCTTGTCTTTGGTTGACAGCGAAATAAAGTACGAAGATGAACATTATTACATTCCATTACCATTCCGAGACAAAAGTGTATCGGTACCCTTTAACAAAGAACAAGCTTTCGAACGTTTAGTTTGGTTAAAATGTAAATTTCAGAGAAACGGTAATTACATGTCAGATTATGTTAACTTTCTTAACAAACTCATTAGTTATGGTTGTGTTGCCTATCAGAGACTAATAAACGAACAAAACGATATTCATTGCGCATTTGTGCTTGGTAAATCTCGATTATCCCCCCTTAAAACGGTTACTATTCCACGTCTGGAACTCAATGCAGCAACTGTTGCAGCTCGTTTAAGCAGCACTCTTTTGAAAGAACTTGACATTTCACCCAATGAAATAAAATTTTGGACGGATAGTACAACAGTACTTAGTTATATCAACAACGAGAAAAAAACGCTTTCATGTTTTTGTGGCAAATCGGATATCTGCTATAAAGGACTTATCGGAACCTAACTAATAGTTTTATGTTGAGTCATCATTGAACCCAGGCGATGACGCGTCTAGAGGATTAACTGCGTTAGAAATTGTCAAGAGTCCCAGATGGTTAACGGGAAAAAGGAATTATCATGGCCAAATCAACCAACTTTATCCATGGTTACATCTGATGACCCGGAAGTGAAACAAGATGTTATAACCTTTACAACGGAAGTAGCTGATTCTTTAACGTTAAAGCTTACAGAATATCATTCAGATTGGTATAGTTTGAAACGAGCAGTAGCATGGATTCTACGTTTTAAAGGAAATCTTTTAAAATGGCGGAATGATCGCAAGGTTTTGGAAGAACATGTTAAAGATTCTTTAGATCCGATCCAACGCTCAACGAAGATCGAAACAGAAATGAACATAATTAAACGACATGATATGAAAATGGTTCCATTAAACGTAACGGACTTGAATAATGCTGAACATGCCATTCTTCAATTTACACAACGTGGTGCCTTTGGAAAAACTGTCAGTGAAATGACTAAGACAAACTCAGTGAAACATGTGTCTAAAGACAGTTCGATTTACAAACTTGACCCGGTTTTCATGAATGGTCTTATCCGTGTAGGCGGTCGCTTACGCAACGCTGATGTACCAGAAGATGTGAAACACCCAATAATTTTACCCCGCAACGCCCACGTAACAAATCTGATAATTAGGAGTACTCATAAGAGATTAGGTCATTCAGGAAGAGGTCATACGATCGCCATTTTGATAGAAAAATATTGGATAATTAACTGTAATTCGATAGTTCGTCACATTATTTCTAAATGTGTTTCGTGTCGTAAATTACGAGCACCTGTATTAAACCAAAAGATGTCTGATCTCCCAAAGGATAGAATAACAGCTGCGCCTCCTTTCGCAAGAGTAGGCATAGACTATTTCGGACCTTTCATGATTAAAGAAGGTCGTAAAGAATTGAAACGGTATGGGGTTGTTTTTACGTATCTTACTATACGCGCCATACACATTGAAATCTCTGCATCTTTAGATACAAATTCTTTTATACAAGCCCTCCGTCGTTTTATTGCAAGAAGAGGTCAATGCGAAGAGATACGAAGCGACAATGTCACCAATCTTTGCGGCGGTGAACGCGAATTGCGTATAGCTATCGAGAAATGGAATAACAGTCAGATTAACAACGAATTACTTCAACGGAATATAAAATGGACGTTTAACCCCCCGACCGGTAGTCATCACGGTGGCGTGTGGGAGCGCCAAATAAGGACAATCAGAAAGGTTTTAAACGGTCTACTTATGGGTTTGAATTCGGTGTCTTTCTGTTCATATATATGTCTAATCTATACAATCCAGATAAACCGGGGTTTGATCCATATAAGAGGGCATATTGATTTTTTTTTAAAATTTTGATCATGAAATAAAGAGATCTTCTAATAAAAACATTTGATATGAAATGAGGACAAACATGTGAACAAAGTGTTTCAATGTGTCCCGGTCTCCCCTATAGAAGGAATAAAAACAAGGGGCTGTACGGAGTATTTCTATTTTTCCCGTGTTCTCTTATCTTATGACACTTAATTACTTTATTGTATCGTCAGATAACCTCTTGCGGTCCCATATAACAACTTTTTGTCTTCGAAGGAATTATTAGTGAGCAGAAATTCGGCCGTTTATCTGTCATCACTCGTCACTTCAGTCATTCACTTAGAGAGATAACTCGTGTTTTCCTTTGGCGTTCGTCACTTCCGATTCATGAATCCTTTATTACTCCTCTATGTTAATATTATATTTGGAAAGTGTTTAATCAGTTCTATCACATATGTGATAATGACTGGCACCAATATTGTCCTTTAAAAAGGGCAAATAGTTATCACTAAGTTCACATTGGCAAGGCCTATAACTAGACAGCCCTCAATCTGCAGTTTTGCACAGCGAGAACGATCAACTTTAATTTGAAATAAGATATCTGCCCTAAATGGCTGTGCTGAACAACATACTGTTTTGTATTGCAGTCATACTCTGGTTCACATCTGTTGTTCATATTAAGGAGTGTTTTCAACTCTAATCATCAATTTGAGGATTAAAATGTCCTTCAACTAGGTTAGTATCAGTATTCCAGCAGAGCAAATTGTAGTCATTTCATAGATTAATACGATCATGAGCTATTGTATCTTTGCAATGTTCATTTTGTGACTGTGAGTGCGCCAGTATGGAAGACCTGTAGGGACCTCAATTCAAATCACTGTTTCACATTTTAAAAATTTAATTTGTAGGTTTATCGGCACCATTGTATTAAGTAGTGAACCAATGATTTAAAGCCATTCCATTATTGGGGCTAGGGTTGCAAAATTTCCGGGAATTCTAAACGGTAAATTTCCCGGAAATTTTTAATTTGGTGTCAATAATTGAAACCTGTGTCGCTATTAATAAGTTGCAAGTGACAGTAATATTTTAATAACTAAACATATTATCTGATAAGTCTTATATACTAAAATCTAATAACTAATAATGAGATAGTTCTGTTAAATTGTTCATACACAGGTTACACACTCTATAATTTATGCTCAAAGTTAGGTAACTCTGCCATTTCATCATTATCTTCAAAATCATTATCTACATCATCATCGGTGGATAAAAGGGAGATTTCAGGTTCAGATGAATCCTGATGAATATCTGAAATTTCTGTGGTGGAGGATCGTTGTCAGCTTCAAAAAGATTCAAATAAGATCTTAAATTTTCTTTGTATACCTTTCAGATCATAAATTACATAAATTTATCTCTTTAGTTTTACCATTTGGAACACAACTAACATGGTGAAATAAATTTTAATAATTTGTATAGATGAAAGTAAAAGAGAAAAAGGAAATTCCAGTAAATAATTATAATTTTAGTATTTTTCAGTTCTAAAAATAGATTTGAAAATTCCCAACACTGAAAATTCCCGCAAAGTTTCCCTGGAAACTTTCCAAAATTCCTGGAAAGTTTCCCACCCTTTGCAACCCTAATTGGGGCAGAAACTTACATTTCATATGAGGAGCACTAGCAATCAAAGAGTGACTCCAAGGTTGGGTCTGAATGAGATGCGGCTACAATTTTCGAATGCCGTTGACCATGATTGTCACTCATTGAATAAGAAAATGTAAACAATTTAAACAGATGATATGGTTAATAACTGAAAAATTGGTTGCTTTTTCCACCTGTTTTGTCTCCCAATCACTTGTTGATGTTAGCCACGGTTGCTAAGAGGGTTAGATGCTGGTTTGCTAGCCTGTTGGTCACATTTTCAATCCCTGAATTGGCCAAGAAAGTTTATCAAGATTTTCCAGTGTGGTTTCCCTTGTTAGTGGTGCAGGACGGAGGGCCTGACAAGGACAGCTGCCTAGTCGTTTGGATGTGACGAAAAAACGGGTACATGTATACATCGGTGTGCATGCAACATCTCGCTTATACCACATCATATGCCGTATTCCCATCTTCATCAGCCCAGTCGGAGCAGAACATTAGGGCGTTAAACCCCATTGAATACAGTGGTAGACTGCCACTCCAGAAAGGGCCTAAAAATGGATTGCCATATATTGCATTGGTGTGAACTGTGAAGGTGACAGTCAAGAAACAGAATATGCCCCCTCTCGCTGTTGAAGCAAGGACACCAGTGATCCCCTTGTAGCAGGGTTCTATTCAAAAGATAGGTTGCCAGGCAACGAAACATACGCCCACAGCAGCTAAATCGTCCGCGCAGTAAACAAGGGTTGTCGCATATTTTTACTTTTTTTGGTAATGAAACATTTGTAATACACTAAAATTTGATTAAGAGTAACAACTCATTATGTAATTATCTGAAAATCATTAGAATTTGTTTGCTTTTTGTATAAGTTTTGCCCCATGCTATCAATTAGTATAGGAAACATTTAATATCATGGATTTAGCAGTTCAGTTATTAAAATTCATTGAAAATCAAAATCAAAATACTTGTTCCTTTCAACACCTTAAACTCTGTGTATCAATCTGAAGTCAATCGGATGATAAGTTTGGCCTCTATAGACAAGGTGTTTTTGAAGTGATCAAGGGAGACAACTCTGGAAGTAATTATTTGAAATTGCTCAAAATCAATAGGCTTCTTCGTCTCATGACCTTAAACAGTGTGTGTCTATTTAAAGTCAATAGGGTATTTACTTTGGCCTCTAGAACGTCCACAGGATTTTTTGATGTGATCAAGGGCCATAACTCTGGCAGTAATAATCAGAAATTGCTGAAAATCGTCTCATGACCTTAAACACTGTGTATAAATTTGAAGTCAATCGGATATTAACTTTGGCCTTTAGAGCGTCCACAAGATTTTTTGAAGTAATCAAGGGCCATAACTCTGGCACTAATTATCGGAAATCGCTGAAAATCAATAGGCTTCTTCGTCTCATGACCTTAAACACTGTGTATAAATTTAAAGCCAATCGGATATTAACTTTGGCCTCTAGAGCGTCCACAAGATTTTTTGAAGTGATCAAGGGCCATAACTCTGGTAGTTATTATCGGAAATCGCTGAAAAACAACAGGCTTTAGCCTCTAGAGCGTCCACAAGCAATTGTGGACGCCGGACCGACGGACGGACGGACAGGGGCGACGACAATATACGACCACATTTCAATGTGGGCATATAAAAAGGAACAAAACACCAGGTTGTAGGTTCCAAAATTTATTGCGGATTGTATTTAAAGGACAATATTGGTGCCAGTCATTATCACATATGTGATAGAACTGATTAAACGCTTTCCAAATATAATATTAACACAGAGATCATCGCTACCATAGAGGAGTAATAAAGGATTCATGAATCGGAAGTGACGAACGCCAAAGGAAAACATGAGTTATGCCTCTATATAACTAATTGAAGTGACTAGTGATAACAGATACATGGGCGAATATCTGCTCACTAATAATTCCCTCGAAGACCTAAAGTTGCTGTGTGACACTGTGAGAGAATATCTTACAATTCATAAAAAGAACTGACTGCCACTAGATAAGAGAACAGGAAAGAAAAACAGATTAAAAGTCCGTGCATTACCATGTTTTTATAAGGTAGGGGAGACCGGGGCAAATTGAACCACCATGGATATATCCTTTATAAATAATACTATACAACCCAACACTATACAGAAGTGAGATAATTTTTTAGGCCCATTTCTCTATCAATAAGCCACATGCTGTCAATTATTTTCTTAGGCAGTGGATTTTTCAAAAAAGCGCTTAAAAGAGTAAAATTTTCCATACATGTTAACTTTTTAGCCTAAGAAATTCTTGTACTTAAGTTCATATATGTCTAATTTATACAATCCAGATAAACCGGGGTTTGATCCATATAAGCGGGCATATTGATTTTTTTTTTTTTAAATTTTGATCATGAAATAAAGAGATCTTCTAATAAAAACATTTGATATGAAATGAGGACAAACATGTGTGTGAACAAAGTGGTTCAATGTGCCCCGGTCTCCCCTATAGAATGAATAAAGATAGGCTGGCACTGCCAGGCAGGATACGCCCACATTTTCGAGAGATGGATAGAGAACAAACAATACGGAAAGTGATTTTTCCTACATCATTAAGTCCTGTATTTCATACTGTATTGGGAGCAGCCATTTTGTTGGTCAGTTCCAGTCTGATATTCATGAAATTCGAAGTCGACAATGATTATGGTGTGACGGTACACAACCTAGAAATGTGACTTTTCGTCAAAATCGGATAAGAATTGTGACCTGTACAGAGTCAACAACCATGATATACCATATCTTTACACTATTCGCGTACAAACGGCGACCATTTCGTCCGGCAATTTTGGTACCATTTTCACGAAATTCGAATAATTCAGGAAGTTACGATCCGATATGCGCAAATACCGAAAGGAACCAAGATCTTTGGGTTATAACCATGCATTTCAAGTTTCATCAAAATCGAATTAAAATTGTGACCTTTACAGGGTCCACAACCTTGATATATACCATTTTTTAACAGTATTCACGTACAAACGGTGGCCATTTTGTATGGCAATTTTGGTCTGATTTTCCCGAAATTCGAACTCAACCTTCCTTACGGTGTAACGGTAATATAATCAAACGTTTTTTTAAATCGGATAATAATTGTGACCTCCAAGCTAAAAAAAAAAGGCGATTTTGCGTATAATCAGGGGCCATAATTCAGGAAGTTACGATCCGATATGCGCAAATATCGAAAAGAAGCAAGATCTTTGGGTTATAACCTTGAATTTCAAGTTTCATCACAATCGAATCAAAATTGTGACCTCCACAGGGTCCACAACCTTGATATACCATTTTTTAACAGTATTCGCGTACAAACGGCGGCCATTTTGTATGGCAATTTTCGTCCGATTTTCACGAAATTCGAACTCAACCTTCCTTAGGCTGTAACGGTGATATAATCAAACGTTTTTTTAAATCGAATAATAATTGTGACCTCCAAGCTAAAAAAAAGGCGATTTTGCGTATAATCAGGGGCCATAATTCAGGAAGTTACGATCCGATATGCGCAAATATCGAAAGGAAGCGAGATCTTTGGGTTATAACCATGAATTTCAAGTTTCATCAAAATCGAATCAAAATTGTGACCTCCACAGGGTCCACAACCTTGATATACCATTTTTTAACAGTATTCGCGTACTAACGGCGGCCATTTTGTATGGCAATTTTCATCCGATTTTCCCGAAATTCGAACTCAACCTTCCTTAGGGTGTAACGGTGATATAATCAAACGGTTTTTTAAATCGAATAATAATTGTGACATCCAGAGGGACCACAAGCTAAAAAGGGTGATTTTTCGGACAATCAGGGGCCATAATTCAGGAAATTACATTCCGATAGCCGCAAATATCGAAAGGAACCAAGATCTTTGAGTTACAAACATGCATGTCAAGTTTCATCAAAATCGGTTCAAAATTGTGACCTCTATAGGGTCCACAAGCTAAAAACGTGATTTTTCGTACAATCAGGGGCCATAATCCATGAAGTTTTGATCCGATACATGCCAATATCGTAAGGAACCGAGATCTTTTGGGGATAAACCTATATTTCAAGTTTCGTCAAAATCGGATAAGAATTGTGACCTGTAGAGAGTCCACAAACAAATTGTGGACGGACGGACGTCCGGACGGACAGGGGCGACGACATAATACGTCCACATGAAAATGTGGGCGTATAAAAACAAGGGGCTGTACGGAGTATTTCTATTTTTTCCGTGTTCTCTTATCTTATGACGCTTAATTACTTTATTGTATCGTCAGATAACCTCTTGCGGTCCCATATAACAACTTTTTGTCTTCGAAGGAATTATTAGTGAGCAGACATTTGGCCGTTTATCTGTCATCACTCGTCACTTCAGTCATTCACATAGAGAGATAACTCGTGTTTTCCTTTGGCGTTCGTCACTTCCGATTCATGAATCCTTTATTACTCCTCTATGGTAGCGATGATCTCTGTGTTAATATTATATTTGGAAAGTGTTTAATCAGTTCTATCACATATGTGATAATGACTGGCACTAATATTGTCCTTTAATATTTACAATAACAAAAACTCTGAAAGACAAACATAAATGTATAAAGATAGGTTGCCAGGCAACGAAACATACGCCTACAACAGCTAAGTTGTCCGGGCAGTCAACAAGGGTTATCGCATATTTTTTTCTTCTGTCAGTAAGGAGTACGTTTATAACACATGCAAATCTTATAGCCCATTAAGTATCGGAAATGGTTAGAATTGTTTCGATGTTTGTGTCTCATGGGCTTCGTCCATAAGATATTTCAAAGCGATCAAGGGCCATAACTTTGGCAGTAATAATTGGAAATCCTTGAGTACGTTTATAACACATGCAAATCTTATAGCCCATTAAGTATCGGAAATGGTTAGAATTGTTTCGATGTTTGTGTCTCATGGGCTTCGTCCATAAGATATTTCAAAGCGATCAAGGGCCATAACTTTGGCAGTAATAATTGGAAATCCTTGACTAGTATCCTTCGTCTTATGACCTTAAACACCGTGTATAAATTCAAAGTCAATCGGACATAAACTTTAGCCTCTAGAGCATCCACAAAATACTTCAAAGTGATCAAGGGCTATAACTCTGGCAGTAATTATCAGATATCACTGAAAATCAATAGGATTCTTCGTCTCATAACCTTAAACACTGTGTATAAATTTAATGTCAATCAGATATTGACTTTAGCCTCTAGAGCATTCACAATATTTTTAAAAGTGATCAAGGGTCATAACTCTGGCAGTAATTATCGGATAACACTGACAATCAATAGGCTTCTTCGTTTCATGACCTTAAACACTGTGCATAAATATAAAGTCGGATATTAACTTTAGCCTCTAGAGCATTCACAAGAAATTGTGGACGACGGACGAACAAAGCGACGACATTATATGAAAGCATTTCCATGAGGGCGTATAAAAATCGAGAATAGTAACAGAGTTTACATTATAAACATATAATTAAAATAGTGGCGGGAAATCATTAATTTGAAACAAAGGAATGTATAAAATGGAAAATAGTAACAGTTTGCAGATAAATCAATAATATATACTCACAAATACATACACCGGGCCCGTATCTACAGGGGGGCGCGGGATGGGGGCACCCGACCTCCAGGCTAGCGAGCCAGCGCCTTACCCACTTAGCCAGAGATGAAATGGGGTTTAACATCCTACTCTTTTGCACCTAACCTGGGGTAATGGAAGACAGGCATACTTCATACAGTGTGCTATGAGGGAAATTTTGCTCAGGCAGCGGCACTACGGCCTACTCTTATATCGAATTCCAACTGGCAAGGGATCTTTTACGTGCACTCCAATGTGTACACGGGACCTCGGTTTTTTGTCCCATCTGAACGACTAGGCAGATGTCCTTGTTAGGCCCTCAATCTGCATCACTGACAAGGGGAAATCACGCCGGAAACAAACACCATAATACAAGACTGAAATTAACAATATGAATAGATTAAACTAAGTATGATATTCTAAAAATGCAAATATAATTATAGGAATACTATAGAAATATACTAATAACTTAATTATTTCATATTGAAAAGAGACTTCTGACCAGCTTAAAGATGTACTATTAAAGGGACAAAACAACAGTCACCAAATATACTATAAAAACCAATTGCATTAAAGGGACAATAATACAACAAATACTCAACATACAATAAATACAAATAAACACGAATATGTACTACCATACCATGCAAGATAAATTTGACCATCTGGTAGACAGTAGATATTTGCCCTGGGCAGTCTTTAAGTCATAATTATTAGATTGCACATTATTGGCTTAATTAATCAAGGATCTGTATAGTATATTGTCAATTGACACTAATGCAATGATCGCTATGGTCCACACAAACTAGGTTATTTGGGGACTAACACATTCTACAGTTTAATTTCAATAATTCGCTTGCGCATAGAGGTCTTTAGCACTGGGAGGACCCGGCGAAAACCCACGAGGTTGGACACGTACAACTGGGGAATCAAAACGTACAACTGGGGAATTGAAACCACACCAGTCGACTCAATGACAGACCTCATGGTACAGCGTGCACATTCTAACCATTCGACCACCTAACCCCCTTTTTCAACAATGAACAAGGACTTTCTAGTCTTGTGACCTGTGGCATGTGTATAACCCTAGCATACCTTGACGGCCTTATAAAGTAAATGGTAATAAACACTAGTAAATGAAATGAAATGAAATGGGGTTCAACATCCTACTGCTCTGCTCCAAACTGGGGTAATGAAGATGGGCAAACGCCATCCACTGTGCTATGAGGGAAATGTTGCCCAAACAGCAGCACTACCGCCTATATCAACTGCCAAGGGATCCTTTACGTGCAAGCCAATGTGTACACGGGACCTTGGTTTTTCGTCCCATAAGAACGACTAGACAGTTGTCCTTGTTAGGCCTTCCGTCTTGCATCACTGACTAAGGGAAACGCCGGAAAATCGGGATGAGCTTTGCAGGGATCACATTTTTCCTCTGGCCCAAAATCGAGTTATTGCAGACATTTTGCTTAGAACTCTTTGCATTTGTGTTCCAGGTTTTATTATAAGCTTTCCAAAAATGTATGGTTTGTTTATTAGGGAGCAATCTAATTAAAATATAGATCTATATTTCGTTTCGTTTTTATACTTTCGATGGTCTACACTCATGTAGATCTAACCAGTTGTAGTGACGTCAGGAATCAAGCACGGGACATTGACCCGATAACGTCAGTCATTCGATTAACAAATTAGCGACCGCCATGCTTTTTAAAATCTACTTTTCTTTTGTTTTGATTTCTATCCGCTGGCGTTAGTATAGGCCTAGACGTCATTGGCTGGTAATATCTACCCACAGTTCCACGCATGAAAAGGTCAAACGGTCGATTCCACAGACCATTTGATTGGCTGACCCCTCATTTCAGGCAGAACACTAGTTAAATAACAAGTCCTCCAGATCCAAGAGTAGTGAAGACAAGTAAAAACGAAATTTTGAACTATAAAAAACGAAACGAAATTGGATCTGTGTTTTAATCAGATTGATTAGGGAGGATCTTGTAGCGGAATTTCATGCTAGAAATTTTGGCTGCAGGCCTATGTTGATGAAATAGAAAAAAGAGGCATTTATTTATTGATTTATTTAAATATAACTAGACTCGGGACTTTATTATAGTATATGATAATATTCTTATATTTTCATTAGATTAGAAATTAAACCTATTGTGTGATCCTTGAAATATTAACCAATTAGACTGCTACTAGGCCTATCTATATAGCTACTGCAAATAATTCAAGCTCATTTCCCAAAGTATTCAGATCATTCATTCTAATACTAATATACTATCATGGTAGTATAAAAATAGACCCAGGCATAAAAAGTTACCAGTGCTGTAGTGTCGATGACTGTAATTTGCGAGACAAACGCATTGAAAGAGACAGGGCCAGGAGGCCTATAGACCTAATATCAATATTAAAGGGACAATCCGGATAAGAACAGAGTCTCAAAAATTAAAGTCCGAGTATTTATGAAATTTATGGATCAAAATATAGTGGCATGGTGTATTTACCTTGTCTCAAAATTTCAGCTCAAAATATTGAGTCGTTTGGACGTGAACGTCAACACTGCTTATCCGGACACGTAACCCTTTTAAGATTTCGGGTCAATTTTTTCATTGGGTGACCTGATAATCGATTAATGTTTTTTGAGAGGTCTATACAGTGAATGATCCATGCCCTGTACTTGATAACAAAAGGTAAATTTCACCTTAATATTATTTTTATAGAAAAAAGTCTGGTTTTATCCAGATACTGTATAATAAAACGTTCTCCATTTCCAGATGAAGACTGTCAGGTCTAAGTTATTTACAAGCGTATCACAAATATCGGGTTAGAAGGTGGGCCTTAGGTTATGGATTGTAAAGGATTTTAACACAAAATTAAGCAGTTTTATTCCCCCAAAAGTTATCGGGATTGGCACTTTAATATATTATTTAAACTAAATGTCTTAAATAGTCATTGTGTGTGGTTTGTATACCTATGTGTAGTACTAGGCTAGGCCTATACTACTACCAGGCTACTAGCTAGTATAACTAGGCCTAGATTATATAGTAGCCTACTGTAATAAACTTAAACTTAGTATACTGCACAGACTACTGTCACTTTTCTGGCAGTAGCTGCTATAAAAATATAAATTATAAGACCCAATAATTTCATATATTATATTATTATAGTAATCATATATCAGCAAAGAAATATTTAGCTTGTTCATGAAATGATGTTCATGTAGGCTAGTCTAGTAATAGTCAAAGTATATCATAAAATTAAACTTTACACATTACCAAGGTCAGAACATTTCCTCAGAAAATAACTTAATAAGTTTGTAGATCATAAAATATAAGAACATATATATTAGCTGTTGTAAATCACTTCATTCAAGTCTCAGTCATCAAATGTGTACATAAAACAAGTTGATCTTTCAACTCCTCACGCTTAGGTATGGAAGCCTATTGCGGCCTTTTCAGAATCTCGTGTTCTCGCCGCGAGAAGTCGAGGGCGAGAACACGAGAAGACGAGAAGTCGAGAAGTCGAGAACACACGAGAAGACGAGAGGACGAGAGCACGATAAGTCGAGGGCGCGAGAAGTCGAGGGCGAGGGAGCGAGAGAGCGAGAACGCGAGGAAACAGGGCGAGAATACGAGGATCTCGCCCCGAGAACACGAGATTACTTTCACCTCGACTTCTCGTCTTCTCGTCCCTCGACTTCTCGCTCCCTCGTGTTCTCGCCTTTGAAAAACCTCGTGTTCTCGCTCCCTCGCCCTCGACTTCTCGCTCCCTCGACTTCTCGCTCTCGACTTCTCGCCCTCGACTTCTCGCTCCCTCGTGTTCTCGCCTTTGAAAAACCTCGACTTCTCGCTCCCTCGCTCCCTCGCCTTTGAGTCAATCTCGTCTTCTCGTGTTCTCGCTCCCTCGCTTCGTCACAATCTCGTCTTCTCGTGTTCTCGCTCCCTCGCCTCGGAAGTGCAGTTATTACGCATGTCCACTGACTGCCGTATCGGCATTGGTATTTTGACATGGATTATAATAAACGAAAATGTTTGAAGTTCTAGAAAATGTAATAGTCCTAAACAAGTTTAATCTCTTCTTGTACAGATAGTATTGTATTCTGTAATTGATTTTAAGTCTTCAGTCAAATCGTTCTTTGCTCTCTAAAAATATTCATCGGGTGTTTTCACTTGATGCGTGGTTTTGTCAGTGCTGCAGGATGGGGAGCCTGACAAGGGAAAATGTATAGTTGTTCGAATGGGATTTTTAAAAACCAGGTCCCGTGCCCAGAATCGAAATGAAGTTGGTTGTACGGTGGCTCACTGCGTAGGAGGTTTTCTCTCTAACTTAATCGAAGTTCATTGTGATTTTTCTGCCTATGTCCACCCTTGTCACTGGTGTAAAACAGAGAGCCTAGCAAGAGACAACGTATAATCGTTCGGATGAAATAAAAATAACCGAGGTGACGTGTCCGGAATCTAAATGAAATGAAATGAAATAAAATGGGGTCTAACGTCCTACTGTTCTGTTCCTAAATTGGGCTAATGAAGACGGGCATACGATACAATAATACAGTGTGCTATCAAGGAAATTTTGCCCGGGCAGTGGCGCTAAGGCCTACTCTTATATCGAAATTAAACTTCCAAGTGATCTTTTATGTGCACGCCAATAGGTGTCCTTGATAGGCCCTACGTTTTGCATCACTGACAAGGAGAAATCACCCCCCCCCCCCCCTGCTCAGACTTGAAAAATTTTATTCGATTTTATTGCTTCTAACATCACTTTCTAACTTTCGTCAACAAGTTTGGAATCGTGATAATGTTTCATACACAGTTGTTTTTGTTTTTTTTAAGTTGAAATGTGAGAACTCTGTATTATTAGTATACCCCAATGATTGAGTCTTTGAGAACTTTGTCTGCACATTCCTGGAGTTCTTTGTCTTACAAATCATCATTTGTCTCCGGCACAAACCTGCTATTTCCATCTAATTCGATCCAATGGTAAGCCAGTACCTAAAATTGTTCCCAGCTTGTCGCAATGAACGGTTTTAGCTTAGTGTTTTTAACAAAATATTCACAAGTATTCAGTTTTCGCTATCCTTCCGCCATATTTACTATCAAAACAGAACGGTGACCTTTGACTCTACTCGACATTCCATTATGTGTGTCTGATTGGCGAGCTATGTCACGTGATTTGTTAAAACCAAATCACCGCGAAATTCAAATACCATCGCACATTAAGTAAGCCTGTATTTATTTTACGGCTTCTGTCAAACGTCAAAGAATGGATAACAGAAAAGTCGCGTGACAATGAAGTAATACTAGAAGAATTAGATGATGTACCTTTTTTACCCGAAACTTGCTAGGACGGAAAACAGAAGCAGGCAAGCTAGAAATTTCACACCACGGCATATATATAGGCTATATATGTAGGCCTAAAGTGGAGAATTTGTTGCCTGGACGTATTTTTTCTATTTTGTATGCATTGTCTACCGTAAACAAAGAAGTACTTGTACTTTATCTACTTTAATATATATATATTATAAATAAAATCTAAGTGTGTATGGGTGTGTTTATGTATGTTTGTTTTCTCCACCTACACATTATTATGTGTTATTAAATTAACCAGCATCACAGCAGGAATGTTTTAGGTCAGTGAATTCGGGCCCAAGGCGAATTACGCTTCGTCGCCGCGATTAACCCCCACATATCTCGTATCAAATTGAAAAGAACGACCACGTATGTATTTTAGGCCATCGAATCTGTCCTACAGGCAAATTTGGGCCACGAACGAATAAAACCTCGGGCGAATTTAGGTCCCGTGGGAATTTGAGCACTGGGCGAATATGAGCCCCTAGCAAATTTGGGCCATGGGCGAACTTGGACCCCGGGCGAATTTGGGCCCGTGTATAGGCGGGTAAACTACGAGTTTATTTGATAATATTTGATAATATTAGCATCATAGAAAGAAGCGGGTATCGAAACCGAGCCCCCCCCCCAAACACCCACCCACGCCAATGTGTAGCCTATACGAGACCTCGCTGTTCCATGTCATCCGAACGACATGCTGTCCCCAGGCCTTCCGACCTACACTGATAAGAGAGTACCTCGCAAGAAAGGCTAGACTACGCATTGAGCCACCGCAGCTCCAACTTATTTCGAATCCGGACACATGACCTCGCTCATTTAACCCAACCCTTCCTTCTCCACTGATATGGAAAAAACCCGCTAGAATATTTCCGATGAACTTTGATGAAATGAAATGAAATATGGTTTAACGTCCTACTGTTCTGCTCCGACTGTACTATAAGGGAAATTGTGCTCGGAAAGCGGCACCTAGGTCTCCTCTTATATCGGATCCAGGCTGCCAAGGAATCTTTTATGTGTACGTCAATTTACAGCCTAGGATTTTCATCCCATCCGAACAAATAGACAACTGTCCTTGCCAAACCCTCCGTCCTGCACCAATGCAATGACATGGGGAAACCACGTCGGAAAACCCGATAAACTTTCTTGTCCAATGCAAGGATCGAACACGTGACCTTCAGTTTAGTGAGCCAGCGTCTTACCCACTTAGCAGCCGTGGCTCCAAACATTAACGTCCTACTCACTGAGCCACCGTAGCTCCCACTTCATTTTGATTCCGAACACGGGACATTGTTTTTCTATGCCACCCGACGACTATACGTGGTCCCCTGTCAATTCTTTCCTCCTACACCACTGAAGTAAGAGAGCAAACGTCCCACTCACTGACCCACCGTAGTTCCCACTTCAATTAGATTCCGGACACGAGGCCTCGGTTATTTTTATTCATTCCGAACGATTATACTTTGTCTCTTGCTAAGCTCTCCGTTCTACAGGACTTCGGTTATTTTTATGCCATCCGAACTATTATACTTTGTCTCTTGCTAAGTTCTCCGTCCTACACCACTGAGTTACAGAGCAAACGTCCTACCCACTGAGCCACCGTAGAACCAACTTCCTTGCGATTCCAGACACAGGACATCGTTTTTTAAAATACCATTCGAACAACTATACATTGTCCCTTGTCAGGCTCTCCATCCTGCAGCACTGACAAAACCACGCATCAAGTGAAAACACCCGATGAATATTTTTAGAGAGCAAAGAAAGATTTGACTGAAGACTTAAAATCAATTACAGAATACAATATTATCTGTGCAAGAAGAAATTAAGCTTGTTTAGGACTATTACATTTTCTAGAACTTCAAACATTTTCGTTTATTATAATCCATGTCAAAATACCAATGCCGATACGGCAGTCAGTGGACATGCGTAATAACTGCACTTCCGAGGCGAGGGAGCGAGAACACGAGAAGACGAGATTGTGACGAAGCGAGGGAGCGAGAACACGAGAAGACGAGATTGACTCAAAGGCGAGGGAGCGAGGGAGCGAGAAGTCGAGGTTTTTCAAAGGCGAGAACACGAGGGAGCGAGAAGTCGAGGGCGAGAAGTCGAGGGCGAGAAGTCGAGGGAGCGAGAAGTCGAGGGCGAGGGAGCGAGAACACGAGGTTTTTCAAAGGCGAGAACACGAGGGAGCGAGAAGTCGAGGGACGAGAAGACGAGAAGTCGAGGTGAAAGTAATCTCGTGTTCTCGGGGCGAGATCCTCGTATTCTCGCCCTGTTTCCTCGCGTTCTCGCTCTCTCGCTCCCTCGCCCTCGACTTCTCGCTCCCTCGACTTCTCGTCTTCTCGTGTTCTCGCCCTCGACTTCTTGTCTTCTCGTGTTCTCGCCCTCGACTTCTCGCGGCGAGGGGACGAGATTCTGAGATGGCCGCAATAGGCTTCCATACTCCATCGCCTATGAGTCAATCTCGTCCTCTCGTGTTCTCGTGTTCTCGCCCTCGACTTCTCGTCTTCTCGTGTTCTCGCCTCGGAAGTGCAGTTTATACGCACGTCCATATTGACTACCGTATCGGCATTTGTATTTAGAAATAGATTATAATAAACGGAAATGTTCTAGAATATTTAATAGTCCTAAACAATTTTAATCTCTTCTTGTACAGATAGTATTGTATTCTGTAATCGATTTTAAGTCTTCAGTCGAATCTTTCTTTGCTCTCTAACTTAATCAGCCTTCATCGGGTGTTTTCACTTGATGCGTGGTTTTGTCAGAACAGTGTCAATCAATCAATCAAATTTTTATTCAATATTTAAGGCCTCTGGCCCATAGTACATAGTAGTGCATTATAATAAATATAGTATAATGATAGTCGTTCGAATGGTATTTAAAAAAAAAAAAACAGGTCCCTTGCACGGAATCGACATGAAGTTGATTCTACGGTGGCTCAGTGGGTAGGACGTTTGCTCTCTAACTTCTTCAAAGTGGGTCATGATTTTTCTGGCGATGTTCCCTCTTGTCAGTGGTGTAGGACGGACAGCTTAGCAAGAGACAAAGTATAATCGTGCGGATGGAAGAAAAATAACCGAGGCCCCGTGTCCGGAATCTAATTGAAATAGGAGCTACGGTAGGTCAGTGATTGGGACGTTTGCTCTCTTACTTCAGTGGTGTAGGAGGAAGACCTGACAGGGGACCACGTATGTTCGGATGGCATAGAAAAACGATGTCCCGTGTTCGGAATCGAAATGAAGTGGGAGCTAGGGTGGCTCAATGAGTAGGACGTTAGTGGGTAAGATGCTGGCTCACTAAACTGAAGGTCACGTGTTCGATCTCTGCATTGGACTAGAAAGTTTATCGGGTTTTCCGACGTGGTTATATCATTGGTGCAGGACGGAGAGTTTGGCAAAGACAGTTTATTTGTTCGAATGGGACCCAAAAAACCGGGTTATAAATTGCATGCACGTAAAAGATCCCATAGCAGTCTGAATTCGAAATAAGAGGAGACTAAGGTGCCGCTTCCCTGGCACAATTTCCTTCATAGCACAGTCGGAGCAGAACAGTGGGACGTTAAACCCTATTTTATTTAATTTAATCCAAGTTCATCGGAAATTTTCTGGCGGGGTTTACCCATGACAGTGGAGAAGGAAGGATGGGGTAAAAAAGAGCGAGTTCCTGTGTCCGGATTCGAAATGAAGTTTGAGCTGCGGTGGCTCAGTGGGTAGTCTAGACTTTTCTGGCGAGGTACCGTCTTATCAGAGTAGGATGGAAGGCCTAGGGACAGCCGGTCGTTGGGATGACATGGAAAACGGAGGTCTCGTATACACATTGGCGGGGTGGTGGTGATGGTATGTGTGTGTGGGGGGGGAGGGGCTCGGTTTCAATCCCCGTTTAGGGTCGGGAACCGGCCCGGGCTCCCGTGTCGGAGTGGCCCCTTTCACTGACCCCGCCTTCACCCGTCTGGGCTCTCCCCCTGGAAATTTTTGAAATATGAATCCCAAATATGCGATTTGGTGGCATATCTGATTATTATCTCTGTCAAATAATATATTTCATAAATCGATTAACTTAATTCAACTGACGTGGATTCGAATCCCCAGTGGTACGTGACGAGACGTAGGGTCGTCTGTCATGGGTTTACTTTGGGTCCTCCGTTTTCCGCTAAACCATATGTAAGTCCCGAATTGATCTAGTTTGTGTTGAGTGGGCGTTAAATCCCATTTCTCTCCCAACCTCGTCGGTTTTCTGCGGGTCCTAAGATGTCCTCCCACTGCTAAAGACGACTACGTACAAACAAATTATTGGAATAAAATTGAACCATGTGTTAGTCCCGAAATCATCTAGGATATGTCGAGTGGAGGTTAAATCCCAATTTCTCTCTCTCTATTCTCTCTTATAATTAGTCTATTGTTTTCTTTTTTTAAAAAAATGGTATAATTGATGAAGGTGACTTATTGTTAATTGTATGGTTAAGGTCACACGGTATTATTATTTTTGTTTTTTCTTAACATTATATATAATTATAGTACCAAACCAGTATTTCAATCATGCCAAAATCGTTTTCATGTGTATTTAGTATATTATATTTCTCTTGGATATTGTTTCACTGAAATAGTTTTGAAAAAATACTTGTTTCCAGTAAATAACAGATTTTTTCAATCATTGGTGCTATTTCTCTACTACTGGCCATATTTATTCCACAGATCAGGGATTAGTCGTTTTCATCGTATCAATGCAACATTTAATATGTGGTATTATACAGTAATCCCGGCATATCTGCAGAAAAATTCTCTCAAACCAACGTGTTCCCTCCCGTAAGAGGCATTCCATGGTCTATTTATGGCTATTGACCTGTGACCCATGACGTTGATTGCTTTTATGGTTTCTGATTGGCTTAGAATTTGATTTTTTTCACCCCATTATGGCTAAACTTGACAAATGACAGACCCCACCTACCCAACGTCCACGCTAATGTGTAGGCTACACGGACCCCTGTTTTTTTGTCCCATCCGAACGACTACACGTTATCCATTGCCAGCCACCCCCCATCGTCCCCCATCCTACACAAATGACAAGAGAGGACATCTCCAGAAATAGCCCGATGCACTAGAGAGCAAACGTCCTACACACTGAGCCACTGTAGCCACCGACCGAAAAATCCCGGAAAACTTTAATAAAGTATAAGAGCAAACGTCGATCCTACTGACTGAGCCATCGTAGCTCCAGTTATATTCCGGCAACGGTATCTCGGTTTATTGTATTCCATCCGAACAAATATACATCGTCCCTTCTCCGGCCCTCCGTCCTACACCACTGACACCACTGGGTTTTCGATCCTTGCGGTGACTGAGAAAGTTCATCCAAATTTCTTGGCGCGGCTTCTCCTTGTCAGTGATGCAGGACGTAGGGCCTGACATTGGCTTGCACATAAAAGATCCGTCAGCCCGGGCAAAATTTCCTTTATAACACACAGTATATCGTATGCACGTCTTCATTAGCCCAACTTAGGAACAGACAGTAGGACTTAAACCCCATTTTATTTCATTTCATTTCATTTAGATTTCGGACACGTCACTTCGGTTATTTTTATTTCATCCGAACGATTATGTGGTGTCTCTTGCCAGGCTATCCGTCCTACACCACTGACAACGGTGGACATAGCCGGAAAATCACGACCAACCTTGAAGAAATCAGAGAGCAAACGTTCTACCCACTGAGCCACCGTAGAACCAGCTTCATGTCGATTCCGGGCACGGGACCTGTTTCTTTTTTTTTTAAATACCATTCGAACGACTATACATTGTTCTTTGTCAGGCTCTCCATCCCACAGCACTGACAAAACCACGCATCAAGTGAAAACACCCGATGACGGCTGATTAAGTTAGAGAGCAAAGAAAGATTCGACTGAAGACTTAAAATCGATTACAGATACAATACTATCTGTACAAGAAGAGATTAAAATTGTTTAAGACTATTAAATACGATTACAGATACAATACTATCTGTACAAGAAGAGATTAAAATTGTTTAAGACTATTAAATATTCTAGAACATTTCCGTTTATTATGATCTATTTCTAAATACAAATGCCGATACGGTAGTAAATATGGACTTGCGTATAAACTGCACTTCCGAGGCGAGAAAACGAGAAGACGAGAAGTCGAGGGCGAGAACACGAGAACACGAGAGGACGAGATTGACTCATGCTGTATTCGTTACCGTTCGGGAATATGGTGCTTCCCACTAGGAAATAGTAATTACCACACTTGTTGTGTTCGGGTGCACAAGTGGGAAAATCAACATGGCTACCATTATCCCTTCAAGGATTATTAAAACCGCTTATCACCATTTGTGAAATTTAAATCGCTAAAAGGAATATGAATCCAAAGAAGTTTCATTTCTGTTCAGTATTTACAAAGATATGATGAATCGAAAATTTTCAGCGTTCGGCGTCCAATGCAAACGATAAAAATTGGCCAATCTTTTGACAGGCCTTTTTTGTAAAATCCAATTGAATTCAAGCTTACAAATATCTACAAATACCATTGATGGCCTATTTTGGTTTTGCTTTCTTAATTAAATGTTAAATAATCAATTTATCGTAAGTTAAACATACATTATGCAAGAGCTAAATCTGCCTATTACAGGCCTTGCTTTAGGCCTGAAATGTTATGTGAAATTTAAATCGCTAAAAGGAATATGAATCCAAAGAAGTTTCATTTCTGTTCAGTATTTACAAAGATATGATGAATCGAAAATTTTCAGCGTTCGGCGTCCAATGCAAACGATAAAAATTGGCCAATCTTTTGACAGGCCTTTTTTGTAAAATCCAATTGAATTCAAGCTTACAAATATCTACAAATACCATTGATGGCCTATTTTGGTTTTGCTTTCTTAATTAAATGTTAAATAATCAATTTATCGTAAGTTAAACATACATTATGCAAGAGCTAAATCTGCCTATTACAGGCCTTGCTTTAGGCCTGAAATGTTATCTAAATTATTAATTAGACATTTATTAACATGAAACGAACATAGTCAACCGTCGATGCAATCTTATGTGTCCGTTTTTCATTGGATTTGAATCCGATCTGCTGTCCAATGCTCATTGTTGATTTAATCGAAAAATGGATAATCGAGTCTGTTTTTTTTATCGTACCGACTTTAGTCATGATGATCGTGGCTAGGCCTAAAGTTCAATCTGTAATATCTCGTTTCAGCATATTCCCTTAACATTATCGAGGCTAGACCTATAATTTAAACGCAATTTGATTGAAATTTTAAACATATTCCCTTTACAGTATCTAGTTTTAAACTATTATAATGAGAACACCATCTCTTTATCTAATCTTCCATAATGCTGGGAAAAATAAGATTGGGTCTATTGTCGATAAGTGGCACGGTCAGTTAGCTTAGCAAAGGCCTACTGGTAATATCTACTTAATTGTTTCTGTATGTAGACATCTTAAATTCAACAAAATGTACGTTATTCCGCAAAAGACCTAGTTTGTGCCGAGTGAGCGTTAAACCACAGTTTTTTTATTGTCTCATTACAGTAACTTTTTTGTTGATATCGTCCTAAAACCTGAACTGCCGTACAATAACAAGTTGGAACACAATGGAAAGTCAGGCATCTTTCTCATTTTCTGTTTAATGTGTTTCTTGACATTATTCAGAAAATGTATCCCAATATGTAAAATTTTTAAAATCACATATTCAAATCGATATCCACGTCCACAACACTAATTTAACTACAAAAATAGCATAATTATCGTTTAAAAAGTTCAACTTTGTAACTTTCGCTTCCATCTTGTCACGTCACATGTCGTGAACTCGGTATAGTTTTAGCTACCCGAGTTCTCCAGTAGTAATTACGACTTCCGAGCCATTTTTCGTAGTAACGAACGCTACTTACCATTTCGTTAGCCGTATTTTCCATAAAACCGAGGAGTAACGAATACAGCATCAAAGGCGAGGGAGCGAGGGAACGAGAAGTCGAGGTTTTCCAAAGGCGAGAACACGAGAGAGCGAGAAGTCGATGGCGAGAACACGAGAAGACGAGAAGTCGAGGGCGAGAGTGCAAGGTTTTTCAAAGGCGAGAACACGAGAAGACGAGGAGTCGAGGGACGAAAAGTCGAGGTGAAAGTAATCTCGTGTTCTCGGGGCGAGATCCTCGTATTCTCGCCATGTTTCCTCGCGTTCTCGCTCCCTCGCACTCTCGCCCTCTCGCCCTCGACTTTAACTTCGACCTCGCGCATGTACAGTCCACCCAGCACCTTCACGCCATGTCCACACAGAGGATTTTGTGAAGTATCTCATTGAAGTTGAAGTTAAAGTTGAGAAAGAGTACGTTATCTCGGCGGTACTGGATAACCGTTACTAAAAAAATATTCTGCTACCTTTTGAAGATCCAGTTATTTGTTTTGAAAATGTGAAACGTATTTTCTTTTTGCCCTGTAGTTCCCCACAAGATGTAAGTGAGCTTTTAATGATTATAGTTTGTTATATAGATGTTTTCTGGTCAAGATATATGTATAGTTCTTTAAATATTTACTGCATAAATTAATGGTATGTTACTATGTATCGATGAACGACACTCGTAGCGCCCATGTCTTAACGCACGTGGTTTTCCTGCAAGTAGTCTACACGGGACAATACACTTAAAGGGACAACTCTCCCTCTAGTACTCGATTAAGTTTATTTGTAACGATGTTCAAATATTAGAATGTTAAACTCGTGTTATTATTTGGTTGTAACGATGTATTATTTTTATTGTAGAGAAACCATCATCACCAAACATCATCATCATCAAATGTCCATCACACCAACGTAACGTCATCGTCATCATGAATACATCATCAAACGTAGTTGATATCATCACCGCATAATATGAACATCAAACGTATTCATATCCAACGTAACTATTTGTGTTTATCTGTTAGTGTTATAATAATGAACGATTTACCTTAACGATAATTGTTTGACGATTAGTATTAGTGCTTTGTATTAACGCATTATATTAACGTATTGTATTAACGTCGTGTATAAACGTAACGTATCATATTAACGATTGATGTGTGGTGTATTAACGATTGATGTGTATTCTATAACCACATATAATGAAGGATCATATTGTGTAGAGTTTGGTATATTAATAGTCATGTATATCTAATTTCCATTATTTATAAGATCTGTAAAGTGTTTTCTCATTCATCATACGGTAATCAGATGTAAGTATTTTCGTAAATGTGTAAAAACAATTCCCAACGCTCAGCGAGAATAGGTTGTATTGTGTAACCATTTTGTGAAGTATCTCATTGAAGTTGAAGTTAAAGTTGAGAAAGAGTACGTTATCTCGGCGGTACTGGATAACCGTTACTAAAAAAATATTCTGCTACCTTTTGAAGATCCAGTTATTTGTTTTGAAAATGTGAAACGTATTTTCTTTTTGCCCTGTAGTTCCCCACAAGATGTAAGTGAGCTTTTAATGATTATAGTTTGTTATATAGATGTTTTCTGGTCAAGATATATGTATAGTTCTTTAAATATTTACTGCATAAATTAATGGTATGTTACTATGTATCGATGAACGACACTCGTAGCGCCCATGTCTTAACGCACGTGGTTTTCCTGCAAGTAGTCTACACGGGACAATACACTTAAAGGGACAACTCTCCCTCTAGTACTCGATTAAGTTTATTTGTAACGATGTTCAAATATTAGAATGTTAAACTCGTGTTATTATTTGGTTGTAACGATGTATTATTTTTATTGTAGAGAAACCATCATCACCAAACATCATCATCATCAAATGTCCATCACACCAACGTAACGTCATCGTCATCATGAATACATCATCAAACGTAGTTGATATCATCACCGCATAATATGAACATCAAACGTATTCATATCCAACGTAACTATTTGTGTTTATCTGTTAGTGTTATAATAATGAACGATTTACCTTAACGATAATTGTTTGACGATTAGTATTAGTGCTTTGTATTAACGCATTATATTAACGTATTGTATTAACGTCGTGTATAAACGTAACGTATCATATTAACGATTGATGTGTGGTGTATTAACGATTGATGTGTATTCTATAACCACATATAATGAAGGATCATATTGTGTAGAGTTTGGTATATTAATAGTCATGTATATCTAATTTCCATTATTTATAAGATCTGTAAAGTGTTTTCTCATTCATCATACGGTAATCAGATGTAAGTATTTTCGTAAATGTGTAAAAACAATTCCCAACGCTCAGCGAGAATAGGTTGTATTGTGTAACCATGCACGCTTAAATCTGGATAATTTAACCGATTGGCCAGTGTAAGCCGGTTTGTCTCTATGGCAGAGTTAACATATCTGCAAATTGATAATACCGCAAACTTACATCTGAAAGCCTCTAACCGGTCCTAACACTGACCATTTTTAGTTGATAGATACGGCATTTTCTCCATGAGGGTATTCTAATAAATATTATCGAAGACAGGTTACGTAAATATATCGCTAGCACTTCGGCGGAAACGGACGTTAAATAAAGCTATTTCGCACATTCTATGAAATATTGATTTGAAAATGGAATTTACGTTAATTGAGGGAATTTCTGTAAATTACAGGAAAAACAAATACGGATAAAATTTTCCTGGTAATTTTTGTTTCCGGAATTTTTTCCGTTTTTTCACGGATATTTTTTGTTACAGTGATAGTAGGGTTTTTATTATACGCCCACATTTTCATGTGGACGTATTATGTCGTCGCCCCTGTCCGTCCGGACGTCCGTCCGTCCGTCTGTCCGTCCGTCCACAATTTGTTTGTGGACTCTCTACAGGTCACAATTCTTATCCGATTTTGACGAAACTTGAAATATAGGTTTATCCCCAAAAGATCTAGGCTGCTTTCGAAATTGGCATGTATCGGATCAAAACTTCATGGATTATGGCCCCTGATTGTACGAAAAATCACGTTTTTAGCTTGTGGACCTTATAGAGGTCACAATTTTGAACCGATTTTGATGAAACTTGACATGCATGTTTGTAACCCGAAGATCTTGGTTCCTTTCGATATTTGCATATTCCTGAAGCAATGGTGCGAGAAATCCCTCTCTTACCATTGCTGGATAGAAGTCATATTCTTGAAATTGGGCGGGGCGTGTCTCTTTTTAACGTCCAATCAAATCCCTCCTCTCTTCTCGCATTCGGCATAATTTTCAAAATGGCCGACGAAGAAAACATGTTGGCACTGGATAATCGAGCATAATAAATTTCGCGGGTTATGACGTAAACAAGTCGCGATTGTCTCTATATACATTGCGATATTGTTTGTTACAATGTAGGTCATTGGTTGGTAATGGCACTACTGACCAATAATAATTTAGCACAACAATGTTAACTCAAGATAGCAGTCTGAAGTGGATTAGTTGTTTTTATATATCTTTTAAATTTCAGTTAATTAAGTTATTTTGTTTCCCTTTAATGTAAAGCATGGTAGCTCCTGTATATCTATGTACATAGAAATCCTCTTATTAGGCTTTTATGTAGGGGCTGGTGTAGCTACCATGTGAATTTGCTACATTTTGTTAAGTGGTGTGAATCCTTTGAACACGTTCCACATCCGAATTCCAGACGCAACTATGTGGGGGGTCGTTGAGTGATGGCGTCGAGATAGGACATGATTGGTGTTCGAGTCTTTTTATAACCTTCGTGGCGGTTTTCCGCAGTCTCTAACTGCATGAAAACCACACCACACAAACTTTAGGTTTGTTCTTCAACAGTTAAGTGAGTAATTTGTGAGTTTCTCTTGGCTAATGAGCGTTAGTCCTTAAATCATCTGTTGGGGATAGTGGAGCGTGTTTTTAGAGGTTTAGCATTCGGATAACTGTGTGGTTTTTCGGAATTTGGACTGCATTGAATAATTGCCATTGTTGATATATTTTCAGTTTGTAAATTGAATTATTTGAGTTCTTGTGTACTTAACTTGTTTCACAATATATATATCGTTAATTATTTCAATGGTCTTTGTTTATTTTATTGGAATTTGTAAGCTGAGGATCATGTCGTTTCTCCCCGTCATTTTTACGTTGACCCTCATCCGTGTGACATAATTTACAATTTGCGCATATCGGATCGTAACTTCCTGAATTATGGCCCCTGGTTATACGCAAAATCTCCTTTTCTTTAGCTTGTGGTCCCTCTGGAGGTCACAATTGTTATCCGATTTAAAAAAAACGTTTGATTATATCACCGTTACACCGTAAGGAAGGTTGAGTTTGAATTTCGGGAAAATCGGACCAAAATTGACAGACAAAATGGCCGCCGTTTGTACGCGAATACTGTTTAAAAAATGGTATATCATGGTTGTGGACCCTGTATAGGTCACAATTTTAATTCGATTTTGATGAGGAAGGTTGAGTTCTAATTTCGTGAAAATCGTACCAAAATTGCCGGACGAAATGGTCGCCGTTTGTTCGCGAATAGTGTAAAAATATGGTATATCATGGTTGTGGACTCTCTACAGGTCACAATTCTTATCCGATTTTGATGAAAAGTCACATTTCTAGGTTGTGTACTGTCACACCATAATCATTGTCGGCTTCGAATTTCATGAATATCAGACTGGAACTGACCAACTAAATGGCTGCTCCCAATACAGTATGAAATACAGGACTTAATGATGTAGGAAAAATCACTTTCGGTATTGCTTGTTCTCTATCCATCTCTCAAAAATGGCGTATCCTGCCTGGCGGTGCCAGCCTATCTTTTTTTCTTCTGAAAGTCTACGTTCTAGAAGTCTCACTTCTTCTCACATCCATGTTAAAAACAAGCCTCTTTGGGTTTTTTTTTTTTATTGAATATCCTGAGCGCCATAGAAAACGCATCACTTAGTTTTTCGTAAAACAAAATGATCCTGTAAACATATCTTATTTATTTTGCTTCTTAGTGTGAACAATATTCAAATTTGTACACTTATGGATATTTAATCTGTAATCAACGATACAAAGTCAGAGCGGTCAAAACCAAAAGTACGAGACAGATGTCAGCGACGTAGCATGGAATTAACCATATGTGTCGTACTTTTGGTTTCGACCCCTCTGACTTTGTATCCTTGATTACAGATTAAACATCCATGTGTTGTTATTGATGTGTTCCCATTTGAATATTGTTCACAATAAGAAGCAAAATGAATAAGATATCTTTAGCTTGTGGTCCCTCTGGAGGTCACAATTGTTATCCGATTTAAAAAAAAACGTTTGATTATATCACCGTTACACCGTAAGGAAGGTTGAGTTTGAATTTCGGGAAAATCGGACCAAAATTGACAGACAAAATGGCCGCCGTTTGTACGCGAATACTGTTTAAAAAATGGTATATCATGGTTGTGGACCCTGTATAGGTCACAATTTTAATTCGATTTTGATGAGGAAGGTTGAGTTCTAATTTCGTGAAAATCGTACCAAAATTGCCGGACGAAATGGTCGCCGTTTGTTCGCGAATAGTGTAAAAATATGGTATATCATGGTTGTGGACTCTCTACAGGTCACAATTCTTATCCGATTTTGATGAAAAGTCACATTTCTAGGTTGTGTACTGTCACACCATAATCATTGTCGGCTTCGAATTTCATGAATATCAGACTGGAACTGACCAACTAAATGGCTGCTCCCAATACAGTATGAAATACAGGACTTAATGATGTAGGAAAAATCACTTTCGGTATTGCTTGTTCTCTATCCATCTCTCAAAAATGGCGTATCCTGCCTGGCGGTGCCAGCCTATCTTTTTTTCTTCTGAAAGTCTACGTTCTAGAAGTCTCACTTCTTCTCACATCCATGTTAAAAACAAGCCTCTTTGGGTTGTTTTTTTTTATTGAATATCCTGAGCGCCATAGAAAACGCATCACTTAGTTTTTCGTAAAACAAAATGATCCTGTAAACATATCTTATTTATTTTGCTTCTTAGTGTGAACAATATTCAAATTTGTACACTTATCGATATTTAATCTGTAATCAACGATACAAAGTCAGAGCGGTCAAAACCAAAAGTACGAGACAGATGTCAGCGACGTAGCATGGAATTAACCATATGTGTCGTACTTTTGGTTTCGACCCCTCTGACTTTGTATCCTTGATTACAGATTAAACATCCATGTGTTGTTATTGATGTGTTCCCATTTGAATATTGTTCACAATAAGAAGCAAAATGAATAAGATATGTTTACAAGATCATTTTGTTATACGAAAAACGAAGTGATGTGTTTTCTATGGCGCTCAGTATAGTTTTTTGCGTGCAATAACCAGAAGAAAAAAGTGCTGGCGGCAAAATTACTGTGTGTGGGGGGGAGAGGGGGGGGGGGTCTTTGTGTTCTACTCTGGCTTTAAAAAACTCTACAATTAAATACAAACCAAGGTTGCAGTCATTTATATACAGTCACTGATAAGGGTGGTGGAAAATATTAATAGAAACGCATATAATTTCGCGATTTTTTTTGGCTTATTGTTGTCAGTTATAATTGAAAAAGGGGACAGACTTATATTGAAATGAAACACATTTATCCGTTCAGTCCGCTACACAATAATAATATGTCAATACCTTTAAATACAATCAGACTGTCTTACCTTTTGAAAAATTTCTTTTAATATATTGTTATGTTTTATTTGTGTCTACTATAAAAGCATGCAGTAAGTATTTATGTGTAGACTGGTCTCTTGGTGAAGACGATTAAACTTCCTAGTTATATATCTAGTATTCATGTAGCTCTTGAAGATCAGTCTTAGAACACGTAAAGAAAAGCATGGACCTTTGGTGAGTAGAAAACTAATTTACTTAAATCTTGTCCACAATTCACTACGGGTTCCGTAGTTTGATATTACCTAATATACTATAAAAAGTATGCAACTAAAAGAAATATGTGATTTGTAATAATAAACGGTTCGGTTGTTGAAAAGCTCTCGAGCCGAGTGTTTCATAACGAAAATGAATATAAATCACTGCTGTTGCAAAACAGAGAACCAAGGGCACATGTAGATGCATATACCCTGTTAGAAATAAATTAATGTTATTTTACCATACGAATGTGGTAAAATATTTACGTAGTTGTATGTTATTTACATATGTATGTTATATTACACCAAAACAGGAGCGATAGTACAAATAATTCATATTTTACAAGTGATATTACCCTGAAATAATTAATTTTACACACGTAACGTCAAAATATAGTAATTTACAGTGTATTCCAACTAATATAACCAAAACTGGTTGTCGTAAGAGTTGAGTTTACTGAGTTTTGTGTATGTTTATCGAGTTTTCTGTCATTTTCACAATTTTTATATATTATGTAATAAACTTACCGAAGCAAACATGTAACTTTACTACAGATTTTACGTTTATTCACATTATTATGTAATTTACCTTAGGTAAGAAATTTAGGTAAATTTACAGCAGTTAAATTTTTTGTTTTTACCTCTTATTTTATATTATTATTCCATAGCAACGAAACCTTCCTAATAATTATCTTCTTATAGTATTCATTTCAATTTGTTAACAGTGGCGGATCCAGGAATATTTGCAGGAGGGGGTTTGCCAGGACCCCCCAAACTCCCCTCTGGATCCGCCCCTGGTTAACCATAATGTGGACAATCACATGTTGGTATATATGACATGTCATGTATATCTGTTAATAAAAACCGATTGTCCAGTTTTAGCTGGACAGGACTGTCTTTATAGCAGGGCTATAATATAATATCTGTAAATAGATATTAACGCAAGCTTCCATTTGAAAGCCCGGAACCCTGCTTTCGTTTACCAACAGGGATTATTGATATCCAAGATATTGAAGTAATGCTAATAAGGAAATTATACGCTGCCAGAATCTTATAAAATTATCAATAATATTTAGTAATTTTAACCAAAGTGTAAATTAACGTTGTGGTGTATTTTTACAAGAAATGTAAATCAACATAATATGTCCTTCTACGGTAAAATGTTAAATAACTAATGATGTAACTTTACCCATGCTTTAGGGCCAACTTAATTGGTCGTAATTTTAGGGCATTACCATACTCCACACAGTGTTTCGTTTGATTAGACCTAATCCCACTACTCATTGCTGTAAAGAGAGAAAATTCGTGTTCTAAATTATGATTGGTCAATCCAGCAAGGGTCAGAGAGGAATTCCTCGGGCCATTGCTTAAGGAATATGGGGTAATACATGGATAACCAAAATATTTTAACAGTGTAACTGATACAATTTCGCACGAGTTCAGGGCACAATGAACAGTCGTTACCATGCCAAAGTGTATAAGTTGTTTCCAGTTCAGTTTGTAATGTGTCAGAATTGTGACTATAAATACTTTTGGCAATTTGTTTTTAAATTGCAGATTATTTAAATTTTGGATAGGATATGTAGAATATTATATTTATTATATATGTATTCATTGTCCGTATTTCGGGGGAGTTTGGCATAAATGTACTAGGCCTCATACAAATCGCGAAAAGCATTATGATAAATCTTACATGGAGGATCGACCTGGCTACCCACAATATCTCTCTACGAGCCCGGTATTTTCTATATTTGGCTTTTGTCCAGTATTTGCACAATTGCACAATGTTGGCCAATATATTAATGCCCTGGACAATTGCCTATTGTTTTGCCCGTCTGGAAACATGTTTGATTCACGCTAGAAGAATATTCATTGGTTATGACTAATATGTCCTAGTATCTCAGACTAAACTTTCAACAGCGATTGGTTAACAGCAATACAATGCGTCATTACTTCCTTCTTGCGGTTTATTATTCTGTTCTAAAAGATCTACAAGAATAAATATGGACTACTTGAATAACTACTTGTGAACCGAAGTTATTAGGCCATTTACAATGGACGATAAGATATTATTTCATTATTGTTACATTTCAAATATACACCTAAATATAACAGAGAATACACCAGAAGCCTTAATGTCGCTATCAAAAAGTGATTATACTATATAGGCTATGCATGAGTATTTTCATGTCTCCTGTGGTTTGTAAATGACATGAATAGAACATATTTTACAAAAGTGAAGTATTTTTGGCAATAATATTATTGGTTAAATTAATCTTTGCATAATAGATCACTAAGTGTGAAAAATAATGTGTTGCTTTTTTGTTCGGATTTCAAATATCAGATCAACGATATAATATACTCTGCTTTAATTTATAAAATTGAAAATGTTTTTGTATTCTTTGTGTGTATAAAAGATGTAAAACGGATTGAAACGGCATTACATAATAGAATACCAATTTTTATACGCCCACATTTTCATGTGGACGTATATTGTCGTCGCCCCTGTTCGTCCGTCCGTCCGTCCGTCCGTCCGGACGTCCGTCCGTCCGTTCACAATTGTTTGTGAACAGTCTACAGGTCACAATTTTTATCCGATTTCAATGAAACTTAAAACATAGGTTTATCACCCTAAGATCTCGGTTCCTTTCGATATTGGCATGTATCGGACTGTAACTTCATGGGTTATGGCCCCTGATTGTACGAAAAATCACGTTTTTTAGCTTGTGAACAGTTTAGAGGTCACAATTTTGAACCGATTTGGACGAAACTTGAAATGCATGTTTATAACCCAAAGACCTTGGTTCCTTTCGATATTTGCGCCAATCGGATCGTAACTTCCTGAATTATGGCCCCTGATTGTCCGAAAAATCGCCCTTTTTAGCTTGTGGTCCCTCTGGAGGTCAAAATTGTTATCCGATTTAAAAAACCGTTTGATTATATCACCGTTCCATGGTTATGAAGGTTGAGTTCGAATTTCGTGAAAATCGGACCAAAATTGACGGACAAAATGGCCGCCATTTGTACGCGAATAGTGTGAAAATATGTTAAATCAAGGTTGTGAACAGTGTAGAGGACACAATTTTGAACCGATTTGGATGAAACTTAAAATGCATGTTTATAACCCAAAGATCTTGGTTCCTTTCGATATTTGCGCCAATCGGATTGTAACTTCCTGAATTATGGCCCCTGATTGTCCGAAAAATTGCCCTTTTTAGCTTGTGGTCCCTCTGGAGGTCAAAATTGTAATCCGATTTAAAAAACCGTTTAATTATATCATTGTTCCATGGTTATGAAGGTCGAGTTCGAATTTCGTGAAAATCGGACCAAAATTGACGGACAAAATGGCCGCCATTTGTACGCGAATAGTGTGCAAATATGTTATATCAAGGTTGTGAACAGTGTAGAGGACACAATTTTGAACCGATTTGGATGAAACTTGAAATGCATGTTTATAACCCAAAGATCTTGATTCCTTTCGATATTTGCGCCAATTGGATCGTAACTTCCTGAATTATGGCCCCTGATTGTCCGAAAAAATGCCCTTTTTAGCTTGTGGTCCCTCTGGAGGTCAAAATTGTTATCCGATTTAAAAAAACGTTTGATTATATCACCGTTCCATGGTTATGAAGGTTGAGTATGAATTGTGTGAAAATCGGACCAAAATTGACGGACAAAATGGCCGCCGTTTGTACGCGAATATTGTGAAAATATGTTATATAAAGGTTGTGGACCTTAGGTCACAATTTTGAACAGATTTTGATGACACTTGACATGTATGTTTATAACCCAAAGATCGTGGTTCCTTTAGATATTTGCGCCCATTGGATCATAACTTCCTGAATTATGTCCCCGGATTGTCAGAAAAATCGCTTTTGTTCGCTTTTGGTCCCTCTGGAGGTCAAAATTATTATCCGATTTAAAATAACGTTTGACTATATCACCGTTACATGGTAATGAAGAGAGAGTTTGAATTACGTGAAAACCGGACTAGAATTGACGGACAAAATGGCCGCCGTTTGTACACGAATAGTGTGAAAATATGTTATATCAAGGTTGTGGACCCTATAGAGGTCACAATTTTGAATCGATTTTGATGAAACTTGACAGGTATGTTTTAAACCCAAAGATCTTGGTTCCTTTCGATATTTGCGCCCATCGGGTCATTACTTCCTGAATTATGTCCCCTGATTGTACGAAAAATCACCCTTTTTAGCTTGTGCCTCTGGAGGTCACAATTATTATATGATTTAAAAAAAAACGTTTGATTATAAAAACCAAACAAATTCTAATGATTTTCTGATAATTCCTTAATATGCGACAATTCTTGTTGACTGCCCGGACGATTTGGCTGCTGTGTGGGCGTATGTTTCGTTGCCTGGCAACCTATTTTTGAATATGGCTTCCATTTAGATCAGAGATCAATAGTCCATAATTCTCTGTGCGCCGAATGATGTATACATTGACGAAGAAGTAAGAGGACGCTCATATTCCTGAAGCAATGGCCCGAGAAATCCCTCTCTGACCATTGCTGGAATAGCGTCTGTTTCTTGAACTTATGCGGGAGTGTGTCTATTCTTTCCGTTCAATGAAAGCTATCACTTAAGTACAGCAACATGACAGTCCTTCGTTTAATCTGGGTCTTCCCTAAAACTTTGGACAGTGATTTAAGGTATTCAAAACGGTGAAAGTATGTTCGTTTCCAAACAGTATTGTTTACATTGCATTCTACTTGATAGCCTCGTTTGTCACACATTTAGTTTTACTGCAGTATTCTGTTATGCACGGGTTAATTAGGCATAATAAAATCGTGAGTCATGACGTAACGTTATGTAAACATATTTGGTCCAATATTGGCAGCTAGTGATTAGTTGGTAGACGGACTACTGACAAATCAAAATTTAAAACAACAATATCCACTCATAATAGCAGTGTGTAGTTGGATTACCCCTAATCAAACGCAACACTGTGCGGAGTATGGAGGACGCTTGACAGTTGGAATTCTATGAATAGCTGCAAAGCGTATACACACCTATTCATGCGCTTCTCTTTCCTAACATTGTACACGTGACCATAAAAACGTGCTAGTCTTAGACTGATCGACCTGAAAATAACACGACGTCGATTTTAAAAGATCGTTATTTTCCTACATGAAAGCACCACGGCAGATTATTAGAAATCTAATTTTAAAATCGCCAAAATACCTCAAGAATATATCTTGTGCCCTACTGTTATCGTGTTGCAGGTTGTCAATTACTGTAGCTCCCAAAACTTGTCCCAGGGCGCGGGGTGTGGATAACTAAATCTTCTTGTCAGTGATGCAGGATGGGGGGGGGCTGACAAGGACAGCTGATTAGTCGTTCGGATGAGACGAAAACCAAAGTCCCCTGTACACATTGGCATGCACGTAAAAGATCCCTTGGCAGTTGGAATTCGATATAAGAGTAGGTTGTAGCGGCACTGCCCGGGCAAAATTTCCCCCATAGCACACTCTATGGCGTATGCCCGTCTTCAAATCCAGTTGACATGTTGCAGATAAAGTCGGTTATATACTTGTTGCTTTGCATATCAGGTATTGATCCATCTAATAAGTTTATTGACAAACATGATAGAACAAAATGAATAAATACCATGCATATGGATTCAAGATAAATGGAATAACAGCCGAAATCACAATTTGTCGAACACTTTCAATTCCATGTAGAATAACCGCCATGAATGGTTGATTTGGTTTGCCTCAATACAAGAAAAAAAGGAAGAGAACACTAGCACGGCTAGACACTGGTAGAACCACAAGATAAATATCTTTGAATGGTTTGAATCTTCGTTAGAAATGATCCATGCACACTATTTTCGACATTCTTTAGAACTGTAACATATTATTATACAGATTGTTTGCGAGCTTTAGCACAGTCTTTAGAACTTTCAATTCCATCTAGAATAACCGCCATGAACGGTTGATTTGGTTTGCCTCAATACAAGAAGAAAAGGAAGAGAACACTAGCACGGCTAGACACTGGTAGAACCACAAGATAAATATCTTTGAATGGTTTGAATCTTCGTTAGAAATGATCCATGCACACTATTTTCGACATTCTTTAGAACTGTAACATATTATTATACAGATTGTTTGTGAGCTTTAGCACAGTCTTTAGAACTTCGATCAACATTGAATATTTAATATATTTTCAGATAGCAAAGCTGGATTGATGAAAATCTACTACTGCTACCACACGGTATAGCTATTGCTTGAAGAACAAATCATTCAGCTTGGAATCAGATATTAGATATGGGGACATAGAAGTCTTATTAATGAATGGAGTCTTATCTATCATTACTGGTGATATTCATTACCTTATATCAATAATCATCACATTATTTCATATACCCTTGGTTATGAGTAATTTCATATCATTTACACTATCACAAACGACTATATAACCCTTTAAAAGATTTTAAGTCTGTCTGATTAGCATGTGAGGGGTTGTCTTTCTGAAAGTTTGAATGTGTTAGTTGCATGTCAAGAATGTAGATTTGTCTTGGAAGCATGTGGGACTGTAATGTTTAAATTTAATGAATGACTGTGACAAATCCCGAAGAATGTAGTAGAGGGGTGGACAGTTGTGAAATAAGGAGTGATTTGTATTTATGTGAAATAAGGAGTGACTTGTATTTATGTGAAATAAGGAGTGACTTGTTATTATTGAAGATGTGTAATAAAGAATGATTTGTGTGTATGGACGATGGTCAAACTCCATAAATAGGACCATATCTATAAGGTTTGTATACCATTTATTAAAAATTATACCTGTCATAAACAAATTAAAAGGCGGAATATTTTCAAGGTAAGTAAATATTTTGTCAAATTCTTCTTTATTGTCTAATGTTTACTGAATTACCTATCATAAATACTTTAATAAGGATTTTATATTTTATTACATTTCAACAGCGAAACCAACGTCTTGTTCAGCAACCACAAAGGGTAAGTTGGTAAAAATGTATTATTTTAATTTTCTGCAATTTAATAAAATATGTAGATATCATCTTATTATATTCATACCGCTGTATAACATAGTAGATTGGTTACTATAAAGCACAGACCAAATGCTTAAAGAAAGACAAACAATAAAACCTATTATTCAACTCTTTTATAGGTGAATTCAGAATTTGACCTTACACGCTTTTAATTTCCAGATTTACAGCTTAATGCCGTATGTATGGAGAACAGGGGTTATACAGGGTTCTGTATTGTAGAAAATGCAGTTTGTACACCTGGTAGTGATGGAACAGGTTATTGTCAATGCAAGTCTAATTATGTTGAAGCGAGCCCTGTCGGTTCTGACAATGTATATTGTACAGAAGGTAGAGTAGATAATGATTTTACATAAAGATTTATGTTAATTTCACTTTTAAATAATTGTATTTAATAAATATAATCTCACTTGTTAAAGATACATTATGGGAAAGTAGATAAATAGCTGGCAGTTCTCATTATAATAGTTAAAAACTAAATAATGTAAAGGAAATTTAATGAAAATTAGTCAAATTGATCGACTTTGAACCGATCATCATTACTCAAGTCGACATAATTATCCATTTCATGATTAAATGATGGATGAAAGTCGAGGAGCAAGTCGGATCCTAATCCAGTAAATATCGCAGGCTCGCGATGACATCCAGAGTTGATTATGATCTGGATAAATTAATTAATGTCTAATTAATGATTTTAGATAACATTTCAGGCCTAAAGAAAGACCTGCAATAGGCAGATTTAGCTCTTGCATAATGTATGTTTAAGCTAACTGGTGTTTTGTATAACCTAGTATATGGAAGACTGATGTTTTATATACGACAAAGTGTATAAAACTAACGTTATTTTACAACATATAGTGTAGAAAACTGATCTTTTGTATAATAAAACCAGTTTTCTAACGTGTTCTTGAAAACAACCACAAGCGTCGTTAATAGTAAAATTGGGCGACTGAATTAGATACAGAATTGTGTTTATATCATAAGAGTATGTTGCCATTATACCAGTCTTTTCGCACAATCATAAATATAAATTTTGAAAGTTTTTAATTTTACATGAAATTATTGCCTAAAGGTAATTATTTATTGACTTCAGCGCCTAAAACTTTATCGTTTGAAAAAAGATATCAGTGGGAAGTAAACGATGTAAAGACGAGAGAACCTCAAACATTTAGTAAGTTGAAATAAATATTCAAATCTATTGAAAAAATATTTATATACATGAAATCTTTTTTAAAAAAACCAAACGTGTCCATGATATCGTGATTTAAATTGTGACGATAAATGATTCATCTTACACTTTTTTCAAAACAGATATAGAAATCAAAATAGATCGTAAATTCAGACGAGAGGATAATAGTGTCGACATTGTTCCACGCAGTAACCAAATTTCGTCTACAATCAATGATACAAGTCTTACGTTTACCATCAACAGTCCAAATCTATTAGACGATCTACAGAAATACTTGGTGGAAGTTTCAACCTCCTTTTCGGGGAAACACGTGATTCGGGATTCATTTTTGTTGGATCTTACACTTAAAAGCAACACAACGAATAACACCACCATGAACGGCCATGTTGCAGAAAATGAAGCAATCAACACCACCGTTACATCTCCTCCATTTCTATCAGGCTATAAAGATTTCCAATTTGTCGATTGTTCAAATGCCTTCCTTATTGAGAAAGATTTATATGTGAGTATCCATTCATTGGCATAGTTGAAATTTCTACAGTTGATTCTGCAAATACATTGCATCAAAGTGTTACTTATTGACAGCAATATATGCAATAATCATTTGTTTTACTGAAATGCGATATGTTTTATTGTAATTCTTTTTATACACATTTAATAGGTAAAAACTAAAGTTAAATTAGACAGAGAAGTGAAGGATAGTTATCGTTGTGATATTAAAGGAGTTCTTATTAACAATGAAACATCGTGTGTACTGAGAGTAAGTAATTTGAATGTTATTAAGTCAGTAGTATAAAACTGGACAAATTCTTCAATTATTTTGATATTAATTGACATTCAAAGATAATAATCTTTATAAAATATCGCTCTTTAGAAGAAATATGAATTAAAGTGTTATAGCCCTGATTGCTAAAAAGGAGACACTAATTATTTCCGTAACACTTGATGTCACTTCTTGAGTAGGACTTTCGCTCAACAGTCTGATATTTGATTTTGGTATGTGGTTAGGTGGCCGGGTGGTTAACACAGTAGACTGTAGATCATAATGAAATTCCCGCCCTAGTTCTAACATAACTTAATTTGTGTCGTTTTGAGTGGAGATTAACCCCCTTTCTGTAAAATTCCCACTCAGTCTCCCTCTCGATTAAATATTTCATTAACGTGTTGTTGTGCACTATATGTATTGTGTTTTTCATTCAAGATAGCATGTGCAACATTTCTTTGTTTTTGTCTTCTTCAGAATGTAGGGACATTGGTAATCGAAATCTTAGATAAAAACGACGTAAGACCAGTATTTACACAACAAAAATATACAGGGGAGATAGCTGAAAATTCACCGATAAATACAGATGTGTCTTTTAAGGTGAATATGGTTATAGTTTACACAATTTCCTTTCATCATTAAATTAAAGATACATAATGCTATAAATCTGCCTATTGCAGGTCTTTCTTTAGGTCTTAAATTAATAATTGGACATTTATTAACATGACAAAGCCATAACGAACACGAATATACCAATACCATGGTTATAATTAAGACTCCTGGTACACACTGAGTCTTTCAAAATATTTACTCGTAGTGGATAATTATGTATCATATGGAAAGTGTTACCCTGGGTTCTATAAATCTATATTATTTGTTGCATGAAGTGGGATTGGGGCACGTATCCCGTACATCTAAATGCAGCTTGCAACCTGTAGAAATTTAGAGGAATGCAACCATTTGCTCGTGCTAAGTAGCAATCCAATTGATATTCGAAGTCACGTTAGTTTACAGAGTTACCACCCCTTGGACACCCCCAACCCATCTGTAATCAAATCCTTGTACAGTTTTGAAGTTTTGAGTTTTTTATACGCCCACATTTTCATGTGGACGTATATTGTCGTCGCCCCTGTTCGTCCGTCCGTCCGGACGTCCGTCCGTCCGTCCACAATTGTTTGTGAACAGTCTACAGGTCACAATTTTTATACGATTTCAATGAAACTTAAAACATAGGTTTATCACCCTAAGATCTCGGTTCCTTTCGATATTGGCATGTATCGGACTGTAACTTCATGGGTTATGGCCCCTGATTGTACGAAAAATCACGTTTTTTAGCTTGTGAACAGTTTAGAGGTCACAATTTTGAACCGATTTGGATGAAACTTGAAATGCATGTTTATAACCCAAAGATCTTGGTTCCTTTCGATATTTGCGCCAATCGGATCGTAACTTCCTGAATTATGGCCCCTGATTGTCCGAAAAATCGCCCTTTTTAGCTTGTGGTCCCTCTGGAGGTCAAAATTGTTATCCGATTTAAAAAAACGTTTGATTATATCACCGTTCCATGGTTATGAAGGTCGAGTTCGAATTTCGTGAAAATCGGACCAAAATTGACGGATAAAATGGCCGCCATTTGTACGCGAATAGTGTGAAAATATGTTAAATCAAGGTTGTGAACAGTGTAGAGGACACAATTTTGAACCGATTTGGATGAAACTTGAAATGCATGTTTATAACCCGAAGATCTTGGTTCCTGTCGATATTTGCGCCAATCGGATCGTAACTTCCTGAATTATGGCCCCTGATTGTCCGAAAAATTGCCCTTTTTAGCTTGTGGTCCCTCTGGAGGTCAAAATTGTTATCCGAATTAAAAAAAACCGTTTGATTATATCACCGTTCCATGGTTATGATTGTCGAGTTCGAATTTCGTGAAAATCGGACCAAAATTGACGGACAAAATGGCCGCCATTTGTACGCGAATAGTGTGAAAATATGTTAAATCAAGGTTGTGAACAGTGTAGAGGACACAATTTTGAACCGATTTGGATGAAACTTGAAATGCATGTTTATAACCCAAAGATCTTGATTCCTTTCGATATTTGCGCCAATCGGATCGTAACTTCCTGAATTATGGCCCCTGATTGTCCGAAAAATTGCCCTTTTTAGCTTGTGGTCCCTCTGGAGGTCAAAATTGTTATCCGATTTAAAAAACCGTTTGATTATATCACCGTTCCATGGTTATGAAGGTTGAGTATGAATTTTGTGAAAATCGAAACAAAATTGACGGACAAAATAGCCGCCGTTTGTACGCGAATATTGTGAAAATATGTTATATAAAGGTTGTGGACCTTAGGTCACAATTTTGAACAGATTTTGATGACACTTGACATGTATGTTTATAACCCAAAGATCGTGGTTCCTTTAGATATTTGCGCCCATTGGATCATAACTTCCTGAATTATGTCCCCGGATTGTCAGAAAAATCGCTTTTGTTCGCTTTTGGTCCCTCTGGAGGTCAAAATTATTATCCGATTTAAAATAACGTTTGACTATATCACCGTTACATGGTAATGAAGAGAGAGTTTGAATTACGTGAAAACCGGACTAGAATTGACGGACAAAATGGCCGCCGTTTGTACACGAATAGTGTGAAAATATGTTATATCAAGGTTGTGGACCCTATAGATGTCACAATTTTGAATCGATTTTGATGAAACTTGACAGGTATGTTTTAAACCCAAAGATCTTGGTTCCTTTCGATATTTGCGCCCATCGGGTCATTACTTCCTGAATTATGTCCCCTGATTGTACGAAAAATCACCCTTTTTAGCTTGTGGTGCCTCTGGAGGTCACAATTATTATATGATTTAAAAAAAACGTTTGATTATAAGAACCAAACAAATTCTAATGATTTTCTGATAATTCCTTAATATGCAACAATTCTTGTTGACTGCCCGGACGATTTGGCTGCTGTGTGGGCGTATGTTTCGTTGCCTGGCAACCTATTTTCTTTCTGATCTTTGCTTGGCTGTTCTGTTAGTCTCCAATAGGGACCCTATCGAAATAGAGAGCCACATATTTTGGAAACCCGATGAGGACCACCCTTTGGGGTTGGTCGATGCTTTGTTATCATTCGTGCTGATGAAATTTATTAACGACGTTTCTGCATATATTTTACACAGATACCAATTATCTCCGAGGATAAAGACATCAGTCCAAATAATGATGTAACGTACACCTTAGGCGGAACTGGTAGTTCGCTATTCAAGTTACAGCAGGTTGGCAATACCAGAGAAGTCAGGATTTCTTCTGTAGCACAACTCGATCGAGAAACCCAAAACTCCTACAGTTTAATTATTTCAGCTTTTGATGGTAATCAAACTGGAATTGTTGAGTTAGAAATTCTGGTGTTAGATGTGAATGAACCACCCACGTTTATCCAAGAATCTTACAATTTCACTGTATTGGAGTACTCCGTGGGTCAGTTTGTTGGCAGTGTCTCTGCAACTGATAACGACTCCGGCAAAAGAGGGCGTGTCCTTTACCGTGTACAGAAGGATTTTGGACTCTTTCGAATTGATAACAATGGTTCTATACATTTAATCAACAGCATCGAGAAGAGGGATGAAGAGTGTTGTGAGCTGGAGATTTATGCTACTGATGATGATAATTCGACTGTTAAAGCCGTTGTTAAAGCTAACGTGATTATAGAAGATAAAAACGAGCCTCCACAATTTAACAAACCCGTTTATAATTTTTACGTTAATGAGAACAATGAATCAAATGCGACTATTGGAACTGTGATGGCTACAGATAATGATTTTTATGATAATGCTAAATTAAAGTATTCAATACTTGGTAACATTGGTGATATATTTCACATTGCCACCAATTCTGGCGATATAAGTTGCAGAAAGAGTTTTGACTACGAAAAAAACCAAACATTTTATTTAACAGTAATTGTAGAGGACAGTGGCCATCCTCCTTTGAACAGCACCGCTGGTGTGACTGTTCATGTTGAGGACGTTAATGACAACTCTCCAGAACCGGGCAAAATATTTTACAAAACCACGATACCATTAAGAAAAGGTTCTTATAATATAGGGAAAGCAATAACCGTTATTGAGGCTACCGATGACGATTCTGGCCAAAATGGTCAAATTTTCTATAAAATTGTTGAGGAATCAAACATGGATGGATTGTTTAGTATTTCAAAATCCAGTGGACTTGTTACAATTGCGAAAAACACAACCAACTATAAGTCTTCTTACTTTCTAAACATTAGCATATCTGATACGGGTGAGTATAATGATAACAATTGGTTTTCTTTGAATGTTTCCAGAACATTGCAATAAGATGGGTAGAATTAGAGATACTGGGTCATAGCATATAAACATCATGACTTATAAATTGGTCAATACGTGATGATGTCAATGGTTTAAAAATAAATTCAGTTCTAGATCTGTATCCTGGATATTGTACGTTGCTATAACAACTGATCTAATTTAACAGGGGAACTTTTTGGTTGCTTTTTTTTATCAAACGTAGTTCATTTTGTTTTTAGGCAAACCCCCGAGATCTACCAATATTGTTTTAAATGTTACTGTTGATGAAGTTAGTGGGGTCCATAGTCTTAGATTTAACACCACTGAAATATTTATCACTGTTCAAGAAGAGGAGAAAAATCCTAATGATTTGTGGCACATTGCCGAGTTCGTGAGGAACGACGAAAACAAAGACATCAGCTTTAAATTTGTCGGCGATGACCAAAGCGATCATAATGTTTCATTTTACAAGAATGGGACATTAAACAATAAACAAACCTTCGATAGAGAAATAAAAGATTTATATCTGCTAATCATACAGGTGTATGAAAGAAATAATACAAGTGTTCGCGATATAGTAGTGGTGAGCATATCTTTTGATGGCTTTTTTTTGCTAGCATTATAGGGGAGTTATGGCCAGTATATTATGTTTCATTTCAGTTGTATTCCAAACGTTTTTCATATAAAGGTCGTGCGACAAATTCATCTTTCTTCAATTTTGCTGTGTTTGTAAATATAAATGTGGTCGTTATTTTCCGCAGGAATCATCGGAATGCACATCTGAATCTGACGCATTTAACCATGTATGTCTTTGCATCTTTAACCCTAAATAATGCGATCCGTCAAAAAACTTGGCCTTGGGTGCAATCTCACAGGTTTTCCTGTAGAGCAAAAATTCGGCGGTGTTCGCGTTATCGCTGTTATAAAAGACTTTAACCAAATGTGAATCTGTTCTCCTTTATATAAATTAGTTAGTCACCTTGAATACGTTATATTCATATATTCTTATATCAGAGGACTGATTTTAAATTTGACCGTAAAGTTACATAAGAGTGTCTACACTTTTCATGCAAATTTGGACCATTCATTGTTTGTTTTGGTAATTTTGAACATATTTAATATTGTCTTTGTTTTATTCGTAATTACCCACTCTCCTCTCCAATTTTTATTTTAAATATCTTTAGGTAAACATGATAATTGAGGACATCAACGATAATCCACCTAAATTCCAGCTTAATGAATTCTACTTTCAATTCAATGAAAACGTAACTGATTTTTATGTGGGGGCTGTTACTGCTAATGATGCAGATATTGGCAACAATTCTAATATTGTCTACAAATTCCTTAATAATACTGGCGTTCGTAAGTATGAATTATGGATCGCTTAAAGATGCCATTTTAGAATATTCTATAATAACACTGTCCCTAAGGTACTAACTCGTTTACCTGTCCTGGAAGTTCCGAGTTCGACCGTTATGTTGGCTGAGAACGTTTCTCGAGGCTTTCCGGCATAGTTTACCCATGTCATTAAGGCACATTGTTATGCAAGTCAAAGACTACTTAACAATTGGAATTGTATATAGGAGTAGGTCATCCTACCGCTGTTGAACAAAATGCCCCTCGATATCACACTGCATGATGTAGGTTTGTCTTTATTAGTCCGGGCGCATCAGAACAGTAAGATGTTTAACCCAATTGTATTCCTTTTATTGATATGTAACTGTTTGAAACTGTCCGGTTCGTTTCATTTTGATTTGCAGCAAGTTTCAAATAACAGTTGCAGTATTATCTGGCTAATCATCTTTATAAGCTGTTGATGTTACCATGTCACGCATTAGACGTATATTCTATGATGTATATTTCATTATAAGTATTAATTTTATGAACTGTTCAAGATTTTATTGTTTTATATAGCTTTTACTATAAATAGTACAAATGGAAGAATAACAACTGATGGTGTAATAGACAGAGAGGTGAAAGACGTGTATTATCTAACTGTACAGGTATGACTTTTACATTTAAATACAATACTGAAAATTGATTGGGAAAAAAATAAAGAAATCTTTCGCTGATTAAATTGCTGAAAGATCTGACATAAATAGACAAGTTTAGTTTTATATGAATTATTTACAGGCTTCTGATGGAAAACATACAGTCGACGTTAATGTGAAACTTGATATCAATGATATAAATGATAATTCACCACAAGTTAATGTTACAAAAGTATTAAATATCAGTGAAAATCGTAGTCCTGACATTAAGGTAGGGATCATTACTTCAATTTCCAATAACTTTGCAACCAGTTGCTATAGTAATTTGTAGTTATTAAAACTCGCTCAGTACATTTGGCACCACGATGAGCCTCCATTGCTATACAACTACCATCGTGGTGGCTTCATATTCATAGAAATTGTCTGTTGATGGTCAGACCTGATGACGTCATCTGAGAATTTGGAATTGTGACGTATAAAAAATCGAAATCGGTCAATAGCTGTGCACAAGTGTCCAAGGAGAGGAAGAGAGAGAGAGAGAGAGATGGGGTTTAACGTCCACTCGACACAAACTAGATCATTTCGGGACTTACATATGGTTTAATTTTATTTCAATAATTCGCTTGCGCGTAGAGGTCTGTAGCAGTGGGAGGAAACCGGAGTACCCGGAGAAAACCCACGAGGTTGGACAGGCGACAGTACTGCTTGCCACGTACATTCGGGGATTCGAAACCACGCCAGTTGACCCAATGGCAGGCCGTATGATACAGCGTGCGCACGCTAGCCATCCCCCCCCCCCCCAAAGTGTCCAAGGAACATGCATGCCAAGTTTCATGTCGATTGAACAAGAAGAACAACAGGATGAGTAATGCAACAAGGTCCTGGTTCAATAATGTATCTATATGCAAAAATTAATGTTTTAATAGTCAAAACCGTGATAGTAGGCTACGATTGATACAAAATGAATCAAACTTGACCAGAAGAGGATATTGGAATTATAGGACCACCTGCATTATCTGCTTGTTGAATTCAAAGGCTCCTGAATATTGTTCATAGACGCATTAAACTCAAAACAAAACGTGTTTTCCAGCAGAATTTATTCATTTTTTGTTAAACGTGCGATATCCGTCAGCATTATAATTCGAGCGAAGATTTGACACCCTAAAATACAGCAGTAGACTACCATTTCTTTTGTTTTGTTTTAGCTAACAGATATTACCGCTACAGATGCAGATGATAATGAAAAAGAAAAAATTATGTTCTCATTACTTAATAAGACGAATAATAATTGTCCATTCAGATTAGTTTCAGGTACTCTTTATCTTTAAAGTTAAAACTTAGAAACTATACAATAATTTATTACAAGAAAACTGTTTAAGTTTAAAATTAATTATACCTCCCCCTCCCAATAATTCAATAATTAATTTGACCGCAAGTACTCTTGATTTTAACATAGAGAGAGAGAGAGAAATGGGGTTTAACGTCCACTCGACACAACTAGGTCATTTCGGGACTAACATATTGTTTAATTTTATTTCAATAATTCGCTTGCGCGTAGGGGTCTTTAGCAGTGGGAGGAAACCGGAGTGCCCGGAGGAAACCCACGAGGTTGAGAAGGCGCCCCTATCTCCATGCCACATACGCTCACACCAGGGCTCGAAACCACAGCCGCAAGCCAGAGGTGACCGGCCAGCTAGAGGTCGAAGCGCGGCACTCTAGACCACTAGGCCATCCCAACCCCCATTTTAACATAGAAGTGACACTTTTAACATAGAAGTGACACTTCTAGAACGATGACTTTCAGACGAAAACCTTGTTATATGCTATACTTGTGGCGATAAGTTAACTGAAAGGTCGATCTTTATTTCAACCCTTATGTCACTTGCATTGTATTATCTACATTACCGATAAGGTATTTAGAATTAAAGACAGACTAGAATTGTTCTCACATTGTTTCCTTGTGTCTATGAAAAGTTAAAATAAGTGATTGCCATGCAAAATATGCCCACATTTTCAAAGAAATGTATGGGGAAGAGGTAAAATCAATAGGACTCATCCTCTCATCAAGATCTTTGCATCCTTAACATATTTTTTAAATTTCATCAGAATGGAGCAACAACTGTAGATCCTCTGGCGAGGGGGGGGGGCTTATAAATTCATACATATTTTACATTTTGCGTTAAATGCAGGGGCTAAAGGTCGGATGCATACCAAAATCGAACTCATCCAAGGACTCTTTTGATCCTTAACACATAGTTTATGATTCATCTCATGAAACTGACAAAAATTGTAGCCCCCGGAAGGTCCACAAACTTTATTTATATCTCAAATTTTGCTTAAAAAGTAGGGGGTCAATGCACACCAAAATTTAAATTATCTAAGTACTGTGAATAAGAAAATAGAATTTACTTTTAATAAACTTTAGAGACCAGTTGCTATAATGACAATGCTGTATAATGATTATTTTTGTTTCAATAGGTGGGCAGGATAATGCTGAAATTTATGCAACTTCCGTGTTAGATTATGAGACCGACAATCATAGTTATTTGTGTATAATAAAAGCTATTGACCAACCATCCAATAAAAATCATGACGTCAGAACGACAACCGTAGATATTACAATTAATGTCGTAGATGTAAATGATAACGCACCGGTGTTCTCAAATTTTACAAGTATTGTTACCATAGAAGTTGATATTACCATAGGAACAGTTATAACACATTTATCAGCCAGTGATAAGGATTCCGGCAGTAATGCTGACATTACATTCTCTATAGATACAGAAAACACCAAGCCTTATGGTTATGGTACAGTAATTTCATATTCCAATACTTTGTGTATTAACTTTCTATATAAACAAAGGATAATAGTTATATATAATTAAGAATTATAGTCACATGTAAGGTGGGTGGGTGTAGTCAAGAGTACTAGCACATATGCTTTAAATCGTAAGATCTGGAATTGTGTCAATGAAGCAGTACTTTGAAATGCCGTAATTGAGAATAAAGGCTTTGCGCTGTGGGGTTTAACAGCATGTCAGTCTTTGATGCATTTTGTTTTTTGAATAGCAATAGTTTTGTTTAGCACTATCATATTTTTTATTGTAATTTTAAATGTCTTTACGTATAACAAAAACAAACCATAAATTCAACTATATTGTTTGAAATTCTATGTAAATAGACAGATAAATTCTCTCGCTAGATTTATTTCAATTCTTTTCAGTCACAACTGGTATATAACTGAAATAGGATCGCAATCTTGAATGCAAGGGAATTTTTAATATAATGATGCATTATACGTTATTCCAGAAATGGCCTATCTTGTACTGAGTGGTAAATTAAACAAACTATATCGACACTGTGTCTATTCTTCCAGAACACCTGATACCATTATCCGAGCTTACACATTATCTAATAGACTGAAAACTTTGCCGCCAAGCTCCTTAATAATTATCATTTGTTTTAACAGGCACCTTTTTCCAAATCGTCAACAATTCCGGTATTTCTGTTGGCAAAAGCCTGTCTTCTATTCCTAGTTCCACAGTTGAACTGGTCGTAATAGCAAAAGATGGTGGTCAACCAAGCTTATCGAGTCATTCTACGGTAAGTTAAGTAAGGTACTATATTATATTATACTTGGTCTATCTTCGGTCAACTTCAAGTTAAGAAATGATATTGTCTATGATGAAATTTTTATATACCACGAGAAAATTTTCGGCTAGTTTTGTTCCATGGCCTCGCGATAGATACCAGCTCTGTGAATGGTAGCTTCCAGGAAAGGTTAGAGATAAAGTTCGTGGACCCAACTTCCTACCTACCCAATTATGAATTTTATAACTTGTTGCTTTTATAAGTTTGTGTATTATTCTCGAAAAAGTTGGATTGTTCATTGAAGCACAAGTCATGTAAAAATTAGAATCTGTGGTGAGGGGTAAATTTTAAATTTTGAGTGTTCCAAAGAAAGCTTCGAAACAACATGTCAGAATTATGTTCCAGTATATACCTGTTTGGTTATTATTTTCAGATTAGTATTAATATAAGCAGATCTGAAGAAATACCAAAATTTACACTTAGTAAATATACCCTCAATATTATAGAACATGATGACTATATACCAGCATTAACAGTGACAGCTAATGATACTAAAGATGGTGTTAACAGACAATGTAATTGCACCTATAGGATTTTAAACAATGGTCAGTCTGATCTTAAGTTATAACTATTCCCACAAAGAAATAACATGATCAAGTTATTATTAATTATTTGCTCTTATTTTTTTCAGCAACTAACAACTGTGTGTTTTCTTAATGGTTCTGGGTTTATAATAAATTATTATATCGGTTTGACTTCCGTTCTCCATGTTCAAACTAATCACTTATTTGTTTAAATATATATTAAAAGCTGTATATTTATTTTCATAAAGCTATATCGCCACTTTGTCACTTGTAAGTAAACAGCTATACACGAAGTTGCTAGGAGAGGAGTGTATGCGAAAGGATATTTTTCCTCATGGGACATTATTGTTGGATTTGTATCTGTGGGTTACCATGTCAGGGTTGATTTCCCACAGGGGTAGTAGGCATAATATTTACACACAATATATTGTTCAAAATGTACATAATATGTAACTGGGGCTAATAAGAAACAAAATAAAATGTAAACAAAGAAGAAATATAACACTAAACTAATAACTTACATTTGCAGTATATAGTAAACAGAGGCTTTTATATCTTTTATGACCCTCAAATCACAAGACGGTCAAAGTTGATGAGTAAATACCAATTATTTGAGAACTAAAAGTTCTAAGTGGTGAAATTAATTGATCAAATGGTGACAATAAAATTAAATATTTTGCAAATACACTTTTACCTGGAAAGTAAATTAAAGTCCGTAATGTATATGATTTAATCACGTTTCTGAAATACCAACAGCAGCTGCTGTCCGCAGATAATTGAATTATGATCTGGTGGAACTTGGGTCAACCTGGTACCATGTTAAAGTGTGAAAAATATCAGACAAAAAGGAATCATCCCAGAACAAATAATCCATATACTTCAATCTATGCTTCTATATCTTTCAGAATATTTTTCAATTGATCCTAGTTCCGGACAATTATATCTGAAAAATGCAAAGAAAATTGATCGAGAGAAAACTGGTTCTAAATTGAAAATTGAGGTTTCTGCAGAGGATGACGACAACCCACCAAGAACGGCGACAGCTGAAATAACTATATATATTGAAGATATAAACGATAATCAACCAGTCTGCAATCAATCTTTATTCGAATTCAACGTAACCCAGGTAAATTGATCATGGCATACATATCTAAAAATATAATAATATGCACAACCGTAAAGTTGTGCATCTTTCTTTCACGTTAAATGATGGAAAGATACAGGTATGCTGACACAAACTGATTTCAAAACTTGTTTAATAACATTTAAAAGTACTTTAGCTGGGAGGGGGGGGGGACGAAAGACCCAGGGGAAACACAAGAGGTTGGACCCTATTACGGCCAGCTATAGGAATCGAAACCACGACACTTGACACAATGACAGACTTCACAGTTCAGTATATCAACAGTTTTAATATCAGAGTTCAGTATAACTTTAATGTATGATGTATAGTATGTAATGCACGATTATAGTGCAATTCAGATTGACTATCAATAATATATATTGTCAAATTATATTGTATATTAAGGAAGCCGGATGATTAATTTGAACTTTTATTGATGACTTTATGGAATTTGGTTTTCAGTCCAATACTACGATTTTTGGCGCGGTGGTTGCTACAGATCAGGATGAAGGAGATAATGCTAAACTCGATTACCATAACAATAGTCCACAGGGTGCTTTTTTTACTGTCGGTATAACGACTGGTAGTCTGCGTCTATCTGAACCATTTGTTACAACAAGCAGAATAATCCAGGAATATCAGGTAAGGATTAAAAGGAGGAAATCTTAAACTCTTTGATTATTAAATATTCCAACTAAAACACGAATGTGAGATTTATACAAAAGTGATAGTACATCTTACGTTAACAGAAGTGGTGCCAGGTGTTCTAGAAAGGTCAAGATAGCCTGTTCGTCGTACAATTCATGTACAACTTCCAGATATACTTATTAAATTAATCAATTATATTTTTAAGATGTTTAGGTATTTCAGTATTTGGTTGTATCAATAACACTATTATATATTTTTTGGCATTGTCTCGAATAACACTATTGTATATAATTTAGTAATAGGCTGTAACAATAATTGTATATATTTTAGTACTATGCTGTATGAATAACATTATTATTTATATTTTCAGTTCGATGTAGAAGTTAAAGATACCGTATTCGCAACAAATTGCACAGTAAAAGTAACGGTATTCCCCGACAATATCAACACTCCGAACTTCACTAAAGGTTGTTAAATATAATAATATAAAATAAAATGGGGTTTAATGTCGGTACTTATCTGCACCGACTGTGCTAATACAGAAGGACATTTGGCCGAATTCCAAATGTTAAGGGTTCTTTTACATGGGACCTGTTTTGTTCTGTTCGTACCATCCGAATGACTAGCCACTGTCAAATGGCCGGCCTCTGTCCAGTTCCACAGTCAAGACGAAAATAAAGGAAACTTTCTCCGTTCTCTAACAGGACCTCGGTTTTTATTTGTCCCATGCGAATGACTAGACACTGTCATTGGGAGGCCCTCTGTGCAGCTCCACTGACAAGAAGAAAATAATAACGGAGAACTTTCTCGGCAAACACTGCGAAACCCGAATCTCCAGGTTAGTGAGCCAGCGCCCTACACGCTGAGCCATCGCGGTTCCCTCTGGCTTAGGGTGACTAAACGTGTTTTTACACGAGAAGTTCCAGTTTTCACTTTGTCTTCAAATAGCCTACAAATTTCGTTTAAGTATGCAAATAAGATAAATAGTAAATATTCACAAATAGCCGGAAAGTTTCTGCTGAAAGTATTGAGATATTGGAAATGATAACGAAAATTGTTTATAGTGGTTGGTGCCACCTTTTTAGAACCCTTTTTGAGGTGATAACCAAATATAATTATAGTGGTTAGTATCCCTTTTAGAGTTATGTCCCAAATTTTCACTAACTGGTCTGATATATGTAACTATTGCCAGAATTATTTGACAAACGCCAGCTTTGTACTTCTGCTCAACAGGAACTGGTATATTTCTTGTCAAGCTTTCGCTACCCTGTTAAGGAGTGTTGGCAATCCCCTCCGTGCTCAATTTTAATATCAGATAATGAATAAAATAAAAAGAATCTAAACTTAACTTTTAACAATTGTAATCAATGAAGTCGATTTTGTAGTTTTTGGAAAGGTAAAAAATGGGATATATCTCAGCATCTTGTCTGCACATTGATGCGCCATATTTTCTTGCGACTAACATATTGTCACCTTTATATTGATGTTGCAAATGAAGAGGACATGTGTTATGCCTTGAGCTACGAGTCTGTCCGACAGCGACGCTACACTCTTATTTCAAATTCTACCAGTCAAGAGTTGTTTACGTGTACACCATCTGGACGACTAGCCACCGTCACATTTAAGTGCCCCCAGTCTTACACAATTGACTACATGAAACCACACTAGACCTGCTGGTTAATGTGCCACAGCTTGAGCCACTGGACCACCGTGGACCTGCCTTCTTAATCCATGTCGGCACAGAAAAGTAGGGCGTTAGATTCCATTTCATTTCGTAGTCGTGGCTCCCATTTCAACATATTCACCATAGTCATGGTGTAAGAAATCTAAAAAAATAGAAAAATTACTAAATATTATCATTATATTTCAGCTGAATACACGGCATCTATACCCCTTTATGGTGAAAAGGGAGATAATTTAGAGATGCGAGAAGAAATAAAAGCTACCGATAAAGATAATGATAATATAACTTATAGTATAGAACCAAATAATCAACAGGTGAGATAGAACAATGGTTGACAAACTGTGTAGGGGATCTGCATGGATTCACTGTAAAGTATACTTTAATTAGAATTATACCAATATTTCGTTAATTTTATTTTTCGGTTGTTCACACACCTTCATCTTGGTAAAGACATTCCATCGAGAGATGAACAGATTATAATTGGTCGACTACAGATCAACTCACTAATCAAAACTTTCGAAACCGGGCCGTCCGGTTTCCTCACATTGATAAAGACCCGGGGAATTATTTTTTTAAAACTGAGCCAGTATACGTTATTCGCGAAATGCATGTATTGCTTTATGCAAATGTATATGTACATGTATAGTATAACATTGTCTATTTTATTTCATTTTAAAGAGTATATTTAGTATAGACCCAAGAAGTGGAATTATAAGTCTCAACTCTGATATAGACCCCAAAACAGAGAACACAAAACTACTTGTAATTGTAAAAGCTATTGATGATGGTCTACCTCCTAAAACTGGGTAAGATTTGGACATTTTTTATATACAAATTAAAATAATCGGTGACAGCATTTGATAGAAAGACGAAACGATAGTTTTGAAAATATTGATATACTCTTGAAGTACTACTATCACCTCTACAGCGACCAAAAAAATAACAAAAGCATTAACTTTTTTTTTTAAAAAAAAGAAAAAGTTCTCCATTTGTACATTAAAGGCTATTCAATAATGTCCTAGATTACGTGAATCTCAAGACATCTTTTTGCAAGCAATCTAAAGTGAACACTTGTTTTTCAGGTCATCTACAGTTAATATTGCAATTACTGGTCTTCTTTGTGTAAGTAGAACAAATTATGACGTGGTGAAAAGTGAAGCAGATTTAACAGGCATATTTAGAATATTATTTATTACAATGGTGGTCGGCTTATGTCTCTTTATCATCTTGTTTGTCGTAACCTGTTATAAGTAAGTGTAAACAAATCATCATCATCACCATCATCATCATCTTCTTCTTTAATCATCATCACCATTATCATCATCTTCGCCTTTTGATTGGGGGGGGGGGGGCTAGTGGTCTAGTGGTCTAGTGGTCTAGAGTGCCGCGCTTCGAACTCTAGCGAGCCGGTCACCTTGGCTTGCGGCTGTGGTTTCGAGCCCTGGTGTGAGCGTATGTGGCATGGAGATAGGGGCGCCTTCTCAACCTCGTGGGTTTCCTCCGGGCACTCCGGTTTCCTCCCATTTCTAAAGACCCCTACGATCAAGCGAATTATTGAGATAAAATTAAACCATATGTTAGTCTCGAAAAGACCTAGTTTCTGTTGAGTGGATGTTAAACCCCATCTCCCTCTCTCTCTCTCTCTCTTTTGATTAGGTCCAAGAGCAATGTAAGAAGGGTTATGATAAATTTGAAGAAGATATATAGCGATGTTTTTAGTAAAGTTGGTTAAATTTATGAGAAATATAGCCACTCTGCTACCAACTGTCAGTTTTCCGGTACACCAGTATTGTCATGATTGCAATGCCGTATTAATTGTGGTGAACTGGGGTATATAAAAAGTTTTAAAGTTTGATTCTAGTATCTGTCCTCCTTATAATAGTTCGAAGAATGTAGGATAGATGCAGGGTGCAGGTCACAAATTCTTCATGGCAATTAAGTATAGCTATGTAAATATTGATGACATATGTATAACTCCATTGCTATATTAAACTTAAATATAACATGTGGGTGTCCATTGCATACCATTATCCAACGCCTGATATCAACGCTGAGACACAACTATTTGAACTATGTCCTGTTGTCATCATGTTTCTTAAGCAACGTTCGGGAGTTTTACAACATCTAACCGTTGCTTCAATACTCAGCCATTCCCGAACTTTGCGCCCGTTATTTTTACACGTGACTAATTAGCATTGTCCAATCAGAGTTCGTGCCAAATAACACACTATAAACAAACAGGGTTTTTTAAATTGAGAAAAACTCGTGGAAAACCAGCAACCTTGACATTGACCGATCTTTGAACATTGCAACTCGATTGTCACATGTAGGTATTTTAGCTAAAAGCACGAGACCTGGTATTCACGACGACCGATGAATCTGATAGGTTCCCAAGCTGGGCTTGTGTCAATCAAACTTAGTGGCGAAATATGCAAGGTATTTCGTGAAGGGCTTGATAAGATGTATGTAGTTAAGACGAAATCAAGCCTTCCATTGAAGATATTATTATGTTGTCATACGTAACATTTCCTCAAAGGATTTTGGCTGCAGTGACATCAGTACCCTCCTCAATCCGTCTGCGGAGAATTTAATAATATTGCAATGAAGTTGAATGGTTTTTTTTATCAAAATGAGTCTGACTTGGTTACCTTTGTTTTTGTTACATGTATAAATTACAGGTGGCGAACATCTAAACGCAGAGAGGAGGCATTTGCTAATGAGCTCTATAATTTGGATACTATGGGAATGAACAGAGAAGGTGATGAACCACCGTCAGGGAATACTAGACATAGATATGTAAGTGTAACCAGTGCTATCTATTTAATCGAGGAACCCTGGCCTCGTGTATTCATAGCACTGAGAGAAAGGGGAGAATATTTTCCAGAACATTTGCACAAATATGCTATTTAGAGTATATCTTGCATAAAGAAATTGACTCATGACTAGCTTGATAGTAAAATTACATAGATTGATTTTGAATTTATGTTTTGTCCATCACCTATCAGGTGCGGATCCAGGATTTTTTTGCAGGGGGGGGGGTCTAGGTTTGATAATTGCTTAACTAATTGCGCTCAACCGATAATTTGGTAAATTAGATTCAATTTGGTTCATTCATTTGTATTTCCGGAAGGTAAATTCCAAAATAACAGGTCTAAATCGCCAATAAAATCGCATAAATTTTTTTTCAAGTCTGAGCAGGGGAGGGTCCGGACCCCCTGGACCCCCCTCTGGATCCGCGCCTGCCTATTCGCCTCCACATTTCTATAGTGTTATGGCAGTATGGTGGTAGTATGAAACGGAATATTTGATCAGATCAGATACAAATATATTTCACCCATAGTACAAAGGACAGTTTACCCCCGACACCACAAAACATTAAAGAGCTACTATATGGATCGGAAACACTAACATAGGAAGAAAACGTGTCAATATTTAACTACATGTATGTGCATAATTCTATTGGAAAAAATGAAAGATTTAAATTTGAAAAAAATAGCGGATTTTAATTATTTCCTTTTAATGTATTCCTTTTTCTTCTTTGTTTTTCTGTTGTAATAATATGCAATGTATTTGTAACTGCGAGGGAGCTTAATATAGGCTTTGCCTGTTCCCCAATCCCCTCAGTTTCTGAACAAATATTGTTTATAAAAATAAAATGCGAGCTATATTCACTTTTCTTCAGTTTTCGTGTTTGTAAACATAGGTACTATATAATAAGATGTTTGTTGGTAGGTTAGTATATGCGATCTTGTGAGTTCAGAAGTTTACGTAATGTTTATTTTATTGTAGATGGTTCAATAGGAATTACCATTAATTAGACAGTTAGTGTTTAACATTAAATGTTTTAGTTAATAAATATATATTTACTCGTCATCTAACATATAACTACACATTTACACTATATACTTCACCACTGTATTACAATATGTTAATTATTATTTACAGGAAAGTATGGGTACCCGTGTTAATGATCAGTATGAAGGAACAGGAGTTTCAAATATGTCATTTGAAAGTACGTCAGCTGAAAATACGGGAGCTAAACCTATAGGACTTGACAATATGTAAGTACACATATACAATTAAAATGAGGGTCGCCAGTAACCCTGACATATTTCATTTTAGAATCCAGTTATAATACATAATAGACATGTTCTGGAGTATAAACTCGGGGTTCTGATATATTAGTCACGGGGCGACCTAAAGAATTCTAAAAGTGGGCCTAAAATTACATAATATCATTCAACAATAATAATAATAATATACAACAATAGTATAGGTGTGGAATTTGATGTGTAAAACTACACAATATTATTGGTTTATGCTTTTGCCTATTTATTTTTCCGTCTTCATTATGCCAGTCGGGTGTTAAACCACACTGCATTACATTTCATTTCTTATTCATTTCAGCAGATTCTCTGATGATAGTGAAGTTTTAAATCTACAAGAACCAAAGCCAGATTATCCACAGGACTGAAAATTTTTCAGAAAATACTTGTTTATTATCGTGAAAATATTTCATGTATTGCATGCTAAACCTTATCGGAAACGCCTTCAAACTTAAAGCAAAATTCAATTCATCTATCACAGGGACCGTTGTTTATGTATCCAGATGCCCCGATCTTCGATGTAAATGTTGCGATCATATAACGCCAAACAGCACATATATAATATTTATAACTTCACTTTTAATGTTAACGATAATATGAACTGTGACTAATGATTGTCGCCACTTTTACATCGGAGAAAAGGCACATATTCTAAGGTATAGATTACGCAGTCATCGACGGGATTGTAACATTCAAAATGGACCATTTTTTGGGGTAAATAGACACAGATACAAATAAAAATCCAAATTAACAATGATCCATTAATTACGTTAGTCTATCCCGAGATTATTTCCCACGCATTGTTCCCAAATTATACCCATATACACCAGATTAACACACATATGAATACTTTTTTTCCTGCTAGTTACGGATATACTTTATATCCATAGACAACGGTAACAATAGTCAATTAAAACCACAATGTTACTATGTAAATATGTATAAATATATTATACTGTCAATCTCTATACAATGATATTATTTACGAATAGCTGCAAGACACCGAAAAGTACTTTAAAAATGTTATTAAAGCAGTGTTGAAATCATGTTGTGACGGCATACCTTTTATCTTTTCATCGTTTACTCTAAAGTAGTGCAGCTGTATCATGGTTGTGCTAATGTTTTGGGATATACATATTACTGATACAGTTATGATTTGGCTTGATATTTTTCATGTTATGCAACTATTGAAATAAACCATTATAAATATTTCAGTTGAGATTTATGTATTATCATTTTCATCTGTTAATTTATGTAGTTTTGTATATCAAACTCAACACCTACATTATTGTTATAGTTTTATTATTATTATTGTTGTACATTATTATATTACTCATGTGTATATTTTATTAACTATGGTATTAATTAAAAATAATCTTATGTTTATTTTTGGTCTTATTTCAACACCACATTATGTTTTCGGTAATGCTGTATTGGGGTTAATATCCATACAAAGAAACAACCGGTTAAACAAGCGACCCTACTCTTTGTCATACAGACGATAAGATCCACAGCCAGGTCACAAAACGTACGTCCACAGCGGGTAAGTCGCCCGGGAAGTCAATAAAGCTGGCCACATATTATTTCTATTGTCATTAATAAAAACATTTACCAGAGACTAAAATTAATTAAGCCTAACAATCCATCAAGTAATGATTATTAGGATTTATTCGGCTTCTAGTTCTATCACATGCTAACCCCTTTTTCTCTAGACTGTCCACGAGATTCCGCTGCGTCCCATGACACTTTGCGTCAAGTTAAAATCAATCAGGTGATAACGTATGTCTCTTACGGGAACATCTCACTGTGCCACCCGCTATTGTTCTCATGGGAGGATTAATCAAGCCAGGGGATTATCGAATACAATGGTGTTAAATGTATAGTCCGCTTTTTAAAACTACTAGGTTTAAATTAATTAACAACTTTATTCACAATAAATAACAACAAATACATGTATCAAACATGAATCATAACCCTACTAAATGTGATATGACGTTAATATATTCAATAGCATTTTTACTCCATTTAACATTTCGATTTTTAGATCATTAATAGATTTTTCTACTCTTTTATATATTCGTCTTTTTGGGGGCAGTCGTCCCCCGTTATCCAATTGAACTATGGTATTTTTAGTAAATGGCTGCTGTTTCGACACAATGTTAATAAATTTAAATGTATTTGGGTGGCTTGTTCCGGTTTTCTTCATTTTACTGTGCCATCCCTCAACGTGATTAGTTGTCCGTGAACCATCTGTGTTGAAGTGAGTCCACATAGCTCCCCCATCGCTTTCTACCACTTGTTCAGTAACATAATCCTCCAAATCAGCTTCTTCTAAGGCATTTAACCCAATCTTGTCTATATCAAATAATCTCAAAAATGGGAGGCAGGGATAATATTTAAGATATTCGTTAACCGATGAAACATGAGAACTTAACTTTAATCATTAAATCTTAACTAGGTGAATAGTACTAATAAGGATACAGTCTATAATCCTCTGTTAACTTAAACTTTCACACCACTACCCTATAACACCAGTTGATTAGGTGGCACAGTGAGATTAAACCTCTCTTACAGCATTTTTTGTTCAAAGTGATCGATGGTCACTACTCTTGCAGTAATGCGCATGGTGGGGCCCAGTGACATCAGGAGACTCTCACAAAAAAATATCAGTTGCAGGAGAAGTGATGTGAACATGGTCGGACCGAGGACTATAGGCCTACATCAGGTTTTCAAAATCTTGGACAATCGGGCCCCTTCCATCCATCGTGGGCTCGTGTTGCGGTTGACACCCGAAAATTCGGTGTAATCCGGCGATGCTGCGTCGTACTGTCGACTTGTATGCATGTTTCTTTTTCTTTTTTTGATTATTTAGCGGGAAAGGGTGTATATTTTGGTTAAACTTGTTGTGCTACTAGGAAGTTAGACAACAAACCTCGTCTCTCAACACGCCGTGTTTCGGGATGGTCCTATTTAGATCCACACGAATCACACTCGCAAAATTGACAATATTTTTCATCAAAACAACGATTGATTATTGTTATTTATAACATTTCTGCCACACTCTACTACAATTAAGCAGATAAAAGACACGGGTACAAGTCCCCACTTCTTAAATCATGGCGATAATAGATCGCTTTTTCCGACGTTTTAAATTTACGCCGTCGACATATAAAAACAATGCTAGATTTACTTTATTGTCAATATTTGCTGAAAAATGAATGTTGTTTCAATTGATTGGACTGTGTATGTGTAATAAGTACTAAGCCCCCCCCCCCCAAAAAAAAATCGAATAAGCACCCCCCACCCAAATATTTCGCCAAAAATAATGATTTCTTAGGAGTTTTCTTAGCCGATCACATCTTCAGTCCCTCCATAAAGTTCAGTAGCACCCCCCTCCCAATTTAAATTGTATGTGCTGGCTACGGCCCGTCCATGGTGGATCAATTTGACTGAAATTTATATTCAGGAAATTACCTTTACACTATCTGCTTTTTAACTATTATAGTGAAAAACTACCAACTCTTTATCTAATCTCCCATAATGCATCTTTAATAAATGTTTAATTAATAATTTATATAAAATTTTAGGTCTAAAGAAAGATCTGCAGGTAGATTTAGCTTTAGAATAACGCCTCTTTAACAACTGATTCCTCGAATAGGTCTATCTTCGTTCTGTTCGCTATTTTAGCATTTCTTATTTCGGATCAAAATTCAAAATAGCCCATTCCTTTTCAGGTACTAGACGTTGTATACTTATTTGAGTGTTATAGTTCAGTTTAACTATATTCGCAAAAAAAAAACCAGTAATAACGAAAACCATCATCACATCATAGATCGAAATTTCTTTAAAAATCAATTATAGTTTATTATATAAAATAATCTACATTCGCATACAAACTGAACTATCATAAATAATTGTCATAACCATTCTTCATATATTGATATTTACAATGAATATACACCACAAGAAATATCATTTACTATTCTTTTTATACTGTTCATTAATTTCTTGAAATCCCTCTTTAACATCTTTAGTAAAACTTTCTTTCATTGAGCCTAATTTCTGTCCTGTTTTACTCGCTTCATCACGCATTTTATTTACGATGTCTGCCTCTTGTAGCTTTTCCAATCCTTCGTGGCCTGAAAAAAATAAGTCTTTGTCGAGTGTCAGAGTGCAAACTTTATGAATTCGGTGACTTTCGTCTCCGTCATTTTGTAGAATGCCGAAATTGTGTACTCTTTCCCAAGCCTTTCGAGTGATTATTGAGATTGTTAACGTGGTAGGTACAGAAAGGTGGCTCTGGTTTTAGTATTGTTTTTCTGAACGCCCAAAGTTTATTATACTATTGGATAACAGAAGAATTTACCTAATCAAATGCACGTGTCTCAGGTGACTGTCTTGTACACAAAGATCACGCATTGACCGTTTCTAAAATTTAGCGGCTGCATCGTCTATGGGTGGTATTGTTTTGGACACAACGTCTTACACCTAAGCGAATCTGTGTTAAAATTTCAAAATCTTGGAACATTCAAAGGGGTCCGGTTAATTGAAAAAAACCCCACTAGATATAAAGAGATAGGCATGACTTACACCGCGTCTACGCCTACATACACATGTATTCCGTTTCTGGCATCAGAGATAATTTGAGGCCATCATTCCGCTAGTATACCAGATGGGGTGATAAATATGACTGACTAATATTTTATGAAGTTATTGAGCGTAATTTATGTTGGACTATAAACTGCTACTGGACATAGATTCAACATCGCACAATTTTTAATTAGAATTCGGACATGAATTACTGGAAGTTTGGTACCGTTACAGGGTTTTTCTGCCGATCAGGTACTCTCATGTATACAGCACAGACACTTGATCCCGAGTGTGTGATATTATAGCCAACAACGACCCTTCGGTGGGGCTAAGATGTTCTTACCAAGGTCTTTTCCCCTGTGAAATACATAAGCTGTCATTTGAGCTGCTCTTCGGATTGGATAGCTCTCTGATAGCTGTAAATAAAGAGGAAACACTATCACCGGGGAATTTATACATGTATTAGAAACCAAAATCGAAAAGCATGTTAGATATATTATATAAAAAATGCATATCTGATAATCAAGGCTTCGTTTTTTAACATTTTTTTTTAACTTGGAATTAATGAAGCGTTTATCTATTTGGGGTCATGAGAGGATGAACCTTTCCGCGACCTTCCGTTTCTGAGTTATAATGTTGTATCGTAGGGATTTGGTTTGAAGCATTGGAGTCATGATTGAACCAGACACCACTGATGTGTGTTAGTTTCCGACATTTTCTGAACACGAGCTCCTCTGTTCAATTCGTTAGCATAATCGCATGTGTGGGTGTTTATGTATACAATGCTATTTATATAAATGGTATGTGGCCCAAATGGACGTTGAGGTGCAAAAACAAAAAAGAAAAGAAAATATTATCGTAACATTTATCATTCTGATCATTATGAGATTAAGGTTAATGCATGTTCAATCTTTTTCTTCAAATTACATACCTTTTGGACAATTTGATCGTTTTGTAATAAATACCTGAAAGGGAAAGAAATGGACATCAAAAGCTAAATAAAGTACCGCTAAAAAAGCACAAATCTAATCACACATATCACTGTTTACCCCCCCCCCCCCCCACACACACACACACACGCTTAATAATACAAATCAGTAACATTAACTGTCATTTAATTCGACTTGGAAATCGGTCAGTCCCGGATTAACGCTTGGCTCTGTGTACATGAAGAAGGGGGTCACGCATTTATTGGCATGACATAAAAATAAAGTATTTGTGTCGTCACCCGACAAATATTATCAAAAAATCAATAAAAAATAAATAAATAAAAGATAGGTTGTCAGGCAACTAAACATGCGCACACAAAAGCTAAGTCGTCCGGGCAGTCGACACAGGCTGTCGCATATTTTCTCTTTTGTCAGTAAGGACAACGTTTACAACACATGAATATCTTGTTACGAGTAATTATCAGAAATGGTTAGAATTTTTTCGATTGTTTGTCTCGTGGACTTCGTCCGCAAGATATTTCAAAGTGATCAAGGACCATATGACAGTAATTATTGAAAATCCTTGAAAATTGAAAATGGGATCCTTCTTCTTATGACCTTAAACATTGTGTATAAATTTAAAGTCAATCTGGTATAAACTTTAGCCTCTAAGGCATCCACAAAATATTTCAAAGTGATCAAGGGCCATAACTCTGACATTAATTATCGGGTATCGCTGAAAATCAATAGGATTCTTCATCACATGACCTTAAACACTGTGTATAAATTTAAAGTCAATCCGATATTAACTTTAGCCTCTAGCGCGTTCACGAGATTTTTTTTTCAAAGTGATCAAGGGTCATAACTCTGGCAGTAATTATCGGATATCGCTGAAAATCAATAGGATTCTTCATCTCATGACCTTAAACACTGCGTATAAATGTAAACTTGTGGACGACGGACAATGTGGCCGTATACAAATAGGCCTACATTTTTTTGTAGCCTGGATTTTTGGCTGGCCCTAAGCCCAATATTTGCCTAATGGTTAACCCGACACTGTCTGAGCTACTGCTTCAGTGTTAAAGCCGAACGCAAAGATCAATTATGAAATTATTACTTAGGAATTCATCATTTCATAAACGTCCTAATCAGTCAAGTATGATTTCTGCGTCTTGGTTTATTTTTATTTTGGGGGTCTTAAAGACAAAGAAAGATGTGGATATGTACATACTGTGTGAATTTAATATTGGCACATAGTTTATCGGTTTCCATAATCTATCGCTGCTAGTTCTGTAGTCAATCCGTTAAAATAATTTGATGTAAAGTGTTTAAGCCATTATAATTTTAAACACTGGGATCTTTGATAATTTATCAATCTCTAAAAGAACATAACCACACTAACTGGCTACCTAAGTAACGATATATTTCGAATATATATATATATATATATATATATATCCGGGATTCCGTTTTAAAGCTCTTACCTTAACAATGCCCGAAGTGGCATTCTCTGGTTTCTAGTCCTTGTTCGTTCTGCAAACACCGATTATTTTAGCATTCTCCAATGATGTGCGTATGAAGTCGATGATAATAAGATTTTGAGCAGTTGGACAAGAATAATATTTTGAATATCGTGGAATAAATATGTTGGCTAGATGTCCAGTTTGTAACTCATTGTGTATTCTAGTACCAACTTTTGCAGCCCTTATTTACTGCCATTTTTGTTCAGTGACCCACCATTAACCTTATAATAATTAGGCCCTCGATCTACCGAGGCAATCTGTTTCACAGAGAATTACTTACGAATTATCTCTGTCACACATGACTGTCTACAACATGTGCATTGACTTCACGTGCCGTCAGTCATTGGCTAAACGGCTCGTGCATTGTTTACATAACACCTAACTGCTTCGGGCAAAATGGTGCGTTTTACTCATTTTAATACCCATTTACACTAAATAGGAAATATTTTTTAATTACAAATGCTTCAAACCTCTTTATTTATTTTTCTTATAATTCAAAAAAATGTTTGAGAATTTAATTTGTCGGAGTAAAAAAGTTAATATGCCGTACTCATTAAGCCTCGCCGATGTCATGCTTATCAGTGATTGTAGCGGCAAAGCGAATATTCACTGCGGGATCAGTTTGCTACCGAGGCTGTGAACAAAAACTGGACCAAAAACCGGGGCCTCCTGACGTGTTATACTGCATGGAGATTTATTTTTAACCTTCACCTTTATATAATAATAATAGGGTGCGCTGTCATCGCGTAAACAATTACATGTGGAAAAGAAGGTACGTTGTGTTATTTCTTCTATAATTATGTAATGTATACGAATATACATGTATCGTAACATTTGTGTATAAGAATGTATATTATGCTCTTGCGAATTTAACTTTATTCAACTGTAAATCATGCGCAGTTGCAGTTATGGTTTATCCAAGAAAAGAAATGCCAACTTATTATATGACACAATTGACAATGACATACCCGTGGCCAAAATCAAACGAGACGAAGTTTATAAAATCTTATAAGTACATGTATGAGTAAATAGTCTTTTTGTCACAGTGTGAACAACACACTCAACATTCATGTACGATTACAATTGTTGGCACTGCTTATTGTGCATTAGTCCAGCTCTTAACGTACGTAGGTCTCATTTACGTTACTGGCCATTTAGGTAAGCAGGACAAACAGAAGTGGGATGTTTGACAAATAGTTAGACTGTGTTTGGGCTAGGCAAAGCAATAAATAACTGAAGATTCACAATTTTGCAAAGATTCCAATCTTTTCCCGTCCTATTTACCAAAATTTGGTTTAGCCTCATATGGCTGAGTGTGTTACCCTACAGTTAGGTTTTAATGACTTCTGCCAAGCTGTTTTAGGGGTCACATATTTTCAACAGCATGTTGTGTCACACAACTGACTGTAGTGAGGTAAGCAAGGTCTTATCTTCTCATTAAAATGTTCCTTTACATTGTTCAGGCTCTACAGGGACTGACATGCGACCGTTTAGCAGTGATAGGTTGCCCAGTAAAATTTACTGGGAAGCATAACTTTTTCAACAAGGATTCAATAGGTTCCTAAACGTACAGGACAAGTGTAATTATACTACGTTCAGAGCTGAAATAATGGTCTATGTACTTTAAAGCAGCATGTGTATCATGTTTATAACTGTCTGAGCCATTCTCTTTATTTGAATTGTTCGTCTGTTTGTGATTTCTGAGTATGAGGTCTTGTCAGTTAGTCAGTATATTTGTTTTTGTGTAAATTATGTGTTGTGCAGTTTCGTTTTACTCAATAAACACTTGTAAAACCTATCAATTCGTCAAAGTGAATTGAAAGAACCCTGGGATCACATCATTGACAAAACAAATGCGATATAGGTTGATTAATGAGAATCTTCCAATTAAATAGCTTGAGTTTATATTATTACTTTTTGACTATTTCGGTAATGGGGTACAGATGGCAATATCGTTGGGGTCATAAGAGTATGAACCTTATCCATATTCATCAATCTGTGACTCTCCATTTAGAAGTTATCCCCCTTCCCTTTTCCAACTAGCAATAGATTCCACAGTTTTTCAAAGCATTGTGAAGCATTGGGACAATGAAGGATAAGCCCAATTGATTTTTCTTGCATTTGCTCCATTTCATGCAAAATGTGGGTGTATCTTGCATGAAACATCTTATATTACTTATATTTTAGATACCGTAATGTTACATTTAAATGGTGATTGGTTATACATGTATATTGTATCTTAACATATTTGTCTTTTTTTTAGAACTGTTAAAGATAAGTAAGAAAATGAATCAGATTACTAGGAGAGTTTTGTCACATCATTTGTTCAAAAAACTGAAGTTTGTACAACAGTCCAAGCATTGTTGTTGTCATGTCGCATCCACTGGTCAAAGGGACATAATCAAAGATCAACGACAATTCTCTACGGCATCATCCAGTAACAAGAAGATTTTAAGTGTTTCTTCCTTATTATTACAAGATGGTCTGGATATTGATGAGTTACCTATTATTATACGACATTCAGACAGATCAACATTTCCCTTTAATGATACGGGTAATCCCCAGCCAGAAAAGACTATGAAACATGAATCTCAAGAGGACAAACAGTTCAAGTCACATATTCAAGAGTGTGCCTCAGTAAAACAGATCTTTCAGCTTCTTGAGATTCCATCCGATTTTGTGAATGTGCTTTCTGCCACTAATGCACTTTTTAAAATTTGTCAGTTGCAAAATGACAATAAGGGTTTAGATGACTTACATTCATTTATTCACAAAGCTATAATGAATGAATTGTGTGACACTGTCAGTAATGAGGTTTGTATATTAACAAATGACCGGTTAATAGCAATATTTCAGTGTTCAAAACGATCACATGGTATATTAGAGAGATGTTCTTCTTCTGTTGTGCAAGAAATTGAACGGAGGATAGGTGATGGTAGATTTTCCATTGATGAACTATGTCTCCTCGCTGAAATTTTACATACTCCACATAAAGACAAAAAACAAAGACAGTTACACAAATATTTGTGGATTCACATTGGTAATCGTTATAAGGACATTTCTGAGACAAATGTTGCAAAAGTATTGCGATTATATCCCAGATCTATAAAACATGAACATTACATAAAATTGATTGGAAATCAGATTGCTGTGTTTTGGTGGAAACTGAAAGGGGAAGATTTTGCTTCTGTTGTTACATCTTTAATCCAGCTAAATTATCATGACAATAGACTCTTCTCAAGGCTTGCTCGTTGGTTTTCTATAAATGTTCATGCTGTACGAGAAATTGATTTAATGGTTATGTTGACGGCATACAATCGTTTAAAGCATCCTGTTTTACATTTCTTTGAAACACTAGAGAAGTACGTTGCTGCAAAAATAGACAAAATTGATGTCAACCTTTTGGCACTAATTGTACAGTTGTGTCGTACAAAAAAGTTTTTATCACCAATTATTTTAGATGCAGCTGCATCACATTTTATACAGCATGGACAGGAATATACACCATTACAGTTGTTGACTATTCTCAGATGCTTTGGACATTTAAATTATTTGCCAAATGAACCAACAGAGTTTCTTTTCAAAGTGGAATCAGTGTTAGATGAAGCTTTCGATGATCTTGGAGTTGAACGAATATGTGCTATTTTGTCCTCCTTTGCAATGATTGGCAAAGTGTCTATGAATTTAGCCCCCAGAGTATTTGATGAATTGTTTTTAATCAGAATCAAAGGTATAAATATGCACACCTGTTAAAACATTTAGTTTTTTATACGTCCATATGTTTAATGTGGTTGTATATTGTTATTACCTTGTCCGTTTGTCCAAAGCCAGAGCTACATTCTTATCCATTTTTTCAGGCTTAATTGATAATAGGGTTAATAGTTCTTGATTGTTTTTGCAAGAGTTAGTTGCTAAAATTTAAATGATAATACAATTATTGAAAAACAAACATGCAATCCTACTCCTTTTTTTTGAAACAATTCAATTCTTGATTGATTTTGATCCATAAATGTACATTAACTTACACACACTCACTCTATAGATTTTAATTTTTGAAATACTAAGATGAATAGTTAGTATTTCTATCTACTGAACTTACATGCATGTAACTTTAAATATGCTTTGTGAATCAGGCCCTTTGTTTTTATTACCCTACATGTAAAAATGGGGATTAATCACGATATGAAGAGTGTCTGCTCATGGGCATACATGCATGTTACTTTGTCCAGCAATTTGAAAAAATGTTATCATCCAGATGTTTTGTCCAGTGATCAGGAACTATCAGAGTTGTGCTTCCATCATAAAACACAATGAATTTTTACAATTATAGATTTACCCGATTTACGACAAGATAAAGTTAAATATTGGTTAAAGATAATTTTCACCTCAGCATTAGTTGACAGAAAAGAATTTCTATCTGTTTCGAAAATGTCAGAAGAGTTTTTAAAATCAACAGATCCTGGCAAGAAATCAAATATCTATGAAGGTGAATATCTATGTTTCTTACAAGACAAACATTAATCCATAGGCTAATTGTAAATAAATTTAATTATATTGATCTCCAAATTAGTACACACCTTTATTCACAATAAGTATAACAACACAATCTTTATCCCAGTTGATTGTCTACTTTTAGTTTGCAAATAGTTGACATAATTTTGTCTTATATCATGACCATAAGTCTTTTTACCAGTTTCACTAGATCAAACGTTGCTTTAAAATATGTATAGTAAGTTAGAAATGTATTTAATGTGGGTTAATAAAATGTCTTGTTAATTTCAATGTTTTTAAAATCTCTAGTCTATGCCAACCGACATGTGAGATGTAGTTTAGAAAGGATATTTGAAGTTAAAATGAAGCATTATAGCATTTTGAACAGAGGTGTCAACAAAATAGGTATGTTTTATTAACGAGAGACCTTAAAGATGCTTTATGTATGTTTTAGATCAAGACAGTTCTTGCTATAATAGATAATGAAAAGAGAATATATTGAAAATTTGAGTCAATATACTTCATTCTGAGCAGTCCCGATTGTCATTTTTTAATTGTCCCCTGCCTATCGAAGAAAGGTTCATCCGTCTGTCTGTCCCTCACGCTTTTTGGGACACAATAACTCTCTTTCTAATTGAGCTAGAATGTTCAAACTTGGTGTAGGTGTTTATTAGGTCAATGCCTAGATGGAGTTTGAAGAAGAGCATTTTCCGCTTAGGGTCAGCACAGATAAGCAATTTGATTGGTTGATAGTTTGGGACATGATAACTATAGTTCTAATTAAGTGAGGATGATGGAACTTGATGTATAGTTTCATTACATCAATACCTGGACTAAGTTCAGGGTAAGCAGAGCGATAAGCAATTTGATTGGTTGAGAATTTGTAAAGCAGTAACTCTCCTTCTGAGGTGGAATGTTCAAACTTGGTGTAGGTGTTCATTAGGTGAATGCCTTGATGGAGTTTGATGATGAACATTTTCTGCTTACAGTTCAGTAAGCAAAGAATAGCAATCAGATTGGTTGATGCTTTAGGGCACAATAACTTTGGTTATAATAAAGTGAGAGCGATGATACTCAGAATCCTTGACTAAGTTCGATAGTGAGAATTTTCTGCTTAGGCTGAGAAGCAATAAGCAATTTGATTGGTCAAGACACTTAATTGAGGTAGAACAGGGAATTTTGAAAGGGGGGGGGGGGGCACTTACTGTGGAGACAGGGCACGTTGCTGCGAGGGGGTTGAGGGGGAGGGGGGGCTCCCCCAAGACAATCATTCGTCATTTCCTTGCATCTGTAGACATGCTATTTGGCTGATATTTTCGTCTAAGTAAACATTCGGAGAGGACATAGTTGAGTCTGAAAAAGGCACTTTCAGTAGTAAAAAAGGGCACTGTCGAAATTTAGGGTGGGCGCGCGCCCCTCGCGCCCCCCCCACTGGATCCGCCTCTGTAGAATGTTTAAACTTGATGTAGATGTTCATCAGGTGAATGTCTTGACTGAGTTCAATGATTTACACTTCGAGCTGAAGCTAAGCAGAGCTAATCAATTTCAATGGTCAATGCTTTTGGACAACATAATCTTGATTCTATCTGTTAGAATCTTGATTCTATCTGATAGAGGGTGATGAAACTTAGTGTATCGTATAATTGCTCCATTCTTTTGAAAAAATACATGTGTGATTAATTAATATGTCACATGTGTCGTCTATTTATTTTGGGATTTTGGCGGGTGACATAAGCCTCACTGTTCCACTGTTGGCTTATTAAATTATTAACTGGCAATTGTTGTTAAATACGCTGAAAATCACAACCATCAGATAGTTATGGACTTGGCATGTGAATAAATGTCTAATTAATGATTATAACATTTCAGGCCTGAAGGAAGATCTGCAATAGACCGATTTAGCTCTTACATAATGGGTCTTTAATGTTATCGACATGTTCTAGATAACATATTGAACAAGAAAAAGAAAATCTGTCAATTTGTTCATAAAATATTTTTATTAGTAATCTTGTATGACTGACTGCCCCCCCCCCCCCTGTTAAAAAATAGTATATTATATTATATTATATGTACTTTTGATTGATTGTTATATTGCAGATTTTGAAATTTTATTGAACCATGATGGGAAACTACTGCCGCTGAATAATAGGAACATTGCACAGATTAAGTAAGAAAATATGTAGCTACTAAAAATAATCTTTAAATAACTATTCTACTGGATTCTTAAATTACTGTTTAAGTTAGTGTGTAGTAATAGAGTTATTACTGGTGTGCTCAATAAACTAACTCAATCAAAAATCAAAAGAAAGTTGATGACATCTAAATTATAGTGAATTTTAGAATGGAAATTCAGAATGAATTCAGTAGGTGTTGAGATTGGCTAAAGTGGTCTTGTGTTATATCTGTCTTTCAGAACATTCCTGAGGAATAAAAATGGGTAATTTCCCGCCCCCCACCCCCCAATTTAACATTCACCGTATTTAAGATTGTTTCTGTGATGAGTTTGGTTGAAAAATATAGGAAAGAATGGAAACACATAGTTGTCTTAGTGAACTAAATTGCCTAAATATTGGTTCCATTTACTTAACTCTATGCACAAGCACCAGGCTAACTCAATTTAAAAGCAGTATACAGTTAATATAGGTTGAATAGCTTACAACACTCAGCAAACCTTGCCTGGTAAGCTATTCTTGATAACCTTAAGATAAAAAATCTGGTATATTTCAGGTTGGCAGTTATACAACTATATGCCCACCATTTCTGTATCAACAGACCACATAAAGTAGGGATTGCTGCCATGCAGTACAGACATTTAAAGAGTCAAGGTTATGAAATTTTAGAAGTAAGTTAAATGGAATTTACTTTTATTTTAATACACCCACATGTTAATGTAGTGTATGTTGTGTATTGTAGATGCCCCTGTCCGTCTGCTTTTAATTTCAGAAACAGTTATGGTTGGGGTCACTATTATCCCTATTTATTTAGAGCTTTTACACAAATATAGTAAGGGAGTTATAGCCCCTGACCTATACGTTTGTTTATTGATACACTTATATTTCCATACTCAAACTTATGTATTGTTTAATATTTCACCAAATTGCAAGAAACATTCAGGAACATTTAGTATTGATTGAGGTAGATGGTCAGTATCTCTGTTGATGATGGACAACATTTATTTAGATCATTGCTGTTAACAAGAATTACACTAACATACTTGTTTAACATACTTTTATAATTACTGAATTAAAATTATAATGGGTGGGGTTATGTTTTCTCTGAAATGTCAACAATACAGATTATGTATTCAGTAATAACCTTAAAGCAAGAATTTCATATTTTCTAAGAAGGTCAAAACATAATTATTTCTGTGTCTTTTGCTCAATAGATTAGAAACTCACTATTATGAGATCATAGGCATTCTTCCCCACTCTTATAACTCGTTAACACCGGAAGTTCGATCCCTGCATTGGCTGAGAAAGTTCATCTAGATTTTCTGGCGTGGTTTCCCCCTTGTCAGTGATGCAGAACGGAGGGTCTGACAAGGACAGCTGTCTAGTCATTTGGATGGTAGGAAAAATCAAGGTCCCGTGTATACACTGGCATGCACATAAAAGATCCCTTGGTAGTTAGAATTCGATATAAGAGTAGGCTGTAGCGCCGCTGCCTGGGCAAAATTTTCCTCATAGCACTCTGTATGGCGTATGCCCGTCTTCTATTGGCCCAGGTTAGGTGCCAAAGAGTAGGACGTTAAACCCCATTTCATTTTTTTAACACTGGAAATAATAACACAATTACCCCCCATTTGAATTTGATATAAACTCTCAACTAGAAAAGGTGAATTATTGGATTAATAGGATCATTCTTTAACAAGGTAGGGCTGTTTATAGATACCATATATTTTAAGGCTTTATTTTAATACATTCTAAAAATATAACTTAAAAATATGAAATTCTCACCTTAACTTTATTTGATTATATTACTTACTATTCTTTCAGATGCCAATAGACTTTAACTACTTTGATGACAAGGTCACAGATAAATTTATTATTGAGCAGCTTCAACAAATTTATCAGCAGGTTAAAAATACCTAGTCAAGATTTTTATATTTTTTTTAAAAGTGAAAATAAATGTTGTTTTATGACTTCTGTGTATTAATATTAATTCCATAATGACAGCCAGTGGTTGTTCATTGCTGGTAATGAGATAAACTTCTCGTAATGGTTATTCCCCTTTTTTTTATTATTAAATTTCCGACCTGTTTCCAGGCAAATGATTAAACAATGTATGTGAGTGGAATAGTTTGATGGAATGTCATTTTTTCCTTTTGATTATTTAGGCTTTTCTTGTTCTGAAACACAATATTCATTGCGTTTTGTAGCCCATAAATGTAGTGGAACCTTGCAGAAGCCTGTTTAAATTGTGGGAATTGGGTATGTCTTGTCAACACAATTCTTTGGTCATTTAGACCAACATGGTTATGTGCTCATTGCAAGGTAGGAGAATTTTGCCCACACGAAAGCTTTTCAACCTATTCTTCTTTGTTACATATGTCATGGGCACACCAATGTGTAAACATCCAGTCTCCAGACAGTTTATAAAAGTTGATACTAGAAACAGGTGGAACATCTCCTTTAATCAGAAATTGCACCTTCTAGTGATAATGTACATAAACAACTAAAATACTGAACAAATAAATACAATTAACAAATTTACAATTACTACATCAAATTACAATTATACCCACCCAAAACCTCCATTGGTATCGATATGTGACATTTAATATAAGGTATTGGTACATATTAAATATAATTCTTATATATTTGAATGATTAATACTAGTGTACATTTTATAGCAACATACAACTATCAGATCCCAATTAAAGAATTTAGTCAAAAATTAATTTTGTCCAAAATCTGAGAAATAAACCTTCTGATATTTTTACTCCTGATAAAAAGAAATACATAAATGGATAACTATCATACATGTATATTAATACTGTACTTGACGTGCTAACAAATCAGATCACTCTTTACCTTAAATATGTTACCATTGACAATAATTATTAATCATAATATTTTATAAATTAAAATCTCAACTTCATTTGAGGGAGTGATGTACTCTATACCAGTCCACAAAATGTTTTAATTCCAGAGCATTACACTTAATATACCAATCAGAAATGTTTTGAACAGGTCTAATCAAAATCAACGGTATTATTATTCACAGGCTCCAAACAGACTTGACTAAACATGTCTATAGATATTAATGGAGTAAGCAACTGAATATATGGAACAAGTTTTAATTAAAATATTTCAGACTAGATCTTCACAATTTTTTTCAGTGAAGTTGTCAAAGAAATATGTTTTACAGTAGGTAGTGAATTATTTGAAAGAATTTTTTTTTAGACATTTTGGATAGGAAGTGGAATATAAATACTAAATATAATAATAGTATTTTGAGAGATAAATTATGATGTAGTAAGACTAAAAATTGAACAATCACATGTAGACCGTAATATCTATCAAATTATAAATCTGTACATCTTGTGAATATTTACAGTAACAATTAATTATAGGAGTGAGTGAACATTATCAGTTAAAACACATGTAGAATGAAACATGTTATATATTATATACATTATGAAATTACAACATAGGCATATGGGAATAATTTGGTGCTATGCAAATTTTCATATGCCTCTGAATTTCATTTAATCTGTTTTGAAAAATCCTTGATCTGTATTCTGCAAATAGCATGCCAACACTACATTGCAAACTAACTGAATGTGTCTGATCACAACATTGTCTCTGACTTCCACTAGCTGTGTAACCTAACTTGCTAACAGAGAACAGAACTTTATGCATAAACATATCACGATGAACATATTACGATACTTTGAGCCCTTTATAACACAAATTTTGCCCATAGTCACCATATTGAACTTAAACCAGAGACAATAATTCAGGAAATAAAGGGTTTATTGTACAAATATCATATTTTCTGTACGAATAAGAATTTTTTAAGGACAAATATAATGCTAGCCCAGCTCACCAATTCATAATTCCCTTTTTAAATCAATATAATCAGTCAAACGTGTAAATAGTTGTACTATTTTTGGATTTATATTTGGTTTGTCAAAAATGATTATAGCGGTATACAGATTTTGCTTGCAATCAAATTTACAAAATTGATGACAAAGCTACAATCAGTTCCGAGCATTGCCAATAATAGAGAGAATAAAGAGAAAGAGGTTTATTATATCCAAGTAAAGATTAAGTGCTGCAAAAACATATTCCTCAGGGGATAAAGAATATTTATGTTTTCCTCCCATCATCATTTGTGTATCAAATACCAAATACTGAAATAAATAAAACAAGCCAACAGTGAGGCTGATGTCCCCCGCCGAAATTCCAAAATAAATAGAAGACACATATTAATTAATCGCACATTTATTTTTTTCAATGTATCGAGCAATCAAACTGTACACGAAGTGTCATCCAAAAGAAAAATGCTAAAACCGACGAGAAAAATGAAAATGTACCCTAGTTAGGGGGACCATAAAGGCAGACAAAAGGGCCCCTCTGGCCAAGGGAAAGGGCCCTCGTGTCCAAGTCAATCGTTTCTATACACTTTTACAGTCGAATCCATTACTAAATGAGAATGCAGTCATTGTATTGGCATAAAAATCATCAATTAAGATGAACCTAAGTTATCTTGTCCCAAAGTATCAACCAATCAAATTGCTTATCTCTGCTTACCCTAAGCGGAAAATGCTCATCTTCGAACTCCATCAAGGCATTGACCTAATAAGCATATACACCAAGTTTGAACATTTTAACTCAATTAGAAGGAGAGTTATTGTGTTCCAAAGTCTCGACTACTCTCGACCAATCAAATTGCGTATAGCTCTGCTTACCCTGAGCAGAAAATGCTCATTATCGAACTTAGTCAAGGTATTACTGTAATGGAACTATACACCAAGTTTCATCACTCTCACTTAATTATCGTGTCCCAAAGCATCAACCAATCAAATTGCTTATCTCTGCTTACCCTTAACGGAAAATGCTCATCTTCGAACTCCATCAAGGCATTGACCTAATAAGCATATACACCCAGTTTGAACATTTTAACTCAATTAGAAGGAGAGTTATTGTGTTCCAAAGTCTCGACCAATCAAATTGCTCTGCTTACCCTGAGCAGAAAATGCTCATTATCGAACTTAGTCAAGGTATTATTGTAATGAAACTATACACCAAGTTTCATCACTCTCACTTAATTAGAACTAAAGTTATCGTGTCCCAAAGCATCAACCAATCAAATTGCTTATCTCTGCTTACCCTAAGCGGAAAATGCTCATCTTCGAACTCCATCAAGGCATTGACCTAATAAACACATACACCAAGTTTGAACATTCTAGCTCAATTAGGAAGAGAGTTATTGTGTCCCAAAAAGTTTGACGGACAGACAGACAGACAGACAGACAGACGGACGAACCCATTTTAATAGTCCCCCAACTTTCTTCGAAAGGCGGGGGACAAAAAATACAAATTCTTAGCACAGTATACTGGCAAAAGTAGTCTGAAACTTAATTATATAAATGCAAATTTTCTTCAAATGTAAGCATATTGTAGGTATCGGACAAAAAAATCCAGCAGTCGTCATGCAAGATACAGCAACATTTTGCAAAAGATGGATAGAAAATAAGCTAAAAAAAAAACCCACAATTTTGCGTACAATCAGGGGCCACAATCCAAGAAATTATGGTCTGAAATGTGCAAATATCCAAAGGGACTGAGATTGAGATCTTTGGGATAAAAAGATATATTTTAAGTTTCATCAAAATCAGACAGAAAGTCTTTTGGATTTTCCAGAATGGAGATAAACCTATATTTCAAGTTTCGTCAAAATCAGATAAGAATTGTGACCTGTACAGTGTCCACAAACAATTGTGGACAAACAATTGTGGACAGGTGTCTGGACAGACTACGACAATATAGTGTCCTAGTGTCCACATGAAAATGAGGGCACACAATAATGAAGGAAATAGTTCTATTACTAGATTTAAGCTTAAAGATAATTCTTACCGCACAGAAGAGGAGAGCCCCTAATGATGAATAAACCAGTGTAAGAATCTAAAACATAACAAACATAGCATTAAAATAATGTCTATTAGATTAAATCAATACAAACTTTACATTATCTTGAACTATAAATGATCGGGCATTAACAATCTACTTGGCTAACAAGGAAATCTGGGATTCAATCCAAGTGTTGGCCGAAAAAGTTTCTTTGGACTTTCAAGCGTTATTTACGCTTTCAGTGAAGCAGGATAGAGGGCCCCTGGCAAGGAGCATGGTCTAGTTTTTTGGACAGGCCAAAAAAAGAATGCCACATGTGCACGTTAGCTTGTGCATAAAAGAACCCTATTTCATTTCACTGATAACAGTTGCTTTTTAATCATATGTTTAGCAGAGAAATGAGAAAAAAAAATACTCACTCGGTCTTGAATGATGGCAGCCAATATTCCAAAACAGAATAGAACAATAACAAAAATAAACAGCATACCTCCCATCATCGTAAAATCCCACTAAAAATAGATAAACAAATCTATCAACTATATCTATTTATTTCTTATTTCATGTGACAGCATTATAAAACAAAAGTGCAATTCAGATAACCTCACATCTTTTTCATTTTTAAATCATCTGAGTCAAAGCATGTTATGATGTTGAATAATTACAATACAAGCAGTCGGGGACATCTCAGAGAATTTATTTACCGTTTACAGCCCCACAGCAAATGGCTGCTCTTCAGTCTGGACATCTCAGAGAATTTATTTACCATTTACAGCCCCACAGCAAATGGCCGCTCTAGGATCCAATTGACATAACTATCATATTTTCAGTAAAACACGATATATTTCATGAGCTGTAGGGAATCTGGGCCATTTTTTTAAAAAAACATCTTAACACTTACCTTAGTTTGAAAAGCAAATATTGTTAAACCTAATGAAACAACCTGAAGAACAAAAAAATCATACAGTTCACTTATTGGTTCCCACTGAAATGCCAAAAAATGAGTTTACTGGGAAATTATGTCAGTTCATGCTAGCTAAAAAGAGATATCGATAATCCCAATTGCAGATCAAAAGTAGATGTTATAAGCGACATGGATAATCCTGTCACAGAGGGAACATAATTGGAGTCACATGATATTTTTGAGTAAAATAGTGTTGAAGGAAGAAAATACAATGTGTGAAACTGTTCCTGGCGGCAACCATGATTGTTCACTGCGGATCATGTGTACAACATCATGATTTATTCAACATCTGATGGGGGAAACCTTCTCGTTTGCTATAGGTGGTCGTATATTGTCGTCGCCCCCGTCCGTCCATCCGGCGTCCACAATTGCTTGTGGACGCTCTAGAGGCTAAAGTTAATATCCGATTGACTTTAAATTTACACACAGTGTTTAAGGTCATGAGACGAAGAAGCCTATTGATTTTCAGCAATTTCAAATAATTACTGCCAGAGTTATCTCCCTTGATAACTTTCAATGAATTTGGTAACTGAGCAGCTAAATCCATGATATTAAATGTTTCATGTATATACTACTTGTTAGCGGGGGGTAAAACTTTATAAAAAGCAATCAAATTTTAATGATTTTCTGATAATTACATAAAATAGCATTATGCAAGAGCAAAATCTGCTTATTACAGGTCTTTCTTTAGGCCTGAAATCTTATCTTAATAATCAATTAGACATTAATTAACATATCCAGACCATAATAAACTCTTGATGTCAAGGCTAGCCTTCGATGTCGGCGGATTAAAATCCTATATGCAGCTTAATGGCCATTGATAATCAAATCAATCAAGTGGATAATCGAGACTATGCTGTTTATATTAATGATTTGAGTAATGATGACCGAGGCTATGTGAATATTTCAAACTTTTTTCTCGGCTAATAGTGGACCAATTTGACTGAAATTTTCAGCAAATTACCTTTACACTATGTAGTTTTTAACTATTATAGTGAGAACTGCCATCTCTTTATCTTATCTCCCATAATGTAACTTTAATGAGTTGTTACTCTTTTAATCAGTTTTTAGTGTATTACAAATGTTTCATTACCGAAAAAAGTAAAAATATGCGACAACCCTTATTGAATGCTCGGACGATTTAGCTGCTGTGGGCGTATGTTTCGTTGCCTGGCAACCTATCTTTTTTCTTTCTGTTTGTATCTCCATTTTTACAATACAAATGTTATGCAAAGTCTTCACAAGATTACTGCTGATTAGTTAGTGTGTACCTTAGACTACTTAATGCTCTTTAATTCTCAAAGAAAATGGTTTCATTTTTTTCAATTTGTGAATTGTCTATATATAGTATGACCATATTCTACATTTACTGATTCTGGTATGTTTTATTGGTAAATTAAGTGTACTCTTGTATTATAATTACAATTTTTTAAAGAAAAAGGCCAGATTCTCTGCAAATGTTCTACTCACAAGTCTGAGAGGATTGGCCGATCAAGAGCAGAAGTTGTTTGTGCTGTTTAAGGAATTCAATTTCTTGTAACCATGTATCATTTTATATATTAATTCTAAAACAGAAACTACTTTTGTTTGAACCATTTCATTTACTTACTGCAGTTATTCCGACAGCCATTAAAACTGCATCTTGTTGATAATGACTGAAAGAAAATAATACTAATAACAACTTGGACAAAATATTCTTTCAGTGTGTCACATAAATCTATAAAACTGATAAATGAAATGAGGTTATAGTGGAAAGTCATGGCTACATTCTGTTTTAAGTTTAAACTCTACCTTACAAACAGTAATTAGAGAAAATTTGAGATTGCTAAGAATTGCTTTCTTTTACTTGAACAATAACTTAGCTACTTACGAAGATTGGTACTCTATTGCATTGTGGTTTTTTAAAAACAACATATCTTGCAAGCTTCTCTGTTAACATTTTTTATATACTTTAAAACTTAAAGACAGCATTTTGATTAGGGAACTAGGGTCAAAACTTACCTGGCAACTGCACCTAACAGAACGCCTTCACATATGGTCTAAAAAAATGAAAATAACATTTAATGGAATATGAATTTATTTTTTTTTTTCTGTCAAGGAAATTAAAAGATATTCATCTTTTTCATATAAGTCATCAACAAATGGCATACATATCTAGAGATTTCTAACCATTCCAGGTAGACTCCTCATTAGTTACTGAATGGAGATTGTGGTGGAGATTTTCACATCTGAAAGCTAAAATGTTTGAACAGTTCTCTGTATACAAAAGTTTAAGAATCACTAAGTGAAGGATTGAGAGATGTGTCGACTATGTTTCCAGTGCAACAGAATTTTGTCTAAAATTACGAAATGTATTCATCTTACTTAATCTAAAGTTTTTCTTCAGAACCCCACTGATCATTACTTTTGAGGCTGGCTACACCCATTAATTTTGATTAACATTACTTCTTAATTTATTTGTGAAATCTCTTGTACATTCCTCAATCTTAACCGAGAGCCAAATGTCATTCAAGACAAAAATACAATTGTACATACAAACACACTCAGTAGAATCATGTTTAATGGATATTGTCTTCTGACATTAGGACAGCAGGCTAATGCTATCAATGATACAAATGTCAAAACTCTGAAAGGAAAAAAATACCAACATTGAAACGTTATACACTGTAAAATAATTATATGATTTTAAGCAAGACCCTAACAGGGCAGACATGTGATATAGGTTGGAGGAGTCAGCATGTTCCTTAAGCATACACTATAAACCAGCGGCTACCAGGCAGGATACTCCCACATTTTCGAGAGATTGAACAAGCTAAAAGATAGGTTGCCAGGCAACGAAACATACGCCCACAGCAGCTAAATCGTCCGGGCAGTCAACAAAGGTTGTCGCATATTTTTACTTTTTTTGGTAATGAAACATTTGTAATACACTAAAGTCTGATTTAGAGTAACAACTCATGTAATTATGAGAATAAAGTTTTACCCAACGCTAAGAATTAGTATATGCATGAAACATTTAATATCATGGATTTAGCTGTTCAGTTATCAAAATTCATTGAATATCAAAATACTTGTTTGTTTCAACACCTTAAACTCTGTGTATCAATCTGAGGTTTGGCCTCTATAATGCCACAAGATTTTTTGAAGTTATCAAGGGAGATAACTCTGGCAGTAATTATTTGAAATCTCTGAAAATCAATAGGTTTCTTTGTCTCATGACCTTAAACACTGTGTGTAAATTTAAAGTCGATCGGATATTAACTTTGGCCTCAAGAGCTTCCACATGATTTTTTCGAAGTGATCAAGGGCCATAACTCTGGCAGTAATTATTGAAAATCACTGAAAATCGATAGAAGTCTTAGTCTCATCACTGTAAACACTTTGTATAAATTTGAAGTCAACCGGATATTAACTTTGGCCTCTAGAGCATCCACAATATTTTTTGAAGTGATCAAGGGCCATAACTCTGGCAGTAATTATCGGAAATCAAAAGGGTTCTTCATCTCATGACCTTAGACACTGTGTATAAATTTAAAGTCAATCAGATATTAACTTTAGCCTCTAGATCTTGCACAAGATTTTTCAAAGTGATCAAGGGTCATAACTCTGGTAGTCATTATCGGATATCGCTGAAAATCAATAGGATTCTTCATCTCATGACCTTAAACACTGTGTATAAATTTAAAGTAAATCGGATACTAACTTTGGCCTCTAGAGCGTCCACAAGATTTTTTGAAGTGATCAAGGGCCATACCTCTGGCAGTAATTATTTGAAATCTCTGAAAATCAATAGGCTTCTTCGTCTCATGACCTTAAACTTAAAACACTGTGTATAAAATTAAAGTCAATCGGATATTAACTTTGGCCTCTAGAGCGTCTACAAGATTTTTTGAAATGATCAAGGGCCATAACTCTGGTAGTTATTATCGGAAATCGCTGAAAAACAATTAGCTTCTTCGTCTCATGACCTTAAACACTGTGTATAAATTTAAAGTCAATCGGATATTAACTTTAGCCTCTAGAGCATCCACAAGCAATTGTGGACGCCGGACGGACGGACGGACCGACGGGGGTGACGACAATATACGACCACATTTCAATGTGGGCGTATAAAAAGTGATTTTTCCTACAATCTAGGGCCATAATTCATGAAGTTACAATTCGATATGCGCAAATATCGAAAGGAACCAAGATCTTTGGGTTATAAACATGCATTTCAACTTATTTCAAGTTTCATCAAAATCGGATTAAAAGTGTGACCTCTACAGGGTAAACAATTTTTACAAACCATATTTTTACACTATTCACGTACAATCGGCGGGCCATTTTGTCCGTCAATTGTTGAAATTATATGTGATTCTGTGATTTCTTGAAGTTTATCAAGGCTTTTCAAATGCTACACAGCTCATATTATACATGAAAAAAACAAACTTAACTGATTAAATAAATTAAAAAAAACTGGCATTATACTTACATTGCTAAATACCAAATCCATGGGTTATGTACAGAGTAAATTTTTATCGGTTCACTGAAATTAATAAATAATGGCGCTTTATAGAATATCTAGTTTACATCTATATAATAAGTGCAGGGGCACTGCACCACATACAAACAATTCCACAAGACAAATCTAACAGACAAGACAAATCTACAGACAAGACACAATCTACAGACAAGACAGAAAATATAGACATCACAATCAACAAATGTATACATCAGATAAAGTGAATGTATCCAGAGGGTGCTGTGTTATGAATAATACCATCTTTTTTTTGTTTTTTTTTTTGTTAATTAATAATTTTTACTATCAATCAGAATCTTAAGAGGTCTACAGCTGATGGATAATAAAATTGAGATATAAAACAAAATAAAAATGTAATTTAAGACCATGTTTGAGAAAAATGTCAAGGATAAAAATATTAAAAATCATATAATAAAATATTAATACTTACACAAATAGAAACAGAGACATTATACACATGGTTACAATTAACTGGACACACAATATTCCATATACTTTACGAATAAAACCTGAAAATTGACACATGCAAATTAGATTTCAAGGAGGGGAATTTACAAAATTATATGCGCGAATAAAAATGAGTGTAAAATCACAGTTGATAAGACGAAATTATGCATTCCTGTATTTAATATGATATCATTCTTTTACCCAGAAAATTCTCTAAGAGGTTTGATTTTTCAAAAAACTCTCTTGTAAATATTCATTCATCTACAGCGATACGACTTTCGTGTCTGATTTTCAAACATGAAGACTATGTTACTATTATATCAGAAAATATTGCAAGTCAAATTACCTAATCTAATATTCTTATCATTAAAGGCATTCATGTCATGGAAGTCATCATCACCTATCTCAGGATCTGCACTGTTATGCATTTTGATTTTATTCTCTCTTACAACTGCTTTAAATCAATCTGAAATAACATTTAAAATAAATTAATAGGTATACTGTATTTGATTTTTGTTATTAAAATAATAACCCCCTGAGGTTAAAGGTAGAGAAAGCATACTAATAAATACAAATAGAAAAAATAAATAATCCAGCATTTTGTGTAATTGATTTTACATTTTCCTGAGTCTATCATTCAACAGCTGCTACATGTACTGTATATCTAATATATATACCTGCTGGTCTTTATGTAAATTGCAAAATCTAGATCACACTACACAAATGTGGGGATGATCTAACAGGAGTGAAGTGCCCTTTAGATCATAAGGTTTGTCATTGAGTCAGAGGCATGGTTTTGATTCCAAGCTTGTATGTGACAGGGATGAGTCGCCTCCTCAACCTTGTATGTTTTCTCAGGTTCCTTCAGTTTCCTTTCACTACTAAAGCGAATCATTGAAAAAAAAATCCCCTACATTAGTCGCTAAATGACCTAGTTCATGTCGAGTGGACTTTAATCTCCACTCTCTGCGGGGAAACCTATAACAATATTGTGTGTGGATGTGTATGTTACAAAATCTAAGGAAAGATTGAAACTTTTATACATATACGTGTATATCATATTTCGAAATGAATTGCGGTAGTCTTGTAAAATACACCTTTACATACAACTTTGTTATCATCACCTGATGAGATCTGCCGTGAGATCCAAATAGTTATTCATTATATTATGTATTAACTATTTATAACAATTGTGAGATAAATTGGAGATTTTCGAAGTGAATTCCAGTGTTTTCAAGTGAATTTCGGTAATCATAAGTGAATTCCTATAATTGTAAGTGAATTCCTGTGAAACTTATAACAATATTGTGTGTGAGCATATATGTGTGTTACAAACTATATGGAAAGATCAAAATAGTTATTCATTAAAGGAGCTAATTCATTGTTAATATTTGGGTATAATAATGATTCATATTACATTGCGAATGTATATCGACTAATTTACCTTCAATCGTTTCTGTTTTTACTGAAATTTGACTAATCAGTTATGTTCGGCGAAATATGCCAGACGTCTCAATCGAATTGCAATACAACAATTGTATTTATTTTGCATGCTCTACAGATAATAATATGACCCAACCTCGTGGGTTTTCTCCATGTCCTCTGGTTTCCTCCAACTGCTAAAGAGTATGTCAATCCCTAAATGACCTAGTTTGTGTCAAGAGAACATTATACCGCATTTGGTTTAAACATATTTTATTACCACAATGTAAAAGGATCGGACAAAAGTTACATAAACTTACAAAAACATCCTTTCCTTCATAAATACATGAAATTATTCAAGATAACAAGAGGTGCAGAAAAAAAAAGAGAATTGAGACGGTGCTGGGGAATAAACCTCAAGATTGACGAAGATGATTATAAGAAAGCTATCTGAGATTTATTCCAGTGAGTGCAAAGATCTTGAAAATTGAACCCCATTTACAACTATCTTACAGGAAAAAATATCGAAAGGTTGCAAGGGCTGTTGGTATGGGGTTATTTCAAACCTATAGGTGTATTTCCAAATAGTTACTTAGGAGCAGGACCACTATTATGCAACTGGCGAATATTCATTTACACCTTACTAAACTCTATGGTATTGGAAGTACACATTTAAAATGTTGAAATGTTGACCCAAATCTTTACTGTTTATTTCTAATATGAAAAAAAAGTAATAATTAGATAACACTGTCAAATCTTTTTGTATCTTTAAGATATTCATGTATGTTTTTAATGAGTCGATTATTTTGAGAATTACTTAAGTTGTCATCACCCTATAATAATGTACTAATATTTATGTTAATATTATCTGGCGTGTTGTTTACCAAGTCGTGGCGCTGTGTCTTGTAATTTGGACAGTCCAGGAAATAATGCTGTGCGTTTTCAATTGTATGGCCGCATTCGCAATTTTGGTTTTCGACCAGGCCCCGAGTTCACAAAACATTCTCAGATTTAAGTTGAGAATTTACTCAAAATTGTTCGCCTTATTGTAACTAAAATATAGACCTTTATAAAACTTTTTTGGTTTAATGTATTAAATACCCTAATAAGAAACTGTATGCAAAGTTTTGTGTTTCTGGATCAAAGATATTTCTTATAAACAGTGATTTAAAGTTGAGTAAATTCTCAACTTAAGTCTGAGAATGCTTTGTGAACTTGGGGCCAGGTTAACTCGGTATAGATCCGATTTCAGTGTACTGCAGTTATGGCATAGTTTTGTATGGATTATCACATATTTACGTTCCCCTGTACATAGGACGTCCGAAATAGCTTTTGTATTTGGTTTTGGTTTAATATTACGTTTAAAAATTGACTTATTTCTAGATGTTTTAGTTGCTGTGTTCAGACGGTTCCAGGCTTTGATTATACCGCATTTTTCTTCGAGTCCCTTGTTACAAATGGCTCCGAAACATATTATGGCAAAATGTTTATTTTGTCTTAATTATTGCTTATCAGAACCCCATCTTTTTCTGATAAAGATCACAACATGCTGTAAAGCAGGTTGATATAAAGTGAAAATAATTTGTGTATTCAATGTCAAAGATGATATTGAGTTAGAGACTTACTCACTTAGCTAAGTGTGATCGAATTCCGATACTTTGAGGTAAATTCCGTTGTTTATACGTTTCAAAGGGAGTTTGTGGATTTTTGGTGTTTTTAAGTAATTCATTACGAATATTAATGCAAAATATATATAAATAGGAAGGCCCTGCGGCTGAATTCTGATATTTTTATTTGCAGAGTGAACTTGTGTTTTTATAAGTAAATTCCGGTGTTTATAAGTAATTCATTACGAATATTAATGCAAAATATATATTATAAATAGGACGGCACTGCGGGTGAATTCTGATATTTGCAAAGTGAACTTGTGTTTTTATAAGTGAATTCCGGTCTTATAAGTGAATTCCGGTCTTATAAGTGAATTCCGATGCTTTCCGTTGTTTATAAGTGAATTCCGGTGATTAGTCTACATATGGGACTCAAAACGGACATAGGCTAATTTTCTAAGCACTGAATAACACATAATTAACAGTGGCTATACGTACTTTTACACTTCTATTCAATCCCGGTTAGATCCAATAAATCGGATGTTAGCTTATAATTTAGTCCTAACTAAGCACAGTTTTCGGGAACCTTCGGTCTTTTACTTCGAACTAAGTAGTACTGCTAGTCTTGCTTGGAGCGCCACCATGCACCAAGCAGCAGAGGACCAAGCTGAAAGTGAAACCGAACTTTGGTTCTGAAAAAAAAAAAATATGACACTATGTCGGGAAGTCGAATTACCAAATAATACTAAATAACTCCACAGTAACACTCTAAAATTCCATAACACCCAATAACTCCTAAAATTCAGGCTTTGATTGCCAATATTATTTGAGTAACACGCTCACTCGCGCAGAAGGGACATAACTCTTGTACGTGAATTGGAGGCAGACCACCATTAATTTCCCCATTGACTTCAATGTTAATTCTGGACCTATGACCACCTCCAACTTTTCCCCATATTTTCGTTGGGCGAAATGCTTTTCACTACAGACAGAGGAACAAATGGCCATGTCTTTGCACTAAAATTTTTATGAGGTTGACCACCAAAATTTTGAGATACACGAACTTGAAGAAGCATACTCAAAACATGTATCTAGTTGCCGTACATATCAACGTAGCCAACCTCATAACGCCGTTATCCTTCCGCCTCAAAATCGTGAATATTTACCAAAACCTGGCAGAAAATATTAATTCAAACCCTCTTAGTCCATTCTAGACCAAAATATCAACAAAAATGGGCATGCAAAAGGGGAGAAAAGAGAGAACTGCTATAAATAGACGAACTACAATTTGTGGGGGTACCGAGATGGTGAAATTTAATGGTGGTCTGCCTCCAATTGTATTGATAAGTGTAATTAGTGATTATTGCTGGAATATGTGATTGGCGATATGTTTCAGTATCCCAGTTCATTAAACCCAAACCTTGCAAATAAACGAACGCAAAACAATATTGCCATTAAATGAACACCTAATTTTCAAATATTTTGCACTAATTGCTGAAACGATTTACCCCATGCCTAATAGCTGAATATATCACCCAATACTATTCAATAATACCCAATTTAACTATCCATTCACCCATAAACGCACCAAATAACTCCAGCACCATCAATATAATAACTGCAACGCATAACCCAATATCACGCAGTCTATGTATTCACTGCACGGTGTATCTGCATTTATTCACTGCACGGTGTATTTACAATGAATGAAGATTAAATAGGGAAAGAAAATTGTTCTGTGATTGTTGTTCTTGGTGTTTAACGTCCGCTTCCACCGAAGGTGATATCGCAGACAAGTCCTATTTTTCATTTTCATTATCTTAGCGCACGCGCAGGGGTCTTTGCTGTGGGAGGAAACCGGAGTGCCCGGAGGAAACCCACGAGGTTGAGAAGGAGCCCCTATCTCCATGCCACATACGCTCACACCAGGGCTCGAAACCACAATCGCAAGCCAGAGGTGACCGGCCAGCTAGAGGTCGAAGCGCGGCACTCTATACCACTAGGCCATCCCAACCCCCCGTTCTGTGATTAATATCTTAATCATTAAATATCATTTTATGAATACACAAAAACACACACTTATGAAATAATAGCTACTTAATTTATTTGGGCGACCGTTTTGAAGAGTAATTCTCGCAAAGTTATCAAGCCAATACAGTAAAAAAAGAAATATGAGATCAATATATAAAGAAAAACTATAACAACAATTCATGAAATCCAGTTACTAAATGCCTCTAAAAGATTATTTTCGCCATCAATATGGAGATGTGGCAGTATATCCTGTATCAACACAGTCAACAGATTAGAGAGTAAATAGTTTTAAGTGTAACCTCACTTTCCTGACGCAGAGACAATATCATCCCCAATCTTGTTGCCCTGTATGGTTTCATGAGTTGTGCCTTAATAGTGAGAAAATTGAGGCAGCCATCTTATATTTCTGAGTTTCCAGAAGGGTATAAATAGGCACCCACCCTAGAAAAATTGGGGGGGGGGCGGCTATACAACAATAACCCACAGACAATAAGTATATCAAATAGTGGGTTATCGAAAATGAAATGAAATGGGGCTTAACGTCCTACTGCTCCTAACCTGTGCTAATGAAGACGGGCATACGCCACACAGTGTGCTATGAGGGAAATTTTTAGAGAGCCAGCGTCCTACCCACTTAGCCACGTGATCCCCTAGTGGGTTAGCGGCTCTTACGAGGGGACTACCGGGATGTATTCCAAAACTTTCCTGGGTGGTCCAAGATCAGTTCCGCTTCTTCGCCTCTCGAAGAAAACCGGTGCCGTTGTCTGTAAACTCCCCTAACTGTCATCGAGCTCATACACCATGAATTTGCTTTAAACATTTTGTCTGGAGCCACTCTCCTTTGTGCGTAATTTTTCGGGCATCGATTATTATTTGTGAATGCAACTGCAACAGTCTGATTGGATGGCTGGCGAAAAATCGGCACCCTCTATGGGCGCCAAAGGACGCAATACGAGGCCAAAGACCAACGTCTCCATATTCGTATGGAGTTTGGCGCACAACCAATGTCACTTGGTTTTAAGGTCGCCTCGCCAATCATGTCGTTATAATTATATGGGGCGCCCCCCCAATTTTAATGGCGAGGCACCTCATAATGACCCAAACGATTAACACCACAACTGATGGGGAGCTCAAAACGACTTGATCTGTCGGGAGCTTTATCCTGGAGAGGTGGCATAATGACATGATTGGTGGGGCGCCTTATAATGTTGGACCGCACATGCATAATGCCGAATCAGATTGGATAGGCGCCCACGACTTGATCAATGTCAGAGTGGCACCCAGCGCCCACGAATGAATTGGGCGCTCAAAAACGGCGTGATAATCTTTAAAATTTAAACTGCATAATAAGTACCCATTCCGGAGGGGTACCCATAATGACGAGATCATGGGCGACCATCATTAGATTAAGGCGCACACGAATAAATTGGGTGCCCAAATCGGCGTGATAATTTTCAAAATTCAAACAAGTCGCACTCTAACCCAATTCCAAACTTTTCATTTTTCTCATAAATTATTATAGGCACGTTAAAGTCGTATTCCTTCCTTTAAATGTTTATAATGTTCATAATTATCAAAATAGCATAATACGCCAAAAGCAAATTCAGCTTCAAAATTGAAATTTCCCGTCATTGTCAGGGGCAAACCGTATTTTCCCAAATTTTCTGGGGGCGTGCATCATAGGAAATCTAACTTTTCGAGTGGACGGGTAAAGTGAAAAAAAAAAAAAAAAAATTTCACTACCTCAATATCACCACAAAAAAAAAAAAAAAAAAATATATCATCGCCTCAATATCACCACATACTACCCAATACTACAACATAATACTGCAAAATGTGTATATCAATTGAATTTTTTCAACAATAATTAGTTATACCGTGGGAATTGTACTTCAAATGCGATTACCGATGTCTGGCTGTTCCATTTGCCCCCCTATATCACCTAAAACAAATAAAAACTGACTCAATACTATCAAATACTTATCACACACTACCCACTATCATCAAATAACAGCCTTATGTTGTCAAATAGCAAAACATTTTACAGCGACGAATATTCGATAATTCGCAGAGAATTGAAATGAATATGCAGTTATCTCCCTTTACAACCAATAAATAGATTTTAGTTTGTTATGCAGATTATTCATCTTCTTTTGTGTTGCAGGTGATTTCCAAGTTGACGAAATTAAAATAAGAATAACAAGTATTTTGTCGTGTATATTTTAATCATTATGTGTAATTAACTATTGTATTATATTAAGATGGCTAGCAGTCTATAAATAACATTTCAACCCCTGGGTAACGTCAGGCGGTGGCAATGACAGACGGTTAGCACAGATGTCCCCGCTTCAGTTATTGTTTTCATTCCATTATATTATCAAGGGGTCATATTATGCAATATTACATTTATATAAGGCATAATTTAATAAATACATATACATACATTTAAACATGGAAAAATATTAACATAAGGCATCATTTAATCAATACATATACATACATGTAAAATGGAAAAAAAAAATGTTAACATAAGTTTATAAAATCAACATAGATTTATTACATAGTATATAGCATACTCCTGCGCAGTGTTTCGTTTGATTAGAACTAAAATACTCCTGCGCAGTGTTTCGTTTGATTAGAACTAATCCACTTCACACTGCTATCTTGAGTGAACATTGTTGTGCTAAATTATTATTGGTCAGTAGTGCCATTACCAACCAATGACCTACATTGTAACAAACAATATCGGGGTTAACCAGACCTCAAAATATGTTACCGCAATGTATCTAGTGACAATCGCGACTTGTTTACGTCATAACCCGCGAAATTTATTATGCTCGATTATCTAGTGCCAACAAGTTTTCTTCGTCGGCCATTTTGAAAATTATGCCGAATGCGAGAAGAGAGGAGGGATTTGATTGGACGTTAAAAAAGAGACACGCCCCGCCTAATTTCAAGAATATGACTTCTATCCAGCAATGGTAAGAGAGGGATTTCTCGCGCCATTGCCTCAGGAATATGAGTATATAGTAAGAATTGAAATTACGCGTCGTTTGACTACCTTTTATAAACAGTATTTATTAAATATAAACAATTCGTAAAATAAACTGCCAAACCAAAACGAATGTGCTACCCAACGGGGTAACGAGTGGTTTGGCAGTTAATTTTATTATCTTTATTGACTTTGAATTGTCAAGTGTATTATTTGGTAGCAGTTTAATCGAGAGATAAAATAAATAAAGCAGAACTTGATTACCCAATCAACAATCTTAACCCCCGTTGATTAATTGTTAAGTAAGGTGGAATGTATATACGACTAGAGCATTATACATTTGTAATAAACAAATTACGTTTATTTTCAAATGATAGTACATTTGCAATAACTTGTTAACTGACATGAAAAAATAAATATAAACATGAGCAGTTGTTTTTTTTTTGTTTTTTTTTTTGTTATTTGTTAAAGGACATACCGCATGGCGATACCTATAGAGGGGTTGAAATAGTTATTTATAGACTGCTACTTGTTTTTCTTATTTTAATTTCGTCGACTTGGAAATAATCTGCAAAACAAAAGATGAATAATCTGCATAGCAAACTAAAATCTATTTATCGGCTGTAAAGGGAGATAACTGCATATTAATTTCAATTCTCTGCGAATTATCGAATATTCGTCGCAGTAATTAAACTAATGGTTTGCTATTTGACAATATAAGGTTGTTATTTGATGATAGTGGGTAGTATGTGATAAGTATTTGATAGTATTGGGTCAGATTTTGCTTGTTTTAGGTGATATAGGGAGGCAAATGGAACAGCCAGACATCGGTTATCGCATTTGAAGTACAATTCCCACGGTATAACTAATTATTGTTGAAAAAATTCAATTGATATACACATTTTGCAGTATTATGTTGTAGTATTGGGTAGTATGTGGTGATATTGAGGTGGTACTGGGGTGGTATTGGGTAGTATTGGATAAATCGTCCCGCCGGCAAAAATCTACATCCCCCCCCCCCCCCGAAAAAAAAATTTTTTGATTTTGAAACTTTTGATGAACACTAAGAATAAACGAATAACTAAACATATCTCTGAGATACCACATATACGAGATACCACTTTAAGCTCAATTGTGAAAGAAATGATTTTTGTCCACAAAAATACATTTTGTCACCCCACCCCTATCCCCACCCACGAACACCCTCACCGGTGTCGACCCCCACACAATGGGAATATCTTATAAACATATTTAGAGATGTTTTATCAAGCTCTTAGACAATCGTCATTTTAATCAACGTGAACTCATTTCCCGCCAATTTTATCCTTATACATAACGCATCTATCGTAGCAATAATCTCTGTGTTAAAATTATATCTGGAACGTGTTTAACTTAGTGGCCTCTATAGTAACTTGTATTTCTGATATTAAACTAATATTTACCAATATTATTTACTTGGGTTCCCATAAGCATAAAACTATCAAAGATTGCGCCAATATGACGGGCAGATTAAGATGAAAATATATCACGTTTACCAATTGCAACGGGGGGGGGGGGTGTATCATGTGCAAATTTACTAAAGGTGACGTATAAAGGGTAAAAAAAATCGGGACCATGAACCAATGCCGGATTAACCATGGTTGGGGCCCTGGGGCCTTGAACATGTGGGGGCCCCTGATCACTGATCGAGAGTGCCAAAGGCGAGAAGCCTCGCATAAAGGGTCTGGGGGTTTTCTTCCTCCCCCCTCCCTCAAAAAAAATTTTTTTTTTTTTTCTTCAGAAATTGGAGGCCAGAAACGTGATTTCCTGGCATTTCAGGCACTTGTGTTGGAGCCATTTAGAAGTACCTCCCCAGAAAAAAAAAAATAAAATTCGGCCACCAAATTAGCGCATTCTGGCGTTATTTCAGTGGACCAATCCATGCGAGTGCTATGAAATGATGACATTTCTAGAGGAGGAGACTGTAAGTGGGCAGAGCGACATCAAACCTAATTTTGAAGTCGCTCAGTGATAAATAACGGGGTTACTTGATTTGGAATCGTATTATACCCCCACGATGATTTGATGAATGGAGGCCGTAACGTTACGACCAAGCCGGACTCGAAGTTTGACAAACAAAATGGTAATACGAGATTTAATCAAGAAATATGAATATTTCGTGTGATCATGGTGTGCATCTCATCAAATTTCGCTTATACCCACAACAAATATCAACAACAACAACAGCTACAGCTTATATACACTCGTACGTCAATCCGAGGCAAAATTCGCGCTACTCGAAATGATGGGGACGTGTAATGTGTTCGAGTTATACGATAATTCGAGTTAGACGATGGTCGGTCCGATAGAAGATCTCACGACAATAAAAAAAACATGTGTTACACCCATCACCGGATTACACCGAATTCTCGGATGTCGATCGCAACACAACATGGATTAAGGGGGCCCAAGGGACTTCCGATGGAGGGCCCTCGAAGCAGCGGAGGGGCCCCGTCACTAGGTCACCGGCCGTTGGAATCCTCGGTCCGACCATGCTCGAGGCGCGCAACTGAGATTTTTGTGGGGGGCCCCCTAATGTGGTGGGCCCTGGGGCCTGTGCCCCATGGTGCCCCATGGTTAACCCGGCGTTGCCATGAACAGAACCTGCGGAACGATTTACAATTAGCTAAAATACGCTGTTTTCTACCCACAAGATAACTTTTTAAAAGATTTAATGCAGAGCCACAATGTCGAAAGCAGCAGAAAAATCTAATAAAATTAAAAATGTACATTTTCTATTATCAGTTTCCATTAAAATATCACTTGAAGCCCGGGAAAGCTGTTTCTGTACTGAAATTGTAATATAATCACGTTAAAATGGTTTATACAAACAGTTATTTTCTAATAGGCCTACATTTCTTTTCAAATGAGTGTCTGTTCAATATTATAGCAAGATCTAGACAGTTAAAAATCAGTTATTTATTTCGTATTTCGTTTCATTAAACCAGTATCAGATTTAAACACAAGACTGGAAAAGCGTGACACAAAACAAGCAAGTTGTTGACGAACCAACGAAGATACTGGCAGTGTTACCGCTTTTTTTGTCAAAATTTATATTTTTAGATCCTTCTATAACATAACAGTTAATAATATAATTATGCCTTAGCCCAATTTTCCCCGTAAAAGAAGACCCTGGATTAGAAAATGTAAGATATAGCCTAGTTATTGTGTTTACTTTTAAAGACGATCAAAACTGATTGATTCTTAGTTCTATATAATGTATATAATTATAATCATATTCTATTTCTCTAGACAGTCAGGAGCCTAGCTTTGTAATTTGTTGACAAAATAGGTCTACTTTGTTTTAGTTTTTGGATACGATTGAACTTTATTACAGGCGAAGCACAATGTTTTGCTGTAGCCAAAACATGTATACAAATATAAAAAAAAATATACCTTGATAATTAATAAAAGTACATGAATAACAATGTTACAATGATTTAATGTCAATAGATAGACTATAGAGTGTAAATACCCCCACCTCCCTAGGTGCAAATTCATATCACTACCCTAAATACTTTGAAAATTTGTGTACACATACATATATATCAGGGACAAAGACCATAGAATGTAATATACTATTTTGATAACGCCCCCCACCCCAACCCCCCTTTCGGTTTCTACCAAATAATAATTTAAATAGAATAAAACCATATACATGTAACTATATTACACACGCAAAAACTAAAACATCGCCATCAAGTAAAAACGAATTATACCCACCCCGCCACCGCGCACTCAAGCATAGTATGATGGACTAAGGATATTTATTCATGGTCGATTTATAATTAAAAGTTTTACGATTCTAACAGTTGATTTCTAATTTTCATTGAATAGTATAAATACTTTCCAAGATTAGCCAGTGACTTTATATTGCTATTACCTTGAATCATCAGGTTTCTAAACTTTTGGAGTGATGGAAAAGACCAAAAATAACGCAGAAAATATTTTCTTCGGAGAGAAATATAAGCGGGACAGCACAACAGAAAGTGGAATTCATCTTCAACAGCTCTAATATTGCAACATTTACATAATCTGTTGTTTCTTTCAATTTTGTTATAACGCCCGGTTTCAACATTTAGTTGGAGAATACCACAACGAAAATGACAGATAATAGTTTTGTATTTCATTTGAATATTCGAAGGGTAGCTTCCAGGCTCATGAATAGTCTTGAATAATTTATAAAATCTAAGTTTATTTGAGTCTTCCAGTGTGGCGAACCATTCCTGGTAATATTGATCTTTGATGCGTAGTTTTATTAGTGGTAGGGTGGAAAGGTCAGACGCATCTTGTTGGTCCCAAATATAAGAAAACCCCACATTATTTAAAAGTAATTTTATGTCAGCTGCCCAGTTTGGAGAGTCATTTAAAAGTAGCTAAGTCTCTAACTCGATATTATCCAAAGTCTTTGACATTGAAAACACGAATTATTAAATCGCTAATATTTGACTTGAGACCTAGCTAGAAATTGACACAAATGAATGGGTTGTAATGCAAACTGATTTGCATTCAATCTTTTCCATTTTTACTCTAATTTCAAATCAATTATGTTCTGCAAAATATAGCTGAAGTCTCAATTGAATGGCAATCTCTAGTGTCTGATTATTCCAGTCTACACCGATAACAGGCTATTTATTGCGCATACTCTTGAGATAAGAATATGAAGTCACCGTTTGACATGATCATGACTTGTGGCATGGCACTGAAACGCATTATAGTACACAATTCGTGTACCAATGGTGAAATGTTTATATTGTCGTAAATATTGGATACCAGGAGGCCTGCATTTGATTGAAATTGACAAATAATTTGTGTTTTCAGTGTCAAAGACAGTTGGTGATATTGAGTTAGAGACTTAGCTACTTTAAATCAACATTGATCATTGTTGATGTTGTGATCTTATTGGGAAAAGATGGGCTTCTGATATCCAATATTTAAGACAAAGTAAACCTTTTACCATTGGTACACAATTTGGGATCTATAAATGCACACAAATGGGTCTCACCCAAAGCATAATAATTTAATATGAACGTATACTAATTTACATTCAATTCATTTCAATCGTTTCCATTTTTACTCTTAATTTCAAAGACTAGATCACTCTCAGACATTTGCAGGCAATGTATTTTATCATTGAAAATGGTAGAAATTAATAAAACTGCTAATAAGTAGGCCTATATATATTAAGATTGCTTTTCAAGTTTAAGGTATAGAGCAAAAAACTGTCCTAGATGCCAAAAACATACAGTTTATAATTTGCACCTGTCTGTTTACCAGTTGCAATACAAGATGACCATTCTCAGGTTACAGATATTTTTCTTTCATCAGTAAGTCACTCACAGATCATCTACTTTTTAGCCTCCTATCTATTCTGAACTGATTAAACTGATTTTGTTTTCCAGTGAACTGGAGTTAATTTTAAACAGCAGAAATGGAGGGAGGTTTTCCATCATTTGCAACAGGCCTGACCCCAAATCCTCAACAGGTATAAGTGTTATAGTAATAAACTTACCAGTTTAACAACTGTCTAGACTAAGCAATTAGATTTGAGAATCAAAATGTGATGTAAATTTTTATGTGCAGTCAAACATGGTTTAAGTTAAACACATGAATTTTGTTTGTATGCAATCAGATATAAATGCTGTAGTATTTATTATTGAGTTGATAAACTTAAACCATTGTTTAAAATAGCATTATGCAAGAGCAAAATCTGCTTATTACAGGTCTTTCTTTAGGCCTGAGATGTTATCTAAATAATCAATTAGACATTAATTAACATATCCAGACCATAATAAACTCTTAAAGTGAACGCTAGCCTTCGATGTTGGCGGATTGAATTCCTATATGCCGCTTAATGGCCGTTGATAATTAAATCAATCAAGTGGATAATCGAGACTATGCTGTTTATATTAATGATTTGAGTAATGATGACCGAGGCTATGTGAATATTTCAAACAGTTTTTTTCTTGGCTAATAGTGGACCAATTTGACTGAAATTTTCAGCAAATTACCTTTACACTATGTAGTTTTTAACTATTATAGTGAGAACTGCCATCTCTTTATCTTATCTCCCATAATGTAACTTTAAGTGGTATTTAGTAACTGAATGAGAATAACATATGACATGATTATATGGAAACATGTCAGAAATAAATCTTATAAGTAATTTGTATTTCATATAAATTAATCATGTCATGTGTTATTCTCATTCAGTAATAAATTCTGCTTAAAACAATGGTTTAAGTTTATCTACTAAAGACCATAGACTGTCCATACTATTTATATCTGATTCCATAGACAGAATTAAGTTTTTAGAAATGGTCATCTAATGTAATATGGATAGTGAATATAGTAAAATGAACTAGTAAATATACTGAGTGTCAATGAAAGTGCACAGCTGATTTTACTGGAAGTGCTGGTGAGTCACAACACAGATAATGAAGCAGTCTGGTCGATATGTTGCCACCCAGGACTTAGTAAAACTCCAGGGTTGCCATACCGTAGGGTCTTCCAGTTCCAATCAACTGTATGAGCTTCACTGATCCTAGATTTTATCATAATGTTCAACATTGCCATGTGGACATATATTGTCGTGCTTAGTCCTTTCACATTTGTTTCTAGACGCTCTACAAGTCAAAATTTTGTAATCTCCCAAAGATCTTGGTTCTGTTCGATATTGGCTAGACTGGCCCAGTCTCTTCTATTTATTTTACATTTCGATTTATATAAAAGTAGTAATTTTTAGTAAACCAACACTTTCGTTTCCATTTGTATAAAAAAAAAATTTGAGTAAACCTGTAACCAGCACCAGAGACTGGACAATTTGCGAGCTTCACAATAAAATGGGCGTTTCTTGTCCTGTTTTACGTTGTTCCTTATTTGGAATGATTGACAGTTGTCAAGTAAGCCCCGAGTCACGTGACACGAATTTGTAAATGTGATGTCTAAGATAAATTAAGTTCGATATTTACCTTCATGAATCATGCGTCTCGAATGGAGTGCAAAGCAGTCATGCTGAAACCTGCGGGCTGATGTCACGTTTTTGTTTTCATTCGCCATTCGGCTTCGTCCCGATACGCATGAACTGGCTTCGTTAAGTTGTTATAATGATGTCGTGTGTAATTATTTATGTTCATTCACCTCATCCCATACGTTGTATCCGTTCATTCGACAGATATTGTCCGTCAACAAAATTCTTAGATCGTTAAAGTATCACTAAATAACAATAACTGTTATCCACAACAAACATCTCGCACCTACACCAGTTTGCCAGTGCAAATGCAGTAATCCCGTGCACGACGTCACACGACCTACATAATGCAGATTGACCTACTAGATGAGAATGAAGCTCTATTTGCCCAGTCTCTAGAGATTATGTCTTTTTTTCGGTTTTTATTTTTTGAGAGGACTGGCCAATTTTTGGTGTGTGGAGAAGACTGGCCACCAGTCTAGATATTGGCATGTATCGGACCATAACTTAATACATGTAGATTATGGCCCCTGATTGTACAAAAAATCACTTTATGATTAACTTCCATGGCAATTTTGTTGTTTTATTTTGTATTTGGGTGAACTAATGTGTGGTGCTACCAATGTTTGTTCTTAGCAAATATACTAACTGCCTTGTATTACGTTTCACTGATTACACATCAATTACATAAAGTCCAAGACTACATTCTTCATTGTATAAGCACTAAAATAACAGATAGCGTCTCTAGCAGCGGAATTTCTATTTGCACACATGCGCACCCTTCCGTTGAGAGTTGGCCCTGTTGAACTTTGTGAATGCTCCGATGACGAAGTTTTCATCTGATCTGTATTAAATTGATATCTGTGTCTTGTAAATACACCCATTGGCTACAAAAGAATAAATGTGATAACCCTTGTTGACTACTCAGCTGATGTAGTTGTATGTTTCGTTGCCTGGCAACCTATCTTGTCAGTTTTTCAAAAACAGCTCTATTTTATTTTCAGAGTCCATTGATGTCTCCATCTTTAAGTACTTTTGGTATTGGAACACCTAATCCAGTTCTGCCACCTTCAAATGCCAGTTTATATCCCCAAACGCCAACACCAGGTGGTCCTTTAACCCCCTACTCTCCTGCTACACCTGCTTCGGAAGGTTCAGGAATAAAGCCACAATTACAGTAAGATTATTATTATTCATCTGTAAAGTGCGAAAAGTTTGAGAAAGATCATAACGTTTAAAAATTCTGCTGAGTATAAATTAGTATATTCCTGTTACACTCATCTTTATAACTTGTGTCCATCCCTTACATTCTGTAGGTCACAGGTGTTTATTATAACATATCGTAAATACCGAACATCAGCATTTTTATCAAAGAGATTTTTTATGTATATTAAATGACATTGGGTACAAATTACTGAATACAGACTTGTGCATTGTAGTAACATAGGCCTAACCCAGTGGTTCTCAACCTTTTTTTTTGCCATTGGCACACCTTCAAAAACATGAAAAAATAGCGGCGCTCCTGGCTAAATATATATGAAAAATATTTGAATTTTTCAAAATAAAAGCATGGCAGGTCATAGACGACATACAACAGTAGACACAGACTTGTCATAAACACAAAGAATGACTCAAACTAAATAAAGAAAAACACAGCTATGAACATAGCTCGCTTCTTTAGTAAGAAATGTTCTTACAAGTGTGTTGTTCAAAATTTCAGGACACACTTGGGTAGATCACACTGGTTGAGAATCACTGGCCTAACCACACAACTTCTCTTCTCGGTCAGTAGCTCCTGAAAACTATGATATATTTTATTTTTCAGGAATATAGTTTGTACTGTTAATTTGAATTGTAAACTTGACTTAAAGAAAATCGCATTACATGCTAGAAATGCTGAATATAATCCTAAACGTTTTGCTGCCGTTATTATGAGAATACGAGATCCACGAACTACAGCTCTTATATTTAGTTCAGGCAAAATGGTGTGCACTGGTGCAAAAAGGTACATATTCATTTCAAACATTTGTCTTGAACAATATGGTGTTGTTTTGATAGGATAGTAAAGAATGAAATTGGATATGACACCTAACTTTTGTATTGTCATTTTATGTAAGATGTGAAAAACATGTTGGGTGGAGAATTTTGACCAAACAGAGGTATTTCTACCTACTCTTTATACCAAGTGATCTGTCGTGGACAATGGGTTTTATACGTCCACATGGAAATGCGGGCATATACATGTATTGCTGTCCATCATTCACAATTTCTTGTGAACACTCTACAGACTACATTTATTATCTGATCAGTTTGAAATTTATATATATAATGTTTATGTAGGGAGACAAAGAATTTCGGTCAATTACTTTTAGAGTTCTGGTCCTTGTTTCACTTTGTTGAACCTTGTGAACACTCTAAAGACCTAATTTAACATAATTTGCTGCTTTTATGCTACATTAAATTATAACTTGGTAAACTATAATAGATCAATGACAGATCATCCTATAAGAGCTCTGCCATTTCATTTGCTCATATATCTTCACTATAGACCTTTACTTGAAGGTACATATTGAAATTAAATATGAACACTGCAAAATATTTCTTTATCAATTGCACATTTTCTTTTGTAGTGAAGACCAAGCTAAACTTGCTGCCAGAAAGTATGCTAGAATAGTACAAAAACTGGGATTTCCAGTAAGTATTCAGATTTTTTTACCATCGGCTGCCAGACAAGATGTGCCCAGATTTTGCAAGAGATATATAGACAACAAGCTAGAAACAAAGACAATTTTTGTACAATTAGGGGCCATAAACCAGAAGTTGGCAAATATCGAAAGGGACCAAGATCTAAAAATTGTAACCTCTAGCAGGTGCACAAGCTAAAAACGTGATTTTTTGTACAATCAGGGGCCATAATCCAGCAAGTTAAGTCCTATATGAACAATCAGGGAGCCATAATCCAAGAAGTTACAGTCCTATATGCGCAAATATCAAATGTTTCCTCAAAATCTGACAAATACTGTGTCTTCTAGATTGACCACAACCTTGGTATTACATACTTTTACACTATTTTCATACAAGAGGCAGTTTTGCTCAGATTTTTTTTATGAAATTTGAACTCAACCTTCATAGATGTGTAACGGTGATATATTTTAAACAGATTTTGAAATTGAAGATAAATTATGACTTTTAGTGAGCCTTCAAGGTATACACAATCAGGTTCCATAAACAATGAAGTTATGGTCCAGTACCAGCCAATATCGAAAAGAGCTGAGCTATTTCAAGTTTCGTCAAAATCAAATAAAAATTTGGACCTTAGGGTGTCCACAATCAAATTGTAGACGGACAGGGTGCAACAACAATATACGTCCACATAAAAATGTGGGTGTATAAAAAATACATAGGGTAGTTTGCTGCTGATAACCGTGAAATTAACTGAAAAACAGGATGAAATCTATTGAGGTTCGAAATTGAAATCATTATACAAAACATCATTCTAGTTTGTGATGTTTACAGTTATGCAAGACACAAATTAAAAGTTAAATGAAGATAATAATAATGATACATTTCAATAGAGCATTAAAACAACGACAATTACTTCCCTTGGGAGTCAGAACTTGATATAAGAGTAGAGCATAGCACTGCTGTCTGAGCAAAATTTCCCTCATAGCACACTGTATCTTCATTAGCCCAGTCAGAGCTTAATTTAATTTAAATACTTATCCATTAATTATCATCTGTGTTTTTTTTTTCAGGCCAAGTTTTTAGACTTTAAAATACAGAATATGGTAGGAAGTTGTGATGTGAAATTTCCAATACGACTAGAAGGGTTGGTTTTAACACACAGTCAGTTCTCAAGGTATTTTACTTTAAATATTCCCAAATATCGCTCTCACACTGTCTTTCCACCCATTTTAAGCAATTCTTTTTTAAGGGATTGTTCAAATGGTCATGAAAGAACCCTATTGAAATTAATACTTTTCTGATCTCAAATTTCAGAGTTACCTCATATGTTGTGATATCTGTGCTTGAAATTTATGTACATTGTTTAGATTACTGTTACAAATGTTTAGATTAATGTGACATAGAAACCTATCAAATTTCAACAATTTCCATTAATTGCTTTTTGGTCCATACTCACTTTGTAGAGTATTGCTCACTTTCTAGCCACAGAAGGTATCATCTAATCTAATCTACTTGTTTTGGATAATTCCTTATGTCCCTTAATTCTGCTGTAGCATTTTGTCAGTTCCACAGCAACCTCTTAAGTCTTTGGCTAGATTTGAACATTTTTAATCGTTGTGTTTGTTAGTCAAAGAAAGAATCCTAATGAACTTCAATAATTCTGATAATAACCACCCAAATTATTACTCAATAACTTTGTAGGATCTTGTGGAATTGAAATCATCTCATTTGTCTACATTTTTGGATGATGTAAATAAAAATTTATTTCTGTTTTTCAGTTATGAACCCGAGTTATTTCCTGGTTTAATATATCGGATGGTGAAGCCAAGAATTGTTTTATTAATATTTGTATCCGGAAAAGTTGTTTTAACCGGTAGGTACATGGTGATTTTTGAATGTATATTATAATTTTTTAATGTGTTTATTGTTTATTGAGTTTTATGGTTCCTCAAAAATTACATGAATGAAAGAAACAGTAATCTTTCTGTTGGTCATTAATACGAAAGGGATTGATTTACTTTGTGTCTGTTAGTCACAACCTTTTTAGGGCCTGCAATTCAAACGCATCAGAATAAAGATATTGTGTCTCGGTATATGAGTTGTTCTCCTGTCTACTTGTCATCGGTAATAAATAGTTTTACACTATGATACTCATATGGATCAATAATGAGGGAAAAAAAACCTAAATGTCTGATTTACTCATATTTTTGTTTCAGGTGCTAAAGTAAGAACAGAAATATATGAAGCTTTTGATAACATTTATCCAATATTAAAGGGTTTCCGGAAGACTTGAAGATGCTTTCCATTTGAGAACAGTTTAATAACAATAAATAAGAATTGTGCGTATTTGAGTTCATGTTTAAGTGAGATGACTTTTAGTGCTCATGATGGATGTGCTCTTCAGTGTTGAAAAATGTGGATCAAAGAGATAGTATAATTGACATGTTGAAATTGAATTGTGACTACCGGTAATTTCCAGTTACATGGAAATGTATCTAAAAAGACTTCTAAATGTGAAGATTTTGAAGAAATTTGCTATTGTTCAGTGGTGAAAGAAAGACCCTTTTCATCAGCCTTGAAGTATAGCATTAGGAACAATTGATAACCTACTTATTGTAACACTAACCAAGATGTATTGGCAATTCTTATGAAGAAAGCTTCTATATTTGTTGATTTCGTGTAAAAAAGGAAAAAAGGATGTGTTGCACTCAACCCTTAATAAATCAAAATGGCTTAACAGTTATACGATTGCCGAATGAAACATAAATGAGAGTTCTTTTGTATTAGAATTTTGAAAATATATCTGAAAAAATTTTCTTTCTTGATACAAGACTGATTCTTGATGAAAGAGTGTTGAGATGTTCTTGTTTTTCATTCAGTCTTATCTAAATAAATTTGTTTATTCTTCTTACATATTTTTTTTTTGTTTGATTTCGCTATGTTTGTTTACTTGTCATAATGACCAACAGCCAAATTATGAAGTGGAAGCACTGGTACATGTATTCCACATTTAATATACACTCATATTGAATTGGGGGGTCCTCTGTATTGTTACTTACTTAAGCTGGTGGTTTTACGTCCGCTTCCTGTATTGTCATCCCCATTTGTTTATCATCCCCAATTGCTTGTGAATATGCTAGAGGTTAAAGTTATTTGCCTCCTGACTTGAAATTTATACATAGCCTTTTAATTTACAATGATTTGTGATAATTATTATCCGAGTTATAGCCAATGAAAAATCTGGTGGATTCTATATTAGCGGATTGACTTGAATTTTTACAGTATTTATGTTCATAAAATAAAGAAGCTGATATTTACTTTCAGAGTTATTGTCCTTGATCACTTATACAGTGATTATGTTTATGAAACGAAAAGAAGCCTAATGAATTTCAATAATTCAATCGGCTAAAGTAAACACCTGATAATCAACATTAGTATGAGGATGAACTAGAGCCTAATCAAATTTTAATTATTTCTCAGAATTACTTCATGGGTTATAACATTTGATCAGGTTTTGGGGTAACTTAAATGTACCCATTACCTACAAAAGAATAAATCTGCAACATCCTTTGGTGACTGCTTGAACAACGTGGATGCTTTGGTCATATAAATTCCCCAGCAACCTATTTGTTAGAAATGGAATAGATAAAAATGGTATTCATATTACTGTTATTTGATGACAAGTAATTATTCTCCAGTAAAAAAGGAGTTGAAAATTTCTAATTATTCCCCTTTAAAGGTCCATGCAGTCATCAGTCTGAAAAGGATCTCCCCAAAAGTAATTTGTATTCATATTTGTATTCAAATTCTTAAAGTTTTAGTAGTTTTGTTGAAAACGTAAAATGTTAAAGACACATAAATCATAACATAACAAACAGCTAAAAAGAGATGAAATAAACATTTGGGTACATTCATAAGATGAATATCAATAAAAAAATATTGTTTTAATAATTGAACTGTTTTATTTCTCAAAGGGACATATAAACTGTTAGCACCAAGTCAGTATGTTATAGTCAATATACATTTTACTGTAAAACTAGAAGTTGATCCCTGCAGTTTTGTCCAAGATAAATATTATGTTTGATGGCATCATTCAGGGCACTTCACAATTGAGCCTGCAATGACAAAAATAACGCCAAGAATTTAAGAGGCCCCATGGTGTTGTGTTGCTCCTAGACAAAGCATTAATCTATCATTGGCCATAAGTATAAATTTCTTGCTCTACAGTGCCTGTATTAGAATCATAAAATTGATATTAAAATGGATAATCAAAATATAATGTTCGAAAATATAAGAATATAATATAGCTTTTATTTTTATTGGGATGAATATATCAAGATATCTCAATCTTAACTAATAAATATGTTCTATTATTTGTATATTTATTGTCAAGTTTATTATGAATATGTTTTAATAGCTATTTCGATTATTCATTATAAGATCAATTATTAAATGGTGATTGTGTTTTAATCCATTCAAGGTCACTGCCATCTGATGTTCTAGAAAGTTGATAATGGACTTTCAATGTAAATAAAGGTCTAATAATTTAATTAACATTTGAAGCCACAAGAAAGATCTCTAATAGGTCGATTTAGCTCTTACAGCATGCATCTTTACATAATTATTAAGAATGATCTAAAATATATAGTGAGCTGCCTTGCTATTTGTGAGGCAGAAGATAATTCAAAATATACTAGTTCAAATTATGTAAGTGAGAGATGTTTTCATAATGCCAATTAAATTAAAGCTTATGCCGGCTTATGGGAAATCAATTGTTCCAGAACTTTCGAAAAATATTTTATGTACAGACAATATTTTTTACACGCAACTTACATAACAGTCACAACCTAATACAATCTGTATTTTCTGATGAAAGTAGACCTACATACAGTAAGTCAATTATGTATTTTGCCTACTTGCAAAATGTACTCAAGATAGCAAACTCAGAGTCCTACACATAGTCATTCACATTTTAACCATTTGCAAAATGTACTTGGATATAAATTTGTAGTAGGCTCTCATTATCACAAAATAAATTACTGGTACACAAAGGGTTAATCACACAGAAACAGGCTATATACAATGATTATATACTACAAGGTCTTATAGCCTACTGGACTTCAAATACTTATATCCTGGAGTAATTTTCAAAGACTTATTAATTCATATTTCATTTCATCCTTGACTTATAATATCTTAAAGAAAGGCATTTGTTTTGCTTGTTTATGATAAAAACATATGCAAAAGCAAGCAGCGCACAATAGCAATAACGTTATCCATGCTAAATTAAAAATCTTCAATACCTTTAAATCCCAGAGAGCGAGGATAAAACCATATTATGAACTCTGTCCCAAACTTAACCTCCTGTTAGCTTGAACATCCTAAAATTTGAAATTCAACAGGGCTTTTGCCTTCTGGCCCATTTAACAACTTAATCAGTGTTAACAAAATTTCACAAGTCCAAACCTAAATTTTAGATTGCAAAACATGGAATATCACTAGAGTTTATCCTTGAGACCGAATGAACAATCCCAACAAATTAGAAAATATTCTGACTAGTATAATCTGCAGTGAATTCACAACTAAAGTTAGATAAGCCCACAGATTCTATGACAACAATCCCAACATGCAGTCATTTAAACAAATTGGATGTCATAATATCTCCTGAACTACATGATTACAGCAATAACAATTACCAGCATTTGTATCAGAATTTAGAGAGAGAGAGAGAGAAATAGGATTTAACTTCCACTTGACACAAACTAGGTCATTTCGAGACTAACATATGGTTTAATTTTATTCAAATAATTGGCTACAGCATAGGGGTTTTTAGCAGTGGGAAGAAACTGGAGAAAACTCACGAGGTTGGACAGACGACCCTACTCCTTGTCACGTACAACCAGGGATTCAAAACCACACCAGTTGACTCAATGACAGGCTTTTATACATCGCACACATGCTAACCATTGCCCCGCTCATCAGAATTTATATATTGTTTTTCTATAAACATTAACATAATAGTTACAATCTGTAAATTTAATCAAACATTATTTTATTAACAGTGAATTAATAGATTCACATCTTTTATAAAGACGGGTGTCTGGTAGAACAACATCCACAATTTAACCCTTTAAACACAAAACTCTAAATACCACTCAAGCATTGTACAGCTATCACAAACACTTTATATCAGGCAAGCTTCAAATATTACTACCACGTACATTTTACAGTTACCATTTATATCTCAGCCCAATTCATTTTCTCAAAATTTCATTTTTTAAATATTGAGGTATCTTGTAAATGTATCTTGTATTTCACTTCAGCTTAACGTTGAAACATGAAGGCATCTTTCACATCTAAAATAAGATGTCCAAAATTATTTTTAAAATACCAATCAACAAAGTCATCCATGGTGATTCACTATCATCATCATCATCATCTTGTACTTTTCTTTTATTGGAATTATAATGTTTCTCAGATTGGGGTATCTCACTATTTGTATTAATATTTTCATAAGTATGATATTTTTTTACAAATTCCTCATACTCATCTGTTTCATCATTGCTAAGGTAATAAATATTAAATATAAAAGTTGTATTGTGGTAATTAGGATGACCATATACACTGACCTCCACCGGACGATTAAATGACCGGGGTATATCAATGGTGTCTATACCACATGTTGCTGATTTCAAATCATAGTCTACATAGGATGGATGTGGTATTTTATCCGAAATAGTCTGCGACACATATAGATCTGCATCACCAGTAACTGAAACCACCTCTAGTCGATGATTACCAGGTTGTGTTATACGGAAATAAGAGTAATTCTCAGCACCAACTAGATCCTCATATGAATGCCATAAAACTTGACAAGGCACAAGATGGAACAATTCAAAACATAAAAGAATATAAAGCCACTGAACACTGTTCAATTCAGACATTGGTTTAATCAAGATAGGCTGAATCCTGAAAAAAATGACAAAATCAAATTACATATATTAAAATTAATCAATCACACTAGTAGAAAGATAGACTTCAGCTACAGTCTGTCCAATAAATGATTTAATGCTTTATTAACTGGTGCATTTTCTACCTAAATTGGCAATTATAAGTTTTTACCTTACAATACTAGTAGTTCTTATAATGACAATAAATGCATAATCTAAGTGGTCTAATAAATTACACAGGTATTAAAAGAGTAATAGGTCTAAATTTTAATTGCCAGTTCTGATGGTCAGCAAGACCTATTTTCCACATACAATAACGACAAATTCACTGCACTACAGTAGAAATAGAAACAAATAGTTTCAAAATTGAAATGTATGACATTTACTGTCCTGATAAAAACCATGGATATTCAACCGTTCTATTTCCAGAACCGTTCAATTCTCTTGCGATTTAACAATGATGTCAACCAACATGCTTCAAATAACGAGAACATGCATTCATAAAGTTAACTCGAGGACTAGAGGAGTTGTTGCAATTTAAGCTTTTCAATAATAATCATAACAGTTCTCTGGTGAACATAGGTCAAAATACAATAAAGTAGTCATTGCGCTAGTTCCTATCATGGCACATTTGCCATTAGAAAGTCTTGTGAAATAGTAATATACGCCACGGGTAGCAGCAGAATAGGGTTACAGGCAAAAGCTTCAATTTGCAATGTTACTCAGTTATCTGCATTACTAAAAGTAAAGGGGGATCAGGTGGCTAAGTGGGTACAATGCTGGCTCGTTATAGCCTGGAGGTTGGGTATTCGATCCCTGCATTGGCCGAGAAACTAAAGAACATCCAGATTTTCCAGCATGGTTTCCCCTAGTTACTATAATGTAACGATAACTGTAGCTGGTTATCGTTACAAGTGGTACAGTCTAAGACTGTTGACGCAAGTTCAAATAGGTTAAAACACACAATTGTCATTACAGTTTGTATTAAAATAAGTAATCATATCATACATAATGAAGTCTTAACAACCAAAAGAGTTACCGAACAGTTTTTCTTTGTGGTAATGCGTTTTACATTTTCTTAGCGGTGTTCTTGTAATGTGCAGGCAGCCATGACACAGGCCAGTTGAAATTTCGCCAAATACCGCCACGCCTTAACTCCGCCCATCTTTTTCCATATAAGGCAATGCCTACGATACGCTGACCCAGCACAAATACTATAAGAGAATCTCGGCTTAAATGTCAAAGACGCCCATTACATCCTTTTTTTGAACAATAAAATCTATTATCAGTTTTTGTCCAGGTTTGAGCGAAAAATTTATGCCCAACCTCCCCAACACGCAGTCTATTATTGTTTCTGACATATTTTCCCACGCTAAGGTCATTAGCATATAATTATGGTCATATGCCATATATGGAAGGGGCGTATGATCACGTGAGTTGGATTGCGCATGCTCTATTTGACTGGGCGGCCATTATAATTTCAGAACTTGAGAATTTTCATGAAGGGATTTGATTTTATCAAATCATTTAATTATGCGGTAAGGCTTCACCTTTATTTCAATGGGGAATTGATTTATTATATGTTAAGCTATGTGCAGTACAGTTTTTGGTTAGTGTCTGTGTAAATTAAGGGAGCTATAGGCCAGTAAACTTTTTGTAGTCATTTGACTACAAAACTTGCGCAAAGGAACTCTGTAGGAAAAGCCACTACTGTGCCTGAAGTATGACGGAAGGCATCAGTAGTGGAACCATTTCTAGGTTTCCCCATGTCCATGATCCAGGACGTAGGGCCTGACAAGAACATCTGTCTAGCTATTCGAATGGAACGAAAAACCGAGGCCTGTGTAGGCCTACACATTGGCATGCACGTAAAAGATCCCTGGGCAGTTGGAATTTGATATAACTTATAACAGTAGCTGTAGCGCCGTTGTCTGAGCAAAATTTCCATCCATTCATTTCACATTACTTAATTAATCGCTTAAAATACTAAAATTAAAATTACTTTCACTTTGATCATGAAAGAATTTTATCAGTAAAAATCCCTGCATTGATTTGGTACTTTAAGTGCAGTTGAGTATATTTCATAATTAAGCAACTTACATATTACTGAAAAACTGTCTATCACCTATTCTTACATCAAGAAGCCGCTTTTTATCAAATAAATAAAGGACTTATTCGATGAATAACAATGATTATGTTTTATTTTGAGGGAGAGAAAAGCACTTCCGTGTGTAGAACGTGGTAATTTTTGTGAGGAAAGTCAATTACACAAAAGCTCATTCGTCACTTTCTCAATCAAGATAACCAACTCGATCAAATCATCACCATCATATCAGTGGCTTAAATATATCTTCTTGAAATATATATACCTATTTTAATTTTTATTTTTTGAATGCAACTTGATCTGAAATGAAACCTAAATTATGGTACTTTATATTAATTTTTAATGCATGTGTGGATTTGCATTTAATAACTAACGCGGGCAACCGATTGATTCTATTTGTCTTTCCGTATACGTCACGGATCTGTGTGTATTACTTAGCTATCCAGACGAAAGTGTCTTGTAGACTTTTACCACAGGTCACAAAACAAAGATGGCAAACGAAACTGATTGTTTGAGAAGTAAAAATTCGGTTCAAACCTAGACAGAATTCTGATACACTTTTCATTGAAAAATGATCCAACAAGTTCAATACATGGATTCCATAACGTACCCACCAATTCCAGAATCCAATGAACAATCTACGGTACTTTATTACTCAGTAGACTAAAATTCAAATAACTTTATTTTGTGTTTTTTTGGAACCGGTGTGTGGTTGGGAATGGGATATGGTAACGCCTGCCTATAGAAAGTGAAAGAGTGCGGAAATGCTTGGCTATAATATTGTTAGGGTCATTTATTTATTTCAAAAGCAGTTATTTAGGCGTCTATATAGGCGGTATATAAGGCTCCACCATCCAGAAATTAGCTCTTTGAAGACGAACGTTGACTTCAGACCAGTGAAATGTTCAACCTCGGCAAATGGAAATTTCGAAAAAGTTATTTATGCCTTATGCTTATGCTAGTACTAGTACAATTGTACCAAACACCTGCACTTACCACTGCATATAATGTCAGTAAGCAGTAGTTTGTATTCCGCAGAATTCGCCCAAAAATAGTCTGGGATATTCTCTTAGAAATGGTTCCACTACTCACTAGGCTACTAGTACTGTAGTTCAGCTCTGAACGTCGGTCTCATTACACTCACCCTGAACGTTCAGGGGCTGTCCCATTCAATCAATGTCGAAAAAAATTGGAGAACAGTCAATTTTACTGGACAACTTTTCACTGCTAAACGACGGGGTGTCAATCCGTGTGAAAGCCTGTACAATGTAAAGCCTGTCTGTACGGTACATTTCGTTTCGTCTTGTATGACCGACATTCCTGAATGTGGACGTTGGCCTACAGTTAGTGTCATGGCGGCGAAAATATAACTTGATAGGAGGGGACGTATTTTTAACAGCGTGTTGTGTCGCTCATACTGACTCTAGCAAAGTAAGCAAGGTCTTATTTTCTTACTAAAATGTTCGTTTACATTGTACATGCGTCCACATGGATTGACACCCCATCGTTTAGCAGTGAAAAGTTGCCCAGTAAAATTGACTGGGGCTCCAATTATTTTTGACATTGATTGAATGGGGCAGTCCCTGAACGTTTAGGGTGAGTGTAATGAGACCGACGTTCAGAGCTGAACTACTAGTACTGATGTCTTCCGCCTTGCTCCAGCCACAGTAAGTGGGCCGTCCTTGGGCTTTCCTTTGACTTTAAAGGGACAATAACATTCTTGCTGGCTTGGTAGCTCCAGAAAATAAATAATACCCATATTCTAAGTACTAGATGTTTAAATGTCCTACCTGTTGTCTAAATTATCCATTACAACCTATTTTATTCCAGAGGGTTCGAAAATATTTTAAAATTCAAGTCACATTTGAAAAGGTTTACGTTAGACTTTTCAAATCAATTGGTTGAATTTTTCCAATTTTTTGAATTAGGTGTGTTATGATGAAATTTATATCATCATTTAATTGGAATATTCTAAAATAATACGATTTGTTGACCAGAATGAAGATTGGGACATATTTTTCAGTTACAACAAGAGTGTTATTGGGGCTTTTAAGCAAGATGTGTAGTCAATTAAAAACGTTACTGGCCTTTAACTCCCTTAAAGGGACAATAACACTCTTGGTGGCTTGGCAGCTCGAGAAAATAAATAATAGCCTTATTCTAAGTACTAGATGCTTAAGCGTCCTACCTGTTGTGTAAATTATCTATTACAACCTATTTTACTTGTCCAGAAGGTTCGAAAATATTTTAAAATCCAAGTCACATTTGAAAAGGTTTACGTTAGACTTTTCAAATCAATTAGTTGAATTTTTCCAATTTTTGTCCCCCGCCTTTCGAAGAAAGTTGGGGGACTATTAAAATTGGTTCGTTTGTCTGTCTGTCCGTCTGTCTGTCCGTCACACTTTTTGGGACACAATAACTCTCTTCCTAATTGAGCTAGAATGTTCAAACTTGGTGTATGTGTTTATTAGGTCAATGCCTTGATGGAGTTCGAAGATGAGCATTTTCCGCTTAGGGTAAGCAGAGATAAGCAATTTGATTGGTTGATGCTTTGGGACACGATAACTTTAGTTCTAATTAAGTGAGATTGATGAAACTTGGTGTATAGTTTCATTATAGTAATACCTTGACTAAGTTCGATAATGAGCATTTTCTGCTCAGGGTAAGCAGAGCTATACGCAATTTGATTGGTCGAGAATTTGGAACACAATAACTCTCCTTCTAATTGAGTTAAAATGTTCAAACTTGGTGTATATGGTTATTAGGTCAATGCCTTGATGGAGTTCGAAGATGAGCATTTTCCGCTTAGGGTAAGCAGAGATAAGCAATTTGATTGTTTGTTGCTTTGGGACACGATAACTTTAGTTCTAATTAAGTGAGAGTGATGAAACTTGGTGTATAATTTCATTACAGTAATACCTTGACTAAGTTCGATAATGAGCATTTTCTGCTCAGGGTAAGCAGAGCGATACGCAATTTGATTGGTCGAGACTTTGGAACACAATAACTCTCCTTCTAATTGAGTTAAAATGTTCAAACTTGGTGTATATGCTTATTAGGTCAATGCCTTGATGGAGTTCGAAGGTGAGCATTTTCCGCTTAGGGTAGGCAGAGATAAGCAATTTGATTGGTTGATGCTTTGAGACACGATAACTTTAGTTCTAATTAAGTGAGAGTGATGAAACTTGGTGTATAGTTTCATTACAGTAATACCTTGACTATGATCGATAATGAGCATTTTCTGCTCAGGGTAAGCAGAGCGATAATCAATTTGATTTGCCGAGACTTTGGAACACAATAACTTTCCTTCGAATTGAGTTAAAATGTTCAAAATTGGTGTGTATGCTTATTAGGTCAATGCCTTGATGGAGTTCGAAGATGAGCATTTTCTTCTTACGGTAGGCAGAGATAAGCAATTTTTGGATGACACTTCGTGTTCAGTTTGATTGGTCGATACGTTTGAAAAAAATAAATGTGCGATTAATTAATATGTGTCATCTATTTATTTTGGGATTTCGGCGGGGGACAAACGCTTCACTGTTGGCTTGTTTAAATAAGGTGTGCTAAGATGAAATTTATATCATCAATTAATTGGAATATTGTAAAATAATGCAATTTGTTGACCAGAATGAAGATTGGGACATATTATTCAGTTTCAACAAGAGTGGTATTGGGGCTTTAATTAATTTCCAATAAAACTGACCCCAAACTGTACTGTACATAGCTTAACATATAATAAACCAATTCCCATCGAAATAAAGGTGAAACCTTATTGTATGATAATATAATTTGATTAAACTCAACTGCTATGTGAAATTTCTATAAGCATAAAATGCCTGCTGAACCAGAATCATAGGGTGTCATGTCACTCTAAATAATTGTGGGTAAGATAAGATTATGATTTCAATGTTCCAATCTTCACCTATTTGTATTACTTATTTCCATTCAAACTGTTGTATGTGTTGAAAATTTTTCAATTTAACCCACCTTATTTTGATTGCTCAAAGCCTCAAATAGTTTATCAATTGCAGCTGTAAATATGAATTATTATCATGGCTAAAAATTGCAGCTGGACATTCTCCATACAGATGCTGTCAATGATAAAGCCTTTTAAAAATCTACTGCCAATAAGTCTGATTTGTGACCAATACTAACGAGACAATCACTTTCAAAAGTTACATTGGTTTTGTTTTTTCCAGGCTGTATATCTAATCATTTTCTAATCTAATGTTTTGTATAAATTAGTTTTGACACTCTAGGTTGCTTCAAGGGAACTTAACTCATTTTGTGCATATTAGGTGTATATTTACTACACTTTTAAATAGATATACCATAATTAACTACAACATGAAGCTTTATTTAAAATAAATGGCTGTTTTCGTGCCACTAGTTTGTAAATTATGATACAGAACGTTAATCTAAATAATGATATTTCAAAAAGAAAAATGGATAGGAAGACTTACCCCATATTACAAGTATGGCAATACTACTAAAATACCACTGGTCACACTTCATTTATTTCAATATTTTTCCCAAACTAACTTTAATTGATTGTACTAGTATGTGTCATTTTTGAGTAACAATGGATTGGATTTGGTAGTCTAAAAGTTAAAAGGATTAATTTGGTGATCAAGGGAGATAACTGAATCCAAATGTTCAGGTAGACCATCTTATTGTGGTACGTTTTTTTGCAATTTCTTTGTAAATAAAGTAAAGTGATTGTTTTTGATATAGTTGAACCAGAAAAGAAATATCTTCATAGTCAAATCATGCAAAAAATAAGTTAATAAGATTTTTTATAAGCTTTTACTTTTACATCCGACTAGATAACAATTTATTTTTAAGGAAAAAATTAATATGCATTATTCTAATGATCTTAGTCAAGCATTTCTGCCATTTACTCTCGAGGAGTAATCATACCTCATGGCTTAGATTTCACTCCAACACCCTTACAACTGATTGTAACCAACATTTTCATTGTAGAAAAATAGAATCTATAACTTTGTTGATAATTTTAGGAAAGCATCATAATATTATAAATAATTTTAGAATGTCGGACATTCACTAATAGATCTGTGTTTTGGGTTGTTTGTATTTTTTTACTCACATTGACAGTGTGTAAGAAATAATTGTGTCACAGTTTGATTCTGTACACAAATTTTGTTTGGTATCTTATTTATTTTAGTTACCTGACTAAAGGGCATCTTATTCTTAGCCTTGATATTTTTGCAAGTAAAATGTAAATAGAAAGATAGATTGTTAAAATTGTCCCTAGCAAAATCATGGTATTTCAATAAGACAATGTAATTAAACGTTACGCTGTGGGATAAAACTATTTTCAACTGTGGGAAATAAAACTGATTGATGTACAGGCAATTCTGACCCTCTTTGAGTTGATCATCCTCCCTGTCCAAAATTTGCAGGATGGCTACCTGCTTGCTATGTATTTATTTAATGAATTTGATCTGCTTTTATGTACACGTCTATGTTATATGCTTCTATTTTATGTTAAAGGACTGGGCATATACAATGAGAAGAGACATGCAGGTATGTATAGTATACAGTACGTATACATGTAGATCTGTTAATGAAACACTCATAACTTTTTCTATGGCAAAAATAAGATTAAACCTTTTTATACACCCACATGGAAATGTAGTCGTATATTGTAGTGGCCTCCATTAGTCTGTCCCGTCCGGCGTCCACAATTGATTTTCAGCGATTTCCGATAATTAGTGCCAGAGTTATGGCCCTTGATCACTCCAAAAAAGATTTGTATTCGATTAAAAATGTTACTGGCCTATAACTCCCTTAATTAATTCCCAATAAAACTGACCCCAAACTGTACTGTACATACCTTAACATATAATAAACCAATTCCCATGGAAATAAAGGTGAAACCTTATTGTATAATAATATAATTTGATTAAACCCAACTGCTATGTGAAATTTCTGGAAGCTTGAAATGCCTGCTTTGAACCAGAATCATAGGGTGTCATATCACTCTAAATAATTGTCGGTAAGATAAGATTATGATTTCAATGTTCCAATCTTCACCTATTTGTATTACTTATTTCCATGCAAACTGTGATATGTTTTGAAAATTTTTCAATTAAAGGGCCAATCCCGATAACTTTTTGGGGAATAAAACAGCTTAATTTTGTGTTAAAATCCCTTATAACCCATTATCTAAGGCCGACCAACTAACCCGATATTTGTGATATGCTTGTAAATAACTTAAACCTGACAGTCTTCATCTGGAAATGGAGACCGTTGTATTATACAGTATCTGGATAAAACCAGACTTTTTTCTATAATGTAGGTGAAATTTACCTTTTGTTATCAGTACAGTACATGGGTCATTCACTGTATAGACCTCTCAAGAAACTGGAATCGATTATCAGGTCACCCAATCAAAAAATTGACCCGAAATCTTAAAAGGGTTACGTGTCCGGATAAGCAGTGTTGACGTTAACGTCAAAACGACTTAATATTTTGAGCTGAAACTTTGAGCCAAGGTATATACACCATGCCTCTATATTTTGGTCCATAAATTTCATAAATGCTCGGACTTCAATTTTTGAGACTCTGTTCTTATCGGGATTGTCCCTTTAAACCTACCTAATTTTAGTTGCTCAAAACCTCAAATAGTTTATCAATTGCAGCCGTAAATTTGAATTATCATGGCTAAAAATTGCAGCTGGACATTCTCCATACAGATGCTGTCAATGATAAAGCCTTTTAAAAATCTACTGCCAATAAGTCTGATTTGTGACCAATACTAACGAGACAATCACTTGTAATGAGACGAAAAAGCCTGTTGATTTTCAGCGATTTCTAATAATTTGTTATGGACCTTGATCACTTTAAAAAATCTTGTGGACGCTCTAGAGACCAAAGTTAATATCCGATTGACTTTGAATTTATACACAGTGTTTAGGGTCAAGAGACAAAGAATCCTATTTATTTTCAGCGATATCCGATAATTAGTGCCAGAGTTAGGGGCCTTGATCACTACATAAAATCTTATGGACGCTCTAGGGGCCAAAGTTGATATCCGATTGACTTGAAATGTATACACAGTGTTTGAATTAGCAAGTCTCTAACTCAATATCATCGAACGTCTTTGACGTTGAAAACACAAATTATTTATCAATTTAAATCAACATTGATGGTGTTGTCTTACTAGGGAAAGGTGGGCATCTGATATCCAATATTTGAGACGAAATGATTTATTTACCATTGGTACACGAATCGTGTTTACCATACAGCATTTCAGACTCATTTTCAGCTAGGGACCCAAAGAACAAGGCTAGGTATACTCCACATTACATCTCAAATGGTGAGCATGCGCAATAAATACTATGTAGACTGGAATAACCAGACACTATATATATTGTGAATCAATTGAGACTTCTGGTGTACTTCGACAAACATAACTGATTTGATATTAGAGTGAGAGAGAGAGAGAAATGGGGTTTAACGTCCACTCAACACAAACTAGGTCATTTCGGGACTATGATATTGATATTTTATTAAAGTAAAAACGAAAATGACTGAATGTAAATCAGTTTATATACATTCATATTACATTATTATATGGCTTGCAACCCATTTGTGTCAATTTGTAGGCCCCAAATATTAGCGATTTAGCTCCTTTAAGATCATGAGACGAAAAAGTCTATTGATTTTTAGCGATTTCTAATATTAACTGTCAGAGTTATCTCCCTTGATTACTTTGAAAAATTTTGTGACGCTCTAGAGGCCAAACTTATCATCCGATTGACTTCAGATTGATACACAGTATAGGTCTGGAAACGAACAAGCATTTTGATTTTCTATGAATTTTTGTCCCCCGCCTTTCGAAGAAAGTTGGGGGACTATTAAAATGGGTTCGTCCGTCTGTCTGTCTGTCTGTCTGTCTGTCTGTCCGTCTGTCTGTCCATCCGTCACACTTTTTGGGACACAATAACTCTCTTCCTAATTGAGCTAGAATGTTCAAACTTGGTGTATGTGTTTATTAGGTCAATGCCTTGATGGAGTTCGAAGATGAGCATTTTCCGCTTAGGGTAAGCAGAGATAAGCAATTTGATTGGTTGATGCTTTGGGACACGATAACTTTAGTTCTAATTAAGTGAGATTGATGAAACTTAGTGTATAGTTTCATTATAGTAATACCTTGACTAAGTTCGATAATGAGCATTTTCTGCTCAGGGTAAGCAGAGCTATGCGCAATTTGATTGGTCGAGAATTTGGAACACAATAACTCTCCTTCTAATTGAGTTAAAATGTTCAAACTTGGTGTATATGCTTATTAGGTCAACGCCTTGATGGAGTTCGAAGATGAGCATTTTCCGCTTAGGGTAAGCAGAGATAAGCAATTTGATTGGTTGATGCTTTGGGACACGATAACTTTAGTTCTAATTAAGTGAGAGTGATGAAACTTGGTGTATAGTTTCATTATAGTAATACCTTGACTAAGTTCGATAATGAGCATTTTCTGCTCAGGGTAAGCAGAGCGATACGCAATTTGATTGGTCGAGACTTTGGAACACAATAACTCTCCTTCTAATTTAGTTAAAATGTTCAAACTTGGTGTATATGCTTATTAGGTCAATGCCTTGATGGAGTTCGAAGATGAGCATTTCCGCTTAGGGTAAGCAGAGATAAGCAATTTGATTGGTTGATGCTTTGGGACACGATAACTTTAGTTCTAATTAAGTGAGAGTGATGAAACTTGGTGTACAGTAATACCTTGACTAAGTTAGATAATTAGCATTTTCTGCTCAGGGTAAGCAGAGCAATACGCAATTTGATTGGTCGAGACTTTGGAACACAATAACTTTCCTTCTAATTGAGTTAAAATGTTCAAACTTAGTGTATATACTTATTAGGTCAATGCCTTGATGGAGTTTGAAGATGAGCATTTTCCGCTTAGGGTAGGCAGAGATAAGCAATTTGATTGGTTGATGCTTTGAGACACGATAACTTTAGTTCTAATTAAGTGAGAGTGATGAAACTTGGTGTATAGTTTCATTACAGTAATACCTTGACTATGATCGATAATGAGCATTTTCTGCTCAGGGTAAGCAGAGCGATAAGCAATTTGATTTGCCGAGACTTTGGAACACAATAACTCTCCTTCGAATTGAGTTAAAATGTTCAAAATTGGTGTTTATGCTTATTAGGTCAATGCCTTGATGGAGTTCGAAGATGAGCATTTTCTTCTTACGGTTGGCAGAGATAAGCAATTTTTGGATGACACTTCGTGTTCAGTTTGATTGGTCGATACGTTTGAAAAAAATAAATGTGCGATTAATTAATATGTGTCATCTATTTATTTTGGGATTTCGGCGGGGGACATCAGCCTCACTGTTGGCTTGTGATTACTGAACTGTGAACAGTTAAATCCATATTAAATGTTTTGTATACTAAACATTAGCGTGGGGCAGAACTTTATAAAAACCAAACAAATTCTAATGATTTTCTGATAATTATTTAATAGGTTGTTGTTGTTACTCTTAATCAGATTTTAGTGTATTACAAATGTTTCATTACCGAAAAAAGTAAAATATACGACAACCCTTATTGACTGTCTGGATGATTTAGCTGCTTTGGACGTATGTTTCGTTGCCTAGCAACCTATCTTTGTATCTGTAATCGTAAAGTTGTAAATGACTATATACCATTTTCATGTCTTCATTATTCTTATAATAAGGGCTGCAACGATACGGCAGGCCACGATAGGATGCACATCATGATTCATAGTCTACGATACGATTAATATCGTGATAAGAAAGAAATTTAAAAAATAGGCCTACATTTATGATTTACTTTAAATATGGCATTTTCTCAGTCAACTAATATTAAGGCACTTCAAGTGTTGAAAATGCCTTAACACTCACCGAAAGTAGAAAAGTTATTTTGCTCATGGACTTATTTATGCATTTAAAGTAATATTAGTCTATTTTTGTGAAATGTGTATTTGGATAACAAATCACAAAACAGAGATTGATTGTATCGTGCATTGTGGGTTTTTAAAACATAGCAATTCATAGATTCATTAATGTACCGGTAACATAAAAAAATAACATTACAGGAATGATGTGTTTAACTACAACTTCTGATGAAATAACAGTGTTCTTCCCAAGCTCCAAATTCATACTGGGAAATACATGTACTTTAAGAAAAAGGAATTAAGTTTCGATTTTAGCCTTTTATTTCATGTTTTGACATACAGAATTATACACCATACAATTGGTGAATGGTCATGTCTTTACTTAAGGACCAGTTTAATTGGTATGTATGAGTAATTGTTTTGTTTTACTTTGATAGTTCATTTTGTAATCGTGTCATATTTTTCTTGTTTTTCAGGAAATAATCCCAGGTTTATTTTTAGGACCATATAGTGCTGCATTAAAAACAAAGGTTGTTCTTTTAGTAGTTTTAGTAATAGTTTATGGCTTCTTTATTTTGCTCGCTTGAGCATACTTAATAAATTAACTCTGCTTCTAACTGAGGTAGTATGTTTAAACTTTGTGTTTATATTAATTAGTTGAATATCTTGTCGATGCTTTGGAACACATGACTCAATACATCAGTGCCTTGATTTACATGGATGAGTAACTTCTGCTCAAGTTTCTGAAGCATTATAAAAAGATAAATGTGCATAAAATTGTCATCTAGTTATGGGAGATTAAGGCAGGGGACATTATCCTCATTGTTAGTTCTTTTCATTAATCTATGAATGCAATGTTGTGCTTTCTATTTCAGTTAGATAATCTGGTCAACAAAGGCATCACACATATAGTGTGTATCAGACAAAATATTGAAGCCCATTTTGTCCGTCCAAATTTTCCAGATCATTTCAGGTAAAAGTTTTGTTTCTCTAACAGGAAGAAGATTCAATATTTGCAGAATTTTTTTTAAAGAATTCAAACTGTTTACTATTGGTATGTTGAGATACCATTCTTATGTTTGTTTAAGGATTCGTAGACAAGATAAAGTCGATGACAGTACTACTACAGTGTGTAAATTAATGTTAAATTCCATATACTGGGTATGTGCCTTTCTTTGTGACAATACTGTTTCACTGACTTTAAGAATTCAGTGTTACTCAACAGCATAATTTTGTAAATTTGTTATGATTATTAAGCTAAGATTTGTTTCCTTTCAGTTATTTAGTTTTGGATATTGCTGACCATGTAACAGAAAATATTATTCATCATTTTCCAAGAGTAAGTGGATTATTATCATGGGGAAATTTAAATGCATTTCTCTGTTGTTGAGGAACAGATCACAATTCTGTTATCTACGTAATCTGTGAATTTGATATTACCTGAAAAGGACTTTTGAGATAAAGATGAGATACGTTAATCTTGAAGTGACCAAGTTATGTTGAGTGAATGTGGATTCTCTTAGTTTCAACAATATTTTTATACGCCCACATGGAAATGTGGACGTATATTGCCATCGCCCCCGTCCACCATATCATCCACAATTTCTTGTGAACACTCTAGAGGCTAAAGTTAATATCCGATTGACACAGTGTTTAAGGTCACGAGACGAAGAAGCCTATTGATTTTCAGCGATATCCAACAATTACTGCCAGAGTTATGACCCTTGAAAAATCTTGTGAAAGATCTAAAGGCTAAAGTTATTACCGATTTACTTTAGATTTATGCACAGTATTTATGGTCATGAGACGAAGAAGCCTATTGGTTTTTAGCGATATCCGATAATTACTGCTTAAGTTATGAGCCTTTATCAATTTAAAAAAATTTTATTGACTCTTTGGAGGCTAAAGTTAATATCCCATTCACTTTAAATTTATACACAGTGTTTAAGGGCATGAGACGAAGAAGCTCCAATTTAGATTTATACTCAGTGTTTGATGTCATGAGACGAAGAAGCTGATTGATTTTCAGCGATATTCGATAATTACTGCCAGAGTTATGGCCGTTGATCATGTGTTGTTAGTTCTCCTTACTGACAAAAGAAAAATGTGCGACAGCCCTGGTTGATTGCCCGGACGACTTAGCTGTTGTGGGTGTATGTTTCATTGCCTGGCAACCTATCTTATCATTATTTAGAACTCTGATAAATTGTTATGTTTGTTGTTATTATAACCTTAGTTTGTTATGTTTGTATATTTTTTAGGTTAGAGAATTTATAGATGATTGTTTTAATCAGCGTGGTAAAATACTTGTTCATGGAAATGCAGGCATTTCTAGGAGGTTGGTATAATTTGAATTAACATACCAACTTTTATGTTGTCTTTATTTTCACACTAGAGCCTGTATTGTGTCTGCTCTCTTCTGCCCATGGACAAAATGAAGTGTAATGACCTTGCTTTATAAGTTATAGGGACAGGTTGAAAAGTTAAGGTTACTTCTTTAAATGACATCTAGAAGCACGGATTACTATTCATAACAAAACACAACACAAGGTATATATGGACATAAATATATCTACTTCTCTATGATTTAATAAGTTCACTTGAAAACGTGACCTGTATGTGTTACGAAACGTCATGTAGTTATATCCATATATACCTTGTGTTGTGTTTTGTTATGAAAAGTTAAGGTTAGTTTGAAGATATATACAGGGTGTCAAAATTTGTGTTAAATGAGATAATTAAGAAATTCCTCACTTATTTTTACACAGTGTACAATTCTGTTGTGTACAATTACTATTTATTTGTAATTAGTTTAATAATACACAGGACAATTCTGTGGAATACAATTACTTTGCTGAACAATGTTTCAACTAGAATTCTTCGAATGACTGAAATCACATGTTTATTTTCAAAGAAATTAATAAATGAATTTGATGAAAATACAATTTGTATTTATATTCTTTTAGTGCCTCATTAGTGATTGCTTATGTCATGGAGAAATTTGGAATTAGCTACAGGTAAATTGTTTTATTTTTTTTTTCGTGTGTGTGTGTGTGATTATTATTTACAGATCAAATCTATCCAGATTCATTGACAATAGATGATAGGTGTGAAAAATATTTTCTCTCACCGCTAAATCTAAAATCTTTTATTGTGAGACTAAATGTGGGGATCTTGTGTAGATTATTGTAAGAATTCATGGTCGGTTGAAAGTACACTTCTCTGACTAGATTCGCTATAAGTATTTAACAATAACAACAACGTTACAAAAATTGCATAAAATTGCAATGCAACAGAAAGCCAATAGTATTTTATTTACCATGTATTTAATTTCACAAATTAAAGAATGAAAAGTTGATTTTTTTTATGGTATTAAGAAAAAAAATGTAAATTAAATACCAGTTGGGGGCAGTTTTGGAAATAATTAGTTTTCAACATCATTCAGTCATCTACAGGTAGTTACTGACAATTATAAATGGGGGTGAAAAATTAATAGATCATATTGTACATGATGATCTTAGCTTTAATAGTGTTATTTGGGAATAATGGTCAATTTAGGGCGTTTTTTTTAGCTCTTTTTTATTACTTTTACAGAAAAGCCTTTTTGTTTGTACAGCAGAAGAGATTTTGTATTAATCCTAATGAAGGATTTGCTCAGCAATTAATTGTAAGTATGATTTTATAATGTTGTCAGCCCTGTCCATCCATTCTCTCCACATTATTGTGAGTACTCTACAGACAATATTTATCATCCCATCAATAATTAAGATTTATTACCCTTGATCACTTTATAGAATATTTTGAATGCTCTTAGGACTAAAGTTATCATCATAAACTGTGTTAGAAAGTTAAGCAAGGCTGACACTTGCACGATTCCGTGGCACGCATTGGCACGACTCGAGTCGGCACGACAGCATCCGATTTGCGCAAACTCGTCGTGCCAATGCTGGAAGTGCGTAAACAATGCGCAAACTATGCGTGAACTCGTCGTGCCAGTTCGTGTCAATGTGGACACTGATGGGCACGACAATATCGTTGCCAAAAGTCGTGCAAGTGTCAGCCTGGCTTTAGGCATTATTCAGATTAGTGAGATGCAGAAGCCTACTGACTTTCTATTAATTTTTACAGAATCCTGTGCTTGAAAATTTATACGAATTGTTGAAATTATCAAAACAAACAAGCCAATCAGTTTTCAACAAAATCTGTTAATTACATATACTTATAAAGTTGTTACCCGTGCTTACTTTCTAAAATCCTGTGATAATTCTAGCTATAAAAGTTGCTTAATTTGTCCAATCTTTGTTTTGATTATTGTGATGGCAAGTGATGAGTAAGTATTTCTGATAATTACAGACTCTGTAATACAGAGTAATTTATCTTTATTGTGTCAATGGGCCAATGATATCGTACAGTATAAAGAAAACCTTTAAGGCTTGCTCGGATGAAATTAGGGCTGGGTATCGATAGTGATTTTTACTATCGATAATCGTCAATGAAATGTTGGTCAATAATCGATAGTATCGAAAACAAACTTATTTTCACGGTCGTCATCAAGACTGGATACAGTGTAAGTTCAAAGTTCAACACCATACGAAGTTGCGAAAGATCGTTTGCTCCTGTGCTTCCACACAGCACTTTTAGCTTTGCCGGTAACATCAACAAGCGTTTTGACGTCCATGTGTACTATTTATTGTACCGGGTACTCTATTACTGAGGCAAACGTACAGAAATAGTGAACTCTTCAGACGAATTCTGAAGCTTGCAAAGGGAAATAACGCTAACTTTATTTACACATCCGGGTATCTCCGATTTAGCGATATTCAACAATAATTTCTTCAAAACTAAAGTAACGTTTCAATGAGAGTGAATTTATGAAAACGGCTGTTCAATAAGCAGTCACAATTTTGTTATGTGTTATATTGAATACTTCACTTGATAGTAATTAAAGTGAGCGGTGTATTATGATTAACTGAAAGAAGCCACTGACATTTCAGACGCAAGAAAAATAGACGAAGAGTGATAATCGATAGTAACCCACCGCTATCGATAGTGCTTTTCAGGGCTGTCCAATCGATACTATCGATTTATATCGATATTTTACCCAGCCCTAGATGACGTAGCTGCTGTTGCTGTATATTTTGTTGGCTTGCTACATATCTTTAATTACCGGTATCTAAAAATTTAGAATGTCATGACCTTTAGCGTCTCTACTTGTTATCTTTATATATGGTACCAGTTTGTATGGTAAAGAAATGTAGAATTCCTATGAGGCCGTAATTATACAATATTTTATTCACCAAGGAACTTTGTTATTCTAATTCATCAATTTGTGTACATTAACAATCTAGATTAGGTAATAAGACTACAGATTGTAAAACAATGACATGGTGTCAAATATGGTGACATCAAGTTTATTTCATTACACTAGTGACTAATTTGTTTCTTTAAGAATAAAGATTTTTTTCCTAAATAGATAGGCATTCATGCAAAAATATATTCAGATTAACAAGAAAACTGCATTTATTGGCAAAGACAACATATATTCCTATCCTTGTATTTGTAAGATACTTCAAGACCATTTTAAATACCTTAATACAAAATTAATGCAGGTGCAATTATTCCTTTAATTGTAATGGGGGTGGTGTTGGGTGACTGATTGATCTAATGTAAAAGATGTCATTGCTCCAGTGAAGCGATGTGCTTTTGCCCTCACTCGGCAAACCTCGGCGGTTTCCGAAACCTACATCTTTATAGCCTCGGCTGTGTGACAGTAAGTGATATGTACCTGCGCCTTTGCAATTGCGATGCCGCGCCAGTTTACTTATTAGGAAAACTTGCCATTTTAACTTTAAGAAAGAAGTTCTCAAAATTACATCGTTCGAAGGGTGTATTATAATTTTGAGTGCAAACTTGTCCTTGTTTAAAGAAAATCGGATAAACTTGAAAGGAAAACAGCTTCAAACTTTGAAAACTTTGTAATCTAAAACATTCTTCAAAGGCTTCGTCATGGGCAACACCGTTGGTAATCCGGGAACTTGAAAGTGGTTCTAATGGCAGACTTCATACAGCCAAGGCTAGATGTAGGGTACTGGAATCTGCCGAGGTTTGCAGAGTGCTTTTGCCCTGTGTACACAATGGAGGGCATGTAAAAGAACCCATGACAGTTGGAATTGAAAATAAGAGTAGGCCGTAGTAAAAATGCCTCATAGCACATTGTAAGATGTATGCCCATCTTTGTTTCCCTGTTGGGGCATTTCATTTCATTCCATGCCAGTACAAACTACATTTGAAGGGCCCTCAGGGGGCTGTATTTCTCTCTCTCTTCACATTAAAAATGTTACTAACATACTATTTCGTTTTGATAGGAATATGAACCAATTTATAGAGCTAGGCTCAGTTTGCAAAATGGACAGATATCATCCCAAATGGGTGAGTATGGGTATGGAAGAATGGAACCACAAATCAGTTTGATGATGTTATTTTTATTTTCATTCCAAGCATAAGGGGTCTAGTCCTTGAAATTGCTATCAACTTAATAACTTTTCAATGCAAAAATGATTGTAAGAACTATCTGATTTTTGATATTCATATGTGCTTGTATATTGGTGACATCCCTGTCCTGCAAACATATAAGAGAAAATAAGTTTATAAACTGTATCGTCTTTAAACACTTTTATTATGCCATCTTTTTCTCCATAACCACTCTCTTCACCCTGGACTCCCTTTCCTCTTGGGCATTCGTACACCTCTCGACCAGATGACATGTACACGCAAACTGTTATGCATGTAAACAATACTGTTGACAGTTTTTGATTAAAATTTTTATGAACTTTTATCTGTTGATAAATCTTTTTAGGATAAAATCTATTGAAATTCATCTTCCCATTTTCTCTTATGACAGGGTTATTGAAAAGAAAAACTAGAGATGATGAAGAAGAAGAGAGAAGTTGTGATCAATCTTTATTATCATATCCTAGGATGTTCCCGACCTGAAAATATGATTTATTATTATTATAAAAATAGTTTATTTTTATACAACGTTGATGGTGCATGAGACTTGGATTGCAGTACATGTTTTTTCTGAAATGGGACGTGTTTTAAGAATTTTTACCGGTACTGGTATATATTTGTTTGAAGACCGGCATAAAGCACAAATATTACGAATAGGCATCACAAAGAGTTATGGAAGGGCTTTGAGGTGAATTATTGCAAGTGTTAGGATAATTCAGATGTTACTATTATTTGACACATGATCAACAAATTATAATGTGACCAGCTAAATGACAGTTTATCAGTTGCTTTTTGTTTTCATTGAATATCCAAGTAACCAAAGGGATTATACTTTCTGTTGTCTCATTTACGTAATGTTTAAACATTATTTCTGTTAAACGCGATTTCTTTTAGCATTGTTACCAACTTTAAATTGAATGTAACTATTGATTGCTTGATTTGTATTTTCTACTTTAATCTTCTACCAATGAAATACACCTTTACTCACATAGCTGTTTCTTTTATTGAAGTTTCATTTCTGTTTCAGTCTCCTCTCCATTTTAAATGCCAACATTATATAGTGGTATATCATATTGCCGTTTTGTCTGTCCACAATTCTTATTTAACACTTGTCAGACTACAACTACACAACAAACCTCTGCAAATTTCGGTACCCTACATAACTAACTTCGACTGTAGATGGTAAGTGATATACAATTGTGATGCAGCTACCAGTTTACTTAGAAGGAAAAATTGTCGCTTTCAGAAATAAGTTCTCAAAATGGCATTGAAGAGTGTGTAGAGTTTTCATTGCGATGTAAATGATTGTCCTTTGTTTATAGAGCATCGGATAAACTTGAAAGAAAAACAATTTCAGACATTGAAAATTAAAAGTAGTTCTAATGGCGGAATTCGTCACACTGCCGAATTAGATGTACCAGAGTCTGTCGAGGATTGTAGAGTGACCTTACTGAAATTTGTGTAGGTTGTCTTCGCGTAATATATAAAGAGCTTGTTGATCTCCAATCTTAATGTTGCTTTGAACCAGAAAATTATAAGCGCTCTAGATGTCGCCATTATCGTCTGATGTTTTATAAATTCATATAGCTGGTCAAACTGAGGATCTTGAGCAATTTATGATGTTAACTTTTAGAGTCATGCCCCTTGGATACGAAATTTGTTAATTTCCAGTGCTGGCCAAGGTAATGTGGTGATGTTCTGTTGTTGGAGGTAACCTGTAACGATCCTGGCCCTGTGTCATCTTGCGTTGTCATCCTGGAAGATGAAACGGCGGCCATGATGTCGTGCGAACGGCACAACATGGACTGCCAAGATGTTGTCCCGGTAGTACTGGCCTGTAACACGCCCTGCAACAACATGTAAAGCCTTTCTTCCAGCAACAGTGATGCCTCCCCACACCATAACAGAACCACCCCCAAATCGATCATGTCTGATGGCGTTAACGTCTTGGAAGCGCTCGTTTCGACGACGCCACACCCTCCTACGTCAGTCCAAAAAATCAACAGTGAACCTTGACTCATCTGAAAACATCACATTGCTCCAGCGTCGATTATCCCAGTGTTGACGATCCCTACACCAACGACGTCCTGCTTTAAACTGTGATGATCTCTCAAACAAGGGATCACACGAGGACGTCGGGCGCGAAGGTGACCCCTATGCAGTCGATTCCGAATTGCCTGGCCACTCACTCTCACACCAGTGTCTGTTTGAAGTCGAGCGCTGATCTGATTTGCTTTGGTGACACGATTTCTCAAGGCCAAGGTATGGATAAATCGATCCTGGGCTTGAGTTGTTGCCCTTGGTCGACCTGAGCGTGGTCTGTCCTGTACAGATTGTGTATCACGGTATCTGGACCATAGCCTGCTTATGACAGACTGAGAAACATTCATCGTCCGCCCCACAACCGCCTGTGTTGTGGCGATCTGTAGCATGCCAAGGGCACGTAACCTTTCATTTTGGGGGGGGTTGGGATGGCCTAGTGGACTAGAGTGCCACGCTTTGACCTCTAGCTGGCCGGTCACCTCTGGCTTGCGGCTGTGGTTTCGAGCCCTGGTGTGAGCGTATGTGGCATGGAGACAGGGGCGCCTTCTCAACCTCGTGGGTTTCCTCCGGGCACTCCGGTTTCCTCCCACTGCTAAAGACCCCTACGCGCAAGCAAATTATTGAAATATAATTAAAACCATATGTTAGTCCCGAAATGACCTAGTCTGTGTTGAGTGGACGTTAAACCCCATTTCTCTCTCTCCCCTTTCATTTTGGGTAAGCTGACGCATATCAAAATCTGTTTTCGGGTCACTAAAACAATTAAACTGATGTTTCCACCCTGGAATTCAATGCCATAATGACTGTAACATTCAAAGTCAGAGTCGTGCAAATCTTGGGTTGGACCCCCATGATGATCCCAAGCATCACCTGCATTCCATGCTGTAGCTATTGGTGCGTTTGGGCGTCACATGTAACTGGAAATGTTTCTTCTGTTAGGTTCTATAGTGACTTTTTTCGTAGTCATTTGCATATTTTAGTATTATGCCCCCAAAATCAAATATCCCATACTTTTTTTGAATAGTATAGTATGGAATAATAACACAGGCTTTGTTTATTAGAAGTTATTATTATAATATTACACGGAATACCGTAACGTTATGCAATTATTGACGTGAATAAAGTATGCATAAACCAACATGTCTGTTGTTCAAAAGACGACTATCCGTTGGGGGTGCCCTCAACGTCGGATTAACCATGGTGGGGGCCCTGGAGCCTGGAACATGTGGGGGGCCCCTGGTCACTGACCGCGAGCGCCAAAGTACTTAAATAACGCCATTTAGAAGTACTTCCCCCAGAAAAAAATAAAATTCTACCACCAAATTAGCGCATTCTGGCGTTATTTAAGTGGACCAATCCATGATGACATTTCTAGAGGAGGGGACTGTATGTGGGCAGAGCGACATCAAAGCTAAATAACGGGGTTACTTGATTCGGAATCGTATTATACCCCCACGATGATTTGATGAATGGAGGCCGTAACGTTACGACCAAGCCGGACTCGATGTTTGACAAACAAAATGGTAATACGAGATTTAATCAAGAAATATGAATATTTTGTGTGATCATGGTGTGCATCTCATCAAATTCAGCTTAAACCCACAACAAATATCAACAACAACAACAACTACAGCTTATATACAATCGTACGTCAAACTGAGGCAAAATTCGCGCTACTCGAAATGATGGGGACGTGTAATTTGTTCGAGTTATACGATAATTCGAGTTAGACGATGGTCGGTCCGATAGAAGATCTCACGACAATAAAAAAAACATGTGTTACACCCACCATCGGATTACACCGAATTCTCGGATGTCGATCGCAACACACCATGGATTGAGGGTGACCCACTGACTTCCGATGGAGGGCCGTCGAAGCATCGGAGGGGCCCCGTCACCAGGTCACCGGCCATTGGAGTCCTCGGTCCGACCATGCCCGAGGCGCGCAACTGAGATTTTTGTGGGGGGCCCCCTAATGTGGTGGGCCCTGGGGCCTGTGCCCCATGGTTAAGCCGGTTCATTTCAAAATGGATTAAGAACCCTGCTGTAAATAATACCATAATAAAACAGGCAAAGGAGCGATAAACAATTTGAAGAGTCAAGACTTTGGAACATAACCCTGCCTTTAATTGAGGTAGTATGTTTAAAACTTGATGTACGTTAGGTGAATGGCAATTGACTGAGTTCAATGATTAACATTGCGAGCTGAAGCTGAGCAGAGGTAATCAGTTTCATTGGTCGATGCTTTGGGTTAAGATAATCTTGATTCTATCTGATAGAGAGTGATAAAACTTAGTTTGCTGATTGCTCGATACTTTTGAAAGATAAATATGCAATAACTAATACAGTCATCTTTTTATTTTGGGATTTGGGCACGGGATATCAGCCTCACTATTGGCTTGTTTAAAACTCCCACTGCATATAGCCCAGCCTCATGGATAACTGGTGATTTTTTTATTATCTCTTACTAAATAAATTCATTGAATGAATGATAGAATGGATTATTTAAACTTTTTGTCTGGAGCCATTCTGCTTTGTGCTACATTTTTCGGACATCGATTAGTAATATTTGTGAATGCAGCTGCAACAGTCTGATTGGATGGTTGGAATTCGAAGTGGGATTTCGGTTACAAATAGATACTTTTGGAGTCACTTACACGGGCTAAAATAGCATTTGCGGTGTTTAAATTTTCTCCGTGGACTGTAAACGATTGATTGAAATTCAAGTCAGCCACCTTAATAATATATTAGACCACTTTGAAGATGCTTTGTTCACGGGTTGAAATGGCAGGAAAGCGTGTTTGCAGCTGTCAAATATTCCAAAATTGTCATGAGGGGGAGGGGGGGGGCGCGTCTGTAAACCCAAAATTTTTTCGGGCAATTCGGGTTCTGCCCCCCTAACAGTCATCGAGCCCGTACGCCTATGCTAATAATAACTCAAGTTATATTGCGCAATAATCAATCCAACTTAGCGATGCTCTAAGGCTCATGAAATTGTTCACATGGGTTAATTTATAGTGCCTTAACAGCCAGATTTTCACCCTTTGTTTGAAGATTGACAATGTTTCACATTTTCGAATGGAAGATGATATAGCAAAGTTCTTTCTTCATCTAGTAAACCGGTATTAAGAATTTATTCTGGGATCTCCAAGCATATCAAACCACAGCAGGAGAAACCAATTTTTTTATTTCCTGATACAATTAGATAACAGAATGACCGAAGAGCACTATCATTAGATGAATTTGAGAATTCTCTTGAGTGTCAAAAACAAAAACCTTTTATTCTCCGTGATGAAAATAATGCAAATTATAATATACATACAGTACACCTATTTGACAGTTCTGTTGACGCACATCACAGAATATAAAGAGAATCTTCTTTTTTTACAGGTGGACAGGCGGGCCAAGTCCGTCACTGAATGACCTGTAGTGTGTCAAGAGATTCTGAAGAGTCGGTTAAAATTTTAAAGTTAATTATCTTTCGCACTTTGAGCCATCGAAGAATACATGTAGGTTCTATAGATATACTAGAAAATGACTCACAGCAACTGCCTAAAAATGTTCGTGCGGGTGGGTGGGGGGAGAACCACCCCGCGTTTCCCTAGAAACCCACTTAAAATGTTACAATGAAACATGAGCAGATTTGGATCGGACTTATCTTTGGTTCACAAAAACTATTATTGTTACTGTATGGTTTTTAATAATGCGACTCTTAAAAGTCATTAGTAATTATTGTTTGGTTTCATGTAGATTAGCTAATTGTCTTTCAAATCGAATCAGCTAATTGATTGACTGTTTAGGTGCTAATTAGTAGGCTACTAATCGGGCCTGTATCTACAGGGGGGCGCGGGGGGGGGGGGGGTCGCGTGAAATGCTCGCCCCCCCGCTCAGAAATTGCTAACAATCATTAAAGTATACACAGTTCCTTATATTAACCTAAAAAAGATAATTTTTTTGGTTTGAATACTTATTTTAAAATGCTTATCAGACGCCTAGGTAGCCTATAGCTAAACTACATAGCATGATGATTACAACAGTCTGTTAGAATGACCTTTCCGAAAATTTCCTCAAAATGTTCGCCCCCCTACCGAAAGGTAATGCCCCCCTGCTTAATGGTGTCTAGATACGGGTCTGGTACTAATCTTTGAGAAAGCTTCCCGTATCTAAAATAAAAATATTAGGATTCTAAAAATAATCAAATGAAGAGTTCCAATTTTTTTTTTATTATTCCTATGTATTTGATTTGTATCAAATAGGTTATTTAATTTAGTTCTTTGATGTTGTAAATACTAACCAATTGTAGCCTATGCTACAAGTTAAACGCTATATTCACTCCATTTTTACATCAACCATTTGAGTTTGCACTATGAAAACAGCAATTTTATTTCTGTCCGCATCTCCTTGTTAATAGTGCAGGGCGGGGACAGCGTCTAGCCATTCGGATGGGACGAAAAACGATCTGCTCCCACGTTGGCTTTTGGCAGGCAAGTAAAATAGACCATGACCGTTGGAATTGAATTGCTGTGCAAATGTGCATGTCAAGTAGGCTAATGATTATTTATAGTCGATAAAACGGGTATAATTTCCCTCGATCCCTCCAGTTTCATCCACTGCGAATTGTTGGTCCCGAATTGACCTAGTTAATGTTGAGTGGACGTTATAACCCCCCCCCCTACCCCCGCTCTCTCTCTCTCTCTCTAACTTTTCTTTTCAAAATACGAAGTGAACCGAATGAACCACTCTGTTGTGACTACGTTATCCAGTCTTAAATACAAACAGTAAATAAGTACTTATTCATGAAACTGGCAAACCGAGGGAGAAGGTGTTTTCCCGCCATTATATCGATCAACTGCGCACGACGAGGTCATTAATTTACAAGGTCTAGCGAAAGACGTAATGGCAGACGGTGAAATGAATGCTGTTCACGTCAATGGGCAAAATGGTGACAGTGGGGTCAAGAAAATGAAATTATCAGAGCCGAATAAAGTGACTGTTGTGCTAGGTACACAGTGGGGTGATGAAGGAAAAGGAAAAGTTGTTGATATGTTAGCGACGAATGCTGATGTTGTGTGTCGATGTCAGGTTGGTAACGGTTAAAAACTACATAACATAACATTCTACTTCTCTGGTCTCTTGTTGAGTGAATGAATTGACTGGCTTCTCATGTATGAACTGGCCCACTTATTTTAATGTTGTAAAGTGTATAAATGTAATAGTATGCTAGATTATTTATTGTTAATGTTTTTTAGACTAACTTAGCCAATTTAGATCTATAGTATATAAATCCTCCAGTCTCTATCTATGTAACATGTTAAATGAGTAGAACTATGAAATGATAATAAATAAATTGATAATCTAGGTTAACTAGCCCAGTACTTTAATATTTATCTGGAATAAAATCATCAGTGACAGAATGAGATGACGAAATACTATTCCTTGATACATACATCTCTAGTTTTGTTTGTCACCAAACTACAGGCTCAAGTAGGCTAGTTCTTGCAAATATTGAATTATTATAAATTGTGGTGAGAAATGATTCCTTTTGGCAAAAATAAAGAAAAATAGAAGAAGGTAAGGTTTGCTAAATAGCCTTAAAACAGAGGTGTCGAAGAGCAGTATTTTCATGATAATTGAGTCTGCAGAATAGGACAGTTTGAGTTAGGATAAGGAATGGTCAGCGGACAGCATCCTGTCTCATACTCATAGTCTCATAATATCAGAGATGGTTCCTAGAACTAGATCTAAGCCCACTGATCTGAGAGTGGATCTTGTGATTTTAACAAGAGTGAAAGGCCAAATACCCAAAATGTGTTTTGGTCCTATTTTATCATATAATTTTTTTACTGTATGTTACACATCAGTTGATAACTTGAATTTATAATTTACTCATGAATAAAACCACCAGGGCATGTCTAATACTATTTTGCAGGGGCATCATAGGTAAGATTAAAGATTGGATAAAGAACCCTCATTTCTTGCTATAAAAATATATAATGAAGCTGAAAATTTCATTCAAATTGTTTCACTCTGAACTAAGATATTAGCCATTCAATTTTAGGCTATCCCTCCTTAGTCCTTGCATTGGCTGAGAAAGAAGTTGATCCAGATTTTACGGTGTGGTTCCTCCTTGATGCAGGACGGAGGGCCTGGCAAGGACAGCTGTCTAGTCAGATGGGACAAAAAAAAAAAGAGATCCCATGTACAACTACAAGATCCCTTGATGTTGGTATTCAGTATAAGTGTAGGCCATAGTGCTGCTGTCCAGGCAAAATTTCTCTCATAGCACACTGTATGGCATATGCCCGTCTTCATTATCCTAGTTTGGAGTAGGACGTTAATCCCTATTTCATTTAGGCTATCATCGATCGTTATTACAGGGTTCCCGCGGTCCTTGTAAATCCTTGAATATCCTTAAATTTAAAATTTCATTTTCAAGGTCTTGAATATCCTTGAATTTTGCGGAAATAGGAAAATATCCTTGAATTTCAGTTGAGATCCTTAATTTTGTTGGTAATACTGGTAAGTTAATCTAAAAAAAACGTTTAGATTATAAGTAATGCTGGTTATACTAAACAATAACTCTGACGTATACCTGTCAATCAACTGATCTAAATAAACAGCTGTGTTTTGTCACGTAATAACAAGACAAGCCAATGACATTTACCGTTAGGCAACCAAATACTCTCACGCGACTCCTTTGTCCAATTCTAGAAACCACTACACTGACTAATCAAAATCGGTATTAGTAATTACATTACAATGCATAATAAGGAAAAGGGAAATAACTCTGTTTTAAAAATGGCGGGAGTTTTCCCCGGTGTGCCGAAAGTCGATCTGTAATAATAAAAAACAGTTTATATCTTCAATTATAACGATAGTTGGTTATGTTTTGGTTTTTTTTTTAAGATGAAAAATTGTAACTTTAGGCTAAAAATGTCCTTGAAAATTCTGGAATTTGACGTATAATTATCCTTGAATATCCTTGAAAAAATGTTTGACGGAGCCGCGGGAACCCTGTATTATTGATTTGGTACGATAATATATAAAGTCACAATTATCCGTCTTTACATTAGATCATCCGTCATAAGATGTATTCAAATCGACCAAATATCGCAGGCTAACATGATTGCATTGAGAGTTGTTACCCACAGTTCCGTGCACCTCACGTCAAGAACTTGTCGAAACAGACTGTTTCATTAGCTAGTCCCACACATCATCCAGAACGCAGGTTATATAACAACTCCCAATCCTTGTGTACTAAAGACAAGTAAAACGAAATTTTGAACTTTAACGAACAAAACTAAATACGATCTATGTTTTAATTAGATTAGATTTAGAATGGAATTGAACCATTTTAATTAACTACATGTATTATTACAATGTTGTAGTTTGCATGGGATTCCTATGTCTCCAATGACACCCAGGGATTTAAGTCATTATTACGATACTATATATATACTGATTGTTCAGGTTTAGTCACCTGATTTTATGTCCTGAAGGTTATCTCATGTCTGATAGTGATAAGGAAACCCACCAACCAGTCAGTTAAATAAATCTAGATCAACTTTAAAAAAAACCCACAACAGATGACAGATAAGCTAATATATTATCAGACATGGCCTGTGGGCCTCCGAGTGATAATCTTTCTAGGATAGAAGGACTGTGGGGAGGAAGGCACAAGCTTTTGGCTGTGTGTGTAGGGGTTATTGGTAAATCTGCCTATCAATTTTGTCCCCCATCCCTTGTGTAATGATAAAATATCCTTCAGGGAGTTACATCAATATGGTAAATAATTTTGTTTAGAGAATCAGGGGATTGGATGGCCGAATGGTTAGCGTGTGCATGCTGTATCATAAAGACTGTCACTGAGTAAACTGGCATGATTTCGATTCCCTGGAATAGGGTTGCCTGTCCAACCTTGGGGTTTTTCTGTTGGCTGAGAAAATTCCCTGGAGTATTCTGCTAGTGTGGTTTACCCATGTCAGTGATGCAGAACTAAGGGCCTGTCGAGGCACATTGCCTGGTCATTTGGAAGACACTAAAAAAAATGTCCATTTGTACGTACACAGTGACATGCATTTCTTTGAAGGAACCTTAATGTCCAGGCAAAATTTCCCTCATAGTCATAGCACAAAGCATGGCCCATGCTCCTTCATTGGTTCGATCAGTGCAGAAAAGTAGGAGGTTAAACCCAATTTGATTCATTCAACATAGATTGTAAACTGAGAACCCAAGATAAGCTTTACTGATTGTTGAATATATTGCCTAAATTTTAACTAAAATTTTTATATATTAAATGCTTATCTGATAATGTTTTACAGGGTGGAAACAATGCAGGTCATAGTGTTCATGTTGGAGATAAGGAATATGCCTTTCATTTATTACCAAGTGGCATAGTTAATGAAGAGTGTACAGCAATTATAGGTAAATTTCTGATTAAATAATTGCTTTATCCAGTTACTTAATGCTTGCTTAAGGGACATTGAGAATTTATCGACTGAAGTTAATTACTTTTTTGTAGACAACTTTTCTATTTTTTTCAGGTAATGGTGTGGTCGTACATTTACCTAATCTTTATGAAGAAATTAAGAAGAATGAAAAGCATGGTTTACCGGGTTGGAAGAAACGACTTCTGATTTCTGACAGAGCTCATTTAGGTATTTCGAAAACCAGTTCAGAAAAAATGTGTAAACTTTTAATTTCATCAAGAAAATAATGTTATTAATAATTTTTCATTCAATATAGCATTAACAAAATTCTAAATCTAAAAAGAAATATAATCAATGAATTTTGGAATGTAAATGTTAACCTTTTGTGTATTACAGAGTGAAATGAATTCTAATCTTGATTTTTTTTCCTACAATTCAGTATTTGACATGCATCAACAGGTTGATGGATTACAAGAATCGAGTAGAGGTAAAAATTCGTAAGTAGGCAATTTCTTAATTACAAATGGTTTCTATCCATGATATTAGATAAATGATTGGGATTACTTCAAACTAGTCACAATCAGATATAACTTGGCATTTAGGTCTTATTTCACATTAGGTCACTGGACTAGATAATATACTGACTTGAAAGTTCAGGTGAAAATGAATTCACTTATCTCTTTGTGAAAGTGGGCCTAGTTGTTTTGTCATCAAATCTAATGGTAAAAAACCCCATAAAATTACAATAAAAAATTCATAACTTGTGATAAAATCTACTGATCTACTAGATGTGCCACACAACTAAAAGCTAAAAACAAAATAAGGCCTATGATCGTACATCCATATAATAAATGTAATTGTAAACCTATTACCTACATGGTAATTGGGACTCCGCCAACTGATTATGTTATATGTCGATCTGAGTGCCAAGCAATTAACTGCACTGTAAATTGTTATGTTATATAGACTAGTTATTGTTGTTCAACATGTGCCGACCAGCTGTCATTATTCAACCAGTCATCAATACAATGAATATTTATAATAAAAAAATTCAATTGTTTTTAAAGGGAAAAAATATTGTAAGTTAAGCAATGTTCAGTCTATGAGGTTATATATTTTGTTTGAGGGTTGGTAAATAATTGATGTCTAACTGGTCACTTGTTAATTAACTTCTGTACTGATATTATTATCGTAATCATCAGGATTTAATAATTAATTGTTTTCAGTATTGGTACAACAAAAAAGGGAATTGGACCAACATATTCATCCAAGGTGATTAAATATACTACTGTATTTACATGTACTGGTATAAACATATGCACCATGATTACATTTAAAAACTGTCATTTTAACGGGTATGGAGGTGGTGGTTGCTGATTGGCCTAACACATGCTATTTAGATGATAAGGTCTGTCATTGAGTCAAGTGGCGTTGTTTCATTCCCACAGTAGACATAACAAGGAGTAAGGTCGTCTGCCTGATCTTGGAGACTTTCTCTTGGTGCTTAAGTTTCCTCCCACCTCCTAACCTGGAAGCAAATTATTGAAATCAAATTGTAGCATAATTTGTCCGGAAATTACATAGTTTGTGTTGAGTGGATGTTAAACATCATTTTCTTTCTCTCTTGTTTATCACAATGAGCCTATTTCATTCTTTGAATTGAAGAATATAGCAGAAAAAGGAAAATACTGTTATAGGTGGATTCATTCACTGTTAGTTACAAATTTGGCAAAGTAGAAGGATTATTGTACTGATGGTGATATTCAAGTTACTTTACCATTGGAAATTTATATTTTTATCTTTCAATTTTTCAGGTGACAAGGAATGGTTTACGTATGTGTGATCTTGTTGGAGATTTCACCATCTTTTCTGATAAGTAAGTCACTAACTTTATACTATATATATACTGGAAGATAGTGTACCTGCAGAGGTTTTAAAATGATTGCTACCCTGTAATGGGCTGTCAACATCTTTTTCTACTATATGTTATTACAGATTCAGAAATCTGGTTGACTACCACAAGAAAATCTATCCAGATCTGAACGTTGATGTTGAGTCGGAACTACAAAGATATGAAGTAAGTCTGAAGACACGGCTTTCTCGAAAGCAAAACACTTCTGTTAGACACCTACACCGCATGGAAGTAACTTAGAAAAACACTGTTTGACATGAAGTATATAAGACAAATAAAAAGATAAAACCAGACATACTATGAATTATAAGAAATAATCTTGGTAATCTGTGTTCTGTACCAGTAATTTGACTCAAGATTTATGTGTAATATGCAATGTTTCCTTGTTGAGCTTACAAATCTGGTAGTTCATTGTGTACTAGATAAAAACTTATATTAGACTCTACATAAAACAAGAGTATGTTTTTCATAGAATGACATTAATTATATCTCTACACATTAAATTTCAGTAAATAATTTGTTCACTTAACTGGTAAACAGAACTTGCTGTTCAATTCAAGTTTAAAAACTCTTGACAAAACATTAAATAATGACACACTGTTATGAGCTCATATGTCCTAGTTATGATAGTTATATATCAGTTTTTATTTCTTACTTGTTTCAGAAATTACAAGAAGAAATCCAACCCCTAGTTACAGACACTATTGGTCATATGTATACTGCCATCAAAAATGGTAAAAATATTCTTATTGAAGGTGCTCAGTCTGCAATATTAGATATAGATTTTGGTAAGTTTTAAGGTGCGGTATAGTGTTTTCTAGCCTTGTATGTTTGGAGTTGATGAGAGTGATTTTACATCCAACATAAACGCCTTTTACCAACTTACCCACTCTGATCCCCCAAACTCCTAGATAAAAACAGAATTTGAAACAAATATTTAACATAAACAAAAGCTTTTAAGGGGTAATGGTGGCTAAGTAGATAAGGCCCTGGTTTGTTAGCCCGGAGGTACAGTGTTCGATCCTAGCATTTGCCGAGAAAGTTCGTCCAGATTTTCCCGCATGGTTCCCCCTTGTCAGGGATGTAGAACGGAGGCTCTGACAAGGACATCTGTTTAGTTATTTGGATGGTACGAAAAAGCGAGGTCCCATGTAGACGTTAGCGTGCACATAAAAAGTTGGTTGACAGTTGGTATTCGATATGTCTGGGCAATATTTCCCTCATACATAGCACAATGTATGGCATATTCCAGTTTCCATTAAACTGGTTCGGAGCAGAACAGTAGAACATTAAACTCCATTTTATTTCACTTCATTTTATCCAAGATTTTGTATATTTCTGAGACCAATTTATAAATATAACAATATTCACTGAAATATGATGTAATTTATATGTTATTTATATAGGTTTGTATCCGTATGTGACATCATCAAATTGTACGATAGGTGGGGTTTGTACAGGATTAGGTATACCACCTAGAAGTATAGGTAATGTGTATGGTGTAGTTAAAGCTTATTTAACACGGGTTGGCGCTGGTGGTTTCCCTACAGAACAAAGTAATGTAAGTAATTTACTAAAACACACATTATATTTTAATAAACACACATGGCGAAAACTAAACTTAAAAAAAAGTAAATAATTAACAAGGATTGTGGGAGTATTGTTTTCCATATTCTCTAACCCATTTATTTCTTGTTTAGTCATCAAATTGATGAGATATTGGTTTTATTTTAAGGAAGTTGGTGAAGTTTTATTAAAAAGAGGTGCCGAGTATGGTGTTACTACTGGTCGTCCAAGAAGATGTGGTTGGTTAGATATGGTCATGTTACAATATGCCAATATGATTAATGGCCTTACTGCGTAAGTTTGGTACTGTAATATCAAATTATATGTATGTATGTATTGCTCTTATAAAGGTCAATATCTTTTGCTATTAAATTTGGTCAGCAGAATACAGCTATTTGTAAGTGAAAGCATAAAATTAACTTGGGTAATATGATAACCGGGGAGCTCTTTGATTTATAAACTTGGAAAGCATAAGTTTAAAATATAGAATTGTGAATTTTTTGACTTTAGACATTTTGTAATTAGTTATGGCTTAGTAACTACATATTCTATAGTTAATAACACATATTTTTATACGCCCACATTGGAAATGTGATTGTATATTGCTGTCACCACGTCAGCCGTCCGTCCATCGTCCACAATTTCTTGTGAACGCTCTAGAGGCTAAAGTTACTATCCGATTGACATTAAATTTATACACAGTGTTTAAGTAGCCTATTGATTTTCAGCGATATCCGATAATTATTGCCAGAGTTATGACCCTTGATTACTTTAAAAAATCGTGTAAACACTCTAGCAGTTAAAGTTAATATGAGATTGACTTCAAATTTATACACAGTGTTTAAGGTCATGAGACGAAGAATCCTGTTGATTTTCAGCAATATCCAATAATTACTGCCAGAATTATAGCCCTTGATCACCTTGAAAAATCTTGATGACTCTCTGGAGGCTAAAATTAATATCTGATTGACTTTAAATTTATACACAGTGTTTAAGGTCATGCGATGAAGAAGCCTATTGGTTTTCAGCGATATTAATCACTTTGAAAAATCTTGTGAACACTCTAGAGGCTAAAGTTAATATCTGTTTGACATTAAATTTATACACAGTGTTTAAGGTCATGAGACGAAGAAACCTATGTATTTTCAGCGATATCCGATAATTACTGCCAGAGTTATGACACTTGATCACTTTGAAAAATCTTGTGAAAGATCTAGAGGCTTAAGTTAATACCTGATTGACTTCAGATTTATACACAGTGTTTATGGTCATGAGATGAAGAATCCTATTGATTTTCAGCAATATCCAATAATTACTGCCAAAGTTATGAGCCTTGATCACTTTGTAATATCTTGTTGACAATCGAAACAATTCTAACCATTTCTGATAATAACTTAATGGGCTATTATTGTAATAACATGTTTAAGTGTTGTAAACGTTCTCCTTACTGACAAAAGAAAAAGTATGCGACAACCCTTGTTGACTGCCCGGACGACTTATCTGTTGTGAGCGTATGTTTCGTTGCCTGACAACCTATCTAAATTCTGAAAAGTAGCTCAATGACTTGATAATAATTTCAGTATATGCTATTGCTAAATTAAAAGAATGTTGGGGATAATTTATTCCTTGAAACTATATTGCTATTGGTTATTTCTGGAAGCTAATAAATTTAGCATTATGTGAATATCATATTTTCAGATTGGCTATTACTAAGCTAGACATTCTGGACACCTTTAAAGAAATAAAAATTGGTGTTGCATATCATGTGAATGGTGAAAAAATTAATACCTTCCCCGGTAAGTAGTAAATTTTGATCAATTTATACATCCTGTTCAAGAAAAATCAGATAGCATGTACGGTTTGAGTCAGATTGTAGTGGCTCATGAATTTGTGTGTCGGGTATTTTAAGATGGCAGGATCAAACTATCAACATGGTTGACATACATGCAAGACCAATATAAGCATTTAGAATGATTTTGTGGCCTTAAAAAGTATTCAAATTATGGGAAAATCTGTCTTTGCAAATCTATTGTGTCCTTGAAAATCCATGAATTAATTATGGGCCATAAACTTTCTGAATTATGGCCCCTGATTGTATGAAAAATATTTTTTTTAGCTTGTTCTCTAGCCATCTATTGTAAAATGTGGGCATATCTTGCCTGGCAACCGTTGGTTGGTATATTTTCTAATATCCTGAAACTATTTTTCATATCAATATATTTTTGTCCCCCCGCCTTTCGAAGAAAGCAGGGGACTATTAAAATGGGTTCGTCCGTCTGTCTGTCCGTCTGTCTGTCCGTCACACTTTTTGGGACACAATAACTCTCTTCCTAATTGAGCTAGAATGCTCAAACTTGGTGTATGTGTTTATTAGGTCAATGCCTTGATGGAGTTCGAAGATGAACATTTTCCGCTTAGGGTAAGCAGAGATAAGCAATTTGATTGGTTGATGCTTTGGGACACGATAACTCTCTTCCTAATTGGGCTAGAATGTTCAAACTTGGTGTATGTGTTTATTAGGTCAATGCCTTGATGGAGTTCGAAGATGTGCATTTTCCGCTTAGGGTAAGCAGAGATAAGCAATTTGATTGGTTGATGCTTTGGGACACGATAACTTTTAATTGAGCTAGAATGTTCAAACTTGGTGTATGTGTTTATTAGGTCAATGCCTTGATGGAGTTCGAAGATGAGCATTTTCCGCTTAGGGTAAGCAGAGATAAGCAATTTGATTGGTTGATACTTTGGGACACGATAACTCTCTTCCTAATTGAGCTAGAATGTTCAAACTTGGAGTACGTGTTGATTAGGTCAATGCCTTGATGGAGTTCGAAGATGAGCATTTTCCGCTTAGGGTAAGCAGAGATAAGCAATTTGATTGGTTGATGCTTTGGGACACGATAACTTTAGTTCTAATTAAGTGATAGTGATGAAACTTGGTGTATAGTTTCATTACAGTAATACCTTGACTAAGTTCGATAATGAGCATTTTCTGCTCAGGGTAAGCAGAGTGATACGCAATTTGATTGGTCGAGACCTTGGAACACAATAACTCTCCTTCTAATTGAGTTAAAATGTTCAAACTTGGTGTATATGCTTATTATGTCAATGCCTTGATGGAGTTCGAAGATGAGCATTTTCCGCTTAGGGTAAGCAGAGATAAGCAATTTGATTGGTTGATGCTTTGACACACGATAACTTTAGTTCTAATTAAGTGAGAGTGATGAAACTTGGTGTATAGTTTCATTACAGTAATACATTGACTAAGATCGATAATGAGCATTTTCTGCTCAGGGTAAGCAGAGCGATAAGCAATTTGATTTGCCGAGACTTTGGAACACAATAACTCTCCTTCGAATTGCATTAAAATGTTCAAAATTGGCGTGTATGCTTATTAGGTCAATGCCTTGATGGAGTTCGAAGATGAGCATTTTCTTCTTAGGGTAGGCAGAGATAAGCAATTTGATTGGTTGATACTTTGGGACAAGATAACTTCGGTTCATCTTGATTGATGATTTTTATGCCAATACAATGACTGCATTCTCATTCAGTAATGGATTCGACAGTAACAGTGGAAAGAAACAATTGACTCAGACACGAGGGCCCTTTCCCTTGGCCAGAGGGGCCCTTTTGTCAAGCGTGGGGGCCCTTTTGTCTGCCTTTAGGGTCCCCCTAACTAGGGTACATTTTCATTTTTCTCGTCGGTTTTAGCATTTTTCTTTATAAAACACTTTTGGATGGCACTTCGTGTACAGTTTGATTGCTCGATACTTTTGAAAAAAATAAATGTGCGATTAATTAATATGTGTCATCTATTTATTTTGGGATTTCGGCGGGGGACATCAGCCTCACTGTTGGCTTGTCCATCTATGTTTTGGGAGGTTGGGTGCAGGCAGGCCTTTTAATATTTCAATGAAGACAAATACATACAAATTTCTCTTAAAAATATCTCCCCATGGACAAACTTTTACTTAGTAATTGAATGATATAGTTGGAATAAAAACATATTCAAACTAATTAATCCATCAAAACTTTGCTTCAAATCCCTTGTGAAACATAGTCATTGTAATCACGAAGAAATACCCTGAGATATAAAAAATCTTTTTCTAGAAGCCATTTGTGTCACTTGACTGAATTGATGGAGGGCCCATTTATAGAATGTATTTGTCGTTATTTATGTCCATTTACCTAAGTAAATTCTTGGATTATCTTCTGCCAACTTCTTTTTCAACTGTTCAATTGCAGAGTCTGTTGAAGGTTTAAACCACTCATTGTTCCCAAAACAGCCTAACTAACCGATCAGAAAATAACAACTGCTCACTAAGACAAGTTAATGTTAATGATACCCAGACATTTTTTCTGAGTGCTTGACCTAGGGGTGTATTTTATTAGAAATATCTACCCTATGTATTTGAGGGAATGTATCTTTGTATGATTAAACATGCATTATGTGAGAGCTAAATCTGCCTATTGTATTTGTAGGTCTCTCTATAGGCCTTAAATGCTATAAAAAAAACTATTAATTACACATTAATTAACTTATCCAGACCATAATCAACTCTCGATGTCAAAATCTTTGTTCCTTTCGATATTTGTGCATATCGAATTTTAACTTCATGAATTATGACCTGTGATTGTAGGAAAAATCACTTTATTTTAGTTTGTTCTCTATCCATCTCTAAAATATGTGTGCATATCCTGCCTGGCAGCCGCTGGTTAACTATTATAGTGAGAACTGCCAACTCGTTATCTAATCTCCCTCAAAAACAATCACTTCCTGTTACTTATAATGGTATGTTTTTTATTGTTTAGCCTCTGATGAAGTATTACAGAAAGTAAAAGTTGAATATTTAACACTGCCTGGTTGGGAAACAAGTACCGAAAATATTCGAAAATTTTCCGATTTACCTCCTAATGCCCAAAGATATATTAAAACCATTGAAAGTTTAATAGGAGTACCTGGTAAGTCTTATCTTATAGTTCTTAGTTACTGACAGATTGACCACATGTTTTCGTGCAATTTCTCCAAAGTTAAAGCAATAATTGACGGACACTGGATAATTTACACACAGAAACTGATAAAATGATTCTATTATATCTTTGTTGTAGTTTGTACACTACTTCATCAATTTATGTGCTTCAATTCAATTAGAAATATCCAAGGTTCTATATTGCTTGGGGTCCAGTAAGCAATTGCTTGTTTACGATTTTAAGGCTAAAGCTGTTATCCTGTCATTTAATTCACACACAGAATCTTATAGATTTTCAAATTGAATAGCTAAGTTAGAATCAGTTAGTTCTTGGAAGAAGCCATCAAATTTAAATTAGTACTGATATAATTACTTTGGATTGAAGAATGATAATTAAAATATTTTTATTTCAGTTCGATGGGTTGGAGTTGGAAAAGACAGGTTTTCAATTATAGAGATATGAACTTTAGAAATTCATCCAATAACTGCTGAAAATGTAAATAGTATGGTTGCTGTTGGGCATTAAACTCCATCCCATATAATTGAAATAACCACTGATCACCATTAGTGTGAAATGCCTTTTGCTTTCCTAAGACCTGATGATCATGACCTAGCCACACACTGACACTAATAACTACCCAAAACTAAACTCTATCCCAAGGTCTGGGTCATGATGATCAAGACAAATAAAATAGCAAGAGGACATTTTACATGAACAACACTACTAATCATGCTAAATCAATAACAGGGTAAATCAACAGTATAGTTAAAACAGAATTAAATAAGTTCTTCAAAATCTTTGCATAACCTTTAAGGCACTTGTCCACTGGACAAATTATTTTATGCCACACAAATTATTTTATGCCACCAATAAATTGCTTGGTTGTTAATCCTACTACAGATAATTTCATGTTTAAAAACTGTGAAGTATTCAACAAAGAATCTTGTAGAAGTGGGTACTCAAAATCTGATTTGGGTTGATTTTATTTCTGTTTATTTAAAGTCGCTGATCATCATTTGTATTTTTGGATATGTCTAATATTTCACTGTCTATTCCATATTAAAATGTACTCTCATGGTTTATTTAAGATGCAGGTTAAAAAAAAATATCAACAGGTAATCTGTTACAAATTTTCAATTCATATCTTTGTAAATACTAAACTGAATTGAACCATTTTGGGGCTTATACCCCTCTTAAAGATTTGATTTTCACAATGGTAGTTTTCGAAGGAATTAGATATCCCTCAAATGAGATCAAAGACTTTAAGTATGTAAATTGTTATACATGTACTTTGAATTTGTGGGCAGCTTTAAGTAAATGAAATCTCAAATAGCTTATTGCATTTATGGGTTATTTATATTAGGGAGTGGTTATGGGTTATACACAGAAATATATCCTATTTTTAATTTTTGACAACTATTTTTTTGAGATGTGTGTGTAAGTATATATATGTAATCTTTTTAATAAATTGAATTGTAAGACAAACAATAATGCACAAATAAACTGAGATTTGTATATTAAATTACTCAATTTTATTTGTGTACTACACTCAGTTTTAATTGATCAATCAACAAATAGTTAATTTTCTTTTTACTTATTGAAAATGCAAAAGCCTTTTACATATATATCTTTTATGAAAACAGTTTTTTTTGTTTATTTTTTGTAATATCTTGCCATAGTTGTGTCATCCTCGGTTACCCAGTGTACTCATTCCGTTCTACTCCACTCTACCCTGGGTTAATCCACAGGGTTTCCATGATTTCAAATTATCTGCCGTGGCGGATTGTGATATTTTTATCGTCCAATCCCATAAAGCGTTACTTGGAAAGGTAATAGGCGAAGGGAAGTAACTCTCAACAAAGAATTCCCCACACATGGTGACCTCAGTCCGTTCTTGCACACTTTGCAAATATGTCATTGAGAAAAATACCTACCGCGTAGTAGAAAAATCAGTGTCATTTAAGAATTTCATAACAGAATTTCTGTGACAACTTTTTTATTAAATCTTTTACAAACTTTCTCATAATCGATCAAACAAGCCACCATATTGTTTGTAAACAATGTAGTTCTATGACGTAAAAAATGACACTAAAGAGTCTACGTAGGACTGGTTTGTAAACTGTTTTTTGATTGGTTTGTACACTCTAACTACAATCAGATAGTTTGAAATCGTGGAAACCCTATGGATTAACCCAGGGTATAGTGGAGTAGAACGGAATGAGTACACTGGGTAATCGAGGATGTAGTTGTGTCAACTTTTCAAATTCTTCAAGTCAAAGCACTGACTTGCCAACTCTCATGACAACAGTTTAGAAAAAATATTTGTATAATAGGTACTGTTAATATTTTATTTGCATATTAATATTTACTCTATATTCCTTTAACTCAGTTTTAATTGCCAAGAAAATGTTAAGACGCACTTCATTTTAAACAAAACCATCTTGGTAATAATTTAATATTTTGTAGAGTAATGATATTCTTGATATGATAAATGTCGTGTTAACTATTTCAAGAAAGTGATATTTTAGTATTAAAGATTCCTACATGTCCTGTTAAATTTATAATATGGAATAAACTGTTTTAATGTGCATTGTTTAAGATTATTATTTTTATACACCTACATTTTAATGTGGACACGTTATTCTGTCGCCTCCTGTACCTTCCCACTTGTTTGTGGACTTTTTCTCATTTTGACAGAACTAGGTTGATATCCAAAAGATCTCCAATAGCTATTCCCACACCACACCTGTTTTACTCTCTCTCTCTCTCTCTGTCTTTCTTCATACTCCGAGACACATTTTTGTCACTTCGCATATTTATTCATGAGTTTCATACGTTTGCATTTCTTTGCAGTGTAAGGGGTGTAATGTTCCACTTTTAAAATCTGTCCCTCTTCATCTTCCACGGCCATACTTTAGCAGGAGCCACACATGAAATATTCAAGGAAACAGCTTACCGGTATTCAAGTAAGACGTGCATTCAGATATTCACTTCAGTTTTGCGAACGTTTTTTGGCGCATCTGTGCTTATGGGTGTTTTCTGGTTACCAAGGGAGAAATGTATTTTTTTCATGACCAAAACATAATGTTATATACACTGCAACTGCATGTATCATTGAGTTGGGTATTAAAAGGATTTGTGACCATTAAAGTGAATTAATCTAAATTTAATGAACCGCCCGTGTTCTAATGATATATCTAAAATTCTAAAGCCTGTAACTTTTTGAAGTGGATATATGACAGGAGAAATCCCCCAACTTCTTTAATATTCAGTAAAAAAATTACAATGTGTTCCAATGGTGGTGTAGTCTTTGAAGTCAGTTTTATAAAGGCGAGATTTTTGTGTCTTAAAAGACTAGGGGGGTTGGGATGGCCTAGTGGTCTAGAGTGCCGCACTTCGACCTCTAGCTGGCCGGTCACCTCTGGCTTGCGGCTGTGGTTTCGAGCCCTGGTGTGAGCGTATGTGGCATGGAGATAGAGGCGCCTTCTCAACCTCGTGGGCTTCCTCCGGGCACTCCGGTTTCCTCCCACTGCTAAAGACCCCTTTCGCGCAAGCGAATTATTGAAATAAAAATTAAAAACCATATGTTAATCCCGAAATGACCTAGTTGTGTTGAGTGGACGTTAAACCCCATTTCTCTCTCTCTCTCTCTTAAAAGACTAAGATCACTTGTGCTTCAGACTCTCCAATTATTATCCGATTTTGATAAAACTTGAAATATCTTTGGTGGTCTGTTAATCTTTAGTAGTTTGTGTATTGGTATAGTTCCTTCTAGTCCAAGTCTTATTTTAGTTGACTTTTGACCTGGAATCGAAGAAGATGGTTTGGGTTGACATTTGTTTAGATGTAGAAGAATAAGTCAAGACATAAATCACGGCAATATGAATGGTTGATAGTTAATGTGCTACGTGTATCTCAACATTTCCGTGGTCGAACTTCCACTTCCAACGAAAAATTGTGGAAAAGTTTGGAAACGTCGAAAGAGACCACAATTAAACCAGAACTTAAAAATATATAATAGGAGATTAGATAAAGAGTTGACAGTTCTCCCTATGAATGTTCAAAACTAGAGAGTTTAAAGGTAATTGATTTATTATGAACCGAGAACTAAGCGGTTGAAATTTCCGCCTAACATCGATCACCATAACTAAAGTCAGTAAGATAAACCGCATTGTCTCGGTTATCCAATTTTAATTATCAATGAGTATGTATCAGCATATAGGATTCTAATCCAGCGAACATCGAAGGCTAGCCTAGACACCGAGATTTTATTATGGTCTGTATAAGTTAATTAATGTTTTAATTAAGATAACATTTCAGGCCTAAAGAAAGACTTGAAATAGATTCATGTGTTTTAAAAAAAAATAATAGTGGTCTTACTCCATTTTGGTTCAATTCTAATGTAGTTGCCTCCCCTGTATACAGGACACCTGTAATAATATTTTGTATCAATCTGTTTCATAGTGGTAAAAGATCAAACTGATCCCGCATGCAGTATAGGTTACATGTGACGCCACAGCAAACGGAGTCGATAACGCGTTCATTATTTACATGGTCGCCCCTTATCCGATTTTGACTAAACTTGTAATATTGGCTAGGTTTATCCCCAAAAGATCTCGATATTGGCATGTATATGGGATGGCCTTTTAGTGTCACACGTTGATTTATACATTTTTTCCTGAAACTCCCAAACGTATAAAATGGATTCGATTTTTGGCCCCCAAGTTTTCATAATTTGTATCCGATTTTGATGAAACTTCAAATGTTTATATTCCAAAATTCTCGGATAAAGGCGACATTGGAAACATAATATTGGACCGTAATTTCTTTGATTATTGCCACTGATTATACGAAGAATCCATAGAGGCTACATTTTTTTTCCGATTGAGATGAAACTTCAGTTTGATTTTGGTGTGCATCGGCTCAACCGTTTTTTTTTCAATTTGCTTTGTCCCCTTTCCCGATAACCCCGTGAACGCGATAAAGTTTATAGTTATGTTTTTTCTACGGGTACTTTTTTTTTCAAATTTTGTTTGAAGTGTTATAGTGTATCTTTGTATATATTTTATTATATGATTTTAGTTAAAGTAGTAATTGACTAATGTCCGAATTGATATCTCACTAATCTTTCAAGTCTATTAACTGTTTGAGTTTATACTTAATGTAACGATATATATATTACGTAATTATAGTTAACGAGCATTCTGGTTATGTCCATATCTTCTTCCGTATTTAAACATCTGTTTCCTATGTACAATTTAACAAATATTATTATATAATTATTTTAATCCTAAGCTTGTATATATGTTCTGTATTCTACTGTAACTTTAGTCTGGTGACCGGCTCGCCCTAGCGATACCTATCTCGTTATTGTGACCGTTAGCCAGTTTTAAACATTCGTTTATTAAAAGTACAATTTTAGCTAGTTATCTGAGTTTTCGTCGTTAGTGTTGGAATAAGCTACAACCCCCAGAAAGCAACACTACGGCAATTGGTGGAGAAAGCGGGCAGAGTATTTAGTTACTCATATTTTCCGGTAAACACTCTCAGCGAGTAAAGTCACAACGACATGGATATGGAACGCTATTTTCCAGCAGCAGCTTTAGCCGTCATCAGGTATATGGACACGTTACCAGTAATTTGGAGCCTGAGACAGGATAACAGTACCATAGAAATATGTTTTAAGTGGAGCAATTCAACTCATCGTAATCCGGAGAAGAAGCATCGTTCTTCAGCAAAGAAAGAGCGTGATGAACGGCGTCGTCAAGAATTTCTTACTAGGAAAAGTGACTCTCAGCAGGTATCGTTAATTTCTTCTAAACGAAGTGATACAAATAGGCCCAGGGTGCCTAAAACTGTTGAAGTAGCCGTTGAGACCGACTCATTGCCTTTGGTTTCGGTGGGAACAATGTGTTCTGTGGAAAGTGAGAATCAAAGTTGCCAAACGGACATCGGAGGACCAGCGAACACAGACAGCGTTTGTCTAAATTTAAATCGATGGACTAAGAGCAAAAATGTGAATGCTGATGTAAACCATCACCGTAGACGGGGCACAACAACCAAATCAACTCAGGAAGTAATCAGAAAACGAATAAAAAGGGACCAACAAGAATATTTTATTCGTTGGAATGGTTTCCCGACAATGATGAATTCGTGGGTTGGATTTGGATGATGTTGGTAAATATTATATTAAGGAACACGCGAAGAAAATACCTGGACATAAGTTAAGTGACCAGTCTAACATTCAACATGACCAGCGTGTTGCATATCTGCAACATCGCAATGCACGAATGTGACATATTGTGTGGCACAATGATCGGACTTATCCCTAATTTGATTGACAATTTGTGTAAATATTATCTTTTATTATTTTTGTTAGTTGTTTTTCTTGTATTTTGTATTGTGTTCATACCAATACTTTACGTTCTTGTTTTGGCGATTTTTCAAATCCATATAAATTAAAACGAAATTGTTAATGGGATATGATTGGTCTCTCCTCTACACAAACATGTGTATAAGTGCTAGAAAGTTCAAATGTTCGCGACACTTGTTCTTCAACCCAGACTTATCACATCACATTATTTATTTTTTCTCATCCACAGAAACATAATTCTGCATTCTTTGCAAAGGGATCATTCCGTTAAGTTTACTCAATTTTATTTAGTCCCCTCATTAGTTCATACAAATTATACTGTACTGATATTAGAATTAACATTATATCCTTCCTATTGAGATCATATAAACTGTTACATTAATATTTCATTTATATGTACCTTTTAAGTTCACCATTTTAAATTTACATGGTTAATTCCTTCGTGTTATGTTTAGTATGTCGTATTTTGTAGGTTTTATTTTATTAATTGAATTAGAAAACCTACTGTGTCTGATTTATTGTTTGCTTTTACGGAGAAAAGCGTTTTTCGTGGTGACGGGGTGTTGTTATAGTGTATCTTTGTATATATTTTATTATATGATTTTAGTTAAAGTAGTAATTGACTAATGTCCGAATTGATATCTCACTAATCTTTCAAGTCTATTAACTGTTTGAGTTTATACTTAATGTAACGATATATATATTACGTAATTATAGTTAACGAGCATTCTGGTTATGTCCATATCTTCTTCCGTATTTAAACATCTGTTTCCTATGTACAATTTAACAAATATTATTATATAATTATTTTAATCCTAAGCTTGTATATATGTTCTGTATTCTACTGTAACTTTAGTCTGGTGACCGGCTCGCCCTAGCGATACCTATCTCGTTATTGTGACCGTTAGCCAGTTTTAAACATTCGTTTATTAAAAGTACAATTTTAGCTAGTTATCTGAGTTTTCGTCGTTAGTGTTGGAATAAGCTACAACCCGCAGAAAGCAACACTACGGCAGAAGCATGCAGGCCTCGGCAGGGCGAACACCGTCGATAATCAGCGTTTTGCGACCCCTCATACCATGGTTATGCCTCTTAATGGAAACTTTGTGAATGCAGATGTCACAGAGTTTAACAGAATTATTCAATTTTGTGTGAAGCATTCGGTTCATGAGAGGACATCTTGTCGATGTTGAGCGTTTCGCAAACTGTTTCCGGGGTTACACCCCCCCCCCCCAAACCCGATCTAAAACCGACACTGTAGGTATTTATTTCAAATTTGGTACGTAGCATTGGGGTCGTGAGAGAACGAACCCTTTCGTTGTTTAGCGATCCCCGTCATTCCGTTCATTTTCGATAACCTTGTGAACACGACAGAGGCTACAATTTTTAACATATTTTTTTCTAACTCCATGTGTAATGAGACAATGAGAGGATAAACCTTATTTATTTCCCAGTTTTCCGCCCATCTATTGCAATCATGTAGTTTTTATGTTAATTTGATGAAAGATATCTAAAATCGTTATGCCTTGCTTCACTCGATAAAATTTTGTTTATATTAATCCAAAGTAACAACGTATTTTCTAAAACGATAATTACGTCTAGAAATGTCCAAAGAATATATGATTTTGATTTCAGATTTTCAAAAACATCTAAAACGTCTATAGCGAAGTAATAACTTTCTCTATTTTGCCCGAAGGCTTCAAAGGAATCTTTCTTGTAAAAGGTTTTAGACTACCTATAAATGATTATCAATCTATTATTATTTGTTTTCGATTTTACAAAATGTAACAAAGATCTTTCTAATTGTCTTTCCCTTAATTTAATGAACCCAATATTGGTTTCAGATCAGGGATTTTACAATGTTTTATTCTAATTTGTAATAAGGGCGCTCCTTGTCTAAAATCAATTCCAATGATTGGAGAAATTTATCATATTATAAATATGTTATTGATCGATGAATTCACTTTAATTAATTACTGACCCCCAACCCAGACGTTCAAAGAGAAAGATTTCATTCATACAAACTTTGGTTCCTAGCAAGAAAAGATTTATGCCGAGGGGCATCCTACCGTGTTCGAAATAACATTGGAACATCATTGACGTGTTTGATGTCAATTTCAGTCAATTTAGCAGGTAGTTTGTTGTGACAAAAAATTATATATATATATATGGAGAGAAATCGATCTATCGATAAGACATGGTTATTTTAAGATTATTAAGATTAGTATCGTTATTTCAATAACATACTCTAGCACTGAGCGAAAATGGGAGGACCGAGAGAAAACTCTTGAAGGATACCACACCACTTATAGCTCAATGACAGACAGACCGCTTGTGTTTGACCCAGCCCCCACCTCCTCCCCAACACGCACAAACACAGACTTTGCCAAGGCGAAAAACTGTTTCCATCAACCGGATAACGGATAAACAATTATGCCAATTGAAACGATTCACAAATAAATCATAAATCTTGCCCATAGTGCTATCAGTATTGCCAAGGCAGCGGCATCCTTTCGTTACAGAATACCAAATTCCTGTTCGATTCATCGAAAAGGTAAAAAATTACACGCTTATGTGTTTGGTTTTTATACGCCCACATTTTCATGTGGACGTATTATGCCGTCGCCCATGTCCGTCCGGATGTCCGTCCGTCCACAATTTGTTTGTGAACTCTCTACAGGTCACAATTCTTATCCGATTTTGACGAAACTTGAAATATAGGTTTATCCCCATACGACCTCGGTTCCTTTCGATTTATAGCCTTGATGGTTTTTATACGCCCACATTTTCATGTGGACGTATTATGTCGTCGCCCCTGTCCGTCCGGACATCCGTCCGTCCACAATTTGTTTGTGGATTCTCTACAGGTCACAATTCTTATCCGATTTTGACGAAACGTGAAATATATGTTTATCCCCATAAGATCTCGGTTCCTTTCGATATTGGCATGTATCGGATCGGAACTTCCTGGATTATGGCCCCTGATTGTACGAAATATCATGTATTTAGCTTGTGGACCCTATAGAGGTCACAATTTTGAACCGATTGTGATGAAACTTGACATGCATGTTTATAACCCCAAAATCTTGGTTCCTTTCGATATTTGCGCCAATCGGATCGTAACTTCCTGAATTATGGCCCCTGATTGTCAGAAAAATCGCCCTTTTTTTAGCTTGGGGTCCCTCTGGAGGTCAAAATTATTATCCGATTTAAAAAACCGTTTTATTATATCACCGTTACATGGTAATGTAGGTTGAGTTTAAATTTCGTTAAAATCTGACCAAAATTGACAAACAAAATGGCCGCCGTTTGCACGCGAATAGTGTGAAAATATGTTATATCAAGGTTGTGGACCCCATAGAGGTCACAATTTTGAACCGATTTTGATGAAACTTGACATGTATGTTTATAACCCAAAGATCGTGGTTCCTTTCAATATTTGCACCAATTGGATCGTAACTTCCTGAATAATGGCCCCTGGTTGTCCGAAAAATTGCCCTTTTTAGCTTGTGGTCCCTCTGGAGGTCAAAATTTTTATCCGATTTAAAAAACCGTTTGATTATATCACCGTTACATGGTAATGAAGGCTGAATTCGAATTTCGTGAAAATCAAACCAAAATAGACGGACTCTCTACAGGTCACAATTCTTATTTGATTTTGACGAAACTTGAAATATAAGTTTATCCCCAAAAGATCTCGGCTGCTTTCGATATTGGCATGTATCGGATCAAAACTTCATGGATTATGGCCCTTGATTGTACGAAAAATCACGTTTTTAGCTTGTGGACCCTATAGAGGTCACAATTTTGAACCGATTTTGATGAATCTTGACATGCATGTTTATAACCCAAAGATCTTGGTTCCTTTCGATATTTGCGCCTATCGGAACGTAATTTCCTGAATTATGGCCCCTGATTGTCCGAAAAATCACCTTTTTTTAGCTTGTGGTGCCTCTGGAGCTCACAATTATTATCTGATTGAAAAAAACGGTTGATTATATTACCGTTACACCGTAAGGAAGGTTGAGTTCGAATTTCGTTAAAATCTGACCAAAATTGACAAACAAAATGGCCGCCGTTTGTACGCGAAGAGTGTGAAAATATGTTATATCAAGGTTGTGGACCCTATAGAGGTCACAATTTTGAACCGATTTTGATGAAACTTGATTCCTTTCGATATTTGCGCCCATTTGATCGTAACTTCCTGAATTATGGCCCCTGATTGTCCGAAAAATGACCTTTTTTAGCTTGTGGTTCCTCTGGAGGTCCCATTTAAAAAAAACCGTTTGATTATATCACCGTTACATCGTAATGAAGGTTTAGGTCGAATTTCGTGAAAATCTGACCAAAATTGACTGAAAAAATGGCCGCCGTTTGTACGCGAAGAGTGTAAAAATATGGTATATCAAGGTTGTGAACCTTGTAGAGGTCACAATCTTCATTCAATTTTGATGAAACATGAAACACATGTTTACAACTTTACAATCTTAGTTTCTTTCGATATTTGTGCATATCGGATTGTAACTTCCTGAATTATGGCCCCTGATTGTACGAAAAATGACCCTTTTTTTTAGCTTGTGGTCCCTCTGGGGTCAGAATTATTATCCCATTTAAAAAACCGTTTGATTATATCACCGTTACATCGTAATGAAGGTTGAGGTCGAATTTCGTGTAAATCGGACCAATTTTGACAGCTGTTCTTGTGAGGCCATCCATCCTTCATTACTAACAAGGGGAAACCACGCCAACAAATCTAGATGAACTTTGTCACCCAATGCATGGATCAAACACCTAACCTCAAGGCTACCGAGCCAGCATCTTACACACTTAGCAACATGATCCCCAGTCAAATTTGAAGCCTACTGAAATGCATCTTTATAACCCAAAGATCTTAATTCATTTCGATATTTGCACATATTAAATTGCACAATTATTATCCGATTTTTTAAAAAAAAAACTCTGATTATATTACTGTTGCACCGTAAGGAAGGTTGAGTTCGAATTTCGTGAAAATCGTACCAAAATTGCCGGACGAAATGGTTGCCGTTTGTACGCGAATAGTGTAAAAATATCCGATTTTGACGAAAAGTCACATTTCTAGGTTGTGTACCGTCAAACCATAATCATTGTCGGCTTCGAATTTCATGAATATCAGACTGGAACTGGCCAACAAAATGGCTGCTCCCAATACAGTATGAAATACAGGACTTAATGATGTAGGAAAAATCACTTTCGGTATTGCTTGTTCTCTATCCATCTCTCGAAAATGTGGGCGTATCCTGCCTGGCAGTGCCAGCCTATCTTTATAGAATTAATTCATACTGTCGTCTGTAATTTCGTGAGAAGTATCATTTTGATTTAAAAGCCTGTACCCAGACATGCGTCATATTATAAGCAAAGAGGAAGAAAATAAAAACTAACCTAAGCTTGTAGATAAAGTTTATAGATAAATGTGTTTTCAGTTTGAAAAACGTATTTCTGAGAAGCTGGGTTATTACACATGGCTATCATTTACAAAGCAAACTAGTTGATAAAGGGATTAAATAGGATTTGAAGACTATCTTATACACCTGTTTCAAATATCCTCATTTCGTCTAACTTTAAAACTATAATTATATTTTATGATTTCATGGTGTGAAAAACGGGAAATACGGGATTATTTCTATAAAAATACACTAAACGGTTAGTTTTGATGTTTGTTGAGCCAAACATTTGAATTTTATTAGAAGCATGTTTTTACTGGGTGTACATATACTTCTTGTAATCTTTTCATTAGATAAACCTTTACAACGAAACAAATTTATACAATATTATAATACGCAATTTATAATCAGCAATCTATATAATCACGTTCTGGTATCCATACCGTACTAACAACAGTAATTTTAAACCAAATATTTCTTTATCGTAAAGTTTCTGGGTTTTGAAGACCATCTAGTACTGTTTAAAGAAAGGGTCCCAGTTGTCACAGTCTCCCCATATTCCTGAAGCAATGGCCCGAGAAATCCCTCTCTGACCATTGCTGGAATAGCGTCTGTTTCTTGAACTTATGCGGGAGTGTGTCTATTCTTTCCGTTCAATGAAAGCTATCACTTAAGTACAGCAACATGACAGTCCTTCGTTTTATCTGGGTCTTCCCTAAAACTTTGGACAGTGATTTAAGGTATTAAAACGGTGAAAGTATGTTCGTTTCCAAACAGTATTGTTTACATTTCATTCGACTTGATAGTCTCGTTTGTCACGCAATTAGTTTTACTGCAGTATTCTGCTATGCACGGGTCAATTAGGCATAATAAAATCGTGAGTCATGACGTATACGTTATGTAAACATATTTGGTCTAGTATTGGCAGCTCGTGATTGGTTGGTAGACGGACTACTGATCAATCAAAATTTAACACAACAATATCCACTCATAATAGCAGTGTGTAGTTGGATTACCTCTAATCAGACGCAACACTGCGCGGAGTATGCAGCCTCCCCAAAAACATATAACAATCAATCTCAAAAATATTTTGCCTGAAAACAGTTTGCATTACCCTTTCAGATCACCCATCCAATTTTTCATTTAATTGCATAAAAACATAGCAAAACCCTTCAAATTCTATTAAAAACTGGGGTCGTACCCTCCATGTTATTGAGCTGCTAGCTTGTTTCCTCCATGCACCATAGTAACCATTGTTTTATTTAAAAAAAAAATGAATTATGCGATTTGCTTCGTAATTGGTGCAGTGTTTAATGGAGAAATTGGCAAAGATTTACTGTTACAAAAATGGAGCTAACACCGGGTTTAGTAAAACAGCTAGATATATAAAGTATGAAATTAAAAGTGTTCTGTTGCGTGTGGTCTAGATCGTGAGTATGAGTTCCAATCTGACTAACTAAATCGGTTTGGTTTGATGATATTTTAAATCCGTGGGATTACTTGGTGCTTTCGCTTGTTTTCCTATTTCAAGGAAATGTACTAATGAGAAACCGCCTGTGGATTTGGAGAAAATTCTATTAAGTAAAAGTAAATAAAAAATCTCTAAGATAACATTATCTGTTGAAAAGAAACATTCTTTGTGTATATAGTTTAAGTTGATAGTTCTTACAATAAAATACATCTTGATAAAATGCCAATTCTTAGCATCCTAAATGATCACCGGTATTTTGTTTCAAGGTATGTGTATCTTTTTAAAAATTTATCAATAAATATTTCGCATTTATTGTTAATATAGGGTCCTCCCCTCCGACCTCGAGCAGTTAGCGTTATACTGGACAAGAATATTCCACGCTCAAATCCTGAGCACATTCCTAATGTGGGTTGATAGGAAGAGGAGGGGAGGGGAGGGTAATGCATGCAGGAAGGTGTGACACCCGTCCACGTACCCCCCCCCCCCCCCCCACACACACACACACACTTACCCCAGCTACACCACCACCATGTAGTGCACCCGAAACGAAATCATTGGAATTTTAAAGGTGTGAAAGCATAACGCATTAAATGATGTGTGGAAGCAACTGCCGAACCTTAAAACGATTTTCACTGTCAACAAGATGATAATGTATATAAGTTTATATAATATCATTTTCATAACCATTCGTGAATCTGCACCTTATTTAGCACTATGCGGTGCTAAGCGGTCGCTGGCTAGATGCGGAAAATACACGGGAGCACATCCAACGTGTGACGCATACTCTACGGTAGAACAACCCTTTATCGTGTAACATTGTCTATCCATGGTTGTATTTGCATTTTTTTAAATGGCCAGGACGTATCTTTGAATGTCCTTTTCACGTTGTGTATTCTCCACGCATCCAACGTGTTACGCATACTCTACGGTAGAACAACCCTTTATCGTGTAACATTGTCTCTCCATGGTTGTATTTGCAATTTTTTAACTGGCCAGGACGTATCTTTGAATGTCCTTTTCACGTTGTGTATTCTCCTCTAATCCCGATGAACTTTCTCGGCCAATGGATGTATCGAACACGGGACCTCCAGATCAGCGAGCCAATTCCTTACTCACTTAACGACCCTGGTCTCCTGCATTACAAACATATAAATATATGAATTATGACACTGTCCTCGAAATTATTTCAACGCTCGTCATAAGTGACGCCGACCTTAATATGCAAGAGATTTAATCTTTAGCTATATTATTAAGACCTTTCCCGAAAGCTCCCGTTATCAAAATGTTGCAACAGGGGCTGATTTTTTCTTTACAGAAGAGTTACTCCCCTTTACCCAGTACACAATAACAAATACATGTAAGAGAAATTTTATCACTGGTAATTGTCGTGGATTTTTTTTTGTCGACTAAACACAATTTAACTATTTTAACCGTAATGTTAAAATTACATGAAAAGAGTGCGAACTTACATAAACATTACGCATGAATACAGCAATTGCATTATGTTTTTAAAGCAAACGTAGCTGTTGGAAAATTGAAATATTTAGCCGAAGAGGAAACCGGTTAACGTAGCTTAAATAAGCTTACTTATCGACTGTGTTAATACGCATGTTTGGTCGGTAAAGAAATTAGCTTTATTGCAAATTTGAAAAGATCCACGCACCTGTTTCTGACAATATTCATTAGAAATTATCCCACTAGAAAACTCATTCTACAATTTGCAAGATAAAAAAAAAAATATAAATCACACGCTGGTGCTGAATGTTTGTTAGACTTTTCCACAGTGGCTATACATTTTATATAGATTACTTAAACCTACGTCTAACAAAGATTCGTTGAACTTTAAAATGCTGACAGAGAAATGGGAGTAGCTAAAAGCTAGTATAAAAGTAACATTTGGAGTTTAAGACCAGAAACAATCAACAGTTCTTCGACAAAATCATTTGGCACCAAAAATTTCTCAAAAGGAGTAAGACTGAATTAAGTTGAAATGAAATGGGGTTTAACATCCTATTCTGTTTCTAAACTGGGCTAATGAAGACGGCATACGCTATTCAGTGTGCTATGATGGAAATTTTGCCCACGCAGCGGCGCTACGGTCTACTCTTATATCAAATTGCACGCCAATTTGTACACAGGGCCTTGATTTTTCGTCCTATCTGAACGACTAGACAGCTGTCATTGAAAGTCAGGCCCTCCGTCGTTCATCACTGACAAGACTAGTGGAAACCACGCCGGAAAAACCGGTATGAACTTTCTCGGCCAATGCAGAGATCGAACACTCGACCCTGAATTAAGTTGACAGTTCACTATGTATTCGTTCACTAATATCATGCCGCCATCTGTATGTGTGTTTAAAGATATTTCTTTTGAAATATCAGATTTTATTTAACCTTTCTTTATCTATGCACAATTTGTAAATTATGGTCGATATGACACTTTTTATTAATTTAAATGTTAATTATTTTTTTTTCATTGGACATCTGAAATGCTGCCTCTTTCAGAGATTGCTTTTCTGAAATTTCTTGATATGTTCAACCCTTATGTCCATGCAAGGATTATTTACAGAATAAAATTTTAAAAGTTTTCATGAGATGACGACGAAGAACGGCTTCCATCAAGAAAATCCATTTTTGGTCGCCATTTAAGAGATGCTTAATTCCATTCAGTAATTACAAAGGTATGATGACTTGAAAGTCTGTCAACATTCGGCATACCCTGCAGACGGGGGGGGGGGGGAGGCGGGGCGAATGGTTTAACCTGTATGCTTTGAATCAGAAGGTCTATCATTGAGTCAAGAGGCGTGTTCAACCGCGTGGTTGAATAATCGTATAATTGAAATAAAGAAATAGAACAATGTTAGTCCCGAATTGACCTAGTTTGTGTCAAGTGGGCGTTACTTCCCCCCCCACTCAATGTTAGCATGCCAAAGTCTTACTCAATGTACCACCATGGAGATAATCTGATTTCGTTGTTTTTAATTAAAGAAAACAAAAACCTACCCCCCCCCCCCCCCAAAAAAAAAAAAAAAAACCAAAAAAACAAAAACAAAAACAAAAACAAAACACCAACAAATATACTGAAATGGAAATTATTGGCATTTACTTCAACTATAACCTTATTATTATCATCATAAATAGCCTTACATAATATTCATATTCAGTCGATATTCATTCCGTAACCGATTTAGTCTTCCCGACGAATATGAAAAAAAAACCAACGCAAAAGTTTTGTTTCTTTAATACAAAGGACGGTGTTTCATATACAATGTACCATACACCCGCTCTAAGAGCCATCTTTAGGTCTTCAATAGAACATTAAAAAAATATGCAGATATAAACAATGCATTGAATCAATTAGGATCTTTGCTGCAACAAGGACCCTCTTTTCAGACCGGTATAATAATGTTGGTAGATAACCGATAACCGTTTACAAAAACCCGTTACTAAAGATAAAACATATATAATGAATATATGGCCTTCAGGTATTATGTTATTATTATTGTGATAAAAACGTGGTAAAGATAAGATTTATATTAGCAGTCATCAAAAGAAAAAAGTGAAAAATAATCTATATAGGACGTATTTGATGTGGTGCATGGCTCGTGCTGAGCGAAATGTCTAGAGGCGGCCCCGTGTCCGGGTACAAATTTACACCTTTAATTAAGGGACGACAAAAGCTCATTAGCTACCAAAAGAATGTTGTGTCTTAAGGCGTGTATTAGAATGTTGGGTTAGTGACTTGGGTCAATATTGTATTATATAGTATATATCTGTATATCTATTAAAGATTTCTTTCTCAAGTAAACTTCATTAGGCAAGAATACGAAAAATCTAGCTATTATATCCTTCGATCCATTAATGGAATATTTTCTTTTCTAAATAAATTCCACTATCGATTTTATCTGTGAGTAACCATCACAAACGGTTTCTCTTTAATGAATTATTCCCCTTTTTATATTTTGAAATATGCGTTCTAACAATGTGTATAATACTTTTTATGTGTATTTGTTCAAGGAATTTTTTAAAAAATAAATAGTATAGTAGTAATGACCATAGAATATGGAGAAAAATCTTACATCGGATATTGTTTTATATCAAGAACAACGTTCGTTTAATCAAAGGTCGTTGTATTCTGAGATATTTTTTAATTTTCAAAACAAAAACCCTAGTTACATCATCAACAATCTTAAAAATTCGTTTTTTAAAATGATTTAAGAATAAACTTTAAAACGTGGTAAGTTTTCAATCAATTAAACTATATTTTCGACTTTTATGAGTCTTAAAAAAAACTTTATGAAGTAGGTCTGAAAGTAGAAAATGTAAGTAACAAATTATGTATTATTGCCTACTCAATTGAATTAGTCTTTCAAACGATAAAAGCCAATAATTCGATACAATAAAGATATGTGTATAATGCCGAACATTAACTTTAATTAAACATACTCTATAGCTTTCACTGTTTTATGTCATTGCATTTCAGAAGACCACTTTCAAACCATTATGACTTTTCTTAATTCCTGGGTACTAATATAAAACATACTTTTCTCAGTTTAAGAAGTGACATTATGGTATTATGGGATATGCGTGCAAAAGGCTCAGTGGAAAAAAAGCTTGAATACAAATAAAATTATATTATTGATCATACACATCCAGTGTTTTAATATAATCTAAAGAATCCATATATATCTTAAAGGTATAAGATACTATCAAGTTAATGTATATTGATAATATGTTTTTCCCCATTAAATACTTTTTTTCTATAAGCACAAAACACGTGCATGTGCGCCTGCGGGTAGAAAAATATTATACTATGGACCAAAGGCACGAGTTTATTAACTGCAATAATACCGATAACGTCTTTTCAAAAATGTTACACAATGAATTCTTTTTCATAAAAGAAAGAAATATTGTTTAAATTAACCAGAGGCTGTCATCATCTTTCGTGTGCCGAACATTTTTTGCATATATACGTATATAGATAATGGGTCCCCGCCCAGCTCCTTATTCTAACTATATTTATCTTGTAGCAAAGCTGGAAAAAAAAAACATCGCGAAATTGTCTCGTTCTACCATTATTAGACATTGTCTAGAATATTGCCATTACAAACAATAGGCATAATATACAAGGTTAAAACATTATATACATATTGTTCACGTTGAATATAATAAAATACAAATTTAGTTTCTTGGACAATAGACACATCTTCCATAGTCGGACATTTGTGTTTGTTCGTTCTGACAATTCTTTATTCTTAACTTCGGTGTTGTTCTCTAAGAAATTTAAAAAGAATGGTTTTGAATTCGTAAGTGTTGAACAATGTTGATTTACATGTATTATAGAAACATTCCTCAATATGAAGGGAACGTCTAAAAAGCACCTTTCGTAATTTTCAAGAATTCATTTTTCAGAACTCAATGACAACTTTTTCAGACAAAGAAATGTTAGCAGTGTTAAAAGGAAAGCTTCAAATGTTATTGGTTTTTATCATTGAGTTGACTTGTTTGATTAACAGTAAAATCCTGAACAGCTCTTGTAAAAGGCGGGAACTGGTCTTCTGTTGGCAGCATGCAACAAGAAAGGAGACAGAAAAGGGACAGGAGTAGAAAAATATGAATGAATGTAGGCCCTGTGAAGATGCTTGAAATGTTTCATAATAGGAGACTAATCATCGTCATTTGAAAAAAACGAGGAACTATCAGAAAAGGGATGTCTTAACAATTTGTTCAAAATTAATCGACATTCGTCAACCATCGCCGTGGATAATTAACTAAACTAGTAAAGGAAATCGAATTGATGATTTTCAACTCTCTAAGATCGTTTTAATTATGTCCTAATTGTCTGAGAATATCTACAATCAATAGGCAAAGCTCATAGAGATGTTCCCCTAGAAAAAAGCTAATCTGAAATGGAGTGGTGGCCATTTTGGACGGAAGTTGATAAGTAGAGCCATTAGTCCACAATTAAGTTTCGTACCATCAGAACCCATGTAGCGGTTCGAGACTTCTTGTATAAGAAAGTATAATTATTATCTTGAGAAAGTCAATAGCACATCAGATTTAGAATATTTTGTTATTCGGGAAATCGATATATTTGATTGATTGGTACGGATATCAGACCGGAGACTGACAATGACACCTTGACAGAGAGCTGCAACCCAGAACTCTTAACGAGCATGGCAATCGGGTACAGATCTATTGTTTGTTTTTTGATCACGGTCAATTTTTGAGCATGGAAATCTAGCCTAATGTCTGGAGTGATTCTTGAACGTCAAGCGGAACAATACGATTATTAACGCGAGATTCAATGTTTGCTCAATGAATAAAACTGTTCATTCGCTTCGTATAAGATGGCGGCGTTCTCGCGTTAATTTTACGACCACATGGTGGTTTTTGTCTACATGCTTTTTCTACGATCTTCTCTCCTTACCCAGTGTATAATTTTCTTACTAGTAGCGACCCCCCGCCTCATAATGTGAGTAATATGTACCCAAGTAGTAATTTACTGACTAAATGCCATATTTCATAAATGTGCACCATACTCGTATCGGCGACCAACTGGTGAGATGATTGACAGCGCCCTATTCATGGGTTACCACTATAAATGAATATCAACAAGAACGATAGCAGTATTATTCACACAGAGCTAGTTAGTGTCACGAATTTAGTCAAAAAGTTCTTTTCTCTCGTCTTTAGGATTATTTGGAGATAATTTCAGTTAAAGTACATAGGAATTGAACCCAGCTCAACAAACCTGACACTGGAAAACTAAGAGTAGAACATTCGGCTTCTGTCTCGCATAGTTGACGTTTGACAGACGTAAAATAGATACACCCCATGTCTTTGATACTACATATAATAGAGAAAAACAATACAATTGTCTCATGACATTAGTATGACACATGTCAATATGTAAGTATATTATATGCCGTATAATATACCGAATTCCTCAGTTTAACTTTATGTGCCGTATAACACAGCCAACAATAAAATTAAATTTTGAAGATACCTTCTACACTATTCATTAAGCCTGCACCGTTAATGCTCTGTTAACTTTTTAATTACAGGATATTTTTTGCCACCCCTGATGATCTATCGCTTACAATATCTGTATTTATTATGATGGTCACCCACTCCAACAAGTTTGACTTATTTAGGACAGTGAGAATTGTTCTGTTTAGGAATGACCCATGACATGTATACGTGACTGGTCCAGCAAAACGTTATGATGTTGCCCTTTACAATATAAATTCTAAAAGATTTAATCTTGATATAGTTAAATCGCTTCCATGTGATATATGATATTTAACACCGGTTGCTTTCGATACCACGCGTGTGTCTAAGATAAACGCGATGGTGATCAGAGTGTCCAGCAGAACAATGGTGTAAGAAGGAAATGAACCCTCCAGATAATGAAGAAACAAGGGCTACCACCACTACTTGAGATACCAGCAGGAGAGGATTAACACTGACAACTGGAGACAAACCAAGGGTGGCAAGGTTAAGAGATATTGGTCATACGTCACTTTGATAATATATAGCTGGCCGGTATTGTTACATTAAAGGGGTTACGTGTAAGGTTTTAATCTATTCCCCACTTGAATATTAAATCTCCCCTCTTATATAAATGTAAATTTTGTTTCTTTAGATTACTGTAGATAACAGTTTGCGATGATGGGAAATTATTGATTCTAATGTTTCGTACGTGTGCGTAAAAGATCCCTAGGCAGTTGGAATTTGATATAAGAGTAGACCGTAGCGCCGTTGTTCGGGCAAAATTTCGACCATAGCACACTGTATGGCCTGTTTCTCGTGCAAAAAGAATGAATTGACGGAATAGGGTTTAATGTCCTACTTTCTCTACACCAATAGGTTTAATGACAGACAGACTTACGGCATACAGTTGAGAAATTCCGCTTGGACAGCAACTGATTTCCAACTGTCAGGGTTCTTTCTTAGCTATTTCTTGTCTAATCATTTATCTGGAACCTCTGGCACCGCTAGCAAGGGGAAACCCCTTCCTGCTTTAGTAGCCAGCGCCTTCTGGGCCACCGTATATAACTACAAATGAAATTTTGTTAATTTGCTTAAATTGAAGATCACACCCATATCAACATTCTCCTCGCAGTGTTCCGTTTGATTAGAGCTGATCCCACTACTCACTGCTGTAAATAGAGAAAATTCTTGTTCTAAATTATTTTGGTTAACAGTCCCATTAACAACCAATGGCTTACTGTGTAACAAAATCGTTAAATTTGAAACAAAGTTCCAAATAATATGTTTACATAACGTTACGTCATGGCTCACAATTTTATTATGCCCAATTAACCAGTGCATAACAGAATATTGCAGTAAAACTAACTGCATGGCAAACGAGGCTATAAAATCGAATAAAATGTAAACAATACTGTTTGGAAACGAACATACTTTCACCGTTTTTAATACCTTAAATCACTGTCCAAAATTTTAGGGAAGGCCCAGATTAAATGTAGGGCTGTCATGTTGCTGTACTTGTGATAGATTTGATTGAACGGGGAGAATAGACACATTCCCTCAAACGTTCAAGTACCAGAAGCCAATCCAGCAATGAGGGATTTCTCGGGCCATTGCTTCGGGAATATGCCATATCAAAAGTAAATCCCTGGTTAAATTTTTATATTTGAGTGGGGACCTACGGAAGCGTAATAGGGCCACATATTTTTTTTCTTATTCTATTTTAAATTTTTCAAGTTAGTAACTTGAATTTTCAAGATACTAACTTGAATTTTCAAGTTACTAACTTGAATTTTCAAGATACTAACTTGAATTTTCAAGAAACTAACTTGTATTTTCAAGTTAACTAACTTGAATTTTAAAGTTAACTAACTTGAATTTTAAAGTTAACTAACTTGAATTTTCATGTTACTGTTATATTATAAAATAAGCGTTTTGATCTAATGATATAGTATGTCATGCAATGCTTTAGTCACGGCACGGTTATAGACCTCAATGGACGGCACGGTTATAGACCTCAATGACAAGATGCGGGAGTAGCCTATTCGATCACGCAGGTTTCCCCCCTGCAGCGAAATTACTCATTCATTTTAACTGTATTGAGCCCTATAGAAAACCTTTTTGAAGTACAAATCAAACGTCCCAGTTCCCAGTTCTAAAAATAGTCTCTAGTGACATAATACACGACATCCGCCGCCCCCCCCCCCATGATATCTGCCCCCGGATAACCCCCCTCCTTTTTAGGACTTTTTCTCCCAGGACATTTCCTGCTGAAGACATCTCACCTCCTAGGACATCTCCCCTCGGACTTTTACTCACCGGACATCTGCCCCCTGGGACATCTACCCCCACCCTCTAGGACATCTACCCCCAGAGTTGTACCACCTCCCCCCGACATTTTTCCTTTGGAACATCTGCGCCCTAGGACATGTCTGCCCCCCCCCCGCCACCCACCCTTTAGAGAGAGAGAGAGAGAAATTGGGTTTAACGTCCACTCGACACACACTAAATCATTTCGAGACTAACATATGGTTATAATTTTATTTCGTTAATTCGCTTGTGCGTAGGGGTCTTTAACAGTGGGAGAAAACCAGAGTGCCCGGAGGAAACCCACAAGGTTGAGAAGGCGCCCGTATCTCCCATCATGCCACAAAAGCTCATACCAGGGATCGAAACCACAGCCGCAAGCCAGAGCTGACCAGCCAGCTAGAGGTCGAAGCGCGGCACACTAGACCACTAGGCCATCCCAACCCCCACCCTTTAGAACCCTGGACGTGTAAAATAATGCACTGTAAAAAAATTATACTTATTTTACATTGTTTCTTGGAGTACCTCGTAACACCCTTTAGAACCCTGGACGTTACGAGGTACTCCAAGAAACAATGTAAAATAAATATAAATTTTGTACAGTGCATTATTTTACAGGTCAATAGTACAGAGTTAGATAGTAGAATGCGTCCATCGCCCTATTTCTAGCGTGTCGTAGAAGCCGACTCTTGGGGAGAGGGTCGGGTGGCCGATAAGATACGCCTTGGTCTGCCATCAATGATGTCGAGGGTTCGAGTCCCATTCGCTGCTATCTTAGTGACAAGGTGCAGGAGCAGCCTATCCGATCACTTAGGGGTACTCCCAGAACATAAGCAGATTATCGGCGATAACACGTAGATTGACTTGATTTACGGTGTCGACGTGCTATAAACAACATTCACTCATTCATTCATTTAGGTCAATACTGCCAGTTTATGAAGAAAAGACATGTTTTTTTTTTTTATCAGAGCTGAGCATAAACGCAATGCGCTTTCCACCTCAGTTAATTCTACGGAAGCGTAATAGGGCCATTAATTTATTCTCTTCTAAATTTTAAAGCCTGTAAGTCAATAATTTGAAAATTCCGGTTAGTAAAATGCCATACACGCCCACACAGCAACCTTGATACACATACAGGCTACCAGAAATGTAACGGATATGTAACGGATAAAAGCCTGGACCAAATACACATCACAGTCGGTTATAACTTCGTTAATACGTCGGGGAGGGGGGGGGGGACGTTACACGGGGGCAAATGTCCAGGGTGGGAAGATCCAGGGATAGATGTTCTAAGGAGGGGGAATGTCCAGGGGGTGAAAGTCCCGGGGTAGATGTCCTTGTGTTTCGGTCTATAACCGTGCCGTCCATTGCCTAAAGCAAAACGCTTATTTTATAATATAACAGTAACTTGAAAAACAGTCACTAAGATAGCAGAGAATGGGACTCGAACCCTCGACATCATTGATGGCAGACCAAGGCGTAGCTTATCGGCCACCCGACCCTCTCCCCAAGAGTCGGGTTCTACGACACACTAGGAATAGGGCGATGGACGCATTCTACTATCTAACTCTGTACTATTGACCTGTAAAATAATGCACTGTAAAAAAATTATATTTATTTTACATTGTTTCTTGGTGTACCTCGTAACATCCAGGATTCTAAAGGGTGTTACGAGGTACTCCAAGAAACAATGTAAAATAAGTATAATTTTTTTACAGTGCATTATTTTACACGTCCAGGGTTCTAAAGGGTGGGGGTTGGGATGGCCTAGTGGTCTAGTGTGCCGCGCTTCGACCTCTAGCTAGCTGGTCAACTCTGGCTTGCGGCTGTGGTTTCGATCCCTGGTATGAGCTTTTGTGGCATGATGGGAGATACGGGCGCCTTCTCAACCTTGTGGGTTTCCTCCGGGCACTCTGGTTTTCTCCCACTGTTAAAGACCCCTACGCACAAGCGAATTATCGAAATAAAATTTACAGTGCATTATTTTACGCGTCCAGGGTTCTAAAGGGTGGGGGGTTGGGATGGCCTAGTGGTCTAGAGTGCCGCGCTTCGACCTCTAGCTGGCCGGTCACCTCTGGCTTGCGGCTGTGGTTTCGATCCCTGGTGTGGGCGTATGTGGCAAGGAGGGTGATAGGGGCGCCTTCTCAACCTCGTGGGTTTCCTCCGGGCACTCCGGTTTCCTCCCACTGCTAAAGACCCCTACGCACAAGCGAATTATCGAAATAAAATTAAAACCATATGTTAGTCCCGAAATGACCTAGTGTGTGTCGAGTGGACGCTAAACCCCATTTCTCTCTCTCTCTCTCGAAAAGGTGGGTGGCGGGAGGGGGGCAGACATGTCCTAGGGCGCAGATGTTCCAGAGGAAAAATGTCGGGGGGGAGGGGGTAAAACTCTGGGGGTAGATGTCCTAGTGGGTGAGGGTAGATGTCCCAGGGGCAGGTGAGTAAAAGTCCGGGGGGAGATGTCCTAGGAGGTAAGATGTCTTCAGCAGGAAATGTCCTGGGAGTAAAAGTCCTAAAAAGGAGGGGGAGGGGTTATCCGGGGGCAGATATCCGGGGGGGGGGGATGTCGTGTATTATGTCATTAAATGGGAACTTGCACGTTTTATTTGTCATTTAATTTTTTTTTTGTACTTCAAAAAGGTTTTCTATAGGGCTCAATACTGTTCAAATGAATGAATGAATAAATTGTGTTTTATGGCACGTCGACACCATAATGCGCGGGGAGTAATTTCGCTGCAGGCTGCGTGATCGAATAGGCTACTCCCGCACCTTGTCATTGAGGTCTATAACCGTGCCGTCCATTGACTAAAGCATTGCATAATATACTATATCATTAGATCAAAACGCTTATTTTATAATATAGGCCTAACAGTAACTTCAAAATTCAAGTTAGTATCTTGAAATTTCAAGTTAGTATCTTGAAATTTCAAGTTAGTAACTTGAAAAATTGAAAATAGAATAAAAAAAAAATATGTGGCCCTATTACGCTTCCGTAGTGACCCGATCTTTTCCACATCTTCAAAACCGGCGAATTAACATTAAACGAAGATATGGCGGATATTGTCCAATCGACTTAATATCCTAGCCTTCCGATGACCTAGAGAGGTGTGAATAATCGTCCAAATTATAATTTATATAACATTACTCGAAGCCCAAAATAGCCATATTTAGCTCTTATATACATGTTTAATAATAATAAAAAAGGTTTCCACAATCTCCACTGATGTCTGACTTCAAAACAGACGCTTTTCGCGTCATGTTAAACTCTTCTTGTCAGAAACCAGATTTAGCCCGCGTAATCGTTCAACCATCATCATTGTGTTCTTTTCATTAATATAATATAAATATCTTTATATTGAATTCTAATACAAATAGAAATCATATTCGCCTCTAGTCATAGAATAAAAACCATACATTAAAACATATATACAGTATGGCTATTTGCGTTCTTATGGGATACAATTACTTGATACTTCATTATACCCGACAGATTAATAATTTATAGTCTTCCCTTAGTATTTACACTGACAGTCCTTGAGAGTATTTGTACAAATTATAGACGAATTTCTTTTGGAGATTCTTCTTTCATTCTTTGAGATTTTAACACTGGCTTAATATTCAGTAAATACAAAAAGTTTCATTACCGGACCACTATAGAGTTATGATGAATACATTCTAAGAACATAAGGCGAGATTTACACAGCTTCTTAAGTAATCAAGTACTAAACACATTCTGGTAACAATCCGAACAAAAACATATTTTTCTGAAACATTAATCACATGACATAAATAATTCACGACTAGTTATTTTAACCGTCTGTTAATTTTGCTTTCTAAGGTGCTTAGAATTTGACAGATTAAGAAAAATAATGATGAAAAGCTAGCAAGCTTAATTTCGTATCTGCATGCCCCAGAGGGCCACGCGATGTGCAAGAATCTAGTTAGTACATACGAGAGAAGAACACATGCGTCTAATATTCTTAGTTACGTGTAGTTTTATCAAGTAATAGGTTGTCGTATCCTGTTTTCTAGAAAAGGCGTACCCACCTTGTGTACGATTACACGTCAGTGTTTTTGCATTTTTTCGGTTTTATAAGGATAATACTACTGTTTGGACTTGCTATGATTTAAACACCTTTTCCAAGAGAAAATGATGTCAATGTTAGAAATTATTTTATGTAATACAGTACTAATGTGGTCTATCGGCTATTATGACCATCTATAATAATGAATAGTATAATCGCGTTAAACTTCTATATATATTCCTATTTTTACATGTATGGATATTGTCACTGGCTAACGATTTATAATTATCGATATTCGTTATTTTTTGTTTTATTTAACAATGGCAAGGGGTGGTTGTTTTATTCGGAAATTAGCCACGTGGGGCAATAGAGCAACGAATTCCCCGAAACTGACTGTCAACATTTTTATTACCGGAACTTATCGGAAAAGTAAGATACCCGACAAACGAATAGACCTAATCCAGCCAGTGCACCATTACTTCGACAGCATCTATTTTTTAATCGCAGTCTGTCTGATAACAGTCAATTGTCTATCTATCGGAATTTGTACTCAGGTATCACTTTTTGTCTATTTGTTTTTAGGCCAGGTCTATTTACTATCTGGAAAGTGGATTGTTGGTTTAAAACTAGTTATACGTCATGCTTCTAAAATCGTAATTTACGAGATCCTAAATATGAAGTAAATGTATCGGTGAACTCTTTACAACAGAATATGAGAGAAAAACAAAATACAGAGTAGTTTGATACTCTACAAAATAGTTCAGTATTCAAATTTTATGATCACATGCTATGTTTACTAATTAATTGCCATGTTTTTTAAATGTATGTTAACAAATCCAGACGGGCAACTGATAAAGGGGAATTGTGTTTTGTAATCTATTTTCTATGTTCCAATCTGATTAAGACACAAATCCTATTTCGTTTTGTTTTTTAAAGTTCAAAAGTTGTTATATAAATCGCGTTTTGATTGATGTGAGGGATTAGCCAATGGTACGGTCTGTTGATTGATGCGAGGGATTAGCCAATGGTACGGTCTGTTGATTGATGCGAAGGATTTGCCACGGTCTGTTGTGGCGAGTTCTTGGCGTACGAAGCACGAAAATGTGGGTAGACATCTGTATTTTAATCAGATCGTATGTTCAGTCTTGTACTTTGGGACTTCTTCTTAACAAGCTGGTGTTGGTTGTTTTAACGTCCGCTTCCACAAAAGTGATATCGCATACAAGATGGTGTCACTGTATCTAGCCAATTAAGTGGGCTAATCTGATTTATTATTGATAACACGATTATATTATTGTTTCGAAAGATTAAACAGAATTTGTTTTGTTTATTAATCTTTTGGCTCACTCTCTAGAACATCGAATGGATTTGATTTTCAACGGAATGAAACTGACAGGTTATAATTCAATCAAAAATATAACAACGGTGGCAATGGCAATCGCGACTAAACTGCTTATAGGTCCGCTCAATATAGTCCCTTTTCATTGTCTATTATAGCCATAAGTGTCATCTCTCTATCTAGCCAACCTTATAGGTTTTCGCCAGGTCCTACGGTTTCCTCCCACTGCACAAGCGAATTATTGAAATAAAATTAGATCATACACTGTAAAAAATTTCCGTTTTTAATAAGGCCGAATTCCGTATTTTGCGCATTTTTTCTGTTAATTGATGGATTATTTTGAGAAATTGTGTTAAAAGAGTGAATTATTTCTTCAAATTACGAGTTTTATGTAATTATGTGGAATATCCAGTATTAAACAGGAAACTTCCGTGAAATTTGGGGATAGAATATTTTATTCCCTTCTATAACGGACTTTATTCTGTTATTTTACGGAATAAACGGTGGAATGACAGGAAAGTTACGTGAAATTCAGGAATAAAATGTTTCATTCCATTATATAACGGACTATTTCTGTTTCCAAATGCAACGATAAGAAATCATATACATATATAATCATTCCTAATAAGTATCATTTTATAGTATTCATTTCAATTTATTTACCATAATATGAAGGATCATATTGTGTAGAGTTTGTTATATTAATAGTCATGTATATCTAATTTCCATTATTTATAAGATCTATAAAGTGTTTTCTCATTCATCATACGGTAATCAGATTGTAAGTATTTTCATAAATGTGTAAATACAATTTTCAACGCTCAGCAAGAATAGGTTGTATTATCTCTGGATGATATAACCGATTGGCCAGTGTAAGCCGGTTTGTGTCTATGGCAGAGTAAACATCTGTCAATTGATAAAACCGAAAACTTACATCTGAAAGCCTCTAACCGGTCCTAACACTGACCATTATTAGTTGATAGATACGGCCTTTTCTCGATGAGCGTATTCTAATAAATATAAGCGGAAAGAGGTTACGTAAAAATATCGCTAGCACTTCGGCGGAAACGGACGTTAAATAAAGCTATTTCGCACATTCTATGAAATATTGATCATTTTCAAGTCTAGGAAACAAAAATAACCAGGATTTATTTTTCTGTATTTGAAAATGGAATTTACGTTAATTGAGGGAATTTCTGTAAATTACAGGAAAAACAAACACGGATAAAATTTTCCTGGTAATTTTTGTTTCCGGAATTTTTTCCGTTTTTTCACGGATATTTTTGTTACAGCGTATTATGTTAGTCCCGAAATGACCTTTTTTGTGTCGAGTGGACGTTAACCTCTCCCCCTCTCTCTAAATCTTACCAACTGCAACTTTAATATTGACGAAGAAAGATGGTCATCTACAGATAACATCAATTTTACTTTAAACCAGATAAAAGAGGTCTAATTTCAGTAAACAGATAAATGGCATTGAGATTTTCTGACCAATAAGTTAAACTTACTGACACATGGGGTAAGCAGGGCGCCGGAGTGACTCGGTGAGTAAGGTACGGGTAAGTTAAAAATGAGGAACAGGTCTTCAGTTCGATCCCGATGTTCCACAGGATTTCTCGACTGGGGTTTCCTTTGCCAGTGATGCAACGGGGTGCTGGCAAATAACAACGTCGAAAAACAGCGGTCCCGTAAACATACTTGCATTGCATGCGTGTACGTAAAGTAAAACTTGGCAGTTGGCAAAATTACCATTTTAGTTCATTGAATGCGTATACGTAAAAAAAAACCTTGACAGTTGAAACGTGAAATACTAGAAGGTCAAACTGTTGCTGTCCGGGCAAAATTTCCATTACTGTACATTGCAAGCGTGTACGTAAAATAACTCCTGACAGCTTGAACTCGGAATACTAGGAGGCCAAACTGCCGCTGTCCGGGCAAAATTTCCATTATAGTACACTGCAGGGCTAATGCCCGTCCCCATTAGCCCAATCAGTGAAGAAAAGTATGGCGTGAAACCTCATTTCATTCAATTTAGGGTGAAGAATGAATTTTTGTATTAAATTTCAAATGCGTGGCAAACAGCGAAATATTTACACACTTTTCTTTGGATTCATGTTATTTTAAATATCGGTCATAAAACAAATAAAAAGGTAGCGAATCTTAATTATTAATGATATATTGGTGTTGAGACAATGCAAAAGCTTTCACCTGCTAACAAAATGCTAAAGTAAACCAATCTGAACATATGGTGTGTAATAGAAGGGGAGGGGACACCTTAACTCGCAAGTGTAGAAACAATTACTTGCAAATTTCATTTTTTGAAAAGAAATTATTATAAATTCAACCTTCTTTTTGTGTTGGTAAAATCTGGAAGAATTGCACGGCAGATTTACCAGTCTTTTACGCGTGTATGAGTTTGTAACACACGTGTTTTCAGCGTACGTTGTTGTTTTAAAATTATGTTAACCCTTCAAGGTATAAACAATAGCTCCATTTAGCGAACGAGCAGGCAAATCAAAAGAAGGCTCGCGCGCCTGCCATTTCGAACATTATCAATAAGGTGAAAGGAAAACAAATCGACTCAACCTTTTCAGTAACGTGAAAGAAATTAAACACTTCATATTCTTGTCTCTTAAAGTCCACTGCATTAAATCAGATACCGACAAATTACTAAGCTACGGAGGCAAGGTAGGGCCACATTAAAAAAAATTACAGTTACAGAAACTGTCTTGAAAATTCATGTAACTGTTATGAATCTTGAAGAAAATATATGTGTATCTCAACATTAGGACATATTTCATGATAGAATATGAAATTAAAAACAGTCCAATCTGTTCGTAAACAGACTACCTATACATCCGGATGATATCCCCCCCACCACACCAATACTACCTGGTAGTGTAAGTAAAAGATCCTTGTCATTTGGAATCCGAAGGGTAGGAGGAAAAGCCATGGCCCGATAAAAGGTTTCCTCTGTGCCTTCCCAGCGCAATCAAAATTATAGTATTATTTGGTTAAAAAATGCCCTACGCCAAGAGTATCGACATAACCTTAAATCACACAATGAAATATATATTCTTTAAGTTAGCTACCATATGCTGAATATCTTCAAAATTTTAATGGCATTATTCATGTGTGTATAAATTAGAGATCCACACGAGACTCATAATATCAAATATCAGCTAATAAGAAATATCAGATATTTAATCTTCTAAATGCTAGTTTGAATGGCTTTTGTCAGTAGATAGGCGGCTAACTATTGTTCTGATAATCGTGCTATTATTTTAACATTCTGTCCACCTGAGACTCATCTGGGTCAGCTTCTAAACCATACTTAATACAATGATGTCTGACAGAACTACAATACCAGTTGAGGATTTATGATACTTCAATAACTACATCATACATTTTATTAATCAATAACGCCCAGTTCCGCTACCAGAAAGGATTTTGTTTTCATCCAGCGTCGTACGGAGAAGGTCCACATAAACACTGACTAGGGCCCACAAGATAAGAGCATTTTTGGTTAATAATGTATACATATGTATGTATATACATTCTACACAGCATAAAAAATGACCAAGATATGGATAAATGAAATATTGACAAGAGCGTTGTTTTGTCAGTAGCGTCCAAAGTATTGCAAAACAAGGAGGATGGATATTGGAATGGGCCCCATTCGTCATCCCTTCCACATTTTGAGGATCTCTTTCTGAAACTCCTTTCAACATGAAATACTTGTGATTCGGGGATATTGGTACTTACCCCTTGTGGATGCCTTGAAAAGAAAATGTTAGTGATAATGTTAATCTGCTGGTCGCGTTATTGTAAATAATTCATAATAAACTATATATACATTGTATTACCTATAGTGTTTGTTACGAGTCTATCAATCTCAGCCGCTTGGGAGCTGCGGTGGCTCAATCAGTGCGACTAAAGTTCCTCGAGCTTTTCCGACGTAGTTTCCTCTTGTTAGCGATGGGGGCCAGAGGGTCTGACAAGGAAGAGTCTATAGTAGTTAGGGTATGTGAAAATCGAGGTCCCATTTTACCATTGTTCTGCATGTAAAAGAGTCCTTGGCAGTTGGAATTCGAGGCTGTAGTGCATGGTTAAAATATCTATAGCGCCCGTGTTACAACGCACGACCATCTCCCGCCACCACACCACATAGCAAAGGGCAATGACATGTGCAATTGTGGCTGTGACCAGAATTAATGCAGTTTATACGGTTACTTGAAACAATATCATTATATTTACTATACCTAGACCAATGACATTTTATGTTTTTTTCAAAATATAAAGTGCACTTCTTTGCATAAATGGGTTTTAACGCCCACCCCACACAAACTAAGTCATTTCGGTTCAATTTTATTTCAATAATCAGCTTGCGCGTACTGATCTTTGGCAGTTGGAGGAAACTGAGGACTCGGAGAAAGTCCACGAGGGCAGGCGAACCTACTCCTTGACACTATAACCGGGGATTGGAAAGCACTCTAGTTGCCTCAGTGACAGACCTTGTGATACAACGCGCTAACCATTCGGCCATCCAACCCCCTAAGTAAGTAATAAAATGCTGCTACTTAATTTTTCAACACAGGGCAATTTTTTGTTTACTATAATAGTTTTTGTTTTTAGATTGAACGGCATTAATGTTGGTATTGATAAAACAGGAGATTTATTAATTCTGAAAGATTGCTCGCTAAATAAAGGTAAACACTTTAGAAATTTCGAGTGGTTGGATGAAGCGATCGATATATAATTGATAATTAAGCAAAAAAGATTAAACGGGGTCTGTCCTTATATTCAAAGTCTTCATCGATTTAATAGGAAGTTTATACCATCGACTTAACAAGACAATTGACTGGTTAAATAGGATTGCTTTGAAAGATGGAAGGATAAAAGTGTTCTTTATCTATTAATCTCGTCCAGTTTTCCTCTAGTTTGGATACCTTTAAGTGAAAAGTTTGTTTTACTTTTCACGCTTTTGTTGTAAGTGTGACCGCCTGTTGCTGAGAAAAACCCAAGACAATTATGCCATTCAAAAGCGTAGAGACCCTCTTCAGAGATGACAAGCTTTATTTTATCATATTCTTTTTCTTGTCACTGTTTTATGCTTTTTTTCATCTTCTATTCCAACAAATAAAACTATCTTTTGTAGAATACTAAGAAATGACATTGTATAAAGGACGAGACCTGACAATAAACTTGTTAACTTCTGCCTACAATGTTTTGATAAATATTTATTGAATCTGGTTTGTGACGGAAGCTGCTATGTTTGCTATTCCGCCTCTTTTATATTAACCAGAAAGTTAAATGGAATAACACAATATTCCTATGTTTGGGGCAATGTAAGTTTTTGTTAATTTCTTTTTTTGATATTCCTCCAAAATATTTAAGACTCCGTATTTCGGAGATGCATTAAAGCCAGTCTTGTTTGCTAGTCCCATAAATTGTAATGCTGACAACAAAACAATTTTCAACGAAGTTATTACGAAGAAAAATTCAAAACAAACAACATACGTAAAGCATTTATTAGATTTTACATCGAATTAATGCTATTTACTGGATATATATGAATGCAATTTTACGAAAATATTATAAGTTGCGGAGGTGCCTGGTCCTCTAATATTTAAATTAAAATTAGATCTATCCGTATCTACAGAGTTGTGGAAGTTGTAAAGTTAGTGTAAGAATGGGCAAGGGGCAAACGAGCAGCTACATGTCATATCCAAAAATAGTTACGTTAGCATAATAAAATGAAGATATACTTCAAAATACAAATTGCTTGCACTATAAAATATATAGCGCCATATTGAATTAATCGGTATTAAGGCGCTTTTTCAACATTTCTTTTGTGAAATCATTTAATTTTTGGATATGATGTACTTAATATGCATATCTAAAACATGTCGCTTGTTTCAGTAAAAATTTTCAATACTTCTGATAATAAACACGCTTGGTGAATAGAAGGACCGGAAATGCACAGTAAGTTCTATCAATCTAGGTTTGTAATAACCCCCCCCCCCCCACCTCAGCCACCAGATTTTTAGAAGATAACTCTGCAGTTTAAACATCAGATTAATTATACATTAAAAATGTAATATAAACAATATTTGATCTGTTTAACCTGTTGGTACATTAAATTCGTAGTAGCAGAAATTACAATTTTCCAACTAAATAATATTCACGGACTGCATTTGTTTTCGACATTTTAAGTGCCACAAGAATCCACCATTATGTACATTTGGTCGAAAATGAAAATCTTTGTCATCTTTTACCGTAATATGATTCTTTTGTCTACTATTCAGAATAAACATTTAATGTTCTAATGAATTGAAAGAAGGTGTGTAGGCTATAAAGATCTATAACCTTGATTGTGACAAATTATTAACTTAATGCACACCGTTAATTTCTATAGCATTTATTATGTTTCTTAATCCCTCCATATGCTCATATCTTGGCAAAAACTTTCCTTATCTTTAGTTTTAATTTATCATAGACGATAAAAAAACCGTGACAATAATCTGGGTGCCACCAGCTAATAAATGGCAGCGGTTATTATCAAACTACGATCTGTAACTACCACAAGCTTCAAAATGATATGCTTAACTGGCCCATGCTCCTTGCATTCGACAACATTTTCTTAGGCTCAATTTTTTGCAAAGATCATCAGATATGGTTGTTAAAGTTTGCCCACTAATTGAGTCACAAACAAACTTACACAATTACATTGCTGATGATATTTAGATAAAGAGAAATGCCAGATGGATAGGGGACGGAATAAAATTGTATACATTGATTGCAAAAAAATTAATTAAAGATTTTAAACAATTGAGCAATTAATTCAGTTATCTGCAACATTCCAGATGCATTTGTATAATACATTGTCTAAGAATCATACTATATTAGGTATTCATATGCCACATTAAATTTACTGGATGTATACATTAATATAAAATTTGTAAATGAAATGGGATTTAAGTTCCTATGCTTTTCCGCGCCGACTGGGCTAATGACGACAGGTGTATGACATACAGTGTGCTATGAGGGGGCAGGGGAAACGCGGGGCTACGGCACATTCTTATATCGAATTCGTATACCAACTGTTAAAGGTTCTTTCACGTACACGCCAATTTGTATACTGGGTCGTGTTTCCGCCCTATCCTGTACCACTGACAGAAGGGAGGGGTGTCACGCAGGAAATTCCAATGAACTTTTTCACCCAATACCTTTGGGTTAGCGAGCCGATCTGGATGCAAAATTTAAATAAACAATAATCATCATACGAAGACATACGTTACTGGATGTAGGCTTTTGTTCCCTAAAATAATATAGGCTTTTGTTCCCTAAAATAATATTTTCTCGCATATCGAGCAAGATCGCCACAGGCTCACTAACTATTGAAATCGGTTTTAATAATGTCAGTTGCGGTATTAAGATAATACACGTTGGTTCTTTAAGTGACCGAAGTATGGAAAAATCCAAGACAATACAATATGGTTGGCCATTGCCCGAAGGAGTGTGTATATATTTAGCAGGCTATACTAATACAAATAAATTACTAGATTAATCGTATACGGGTTAGAGCAAGGATATTGTTCAGCTTGTTTTGGCTCTTTTACTAATTGGATTCAAGTTTCTTCGACCACCTGTGAAGATGACTAGACTTCTTAAATACCAGAGAGTCGCTGATACAAAATCTTTACTTCCAAACAGAAACTTTAGAACAATTAGGAGTAGATTCATTTAAGATCTCATAGCACCTGCCGAGTTCTAAATCGAACTTAAATTTATTAAGTGACCACCATAGCTCAAATTACATTATAGTTTATTTAAAGTAGTGGTGTGCAATAAACCTTCATTATTTAACTATTGACAAAAGCAAGTGACTAAAATCGCTATGTAAATAAGACATTGACAGTTCTCATTCAATATTAGCTCTTGTCGTCCGTTCTCTTGTTTCCTCGGTATTTTGTGACCAAACTGTAATCAATTATAGCATTTACTGTGTTTATTCAATTACTTTTAACTTTCATTTCTAATTTATGGTGTAACACTAAAGTCGATCACCTAAAAGGCTTAAACATGTCTTCAAAAACTAGGAGGTTTGACAAGAACTGTTTTAAACAAAATAATTTTCATTATCTAAATTCCCGTATCAGACAAAACAGAATTATAGAATACAGCTTGTTTTCCCGGTCAGTGTTTTGTTGTTGTTGTTACATATAGCTATATATATTTACAACAAATAACGGATTTAGGTAAGTGACTAAACGACTGATCTTATGATCTAAAGAATGTATCGCTGTTATCTAGTGACAGTTTTGAACTGGGAATTCGGAAGCTAAAAATGAAACTAATTTATCTATTATAAAAAAGAGAATATCTATTTAGAGAGAGAGAGAGGGGGGGGGGGTTGTTAACGTCCACTCGACACAAACTAGGTCATGGTTTAATTTTATTTCAATAACAGTGGGGGGAAACCCACGAGGTTGGGCGGGCGACCCTACTCCTCGCCACGTACAACCGGGGATCCGAAACCACGTCAGAATGGCGGGCCGTATGACACAGCGTGTGCACGCTAACTGTTCGGCCACCCAATCCCCCATATCTATTCAGAACTGTCTGTCTTGTAGAATATGCAGTTTTCCACCGTAGTAAGATATTTATAGAAATGTGATAGAAATATAATTATACATAAAATTACTGTTTTCCTTAACCCTATCTGATTGTTAATGTTTGCTTATAAAAGATTCAAATTGCAAATTCTACATATTGAAAGTTATTATTGTCTTTGTAATACATATTTTCTTTAACCCGAGGGAATTCTTCCTTTAAAAAAACATAACAGGTGTGAAGCAAGGTTCTCTACTATCTCTGCGTCTATTAAGCACGTGTGTTGACATATCTTTTTACCTATGTAAATACCCACAACCATATCATTGTACTTATGTTATCTTTTCATTTAAGTCTATAAATGTAAATTTAAGCAATGAATACTTTAAACAAATGGTTTATTGGGGGTGAAAATCAGTTTTGAGAAAGGGGTCTTTAACTGTACATAGTATGAACAAACTATAGCAAAACATTAAACCCATATTGACAGCGCAGGTCTATATAGATACTGAAAAAATAAACACACAGTAGGGTATAGCTCAGGGCACATCTTCCTATTCTTGAAACTTTCAAAGAGAAAAATGTAAAATAATTAATTAAACGAGTACTTTTTGAAATAGACGTAGATTATTAATACGCCTAATTAAAGAATGGGTGAATTTTAAGACTTTCTTAATGTTAAAGAAATTGATGTCATGCATATTTTAATTAATTAAAGCTCATTGACTGGGTCCATTTCTTACACAAAAAATACTTTCGTAAATAATAATAAGTGATATCAGTATCCTGTAAAATATTATAAACACGACTCAAGATTACAAAAGCTACGTCAACAAAGACCATGTTCGTGATTTAACAACATCAATTAAAATATTAAATAGGAGCAGATCTCTTTATAAATTAATATTTTAACTGTGAAGATTTCACCAACAATAACGGGATATAACGTGTGAATTGAAGCAACCCCTTGAGTGTCGTCCTTGTGTTTCTTGCTCTCTTTTTTCACACATTATCCGTCTTCTGCAGCCTTAGAAATGAGTTAAAATTATTCATCCGCGACTCGATTTCTTGGATGCTAAGATACCTCCGAAGAATTAAAAAGGAAGATTTTCTCTCAGCTACTAGATAATTCATGATGCGCAAATTATTTTTATATTTCTTCTTTCCTGTTTTCGAAATATCTTTCGTTATCGTCAGATTGTTTAATACGGTCGCTCATGCAAATATCAAATACAAAAACACGGATTGGACACGAGTTGTTCAATTTCTATGCTGGCTGCTTTTTAGTTTTGTTAAAACGAAGCGGTTAATCTCCTACCGACGCCGATATAATTGAGATGAAGGGCATGTTAATCATTTTTCAAAAGTCTTATCAAAAACTACTTTAGATATTCTTTGCGTGATTTATCTGAAAATTTAGCCCCAGGTATGAACACAACTAACCATATTTTGGAAACTTCACATCGTGAAGCGCAATCACGACTTGTTTGCCGACAAAAGATTGTCAGGAAACCCTGTGGCGTTACGTGAGAAATTCCCATGGATATACTTTAGAATGGGAATAATTAAATCACCCTGATTAGTTTCGTTTAGTGAGATAACAGTGAATACCTAATAATCGTATCTCAAATTAAACATGGTGTGGTATACTGTAGCTTTTTTAACCATTACATCTACATGTGCACATTAATTTCAATAAAGGAATTAAGGGCGCAAGATGGTTTTAAAAAGAATAAGCCAGCCCAATATGAGGACGAGGAACTGGACCCCAACCGCTAGCCATCCCTTTTATCTTGTTGTTAACGGGGGTGAGGTGGGGACGCTGGATTTTTGTCCCACCCGGACCCCCGTCATGTATCACTGACCAGTGGAAACCACGCCGGAAAATCGGGATGAACTTTCTCGGCCAATGCAGGGATCGAACACCCGTCTTTCCCACTTAGCCACCGTGATTCCCCCAATTTAAGACACGAAACTTGGCAAGCTTGTTCCTTGGTCAATTGGACGGATTTGGATTTGGACAAGGTTACTGGCCCATTTTACACTCGCTTTGCTCGTTAAATTCATAAACTCATTCATTTCGTTTAAAAGCAAACATTTAACAAGTTCATAAATGTATTTGTTTAATTTTTAAGTACAAATTCCTATAAAGAGCCGCCTGTCCCTCTTGAGTTTTAGCCCCACTCCCACCACTTGCTAAAGACCCCTACACGCAATCGAATTAATGAAAAATTAGTAAAACACCCAGCAATTACATAAAAACGGCCCCGGAATCAACATGACACAATCATGCGATTTCTGTCAATATGATTATAAAATCGATATGTAGAATTTTAATTATGTAAATACCTGTACAACGAATGTAGGGCACTGCTTAGTTTGACAATTACTACCAAAGCCATACATTGGCATTAACAAACGATATTTGAAAACATAAAAGAAAGAAATTTTGACAATCCTGTCCTTTTTGTGTGACTTGTGCGCAAACAGTGCATTATGGGCGACAAATTAACTACCCTGTAGTAGGGCCGTATCTAGCGGGGATGCAGGGGGTACATTGTACCTCAAGAAAAATAAGGCGCCCCGAAAAATGGTGCCTCTCAAAAAATTTGACAACCTTTCAATTATAAAATAATACATTTGATTATGATCACACAGTGATGCTCTTAAGGCACCGATCAATCGATCGGTTTTAAGGGCGCCCACACACCAATGGGTACCTGATTCGTTTGCCCTGATCAAAACTTCCTTATATCACTTATGTGGAGGCTATGGGGCGCCACCGAAGAGCAAATGCCTCTCCTGACAAATCTGCCGCACCTGAAATATGGCACCCCTGAACAAATAATCGACCATATTAAATACAAAATCGACTGTTAGGTATCACCAGAGTGGTCAAAAAACGTGTTTCCAGCAGCGTTTTTTGTTCAGGCCTTATCGATCTTTGGGGGCTCGCGCCTTCTCAACCTCGTGGGTTTCCTCCAGACACTCCGGTTTCCTCCCACTGCTAAAGACCCCTACGCGCAAGCGAATTATTGAAATAAAATGAAACCATATGTTAGTCCCAAAATGACCTAGTTTGTGTCGAGTGGACGTTAAACCCCATTTCTCTCTCTCTCCCTTTGGGGGCTCCGTGTGAGTTTGATGGTGGCAGGCTTAAGTTTAAAAAAAAGAATTCGGCGCTGCCGCAGGCGCTCACACGCTCTGCGCTCAGTAACTCGGGCATTATATTGGAGCCGCCACCATTCGACTTCACCCCCACTTTTAAAATCCTACATACGCCCCTGCCCTGAAGTGCGAATGTTGGAAATACGTGTATAAATTAATAATGTACGAATAATTAGGTACGTATTAATTATTACGTCACAGAACTAACGAATGACCGTAAAGACCAAGGAACTAGTTAAACATAGAGATGTTGAAAATAGTGTATAATGTGCGATTAAAGAAGTATCGTAAAATGTAACTTGTTTGCAATCAAGGAGTTGTAGTAAAATGTAACTTATCTGCAGTCAAGGCATTATGGTAAAATGTTACCTATCTACACCTATTAAAGTAGCTAAGTCTCTAACTCAATATCACCCAAAGTCTTACACGTTGAAAACACGTATTATTTGTCAATTTAAATCAACATTGATTTTGTTATCTTTCCGGGAAAAGGTAGGCTTCTGGTATCTAATATTTAAGACAAAATAAACATTTTACCATCGGTACACAAATCGTGTACCATAGTGCGCGTCAGCGTCATTTGTAACAAGTAACCAGAAAGAACGAGGCTAGGCAGATTCCACAACTCCTGTAAAATGATGACGCCATAACTTATCTGGAGAGCATGCGCAATAGACTGGAATAACTAGACGCTAGAAATTTCTATTCGGTTGAGACTCGTGTCGTATCGCTGGACATAAATGATTTAAAATTAGAGTCAAAACAAAAAAAATTGAATGTAAATCAGCCAATATGCAATCAGATTACATTATTATATGCGTTGCAACCCATTTGGGTCAACTTCTGAGTCCCAAATATTAGCGATTTAGTAAAATCAGTAAAATTTAACCTATCTGTAGCCGATGAAGCGTTCAATAGACTGCAGTATATCTGATGTTAATAAATTACGGTAAAATGTAACCTATCTACTGTTAATGAATTACAGTAACGTGTAACCAATAAGCAGTTCATGGATTGCAGTGGCGAAAAAACCTATAATAAACAATGGGGTATACATTGATGGTAGTGGAATAAAAGTACCACCGAGGGGATTAAAACTCTAAAGTCCATACATAAATAACGCAGGGGCGTGGTGAGAATGAGTTCATGAGTAGCCATACTCATGCGCCAAAAAGTTTTTGCGCCAAAATCACAATCAAATTACTCAAAAAATGAAAAACATTTGTAAGTGGAAAAATTGTTTCATCTGACCCAATTAAAAAAATTTTGAAAGAGTCAAGTTGGAAAATTTAATCATATTTTATTACCGTATTTCTTGTCTCGGATTGCTGGAGATTGCGTTTCTGGGCTTCTAATTTTCGAAATTTTCCCGGGGAAGGGCCCCCCGGACCCCCCGCCGCGGGCTCACGCCTTCGGCGCTCGCGGTGGCCGGCTTCGCCGGCCACAGCTCCGCGGTCAGTAAAAGGGTTTTTGTGCCAAAATCTTTTTTGTTACTCATAATTTCTTCTCAATAATTGCCCTCACCACGCCCCTGAAATAACGGTACGGTACTGTTATACTAAAACTATGTGGATTTTCTGGGAAAGGTCTCAAAATAACTTACGTTTAGTTTCGAAAAGTGCAGACTCAATCCATCTCTCGAGCAACACCTGCTCAACTATTTTGGCGAAGTTTGGATAAATACAGCATTTTAATAGGAATAATAGAAAACACGACGAACAAATAAAGCTATCGATATGATTATGTTATAATTTATCTTTATAGTTTTATAGTCATGTTATAGTCATGTTATAGTCATGATTATCGCCCTTATTGTTGAAATTGTTTGACGTTTTAACATCTGACGTCAACTGGCAGACTATCGCCATTGAAGAGACGACCATTGTCAAGATCGGTCGCATTATTTCTGTTACCTCATTTTTTTCAAATCATTTTTAGTGAAGCCTGTACCATAACAGGCCCGGGACTGTACAGCGCAGTGGACGCTTACGGCTGGCCCCCGGATCCATTCACTTGATTTGATATTTTCCGCAGGTCAATCTTATAGGTTTTTGTTTTTCGTGTAGTGCGGCCCCACTGCACTTACTAATAGAGTTGTAAGGGTACGTAAACTTTAGCCAAGAAACACACGAAATTAACTGGTATTATCATAGCAAAGTGTTATCGTAAGAGTGAGCATACTCTACCTCACTGGCATCACAAGCCACATAGATCTATGATGACACATAATTGGTTAAATACATAAATATTGGTGGAATTGATCTATGGCGATAGAAGTCACAGCCATGTAAAAGTTCTTGATGAGGACCATTAAATTTTTTGAATGCAGCTTTTTGGATTAGGAGTTTGAATATCCTTGTAAGTCTAATGTCAGTAATAACCTCATAGCCAGACAGTTTTCATAAACTGTACAAGCTGTAGCATATGTTTTAATATTGCTTTAATTCATCACGAGGAATTGTTTCGACCAATGAACACTATAGCGTTCAACTGTAGACTACATGTACAAACTACACGTATCTTTTGCGCAATTTTTGAAAGATTTATAATGCAAGATTGTTGATGTATCATAACGTTGTAAGGTCATGTTTGCTGAAAACCAGTGAAAGTTTAAATACCTTATTTGGCAGAAAACAATTAAGATTCAAGGTGTTTCCAAAGGAACGTAGTCCAATCTGGTTGTTTACCAGATGATTGCAATTATAAGTAGATACCTACAAAACCAAATAGACTTGTTCTGTTAAAGCTGATTATATGTCGCATAGTAATCACTATCTTCCATCAGCATACCATGTCCCCACTGCTTACTTCTGTCGTGACTTGCCTTTATTTCTTACAAACTGTCCTGTTTGTCTCCTTCTTAATGACTTGTCTAAATGATGCCAGAGTTATTTCCCCTCCCAGGAGACCGACTCTCAGGAAGTGAGCTCTGTGGCTGTCCTATTAAAGCTTGATCATCACCGTGTCTTTGATTCTAAGACCTGTCATAATACACACTATTATTACCCCAAGGAACGCACGATACGGCTGTGAAGGCAATTAGAACCATATCACGTCTTCAGCATTTAAGACGTGGCTGCGACAACTTTGTCGTCTCCGTGGTTTTGTCACCAATTATCCGAGTCTCTTTAAACCACACGACCTTATTAAAGACGGCGGGAAAACGTGTAGGCAATGGGGATATTATCGCAAGTGTTACAGTGGAGTGTCTAACGAACATCTCTCGGGAAATGGGTTTCTTTTTAAGCCAGTGCGGATCTAAATCTGGAATATTCCCTACAGATCTACTTCTCTTGTTGAACGACTTTAAAGCTGATCCTGATACAAAAAACAATCTGCTGTTAAACATGACGTTAATATATCTCGTTGAATATAACTCATTGAACAAACTAAGAGTATTAAAGTCTGATGACTATCTGTGCGCAATGTTCTCTTTATTTCAAATTGAAGAGAATGGTATATTCAAACACGACACGCTGAGATATTTAAGATAATAATGCTAATTTATTTCATGTTTCTTTTTCTAAAAAAAAAATAAAACAATTTTCTGATCACTATGGGTTTATATTTAATTTTAAATCATATTCTTTTTGATAATACCCCAAAAAGTCAAACTGTCGCTGGTGTCAAAATATTATTTTCGGGGTTTTTTTTGCTGGTACAAATACAAGTTTCTTACTCTTCAAATTATGTAGTCAAATAATGTGAACGTAAAGGTTAGTTTCTTTAAAATTGAAATTGCAGAAGTTATAGGATGACTAGGTTGAAGAAGGGTGCAATATAAATGGACAACAAACCAGAGATTGAATCCAGTAGTCTTCTAATATATGTACATATGAAATCATGTTGGAATTGATATCACAGACTACAGGCTGCTTAAAATATCTTAGTGATGTAAATATTAATATTTTGGACAGTGAATTTGATAACTGTTTATTTCAATTTTATTTATACACCCACATTTAAATGTGGTCATTAATTGCCGTCACACCTCTCTATCCACATTTCCATCAGTTGTTTATTCACATTTCTCGTTGGCACAATGGAGACTGTCTATTCATTTGGTCACAGATCACTAAATATTTCTCCATTGACTTTAATGTTAATTCTCGTCTTTTCGATCGGCTCTAACTTTTCCCCAAATGTTCGTTGGGTAGAACGCTCTCGGTCACAGATGGAGAAATATGTGACAAACTCTTGCTGAAACTCATGTATGAGGTTCACCATGAAAAACTTGAGATACACACGCTGGAAGTAGAGACATGTAAACATGCAATTCCCGGCCCTACATTACCACGTAACCAACTTCACAACTCTTGTATCCTCCCGCCTCAAAATCATGAATATTCACCAAAACCTGGCAGAAAATGTATTTTCAAACCCTTTTCTCGATTCTACACCAAAAAATCAACAAAAATCGCCATGCAAAAGAGGTAAAAGGGAAAGGGAGAAAAAGACTGAAAATAACTTTCGCCCTACATTCGTGATCTGTGTCCATTTTCAACGATTTTCAAAAATTACCACCAGAGTTATGTCCCATTTTATCCAGGATGTCGTTAGCACATTAAGCTCCAATAAGCATCGGATCATTTTGAAATTTGCACGAGTTGTCTTGGTAACAAAATATACTCCGACGACGTATGGTGAGCTTATATTTTGTTTTTCGGCAAGATTTATTTTACAGTTACGTTTAAAACAATCAAGAAATTGCTGTAGGTAAATTTAATAATCGCGAATGGCGTTGCTGTTCCAATATCGGCGAATGACCATTTTAAACATACATTATGCAAGAGCTAAATCTGCCTATTGCAGGTCTTTTTTAAGCCTGAAATGTTATCAATGAAGACTCCAGGAGAAAAAATTGGTGATGTCACGTTTTCTGACTTTTGAGTAAATGGAAATTTCCAGTTTAAACACTCATTTCTTCTGTTTGGAAGATTTGTTTTTGAATATTGCAAGTTTCTATGAAGAATGATGCATTTAGTGAGAACATTAATTATGCTGGTGCACACTCCCATAGCATTCCTACGGTGTATTTTGATTTTACTGACCATGGTTTGGACATCACTAGTTTTTCCCTTTTATGCCGTATATAAAAACCTCTGTAGAGAGTGGTATGTCCAGTTGTTCGATACAATATTTATGGAGAAGAAAGAATGGACCAAGGGGTAAAATCAGGAGAAATAATCAAACAAAATCATAAATGTGGAGATCACCAGTTTTTCCCCTGTGATCTTATATTAATTAGACACTAATTAACATATCCAGACCATAATCCAATCTCGATGTCATCACTAGCCTACGATATATACTGGATTAGAATCCGATCTGCTGCTCAACTCTCATTTATGATTAATTCAAGAAATGGATAACCGAGACTTTAGTACTGACGATCGAGGCTGGACCCCAAATTTAATCCCTAAATTCTCGGCTCAGAATGGATCAATTTGGCTGAAATTTCCAGTAAATTCCTTTTACATTATCTAGTTTGTAACTATTATAGTGAGAACTGCCAACTCTTTATCTAATCTCCGATAACGTGTTTTTAATGAAGGTTTTATCCAAAGTTATTTTGTATACAATATTGTGACAGAAAATAACCCCAATTAATTATCCTCAGACGAATACTAGAACGAGTCGCTTTAATGTTTCTGGTTAGATAATAAAATGATAATAAAACAACACAATCAAATATATACAGATTGTGGCAATCTTCCGTATAAAACCATGTTTTCCAAATCAAGAAAATAATGTTTTGTTGAAAATAAACATTGGTTTAGTTTTAATGAAGAAGATGGTTTGGGCGAGAAATTTAGTTCGTTTTGAGAAAACTAGACACTGTTGTCTTTGTTGTTTCAAGTACCTCATCTCACTTTCTAATATTAACTTCTTCTCTTCTCACAAAGTAGCCTGCTGTCGTTCAAGAAGCTTGCTTTCACGTCTCGCCTCCAGCAGGTAAACTCCAAATTGAATTTACCATCGAGTATTTGACCGGGAAAGGCAAGTTGTCAAGTGCAAATTGATTTAGGTAGCGCGTGTAATGTTGTTTGTTCTAAAGACGTCGCCCTCGATAGATGAATCGGATCAAAAGCCTAGCCTCTGAAGACGCGGAAAATTTGATTTTCTCTTTACTCAATCTATGCAACTAACTTTTTAGACGAAAGGAGAAAGCCGCGAGAAATAACGGATAAATGAACGTTGATGATTCTTGCTCGGGTGGATCGCCGTGCTTGACAGACAATAGATTGTGATTTACAATTAAGTGATCTCCTCTTACCAGTCGTGTCATTTCATCCTTCCAGCGAAAATTGGGCATCACGAGACTAATTCTGATTCACTTGCTATCGAAGAGTAAATGGAAAAAGTGTAGGATGTGATTAGGCGAGCAGATAGAGCATTTACCCATTTTCAATATCAGTCACTAACTCAATTTGGAGCAATGTGCCGGGCTAAGATCCTTGAGCACTCCAATTTGGCGGATTCATCAACAATGTCGTCTGCTTGATAGTGTGCTTGGCTGATTGGTATCGTGAAAAGCCCGTTGAAAAGGGCACTTGCCATCATATCCTGTTAACGTCTGCTAGAACGTCTTTTGGTAGACTCATTGCCACAGAGGCAACTCAATGACCCTTGACTGTTTCAATTTGTCTTGAATATACCGTTACGATTTAGCGCCAATTTCACATATGGCACAAGAATTCCCGTTAATATCCTTTGTTGGTAAGACAGAAACAGCCAGGGTCCCTTTGAATCAAACCGAAATTCTGACGTGACACAAATCCCTATTGAATAAATGGATACCATTTACATATTATATAATTTAGGTTGAAAACTATGAATTAAAGGACGTAGTCGGGTAATTTATATATTCTAAAATTCGATATATAAGGATACTAGAATCCATTTTTCAATACTTTCTTGTCGCATTCGTTCAAGTGTCACACTAAATTAAAGACTGTTTTATGATGGAACTAGCAGAATCAAAGTAACTTGTCAATTCAAAAATAATAACAGAAAACTGAACTTTCAGTTAATTTCAGCACGCAAAAGATACAAATTTGGTCGATTCTCACACTTCGGGACCATTATATTTAAAGATCTAGTAGTATTAATGACACGACGTCACTAAATTAATATTTAGACCATAGAAATATATAAATAGACGAGGTCAGTGCAGTTGACCCGGGTAGCTGCCATCGTATCGATCATAATTTATCCCCTTTAATAGTCCAAATGGAGGAGTAAAGTGGGACGTTAAACCTCACTTCATTTCCTTTAACTATTTCGTTCGTTTGTTTGTGTTTTGTTATTTCAGCAAAATATACAATTGTCTAAAAAATTATAAATGACAAAATTGGGTTTTTATCAACAGTAATTTACAATTAATAGCGCTTTTCTTCAACATCATTATAATAATTAGCATGCATCGAGTTATTTGCGGTAGGATAAAAGTTATCTTTAAGGAATCTATATAATGATCGCACCTTAAGTTAATTAAGTCAAGTTGATATTCTTGGGTAAATACGCTAGACTCGAGTTGATAATCTAATAGACGATGTAATTTGTAACGTACAAATTCACGCGCTGATAATGAAATGGACATGTCTATCTCGTACAACATCCGGTCATTAATTGCTTAAATGGAATCGGCTGGAATTACCTCATGTTTAAAATTCCTGATAAGTCTGCGATACGAGATTACGTTACTGTTGTTTCTAGCCGATTAGACACCAAACATGTGAGCCGGGCATATATTAATCTAAGCAAGCATCTACTTAGACAGATCAACGGGACATTTTTCGCCTCGTTTCATCCTACAATCACAAAGCTGCGTGTTTACGGCGTCCAGTCAAAATAAAGCGGTTGGCATGAAACACGATATCATCTTTTACTTTCTCATATTTGCTGAGAAAACAAACCTATTGCCTGGCACTACGACTGGTTTCATATAAATGGATTGATACAAGTTTCGTGTTTCCTATCCAATCACTAGTTCCCTCTTGTCTTTCCCGTCTTCAACCCTTCTCAAGGCGACTAGCCCTTTATATAGAATGATGCCAGACCTCTCCGATTCTTCCGGAATTACAGCTAATTATATTTAGAAAGGGATTTTGTTTTCACCCTTAGCTCTCTGACAGTCAGACACGCTTCCAGAAGAAAAGGCCATCTATTGACTAACACAAAGCGTTTAAGCAAATACAAAATTTCCGGCAAACAATGACAACAATTTCTCATTAGGGCTTTGGAGGTATCAAAATATCGCCAAACTTTGACATGGAAAAGAATATAATGCATCTTGAGTTGGTGAACGACACCAATTTGTCATGCTCAATGAAAATACAAACATAATTTCCATTGATAGTCAGTGGCTCGTCAGGGTCATCAGTGAGGCAAGATAAGTTGACACTCGTTGTTCCCGTTCACTCATCGCATTTGATTATAACGGCAAATATCTGTAATGGCGGGCCTCATACCCAACCATATCTTACCATTATTTGCATTCGAAAATGGTGATCGAATAACGGAAGTTACTTTTTCTGCCCTGTACTGGTGGCCATTTGCCCGCCCAAAACACTAAAGTACAACAAAAGTCTATTGACTGTGTAGTGGTTTCAAATGAGAAGTGGTGTCTAGATAGAACTCAAAAGTCATCTGTGGCTTACACAACTACTTGCTACTTATATCGTGGAACAACGGTTTGCACCGGAATTGTACAAGTCAACGAAGTTTTTTGGGTAGAACATGGCCGAAGAAGGGGGGGGGGGCAAGACCACCAACACAATTGTTTAAAACGCGCAGAATTTTTTAGCTATGTGAACTACCCAAATGAGAAGTGGCACATCACTAATTCTGCTTTATACATCTAACTAGTAGTTATGGACCCATTTAGGAGTATATGTACACGAGGCAGTTTTGAATGCTAATTTTATAATGAATTTTTTACTTTACGGAAATTGATACAACATGGCTATTTACCAATTACACTGGAGTTTGCATTTCAAACAGCCTTGCGATTATCGTTACTGATATGATTATTAAAAACCTAATGTTTTCGTTGTACCATACTCAGTTTTAAACTTAACACGAAGACAGTGGTGTATGGCCCCGATAAGTGTGCCGTTCCCGAAACCGTACCAGGCCGAGATCAATATTAAGAAAATGACCCGTTTACATTACTCTACAATTACCGGTCTCGTAACCAGGTACGCTAAATGTGAAACTCTTCACAGAAAAGTTAATTTCAGGCCCAATGTAAATTACCCGGATGAAAACGATTTTGACGGACACTGTAGTTCTGTTTGGCCCATTCTGCTTTTTGTTTTTGTTATTGAGAGTTAGAAAGAAATCATAAAGGAATGGTTATTTTGTAAGCGACTTGATGCTCATTTTCAATGAGTTAATTAGCTGTCTCGTCAAGTTACCAGATTCTGATGTGCAAAAAAGGGTCATCAAGTTACCAGAGGTAATAAAATAAGGTCAAGGTTCATTTCACGAATGCGCAATAATCCGTACCGGAACTGAGAGCCGTTCTCAGACCGGAAGCAGTCGGCAAATCTCGACAGATTCCGGAACGTTCCGGAACCTACATCTAGTCTTGGTAGTATGACAGTAAGTGATATGTACCTACGCCCATACCTTTGCGATGCGGCTACCGGTTTACTGTAACAGGAAAACTTTGCGCTATTACAAACAGACAAAAGACAAAAAGAGCCCAGCCATGTTTCATCTGGGACCTTTAAAGTAGTTCCAAGACACTATGGGCGTAGTTCCAATATTGCTTACATTGCGAAAATGTTACCGTGTCGTACTGAGAACCGTTCCTAAATCACTTCACTTCAGTGGTCCAAATTGGAACGCTTATCTTTGACCCTACATAAAATAACCGTTCCGTTCTTGTTCCTGGCAAGTTTATACATTACAATGTCAACGGGGCTGTTGTCTTGGATTTCCATCCCGATTTTGGCCGAGGAGGTTTACTGAATTGTCAGCGTGGTTTCTCTATGTCAGCGGTACAGAACGAATGTCGGGTAAGGTACACCAGCAGGCGTGTAGGTAAAATAGCCATTGGCCGCTGGAATTCAAAATACGAGTAGGTATCGCGTCGCTGTTGGGTCAAAATTTCCCTTACGCTGCCAGTCTTGGTTACCTTGATTCGTTGCAACCCCACTGCATTCAGGATAAAATGTTGTATGCCCAACAAAGTGTCGTTGTTGCTAGTCACAATCTCTTCCTCTATCACAAACTGGTAAACAAGCCGAATTATTGTTTCCTTCAGATGAGATGGTAGTACTAGAAGACAAATTAAGCACACCCTGCTTCGTACACCAAAAGGAGGCTGTTCTTTGTATCATTACTTCAATCTTTCTGTAACTTTTAAAAAAAAAATATTACTGAGATTTTTTTACAGTAGCCCAGAGTGTCACCGAATTTTGATCTTGGAAAAATGGTGTTACATAACAAAATGACATGACATTTAAATTAGCTTTAAAACAGGGGTAATATCTTTAAAAAAAAGATTTTGGGATGTTCTAAGGAGGAAGATTATAACTGAATTATCCCTAAAGCTAGACTATGTATGCCTTTTCTGTGCATTATTACGCTAAAGATAACAAAGACTTTTCCTACTTATCTTAGTTTCGAATTGAGATGTCAGTTTTCTTGGCCGCATGATAACTACGTAACCGGGCCCCGCCCATACTATCAAAAAGTAACGAGCTGCTAAATACCCGAGGGTTCGAGTTACGTCCCCTGTGGAGATTTCCACCACGTGTGTAAACTGTAACGTGCCATAGGGGGCAGTTCAGTGACTTCTCATTACATGTTTCGGTTTGTGCTTCCGATAATGAGGCTAAGTTTGTTCGTCAATCCGGTTGCTCTCGGTGAGAAATTGTAGAAATTGGCTTATTGAAATTACCCGTGAAGAAAGGTTTCAGAGTAAATGGTGGGTTAAAATGAGGGGTAGAGGATTACGAAAATTAATCTCAAGCGAACCAACAACATGATTTGGCTAATTTCCAATCTGGCAGCCATTTTATCAGAGATAGTTCAACAAAAATTGTAAAATTAACTTTAAGTAATAGATTTAGCCACGAGGGAAACAGTTCTTTACATTCCTTTCTTCCGAGAAGAAAATAGTTGAAATAAAGATGAAACAAAATTACGTCTTTAGAGACGGATTTGTTTTTGTAGTGTAAGACCACCACAGATTGAAGCATATTTACATTAATGCTGCTAACGGATATTGACAGTTTTTTGATTCTGATAACATTCCCCAACACGAATTCAAAGAATTTTTGTTAAAAATATTTCATTCGTTTTTTATGTTGAGTTTGGCAATTAGATTCATTATTATAAACTCTCATCTGTTTTAGTACTCTTAAGATTTAAACAAAGAAGGATTAAACTGATCTACATGTAACTGATTAGACTACTAACCAAGATAGCTGCTATTGTTAAATACCATTATGAGGATCATAAGGTGCAACCAGCTTTATGAGAGCGGTCATATAGGCTATGTCTGTTCCGCAATCCATTAAATTATTGAATAAAATATTTACTTTTGTTTCTGAACAAAACACTACTTGAAATTGAATTACATAAGTGGCCGTCAAGGAATACTTGACATCACCCTTGACAGAGAAGTGTGGACGAGGATATTTTGTAGAAGGTAACAACCTAAAATCCTGCCTACCCATGATCGTCATATACAATTTCTGACAAAATCAAATTTTTCACGGTTTAATCGACGTTAAAATATACCCCAATTGGTTTAACACTTAACAGAATCAAAATACCAACGGTAGGTTCAATCGGATGAAATAAAGGCTAGTCAAACTATGGTAGCTAAGAACATAGGTGACGCTGTATATTTGTAAATGATGAACGTACCGGTAATTGAACATTTTTGGACTGGTACTCTTTTTTAAGAATTCTATTCGCAGAATATGTCAGTTTGCCGTGCATTGGAAGTCACTCAAGTGACGTCAGGGGACTTTAATGAAGCGGGTGGGCTTAATTTTGCCATTTCATTATTTAAGTTGCTTTAACCACTTAGCGGTAGATATTTAGTGATTTCGAAATCATGGCTTGTATCGAATGTCGTTAAAGATGCCTTTTCATGTACAAACTGGTTTATTTTAATGATATATTTTGACTATAAACATATTCAAACTAATAAATCTATCAAAAAATGTCTTCAAATCCCTCTCAAATCATTGTATTCGCGAGGAAATACCCCAAAAATGTGGGTCACGGTGAATAAGTGGATAAGGCGCTGGTTCGCTAGCCTGGAGGTCGGGTGTTCGATCCCTGCATTGGCCGAGAAAGTTCAGTGATGCAGAAGGAGGGCCTGACAAGGACAGCTGCCTAGTCGTTCGGATGTGACGAAAACCCGAGGTCCCGTGTACACACTGGAGTGCACGTAAAAGATCCCTTGTCAGTTGGCATTCGATATAAGAGTAGGTCGTAGCCCTACTGTATGGCGTATGCTCGTCTTTAATTAGCCCAGGTTAGGTGCAAAAGAGTAGGACGTTAAACCCCATTTCATTTCATTTTACCCCAAAAATCTGTTTAAGAAGCCATGTTTGTCACCTCACTTGATTGAGGAAGGGACCATTTTCAGAATGTATTTGTCGTTACTGAGGCCTAAATAAATTCTTGGATTATCGTATAACAATTTCTTTTTCCGTCATTTATTTGTGCGATTAAACCTCTCACTGTTTCCTTAACCGCTAACCACCCAACTAAGAAATAACAACCGTTGGCAGACAATAAGTCACCGGGCTAACAGTTAGTGATACCCTGACATTTTTTTAAGTGCTTGCCCCGTGTCGTGTGTGTTTTTCAGGAAATCTGTATTTTTCTAGTAGGATTGGGCGTCTCTACTTTCCATATATACCAAATCTGCCATACTTTTATTGAAAATAACTACCATATAAATTCTTTCGTTGAAATGCATCTTTAATTAAGGGCTTTAGCCCCAGTGCCCATGGCTAGAATATGCAAAAGTTACAGGAAAGGTGGAACATTTTTCAATACTATAACAAACTGCGCAAAAAGGACGAGGTATATTTCCAAACAGAAGTCTTAGCGGTAAAACAAAATTACTATGGGGGACCAGATTGACGTCAAATAGTCAACCATGAAACTATCGACTTTTTATTACAATGTCAATTATAGCATTGATCTACTAAGAGCAGGTATACTACTAAGTACACTACACCGCCCATGGCTCTATAAACCATGTTTAAATGACAGGAATGTAATTTACACCTGTCATCATGTAAAGTTGGAAAATTAGCAGCGTTAAAGTCAAATCTGATCAGAGCTTAGAAAGTTTGATTTATTCAGAAACAGAATCTCACTATTTATACCATGCTGGTATGTTATTTACTCCTGGTTCTGTAAGACGAGAAAGGATTTAACTTATTACATTTGGTGCATTCTAACTAATATAATTTTGAAGCTCCGGGCAAAGTTTATTTAACCCACGTTTAACACCATTTAGACATAATAAATTATTCTATAAACTGTGTGTCATATTAGCGTGTATTCAGTCAATACAAGAATTCAAATCTCGTTGCTTTAAGGGAAGTCTGTTTTTGATAAACAACTAGGTGCATTACATTGTTACATATACAGGAAACCAAAAGAGATGGTTGGTGTGGTAGGTATAAGTACTAACCATGTCATTTCTGGACTAATGTGTTTTTAGACGTAGGGGGAATCCAGAGAAAACCAATGGGATTAGACAAGGGATGCTACTCCTTGTCAGGAACAAAACCAAGAGGAAACCAAAGCGTTATTTTATCATAGATAAAATCTTTTATGATCTGCAGCACACGTGTTATCCCCCCCCCCCACACACACACACAAACACACTCGTATCACTCTAAGAAGCATGAATAAGTGTATTATTTTTTATAAAAAAAACCCCATCAGATATAACAGACAAAAAGTCAACGTGTTTGTATTGCTGACTTCAGATTATTGTCTCGTGTGTATTGGCATCTGAAATTCCAGTGGACAGCTGAAACTTGATAGCAGTATAATGATATATCATTAGTATCATTTTGATTTCAAATTAACCTGGAAGGTCATACACACAAGCTAGCACCTGTGATATGGCATGTATAGGACTCTAATCATATTATACAGTCAACAAAACTGACGAAAAAACACTATTGTTTACAGAGGATGTGACACATCTAGGATTCCGATGACCCCTGAAACATTTTCACGACAGCCATTTTCAGGTGATGTTGATTATCTTAGGATGAAGTAATTACTCCAGCATCTTCATTAAGGGGGGTGAGTAGGTGACATCATTGTTTGTTTAGTGACAAACTCGAGACAATGATCACCAACAAAACACCTATTCTAACTCCCATTTGTACGTAGCAACTGGATGTGCGAAGTCTAGATTGTAATCTGGTTTCATCCTGTTAGGGTAAATTAGGATTAAACAGGATGCCTTGCCTAACAAGATTTTATCCCACCTATTCATCATCTGTCACTCAATATTGTTTAGCCGTTAAATGATCATAATGGACAACCAGCAGGGGGCTCTACGATCTCATGTTCTGGAAGAAAAGCTTTTCTATAGTTGTTCGATTTTCTTGCATGACTTTGTGTGGTTTACCTAACATTAGTATATTAAGCTAGAAGGAAGTTTATCACAACTTTTGTAATTAAACCTATCTTTGGAAATGTCAAAGAATATGAGAAATGCATGTATGGGAATGTTACAAAAACAATCCTACCGCGGAAATGATTTTCTTGTGTAGCATTTTGATTGTATATAATTATAAAAATATATTGTTTTCCACATAATATGGAATGTATTCATGGTCAGAACAGAAATATAAAGTTTGTGGTTTGTATTGGTTTATAATTTGAGTTTGTGAAGGGGCTTTTTTTAAAAATATAGCGATGACCGCATATGCATATGACCTAAATCTTATATACAAATTTTGTTTAAAAGGTTATCAACTTATGTGGTAAGTTTAATTAAGACTAATGTCTATTGGATTTGTGTACATCGCAGGTCGGAATTGATCCCTATCGTTCCTCGTCTAGTGTTGATGTTCTTCTTTTTCTTGGGGGGTGACGCTCGTTTTAAGATAGGCTCATGGCTCCGCCAATAGGTACGCTCGACATGAAACTTGGCAGGCTTGTTCATTGCGCTCCGATTGGCAACTCTTTTTCATTGATATGCGGTCACAATACCAAGATGGTGGCTATGATGTCAATATAGTCATATAAATATCTAAAAATTTCTTTGAATGTAGTAATTTCGGTCATAATTGTTAGTCTAACATATTTTTTTCTATAGCCCTGCGCAATGACTCAAAGGGAATGTTTGTCTGCCAACAGCAGATACTTATGTCTTAGAATTTATTTACCTGCATGCCAATATGTACATGATAAGTAGAATAGCAACGCAATAAAATTGGATTAAAATTTGCATTAATCCTGGCTGATAATCTACAGGAAACTTATCTATATAAATATAGAGATGTTTATTTAGAACTTGTTATTGTTTCGTAATGGTAAAAGTATAGTTCTTTTATTTTGAAATTGTTATTATTTCATAATAGTATAAGCTCTATTTAAATCTGTAGCTCACATAAAGAAATCAAGCATGCTTGTGTTAGGATCTCTTGTAATTTTATCAAATCTGTCATAACTATCAGTAACAAGGTAAAAATTGTCAAATATTCACACCCAGGTTCACACATATAAACAATAGCAAGTTCTCACGACTGTCATTGAGTTAACGCGGCCATGTTTCATAGCAGTCCCGCAGTTAATGTGATTTTAAAACTAATTAAGATCTCATCCACTCTGTTATGTTCCGTCTTAATGACAGCTTTGTTTGTTTTTATTACCCCTCACCTTTACCGATCACCTTGTCAAATCTTTTTAGCCGTAATTGTAGGGTGCTCGATATGAGGTGAGAAGTCGCTGTTCTATCCTAACTTCTTATGATAACACTGTAACAAATTGTTCAAACTAAAATAATGCGATTTCCCTCTTCTTCTTTCAGTAAGTGTCATTGGCTATTATAACATACGAAACTAAATCATAATGGTTGACTCTGTGTGACGTCGATGGACGATCATAGGTGTCTGACGCCGTGTTGTCTACGTGTATATTTTTGAATACGTTCTATTCTGCTGAAGTGTTTTTATTCTGAAAAGTATAGATTTAACTAAATGATGTGTATTCGTGATATTGCTATATCAAACCACAATATGGTTATATTGGTTTGGCTCTGTTGTTTACATTCATGGTACAGGTTACATTTTAAGTGCTATTGGTTTTGATGTATGCCCACGTCAGGCAATAACTCTATGTGCAATTATTCATCATGTAAACCCTTCAACTAGTATTATCATAAACCTCAAAATAAACTTGTATGTTGGTCTTCGCGGGCAAGACAAATCGAACCTTTACTGGAATCCGAAACCTGGACGCCAACTAAGGATTCAGGTGAATAGTCTCAGAATGTTAATTGAATGGTGGTTTCTCGTTTGAATAATATTTAATCCGTATAAAATAATGAAGAAACTTCAGTCTTACTATGACTACTCCATACTGTATCATTTGGCGTCCAAGATGTTTCGACATGTAACTTGCTACTGACATTATATAACTCAAATTGTATACCTGGCTCACATTCTAGTTTCTACATGTCTCAAAATACAACTGATGTCTTAAAAGTCCCAATGAGCCAAAATGCCAATACATATAATCATGTCATTCGTTCAAATGTATGTCAAATAAGGGTTAAAATTGCTTCATAAGATATTAATTTAGACCATTAGGTCATACGACCACGATGGGATGCCATTTTGAGGTCAATGTTTATGGATAAAAATGAGCTATACGTTTCTAAGACAATAAAGATGGTGGTTTGAAATCAACAGAAAGTAAAATAAATTCTAGATAATTTGATAGATGTTAATAAGTGTCGGCCTATCATGTTATAATATTGACTATGTGTAGTCTTTATTTCCATTTTAGTCGGGAATATTGTTCTCTTAATAAGAACTACATACAGTGTACATATTTATACGTCCAAGATAGCACCCCAAGAATTCCAACTGAAACTATATCAATCAAAATTATTTGAGACACATAATAGTATCTGTTAAACATATTCTTTTAGCGAAATGACCTCTCAATGTCTTGGTATACCTCTCTTAGTGTAAATTATTTGTTCTTTAAATTCCTCAACATGGAATCTTTAATAATTTCAATACTGCAACATTGTGAACTGATATATTTGTATAGTGGTCATTCTTATAACATAGACACAGGTGGCCAGATGACCAGAGACGTAATTGACCATCCCACAGTCTACAGAATGATGGCTAATTATGCAACTAAATACTTCCCCCTTTAACTCAATGAATAACAGCTATGTGGAGAATTTCTATTAACATATCAACACAGCTTCCGTAAATGTTTACAATTTAGTCTTATTTCGTTATCAGTATTAATGGTAGTTAGCCATATGACGATCCTCATTTTCATCAGGAATAATAATTTCTGGACAAATAAATTATGTGTGGACGCCCATTAAAATTATTTTTTATATCACGTATCTCTTTACTATCTGAATGTCCGTGGTACTTTTTGAACAGAAATACAACCTTCCAGTGTCCATGGTGTGCTTAACGATATGCCCCTAAATTGTCCAAGTGTCCGAACGGCTCAACATTTTGAGCGGTAAGAATCTATTCCAAAAGGCCTGTTAAAGGCGCATCATCGGGGACGCACTCCCAGTTATATGTAATATTTGTTGCATGGACGATATATTGAATTCAAAGTGTATATTTCCATTGATAAGCGTCTGTATTTTGGGATTTTTTGTGTGTGTTTTAATCCCCGACACTCTGAAATTTAAAATGAAATTGCATATTTGCTCAAATGGTACAAATTCACCTTTAACATCAAACAGTTCTCTGTAACAACAATACCGTATTTAATAACAATGCAAAGTTATAAGAATAATATCTGATGTTTAGATTTATTTCCTGTATAACAAATATCGTATTTTCTCTTGTTATTAACCAATATTAGATAGTGTTTTTGTAACAACAAAAAAAATCAAATATTGATCGACTTTTCACGCGTTTCAGTATTTTTCTTCTGTGCTATATAAAAAAAGGTTGATATGTTGATATATAAGTTTTCTACATCTTTTAATCATTAAATTCTCTTTTTTAAATGAATACAGAAATATGGAGGAACTGTGGAACTTGCGCCCACTTTGAAAGGGCTGGGCCACACCTTATAAGAATTATAAGAGAATAAAAATCGCTATATCGGCCACTGAACATTACTTCTTATATTCAATGAATCGTCTTGGTTTATGCTATTTTACAAAGCTACACTCTTTGGGGATTTTATTTTACAACTATTTACATGGAATAAAATCGATGCAAAGCAAACTGAGAGGGTTGTTATTTGAAGCATATTATACAAATCAGAATTTCAATCTATATATACAATCTTTGCTTTGTTATTTTAAAAGTAATATATATAGGTTTATGCAATAAGTAACATAATATTGCACATGTTGAAGTTGTAAAACATATTTTAAATAAACTTATATATAATTTCTTCTATTTACACATTTGTAGATTCAGAGAACAAAGAATAAATAAACTAAAGTCTGTAGAGAAACAGATTTGATACGAAACTAAATTCTGTCAAAACGCACAACCGGAAATCATCTGCTTCTCATCCAGCCTAGAGTAAAATGGCGCGTAATTACTGGTAATTGATGGCGTGAGAGATTGTTGACACAAGTGATGAGCGTTGAGAAATTTAACGAACGGGCAAAATGTTTACTGCACTTGTCAGTACAAAATTCGACATTATTGAATGTTTATTATGAAAACAACTTAAGGTGTAATGTTTCTATCATGTAGTGGAGGTTTTAAGACATTTTGATCTGTAAAAATAATGCTCATCAATGGGGAAGCCTTTTCTTTTTCCGTCATATTATTTTCAGCTAAACTTTAGATTTGTTACATACATTTGCCACGACGGAACATGGTCGTCCGCACAAACTTGGTCTCAATTGAAAAGTCTTTCTAACTGCACAAAAAGGGGAAATCGGATAGTCGTTAGTATAAACAAAACATATTCTTTCAATTTTGTCAAGTAAAGAAAAGACCTTTCGTCGATATTGAATGAGGTATTTATCGCTAGAATAGTTTAAAAATAGTTCATGAAAAATGAATAAATTGAAAACTACAGTCGAATTACTTTATTCTGAGGGAGGTTATCAGTGTTTGAAGTTTTGATAAGAATTGCGTAGTCTCGATTTTCATTACTACCATTGTCACGACAAAAAACAAAGTCTCGATTATCCGTTTTGAAATTGAATTATTACATGGCGGTCATATTTCAATCAATTGATAATCACGACCATTCGGTATTCTAGAGAGTTGATTGTGGGCTTGTGCTTATGTGAATAAACTTCTAATTAATAATTTAAATAACATTAAAGGTCAAAAGAAAGACCTGAACTGGTCAGATTTAGCCCTTACATACTGTGTCTATAATCTTTGAGGGTTTACATGATAAAATTATGTATCCATTGTTTACTGATAAAAGATTAATTATTAATCTCTAGATTTGATTTGTAATTTATTATACCGTACATGATAACGCAATTAGTTATTAACAAATATTCTATACTGTTTCGTGTGTAAAATAACTTTTCATTAAGCTTTGTCGTTATAATTATTTCTTGTGTAAGATGTGAGATAAGAAATATACTTTATTTTTTGCAGATAGGGTTTAATAATTGAGGTATGTCAAACTTACAGTTTTTATTACTGTAGTATAGATTGTCTATATCCACTGGGGAAGGTGAAAAATATGAAGGGTTTTTTATAACTTGTAAGAAAAAACAATCAAGAAAGACATTTTACATAGAAATGCGAATATTACTATCTGCATCACTAATCCCCCACCGGCATAATGCTAATTTACTTTCCGTTTATTGGACACGTTGATAAATGCATTATTTTTGCATTTGGACAACTCAAATATGTAATAACGTAATGTAGGCCCTACTGGACTTAATATCATAGACATTACCAGATAACCAATCGTCAGAAATTGAGCATTGAGTTTCGAGTTTGGAATACGGGCTTTTTCAGTTTACGCTTAGCTTCTAAATGTGTATGTTAGAACTGTATGTAGCTTAGTTACAGACCCACCAATATATCGATCATATTAAAAACCTTAAACGCTCATGCTGTATTTGATCTGTCATATTATATGGAATAAGATAGTTGTCTGAGCCCTGGAGACCTAATAATACGGTTCAAAATAGTAATCTATATTCCCTTAATTCAAACATATCCTTTGTACTCAGCTAAACAATTCGCCAAATTGGACAATAATACACAAAAAAATAAACAAATTATACTAAAATTATAGATTTTCCACTAGAACAGAAAAGTGAAACGAGATTGTCTCCAGTGAAATCGGCGAATAATGCAGATTGATTGACAGGCAATACCCTGAGAGACGCGTGCGCATTATAACTCATGCGAATCAATTACTATAAAATGTCTATTATTTTATAGTAAGTCAACTGAGTAATATCTGCTTCATCAACCGGTTGAAAATAATTCCAAAGCCAACAATGTTCTTCGATTAGCTACGAAATTAGAATTTATGAAAAATATGATAAGCAATTCCAGCTAGTCCTGGTGTATATATATACTTATAATTATAAAGATTGCATTAGCACGTGAGATGTTTTGATTTTTAAGTCATTGTTTTATAATGTTTTTTCTAAGATTTAAAGCACGCATCCGGATAAGAGCACTGCATATGTCTTTAAACATCTTGAAAATTAAATCTGAGTGGGTCGTGAGTTAATTAAGAAATTAAGGTTGGTCTCAAGAAACCTAAGAAGTCAAGATGATTGTTAATGTGTTTTAATAGCTTTGCGATGTTTCTCGTTCAATATAAAGACTGTGGGTACTTGGCGAGTAAAACAATGGATTTTCTAACGTCTCTAAATATATTTATTTCTCTTACTTTTTGAAAAAGATTTTACACACTCGATCGCGTTGTTCTTTAAATATTTTTAAAGACATACTCTTTTCTTTCCACATCACCGAAGCAGTGAACACATGAGATCGCAGGGGCGGATGCCCCCACCCCCCTGCTCAGCTACAAAAAAAAATATTGCCGTGCATCAATGAAATTACATCACAAATAGATCCTACATCAGTATAAAAATGATTTCTCTGTTTAAAAAGCTCAATTTGTATGTATGCCTATGTAATTTAGAGACGATGATGGCAGATTTCCGTAACAGAAACCTGGCAAACCCCCTCCTGCAAAAATTCCTGGATCCGCCCCTGCGTGGAATTATGTGTGCAAGGATTATTATCATTTTTAGCTTAACTTGTTTTTGGTGCATATTTTGACGTTGACATGTTATTGTTTTAAAAGTTAATAAGGTTAATAAGAGTGGAAAGCAGTAATTATGTGTCGGTTTGAGGGGATGGATCTTAAATTTTCCTTTTTAAATTTTGCATTAAGATTGCGTCGGAACCAATGTTGCTATCGGTGGATGGCCCAGTTTTTCTACATTTGTATCCAGAATTATGGATTGCAACACAAATTATTGAAAGTCAACCCTGAACAATTTTACAAATACATGTGCATATAATAAACCGCTTGTTAAACATTCGACTTTAAAGCTATTTGTTGTTTTTTATATTATTATTTAAAGTCTAACGAAATAGGTATAAATCGTTAAGCGCTTTCAGAATTGTCACCATCATAGACAATTTAAAATGTTATTGATTGCGTTACGGCTTATGTAAAAAATGAAATAAAGAAAAGCAATAATGTGAATAATTTATATATACATATTATTTTGTATATAAATATAGGTCTTTGTCTTCTTTCTTTATATCAATAATGATATTGACGTCCAAACAATGCGGATTTAGACGGATTAATAGAATTGTGATAACTTAGACGAACTATTTGCATAAATATTTCGAAAGCTATTTAGTACTAAATTACCTGACGAAAATACAATTCAATATATTTTTGTATCTGCCATCAAACCATAAAAAAATTATTCCTAAATCTTCATTGTTTTTTTTTTCTTCATCAAGTTCGTCTAGAATTTCTCAGACAGATTAATGTTTCCTCGAATTTAGCGTTTAGAGCGGTATTAGATAACAAAGGCACAAACGATTCACTTTAGACTTGAAGATTTTAAAGCTGCCCGCGGGGACGTAAGGGGAAATTATTATGAATCAATGGTATGACTAGACTAGGCTATATGAAAATATTATATCTTGTAATAATCTTTTATACAACTCAATAATTAGAGACACAAATCTAATCAGTACAATTTTATATGACACGTTTACGATGAACAAGTAGCAATGGCCGTTTAGCTAATCTGACAATACTTGTCTAATTATTTACTCGCCTTTCTTTACCATCGCCTTCATCCATTCTACGATGATTGTGTTATAGGAAAATGGGATGAACATGGTTAGATTGCGGTCAACAATTGCACAAACTCGGGAGTATTAACTTGAGTAAAATTAACGCGAGAAAGCGCTCGGATTTTCAGCATCTTAGCCCCAGGCCACTGTTGATCAAATTTACCAAAGAGCGTAAATTTGTCCGTGTTTCTTATTAATTTTGACGCGTAATTTTCTCAATATGACAACATATCTGTAAAGCGGGTCTTGGAGGATTTATGAATTTTGAAAGTCTGAGCCAGTTAATAAGATTTAAAAGCCAGCCATTCAGTCGAACAACTTGGAGTAGATTCTATCCTAATGTAATTCTGCTAATAGGCACCACGATTTCTGCTAATGATATAAACGTTTTAGAAGTAATTTTATATTGGTTTAATATTTCACAGAAATATAGTGATTTAATGAGATTACATGCTTTTCAAGTTGAGTATCTTTAATCCAGTATGATAATAATCGAAATAATACTATATATATTTGTAAATTATTATCCACATGCCATTGGTGTCCTTTTTGATAACAATTACCAAAAACTTTAATTCATTTGTTGTACATAAACCAAGCAAATTTTTTTATTTGATAAATGTTAATCTTCTTTGTTTTATATTTTGTTTTTTTATTCTATTGTTTATAATTCGTTGATCTTCTTTTTTCAAAGCTTAGAATATGCCTACATTTGTAATGGGCAGAATATCTTTCCAAATGAAATAACATCTCTCATACTTACTGACAATATAATAAAATGCAAATACGTGTCTAACCAAAAATCAAAACTGTGTTTGCTGTCAATACAAGGCCAAGAAGCTGAGTTCTTTGACTTTTCATGGCGTATAGACACTATCATAACAGACCGTCTAGTTTATTTCTCTATACAGAAAAGGTCAGACCCAAATAAAGTTGAGATAGTCACTACATTAATAACAGCTCTACTTTCACATGAAATACAGATCGCTAAGCGAAACGCCTCGCTTAAAAAAATATTATATACCGCCATCCGATAATAATACAAACTCGCGAGTATGATGATGGTCTCACTATAGCCGTCTGATTGACAGATATTCCGATGATTGACAGAGTTGCCGTGACAACTAAGTGTCCCGCATCACCATCGACCAATCAAAAGGCAGATAAATCACAATATTTCTACAGGATGAACGTCATCGTCTGACCATTAAGCTCCGCCCCTATAATCAAAATCTAACGCTATCGTTAAACGTAGCCACTCCCCAAAATGTCTATTTATAATTGTATCGGTGATAAATGAAGAAGTAGTTTTATCGAGAAAATAAGAGAGACTTCATCTATACGAGCAGATAAGAGAGGATTGCGATATTAATATCCAGCATCATGTTTGGGTTGTGTGGCGTTGATACCCCTCTTCCCGCCATGTTCCCCCTTCCTACTCTACACTTTACTCCACAGCAAGTAGCCAAAGTGTGTGAAACTTTAGAAGAAAGTGGTGATATTGAAAGACTTGGACGTTTTTTGTGGTCCCTACCCGTCAATCCGTCAGCTATGGAAGCTTTGAACAAACACGAATCTATTTTAAGGGCTCGATCTTTGGTGAGTTTTCACACTGGAAACTTCAGAGACTTATATCATATATTGGAACATCATAAATTTACTAAGGAATCACACGCGAAACTTCAAGCCATGTGGTTAGAGGCTCACTATCAAGAGGCGGAAAAATTACGAGGTAGACCCCTCGGTCCCGTCGACAAATACAGAGTTCGAAAGAAGTACCCTCTCCCCAGAACTATCTGGGATGGGGAACAAAAGACTCATTGTTTTAAAGAGAGAACGAGGAATCTGTTACGGGAATGGTACCTACAAGATCCCTACCCTAATCCAACAAAGAAGCGAGAACTGGCCCAAGCAACAGGGCTTACCCCAACACAAGTAGGAAATTGGTTTAAAAATAGAAGACAAAGAGACAGAGCAGCAGCAACAAAAAATAGGTAAATATAAATTATAATTTTTCTATTTATATTAGTTTTGTTAAATGTGTATTATTATAATATTTATTGCTGTCATTATCATTTTATTTACATTTCTACCCAGTAAACAATGATGACAACAAACTTATTTATCCGTGCGTTATCATAGTGTACTACTTTCTATTAGTAAAACCCCAAAGACCATTGTTAATATTTTAAAATATACTAACTAAAATAGTCGCCAACTCTTCTACAATTTCACTATTTAATTTACCTACATATTTATGAAAATTTAGGTGGTAGAATCTCCTCTAAATATTAAGTGAATAATATTACAGTAAATATTTGTGTAGGTTTACTTTTTGTGGATGATAGTGTATGTAGGTTTGCATCAAAAATCAACAAATAAAAATGCTCTCCCTGTTTTACCAATCATATGAATATTAAAAAAGAAACTTTAAAAAAATGGATTTTATATTGATTAAATAAATAAATAAACCTTTTACGCGATGTCACAATCTGGCCGAAAGGAAATCTGATAATATGCAGACACGAGACATCCCGATAACTAAATTGTCGTAATGTGCCGAAATATTCAAAAACGGAAAATAGAAATTACAAACATACCTTTTAGAAAACGAGAAAAAAATCGCCGGCGGGTTTATTTATATAGATCGCTAGATAGATTGTTGCTTGTTGTCAATTTTACGCTACGGATAATAAAAGAAATGTACCGAAATCGTTTAAAATATGTTTGAACGTTTGGGTGGAGTATTTGTGCATTTACAAGGAAAACACTGCTATGTTAGAATCAGATTATTATAGTTTATATTCACGTAAATCATTTCAAAATATAAATATGCTTCATCATTTCCTTTGTGTATAATCATCACCATGTCGATGTTTAAATAGTTTCTTCTTTTAAATCTAATATATCCATAGAAAGTCTTTTATACATATAAATAAAGGACTATTACATATACTCGTGGGAGATTTATCTATATATTTACATATCTATTAAAATGTCATTTATATGACGACAGATTACAGCCATTATATACAAAACATTCTCATCTCATATTGACCATTCACATCTTTTCTTATCAATATTAACAAGAATGACCATTCAATATTTTTACAATATTCGAATGAAGTAAAGATATTATGGGGACAAATATAATTTATCAATTTCTCTGACGACCTCACACTATTTTTTTTAATATTTTATCTTTGTTGTAAAATACATACATGTAAATAGCAACGTTTCCAAGCTCTGTATTAAATTTCAAAAACGGTTGCCGAATTTCAAACTAAAATTATTTGAATTTTGTTTTGTCTGTGGAAAATTATGTTGACCATTATTATGTTTATATATAATTGCTTATAATCGCAATGGACGAAAATTACAGCATATCTACAAATAGCAATAATTGCCTCAGCATTTGAGACAAAATAATCGAAAAAGAAAGTATTTATGACTGTATAGGTTCAATACAAAGAATATACTATATAAATCGAACAATTATTTTATTTAGTAAAATGATTTTCCAACATTATCTCAGTAATAGTTATAAAACCGTTTTGAAATTTATGGTCCTAATTTTTTAGAATCTATTTTCAGGGATTTTTCATTCGAAAATATAATAAATATTTTTTTATTTTACAATTGCTTTTTTTAATGCTAAAAATCTTTGGAATTTATACACAGTGTTGCTAGTTATATTCAAGTAGAAATACTATTAAAGCAAACATCCTTCAAAGTAAGACTATGCAAAATAATTCTTCAAAATGTTTGAAATATTGATCTGGAAATCTAATTCTTACAATAAATAACTGTAATAACAGATTAAATTTAATAAAAAATTACTCTAATTATAAGCGATAAAATAGCCGAAGGTTGATATGAATTAGTTAGAATATGTATGTCTTTTTATACCAATACTTTCACTTGTTATCAGGATTTATTTTATTATGCACTCGTGGTAAACAAGCCTACTAGATTTTTTAAAGCTGGGGTTTATGTATAAGATATATGTCTTTAAAATTGACACAATAAGAACACTTAAGAAGCAGTAAGAAGAGTCAATAAAGGCCAAATGATAAATGAATACAGTGATACAATACATGTAGGTTTCATAAATTAACAGTTTTCAGTTGTCAAATTCGTCAGTAAATAACATACTATAAGCGTATTGAAATATATACTATATCACAGTATAATTAACTACCTTTATCTTGACTAACAAATTCTTGAATATTTAGGCAAGTAAAGAATTTGAGGCATATTATATAACTTAAAGGTGAATCTTTGGTTATGCCCAAGAGAAACTTGCAATGAAAATGTTATCTCATCTTCCGTTTTAATGTTGGTAAATAATAAGAAAACCAAACAGTTATAAAATTATTAATATTTATGTCATATTTGATGAGTAACAATTGTAGATTTACGCATCTATAATGATAATTTTTAATAGAAAATAATTTGTTAAAGTGTGATTTAAAATTATTCCCTACTTTTCTAAACATTATGGCAGTACTATCAGACCAGATGAAAACAAATAGAGCATTAAATTATTGTACAAAATAATCGATAAAATCAAGAACGGCATCAGATGCCTTTATTTTATCATATTCAGTTTTGGTCTGGGGTTTTCAGTTCACAGTCTATCATTCCCTTCACCAAAGGATGCGTAATGGGGGAAAACATGTTTACATAGAATTCTTACCCTTTGTCGAACAATTTAACCTTTGGATATGCTAACCTGAAGGAATATCTGTGACATCTTTTAACACCATAACTGTGATGTCACATCTGATAATGTGATAGATTTTAACGTTGTTTTGCTGTTATATCTGGTTCAACATATTCAGACATTAATATATATCTTATTTTAGCATTATCTGGTGTTCGCGTAATTTTAAACTGGCAGTTAAATATTATAAAACACTGAACATAATACATCATATTATACTACTGCTCGAGATTTACAATGCAACACAGGAAATCAGCAACCGGAAACTTACAGTTTTTAAAAAATATTAATCTAAACATACATGGTTAAAACAAAAGGATGTCGCCAAGATGGATTTAGTTTTTAAATTGATAAATGTCTATTAGAGTTTGGAGAAAAAGATAATCTAGTGTTGATCTTTTTAAATCATTATACTGGCCAATCAGCAAACCATATTTCATTAAGATGACGTGTGCAGGGTAATAGTATATAATTTAGTAATTTGATATTACAAGTCAACTCGTCACGTTAAAGTAATAAATCTGTTGATAAAGTGATTATAAACTTCTTTATTTTCCTGTCAGTGCTTCACACATATTAATCTCTAAAGTTAATAACATTTATACACAACTTGTGCTGTCTATGACAAGACAGCGTGAGAAAGGATTAAGATTAAGACGATAGGTGATCAAGGCTTAATCTCTTATCAACAAATTTTATCGATACTTTGCACCCGTTATCAAAATTCTAATAAAAATTTGGCTAATTTGACGTCTCGTTTAAATCGTTCCCTGCCTATACAAGCACACATGGTTTAATTTAAGCGATAAAATATCGAAACACCTTTCATATGAACTAGCTAATAAAGTTTGTAAATTCGTGTAAACATTCTTACTATATCTTTATCATATTATAGACTCTATAGATAACAATTTATTGTTGAAATAGCATGCATATAGAGCTGTGAAACCTACAAATGCTTTCCTTTTCCAAATTTGTTACATCAAATTTAATTTGTAAAAAGACGTACATGGCTATAGATTTATTAAATTTACAAAAACGAGAGCGATACAAAAAGTCGTTATATTCATGTTTAAAAAGATGCTGATTTTAAACATTTATTTTCTATAGAACGGTAAGGGAATACAACTTTATATTTCTATATTCTAACATTATTATCGCCATGTGTCATGCTATATCATACCCGACAGAATTATATATAATAATATATTCAATAGGATGGCAAGGGAATACCACTTCATTCTAACATGTGTCATGCTATATCATACCAGACAACATTATATGCAATAATTTATTCTATATAAAACAAAAGACTTATGACATATTATTGACACGAATCATTTTTACTCTTTTCTAAATGTTAAATAATTTAGTTAGAACGACGGGCGGTCATTTCCAGAATTATTTCAACGCGTATTGGATCATAATGAAAACATTACATGCCTCGTAGCCAGCTGAAATCTCACAACGAGAGAGTGCATAATGGAAACCATTAACCGCATCGGGGAGAGCGATCTTCACAACACGAAGCACACAGTTTGACCCAGAGCAACAACACAAGAGAAAAAATATTATTTTGATGAGATTGGGGGACAATAATGATTACGTGACATAGCTCAACCTTTAAAAACACAACAAATAAACACTCACTTTCAATTCACAATAATATCCCCTTTAAATTCTACATTAAATTCATTTGAACTGACTGTTTCGTAAACTTTCGCGCTCGGTGGCTCTGAATAGGTCTTTAACGAAGGGAGCTCTTGAAAAAACCCTTGAAGATCTCTTTAGATGGTACTATTTGTTCAGTGGGCTCGCTAGAACCAGTGTTCAATCGAACTCGAGTAGTTTTTGTGTGTTGTCAATTACAGGCAAATATAAGACAAGTTCGGCAATAAATTTCGAAATCAGATCTCTTATGAAAACGTTCGATTTCGCTTGTTGAATCGCTCATAACGTGTAATCGAGACGAGGTTTGTCAGGGTGGTATATTATTAGCTTGTTTGTTCGTTAAATCAACATTATACACAATAAAATCATCTTTAACGAAGCTAGATAGTAATGGGGTTCTTCACTAAGACCCTCGGTCAAGTGGGGTTCGGGGGTATAATTGTAATGATATGTAATTTATCCTATAAAAGTGTGTACCTTTCTACAAGACTTCACTTGACGTGTACATTTCTACATCTGATTTATCTACTCGACAACTCAATTTGATTGAAATTGACAAACCGAGATAACAGCTGTGATGATGGACACGACAATATCTATATCCCAGACCACACATATCTGTTGATATATATACAAAGGTGTATAAAAGACAGTGACCGTACCTTATAGATAGCATTTAATATAAGATGTTTGAAAGTAAATAAAAGAGAACTAACACCTGTACTAATACTAAACTACGGCTATTTTATGTTTTCTCTCACGAAAATACTAAACTACGGCTATTTATACTTTCTTCAACCATAGTCCATGCTTTAACTAAAGGACAGTTGAAAGCTACGTAGGTCCAGTTAATAAATTTCCACGACCACCAAATACTTCGAGAGTTTTAATATCCCAGGGATTTATTCTCGTCAATAATGCCAAGAAATATTTTGTTGAAATTAACCGAATGTTCTCAAACAAGGTGGAGTAGGAACCGTCTATGCTTTTATACAATATTATTGTTTCTTCCAGGTTTATATTTGCCAAAAGAACTTTTGAACGTGTATATATTTATTATATGATATACACCCGCACTTTACACAAACATCTTAAAATACTTCAACCTCTCTCACGTATTCCTAATAAAAACATAGTTTATTTGTTAGATACAAATACCAGATCCTTGAGGTATTAAAATAGATATCAAACATGCTGATGAAATACACTTATGTTGAGAAAAAAGTGAAGCGATATTTCTTCATACATTGGATATATTCATAGTAATTGAACTCAGTGTTAAATGCGATCACTTAACTCTTAAAGGGGGATGAAATATACACTTTGGATTGATACATGTCACTTTATTAAAAATCTACACAGTGCCAACAATAATTGTCGCAATGAATCGATAGTAACCGTTTTACTAATCGCACCGTCACGTTTTCTCATCCGTCGTGATTGCTACTCGCTCCTTGAGAAAGGGGTGACAAGGCGAGTTATAGACTGTAAGCGCCTAAATATAATAAGGAGCAAAAACGCCATGTTTGTTCTTCGTGGTATGAATGTAAATTATGTACACGACGAACATGGTCTAATACCATGATGCCCGTGATTAATCTGTCTCCACGTCAGACTAGTAGCTCCCTAATTAATCCTATTGTCAATTACGTTTAATATACGTCCACTTAAAACTGGAAGGCTATTTCACTCCTATTAGCCATAATTCAGAATCAATGTAAATTTCTTTACCGTTACCAGCTCGGCAAATATTTTCTATTGCCCGAAACTATATTTGCTTAACTTCACATCTCTTCATCCGCATGTATTGCAGGTTTTTCTAACTAATTTCTAAGCCACTTTAGACATTTTATGTACATAGAAAATATTTAGAATATAATATGCTATTCTAAATATAGTTACATACACATGTATATTACATACACAGATGGTAGAAATGGAATCTATTTAGAGTTATTTTAGATCAATTTAATATGATAATATGTTTTTAGACTAGACATGGTTTTTGCATACACTTGTTTAACTAGAATATAGATTTATACAATATGTAAATACTGTGTCCGAACGAATTACTAAAAGTACATGAATAAAACATATGGAAATAATAACTTATATGTTTTATCGATATGAGCGGGCTTCATATATCCCCGAGATTCATCTTGGCCCATGGAATGATTAGACTGTTGGAAACTAGTTAATTTGCTGAACACTAGACTATCTCTACCACCTTGATGAGCTAATCCAAGTGATTTGTACTAAATTTTCTAATCCGTCGATTTTATACTTATTTTGATGAAATTTTTAACTCATTTCCAAATACTCATTAAAAACTAGTTACAACAGTTACCTACAAGTAGTTATATGACAAAAAATCCCCACTTCCGGTAACATTTCTAGAGGGAATCCTCTTCGGACGATATTTTTTAGGATAAAGTAAGTACACCAATAGTAAACAGTACTGAGCTTAGTTTTGTGAATCAGATTTAACGTAAATTAACGCATTACGGTTATTGAGGCTAGTCAAACTATACCGTTGTTTAATTTTGTTCATAGCAGTATAACACTTGAAGGAATATGCTTTAGAATGTAATACAGGGAGATCAAAGTTCATTCTGATCCGTCCAAATTCAATGTTTTTGTTCCAGATTATATAAAATGTACCAGATGACGTCATTGATATATAAAATGGTAGAATAAAGTAGCCCCACAGTGAAGATAATATAGCAATATTATAGGCTGACCGCGTGTCAGTACATCTCTCCTAATTATAAATACTAATACCTTAATTTATATATTATCTGCAATTGACGCTAACAACATCGCACTAAGAGACTGTAAATTTATGCATATTATATTATTCGTTTGTTAATTGATAACCCTGGTAGCTCTCATTCAAAAGGTGGTCGACAAACATACGTATCCAAACCAATTCATTCATAAATATTAACTTCGTGTAATATAACCTTGTGTAGCATGTATGATTGTATCATTGCCTGATAACGGCGAGGGTATCCTCATTGAAACGTGTAACAAACCTGGGCCCTGTTTCACGAAATTTTAACTTAAGATAAAATTCAATTTTAGTAGATACTTCAATTTTGATTGGCTAAGCACTAAAATCAATCTAATATTATCCAATCAAATTACTAAAATTGGGATCTTATCTTAGTTAAAATTTCGTGAAATAGGCCCCTGGTGAATAGTATTCATAAAGTTTTTTGTTATTATACATGTATATACAGCTTTAACCAAATGCCATTTAAAAACTACTTTTCCAATGTTTAAAGTAAAATTCACTTTCATTGCCACATTTTTATAAAATAATTGACATGCGCCAAATCTTAAAATAATGCATAGGGTTTATTTATTTTAATAACCGGGTACATGTCTTACTTTCTTAGTACACTATTAATTGGCCTTAATAGTGACAGGAGACTATTTGATTAAAATACATGTAACTTTCGTTTCATGATTTATACTTCCAATGATTCCAAATGTGACACAAATGTTAAAGAACTAAAACAAAAAAGAAACGAAACAAAGGAGTATACATACTTAAAATCAGCTTGGTTACAAAGAATTATAATTTCGGTATTATTATGCTCAATTGTGAGACTTTGTTGAATTTACAAAATGATTACCTTCGAAATGCAAGAAAATGAGAAGAGAAGGGGTTGTATTCCAGGGTGTTTGTCCCATCTCCAATTAAGTAACACATTAGACACAAACAAATTCAAATTTATTAATAAAAAATATAAATATTGAAAGAACGAATGTGTTATTAATTAACTCGGATATATTTATGTATAATGATAAGAGCCGTTTGTGAAGTTGGCAAACTAATTTCTTTTCAATTTGACAATGAGATTTTTTACATAGTAAACTCTGTTTATCTTACATATCGATTTAAAGATATGTATCGCTTCTAGTTGACAAAAACTCACGTCTTAATAGCTTTAGCTCTTTCATCAAATAGAGAACAGGAACAAAGGACAATGAAGTATGTGTAGGTGCTTTTTTCGTTTATGCAAAAAAAAAGAGAAAAAAAACCAACCTCAAAACAAAAAAAAAAACCCAAACAAACAAAAAAAAAAAAAAAAACACATACAAAAAAAGAGCACAAAACATACAAAAATACAACCACGCTCATAAATAAATATATGAGATAAATGAATGAATTTTTAATATTTACCATTTGCGGCTTTGCAGTATTTTCGAAATTGATTAGACCTATATTTTTCAGCACAATTCAATGAGTACATTTGATCTTAAAAGCGTTCTTTCATTTTTTTTTATAACTTCTTCGTTTCTGGTTCGACAAAATTGATTATTTCCATTTTATGTTTATCTAGTAATGTGTGTATGGTTTTAAAGTTGTGTTTCGAATTTCATTTTTCTTATTGAAGATTTATTTAAATATATTTAATTTCGTTTCAGGTTACATAGTCAAGAACAAAAGCGACAACTACATAGACTTGGGGGACCTAACACATCTCATGATGATATGACGTCACCATCAGACGACGACGATGATTTAGATGACATAGACTGTCTTAGTGATTCTAGAAGTGAAACAAGTACCCCGTCGACGAGCACAGAACACCATGACGTAGTACATGCAACTTGATGATGAAGTGCACAGATTATCGTTGATGAGCGAAGGAACACAAGTTTACGACATCCTCTCAGGTATCGTGTGCTTTTGTCGTCTGCACTGATAATGTGACGCGAGTCATGAACCTTTTTAAAAACAATTATAAAACCTTGTGAATTGTGAATATTACGTAGAAGGTTTCTGTGTATTGTTGATAAGCTAGGACAAAGTGCTAAAATTATTCGTATTTTGAAAGAAACCAACAAACAATATTGAACGACCTATTTCGTCTATATCAATTTAAAAAGCCGTTTTATTTACGCTGTTAGTGAATGTGATGTTAAGTTTTTTGTACATAGTTAATCAAAATGATGTAGACGAAATATATAACCAGCAAAATCATTTTTTGGGGAAAAAAAGGAGAATTTACAAAAATGAAAGTGCGAGCTACAACGAGAACGATGACGCCACCAAAATATGAAACGATGCAGCATACTTTACAACAAAAAAATGCAGACTACTTAATTTATATACCAGTATATTATTTGTCTTTTTACTTATAATTCATTATGTCTTAAAAGGGCATAAAATGTGATACGAACTTTCTATATTATATATGGGACGAGATAGCACCCCGAACCGAATACTATAGGACAACAGCAGAAGTATGGCGAGTTATTATTATAATCAATTATTCTTGTCTTTTCAATCAAATTAATTTAAAACGTTTTTAGAATTTTCAATCAAGAATTTCTTTAATGTAAAATTAATGTCTACTTTCTTTTTCTGAAAGAGACGCCTTTTGTTTTATATAAAAAAAAATACTATATTGCACCACTATCTTGTGAAATCCAATAACTTTTTAGTTAATTGTTTTTGTTTATTTTTTTAAAATTTCTGTGCAAGGCAACAGTTTTTTTTCTTTACTTCTAGAATTTTTACCCAAATCACTAGTGACTTTATATTAAAATGCTACGTGTTTTTATGTATACGTTGTTCATCTGGATATTTTTCAGTTCTGTTATTAAAATATGTTATTGAATGAACTGATTGGTTGTACTATTTATTATTTTAAAAAAGATATTAGTCCTTAAAAAAAAGGGGGCTGAATTACATTTGTACATTAGTGTCAAAGCAAATTCCTATTTTTGTTGCATAGAATCACACGGCTACGTATTGATTAGTACATGGATATACCCCCCCCCCGCCCTACAGACCATTGCTTAATTTGTCTTATATCAAGCACATAAACACCAAGTAATTATTTATTTCTCTTCATTATAATATGAATAATATAAAATCGTGATCCTAGATCAGACTGTGAAATCTTTTCCCCACCCCCCCATATTTTACCTACTGCTCTGTGAAAAATAATTATTCATTTTAATAGTCACGTATTGAAGTAATTCAGCCCAAATAATAATGTTAATGCATAAGTACTGTGCTAATTTGTTTCGTAATATTTGATTACCCAACTCCACATTCCAAATCCATTATTTTACATTTCTAAAGAAAAATATCCTCAAATATATCGATAATTTATATTTGTAATTAATCTATATATCAGAAACATTTTTCGGAACACAAAAGCTATCGTGGACAATAAATGATTAAATCTTGGATCAAATAGTGCCAATTACTCCTAAGCAAATTATTAGAATTAATTTCCTTTGAATGAAATACTTAAGAGATTTTGCGCGATATATTCATCTCATAGGAATCACCCCACATGTTCGAAGTATAGATTTTATTCTTATTGTTAAATACTTTATTTGTATATAGAAGAAAAATAATGATCACTTAAATAATGGCGGAGACTACAAATACAGGGCTATAATTAGTACATCTTTTACAATTGGCCACCCTATTATCATAATCGTATACCACTTCGTTATGTAAAGTTCCTATATACAATTAAAGATAGTAATTAAAAACTTTCTAAGATATATTAATAAAACAGTTAAACATACCAATACCAGATGTTGTATAATTAAAGACTTGGAAAGAAAACTACCAATATTTTTGTTAACTGTGATTCGGTATTTGGGTTAATACATTTAAATTAATACAGTTTAAAATGGAATGGAGGAAAAATACATTGGAGTACTATGCAGATGTTGTTTGTTTAGTCGTCGACATTTTCTACTCATTAATTACAAGTTACTAATAAATGAAACAACAACGACGCATTAGATTTAAGGAAGAAATTGAATTACGTTTAGGCGTGTCTGTTTTTATATTCATGTATTCCGAATTGTATATCTTTAAAAGCTACTTTAATCTAATGTAGAGTTGAGAGTATCAAGAATGTTATAATTGCAAACTTCATGAAATATTCACATTGATGTATTGCGAGCTGCAAGAGCATTTAAATGATTCAGACACCCCGGGGAGTCATTGGAACTTGTATAGTCTTCTATCAATTGATTGTGAGAGCATCTCTTTATATAAATGCGAGTAGATAAACTGAATAATTAAAAGTATCTTTTAAAATTCAATATACGTAAAGAAATACAACTGACTTTGAAAGTTGTGTTCTGTGGCTCTAGAATAACCGAGTTAATAGGACTCGTTTCTAAACAAATAAACCTGCGTTAAGCCAAGCAATTAGTGAGAAAACACATGCGTTCCTGGTTGTCTATCGGCAGTCTAATCTGGACTTTGAAGCAATAAGCCCACCCCTCTAAGCATGTGTGGTCTTCCCTTGTCTCTATGTAACATAAGAAATAAATCTATTAGGAGGTTGTAAAGAAACAGCAGTCTTGTTAGGGTTTTAAACATCAAGGAATCTACGGGGAGTAAATGGAGAAGTGCCATACTCTGAAGACTGATAAAAAGAAAAACCATCTTAGTTTTTCAGAAAGCAGATTAACAAAGTCTGATACCCTGGCGGTTTAATGACAAAGCTTTACGTGTACCAGAGAGCAAAAGGACTTATGTCGATGCAGAAACTCTGCAAAAACCAAACTACAAAAATAAAAGATTGGTATTTGGATACTGACAAATTTCTTCACATCCCTAATATTATAGGAGCTTAATCTCTTTGAATTGGGTCAACATATAAGTCTCTAACTGGATTGATCTGATGTGCTATTAAGAATTAGTCGGTGTCGGTTTGTTTACTAATACTAGTTTCATATATGGCTTAGACTTCTACAATCGATCATGACTGAACATTGGCTGTATCTACGGACCCGGATCAAATAATATAGCATTTAAAGGATCTTTGTGTTCTTGGCTGAAGTATATAATAAACTAAAGAAGGTGCAATGACGGTGATAGAATATTGGCGTTTCATAATTCTAGTTGTTTTAAACGACAATTCATTACGTCCGTATTCTGCTTCATAAATTGCTTATAGGATCGGGTTTGAGGTTAATGTAACCCCACAAATGAAGGGTGATGAATACATTAAATCTTATTGGGTATATCTAATAGATTGAGTTAAATTAGAAACATCCTCCAAATATATCGCTAGCTTGCCATATGACTTATTCTGTTGACACGATAATTGAGAAAATTATCCAAAATTTGGGAAGATGTTCTGGGTATTATAAGAGCGCAAATCACGTGAACAATATCCATTCAAATTCTAAGTGACAGCAGTTTTAAATAGAGATGTTCATTTCTAATATGTGTATTTAAACCAATATTCAGAGCATAAAACGTAGTAATTTCACGCCGGCTTCTTCTATTGTTAAAATAGTCCCATTGTTGTCGTCTTCCTACATTTTATATTATGTAGGTATCACTTTCATATCGTGTTAGCTTTGTAAAACATACTCTAACGACAAACCTCTCATAAACCTCATTAAAACATGTCAACCGTTTTTCGTGTGGAGCTGAGCAAGTCCACTTTGGCGGGAAGATTTTTTTTCTCTTGTCAGGTGTCAGCGTGCTATTGCAGACGACAAATTAATACAGTCAGGGTGTATTCAATTGTCAATAAACACCAAATCATTTCCCTAGCCCCTTTTCTTCTCGCGCTCGGCAGGCGAGAAAAAAGGTCTATTCATGTCGCTCAATCGTTTAGCTCGAGTGTTTGTTCTCGTTTACAATCTTGTTCGCAAACTCTCTGATATTATCTCGGCTTAACCGACCCCATCCCGATTCAGCCATTTTAATCACAATAAGCGTAAAATACTACAAAATGCTCCAAATTAATTAAGTGCCCAAGGTCCATTCTAGCAGAAAATGTGTTACCCGGTTCTGGACAATAAGCTGACCACAGGGAATCGCTGGTGGTCAGTTGCCTTGTTGGAAGTTTTTCGGCCTTTTTGGCCAGCAAGTAGCGGAACACTAGCAGTGAAGGTCCGCTCTACATGGAGTACATCTGAGGGTTATTGGTCTCTATACTATGTTAATTGTAAGAGGTGTCGAGAACAGCAATACATACTTGTTTGACTATTCATCGAGGACTTTTTGTCATTATATAGGCGAATAAGTCTGCTGTCTTATTGAGGTTTTTTTGTAACGCGGATCAAACCCCCTATGGCCGGATGTGTCACACTCGTCCATGTTGTGATAGGCGGAAGAATCGATGACATGTACGGGTGACATTTAGTATAGGTGGGAAACAATACTATATAGATAAGTAGTCATCAGTTCACAGCGGGCTTTAATAACATAATTGGGTTGAGCTGTCCAACTACATCGAATGTTGTTTTCGGTATTTACACCACATATCTAGTATCCTATGGTTTCAAACTATATGATTAAACCATTTCTATCAGGCCCGTAGCTAGCCCAAAGTTGTTGGGGGGGGGGGGGCAAAGGCTTTTGTGCGCGCCGATGGGGCTTCTGTGGGCGGCATGTAATTACACTTGACGGTCCACGGCGAACGGTACCATGGAAGGGCCTATAGGGTGCTCTCCATAGGCGTACGGGCTCGATTAATGCCAGCGCGGCCGAACCTGTAATGCCCGAACAAATTTCGAGCTAGGCCTACATACGTCTGAGGATGCCCCCCTCCCCCGACAAGAAAATTTGGATAATTTGACGACCTCGAACGCGTTTTCTTGCTATTCCAGTCCCCGAATACAGTAGGTGGTCTTATATAGCCTAACTTAGGTTGCCGAGTCAAAATCCGATCAATCGTTTATATTCCACGGAGACGGGGCCGTCGGAGCAAAGTTTGACTGCCGCAAACGTGTTTTCCTGCTATTCCAGTCGTTGAATACAGCAACTTAATTGTGTTGCAATATAGTCTACCTTAGGTGGCGTTCCATACTCTTCGTAATATTTCACTTGGTTATCGCTATTCCCATTAACACTGCTGTAATGGAAGCAAATGTCTGTTCCAAATTATGACTGGTCAATAGTCCGATTAATAACCAAAAGCTTACTGCGTTACAATATCATTATGCTTTAAACTGAGCTTCAAATTGGGTCAAATATGTTTATATAACGTTACATGGCTCACGATTTTATTATACCTAATTAACCAGAACATGGCAGAATGTTGCAGAAAAATTAATTGCTTGACCAACAGGGCTGTCTAAACGGATAAAATACCTTAAATTACTGTCCAAAGTTTCAGGGAAGACCCCAGGTTAAATGATGGATTGTCATGTTGCTAGCCAGCAATGGCCAGAGAGGGGTTTCTTGGGCCATTGCATCAGGAAAATGGTGGCTTTAATTATAATTGTAGTGTATTTAGCCTTCCAGGTCACCTGAGATATATATTTAAACCATATAATAGTAGTACCCAATCGACCTATTTGTAACAATCAAATAAAACAATGGCAATGTTTTTCTTTTCTAATGTCCACCGATGGCTCGCCTTAAGCGGCATTTTGGAAGATTAAATAAAGAGCTGACAGTTCTCGTTGTAATTGTTTAAAAAATAGATAAAGTAAAGGCAATATGCTGAAAATTTCAGTCAAATTACTTCACTCTAAGCAGAGAAATTCACATTCCATTATCACTGTAGCCTCGATTGTCAGTTCTACCATTGTTACGATGATAATCATCGTCTCGATAATCTATTTTACGACTAATTATCAACAGCCACTGAATATCATATCGAATTCAAATCTGTTTAAAATCCGATGGCATCTTGCCATGTCTATTTAATAGTTTATAGAACATTCAAGGACAAAGAAGGGGCTGCAAATAGAAAGATTTAGCTCTTCCATAATTTATGTTAAATGGACAAAACTTCGAAAACACGGGTCTGGAGATCGCACACAAGAAATTGTTTACAGAGTATGTGCGATCATCTTTGCGCTCATCATTACACGCACTCAATCGTAAGTGTGACCACAAACGATCTCATTTGTCTTTTTCAAGAAGATTCTGATTTTATTTTTGCTTGTCTAAGTTACATTGGCTTTAAATTTTATCAGATTACTTGTGTGTTTTTTTCATAGTTTGTTAAGACAAAGAAAGGTCTTTGCTTTCTCTACTCTTGAACTTTTAAATATGAAAGAGAGAAAGTGTATCTTGATCATTAGCATTAAATGGTTAAATCTTCAAAAGCAAACAGAATGACGTTATTTGAAAGTCTTTAGCAGCACTGACATTATATGTAGCTTGGTCAGATAAATTTCGTGCACCAATAGAATCTTTTGGAGAATGGAGAAACACTGTTTTTGACCTCTTATCAAAGAGAATCAAACATATTAAAAACAACCCAAGACATCCACCACCCGAAGTCCTAAAAAATGCATCTGCAGCTGAATGCCTTTCTGCTCTTCAAGAGAAATTTGTTCTAACACCTGTCGATAAGGCCAGCAATAACATTGCCTTTATCTGTAAAAAGTACTATATTAAAAATATCCTTACCGAAGTTGGACTTTGGCCTAACACCAATAATAACACTTATAAATGTATTACGGAATTATCTAAACTAGATATTTTACAAAATCAATATTCGTTTAACAGGAGTAATGATATAAAAGACAATGTAAAAGTAGATGCCCTTCCATATATTTATTCTATACCTAAATTTCATAAAAATCCAGTAAAATTCAGATACATAATTTCCTCCAGCATCTGCCAGACAAAACCTCTAGCAGTGACTATTACTAAAGGACTTAAATTATGCCAGGCCCAACATGCCATCTGGTGCAAAACACTTCGCAATTATACTGGGATTAATAACTTTTTCGTAATTGATAAAAATAAACCAATAGTAGACACTTTAGATAAAATCAATCAAAAAGACAATGCAAAATCAATAGAAACTTTCGACTTTTCTACTTTATATACTATGCTACAACATGCAGACCTTAAAAAGAATTTGGATTGGTTCGTGGATAAGGCCTTTAATGGTGCTTTTGGAAAAGGCAGAAATCTGATGGCCATCTACTCACAAGATGCAAGATGGATCATAAAACGGCGCAATGCCAATACTGTAGTTTTCGATAAAGAAAAATTTCAAAATATTATACATTTTCTCATTGACAATGCCATATTTGAGGTTGGGGATCAGATTATACAACAAACTATTGGTTTACCAATGGGAACTGACCCCGCCCCATTTATGGCAAATGCACATTTATATAAATACGAATTCGACTTTCAAGACCATAAAAGAAAAACAGATTACAAGGTAGCAAAAAGTCTAAATTATACCTTCCGTTACATTGATGACATAACACCAATCAATGATAATGGTAATTTCAATAAATACAAAGATGAAATATATCCTCCTGAACTTATATTAAATAAAGAAAATTCGGGCACTATAAATGCATCTGTCCTTGACTTGGACATCAATATAATTAATAATAAATTTAATGTCGGTATATTCGATAAAACGGACAAATTTGGTTTTGAAGTAGTAAAATACCCGTCAGCTCATAGTAACATACCAGATACGACACTATATAATGTTTTCTATTCACAGGCATTACGATTTTTAAAAATATGCAACAATAAAGAACTATTTCTTTCCCGAATAAAAACTCTTAATTTTAAGTGCACGGCCAAAGGTGGTACACAATTACGCATTTTGAAAGAAATTTCAAAACTTCCATTTCTTCAACATAATAAGTTTTACATTTCTTATAATGATATTACTGACTACATATTGGATAATGATTCTATATAAATTGCTTCTAGATGTCTAGTCCTATCTGGATTATTGCCCTTATTTTTAGGCCTTTATGAATACACTAATAACTTACGATTTCTTTAGCATTCCTGTTTTGCATTTCTTACGTGGGACATTATATAATAATTATACTATGGTTTGTACAATTGCATGGTCTTTAAAACTAATAGTTTTTATATTTTAACGTAATTTTATCTAGATTATCGCCCTTTTATCGGGAAATTGCACCTTCTAAACCACGACGTCATAACAACTATTACGGCAGATTCACGTCACACCACTCAGTCAGCAGACGGCTGTCTCCCTAGATAGTCTTTTCCTTTGCTTCTTTGTATTCAGTTGTGTTTTGTTTCTGTGTCGATTGCAATGTTTGTCCTAGATGCATTTATATACTTCAATCCTTTTGTTGATTTGGTTTTGAACTAGGCCTACTTCTGATACATTTAACTATGTGGTTACTTGTGTAGCGAAATTTATACAACAATATGCTTGCATTCGTAATTCTTGCAACATATAATAGATCATGACTCATGCTGACACTATATAATTATTTCTCTGGGTTGCATTCCCAGTTGTTTTCAAATATGAGTGAAGTCTGTGTCACCACAGGCCCGGGACTGTACAGCGCAGTGGACGCTTACGGCTAGCCCCCGGATCCATTCACTCTCTTTGATTTGTTTATGTTTGTGGTTTTTGAGTATGATGTCTTGTCCGTATATTTGTTTTTGTGTAAGATTGTGTGTGGTGCAACCCTCCTGCACTTACTATTAGATAGATTTCTTGTAAAGCTCAACGAACCTTTAATGACTTTTTCTTTTAAAATAAGCGCGGTTCAGATTTCATTTAAGCCCAGAACGGCTTGCGTTTGTCGATAAGACACTCGAAGAAATTTGATGCAAAACATTTATCGTTTCGACTTTTCTCGCTTTTACGACTAAGCTGTTTACCTAAATACTTGCTGGCTAATACTTCCGACGACCAATCGTCAACCCAATAACTCGTTATTCTAATTACTATATTGAATCGTTTGCTTCAATCCGAAACCAACAATTTCCTAGCTGAATCCCGCGTGTCTGGAGGCAAAATCGTTGCCGATTATCCCGAGAAGATCTGAGACGCAAAGACGGTAGCTATTTAGTTGGGTTGAAATACATGGTATGTTGGCTGACTAACTAGAAATTATCTGTCCGATTTTATGACATATCAAGACAACATCTAGAATTGCTTGCAAATTTTCACGAGGTGTCTTATTTATAAAACGGGAGCTTTACTTAAAAACTGCCATTAAACGTCTCATTTAGTGAAAAATGATTTCCAATCTCAACTATCTAAATAACTAGCCTTAAAGCTAGCTATTATAAACTTGGCCATAGTCTGAACAATGAGAAATATTACACAAGATTTTCTTTTATATTTATTTTGCTATAGGGGTAATCTAGCTTCATTTCGACCTCGAGATCAAATTATTTTATCATTATATTAGGAATGTTGGAAATAATTGTTGTCTTGATTTATGAAAAGGGGAAAAATGGCGTGTATCGAAATTTGAAAGACAAATCAGGAAATAAATGTAATCGAGAAAAAGAAAAGAAAATTAAATCTATACTAATATGTGTGACTGTCGTCTGTCGTCGACTACACTAGGGCTGTTCCGATGCTGAAATTTGGTGTAAAGGGATATAGCCCTGACAAGGGAGTAACATTGGCTAGGTGACGTTGGCATCGGATTTACAGGCACAACCCAAGCAGCGCGGATTTATCCCTGGTAAATACATAAAATAGGTAAAATAAAATTGAATAAATAAAAGTAAAACACCAAATAAATACATAAAATAAGTAATTAAATAAAATGAAATAATAAACAAAAGTCAAACCAATTGGGTCATTCTATTAGAAGTTTTACCTCCTAAAAAATACACATAACAACTTTTTTTTGTAAAGAGAGAGCTAACCCGGACTGTCGAAATTGGCAGAAAAAGGAACACGAGACAATTAAAAACAGATAAAAACAAACTGAATTGAACTGATGTATTAATTAATATTGGTGCCTTCTTAATTTCATTTTTTTCTGATCTGAATAAACTGAATTTTAGTTTTGTTTTTGTCTTGAACTGTTCACTGTTGAAAGATAATTCAGTTATCCCCTGACATAATCAAAGCACCTTTAATCAAATCGATACTTTCCTTTTTCACCAAAATACCTTTAAATTTTATTTGTCAGTTGCCAGGTATGTCTAGTAGCTTTCAAACAAGCAAACCGTTTGCAAAAATCATTTGCTGTTTTCTTCTGACCGCTATTAGTACTGGTGTTAAGTCTTTAGCAGATGGGACTGACGCCTTACAGCTAACTGCCCCCATAATCTCTTTGGTGGCTAATTTGTATTTCTAATGGCAATGGGAGCTATTTTTCGCCTTGTGTGATTCTTATTTCAAGAAAGAGAATTTCGTTACAAGGCATTATCAGAGAGCAGTAGAGCGTTGCTTTGATTACAAATGTCGTTAGTTGAATGCGTATGTAATTGATGGTGCGATGTTTCTGTATTCAATTTGGTTGGAATCTTTCTACCAGGGAAATCAGGCGAGTCTAATATGTTTTAAACATCACTTGGAGAAGACAGACGTTGAGAAAAGAAAATTTACTGATGTTTTGAGAATTAAACGAATGCCAACCAAGGAAAGATAACTTGATAATAGAACAAGAAAGTCTAACACCAGGCTGTACTACTAATAATCTACCGAACACAAAAACCGGTAAAACAGAATTTGTAAAGAATTTCGCATAAGCACATTATAAACATACTTGAGCACGGGAAGGTTTTTTTTGTGGCTGTTCAATAATTATTATGTAATGTACAACACAATATTGTGACTTATCACGGTGATTTTAGACAGTTAAGTTGTTTTTGAATACATAATATCCGCAACAGTATTAAAACAACTAAGGGGTCTACTAATAGAAAGTAACAATATGTAAATGAATAAGTGCATTACTAAATCAAAAATTTACAGTAAATTCTACTAATAATAAACAGTTGTGTTGTTGATAGTTCTCAGGAGCAACTTGATAAATAAATTATCCATAAATACAGGGAACCAAACAAACACGGAACCCAGCCAATCTGGGCACCGACTCCACCGAGTCAAACCGCCACAAACTTTGACTTGATAAAGGTCGATGTTTAGAAACCAATTCAGCACATTTTGATACCTCCGTTGGAGCTTTGGGTCTCTTTCGGTGTTAAATATACTAATATTATTATACTGTTCAAAATTAATTGTGCTACCGTGCTAGATTAAACGATAAGCATAAATATTCCAAAATGATAAAACAATTTATATACTATTACAATCTATAATAATTTGGCATTTATTAAGAAATAAAAAAGAAAACATTTTGTATCACAGTCTGAATTATACTCCATTCTGTCTTATTTTAATTCAAGACTCGAATGTTCTATTGATTTTTATGTCTGGGTTATTGATATAATCATATTAAACAGTTGGTATTTTTTTTATCAAGATGGTAGCACAGTATAATGTAATCTTGACACGGTATCAATAAACGACATTCATTGACACCCTGTGTTCCTTATCCACTCAGACGTTCTCCATTTCTTCGTCGTCTGAAGAACGGAGAAATTGATGACGTGGTAGACAAATAACGACAACCGTATATTGCCATGGATGTATATTACCAAATGGATCATCATGTCCATTACAAAAATGACAGTTCCATATCTATGATCGATAAATTGTAATCCATATCGTGATATAAGTGGTAGTGTAGGTTATGATAGGATATCACATAGCACAACACCCTTCTGTAATTATTGTACCAAGCATTCAAACAATCATGTGTGTATGTATAATTCATGGATGACAATATTTTATATTGACACCCTATATCATTTGTTATGAATTTGTATATCCTGTCAATAATGTTACTTAGAAATCGACCACAATCTCAATTATATACTCTACCATAAGTATATAGGAAATCAAACAGACAAACAAATTATAGCAGTGACACTTTATCAATAAAGTCTATTGCAAATCAACAGTGCTTACAAAATATACCTGTTAAATCAACTATAACTGTCCGCGAATATTTGCTTTAATATACGGTGACTGATGTGTTTATTATCAGTTCGATTGAACTATATTAAATATTAACCTTTATTTACTGATTCTTCACTTTTGTATAACGGTTATTTGTGGTGCATTTCGTACCTGATTTTACTTGATATGTACATGGACATGTTCTTGTTACCACTATCAGTTCGTACATATTCTAAAAAGCCACAGAAACATGGCACCAAGAAAAAGACTTCCAAACTTTTAATAACCAAATAACTAAGGTTATCGGATATTTGAATTGAATTTTGATAATGTCAGAATGAAACTATGAACATGTTTAAATATTTTATACAGTATGATAGAACATGCAATATCGATACAACAGATTTTATACTCACATATGTAATTTATGACGTCGTAAATTGCTGTCATGCCCTATTCGTCCACACAAATAAAAGTTCTTACCCAAAATACTTCATTTTTTAGAAATAGATAGTATTGGGTAAGATGACCCCTGCCCATTTTGAGCGATTGTTGATAAGCCTGGGTATTTCCTTAGTTACTTCCCCTCACCGACTTATTTTATGAATCTTTCTGGAATAATGTTTGCCTGATTTACATCAAATTTTCGTGAAATAGTTACTACTATGGGGTTACAGATGACACATATTGATATTTAGCATTTTAATAAAAGTACTGATTGAGTTATTGTCCCTGATCTGTGATTGTCGATTTGGCATATTATCCTTTTCGACTAATAAATGTTAGACAATTTTTTTACTTATACTTTTGATATTCCTTTTAGCCCTGAATCAATTCTTGGGTCACCTTAAGTAGGATCATTGGTAATAGCGTGTACATGTACTAATAAAATGGGCAAATCAACAACTTAAGGAGGCTAGTCTTAACTCAATATTATCCACAGTCTTTGACATTATAAATACGACTTAATGGTCAATTTAAATCAACATTGATGTTGTTATCTTACCGTGAAAAGGTGGGCTTCCGATATCCAATATTTAAGACATAATGAAAATTGCCACACGAATCGCGTGCCAGAAGCTTTCGAGCGCCATTTGTAATTAACAGACTCGATGAACGAGGATAACCATATCCCACAGAATACTACCAGTATAGATTAGAATAACTAGACGGCAAAGACTGCCATTCAATTTGTGTTCGTTGCGTATTTCGCCCGAAGATACCTGATTAGAAATATAAATCAGTTTATATACATTCATATTACATTATTATATGCGTTGCGACCCATTTGTGTCCATTTCTAAGTGCCAAAGATTAGCGAATTAGCTCCTTTAAGCAACAGAAGAGATTATGTAGACTTATTTGTTTTTTATTTGGAAAGCTTATCGAAGATTCTGGATTTTGTTTTCACGTCAGCTAAATTATTGTCCATCAGCTGTTAGAGAGCTGGATCTGTTACCACACATTTGTTTGTTCGGTCAGTATTTCAGATATAGCTCAAATCCTCCTCCGCTGTTTGCAAATGATAACAATAATACAAAAAGTAATTTGCATAATGGTGTAATTAATGTAAAATAAAAACAATTGTGATATATAATAGAGAATAAACAATTAGTGATCCAGTTCGATGTTTTAGTAAAGATTAGTCTGAATAACCTTAATGAAATTATTTGGACCATTTTCTCGTGAGTAATGCCATTTCCAATCATTTCATTTTCTGCTTACTTAAGATAATGGCCCTACAAGACAATCGACTACATTATCATCTCTGTGACACTATATCAGTAAATTCTATATCACACAATGTTATATCCTCCACATCCGGCCATTTTTCAATACACGAGTTCATTCTATATGGCCAACCATGCGTCTAATAAGCCACGTAATCGATATTTGTGTACCTACGTTTTGAACCTAATCATAATCATACATATATATATCTTTGCCTTAGATTCACTCCTAATGTACGATCGGAGTCCCTATTTTGTTCACTAATATGATGGAAGTGACAAGCCGAGCAATGATCTCCTATCAATGTGTGTGCTTGGTGAATAGTCTGTATGGATCCTTTCTAATACTTGTTTAAATTTCAGTCACCAGATATGAGCAGGCTTTTTAGTGTCTAAACATTTGGCTGGGAAACGCAGACTCTGTGTTCGATTTTAGCGCTATACTAAAGCGGCATCATGCCATATGGGCGCTTGCTTCTTGTCAATTATATGTCATTAGATGCGCTACCATTTAGTTCTCTGTTCAATACCCGGGAAAGAAAAACGCATTATTAACCGTTGATGGGAGTAATAATTAATTTTACCATATGCAAGATAGAGATATTTTCAGATTACAGGGAAATATGATTCAAGGCTAAGAAAGGTAATGGCACTTAGGGTCATTCCTTGTCAGGGACCGAAAACAATGCCGCTCATGATCGTTTGTTTTATCGGGAATACAATTATCTTTCATTGAGTAAAAGATTGAAAATAAGACCCCTGATCGCAGATTTTAATTGTCATCCGATTAACTGATGACAAGTATCAGAGGAAATTTATTCATGCGGCAGTCCAAAAATTCCCAAACAATGGCTTAACAAAATAAAGCGAAAGCTCGCCATTCTTTCTGGCTGTGATTGTTGTCTGTCTTGTGTGACCATTGCTTGCTCAACTGTGGAATTAATGATGTCGAGGTCAGTGTGTATTTATTTTGTAGATGGCAGACTGTCATTCCTACAACTTAATTTGTTCTCTGTGCCCGCCCCTCTAATCAGACGCTGTCTTAGTGCATTCAATACGCGCATGAGCCGTCGTTTGGAACGCATGCGCACAGCTCCAGTGAATTGGCCCACTAGTGGGATGACGAACTGAGAGCAACAGTAACTTGATTATTGAATTGAATAGATTGATATTACTCTGGCCCCCCTGCTGGGCACAGTTTGAGCTCTTTATTCCTGTACCATCTGTAGTCTAAAGCCGACAGAATGGCTTATTTGGGATCTTTAACGTTTAGATTACACGATTTACTAAAAACTAGGCCCGCATTAAAGCCCCAGCACAATAGAGATATCATTTGTCTAATATTTACAGATTTCGGTCCTGTAGTCACTTGTATATCGAATATTATATTTATAACATATAAGACAAGCTCATTCAAAATACTTTTTTAAAAAATCAACTTCTAGGACAATGGATTTAATGGGGAGGTGAAATACAATATTGCTATGGGCGCCGACCAATGACAATGGTATAGATTAATCTATATACTGAATAGTGAGTAATTTATGAAACGATACTTTTTACATTCAATGGTAAATTGAGACTTTTATTTCGATGTACGTGTACATCTCAATTAAATGTATGCGTAATTCCCAGTTGATACAAAGCACTTTGTATGTAATCTTTGACTTGTCAAATATTGCGATGATTCTCTATTTGTTTTCAACTGATTTCTATAGCTATCCTATGGATCCAGTATTTATTAACGATAAAATGATACATTAGTCAGCCTTGTTTACTTAAATCTAAAATTGGGAGCACGGTGTTTGCTCAAAATAAAATGGCCGGCAAGCATCCGTGTGTATACAACGCTGTAAATTAATTTATAAGATGAATTATAAATAAAGGGTAATTTTCCATGAAATGTTTGGCGTGTTATTTTTGGATACGGGAATGTTAGAAATCTCATCTTGAAAGTAGAATACACAATAGTGTCGCAGTGAACTGTCATTATTAGGTTGTGAACCAATGCTATCGTGTACATTTCCCCAAGCAAGCAAATTTTATGGAACTGCGCTTTATTGACGTTGCAAAGCCACAAAACTTATTTCTCCCAGCAGCTTAGTCTCCCGGACAACAATTGCACAAATCTACTACTTATTTCAAACAAAAACATTCCAATTAATTTTGTTTCGCCTGTAACTATTATCCATTTTGTTTCGCCTGCAACCAGAACTGTAGACCGGCGACGGCAAATACAATGAGCACCTGAAAGACTTAACTACACTTAAATATTCTAAAGTTTGATAGAGAGATGGTGTAAACAACGTCATGTTGGAAATTATTATTTATTTTTCTTTTTTACACATATATGAACCTTTACTTTCGAAGCCAAGCAGGTACGGTGACCAGTAATATGGTCGCCTCCGAAACCCCATTCGTCTTCTGCGGGTCCTCGGTTACCTCGCACTAAACAAAGCCCCTATGAGTAACCGATTTGTTGATGTTGTGATATTATGTTAGTAACGAAATTAACTAGTGCAGGTTGCCCCCACCCCCTCTCTCTCTTCAACCTTGGAAACTGATTAAAACCGCTATATACTTTGTAAAACGTGAATATCACCAATACACACTGTACTGGTTATTATTTGACATAAAGTACAATAATTAAATAAAAGACAAATCATGACGCGCAAATAATATAAGTTATTATACATACATATATTACGGAATATGGTGTTGTAATATCATGAAATAAAGTTATGGTAATTGGCAAACGATAAGTTTAACCCTGCATAAAAACCATCTTGCAATAATAACGCACGCATTGTTTATTTTGCGCATCATCCATCAGGACTTGAACCATTGTCAAACACACTAAATTCTTGCTATCTATTTAGATGATGAAAGTAATCGGCATATAATATAACTATTTGCTCCCTATTCATATGTTGAGACCTTCTATTCACAGCCTAAATGGAGGATGTTAATAGTAACAATAGGTACATTAGTGGGGTTCGCTTCTTCATAGATAAAGCGAAAGTAGGATTCAGATGTATTAAACGAGTTACAGCTGCATGCTATCAAACACTCGAAAACTTGACTTGACATTTATATTTAGGAATTGCTGTACCTTGAAACAGAATCAACAATAACGATAATAATCCCTTGGCTGTCATTGTAGGATAAAATACATTAATTCTAAACAATATCCCCCTCCCCCATTATCCCCATCTCTTTCAGTTAATATTCATCATCATAATAATAAGATATTACGTTTTATCTCCATACAAAACTACGACAATAGATAATAATAATTCTCCTACGTCAGATTTCTTGTTGTGCGCGATTCTTAATTGATTGACGGAAGACAGGTAGTGATGGCCCCCTGGTGCCAAGGCAGCTCCACTTCACCTTATTTATTTATCAAGTTGATTAGAAAAGAAATTACAGTCACACAATGACACCCGAATTGCTAAAATCCATATTCAAACAATATGTCGACTTTTGTCTCTCTTGTGGCCAAAAGTCGATGACACACGCAGATGTCTATTGTATGTTTTACTAATTTCACTTCTGCTTTTCATATACCACGGAGTTATTGTTCTTGAACAGGGTGGTGCATCAGGCAAAGACTGCTTCAAAAGTCTCCCCAATCCATCTTTTTATTCTCCACAAGTCGCTCTGTTCATTTTTCTATAAATTTGGAGATCTACTTGTCGTTATCAACATTATAATATCTTTCTGACTAACAAGAGGGTAAGATCTGGAAAACATATGTCCCTCGTCATAAAAGTAGTTCTATCCCCACTTGACAATCAACAATAGCATTAAAATATATACAATGTATCCCTTTCTTTGTCTTTGCAACATTCTCATTGATATGTCATCTCATTTTCTTCTTGGAGGATTTTTTTTTCGTCATATTTATTTTTCTTCTCATCGATAGTTTCAAACGGATTATATTTCTCTTTACAGGTAGGACTTAGATGTTTATTTTTCTGGTGTTGGTGAAATACATATACATATATTATACATACATTCAGAAATATATGTAGACTGTCTCCACAGTATGGGTTACAAATCACACAAAAAATGCGAAGATCATTATTTATGGAAAAAAAAATTTTAAAATGTATTTTCTGCAGAACTGTTCTCAAATATGGCTGCCACGGGAAAGGTTAAACCGGTCAAAACAAAAGGGTTGAAATTTCGCACGAATTAGGCAACCTTGTCTATGAAATAGAAAATTTATAAGAACAATTATTATATTGGATGGAAAGTGAATATGGAAACAAAATTTCATAACTAAAAACAAAGTTGCAGTTTTAGTGGTCGTGATTGCGGACATTGGTGTTCGTTTATACATAAAGATCGAGGTCTACATAAGAGGCGAATTCCGAATCTGTTTACACATTCTTTCTGAACTGTAACCTGGATGTTCGGGGGGGGGGGGAATTCTTGTATCTTGCCCATCTGAATGTCCAATTACTTGAAAGTTCAAATTGCATACTATGTATCGTTTAGCCTTTATTTTTTAATTTTATTTAAAGACTAAAAAGGGAAGTATTAAGACAATTAAATTAAACGCCTTGATTCCATACTATCTCGACCTTGATGTAAATAAAAGTGACAGATCCGGCATCGAGAGACTATTACACTGTAAACTTTAGAATGATGAATTTTATACCTTTTAATAAGATGACGTTTATTGTGCATTGTAGTCTGGAAATATATATTTAGCGTTTAGTCTGCAATATTAAATAATTCGTATAATCCCATATATTACATACATTATAAATCCATTTTAATAAAAGTAAACGTCTGTTAATGTTTATTTTTTCCATAATCAGTAGAATGGAAAATAGTTTAAAAACTAAAATGGTTGCTATTATCTTTGAATCAACTTTCTTAATGTTAATGACCATGCAAATATTCAAAATTCTAGCCAGATGAATCTTAGAAATTCAGCTATTTGAAAAAAAAACGTTTATTTTTGACGCAGTTTTGGATGAGTGGTCGCACATCGGTTTAGAATATAGTTTATATTTGTCAATCCATTCAGAGACATTGTTTAATATAAATGTGTTGATTAAACCAACATTATCAGAAAAAAAAGAAGACATTCATTAATATTATCTAATATTTATTGCCAGATAAATAGACATTGTAAACTGGCAATGGAGCTAGGGCAATAAGATTAAAGGAATGTACCGAAAGCACACCCATTGGGGAAGCCTTGTTAATCCTTAAGTCGCCCGGATCTCTGACTTTTCAATATAAACCCACTGGATCGTATATTAACCATTGTTGATATTTGTATTATATTTAATATAATTACACAGTGTAAAGATAGCAATGGTTGGTTAACGTTAAAATGTCTCAATGAATACCATCGTTCGGCTTGATTACGGATCTATATCTACGTGCCGTCAAGCGAAACTGATTCCGCCATTAGCTCAATGGAAAGATTTGCGATGCATCGCACTCTTTTCGGTATGTTCATCATTTTTTCATGAGTGTGTGTTTTGTTATATAAAAAAATAGCGATTATCGAATTCCCATTTGAGTAAAACGAAGCTGTTATTGATAATGATACATATACATAGATTTAGCTGTCAAACACCACACGGGATTACTACGTTTAAGCTTTTTACTAGTTTACGTCATTAATACGTTCTTTTGCTATAACCAACTTTTATTTACATTTCGATTTTTCCCCGTCTATGATGATAATCGATCGATTATTGTTTAAAGGGAAAGCATCTAGGTTTAACAGGTACAAACCTACGATAAATGTTCAGAATATGGGGATGGGGATTTGGCAATTAATCGACTTTTCTGTTTATTTTAAGAAAGGTAGCTAAATGCTTCATTAGCATAACGGGTGTCATGGCTGACATTTTATAGCCACAGCTCTAAAAGAAATTCAAATCCTAATATCCCGAAAATGTTTCAGTTCTGTTAACATATATTTACAAAGGCATGATGGATTGAAAAATGTAGCAATAATACACATCCTTTGCATACGATATTAACAAGAAGTCGGTGCCATATATCCCGGGGGCTCAAGGGGTATGAGACTAGTATTTTTTGTGTAGTTTTCGATTCCGGTGTTTGAGAAGGGGGGTGGGGTCTGAAATTGGGTGGACATGTGATAGTTTTGGGCAACGTGAATTTGGCACGTGATTTGGGAAAGATCCGTGGTGATCGGGTGTTTGAGGGGGGGGGCTGAAATTTGAAATTGGATGGACATGTGATAATTTTGGCCAACGTGAATTTGGCACGTAATTTGGGAAAGACGAATAACGCGACAGCACGTTATTCGCGAATCGGCAATAAAACAGACCAGACCGGCCTACATTGCATCGGACTATTTCCTCACTAGGGGTTATTGAACGCCAATATCCTTGTCAACACCCTAACCGCATCCATGTCTAGCAATGTACATCTCTTAAAAAAAGGTATGAATGTTCTTGGTCAACGGTTTTGCTTTGCGTAGGAGAGTGAGTGGCGAGTTGTACGGAGACGAAGGTATATTTTTTCGGATAAAAACACGCATGGATCGAATCATGTCTTGATGTCTTCTTTGATTGGCATTTAATAATTGGACATATTAACACAAGGTACAATTTTATGGACATTAACACATGGTACAATTTTATGGATATACAATTACTGAGTTTGATACTAAGCAACGCTTCGACGAAGATGCTCTCGTCTTTATCAAGCAAACGATACAGTATGTGACGAGTATCCTCGTCGAAGCGTCGCTTAGTATCAAACTCAGTAATTGTATATCCATAAAATTGTACCTTGTGTTAATGTCTTGATGCACTTTTTATAATAGTAAAGCATTAATTTCTTGCACTGTGTACTTAAAAGGTGCATAAGATTCATATGGATCGACAAAAGATAGGGCGGGGTGGCGTGTGAGAGAGTGTGTGTGTCGGGCGAGGAGTTGGGTGGGCTGGTTGGTATTCGGCTATGCCTGAAATGGTAAAATTGGCAGGAAATGTGCCAATATTTCAATTGTCAGGTCTGTGATAATGTGGTAAAAGAGATTATCATCTTACATATTTCCATAATAACACAACTCTGTGCATTTATTAGCATCCTACATGGTGCTAGAAATGAATGCTTTACTAATCTTTAAATTGATCATCATAAATTATATCAACATTATCACATATCCCGTCCATTTTAGACATTGTCCACCCCACGCCGGCAAGCAAAACAGTTGTCCAAGGGGCAATCTTATTTGAGATGTCTAGTGCTAGAAATTAATGTTTTACTACTAATCTATAAGTATAAGATGGTCATCATTTATATCAACATTACACCCAGTTTTAGACACTGGAACCATCCTCCTCACCAACATATCTCGGAAGAGCCCCCTCAAACGCCTGATCACCACCCAGAAAGAAAATCTACGCAAAGAACTGCAATCTACGCAAAGAACTGCTCTAGAAATACTTGGTCCCATCACCCCTCACTAGAGTGACGATACTACTCCTTGCGCCATTGGACTACTATAGAGTAGTAATTGTTTATTAACGTCTCACCAGTTTTAAATACATCACATTCATAAATTATAATATATATGACTGTTAGGTATAATCGTTTTAATCAGGTTGTCTAGCGTCGACAATTTGGTTTTGCTAAATAATCAATCTGAGTAGATTTTAGTGATGATTAAGCCGCGAAAAATAAGATATTATCCAAATAGTTCCATCGGGATCGGCGACGTATTGAAGGTTTTTATTTTAAATCTTACACTTCTAGTTTAGGAAAAATATGTCTTTGAGTTATTAACGCACTTTTACAGGTTGGCCATCCGTCATTTTAATACCACAAGCAATAACTAGCTTATATATGTTGACAGCGATATATTTCCTTCGTGTTCTAAATATCGGGTACCAACTTGTAAGTTTGTATTAATGAGTCAAATACATTATTATTGTAAAAACAAATCTTCTGTTGAATAAATACTGCTTAAAACATATAGCTGTAATGTTTCGGTTTTTTTTAATAAAATAGAACAACGTTTTAATGACGAACATTTAGAATGTCATGTTTACCCTTTATCTGTCCACTGACCGCCATTACTGAAATAAGCGTTTCAACAACATATTATATTAGTAAATTCTATTTGCGCATGTGACGAGGAGAAATAATATTTGATTTAACACCTCGGCCCTTTGACCCTATTCTATTTCTCATAACTAACGTGACACACGATTAGTGATGGTAAAAGAGCTAAATAGGCATCAAAATGGCCAATGTCTGCCATAATAAAGAGGTAACCATGATTGAATTGTGTAGAAGGAATCGTTAGTAAAGGTCAACTTTGTTAGAACAGGCCACACTTGACACAAGAGTCTTCCGCAATTTCATGGAAGCAATTTCAGCGATATGTTTAGTTACCAACTACCAGTCTCTCGCTTTCCATGTCATCCAACTTTAAGAAGCTGCTGATTGCCTGGAAGAGCTTGTCTCCTTGTACGATCTAATTCGGTTAGGCTGTAAATCGAATTACCTTACTCGAAGGAGCTTGTCAGCCGAAATCAAAATAGTCCATATTAGTCGTCACTTTAGATCCATATAGACAGCAATCTTACAAAATATCATTTGCCAGACTCTCTAATTTGTGAAGTCTGAGCACACCAAAGATGGGAGATTGAATTTTCTTGCCCCAGAGCAAAATCTGATCGGTAGGCAACGAGCAGCCAAGAAAACGCCGCTTAGATAAATGAACACACTGAAGAAGAGTCACTTATGGCGAACAGTATAACACCTCAAATTTTTCTCATTTTGTCTGTTAAACATTTCCTATCATCAAACGTGGAAGCGAATTACCTTAAGGGTTTCTTGATAAATAGTCTATAAAGAGTAGAACGATGCATTTACAAACGAAGCATCTATAACGGTTTGCTTGGGGGCTACAATCGTCATTTCCAGCGCATTCTTATTTGTGAAGAACAATTCTCTCATCAACACGGCCCTAATGTCAGCTAGAAGAGAGGTTTCTGCCTTGGGGCGGCTAAACTCTTCGGCAAATATTTTCGGTGTTTGATAATCATCTAAATTCACATAGTTATCGCAGCAATTTTCTTCAATTGATTGAGACGGCGAACCAGTCGGTCAAACGCATCCCTCATTGAAATAAGCGCCATGGTCTTAATTTGCTGGCTGAAATCTTCGGCTCAACAAACGATTACAGAACAATATCCTGATCATTAGATATAAAGCCGACGAGTCATAGAGGAAATTATTAGTGTAGTACAACAGTTAATTAGTTGGCTTTCTAAAGATGACTTTAATACTGATTTGAGTACAAGGACGAAGGGTTAAACTATCTAATGCTATATTATAACTATGGCAAGAAGGGATAAAGATGCCGTACAGTGTAGACTTTATTATCACTTTAACTGGTCAGTTAAGATGGTTAATGGACAAGTAGCCAGTATGATTAGTTATTTATTTATTAGAGATACTGAACTATGAGTTAAAATAACGACATACAGATATCCATAGGGTCCATGAATTTCGCTGGTTAGACACTGGGTCACACTCCACCACACAAACTAAATTTAAGAGAGGGGGTGGGGGTAGCGTCTACCCATCATAAACTAGCTCATTTCGGGACTAACATGGTACAATTTTATTTTAGCAAATGACACAAACGTTTTACACGAATGAGTTATATTTTAAATTAAAAAAGAACCTTGCTACGTTCGCACACGTTTGAGTTCTATTCTGACTCAAGTACCTAAATCGGACACCAGTTTCAATATTTTGCAGAGTTATTTCCCCGGATTATTAAACGAATCGTACCCGATATAATGTTGATCAAACAGATTACTATGTCTCAATAACGACACTCGGGTCCGTAGCCAGCTCATAAAATTTAGTGGGGCTACAGATCTTTTTGGAGGGACTTAGGATGTGGTCAGCTAAGAACACCCCTAAGAAATCATTATTGTTGGCGAAATATGGAAGGGGGGGGGGGGGCTAAGGTTGACGTGTTATTTTGATCCTCATTTTCGAAAGGCTCAATTATTTTAGCGAAACAAGCTAAACAGGATTTTAGTTACATTCTGAATTTTTATTTTCAAGTTTAACCCCTCCCCCCAAATGTGAAATATAGACCTGGTCCTTTGAGATGTTTTGGTCCAAGTTCTTAAATTAAGCCGGTCGACTACAAAATGTCAAAAATCAAACTTCAAGAACGCAATCAAATTGAAGTAATTGTATGGACTGTACGACATATAGTTTTGTGACAAACACGATTTTCTGTCGTGGGAGCAATTTCATTCCTTCTGTTTGAGATGTCAGACTTGAACTACGACAACGGACAATCTCACGCTGCAATAACCCATTCTTCGACGATCCACACCTATACTTGCCACACTCTATGACCCCAGTTTCAGTCGCAGACGTGTAGGTGTTTATATAATTTAGACGTACTCTCAATTATATATATACTAGTATAGTATTATATATAAATATTAACTTAAATATATAATTAAAATCATTCACACGAAAGTCTCAAAACCTTTTATAATTACTGCTTACGACCGTCATCAAGATTATGCTCAGATCATGGTCTTTATTTTGAATGGTAGTTATACAATCGACATGTTAAATACCTTTACATAAATACCCAACACCTTCACTCATTTACTTTTCAAATATCCTCCACTTGAAACTTTTTTTTCACTCAAATACGCAAACATGGCGAGGAAATATGCACCGATATTCACCGAATTACTTGGATTAAAAACATATATTTTACTCTATCAACTATGTCCATGTCATCAGAATAAATATTTACTTAAACATAATTGTCAGCTGATTAAATTTTACAAAATTTGAAAGGGGACAGATTAAAATTCATTTCACGTACAATAAAAACAAAATTGTTATTCTTTCGCTATAGGAAAAGTGTAGTTAACGTTGGCCAATTTGTATATTGAGCTTCCCACGCTAGTTAACTCATTCATAAACGTTTACATAGTAAATAGAACCAATCATGCCGGGGTTAAGTATAAATTTCAGAATTATTAAATAGGTTACGAAACGAACGGTGAAATGTTTGGATTGAAGTTGTTGAGAGCATGTTGCGCCATGCGCTGCTACTGATAGCAGGGTTCTTCGGGTTATAGTTCCCGAGTTGAAGTATTTATAATAAACATACGACTGCTCTGTTCAAATAATTATATATTTTCTAGAGGGGAGCATTTGTTATTGAAACCTTCTCGAAGGATGATAATGCGATGACGCAGCCACAGCGTTGTATTGACACTAAAGAACATTTCAATTGCGTCGTCATGTTCTGAAATCTCTGTACAGTTTGTCTGGTCCGAAATACAAAATCACCAACATATTCTAAATTCTTCGTTAGATAATGTTGCCTCCACAAAGCCCGGCCAGTTTTGATCCCACAGGGTAAGTTGTAATGTGGGTTTCGTATACGCACCAAGGCTTTCAGAGCAATCGATGCAACTTGCCACAACTGTGACAGATTGGGGGGAATACAATATCTTATAGGGAGTGCATGTAATAGCTTTATACCTTTGACATGTAGATTTTAAGTGTTGCATTTATCGTTTAACTTTTCCGCTGCAAAGTTCCCCTACTATTTCATATCTGTCTTGTTTGGTTGAAGATTTTCTGCATAGGTTAATAGTCATAAAAAGATTATACATGATACATTATTTTAAATAATAAAATGTAACCACTTATGATTCTAAAATCCTACTTTTACAAGTGTCGCTATCATTAGTCTGTATAAGTATTCCCAAGGCAAATCAGTGCACCTAGAGGAGTAATACTTTGCGATTATACACTATAATAAAGTTTAGAACGTATAAACCCTAACACAGCGGGCCTAGGCGCATGGTAGCCGCAAGGCATAAGCTAAAGGTAAGCTAAGAAAAAGAAATACCTATACACGAGGTGTCACATTAATAACATACTCATGTTTAAAACACCTCCTGCTGGTCGCAATACGAGAAGTCCATAGTCGGGTCACGCTAGTTGCTCCATAGGGGACAGCTCTTGAATATTTTACGCCTTACTTAGTTTGTAATTGAGCAAAAAATATCATTTCCTTTGCCCCTCCCCGAATAGAAGAGTCACATTTCTGCTCGTAGTGACCTCCCCTTGAATAGACGTCATCCCCAGGGATCTTATTCTGAACTGTTTTTGAATGCATTTAGGTTTGGTAATCCACCTAATCTAACTGAGGTCAAATGGCTCAAGATTACTATAAGATAGTTCTTACATGATTTGTTTTCATCTTAAAAACATGTGTATGGATGTTTCAAAACGACGTGTTTTAGGAGGATTTGAGAGTTCACCTTGGCACTTCTGTCACCTCCTCGTGACCCAATCTAATGACGTCCTTATCACACGATACACAAACTAAAATTACGCAACGATATCTACAGTCTTCATAGCCATAAATCGGTTTCAATTTATGAACGGTTTAAGAAAGGGTTTAATTTTTTTACTGATTATCAATACTAAAAAGTCTGTAAAGTATGTTTGAAAATTGACAAATAATAAAAGATGGTTTAGTCGACGATCTTGTTGAGGTGCAGCTTAGGACTCTTACCAAGTTTCATAGCAAATAGTCAAAGTTTATAAAGCAAATAAATCAGTTGGCAATAAAAGGATGGCCATCAACTAAATACAAATTGAATGGCCTACAAATGGTATTCATTTCCCCTCGGGTCCGATTTACGGCTTTTAAATCACAACATCTCCTTAGCTTGGGAAATGTACTATCGGAAAATAATGTTCTTACACTCTCGCAAATAACCGAAGGCGAGTGGGGAGTAGATTTCGTTAGAGCAAACAGTGAGTGTGTATTTTAAAAGAAGATTGTGTACACAGTAAATCATAAAGTGATGAATACAATTATAGGTAATATTTCTGATAGTAGGCTGTAAATAACGCTCGTCTAAAACGATTAACCAAGCGGAAAATTTACAAAAAAGACCGATTTCCTTGTGGTATATTGGCAAACAAAATATAGCCTGAAATTGCATTATGTGAATCCCGTGAATAGAAAAACCTAAAGCCGTTAGGATGTGATGTGTGAATATTATTTATATATAGGCTTTTAAATTGCAGCCATATAATTATTTTTTACTTAAACGCACCTGCAAATTTCTTCTTTTCAGATTTGAAATATAATTCATTTTTTGGGGCGATATTTCCTTATTAATCTTTTGTTATCCCAAGTTTCATCAATCAGTATGTTCATCCTTCATTCTCTGTATAAAAGTACGTTACACCTGATCTGTAGCTTGATTTCCTCTTGGACAAAGTTCTTTAATACAAAATAGTACAAGAAACTAGTCTACAAAACCTTTACACGAATGCAGCACGTATATGATTACAGTACGGACAGTAAAACCCATACTGTCGAAGTGGATCAAGTAATTTACTGGAACCAATCACAAAACAATAATAATATGTGGTCAAATCCTCTTCAACGCTGCTCGGGTCTCATTCACCTTTCGTGAATTTAATGATATAAGAAACGTAAAAAAAATTCATTTCCTTGAAATCTTTTTCCTGTGAAGTTATGCTAGCAACAAATAAGATACCCCACATATCTGAACACTTGACCATGTTATCAACACTTTTCGGGGTACATTTTGAGAGTAAGATGTGAATTGCATTTTTATGTGTATTCAATTTGTTCACGCGCATTAGACATCTTAAAAGCACAATAGATAAGGGATATAAACCATTTAGCTGTCATCACATTACTATTAGTATATTCTAGTTTTCTGTTCATTACAGATATGAAAATACCAATGAATAAATACCAAACTACTTTTACTTATTTAAATTTACTTAAAAACACATATAGACCTTAACAGTAATATACGTCATCGAGCACAAGGTCCTTTTGAACTTTTCTTATTTCTCAATTATGGCTCTTGATTCTCTATTTAGAGAGAGACTTAGAGAGGCGAAACATTTGCACAGGACCACTCTTGGTTGTCAATGGGCACAAGTAAACGTTTTAGAAGAGCCGAATTACCGATTTATAAGAGCTACTCGGCGAGTCGTGACGATACGCTGCTTGCCAAAAATGACGTGTTTTCGTAACGAGCACAGCAAGGGAAAACATTGAGTTAGTAATGAATTATTCACCAAGCTTAAAGCATCGTTTGACTACTACACGTCAATCATCTGGGATGATGTTAACAATTTGATTGACGTGAAACATACATTAATTGAAGCGGCAACGTAACAGTCATGCAATAAAGTTTTTTTTCCCATAATAGCCAACTGAAATATAAGTGTCTTTAAAAGTGTGTAATTACTGGCTTTGAAGATCATCAACTTTATATTGTCTTAATCAAGGAAAATCTTTGCTGCGTGTCCTACAACTGTAAATAATTATTCTGAAAAAAAAAGAAAATAAATTGTTAAGAAAAATGGTATTTAATTGTAGACATTTTCTTTATTTATAGTTCCTGTTACATGTTGTAATTAACATCAATCAGAGTTTCAAATGGTCGTTAACATTAACACAAAATTCAATTGATAAGTGCAAGGTAAATCTAAATTTTCACAAAATGCTCGCGAAACAATAGAGTGTTCTGAAGAAAACACTAGAGGCATAATTAAGACAATCTTCTTTTCAAATGGAGCTGTATGCTTTGTATTAAGTAATGCCATTATCACATAAACTAACTATCAGTCAATTACCTACTTAAAAAATTAGTTTGTGTGTAAATATTGTGCTAGACAATAGAAGTTATTTGGCTTTTAAATAGATTAACACTATAGTTAATTTGCTCTTCCTGAATGAACCGTCTTTATTAGTATAAGTACTGCCACTTGACAACCCAACTTGCACATTCACTGGAGATAAAACAAAACACTTGACGGATAAAGAAATTTTAGTCTATAGGGGAAATACCCGAAATTATATCGTTACAATTAGACATTATGGACAGCTTGGTGGGTTATGTAAGCATGTTGCGTGAATGATGCTGATTCAAGTTCATTCACATGGAGCTGCTTGTTCGGATAGAACATGAGCTTTAATATAGAACTTTAACACCGAAATAAAACTATGAAACACTGTTCATCGTGTTTCAAGACAAATCTTGTCTCTAATGACCCAAAACACATCTTCTGTCTCTAATGGCACAAAACACATCTTCTGTCTCTAATGGCACAAAGAACATCTCCGGTTTTTGATAATCACAAAACAATTCTTCTATCTTTACAAGACACAGCTTCTGTCAAGGCCCCAAGTTCACAAAGCATTCTCAGACTTAAATTGAGAATTTACTCTACTTACAATCACTGTTTATAAGAAATATCTTTGATCCAAAAACACAAAACTTTGCATATGGGTATTTGATACATTAAAACAACAAAAGTTTTATAAAGGGCTATATTTTAGTTACAATAAGGCGAACAATTTTGAGTAAATTCTTGACTTAAGTCTGAGAATGCTTAAGTCGGGGCCAGAACAATATAATCGCCCGTCAAATAATACAAAGCACACTCTCTGTTCACAAAGATACGAAATGTATTGCCTGTCTTTATGATACAAAACACATCTTCTGTGCACAGGATACAAAATACATCGCCTGTCTTTATGATACAAAACACATCTGGTCACAACGATACAAAATACGTCGCCCGTCAATAACGAGACAAACCACATTATGTTGTCTTTAATGACACAATGAAACATGATCGTTAATGATCAAACTTGGTCTGTTTTAATTGGCACAGAAAATGCCTTGTATCCAAAATGAAAAAACAAAATACGTATGTCTTAAATGATAAAGATTTCTCCTGTCTTTAATAATCAAAACACCATTTGAGTAAAATAAAAATGTAAATAATCATATCAGTACTTGGAGCCGCGGTAACTCAGTGTCAGTTGGAATTCAAAATAAGAATAGGTCGTAGCGCCGCTGTCCGGGCAAAATTATTAGTTCAGATTGAGCAGAACAGTATGAATCAAACCAAATTTTATTTTCATATCTGTATTTGGGAAAATTTATTGGCCAAAACAAGTTAGTATGTAGATGCCTATATGGTCAGATATTGATACCTCGTTCGTCTAGGTTCGCCCCTCTGGGCTCCTGGTCTATATATAGTGTACGAATCGAAGGTAATAATAACGCTTATGTAAATTAACTACCAGAATACACAGAACTACCTGTGACTATATACGCAGATGGTACCATGGCGATACTGATTATTTCACCATGTTGGGATGCCGCGATATCCTTCTGAATAAAATGTATTTAAACGTTGGGAAGTCACAAGGAATATGTATGAGGACGAAGATGATACAATGACGATCTGGATAGAGAGGATGGTTATACATGACGTAGGATAACGGCGATCGCCATATGAGAATAAATGTAATTAACGATGAACAAAGAGCTGACTTTTGGATGTGTAACTATATGGAATAATGTCGTATAGCAGGCGTATAAATGATTTTCTACCTGATTAATATAGACTGATGGTAAACAAACTGATAAATCACTTCTAATTTAACGCCGCTTTTCTCTCTTCATTGTTTAAACACCAGAAAAAGATAAGCCGTGGGTTTCGTGAGGTAATTTACTCCTGCGTCGGAAACTGACACGGTATTAATGGAGTTGAGTGAAGGAATAAAATAAAACAAACTTGGTCTAATCACCGGTTTGTCAGTCCCTGTAGACCGAATAAATACACTCATTTCATTTCATTTTCCAATACATCTTGAAAGATTATCACAATATCATTTCAGACGGACCTCAACAATGACATAAATCCGCTTGATACAAAGCGCACATCTCTTTGGCAGCACGAAATACCTGCGTAGCAGCGTTTCAGAATTAGCAAACAAAGAGGTGGCAATTTCCAATTCCTTATAGTCCCTTAATTCCCTGCCGCTACATGGTTTCATTTAGTCTCAAAGAGGATTATACGTGTCGGGTTGTGTATTATGTAGAAACTATAAATACTGTTAATGCCAGCTAAAGTGATATGAAAAAAAGTCTGCATATTAAACATAATATCCCTCTCTTTTAATACCTCTCATATTCTAATCTCTACAATCAAGCTTCAACTTTTATATAAATACTAGTTCAATCACAGTTAATAACGCTATTGAATTCCAAATGATGTCATTGATCTAAATATCTATAGAAATCATGTAGTAGAAATCGGTAGGAAAAAAAGGAAATCATAAAAAGGCTTTTTTATTATACATTATATTATTTTTCAAGTAATTATAAAACTAATCAAATAGAGCAAATTCTTTGAACATTAAGAAAAATAAGATGAACTGATTCATTCTACCACATTGGTTCTGTGGTATCCTGTGGTTTTTGTTTTATACCATCGTGAGAATCAAATTGTTAACAAACACCCTTTACCTCTGTTTAAATATAGATTTATATCTGTTTATCTTTATAATAAAGACCATTAGCATTTTTTTACTTTCGGTTTTTGCACGAATTATGAAGAAACCAAGCGAAATTTTTAAAGACCAATTATGAAATTATATTATAAAATACATTAAATATTAATTTCCATTGCTAAACAATTAACACCATTGTGAAATCTAATCCTGCAATAATTGCAGTCGAGAACTTTCATATTCTCAAATAGAGACTACAATCGTTGGAATAAAGCGGTCTGTTTTGAAGTGATGTTTTGTTTTCGTTATCTTAGACCATCAAAAGTTGGCGTTCAGGCGTTAATTAGACACTCTGGTCTGTTGAAATATATGAATTTTTGAGGTGTTTTTTGTTAAAACCAACACAATAGTGTTGGTAAATGTTACCTTTTATGTGTTTCAAAGAAAAACAGAATAATTATTCTCCAACGGTCTGCAGAAATAGAAACGTGGTCGGGACAACGTACTTCCTACTTTAAGTCAAAACCTTAAATTTTGAAAAGGGTTAATATGTTAACTTTATAATAATTCAAAAGGGTTGTTACCCAAGTTCTTTCATAAAATCTGATTGGTTACAATACAGTTCCCATCTATTACGGAAATATTTAGAAGTAGTTTTTGTTTCAGCTTACAATGATAAACAGACCATGTTTGACACGTGTTTGAACAGTTACCATAAAAAAATAAAGATTCACATTTAGCAAAATATTTGACTTTTCTTAGCCCATTTTGTAATGGGTTTATTTTCTTCTTGGAATGACATATGTCGTTTTTACACCCCTCTTGTCGAGATGCAGGCTCTTACTAACGCACGTGTTTTTGAAATACGATGAACCGTGGAATTGGTTGTCGATGTTAACACACATCGCGTAGAGTATATTTTACATTTGAAACATAAATATACATCACTATACACTACTTTAAATTTGTTATCATTTTTTTGTAAAATGTCTCATAGCTCAAATTAACAAACAACATTTAACAGGAAGAAAATCTTAACTGGAATCAATGCTAGAAAATAAAATACGGAATGTAAACTGGAAGGTTCTGTATATTTCTATCTGGTTAGTATTTTACTAGAATTTCTTTTTAATAGCTTTAATGAATCGGTATTTTAACTGGTTACTTACGTGTGTAAAACAAATGCTAAAACAGATTTTTGTTAGCAAATGCAACATCCTTGTTACTGATTTTTCGAATAAGCTGGGTATTCGCACCCCACCCCACCCCTAGAAAAACAACAAAAAGTCAAACGACGTGGAAATATGCCTGCATTCGAAGTCTCGTTGAATCTATTGCTCTGTAAGCTTCTCACTTTCTTGGTTCTTATAGATATTGAAAGTAGCAACGGGTGCCGTGCTCGGACAGAGGGTGTGTGTGTGTTTTCTCCCTGGTATGCCTTCAAACATTTGCTACTTCTGATTGAAAGAAGCATTATCTGGTTTCAAGATCACATAGTAAACTGCTCTAGTTTTTTTTATTTTGGACTTAATTTGTGTCTTAACTAGCGCATTCGTTTTTAGTTTATTCTTTTTAACGTTTAACAATCTTTGCGATAAAATAGAAGATGTTTCACCATACCATCTTGTGAGAATTTGTTCGATTCACCGTGAAATTGACACGAAATCATTATTTCGTGGGAAATATGTTGAGATGTAAAGCACCACCACAGTTGCCCAATGTCGGATTACCAACTAATCACGCAACATTACACCTCAGTCTAAACTTACGCTTTAAATGAAATTTTGATCCGTCTTTAAGTTTGGTTAATAGATCTGATTCCCACGCAAAGCTAACCAAATTCGCTTCAATTGGAACTCTTGAGCTTTCTTAAGCCGGGGTAGACATATAAGTAGGGGGATACGTCATGGGGGCAAGATTACAGCAGCTTGCAACATACTGCTAACGTTTTCTTTGCTTATTGAAGCAAAAGAATTGAGATATTTTTGCATATATATATTTACACGCATTTCTAACATTAAAGACCTTGAGTGGTTTTGTTGTTTCTAGTGATCATGCTACAGCTTTAGATCGTATATCAATATTGACTCTTGACTGTGTAATATATACTTCTTATATCTGTCTTACCTATACTAATATGTCATTTGTTATCACCTCAGTAGGGGTACGAACGTTACGTAATGCCCACTTCTATGGGAAATGTTCTTGGTATGTGTCACTATTATTATCCTTACGACTTATCCAATGTTGTTTTTTGTTGAGATTTTGTGCCAGTTAGAAGAATATGTCTTTCAGATCAGCGTTATATCATTTATCTGAATTATAACAACAATAAGTGATTCGATAACAATATGCTTTAATGATAAGCTTATTAGTTTATGTTGATTTGGTTTTGTAACTGTCGTTCAACAGATATTTCAAGTATTATAGATAAAATACTAGCCCGATAGCTGCCTCTGTTCTTGGCCTACATATCCATATAAATAACGATAACTTTAATGTCGGAATTCCGATTATGGAAGTGGTCAAATACCTTTCTTTTAATAGTAATATACCGAACGCTATGCATAATGCATTCTATTCACAGACAATCCGTTAATAAGATGTAACGATAAAGAACTTCCTTTAAATAGAATAAAATCGCTGTATTTTAAATGCATTGGTAAGGGTACAAAACCGATATTATGTTTTTTAAAATATATTTCTAAACGTATATATTTTGTGAAATTACACATGTATTTTGTGAAATGGCATATTTGAATAATACAATTATTCTGAAATTGTTCATTATAACCATTCCAAAACTTAAACCGGATCATCACCTTATTGTTGTTACCTAAGACCAAATTTGCCCAACAGACACATACAGCATATTTCTTTCACTACAATATATTTATCCAAACAATTCGGTTTTTTTTTCGTTTTCTTTTGGTGGAAAAAATAATGTTTTGTATTTTTTTTTAGAAATATTGTCAAATTTTTCTAATATCGAACATACGTTTATCCTGAAAATGTATTAAATATTGAGCAACTAAATCCGACAGAGTTGCGATTCTAAAGATCAAATAACTATTAATTTATTCATTTATTTTTCCCCTTCTTTTCTTAAGCCCTTTCAGTTTCGTATTTTTTTTTACGAATTGTCTTAACTGAAATGAAATTCATCTAAAATTTAGATATCAATCTGTCGTTTATTGAATTGTATTTTACGAGTTATAGGAGAGGAAATGGCAATAAATTCTTTTATTTCATTTCCCTATTGATTAGCTCATCAACACTTCTTTGTAACCCCAGTTCATCAAAAATATATAACACAATAGCCGCCAGTACATTTGATCAAGTCATAAACGCAACCTATATAACCTCAGAACAAAATATTAAACTGTTATATTTCCATTGATATAATACCGCTATTACGAATAAAGTACATTAATATTTAGTATTTCTGATTATGATATTTAGGGTGATATGATACTAGAAATGGCGACGTACACGCGAAGGATATTATATTCATTTATCATTCATTCTAATCACTAAAATAATATTTTTTTCCTTTGATGTAGATGTGTTAACCCGCCATCTATCGGCCTATGTATTCATACGCGTTTCCGTTTATGTCGCAGAGTAGTGTTTAAGATGACGAGCTCGCGTGTTGGGGCTATAAAATATGAAACAAGGCTAATTATTTTCAAATAGATAAGCACCTTGTAAGATTCATTAAAATTTGAAATCTGTTGCCTTTCGCAATCAAAACTCTTGGATAGGCCATTATTATAAGATAGAAACACGCATGTAGGACGCACGAACTACGTGTCTAAGATGCCAGTTATTATGAATATCATACAGTCGAGACTATTAGAATTGTCAGCTCTGAAATCAGTCTGACACGAAAAGCAAGGTAAAAGACCAGGAATAATCGTGTTTTCACCTTCAATTGTCTTCGAGACTTTCTTCTCATTAATTAAATATACACTCAATCCTCGTCTTAAGACACATGGGAGTCTTGCGAAAATAATCCAATTGGCTGATTGAGAAACATGCCATGTTTTCTATACATGAAACTAGACGCATCAATTACTCTTGAGCTTGTATTAACACTTTATTCTTTTTGAAAAAAAAATTCTTATTCATATCAAATGACAATTTAATTTTCTTTCTTCTTATTGATCTTGTTTGTATTAATATTTATCTATGATGACGTCACGAATTTGAACTAGATTCCATAAAGACAAAGTAAGGACCATACGAAATACAAATCGAGTGGTGACCGCCCAACGCATTTCGCATTTAATCCCATGATCACATATTTCAGTATGTTATTGTTATTTTTTCACGAGTCGTGGATAACCTTGATTCTTTTTTTATCAATTGGCTGTTTTCTCAAAGAGAAATATGATATCGATTTCAGTCGGTTGTGTTTCACCAATTCAATATAAATAGAAGTCTAGATATAAATATATTTTCAAACGGGTGTTATAAAAACAACATCTGTTCTCGGTCAATTATTCGCATTCATAAAAAATAAAGCGGTATTGCAAAGGAAGGGATTGAAAATTGTGCCAGAACCGTTTGTCGATAATAAGACACACTTTTTGTTCCAGGGTTGTATTCAAATTATCGGCGTCTTTAAGGAGAGCTAGAAAGTACAGCTTACATCCATTTCAATGTGATGCATGTTTAAATCAACTAAATGTTGATTGCCACTCCCCCACACGGTATCACGGTTTGACCAGGTAGGCCTACCCGGCTCGACTTTGTATATTTTAGTTACAAAACCTACCTTAAGCTTTACATTGTCGTTTGAGTAATAAAGTTGGTTTAGTTTCCAGACCATCAAATAAATCGTCACATCTGTAAGTGTGTTCAGTAAACTTGGTCACATGACTGGACTGAAAGAAAATAAGGCCGCATGTTTTTGAAAGCCAATTTGATTCACTCTATATTAACTTTAAATTTATATATTTTATGAAGTTAGAAAATCGTCATAAAACAAATATTCATCATCTTATATACCGACATGTTTATTATGTGTGACGCCACACAACCATCTCGTCTGATATTTCTGAAAATGTATAACAGAAAAATGTTTTTGAGCGTGTGGCACGTGCAGTTTTATATGGGAAAGTTTCAATCAGAATATTGTGTGGAATTGACATAAAACGTATCAAAACTGGTTCATTCACATCCCATAATTTCCATTATCCATAGTTTTTTTCCCAATTATCTATAAAATCGTTTATATTTTGGGTATGATTTGTTGAATATGAACATCTATATGATTTCTTTTCCTGTCGGTGACATCTTGCAATACTTTGGACGCTATTGACAGTATAACCTAACTTGTTGGTTCTAGTTCGTGATAAGTACGACCATGCTATGTGACCGTTAAAAGAAATTATAAATTTTAATAATTTTTGTTTCAAATTCCGAAAGTTTCTGGTTATTAATTTGCTGAATGTCGATTTATTAAAATGAAAGACAATATGATGGTAATTTTCTGTAGACCACCCCAGAGATAGTCCACACATTACCCACTCGACTGGAGTTTAAGATTAGAGTAAGTTGTTACTAGTATACAAAACACTTGAAACTGTCATAGATGTGCTAAAGGCTAGTACCACAAACAAAATATATATAGTCCCTAAGTAAATAAACCTACGATCACCAAAACCATCTAAATGTCAGTACTTTAATAATAAAACAAGCGATGAATAGGCTATAGTAAATATGGAGCCAGTATCTTCTTCCGGCTACAAAGTGTTTCAACACACTTAACCAGGTAAAAGTTGATACCGTTTAGAATATAAGAAGAATGGTTAAAGAGGGGATATTACACATTTTATTTGACAAAATGTACTGCAATCCTGGACTCTTACATGACTATCTACACCATGAAAAGGCTCTTAATTCTGTTTAACGTTTCATCACTTTTGAGACGTGCACTGCCAATTTGTACACGGAAATCCGGATAATCGTCACACTCAATGACTTAGACACCTTTTCTTGTTATTCCTTCTTAACGAGATTCGGACAAATAAAATTCAAAAGATTTGGACCCAAGGGTCGATAATCTTGGTTCTGAGTTTGAATTCAGCCCACGGTCTTATCCCTACAGCCAGTCACAATAATTCGTAAATAACAAAAAAAAAGTTGAAGCAATGAAAGCAGTCAGGAAACAGGGGTTACGCGGAATTATATTTTTTCCGTTCATTTCTAGTTATAGAAATTCATTCTGTTTCCTCTTCTCTCACCTTTGTGAAGGTCATGATGGAGTAAGGCACTGGCTCACCAATCCGGGGGCCACGTGGTCGGCTCCAGTATTTTAGAACGCTCCTTGGGCATTTCCAGCGTGGCTTTCCATTGTCAATAGTGTAATGAGGGTCCTTGCAAGGGGCAGTTTCCTAGTCGTTCGGATGGGACAAAAAGAAAAACCGATGTCCCATGTACATGTAAAAGGGTCCTTGACGTTAGCCCAGTTGCTGCTGAAAAGCAGGACGTTAAAACCCAATTCTTTGCTTCCCTTATAGTGTTTAGTCTAGAACTGGGATACATACACTCAATTTCATATGGAATTGTCAGAAAATAGTACTATAGTCTATGGATTAATTTGATAATATTATGATTATCGCATTGATCAAAAATGGTATCGACTGAGGATTAATTAACAATTTTGGCCAATATATCACAGTTATTTATATTTTCATGATTTGACTGGATTTGAAACTTGCATTGGAAAGAATGATCCATCCCTTTTTAGCGACATATATACACCAATAATCAAGTACAATTAGAATATCGAAAGCAGTTGCGTTGGGATGAAAATTAGATTTTGCCTGAAGTCTCACATTTAGAGTTCTACAACTCATCTTCTAATGGCTTTGATATAATTATAATCGGGTTACAACTAGTGTCCATTGTCCTAATTGAACCTTCCAGAACGATTAAAATCTTGGAGAAACTTGACAAGGCGGGGCCGTCTTGTAATCAAAACCATCTTCGTCATCAACGTGTACACCATCAGCTCGTTTCATTTCAGTGTTCAGTATGAAAAGAATCTTTCTCAGTAAAGGGGATAATGGCGGGAAACTTATAACGGTTCCGCATATGGTGCCGACGCGAAAAAGAAATGAAACAAAAACGCAGTAGCCACAGCACATGTGATGACTATTTGTAGAGGTAATTACCGTCTGATTGGACGTAGTTCACCGTGTACAATTCCTCTCAGCAGGAACCGCCAATTTCTATCACTCACTTAAAACTAACAAAATACATTCTGAAATCAAGCAGCACTGTAGCTTCGTTTTTCCGACCGACGACTCATCTAAAGTCTAAATTGATCATTCATGTTTGTTTTAACAGCCAAATACATTTGAGACGCTAAGCTCTATAAACGTAATTGAAGTCCATCCCCAGAGAAATACCATGAACACGGGATTAAATAAACGGACTACTAACTCCTCCCCGCCAATTAGGTCCGAAACCCGACTCGGTATCTCTACTTTTTGCTGTAACCCATATCGCGGTCCTTCGACTTTTAGAGATCAACCACGTTTCGTGAGTAAACAAAGCTCGCATCAGGACTTCGCTTTCTATCTTGTTCGGCGAGAACCTGTCACAAATGAGTTTGAATCAACTGTCATTTTCCTAGCAGGGGATCTAACTTGTCTTGATACACCTCTCCAGGGATTGCCTCAACACGACAGTATTCATTTCGTACATTTTTATCTGCCTTGAGGTTACTTGAAAAGAAACGAAACGAAACTGTTAGGTGTCAGTTGTCAGCGGAACTCGGATGTCGCCCCCGCCGCATGCCACCTGAATACAAACCTATATTATAAGTTGACAACCATTAAGACGGGTTTTATAAACTATTACAATAGATATACATCTAACTGATAGTTAGAAAATATTTACCCCGTCTTTATTATTTTATAAATATGGCTTACACTCTCTGACCTAGTGCCATCAATGGCCTCATAGAATTTAAATGATGCAACATCTGGAATTATGAATGAGTATATTTCCGGTTATGTTGCAAGTTTCTATTGTTTTGCTGTATTAACATGGTCTGTCGGTTGCTAAAATACCTGCTATATATGCTGTTGTTTTAATCTGTTTTAAATACAGGTTTTTATCATGGGGTAGAGTATGTCTCCTTTCTCTAGAAACATGATACAAATGAACATAATCTTATTTAATTTGGGGAAATTCACATAGCTAATAAAATGCTTATTTTTAAAATTATATTGGGATTCGTGCTAGCTCACTAATAAGGCGGTCCCGGTTTAGAGCTCCATGTTGGCCAAGATAGTTCCTCGTATTTTCCATTCGTCAGTGGTGCATGACGTTAGGGCTGGAAAGGTACATAAACAGAATTAGAAATAAGAGTAGGTCAGTCGTAGCAACACTTCTGGAACAATTCTCCTTATAGTACACTTTGTGGCGTATGCCCGTCTCCACCAGTTCAGATCGTGCAGAAAAGTAGGGCAATAATCCTCATTTCTTTTCATTTTATTACCAAATATATGGCATTTTTTTATTTAATGTTGTTGTCATGTGGGGATCACGGTTGCTAAGTGGGTAAGACGCTGGCTTCCCAGCCTGGAGGTCGAGTGTTCCATCCCTGCATAGGCCGAGAAAGTTCATCCAGATTTTCCGGTGTGGTTACCCCTTGTCAGTGATGCAGGACTGGGGGCCGGACAAGGACACCGGTCTAGTCGTTCGGATGGAACGAAAAACCGGGGTCCCGTATACACATTGGCGTGCACGTAAAGATCCCTTGACAATTGAGATTCCAGATAAGAGTATGGCGTCAGGGCAAAATTTCCCTCATAGCACACTGTATCGAGTATACCCGTCTTCATAGCCCAGTTTAGGAGCAGAACAGTAGGACGTTTACTCCCATTTCATTACATTTCATATTTACTGTAAAGGACACCAAAAGAAAACATTATAATCAACATTAAACACCACCGGATCTGATATACCCCTTTATATCATTAACCATTCATCGCAATCTTCATACAATAACAATCCCGTTTGCGTGATGCTATGTATGTCATTAATTCGGTTTTATAAAATACAATATTTATTTTGCATAATGTATGGCTGTAAAGATTAAAACCCACGGAGTCTTTTGCATTCGTTTCCTGCTATTTACAAGAAGCAATAAGCATTTACTTCTCCGCACAATAGTCTATGACAAATCTAAACAGTTCATTGTTGACTATCTAAACATTGATGTGGCATATATTCGATGCCGAGTCTTCATAAGTATGGATCGCTTTAAACATAGAATATTGAATTTCTTTCCTGGTATATATGTCGAAACAAAAACGTATCCATGTCGTCGACTTTTCTAAGACCAATTGATTATAAATCACAAAACACGACGAGACCAACTACTGGCATCCTTAGCCATACCGAACAAAGACACCTCCTTGACGGAGAGTCGCATCATCAATAATCAAATTTCCCGTTTTTGATGAACTTGATGGTTTGTTTAAGTTTTTCTACCTGCAGATTATGGAAGGTAAACAGTTATTGTACGACCAGAATTCCTTTTGTTCATGAAATTGATCCATGCCGTGTTTTCGATCTGAAGAATTGTACGCCACAATAAAATTAAGAGTTCTTTTATATCGATGATTTAGAAATGTTTGTAGAGAACACGAGGTTGGTAACAAAACGATATCCTTTATACTCTAAGATATTTTCTCTCCTAGTATTTACACAAACAATGGCATAAATCTTCAACTGGAATAACAAGTTTATCAAATTTAGTCGATTGCTAACCCCAGGCAATGTTCTACTGTATATCTCTCTTTTCATAGTGTTGGCTTATTTCATGTACACCCGTTTTATTTCCACGGCCAGCACATAGTAGTATGTTTGATTTGAACACCGAATTATAGTACAAATAATGGGTATTATTCTATAAATAAACATTATATAATTATCCACATAGAATTGGCCGAAGCAATAATTTGAGAATGATTACCATATATTGACAGAAATAATCGAATTGGAGATATATCATTTTTAATAGTCTGCAAGTTCTAAAGTCGATGCCAATTTGTGGCCATTTATAATAATATGAATTTGCGTGTATACAAATAAATTTGATCGAAAAGATTTCCACGCCACTATGAAAAGCTACCTTTTCAAAACTACGTCCACATTTATTTTGTCATCGCCACGTTCCTCAGTCTGTCCATCCGTCAACAATCGGCTTATTAACGCGATAAGGGAAGACCATTATCAATAGTTTGCATTGCGAAATCTTGAGCTACCTCACCACAAACACCTCACGTTTCCTAAAACCCTTTTAACGGGATCAAGGCCACAGTTTTTAAAGGATTGTTTTCATATTTGTTCGTAAAGCACCGGAAAAATAAAAGAACGGGTCCATCCGATATTCCGGAGTTACAAGTTCTTATAGACGCTAAAATTATTAATGTAGTTTTCTTTCAATTCTCTGTGTGAGTGTGTGTGAAGCATCGGGACCGTAAGAGGATAAACCCTGTTAGTTTCAAATTTGGTGTGAAGCATTGTGATCGGAGAGGATGAGCCTTGTTGATTGTCAGCGTTCAAAGACTGTGTTCCTGGGAAAACAGTGAAGGCATAAAGACCCTTATCAAATTTGTTCAACATCCAAGTTTTCCATTCCGATAACCCGCTGGCAATCTTTTTTTCGAGACGTAACGAGAAACTGTATGTGCGCCTTTCCGCTCTGTGTGACTACTTCGTTTAGTGCGTTTTGAAGCATTATTTATGATATATTGACTGATTATATAATAATTACGTCTATGAGTAGGGAAATATATGTTTCCCATTAACATTACCTTGTTATAGGTAGACTAGTTAATCAAGTGATGAATAATACTAAGGAGGATATTTACCACAAGTTGATTGAACCATTGTCCAATTAGACTAAACTACTATCACATAATTAATGATGAATAAGGTGTCCTAAACCGACCCGCGGCTGGTATTTATGTCTTCCTATTAGCACTGATTATGGTTATTTTTATTCTCGATCAATATGACTTATAGTTTAGAGAAAACTCATAAAATCTTATTAAATATGCATTAATTAATTCATATCTCTAAATACTCTAATTAAAATGATAATAATAATTTCTGTTATAATAATGAGTAAGAATCCGCTATTCAAACTATTTATTTCCATTTCTAAATTTTAGATCGAACCTATTATATCCGGATTTCACGATTTTACTCCCGTGTAATGAATTTGAAGATCGTAATTTCGTAATCAACTTTCGGTTATATCTTGTTATAATGTTAACGAAAAATGAAACCTGGTTCAGATATTTACAAACAAGTTTCGATATTTAAAACTGGGTGCACATTAAGACCCATTTACCTATAATTTGAACAGTCGAATAAATGAACTAATCCATCCTTTAAGTTACAATTTTTGTTCAGGTGTTTTCTTAGTACGTGTCGTATTTTGTACTGAATGTAATATCGCTGGTTGGATTTCAGACGATTAATAATCCAACTGTTACATTATACAATAAGTCAGTATCATTCTGGAGACCTCTTAAAATAATAAGACACTAAATATCTACTCTGATAATTCAGTTCAAAGGCTCTTATTTTCTTTTAATAAAATCTCACATCAGTACCAGGAATTATCCACACAAAATGCTTAATAAAAGTGAATAATCAATTATCATTGTTAAAGACTAGAAAATTGTCAGATGTTTTAACAGATATATGTACAAATGTATAAGCATTAATCATTATGCGGCCAATACATGACTTTACTAAGTAGACTGGATTGTTCTTGGGCATTCGGTCGAGGCGAGGTTAACGATTTTCTTTGTTAATATTGTCTTAATGAGGTGGGTATTTTCTAAGTTTCATTATCAGATGTACAAAAAGATCCTATTTTTGCACACAGAAATATATCATCTGTAATGCACTGTACCTTAACTACAATAGTGTTAAAAAACAAACCATCAAAGACAAAGGTAGACGAACCCCATCAGATATGAGAAGTTTATGTATAGGTATTAAGTTTGAAGTGTTATATATTGGGTACAAAGGACCGTATTCCGAGAATCCAATTTTCATTTCCTTCCTTTATTAAGATATTCATTATTATATTGAATTTAGTACATCAACAGTTGATATTGAATAGAATAAACATTATATTCATCCTTTCATGGTATTCATTGTATTCAATTAATGATCCACTGTCTTATCAGAATGGACTCGGTCTATTTTATTGACGATGTTGTCGTAAATCTAATGGTAAGTGTTTGGCCAGGCAGACTGGTCCATCTTGAATTTGATGAGAACATACATTTATAATTAGTGTCATATACAATCTTATCAGTAATCCTCTATATATATAAACTATTGTTGATAGTGCCATTGATAATAGTCTTAATGTAACATTTTCCTTGAAGGCACAGATTTAAACATGCTAAGTGGTTCCAGTTATCTCTTGGGTGTATATAGCACTATACTGATATTTGAGTTATAATATAATCACATATTTCACCCATCATAACATAATAAATGGACTTAAACTGAATATCCAGCATAATAACTTGCTTTGTTTTTATTTTTCATTATTTCAGGCGTGGATTACCCACCCATTTTACGAGCATAGGAGTTACCGTTCTTGTTGAGTTACTCAAAGGGAGTCTCCGCCGCAAGAAAAGAAACAGAACTAAATCAAAAATTAACCCCAAGTAGGTTTTAAGTAATATTCCCGTACACAAAGGTGTACAATTCATCATACATTGTTTGTAAAGGTGATTTTTAAAGTATATTTTACCGCTCAATGGGAGGTTGATATTTATGTGTAATGCAATGCAACACTCGGCATATACTAGGATACTGGTCTGCGGTGTTTCAAATCTACATGTATATTGAAGGTTTTAATTGAAAAGTGAAAGAGTTAACTTGCGTTTTAAATGCCATAATCAACCACAGGAACTAATGCCTCATTGTCAAAAATAATTTCTTCTTTATTAATATCCTTTTAAGTAAAATACTGCTTCCTTGTTGACTTTTGATGTCACATCACACTGTACATAGAAATCTATTGAACGACATTTAGATTGAGATGGCGCTATATTAATTCATTTTAATATTTTATTGATGGAAGATATTATCTCATACTATATGTCATTGTTGACATATTCCACAATAAAGTGATACGAGTCTAGACCTATTATAACCCCAAATGAATGAGTTATTATTTCTCGTCAGACATGATTGAAATTAATTAAAGCTAGACCAGTTTTGGGATAGATGTTGCTGACTTATAAAGAGATAGACCCCGAAATTATAACTTGTAACACAGCATACATGTTGAATTTTTAAATTTAGTATTATTCTGCATAGGAATGTTTCGAATTTAGTCAATTATATAAATTAATAAAGGTGTTTGAGCTTGTGGAGCTTAGTGTAAGATTTTATACTGAAAGAAATAAAATTTCATAAACACCCCAAAAACACATGGTTTAATGTAAGAAGGAATCGCCCTGACGATTTCGCAGCTCTACTTCTTTTAATTACGAGTAAAGAATCTTGCATCGACCAATAGAATATCTTAAGATTTGAAATCTCCCGTTAATAATTATCATAAAATGAATCATTCATTAATAGTTGATCAAACTGTGAGAAATTTAATCCCATCAAAATAAAATATAAATGTCTTATAAATTATCACATGGTATAATAAGACAGTGACTGTGCACATCCACACGCACAGATAAATAATGAAAACAATATCATCGTCGTCTTCATATTGATAATCATCATGAATTCAAACAATTCTTTTTTTAAAACAAATATTTCATTACATTGTGATTTGAAAAAAAAAATCATAATTAAATAAGATCTAAAGTCAGGATTATTCATTGAAAGAGTAGATTTTTCAAATGGTTATTGTTTGCTCTTTTTAAAATGTGCTCTTTTAAAGGCAAATTCCAAATAATTAGTCAACTTAATTCAAATGTTAATCACTTGAATTCATTTTCATTCCATTTATTTACCACGTGTAACCTTTAGTTTCCATAATACAATAATTTTCCTTTTTACCAAAATCACGCTTATTTAAATTTCAGCCAGTTTATTTATTATTTTTTTTTTTATCCATATCTGTTTTTGAATATGTAATACCCAAAACGTTTGGATATCGAATACGTATTCTCTAAGAATTTGTTGGATATCGGATAATTTTCTGAAATCAGAAAATCAATTAAATAGAAGAAATCAATATCACTACTTTTTTCAGATACACCAAACATGACTAAAATGTAACTTGCTTGACAAATAAAATTGTACCAAAGATTTATATAGAGTCATAAGTATGAAGTATCAATTTGCCTATCAGTAAAATAAACATTCGTGACAAAACTTAGAGCTTATAGCAAGATGGCATGTAGAAATGTATTAAGTGAAGAAGCGGATATGAACATGTAAATTTGGTTTGCTGGTAAGCTTGAGTTGTGAATTATGTAAGATGACAGGTGATGAAATACATGTATATATTGATTATAGACAATGTCTGTTGATATAAGTACATACATCTATCAGATTATCTCTTGGCTAAGATAAGCATAGCACCAAAATATTTGAATACAGATTATATTATATATTTTACGATCAGATGCAATTAGTTTTAAAATTATTTAAAGCCATCACTGTTTTGTATCGATTCCACTGCTACATCTATATGTGTCTTAGACAACTAAAGTAATAATAATTCTCTTTCGTGCAGACCTGTCTATTCTTCACAAAGTCTTTGTAATCGGATATGTTTAATTACATAAAACATAATAATTTTGACTTTTGAGATATGTGAACGATGCGTTAAACATTACTTTTTCGTGTAAATCAATACAGCAGAAGCTCAGATATGATATTTGAATTTCTCACTCTTTTTGAACGTTTATTCAGGCTTTCGTCTGGTCTTCCTCGGAATGGGCTATACTATATACCGGAAAACACCCCAAAACAGCGGAAAACACCATGCCATACTGAATAACGGAAAAAAACAAACCCGGAGCATGGTCGTCCGGAAAACACACGAAAAACCTGATACAAACCCCCCGCACACAGCGGACTTGGTTCTCTGGAAACACCGAAAAACCCTAACCAACCCCCCAACCCCCGCACACAGAGGACGAGGCTTCGGATTTCCTATCAAGGATGTTTCCGGTATTTAGGGTGTTTTCCAGTAGTGTTTTTCCGGTATTCAGGTGTTTTTCGGTATGTAGTATTGCTGCTCGGAATGGTGCATGTTTGAAACTCTGAGTTGTGATAGTCACATGTTTTGTATTTTGTGGAAAGAGACGAATATCGTAATATTTATGTAGTTTAATAAGTAAATTCTCTTTATAGAAATAAATGATCAGAAGTATCAAAAAAATGTGTGATCTACCGTAAAACGAGTTCAGAGAGTTCGTTTTCTTGGAAAGTTGTCGCGATATGACTGACTAATCCTGCCATGCCGAACTTAGTATCAATTCCATATAGTCTGATTTCAGATGAAAATGGAAGGTCAGTCTGTGTGAAATATTAATAATCACGTTTTCTTCATTTAATCATGATTGAACAGCGTACTAATAATCTGGTATACCTTTCTTTTAATATAATGATTAGAAATCCAGAAAGTTTAATCCTTTCAAAAGTAAACGGTTTATTAAGCTAATAAAACGACCCGTGTATATCAATGCTGCAAACCCTTATATCACTTTCCATTACGTCTTTTTTTTCTCGAATTCGTCCAGTTTGTTAGTATGTTGAAAAAGATATAACTTGATTTATTCATATTATATGCTGCACTTTCATTTTGTTGATGCCGCTGTTACATAGTTATCAAAATATTATTGCTGGAAGACATTAACGTCAATAACTAGAAGAAAAATGAGCTGATTGTAGCATGGGAACGGTGAATGAAACTAGTTTCGTTTTCTCACTAGGCCACGTATTCTTCGTATGGATTGGGTCGACGGACAGCAGTTTGTTTGAGGGCCCAGAGCTATCCAGTCCGACCCTGAACCAGGTAGTATGTAGGAAGTATTAGTTTTCATCACAGGTTTTAAAACATATATTTACATAGGAACTGTTTCATAACTTAACATAAAGTAATGGAAGAGCATGTACGAGTGAAGGTAAATCTTTCATATACTGACAGAAAAAAATAGCTCAGACAGTTATGTAATAAATATTCACATACATACATAAAGTTTTTAAAAATTTCAAATAAACTGTTCAGGTGGGTCTATGTTCGTCGCAGGTGTTAAACTAATTTAAAAAGAGGGAGGAAAAATTAATGAATATCACCAATAATCCAGTGATACCTATTTAGCTTGAATACATCTCTATTTTATTTTAACCCATAGAGGTGCACGTCACGACACACACACAATTCCGAGAAGAGAATCGAATAAAAAATGAAATATTTTTCATTTATGTAAGAGACAAAGATAGGTCCTCGAGCGATAGTATATGAATTTAGTGTAAGGAAAATAATATCAACATAATTTGCTTCGGTAAATAGAAATTTCACGGTTTAAATGAGCCAGCTGGTTAGATGGAAGAAGGCGAGGAAAATACTCTTTTATTTATGGTAATATTGGTAATTTCTATCCGCTCTTGATACATACAACTTACAATATGCCTTCTTATTGAAATATATCGTCAATACACGATAATGATATGTTGCCTAAAGCGCAAGTTTTGAACAGTATATTTGTCATAATCTGAACAATTAAGAGGAAAACATCTTTCAGAATAGAACGCCCTTTACCATGCCTTGTGAATATTATTAGGTATAATTAAATTGCTATAAGGGACAGTGATGAAGAGACACCAGTATCATATACATATATATATTTCGTTATCAGGTGTGAGATCCACAAAGATGTTTCTTTAAAGCTTATTCTTAATAAGGTTTTATTTGGCATTGAGATGTCAACCAATCACCCATATTTAGATAACTGGCATCGCTTCCTTTCCACTTGTGCTATTAAATGGAAAAACAACAAAGCTACAATAATACTTGTGTTACAAGCAAGCCATAGAAAAATCCGCAATTTAGTGATATTTAGCTGATAGTGTTGGGAGAATACACGTTCGACTACACCTGTTTTAACGACAGTTAGTTGACGGGTTTCATTTATCGTCCACTCGGCCAAAATTAATCTTTTATCATTCTTTTGATGTCAAATTAAAGATCCGCGGTTAAAATAGTTTATCTTATGAAAAGGAACCCAAATATTTGTGCGACCGCACTCATTTATCTGAAATTATTTGGCATTGATAGGTGTGCTGATACAAGGACTCTAGCGAAAATACGGACCGGTCATATCGCACAAGCGATTTCCATGGTTGAAAAACGCCAGTGAAAACCATACGCAAATATGTTTGGTGTTTACATAGGGTATTGCTATGAGCAGCCCTCGGGGCACATCAGGGTATTTTCTCTCATAACCAAATAACAATATTAAGATACCCTAGAGTAAAATTATCCGTTACATGCCTTGGCAAGTCGGAAAACAACATATAATGCCTCTTGTGCAGCTTTGGACGATTTATACGATTTCTGAAAATATTTGATAACAATAAACAAATATGAGTATAATATTATCAAATATCTTAACAATGACATTCTCTGTTAGGTAGAGATCTATGTGATAAGTATCCAATATCCATTTACTGCAAATATTTAATATATATATATATAGAAACAAATAATAAAATAATATCATCAAATATCGTGACATTGAAATTCTCTGCTAGGTTGACGTCCGTGCGATACGCATCTGAATTTTATTCCACACACAATATGCATATTTAAAAAAATATATTAATTGAGAATTTATAATTTAAAAAAAGATATATACGCAAACATTTAAGGATTGTGCATGTATTTGAAATTTATTTGACGCCCGCGCCAACCATATATATTTCATTTTATTTATTAAATAAAGAGCAAAATTTAAAAAAAAAGAGTAAGATGTGATCTGATATGAAGAAAAGGGTTAAGCAGTACATATCATTCGCTGACGTATACCGCACACGTGGGTTAACTCCCGTTACATGCGGATTTCAAGCAGACAAGAAGAAGTGGTCATAGCCTATACATTTATATTCAATCTACGCTCGAGGGAAGATTTTAAATACTGAGCCACTTTTGTTCTTCTAGATGTCTGATGAAATAGCGTGTAAAGTGATTGTTTAGTATATTATTGTCCTATTACCCTCACAGATCTTTATATCAGATGTTATTTATCTACGTATCGCCATTAAAGGATCATATCTGGAAACCGTCGGCGCCCTTTACTAGCTACCACCCAACACCCCCGAGGGGAAAACGATACCAATTTGTAAACAAGCAATAAAACTGCAATCAATACAAATCATGGGATTTTTATCGAAGTCTTTGGTGAGCCAATTTGTCCAGTTAATGTATAAACTAAAGAATTTTTAGCTTCCAGCCAGGAGTCAAACAGGGCTATATATTAGACCCCTTATCATCAATGGTATTAGCAAATGATATCGGTCTTTATGATCGGTTAGATAAAACCCACGTACCACATTACATAAATAGGCATATCCGGAAATTAAAGAACAAAACAGAACAGACATTTACTTTAATTTACCATTAAAAAATATGTAAACTCAGAGATGACAAAAATGGTATAAATGAGAGAAATTTTTAAACGGGTTTAAAAGGGATTATTTTAATTTTGCATAAGGTTTATTACCATTTAAATATGACACAGTCATCTGTACTTTCGTAGAAATAACATTTAACAATGTCGTCTTATCAAAAGAGGTCTTTACAATTCAAAGCTTTTAGCATAAATAGTTATTATAGGTGTATAAAAGAAACCAAAACCTGAACGTGAAAGTTTGTCTATGCATTAAAAAATTATCTTTTTGCTTGGTGCTTGTAAAGAAAATATTAATATGTTAAGCCTAACATTAAAAATATATAATATTATTAATGTCAAATAAAAATATAAAGCTGTTCAGGTATAAAAGAGATTTTTATTTAATGAACAGGGTTAATTCGTGTTTGTGGTTCCTCCCCTTACCTTAGGGAGGACGATTCAAACATAGTGGCCGTGTTACGTTTTCTCAAACTAATCTTTCATTAATGTATTGGAATAATCGATCTACTTTCGCCATAATAATTTTCTATGAATAACAAAAGATTTGACTGTGTGAATTATCAACATCTCGCACAATATATCAAACAAATACATATTCAATTTATTTTCTTTCCTGAAAGAAAAGTAAAGAAAAGGAAATGTCATGTTTTAAACGCAATCCTATTAAACACTTTACAATTTCAACCGTGAACAAACTATATTTATGTACAAGTCTTTGGTTCACATGTGAAAGGCGCTACCCTTTGTGAGCTATTATTTGTGTTATTTTAAAGGGAACTTTTGGAGAAAGATAAACTAATTGTCATTGATTTGCAAAGCAATTGTTCAAATTATTCCAAAACACTAAAAGGGATGACAGCTTCAAAACAAAAGAATTATTTGAAAATCCTCTTTGTCAGAGAAATTTAGTTATGAAATTAACTAATAATTAAGGTAAATTGATGACGATTGTTGGACAATTTTTTTTATCATAAAATTGCATATATATCTTTTTATTTATATATTCAGGAAGTGTAAATAATTCATCTTTTAATAATCATGTAAAGGGAGGCAACTCGCACATTGCGTAGTGCATTTTATTCACACAGCATTCAATTAATTGACCAAAGATAATCACAGATTTTTCATTAAATTTAAAGAACAGTGCTACCTTAAACCAATTATACATATATACCACGTTAAACAGATACCAGGTATACTTTCACGGTGAAGAACTTTGCCATGGTTAATCGGTGGTAACGGTTACGCACAAGTTCAGGCAGATCTTTACTCAAAAATTGTTGGATCTCAAAATTGTCCTTTAATATTCATTCTCTTCTCGTCTATCTTATAGAAATTAATTAACACTATTATATTTTGAATTATGGTTATGGAGGTTAGATGAAGATAAAGATAATTATGTAAATATAAACTGCATTTCGTTTATTTATCTATATATTTCGTGGTTGAACAATGATAGAAACCGGAATAAAACACAATTCCATTAAAACAAAAGGTGAGTGGGCAAAAATTATAAACAAATTGTCCATATTTCCAATTCATATACTAGTAAATGGGAGAAAAAAGTTAAGATGTGATTGTATGAAATTAAAATACTTGCACATTATATCTCATTTTAGGAATTCCCATTTTGCTCTAATTTGTCAATGTGATTTTACTGTAATTCACTTTTATCAATAATAAAATACAATAAGTCTAAACATTAACTTCCCATAACTCGGATTAATTTGTACTAATTTCTATTAATGTATAAATATTGAGACATTATTTTTGACTGGTAATACCTCGTATGGATCTTAACTAATTTTTCAAAAATGCAATTCTATACTATATAAAATATTAAAAGAACAATATTTTAAATATGAAATGTCTATGCTGTGTGAATACGTCAATAAAATATTTGAATTGATATGTGTGAGTAAGCGAAATGTATCTTTATCCATTAGAAGTATAGACAATCAAATTTCAAGTCGGTGAAAAAAAAATTACACAAAGATTTTAGATGTCTGTCATAATCAATAAAACGGAAGCAAAGCGAAACGGAGATATTAAATTCTTCCATTATCCAATTACAATACTCTTGTCAAACGTCATGGTGGTTTGATTCATCAAATCAGCCTAAACCACCACCATTACATATCAAACTGGATACGCACAAATGACTTTGAAATAAGTTAATACACACAGAAATAAAGATGGTTGATGAATAAAAACTCCTGTGACTACATCAGTCACATGGCTAAAGTCAACAATTTCCACTATAACAATGGAGATAGGCATCTTAAAACCACAGGATTTAACCTCACAAAACAACAACATCTATCAACTGGATTCTCGTCATGTACGAGATTTCGATCTTAAACCGATGACGACATTGTTCTCTTGACAGAAAGAGAGTTCTTTAATCTCAAAAATAAGTTTTGTGTACACACAATATGACAATATTATCACCCCGTGCAATTTGAATGTAGCAAAAAACCATTCTGTTCCAATGTTAACAACTCTTTGTTCATGTTTTCTGTTATTCGTGCAATATAGAACATCAAATGATTGATATCACCGACGTTTATCTTTTTTTTCTATTTTGGAACCAAAAAATATATTTGAATTGCAGTTAATGAGTATGCGGCAGAAATAATTACGCCTCATTTGTTGCTATTTATTAAGTGGACAATATGCTTTTATGACAATGAAAGGTGGAAGGGGTAACTAAGGACCGGAATAGGATGTTTCATGCCAGGTGAGATAATTGTCTGACTTTCATAGGATATTCAGATGTTTGGTCTTTATATGACCTCATTCTGGTATGGTAACAGTTGATCGATAGGCATGTAAAATAACATGATACCGAAATTAAGACCCCGATTTCTGAAATAGAAACAATACATTTGTTTGAAATATATACTGTAGTGGGAACCTAAAATTTATATGTAGTGTTATTAAACTGACACCAATCTTTCAACATTTCTTTTGAACAAGATCCCCATAGTTTGTTTGGATTATTGACGAGATAAAGTATATTCCTTATAGAATTGCATTTTATATTAAAACATAAACATTACGGAACTATACTGTACTAAGCCACTGATTAATCCAAAGCAGGTTATAATCTGAATATTCTATATTTTTCCGTGTGTTACAGAGACGCGTTCCACAACCATTGGCATATTTATAAGAGGTAAATTTAATCTTGGAAAATACAAATTGAAATTCTCCATTTTCATCCGACGTATGATTACAGGACAGAATTTTAGAGAAGAGTATAGAACCTTTTGGGAAATAATATTTAGTTTGTGGTGATTGAATATGTTGCCTGTAGAGCAGAAGGTTAACCTCCAATTTGGCAATGATGCCAGGGTGTCAATACTTGTCAGCATTACCAATAACATATAATGCTATATCAATACGCCCATAATCAGAGACTGGCTATTCAATATGCCTTTATCAATGTTGGAATAATGCAATAGTTGCTATTCATTGGAGATTGATCATGCCCAATCACGAGGCATTCATACAGTAAGAATTGTATTGAGATAGTATTAATGATGTTGGTGGTTGTCAGAAACAGATAAAGAGAAACCAGATGTATGATGATCTATGGAACTATTCAACAGGATTTCTAAACGAGGCCAGATATAGGTTTATAAGATCGTTATTCAACTAATCTCGTCAAGACTACATGTAGAGTTTATTATTACAAGGCTCAGATGATATTTTCGGTCTATAATGTATATAACGATTCTTCACGCGAAATCTAGAAGCTGAATTCTATTTTAAAAAGTTGTAACTCCGACCACTGGAAACATAGAGAACGTTGTTGGACATTGCTTTATTCATTATCCCGAAAATATAAAAACAGTTACAGTACGACCAATTAATAAAGTTTTTAACTGTAAAGTTAAATCCATTCTAGGGTGAATTTTGTTGTATTCTCTTCTGTATTAGCCTACCCTAACTGAAAGGAATGACAACAGGAAGATATAGAAAAATTGATTAAAATAGCATTAATTAACATATCCAGACCATAATAAACTCTTGATGGCAAGGCTAGCCTTCGATGTTGGCGGATTGAATTCATATATGCCGCTTAATGGCCGTTGATAATTAAATCAATCAAGTGGATAATCGAGACTATGCTGTTTATATTAAAGATTTGAGTAATGATGACCGAGGCTATGTGAATATTTCAAACGCTTTTTTCTCGGCTAATAGTGGATCAATTTGACTGACATTTTCAGCAAATTACCTTTACACTATCTAGTGTTTAACTATTATAGTTAGAACTGCCATCTCTTTATCTTATCTCCCATAATGTAACTCGTATCCTCGAGGAGGACCTCCAAACTATATAAACTGGTTGGCATAGATAATAATACAAAACTACAACACAAATTTGCTAGATAGGTGCACTCCTCAAAATTTATGAATATTTAAAAATATTATGGAAGTTGGTTTTGTATAATTTCATTCGTTCAGGTTGGAAGGTCTTTTCATGCACGATATCTGGAATTGCCAACAGAAAGCGTTCGAAATAAAATGTTAGTTTCTTAAGGAGAGCATTCTATGAAGAGCAAATAAATCGTAAATTGCACAAGCAAAACAAAACCGACAAGATAATAAACTTGACCAAGCTGGTGATTTTAAAGCTAGGATGTCGGTATCATACAGCTGACAAGCGTTGGGTGATCGGTCTGCTCCATTAGAAAAAATGTTATCCTTATTCGTGAACGCTATGTCATTGTAGTGTGGATTTTATTTGTAACACTGTAAATCTAAGATTGCCTCGTTCGGCATTTCTGTCCAAACGAGGTAAAATAAATGCCTTGTTGTCTGCAGTTCCAAAACGTTTTTTTTTTAATTGCCCTGTTTTTGGAACGAGGTATTTTGTTCAGAACGAGGCTGGGTAAAATGCCTCGTTTACGAAACGTGTTTTTTTTTCAAGATAGTTATTAGCGGTGTTTAATATCAGCGAATTTGTAAAAATTAAAATTTATGTTATTTAATACGAAAATAAAACCAGTCCAAACTATGATATTATAATCAGAGAAATAGACAAGACAAGAATACACGTCATACCATAAATTTTTTTCGCATTATTAATACCCATCTGTCTTCATAATTAAATGTTTTAATTAAATTTTAATGTATGAGGTGTGCTTTATTTCCCATTTAATTGACAATTGATATAAAGTCGACAAATTTATCGCTGTGCGTTCATATAACTTTGCTCCAATAATATTTTGTGCAATGTTACGGGGTTTCAATAGAAACAGTCAATGCTATGTTCAAGTTATTTTTTTACAATAAATATAACAAGCCAACAGTGAGGCTCATGTCCCTCGCCGAAATCCCATAATAAATAGAAGACACATATTAATTAATCGCACATTTATTTTTTTCAATGTATCGAGCAATCAAACTGTACACGAAGTGTCATCCAAAAGTGTTTAATAAAGAAAAATGCTAAAACCGACGAGAAAAATGAAAATGAGAATGCAGTCATTGTATTGGCATAAAAATCATCAACAAGATGAACCTAAGTTATCTTGTCCCAAAGTATCAACCAATCAAATTGCTTATCTATGCTTACCCTAAGCGGAAAATGCTCATCTTCGAACTCCATCAAGGCATTGACCTAATAAGCATATACGCCAAGTTTGAACATTTTAACTCAATTAGAAGGAGAGTTATTGTGTTCCAAAATCTCGACTACTCTCGACCAATCAAATTGCGTATCGCTCTGCTTACCCTGAGCAGAAAATGCTCATTATCGAACTTAGTCAAGGTATTACTGTAATGAAACTACACACCAAGTTTCATCACTCTCACTTAATTAGAACTAAAGTTATCGTGTCCCAAAGCATCAACCAATCAAATTGCTTATCTCTGCTTACCCTAAGCGGAAAATGCTCATCTTCGAACTCCATCAAGGCATTGACCTAATAAACACATACACCAAGTTTGAACATTCTAGCTCAATTAGGAAGAGAGTTATTGTGTCCAAAAAAGTGTGACGGACAGACGGACAGACAGACAGACAGACAGACGAACCCATTTTATATAAACTGGCGTATTGGAAATATGAGATGAAATTTAATGCTTTTTTTATTGATAAGAATGGATTATTTGTTGTATTTAGATCAGATAAACACTAATATGTTGTCTGCGATATCAGTTAGGTAGAGGTGTAAAACACACAGCTACCTTGATTAATTTACAACCCCAATTTAGCTTTCACAACACCTCAAATTGTTACCCTATACTTGATTGGGCAATAAATTAATCAAGGTAGCTGCGTGTCTTCAATAGTTTTACACCTCCACCTATGGCGTGTATTTTTGTCTTGTCTATTTCTCTGATTATAATATCATAGTTTGGACTGGTTTATTTTCGTATTAAATAACATAAATTTTAATTTTTACAAATATCGCTAATAACTATCTTCAAAAAAAAAAACCCAGTAAACGAGTCTTTTTTTATTTAGCCTCGTTCCAAAAACAGGGCAATTTAAAAAACATCGTTTTGGAACTGTAGACAACGAGGCATTTTTTTTTGTACCTCGTTTGGCATTCTGAGGTTTATAGTGTAAGGCAAGCCCTTCACTCCACAATGCTTTGTCTGCACAAAGCCTTCACTCTATTTCAGCTTCTGAAGTAAACGTCATTAAAAGATGTTTCTAGCAGCCGAATACGGCAAAGTGTACATGGATGGATCTCAGCCTATCAGACGATAAACTGACAAGTGGAGACCGGCTTGAAAAAGCTAAGAGAAGCGTGTACATGGGTTGATATAAGAGTTTCGTCCAGTGCGAACGACCCTGGAACTTTTCTTCTCAGACCGCCTGGAATCGGATTTGATAAATCTCGAGGTCAAACCCATTCTAGACTAGATTCCACTGTTATTGTCACTTGAGTGAAATGAATCCAACAAAAAACAAACACATGTTGTGTAATTAATTTGATGCGATGCTTTTTCGACTTTCAGACCTCACTTTAAAAGACTGATGCCGTAGTCTTGGCTTCTACCCAAGACACGCAATTTGTCACCACAATTCTGTATTTTCCACCAAAAGGAATCCTTTCTCACTATATTTGACACAAATTTATAATAATTCAAATCTAATTTCAAGTAGTATTTAGCGATGAAATAAACATGTGGTTTGCGCATGTCCGGGTCTCGTAACGTCCCTTCAGTATAAACGTATTTGGTGTACTAGTATGTTAATAATCGCAGAATTCTACTTGAAAATAGTGTTGAATCTTTATAAATGTGTGTTAGCTGTGGCAAGAAGGTAAGGATTCCAAAATAGCTCTAGAACAGAGGTGGGGAAGAACGGTATTTTCATACTGAAGTTATAGAAGGCCGGATAGGAACTGTGTAGCGAATATATCGTTCGCTCAAAGACAGTTCCAAAAGGAACTAGGATAGCGATTGACTTAATGGACCAGTTCAAAGTCTTATATTCGACACTGACTTGACAAAAACTTAAAGTCTTTAGATTACTCAATGATTTTGGTGAAAGAAACACCTCGTCGAGTTTAGTTAGTATTTTTAAATGAGTGCAACATCTCAATCCAAAACTTGAATGACATATTTAAAACCCTTGATAATTGGAATTCGCCCACCAATTCGCATTGTAGGCCTACACGTGCCATTGTTAATGGCCTACGAATAACCAAGTCATCAAGTATTGATTGTTGTTTATTAAAGATTTAACGTCCAATATATTAAATATGATATTATGGACAGGTTGATTAAATTTAATTATTTACACTTAATGGGTTTAAAATTGGTAAAAGCATACAATGCAAACACCCGTGTATACCAAAAGTCTCCTTAATATTGATAACAAACAAAAACAAAATAAAATTCATTGTATATTAAAAAGTAAATCTAAAGCACACTTATAAAAACAAAGTCGTGAGAAGATGGTGGTGGTGGGGGCTTTTTCTCTTTTGTCATAATAAAAACATGTTAAAACAGTAGGTCCAGCTGACTGATGTGTGGCGTCATCAGTGCGGATAGAAAAAAAAAACCCGTGGGGAGAAAGAATCCGCTTTCGTTGTGTGGAAAACCGAAGTGCTCCCAGTAAAAACCTCATGGCTGGACAGGTATTGATCGTTTCGATGCGGGGGTGGGGGTGGGGTGGGGTGGGGTGGGGGCTAGTGGTCTAGAGTGCCGCGCTTCGACCTCTAGCTGGCCGGTCACCTCTGGCTTGCGGCTGGTTTCGATCCCTGGTGTGAGCGTATGTGGTGGCATGGAGATAGGGGCACCTTCTCAACCTCGTGGGTTTCCTCCCACTGCTAAAGACCCTTACGCGCAAGCGAATTTTTTAAATAAAATTAAACCATATGTTAGACCCGAAATGGCCTAGTTTGTGTCGAGTGGACGTTAAACCCCATTTCTCTCTCTCTGTTTCGATGCGGAAGTTAAACATTTCATACTGTCCATTTCAAACCCTACTATATGGACACAGATCACTAAATATTCATGGGCCGCGAAAGTTATTTTTAGTCCTTCTCTCCCTTTCCCTTTTTCCCCCTTTTGCATGGCGATTTTTGTTGACTTTTTGGTGTAGTATTGAAGAAAAGGGTTTGAAAATACATTTTCTGCCAGGCTTTGGTGAATATTCATGATTTTGAGGCGGAAGGATACAAGGGTTGTGAGGTTGGTTACGTTGAAAGGGAGGGCCGAAAATTGCTTGTTTAGTTGTCTCGACTTCCAGCCTGTGTATCTCAAGTTTTTCATGGTGAACCTCATACATGCTTTTGGGCCAGAGTTTGCCACATGTTGTTCCATCTGTGGCAGAAAGCGTTCTACCCAACGAATATTTGGGAAAAAGTTACAGCCGGTCTAAGAGACGAGAATTAACATTAAAGTCAATGGGGAAATAATTAGTGATCTGTGGCCATATGAAGATAACAGTTCATGGGAGATAACTCTATTTGTAACTATTTTTATACCAGGATTACACAGATGATATATTGCGTATTTACCTTTAGATAAGTTGGGACAACACTAGTCTAATCTTGACATTTTGTCATAGAAGCATTGTCTTGTAACTATGTATATCGTTGTGTGCGTACTACTCACCTTATAAATATCTCAAGGGATCTGACTGAACTATTCATTAGTCCTAGGACGATCTGAATTAAACTATGGATAGGTAGGCTATGTTTTATGTTTATTATTGGTACATGTATTACCAGGCGTATGACAAGACTAATTATAGTAAAGTATGATGTACACTATAATGACTACTTGGTAAACTTAAGATGGCTCTTCTTTACGAGTGTACTTTGGACTAACATGCACTGTTTTACTCTGCTCCACATCACATGTATTGTTAGGGAAGTCCCAAGGATTAAATTCAACACAATAACACGATTAATGCTATATTTGTTGCTGATAAATTAAAACCTGCCATTTTGGGTTGGGTTATTATTTCCCGGGACATAAGGACGTATACATAAAAAGAACACATAAAGGATAAAAGAATGTCCAGATAATAATTTTGTTGCAAACCTTCTAAATTATATATAAAGGGAGATAACTTCGGTTATTTATTTTCATGTCCAGGGGCCTGTTTCACAAAACTTTAACTAAGATAAAACTAGGATAATATTAGATTGATTTTGGTGCTAAGCCAATGATTTTAGTGCTTAGCCAATCAAAATTTATGTATCTACTAAAATTTGGAGAAACAGGGCCCTGTTATCAAGTATTGAAAATTTACGTGCAAAGTCTATGTCGCGTAAAAGCTCATAGAAAAGTCAAGGGTCCACCCTCCATGTACGCTTTTCCATTTCTCATTTTCGAATTTTGAAATTGTTTGGGAATCTCAAATAAATTATGTCATAAGTGACGGTTGCTCTTGACGGACTTGTTCCAAAAGGACCCAGAGGTAGATGAGATTTAAAGCACTTTTCTATTGGGTTTAACGTCCTGCATATCTGCACCAACTGGACAAAATTAATGAAGATGGATAAACGTCATGCAGTGTGTGAGGGAAAATGTGCCTGGACTGCGTCGTTTCAGCCTATTCTTCTTCGACATTCCATGTGCTGGAAACGTATTCATATCAAAGAGTTACTTTGGCAAGGTTTTACTTTACTAGCCGCGGTTACCGAGCTATAGGTATTTTTGGCGCAGAAAAGGATTATAGATACAGATGTAGGAGTCTATTGGACAGTTGGGAATGATGAATTGTGCCTTTCGACTGCACACAGATAGTGCGGGGTTTCAGGTTACGTCGGAATCAAATATAACCCTTTCTCCGATTCGGGGGCCCTTTTATTGGACTTTGGAGGACTCAGGGGGCATGTCAAGTTTTCTTCATGAATTCAGGTTTTTTCTTTTTTGATATTTTCCAAAAGACTTCTGGTCGGAAGCTGCCACCTCCGCTTTAATCGGCTTCTGTCTTGACAGCATGGAGACCGACATTGTTGCATTTGTTTAAAAAAAAAAACATTAACGCACCCCATTACCAACATGCTGCTACAGAAGTCGTTGGTTGACTTGGTAAAAGTTTATCATAAATAGCCAAATATGCATGCATGCACATTGTAGACGCTGCATGGAAAATACACGTTCAGGTCGGGAACGCGTAAACGGAAAGTGCGACATCGATTGGCGGACTTCTTAATATGACGCCAGAATTCAGCAATGACGCCATAAATTGAAAAGAAATGGGCTTGAACTTCCCACTTTTCTACGCCGACTGCAGCCAATGAAGATGGGCGATCATGTGATGCTTGGCCCCTAGTAATAATATGCTCTTACTGTTATTTTATCATTTCAGACAACTACTATCAAGACTTAAAGATGTTCAGCTTATACCCTTTTACATTACAACGGCATTATTTTTCATTGTGTGCAAGCCCCATCTTGATTATCCACCGGAGACCTTTTTAACAGCAGCATTAAAAATACTACCCATTATTTCCCTCGCTGGATATTTAATCTTCAACTTTAATGATGCTACAAAATCACAAGGAGTTTATACCAATATGATAACATGTGGGCTTTTGGTATCAGTTCTAGGAGACATTTGCATCGTATGGAGAGAGGTATTGTTCCTTCCAGGCATATATTTCTTTGGGGTGGCTCACATGTTTTATTCACTGGGATTGCTGACAACCTACGGTAAAAGTGAAAATAAGGCCTTATTTGCATACCTTGCAATAGCATCGTTTCTCTGTATCGCTGGTGGTATTGATTCATGGTTCAAGATTGGCATTTTATTCATTTATAATTGTCTAGTAACAAACGTGGGTTTTCTTGGAGTTGCTAGGTATGAACAAGAACAGTCTCTGTCAGCAAAACTTGCCGCTTATGGGGGTGTACTTTTTATGATCTCCGATTTCATCATTGCTGTGGATAGATGGAAGTTTGGTATTTTGGGATCAGAGTTTGTGGTTATGGTCACCTACTATGGAGCACAAGCATGTCTTGCTTTAAGCACCCTGAACGAACATTAAATGCCAATTTTGAGACAATACAATTTTTTAAAGATTATATATACAAAATATCATATAAAAAATATATTATCCAGTTTTAAATACATTCCACGATTTTATTTAAATGACGTCATTTGTATCATGTCATAAAATGTCGCAAGGTTGAATTTTGTCTTTGAAATGTCTTCAGTTGTATTTGTAACCATTTCAATAGTGTTTTTTTTAAAGTTTTTGAATTATTTTTCTTGCAAAATGTATCTATGCATAAATACTAAATACATGTTTTTAAAAGATCTATGTTGTGATATATCGAAACAAGAGTTGTAAAGTTGACCATCTTTGTTGTGATTCAACTGTATATCTGTTAGTCAAATAAAGTTCTAACCGTAGATAAAAAGGCTCTAAATTATAGTTCTTTATCGTTTCGACTAAAATTAAATGTTACCGTCGTTCTAATCACTTGTAAATGTCTGTATTGGTATGTTGTGAATCACAGGAAAGCGAATGATTCCGAATAGGGAAAATGAATAACTTTTACTGACAAACCGAACGCTTCGGAAGAAATGTAAATGACGGACGAGGGAGTTGTTTAGGTCGCTTCAAATGACAAGGACAATATAAGGGAGAAGGCGACGGAGAATACAAGAACATTGTTATTAACAACAACTTGTGGAGCGGCGCATTTAACATTTTGATTTCATTTAAATGGTTTCGAAGGGACATAACTGTCGCTGTTGATAAATGAAATAATACATATATATGGAGAGTCCAAGGGAAGAAATATCATTGTCACATTTTTGTCTTTTAGCATAAAAGGCAAAATAAACTTTTGGACGAGAATGCTTGACGCGAACAGAACAACAACTTCAAAATGATGTTTAATACGAATCATAATACCAGTACAACAACTGACTTCCAAATTAAGGTCAAATAAAGGGTAAAATGGACGTATTTGTCCGGGAGGTTATTTCAGCAAGGCCTTGGTTCGATGTGACTCCGGTCGTTTTTACCTGAATTTGATTGTTCCACAGAAAGCTTATACAATTTGCTACCAGATGGCGCGGTTAATTGCGGTTGGTTAAAAAAAAGTGACTTAGACCATTCTTCCCCTGTGCTCTTAATATATATTATTACTAATTTGACAGCCTGTCAGAATTCAAATACCTTTAAATTATCATTATTATTTGACAACACTTCTAGCCAGCTACAGTCTCCGTGGTATACAACGGACGCCATACTTGCTGTAGAAGCGAAAGAGGACAAATGGAACGGGCCACAAATTATTGTAAAATCGAAACATTCGAACGCGACAAAATTAAAATAGCTGTTTGCATATCAATGTCGCTGTTTGTTCCATCTTTAATTGCTTGGTCAAGGATGGATGAATTCATATTTCCTGGGATTTTTAGTAAGAATATCATAGTAAGGATTTACAATCTTAAATCTCCTAGACAAATTAGCGATATAAAGGTCATTGATAAGTAACCATAGCACACGTAATGCAAACAATGTACCCCTAACACAGTTTTGGGTATTGTCTACCGCGGATAGAAGTGTCATTTAAATGGATCTTTGGTGGTCTGCTTCCAGTTATTCAAATTGAGTATTATCTCCCTTTAACTGTTTTTGACTGTTCAACGTATTTAAAGTAGTCAAAGATCAAGTATCATTCAGAAAAAGGGTAAGTGGAACTTAAATACACCAAATTATATAAAACATTCCGGGAAATATTTAAGCTTTACCCAATAAACACGTACAATGAGCAATGACACTGGTGTTTTGTGATGGACAATAATATGTATCATAAGTTGTTGAATTTTTTCTTGTTTCCAAAACAATTCTCGACAAAAGGAGTATATAATTAACACCAACTAAATGCCCGGAACATTTATATATTATCAGGTTTTTATGTCAAAAATAAACAGAGATGATGAATTCTGTTTCCTCGACAAGTGTGTTATAATATCTCCGATACTGGCGATAATGAGATTAACATTGTTGTCGAGTCTTCTGAAAAAAATGACCTCACAATTTCTTCTTATATTTACCTATATCGATTTGTGGGTTGTACTTTTTGTCGACTGGATTATTATTAGTATTAGTGTAACTTCCTACTGTTCTGCTCCAACTGGGCTTATGAAGACGCTTATGTATTTGAAGCTTGTGGCAGAGAGACATGTGAACGAGGATCGAGAGTGTGTAGTGACTATGGGATTAGACGATACAACTAAAGCAGCGGAGCACAGTCTTTGTGACATAAAAGCTGGTAACATGATGATATCGGACCAAATCATGATCGCATCTAACTACCTGATGCACCGAAAACATTAGCCATGCCGGAACAGTCGGGACTATTTTGTAGTTCAACAATTAAGCAACTTTTAGATAACATGTAGATCCGCAGGCTGTGGAATTCTACTGAAGTCTCTTGGAGATGCTGATAAGTAAGGTTTAAAATGTTTAGTGCATTTGATTTCATTCATAGACAACGCAACAAATAAAATATACAGAGCTGCTAAATAGAAAATAGTAGTGGATAAACTAGTGAAGCTCACAACAGGTGAGTGAGTGGATGAAAGACAATGGTGTAAAACATTCAGGTTCAAGAGCCTTTATTGTCAATAAATTTAGCTGTATAGCAGAAATCTCTGCAGAATTCCGATCTCGAAAAAAAAATCAATCCTAGCTTTCTTCGACGCCATTGAAGACGAGAATTTAAATAAACTAAGAACTGGTTGTATATTCTATACACTGAAATATACTCTTAGGTTATGTTGTGTATTGATGAGAGTAAATAAGTTCACACACCTGATGAATACTGGGATGGTGTGATTGCCCTTTCCGGTGAAGTTTACTGAAATGGAATAAGTTCAACACATGGCATCAAGTGGTACGGGCAAAGCACGTCTGTAGGCGGTGTTTCCTATCAGAATCGAGTGAAGCACCGGATCAGTCCTTCATGGCAGCCAGGAATCTCCATCAGATGATACTCAGGTGGGATTGCGAAAGCACCAAAGTTACATGAAGCTCAACAACAGTGCCGACACATTCTTAAAAAATATAGTCAAGTCAAATGCATTATTAGTGAACCCCTCTTTCACTAACGTGTCAGTAGGCTTACACAAGCGCAGGGGATAGTGGCTTAGCTAGCTAAAAATGAAGACACGAAGACTTCTACAAGAGTGATGAAATTATTACAGTGTAGAAACATTCAAACAACATTCAGGTCCTTTCCTAATTGTCAAGAACTAATCGAAACTCTCAGTGAACAACAATTGGTGGTCAAAATGGGCACCGGGCATTAAACATCAGATACGAATAAAAAAATGGTGACAATCAAACCACGTGATGTAAATATTTAGCCATGCGGGGTGAATTGGGCCACAGCGTACTGTTCAGTGTGAGTGAATTTATGCGACGGCTTTGTGTACTCAACGTTAAAACACCATAAATTCGTGTTTATAATATCCTAACAAACAGTCCATTTCATAAGATTTTTGGCCCAAGGATGAGGCGTGAACACAATACAGCAGTAAACTTATGCCAAATTTGTATGCTTTCTATAGAGCCCAGTGAACGTGTTGAACCAACTATGTCACTTCCGGTTTTAATAAAAATTAATTTCTCGTTTACAAAAACTTATTTACTTTTGTTACAGAGGGGATTCTTTCTGAATATATATTTAAGATTTATGGAAACCTTGTTGAAAATCGTTGGTCTTCCCCTTTAAGTCCTTAAAAATATCATTTTTGGTATCCATTTTGAATGTATTAAGATTCCAGGAATCAAAATTCTTCGGGTCAGGCACGTCTCTAGGGGACCAAATGTCCATAAATAACAGCATGCGTTCGAACACAAAATTTGAAATAGAAAATCTATTAAAAACTCAGAATGTTAAATATCGATAGGGTTTGTTCTCTCTTCAACCAAATTTGAAGAAAGAATCTGTTAAACACTATAGCCTCTATCATTTTCGGAAACGGGGATAACACCAGAACTAAAGGTCGCGAATTCTGATAGGATCGGGGCTGTCCCTAATGTGCCATGTTCCCGAATTCTCAATTTATCACACCTGCTAAAATAAAATTTGTTCAAGATCCAGTCATATATTTTAAGTTCATAAAAATCGTGAAATTAGTGGGGCCACAATTGGGGGGGGGGGGTAATCTACGAAATTACGTGTCAAAATCAAACCCATCCTAGAGCTAGACCTTTGTGATATAAACATACATTTTAAGTTAATAAAAATTGTGATCTCCAGAGTCCACAAGCCATGTACGTCATTTCCGTACTATCACGTGCACTGATCTAGGATGTTACTGAATGACATTTGTTAAAATCGAATGTAGAGTCCACAAGCTATAATGTACTTCTTTTCCGTACTATCACGTGCACTGATCTAGGATGTTACTGAATGATATTTGTTAAAATCGAATGCATCCGTGTTCAATTTGGGATGTTAACATATATTTTACGTTTCATCAAAATCGGACAAAACTTGTGACTTATAGAGGAACAAATTTGAGCGGACGGACACGAACGGTGACATAATATCCTGTTCAAAATGCCAGCGTATAAAAATAGTACCTACCAGCAATTCATAGAAAGGCAACCCATGATAATTACAGACAAGTTTTCTATTTTCGAAATATTTTGATTGATATTATTACACTAATATGTAAACGTTTTATTATTGTTTTTTTTTTGTTTTTTTTACAAATAATCGATCTTAAGCACTTCTCCTGTGAAGTCGTTGACCAAGGCTTGTGACATTAAAGCTTTTGGCAAGGCGACATGCTGCATTCTCCGTAAGCATGGACCTTTGGGATCAAGGAGACTTCTTAGAACGCTTGAGAGATTGATTATTAAACAAACATTTTCCACGGAGTCTCATCGGAAGGGTGTGTTAGAAGGCTTTAGATCATACTGTCTGTCGTTGGTGCAAGTGACGCGGTTTCGATGCCACACTTTGTGTTTTTAAAATACCACAATTACAGAATACATGTGTATGTCTTGACATGGCTGTTCACGGCAAGTACAATATAGCTAAACGAGAGTTGGGCAGATTTAGCCAAAATGTGAAATTTTCAGATGAGAAGTTTACTAGTCAGATTAATGTCGACCTGATGTTTTCTTTGTGTATTTAGATGTTTTTGGATTTGTTATAGGTTTAAAAGGGCTTATGCAGGCAAACATCGGCGTTTCCGCCCACTATTCAACGAATTTAGACTACCAGGGATTCGTCATTTAGGCATACTCAACACCTAACAGAGCCTTATTTTTTTTAAAGCTGTTCAGAATGTGTACATATTACTTAGTCTTGGGAGTACAGCAGTTTGTTGAGAAGAACTTGTCAGTTGAGTACATGGTGGTAAAACCTACAGTGGCTGTGTTCATATCAATTATTGCCCGAACGGAAGGTTGCTGAACACTGAATTTCGATAGGACTCGTCCTCCCATACTCGCTGTACTAGACATATATTTAGTTTGTGAAATATATCTATTAAAATCTGAAGCCGCCTCTACATCGCTGATTATCGTAGATCACCCACTTGTCAACCAAATGCTTCAAACCAAATTTAAATATTTATTTTAAAAAAATAATCTATTCTTTATTTTGGTGGCTGATTGGTATCATATCGTGGTGTCGCACTTCATATGGCGACAACCCGACATCACGGCATTTTAACCCGAAACTACGACAACGCGACATCACGACTAGTCTCGGTCACCCAGAATCCCTAGTCTTCAACGCACGGAGGGTCTGGGTCGGTTCTCAATTTTTGACGAAAATTACTGGATAATCTACCACATAAAAAAACAAACATTTGGTTACGCATGGGCAATGGAACCTAAAGCTAAAGTCTCGGTAAATGCTAGATCTTATGAAGCCGGGTCGATTTTGCTAGATTCTATCAAGCGTGGTTGAAATATATCCCACAATTCACTTGGCACATCTATTATTAGAAACAAAATAGAGACGATGAAGAATTAAGAAGATCGTGAGAAGCCATACGTCTGATTCATGACGAGAGAAAATTACCATTTCAATTAAAACCTTTACAAACAAAATTTTAAAGCGTGTCATTGTTGACAAACGAGCTGTTTTGATAGATTCAGTACGTGGTAACTTAAAAGACTGGATAATCCAGACAATGGCCTATTTTCCGTCAAATTTTGAGGACCCATCCAGACTATTAGTCGGGATGATAGAGACTACATCACGACATTTTCACCCGACAATACGATAATTAAAATGTCGTAATGTCTCGAAAAGAACGTGGGTTGTCGTGCCGTCGGGTTATTGGCCATATTCGTCTCAATACTTTGATCGTGTACACTGAAAGTTCCCTGGGATTTTGCAGCGTGGCCTCTCCATGTCCGTAGTGCAGGACAAAGGGTCTGGCAAAGAACAGTGTTTTTAATTGTATATTGGACAAAAAAATAAAAAACAGCCTCCTGTATATACACATTGGCGTACGTGTACATAAAAGAATCCTTCATAGTTGAAATTCGATAAAGTAATGCCACGGCCCGTTTAAAATATCTTCAATAGTCGAAAGAGTAGGAAAATGAAGCGATATGAAATTGGTTTTAACGTCCAACTGCTCTGCTCCGGAACCACTGTGGCTAAGTGAGTAAGACGCTGACTCGCTGGAGGAAAACTTTACCTGGATAGCGACGCTACAACCTACCTTTGAATTCCAATTTTCAGGGCTATATTACGTGCACGCAAATATGTAAACGGGGCCTCGGTTTTTCGTTCCATCCGAACGACTATGCGCTATACACTGCATACCGTATGCCCGCCTTCATGAGCCCAGTCATTTAATTCAATTTTCCTACCTTTCTGCACCAATCGGGCTATTGAAGATGGGCAAACGCTATGCAGACTGGGCGGTTGGATGGCCGAATGGTTAGCATGTGCGCGGTGTATCATAAAGTCTGTCATTGAGTCAACTGTTGTAGTTTCAATCTCCGGTTGTACGTGACAAGGAGTAGGATCGCCTGTCCAACCTCAACGGGTTTTCTCGGGTTTTCCGGTCCCACCCCACTGCTTAAGCCCCTACGCGGAAACGATTTATTGAAATAAAATTAAACCATATGTCAGTCCCGAAATGACATAGCTTGTGTCTAGTGGGCGTTAAACCTCATTTCTCTCTCTCTCTCACTATGCAGACTACATGCGATGGTGGAAATTTTCATTAGTACGTGGCATTTCTTCATCGAAATTCAACTGTTAAGTATTCTTTTATGTGCACGCCTATGTGTACACAGGGGCTTGTTTTTGTTCCATTTGGCCCTGTAGGCCTACTTTGTCAGACCATTTGTCCTGCACTACCGACAAAGAGAAACGTCGCTGTAGAATCCCAGGAAACTTTCTCGACCAACACCAGGATCCGTGTATATATCATAATATAGTATTGGCCGACAACCCGACATCCCAACATTTAAAATGTCGTAATGTCGCGGTTTCGGGTTAAAATGTCGTGATGTCGGGTTGTCGAGGTGTCGGGTTAAAATGTCGTGGTGTCGGTTTGTCACCATACTTTATCGCCTTCACAGGGTTTTCGGGAAACGGGGCATAACTTCGAAACGGAAAGTCCGACTGCACCAAAATCAAATTCATTTTGTTTTATATTTTAAGTTTTATTTAAATTGTGGCCTGTACATACTTTAAATTTTGAGTAAAAGTCAGGGGGTATAACTTCAGAACGGAAGGTCCGATGCCCACCAAAATCGAAATCAACCAAGATCTACTGGACCCACAAGATTGGTATGTGTATTACATGCTTTGTGACTACTTCCGTGGAGGACATTTCGAAAAGAAGTTTCGGTTTGATTTGCACAAACTGATGATGTAACGTAGAGATATTTGAAGGGTATTTAGAATCAGCTGAAATTTGTGTATAAAAATTTATAATAGAGACTTTTGGACTAAGACTAGTAATTATTTTCCCTTATTTCATGATGGACGAATGTAGTGCGAGTTATAAATAGACAATTTTTCCCTTATTTTTTCTCCCCTCTTCCTGCATTTTTGGGTTGACTTTTTGGTCTAGAATTGGAGAAAAGGCATCAAATTTTCAATTTCATAGCAGTTTTCGGTAATACTGAGGATATTACAGCGGAGGGATAGGGGGTGTAAAATGTCTTTCTGCGGAGCAATCATTGTGTCGGAAGTGAGATTTTCACCCCAATCAACTTCAAATCCCCGTAGCAAAAAATCTAAACCATCAACCCCCTACAAATTTATGATGAGGAGATTGCCAAATGTGGTCCCCATTGTGCCTAAAAGATTGGAAGCAACGGAATGTTGAGAAAAAAACTACAGCATTAACATTTAATTCAATGGGCAAATAATTACTAGTCTGAGTCCTGATTTTGGCAAGCGTAAATTGCTAGTGCGTAACGCGTATCCGTATCAATTTTGTGTGTGACGTCATCAATGTGTGTATATTTCTCATACGTGATACGGCACACGGATACGGCAACCCGTATATCAAACAGCTTTCATACGGAGATGGTCCGTATAACATTGTTGTCTTTTTAGACGTTGAAATGTTGTATCAAAGCGTTCTTATGAATCTATGTGTATCTAAGAACATGGGGGTGTAAATTTTATGTGAATTCAATCATAATAAAGACTGGAATTTAATCATTATTTTTGATGTTTTTTTCCCGGAATTTTCATACTTTTCCAGTCTGTCTGCCTGCATACTGGTTGATAAGATGCGACATTATCATTAATTTTTTTAATAGCTCAGCGACTACCGAATAACTTCACGCACTCCGAGCAATTGTAGGCAAGGCACTTGACCAGTACTGATGGCGATCTTGGTAGATAATTGCCATCATGCTGTACAGAACTAAGCTCAGCTCAGTGACGCATACGTACGCGACGCAAGAATCTGCCAAAACTCTAAAACTACTCTGACGCAACGTGTCACGTATACGATACGGATACATGATACGGATAGGGAAAATGCCACTTGCCAAAAGTCTCTATTAACAAGATCTGCGTACGTTTGCGTGTGATACGGTGTGTTTTTTTTCTTCTAGTTTCTTAACACATTTTTGTCAAGAACCTGCGAGTCTATCATACGTCTGTCTTGAATCTTTTTCGGACACCATTTTCGGTTTTCACAAATTCGTTTTTTATATGTGTGTCAAATACTTATCTCCACTGATATATGTTTTGTAATAGTAATACGACATAAGTTTGGGGGTACCGTTGGGATATTCTGTTACATTGGCATTCAGTGTATGGTACTGAATTTCAGTTACTGCTACTGTCTCTGAATTGTGATAATCCCAGTTGGTCGGAAAGAATGCCGGATAAAATAATACATAAATAGGGAAACAGAACGTATGATTTCCTAGCTAGTGTGTTTTGAATGAAAGCGGTATTTTGGACAAATATCTTACAGGCCCGCTTCAAGCGTGGTTAACATCCCATATTGAGATATAAACATTCATATTTTCACACAGACGGATTAATTTCCTGTCGAATCCCAGAAGATTACAATATATATGGTTATCATAATGAATTGACATGGTGTATATTATTCTACGTATGAATGTATCCTCTTAGTCAAATAAATATATAGAGTCTTATGTCTAGATTCCAATTGATATCTTTCTTATTTCTTTCTTCAAATATGAACGAAAGTCAATTAAAGTGCACAGTCCTAACTTTGGATGACTAATAATTGCAAGAGTTGGGTAATAAGGTGCACACCGTTTAACGTAGTTTCAGAATGGATAAACCGCTAAAAAATCTTCAAATCTTAATTCATAGCCCGTATCAGTTCCGGACTGTATTGTTTTAAAACTTTCCATGGGTTAGGTATTCAAATGATTATTAATTTTAGTTAAGTTTTAACAGAAAAATATCATTAAGCTTAGTCATTTTAGGAAAGTTTGCAATGGAAAAGAAAGATGCAATTAGGGTTGTTTTTTACGATTTACAGATGTGAGACATTAATAAAGAGTAATATCATGATAGACTTATACATGTATTTTATTTTTCAATATTTATGTTATTTCTACACACATTTTACTTGAAATAAGATTGATGTAAGAGGCAATCCCTGCAGCACCCCGGGCGAATTAGAGATTTATAAAATCAACGACTAGACGTAAAACACGTTAAGTTTATTTAGTGAATAAGCTGAGAGACCTCGATCTGTGTTAGGATACAGCCAATTTACACCAGCACCTGCCTCGTGTTCCAAACCAAACGTGGCTGCTGTGGACAATTTATGAGATTTAAATCAGAAGTCAACATGTTTATGTCACGTTTCTAATATCATTTTCGGGTCTTTTTCATTCTTCCTTCCAATACGTTATCGAAGAAAAACATCAACCAACCGACTAAATGTTTTCTGTGATAACAAATTTACGGAAACCGGACTGGAATCATGTGTCGACTTCTTGACAGCATTTTGTGAAGCGGCTTTATAAGCCCAGAATTCATCCAGTTAATCTCACTGCGAATGGGTATTACTTTCAACTACTACTACAGTAATTATTGACAATCTGGGATAAAAGGGCCATATAGAACAATCTTAGCGAGACAGTGTTTGTTTTGTTTGAAGATTGTTTTTATTGATCAGACGGGCGATACGACTTGACCATTAGTCCACCAGACGGCTTGAGATATGTCCACTTAAGGAGTAAAATGAAAAACACGATAGTGAAGAGCCATTTGTTTTACTTGCTTAAAGACGTGACAAAACTATATTTGATTCTTGTGCACATGGAGGTATAAAATAAAAGTACCGAAGTGACTTTTATATTAAATCGACATGTCTTGCCAAATGATTATTTACTTTAAAACGGTTTTAATATTGTCATCCGTGAACGAAAGCCGGTTTTTATTTTGTGGGTAGTTTAAAGAATATACGTTGAATACTAGGCGCGTTGTTTTGCAACCACTGGTATACTTCATGAAAATCAAGCTGGTATTAATGTAAAAAATTGATGCATATATAAAGGTATTCGAATCCACTTCAAAGCCCGAATTAAGGGAGCCAAATCTCTATTCTTGGCACCTAGAAATGGACACAAGTAGGTACATATCAATGTACATAACTGATTTACATTCAATCGTTTCTGTTTTTACAGTAATTTCTAATCACTCAGGTTCGGCGAAATACGCGAAAACTAAATTGAATGGCGTCTTGGTTATTCCGGTCTACACATACATGTATAGTATTCTCGTGTGGGATATGTTTAGCCTCGTTCATCGAGTCGATTCATTACAAATGACGTCCGAAAGCATTCTGGCATCCGATTCGTGTGCCAATCTTAAAATTTTCATTTTGTCTTAAATATTGGATATGAGAAGCGCATCTTTTGGTTATTCCGGTCTACACACACATGTATATAGTATTCTCGTGTGGGATATGTTTAGCCTCGTCCATCGAGTCGATTCATTACAAATGACGTCCGAAAGCATTCTGGCATCCGATTCGTGTGCCAATCTTAAAATTTTCATTTTGTCTTAAATATTGGATATGAGAAGCGCATCTTTTGGTTATTCCGGTCTACACACACATGTATATAGTATTCTCGTGTGGGATATGTTTAGCCTCGTCCATCGAGTCGATTCATTACAAATGACGTCCGAAAGCATTCTGGCATCCGATTCGTGTGCCAATCTTAAAATTTTCATTTTGTCTTAAATATTGGATATGGGAAGCCCACCTTTTCACGGTAAGATAACATCAATGCTGAATTTGAATTGACCAATATGTTGTGTTTATAATGTGGAATACTGTGGATGGTATTGAGTTGAAGACTTGCCTACTTTAAATGATGCCATTTTCACAAATAGTTCTACTTTGAGTGGAATCGGGTGTTCTAGAAAACAATATATATCGCTGTTGTCATCAGATAACTAAGCAATGCTAGGTAAATTCAGTTTGAATGAGAAAACGAAGGATTAATTGTAAAAACAAGTCAATCAGACTGTGATAGCCACAAGACATGGCATCAAATTTAATCCTGTTATCAACTTAATCTCAAACCTATCGTCTTCATTACAAATACTGGACGTGTGATGAAATTTACCCCCGACATTCACTGACAAGTTCCGTATCAATTACTTACTAATTAGCATCGAACTTTTCTCGAACACGTGATCATGTTGCCAGAATAATGTTTGGGGCTATGAAGTTGTCACTTTGCCTCTAAGACACTTTGGAGTCTGGTTTTCCTGGAACTGGCGTTGGTGAATGAAGCCGGGTCGGGTGGATGATCTTTTCAAGTCGAGTTAAACCACACGAAATTTGATTGTTTATTTCACATTATAGCCATCAAAATCTATTTCCCCTGTCCATCAATCAGTATTGACAGTGATAACAGTGGTTATTGCGGTTATATTTTTACTATTAATAATAGCATCTGTTCGATAAAACAAGTTTTAATGGTTGGGTTATTACGTTTAATACAATCTGTACCTAATCTTGATTATGGGGAACAAATGTTGTTTTGTAGCTTAGTAAGTTCTTTTACTCATATACGCCTGAAAGATGTACAAGTAACATAATTTTTAGGAACGACAATATAATTGTCAACATATATCACCATTTTCATAAGTGCGATCTTTTACCTCTGAAGTATTCGAGTTACAGTGTTTCATTAACAGCTTTTTTTTATACCGTTTTAATCCAGCGTTATTTAATTATACATCCAACTAAACCTTAATATGGGAATTAATTCAGGTTCGCATACACCGAAAGGCTTCAAGCTCTCCTAGAGACAATATAATGATAGAATTAATGAGGGGAAACAAGATAGGTTGTGTTTCATTGCTTGGGGCTACGTATGTTTTCACGGAGACTGTTCATTTAATAAGCAACAAAAAATATAGTAAAAAAATATTGGAATAAGAATAAAAAAATCTCAAATCAGTTTTGGGTATTCGAATAAAATACAAAAAAAAAAATCAATATTGAAATAAACTGAAAATAAATGCTCGAAAATATGTATTAATTGGCATACATAAAGGCCATTTACACCCTTTTAAATTGTATGGTTTTCTAGGAGATATTTAAACTCACGCCAAATAAGCTGCTGGTGACGTAACTATTAGTTTATAAAGTTTGCTAGACATCTCAAAATTCGTCGATGATGAGATCAAGGCCCTTATTTAATTGATGTTTTGTTTACTGTCGAAAGCCAAAACTTAATATTATCAAGAACTAATATTCTGGTCAGTTTCTAGTCACGAAACAGTTTGAAGTATACATAGATAGATGGTGCTTTATACATTGAATATTATTTTGATACGTCTGTGACTTATTTCTGCTCAGTGAATATGGCGTTTTATAAAACATTTGGAGATAGTTTTCAGACGATTTCATGACTAAATTGCAATTTTTTTCGTCTTATTAGGAAACTGTTAGTGTAACTGATACTTATCCGATGGCGTCGTTGTCGTCTTTGCATATCATGTTAAAACTGACAGACTGTCGTATAATTAGAATGGCAACTTTTAATTATGTGATGTTAAAAGTTGTCTGTCATTCTTCTAACCCTTGGGCGCAATTGATTCTGCCGTCACGAGTATGTACCTGACGAGTTCTAGTCTAATCTTACCGACTAATTTCCTAGCAATTAAAATAAGAATACGCCATTAATATACAGATCTGATCCCAATTTTACTGCAAAAAGTTTCATTTTGTTATCCGTTAATTATTGAAGAAATATAATACAACTGTGATTAAAAATTAGGGGATTTAACCATTTTTATGATTAGTTTTTTTTCCTACCAGTTCAAGCTCTTGGGTCGCTTGTACATAGACTGTAATTTCTGTATTGGAGGGTGTTTGGCATTATGATGACGTTTGTTAAACACTTCCAAGTGGAGACGAAAAAAAACCTCATTACATTTTTGACAATTTACATGATTGAAATGCATAACACATTTCCATTGAGAAGAATATGACGCAACAGTATTATTAGTTATAATAAAAGTTTCGGCAAAATGATTGCATGTTCAGTCTAACTCATGTATCAAAGTAACAGCAAGGGCAGTTATAATTTACTCCCGTTCATCCGCTTATTTTCTTTCGGAGAATTTTATTCAAAGTAATAATTCGAAGCTCTATTAAACTTTGTCATGAAGGAAGTGAAATTTTCTGTTCCTACATGTTTTTTCTTTAGTATAAATAATTAATATATTCAATGACAATCTTAACCATATGTACAATATTTGTAAAACTCAAGTTTACGCCCATTTATCACAGCGCAATATCTGAACACCGGTAGATTGATGTTAATAAAATGTTTATTTATTGAGTATAAGAGATAACTCCACAACAAACTATAGTGCTAATTACCGAAAGGGTAACCCTGGAAACTCGTAAACAATAACTTCTGAATATATTTATATAGAAAAAAAACCTAAAACCTGGTAAGATTTTATGAACATCTGCACGCTTTGAAACTTTGTCTTATCGCTATTTTTCTATCAGAAGAAATTTCTTCTTGTCTTGAGAAACAACGATAAGCTGAAAATATATTGGTAATAAATTCGTGTAGTTGGGTAATTTACATGCCTGTTGCTGTGACATAGCCCATTTTACTCGTTTAACATCCCATACCACCTGTGCTCGTCATTGGCACTCTATGTGGCGAGGCTGGTTCTCAATTTTACATCTTATTAGTTTTTATTAATATTTACTCTATAGGTTTCGATGTAACCTCTTGGTACTATATCTTATGTATTTGAAGAGACCTCGTGGTCAAATTGTATCGCATACTCTTCTCAAATTCTCTGCATTTAGCATTTCTTAAAGCCCCAGAATATAAGCGGAAATAACGGAGTTAAGAAAACATACACAATTTTGGCTTAATTGTATTGATTCTACAGCACCCTGCGCCTAAGATAAATAATGTAATAATAATTATATCTTCTTTGGGCATATTAAATAATAATAATTATATTTTATTCGTACAAGCAAGTCAGTTCTTCATGAAGGTTGTGTTGAATATCAACAATCTCTACAGTAGTACATATCTTATAACTCAACGATCTGGTGTGTTGTACCTTTATTGGAATATAGATAAATACAATGAAACACAAATGTTCTTGGGCTATGGCGAATTCCTAAAAATGTGAAGTGACGGAATATATTCTAAAACATAGCCATAGCCCGTAGTTAGGATGTGGATTTCAGAAGCCGCAGCTACTGGGTAGAAGATGATCTCCGAACTAAAAGCCATCATCTGATTCACAAACACTGTGGTATACAGGAGTCGCGGTCACTCAGCAAGTAAGATGTTGACTCACTAACCCGCGAAAGTGCATTTTACTTTCCATCGCGATTCACCCTGTCAGTGGTGCAGGCCGGAAAAGGGACAGTGTATAGTCGTTCGGATGGGACAAAACCCCAAAGTCCCATGTACACACTAGCATGCACGTAAAAAAAAGCTTGGCAGTTGAAAAAAGAGGGCAGAAAAGTAGGACGTTAAATTTCATTTTTTATTTCATTTCAGTGGTTGAAGACTAAAGTACAATGAAATTTTGTTTAGTGTGTGTGAACTCCAAATATAAAATGGCATCACTTGATCTAGAAAGAATTTAAAGCAAAAAAAAAAAGAAGACCAAGAAAACAAATGAGATGCAACGTTTCAATGCGTGTTTAAAATAATCATGAATATACATCATATTAGAAAATATTTTGGCGCTTTTCCGCTTCTACAAAATCTTTACCGATGGTACATTTCTGTCGGACCGATCTGCAAGATCCCTTAAATGTCTTATAATTTCTTAAAGACGTTGACTATTATCTTGCATTAACCCAATTCATTTTATCTCAAGAAAGGGAACACCTGGTTCGAATAGAAAGCTTTTACTGGTATCAATTTTATATTCAATCATGTATTGTTATTGAACGATGGAATACACAAGATTTATTATAGGTACTAACCGAAGATCAGGCGGGTCGTGACTTAAAGCCAGATCACTTCACATTAATTCCATTTTCTTTCTCTTATTCTGTCTTTATCGCTAAGGTAAACAGATCAAATATTCATATGTTCCTAATATTCAACAAGACTCTTTGTTACCAGGAGCTGACTTTTCGGTCTTTCTGGGGTCTAACAAGTTTAAGCCATCGATCTGTAAGGTTTCAAGCGATCACGCCCGTGTATCGCCTGACGCCGTTTCGTGATTAATTCGCCAGCTTCACAGATTTATAGATATATGAACAATCGACATTGGAAATGTAAACAGTGGAGATTTCCTTCTTTGAGGATACCAGTATTGTTTAACGGCGGTACGTACCCACAATATACAGATCGCGATGGTTGTTTTTCGTGACTTTTGATTCCAATACCAAGAACATTAAGCGCTTTTTAAATAAACAACGTGGGATTTTCACAGGTGTAGCGCAATGTACAATAATCTGTCTTCGAGCAATTTATATCTGTTGAAACACATACGTCGTTGAATATGAGAATTATTGCACGTCCACGACAACCAATACCCCCAAGCCTTTAAAAATAACAATCTTATATTGTGTATTAAAGCATGTGTAGTATATCAATGCTTATATCTTATTGGTAATGTATATAATGATATATCTATCGTAACTGTTAATGATATTTTGATTCCTATTTTCTTATGTCAGATTCATATTGTTAAAATATAGTATACTAAATCAATAGCTGAAGGTATTAAACTTAAGTTATACAATATGACATTTTCCCTTAGCTTTCCTTTGAATATTTTATTATCAAATGCTTGTATATGTTTTTTCGTGGCAATTTTAAAATTTTCCATTTGGTTATATAATTCTAATTCCAATAAATCAAAAGCTTGATAAAGTCCTTGTAATCAACAAAAATAAAAAAAACAACATTTAGTCAATCCATGTTTATATGAATTTTCATTTTTACTCAAAGTATGGCCGCCTAATACTTGTATGATTTTCTATCTATGTAATTAAATCTAATTCATAGCGCAAATCAAAATCTTGCTAAATTCCTTGTTATCAACAAAAACATATTTGGTGCATACATGTTCCTATCAATTGACCTGCTTACCCAAAGTTGCTATATAAATAGTGCATTTAGTTTTTGAAAAATTATTCTAGGTTTCCTTTAAATCGGGTTTCACTTTTCGCGCCTTCTGGTGTTCACGTGTCAGTCCCAGTAGACGATTTCCGGAAACAAAAGATAAATTGACAAGATATGGTGGTTGATGAGAAGAGACCGCGACCAATTATATCAAAGTAAACGTTTTCTGTGCTTAGTTCAAGCAAATGTGTTATCGTGAAAAGTTTGGATAAGTGTGAATTTGTTTATCAAAATATCAAGATTTACCTTAGGTATTTGGATACAAAAGTCATTGTTTTTCTTTCCATATGTCAAGGGCCTCTGATAGGAATTGAAAGTTTGTCACCGTGAAAGGTTACTGGTTAAGGATGATGGGTGGACATCAATGAAACAACATTCTCTGGCTTTTGTACCTTTAGTGTCACAATTCTTAACATCTTCTAATTTTTTGTTCAAATTGCCGTAGTGTTAATGAGTGATGTGTAAACTGAACCCGCAAAACATTGTAGGTATCCAATGATGTGACACACTTTGAATTTGATTTTGCATGCAACCAGAAATGCATCATAAGGCAAATTAAATTATTTTAGACCCAGCCTACTTCAAGCCTAAAATATCTTGTTAACTTTCTAAATTTAATAATTGGTATCTGAAAAATAATTATTACACACCTTTTTCGCTAATACCGTTTTATTTTACAGTCTTTGGGGTTAAATAGGCTTAATTACCTTTCCAGAACCGACTATTTGAGATTTAATTCTATCATATTAATTAATCTATGAAAATCATTAAAGTATTAAATTTAGCAACACTCCTCCAAAATAAAAAGAACAATTACGTACAACAGTATTTGATTGAGAGAAATTTTATTTTTAAATCTAAAATCTTATTTCAAGATTAAGTTTGTTACATATATTACATACGTTTACTAAGGTAGCAGCAATTGTTTTTGTGTTTATTTATGTTTGCTGGTAATTAAATTTGACATGCTTGTATTCTAAAATATCTTGAAGTTTAGTTTGATCTTGATAATGTCACCTTATACAAATAAATCTACTGCCCTTTCATGGAAATCAAATTAATATTTGAGATTAAACTGTAAAAGATGTACTTGTTATGAATGATATAAAACACCATCTTTTGTTACAAATTTAATACAAGCTGAGAGATAAAATTGTTTGGGAGGCTCAAGTTTGATATAATTTCACTAAGTGACCCCTACATCAAAGACCGAGAAACATTAAGAACGGTCAAAAGGTAGACAAGTGGTCAGTTCTTTATCTAACCATTAGAATTAAAGGAATTAATAATAATTTCCTATCAAATGATAGCTATTTAGTCAGTAAAAGTCTTGTGTTTCGTGCTATTGATACTTTTGCCCTGGTAGAAAGGTTACACCCAATAAAGTCTGACTTAGACGTCTCTAACCATGATTTAACACCCCACCATTATGTAGTCGTAATGGCCGCCCCGCCTCCTCTACCCCCCAACTGCATAAATCAAGGCAAGGTGTTAGAGGGAAAGACAATAGTCTATTCAAATAAATATTGCTAACCTCAAGTGACAAACTAAACTAATTCTCATTTTAATAATCACGGTGTAATTCTATCTAGGTTATTTTGACGGGTTAAAATAAAGTGTTTTAATGTCCTTTTTTATGGACTTGCCATACCCACAAGCATAAATTGCGAAAAGTGTTATGAAGTTATTCGATAGCTTAACTCTCGAAACAAAGCTAATGTTAAAAATATTCGACTACCAGGCCAGCTCTAGAATTTATCCCTGGAGAATAAAACAATCTGCCTTCCACCAAGACAAATCAAATTAATGCAGGTATCCGATTCAGAAACAGGCAATAAGAGACGAGTTATTTACCTAAGCGGGTTGCTTGCGCTAACATCTGAAACGCGTCTTAAGATGGTGGTTGCCTTTCAGACAGCCAGCAGTGCCACTTGGAACCCGTCATTCTTGCCGACGTATATCACTAGGCATATCTTATGTCCCGCTATAAGGATATTTAAGAATGGAGTTACACTGATTTCCAGATAAATAAAATTATGTTGGCTTCCCCTGGGTCCCAATTAAATACCTCCCACCGCCCGAGACTTACCACTCCAAATGGTGTCCGTATGTATAAAGACATTCAATATGACATGGTGTTTTGACCACATTCAGCTTTTGTTGAAAAGGTAAACATGACAAGAATGATATGTTAGAAATGTTTGTCAGAATTCCACAGTAGGTATCAGAGAATGAAACTTATACGCTTTTCTTAGCCATTCTCTAATGTATCGAGTTGGAGAAAATATTTGGTTAGAATCGCCTGAGCGCGAAGGCTTTCCCATGTATATGACTTAGTCGATTTCACTATCCCCCTTTCTACTTCTCCTTCGGCAAAACATCACGGTATGTTTTCTTCTTTTGACGATATGATATACAATAATAATATATACTATTTATCAAAAGACCAAACAATATACGGCTGGATGATAAGGTGGTTTTATTACAAATTTAGATACTGAATCTAAAACACAAAACTGTACAACTAAACACAAAATTAACAACTATGCATGGTAAAGACAATTATAATATTCCCCATCTTTGGTTTGAAAATCAAATTAAAAATAATTGATTAAGTTGTTGGTTTTAAATTTGATCTATGAATACAGAACATCCCGGTTTCTCCCTTGGCAATTATCTTAACAACATGGCACGCATCACTCTTTATCGAGGTTACCATTGTTTATAATACTAGCTTACAATCAAATACATAGTTTATTTTAATAGAACTCAATAGTTCTGCTCACTTCTCTACCCAATCTCATATTGTTTTTCGTTGATACTTAGAGAACCTTTGCAAAAGCAAACTACTTCTTCAATTGAAACAGATGCACCTTGCCAAACGTAACATAGTTTATAAATATCAGCGCATTAGTTTTACTCTAAACCAAAATAACAACATGTTTAAGGCCTCGGATTACTTAAAACAAAGGAATATTTTGATGTTAATCCCTTTTACTATTTGATATCCGAAACCCACCGTAATGCCTCTTAACTTGTAGCCCATCTTTGAAGTTTGAAGCGGGTTAACACCGATTATTTTTCTATCTACCCTCGTCATGTCACAAAAAAGATTCTAAAGGACACCGGAATCTCTTTCAAGTGAAATAGGCACGTGTTCGTTATCTGCAAGAAAAACAAACACGGCTTTATCACGACAATGCTTGCCGTCAGTGGGTCTGATTAGACCGAATTATGACAGACGTTTAGACAGGTTATTCTGAAATATATCATAAACTTCCAGCCTGCGTTCGGGACATTCTTAGCATTTACGACGCTCTCCACTAACTTAAAAAAGATATACTAAATGTATCCATTACTCAAGTTAAAAAGATAAAGCGGATATTTCCTCGGTTACATTCATCCTTTGTTTCAATCTCTTTCTGAGATATTAGATTGTGCGTTACGCAAGGCTGTAGTCAAGGCGTTGTGTGGAACATCACAAAGGCAAATTGTGGGGAATATCGCCGTCGAAGACATGACTAGTTTTATTAAAAGAATAGGCTGGTTAAACGCCCTACTGTAAATGATACAGAATATTGAGATGTCTTGGGTTGATATTAAAACCACAAAGCAATATTGTATTTCCAACTACATATCGCAGTGGAACTACAGGCGGTATTGAAAAATATTGATAACTTTTAACAAAGTCAATTAAAACTCAGAATGATATGGCATGAATAACAAAATAATTTTATTTACTGATCGGAGTTGAACAAATTTGAAAAAAAGTCGGGGTATCCAGTGCTTTTGATATAAATTTCCAATAGGGATATACAATTCCGAGAGTGAAGTAAAATAAATATCTGCTACATTACTGATTCTGGTTAGACCTATTCTATGGTCTATTTCATTTAATTTTATACGGTCCATTTTTTTTCTCTCGGCATTTTATATGAAAAACGGTAATCGATTTCGTTATCCTTTAAGAAAGCAAAAAATATCTACATATTATCAGAAACTGTTAACTGCAGTTTGTCAAGATGAAAAAATTTAAATTTAAAAAAAAACATTTATATCGCCCTTTGTGGAAGCATAGCCTACATAACCCACAGCCCCCCCCCCCTCATCCCCTTATTAACTTAACAGAAATGTAATCCTGAGCTCTACTGAACACCAATATAAATAACTTGGCCATCGCCCTCTCCATTATTTAATAAGGGCACATGATTAAGTTTTCCTTTTGTTTAACTGATGCTATTACTGGATTAACTCTAATGAAATATATCCATAGTAAATACGATTTGGCAAGTGTGGGCTCCTTGTAGACTACTGCTCGACACCGTAATGTTTGAAAAAGTGTACAGTAGCGAAACTTTTTGTCGCCTTCTATGTAGTAAATGAAACAATATCTATTTGCTGATGTTTTTAGTAGTGAAAGAACAAATTCGCTGCTGTTTATTCTTGTAAAATAATTTAACACAGTTGAACTTGTCGAGGGACTCAAGTGCGAGCTGGAGTCTTGTATTGTTACAAATATTAACATTCGTGTCCACCCCTTCTGGGATTATTAACAAGCAATCACAACATACTAATCCACAATAGCACTCTCGTCAGAATTCTCAAAGGATTCTGAGTCTGGATAGGTTTCTGTAGTTTGCTTGTTATGAATAGAAAATTGGGTAGTGACTTAGTTTGGTTTGTATTTTTAGTCAGTCTTCATTGACAGAACGTGGGAAAAAGTTTCACATGTCGATATAGAGTATATCTACTAAAATAGCAATAGGGTATATATTTACTTATATTGTCTCCATTCTGACTGTTTATTTTGTACATTATATACCTCACACAATTTATTATCTCCAGGTATTCGGTTTTCTGTATATCTGTGACTGGTCTTTGTTGGTACATTATGTTTTATTTGTGACAGTAGGTTGTTGATGCTCTTTGCTGTACCTTTCGGGTACTTTACTCTTGTATTTTTCCCATATTATGAATAAATATAAAACAAAGCTTTAATTAATATTGCACACCCATGTATATTACCTCTAACGCGACCTTTTAGTACAACTTGTCCGATCTTTTGTAGTGAAGGCCACAAATTAAACGAAATATAAATCTGTATTTTAATGAGAATGTATTGTAATTGTTACATTCTACGTATTATGATTATTCTTATCCTATCCATGTTACATTCTGAGTGTTAGACAATATTTTTTATTGTCATCATGCATAATATATATATATATATTTGCTGGAGAGGTAAATTGGATAGATATATTAATTTAGGATGTAAATCGTATTTATCATTAATTTTTAGTTCATATAAGAAGACAGGTACTTATTTAGTTGAGGTATTTTCGGGTGGGGTGCGTTCCATAAAATAATAAAAACTATACAATACGTGAAAGATCAACTTTACATGAAATACAATATTACAAAACTTGAAGGTTAATTTATTCTATGGGTTCAAACTCTTTCTTGTTCTGGGTAATGGCTTGTAACATATTTCATTGAAGAGAACATCTGTTACGTAATATAGTGAGGTATCCCCGCTGTATTTTGTATTTTAATAGAGATTAATGGTGTCTCTGCATGACGTGATATAATACTAAAACAATGAAAGAGAAACTGTTGCAAGATTTATATTTTGATAAATGTAATATATATCCACAATATACATTTATATTCCACTTATTCAATGCATAGATAAATGAAGATAAATTAATCGGTGGAATTTTTTTCTCGGATATAGATTACCTTCTAAAAACAATTTGGAATTTTTTCTTCATTGTGTCTCTACTATTCTTCTCTTAAACATGATTTTAAAAAATATAATATTTTTAGAAATCATTACACGGCATTGATTTATATATCATGTGTGTTTCACCCATATCTGAAGGTAGGCGCTATCAATGTAGCCGCCTTTTCCTTAATCCAGCTGGAACGAGCATGTGTATCACATCGGACGATTTCAATTCCACATCGAATCTAATTTTGAGAGCATTCAATGTAAATGGGAATAATTTATATGTCTTTTAATGTGAGGTTTGGGAATATGAAAAAAGAAAAACATCAAACAATATTTGTAACGATTGCACCATAGATTGTTCCAGATTATCATTTATTAGATATCAACTTTACGATGGGCGCGTTTTGAACATTAATGAATTAATTCTTTTTCTTGGGTTTCTAAAGTATATCCTACGAGCATCTCTAAAGATTGCAGTTAATGTATTTGGACGACGGAAATATGATTAGTTATTGATGGGTCTCTTTTAACTGTCACTCCAAGAAGATGGTTACATGAAAAGACCACAATTCTCTTCTCAAAGGTCAAATATTTAACGCCAATTACGTGTCAATTTGTCAAAAGACTATTTCACTTACAGTCACTCGGAAACAGGAAAATCATAATTTCGCAATTTTGTAAACCTCATTTTCTTCCGAGAAGGCATCTCAATGTCTTAATATTTGCAGAAGTTCCATGTTGGGGATAGAGTTGTCGTCCCTGTGAACACCGGAACTCTTTGAAATGGAGGTAATTAAAGTGAGTCATATCTGACTAGAAGAGTCAATATTTGAGAATAAATTCGATTTCGGTAACGGATTTAAGGTTCACACTTAACCAAATAATCTGGTCGTCTCTAAGGCTCGTTCTTAATTAGAAAGATATTTTATAATTTCCTATTTTGAAGGAGTTTTTTTAATTATTATATTTTCACGCATAGCCATATATACTACATGAAAATAATGTTAGGAAAAATTGAAATGATGGTAAAATCTTTAGCCAACAGTTAGGTATTTGAGGCGAAAAAGCTATACTATTTTTTCATTATGGCCTTGGTTATTCTCTGAAAATTTATTTAAAAAATTTACAGGCCTATAAATATACTAAATAGTAAGAGAACTAAAATAGTTTTCTTGAAGTAAACTAAAACAGTTTACGTAAAACCAATAAAGAAATGACCAAGATGGTGAATGCTGGTCATAGCACAACTAGTTAAGGGGTGTCTTTTTATATACTAACGGTCTACTGTTGTAATTAACGAGCCCCCTTCTGCTTTAAAACGCTAGCCTAATCAAGTAGAAAAAGAAACGTTTTAAAATATTCTCAATTACATGTCGAATGAATAGACCACACAGGATGAAACTCTTTACACGGGGATTATAAATTAACTAGAACTGTTATGGCGTAACAATCTCCTGTGGATTTTCTTCCCAGTTATATCTATTAGAGTAATGTATTAATCCTAACCACTTGCTACTTGTAGGTGGTAAAATAATATTCACAACAAGCCAGGTCGTCAAAAATAAATACTATGGAAATGTATATAATTCCCGAGTTAAGTCAATTACTGATATGTTTAAAGGGACAATAACATTCTTGCTGGCTTGGTAGCCCCAGAAAATAAATAATACCCTTATTCTAAGTACTAGATGTTTAAATGTCCTACCTGTTGTGTAAATTATATATAACAACCTATTTTATTTGTCCAGAGAGTTCGAAAATATTTTAAAATCCAAGTCACATTTGAAAAGGTTTACGTTAGACTTTTCAAATCAATTGGTTGAATTTTTCCAATTTTTTAAATTAGGTGTGTTAAGATGAAATTTATATCATCATTTAATTGGAATATTCTAAAGTAATATGATTTGTTGACCAGAATGAAGATTGGGACATATTTTTCAGTTACAACAAGAGTGTTATTGGGGCTTTAAATGAAGGTAACATTTCTTACATAAATCACCAATATATTGATTAGAAGATAAATAATATTTGCCGCCAACGAAAACAAACATATTTAACTACTAGGTTTGACTACATATTATTATAGTAGTACAGGACGACCCGCCCCCAAACCATAAATGTTTTAATAAGTCCTACACAAGTCCAGAAAATTTCAAGAAATTGCATACGTTGCGCAAAATTGCAGTTACTCGAGCACATTCCTCTTTGGAGATTTCCCTGAATATTGCATAATGGTCAGTTACTCGAACACATTCATGTTTGGAGATTTCCCTGAATTTTTCTGTGATTCTTGCCGTAAGTTCACAGTAACAACAAACTGACAGCAATGAGTGCAAAAACCAGGGAAATCCCCCCAAAAGTAATGTGTTCGAGTAATTGACCATTTTGCGCGACGCATGCAGGTTTGCCCTCATCACCGGAGGAGCCATTTGGGGTATATTTTGGAAAGAACATGGCTTTTATGCAAAGCGACCAAGATACTAAATCTTTGGGGATTTAATAAAATGTGTATAGGTTACTTTTTGGGGGATCATCCTGTATTACGGATATGTATGGAGAATGATTCTATTCGAAACTGTCTTATTGCAGCGCAAATCGAGGTGGATTTCGAGCTGGAAACGGAGGGGATGGGCATCATTTACTAGTTTAAAACGGTTTAGGCCTTTACGTTCGTGATTGCGGAAGAAACATAGTCAACGATTATCTCCCATTTAAAAAAAAAAGGTCTGCTAGCATTAGCATATAGATGATGATGGCATTGCGAGTTCATTTTAAAAATGACCGAGCGTTCTTGCCTACATATAGTGAACAGCACTGGGCCCAAAACAGCACTGGTGCACCATTTACATCTATAGAAGAGCTTACTATAAGCAAAGTCTCAAATGAAGCTGCGAGTAAATCTTAATCAAAAGTGCAACATGACGTCATGACCATCATACACTGTTATTCTTATATTATTCAAGACTTGTTAAGGCTGCCATCACCATGTCTGTAGGCTGTCCGTATAGAAATGGCTGTTGGTTTTTAAATGTTCAAATAATCCAATATTAACAGATTTCTCAAGAACTTTGGAACGGAAAGGCAGATTAGAAACTGTTCGCTAATTACCGAAGCTGTTCTTTTGATTTAATTTTAAAAGTAAATATATATATTTATATTGATGCAAATAACAATAAATCACTAATACTATAACAGTCATTACATCTTATATGTATTCCCTAATAATATTTTTCTCAAAACCTGCACATGTGTTCATTTCAAATAAAGTAGTATATTTCTACTATAGCGTCTAAAAAGGGAATATAAAAAACTAAAATAGGTCTTAATAAGTATACTTTTATACAGGGCGGTACCACGTTACATCTTCAAAACATTTCAAAAACGCAATTCAAAACAATTAGCTTGTAGCGAAGCAAAAACTTATGGTATTGAGTTCTGTTTTCAATTGCTTATTGTAACACCAAAACCCGTATCGTGTTCACTCAAGGTGGTACTGATTGATCGAGTCTTTAGTCTTGGTGACATATGTCGTATTTCTTCACGTGCGATGTGTTGACGTGACTTGGTAAAAAAAATCTTGTGAAAACAGGGATCAAGTTTAAGGGTAGGGTGGCCAAAAGTCAAAACAAATCCGAGAATATCCGCACACGATCAGCCCTACACTGAACTTATCAGTAAATTCTTTTTTTTTTTTTTTAAATTCTTGATAAAGTTACATCTGGTAAATAGTCACCAGTCTCAAATGGTATTACGAAGTGAAAGATATTATTTCTTAAAATAGATATGTACATAATTTAACATTACATGCAAAATCTGCAACGTTTTTCACAAAACTAAATCTTGTAATAATCGGAAGAGACTTCCAGATAAAGTTTTATCAAAATGATAATGTCCACATCATATTACCCATTTTGTATTTATGGAATATTTTTTTTGTATTTTACGTAATGATTTATCAATACACCTTTCAAAATATGTACTTTTGGAACATAAAATAAATTTGTCAAGAATAAATTAAATATAGCTTTGTAAAAAATGTTTATTTGTGCAAAATTTATTGATAACCTTCTAAAATGTTTATTGATAATTAATATATAATAAATGACGTGTGAGAGATATGATGCTCGCTACCTGTTTCTCTCTAGCATTAATAGTTTATTGTGAAATTACTTACAAATATTTATAAATGTACATAAATCAACCTCGACTACTTCTTGTAACTGTATTTTAATATAGCTGGAGGTCTATAATAAGAAAGTAATACGCAAGAAACCACACCCGGCGTTGGTTAACGAACAATAACTCATATATCATGGCATAGAATAAGAAACATAAACAAGACAAAGATTCCTACATCGTATAGTATGTAAAAGAGGTAATAAAAACGTCATTAGACGAATCATGTCTATCATCGGTATCAGATCATAATTTACACCATGATTGAGGACGAAGGACGGGGAGGTTCTCACTACTCTACCAACATTCAACCGGAAACATTGCCCCATTCTTTGACAGAAAATCACTGGGAGATTTATGTGAATAATTTCGACACTCTAAGCTTAAGTGGTAATGATAGATTGCACAGACGTTAAACCGACTGCAAGCTATATGTTGCCTCATGTCTAAGAAGTCTCGCTTGAATTTCCAGAAATGAAATTGAAACCCATTGTCGCGTTAATTAACAGTTACAGAGGAAATGTGAGTGAAATGAACAGCTGACGTTCGTAGATTTCACCGGGGATGTATATTGCAGGATTTAGATCTGGTGGGTATGACACACCAAAACATACCTCCCGTGTGAGTTTCCACTTCACAAACAAAACCAAATACATTTCAAGATTTGAGGGTCTTTAAGGACACTTATTAAAATACGTATGTTGAAAAATAGATTGATGCTATAATTCACGTCGATTTTATACCAAGAAAGTTCTCGTATGAGAGCACCAAAGGTAAATGTTGAAATCTTCATAGCAATTTTCAAGTATGTAATATCAAACTAAGTCCAGGTTTTTTAAAGTTCAAACTTTCTATGGGAATATTCCCATGTCCCGTAAACTCCTTTGTTGAAGCTTTGGTCGTTAAAAACTTATCTGCTCAAGTTACCTCCCCTTATTGAAGCATTAACTGTGTCTGTATGGTGGCTTATGTTCAGATAAAGTAAAATATTCATAATCAAAGTTAAATCAGTTAGCTTCTTTTTATTATTGCTAATTTTACTTAAAGGAGCCAAATTTCTTACTCAGTATTTTCCCTAAGATTGGAAATTAAAAACACGAATAAGAATTCAATACTGGTCAATTTCAATCAATATTGATGTAATCTTATTCCAATATCGTGTATTCTGTGGTTTCGGGGGCATTTTGTAATGAACAAATAAAAACAAGACAATGTGTCAGTAATTAGTGAAGGCTGATTCACAAACGGCAAAATAATAACTGAAAAAATAACGTGTAGAATTGACGAAGCAGGTGTAAACGACTGTCGTTCAATTTGAACTGTTTACCGAACATAATTGGTTAGAAATTACAATATTGTTTTCAAAAATTGAATATAAATCTCTTTACACACATTCGCATTACATTAATATGTACATTTATAACCATTTCCATCTATTTCAAGTTCCAACAAAATACAGCCATGCGCAGTTTATTTTCGATCTTTCTGTGTCGACAGTGGAACACAAAATCGGTTTTATCTTATTTCAACAAATTGTTATGCTAATCAAATTACCTTATAAAAGCCAATGAAATCGACAATATTATTTTCAACGGAACTCAAAGTTATAAAGGCCAATGAAATAAACAGTTTTATTATTTTTTTTACCGAAATCAAAATAAAACTAAAATATTTTTAATCAATTCAATTCACTGGTATGTAGTGTGGAAGATCTCAAGAATTATTCCAATTACATGTAAGTAATATTTTGATGCACTTTTGTATTTACGAATGAAGTACGGTAAATAAGTGTATACCAGAATAAAAATTGATACGTGTATGTATTTATAGGTAAACACAACTCGGTTTGATTAAACTCACATTCTGATTCATGTTACTTAGCCCACACTGATTTGTGTATATACAAAAATACAACACAGATCCAGTGATATAACAGTAAAGGTGGCATATTGGTTTATTTTGAACTTATATATGTTTCATAACTTTGCTCTCAGGCTAGTGGAGGTAACTATAATATGGAGGGTAGTGCATGCCAATGATCGTCACATTAGATAGCTCCGATTGACATAAACAAACAATATTGGAGAAATGTAAGGTGTCCTGCTGGGAAGCTTTAATTACACCCCATCGTCTCTCTATATGCCAACAATGACAGTAATACACCCAAAGAACCCTATACTACAAATATTTGAAATATACAACAGGAATTGTTCAATTACATGTCAATCATATCATGCCTGTTTCACGTTGATGTCTATTTCATTAGCTATTGTCGGTTTCAGTGTCGCCATTGGCCAATTATTATAGCGTTATTCGCTCCCTGGTATAATTTTAATACATCCGACCTGATGAGATCCAAATGCCATATAGTCAGTCTATTGGAGAACGGAAACCGACCAATAATAACATAATGTTCAAATGTCATACACAGCTTTATTGTCTGACTCAGTGTATTTTACGAATTTTTCGTAAACATATCTCCCCATGCACGTAGATACCTAAGCTTTCCATTTGTTATAACAACCAGTTATAAAGTCAATGACTATTTAACTATATCTGTTTTAAATTTGAAAATTTACCAAACGGGGCCGGTGTAAATAAATCAGTCTTGTTTTACAGTAGCCATGAGTGTTTACATATCGTAATAAAATTACTGACGGTTGATATACATACTAATTACAAAACTCAAACAATTTAAACCGTGTTACATATGCAAACCACACGAATAACAGTATTCTAAAAACTGCCATTTTTGTATTTGAGAAATGTGGACTTGTCAGGATACACAAAGTTGTAGATGGTAGTGCTTTCTTTTATTGCTATCTAAGGAATTATTTTAATAATTGTTTTTGGTTCCAAAAAGCATATTTTTAACATAAATAAACATAAAAAATCAGCGGTGTTGTGATTATTATAATATCATTTGTGTAAGTGAATTTATCCGTGTCATTTATTATTACGCGATTGATCGGTCTATGATCTTACGAATTTCTAAACATTTAAAACTATTTATTGACTGGATGTTTATACACATCTTGTGGGACATTTTCAACAGTTTCAACGAACAGTGTCTTATTTATGAGAAAGAATGTTAGTCAGTTAACAAAATATATTCTCGCCCACTGGTCACCATAAGGCATATGATTTTTAGACAAGGCACATAGTAGGCCTACTCAAATAATTGAATTGATGGGGTTACTTGTTAATTTCTTCTGTGGACGAATTAAGACATCAAATCTTCTTTTGATATCTGAATTTCCTCATCGTACAATCTTGTTATTGGTTCACTATTGACTCCAAAAGTTCCAATACGTGCTGACTTGATTCCACCGCCGGCTGTGTCCTGACGGTCGAATTAAGAGATGAGATAGATATAATGAGCTATGATATTAGAACCAACTTCAAACGAAAGTAGCAATACAGTTTTAAACCGATTTGATCACTTTCCTTTCTACTGCTAATAGAAGTTTTGACGAGATGAAATGAACCAGGTGTCATATCGGTTCTTGGTTGATAGTTTTGACGTACATACCTCCCGTTCGTGGTAATCACTTCCACTACCACTTGATTGACAAGTTAAATAAAATGTAATCATAGCGAGCTTAAAAACCCGTCATCAGAAATAATTGTTTTTGCCCTCATCTTTGTTTATTTATTTGTTGCACCATTTAAAAACACACTTCCAGTCAATCAAAGAAAATAACCGAAACACCGATGTTGGAATCGTGTGACAAGTTTTCGATATAATTTTTAGGTTTTTGTTGATAATGTTATTTCTCGTTAATCGCCGGGTTTTGGAGATAACCAAATGGCTTATATTCTCATTACCCTGTATGGACAAGGTGCTGTCCTTTGTAGTTCATTTTTGTGTAAAATTCCAGAGTTATTTTCATATTATTATATACAGAGAGAGAGAGAGAAATGGGGTATAATGTCCACTCGACACAAACCAGGTCATTTCGGGACTAACATATAGTTTGATTTTATCTCCATAATTCGCTTGCGCGTAGGGGTTTTTAGCAGTGGGAGGAAATCGGACTGCTCGGAGGAAACCCACGAGGTTGAGAAGGCGCCCCTATATAATTGCCATATACGCTCACACCAGGGATCGAAACCACAGCCGCAAGCCAAATATTATATACAGAATCAAGATGAGTAACGATTATTTTTTCAAATTCAGGTTCAAATATACTAGCAGGGGAGGATCCAGGAATTTTTGCAGGAGAGGGTTTGCCAGGTTTTTGTAACGTAAATCTGCCATCATCGTCTCTAAATTACACTGGAATGCATACAAATTGAGCTTTTTAAACAGAGAAATCATTTTTATCCCGATGTAGGATCACTTTGTGATGTAATTTCATTGATGCAAGGCATTATTTTTTTTATGTAGCTGAGCAGGGTGGGGTTTGGACCCCACAAACCCCCCTCTGGATCCGCCCCTGACTAGTTACGGTTAGACTGGCATCCCCTAAAAATGTAACGAAATCGTATATTATCCCCCTAAATAAAAAACAAAACTTGTGGTGTTTTTTATATTATTTTATTTTTTCACCTTCGATATTAGAGTGATGGGGCAATCAATATGGCAACATTATTAACTTAGTCAGAAATGAAGACTGAAAAGTGTTATTTTAATGTATTGTCTTGGATGCCAGCGGATAGAAATCAAGTATCATTCAGATGGTCTCCAAGGCATAAAGGCGACGACGTTAAATCAGTTAAAACTAATATAGGATTGATACGCTTGAAACAGAATATTTCAAAATAAAGTATTTATTATGCACGATCGTTATATTTGTATTTTTAATGAAAAGGTGCAGAAAAAATGATACAATATCTTGAGAAAAAAACTGACGACTGATTACAATACTACAATTTCTAACAGACTTAATCACAGACCGTCACCAAATCCATTGACTATATTTAGTTCCATTCAGTGTAGATCATTTTGGTGTTATATGATGTTAATGATATTCAGTACGACTTTGGAATTCGAGCCCACTTCCTTCCCTGTAATATAACATTATTATCATATTCGTTTACGCCGAGACTAATATTATTTCATATACAATTACCCTTAAAAAATCGAACCCACTTGGGATCTCTATTAAATCTTTATTGACACAGTAAATAACTATAGAATCTTTTAGATTTTATCTTCAGTTTATAAAAAGGTATACTATGTACTTGTATTAGTATGCTTAACGGATGTATATATTTTGCCCCAATGAGAGTCACTCTAATAGAAGATTCCCTTAAAGCCGATCAAGCCTATAATATGTTTGGTATAGATAGGACGAAGCGATAGTAAGAAACAATACTATCTGTGACTATATCTTGACTTTTATTTTTCTAGGGTAGGAATAGATATATATCCCATTTCTCCAAGCATCTATCGCCTTACTTACTGAAAGCCCAAGTGGGGATTTAATACCTGTTGTTAAAACGAGAGACATTGTCTTGTTGATGGTGGTGATGGATGGAGGGTAATTCAGACAAGAGATGTTACTCGCTAGCCTGACCATCATCTATTATTTACTCTTATATAGGGTATTTACCTATATACATATCGAGGTGACAACACAGTCCTAACGTGTGACTCAATCGTTTCATTGGGTACGACCTGAGTAGGATACGATTACACTTTAAAATATAAAAATTATAGCCATCTAAAGACATTTCTAGACAGTTACCCCCCTTTGTGGTTAAAGGCACTAATTTACGTCTGCTTCTATTTTTTTTGTATATATTTTAACGTCTAATATTCTGTATGATGTGTATATTTATTTCTTTTGTTTGTGTTGTAATATTTGTCTTGGGTTTCCTTTGTAATAGTTGTAATTCGAGCTGTCTGAATCGTCAAATGTGTCACCATCGCGAGAGTTCAGTTCCCAATGTAATCCAGAGATATTTTAGAACTGAGAGCTGTACCTGAAAATTGGGAATATATACCTGGTTGTTGGTTAAAAGGAAAAATAAATACTTATATATGACGAACAAATATGTTGAGGTTATTTAACTACAATCTAACAGAGAGTTGAATATAGATAACGAAAATATGAACCAATAGACTAGATCATTTCTTTCACTTATAAAATACGTGTACATATTAATACGGAAAATTAAACAGATTCATTAGCGATTCGATTTATCTTAGGAGTCACCAGCGTATGGACTGGATCAAACCGTGGGCACTGGGATTTACTTATTTTACTTTTTTTCGGAAAATTCCAAATTTGCCACGACCTAATCTTGGCTTAAAATATACTCAGATTTATCATTTTTTCAATTAAATTAGTATATAGCATGCATATTTGACTATGGATTATAAATATAAATAAATAAAACAAATACACAAAGGCGGAAACCAGTAAATTGCCATACTCCGCGCAGTGTTGCGTTTGATTAGAGGTAATCCAACTACACACTGCTATTATGAGTGATATTGTTGTTTTAAAATTTGATTTGTCAGTAGTCCGTCAACCAACCAATCACTAGCTGTCAATAATGGACCAAATATGTTTACATAACGTTACGTCATGACTCACGATTTTATTATGCCTAATTAACCGGTGCATAGCAGAATACTGCAGTAAAACTAATTGCGTGACAAACGAGGCTATCAAGTCGAATGAAATGTAAACAATACTGTTTGGAAACGAACATACTTTCATCGTTTTTAATACCTGTCCAAAGTTTTAGGGAAGACCCAGATTAAACGAAGGACTCTCATGTTGCTGTGTGATATCTTTCATTGAACGGAAAGAATAGACACACTCCCGCATAAGTTCAAGAAACAGACGCTATTCTAGCAATGGTCAGAGAGGGATTTCTCGGGTCATTGCTTCAGGAATATGGTAAATTGCATGCATTTGAGACCAATTTTCGCCTTTTAGCCCTGGGGAAATAAAGGTAGGGTCTTTTGGAATACAAATATGCAGAAATTTAATCGGTAGAAGAAGAACATTTCTTTGTACATGTCGTTTTGCATCGTATCTCGAATGAAGGGTCTACTATATTAATCGGGGTTGGTCCAAGTTATGAAATATTAGCTACTGATAGTTTAGGATGTCATCCTACGTTCTCTGTTGTTATGTCGTTTATTAAAATAAGATATTGTAAGGATTATACGTTGATCAATTGATACTGTCTGGCGTAAAACAGGACCAGCTAATATTTCTCCTTTTTCTCTAACATCAAGTCCATAATGTTGACTGATATGATGTGCTTGGAGTGTGTATAATAAATATTAACTACATTACTTGGGTCGGTTTGCAAAATGTCTGTCTATTTAGGCAGAGTTGGTAATATACACCGACACTAAAAGGCTCGAAAATCAATGAACAAATTGATATAATTAGTGTCTTTTACATCCAGATCTTAGCCTGCCAAGATACAGTGACAATTAAGCCAATGAATAGTGACGTGTTAAATATTCAATAGAGTAGTTTAGTAGGATTTCCCTATCAAAGAAAACTTCTAAATATCATTTTAGTGGATAGAGTTCTCGTAAAACAAAGTTGGTTGTAAGAGAAGCTCTCTCTGGTGAGATCAAATTGAATCCCGCGTCGAAAACGTTACCAGCGTTTAGAAAATGAAAACTGCTTTAATTAGTTCCTTGGGGATGAAAAGAAAAAGAAACTGTAGTTATCAGTAGGACTGGTTTTGTTGTTTGGTTTGTCAGCTTGTGGGTGGTAAAACCTCGTCATTATACGAAACCCCGGTTAACGTATCGTCTGCAATGTCGGCTATCAGAAACCTTGCACGTGCGAACACCCGCCATAAACAGCTGTGAACACCAATCAGAATTAACAAGGATTTTTTCCAAGGTAATTTACAAGTGAATTTTAGTGTGAAATAGATTTGTGTATATATTTTATTACCAACAGTTTCTTATAAGATGCAAATAAAGTTAATAGTTAACAATTCCGTTGTATGTTTGTTTAACTGAATATCCTTTAACCGATTGTTCCAAGTTACAAGTTGGCGTGCAGAGGTTTGTTTGCCAATGCCGGACACAAAAGTCAAAAATAGAGCCTAGTATTCAGCAAACACATTTTAATTACAGTATGTCAAAACAGATGAAACGTTTAATTCAAATGAAGTAGGACAGTGATAATTTCATATTTTGATTGTATGCTCACTGATACGGATGCCCGGGACCTTTGCAACCCCCATATCCTTAGGATATTTCAATTCATCGGAATGATTTTAACCCCAACCCCTTTTAAAGAGAGAGAGAGAGAAATGGGGTTTAACGTCCATTCGACACAAACCAGGTCATTTCGGGACTAACATGTGGTTTAATTTTATTTCAATAATTCGCTTGCGCGTAGGGGTCTTTAGCAGTGGGAGGAAACCGGAGTACCCGGAGAAAACCCACGAGGTTGGACAAGCGACCCTATTCCATGCCACGTGCAACCGGAAATTCAAAACCACGCCAGTTGAATCAATGGCTGGCCGTATGATACAGCACGCTAACCATTTGGCCATCAACCTTACCCCACCCCATCCCCTCTTCTTTTAAAACAAATATCAGTCTTCACTTTTGAAATAATCTTGGGACTTTCAAAAATTGTCAAGAAAGCACCAAGTATATTAGAAGATGTACCTCGTAAATACTAGAAATTATTGTGTCTATAAATTATTGGTTTGAGGCAAGGATATCATGTATATTTATATTATGCAAACTAATCCTTCTGTTTTCGGATATTGAAATTATTATAGACGTATGTATTACTTGTATATTCCGTCTATATACAAATAACTGATACCACACGAATTGAATAGACCAATCTTGATATACTCTCACAAAATGACGATAATAATACCCTTTAAGTCATTGTACGACGTTTATTTTAAACAAGGAACGGGAGAAGTCTTCAGACTGGAGGCATAATTATAGAGTAAAAGCCATACATATCGTATTATTCCAGAAGCTATTAATTGTTGACTTTTTTCTAGATCTGCTAGTTTCAAAACAATAGATAAAGAAAGTAAGTATTGGTAAAAACGTTGCAAAAATATTTATTTTTCCACACGAAGTTTGGCCTCTCCCAGTCTATATAGACAAATATCCATCTATTTTTCTTGTTGAATTCTCGTGGCGTCGCGACGTTAGGGTCTTCTGATAGCGTTGATGTAGATTTCTTACATCGTTGATGTAGATTTCTCACAGGCCAAACTAAAACGAGACAAGTGTCTTTTCTTACCAAACTACCCCAAATTGACGGCGGTGAGCCATCAATCATATCATGTGATATTAATTACATTATGTCAGTTGTTTGTTTCACTTGATTAAATTTCCTAAACTTTATATAATACCTGTAGCTCGATCGAATGTCGGTGTTTTTATTTCGTTGTTTTTTCGGTGCTAAATTTTTGTGCGTTTTGTTTTCGTTTTTGTTCTGCTTGTAAATCGTAGATTTACGAATTATTTTAAGATGCGAACCCATTTTAATAACTAGCTTTTGGGTATTCGATGATCTTTTCAATCATTTTTCCATTCTATTTATTCATCAACGTAAGATCCGAGCGTTATATCACACATCACATATTGTTAAAGTCATCAAACTAAAACATTACATGTGTATGATTTTAAATAAATCAAATTCGGGTACACAATGTGCAAATTGTTTTCAATTCGAAATAGCTGCTATTATATAAACGTTTACAGTTCCCAACGAAAAGCAAATTGGGTTTTCAATAAAATATCTTTGAAATGTTACATTTTATAAAGTTTTTCCAACTTTCCGTCACCGTGTTATAGTGAAAAATATTTGCTTCAAGAATACGAAAATCAATCATGTCTGCTTTCTAAACAGGATGACGTATTCCGTGATGAGGTCTCATAAAATCAGTATTGCGCTCGCACTATTATCGGCTCAAATTCCATACAATCATTCTCTGCGGAACAGTCGCATATGGCGGAAGTTAGCCACAGTCGGATATGTGAGAGTGGAAGGAAATTTACATAAAAATGTTCGTCTACCGAGACTGGCGTGAAGAAATTCCAAGATGGATGAGACCTTTAAAATGGCCCATTTCCTTTTCGTCCTTTGCTAAAGTGGAATTTACCAAGTTTTTTATGACATTGTTGCACGGAAATAATGCACGGAATATTTTTTTTTCTCCGCACTGATGATGGAATAATTTGTTCCTGAAAAGGTTTATCCTATGTCATGAAAATGGAAAATAATTATTCATTAAATGTGATCCCGCAACTTCCCATTTCCTAACAACACGATCACATTAATAGTCATTAATAATTTTTACTTCCATAGTAGAAAACTTTACGTTTTATAAAGCAGCTTCGTCTTTCATGTTTTGTTGATGATATGTGTTTTACTGCAAAAAAGTGAATTTTTCTCTCCTAATACAGACACCTAATAAACGAAGGATAAATGTACAGCTAAACAAGGACAGATCCGTCAATTGGATGCTAAATTCAATACAATATTAAACAAAATCACAACAGAATTAATTTTTGAAAAAACAAATCTGTTGGCCAGAGAGAGAGAGAGAGAGAGAGAGAGAGAGAGAAAAGGAGAGGGGAGACACAAGCAAGGCAATCCCGGTATTTATAAACATATTTCAAGAACAAGACGTTGTCGCGACCGAAAACGTATTACTTCAAAAATGTAAAAAAATATTGTAAATAATATGCAATTTTCTCATAAAAGAATTATAGCTTGGATAAGAAATTTAAAAGGAGGCAAGTCGCTAATTCACTATCATCCACAGGACCACAATCTTATTGGTTATTGATATTGTTATCTTACCATGAAAAGATGGCTTCTGATAACAAAATGAAAATTTTAATATTGTCAAAATGCTTTCAAGTACCATTTGTAATGAAGCGTTGCGATCCATTTGTGTCCTTTTACAGGTGCCAAAGAATAGGACTTAGCCCATTTAAAGGACAAACATTTTAATTTATTAGTCGAAAAGATGGTTATGGACAAGTTTCGATTTTTCTACATAGATTAAAATTATGACCTCTACAGGGTCCACAACCTTGATATATCATATTTTTACACTATTCGCGTATTAGCGGCAGCCATTATGTCGGACAGTTTTGGTACCATATTTACGAAATTCGACCTCAACCTTCATTACAGTGAAACAGTGATATAATAATCAAACGTTTTTTAACATCGGATAATAGTTGTGACCTCCAGAGGGACCACAAGCTAAAAAGGCAATTTTTCGTACAATCAGGGGCCATAATTCAGGAAGTTGCGCAAATATGCATTGGAACCAAGATCTTTAGGTTATAAACATGTATTTCAAGTTTTATCAAAATCGGTTCAAAATTGTGACCTCTATAGGGTCCACAACCTTGATATACACACTGTAGCATATTTTCACACTATTCGCATACACACGGCGGCCATTTTGTCTGTCAATATTGGTCCGATTTTCACGAATTTCGAACTCAACCTCCATAACCATGTAACGGTGATATAATCAAACGGTGTTTAAAATCGGTTAACAATTTTGACCTCCAGAGAGACCACGAGCTAAAAAGGGCGATTTTTCGGACAATCAGGGGACATAATTCAGGAAGTTACAATCCGATGAGCGCAAATATCGAAAGCAGCCAAGACCTTTGTGCTATAAACATACATGTCATGTTTCATCAAAATCGGTTAAAAATTGTGACCTCTATAGGGTCCACAACCTTGATATAACATATTTTCACACTATTCGCGTACAAACGGCGGCCATTTTGTCTGTCAATTTTGGTCCGATTTTCATGAAATTTGAACTCAACCTCCATAACCATGTAACGGTGATATAATCCAACGGTTTTTCAAGTCAGATAACAATTTTGACCTTCAGAGGGACCACAAGCTAAAAAGGGCGATTTTTCGGACAATCAGGGGCCATAATTCAGAAAGTTACGATCCGACGGGCGCAAATATCGAAAGGAACCAAGATCTTTGAGTTATAACCATGCATTTCATGTTTCATCCAAATCGGTTCAAAATTGTGACCTCTACACTGTTCACAAGCTAAAAACGTGATTTTTCGTACAATCAGGGGCCATAACCCATGAAGTTATAGTCCGATACATGCCAATATCGAAAGGAACCGAGATCTTAGGGTGATAAACCTATGTTCTAAGTTTCATTGAAATTGGATAAAAATTGTGACCTGTAGACTGTTCACAAACAATTGTGGACGTCCGGACGAACAGGGGCGACGACAATATACGCCCACATTAGCTGATTATGTATTATGAATATTTCAATAGTAGGGTGGTAATGACTCTCGAGCTTGGGATTATAACGGTACAGAATTAATACGAATACCGGCTGTCGTTGGTTAGTATGTTAAACCATCATCATTAATCAACACATTTCTGTTTCAAACCCAGAGAAGAAATATTTTAGTTGAACTCAAGCTTCGCGTCTTATTATTATTATACTGAATATATGTATAAATCAGCATTATATACCACAATGATAGCTGCCGTTTATGAATATGCATTTTACTCATTAGCATATAGATGGTAGTCCTATCGTTGGTCTAAAATACTGTCGCCGGTCTTTTCATAACTATGTGCACAGTGCAGAGAAACAATAAATTTTATAAATTGGACTGTTACAATAACTCAGTGGTTACCTCCTAGTATTGCTTCGGATTTGAGTGCGTGGGACACCGTTTGCTTACTCCTTTAACAACACCCAGTGTTTGAGTTTGTTATCTTCGGTGGGTTCACAAACTGAATCTTCGTGAGAAGGAAAATCAAGAATTAAAATGATATCTTAATTCCATACATTTTTACTATTTAATACAAAGCACTGAATTGCGAGCTAAAGAATAATTATGATATCTTTCTTTTCATCTAGAAATGACAGATCAATCCATTTCAATTAACGGGGATGATATCATCTGTTTGTCACTGAGAGGTTCTCATTATATTATTCATATTATATTCTTAGTACTATCCTCTTTAACGTTTTCTTAATGACTTCACTATATGTATTAAATTAGTCTTCTCCGTATATGATTGAGGGTTGTCCTAGTAAGGATTGCTACTGGAAACGATGATAGTTTTATCATTGTAATATGTAACTAATGTAAGTACTAAAATTTTAACTGAACTTCCATTAGGAGACGAAATATGGAAAACTCGGTTTTTTTTCTCATAGCCAATGTTTACTAAATCTTTTTACATCTATAACAATTTTGAAAGATTGTTAGTTACAATAAATGTTTCTATTGCTAGTTCATATATAAATTTAGATCTATATTATTATAAACGAAATCATTGTTGTAATCACAACAGTATAACAAAAGTTCTTATATGACAAAAAGTATTTTTGAAGATTAAATATTGAAATTTAGATTTTGAGATATTTTAACGGAAACTCTAATCTGATTTAAACACAGATCCAATTTCGTTTCGTTTTTTATAGTTCAAAATTTCGTTTTTACTTGTCTTTACTACTCTTGGTTCTGCCTGAAATGAGGGTCAGCCAATCAAATGGTCTGTCGAATCGACCATTTGACCTTTTCATGCGTAGATATTACCAATGACGTCTATACTAACACCAGCAGATATAAAACAAAACAAAAGTAGATTTTAAAAAGCATGGCGGTCGCTAATTGGTTATTCGAATGACTGACGTTAACAGGTCAAATGGCCAGTGCTTGATACCTGACGTCATAGAACGTGAGCTCCCACTATAACTTGTTAGATCTACACGAGTGTACGCCATCGAAAGTATAAAAGATAGGTTGCCAGGCAACGAAACATACGCCCACAGCAGCTAAATCGTCCGGGCAGTCAACAAGGGTTGTCGCATATTTATACTTTTTTTGGTAATGAAACATTTGTAATACACTAAAATCTGATTAAGAGTAACAACTCATTATGTAATTATCTGAAAATCATTAGAATTTGTTTGCTTTTTATAAAGTTTTGCCCCACGCTAACAATTAGTATAGGAAACATTTTACATCATGGATTTAGCTGTTCAGTTATCAAAATTCATTGAAAATCAAAATACTTGTTCGTTTCAACACCTTAAACTCTGTGTATCAATCTGAAGTCAATCGGATGATAAGTTTGGCATCTATAGCGTCACAAGGTTTTTTGAAGTGATCATGGGAGATAACTCTGGAAGTAATTATTTGAAATCGCTGAAAATCAGTAGGCTTCTTCGTCTCATGACCTTAAACAGTGTGTGTAAATTTAAAGTCAATCGGATATTAACTCTCGCCTCTAGAGCATCCACAGGAATTTTTGATGTGATCAAGGGCCATAACTTTGATAGCAATTATCGGAAATCGCTGAAAATCAATAGACTTCTTCGTCTCATGGCCTTAAACACTGTGTATAAATTTAAAGTCAATCGGTTATTAACTTTACCCTCCAGCGCGCGCACAAGATTTTTTGAAGTGATCAAGGGCCATAACTCTGACAGCAATTATCGGAATTCGCTGAAAATCATAAGGCTTCTTCGTCTCATGACCTTAAACACTGTGTATAAATTTAAAGTCATTGGATATTAACTTTAGCCTCTAGAGCGTCCACAAGCAATTATGGACGCCGGACCGACCGACGGACGGGGGCGACGAAAATATACGTTGAAATGTGGGCGTATAAAAACGAACCGAAATATAGATCTATATTTTAATTATATTGCGAAAACCCTAATCTCTTAAAATCTGATTATGTCTTACTATCAGTCGTAATTTTGAAGAATGGTAACTGACAATGGATATAACCATTAATGGATACGTTAAAACTAAACTGTTTTGATTTAGGTCCAAATGAAATGCTGAATTGGGTTCATCTCACATTATTTCCATTAATTTTAGTTGTGTTTAGACTTAAAATTGTTGACAATGGAACACAAAATCAGTTGTGTTATAATATTGGTTATATCGGTAAAACAAACAGGTTTAATATAGAAATGAATTTAAAGAGGTTCGACATTCAACTTTTCTGTTTTAAAAATGCGAGAGAAACTCACTTCACAAACCATATTATGAAGACATCGAACTTTTACTCTTTTTTTTAAATCCATATCAAAGGCGTCTAATTATCTTAAGTTATATGTTGTGAACTTTAAATTTATACAGTTTTGTCGAGATATATTCTCAGAAACCAATCCCAAAGGTAAAATATCACATCACCTGAAAAGGCAATAAAGAAGGTTATTGCCCCGGAAATAATTAGCTCTCTATTCTGACTTGGAGTATTGTAATATAAAGTTCAAATTATCAACAAGGATTGGTCGTGATTTTTAAGTAAATTTTAACCAGAAACGAGTAAAGTTTAGTAAACTTATCTGGTTGGTGCTGTAAGGCTTGGGTTACACTAGTTAAGATGTTGCGTTGAAAATCGGCTTTATACACCTCATTACAAAATAGAAACATTGTTTCATAGATACTCCTATTTACTTTCCTGGCTTTAATATTCGCACGGGAAATACGCTAGCTACGGCTTTTCTTTTTTAATACATAAAATATACATTATCAAACCCCTTTAGCCACAGTCTCGTACAGAGGTTGTATTGTATATTGTGTTGACTTAACTGACTTTGATATCCAATAATGAGCTAGTTTATCAATGGTGTGTGTACTATATGCCTATAAGATTTCCCATTTTTCACGAACATCTTGTTAACACGTCAGTTTAAAGATATATGAAGCTTTTGTAAATTCTATATAAAACCAAAAATGAATAGTGAAGGGGTGTTCACCATGGCTCAGAACTCATCTTTCCCTTATAAAAGTCCTTTTTATTTACGAGCTATAAATGAGTTCAAAGTGCTTTTCATAACATTCTGTCCAGAATCGGTTAACTTATCATAAGTTTGACACGAACGTAATTCGATTTCACAACAATCTTATTTCTGCAAGTCACGCACATCAGCTGGATCATTGTTCCAAGTGCAAAAACCATGGTTGGTCATGCATAATGTGGCCTAATACTGAAATATTCTCACACCTTGCCGTATCAGAAAGGCCACATCAAACGATTTGTTTGCAAACTTCTTAAAAGAGGACATACGCCTTCCTTTAGACACTATACGTTTCTATTGAAAATATATCTATATCTTACAACTTGTATGTGTGTCTACAAATGCGGTAAATATTCGTGAGGATAGTGTATACTAACTCTAAATAATTAAATGAAATACTCTTATGAGTGTCTGTGTGTATATTATTATGTTTAAGAATTCAAAGTATTTTATTCGCAATGACAAAGAGTCCGTGCTATTTAACTAAAACTTTTCGAGTATTGTTTAATTTAGTTATGATTGAATGGCCTTTGATGTTGAAGATTTTCGATAAATTATACCATATCGTACTTACGACAAATGTTATACATGTACAGCCCTCTTGTAGTGAGGGTTCGCGGTGGCTATGTGGTTAAGCAACAAGCTCGATGGCCTTGAGGTCGGGTGTTCGATCTCTGCATTGGCCGGGAAAGTTCATTCAGATTTTCCGACGTGGTACCCCCTTGCCAGAGGTGCAGAACAGTGTGGTCTGACTCTGACAAGGACCAGTATCAAGACATTCGGATGGGACGAAAACTGAAGTCCCGTGTACAGTTCCCTTGACAGTTGGAATTCTATATAAGAATAGGCTGTAGTGTTACTTTTAATATTTGTTCAGTATACCATGAAGCTTTTCTTATCAAGTTCGTCATTTCCAGTTTTCTCGACCTTTCGTCCTGCACAATTGGCAGGGAGAAATTATGGAAGCCTATAACTACCATTCATAATTTCTACTTTTCACCCGTTCAAAACACGAAAGTAGAAACGTAGAAGTTACGACAAAATGTAAGGCGACAGCACGGTATACAAGCCAAAATGAACTCGAAAATAGGAAATTAAGAAATAATACACTGCGATAATAGCGCCTCTTGTTATTTCTTAATTTCTCATTTTCGACTTGCATTTTGGCTTGTATACCGTCTTGGCGACTTTCGACTTAGTCATATTTTTGTATTTATTGATGTCAGACAGAAGGTGACAACACGCAAACCATAATACAACTCGAAAAGTAGAAATTAAGAAATATTCAAGAGTGATCTGGAAAGTAGGGACTACTACAACTTCCGAGGCGAAAAGTCGAAATTAAGGAATAACGAGGTCGCTGATAGCGCGTGTGTTTATTTCTTAATTTCTACTTTTCGAGTTGCATTATGGCTTGGTTTGCGTGTTGTCGCCTTCTGTTTGACATCAATAGATACAAAAATAAGTCGCCAGGACGGTATACAAGCCAAAATGCAAGTCGAAAATAAGAAAAAAGGAAATAATGATTATTTCTTAATTTCCTATTTTCGCGTTGCATTATGGCTTGGTATGCGTGTTGCCGCCTTCTTACAGACATCAAAAAATATGACTAAGTCGAAAGTCGCCAAGACGGTATACAAGCCAAAATGCAAGTCGAAAATAAGAAATTAGGAAATAACGAGAGACGCTATTATCGCAGTGTATTATTTCTTAATTTCCTATTTTCGAGTTCAGTTTGGCCTGTATACCGTTCTGTCGCCTTACATTTTGCCGTTACTGTTACTTTCGTGTTTTGAAGGGGCGGGCGAAAAGTAGAAATTATGAATGGTAGTTATAGGCTTCCATAAGAAACCACTCGGGAATATACATAACAACATAGAACTGCACGAGAATTTTCCCATATCGCTGCTCTGGTTTATGCAACTTTTGTTTGCAGAAGGAATTTTTTATTTCAGAAATAAATCAATCTATTTTTAACAAAGGATAAACTCACAATTCATTTCATTTCAGTTCTGGAAACCAAAATATATATATATATATCATTTGTTCTCTCGTTGAGACAATAAAACCATACTTTACTCAAATACTATTCCACGTATTTTCATGTAATCTAAAGGATTCCAGATACTGGCGTGATATTTGATAACATTTACGTTCAACACTATCCATAACTTTTATATACAAATTCTCGACGTTTCGTGCAGACCCACCGCTGTCTGTGTGATGACAAATAATGACGAGCGCCACCAATCGGCGAAAATTCTCAAAATACCTCTCTTAGTTAGTTCTCTTTTTCATGGCGCTTCGTCACCATTGGTATTGTTTATTAAAAACAAACCTACGCGCAATATTGACTGAATAAGCTGTTTTTGTGGGATGTGGTGACAGCTCCGGGCTACAGCTTTCTGCTGGTATCTGTGACGTTTCAGCACAAGAAGTATGGTGTTTTCTGGATCTTGTAGACCACCGTCGGCGATATACAGGGATCAAGTATATCATAGAGGATTATTCTTAACTTCTAATCAGTATTTTGTAGCAGCTGTACACGTGATGTTCACGATTACCATTGTCTGACGTAAGGAAATTGCTCCGCTGTTTATAAAGTTTATAAAATGTTCAAAAAATGTTCCCGCAATTTCCGTTAACATCGTATTCTCATTTCAAACTCAAAAATGCTAAAATATATTACCTATGAGTACGTCAAGGTATCAGTTTCAGAAAAAGAAGACGGGCTCCGAATTTCCCATATCACCCAGTGCGAGACGGCTATAGGAATTAAATTGTATGAAAATCTTGCATTTGAGTTCGGTAGAGATTCCGATGTGAAAATAGACGAGAAACTTCAACGGAGTGCTATCATTGAGTTGTGTGTTAAGTAATAGGGATGGGGTGTCCTTAGCGTAGTTTAGACAGAGCATTTTGCATAAGTTAAATTGCGGTTGAGTTGGTTTGAAGTCAATGCTGAAAATAAGAGCAGTGGACTAGTGGACCACCTAGTCTACATTGACTTGATACTAATCTCAAAATAAATTTGAAATAACTTTTATGTTAATAGATCATGCCGAAGAGAAAATAAATTATTATGATTTTAACACATCCACGTTATGTTTTTTAATCCGGTCCAATCTTTACCTGTTTCAATCTGAAAAAAAACCTCATGCAATCGCGAATTACCACGAGAAGCCCGAAAACGCTAACATAACCCAAAGAAGCCTTTAGATTATAGGGCACAACGAATAAAAAAATCTAGAATGTAAAAACCTTTCATGGTGTGGAGGCACAATGAATAAAAAAACCTAGAATTTAAAAACCTTTCGTGGTGTGCACGAATGCATTTGGACGACATATTTTTTTGACAATACCCCATCACAAGATGTCTGTTCCAACACACAAATGTAATATTATAGCTAATTAATATGGTACTAAATATAGATTTTAAGACAAAACACAATCAAAGTTAATCTTTCTAAATACATATTGATTCAAAAAATGTTGAAATCGATTCATCTTAACATAGCCACCTGAATTTACTGATCCACGTCTTTAAAGCTGCTAATCCCGAAATGACGTTTGTGTCGAGTGGACGTTAAACCCCATTTCTCTCTCTCTCTCTCTCTTTAAAGCTGCGTTTACACTGCATGCGCAGTCAATGCGAATTCCAGAGACAGGCCTCCGGAATTCGGATTGGTTTTTCTCGCATTAAAAGCGGTGCGTCACATTACAGTTTTTTCGGATTGAATTCAGAATGAAAAGCGCCACACTGAATGCGCAGTGAAGGTCATTCATATCCAAGATGGATGAGCCAGACATTAGTGGCTTATGTTTAATTTCCTGAGGCAAGCAACGCTACATCGGCGACAATAGGTCTTACATCTTCGACACCTTGCTATGCAGCACCGGACATGATTTCGTTGGCACCTAAATCAAATGCGAATGAGGATGATTACTCTTTTGGTTGCGTTCGCTTTACAGTAACACGTATGTACATGTATTTCACGAAGATACATATTTCATAATTGAAATGTAATGAAATGGTGTTAAACTTCCTACTGTTCTGGTCCGACTGGGCTTATAAAGACGGACATAGGCCATTTCCCCAGTACAACGGCGCTACGGCCTACGCGTTTATCCAATTCCAACTATATTATATATACGTCAATGTGTACACGGGAAATTTGGTTGTCTTTTTTATCTAGCTGCTAGAGACTTGACTCCACTAGACTCGAGACGACTAAAGCTTACCTGCCCTGCCCCAAGATCTAGACCATGAATGGTCAACTGTGATCTGAACACACATATCTTTGAATTTAGATTTTTGTATGCCCATGTTGAAATGTTATCGTATATTGTCGTCGCCCCCGTCAGAAGCGCTAGAGGCTAATGTTATCATCTCATTGACTTTAAATTTATGCGCAGCAATTTAAGGCCACGAATAAAGAAGCTAATTGATTTTGATCGAATTTACGATAATTACTGTCAGAGTTGTGGCCCTTGATATTTTTGCACAGTGTCTTAGGATATGGATGAACAAGCCAATTGATTTTGAACGATTTACGATAAAAAAAAAGTTTTACTATGGGGAAGAACTCTTAATCAGAATTTAGTGTGTTGTAAATGTTTGCATTACTAACAAACAGGAAAAGTATGCCACAACCCTTGCTGACTATCTTTTAGCTGGATATGTTACCACAGTATTTGTTTTGGTGACGAAGGGCTACGGCTATCTTCTTCGGAATTATTGGCACGAAATTTAACATGGCAAACTTTGTGGAGAAAGCGATTGGCGAGAGAACCATCGCATGTCAAGTGCTACGTTCGAGGTAATTTGCAATATGTTGAGACCAGCCATTGAAACACAAGACTCCGGAAGCCAATGCCTCACCAAGAGGGACTGGCTGCAACACTCACATGTCACACTCAAATCTTTACTGCGAATAGCCCGATTCGGAATAATTGTTCGGACTGAATTCGGAAAAATATACTGAATCAGTTCCGTACATATCGAATTGAGTGTGGCGCCAAAGTCCGGAATAAGATGTTATCTAACATATATATAAAAATTAAAAAAAATGTTTTAATCTTTAAATTAGTAACACTAGATTTGAAGAACACCATATTATATCTGTTAAATTCAAATAAAGAACATTATATTTATTGATTTTTTTTATCATGTTTCCTCTGTAAAGAGGGAATTAATCTAATCAACAAGTTCCTTCTTTGGGTGGAAATAAAAAAAATCCAATTAGATTTAAGCCTAGCCATCTTTAAAAAAAAAATAAGTTAATCAATTTATAAATACCCCACTTAAGGATAATTTAACTTAATGTATTTTCTACGTTGGTTTCAGTTTTACTTATTTACTTTGATTATTGATTTCCATTTAACTAGATAACCATAGATCTACAATCTTCAAGAATCTTACTTTAATTGGTATCTTATATCTATTCCAAGTATTTGTCTCTTCCGACAAAGAAAAGAAAGAATAATGGCGACTGGCTATTTATATTTATTTAGTCTATACTTTATGTAAGTAAAGGATGTTATCCTATACTATGATGGGTTCAGAAAATACAGTTTAATCGATGACAAGAAACACTAAACCCTTAACTTAAATCCGTCAGTCAAAATTAAGCTGTTTTAGCCTTATTTGCGTGTCGCTACACATTCGAGAAAACCTACCAGCGAATTACTTGGCGTGGCGTATTGTTTTATTTGTCTTGTCGTGGAAACCCGAAACGAAATTCGAACCCTCGAACACAATGAAGTTTGTAATGGAAAAAGTAGGAAAATCAAAGAGAAGTATTTTGCAAAAAAAATGAACGAACCATAAATTAGACTGGATTAAAATGGCTGTCAAACAAAACTATCCGATATAAGGCTATTGCGTTTCGTATGTTTTTTATGTGTGTTGTCCTGCGATTTAATGTTTATAGCTTCTATAAAATTGTTTTATTTCGTTTCATGCGTCTAAATGTAGAAACAACTATATTGCCACTGCTTGGGGGAAAGATATAGTAGATATCCTATAATCTGCTTACTAAAATACCGCTTCCGATAACTTCTTGTATAACGTACTCCCGTAACAATGCAGCTGACAGCCTGCATGTGCCCATGTTTGAACGCTAACATAAACTGCATATTGAAAACCATTAAAACCAATGAATAAATTAAAAAGATTTCTAATCGGTTGAATAAGCAATGGAAATGGAATCATTGCCTTAATTTCTGTCAAAAATAAAACTATTGATTTGGTTGAATTTTATTTATTGATTTGTTTTGTGAGATGGCAATGTCTGTGTTCGTTAAAATGTTACCTCCACAGATAAACCGATGTTGAAAATATAATTGATTGATTGGGTTGTCGACACAGCCAAACACATGACAACAATAACATTTTATCTTTGTAGACCTTGTAGTATCAGTAATTGTATAGAGATTCTAGTATCAGTAATTGTAGTACCAGTAACTACATGTATACAATAATTGTATAGTGCTTTAAATATAGTGCTTGTGGTATCAGTAACTATGTTTACAGTATCAGTAACTGCACGGGCCTTTTAGTTCTATTAACTGTATAGAGCTTGCTTTTAGTACCAGTAACCGTATTGAGTTGACTATTTTTCCATGCCAGTTTTTTTTTTTGTCTTACGGTTTGGCTCGTTCGTACTTGTTTTTTTTTATTGTTGTATAACTATATGTAGTATCAGCAAATTTATAGAGCTTGAAGTATAGTGCTTGTAGCATATAGCTTGTATTGTATATAGCTTGTACTACCAGTAACTGTATAGAGCTCGTAGTATCAGTAAATATATAGGGCCTGTAACTGTATAGAGCCTGCAATATCAATAACTGTATATCTAGTATCAGTAATTAGAACTTAAATCCAAACTGTATCTGTTTGGGAACGACTTAATCTCCACTTTCAAAGAGACTTTGTTTTATCCATGTGTGTCGGAGTAACAATTCTGAATACTATTAAAGGAGCTAAATTGCTAATATTTGGGACCTAAAATTGACACAAATAGTAACGTAATATGAATAGTATATAAACTGATTTACATTCAATGGTTACATATCTAATAAGTTATTCCAGTCTACACTGATAGTATTTATTGCGCATGCTCTCCAGATAAGAAGATGACGTCACCGTTTGACATGATACGGGTACCAATGGTAAAATATTGGCTATCAGAAGCCCGGTGAGATCACAACATCAATGTTGATTTAAATTGACAAATAATTCGGTGTTTTCAATGTTGAAGACTTTGGATTGTACGTTATGTTGATATATATACATTTTCCCCTACGTCATATTATTATATACATTTTCATCTAAACGTAGATAATATATACATTTCACTGGTCTAAATTTTAACAATCATAGATATGATGGACAACGGAAATAGGCCGTGGCATGCCTTTCGGCCCCTTAGCTAGATTAATATGATGAGAAGTCTGTTTCAATTAAGATAACATCAGTCTAATAGTGTAGTAGTGCAAAACTATTATTATTATAACTATGTTGGCCATTTTGAAATAAAATATTATTAATCGTCCTATACTAATTATGTTTATGCCAAACTAATTATTATTGGATTTTTCAGACAGTTTCATATTTCTCAAAATTGAGAATTTATCAGATATTTCCCTCTTGTATCAGTCTAGGTTTTTTGTAATTATGGATCCTCAATTCCCTTAACGATATGAAAGAATGTTGACTCACTGGTTTTGAAAAATATGTCAAGAAAAGGTTTTCGCCGGTTGCTATCCCAAAAGATACTCCTGAAAATCATATTTTCCAGGGTCAAAATGTAAACGTATTAATTGGAATGACATTAGCGCATCAAAAGTTAATATCCAATTTCTGGAACAAAACTGTCTGAAAACTTTGCACGATTAATCCACCATTTTCCACTTCCCATATATCCTCTTGAAACCTTTCCACCACAACATCCTGAAGATGGTTTGAAACAAATCGAAATGTAATGACGAAAAAATAGACATTATTTGTAAAGGAAATTAACAAATCACAGCTTGGTAGTCAAATGACCAATCGTGTCTGTCTTGTTTGAAAACTATGTCGTTTTATCAAGATCCTGGCTTCCTTTGCATGTCTCGATAAATACAATTTGAGAGTCGTAGCGTTTTCTAGTAATTTTCTAATTCGCGGCAAAGCCAACAACACTGTCTAGAGGAATTACCAAGACAGGAAACATGTAGATTGTACAAATTACCTAAATACATGTCAAGGAGGCGTGTGGGGATCGCATTTCCTCTCCAAAATAAATTGATGGGTCAGTTATGTAGAGCTTTGAAAAAGGGGAATGCATGGGGAGGGGTTCCACCGCGATTTTGCAAATTTGCAGTGCATTTTGTAACCGCTTGTGTCAGAGATAAAAGTGGTAACACTTCAAAACCCTTTCCCAGAGTTATTTTTGATTACATATATTATTTTGTTTCTCTCCGTATCAAGCGAAAGAATTATGAACTAGTCTTCCATCCTGCTGGGAGGAGATGACCTGACATAGCAGACCTCCTCTAAAAAAAACATCCATGAAGAGCCTAGGTCTTATGGAAAACTTTTAACTTATCTATTGAGTTTTCTAGCGAGGTTTTACTTTAAAATTGACACAGTTTAATGTAGTGTACCACAATCTACCGTTGGGTTATTATTTGTCGTACATGGAACCAAGCACCAGCGAAAAAAAATACTATCATGTGTATGCATAGGAAAACGCAAATACAACAACAGCAGAGTTCAGCTTCCACGAATACCTACCAATTAAATATTATGCTTCAATGCGTGTTTAATATCCCGGTGTAATATCAATAATTTGTTAGATATATAACATGAGTTTATTCAACCCAAATAACACTTACTAACACTACTTTCACTTATTTTACATTTGGGCTCCATTTGTTTCTTCCTTTCAGTGATGAAAAATTGAAGATGTTACCGAATGCACTATTAAACATGCGCACAAAAACTTGCACCCATAATAGTTTATTAAAACACGCTGGGTGTTTGTCTTATCAATAATGAAAGTCTAGCAGCTTATTTTTATAAGAACATGTTCTGTATGCCGCCATTGTTGTTCTTTCTTTAAAATTATGTTCTTTAACACCTCCCCCTGGACAAATAACACTTTGTTAAAATAGGATACTTCGTGTGGCTCACATTCTAATTTTTATATACAACCTTTGGATAAGAAAAAATTCTTCATTTAACATCACTAAAAGGAATGAAAGTGTCTTGTCAGTTTGGCGCCTTCTAGTACAAAAGAGCTCTTCCGTTTACTCTGAGTGACTTTTACAACATGATATGGAGGCTATCATTTGTCGCGCTGTCGCTACCGTCGAAATTAATTTCTTTCCGAATTACTATTGTTCGCGTCACGTTAGTGTTGTAGTTGGGACAAAATCTAAATATTATATCTTCCAGCTCGCTGAAAAGTCGTAAACTCATAAACAAACAAGGTGAGTGAAGGGGTTGTTTGCTTACAGATAGGACTAGTCAAAGCGGGAGGGGTCTTTTGTAACGCTGATAATGGCCTTGAAAAGAACACAAATCCGAGAAACAAACTTGGACTGTCATCATTCCCACCCCTTGACAGGTTCGTGTATAAACTAGTGACCATCGTCCAGTCCAAGCCGTAGTGGACACGGCGATCAGGTGTCACTGACGACTGTTTCATTGTTTTTGGCTGAGATTTTTGACCCCATCGTTTAACTGAACACAAGAGAGATAATCTGATCTTTGAGCAATAAAACGTATTTGTTAAACTGTGACAGGGTCAAACTTTCCATAACACTACCGTGACCTCTTTCCTAATTAAACCACGGGGATGTAGTGAAATTTGAGAATTACGCGGGAGGATTTGGGGTCAAACTTATATCATCTGGTTAAGCATTGGGCGTCATACTTGATCTGATACAGAATCTATTACTAGCGGGAGCTACTGTTCTAAGTAGCTACAGTTATTTACTATTACACGCGTCTGCTAAAATATAGTTGTTCCGAAATTTTACATTCCAAGTTTTTTTAATGTCCGTTCGACCCATGTCAATGGGCAGTTTCTTTTGTATATAGCTAACTACAGTTGAGAAACTTTCACGGATGAATGGTGTAAAAGAATATAAATTAAAGACTATATTTTACGACATATATGGTTATAAATTTATTTTACTTTTCTGTGTTGGGAGAAATATCGTCCAAGTATCCGGCTTCATTTACACCGGTGACGTAGAGTGGTTTTAATACGTTCAATGTCCTTGTGTTGTGGCCCTTTAACTTACTAATATACTGCAACAATCAGCTATTTTTTCATGTATGATTACGTTCTTTCAGATTTTTCCATAATATATGATTTGTTTAAAGTTTTCCATGATTATGTTTTTTCAAATTGTTCCATACATTATTACGTTTTTTTAAAATTTTAAAATTGTCCTTTGGGGTATAATTAAGTCATACATAAAAACAAAGTGATAGTAATGGTCACGTATTGGCTGGCAATCCCACAGTTAAACCACGTCTTGGCAATCTTATTGTTAACATTTGTACATTGTGAATCTTGAATTATCTCGAAAGACATAGTAAAAAATCTTTGTTTAGTTTAATGGTAATGTTAGAATCGCAACTTAAGGGGAAATGTGTCTGGAGGTGGTTAATGTAGGTATAATTTCACCTACTTTCTACTCAGTAGCCGACATCGATACCTTGAGACAAGTTTCACAATATCCCGCTTCGATCCTTCCAAAAACCACTTAGAGTTGTCTTACTGGAGCGAAGGAAACATAGCCCCCACTTGACACTATCCACACAACAATTCGATCCCGTAGAACTAGGGTTGACACGCGAAACGTCTTGATGTCTCAGCATGTTCATTTCGGTATTATTATGTCAATTTCATGTTACTTATCTGACAGGTAGCCGGCTATATAATCCCTCGATATTATTCTGCGGTGCGCAATGTAAATCTTATGTCAACCCGTATTGATAGTTATGAAATTTGATCGTTATGAATACTATGTACACCATTAAGACATATCCCATTTCCCCACGGTTTTAAGTTTTAGTAAGCTAGATTGATACGGCTAAAATTAACATGACATGACCCCCTGTTAATAAGAATTATGTTTTTGTATATATCGATATTGGATCTGGCTGTCTCATGAATTAGTTTTTTTGTGTTTTGATATCAAAGCTTAAATAGATAGATTTGAAAAGGTTTCGTGTTACGGAAAAATATCGATACCTATGTACATTTATATAGTTACGCGATTTTTCTTGGTATAAGTATTATCATAAGTAATGATGCACATTAGAGATAAGAAATACATTGTATATTTAGTATACATAAAATAGATAGTTTATGATTGATGAATGTATCATTAGTCTCGAAAGAACATCGACTTTGACAGGTTGTTAAACAGAAAAAAACATAATGAGTACCTGCTAAAGAAGTGTTGATTTCAAACCTAATTTATGAAAACGCGGGGGGGGGGAGGTATTACAGATACACAACTTCTTATCATAGCCATTTTATACACTCACGTTTTAATGTGCCCGTACGTTGTCGTCGCGCTGATCTGTTCGTCTCTGCAACTCCTTGTTAACACTATAAATGCCCGAGTTCTTAGGTCATTCAACCAAATCCCTGTACCGGTGTACCGGTAATCATTCTCATTGAAGCCAGATTGAGATTCCTAGTAATGTGAAGTTAATTGCACAGATACTGTCCTTGTCAGCAAAGCCCTATAATAACTTTATAGGGAAGAGTTTCAGGAATTGTTTGTCTAGTAATAAGAATAAACCATACTGAAACCCAATAACCAAATATTTATTACCCAAGAGTTTTTGAGGTTTTAGTTTATCACATTTGCTGCACAAAATATGATTATGATAATCTTTATAAACCCATCTTTCCAAAGCTACATTATGGGAGATTAGTTAAAGTGTTGGCAGTTCTCACTATAATAGTTAAAAAGATAGATAATGTAAAGGTAATTTGCTGAAAATTTCAGTCACTATGAAACGAGATTTAAGCGATTGAAATTTCTGCCTAGCCTCAATCGTCATTACTAATTTCAGTACGAATAAAAGCATAGTCTCGATTATCTATTTTTTATATATTTAATTACCAATGAGCTTTAAGCAGCATATAGGATTCTAATCCAGTCAATATCGAAGGCTAGCGAAGCCTCGAGAGTTGATCATGGTCTGGATAAAGAAATACTTGTAATAGGCAGATTTAGCTCTTGCATAATGCATGTTTAAATATAAATATTAACACAATTACTAATGTTATATTTTATGAAGTACTCTAAAATATTTTCTTTATAGTTTTCAATTCATTTTGGAATTTTCAAAAGTTGAGAATCAGTTTTCGCAGAGTCGATTTTTTAATCGAAAAATTATATAGTTGTTCATAAGTCAAGGTTTTTGCGTTTTCCACTGACCTATCGAATTTTTTGGCTAAAGAACACTACCAATTAAACTGTAATATATATGCATATACACAGGTAGATTAGATCCCTGTTATTGAGCTTATTAGAATTAACACCAATCATTAAATATACTACAGACTCGCCATAATCTACATGTAATTATATTAAATGAATAAAATGTTGAGCGGGTCACGTATTATAGATACCTAACACAGGAAGCGTAATGTCAATATTGAATTGTAAGACTCGCATGGATATGTAAATATCACTTATTCAAATTTAAATATTGATTTTAAGATATTCGATAGTCTCGAAGAATTGATTTTTTTTCTAATACAAGATGGGCTTAATCTCGTAGACATGCAACATATATTGGGCGAACAGTAGGATTGAGTGAATGTGAATGCTGTATTGAACTTTACGATGCCTATAGTACATAAGGATGTATGTTTTATTCGTCCACATTTTGATGTGGATATATTATGTCGTTGCCCGTCCGTCCGTCCGTCATTCACATTTTGATTGGATACCCTAGGGTCACATTTTTTTTATCCTAGTTCATCCAGATTTTTCGGTGTGTGGAAATCGGAACATTATCCCTACCTGACCCTTTACTTAGATAGTGACAAAACATATGGGACCGTAACTTTTGGAATTAATTGCCCTGATTAAACGAAAATAACCGTCATAGATTGTGGACATTCACAATATTTATTCGATTTTGATGCAACTGCAAATATATATTTATTACATAAAACTTTCGGGTAAGTTCGATTTGGATGCTAAGCCAAGGTCGCGAACTCTTGACTACTTATTACGATGAACGAACAGTGTCCGGCATCGTCCGTCAACAATATACAGTTAACGTGATAGGTTTGAACAATTTTATTTGTACACATTTAGTGCGAAGCATTATGCCTATAAGAACACGAACTCCGTTTCATTATTCTCTGTTGGTCCGTCCATTCGTAAACATTAGGCTACTGTCGATTTCATGTCAGGAGACCATGAGAAGCCGAACACTATTGATTTTCAGTATTCTCCGTCCACCACTTGGCTGTCACGGTGGCTCACTGAGTAAGACATTTACTCTTTAACCTGGAAGTTGGTAAGGAAAGTTCATCTGGATTTTCCGGCGTGGTTCCCCTTCGTGGATGGTACAGGACAGAGGATCTGGCGAGGGACAACGTATAGCCGTTCGGGTGAAACGTAAAACCGAGGTCTCTTTTACACATTGACGTGTACGTGAACGAACCCTTGGCAGTTGACATTCAATATAAGAATATGGTAGGCCATAGCGCCGCAGTCTGGGCTAAATTCCCCTAATAGGACACTATATTGAGCATGTTCAGTGGGAACAGAACGGTAGGACGTTAAAACCCCATTTCTGTTCATTTTCCGTCCTCCACTATGAAATGTGGGCGTATCTCGCATGGCAACCAGTTGTTATAATTGCGGTGGAATAAATTGGTTATATATTAAAAACCAACTTGTGATATGTTCAGGGGATGGGCTTCTTCATATATATGCATGCCATCCCTATATCATTATTAATCGAATTGATATATTTATCGATGTTGGCATATACTATGGGGTTTTGGATCAACCACTTACTACAAAATTATATCAAACATGGCTATCAATCTCTACCAGGATGGATTTCAATACGACAACTGTGCAGGCCTGGACATATAAGAAGTCGCTGAGAATTAAATGTTTCAGACAGAATTTCAAAACACTTTATTACATTAGTACTTTAAATATTGATTAGATTGTTTTGGTTATACATGCAATTTGTTATAACTCCTCGTTAATTTGACCATTTTGAAACTAATATTACACTATAACCTTTATTTTCAATGCTTAATAGTAGTCGTAAACGTGTTTGCGACTATCTTAACTTGACTGAAACGTATTATCCCCTTTTAGTTAATGTTGCTATTGTGATCTAAGATGGTGTGGTGCGGATGACAACATCTTTGTGACACCGTTTCTTCTTGTATACAAAAAAATACACACACTCAAGATCTTTTCATTTCTCTTTCAGACTAATTATATAATGTATCCCGGGCAATCTGTGGAGAGACGTAATAAATGGTAATCTTAACCGCATAAAGCGGATCAGACCAGAGATAGGGACGGGCGAGAGCGAAATTTAAGCTGATCATATTGGCGTTGTTAAACAGTATCAGATGCAAGCGCTGGAGTCTGGTAATGGCTGTTTGTCAGGATCGCGTAAAAACAATTGCCGGAGACATTTTCCAGATAGTCAGGCTATTGAACAATTTGATACTTTCTTCAAATGGCTTGAAATCTTTTGTAAATATTAAAACCAGCCAGATTAGATTAGAAGGAAAGGGAAACTACTGAAGATAGCAATCAAGCGAGAAGCTTTATTCCTCCACTAAACCAATTTCATCTAATATAGATAATGACGACAACTGCCAACTCGTGGGGTTTGTGGTGGCAGCCTCGGTGTAAATTAAAACGCCCCTATCATCCCCCTCCCTGGTGGTCAGGTTGTCAAACCTGTTCTTATCACGACTGGATTTAAACCACTGTATTTTAAGAATGTGTACAAAAACGACGCCCCGAGAGATGTTGGGACGTCTTCCATTAAAGATTGCTGTAATACGAGTGGTACAAAGTAAATACCATTTATACCGTAAGAAGGTAATGCAAAATCGTAACTGTGTGAGATCTCCGAATTAGAAGCGTTTGGAATATTTTGAAATTTTGCAACTTCGTGTAGTTACATATATTATTATGTTACTTCAAAATTAAAGCACTTATTAGCCTGATTTCTTTTTACGTCATCTATAATTATGTTTTACAGAGCCGGGTGAAAATAGTTCTGTTTTAGTATCACTGATATTATACATGCGTGGTCGTACATTGTCGTCACCAACATAACTGGTCAACAGTATAGAGACTAGAGTTGTTATGGCCCTTGTTATCAATCTGTAGGTTAAAATCTTTTGGAGATTTTCTTTGTAAAACCTGCTAGGAGTATTTAACTAGCCTAATGAATCGTCGCTATCCAATTAGGAGGCATGTCCTCGTTTTGGCGATAATGGAATTGGAACCTTGTAACCTGAACCTGGTCAGATTTTCAAAATGTACGGGTCACGACGCTGTTGGGTTATTTCGCCAGACAGAACGAAATGCTGAAGGCTGTTTAAATTCGAAGTCACATTATAACTCTTGCCCCTGATTTCGAACCGTATGCACTGGTCTCAAATTCAAGTTTTAACCTTGTTTACCCAGATATTAGGTACAATTTGATTTGCTCTAAAAAAAATAGATATTTAGGTTTTTAGATTTATGGTGTTCTGAAAAACATATGGACACCGTTTAAAAAGATGGCCATCTATCAATATATAACAGCAATTAATAAATTGTTTGACATTCAACCCAAGAATGGGTGTTACATTGTGTTTATTCTTCTCAAGACAAGCAACATTTGGCATTTTAGATACAGGTTCAACAAAATACACACATGTATACATGTATATAATCAGTCTTAAACTTGAATCAGTACATGTCACTTCTGATTAACAAGAGTATCCTTATATCCAGGGTAACGTTAGACTGTAGGTGGCCACCGATCAGAAAACATAGCAACAGTTGCCTCCATTTTATAATGATTTTTTTTCAACTTAGGTGGGCTAAAAACTTGCACAGTTGGTAATTAGGAAAATTTGTCCAATATTAGCTTAAGACTGTAGACAGTTCTGAATTTCGAAAACGCCAGTTGCGAACATTTGTAACTTTGCTGGAGGTTATTTTTGTTTCTTCCCCATCAAAATCAGGAAAAAAATTATTTGGCCAACATAGTGTAAGGGTGGTGTTATATTTTGAACTGTTAACGACCTATCTATACTGTGTATTTCAATATTTTCTTGCCGGAAACCCCAACTAAGACAACAAACTCGTGTTTATGTCATAATGAAACACTTTAGCCATTTTCACGTATACAAATAGAAAAACTGCACTCGGTGTATTAAGATTCATTCCTTTTCGGGAAGAAGCTCAAAATTATTCGATGTGTTTTCGATTGCTATATAGATGATTATCTGACATTATAAAATGGAGGGTAAAAGATATATAGAAATGTAAAGATAAATGAGATGGTAATCTGGTTTTGTTTTATTGGGACAATACGTATTTCAAATTTAATCATCTAATATTGATTCATTTCGATTTTTCTAGAATCAAATCAAAAGTATGGCCATTTCAAACAACAATTTGTGTAAAACTCTCGAGTTTCAATTTAACAGTTTATACTAATAATATGAAATATTAGTTTTTGTCTGTTCGTGGCATATGGTGTGTTTTTCTGATCAGTACATTGTTGTCGGAGTGAGAGATAAATAGGGTTTAACGTCCATTGGACATTTCAGGACTAACATATAGTATTATATTTCAATAATTCCATTCCGATTATGGGTCTTCAGCAATGCGAAGAAACCGGGGGACCCTAAGAAAACACACAAGTTTGGACATGCGACCCTAATCCTTGTCACGTACAATCTTGGTATCGAAAAACACATCATTTTACTAAATGGCAAAACTTATAATCTAAAGCACACGCCTTCACTGCTCGTATATTCCTGACTTGGGGCTCTTGGCAATATAAAATCATGTTACATTTAAGAATTAAAAGTTTTATTAGTTGATCAATTGGAAATAGTTCTTAGTTTGAAAGAAAATTTGAGATTAAATATTGAGTTCGTATCCATTCAAGTTGGATAGATCAGAGATGTCTGATGTCTAGGTCTAAAAGATTAAGATTACAGATTAATAGACATCAATCAAGATTTGCGCAATTTTGATAATTATCACTGAGTTTTGTCAAAGGTAATTGCCTAGTTATAACTGTAATTAATTGTAGAGACGGAGAAATAGTTTAGTAGATACTATGTTTAGCAATATGAAAAAGAAAAAAAGAGAACTTAATGATCAGGGTCAATACGTAAAACGATGAAACGTGAATAAACTTTTTAAGAATTTTAAATATGTTACTGATTGGTGATTGTGTGCAAAATTTGAGACCGATTTGGTTATCCATTGCCAAGATATAGATGTTCGAATATTTGTTCAACGAATCTTGCATATTTTATAGAAGATTTAAATTTGTCTGAGCAGTTTTAGAAAGATCAATAGGTGAGTTTGGGCTTATTTTGAATATGATATTTTAAAAATTATTATATTTAATTTCTCGGTGAAAGTCAGACCATATATATATATATAGCCCGGTTTCTAACAAACTGTTGTTTATTTGAATTTTATCTTTTCATGAAGACGACCAAGTATGTATCTACCATTACACCCCGAAACTTTTTCAATGCAGTCTCTTTTTCATCCAAAGCTTCATAAATCTATTTATATCTGAATTCCAAAGAATTAGCCCTGACTTCCAAAGAATTAGCCGACTGTTCCAAATGTCGGGTGTTGCCACTAGTAAATTTTTTTTATCACTATTTGTTACATCATATTCCTAATGCGTAGTGAAATGGACTCGAAATAATTATATGGCCAAAATAGCAATTTAGATTGGCTAATAGATAGAATATAAATATGATCGGATAAAACAAATAAGTATCAAAAGGTAATCAGTAAAATTCAGACATGATCATTAGAAACAATTTAATTATAAAATGTAAGAAAAGCAATTTGATAAAACACAATATCTTACATAAGATATTGCTTATTTAATGTATTTTGGCTTTCTTCAAGTAAAATATAAAATAAAATAAATACCAAGTGCGGAAAGAAGAAGAGATAAAAGAGAAAGATGATAATAACATTGTATAAATACATGTAATATCATTAGCCATCAATAACAGCATTATTATAATCTTCGTCGTCATCGTCATCATTTCAAAAGATGATAATAATAAAGACCTTAATCTCCTAGACACTAATCTCATTTACTTCTATCATTGCTTGTCGAGTTCTATTCTCTTTTATTGATTTTGTAATAATAATTTTCCACTGAAATGATTTTATTGTAATTCTATAGATGACGATACACCGGAAAATAATAATAAGATTATGTAATCTACGTCATCTGTTTTCGTCGGCGACAAAAGACCAGTACAAATGCCTCGACCAATAGTGAAATACGAGTATGACCATTAATACGGGGGAATAAGCGTCGAAATCAAATTCCTTTACGATATTTAGTTTGGGAGATATCTAACTTTTTGTGCCCTAAATCACCATAAACGACATTTGGTGCACGAAGTATCATTAATTTTTGAAATCCAATTACAGAAACTAAATTTGTGTCGTTTTTATGGCTTAGTTTCAATTTAACTAGAGAAATAAAACACTAGTGTGTTTTCACCCTTGAGATAATTCAATATCGCTTAATCGGCCATTTTGACACCAAAGCTCATTTTTCCTAAAATTATGGCCGGTTTAAGATCGTAGATTAGGAACCATTTTGAACTATCAAGAGCATAATTACTAGCATTTCAAGAACCAACAATTTGTAAAAGGTCTGTGTCATATCGTGTTTGAATGCCGTTTGCCTCATCGCTATCCATAATATTGAGTCATTCAACTGTCCTAAATAATAGAAAATATAATGTAGCATAAAGTTGTCTATAAATCATTACGATTTATTATAATTTGTGGAATGTATTTATTATTAGTTTCAATACCGCAGTTTTATATTGTATAGCTTAGTCGGAAATATAATGGGATATAATATATCTGTACATCTAACCTACCTCATTAACTCAACTATATACAATGATTATAAAATAATATTCTTGCTACCGCATGTAAAAGAATTAATTTGAATTTAATACATATCGTCATCAATGTAAGCCATTTTGATTTTGGATTAAACAGGTCAATCTGGTTACCAATTCCAGTGTTTATTCTGCCGTTTTTAATTATTAGCAAATGAAGAAGGAGTTTTATTTTATTTCTTATTCATTTTCGGCATTTGTGAATACTAAGGGTATTGAGAGGGAACCTTGTCGAATAATAATATAATTGGTGGTATAGATTTGCTGCATATGTTTAAAGAACATTAAATTTAAAAGTACATAACAAAAAATACTGTAATCTGTCACTCATTCACAAACCTAATGTGTGAAATGAAATGAAATGGGACTTACCGTCCTACTGCTCTGCTCCAACTGGGCTAATGAAGACGGCAAAGGTATTTGGTCAGTAAAGACGAGTCTTGAAATAGTTGAGAATAGGACAACGATGCGCCGAATTTAAATTAGGGTCTGAATGTTATGGATTCTTATGCAGTTCATTGTTATGTACAACTATCCAAATACTATCCAAAGGGCAGATTTTCGTTGTAGGATTGAAATTATATCAAATATGAGTCGTGATCTACGCGACGCTATTTTTAGTAGATTTTTATGTTTTGTACCTGTATGTGCTCCATTAACGTTTCTATATGTTTCAAAATACGAAGATATTAATAGTTTTAGTGACACTATGTAAAGTTATCGACATCCTTAAACAATAGAGAATAATAGGGATTAGATTTCACGTGTATGAGAAAGATAAAGGGTCTAATTCCAGCTGTTTTCAACATGAAATTCTATATACCACCACGACATGTGGCTATTTCTATATTGACAAACACTAGATTCGATTTTGATATGTATAGGTTTTGTTTTATGTTCTATGAGATAATAGTTTATTTGAAATGTACCCACGCACCACCATGCGTATCGATGTGTGCAACTACGCTTTTAGTTACACGGAAAACGTGTCTCTGTTTTAAAAAATGAAGGCCGAATGGAATACACTGTTCTCCCCATGTATACCGCATAAAATGTTGATAAAAGTGGAGAAATGTTATATACAAACATATGCCTATTAACAAACATTATATTCGAATTTGATACGGTTTTTTTTCATGAAATTATACATTGTAGTTTAATTGAATTTGTTTTTCGCGCCCTAATCCACATTGATAGATTGGCTGATTACACTATTTTGCCTATTACGTTTTTTTAGGACTTCGAATATTGTCTAATGATTTTATTATTTTTTTTATACAATCCCATGGTTACACAAATGTATGGTTTCAGTTTATTTTAGAAAGAGTTGCAATGCTATTTTTATTGTTTAGTTTATATTGAATAAAGTAGTTGATTAATGCACAATGTAGAAACTTGTATTGCCTTACGGAAATCGAAATCTTTTTATTGCAGTGTTTGAATGAAACGATTGTGTTACTAATTTACCGATTGGGATATCGAATAAACCATATTTATATTTAGTGACTGTATGAAATGAACCTTGGAGTGAAGCATATGCAGCATTTATATAAAATGATTCTGCGAATGAACCGTACTTATAAATAGTATTTGTATAAAATGAATCTTCTAATGGCCCATACAAACTGTGTGCATTTTAATAAACTAACCATCAATGTCAGCTACAAATAAAATCTGTACATGTACCGTTTCCTAGCAAAATACATATAAAATGTTTTTAAAAAGAGACCCAGAAATCAGTTCTGATGATATTAATCTTATTCAGGTCGGTTGTTTAACAAATCAGTATCAAGTTTTCACAGATTTTTAGTTAATTTTAATCGTAAGCGGAAAGGCTTAATGCCGTGTCAACAATGAACATTGTGAACTGAATAAGGGCTAGATGTGAGGTTGGACATAAAAGTTAGAACTGTCACTCAATGCCTAGTCTCTGTCGTTCAAGACCAGATCACGGACCATGTACCTTTTTGATGGACGTTGATATGCTTTGCTAACCTAATTGGCCGAGACTAAATACCAATAATGACTAGGGTGTACTAATCCTTTCTACTAACGTTAGCTAGGCATACGGCATCGACTTGAGCCCCTTGATTCTTAGGTAAAACGTTCGGAAAACTGCCTCAGTTTAATTAAAACTAGAGATTTCAAACCTTTGTATTTTGAAAATGGACAAAATAGCATTATGTGTTTGTTTAAGAATTGTCTTCTATATTGTCGTTTTAAACAGAATCATTCGAAAACATAATTATTTGCCGTCATTGGAGAAGTTCACATAGCCTTTGTTGTACTTTGGTATGCCGGCTGTATAGGTATTTAATATTCTTGTATAAGCAATACACCAATGCTTCTCTTCATACAGAGAGAGAAATGGGGCTTAACGTCCACTCAACACAAACTAGGTCATTTCGGGACTAACATATTATGGTTCAATTTTATTTCAAGAATCCGCTTGCTGGCAGGGGTCTTTAGCAATGGGAGGAAACGGGCGCAACCGGAGAAAACCCAAGATGTTGGACAGGCAACCATACTCCTTGTCACGTACAAGCTGGGAATCGAAACCACGACACTTGACTAAATGGTCGACTTTATGGCGGCCACCCACCCCCTCCCCATTTCATATAGAATCATCCTACTGAAATTTTGTACTGCCATGCAATTGTGTGAGATGATATGTTTAGCACATTCAACTAATTTATCTATCAAAAGTTTGTTTCAAATCTCTCTAAAAACATTACAAGGGAGGAAACTACCCAAGACCGAAAACGTTTATTTAAAGCAGCTTTGTCTGTCACGTGATGCAGTGTTTTTCATTGAATCCAGTATTTTTCTAGCAAGGTTTAGCCTCTTTTGTTGAAAAGAACTAATTGAATTTAGTATTTTTCTAGTAAGCTTTGGCCTCTTTTGTTGGAACTCTCCTTTTCTATGGATCATGTACGTTTTACTCAGAAAATCTTCTCCAATATTTACAATACGGACACCTCTATTGCATTGACGCATTGTGCCACGGAGTTAATGTTCCAAGTGGTTTAACATTTATCAGAAATTTTCACCACGTGAAATAAACTCGATGAATAAGAGTTTTTGCAAAAGGACATCATTCGGTCGTTAAATAAAAACATATCAAAGGTCGAGTTTTTTTTCTATGTTTTACCACTTTATGAAAGCATTAAAATATGATTAATTTTAAAAGGCCTCCAGAGACCAAACTGCTTATGGACGTATGTTTCGTGTCCTGGCAACCTGTTTTGTGAACTTGTTATTGTATAAAACCTGTAATTAATGTTCTTTCAAGGATAGTAGATAAAACTTACCTCATCCAGGATGAATTCCACTGTCTGAAAAGACAGCAGTTATATTTTTTTTTCAATCATAATGAATATTTGTTGGTGTCTATAGATCGTATAATATACATGTATTATGTCGGTTTTTCATGGGAATATCGCATGATTAAATATATCAATTTCTATATTTGGTTAATAATGTGGAAAAATTAATGATATAATGTCATGTAATCGGCGTGATTCATTTCTCATTTTACAAGTAATGAAATGTCATAATCATAGAAACACATTTACGTAGAACATAATTGTCTTGAAATAAATTTCTCTACTTTTTAAATGTGTTTCTCTGCTGTGTTTTATTATTTCGTGTTACTAGGCTTTGAAACTGGTGGCATTAGCAGAACAAAATGAAATTTGAATGCGACTAGGTTGAGAAATTGCGGAAGTAGGTAGTTTTAGATTCAATCTGATTAAAATATAGATCTATATTTCGTTTCGTTTTTTATACTTTCGATGGCCTACACTACATGAATATCTGACAAGTTAAACAGGGAGGACGCGTCAGGGGTCACACGAGCGACTTTGGATCCTATGACATCAGACATTGATTAATCAATCAGCGTTGATGTTTCTAGGGGATTTCATGCAGAGCACGCCAAGAACCCACTGTAACAGGCCGTTTCATTGGCTAACTCCTCGCGTCAACTAGAACACATGTTATATAACAACTCTTCCAGATTACTCCTCACTGATTTATTATAACTTTGTGATTGAGTAAAATGTGGTCCTTTATTGTGAATATTATCTCAGGGAGAATATCGTTCAGGAAAGGACCGTATTTGCGGTTTTACTTGGTACCCGGGTTGATCGAATAATCATAAAGCTTAATCTAACTCAATGACTATCGGGCTATAAAACTGAAATCATCGGAATTATTCAAGGAATGTAGAATTGGGCGACTCCAGCGAAACCACACCTGTTTCTGTATAGTTCCCTGGTTTTTTTTTCATGTGAACCTGTTTATGGAGAGAACTTATATAGGCCTCTGCCTGTTGTTGAATCCAGTTCAGCTTATTGAATAAAATATTGTTTAAACATATGAACCTGTTTTATTACAGCCAAGAATTATCAAGTTACAGCTTTTCAACAACCCAACATGTTCTTATTATAAACCCTTTATTATTATATACATATTTTTGAGGCCTATGTGCTTACCATTGTATGTGCAAAGATATTTTATTTTGCAAGGTTTGAATCAGTACCCGGTTTGTCTTGGTGATTTGTGCAAGAGACTCGAATGAAAACGCATCATTTACATATCCATTTTTTTGTTGTTGAACAGAATCGGGAATTCATTAATCATGTGCCTTCACTAACAGCGAAGGTGATGTGGTTAATGTTCACCCAGAGGAACCTGGTACCAAACAAACCACAAAACCAGTGACAATTTCAGCACCTAGGTAATGATAATCCTCTCTGTCGTCAAATTAAATCCACTGAGTTCGACACTTTGTCATTAGTTTAACCGTTATATGGATATTTAATTTTCTGTTTAAAAGATATTGTGTAATTTGGCATGGTTTATAGCAGTAGCCATCTTTATTGGTCCGGGCCGGATAAAGAGAAAATGTAGGACGTTCCTTTAAACCTTATTTAATTTCATTTCTTTTCTATGCAGTAGTATATGAAATATCATTCGCCTTCCCACATTCAAGTAATATTACGTCATGTGGCAGTCGTTCCCTAACATTTATACAATTTGTTTTAGATGATAAATATTAAAAGCCAGTTGGTTGGTTATAGTTTTCCCATAGTTTGAAATATGAAATTACAATGATAAATATCGGAGGACTTTAAACTTTTGAAGTGACTAGAAATTTGATTGATATAACTGAAACTGGTGTATCTAGCCTTCAAAACATTACTTTCAATAACATCATTTGATGGACATCATCTTTTCAAGCGGAGTTTAGTCTTGTACCTTAAACACAAGCTTATGCAAAATATGTAATGAGATACGGGAGTCATCACCTGTTGGGTCCTTGAGTGCAATGTTATAAGATGGACCGGACTTGATATGACCAAATTTTTACTTTGTGTTTTATTTAGTGCAAAAGGACAAAATTATCGCACCATGGGTCCAAATCAACAAAGGCAGTTAAAAATAAAAATCTTGTGCTTGGCCCTCTGGTTTTCCAGAAAGATTAAACATTATACAGTGCCATATTTACGTGAAAAATTACCTTAGGCTATTCCTCTTATGAGGCACCTCCCAACCCCTAGTGGGAAATGAAAGTCTGTTTTAAACACAATTGTGCAAAGTCGAGGATGATAGCGACTATTTAAGACTACAGAGCGCGTAAGAAAGGCTTGCGACAGTGTCAAATTCTTTGCGGGGCTCACAAAAATAACTGTCATGTCAATAAATGTCTGTTATTAGGGCGGGGGGGGGATACTTTTTTTTCGGAAAGCCAACGAATGCCGGGTGGTTTTATTTGCCAGTCGGGCTGTAAATTACGAACTTTACATGATTTTTTAACAAAAAGGTGATTTTTAGGTTGGTGTGGGCCACTTTTTCAAAATGGTGGCCAAAATAGTTTGAGGGCGGGGGTGGAGGGTGGGTAAATAGTTTTTTCAGAAAACTGGTGGTTTTAGATGCCATTCGGACTGAAAATCACGAATTTGGAAGGACTTTTGGCGAAAAATGGATTTTTAGGTTGGGGAGGGGCGCCTTTTCAAAATGGGGCCAAAATCGGCAAAATAAGTTTTGCCATAACAGTTCAGTGTAAGTATTTATATGTCTTATAATATGTCCTTTATTGGGTTTCCGGGTTCACCGGTTTCAGTTCCGGTGACAAATTATAGTTGTTTGCCTAATCCAAGATGGCCTCTCAATACTCAGAAATAACGTATTTGCGTTATAATATATGAGTGTGCCTTAAAATAAGTCCTTTAAAGTGGTTTGAGGCTCGATCGTTTCAATTCTTTCTTGTGGAAAACCAAGATGGCAGGTATTTTGCGAAAACGAGGTTCACAGAAGGTATTAATGTATATCCTAAATTATTCATATATCCAATCAGATATAATTTTAATAATTTATATATTTTCGTTCTCTATATAGTTTCCATGGTAGTCCATTATATATGTTATTCAATCATGTATCGGTTATTATAATATCAATTCAATATAGTCTCCATAAGACCATTTCCAGAAACTTCGCTTCTCGCTCTCGTCTTTTTCAATAAACTCTTCGCTTACTAAGGGGTGCATTGGGGGCCGCGAGATTCTTATTTGAACGGGTTTAAATAGTGGTCATTCCACCTGTTGCGCGAATCTTGTTATTCAATTTAGCCAACTCGCCCAGGTTCGTCAAAGGGGTGAATTTCATTTTAGATGCCATAAAATTGCCTGATATACAATATTCCATAGCTCCTAGTTGTCGGTCCAGGGCATCTATCGATTCGCTGATCATTGTACAGATCAATTTTCCCTTCCCTGTACTTGTATTTCCGAAGTCAGTTTTTAATCTCACCTTCTCATTGAAGAACTGTTTCACATCATCGCAATTCTGCGGTTTAAATTCCTGCCAGTCTTTTCGCTTGTAGCTGTCCATGCCTTCAAGCTCGATTATTGAGAAGATTATCATATCTCCAATTAGGGAGTACACCCCAGCACAATAACTGAACGCCTTATTCTTTATGAAGTGCACACGGCTTTTACGAGCTCATTTGCAATTGTACCGATAACTGATTCAATAGACTGTACTGTTTCGCCAGTTCGGTTATACATCCTACGAGGCAATACCAAGAACATTTTACCAACAGCATTTCAATATACAATTCCTAAATACTCGAGAAGTACGACACAGCTGCAGCTCGATCTGACATCCAAAAATCTGTCTGCTCTTTTATCCGATTTTGGTCACCATCTTGACCACCATCTTGGATTAACGCCATCGCGGATCTTGGATTTACGCCATCGCGGATTCGTGGAATAAATTTGTATTGCTGGAATTGAAATCGGCGACCCCAAAAACCTTCTAAAAGACATAATACAAGCTTACATCGAACCGTTATGGCAAACATAAGTTATTTTTGCAGAATTTTGGCACTGTCTTGAATTTCCAACATCGTGTATTCATGAAAGAATTTTTTATTGCTGCAATAGAAACCGGCGTCCCCGAAAACCGTATAAAAGATATATTATATTACGTAAGCCAGACCGTTATGGCAAACATATGGCCGCCATCTTGGATTCATGAAACAAATTCTTATTGCCGGAAATAAAACCGGCGACCTCGAAAACCCAATATATGACAATGTTATAAGGCAATGACAAAACCGAGTTATTTTTCGCCATCTTGAAAACAGTGGCCTGCACCAACTTATAAGTCCAATTTTTGTCAACACAAACCTGGCCATTTCCTGCATTACATTGTATCTTTATTGCAATAATTCGCATCTCCCATCCCTTTTCCGCACTCGCACACAAACCCTCTCTCTTACACAAAAACGCCTCCAGGAATACCATTTTTGGAGGAAAAAAAATTACGGTATAAGTTGTCCTCAAGTGACATATTTAAGAATGTCACCGTTTTCACATGAACCTATTTTATCGCAACCAATTTTTTTCCCCAATTTCTTTTATTGTAGCGTTTCCACAACCCAAATAATGCTTATTATTATAAATCTGTGATTTAGCGTTGCATTCCTTAGTTAGTCCCACCTCCGTGCCCGCTTTGACAACGCTGGCTCGTCAGCTTGGAGATCGGTTGTTCGATCCCTGCATTGGCCGAGAAAATTCATCCAGATTTTCCTGCGTAGTTTCCCATTGTCAGTGATGCGGGACAGCTGTCTAGTCGTTGGGATGGGACAAAAACCGAGGTCCCGTGAACACATTGGCGTGCACATAAAACATCCTTTGGCAGTTGGAATTCGATAAAAAGAGTAGGCCGTAACGCCGCTGCCCGGGCAACATTTCCTTCATAGCACACTGACGTATGCCCGTCTTCATTAGCCCAGTTTAAGAACAGAACAATAGGACGTTAAACACCATTCCATTTCTGCTTTTACAAAGTTTCGGCCACAAAATATTTAAAACTTCATGTTAGTCCAAACCCTACTGTCTGTTCCAGGTAATACTACAACTCAAAAATCGCTTGTCATTTATTCAAATTTTAATTAAAATGGCTAAAACTTCGTGAAATACCTGGAATGGTCATCCCATTGCTTTCTGTCTTGTGAGAACTATGTTCAGGTCATGCTTTATGTCCTTTCTCCTATGAAAAATCGTTATTTGTTTACATCTTACTAATTGAACCTGCCATGTTTGGCCTAGTTATCTGGACGAGCCTAACTGGACAAGGGGTGCTTTAAGTCGTTTCACCCTACTTTGTTTGGAAGTTGGTTGTTTCGTTCCAGTAGAATATAACTCTTTTGAAAGAGCTATTTACTGAATCCCAGACCACGGCTGTTTATCCCACTGACTTGAATATTTAGTCGCCAACCCTCCGAGGGTTGTAATTTTTTGATATCGATATAAGCTACATGTAAATTTTAACCCGCTATCAACGAAATTTTGGAAGGAGGCTGCAAGACATACTCAAAAGTAGTTACGAGAACGTAGCTAAAAACGTTGAGATATTCTGATGTGTTTGTTTTTAGCTACGATTGGATGCCTGCCTTTAATTCCAGGTGGCAAACTCAGTTTCTTTATTAATGCACGTAACATCTTAAAAATAAGATAATTTTACACTATTATATCCATTTAAACAGAGCTATAAAGTCACAGAAAACAAAATTCGGAATCATTTTACCAGACATATTTATTCAAACTTTAAATAAGGCTAACCTTTTACACCAATTTACTTATTTCTGAGAGTTCGCATGGTTTTTATCTTTAAGTCACTCCAAATTATCCAATGAGAATTTTTGTGCGAAATAAGCAAGGTGGAAACAGATAAAAAACACATATCAATCTGAACAAAAACAATATTGTTTCACACAAGCTTCAAAGTGTGAAACCCTAACAAGTATTATTGTCGCGAAAAAGACGGGCGAATTCTAGTTCACTAGACATGTGTCACATTTCTAACCGAATGCACCAAATTTGTAAAGTACCTGTCTACCCTAATGCGAAATGCATGTGCTCTATTTAACGCACGCGCATTCGTAATGTTGATGTTCAGAGAAAGTGACAATGTCTAAATATGTGAAATTTACAAGAGAATACTGGATTTTATCGGACTTCTAGTCATTTAGGCCAAGGGAAGAAATCAAAGGGACATCAATTCCAGGTATGTCACAAAATTTTAGCCATTTTAATTAAAAAATGAAGGCATGGTAAGCATTTTTCGAGTTGGAGTATCACCTGGAACAGACAGTAAGTCTAACTTCTATGGCGGAGGTATACATTCTGCTTTCATTTAATAGAATTGAAAATGTATAATTAGTCATTTTGTGTATAATAGATGTGAACCGGAGTAGGGCCGCATTACAAAACATTATACTAATTGTTCGGTATAGTGGCTATTCAGAGCAGACATATATTTTCCATGTATCAAGTCAATGGATATTTTGTACAGAATTCCCACGTACCTCATTCCATCATATTTAGTGTTTGTAACGAATATTCAATCATATTTAGTGTTTCTAACGAATATTCAATCATATTTAGTGTTTCTAACGAATATTCAATCATATTTAGTGTTTCTAACGAATATTTCATTCGATCTTCACCTAGCTACCTTTAGTCAATTCATTTTCTAGCGGGAATCAAATAATCGAAACAATTAAAGCTGTGTCCACACTAGGGGTTTAATCTGAATTGAATTCAGAATAAAGTATGATTCCGGACTTTGGCGTCTCACTCAATTCGATAAAAAAAACGAACTGAATCTGAATTAATGAATCCGTATATTTTTTCCGAATTCAGCCCGGAACAATTATTCCGAATCGGGTTATTCGCAGTCAAGATTTGAGTGTGACACGCTTGATTCAGCTCAAGCTGTTGACCGTCCACGTATAAATCTCTGTTCCAGAGTCTTGTAACTGTTTCCAGCGTGTTACAGCCAGTCATGGTGGTGAGGCACCATATTCCTGAAGCAATGGCCCGAGAAACCCCTCTCTGACCATTGCTGGAATAGCGTCTGTTTCTTGAACTTATGCGGGAGTGTGTCTATTCTTTCCGTTCAATGAAAGCTATCACTTGAGTACAGCAACATGACAGTCCTTCGTTTAATCTGGTTCTTCCCTAAAACTTTGGACAGTGATTTAAGGTATTAAAAACGGTGAAAGTATGTTCGTTTCCAAACAGTATTGTTTACATTTCATTCGACTTGATAGCCTCGTTTGTCATGAAATTAGTTTTACTGCAGCATTCTGCTATGCACGGGTTAATTAGGCATAATAAAATCGTGAGTCATGACGTAACGTTATGTAAACATATTTGGTCCAATATTGGCAGCTAGTGAATGGTTGGTAGACGGACTACTGACAAATCAAAATTTAAAACAACAATATCCACTCATAATAGCAGTGTGTAGTTGGATTACCTCTAATCAAACGCAACACTGCGCGGAGTATGGTGAGGCACTGGCCTCCGGAGTCTTGTATCTTGTTTTTCAATGAATGGTCTCAACGTATTATCTCGAACATCTCCTTTGACATGCGAAGGTTCTCTCGCCAATCGTTTTCTCTCCAAAATTCACCATGATAAATTTCGTGTCAATAATTCCAAAGACGATATTTCACCCAGGAATCATTTGGGGTGTATCCTACATAGCTGTAGCCCTTCTTTACTGAAACAAATACTGTGGTAAAATAACCAGCTTAAAGCATACGCCCTCAGTAGGTAAGTCCCCCGTGCAGTCAACAAAGGTTGTGGCATACTTTTCATTTTTGTCAGTAGTGCAAACATTTACAACACACTAAATTCTGCCCTATACATGTAGTAACATATAATTATCATAAATCGTTCAAAATAATTAGTCTCTAGCGCGTTGGTCGGGGCATCGACAATATACGACCACATTTCAACGTGGGCATATAAACATCTAAATACCAAGATAGGTGTGTTCAGATCACAGCTGATCATTCACGGTAAGCTTTAGTTGTCTCGGGTCTAGTGGAGTCAAGTCTCTAGCATGCATTTCATATAGGTAGATAAAAATGGCAACTAAATGTATTGCTTTACATTATGTATGATTAGTGCTGAAAGGATTTGAATTATGAAATGGCAACCACGAGTCTGTTGGTCGAGGGTTCGCTCCCGGTGTTGACCGAAAACGTTCATCGCGATTCGCATTTGATTTTGGTACCAACGAAATCGTGTCCGGCGCTGCGTGGCAAGGTGTCGAAGAAGTAAGACCCGGCGTCGCCGATGTAGAATTGCTTGCTCCAGGAAAATAAACATAAGCAACATAAGACCACCAATACGAATGTCTGGATATGAATGACCTTCACTGCACATTCAGTGTACCGCTTTTCATTCTGCATTCAATCCGGATAAACTGTAAAGTGACGCACCACTTTTAATTCGGAAAAAACTAATCGGAATTCAGATTAAATGCGCATGCAGTGTGAACGCAGCTTATGTCATCTTGCATTCCATTCGAAATAGCGGCCGTGTCCGAACGATCCAAATTTTGTTAGTTTCACTTTCCATTGATATTTTATTCTGTTGATACCAGTGCGGAATCGAACTTTACATCTAGCTTTTTAGGCTTTTTTATAGAGTACACGATTACAATGATATACGCTATTTAAAAACCCCTCCTAATTAAGATATTATACAATATTTAAAACCGTCCAGACATAGCCACATTAATCATTTATATCCAGTCATTTGATAAATTTAGATGATATGAATAGTGGTATTAATTTATGCTTATAGGTTTTGTGTTTCTTGATATAGTGTATCGGTATGAACAATTAATCATTTCATCCCTTTTCAATAGCTGTATATTGGCTACTCCTAGAGTTTTAATATTCACTTGAGATATTACATGTCGAATTGGATTTCACTTAAGTACAATACAGATAACAAGAAGTATCTCTTAAGAAATTAACTATATGCTCTTGGTATTTACCTTTTTTTCTTTAAATTTGCATTTTACACATAAGAATTTAATGATAATGTTCAGGAATATATTTAAAGGTATTATCCTATGTTACCAATGCTGCATCGGGATTCGTGTTTCTCAATAATTTTACAAAATTATGAATCTTTGAAGATCTTCGTGCGTATACGTACAAACCTATGTAATTTTCTTGGGTATGACAGTCTTGTCCACAAATCAGGTATCGAGCTGAATATTTCACCCCCCAACGCGGAATTCTACCGCATGTAATGTTGAATCGGTGTGGAATGAATATCAGAGTATTACGACGGTCTTTTAAACTGAACGAATCAATTAAGATTTAAGAAAATTGATCAAGCTGTGTAAATTTATTTCAGTTATATTGCGTCAGTTTAGTAAATATATATTCAATTGACGATAAATTATGTAAACAGCTCTAAATACATAAACGATTGGCTGTATTTATATTATGTGTATTCGTGTTTATATTTTTTATGCATTATGTATAATATTTTCATCTGTATTGATATTATGCATTACGTATATTCATGTATTTTTTATAGTATGTATATTCATGTGTATTGATATTATGCATTACGCATATTCATGTGTATTGATATTATGTATATTCATGTATGTTGATATTATGTGTATTCATGAATATTGATATTATGTACATGTATATGCATGAATATTGATATTATAATATTATCAGTATGTATTATTTATATATTCGTGTGTACTGATAATATGTAATATGTATATTTATTCAAATTATTCCACAAAGTCTCCAAAGCTAAGAAAATGACGCCCCATACCTAACGTTATCAGATTTTATTTTAGATTTTTAACTGGTCGGAAACATTAATTATAAAAGTGTGTAAATATATTTTATGAGATAGTTCATGACACCATCTGCTATATTAAATACGTAACTCCTGTTTACCCGTTGATCAATTTTGGTAAAGACTTACACACCGTAATTTAGTTCGAACATTATAACTATCATAGTAATATCAGTTTTTAAATCCATGCTCCATTTGAAGATTAATTACTTTTCTAAGCAAAATAGTTAATTAATATGTTGAAGCAGGACTTTTCATGTCCTGAAAACTGCGTAAAGATATAGATTAATACAATTTAAAGTTATTATATTTTCTCCAAAATGTATAAGATCTATCTATTACCTCTCTGTGATCGGGTATATTATTATCATATTGAATTCGCTTACCGAAATTCAAGCTGTTGAATTGCGATAATTAAAGGAAGCGATATTCATAAGCATGCTGCTTGTTTTCATATCCTTAAGCCTACACAATTGTAAGATTATATGTAATTACATGTATATTGAATAAAATATTGTTTAAGCCATTTTGATAGTTCGCCACCTTCCGAGTTCCGAAATGTTCATTCGCCAATATCATGTGATTGGGCGGGGGGGGGACTTTGGAACTCAAATTATATACTGAGGGTAAATAGAAATCAAATCAAAATTTCCATCTGAAATAACCAGAATTAACGTTATCAAAATTACCGTCCAATACAATGCAACTTATAGCACTTCACAGATTGACAAATAATATGGCCACAGGGTAAATTGGATACACGAAGTTCGAAACTTGTTTTTTTAAAAAATGACCACAACACTATCTACTTTTTGGATAACTTTAAGTGACTTGGAAACTTGGAAATGTCACAGGTAGCATAAAAGGCACGACAAGGTAGATTTTTCATATCTTAAAACACATATATTATATGCACTGTTTTATGGTAAATTATGTTGTGATTACGTAATCATATACTTCCGAGTATACGCAAAACCTTCGCGAAACACAGGATTCTTCCAGTAGAGGGAGGCGTGAAACTATTGAAACCAATATAAAATTTAGATGGCGATAACTTAAGTTTCAATTGATCGATTTGAGATGTTTCTGTGCCAAAATATTTTGTTTGCGGTCGTTAGCTCCATACTTGTGACATGTTGGGGCTTTCGCTATATCGCAATTGGTTCTTGTTTAACGTAAGAATTCATTGCTGATGAAAACGTGACAGATTTGTATCGACTACTTATAGCATGTTTCAAATACTTAGGGAGTAAAATTTACTGGCTGTATAAACCATGCAGGTTCTACATTTTCCTGTATAATATTGTGAATTAGTTTTTGTTAGATGAATAAGTCTTTCATTAATAAATAAGAGTTTTCTTGATTTACTGTAGATATTAGGTATCCATATTCAAAAGACAAGTATTAATACATTATTTAAGAGCTAAATTTGCTCTTTGGGACTTTTAAAATGTTATACAAGTTATTAATTAGACATTTATTAATATGACAAGACCATAATCAACTCCCGATGCCATCGGATACTCGAGATTTTACCTAAATTAGAACGGTTCGATGATCAAATTTAAAAATGGGGAAGCGAAGCTATAAGTCTCGAATATACCAGTATCGTGGTTACGATAATATACATACAAACAGAATAAAGTATTTGATTGAAATTTTCAATGTATTCATTTGGCTTTATCGATTTCTTAACTATTATAGCAAGAAAAGTCAGCTCTTTTTTTAAATCTTACATAATAATGTATCTTTAATAGAAATATTAAAGTGCTCAATAGTTAAAATTAGAGTTTAATTTCTATATTATTATTTTTTTATTTTTTTTTTTTTGATAATCTGGGACATCCAATATTTTATGGTATGTAGAATGCTGAATCACTATTCTTGTATGTACATGTTTTTTCTCTTGTAAAAAGTGTATTTTATGAAAATGTGAAATTATATTATTGATGATACTTGTGTAAGTCTTCCAGTATAACATTTGGAGAATCATGGAAATCGAGGTGCAAAATATTATTGAAATAGATCAATTCTGACTTACGGTTTGACCACTTAAACACAAATTGGTGTTTATTGATTTCACACCATCTTTATAAAGTAATAATAATTCTACTCTTTTTTTTGTCGTATACATTAACTTATTTTTCATAATGATATTTTTTTATACTGGGAAATGTAGCATAAATAACAACATTCTTTTCATTAAAACAGTACATATTTTTGGCATTTGTGATGTACATGTATGAGAACGCTTTGACTTTAATTTAATTTCCAGTTCATACAATGCCATATATTTGTTCTATTTTATTTTATTTTATTTGTTTAAATAAATGTTTATATTATCATTTCCCCAATGACAAACAACTGCTACTAAATCATTTCGCCCTGGCATAAATAACAACCTAGGGTCTAAAGAATAACATAAGGAGGTATTGTGATATTTCCAATAAAGTTCCGCGGAAATATTTGAAATAATTTATTTGTAGTTTAAATGTTCCTCTTCACCGATATCAGAAGGAAATCACATAACTTGTAGACGTTTTAATTAAAATACAACTATGTATGTTTTATTCAGTGTAAAAAAAGTATATATTAAATTTTCGCTTTTTTGTTTAGCGATTACAGAAAGATATAAAATCGGGCCTTCTAAACAGTTTTGTTTGATTACCAATCATAGGCATAATCCCATAACGATGATATATTTATTGCTTGTTAGAAAATAGACTTTAGATTATATAAATACTACCGTAATAAAAGATATACCTTGGACATATTATAAGTAATTGAATGAGATTTCATTAATGGTATTATGACTGGGAAAACAAAAAGTTTAAATATTACGAAAACCAATATTATATCAATATTTTAAGAATAGATATGACATTTTATCCTTTATATAACGCCTATAAAATAACAATATCGATCCAATTTTTTTAGTAAATAGAACAATTCTTTTGACAAACGAAACTGATTCAGAGCGATATTTTAAAATATTGTAAGAAACACCGACTTACTTGTGCGCCTATTCTTTCAGTCCGCTAAAATTATTTGCTTTAAGAAAACCACAATGAGATTGGAATTGTGCCCCACTTATCCGTTCGTATACGCGAGAATAAATACTGGAGCTTCTCGTTTATTTTACACTCGAAAATTAACGAAACCAATCTAGGTGTTATAGAACATTTTAAATGCTATAATTTTTTCGCCATTCTCTTATTTCCAATGTAGTATTGACTGATACGATTATCATACATCACAGACACCTCGGTTGACAGGCCCCATTTTATATCACGTGACCTCAAACCTTAAGCTCCACCTCCACTAGCAGACGATACCTCTCTCGTGAACAGCGCGCGCCAAAACAGACGCGTTCTTGCATCGAAGATATCAAGTTGTAGAAACAATTTGTGTGAGACGGTTACAAGACTCTCCTAGTGGCAGTTTCAATCTTTTTCAGTGTCCGAAGAACGGCTAGTTATTATCGAACCATTGTGGATTGAATCGAAAGTTGAAACTTCGTCAACAAAGATTAGCCAATCATTGGCCATCTCATATGCACGGGTCGTTCGGCCGATTAAAGCCGGAGATTGCCGAGTGAGAGACGTAAGGGAAACAAAGCGTTTAAGCCAGGGGGTGTGGCCAGAGAAACAGATAGGCAACCGATCCGTTTGAAATCATTACTCAGTTACATTTGCGTCCGTATTTCATGTAGCAGACAGTGAAATCTCCATACAGCAGACAGTATATAATTCATCGTGGAGCACTATCATATTCCAAAGTGGGACCAGCCCGCTAATTTAGCAGGCATGATGGACCCATACACTTACTCGGGTAAGTTTAATGTACTTAACTTTTTTTTCTTTTTGCTACAGATATTTAACCCTGTTTGCGACTTAAAATTCGTGCATACTCCAAACATAAATGGCAACACGTTAATACGTAACATCGTTGGTGATTGGTTTCTGGAAGATTTTTATTTTCTAAGCAAGTCATATATTATAAACCACCCAACTAGATAATTTTACCGCCTGCGGTTTATTTTTGTAAGAACATTTCCCATAGAACTTTTATCATGGCGGGACTATATGATAGAAGATAATAAGGACATTATCATCTTTACCCGTTTATCAACCAAACTCATTTCGTGTTAATTATAGTGGAAAACTAAATTAAACCTATACACTCGTCATCAAAAGCCTAATTGACTGTATCAGAATCATCTCATTATTCCTAACCCCTCCAGTTACGTAATCCGATCGCATCTCTTTCGTATGACAAGAAATGAAAATTAGACTTGCAGGCGTTTGCATGCAGTCATATCTGGCATCGTATAGCCAAAGTGTATCATGACAAAGTTAGATCGGTCGAAGGCTGATCTCTAACCAGCTATATGAAGCGATATAATAATGGGGTATGAAGACACAAGATTGACAAGAGATTCTTTGATAAGTGATCGTTTGTCACTGGCATATGACGGCTATACAAGACAATTGGGCGAGAGGCGAAATTTTTCTCTCCTTGAAAAGAGAACTGTCACTCCTTTTTTACAAGGCTTGTCAAACTAGGGCAATTTTTCAATGTGCTGAAAAAAATCCCTGTTATTTAGTTGTGGAACGATAAACATTGAAACTGTGTCTGCTATGGTGATTTATGGCCGTCTTGTTAAGCTAAAATGATAAAGTACTCCATTATTGGTTCAAATCTTATGTCGGCTTTAATTATATCTTTAGATTATTGCTCAAACCCTCACGTTAAGAATTTAAAACCATGCAAGATGTTTCGTGACTTTTTTCTACTTTAATGTATATCTTTTTTCTTCAGTCGTAGACCATTCAATCCATAAGCTTTAAAAAATGAAAAAAATCCACAAAATCTGAAGTTCTTCTCCCTGAATATATATAGATAACAAAATAAGGTTCTGATTTCATTTTTATCCCTTTCTCAATATAAAACTTTCCTCGTGTTAAGAGAGAAATAAATTCCAGATTACAGGAAAATAACGTCATATAACTTTACACATATAATAGACACAGTAATGAAGTCTATAATGTAAATAGTATAATCTAAATTAATTTGCTTATCTCTTTTTATACGCATTTAGATAAACACTTGAAATCTAGAGTTTCTATTTCTAAATATGTAAGGAAAATCAAACATTACATTTATAGCAACAACCTGGAAAGCTTTCACTTTACTTGCGGAAAGAGGATTTTTGATAGGCGATCTAATATTTCCCTAAAAAAAACATACATAATATTTTATGAATTTCTGCACAGATTTTTGTAATAATTCTAGTTTTGCTTTTATCATTAAAAAAATGTTTTCCTTATTTTACATGAAATTGAAATTCAGAAATCAACTATAAAATATTCATAATAACACAATTTTATGGATTTACTACTTCTTCACTTATTTCATGCAACGTTGATAGATACCTGTAAGAGTATTGGAACGTTGCATGTAATAACCCAAGAAGTAGTTTTAATATAAATATTATACCTCAGCTTCTTAAAGTCATTTAAATAATTAACTATGAATTTATAAATTTATTTATTTAAACGAATAAAAAGTGGTCACACGCGCGATTCAAAGGGAAGTTTAAATCATGCTGTGATCCCTTCAAAATTCTATCCCCATGATTTATAGCTTGTTTAGATACGAAAAACCCGTCATGTTCACTTGAATTATATAAAGTTTCTGTATTTTGATTTGAGTTAATCCACCCAATTCTTTTATTATTATTATTTTTTTTTGGGGGGAGCGGGGGCGGGGGGGGGGGGGGATAGGGCTTTTAAAATAATAAAAACCTGTGAATATGGTTAAAATCTGTTTGTCTCTAGTGTAGTTGAAAATTCATTGCAAGAAGAACCCGCTACTTTAAGCTGTTATTAAATCATGGATCATGTTCGAATTAAATTTATTAATTTAAATCCAAAGAATTATATTGTTCGACTAATCTGCATAAATTATATCGCTGAATAAACAGTTAACAGTGTTTTTAAATATGAGAATGGTTTCAGACTTTAAGCCCGGTTTAATATTTCAGGTGACTAAATGCATGATTAGAAATAATGAAAAATAGATAGGAAAATTTTGCGAGTCAATTTATCGATGACAAGTCATTAATTGTGAATGGAATTAATACTTTTATCTGTAATGCGATGCTTTATAAGTGATTTTTCTTCTCTCCTGATGATATTTTAGCAGAACAGTTTGTACAAGGTTTAGGACAAATTCCATATCATGTTCTTTATTTTTCTGATGATATCTATTCATATGGTCGTAAAATGCGGCTCACAATATACGACATTGTTATTTATTAAAACATGGAATTTATTTATTTATAATTTAGCCATTATTGATTGAGCAAATAAAACATTTAGACCCATGATCAAATTTTATTTATTGACTATTGTTTTTCAACATGTTTATTGTGTTTGCTTTACTATTGTCAAGACCAATATAAACGTTATGGGTTTAAAGGCAATAAACAAAAATTCAATTAGTGAGATAGTTTATTCATTCAGAATATTGTGTTTTTCTTCTGTAAAAGTCATTATTTGAAACTGAATATAAATTTTCAGCTAATTAAATAGAAATTTATACACTTGTTTTGAAACCGTATCGGTAGAAACAACAACTCATGAAGCAATCAATCATATTTTGAAATATTTGTCCCGATTGACATTCGATGGATGTTGGCATTAGGGCGTCTTAAAACGTCAATTTGGCTTGTTCGTGTCAGTTCAGTGTATTCGATCTAAAGAAGCAAAAAGTTGAACTATCGTTAGGATTATTGAGTGTGCTTTATACAGCAGGACTTCCATTCTTATAAAGCTTCGGTTATCGTTGGACTAAATATTTTATTCCAGTCGCTTTGTAAATACAGAAATCTATAGAGAAGTCAATAATATGTAAAACGATATAGTTTCTTGGTAAGAAAGAAATCGCTTTAAAAGTATTGCTTTGAAATTCTAGACATAATTGTAAGGATTGATTATTTTTGTGTGCAGTTTTAATGAGACATTACGCCTAAAATATATTTCAAGATTAGGCCTACTGTTATTGGTAAGAAGAGAGCTGTTAGCGCTATGGGTCTCCAAATTTTCCAGTTAATTAGAACTATGAACGCTCCACACATAAGACTTAAAAGAATGAAATGTTTTTGTAAGCTTTAGATCGTGAAGAAAAAGAAAATCATTCTTTTGAACATATTGAAGTTATACGGAAAAGTGTCTCTAAACGAATAGTTTAGTTGATTCTTTTGTCTAAAGTTTCCCAGTTAAATGATCTGGTATTTTGTTGCCAAACTATTTTTTGCCGTATGGTAAATCCCCTTAACACCCTAGCTAAGCTTCGGGTGGTTTTCTAACCAAGGTATATTTGATCCATCAAGTCGCACATACAATAAACAATATAGAAACAGAAAACGCTGCTAAACGACCATCATGGCTTCACAGCTGCCTGCAACAAGTTTACAATTACAACAAATGTTTGCTGTTTTACTTTCCATTAAACAAAGGATGAGATGAAAAGCGAGCATTTTAATCCTCTTAACAAAAATCACCACCAATCATTACAAACCAAATGATACTCTTCGAGGTTCAAGGTTTTTATTCAATTAAAATAAACAATATTAATTATGAGAGTTATCGGCTCTTTCTTCCTTCTACATAAACATTTAGTTTTCATATAAAACTCACTGAAAACCGATTGTATCGCGAAAACTTTGCTTAATATTCGGAAGTGCTGCTTAATTAAGATACGAAACTATATTTAAATACGAAACTAAATTTTAAAAAAGCGATACAAGCCATTTATAAAAGAAAAAAGTAATACTACAAACTCTCCTCTGCAGATCTTATGTTAGTGGCCACGAATTTACTGAAAATGGATTCAAAAGCTGCAGAACTACATTTGACGACACAAATGCCGTATGTAAAGGGATTAATACAGTAGTCTGTGGCAGTAAGACTTTGTATGTTTGGAAAGAGTGTCGAGGGTATAATAACTTTGTTGTTTGCGGTTCATCTGGTTTTTTTTTTCATATATGAATCAAATGTATTTACAACAGGAGATCGAGTTATTTTTTTGCCAAATGAAACATTTTCATTTAAACCTATATATGTCCGGACACGAATATACCACATTTATTTTCAATGAATATAAGATTAAAAGTACGTCGGTGGATATTGGATTTTATATCAAAATACGATTCTGAGTCTCCGGTTTCCAAAGTGGCAAGAAATTTCAAAGAAATATATAGTACATGTCATCTGTTGTTGAACAAACATACGATATATTGAAGCTCAATTCAAAAAAACAAAATCTAGACACTATTACTCTTGTGCTACATTAAAATAGACATGCTTGTTATTTATTCTTAGATTCCACTTTATATCCCCCAAATCTCTCCCAATCTTAAAACAAATACCATCATCAAAGACCCTCAGAATATTATTTCACCAAATAACATACTAAATTACATCACCCATCTATGTTTAAAGCTGTGCAAAGGCTGGTAATACCGGAGGAAAAAACCTGAAACGAAATAGCATGTGAACATACCATAATTATCTTGATAGAAGGCTAGAAACCCAAGAGGGCCATAAACATCTGATAGGAAAGACTCCATCGTCTTCAAATCACACCAGCTCAATATTTCGTTTCATTTCCCAGGTGTGATTAAAAATCCGGAATATCGAAGAAACCATGTTTTTCCCAGTCATATAGCTGTAAACACACATATGAGGTTCGGTTCCGTTTATGAATTCGATACCGATACAAGACCTTTGAGAATTCAGGAAATCACAGAGCGCCATGTGCAACCATCTTGAAATTGTTACAATATTGCTGGCATCATGGTCCAAAATCTGTAAGACTTCCCATGTCAGAATCGCCGGGGAATTAATAAAGATCTCAAATACATATTGAATTTATAAAAAAAACATCTTTGTAGATCTTATTAGTTTTGATTTATCAAATTTGAATGTTGAATAGCTGATGATATTTATGGCAATTTATTGCTTTTTCCAAAAATATTTATCATGCTCTTTATTACACATAAATTTCATGCATTTTTTTAAAATAAATTGTTGCATGTTGATTAAATCGGTTATGTTTCCTGATTTATCTGATTTGAGTTCAGATGCTGAAACGGTTTTTCTATATATTTATATCTCGTGAATTGCCCCCACTTTTCAACTGGAAGGAGGGGGGGGGGGGGGTCCTAAAACACAAACCCGTTATTATCTTTTTTTTTGGAATATTAAGTAGCTGAAATAGTTCTGGTAGTGAATCTAGAAAATGTTTAAACTTTATGCAATTCATGAAATACACTTTTTAAAAAAAAATATATATATAGAATTGGGGGAGGCAGATTATGTCGGTTATGTTTCCTAAATCACAGATCTGTTTGTATTAACGCTTGTAAATTAAATGTATAAAAATATTATGGAGATTTTGTGACGTGTTTTTCGTTATTTGATCTGTTTAAGCTGGTTGAATTCTCTCTTAGTACCTGTTGCTATAACATTGAGAGCGAGCTTCACTTAAAGCCATATTAACCCTAATTCGCCGGTTAAATGCACCGGCACGAATTATGTATCGAATGTTCCTTATAGTTTATCTAAACAAATTGACCCAAAAGAAAGAATCTATAATATTACAATAAATATCATATAACATTTTAGAATACTTTTTGACATAGTCCTGAAAATAGAAACAAAAAGGTAAAACTTTTTCAAAATTTTATTCAGAAATATCTCCAAATAAAATGATTTGGTAAACACATTATGTATTAATCATAATGCAAAGTAGCAAAAAACAAAAGTAGAGTACAGCAAAATAACATAGAGTAACAATAATTCTATCTGTTTCACAAAAGCCAATTAGTTTTTGTATTATCATTATTACAGACTTTACATTACAATATTATTATTTTTTGCATTTGTGATACATGTATGTGAAAGATTTTGCTCTTGGTGCCATCAGCAAACTCAAAGAAAGTAAACAATAATTTATATGCATAATATATTTATGTGTATTCCATGATAAATAAACTTTAAAAACTGATCTTTAAAGTAGAAGACTTAACAGTAAATCTTGTTGATCTACTCAGAAGCATACGTTTGGTAATAAATATTTTACAGTAATTAAACACTATAAGTTTTCTTTCTAATAAATCAGCATGATAAGAATTAAAATCTGATATTTTCAGAATAAAACATACGTAAAATTTATTTTATTGGCGATCTATAAACTTATCTCTGTCTTGAAGATTCTTTTAAATTTATAGGAATAAGACTTGGTATCGATGGGAAAATCATCTTGTCGGTTCCATATCACGATAAATTACACTAGCTGTAATTAAATACAATATTTTATTTTGTCGAGACAGCGAGTCCCAAGTCGATGTTCTCAGCTGCTGAAATGAATATCATCATGATAATACAAACACAACAGTATAAATACGACCAGCCATTTCATAAAGAAAATCGAACGAAGCAAGTGAGGGCTTATTGATTACTCCGGGTTGAAATCTATATTGTCATCGAGTATCGATTAATCGTGGCCACGATAATAGCTATAGTTTTAAAACCCTTTCTAAGTATGAAAATAATATGTAATCGTATTTTAGATAGGAATCGTTAGTAAATTTGATGTACATAATATGCACCACGATTTTAACATGATAATGATTCAATACTTATTATTCATTATATAATATACGAAATGACTCGTGTATATAAAATGATACATCAACAGTGATATTACATCATCATCATAAACTGAATATATAGAACAGATAATAATAGAATATTAATATTTTTTGTCATCATCTGTTCTCATATTTGCATTATTGTATGTAATATCTATTCAATTAATCTGAAGTTTTGTCATTAAAATGTCATTAAATGATTATCAAGTGATTAAACTACATAGTGTGTCATGCTTTCTATTAAGTCAAATAATTATATTGTACTAATGAAACGTAGATTTCCCATAAACAAACAGATCTACATTTTATTTCCAACACTTTTAATAGCATCATCATGACATTTTCAATAATTGTAGATTTAGTTTAAAGATGTCTAATCGGCAATTGAGTAAACCATTGTACACCGAAACATGCCAGAATAATGGTAAAATATAGAACATACACAATAAGAGTACTTTCATTTTTTTTCATTTTCTTTTTAAATCATATTCTAGTTATAAATTAGGGTCATTTCAAGCTTACATTAGTAATGGTTATACTTCGCAATCTTTGTGTGTCTTGGTAATTAAAGTAATAAGTAATCTTGTTGTCTTTTCCATACAAGAGGGTCAATTCTCCATTAGGATTTATTTATGTATATATACATTGAAGTGCTCTTTACTGCATAATATATCGGTCCTCACTTCCACATGGACATTTTGGACTATTGACGTCTTATTTTTGAACGACCTGGCTTGTTATTCTAACTATTATGAGTTTACTTTCCATGTACGTCGATTACCCATGAACAGTTAGAACATCTGCATACATGGACCGAACAAATTCTTTCTGATGGTACTTTTACAAATTGAAAATAGAATTCAAAAGATCTGCTTAAAGTCCACCAATTTTATAATCCCCTCACAATTGAGGTACGTGATATGATTTATAGGAAATATGTTGATAGACAGAACTAATATGTGATAACATAATTAGAGTATTTTATTCTTTAAAGCCGATTAAGCGGATTAAGAGGTTAAGTGTTTTTATATTTAACCAATTTGTTAATCCCCTGAGAAGTTTGTAATCCAAAACGTCTTGCCTCGTCTTTAAAAATGTGTCATAGAACCAGAACACTTTTTATAATGTCGATAATTCCATTAAATATAAATTAAAAACGATAAAATTATTTTACACAAAGACAACATATTATTTATTTAGTGTATTTGAAATCGAGCACAGACCATTAGCCCGCTTGAAAATTGTGTTTATCTTTTCTTCTCATGTTTAGTGAGTCATTATAGTGCTGAGGTCTTTGTACGGTCTTTTTCATTTAGGCCTCACATCACACGTAAATAAAACATGTCACCTTTAAAACAATTAATATATTGACAAGGATCAATATCAAATTCGACATCACATTAAAATATTCCTCATTGGAATGAAAAGAAGTTACGGGCGAATAATACATATTATTCTCGAAAAAAGGGTTTTATAACATTAATTTTCATAATTCCTGCTGTTAATGGTTCTGAGTGCTTAAAGTTTTTAAGATGAACGAAAGATATACCAGTATTTGTGACAATTAGAAATTCTTGATATTTCTAACCAGTTTGTCTTCGATGTGTATAAGGAGAAGAAGAATTGGTTTGGGCGGTTAGTTGTCTTGGTCTGTAAAGATAATAAGATTAGCTTTTATTAGTGACTAGGTTATGAACTCGCTTCATTCATCAAATCAACATTAGCCTTATTCTAGACTATTATCCGATAATAGCATCTTCATATCGCTGACAAATTATTCTTTTCTCTATAATAACATTTAAGCCAGTTCCCTACAACTTTGATGACGCGCTATGCCTTTCTAGAGCTTCATTTCCCCTTTTCGATTACAGAAAGAAATCATGAATTCTAGATAATTGCCTTTGATATCTAGAAGATTTTATTACTTCTCTTTCTTTTTACTACAAAATAATTACACAGTTCTTCTCCTAACCTTTCAACTTAATCCTCTCACTTTTGTTGAATTTCCCTTCATGTTTAAGAGTATCTGGCATTATATAAACCTTGCCTGTTCAGTTTATGCACTACTCCTTATCATTACTTTCCACCGCAATATTCTTACTTCCGTTACATTTTATTAAGTTTCATTTCTTTTTTCTTACGCATCTTTTTTTTCAATATGTAATTTAAAATAAAACGGGTTAAATGTTTTTTTCTTCACAACAATCACATTGACCGCGTGAAATATATAAATGTAAAAGCATGACATCAATCGAAGAAGTTGCAATCCAATGTTCTTCAATATACCCTCCATTGTGGGAACAGGGGTGACAAGTAATAACTTTTGGTTAAGAACTACGTACAAGAATCTTTGAAACAAACAGATTAGTTTCGTATTACCACCTTTATATATATTTATATATATAACTATCACATCGATCAAAAAACTCAAATTGTGTTGAAATATTCAACATTTTTTCTTTTTCCAGAACAACTTAAAGACATTGACACTTTCACAAAATGATTTTGAATAACATTAAATTTAACCTAACCGCAATCTAATTAAAACACAGATTCCAGACGACAGTTTCGTTTTTTAAAGTTCAAAATTTACTAGCTGGCCGGTCACCTCTGGCTTGCGGCTGTGGTTTCGATCCCCGGTGTGAGCGTATGTGGCGCTGTGGTTTCCTACCACAGCAAAGACCCCTTAGATAATAAAAATGAAAAATAAGACTTTTCTGCGATATCACCGTCGGTGGAAGTGGACGTTAAACGCTAAGAACAACATAGACGTGTATTTTAATCAGATTGATATAACTGTAGACTTCCCAAGTATCGGGCGACATAATTATGTCGTTTGTAAGCCATGAGGGTGTAGCGTTAACTGGCACTATGGGCGATGCCAGTAATTAGACAAAAAGTAACAAAATAAGCATGCCCTAGGATAGTGTAGGCCGGTCATTTTAAACTAAAAAACTAGCTGATCAAAAAGAAAGGTGTTTTTAATTGATTTAATTACTTCACCGTTGTGTTCAAATGGCAACCGTAAGCTATAGCTTGAACATACTTTATGGAAGAGTTACATCTGCCTAATGCAGGTCTTTCTTTAGGCCTGGAATGCTATATAAAAATTATTTAGACATTTATTAACATGAAAAGACCGTCGTCAACTCTTGATGTAATCGAATGTTTCGGATTGTCACTGGAATTAAATCCGATCTGCTGCTCAACGTTCATTGATGATTAAATTTGAAAAATGGATAATCGAGACTGTGTTTTTAGTAATGATGCTTGAGACTAGGCCAAAAAATCAATTGCTAATATTTCGGTTGAGAGTGGGGCCATTTGACTGAAATGTTCAGTATATTCCGTTTACATTATTTAGTTTTTAACTATCATACTGCCTGCTATGTATCTCATCTTCAATGTATCTTTAAATACCGTTTTAAATCGACTTTACTTAGTCTGTGGGTGGAATGCATAAACTTCTTCAAAAACATTGAAAAATAAAGTTTAAATATCTAAAACTCGGCGATGCTTTGACAGACTTGTTTCACATTATTCACCCAATCTAATCCAAGCATGTTCGATGTAAATGTACAGTCGAAAAATTATATTTGTGCCAACGGAAGGTCATTAAGGCGCGAATGTCACTTTCACAGAGGTATATGGAATTTCTTTTCAAAGCACCGTGAATCATTGCTTCTTTGATCAAATTTTCTCCATTTTCTAAATTTATAAATTTCTGGTTCATTCGTTTCGCCAAATCGAGCAATAACAAATACCTTTACAATTAATTAAAACGGGAATTAAACAGAGCAGGTAAAATGGCGTGTGTTGGGATATGTACAATAATTAAAACGAAGTGTACCCTAATCACCTTGTACTGTGTTACTCCACTCAGCATCTGTTTCAATATATGTGTGTATTTCTGCAAACCCATTTTTCTCAAAGTTTGGCAACAAATTAGAGGGCGTGCCATGAAACTATTATCCATCATATCACTCAGTGAAACAAAACATTCATCATAAACAATTCTATTGGCAAAAACAAGTAACATACATAATGGGAAAAGCACGTGTATGTGTGGTACTGTCGTCTGCGAATTAGTGAAGACAGACGTGGATAAACTCAACTTTACAGGCAACGTTCATTGAAATTCTCTCGGTAACACGAGAATCGGTGTTTAAATCTCGCCACATGTGCCTTATTAACCTTAAATAAATATAGAATTAAGTATATTATCTCTCTGACTCCCCAAGTTCGATAACTGTTTCTTCTCGTTCCCCCAACACCCTGTTCAGATGAACTCTTGCAAATCGTGGAGTTGAGTTTAACATTAAATAGGTGCCAATTTATAATGATCTCTACACACACTAGTGGTACTCGTCAGTTGCATGAATACTAAAAACACGGCATTTGGCTTCGTGTTTTGGGGGGGTTACAAGATCGTCTAATTTAAGACAACGTACACGTGCGTTATAAAAAGTCGCCATGTTAAAAATGAAGAATTAAATGAGCCATTTGTTTGTTTTTTTGTTAAGAGTTTTATCGTGCCATAAATCTTATTTTATTCAATAAACTATAAACAACAGTCTTGTTTTGTTACAGTTGAGTTCAACAAGAATCGAGGTTGGGGAGTTCTCATTTGTAGTTATTATACTCACAGCAATCATATTCCCTTTTATAATAACGAGCAGCATATAAACTGTGGTCAGTAACCACATCATCCGAAGGTTTAGAATTGAGTGCTGATCTCTTGATGGTTCTGTATTTCTTTTCACAATTCTAAATGCCATTGAAACAGTGTAGTTCTTTTGTTTTAACAATCGAATCCATGGTTCCCTCTTCTGCCCTGTACAAAAGTGTAGCATAAATCACCTTATGACTATATTCACATATTCTACATGGATATTATTCTATTCATTGGTCATGAAACCGGAAATTACGCATCATTATTTGCACATAAATGGCATCGTTCCTGGGAAAATCCATAATCTTTTGTTTATTACCGTATATATGTTTGTGTCTTCATGTTCATGTTGGGTATATACGAACACGTTTCAATGGTTGTATCGCTAGGAAACATCACTCACGACCAGCACGTCCAAGGTTCGAATCCAATGTTCCAGTGCATGTAAAAGTTTCCCTAACACTGGCTAACAGTTTGGACAGGAACATGTAGTAGACAGAAAGCCGCTTACTGGAGACATTCCATGAAAACATGTTTAAAAAATATTTGCGAAATATATGTTGCTGTGGAAATACAATAAAACATTACTTGTTTAAGACGAATAATATTATTATACGAGTCTTATTAAGATAGTAAATATGGCCGAGATGTCTCTCATTACTATAGACTGACTTATTTCTGATAACCGTCTCGTGCCATTTTATTCAAGCATTACTAATCTATTTAAGTAAATAATTAGCATAAACTTGTGTATATTTAGCTATATATATATTGTCCAAAGTTTCGTGTAACATAACTTGATACAGGATTAGGTACATGTGCAGCTTATGGGGTGATCGAAATACATTATGCATAGTTTACAAATACGATCCACTTTTACGTGAGAGTGGGCCATAACTCATTGCAATATGGCGTTCCATTGAGCGGATCTATTTCAAGAAATGTATCCGATAACGTTGATTTATTAATAAGAATTATTCTCCACATTGTGATGGCAACCAATCGTAACTGGGAATAAATTTACAGTCGTACATATCAATGACAGGTGTCGATTTCAATCCAATTTATTGTTGAGACACAGAATAACTTTATCTGTAGAAATATTTTGTGTTCTGTTGTGTTATGTCTATCTACAGGTCTAATCGTGTAAATAAAATACAATAGATAACATCATACAATTATTATAATATTATTGCTAACAATGATAAATTAGTTTTTATGATTATTAATAATTGCTGTATTTTGACCCATGATGTATAATATAATTGCTTTTTGCTATAAAAACTAACAATAATTAATCAAAACAAGTCAACTCTATAGATGTATTTATATTAGTGCTGGAGGACCGCTCCCTGCTCTGAATTGGAAAAGTATATAATAAAACTAAAAAAAATGGTCAAATTTATTATTCCAAATAAAAATATACGGAAGCACAAAAAGAAATGAAATTTAATTCGTTTCATTGTCAAAATAAAATAATGTTTTACATGGCGTTTTTAAGTGCTATACATGCAGTGATACATCCGTTCACATTCGTTGTTGACCAGTGTTTCAAATTTCTTCACAAGTCTGATGGACAACCGGGATTTCATCGTTGAGATAAATTGTTATCTGAAATAATGTGAACTGAGCTGTACATTACGCCTCATCAACCTTAGAACCACTTCATGAAAATGACTTGAGTTGATTGAATGTCTATTTCCGATCATTATACCGTGATGTACGAGTGGCTATTTTATTATAGCGAAATAATGGATAATAGCTCGGAATAAATAGCTATCGGGTAGGGGCGTGAACCGACACTAGCCTTAATTCTTTAAATGTAATGAAGCAATGAAATGGAATGTTAGTTTATTAAATGGCCACTTAGATAAAGTTAGTGTAGGCTATGAAAATGCCCGAGCATATTATACAGAATTAGATGTCTGCCTTTGGTCTTATTTGTTGTTTTCTTCAAGACAGTTTTGTGCAGCTTGCTTGGCGCTAAAGTCGTGAGAATAGAAAATTTAAAAAGCGACCTGACAAATTCCGCCATAAATCAGATGATGATTATTAATGTTTCAAATCATAAACACATTAATAATCTTTGATAATAAATTTATCTTAAGCAATCTTTCTCCATTGCCAAATTTTATTGCGAATTTTTAAAAAAAATTACTAATGCTGTCTTAACTAATTTGATTTTGAAATGGATAATCTAAGTAATTACCAATTTTATTGTGTTCATGTATTGCTATCAATATGAATTTACAACTCCAATACGCATGATATTGTTATCAAAAACCACAAACAGATATTTCGTGGAAGTAAATGCTATTTAAAGGCCCGCTTTTGGTTTATTTCGCACAAAATGGGTGGCAAAAACAAATCTTATAATCTAGTGAAGGGCTTGAGGATGTCCGTTGCTTTACAAAACCTGTTCTGTACTCAGTTTTATGATTCGATTTTCACTTTTATTATGGTCTGACGTATCTTGAAACAATTTAAAATTCATTTAGCTATTAATTAAATAATACCAGAAATTTAAAAGAGTTGAACCAAAAATGATGGTTTATAAACAAAAAATCTTTTCCTTAACGAGTTTAATTTAGAAAAGAGCCGTGAAGACATATCTAGTCATTTTATCTGTTGTATTTAATGGCTGCAAAATTATGGCGAATTATTGATAGACATTAAAAAGTAAGACAGTGATCTTTAAATTAGAAATATCATATGTTATTGCACAGAGAAAGCTACAGAAATAGATCGTACTGTTAACACTCGAGATAAGCAATATTCGATGTAGAAAGTGATTCGTTATCTCGATTTCTCTATCATTAAACCCATGTATAGGGGTTAAACCACGTCATCGATTTAATTTGGAGTCTTAAAACAAAGTTTTCCATATAATGCCCCCTTACTTTGTATCTTATTCGAGACGAGTAGGGATAATTTTGTAAAATCAATAAAATATATGGAAAGCCATTAATTATTAAACCATAAATCATGAGAAAAAAATCCGATCTCTCTTTTACTGTTGGCTGGAGAACAGGGTGTTAGCTGGGATTTAGTATATCCCCAACATAAATCATTGTCATAAATACTGACCTCGGAAGATAGCAGGGCGCTAGTGTTGGTCTCTTGACAAATTAGGCTTTATCGGGAACATAAAAGTACATTATATCGATGGTCTGTTACATTTTATACATCAATACCATTAAAACGTGAATTTGTTTAGTTTCTGTTGCCGTCTGTCTACCCTGGAAATGGACGATGTTGTGCATAATTCCCCTTTAATTTCAGAGAAGTAATGGTCATGATGCTGAAGCCCCGTATTATTTGACAGTTTTACCGCATGCAAATTTACCGTAAAATATAAATCAAAAGTAGCATCTAATTTTGAAGTGTGCAATTATAAATGTATACATAAGGGCTTGCGAACGGCATTCAATTTAAAGAAAAAAGCAGCTTTTAAAAGTGTTGTTTTACCTACGAATAAACACTTCAAATTCAAGTTTGATATTTATACAAACGTTAATGATCACGACGGTGACAGATCATCAAAATGTCTACCGTGTTTCCCAACCGGTAAATAAGAGTATAATGTTACTATAGGTTAGTTTTGACAGGCTAAATTTACCGGCATCCCGTAACACGACGACCACACAGTATTTTTAATGCTTTTCAATTATAAATAGAACAATGTACAGTCATCGTACATAGTTATTAGCCACAATGCCAGGGGCTTAAAACGTCAAGATACCGAGCCACACTGACGGTGACGCGATTCAAAGGTGCGTAGGCGACAGTATTGTCTCACTTCGCGATACTTTTTTGTAAGAGCGCGAGAAGTAATTGGAATGCTGTGTAGGGTTATGTTTAATGATGGGATTAAATTTCCTTTCTTATGAAATTAAACTTCACTGTCACACAATATTGAATTTAAAGTCGAATAACAGCTTTCGAATGAAGGAAAGGGGAGATGACTCTGATGCCGCTTTTGAATTTTGTTTCCATTGATTAATGTCACCGTAATATTCCCCACGCACCTTTTCATTCGTATGAAAAAATATAAGGACAACTAAACATTTTTAAATATAAATAAAACAATATATGGTTTTACTCAAAATTAGATCAGTGCACGACACGTACTGTGTTTTATATTCGAAACGCGTCTTGAAATGACTACATAATAGAAGGTGTTCTGCTTTCAGAAATATTTTGTTACTTAGTTGTATAACTACATGTATAGCAATCATTCTTCCATACATCCTTTTCGTGAAACCCTATTTATTCACTTTGATACATCATCTCCCTCCTTTATGGGGAGATATGTTCGAATTATTTGGGCTAAAAGGTAGAATTTGGGTAACTGTGCTAATTGCAGCTTCGAAATATTTTGAAACTATTGAGCGAAAGTTGTTGAGACCACTAAATATGACTAGAGGCGAGCTTAGGACGCCTAAGACTGTGTTTATGTTTGTTCTGTTCGAGAAGAGTCTGTAGATTAGCATGAAACCCCGGTATTCCCTTTACTTTTATATTTCTGTAGAAACAGTTGTCTATATTTTGTTTTCCTTCGGAACTATTGCTGAATATCTAGACCTTTAACAACTTTCAGTAGTTACTGTCACCATTTTATTCATTGTCTTATCACGCTACATTATGATATGTTAAGTACACCACAAGAATGTGTTAAAAACGTCACTGACATTGTCTATCAATTTATGTCCGGTGGTGTAAGTGACGAACTTGTCAATTTAAGCGATGTTTAGTTGGTGAACTAGTAATGAACTGTCTTGTTAGTTAATTACGATCTCATTAAGGCCAATTTGATAACGATAACTCTTCGTTTAGCAATTAGACACATATCGTGGACTTGACATCTATTTGTTAATGTAAATTAACTAGATTAGATTCGTGATTTTATTCATTACCGACAATGCTATAACATAAATGCAAAGAGATAAAATAGAATAGATGAGTAAATAATTTCCATTATCTAAAACCAGTTCAAACGTGGTCAGTAAATACCATTTGAATATATAACCAAAATAATTATCTTTGTTTGGCATGACTGTTGTAGCCTTACCAATATTCTGTGTATTTCTCGTGGATAAGTACAATGAACATTTCTCATATTGGCCGTATCACAATGGTTGGGATGTTCAAAGAGTAAAAAAATGTACATTTTTTGTTCTTGACAATCTCTCAAAATAACTAAAATCCTCTTTTAGAAATTCAGTATTTTTGAACAAGAATTACATTGATTTTAAATCGTATAAACAAAGTTTCTAAATGCAGTTTATTAAATCTTTTGGTACTAAGAAATGTATATTTGATCGGAAATTAATTTGTTACCTTGTTTTTTAATACAACGATAGATTGTTCATTGGGTTAGGGAATTAAAAAAGGGAACATTTCAAAATGTTTTAGCGGTAACGCAGGCAGACATGGTGCAAGAGGGCGTATAACAGGGACATATTATAGATTGTTGCATTCCAAATACCAAGACCAAAAGCCAGTATCCTGAATTAGAAACGAGATACACAACATTTGAGAATTGAAAATACATAATATACATAATAATTACATTAATAATAACAGACCTGGCCCATAAAGAACTCGAATTTTAATCACTTACTGTTACAGATTAATGTATTAAACACTAATTCTTTTAGAAACCAATGTAACCCAATCCTGACAGTGGTCGAGTTTATTTAAGCAGTGCCACCCTTAACTTGGTTACAGTTGATTTCATTTAAGACAAGAAATAGAGTAGCTTACAATCTGAGCTCAGCATTCGTTCTGGATCAATTAAGAGGGGGAAATCCGTGCTCTCTTTTGGGAAATGAATTTTAACTTTTCAACACGGGCTGCTTAGTATCTCTTACAATAAAAACATAGCCGGGCCAATATTTCACGGTATGTTTAGTTATTGCCTGGTCTCTAACGTACACCAAACACTGGCTATGGTTTACAGTTTGGAATGAAAATAGACGCCCGTCTCTAGATTCAATCAGAGCTTTAATTCCATCAATTACAAAATCCACAATTTGCCTTATTCAATCCGGGGCGATACCGTTCGAGTTATTTAACCGAGCGTCTGTGAGGTGTCAATTACATCATTGTTTTGACTGATGTCATGGTGTCAGGGAATCCATTGTCAATTTCCACTGGCAACGAAAGTTTTTGAGAGACGGATATACAAGAAACTTAGTCTCTGGTTTCCTAACCTTTTGTCAACGATGGCCTTCTTCATGTGAATGAATACTGAACATGCATATAAAAAAATAAGTTCATATATTCATTACGAATATCGAGTATACACGAAAACACTAAATCTACAATGATGTCATAGATCATGTCAAAAAAGATGATAACGATAGCTGATTATTCATTGAAGTATGTTTGAGTTGGAATTTTATCAATATTAAAATCATGTAAACTGGACTTAGGTTTTTAAAAAATCTGTAGGTTGAGCCTTTTCATCAATCAATTAATTTTCTCATGAGAAATTTGAGTTCTTTTGAAGTTTCAGGAAAAACAAATAGCAACTTACAATGAAGAGAATTTCTAGACTGTTCACGTTCTGTGCCATTACGCCAGATTAGGTCGTATCACATGCATGATTAGAGGAGAAAATAGTTCCGGGGGGTTTCGTGAGTTTGTTCCTGTTATTGTTGCACAGTTTTAAAAATAAAGCGGGTATTTAATAGTCTCTGCCATTGTCTATCAACAGACTAAAGTTTATTAAACCCTTCACTTCAGATAACCATAAGATTAAATTACAAATTTCGGAATTCAATAAGCGGAAAAGGTAACGAAACGAATGTTTTGTTGTTTAAAGGCCGTATTTTCTGTGCAAACTTTATTTGTTTATACGCTAACTTCTAAAGCCATGTTAAAGCAAATTAAGTGGCCAGTTTTCGTACATCAGTCCTTTAAATACATTCATACATTAATTCCCCTGGTCATTGTATTTTACGTGACATCAAATTAGTTAAAACATTGTCAATAATATAATTTATTTGAAACGTTAAAGATAAACCACATGGTTTAAGTATTCGTTTCTAACATTTACCGAGTTATTTTTGATAATGACATTTGTAAACACATTCAAAATATAACGAAGATTTGAAAAAAAAAACCGGCAAGTGACGCAAAAAAAGAAGGAAAACACGAGTTATCCTGATATATATTGACTGGACTAGAGAGTGATAACGGATACAGGTCGATTTTCAGCTCACTGATAATTTCTTTAAAGACGAAAACTTGTTATATAAGACTGTGAAAGGATATCTGTTCGAAACAAACAATTCATAAAAAAATGACTGTCACGAGATAAGAGAAAGCGAGTAAAATAGAAAAAGTATCTGCATTACCTTGTTTTTATTAATAATTCCCTACTTAAACATTTAAGCGATAATTATAGTTTTATCCGGTAGACCTATATATGTAGACATACTATTATTATTTTTTTCTTAAAACCTGCGACTATCTCCGCAACATGGGTTACAAATCGCAACACGACGAACTAGTCCAGAGAGAAAACAGTTTAGGCCTACTGTTTGTTCAGTAATTATCACAAAGTCATGTGAATTATATTTCTATGGACTACACCGTCTAGATTACAAATAACAATTCTGCGCGCGACTATATGAACGTGATCTACATTCCTTTGCCATCAACAACAAAAATAATTGAAGACTCGTAATCTGTCCAGATTGAATTTCAGGCCCTGTGTGCACATTTAAAGCCCCTTTTCGTGGGTGTGGTATTCCAGAGAAATTTTAGTATGCTGAATGGGTAGTAGCTCCGGCTTCTGAAAACAACGTCTAATTATAACTAGTGATCGGCGTTGTATATAAACGAGGTAGGGTACGCTTCCTCTTTCCCAAACACCTCATACCACTCTCAATGTTAGGAGTTCGCATACCTAGTCAATATTTCTTTTACATTAGTATACAAATACAGTTCTCTGATTTGCAGTTGCCGAATATAAGCGAATTTCACATTTTGTTCAGATCTGACCAGAAATAAGTTTTCAATGAGCTTTTATTGCAAGAATTTTCAATAAGTGATCGTATGCCAATTTTAATTAAAATATAAATGCAGTTTTTGATAAATTGCTATTTTTTTGAGCATAGCAATTACTTCTCGTGGTTTTTTCTTCTTTTTTGCGTCACTTCCCGTTTCTCCAAAGCAACATTCGGCATCTACCGTAGCAATGATCTCTACGTTAAAATTATATTTGGAATGTGTTTAGCCAGTTCTATCACATGTCTGACGTCAGATGGCCATTGTGATCAAACAGTAATGCGCGTTCATCATCTAAACGCTAATCAATAATGGGTCCTATGTCGATTCTAGTTCATAACCATCTCTGCTGTAAAATAAATATCTTGATAGAAATATACCTGCCTCCTGGTACAACACAATGACATACCCAATCAGGGTAGATAACTCTTGTTTTACTTAGCGCCACGTTGAAATACATTAAATGCATTGTGTGCTTTTTATTATCCACAACGTATTGCGCTTTATGTTCACATCTTCACTTTATAGAAAATTAGTTAATCATGTTAAATGAATAATATTCTATCAAACGTAGACGTCCAATATGGAAAGTAAATTATACGTCTATGACAGCAATGTTGATATAATGCGAGTGTTGACGTATATTACAGCTATTCTAAACCGTCAATCATGACGCCATCGTTTACCTGTAATAAATCAGTGAACATGATGAAAAAAACAAAACAAAATAAACTTTGTATATTATAGAATCAGGTAAAGTCATTTATTATAAAAACAAAGTAATAAGATACACCAATTGTACTAGAGGGTTACTATATCATCGTCTTAGTTACCCCCCCCCCCCCCCCACACACACACACACACCCCGTTACTTGTAAGTTTCGTTCTGTCGCCCACTAAATCATATAGTACACATTTTGTGTTTATCAGATCTGACAATTCGATTAAACAAGCCGATATCATGCAGTTATCTGCGCCAAAACTAATTGCTCAATTTCCCATTGTTTTCGGTCGTTTTAGATTTTATTGTCTTTGAAAACAATTAAAGCAACGAATAATTCACACACAGTTCAAAGGCTCCTTTAAGTTGGTTGTTTTCTACCAGAAATATAAATATTTATTTAGATCGTTCTGGTTGTTCTGGCCCTTCTCTATTCTCGTTATATCACGTAGTCGTTCATATAAATAACCACGTGATTTGTAGTGCGCGTGCGTTGATCACATGATAATATTTGGATGGGGGTTCGAGGGGAATAATGGCGACGAGCTGACCCCTAGACGTCAGATTTGACCCCAATCATATAATTATAATGAGAAATTGCGATGGCATCGTAGACAAACAGCCTTATTATTGCTAGTTATCAGGCAAGTGTAATCACGGCTTATAACTAAATGAGTTATTAATGTCCAAGATGGGGTCCAGTAAGAAAGATTATCATGTTGAACGAAAATAATATTTCTGCACTTTTAAACAAAACAAAAAAAAGAAAAAAAAAAGAAATGATGCACGGATCACACAAAAACAAAGAAATTGTCTCGATTAGAGTCGCGATCCCCATCCTGTGCTTATTTTTACAGAACTAAAGATTAACCAAAACATCCCGTAAAGCATTAGCATTATACACATTTTATCATAATATATTTCGGGTTAATCCCAAACAAGAATGAATAGACACATTTTTTAGAGTTTGTTATAAAGCGGAACGAAATAATATTATCTTATTAATTCTTGTAATTTCTTAGATTGTCGTTGATATCAACCATTATAAAAGGATGATCATCAATGTATTTCATGATGACACATCGTTGAGATTATCTTGATAAAAGAAATAATAGTCTGAGGGATATAAATTGTGAGTTAGGCTTTCCACTCGAGTGATTTTTAAGGGACATTGTGTATCGGGATCAAGATTCAAATGAAGGGTTATCGCATGTTCGCTTTATAAAACAAAAATCGTTGCTTGTCTTTCTTGATTTGTTTTTTCTTCCAATTCGACGTGACCCATATAGTTAGTCGTCCTGCAGCAAATAATAACACCACCATTATTAGTAAGATAAATGGGAAAACACTATAAATGTTTAGAGATAATTACCTCTTGTCTGCCACCTAGCAAGCTGTCCATAACAGATATATATCATCTCAACTTCAGAACAATTGATATAGTTATGTTGCCTCTATATTACTTATTCAAATAAGACAAGTTTACATTTACATCGAAATTTAACTGTGACACTCGCTGTGGCGAGATAAATTAAGGTTTTATGAGCATCCCGCTGTAACCAGTCGAGGTTGACTTAAACGTCTGGTCTCTTGTTTCGTTTCGGGGTATTTTTACCCGGACTCCCCGCATGTAAACTATGTGGAGTCTCGCTTATGCGTATTCCTGACTTTGTGTCGACCCGTGTTTTAACTGTGAATCCAGCTGTATTTTTATGATCGAACTGGTATAGTTAACTGTTAGGGATGTCGGATACAAATATCAAGTTTTGATTTGAAATCTATCGCTTAAAGTAGGAGTCTCTTTAACTCAATAACACCACAGTCTTCGACATTGCAAACACGACTTAATGGTCAATTTAAATCAACATTGATGTAGTTTCTTACCGTGAAAAGATGAATTTCTGATATCACTATTTAAGACAAAATGAAATTCGCGTGCCATAAACCTATTCCACAAGAGAATACTTCCGGCGTAGACAGAAATAACCAGACACTAAAGATTGCCATTCAATTTGGACTCGTCGCGTATTTCGCAGAACATACATGTAAGTGATTAACAATTACAATTGACCCCGAAACGATTGAATGTAAATCAGAGTATATACATTCATATTGCAGTATTTTATGTGTTTCGACTCATTTGTGTCCATCTCCAGGTGATAAAAAATAGATACTTAGCTCGTTTAAATGTCAAATTTATAACAGACTGGTAGGCAATGGTACATTATTTTAAATGGTATGTATTGAGTAATATATCTAAACTATTAAGAACAGATTTTCATACAAACAATGGCTGGAGAAGAACCTGTATTTCAAAACCTACGCTATTTAATTTTTGGTCATAAGAAGCATAATATTGTTCAAATAAAATCAATTTTTAGACTTCAATTAGCCAGGAGGAGGGGTAATTCTGAAAATATATTTAAAGAGACAGCAAAGAAGATTCCCATTGTTATGTTATATATTAGAATAATGATTCGATGCAAAGAACTGTAGTCTAATTTTGGAATTGACGATTATCGGACCTGTGTACAATTTAGGCCTATGGTAAGATTTGAATAATATGTTCGTATACGCAAATAGTTCACTTATATATCAACTGGCCATTTACAGAGAAACGCGGCCATGTGCGATATAATAGAATTACAATCAACGGAGCTGAAACCACTACAGGGAGACAACTCTGGTAGATCTCTCGTGTAGGTGCTAACAGCTCGTCGACGAAAACGGAATTCTTTATCGGAAGATGCTTGAAGTTATTTATGGAGGATCATGTTCACAATTTACTACAGCTGTTAAGTAGTATTGTCTTTTAAATGAACTTGCAAAACCTGGAAGAAAATATGTAGTTTTAAAATTTATGCACAAAATGATGCACAAAATGAAAATTAAAGTATTGTATCTCTGATAGACCTCTTCCGTCACTAAACACAGAAACCGACACCAATCAAAACAAAGATACATTGCCGCGTTAAAAGTAAAAATGTCTATTTTTCAATTACCAAATAAATGAAGTTTTATCTTTTTGCTATTTTGCCAAAACAAACGAAATTTCATTGTTATCATTTTCCCTCTTATCTACATCTTATCATTATTGGCATAGCTGATGAAATCATTGACAGAAAACAGTTGCGTTTTTACCAGTGATAAATACAGGAATACAGACCCGCCGAGTTGTTGGGCGGTAAACTCTATTTGATCCGTATATTCACTTATCTTCTATCTACGATTTCTACTTTCTTTAAATGGTGGGATTGACAGTGTAACGATAAGCTACTGTTTGAAAGCTCAGTTGAAATACTAAAAATACAACTGATGTTTCAATCGCTAGTTAAAACATTTAACTTAAATAAAAGCATTCTTAGGTATTGTACACATTATTCCTAACTTTCTTGTAAATAAACCAACAAACCTCGAAAACATTTCCTAATTTGGTTTTAATAATTATTCAATTAACGGAAATAGATTAAGCAACAAGTAAATCATATACTAGTTCTCTATTCAATTATTAAATGTTAATATTTAATAGTGTTACAAACAAATTATATATTTTCAAAAGTCATTGAATTAAAAATAAATAGTTGTAGAATAAAAAGTCATTAATTAAAACCAGTGTTTGAAAACTGTCAAATTTTGAATATCCAGCAATTAGCTTGAAATGTGAATGACACTAGGATGTCAACATTTAAAGTCATTGTTGTTTTGACTTATTTTATTTTTAAATGGAAATTTGATCCAATATTAATTCTATTTTTGTAACGTCACAATCTCTAATTGAAATTAATTAATAACAGTTCTTGATGTACAGGTGAAATGTCACTGTCTATATCATGAATGAGGGTGGTATTAATTAAATCTGAACCTGACATTAATTAACATACTGCACTTTGATGTTTTAATTAATCATCTAGGCATGGAAAGCTTGTTAACCAAATATGTTTTATTTTACAAATTCACAGATAGAGAAATATATACCCGGTAAGAATTTATACAAAAAGTCATTAAAGCCCACACATGCCACAATTACGATTCAATATAGAGTTTAAGATCATAACAACCACAGTTGCTTTTAAATAAAATAATTATGTTAAAAAAGTTATTCAAATTCACCAATTCTAACTCGAGTTATGCCCTCTTTATGTTTCCTTTGTAGCTTTTGATTTCCCACCCATATTGTTTTTAGTCAAATAAAGTAATAATAATTCTGCTACCCTTTCGTACAAGCCAATCCATTCTTAATAAATGTTTTGTAAATACTTTTGACTTTTGAAATGTATGTGAACGACTTGTCTTTAAATGAATGTGAATCTTTTTATCATTTTATGTGCAATGAATTTAAACTTATATCGAAAGTGATATATTAGGTGGAAGTCGTTTATATATGTACATAGATATTAATAGACAGACAATAGAAATATGAGTTTATTGTATTTGATGAAACTAATGATGGAGATAATCGTATAGTTTACTGTAATGTAAATAACAAGAATTGAAGTATGATCATTTAATATCGTGAATCTGGAATTAAACATTTACATACCAAGTAAATACTCGACGATTAATAGGTGGTACAGGTAAATTTTACAATAGTGAATTGTACACAAATAAAACTCGGTTTAAATGTCGATATATTACAGACCAACATTATGTAATTAAGCAGTAGAAATATTATAAACAAATTGATAAAAAATAACCTTGAAATCAAAGTTAATAAAAGTAGGATTAAATTTCTAAAATGTCACAGTGCTGCTTATCTTATATAAACAAAGTTGATGAAATTAACCAAAGTTTATCAAATAATGTAGCGTTAAAATCAAAGTTCATAAATGTAAACAAAGTTGAATCTGGAAAGGGTAGGGTTATAAATAAAGTAAGTTGAAATACAATGTTTCATTATAAACAAAGTTCACGCGAAAAACTCCAAACAAATTAGTACCTTACATATATTAAGGTAAACAAAGTTATTGTATAAGTATGTTTAAATATACCATTATAAACAAAAGTTATTACTACTAACTCTAAAATGGTCTTATTGTAAATCAAATTGATACAAGTAACAAACACTATAATTTAAATACAATAATTTAAACAAAGTTATTCAATAAACATGATGATGTCCCATTCTCCACCTTCTTTTATTGCACATGGTTAAAGCATTGAAAATGGTTCTGAAAATTGTTAGCGAACTTTTCAATTCAAATAACTGCATTGTTTTGTGTAAAAATATTTTTTTATTTAACATATGTTACCATATAATTAATTATCTTTTAAAAAAAAATCTGTTAGTTAATCAACATAATTATTGAAACATAGAGCAATGTATCCTGGGGTGAAATACACGCAACATATTTTTCATCGCTTCATCTTTTTATATAGAATAGAATATATAAAAAAATGATTTAAAACTTATCATTTTTCTGCGGGTTAAACAAACATTAACATAATGATTGTTTAGTTTTAGGAATGATTTTTTTTTTATTTTTGCATTTGTTCTAATAGATCGTGTATCTTGCCTTACACAGGGTAAAAAGATGTAATGCAGATTTATAGACATGTTCGTATAATGTATACGTTAGACATTCTATATTTTTAAAATCATATTGATCTTTACGTGGCATTTAGTAACTGGATAGAGAGTAGAAAAAAAAACATATTAACACATACTAGTATACTAGCTTGATAACGTTGGGCAATACTATTGGACATGTATTAGTAGCTGCTTTTCCAACAAAACAAGCTAAATATCACAGCGCGTCAACCATTGCATCTGTCGATGATATTTTATCGCGCGCATTTCTCGTCCGCTTTCGTTCATGCTTTCATCGCCTTGCCTAATGGTGACTACGTTAAAATTCGAAGATTGTCAGATTTTAGAATTGATGGCAATATATTTATAACAGCGGCTGTATATCAGCATAATGCTGAATGTATTTGGTTGGTGATAGAAATGGTGTTTGTTAACACTAAATAATGAATAACCTCTTACTGAAAGTACTGCGGGTGGGCAGAATAATCCCCAGAACAGCGTAGAAGATATAGGTAATCCTACACAAAACATGACGAGACCGTTTTCAACATATAAGATGATTTCATCCAAGACCAGTACCAATTGATCCATCCAGGACTCAAACAGCCCTTCACCATCTGGTACTGGTCCCAGATGAATTCATCTTATATTCAAAACAGTTATCAAGTTTGTTGCTTGAGGGGGGTGACGCGGTGGCTCGGTGCGTAAAGTACGGCCTCGCTAACCACTATATCTCTGTTCGCCCCGGTGTCGACCGAGAGAGTCCCCCGTGAATTTAACGGCTTTGTTCCTCAGTGGTGTAGGATGGAAGGCCTACCAATGAACATGGCAAATAATATTGCGTTCAAGATATCACTGGCCAATCTTGAGCTTTGGTTCAAATGAATATATATATATTATATCATTGTCCTTGATTCTCGTTAATTATCGTGGGTATTGTATTAAATGGTAACCAGATACTTCCCAATGCAGTAAAGAATAATTGTTTTAAACTCAAAGCGTCAATGTATACAATGCACGTGCGTTTCATTATGCATACTTGCATAGCCTATAGAAATATCAAGTAGTACTGTTCATTAGATGAACAATATTTGTTCTATACAATATGGCACAAATGCAACAGATTTTTTACAAAATACATTACACGTGCATAACTAGGAAAGCAAATGATAAAAAGTGTACATCATTTTGCAACGGTTTCAGATTGTTAACAGATATATATTACGTGAATTTCATCCCCTTTTAACTGCACGTACAATAAAGGTTATTAGTTTATATATAATAACAATACTTAACGCATAGACAGCCTTAAAGCTCCAATAGCATTTTTTTAAGTTATATTTTTAAAATGTATTAAAATAAAGCCCGAAAATAGATTGAACCTATAAACAGTCCTACCTTGTTAAAGAATAATCCTATTAATCCTATAATTCAGTATTGCCAGTTGAGAAATTGGCAAAAATATCATTTTCAACTTCAAATTCAAACGTTTGAAGATGGCCGTCCATGGAGAGGAATGGGAAAACAAGGGAGGTAATTGAGTAACTATTTCCTCAATCACCCTGTGTCACCCTTTATAATGCCCAAAAAATTTTGCCCAGGACCGTATAATAGTGAGTTGACAACCTTTTGAGCAAAAGACATAGAAATAATTATGTTTCGACTTTCTTAGAAAATGTGAAATTGGAACTTTAAATATAGCTGAACATTGTTCTATTCACTTCTTATAGATGTTTTGAAATAACTTGTCTCCTTATAGATGTAAATGTTAATACAAAATATGTGCCATACTTGACATGCCTCTTTTTTCTGGAAACACCAATGAATGTTTAATAATATAATGTACAATTCTATTAAATTAAACATGAATTAAATATCAATGTATTTGTTTTCCTTCTAAATTCCACTTCGCCAGTCACATTTAATTATTCATGAATAACTTGGTTGTCGTGCGTACTGTATAATCAAAGTTAAATAATATGCATGGACATAGACGACAGGGTTAAAGAGATTTGTGACGTGAATTAGTCAGATAGTTAATCTGTTCTGTTAACTATTACTTACTTACTAATCAACAAGTCTGTAGAATTATTAAGACAAGGGAATTCTTAACCGCTTTTTTCCTAATGTATATCGACCATAAAGTATAATTGTTTAGAACTGTATATTACTGACCAGTTGGGATTCCATGAAATCCGATCATTATTTAAATATATGTCATAAGCTTCTACCAATACAATTATTCGTTGATTTATTCAATTGACAAGAACGCTGGCCACCTGAGAAGTAGTGTCGTGTAGTGGTGACCGGAATTTCTTACTGATGATTCGTTTTTGGAATATAATCATTTATCAAGAAGTAAAATTTTAGTAAGTATAGAATATAATGGTTGGACCTGTTTAGTGGAAGCGAGATGGAGATGGCGAGGGCAAGAGAGAGAGAGAGAGAGAGAGAGATGGGTGGGGGCGGTAACGTCCACTTTACCCAGGCCATATCGAGATTAGTATATATATAGAAATATATATATTTCCATAATTCGTAGTGTACATGGGTATTTAGCAGTGGAAGTAAACCGGGGATAATAATGAAGTTAGGTGCATGCAAACCTAGGATCGAAAGCACTGCGTGTGCCTCAACCACACACCAACCCCGCCGCCAGCTTGTTATAACATTACTGACATGACTGACATCACATCTCAGTTAATATCTTTTAGTATAATTATAAGTACGCTGTATAAAATGAAATTTTAAATTAATTATTGGTTTTATAAACGTGATGTCTTGCGCAATGGATTAGAAAGAATCTTTGGTTAAATCTTTTCTTATTTTGAAATCAAAAAACAGGCTTATACTTCTTAATACATTATTGTGTATGTAGCATATTACGTGAACTTTTGATATTAATTTATATAGTGAGCGATAGTAAAGAAAGTAGTTGGAATGCGTTACATAGAACAACATGTCAGAATACAAATTAACCTCTACCACAGGTACTTTTATAAAACAAAAAGTCAGTCTGCTATCGAAATCTATCAAATTAAATCGTCCATTTAAAATTTGCATAATTTTGTTTTTAGTTTATACCACCATCTCCTTCTCTATGAGATAAATATAGTAATAACCATGGTGTTGTTTCCTACCAGCCAGTCCAATCTTCATACATGTTTAGTACTCATGTACGCTTATTTATGTAATAACAGCATTTGTTGTCGTGAAAGTAGTAAATATTTTTGAAATAAAATGTGAACGGCATGCTATGTTGTGTCTCTAGTGTCCGCAGATCTGTAAAAAAAAAATAAATTGGCTGTGCTTTTTATCCTGGGTTATCATTTTGTTGGTTTACTTCCGGTTTTGTATACCTGGGGTTATGGGCCTTGACATAATATTATATCATTTGTAACTGAATAAATGAATTTATACTCAACTAACTGATGCTGCTTTTTTACATCTGTAATTCCCAACAAAAGAAGTAATGATTGCAGTATTGTCTTTATCGTTTTTAGACTTTAAAACTTGTGATTATTTTGTAGTTTTTGAATACTGCATAGATTCTACGTAATAACTTTATCATGATCCAAACGTTTGTCTGGAGAACACTTTTTTGTTTCACTTCACACCATTTGTCTGTTTTGTTTATTATTTGTGTGGTCTCTATGGAAAATCTCCAAACATTAGAGAAGTATTACCGTCATTTAGCGATATTTGTTTATTTGTGTTATTATTAAATAACCTGTAGGTAGGTATTATTAACTTGTATTATAGTTCATCTGATTAAAACCAACTGTAAAGAGGTTAAAACACTAGAACTGGACGAATAACATCTGGAACACCAGGTGGTACATTTCTAACCTACTCAGTCAATAGGCATCTCTCTTACATTCTTTCCCTTTACGTATAATTTACAAAAATGTACCGTTGTCGGTTATTTATTTTACAAAAATGCACCGGAGAAAGTAAATTATTAAAAAATTGATCCGATGAATTTGGTGTTCAGTTAAATGTTCAGATTGACACATCATTAACTGTTCAGACTGGCACACCGTAGTTTAAAATGGTTCTCTTACTCTGTTTTACACCACGGGGTGCAAATCTTATATTTCGTTTAACGGGATAAAATATTTAACCTATATTTCATGTCTTAACTTGTCGTTTATATACATGTAATTTTTTGATCGAATGTACTTTCATAACACATTATTGTACGATGTATCCTCTTAATTTCAATTATATATAATGAAAGATACGTTGATTCATCGACTTCAGTATAATATTTACTATATAAATTCTTTAATTAGTTGATAAAGCACACATGAATGACACGGTTAGTACAAACTAGAATATATTTACTTAATATAATTTATCTATTACATTAAAATATGTCTAAAAATAATGTATAATGTTTGGTATAGTCATTTGACCCAGTACTCAGTTTGGCTTGGTAACATATTTTAAGTACAGACAAGTAAACGAACAGTCCTATCCTTCACATGTAAAATGTCTGTTACAAAAAAGGATTTAGACGCATAATATACAGCCCTTCACATGTAAAACGTTCCAGTGGACTCGCTCAAAACCAATTATAATAAAATTATCGGTGATTATAAAATAGATTCCATATGCAGTTAACCAACTATTTTTCAATCCAGTTCGATGCTCATGCAACCAGATCAAACCCCAATACCGACTTACACCACCTTTCTTAAATAAGCATGTAAAATTAATGAATCATTATTACACAAAAATGAAATGAAGTAGAGTGTGACGTCTTACTGTTTGCATTTTAAGTGGGATAATACTTCTGCCAGGCTTATTCTTGTTTCGCATTCTTGTGTACATGAGACCACCGTTTTACGTCCCATCTAACGACTAGACACTCTTCATGTGGATACCACGCCGATAAATCCCGAATAACATACATTCTCGGACACGACATTTGATCGAGCCCGGGACATGTCTATGGAATAAGTGAACCAACGACTTAAAGAGCCACGAAAACTCCCACTATTACACAAGCATGTTTTAATATAATGTTCCATACTAAATATAAAAAATAACGTACATGCTCCCAATATAAGATTCCTGGTAGTATGTAACCTGATGGCACCAAGTAACCTGCGTTTTGATTTGTTGATCAGGTCAGGGCTGTACTAGATATCTATGTTATTCTTTAGTATATGTTTTATATATTTATAGTAGTTTCATCTTGAGTTAATTATTAGTGCTTAACGAATTCATAACATGGTAGTAGTGATGATATTATATATGAAAGAAGGTTATAAGATTAGATAGATTGGGCAAGTGAAACCTGAATACTTATGTTTTGTAGTGATATCTAATATGTCTACCGTTAAAATACTTTCCTAGTCATCAGTTAAAGATACTTACACAAAACTCCTTATTTCTTAGATATCGTCGTAAAAGTTAAGTAACAATAATAACAACCAGGGGCCCAGGTGGTGTGGTAAAACCATTATTTTTGGGGGTAGGGGTGCAATTGCCCCTCTTCCCTTTAATATCTTAATTAGCTATGTCTTTCAATACGTTGAATGCTGTTCTAAATATTTTAGATGAAATGTTAATGAGAAAGTCGTTTTGACTTTCGAAGCTGTCGTCCTTATAATTGTTAACTATAACCCAACATGACTGTTTATCTTAGACCTTAAAAGAAAATCGAAACGATGATAGTGCTCAGACTTATAACAATGAGTAATAGCGTTTAAATTTCACTTTAAGATTATTTTCTAGTATCAACAATCACCAATTTAATGTTGAATCTGAGTGATAAACTGGTGCTCATTTATAATCAATTTCCTGTTTAAAGAATATAGTAATATGTACATGTATATCAATGTAGATATAAATGTTATATGAGAATGTTTATTAAGATATGTAACAATAACAACAAACATAGTGTATAAGACGTAATGACAAGAATATGTGAATTATATAAAATTTCTAATGTTTTAGCTATGTGTGATGGCAAGTCGCCCTTCTCTATTTTCCTGGTTCTCTCTAGCTATCTGGTTTCACGGAGATCGGGTTACACTTTATAGACTGGAGCATATGCTTCTACCATTTGATATTCTGCTCTGTAAACAACGATATGACTTTTAGGACACACATATTAAATTGTTTGCTTCAGATCTTGAATTTAGGTTTAAATGCTATGCATTCGATTGCTATTCCCATTTCCTTTTTCTTTCGTATTGTATTGCATCGTTGAATCAACTGCTTAATGAACAATCGATATTTAAATTAATTGAAGTGTTTCAATTAAACAAGACACTAATTATCTAATCACATGAAAGGAATGGGGTTTACAATATTGTTAACACTATACTTCGGTCATTTTGAGACTAACACAGTTGGGATTATTTCCATGGATTATGTGCAATGCAAGAAAGTGACGCCATCTGCCCTTCTTTCCACCCTTCTCCTCAAAGGACTTCCAACCCCTTCTCCTTTAACTGTGTATGTCTTACCCTTAAACAGTTTAATATGTTGACGTAAATGATATAGATATTACATCAAAAGCAAACCTTAAAACGACGTATAGATAGATATCATATTGTAATTACCTTCCTTCTGTCTTCATTCTCGGACATCTATCAGACGAAGGTGGGTGGATTCTCTTCCATGGACACAGATTTCCACTGAATGTCTAAGAATTGTAGCCTGCTTCTGCTATTAACCGTATTTTGTTTTTGAAACAAATCTTATTTGTTAAGTAAGTTATGTGATGGGAGAAAGAAATTGTATCTGATTAAAATATTAATAACCACACTGTAAATTTTAGTGAAGGTGGATGGTGGCCGCGTAGTCTAACGCGTGCGCTTTAGATCATAAAGTCGGTCAAGGGTCGTCGATTCGAACTCAGTACTCGAATAATCCAGTCTCTCTCCCACCATCTCTCTCTCTCGCCCTCTTTATCTCTCTCTCTCTCTCTCCCGCCCTCTCTCTCTCGCCCTCTTTATCTCTCTCTCTCTCTCTCTCTCTCTCTCTTTCCCCACTCTCTCGTAAACCAAATTAATATAGAACTTTTTGAAAGATAAATAATACCACATGCATTTGATTATCATTATTAGGAAACTATCTTTTTTTTTGTATTATTTAATCTTTATCGTACCCATTAAATAGTAGTAAAATATATTACATCGTATACATAGATGGATGGATATTGAGTATAAATCTCTTGTAAATATACAAATTCGACATTCACATAGATATTTTCAGAACTGATAAAATACTGATAATGTTAAATTCATATCGTAGCTCTGATCTCTGTGTAGCGACCATGACTACAAGCTACGGTGATATTTTGCTAAAGTTCAAGTACCAATGATAATAACCAATCTCAACATGGTACCTCGTCGGCAAGTCTGCAAATCACTGGGTTCAGAACTTCTCGTCGCCTACATGATGGCCAGCCTTAGGGCCAGGCCACCTATGTATAAAGTCAAAATTAGTATATATATGAGAAAATAAATATATTTATACATGACTACTGTTATTATCTTACCGTGATCACCAGCTCTCGAACAAAAGTCATTTCCTTTATCGTTCTTTTTTATGAATATGTTATATCTAATTGCATGCTGTATACGTCTTGATAATACGAGATTCAAATTCTATGAGACGGGAACAATAGGGATGCAAATATTGACAGTGTCGATATAATTTGGTATGGGGTGAGGGTGGTTTCGACTTGTCGTCTCATTTGTCCATTGTTGACGTCTCACACAGCAATTAGTAACGGGAAATGTGTCGCGGTTTTAGGCATCCGCAATTACCCTACATATCATTATCCATCCCTTGTACACAGGTCTGGGATTTTAATGTATGTTTTGGTCTTCTTCGCATGATTGGGTCCACTGTTATTGGGTGATATAAACCTACAACTTCTCGCCTCTCGTTAATTATACTCAGTAAGTTTTTCTCATTTCTTACCCTGTCATTTTTCATGTTTTATAGCCATTCCCTCATTAAAACATTCAATGCCTTTTACTTCTGGTTGAAAAGGAAACAGTAACAGCTTCCAAGACATGTAAATTGCCAGATAATAGCAGGCCTTCTTTCTTTTACGTACGACTGAACGAAATTCTTTCTATGTTTGCCCTCGAGAAACCGGGGCTATAAACTTTGGCAGAAGTAACGTGTGGGAACCATCTGGGCCGCACGCGGGAGGGTTGCACGAGCTGAGAACGCGATTTGCAGTCGAGATTCCAGGCTACATCCGGGATCTTTTTGTTCTAAATCCCATCACTTTATCAACTTGTTGTTTGTTTCTCAGAGTTTTACAAAGGGAATATTACTTGTGAAAAACGAGTCGTTTTGTCTTAGCGGCTTTGGTGATTGTGTTTAATTACTCTTAATTAACTTTACCTATATTAAAGTAAGTAGTTTAACTGTGTTCTTTTCTTATACGGGCCAGTGATCGGCTTTAATGGAGTAAGTACAGAACAAGTGACGCTGAGCCATTTTGTAAGGAAGACTTAGAGTTTGATAGATCTGACAAACACGTCTTAAAAGTTGGAGGAGGCCACAAAAAGTCAACACAGACCCGGGATTAACTCCAGTATATAGGAAATAGGTCAGCCATTATACGGGTGTAGGCTATTAGCATAAGATTCTTGTTTCCCTGGTAAAGTACACACTTTTAATGTGATGTTACACGAGTGCTTGATATTGGACTTATTAGGAGGGACATTTGAAATAAAATAGTCCCAACAAGTCAAATTCCTTAGACAAATTTACTCTTATGTCGTCCTCGCTATGTTTATATATTTAACTTATAGGTCTTCGTCGAGATTAGGTGGACTAATGCCTTTGCAACAAATGTTAAAATGAAAATAACCAATGGAACCACATCTATACTCCCTTCTAGTTTATGTTCCACATCTTTTTTAAACGATTTTCTTATGCTTGAGACTCCTATTGCTTACTATACAGCCAGACACAAACTAAAATTATTTATTTATCTTTTACTTTTGTTGACTTATGAAACTATGTCTTAATATTGTCTTGACTAAGATGCGCACATATCCATTTCAAGACTGTGTACCTGTTTTTATGGTGTGTGGGTGTGTGTGTGTGTGTTATGAACTGATTTGAAATTAATTTTGAAACAACATGATATTATGATGACAATATTTGCCACAATTACAATTAATTCATTTGTTCATTTACTTCATTTTGGTTAACACATGACACAATTATATGGAATACAAGTTACTTAAAGAATTTATTTCAGCGACGTTTCGTCGAGGGTTCTCCCGTCTTTATCAAGCAAAAAATGACAATCATAGCACAAATGAAGATATATATACAAAATATGAAACAAAGGAAAACATTTATATACAATGAGAGATAATCAGTTGAATCCCTATACATATTACATTATGGCTTCAGTGTTAGCATAGTCACCTCAATCAAGCGGTCTTCATTTTTTGATGTTTTCTTAGTCATAGCCCACTTATTCCCACCCTTATGTCTTCCTACCCTTTTGATGGTTTCAAATGATTATCTCTCATTGTATATAAATGTTTTCCTTTGTTTCATATTTTGTATATATATCTTCATTTGTGCTATGATTGTCATTCTTTGCTTGATAAAGACGGAAGAACCCTCGTCGAAACGTCGCTGAAATAAATTCTTTAAGTAACTTGTATTCCATATAATTGTGTCATGTGTTATCCTCATCCAGTTACTAAATGCCACTTAAACAATTCATTTTGGTTATTTTTTTATATTTTTGTGGTAATTTGATATTTGATCCTTTGATAATATGATAAGAAAACAACGGTTGAAATTTTCGTCATTTATTATTTACAACAAATGTGATGAAGTTGGCAATTGCAATGGGTGTATTATTGATTGCCTTACATATAAATATGTAGTGTGGAACAGCATAGCTATAACACATAATTAAAAATGACACGAGTGAAAGAATTAACATTTTATAGTTTTAGATTTTTTTGTTGTAAACAATACACAATTACAATGACTTGAAACCTCAACGAATATTTGATCACATACAAAAAAACGAACATGCATCAACTTTATCATTGATTTAATTTTAGTGCAGGTTAGATTTTAAATAGACGATGAGAGATTTGTTTTCCCCAGGCGAGGCTTTGTTTTCGGTCTACTTTTTTTTTATTTAATCGATATTATTTTAACAAAACATTAGTATAAATATTTCTCTTGGTATCGTATTCCTTATTAATTTAAATAGTTTTCTTTATTAATTGTTGTTATTAGGTCAATTTGGGTATTGTATGTACTCTGTTTGATATTATGTATGCCTACCATTTTAGTTCAAAAATGTCATGGATAAGGTCACGTACACGCCTGGGATTGAAAACTCGACACTTGACCCAACGACAGGGTTTTTTTTTCACTAAATAACCCAATGTTGAAATAACCGTTCAACTATAGACCATTGGCTTCATGTAAAATCAATGTGGATGCTATTCATTTAAAGATAACTGTTATAAACGTGGTTGGGTCTACAGGAGTAGTTATAAAGTATCCCAGTTGGGGTATAGAATTTCTTACCCTCGACTCGTCATCATATTACACATATTATAATGGGGTTATTTATCACTTTATGTCCATTTTTATTTTATAATATTACATATATTTATTACATTCAATGTTGACCAATATTGATGGTATCTTTCACTCTCATCAATTTCATTTATTGGGAGATGTTAATCCTAAATGGTAGATTTCATACGATTTAAGAGTTTAGAGGTTTATACTATAGTAGATATGTCTACAGATCATCCTCGATAAGTCGAATAAAATCCAATTCAAAGCTTATCTTAAAGTAAATAAACTTTCTCTTAGGCAATCAAAGTGACACGTTATGTCTGTCATTAAATTAAGCAAATAATTTAAATGGGAAGTTTGTATGCTAGATCCCATATCTTTATTATTTTGGGAACGGTTGTTTATTTCCTTGAATATTTTTTTGAATTGTCGTTACAAACATGGGCAAAAACATTCTGTAAATAAACTTTTACATCAAAATCAAGATCGTGAAAATAAAACCACTACAACAGTGGACCGAGAATTTAATTCGGCCAGGACAAATACATAAATAACAGACTTGGTTGAAATGCCATATTGTTTTATCCATTAAGAAGTATTTCTAGTACGAAAGTAGCTCTTAGGCTTGCCAATATTTACAACTGACAAAACAATAGAACTGGAAAAGCATTCGCTTGAAAGCATGTTGCCAAAAGACTTGTACGCCATTAGTCAAACGAAGAAGTCTGTTGCCAATTACTGTAAGTTTCCTTCCATCAACAATTTAGCCTGTAACATAACAGTATTAAAAACTGCGACCAACATACGTTATAGATGACTTTGTATCGGCTACAATCAAGTTCCCACCATTAAAGTTGGCGCTTTTCATTGACACCATACACCTCAGTTTTGTATTTGTTAGCTATGACCAAACGACTTTTCGCACAAAAAAATATAATCTTACTTCTGCACAGTTGTAGAAAATATTGACTAACATGTAGATTAATCTATCATTTGAATCACATCTTAGAATGGCCCATGTTTAATGTGTATTAATCACGATAATGTAAAAGATGATTAAATTATCTCGAAATGGAATGGAATGCGTTATCTTTGGTCATATAGTTAGTCCCGAAATGAGCCAGTTTGTGTCAAGTGGACGTTAAACCCCATTTCTCTCTCTCTGGTCATATAGATTTTTATATCATCGTCTGGGCAGAAAATGGATGAACGATGTCTCATTTGAATTTAATGTTCTTTGTTTCAACATAAGTATGAACATTATAAAAACATACATTATTATAAATTGAATGGGAGGGAGTGTAGGTTTATACAAATTCCTTGTTCGCCAAGTCTACGTCTAAGGGGTGTGCCTTTTGGTTTGTTTCTGCATAATCATGATCATTATAATAGATAAAGTATTATTGAATGGAATGTCAGTATTTATTACATGCAATTCCTTGTCTTTTAGATGACCGTCGAATTGATAAACACTGCTGTGTTGTTCCTATTTGTCTAGATATTTGTGTAGATTCTATATGAATATGCAACTATGTGAATGGTAAGAAGAAAGATGAAAACCACGGTATATACGTCATTGTCTGACTGACGTTTTATGCTCACCTGTTGACGAGATTGTAATCAGACTTTATGAGTAGAAACTTCCAGATTCTCGCTCTTACCATTGATTTAATACTTAAAGATGTCTTTCCGCGTAACACTGGGTGAGATTTGGTGATATATTTGGGCTAAAAACATATTTTAACTAATTAATCTATCAAATGTTTGCTTAGAATCCTTCTCAAAACATTGTATTTGTGAGGAAATACCCGAAGTTATAAAATATGTATTAATATAAGTCATGTTTGTGTCACATGATTTGGCTGTCGCCGTACCTAGCAACGAGTGCGAAGTCGGAGGAGAATTTATTGCATATAATAGATGATGTTGTCTTTTTCCTGGAAACTGTTGTACGTTGAAGCCTGTCACCTTTTCCACCTTCGCTCGCCATCAAGTTGATCAACATATATACATGTATCAAGCGCTCTCTTTCAGTCCAGAATATTTCACATGTACAAACATTTTTGTGTATCGTAAACAGGTGATGTGTATTGGTGATTTCTAGATGTGTTAATTGTTTGTTCTTAGGATGTTACTACCAGTATCATTCTGTATATTATAGAAATTGTTATGTTTAAGCTATCTTGAAGTGTTATCTGTTTTTCGAAGGAGAGGGTGGGGTATTTCCTATCTGTACTCTGTACATTGTTGGCGGGTGAAGTGTTGGTGATTATCAATGGCGTGAGATGATCTGATTAAGGTATTTAGAGATTTGATCTCTCTCGTTGATTGAGGTGTATCTTACGATAGATCTGGTTAACGAGTTTATATTTTGTGTATTGTAGACGGTCGAAGTGTATTGTTGTTTGTCAATGAAGTCCAGAGGGATTATCAATTTGTTTATTGAGTGTATATTGCGACGAATCCGTGTGTATTGTAGAGATGCCATGTATATTGGTGATTGTCAATGGTGTGAATTGTTATGATTAAGTTATCTACGGGTGTTAACCTTTTGTTAATTTCTTGTTTTGTTCGAGAATGTTACCCGGGGTTTTCCAGCGAAGTTACCTCTTGACAGTTATGCAGAAAGGATGACTGGTAAAGAATAACGTTCAGTCGTTCGGGTGGTGCGACAACCGAAGTCCCATGTACACCTTGACGTCAAGTAAAAACATTTGATAGTTTGAATTCGATGGAGATTATATTAGGGCAAGGTCGTTGTCCGAGCAGATTTTCCCTCGTGGCATATATCCGTCTTCATTAGCACGTTTTGTGCACCGTCTTCATTAGCCCAGTGTGAGCAAAACAGTAGGACGTTAAACCCAATTTCATATAGAAACGTACTTAAAACCCCATCTAGGTTGATTTCTTTTTATATTATTTGTGTATACTATTTTGAGAGAATACGAAGTTGTTACCATACTATTTTGATACATTACGGAGTTGTTACTGTTTACCTTATTGGTACGTTATTAATTAAGTGACGACCCTACGCACCAGTCCTCCTACATCAGGCTTTATTAATGTCTTTCTCTCTATAGTTTAAATAACTGTTTTGTGTTTGTTTTCAAATTCAGTATGATTAATGAACACCATATCAGACGCAGTATTGTGTATTAGAACTTTAGTTATTCGATATCTGACATACATAAATTACTTATATAACCTCACTGTATACAGGAGCTTTAAATCATAATAGATTTATTCCCATCAAATACTTTGATTCGTTTCCATGCGTCCATGTCTATGTGTTGATAAGTGGTATGTACAGTTCCTTTAAATTCCAATCCAAACGAATATCCCAGTCTTATATATTTATTAAGATTTAAAGCATCATTGTCACTCACAAAGAAAATAAATGTAATTAAATTTTAATAAAATCATATTCTTAATAAACTTAGAATTCTCCATTACCGTTTAGGCCTATAATGTCTAATGTCTGGTTTCTTTCCAACGATTGTGAATTTCTTTGATATTTATTAGAGATTCTGTTCAACTTATAAATGATTAAGGAATTTTTAACGATACTCTTTTTTTTCAAATAATGACGTAAAAAGTAAAAGCTATGCTTTATTATCGAAGTATTATTATTATGGCGAAATCATGCCCAACTAGAAATTTTAGCGCCTTAGTAAACGAAACGAGTTAATTAGACTACGACATTTACGTGTGATGTTACGCTATGTCAGCTTTCTATTATATCTCTCCTACAACCGACCACTTAAAGAGGAATTCCAAAATATTGACTCGACTCATTTTAACAATAACCATTTGTCGAAAGGGTGCGCGAGGCGAAGTGCGGTCCATGGCTAATGCACTAACATTTACAAAGCTACATGTAAAGTAAAGAGACCAGACAAAAGACTACAAGCAAACCAAGTGGTTTTCCTTCCTCTGTACACGTTCTGGGCTTTTTAGGGGAGAGGAAGGAGAAAGGGTGTAGAAAAGTTCTCCACTTGTCCCCATAACCACAAATATAGCAAGCACACAGGGGGCGGAGAACGTCCTAGGACCAGGCACTATTTACACATTGTGAGTTTAGGTGTCAAAAAGAAACGCGTTTAAAATTGCTTGCTTGCTTGTTTGTGTTAGTAATGTCGTAATTCTCGCAGGTGATAAGCAAACAGTGCCATCATAAATTATAAACAGATTGCGTCGATACGGAAAATGAGTTAATGAATAATAAAGACAAAAAAATCCGTCATTATTGAAGCGAACAAGAGGTAAATAATTAAACAGGTATATCCTCTTCTAGCCTAGTCTCTGGAGGCCTGCTGACGACAGATTATCCCAACTTATGATTAATAATTGGCGAAATCGTTTTGTGCTATGATGACTTTAAGCCCCAGTGGATCTGAATGCCAGTGTAATCATATCGGGTATCATACAAATATGAAATTAGTGTATTAAAAGGTTTTTATTCAATACCAGTTATTTTTGCTTAGAATCACTGGAGTACGAAACTCTCTCCGGGAGGTCGATTAAGATAGTGTCAATATCAGTTAACGTCATTTTTTCCTTGTCCCTTCAAATATTTCTCATGGTACTTGAAATTGCCGCTAGCATGTTGAAGCCGTCTGCTCTTCTCTATCATATAATCTATAATCGTCTTTGAGATGCAGTTTTGGTGCAGGAGTAACACTGACATGAAAGAAGGTGATACATCAAGGAAAGGAGATAGCGAAAAAAGGGAAACTAAACGGAATGAGTTCTTATTTTAAATGAATAATTTCGGCCTTCTTTTCTTTTCTTTGTGTGTTCTGGTTTATTCATTGGATTTCTATATCGGGTTTGGTATCCGGCCAACCAGACTGGAATTAATTTGCCCAATGGCATGGAGATACCAAACTGAAACCAACCGACAACCCCGAATTTCTATGTTAGACGTTCAGCCCATTTTTGCCCCCGGCGCATCTAGCTTATGACCATGTTTAAGATACTAAAATGGGTTATAAAACACAGCAGGGCGACCTATTGGTCCCGCATTCATTCCGTATACGAGTAAACGTTTTCGTTGTCACTGGCCACTTGATCTCTTGCTTCAGGTATCTGTAATGGTCCTTTATGACACTACTAATTTGTATCATGTGTTCTTAATAATAATATTGACTTAGTTTCCCCACTCAGTGGCTATCGACAAAATACCTACATGCTTATTATGTTAACACCTTTCAGTGGAGTTTTGTAATAAAGTTAAAGAATAAAAATGAGCACAGTTATTTAATACTAAAAAATCTTTGCATTGCAAAATTAAAAGGATTGTCTTTAGTTAAGTTAACTTAGTTGAATTTTTGTCATTAAAACAACAAAAAACAAAATAATCCATTTTCTAAAAAGAAGGGGGGGGGGTAGAATCAGATTATTATCAGAAAATGGAGAAGTAGTTAAAATAAACTAAATAGACAAAGAAGAATAGCTGATATTTTGATATGAATCGTTGAAGAAATTTAACTCTTATATCCATAAATTACCTACATGCATTAAAGATAATGTCCATAATCGTTTTATTTACGAGAGGCTAAAGAAATATACAAAAGTAGAATGAACGGTCTATTAAAATTATGTATTATTCATTGTCATTATAATATGTATTGTGTCATACTATTTCGCAAGTTCATACCTCTTTACATTTGTATATATTTTAAGCGCCTCAATGTACTTGTAAAGAAATTTTGACGTGTCTACTACAAAAACTATTTACGCTTAAACATTTGCGACAAGGGGGCGCGTTGCCCTGCCGTGCAAGAATAATGTCCACGCACATTAAATATTATTTACCATAAACATTTTATTGTATCGCAGTAGGATTCGTTTAATCTTGTCTGATAATCTTTGAATTAAAAGTCTTTTTATAAAATAAAATTGATCATCTTAGATGTGATGATCAATCTTCGAGACGTGGACACCATTGAAGCAGCACAAATATATGCCGCCTCTCGCCCTATCAGGTTACAATGATTGACGTGGTTGCTATAGCGATAGATTTTCACAGGCATTGTGTGAATAACGATATATCCATAGGGTCGTGGATTTGAGCCAATCAGCGTTCAGCACAAGGCCATAGTGCCAAGTGATCGCGTGAAATAATAATAAGCGAAGAGTTTAGTAATTCTATATATCTTCTTCTTGTCATTGCAGTATTCCGACCTGATAGCGGAGCCGTGAGACCCTTTCCAAATCACGTCACAATGTTACATGACCAGACGAGTGTGGGATCCCCCAGTTCCAGTTCAGCCATGCTACCCTCCTTTGGATTTACACAGGAACAAGTAGCGTGTGTGTGTGAAGTTCTCCAACAAGGTGGAAATATAGACCGACTGGCCCGCTTTCTATGGTCATTACCGGCTTGTGAACATTTACACAAAAATGAAAGTGTGTTGAAGGCCAAGTGTGTTGTGGCATTTCACAGGGGTAATTTCAAAGAACTCTACAAAATAATGGAAAATAACCAGTTCTCCACTCATAATCACCCCAAACTACAGGCGCTCTGGCTGAAAGCTCACTACATAGAGGCTGAAAAACTTCGTGGTCGCCCTTTGGGTGCCGTGGGAAAGTACCGAATAAGAAGAAAGTTTCCTTTACCAAGGACAATATGGGATGGTGAGGAGACGAGTTACTGCTTCAGAGAGAAATCCAGAACACATTTAAGGGAGTGGTATACTCACAACCCGTACCCGTCACCCCGGGAAAAGCGTGAATTATCGGAGGTTACGGGGCTAACGACCACACAAGTTAGTAACTGGTTTAAAAACAGGCGACAACGAGATCGAGCGGCTGATGGTAAAGACAGGTAAGATGTCGTTTATATTACTTTTGTATAATATTACTCATGCCGAACATTATAAACTATTATATTCTACTTCCGGTTTAGCTTTATCATCATTGTTGACATACTGTCTGCCAATTGACATGGAAAAATGTCAAAAAAAACCTATCATGAACGATCCACAAATCTACAAGAAGCGGCTGATCAATCTTAGTTTTAAAAAACTGAGAATATTACGAAAATTGATTGTCTGTTGTTTTAGAAAATATTTTTAAAGGTCAATTAAATAAATTTGTCTGAAGGCAGCTATTATCTCACAGGACATTTTTATCGGTGCTTTTCTTTGTTCCTTAATTTATTTTGTGAATAAATATTTATCACGAATAGAAAGAAACTGGGTCAGAGATATTTTGAAATTGGATACCCCGACAAAATGTTTTGGTGGCTGAAACCACGTGTGTTTAAAGAACACTATTTTTTGATAATACATGCTAAATAAGAGTCATTTAAGATTTTAACGATGCTCCCGACACCCATAAAATAACCTGCCCATACAACTAGTGTCGACATATACTATCTTTATGACAATATAATGAGTATTTCCACGTGGAAAATATGATTATCCTTATAGAAGATGTTTAATAACCTATAAATATGGCGACATCTTTTTTCTTTTGTGTCTTTGTGTTACCATTTTTTGTAAAAAAAAAATTACAAAAAATAGTTTTATATATTAAACAGATTAAATAAAAAATTAGTGAAATTTTTAAAGCAAAAAGCATGTTCAAAGAAATTAGGAAAATGTCTTTAATGTATATATGATATAATATATACTGGGTGGGCACTATTTTTGTCAATTTATATAAAAGAAAATTTATTTTGTTATGTAAGGGTAAAATATTCTGTCAAAATTATACTATTAAATATGTCTGTTTTGATATAAAAGAAAAATTATTTGGCAAATAAACAAAGGAACCTCTTTAGCTTAATGTCATGTAGATTATTATATAACTTAATTCCTGTAGGGATGATGATGTGGCGAATTAAAATAAAAATGATGCTAATCAGTAATTTCCTAATACCTAGCAGGGGTTGAATGGATTTCCATGCTATTCTTTACAAGCTGTTGTTAATTTAAAACAGGTCTTAACTTAATACAACATACGTGCGGAAACTTAGCGGACGAAAGTAATTAATCCCTGACTTAAGACTTTGTTACTTAATTAGTACTTAATTAGTGATAAGTCCAAACATATTGTCTTCTTCATAGTGGAAGTCAACAATTAAAGGACAATCTTTTATTAATTAACATTAAAATTTACTTCGTGATATTAATTAAAAAATGATGCACTAGAAAACATGGTTATTTGTTTTGGGTGTTTTTGATTTTTTTATGTTCTTTTTGTTTATCAGTATTTGGATTTTCAGTTTTGTAATATAATACAAATTAACATAATTTTAATTTTAAAAAAATAACAGGCTAAAAATAAATCAAATACTTTATTTATAAAATACCTTTACAAAATAATTAGATTTAATAATTTGATGGAACTTCTTTTCAATTTTATTATTTTTTTCTTTAAACAAAAACGAGAAAAACCCAAGGTCTCGAGAAATGCCTTGATTTATGAAGTTGTACCTTATCAGAAGTAGTGTGATCAATCATTTTGAAATATAATCAAGATGTATAAAGAGAAAAGTCGGATTTGTACAGTAGAAATGGGTCATCCTGGTTTAACATTTAACTTTAAACATTAATCAGTGATTATATTGCTCTATCACGAACTCTCTATATACATCAAGTAACACAGGGCTTGACCAACATTATTATTCACATACAAATACACATCACTGACTAATGTTATAGATACGACGCCTTATATTTACTTTATATTCCATTCTCCAACTGCTTTACTTGTTAAATATATCTTAATCAATATTTAACGTGGGGTTATTTATAAATTAATTTATTGAATTTGAAATACAATAATTAGAAAATTTTGACGATTTCGTTATTTCATAAGGAACTTTAATATTTTTTAATTATGTTAATAAATCAATTAAACAATATTTTAGGAATGATACGTATTAATGTGTCCCTGATTATTTAAATTTCTATATATTTTAAGACTTTCCAAAAGTGTTCTTAAATCCCCTTTCTCCAGGGGTAAACATTTTAAAATTTAGACAATGATAAAACAGTTTTTAAATTAATTGAATACAGGTTTATTCTAAAATTTTAAACAATTATTATTTGCATTGAGCAAAGTACAACAATTTTTTGATCAATGACATTATCCTTCAAGTCACCTGACTGTCATTGAAAGTTTGTCAAATGAGTTCTGTCTGATTCAATTATTCTCCTGAGAAAAACACAATTTATCACTTTGGAGTCGTGTTGTAGGGACATAATTTACACTGTTTCCTAATGATTTAATTAATCTTATCATTTAATTAATGAACCTCTTTTTTTTAATTTTTCCAATGTGTTTATATTTTTCAGAGATTCAAGAGATCCTAATAATATGAACAAACTGCCTGATTCACCCCCAGACGGAACTATCAAAGAAGAAAGAAGTCCTGATTCTATTCACGGTCAGACGAAACTTGATGCCTCCTCTCCTAGTGCTGTTTACACCAATTTAGAGAAGGCCTCGGCCCTCCCGTCGTCAGGATACAACATGTTACAGACGGGACACCCAGTAGTGAGTGGTGGGGGACTGGGGCTAAACGGACACGCAGGCTCACATGACGTAAATCAAATGTTAGCCGACTATCAGCCGTTATGATATGTATAAAATGACATAACTTTATTGAGAAATAATGAACGAAACCAAAGGAATACTAATATAATCTTTAAAGATGTGTAATGGTGCTTTTTGACTTCGACATTTGGTCCCTAAAATAATTTGTCGTCGATCCTAGCCCTACTACGTAACGAAACGTGAGGCCTACGTCACGGCGGTCATGACATATTTGGCTGTACAGAGAGAAAGGGAAGAAAGGTTGGGATAGTCATAAATTGAGAATGAAACTCGGTTAAATATCAGAACAGACATAAGCATAAAGAGCCTCAGAAGTGGATATAAATATTAACTCAGATTCGTGGATGGATAAATGTTATATGTGTGGTTTTGTGTAGACTTAAACGTACTTGGAACTTCTTTATTCATAACATTAGTTTGTACACCATGCATTTTGACCATCGGACATATTGAATATTAGCATAATATACACAACGTGCTATTGTATAGCATAATAACTTTTATAGAGCTTAATTAATACCAGATGGTATTGAATAATATATTATATAGATAAATATACAAGAGTGAATAATGAACATTATATCTGTTAAACAGGTGAAAAAGAAACAATATGTATTCAAGGACAATAGATTGAACATTTTAAAATTAACAAATTACACACCGTTGATGTTGTGGTATTGTTTATTTTTTCTTTGTTTCTTTTTTCTTTAAAAATTTAATCAAAAATTTATAATATATTTCAAGCCTTGGTCTCTGTACATATTTTAATGGATTTAAATTGCATAAATAACAATTCAAAACACTTGTGACAATTCCCTTTAATAAGAGTACAGTTTATTTGAACAGATTTAGTCATTATAATAAGTGTGTTCATTTTCAGATAATTTGACCGTAGTCCCATAAATCAATGCCAACAAACCATTTCTTCATTTATTGTGTCCCCTACATCATAATAATTATTACTTTTTATTATATTATTATTATAGCATAATATTATTGTTTGTTATGAAATTCTGCCATTGCGTATGAGATTATTATCATTATTAATTATTAATATTAATGCTGAAAGCATATTTTAATGATTCTTTATATTATTTTTTTTTCTTTATTTTTTTGTGCATTGCCTCAAATGTTATTCCATATCATGTCAGAACCAAACTTTGATGCATCTCATTGTCGCCCAAAGATAGCATAATAATGTCATAAAATAGACTGAAACTACAATAATATGTGTTTGTCTTTACTCGGCCTTTGGATGAGGTCTTGTACTAGAAAATCTATTTTATCAATAATGTGTATATTGACCAAAGGAAATATGTTATCAGAGAATAAAAAACACAAAGAATAAAAGGATTAATCCACTAATAACAATAGCATTAGGATTATCTTACTGTGTCTATAAGTACCATTTTAAATTATTCATTTTATCAATAACCCCAGAAATTCGATCCTGCATAGTAAACTTGGGCATATTGATTTTGAAGAGCTGCGAGAAGACCTTTTAATAATCTAAAATTCCTTCTTGTAATAAAACGAAGCAAGATAAATGCTCAGATCGAATGATGTGTAAAGTTCAATGAAATGACATTGTAATTTGAAACCATTCCGTGCTTCTAACGATTATATGTAAAAAAAAATATTGTTTCAACCGTTTTTATTACATTACATTAAAAACATTTGTTTATAAACTAAACCAATAAACTGATGGGTGAGAAAAGTTCAAAAACCATAAAATATAGAATTAAGACAGCTTGTACACTACATATAATGATAATTCTTACATGTGTTACTGTTACCATTCCCATATCAGAAATGTCTGGTAAAATTAGAATTGAATTCATATATTTTTAACACTAAAGCCACAATAAGAATAAAGGTTAAATATAAAGCTAAAGATAATACAAAATTAAAGGTACTTTTATTAAATGAAAACATTTTGGTCTGATAATTATTCAAATTGATTCATTCTAACCCAAGTTGTGGCCATTCTGGGTTTACATTGGTTTCTATTGATTTCCCACCGCCATCTTGATCTCTCTCAGGCAAATATGGTATTAATAATTGTACTATTCCTTTCGCACAAGTCAGTCCTATCTCCAAGAATATCATCCATACTTGCATGTGCTTAATGTACAATAACAACAGTCTTCATATTCAGATAGTGAATATTGTTTTTAACTTTGAATATGTGAACGACCCAAACGGTAATCCCAAGCAGCCAGTAGTTAATATTAACAGTCTCGTGTATAATACATATTTTGTAAAGCAATTATTTTTGTCATTTTTATAGTAGGCTATCTGTGGTTAATGTGTTTTAGAAATTTGACATCTTGGGGGTGGTAGTATCCCATACAAAAAAAAAAACCCTTACATAGAAATTAGACTCCGCACATTTACCATTGTTACATATACTATACGAAACAATTACTGCAGACTTAGCAGATAAATTCAGTAAAACACAAGGCTTAAAATATATACAGAACTACGCATTAAATACAATAATATAGAAATCCCTTATACTATCCTCGTAACTATTTCGGCCTAAAAGCTGTTTAGTAGCTACTCTGACCGTGAGAAAAAAAAATCAAAAATCTCAATTAGCAGAAAATGCTCCGAAGCATATAAACGTAAGACGACGTAAGAAATGTTTCCCACAAATGTAAAGTAAATAAGCTATAAACTGTCGGGACCTTCCCTATATTTTGTCTGCAGTCTTATAGAAACAGACAATATAAAATAGTCGGCAATTTTCTGCTGAATTCTGTTTACATTATTACGTCATCAGATCAATTGTGTGTTTTAATTTGTCAGTTTCGTATCGTTCTATTCCGTCTGCGCTCTCTTTACAGACGACAGGCAATGTTTTAAATTAATTAGTCGAACCGGTGAAGAGGCAAATTAGCGCCCCTAGCAATTCGATGCTATCTTCCAGTGAGCTCGTGATCTGACACGAATTTCTACGGCTAAAACGGCCTATTTTCCGATTGTGCTATGTGGTAATTACCGAATTAAGATTTTATTGTGGTTAGCGTTTGCAATTATGTGTTACACACAATGATGTGATAGCGTGTGAAAAACTAGAGTTTGGTCAGATACGAAGCTATGGCCAATTGAACAAAATCACCGTAAGGTCACGTGCATTATTGTTGAAAGCCATTATGGCTTACATTTACACGAGTGTGTACTTAATGCAAATTCAAAAACGTGAACAATATGACGTAAATAATATACACCATTCTTTCGCGAGATCATATTCACGCAAACTAACATCGATTGTTACTCAAAAAATCAGTACTTTCTTGCCATTGTACTCCAGCATTCGTTATTTAGATTTTAAGTTACACTTGATGCTTTGGATTATTTCAAGTTTTCATAAATAAGACCCCATGTATCTAAAATGTTATCAAATTACATAACAAATACCCATAACATTCTATAAATTTTGGTCCATATAATAATGTGGGTAGGGGGTAGAGAGTGTCACATTATATCTAGTTTGTTATATTACCGAAACAATCTTGATGTCAGGAAGTGTTTTTATCAGTTTCTACTGACACCCTGAATCATTCAATACGAGCAACTAGAAGTTAAGGTTTTTTATTTAGTCATACCCTCGGTGGAAAACATGATATCATTCAATCAATAAACATACAACCGACCTTTCTGTTGAAAACTATATCGATCTTAATGTAAACACAGAAAGGGTCACATTGGGTCTATGAAGTTTCATGCAAAGAATTATACAAAATTATATATCTTAACATGCAGCTTTTGGCTAAGAAAACATCATTTCAGCTGTTATTTAGTGCTCGATTCTGCATGTCTTTTGTTTATATATTAATGTAAATTACATAACCTCAGTTTGACTTATATTTTGTCAAGTTATTTTTAAAAATGATATAGACGAAGAAACATCTATTTTGTGCTGTGTCTATCAGAAAGGACGCAATCATAAAGGTTGTCCTATAATTCAGCACAATGTAAATTTTACGAGAAAACATTTCGTGTTTACAATATGGCAGACTGCTGGAATCGTGGATACAGATTTAAAACAATTGTCAATTCGGTCCTCAACTCATCAGATTATCACTCGCATATGAAATAGGGCAAACTATTTCTTTTTATTGCTTTGAAGGAGTTCGGTTATCATATCAACTTGAAAGAAAATGGCGATAAGGTTGCAAAATGTGCCAGTTATTTGCAGAATTCTGGAGAACTGCTCGTGAAACTCTAAAGAAATGTATTAAAACAAATATTTTACACATATGCTGAATAATAACCTTTTGGTAAGTTAAAAATTTCACAGTCAAATGTCCTTCAGAAACCTGATTTTAAAAATTAACATGTTTTCTTTTTTCCAATAAATGTGTAAAACATGTCAAAGAGAAAAAAAGGTTCTGCCAAGACATCAAACCTACCGTCTTCCTATTTATTTTCTTTAAATCACGACCTAATTTATTAAAGTAAGAAACTGGAAAACGTGGTCAAAGATCAAACTTCTCGAATTTCCAGTACTTTTTTCTGTCTTATCCCTGTGTTCTGTGGGGATTTGTGCTGTCTAACGCCAGTCAATGGTAAAGCAAAGAAAATCTGAAGGAATGGTGAACTGGCTTAAGGCCAGAAAGGTTTATTCACAAGTTTAGGAGCTAGACATGCCATATGTTTATAAAGGAGAACCGACTATTAAACATCTAACATAACCTATCAAATATTATGCTTAACTTGTGTGAAATAATTCTTGAAATATATATGTTTACTCTTGGTCAACAGGCCATAGACTAATTGTGTACATATGTTGTTATAGCAACTCCCACCTCCCAGTAAAAAACGTTCTAGTCTGTTTTCACATTCCTGATTATGTAAAATGTCTTTAGACCACTCAGTGTCAAACTTTGATCCAATTCTTTATGAAAAACACCTTGAAAGAATGGAAACGTCTCATAATACGCCATTTATAGGTAATAACCGCATCCAACGCGTGATTAACCTGCAGTTGGAATTTGCGGAGGTTCTCTTTCATTTCAATTTACTTTCTTACTTCTCCAGAACACGGACGCTATCTCAATACATGCATTAACTTTAAGGTATGCATATATGATCAAACTTTTTCCCTGAACACGCAGATTAGATGGCTTCACCCTTCCGAACTTCTATGATCAGCGTTGTCCAAGTATCGGATGAAAATGCCCCCCCCCCCCCCCGCCCAGCAGTCTTTTATTTTACAGAAGGAACTATCAGTGGATTATTATCTTCCTATTAGTAACCACGGATCAATCTAAATCACTTCATCCCCTGAAACAATGGTACGGTGACTAATCCGATTTACTGGCTCACAAGGTGTAAAAATTGTACTAACAAACCCATTTCCGGTAATTAACACAATGACAAACACCCTCCAAACCACACATAACACATAACGTGTTAATTTGTGGGACTGTGGTGACAAACTTGGCACCAACTTAAATCAGTTATTTGTCTCGATCTCGGGTCCATGGCACATCTGTCGGAACAATAAATATATATGCTATTGTAGATACGATCTATCATTACTATAAAAAACAAATATAATTCTTATCTGATTTCCACATTAAAAACTTGACCTAAACTTAAAACAAGAATAGAGACATATCACAAGGCGTTAAAGGGTAGATTAACTTGTGTGTGTTATTTATTGTGTTTATGGAGAGGTCAAGAATAGAAAAATACACTTTTAAAATTAAATAAAGTAGTTTAATCTCTTAGAGTATTTAAATAGACTCATCTTATGATTAGTGACGTGACAAAACTAAAACATTTCGTTTCGAAATATATATCGGAATGGGTATGTTTATTAAATAATAACAAAATCGACAATATGATCAAGACCAACGAGAGCTGGTCATTTTAATTTTTAAAAGATATGTAAGCAGATCGCAACATGTATGTGTATGTAGATACTTCATCTAGATAGAGAATACGGCCATGTTTTCTATTGTGTACTTAATTTGCTTACGTAGGAAAGGGGTATATGGCGTCGTGGGGGTGGGGAAGGGGGCGAGGTGAATAAATCAAACGAATAAAAAGCCATTAAAATTTACAATTCCCATGATTTAACAATGTAAATATAGCACAATACTATATTTTTTGGTTACCAATCTTTCACCATGGTTTTTATACGCCCACATGGAAATGTGGTCGTATATTGCCGTCGCCCCCGTCCGTCCGTCTGTCGGTCCGTCCGTCCGTCCGTCGGTCCGTCCGTCCGTCCGTCCGTCCGTCCGTCCATCGTCCACAATTTCTTGTGAACGCTCTAGAGGCTAAAGTTAATATCCGATTGACTTGAAATTTATACACGGTGTTTAAGTACGTGAGACAAAGAAGCCTATTGATTTTCAGCGATATCAGTTAATTACTACCAGAGTTATGACCCTTGATCACTTTGAAAAATCTTGTGAACGCTCTAGAGGCTATAGTTAATATCCGATTGACTTTAAATTTATACACAGTGTTTAAGGTCATGAGACGAAGAAGCCTATTAATTTTCGGTGATATCTGATAATTACTGCCAGAGTTGTGACCCTTGATCACTTTGAAAAATCTTGTGAACGCTTTAGAGGCTAACGTTAATATCCGATTAACTTTAAATTTATACACGGTGTTTAAGGTCGTGAGACGAAGAAGCCTATTGATTTTCGGTGATATCTGATAATTACTGCCAGAGTTGTGACCCTTGATCACTTTGAAAAATCTTGTGAACGCTTTAGAGGCTAAAGTTAATATCCGATTAACTTTAAATTTATACACGGTGTTTAAGGTCGTGACACGAAGAAGCCTATTGATTTTCAGCGATATCAGATAATTACTACCAGAGTTATGACCCTTGATCACTTTGAAAAATCTTGTGGAGGCTATAGTTAATATCCGATTGACTTTAAATTTATACACAGTGTTTAAGGTCATGAGACGAAGAAGCCTATTGATTTTCGGTGATATCTGATAATTACTGCCAGAGTTATGACCCTTGATCACTTTGAAAAATCTTGTGAACGCTTTAGAGGCTAAAGTTAATATCCGATTGACTTTAAATTTATACACAGTGTTTAAGGGCATGAGACGAAGAATCCTATTGATTTTCGGTGATGTCCGATAATTACTACCAGAGTTATGACCCTTGATCACTTTGAAAAATCTTGTGATCGCTCTAGAGGCTAAAGTTAATATCCAATTGATTTTAAATTTATACACAGTGTATAAGGTCATGATACGAAGAAGCCTGTTGATTTTCAGCAATATCCGATAATTCCTGCCCGAGTTATGACCCTTGATCACTTTGAAAAATCTTGTGAACGCTCTAGAGGCTAAAGTTAATATCCGATTGAATTTAAATTTATACACGGTGTTTAAAGTCATGATGCAAAGAAGCCTATTGATTTTCAGCAATATCCGATAATTACTGCCAGAGTTATGACCCTTGATCACTTTGAAAAATCTAAAGTTAATATCCGATTGACTTTAAATTTATACACACTATTTACGGTCATGATACAAAATAGCCTATTTATTTTCAGCGATATCCGATAATTACTGCCAGAGTTATGACCCTTGATCACTTTGAAAAACCCTGTGAATGCTCTAAAGGCTAAAGTTAATATCCGATTGACTTTAAATTTGTACACGGTGGTTAGGGTCATGAGACGAAGAATCCTATTTGATTTTCAGTGATATCTGATAATTTCTGGCACTTGATCACTTTGAAATATCTTGTGGACAAAGGCCTTGAGACAAACCATCAAAACTATTCTAATCAATTCTGATAATTATTTAATGGGCTATTACTCGTAATAAGATTATCATGTGTTGTAAATGTTCTCCTTACTGATAAAAGAAACAATATGCGACAACCCTTGTTGACTGCCCGGACGACTTAGCTGTTGTGGGCGTATGTTTCGTTGCCTGGCAACCTATCTTATTCTAATATGTAGAGGTTGTAATTCTGGGTTAATTTAACGCGGTTACAAACGTAAACAAAGAGAAAAAACCCACCAACTCCGGTCCTAAATATATAAACCAACGTTTGTATTTTAGAAACTAAATAAACTTCTATACGCCAATAACATAAAATGTTCATTAGATTTAAGGTAGATATAAAAATGTTTTTGCACTATAGAACTTTTCTTAATCAATACTTTTTTTACGCTTTGGCTAGAAAAATAGAAAGGGCAGGGGATTGTGAAAACATTGTAAGACAGATGGCCTTACCCGGTATCAAATGACGAATTCTCATATTTTACTGTCAGATTTTAAACATAGTTGGTCGGAGCAGTGTTACAATTTAGATAAAGATTCCAGAGCGGTGAAACCCGATATCGTCTCCTAATTACCCTCGATGTGTTTTCCCCATAAAGATCTTTTGTTTCACGGTCAATCTTCTACCCCTTCGTAAGGTCTCGTTCTGCAACGCGTGATTAAACGTTACGTTGACAGATCGCTATTGACTAGTTTAACATACTCGTATGTAACGAGCAGGGAAATTGGAACACGATTTCTTAGAAGTTAGAAAGAAATTTCTCGTTATCCAGACATTTATTCCACTGGCCGTCGCTAATTCACAACAACAAAGAAAGCACGAGTACCCTTTGTTAAATTTACGACATGTAAACACCTACTATACGCGCTAGAGACACATCCGTATCTTCATTCAATAACAGTTTATGTTAAGTCCTGGACTGAATTTGACCTTTGAGAAAATAATCAACCCTTTAAAAGAATATACGTTTCACCAAATCATTTTTGAGAGGTTATCGTTGGATTTATTGCGTTTATGGCGTCCACATTTCATTTTATTATTTCGGAGAACACAGCTACATTCGAATACTTATGAACTCGAAAGGTCGATTACATTTTTTTAATCTTCGAAAAATTTGCCTTTTTATGCTAAAGTTATCATTCATTTGGCTTGTTTACGTGTATGAGACGAAGACGCCTGTTGATTTTCAACAATTTCCTATAATTATTGTCCGAGTTATCGCTCTTGACCAATTTGAAATAAAATCGTGTGAAGACTATGGAGTCAGTTCCACAGTGTTTAAGTTCGTGAAACAAAGCACCCATTGACTGATTTTGGGATCCTGTTTTCCTTAATATTAGATATTTTGTTTGGATAATTATTAAGTGAGGGGTATTTGCTGAAATTCATCGATTTCTTATGAAGGCTTCTGGGTTTTTCGTACTGGATGGGTTGGATGGCCGAATGGTATTTGCTGAAATTCACCGATTTCTTATCAAGGCTTCTGAGTTTTCCCCTTACATTTGCACCCCGAATCGTATTGGATGGTCGAATGGTTAGCACATGCGCGCTGTATCATAAGGTCTGTCATTGATTCAAAGGGCTTGTTTTCGATCTCCGGTTGTACGTGACAAGGATGAGAGTCGCCTGTCCAACCTCATGGGTTTTCTCCAGGTACCCCCAAAGCAATCGAATTATGGAATTGTCGAGTGGACGCTAAATCCCATCTGAAAAGAACCAAAAAAAGTTAAATTCCGATTTTAAAACACCGTAGACACAATGATAATTATGCAACATTACTTGATATTTTCCCCATTAATTCTTTGTTTTACTGGGTTTAAAAATTATTTTTACCAAGTGTAACTTGTAGATATTTCATATTTAAAGCTATTAATGAACACCGTTTGCCCTGTAAGCTATAGTAAATATATAAGGTGATGAACAATATGGGATGTGGATAGGGATGATGACAGAGGGTGATGTTTCCATCATCGTCAGACAAGTGGAATATTTGTTATCAACTCCCCGCCTGTTGACGGTTATCAATTAAATCTCTTACTGAAAGAGGTATATGATGTGACGGGAGAACAGGCTCCATTCTTCTGAATGTTAACAAATGCTTTAATACTTTCTTACTATAAAAATAGGAATATGTAAATTATTAAAATAATTGCCAAAAAAACCGCCTGAAGAGTCAGCATAGGTGTATTACCCTTGCATTTTCCAGTGGGAACTGAGCACTATAGTTTATCAACCATTGTCAATATAACACAGAAGGATCGCAGATTGGACACAAACCTTAACAAAAACTCCCTGAAGTTGTACAGGAAACCCTCTTTTTAAAATAATATGTGTTCCTCCATTTCAGATGCAACTTCTAGTGCAGTTTTCTCGAATTCACACCGAAGAATGTTTAGGATTGGACGCAACCCGTTCAATGAAATGCTAAATTGACTGTTAATTAATAAAATCATCTTGGTCTTGCATGTACGTCGATTAATGTAAAGCAATGCAATGATTTATTATTTTTTCTGTTGGTGTTCAGCAAACAATGTGAACAGATTAAATACCCAGTGAATACGATGCGGCTTCATGACATAATTATAAATAAAATATTGTGATATTTGTTATTACGTTAGTTAAACTGAGATTAATAGTAATAATAATGATAATGGGTGGATCAGCAACCAATCCATGCTGTTGTTTCTCTCAATCTGAAAAGAGACACGATGGTAAATTTTTTTGTTGGGTAATTTTAATATCGTCTGGTTGAACAATACATATTTGAATTTCACTTATGAAAGTCCTATTTCGTGACTTTGGTGTTCAAATCTATTGAGATCCACATGGCAGCTTTCAAATTACATTACAAAGTCTATATAGTTACGGATTATAACGCGTTAATGAAATTTCATCGTATATATGTTACCATCATCGGTGTTACATGCAGATCGCTTCGTGCATCTTCGCATAACAGTCGCCAGCTAGAAAATTCCAGAATTATTGAAGCCTGCTTGATTAGTTTTGAAACCAGAAATTTCCAAACGGACAGGGACTGTATTTTGAAGAAAAAAAACCATAGTCTCCAATATAAAAAAGTTCTATTTGTTCAGGATTTTGCTTTTACCCTGTAATCAAACAATGAATTCTTACATATCTATCTCTCATTTCAAATATTTCAGAATTATAACATAATTTGAGGACTTAAAATGGGTTCATTTTTCATATGGAGATTAGTGCTGTTACAAACAAAGTGTTAACTTCACATGTAAATTGATTGAACTGCAGAATATTTAATGCAGCAGTTTATGTTAATGTATAAAAACCATATGACACTTTTTACAGAACAATAACAAATGTTTACCTGTGTCACGGCTGCATGCCTAAGTAATTTCAAGCTATTGGCGGGCGGTATAGTGGCCTCTTTTCACCAACTTAAGCGGCTTAATTAGCTATCGTGTATCTAAATTTTTGTTACACTTTATAAGTTAATTGGCGTTGAAAATCCAATAAAGTATCTTCTCTGCGCATCCAGCCATTCGTAAGCTTCAAAGAAATCTGTTAGTTTTGTCTATTGTTGTAGACGAATTCAAGAACAGCGGGATCTCATCGGGGTATAGTTGATGGTGTTCAGTATGGTGGGAGATACAATAGCTAATAAAAGCATAATGTTCAATTGAAAGTGATAAGATCCGACATTCTACAATGGGAGCTTAGAAAATATAACTTTTTGAAATTCACTTAGTTAATGTGATACGGAAAGCAGCGAGATGAATTATCTTGTTGGTTTTGTAGTTTAAGAAACAATTTTATTACATCAATTTCATATAAATTCCCTGTCTGTTTTTGCAGTTTTGGAATTGGACTATTTCCATGTATTAAAAGTTCTTGTTACCGACAGCTTTATTTCGGTCTACCCAGCATGACGTTCCTACAAGACAGGATGCTTGCAGCTGATGGTAAAAATCCACAGAGATACAAATCTGCCTTTAAAGATACAAATCTAGAATTGGACAGAGGCAGGTGTAACTGGAAAATGACCAACGCTCTGATTTAGCAGATCTTCTAAACTGATCAAATCTGAGCCCACCATCCGAGATGTGACGTAATACAGCAATGGGTTAAAATTACTTTTCGACCATGTTGAATGGCCAGACTAAACCAATGAATAACACAAAGTAAACATCGTCCATCCTCCATAAAGATACTCATTATCCCAGTTTACACTGTCAAAGATAAATTTGTTCGGCAAAGGCCATTTTCTCGCAAATTGTTGCGCAGGACTCCGCAGGCCATCAACCTCCATGGTAGTCCCGCTGACCAAAAGACTGTCAGATGTCAATTTACCCTCAATAAAATCATTGGGGGCCGTAAACAGGGACTATTAGCTAAGCTGTCTTAAGAACCGAGACTCTTCCACACGACTGGCTGCAAATGACAGTAGATGATTGTGCCTCTCTCGTATCACATGTCGAAACCATTGTGGACAGAAGGGTCGCCTTGCAGCTATTTACGCACAACGAAATTGTAACCTGTCGCTTACGTTGTGCTTGGATGGTTTACCGGTAAGGTAAAGGCGCCTCCATAAGACCCCACACATTTGGCGTGAATAAATGCTGTTTATCCAGTATTCTTAGTGTTTCATGCTGGCGCCTCCTATCACATCGACTGCTGGGTGAAGACGCTTTAAACAGCATCTTTTCAGACCGCAATGTTTTCCTTCTGGGCTTGTACAAGTGGCTTTTGTGAACGTCATTAAATGTTCGTGTAATTTTCGTTCTTAAAATATGTCTTACACAAACACGCGAAACGGATTAATGTGAAATATGAAGATGTTGTTCTAGTGTTCATATTAACATTTCTAAACAAATACCCATTGGTGTAATATTTTACATATTTTGAGATGGTGTTCACTAACGTTAACACAATGAACGTCTAAATATATTGAACGTTATCTCAAAGCGATGTCTAAACTTCTCTGGTGGCCAGCGTTCTAGTCAATTGAATAAATCAACGAATAATTGTATTGGTAGAAGCTAATGACAAATCAACCGAATTAGAAGTCTTGTGTGTAGTAATATGATATGGGCACAGTTTCCATTATATGACTTATAAGTTAAATTCAATACCGATATCATATTACTGTCAACTATTGATTTAACACATGCAACATATGTTAACAGTGAGCGTTTCATTTGCAATCAGATGATAGGCACCTTTTTGAAATATTACGGGACAATCTATGTCCACAGATCTAAATGTGACATGCCTAATTGCACTTAACTGATAAATGGCAATTAGTCTCATACTAGTCTACACACCATATTATTTTCAATAAGTACACCTTTTTAAAAACAGGTCCAATTCTATTACCTACGGTTAAGTTAAATGACCCGGTGTCCGGATATCAAGCATTTCAAAAATAATTTTTAAAACAAAGGAAATTAAATATAATAGGGTTTGTTGCCCTACTTTTTGTACCAACACGGCTAATGAAGACGGACATAGGCCATGCCGTGAGCCATGGTGAAACCTTTGTCCGCTACGGCCTAATCTTATTTCGAATTCGAACTAGCGAGGGTTCTTTTACGTGCACGCTGACGTGTACACATGACTTCTGTTGTCGTTCAAATCTGAACAACTAGACGCTGTTCCGTGACAGGTCCTCCGTCCTGGAATTCACAATGGGAAATCCTAAGGATCGAACCCGGGTAAGTAAGCTCCGTTAAACAAAGGATGCTATTAGATAAAGACTCCTTTTTAATGTGTTTAAACCGGTGGCAAAGTTCAGTTGACCATTTCCACTATTGTTTCCGATGTTGTGTCAAACATGGTTTCTTTTAGACAACTAGTCCTGGTATTGAAATTCCAGTTTTAAAGAGAAGTTAATATCATATTGCTAGTCTTTCCTTCGGCCTAGGGATAATGTTGTTTATTGATTCACATGATCGTGTCCAGAAACCTTAGCCGAACGTTTCAAATTTCAGTGTCGAGGTTGTAGGCTTTCTTAATCTTGGTTTCCAAATAGGTTGACGACATGACACAAGGTTAACCATAATGTTTACTGGAGACAGAGCCAACTGGTAAGGTTTCGTATTAAAAGTGCAAAGAGGATGTCTGAGTCCTGTATAACAAATACTCAAAAATCTCGATTTTACCGGGTTAACTTGCAGGTTTTCTTTGTTGACCTTAATTCATGGTTCCGCTGTCGGGATACTTCAGAGGTACTCAAAGCACGTGCACGTGCGTGGGGTAGAACTGAAATTCGAGATTTCTAAAATGTCAGAATTATTATAACACTTGCATATAATATGTAACTGTCTATTTGTGTAGTGAAAATCAGATCGAATTTTGAATCAATACCTTTTAATATATCAGGGTGATTATGTTATTAAATAATAGAAAGACTTTTAATTTTAATGGGCATTTCTTTTCAATGGAAGATCATTATATAATCGGTTTGAAACATCATTATAGGAAACCATTCGCAGCACATATAACTGAAAAAGGAAATGAAACGAACTGGAGTTTAACGTGCTATATTTTATTGTCTCAAGAAGACAGATATACACCATAGAGGGTATGCGACGAGGAAAGGAAAATTTCCCCAGACAGCGGCGCTAAAACCTACTCTTATTACGATTTCCAAACTTAAAGCCTTTTTTTAAGCGCACTCTAACGTGTACACAGCGCCCCAGTTTTTAACTGTTTCTTGTCAGGCACTCCGCCCTGTGCCACCAACAATTGGAAACATAACGCCAGAAAATCCTGACAAACTCTCTCGGCCAAACCGGGAGCGAATCTGAATCTTACTACCCACCGTGCAAACCCCAACTAACTGACAGACCTTGAATTTGAATAATGATATCCCATTTCAAACGATTTGATATTTTCTTCCAAACGAGGAAAATATTATCTAAAAAAACAGTATAAATAGTTTTCTGTACTATATTTTATTACTCCTTTTACAAAATAATAATATTCCATCTTAATAGGTATGCACATTCATATATTTATTCATGGAGATCTACACATAGCGTTACTAGATGTCTTTGACATAAGTATCTTTTTTGTTTCACTAAACACAACAATTATTACACGTTATACATGTATTTCGTAACAACACTTTCCGGCTTCAAATAACAAACTATTACTTTAATCTTTTCTATCATAAAGCAGACAAAAAACGGTTATGAACAATATGTTTACGCTTTGGTGTAGAAAATCCCCTTTGTAAGTATACATTTGATAGTAGACCGAAATTATATAGTATCTATTTCAAAAGGAAGCCCAATGATCAGGTATTACATAACACCATTATGCATGGATGATTTTAAACAGTTAATTGTTGAATAAATTATAGTTTATTTCTAGAAGGGGTTTTTACATGATAATATGTTAGTTACAATTTGGTACATCGTTTATGGTGTTCCATGACCATTGTTGAAAACTGAAGTAAATATTGTAAGCATACTAAGCAAAGGATACCTAATTATTCAAAACCAGAAAACGGATGTTCCTTAAAAATCTACAGCAGGACCATTGTTGAAAACTGAAGAAAATATTCTAAGGATGCTAAGCTACGAATACTTAATTATTCCACACCAAAAAACGGTCGTTCCTTAAAAACCTGCTCCTGGATGGAGATATTAACTAGTTTTGATCACCATATAATTTGCCACAATTGTCTTTCTAGTTGCCGTTTAGCGACCATCGTTTCTTATAACCATCAAATAAATTGGACTAGTGAAGACTCTCAAGGGATCCCATTCGCTCCGTTTCATTTGTAACAACCGTTTGTCCTAATGGAAAGACCCGACACGACAAATTCAAATGAAACCTAACTGATGTAAAATGATCAATTGTCTGGTTGAGAAAACCTAATTATCTCCCCCTGAGGCAGATCTCTTGTGAAAAAGGTGCGTAATTCAGCACTGATTTCAAACTACAATAAACATCTATTAGCAGCAGTCACAGAGCATTTACCTCGAAAATAAGTCAGAGCGGAAAAAGAAATGAATATCATTTTACCTAGACCTTCATCATTATCTGAATAATTGATTAATTTTTATCTTCTGTGCAGAGACGAATTACATGATTTACAGAATGTTATGGATTATAGTATCATATTCATATTATTATTGTCAGTTGGGATACGGCACTAGTAGGATCATAAATAACAAAAGCCATATTAAGAATGAATAAGTACAGAACTGTATTTTGAAACATCTATTTGAAGTCATGCAATTAATATACTTCATTTAGCGACCCTGTGGTGACATCTATGTTTATCTCGGGTTAAAATATCAGGTATATAATAATTATATGCTGTAGTAACGGCTGATACTCTTCCTTCACACTGACTAGAAAATATCACTAACCATTACTGGATAGAAGTTCCAAGATCGAAATTTTGTAAATTAGTACTTTTATAACGCTACAAAACTACTGATGGTAATTTAAGCGGGAGTTTTTCGGTGAACCCTCGAAGAAGAAACCTGCCAAAATTCGCGGCCATGTTATTCAAGTTCAACACTTTAAGTTTATATCAATCAAATAAACATTAATGTCGTTTGGAATATGTGCCTTGGGACGCTTATCATAATTTGGGGTAGTGTGGACAATCCCACAACTCTTTTATTGTTTTTGGTAGTTTATAGTTTGATATGACCGTTTCACTAGTCAGCTGAACATAAGAAATGTACCTATTTGGACTTCATGGCTACTCACTTTAATCCTGCTGGTGGATTACGCTACATTTACAGTACCAATAATTATGTATTTTATCTATACCGAATCCTTTCAATAGTTAAATATTAAAATTTGTGTTGAATTTTCATGCATGTATTCACAAAACATTAATCTAGTAATGTGGTTTTGATCAAATATTACGATTTTCATGAAACGACCATGGGGTGTACGTCCACCTGCTTCGCAAAATCTATATCACACCTGCTGTTTGTGGTGTCCACAGTTTAAAAAGCAGCAAACCTTTCCATTCAACGCCACGGTCTTAAAACGATGCTGGTCTTTTCATGACAATATAGGTCGTTGCTGATGACTTCTCAGTCAACGTGGCATTTGAAATCGTTCTTACGTTTATAACACCGCGGGAAATTGGCGGCGCTGTGGCGATCCACGAATGGCCATTCCATAATAAGGATACGTAATGCTGCATTATTTCTAAACCTGTAAGCCCAACCATAATAGGACCAGGTCTCTCGCCAGGAATGGTAGATTGGAAATCTTACTTCACTATAGGCAAAACCGTCAACAATGAACGAACCAACTGACATTACGTTCTTGAATTATGTCCATTCTATTTTTTAAGAAAAAAACATTTCCCGAAATAGGCCTAAACAGGGCTTGAGTGGGCCGGGATGAATGGTCAAACACTTGCAGAAGATCATTCATTAAGGTAAGTGTTTTGGTTTCGCCCAAGGCTTGTACGGGACAGGGAATGGTGTCGCTTGTCCAACCTCGTGGGATTTCTACACGCCAGTTACCACATACGCGAAAGAGAAACATTAAAAGAGATATAACATTATGTTATTCCTTAAATGACCCAGTTTGTTTGGACCTCTCTCTCCCTCCCCCCCCCCCTCTCTCTCTCTCTCTGTTTGGTGTTCAAGTATATACGAATAATTTCTTGACTTAAATTGACTATTATACAAACTTTAATTTAGTTAAATACTGTTCGATGCTGTTAACTCTTCCGGACATTCCATGGTGCAATATTTACCAAAATACTCTTCATATTTAACTGAGATATGTCGAGATCTTGGCTAGAGTAGAATTTTCTACATTCCCTTAGGGTTGGGCCAGGTCTGCTTCTTGCCGTCTGAGATGATTTCATTCAAGCAACAGAGAAATAAAAACAAATGTGGTAATTTGAGAACTACTGGGCTCAATGAAGACTGACTTTAACCAAGCCTGAACAATTTGGTGGGAATTTGTGGCAATCACTCATATCGACCAAAACGCCTGTGGTCTGTCCCCAGACAATGGCACAATCGAACTTAGTGTTCAATACAACAAATGCCTCGTCTGTGGATGATGCATTGAAGAGTCGACAACCGTTGATTGTATTTTCATCTAGATTATCCATCACTTTACTGCAATGACATCGGATTTCAGACTTGTAAAGACTGCGTGATTCGTTTCTGTAACTGTTTCAAGGTTCGTGTTTTAAACATTCAAAATGTTTGATATTCGCGAGTAGTGTTAATTTTTATTAATCGTTTTCGGCCATATCGGTCTCATTAAGAACGTTTTGAAAATAAAATGAGTTCATTCGAGAAAGACATCAATGATATTACCCTTCTTCTAAAATTTCAATGGATACTGGTTTTAATCTAAACCAAACTGGTCATTAGCGTAATCTCCAGGGTTTTGTTATACAACTACCTAAAAAGGTTCGAAACACTTACTCGCTGTCCCATCGAAATGATAAAAGCGTTTGTTTTCGGAATAAAGAGGCATTACTCAAGAACTAAATCTGCCTACCAATTGCAGCCTTTCTTAAGGCCTTACATGTTAAACATACATTATGCAAGAGTTAAAAATAAAAAAAAACATCTGCCTATTGCAGGTCTTTCTTTAGGCCTGTGATGTTGTCTAAACCTATCATAATCAACACTTGATGTCATTGCTAGCCTGCGATATTTACTGGATTTGGATACCATTTGCTGCTCAACTTTAATTCGTGATTCAATCATGGAATGGATGATTGAAACTATGTTTTTTAATCGTGCTGATTTTAGTAATGCTGATCGAAGCTAGACCGACAAATCAATCGGTAAAATCTCTAATCAGAGTGGATCAATTTGACTGAAATGTTCAGAAAATTCCATTTATATTATCCCATTTGCCAACTTTCTATCCAATTTCCCATATGTATCTTTATATAAACTATTAATAAGGCATTCATGAACATGACAAGACCATAATCAATTTTCTAGGTCATCGAATGGCTCGGATTTAAGTAGATTAGAACAGTTCGGCCATTTAGTGATTTAAGAAGAAGCGAGACTGAGCCTCGAACAGCCAGTGTGGTGGTTACGATCATAAACAATCTATGCACACACCTTGTCAAAACTACAAACATTGATAACTTGGACCAGAATAAAGTAATCTGAATGAAATTTTCAACATATTCATTTTGCAATATCTATTTTTGACCTATTATCGCAAGAACAGCAGCTCCTTATCTAAATCATCCATAATGCTTCTTCAAGAAATGCTTACAAATTCACCCCATTGTCTCAACATGTAATCACGACTATTTGATGGGATGTTTTAATGAATGTTCTGTCTGGACACAAATGTAATCACATACAGTGAGAACGTTGTCGCAAGTCACCAGTAAAAAGTGGTCCTATGTATTTGTTCGAAGAAGCATCACATATCTTCATGTTATACAAGTACAGATACATGCGTGTGCTTGTGATTTCTGCATATATATTGTGTCTTGTCCGTATATTTGTCTTGTGTAATTTTCTGTGTGTGATGAAGCCCCCCTGCACTTACTACTAATAGGGTCTTTTTGTGCAATATCAACAATTTCTCTTGACAAAAATATACCAGGTTGAGCTCCTTTAAGCACTATAAAAGAACATCAGATGTCAAATCTCTTTTGAGGAATTCGCATAGCTAAAAATATTGGTTTTGCTTTTGTATGTTCTGCTGATTAAATCTGTGACATATGGTAGTTTTTGAAACGAGATTGTAAATTTATTAGCAGGGTTTTATATATAATTAAAACGGATGAAGAAAAGTGCTTAAGACTTACAATAAGTTGAAACTCTTTCATAACAATTTCATTCATCTTGTCGTTTTAAGGCTTTTGGTCATTTTTCACTCATCTTGTTGTTTTAAGGCTTTTGGCCATTTTTTGTGCTCTCTAAAACGACTGTGTTTCAGTCACTTCCAGAAAAGGTTAATAATGTAATTATAAATCATAATCTTTTAAATGTAGTCGTTTAAGTTGGCGACCAAAATGAAGAATTTCATATTTATAGCAAGCCCAGTTTTCAAAAGGTTAGAGCCGCGGGGACTCAGTGGGTGAGGATCCCGCTAGCTAACCACGAGTTGGCTCCTGGATTTAGTCGAGAGAATTCCAAGGCATTTTCCAGCATTGTTTCCCCTTGTCATTGGTGAGGGACGGAAGGGTCGGCGAGGAACGTCGTTTAGCCGTTCACGTGGGACGAGGTTGCGTTTACAAGTTGGCGTGCACACAAAAAACCCTTGGCAGATGAAATGCGAATTGAGATCGCACTGTAGCGTACTGCATGACGTAGGTCCGTCTCCATTACTCCGTTTGGTGCAGAAAAGTGGGATCTTAAACCCCATTTCATTACGAGCAATTAGCAAAGGATAATATTACGTGCTATACAGGGTTACATAAATAACGGGGCTTAAAATTTCCAATTATTTTACTGAATATGTATGAATAACCATCAGCATGGTTAAAAGATGATTGGTGACACAATTCTTACACCGCGTTTAATTCATATCGTATTTTGTGCTTTGTAAAATCAAATCTTGGGCGGGGGGGGGGGGGTGCGCGAGGTGAATATTTAAAAATTAATAAAAAGCCCGCTGTTACCAATTCTTTATGTCTTTAACTCAGTAGCAATATATGATTCTCATAAACACTTTGTTAAAGTGCTTGAAACATAATATACAGTACTTCTATTTCCTTCATTTATATTGCCAGATATCACATAGACTGTTTATATCTACTAGTTTATAATAATACTATAGACAAGGGCCTTCTATCTTTCTTGTCTTGTAACCTGATAAGAATGAAGTCATAAATCTTTGAAATATCAAACTTGACAACCCCAAATTATTGCGTATAGTCACTGTGTTACTGGGAAAACATTTTTTGTCTTTTATCATCTTATGTAATGTTCCTTCAAGCGATATGCTATTGTTCTGAATCCAGAAAACATTTGATATTTTCCTTATTTTTATCTGGCGCGCCCCATGTCCCACAGGAACATTTTCTTGTCATATCGAATTGGAGTTGAGAAATTGAGAAACGTACCGTACAAGTCTTAATCGACGGCGGTTGTTCGCATCGGGACATTTAAGTGGTAGGCCGGATAAAATTAGTCGTTTATTAACAATTTAGCTAAGCTACAGTCGTCTTGACTAGATTATACATGCTAAAGGCACAAAGCAAAATTAACCAAAAGAGAGGGAAGATCGGGTTACCTTGTTTTGTTTTCTTAACGAATCAAACGTCAGATGTCAAAGCTAAGGGGACAAGTAGTAATTTAATCCTTTAGTGACTGCTGTTCACAATATGAGAAAGCATTTCAGTGTTCGGTTATTATACTGGTCCTAAATATGATCAAATACTAATATCCGAAGCAATAACCTTAGCTAATCCCCATTTACGGTCATATACAGTAAAATATTTATTTTCTCAAAACGATACCATAACGGAACATCGATATAAGATTTAAATTTACAAGTAGTTTAGTTTAGAAAATGTAGTATTACATGGTCATAATTTGAAGAAAAGGAGAAGAATTGAATGGGTGGGGGTATAAACGGAAAGATAACTCGATTTACCATTGATATATTAAATAGGATTTGTCCTTATAATCAATAAACGATTCTTGCAAATTTGAAAAGTCAATCAACAACGTTGGAATATATTATTATGTTCCATTATCACAATTTTGAAGTAGAATTATCTCCTCAGCTTATCTTATATTTGCCTAGAACCGATACCGGATAATGTTGGTAAATAAAAACACAGAAGAGAAAGATAATCGCTTGTTATTATAAAGGTGGTTCAGTACAACTGCCCATCTCCACCCATGCATTCGAAAGAATTGTTTTCTATCAGTGCGGTTTTTTTTCGGACGAAAATGCAAATTATCTGTTGCCTTCACAACTTCAAACAGTATGGAATGTTTATTACACGTCCACGTGAATTATTACAAAATTTTACAAAGAAAAATAAGGTTAAATTTCGTTTCGGGTAAAAAACAAATTTTCTGTAAATATTTGTCTAGTTGTGCAAATAATATTTTCCTCAAAAACAATATTTTGATCAATTAAAACAGTATTTAAAACACTTGTACGTGACATTAAAGATGGATGAAATTGGATAGCAGGGACATATTTGAATGCTAGATAGCGAAGAGATAGGGATGATGATTGGTATTGACGAGAATGGAACCAAATAGACTGATCAAATTTACTAAATGTTTGTTCTCGCCCTCCATATTGTACATGAGATGACTGAGGCGGGAAGCTGATCCCCTTTACAGGTCATAGGGTCATTCAAGGTCTGCCATGACAGAAAGCACTTGTTTAACCAATCATAAACCGGGTCTGTACCGTTTTCCAAAATGGCAGTATGGATATCAGAATATCAACAGTCTAGTATGTTTTATTGTAATTTAACCAATCACCTGTCGTGTTATTCACTGTTTATTCAAGCAAGGTTTTGATCTCGACAAATTAGCTATATGTTAAAGAAACAAAAATAGGAGAAAAGTAATGGAGACTAGTAGCTATAGACATCGAATACCTATTGAGATAAGAGAAAATAACATAGAAGATGGCGGGGTTAGTCAAACAGACCTTAACTAAACTTGGGTATTACAAACTATACATTTCACACTCTTGTGCATCTTGCTTCATATTTCCACCACTATTATATGTTTTCTTTTGGTTTTATACATAAAGATATAAAAAAATATTACACAAACTTGGTTGTTGACATTAGCTTTGACGCCATATCGACTCTTATTAGTTAAAGATGTTTAAGATGGCAGCATGTTGTCAAAATGCTTCTAATTTTCCCGCGTTCAAGTAAACCGCAATATTTAAGGATGTTTACAACAAATGCACAAGTCATAACATTGAGTGAAATAAGCCAAATGTTACAGCATAAATTGTAAGCTATGTAAACTATCAGACGCATGACGAGTGGTATCAGATGTTCTATAATTATAGCGATGAGCGGGAGGTTTTTTTGGGGGGAAATTGTTCAAATTTAAATAAACGGGTAGGAGTGTGTCACAACAATCTGCTTTGTTTCTAGCTTGTGTTACAAATATTAACTTTTTCAGAAAGAATTAAAATTCTATTAAAAGTTAATTATTGAATTTTTGAATTCTAACGATGCGGGACATTAATGATGCAAATACAAACAAGTTTGTGAAAATAATCACAGTTTTTATGAAAAGACATTTAGAACTTGAATCAGTTAGATACACTATAGTAAATAATGTAAGTAATCTATGGGTTTGGGTCATTAAAAACTCATTACGCTGTGTGATATAGTGTACACTCGTCATCTAAAACCAATTATCATCATCTATTATCAATCCATGGGCAGTATTTATAAAACATTGTCGTTTATTCACCCGATAATAGATGCACATTGTAGCATAGATTTAATTAACACAGAATCAGGATTGTTTTCAAGCATAAACATGACACAAAGCAAAAACGCAAGGATATCCGGCATCGTGAACAACGCCCACTATAGCCCAGGTAAGAGTTTGCTGCGTGTTCGTTATTGTCTCATATATTATAAAAATTGCAGTAGTAAAACAAAAACGTCTTTTACTGTTGTAAGAAAGGTATATGAAAACCCTCAAAGTTAGTGGTATTATACATTAGTGAAAACACTCTCTTTCTGTCCATCTTCTTTCCTTTGATACTAGGTTGAGGGGGGAGGGGTAAGTAGAAAATGAACCATGTTTGAATTATGAGCAGAACACACAGTTCTCGTGTAGTTATTTCCCTGGGCATCAAAGTTTTGGAATTGGATCAGATAGGACACCAATTTTATGGCAACCGGAGCAATGAGAGGATTGGGGATTGCTTTCTTTGAATGGCTTCGCAAGGGACAGCATCTATTAGTTCTGGTAAAAATAAAGATCTAGCTCCCGTTGTAAATGTTGGCGTGTATTTAAAATACCCGTGACGTAGGCGAAGACGTTAAACCCCATTTTATTTCTCTGGTCGGAGATATCTGGATCATGCATAATATGGATGTTTCTAGGTCTCTCGTACAGTGGCAGTCCCCTTATATTCTACACGTATATATTTTCCAATATATCTCAGAATGTAATATTATATATAAAGCAGAGTAAAGCTGGTTCGTGTTTCGTTACAGTTCGTCGGAATTTGTAATGTTTTTGCATAATTATTATAATCCACAACATTACTACTATTTATTTTAGTTATGGTGTTAAGCTGTTTGTATCTGATGATGTTTTAATGACCATAACGGTATAATATATTTATTGAGGATGTACTGTATATCCCGTTAAACATTATAACTATAACATCAGCTAGAGAGAATGTGATTACAAGTTATTTACGACTAGATGAAATCACAACGTGGCAACTGGATACCCTTAATGCATCTAACATACATTTGTACGAAACTTAACCTTGGAAGTAATGCTAGAGAGGTGAAACTTGTGGCCCGGTTCCATCTTTTATTTGAAGACAATAATACAGAAGCCAGGTAACCAGTAATTCACTTACAAGAACCTGTGGGCTATTCATTTTAAAATGATATTTTTTTGCATGAATCTGAATCTCTATAAATAGCATTATTAATTTTTTTCAGAAATTTCGAAGATTCGAAAAATAAGCCATTTCTACTTGTCAGGGACAGTTACCAAGAAATAAACAATGTTTATATTTCGATATGCTAGTAATATTTATCCAAGACAAATGATATGTTATACAAAATTTAATTTGAATAATTTTCAAAACAAATTGTTTATTATAAAAGACAATTATTTCTGTGAACTTTTCCTAAAGTCGAACCCCTAGACCTTCCATGAATATCCAACATGATTATTAGAAGCATGCACCGAATGACACGACAACTAATTATTAATTCAGCAACAAATCTTCAAAAATTCATTTCAGCACTAAGCTGTCAATCATTGGTGGTGATGCCAGAACTAATCACAACATGATGAAAATTAAACCTGTATTTATCACTGATACCCTACTGTATATGAAACATCTCCTTCAAAATCTTCAAATTGGAATCGTTTGTGGCCTATTAGAAGTCACCCATGAGGCTAGAAGATCTGCGGGCGACTGGGGATTAGTAGCTGCCGCCAAGCGGAAGATAGACGCACTTGGTGCCCGAGTGCCGCCTTAAACATCTGGTAACATTTAACGAGATCTCCGTGTGGCTTCATTGATGGAAAACCAGATCCCCCATACTCAATTTTGTACTTGTACAATATAGCTAGTAGCAATGCTTATTGGTGTTCTTGATTGGTAGGGTTCAATGAAATATACCACATTCTCTTTTTCCATTACGTGTGCTGAACTGTTCTCTAGAGAGAGGAAACCATCTTTTGAAATGTGTCGATATTGTAGATGTTGTTCGATATCAAAGACCGTGTTTTGATGCTATGTTTAACGCCTCGTCAAGTGTCCTGCCATACGGCCATTTTATCTGACATTCTGGGTGGTATATATATGTTTTCAACTAAATCGTTTCCTCATATTCGTATTTAGTTTTCTCATTTTCTGGCCACTTATCAAACAAGATATAAACCAGACTTTGCATCACGGCATGATATTAACACATCAGCATTTAAATCTCAACAACCAAAATAACATTTAAAAATATATACAATTACCAATAAAAACCTCATTTCTGAAGAAGATACTTGAATATTTTGCCATTTCATTTCAGTATTGTAAAATATATCCATTCCATGCTAACATATATATTCCATCCCAGACCAACATATATATTCCATCCCAGATTAACATTAAATAAATATCCATCCCAGTCTAATATACCCTGTCTAATATTTACCGGCTAAGATATATATCAATGTCCATGTCAGTTAATCAGACATATAGTATTGTCCTTCTCAGTCTATGATACTTTTAATATCAATCTTTTATACTAACGAAATATATTGCAAGAGTTGACTACCTATCCGACAGAAACCAAAATATCAAGTAAGAAATAATCCTCAACTTACTTTTACCGTTTAACCGCGATGGGCAAGGCAGTGATGAAATTTAAAAAAAAAAATGCATCACGGGCAAGGGAGAACCACGTTGTGTCAGTGACGCAGGACGGGGAAACTGACAAGGACAGCTGTATAGTCGTTCGCATGGAATTAACCTAAAACCGAGGTCCGGTGTACATATTGGCATGCACGTAAAGTATCCCTTGACAGTTGTGATTTATATAAGAGTAGGTCGTGGTGCCACTGTCCGGGCAATAAGAGAGAGGGGGGGGGGGGTCAACGTCCGCTCGACACAAACTTAACTATGTCAGGACTAATATATATTTGGTTCCCTTTTATTTCAATAATTGGCTTGCGTGTAGGGGTCTTTTGCAGTGGGGGAGGGACCGGAGGACCTGGAGTAAACCCACGAGGTTGGAGAGGCGACCCTACTCCTTGTCACGCACAAGCGAGGAATTGAAACCAGAAGATAAGTGTTATATTGGACCAGTTTAAAAGGACAAGGCGTATTTGATTTGGGCAAATATAGCTGCATTTGTGTTCCACTATCGACAGTGTAAGCCAAACGCGAGACTAAATTAGTAAAGACATTAGATATAATAATGTAAAAATATAAACTTCTGAAGATAATCAACCATAACGATAAATAATAATATATAAATATCGTAACAAATAAGGATATTGACTGGGTACAATTTCTGACAGTCATTATCTACTTGTTTTGGTATATAATTATGGGATTGATTAATAGCGCCACCTATACATTAGGGTCAGGGATCAATGTAAAGACGACTAGATTTAATAAGCTAGTTACGCTTGGTAGAATTTTAGATATTTTATCTCGGTTTACGAGGCTGTAATGACACGTTATCATACGAGAATCTCAAAGATTTTGGATACTTTTCACGTCATGTCACGCGTATTGCCAGTTCTCGGGATATCTCGCTGATTATCGACTGTATGGACCAAAAGCCAGGCTTTAAGGGATCGGGGGGAATATCTACTGGAGTACAGATAATGTCGGATTTCATTGTTACCCATCTAAGGCCATCAATCATCATGAGTGACAGGTCAAGAATGAAATATGAAGAAGAATCACTGTTTATGTGACTCCTAATTATTGAACCTACATCATGGTGTCTCTGTTGACGAATATTTTGGAGGAAAATAAAATAAATAATTCTTGTTTGGCACTTGACACATACCAAAGAGTCAGCCGAGGACATTGCATGCATAATATTATACAATTTATATACTTAAATTATATAATTAATAAAATATGTACACTATTACTATTTTTAAAAAAAATAATATTGTGACGTACAACTGAAGGACTATTAAACTCGAAGTCTAGCGATGCGAAGTGATAAAAATAAGTGGCAGTAGTCAAAACACAAATAATAAATTTCAATGTAAACATACCCCCCAAGACTAAAACCTTTTTATTAAATGCTGATGCATTTCCAGTTGGACGTCAAATCACTGTTTCATTTATTTATTTCAATAATATATTAGAGAGCCAGAAAAAAGCCTAGATATATTCGAAACGGTACCGTGGTAGTCGACCGGCCGTCGTGCTGCTGTCCATGCCTCAATTTCTGTCATAGCACACTGGTGCAAAAAAAGTAGGCGGTAACTCCATTTCATTTTATTTTATTTGTTCCCTAGAAAATTGAAGAGCAAGATGACGAATATTATTATGGCTGATGATATTCAAAAAGTAAATGATAACTATACTAGTAGTCTGGCAATACCTTCATGTATGATTCATTGGTTGGAAGATGAGATATCTAAGTTTAATTAGACCCCTATAATAAAACAATTATAATGGATTAATAATAACAAAGAAGAACAGAATACATAATCAGCGGATTAAAGAGCAAATTAAAGTAGAGTAGTCTAGAATTACAATCATAATAGTTCCTTTAACACGCGTCATCGTATCACGAAGAAAATGACCGAATAAAACAACGATATGGGGGAATACAAAATTTGTCTTGGAACTCGATTCCGGATAACCCTATCAACGATTTAATAAAGTTTCCCTATCACATTCCCCATTTTCACAAAATCCGTAATTCTTTCATTAATTTGGAAATTAGAAGATGAAACTTAATCGTGGAGAGGTAGTTACACGCAGGAAACTAATATTTCCTTTCCGAAACATAGCAAGAATCTCTTAAGTGGTCGAGGCGATTTAACGTAACTTGGTCCGGGCTAGAAATTATGAAACCGTCAAGGCGATTTGGGCGAGACGTGAGACATGTGTTGTTTTTCTGGGAGTAATCGCAACCTAGTTAAGTAGATCTTAATCTCCTCCAGAAGCTCGACTATCTGTATCATGCAATCGTGTTTCTTTACAAAATTCGGCTGATTACTGAAATCCAACCTCTTAAACGCCGAGATCAGCTCTTCAATCCACGCATGCGCTATTGAGTCTGATCGAAGTCCTGTAACCAAAGCCGTGATGACGTCGACAACGTGGCGCCCACAGTTTGTCAAAGGAATTTACCTCAATAAAACCCGATTACAGAAAGTTCACACTTGATATTTGTAACCAATCAAATTAGAGTGTCCATTTCTGCCACCGTTTTTAATATCCGTATGATTGACAATGTGTAGTTGGGATATGACAGGACATAATAAACAAGCCCTTAATACAGGGCCAGAAACAAGATTCACGTGTGACTGGAAGATTAAATTGATACGAAACTAAATAGATATTTAACATGGAGCTTTTTGAAAAGTTCATTTGGGAAGATGACCCTAATCCGGGTAAACGTATTCTTTCATAACGCCGTATGAATCATATAATTCTGATGAAATGTGACACTGTTTAAAGTGTCATTTTTAAGCCAGTGATGACGACTCTAGATATAAAGTAATAAGATGGCCCGACTCTACAATACAAAGTGAATTGATTGTTTAAAAATGGTGTTTGTGTTCTTTCGTTATAAACAGTATAGAGTGAAGTTGTTTATATTAGATGTACCATATGTTTCAACATCTTGTATAATTATCACTGTATTTCTCACACTAACAATAAACTCTCTATAACTACACTTCAGCCTCTTGTTTTTACGACTACCGTCACAAAGAGGTTATCTATAACAAAGCAACGCCCGTTCTCATCACAGATGTGAGGGCGTACGAGATCAAGGGCTGTAACCCTGTTTATCTCCTTACTTACAGACGGATGTGAGGAACAAATGGATAAAAGACTATCTTTCGACTAACTTTTATGGACACTCCCCCCACCCATGCTCAATTTTACAGGGGATTTCTTTATGAAAAAAAACCAACATGTCAGCCTGCTGATGACGTTGATAAACATTTAAAAAAATAATTAAAGTTATCGGAACTTATTTTATTAGCGACAGTTTTAAAAGAATTTGGCATCTAATAATACCAGCACATTGTTCAGTTTGATTTTTTCATCCTTTTAAAATAACGTTAGCATAACTTAAAGCTGTATTATGTAAGATTTAGATAAAGAACTGGTTTATTTTATTATAATAGTTCAGAAACAGATAATAAAAAACTATATAATTACCCTATTCTGAGCAATGTTATGGTTGTTTGAAGTTTTGACAAGATAAAGCGTATAGTCTCGATTGTCAAATACCCTTACGATAATAAAGACTCGATTATCCATTTCAACGTTGAATTATTAAATGGTGTGGGTGATCTTATCCATTCATTATCTCGTTGATCTAGAGAGTTGATTATCGACTTGGCATGTGAATGAATGGATAAATAATAATTTATATAACGTACAAAGCCCGAAATAAAGATGACTAGCAAAAGTCAGTTTTAGCTCTTACATAATGCATCTTTAATGTAGAGATACAAGAATGTAATGTGTTTAGAAATCGACGAAAACACATGTAAACAGATACCAAAATCTGGTTAGGTATTTACACAACAAATTGTAGTAAGCAATCTTTATTTGGGAATTTGAACAACGTGTCAATCTGCACAAATACAACGTAAAACAAACCGAAAAATATTTATAAAACACCATGCTTGAAATTATCAAAAGCATTTCATTTTTATGTCAGTCGACTGTATTGGCATTTCAAAATGTCTGACAAGATGTTTTCTATTCCTGGGATAATTGGTGAGTGTCTATTTTTGCAAATCGACACATCTCTATCGTTTTGTTGGTCCAAACATATGCTAAATATAAGGCTAGAAAATGTTAATGTATATTCATGTAATTATTGTATAAACACCGGGTCGAATTGTTGGAGTAGTATCTGATCACTGAGAGGAAACTGTGATCTATTTTCATCGTATATTATGTAAACACGACTGAGCCTTGTGTGTATCCCCTGAATGATACCTACCTATCTTACTAAACACCACATAATGTCAAATGTTATATATAGATCCATAACATTTTTACTTTCTCCTTCATTCACATTTTCCACGCTCTTCTCGTGACTGACGCCAGACGCTTTAAGACATTTTATTGATGCAGTCACCGGAAATGTTTGCTGATCTGAAAATACTGCTCGATTTCTGCCAGAAAACATGACGCCAAAAGGAAATTTGTCGATGAAGAGCTTTTAATCGATCAGCACGGAAATCTATCATACAATCATCATAAAGTCGTGATGGGAGCAAAATATCATCACACTTCCGGGACACTTCTTTCAAACCGGAAGTAGTCATGTCTGCAATCTAACAATTGGCGCCATTTTCAACGTTTATTTTGAGATCTCGTCTGTCGTCCTTGCAACTTTAGATGATATATTCGGCTTAAGTTTCAACAGGATGGAATGGCAGATTTGCTGAAGTGACGTAAAATAAAGTCTCGCTGTCCGTTTTATATTGATGTAGCAAGATTGAACACGACTCACGAACAATTGTCGTAAATTGCTCTTTAATTGTTCTGACAATCACTGTTCATTTGAAACCAGAGGTGAATGTCGTGGTTTTAAAGGGGTTCTGATCTTACTTGTCAAATTGCAACAACTCTTGAAGACGGAATCGACAGTAAACGTGACATCACATTAATCTGCACAGCATTAGACTCCATTTATATGTATGTTCTATCCCTCTTAGTCTAAACATTTCCTCAAATATTGACTCAAAATTTTACTCATAATATTTGTTTGTTCGCTTTCCGGGCTGTTTTGGGCAATTAACAATCTTATAGAAATATTTATGTACTTTAGACTTGTGGTGTGTCACCTTAGGGGGTAAAGACACAATGTCCCATGGTGTTGGTTTAGCTCTTGTAATGTAAACGGTAAGCGATTTACTTTTATTGCAATTATATGGTTCCATTTAAGGGATTGTTTACCTGGTTCAATACAGGGGTATAGTGGAGAAATAGTTGACTTTTAAGTAAAAGTGGGGAGTATGTTTAATTATTGAAAGTAAAGAATAGAAGTTAATGGATAGTCACTTTATAATACCACTACCGTGGTTCTGGACCAAATCCTGGATTTAAAATTGAAGTAAAACCGTATTCGTGGAATCGCCCAAGTAGTCAAGATACTAAACAAGGTACTGGTGTTGATCCCGCTGAATTATTTTAGGTTTTCGAGCTTTTTGTCAAATTTGTTAAAAAGGTATATGATTGAAGCGCAGATTTACATTGACCCCCAAACATCTACAAAAATACTGAGTAAGACCTAAGACATAATTTATAAATGATAAATGTAGTTTGACGAGGAAAATATTAAAAAAATGTGTATTTTAAAACTCTAAAGAAGTGTAAGTATCATAATATAATGTATAGTAATTTTTGTCATGTTATGGAGTATTGTGTTAACATAAACACAATTAAAATTATATCAGGTTACGAAATATCGAATGAATATGTCCACGATTCATATTACATATAAATCAACTGAACAGTTCCTTATATTACCTTAGGTTTTTTTAGGAACCCCATGAATTAAATTATAAAGTAAAGAGACACGTGAATAAAATATTGTGCAGCTCTGCACGTAATCCCCGTAGAAGAAAGCTTTAACAGTAAAGGGGATCCAATTAATGTTCATTATAAACTTATCTGTATTAATGTATTCTGTATATTAAACCAAGTTATATAAAGGTATTTGGTTATTTAAGGTATGGTTTGCATCTTAGATTGTGTGACTTGTTCCCCCTTAAACAAGTACTTGATAATGACGCATGCACATAAATTGTATGCGTATTTCGAGTATGAACATTGATAATCAAGGACAGGTAGTCGCCATTGACAAAAATACAATATTTATGGATGACGTGTAAACAGGATAATTTATGTATAAAAAATATAATAATAATATCCGGGTTTATTCATATAATTTTCTCGAAATTTCTCTAATTTTCCTGTTTCTGATTTCTGCATAATAGGTCTACACATTTAAAACTCCTTGACCTTTTTATTTATATCAATCATCTTAAAAAATGCAGTCGGCATTTTTCGTGTTATAGGAGAGATAACCTTCACCCATATTTTTAGTTTGTTTGTTAAATATTGGTATTTTACAATACCTACTATTAATTACAGCTCGTCTTTTAAACTAATTCTTCTCATGGATAAACACTATTATTGCATTCTGTGACTGTCGCGGTTATTCATGTCTTTAATAACATTAATCTTCAAACATTGATCTTTATCCACTTTCCCGTCTTTATTAACCCAGTTGGTGAAGAAAAGTGAGACGATAAACCTCATTTCATTTCATTTCAATAATCGGAGTTTAAGTTATATTACATCAACGGTGATTACAATTTACGAGACATTATTACGGCATAAGGGAGATAACCCGAGGGCTAAGTCGTCTGGTTGTGATTTCAAGAGGATACGCGAGCGACTGAGGGGGTTATAAAAAGTGAATGCCTTTTGTATGCAGGTCGACTTCCCAGGGTGTTAGTCGGTGTCTATAGCTATTATAAAAGCATATAATACTTGATCACTGAATACTTACACTCGAACATGACAATCAAAATCTAAACAAGAATTATCGGCCAATTAGTTACTCCAAACAAATAATTAAAAAGTTCACATCTCTAGCCCTGGTGACAAGATTTCTGGTAGAAAATGGCCAAACGGGGATAATAAAACTGTGTGATGTCAATGGGGTAAATAACAATATGTAATGTAAACGTAAACTATCTAATAACATGTGTTCATAGCTTAGTGTTAAGTGACCATCATATATTTACGGCTACTGTTGATCAGTAGAATTGACCAGACGATATTTATTACAGAGATTAACCTCACTTTATCAGGTACAGACGCACTCGTTGCACCCAATAAAACAAGACTTGCAGTCTGGTCTGTAGAATTTGACACATAAAATTTCCGTTATTTTATCAATTCCTTTTAACTGTTTACAATAATTATTCATTTATTCACGATTCATTAATTATTCTGTTTATGTCACTCTCGTTAATCGTTATACAATGCACGTAATCATTATTCATTCAAATGGGAGCTATATGAAAAATACAATTTGATGTCGGCTGTATGCGTGTAACCCTTTTCATTGGTAAATTTACAAAAAAATCCAATTAAACTTTAATCATAGTACATAATATACACGTTTAATTAATAATTTCTATGACGTCTAAAGCCTAAATAAAGACTTGCAATATGCAGCTTTAACTCTTGCAAAATATATGTTTAATTTAAGTATTTCTGGTGTATAACAATAAATGTACATATTTAATGTGTATGGCAATGAATGAATGTACATATTTCATGAGTATGACATTGAATGAATGCACTACTTGTGTATGACAGTGAATGAATGTCCATGTCCGTAAAAAAAATTGGGAGAATAAATGAAACGATTTGAAGCTATAATTAACATTCGACTTACTCGTTCTCCAAACACATGTAGTACGCTTTTAATATTTTGAAAACTTGTTTAATGACATATTTGGACTTATATAAATCATAGCCGATTTTTGATACCATTCGACATCTTCAAAACATACATGACTTCAGATTCTAATATGGACACTTTTCTGCGACTTATATCGTTTCTTATTTCAACACAAACGTATACGAATTTTCTGGATAATCTGCTTTTTAGTTAGTTGGGTATTGTTGTAGCTTATATATAAGAGAATTTTTGGATCGAATCGGGGATTCGCAAACAACTTTCTTTTATATAAGAATATGAACAAAAATATGAATGTTTATCTCATATACGATTACTCCACGAGATACACGCACCTCCAATCCCCTCGTTATTTTACGTTTATTGTGAAATGTTTATTGTATAACCGAACGAAAACACGTAACATGTAAGTTAGATTTTAAGAATATAAACATTACCAATATTATTATTATTATTAGATATATATTTGTTTCCGTGATGGTTTGCACTGTTTTCAAGCACGATATGACTGTGTTGAATAACTACATCATTATTTTTTTTTACAAAATTACAATCTTTGTGGCATGGTGGATCTATCATTCACACAATGAATACCAAATATCTGAGAACAATGCATTGTAGTAATAGTATAGCTAGCTTCATATTTTCATCTGAATTAGTTTAGTGCAGCTATTGGAGTTTTTCCAACATAAATTTAGAGAAGTGGGGGAGAATGGTTGTGATTTATTTCCACGCAAGAAGAGGTCGGTGTTGGAAGAGAGATGAAACCCAAGGAACTACCGGGAATGTATTTCTGCAAGCTCTGGCTAAAACAAAACATAAGAAACATGGCCGAGTGGATTGATATAAATACGCGATTAATTTGTCAAATTGCCACCGAATGCATGTGCCTTCAGCTCAACAAAAAACACGTGTAAAACCTTGTTTCTGAGTACTCCTAAATAAGTTAAACTATAAACTATATAAATATTTGGAGCTCGGTGGGGCTTTGACAGAAGCACTTGGTTAGCGAAATTTTGATAGAACCACACGTGTATCTCATCTTCATCCGCCCAGCAAGAGGTCGAATGAGAAAAAAAGTAAAGCACGTTATTTCTAGTATTTATGATACATATGGTGGTAACGTGTATTATAAAAGCATAAGAGATGATACGTCGTGTCGTTAAGAAGACGCCTTAACTCAATATGATGGAAATATTATCACTTAAAGTTCCAATAGCATATTTTCTAATAAAGTCAAAACATAATTATTTCTATTTCTTTTGCTCAAAATGTTGTCAACTCAATATTATACGATCATGGGCAAAATTTCATGGGGGTTAAAATGGTTGAGACAGGCTTATTGAGGAGATAGTAACTCAATTACCTCCCTTGTTTTCCCATTCCTCTCCATGGACGGCCATCTTCAAACGTTTGAATTTGAAGTTGAAAATGATATTTGTGCCAATTTCTCAACTGGCAATAGTGAATTATAGGATTAATAGGATTATTCTTTAACAGGGTAGGACTGTTTATAGGTACAATCTATTTTAGGGCTTTATTTTAATACATTTTAAAAATATAACCTAAAAATATGCTATTGGAGCTTTAAGATGACATTTGTATACAATGTGTGGTAGTAAGTAGTTAAAACAATAATATATGTTATCATATTATACTATGTCAGTTATTAATACATCCAGGAATTTATATTCAACTCTAACACCTTATATGTTTAAGTGACCCATTGAACAATTTTACATGTTCTATGTGCCATTTCAGATTTTCATTTCCATAGTGGTTAACGTTTCAATGCAGTTTTGCATTTCATTGTTTTTCAATGGTTGATTTTTATTCAACATTCTTCGTTTGTACACTTTATAAAATAATGTATATGTCCACCGATAGTTCTTTCAGCACGTCAACTTGATCTTTAGAATTAATTACTGGCAAACGGTGTCAAACAATTTAGTAAATCGGAATATAGGTGATCCCATGGCACCTTGGCAAGCGTAGCTTTACGGTCTTATCCATTTTCACAAATATCAAAATAGTAATGAGATAGAGAAGGATCTGCTATCGATTCCGTTAGATTTGCAAAAAAATAGTCTCAGATATGATTCTTGATAAACTTCTATTATCGTGTTTAGCTAAGATGAAATTTTGCCATTCGTTTTCATAAAGTTGCCCCTCCAGCTATTGCAGTGACATGTTTGTTACCCTGTACATTGCACATACTCACTGAAATAGTTGACTTAAAAAGAATTGTCACAAGAATTGGATAATGGTTATTATTGACAGTGCAGCTCACTCACCACAAACCTTGACAACATTGTAAAAATGGGGAGAAATCGTGATGACCTAGTGGTCTACAGTGCCGCGCTTCGACCTCTAGCTGGCCGGTCACGTCTGGCTTGCGGCTGTGGTTTCGATCCCTGGTGTGAGAGTATGTGACATATAAATAGCTGGGCGCCTTCTCAACCTATGGGTTTCCTCCGGGCACTCCCGTTTCCTCCCACAGGAAAGCCCCCCCCCCCTGCGCGTGCGCTAAGTTAATAAAAATGAAAAATAAGACTTGTCTGCGATATCACCTTCGTTGGAATCGGACGTTAAACGCTAAGAACAACGACAGGAGCCGCGATCTCACCTCAGGTGAAAGTGACGCAAACCCCCAGGGATGAACGAACGAGGAGCCGCGGTTGCTCGAAGTGTAAGACCTCGGCTCTCTAACCTGCAGGTACCACGTACCCTTCCGGTGTTGGTCAAGAAAGGTCATCTGGTTTTATCAACATGCTTCCCACATCTCACTGATATAGGAGGGAAGGCCAGGCAAGGGACAACGTACAGCCACTGAGAGTTGGAATTCGAAATAGAAGTGCGTCTAAAGGCTGCTGTCCGAATAAAATTTCCCCACATAGCACACTGCATGGCGTATGGCTGTCTTCATCAGCCCAGTCGATGCAGAAAATTCTGTCACAATTAGTTCTACACATTAAATATTACTGTTATTGTTCCTCTCTTCCTGGTACCCGATACTATCTTTAACAACCACTGCTTCATACAGTGGGGGGGGGGCGAATGGTATGATAAGTCAACCGGTGTGCTTTCGAATCCACGGTTGCACGTGACAATAAAAATCATATGTTAATCCCGAAATGACCTAGTTTGTGTCTCTCTCTCTCATGGCAGGAACAGAGGTTAAGGTTAAAAATATATATTTGTAGTCCAAGGCTTTAAATCGCCAACCACATTAAAACTGTGTCTATTTTGGACGGCAGGGTATTTTAAACAGAAAGGTTTAGACCACTAAATACAACAAAGTTCTTCTCGAAGATTAAACACATCCTGTTGTGTTAGCAGACGACGGTCTCCCTAGACGGTCTTACATTCCTTTGCTTCCATGTATTCAGTTTTGTTTCTGTGACGGTTGTAATGTGTGTCCTAATGCATTCAATATACTTCAATCCTCTTCTTTATTGATTTAATGCATCTAGTTTTTTAGAACTAGGCCTACTTCTTTGATAATTTAACGGTGTGGTTACTTGTATATCGGAATTTATACTACAATATGCTTGCATTCGTAATTCTTGCAACATATGACAGATCATGACTCATGCTGACATTATATAAATGTTTCCTTGGGTTTTACTCCCAACTTGTTTTTCAAATATGAGTGAAGTCTGTGTCACCACAGGCCCGGGACTGTACAGCGCAGTGGACGCTTACGGCTAGCCGCCGGACCCATTCACTCTTTTTGATTTGTTTTTGTTTGTGGTCTCTTAGTATGATGTCTTATCTGTGTGTGGTGCAGTCCCCCTGCACTTACTATTAGAATTAGAATTTTGAGATGTAAATTCAAGTTTAAACGAAATACGCCCATATTGTTTAGTATTTACCTAAATGTGCCGACGAGAGGCACTTCTCGTATTAAATAAGACGCAATAAGACACCATAATGTTATTCCCGCCAAACTTGAAATAAAAAAAAATTCATGGACATGTGCGAAAAACTTTTCTGCTCATGGCTGAAAATGAAGAACAGTCGGGAATAAAGTTACATATAAACGTGTTAAAATATGACACATAGAAAACAAAGAGATAATTCATACATGCTTGGAACTTCTTTTGTTACCACATTTCTGGTAAACATACGGCATTTCTTGTTCTGCAGACATATTGGTCGATGCCGAATTACATACAAATATTTCAGTTAAGAAATTATACATTTTAAAGGGAGACATTACAGTATGGACAGCTCTTGGCATTGCCAGGTTTAACAATTTGTGCAGATGCTAGTCATTTGGTTTATGATGGTTTAAACCATTATTTTCTCACCTTACCCTTAGCCAATGGACCTTACACAGTTATTTAATTTCCATACAAATAAGTATCACTTTAAGCAGGCATTTCATATTTCCAACATGTTACAATATTGAAACGTATTACCATCACCATTCATCAGCCACATGTATGGCAATAATCCTGATTAGATTACGTCACCTTAGCTAATAATCTATTAACTAAATTTATGTAATACGGAGATTTATTTTGTAGAAAATTATAAAATGATGGTGATTTAAACTGCACGTTTCGGGCGTTGATAAGGGCATGGCGATTAAAAGCGCTCGTAAACGTTGCGAAAGAAGGTCGTCCATGAAGTCTGAAACCATAATACCCAGCTATTAGATCGGTTTAATATTCTTATTATCACTCATTCAGATAGCATCCTATTTCTGCCTAAGTTTCAAATATCTATATCACCCAGTCGGACGGAAATATAAATAATCATTATTGTCTATGATGGCAACGGTGCTATTAAACCTCTTTGATTTATGGGGAAAATTTGGATAGTTAAACAGGCAACACGTGCAGCGCCTTGTCTTACCCCCGACTGCTCGAGTAAGAGAAATTTCACTAGGGCGATTTCCAATTTTCATTTCTAACAGCGGGGTTATCAAATAAGACCGCACACGATATAACTGATTCCTTTAATAATATCTAAACTAAATAAGATAACTCCTGTAAGTGTTTAAACCAGATAAGAAAATGCTTCTTAACATCTTGTAAAGAGAGTAGAACTTTTAGTGCGTTTCCCAAAAAAAAACAAATAATTCATTCTTATAGTAATCTTTATCTTATTTGAATACACCTTACATAATATTAAAGATATAAACGTTATATATCTTCTGAGTCATTTTATTATATTTTTTTTTACGGTGATGCATAATTAAAGAACGTAAGAAAACTGTTCTGCCAAAGTGCTGATTTATAATTTCCTTTTATATTTCGACGTAAAACGGGCTTGATTTTTTTCAGTACAGAAGTATGCATAATCCTTACGACTATTGTTGTTTCCAGGGGGATCTCGATTCTACTGAAGAAAACTTATTATCAAGCTTTCACATTACTGCCACCCCTGTCCGTACGCCCAAGTGCCAAACTTTTTGAAATTGCTGTATTTGAGGTCAGACAGCTATCAAAATTCTATTTTAGGTTAGTTTTGTTTAAACCACTGGGCGATAGTGGGGTTGGGGTGGCCTTGTGGTCTAGAGTGCCGCGCTTTGACCTCTAGCTGATCGGTCACCTCTGATTGCACTTGTGGTTTCGATCCCTGGTAGTCCGGTACTCCGGTTTCTTCCCACAGGAAAGACGCCTGCGCTAAGATAGTGAAAATAAGACAACTTGTCTGCTATATCACCTTCGGTGGAAGCGGACCTTAGTTAAACACCAAGAACAACAACGAATATGGTCCTTGCCTATCGTAAATCCAGTAACTTCTGAAATTACACTCTTTTTATGACTATATTGTAGGAAAAGAGGAACTTATCAATATTTACATTAATCACAGTGTGCTTGTCATAACAAGAAAACGCATTATTCAGCTTCCACGTGCGCATGTCTGTTAACTGATTAATAAATTACTGCTTTCACCCATTTTCCGTTCGTGCGTCCGTTCACATATCTTTGTGGACAGTCTACAATTTTGCCGAAACTTGAAATATAGGTCTATCTCAAGAAGATCTCGGTTCTTTTCGAAATGGGCTTGTATCGGACCGTAACTTCATGGATTATCGCCCCTGAGAGTATGAAAAATCACATGTTTAGTTTCATCCGGTTTTATCTGATTTAAAAAAAAACATTTCAAATATATCATCGTTACACGTTAAGGATGATTGATTTCACCTTTCGTGAAAATCAGACCGAAACTACCCGATAAAATTGCCGCTCCTCAAACGCAAATAGTGTAAAAGTATGGTATATCGACGTTGTGGGACAATTTTGAACTTATTTTGATGAAACTTTAAATTTATGTTTATATCACAAAGCTCTCGAATTTTGTCGATATTTGCGCATAACGGTCTGTAACTTCCAGGATAATGTCCCCTGATTGTACGAAAAAATCACGATTTATATCTTGTGGTCGCTCTAGAGGTCACAATGTTTATTCTATTTTAAAAACCCTTTAATAATTATATACCCGTTGCACATTAATGATGGTTAAGTTCGAATTTCGTGACAATCCGATCAAAATGGCCGCTGCATGTACCCAAATAGCGTAAAATTATATAATACCAAGGTTTTGGGCCATCTGGAAGTCCGAATTTTTATCCGATTTCAGTGAAACTTGAAATGTATGTTTATAACCCAAAGATCTCGGTGCATTTCGATACTCTTGCATATCGGACCGTAACTACCTGGATTATGACCCCCTGATTGCACAAAAAATCCATTATTTGTTTAGTTCCTTCTCGGCCCATCTCTTGCAAAATGTGGGCGTATCTTGAATGGCAACCGCTTGTTTCATAAAGATTTCACTTTGAATTCAAGTCTGTATTAAGCCCAAATTAGCCGAAAGTAGGAACGGGTATTGTGTATAAGGCAGAGTAAACTTATTCTTATAGAACACCTGAAACACCACCGCTCATGTATCTCTACAAAGTATACATACGTGTAGAATAAGGTGTACTAGCAATAGTTACTATACCCATCCTCGTGCACTAAACCCATGTGATTTGCAAATATAAATTTTTGAATCCTTAATCTAGATACGTTATATTTTGCACAACTTCGTACAGGAACGCGATGGTTGTAATCCTGTATCCAATCACGTCAAGACAAAAATTATTGTATTAACTGTATGACGTGGTGATCAACGAAATGCTATCGTACTTGGATCTAAAGATGCATTGACAAATGGAGTTCCTTATTATTCATTGAAACTTCGCCCTTTTTTATAGTTTACTGTTTCTTAAATAACATTTCACTATTCCAATAATAATCTATGGTCGTACTACAAACTTGTTACTACAATTGATTGGATTACTATAATCTAGTTCACTTGAGATACACACATAAACAATTTGAGAAATAATCAAACAAATTATAATAATTATAATGAATTGAGTCAATTGACCAAACACGACTTTAGTTATGAGATACAACAAAATTACTAGCTGATATCCTATAATACAACATCATTAATGCTTCAATAAAAATGGGAGATTTATTGAAATAGATGCCGTGACAAAACGATAAATTAATCCTCAATTGCCATCATTGCTAGTAAATAGAGTCGCTAAGACATGATATTATCCGTGGCTATCTGAGGTGAAGATCGAGCTGTCCGTCCTCCCCAAGACGAATCACGCGACACAGAAACCACCCAGGCCAAATGTTGTAATTATTCACAAAACTACGGAGTCATCAAGATGGTCATTCAGAGAGAATTTAGTGTTAGTGTCGCACAGCAATAATAACCTTTATTAATGATAAAAACCAAATCAATGACTGATACCTTCTCGTATAATCTAAAAGCAATTTATGATCGTCGACAAAATGAGATGTTGTTACTGATAGTACGCTACACTTGTTCCCGTTTGAGTTAATATTCCCCTTAATTTATACAGAACCCATTACTAGCATTCGCTACTCACTCATTGGGGGTTGTTGGGAGGAATTGTGAATCAAATGTATTTTGGTTGAGCAGTCATACCATCTTGAAACAAATGTTTTTTTGGTTGAGCAGTCACACCACACACAAAAGGTAAGCTAAGTTTCTGCAGAATCTATGTTTGTGACGAAATGACACAAGAATATATTTCAGTTCTAATTTTCAATTTAGTTAAAAATAAAGTCCAGAATTTGGGTCGAAATCTACACTATCATTTTCAACAAGAAAATAAATCTATGTCGAAGAATAGCATAATTATGTAACCAGTTCGACTCTTGCTAGAACATCAAGCTGCAGTCACGAATAGCGCTTGAAATCTGAATGATACAAATCAACCGTTGTCTGTGCCCACAGGCTAAATATAAAAAATGGTCCCGTTAAAGCTTTGGGGATGTTCCAAAGAATGTCCTTGTCAATTTTCTTCCAGCTCGCAAATGAGCTCAGATTAACTGTCCACAAGAAGGGGAAAACAGGCGAGCGACGGTTAGACCAGGTCCCGATTTCACAAAGCATTCTCAGACTTAAACATACAATATAATATGCAAGAGCTAAATATGCCTATTTGGATTCAATCTTATAATGGAGGAGCTAGACTTAGCTTCGAACAACCAGTAAGGTGGTTGTAATTATAGCATACGTCTTGTCAAACCCCGAAGGCTAATATCTTCGCTTGCAATAGAGTAATTTGAATGAAATTTTCAAATCATTCATTTCACATCATCTTTTTCGAACTATTATAGCAAGAATGGCTAGCTCATTGTTTAACATAATGTAGGCCTTGCAATAATACAAATATTAAGGTATTTTGCAAGACTAAAAGCTGAGCATTGTTGAGGAAAAAGTTCACTTCTAACTGAAAATATTATTTTGTAACAGATGGCATAGTCCGCTAAAGCTTTAATGCCACTTTAAACTTGTTGTATATATATAACGTTTCAAAATTTACTCATTGATGATAATTATAAGGAAATAACATATTGTAATTACCTAATTTTACAAAACTGACATATCTACATGCATTTCGGCACGATCTTATCTGATTAATTCGAAACTAATTTGCACAAATCGGCTGATAACCTTTATGTTTTACACCTCACTTACCAAAGAGTATATGCAATTAGTAACTAATAGCATAAATTAGTAACTAATAGCATAAATGGCAGATATTATTTGGTAAATGTATATCAAAATAAATCATAATTATTTCGGAGGTGAACATTTTCAGATGGATATGTTTATGACTAATTCAAAATCTAAAATGTCAAAAATTGTTGTTAAAAGACACTCGGCTATGAACAAATTTGTCCATTCATTTTTTTTTTTTTAGTAAAATGGTAATTTGGTGGAACAGTTCAACCGAGAGGCTTGTCTCTCGGTAAAAGTCAAATCGCCACAATCAAAAACATTCTGAAACATGAACCACCGCCGATAACCATCAACTCTTATAAAATGAAATAAAGGATTACGATCAGCAATACGTCTTTTGGTATGGAACAATAACATTTAGACTATTTCAATTTGTTCTAGACAAAAGATTTCCTAGTATCTATTTCATTACCGTTCCATTTGTTCTTTTATCAATGTCTATCTAATAAATAGAAAAGTCACCGCCATTAAAAGTATCCAAATGAGACTGATCTAATGATCTGATCGTACTGTGGTCAGCGATGGCAATCTGATAATATACCCAATGTCATTAACAACTCGAATGAGATTTGGGAGGTTTCTGAACAGTTATTTTTTATCGGGTTCATCAATTGGCTTGCACCCAACATGGGAAAATAATACCCACTATAAAAATGTCACAGATATTTGATACATTTTTATTTAAGATGGCTTTTGGCACGATAATTATTGTCCCACAGAATACAATAGTATTGTCAATATATGCGTCCAGGCGCCGTACTGTAATTATGCTTGTTTAGGCAAAATGTTTGATGCGAAAATAAATTCTAAATCATATGGCAAATTTGTACTAGGAATTGAAAACATTAATGTGTTGCTGTTGTAATACAGTGAGTGACGTATTAAACCGTCCTGATCCATTCACTTGATTTAATAGTACTTGTGTTATTCAATACTTACAAACCAAACTTGCAATATACGTGTGTGTTTGATGGGGGGGGGGCTTCTTGTTTGCCTGGGGTTTTTTGCTACCTTGTCGTCATGTGTGTTGAGGTCCTCCTGTAATGTTCTTATTCTAAGAATGAAACACGAAATAATAAGACCATTTTGGGACAAAATGGGGTGCTATTCTGTTCTCATAAACTATGGGGTCACCTCCGCCTCATAAAGTATGCCTATATACTAGTCCCTTTTACTCGGTAATGTTGCACATTAAATAGAAGAAGGTCTACCCCCTGTTCTGCGCCGACCGGAATAATGAAGACGGATATACATTGTACGTCATACAGTGTTCTATGAGGGATATTTCTAATTCCAATTGTCAATGGTCCTTTTACGAGATCTCGTAAATTATGTAAAACTGGAGTTGTGTGTCAATTACAATTATCTAATCGAGAAGTGACCAAAGATTAACAAGTGGCGTATTTTACCCATAGTACAGTTTACAAATACATATTATTTACTTGAGCTCCAATAAGCATACAATTACCAAAAACTGCGCCAATATTACGCGCAGAATAAGACGAAAAAAATATCACAGCTACCAATGTACAAATTTTCTTAATTGACAAATATACGGTTTTATCATTCAATTTTAGAAAGGTCTTTGACAACAATTTTCAAATTTCAATAGTTGCAGTTTCGCAAGTTGCAGTTTTTGGTAAATTGAAAGAAGGTGGGCAATTAGGTGTAAAAGAAATATATAATTGAGTATCAGCTGCATACAAATGAAAGCTGACACCATATTGTCTGACAATATCGCCTAATGGTGACGTATATAGAGTAAATACAATCGGACCACGAAAAGAACCCTGGGAAACCCCAGATGGCAAAACAGATTCAGATGACGATAACTAAAATACATTTTTTTCTACCCACAATCTAAAAGATTTAATGCATTGCAAATAAAACCGAAGCATAACCCCTATACACGCCAAGTCGCCCGGATAGACCACAATGTTTGTCACGTATTCATTCTTTTTCTAAGGGGGGTTGGGGTGGTCTAGAGTGCCGCGCTTCGACCTCTAGCTGGCCGGTCACCTCTGGCTTGCGGCTGTGGTTTCGATCCCTAATGTGAGCGTATGTGGCATGGAGATGGGGGCGCCTTCTCAACCTCGTGGGTTTCGTCCGGGCACTCCGGTTACCTCCCATAGCTAAAGACCCCTAAGCGCAAGCGAATTATTGAAATACAATTAATTAAACCATATGTTAGTCCCGAAATGACCTAGTTTGTGTTGAGTGGACGTTAAACTCCATTTCTGTCTCTTTTTTTTAAGTAACTGGGAACATTCCAAGAAAGTAAAAGCTGGCCAAGATAAATTTGCCAGTTCGTGTTATAGGATTCTTCTTCGCCTTCATAAACACCGTGTTTGCTGATAACCCTAGAGCGGCCATAAGATTTTTATATTATAACAAGCGACATAACTAACACGAACATTTTTCCAAATCGTTGCAATCACTAGCCATATGTGTTTAAATTAAACCTCTAGGGCGCCCACAAGCAATGATGAACAGGGTCTGGCAAGGAATTGGCGGAAAACCTCGATTCCGTGTACACCTCGATGTGCACGTATAGTAACCCTTAATACAACAATTCGAAGAATAGTAGGTTAACTGCACGGTGTATGCCCATCTTCATTAGCCCATGGGATGGTCCAAAAAAGTAATTAATGTTCATGAATAAGTTATCTACATATATAAACCTTATCCTGTCTGTCACGGCAAGTTTTAGGTATAGCTATGATGTCTGTGATCATACGAAACCAGCATAACCGAGTATACTTCATATGATAATGTACTTTTAAAACTGATATTATAATTCCAATTTGGTATAAACTTATAAAATCTTGATGTACATTTGAACTCAACACAATTCAAGGATGATTTTATATCTTGTGATAATTACAGGGATGTATGTATAGGTAGGTCAATGTCATCGCAAACCTAAATAGATCAAGTCACCTGATATGGTATCCCCCATAAAAAAATACAATTACTAATCATTATCTGAGATTTTATTAAGGAAAGTGAATTTAAGGCATCGTAAAAAGAAATAACATCAGGTATAGTTAAGGTTTCAGCTATCTTTTCTGTGTGAATAAATGCTAGATTTACATCGTTTAAATCACTCACGAACTCAATTAAACATTCCATATGAGATCGGAGTGCAAAAAAGATGAAGCCTATCTGTTTACAAAACCAACAGTCGATTTCCATCTTTTAAAAGCTTGTTGTATAGAGATGTCCTGGCCCTTATTGCCCAATACAAGGAGGGCGGATTTAGTTAAATAATGAAATTAAATGAAAGAGACACATAGTCCAAAACATACTGTCAGCTTTTTAAAGCCCCCAATCTGTTAAGATTTTTCAAAAAAGAAACATGAGAAAGTTGATTAGACCACGTGCTTGTAATCAGGGTGGAGTTGATTCCAGGTCTTTAACTCCTCTACGTCTAAGACTGTCGCTGGAATTGGAAAACAGAATTTAATCTTTGAACTCATCTAAAGAAGGAAACCTGTTTCGATGTTTTCTTTCTTCAATTAAGCGAATATCTTTGAGAGCAGCTGGACTTTAGTCGTTTGTTTGATCTCTTTCTCCTTCTCTCTTTCTACACATCAACTCAGAAATAATTTGAGCTGTATACATGATTGGATGAAAAAGGTGTACCAGAGGCTACAAATATCGAGTAAAGATGTTGGTGATAATCATAGCTAAGAGTCCACAGCTGTAACTATTTGATTCTAAATAATTCGTACACATGGAAAAAAAGTGTCCCTGAAAGTCTCCTGCTTTGGGAAAAGTTGTCCATCTTACTTGATCATTGGTTACTTTGAAGGTTTATTCAGTAACGCTGACTGACTTAATGTTAGGAATATAGAGACGTGGCTGGAGTAGCGCGAGAAGCAGTGTGTGTCAACTCTTAACGAAATTTCTTACACTATTGGTTTTGATCCATTGACGCCTGATACCCGTTAAAGAAAGCTAACTTGTCAAGTCACACCAATAAATAATTTTGCCGAAAAATGTTATCACCGGTTAACGTTTTTATAAATGGGACTTAATTGGTCCAATATCTATTTTTAAAAAAACATTTGAAGTTAATGGGCAACCATTATACGCTCACGGCTGCCTTTTAATTTTCCAGGGTCAGGAACAATGCCTAAGCATAAAATTGAAGGGCGAGATCGAAAAAAAATTCGATTTCATGTGCTCTGTAGGGTATTACGAAGGTTGCGGGGCAGGAACGCCTCTATAGAGCGCTTACAAGTAGACCAACGGTCTGAGGTGACCACAGTATGCTCCCATGCTTATAAACACCGGAAGACATATTAATAGTAATATGGTAGTTCGTTCGTTGGTTACTAAGGGTTTATCGTCCACTTCCACCTAGGGTGATATCGTAGACAGGAATATGGTAGTATAAGTTTTTCCTTTTATATTAATGAAAACAGAGTGATAGTCTTGTGTGTAGTCAACAAACCTCGTAGAGAAATAAACAAACATAGAAATGGCCAACGACTTAAAAATTATGCTTTGAATGGTGAAATTTTTTGTTTAGTCAGTGTTTATAGTTCATATATTTAGTTTACGTTCCCATGTTGGTTATTCCAAATTTTCAACAATTGACATAAAAGGTCAAAGGGGAGGAGGGAGATATGTCGGAGATGTTGACAGTTTCTGGAACTATTTGCTGCCACAAAAGTGTAAAGCAGATATTAGGATATGGATATGGATATCAGATGCCTGCCACAAGTCGTAATGTTACCACGGGTTAACCATTTACATCTATATACACATTTACAAACGTTTGTTACACACCGTGGACTTTCTTGTCTTTTCTTTAATGGTTTCCAGAAGTAGCAGATAAACATCAGCAAGATTGAGACGAATTTAATCCCTGAAACCTCGTCAGCAATTCTTTATGCTATACGAGAAGAAATACAGAATTCATCTAAAAGCAAATCTGAAATACCTAAAAGTTCATGTTTTGTTACATGTACGTGTGTTCGTTATTTGTTGGTGAAATATTTCCCCACTTCTTTCCGGGTAGGCTGTTCAATCTAACCTCGACACAATGCTTATTGCCATCATCAATACTGTGAGTGTTTTAACCTTTCACAGTATTATATTGAGAGATGAAATAGAGTGATACCTGATAACATAAATCACAAGAGGTATAATCCACAGTAGGTATTATTGTCTGTATGTCATGTTTATTATCTTACAAAATATACAGTGACATTGTGTGCTGCGCCTGGACTTTAGTCTCGAGGTCACCTAAACCCAGTTAGCTTCGATATAAATCATATATAGACCCAATTTGCTATAATTTGTAACAGGCACTGTGAACGAGGCAGCGCACGATTGTCTTAGCCACGGTAACACCTCTTATCTGAGGGGTTCAGACAGCAAAAAAATAATAACTAAAAATTGTTGTACTTTAGTATTATAATAGTGGTAGTAATAAAGATCGTTTTGATATTATATGTTCTACCTGTGTAGATTGTACACATGTAGTCAATTGTTTCCGGACATGTTTAAAATCCGTGACTCTTACAGGATGATATTGCTTAAATGCCAATTCACAAGATGACGAAACCATATAAATCAAATTACGGTCGAACAGTAAGCAAGATTTCCAGCAATTATCGGGGCTTTTATTGCTACCGGTAATTAATAATAGATAAGTTGAAGGAGAATTGAAGTCTTTGATCGGTCATTCATTAAAAAGACAGTAGAGAAAACACCACAACATAGAATCTGATTTCAAGACGACATCTTTTATTCATACCAACACGGGTAGATCTGTCAGACTCTTAGCAGGCAGTGATGGAATAATTAGGTATCAAATCTATATTGAAATATAAATAATAAATACAATATTTCTATGAATAATATTTGGTCGTATAAGATATCTAGTCGAGTCTAGTGCATGGGTTATTGTCACAATAGTTATAGGGGGTAGATTACAGTTACTACGCCTGGTGTGTTAAGTAAATATGATATATAATTTGATATATAATTAGACTTTGCTTTATGAATATTACATGACAAGGAGTGTGTCTATCGGATAGAAATGAAAATAAAATCGATCCCTGGTGCTTGGGGGCTGTTGTGTTAAAACAGCCAACCACCTTACCTTTTTGATGGCTACCATCTTTGAGAAAATGTTATACCACAGATTCGACCATCTATCACCGACAGGCATTGTGTGTAAATTGAAGACGATGGTGTTTCTATGCTGACGGCGTGGGTGGTTCTTTCCAAAAGCTCTTGTATCTCGCCACGAGGCTGAAACTATATCAGTCTACTTTATAGATTGGAAGATGCGCACGTCCCCGGTGTTATGTCGCTATTATCACGAAGACTCTTATTTAATGCTAAACTGTCAGTTGGGTCTACATGGTTCGTTTTGTGATTAACGTATTACAACATGGATAAGAAACCTGAACCGGCTTACAAATACAATATGGGAGATAAGATAAAGAGCTGGCAATTCTCACTATAATAGTTAAAAACTAGATAATGTAATGGGGATTTGCTGAAAATTTCAGTCAAATTGATCACTATGAACCGTGATGTCTAATTAAAGGAAGATTTAGCGTTTGCATAATGTATGTTTAATGCAAAATGTAGCAATATTGTGGATTGCATAGAATACAATGAACACAGTGCTCAATCGACGGGAAGCGGAAAAGGGATATTTTATCAAATATTCATGTCATATTAACAAAAGCAAATTAAGGCATTATTTATAATTACCAAATTCTAATAAACAAGCATAATAATACGTACATTGTCGTATTGACTCTGTAGTGTTTTTCTTGAGCAATCTAAACAATTACCCCCACCCCCCACCCCCGATCGTATTGCATGCATGTACAATTTGTATGTCTTATTCGCAGATTTGTTTTATAGTATCTGTTTGTATGTGTTGCGGAACTGCTGCTCTTAATAATGGATAAATCTTACTATATATTAAAATACCCATAATATACAAGATTACAAGAACCATGTAAAAAATTTTAAATATTTGAAAGTTGATGTTCATGACAGTAACATATCTTTAATACGTCCTTTTTTTCTTTGATCTTCTTTTTCAATTGAAATCTGATTTACGCTTTATTAACTTCTGCCATTCTATGCCTTTATTTCATCATGGCTGTGAGACTAATTGGTGTGACGTTTAATATTGGTTTTATCACTCGAGGATATGAAATACAGTCATATCCATTTCACTGAAATACCTTACCTGTTGTCAGTACAGTCTAATCGTGAACGGTTCATTACGACCGGCGCCATTTGCAGTTGTGATTAACATTCGTATTTGTTACGTTATTGTTCGATAATGAACGTGACAAAACTTTATGTATGATATACTTGAAGACGAATTGTCCGGCAAGTCTTCCTTTAACGGTAATATTATATTACAAAATCTTTTACAATACGCAATTTAGATATACCGCTGGTTTATACTGTATTTAGAAGGCAAAAAATCCCCACCTCAAACGATACAAGCGCCAAAATATCGAAAATGATGTTTCCACTTACATAGTTGATCAAATGTGCCGTAAATCTTCATTACTGAGGGTGTAGGTGTATGGAGCCGTAATAAAGACAATAAATTCTGACTGAAAACTAGTTTGACTAGTCGCTCTAATTACATGTAACATTATGAAGTGCCTTGCTGTGCTGTGGAATTAAAAACTGTATGAAAGTTAGTTTGATTTTATCGTTTAGATGATATAACGGGGTGGTCTCCGTCAAAACATGACAAGCAGGAATTTGCCATTTAAAGACAGCTGACGAGGCAGAAAGGTTTTTTTTTAACAATGATCAGAAGAAGTTGTCTATTTCAATCTGTTTCTTACTCTATCTTTCTGCACAATTAGACGTTTACTCAGCTGTTTTCACAAAGTTAGAAGAAAGAAAGCGTTTTTCAACTTTTAATCAACGTTTATTTTCCGATGTCTTTTGATGGAAACCCACTCATAATTCCAATAAAATTGAGGCTGGACCCAAAGTGGATGAGTCGAAGGGCTTTCGGGGTGCTATTTTACTATTTAAATTAAAAATAACTTCTAATTCTAACGGCAGTAATACTCCAAGAAAAACATTTTAAACCGAGCAACCTCGTCAGGTCAGAAAGAGTATGTAGTTGTGTGAAATTATACATATACATTTTGTCTGTGCTATTCTGCATTTTATAAAGGAATGGCGCTAGAAATGAAAGGATGTGCTGTTAAAGCTATCTCACAGACAATCTAACTGATGCTATCTGAACAGTGTCATGGAAAGTTGGTTTGATCATGTATGAGAAATGATGGAATCAGCAAGATGGTATCAATACTGGTCATAAAACATGGCGACTTGATTGACCATCTGTTGTAAAACACAACAGGATTGTAAATATTCTTCAAAATGAAATGAGGTTTAACACATATCATTTCTGCACCATATTGAAAACGGGATTACGCCATGGAATATGAGCGTTATTTTTGCCCGGAAGGGGGCGTTTAAGATTCCTTCGAATTCCATTTTCCAAGAGTTCTTTTACTGCCCCGAATGTGAACACGGCACCAATGATCTGTTTAGTGAGCATCCATGCTTCCTACCTTTTTAGGGGGCGTGTAAGTTAAATAAAAAGATATATTAAATATTTCTGGTTTTGAATCCTAGTTTATGAAGCCAAATATTTGTAATTGAAAAGGCTCACTTTAAAAAAAGATTGGAAAGGATTTAATATTAATTTAAATCAGCCAATCCAATATTCGAATTTATAAATCATAGTAAAACGGACAATAAGATCGCTACAATACAAATGAATACAGTTTTAGAGCACCTTTTCTTGGAGGGGCTGGGACATTTAATTTCAGCTCTTGATTGAATTAAGTAATAAATATCTTTTTGAGTTTTCCTGTGTTGGTTTTTTTTTCTATAAAAGAAATTAAAACTGGCTTATGTTTCCTTTTTACAAGGCAACAAATAGAAGAAAATCCTGATAATTAAATTAATAAACTACCCGTCTACCCCCTATAGAGTTTTAACAACCTAACAATAATTGCGCACATGTATTTTACTACAATAAGAAATGGGAGGATTTTGCTTCTTAAAACTATAATCTAGCCATATATCAGGGATATCGTTGGCTGACTAGATCACCCCAGGGGTATTGGTTTTCAATGCCGAGTCTATTTCAATTTGCATCACGTGGGTAAAGTAATGAGTACCCGTTGTAATAACTTGTATAGAAGGGGTGGGGCTGAAACCCGCATGATTATTGTCAACCTAATGAAATGTATTGTCAGTGTTCTTTTCTCGCCGGCTATAATGTTACAACTTGGGTAATTTCACGTCCTCAGCTTAAGAAAATTATAACCCGATTTCACGAAAATAGAAACTGGATGCACGATAATGATACCCGTCTACACGACTTCCATAATAACTCTCATAAATATACTCTGTCACTTGTACACAACCCGTGTCAGTGACGATGATTAAATATGTAAAGAGATTTTTTTAGGAATGTATTATTTATAGACACCCTTACTAATCTTCTTCACAATCTGTGCTGGTTTGGGAATAATTTAAACAATTTTTTATGCACATTCAGTATGGAAAATCTAAAATCCTCACATCTCTATAACATTTATTTATAGTCCGATTCGGTCTGTTGCATAATTCCCATCCGTCGGCTTTTCGGGTAGAAATCATGAAATAAGCTTTATTTTGTAGGTTTTCATGTTTGATTACAAAAGAAAAACAATGTTGACATTTTTTCTGAGTAGATCTTCATCGTATGGGAGGCCATTATTTGAGGGTAGCCATTTTGCGATAATATTCCAACTTATTTTTTTCATTTCCAGCTTATTTATAATGTTATCGACATATCAACTGCGATTTTGCAATGTTTCAATATTGGCAGGGTTAATGACTACATTTCAGAGTGTTTTTCATCATTTCATGATATTTCTAATATGGCGACCATTTTTGGCGGGAAAATCGGACGATGTGCTGATTTCGATTAAGTAGTATTGTTTAGTGTCAATATATGTTTTCGGGGTCACATATTCCATTCCTGACATTTACAACCGTGTAAAATGATCACATATTCATATACCTAGCTTATTTTCAACATGGCGGTCATTTTTGGCGGGAAAATAGGATGATATGCTGATATTGATTAAGTAGTCGTCGTTGGTGTCAATACATATGTTTTCAAAGGCTCAGATTCCACTTCTGTCAGTAACAACTGTGTAAAATGATTATAAGTTCACTAATTTTACATATTTGCAACATGACAGTCATTTTTGGCGGAAAAATGGAACGATGTGCGGATATTGATTAAGTAGTCGTCCATTTTTGCCATTTACAACTGTGTAAAAGCATCACTTGTTCACATATTTAGCATATTTCTAATATGGCTTTTATGTGTGGCGGGGAAATGGAACGATGTGCTGATTTTGATTACGTAGTCGCGTTTTTGTGTCAATATTTGTATTTCGCGAGCGAAGCGCATATACGATTTCTGCCATTTACAAATGCGTGAAATGGTGCTATATTCACACATTCAGCATAGTTTTGTTTGTGACGTTTTCTAATCACATTACTGGAAAGGTTTCTGAATCTAATTCTGCTGTGTATAAGCTTGTAGCATTTTTCTGGAAGCCCGTACTGTGTTTACCCATTGGGTATATTATCCAACAATGAAAATACCTCATTTAAGTTGACAACTGAGCTAATGCCGATTTCGCAGGATATTAACACATTTACTTGGTCGATCGCATTGTAGTAGTTGAACTACAGTTTGATTTTAAGACTTGGTGTCGCCATCGTGACTTTCAGTTTATGTTTAACGATGATTAAAAATATGTGACTTAGAACTTTTGCAAAGGTAATTAATAAATCAAAAAGTGGAACAGAAATGTATGATATTTGAATATAAAGTGGTATACAGAGAAATAAAAACAAGGACCGCAAATGCAATAGTAATACTTGCTATAAGAAACCATTATGGCTTAGATTATATTATCAACTGACTTCCAGCTGCTCAGAGAATTGCTATTGCGTTGGAAAAGCAAACCATATCACCACTTAAACGATGCCGTGACCCATCATTTATGACATCTCTGATATCTCCAATGAAAGAAATGATGGTAGTGTTGTCAAAGTAGCCAGCTACCACGTTCTGGTGTAAGTTCCGACCACTATCATCCAAGTTGTCGCCAGGCTGGAACGAAGATCCTGGCCACAGGCTTGCTAAGCTGTTACGACCCACCACTATCATCCACGTTGTCGCAAGGCCAGAACGAAGCTAATTGCCACATCCTTGCTACGCTGTTTCGATTTTTATAGGGAAAATATTGAGCCTCGTCCATCAACTCCAGTCTAGCATCCAAAGAGGAAATATTGGTTGTTATCTGCTTTGAAAGTGAATGAGGACGGGTGAGCATGGCATGGTAGGCACATCACAGAACTTTAGTGAGAAAGTATCCGGGTCTGACTGCTAACCGGCTACGTACCAAAACTGAACACCTGGGAGCAGCCAGATCGTTCCCATGAGCGTAGAAAGATCTTGTAATAAGCGCTTGGTGTGGTCCTGACAGGAGCATCATGGACACGTGGCATAAGCACTACGCTGCCGCTGTGCTCTCTTTAACTTTATGCTAGGGATAGGCTTTTCTTTCCCAGGAAAATCGATATCATCTCAGTGGTCATCACGGAAGACCACACGGTACCGGCTTTAAGGAATGTCTTACAAGCTAATAGCCTACGTACCAAAATTGGACTCAGAAACCAGTAAATATAAGTAAATGATAATAAAGTGTTTAGAAAATGTTCAACCATTTGTATATGACAGAATTTGAATCTGCCTCCCCGAAAACATATATTATATTGGCACCAAAGACAACTACTTAATTGGAATCAACCCATCGTCAGATTTTCCAGTCACATGTAGCAGCAATATTGGAAATAATATGCTAAATATGTGAACATGTGGTCATTTTACAGGGTTGTTAATGTCAAAAATTGATTCTGCACCCCCGTAAGCATTTATATTGACACTAAACACTACTACTTAATCAAAATCGTCTCAATTTCCCGCCAAAAATGCCCGCCATCTTGGTTATATGCTAAGTATATGAACATGTCATCATTTTACAAGGTTGTAAATGCCAGGGTTGGAATCTATGATACCAAAAACATATATATTGACAACAAACACTTAGCGAAATCGGCACATCGTCCGTTTTTCTCGGCAAAAATGGTCGCCATCTTGGAAATATCATTATGAAATGATGGAAAACGATCTGAAATGTAGTCATTAACCCTGCCAATTTTAATACATTGCCAAATCACAGTTGATATATCGATAACATTATAAATAAGATGAAAATAAAAAGTAAAGGCCACCCATACTAAGAAGACCTACGCAGAAAAGATGTCAACATTGTTTTGCTTTTTTTTTTGTAATCAACATCGAAATCTACAAGATAAAGCTTATTCCATGATTTCTACCCGAAAAGTCAACGGATTTACATTTAAGATCGGACTAATATTAATAAGAAGACAAAAAATCGAAATTCAAATTCAGATTAAATGTAATGGACTTGTGAGGAGCGTTTTCAATGTATGTGAAATTTTTTCCATCAAACAAACTAACCTAAACGCAACCCGTGTGTGTGCAAAGGAGACAATATTGTTTATAAGAAGTGCCTATCTATTGCGTTCGCCATTTAGGACGCCATTATGTTTTACATTACATTGGCTTTCACGAATGAAGGCGAGTGTTTATATTAAAGGGAGCTAACTACTTTGTTTTCAGCAACGACAACTTTAACCACAAACATCATTTTAAGGTTTTCAAACAATAATCAGAAATTACCTGAAACAAATAAAAAGCCATTCGTGTGTGTATCCAATTCAAATGACATTGATCTATGGCTGCAATACTAATTGTAATACTGAGCGGCAAAGGGAAATTTCTTGATTTTTGGCGTTTGTGTTGGGTCTTTAAAAAAAAGTAAATAAGGGTTGCTTCTTCGGAATATTCCCGTTTCCTTCTTTCCCCACGGTAAAATTCTAGTGTTAAATGTATATGCGGAAAACTGAAAATAATCTATGTCACATGTTTTAAAAACGACACTGTTGAAACACTGGTGATATAAAATGGGTATACGGCTCTGTTGGATAAAAAGGGTAACAGGAAGTATGAAAGAAACGCGTTCATATCTATTAATGCCCGTCGATATTAAAAAGTAGAGAGGAAAAACGATGAGGTTTAGTCACAGCATTCCATTACTCATATTGATATCGTGAAATTAATCCTATAGTTCAAGACCCAACTCATTGCTACCCGATATGGGATTAATTATAGGTTTAACGTTTTTACACATTGGACGCCGAAAATCACCCCCATTGCTTGTCCTCTTCCGTGGACTCTGGTCACGCTGCCTCCCTGTCTTAACACTTTTATCTGCAAATTAAGCACGATCAAAAGTAGGCATCATTATTGAATAATACACACCAGATCTTGACTGACAGGTGTCATAAAGCGCGAAGGCATTATGTTCTGTAGTCTGTGTTGGGGTTTTAAAAGTTTTTTTTAGCACGCGATGTCGAGAAAATCGTGGTTGCATTTCCCCCCTTACGGTTCTGGGTTTAGCAGTTTTAAGATAACAGACAAACCCTTGAGGAATGACACTCAAATAGACAGGATAGTGTTAAATAAATATTTGAAACATTATGTATACCAAACGAAGCAACACTATGAATGGTTCTATGAATGAAATTGACATAGGTAAATATTGGCTTACATGATCTCTTGTCGCGCCAAGCTTTCTTTTCCGTTTTTTAAGTGCGACGGTCAATATGATGGGAAAATATACACAATCTACCTAGCTGCCCTCAAGTAAATACTTCTTCTCAACCTTTAGTGTTACCAAGTAGATTTAAAATAACAGCAAGAACGTAGATACAACATCTTGAAAATTAAGCGGCTTATTTCGACCAATGGCTTATTAAAATCTACAAGGTCATTAACCGGCGATTTTTCATCGCCAACGAATAATTATAAGTGTGTGGCAGCAAAGTGTGCAATTAGACAGATCACCATGGACAATTAAGTCATCTTCCATTAACAAATTTCTCTCACATACGATCTTTTAAAACTAAGATTATTAATAGTGTCTCGAAAGTAGTGTACATAATAATTAACGTACATAATTCATGTAAGTATACTAAATGTACGATCACAGATTTGTTCAACTGGATTTTTTAGACACCACAATGGTTGTATATCAATGCGCCATTGTGAGTAATAGGAATCACTTACACTACGATATTGTGAAATATGAGTCTATGATAGGAAATGAAATGAAATGGGGTTTAACGTTCTACTGTTTTGTCATGATAGAGCTAATGGAGACGGTATTTCTGATAGGAATATCAGTTCAAAAATTGTTTAGTTACGTTCAGTATTTCCAAAAATATGGCGCTAACTGAAATTTAAGATAGTTTGTCATGCACCCCAAATACCACTGCGAATCGATAACCAATATATGACAATCTCCGCACGTTGTAAAATTATCTACCAGAAACAGTTACTTGTGATTGCCTGTGTATTAAGATTTTGCGAAAAAAAAATCCACGAAAAAGTGGGCTAACTGGCAACATGTCTCATCGAAGAATACCTTTCTCGTCTACTTCTCTGATCATTTTAAAATCTGCCACAAAAAAATTATTCCATAAAAAAGAATTTTACCCAGATGAATAATGTTTCAGTCTTGTAGAAGGGAATTGGGTTCTTGTAAATGTAATCACTGAATGATGAGGTCATCCGGTAGGTTCGCAATTTAATACGTTTATACATTTTACTCAAACCGTGTTGTACTCGATCTCGTTTGACCTTTCACCTTCTCCCATCTGCCCATTCGTTCAATCAACCACACAGGAACAAACCGAACGAAGTAAACTTTCTCAGCAGTATTTACGAAAAAATTGTATACAAGCTAATTAAAAATTGATGATAGTGATCAGCGCTTAATATTTATTAGAGAGGGGTTTCTAAAAGAGAAAAAAAAGAATAATAAAAATACTAATTTAAAATTGTCCAGCGTCAATCTGATTAACATTCGATGTTAATTACCTTTCGTTGTATGTTGTGTCTTGTACTACATTGAAATCTGACATGTTAACAAGTTGGGATTCAGACCACGGCCTAGATATTGTGGTAAATTATGAGTAAGCGTCTATCGGATAATTCTGAGTGGCTAGGGGTTAAGGTTGAAGATAGAAAGTTGGTTATAATTACAAAGCGGTGTAAAAATCTGAAAAATAATTTATGCGAAATTGTAATCAAATTTCAATTACATTGTTTTGGGGCAACCGGTAAAATCATTAACAAAATAGTTATCCGCGGTACTACTACAACTACCAAATTATGCCCTGCACTACATTGGTCTTTTGAGCAAATAGTTACATGTTCCTGCTAAGAAAATGGTTTTGGAAAGGGCTATGAGTGATAACACAAAATTTTTGTGCACGTACTTCTATGTCACCAATCGTAATGTAACATGTATACAATCTATTAGCAAGAATTCTAAACAAGTGAAAAAGCCCCGATATGCATCGCGTTTAAATATTTACATATCCACATTTGAAAAGCGAAGGCGATGAAAAAATATACTGACACCGCTGACAAATTGCGACATAATGTGGTGTTTCTGTCACTCATATATCATATGTGTTTAAAGAAAAAAAACCAGTTGCAATACTGGGTGTTCTACTGAGTCGACACTCGTTGACGGTTCAACACCAAATCATGGTCCGTAAAGAACCCCTCCCTGTCATATGTTTTCTCTATAAAGATCTATGCAAAACTTGTAAAACCAGACACCAGTAAGTAGAAAACCTTCTGCCTTTTCATTTTCCACATTCATTATTTGCCTAAAAAATATTTTTAGAATGTTTCATAAAGTATTTAATCTTTGTCAGAAATTGACATGATAATGACAACTGATTACCCGAGTATTTCCATTTGCGCATGACAATTTCCTTAAGACACATGCTATGAGGTAATAATGACTTAAACATCACTGCAAGGGTTATTTTCGTTTCTCGGTGTATATTTTTTAAATTTCCTGGCGCTGGTGTGATCGTAGGGTTTCTGCTTGTTTATTTCGTAAAACCGTTTTTATTTTCTTAAATTTAATGAGCAGTCATCGATTTCGACGGATACCCGTTCATAAAAAAATTAACGATAAGATGTTAAAAAATAGTACCAAATAGCTTGTCTAAAAATTTCAGATCAAAATATTGAGCCGGTCGAGAAGATTTGCTTAATGAGTTTGCTTCACCGATGCATAATTTAGACATAATATTACTATCCAGGCAAAAGGAATGGTGTGGAAAGTTGGTACATATCGCCAACCACATTTATTGTAATTATTGAAACAGACCATTCGTATTTCCATATACAATGTATAGATTTCTACGATTTTCCCCTAGAATTAACCCGTATAATTAACTAAACAATAATTGGACGGTTCTTTTTATGACTGACATTCTACATTTGCAAAATATCATATATTCCACGTGGGTAGCCGACTGTACTGTGTAGTCAGGAATTGATATTTGATTAGTCTAAATCTGAAAACAAACTTTTCCCCGCCAAATGGACATTCTTCCGAAATCCCTAAGGATTGCCAGCTACTCCGCGGAAAGCGTGGATTCCAACAATTTTTTTGAAAATTTGAAAGGAGCTAAAATTGATCCAAATGGGGTTCAACGCATATAGGGTCTAAAATAATGTAACATGAGTTTATATATACTGATTAAGTGATTTACATTTTATCGTTTCCTTGTTGACTCGGTCATGTTCGGCGAAATACACCAGAAGTCTTAATCGAATGGCATCTGGTTATTCCCGTCTAAACCGATCGTATTTATTGCGCAGATAAGAATAGGAAATCACCGTTTGACATGACTTGTGGAATATGTCAAGCCTCGTTCTTCGAGTCCCTTGTTACAAATGGCGCTGAAACGCATTATAGGTACACTATGTTTGTTAAATGTTTTAAAAATTGGATATCATAAGCCCATCTTTTCCAGGTAGGACCACGACACCAATGCTGATTTAAATTGACAAATGATATTGACTTAGAGACTTAGCTTCTTTAAAGACGGTTAAAGGGTGATTATAAACATTGATTACACAATTTATTTGGGGAAAATTCTGATGTAGCCATATAACCCTACCAGTAAGTACAGGAGGACCCTACGGACAAGACACACAAACTACAAAGATCTGACAGCCTTCCATATAATGATACCAGCATTCACTCAGAAAGAAAACCAAACTCACAATAAAACAAATGATCCGACGCCCATAAATCCAAAATACACTTCTAAATATACTCAGCCAAATTAAAAACTTGACACTCGGGATTTTTGGGACTAGATTTTTAATATTTTGTTTAAGGCAACTATTTAAGTGTTATGTTGTGCACAGGCGACCTTGACATCAACAGAAAGCAAGAATACGTCTCGCCGAAAGTCCTTGACATTGATAACGTTCGTGATGTCACAAGTACCCCCTGAAATTCAGACTTGGAGAACAATCGGAATAAAGTGTTTAGTAACGGTTGTGGCCTCCTCTAGCGTCTCGTACTGCCACATAACGTCTTCTCGTGAACCTCAGTAGTAAACACTACCCGAGGAAGACGTCACCACTGCTCAGCAAGAGCATGTTGAAGGTCCTGCAACGTCAATGGTGGATTCACTTGCTGACGAACACGTCGACCCAGTTCGTACATTACAAAATTATTCGATCACGAATGCGTAGTTGACACCAATCGTGGGGCCTACTATACTAATATAAATGATAGACTTGTGCAACTTTTAAATTGTAAGCACTCACTTAAAAACATTATTATATGTGCTGGGGGGAATGATATTTCATTAAACAATCCCACTCAAAACACCACAGACTTTAATAAACTAATTTCAGTCACTAAAAACTCTTTTAAAGGAAATATTTATATTTGTTCGGCATTACCAAGAAATATACATCGTCCATATATTAGAGAATGTAAAAAAATTTAATACTTATATCCAGGAGTTCTGTCATAAAAATAACTGCACGTTTATTGATGTATTTACACACTTCTACCAAAGATGTCCAAAGGATGTAATGAAACGTGACGGAGTTCATCCTAATTATAATGGAAATGATCTATTAATGAATATTTTAAGTAATACTCTTGTTTCAGCTAATTCAACTGATGCGCATGAACATGTACCTGTTAAATCAACAAATTACTATGAATACTATGACTATATAAGATCTCGCCAATATGAGTACAGGTGTAAGATTCTTGTAATGCAAGTTCCTCTGGAACACTTCTGTATGTTAGAAATCATATCATATGTAATCGTAGGTTAGATTTAGAACATGATAATATTGAGGCTATATGGATAGAAATTACTCTTAAACACTCTAAACCATTGTTACTTTGTAATATTTATCGTAATCCCTCTTCTTTATCTCCCTGGAATACTGACTTCTCCTTTATGATAGAAAAAGCATGGAATTCTCACTGTGAGATACTATTATTAGGAGATTTAAATATTGACTTATTACATAATCATAATAAATCTTGGACCGATCTTCTTGAAATATATGGTCTACATCAAATTATTAGGTCACCTACTAGAATTACTTCTTCCTCTAAATCACTAACTGCTCATATATTTGTATCTGAAACTAAACATGTCAAAGAATCTATTGTTCCTTCATACTCAATATCAGACCATTTCCCTATTTGTTTTACTTGGCAAAAGACAGGGGTAAAATTCCCCAAATCTTCACATAATAATATTACTTATCGCTCATTTAACATTTTAATAATGAATTATTCCTCTACGACTTACAATGGGCTCCATATAATTCTGTATATGATCACTGTGATCCTAATACTGCACTGGACAACTGGTATAATATTACACTGCCCATTATTAATAAACATGCCCCTTTAAAAACCAAACGAGTCAAAAATGTTTATAAACCTGATTGGATAACCCCTGAAGTGTTTCATTATATTCATGAACGTGATTTTCATAAGAAAAAAGGCAATACTCTGCAATTTAAACATTTTCGTAATAAAGTTAAATCTCTTATTCGTAGTAATAAAAGGAAATGTCTTGAATTATTAGTCACTGATCGCAAAAACAGTAAACAAATTTGGAAAGCCATCAATACTGCTAATTCTGAGGGTAAATCTCATGATTGTTCTTCCATTCCTGTTGCCCCTGATATTTTTAATGCTCATTTTGTTAATGTTGCAAAGTCCATTATACGTAGTCCATCAAATCATTTAGATCGTTCTACCTCTAATGTGATATCTACATTTGTATCTAAGCATCTTGAAAACAATACCTTGTGTCATCTTCCCTACATATCAAAATTTGATGTATTCCAATATCTTCATTCTCTTGATACTTCCAAATCAATAGGATTAGATCAAGTTGGTCCTCATTTTCTTAAACTTGGTGCTCCAATTCTTTGTGATTCATTGACATTTATTTATAATCTTTGTATAGATAAGAATATTTTTCCGTCCACCCTTAAACAGGCTAAAGTTCTTCCATTATATAAATCAGGTCAAAAATCCCAGCCCAATAATTATCGCCCCATATCTATACTTCAAACTATTTCTAAACCCTTGGAAAAGCATATTTGTAAACACATTAATAACTTTCTCCTGGATCACGATTTACTTTATTCTCATCAGTCTGGTTTTAGGTCCAAATTTTCTTGTCATACTGCCCTTACAAATATTGCAGAAAATGTTTATTCTGCCATTAATAAAGGTCAATACACTGGTTTAGTTTTCTTTGATTTCCGTAAAGCCTTTGATATGGTCAATCACTCCCTGTTGCTTGAGAAACTAAAATTATACCAAATTTCTACCAAATTATGCACATTATTAGAATCGTACTTATCTGAGCGTTATCAACGCACTCAAATTGGTGAAACCAAGTCCTCTCTTGATCTCATAACTCATGGTGTTCCTCAAGGCTCCATTCTTGGACCACTACTATTTAACCTGTTTATTAATGACCTTCCTCTAAATTTGACAGCTCAATGTGATATTTTTGCTGATGATACCACAGTATATTCTTCTTCTACCAATTTTGATTCTCTTAACTCTACACTTCAGTCAGAAACTGATAAAATTATAAAATGGTGCAACTCCAATGACATGATAATCAATGAATCTAAAACTAAATGTATGATTATTGCTTCAAAACCTAAAATAAATTCCTTAATTACACATTTGTCCACTTCTATTAATTCTACCTTCATTGAACATGTTTAGGAGTATATTTTGACTCTAATCTTTCTTGGGACACTCATGTAAACCATTTATGTACTATTTTAAAACAGAAAAACTTTCAACTTAGGAAAATCAAATCATTACTCCCAACTGATGTATTAAAATTATTTTATAACGCTCACTTTCAATCACATCTTGACTACTGTTCTACCATTTGGGACTCCTGTCAAATTTCTTCTCTTCATAAACTTAAAATTATCCAAAAATTATCTTTTAAAATTATATTCAACAAACCTATTATTAAAAATAATGCTTCTGATTCTTCATATTCCATTCTTTCAAAATCTTTAAAACTGCCTATCATTCAACAACGTCATTTAATGAATAAATATATATTTCTGTTCAAAATATTAAACTATAAAAGTCCAAATTACTTATGTTCTTTATTTCAATTTAAAAATACTCCTTACAACTCTATAAATCTTAAACTACAAATTCCACATCCAAATTGTACTAAATTTAAACATAGTCTTAGCTATAATGGACCAGTTTTATGGAATTCACTTCCAAATAATTTAAATTCATGACATGTTCTCTCAACTTTTAAAAAATCACTGCATAATTATATCCAAAATGTTATATAACCATTCTGTATATTTAAATTTAAACCATTATCGTTTTCTGCATTTGATGTTATTTGGAATGTAAAAAATACATTTTGATTTTTCAGTTTCCTTGCATGTATAATATATGTGTATGTTTGTTTTGTCTGTTGTCATTTAAGGGCAGAATTGTAAACAGGCTGCAAAGCCTAATTTTTCACCCTTTTGAATTTATTATTATTATTATTATTAAACCATGACGCTGCCGCCACCAAATCGGTCAACTTCTCTGACGCATACTTGAGCGTAACGTTCACCTCGTCTGCGGTACACTCGGACCCTGCCATCGGCAAATCTCAAAGTGAATCGAGATTCGTCACTAAAGACAACCGAATTCCAATGTCTTTGAGTAAATCTTATGTGTCTTGTGGCCCACGACAAGTCGGTTACGGCGATGAAGAGGTGTCAATATTGGTCCATTATAGGGCCTCCGAGCTCGAAGACCAGCAGCCTGCAAGCGATTTCGAACAGTTTGTGCAGTTATCCTTCAACCAAACATCTCTCTACTTGTGGAGGGTGCAGTGACAAATCTGTTTCTAAGATGACGTAATCGTATTGCTTGATCTTCCTGGAGTGACGTCACACGTGGCGCTCCCGCCCTTGGGCGGTCGGCAATAGTTCCAGTTTGAAGCACTCTCATTTTCTAAGATTAATTATAGTCTGGCGTGAACAATTAAAGGCTCTTGCAACAGTGACCACAGACTGACCAGCATAGAGCCTACCTATAGCACGTAGACGTTCTACATTTGAAAGGCGCGGCATTTTCTAACAAAGATGAAAGTAACAATTTTAATTTGTTTTTCCAGTTAAAGTTACCTGTGCGTGTTCAGCAAACTTGCATCGATTGACCTCACGAGTTTGTGTTTGCACGTGTTTTTCAGGTTTTTCATCTTTATATGCTCAAAAGTCTTACTATCGTTAGAAACACATTAAAATTTATTTGACTTACAGAAAAAATTTTTTGTTGAAATTCATCAGTGTCAAGTTTTAAATTTGGCTGAGTATATTATGATCAAAACCAGGCCCGTAGCTAGCCCAAAATTGCGGGGGGGGGGGGGGGTGGCTAAGGCTTCTGAGGGCGTCAACGGGGCTTGTGGGGCGCCGATGTACCTACACTTGATGATCCACGGCGAACGGTACCGTAGAAGGGTCAATAGGATAGGGTTCGCTTCATAGGCGACACGTACGGGCTCGATGAATGTTAGTGGGAAGGGGTACCTGACATGCCCTAAAAATTTCGGATTACGCTGATATTTTGATATGAACAGTATAAACGTAACGATAACAATTTATGAGAAAAATGAATCGGGTTAGAGTGGAACTTGTTTGAATTTTGAAGATTATTACGCCCGTTTTGGGAGCCCAGTTATTCGTGGGTGCCTTACTAATCTCAGTAGCACAATTTAAGGGGGGCGCCAATGATTTCGTCATTATGGCGCCCCTCCGGAATGAGACACCCCACAAATCACGCCGTTTGGAATTTTTAAGATTATTACTCCGTTTTGGGTGCCCTATTCATTCGTGAGCGCCTAACCAATTTCGCTAGCATTATATTATGGGCGCCCCTCCGGATTTAGAAAATTATCACGCCGTTTAGGGCGCCCAATTCATTTGAGGGCGCCTAACCAATGTCACTTGATGTATGGGCACCGCAAAAATCAATCCGTTTTGTGCGCTTCTTTGATCAAGTCGTGGGCGCCCAATCAATCTGACTCGGCATTATGCACTATGTGCGGCCCAACATTATAAGGCGCCCAACCAATCATGTCATTATGGGCGCCTTATAATGTATAAGTCACAACACAGATCAAACCATTTTGGGCGCCCCGTCAGTTGTGGCGAGGCGCCCTTATAACCAAGTGACATTGGTTGGGCGCCGACTTTTCCCTAATGGGCAAAGGGCGCCTGAGGGGGCCGAGAACTTCCAGGCATGCGGCTGCCCGCTTGCCCCCCCCCCACCGCTAGCTAAGGCCCTTAAAAACAAAGCAGACCAGAAAACGTCAAAATTGTACGTACCGGTAACTTCATTCTACACAAAATACACGTGCTTTAAAAACCTACATATTTACTGCAGACACTAACTAAAGTTGGTTCTGTAACGTCTGCTTCCACTAAATAGATATCGCAGGCAAGACGTGGGAGAGCCGAAGCTTGTTTTTTTTTTTTTTTTAATAATGATTTATTAATTTATCAATCTTTCCATTAACGGCCTCATTGGCACGTTTCGGATATTTATAAGAGTTAGTGGTGAAAGGGAGGCAACTCTCTGTACATTGCAGTGGTGATCCAAGTCTAGCAGGATTTTTTTTTCTTTTTTTTAAAGGTGGACTTACAAGAAGCTTTTGACCAAGTCGCTTTACATGTATGTTGTTTTTATTTTTAAAAATGTTCGTGGATTTGAATCTTATAATTCACAAAGAGGGGCAACATTTTAATATTACCCCATCTAAAGCGTGCTTGACTGCATAAAAAGTTAGCCTCAGAAAACATCATTTTTATGATTTTACTGCTGTCCGCAAAATTGAGCTCGAAAATAGTGTTGAATTATAAATTTGCGCAAAAAGTGGCGAATTTTTTTTTTTTCAAACAAAAACAACCAAACAAAAAAAAACCCAAACAAAACATGGTGAAAAATTTAAGGTAAGTATTTCAAAGTAGCCTTAGAACAAACGTGGGGATACAGCGTCCACCCAGAAACTGTCCCTTAAGCAACTAGCCTACTGCTAAATATGATCTGAAAGATCCGATATAGGACATCTGACTTTCAACCATTCCGCCTAACTATCAATCACTCAGACTGTTACCGTTGCAGTCACATGACACCAGAAATTTTACTGATGAAACACCCGGGCAAAAATGATGTCCGAAAAACATGTCCCGCATAGTGCAGACATTGTTTTATTACACTGAATTTATATGTTTTAGTCAAATTAATAAATTACGATTCACACAAAATTGATGACACAAATAATGCTCAATGCACGAAAACTGTCGCACAAAAAGTCACTTTATATGCCGACTAGTGGGCAAAATGTTTTTTCACGAAAAATTCAATGAAACAAATAATGATCAATTGCTAAGAACTATATCACCATCAAACATGCAGTTTCAGGCACTTTGTTTTTCCATCTTGAAGGCAAAATGTTATTTAATTTTTTTCCACTTTACCAGTTTGCTCAGAATTTCTGATTGCCAGGATTTTGGGGACACAGTTGCCCCATCCCCTACGGAGTAAAGCCCCCACTAGGGCAAATATCAATAACAACAGTAGAGTATTCCTTGTGGTAGGGGCAGGGCATTTCAGTCGAAATCTGTGGTGTTGGCTGCTAGACAAAACATAATTAGTCAAAACATTTATTTTACTAAATGCATGTAGATATGATGAATTTTGCAGCAAAGTATGTAAGTGTTAACACACATAATTTATACATATCTAACATCTATCCCTATATTCTCTCTCTAAATCATAAACCTAATGCTCTCATGTTAAATTACGAGAGTAAATTTAATAAACTTTTGAGAGTACTGAATGCAAAATAAAGATATGAGGGATATAATGTTTAAATCCCACTCCAACATCACAAGCTATGAGCAAGTCACATTTCAATATTTTTCCCTAAACTAGAATAATTTTATAATATATTCAATGATCCAATTAGCCCATCTACAAGTGTCTGTTGAAATTGTCTATTTCTCTTTATCCAAAACGTTTCTGTAATTTGAAAAAAAAAACCATTACCAAATTATGTTTAACATGTGTTGGTATATATATCATCATTTAATTCAATTAATTTCTGCAAGAAACGATGTTTAACATCTAATTAGCACCAACTAGTTCCACTAACATGTAAGCAATTAGAGGAGTATAGATATCCTCCTCTAATTGCATACAACCGGATGAACACTGAAAAAAAAGTTGAGGTTTGTGACCCTTCTCTTTGTCAGGTACAAGTATAGAATTAAAACCACAACACTTGACTTGATCTAAGAGCACAAATTACATCCCTATACCACCAACCCGCCACCAATTCGAGAAAATTTTCTTCTTATGAACATATAAAAACTACAGTACATATGTATCAATATATCATTATTTATTGGCAATATTATATATGAGCAGAAATATTTACTTTGTTTAACTTACTTTGACCATGTCATTTTTGTTTTTTTATTGAGATTATGAATTGCTTAAATAATTTCATCTGCGCATGATCAGTTACTATATTCAATTACCAGTATGTTAAAAGTATATTAAATTAAATTGATTGAGTAAAAAGTCAAAATATAATAATAACATTAATTTGAGCACTAAACAATGAACAAAATTGAAATTCAAGTTTTAATATAAAACAATTACTGGTCAGGGTGTACATATCGATGTTGTTTGGGGGGGGGGGGCTCTGGTGTTTAGCACAGGCCGGCCCTTAATGATGCAGTCATGAGCCAAGCTTTCTAGGGGGTCTGGGGGCAGGCTCCCCATGAGAAATTTTTGAATGAGTCCCTGAAAGGTCATTTCCTGAATTTTGCAGAATATACATAAATTAGAAAATATGAGACAATAATTCATCGAGGATCTTTAATTTTAAGACTGACTGTACTTATTTTGAGATCGCCTTTTCCCCCCGTCATACACACATTTATGCCTCTCAGAGGCTCTGACTACAGTTCTAACATTTCTGTTAACAAATACTATACAGAAAATACAAAACAAATTTACTTAACACATACAGCACCACAATTATTTAACTACTTTAAACTATTCAACCTCTGTATACATACACATAAAGTGAATTTGCAAACAATGTTTCACAGATGGAACCAACCAATTGCTGAAATGTTTTTGGATAAGAAAAGTTTTACAACACCCCAATTTTAAAACCAACATCATTCACGGGGTTACATTACACAGTGAACTATGTAGCATTGGATTTCAATAAACATTTACCATTCAGACTCCCATGTTATAAAATTTCAATATTTAGATAAAAACTATTTTACTTATATCAAAAACATTTAGCTGTCAATATATTCTTATATAGCTTTATTTTCATATAACGGTTTGTTTAATTTCTATATTTTTAACTAAAACATATTGTATAACAAACATAAACTTATAAAACAAAAATTATGGGTTAAAAAAGAATATGCAAGGAAAATCAGTGTATAATCAATGAAATTAAACTTATAGAAAGTTCAAATAAGACGATTAATTACTGGAAACGGACTTGTGTCAGTCTCAGGTCACCTTCAATATTAAGTGAAGTAACAGAGTTAGCTGGAATTCTATGGTTGAATTCTACGAAATGCTGGTTGTTGACGGCAATCTGTTAATAAAAAAAATCAAGAACTGAATAAAATATGTAATAGAAACTTGTGTGTTTAAAATGATAAAAAAAATGTGAAATTTAGTTCTTTCACATCTAGTTCCTTTCCTTCAGACACTTTGAACAATTTGACCAATAATTTTTGTTACATTTCCTCTCATTTGATTAATAAGTGCAGAAGATCCACACTACACTGAAAACAAAACCAAATTGATGAAATGGTGTTTAACGTCCTACTGTTCTTCACCTTAAACTAGGCTAATGAAGACGGGGAAACCCAAAAAGACAAACATTGCAATTATAGGTTTCCTTGTAAAATTAATTTAATTGTATTGCGGGATGTATCGTATCACAATAAAAAGCACAAAAACATTGCACATATGTAATTGATTTTGAAACGTCCCCAGTCTTCGTACTTTTTCTCTATCTCATATTCATATTGTAATATATCTTCTAAAAGACAGGTTAATACCTAACCACCAATCTGATTAAAACACAGATCCTGTTTCATTTCGTTTTACTTATCTACTACACTACAATCTGAAAGAGTTGTTATATTACCAGCATTCTGGTTGAAGTGAAGAATTAACCCACGAAATTGTTTTCGGCATGCGATGCACAGAACTGTGGGTAAACCACTAGAAATGTCAACGCTGATTGATTAATCAATGTCTGGCGTCATTGGGCCAAAAGCGACCCCTGATGCGACCTTACAGTATAACTGGTCAGATCTTCATGTAGTGTAGGCCATCGAAAGTATAATAAAACCAAACGAAATATACATCAGATTGCTTAACCATGTATTTTTTGGTTATAAACCAGAATCTTTTACAAAAAAAACCCAACAAAATTATCAATATTACAAACCTCTTTATGAAACAAAAAAACATTTACCTTATAGCAGTGTGGTTCAACCAAGATAATCATATCAAAGTTAACATTTGGCATGAATGGGAAGTAAGGTTGCTGTCTTTCCTCGGGTCCAAAATTTCCATACTGACGATGAGTTCGTATGACTTGGTTGTGGGTGTCTCCATAGTTGACACGTACATCAAAATGAAGAGCCAGGTCTGATCCAGCTTGAAGATTTATAGAAAACCTGTAAAAGAAAATATAATTTAATATGATCAAATAACAATGAATGAACCTGTAGATGACCTTAACAAAACATCTCTGATCTTCTATACTACTCAAAGAAAGAAATGCTGAATTCACAGACATTCTAAATTCAGAATTGCTCATTTGGTTAGCAAAATTGTGAATTAAGCTTTTTGTCGGGGGCTTAACATATTGAAATTGATTTTCTTGAATTGACCCAACAACAATAAATTTCAACCTCAGTCATGTATGAAAATAAATATTACGTGGATAATGAAAACTTATGACAAACAGCATGCTGTAATATCTACGATAAGTTGATAACCCTACAGTAATTCTACATACCCATTTTAACTATTCAGTATTAACGACCGCCAACATGTGACTTACCTAGAAACATTAGGATGTGGTACACCACTAATAAATATCATACGTCCATTAGTTAACATACCAGGTATACCAGTTGTCAGTGGAACGGCCTAAAATATCAAAATATACAAAATCATTCATTAAACATGTAATATTATAATATTCATAGGCAAACACAACACAGATTCAATGTCTTCAAAAAATGTAAGTTTTCACTTCATGGCAACAGGCAAAAAGACAATAACTATAATCAACTTATATAATCCTTGAGTGGCATTTAGTGATTGAGCACATTAAAAAACACAACACAATTTATATGGAAAACACTCACTGGTTTATACACATATAGCACGACGTTTCGACAAGTATTCTCTTATCGTTATCAAGTACAATCAACTTACATCAATCAATTATAATCAACTTACACAAATATATACAAATTATTCTGATTTGGTCATAAAATACTTGATTCATGAACAATGAAATAAAATCCAAATTAAATGTGAAATACATGTATCAAAAGTGGGTGCTGATTGGTGTATATTGTTGCCTCAGACAATAAAGTATATCTAGCCCTTAGCTATGTCAATTACTCAGTAAAGATGGACCCCATCTAAATATATTAAATGTGGTGGTAATAATTCACTAGAAATTTAAATAAATTGAAAATCATGTTTCCCAGATAAGCTATTTGGATTGTGCTTGATACATGTGTAATAATCATATAATTTAAAACTTAAACAGTACCTAAAAACCAGCCAAATGATTTGATATTTGTTTATTATTTGCAATGTCTATTTTCTGTCTTGTCCACAGGACTGTAGGTTCATCTTGTAGATTTTTGTTTTGCGTATAGTGCGGTCCTCCTGCACTTACTATATAACCTAATTGATCAATATCTCACACAAAATCACAATAATATGAAAGAACATAAAAAGCAAGCTCTAACTGAAACTACAAATCAGATATTTTTTTTAAAATTAAAACTGTGTAAATTACATGTTAACTTTCAACAACATAAAAAAAATTCAAATCTGATTCACAGTAAAAAATGATTACTTGTAGTTAAAGAAAGAAAGAAGCAAATGTGTAAATTGTGGCTTGGGAGTCGAAATATTTTGCAGGTTATTGGGACAGTTGATTACATTTTGCAATTGTACTTTTGTGCTGAATCCATTTTTTGAAATGTAAGGAAATGCTTATGTTATGAGGCAACAAATAAAAGAAAAAAAAACTAGAAACCTGTGGACCAAGGGAGCTTACAAAATTATCTTTCTCACGGACACCAAATAATGATTTAATATCTTTAAATACAGCTTTTCCTATCGCTGTGGTTGCATGTACAGCACCTAGAGCCACACCGTGTGTATGAGAATCACAACTTGAAGACATAGAACTTTTTTCTTGGAAACTACTCCCACTACCAGAAGTGTGAAATCTTACATTTCCTGAAGACTTTTAACAAATAAAATTAATATTATTCTTTCACCTTATATACATGTAATATACTTGTAATCTTTCACGACTTGCGCCATCATTTTTGAATAAATATTTTCTAATATTAATTTCTATTTCTTCTTTTTCTGTACTTTTGGTTGTGACAGTATTATATACTGAGCGCCATAGAAAATGCATCACTTTTCGTATAACAATATTTATTTTGCTTCTTATTGTGAACAATATTCAAATGGGAACACATCAATAACAACACATTTGTACACTTATGGATGTTTAATCTGTAATCAATGGTACAAAGTCAGTGGGCTCAAAACCAAAAGTACGACACAGATGTCAGTAGCGTGTGTGTCCTCCACAGGCTTTTCGCTCGGAATTAACCATCTGTGATTAAACATCCATAAGTGATGCGTTTTCTATGGCGCTCAGTATATTATGTATGACTGTAGCTGATTATGTGGGGCAGCACCTTACTCCTTTAGCCACCATAACTCCACAGGACACTCATCGAGCCACAATGGCCCCAATAACTCATTTCCCATGAATACTTTTTAGTATGTGACAAATACGACATTATGTAAAGATAGATTACCAGGCAATGAAATATAAGCCCACAGCAGCCAAATCGTCCTAGCACATATTTATTCTTTTGTAGGTAATTGGGGATATTTGCAAGACAATGACTCTCAGATCAAATTATAATTTTCATCGTTTGAGGGGTCACAAGATTCTACAAACTGAAACAAGGGCCTTAACTATGGAAGTAATTAACAGAAATTGTTGAAAGTTTACAGGCTTTTCCATTTTACCAATTGAAATAATGCATAGAAAATTTCATACAGATCAGATGATAACTTTTGTCTTTCGAAAAATCACAACGTTCAACAAAGTAAAACATGGGCCTTAACTCTAGAAGTAAATGGCGGAAACTTCAGAATTTCCATAGGCTTCTTCGTTTTACTAATTCAAATGACACATACAAATTTCATCCGTCGTACGATAACTTTTGTCATACAAGCTTTCACAAGATGCAACAAAGCGAAACAAGGGCCATAACTCTAGAAGTAATTAACAGAAATTATTGAAATTCAACAGGCTTCTTCATTTCATTAATGCATATAAATTTTACAGATTGAATGAAATTAACTGAAATTATTGATATTAAGTAGGATTCTTCATCCCAATAATGTAAACAACATATTTCAAACAATTAGATAATAAATATCATAGTCTATAGAGTGTTCACAAGAAATTGTGGACATATGGACCAGGGCGACGACAATATATGACCACATTTCCATGCAAATTAATACATGCAAAGTCTTTAGGTGTACCCTGTGTGTAACAACAGCAGCAAATCATTAAAAAAAATCTTTCGTCGGCTTTCTTCCGTTTTATATAAAATGTACAGTAAACTAGTAAACCAATGATTGTAGTTTTACTAAGCAAAGTTTTTATACTTAATAATACTTACAGGATTATACATTGGTGGTGTTGCTCCTCCAGGATATCCAGGTTGTGCTGGTGGTGGTGCCATTCCCTTTAAAAGAAGAAAAATTAATGTGCAATTTAATCAAAAATTGAAAGGCATTGAGGAACAAGCATAGCCTGTATGACCTCTCTCCTAATGTTCATATGAATTTAGATAGGGTTAAGATCTATAAAGTTGATTACACCCAGCAAGTTTAAAATCTTTTTTAAAAAAGAACTCTATCTGTTCTCATATAGAGAGATCCCAAGGCCTCAGATTGACTGATGGACAAACCGGGGCAGCAACAATAACATGGTGACAAATTTAATTCATCAAATATATTGATTCTTTAACAACAAACTAAGAGTGAAGCTGATGTTCCCTGTATTAATATCAGAAAGATAGGCTGGCACTGCCAGGCAGGATACGCCCACATTTTCGAGAGATGGACAGAGAACAAGCAATACCGAAAGTGATTTTTCCTACATCTTTAAGTCCTGTATTTCATACTGTATTGGGAGCAGCCATTTAGTTGGTCAGTTCCAGTCTGATATTAATGAAATTCGAAACCGACAATGATTATGGTGTGACGGTACACAACCTAGAAATGTGACTTTTCATCAAAATCGGATAAGAATTGTGACCTGTAGAGAGTCCACAACCATGATATACCATATTTTTACACTATTCGCGTACAAACGGCGACCATTTCGTCCGGCAATTTTGGTACGATTTTAACGAAATTAGAACTCAACCTTCCTCATCAAAATCGAATTAAAATTGTGACCTATACAGGGTCCACAACCATGATATATCATTTTTTTAACAGTATTCGCGTACAAACGGCGGCCATTTTGTCGGTCAATTTTGGTCCGATTTTCCCGAAATTCACACTCAGCCTTCCTTACAGTGTAACGGTGATATAATCAAACGTTTTTTTAAATTGGATAATAATTGTGACCTCCAGAGGGACCACAAGCTAAAGAAAGGGGGATTTTGCGTATAACCAGGGGCCATAATTCAGGAAGTTACGATCCGATATGGACAAATATCGAAAAGAACCAAGATCTTTGGGTTATAACCATGAATTTCAAGTTTCATCAAAATCGAATTAAAATTGTGACCTTTACAGGGTCCACAACCTTGATATACCATTTTTTAACAGTATTTGCGTACAAACGGCGGCCATTTTGTATGGAAATTTTCGTCCGATTTTCTCGAAATTTGAACTCAACCTTCCTTAGGGTGTAACGGTGATATAATCAAACGGTTTTTTAAATCAAATAATAATTGTGAACTCCAGAGGGACCACAAGCTAAAAAGGGTGATTTTTCGGCAAATCAGGGGCCATAATTCAGGAAATTACATTCCGATAGCCGCAAATATCGAAAGGAACCAAGATCTTTGGGTTACAAACATGCATGTCAAGTGTCATCAAAATCGGTTCAAAATTGTGACCTCTATAGGGTCCACAAGCTAAAAACGTCATTTTTCGTATAATCAGGGGCCATAATCCATGAAATTTTGATCCGATACATGCCAATATCGAAAGCACCCGAGATCTTTTGGGGATAAACCTATATTTCAAGTTTCGTCAAAATCGGATAAGAATTGTGACCTGTAGAGAGTCCACAAACAAATTGTGGACGGACGGACGTCCGGACGGACAGGGGCGACGACATAATACGTCCACATGAAAATGTGGGCGTATAATAAAATCATGTCACATTACTTGCACATTTATCAAGCATTGAGCAATCAAAGTATTTACACCAAATTTGAACATTCTACCTATATTAGAAGCAGAGTTATTGTATCCCAAGTGTCGAAAGATCACATTGCTTATCTCTGCTTAGAAATGAAATGAAATGAAATGGGGTTTAACGTCCCACTGTTCTGCTCCAAACTGGGTTAATGACGATGTACATACACGAATACATTGTGCTATGAGTGAAATTTGCACGGACAGCGGCACTACTCTTATATCGAATGCCAATTGTCAAGGGATCTTTAACATGCACGTCAATGTGTATACGGAAGCTCTGATTTTTAGCAGAACCAAACGACTAGTCAGTTGTCTTTGTCAGGCCCTCCATCCTGCATCACTGACAAGGGGGAACCACACCGGATAATCTCTGCTTAGAAATTCAAGATATTCACTAAATACACTTCTACACCAAGTTAGACCTAGAAGTTTCGAGTCTCGAAAAGTTGATACACAGAACAACAGACCCATTTAAATAGTGCCAAGCTTTCTTTGAAAGGCAGTGAAATATAAAAGAGCATTTAATAAAAGGAGAAGCAATGCTATTGATACAGTTAAAATCTTACCATTGGATAAGGTTGTCCTGGGAGAGGATTGTGTGATGAATAGGGAGGGGGATGAGTGCCTGGCGGTTGAAATGGTTGACTGGGAGGTTGAAATGGTTGACTGGGAGGTTGAAATGGAGAACAACCTGGAGCGTATCCTGCAGGACCATGGCCTGGTAATCCCTGAAAAGCAGCTGAAAGGCTTAGAAAATGCATATACATGTAAATCAGCAAGCATAAATAGAAGCACTAAGCAAATCAGATTCAGTTCTATTTTTCAGTTACATAGTTTAGGATTTCCTAGCCATTTGAACTTGTCAAATATTGAACAAATGAATAACTCTGGTTCGATCAGTAACAGCAAGCAGGACTAATATTAGCCATAGGTCCATCAGATAGTAGATAAATACAAAACAACAAAAGAGTGAGATGTATTGTTGGTTGCACGGTGGGAGTAGAATCTGAAGTCATAGAAAATTGTTAGGACTGTGCGGCAGTTTGACATTTTGGGCAGACGGGTTGGAGAAATAAAGTGCCCGAAATCTAATAAAACACAAATTTTACATTTCTTTTAATTTGTACTGAATTGACTCTGATTCATTAAAACATTTTGTTTGGTGCCACTCTACTTTATGTGGCATTTTTCGTACATCAATGATTATTTTGAATGTAACAGTCTCAATGGATGACTGGAATTCAGATCGGCACAGAGCAGGATTTAGGTAACATAACGATTGGAAACTACTGAATTCATGGGCTAGAATAGCAAAAATACTCATACCCAGAGTGACCATTGATTGCATGTTTGGGATTTTGGATTCCAGTAAGTCACCCAATAATGTATTCCAGGTTCTATCCCCCCAAACACTTATAGAGCCTGTACACCTATGCAGCAACTATGTATAAATAATGTTATCTGATATTTCTAGATTTATCTTGGCAAGAGGAAACCGGTGAAACACCTTTCATAAAAGGCTTCTATTATTAAAAAAATTTAAAGTCATGTCATCATTTAAATGTATAAATACTGAATTTATTTATCGTTGATGTTATACATACAAATTTCACACACCATCTTCTTTATATTATATATTATTATTGGCATACTTATTCAACAAGCAAGTTACTCAAATATCTATTTTATTTTTACACATGTGACGGCTTTAAGGAACATAAAACATCTGACTATTCATTTCATTTACACAAATCAGCGAGGTGTTATGATAGAAATAGAAGATGTTAAGACAGCTGTCTTAATGCTAGGTTCCTAATATCACGATTTGTGCCAGGAAAACAAGTTTGTGGCCATCAAATTATCCAAATTTTTTGGGGGGTGGGGGTTGGGACTACACGGTAAGCTCTGCTCCTGTGCCTCTTGCGGACAACCGGTATATCAGGTTCTGTCCCTCTCCTTTAACATTCATCAAGCCCATATGTCTATGGCGGTATTTATTTTTTACGAATGTTTGTCCGTTTGTTGATCAACCAATAATTTTACTACCAGTAATTAATATGGCTGACTAGAACTGACAGTGTGGGAGTCTTCACTGGGAGAAGGATTAAGCCAATTGATCCAGTTCAGCTATTAATCCTATCAAAGTCAGATTTCTAGAAGTTTACTGAAACCGTCACAAAAAATTTTAATATGCTATTTTAAAGGCATCAATGTGTTCCATATTTCTACCAAGTTTCAACTTGATACTATACCTCAATTGCTAATGGATATACGCCATCTTGAATGTAAAAAAATGCTGACGAAAAACTTTTGCAAATCTTTGATGCTATAACTAATCTAACGAACTTCCAAATTTCGAAAAACTGTCCGTCAGAGTCCTTCTGGGATTAGTCCAGATAATTGAAAAATGAAAACCTAACCAAGATCCATTGAAAAATAACCGATATTATTTTTCATCCCATCCGTAAAACACTTCCTGTTTATGAAAAATGACCCAATTTATATTCATTAAATAAACCTGAGGTACTGAAACATGTGATTATTACCCAGACTAGATCAAATTACCTTTCTTAAAAATGCAAGCTAAGCATATATGGGAATAAGATGGGTGTTGGAAACTATGAATTGAAAATGATAATAATCTTGAATAAACTTACTGCTCCAGGTCCATCAAATTTAATAAAGCTGACTTCCACTCCATTTGTGATAACAATATAATTTATATGTTCTTTTGGAATACGATGTTTAAAATCGGCAAAATGTCTCCCATTTATAGATATCTGTAACAAAACATTTATTGTAAAAAATATTGTCATCAGTAAACAAGTTATATTTGAATTCAAACAATTTTTTCAAATATTCGTCTTTCAATGTAACTTCATTGAACTAACTGAATATGGTCACAGATTGGAAATTGTATAATTTGTACAATATACAGTTTCCAGAAATCCAAAAATATATTAAAGATAGGCTGGCACTGCCAGGCAGGATACGCCCACATTTTCGAGAGATGGACAGAGAACAAGCAATACCGAAAGTGATTTTTCCTACATCTTTAAGTCCTGTATTTCATACTGTATTGGGAGCAGCCATTTGGTTGGTCAGTTCCAGTCTGATGTTAAAGTTCCAATTTCACTTTTTCTAAGAAAGTCAAAATATAATTATTTCTATGTTTTTTGCTCAAAAGGTTGTCAACTCACTATTATACGATCATGGACAAAATTTTGGGGGGGTAGAAAGGGTGACACTGGTTGATTGAGGAAATAGTTACTCAATTACCTCCCTTGTTTTCCCATTCTTCTCAATGGACGACCATCTTCAAACGTTTGAATTTGAAGTTGAAAATGATATTTTTGCCAATTTCTCAACTGGCAATAGTGAATTATAGGATTAATAGGATTATTCTTTAACAAGGTAGGACTGTTTATAGGTTCAATCTATTTTGGGGCTTTATTTTAATAAATTTTAAAAATATAACTTAAAAAAATGCTATTGGAACATTAATGAAATTCGAAACCGACAATGATTATGGTGTGACGGTACACAACCTAGAAATGTGACTTTTCATCAAAATCGGATAAGAATTGTGACCTGTAGAGAGTCCACAACCATGATATACCATATTTTTACACTATTCGCGTACAAACGGCGACCATTTCGTCCGGCAATTTTGGTACGATTTTCACGAAATTAGAACTCAACCTTCCTCATCAAAATCGAATTAAAATTGTGACCTAACAGGGTCCGCAACCATGATATATCATTTTTTTAACAGTATTCGCGTACAAACAGCGGCCATTTTGTCTGTCAATTTTGGTCCGATTTCCCCGAAATTCAAACTCAACCTTCCTTACAGTGTAACGGTGATATAATCAAACGTTTTTTTAAATTGGATAATAATTGTGACCTCCAGAGGGACCACAAGCTAAAGAAAGGGGGATTTTGCGTATAACCAGGGGCCATAATTCAGGAAGTTACGATCCGATATGCGCAAATATCGAAAAGAACCAAGATCTTTGGGTTATAACCATGAATTTCAAGTTTCATCAAAATCGAATTAAAATTGTGACCTTTACAGGGTCCACAACCTTTATATACCATTTTTTAACAGTATTCGCGTACAAACGGTGGCCATTTTGTATGGCAATTTTGGTCTGATTTTCCCGAAATTCGAACTCAACCTTCCTTACGATGTAACGGTAATATAATCAAACGTTTTTTTAAATCGGATAATAATTGTGACCTCCAAGCTAAAAAAAAGGCGATTTTGCGTATAATCAGGGGCCATAATTCAGGAAGTTACGATCCGATATGCGCAAATATCGAAAGGAAGCAAGATCTTTGGGTTATAACCATGAATTTCAAGTTTCATCAAAATCGAATCAAAATTGTGACCTCCACAGGGTCCACAACCTTGATATACCATTTTTTAACAGTATTCGCGTACAACAACGGCCATTTTGTATGGCAATTTTCGTCCGATTTTCCCGAAATTCGAACTCAACCTTCCTTAGGGTGTAACGGTAATACAATCAAACGGTTTTTTAAATCGCATAATAATTGTGACCTCCAAGCTAAAAAAAAGGCGATTTTGCGTATAATCAGGGGCCATAATTCACGAAGTTACGATCCGATATGCGCAAATATTGAAAGGAAGCAAGATCTTTGGGTTATAACCATGAATTTCAAGTTTCATCAAAATCGAATCAAAATTGTGACCTCCACAGGGTCCACAACCTTGATATACCATTTTTTAACAGTATTCGCGTACAAACAGCGGCCATTTTGTATGGCAATTTTCGTCCGATTTTCCCGAAATTCGAACTCAGCCCTCCTTAGGGTGTAACGGTGATATAATCAAACGGTTTTTTAAATCAAATAATAATTGTGACCTCCAGAGGGACCACAAGCTAAAAAGGGTGATTTTTCGGACAATCAGGGGCCATAATTCAGGAAATTACATTCCGATAGCCGCAAATATCGAAAGGAACCAAGATCTTTGGGTTACAAACATGCATGTCAAGTTTCATCAAAATCGGTGCAAAATTGTGACCTCTATAGGGTCCACAAGCTAAAAACGTGATTTTTCGTACAATCAGGGGCCATAATCCATGAAGTTTTGATCCGATACATGCCAATATCGAAAGGAACCAAGATCTTTTGGGGATAAACCTATATTTCAAGTTTCGTCAAAATCGGATAAGAATTGTGACCTGTAGAGAGTCCACAAACAAATTGTGGACGGACGGACGTCCGGACGGACAGGGGCGACGACATAATACGTCCACATGAAAATGTGGGCGTATAAAAACTACCTCAAAATTGATTATTTGAATTAAATTAAAACAATGCCAAGTAAAATTCTCTATTGATGATGTGCATGTTCCTTAAGCAACGTTCGCGAGTTTTACAACATCTAACCGTTGCTTCAATACTCAGCCATTCCCGTATTTTGCGCCCGTTGTTTTTACACTTGACTAATTAGCACTGTCCAATCAGAGTTCATGGCACATAACACACTATAAACAAACAGGGTTTTTTAAATTGAGAAACTCGTGGAAAACCAGCAACCTTGAAATTGATCGATCTTTGAACATTGCAACTCGATTGTCATATGTAAGCATTTTAGTTAAAAGCACAAGACTTGGTATTCACGACGACCAATGAATATGATAGGTTCACAAGCTGGGCTTGTGCCAATCGAACTTAGTGGCAAAATATGCAAGGTATTACGTGAAGGGCTTGATAAGATGTATGTAGTTAAGGCGAGATCAAGCCTTCTATTGAAGATGGATGATGTGACAACAAGACATTGATGCAGAATATGTATGAGATATTTGTGGTACAGTTTAAGAGCATTTGTTTTAGGTTCTACGCTACGGTAGGCTTAATCATCAAAGCTTACATTTATACTTTACTACAAATAAATTTTCCAGGTTTGAACTTACTTTGTAATGATGTCGATGAATGCAAAAAGTTATTTCAAAAGGAACACCTTTCTGTAGTGGAAGACCTCCATTTCTTTCTTCTGAGCACCAGTTACCACAATCCTGGGAGTTTCTCACAATACATCCTTCATTAAATCGTGGGTTAAAATGAAGAGCTGCATCATGTAGATCTGAACTTGTTGGAGATTTTGTAAAGTTGATGCTGAATCTGGAGAAAATTAAAATCCTTTCAATATGTCATCTTTGGGCACTCATATAAATTTATAATGGATTGTCGAAACTTAGTTGTGACTTTAACTAATATATAATTAAATGAAATGGTGTTTAACGCCCTACTGTTTTGCTCCATCTAGGCAAATTAAGAGGGGCATACGCCATGCTGTTTTACGTGCATGCCCACGTGTACACAGGACCTTGGTCTTTCGTCTCATCCGAACGACTTGGCAGCGGCAGAAAATCCCAATAAACTTTCTCTGCCAACACTTAGTCACTTAGCCACTGTCTTACTCACTTAGTCACTGTGGCTCCAAATATATAATTAAATTACTTGTCCATTGACAACTTCTCATAAACTATCTACACCAGAATCCAAAGCGAAACCCAGATCTAATTTTAATTTGATTGCTTGTATTGTAATTTATGGAATCTTGGTCATGTTGTGCCAAATCAGTAAATTATAAATATTCCTATTATCAATTAGAACAGGTTTCGCTTCATGCCGACATTTATTGCTTTAAATCACATAGTGCTAAAACGGTAAATTTGACCTTGTGAATTTAGCAAGTTTACATTTTTATTGAAAGGGTAATTACTTTTGATCATTTCCAGCTTATTTTCGTGATACAAGAATGGCTGCACATTCACTTTTAGTGCCAATGAACTCATTTGTCATTTCACCCTGAATATCTCGAAAACACCCCAATGGCGACTGATTACCACTCGGCATCGTATTCTACGCAAATTTTACTCTATAAAAGTTGGGTCTAGTTTTGTGCCCATTTGATGGACACCCCCACGCACTGAGCCTTCAGACTACTGCAGAAGGTTATGTAACACTTACGAGTTATGATGATGTGAAACTTTTCCTTGAATTCCTATTGTTAAACCCTCTGATAATCGTACAGGACCAACATATGGAATAGGCTGCAATATCAATAATGTATATGAATTATTACACTAACAATTTTTAATTACTGGTATCTAAATAATCAGTCAATACAAAAATAGGTTGCCAGGCAACGAAACATACGCCCACACAGCAGCCAAATCGTCCGGGCAGTCAACAAGAGTTGGCGGATATTAAAGATACATTATGGAAGATTTTGACAAGGAGTTAGCCATTCTTGCTATAAAAGTTCAAAAATAGATGTTGAAACAAGAATATATTGAAAATTTCAGTCAAATAACTTTATCCTGAACAAAGTTGTTACCACTATAATTTTTTACTAGAAATGGTAGTTAAATTCATCGACACCCTTTTCCCACTATGGCCGATTGTTGATTGACAGGCGTTAACTCCACCTACATAGTCTCGATCATCAAGTAATGTTTAAACGGTATCTAGTGAAGCTTGTGTATAGCCTCGGTCATCACTGTCTTTTATGAATAATTTACAAAAGTATGATGACGTCAACGTCACGGAGAAACCCCACCCACGACGCCATAGTGATTAAATCAGTCGACGAAATCCTGTTTTAATCCGAGCCCAATCCAAGCCATCCGTGGGTCTACAGAGTTCATTTTGGGCTTGTTGTTTAAATAAAGATCTAATTTATAATTTCTATGACATCTGAGGCTCAAAGGAAGAACGACAAAAAGGGTGATTTTTTGTACAATCAGGGGACATAATTCAGGAAGTAATGACCCGATGGGCGCAAATATCGAAAGGAACCAAGATCTTTGGGTTATAAACATACCTGTCAAGTTTCATCAAATTGATTCAAAATTGTGACCTCTATAGGGTCCACAACCTTGATATAACATATTTTCACACTATTCGTGTACAAACGGCGGCCATTTTGTCCGTCAATTCTAGTCCGATTTTCACGAAATTCAAACTCTCTCTTCATTACCATGTAACGGTGATATAGTCAAACGTTTTTTTAAATCGGATAATAATTTTGACCTCCAGAGGAATCAAAAGCGAACAAAAGCGATTTTTCGGACAATCCGGGGACATAATTCAGGAAGTTATGATCCAATAGGCGCAAATATCGAAAGGAACCAAGATCTTTGGGTTATTAACATACATGTCAAGTTTCATCAAAATCGGTTCAAAATTGTGACCTCTATAAGGTCCACAACCTTTATAAGATAGGCTGGCACTGCCAGGCAGGATACGCCCACATTTTCGAGAGATGGACAGAGAACAAGCAATACCGAAAGGGATTTTTCCTACATCTTTAAGTCCTGTATTTCATACTGTATTGGGAGCAGCCATTTAGTTGGTCAGTTCCAGTCTGATATTAATGAAATTTGAAACCTACAATGATTATGGTGTGACGGTACACAACCTAGAAATGTTACTTTTCATCAAAATCGGATAAGAATTGTGACCTGTAGAGGGTCCACAACCATGATATACCATATTTTTACACTATTCGCGTACAAACGGCGACTATTTCGTCCGACAATTTTGGTACGATTTTCACGAAATTAGAACTCAACCTTCCTCATCAAAATCGAATTAAAATTGTGACCTATACAGGGTCCACAACCATGATATATCATTTTTTTAACAGTATTCGCGTACAAACGGCGGCCATTTTGTCTGTCAATTTTGGTCCGATTTTCCCGAAATTCAAACTCAACCTTCCTTACAGTGTAACGGTGATATAATCAAACGTTTTTTTAAATTGGATAATAATTGTGACCTCCAGAGGGACCACAAGCTAAAGAAAGGGGGATTTTGCGTATAATCTGGGGCCATAATTCAGGAAGTTACGATCCGATATGCGCAAATATCAAAAAGAACCAAGATCTTTGGGTTATAACCATGAATTTCAAGTTTCATCAAAATCGAATCAAAATTGTGACCTCCACAGGGTCCACAACCTTGATATACCATTTTTTAACAGTATTCGCGTACAAACGGCGGCCATTTTGTATGGCAATTTTCGTCCGATTTTCCCGAAATTCGAACTCAACCTACCTTAGGGTGTAACGGTGATATAATCAAACGGTTTTTTAAATCGAATAATAATTGTGACCTCCAAGCTAAAAAAAAAGGCGATTTTGCGTATAATCAGGGGCCATAATTCAGGAAGTTACGATCCGATATGCGCAAATATCGAAAGGAAGCAAGATCTTTGGGTTATAACCATGAATTTCAAGTTTCATCAAAATCGAATCAAAATTGTGACCTCCACAGGGTCCACAACCTTGATATACCATTTTTTAACAGTATTCGCGTACAAACGGCAGCCATTTTGTATGGCAATTTTGGTCCGATTTTCCCAAAATTCGAACTCAACCTTCCTTAGGGTGTAATGGTGATATAATCAAACGGTTTTTTAAATCGAATAATAATTGTGACCTCCAGAGGGACCACAAGCTAAAAAGGGTGATTTTTCGGACAATCAGGGGCCATAATTCAGGAAATTACATTCCGATAGCCGCAAATATCGAAAGGAACCAAGATCTTTGGGTTACAAACATGCATGTCAAGTTTCATCAAAATCGGTTCAAAATTGTGACCTCTATAGGGTCCACAAGCTAAAAACGTGATTTTTCGTACAATCAGGGGCCATAATCCATGAAGTTTTGATCCGATACATGCCAATATCGAAAGGAACCGAGATCTTTTGGGGCTAAACCTATATTTCAAGTTTCGTCAAAATCGGAGAAGAATTGTGACCTGTAGAGAGTCCACAAACAAATTGTGGACGGACGGACGTCCGGACGGACAGGGGCGACGACATAATACGTCCACATGAAAATGTGGGCGTATAATAACATATTTTCACAATATTCGCGTACAAACGGCGGCCATTTTGTCCGTCAATTTTGGTCCGATTTTCACAAAATTCATACTCAACCTTCATAACCATGGAATGGTGATATAATCAAACGTTTTTTTAAATCGGATAACAATTTTGACCTCCAGAGGGACCACAAGCTAAAAAGGGCGATTTTTTGGACAAACAGGGGCCATCATTCAGGAAGTTACGATCCGATGGTCGCAAATATCGAAAGGTACCAAGATCTTTGGGTTATAAACATACATGTCAAGTTTCATCAAAATTGGTTCAAAATTGTGACCTCTATAAGGTCCACAACCTTGATATAACATATTTTCACACTATTCGCGTACAAACGACGGCCATTTTGTCCGTCAATTAATTTTGGTCCGATTTTCCCGAAATGCGAACTCAACCTTCATAACCATGGAACGGTGATATAATCAAGCAGTTTTTTAAATCGGATAACAATTTTGACCTCCACAGGGACCACAAGCTAAAAAGGGCAATTTTTCGGACAATCAGGGGCCATAATTCAGGAAGTTACGATCCGATATGCGCAAATATCGAAAGGAAGCAAGATCTTTGGGTTATAACCATGAATTTCAAGTTTCATCAAAATCAAATAAAAAATGTGACTTCTACAGGGTCCACAACCTTGATATACCATTTTTTAACAGTATTCGCGTACAAACGGCGGCCATTTTTTATGGCAATTTTCGTCCGATTTTACCAAAATTCGAACTCAACCTTCCTTAGGGTGTAATGGTGATATAATCAAACGGTTTTTTAAATCGGATAATAATTGTGACCTCCAGAGGGACCACAAGCTAAAAAGGGTGATTTTTCGGACAATCAGGGACCATAATTCAGGAAATTACATTCCGATAGGCGCAAATATCGAAAAGAACCAAGATCTTTGGGTTATAAACATGCATGTCAAGTTTCATCAAAATCGGTTCAAAATTGTGATCTCTATAGGGTCCACAAGCTAAAAACGTGATTTTTCGTACAATCAGGGGCCATAATCCATGAAGTTTTCATCCGATACATGCCAATATCGAAAGCAGCCGAGATCTTTTGGGGATAAACCTATATTTCAAGTTTCGTCAAAATCGGATAAGAATTGTGACCTGTAGAGAGTCCACAAACAAATTGTGGACGGACGGACGGACGTCCGGACGGACAGGGGCGACGACATAATACGTCCACATGAAAATGTGGGCATATAAAAACGTGATTTTTCGTACAATCAGGGGCCATAACCCATGAAGTTACAGTCCCATACATGCCAATATCGAAAGGAACCGAGATCTTAGGGTGATAAACCTATCTTTTAAGTTTCATTGAAAGCGGATAAAAATTGTGACCTGTAGACTGTTCACAAACAATTGTGGACGTCCGGACGTCCGGACGGACGGACAGACGAACAGGGGCGACGACAATATACGTCCACATGAAAATGTGGGCGTATAAAAAGGAATTTGTGTATATATATTAATATATACAGTACAAATGATCAGTCTTATAAATTGCAATTAATGAGTAAGCTTAATTGACTATGAAGACAATTTAAAAAGAATTTAAGAATGAATCTGCGAGAAAACCATGCAAAATTTGAAAAAAACGCCAACATACCAAGTTTGAAATTGTTAACCTTACTCTGGTTATTGGACCAAAGTCCGAGAGTCCAAAACCTACCCTGGTGCTTACAGCTGGAACCGTAGTTTTTCACTCGAAAATAGCTATTTTTTTCATTGAAAATAACAAATATTTGAAATATCGCTGTTCATCAGTATGTTATGTATGGTAGTTGTCATGTTCTCATTGCAAAGGCCATGTTTCCGACTTTCTAACACGGGCACCATTTTTTTTTTTAGGAAATGTTATATTATGGGGGTTTCAGAGCTCAGTGAAAATGGTATGTCTTTTAAGAGGCAAAATACACCTTTCCCAAACATCCTTCTAGCACCCCCTTCATGCTTTATCAAAATAAAAAATAAAATTGGATGCAACCAAATAGTGGCATGAACTGTGACACCTGTAAAAATTGGATCTTTATGATATATTCCTTCCCAGTTGATTCCCTGTTTCAGGCCGTTTAATTCTGCTTTATTCCATCTTTCAAATTTTCTGAATATTAAGCATGGTGTCAACAGTGCATACAAGAGGCGTGCTGATCAGTGAGGTTTGGACTCCAGTCATGCGAGAGCTCCTCCCTTCAGAAAATTTCTAAAAATATGTCAAATTTGGGCCTAAAATGCAATTTTTCGGCCGTTTGCCCATCCATGGAGTCTGGATTATGTAGAGCATGGAGAGAGAGAAACTAGAGACACAAACTAGATCATTTTGGGACTAACATATCGTTTAATCTTATTTCAATAATTTTTAGCAGTGGGAGGAAACCAGAGTACCCAGAGGAAACCCACGATGTTGGACAGGCGACCCTACTCCTTGACACGTACAACCGGGGATTCGAAACCCCGCCAGTTGACTCAATGACAGGCTGTATGATACATTCGGCCACCCACCCCCCTCCAAGTGAAAGGACAATAGTAATCTAGACAGTTGTAAAAAGGAAATTACTGGTCATTTAGGACGATTACATCTTCCAAAACATGATGATCAAACTGAATGGAAATTCATTCTGGCTAGAGTGGACATTTTGACTTTCAAAAGTTTGACTGTTGAAAAACTATATGCCAAGCTCATCGATACGAGTTGGGTCTGAGCTGGCAGCCATCCAGACTGCGTCTATACCCAGAACATCCACGCAGTAACAAGAAACGGAAGATATGTGGCCATGAAAAACTGATGATGTCGATTGAAATGCAGAAGAAGTGGAATGTTTTTGTGCCAGTAGGATCAGGTATGTTATCATAGCTTTTGATAGGGGATGAGATTGAGAGTGTAGTCAGTTGGGACCGTAATGACGACCAATACATTGGTGCCCGAGAAGATCTTCCGAGGAAAGTGCCACTAATTTTCTAAGGGTAAAACTCCAAATCCCATTCCTGAGGATTTGAGCCCTAACCCATCCCACATGGAAAATATGGTCAAAATCGTCGACATGACCCCCTGCCACCACCTGCTTGGTGCTCTCACGGATACGGTATTAAAACCAATTGCATATTCCTGACATTTCAAACCAATTGCATATTCCTGACATTTCAAACCCATTAAACAGTTTTGACAATAGGTTTCAATATCAAATTCATGGAAAAATAACATTTATCTAAAACCTCTTCTTAATCAGTCTAAAAAGCTAAGAACGAAAGGTTTGTATATGATGTGTCTTTCTCCTTAATTTTCTCTACTATCAACTCTGTTTGACCAGAGCAACTGATCATTTGTGTGTTCTCTAGGATCATAGAACTTTCTACTAAAACTGCTTCCTCCACATAAATATACTGTCATAATGTAATTATCGCATTGACACATTTAATCAAGACACATTCTTTTCATTTTCCGACAGAGAAAATTGCAACTAAAACAGTGACGGCCTTCATAACTGACAATTTCATTGGCCACAAGTGCATTACTCTCTGTCAAACAGATGTAATACTGTAATACTCAATAATCGCAATATTATTATACATTCTTTAATTAACCACATCCATTCATAAGCTATTTTTGACATATTATGCTTACATCAAATGCAATAACTCATAACGAAAAGCATTTATAATTCGAAAGAGAGAATAAGCTATTTTTTGACATATTATGCTTACATCAAATGCAATAACTCATAACGAAAAGCATTTATAATTCGAAAGAGAGAATAATGGATTTAAGGTCCACTCGACATAAACCAGGTCATTTAGGGACAAACATACTTCAATTTTGATTTCAATAATTCACTTGCACATAGTGCTCTTTAGCAGTGGGAGCACCCCAAGAAACCCTACCACGCCACTTGACTCAATGATACACCTTATGATTTGGCAACAACACCCACCCAAATTAGTGACAACAATACATGTACGGTATGTCTGCTTTGGGAATATTAAAAGATTGGTTTATTTCAACATGTTTGATTTAACAATAATATCATTAGTTTATCTTTTTTACTTCCTTCTTGCTTTATCTCAAACAAGATTATAACATTTGAACATGCTTGGGCCTATCTTTTACAGATCATTAAGAACAACTTGACATAATGTAGATTTCTGTTCTGTAGATTTTGATAACAAGGTAAGATTAAACTTGACTTCAGATTGTTGAAGCTCACAACTGAAATATGAGTCCACAACACTAATTATTAAGGACAGAATTATTGAAACAGTATAATTAGGCTAAGTATACTGTGGATAGATATTAAACTTATATTGCTCAATATCAATCTTTGTCCCTCAACATCTTAATCTTATCAATAGGCACATCCTATCAAGAGATTAAATAAAACTTATCCAGTTCAAATTATCATTCATTTGCTACTGTTCTAGTCAGGTACCTGTACTTTAATATAACTGACCTTTGAACAAGAGGAATTTGTACCCTATAAATATAAAGAGTAGTTCTACCAGACAGTTGAGTTGTCGTAGATAATATTATATAGACAAACTAACTTGATTTTTAGATCATTGGTGGTACCATTATATGTTTATTTTGTGTACAAGACACCCTTTCTTAAAATATGTTTTCACTATATTAGAAAGGCCTCTTAAGATTAACACCGTTTACTACATTCTCCTCATCAATTTAAATTATTTGTCAATTGTAATATCTCAGGTCTTCAATTATTTATGCTTCTCTAAGGTTCTCCTTACAACATTTGCCCAACTATTCTGCACTTTTCAAAAAATGTAACTATCATTTTCAAAAAATTCTTTTGCATCGTACCCTTGTCGAATATACTTATAAATATGAAACATGAGAAGATTCTAAAATTTATTTTCCAAGCCCACTTTTCAATAATCACGTATCTGCCCCTTACTTCTAATTTGATGCAAATCTTTGGTTTGTATTTTGTTAGGTACTAGTTGTAGATTAAATATTAAAGATACATTAGTTAAGAGTTGGTCATTCTTGCTATAATAATTCAAAAATAGATGATAAAAAAGTAAATATTAAAGATTTCAGCCAAATTACTTCATTCTGAACCAAACTATCACTTTGTATTGTTTGATAAAATGAGTGCATTGTGGTAACTAACCCAATTTGCGACTTATCCTTGTTTTCCAAATTTTTAAATCAAATTTTTAAATGGTGGATCTAGTTAAAATCGCAAGAATCCGATGGCATTGAGACTTGATTATGGTCTGGATAGTTAATTAATGTCTAAGTAATAAAATAGATAACATTTCAGGCCTAAATAAAGACCTGCATTAGGCAGTTTTACCTCTTGCATAATGTATGTTTAATTTGAAGTATAATACACTGTACTTAAAAATCATTTTCTTCTATGTTTAAAGTAATTTACTTGAGACGCAATGAAAATGGACCACTACTTTAAATGGATGATTTCCATTTTTATTTGACAGATATACACTTTAATTTTGCAATTCTGAATATAACATCAGATCAAGTGATGATAACACACAAGATGCCATCAACACACCATAGATTAATTCTCTAAATCTAAACACACAGAAATTGAATTTGTTAAATGGGGAAATGAAATGGATTTCACGTCCTACTTTTATGCACCTAATATGGGCTAATGGAAGATGGAAATACGCCATACAGTGAAATTTTGCTCGGGCAGCGGCACTACAGCCTACTCTTATATCGAATTCCAACTGCCAAACGATCTTTTACGTGCACGCCAATGTGTACACGGGACCTCGGTTTTTCGTCCCATTGGCAAAATTATACTAGCAGTGGACCGACAGTACATTACTGACTTATCCTATGTGTCTACATGTCACTGAAAGTTGTTACATGGCTGGCAGTCATGGCCATAGTGTGTGGGTTCTTGTTGATTTTCTTATGAAGGTAAATGTCCTGTCTACAGTTATTCCAAAAGTCACATTTCAACTTCATTTTGTCTTGTCAGCATTTCCAGTAGAAAGTCATCTTAATACATTTAAATATTCGGGAATTAGATTTTCAATTACTATTTCTCTAGTTTTTAGCTTGAATTGAAATGAATTACATATAATACATTTCTGAACAATGTATTTAATTTAATCGATTTGCCTAATTGAGTAATATACACAAAAGTTATAAATAAAAGATGTAGACCTTTCTACATGTACAATTTTGATGAGCTGGATAGAAAATTTAATAGATAAATAGATCCACATTCTACGAAAGTCCTGAAGGCTGCTTAAAGCCCCAATAACACTCTTGTTGTAACTGTATAATATGTCCCAATCTTCATTCTGGTCAACAAATCGTATTATTTTACAATATTCCAATTAATTGATGATATAAATTTCATCTTAACACACCTGTTTTAAAAAATTGGAAAAATTCAACCAGTTGATTTGAAAAGTCTAACGTAAACCTTTTCAAATGTGACTTGGATTTTAAAATATTTTCGAATCCTCTGGACAAGTAAAATAGGTTGTAATGGATAATTTACACAACAGGTAGGACACTTAAACATCTAGTACTTAGAATAAGGGTATTATTTATTTTCTGGAGCTTTCAAGCCAGCAAGAATGTTATTGTCCCTTTAATGCTTATTCCAAATGTGAAATTCGAAATTCGTGTCTTGCCAATAAAATGGCAAATTGGCAGCTTCCCTCAATTAAGCAAATTAGAATTTAAATAAATTGTAATTTTACACAACTAATTAGTGCTAGTTTACCTATCTGATGCCTGGGCCGGACAAACACATGTTCCGAATTACTAGATACGAAATTCCAAATGCAAAATTCCAAATTTGATATAATAACATGACATTACAATCATCATGGCTTCTGCGTGCAGATAAGATAATTGTGGCCGATGTGGTGGATTTGACCTATACATTCAATATCTGTGGTACTTTTACATAGGAGGATCTGAGTGATCAAGTAGTACTACTGCACAAAGGCCTTAACCTCAGGTTTTACCAACCATACCTAACAGTTGTTGGCGTAAGCATTTAACGCATGTGACCTTCCCTTGGGCTCGACCGGGACGAATACACATGCTTCCCATTATGCTACATCTAGGCTACATACATACTGGATGCGTGCATTGTGCTGTACAACTGATACAAGCTTACTGGACTGGTCAACAACACAAAGCAAGCAAAATGGGGGGAGCGGCCAGTATTTTTGACCCTGTCAGTTTTTGTTAAAGTGGGGCTAACACTGCCACATAAATAGCCTTTCCTCAATATTCAATATTGTGGATGGTGATGCCAAGTATTGCATAAAAATGTATTGGGTTCAATTGTTCGGATTAACTCTTTAAGTACATGTTCTATGTTAGTATACTCTATCTCATTAGTCAAAATCCGACTGGTTGAATCAGATTTAGAATTTCCCATTTGGAATTTGGAATGATCCTTCTGGTCTTTTGTAACATTTTGCACACAGAGATCAAATTACTTCATTCCTCGAAAAATAGATCTCATCCATAAATAGCGGGCCATATCCACAAATTAGTAAAGGCCTACTGATTTGTAATGTGTTCCTACCCTGTTTCACATCTGCCATACACACAAAGTCAAAGAAGAAATAAACTTTTTCAATTTTATCAAATAAAAGCAGAATAAGTACTGAACAAAATTCATGAAGTATACTTAGAGTTTCCGACTAAAGTTGCTGATTTTAGGACGTAAAATATCATTCAACTAACGTAGTGTCTGTTTTCAAGTGGGGTGGGGCTAACTCAAACTGTAGACAGACGGCCTTTTCCTCCTAAACTCCTAAAGCTTTGGCTTTAATTTACAGGAACTGGATTTCAACAAGGAAGTTATTTCGTATCAAAGTTATATTTATCTTACTAAAATAAAGTAACGGTTCTCATATTATTAGCCCAGACCTAATATTTTCACAATCTATAAACTCGTAATAAAGCCAAGCCTACACTAAAACGTGCATGTAGTTAACATAGTTAATATAGTTCTATGATTCAACAGACCATTTCTGTTAGACCCGATTGTAAGATCCATGGCGAAATTCAACTCGGTATGAAAGTGAAAGTAGATGACTCCCACAAAATAAAATAAAGATATGATTAGGCATAGGGCCTTGACATATCCTTAACTAATGATGTACTTACCGGGTTGACAACTGGGGGTTGCGCGAAAGCCATCTTCTTAGAGAAATAATCGACAGACTAACTGTGTGTTAATAACTCGTATAAATTACTGGGAAATTACAATATCGTAATTTATATTCTCTTCTCCTCAAGTAGGTCGAGGTAGGTCAAGATCACGAGAAATTGATAAATAACAACGCCCACACATAGCCAATTAACGCAATATTCTTCCATCTTAAAGTAGTTCTAGCATAATATTATATTTTCTCTTCATGAACTTCTGACATTTTTATACGCCGCTTATTTTTTGCTGTAATTATGCGATTTGAAAGACGTCTAATGTTTCGTTGTTTTGGTACTTATGATAAAATATTTAAAAGAAAGCGAAATACTACACGCTACTCTAAATATAGAACATACGTCAGTGGACCAATCTACTTTTACTTTATCAAAATACCACGCCGACTCAATCTTGCGGTGCAATTATTTTATATTGCAGCCGACTAACAATCCCATTAAAACAGCATGGGCTAAAATTTATGCTAAATAAACAAACTGATTACAAAATTTCACAATATCTATCATGAGATACAAGATAACTTGCGCACTTTATATATATCATTATTATATGGCTTGAAAGTGGTCCATTGTTCGAGTTCTTTGTTGAACTTCAACAATTTGTTGTTACGTTAATGCTTTTTTGTCAATACTAGGCTATAGCGGCAAAAGAATTGCAAACAATGACCAACAAGAAAGATATATATTACATGGTTTCCATAAAAAAAAAAAAAAAATATGGATTATTGAAATACTGACAAAAACGGCCCTAATTACCGATCCAAGCCATTTTTGTTGGGGTTTTTTTAGAGGGGGGGGGGGCGGTTGTAGGCCTTCCATTTACAAAAATCGACAATTATTTCAACTCATATCACAATGGCCTAGGGGCTACCGTTCTTTATGAAAAATTAATATAAAATCGTAGTGTCTTTGTGTTAAAATGCCCCTTAAAATGTGATTTCCATGCAAGCTTGCAATTAAACCAAATCCACCATTATTTCAAAAGGTGTGTCGTCACAATAATTTCTACCGCTATTTGTTAACATTGAGCCTATCGATTTTTAATGCCAAACTGTAATTTTTAATATAAAATCACAGCATTTTGGGGTCAAAATGTTTTTATTCACAAGAAAGTTTGGAAGTTCACAAAATGCACCATTAATTTCAAATCATAACACAATAATGTAGGCCTACATCGTCATTTTACATGTAAATATGAAAACATAAATTCTTGGTGTCGAAGTGCCCCTCAAAATGCGATTTTCAAGCAAGTTTGGAAGTTAATTGTAACCAAGGAACATAACTTGTGTACATAGTGACCAATGAATTTATTTGTTAAAATTACAAAATCAAGTTGAGTATGACCGATCATACTAATTTTAGCAGCATTATTTTGTCTAGGTTCACATTTATTTGATGACACATTAATTTCTGTCGTATAGTAGTAGGTAATAGCTATGGAGGTTTTCTCCATTCAGGTATATGGTAATTGTAAAGAATAAGGAAACAGATTAAAGATACATTATGGAAGATTAGAGCTGACAGTTCTCACTATAATACCTGTAGTTAAAAAAACTGAAGGGAATAATATGCTAATACAATCTGTCAAATTGCTTGACTCTAAGTCCAGAAAAACTTATTTTAAAAGCACTGTAGCCTCAATTGTGATTGTCACGATAAAGTCTTGATTATCCATTTTTGCAGTTAATCATCAATGGGCGTTGAACAGCAGATTGGACTCATAAGATGGCATCGAGAGTTGGTTATAATGGTTTTATACAACATTTCAGGCCTAAAGAAAAACCTGCCATATGCAGATTTAGCTCTTACATAATGAAATATACAAGGAAACAACAGAAAAGAACAATTTATTAAACCTTATCATTTAGTACATAACAAATTTATTTTGCATATCAGGGATACTTCTTTTATTGACTACATGTGGAGAAACTTTGTTGCAGAATTTACAATTTGTAATATTTAGAAAGTGCTTGTTCTACAGCCTGTCCACTATGTATAGGATATTAACCTACCCAAGGTTGATATGATAGAGAACACGCGGGCGCAGCCCAAGTGTTCTCTATCATATCAATCCGAGGGAGAGTAGGTTTATATCTGACATATACAATGTTCACCCTTAAATTTAATGGACTCTTCTAAAAAAGGCAACAGTGATTGGATAATTGCTCGACATCACTTGCACGTGTTTGTTTATACGTCGCCATTTTGTAGTAATTGAACTGAAGAAAGCTAAAACAAAATGGATAGTAAAACGAAGTCAGACGAATAATCAATCCTTTTTAGTCACCATATTGACGATAGAATAGATGTGAATGCAACTATGATGAGGATCTATACAAAGCCTGAAGAAAATTTGGATCAAAAGGCAATCTTTTCCGATAATTCTGACAATGAACCGTGACTGAAGGTTACTTTTCGGTATGTTCAGAGAAAGATTTGACCAACTGTTTTGAGTGGACTGTAGCCGTAGCCAAAAATACTTTACAAAGGAACTCTTGGGTGATAAATACTTTCAAGTCTTGGAGTGTGTGGAGAAATGATTTGGGCAGAATAAAAATTCTGAAAGATATCTTAGACATGGACTGGAGTGTGGATAACCGATTTAAATAAGGCGATAAGCACGCCGTCTATTTAGGTCCTGAATGCTACAAACTGTACCAAAACATTTTTTTTTTATTGTCAAAAGAAAAATTTTTTATTTCTGTGTTCTTTGTATTATTTCGATCATCTACGCCAAGAGCGGTTGATATGAGCCGAATATATCGACCTGTGATGACGTCATCAGCGGTTGATATGAAATATCAACCTGTCAGGACGTCATCAGCGGTTGATATGAACCGAATATATCAACCTCTGAAGACGTCACGAGAGGTTGTTATAAGATATAACTGCTATGGACATCAAAGAAAAAACTACAGCCAGTTGTATATGTATAGTTCTACACTCTGTATACATTATCACACACTTCACACTTTAACATAGTAAAATCACACCTCATAGAATATAAACTGATAACAGATAAATAGGTTGCCAGGCAACGAAACATACGCCCACACAGCAGCTAAATTGTCCGGGCAGTCAACAAGAGTTGTTGCATTTTAAGTAATCATCAGAAATTATAATTCAAACTCACCCATAACTACGGTGTAACCTTCCTTACGATGTAACGGTAATATAATCAAACGGTTTTTTAAATCGGATAATAATTGTGACCTCCAGAGGGACCACAAGCTAAAAAGGGTGATTTTTCTTACAATCAGGGGCCATAATTCAGGAAGTTGCGATCCGATATGGGCAAATATGCAATGGAACCAAGATCATTAGGTTATAAACGTGTATTTCAAGTTTCATCAAAATCAGTTCAAAATTGTGACCTCTATAGGGTCCACAACCTTGATATAACATATTTTCACACAATTCGCGTACAGACGGCAGCCATTTCATCCGTCAACTCTGGTCCGATTTTCACGAAATCCAAATTTCCTCTTCATTACCATGAAACCGTGATATAATCAAACGGTTTTTTAAATCGGATAATAATTTTGACCTCCAGAGGGACCACAAGCTAACAAAAGCGATTTTTCGGACAATCAGGGGACATAATTCAGGAAGTTATGATCCAATGGGCACAAATATCGAAAGGAACCAAGATCTTTGGGTTATAAACATACATGTCAAGTTTCATCAAACTCGGTTCAAAATTGTGACCTCTATAGGGTCCACAACCTTGATATAACATATTTTCACACTATTTGTGTACAAACGGCGGCCATTTTGTCCGTCAATTCTAGTCCGATTTTCATGAAATTCAAACTCTGTCTTCATTATCATGTAACGGTGAGATAATCAAACGTTTTTTTAAATCAGATAATAATTTTGACCTCCAGAGGGACCAAAAGCTAACAAATGCGATTTTTCGGACAATCAGGGGCCATAATTCAGGAAGTTACGATCCGATTGGCGCAAATATCGACAGGAACCAAGATCTTTGGGTTATAAACATGCATTTCAAGTTTCATCCAAATTGGTTCAAAATTGTGACCTCTACACTGTTCACAAGCTAAAGAACGTGATATTTCGTACAATCAGGGGCCATAACCCATGAAGTTACAGTCCGATACATGCCAATATCGAAAGGAAACGAGATCTTAGGGTGATAAACCTACATTTTAAGTTTCATTGAAATCGGATAAAAATTGTGACCTGTAGACTGTTCACAAACAATTGTGGACGGACGGACGAACAGGGGCGACGACAATATACGTCCACATGAAAATGTGGTTGAAATATATAAAACTGCCATTTAAAACCATCATACATGTCCACTATCCTGACTAGTTTCGCCAAATAAATTTTAACTTTTTCAAAGGAACAGTTCAACAGAAACAGGAAACAAATTTGAAAAATGATGTCATATGTTGATGACATCACTAAGTTGTAATGGTTGCCCTGTCGTTGGTAACATGTAAGTTCTTCATTTTCTAGAAAGGTGATCTATCACATGAAAATGTGATGATACTATTAACAAAGGTGCCTATACAAAAGTTGAAAATAATGTGGGCATATAAAAATCACTATTTAAAAAAATTATAAAATATTAGAACAAGCAGTTGCCATGCAAGAAATGTCAACATTTTACAAGAGATGGAAAGAGAACAAGCTAAAAAAAAGATAGGCTGGAACTGCCAGGCAGGATACGCCCACATTTTTGAGAGATGGATAGAGAACAAGCAATACCGAAAGTGATTTTTCCTACATCATTAAGTTAGAATTTGATATGTGCAAATATCGAAATGAATTAAGATCTTTGGGTTATAAAGGTTCATTTCAGTAGGCTTCAAATTCGACTGGGGATCATGTTGCTAAGTGGGTAAGATGCTGGCTCGGTAGCCTTGAGGTTGGGTGTTTGATCCCTGCATTGGGTGACAAAGTTTATCTAGATTTTCTAGCGTGGTTTCCCCTTGCTCTTGATGAAGGATGGATGGCCTGACAAGAAAAGCTGTCAATTTTGGTCCGATTTTCACGAAATGCGACCTCAACCCTCAGTATGATGTAACGGTTTTTTAAATGCGATAATGATTCTGACTCCAGAGGGACCACAAGCTAAAAAAAAAGGTCATTTTTCGTACAATCAGGTGCCATAATTCTGGAAGTTACGAATCAATGAGCGCAAATATCGAAAGGAACCAAGATCTTCGGGTTATAAACATACATGTCAAGTTTCATCCAAATCAGTTCAAAATTGTGACCTCTATAGGGTCCACAACCTTGATATAACATATTTTCACACTAATCGTGTACAAACGGCGGCCATTTTGTCCGTCAATTCTAGTCTGATTTTCACGAAATTCCAACTCTCTCTTTATTACCATGTAACGGTGATATAATCAACCGTTTTTTTTAAATCGGATAATAATTTTGACCTCCAGAGGGACCAAAAGCTAACAAAAGCGATTTTTCGGACAATCAGGGGACATAATTCAGGAAGTTATGATCCGATGCACACAAATATCGAAAGGAACCAAGATCTTTGGGTTATAAACATACATGTCAAGTTTCATCAAAATTGTGACCTCTGTAAGGTCCACAACCTTGATATAACGTATTTTCCCACTAATCGCGTACAAACGGCGGCCATTTTATCCGTCAATTTTGGTCCGATTTTCACGAAATTCAAACTCAACCTTCATAACCATGAAGCGGTGATATGATCAAACGGTTTTTTAAATCGGATAACAATTTTGACCTCCAGAGGGACCACAAGCTAAAAAGGGTGATTTTTCGGACAATCAGGGGCCATAATTCAGGAAGTTACGATCCGATTGACGCAAATATCGACAGGAACCAAGATCTTTGGGTTATAAACATGCATTTCAAGTTTCATCCAAATCGGTTCAAAATTGTGACCTCTACACTGTTCACAAGCTAAAAAACGTGATTTTTCGTACAATCAGGGGCCATAACCCATGAAGTTACAGTCCGATACATGCCAATATCGAAAGGAACCGAGATCTTAGGGTGATAAAGCTATATTTTAAGTTTCATTGAAATCGGATAAAAATTGTGTCCTGTAGACTGTTCATAAACAATTGTGGACGGACGAACAGGGGCGACGACAATATACGTCCACATGAAAATGTGGGCGTATAAAAATGATTTTTCGTACAATTAGAGGCCATAATCCATGCAGTTACAGTCTGATAACATGCCATATTCAAAAGGAAACAAGATCTTTGGGATAAAAACCTGTAGTATGTTTACAAACAAATTGTGGACAGACAGACAGGGGCAATGGCAATATATGTCCACATGAAAATGAGGGCTTATAAAAATATTAATTGTATACTGCATCAAATTAATAATCAATTGTTGGATTTGGATATTTTGATATAAATTCATCTTCCTGCTAGAATTAAAGATACATTATGGGAGATAAGATCAAGAGTTGGCAGTTCTCACTATAATAGTTAAAAACTATATAGTGTGAATGTAATTTGCTGAAAATTTCAGTCAAATTGATCCACTATAGGCCGAGAACAGAGTGCGGGAAATTTTTGAATAGCCGTACTCATCATTACTAAAATCATTAATAAAAACAGAATAGTCTCGATTATCCAATGTTGTGATTTAATTACAATGGCCGTTCAGCGGGATATTTGAATCTAATCCAGCTAACATCGAAGGCTTGCCGTGACATCGAGAGTTTATTATGGTCTGGATAAGTTAATTAATGTCTAATTAATAATTTAGATAACATTTCAGGCCTAAAGAAAGACACGTAATATGCAGATTTTGCTCTTGCATAATGCAAGTTTAAATACAACCAAGATACTGTTTTTTGATTAGAATGTAAAGAAGTAAAGGCCTTTTGTTATTAGGTCAGTCAATATAAAATAATAATTGTACATTGCATCTGATTAATAGTCCATTATTTGATTCAGATATTTTGATTTAAATTCATCTCCCCGCATTGATTTAAATGCAACGCAAAATTACTGTATTTTGATTAGAATGTAAACAATAATTAAAGCTCTGTTTGTATAATATTAATTGCATAATACATCTGATTATTAATCCATTATTGGATTCAGATATTTTGATTTAAATTCATCTTCCCGCATTGAATTATATACAACCAAATTACTTGATTTCTTACTGAAACCTGATTTGGTGAAATCGCCACTTGTTGCTAAAACATCTACAATGCCATCTTTATTTAGAGAGGAAATAAATGTTACCTTGAATGTGTTTAAAGGATAAAGAAACTGAGTGAATATTTTATATTCAATGAAAATTTGATCACTTGGAGAAAACTCTTTTAAAACATCCTGCTTAATAACACCAAGCTTTGTTCCATCAAATTGCATGGGAATACAAATCGCGCATATTTTAACAATTTCTCGGTATTTAATGAAAAAGTGACAAATTTCCACAAGACTAGGCACATCAATTCGGGGTGTTGCTATGGAAATACTGCAATTTTCACTTGAACACCATGCATTAAGAAGGGATCTCCAGATTCTATGTAAAGTAACACCATCTAATACCGAGCCCTGTGCTAATGTTGATGTCTGCTCATCTACATCTTCTTGTGTCATCTAAAAAAATAAATCAAAAATATCAGTATATTAATATGTAAATAGTTATGGCTGAATGAGTCATACCAGTACTAATTATGAGTTATATCAAGAACCATAAAACTTTCAAAGTTAATAAAATTCATTTGGTTTAAACAAACATGATTTCAAACCTACTGACTTAAATCAAATCATCTTTAACAGTTACGGTGGATTGATAAAATTATTGTTGCATAATTTGTACCTTTGCTGAAATAAGGGGCATACGTTATATATCTTATTTAGCCAGAACTGGACATAACAATAGACACAATATATTTCCATATTGTAGGTAGATGGCTATGTCTACATACAGGTGATTGTCTGTAGGATATATTTGTTTTATTATACGTCCACATTTTTATGTGAACTTATATTGTTGCCGCCCCTGTCCGTTCGTCCGTCCACAATTGTTTGTGAACAGTCTACAGGTCACAATTTTTATCTGATTTCAATGAAACTTAAAATATAGGTTTATCACCCTAAGATCCCGGTTCCTTTAGATATTGGCATGTATCGGACTGTAACTTCATGGGTTATGGCCCCTGATTGTACGAAAAATAACGTTTTTAGCTTGTGAACAGTGTAGAGGTTACAATTTTGAACCGATTTGGATGAAACTTGAAATGCATGTTTATAACCCAAAGATATTGGTTCCTTTCGATATTTGCGCCCAGCGGATCGTAACTTCCTGAATTATGGCCCCTGATTGTTCGAAAAATCACCCTTTTTAGCTTGTGTTCCCTCTGGAGCGTTTGATTATATCACCGTTACATGGTAATAAAGGATGAGGTTGAATTTCATGAAAATTGGACCAAAATTGACAGACTAAATCGCTGCCGTTTGTACGCGAATAGTGTTATATCAAGGTTGTGGCCCCTATAGAGGTCACAATTTTGATGAACCGATTTTTATGAAACTTGAAATACATGTTTATAACATAAAGATCTTGGTTTCTTTCGATATTTGCACCCATCTGATCGTAACTTTCTAAATTATGTCCCCTGATTGGCCGAAAAATTGCTTCATCACCTTGTGGTTCTTCTGGAGGTCACAATTATTACCGGATTTAAAAAAAACATTTGCTTGTATCGCCGGTACAGGGTAATCTAGGTTGAGTTTGAATTTCGTGAAAATCAGACCAAAATTGACAAACAAAATGGCCGCTGTTTGTACGCGAATGGTGTAAAAATATGGTACATGTATATCAAGGTTGTGGACCCTATAGAGGTCACAATTTTAATTTGATTTCGCTGAAACTTGAAATTCATTTTTATAACCTAAAGATCTTGATTCCTTTCGATATTTGCGCATATCGGATTGTAACTTCCTGAATTATGGCCCCTGATTATACAAAAATCGCCTTTATTATCTTGTGGCCTACATGTATCTGGAGGTCACAATTATTATATGATTTAAAAAAACATTTGATTATATCACCGTTACACTGTAATGAATTTTCAGTTTGAATTTTGTGAACATCCGACCAAAATTGTTGAACAAAATGGCCACCACTTTTACACAAATAGTGTAAAAATATGGTATATCAAGGTTGTGGACCCTGTAGAGGTCACAATTTTAATTCGATTTTGATCAAACTTGAAATGCATGTTCATAACTCAAAGATCTTGGTTCCTGTCGATATTTGCACATATCTGATCGTAACGTCCTGATTTATGGCCCCTGATTGTACGAAAAATCGCCATAATATTAAATGTTTCGTATCCAGTGGAGGTGACAGCTAATTCTATAATATTAAATGTTTCGTATACTTAACGTTAGCATGGGGCAGAACTTTATAAAAAACCAAACAAATTCTAATGATTTTCTGATAATTACTTAATATGCGACAACTCTTGCTGACTGCCCGGACAATTTAGCTGCTGTGTGGGCGTATGTTTCGTTGCCTGGCAACCTATTTTAGCTTTTGACAAATGCTTACCACATCCAAATCTTTTTCATCTGGAACTTGTAGTTCTAATGGTACCTCATTATCAACAGAAGTTAACACATTAGAAGAGACATTGAAAACTGATACTCCATCTTTCAGGGCTTCATCTGGCCAGTTATTAGCATCTATTTTTGAAAAGAAAATGTTTGGAACATAGAAATAAATATAAATTATAAAATAATCTACATTTTAAACAACTGTTATAGCTTAGCAAGTATGTTTTAGAGCTATATATAGCCGCATTTAACCAGAATCATTGAGGTACAATGGAAGGGGGGTGGGGGTCTATTCTATTGCAAAATCATGTTTTAAATTTTAGTTCCTGCCATGTTATATTTGCTTGATAGAGACGAGAGTACCATAAATAGAAACATTGCACGTTTATAAACCACTACTACTGATAATTTTGTATGTTACTGAATAGTTACAGGCTTTATGTGTTATTTAATTTCCATGTTCCCAAAAATATCAAATTTCCCAAGGATTTATATTCCTTTCACAATATTGCAGTTTGAAAGGGATTCTTATAGTGCTAATGCTGCATCAGATAACAAAATAAAGAACTGGTATAATTACAGTATTGTTTATTTGTTTCGATGTCTCGATCTAGATGCTTTACTTCAATCTCTGTGTAAATCTTTTCAGGTTTACATGTTTCTTTAAGGATACCATCATACACATCTAAAACTGACTGAAAATATCTAGTAAACCACTCAATCACAAATCGGCCTTTGATCTCCAATAAACCAGTCTTCAGATTAACTATAATCACAACATCTTCAAGACTCAATACTATTTCATACACAGATTTTGAGTCAATTTTTTTCTTGTATGGATATTTGGTCACAGGATAATTTCCATGATGTTGTAAAACTTTCATCCACAAGATTCCCAAGACAATTGACCCATGTTTGATTTTTGGAACAATCTTTATGGAGGAAGTAGTTTGTATATCAACAAACACACATTCTCCCGTTTTGGAGTAAATAAATTCTTTTATGTTCTGTTCAATGACTGGTTCTTCATTCGTGAAAGATGACATACTTCTACATCTACAGGTCTTGATTTAGCAGGATCTTAGAAAAAACAATAACGATACTTAGTCAGACAGTATGATGCAATACCCTATGCCATGAAGACTAATCACAATCTGGTGAGGACTCGAGATAATCTATATAATGATTTAAAATTCAGACTATTTTGGGACATTTCAAAATTTATAATGCATCATTGCCTTTTTTGTCCTTTGAATTTCTTGACAGTTTAATTTATCATCATTCCACAAACCATACTGTTATGTGAAAAATAAAGAATCACAGTGAGAAATAGAATGTAAGGATTTCAAAATAGCGCGAGAGGTGGAAAGGAGCTTTATTTCATCGTATTTTCATATTGCTGCTATATATATATATACTAATATAGGAAGGGGTAGGAACTACCTGAAACGGGGGTATCATTCCACAAACTATACTGTTATGTGAAAAATAAAGAATCACAGTGAGAAATAGAATGTAAGGATTTCAAAATAGCGCGAGAGGTGGAAAGGAGCTTTATTTCATCGTATTTTCATATTGCTGCTATATATATATATATACTAATATAGGAAGGGGTAGGAACTACCTAAAACGGGGGTATCATGTGGCTAAGTGGGTCGACGTTGGCTCGCTACCCTGGAGACTGGAGGTTGGGTGTTCATCTCGATTTTCCAGCGTGGTTTACCCTTGTCAGTGATGGGATGGGATGAAAAACCAACGTTCCGTGTACACTGTATTGTATGGCGTATGCCTGTCTTCATTTGCCCAGGTTAGGTGCAGAAAAGTAGTACATTAAACCCCATTTCATTTCATTTCACAAATGGAGTTCGAGTAACAGTAAGTTAGGTCATTCTGATCACAATGACCACTCAAACTGCATACTGCACGCAGCCACGTATTTACATCATACTTTGAGATTAAGCGAACCTAGCGGTAGATAGGCAGCCTCAATCTGTTTCACAGAGAATTACTTACGAAATATCTCTGTAACAGACGACAGTTCACAACAGGTGCGTTGACTGCACGCGCCGTTAGTCATTGGCTCAACGGCTCGTGCAATGTTTACTTAACACCTAACTGCTTCGGGCAAAATGATGCATTTTACTCGTTTTAATACCCATTTACACTAAATAGGAAATATTTTTTAACTCCAAATACTTCAAACGTCTTTATTTATTTTTCTTTTACCTCAAAAAAATGTTTGAGAATTTAATTTGTCGGAGTTAAAAAGTTAATATGCCGTACTCATTAAGCCTCGTCGATGTCATGCTTATCAGTGATTGTAGCGGCCAAGCGAATATTCACTGCGGGATCAGTTTGAGGCAGCCTATGTTTGGTATGCTCAAACTGTCTCTGAACTTACTTGCGTTGCTATGGTTACTGTGGTAAACATAGCAAATAAAACGCCTAGTTGTAGTGTACTTTAACTTTAAAACTAGTACATTATTATATTACACGTATTCCAGAAACAAATCTTATCAAAACTAACATCCTGTAATTTTCATATAATCAAATACCTGTTAAAATGAGAAATTTCACACCACAACGAAGACCAAACCATAGACATATTAATAATAATATTATTAAAAAATATGTCTATGGTTTTTGCATACAACTAAACTCCTGTTTCTGAGATTGTAATCTTACCTCCACCTTTGAAAACCATGTAAGGGACATAACTCTCATTGTACAGATTCAGCCATGAAATTTCACTTGAAGTTGAAGATGTTTTATTGTTTACGACGAATTGTCCATACAGTTTGTAATAGCCCCAACCCATGATGGTTATTACGAAGCACGCCACGTGCACACAGTTATTGGAACTCATCTAAAGATTTTGTCATCGGTACAAAAATGTCAAGGACGGTTCGTAATTTCTTTTTTTGTTGCAGTCAAAATGCATCAATCAAGGGGCTTAACTCCTTAGGCATTCAACGGTGAAAGACCACCAATAATTTCCCTATTGTATGACGGGCATGGACCACTGATATATATTTCACGGTTAATGACGCCATCTTGGATAGGGGGCACGGGGCATGACGTCACGCTACCAAATTCAACCACGAGGTCTCGATAGGAAAACTAAAACTAGTGGCATGCTTCGTTACTCGTAATCATTGATATTTCGAGTGATGAATAAAATCGGAAATTAGTGGTTTCACGAAACCCACCTCACAAAAAAGCATAATAAATGTTATTTGACGGCTGCACTACAGGAAGGCTATAGTGGGCGAAGACGACACTAAGTAAAGTAGGTCAGTGGGACAGAACTGTCAAATAGTGAAATACACTGACACAGGGGTCGAAATAACGCTTGTCTACTTGTCGAATCCAAGTAACATTTTCAATGGACAAGTAGAAAAAATATCTACTTGTCACCGGCGACAACTTGATTAATATCAATAAATATTCAGGCTAATAATGTCTCTGTCTAATTTAACCATTCTAATAAAATTGGAAGAGAGGAACCTTTCATTTTAAAACAAATTAGACGTTATTTAACAGCACGCGACAAGCTGTCTGTCTCCATAGTAGCGCGGTGGCTAATTTCTCCCCGATTAACAAGATTGAAACTTATATGGTCCTTTTAATTTCGCCCTATACGTCTGGAAAAGGTTTCTTTGCATTAAAATAGTAACACCGATTCTGTGAAAGCCGTAATGCCATTGGCTATTCCTTTTAAATCCCCCAATCACAGTCAATATTGCATAACTCTATGGCAATCAGGGCTCAGCTGGAGGTCGTCAAATTTGTGGTAATAAAATGGAAGTTGTGATTAAAATATAATTTTGGCGATAATGTTTTGGGGTACATGGTGGTAAAAAAATCTTAAAATTCTAATTGACACCTAATTTAATTACATTGAAATTTGAATGCCAATCACAACCACGTGGCGAACAGACGGCGGCATTAAAATGCCTGTCATTTGAATTTAATGTTTCGTTTTGTCTTAAAAAATGAAGTAAAATATATCCGACAATTCTTTCCGAAGAGAATTAAATATTTGGATTGTTGAATTCCGTTTACTGTGGTTCATTTGGAATGTAAAATATACAAGCATGCCTGATTGGATACCCTATTATTTCAAATTATATTATGCCATGGCATGGGTCGGCTGTGCGGACAACGAACGAGTCGGAATAGCGAAGATTCTCGATTGAGAAAACGGTCGTCATTTGTTTCATTACTTCCGCCAAAATATGCTAAGGTGAACGCGGATTCTGATTGTACATGAAAGCATCTCTTACAAATGAAATTGAAATAGCCCTACAATAAGTTTATTTATATTTTTATTTTATTAAAATTAAAAAACGAAAATCAATGAAGACAACTTGAAATGACCAAGTGACAAGTAAAAAATATTTCTACTTGTCACCTGAGACAAGTAAAATTTTACAAACATTTCAACCCCTGCACTGACAATGGCAGAGATCGCGGTGACAATCGGTGATACTACACTTACAGAGAACGTCTGTAAAAAAAAGTTGACATGAACTGACGTGTTGCTACCTACCATGAAAATACAACTGAAATGGGAATAAAATTTGTATATTATTATGATAACGTTATGACAGGCCTAATTAGTTCACTTTTGCCGTGCCGTAGGTATCTACAGATCAGAATCATCAGGCAAAACTCGTGGCATTTTCTTTTTTGTCCGGCCTCGTTTTTGATTTTATATTATTTTCTTTTTAGATCAAGATTGAATTTTCATAATAATCCTATAAGAAGAAGCATGATAGCCAGCAATAAACACGGGATAAAATGAGATGTTTTATTATAAGAAATTAACTCGAATTTTGTTGATTCTTGGCCATTCCGCTCCAGATTCCATAGGGCATTGTGTCAATGCACATTGTTCAATTGTCTCTCGAATAACCCGGGGAACATAAATAAATAGCTTTTACAATTTTTCAAATACGGCATCTGCCGAAAAAGACCAGGTATAATACATGACAACTATGAGCTTATTACAGAAAAGGCATAGTTGATTAACAAAAAAAAAGCCCATCAGTTTATATTACAAGGATATACGAGTCAAGATCATATTATTTTATAATTAATCAACTAAATAATTTGATTTAATAGCTTTTTTCATAAATCTGTGAAATATTGTGGGAGCATTGTTTAGCCTAGAAATGATAGCTAATTATTGCCAGAGCTACTTCATATGGCAATCAAGGGGCTTAACTCCTTAGGCATTCAACGGGGGAAGACCACCAATAATTTCCCTATTGTATGACCGGCTTAATTGTCCTAGTGTGTCACACTTGTTGCTGGATTCACTAGTTCAGCTCTGAACGCCGGTCTCATTACACTCACCCTGAACGTTCAGGGACTGTCCCATTCAATCAATGTCGAAAATAATTGGAGAACAGTCAATTTTACTGGACAACTTTTCACTGCTAAATGACGGGTGTCAATCCGCGTGGAAGCTTGTACAAGTAAAGCCTGTACATTTCGTTTTGTCTTGTTTGGCCCACATTCCTGAATGTGGACGTTGAACTACAGTTAGAGTGTCATGGCGGCGAAAATGTAACTTGATAGGCGGGGGGGGGGGGGGGGGGGGGGGGGGTGTCACTTATAGGACTGACTCTAGTGAAGTAAGCAAGGTCTTATTTTCTCACAAAGATGTTCGTTTACATTGTACAGGCATCCACACGGATTGACACCCCATCGTTTAGCAGTGAAAAGCTGAACAGTAAAATTGACTGCGGCTCCAATTATTTTCGAGGGACAGTTTCTGAACGTTAAGGCTGACATTCAGAGCTGAACTAAAGATTCACCATCTCACGATTTGTGTATTGAATCTTAAGCCTCTGAATCGATTTTCATGATGCTTTTTTTATCTGTTTTTTTATTGGGATCACTTCAATACCGGTAACTTAATTAAACACTGTCAAATTGATTTGGTCTGTATTTTGAACTATATATATATGAATATCGTAGTATAAAACAGTTGTAATTCTCGCCGTAAATGAATATCAATTACTGTATTCATTTATCTTGTTGTTGTCTTTGTAAATATTGACATGGTTATGAATCGCGATTCAAATCATATTGTAATTCGTAGTACCTGAATCGCACTACGTAGCATATTGTGACTGCAGTTGCAATACCCAGCACAACTTCACACCCAATTTCGGAAGCCAGTGGCTCATTGAGTAAGGCACTGGCTCAATAACCAGGAATTTTCCAGTGTAGTTCCCCCTTGTCAGTGGTTCAGGACAGGAACAGTGTAGAGGTTACAATTTTGAACCGATTTGGATGAAACTTGAAATGCATGTTTATAACCCAAAGATATTGGTTCCTTTCGATATTTGCGCCCAGCGGATCGTAACTTCCTGAATTATGGCCAGTGTAGAGGTTACAATTTTGAACCGATTTGGATGAAACTTGAAATGCATGTTTATAACCCAAAGATATTGGTTCCTTTCGATATTTGCGCCCAGCGGATCGTAACTTCCTGAATTATGGCCCCTGATTGTTCGAAAAATCACCCTTTTTAGCTTGTGTTCCCTCTGGAGCGTTTGATTATATCACCGTTACATGGTAATAAAGGATGAGGTTGAATTTCATGAAAATTGGACCAAAATTGACAGACTAAATCGCTGCCGTTTGTACGCGAATAGTGTTATATCAAGGTTGTGGCCCCTATAGAGGTCACAATTTTGATGAACCGATTTTTATGAAACTTGAAATACATGTTTATAACATAAAGATCTTGGTTTCTTTCGATATTTGCACCCATCTGATCGTAACTTTCTAAATTATGTCCCCTGATTGGCCGAAAAATTGCTTCATCACCTTGTGGTTCTTCTGGAGGTCACAATTATTACCGGATTTAAAAAAAACATTTGCTTGTATCGCCGGTACAGGGTAATCTAGGTTGAGTTTGAATTTCGTGAAAATCAGACCAAAATTGACAAACAAAATGGCCGCTGTTTGTACGCGAATGGTGTAAAAATATGGTACATGTATATCAAGGTTGTGGACCCTATAGAGGTCACAATTTTAATTTGATTTCGCTGAAACTTGAAATTCATTTTTATAACCTAAAGATCTTGATTCCTTTCGATATTTGCGCATATCGGATTGTAACTTCCTGAATTATGGCCCCTGATTATACAAAAATCGCCTTTATTATCTTGTGGCCTACATGTATCTGGAGGTCACAATTATTATATGATTTAAAAAAACATTTGATTATATCACCGTTACACTGTAATGAATTTTCAGTTTGAATTTTGTGAACATCCGACCAAAATTGTTGAACAAAATGGCCACCACTTTTACACAAATAGTGTAAAAATATGGTATATCAAGGTTGTGGACCCTGTAGAGGTCACAATTTTAATTCGATTTTGATCAAACTTGAAATGCATGTTCATAACTCAAAGATCTTGGTTCCTGTCGATATTTGCACATATCTGATCGTAACGTCCTGATTTATGGCCCCTGATTGTACGAAAAATCGCCATAATATTAAATGTTTCGTATCCAGTGGAGGTGACAGCTAATTCTATAATATTAAATGTTTCGTATACTTAACGTTAGCATGGGGCAGAACTTTATAAAAAACCAAACAAATTCTAATGATTTTCTGATAATTACTTAATATGCGACAACTCTTGCTGACTGCCCGGACAATTTAGCTGCTGTGTGGGCGTATGTTTCGTTGCCTGGCAACCTATTTTAGCTTTTGACAAATGCTTACCACATCCAAATCTTTTTCATCTGGAACTTGTAGTTCTAATGGTACCTCATTATCAACAGAAGTTAACACATTAGAAGAGACATTGAAAACTGATACTCCATCTTTCAGGGCTTCATCTGGCCAGTTATTAGCATCTATTTTTGAAAAGAAAATGTTTGGAACATAGAAATAAATATAAATTATAAAATAATCTACATTTTAAACAACTGTTATAGCTTAGCAAGTATGTTTTAGAGCTATATATAGCCGCATTTAACCAGAATCATTGAGGTACAATGGAAGGGGGGTGGGGGTCTATTCTATTGCAAAATCATGTTTTAAATTTTAGTTCCTGCCATGTTATATTTGCTTGATAGAGACGAGAGTACCATAAATAGAAACATTGCACGTTTATAAACCACTACTACTGATAATTTTGTATGTTACTGAATAGTTACAGGCTTTATGTGTTATTTAATTTCCATGTTCCCAAAAATATCAAATTTCCCAAGGATTTATATTCCTTTCACAATATTGCAGTTTGAAAGGGATTCTTATAGTGCTAATGCTGCATCAGATAACAAAATAAAGAACTGGTATAATTACAGTATTGTTTATTTGTTTCGATGTCTCGATCTAGATGCTTTACTTCAATCTCTGTGTAAATCTTTTCAGGTTTACATGTTTCTTTAAGGATACCATCATACACATCTAAAACTGACTGAAAATATCTAGTAAACCACTCAATCACAAATCGGCCTTTGATCTCCAATAAACCAGTCTTCAGATTAACTATAATCACAACATCTTCAAGACTCAATACTATTTCATACACAGATTTTGAGTCAATTTTTTTCTTGTATGGATATTTGGTCACAGGATAATTTCCATGATGTTGTAAAACTTTCATCCACAAGATTCCCAAGACAATTGACCCATGTTTGATTTTTGGAACAATCTTTATGGAGGAAGTAGTTTGTATATCAACAAACACACATTCTCCCGTTTTGGAGTAAATAAATTCTTTTATGTTCTGTTCAATGACTGGTTCTTCATTCGTGAAAGATGACATACTTCTACATCTACAGGTCTTGATTTAGCAGGATCTTAGAAAAAACAATAACGATACTTAGTCAGACAGTATGATGCAATACCCTATGCCATGAAGACTAATCACAATCTGGTGAGGACTCGAGATAATCTATATAATGATTTAAAATTCAGACTATTTTGGGACATTTCAAAATTTATAATGCATCATTGCCTTTTTTGTCCTTTGAATTTCTTGACAGTTTAATTTATCATCATTCCACAAACCATACTGTTATGTGAAAAATAAAGAATCACAGTGAGAAATAGAATGTAAGGATTTCAAAATAGCGCGAGAGGTGGAAAGGAGCTTTATTTCATCGTATTTTCATATTGCTGCTATATATATATATACTAATATAGGAAGGGGTAGGAACTACCTGAAACGGGGGTATCATTCCACAAACTATACTGTTATGTGAAAAATAAAGAATCACAGTGAGAAATAGAATGTAAGGATTTCAAAATAGCGCGAGAGGTGGAAAGGAGCTTTATTTCATCGTATTTTCATATTGCTGCTATATATATATATATACTAATATAGGAAGGGGTAGGAACTACCTAAAACGGGGGTATCATGTGGCTAAGTGGGTCGACGTTGGCTCGCTACCCTGGAGACTGGAGGTTGGGTGTTCATCTCGATTTTCCAGCGTGGTTTACCCTTGTCAGTGATGGGATGGGATGAAAAACCAACGTTCCGTGTACACTGTATTGTATGGCGTATGCCTGTCTTCATTTGCCCAGGTTAGGTGCAGAAAAGTAGTACATTAAACCCCATTTCATTTCATTTCACAAATGGAGTTCGAGTAACAGTAAGTTAGGTCATTCTGATCACAATGACCACTCAAACTGCATACTGCACGCAGCCACGTATTTACATCATACTTTGAGATTAAGCGAACCTAGCGGTAGATAGGCAGCCTCAATCTGTTTCACAGAGAATTACTTACGAAATATCTCTGTAACAGACGACAGTTCACAACAGGTGCGTTGACTGCACGCGCCGTTAGTCATTGGCTCAACGGCTCGTGCAATGTTTACTTAACACCTAACTGCTTCGGGCAAAATGATGCATTTTACTCGTTTTAATACCCATTTACACTAAATAGGAAATATTTTTTAACTCCAAATACTTCAAACGTCTTTATTTATTTTTCTTTTACCTCAAAAAAATGTTTGAGAATTTAATTTGTCGGAGTTAAAAAGTTAATATGCCGTACTCATTAAGCCTCGTCGATGTCATGCTTATCAGTGATTGTAGCGGCCAAGCGAATATTCACTGCGGGATCAGTTTGAGGCAGCCTATGTTTGGTATGCTCAAACTGTCTCTGAACTTACTTGCGTTGCTATGGTTACTGTGGTAAACATAGCAAATAAAACGCCTAGTTGTAGTGTACTTTAACTTTAAAACTAGTACATTATTATATTACACGTATTCCAGAAACAAATCTTATCAAAACTAACATCCTGTAATTTTCATATAATCAAATACCTGTTAAAATGAGAAATTTCACACCACAACGAAGACCAAACCATAGACATATTAATAATAATATTATTAAAAAATATGTCTATGGTTTTTGCATACAACTAAACTCCTGTTTCTGAGATTGTAATCTTACCTCCACCTTTGAAAACCATGTAAGGGACATAACTCTCATTGTACAGATTCAGCCATGAAATTTCACTTGAAGTTGAAGATGTTTTATTGTTTACGACGAATTGTCCATACAGTTTGTAATAGCCCCAACCCATGATGGTTATTACGAAGCACGCCACGTGCACACAGTTATTGGAACTCATCTAAAGATTTTGTCATCGGTACAAAAATGTCAAGGACGGTTCGTAATTTCTTTTTTTGTTGCAGTCAAAATGCATCAATCAAGGGGCTTAACTCCTTAGGCATTCAACGGTGAAAGACCACCAATAATTTCCCTATTGTATGACGGGCATGGACCACTGATATATATTTCACGGTTAATGACGCCATCTTGGATAGGGGGCACGGGGCATGACGTCACGCTACCAAATTCAACCACGAGGTCTCGATAGGAAAACTAAAACTAGTGGCATGCTTCGTTACTCGTAATCATTGATATTTCGAGTGATGAATAAAATCGGAAATTAGTGGTTTCACGAAACCCACCTCACAAAAAAGCATAATAAATGTTATTTGACGGCTGCACTACAGGAAGGCTATAGTGGGCGAAGACGACACTAAGTAAAGTAGGTCAGTGGGACAGAACTGTCAAATAGTGAAATACACTGACACAGGGGTCGAAATAACGCTTGTCTACTTGTCGAATCCAAGTAACATTTTCAATGGACAAGTAGAAAAAATATCTACTTGTCACCGGCGACAACTTGATTAATATCAATAAATATTCAGGCTAATAATGTCTCTGTCTAATTTAACCATTCTAATAAAATTGGAAGAGAGGAACCTTTCATTTTAAAACAAATTAGACGTTATTTAACAGCACGCGACAAGCTGTCTGTCTCCATAGTAGCGCGGTGGCTAATTTCTCCCCGATTAACAAGATTGAAACTTATATGGTCCTTTTAATTTCGCCCTATACGTCTGGAAAAGGTTTCTTTGCATTAAAATAGTAACACCGATTCTGTGAAAGCCGTAATGCCATTGGCTATTCCTTTTAAATCCCCCAATCACAGTCAATATTGCATAACTCTATGGCAATCAGGGCTCAGCTGGAGGTCGTCAAATTTGTGGTAATAAAATGGAAGTTGTGATTAAAATATAATTTTGGCGATAATGTTTTGGGGTACATGGTGGTAAAAAAATCTTAAAATTCTAATTGACACCTAATTTAATTACATTGAAATTTGAATGCCAATCACAACCACGTGGCGAACAGACGGCGGCATTAAAATGCCTGTCATTTGAATTTAATGTTTCGTTTTGTCTTAAAAAATGAAGTAAAATATATCCGACAATTCTTTCCGAAGAGAATTAAATATTTGGATTGTTGAATTCCGTTTACTGTGGTTCATTTGGAATGTAAAATATACAAGCATGCCTGATTGGATACCCTATTATTTCAAATTATATTATGCCATGGCATGGGTCGGCTGTGCGGACAACGAACGAGTCGGAATAGCGAAGATTCTCGATTGAGAAAACGGTCGTCATTTGTTTCATTACTTCCGCCAAAATATGCTAAGGTGAACGCGGATTCTGATTGTACATGAAAGCATCTCTTACAAATGAAATTGAAATAGCCCTACAATAAGTTTATTTATATTTTTATTTTATTAAAATTAAAAAACGAAAATCAATGAAGACAACTTGAAATGACCAAGTGACAAGTAAAAAATATTTCTACTTGTCACCTGAGACAAGTAAAATTTTACAAACATTTCAACCCCTGCACTGACAATGGCAGAGATCGCGGTGACAATCGGTGATACTACACTTACAGAGAACGTCTGTAAAAAAAAGTTGACATGAACTGACGTGTTGCTACCTACCATGAAAATACAACTGAAATGGGAATAAAATTTGTATATTATTATGATAACGTTATGACAGGCCTAATTAGTTCACTTTTGCCGTGCCGTAGGTATCTACAGATCAGAATCATCAGGCAAAACTCGTGGCATTTTCTTTTTTGTCCGGCCTCGTTTTTGATTTTATATTATTTTCTTTTTAGATCAAGATTGAATTTTCATAATAATCCTATAAGAAGAAGCATGATAGCCAGCAATAAACACGGGATAAAATGAGATGTTTTATTATAAGAAATTAACTCGAATTTTGTTGATTCTTGGCCATTCCGCTCCAGATTCCATAGGGCATTGTGTCAATGCACATTGTTCAATTGTCTCTCGAATAACCCGGGGAACATAAATAAATAGCTTTTACAATTTTTCAAATACGGCATCTGCCGAAAAAGACCAGGTATAATACATGACAACTATGAGCTTATTACAGAAAAGGCATAGTTGATTAACAAAAAAAAAGCCCATCAGTTTATATTACAAGGATATACGAGTCAAGATCATATTATTTTATAATTAATCAACTAAATAATTTGATTTAATAGCTTTTTTCATAAATCTGTGAAATATTGTGGGAGCATTGTTTAGCCTAGAAATGATAGCTAATTATTGCCAGAGCTACTTCATATGGCAATCAAGGGGCTTAACTCCTTAGGCATTCAACGGGGGAAGACCACCAATAATTTCCCTATTGTATGACCGGCTTAATTGTCCTAGTGTGTCACACTTGTTGCTGGATTCACTAGTTCAGCTCTGAACGCCGGTCTCATTACACTCACCCTGAACGTTCAGGGACTGTCCCATTCAATCAATGTCGAAAATAATTGGAGAACAGTCAATTTTACTGGACAACTTTTCACTGCTAAATGACGGGTGTCAATCCGCGTGGAAGCTTGTACAAGTAAAGCCTGTACATTTCGTTTTGTCTTGTTTGGCCCACATTCCTGAATGTGGACGTTGAACTACAGTTAGAGTGTCATGGCGGCGAAAATGTAACTTGATAGGCGGGGGGGGGGGGGGGGGGGGGGGGGGTGTCACTTATAGGACTGACTCTAGTGAAGTAAGCAAGGTCTTATTTTCTCACAAAGATGTTCGTTTACATTGTACAGGCATCCACACGGATTGACACCCCATCGTTTAGCAGTGAAAAGCTGAACAGTAAAATTGACTGCGGCTCCAATTATTTTCGAGGGACAGTTTCTGAACGTTAAGGCTGACATTCAGAGCTGAACTAAAGATTCACCATCTCACGATTTGTGTATTGAATCTTAAGCCTCTGAATCGATTTTCATGATGCTTTTTTTATCTGTTTTTTTATTGGGATCACTTCAATACCGGTAACTTAATTAAACACTGTCAAATTGATTTGGTCTGTATTTTGAACTATATATATATGAATATCGTAGTATAAAACAGTTGTAATTCTCGCCGTAAATGAATATCAATTACTGTATTCATTTATCTTGTTGTTGTCTTTGTAAATATTGACATGGTTATGAATCGCGATTCAAATCATATTGTAATTCGTAGTACCTGAATCGCACTACGTAGCATATTGTGACTGCAGTTGCAATACCCAGCACAACTTCACACCCAATTTCGGAAGCCAGTGGCTCATTGAGTAAGGCACTGGCTCAATAACCAGGAATTTTCCAGTGTAGTTCCCCCTTGTCAGTGGTTCAGGACAGGAAGCCTGGCAAGGACACTGTCTATTCATTGGCTTGCATCTTGAAGAAACATTGACAGTTTGAATTTGAAATATGAGCAGGCAACTACGCTGCTGTCCGAGCAGAATTTATTTCATAGCACACTGAATGGAAAACTCACGTCTTCATTAGCCAAGCCAGTGCAGAAAAATAGTACTGAAACATGACGCTCCATTTCATTTCATTTTCACATCAAATCCTCTATCATGATTACAATGTTTTCGTAAAAGGGGGTAACTCTGGAACATCAAATTTGAAATAAATCTGAAAAAAACTGAGCCTCTATTGCTTTCATAAGGTTTTCGACAAAGGGGGTTACTCTTGAATGGGAGGTTGTGGAGCACTGAATATCAATGGTGTTCATCCAATTTTTATACAGTCAGCGGCAATAATCCTGGAATTTACAATCCATCCTGTATTTTAAGCTTCATCAAAATTGGATAAAAAATTGTGACCTATAGAGTGTTCACAAACATATGTGAACAGATGTCCAGTTGGATAGGGGAGATAGCATAAACGTCCACATGTACTGGACAATGAAGAATGTTAGATATATCAAAATTAGATATTTATGAGATTTATTATACATAATTACAAATTAAAGGTGATATATGGCGATTGGCAATTAAAAAACAGAATATAATACAACAAAGTTCTATGGATAACAAACACAATATATTATAAACGGTACATACAACATTTAGATAAGATTTCAAGCATACAAATAACAACTAATGAAATCTTCTTGAAATGTGTTGTGTACATAATATAGTGATTGTTATTCATAGAACAATGTTGTTTTAGATTAAGTTGGTAATTAATAAAACGTTTTTAAGAATGAAGTTCATTTTTTTTTTTCAGGAAATAATATACTATATATGAAGCACTGAAAATGGATTTCTTCATTTGATATAAAGCTAATTCAGGTAATATACATGATATAAATTGGTAAATGTGGACAACAAGATGCAACAACAATCAATAAGTCAAATATTGTTCATGCTAAAAACATACTATCCTTACTCAAATCTATAAATACCAACATACAACTTGGTCCACCCAAAATTTTGATTTCATTGGATTTTATATTTTGATTTGTTTTGTGATTTGAATAGTCTAAATCTAAAGATGAAGTTAGACACTGTAAGATATGAAACTAAAATTAGTAGATAGACCAATTCTGCTTAATATTTATGAATAAAAATTTAATCAGAGTGTGCATATCCCTAACAATTTGTGGTAAACATGAGAACAACCCAACTCAATGTTATATATTATGACCTAAATTAAATTAAAGACATCTATCTCCTTTAAAGGACCATTAGGTAAGATTAGATAAAGAGCTGAAAGTTCTTGCTAAAATAGTTACAAAATAGAGCATATGCTGAAAATTACAATCAAATTGTTTCAAACAATTGATTATCCACTTTTACGGTTTTTCATCCACCACAAAATGTATTCAAATCCGCTAAATATTGCAGGCATCTAATGGCATCGAGAGCTGATTATCATCTTGGTCATAAGTTGAGTAATGTCTAATTTATATACTAATCAGATTCTAATAATTGTAAAAACGTAGGGGTGTACATATATTTAATTGAGACAGTGAATGTTATCTCCCTGCTCGTCCTTTGTTCTAAGTGAAAACTGGTAACTGTTTGAGATTTAAACTTTCAACAAATAATAAAATAATATACTTAATTAAAATCAGTTTAAGCTTAATTCTGTCATATAAAATTTAAAAAATTTTACATTTCCTAGCATTTGGTTTCCTTCGATTATTCTTAAGAGCTGCTCGAGTAGCAGCTTCAAACACTTCTTTAACCCCTTCTCTTGTCTTGGATGAGCATTCAAGATATTCATGTGCCTTGATCGTTTCTTTCATTTGGAGACCTTTTTCATATGTAACTTGTTCAGCACTTGAATTAGATTTTGGGGGTTTAGAGCTAGTTCTTAAGTCTTTTTTGGTTCCAACAAGGATTATTGGTACTCTAGGCATGTAATGGCTTACTTCAGGTTTCCATTTTTCAGAAACATTATCAAGACTATCTTTGTTGTCGAGACTAAAGCACATCAGCACAACATCATTGTTAGAGTATGATAATGGTCGCAGACGGTCATATTCTTCTTGTCCTGCTGTATCCCATAATGCCAATTCAACCTGTAACAATGGATTTATTAATTTAAATTTGTTATTTATCCAGAACAAAACTAATCGTTGCTCATCTATGTGTCACCACGGTCTGTAAGGACCTCATAATTACTTTTCTATATAGAGTAATTCATTATGTGTTACCTTAATATTGATATAACATCTTACAGCATAGTTCCCTTAAGGAGTAGTCTAATAAGAATGAGACTGAATGGAATAATGTATGTTAATGGTAATATTGTAATATATGTATATAGTTTATATTATAAGCCCATTTTAATCTATGTCTAATTTGTTGTCTTTATATTACTTGTAATGTAAGTATCTCGGGGTAACATCTTCAAAGGCTATAAATATGAAGGTGGAACCATGAAGGAAACAAGTTAGGAAAGAGATACAGATAACAGGCTACATTTGACTGATGGCAACTCTTGAAATTATACTTCTTTAGTTGTACATAAGTCTGCATATCTATAATATTTTATATGAATAAGAAAAGACCACTTTGATTCAGTGACGACAGAACTAAGAATCATGGAGTTAGCAGAATATATTTTTGTTGGCAAGTGTGTTAGAATTGTATGATGTTTAATTTGAAAAGAGTGGGGTTTTAAATCAAGGTAACATTTATTTTGTAATTTGCATTACTATGCTTAGTAAGCAAAGTAAGGGAGGACAAATTGGCTGGGTATTTTGTTCACTCTTGTACAAATTTCAGCTGTTCTTTAACATGAACTTCATTTTTATGCCACTGCCACTGCCGAAGACAGTTTCAGGGGCGGATCCAAGATTTTCAGAAAAGGGGGGCGTGCTGCATCCACTTGAGAGTGCGAAGCCCGTCCCGTGATTTTTGAGTGGAAAAAAGGACTAATTTTACACTAGTACTGTAAATCACGATTTCCAACTTAAACTATTTTTGTTTTCCTTTCTTACGGGAATATATAAAGCCAAAAATTGTTCGCCACCTCAAAAAATACAGGGGGCATGCGCCGGGTCTGCCCCCCTCTGGATCTGTGCCTGAGTTTCCATATCAACCCCGTCTCATTACTAGACTTTTATTTTGTTGCAGTTTTGTTTTGGACTATAGTATGTTAGATAAAGATCTGACTAGTTCTATAACAGTGCTCCATGGTCTGTTCAACATCAGGTATATCATTGAGTCAAATGACATGGTTTCGAAACCAAGCTTAAACATGACAAGGAATAGGACTGTCTGTCCTTGTGGGTTTTCTCGCACACAAAAACTTCTAGTGATTTTTTTTTTCTAATTTGGATTATTTTGGTTGTCTGAATAGGTCATTTAAAAGTTGCTGTTTTCAAGTTACTTAGGATTCCATATTTGCAAGCTTAATTGAACTATAATCTGTAATTGTGGCTTTCAATAAGTTAAGCTAATGCTGCTTATAGACAGCAGTCTTCTGGCTTAAAAACTAATTCATATACATAGCTGTCTTAATGCTATCTTATTTGACTTCAATTTTTGGACTTATGTCAATTACATGGGGAGCTGGAATTGGCTTACTACATTTATATTCCCCCCTCCCCTCGCCCCAACAAAAAAAACAAATGATGACTGGCAGTATGAATTATGTAATTTTGAATGTGATAGATATATTTCAGTGATAAAAACTCACATGTTGATTATCCACAAAGATATCGGCCACATAATTTTCAAAAACTGTTGGTATATGTTCTTCTGGAAATTCATTTTTACTGAAGACTATTAGTAGACATGTTTTACCACATGCTCCATCACCTACTATAACTAGTTTTTTCTGTACTGGTGGGCGAGCATTATTGCTTGTCATTTTGAGCAATTCTCCGTCACAGTCTGAAAAGAGTATAAACAACAGTTCATAAGGTTTTGCATATTTTAATGTAGTTGAGTGGTCTAAAGCATGCATTTTAGATCCTAAAATCTATCACCAACTATACAGGTCACAATTCTATGGAATACAATAACTGCTTATTACTGAGCGACGTTTCGACTAGGCTTCTCCAGTCGTTATCAAGCAATGATAAAATCTAAAAAATAAGACAAGTCAATATATACATGTACATAACAATACATTCTTAATGCTGACAAAACAGGGATCTCCCTTTGCACGTACCTAAAAGAAATCTAATTTAATTAAGGATTATAAATTTGAAATGCTATTTACACCATTCAATAATACCACTTAACTGAAAATAAAAACAAACTGACTAATTAATTAATAGGTAATTTGTTGTGGAGTATATACAATGATATGTAGGTTTTAATCATGACAAATGGAATTTGATCAAATGCTATCAACCACCCCTTTCATTGAAATAAACACAAATGATTAATGAATTGATTGTTGTGGAGTATATACAACGATTTGATCTGGTTTTAATAATGACAACATCCCATGATGAGATTACAATAACAGCAGACCTGAAAAGTAGAAATAAAATAAAATAAAAATAAAAATGAAATCAAAATAGATGGTATTTATTAATTATCATTTTACAAATTGTGGTATTATTCTAAATAACGACTAGAGAAGCCTAGTCGAAACGTCGCTCAGTAATAAGCAGTAATTGTATTCCATAGAATTGTGACCTGTATACTCTAGTTCAATTACTAAATGCCATTGAAACAGTTTATCACCAACTACTTAAAGAAACTTGTTTTGCATTCCTGCAAAAGCGACACCACAGATTTTAATAGTTGTACAGGATTAGGATAAAGGTGTTTCAAATAATATTAAAGTGTAGGAGGAGCACACTAAAGCAAACAAAATAGATAAGACAATTCTACACAGAATGAACTTTTGTTTGAATCATTAAAATATATCTTAGATGGCTCCCTATTTAACATGCCAAATTGTATTTTATTACCCAAATGAAATATAATAGATTACCCAGTTTTAGCGTGTGCTCTCAATAAACTACTGTATAAATATTCAATGGCCTGCATACATCAGTAATAAAAATTCTACAGCCCCATTTACAATTCAATACATATAAGTATGCCATGGGTCACTTTTTTTTTCACGATTGGTTAATATAAGAAAATTAAAGTCTGTTTAAGGTTACAATTACATTGAACAAGTAATCCTTATATTTATTCAGGAAGGGCTAATCCATAGAAAGTGTGAGATATTAAAAATGAAAGCAACTAAGTGGAAAAATATTCCAAAAAAAATCTACCAAGAATTACAGCTGATTCCTCTCAATGAAATGAAAATATCTGGATCTGATGTTTTACATGTCATATTGCTTATGGGAATGAGGTTATATTAGAAAACATGGCTGTCTTTTCCTCTTAACTGCCATAAGTACAGTAATATAAAGGAAAAATAACTTATAATTTGATATGATCTGATAAACTTATTTGTAGTCGAACAAATTGACTGTTGCACTATAACTAAACTTACACATACAAAACAAAATCTGATTTTCAAATCGGTGAGTTATGTGACTAGATGTGGGACTCCTTGCTGCAACATTTATTTTATAAGGATAGGCTACACTATATGGGTATAACAAATTTAACAATATATATAATTTCACACATATTTAAAAGTTGTCAATAAATTGAAAGAACTTCCTTGTCTAACATTGGATATTAAAATTACAAACCCTGAAAATAGTTATCCGAATATCACATGAAACTTTTTAAAACCAAATTAACCACATCTAATAGAGCTTAACACAGCTTATCATGTAGATTCATTGTGATCTGCTTATTAGTGTCATCTTTGATAACAATAGAAATCACTTGGAGTACTTTAAACTCACCAGGAAGTTGGGACTCATCAAACAGGAAGAATATTACAAATATTCGGGTTAGGCGTTTATCATTTATACACACTATAAGCAATATGTCGTCTGCTAGAAATACAATGCATTTATTTTGATTGGGGGCATTTGTTAAATGGGAGTATTTTAATAATGTGTTTATTGTTTAACACAATGCATACATTTACTAACGTTATTATATAAATAACCTTTTATTCATATATAGTATGAAAATGCAAGGTTTTAAATAGATACATTTCTTTCTTTAAGTCATGTGTTGCTGAGCAGTTTTAATGAATCACTGTTGCATATTATAAGTGAAACTCTTCATTCTAATTATGTATGTTAAACTGCCCAGTAATTATGTGTGGTTTAATGGTCAAGAGTGAGACCATGCGTAATATATTTAAACAACGCGAGGTACGTGGTCCCAAGCTTTGTTTCAATATATTTCGCAAGTCTTAAGATCGAGACCATTAAACAACTTAAAATACAGACACTTGCACATGCTTTGCAATGAAATACATCACACGCATCAACTAGTATGCTTGGCACATTGCCCGTACCATTATTTGAAATAGAGAGAGAGAGAAATGGGTTTAACGTCTACTCAACACAAACTAGGTAATTTCGGGACTAATATATTAGTTGGTTTCAAACGCTGAGTCCTGAACAGATACAAAATTTTAATTAATGTATCCTTGAGAATTCTCTCAATTTATTACATATATAAATTGCTAAATACCAGTGATAGACTATAATTTGATGCAGTTCTCATATTTCACCACTTGACCAAATTGCCGAACTCTGATCACTTCAAAACTGACAATTCACAGGCAATAATGCCCAAATAAGCATCCAGTTGTTAGAATTATAGATGTTGCAATGTATCATCTAACAGATATAAGTTTCCTTATTAGGATAATAACTGGTGATATTGATAATGTTACCCATTGTTAGACAGGATCTGCTACTGGCTGGTATACTGGTATATGTTTACAAAATCAGGGAACTTCTGTCTAGCCTACTCTTATTGGAATCCTCACTGTATGAGGAGTAAATTATTTAATGTTTAAACAATGGAACTATTTAAATACATGTTTTACGTGTTTGTATTCAACATTTAACACCACAATATTGACAGAACATGAAGACCAGACTCGGTTTTTACTAAAAAAATAACTTGTATTAGTTTTAACTCTACAAATACATGCCTTGAGGTTTAGAGGATAGAACACCAGTCGTGAATTAGCATCCTCATAATGTAGGTGTTTGAATTTTAGAATGAACCTTGGCAGATGGTCAGACAAACTTTTTTGTTTACAAAATGCGTGTTGGTTGTTTTAACGTCTTACATACATCATTTTGAAGTTTAAATATGATTTTTATGATTTACTTTGATTATATACAGTGAAGAGAATTTGGCAAAACAGCAGTATATCTGCCAACTCAAACTGTCCAATTTCCATATCTTCCCCCCATAGGTCTTAACCTACCTGTGACAAACTGGAACCAGTCTTGAAAATTCCCTGTGGATGTTCTCAGTCCAATCTCGGGATTTAAACTAGGGATGTTTTAATCACTCAATTGCCAGAAAATGTTCAATCAAAGAACCAATGGGAGTGCCTAATTCAGCAAAGGATTTTATTAAAATCAAGCTTCTTAACTTCTTTTTTCAAGTGGACAATCGGAAAATTTTTGTCAATAAAAAGTATGACAGACATTGTGAAGTGTCCAATCTGTTAATTTTCTATTGATAAGAGAGTATTTAATGTAGGAAATGAGTTGAATTATGTGCTCTTGAATCTAAATTGTGTTTATCAGAGAATGAATGATACAGGTTTAAAATGCACTCTGTCAGGTTACTGTCCATTCTTTACAGAAATGAAATTAAACTCACATCGAATTCTGATTAATAGCTGCAAAAGTTTTGAAACTTTGTAATCTTGACCTGAAATAAGCCCTTTGCTTCTTTCTTCTTTAGTGGTTGCGTTGAATGTTGATTTTACTTTTCGAATATTTAAAGTCAGTCAGTAACAATAACTGGTATGTATTTTACAATTCCTTGTTGTCTTGTTTACACATTGACAATGTAGGTATAAGAATCCTTGATAGGTGGAGTTCAAAAAAAAGTAAGCAGAATCATTGTTGTCCTTCATTCATAGTGCACTTCATTCATGGTATATGCTTGATTAGCCAGATTAGTGAAAAGTCGGACATTAAACCCCATTTCATTTCACAGCTCCTCATCTTGATATGAATTATTATAGAGGTGAAAATCGGTGTCAATATGTATCTTACCTTGTCCAAGTATGAATAAAACCAGATATTATCAATCTCACCAATTGGTAATTGTTTAAATGCTTTAAATTGTATTGATGGTATGTCAGTTATGATATTTTACATTCCACCTGAAATGACATATTCAAATATTTACATTTTATATTCATTGTATTGATGGGACCTAGTTTCATAATTTTTGGACTTTTATTTTAGAAGTATTTTGTTATCACTTGTATCTGTCAACTCATAGCTTGATTGATTATACTTTAGTGAGTGCAATGAAGAACAGTTCTAAAATACATCACAGAAACATAAACAAGATGGTCAGATCTTCCCCAGAAAGTTCATAATGAAAACAATAGGGAATGGTGATTAGATATCTATGTTTAGTGTATAACATTTGAATGATTTTGTTTATGGTGATCAAATAGTGGTCGTACTTCATACTTTCACTTTAAAAAACCCCACAGGGTTGTCCTACTGATTTGTTAAGAGCATAAACTTGCATATTTGGGATTCAAATGTGATATTATTTGAGCATTTATTAACATATTCCACTTGAAATCACCGAATGGTAACAATTTAAATGAATTAGAATGCTCATAAAATTTAATGATAAAGTGGACAAACAAGACTAAGCTTTTATTGTCCAGTACCATATCTAAGATAATAAATAATCTGTGCTACATCTTCAACAATCTGCTCAGATAAAAGTAATTTGAATGAACTTTTTAATATGTTTATTTTTCATAATCTTTATCTACATCTTACATAATGCCTCTTGAATTAAGACCAAAAAAAAAACGTGATATTTTACTTATTGTATTTTTTCTTCTTCTTCATAAAAAGAGCTTTATTTTTAGTATACAATGAAAATAATTGTTTTAATGGTTTGATTTTATTGATAGTTTTGTCTTAGAGTGGATTAGATACCATGATTAAAATTAACATTGAAATTGATGAATTGATTAAAGAATTATACATTAATGATTCATTTTGTTAAGTATTTGTGGTATTTTGTTGTTGGCGTTAAAGTTACAGGAACATGATGAATCCAATGAATGTAATCTGCCAAATGTGAGCACTACCAACACCAATATGGCCTCAGATACAAGTTGTAAGATTGATGTGAGAGGGTGTATAGGTAAAGCAGGTGCCAAAATGTGTCCAGTGTATTATCTGTTACAACTCTATCCTGGTGTAGACTTCTGATAGTCTAAGACATTGGCACCAATAGCATGGTGTGATCAAGTTGTATAGAGATAAACTTGTGTATGTACTAGTACTAGTACAGCCTCTATCTGCCATTGATAATATTATATAAGATTAAACCAAGTGATAAAACAAGAAATTATTTATGTTCATTGAGGTAAGTGTTTGCTAAAATAGAGGAAACATCTTCATATATATACTGGTGACATTTTCGCCTGAGTATAAACTATTAAATTGAAAAATATAATTAATAAACCATTATTTTGCTTTTGTGCTGATAATGTATAAATAAATGTTAAATATAATTGTATTATGTGATAGAACCACATTTGTTATTGATATCTATTTGATGGATGTTTTTCTTTGTAATATTCAATTTAAAATATAGGAGATAGAAGTAGATATATACCGGTAACTAGTATGTGAAATACAAGTAAATATGTAAAATAAAAGTACCATAGATATCGGAAATAGAAGTATATGTATAAAAAGTTTAATGTCCTACTGTTCTGCTCCGACAGGGTGAAATAGAAGTAGATGTGTGAAATTATGTAATATAAAAGTAAATATATGGCAATTATGTGAAATAGAAATAAATATATGGCAATGTAACAGTTAAGAAACTGATTACCATAAGCTATAAAATATGCAGATAAAAGAATATGTAGATAAAAGCTTGGTATGATATGTATTATTTAGATACAATTAACCTCTGTTATACCATGTGAAATTGTTACTTAAACTAACCATGGTTTTTTGACCAATCACACACTTCAATCTGATTTCACGTGGGGGAAAATTATCATGTGAAATACACCTCACTTTTGATTTAATTTATTCCAAATAACTGAACCAACGTAGTAAATCTCAACAAATATCTTAAGGAATAAGTATGAAACACTGTTGGAAGGTAAGATTTAGTAGGTTTAGGGGTTTTCTGTTTAATCCGTGCTGAATTGTATCATGTTAGCAAGGTTGAAGTATAAAGAAAGAGTAGTGACCAGCAACATAAATAGTAATTTTTACTGGAGAATACAATATAAATTTGATGCATCACCAGTAACATTTGTAGCATTTGCATTATATTGTGAAAAAAATTATTTGTATATTTTTTTCAAGCCAATTTATTTTTGTTGTGTCATACATGTTATGTCAGTGTGATCTGTTAGTCTATTGTTTTCAATAAGTACACTTTTACTTACCATTGATATAATGCTACATACAGAAGATTCTTTTGGCATGTAATGTATATTGTATACAGATGTCTAGTGTACCTACATTCATTTCATATTTTTGCATCCAAGTGGGATGATGTTAAGATTTCTATTTCATCTTCGGACCACCAGTGGAGAGCTAAAGACATTTTGTTTTCATAGAAGAGAATTTTATTTTTTTATTGTTTTGTTTTAATTTCTTCAGCCCTCTAACCAGGAGGTCCTAGGGTCGATCCTGTTGTTAGCCAAGAAAGATCTTTTAAATTTTCCAGCCTAATACCCCTTGTCAGTAGAGGGGATTGGGAGGGGACAAAGTAGTTTTCAGATGGGATGCAAAAGCTGACATCTAAGAATTATTGAAATTGGTCAGTTGTAATGTATGTTATGGCCATATGATATCATGATGTCTTCTAAGAAAACCGTAGAAATTGCCATAACTGATGTTTGAATTAGTCAATCCGAAAATTTTTGAAGCAAAATATTTTATAATAAAAAATATTATTGTCTGTATTTAGCCTAACCGTTATTTAGTCCTGTTGGGACTTTAAAGAATCTTCTTGAAAAAATGCAAATTTTTTCTCACTAAAACCTGATTTGATCTATTCAAAACATGACTTTTTCCAATTTATTGCAATATGTATCACAATGCATTTTGACCATATTTCAATATACTGCAACCATGATCAGCTATCAAATGCTGTTAATGAAACAAAGCTACATATGATACAGGTAGATTACTGTAATTATCAATACACAATAAAGACCTTTGTGAAGAACTGGCTGGTGTGTGCAAAAATATATTTATATTTTCGTGTTTCAATGGAAAAATAACTTCGAATCATACCATTTCTAGCCTCCGTTAAGGTCTCTAAGACTACAACTTTTATCTACAACTTTTAACATGCTATGTTCTGACAGTTATTCTATATTTTTCTTCCATGATTTTGGTATTGCTGTCATTAGCCTATAATCATCCAAAGTGAACTTATAGTGTTGTAAATTTCTTGAATTCTTGATATTTCTAAGCTCCCAGCTGTATCAAACTTTTTGCTAGGGGCTGTATCTAACTTTTATGCTGGGGATAAACCCGCCTTTTTTCCCCAGTAAATCTTGTATATGAAGATCCATTTGTCAGAATTAAACTCTTGTTCAATGTTTTGACAAGAAAGTTTTAAGAGTGTGATAAAATTACACCCACTGATCCAACAATATGAGTCATGTGCTCTCATATAGAATAGATAATGTAATGGTTGGGTAGTATGGAATGCAAATAATTATTTGTTAAACTTTGATTGATTTGACAAATTTATTATTAGAAAATAAGGCTGAGATTCTATTCATAGTTAAGACATTTCCACATGACAATAAGTGATTATGAAGTGATTATGATTTAATTAGTGTTAAAAGCCAATGTCAAACTGGACACGATGATAGGATGAAATTTCACATTTTTCACCATTTTGGGAATAATGACCTCATGTAGTCATGGGTGTCATACATGATGCAGGTTATGCTTGTGATTTTCTGGACAATTGATAGCACTTGTCGCTTAGGTAGATGATATCTTGTGGGTAGGTCATGTTTGATATAATATGGTTTTTATGAGTATATTTGTATTGTGCATCATTATAAATGTATCCTCGACTTGAGTTACATATACTAGCTCTTACACTCTGTGAAATGTTTTAGAATTTTTCTTCAAAGAATAGCATTTGCCATAAGAGTGTTAAATTAGACATTTACTCATGCTATTTCATATTAATACTGTTTTCAAAATAGTTTGATATATTTAAATTTCAAAGGTCATTAAAAATTGACAACAACAGTTATATGCATGAGTTATAATTAAACAAAATTCATTTGTCTCTTTTAAGAATGATTAATCATTCTGCTTGGAGTCATATGTTACATATTCTCTGTGAGGAGAATCATTAAGAGAAATATTTCTAACAGATGCTAGCATAATTGAATAAGTTAATCTTATTTGATTGTATAGAAATTTGAGAATTTCTGGAATCTACATCAATTTAAAAGTCACCTTGACAAAGTGCTTAGAGAAATAAGTTTGAAAAAACACATGGTACTTCCCCAATCTGTATATAAGATGTACTCATCAACATGAACCAATTTATAATTTATCAATTACAACATCCCAAACATATAAAGTTTGATTGATATTAGAATATAAGATAAACAAACTGACATGATGTTAATCTGTTGGCACCTGTAGATATTTAATAAATTCCATACATATATCTTTTACTAATAGTTTTACTGGCTGTGTTTTTGTAGGCACATGTAATATTTTTGACACCCAATAAGGTAGGTGGATCCATCACAGATGTATTTACCTGAAGTATTTATACTGATTAATATCACATTTTCCAGGTGTGATTGGGATATTTTCTGACTTTCGTTACAAATTTGTAAGTGAAAGTTTTATTATGGATGCAAGGCATTGTGATGCTGTTCAAACCTTATTGGGTTTCTCCTGGATTTCAATAAATAAAACTTTTTTTGGCTGACCCCATTCTTTTGGAGAAAGGAGGGGGACTAAAAGGGCCTGTATGTCATAGCACTTTGTGGAACATTATAACTGTGCTTTTAATTGTGGTAGAATGCTTAGACTTGGTGTAGGTGTTTATTAATTGAACTACTTGTCCATGTTCAGTTCATGTTAGCATAGATAAGAAATTTGATTTGTGGATGCTTTGGAGCATGTTAACTTTGATTTTAATTGAGTGAGGGTAATGAAACTTGATTTATAGGTGTTTTTTCTTTTATTTGACTATAAGTCAAGAGGTTAAATTATATAATAACCATAGAATATTATAGATATAAGCACACTATGGTCATCACTATCTATTATCAGTGTTTATTATGCATTCTAAGGTATATAGCAAGGAACATCTGGCGTACGCAATAATGTAGATCTATATCTAGCTTATCTTGTTTTCTTTCCATACCATCATTACATCTGCTATACATTTTCTATTGTAGAGAAAAAAAAAACAAAGACTTGTCCAAAATCTTACTATCAGTTCTTTCTAGAATGTTATAGTACTCATAATGATTAACATCCTGAACCATATAGACTTCTTTCAATACATCTTTAGGGAGTTATCCATCATATGGCATCATATACTGGCCAGGTAAATCATAAGGTTAAATTTTGGTACTGATAGAAGGATATCATGTTTCTTATTTCTGTTATCTACAAAAAAAGATATTTCTCGTGTATGTATAGTATTTTCATCAATTGATTGTGTTTAAAGGGAATCAGTATCCCATAAAGATTTGACGTGACAGATAGCAGTTGTTTTTTACTGTTGTGATCTTGTTGATATTCTTTTAATAGACCAATCCAGTATCCTGTGAAATCCCTAGTAGAGTTTTTAGTGAGACTTTGTGTTATCTGTTTTGATCAAATGGCTTACACAGTATTATATTATTTTTAAAAAAAAGTATTATAATTATTCTATTTATAATAATTATGAAATATTTTAAAGAATTTAATGGTCTTTTCGTTATTATAACCTATAAGAATAGTTGATCTTTGATAAAGAAATTGTCATAACAGAGTGAAATATACTTGTGTGTGCAGCACTAAACTGTCCAGCAAAACATATAGCACACATAATGTAAAAGGAATGTAGAATTCTGAACTACATGTTTTTTGCGTGCCATTTCTAATTTCTTGAATTTGCAAAAAGTGAAGACTTTGTGAAAGTAGTTTATAGTTACTGTGATGATGATAATGATCAAGTTTATGGCGCTCATTTGGCAAAGTAATCTGTTTCTCATCGTTTTAGAATGAGTTAATCAACACATGAGGAGCAATTTATTGGATAATAGGCACATGTTTTATACAGGGTGCTAGTTTACTGGGTGGGTGTAATATTCTACTAATAAAACTGAGTGAAATTCATCCCACATGAGGGGTGTGTTCAAAAATTTAAAGTGGTGGGGGGATGCATCATCAAATTTGGCGTGGGGGATTACCCAAGATTTTTATAAAATCAGAAGCTATGAGACATTACGGTTTATTTAGGTGCATAAATATATAGCATTAGAATTGAGTGACTTTATTTTGATGAATGTACGAGAGACAAAAATTTAGGTAGGACAAATGCCTGCACATTTAAAGAGTGCCCTCAGTGCTACATGGGATTGATGCAGAGATAGATGAGAAATATAGGTTTAAGGTCCATTCAGTATCTATGTCATTTTGATATTATAATTTCTTCTGGTGTTAATCAAAATGCATTGAATTGTATAATAGCTCAATGCATTTACATCTTCTCAAATCAACCAAGTCATGTATTGTAGGACTATTTACAACTTCTTACTGGTGTTAGGGCACAATGTTTAATAATATTTAAATAGTGATGCACAGGTGCTTAAATAGGGTTGTACTGGTATTTAAATAGTGGTGTAATGGTATTTAAAAGATAATGGTGTTTTAATAGTGGTGTACTGGTATTTAGATAGTGATGGAGGCCCTACTGGTATTTAAATAGTGATGTATTGGTATTCTGGTAGTGTTGTAATGGTGTTTAATAGTGACATATTTAGGTTACTTTGGGTCGATAGATCTGAAGGAATTATTTTATAAAATAAAAATGTATATGTAAATTACCCAAAAGTTTATCAAAGATTCCCTTTAGAATTTATAATAGGAAAATGATGACATATGAACAAGAATGTTCATCAATAACTGTAGTAAACTTATCTATCTACATGTATATTATACTCTGTTCAACAGAGTCTGTTGCATTCTCCTCAGATACTAATATAGCATGAGTTTTTCTTCTTTAATTAGTACAGTACGTACATGTATCTTGGATTGTATGCTGCTTTTATTGAAGATGCATTATGTAACAGCTAAATCTGCCAATTGGCTTCAACTGTTATATAAATTAGAAAAGTGGATTAGAAAGTGTGGCCATATCTTCGTCAAAAGGAAAATCAAAAATATGTTTATTATCATAACATGGTACTTACAATTAAAATTATTTGGACAATACCTTGTTAAAACTTCAAACTTTAATAACTGTGCTCAGAATAATGTAATTTGACTGAAATTTTAAATATAGTCAATTTTTACACTTTTACTGTCCAAATCTAACAAAATGTATCTTAAATACATACTTTTATACTGTACAGTGCATGTACACTGTACTTACAATAATCTGGTTGTTATTTAAAAACTTTGTTTATATTTTTTGTTCGAATCATAATTGAAATGTCTTTGTCTTTGAAGGTCATTTATCAAGAAACCAAGATGAATATGTCAGCCATGCTCCCCCCTCCCCCGCCCCCACCACCTCCACAAATATCATCTGTTTCCAATTTAGATGAACTGAGAGCTAACACTTTGGATAATTTTGAAGTGGTTACACCAATTGAAATGGGCAAAGAAGGATATAAAGTCTACAAAGAATTTTTAGAGAGGTGAATGCATTGTTTGTAAACAACATCTTTATTCAGAATGAGTGTAGCAGGCTGACATTTTTTGTAAGCTACAATAGACCTTAGTACACTTAATATTATTAATTGTAAAATAAGATGTATAAGTGTACTATAGGCACCAGGAACATAGCAGGACATCATCGCAGTCTTCTCAAAATTGGGATGTCATATCAAAATTGAAGTCTGTCAATTGATGCACAACTGTTTTTCGTACATAACTTGGCAGAGCCTTAGGCTTTTTTTCAAAGATTGACGCCACAAAGAACAAGATCATGAGTAGCCCTTCGGAACCAGTAACCAGGTCTTGGTCCAAAATCATATACGGTAAATACATAGAAATAAAAATCACCAAATCAAAATAGTAAACAGTCATTGAATATCAGTCTAGTACCATGAGACCTCAATACATCAGTTTGAGTTAGTTATTTGACCTATGTGTCTCATTTATTCCGAACCAATGTCAAATTGTATATTGTAGACAAGGAAGAGGAAGAGAAGAGAACTGTTATTTATCTTTTGGTTATACAGTTAGTCCTATAATACAGAAAGGTCCACAGTAAGTTTTATATACAAAGATTTATAACTATAGGCAAGCTAATTAATGGCATACATTTTTGTTCCACACCTTTCAAAGAAAACAGGGGACTATTAAAATGGGTTGGTTTGCCCATCTTTCTGTCTTTTACTCGTTTTGGACATAATAACTCTGCTTCTAACTGAGGTTGATGCTCAGTTGGATAATGCATTGTAGTTCGATAAGCCTCTTCTGCTAAGTTTAAACAGAGATAAGCAATTTGATTAGTCTATTGTTTGAAAGATAATAACTTTGATTCTGATTGAGTGAGAGTGATGAAATTTGTTGTACAAGGATAGTTGCAGGCAGTACACAAAAAAACCTTGATTAAGTTCAATCATGAGAATTTTCTGTTAAGGCTAATAAGTGTCCTTGTTCAATGCTTTACAAAAAGATAAATGTGCAATAGATTAATGTGGTTGGTTCCAGTTGTTGAATCAACTAGAGACATGTGTCAGTAGATCATAGTATAATGAACAGGCCAAACCCAATTATCAAAGTTAAATCACATCAAATTGAGAGAAAAGGCATGAAAGTTATAATATTTCCAACTGATTATCTTATTAGAAAAATTGGAATAATTAATAGCTTTAATCTAACATCTTTATATTTGGTTGACTTAACATTTCCCCTGAACCTATAAGATTTAAATAAAAATAAATTTATGAGGAGACTGATTTCCGTTTTGTCACTAGCAGCTTGGCTTCTGCGAATTAAACAAGTGACTTTGCGAAGCTCCTGTCAAGTGTGACTGAGGTTGGAATTACAGTCTCTTTTTGAAACCAAGCACATGTTGAACTTCTTTGTAAACCAAAGGTATTCATGACAACAAAGACCATATTATTGGACGAGATAGGCACAAGTGTCATTTTAGCCACTTAAAACAAAACCCACCTTGACTAAATATCTTCTTGACTCAATGGTAATTGATAGAAATGAGTCATCTATCAGGCAATGACACACAATTCTAAGACAATTAAGATAATGGTATGAAAGCAGTAAAAAGTAGTATAAAATGGAGATAGCCATAGATTATATCAGGATTGATTTATTTTAATCCTTTTTGAACTGATATGCTTTAAGATTAAACTACTGTATTTTGTACTGACTCAAATTATATTTGCCATTTAAGTTATTAATGTAGCATTAAGTACATGTACACCTTTGAAGCGTTCATCGTGTAAATGTGTAATATAAACTGATGTTTCTTCCTTAATAAATAGATTGATTTCCTTGCGGAATACAATAACCTGTATTTATAAACATGTTTTATGTATTAATCTGAATACATTATTATAATCAGATACATATAGGAATGCATGTTAATATTGCCAATAAAATATAGCTTATTATAACCAGATATATAAAGATATATACAGATTATAGTGTAGTTCTTTAACTTCTAGAGGATAGACAATATTTACCTATATAAATTTATTTTGAATTTACTCTGAAACTACAAAGCATCCAGTCTTCAGTATGAAATATTTTAATATATGCACTTTCCATCCAAGATGGAATTTTTTTTTTCTGAAATAAGTGCATCCATGAAAAGGGTTACTTTTTCAGAATTTTTTGTAGATTTCATACCAGATCTGTCTACCATTGATTTATTGTATTGGACAGGAATTTTACAGATTGCCTGATCAATTAGTTTAGATAAGAAACAGAGGGCGGATCTAAGAATTTTGAAAATGAGGGCACTGACCGTGTAGATGGGGCACGCTGCTAAGAATGAGGAGGGGGGGGTCCTCCAAGAAAATTTTTCCTTGCATCTGTTGCCATTCCAAGAGCTATTTGGCTGATATTTTCGTCTAAGTAAACATTTGAAAGGACATATTTGGGTCTCAGAAAGGGCGCTTTCAGCAGTAAAATAGGGCACTGTCAAAAATTTGGGTAGAAACCTACTAATCATAGGAAATCTATTTTTAGTTAGAGCAGCAATTTCATGTTATATTTTTAAAATATATTAAAATAAAGCCTTAAAATTGATGGTATCTATAAACAGACCTACGTAGTTAAAGAATAATCCTATTAATCCTATAATTCACTATTGCCAGTTGAGAAATTGGCAAAATTATCATTTTCAACTTTAAATTCAAACGTTTGAAGATAGCTATTCCATGGGAGGAATAGAAAAACAAGGGGGGTTATTGTGTTATTATTTCCGATATGAAAGATTTGTAAGTGTGGAAAATAATGCCTATAATTTTATAATAGTGAGTTGACAACCTTATGAGCAAAGGACATTGAAATAAATATGTTCTGACTTCCTTAGAAAATAAGAAATTCCCGCTTTAATATTATTTTACCTTGAGATCAATTAGATGCCTTGATTTTCTTATGTCTGTTTCTTTGAACAGGTGTGGAATGGTAGCCTTAGCAATGGCTGCTCCATTGTTAGGTAAACAGGATATAAGTCCCGATAAAATATATTCAGTAGCACAGTCCAAAAACTTCACAAAACAGGGAGAGTTATTTTCTGGTAAGATTTATATATATTGTGTGTCACAGACAAAATATAAAGTTGACATCAATTGTTCTTCAGAACCTAACTTACATATATATTTTTTTGAACAAATGTGTATATGAACACACAGTAGATTAAAGTATTTTTATTACATATATTTGATAGAGCACACATAGAAATATGATGGGCAATTTCCTATGGCATATGGAAGGACTAATAATTTATTTTGTTCTTTCTTGTCCCATGTAGGCAATTTAAACAGGCATTATGCAAGAGGTAAATCTGTCTATTGCAGGTCTTCCATATGACTTACATGTTATTTAAATTATTAATTAACTTAACAAGACAATCATCAACTCTCAATTCCATTGGGGGTGGGGAAGGGGGGTAGCATGTGCATGCTGTTTCTTAAAGCCTGTCATTGAGTCAACTGGCGTGATTTCAATTCCCCACCAGTTGGGAGTAGGATCGCCCGTCCAACCTTGTGGGTTTTCTCCGAATACTCCGGTTTCCTGCCACTACTAAAGATCCCTATGCACAAGCGAATTATTGAAATAAAATTAAACCATATGTTAGTCCTGAAATGACCTAGTTTGTGTCAAGTGGACATTAAACCCCATTTCTCTCGCAATGCCTCTCTCTCTCTCTAGATTCTCAACAAATTAAAATCTGATCTGCGATTCAAGACTTTTTTATCTTATCATAATAACGCTAGCAATCAAGTCTGCAGTGTTATTGAACGATGATATCTTGACCGAGTGAAGTTATTTGACTGAAATTTTGAACATATTCCATTTTCATTATTGAACTACTATAGTGAGACCTGCTAGCTCTTTATCTAATCTTCCATAATGCTCCTTTAACTATTGATTGCATTATAGTGCTTTATGCTGTTTCTACTCTGAGAATGTGAATACAGTTGTATTGTCTCTACCATATAGTTTGTTCTGTACTTCTGATGTTATCCTTTATTGTCTGTTACACAGGAACCTTCCATATATTAACCATGTTGTATTGAGATCCCAGTGCTTTTATCATACATACTGCTATTTATATGCCTTTTATTTTATATTTACAGCGGACTATTTGTCCAGATTATCACATCAAGTTCTCAACTGTCATTCTGAAGTCGTGGAGATGGTGAATGGAAAGAAAACAATTTTACAACACTTACTTAGAGGATCAATTTTACTTGTTCCGTATCCTTCATTTAAATCTACAGTAGCACATTGGCAAAAGTAGTCTCATTGTACTCCATTCTCAATTTCCTGTGCGATATTAATTGGGACATTGACTGAATATTTGACAGGTCTGCAGCCAAAAAATGAAGACGGCTGGGTTTCAACAATCCTCTAACTGATTGAAGGCAACCCAAGACATAAACTAGCAATAAATTTACTCCCAACGATTGCAAATTTGAAGCAAGGTCATATTTTAGTATGTTAAATGCAATGACTACCCAGAAAATCAACTGGGTTTGTTTATTTCTGTTGATTATGTTCATTATTCAGTACATAAAATCATGTATTGAAAATTAATTTGAAAATTAAACAAATATCAAACTAGGCCATTTCAGGACTTATATATTGTACAATTTTATTTTAATAATTCGTTTGTGCAGAGGGATCCTTAGCAGTGGGATAAAACTGAATGAATTGCTAATATTAGTTTTAAGAATGAAAGTTAAAAAGATGGTTTAATAAATCTGTTTGAATTTTTTCTATTTCATCCTCAACTATATCCAGATATGATGCTGATAAAAATCATGGTCCATGTAAAAAGAGAGGACATAAGGCACATTGGGCTTTGTTATCTGGTAAGAACATGGTGGACAATTCACTGCTTACAAATTATAGTGCAAAGCAGACCTTCCTTTCTGCTGACTGTCATTGTCCCAAGATTACTGAGGCTTAAAGATTGCGCAGGCCAAGAGTTGTTTATTGCCAACAGCCCAGTTTCTGGTTCGCAACAATCTGTTGGGCAGAACACTTGGTATACACTATTGCACTTTCTCATTACTAACATTATGTTCAAGTATACCATGTTGCCTTCATGTTACATATCCATGTTCCTTTATGCATTTACCTATACAATGATGGTTTATACAAAACTAAACATATTGATCGCCATCGAAGGTTGAAACAGTATCCATTATAAAAGTATGCGTTTGGAAATAGGTTTTAAAAATCACCAGCGGGACATATAAAAACGACAACTGCAGTGACGCTACAGTATATTCTTATTTTGAAATTTAACTGTCAAGGGCTCTTTTACAAACATGCCATTGATACACGGGCCTGCGGTATCATTCCATTACCAGAACCTCCACCCTACACCACTTACAAAGTGCAACCATGTTGCAGAATCCCTGCATTGTTTAGTTAAAAATTGCTGACCTCATCTATATAATATATCTTTTTTATTTGACAGGGTTTTTAATCATGATGGATATGACACACCTGAAAACTCTGAAAACACATTTTAAGGCCGACGATACTCACAGACATTTGTACCACTGTGTAGACGTAAATAGTATTTCACCATGTGAAACCGAATTAATTAGTTCTGCACGAGGCATATTAGTGTACGGACACCAGGGAAAGAGCAAATATACCGGATATTGGTTCCTAAATGAATTATTGGACAGTAATGCTAATTTAAGAGAGGTTGGACCTGAAAGAGAGCCAGGTGAATACATCATCCCTAGTGGTGGTATTATAAGTGGATTATGTGGAAAAATTGTGGGACTCACCAAGAGTCCGTAAACAATTTTGGTTTTATATATTTTTCTAAGCTTTCCATTTAAAACAAGAACAATTTTACCGTTTGTGCTTGAGTGTGGGAGTTGTGTAAATATTTGAATGTGTATTAAAATAGATAAAGTATAAGTACTCCTATGTTTACAATACATAAATTAATAAAAAATATGTCTGGGTGAAACAGTCACCACGTTACTTCATTTTGACATACATTAAATCATATAAGCTAACTTCAGATATTAATAATGTATACAACATATTGAATTTGACATACATATACATGTATATATATACATTCATAGAATAATAGATTTCCATGGCAATGGATTATAAATAATATTAGGTAACCCATATATATTGATGGTTTTAGATATTTTTATACGCCCACATTGAAATGTGGTCGTATATTGTCGTCGCCCCTGTAGGGCCGGCCGGCATCACAATTGCTTGTGGACGCTCTATAGGATAAAGTTAATATCCGATTGACTTTAAATTTATACACAGTGTTTAAGATCATGAGACGAAGAAGCCTATTGATTTTCAGCGATTTCCGATAATTACTGCCAGAGTTATGGTCCTTGATCACTTCAAAAAATCTTGTGGACGCTCTAGAGGCCAAAGTTAATATCTGCTTGACCTTAAATTTGTACACAGTGTTTAAGATCATGAGACGAAGAAGCCTATAGATTTTCAGCAATTTCCGATAATTACTGCTAGAGTTATGGTCCTTGATCACTTCAAAAAATCTTGTGGACACTCTAGAGGCTAAAGTTAATATCTGATTGACCTTAAATTTATACACAGTGTTTAAGGTCATGAGACGAAGAAGCCTATTGATTTTCAGCGATTTCTGATTTTACTGCCAGAGTTATGGCCCTTGATCACTTCAAAAAATCTTGTGGACGCTCTAGAGGCCAAAGTTAATATCTGCTTGACCTTAAATTTGTACACAGTGTTTAAGATCATGAGACGAAGAAGCCTATTGATTTTCAGCAATTTCCGATAATTACTGCTAGAGTTATGGTCCTTGATCACTTCAAAAAATCTTGTGGACACTCTAGAGGCTAAAGTAAATATCTGATTGACCTTAAATTTATACACAGTGTTTAAGGTCATGAGACGAAGAAGCCTATTGATTTTCAGCGATTTCTGATTTTACTGCCAGAGTTATGGCCCTTGATCACTTCAAAAAATCTTGTGGATGCTGTAGAGGCCAAAGTTAATATCCGATTGACTTTAAATTGATACGCAGTGGTTAAGGTCATGAGACGAAGAAGCCTATTGATTTTCAGCGATTTCCGATAATTACTGCCAGAGTTATGGCCCTTGATGACTTCAAAAAATCTTGTGGACGCTCTAGAGGCCAAAGTTAATATCCGATTGACCTTAAATTTATACACAGTGTTTAAGGTCATGAGACAAAGAAGCCTATTGATTTTCAGCAATTTCAGCAATAATTACTGCCAGAGTGACGGTCCTTGATCACTTCAATAAATATTGTGGACGCTCTAGAGGCCAAACTTATCATCCAATTGTCTTCAGATTGATACGCAGAGTTTAAGGTCTTGAGACAAACAAGTATATTGATTTTCAATGAATTTTGATCACTGAACAGCTAACTCCATGATTTTAAATGGTTCTTATACTAAGTGTTAGCATGGGCTAGAACTTTACAAAAACCAAACTAATTCTAAGGATTTTCTGATAATAACTTTATGAGTTGTTAATCCTAATCAGATTTCAAAGTATTATAAATGTTTCATTACCGCAAAAAAGTAAGAATATGCGACAACTCTTGTTGAAGGCCCGGACGATTTAGCTGCTGTGGGCGTATGTTTTTTGCCTGGCAACCTATCTTTCCAATTTATTTCTGATCTAGGAATTACGTTCACTTTATGTTTAAAGTTTTAGGTGAGTCACCTTCTAAATAACTTGTCAGATGGAAATATCTCAACAAGGTACTAATCTAAACAAGTTAAAGATTATCTTTTGTCATTGAATAAAACATTGTAACATATGAAATGTCACATTGCTCATTTTCATTTTTTGTTACCCTACTCAAAGAGAATTTATACTTTTAAGCACTGTAAAACTAGAATGTAAATGTGAGAAGTAGGTAATATTATTAGTAAGTTAGTAAGTATTCCATCTTAGCTTTTATATTACCCTATAGGCTATTTTTATCCTTTTGGCACCATGGCCATGTTGAACATTTGATAGGTTTCAGATCAGGTGCAGGCCTACTATAGTTGAAGTATAGACTATCACAAAAGGTAGGGAGCTGTAAATTATAAACAAAAATAAAACTAAATACAACTAGACCTGCATGCAGGAATGACGGGTTTCACTTTTGCCATGTTACCTTTGAACTTGAACTTGTGTCACTTTTGGTGTTACGTTACCCTTGAACATATGTCCTTTCCGGTACCAATGAAACCAATATACAGGTTTCCACATAAGCATTGCACACATCAAATAAAATGGAAACAGAATCAAACAAATCCAGCAATTTTATTTTATACATTTGTTACATGTAATTGATCCTGACAAAATAACAGTACTTCCGGTGATAATGTAAATGTTCCCTTAGTCTTATGAAATCAGAAATGGCATAAGGCATCATATGGTGAAAATTTTATGTAAATCGAATAATAATTTCCACTTTTATAGACCAAAAACCTTGAAAAGTGACGTGTAGAAAATCGTCTATTTCTCGGCAACCGTACAAGTTAGAAACCATTTTTTGGTATTTATATGACCGTATGGGTTTAATCTATTTGTTGATTGGAATCAAATATCATAATTGTATAAACATTACAAATCAGACTCATTTGAATAAAATATCGGTTTTGAAGGCTTAAAATACAGTTTTTGCCAAAATGACGCTACTTCCGGTGATAATGAAAACGTTAAATTAGTTTTATAACATCGTCTATGACATTAGGCTTCAAAGGGTGAAAATTTTATGAAAATCAAATAATAATTGACACTTTTATGGGCCAAAAACCTTCAAAAGTGACTTTCAGAAAATCGCCTATATCTCGACAACCGAACAAGTTAGAAACAATTTTATGATATCTATTTGACCGTATGAGTTTTGTTAATATGTGAATTTAAACCAAAAGTTAATTTTATTATTACAAGTGACATAATTCTTGGTTGAAAAAAAGATCGATTTTAAAAGTTAAAAATTGAGTTTTTGACTAAATGACGTCACTTCCGGTGTCAATTTTAAATAGTAATCAACATGATATGACGCACACTTGCTTTTTGAATCAAATGATGTCACTTTTGTGAATATCCATTAATAATTGACTATTTTACAGGCAACATTACGAAAACAGTGACTTATGCAAAACTGCCCATTTCTCGGCAACTGCTTATATTAGAAACTAATTTTAACATACATTCTCTTCGTATGGATTATAGTGACAGGTTTATAAAAGTTAAGTAAAAAAATTTTAAAATCTGAAAAGCCTGAATGGGTTGTAAACAGGTCAATTTTACGCCTTTTTTCACCCCTTAATCCAATTTGCTAGATAACACTTTTGGTAATAAAAAAAATAACAATTGGGACAACGAAGCATATGAACTTTGTTTTATACAAATCGAACAATAAAAAATTAATCTAGGACTGAAAAACTGAATTAGCTAATGGCGGCCAAGGAAAATTACTGAGACAAATTTTTTTAACATTTTTGCGCTAGTCAGATGACTCTTTAATTCTGTGCACAACACGACTAAATAATATTTATAAATAAAAACGTTAAATCGAATAATAATTGCCACTTTTAAAGACCAAAAAACTTGAAAAGTGACTTGTAGAAAATCGGCTATTTCTCGGCAACCGTACAAGTTAGAAACCATTTTGTGGTATCTGTATGATCGTATGGGTTCATTCTATTTGTTGATTGGCATCAAATACCATAATTTGAAAAAGATTTCAAAACAGACTCATTTGAATAAAATATCTGTTTTGGAGGCTAAAAATACAGTTTTTGCCAAAATGACGTTACTTCCGGTGATAATGAAAATCTTAAATTACTTGTATGAAATCCCAAATGGCATTAGGTATAACATGGTGTGACGTTTATGAAAATCGAATAATAATTGACCCTTTTATGGCCCCGAAACCTTCAAAAGTGACCTGTAGAAAACCGTCTATTTCTCGGCAACCGAACAAGTTAGAAACCATTTCATGATATCTATATGACCATATGAGTTTTGTTTATATGTGAATTTAAACCAAAAGTTAAAATTATTAATACATATTAAGTTATTCTTGGTTGAATAAAACATTGATTTAAAAAAGTGTAAAATGCATTTTTTGACCAAATGATGTCACTTCCGGTGTCAATTTTAAATTGTAATCAACTTGATATGACGCTACGTGCTTTTTGAATCAAATGATGTCACTTTTATAAAAATCCAATAATAATTGACTATTTTACAGGCAAAATAACGAAAACAGTGACTTATGCAGAACTGCCCATTTCTTGGCAACTGCTTATATTACAAACGAATTTTAACATACATTTTCTTCGTATGGATTATAGCTACAAGTTTATAAAAGTTACGAAGAAATATTTTAAAATCTGAAAAGCCTGAATAGGTTGTAAATAGGCCAATTTTACACCATTTTTAGCCTCTTAATCGAATTTGCTCGAAAATGAAATCGAAATTAAAAAAACTGCTTCCTACATTTTTTGCGCCTTGATAGGGCACACTCTTTGAGTCATATAATTTTTCAAAAAAATAATATTTGTTTATGAAGATCGTAAATAACTGTCAAAATTGTAGTTTTTGGTAAAATTATGCCACTTCCGGTGCCGACAGATAACACTTTCGGTAATAAAAAAAACGACAATTGATACAACGAAGCATATGAACTTTGTTTTATACAAATCGAACAATAAAAAATTAATCTAGGACTGAAAAACTGAATAAGCCAATGGCGGCCAAGGTAAATTACTGAGACAAAATTTTTTAACATTTTTGCACTAGTCAGATGACCCTTTAATTCTGTGCACAATACGACTAAAAAATATTCATAAATAAAAAAGTTTTTTGTAAAATTTTAAATTTTCGAAATTTGGCGCCTAATATCTTCGAAGATTTGCCGAAAATCAAAAATCGAAAGTAGCGTAGCTATGTGCCCTGTCTCAGGCTATGCTAAAATGTATCGAAAGTTAAAATCCAATGATTATTGTTAAAATTACTGCAATATTTTTAAAAACGATAACTTCGGTGATTTCGGACATTTCGCATTGTCGCAGAACGTTCAAAATAGCTTTATCCTCTAAGTCACACCCACTTTCCCAGTAAAACCGAAGAAATCGTAACGATGCGACACGTAGTTGCTGAGATCTATTCAAATTGGAATCTGAATAATAATAATAATAATAATAATAAGAATAATAATTTTAACAAAAACAATAGTGTTTCACACAAGCTACGCAGTGTGAAACCCTAATTACTAAATTTTAGGATCAACATTTCGACAATGATTCACTTGTTATCAATGTCACTTAAAGATACATTATGTAAGAGCTAAATCGGTCTATTGCAGATCTTCCTTCAGGCCTGAAATGTTGTATGAATTATTAATTAAACATTTATTCACATGACAAGCTCAATAGCAACTCTGTAGGTCATTGCATGGACCTTGTGATTTTAAACGAATTGAAACACAGTCACCATTAGATGATTCAATTTAAAAATCAATAATTGGGGCATTGTTTATTATCGTAACCACAGTAACAATCAAAATCGCGACTGTGCTCTTCATAACGTCAATCAGAAAGAAGAAATATGACTGTAATTTTTAATATATTCCTTTTTCATTATCTATTTTTAAACTATTATGTCAGCTCTTTATCTAAATCTTACATAATGCATCTTTAAACAACTTATTAGCTAACAGTAGCTGACCATAAGGAAGGCCAAGATGTTAGCATTCCTACAGTCCATTCCATCATCTTTAGAGATGTATGCACAGATCATAATGCTGATAATAGACTAGAAACATAAAAAAACAATTCTGTGAGAAAGCGTTTTAATGTGGGGGGATCACGTGACTAAGTGGGTAAGGCGCTGGCTCATTAGTCTGGAGGTCGGGTGTTTGATCCCTGCATTGGCCGAGAAAGTTCATCTTGATTTTCCGGCTTGGTTTCCCCTTGTCAGTGATGCAGAATGAAGGGCCTGGCAAGGACAGCTGTCTAGTCCTTTTGATGGTACGAAAACTGAGGTCCCGTGTACACATTGGCGTGCACGTAAAAGATCCCTTGGCAGTTGGAATTCGATATAAGAGTAGGCTGTAGCGCCGCTGCCCGGGCACAGTTTCCCTCATAGCACACTGTATGGCGTATGCCCATCTTCCATTAGCCCAGGTTAGGTGCAGAACAGTAGGATGTTAAACTCCATTTCGTTTCATTTTTAAAATGGAACTATTCTTAATTCATAGATTTATTTGTATACTGGTGTAGTTAAGTCAACCATTGTTTTATTCTATTGTGATAAAATCCTATGATTGCAAGAGATAAGTTTCCTTCGTATAGTTTAAAATTATTTTTTTATTCTTCTATGTTAATGTCAAGTTTTGCTTTGTATTTATGGAACCCTTTCTTCTTCTATTAGAAATATTGAATCTCGGAACCCTTTCTTCTATTAGAAATGTCGAATCTCCCTCCAGCCAAAATATATAACAAGCCTATACTTTTGGCAAAACACCGCAGTTAAATCTTTTATCTCAGAATGCATGTTTAAGTAGATAAATCACATATTTCAATTATATTTTACAAATCAAGCTTTTGTAATTTGAAATAAAATCAAGTTAAAGATTTACTGCTTTATATGAAGGATCTCATCTTAGTTAAACAATTTCTGATAATTACTGTCTGTTATGGTCCTTGTGGGCACGGTAGAGGCCTAAAGTTATCAACTGATTGAAGAATCCTATTCATGTTGAACAATAATTAAGTCATTTTTCAAATCTTGTTGGGGTTCTAGAAAGAAAGAATTCTGTTTATTTTCAGTGTGTTTTATACATGTAGTTATGTATGATTGGCAAGAACTAATTATTATACTTTAGTGTCTTGTAAATATTCCATTCCGATACATCCACATTTTGCAAGTGATGGATCAAGAACAGGCTAATCCAGAAAGTTATTTGAGATATAAAGATATATTTTAAGTTTCATCATCAAAATTGGATAAAAATTATAACTTCTAGAGTGTTCACAATTACAACCTTGTACTTTAACACTATTTGCATATAAGGAGTGGCCATTTTTTCTGGCAGTATGGGTCAGATTTTTATAAACTTCGAACTCAACCTTCATTGACGTATAATGGTGATATATTTAAACATTTTTTAATAAAGAATAGAAATTGTGACTTCTAATGGGTCCACAAGCAAAAAATGCGATTTTTCAAAAAATCCCGGCTCATAATCCGGTAAGTTAGGTTCTAATAGCACAATTATCAAAAGGAACCTGAATTTTTGTGATTAATCACTAATTTATGGTTTCATCAAAACTGGATCAAGATTGTGTCCTCTAGTGGGTCCACATACTTGATATATTTATACTATTTGCGTACGAAGGGCGGCCATTTTGTCCGGCAGCATTGGCCTGAATTCAACCATCATAAGGGTGTAACGGTGATGTGTTCTAACAGTTCTGAAATCGGATAAAAATTGTGACCTCTAGAGGAACCACAAGCTAAAAACGTGATTTTTTCGTACTATTGGGGGTCATAATTCAGAAATTTACGACCAATATTCACGAATATCAAAAGGAACTAAGGTCTTTAGTTTCAAGTTACCAAAAGAGGGATGAAAATTGTGACCTCTTAAAAGTGTCCACAAGCTAAAAACATGATTTTTCGTACAATCAGGGGTCATAATCCATGAAGTTGTGGTCTGACATAATTTCAAAACAAACCAAAATCTAGATTTTAAGTTTCGACAAAATCATAAAAAATTGTGATCTGTTGTGTTGAGTGTGCACAAACAAATTGTGGACGGATGGACAGTTGTAACAGCATATTACATCCACATAAAAATACAGGCGTATAAAATCATGTGATAACCCGTTACGACTACATGGACAACTCAGCTATTGTGGGTGTATGTTTTGTTGCCTGACAACCTATCTTATAAACTGAAAAGATAATACATGTTTATTGCAAAAAAATACAGATTTTACTCTACTAAGCAGTTGCAATACACCAATGAAATTCAAATCTTGGCACAACCATAATATAGTATAGAAGTTTATTTTTTTACGGATAAATGTCAAATTATTCTCAGACTTAAGTTAAGAATTTACTTAACTTTAAATCACTGTTTATGAGAAATATCTTTGATCCAGAAACACAAAACTTTGCACATAAGGGCTATATTATAAGGCGAACAATTTTGAGTAAATTCGTAACTGAAGCCTGAGAATGTTTTGTGAACTTAGGGGCCAGAATGTGGTCTAGATAGCTGTGTGTCAACCTACTCTTCTTCAGTGTCCAGTTATAGTGTTCCTTTACATACACATCTGTGTACTTTGCCAGATTGCTAATTCCATCTACCGGTACTTAAATACTCTTCTATGAATTCCAACATGCCAGTCTTGAATAATTTTTTCTTTGAAAACTTAGTGCAAACCTGTCATTTTCTGTTTCAAATTACGATTTACCCAATCAATTATCATGTAACAATTAAAACAATATCGACAACTGAATGTAGATTTACAAGGGGTATGATGGACAAGAAGACCTTCCAGGTCACCTCCACAGGTGTTATTTCACAACAGGTGGGAAATAGACTTGTTAATTCTGGACATTTTAGTCCTGTTCTCAAACAGCTGGATTACTATAGCCTCTTGAGCAAAGTTTCATAAAAGTAAAAGGAAACAATGTTCCACTGCATGTAATAGTGCCATAATTATAATGCTTGAGGGAATGGAACAAAGGTGTTGCAGCCAGCATAAAGGCTGAAGTTATGGAAATGAAATAAACTGAGGTTCGTTCAATGACTGGGTGAATGAAAACAGGGTATGGCATGTAGTGTGATATGAGGAAAGAGAAAATTTTCCTCCAGAGAGCAATGCTATGGCCTACTCTTAAAGGAGCTAAATCGTTCATATTTGAGACCTAGAAATTGCCACAAATGGGTCGCAACGCATATAATACTGTAATATGAATGTATACAAACTGATTTACATTCAATCGTTTTCATTTGTACTATAATTTCAAATCAGTTATGTTCGGCGAAATACGCCAGACGAGTGGCTATTTCGAGTGTCTGGTTATTCCAGTCTACATACGCAGTTTGATTTGGTGCAATTGTCTAGCCTCGTTCCCCTGAGTCTCTTGCTAGAACTGGGGCTGAAACGCATTATGGTACACGATTCCTTTCCCGGTAAAATGACAACATCAGTGTTGATTTAAATTGACAAATAATTCGTGTTTTGAATGCCGAAGACTTTGGATGATATTGAGTTAGAGACTTAGCTACTTTAATCTGAATTCCAATTATCAAGGCGTTTGTTTTTTTTTCAGTGCATGCCATCACGTATGTGGGCTCTTGGTTTTTTGTTTTTATCCATCAGAAAACGAGGCACTGTCCATCCTGCATCTATTTGTTTCTCTAATAATTAATTATTTTGTTTTAAAGGGCAGCTTTACAGCAATATTGATCAATATATAAAGAAACAGTAGTACATTCATAAAGACATCAAATACATGAGGTTATTGTTTACCTTCTTCATGTCGACTACTTAAATGCATCATATATTATATATATCAAACATAAAAAACACTAATATTTTAATTTTCTTTTATTCTATGATTTGTACGTTTGGAATTTAAATAACTAAAAAACAAATGAAATAATGCTATTATACAATCTAATATTTTACATACACTAAATGATTTACTTTTATGATTTTCTAAATTTGCCAATGGTAATAGAAAAATATTGCAAACTTTTCATTATTTTGTAGATTATGCAAATTAAATTAAATTACAAAAATCTGCAAAATAAGAGAATTAATAGCATACAATGCTTAATTGATCCACCTAGCAATTAGTGAAAGCCAATTGTACAAAAATATATTTCCATTGTGAAACAATTTAATTTGTATTAATGTCATTTCTAATGAACAGAAAGACTGTTTGTAGCAATTACAGAGTACTTAACCTTTCTGAGACATTGTAATATGTTAAAATATTCATCTGTCTATTGGACTTCATTCACCTTGTTGTTTTGTACCCTTTCAAGTGCAATGTATTTGATTAATGTATAATAATACATCAACATTCTACATGCCATGTTTTGTACATGATCAGCAGATCAACAGCAGACCATCTGCCCACGGTATACAGCGAAGTTATCCAAAGGAATCTTTCTGCATACATTTTGGACAAAAATTATAAACTGTGACCCATTTTAGTCAGTTAAAATTGAAATTTTTTCTGTTTTTAAATTAATCATTTCACCATGCTACTCGGCTGAATGCTACTAGGCACTGTTCAGCTGATGATCAGTGTAAGATTGGCCTATCATGTACAGAACATGGGGTATGTACAGTGTGGGCATAATATAAGACCATCCCATTTTTCTGTGAAAAAGAATGCATTTTGATTTATAAATTAAAATAAATGAATTAACCTCAATAATTTATGAATGTTTGAATGAAATTAATGTAAATTCAATTTTTTTTCCCTCAGATTTTCTTGATTTAATTTCACTGGTTATGTTTGTTAAGCCAGAGAATTCATACAGCATATTAATTTCCATGCTCCGAATCAAGAGATTCTGAATCTGGAAAAATGTCAGATTTAGATTTGCTGCAAAATCAATCACACCAGAGAACTTAAAGGAGCTAAACCTCTATAAACTATGACACAATTAAAGTGTTGAATTGTATAGATTTGATTAGATATTTCTATTAGTAATGGGACAAGATATATATATTAGATTTTCGTTTCAAAATATTAAGTGGAAAAAACAGTTTCCTTCCCAAATTAAGGCCAGATTTTGGTTCAAACTGCCAATAGTGGAACACATAACCTGTTATATTTTAACACTGGCTATATCTCCGGATCTAAACCTTTAAATGTAAACAGACATCCACTTTTTAACAGAAATCAACACTTTTATAATTTATCCTGATCAAAGAGGTCTAGTCTTATATTGCATATAAAACAATTTACTTAAAAGTAAAAAAAAAAATAACAATACCTATATTAGTTTTAAAAAAACATACTTACCTGAGTGTTATCCTAGAAGTTTTCAAAGAGAGGAACAAGTAATTTGCTATTTGAAACAGTTATTTCCACTTACAAGTAATGTGGGCGTACAAAATCAGTAGCATATATGAAATGTAACAATATACAATGTCTGTAACCTTATAGTTATACCATAAAATAATTAAAATTTAGCGTTTTCGAACATAACTAAAGGAAGTTCTAATTTGTTTCAAACTACATCCATGTAGACATTGAATTAAACGCACCATTATCTATTATCACTAACAATAATAACATAATCATTCATCAGCTGGTTGATCATCCATTTCTTCTTCATCTTCTGCCATTACTATCTTTCTTTTCCTTTCTTCAGCACTTTCTCGCGATTGTCTACCTTGATGAAACCGACTACTACTTTGTGTGGACGCATCACCAGTAACTATCATCCTAATAAGATCATCTTCATTGATATTTTCATCTAATACCGGCTTTGGAGGTGGAAGTTCAATTGTTGAAATGTCTTGGATACCAACCATATTATCCTTTACACCAATTTCTTTATCAATACTCTCCACCGGTTTAGATTCTTCTTGTGCAATATTAGCGATCAATGTTTCTTTAACAGCCGATTTGTCTTTACTAGGTGTTTTATCTCTGGATTTATTGTTGTCATCATCGGAGTTACTATCATGACGAGAACGTTTAGGCCGGTCTTCACTGTGGCGTTTTGAATGTCTGTGTCGATCTTTGCGATCACGACTCCCAGATCGCCTGCGCCTTTCATCTCGGTGACTTGAACTTTTTTTACTGTCTCGACTTGAACGGGACTTGTTGTCTTTATGTCCTGATTTTGTCCTATGTCTGTCCTTGTCGTCACTATGTCTATCAGATTTTTTAGAAGTCTCGTTAGTGTCAGTTTTATTTTTTGAATGCCTACGACTGTCCTTGTCTTTGTCAGATATAGCACGAGCACCACCACCCACTGTATTAACCATACCTCCATCAAGACCTTCATCTTCTGCTTCCATTTTATTTTCCTCATTGCCTGCCCCATTGTCAGCCCCGCTGTCATCTGCTTGTTTAGTATTTTGGTCTTGAGGTCCCTCCTTCCCAAGTCCCCCTTCCCCTCCATCTGTCACTGTACATTCCACCTCTCCCATCTCAATATCCCCTTCTTCCTGTTTGATACCTGAAACAGTAAAACCCTCACCATGAGTATTAGATTCATTATCAGAAAATGGTTCTTTCTTAACATTTTCTTTATCTTCTCTAAAAGATGCTTTATGAGCATCAATAGCCTTTTGATCATCATCATGATCATCCATATCTTCATGATGTTCCTCCTCTTCATCTTCCTCATCACCACTTTCCCTCTGTGATCTCTCCGCTATTCGGGCACGTATACGTTCTTCTCTTTCATTCTCTCTATGCATTATTTCTTCTATTTCACTCTCCATTTTAGCTTTCTTTTCTTCAATCAATTCTACAATGGAAAAGATGATCTTAATTGAAGTATAACTATGATACTATAATGGTTTGTTCCATATCTACAACAAAAGAACTTCTCCAAGAAATATACAGGGAGATAAATTATACTAACAGGGTTTAATCTCAGTGAGGGTAGGATAAAGAGACAAAACATACTAATAGTTACAATTTCGGAAAATGAACAACCCAGTGAAAACCCATATGGTTAGCCAGAAAATTCATTTTCACTGTACTGACTTGGATATCAACTAACAATCTGTTATTAATCACACTGAATTTAATGTTCAAATTATCTAAATGATTATTCCAATATAATACTCGAAAATAAATCTTAAAACCTACTGTTAACAAATATGACTGAATCTTTTAGCTTGACATCATCACCAGCTAACCGTTTTTTTGGCATGTAGAAAAGGGCAGGTTTAGCTTTTGTACACAGAAAGTTGGATAATTTGGTCATTTCAAACTTGATAGATTCATGCTGTAAATAAGAATAGCAAAATGTTCAGATAAAAAAGAAGAGCAATGAAACACTAATACCATGTTTTGGTTATTTTAATCTATAGTCTATACAGATAAAAAAATTAAAAATCAAATGCTTATGCACAGAGAAAGATGTATAAGTGGTTGTAAAATATATAGTTAAACATACATCTTCTATGATGGTATGTTTAACTATTACACCTGTAGTCTACTGGTCATTCCAATAGCTTGCTTCAAATGGGGTTTTCCTTAATGAGGTTGTCACTCATAGAAATTGCTGTGTACTCCAGCAGTTTGTTTTGACACCACTGACAAGGGGTAACCACAGTGGAAAATAACTTTAAACTTTCTCTGCCGACACCTGGATTAGTGTACAAACGTGTTATTCACTGAGCAACAATGCTGACAGTGACTCCCTATTTATTAATTACAAAGTATGCATGTAATGTATATGTGTGATGTGTCTTGTCCAGAGAGAAATCAATGTATAACATAATAAAATATTCCTAATTACCTCTTGCACAAGTTCCATTTTCTGTTCTAATCTCCGTATTTTAGACATTTCAAGTCGTTTTTCATCTATTAGATTGCGTGTCTCTTGTTTAACTCTTAACTTTTCTTTTTCTGCTTTATCATCCAGTTTTTTTTCAAGCTTACGACGATGGTCATCCTGAAACATACAAAGCAAGCACAACATTCAAAATTTAATACCCTTTGCCCTAAAACGTTGAAACCAATATTAGTTGGAAACTTTTATCAAAGGAGTTATCCACAGACAGGAGTATACTAAGATATTTAAGGGAATGCCTTTCAAAACTGTGGTTTAAATTTAAAGATAGGCTGTAGTACCATATCATCTTGTATTGTAGACTATAAATAATAATACAAGTATAATGACAGTATTTGAACTGGTTATTTTGCAAAATATACAGTTGACTCTGTCACATCCGGCTTCTGAATACTATGGCAGTCTGTGAAATCTGTCATCAGTATTATGTCCCAATTTATTTCCTTATTTCCAACAATGTATTGAGAAGTCCGTATTCTAAATATTGCAAATTACGACACCAATCAGCAGTCCTTTCACACGATTTGCATTGAATTAATATTGTATAATTCAGCTATTAATCAGTGGGTGTTAACCTACGAAAAATTGACAAACAATCACCAATCAATTATCGATGAGATTAATACTTGTGTCGGTCTTTGTTCATTACCTTGATATCAACAGAAATGAAAGGGGAGTTTAATGCCCTACTATTCTGATCCTAAACAAGGCTAATGAAGATGGGCATACGCCATACAGTATGCAATGAGGAAAATCTTGCCCGGGCAGAAGACCTACGGCCTACTCTTATATCGAATTCCAACTGCCAAGGGATCTTTTATGTGCACGCTGGACCTCGTTTTTTTCCGTCCCATCTGAACGACTAGACAGCTGTCCTTGTCAGGCCCTCCGTCCTGCATCACTGACAAGGAGAAACCACACCGAAAAATCAGTATGAACTTTCTTGGCCAATGCAGGGATTGAGCACCCGACCTCCAGGCTAGCGAGCCAGCATCTTACCCACTTACCCAGCAAGATCCCCCTGATATCAACAGAATGATGCACAAGTGGTTTCAACATCAAAGCTGTTAAGTAAATTGATCGGCCAATTATAAATCTTATGTGACAAGTGTTATTTATTCGAGTTGGTTAGAACAGTTCAACATTCAAATGAGACTTCAACAATGTCACATCGTTCTAGTTATGAATAATGCACATATTTGTGATATGTATAGCATCTTAAATATCAAATCTTTGCCACCAAATACAACATCGATATGCAACCGAAGAAGATTATACTTCCGGTAATGAGTATTCCTTCAATACGATGTTGGAAGTGACAGATTCCTCATAAAATCTACAACTAACCTTGTCTTTATTATCTTTAGCCTCAGTCTTGAATCTTTGCAGAGTTCCTAATATCATGCCAAACATTCGCTTATTTCTGTATGAAAATAGACATCAAATACATACATTCTAATTAGTCTAATTAGAAAGAAGGTTAAAACATTTACAGAACTGAAAAATGTACCAAACTGATAACAAAAATATTACAATTTCTTTACAGATGATAAATATCATAATTATATACCTTGCCATGCCTTCCCTGTCTTTACTTTGTTTTTCTAATGACTTTGTGCGGGTTTCTAAAGAAGTAGCTACAACTGAAGACTGGACAGTATGCTGAAATATATCAAAGAGATTGTCTTGTATATCATATTAGGATAACTATACTCAGATTACACAAATCTTTCCTTCATATTTTGATCACAAATAAGAAAGGATTTTTCCAGATACATGTATCACAACTGTGTTGAATAATACTGTTTGCAATGGATATAATGCAGACGTTTATTCCCTAATAATAGCACCTCGGAAGTCATTGGGGTCATTCCATGTCAAGTGGACCAGTGGTGGGAAACTGACCCCCTCAAAAAAATCTGGAAAAAATATATGTTAAAGTACATGGTCTAAAACTACCAAATACCAATTTTCAGCTTCCTAGGTCAAATATTGGTGAAGATATCCCCATTTGAAAAAGATAGGCTGGCACTGCCAGGCAGGATACGCCCACATTTTCGAGAGATGGACAGAGAACAAGCAATATCGAAAGTGATTTTTCCTACATCTTTAAGTCCTGTATTTCATACTGTATTTGGAGCAGCCATTTAGTTGGTCAGTTCCAGTCTGATATTAATGAACCGACAATGATTATGGTGTGACGGTACACAACCTAGAAATGTGACTTTTCATCAAAATCGGATAAGAATTGTGACCTGTAGAGAGTCCACAACCATGATATACCATATTTTTACACTATTCGCGTACAAACGGGGACCATTTCGTCCGGCAATTTTGGTACGATTTTCACGAAATTAGAACTCAACCTTCCTCATCAAAATCGAATTAAAATTGTGACCTATACAGGGTCCACAACCATGATATATCATTTTTTTAACAGTATTCGCGTACAAACGGCGGCCATTTTGTCTGTCAATTTTGGTCCAATTTTCTCGAAATTCAAACTCAACCTTCCTTACAATGTAACGGTGATATAATCAAACGTTTTTTTAAATTGGATAATAATTGTGATTTGGGGATTTTGCGTATAACCAGGGGCCATAATTCAGGAAGTTACGATCCGATATGCGCAAATATCGAAAAGAACCAAGATCTTTGGGTTATAACCATGAATTTCAAGTTTAATCAAAATCGAATTAAAATTGTGACCTTTACAGGGTCCACAACCATGATATACCATTTTTTAACAGTATTCGCGTACAAACGGCGGCCATTTTGTAAGACAATTTTGGTCTGATTTTCCCGAAATTCGAACTCAACCTTCCTTACGGTGTAACGGTAATATAATCAAACGTTTTTTTAAATCGGATAATAATTGTGACCTCCAAGCTAAAAAAAAGGCGATTTTGCGTATAATCTGGGGCCATATTTCAGGAAGTTACGATCCGATATGCGCAAATATCGAAAGGATCCAAGATCTTTGGGTTATAACCATGAATTTCAAGTTTCATCAAAATCGAATCAAAATTGTGACCTCCACAGGGTCCACAACCTTGATATACCATTTTTTAACAGTATTCGCGTACAAACGGCGGCCATTTTGTATGGCAATTTTCGTCCGATTTTCCCGAAATTCGAACTGAACCTTCCTTAGGGTGTAACGGTGATATAATCAAACGGTTTTTTAAATCGAATAATAATTGTGACCTCCAAGCTAAAAAAAAGGCGATTTTGCGTATAATCAGGGGCCATAATTCAGGAAGTTACGATCCGATATGCGCAAATATCGAAAGGAAGCAAGATCTTTGGGTTATAACCATGAATTTCAAGTTTCATCAAAATCGAATCAAAATTGTGACCTCCACAGGGTCCACAACCTTGATATACCATTTTTTAACAGTATTCGCGTACAAACGACGGCCATTTTGTATGGCAATTTTCGTCCGATTTTCCCGAAATTTGAACTGAACCTTCCTTAGGGTGTAACGGTGATATAATCAAACGGTTTTTTAAATCGAATAATAATTGTGACCTCCAGAGGGACCACAAGCTAAAAAGGGTGATTTTTCGGACAATCAGGGGCCATAATTCAGGAAATTACATTCCGATATCCGCAAATATCGAAAGGAACCAAGATCTTTGGGTTACAAACATGCATGTCAAGTTTCATCAAAATCGGTTCAAAATTGTGACCTCTATAGGGTCCACAAGCTAAAAACGTGATTTTTCGTACAATCAGGGGCCATAATCCATGAAGTTTTAATCCGATACATGCCAATATCGAAAGCAGCCGAGATCTTTTGGGGATAAACCTATATTTCAAGTTTCGTCAAAATCGGATAAGAATTGTGACCTGTAGAGAGTCCACAAACAAATTGTGGACGGACGGACGGACGTCCGGACGGACAGGGGCGACGACATAATACGTCCACATGAAAATGTGGGCGTATAAAAAGGTTGCCAATTGGTAATAAAAATTCTCTTATTTCTGTTAGGTTTTCAGCTCCGTCGTTTATATACTTCTAAAGTGTCTAGAACCCCCCAACTTGGCAATATAATAGAACTGCAAACGTAGATTACGATTCTTTGAAAATATTTGGGGTAGGGGGTATCCCTACTCTAAGGGTTGCCATCAAAGTTCATGACTTTGGAGTGCTCTAGAAAAGTCATTGTTGTGTCTAAAGGTCTAAAAATTGCTATATACACTCCCAGACGGTGGAATTTCGATATGGAATTGAATATAGGGCCATATGATGTTATATCCCATAGATATCAGGCCCCAAAGTTGGTTTCCCGCCAAAATCTCGTGAAAATGCCTAATTTTGGTTGCCATTTTGGTTATGTGGGACAAGTGGCAAAATTTTAAAAGGGACAGGAAATGAATCTTCTGTTACCCTTTTACAACATATCAAAAATCCAAGGTTGGCCCGTGCTCTTTGATATTTTTAATTTTCATCCGAAGTTTGTAAATATACATGTGTTTTTGCCGATTTTAGCATTTTCATGAAAAATTGCCTCTTTATGATCTCTGAAAAAAAGCTTCTAAACAGGTTAGACCTACCAAATCCACCATTCTAGATCAATTGTGTGCGTAGATCACGAATATAACATTAGTTCGGACGTAGGATGTAGCAGTGAGCTTTAATTTTACCTTCAAAAAGCAACTTTTAATTATTACAGGTGCAATGAAGGAAAATTAATGAAAAGTTTGGTTTTCAAGGCCAGTTTTTAATTACTACTGGATGATGTACTGTAGTCAAATTTACCAACCTAGGAGAACTTTTTACGTAGATTACGAATATGACATCAGTTCAGGCATAGGATATGTTGTTTAAATTTTATTCTCTCTTCAAAATAGGAAAAAATAAGGAAAATTATTTTTTTTTCTATTATTGATGAGAAATGTTATACTTTGAAATGTTAATAAGGTATCAAACTGACCATTCCAAGAGAACTATTTACGTAGATTACGAATATAGCAACAAACTACCGGTAACCGTTTGGAATACCGTACTATTTTATTTTAGCTTCGAAATAGATGAAGAATATGTTTCTTTGTACTGTTTGTATTTGGCACTCCCACAACACACCTGACTTCTTTTTCAGTTTCCCTTTTGTTTCTAGTCCTAGAGTGCTTAAGTACAGTCTAACGATCTCTTTAGAATGACCCCCTCCAAACCTATTACCCCTCTTTAGGATGACCCCCTCCAAACCCCTTGACTTACACTCTAGTACTGTCTTCCACAGAAATTTTCTATATAAAGCCCATCTTCTTTGCAATTTCGTTACTTGGCTCTGAAGTCAATCCTACTACATTCTAACCGCAGCCCCTACACATGGATCCCTGTTCCATAGGGCGCGCTTGTGGTGATGAGTGTCACAAACCCCATTATAACTTGGGTACCATTTTCAAATGTTATCTGTATAATTTTCCACACCAGATGCATCTGGTCGTAGTGGTAGACAGTGCATCTTGAGTGAAAACGATCATAAAAGATAATAAAACTTCTCCCTAAAAATGTTCGCCCTTAAACTTACATACATTGTAAGCACATTTGAAAATGTATGATTGTAAGGTTTCAACGTCCAATTTGCTAGACACCGAAATGCGTAGTTCATCTACGTATGCATGTATTTCGAAGTGAATTCAAATAGAATAATAGAATTGTATATAATATCCAATATGGTTTGTTTGTTGTTATATTCGTAATCTACGAAAAAAGTTCTCTTGGAAAGATCGGTCTAATAATTTACTAACATTTCGAAGAAATTAAAAACTGTAGCCCAGTTTCACGAAATCTTAACTTAAGATAAAATCCAAATTTTAGTAGATACTTCAATTTTGATTTGCTAAGCACTAAAATCAATCTAATATTATCCAATCAAATTACTAAAATTTGGATTTTTACTTAGTTAAAATTTTGTGAAACAGGTCCCTGGTCTTCAAACTGTAACATTTCTCATGAATAGTTGGAAAAAAAAGAATTTTCCTTATTTTTTTCCGATTTTGAAGAGAGAATAAAATTAAAACAGCATAGCCTATGCCTGAACTGATTTCATATTCGTAATCTACGTAAAAATTTCTCCTAGATTGGTAAATTTGACTACAGTACATCATCCAGTAGTAATTAAAAACTGGTCTTGAAAACCAAACTTTCATTAATTTTCCTTCATTGTACCTGTAATAATTAAAAGTTGCATTTTGAAGGTAAAATTAAAGCTCACTGCTACATCCTACGTACAAACTAATGTTATATTCGTGATCTACGCACAAAATTGACGGTGGATTTGGTAGGTCTAACCTATTTAGAAGCTTTTTTTCAGAGATCATAAAAAGGCAATTTTTCATGAAAATGCTAAAATCGGCAAAAACACATGTATATTTACAAACTTCGGATGAAAATTAAAAATATAAGAGAACATGGGCCAACTTTGGATTTTTGATATGTTGTAGAAGGGTAACAGAAGATTCATTTCCTGTCCCTTTTAAAATTTTGCCACTTGTCCCACATAACCAAAATGGCAACCAAAATTAGGCATTTTCACGAGATTCTGACGGGAAACCAACTTTGGGGCCTGATATCTATGGGATATAACATCATATGGTCCTATATTCAATTCCATATCGAAATTCCACCGTCCGGGAGTGTATATAGCAATTTTTAGACCTCTCGACACAACAATGACTTTTCTAGAGCTCTCCAAAGTCGTGAAAAATAAAATATTTGTTTATTTTTTTCCAACTTTGATGGCAACCCTTACAGTAGGGATACCCCCTACCCCAAATTTTTTCAAAGAATCGTAATCTACGTTTGCAGTTCTATTATATTGCCAAGTTAGGGGGTTCTAGATACTTTAGAAGTATATAAACAACAGAGCTGAAAACCTAACAGAAATAAGAGAATTTTTATTACCAATTGGCAATCTTTTTTTCAAATGGTGATATCTCCGCCAATATTTGACCTAGGAAGCTGAAAATTGGTATTTGGTAGTTTTAGGCCATGTACTTTAACATATATTTTTTCCAGATTTTTTTGAGGGGGTGGATTTCCCAATTTCCCCCAAATTGGTCCACTTGATATGGAATGACCCATTGCTATTCCAGCCTTATACCAATCAAAATGCATGATTCATTAATGTGAGTGAGGCTAACCATATAGAACAACATGATAATTTTACCATCACTTTCTAGCTTTGTGATTAAGGTGCATACGCCTAAATATATCCTGATTATCCAGGTTACATGTATGTTTATATTGTAATATATGAGTGAAATGTCCATTGAATGTAATGTTCCAAGTCAAACTAGATCAGTTTTATTTCTATGATTATATGTGCAAGACCCAGTATCTCAGTCTCATCTTCAGATTCCTTCACATGCTCCCCTAATTTGAAGATGACTAGGGATATTGAAATGATTTGAAATGGGATTTAATGTATCCTACTGTTCTGCTACCACTGGGCATGAGTCACAGTGTGCTATGAGAGAAATTTTGCCCGGGTTTCGGCACTATTGCCTACTCTCATATCGAATTCCAACTACCAAGGGAGCTTTCACATGCACACCAATGTGTACACAGGACCTCAGTCTTTCGTTTCATCTGAATGACTAGTGACCTACATTCCAGAATACATACCTTCTGATCTTCATCATCATCGCCACTGTCCTCTTGTCGTTGTCTTGGGGGTCTGGGGCCCAGTCTAAAAGAGAAAATGAAGAACATTAATACAAAAAAGATGCTTATTTTATCAAATAAAACTTTACAACATTCACAGCTAACAGTACAAATGCATAGCAGACAAATATTGGTTGATATTAATGCAGATTACATGAGGTTTTCTATCACCCACATTTTGATGTGATAATTAACGGCTAATAGTCACATATTTTGATAAAAAAAAAAGAGTTATAGCCAACAAGTGATGATAGTGTAATCTAAAATTGAAGAAACAAATCAATATCGCTACTAATTTAGTAATTAAATACATCTTTTTGGAAATGGAAAGAACCATTTCTTCAAATCTAAATTTGAACAGAGTTGTAATTCAAACTACATCTTTTTTAAAAAAAACAACAAAAGATAGGCTGCCAGGCAGGATACGCCCACATTTTCGAGAGATGGATAGAGAACAAGCAATACCGAAAGTGATTTTTCCTACATCATTAAGTCCTGTATTTCATACTGTATTGGGAGCAGCCATTTTGTCAGTCAGTTCCAGTCTGATATTCATGAAATTCGAAGCCGACAATGATTATGGTGTGACGGTACACAACCTAGAAATGTTACTTTTCGTCAAAATCGGATAAGAATTGTGACCTGTATCATGATATACCATATTTTTACACTATTCGCGTACAAACGGCGACCATTTCGTCTGGCAATTTTGATACGATTTTCACGAAATTCGAACTCAACCTTCCTCATCAAAATCGAATTAAAATTGTGACCTATACAGGGTCCACAACCATGATACCGGTATACCATTTTTTTAACAGTATATAATCAAACGTTTTTTTAAATCGGATAATAATTGTGACCTCCAGAGGGACCACAAGCTAAAGAAAGGGGGATTTTGCGTATAACCAGGGGCCATAATTCAGGAAGTTACGATCTGATATGCGCAAATATCGAAAAGAACCAAGATCTTTGGGTTATAACCATGAATTTCAAGTTTCATCAAAATCGAATTAAAATTGTGACCTTTACAGGGTCCACAACCTTGATATACCATTTTTTAACAGTATTCGCGTACAAATGGCAGCCATTTTGTAAGGCAATTTTGGTCTGATTTTCCCAAAATTCAAACTCAACCTTCCTTACGGTGTAACGGCAATATAATCAAACGTTTTTTTTTAAATTGGATAATAATTGTGACCTCCAAGCTAAAAAAAAGGCGATTTTGCGTATAATCAGGGGCCATAATTCAGGAAGTTACGATCCGATATTCGCAAATATCGAAAGGAACCAAGTTCTTTGGGTTATAATCATGAATTTCAAGTTTCATCAAAATTGAATTAAAATTGGGACCTCCACAGGGTCCACAACCTTGATATACCATTTTTTAACAGTATTCGCGTACAAACGCGGCCATTTTGTATGGCAATTTTCGTCCAATTTTCCCGAAATTCGAACTCAAACCTTCCTTAGGGTGTAACGGTGATATAATCAGGAAATTACATTCCGATAGCTGCAAATATCGAAAGGAACCAAGATCTTTGGGTTACAAACATGCATGTCAAGTTTCATCAAAATCGGTTCAAAATTGTGACCTCTATAGGGTCCACAAGCTAAAAACGTGATTTTTCGTACAATCAGGGGCCATAATCCATGAAGTTTTGATCCGATACATGCCAATATCGAAAGCAGCCGAGATCTTTTGGGGATAAACCTATGTTTCAAGTTTCGTCAAAATCGGATAAGAATTGTGACCTGTAGAGAGTCCACAAACAAATTGTGGACGGAAGTTCCGGACAGACAGGGGCGACGACATAATACGTCCACATGAAAATGTGGGCGTATAAAAAACAAGTGGTTGCCAAGCAAGATGCGCACAGATTAAAGGGCCGTAATCCATCAAGTCACGTTATGATATGCACAAATATTGAAAAGAACAGAGTTCTTTGGAACATAAACCTATAGGTTTCAAGTTTTGAAGTTTTATCAAAATTAGATGTAGAGTGCCACAAACAAAATAAGAATGGACGGATGGACAGGGCTTACGACAATATACACCAGCTTGAAAATGTGGGTGTATAAAAACAAAAAGTAATGCAGACAAAAACAGATATTTCCACTTACCTGGAGAATGCTCCACCTACAATGTTTCTTCTCTTAGCTGGTGGCCCATCCGATCCTCCCATAGTTCTCCTATAAACCACAACATGTTAATTAAATATTTAAAAAACTTATTTATTCCAAACCTAACCATAGTTACTGTTACATAAAATCAAATTGAAAACAATTTTACCCCAAAAGTGATAAGTGTCTTGTTATTTATGATTATTGTTATTAATACTATCAAAGATTTCATTTTCTGATAAATTATAACTTGTACATGTGTACTAGCAATTAAGATTTTCAAACACAGCTTTTGTGTACCAATGTCCTTAATAAATCAAATCAGTATCAATAATAAACATACTCACCTTGCCATGTTAAAAATTCTTTCTCTACCTCTAACATCATTACCCGCTCTAAACTGTCGATCCCTATAGAAATAAGATTGAAAATATATTATAAATTAGAATAAAATAAAAATATTGTAAAACACGCAATTGCAGTCCCCTTAAAACCAAAACCAACTGGAAATAGATAAACTATTCTACAATGTGGTCAAAACAAATTAAAGGAATCCTTTTCAAAAAATAATCCTTTATAAAGTCACCGGATAGGCCTTAAATCCAACATTAAACTTAAGTACTGATTTGGTTTCACCCGACAGTTAGATCAACATATGTATTTTAATAATTTTGTAATAAAAATCAATTATTTACAGTATTTTCTTCCTCACGCAAAACGATGTCCTTTATTTGTTACTCAGGAATTTTTCAACATACAATTGTGTTATGACTGGTTCAAGAAATAAGTGGCTTAAGCTACATGTAAGCAAAAAAACAACTGTATTTTGCTTAAAACAACAAATTTTATGTTTTTCTATCTTTTTATATGTAAACTTATAGATGATGAATAGCCCTACAATTTACTGTTTTCAATAGTTCTGAAAAAATTAAGATAAATTACATGGACAATAAAAGCAAGAAAGACAACTCTTATAGTCTTATTGTTATTATAGTCAGGTTTGTAATTCTCTCATGATAGTTTTTGGCTTTGAACATTGTTTTTAACATTCCCATGATTTTAATCTATATCCATAAAGAGACCAATATAAATTTTTTGAAAAAGTGTGACAAAGTGTAGTTTTAAAATTTACTTTCCTAGTAAAGTATTTATCGGGTGGCTATTTCCAATAAAAATATGGCAAATTTGGTATATCTGGAAAGTATAAACCCCCAATCTTACTATAAAAATAATGGATTACCCGAAAAGCATCCATAGGGCAAGCACAGAGCAAAATTGTCAGGTTATCACTAAATGACAACAACCCAACGGCTTACTGCCTGCCAGCTTGATTTAGGGGGCGTTTGTTATTTCTTGATCAAAGGGGTTAGGCCTAGCAGTTTTGTTAATATTGAGGGGTGTCATTGTACAAAAGACTCTGCAATTAGCCGTGGGAAAAATAAGTTGACAAAATAATTAACAATTTACTTAGGCCTCAATATGTATGGTAGATGTCCGGTAAGTAATGATAAATACATTCTGAAAAATGGACCCTCCTACAATGAAAGTAAATTGCGTACATTGCACTAACAACAGTTTATTTATACATATATGTAGCTATGGGTATCCCCGGCGATACAAATTTTTGAGGGGGAATTTGTATTGTCTTGGGTAAATGTATAGACCATATCCTATACATCTCACATCATGGTCTGCAATACATATCAATCATTGACTGCTTTTGTATCCAAACATAAAATATGATGGGATTTACATGTAACACAGTACTAAATTGCACACAGGTTCAGTATTTTTACCTAAATCAAAGGTAGGTTGCCAGGCAATGAAACATATGCCCACAGCAGCTATGTCGTACGGTTAGTCAACAAGGGTTGCCTAATAATTTTTTTTTTCTTTTGTAAGAAATGAAAACATTTATAACACGCTAAAATGTAATTACGATTAACAACCCAGTTGGCTTTTGGTTCCCACATTTAGCATACAAAACATTTATTTTAAAATTAATTTACATAATCATCAGAACCTGTTAAAAATTGATAGGCTTCTTCATTTTATGACCTTAAACAATACAAAGTCAACCGGATATTAACTTTAGCCCCTAAGCCATATTTGTCAGAGACCGTATAAATTTAAAGTCAATCGGATGATAACTTTATCCTCTAAAGCTCACACGGAAGAGAGGTGACGACAACAAACAACTACATTTCAACGTGGACGTATAAAAATTCACTTCTAGCATTTCTGTACCGTAAAAATGCAGAAACCTAATTTAAATATATTTCTAATTCTATACCATTCCATATCACTCCTCATAATAACAGCCCACTAAAACAATAATATAACAGCCCACTAAAACAATAATAAACAACCAAGGAAGTACAAAAAGGGTGCAATACGTTGATCCGGCTACTTTTTAGAGTAATGGTGTGAGTTAGTACATTGTAATAGGGGGTTCAGGTCAAAGTTTCAAATGAAAGAAAAAATTTTTTAAAAAATATTTTGTGAAAATATACATAATATAATATGCTACCCCAATTTTTTTATTTCATCAAAATATTCCAATTAGATCGAAAGTTATGGAATTTTAAAATCTGAGTTCGACGTCAATCATGCAATCCAAACGCTCTATGCCAGTCAATGTGTGGAATGGCACTAAAATAAGTGTTTTTCAGTCATATTTGAGTGATTTCATAATGGGTATTTTCCCTTCAGAATCACTAGTACAAATTTAAAACTGAAATCCGCACGTTATTGTCACCTAATCGTAATAATTTGAATGATAATATGTCAAATATTTATAATCTGGATGATACCACAAAAAACGTAGGCTGTATTTAGTCAAAATTTAGCAAAATCTTGTTTTCTTCGGTTCTAATTGTCAGATCACGAGATATCAAAGGGCATCAAAGGATGTAATAATCAGAAAAATGTTATCTATCGTTTAATTGGTTCTATATCAGAATCCAACGGAAACTAAGGTGCGGAAATCCAATAAAGTGGGCCGTATCAATGGAAAATTCTAGGTCGTGTGACATCAGAGCGGTATTTTCCCACTGGCGCCTCATGTAAACAAACAGTAATTTCGCTTACATTTCGATCATTTTTTAGCCTGAATCTTTGAAGATATCAAGATTGACATTAAACTATTACAATACAATTGCTAGTAATACATTTACATGAAATAGTAATTCAGAATCATAGATAGTCTCTTATCATCCAAACAAATATTCTACGAATATTAGTCTGGATGGGTCCTCAAAATTTGACAGAAAGTCGGTCATTGTCTGGATTATCCAGTCTTTCAAGTTACCACGTACTGAATCTATCAAATCATCTAGCTTGTCAACAATGGCACTCTCTAAAATTTTGTTTTAAAGGTTTTAATTGAAATGGTAATTTTCTCTCGTCATGAATCAAACATATGGCTTCTCACAATCTCCTGAATCGCGATGCATGCTGTTGTATCGTCTCTATTTTGTTTCTAATAATAGATGTGCCAAGTGAATTGTGGGATATATTTTATCCTCGCTTTATAGAATCTATCAAAATCGACCCGGCTTCATAATATCTATCACTTACCGAGACTTTAGCCAAAAGGTTCCATTGCCCATGCGTAACCGGGAGTTTGGTTTTTTATGTGGTAGATTATCCAGTAATTTTCGTCAATAATTGAGAACCGACCCAGACCCTCCGTGCGTTGAAGACTAGGGGGGTTCTGGGTGACCGAGACTAAATCATAGATTGAACTTCAACTTGGCTATATTCCAGCCACTGGCTGTCCGATTTCACGCTGAAGTCAAATGACCTGAAACACCTAAATTGTAAAGTAACACGGAAGTAGCTGGGTCAACGTACTACTACTACTACTAGGCTGTACTAAGACATGAATTATGGATAACGCATACAATGAGGATGTCAGTTCACAAAAATCTTAATGGTCAACTTGAGGAATGGCATAAAAAGTCAATGGGTATTACTATTACCAGTCTTTTGCAAAATTTCAGAGTTAACCCCCTTGTCTGTGTAAAACTAAAAATATTGACGATTTTCCCCACAACATTTCCAAAATTAAGAAATAAACGTTGAAACAATCTATATTGTGCTTTAAATTTTGATACCTTTGTTCTTCAGGATCCCTGCCTGTGATTTTCTTAATGTTTTCGTTCACATCTCTTAATCTAAACTTTGCCTTTTCAATTTCTTGTTGCAAAGCAAGAGCTCCACGCATTTCTTCCGTCGACATCTTGTACGGTTAACCAAAATTTGAGCGTAGAGATTGAATGGACCGACTATAAGGCAAAAAAGAATTAACTTTATTAAAAGAAAAATGATGCTCCGTATAGCAATTTTACAGCTCAGTCTTCAAGCGAATAAAAGTAAACAGAATATTGAATATGTTGCATTCATTGACACGTATAGTCTTATTTATATCTTTTCTTTTTCCAAATATTTGGATTTTATTTGATATTATCAAATTTTACGCCACCATTTAAAAATGGCAGACGAAGTTTTGTTTGATTTTCTTCACATGGAACTTGTTTCCTATATTCACCATTCTTGCGTTAAAGAAGACAATGTAAAGGTACAAATGTGCAAATAAAATACCATATATCGTGAATCGGTGTATTGAAGGGACAGGCCATCAGAAGAATCTAAATTTCTAAAAGTAAAAGGTCCATGATTTCACCATGATGGACCTTATAACTAAGATAAGCCATAAGGTCCATGATTTCACTAACAAATCACCAGGAGTTAAAATACAGAGTCAACAAAAAGCAAAAAACATGACATTCTTTCTTTTCCTGGTCGGTTTTAGTATAAGTCAAAAATGAATGCAGTACTGATAAGCATTTTTAATTAGTTAGCATGCCTTCCATTTCTTGAGGGGGGTGGATGACCAAATGGTTATCATTAGAAATGGTTCCACTACTGCTGTCTTCCGTCTTACTCCAGGCGCAGTAGTGGTTTTTCCTACCGAGTACCTTTGCGCAAGTTTTTTAGTCAAATGACTACAAAAAGTTTACCGGCCTATATAGCTCGCTTAATTTACAAATAAACTGACCCAAAACAGTACTGCACGCAGCTTAACATATAATAAATCAATTCTTATTGAAATAAAGGTGAGGCCTTACCGCATAATTATATGATTTGATGAAACTCTTCTCCTACGCAAAATTTCAACTGGCCGACCGCCATGGCCGCAAGTTGCGTAATACGTCATTAGGCCTACAACATAAACAGCGCTATGCAGAGAAAAACTGTTCGGTAACTATTTTAATGGTCCAGTCTTCACTATTTGTGATAGAATTACTTATTTTAATACAAACTGTAATGATGTGTGTTGACAATTGTGCGTTTGAACCTATTTGAACTTGCGTAAGGGGTCTTAGACTGTACCAATTGTTACCTTATAGTTATAGTTACTAGGTTACCATATGTGTGCCTGCTGTTTCATAAAGCCTGTCACTGAGTCAACTGGTGTGGTGTGGTTTTGAACCCCCGGTTGTAAATGACAAGGAGTAAGGTCGCCTGTCCAACCTAAAGACCCCTACGCACACGCGAATAACTGAAATAAAATTAAACCATATGTTAGTCTCGAAATGACCTAGTTTGATCAAGTGGACATTAAACCCCATCTCTCTCTCTCTCTCTCTCTCTCTCTCTCTCTCTCTCTCTCTCTTTCCATTTCTTGATACAGTACTTATAACATAATAATCATAATAATAAAATGACCAATATCCTACAGATATACATTTACGCGGCAATTACGCCCCTAAGCAATTTTCTTGTTTGTCTTCTTGGTGTACTACTACTGGCAGATTAGCATATTATGAGTACCATTGCAAAGTGGTTTAATTATATCATGAATACGGTACCCAATTACTTTATCTCAAAGGTTCAAAATGTTGAGCTGTTTACAATAAGGGTTTCTGGTTAGGACTCTAGAAGTTGAACAGGATTTCAGTAGTGCCAATATTTAACAGAATTTCATTGTTCCATGAGTAACTTAAAAACTGCAGTGATCACTTTACACTATATCTAGGGCAAGTAGTCATGGTTTTATACCTGGGTTCCTCTGTATTCTCTACATGTATATGGCTAGCTAGGAATATTTGAGACATGTTGCCAAGTATGCATGTAGGCTACACAAAACAATTAAAAGTTTGAGAAATATTCACATACATGTACATTTAAGAATGTGATAAAAACACTTAACATTCTTTTAACTTTTTTTTGTAGGACACAAGTATTGCGAAATTAGAATCCACAGGATTTCGAGTTGGTCAAAGCTTGATTGAAAGGTACGTACTGATGATACCGATATATAAGAACAGAGTATATAAGGTGATTTATGTGATTAAAAATGAATAAGCTTGTTTTATGATGCTTGTTATTTATTTTAGGTTTCAATTTATGTTAATATTTTAGGTTTACAAAAGACAGTGCCAGATTTAAAGATGAATTAGATACCATGAAATTTATATGTAAAGAGTTTTGGAATGCTATTTATAAGAAGCAGGTTGATAATTTACGAACAAATCATCAGGTAACTGTCTTTCCATTGACAATTTCTTACTTTTGACTTGGTTTAGCCATTCCATTTCACATTCAACTCGGTGACTTGTGTTGACTGCAGACTAGACCATTGTATATTGTATTTTGTATCCTTTCTAACTCCGCAATTTAACACTACCGGTACATTCTCTTTTTAAAAGAGCTGGGCTAATGTCATTCCTAAAGCAAGAATTTGTTGATATCACAATATGAAGACAGGTCACTGGGACTGCCTTTGGGATAATGTCAAGTAGAATCTGAAAATGGGCTATCAACTGTTATAATTTTTCCGTATACTTAATAGTAAGTGCAGAAGGACCACACTACACGCAAAACAAAAATGTACAAGATAAACCTGCGATTAAAACAGAAAATAGACATTGCACAAATTAAAAAAATATCAAATCAAGGGATAGGAGATTAATTGTTCTGCATTCTGTAATGTTATTGATATTTATGAAAATTACAGAAAATTGCCTACTAAACAGGACTTAAAACTTCTGAACCCTGGCATTTGTCCACAAAAGAAGTAAAATAAAAATTTGTACAACAAAACAAAGTTGTATATAATTCATTCACATTTGAATTTTTTCAATAAAATTTATTGACTTTTTTTCAGGGTGTTTATGTACTTCAAGATAATAAGTTTAAATTTCTTACACAAATTTCTAATGGTAAACAATTTATGGAATCTGCTCCAAAGGTAATAATATGTGCACCCCATGTTAAGATTATAATTTGATGGCACTGCAGGTAGAGAAACGTCGAGTAAGCCTACTTAAAACAGTTTTGAACACACTAAATCATTTAAGATCTTATTTCTATTGTTTAAAACATTGGATGAAAGTATTACGTATTTTGGCTAATGTTTGTGATCTAAAGTGGGTGGATGTTAAAAGTATACATTTGCTTAAATAGCAGTCTTTCCTAGATTAACTGTTTGTTAGTCATAAAAGTGATCATTAGAAGTATAAATTTGCTTGAATAGCATGATTTCCTAGATTAGAATTTGCTATTTAAAGTTACTATTTACATATATTTAGGAGTTTTCTCATTTATACTCTCACTATCCAGTACTGCAAAGGCTAAAGGAACTTTGATTAAAATCTTTGATCATCAATATATTTTGTCGAAATATATTAACATTTTGTTGACAAGAATAAATCTATATGATGATGTCTCATGAATTATCTATTTTTGCCAACTTAAGTGTGTGTGCAAAGTAAAGAAATAAGTAGGGGATATTTGATTTTGGGGGCATAATACTAAAATATGCAAATGACTACGAAAAAAGTCACTATAGAACCTAACAGAAGAAACATTTCCAGTTACATGTGACGCCCAAACGCACCAATAGCTACCGCATGGAATGCAGGTGATGCTTGGGATCATCATGGGGGTCCAACCCAAGATTTGCACGACTCTGACTTTGAATGTTACAGTCACTGTGGCATTGAATTCCAGGGTGGAAACATCAGTTTAATTGTTTTAGTGACCAGAAAACAAATTTTGATATGCGTCGGCTTACCCAAAATGAAAGGTTACGTGCCCTTGGCATGCTACAGATCGGCACAACACAGGCGGTTGTGGCGCGGACGATGAATGTTTCTCAGTCTGTAATAAGCAGGCTATGGTCCAGATACCGTGATATACAATCTGTACAGGACAATCTGTACCTTGGCCTTGAGAAATCGTGTCATCACAGCAAATCAGATCAGCGCTCGTCTTCAAACAGACACTGGTGTGAGAGTGAGTGGCCAGACGATTCGGAATCGACTGCATAGGGATCCTCGCGTGATCCCTTGTTTGAGAGATCATCACATTCAGGCAAGACGTCGTTGGTGTAGGGATCGTCAACACTGGGATAATCGACGCTGGAGCAATGTGATGTTTTCAGATGAGTCAAGGTTCACTGTTGATTTTTTGGACAGACGTAGGAGGGTACGACGTCGTCGAAACTAGCGCTTCCAAGACGTTAACGTCATCAGACATGATCGATTTGGGGGTGGTTCTGTTATGGTGTGGGGAGGCATCACTGTTGCTGGAAGAACGGCTTTACATGTTGTTGCAGGGCGTGTTAAAGGCCAGTACTACCGGGACAACATCTTGGCAGTCCATGTTGTGCCGTTCGCACGACGTCATGGCCGCCGTTTCATCTTCCAGGATGACAACGCAAGATGTCACAGGGCCAGGATCGTTACAGGTTACCTCCAACAACAGAACATCACCACATTACCTTGGCCAGCACTGAGTCCCGACCTCTCCCCCATCGAGCATGTCTGGGACATGCTTGGACAGAGGTTACGTCAACGTCAACAACGTCCTGCCAATGTCCAAGAACTTGCTGCTGCGTTGCAACAGGAATGGGACAATCTGGACCAAAATGACCTTAGACGTCTCATTAGGAGTATGCCACGTCGGATCAATGCTTGTTTGGCAAACAGAGGAGGATTTACCCGTTACTGACTTTGTTGTGATGCTGTGGTAACTTTGCTGTTTGACCCCGGGTATCATTTTACCCTTATAATGGTCAGTCTGTGCCTTACTTAGTCTAACGATCATTTGGAATAAATCGATGAATGTGAACTTCATTTCATTTTGTCATTTGTTTCTTCGTCAGTTTCATTAGGTGACTTTAATAACACTTAAAAATCGAATATCCCCTACTTTTTTTGAATAGTATATCTAAATATATGCATGTCATGTATTGGTATCTATGAAACTGCAATATTCTAAAATATTTTGAATTTGTTTATATTTATGAAATTAAAATTCACCATATTACTTTTTCAGTATTTGGCTTTTCCATGTGGACTTCTGCGTGGAGCATTATCAAATCTTGGTGTAAATTGTATAGTCACTGCAGAAGTTAGTGCGATGCCAGCGTGTGAGTATAAAAAAAATACTTTTCATGAACAGTTTATCACCGACTTTATGGCGAGAAAATACAATAAGAAAACAAGTAAAGATTATTGTATTAATTGACATAACTTTAGCCACAGCAAAATTTGTGTAACATATATACAAAACATATATATGTGTAAATTTGACTGCCGACCTGTCAATAGGCATAATGGCATATCAACAAGTACAAAATTCAATCAATCAATTCAATTCAGTTTTCAATAAATGTCAATAGAACGTCACAGTTACTGAACCCCATGTAAATTATCGGATGTTCAGCAGAAATATAATATTTCTGAGCTCCATGCCCACATTCCGATTTAGATTCTCAGAATAATCACTTTATTTAATGTTCAGTATAATAAAAAATATTTTCCATAAACAGTTTATTTAATTTTTTAGAAAACATATTTTTCTAGCATGGTATCTAAAAAGATAATTATCTATATTATTTATTAGTTTCAATTCTGTTAGGATGCTTGCAGATCAAATGTTTTTCCACTTAAAGATACATTATGGGAGATTAGATAATGAGTTGGCAGTTCTCACTATAACAGTTCAAAAGTAGATTATAATGTAAGGGTAATTTACTGAAAATTTTCTGTCAAATTGATCCACTATGAACTGAAAATAAAGCAAGTGAAATTTCTGCCAAGCCTTGGTCATAATAGTTCAGCTCTCAACGTAGGTCTGTCTCATTACACTCGCCTGAATGTTCAGGGATCATGCTATTGAATCCATGTCGAAAAAGTTTGGCTTCTCTGTCAATTTTACTGGGCAACTTTTTACTGCTAAATGGTCACATGTCAGTCCCTGTGAACGCCTGAACAATGTAAATCAACATCTTAGTGAGAAAATAAAACCTTGCTTACCTCGCTATAACCAGTAAGACCGACACAACATACTGTTAAAAAATATGTCCCTGTCTTCTAGACGACAGGGCCCATGCCATTGATAGGTTACCGCGCAAATTTACGAACTCTGCCATATAAGATGAAACAAAATTTAGGTAGGCCTAGGGGAAAATATTGGGATAGTCTCATTTATCCATTTAGTAATTAAATCAAGAAAGAAAGTTATGCAGTACGACGGATCATAATCCACCAAACTTGTAGGCTAGCGATGCGACCGAAAGTTGATTATGGTTTGGAAAAGTTATTTAATGTTCAATTAATAGTTTACATAACATTTCAGGCCTAAAGAAAGACTTGCAATAGGCAGATTTAGCTCATGCATAATGTATGTTTAACAAAGGCGACAAACATCTCTGGTTTGAATTAAAATAAAAATCTGTATTTGGGGTTAATCTGGATGAGTTATTGGGTAAGCACTATATGCAATTACCAGATGTAACTTCTGTTTTAAAAAAAACAAGAGTTTGTACACCCACATTGAAGTTTGGTTGTATATTGTCGACAGTCATCGCTAACATCTGTCTATTGGTCTGGGTTCACAATTTCTGTTCATAACTGCTGTGCAGACTGCATTTCATCATGTTTAGAACTTAAATTTTATCATCAGATGATATGAAAATGATATGGAGCATTCACAAAATTCTGCTAAGTGAAACAAGGACAATATCATGTAAATGCTCTCACAACAAAAGTTATCACTAGATGTCAATGATTTGGTAATCTACTATTGACATTTACTATTCAATTCTATTGTATGTTATGTCTATCCCAATCATACTTTCATTCATTTGTTTATGGATATCAGTATTTACCAACTCGAAGATTCTTATTTGATTTGACCCATATGTAGCAGAAATTGTGAAATAATAATTAATTCAACTTTTTCATTAGTCAAAATGATAGCTACATGTATTTTGATGTTTGACAACCAGAAGAGAGTCATTACTTTCTGGCCCCATTTTCTTGATAAATTTTTAAAACATCATGGATACTCAGGATGTTTTAAACTTAAACATACATTATGCAAAGGCTAAATCTGCCCTTTGCAGGTCTTTCTTTAGGCCTGAAATATCATCTAAATTATTGATAAGACAAAATTGAAATTTCCAGACCACAATCAACTTTTGATGTTCTCGCCAGCCTGCGATATTTAGTGGATATTAATCAGATCTGCTGCTCAAAACTCATTGATGATTAAATGAAAAAATGGTAATCGAGACTATGGGGTTTTTTATTGTACCAACTTCAGTAATGATGTTCCAGGCTAGGCTTTAAATTCAATCGCTAAGTTCTCTGTTCAGAGTGGATCAATTTGACTGAAATTTTCAACAAATTCCATTTACAGTATCTTGTTTTTAACTTTTATAGTGAGGAACTGCCAGCTCTTTATCTAATCTCTCTAATGTATCTTTAGGTTATCTTTTGATTGCCTTTGAATAATGTGTGTTATGTTCATAAGATGTATTAGCTGATAATTGTCCCCGTCCTTTCCAAGAAAGCAGGGAACTATTAAAATGGGTTTGCTTGTCTGTCTGTCTGTTCATCACACTTTTTTGGGACACAATAACTCTCTTTCTAATTGAACTAGAATGTTCAAACTTGGTGTAGGTGTTTATTAGGTGAATGCCTTAAGGAGTTTGAATTTGATTCTGCGACGCTTAGGGACACAATAACTTTGTGTATAGTTTCATTACATCAATACCTTGACTAAGTTCGATAATGAGTATTTTGCGTTCAGAGTAAGCAGAGTGATAAGAAATATGATTGGTCAAGACTTTAGAACACAATAACTCGCCTTCTAATTCAGTTAAAATGTTCAAACTTGGTGTAGGTGTTTATTAGGTGATTTCCTATGGAGTGTGAAAACAAGAAACTTCTGCTCAGTGTAACCAGAGAGAAGCAATTTAAATTCATTGGTTTGGGACACAATAACTTTTGTTCTAATTACGTGAGAGTGATGAAACTTGGTGTATAGTTTCATCACATCAAACCCATAACTTAGTTCAATACCGGTACTGAAAATTTTCTACACTCTACAGAGCATGAGCAGAGAGATAAGCAATTTGATTGGTCGAGTATTTGAAACACAATAACTCTCCTTCTAATTGAGGTAGAATGTGCAAACTTAGTGAAAGTGTTCATTAGGTGAATGCCTCGATCAATTTTGATGATGAACATTGTCTGCTTATGGTAAGCAGAGATAAGCAATTTGATTGATGAAGACTTTGGAACATAACAACTCTGCTTTTAATTGAGGTAGAATGTTTAAACTTGATGCTGATGTTTAATTAGGTGAATGTCCTAACTGAGTTCAATGATTAACATTTCCCAACTAAAGCTAAGCAGAGCTAAACCATTTCTTTGACTTTGATTCTATCTGATAGAGGGTGATGCAACTTAGTTTATAGTTGATAATTAGTTAGATTTCTCGATGGCGGTTGGAATGGCCGAATGATTAGCACATGCGTGCTGTATCATAAAGCCTGTCATTGAGTCAACTGGCGTGGTTTCGAATCCCTGGTTGTACGTGACAAGGAGTAGGGTCGCCTGTCCAGCCTCGTGGGTTTTCTCCGGGTCCTCCTACTGCTAAAGACCCCTACGTGCAAGCAAATTATTGAAATTAAACCATATGTTAGTCCCAAAATGACCTAGTTTGTGTCGAGTGGACATTAAAAACCATTTCTCACTCTCTCTTCTAGATTGCTCGATAGTTTTGAAAAAGATAAACGTGCAATTAATTAATTTCAGGATTTCGGCGGGAACATCAGCATCTCTGTTGGAATGTTAGGCCTACTCTCAGAGTTATTAATGTTTTAGTTAAAGAATTAATTCTTTAGAATATACTCTAAATACAAATACAGAACATAAAAAAATGTCAATATTTTAGCATGTGTCCGTTGTATTATAAGATCTGTCATTGAGTCAACTGGTGTGGTTTCTATTCCCCGGTTGCATTTGACAAGGAGTAGGGTCTCGCCTCATCAAACTTGTGGGTTTTCTCTGGGTTCTCTGGTTTCCTCAGTTGTATTGAAATAAAACTGAACTAGTTTAGTCTCGAAATGACTTAGTTTGTGTCAAGTAGACCTTTAGACATTAAACTCCATTCTCTATCTCTATCTCTCTGTCAAAAAATTACTAGACCTGTTCAGGTTTGGGATACACTACACTGGTAAATAAAATGGTTTAAGTGTAAGTTGGGTTTCGTTTCATTTACAAAAATACAGGGGTGTGTAATTAAAAAAGCACATATCTACATGTTTTAAATCCTGTATTTACTAATTAATATTTCAGTTGAATTTGCTCATTTGTATTGCAAATATCAGAACAAACTATTGAAGCATATAGGGTCTATTGTTATGTGAAGAAATTCTTGAACATAGTAAATTGTTATATGATATTTTGTTAATAGAATGTATTTGTAATTCAATAATTCAATTTAAATATGTCAGGCTTGGAATTATAGAATAACAGATGTTTTATTGAAATCAATTAGGACTTTTACAATTCCTTTATTCCTTTGTTCACTCTTTGACCAAATAGTTGCAACATGTGGCAAAATATATTGATTTGGAGAAAAGCAAATTTCAATATTCTATGCCACATTTTCTAGTTTACAAAGAAATTACACTTTTGGGGATATTCTCTATTAAAGTTGCTTTTTTTTTTTATTTCAGGTAAATTTCAAATACAAATACAGAGATCGTGATTTGTTAATATTTTGTTTTTGATATTAAATTATTATTTATCACAATGTGGTGATGATTAACATAAAATAAATGAGATAAATTTGAAACGGACATACATACCACTGTTATGTAGAACTACTGTTACTACAGAAAATTTATTTTACATAATCATGTCATAGATGTATATACCACATTTACGGATATTTGCTGGTCGATAAATTCTTTTGGCTATTTTCGGTAATATGACACTTAAGTTATACAGTTCTGTTCAAATAAGATTGCACGCAAAATCTCAGACAATCTGCCTAATCATTATGGAGATATATTTGTGCTCAGAATCTGTTATAGTTTTTTTAAGATTCAGCTGATGCCCGTAAACAATGATGTAAGTAGCAGGTTCTTGGTGTTTGATAATGGGTTATTATGAATATTATATATAAATTAATAATACCATTATTTCTTGTTCAAAGTTTTAAATCCTCTTTAAAATGATGTCTGTGTAATTCTATCAAGTATAAACACACCTACATGTAATGTCATAATTATATAGTTTTGGTTTGTAAATAAAGTGTTTAGCAATTTTAACGTTACAAGAAATACAAAAAGACTATTGAATGTATTGTTGATATAAAGTTGTCTGTAGTACAGACAGTGTGGAAATCTATGTATTTGAATCAGTGTGGATAACAATGTAAATAGGCTTAAATAGGAGGCTAATGATTAATGCATTACACTGTTTAACAATACTGTGTAATGTTTCTGTAATGAGAGCTGGTTTATCTATAATTAGAATAAAGCGATGGTTAAGAAGCAGTTTTCTTAATATATCTTTGTGAATAAAATTTATCAGCAAATATCTGAAGCTGCATCGTACACTTAAAAGTCAAACTTTAAGTATATGGAAATTGATGCCTGGTTAATAATGTCAGAGTTGAAGAAGTGAAATGGGGTTTAATATTCTACATTTCTGCTCCGAACGTGCGTACATCATACTGTGTGATATGAGGCAATTATTGAATTTTGCCTGGACGATGCTAGAACCTCTTTATTTTGAATTCCAACTGTTCCACATGCACACCGACTTGTACACAGCACTTCTGTTTTCTGCCTCATCCGAATGACTAGATGCTTTTCCTTGCTAAGTTCTCAGTTCTGAACCACTGACAAAGGGAATCATCAAATTTGAACATCCACCTCCCCGCTGTAATGGTATAGTCATATCACAAATCAAAAATGATTTTTTTTACTGAAAAAGCAAGGATATCCAAACAAAGATATGTCTAGTCAGTGCAAACTGCAGTAATTATTGCCCCACATGTCCATGTACAACAATCTGACTGAAAAGTCATGTGTCATACACATGTAAAATGGCTTATAATACAAGGTTGTGCTTATGTCTGTCTGTGCCAGATACTATTTAATTGGTCAAATTCAATCTCTATCATTACAAAATACCTGGTAACACAAAAAAGACAAAATCACATTTAAAACGTAAATCTGGTATTATTGTCATTAATAGTTTTAAAAGTTCTTAATATACAATCATAGAGTGTCAACTATGAAACTTAATATACAATCTTAGAGTGTCAACTATGAAACTTAATAAATTTACTGATATAACATTTAGGATTAACACAGTCCACAAGAACAGCATGCAATCACAGGTTTTTCATTGCACTTTTATAACCTACAATGTAAGTGCTAATCAGTAGCTGGGGTAAAGGCACTCTGAAAACTTGGGATTCAAACATATAACATACTGAAAAAAATATCTACATGTATTTTGTATTTATAATTAGAATAGTTGTGTACATGTAAATGTCAGCCAATACTATATATAAAACTGACTAGGTAAAGGAAGTACTTGTATGGAAGAAATTGATGAAGATTCATGTTCCCCTTTCACAACTCATAATCAACATATTTCACAATATTAATATTTTTTTGAATTCATTGTCATTTTTAATATAATATGCTTAATGAAATTTAATTACCGGTAATGAATTTATACATTAAAATAAATAATTTTTTTCCATGAAACAAAAAAAAACCTCTTAATATACTAATAAAATTACTGGCATAGTAGTTTTGTGACATATATATGGTATTATTTCATAACTATCTGCACCAATGAGGTATTTAATGAAATAAATGAAATACAACAGGGTTTAATCTCCCAATGTTTTCCTCCAACTTGGCTTATGAAGATGAGCATACACCATACAGTGTGTTATGAGGGAATTGCAACTGCCAAATGATCTTTTACCTGTGTGCCAATACATGTATGTATAAGTTGTTCAATGCAAGGCCCTCTGTTCTGCACCACTGGCCACTTAACATGGGGGGACCATACTGGCAAATCCTGGTGAACTTTCCCGGCGAAGCAGGGACCGAACATGGAACCTTCAGGTCAGCGTGCCAATGTCTTACTCACTGAACAGTGTCCAACAACTTGAATAAAACATATTGTATTTCCAATTTAATATTATGGTAAGTTACATTGACTTGGATTCAATGACATTATTTTTAAGTTTATTTTATAAATTTAGGTAACATATTCTATATATCATAATTTATTACCCAGCTGATTGGACAACTGATAAAAACAAAATAGAATTCAACATAACAGAAATTTGGCAGTGTAAATATGTACTGTGCCTTGAAGATAAATTTTATTGTCAGTTTAGTAGTATTAAATGCCTTTAGGCCATCATGAATTAAGACTAAGCTTTATACAACCATTTCTTCAATAGCAATAATGCACTCCACATAACATACATGTACTTGCTTTCTAATGAAGGATGAGTTAATATCGATAATGATATAAATCACCTGTATATGTATGGTTAATAACATAATGGACAATATAATACTTATATTATAAGGTCCATGATAACATTAATATTTGTCATAGATGGATGTGTATTCAAAATAGACATAAATAATTATTCAAAAACCATGTACTCTTCTATAATTTTCTTCTCTAAATTGTTGAACTTTTTTATGAAATCTTAAGTAAATCTTTAATGTTACCTAGTAGAAAGGTATTTTTTGAAAGTTAAAAATGTTTTCCTTTTGAAAATCTAATTACACATACCGGTAACTACAATAACTCATCTACTGTATATAAATTCAGGAGTTTTGTATATCAGACAGTAAGATCAATTATTTAGTCTTCCATGATACTAACTGATAAATATAGATTTTCTTGTATAGAACATAATAACTGGCATGATATTCATTTTATTTGTTTTAATTAACATATGTATGACAGTATGACTACATTACTACTTCAGAGAAACACATTTTACAATGGACAGGGAGTAATATTAAAATGGTCTACAGAAAATACAACAATATCAGTCAAATCCAGTTACACATGTGGTCAATCTCAAAATATTGATTCTGATTTTGAATTTATAATATTTTCAGAATGGACTCAATGAGAATAATTGATAGAAATGTGTACAAATTTTGACTGTTAAATGACTTTACTATACACTACTATTAGACTGACTTACATCAATATTTCAGAGGTAGTTTACTATTGTCAATAACTTGAATGAAATTATAGTGATTTAGTATAAATAAAATTGGTTTACATTAACAAACTTCTCACATTAATAGATCAATTCTACAAGAATTCTTGTTGATTGTCAGTCTGAATTGAAAGAATTGCAATCAAGTGAAATGGAATTGAGTCCTTTCATGCAAAGTCAATTCCTAAAAACAGATTTGATGTAAGTAGAACTGTCTGTGTTGTAATTAATCATTTCAGCTATGGTGATTGGTCAACATAGGAGGCGCAGATCTTGTTGCCCAATATTATCAAATTTACTCAATTGACACCTTTCAAGATACAGTATGTTCAATTGAGTATCTCCTACATACATGCACATCATGAAGTGAACAGAGGTAGCACGGCTCCAAGTAAATCCTTGACCATGTTTTGGCATGGTACCAGTACAAATAATAAATGGGTGTTTTCTTAATCATTCAATAACTTACTGTACTAACAACCACATTTATATTTCCGATGAAAAATAACTAAGAGTATAGAACGATGTATGTTGGTCCAACGAAAAATAACTAAGAGTATAGAAGGATGTGTGTTGGTGCTTGCAGAAGCAGTAATTATTTAGGTTTATTTCTAATGGATTTACATTAAAAACATGTGATTATCCAATATTAATATTCAGCCCGCACCCACCAAGAAAAGCCAATATTATATGATCACAAAGAAAGAGTTATTGCCTTATCTCAGCAATTGCTCTTCTGAACCTGAAATTGATCAAGAATAACTAATAAGACAAACTGAAATGGGAATAACTCTTGCAAAGTGACACCTTCATATCTATAGCATAGATTGTCAAGGCACATTGATATACAACCATGGTCTACTCTGGTCCAAAACTAATTTGACCTGGGCCACCTTTCTTCATATATCGCCTGTAACTTTTATACCTTGCACTCTCAGCTAATTTTGCCTTCATTTCCTCATCTTGTTGAGCTTTCCATTCCCTAAAATTTTCTTTTTTCCAAAGTTCAAGATTCAAAAAGTTCTCTTTATCATAATCTTCAATTGCATCCCACTGCGTTTTTCCATATTTCATATATTTTTTGATAAGGTAATATTTTTCTTCTTCTCCATATTCTGTTCTCATTATAGTAAATTTCCAGGTCCATTTTAACCACCAAATCATATACAGAACTATGTAATAAGGCAAGAAAATCAACTGAATCCACAACACATCAGTATATTTGGGTTTTTGGTAGCCGCCCCGAATGTCCATATTTGATTCAATAACCTCCCTGATAACCTGTTCTTCATCCTCCTTAATTTTAATTCTCCGGGATTTACCCTTATTAGAAGCATTATTAAGCAGTTTCTCTTTAACAGCCGTGTCTATAGCCCGGGCTCTGTATTTTGGATCCTTACACAAATAATCAATGGCCGAATTATAATTGTTCCAAGCACCAAAATATTGGATGATCGATACAACGGTAATGGTGACAGCAATAACAATTCTAATATCAACTTTAGGCGCCAACCTATGTTGATAATAATAGAAATAATGAGAATAATATTCATCAGGATTGTCCAACATGTAATTGTAATCTTCTCGTTGTGCATCATCTTTAAGAATTTCGTAGGCATTTCCGATTTTCTGAAACATCTCATGGGCAACCTTTTTAGCTTCCTCAGTCTTATGTTTATCAGGATGCCATTGTCGTGCCAACTTACGATAGCCCTTAGTTATCTCCCCCTTTGTAGAGTCTCTTGTAACTGCTAATATATCATAACAATTTTCCTTGCCACAATAAAGTCCATCAATGTAGGCTTGGACATTATAAACACACATCACCCAACACAGTAATGTCAACATTCGATTATTCTTCTGGAATGCCATTGTCTTTTACTGTCACCTACAATACAAGAATTAAAGTAGATTTTAAAGGCGCTAAATCGCTAACATTTGGGACCTAGAAATTGACACAAGTGGGTCGCAACGCATATAATACTCTAAGTCTGATATGAATGTATATAAACTGTTTACATTCAATGGTTTCCGTTTTTTCACTAATTTCTAATCAGTTATGTTCGGCGAAATAAGCCAGCAGTGTCAATCGAATGCAAATTTCTAGCGTCTAGTTATTCAAGTCTACATGCGCAATTTGGGTTTGGTGCATTATGTGTTTCTAGCCTTGTTCCTCGAGTCTTGGTAGAACTTGGGCTGAAACGCATGATGGTACACAGTACACGATTCGTGTACCAATGGTAAAATATTTATTTTGTCTTAAATATTGCATATCAATCAGAAGCCCACCTTTTTCCGGTAAGATCAGATCCAATCTCGTTCCCAGAGGCAACCGCGGAGCCGAAGGCCTCTGGCACATTAGACCGTCCATTTTTTCCAATTTTTTTCAAACCTAAGCCCCGCCCATTCTGACCTCTGATTGGTCAATCTTTTTGGGCCGATTTCTGGAAAACTAGTGGTCGGATCGTCGTTTCGTTTGTTGTAAAATGATCCTTGAGTCAAGGTCAACTCGCTGGCATAAAATGGATCCTAAACGGACAAATTCAAGTTTTTGTAAAGATCTATTTTTCTACGCGTGGTCATCCAGGCACGTAAATCAGGGGCGTACGACGCAAATAAACGAGAAATTTCGCGCGTAGGAATTACATGTCATTTTCCGGGAAAATGGCTACCCCTATTCACCAGAGAAATTTCTTCAAAAATTTTTCTGGTTTCGAGATTGGATCAGATCATCAATTTTGATTTGAATTGACAAATAATTTCTGTTTTCAATGTTGAAGATTTTTGATGATATTGAGTTAGAGACTTAGCTGCTTTAAGGAAAGGTTCACATGAAATGTACAACTGATTGTTTGAGTAAGAATATGCATGGGACCTTTTAAGCATGGAATATGTACAACTACAAGCAGTTACAGGTAATGTATTAATACATCCCCATATAAAAATAAAAGACAGAATCTACTCAAGATTGTTTAGCAGACCCTACCCGCATAATAATCAGTATAATGTAACAGAAAAGTTGAATTACTATTATCGAAGTGAATAGGGAACCCTACATCATGCATATTACATGTGCCACTAATTCTTGAAAATATGTTCCATCAAATTATTCAAATATATTATTAAATATTAAAAATACACAAATTTGACAAATTGTGACAAATATAGCAGAATCTAAAAATATATAAAGTAAGATGACTTATCGAGGTTATTACTTACAACAGATCTTGTTCTTGAAGGGAACTTGGTTATTGAATAACAACACTTTACCAGAGAGATGGTAAGTTCAAAAGCACACTCCTGTCGGCGTGATTGATGTGACTTCACTCACTCTGTCGACGTCGTCAAATTTGTCGTGTTGTTTTGTGAGATACCAGGCTGGATGATCACGTTTCCTTCTCTACTAACCAATAACTTGAAATATGTGATTTAATTCATAAATTGTGACACGTGTCTCAGACAATGGTCAAATCCTATGAGATGACTTTTTACCACCAGACTGAATTGTGTGAAAGTGTTGACCCATCTGATCAATAAAACGGTGTTATTCTGACGAGATAAAAGGCTGCCTCGCTTTCAGACAACTTGGCGAAGTGCTTGATTCTATATTTAACACTACGGGGAAACCCTATGTACTAGTGGCGCAACCTGGATTTTTATGACTGAAGTAATTATTGATTAGAGTTAGACAATGCTAAATGTTGGTCAAATGAAACTTATCTTGCAACCAAATCATTACTTTCATTCACAAAAGGATATTCAAACAGAACGCGCACCCATTCGATGACTTACTATAATTTTTATGTCACACCGCAAGTCAAAATTAAAAATAGAGACGGAGAACCCACGAGCGGAATTTCTCAACCTGTAGCCTAATTCAAGCACCCGGATTCGAAATGAAGTTAGCATAGCTCACATATTCCTCGCGCCAATAAAAATCTAGATATAATTACAAGTATCACGAAAATAAACTATTTACATCCGTGATTAAACTGAGGTTGTTTGTTGAAATTACTAAAATACGACCAAATGTTGCGATGAGGAATTTGTGAAATGAAGTTGTATGAGAATGGCACGACGGTTTTGTATAGCCTACTTGACCTTGGGCCTGCGGGTCGGTACTTTTTCACCAATTATTTATTATAGTTTTAGCTAGTTTTTAAAAAAAACTGTTATTTAACGATTAAAAAAGCGATAAAGCCCTTAACCAAAGGTTTGTTAAATATAATTTTCTTTTTTGTTTTTTTTTTTTGTTTTTGGGTTTTTGTTTTTTTTTTAAATGTGATAAAACGTTTTTGGTCTATGTATAGTAAATCCAGGATGACTTTACATTTAGGCTACATGCACATAATCAGGTAATAGCCTAAAATTAATACTGAAATAAATCCACCCTGGAACTTCAAAATTAGCCAAGCTTAATTGTCCTACATAATCACAAACACCCGTTACCGGAATCGGTCTATATTGTAGATAGCCTACAGCCTTTAATTCCCTTTAGAAATTCTTAATCTTTCGTCGTCACTCGTCACGGCAATTAAAAAATCAATTCAAAATTACTTCACAATTAAACCCGCACTAAAGTCGACTTTTATATTCATGATTGCAGGGGTCCGGTTTAGATTCGACAGGGCGTGCGTGTGAAATAGCTTTATTTAACGTCCGCTTCTACCGAAATGAGTCGGCAGTGGAGGGACCGCAGTTTATATATATTTACTCTTCTTTACGTGCACATTAACTCACCAGTAAAACATAGTTCAAACATAAATAATGTCTTATGTACAGGATTAAATTGTGAGATGAATCGTTTTACCCTTGTATATGTACATCGAACACTGCCATACCAAACGTCTTAAAATAATTTTAATAATTAAGTTAGACAGTAGGCTAACGCAGTGTGATAATATAATTATAATTCTGTATTTAAAGAGACCAATCCGCTGCATGTCGCGGTTTATTTAGCAATAAAATAGATTTTATACTTAAGAGTGCAATTAATTTATTATACGGTATTATAGGAACAAAGGTCTATTTCTACAACTTTTATTGTTAACCCGTCGGCTATAATGAAAACTGTATTGAAAGTTTATAATCAGTTACAGATATTTTATCTTGACCCAGCCGGATAACATTTACTGTGGTGACTTTATGATAATATAACTTCTATCCATCGTAAAAGATAGGCTGGCACTGCCAGGCAGGATACGCCCACATTTTCGAGAGATGGATAGAGAACAAACAATACGGAAAGTGATTTTTCCTACATCATTAAGTCCTGTATTTCATACTGTATTGGGAGCAGCCATTTTGTTGGTCAGTTCCAGTCTGATATTCATGAAATTCGAAGTCGACAATGATTATGGTGTGACGGTACACAACCTAGAAATGTGACTTTTCGTCAAAATCGGATAAGAATTGTGACCTGTACAGAGTCAACAACCATGATATACCATATCTTTACACTATTCGCGTACAAACGGCGACCATTTCGTCCGGCAATTTTGGTACCATTTTCACGAAATTCGAATAATTCAGGAAGTTACGATCCGATATGCGCAAATACCGAAAGGAACCAAGATCTTTGGGTTATAACCATGCATTTCAAGTTTCATCAAAATCGAATTAAAATTGTGACCTTTACAGGGTCCACAACCTTGATATACCATTTTTTAACAGTATTCACGTACAAACGGTGGCCATTTTGTATGGCAATTTTGGTCTGATTTTCCCGAAATTCGAACTCAACCTTCCTTACGGTGTAACGGTAATATAATCAAACGTTTTTTTAAATCGGATAATAATTGTGACCTCCAAGCTAAAAAAAAAGGCGATTTTGCGTATAATCAGGGGCCATAATTCAGGAAGTTACGATCCGATATGCGCAAATATCGAAAAGAAGCAAGATCTTTGGGTTATAACCTTGAATTTCAAGTTTCATCACAATCGAATCAAAATTGTGACCTCCACAGGGTCCACAACCTTGATATACCATTTTTTAACAGTATTCGCGTACAAACGGCGGCCATTTTGTATGGCAAATTTCGTCCGATTTTCCCGAAATTCGAACTCAACCTTCCTTAGGGTGTAACGGTGATATAATCAAACGTTTTTTTAAATCGAATAATAATTGTGACCTCCAAGCTAAAAAAAAGGCGATTTTGCGTATAATCAGGGGCCATAATTCAGGAAGTTACGATCCGATATGCGCAAATATCGAAAGGAAGCGAGATCTTTGGGTTATAACCATGAATTTCAAGTTTCATCAAAATCGAATCAAAATTGTGACCTCCACAGGGTCCACAACCTTGATATACCATTTTTTAACAGTATTCGCGTACTAACGGCGGCCATTTTGTATGGCAATTTTCGTCCGATTTTCCCGAAATTCGAACTCAACCTTCCTTAGGGTGTAATGGTGATATAATCAAACGGTTTTTTAAATCGAATAATAATTGTGACCTCCAGAGGGACCACAAGCTAAAAAGGGTGATTTTTCGGACAATCAGGGGCCATAATTCAGGAAATTACATTCCGATAGCCGCAAATATCGAAAGGAACCAAGATCTTTGAGTTACAAACATGCATGTCAAGTTTCATCAAAATCGGTTCAAAATTGTGACCTCTATAGGGTCCACAAGCTAAAAACGTGATTTTTCGTACAATCAGGGGCCATAATCCATGAAGTTTTGATCCGATACATGCAAATATCGAAAGGAACCGAGATCTTTTGGGGATAAACCTATATTTCAAGTTTCGTCAAAATCGGATAAGAATTGTGACCTGTAGAGAGTCCACAAACAAATTGTGGACGGACGGACGGACGTCCGGACGGACGGACGGACGGACGGACGGACGTACTCCCGTAGCTATAGTTGTGCAATTTCTGACTTGCGGGCTTCATGGGGGTACGAACGCTACTTGCGCGATACGGTTTCGGACGGCAATTGAGGGGTAAAAGTGACAAAGTTATGAGGAATTCTGGCGGTTTTTTTGTGGGGAATATTTTGCGGGCTTCATGAGGGTACGAAAGCTACTTGCGCGATATGCTTCGGACGGCAATTGAGGGGTAAAAGTGACAAAATTATGGGGAATTCTGGCGGTTTTTTGTGGGGAATATTTTGCGGGCTTCATGGGGGTACGAACGCTACTTGCGCGATAAGCTTCGGACGGCAATTGAGGGGTAAAAGTGACAAAATTATGAGGAATTCTGGCCGTTTTTGTGGGGAATATATTTTGCAGTTCATAATTATTTTTTCTTATTTTTCCAAATCTTCCGCGGAACTTGTCCTAGCGGCTACCCCTACTAAATCGACCCCTGTGCGTCGCGTGGTGCCCTCGAAAATTTTCTGCGGCGACCGGAAGTTGGACAAAATAGTCCATGATAGCCATTTGACCATGACCTTGACCTTGAAGGGTCAAATCAAGATCACCACACGACCCCTAGGGGTTGATTTAGTTCAAGAGGCCGCGACCCCACGGTCGTCGGGTGCGATTCGGGAGATGCCAGTTATCTCCCCTTTGACCACAGCAGTAAAAAGCAACTTATTTGACTTTCTCAGACAATTTTGCCCAAAAATGTCTTCCCATCGGCCCGGGATTTGGTAGCCGGATAGAGCGACCCTATATTTGTTCTTCATTTTTAAATTTTGCCCACAAAAAGTCGCGACCTTGACCCACCAGGGGCCCCGGAAGTTTATCGGTTTTTTCCCACTCTAGGCAAAACTAATAAATTCAAGACCACGAGACCTTGACCTCCCAACATTTTATCATGGCTCACGTGATCTTAGTAGGTCAAGGTCATCTGAAAGGGTCAAGGTCACCATAATTTTTACCCACTCGTGTCTTCTTCTGGCTCTCGCGGGGCCCCAGTTCTACGTGGCAAGTCAACGGTCATGACCTTGGATGGACACCTCACTGACCATTTGAATTTGGTCTTGACCTTTGACCTGAACTTTGACCTTGGGATTAAAAAAGTCCCAAAACTTCATGTACCGTCCAGAATTTCGCCATAAGTATCGAGGTCGATTCCAAGGTCATGGCAAACAAGGCCGGTAACGGGGCTGTCTTACGGGTCAAGGTCATGACCTTAGTTGGCAGAACCTCTCCCCGGCGGCATTTTAGGTATAACGTCACATTCCAAACGGCTCTTGGGCAGGGTCCCAGATTGGGTATTTGTAAGTTTATTAACCCCGAAAAGTCACATAAAAATGGCCTTGAGGATACCGGAAGTGGGCGATATCGACGCCAAAGACACGATTGAAAAAAAGATGCTTTTTGGGCCCCATTCCCGAACCGGAATTCCCAGACGTTTGAATTTTTGGACTGTTACGCCGAAGAGTCCCACGCACCTGGTCCCTTGCTCTAAAGCCCCGACCGCGGTCACTTGGGGCTCCGGGGCCCCAAAACGTCTCATTTCATTAATTATTGTTGTAACTTTTTCAGGTCTTCCACGCAACTTGTCCTCGCGGCTACCCCCACTAAATCGACCTTGCGCGCCACGTTGTGCCCTCGCAAATTTTCTGTGGAAGTGGATCAAAATGGTCCATGATAGTCATTTGATCATGCCCTTGAAATTTGGAGAGGTTTCCGATTTTATTCAAGTTCACCCGTAAAAGTCGAATTATAGTTAAGGCAAGTGTCGGATCAGAACCCTGCTCGACCTAATCCCCTCTAGGGATGTTAACACAAATATGTTTTCTTTTTCCAGGTTTAGGTGGGTTAGGCCTAATTCCTAGGCCATCCGAATCTGGTCTCAAAATTAAAATCGAAGTAACCTCGGAAAAATGGCCACCCCTCGACTTACGGATGCCGAAACCGGGAGAGGTGATATGGGACGCTGTGCAATTTCCTAGGGTAGGTACCCAGTGAATTTCACGTTGAAACCCCCGAAGGTACGGATGTTGTGAGCAAGCGGACAAGTGTATTCGGATTTTTAGCCCAAATTAATAGAATTTTGATCGGAAAAGGGGCACCTACTCAGTCCCCAGAGATGACCAATGTGGTGATGTACCTGCACTGAAAATTTGGTGTCGATCCGTTCTTTGGAAGGGTTGGGCGTAGCGATAATCCTACTGAAAAATCGGCGAAAACGGAAAAAAATTGTGCATTTCGGTGCCCCTAGAAAAAGCCCATAACTCATCCCCTATGGGCAATATGCCCGTGAAATTTAGAGAGCGGGCCGGATCGGCCAGGGGGTTCCGATTTTATTTAAGTTCTCCCGTAAAAGTCGAATTATAGGTAAGCAAGTGTCGGATCTGAACCCTACTCGACCTAATTCCTGCCGCCAAAAAACGAAAGTCCCGTTCGCGGTTGCTCACCACATCCGTACCTTCGTAGGTAACGACGTGAAATTCACTGGGTACCTAGTCTGGGACATTGGGCATCTGTCCATACCAAGGACTTCCGGTTTCGCCTTCCGGAAGTCGAGGGAGGGCCATTTTCCGGGGGGTACCAAAATGAAAAAAAATCGTAGGATGCACTGATTTTAATTTGGAGAGATTTGATTTGCAAGGGTTCAAAATGGAGGGGGGGGGGAGCCGAAATTTCGAACAGATTCATTCATTTTTAAAAGAATTATTCGGGATATTCAATTGAAAATGGCGACTGTCGGAATTCGGCTACGGGGCACCCCTGTACTAACACCCGCCTTGACCCTTCCTGACGCCCAATCGTCACCAAATTTTATGGGCAGGTACCCAACACACCTGTCCACCCGTGAGTACGGGCCCTTTTCCGGAGGAAAATTGGGTAAAAATTAAAATACACGCGCGCGCATACGTACCACACCCTTACTTTCATGCACACACACTTGACTGGGTACCTTCTTCGCTATGGTCCCGGTCACACTTTAAAAAAAAAAAATTCGGGTTCCGACCCCTGGGGGCCGAGCGGGGGCCATTTTCCCGGGGGTACATAAAGTAAAACATCAAAAAGAGGATTTCGATACCATTTTTGGATGCCCAGAGGATGAAAATGGGGGTAGCCGATTTTAAAAAAATCCTTCTTAATAAACTACTTTTTTTGCTGGATTTTACCTTAGCACAAGCGTAGCGCTGGAACCAAAGGCACGATGCCTTCCAAATTCCGGCTAGCAACTTCTCACGTAGGTACCTATGTGGCCTGAAAATTGTCCGAGGAGCCTGAAATTTGGACACGATATGCCTATTTACACTCCGGACTCTGGACCTTACTCCCATTTTGATCCGATGAAAAAAAAATAGCAAAAAAAAACGTTTCTTCACAAATTTAATGCGGTTTAATTTTTTGTAAAATTGATAATGCAAAGGGATCTTATCGCCTCTTCCGTATGTGATAGGCTATGGTATCGTGCACATTTTCCTTTAAAATAAAATTTTTAAATTCACGGGACTCATGTTTGCGGGATTAAAAACCAAAATCGGTCATTTTTTCTGATTTTGACTGCTGAGGCATCCTTTCTAGTGGTTGGTTGCGCAGGGGTGCTATCTATCACATAATAAAAGGAGAAAAATATCCGATATTAAGAACAATAAAAATTCGATGAAATACGGCAATCTTTGATGGTTGGGGGTGGGATTCGAATTTATTAACCATGTTTCCGGGGTCGAACACACTTCACCTTTGGATATGTGATAGCTAGAATGAAAGGCTACATTCTCTTTTGAACCCGATCCGACCACGGGAACGATGACTGTTCAGTGCGAAAATTCTGTAAAAATTTCAAGGCAATATTCCTATGGGAAGGCTGTTAAGCAGTCCAAATAGTTTAGAAATAAAGAGGCATAACGCGCACAAAATACACGGAACTGAATTTTCTGGGAATCTCTTAATTTTTCACCAATCAGTCTGAAATTGTCCGGGCTACCCAGGAATGCATGTAGGATGATGCTCTGAAGATTTCAGCTTCATAGCTCCAATATTTCCAAAAATATAAGGGCTGATACATATGCATAGACATGCTGCATGAAGCCTACGACACGAAATAAGCCGAACTGAGCCTCCTTTTGATGATAATACAGCTAACAGACCAGATAATCCATCTGATGGATATCAAAATGATGGTATCAAGATGTCATTAATATATCCTGCTTAATCATATTTTAATCTACTTCTAACACTCACTAATGAGCACGATTTTTCCAATGTGGTGATACATGTACATGTTTTCTCTTCTGCATGTTAAAAGATGAACATAAAATCACATATATTTGAATACAACTCATTTTTATTAACATGATTTTGCTGACATAATATCATATATATCTGAATAGAACTCAATTTTTATTAACATGATTTTGCTGGTATTTAGATCAAAAGGTCATCTGGCATATTTTTTATTGTCTATTTCTAACCCAAACAGAAAAGTTAGTTTTTAGATATTTGTTCAAAGTGCTGTATACAGAATGTTCCAATAAATATCAAAAAGCGAAAATGTAATTCTATTGTAACCAAAAAAGCCAATATTTTTTATGGTTAGTTACTTATTTGTTCAATATTTTGTGCTACCTATGCAACTTAAGCAATAGTGATTCATTTCCAAGATAATCTTTGGAGTACAAAACTAAAAATGCTTTCAATCATTATTTAAACCTTATAAGTGCAGATGGCCACATGTTTAAACATTTTTTGAAGAAACGTGATATTTCTATATATATATACATTACTTTTATAAACTTTAAACCCGGATACATTTTGAATCGGCAGGCAAAAATGTATGAAATTTCTGCTATTTGTGTTACACTCATATTATCGGGATTATTTGGGGTTTTTTTTAAGGTTTCTTCCAAGCGCTTACAAATAAAGTCATTTTTCGACTCTTCTTGATGGCTTTTTAACAAGCAGCTGGTTTCGGTCTTATTTTTTTTCAAAATAGTGTTTAAATGTTATTCTTATTTCTTCTTCCCCTTCTTTTGTCCACTTGGTTCTCTTATTATTACGTTTGCGTCGTTTGGCAGTTGGTTCAATCGGGTCATCTATAAAATCCTCCATTTCAATCTTATCTATAAAATTCTTCTCATCAGTATTTTCATCTGCGATAGTATCTATAAGTAAAATATTATTGAACATTAGAAGTCAACCACTTCATAATAGCTTCACCTAATGTTTTTCAGTGGTTTACCACGAAGATATAAATTACAGGTAGGTGGTTATTTGAAAACGGCAATCAAATAAAAAAAACATATTCCTACATCGCAAGACTGAGAAATTATATAACATGGCATTCCTGTACGTGACACAAACCTGTGGAAATGAACCAGCTGTTCGCGAAAGAGCAAGCATGCTCTACTTCACATGTGGCATGTTCATCTATTTGTTCAAAATGACATTTATTGCAGATTTGGTTTTCAGAGATCTTTATGTATGAAGACAACTTCAACAAGAAAATCAGTACTTACCATCTAGCTGAATGTTCTCCAATTTCTTGTTGGTGAACATTTCAAATGTATCAGTATCCTGCAATTGGTCGAAAAGTACATTTAAATGAAAGCATATCATATGCGCCAACGGTATGCTTACACCAATATTGATTGAAATAACCAATTAAATGATATTTCATATTGTTAATGTCAAAAATTATAGATAATATTGAGTTTAAGATTTAGTTACTTATACTATAGCTTGCTGAAAAAGATCATACAACGAAAATAAAATTATAACACATAATTGAAACTAATTACTAAATTTTATCCAAACCAGCCTCTTTAAAGCAAATGTTTTAAAAGAAAAAACACTCTTACTACTGACACAAAATCTAAAGTCAAAGAACAAAGAGCTTATGTTTCAGAGAAATAGATCCATCTCAAATAAAGGGTGTTCTGATCAAATTCCTTCCTCTTTTAATTTTAATCGCCATACTTCAATATGAAACATCATTGAGATGGATGAGGCTCACACTGATCACTATGTAAAATACTTACTCTGAATCAGCAGATTGACAGTTAACATCACATACTGTTAAATTACCAGCATTATGAACTTCAACCACCATTACTGACCAGGTGTCTTTACACCAGGTAGTTTTGCCCATACTTTACACCCTGTAAAATAAAAATGTACACCTTTTATTAGTGTGCTACCTAGTTTGCCATATTATACAATAACAATAAGTAATATTTTCACATGAACAAAACTATTTACTTGTCACTATATAGATTAAAAAAGGGAATATTTTCACTTTTGACAAAAAAAAACAAATTTAGCGATATTTTTCTTCGGGCCAAAACAAAAATTTCCATTGGACAATTATTCGAAGATTGTTTTACATGAGCTTCATTTGCAGTTCCGGGGTTCGTTTTTTGACAAATATGTAAAATGTGATGAGAGCGATTTTATCGTCGGAGGACAGCAATAAATAGATCTTCTATTTTGACGTTAGCGCGAGCTGAAAAAAGCACGAGCTATCACTCGCGTCAAACGTGAAACACTGATATCATATTGTTATTTTTGTTAATGTACGAAAAAAGATATTCAAAATACGTAATAATTGGACTTTTTTTTATTTTGTGGGGTGAAACAGACCCATATAAGTGGGGTGAAACGACCCGTGTAATTGTGAGATGAAAAGACCCGTATAATTGTGGGATGAAACAGCCCGGGGGAAACGGTAATGGGGTGAAACGACCTGCTACCCATTTTTAACGGCATAATCAACAGCTCAATTATCATTAAGTCGATTACAGAAACAGCCCTTGCTAAATAAAGAACTAAGAACTAAATCGACAAACCTAACATGTCTATTCATAAACCATATTTCTGTGATAAATTAATCACTTGGAATGTCGAACAAACAAAATGGCGATTCGGATCTCGGACTCAGTGTTACTGTAACTTGAATTAGCCTCGACAGAATTTGGCAAACTAATAACAATGCGTGTCTGCTTGAACACGGATTAAAAAATACATTACCTCTCTCTTTATTTAACTAAAGCTTGATCTACCATTAATCTTCAGCTCAATGGCGTAGAATATACCACAGAGTATAACCCCAGTAGTATGCCGTGTACTGCTGTCATTGACGTCATATAGTCTAGTCTCGGACACCCAGAATTACATAGTCTTCAGCATACGGAATTTATCTGTCTGACTGATTGAGACTAGCAGTACTCACGCTTCGTTCTACTGCGCATGCATATCCAATAGTCTTGCTTAACAAGTCGTTTAAGAGAGATAACTCCCATTTTGAGCTGAGATTCACGGTATTAAATCGTCCGTCCGTTCAGTTTGTCCGATTTAAATTTCGTCCGTAATAATTGAGGGGTGATTTTCCCATATTCTTTCAGCAGCCCACAAATATCATTTATACACACTTTAGCATCATCACTTCCGTGGTGCACCCCGTAAGTGACCAAAAATCCCACAAGTAACCCATATACTGTGTAAAGTGCCCGTAAGTATACCTACGGGAGAGCGGACGGACGTCCGGACGGACAGGGGCGACGACATAATACGTCCACATGAAAATGTGGGCGTATAAAAACACTTCATACTCCAGATATTTAAAGCACCGGTTGAAAAGAGTGACCATGCCCCCACTACATTATACTCCAGGTAATCATATGTAAAGCAAATTTTAATGGCATTTAGTAATTAAAATGGAATATACAGTTCACAATTCTATGAAATACAACGACTGCTTATTTGGCTGGGCGTCGTTTCAGTAGTAATTTACCCCTATAGAACTTACATTTTTATACGCCCACATTTTCATGTGGACGTATTATGTCGTCGCCCCTGTCCGTCCGGACGTCCGTCCGTCCACAATTTGTTTGTGGACTCTCTACAGGTCACAATTCTTATCTGATTTTGACGAAACTTGAAATATAGGTTTATCCCCATAAGATCTCGGTTCCTTTCGATATTGGCATGTATCGAATCGGAACTTCATGGATTATGGCCCCTGATTGTACGAAATATCATGTTTTTAGCTTGTGGACCCTATAGAGGTCACAATTTTGAACCGATTGTGATGAAACTTGACATGCATGTTTATAACCCCCAAATCTTGGTTCCTTTCGATATTTGCGGCCATCGGATCGTAACTTCCTGAGTTATGGCCCCTGATTGTCCGAAAAATCGCCCTTTTTAGCTTGTGGTCCCTCTGGAGGTCAAAATTATTATCCGATTTAAAAAAAACCGTTCGATTATATCACCGTTACATGGTAATGAAGGTCGAGTTCAAATTTCGTGAAAATCGGACAAAAATTGACAAACAAAATGGCCGCCGTCTGTACGTGAATAGTGTGAAAATATGTTATATCAAGGTTGTGGACCCTATAGAGGTCACAATTTTGAACCGATTTTGATGAAACTTGACATGTATGTTTATAACTCAAAGATCTTGGTTCCTTTCGATATTTGCACCCATCGGATCGTAACTTCCTGAATTATGGCCCCCGATTGTCCGAAAAATTGCCCTTTTTAGCTTGTGGTCCCTCTGGAGGTCAAAATTATTATCCGATTTAAAAAACCGTTTGATTATATCACCGTTACATGGTAATGAACGCTCTGTTTGAATTTCGTGAAAATCAAACCAAAATTGACGGACAAAATGGCCGCCGTTTGTACGCGAATAGTGTGAAAATATGTTATATCAAGGTTGTGGACCCTATAGAGGTCACAATTTTGAACCGATTTTGATGAAACTTGACATGCATGTTTATAACCTGAAGATCTTGGTTCCTTTCGATATTTGCGCTCATTGATTCGTAACTTCCTGCATTATGGCCCCTGATTGTACGAAAAATCACCCTTTTTAGCTTGTGGTCCCACTGGAGGTCAAAATTATTATCCGATTTAAAAAAGCGTTTGATTATATCACAGTTACATGGTAATAAAGATTGAGGTAAAATTTTGTGAAAATCGGACCAAAATTGACAGACAAAATGGCCGCCGTTTGTACGCGATTAGTGTGAAAACACGTTATATTAAGGTTGTGGACCCTATACAGGTCACAATTTTGAACCGATTTTGATGAAACTTGACATGCATGTTTATAACCCAAAGATCTTGGTTCCTTTCGATATTTGTGCATATCGGATTGTAACTTCCTGAATTATGGCCCCTGATTGTACGAAAAATGACCTTTTTTTTAGCTTTTGGCCCCTCTGGGATCAGAATTATTATCCCACTTACCCACTTAGCAACATGATCCCCAGTCGAATTTGAAGCCTACTGAAATGAACCTTTATAACCCAAAGATTTTAATTCATTTCGATATTTGCACATAGGAAAAATCACTTTCGGTATTGCTTGTTCTCTATCCATCTCTCGAAAATGTGGGCGTATCCTGCCTGGCAGTGCCAGCCTATCTTTCTTCGTGTGAGCGAATTTAAAAACAACCTAGGTATTTATGTTAATTAATTCGTCAAACAAAATGTATTTCACAAGTTGGTCAAATGGCCACAGAACACTAATTATTGCCCCATTGACTTTAATGTTAATTCTCGTCTCTTAGACCGGCTGTAACTTTTTCCCAAATATTCGTTGGGAAAAACGCTTTCTGCCACAGATGGAGAAACATGTGGCAGACTCTTGCCCAAAAGCATGCATGAGGTTCTTCATGAAAAACTTGAGATAGACAAGCTGGAAGTAGAGACAGCTAACCTTGCAATTTTCGGCCCTCCCTTTCAACGTAACCAACCTCACAACTCTTGTATCCTTCCGCCTCAAAATCATGAATATTCACCAAAACCTGGCAGAAAATGTAATTTCAAACCCTTTTCTTCGATTCTACACCAAAAATTCAACAAAAATCGCCATGCAAAAGGGGGAAAAAGGGAAAGGGAGAGAAGGACTAAAAATCACTTTCGCCCTTTTTTGGTGATCCGTGTCCAAATCACACCAATATACTGGCAATATCATATTCGTAAAGGGGCGTAACTCGATGCCAATCTCACAAGACTTCGGATTCTTTATTGCCCACCCTGTTGGTACCATATGGTTATTTCTTCTTGTAGTGTAAGAAATACTGTTAATAATTTGTTGTCCTCTGTGTGACACTGTGCGAATACTACATGAAATCTATACTGGTATATTGAAGTCACTTATTGGTGGAAAGTATGGTGTTTGTGACTTTCCACATAACTTCCCCCCCCCCCCTCAAGTTCAACTGATGACACAGAAAATGTTAATTTAACAAATATCGGCTAATACCACAACCTCTGATGTTCTAACAATAAAGGTGAAAGTAAAAGTAGAAATGCAATTTTTTGTTGTAAAATAATTCATTGACAGATGCACACCAATCGCATTACCGCCCCATATTGGTTATGTATATATCCAATTTATTAAAAACTGCAAATATGTTTACATGAATTTCATAAATTTCATCCGAAAAATACAAACTTGTAAGCTCCATAATAAATAATAATAATATAATAATAAGATTGAACTAGACCTGCATGCAGGAATGACGGGTTTCACTTTTGCCATGTTACCTTTGAACTTGAACTTGTGTCACTTTTGGTGCTACGTTACCCTTGAACATATGTCCTTTCCGGTACCAATGAAACCAATATACAGGTTTCCACATAAGCATTGCACACATCAAATAAAATGGAAACAGAATCAAACAAATCCAGCAATTTTATTTTATACATTTGTTACATGTAATTGATCCTGACAAAATAACAGTACTTCCGGTGATAATGTAAATGTTCCCTTAGTCTTATGAAATCAGAAATGGCATAAGGCATCATATGGTGAAAATTTTATGTAAATCGAATAATAATTTCCACTTTTATAGACCAAAAACCTTGAAAAGTGACGTGTAGAAAATCGTCTATTTCTCGGCAACCGTACAAGTTAGAAACCATTTTTTGGTATTTATATGACCGTATGGGTTTAATCTATTTGTTGATTGGAATCAAATATCATAATTGTATAAACATTACAAATCAGACTCATTTGAATAAAATATCGGTTTTGAAGGCTTAAAATACAGTTTTTGCCAAAATGACGCTACTTCCGGTGATAATGAAAACGTTAAATTAGTTTTATAACATCGTCTATGACATTAGGCTTCAAAGGGTGAAAATTTTATGAAAATCAAATAATAATTGACACTTTTATGGGCCAAAAACCTTCAAAAGTGACTTTCAGAAAATCGCCTATATCTCGACAACCGAACAAGTTAGAAACAATTTTATGATATCTATTTGACCGTATGAGTTTTGTTAATATGTGAATTTAAACCAAAAGTTAATTTTATTATTACATGTGACATAATTCTTGGTTGAAAAAAAGATCGATTTTAAAAGTTAAAAATTGAGTTTTTGACTAAATGACGTCACTTCCGGTGTCAATTTTAAATAGTAATCAACATGATATGACGCACACTTGCTTTTTGAATCAAATGATGTCACTTTTGTGAATATCCATTAATAATTGACTATTTTACAGGCAACATTACGAAAACAGTGACTTATGCAAAACTGCCCATTTCTCGGCAACTGCTTATATTAGAAACTAATTTTAACATACATTCTCTTCGTATGGATTATAGTGACAGGTTTATAAAAGTTAAGTAAAAAAATTTTAAAATCTGAAAAGCCTGAATGGGTTGTAAATAGGTCAATTTTACGCCTTTTTTCACCCCTTAATCCAATTTGCTAGATAACACTTTTGGTAATAAAAGAAATAACAATTGGGACAACGAAGCATATTATGAACTTTGTTTTATACAAATCGAACAATAAAAAATTAATCTAGGACTGAAAAACTGAATTAGCTAATGGCGGCCAAGGAAAATTACTGAGACAAATTTTTTTAACATTTTTGCGCTAGTCAGATGACTCTTTAATTCTGTGCACAACACGACTAAATAATATTTATAAATAAAAACGTTAAATCGAATAATAATTGCCACTTTTAAAGACCAAAAAACTTGAAAAGTGACTTGTAGAAAATCGGCTATTTCTCGGCAACCGTACAAGTTAGAAACCATTTTGTGGTATCTGTATGATCGTATGGGTTCAGTCTATTTGTTGATTGGCATCAAATACCATAATTTGAAAAAGATTTCAAAACAGACTCATTTGAATAAAATATCTGTTTTGGAGGCTAAAAATACAGTTTTTGCCAAAATGACGTTACTTCCGGTGATAATGAAAATCTTAAATTACTTGTATGAAATCCCAAATGGCATTAGGTATAACATGGTGTGACGTTTATGAAAATCGAATAATAATTGACCCTTTTATGGCCCCGAAACCTTCAAAAGTGACCTGTAGAAAACCGTCTATTTCTCGGCAACCGAACAAGTTAGAAACCATTTTATGATATCTATATGACCATATGAGTTTTGTTTATATGTGAATTTAAACCAAAAGTTAAAATTATTAATACATATTAAGTTATTCTTGGTTGAATAAAACATTGATTTAAAAAAGTGTAAAATGCATTTTTTGACCAAATGATGTCACTTCCGGTGTCAATTTTAAATTGTAATCAACTTGATATGACGCTACGTGCTTTTTGAATCAAATGATGTCACTTTTATAAAAATCCAATAATAATTGACTATTTTACAGGCAAAATAACGAAAACAGTGACTTATGCAGAACTGCCCATTTCTTGGCAACTGCTTATATTACAAACGAATTTTAACATACATTTTCTTCGTATGGATTATAGCTACAAGTTTATAAAAGTTACGAAGAAATATTTTAAAATCTGAAAAGCCTGAATAGGTTGTAAATAGGCCAATTTTACACCATTTTTAGCCTCTTAATCGAATTTGCTCGAAAATGAAATCGAAATTAAAAAAACTGCTTCCTACATTTTTTGCGCCTTGAAAGGGCACACTCTTTGAGTCATATAATTTTTCAAAAAAATAATATTTGTTTATGAAGATCGTAAATAACTGTCAAAATTGTAGTTTTTGGTAAAATTATGCCACTTCCGGTGCCGACAGATAACACTTTCGGTAATAAAAAAAACGACAATTGATACAACGAAGCATATGAACTTTGTTTTATACAAATCGAACAATAAAAAATTAATCTAGGACTGAAAAACTGAATTAGCCAATGGCGGCCAAGGTAAATTACTGAGACAAAATTTTTTAACATTTTTGCACTAGTCAGATGACCCTTTAATTCTGTGCACAATACGATTAAAAAATATTCATAAATAAAAAAGTTTTTTGTAAAATTTTAAATTTTCGAAATTTGGCGCCTAATATCTTCGAAGATTTGCCGAAAATCAAAAATCGAAAGTAGCGTAGCTATGTGCCCTGTCTCAGGCTATGCCAAAATGTATCGAAAGTTAAAATCCAATGATTATTGTTAAAATTACTGCAATATTTTTAAAAACGATAACTTCGGTGATTTCGGACATTTCGCATTGTCGCAGAACGTTCAAAATAGCTTTATCCTCTAAGTCACACCCACTTTCCCAGTAAAACCGAAGAAATCGTAACGATGCGACACGTAGTTGCTGAGATCTATTCAAATTGGAATCTGAATAATAATAATAATAATAACTAGACCTGCAAGCAGCACTGAACCGGCTTTCAGGAATCATACAGGAAGTTTATTATACCATAGCCGATCCATTGAGCTACCAAACTATACTTTAGTTGTTTTGCTTCAGTGACACCCTCTATCATATGTAAAAGTAATATTTGCTGGCGAAAAGGCCGTCAAAATTGTAAATTATGGCAAAATTACGTCACTTCCGGTACCGAAAGAAATTGTTATAGGTGAAAAATAAGTCGAAAATTCGCAACACACAAAATACAAACTTTGTTTTATACATATCGGGCAATAAATAATTAACCTATAACCCATAAACTGAAATTAAGAAGGTAAAAAACTTAAAAGTGACCCTGGGAAAATTGGCTATTATTCGACAAGGGAACATGCTAGAAGCCTTTACTTGATATCAATATGATGGTATTGATTCAATCTTACTGCCCATTAGAGTCAGACGTTATCAAGTTAAACGAATAATAAATATAAATCCCTTCAAAAAAATGTTTGTTTTGAAGGCTAAAAATACGATTTTTTGCAAAAATTACATTACTTCCGGTGATATTGAAATGTTAACTTAGTTCATAGAAGTCATAAATGGCATAAGGCATCAAATGGTAAAAAAGTTATAAAAATCGAATAATAATTGACACTTTTATAGACCAAAAACCTTGAAAAGTGACTTATAGAAGATCGCCTATTTCTCTGTAACCATACAAGTTAGAAACCATTTTGTGGTATCTGTATGGTCGTATGGCTTCATTCTATTCGTTGATGGGAATCAAATATCATAATTTTAAAAATATTATAAGGCAGACTCATTTGAATAAAATATTGGTTTTTGAGGTTAAAAATACAGTTTTTGCCCAAATGACATCATTTCCGGTCACAGTGAAAATGTAAAATTGGCTTGACCTAGTCCAAATTGGCATTAGGCATCAAATGAAAAAAAAATATTGCAAATCGAATGATAATTCACTCTTTTATAGGCAAAATAACGTGAAAAGTGATGCATGCAAAATTGCATATTTCTCGGCAACTGCTCATATTACAAACTAATTTTCGTATACATTCTCTTCGTCTGGATTATTGCTACGAGTTTATGAAAATTACAAATAAATATTTCAAAATATGAAGACGCTGAATGAATTGTAAATAACTGAATTTTACACTTTATTTTACATTTTATTCGAAATTGCCCGAAAATGAAATTGAAATTAAAAAATCTGAGCTAAGGATTTTGTGCATCTTTGCAGGGTGCATCCTTTTAGTTATATGAGTTTTGAAAAAAAAAATATTTGCTTTCAAAAAGTGGTACCGAACTGTCAAAATTGTAGTTTTTGTTAATATTACGTCACTTCCGTTGCCAACAGAAAAATTTCACCGTAACAAAAAAAATTACAATTGGGACCACGGAGCATATGAACTTTGTTTTATACAAATCGAACGATAAATAATATTTCTGGGTACGAAAAACTAAATTAGCCGATGGCGGCTAACGCAAATTACGGAGACAATTTTTTTTTCTCATTTCTGCTCAAGTACGATGATATTTTAACCCTGTGTAAAATATCATCAAAAAATATTCATATATAAAAAAGGTATTCGTAAAAAAATTATTTTTTTTCAAAATATCGGACATTTTTTCGATTACTTCCGGTTTTACGATCATTGTCGCGATAGCTTTACGAAGTTCTTTCGATACTTAACTTTTTGTACCAGAAGTGTCAGAAACATCCATTGAGTAGTTTTGGAAAAAAAGATAAATTAAAGAGCGTTTCCAAAACTTTAACGATTTTTCAATTTTTTTCAAAGTTTGAGGCCACTTTTGGACCACCTATATTATTTCAATGCTTTTCATTTTGGATTCACTATATAGACAACCGATAGGACGTTGAGTAAGAAAAGTTTAAGAAAAATCGTAGGCGTCGTTTTCGAGAAAAGGGCGTCTCGGAATGTTAAAAAAGCGGAAAATACTTGATTTTTGGCATACAATAATTTATTTCCTTACCATTGAAATCGTATTATTTAGATACCATATGATGGTCCATTAATAGGGCTATCCAACGACACTTTAGTTCTTTTGGTCCGCTATTACCTAAGGGAGCAATCAAGTTTTTCGCAAGTGAGACAATGTTTTTAACCCTTTTTTTTCATTTTTTGAATACTCCCGGTATGGTTATCATTGTCGGAATATTTTTAATAGCCGGTTTGGGCACTAAAATAGCCACAGGGCTCTGTAATGATATATTACATTATCTGATCAGATAAAATGCCCCTGAGAAATCCTGTGTTCAAAAGTGCTAAAAATGAAAAAAATTTAAAATATCGAAAATTAAATTTCAATAACTACATACATATTATACATCGTTAGATTCTTAATTAGGTCAGCTATCTGAATATACAACCTTTTTTAAAAAATCTCTTCAAATAAAAAAATAGTAGAGCATTTTCCAAAATTTCACGATTTTTCGACTTTTTTCGATTTTCAGTCCGTTATTTCACCCATTCCAGATATTTCAAAGGCTTATTGGGTGGTTTCATGCAAATTAACTCCGAAAGGACTCTCGATAGAAAAAATTTAAGAAAAAGTTACGGTTAAGTTTTCGAGATATAGGCGTCCAAAAACGCTCCAAATCAGAAAATACTTGATTTTCAGCGTGCCATATTTTGCTGCCTGATCATAATATCCGTATGAATTGGGTATCATACGATAGTACAATCCTAGTGCAGTCCAATGGTACCCTAATTCGTTTAATCAATTGACATCGAACGGAGAAATCGCGTTTTCCCCAAAACTATCCATTTTTTTGCATTTTTTCAAAATATTGCACATTATTTCGACTACTTCCGGTCTACGGATCATTGTTGAAATTGCTTTATTCCTTGCAATGGTCATTTGGCTTCATGCCTTAGAAGTTTCAGATTCGCCAATTCAGCCATATAACGAAACCCGAGCTCGCAAAATAGGTAGAAAATTCGAAAAAAATCGAAAAATAAAGGGCGATAACTCTGAATGAAACTTATATTACTGGAATCGGATGGACTTAAGGTATCCAAAAATATAAGTCAAATTTGAAAATTTTGAAAAATGAAAAAAATTGTCTCTTAAACAAATTTTTTTAATTTTCGAACGCTAGAAGTCAGCGACGAAGTTTCGAAATTACAAAATCTTAGATTGCTATTGACTCGGAAAAGATTCAGGGTTTCCGAAAATGTCATTTGTTTGAAAATGGGTAAATAATTGACGAAACTATGGCCAATTTTCAATTTTTTGACAACGTACAAAGATCTGCCACTTCCGGTATGCGCAGAATTTTCGAAAATACTTTATCAAGTAGCCACCACATGGTTTCCCGAAAGAAAAGTTGATTTCAGATCGATATCTGCTTTCGATCATGGAGAACTTGGCCCCCGCGGTAAATAATAATAATAACTAGACCTGCAAGCAGCACTGAACCGGCTTTCAGGAATCATACAGGAAGTTTATTATACCATAGCCGATCCATTGAGCTACCGAACTATACTTTAGTTGTTTTGCTTCAGTGACACCCTCTATCATATGTAAAAGGTCAAAATTGTAAATTATGGCAAAATTACGTCACTTCCGGTGCCGAAAGAAATTTTTACAAAATAGAAACTTTGTTTAATACATATCGGGCAATAAATAATTAACCTATATCCCATAAACTGAAATTAAGAAGGTAAAAAAATTAAAAGTGACCCTGGGAAAATTGGCTATTATTCGACAAGGGAACATGCTAGAAGCCTTTTCTTGATATCAATATGATGGTATTGATTTAATCTTACTGCCCATTAGAGTCAGACGTTATAAAGTTAAACGAATAATAAATATAAATCCCTTCAAAAAAATGTTTCTTTTGAAGGCTAAAAATACGTTTTTTGCAAAAATTACATTACTTCCGGTGATATTGAAAATGTTAACTTGGTTCATAGAAGTCATAAATGGCATAAGGCATCAAATGGTAAAAAAATTATAAAAATCGAATAATAATTGACACTTTTATAGACCAAAAACCTTGAAAAGTGACTTATAGAAGATCGCCTATTTCTCTGTAACCGTACAAGTTAGAAACCATTTTGTGGTATCTGTATGGTCGTATGGCTTCATTCTATTCGTTGATGGGAATCAAATATCATAATTTTAAAAATATTATAAGGCAGACTCATTTGAATAAAATATTTGTTTTTTAGGTTAAAAATACAGTTTTTGCCCAAATGACGTCATTTCCGGTCACAGTGAAAATGTAAAATTGGCTTGACCTAGTCCAAATTGGCATTATGCATCAAATGGAAAAAAATATTGCAAATCGAATAATAATTCACTCCTTTATAGGCAAAATAACGTGAAATGTGATGCATGCAAAATTGCATATTTCTCGACAACTGTATATATTACAAACTTATTTTCGCATACATTCTCTTCGTCTGGATTATTGCTACGAGTTTATGAAAATTACAAATAAATGTTTCAAAATATGAAGACGCTGAATGAATTGTAAATAACTGAATTTTACACTTTATTTTACATTTTATTCGAAATTGCCCTAAAATGAAATTGAAATTAAAAAATCTGAGCTAAGGATTTTGTGCACCTTTGCAGGGTGCATCCTTTTAGTTATATCAGTTTTGAAAAAAAATATTTGCTTTCAAAAAGTGGTACCTAACTGTCAAAATTGTAGTTTTTGTTAATATTACGTCACTTCCGTTGCCGACAGAAAAATTTCACCGTAACAAAAAAAAATACAATTTGGACCACGGAGCATATGAACTTTGTTTTATACAAATCGAACAATAAATAATTTTTCTGGGTACGAAAAACTAAATTAGCCGATGGCGGCTAACGGAAATTACCGAGACAATTTTTTTTCTCATTTCTGCTCAAGTAGGATGATATTTTAACCCTGTGTAAAATACCATCAAAAAATATTCATAAATAAAAAAGGTTTTCGTAAAAAAAAAAAAAAATTTTTCTAAATATCGGACATTTTTTCGACTACTTCCAGTTTTACGATCATTGTCGCGATAGCTTTACGAAGTTATTTGGCTACTTAACTTTCTGTACCAGAAGTGTCAGAAACATCCATTGAGAAGTTTGGGAAAAAAAGATAAATTAAAGAGCGTTTACAAAAATTTAACGATTTTTCAATTTTTTTCAAAGTTTGATGCCATTTTTGGACCACCTATATTATTTCAATGCTTTTCATTTTGGATTCAATATATAGACAACCGATAGGACTTTGAGTAAGAAAAGTTTAAGAAAAATCTGCGGTGTCGTTTTCGAGAAAAGGGCGTCTCAGAATGTTAAAAAATCGGAAAATACTAGATTTTTGGCATACAATAATTTATTTCCTTACCATCGAAATCGTATTATTTAGACAACATATGATGGTCCATTAACAGGGCTATCCAACGACACTTTTGGTTTTTTGGTCCGCTATTACCTAAGGGAGAAATCAAGTTTTTCGCAAGTGCGACAATGTTTTTAACCTTTTTTTTAAATTTTTTGAATACTTCCGGTATGGTTATTATTGTCGGAATAGTTTTAATAGCCGGTTTGGGCACTAAAATAGCCACAGGGCTCTGTAATGATATATTACATTACCAGATAAGATAAAATGCCCCCGAGAAATCCTATGTTCAAAAGTGCCAAAAATGCAAAAAAATTAAAATATCGAAAATTAAATTTCAATAACTACATACATATTATACATCGTTAGAATCGTAATTAGGTCAGCTATCTGAATATACAATCTTTTTTTGAAAATCTCTTAAAATAAAAAAATAGTAGAGCATTTTCCAAAATTTCACGATTTTTCGACTTTTTTCGATTTTCAGTCCGTTATTTCACCTATTCCAGATATTTCAAAGTCTTATTGGATGGCTTCATGCAAAATACCTCCGAAAGGACTCTCGATAGAAAAAATTTAAAAAAAAGTTGCGGTTAAGTTTTCGAGATACAGGCGTCCAAAAATGCTAAAAATCAGAAAATACTTGATTTTCAGCGTGCCATATTTTGCTGCCTGATCATAGTATCCGTATGAATTGGGTATCATACGATAGTACAATCCTCGTGCCACCCAATGGTACTTTAATTTGATTAATCCGTTGATATCGGACGGAGACATCACGTTTTCCCCGAAAACATCCATTTTTTGCATTTTTTTCAAAATATTGCCCATTATTTCGACCACTTCCGGTTTAAAGATCCGTGTCGAAATTGCTTTATCAGTTGGTATTGGACTATAACTTCATGTTCCATAAGTTTCAGAAACATCATTTTGGCTGTAAAACGACACCACAGCTCACAAAATGGGTAGAAAATTCGAAAAAAATCGAAAAATAAAGGGCGGTAACTCTGAAAGAAACTTATGTTACTGGAATCGGATTGACGTCAGGTATCCAAAAATCTAGGTCAAATTTCCAAATTTTGAAAAATAACAAAAATTGTCTCGTAGGCGACGTGTTTTGAATTTTCGAACGATAGAAGTCAGCGACGAAGTTTCGAAATCGCAAAATGTGAGATTGCTATTGTCTCGGAAAAGTCTCAGGCTTTCCAAAAATGTGATTTGTTTGAATATAGGTAGAGAATTGACGAAACCACGGCCGATTTTTAATTTTTTATCAACGTTCAAAATTCGGCCACTTCCGGTCTGCGCAGAAGTTTGAAAATTGCTTTATTGGGTAGCCACCACCTAGTTTCCCGATAGAAATATGGATCGCAAATCGGTATCTCTTTTCGATCATAGAGAAATAGGCTCCGGCGGAAAAGAATAATAATAAAAAAAACTAGACCTGCATGCAGGAATGACGGGTTTCACTGGTGCCACGTTACCCTTAAACATGTCACTTCCGGTGCCAAGTTACCCTTGAACATATGTCACTTCCGGTACCAACGAAACCATTAAACAGGTTTCCAAATTAACATTGCACACAAATAAAATGGATGCAGAATCAACCAAATCCAGCAATATCAATTCATTTTATACATTTGTTACTTGTAAATGATCTTGACAAAATTACATTTCTTCCGGTGTTAATGAAAATGTTCAATTAGTTTTATGAAATCAGAAATGGCATACGATATCATATAGTGAAAATTTTATGTAAATCGAATAATAATTGCCACTTTTAAAGACCAAAAAACTTGAAAAGTGACTTGTAGAAAATCGACTATTTCTCTGCAACCGTACAAGTTAGAAACCATTTTGTGGTATCTGTATGATCGTATGGGTTCATTTTATTTGTTGATTGGCATCAAATACCATAATTTGAAAAACATTTCAAAACAGACTCATTTGAATAAAATATCTGTTTTGAAGGCTAAAAATACAGTTTTTGCCAAAATGATGTTACTTCCGGTGATAATGAAAATCTTAAATTACTTGTATGAAATCCTAAATGGCATTAGGTATAACATGGTGTAACGTTTATGAAAATCGAATAATAATTGACACTTTTATGGCCCAAAAACCTTCAAAAGTGGCCTGTAGAAAACCGTCTATTTCTCGGCAACCGAACAAGTTAGAAACAATTTTATGATATGTATATGACTATATGAGTTGTGTTTATATGTGAATTTAAACCAAAAGTTAAAATTATTAATACATATTAAGTAATTCTTGGTTGAATAAAACATTGATTTAAAAAGTTTAAAATGCAGTTTTTGACAAAATGACGTCACTTCCGGTGTCAATTTTAAATTGTAATCAACTTGATATGACGCTACATGCTTTTTGAATCAAATGAGGTCACTTTTATAAAAATCCAATCATAATTGACTATTTTACAGGCAAAATAACGAAAACAGTGACTTGTACAGAACTGTCCATTTCTTGGTAACTGCTTATATTACAAACTAATTTTAACATACATTTTCTTCGTATGGATTATAGCTACAAGTTTATAAAAGTTACGAAGAAATATTTTAAAATCTGAAAAGCCTGAATAGGTTGTAAATGGGTCAATTTTACACCATTTTTAGCCATTTAATCGAATTTGCTCGAAAATGAAATCGAAATTAAAAAAACTGCTTCCGCCATTTTTTGCGCCTTGAAAGGGCACACTCTTTGAGTCAAATAATTTTTCCAAAAAATAATATTTGTTTTCGAAAAATGGTACCTAACTGTCAAAATTGTAGTTTTTGGTAAAATTATGCCACTTTCGGTGCCGACAGATAACACTTCCGGTAATAAAAAAAATGACAATTGAGACAACGAAGCATATGAACTTTGTTTTATACAAATCGAACAATAAAAAATTAATCTAGGACTGAAAAACTGAATTAGCCAATAGCGGCCAAGAAAAATTACTGAGACAAAATTTTTTAACATTTTTGCACTAGGCAGATGACTCTTTAATTCTGTGCACAATACGACTAAAAAATATTCATAAATAAAAAAGTTTTTTGTAAAATTTTAAATTTTCGAAATTTGGCGCCTAATATCTTCGAAGATTTGCCGAAAATCAAAAATCGAAAGTAGCGTAGCTATGTGCCCTGTCTCAGGCTATGCCAAAATGTATCGAAAGTTAAAATCCAATGATTATTGTTAAAATTACCGCAATATTTTCAAAAACGATAACTTCGGTGATTTCGGACATTTCGCATTGTCGCAGAACGTTCAAAATAGCTTTATCCTCTAAGTCACACCCACTTTCCCAGTAAAACCGAAGAAATCGTAACGATGCGACAAGCAGTTGCTGAGATCTACTCAAAACAAAAGAAGAATAATAATAATAATAAGAATAATAATTTTAACAAAAACAATAGTGTTTCACACAAGCTTCGCAGTGTGAAACCCTAACTAGACCTGCATGCAGGAATGACGGGTTTCACTGGTGCCACGTTACCCTTAAACATGTCACTTCCGGTGCCAAGTTACCCTTGAACATATGTCACTTCCGGTACCAACGAAACCATTAAACAGGTTTCCAAATTAACATTGCACACAAATAAAATGGATGCAGAATCAATTCATTTTATACATTTGTTACTTGTAAATGATCTTGACAAAATTACATTTCTTCCGGTGTTAATGAAAATGTTCAATTAGTTTTATGAAATCAGAAATGGCATACGATATCATATAGTGAAAATTTTATGTAAATCGAATAATAATTGCCACTTTTAAAGACCAAAAAACTTGAAAAGTGACTTGTAGAAAATCGACTATTTCTCTGCAACCGTACAAGTTAGAAACCATTTTGTGGTATCTGTATGATCGTATGGGTTCATTTTATTTGTTGATTGGCATCAAATACCATAATTTGAAAAAAATTTCAAAACAGACTCATTTGAATAAAATATCTGTTTTGAAGGCTAAAAATACGGTTTTTGCCAAAATGATGTTACTTCCGGTGATAATGAAAATCTTAAATTACTTGTATGAAATCCTAAATGGCATTAGGTATAACATGGTGTAACGTTTATGAAAATCGAATAATAATTGACACTTTTATGGCCCAAAAACCTTCAAAAGTGGCCTGTAGAAAACCGTCTATTTCTCGGCAACCGAACAAGTTAGAAACAATTTTATGATATGTATATGATCATATGAGTTGTGTTTATATGTGAATTTAAACCAAAAGTTAAAATTATTAATAGATATTCAGTTATTCTTGGTTGAATAAAACATTGATTTAAAAAGTTTAAAATGCAGTTTTTGACAAAATGACGTCACTTCCGGTGTCAATTTTTAATTGTAATCAACTTGATATGACGCTACATGCTTTTTGAATCAAATGATGTCACTTTCATAAAAATCCAATCATAATTGACTATTTTACAGGCAAAATAACGAAAATAGTGACTTGTACAGAACTGTCCATTTCTTGGTAACTGCTTATATTGCAATCTAATTTTAACATACATTTTCGTCGTATGGATTATAGCTACAAGGTTATAAAAGTTACGAAGAAATATTTTAAAATCTGAAAAGCCTGAATAGGTTGTAAATGGGTCAATTTTACACCATTTTTAGCCATTTAATCGAATTTGCTCGAAAATGAAATCGAAATTAAAAAAACTGCTTCCGCCATTTTTTGCGGCTTGAAAGGGCACACTCTTTGAGTCAAATAATTTTTCCAAAAAATAATATTTGTTTTCGAAAAATGGTACCTAACTGTCAAAATTGTAGTTTTTGGTAAAATTATGCCACTTTCGGTGCCGACAGATAACACTTCCGGTAATAAAAAAAATGACAATTGAGACAACGAAGCATATGAACTTTGTTTTATACAAATCGAACAATAAAAAATTAATCTAGGACTGAAAAACTAAATTAGCCAATAGCGGCCAAGGAAAATTACTGAGACAAAATTTTTTAACATTTTTGCACTAGGCAGATGACTCTTTAATTCTGTGCACAATACGACTAAAAAATATTCATAAATAAAAAAGTTTTTTGTAAAATTTTGAATTTTCGAAATTTGGCGCCTAATATCTTCGAAGATTTGCCGAAAATCAAAAATCGAAAGTAGCGTAGCTATGTGCCCTGTCTCAGGCTATGCCAAAATGTATCGAAAGTTAAAATCCAATGATTATTGTTAAAATTACTGCAATATTTTCAAAAACGATAACTTCGGTGATTTCGGACATTTCGCATTGTCGCAGAACGTTCAAAATAGCTTTATCCTCTAAGTCACACCCACTTTCCCAGTAAAACCGAAGAAATCGTAACGATGCGACAAGCAGTTGCTGAGATCTACTCAAAACAAAAGAAGAATAATAATAATAATAAGAATAATAATTTTAACAAAAACAATAGTGTTTCACACAAGCTTCGCAGTGTGAAACCCTAATAATAATTTTAGTAATCTCAATAGGCTTTCAGACGAAAGTCTGAAAGCCTAATAATAATTTTAGTAATCTCAATAGGCTTTCAGACGAAAGTCTGAAAGCCTAATAATAATAAGAATAATAATTTTAACAAAAACAATAGTGTTTCACACAAGCTACGCAGTGTGAAACCCTAAATAGTTATAGCACCAAATTGTAACCCTTTGAAGCGTCTCTGTGGCGCTTGTACAAAAGAAAAATGTATGATATAAATACACAATGTAAAACAGTATATATATGTAGATAGATTATCATACAAATTAGAATAAAACAAGGTGCAATAAAATATGAAAAAAGTGATAGCTGGACACAGGTATAAAATACAAATAGAGGGGAAAATATCTTTTTCTTTTTTTTTAAATTTAGCAAATGCGATAATCACTTGAAGACATTTGGTGCAGCTACAAAAAAGGGCATTGAACGAGGGGTGTTTTATTTTTTTGGCATTTACATGTAAAAGTGTTGGTGATGAGAAGAGCGAAGTTGACTTAAAGAGCACATAAAATGAGAAAACTAGATTCATTGAGCCTATAGACATTGGTTACTATATGCATTTTATGTCAAGTTCACTCCAATCTGATTAAAATTAATTGAGATATTAACGTTTAAACATCAGACAGCCAAAAACGGTTTTCAAATTTTCAATTACAACCTTTATCCGGTTGATTGGCTGGTGACGTCACAGGCACTACACATAATCTATACACATTATCTATACAATATAGCACTATCTGTACGATATATCACTGTATACACACCGCCAGTTAACACGTGTGTATTTCGCGGTCCAATTAACATTTGACTGGCGTAATCATTAACTCGTAATTTTACACCTAAGCTACATATCACTATACTATAATAGTCAAAGCATTTTCAAAAGCGGACCTTTCTCGTCTTGAGTTGTAATAGATTATATATTTGTGACTAGAATATTTCGGAGTGTATTTCAAGATGCCGTATTATCGTTGTGTTATCGAGAGTTGTGGAAATTCCAGCAAGGAAAAGGGGAATAATGTGCCGGCGTTTCATAAATTTCCCAAGGATGAAATCTTACGGAAAAGGTGGATTGCGTTTGTAAACAACAGTGATATGCAGTGAACATTTTGCGAACGATTGCTATGGGCTGCGACCTAACTTAATTGAAGTTTTCGAAATACGCAAACAGAGAATAAAACTTTTCCCGGGTTCCATTCCTACGATGAATGCCAGTCAAGTCGGGATATGGATATTCTTTCTATAATCCGGTAAAATATTCAAAACAAGCTTGTTGATTATTCATAAAAGGTACATTAAAATAAGCCACGTGGTCATTGAAGACAGTCTCGGCATGGTTTCAGAATTGCACGTCTTCCACGCTCTGTCCGTGTGAATTTCAGGTACCGGTAGATATTAAAATAATAACTGGATAATACATTGATGGATTCACTGACCAGTTGTTAGGTAAATTTAAATCGTCATTGGATATAATTCCCTGATTGAACATCGAATACACGGGGAGAGAAACAGTGGATGTTTTCCCCGACAGAATCTCCATTGGAGAATTCCAATGATACGCGACATATCGGTTGGCATTATGCCAATAAAGCAGTTCTAAATCGATTTTTTTTTATTACACTATTGACAGGCAATCTGAACGACAGACTCACCCTACCTATTACCATTTAATTTTCGTACGTTAGTTACGTACGTATTGTCATAGTCGTACAGAACTTTATTTTATAGCCATTTCAGTTATGGTTGTCACGTGATCATTGTCTATCATCGACGGATGAATAAAAACGTTTGCAAGTTACATGACTGTTAAGTGAAGGACTACACATTGTGTTATTAAGAAATACCACGGCATTTTCTGATTTTAACTTCGGCATTTTCTGACACTGACAATAAACACTAATCAAACAATCAAATTGCTAAAATCATAACGCCAATTAACAAACAATACAAGAATACTTCATTAAAAACAAAACAATGATCATACGATCATACAAACAATACGATTAACATTAACTTTATTATAAAAACATCGGTGATTCGATCTGAAATCAAATAACAAAATAGTCAACGAGTACTATAGCTATTTCTTCCATATGATTAAATTGTGTACAATAGTAACTGTAAATTTTCCCGCGGTAAGATACTTCTAACCAATCAAAAAATTGTTGTTTGATCACTCACACCCTTCAATCGAGAAATCGAGCTTCTCGTGCGATTTTCTATAATTTAATAGATATTATAAATTAGTAAAATTTTAAAACTGTCATTCAGTCAATAAATTAGAACACAAAAATAAGTGTGTAAAATATTATATATTCCGGTACGTACCATTCCAGAGAATCTAGTCTCGCAACAATCGGATGATTGTCATTGTTAGATCCCGTATTCTCTACATCGCCATCCTCTACGGAACTACTACAGTCAGATAAATACGGCTCAAAACATATATGGCGCTATATTAATCATTTCTCGCGACGTATCTGTATCCGATACACTGCCCAAGCTAAAAGAACTACTGCTACATGATAACTCCAAATATTCTGCCTCCATTTCGCTCGGTGTATGATAAAATGATCAATAAATAATAATACAAATGTTGGTGATCTAAGTTTATATGATTATTATTTGAAACCATTTCGTTTCTTAAAAGCCGACAATTGATTATTTCTATCGGCTTAACAGATGTCCGTAGCGCCGGCTATAACAATTTCACACCAATCTTGTTTCAATCAGAAGCCAATTATTGTTTGCTTACGGTCCGACTGATAGTTTTAATGTACATGTGTTCAGCAAAGTTGACTGTGACTTTTGGCGATATGTGCTTAAAAACAGGAGATTAAGGCATTTCATTCATTTGGGAATTAAATTCGAAGATATAACTTGAGGTGTGATTTACCGATTTAAAATGGATTTTGTAACTTATTTGTTAGAATGGAAATGGCTTTTTTAATAAACAACACTTTCGTCCAAGGTAAGGCCAGCATTTATGTGTGTAAATAGTTGAACGATGCAAGTTTTTGATTGACTAATCCCTCACATTATCCAGTAAAGATAAGTAAAAGATCGATGTTAAACTGCCGTAAAATGCATATAGTAACCAATGTCTATAAGCTCAATGAATTTAGTTTACTCATTTTATGTGCTCTTTAAGGGTTTATAATAGTTGTGAAAAGAAACATCATTTACTTTGAACAAGGGCATTCTATACACTTACTCAAACGTCTGATTTACACAAAAAATTGCTCCAGAAAAAACCGAGTGTCATAAATTCTGATCTCGGGTTGCAGTCAGTCTACTATAAACTGTTCTGAAGATTTATTTTAATAGTGTGCCCATGCAACCAAAATATGTGCACTGTCCATGAAACGAAGGAAAATGAAAAATTTAACAATCAATGGTCTTCCTTATGTCTACGGAGAGGCACAGACGAATCAACTCCTGTCATGTTCAAGAATGGAATCGAAAACACGCCTCTTGATAATATGATCTGAAGCGCACGCGTTACATGGCTCTACCACTTTCCCCTTTTCGAAAGGATTACCATAGACAAACCCCCGAACAAATTAACCCAACTGTTGGAATGTTTTCAAGAACTGGGCATTGTGGGATGAGCGTTTTACAAGGTTGTAAGGTATTCGTAAAGAAATTTAGTAACTGTAGTGATATACAGAAATGTTTTTTATTTCTACTGTATAAAACATATACTGTTTTAATACTGCTGCCACTTCCGTGACTTGCTTGGTAATCGATGGCGATTTAAAGTTAGTAATGCTATCCATGTCATTCTCCACCTATCATCTACTTCATTCTTCTCACAGTTCATCCTCCATTCATTCAACAGTTGAATTTTCTGGTGGCATATTCGAGGAATTTTAACTGTTTTCTGAAGATAATGTCTTGAAGATTATCCGTTTATCTAAGCCAACCACTTATTCATCAGATCCCGTTCCCAAACCTCCAGGGATTCAACTTGCAGGCAAGGGTCTTCCTACAGTAACTTTGATAATTTAAAATAACAGTCTTCAATCGGGCGTCTTTCTTCGAGGAATAAGGAAATATCGAAACCCTATCGTCCTGTATCCAATTTACAAATCATTTCAAAGATATTGGGGAAAAGCTGCAAACATTCTATTGAACGATCATTTGAATCGGCACTCACTGTTAGATCAGTATCAGACGTCTTAGAGACAAGGTCAGGCAACCTCGACAGCTCCTCTCAAGGTCGTGGATGATATCAGACATACTGTTGACAGAGGTAAGTGCTGTTCTTTAGTAACGTTGGATCTTTCTGTCGCTTTCGACACAATCGAAAGAAACTTCATGTAGAGTTTGGCATTACAGATGGTGTACTTGTATAATGTATGTTTAAGCACCAAATAATTAACCCACAGGCCAAACTGCAAACCATTATAATGAACAAAATAATGTCAGAATGGTGGTATAAACAGTCGGTGTTAGAAGGTAACGCTTGCATACTGGTACTTACTGGAAAATCTCTAACAAAAAAACCATAAGTATTATGTTTACAGCCTATTCCGTTCATATTCATACTGGTGTGATAATCAAATTCACGGTCAAGTAACTCGTCGGAAACCGCTTTTCCATCAGTAGAAATTAAATATTGAAATGAACAGAATATTTTTGAACATTGGATTTATGTCTGTTTCCCCCCCCCCTGTTCTCTTATGCTATAAAACGCAAATGGTGATCAGAGTTTTCGAATAACAAACTATTGACGTACATAAAATAATGTTCTTTAATTGAAAACTAGTATACATGTATACACATTTATTCTATTACCAAAGTATATAAATACCTAATACTTCAGGTGTATGTCAGCCAGTTGAATACGAAATGATTATTTGAAACGTGGTGTAAAACTCCAATATAGAACAGTACACAGTAACCTTTCAAGAAAGTCATGAGTCAAGAAATTAATAAAAAATGAAATGTAATGAGATAACAATACTGATTGAATTGATGCGACTTACAATACCCTGATCTTTAATAAAATGACAACTCTTGACGGATGATATGTAGGATATTTCTCACAGAAAACAAATGTGCTGTGATATCAATGCGACTGGCGCCAGATATCATTTTTTTTTTTTTTTTTTTTTTTTGCTTACTGATTGACAATATCATGACATTGGAGAATCGACTTGTGGTTACGTGGTTTAGTTGATACTGATGTGTTCCTGTTCCAGGATGACGAGGAGTGATCACTATTACATGCGTAATGTACAATTATGAAAACTAATATTAATTAGAAAGCAAAAAGCAAAGCAATAAATGAGAAACTGTAGTATGATAATACACACTGAGCAAAAATAAAATGATAGCTAAATGCTTAAAGACGAGGACATTCCGATAATGACGTCATTCTTTTCTTTTACCAATTTCGCATTATACCACATATTATGTCATTTTAATTTTGATAATAATATATGATCAATTTAGAAATTTCTACATCTTCTATATCGCTAAGCTTGCACTTGGCCTATTCGTATCACATCCGAAGTATTAAAGTCACTAAAATCAACAGAGTCGGTAGGAGCGGTATCTTGAGCGTTAGCCTTATTATAAAGAGCATTATCAAAACCAACCGATCCAAAACCTAAAGGTAACTTTGCTTTGTGTCTCTTTACAACTATAAGAAGAACAGCTACTATAATGGCTAGTCCTATAGTACCTATAACAATTCCAGCTATTTGTCCACCTGTAAGACTTGATGGAGAATCTGAAAAAAAAAAGAAAAACCCATAAAACACGTTTAGTTATTTTAGGATAAAAATAGAAAAAACACATTTCCCAACTAACCATTTAATCTGAACTTAAAAAATCCATAAAATCATGGATAATTAGACATAAAAACATATATATATTACAATATATATAAGGACAACCCACGTAGCATTTCAACATAATTTCTGGTTTCAACGCTTCCAGGACCTACTTGTTACTGCCCAGAATATATATATATATTAAAATCTTCATATATATTTTTACACTTTTTACTTCAACACCATTTAAGGGGATTTTAAACCCTGTATATCTTTATTTCTCTATAGTTGGTTTATTAGAGAATAAGGTGGATATAAACAAGTTTACAACCAAATTACATAATTGATCTATTGACATTTTTTTTAATCTCTTCACTCCTGTATGGTCCTATTGTCAAATTATACCAGGAAGCCTATGTAAATTATTATAACCAGATTACATAATTGGTCTATTGTCAATCTATACCAGGAGGATTATGTAGATTAATGTCATGTTATGTATTATATACTTTTAACCTTTTGTTGTATATTACTTAATATTTATAATCGATTGTCATGGAAATCTGTTGTTCTAAGAATGTATATATATATGTATCGTATTTGCAATATTTTGTATACATTATAATATCTGAAGACGCCCATAGAGGGCAGACAGCTAGCTTATATAATTTAATGTATATCAGAATGAAGTAAAGTGGAGAATTTTTTACCTGGACGTATTTTTCTATTTATATATATATAAAGAATTGATTCTTTTACCTTGTGTACTGAATAAACGTGAAGGTGTTGGTCTTACTGCCAAGGGGGATGTCAGATCTAGAGTTTTTGGCTTGTTCGTTTGATCACTAGGAGTTATTCCACCTGATGCAGCAACAGCAGTTGATCTTTGGTTGAAACTAGCCTGGGTAGTAAATATTGGATGCTCTTTTTTAGATTTTGTATTAGCGGCAGTAGTTGGTACTAATGTGGTAGAAACAAATACTAAAAAAGATCAAGACATTAAATCAATCTAACTTGCATTTGTTTTTAAAATACCAGTTCACAGTAAAAGAAAACAAATCAAATTGGCAATAAACGAACTTCACAAAATGATATAAACCTACTTTTCTTAGTTTTACACACAAAAGCTCTGTTAGTAAAACAGTCGAGATCATTCCATAAACCAGAATCTGTGTACATCTCTACACAGTCTTCATGTAATTTAGCATCAGTATCAGATGGTTCTCCTGTTGCCCAATTCAGATATAATGTTGGTTTGTTATCAGTCCATTGAAAACCAGCTGTAAAGTATAAAGATATATATATATATACACTCTAAATCTGGGTTCGACATAAATATAAATAAAATATTCTTGTTATTGGTGAAGATGGTGATGCAAATGATCTTAAAATGATAACATTGTACACGAGACAATGGTGATATTGAGAGAGGGTCTTATTACTGATTATGATAATACCCAATATACTTATGTCACTGAAAAGGGCATCGATTTATTGATGATGATGTTCAGCAAGATTCTGTGATTCCAAAAAATATATTTTGTTATATATCCATCCTAAAACGCTAGTCTATTACTGGCCATTGATGATAAGGGCGGATTAACAATGATATTGACTGACCTACCAGGATTAGCAGTCGAATTTGATTAAGGATAGATATTTTTTCATTACAAGATAAGAAAACCTTTGGTACCAATTAATAGATAGGAGGAAACTATTTATACATCGTCACAAGAGGGATAGCTTAACATTTTATTATTTCGTTTCGTTTTCAATAAAAGAAATAAGGTAATACTGACCCTTTTCAACCTTATATAAACCTAACCAGATTCTATTGACAGAATTGCGTGCACTGTTGAAGTAATAACGACGAGTGGTAACGGGGGTAGTGGTAATAAGATTTTTGACAAATATCATCTCCTCTTTACTCTGTAGACTGACTAATTCCATTCCCTGTCTCTGACAAACATATCGTGCTTCGGGCCAAGACTTTGTTTGCCCGACACTATAATAACAATAATCGCCGAACATTGTCCAGTTGGGATCACGACATCGTCCACTGGGCATCGGTGTTGTTGGTGGAGGTGATTCTAGTAGAATAGAGAATTAAAAATGATACTTATCAATAAAAGCCATGCATATGGTCTACCTAATACCTCTGACTTTTGAATCCTTATAAATACATAGCTAAGGGTATCAAGGTAGAAGCATTGTATGGTTATATGCATTGTAGAACTCTTGCTATAATTCCATTTGAAGTATTCGTATAGCCAACAATATCTTATTGTTCTTTAATGGAGTTTTTTCTGTGCTTAACATATCCCACATGTATATAATTATATATATCTACCTGTGTTAATCATACATATATAAGGATAGGAAGCATTACACATCGTATCATTCCATCTCCTGTTCATAATAGCTACACACCCTTCTCCATCACCACGTGAAGGTTCATCTCCTCCCCACTTAGAATACATCCTAGGCCACCCATCACTCCAACTATATACACCCTTTGTCTAAAACAAATATACAACGTTTGCTAAAATTATGAAATTTAGCAACCCCTGAACTAAACACGTTTCATACAAGTCATACATATTTCTATGTTATCTATTGTCGCCCTCGATTTGTTGGCATAAAAACCCAATTCCAGCATCCAATCAGTCATTTGTTACAATGATGTGATTATCATATACGACTACTTAATCTACAAAATGGATTGAAATTGGACGACCAAATCAAATAAATTCAAATATCTGGCTAACACTACATGTAGTCCAGTTCAATCAAACTGACAAGTTGTGTCGGGCATCGTGGTGGTTTCAATCATTACCATTACATATTGTTTCAGATAAATATATTACAATTACAAAACTATTATTGTCCTTACCTGGTTATCTGATAACCCAATCCAAAATGGTGACTGGAGATTTTGAGTTAGTAGATCTATAAAAGCTTGTTCGTATTCATCAAATACAGACACTAGATTAGCATCTTCTGCTTGACACGATGACTGAGCAGCGCTCCAAGTTCTGGTCTGATTGACTAGTTTATAACATCTAGATCCATACTGTCCAAAACCAGGCTTACACAGTGTAGAGGTTGGCGGTGGTGCCGTGGGGAGTTTTAAACCTGGAATATTTTTTTATTGTTTCAGTTATGCTAAAATTACATTCATATTGATCGAGTATCACCAATTCAAACTGAACGGCAACTTCTTAAAATTAGAATTAAAAAAGTTGACTTTACCTCGACTAGCCTGGCACAGAAAAGGTCTTGTATCTGTACACTTCTGATCGTTCCACTGTCCAACTCTTCCATCATCAAGCATTATTTCAACACAATCCTCCTATAAATCAATACACACTTTTCAAACTAGTATGAAATTTATTAGGATCTTTAAAATAATTGTGACCACATTGTCATTTAAACTTTAGACATATGATTGTTTTGGTAATTTTCGCCAGTCATTAAAAAAAACGGGGGGGGGGGTCAATACAAAATCTATCACTACAGTACTTACAATAAGGGAGTTAATCTAAGGTTACTATGACTATTTATGACTAGAATATCAAGATATTTTGTAAGGGTACTGTATCTTACCCGACTGAAACGACTATATGACCAGTGGTCACTTGGTTCACCTTTACCCCAATTGGTGTATCTAACCTCACTATTGTCTGACCACGTATATTGACCATTAACGTGTATATCAAATAAACCAATCCATACCCCAGTTTTAACTGTATTTCTCAATAATGTCAGAGCAAATGCTGAAACAACAATTTATATATATATAATAAATTAATCCAGTTTTTATGTAACCACTGTACATGTATTCCATCACCGTCTATCAAATCTTTTACATATTTAGTATCCCTTACAGCGACAAGCATGACAAAGAATAACTGACATACCCCTGCCCCCACCGCAAGCCCGACCGATTAAATTAGTTTTAACTTCTTCCATCATCCTCTTTGCCTTAGATTTCCTTGAGTTCGTCATTGTGTGTAACAAAGTATTTATATAATAAACTTTTTGAAGAAAAGTCCTGACTAATGACCAATGATTTAAAATGGTATGACATTACCTTGTTCCATGTAGTTACTGATACTAGCTATTTCTACGCCAGGTCCAATAGACCTACACGCATTTCTGGCATGTTCCCAATCAGTGGCAAGACCGTGTAAGCCTCCAACATGAAAACATTTGTTAGAATTATCTGAAACAAGACAAAAAGACAAAAAAGATAGGTTGCCAGGCAACGAAACATACGCCCACAGCAGCTAAATCGTCCGGGCAGTCAACAAGAGTTGTCGCATATTTTTACTATTTTCGGAAATGAAAAATTTATAATACACTAAAATCTGATTAAAAGTAACAACTCATTAGGTAATAATCAGAAAATCATTAGAATTTGTTTGGTTTTTATAAAGTTCTGCCACGTGCTAACGTTTAGTATACGAAACATTTAATATCGTCGATTGAAAATCAAAAGGCTTCTTTGTCTCATGACCTTAAACACTGTCTATAAATTTGAAGTCAATCGGATATTAACTTTGACCTCTAGAGCGTCTACATGATTTTTTGAAGTGATCAAGGGCCATAAGTCAATCGGATATTAACTTTGGCCTCTAGAGCGTCCACAAGATTTTTTGAAGTGACCAAGGGCCATAACTCTGGCAGTAATTATCGGAAATTGCTGAAAATCAATAAACCTCTTCGTCTCATGACCTTAAACTCTGTATATAAATTTGAAGTCAATCGGATATTAAATTTGGCCTGTAGAGCGTCCACAAGAATTTTTCAAGTGATCAAGGGCCATAACTCTAACTCTAACAGCAATTATCGGAATTTGCTGAAAATCAATAGGCTTCTTCGTCTCATGACCTTAAACACTATGTATAAATTTAAAGTCAATCGGATATTAACTTTGGCCTCTAGAGCGTCCACAAGTAATTGTGGACGCCGGACCAACGTACGGACGGACGGACGTACGTACGGACGGACGGACGGAAGGGGGCGACGACAATATACGACCACATTTCAATGTGGGCGTATAACAATGTATCAGTAACTGTAAACATCCGTAAACCAGAACAGAGCCACAAAACATCCTACGATACTCTTAAACTAGGTTATGACAAAATCCAATCAAAGAAGTCATGAGAGTAAATTGTATGTGTATTATATATTACCATCGTCACACCACTGAATAATTATAATCTTTATCTGAAAATGAACCAAGCGGACTTAATATTCATGCTATAATTATTGATTCATTCTCTATTAACTTTGAAATTAGATATTATATTCTATAAGTTGGAACTAAGTAACGATTAGTTGATAGAGTCACTATGAAAGTCTATGTGAGGTATTTTAATTTCAAATTCTTAATATATCTGACGGTAAATTGTGGAAATTAAATCCGGGAAAACCGAGAAGTGTTTTAGCATGTTCGACACATAAACGGTCATACATCGATTACTTTCATTAAGAATGTTGTAAAATTGGCGAAAAGATACTGGTTTTAAAGGGACTATAACATTCTTGCTGGCTTGGTAGCTCCAGAAAATAAATAATACCCTTATTCTAAGTACTAGATGTTTAAATGTCCTACCTGTTGTGTAAATTATCCATTACAACCTATTTTATTTGTCCAGAGGGTTCGAAAATATTTAAAAATCCAAGTCACATTTGAAAAGGTTTACGTTAGACTTTTCAAATCAATTGGTTGAATTTTTCCAATTTTTTAAATTAGGTGTGTTAAGATGAAATTTATATCATCATTTGATTGGAATATTCTAAAATAATACGATTTGTTGACCAGAATGAAGATTGGGACATATTTTTCAGTTACAACAAGAGTGTTATTGGGGCTTTAAGTATACACCAACTTTATAGAATTATTTCATGTTATCCCCCAAAACAGTGGATAATTTTCCTGAAGTGGAACTCCACTTGTAAGAAACCTTTGTGATCAGTAAGACAACAAAGTCCACTTTTAACCCCATAGGGCAATAATAAGATGATAATAGTAATAGCTTATATGATTTATGTCAGGTATACAGATCGAGCTACACAAGCTAATGCTTGCGTTTCCAAGAATATTGAATACGGCAGTGTTTTATTTTTTATCAAAGAAATTAGAAATTGCCATACCAGCAGCTTTAAAGTCATGAGGACAACCACCTGGTATTAACGGTGTTGGTGTTGTTGGTGGTGGAGTAGATGACTGGTTCAACTTTTTACATACAAAACCAAATGAGTCCATACAATTATCGTCATTCCAATCACCTGCAATAAATAAAAACAAAAATGTTAACAAATTTTATGCATTAGGTTCTAATATACAGAAAATACTTTGACGACGTGGTTAATCAGCAAAAATTCAATTTGTCTATCTTTATATTCAGAAGGCGGATTCTGTTGAAAATGACAAGACCTCTGATTGGAGTCAAAAATAAAATCAATTTAATTAATTTTGATGTGAAATGGATATATGTATACATTAAAGATCTTTGATCCACAGATTCAGTCTATGTTGAGATTTGAGATATAACTGAATTTGGGTTTAACTGTCGATAGTTTAAACTAAACGTAGAACTGAAATAAGTAAATAGAGTTACTTCCACTTTATTGAAATGAATATTTAATAGGATGAAGCTTGTCTATCATTGATTGAATTAACAAATCAGATCAAACTGACTCTACACTTAAGTGTGACCTAATTTTTCAACCTATTTGTTCCTTTAAGGTACCGGTATTTTAATCATTGTCTTCAAACTACATAATATACATGAGGTGCAATATGTTAGCGTAAGAGAATGAAAGTTATAAACGCGCCTCGGCGGCGCGAAACTGATGATTTCTTATATGAAAGAACTTATTATTTGTAATATGAACGCTTACCCGTTAAACTATAAAAATTAACACATCTTTGACCTCCAAAAGCATCATTAGGTTCACCCTTTGACCAGGATTTGTAAGAAACAACAGTACCATCGGTCCATCTAAACAGAGAATAACAACGGTTACATTTTAAACATCAAATCATCCATAAAATGTCTTCAATACATAATCCTAAAATATCTGTATCTATGGATATCATGAGCAACATTGTAAAATTGTAAGAATTCAACTTACTTATATCCACCTTCTAAATCGTTTAATCCAATCCAATATATACCAGATGATGACCGGGTCTTTATCTACAGCGAAAGACAAAGATTAAGTTGATTATTCATTCATATTCAAATTAAATTTCTGATTCTGCTTACTTCCAACTAGTGTCCTGTCTCAAACTGTAATTCTATTATGAATATTATACGGGAAAAATTATCAGCATCTTTATATACTATGAATCGTATATCAACATGTGCATAAAAAACTGATAACTTCAATCAATTATTAAGAACCAAAATGCATAATAGAAATATATACATAAACAAAACATACTATTGACAATATATAATCATCTTCATCAGGAGAGTGAATACTTATAAGATCACCGCCATGTTGTTGACAATATCTTCTAGAATCGTACCAGGATTTTTTTGACTTCACTCCATAAGGACTACTGACATAATAACAGGAACCATTGAAATATGTCCAGCCACTGTCAGCACATGCTATAGGAGCTAGAGATAAAATATCATTTAAATGTTCAAGATGTAAGATTTATATAATGATATGACCGTTCTCGTTAGTTATAAAACGAGAATATGTTGTCTCGACTGTCATTGCTTTCATTGTCTAGGGAGTTAATTATAGGCTTGGCATGTGAATAAATGTTTAATTAATAATTTATACAACATTCGATGCCATACGAAAGTTCTACAGGCAGATTTACCTCTTACATTAATGCATATCTAATACTATACATAATTTTGCGTAATGTCAATGCCCAAGTTGGCCCCGTTTAATTCGTCACATAAACTTATTTTCAAATATAATGTTCTTAATTAATAAGTATAACGTGTCTCGTAAAAAAACACAGTCAACCGTCAACCCTAGACACTGATTTTAATTCTATACATGTATGTTTGAAATACGATATAGTAATTAAACGTTCAAATGAGGCCATCTTATGACATATATATTCAAGTTTCAAGGTATATATTGATCTTTGATTATAATTTGTCATCAAATTAAATCTCATCTTGCTTGTAGACTCCCTTTCATTTCACAATTACATCTGTGTACTTTTATTTTAACAAACAGCAATTACTTATACAATATTTTCAAATTGTGAAACTTTGTATGCACAGGCATATTTTTTCGTAATTATATAAAAAAAAAAGCAATTATAACTGATTTTATAATGTATATTAATCTTGTTATGCTTACTTGGAGTAGTCACTGGTAGAGATGTTGTTAGACTGATATTCATACCTGAAAGTGGCACAAAGGATAGAAGAAAATTTGGTTTATCAGGCAACAGTTTTCACCTATCATTAATGGTTTAAATAGTGACAGATTTTGGTAAATTGTCGTGACAAACAATATAACAGATATCATCCTCTATCATATAACAGAATGGTTTCATGTCTAGCCTATAGAATACGACATCAGAAACAAAATTACATTCCTTTAATTACAACCACAGGGGACACGTTGTCATTAATTGTTATTTTGCGCATGACTTTAAAGGGGTTAACCTGCACATGGCCTTTTAAACGTCTGCCTGCTCTTGGAAATGGCATGACGTGCTGCATGGGGTTTAACGCCCTCTTTTCTGACTTCTGTACATGGACTTTTAAACATTTACCTCTACTGATCATACAGATGTAGTTATTTGTAATAAAACAATTATTATCATTCCATTTAGATGTCGCTTGTGAGTACTCTACACAATCCTCTCGGCCATTTTGATCATTAGGTTCTGCTGAACCCCAACTTGTGAAATCAAGAGGTGTTCCATCTGACCATACCAATCCTACAAAAGCATTTGCAATTAGAGTTAATCGAGCGTGTTGTACACAGGATTCCTGACCATCTTCTTCGAATCACACACCATTGTTATACATATACATGTATAGACAACACAGTGTGAATCACAAAGTTAAAGGGAATTATAAAAATTTTAGTCAAATTGATCCATTCTGAACCGAGATATTGGCGTTTCAAGTTTAGACCCAGCCTCGATCATCATTACTACATGAACCTACCATAAGACGATATCTCTCTCTCACAGATGAGAACAGTTGTGTCAGAAGTAATATACATTTACTATCAATTGTATTGTCTTCTTATTGCTCATATTTCACACGTACATGTATATTATATTTTATGTTATTGAATAAGAATAACCATGGATTTATAACTTATGATGTATGTTCGTCAATTATATGTAATTCGTCATACGACCATTCAATTGACCAGATTTCAGCTCACCCTATCAAATCAATGCGTTGATTAAATTAGATTACTGTAATCAAATCATTCGATTTGATAGCATCAACATAGTTTTTGGATTAAATGGCTGCCCTTTTGACCGAGGTCTTGTTCTGAAATCAATGGAAAAATTCGACGGCCGGGAGCCTAAAAATCGATAGACCCCATATACAAAAATATATGCCAAAACACACATGGGACGGTCTTTTAATTCTAAACATATTGAGAACTAATGATAAAATACTTACTGCCCTCTGTACCTCGGTCATTTAAACCAATCCAATAGGAAGCACGATATAGATATCTAGAACAGAATACAATTGCTTGAGCATGTCAGAATTTACAATTCACAGTACTATGATTAAAAGGCCTTTTTTCTAAAACGTATTCAAATCGATTAATTCCATCTTAAGTTATAACCATTCATTGGTGTCTATTGATTTCAAACTGTAGCTGTGCTTGACAAATTAAGTAATAATAATTCTGCTATCCCTTTCGGCACATTCTACACGAAGCGTCAGAATGGACAGAGTAGTGAAATGAAATGAAATGCAATAGGGTTAATGTCCTACTGTTCCGTCTCGACTGGGTTAATGAAGATGGGCATGTGCCATACAGCTCCATTTCATTTCGTTTTTTTTCTAATTTTTCACACTCACCTATTTAAACTAGCTTTGATAACAGCCTGTGCTGAAGCGTTGTGGATACTAGCAAGGTCTGCTCCCATGTTAAAACAAGCCTGCTGGGCATCAACCCAATTACGCTTTCTTGTGTATGCCTATCATATTAAAATATAAATATGAAATATTAATTGAACAATATGTAAGACTACAGATAAATGATACACCAAAATCAATAAAATCCAAAACACACTCTTCCACATAATTAAATGTGGATTTCATTTGGTAAGATACTGTGACTTTAAACCAAATTCATTATCTTAACTAAGAATCTATATATACCTTGTAACAACTGTCCATGTATTCTACCCAACCAGTCGGACATGATACATGTTCTGTAGTGGTTGGAAGTGTTGTAATCGGTGGTGTCGTGTAACCTTCCCTTAACATCTGGCATATAGATGGGTTCATATCACTGCAGTCAACATTAGCCCACAACCCAACTGGTGTACTTGTATTCATGGCTACACATGTAGTGTTTTCATTTCCTAAAATAAACCAAATAGTTTGAGAATTAACAATAATACGGTTTGAGATCATTGTTATATATTATGGTGTATACCATAGGTTTGATAGCAAGGATATGCTAGCAGTGAATGACCTTGTTTTGATAGCAGGGATATGATAGCAGTGAATGGCCTTGGTTTGATAGCAGTTGTAGGACTTTGGTTTGATAGCACGGATGCGTGTCCGGTTTCGTTACTGTGGTGTGACGCTGGTACGGACAGCACTTAACAACACGCTGAGAGAAATATCTATTAAACAAAGAACAAAACGTTACCGGTATGTGTACTTTCCCATGACGTATATAGTAAGTTGTCCTGACTTGTCCATTGATAGGTTCCTGGATTAGATCTATCGGACAAACCTATCCAATATACACCATCTCTGTTGATTAATTCCGCTGACAGGAAGGCTTGAATAAATCTTTAAAAAAAGCAATGTTGATAAATTATTATCGTATCCTTTGGTAAATCTCATTTTTGACGGATTATCCACACTGATAGATTTATTATTCAACTAATTTTTATTAAGAAAATAAAACCAACTATTAACAATAGAAAATCTCCCGGATTGGATTCAATCGGATTAAAAAGAAACCCATTAATAGAGTATTCCAAACACTTACAAGTGGTAATGCCATGTTTATACCGTCAGCAAAACGTGTCCAATGTAGCGAAATCGTCCGTATAAGTAGTGAAACAAAATGAACAATTCTATCACAATATTGCAGTTTACAAAATCACCCAAATAATGATCATAGATCTTAATCAGCATTATCTTGGTGTAAGCAAACTCGAAAATGACCTCCTACAAATGTGCAATAACAAGTTGTGGCTATGAAAGCTTTCGAAATAAATTTCAAAAAGTTGTGTCAGGTGTTCTAGAAATACTCTGACGTTTGTAGACATCCACCTCTACTAATACAGACTGGATAGGAAGTATTCATTTACCTGTCGTTAACTGTGGCTAAGTGACCATTTAATGTAACACAGTTAGCTTCAGCAGCATCAAAATCTAATTTGTTTTGGACAAAGCTGTAGCAACGTGAATTATAGCCTATAGAATCCTTAAAAATAATAAAAATCAGATTAAAGGTAAATGTGGAGATATATTCGTCACGTGTGCCTCTTTTGCATATCTATACTTTATACTTGCAACTTAATAAAATATATAGAGCAAAGGGATATATGAAAATATCTATATACCTTAGGACAGCCAATAGAAAGTGGATTGGAAGAAGCAGTGTCCTGGATAGACTTCTTCGTTTTACAAACAAAACCATTTAAGGCGACATCACAGCTATCATCACCCCACTTCCCAGCACTTATTGCTTTCTGCAAGTATTACCAATGTGTATCAGTTTAAAAACAACTTTTTAAATTCTAATAATAATTTCATTCATAACCACATTATTTTCAAGTCATTTTAAGATAATTCAAAATCGTAATATTATTGGGAAGCCTTAAAACGACACACGATATGTATATCTATGTAGCAGAAATTAGCCCTGCATTCTTGTGTTAAAGGATCTAAATCGGTAGTCTGTGTATTATCAGATAGGCACCGGGTGGCACAGCAGTACAGCCCATCTTCTTGTCAATATCTAGGTTCAGAGGTTTAGGTACATTTGTAAAACTTGACATTTGATAATGCCAGGAAGGTAAAATTCATGAATTAGAATTAAAAGAAACCATGAATCGATTCCCACTTCCAGGGATCAGCAACTGTGGGGATAACAATGACATTGCCTAGTCGTTGGCGACAAACCGAGGTCCAACAATGCCACATTGCCGTGTAATAAATATTTCTTGGCAGTTAGAAATCGATCAAAAGGGTGTGATAGCAATGCAGGCCCGTTAAAGCTCTCTTAGCATTGTACACATGGACATATCCATAAAAAACAGAAAGGTACGTGTATATTAGAAAATGATCAAAGTACCATGTTAAAGAGAATTTTCACTATAATATTACGAACAAGGCATTGTAAAAAAATATATACTACGTATTACAATAGATCAACCTACTTGTGTGAACATTTTGACACAGACTTTATTTATGCCGGCATAGTCATTTGGTTCTCGAACGTCCCAGGTCGTATACGTAACTGGGGATCCATCACTCCATGAAAACGTCATTTGGGCATCCCGCTTGTTGAGACCTATCCAAACGGCATCATATTCACCTAGAGTAACAACATATCAATTTAAACACCGCGTCTTAGCTTTCTTACCTACCCAAATAAAATGAGCTTAGCGTATATTTAGATGTGACAAGAGTTAAACAATGTATAAATCATGATTAACCAAACCCTTGTCATTTTTTTCGCAGGACACTTTTATCATCTACGAAACAAAATACAGTTACAACCATACCTCCATCACACATCCTACAGGACTGCATACATTGTTTTAACATATACAATGGATTCTTGGTACATTCGTTCCTCTCAGCCCAATTTTCACACTGTCTTCCAATCTTATTTTTATTCTCGCATTTTCTATAACATAGCCCACAGGCTGATCTACAGTTTTTGCCCATCCATAGTGGATTCTCGGTACATTCTCCCCGGATCCTCCATTCAGTACACTGGGTATCATTGGTATGGACATTTTCACAAACAACTTAGAAACGAAAAAATAAAACAGGACACATTTTGAATAATTATGAATAAAACTAGACCTGCATGCAGGAATGACGGGTTTCACTGGTGCCACGTTACCCTTAAACATGTCACTTCCGGTGCCAAGTTACCCTTGAACATGTCACTTCCGCTACCAACGAAACCACTAAACAGGTTTCCAAATTAACATTGCACACAAATAAAATGGACGCAGAATCAACCAAATCCAGCAATATCAATTCATTTTATACATTTTTACTTGTAAATGATCTTGGTAAAATTAAATTACTTCCGGTGTTAATGAAAATGTCCAATTAGTCTTATGAAATCGGAAATGGCATACGATAGTGAAAATTTTATGTAAATCGAATAATAACTGCCACTTTTAACGACCAAAAAACTTGAAAAGTGACTTGTAGAAAATCGGCTATTTCTCTGCAACCGTACAAGTTAGAAACCATTTTGTGGTATCTGTATGATCGTATGGGTTCATTCTATTTGTTGATTGGCATCAAATATCATAATTTGAAAAAGATTTCAAAACAGTTTTGAAGGCTAAAATACAGTTTTTGCCAAAATGACGTTACTTCCGGTGATAATGAAAATCTTAAATTACTTGTACGAAATCCCAAATGGCATTAGGTATAACATGGTGTAAAGTTTATGAAAATCGAATAATAATTGACACTTTTATGGCCCCAAAACCTTCAAAAGTGACCTGTAGAAAACCGTCAATTTCTCGGCAACCGAACAAGTTAGAAACAATTTTATGATATCTATATGACCATATGAGTTGTGTTTATATGTGAAATTAAACCAAAAGTTAAAATTATTAATACATATTAAGTAATTCTTGGTTGAATAAAACATTGATTTAAAAAGTTTAAAATGCAGTTTTTGACAAAATGACGTCACTTCCGGTGTCAATTTTAAATTGTAATCAACTTGATATGACGCTACATGCTTTTTGAATTAAATGATGTCACTTTTATAAAAATCCAATAATAATTGACTATTTTACACGCAAAATAACGAAAACGGTGACTTATGCAGAACTGCCCTTTTCTTGGAAACTGCTTATATTACAAACTAATTTTAACATACATTTTCTTCGTATGGATTATAGCTACATGTTTATAAAAGTTACGAAGAAATATTTTAAAATCTGAAAAGCCTGAATGGGTTGTAAATAGGTCAAATTTACTCCATTTTTAGCCTCTTAATCGAATTGGCTCGAAAATGAAATCGAAATTAAAAAAACTGTTTCCGACATTTTTTGCGCATAGGACACACTCTTTGAGTCATATAATTTTTCAAAAAAATAATATTTGTTTTCGAAAAATGGTACCTAACTGTCAAAATTGTAGTTTTTGGTAAAATTATGCCATTTCCGGTGCCGACAGATAACACTTTTGGTAACAAAAAAAATGACAATTGAGACAACGAAGCATATGAACTTTGTTTTATACAAATCGAATAATAAAAAATTAATCTAGGACTGAAAAACTGAATTAGCCAATGGCGGCCAAGGAAAATTACTGAGACAAATTTTTTTAACATTTTTGCGCAAGTCAGATGACTCTTTAATTCTGTGCACAACACGACTAAAAAATATTTATAAATAAAAAAGTTTTTTGTAAAATTTTAAATTTTCGAAATTTGGCGCCTAATATCTTCGAAGATTTGCCAAAAATCAAAAATCGAAAGTAGCTTAGCTATGTGCCATGTCTCCGGCTATGCCAAAATGTATCGAAAGTTAAAATCCAATGATTATTGTTAAAATTACTGCAATATTTTTAAAAACGATAACTTCGGTGATTTCGGACATTTCGCATTGTCGCAGAACGTTCAAAATAGCTTTATCCTCTAAGTCACACCCACTTTCCTAGTAAAACCGAAGAAATCGTAACGATGCGACAAGCAGTTGCTGAGATCTACTCAAAACAAAAGAATAATAATAATAATAAGAAGAAGAAGAAGAAGAATTTTAACAAAAACAATAGTGTTTCACACAAGCTTCGCAGTGTGAAACCCTAATGAAACGAGGTTTAAACCGCGCTAATGGAGATGGGTAAACAATTATGACGAAACAAAGGACAGAATAAGAAATTTTATTCATTTTATTGTACATGTACTTTCCTCAACGTAACCATATTAACGTTATACCTGATTAATGGAACTAAAGGACAATTTCGCTTACCTTCTGGCGTTTCACTGAATATAAAATTATTCTCCTCTCTACTACCGATATTAGCTAAATCTCCACCATTTTTTCTACAATAATCTCTGGCTTGTAGCCAAGTATTGGGGGTTCTAACCACTATATAACAATTACTAGTGTAACTCTTCCAACCAGGAGGACAACCATAATACTTCCCAGCTAAAACAAAAACAGATCATCTTTAGACTAAACAATGCAGGTGGCCGCCTGTTACTGATATGTCGCGTACCCGAGGACAGTTACGTATCGCAGTCGGGCAATTTGCACGCACATGTAAAATACATTTCGACCATTAATATCCATATTTCTTTGGGCACATTGATAATTAATCCATCTTTTATATTTCTTGACGTATCATATGTAGTAGTTAAAGACAAAATATATTTTGTGCTGCATCAATTTAACCTCACAGCTAGATAGAATGGAATAGCAGGAATACAGCGACAGGGTATGTAGTTCCCCTACCGCTGTGCTTAGAATCTTCAAACGATTGTATGCCATATAATAACACTGGGACCTAGTATGTTACCTGGAATAGATGGTGTTGGTGTTGGTTTAGGTGTAGTGGTAGCAACCATCGTCAATCCTGTAAATATAAGTATAGAATATTATAGCCAAGTGTAACATCAATAATAACATACAGATCTGTGGCGAGTTACATTATTAATCTCTTTACTAATGTAAAAATGCCTGTATCTGGCTTTTGTTCGGTTATTAATTTAACCCATAAAGGTTTCACCGGTTTAACTGCTATGTGATCGAATAGCTTCATTTCATCGGGACTAAATAATCATCACACTAATAACACATCGTCCGTTTGGTTCAAAATTATTCAGCGATTTATAAGAAGCAGCAGAAAAAAATCTAAAATTTCTACTTCGCCACCCGAACGGAGTAGAACAACTTCAAGTAAGCAAATCTGGGTTAGCAGTGAATAATCAAAATTTCTAATTAATTTGGTTGATATCACTCAAGTAGTTTTGGTGAACTAGTAGTATACTAAAACTTCCAAATTTGTTATTTTTAGATGCCTCGTTGCCCAACTGAATGAATATGAATAATCAAATTTGATTAGTATCCATCACTTAGTTTCAGTGGCAAAGTTAAAAGTGTCCAATTATCCACCCAAAGTCCAAGCTTCATATGATCAAATCTAAACAAGCACTCCCAAACAACACAAACTAACACATCAAGTTGTTTGAAAGCCATCCAATAGTTTTGAAGTCAAAATTTGCCCCTTTTATGTTCAACTAAGCGTTTCCTACTCCATTTAAAGGGGCAATCCCGATAAGAACAGGGTCTCAAAAATTAAAGTCCGAGTATTTATGAATTTTATGGACCAAAATATAGTGGCATGGTGTATTTACCTTGTCTCAAAATTTCAGCTCAAAATATTGAGTCGTTTTGACGTTAACGTCAACACTGCTTATCCGGACACGTAACCCTTTTAAGATTTCGGGTCAATTTGTTCATTGGGTGACCTGCTAATCGATTCTCGTTTCTTGAGAGGTCTATACAGTGAATGACCCATGTACTGTACTTGATAACAAAAGGTAAATTTCACCTACATATTATTTTTATAGAAAAAAGTCTGGTTTTATCCCTATACTGTATAATACAACGGTCTCCATTTCCAGATGAAGACGGCCAGGTTTAAGTTATTTACAAGCGTATCACAAATATCGGGTTAGTTGGTCGGCCTTAGGTAATGGGTTTTAAGGGATTTTAACACAAAATCAAGCAGTTTTATTCCCCCAAAAGTTATCGGGATTGGGCCTTTAAATAAGAACCACACAAGCGGCAAACATAATTATAACTAGCGAATTTGGTTAAACCATTACAATGGTTCAGAAATATCATGGGTGGACGATGGACAGGGTGCGGCAGAAACCCGTTCCGGCCATTTACCCAATTAATATGATATACAATAGTAACAAGATGTAACATTATTGATTTACCTTAGGTTTTGGAAGAAACAGGACACTTGATTCATTAAGTGAAAGGTAATAGAAACTTAACCCTCTATCCTATCAGAGAAAAGCTTATAACAGCAAACAAATGATTGTGTGTAAAATATGTTTACCCATTTTTTTACATATGTATCCAATTCTTTTTTTACAATTGTAATCATTCCATCTGGATGTAAAAATTAACATAGCTCCACAGTCTTCTTCGCCACCATAGTTATTAGGTTCGCCTAAAAATAACATGATGCCAATTCTCATTTTGAATTATTACAATTACCCAAATATACCATTTAGACTGGTGGTGATACTCAGTGGCAAGAGATATGCCAATGGGCTTACAGGTAGGCTATACATTGTCATTCGTGTAAAAGAAAGCTAGGCTGTTGTAATTCGATGAAATTGGGCGGGAAATACATCTGTCGGGGTAAAACTTTCACCAAGTGGCCACAGGAAATACACTTTAAACTGAATTATATTTTATGCCGTCATCAATATTTGACATAGCTTTTGTGACGAAATATTATAGATTGTTTAGAAAACCGAATGGTATTCATAAATTGATTTCAATGACCAAAGATGTTTACCAGCATCCCAATTGAGATAAGCTAACGGCGAGCCATCTTCCCAGTTCCATCCACTTTCTTGGTTACGATCACTTAAACCAATCCACATAGATATAATACTAGTAGTGCCTTTCATCCGACCTGTAAACATATATTAGCAAATTTCAGTAATGTTTTACTGTATTATTCTTACAAATTGGAATTATGCAGAAAATACCAGCCTTTAAAGACAATGTGGTTGATTTTGAAAGTGGTAATGTCAGATATATTTTAACTGTATAGTATTATTGTGTATATTACTAGTTGGCCTATACCAGGGGCGTGGTGAGAATGAGTTCATGAGTAGCCATACTCATGCGCCAAAAAGTTTTTGCGCCAAAATCACAATCAAATTACTCAAAAAATGAAAAACATTTGTAAGTGGAAAAATTGTTTCATCTGACCCAATTAAAAAAATTTTGAAAGAGTCAAGTTGGAAAATTTAATCATATTTTATTACCGTATTTCTTGTCTCGGATTGCTGGAGATTGCGTTTCTGGGCTTCTAATTTTCGAAATTTTCCCGGGGGAGGGCCCCCCAGACCCCCCGCCGCGGGCGCGCGCCTTCGGCGCTCGCGGTGGCCGGCTTCGCCGGCCACAGCTCCGCGGTCAGTAAAAGGGTTTTTGTGCCAAAATCTTTTTTGTTACTCATAATTTCTTCTCAATAATTGCCCTCACCACGCCCCTGGCCTATACGAGGGTTGGTTAAGAAGTTCAAAGCCTATCTGTGAAAGACCTGTTTTCCATTTATTTTTCTACAGTCACCCTAACAAGGTCATTCGCAGTTGACATGATGTTATCATTACTAGGAAAAGTGGCGACCGGTTAGGTCCTTTTTCAACTTGGGAAACGCATTGAAGTTGAAGTCTGACGTAGCGAAATTGGGTGAGTAAGGTGGATGGTCAATCACCGATATATGAATAAGAGTACTGTCTTAGTAAAACGACTTGAGTGACTCCAACATCACTGACAATATATCGAGTGATCAGTCATCGATCAGCCATCAACATGGCATGCACCCTGGTAATGTTTTCTAGAATTGGTGCTATGACAGAGGCTATCGTCAAGTCTCTCTCTGCCATACTTAAATTCTGTGGCCCACTTCTTTACTGTAGTAAAGGAAGAGGCATAATCCCCAAAGTGTAGATCATGTTGGCATGTATCTATATTGTGGTTAGTCCTTTCAGTTACAGGTATCTGATGACAGCCCTAAAGCCAGTTTTGTCTATTTCGGATGAGTTCAATAGGTATGTTCAGAAGATGTTCTGGTATGAAGACAATAATAACACTAGTTACAGTTCTCATGTCTATGAATCATTCAATGGTTGTACTTGTTGGTGGCAAAAGTTTGATTACATATACAATACTGTATATTACATTTTACTTACTATGAATGCTGAATAGACACAATAGACATATCGGGTGCCTTATATGTACTTAATATTGCCTACCTTGCAAAGCTTATTTACCAAATATATAATATAGATTACTTACCAGCTATTATGATATATGGTATAACTAGTGTATATAGATTACTTACGGGTTGTATAAAATTATATGATGCTATAAAGTAAGTACTACTGACCAGTGATATGCAAGTTAACTTGGACATATTATTACTTGTGTAGAGTATGGATTACTTACCAGTTATATAGTATTGTTCTTGTATAGATGTAATACTAGCTAATGTACCACCTTCATGTCTACAGGAATCTGCAGCATCGGCCCAAGATAAACGTTCTTCACGGAACTGGTAGCAATAAGGAGAATGTGGGTTATCTTCCCAAAACAATCCACATTTAGGGTTAAATATAGCTAAAATAACCAAATGTAAAACCTTATTTCTAAAACTGTGTAAAACATCATCAAAACGAAAGAAAAATACATTTTCACTGTTCCACTCAAATAAAAATTATTTCATTTCTTAATGACGTTTGAATCCTTTTTTAGGTTGTTGAAATTAACGTACTAATCAATGGAAAGATGCTACATTTCTATAACACCCCTTGCACAAAATTGACAAGAATCTACACTCACACCGTTGTTAAAAAACATAAAATTTTAATTTTAGTGTGCATGTAAAGCTAATACAACACTCTATAAAGCTGTGGCCGCTGATCGCTAGCTTGAAGCCTGCTGCCAGACTTAGATACAAATTACTGCTAAGTTTAGGGTATGTTCCTGAGTCGGAAGTCAAATGTACAAATTTACTAATACTAATACATGCTACATATCATGACGAAATAGTTGCGCTTGAGCTGCTGCCAGTTGTCAAAATCCCTTGTTGTCTCTTGTTGCGTTGCAGAAATGTGACCCTGTAAGCCCTTTATTATTGCACAAAAGTGGACAATATTATTAGAATGATTAATTACTTACAAGCCATAGTTGGAGCTGGTGTTGAGAGTTTAGATTGCCCTGAAAAGGAACGTAACTTTCATGTGAAGAACAGCTATGCGATAAATTTTATTTTTAAAATCACAGTATATGAATTGCTTCAAACTTCGACACATAGTTTCATTAAAATGAAGTTATATTACATACATTCATCAAAAAACATAAGAGCTTTCTAGGTTGAGTAAATGAAGAATGAAAACTTACTTGCTGGTTTTTGGCATATAAAGTTTATTTTTTTGGAACAGTCAAAATCCAACCATCGTCCAGTTAACCTTGCACCTTGTAAGTAAACACAATTTTCTGAATCATTCACATTATTTGGCTGACCTGTTCCCCAAAAGGTATAGTTTGGCTGCAAGACAAAGGTTTTCATTTTTATAAAACATTACAACAGTGTAACAAATCAGAATGGGTATGGGTAGTCTGAATCCAAAATCCAAGTCATTGTTCCTTTCGCTGTAGAAGTTTGCATTATATTTTATTTTAACATTAACTCTTGAAAGTGGTAATTCAAACGTGAGTATTTTAGTTACTTCAATTGTACTGCGGGGGTCTGAAATTAATAGTGATATATTCCCAAGAACAATAGTTCCAAATTTAAAAAAAGGGAATCCATTGGTATTGAACGCTTTGTTGATATTGCTCTTATATACTAATGTAATGTTATTGGCGGTACCATTTTAAAATGGTTGCTATTTCTGAAATGATTTGCGTTCCAAGGGAATTGTCACAAGTTAAGAAAATACACATTTTGTTGGCTTAAACCATGAAATTATTTGATTACAACTTGGTATTTTTGTTATAGAAATGATCTTGTTAGAAATTACATCGTATGGTATATCTTACCTGGGTATTATCATCTAGCCATGTAAAGTTTCCTTCTGATATTCTATCATTCAGTCCAATCCAATAATTACCCCTTTGTTGTTCTACTTGATCTGTAAACAAACTTGACTATTTAAATCATATATCTACAATGATTGAAAAGTAAGAACAAGCAGACTCTAGATCCACAACTTATTGGAGTTTAGTGACTAAGTAGTTTGATTATAAAACTTGTTATCTATGCAAGTGATTAGCTTGATTTGATCCCAGGCTTGTCTTGTGTACGGGTCAATACTTCATTCGACATTTCGGTACACCAAGATGACCACAAATACAATAATAATATAGTCCAATCCACACTTTTTATGCATGATAATAACTCTCCCACTATTAAAATTAAAACAAAGTTTTAAAAGCAATTTCTTGTGAATAAAACTAAAACAGGCCTACCTAGCATAAACGACTGTGTTGAGCTATCCATTATACGAGCTAAATCACCACCAGAATCTTTGCACGATTTCCGAGAATCTAACCATGAAGAATCTGTATCGTTGAACTGATAACAATAACTGGAGTACAGAACCCAACCGCCTTCACAAGAAAGTGGTTCTGAAATATGTAAAACAGGAATTTAGTTTATAAGGGGACCATACAAATATTAAGCCGCGACAAGAGAGAACATAGAGAGATTAACAAGAAGAATTATTGAAAGATGCAAAATTATTATTTAATTTATATCACACTATATATGGGAATCATGAACTAAATGCATGTTGGGTGTTGGTGGGGTGGAGTATCTGTCAACCTAGCGAGTGAAAATGGGGTTGGAGGGGGGGGGGGTATCCCCGAGAAAATGTTGTTAAAGCAATAATCAAATAATATCGATAATTATTGGTGGTTATGGGAATGCAAGGGTTTGTTACAACAATGTCGAATATTTTCCTTTTTCTAAAGCGAAAGATGGTGCTAGTGTGTATCTATGAAGTAACGATACGCGAGGGTTTATATCCTATTCATTAGTCAGCATTAGAACCTATAGAACTTATACCGGTGATGATTAAGTCAAAATACCTCTAAGGCCCAAAGTTAAATGTAAAACGTCAAAAGGAAAGTGTCAAATACCTCTAAGACCCAAAGTTAAATGTAAAACGTCAAAAGGAAAGTGTCAAATGACAAATGTTTTATTGGAAAATGCTACTTAGTTTTGTTTGTTTTTAGTTATAGGTTTCGTATTAAGACCCGTATTTTAACATTGAATAACACCCCCCCCCCACACACACACACACACCCTCACACACACACACCCCCACACACCCACACCCACACACACACACACACCACCACCACCACCACCCCCACATACACACATTCACGGTCACTTAATAGAGGTAAGTACCACCCAACTGAACTCTTCTCAAGTTATGAAAATACGAATGTGCCAGAAAATTATTTATATAATATGCACAAAAAATAACATGATATCTGGAATTTCGTATTGAGATCCGTATTTTGATATAGCACCCCCCCCCCCCTCCAACGAATAGGGTACCATCCAAATTTGATTGTTTGTCAAGGTTAAGTAGATTTCTTATAGTGTGCTGGCGCATAGTGTGCCAGATTGATTTCGGCGTCGTTTCCGTGTGTTAATAAGTCACGTGATATCCTACATTTTCATATCAAAGACAGTGCTGTGCGTAAGATGCTATGTAGAAAGCGCGAAGGACAAAAAAGATGCGACAGAGAGCAAATGTAAATTGTAATGATTGAAATGTAAACATGTTGACACGTAAAAAAACTCACAGCATTTTCCAATAAAACATTTATCATTTGACACATTACATTTGACGTTTTACATTTAACTTTGGCCTTGCAGCTATTTTGACCATTACCGGTATTGGGGCTTTGTACATTGTAATTTTTACATAATCAATCGAAAATACATTTTAACGGAGCATTTAATATTGGCAGCGATACTATTCCATAATATAACATTTTTTTTCAAATACCAAAGATTATCATAGAACTGTTTATAGTGATATGGAGATCTTACCTGGTGGCAATGTAGCTTTTCTGACAGGCTGATTAACAGGTATTTGACAAACAAATGGTTTGACCTGTGTACAGTCACCGGTAATCTGCCATTTACCATTTACATCACCTAGTTGAAATAGATAAATAACATTAGAATTGGGATTCAAGCAGTGTTTCATTTAACTGTGTGATACAGACGGTTTTTGATAACTTTACTAGTCTTCAAGAAAATAAATACGTTTAAAATATGATCGACGTGAATTTGTTTTTAAAATATTGTCTTATTGAAATGGGAGCAATGGTGGCTAAGTGGATAAGACGCTAGATCGCTAGCCTGGAGGTCGCTGGTTTGCTAGCGGTGTTGGCCGAGAAAGTTCATTGGATTTTCCGGCGTGGTTTGACCTTGTCAGTGGTACAGGATGGAGTAGCTGTCTAGTCGTTCGGATGATCCGTGTATACATTTGAGTGTATGTAAAAGATCCCTTGGCAGTTGGAATTCGACATAAGAGTAAGCCTTAGCGCCGCTGTCAGGAGCATAACTGTCGGAGCATAACAGTAGGACGTTAAACACATTTATCTCATGTGTGATTGAAATGTTATCAGCAAAGCCTCATCCCACAAGGAGTAGGATGGCCTGTGGGTTTTCTCCGGGTCATCCGATTTCCTCCCACTGCTAAAGACCCCTACGCGCAAGCGCATTATTGAAATAGAATTAAACCGAAATGATAATGGCCGCTACATTAGTATAGTTACCTCGATTAACCAGTAGTGGCTATATGTGCGCAACTGGGTGTGTTCCAAGAAGAGCTGCACCAGGTTACAAGCCCTTGAATTCATGTCTCTTTTTTGAATAAATTCATCACATCAACAAGCCCAAATCGACCCATGAAGTAACAAAATAAATAACAAATTACCCGTATCAATAAAGGTACAAGCGTCAGTTGGTGTATTTGCTCTTGTAGGTTTTGCCAGCCAATTTTTGAATTTTCCTAAAGGTTTACCATCACCCCATGTAAACACTGCATTGTTGTCGAGATCTATAATAAAAGTACTATAATAATAAACAATGGATCATCTAGGGTAGCCAAGGATTTTCAGTCGAGGTTGTAATGTTGTGCTCCTTATGTGGGAGACGTTTTCACATATATGTCCGTTAAACATTTCTTTGTCATTTTTAGAATAGAATATAAATGTATGAAGACAGACGTATGTATACCTATTGCACCTAACCATATACCAGCTGATCCTCGTGGAAAATCATCTAGAACATTGGCCGCTATAAACAACTGATCCGATACCCTATAATTGAAATAAAGTAAAGAGTTACTATTACAACAAAATATTTTAAATCACTGGAGTTTATTGTTGAAATGTTATTTATATTCTTTAGCCCTTGTTAGACATTTACTTTTGAAATGTAACGAGTGATCACCGCGTTACCAACGAAAAACAAACTATTCCAACTTTAGCGAACATCACCGACATCATGTTCCTGTAAGATCATCCTGATATTAATTTGGAATAGTGAAAACTGTATTTAGCCAAAGTTTCTTGAAAATTGTCATTAACATAATAATTTTTAGATTATAAAAACCTAGGGGTATTTCATTTACAAATTTTAATGAGTAAATATCATATTTACTTACGATTCAATCTTGAGTAAATTACCACCTTGAGCCTTACAATATGTATTAGCTGCATTCCATGATGAAGTGATACGACTATTCAACTGATAACAATTCTTCTGATGTATTAACCAGCCATCTTCGCAAACACCTAGTTATATAACCACAAATACGTCTTTATAGTGTCAACTCTTACAAAACAAATATAGTCAGATCCTCGAGAAATAAAGAAATATTACAGACCAGAAGAAGTCCACCCATATACAGATTCTTCTGGTAACCTTGTATGCGTGACCACAATAAAGGAAACTAGTCACGTTTTAGTCTCAAAATGGCCAAAGTAATAATGTTAACGAGAAGTTACATCTCATTTATCCATTACGGTACAAGACCTGGGTTACCCATCACATCTTATAGCCTTAAGATGAAAGTTTAATGTTCTTAACTACGTTCTGTAGTATTCGTAGTAAGCAGATACCCATACTAATTAATGTTGAACAGTTATAACTATTAGGAGTTTTGGAAGGTTAGAGGGATGTGCTCATTCAATGAATCACACTACAGTTTTAGTAGGGAAGCTAGCTGGCCGTTATTTCTAAAATCGCAAACAAAATTGGCACTATGCCTAACGGAGGTACCATGATGGCCGAAATCGCAGAAAAGGTCAATTTAATTCAAAGTTTTGCGAACAAGGTTAATCTTCGCTATATATATTCACGTTGCTAAAGCAAACTTGAAAAGTGCTCTTCAGAACAAAAAATCCCCTGGCTTCTGGTTTCAGAACGTCCCTAGTGACCCGGGTACGTAGGATTATAACTTTGATTACTGTTTCAGCTGATAGGGTATGGTCCCAAAGTAAATAAAACACAACTTCAGAACAATCAATCCCCTGGATTCCTACTCCAGAACCGGTTTCAAGCTGAACACATACGATATCCCAGTCGAAGACTAATTATTTGTTTCAAGTATGGCGAACAAAATTCTTCTTTCGTGAGAATGGTGTCACAATGGACATATCACCTGGTTTCTGTACTTCAGAACGCCCCTACTGACTCCGGTAGACAAGTTTATTTCAAACATGGCGGACAACTTTGATTCCTGTTTCAACTGATGGGGTATGGTCCCAAAGTACATTCCAGACGACCAATCCCTTGGGTTCCTACTCCAGAACGGGTTCCAAACTGAACACATACGGATATACAAGTATGTTACAAGTATGGCGGACACAATTTTTCTTTCGTGAGAATGGTGCCACAATTGACCTATAAATGAAAATAGTGCCCGTCAGAAGAGAATATCATCTGGTTTCTGTACTTCAGAACGCCCCCTACTGTCACGGTCGTATTTCAAACTAACTCCCTGTAATATATTCGGGCTCCCACATACTGTCTACCTAGGATGCACGTGCATACAGGTAGTATATAAACCTTGCAATCCGGCTTATTTGGGAGATGGATTATGACAGACTGGAGGACTCGATACTGCCACTGGGTACTTGGGTGAGTGAAATTATTATGCTATTAACTTTAGTGTCGTGGGTTTCTCTGTGCAGGATTCGTATATTTTACTATCGTTGTATATGTTGTTAGTATGAATAAATAATTCATGTAGAAATGTTGACTAATGTTACAGGTCCCCTTTGGGTACCTACTGATAGATGTTAAGTGTATGCAACTTAAGAATTCCCAGTCTGATCATCGGCCATCATGGTACCTCCATTAGGCATAGTGCCAATTTTGTCCGCGAGTTTAGAAACAACGGCCAGTTAGCTACCCTACTATTGATCGAAATCAAAGAGATCCAAATCCTTAGTTTGGAGAGTATTAATATGCAGATAGAGTAAGATAATTACCTTGCGGTTTTTCACAAACAAATCCCTTTTCATTGGCACAGCTATTAGTTGACCAGGACATTCTTCGCTTTATCTTTGGATCGACTACTTCTAATTGAACACATGTCTGGTTGGCGTTCCTAGAAACATAAAAACCTTATATTATTTTGATCAATTTCGATATATTTGTTGGATAAACAAACAATGTGAAAACTTCGTTATTGCAAAACCTTTCAGAACTACATGTATAATTGCTTGAATATCGTAACACAGTCAGACAGTCTATAGATTTTACAATCACACTTTCCTTGTGATCTTTGTACAATATATGAGAAAACAACTGTATTTATGCTAACAGGAATGATGATGCCAAGAGAATGTGTTGTGACTTATAATGCACACCTTTTTGAAGCAGTTAAGTGTAAATATTTTGTGATTTAAAGTACACTCTGGACCAACCGACAAAATACTTTCTTTCTTTTGTACTAGATCTTTGATTAAAATGCTACGACTTGTACAACTTACGGTATGAGAGCTTGACTATTTGCATCATCTTTCCAGTACACATGATCATTTCCTAGAGCTGTCCCCTTCGTCCACATCCATTTAACTGGTTTTCTCTAATAAACAAAAATAATACCAGAATTTTAATCGTGAAATTGTTATAATAAATACGTATAGATTTTCTATTTATTGCCGAGGTTTCCTTTCCAGACTCAAAGTGATGGTTTAATATCTTCTATAAACCATAGATAAAAAGAGAAATGAATGCTTCTCTACCATTCTCTAATACTCACAGATAACCAGGTATGGTACGTTTTAACAACCGCAAAAGGTACATTTCCAGCCATTTTGATATAAAAACTTCTTTAATAAATCTAGATATTTTCTTCAGAAAGCTTTAAAAATCTGATGGACCAGTCAACTTTAAGAAATATGTATACCCCCATAATCTTGCTATCCATGAGCTACACCCCAAATTATTAACCCTCAGAAAACATCAGAAAAATAAAAAGATGGAAATTGTAACTTAATTAGAATATAATATGCATCGATAAGTTTAAACCACATCAACAGAGCAAGCCAAATCAACAAAGAGACAAATTATACAGGCGTAGAATGGTAACCGAACAAAGATTGGATTTTCATTTAATTGACGGTGTCGGTATATTATGTTAATTATGTAAATTAGAAGAATCTACATCGCCTTAGAGGTAATATAAAGGTTGAGTGGTTTAAAGGTACCTGTGAAGTTGTAGATAGCCCAAACCATGTATTACCACCACTCTTTTTGGCTAGACCCCAGAGGAAGGATTGTGTATTGTCATCAGGTACACTGGCTAATTCTCCATCATTAAGCTTACATTGATTACTAGAATAAAGATTGCATCTCTTTAAAGGAATCATTGCTAATAAGGAAAAATATGATAGTGTTTTTAAGACAGAATCTCAATATTACTACCATTTAAAGGAGATACTTACTTTGCATCTGTGAAAGTACGTTTACCATTAAAGATTTTATAACATTTATTATTGAGTCCAGTCCAACCTTCATCTATTTCACAACTTAATGGAACATCTGTAATAATTAATGAATGAAATGAAGGGAGATATACATCTTACTTTCCTGCACGGATTCGGTAAATAAAGCGGCGTTACGGTCTGCGCGTACTTCTATTTCAAATGGTAAACAAGATCTCTCGTATTTGTACCATCCGAACAACTAGACAATTTCCTTGACATGCATCCGTCCTTCACCACTGACAAACAAAACTGTAAAATCCTGAGCAACTTCCTTTGCCAACACCGACATGGCACCTGAGATCCCTAGGTTAAAGCCCCAATAACAATCTTGTTGTAACTGAAAAATATGTCCCAATCTTCATTCTGGTCAACAAATCGTATTATTTTAGAATATTCCAATTGAATGATGATATAAATTTCATCTTAACACACCTAATTTAAAAAAAATGGAAAAATTCAACCAATTGATTTGAAAAGTCTAACGTAAACCTTTTCAAATGTGACTTGGATTTTAAAATATTTTCGAACCCACTGGACAAATAAAATAGGTTGTAATGGATAATTTACACAACAGGTAGGACATTTAAACATTTAGTACTTAGAATAAGGGTATTATTTATTTTCTGGAGTTACCAAGCCAGCAAGAATGTTATTGTCCCTTTAATGAGTCAGACTCACCGAACCTCCTTGGCTCCAATTTTTAATAATCAATAAACTAAATTACCAGCATTTCACATTCTTTGGGTCACTTATTGTGTGTTTTACAGTACATTCAACAACAATTGCTACCACTTCAGTGCAGGGGCAATTTTGTCCAATTGTCTAGAAAGCCTTTTTCTGCTGAACATTATATGGGGAGGGGGGGGGTATTGGCCCGGTCATCGAGCGATGATGATCATATTGTATGTGACCGGTGTCTTTAACGAGCCGCCACGCCGTCACTGGAGTCTGGGCTGGTAATAGACTTTCCGGGCCGGATGTACTGTGTGTGGGCCGGAATTTGGAATCCTGCAATGGGGATTCCGAATTTCATCCGAAAATTTCATTGGATTCATCGGTCAAATGGTCAAAACTTTATCAACTAGTCCCATTCTTTAACCAGTTAAATTCTCTTGACTCTTGGCGATACAATGATAATACGTTAATATTAATAATATGACGATATGATAATTTCACATGTTGGTAATTGTAAATTACTTGCAGGTCTGGATATATTATTTGACAGAGATTATAATCAGATATGCCACCAAATCGCATATTTGGGGTTCATTATTTTCAAAATTTTCCATGGCTGCACGGTCAGTAAAAGGGGCTGCTCCGACACGGGAGCCCCGCGCCGGTTCTCGGCTCCAATCCGCCCCAGCTTCAGTGTATTTATCAAACACAGTAAATCATCTTTGGAGGAAAATAAGATTGTAGACATGACAGTTTCTTATTGATTTGTGTTTTATTATGGTTTCGAAAAGTATTTATGCAAAATCTAGAACTCAGATTTTATATCAATATCAAATCTATTTACTATTGCAAAAAAAACATGTTTTAATCATCCTCTTTTCACTAATCAAAGACGAAGCAAGGTATTTTATTTTCTCCACAATCGTTTCTTGAAGGGCTAAAGCCAACAGCATGTTTTTTGCATACAAAATCCGTTATATATCAACACCAACTGTATCTATAGATGGGGATGGGAACAATTATTTAAAGAAGGCGGATTATCATCTCACAAAACAAATCGCTAAATAAAACCCCAAACTAAAGCGATCTGGTTATGTTCTAGTGATATAACAATTGAGGTGAAAAACAGTAAAAACTGTGAAACTGTATTTAACCATGTGATATAGCAGCCCCATAATTGGGTCTGTAATAAGTTCATTACCTTTGGATCTTTCACAAATGAAATGTCTCCAGTAGGCACATTTAACAATATCAAAAGACAGATCTAAAATCCATCCACATGCCGTTAAATTATTCTGTGTTGGTGTAACTGTAGGCCATTGACTGTAATAAAAAACAATGTAGCAAATTTTTACTTTGGCATTTAATAAACTATTGTGGGAGTCGTCCAAAAACTGTGTTTGTTCCAATTTAAAAATAGCAAGGAAACTTTGATTGCAATTGGGGGAAGTTGGGGAGGGTGTATGTGTGTGTGGGGGGGTGGGTACATTATTTCAATTTGATCAATAGAAGTAGCTTGAGCCCGAAGTAAAGTATATGCATTGGGTTGGTATTTTAGCCATTCGCCTGGATACAAGATGAATAAAACATAGATGCAGTTTAATGTCCATTTTTTTTCTAGCTCAGATTTGTATTATAGCAATCGCTGTCATCAAAAGTACAAGGTATAAAACGAAATTTAGATCTGCACTTTCGGTCAACAAGACGAACGATGTAAATTTGTAGATAGAATGTGTAGCATAATTAATCATTGGATAATTCTCTTACATTACTGCAGAGTTTGGTGTTGAACCATCCTCCCATACCAGACCACGACCATCTTGTTGATCACTTATTCCTATCCACCACTCTTTAATATCAGGATATAACTTGTGTACTCGTCCAAGTGTCGTGATCAACCATTCCTTTGTTGAAAATTAAATAGACGATACTAATCGAAAAGATCTTGTCCAATAACCCATCAACCCATTCAAAATGTATCCAGATTTATTATTCGACATTTAATTAAGAAAACAAAATCCAAATACCAAAGCTAGATATTCTCTTTGGTTCACGGCAGAAATATATGGCGATTGGCTTATTACATAGGCGGCAGCACAGATCGGTGGAATTTCCAACTAGCCATATGTTGTGTAAATATTGCACGGAATTGAACCATTTTATTACTGCTATCCCAATTACAGATTCAACTTTAACAATATTATACATTATAAAAGATTCTATCAAAGTCTTTAAATAATCGAATTTGTTATTGATTTAGACAAATAATCTTTACAAGTTTCAAGCTGTTTGATATGCTGACTAAAGTTACATTTTGTTTGATAATATAATGAGTTGTACTTTACGATTTTCTTTTGAGATAAAATCCACAAATTAGATCCGATTTTAATAAATAGAGATCTTCTCTTTGATTAAAAGCATCTGCTTGTCAAGCAAGTTGTTTTATGTCAATGTTTATTCCGTATTACTTTAACCAATTTTACATTGGACAAATTTCACTATTGTTTGGTATTCTAATTGTGTAGTGAAAAAAGAAAACGAAAAAGCGATCCGTTCAGTCACGTCCAGACAGCGCCCAGTCATCTCTTTATAAACTCATTAAAATCTTGTGTAAAACACAACCGACGACAGTAGTCGGAATTGTAGCTGTTGCGAACATAGTGTCAGATCTTATGTAGTACCATGAAATGAAAGGAAATAACGATATAATTTTAATTAGATTGTACCTTTTCTTCAGCTGTTTCTATGATTACTAACTGTCCTTGTAATGAAAGACATCTTTCTTTAGCTAGTGACCAGGTATATGCTACACCATCGTGTGTAACTAGATAACAAGAGTTGCTTCCCTCTCTGTTTAACCAACCATACGGACATCTTTGAGATATTACTATTTAGACAACAAAAATATGTAAAGTTGTATTATTTGTATAGCTGTAAATGCTTACTTTATCTATTGATACTACTCAATTTATCTCAAACCTTGTGCTCTGAAAGGTTTGGGGGTATTGTAGGCGAGACCGACATTTCTCCCTACAGAACATTCCTGTACCCCAGCATCATCTTGATATCATGAATAAAGCATTATTTATGTAAAGAAACAATTCATGGTTTTTCATTGAACTTTGAACTATCTATAAAAATAAAAATTGGAAAAATCATTTGAAATACCTGTGCGCCAAACAAATCAAATAAAGAAATGTTTCATTTTATAAAACTATATACATATATGTTTTTAATATAGACATATAATAAGGTCCATGATAATACTAATCATATAGTTAATTTTTGATCCATGAGAAGCCTGAAAAAAATTACAGGACCTCATTTTATTGAGTGAGAGTGTCTTGTCAATTGCCTTTTTTTTCTTCTAGAATTGGGGAGAATTGTTTCGGTACACAATACCTAGATGTGATATCAAACAGAACCACTGAAAATTTAAAAGTCGACCAGCACTATCGTCTGGGATGATATACGCTTATTTTCTGTTTGAATTAAACCCATCCGTAAAATACAAGAAATACCAAGCTGTATAGAGCGTAACGTATAAAACTGATAACTATAGTACATGAATAAGATATATAAGATAAAGATGTATAAACATGTTCTATAGATAACATATTATTGTAACATCAAGTACAAGTCGCCGTAAATCACTTGACTTCTATGTTTTAATTAAAGGCCCAATACCGATAACTTTTTGGGGAATAAAACTGCTTAATTTTGTGTTAAAATCCCTTAAAACCCATTACCTTAGGCCGACCAACTAACCCGATATTTGTGATATGCTTGTAAATAACTTAAACCTGACAGTCTTCATCTGGAAATGGAGACCGTTGTATTATACAGTATAGGGATAAAACCAGACTTTTTTCTATAAAAATAATATGTAGGTGAAATTTACCTTTTGTTATCAAGTACAGTACATGGGTCATTCACTGTATAGACCTCTCAAGAAACGAGAATCGATTAGCAGGCCACCCAATGAAAAAATTGACCCGAAATCTTAAAAGGGTTACGTGTCCGGATAAGCAGTGTTGACGTTAACGTCAAAACGACTCAATATTTTGAGCTGAAATTTTGAGACAAGGTAAATACACCATGCCTCTATGTTTTGGTCCATAAATTTCATAAATGCTCGGACTTCAATTTTTGAGACTCTGTTTTTATCGGGGTTGTCCCTTTAAAGGAGTTAAACCCCTAAATCAATATTTTCTAGTCAGTTGTGTTTGGTGAAATACGCGAAAAGTCCAATTTGAACGACAGTCGTTCACACGTGCTTAGTCCAGACGAGGAGTTTTGAGATCGTGTTAGCGCCCCTATGAGACGAAGTAAGCGAAACGAAATGAAATGGAGTTTAAAGCTCTACGGTTCGGCTCCGACTGGGAAAATCAAGACGGAATTACCCTCATACAAGGGAGGTTGTGCCCGGAGAGCAGCATTAGGATCTGCTCTTGTTTCTGATTTCAACTGTCAAGGGATGTTTACGTTCACGCCAATGTGTACAATGTGTATTCACTGAGACACCGTGACACCCAAGCAAGTTAACGCCCACAAGGTTCACAAAATTAATATCAATCATAATATAACATGAACTTTATGTCAGCAACACTACTTTCCGCCGAGAAAACGATGGGCAAACAACTATAGGCTCCCCCACCTATCTAATCCGCCCGTTAGTTCCAGTCCCCAAAAATAGAAGCTCGGTATATTATATAATATTATGCGCCGTATCTGAAATTTTTTCGGCCTCGATTCCATTATATCACCATTCTTCCACTCCACTGTGGTCGTATACTACGGTACACTAACAAAACAGGAAGAATTGACAAGCAGATTCTGTCCGATCCTCTCGTCATTGCCCTTAAATGCCAGGAAATTGACTGGGGTACGATCTATGTTCTACCGGTGAGCTCAGTTGAAATTTATTATGGGGTGGGATTGTGGATGACGCCCTAGTTTTTTGACCCCCCCCCCTCCACATTCACAGCTTCTAGATCCGCTGCTGGTTTAGTCCATTCCATAATATTTGTTTTTTTTTAATTTCGAATATTATAGAAAATATTGAGTTAGCTGTTTAGTTTGTTTAAATATCTCAATCGATTTTAAGGAGTTTTTCTTATGATCACAAAAGCCATAAAACCTAAATAGATTATATTTTATAAAGAAAAAACTATCACAGTGGTTTTAACATTGATCCGGTTTGCTAAAAATAACTTGAACAATATTTACATATATAAGTTAACCAGTTATAAATTAGATACTTTTCATATTTATCCCCTTCTGCCTCTTTATGATGGAATAACATTCTGACAATACAATGTTAAAAGACAATATTGGTGTCAGTCATTATTACATATTATAGAACCGGTTAAACACGTTCCAAATATAACACAGAGACAATTGCTCCGATAGATGCGCTATGAAGATTTCAAGAAAGGGAAGTGGTGAACGCAAATGGAAAACACTAGTTATCCTTCCATATCATTGACTGGAGTGACGAGTCATAACTGACTGAAGTGACGAGTGATAACAGATACACTGGCAAATTTCTGCTCATTAATAATTCCTTCGGGGAGTAAAAGTTGTTATATGAGACTGTGGAAGGACATAAAAAATAATTGACTGTCAATAGATAAGAGAACAAAAGAAAAATAATAAGGCTGCATGTATTGTCATCTGTTTCGTGTCGGTCAGTCATCATTATGATGGCAGGCAACAATCCACCCTGCACTTCTTCCGGGTCCTCTCCTAACCATTTATACATGTTTTTATTAATTAATTTATTATCTCTAACAGAACAGTTTGCCTGGTATGAAAATACAATTTCTTATGAAGAGATTTGTATGCCTTTTTACATAATTTGTCTTTTTTGAGTAGCTACTTGTAAAATTATCGCGTGTTTAATCGTCAATTAAAATTTTTGGTTATATAGTTTTAGAGATAAGTGTACTGAAAGGATACGAACTTGACACCTACCGGATAACCTATTAAGTGTATGCTTCCACTTAATTAGTTTATAGTAAAGCTTATCATATAAGATAAATTGACCCCCCAAAACAGTAGAATCCACAAATATCAAATCATGAAAAATATTGTATAACAAATGAATAAATAAATAAGTTTGAGAGAAACATATGTAATTACTATTATTAATGTGGTTACTTGTGCCATGTGATGGATGAGCTTTTGGCCGGATAGCGGCGTTTCCGCCTCTGCTTCTTCGATTTCCGACTATCAAAGTATATTTTACGTACTCTATACCAATACGTACATAGGACCTGGGTTTTATCATCATATCCGAATGAAGGTATGTTAGCGTATCTTGTTTTTTTGGGTGTTTTTAAAATATGAGATACGGGAGGTAGACGGGGAATACACTCTTTCATTCCTAAATCATCCGATTACTTCCCTTCAATTTAGTAAACAGTATTCGGCTTTTAATTGCGCTCTTCTAACTCTTCGCGCCCTTGGAGAAAGACACCCCCTCTCCCCAACCCAAATAATCTTTAAAGTTTTGTAATGTTTCAATATTTATCATATTTCTACTAAATCGCAACAATATTACCTTTGAACTGGTTTATCACAATTATCACTTTTAAATTTCAATGCTTACTGCTCTGCCATAGCATATAAATTGATACATTTTGATTAAATTATGATTATTTAGAGAATAAATAATCCGTTCTTAGTTTTAGACAATGCTATACAATGACTTACCACACGAGGGCAATAAAACAACCAATATTATTGCTGCTAAATATCCACTCATGGTCAGAGCACACCGAACCATAACACGGGTTTAAACACTTATAACAATAACTGACAATAACTTATAGAAATTTTCTGAACGGAAGAGAATTAATGTGACCATGAACTACTTGTATTAATAATGTTAATTATTTCAAAGTATCAATTCAAAAATACACAGTCCTCATAATATTGATCACATGAAAAATATTTTATATTTATGGATAAGATTGCAAAGTCCAAAAATTGTAGCTAAGATAAATGATTGCTTTATCTATCTTTTTACTGGTTTATTCAAGATGTTACATTTTATCTATATTAATGTAGGGAGAATAAGCATTGCAATTTCATTATCTAACGAGGAGGCAAAAAAAAACCGTTACAAAGTTTAAAACTCGTTAAAACATGTTGATTATGCAGAGGTTTGTATGATAATATGTTGGATCCATGAATTTGATAATAATAGAAAAACTAGGTATAGGTATAATAAACCAGTGTTCTCTTTGTTTTAAAAAAAATAATAATTTCTACTATCGTTTGCAATAATAATAATATGGGGTTTAACATCTGTCTGCTCTTCTTTTTGAACATGCAGTAATTTGTGTGTTAAAATCTTGCTATGGCATCATCATTTGTGTTGTTAATCCTTTATAATATTATGGTAGAATGTATGAGTGATCGTTAATACCTCATTAAATGTCCCCTAATTAGACAATACTATTCATTATTTGTCTTGAATACAAAGCTAAAGTTTCCAGAAGAAATTGCTAGCACAAGCATGCGACCCGACATTGTGTTGTGGTCAAGAAGCACCAAGCAAGTCGTCCTGGTACAGCTGACCGTCTCCTTGGAGGCAAGAATGGAAGAGGCTTATATGAAAGGAAACTGAATAAATATCAGCCACTCTTAGAGCAGTGCCTTTCCATCACAACATTGACGGCTATTAAAACGCCCCTCTATCATCCATATTGAGTACATTACCAAATGGTATCAGTATCTAAATGCTAATTATTCTATTTTTTAAATTTGATAATACCCTCAGGCTTTCCATTATGTAAATACAAAGAAAAACTTCGGGAACGCCCCTCAGTTGTTCTTTCTATTTACGTAATGTCTTCGGCCATTATCCATCACAAAACAATCTCCCCAAATCTTATCTAGTCGTTATTTGAACGTGTTATATTTTTTTAGAAACTGTATAGTTTTTATAGACAAAAAACAACGTTGTTGTGGACATATTATTATTACGATTATTTAAATTATGACATATAGTTTATCAAGCAAGCTACTTTTCTGCATCATACGCTGTGCAGTGGTACGTGAAATTGCACTAATTCGAATTCAGACTGTTGTGGGTTCTTCCATTACGTGAACGCCAACAGGATTTTGTTTTGGCTATCTCATGTCTATCTGCTCTTCTCCAAAATCTGGAATTACGGACCGTATACGGACCGTATAATTTTCATATTTTTCGGGGGGGGGGCACTATGCCCCACGACATGATAACAGTTTTAGCAACTCCGGTTCCGCCTCCCTACTATCAAGAATTCAGAGGGCCCAGGGTGGGATTTCGGTTTTAATGTCACCTACGTAAAGATGTATTGCTTACCCAAGGGTCGGGTGTGCATGAAAATGGGTATGTAGCAGTCAAATTTTCAGAATTAACCTGGGAGCTCAAGGCAATCATGTGGTATTATTTTTCGATATAGGTTGACAATAAAAAAATAATAAATAAATTAATAAACAAACAAATAACAATAACTTTTATTGAATTCCCAATAAATAAATCATCATTCAAAAGAGCAAACCATCGTCCTTTTAGTATCTTTTCATGGAATTCTAAGTATGCCTCTCAGGGCATGGCTTTGACTTGTGATCTTGACTTCAGAACTTTTACAGTTAAACAGGTGGTAGCAAGCAATAAGAGAACAACAGCAGCAACAAGGATTATGACTACGATCAAAATACTATTAGACTGAGCACAAAGTTGGGACTCAGTCTGGTGTTCATGATCGGTGTTGTGATCGGGGTGGCGAACCTTGGGTCTTAAATCAGCTGTAATGAAATACCATATAAGTTCATTATAATTGACTAAATAATGAAATGTAATCAATGTTACTGTCTTCACAATTTCTTCTTTTTTTTCCTTTTTTTTGATGTATTTATGTAACGCACAGAATATACTAACAGAAATGTGCAACAAGTCTTGAGACGGCTAGACAAATTTAGCAAAAGTCTACTTTTAGAACTTTGTCCGTGAATACAGATGCTCTAATTGAAATTTAGCAAATATAATAGAAATAAGTACTTACTTGAAGGATAGATATCGGGTACATATTCATCTGGGTTATAAGGATCACGCACAGCAATTACATCTACCACATTAAATTTATTGGGGTTTTCAGCACTACGCCTCATTCTACCTGCATTACCACCGGTACATATTGGCTATAAACAATTAATAACACAGATATTAAACAACATCACAGATTTAAGCCCTACTACCGCTTTACACAACATTACCGCTTGGTATAAAAAAAATTATTTTAGATTTTAATGTGATTTGGCTATTTCAAGTAAGATGTAGTGTGTGGCGAACTGATAGTAGTCAGTATTTTTTCCAACAGAAGCAATCCAACAAGTTATAATATTATATAATGATCGAAATCTCCCCAAAGGAAGACACTGGCTTTATTTCGTTAAAGCTGGGTGGGTTTTTTTTAAGTTACTGAATGATTTTCAAAGAAGACTGGAACTAATACCCTACACTTCTCCTCGATGGTACGAATACATATTATACTCAACCTGACTTTTTTATGTTTACAGACTAACATCAATGTCACACATACTGAAATCCAAGGGGGGCATTTACCTGCATACAACTTTCAGTTGGGCGGCAAACTCTAACACTACACTCAAATGATACAATCGGAGAATTGGAGAATCGGAAGGCGCTGAAGTTGACCATAATGATAGGGACGGTCATGTCATAAATGACTTCTCCTTCAATTATATTTTTTCCTATCTCGGTAACACACCTATAATAGAAAATTTGATCAACTGTGAACTTATCTGATTGTAAGCATGCTATCAAGAACAAAAAACAGTATTAATAATGGTGTTGTATTTCAGTATCCCATGCTGGAGTATATCCATCACACTATAATACATCCGAAGAACGACAGTGCGCGGTCGACTACAACAGACCGACGTTCTTCAAACGTGATACGTTGAAATGAAATAAAATGGGGTTTAATGTTCTACGTTTATGCGGCAACATGGCTAATGAAGACTGATGATAGAGGGAAGACAATGAGTAATTCAGGTAATAAGAAATTAGTAAAATATTGGGGGGGGGGATTTGTTGCTAGGGTCGTAGGCATTGGCTTACACTGCCAAAAGGATAACTCGCCTCTGCGTCCAGTTGTCATCATATTAATGAATTATCGCTGATACTGAGAAAGAAACCTTACGTTCATAATTGAAATATTGTTGGGCTGGATGAGATTTCAGAACACAAAATTCAAATGCTTCGAAATACCCCAAAAATCATTAATTTAAATACGGAAAGTCTACTCATCATATCTCACAATTTTCAATAAAGATTTACATCTTTGTCAGACAATCATTCTTACCCGTTCTGAATGGTGATTTCTCGTATAGGTTTTGGGGCTTCTGGGCCGTTTACGGCAGTACAGCTGTCCAACACAAACGAATTATATACTGAAAGTAAATTATAAACATATAACTTTTATATATTGTATGATCTTGGTGCCATTTCTGTGTTTTTGATAACATGTTCATCCAATCACAAGGTACTGCCAAAGTAATGAGAAACATACGGATCTAGCCATGATTTAAAACATCCTGAATTAAAGACTAGTGGTATGGAAGGAAAGTATATTTAGACCATAATCGATGGAAATTGTGTATACCATATATTTCAACGTGAACGGAAAGGATTGACGAAGAAGAAAATCCACCCATTCATTGAAACAGAATAAAATATATAATATCACTTACTTTTTGTATCAGCTAGTTCGAATTTCTTCATTAGTTTATCGCCGATAAACAGTGGTGGAGTAATTACAGAACCATCTCGCCTTACAACAGCGAATTGAACAGGGTCATACCTTGTTTCCGTGGTGTCTGTAGTAAAGTTTGCTCTACAATAAAATCAAAACAAGAAATATAAAACTCGGAATAAAAATGGCGGCTGAATATCGATTTAAAGATTTTTTGTAAAATCCCATATGGCGGCAAAACAGGGTCTCTGAAAATGAAAGATAATATCTGGGATTAAAATGGAGAGAATTATTCATGTTCGGAAAAAATCGGAAGGCCTCGGTCACAAAATTTTTGAATACGCCGTTTTGACGACATCGATGTATTCCGTATTCCTGCCAAGTTTCAACTTATTACTTCAAATAATGACGAAGATATGTCATCTTCAATGTCGAAAAGATGACGAAGAAAACTTTCTCAAATCTTTAATGCTAAAACTAATCGAGCGAACATCCGAATTTCGAAATTGGGATTCGTCAAAAAATTCCAAAAATGAAAACGAGAAGACTATCCGTTGAGAAATAACCGAGATATGAGCGATTTGAGATGATTTTTGTCCGATCCGTAAAACACTTCCAAAATAACAAAATTCATATTTAATAAATAGATCCACCAAGGCCAATCACAAATACGTTGGCGGAATGTTAGCACCATGTACAGTTTTTGTGGCACAAACTGACTAAATTCCCCCCCCCCCACCACTCCAAAGAAATAAAATAACAAAAAAATACGTGTTTGACCGAAAATATAACGTGCAACGAGTATACTTTTCAAGATGAAGATAATGTAAACTTAGAAGAAAGAATGTACCAAGGTGCGAGGCAGTAGGATTGGATGAGGCATGGGGTTAATAAAATTCCTTACCCATCATCTACTGAGACAGTTCCTAGACCACCACCTACAGCTGTCATTGAATCGTTTGAATAAGAACATGAAGCCGTGACTACCATATCGCCAGACGTGACGAAGCTACTAGACACTTGTATCTTCACATCCACAGAGAAAGTTGTGGCATTAGCCTGAAAAGGGAAAACACTCATTGCAAAGAAAAAAAACTACATTTGTACATGATCACTTGGACCAACCCGAGTAAACTCAATTTCTCGTTTTCAAAAATACAGCTGTGATTCAGTTTTTCTGTACGGTAGAAAAACGCAGTGCCCTTTTTTACTACTGAAAGTGCCTTTCAACTAGATTTTTTCTCGCTTTTGGGGCTCTTTTTCTTCGATTTCCGAACGTTTAGACGAAAATATCAGCCAAATAGATCTTGGATTGGCTACAGATGCAAGGAAATGATGGATAATTTTTCGGGGGCCCCACCCCCTCTCAGCGGCGTGCCCCGTCTCCGCGGTCAGTGCCCTCATTTTGCGGCGCCCCCCCCCTTTCAAAATTCCTAGATCCGCCCCTGCGTTAAACGCATAGAGTAAAAGTCGAATATCCGAAAGACGTTATATCATACGTACAGATATACTGAGCGACGTTTGGATTTGGGCTCTCTGGTCTTTTATCTATCAAGACTTAGCGACATACAATTATTTTTTAAAACGTGATTAACATGTATTCAGTAGAACTGTGTATAATGTAATCCAATTCAACAAATTAATATCATTGCAACAATATATACTTACAGAATCTATTGTTGTTTCGATTGAACATCCACTACCCACACCTAAATTTGCGAAATAACTCACAACACCATTTGCATCAGTCGATTGATTAAAGGCACATTCCTCATCCGTCATGTTATCTTTAACAAATACTCGGCCTGAGAATGTTGGATACGGAACAATTGTAACATTTAGAGAATCCCCGCTGCACGTGACTTCAGCTGTAAACAAATAGACGAGCTACATAAAAAGATGCGTTTTAAGATTTCCCAAGTCAATTGAAACATGAACAAATAATTAGAGCGTTTCAATTCCAACCTTTATATACATCACACTGATCAGCAGTGAATATTTGCCAGGCCGATTCAATCACTGATAAAGATTCTATGCAACTTAATGAGCCAAAAATATTAACTTTTTTCCTCCGACAAATTGGATTCTAAATGTCAGTACAATTGCTTCACTCTGAACTGAGATATTAGCGATTCAATTTTACCATAAAAAAACAAAGTTTTGATTAAATATCACAAGCTAACGATGGCACCGAGAGCGGATTATGGTCTGGATAAGTAAATTAAAATATAATACTTTAGATACCATTTCAGGCCTCAAAAAAGACCTGCAATAGGCAAATTTAGCTCTTGCATAATGTATGTTTAAATTTTCCAACTTTTCAACCTCTTTTGATTGGCATTTAGCAATTGAACATATTAACACAAGATACAATTTTATGGATACACAATAGAGAAATTAATCAGCAAGCAAAGGTGCACAGTTGGTGCCCATGGGGATACCAACCACTTGCTGATATATTTCTCCTCCAAATTCAATAAGTCGAGAGTATCCTCGTCGAAACGTCGCTTATTATCAAACTCATTAATATTGTGTATCCATAAAATTGTACCTTGTGTTACATGTATAGTGTTCTAGCGCCATTGTAACTAATAAATGTTACCAAAGATAGAGGTATAGAAATGTACCTCGTCTATTTTCACATAACATGCCATAGAATGTAGGATCTGAACAGTAACACGATTTTACTCCTGCAGTTTCTATAGTTACACCACCATTTTCACACATGAGCGTCATAGCAGGATCAATCACAACCGTATCTAAAAATAAAGCAAAGAGAATTATGTATATTTTTTTTTAATACGAAGAAAACAATGTGCGTCAGACTTGTCCCAGTCCCAAGTTTCGGCTCATAAAACAAGGACTTGAACTGTATGCCTTCATCAAGACATTCCGGGGATATAGTGGCTGAATAATCGAAGGGAGCACGTGAAATTAAATTCAGTGTTGGTCCCGGGCTGTTGCTAGATATGAACATAATGTATATATCAGCATTTAAAATCTAATTATGGTTAGGTTACAATTGCATCTCATTTATGTTTTCTGATATTTACAATCAGAAATACAATCCTATGAATACATCAGAACCAGTGTCATATTCATTGGGGATTTAAAATTCCCACAAATCGTCATTAACAACGAAGCCATGTGTATACCATAATAATACAACACAGAATAAAAAAAGAGTGACGAAAGGTGATTGACATCTTATAATAAATTGGAATAATAAAACTTACCAATATTTAGCCCGCAGTCTACTCCTTCAATATTCGGTTCTGTACAAGTACAGTTTCCGGTACTTTCGTTACATTCTGTAGAATTTAAACATTCGATCCCACTTCGTCTACAGTCAAAATACGACGCATTTACACCTAGAATATTTTAAACGAGAAGTTAAATTAGAACATAGAAAATTACTTTGGTATAAATTATTTCTTCTTTTCTCCGATCCCTATTATTGAAAACTGATATGTGTTTATTCTTTTCCTAAATTGTACACGGAAACACCCGGAAAAACCAGGTAAGAACTATAGTGTGTACAACCTGCTAAAGTTCATATTAAATTTAGGGGAATAGAAACATCATCTCGGTCGACTATTGAATAAACATTCCCACAAAAATATTTGTTGGGTAGGGATTCCAATAAAGTACATATGACATATTTGGTATATATGGAAAGTAGAGATACACAATTATGGTTCGAAAAGACTGCATTCCGTAAAATGAGAAACACGACTTGTTAAAATAGACAAGGTAGCTTTGTTTGCTATTTGATAAATTAGTTTAAATACATTTTATAGTCAAAATATGTGATCAGATGACACAGTCTGTACGTGGCATGACATCTTTAATCTTCAATGACAATTTACAAGAACTGTGACCGTTACTTACATGCTATCGCTGCTAACACAGCAGCTAATATAGTTAACCAATACATCTGAAAATGATAAAATTATGAAAATCATTTTAATATATCTATATATCTATTGATTGTTTTTAGAATTTTTAATATTCTTCAGAGATGATACAAAACACGATAGCATATTATAAAATGGTGCTTCCTGGAAGCTAATGAAATAAATAAGCAAGTGTTTTGTCTTATGAACAATAATTATTGAAGTACATGTACATTCCTTATTTCAACGGAAATAAAATGAACAGTGTTTAGTGGCACGTTAGCATCAACCGGGCTTATTCTTACATTTAAAAATAAATCTGCTTTTTTAATTTTTCTCTAGTGGTAAGGATATGTTTCGTGCCTTGATACCCACTACACCCCCTCGCCATCTCTACCTTCCCTTCCCACCCTTTTAAATACGAAACTATAGATAACCGGTCGGTCAGTACTATACCGTACAATGTATTTTATCATATAACGGCAACGCATTTAGATGAATAAATGTTCCTTTCTTAATATTATTAATTTATACAGTCAACCAGTTAGTTAGGATTCATATTTCTTAATTCGTTTACGTATACAAGATAAATGAAAGGTTCAACAACAGCTGTATAATATACAATAGATCGTCGTTTTGTGTATATAAATCTATTTATACTTGTATTTATAAAACAATAGACATTGATCTCAAACAGACTGGCCGATTTGTCATAATAAATATATGTCAATTCACACAATAAAAAATGACAGTTTATTTTGATTTTAATGTAATAGGAATTGTTCTAAATACTTCTTTGTAATTTAAAGTATTATCTAGCACGAATACATTTATCATTCGGAGAATGCCAGTCGCTCTGTCTTGTTAGATGATTTATGATATACGTGACAGTATATTTCATGTTGGTTTTATATAATTAATATGTAAATATGAGCTAAATTGGACCAATTCGTATAACGCCCCTAATAATTCTTTCTCTTGGGTCTATTAATGACAACATACATACACGTAAGTGGCGCCACGATAAAATGGGCTATGTTGGAACATCAGGTTTTGACATCTTCGGGTTAATTTTAATCGCTTGTCTATACTTCTTCTTGGTTCCTTGGATCGCAAGATGACTTTTAAAGAATCGGGACGATGATTGCATATCAAGCAACATGCTATCTTTTACCACAAACAATTAAACAGAACAATAGTAGTTTTTTTATTTGGAGTATCCCCAGAGAAGTAACTGACAATTTATGTTAAAAAATGATCAAGAACAAATCAAGGGAATTAAAGACTCAAAATGCCAAAATAAAAGATTAATATTTAAAATAATACAAATTTCATGAAATAATATAGACTTTCCACAGATCTAATTTGCAATACTAACGGTGAAAGCATTTTAGTCTTAGTTTACTTTTAATAATTTGTTTTGGCCGTCTTATGTAATACAAGGGTAGTTGAATTGTGGAGATGACCGTGAGTTTTTTCCACTTTCTTATACTGAACGGAATAAAAAACTTGGACAAACGTTCAGTACGACATGGAATTATTTATGGTTTATGTTGATGTATTTTTGTTACTTCAAGATTGTTCGTTTATTTCTTTTATTCTGCTCGAATATCGGTGGTCTTACAAGTATTCAGTTTATCTGCAAGAGTTAAAGTTTTGGTTTTAGGAGGTTAAAGGCCCCTAACCATATTACCGCCTATTCTTTTAGTTATTTTTAAGTTTTTTGAAGATTTTGTTGAAAGTATATACAATGAGGTGCTATCAGCAAATAATCGGATGTTTCATTTTATATTAATCAAAATATCATGTAATATGTAATAAAAACAACAGTGGAACGGCACGTAGTGGCGAGGTCGGGTCAATTAGCTGGAAGATAGTTATATCACCTGGGCGAAACGTTTATATTACTGAATTGTGCGGAGGACGTTTCAGGCGTGTTTATGTGTTTATGTATCATTTTTATACGGCCACATTTTCATGTGGACGTATATTGTCGTCGCCCCTATCCGTCCGTCCACAATTGTTTGTGAACAGTCTACAGGTCACGATTTTTATCCGATTTCAATAAAACTTGAAATATAGGTTTATCACCCTAAGATCTCGGTTCCTTTCGGACTGTAACCTCATGGATTATGGCCCCTGATTACACGAAAAATCACGTTTTTAGCTTGTGAACACTATAGAGGTCAGTCACAATTTGGAACCGATTTTGATGAAACTTGAAATGCATGTTCAAAACCCACAGATCTTGGTCCCTTTCAATATTTGCGCAAATCGGATTGTAACTTCCTGAATTGTGGCCCTTGATTGCAGGAAAAATCTCTTTCTTTTTAGCTTGTTCTCTATCCATCTGTCGAAAATGTGGGCTTATCCTGCTAAGCAGAGAAATTTGTCTGTAAAGAATGTAGTACTTTTGCGAAAGGTCATTTATAGTTCACATTAGTATCTGTTGATTATTTTCTGTTTCTTAGTCCAATGAAGTAAAACCATTGTCACCTTTTCGCATATACTCATTTTTGAAAGAGTTTATTCGATCAGGTGGGACGAAACGCGGATATCCGGTGTAAACGTTGGCGTGCACTTAAACAGACTTTAACAATTGGAAATCATTTGGTGTTCTACAGCACACTGCATGGTGTTTGTCAATTTCATACATTCATGTTTTGTAGTTTATTAAGTACATTTTAGGGGTATTTAGTAGTGGGAGGACCCGGAGAAAACCCGCGAGGTTGGAAAGGCGACCCTTCTTCTTCTTCATGTGCAATCGGGACATTGAAACTACACCAGTTGACTCAATGACAGGCCTTATGATGCAGCGCACACGTTAACCATTCAGCATGACAGAGACTAAAGGGTAATGAACGATAACATGAAAATTAGTTGAATAAACCAGACGACAATTAAATGAATTTCTTTTTTTTAATCTGTAACCCGTATTTTGACGATTATCAACAGTTTGTGGACAGAGTGTGTTGAAATCTATTGTTCATTCCTTTTTCAAGTTGTTTTACAATTTTGTTTCGTTCTTTTTTAATATTTTTATATTGTATTGTTATCTAACCAACACACTATCATCATTGTGTCGCAAAGTGTGACATTTCCAACAGTTGTATTCCCGGGGGCTAGAGTTCCGTATATCCAGACAAACAATTATTTCAGTCAAAAAAACTCATTTGATCCTTTCAAACCAAATTTGTCATGAACAAAATATCTAGTAAAAAATAAAATATGAAATGGAATGAACATAATATGATTTTAATTAGACTAAATAATATAGTCTTTTATGCCATACACTGTCCTTTTGTCGTTTAGAAATGTATTAATATATTAAATGCAGCTGTAATTAATCTTATTCGTTTTGAGATGACGGTATGGACCTTTTCGTCAATGTTCTATAATGTAGGTTCTATAAACGTTTCTGACATTTCAATTCGATTATTATGACTGACTGTGATAAATCTAATCACATGTATTGATACAGTTAAATTACATATCCAAAAACATTAAAGGAAAGCAAGACTCTATCACAAATGAAATGGGGTTTAACGTCCTACTCTTCTGCACCTAACCATGGACTAATGGAAAACGGACTCTATAACAACTATAACTAACTTCTATCATATATTTCCCATTCGAGTTTGAAAAGAAATATTCTGAAAACTATACATCTTTGTATAATTATTATTGCAAATTGTGCTAATTAATTTGACCAGAGCTGGTCACATTTAACAATTTTTTTTTGTTTGTCGTAACAGTCGCTAACTTCTTGTATTACTTATAAATCCCAAATAAATAAATAAATAAATAAATGTAAATTGATAGTATTACAATATAATATATAGCAAATACGTACCTTGTGCTTGTCTGTTTCCCACCAATATGTCGAAAATATAATGAAAACTCAATAAGAAGGTATAATTGGAATAAGAGATGAATGAGATGATATTTCAATGATATACCTTTCACAAATATTTCAATGTGACCGAAAACCCGATCCTTTTATCGAAGTCACCAAGAATTCGAATCGCCAAAGGCTAGAAATATTTTTAAATGACACATACAAGATACATGACATTTAAGTGACGTAAAAGAAGGTGGTTCCAAAACTTCTCAGTGAACATTACCTGGAAAATAAAAGACGCATGTAAAAGTCATAAACCGACTTGTTTATTCTGATGACCTCCCCTTTTTCAGAAATTGGTAAGTTAATAAAATTAATTGGGATTATCTCACATAGTACGAGTTATGGTGATCTATTCATTTACATTTCAAAAAACATAGAAAAAAACCCTCTTAATACGCATATAGGGGTGATGCGGCACATTCCGTGTATATATTGTTTCAAAACCTCAATGTCATAAAGTACAAGTTACATATTACGTCGAATATCTTGTCATTGAATTTGCATAATGTAAAAGGATATTGTTTGTAAAAAGGGCAATGGGTAAATTCAATAGGATATTGTCAAGAATAGGATTGGTGTGAACTGTTAGAACTTTCTCTATATTTGACTGTCCGTGGTGTTTCAAATTTAAGGATAATTAAGCAGTATACATATTTTCTTTGTTCAGACAAATTTCCTTGCGCGTTTTGAGCAGTTATTTTATCAAATAAATTTGTTGTTTGGATAGGCATAAAGCGACCAGGAAAGGTCCCCTTATGTATTTCCCAACAAGAATAAAAGTTTATTTGGATTTGTTCCCAGAGAGATTGGATGTGCATTTAGAGTTTATAAAACGACAATTTGCTGACGACTGTAGTCTGCTAGTTACCGCGTATATACACAAGTATATTATCTTCCGAATTAACTGTCAAATTTACATGTATTTTATTTAAATTTAATGTCTTACAAACACCTAATTTATGTCGGTCCAAGAACCCACACACCCAAACTTGTCTCACAATTACTTTTTACTTGTCACTTGTTACTATTCGTCACATCCACCCAATTTTATGACATTAAATTTGCAACAAACATGTTTACAAGCACAAACCAGATCATCCACATTTATTAACTGACAATAAGAAAACACCACCCAAGTTTAGCATGAAATAATAAATATATATTTTTATACGCAATAAAAACATCGGTATAGTTTGGGTGACAGAAATCCATGAAATCAAAATATACACCCCATAAATAATAGAAATGGGCGTTTCTAGTATTCAAAGTTAATCCAAAAACCATGCATGCCAAAACATTCGTATTTTATTTTATCTTTTAGATCACGTGGCTAAGTGGGTAAGACGCTGGCTCGCTAGCCTGGCGGTCGGGTGTTCGATCCTTGCATTGGCTGAGAAAGGTCCTCTAGATTTCCAGCGGGGTGTCAGTGATGCACGGCGGTCTGACAAGGGCAGTTGTCTAGTCGTTCGGATTGGACGAAAGACCGAGGTCCCGTATACACATTGGCGTGCACATAAAAGATCCCTCGGCTGTTGGAATTCGATATAAGAGGCAAAATTTCCCTCATAGCACATTGTATGGCGTATGTCCGTCTTCATTAGCCCAGTTTAGGAGCAAAAGAGTAGGACGTTAAACCCCATTTTATTTCATTTCACGTATTTAATATTTTGTTAATGCGTGTTAAAGCGAGAATTTCATATTTTCTAGGAAAGTCAAAACATAATTATTTCTATGTCTTTTGTTCAAAAGGTTGTCAACTCACTATTATACGATCAGATGCATTATTTCCCACATCTGAAATTCATTCACATCGGAAATAATAACACAATTACCTCCATTGTTTTTTCTATTCCCCCCATGGAATAGCTATCTTCAAACGTTTGAATTTGAAGTTGAAAATGATATTTATGACAACTTTTCAACTGGCAATAGAAGTTGAAAATGATATTTATGACAATTTCTCAACTGGCAATAGTGAATTATAGGATTAATAGGATTATTCTTTTACACGGTAGGACTGTTTATAGATACCATCTATTTTAGGGCTTTATTTTATTACATTTTAGAAATATAACTTAAACATATGTAATTGTAGCTCGCAATACACATCCATGCCCTTTTAAAATGTTTTAAGGCTTTTAACAGAATGAGGGACATTGGGGTAGTGCTAGTGGACAAAATAACACCCCGTCTTCATTAGCCCAGTTTAGGAGGAGCCTGTCTCCATATTGTTGCAACATAAAGATTATTCAGCCAAGAATGTAATAACGAAAGAAGGTTTTGTTATTTTTCAACACAATTAAAATTCCCCCAGAAGATCTTTCTTCTAGAGTCATCTACAGATGTAAGTCGGGTTTCACCGTACAAGGCACAAACAATTTTTTCTACAGCAATTACGTCATCACAGTTCTTTAAAAATTGATTTGATATTTTTAGCAGGTTAATCTTATAGGTTTTTGTTTTTCGTGTAGTGCGGTCCCCCCTGCACTTACTATTAGAATGTTGGGATTATCTTGAAAAATAAAGACAGATAGTCGTTACCACTGAAAGCATGTACGGCCGAGATATTATCAACACTTCCAATACTAATCTTGATTGGATCAAAATATATCAAGATTAGTATTGAAAGTGTCGAGAATATCCTAATTCCTAGAACTGACCACCAACCACTAGGACACCAAAATACCTTACCTACTCCTCCTCGCATTTCAAATTAATGGAGGTGGTGAAAAACATTGTATTTTGCACTCTTGCTCTGGCGAAATAGACATCCCATCATTCACTTCGCAAACGATGATCCATATATACAAATTTTGATCGATAATGAGAAAATATCGCGAAAGGCGATATACAGCAATAGATGCTCAAGAAAAAAAATTATTTTCTGGGTGAAAAAATAAGACCTTTCTTTATTACCACCTTGCCATACTATGAATAAACTAATAACTAAAGATATCTCCGAGTTATCGTGTTTTTGATTTACATAACCCAGATCTCTTGAAAAGAACCATTATAATTTAATATTTTGAACGAAAACGCTAACGAGATACTACTTTAAGCTCAATTATGAACGAAATGACTTGTGTCCACAAAAATACATGTCGTCACGCCCAACCCCCAAGGGAACCCACCCCAGCGCGCAACCCACACAATGGAAATCTTATAAACTTATTTAGAAATGTTTCATCAAGACAATCATCATTTAAATCAACGTGAACTCATTCGGAATCTACACAAAAAACTGGTCTAAAAACAACTTGATCTTAGAAATTCATAGCTTGGATGGCGACCCCTCCCCCTTCAGCCACCGGACTATAACGCCAGTATTACCTGTTACAGGGCGAATGGGGTGGGGAAGGTTACGAAGTACCTTCTTGGTTCAATAAAATATAGCAGCCAATAAGTAGCATTCATAATTTCTACTTTTCGCCTCTACGAAAGTAGAAAAGTAGAAGTTACGACAAAATGTGAAGAGACAACACACTATAAAAGCCAAAATGAACTCAAAAATAGGAAATTAAGAAATAATACACGCCGATAATAGCGCCCCTCGTTTTTCCTACTTTCTTATTTTCGATGTGTATTTTGGCTTGTGTACTGTATTGTCGCCTTTCGACTTTGTCATACTTTTGTATTTATTGAAGGCGACAAAACGCATACCACGCCATAATGCTACTCGAAAGGAGAAATTAGGAAATAAACACAAAACCCGATGGGCGACCTATCATTTTGGCTTTTCGAGTTTCTCCTCGGATGTAACAGTACTGTTGTTGTAGTTTCAATTTACCAGGTTACATTTGAGTACGTACAATCAGGGCTCACTCTGGCTTTTATTTGTTTCCGTCAAAATGGATACTAATTTTTTTATTTAAAAAAATTATGCACATTTTTGTCCTCCAACTGGAATATGTAATCTACCAAAAATGTCTGATAAAATAATTACGACAATTTAATTTATGATGTAGGCCTATTATAAGACAATTATCCCGTATCGGTATATGTGTATACAATACACAACTTATAAAATGCGTTAGGTGATCCAGTGGTTTAACGCGTGGACGCGATATCACAAGATCTGTCATTGATTCAAGTGGCGTGGTTTCGATTCTCCGCATAAATAGGGTTGCCTTCCAAGCTTGCAGGATTTTGCCTGGTATCCTAGTTTCTTCCCACTACTAAAGACCCCTACGTGCAAGAGATAGGGATGGAGAAATGGAGTTTAACGTAAACTCGACACAAACTAGGTCATGTAGGGAATAATGTAGGATTCAATTTTATTTTAATAAGGGGTCTTTAACAGTGGGAGGAAACGGGGTAACTCAGAGAAAACCCACGAGGTTTTAACAGACGACCCTACTTCTTGTCACTTACAACCATTCGGCCATCCACATACACCCACACACAGAGCGAATTATCGAAATAGTTATTGAATCACATGTTAGTCTCGGAAATGATTTAGTGGGCGTCGAGTAGACGATAAACACACGCACCCCTCCCCTTGTCTGTCAACATCAGTTGACTCAATGACAGACCTTTATGATACAACGCGTACGCGCTAACCATTCGGCCACACACCCCTTCAATCTTACGGTGTGAAAAGGCAGTTGTACGAAGAAGGAGAAAAATATACATTTTTTCTAATTTCTTTTACCTATAGACACTTTGGCTCTTCAACATGTCATTAAGAAAGAAACACATCTTAACGAAGATGACATTTCGTTGTGACCTTTAACCTATCAAGAAGGGGTACCAAGGAAAAGATTGACGTCGACTTTGTGCTTTTACAGAGATATGCATTTATGGTACGTTCTGAGATATGCATTTAAGATAAATTAGACGTTGTCGGCCAATAATAACCTTTGTCAGATTTAGATGTAAGTGGAGATGTATACTAAGGGTGGATTCGTGTTGATACTCAGAAATGGGTTAATCCCCAAATCTGACCACTCAGAAGGATTCGTGTTGTGCTAGGGAATCGCAGGGAACCGTTTGATACGCACGATTTGCTTGTACTGAGATGAGCGTAGTCGCGGTCACCCAGAACCCCCTAGTCTTCAACGCACGGAGGGTCTGGGTCGGTTCTCAATTTTTGACGAAAATTACTGGATAATCTACCACATAAAAAAACAAACATTTGGTTACGCATGGGCAATCGAACCTTTTGGCTAAAGTATCGGTAAGTGCTAGATCTTATGAAGCCGGGCCGATTTTGCTAGATTCTATAAAGCGTGGTTGAAATATATCCCACAATTCATTTGGCACATCTATTATTAGAAACAAAATAGAGACGAGGAATAAGCATGAATCGCGATGAAGAATTAAGAAGATTGTGAGAAGCCATACGTCTGATTCATGACGAGAGAAAATTACCATTCAATTGAAACCTTTACAAACTTAATTTTAAAGAGTGTCATCGTTGACAAGCGAACTGTTTTTATAGATTCAGTACGTGGTAACTTAAAAGACTGGATAATCCAGATAATGACCTATTTTCCGTCAAATTTTGAGGACCCATCCTGACTAATATTCGTGGAATATTTGTATGGATGATAGAGACTAAGATGAGCGTGGTATTCTTGTAAATGTAATGAGCGTGGTTGATCAATGTTGACCGTTGCCCTACTCAGAAGTTTGTTACAGCCCCATCACCAAAACCACAACTCCCACCACCCAAATGACTACGCATTAGGATTTATAATGTCAATGGGAATCTTAAAAGAAGACGCACTTGAATTGAATGAGTGATGGATTCTATGTGAAAACACAATATCGCCAGATCACTTATGATAGGAAAATTGATATTGCATCATTTGACTTAGTATAATTAATTGCGTCATATTTGACGGATAGGATAACTGTAAGCTTAAACCCGATGCGTTATTGGCAGACAGCCGCTAGATTTTTATTAAGAGTAGTCTTGTAGATTCGGGAGAGACCATTAAGGTTCAAGGGACCCTATGATGTAATGTGTCCCGTCAGTAAACTCGATCTGTGAATTAGGGGGTGGAGAGAAAGACATGTTAATTTTAAGTAATGTAATGTAACCTCAGCTTGTGAACTATATATATCCAGTGTCTGAAATGAAATGTAGAAACGAACTGTGGTATTTTTATTCCTGTGTCCATAAACTAGGTAAGCTCAGCATAAATTTAGGCTTAAAGTGAAGTCATAAATAAAGAGTAACAAATATTATAACAAGAGACAGCCCTTGGACTAAATAGGCCACATATTGATATCTAATTATATTTTTCTATATTTGTACATATAATTTATTATTACTTCTTTCTGCTGTTTTTGATTGTCAATAAATTATACTATCCTCCTTAAAAACAACTCTTATAAACGATGGATTAGGACAACTTTTAATGGATCACATTCACGACCCCTTTGATGTTTATTAATGCTAGGTTAGTGAACTCTTTCTTTTTTGATATAACTGATTAAGTTACATTTTTCATTTAAGTCTAATCGGAGAAGAAAAGTGGGACGTTAAACCCCATTTCCCTTCATTACGTGATATAATTATTAACGTGACTTTCATTACGTATTTTAGGAAATAATTTGACAACAAAACCTTTTCAAGCCCCTTGCCGTTCCGTATACACCTCAAATTGTAAGAATATGTACAATTGATCACAAAGTTTGAAGGCCGGAGGGGGGGCATGAAAAGGGTTAGTATGAGAATTTAGTCTCTATCATCCAAACAAATATTCTACAAATATTAGTCTGGATGGGTCCTCAAAAGGAAAGTAGGTCATTGTCTGGATTATCCAGTCTTTTAATTTACCACGTACTGAATCTATCAAAACATCTTGCGTGTCAACAATGACACTCTCTAAAATTTTGTTTGTAAAGGTTTTAATTGAAATGGTAATTTTCTCTCGTCATGAATCAGACGTATGGCTTCTCACAATCTTCTTAATTCTTCATCGCGATTCATGCTTATTCCTCGTCTCTATTTTGTTTCTAATAATAGATGTGCCAAGTGAATTGTTGGATTTCATACTCACTTTATAGAATCTATCAAAACCGGCCCGGCTTCATAATATCTATCACTTACCGAGACTTTAGCCAAAAGGAATCATTACCCATGCGTAACCGGGAGTTTGTTTTTTTATGTGGTAGATTATCCAGTAATTTTCGTCAAAAATTGACAACGGACCCAGACCCTCCGTACGTTGAAGACTAGGGGGTTCTGGGTGACCGAAACTAATGAGAATTTCGATATTCGGGAAATGGATTTCAGTAGCACATATCCGAGGCATATTTTCGAAAATCGACCAAGTTAAGTCCATGTGAAGTGCCGATGAAATAGAGGCATAAGAACAACCCGGTTGGGTGGGGCTGTGTATCTGTTCACTACAGTGGGAACATCTCTTGGTTTAACATCGTGATCATTATTAGTAAATTCTGTATATTTCCTTATCCTCTCTTAGGTTGTTTTTTTTTGAAACTAGCCTTTTTCATTTTGATGTCCTAGGGGTGGGGGTAAGACACGGGGCCTGTGACGATTAGTCGGGTCACAGCCCCCAGATCCGTGACCATTTCTTGGGGAACAAGGTTTGACGATGGTTTCTGATTGAAGATACGCTAGTGAAGTTATTTTTAGTTTGCTACCCCTGAAATCTATGGGCTAACTCCAGGACAGACAAATACACGTGTGATATGTTGTTTAAGGATAATGTGTTCAGCATTATCCGTCGTTTATCTTAAAAAAATGGGTCAAGAGTATTTTGAGTCTTATTTTAGTCCATCCAAAAATTGCAAAAAAAGGGTGTTTTATGCACTTTTGCGTTTTTTTAGATGTTAAATCCCATAAGTTTATCAAATGTTGCGCACCGGAAAGTGGTAAAATCCAAGATGGCCGACACTTGCCTAATCACTTTTCAAGAAAACCACGAACTGTTGGTTTAAGATCCTAAAAATGTATTATAAACATATAAACAAAGGCTTTTGGGGTCATTTTTATTTCATTTAAAGATAGCCAGTAGCACTAACTGGTCCATTAAAGTGGTAAAATAAGTCAAATCCAAGATGACCAACATTCATCAAATCAATGTAGAATTGTAATATGAACATGTAAATTTGTGTTTATGGGGCCAAACTTTCATTTGAAGAAACGTCCTGTGATGTTCACTTGTCCCTTAAAGCGGTAAAATCTGGTAAGACCCATGATAGCTGACATTTACGTAACCACGCAAAAAAATCTAAATGGTTGGTTTTTAAGACCCTATTATTAATGTATAATGGACATATAAATTAATACTCTTGGGGTCATTCATTCATTTGAAGATATAGCACGTAGCCTAGTGTTAACTGGTCACTTTAAGTGGTAAAAATAAGTAAAATCCAAGATGGCCAACATTTATCGAATCTATGTACAAGAAAATTCCAAATGCCCGGCTGAAGACCCTAAAAACGTAATATAAATATGTAAATTAATATTTTTGGGGTCATTCTTTCATTTGAAGATATATCCTGTGGTCTTCACTGGTCCTTTAAAGCTATAGAATTTGCTCAAATCCAAGATGACTGGCATTTGCTAACCAATTTAAACAAAATATCTAAAGGGAGGGGGGAGGTCATAAGACCAAGTAAACGCCCTGTTAGACAATGTCTTCTCAGACTCAATCCAAAATAATAAAAAACTCAGTTATTATTTGCCCATATCTTAAAAAAAATTCAAACCTACGGCGCTCGATTCCATAACGTCATCATTCTTCAACTCCTCTATGGACTTATACTATCTCATCACTATCATATTTACGGTTATAGTGAATGCCAAAGTTAGTAGTACGACTAGTGGGTGGATCCTTTATGGGCGACAGAATGTGGAAATGGTCTGTCAACCCTCACAAAACAGGTAGAATTAATAGGCAGGCCCCAAGATTATGTCCTATTTCTTAACCCCAGGCCAAATCCGAAATAATCAAAAACTCTGTTATTAAATGTCCATATCTGAAATTTGTTCTTATCGTCTCGTGCGTAAGTATTTGCTCCCACGAAAATTTTCAGGCCCAGTCCCAAATAATTTATCCGATATCCTTCCACTCTACTCAGCACGGTAATAGTGACCCCCCCCCCCCCCAGCCGACAAAATAGTCGGTCGCAAAATTAGTGCAGTCGGTCGTAAAATAGGGGTAGTCGGTATGAAAATAAGTACTCACCGTATACGTCACGCTACTCACGCAAAATATTCGGTCGCAAAATCAGTGCAGTCGGTCGCAAAATAGGAGCAGTCTTTAGTATAAAATAACCTTGTCAACTTATCATGTTTGAAAAGATGTTGTGTTTCACTCTCATTCTGTTGTGAGTAGTTGGTCTAACAACAAAATTTCACCCAGGGAGAAAAATAATCGGTCTCAAAATAAGTGCAGTCACTGCAATCGGTCTCCAACACAATGCCAGAATAGGTCCCAAATACTATATATTTGCGTGAATCCATGAGCCTAATTTGCATACGTCACTCTTATTCTGTTGTGAGTATGTTGGTCTAACAACAAAATTTCACCAAGGGAGAAAAATAGTCGGTCCCAAAATAAGTGCAGTCACTCCAGTCGGTCCCAAAAACAATGCCAGAATAGATCCCAAATACTATGTATTTGCGTGAATCCGTGTGCCTAAATTGCATGGGAGATTCTGTCCCATTGACTGACATTTCTGGTACATTCGTCCACAGGAATTTCTCTCAGCAATGACCTCAAATGCCAGGATATTGAATTAATTTTTCAAAAATTTTCTCAAATTACTCAGTGTTATAGGCACCACCATTGATATTACATAAACTATTTGTGAATTAAAATAAAACTACTTTCCGACGAGACAACTACACAATTATATAATAATATCTATGTTCTACCGGGACGCTTAATGTTATAGCTAGTATTTTGTTTACTTTCATTGTGAGGTGGGATTGTGGATGGCGCCCTACATTTGAAACCGCCCCTACCCCACCCCCATATTCCCTAGAAAACTCGCAATTGGTGCTCGGCTCCTGATTGCGTCACTCGAAATGGGGGGGGGGGATGTGCATCAGTCGGTCGCATTTTGGCTAAACACCCCCCTCCCCTAAACGAAATCATTATGTACGCCCTTGGGGGAAGTGGATTCCCGAAAATGGTACAAGGAACCACTTTTAAGTGGTTAAAACACCACTGGGCATATCTTTAAATGAAATAATAACCCCCAAAATATTAATTTTTATTTAAACAACATTCCATTCATTTAAATTTGAGACAATTGCTATTGTATAATAAAACAATTCAGAGTTATGCCCCCTTTATAAATTTGGATTCTGAGCAGCATGTTTCTCGTGTAATGAAATCACAGAAATGGTTCAAGAAAGCATCGGACATCTGTGAAAACCATGTCATATAAAAGTTTGACCCTGACAACCTAATGCGTGGTATCAGTTCCACGAGCTTCTCTTAAAATTGGTGACTTTTTGTGTGCCTAAAGTTGAACCTTTTGAAGGAAAATGGCTTAAATCCCGAACTGTACCCTCATATTTGGTAAACTTTTAGTTTAAGAAACCAATGTAGATTATGCCGAAGCGTATCATGCCCAAGAAACCAATGTGGATTACGGACCTGTAACGCAGCTAGGACATATATTGTCTTTTTAAAGGATACTCAAGCCCCAAATATTTATGGGTCAAATAGAAGTTATATTACCAAATCTGCGTCTTTTTCATAACGGCTGATTAAATACATAATGTATCTCTGAAACGTGGCAAGGGTTACCCTAAGATGGTACAGTTAAGAATTATGGTGAAAGAAGTTGAACAATTTTGATAATTAGTGGCTTTCGGTGGTTGATATTTAGTCTAAAAATTGGTGCAAATTATGGACCGGTCGTGAACCCTTTCATGGGTTTCAACAAAATATGGTAGCTATGTTTACTGAGTAGTGATTGTCCATATCCGCCCATGCGCTATGCATCCATTCCACGGGGAATCCAATCAAAGAGTAAAAGAGTAAAATCAAAATTTGATGAAATTTGAAATTATCGCTGTTACCGTTGTTGTAAAAGGTAATTTAGTCTGATTTTACATTATTTGAAATGCTTCTTTTCTCAAATTTTTCAGTAGTAGGCCCTACAATTGAGTACTGGATTGGCGGTCTGGCCAAATGATGACCCCGCCGTATCATTAAACTCTCTAATTCCACTTTTCTGGTCCATTTCCTGCCCAGTTGAAAAATCCTCGGACATCTTTCGTTTCTGGCATTTTTTAAGAGGAAATATTGATCGGAAATATGAATGTCACAAACTTTCTTAAATGAAACGAATGAAAAGAAAAAGGATTTAACGTCTTACTGTTCTGATCCGAACTGGGCTAATGAAGACGGGCATACGCCAGACAGTGTGCAATGATGGAAATTTTGCCTGGGCAGCGGCACTACTGCCAATGGACGGATCTTTTACGTGCACATCAATGTAAACTCGGGACCTCGGTTTTTCGTCCCATCCGAACGACTAGACAACTGTTTTCGTCAGGCCCTCCGTCCTGCAACAAAGACAAGGGGAAATCACGCCGGAAAATCGGGATGAACTTTCTCGGTCAATGCAGGCACAAACTGTCTTAAAGGTGGCTAAGTCTTTAACTCAATATTTTCCATGCTATTCGGAATTAAAAACACAAATCAAACTTCCACATTGATCAATTTCAATATATCTTGCCGTGAAACTAGATGATCTTTATAATATCCAATAATTAAAGACAGGTTCCAAGCAAAGTATTTATCGGGCGGTTATTTCCAATAAAAGTATAGCAATTTTGGTATATTATATGGAAAGTAAGGATACTCAATCCATAGGCGCGCGTTTTCCTGCTATTCCAGCCTGTGAATACAAAAACTTCAATGTGGTCCAATATAGCCTACCTGGCTGATTCGAATTCCAAACGACCAATCAATTGTCGCTGTGTTTGTGGGGGGGGGGGGGGGTCTTAACCTCCCGGAGGAAATTTTGAAAAATATCCGCAGTGGTTTTGTAACCCAAATCCTATTCTGCATTCCAACCATCCTATCAAACTGTTGCAGCTGCTTTCACAAATAATAATCGATGCCCGAAATGTCACACAAAGTACAAAGTAGAGTACAAATTTGTGGTAAGCAAAAGAAAAGTCAAATTAAAATTAGTATTATATTAGTTTTCGATGACAGTTAGGGAAGCAGAACTAGAAATGTCCGAAAAAATTCGGGTTTATACAGACAGCGGCGCCGGTTTTCTTCGAGAGGCGAAGAAGCAGAACTGGCCTCTTATGGAGCCTCGAAGAAAATTTGGAATATTTGACGGTCGCAAACGCGTTTTCCTGCTATTCCAACCTGTAAAACTAGTTTTTTATTAGATTCCGGGCACTTTATTTTGCCAAATAGATGGACTAAAAAATTTTATTCACTTTACCCGTCTGCCCGAAATGTCAGCTTGCCCGAAAGTTAGGGGCGCAGCTGCCCCCCCCCCCCAACCCCTGGCACGTACGCCTATGGTCTCAATCTTACTAGAAAAATACTGTATTCCCTAAAACAGCCACTCACTGGGCGTAAACGACCGCCGTTCAATTTGAACTGTTCACGTCTTTCAAACATAATTCATTAGAAATTAAAATATTTTTTTTTTATAAAAAATTGTTGAATATAAATCATTTTACATACATTCAAATTACATTAATATGTGATTTTAGAATCATTTTTGTCTATTTCAAGGTTCTAAAAAATAGTGCTATAGGCCATATAATGCAATAATGTGCTGGATGCGCCGGGCACCCCGTTCCCGTTTTAAAAAAAATATGTACATAATAGTTTAAGGCCCACAGTTATTTAGAAACTAATATTAAACAAGCTGTGTTACAAAAGTGGGTGTGAATTGTGTAGAAAATGTTTGATGTTATCAAAATAGATATAGTTTGATGCATATTTTTGTTTCATAACTTAAATTTTTTTCAGAATAGCATTGCCCATATTTGGATTTATCAAAGATTTATGTGAAAAGTTGTGACACACGCCCTAATTCCTAATATGGTAAAACTGACTGAACAGAGTAAATCTCGGCTTGGGTTTAGGGCAATCTTACTCTATGGAAGACCAAACAACTCTTTATTCAGTGTTCTCCATTCTTAGTTCTAAATTTATAGTCATTAATTCTTATTTCTTCATTTGTTGCCGTATTTCGACATTTGTACGCAAATACTGATTTTAAGAAACAAATGTTAATTTTACTGTACAAATGTCGATATACGACGACAAATGAAGAAATAAGAATTCAAGACTGTGAACTAAGAACACTGAATAAAGAGCTGTTTGGACTTTCATTTTCGGGCAGGTGAAAACAAAAATTATTATTTCTTCTAGTTGGCAAAATAAAGTGCACAATATCTAACAAAACACTAATTTTACTCTTCTTTTAATTGAATAACATGAACCTATACTGAATTGACCATGGACTAAAACATTTTGTCTACTTTGTGCGACATTTTTCGGGCATCGATTACTATTTATCAATACAAGCTGCAAGAGTCCGATTGGATGGAATTCAGATTGTCATGGAGTAGGATTTCGCTTACAAAACGATTGGAAACTTTGAAGTTGCTTAACTCATTAACTAGAATAGCAGAAAAATAGGTTGCCAGGCAACGAAACATACGCCCACACAGCAGCTAAATCGTCCGGGCAGTCAACAAGAGTTGTTGCATTTTAAGTAATCATCAGAAAAACATAATTCAAACTCACCCATAACTATGGTGTAACTGTGATATAATCAAACGGTTTTTTTTTTAAATCAGATAATAATTGTGACCTCCAGAGGGACCACAAGCAAAAAAGGGTGATTTTTCGTACAATCAGGGGACATAATTCAGGAAGTTACGATCAGATATGCGCAAATATGCAATGGAACCAAGATCTTTAGGATATAAACATGTATTTCAAGTTTCATCAAAATCAGTTCAAAATTGTGACCTCTATAGGGTCCACAACCTTGATATAACATATTTTCACACTATCCGTCAATTATGGTCCGATTTTCACGAAATTCAAATTCTCTTTTCATTACCATGTAACCGTGATATAATCAAACGTTTTTTTTAAATCGGATAATAATTTTGACCTCCAGAGGGACCACAAGCTAACAAAAGTGATTTTTCGAACAATCAGGGGACATAATTCAGGAAGTTACAATCCGATGGGCGCAAATATCGAAAGGAACCAAGATCTTTTGGTTATCAACATACATGTCAAGTTTCATCAAAATCCGATGGGCGCAAATATCGAAAGGAACCAAGATCTTTTGGTTATCAACATACATGTCAAGTTTCATCAATTTTGGTCCGATTTTCACGAAATTTGAACTCAACGTCCATAACCATGTAACGGTGATATAATCAAACGTTTTTTTTTTAAATCGGATAACAATTTTGACCTCCAGAGGGACCACAAGCTAAAAAGGACGATTTTTCGGACAATCAGGGGCCATAATTCAGGAAGTTACGATTCGATTGGCGCAAATATCGAAAGGAACCAAGATCTTTGGGTTATAAACATTTATTTCAGGTTTCATCCAAATCGGTTCAAAATTGTGACCTCTACACTGTTCACAAGCTAAAAAACGTGATTTTTCGTACAATCAGGGGCCATAACCCATAAAGTTACAGTCCGATACATGCCAATATCGAAAGGAACCGGGATCTTAGGGTGATAAATCAATATTTTAAGTTTCATTGAAATCGGATAAAAATTGTGACCTGTAGACTGTTCACAAACAATTGTGGACGGACGGACGGACGGACGGACGAACAGGGGCGGCGACAATATTCGTCCACATGAAAATGTGGGCGTATAAAAACGCATATTCGATGGTTAACGATTGATTGGTTGACTTGAATTCGAGTCCTTTTCATCTAGACGTAACTGATACTGACTGATAGTTTATCACCAATATTAAATTGACTGAGCATATTTCACATTGTTGGCATGAACAGATGGTGCTATATAACTGTTGAATAACAATGATTGCAATATTAGTATTATTTTAAAAATATGTATATATTTCTAAAGGTGCATACTGTATTGACATAATTTACATTTTAGTCAAATAAAGCAAATGTTCATCCCAGTCTAGTCGATCCATCACAACATCATATCAAATGTCTTTTTGTTCATGACTAGAAACTAATAAAATTTCGGCAGTCTTCAATTATAAATTATATTTAGCTTCCGAAGGTGAGTCGTTGGTGTTAAGCAGTGTCTTGCACTGGTGATGTATTTTTTTTCTCCTGCATTACGTATTTTAAAAATTGATACAAAAATCATGTCACGGTTCTGTCAGTTCTCATGTTGAGGCGTTTCCATTCTGGAGACGTTCGGTAGTTAGAAAACATAATCTCAAATAGCCGTGATTTGGCAAATTAGATTGTTTGTAAATGATAAAACAGGTCTGAAAACCATTAGATTTAATCCGCCCTAATTACCTACAAGAATCTACAAGAACTCAACATCGCCCAAGTTATTGCAAGGAAAGGTATTCATATTCCACACACCATATCCAACGTTTAGATATACATTATGGGATATTACATAGCGCTGACAGTTCTCACTATAATAGATAAAAACTACATAATAAAAGGGCAATTTGCTAAAACACTTCAATCAAATTTATCCACTCTTGAACCGAGAATTTAGCGCTTGAATTTAAGGCCTAGCCTCAATCATCATTACTAAAGTCGGTACGATAAAAAACATAGTCTCGACTATCCATTTCTTGATTTAATCATCAATGAGCGTTGAGCAGCAGGTCGGATTTTAATCCAGTAAATATCTCAGGCTATAGCGATTACATCGATAGTCGATTATGGTCTGTATAAGTTAATTAATGCCTAATTAATAATTTAGATAACATTTCAGGCCCCAAAAATGACCTGCAATAGACAGATTTAGCTCTTGTGTAGTCTATGTTTAAATGATTTCATATTACACCTCTTTTTTCAAAATTTATTCATAATATTTATTGTGCATGAAATCGTTAAAAAATATTGGATATGATGTGTAGAATATGCATATCTGTAAATAATCTTTTCTTGTCAGGCTACAAAACGGTCAATTATAACTAAATCAGTTTGAGGCCATCGGGCAGTATTTGGATATAAGTAATTAGACGAACCTAGTTTTTATCTTCAATATTTTATATAAAATTATTTACATTTATTCTGTCTGTTGTTGAAAGAGATATTGTAGCTAAACACGTATTTGTGTTATATTGATGCTATGTTACTGATAATATATATTTTTATTTTTGTTTAATTGAATGGAAATAAAAGAAGATATACAGGCTGTAAAAGCTGATGCATGTCTCAATAAAGAATCGTTTGTCACTAAAGAGCAGGATACAATCTCAGTCACGGACCATGATAAGAAATAAACTTATTATTGTCATAAACAACCTATGGTACTGCATCGCTTGGATAGATATAAAAGGTATTATTTAAAAAAATAGAAACTGCTTGCACTATGGCATGTATGAATCAATCGGTATTCTGTCTCGTTGTCAACTCTTCACTTATATGGGGGGGAGGGTATTGGAGCGATGATGATCATGTTGTATGTGGCCGGTGGCTTTAACCGTCCGCAACGCCATCACTGGAGTCTGGAATGGGCTGGTATAATAGACTTTCTGGACCGGGTGTACTGGGTGTGGGCCAGAATTCGGAATCCTGCAATGGGGATTTCGAATTTTATCCGAAAATTTCATCGGATTCACCCGACACTGTCGCCCGTAAATTTACTGATTATTAAGTCACCTGCACCCTGTTTGTGGGAATACGCCATAATCCAAGTTTCAAAAAGCAGCTTTTATGAATTTCACTTTCGTCACTCTGTACCAATGTGTCTTGTGGCCTTCCGTCACAGGCGGAATCAACTAGCGCTCCCGGCAACAAAAATGGGACATTTTTCAATGAAAATATTCCTGAATATTCAATATTCCTAACTGGTTAATCAAATGGTCATAATTTTCTCAACTAGTCCCATTTTTTAACCATTTAAATTCTCTTGACTCTTGACGATACAATGATAATACGTTAATTAATAACATGACGATATGATAATTTAACAGGTTGATGGTTGTAAATTACTTGCAGGTCGGGGTTTTGGTCTAAATTAATCGATTTATGAAATATATTATTTGACAGAGATTATAATCAGATACGCCACCAAATCGTCATATTTGGGGTTTATTTTCAAAAATTTCCAGGGGGAGAGCCCCCGGACACCCCCCCACCCCGTCCTAGAAATGCCCCCCCCCCCCTTCACACACACACAAACATACGCACTACACCTGCTATCCCCACCTGATCTCCCCATAAATCTAAATAGTTGTCCAGGGGCATCATAAACATATATTTAAAAATGGGCAGCCCTAGAAATTTAGGTTTTATTAATATATTGTGTCAACATAATGACATCCCCCAGATCACATACCCATTGCAAACATTTGACCCACTATATAAGTAGCCAAAATCCTACCGCGCCCATGAATCTGCAGTGACGACCGAAAATGGGATCTGCTTTGAACGAGAATGCACCCCACTTTTTTCAATATTGTTCACCACTAATACTTAGAGAGTTATGCCCCTTCATGACCTAAATGCAACGTTATGTTGAAGGTAGGTCAGCATTGAAACGATGAGGTGCGGGTCTTCAACATACGAAGGGTCTGGGACCATTGTCAATATTTGACGACAGATTCCATTGCCCATGCGTAACCGGGAGTTTAGTTTTTTTATGCAGTATCTTGGGTCAAGTCAAGTGAGAGTTGCGCTCCTTCCGCAATAAATCCCACAATTCTTGTGTTATGAATCGTGACGAAGGATTAGGATTAATTAAATAAAAACATAGATATGGCCCATGAAGAGAGAAATTTTACAATAATAAAAAAAGAGTGTTGGATATATATTGAACTGGCAATGCAATTAAATGGATTTTCTGAAATGGCATTCTTAAATTAACTTCCAGACTGCCAACATCTTGTTTTAGGACTGATTTCCTCCCTTAGACTTTTTTTCTGATAATGTAAAAGACCGGGTAATCTAGCCAATGACCTATTACCTACAGGCACGGACATGCCTCTGGGTAAAAAGTCCGTATTTTGAAAATCTGAAATCAGTGCTTTGATTAAAATCTTTCATAGCCTTGTGAATCTGGGTTATTATAATGACCAATAACCAGATATGGTTTCTGTTTCAAAAGTTTTGTAATGTTTACGTATTCCAACAACTATCTAAAACCCGAAAACTGCATAGCAGGACATCGTCAGGTGCGGGTAAGAGCGAAGGTTCGTTTGCCTTTGGATCTACTTTGGATGTTGCTTTGTACAGCTTATGATACTGATACACGGTTATAAATATAAATGTTAATTATGTTATATTTTGTGTATAACTGTAAGCGTGATATCGTGTTATAGAAAATCCAATTCTACAACAGGCGCGGATCCAGGATTTTTTGCAGGGGGGGGGGGGGGGTCTAGGTTTGACAATTGCTTAACAAATTGCGCTCAACCGATTAATTTGGTAAATTAGTTTCAATTTGGTTCATTTTGACGTATTTCCGGAAGGTAATTTCCAAAATTACAGGTCTAAATCGCCAATAAAATCGCATAAAAAAATTTCAAGTCTGAGCAGGGGGGGGGGGGGGGGTCCGGACCCCCTGGACCCCCCCCCCCCCCTCTGGATCCGCGCCTGTACCAGTTTTCAAAGAACTCTAAAACACCAGAAACTGTACTTCGGAAGGAAAACCTTAAAATAGTATTAGTCGAATTTTCCAAAGTAGATGGGTTATGACTGTGAGATGAAAACCAGTTGACGGCCAGTAGTTTTGAAGGACATTCCGGTCCAATACATTAGGATTATCAGTCACTCATGTTTAATCAGTTATTTGTATGGAAGTTAGTTATATTATTTAAAATCATTATTATATACCATAGAGGTTTTTTTAATGATATCAAAACTCGTGGTAATATAACAATATGAATTTCGTCATTCTTACAAACTGTGGCAAACGAGTAAAAAGGGGGATTCCCTGTCGAACGCATGCGCTAAATAATCATAAATCTGTTTCAACAAACCACAACGATTGAAACTGCCGGATGACGTAACGATTCTACTGTCATTACTGACTGAACCCTATCAGAACATAAGTTCCATGCCACTCGATTACAATTCCGTTAATTCGGAAAGTTCCGGACTGTTAGTTTAACAGTCTCTAATATATACTTAAAGAAATGCCCAAGTTTATCAAAACTTTCACCTTTGTATTAGTCTTTCGACAATATTTTATTTTTTCCAACAAAAACACGACATATAACTGTACACGTAAACAATCATTCACACTTGAACTTTTCCAGCTCGGCAAAAACTTGACTCCCAACAAATCATAAAATTTAATAAATATATAATATGTGACTACAATCTTTTTGTGTTGGAAATGAGTAACGATTAGCTCCCTTAGATTGTTTACTTTTATACTCCAGTATTGATAATTTATTCAGAACAATTCACTACACTGATTGGAATATTCAAAACTTATGGATATTTTGTGGTTACCATTTAAGAAGATAGCTATTTTAATATGGATGAATTGGAGATAAAATGAAATGGGTTTAGCACCCTACTTTTCTGTCTATACTGGGCAAATGAAGGAAGAATTAAAAGAAATTCATGAAAGCATAAATATCAGTTACTGACATGAATAGTGATACCTAATAACATGGCAGTAAGTTACTGAGATGAAAAAAATACCATAAACTATTCCATTTATAGGATCCCTTCTCAATCTCCCACACTCATGACTAGATGAAGATGATAGTGTGCTTTAAACACAACTGGGCGGATGTTTAAAACTACATTCCGTGTAAAAAAGGGCTGAAGAAAATATTAAACATCTTCGCAGGATGTCCCTCGAGATCGGGAGGTTTTAGCCATCAAACTGTCTTGCCTAGGTAAATAAGCCACTCGTGTCAGTTTTGCAATTTGAAGGCATACAAGTCAAAATGAAAGCGTGCAATGATCACACATAACGAAGTTTAATATAATGAACAAACTCCATGAAAGCCACATAAATTCATATCTTCATAAATTTGTAACATTTAAATAAAAGGAAAGCTCTTCAGTATGCCTATTAAATAAATTTAGATTTCTCGACATTCGCTTTTACTTTGGGCTTGTTTGAAATTTATAACTATTTCAGTTGTATAAAAAGACAAGTACACGGGGTTGACTTTTTAAACCGCTGTTTCATGGATTTCTAACCGACAACTTTAACCTGTGATCTAACTTTCATGAATTTTACAGTTATACATAGTGTCGCCAACATGAACGCTACTACAGTAAGAAGAAGAATGGCCAAGCTAACCATCACGTTCACCGACTGAAAACAGTTCTCTTGTGCAGGAGCAGCAGCAGGTTTGGGTTCACCCGGAACAACAACTGTGACTTTGCCTATGGAAAAGAAAAGAACAAGTGACATAAATGAAAAGCCTTTAAAACACGCACACTTAGATTTTGTTCACCATAGTGATCATAATCATATTATAGACAATCACTCTGACGACGTACACTACATGCCACTTATTTAACTCTTTCTGTGTGGTCTTCCTTACAAGAAGAGGTAAACCGGGTTTCGGAAATAGATGTACTTTTGCAAACATATCATTGCTACTCTAGTATAGTCATATATATAAAATCATGCTCAAAATCAGAATTTCTTTAAAGGTACCAAAATTAAATTAATTCTTCGTGCATGTGTCAAATATCGCAACAATTAACAAACGCTTCTCTTTATCTGGTTTAATTTTACCAAAGATCGAGGTTGTGTATAAGACTGTTTGTTTTGTTTACACTGTTTATATATATATATCCCACAATTCCCTGTACACGCGAGAGAAAGCTCGATTAAACAGACCATTTTATTGGTTGATACACCACTTCAAAAACAGCATAGCACAGACAACTAAACGATACGAAAACGGATTTGCATTTGATTGGATTGTCCTAAATTATGAAAATGCTCTTTTTTTTAGGAAAAAAAACCCTTACAAATTAAAGGGTGTATGGCCCTATTTTTGAAACCTTCAAATAGGCAAAAATGGTTCTAAAAGCGGATACTAATGTTATATGAATGCATGAAAAGTGATTTATATTTAATTCATTTATGTTCCACGAAATACGTGAACAGTTCAAATTGATCGACAGTCGTTTGTGAATTCCACATCGATATGTTTTATTTGTTCATTTCAAAATGGCACTCATGCACTGATTATAAAATATTAATTGTATCATAAATATTGGATGTTAGGTTCATATACTTTCACGTCAAGATAATAACATATTGAATGAAATGGACGAATATTGAATTCTATTCGTGTTTTTAATTTCGAATATTACATATTGAGTTAACTACTTAGCTCCCTTCAACTGACTAACCTGTAGGGGAAGCCTGTAGATCAACAGGATCAGAGGCATCAAGTACAGTCAAAGATTGCTGTAATATCACTTCTTCATCGTTACTGCCATCTACGTGTTTTACACTTCTCTTTCTTCTTGCCCCACAAGTTGGCTGTAAGTGAATAAATCTGATCGTGTAAAGATTGTGCCAAATATACTTAGTTAGAGAGGCACTTTAACGTTGTCGTCTGGTACAAGTTGCCTATATATAGAGAAATGGGGTTTAACGTCTACTCGACACAAACCAGGTCATTTTGAGACTAACGTATGGTTCAATTTTATTTCAATAATTCACTTGCGCGTAGGGGTCATTAGCAGTTGGAGGAAACCGGAGTACCCGGGGTAAATCCACGAGGTTAGAAACTTGCCTATATCATTTGAACATGTTCATACAGGTGCACATCATATTAGCTTAGCTAATTATTTGCTTTCAACTCGTCAAAGAATAAAGTATGTCATTGCACGAGTATTATCGGGGTTTCTAGAACGCCCGAGACCACAGTTTATTCAATAAACATAAATCTTGCACTAACATAATTGATTTCCGTTATTTTGGAGATAAAAATTGTACACTCACTACTTCACAGATTTCTTCGGGCCTGCATACTTTGACATTACATTCAAATAATACGACAGGTGATTGATGGAATTTGAAGGCTTGAAAATAGAAGGATACAGTAGGAGGGCTTGTGGTATATTGTATACTTTCAGTAGATTCAATATAGCTTCCTTCTTTGGTTATACAACTGTAAGTATAAACAGATTTAACGAAAACGTAACAAAGATTTGGCCAATTAGCTCACCGACAGATTTTATTAGATTATTGCTGTTCGAGTGAGAAAGGTCACTTAGTCGTTTAAATGGTTTAAACTGAAACAACCGTACAGTTAACGGGGCCGTGGAACATCCAACACATTCTATGTGTTACTGTAGGATTATAAGATGAAGTCTATTCATGGCTGTACGTATTTTCCTTGTTTTCAGTCCGCGTTGTAACCAATAAAGGATGGTTGTATCAAGTACATAACAGAATGTGATATAACATTTTATAAAGATATTTTACCCATTGTCTATTATTGTTACATTAATTTGTGGGGAAATATCCGGTCCACGTATTGCGTAACATTTCATCAGTACCAGTTTGGTATATTCTGAAATTAAATAGAAAACTCTCATAAAAGTCTTGGAACAAGCCCCGGGTTAAACTTCTCTGTTGAATTTTCCCTTCCAAGCTGATATTAAACTATTCTTCCTGGTCTAGCTTCGTTCACCCCATGATGGTTGTTAAATCGGTCAGAGTATGAAATAGTGTGCTCACTGAACAACAAGAAATTATCACATAACTGAGAAATAAAATCGCACGTCATCATCAACCAATAGGGTAATATTTAGCAGACACACTAAATAACATCCCAACAATATATTTAACATACAAAAATAAAAAGAAATATCACAGTCTTGTATACACAATCACAGACAATTATCACATTTTTTCATGTTAATAAATCAATAACGTCTATATCAAAAAAGAACACAAAAGTCTTAAACAAAAGACAAACGGCAAAAACCAAAATAACATAAAAGAATGCCCTCTTTTGAATATATTAAACACACTGATGAGATTGGATAAGATTCGTTTTATATTGAAATTGAATGGAAAAAGTTACATAAGTTTAGTTCAGGGGCATATAGTGTAAACAATAATTAATTGGTGCATGTTAACAAAATGACGTGTAGTATAGCATACTTACTTTGGGTATCAGAAAGTGGGAAGAAAAGTCTTAATGGTTTGTCCAAATATAATGGAGGACTAATCTTTGTTCCCAAAGCGTTTTGTATATCCATCTTTACAGGTTCATATGTCGTTGTCACAATGTCATTTGCTTGGGGAACTCTTTGTAAAATACAAAAAAGTATTATAGATGAAAGAAAATATGGTACCTGCCAGTTGGAAAACTGACAATGAATATAATTCAAACCATGCAAAACGAAATAAGAATATGCCAGTGAACAGAGGTTAAAGGTTAAAAGAAATCAAATTAGCAAAATGGCGACAAAACTAACATGCTGATGATGGAATATAGAAACATTTCCTAAAAAGTATACAATATTTCTTTAACAAGAAGATCTCATATATTTAGGTTATTTAAGTACATTATTTTGAATGAATATTGAATTAGAATGTGAAAAAGGCCATTATCACTAACGGTAATTATCAGTCTTCGTTTAATATCCATAAATCCTCCCTAAAATGTTTTAACAGGATAATAACTTTAGCTTCTTGGGCATCCACAAGTTTCTAGTAAGTGATCAAGGGTTATAACTGCGACACGAACCTTTGAAAAATCAACAGGGCTCTTCATCGGATGAGCACGACTGTCGGCGGGGTGATAGCATGTGGAAGCACAAAATGACAACCGACTTTGATATTGGTCATTGAAATTGAAGGATATACTAACCTTTCGTCAACGGTTATAGTACTTAAGTCACTGTTTAAAGATGAAACACCGGAGTTTAAATGAACACATGTTGCTTTTACCAATATATCAAGGGCTGTCACAAATTGGGAACCCTGAATGATGATGATATCGACGTTGTATGTAACATCGCCCGCCTGAAATCAAATTTACAGTCTTAACCGTTCAGACGGTTATTCTTAAACTAGTTCAAAATCTGTTGCGTTCACACGTACTATATCCCAAACCACTTTAACTATTCTGACCACTTCGATCGGAAAAGTTACAATTAACTATGCATGAATAACTTCATATTCTTTATTCGGTTCTCGCACGTTTCGATAACCTCGACACTGCCTGACCTGGTTTATTTGCTCCACATTTGCGTTCAGACGACAAAGTTAAACTGGTTTAACGATACCCGTTTTTTTTTTAACCAGGTCAACGGGCTATAAGTAAAGTATATTATTCTAAATATATTACGATTGTAGACCCACAGCAATTCTTTTGACAAACTTACTTAAATAATATACACTTATTGATTACAATTTAATACAGTACTGATATCACAAGAAAATAACTGTCTTAATATATTAAATGTTAGTCTTCAAACGGGGAATAAAAGGCTATTTACTGAAAAAGGTGACAAAAAAGACCAATACGTACTCATTGTGTATAAAGGTAAAACATACCGTAACAAATAAAAAATGCAGGAGAAAATGACACCACCGGTTAAACGCCCCCCCCCCCCCAACACACACACACACACGCACACACAAATACATTTCGCACGCGCAACAAACCAATTTGTTATTTCTATCTTCATGCCCAAAACCCAAGTACACTTCCAAATAGATTGTTACAACTGCGTCCAAAGACTCACCGATGGGGTATTCAGAATTGGTTCTAGTGAACAATCGCCTGTACTATTCGCAGTTGTAGTAAGAGTTAAGTTATATGTTTTTACAGATCCAAACTCTGTTAGCCCGAATTGACATTCAGGATCTGTTCTATTATTTTTGACGTCAACAGCACCATTGAACACTGGGAATGGAGTAATAAAGATATCCATTGTGTTCCCGGTACACACGGCTACAGCTGGAAAATAGCGTTTTAAAAATGTTAAAGAATTCTTTGTGGATCTAAGACATCCAAATGTAATTACATGTATACTAATTACAATACCGAGCACTAATATCTAAATATTAAACAATTTATTCAGCAGAAAAACGGTTTGATTTTATAAACAAATCGCTATTTTGTTTTGATTTTGAGTATGTACGATATAACTTGAGAAATTACCACGTTGCCGTCTCCTATGTGGTGTCCTGGTGACCCAAAAGGGCTGGTATCGCCAAATTCCTGTAAGTGTGTTGCTATAACACGTTTTAAAGTGCCCCACGGTTTCAAGAGAGAGAGAGAGAGAAAGAGAGAGAGAGAGAGGCGTGGCAATTTCAATAATTGGCTTGCTAGCATGGGTCTTTAGTAATGGGTGAAAACCGGTTACCCTCCTCAAGTACAATCATCAGATTGAAATCCCAATCACCTAACTCAATAATTGACAGACATTATGGTAAATGTATATAATGATGCCTCATCACTAGGGTAGATTTTTTTTTAAACTGTGATTACCATACTGGCAATGATAATTCTGAAGCATCTTTATATAAAATTACAATTCTGCTCGCAAGTCAGTACTGAACCAATGTAGGCCATATTAACTCACTTTACCAATTTCTTTGTTATTATTGTAAAGGTAATGTGATAATCTCGACGCGTCACTTACCATATATGTATTAAAGACAGGCAGTTTATATTGCAATGAATTTGGGAACTTGCGAACCATCCCACATGAAAACTGAGAGAGTATCACAGAGTCTCAGATATCTGCACATGACGAGTATAAACGTTTAAGAGTCTTTCAACCAGAATTATTCTATTTTATTTTTCTGAAGTTCGCTTTCTTGTATAACTATAGAAAACAGGTATACTATTGTGTCCATTAAACGTGGGCTATTAATCAGCTTACCTCTCCTGTTCTCACAAAAATCGCCATAAAATGTATCAGTGCATAAACATGTGTCTGAGTTAGTCGCTATTTCTGTAATACATCGGCCACCATTTAAACATGAAAATTCACATTCTGCTAGATTAAACTTTTCGGTATCTATAAAATAATCAACGAAAACGGTGACTTTATTCAAACTTCTTTTAATCGTTTGAAAATAAAAACAAAAAACAATCGGCTTATAAATTCTGTAACTAGCATTAAATTACAACATAACGTATTAAAAAAGTGTAGTATTAATGACTATCAAACCATCGAAACAACAATTAAAAGTTATAGCCATAACGATTACCTGTTAATTTCTTCTCGTTCTGCCATTTAGTCTTAAAATTACCCATGCGTGCTGGGTAACTCATTTTTATACTTGAACACCCTTGTCAAAATGGTATATAACCCAGATTTATTTTAATTGTTTAAACTACTATTTGTATTTGTTTTGTTAAATTTATATAAGGAGTATGTGTTGGCCTTTTGGTGCAATGCTGCTTTAGTAATTGAAACACTTCGTCCTATTTGTAAAAAAAAAACCTGAAAGTTCTTGCACCGCGTATACTTACTGGAATGGCTTATTCAAACTATATGAACTAACAGACAATTCGTCATAAACACACACTCCGATATGTAAAACGTCTTTAACTTACACTCTGCAGTAGAATATTGGCATTGTGGACCAAATGCCGTGGACCCACAGACACACCCTCCTGTTTTAGAACAGCGAGCGGAATTCATACATTCCTGGCCACCCCTTCTGCAGTCAAAGTACATACTTCTTACACCTGTAACATAAGTCGTGTTACATTTCAATTTAAAGAAAATAGGGTAGTTTGGACATACCGGTGTATCGAGGTTCGATTCGGTACCATGTTTGGCTCGACCCCTGGTGTATGAGAACAGTTCCATAGCTAGTTGGCTCCTATTTTCACAGCGAACCATTTTGTTTCATTGTCTTTGTAACACACACCGCTAAGGAGCTTTGCAACAACCCCACTATTGATCATTACTATAATTCTTTCTATTTATATTTCTTTCTATTTTAATCATCATTGCTATACTTAATCAGGCCAATGGAGTAGTGTATTGTACATTACGTATGTATGTATGTTTAGGTCAATGGTGACTAAATGGCCACGTTGGGATAGAGTATCTTTTTCCATGGCCTTTAATTCACTGGTAGTCGATAGGTTATAATTGCTCATAGGTTAAAATTACTAGAAGTGACATCAAGGTTTAGGTACGAATGCAAGATTTCAGGTAATCGTGTTTCAAAGTTCATTTATTTACACCAAGAATGTGATTGCAGTGGGTACATTGTGTAAGAAGAAGACATTGAAAACTATGTTGGCATTCTCATATATTTCATTTCAGCAATTCCCAAATGCTCAATTTACTTCAGATTTCAAATGTAACAAAAGTGTTCCTTAACCTCAACCACTTCTTGTAACAGTATCCTGTCATCGGGATGGTGTGCATACAATACAACACAGCATAGCGCGCCAATAAAAAAACAAGATACTAAAATATAAAATCGGCTACTCACATACACATAGTGTTAATAGAATACTTAAATTTATTGGTCTAAACATCTGAAAGATAAAACAGTGTAAATATAGTCTATTCATAAGATAATCTTTATAACATGACGTAGTTCTTAAAAAAAAAACATTCATGTATAGCCTTGTTGTCAATCTACCATTTCGAGATATGTCTGTACGGTGGGTGAGGGTGGAGTTGTGTGCATTTATATGTCTCTCTATTTGGCTCTTGCATTCGTGGGAGATAAAATAAATACCCAAGTTGGCCACTCTGGTTCATTGGAAGGAATGGTGGAATTCAAGATGGTGTCTCTGCTATTCGTTTTCCACTGCCAATTTTAGTGTCTGACCTACGTGTTAGGGGTCAAACAATCCAACAACGAATGACGTCATCGTGAAATTCAAGATGGTCAGTATCATGACGAAATTGCCGTGACTCGGATAAATCTCTCTAAGGAGCTTTAGTGCAAAATTAACTACATATTTTAATCACTAAAAAATATCGATAAGCCGAATACTTTATTTAACCGGGAGAAAATTTCATATTTCCATATGAAATTCCATCGGGTTCACGGAATATAATGTAAAAAAGGGTAATTCTCCACAATATGTGGTCGAAGTTTGTGCATTTACCTTAATTTACGACGGGCTTAATTTACGACAACATATGATCACGTCAGAGATTCCAGTCGGGGTCGAATTAAACTTACATGTCAGCGGATCTCTTACAAACAGAGAATGCAATTTGTATTTCAGTACCTTCCTCACCTGGTTGCCTTGCCATAGATGTGAAACTTTTGTGCCCCCCCCCACTTATAAACTCTGACATAACATGTGACATGTTTATTACAATACTATTTTGGTGTCCCTTTTATATGGGAGCGCCTGACTGCAGCACAATCACCCAACCCCTTTAATCTTGCACTGTTTCCAGTTGTGTCCCGTTCTTCAGTAACAACCAACAGCGATGACACTTCACTAAAAAGTGAACACATTATTTAGTCAAGTCAATTAATACTGTAGAAACAAAATGTTTAACTTAAGGAACTTACCTTTGCATTAACTTAAATTCAATATTGTCAAATGTACGACTCAGGATTTCATAATGTTCATAGTGGGGTTATATCTCGAACTTAAAATATATATTTAGTAGAACAATGTCTTATTTATATAAAACAAGCAATAGCCCAAGGCAATAAAGAAATCACATAATTGTACAACGGATAACATTTCAGAAGGGTTGATATATTGTATTGTAATACACGGCTAAAGTGCGTTAACGGTGTGGACGTTTATGTTAAAAATATAAGCTATTTTGCAGTTTCTGAAATCATAGATGCATCTGAGGAAGTTAATCTTAAATAATCTAAAATCAGTGTATTACCACTTCAGTCATTATAATAACCCATAACGACATATCTTTGAACAAAACACTGGAATCGGCACTGCCACTGTGTCAAACAAAAGACGTGTTTTGGTGGCAGGATACGCGCTCTGGAATACGCTCTCTCATCTGTTACTACCGTCCTGCGTTGCCACCACTGCCAACTGGAAAATAAAATAAGATAATTGATTTAATATCTAATAATAAAAATAACCCCCCTCCTCCCCTGGTTCTTGTTATTACATAAATATTACACCTTTTTATATAATGTAATGAAATACAATAATAAACATATACACAAATGTAAAAGTTGTAATTGTATTGCATTTACCGATTTTGTATAATTAAACTAATTTAAAAAAAATACATGTGTTTTTAGTCACAATCGCCAACACTAAATCTTTTCTCATTCCCAAGGCCATGTATCATATATCTCGACCTTGATGTGGTTTTCTGTGGGCGAATTCTAACACTGGCCTTTCGGTATTATATATTTTTAAGAACTTTACTCAGTATAGCAAGAAATGCTCTGGGATAAAAATTACATATCCCATGACAAACAATTGGGGGAAATGTAACCGTAAACATGTAATTATTTTTTGGCCTAACAGTGTTTTTTCTGAGTACTTGTCTGTTCTGAAATATAAAATATTGTTGTCTTAGGCGTGTAGGTATAACCTAAATACAACACATAAATCAGCTTCTGATTGATTGATTGGTTGATTGATCGCTGACTTTGTAGTGAACGCCTAGTCGATATTCAAAGACCTATCCTTTGAAGATAGTGCAAAACTATGGAAGCCTTGCCGGCTGTGTTTTTATTTCGACTTCTCTCCGCGAGATTGGGAGAACACGAGGCAACAGGATTAGAATGCGAGTAACTCACTTCGAAGAGCCGAGATTTTGTTTACCTCGATTACGCGCCTTTGAAAATCAGAACGTTCTCGCCCTCGAGATTATATACAATGGCCGCAATAGTTTTCCATTAAAATCTAAAATTCACATTCTTACATAAACGAAAGGAAAAAAGTATTCACGCTGGGTGTAATAAATCGGTTTGTGGACATAATCGTGACAATGTGTTATTTTGGTCTACATTTATCTGACAAGTTATAATTAAGACCGGTGAACTATTTATAACATAGACTGCTATTACTAGCTGGGCCTTTAATGCTAGGTCAAGAATAATAACCAATTTCGACATAGGACGTAAGCAATAACTCAATCGAGCTTGTCCGACGAAAAGGAACACGAGACTTTCATAAAAAAATGTATCTTTGAGGGTGGATAAGGAGAATGGGTCATAATTCTGCAATTTGATGTATAACTAGAAACGTCAACGCTGATTGATTAAGCAACGTCTAACGTCATACGGTCAAAAGCTGCTCGTATGCCCCCTGGTGCGAACAGCTCATTATTGACACAGCTCATTATTCCAACGCCTTCACCACGAAATCATGGTCAAAGCCATTTTAGTCTTTACCCCCTTTCTCTTTTCTCCCATATGTGTGGCGATCTTTGTTAATAAGAATGCTTTCGTTTGGTACAAGTGAAGGTACTTATACAAAAGTCAATGTCATCTATATATATAACTGTACATCCATCAATCATGATTTCAATACCTTTGTCATGGCAGCTTATGGCCGTAGGGCTGTTTTACTTACTATGTCTATATTTCTCCGGCATCTCCACCACTTGTTATAGTAAATTAACTGAGACAGGAAGTTGCAATTTGATTAAAATACACACATAGCCACATATCAACAATGATTTCCCCGTTCACATTATTGTTAATTCTTGTCTCTTAGATGTGTCCACAAGCACGTATGAGGTTCCACATGAAAAAAACTGCGATACACAACATTAAAACCAAACCAACACATTAATTCTTGCATCCTTTCGCGTCAAAATAATGAATATTCACAAAAAAACTACTGGCATAAATTGTATATTCAAACAAAGATCGCTATGCAAAAGAAGAGAAAATAAAACGAGAAGGGGGGGGGCTGAGAATAATTTTTGCCCTTGTTTCGGGATGACGACGTAGGTATAATTGGCTGCTATTGAAGTTTTGCGTCAGGGGTCATAGTACCCGTTATCCTTATCCACATAAATTCATTTTTACTTTACTAAGCGATTAAGAAGGTCTCGGGTTCCTTTTCACTATTGCTTGCGTTCGATTTCGAAATTGTAATTATTCTTGATCTAGCAGTAGAAGTCCAGATAGTAACATGAGTTGCTATTATAAATAGTTCACCGGTCTAACAACAAATTACATTATCATATAATATATCAGAGAAGACCAGACCAGTGAGACTTCATCCGACGATTCAACTTGCAATATAATACTAGAACAGTATGGATATAATCACTTGATTTATTATACTGAACGTTTCAACAAGATTTCACAAGCCGTTTCAAGCAAATACCTAATGCACATATGAGACATGTCGGCGTATCTGGATAGCTTCATGAATTTTACTCGTTCTTTAGTCATACTGGGTTTTTTTCTATACGTTTATATTTTCCACCAATTAACTTTGTTGTGACGGTTGGTTAACAGATGGATGGCGATAGCCGAGCCACTGTTGGAGAATGTGGGTTTGGGTTAGTACGCCAGTCCCGTGTGTTTAGAGGGGATTGTTTTTCCCCCACGTATGACTACCAGGGATTATACTTGTAATGCTATAGGGAATATATACTGTTGAGTTTATTTAAGTTCTCTTAAAAGATGCTCTGGTTAATGTAATGATGTCGTTAGCTAGCACCAATGACAACAAGAGCTAGGCTAACAAGGGCAATGGCATCATAGTCTGGTAATCCAAATATGACAACTCCATGAGTTAGAAACGTGAACACCCGTCCACTTTGGTGCCCATATTATTACACTATGTTGAGTAGCTTCTGTGCAGCTGGGGAATCACGGTGGCTAAGTGGGCAAGGCGTTGGCTCGCTAGCCTGGAGGTCGGGGGTTCGATCCCTGTATTGGCCGAGAAATTTCATCTCGATAAACGTATAAATGACTTATATACATTATTTACATAGAGCATTGCTTGAATGGAGTTATCTACCCTTATAAATACGAATGCGAAACGAAGGCTGTTTAATTAGTAAGACTGGTTTGTAAACTGTTTTTTGATTGGTTCGTAAACTCAAGCTACAATCAAGGAGAGAGCATATAATCTGAAATCGTCGAAACCCTACGGATTAATACAGGATATAGTGGAGTTACATTTTCTTACTCTCAAGATTAAATAATCAAAGCGCTAAAGTAACGGTGTCTGATTTGCATATTTCGCAAATAATTATTCACGGCTTAATCCAAAATCAAAATATCAACACTGGTTAATCTACCGGCTTGGATTCAATTGGATTAAATCGGGCTTATCAAATGTCGGAAAGTTCAACATGGAAATAAAATGTAAACCTTTTTTTGTCCATAGATTCTGTCGAGCAAATGAGGCGAAAAGAGAGAAAAAAAGAAACAGTAAAGTGTACTATTTACATACATCACAGTGGCTAAGTAAGATGCTCGATTGATAGCCCGGGGGTCGCGGGTTCGCTCCCCGTATTGGCCGAGAAAGTCTGTGGGGCAGGACGGCCTGGCAGAGCAGCTATCTAGTCGTTCGGGTGGGACGAAACCCCGACGTTCCATGTACGCACACTGTCGTGCACGTGAAATGAAATGGAGTCTTACTGTTCTGACAGTTGGAATTCGATATACATGTAAGTGTAGGTCGTAGAGCCGGGGTCCGGGAAAAATTTTCCTTATAGCACAAAGTATGGCTTATGCCCGTCTTCATTAGCCCGGTTAACGGAAGGTTACTCTATTTATTATGCTAATTACATTTAATAATAGTAACGGATGAAATAATCTAACAGAAAAGTGTGCAACAAAGGAAGGTGGCCAGTGAGCAGATCTTGTGTCCCGGGCGAAGGTGGGTATCGAGCTAATAATCTATGATGTGACCACCAAGACCGTTTTGAACCATTGAACCATCTTTACTTTGTCTTAAAATACCCCCCCCCCCCCAAAAAAAAACAACCAAAAAAAACCAAGAAACAATCCGCCTCGCCTCCTCCACAGAGCGAACCAGTTGTTCAATGGGCACCATATCCAAATATTTTAATAATCTATGAGATGGCACGTTTCGGACTATGTAGTCTTTGTCCCTAAAATACATCCCCCCCTCCTTAAGCTCCCACCTAAAGTGAGGCAGTTATCCAAGGACCACCCTATACAAATGCTAAGAGATGTACAATGATATAAATGAATGTTTTCTTAATCTATAAATTGATCATGAATTTATTTCAAATTACAGAAATAAGCTCACGAATTTAAAAGAGAATGTAACGTTAAACTGAATCAGTATAAATTATACAACATTTAAATTTATGGAAATGTTATATTATTATAGATATAGTTAAAACATTTCTTTTAATCTACAAAACTATGTTAGAAATCCTTACATTATCAGATTCGTGAACTATCTTTTATATTCATTTATTATGGTTTATGGTTTATTACATGGTATAAAATCCACAAAATCAAGTTTACTATATCTCTCGAACCTTATGGCCTCTGAATTCTAACCACTCTTGAACAGTCATAGGTGAAGGATGTTTTTCGGTAACTTTAATAGTTGTCTTTCTTGACTTGATAAGTTTTACGGTTAACCCGATGGTTACAGCCAATAATATTGCAACGGATACAGACAAAATGACCACAAGCATCAGGGTTCTCGGCGACTGCAAACATTTCAATAGAGCGTGATGATATATTGATGCATCGTTGATGTTCGGTTTCTTGTAAGGAAGATCTTGCGCTGAAAATAATTTTCAAACAATCATATAACTAGTATTTTACTAGACTGACCCAGTTACATGATACATTACGTAATTAAGGCGTAATTTGTAGTTCAGTGCAATAACGTTTATTTATTACAATTCTATATTTCGAATATAGGGAAGAATTCGAATTTAAATATGATGTATAACACCAAGCATGTACACAATATACCGTTATTTGAAGCAATCTAATTAAAACTAGATATTATCTTGTTTATCACTCCCTTAACATCGCACGACAGAACCAAACGTCTGAGTAATCAAATATTTTCAAAGACCACGCAGGAATATCTGTATCAGTGGTTTTGATTGGTAGTGTTGTCTTAAAACTGCCAATCACAATCCGCTCGTTACTAAACGCTATTTAAGAGACATTTTGAGATAAACAAGAAGTATAATATTAGTATGAATTGAATTACACTGGATTTAAATGCGTGTGTGGCCTAGGAAATCTTTTCATATGACCAGGCCCGGATCCAGGATTTTGCCGAGGGGGGGGGGGGGGGGGGGGGGGGGGGGGCACGCATTGGAGAAAAGGGTAATATGTTACAAAGTTGGATAGTTTGGGCGGAGACAATGCTAAAAACATGTTTATATCATCTCTTAAAGAGCAGATATTTTCACTACAACAGTAACAAAGCAAACGAAAATGAAAATTAACTATGTCACTGGGGGGGGGGGGCACGGTTCTGCGCCTGATGACGTTGTTGTTACCCTGGTCACGTGTGCTATTTAAAGAAGGGTAATACATACAGGGCAATTTCGGTTATTTTAGCTTAAAACTAATATTATCAACCAGATTGAACAATTCCAATTTCACATTTAGACATCTTGATACACCCACTACCAGCTAAGTCACCCACATTAACTCTTAAAAATCAATTCAAAAATGTTTAATTTATTTAGGGTTTCTAGGGAGCAAGCCCCTAGAATTCACCAAGAACTGTGTCCAAAATGAACTTATAAGGGTGTGAATGTGTGATGTTCCGCAGATTAACGACCGAATTACATCAGGTGCATATTTATACGTACTATATGAGTCTAGTGGCTGTTCCGTTGGATTATCCTCCTTATTTTCAGATGGATTGACTACTGTCAAGGTTTGGTTTATTTCAAGAACTTCGCCATCATCTGGGGTCAGCGCACTTCTCTTTTTTCTTGATGCTCCCTCACACACTGGCTACAGAAGAATATTTGGGACAATGTACCAAAAAAATACGTATTTACAAATGATATGTTTATATAAATATATTTATAATTATATATTTAACTGTGGTTACTTTGATTTTATAGTCAATAAGAAATTAATAATCCTAAATACCATTGTTTAAACTAGTCTTGTGTGTGTGGTGAGTGGGGGGGGGCAAGTCAATGGGTAGACTGAATTAAGAAAATGGCGTAGGGTCTAGTTTGAATATAAGATTCGATTTGGTTCATTCTGGGATATGTTCAAGTTCAGAAACACAACTTCAATAATATAAATATTTCAAATCGAAATTAGGACCTCTCGGTCACCTATTGAAGCTCTTGATCTTGTACTCATCCTGAAATGTTGTCATATTTTGTCCCACTTTGTAAATACCAAACGAAAATTAGAAATTTATGTCACAATATTATAGTTTGCAAGTTATTACCACAATTATAAAATGGTGCAACGAATAATATAAGAATTGCAGATACGACGTGGCATGACTATACTTTATTTTACTTAGTAAAGTATGTAATTTGTTCATATTGTTAATACTTCCTTGTTAAAAACTTTAATTTACACGAGACCTGTCTCAACCAAAATTAAGATAATATACGCTTTATTGTTGCATTCAACGGGTCATTTCAATAAATGACGACCTGTGAAGAATTGCTGTTCTTACCTTTTGACATGTTGAATTACATATTTGTATGCTGCACGAAAAGCTAACTACAGAAGAGTCGGGGAATCGGAAGGCTTTGAAGTACACGCTGGCAGTAGTTGCAGCCATATTGTATATAATTTCATCCGATAAAATACCCTTTGCAGCCTGTGTTGGACATCTGGAAATATAATGCCAGCTGCTATCTTTAAAGGTATGTACTTCTTAAAATTATAATAGATCAACTGAACACAACATTCTTAAAGTCTTAGCGTTAATAGTCACACCAGGGAGTAAAATAAATTGGGTGAAATGGCATACTGGCGACCAGGCACTAACTACGGCATCGAATATGTTGTTGATAGTGGTCGACCTTCAAGCAACGTGATACGATAAAATAATCTCCAGTTGTTCCAAGTGGCCCCCGTTCTATATTCTGCGAATTGACTCAAATAGTTTTCATTTACCTTGTCTGAACAATAATTCCTTATATTACGTGAATAATTCGTTGACAGGTGTACAATTTCCTTGAATTATCTTTGTGCAAGTTAGGGTCAGATGATCATTGTGCACAGACAAGCCATCAGGAAACAGCTACCTACAGCCATCACCAGGGTAGATGTAGTTATTACTACTACTACATGACGCGACAATCTGATTAAAATACAGATCTATATTTCTTTCATTTTTTTATACTTTCAATGGCCTCTATTTCATGAAGATGTGACCAGTTGAAGTGGGCGCGTCAGAGATCATACGAGCGGCTTTTGACCCTGTGACGTCAGACATTTGATTAATCAATCAGAGTTGATGTTTCTATTGGGTTACCCACGGTTACGTGCAACTCACGCCAAAAACTCGCTGTAACAGACCGTTTCATTGGCTAATCCCTCACAGCATCGAGATCATAACAACTCTTCCAAATCTTGAGTAGAAAACGAAATTATGAACTATAAAAATAACGAAATAGAATCTGTCTTTTTAATCAGATTGCAAATGACCATGACTAGCCTCTAACCCAATCACAATGATTCAAATTAAGTAAATACAATAAATCTAAACTGGAACGAAATAGATACAGATCGTGATCTTACCCATAATTGATTATATTTTCTCTAGTGAAGGGGTTGGACCCTTCGACAGCGTCACAGCTTTGTACAAAAAGTGCATTATATTCTGAAATCACAAGAATTTTACAATGAAAAGTTAAAGTATATCATGTCTTCTGATTGGACTGGCTGTCAAAAATGCAATTATCAAAGCTTGGTTTTATACATTAATATTCAGCATATCTATTGAATGAAACACACATATGAAATATAAAACAAACCCATAAAACTCACGACAACTGAAAATACATTACTTTACAATTGTCTTGAAATGTTAATGTGGACACGAATTGAAAATAAAATGCATTTAAATAGCAGCATATATGAAGTTGTATGTTTTGTTTATTTGGACACGATTTAGAAATAAAAAAAACACTATTAATATTGTGAGTTGACACAACTATATGTAAAATATTTAATGACTTACTGATTTTATCTAGCAAGGAGAAATACAGTCTCATTGGTGTGCCGATTTTTAATGGTGAATTGAAGGATTTGCCTTGAGCAGTCTGTACAGTGAGTTTAACAGGTTGATGATATGTTGTTACGCTATACATCCTATTGATTTCACTACTAAAATAGAAAGTTTATATTCGCATTCATTGGTTGGACTATATGCAAGAAACAAGCTTGTGACTAATTTATGAAGTATATCGTCGGAAATAAGCAAACAGAAGCGTTAAAACATGACAAAAATCATACATAAATTTATGGTCATATGTTGAATTACGACTTAACAAAATATGCATCCTCTAAAGGCTGGTGCACTTAAGACAAATTTCGGAAAGATGTGTAGTATTGTCACGAGCTGACAAATCCTCGGTGGAAAATAACCTGCTATACATACCATCCTTAAGAATGAACTAGATTAATTAAAATTGTATATAGATTGATGTGGCATCCACCAAGACTAAAATATACTTCTTGCGTGTGACTCGGCTTGATTAATAATATGTTCTCACGTTTTAATTAACCAGCATTCATATTGAAATAATAGTGGACCATCTCACCGTTTCTTAACCGTAAATGTCCCAATCTCGGTGTTTGCTCTGCATGAGACATGTGCAATTATATCTAAAGAGGTTTCAAACTGTTCATATATTTGAATAACGACTTCTGTGGAATATGTAACATCCATTATCTGAAATATAATTCGAGTAATTGAAAACATGAGCCCGAGCGGACTGTATCGCTGTTCGTTTGGTTGTTATTTTTATGTATTATTATAGAATGAAACAATATTCATTCTGTAGTTAATGTTTGTGACCAATTCTGACTAAATTAAACGCATATTGTTTTCTTTTTTTTTTCAATACCCAGAGTCGAAAACTTACCAGGAATACATGGAATTGTCTATAGCTTTCTTTACAGTAATTAATCCTTTTTGGTTTTCTGGAAATTAATTGATGGTACATAACAAAATCAAATGTAAATATCTCGATCATTGCATGTCTCATACAAGTTTGAAAGTTTTTGAATACTGCTGTGTCTAATTCTGTCTGAGTTGGTCACGTCGAGCACGATAACAACACTGTAAAAAATTTCCATTTTTTATGTCGCCGAATTCCGTAGTTTAACACCCTTTTTCTGTTAATTGATGTATTTTTTTGAGAAATTGTGGTAAAAGAGTGAATCATTTCTTCAAATTATGTGTTTTATGTAATTCTGTGGAATATTCAGTATTAAACAGGAAATTTCCGTGAAATTTAGGGATAGAATATTTTATTCCCTTCTATAACGGACTTAATTCTGTTATTTTACGGAATAAACCGTGGAATGGCAGGAAAGTTACGTAAAATTTAGGGATAAAATGTTTTATTCCATTATATAACGGACTATTTCTGTTTTCAAATGCAACGATAAGAAAGCGTATACATATATAATCATTCCTAATAATTATCATTTTATAGTATTCATTTCAATTTATCAACCATAATATGAAGGATCATATTGTGTAAAGTTTGGTATATTAAAAGTAGGGTTGGGACAATAATGCACTTTTTCGTATGCCACTGTTCTGCAGGGGTTAGGGTTAGGGTTAAGGTTAGGCCAAATTGACTGAAAATTGTGAAAAATACAAAAATTGAGGAATTTTTGGTATCCGACAATTTTTTCGGTCGGAATGAGCCACATTTTCAAAATGGCCGCCAAAATATGTAAAAATTCGTATTTTTAGGGTATTATTTCTCATTAATGCAATTTATTTTCAAGTACAGATCATTAATGGGATTTTTAACGATATTAATCTTGTACGACGTTACATGAAGCTTTTCTCTAGCTTCTGGAATCCAATATGGCGGCCAAAATCCAAGATGGCGGCCATATATTGCAGGGATTTCCTGATATTTACAGAATAACGATAAACATGTCGTGTAATATATCGATTTATAGGATTTTGCTGATGCTCTTTCGATAAGTCACTATATTTTACATTTCAGCAGACCTTTCCATTTTAAATCCAAGGTGGCGGCCATATATTGCAAGGATCACCGGATATTTACAGTGTGACGATAAACATGTCTTGTAAAATCTTTTTAGAGGTTTTTGCTAATGCTCTTTCAATGAAAGTCACTATTTAACGACACTTAGCAAGTGTTAATTTTAACAAGGTTTCGGTGTCGGATACCAAAAATTCTTCAATTTCTGTATTTTTCAGTCAATTTGGCCTAAGAAACACCCCTGCAGATTTTTTTTTGATATTGTCCCAACCCTATTAAAAGTCATGTATTGCTAATTTCCATTAATTATAAGATCTATAAAGTTTACTCCCATTCATCATACGGTAATCAGATTGTAAGTATTTTCATAAATGTATAAAAACAATTTTCAACGCCAGTGAGTACAGGTTGTATTGTCTGGTAACCTAGCACGCTTCAATCTGGATATTATAACCGATTGGCCAGTGTAAGCCGCAAACTAACATCTGAAAGCCTAAACGGTCCTAACACTGACCATTAATAGTTGTACGACACGCCCTTTGCTCATTGAGGGTATTCTTATATTAGCGGAAAGAGGTAAATTTCGTCAACGATAGCACTTCGGCGGAAACCGCACACGCATACAAAGTCAATGGTTAATGCAATGAAATTCTTATCATTTTTGAGTCTAGGGAACAAAAATTACCAGGATTTATTTTTCTGTATTTGGAAATGGAATTTATGTTAATTAAAGGAATTTCTGTAAATTACAGGAAAAACAAATACGGATAAAATTTTCCTGGTAATTTTTGTTTCCGGAATTTTTTCCGTTTTTTCACGGATATTTTTGTTACAGTGTATACTTACAGCATCTATAAAACTATCATTTATAAAAATATCATTAATAATCATGGACTTACGTTTGAATTGTTCTGGGTTACCTTCACCGAGCAATCACTGGTATAGCTGAGATTAATTTCATAGATGGTTTCTCCAGAATTAGGATTAACGTTAGATTTGAAAACACATGGTGAATCAGTTCTGTTTCTTCTCATATATACTAAACCCGAAAACTCACCATACGGTACGATTTTAATCACCATTGCGTCCCCACTACAAGTTACCGAACCTAAATTTGAAAAGTGGCAATAGGAATATATTTTGCTAAATTCTGTTATTGCTAATATCTCATATTTGACAAAAATTCTTAAATTTGATGGGTTTAAACTTTGCAAAAGTGGATATATTAATAGCATTCAATTGTCTGAATATTAGGAGAATATAAGATGAAGATCTCTTGCCTCTATCATTAGCACATGTTGATCCATAGACTGTGTCAGGGCAAATACAAGTTGACGTTAAATTACAAATGCCGTTATTTTCACATGCTGGGTTACAATTGGCTGGATTAACGATTGTAGCTGAAAGGATAATTTGGAAAATCAACTATTTTCTTATCATTTACAATTGAATCTTCTGGTGAAATGTAATGGTTTTCTCTGTGTTTAAAATGCTGAAATATTCACCTGTTGATACCCCACAGTTGTGTCCCTGGTAAGGTGCTTCACATGTACAATTTCCATTTGCCAAGTTACAATTTCCTCCATTTAAGCACTCGTGTTCAATTCTCCGACAGTCAAAGTATAAAGAAGTAACACCTGTAAAATCATATTATTAAACACAATACGTATTAGGGCCACGTGAATAAACACCCTTTTTCATTAAATCCTTCTTAGGAGATAGTAACTATTACTTAAAACTTAACATCTCATAATGAGGACTTGGTATCTCATAATGAGGACTTGGTATCTCCTAATTAGGACTTAGAATTTAGCATCTCCTAATTAGGACTTAGTATCTCATAATTAGGGCTAGGAATATTTCCTGTTACTAATTGTGTAGGCAGTATTTTGTCATTAACCATTTCATCATGTAGATTTAAAAATACAATCAAAGGATGATTAGTTTTCATAAACTGGTTAATTGCAGTCTTCCAATACTTACTTACAAACAATGGAAAAAGAATGTTAAATTTTGCAAGGGAAATCATCTAAAAAATAAATAAAATAAAACATTTAAGAATATTATTGGTTTACATTCGCAAACATTACAATCTTTATCCTCAAAATGCATTACTTTGGTCCTTATTAATGGCGTTGGGGTGGGGGCTAAATGGTTATCGCAAGTTTTGTCACTGACTGAGCTAGCGTGGATTCGATTCCCCGTTTGTATTCGACAAGGAATATGGTTGCTTGCCCAACCTCGTGGGTTTTCTCTGGATCCGGGTCCTCCATTTTCCTCCAACTGTTAAGACCCCTGAACCAAATGTTAGCCCCATAATGACCTAGTTTGTGTCTAGTGGACGCTAAACCCATCTCTCTGACAACTTATAAACATATATACCTAATGTTAATTCTAATATTTACATAAATTTATGAATATATTCATAATAAAGTACATAAAAGAGAGACAAGACAACAAGAAAATTTATCTTTAGACTCGTTAAATGTTTTAAATACCTTTGTTGTTGTTATTTCAGTATACAATAACTTCCATAATAATATTAAGTACTAGATGAAACAAGGCAAATAATAGTATTTGGTGTTTAAACTTACCTTTACGACATTTCTACGATTAGATACCCAATGTCGCCATTGAAATGTGAAACCTGTAGACGTAACTAGGTTATCTAGTGATATACTACATGTATAAACAGTTAAATAAAGCGATGTAAAATCTAAATTGCCGACGGCTAGGCAAATTACTTGTTCTATATTTCCTTGTAAAATACATTTATTTAAATATATATCTCCATCCAATTACGCAATGTTTGAAATCTTAGTATATTGGATAGGTGGGATAATTTACCATTATTATTCTGTTTTTAATGCCGTCATATTACTACATAAAACTGACAGAAGATTAACATATTTCAAAAGGTATATCTCCACTTTAAACAGCGTTGCCATAAACAAGTACATTATATTTGATATTCTCGTATAGAAATGATATAAAAGTTGATTTATGGTTGACGCGCAAATAAAATTAAACACATATATGACGTGTTGATTTTAAAACAAAATATTATTTTATTTAAATGTGTCGGCCAACTAAATACACACTTGTATATACAAGGCAGATCGGGACGCCATTGTTAAATTTTCCAATTATATTACTTAATACACGTAGCCTTCAATGTTTTGAAGGGTTTTTTTTAATGGGATGGGTTGGAAATTTTAATAAGAAATGCCAAAAAGTCAAACGTTAGCGTGATGTAACAAGATTGTTTTCTTGACATTTACTATGAAACCCATCTAAAACGGTGCTAACAAGATTAATTAATCGATATAGTTCTAAAAAGATTTGGTAAAAATGGCGCATATCGAATTCGATTTCAATGAAAAAGACAGCCCATATCAATTTCAAAAAGATGTTTGTATAATTGTAGTCTTTTGTACTAACAAAAATGCGAACGAGGGGGGGGGGGGATATGCAACCGTATAAAAATGATCGCTCCACGATCTTTGCATTACTAAACTTAGTCAAATTCAGTCTTGTGCCAACTTTGACGGGTTCTTTTTAATTATAAAAAGATAAAAGAAAAAAAATTCTTCGGCAGAGCTAAAGGTTCACCAAAATTGCTAAACATATTCACATAAACATTAATCAATCTATGTTATGTATACACGCTAAGTAAATATGTACACCATGCGTCAAAATAAACATATTATGTGACATAGAAACCAAGATACCATGTAAATACTTTGAAGTAGTTTGTCATACAGAATTTGAAAAACAAGATACTAAAACAGTTGTACAACTATGCAAACAGTCTGATGTTAAGCCCTATTTATTATATATTATGTGTTATTACTATACTCGGATAAACATCTATGTGTTGAAGCTACAATTGAAACGTCCATTACGGATCTCTTGTAATGATAACATTGTTCCTGGGTTTCTGTTACGATTTCTTCATCATTAGTCCAAACTGGTACTAAGTATTTTGATGAAATTGAATAGAGTGGTTAAGTTCTTTTACCGATTTCTTTTCAAATGGAACCAAAAAGTTTGTATTCAAATTCAAATGTTTCGCAACCCTCGCTGCAATTTGACGCCAGGGACCTTCTAGATGTGAAATGAAATGGGGTTTAACGTCCTATTTTCCTGTTCCTATACTGGGCTAATGAAGACGGGCATACGCCATACAATATGTTATGAGGGAAATTTTGCCCAAGCAGCGGCACTACGACCTACTTTTATATCGAATTTGTACACGGGACCTCGGTTTTTCTTGCCACCCGACAGGCTAGACAACTGCCCTTGTCAGGCCCTTCGTCCTGCATCACTGACAAGGGATACCACGAAGGAAAATCTAGAAAACAGACCTCACATCTAGCTAGATGCAGGGATCGAACCCCCGACCTCCAGGGTAGCGAGCCCAATCTTTAAAAATGAAAGAATACAACCAATTCAAGCACAAATTGCCTTCCATGAGTCTAGATTTATTAAAGCTTTGGCGAAAATTTCTATATACACATATATTAACATATTAAGCATAACAATATACAAATATAAAAACAACCCCAAAACAAATATCCACCCCCTCCCCATAAACCAATGTGTGACCAATGTTTGATCATTAAATGTTTACCAAACACAGTGCTCTTGTCGAACCATTATTATTTAATAACGTAGTTGCATTCTCTTTTATACGTTAATTCCATTTTTTATACTGCCAGAGTCATGTTATCTGTTTGTTTGGTCCTTGCTATAATTCTTGCCGATTGATTTATTAATCTAAATTTTGATAACACAACGAAATAAGTTAACATTTCAATTGCATTTTTATCATTACAGGACCATAGTTTTCTTATGAAAATTAACCCAAAAACATGTTTAGTTATAAATGTTTTCCTGTTTCGTTCACGATCGAAGACTACGTGGTATATGGGTCTGTCAATGGATATAGTCTGTTATTAGTCGATCATGTTGAGTTTCGCACCCAATCGGAAGTACTATAGTCTTGTCACCCACTTGCAAATGTCGACTTCCCACTGCTGATTGTATTCACCACGTCAGATAGTTGTATCATTTGGTCTTTTAAAGAAGTTTATCTCATTTCGTATTTAGCAATATTATGGGATTAATGTTAACATGAACTTTGTTTCCTTATCTCGTTTAATGCAGTAGGAGGTGAGGATAAAGCTGTGAACTGTGACCGATATTTAGATTTAATGAAGCTTAAAGAGAAACACAAGGTAACTATCAACAAAAATACAACAGTTATAGCAAGCATGATCACAACAACAATGATCTCCTGCTGTTGAAGACAGTCCTCGTTGTCTACTTCCAGTTCGTGTTGATCGTTCTGAAGCTCGCCACCTGAAACATATTGGAATCCCTGTAAGATGTTTTAGACTACAGACAGGAATTGTGAGGCCCTATGCAAGATAAGCATACATCCTAGGACTAATTGTCATTTAATCCTTTTCGTTACAAGTTTCGTTTAGCTCGGACGGTTCGTTAGTCCTTTCAGTGTACGTAGTTCGTAGTGATTGATATAGGGCTTCGCGATGCCACAGCCCGACCCATTGTTATATCTTGTGTTCGCGCCATCTAATTTCAGGTAAATAAAGAATCTAAAGGAGAAATCAAAGTATGATTGATGGTGGAATTTATTACTGGGAGAAGCGAAGCACGAACAATTTGAAGATTTTCACCAACGAAACCCTAAAGCTGTCAAAGTTCCAATGGGGCACCAGATCATGGTTACTATTGAGAAAATGCCCTTTATTCTTAAAGCACCCCCAAAAACAATTCAACGGAAAGTTGATTACCTAACTGCGCTTCTCTGTCTAGAAACACAATTATTGTTACTTGGTTGGTGATTCTTATATACAAATGTTTATTCACGATAAATCAATTAATCAATGTACAAATTTTAAACAAGATAAACGGATTATAATTACATATTTCTTTGAATCTGTTAAAACGCTTTGTGTCGACTTACTTTCTACAGTACCTGTTTCCGTTTCTTTTGGAGCTAATACCGATATATTTCCTTTGACTGAAAAATGTTTTCCAGTTAAAATGGAATCCGCACTTCGCCGTGATCTGGTCTGCACAGAGCAATCAGGCTGAAAAATATAGCAAGGATTGAGTGTTAAAGATATAGTTATTCCTTGGACATTTGACTCCCTAATTAGATAACTGTATTTAGAAACTAGAGAAAAACTATATTTAATTCTCAAAATAGAATATCCTCCGATACAAGATGGGATTCCATTTCAATTCTTAAAATGGCGCCATAAGAGTGACTAAGTCAGGGGCAGGTACGTTTATTTGGAAAACCGGGAAGGGGTGAGGGGAAGTAAAGTTTGCCAAGTGTGGCGATTCCACCCTTTTTAAAATCTTTTTAGTGATTTTTCCAAGTGAAAAATAACCCCCAAAAATCGACTGTTGAATGTTTTTTTTCATATTTTTTATTTTCATATCTACACAACCTGCCCATAGGGATCAATTAGCGGGGATAAGGTGCTGCTACACCCCTTGCTGGTATGGACATTTGGACATGTATTCCTCAGACTGTTTTGTAGTTTTAACATATATTTACTTACCGATGTACAAAAATCTTCAGGTGTACAGACATTTACATCACACGCAAAAGATACAATCGGTGAATTTGGAAAGCGGAAGGAATCGAAGTATACACTGACAGATGGAATATCATCATATATAATAGGACTTGTAAATATAGTTTTACCTTCAGTTGTTGGACACCTATAACAAGATAATTATTACAGGTTTAATTACTCACAATATTTGTTTTTGATCCAAAATAAAATTTGATCCAAAATAAACTTACTGTATATATCATATGAAAAAAATGTCTGGTAGTCCGCTGTGAATTTATGAGAATAAGTACTTCTAGACCAGTTTTTTGTGTAGATTCCTAATCTGGGTGGTGATTGGACATTTGAGGGGGCGTTTTTGAGATATAGGGAGTCAAATGTCTACATTGGGTGTGTGTTTGTGGTGGGTGGGGGGAGATTGCCATGTTGACATAAATGATGATCATGTTATATACTAATAAAACATAAATTTCTAGGACTGCCCATCTCTAATAGTAAGTACAGGAGGACTGCACTACACGTAAAACAAAAATTAGTGTTTATGATGCTTCTGGATAACCGTTTGATTTATGGGGTTGGGGTAGCAGGAGTGCGTGTGTGGGGGGGGATAGGGGTGAAATTGGCGGGAAATAAATTCACAGCTCGGGTGGCGACCCACACCCCACCCCCCTGCCACCGTCTATGCTGATAAAGTCGATATAGGTGTGTTCTGCTAAACTACAGATATATATATTTTTAGAATTTATTTACCCATTTTTGATCAAATTTGTTTTTGGTCCAAAATAAAATTGTTGAACTCAGTGTAAATCTGCCTACAGATAAAGCCGATATATGCGAGCTTGTGTTCTGCTGTTGACATAGTAAGGCAGGCTAAGCTATTGATGCCAAGATTTACATTTATAAGAGAATCTATTTACCCATTTTCAATAATTCTTACACTCATTGCATTGTTGTTTTCTAATCCATTCACTGCATCACAATTGACAACTTGAAACTTACTGTACTCTGGAAATATACTTATATAAATTACTTTTTCAAAGCATCAATTTCACTATAATATTATATAGATCAGATACTATGATTTGGTGTCCAATTGTATGATGTATGTACATGTATAATGAATGTAAGATTTATCATTTTGAATCGAAATAGATTTTGGTTATGTATGTAGAACTAACCGTGTTCTCCTTTGTAGAATGGGTCGAGTTTATCATCCATAATACAATGTAAACACAATAATCATCAATTGTCAGTTTCATCATTGAATATTGCACCAAAATCGAATCAAATATCTCCAATTAATTGCTTGTAAAAAAAGGTTTTCATGAAGTTATTTTAAATTCGCTTTCTTTTGGTCACAAATGCGCAAACGTCTTGTGCAATATGGATAAATTATTGAGTTTTATCTCTCACAGACCGAGGGATCCGTGTTGTGTCGTGCCGCACAAAATTGTCAATACACATTTATTGTTTGTAAAAATATTAATTGTGAAGTTGTTTTTAAATTTATAAGTTGGCCGTTTGGTTTCAAATAAGTGAACACAATAAACAAACAAGCTTAGCTCATGTATATAGATTCGCGTAAGATTTAACATTTTGAAACTAAATCTGTTATTTCGGATTATAAATATCAGCTATGGCCAATCGTTTTCGATTTTGGACCAAACGTCAGAATAATTTGACTTGTGCGTGTAACTTTCTGTGCATTTCTAAATTCCTTTACTTACTCTGCAAATCTGTAAGTGTGAAGAACAGTTTGAGCGGTGATCCTATATAAAGTGGTGGTGTTATTGCCATACCGTTCGCTCTTCGGGTAGCAAACTTGACTGGCTCATACACTGTTGATGTTTCGTCTTTTGGGAAATTAGTTCTGAAAAAATGTAAAAGGAGACGAAAATAAAACTGAATGTTTTAAAGAAAAATAAAATAGTCTTTTTTGAAACAAAAACAACAAAGATTGTCTCAAGCTCTATGATACACATTCAAAGAAATACAAAAAATTCAGTTACCCTGAGGAGTTTGATGTACCATGATAATAAAATACTTTTCATTCGCCGATTAGCAAGTCACTCATACACTTAATAAATTTTCCGTACCCCCGCCTCTACAGCAGGACAACCCCATTAAATATATCCAAAGAAAATGGGATGGTATACAAGTAAGATATTTTTAGCAAAGTAGTGAGATGTATATTCTAACCTTTCGTCCACCGGTACTACCCCAACACTGACATTTTGATCGTCTGAGTCAGAAAATATACATGCTGCCTTTACCGCAAAATCATACCCTGTTTCGAAAACCGGAGAATTTCCAATTGTAACCTTTGTTGAATATGTCGTTTCTTCTGGCTACAATTATGATTGGAACAAGATTAATAAATAACAATATCCTTTATTATAACGTATTTGTCTTTTGGATTTCATTTCTAATTTACTCCTATCCAAGGTTGTTTTTTTTTAAATTTGATGGTATACACCAAAACCCTGTATCTATATACGGTTTTGGTATAAACTAAAATATACGAACTTATACCCCGTTCGTGCTACTGAAAAGCGGATATCATGGGGGAAATCCACGCGGACGTTCTCGAGAAACACCGAGATCCAACAGGGAACCTTGCTTTTTAACAAATAGTGCTACATTTGGAACCAGTTGGTAGTCGGGATCTGTTTCAGACTCGCGAATTGATCTAGCAAAGGTTTGGTTTTTTATAGTTTTGTATGAAATAGATGTACATGTAGATCAAAGTCCGGGGGGTCTAGAGTGCCGCGCTTCGACCTCTAGCTGGCCGGTCACCTCTGGCATGTGGCTGTGGTTTCGATCCATGGTGTGAGCGCATGTCGCCTTCTCAACCTCGTGGGTTTCCTCTGGGCACTCCGGTTTTCTCCCACTGCTAAAGACCCCTACGCGCAAGCGAATTATTGAATTAAAATTAAACCATATGTTAGTCCCGGAAATGACCTAGTTTGTGTCGAATGGACGTTAAACACCATTTCTCTGTCTCTACCCTAGATCAAAGTCCGCTATCAATATTGCATTTGAGCTAACTCGACAAGAGGTTGTGAGTGTTGCATAGAAGACATTATGGAATGTGCTACCAGAAACCATTAGATCAAGCAAGACCATAGACATTTTTAAAACCAATTTAAAAACTCATGTATACAACCAAGCGTATGAGTAATTAAATGTATATATGTATTATAATTTGACATAATATGTCGGGCAATGTGATATCATAATTGTGAAACGCTTAGACAATTAGACGCTATATAAATGTCTTATTAATATTATCATAACTATTATTATTATTATTATTACCATTGGTGTGTTATTTGCTTTCATAATTGAACAACCACTGTTAAAATCTAGACTGGCTTGGTAACTCGGCAGGTTTGTATCTGGATCTGTTACTTGTGTGAACATACATGAATCGTCCGTTCTGTTATCTTTAATGTACACCGCACCAAAGAATGGTGGGAAAGGAACAATAGTGATATTAAACCTGTCTCCAAAACATGATACTTGAGCTATAATAGAAAAGGAAAACTGTTTTCTTCATGTTATCAGTTATTGGGTTTAATACAACGATTCAACTCGTTTTGGATATCTACAGAAGAAAGACAAGGCAGAAATGATACTTGATCATACTCCTATTGTGTGTGTATAAAGTCTATTCCGATGCCACCATTCTATTCCGAGGCTGCAACGCTAATTACTCCCCAATTGGTCTCTTCTCGTCGCCTGTCTGAATTTTCCACTCCATTCAACTACGCGTATGTGCTGATAACATCAACATTAGAGTTTGTCAAACGTTTTTGTGTTTTAATCTTGACCAGCGGCTGCCAGGTAGGATACGCCCACATTTTCGAGAGATGGATAGAGAACAAGCTAAAAAGAAAGTGATTTTTCCTACAATTAAGGGCCATAATTCATGAAGTTACAATTCGATATACACAACTATTGACAGGACCCAATATCTGTGGGTTATAAACATGCATGTCAAGTTTCATCAAAATCGGATAAAAATTGTTACCTCTACAGTGTTCACAAGCTAAAAACGTGATTTTTCGTACAATCAGGGGCCATAATCCATGAAGTTACAGTCAGATACATGACAATATCGAAAAGAGCCGAGATCTCAGGGTGATAAACCTATATTTCAAGTTTCATTGAAATTGGATAAAAATTGTAACCTGTAGAGTGTTCACAAACAATTGTGGACGAACGGACGGACTGGGGTGACGACAATATAAGTCCACATGAAAATGTGGGTGTATAAAAATCACTATCTATATAACTCAACTAATCATTTTCTGTTTAAGATTTTTGAATATGTCAAAATCGGACTGATTTGAAATTGAGATATAAGAAAAATAATGGTATGGACATACCTCTTCTTCGTTCACATGCCTCTCCGAAATATGAATCCGAAGAACAATAGCATTTATTTTGTGGGGACGCAGTATAGCAAATTCCATTTTGACACGGTGGATCACACGGTGTACTTAAAATGGTATCTGGAATAAATTCAAATAAGGATAATTATTCTCGAAAACATACATACATAAATAAAATATATTCGCTAAAAATCTGTTCAGGTGTGACATTAGGGTGTTTAACTTTTCACTTTTTGTGGAATTTCTAAGGTTTGTACCCGTCACCAAAGTCCACTCGGGGTCAAGCTTACAACATAATATTTTCAGAATTTTCTTGTCAAATATGCCCCCTACGGCCATTTTGTCCAAAATTGCGACTATTTCCGGGGTTTTCGGACGTTTTGACTTTGACAGATCACTTACAAAGTCCACATATGGCTTGTAATGTGTCTATTTCATGCTTTTCGGGTATGTAGGGTCCATTCCCACTATCTTAAATGGGATTATCAGAATCCAAGATGGCGCCCCAAATCGTCTATTTTCGTGACACGGAAAAGTATTTTTCAAAAGCTATGTCATTCTGAACGTCATTCTGGGCCTGATAATGAATTTTGGACGCATAAAATTCATTATCAGGGCCAAAACGATATTCAGAATGACACTTATCTACCTTTGGTTGAAAATGTCGGAAAGTAATGGGTGAAGGTGAAGCTTCGATCGAGTATATTCACCACTCTATTAATCTGGCCAAACTATGGCTGAAACTGGAAATTGTTAACAAAGTTTTTTTATGACTGATTTTAGAAGTCTAAGGAGTCCTCTTTCAGAATGTGCCGGCATTTCACAAAATACACTAAAATCGTTCATTATGTTGTGGGGTTATTAGATGATAGCAAAATCCAAAATGCCAGACAATATGGCCCTTTCACTAGTTAGCGGCGGTCGGGGCGATTATTTCACCAAACCGAATTATATCTAGCCGGTCAACGTGCTGTGGAGTCTGTCACATGGCTCGTCAGATGTGGATGCAAGAGTGGATGTAGTATGCGTGCTTGGGGCTGCATCAGGGATGGCTTAGATTATAGTATTTGGTGCTTCTGTTGTCACATATTGCAGCTAGAAACGTGACTAGAGGATTAAACCGAATATTGCCTAGTAAAGTTATTTTCATGTTTTGGGAAGAAATAGCCGTCGGCAGGCATTTTGGCAAGAAAATTCTGAAAATATTATGGTGTAAGTTTGAGCCCGGTGACAAGTAGAAACCTTAGACTTAACCCCGGTGTAATATTCAAAGAGAGTTACTACATATAATATACATATTTAAATCGAGAATTTCATATTTTCTAAGAAAGTCAAAACATAATGATTTTTATGTCTTTTGTTCACAAGATTGTCAACCAACTATTATACGATCATAGACATTATTTCCCAAACTTGAAAATCATTCACGCCGGAAATAATAACACAGCCTCCCTTGGTTTTTTTATTTCCCCCATGGAATAGCTATCTTCAAACGTTTGAATTTGAAGTTGAAAATGGTATTTTTGCCAATTTCTCAATTGGCAATAATGAGTTATAGGATTAATAGGATTATTCTTTAACAAGATAGTTCTGTTTATTGATACCATCTATTTAAGGCTTTATTTTAATACATTTGTAAAAAGAAATTAAAATATGAAATTGTAGCTTTAACAGAAAAGCTAGTACACAGTTGATCATTATTGCAATACACACTGTTGGACAAAACCACAAGTAACAATAAAAGTAACGTCTGATACATTTGTTTTGAAATCAACAATCTGGAAAAAGATGATAACGGTGTGTTTTACTTTAATGGAATTTCACTGAAAGTGGTGGTTATTTTAAATCTAAAATTTATACATAATATTGTATTAGATTTAAAACTGGTGTCGTATTATTAACCATTAATGGTTGCATTCAGTCATTACTATATATATAAAAAGCATACCTGAAGCTAACCCACAATCATAACCTGTGTGACCTGATGTACAGCTACACATTCCTGTATTTGAATTACAAGTTCCCCCATTAAAACATGTACGACCCTGTGGCCTACAGTCAAAATATATATTCTGGGCAGATATACCTACAAAATATTATTGTATTAACATTAAAATACAGATAGTATTTCTTGTCGTTTTTTACTTGAAAGATAAACAGCTTCAGACTATAAAAACTTTGATAAAACATTCTTCAAAGACGTCATCATGGGCGACTCCGTTGGTAATCACGGAACTTGAAAGTAGTTCCAATGGCGGATTAGCACACATAAACAAACACCTATAAGACAAACCCACAAGTAATAAACAACAAAAGTTTGAAACGTACATATTTACTAAATTGATCCTGATACCACAGTATATATAGGCGAATGTTGACATCAACATTAAGAAAACTGCACGTGCACAGATAACGGTGAGCAGGACAGATGAGTACTTTGCCTGTGCATAACTTCATGATGGGCTGACACATCTGCCTTACTTGTACAAATGCACAGGGGCCTATTTCACGAAATTTTAACTAAGATAAGATCCCAATGTTAGTAATTTGATTGGATAATATTAGATTGATTTTAGTGCTCAGCCAATCAAAATTGAAGTATCTACTAAAATTAGATTTTATATAAGTTAAAATTTCGTGAAACAGGGCCCAGGTTTCTAGCACTGATTTCACCTGTACCCTTTTCTTAGATTCAAGGGCCATTCTTCTATTCAGGGGGCCTTTTCTTGGACTTGTCAAAGTGACCGTTTTCTCCGGTACAGTGGCACTTTTCTTGGACCGGGGGCCCCTACTCTTTCACAAGGGGTCCATATCAGGTTTTCTCCCGGCTACAGTCTTTTTTCAGACGCCCCCGCTATAATCCACCGAAGTAAAAACTCTTTTATAGTTATTCTGAATAAAACACAGGTCATACTTCCGATGGCAACACTTCGGTTGATTTGCGATCAGGGCTATTTACTTGACTAATGCCAACTTCACGTTTGGTGAAAGGTCACGAGATGTTAACATGACTGGCGCTAATCCCAACTTTAAGCCTAACCCTAACGCTTGCCCCCACCCTAAGCGACAATCTTGCCAACAATCACGCCCTAACCTTATTTACATCTTGGGGGATTGGGGTGGCGCTTTGACCTCTAGCTGGCCGGTCACCTCTGGCTTGCGGCTGTGGTTTCGATCCCTGGTGTGGGCGTATGTGGCATGGAGATAGGGGCGCCTTCGCAACCTCCTCCGGGCACACCGGTTTCCTCCCACCGCTAAAGAACCCTACGGGCAAGCGAATTTTTGAAATAAAAATAAACCATGTGTTAGTCCCGAAATGACCTAGTTTGTGTCGAGTGGACGTTAAACCCCATCTCTCTCTCTCTCTCTCTCTCTATCTCTCTCTCTCTCTCTATTTACATCTTGCGATTTTGACGAAATCTTGAGTTGGCCTCAAGAAAAAGATCTAACCGTGTAGGTGATATAACTTTTCATCGCCACATTTTGCCCCAACATTAAACAGAAACTGGTCAATTTATTCAAAAACTCACCGGTCATCTATGTCATAAAGACTAAAATAAAACTAAATCTAAACTCAACACACTCTTCGAACGACGCAATATATGTTGCATGTCCGTGGTGCGGTATTTTACGGGTCATTGTTGTTTCAAAGGAGTGGGTGATTGATAAGATTAACCATTGCAACACCACTATCCGCCCCTCCTTTTTGGCGCATACCAGTGTCATATTAACCAAGTTGATACAGATGTTGGCGGCGTTAGACCTAACTTAGTTTGTTTCTCAACAGATTCGGGCCCTTCAGAGGAAGTCGCCTTCGATAGCCCACTTTTAACCCGCCCCTGGGTTTTAAATGTAATATACATGTATAAACAATTGTGGTGTAAGTAACTGACAATTGTCGAGTTATACAGATATCATTTAAATTAATTACGTTTAGTTTCTTGGGCGAGTTACACAGTCTCTTTAATGTGGTGTTCATTATGTATTAAACACTTACCCGTACAAACGACTAGAAACACCGATAATAACTTTATTGACCACATCTATAAAATAAAACAAACTATTTTATCTACCAATTTTCTTTTTAACTTAGATAAAAATGACAAGATCACTTAGATATAAATCCAAAATAAATTGTCAGTTTATTGTCATAAAATGTAACATTTCTGTACTAATATAACCTCACCATACATCCTTTACAGAAGTTTCATGATTTCCACATCCAAATTTGAGATGGATTGACAACCCGGTAACACTGATGCTAAAACTACACATATGAATAGTTTTTCCTTGCCATATTTTTAAGATAAAGAGTATATTATCATCTATTTTATTACACAGATTAAAATACTAAATGTCATCATTAATTCGTTTTGAGTCGTTTATTTACCATCACGTGTAAAAACAGTCGGAACATAATGGAGGCGATCAGTGCTGAAAATTAAGGATACGAAGATTGGAAGAACACAACAAATCATTACGTAGTCCATTTTGAATAGAAATTAATATGAATAAGTGGATTATTTTAAATTAAGTAAGAATAATTTTCGAAGACAAAAGGAGAAGAACATATAACTTTACACTCACCTTTCACTCTTTGTAGCTTGGATAATGTTATAACTAGCTGCGCATACCACCAATGACATTGACAGCAAATATAAAATATGAATTAAAAACAAATATGCCTGGTCTTAAACGCCGAAAGCAAAATTTAAAAACAGTATTTATACACAGCAACTGACACTTTTAAGAAATCCTTTATAGCGGTCTTTTTTTGTTATAAATTATTCTGTATGAAATGGAAATTACGCATGTAAGAAGAGGCGTTGTCTGTATACATGTTATGAATTGGTGTTAGGTACCAGGCACATTCAAGGAAAGGTTCCACCCACTGCCTTAAGGACAGGGGGTGGGGGTGTATCCGTATTTCATAATCCAAATACATTTCTATCTAATACCCGATAAACAGATTTAAAGATACCTAGGTTACAGATCGGAACGGTGCCATCATTATTCTCATTTCATATTTTCATATGGTGATTCACTATAAAAGACATCAATGAATTATAATATACATTTACATTTTAAAAGTTACACCCTGTTCGTAACATGGTAAAAATGCATGATAAATAGGCAGGTCGACTACGTCAAAATAATGACGTATTGTTTATAACAAGCATATCGAATTATTTAAATATTTAACATCCATTTGTGACGTTAAACTACATGTGTGACAATATAATCAGAGGTAGGGCATGACGTTTCACACATTCAAGTGTTTTGAAACCTGCACCAACTTTGACGATGTTACGTCTGCTCGCCGTAACATAAATATATTGACACTAAAATCGATTCGATTAGTTTCGTTTAATAATATTATACGACACTAATTTCCATCAGACAGGTGGATGCTTACTTATATCTCAACGATTGACAACAATAATACAGGGAGAATATTGAAAATTCTAAATATCCTTTGTGAAAACCAGACTATAATTATTTTGTTGGAAAACGCCAGCCTTGTACACGTGGTATAGTTTGATTAATTATGACATGTATTTCCGTCTCATGACAAGCCGTCTGACTCTGTAACTGACTCTGTAATTAACCCAGTTGGTATGGAAAGAAGGATGTTAAACCCAATTTCATTTATTCATTGTGTAATCGGGAGTATGGGGTGTCTGTCTGAACAGTGCTCTCCGTAACAAAACCTGTTTCTATGACGACATAACGCATCTTTCCATAACTTTTACGTGCAAGAGATTGGGTGTTAATTGGTGTATACGCAGGGCCCGTGAGAATGGAGGGGGGGGGGGGGCATCCGGGACACTCAATGCCGACCTAAATTCCAACCATCCAATCAGATGTCGTGCAAATCAGAGTGACTATAGACAAAATGTTTTAATCCATTGTCCATTCAGTAGAAATTCGTGGTATTCAATTAAAAGAAGAGTAAAATAGGTGTTTTATTAGATTTGGGGCACTTTGTTTTGCCAAATAAATAAAAAACTTTTTATTTTCGCTTGATTGGTCCCCCCTAAAAGTCAGATTGCCCGAAAGTAAGGGAGCAGCTGCCCCACTCCTCCCCCGCCCCCTGGCTCGTACCCCTATGGGGATTCTCTTTACAGCTTTACCGTCAGGGTATCCGGGTCACGGTAAGTAATCGGGCCTAGCCCGGCTTGTAAATACAGATGTATGCCACAATATCTTCCAAACATTTCGAGCTAGGGGGAAGAGAATCTCCCCGGAAAACCCGGACCGCCACCCCCCTCGCTGAGTTGCTTTTTTTTGTTGTTGATGAAAAAAAGCTTCTCAAACCGTAAATAAAAGGATATTCACTAATTTCTGATGAGATTATAAATTGGACCAACAAAGACGCATGGGGTTAATTTAGGCCTTCTTTCAATGATAAACGTGTTTAAGAAAGTTTTCAATTATTTTTTTTTTTTGGGGGGGGGGGGGGGTAATCCTCAATACATAATGTAAAAACTGTAGTCATATAGATAGCAAAATTATTTAATAAACATTTGATCGTTCTAAATTCAACATAAATTCACCGCAAAATTAGCCCTTTTTTGGTTGTAAGTCAATTTGCTATTTCCACTTTTGTGGAATTCTTTTTACTAAACTGACCAAACAATATTGCAGCGAAATCGGTTAACTTGGCAACGGCACCGCCAAACTCTTTAGTCTGAATTACGGAAATGGGTTTTAACGTCTTCTGAACATGGTACAACTTGGTAGGGGTCTTTATTCTTTATTAATGTTACGAAATCAACGAATTCCAGGAAAACTGACGAGGCTGGTCATCAGAGTGTACTAATATTGTCTGGCGATAGAAACCGCGTCACCTGATTAAATGATAGGCCTTACAATCATAGTCCAACGCGTTAGAAATAGAAAAGCTCTGATAACATAGTCGGTACCTACAATAAATGTTTAATAAACCTTCTTACGTGGAAAAATATATTTACATATGAATAGAGTTTGTAGTAGTTTATAGTGGAAGATGTAGCAAGTATAACCAATAGATATTTATCCTTGTGCGGACACATCGCATGAAATACATTGTTGGCATCAAGGGGTAATCTAAGACCCAAGAAATAAATTGTTTTTGGATGCATAGTACAATGAAACTGGGGTTCGAGAGAATGACTTTATTGTAATCTATACTTGTATCTATGGTAACCAGTACTTTAAATAAAATGTAAATACAAACTGTTGCATTGTTATTCCTGGTAAAACAAAGGTCTTAACTACTTGGATAGTAAGAAGCAAAAATACACAACGTGAAAAGGAGGCAAAGAACACAAATGAAAATACCAAACGACCGTGGACTGTTCTAAAATATGTAGCAGAGAAGAGTGGAAATGGGGCGTTTTCCCGTGTATTTTCCGCATCTTACCAGAGACTGTATAGTACGGCATAGTGCCACACCGACCCTACCCCTTGTCACGCACTACTGTATTTAACCTTAAAGATTATTGTAATTTTTAACTATGTATTGAATTATTATTATTATTAAATATAGGTAGGACTATGACTTGAAACAAATGTCAGTGAAAGGCTTTGACAGCCAATGAATAGCAACAACCAATTAAGGATGAATTATGATTTTCAACAAGATGATTAATATAAATCAATTCATAACATCATTATGATACATGGCTAACTTAGATCAAATCATTGCTCACGGTAGTGTGGCGAGATTTAATGGTTACGACATAAAAATATAATTTGAACATTCAAATCTGATCTTAAAGTTCAGACGCCTATTATAAATGTAAAGCCATGTTGCGTACGCTTATCGATAAGTCGGTTGATTTGGTGGCAGCCATACCCCAAAACACACAAGTCCTCTTTAAAGTCATACCGTTTTTAATTTGGGTTATGTGTATTACGTATAAAAGTCACTCCATTTAGTCACAATCGTTAAGAGGGTGGGGCACATGATCCACAATATAAAAGAGAAACTTATAGAGTTTTGGTGACATCGTCTCGTCTTAGAAAACTGGTTTCGGGACTCGAGTCCTGCTGTTGTCTGTCGTAGACGATGAGCACCCGTTAACTTTAACCTGTGATTTTGATTTGATAAATCTAACAGTTAAACACATAGTAACAATCAATAACAATAGAACAGCTACAACAAGAATAACAATAATAACAACAATTCCTTCAGGCTGAAAACATCTTGCTAGGTTATTATCAGGGTCATTTTGTCGTGGATTCTCTTTAACGGTAGTTTCACCTGTAACGAAAAGGACATTATGTTTTTGAATTGCATTTCTAACTGGGCGACCTGTGTGCGGTGGTGGTGGTGGGGCGTGGGAAAAGAATATAGTTAGTTCAGGCCCCGAGTTCACAAAGAATTCTCAGGCTTAAGTTAAGAATTTACTCAAAATTTTCCACCTTATTTTAATTAAAATATAGCCCTTTATAAAACTATTGTTGTTTTGATGTATCAACTACACCAATAAGAAACTATGTACAAAGTTTTATGTTTCTGGATCAAAGATATTTCTTATATAAACTATGATTGAAAGTTGATAAAATTCTTAACTGAAGTCCGAGAATGTTTTGTAAACTCGAGACCTGATTTCCGGATTTTACAGCATTCACGCGTTAATCGTTACATCGATACGTGTACCTCAATCGTTGCGAATATTCGCCAGGGCCACGGTCAACATAATATACCATCTTGAATAGGATAAATGAGACATTGTTTATTATCGTAACAGTGATAGCTATGGAAATCGAGACGATGCTATCCTTATCAAAACTATAAACAGCAAATTGTGTTAAGTGTCTTGAAAGACAAAAAATCTCTCTTTGTTCCAATGCCGTACCATTACCAATAGAGAACAGGGTAATGGAGCTTTATTGTATCTCTGAATTAAATCACTTCTTTATTATTTTCAATCATCGTCTAGGGAAACTATGAAGCCACGAAGCGATTGGCCTTGTAAAATTACATTCCTGTTTCAAGAAATTTGTAAATGAAGCTCCTTTGCTAAGTTATACACGCTCTAGCATAACTACAGACATGGGAATTACATAAGCGATTATTAAGGTATGTCACTGTATCTGAAAATAACAATACGAAAATTGAAATCGTCTGTCCTACAATTATTACATCAACTTCATGGTTTACCATTCCTTCCATATAAAAGCTTTACATCCGTATGCGCTTTGAGGTCATAGAGTCTGTCACCGAGTCAAAAGCGTGGTTTCGATCCCACGATTGTACGTGGTAAGGAGTAGTCCGCCAGGGCAGATTGGGGCCGGGAACCGGCCTCCCGTGTCGGAGCGGCACCTTTTACTGACCACGGAGTCAGGTCGTGGGGGTGGGGGCTCCCCCTGTATTTTTTGCGGGTCACCTGGTTTCCTCCCACTTCTAAAGACCCACAGGTACAAGCGGATTATTGACACGAAGAACTGAACGATATGTGAGTTCGGAAATGACTTAGTTTGTGTGCCGTAGACTTACTTGAAAAGTGAATGTCAGGTTCCTGTACATATTCCGATCGATCCAATACGGTCACTGTTTCTTTAACCATTATCTCTGAATTGTGACTGTCGTTACTAATACTTCTTCTCTTTCTGCCAACAGAATTACACTCCTCCTATCAATAGAGACAAATACAAGATACCATAATAATGTATTCTTGAAACTAAGAATTTACAGAGAATCTTTTTAAAAAATGCGATTTTGCACTATTGTGATCATCTTTTTTTTAAGTTGTGTCCGGTAGAGTGTTTTGCTTACCAGGGATGTATGATATGATGTGATACGAATATCCAAATATTAATCTCTCTTCAAAATCCCCGCCCTTGCATTTTGCCTATTGAACAATATTGATATACTTATAGTGAAGAATAAGGGATGTGATTTCTCACCAAACGCTACGTCACGCTACATAGAGTGAAATGAAATGTGGATCAACGTCCCTATTTCTCCGCACCGACTGGGCTAGTGAAGACGGACGTGCGCCATACAGTTGCCCGGACAGCGGCGCTACTCTCTACTATAGAATTCTATCAGTTGGTCTTTTACGTGCACGCCAACATATACACGTGACCTGTGTATTTCGTGCCATCCGAACGAAGTTTGTATGTCCCTTGACAACGACTACACACTGTCCTTGCCAGATTCTCTGTCCTGCACCCACTGACAAGAGGACATGGAACTTTCTCGACCTCCTGGTTATTGAGCCAGTGACCTCCTCACTGAGCCATACATGGAATAATTAATTTACTTACATAACAACTAGCATCAACCACTTAATCTAAAAACTTAAATATACTTCACTGGTACGAATACTTACAGGATTACATTCAATGGCGTTATCTCGTCCACAAAGTTGCACGATACACTCAAAAGACACGCTAGATGAATCTGGGAATCGGAAGGCACGTAGTATAACACTTGCCGACGGCACATTGTCGTACATGATGTTTCCAATCATTACACTCTTTCCGTCAACTGTGGGACACCTTTCATAAATAAAGAAATATATACACATTGTTAGACTGATCGTTACTGTTGCTGATGGCCGGTGATAATCGAAACTTTTGGCAGGCGTAAAATCTTGACCCGTATTGCGTATCCGTATCGATTTTGAGTGTGACATCTTCAATGTGTGTGTATTTCTCATACGCAATACGGCATTATTTGATTCAATGGTACATGTAAAAGGATACATTAGTTAAAACCGAGCAGTCGAAGATTTTTAATAAGATTCGACATTATTATTATTATTATTATTTTAATACTCAGCGACTAATGAGCGACCTTATTCCCTCCAGTAATTTGTTAACTATGCACTTGACTAGTACTGATGGTGATCTTGGTAGTTAACTGCCATAATGATGTACTAGTATTAAGCAAAGATGTTGATACCCTAAAACTACATTGGCGCAACGTATCACGTGATGATACGGACGGTACAAATTCCCTTTGCCAGAAGTCTCTATTGAGTCATATTCCTGAAGCAATGGCCCGAGAAATCCCTAGCGTCTGTTTCTTGAACTTATGCGGGAGTGTGTCTATTCTTTCCGTTCAATGAAAGCTATCACTTTAGTACAGCAACATGACAGTCCTTCGTTTAATCTGGGTCTTCCCTAAAACTTTGGACAGTGATTTAAGGTATTCAAAACGGTGAAAGTATGTTAGTTTCCAAACATTATTGTTTACATTTCATTCGACTTTAAAGCCTCGTTTGTCACGCAATTAGTTTTACTGCAGTATTCTGCTATGCACGGGTTAATTAGGCATAATAAAATCGTGAGTCATGACGTAACGTTATGTAAACATATTTGGTCCAATATTGGCAGCTAGTGATTGGTTGGTAGACGGACTACTGACAAATCAAAATTTAAAACAACAATATCCACTCATAATAGCAGTGTGTAGTTGGATTACCTCTAATCAAACGCAACACTGCGCGGAGTATGCTATTGAGTAAGCGTTGGACTTATTGCATAGAGAGTCGCATAGATCTATGAAATCTCCATTCCACATATCTTTGTAAATATGAATGCAAGTGAACTATATTTGAATTGATATTACTATATGAGATTCACCTTTCACAATGATGTAGTTTGCAAGTGACTCTTATTGGTTCAAATGGCGCACCGGGACTTTTATATGAACGGTACTTACTTATTTTCAATTAGACTAACTCGCAGCGCCCCACTAACAGCATCACAATTAACAATCCCCAATGTCACATATCCTGAAAAAAGAATAAGGCCTTTAATTAAAGAGGAATTCACGCCAAAAATAATGATTTGGGTTCTAGTAACGCAATTCTCAATGTGTTAGATCTCCAAAATTACCAATAACTATCTTAAAATCATGAAAAGAAAAACGAAATTTTTTAAAAATTATACGCGATTTTGGGAGTATAATATATGCCCTGATTAACGAAAACGTTCAACAGAAATAACGGCTAAATACGCGATTTGGAGTATGCCCTGCACAACGAAAACGGACAACAGAAATAATGATATCTTAGCATCGATGGGAAGGGTGGAAATTAGCCCATGGGGTCTGTATATGGCTAGCTTCGAATGAACTATGCATACATTAATACCACTGTTGTTTTAGTAACATTTCAAACACAAATTGTCCCGTACATCTATTGTCGCTCACTAGATAATTAGGCCATCGCACCACCATTAGCCTTCTTGTAGTCTTCTTGTGAGCAAACCCCGTTATTCTTTTGCTGCAAGCACAGTTTGTTTTGAGGAGAGAATGTGATCACAAGGCAATGTATGATACATAATCATAACTTACGTCCTGTGTCTTTCAGTGGGAAGTAAAGTTTAATAGGCGTAAAAAGATACAATGGAGGGGCTATAGGCATCCCATCAGCCAACAGTACTGCGAAATCAATGGGGTTATAAGTTGTTGTTGCCTCATCTTCAGTCTGATTTAATCTGTAATAACAAAATACTATATTAACTTCTACAGAATTCTTTTCCGGAATATTAACAACACAAATATCGAGTCTGAAATGAGCAAAGTCTAGACTAGTCCCAACATAACTCATACTCCGCGCAGTGTTGCGTTTGATTAGAGGTAATCCAACTACACACTGCTATTATGAGTGGATATTGTTGTTTTAAATTTTGATTTGTTAGTAATCCGTTTACCAACCAATCACTAGCTGCCAATATTGGACCAAATATGTTTACATAACGTTACGCCATGACTCACGATTTTATTATGCCTAATTAACCCGTGCATAGCAGAATACTGCAGTAAAACTAATTGCGTGACAAACGAGGCTTTAAAGTCGAATGAAATGTAAACAATACTGTTTGGAAACTAACATACTTTCACCGTTTTGAATACCTTAAATCACTGTCCAAAGTTTTAAGGAAGACCCAGATTAAACGAAGGACTGTCATGTTGCTGTACTTAAGTGATAGCTTTCATTGAACGGAAAGAATAGACACACTCCCGCATAAGTTCAAGAAACATACGCTATTCCAGCAATGGCCAGAGAGGGATTTCTCGGGCCATTGCTTCAGGAATATGAACATAACTGTGAGTGTACATTATTTCTTTTCACCGACCATTTTTGCGATCAAATTTTCGTGGTGTATAGAATTATACCTGTGATGTGATACAGAGGCATAAAATGAAATGAAATCGGGTTTAAAGTTTTATGCCTTACTTTTCTGCACCGAATGGTATAATGTACACAGGCATTCACCATACAGCGTGCAATGAAGGACATTTTACCAGGAAAACGGCAATATGGCCTGCTCTGTTTTCGAATTCCAACTGACAAGGGATCTCGGTTTTTCGCCCCGCCCCGTACCACTGACATGGGGAAACCGTGCTTCAAAACCGAGCTTTCTCGGCCAACACCAGCAGCGAACCGGCGACCTTGTTAGCTAGCCAGCGTCTGTATCATTCAGACAAATATTCTACGAATATAAGTCTTTTTGCTTATGGCAATAATAATGCATGCGTAACTCTTTCGTGAATTCAGCTAAAATGTTCCATGAGTTACGAGTTGTTTGGGTTTTTTTTTAAAAAACAAAAAAAATGATGTGGATAAATACAATAAATAGGTTGAATACAATGAGGTATTGGGTGCCTGAGACTATACTCAAAATGCCTCTGTGGCACCGAATGCAGAGATGTAATCCTTTCTAGAGGTAACAATGGATCGATGCGTATTTAAAGAAGATCTCGAACAATAATTCCATATACTTACTGTTGATCAACAGATATGGCTGCTATGCCCCCATCCAGTGCTGTTAAAGGAGCATCCGACTGAATACATGACGCTGCTAGAATAATATCCAGTCCCGTTTCAAAGACCGGAGAATTTTGTATGGTAATTTCTGTTTCATACCTTGTAGAATCTGTCTGAAATAAAAATTTAACTACATATTTGGGTACCAAGAAATTACTTTTGCCGAGTCATGTATTTAAAGTAGCTTAGTCTCTAACTCAATATTATCGAAAGTCTTCGACGTTGAAAACACAAATTATTTGTCAATTAAAATCAACATTGATGGTGTGGTCTTACCAGGAAAGGGTGGGCTTCTGATATCCAATATTTAAGACGAAATAATTTTTTTACCATTGGTACACGAATCGTGTACCATACGGCGTTTCAGACTCATTTTCAGCTAGGGACCCAAAGAACAAGGCTAGGCATACTCCACATTACCACTCGGCAAATCTCGACAGATTCCGTAAACTACATCTGGTCTCGGATGTATGACAGTAAGTGATATGTACAAAGGCCCATACATTTGCGATGAGGCTACCGGTTTACTTTAACAGGAAAACTTGGCGCTATTACACAAATTGGGAACCTATTCGGCTAGCAACCTATTCGACCGATCGAGCTGCAACCTGTTCGTTGGAAACCTATTTAGAATAAAGACAACAGTCGAATTAACTCATCTATTTATCAACCAATAAAATCCAAAGTTATGTCTATCAAATGAAAGTAGAATATAGAAGTGTAATTTCGTCATTATCTTACAGCTGGATCGGTCGAGTAGGTCGCTAGCCAAATAGGTCGAAAATTTGTGTTCGGTATGGGCGCAGCCATGTTTCATCCGGGACCTTTAAAGTAGTTCAAATATGGCGGAATTCGTCATACAGCCGAGGTTAGATGTAGGTTCCGTAGGTTACGGAATCTGCCGAGGTTTGCCGAGTGCCACATTACATCTCAAACGGTGAGCATGCGCAATAAATACTATGAAGACCTGAATAACCAGACGCTATGTACATTGTGATTCAATTGAGACTTCTTGTGTACTTCGCCAAACATAACTGATTTGATATTAGAGTAAAAACGGAAACGATTGAATGTAAATCAGTTTATATACATTCATATTAAATTATTATATGTCTTGCGACCCATTTGTGTCAATTTCTAGGCCCCAGATATTAGCGATTTAGCTCCTTAAAATGGTAAGAACCCTCACAATTTTTAGCTTGTTCATAAAGATTAATTTTCACCAAAGATAATTGTCGTTACAATGCGAATTCCAATTTTCAAGTCCTAGAAACCTCATCGACAGCCTCAAACTAGACATGTGTGTTGTGCAATTCTCTAAGTTAAAAAGACTTATTGTTTGTAATTCGTGAAAAAACATAAAAGACAACCAAAGTGGTAAGAGAAAGAAAAATCTTTGGGTGAATGTGAATGGAAAGCACCATTTATTGAAGCATCAACCTCGTAGAAAACATTATTTAAGGGAGGTAAGACCAGAAACAACTACATGCATAATTTCACATTTTTTTAAAATTATTCAAGGGAGGTAATACCAGAAAATCAGTTTACTTTAAAGTTATTTATTTATTTAAGTATTGGTTCGTATTTTATAAACTTAAGTGTCAAATAAAGCCAACTTAATTTAGACTGGCCCTATTATCTGCCCGTTTTCTCTTTTATATTTCCACCTCAAGTATGTTAAGTTACATCACAAACTTTTCTAAAAGAGATCATTTTGTAGAAGAATGTTATGCCCGGGTTAATTAAGGGAGTGCTGATTGGGCTGCAGCCATAATAAAGGGACCTCCAAATTATTCTTAAGGGGCATACATTTTTTGCAGCTACGGTAAAGCATCCTGGGTATACAAATGACATTTGTGTGAGTGTGACGGACAATTACCAATGACATTTTCTGCTTAGGATCCCATGCAAGCTTAATCCGCGCAAGAATCATACACTTTTTGAAATATCATTATTGGTTTATGTTATAATCATCTAAAACCATTTAAATGCTAAAATATACGGTACTGGTGTGTAAATCAATGATAAACTTACCATGACTGTTTTGTTTATTGAGCAACCACTTGTAAAACCGAGTGTTGCTTTGTAGGTCCCTGGGGTTGTTTCTAAAAATTCACACGCGGCATCGGACTTGTTCATTTTTACATATACTTTACCATAGAATATCGGATAGGGAGTGATGGTAATATCTATGGAATCACCATTGCATTCCGAAATAGCTGAAGCAGATATATATTCATATATACATAGACTGTAACAAAATTAAAAACCGCGCCATTTTAATTTCGAATGCTTTTGCATCTTTGTGTGGATATGGTTATAAATCAATACAAATACGCCATTGAATGTTTCCAAAGTACAAAATAAATTTAGAATAATGTTGGATAAAGTTTACCTCTTCTGTTTTCACAGACATCGCCACTGAACTCGTCTGTACAGTAGCAGTAACCAGATAAACAGGTTCCGTCATTCTCACACGATGGAAAACAATCAGATGGATCAGCAGACCTCGCATCTGCAAACATACAACCAACCTTTCCTCAAAATATTGTGTGTAGGAATTATGTCAAAATAATTTATATAGGATTGAGGGTTCGGCGATGAGGTCAGGTTCATGGGAGACTCGTGAAGATGTAGAACAAAATATATATCTATACGACACCCTGCCGTGTGGGGTTTTTTCGTTTCATTTTAGAAGCACGCCTTTTCTAGTACGATACTGGATCTCGGCCGATCTGGAAAATTTATATTTCTATATTTATACCCATGAGTATTTTACTCTCATTTTTCAGTCGGCTTGATGTTATAATCAAAGACGGACAGCTAAAATGGAAGTCGCAAAGTCGTGATCGAATTTCTCAGAACTAACAGATGATAAGTAGATTAGCATGACGTTAAACCCCATTCCATTTCAAATCTCTATGTAATGTAGTCCAATGAAATTACATTTACAAGGCATTTACCTTCGTTTCCACCACAGTCATGACCGAACTCCGGATTTACACACTTGCATTTACCATCATCGTCAATACAGGTTCCTGTAGCTTGACATATCTGCCCATATCTTCTACAATCAAAATACAACGCCATAACACCTGGAAAATATATAATAGTGGCTATTTCAATTTTGTCACTAAAAGTTTAATCTTGACCTTATTTGGGTTTGTTCAAGAATATCATCAGGTCTTGGAGCCTTATTCTATTAAAAGTATTCTAATAAGAATTATATACATAGAAAAAGCTCGGCGTGGTCTGATACTTTTCTAATAATGAATTTTGTTAATTTCATAAACATGGAATCCCCTTTCTTCTCTAGAAACTCTCCGTTTAATAGGGAAAACAGTTTCACCATGTTCAGATGAATGACAAAAATCGTTTCCAGAAATGTTCTTTTCTGTACTGGTTTGCTTACTTCATGCTCTCAAGTGCATGGGTGAACGTATGGTTGATTTCTAAAAGCATATAAAATTGCAAAAGCATGCTCTTCAGATCGGGAAGTCTGATATTGAATCCAAGCGCGCGGGTTTTCTCCGGGTCCTCTAGCTTTGTTGCCACGCATAGGCTATGCCACAATGTTGACAGGGATTTAATACTTACTAGAACAAAGAGCTACTAATCCAACAATTTTAGCCACAAAGAACATCTGGAAAATAAAATACCCCAAAGATTTTAGTAAAGGGACTGTTGTATACAGGGTCTCACAAACATTTAGCTTTAAAGACAAAATGAAACAGATTGCCTGTAAAGATTCTCCTTATTTAAAATTAACCAAGATACAGACCGAAACGTGTTCTTTTGATAGCAAATCAAGCAATTAATGATAAAACAAAATTTACATATGATCTTTTCAGTCTGTGAAAATAAATGAGCTATCGTTCAGACATCGTCACATTATTACAATCAATAGGAGGTAATGACGTGTACTTTACATGGAAATAACTGAAATAAGGAATTATCAATGTCAAAAGGTTTGGGGGCAAAATGATTATTCTTGAATTTTCGGCCTTTAATATATTAAATTAAAAGGGCATGAAGACCGGACACTATCAAATTTAGGTTTACATACTGGTCTAATTAGTATTCACAATCGATGTTATTGACTTTTGAGGTTTAATTTAGTTTCACATCAGATTTAAAATCTATTTGATTTCAATAAAATAACTTCAAGGTCAAGATATTATATAACCTACATTGTTTTTTTACAACAATCTAGGTAGCAATTCCCTTCAATTATTTGTGATATTAAATAAAAAAATATTTTTGTCGACATGCTTTTGTTGTGTAGGTTACGAAAATATATAGCAAATTTCTAATCTGCTCTTTTTTATTCTATCATAAGGGTAAAGCTTGATATAATTTTGAGATGAACAGATTAAAGCCCTACTTTTCTGTGCTGACGGACATGGGCCATACAGTGTGCTACGAGGGACATTTTGACCACACAGCGGCGCTACAAGGGGAAACAACATCGGAAAATTACAAAACTGACTCCCGATATGACTTGGAAAAGAAATTCATAATTTATATTTGTCAATATATTTTAGCCCATAATTTTTAGATTTGTGATGATCATGCCCATATTACATTGTAAAAGTAAAGTGTACTAATCCATTTTACTGATAGTGTATTAACTCCAGTTATCCCTGTTTATCGCCCTTTACTGTATCTGTTTTCTCATATTGCGAGGATGTTAAACCTTTACAGTTTCCGAAATATCGACCTGTAAGTATACCCTTAAAACTCTGAAATTTTCATCACCTATATGTAGAACTATATCCGTATGTAAATTACTGATTTACTCTAAATGAAGAACACAAGACAGGATACTTAACAAAATACTACACGGTTGAATTACACCGTCATCTGTAATACATCTCCAGTTTATACATATTACATGTATTTTTTAATGTGTTTGTTGTTGGTGAATAAATACCCATTTATCACACTCAGATAAAGTCTGTAATAATCACCGACTTTAACGACTCTCCTTTAAATATTATTTCTACATTTATTGTCAAACTTCTTGCTATGAGGAAACACCCACTGTCGGCAAAAATCAACATTAACTTATTCTTGGGTTAAAGAGGTCAGAGAGATGTTGAATTTCCAAATAGTAAGTATATCTTTAAACGACTGCAGGGGCGGATCCAGAGCCCCCCCCCCCCCCGCTCAGCTACATAAAAAAATAATTCCTTGCATCAATGAAATTACATCACAAAGTGATCCTACATCAGTATAAAATGATTTCTCTGTTTAAAAAGCTCAATTTGTATGTATGCCTATGTAATTTAGAGACGATGATGGCAGATTTCCGTGACAGTAACCTGGGAAACCCCCTCCTGCAAAAATTCCTGGATCCGCCCCTGGACTGGTGTCCCATACCTTTTGACAGCTTCTACGTTAAAACTGTGGTTGGGTGGGGTGGTAATATCTATAACAGGGGTAGCGGCACTGGACACTGTTGCAGTTTTACCGCTCTGCGAACTTGAACTGGACACTACATGAACCGAAAGCCACTAGAAATTTTATACTGTAATATTTAATATGTCATCACCAAGATGTACGTTTAATCTGTTCTGTGTCGCTTTAGTACGTGGCTTTCCGGTTGAAGTAATGGTCTTCACGGGTAATCTTACCTGCGTTGCCTAATCCAATACAGACTAGTTCATTTTCATTAAGTTGCCTATATGATGACCCCATTATCAAGTACATCATATTATCCGTTATGTTGGGTCTGTTTCTGTTGTGTGCAACCAAGTCAAGTCTCTTGAGCAAAGATTCGGGAAGAGATTTAACACTCCGATTATTCGAGTGCTAATGTCTTTGTCAAATAAACCGTCACATTATGATTGTTCTCCAATTAAAGGACAATATTGGTGCCAGTCATTAACACATATGTGATAGAACTGATTAAACACTTTCCAAATATAATATTAACACAGAGATCATCGCTACCATAGAGGAGTAATAAAGGATTCATGAATCGGAAGTGACGAACGCCAAAGGAAAACACGAGTTATTCCTCTATATAACTTACTGAAGTGAATAGTGATAACAGATACATGGGCGAATATCTGCTCACTAATAATTCCCTCGAAGACCTAAGGTTGCTGTGTGACACTGTGAGAGAATATCTTACAATTCATAAAAAGAATTGACTGCCACTAGATAAGAGAACAGGAAAGAAAAACAGATTAAAAGTCCGTGCATTACCATGTTTTTATAAGGTAGGGGAGACCGGGGCACATTGAACCACCATGAATATATCCTTTATAAATAATACTATACAACCCAACACTATACATTGTAAAAGTAAAGTGTACTAATCCATTTTACTGATAGTGTATTAACTCCAGTTATCCCTGTTTATCGCCCTTTACTGTATCTGTTTTCTCATATTGCGAGGATGTTAAACCTTTACAGTTTCCGAAATATCGACCTGTAAGTATACCCTTAAAACTCTTAAGATAACTTCTTAGACCCATTTCTCCATCAATAAGCCACATGCTGTCAATTATTTTCTTAGGCAGTGGATTTTTCAAAAAAGCGCTTAAAAGAGAAACATTTTCCATACATGTTAACTTCTTAGCCTAGGAAATTCTTGTACTTAAGTTCATATATGTCTAATCTATACAATCCAGATAAACCGGGGTTTGATCCATATAAGAGGGCATATTGATTTTTTTTTTAAATTTTGATCTTGAAATAAAGAGATCTTCTAATAAAAACATTTGATATGAAATGAGGACAAACATGTATGTGAACAAAGTGGTTCAATGTGCCCCGGTCTCCCCTATAGAAGGAATAAAAACAAGGGGCTGTACGGAGTATTTCTATTTTTCCCGTGTTCTCTTATCTTATGACACTTAATTACTTTATTGTATCGTCAGATAACCTCTTGCGGTCCCATATAACAACTTTTTGTCTTCGAAGGAATTATTAGTGAGCAGAAATTCGGCCGTTTATCTGTCATCACTCGTCACTTCAGTCATTCACATAGAGAGATAACTCGTGTTTTCCTTTGGCGTTCGTCACTTCCGATTCATGAATCCTTTATTACTCCTCTATGGTTGCGATGATCTCTGTGTTAATATTATATTTGGAAAGTGTTTAATCAGTTCTATCACATATGTGATAATGACTAGCACCAATATTGTCCTTTAAGCAGAACTTACCTCGATATTATTTTAAGCATTCCCCATCTGGGAATCGCTAGGAAAAGCCATATTTCGTGCTGCTTACCTGTGGCGTCCTTTCTTTATATGCGGATTGAAAAAAATGTATTTTTAAGGGAACAAGAGAAACATAACTCGTGTTTACAAAATAAAATCATCCATATTTTTCAGGAAATTCCCTACCCTAATATGCAATCCAATTTCACTGAGTGGTCTGACTAATTAAAATGTCCATGCCCCGAACCATCACTTACTCCTTGGTGCTATGACGCAGTTATTTCACTTGATGGTATTCCATATCAAGGACATACTCCAAATCGTGAAATCCATCGAGAATAGTTGACAATTTACCGGACGTGGCCACTTCTGGAAAACAATGGCATCGCCACTGCGCCTACAAGCCCACCCAAAGAAGCCAATCAAATTATAGGGAGATAGAAGTGAGCTGAAGTGTTCTTTAACGTCCTACTCTGCCTCACCACCTGGATAATGAAGACGGACATACACCTTGCGGTACACAAAGAGTAGAATTTCCCCGGACAATCAATTTAGGGCTGCCAATGGTTCTTTTACGTACACACCAACGTGTACTTGGAAACTGAATTTTTCGTACAACCCTAACAACTATACGTTTTTTCCTGTGAGGCTTTCCATCTTGCACCACTGACATGGGGAATCCGGGCTTGAAAACTTTATATTCCAGCAAGGCCAGTGTCATGAGCCACCCTGGCATCTTTGTAAAAGGGATATCTTTGCTTATAAAACATCAACGTGTCCGTCTTTGCAATAAAAGTTACTAGACTACATTCGATTAAAAATTTGTGTGAAATATGTATATCGACATATTAGAAACAGTGCCAAGCTAATGGGAATTAATGAAATTTTTAATATGTCCAATTCTGGTTCCCCAACCTTGAAGCGATAAAAAAATGTATTTTCTAAAATATGTCAGATGCAATTGCTTTTTACCTGTATTAAAATTTTATATTTTTTATAGAACTTACCTTCTCCTGTAAATAATTTCCTCTTCAATGCAAGTTCATCCAGACTTTCTTTTAAAATAATTTTGGTCGACACAGGACCTATTTTATATAACCACAGATTGCTTCAATGAATAGTTCAAGGCTATTTTAGGAATACTGTTATTTATGCGTCCAGCGGGGCAAACAGTGGCTCAGTAATTGTCTTGATTTTAAACGTCATCATTATGATTCTAAACTAAGGAAGTGCGTTGTTTTATAGTGTAACCGTCCCACCCCGTCCACTGTCATCATATTATACAAGTTATCTACCTTTCCTATGGTGGCTGATTGGTATCATGTCGTATCGTCGTGATGTCGACTTTCATAACGCGACAACCCGACAACCCGACATCACGACATTTCTACCCGACAACACGACAACCCGACAACCCGACACCACGACATTTATACTAAAAATGTCGTGATGTCGGGTAAAAATGTCGTGATGTCGGGTAAAAATGTCGTATTGTCAGGTTGTCGGGTTGTCGTGTTGTCGGGTTGTCGGGTTGTCGCGTTATGGAACAAAAATCTGGCAATAAAGAAAATGGTTGATCAAGTGGAAGTAGATTCACACTCACATTGCAGTTTGAGTTGCATTCGTATCCATTTGTATACGTCCACATTCATAATGTGAACCGTCTTCATTAGCTCAGTCGGATCAGAACAGTAGGACGTTAAACCCTATTCATGCCAGTCCTTGTGACTAAAGTTATTATCCGATTGATTTGAAATTTATACCAAGTGTTTATGTTCATGAAACCCTGGCAGTAATTATCTGGCAGTGGAAATCAATGGGTTTCTACGTCTCATGGCCATAAACATTGTATATATATTTAAAATCAATCCGATGATAACTTTAGGCCCCAGGGAGTCCACAATCTGAACGACGGGCGGACTGACGGACAGACGGGGGCGACGACGATTTATTAAATGTGGACGTATGAAATTTGCAACCTGTAGGGTGTTTACCATTCTGTCTTGATCAAGCTAAAACTGAACAAAATCTCATAAGAATTACAGCCTGAAAGGTGTTTTCAGACAAAATATTCACGAAAAGTGGGCGTGATAACGCCCCTATGGGTCGGGCATGCATTTACATCAGTTGGTGCCATTGTCTCTTTAAAAATAATGCTCATGCCAAATTTGAAGAAAATCCATTAAGAATCGCGGCTTGTAGAGTGTTTACAGACTAAATATTAATATAGGTACCATCCTGTTATTGAAATGATTGATCATGCCGAATTTGAACAAAATCTGTTAATAACTGCAACCTGTAGAATATTTACAGACAAAATAATAACAAAACAGCGGAATCGGCACCACCCCGCGGGGTAGGGCATGCATCCGGAGAAAACCCACGAGGTTAGACAGACGACCCTACTCTTTGTTATGGACACCACACCACTTGACTCAATGACAGACACACAGACAAGGGCGGCGGCACAATATGTTCACATTATGAACTGAAATGGGGTTTAACGTCCTACTGTTCTGATCCGACTGAGCTAATGAAGACGGTTCACATTATGAATGTGGACGTATACAAATGGATACGAATGCAACTCAAACTGCAATGTGAGCGTGAATCTACTTCCACTTGATCAACCATTTTCTTTATTGCCAGATTTTTGTTCAATAACGCGACAACCCGACAACCCGACAACCCGACAATACGACATTTTTACCCGACATCACGACATTTTTACCCGACATCACGACATTTTTAGTGTCGTGATGTCGGGTAAAAATGTCGTGATGTCGGGTATAAATGTCGTGGTGTCGGGTTGTCGGGTTGTCGTGTTGTCGGGTAGAAATGTCGTGATGTCGGGTTGTCGGGTTGTCGCGTTATGAAAGGCGACATCACGACAATACGACATGATACCAATCAGCCACCATACTTTCCCGAAGACTAACGAACAGCAGCATCCAATCAGTTGGCTAAATGACAGACGCGCTAACCATTCAACCATCCCCTCCATCCACAGAATAATGTGTAAATGAAATAGTATCATATCTAATATATTATAAGATTTAAATGTCGCTATCATTAGCTCCATGTCAAAATATTATCTATCCCTCTGTTTTGAAATAATGTGGCGTCGCATTTTTATGGTACGGTTTTTTAACGGTTTAAATATTTAGAAATAAATTTTACCGTCAGTTATGCGGAATTTATTTACTTTCCATATTCCCCCGACTGTAGAAGATTCCTTTGAAATAAGATTGAACCACACGTTGGTCCGGGGAAGACCTAGTTTGTGTCGAGTGGACGTTAAACCTCATTTCTCTCTTCCCGTCTTCATATTAAAACATTGTATCATATTATATTCTTCGATCATGCATTGGCCTATAAAGTTCATCCACATTTTCCGGCGTGGTTTTCCCTTGTCATTGATGCAGAATGGAGGGTCTAACAAGGACAGCTGTCTAGTCGTTCGGATGGGACGAAAACCAAGGGCACATGTACACATCGACGTGCACGTAAAAGATCTCTTGGCAGTTAGAATTCGATATAAGAGTGGGCCGTAGCGCCGCTGCCCGTGCAAAATTTCACTCATAGTACACTGTATGGCGTATGTCGGTCTTCCTTAGCCCAGTTTAGGAGCAAAACAGTAGGACGTTAAACCCCATTTCATTTCATTGCATTGCATATTATAATATTCAGTTTAAAATAACTTCCCATCCCTCGCTGGTATCTCTTAGAATACAATACCAGTGATCACAATTTTTACCTATTAACTAAGACGAGTAATTATTTCCCTTTATTTCATGATAGTGCGAGTTATTAATAGACAATTTTTCCCGTAATTTTTTTCTTCCTTTTCCCTGTATTTTTAGGCTGACTTTTTGGTCTAGAATTGGAAAAAAGGGATCAAATTTGCAATTTCATAGCAGTGTTGGGTAATTAAAATCATTTAGGTGGTAGTTGGAATTTAATCAAAACTAGTGAAAATGGTGATGTTGCCAAAAAAACAGAATAAAATTGTCTACAGACAGTGCTTAAAACGGATTTAGGGTAGGTCTACCTACACATGGCTTTCATTAATTTGTGAAAAATTTTCAAGTGTTTTATGTATCTCAGGGATGTAAAGGACACGGACGTATTAATTCCTAGGCCTATCTTCAAGTGAACCAGGATCTATTTCCAACTTTACACACAGGTATATAACCTACATAAAGAAGTTACATGATATTGAAACATAGAAGCAGGCCCGTAACTAGCCCAAACTTGTTGGGGAGGGTGTAGTCTTGGGGTGCCGATTAAGCTTCTAAGGGCGCCGATGTGCCTACACTGTATGAACGATAACGTGGACGCACCTCACTTCGGAGAAGGGTCTATGGTGCTCTCCACCAAGATAACATTCTGTACAAGTTATAATACAAAATAATACCAACATATAAAAGTTTTATTAGTAATATACAATATTCCACTTCAAATGTTTTCAGGCTTCATGTCATTTACTACTCAACGTTTATATAAAAAAATCCGTAACAAAATAAAAGTTTGATTATCCATCTGATGATTCGAGCCATGATTTCTCATCATCTGTTTGTGGAATGCAATAATCAAGAAATGTACCGTTAAAGACCAAACAATTGGTTTATCCTAACAAAAGCATTAAAAGGCAACAGAGTCGTGATCTAAATTATAAAACAACAAAACGGAATTTATTTTTATATATTTCTTAACTTAGAAGTTTAGTCTTGGAATTCGAATCATTCGTTCTGCTGTCATGGGAGTTGGGGTTTTGATAACTTTGACCTGTGATTTTGATTTGATAAATCGAACAGTTAAACACATAGTAACAATCAATGACAATACAACAGCTACAACAAGAATAACAATAATAACAACAATCCCTTCTGATTGAAAACATTTTTCTGGTTGGACTTGATTGTCTTGATCCACTGTTTCCACGTTTTTCTCTGCAAATTTAAAACAAGATTGTTTATGAAATCATATGCATGGAATTTTTTAGTTCGTCCAAGATCATCGCTAAATATGCATTGCTTACACAAACGTTGTGGATGATTCGTAACCACCAGATCAAAAGCATCATACTAATGCCAAATGTTACGACGTCTTATGTATAGATCGGTGCAAATAAGAAGTCAAGAAAGGAGAGGCGTGAATTCCTTATAACAGATTGTATTCCTTTTACAGTAAAATTCAACAAGCCGTGGGGCTTTCAATACTTACTTGGTAACTCATTACTAGGAACAACTGGTACTACAATTCTGTCTGATGGATCTAATACTGTAAGTGTTTCTTTCAACACAATTTCGGCACTAGAACCTCCTGATATAGCACTTCGTCGTCTTCTAACACTACCTGGTTGTGCATTACATTGTGGCTACAGGAATAAAACATTGCATACTTTTATATCAGAATCTGGTACAAAGAGAGTGTATAGCAGTATTTTCTTACAGTAAATCTCCACTACTTTCGTATACAACAATAATGTTATGCAAAGTTTTGCTCAAATTAAGTCAAATGGGGATTTATAAATGTATGATCTATGACATGCGCGAACTCTCCCTTTAATTCTGAGAGAGACACAGAGAGAGAGAGTGAGGAGTTAGAGAGGGGATAGGTTAACATCCAGTCGACACAAACTAAGTCATTTTGGGACCAACTCATGGTTAAATTTTATTTCAATAGTTCGCTTTCGCATGTGCGGGGGGTCTTAAGCAGTGGGTCGAAACCGGAGGACCCTGACAAAAGCCACGAGGCTGGAGAGGCGATCCTACTCCTTTTCACGTACAAGCGGGGAATCGAAAGCACACTAGTTGACTCAATAACATACCTTGTGATACAGCGCGCACGTTCTAATCATTGTTACTATTACATCTGATACTTACAGGTGCACAGGTTACATCACTAGGCTCACAAACTTTTACATTACATTCAAAAGATATGACTGGTGAATTGGAGAACCGGAAGAGGCTAAAGTATACAATGGCGGATGGCACAATATTATCATACACAATACCCCCTTTCATGACACTTATACCATCGGCTGTTGGACACCTGTAAACAATCATAATTTTATCATGAATAAATGTATTGCCATAATATAAAACATTCTATGGGATTCCACGAACATGGTGTTAGAGGACCACGGGGGCTGCACAATATACAAGTAAACGTGAAATCTTAAACAGAAATGAAATAAAATGTTGTTTAACGTCCTACTGAAATCTTGACATAACATAAACAAATTATGTGTGAGAAAGGTTCACAGGTAGTCTCTAAAGAAATTGGAGAGGCGATCCCACTCCTTGGCATCATAAAAACTATGTCTATATCCTAAATAAACCATTACATTGAGTATAATTCACAATCACTATAAATTAAACATACATTATGGAAGAGCAAAAAATGACTTTTGTCGGTCTTCATTTGAGCCTCAGATGTCATAGAAATTATAAATTAGATCTTTATTTAAACAACAAGCCCAAAATGAACTCTGTAGACCCACGGATGGCTTGGATTGGGCTCGGATTAAAACAGGATTTCGTCGACTGATTTAATCACTATGGCGTCGTGGGTGAGGTTTCTCCGCGACGTTGACGTCATCATACTTCTGGAAATTATTCATAAAAGACAGTGATGATCGAGGCTATACAAAAGCTTCACTAGATACTGTTTAAACATTACTTGATGATCGAGACTATGTAGGTGGAGTTAACGCCTGTCAATCAACAATCGGTCATAGTGGGAAAAGGGTGTCGATGAATTTAACTACCATTTCTAGTAAAAAATTATAGTGGTAACAACTTTGTTCAGGATAAAGTTATTTGACTGAAATTTTCAATATATTCTTGTTTCAACATCTATTTTTGAACTTTTATAGCAAGAATGGCTAACTCCTTGTCAAAATCTTCCATAATGTATCTTTAATCAACTCGCTGATAGTTCGGACGGTGTCAATTATAACGGATTAATTAATGATTAGTTGATTGATAATTGCCTATGATATATACATAGCCTATCGCAAGTCACGATTTACTCCGAATAATTAATCTAAACCATGATAATTTGATGCTTCGTTTCGTTTGGAAATATTCAAAAGAGAATTAAATATTTTGCTAGGTGAATTCCGTTTACCTTGGCGTCACATGGTACGTAAAATATTATAGCTTGCCTTAAGTTTAACATGAATAAAGCTTACAATACAATAAAACAATTACCCATTATCTACGAGTCTGATTCTAAGTGGCTGCGGTGCATCGGGTCCATTTAAAGCGTCACAGCTCAGTAGCAGAAGTGACGTATACTCTGAAAAACGATTATAATTGTACTTTTTGAAGAATTTGTTTTAAATCACCTCAGGGTAATGTCATAACTTCCAGATTCCATCTAACACCGTTTCTGATTATTACTAAAGTATATATATCACACCAAACTGGGTTCTTTTGAATCAAAGTTTGTTAAAAAAAAATCGTATTCATAATGGAAAATCATGGTGTTTTGCTTTGTTGGTCTTACTCAGAGGTCAAAGAACTGATTTTTAAAAACATCGATTCAAGAAGATGTACACTAAGACAAATCATTTTTTAAAATTTTGCAACACAACGACCTGGAAAAGACGACGATAATTAATTTTAAAAAAATACTCACTTCTAGTATCAGCCATGGGGAAGTAAAGTCTGAGAGGTGTACCGATATAGAGTGGGGGTATTATTGCCATACCATTAGCTTTTTGTACAGCAAACAGAACTGGTTCATATGTAGTCATTGTCTGATCTTCCGTTAGATTAGCTCTGAAAAAATACAGAATTTAATTTACTTAACACTTGCGTTTGATTTTGGGACACAGATATTACTGTTTTAATATATTGTCATTTTAATTTTTGTATAAAACAAAAATGAAATATGCAAGCAATAATGTTAACAGCAACAGATGTATTCATAAAGCCTGTTATTGTAATAAATTTCTAACCGTTGATCTACAGCGACACTTCCAACATCATTTCTAACAGTAGCTATTCCAGAGTTCATGTGGACACATGTAGCTTTTACAACGATATCAAGTGATGTTTCAAATGAAGGTGAATTTTGGATGATGACTTCCGCGTCATAAATAGCATCTCCAATCTGAAATGACAACGCAAAACCTTACCGTAAGCTTACAATTGTGTGTGGATTTATCACTTACGAGGCGGGAAAGAGGGAGCTTTGCAATGACAGTGGCGCCTTACTTATTATCCAAGTCAAACTGTTATAGACTTAGACGTTTTCCGACCATCCAAACCATTGGGCTCACCTTCTTCATCAGCCTTTACGTGTACAAAGGGGAAGTAGAAATCGGGAATCGGAGTTTCCCAATGGATTCTCTTCTCCACTCACATCAATACATTTATTAGTGGCGGTCAAAGTTACCCAACTACTGCGTCTCCTCAAAGTTTTAGAAATATACTTACAGCAGGTTGATCTGGTGTTTTAAGTATTGAACAATCACTGTCAAATGCCAGACTTGCTTCGTATTGTAAAATACCGGTAACAGGATCGGTTGTCCCGGTAAAGGCACACGAGGTATCTGTCCTGTTGTCTTTAATATATACTAAACCAGAAAATGCTGGATAAGGAACAATGGTGATCGTAATTGCGTCACCACTACAAGTAGCCACCGCTGAAAATCAAATTTGGACCGATAAAAAACCGAATCTCTGGCCGTGCGTGTTTTCAAAGTTTCACTGCATTTAGCAACCATTTTCAGTGGGCACACTACTTCATAATGTTTTTACTTTTGCACTGCTTTCAATTTTCTGAATATACTGGCACTAAATGTATAAAATACGTTTCATTCGAACACTATCTCAAGCATATCATATTTTGTTTGTCGCTGGGTTGTTCACCATTGCAGAAGTACAATGTATAACGATAAAGCGGTAGTTTAATCTATTGATGTCGGTGTAATATGAATTTACTCAAAATAACAATTAGATTGTGAAATTAACAAAGGGATTCTACATTAGATCAGGTGTTATGACTTGGTCTATAACATTTTTCTACTTTTATGGATGAAATACTGTACTAAGCATATCAATAGTTTTCCTGTACTTAATACTTCTATGACGCTTAAGTGCCAACAGACCTCCTAATCTGTTTATTTAATACAATACAATCGTTGTAAACTCACCTCGCCTATTTTCACAAGCTGCTCCATAATAAGCATCATCAGCACAGTAACACTTGCTTTGTGATCCAACTTTCTGACAAATGCTCGCCATTTCACATGGTGGGTCACAGACTTCCGGTCCAGTGGTTACAATAGCAGCTAAAATGACATTGATGGATTTCTGAATAGCATGGTTTTTGGTTTAATGCCATGTGAGCACTATACTTGAGTAATTTTCTTATAATATTTCTATTTGTGCTCAACGCCACACCTAGCAGTCACTAGCTTATGCTAGGGCATCCGGACATTTTTTCAGGAATCTGAAGAACTGGGGCATAAGGGGGTTTGAGGAAGCTGTCTCCCATCGGGCGCGACAACAATTTTGAATTTCGGTAAACAGTAGTGGAGTTTTGGGATGTTTATCTAAATGTCGAATTTCATCTCAGAAATATTACCAAAGCTCGTCATTTTCAGTTGTCCTCAGTAATTCCGCACTGCCTTTTTAGTTTTTTTAACAAAGCAGTGAGGTAATTATTTTCAACAGTCGGACATTTGTCTACTACCTTTGTACTAGAAAATGCCCCGCAGAGCATACCCGTTTTTTACACTCATGTACAAGTATTTTACTTTTATGGCTACGTATGCACCGCAAAGATATATTGTGCCCAGTTTTTGCTTCGCTTCATATGCTGCTGTAACATTCACCGACGACTATACACATTAATCCCATTTCAAAAACACATAACGCACATGCTTATTTACTCGAGAATATGGATAAATTTGTTGGAGTAGTATACATCATTTTCCTTACTGATTAATATGCTATGGCCATGGATTTTAGCACCATGTGCTGTTGTCTCACGTTTTCATTACATATAGTTTGTAAAATTCAAAACGAATAAATAAATTATTACTTATATCTAGACCACAATCGTGACCTTGATGTGCTGCATCACATACACATATACCGGTATCTGGATCGCACTGTGTCCCATTTGCACACTCCTGGCCAATTCTTCGACAGTCAAAATACATTGAATTTACACCTAAGAAAAAAATACAAAATTTAACACAACATTTAGTATAGACTTTGTAGATTTATTCGTTATTGTTTAGAAATGTATGAAATTTATGCTGAGTAAGCTACTTTTGTAAACAAGTTCTCTTTTATTATTACTGCGATCAGTAAATCAAAATTTAAACCTTTCAATTGCCTTCAAATTTACTTGTATCGGAGCAATAAATCACGAATACTCACAGCCGATTACGACAAGAAGAACCGTTGCTTTTTCTACCCAGTACATCTGAAAAAAAAATAATTATGGGTAGATCTAATTTGACTATTAAGCCACGTCTAGATGACATTGTGCGCTTTGTAATTCCGAATAAATGTGAAGAAGGTTCTATTCGTCTAACGTTATGTTACACATTGTTTAATGTGCTGAGTCACGAGAATGTACCAAATCAACGTGTATCAATGAAATCTTCTTGGGGAAATCTTGCTCCCCACTGTTGAGACAAATCTGTATTAAGTAGTAATACTATTATTAATGCTATTATAGACAAAAATGCAGAAAGTAATCCCAACATACATTCTTCTTTGTGTAGGTAAATACCTTACTATAACATCTTGCTTGATGCGTGAATTGAGTAATTTATTTATTCAAAAATGAACAGATAATATAAAATCAGAGCGAATATCGTTCATTGATAAAAGGTATTTAACAAGGTTTTATTCTAGGACAGTCCCTCTTTTTAGTAATTACAAATGTAATGTATGTCCAAAGTCCCGGTTTTACACCAAGACAATAATATATTTATTTCTATAAAGTGAACATATACTTTCAAATTAAACGTTGTATAACTTGAGGGTAACTTTAAGTCTGATAACTTTTTTTTTAAATTACCGGACAATATGAACACAATGTATTAGATTCGCTAGACATGATCTTAATCCATGAAAAGTGTTATACATTGATTGGTTTATTTCTTTGAAAAAAAATCAGCATTATTTTGATGTTTCATCATTTAATTTTTCAATTTGTGACTTTTTGCATTCATCGCAAACACAATATGTATAAATAAACACTTACCTTTGATCAATTTTAAAACCCCCTAGGACTAGAAACACCATAGAATCACGAAACACAGAAAACCCAAGACAAATCTAGATGATACTTAATCTCTAAATATAATAAACGATGGCAAAGGGCGTACATGTATTTATATGACAATGGCCGGCCGGAATCTGAATCGCCAGAGGGTAAATAGATTTGTTTTATGGTTGTCTGACAGCTCTATTGGTGGTATGACAAGGACAATGTTACCCTGGTCAGTGAAGTATTTGAAGATGGTTCCAAAATTGTCTTTTTTTATTATAGCTACGATCTAAAATTAAGCGTAAAATGCTCGAACATGAAGTTATTTATGTATTATTTCAACAGTATTTATTTTGTATGTGATAATATTAATGTGTTTTACTTTAAGAAAGGACAGTGTTCTTGTAAAATATATTATGTACATATGATTACATGTTCTTACTTGTATCTTATTTTCAAAACATGTAAGTGCAGCAAAGTGTATAATTAAAATTAAAGGCATTCGACACAATAAAATATTATCCGAAGGCAACTTGGTTATAACAGATTTCGAATATATAATACCTAAAAATGCCTATATAATACATATGATATTCATATGACAAATCTTGAATATTTGATAACTTGTGGCATCCAACAACTCGTCCTATAACTTGCTAGAGGTTAATTTGATAATTGAAATAAGCTTCCACAATTAGATAAAATAATTTCAACTGGCGAGAGTCGTCATATTAAATAGGTTCTACGTCTTGAGTACGAAATATTAGCGAAGTTATTGCTCCTAATGTAGAACTTAAAGGGGAAGACCAACGATTTTCAACAAGGTTTCCATAAATCTTAAATATATATTCAGAAAGAATTCCCTCTGTAACAAAAGTAAAAAAGTTTTTGTAAGCGAGAAATTAATTTTTATTAAAACCGGAAGTGACATAGTTGGTTCAACACTCCCACTGGACTCTATAGAAAGCATACAAATTTGGCATAAGTTTACTGCTGTATTGTGTTCACGCCTCGTCCTTGGGCCAAAAATCTTATGAAATGGACTGTTTGTTAGGATATTATAAACACGAATTTATGGTGTTTTAACGTTTAGTACACAAAGCCGTCGCGTAAATTCACTCACACTGAACAGTACGCTGTGGCCCAATTCACCCCGCATGGCTAAATATTTACATCACGTGGTTTGATTGTCAGCTTACAAGTGACATATATATCGTCTGCTTCGATGGTTTTGTGCTTGATGACAGCGTTTTTCAACATAAACAGACCAAAATTATGGGCATGTGAGGCATATATTATAGTGCATTATGGCACGTAATGTCGACATGAGCTGCTTTTCCTTTTTTCTTCTATTTCCTCTTGAGAATGAGTGGGCTCGAATGTTTATACGGCATTACCGTAGACCCATAGAAGAGATATCTTATATTACAATACGTTGGTGCCAGACGTTGACAAACTTTGGTAATTAATATATTTATTTGAATATGCATGTGTCACAATTCCTTTAAAATAAATACAAACACTGTCAGCAGACTCAGCACGTATAAATACACCGAAGCAGACGACATACATGTCACATGTAAGCTGTCAATCAAACCACGTGATGTAAATATTTAGCCATGCGGGGTGAATTGGGCCACAGCGTACTTGTTCAGTGTGAGTGAATTTACGCGACGGCTTTGTGTACTAAACGTTAAAACACCATAAATTCCTGTTTATAATATCCTAACAAACCGTCCATTTCATAAGATTTTTGGCCCAAGGATGAGGCGTGAACACAATACAGCAGTAAACTTATGCCAAATCTGTATGCTTTCTATAGAGTCCAGTGGGAGTGTTGAACCAACTATGTCACTTCCGGTTTTAATAAAAATTAATTTCTCGCTTACAAAAACTTTTTTACTTGTATTACAGAGGGGATTCTTTCTGAATATATATTTAAGATTTATGGAAACCTTGTTGAAAATCGTTGGTCTTCCCCTTTAACATATTAAGCAGGTTGGTAGGTCCATGTCATTTGCCATCCATTTTATGGAGAGTGAGGAGGATGACAAAATTTTGTATGTAATGCTATGCAGTATTAAAGTCAGTGCTGGTAGGATAAGGTCGTCACTATGGTCTTTACTTTGCTTTCTACCTATCTGCAATACAGAGGATGGTTGAGTAGCCGTTACGGCATGGTTTGAGTTTTTCGTACGAATTTCAAACAAGCCTTCTAATGATATCGCATTGCGGACGATAAAACTATCACCGGCCATCTTTATCTAATTGTATTAATACCCTTTTCCAAACAAAATGTTTATACAACGTCTGTTAGTGGCTTGCATGACGGAATGTACAAATATCTGGAATTTAAAAATTACGAGGGTTTCCTTCACCATCAGGACTAATGATGTAGTGTGTTATGAGGGAGGCATTTGCCCAGGCAGCGACGTTTCTGCCTACACTTCTTAACTCCAACACAAAACTACACTGATCCTGGGACCTCCTGATTAGTGTAGCACTTTATCCACCCAGTCAGGGATAAAGTATTGTATTCATATACATATTCGCATATTATGGTAATTGCAGTTACGAATTGTGTGATTTAGGTTGCTCATATTTTCGCTAACAATATAATGATGGATTCTAACGTTGGTAGCATCTTAATATTGTTATTGGAAATATATATATGTATCTGGCAATAAAAGTGACTAATCTCTTGTATACAGGGGCAATCAACCTAAACAGTTATGAGATGAGGGGTGGTGCAGCTAAATCCCAAGAGTCATAATTTGTAAAATAAGTATATTGTTTTAACGTAAGGAGTAAACTCACGTGTTATGAGTGGAGGCTACTGTGAGGCCATTTTACTGACCAGAAAACACTGTGTCTTTTTTTGTGGGTCAAATGGGCAGCTTAACCTATATTACAAACGCTTACATCAAACCTCAGCTTGTCATGTCAAAAATGACATCCTTCTATTGATGTATTAGTTATATACTTATTACTTTGCGTCTATTACTATTAAACCAAGTAGCTTATATCAATATTTGTAATTAAAATCACCTTGAAATCATACGTTGTCTTAGAAAGAAAATACGCAATTATACACAGTCATAGCGTTATACATATTTACCTGTAGTAATGTAATAATTCTTTAGAAAATAGATCTGTTAATGTTTTACTTTCCTTGCATTCTAATAAGGCATTATGATAAAAGTTTAATGTACATTAACATATCTAATTTTCCCGCTCCAGGTAGTTCCATGTTTGATCCTAAAGGTATAGTACTATTACCAAGAGTTATGATCTACATGTAGATTTATTCTGCTGCTAATATGTTGACAATTTTAACATATTTCCCTTCACAGCCATGACATATAATTAGATTATAATTATAGATTTACATGGCATATGTTGTCTTACACAAAACTAATTGGTCCGCTTATGTTAATCCAGCCAATCTTTGCACCTACTATCTCCGTTATGTTCATATATCAGAATCGAATCAAAAAGTATTTAAGAATTTGTTTCAAATTGCGGGGTCGCTTTAAAGTATTGTTTATTGTTGTAGTAATAACAATGTATTTCCTCTTTTTGCGTAAATGAGTATGAGGCAGGCGGATAATGCAATGCTATAATGATTTCGTTTTTTTTTCTTCTTGACTCCTCTTTTGTCCTCTTCAATTTAATTTTAAAGTCTTACTAAATGATAAATTATATTTCTTGCAACCCATTATCCGTCCCAAGGGAAAGGCATGGGCGGTTATTAAATGTATATTCAATTTCAATGAAAACATCGAACAGAAAAACACAAAGACGCCTAAAAGAAAACTAGACCAAGACTTTGATGCCCAGATTTATTGTTTGTTAAAAATATATACTTCTCTAATGCAAGTTTCACTATACAGCGCCAAAGAAATTGCAAGAAAAAGTTTTAATGCAAAAGTATACCAAATTTGGCGCCGCGGAAAGTGGTAAAAATTGGTAAATTTCAAGATGGCCAACATTCAATGACCCAATGTTCAAGAAAATCCAAAACGGTTGGTTTAAGACCCTATAATGAGCATATATATAAGAATATGATATAAAATGCCAATGGCATATTATGACGAACAGCACATCTACGTACTAAAACATTTAAACCTTTTGTTTAGTTCCGTATAAATGTATATAGAGATTACCAGAACATGACACTGGAGTGTCTTTAGACCATAACAATTACAACTGGCATTATAATGGCGCAACATGGACAGTTTATAGTGTAAACTGCCCTGGAAATATCATTTTAGTTTATGAACACAGTTTCTTTGGGGACAAGATGAGGTTGCCAGTAGCGCAGCATTATCACTTCCCCCTATAAGATGGTCTATATTTCACATTCTTTTATTGTTACGGGATCTCCTTTAATAAGCTTTTCGAACAACAATTTTCGGCCAATTGACCCTGCGTGTGCTATCACAACCACTGAACGTGTGAAAAAACAGGGCTTGGAAACATACTCTAGATATGTGAAGTTTCTTGAGACAAACTATACCAGACACAGATTTTTCGCTCTTTTTGTCTGAACGAAAATATAATCTTTTTGCATTGATATTAGCTCCTGTAGTATCAGAAGATATGCCTCCTGGCCAATCAATTTCATGTAAAGCAAATCTACAACTTCAAAAGCTACCTTTACCATGCCGGCATAAGCATCTGCAGGCGTCTGTACACCATTTCAACTCCTTCTCTTAAATTCATCACATAAAGTAGCAGCCACATGTATTGAACTTTTGCCTTTCCTATAAATTCTACGGATGTATAGCAGTTCATCCGATGCGAACTATAATGTTGTTTAGCGCAACAATCGGGTATTGAGGCGTATTTTAGCGAATATTGCACATTTAATGAAAAGCAACCTAATGTTTCTTAGAAATCATTTAGATGACAGCGCTCTTCATTCTATGAAGAGCAAATTGGTAAATGATTCTTTACGCATCTATTTGCTTGTCTTGCTTTACGTATTTTCCACTACAGCATTTTATGGCGGTATGAGTTACCCCTCAAAACATGTACAAACCAAATATGCCAGTACGCAATGAAGTACCCCGAAAATGGTATAAGGGGCCAGTTAACACCACTGAACACATCTTCAAATATACAACAGACCCTCAAAACATTAGTTCAGACACCAAATTTACCATATTATGATGATGCAGTGCAGAGTTTGCCTTTTCGTACATTTGGGATTTTGGTCACAATTGACAGTTTCACTTGTCTCGCTTAAAAATTGACGACATTATGCTTGTCTGAAGTTTTCCCTTTTACAGGAAAATGATTTAAAGAATTTAGCATTTACCCTCAAAATTTGCCACTTTCCCGTACTCCGATTTTGATAAACTTCCAGGGTGTGATTCATTACACCGAACTCTACCAGACTCAAATTGTTTGGGGATTGGCCTCCCTTGTTTCATGAATTGACTGATGTACTAAATGACATAACAATTGATCTCAAAATTAGGAACTTTTCGGAAGTCCCATTTTGGTAAACTTTTAGGATGTCATTCAGTACACCCAAGAGTACCAACAACCATCAAAAAAACATGTCTTGAATTTGTTGGGGGTAGACCCCTTTGTTCGTATTAGCTCAATCGGGGAAGAACGGTAGGACGTTACACCCTATTTCATTTCATTTCTTTAATCTTTGGTATATAGTACATCAAACCCCGTTTCATTTCTATTTATGGTTCACTCATGTCGTGGCCTCGCTCAAATCTATATAATGGTTATGCGACGTGGAGATTTCCAATGAATGATACTAGCGTTAACGTTTTGAAATTTCTTTACTGCAGTCAATGCAGGGCCGTATGTGGGATTTTAAAAGTAGGAATGCCAATGTAATGCCCAAGTTACTGAGCGCGGAGCATCCAATGGCAACGCTGGGAGCCACGAGCGCCGTTGGCGTTCACCCGGGGACGGGGGGCTCTACACCAGAAAATTTTGAAAATTAAACTGCTGCAAACGCGTTTTCCATACACATGCAGCCACAATCAAAGCGGCTAGCAAGAGAATCGGTGCGTCAATTTCGGCGGCGCAATTTCTCAGGGGCGGCCGGTTTTTTTAGTAGAGTCATTTGTTTCTGTTGCCCCCCCCCCCCCCGCCCTTAAGAGCATCACTGTGACCATAATCAAATGTAATCTTTCATAAATGAAAGACTGTCATTTATTTTTTGAGGGGGGGAGATGTCTCCGGGCGCATTATTTTTCTGGGGGTGTAATGTACCCCCTGCACCCCGCTAGATACGGCCCTGGGTCAATGTCGGCTTTGACTGTCATTTATTTTTTGAGGGGGGCATGTCTCCGGGCGCATTATTTTTCTGGGGGTGTAATGTACCCCCTGCACCCCGCTAGATACGGCCCTGAGTCAATGTCGGCTTTGACTTCGACCCTCTCAAATTTGATCGCACATTTTCTACAACCGACCCTGACTGCAGTTGCACGGAATCGAAATAAAACAACATTGCATTTTCAGACATCGATAATATTTTCTTGAAATATATTGTATTGGTGTCATTCAATTATAGTTCATACGACATGAATTAGCCAAATTTGAAGATAAATATTGTACATATTTGGAATTTTATTGTAAAGCTTTTATTAAGTTTTACATCCCCGGGCAAATTATTTTATACCCGACAATGGCCCGTCAACTCTAGATATTAAAGATGACACAATAAATAAACAAATCATATAAAAATTTAGACTTAAGAAGACGAAATCTAAATTTAAATGTTAGTATAATAAATCTCATCATTACCACCAGAGACACAGTCTATATGTTAGGGAAGCAATAAATCTCCATTAGGCAGTTTTTGGCTGTATCTCTTGAAATTTTAGAGTTACCAGACTATAAAATGAGGAAGAATGGCAGTATACTGCCACAACTGAGACATTTATATTATAGTGACAGTACAATGATCGATATGACATAATTTAGCATTTAGTTTCAAACACGAAGCTTTGACAAACATTCCTGAATGACGGTAAAAGTCGGTAAGGGCACCTAAATATTAATAAAACATTTTGAACTAATTGCCGTAAGCAGTTGCTATGAATTTGTTTTTAAAAATTCTTATATTACGGTACTGAAGTTCTAAGCTTGTGGAGTAGAGTATGTAACGTACACTCAACACACACTAGGTCTTTTCCTGGTCATTAATATCGAGGACAAATAATTTAAATAAAGTAGAAAGATAGAAATGTTTGGAGAAAACGGCTTATCCGAAGGGAAAAATAGACAAAACTTCGGATCACAATTGTGACTTCTTGATATACTATTTATTTACACTATATACATACGAGGGGCGGCCAATTTGTCCGACAGTTTGTTATAAAATTCAAATTCGGTCATCATTAGGGTGTAACGGTGATATATTCAAACGTTTTCTTTTTGTAATCGGATAAATATTGTCACCTCTAGAGGCACCACAAGCTAAAAATTGTGACCTCACGAGCTAAAAACGTGATTTTTCGTACAATCAAGGGCCATAATCCAGGAAGTTGTGGTTCGAGACATGTCAATATCGAAAGGAACCATTATAATTAGGAGACAGTACTTTATCACCCAATAACACATTGACAGTAGATAGCGCTTGTACTAAGGAGATATCGCTTTACATGCATTTGATTGGTCAATCAAAAAATAACTACTTTCTTTCATTTTAAAGAAACCACTTAAGAAATTGTTTTTATTTAATTAACCTTGAAGGAAATACTGGGCCAATATATAGGACTTTGCAATAGGTAAACTGCTGTCAAAAAATGACGTAATGTAATTAGACTCACTAAAAGTGAAATCTATACCAAAGAATTATATTTATTTATTTGTAAGAAAGGATTCGGTGATAAATAAAATCTCCAACTCGTTTTTTTTTACTTTATCAACATGTGTTGATATTTTTTGATATAAAAAAAACCACTCGTAGGAGATTCTCTATATATTTCAAGTTTCGTCAAACAAATCGTGAACAGACATGGGCGATCACAATAAATACATCCACATGAAAAGGTGGACGTTTAAAAACGATCAAATCCCAGCCTATATCGATTTAATCGAGGGTGTGCGGATATGAGTGGCAAGTCTGGAATGAAAGGTCGAGGAACGTAATTAAAGCTTCACACAAAATTTAAAACATACCAGTTATAAACTATAGTCTCTACACGCATATCCGTGGGAGCCGAGGGTCTGGGTTGTTTAGGGGCAGAATCGACGAATCGTTTATTTTTCGGGCAATGTATTTCCGTTTTTCGGGCACAAACATCAGAGAATTAGATCATATCACAGAAATATAATTGTAAAATGAAATGGTTCGCGGTTTACTTTTTGAATACTATAATAATTAAGTGGAACTTTGTGGAAACCGGGTCACAAAGAAAATGGTAGGGCAAATAGCCTCCCCCCCCCTTCCCCACCGAAACGGAGATTGTCTCCCTACGCTATCGCGTCTACACGATCTCGGAATACGATGGGTGACTCCACCACAATGGAAGGTCAGGAAAAGATTCGCCGGTTTATGATCTCAACGTTTCATACCATACCACCTACCATGTAGTTTCTATCGCGTACAAAATGTTTTCAGCAAATGAGTGGGTTGGACGTGGCAACCACGGACTGAAAGATTGTATAATTAAATTTGAAGAAAACAAATCGACTAAAATTAGCCACTATTACATTCACAAACTAGGAACGCTGCGTGTGAAATCGTTATGTCTGCCATTGAGTCGTGGCGTGGTTTCAATACCTCGCTTGTGGGTTTCCTCCCTCAGCTCAACCCCCTCGCAGCGGCGTGTCCCGTCTCCGTAGTAAGTGCCCTCATTTTGCGGCGCCCCCCACCCTTTCCAAATTCCTAGATCCGTTAAATCACATCTTCCAATCCTATCCTCTCTCTCCCCTATTAACGCCTCTCTGACGCCAATTTTGATGAAAAAATAAGGTCCACAGCCAAATTATTGAAAGAACGACGGGAGGACAGGGTCACAGCCTTTAAAATGCCCACACCAATTAAGATATGTTAAGGTCTAAAAAGGATATAATTAGCTGATGTTTAGTCATAATTTCTGAATTAACCTTAACGTAAGGGAGAAGGGAGTGGTTATTGTTAAATGCAATGTAAGATTAGGAAAGACAAGTTAAGGTTGAAATATATTTAGGGAGTAGTGACAACATGGTGACATTTGACATACAATATGACAGGCGTTGTCCTCAAATCGTGTCGCTGTTGACATCTTTAGTAAAATCTTAACAAGGCAATGTTTTCATAATTTTTTTATATTTTTTATTTTTCAGGTAAATAACGATTTCATAACTGCATTTGAAGCAATGCTTAAATGATTATTTTAGGTAAAAAGATTTCCCTTTGTCAGTGGTGTAGGAAGGAGGGCCTGACAAGGACAGCTGTCTAGTCATTGACGTGCAAATAAAAGATCCCTGGCAGCTGAAGTTCTCTCATAGCACGTTGTATGGTGTATGTCCTTCTTCATTAGCCCAGTTGAAGCCGAATAGTAGGACATTAAACCGCATTTCATTTTTAAATTGATGGAATTTATTAAATTGATGGTATGGATTTTCTATCGGTAGATACTATACTTGCTGAATTTGGAATAGTTACTTTAGTAACGAAGTCTTAAAGACTCCTAGTCTCTCTAGTGGTTTCTAAGACTTCATTACAAAGTAACTTGGTTGAGGGCATCCGCGATATCCCCAGTGTTCTCATTCCGTTCTACTCCACTCTACATACGACTGGCATGTCGTTTACTTTCTAAGCATTTAAAAACAACTTTATAGTATATATATATATAGTTTCTTGACCCTGCAGTGCAAATTCAACATTCCAAATCACGAAGGGAGTTTCAAAATTTATCCCGTCTGCAAAACCTGATTCCAGACCACTCTAATTATATTTCAATGGTTACTTAAGATGTTGGGTGTCATGCAAGGAGCAGGACATTCTTACTCTTTTAGAACAGCTGGTGCTATAGCTCATTTATCACACACCACTAACAATATTGATTGTACTTTTAAACACCTTGACAGGGGACTCAGCCCGGAGGTAATATCACATGAAGTAGCTTCGACTTTTAAAATTTAAACTCAGACATATAACCATTTTTATATCAGATGTTTGTCTTGTATATTTAATGGTCGGTGTCATTGAGGACACCACATAATACGACGGGGGGGGGGGGGCAATAATCTTTCAATTGAGTTTCTATTTGTACACGATAGATTTTGAGTTGTGCACATCGGTTGACACCATTCTAAAGTTTTGAAAATTTGCTACCGAATCCCATGGGCGAATTTAAGGAATGATCATCCTGACAACCATCAATTTTTGCTTACCATTACATCAATTTCAATTGCAATGATTCCATAACTAACATTAAATCTTCATATAATAATAATTCCAAAAATTGGTTAACTATGTCAAATCAGATCTGGAATCAGGTTGTGCAGACGGGATAAATTTTGAAACTCCCTTCGTGATTTGGAATGTTGAATTTGCACTGCAGTGTCAAGAAACTATACATATAGGTAAAGTTGTTTTTAAATACTTAGAAAGTAAACGACATGTCAGTCGTTTGTAACAACCGATATATATTTACAAAAGACAATAATATTTAACAGATGTAACAGATGTTTATTGATCAAAACACAAAAGTATGACTCGTATTTTTGGTGGAGGGGGAGAATGAAACAGATGTGAAGACTTTTATTTAATCATATATCCGTTTCTTGGGCATTAGAAGAACACACTCTTTTAAAATTCTTAGTGTGATATATAAGCTTCCATTGTTATTCCATTGATTTAAACAATGACTGACAAACCAATGAAAGTTTGAGAAGCCCAAATATTTGTCGTAGAACACCCACGAAAGTTGGTTTTCTTTTTGCCATTATTGATTTTTATATGATATACAATTATATAAATACAACAGCAGGTGATATAAACATTCTATTTTACCATTGAAATAAAAATATTCTCTAATGTAGGATTATACCGTGTATAGCCCAATACATATCTATTAAGAGAGTGGAACCATCTCCATACAAAGGAAGGTGGCCATTAAAAGAATTATCTCGTAGTTTTTTGGAAGTAATATTGGCCAGCTATCTTCTCTTATTGTAAGGTAAGTTAGTATATATCTAAGTTTAGAAGATATATTAAGAGAGTGGAACAATCCCCTTACAAAACAAGGTGGCCATTACAAGAACTATCTCGTAGTTTTTTGGAAATAATATTGGCCAGCTATATTCTCTTATTGTAAGTTAAGTTAGTCTATATATCCAAGTTTAGAAGCAGACTTAAATGAAATAAATACTGTAGGAACATATATTCAATAAATATCAAATCTTACAACAATCAAAACGAATTTTATAATTTGAGAAATTCAAAATTTCAATTTAAATTTGCAACGACTTTGGTTATTTATATGGAAGATTCATAAAAACGTCTATTTAATTCTTGTGAAAATAAATGGTGCTCTAGATTTTTGTGATCTTTTGTAAGAAATTCAAAATGTGAATCATTTCGACTGACAACAGGTTCAGTAGTGTCTGGAAAATTCTGTCCATAAGCATACTTCAACTACCTCCTTGGTCAATTTCTTTGCAAATCTAGAGCTAAGACAAGATAAATAGGTCATTAATTGTTGGCGTTTGATTTGGTTACCCGCTGAAATCCATGAATGTTATTTAAATATTTCGAAAAAACATCATAGTAATATTTGCTTGAAAACGTTGAGAGAGTACTCTTTAAAACGTCGCCCCAATAAATTAATAATTGTTCTTCCAGTATTTGTTATATTTATTGTTCTATCCAACTGCCTCCAAAACCCTCTAAAATATTATCATAATAAAAAGTCATTGTTGGGGTAGGACCCTGTGGAGGTATTCACAGGGAGTATATAAACAAAATATTTAAAAGATATCAGCTTTGTTGGTAGTAATTTTGTTTGATGTTGGTGTACCAAGTCTTAACTAATACCCAGTCTCTTATTATCATTTAAATGATGTTAACAAACCCATGTACACCGACAACAACGCCCATTCTGGACAAATTGTGACAACTGAAAACATTTCTTCAATGAATAAATAGCACTATTTTAATTGCAAAATATTCGAAAGACTAATCGGGGGATATTAATTATTGATTGAAGAATATATATTCAAACTACCAAGAGAAATATATTTATAGCTAAAACATGATATCTTGCGAGCGAAAGGCGAAATGTGTATATAACGTATATCTATACTTACGAGGAACAGTCACATGCCATCTCACGGTTCATATTTAATTAATAGGTTTTTCAAATGCAACTGTCTTCTTTGTAAACACCAGAACTTGCTATTTTTCAGCAGTCTATATTTCATATAGGTGTTTGGGTGTTCATTGCTTAGCCCCAAAAAGCAATATTTATATGTGTGAGCGGGAAAGGGGAAGGGGTGACAGTCCCTCACTGTGCTACCGAGTAAACCACGTGAAACATGCTAGAGTCGATGTGTAGCATAATATCTGACCGATGATATTGTGTGTGACACTGGTTGAGCATTATGATTATGATTATGATGTTGAAAACGCATTGAAACCACGTGAATTTTAGCAAAAACTCAAAACCATGACGCAAAGCTCGTCATTGCGTCCCTCTCACCTAACCCGTGTTCTACAGTAACAGTTGGAAATTAATTTTAAATTTTCTCGTAAGCAAGACGTATCATTACATGTATTGGTAATTTTAAAATGCATTTTGTAGCATTAGTCATAATAGTTGAGGAATGTTGTCTACTGGCTGACCCAATATTACATAGAAATGTTATAAATTATACCTATGTACCAGAAGACATCAACAATTGATTAAATTTAACACCTTTGTAATGTATGTAATTTTGTAGTTTTATGTAAATGTATACCAATATTATATTCGCGTAAATTTTTACCAATCCTGGACTCCTCATCATTTTTCATTTATCAGAATAATGACATATCATGATAATAATTAATGAGGGGAGGTCGTTGAATATTTATGTGTGAATTTACATATGTAACTATATATTAACATTTTATTCAAACAAGTGTAATTGTGATCAGTAAATACAGATGAAATAATTCGATCGATGTATATATAAGTATACAATGTTTACAAATGGTAAAACTACCCACGATGATTGAATACCATCTGTTTTATGAAAGAAATAAAATTTAATATGTCAATTCTTCAATATTAATTAATGACACATCTGTCTTCTGTTGCACTTTCAAAATGTAAATAAAGTTACTCGTTTCCAGAGATTTGGTCAAATGCCGATGGTGTCCTTATAACGGAAGGGCCTATGGTAGATTCGTTCACATTGTGATGTTTATGAGACACATAAAGTTCAAAAACAAATTACTATAAGATATTAAATAAACATCAAAGAATAATAGTTTCTTGGTTGATGTTGTCATATTGCTTGTCTTCCAGGTGACTCCAAAATAGCTTGGTTTATGCACTGCCTCGTGTACGACATCCATCAACAACTTAATTGCGCCATAGTTCAATGTGATATTCTGAGTGTATTTAAGATGCGGTGGTGGGGGGGGGGGTTCTTACTAATACAAAGGAATTTATAATTGAATTATATGAGGTGTTATTTCAGATTAAAATATGGCTAAGAGCAGAAATATTGGTTTATATATTCAACTGTGTGTGGTTATTTATTTAGCTGCCCAATACGGTAAGATATCAGGTTTTATGCCTGATGAAATGCGCAATTTAACGTAACAAGTACAGCCTTGTGTCATATTTATTACATTTCGCAGGATTTCCAATAGCTGCAATATTGTAAACGCCACACGTAAAATAGTTTCAGACACGCATTTCACATTTTGTACTGAAATGAGTAATTCTATCACAAATAGTGAAGAGTGGACTTCTAAAAAAGGGACAGAATTGTTTTTCTTTGTGGTAATGCGTTCTACACTTCCGAAGTAATATTTCACCAGGTGAAATCTCGCCAAATATCGCGTCGCATTAACCTCGCCCATCGCTTTCCTTATAAGGATTTGACACTATGTACTACTACTAAAAGAGAATATCGGAACTCAAAAGACATCAATGAGAGCAATCATCAGTTTTTGGTCTATCACGCATTTTTGGTCTTTGAAATCAAGACTAAAATCAGACTTGTCCCGAATGGAAGAATGCTGCAACTGTGGCAAATCGTTCTAAACTAGCAAGCCAGGTACCAACTCTTGTTCATGTTTGAACGAGAAATTAATACCGTGGATGTTATTAACTTCTATAATTATGCAGTAAGGTTGCACCTTTATTTCAATAGGAATTGTTAAAGTATCTATACAGAATAGTTTTAGTCAGTTTAATTGGAAATTAAGAGAGGCCAGTAACGTGTTTTGTAATCAAATAATACAAAACCTGCTCCGAAGACAAACATACGCCATATAGTGTGCGATGAGTGAAATTTTGCCCGGACAGAGGCACTACGGCGTCGAATTCCACTGTCAAAGGATATTTTACGTGCACGCCAATGTGTACACGGGACCTCGATTTTTCGTCCCATCCGAACGACAAGACAGCTGTCCTTGTCAGGCAGGCCCTCCGTCCTGTATCGCTGACAAGGGAGAACCACGCCGGAATATCTAGATGAACACTCTGCCAATGTCCTCGTGTCTGTTTATGTTTGATGTGTTGATTGGCTTTATGAAACGCAATCTGATTAAAACACAGATCCAATTTCGTTTCGTTTTTTATAGTTCAATATTTCGTTTTTTACTACTCTTGGATCCGGAGGAATTGTTATTTAACTCGTGTTCTGCCTGAAATTATGGGGTCAGCCAATCAAATGGTCTGTCGAATCGACCGTTTGACCTTTTCATGCGTGGAACTGTGGGTAGATATTACCAGCCAATGACGTCTATACTAACACCAGCGGATAGAAATCAAAACAAAACAAAAGTAGATTTTAAAAAGCATGGCGGTCGCTAATTGGTTAATCGAATGACTGACGTTATCGGGTCAAATGTCCCGTGATTGATACCTGATGTCATAGAACGTGAGCTCCCACTATAACTTGTTAGATCTACATGAGTGTAGGCCATCGAAAGTATAAAAAACGAAACGAAATATACATCTATATTTTAATTAGATTGTATGAAACGGGTATTTTTGTCTACATTTAATTTTAAGTCACGTACATAGTCACTGTGGTATACCATGGTTGAAAGTTGAGGCAAAAACAATCGCAATTAACGTCCTCTCAACATAAACTAGATCATTTCAGAATTATAAATTTTAATTCAATAATTTTTTTAGGCACAGTAATTTTTACCACTCCGGGAAATGAAACAACAGGGTTAGACAGTTGGTCATACTCCTTGTCAAACGCAATCATATAGGATCGAAACCACGACACTTACCTAGATGACTGACCATAAAATCTAAACTGCACCATAACTCTTGAGTGTTATTTCAATAGTGATGGGACAATTGTTATTTCGAAATATTAAGCGCGGAAGTCAGCTTGTTTACTGCTTTTAGTTTAAACTTCGGATTTCTGTGTCCACAGTGGAATACGTAATCAGTTATACAATATTTAAACACTTGACTTGCATAGTTTTTCATTTTTAAACCAAATTTTTAAAAAAACTGTGCTTTATTGGCAGGCTTGGTGTCCGCTAGTTTTAATTGTCATCGGAAGGGAGTACGCTGTGTAAATAGTGGTACGTGTAACGCTAATGGTACATGTTCATGTGGAACTGACTTTGAAGGCTTTGATTGTCGTTTACGAACAAGTAAGAAATTATTTCTAGTTCTCTTACCTAAACACTAATTGGGGTTTTTTTTCTTTAAGTTTCTGTAGTCCCGAAATGACCTAGTTTGTGTCGAGTGGACGTTAAACCCCGTTTTTTTTTCTCTCTCTCTCTCTTTAAGTTTCTGAATACATGGATAGGGACTGTTTATTACATAACCCTTCAAACATAATAATTTCAAATTAAAGAAATGAAATGGGGTTTAACGTCCTATTGTTCTGCTCCGACTAGGCCATATTAAATGTATTTTATTCAAATTTAAACTTTTTAAGATTTTTCAAGTCATAATTAGTAATTTGTAAAAGAGGGAGAGTATTATGGGCATTTAAACATCTGCACTCTCATGGTCTATGATGATAATTTCCAGTGCGCCTTTAGTTGTCCTTCATAATTAATTATCTCCATTGACGAATGTGGGTAATAGTTTACGCAATGATTAACGGCAAATCTTGTCTTATTCTACAAATTTCAAGTACACAGTGAATTACAATTTTCCTTCGTCTCAACCAATCCCTGTATGTCTTTAGGCACCGTTTTCAATTTAACGCTGTTTTGTCCAAACTACATTGACTATTCCCGACTAATTCCAAGGCGACCTTCTGGTTTAACTTTTTCACGACTAGAAACCGAACGCGGATGGTCCAGTATATCGTCTGTGCAAAGATGGCTTTCCCCATGGACATATCGATGTCATTTTATTCTGCTTTAAATCTCGTCCTTAAAAAATTCTTAACCTCAAGGGAGATATACACATCTCTCCATGTAGGAAAATGAATCGCTATGCTGATGTTGTATACTTTCAAGAAATTAAACTTGAGCGGCTCAAATAAATTTTTACATGTAATTTGGCTACTTCTTGCAGAGCGCAAATATTGAAATAATGCGTAACTTTTAGATTCAGATATAACGCACAAGACATGCTCATAGAAGTAGCAACAATTTAAATTCTTTCAACCTTTCCTAAAGTCATATACTGTACTAAACAAATATAGATTCTGCACTTACGTTTATCGACATCCACCATCTTGAAATTATTTCGATCATGCTACTATAGCATTGTCCAGTATTTTCGGACTATTGCCCGGACTAATTGAAACACGGTTTCAGTTAGTTCGACCATAGTCAAGAAATCAGGATATCCTAAGGTCACCAAAGAAGTCCCCCCCCCCCCCACAATGTAATGCTTGTTACAATGATATTTATGTTATAACAGGTCTAAAAACTCCGACATGTGATTCAACATGTAAAAATGGTGGTAGCTGTTATAATAATGGTTTTTGCTATTGTTCCGTTGATTACTATGGTACAACATGTGAACACAAGAGAGGTTAGTAAAGTATCACGTGCCTATTATAGGCTTCTACTGGAATCTGTACTCAGTCTGTATATCCCACTATTTCCAAAAATCGATCGTTATTTAGATCCCATTTAGAATACCCATTACTCGAGTTTAGATGAAGATGTAACAATTTCCTTACAACTTATCAGCAATATTGCGATTGATTAAAGTCATTCTTGCTCACATCATATTACCATGGGACACCTTTTAAAATATTTTCTCATATAATATATGGTGTATGGGGGCGGGGGGGGGGGGTGCTGACAAGGACCAGTGTCTAGTTGGATGGAACAAAAACGAGGTCCTATGTACAGTTTGGCGTGCACGCATAAGAACCTTGGACTGTTAGAATTCGAAATAAAACAAGTGTTCGCCGTAGTATCGCTGTGCGACAAAAATTACCTCAGAGCATATTGAATTGTTTCCCCCGTATCACTGCATGCCGTATGTTGACTTCCCGTTTCCCAGTCGGCGTAGGAAAGTAGAACAATAATACCCCATTTCACTTTATTTCTGTTCTTGTTTTACAGTATCTGTGAACTGTACAGAAGATAGTATGACGGTTAATGTGAAACCATATGACTCGTTCACTGGGAAGATTTTTGTGTACAGTAAGCGAACAGAGGATTCCTGTACATTTAAGAACGACGTAACAGTTGTAGAGGGTGCAGACCCAACATGGCACGGTTATGGTCTGAAAATCCAATACATGAATAGCATTTGTGGTAACTTTAATAAGACGTCTAACGTAAGTATATTTAAGCAAAATAAAAAAAACTATAGTCCGAGGCGATGTCAGGTGAACGACTATTATAAACCGACTAGGACCGGATTGAGACCTGTAGATACCCAAAATAATTCAAAATGTAAACGACAATAAACCATAAACAATCCATCAAGCACGTGGTTTGAGTTTGTCTGTTTTATACGCGTCATGATAATATAATGACGCAAAGATGGTAACATTAAGAAAAGACCAAAAAGAACAATAAAAAAAAAAATTTTGAATTCGTCATTAATTAATTTTTGAAATAGATATTTTGAATTCGTCATCTAACAAAGCAGAAATCTTTGTTTCCATGATACCCTAAACACGTGCTTATGTTGCTTAATGTTTATTATCCAGGCCCACTCGCGACGTAGATTATTGTCGGAATATTTAGAATGATGTTAGAATGCAGTCAGAATATTTAGAAAGCACCTCGAATGTCGTACCAGTGTTGCTCGATTGCTATAACATGTCCAGATATTGCCCGATGTCTCGTTGGAGGTTACTCGAATGCTGTACGGTTCGCCTCATTATTATGCAGTAAGAACGAATATAGGTACATTTCGGCTCATTCGAGGCGTTTTCGAGACATTCTGGCAGGATTTGAATTGGCTTGTCGCCTCGATTCTCCATCGAATGCGATCAGAATGTCTCAAATCCATTAAGACTACAGTCCAAATGCCGTTCGATATTACTTCATTTCGAATGCACCGCGATAGATTTGTTCATGAGCAAAACATACCAGTCGGCCACAAGAATGGGACCGAATATTTAGAATGCACTCAGAATGCAGTCAAGATGTTTAGAATGCGCTTCGAATATCCAGACATATACAAAGAATTTACATTCCGACGGCAGAATGACTAGGGTTTTATGTTGATCAGTACATTAACAAAGGCGTTTTATAGCTGAGGTGCTGGAGGCGCTAGCCTCCCCGGGAAATGAAATCAAAGAAATTGGAAAAATAAAACGGGAGAAAAATGCTAAAACCGATGAGAAAAATGAAAATGTACCCTAGTTAGGGGGGGGGGGGGGCTAAAGGCAGACAAAAGGGCCCCATGTCTGATAAAAGGGCCCCTCTGACCAAGGGAAAAGGCCCCGAGTCTGAGTGAATCGTTTTCTATACACCTTTATTGTCGAATCCATTACTGAATGAGAATGCAGTCATTGAATTGGCATAAAAATCATCAATCAAGACACACACGCACACACACACACACACACACACTCACACACCACACACCCGCGAAAGAAGGCCCTCAAAATAGTATAGCCTCCGCCATGAAAAATCTTAAAACGCCCCTGTACATTAAAGATTCTTTATTTCCTTGTTGAATGTCATTCCAGGAAACAATGGACACGTTTGAAGTTAAAGTTGTAACAGAATATAATCAGATGATGGTTACTAGTATTGACGAGATATCGACTATAATCTGTTCAATACCAACATCTGGTAACATTCCAGTATCATCAAGTATTTCAGAAATCACATACGGCGAAAAGTAAGTAATGTAATGCGTAGGTTGATTTATGGTTAAGGTTCTAAAATGGTAAATTGAAAGGCTTATTATTGGAATGACTGTAAAATGGAAATCTCTTTCCGAGATAACATTAGGCTGAGGCTACATTCAACGAAGTTCATATAAGCAAGGTATTTAAATTTGTGGACAAATAAATGATTTTTTCCGAAAGCGCTTCGAAATCACCCAATAATTACTAAAGTGTGGGTATACACCACTTCCGTTTCCCTTTAATTTTCTACGATATCGACCTCGTTCTGTAGGATCATACGACCTTTCCCACTTCAAAAATACGACGCTATGGTGATGAACTTATGCCATAGATTTAAAGATGGGTTCCCAGAAAAGTATTTATCGGGTGGTTATTGCCTATAAAGGTATGACAATATATGTGGGAGATATCCAATCTTACTAGAAAAATACTGGATTCCCTGTGAAAAAAGCACTCATGAGGCGCAGGGGCGTGGTGAGAATGAGTTCATGAGTAGCCATACTCATGCGCCAAAAAGTTTTTGCGCCAAAATCACAATCAAATTACTCAAAAAATGAAAAACATTTGTAAGTGGAAAAATTGTTTCATCTGACCCAATTAAAAAAATTTTGAAAGAGTCAAGTTGGAAAATTTAATCATATTTTATTACCGTATTTCTTGTCTCGGATTGCTGGAGATTGCGTTTCTGGGCTTCTAATTTTCGAAATTTTCAAGGGGGAGGGCCCCCCGGACCCCCCGCCGCAGGCTCGCGCCTTCGGCGCTCGCGGTGGCCGGCTTCGCCGGCCACAGCTCCGCGGTCAGTAAAAGGGTTTTTGTGCCAAAATCTTTTTTGTTACTCATAATTTCTTCTCAATAATTGCCCTCACCACGCCCCTGATGAGGCGTATAATTGTCAAAAATGTAAGGGTTCCCGATGATTAAGACTATCAAGACGCGTGACGTCGAAGGCTGCACGCGAACTTGTATGGCGGGGGAAAGCGGCAAAAACCTAATGCTATGTAGAAATGTCTAATTCAAAACACACATGTAACATAATGTCATACCAAATACCTAAAACGTCTAATGCAAAAAACAAAATACAAGAAACCTCTAATACAAAATACCTCATACGTCTATTGCAAAAGACAAAATACAAGAAACCTCTAATACAAAATACATATAACCTCTTATGCACAATTGATTTTACAATTTGAAACATCTACCATAAGCATTAGATGACATATCTCGTTGTCATTACTTACATTTCTCCACTGAATTATCTTTATTTAGGTCAATGTCAAGGTCACCGAACACAACTTGGCGACCTATTCGGCTAGCGAGCTATTCGACCGATCCAGCTGGCAACCTGTTCGTTGGCAACCTATTCAGAATTAAGAAACAGTCGCCCAAACTCATCTATTTTTAACAACCAATGAAATCCAACGTTACGTCTATCAAATGAAAGTAGAATAATATATTATTTTTATCAATTCCTTTAGCTCAGAATAGAGATGTAATTTCGCATTATCGTACAAAATTCTAGACATCCAACTAAATATATTCCGAAAGGTAATTAAATAGGCTTTCTAAGTATTATCAGTAAAAATTGGCACATTCATATTAAAGGGGTGCACTCTCTTCCTAAACATGACCAATTTTTTTAAAAATTTTAAAGGGAAAAACTGTTAATATCCCGTGTCAAAATTCGGACCATCGTACAAAATTCTGATGATCCAACTAAATATATTCTAAAAGGTAATTGAATAAGCTTTCCAAATATTATTAGTAACAGTTGGCACAATCATATTAAAGGGGTGCGCTCTCAACCTGAACATAGCCAATTTTTCAATATTTTAAAGTGAAAGATGGGTAATATTTCGAGTCGAAATTCGGACCATCGTACAAAATTCTTAGCAACCAGCTTCTGAAAGGTAATTGAATAAGCTTTCCAAATATTAATAGTAAAAGTTGGCGCAGTCATATTAAGGGGGCGCGCACTCAACCTGAACATAGCCAATTTTTCAATATTTTAAAGTAAAACAACGGTAATATTCCGAGTCGAAATTCGGACCATCGTACAAAATTCTGAGCATCCAGCTATATATATTCTGAAAGGTAATTGAATAAGCTTTCTAAATATTATTAGTAAAAGTTGGCACAATCATATTAAAGGGGCGCGCTCTCAACCTGAACATCGCCAATTTTTCAATATTCTATATGTGAAGATAGACCGAATTCGGACCATCGCACAAATTTCTGAGCATCCAGCTATATATATTCTTAAAGGTAATTGGATAAGCTTTCCAAATATTATTCGTAAAAGTTGACACAATCATATTAAAGGGGTGCGCTCTCAACCTAAACGTCGCCAATTTTTTAATATTTTAAAGTGAAAGAACGGTAATATTCCGAGTCAAAACTCGGACCATCGTACACAATTCTGAGCATCCAGCTATATAAATTTGGAAAGGTATTTGAATAAGCTTTCCAAATATTATTAGTAAAAGTTGGCACAATCATATTAAAGGGGTGCGCTCTCAACCTGAACATAGCCAATTTTTCAATATTCTATATGTAAAGATATAATATGATTGTGCCAACTTTTACTAATGATATTTGGAAAGCTTATCCAATTACCTTTAAGAATATATATAGCTGGATGTTCAGAATTTTTTACGATGGTCCTAATTTCGACTCGGAATATTACCGTTCTTTCACTTTAAAATGGTGAAAAATTGGCTATGTTCACGTTGAGAGCGCGCCCCTTTAATATGATTGTGCCAACTTTTACTAATAATATTTGGAAAGCTTATTCAGATACCTTTCCGAATTTATATAGCTGGATGCTCAGAATTTTGTACGATGATTCGAAATTGGACTTCAAAAAAAATACCGGTCTATCTTCACATATAAAATATTGAAAAATTGGATATGTTCAGGTTGAGGGCGCGCCCTTTTAATATGATTGTGCCAACTTTTACTAATAATATTTGGAAAGCTTATCCAATTACCTTTCAGAATATATATAGCTGGATGCTCCAAATTTTGTACGATGGTCCGAATTCGGACTTCGAAAAAAATACCGGTCTATCTTTACATATAGAATATTGAAAAATTGACTATGTTCAGGTTGAGAGCGCACCCTTTTAATATGATTGTGCCAACTTTTACTAATAATATTTGGAAAGCTTATTCAATTACCTTTTAGAATATATTTAGTTGGATCATCAGAATTTTGTACGATGGTCCGAATTTTGACACGGGATATTAACAGTTTTTCCCCTTAAAATTTTTAAAAAATTGGTCATGTTTAGGAAGAGAGTGCACCCCTTTAATATGAATGTGCCAATTTTTACTGATAATACTTAGAAAGCCTATTTAATTACCTTTCGGAATATATTTAGTTGGATGTCTAGAATTTTGTACGATAATGCGAAATTACATCTCTATTCTGAGCTAAAGGAATTGATAAAAATAATATATTATTCTACTTTCATTTGATAGACGTAACGTTGGATTTTATTGGTTGTTAAAAATAGATGAGTTTGGGCGACTGTTGTCTTAATTCTGAATAGGTTGCCAACGAACAGGTTGCCAGCTGGATCGGTCGAATAGCTCGCTAGCCGAATAGGTCGCCAAGTTGTGTTCGGTGACCTTGACATTGACCTAAATAAAGATAATTCAGTGGAGAAATGTAAGTAATGACAACGAGATATGTCATCTAATGCTTATGGTAGATGTTTCAGATTGTAAAATCAATTGTGCATAAGAGGTTATATGTATTTTGTATTAGAGGTTTCTTGTATTTTGTCTTTTGCAGTAGACGTATGAGGTATTTTGTATTAGAGGTTTCTTGTATTTTGTTTTTTGCATTAGACGTTTTAGGTATTTGGTATGGCATTATGTTACATGTGTGTTTTGAATTAGACATTTCTACATAGCATTAGGTTTTTGCCGCTTTCCCCCGCCATAAACTTGAGCGTTTTGTGTACATGTTGATAAACTGTATGAAGTGGAGTTAGACGTACAACACTCTCTGGAATAAAACTCACGGGAAAAGACGCGGGTAGTGGATAATCCGAAAATTTAATTAGGATTCGATATTTGTAATAAATAATCATCGATTACAGACAACACCGTCTTGTGTATGCAATGAATTCTCTCCTGTCTCCACCGCCGTTGCTATAGGTACGGAGATGTGTAATCCCCTGACGCAAACATGGCCTTTTTTGATGGCAATTACAATGTTTTGTGAAGGATTTGAAGCAAAATTATGATAAATTAATTAGTTTGAATATGTTTTTAGTCCTAATATATCATCAAATCACCCAGTTTGTACCCGGGAATGTAACTTGAATCGAAGAACAGGGTTTAATCTAAACAAATATCTCTGTTATGAAAACCTGTATTTGAAAATTAATTTTATCAACCCGAACCTTCGCGGGAGATGGAATTTCTGTCGGTAGCGAACATGTAACCGACGAGACACCGGCGATTATCTGAACGACTATTTTATTTGCCATAAACGGGCAATCTCCAGCAAATATTCTTTGGGGTGTACAGGCCTTCAGGGCCGTATCTAGCGGGATGGAGGGGATACATTGCACCCCAGACATATAAGCGCCCAGAGAAATGCCCCCCCCCCATCCCTCAAAAATAATTTGACAATCTTTCAATTATAAAATAATACACTTGATTATGATCACTCAGTGATGCTCTGGTCAGTCGGTCAATGGGTTAGTTTGCCCTGATCCAAACTTTCTTATATCACTTACGCGGAGGCTGTGGCGCCCCACCACTGCTGCACCCCCACTTTTATAATCCTACATACGGGCCTGCATGCCTTAACATTGGATTTGAGTTTTTTGCTAAACATAAAGCACAATCTAATACTGTTCTAATAATATCAATTTGATGTTATTTCCAGTGTTTACCAATCAACAAATACAGTAGAAGATACGTATAGTCCAGTTTCCTTGGCATTTTTAACAGTTGATAACACGGCTTTAAAAGATAATACAGTACAACTAGGAGATGTTATCACTCTTAAATTTACACTAGTGCAATCACCAAGTAAGTCACATACTGGTATTGTTCTGAAGCAATGGTATCTTGTGTTAATGGTAAAGTGCATTATAAAACATTTACCGCTGTCGCAATAAACCATTCATTTCGTGTTATTCTATCTCACTACACGAAAAACAAAAACCTATAAGATTAACCTGCGGAAAATATCAAATCAAGTGAATGGATCCGGGGACCAGCCGTAAGCGTCCACTGCGCTGTACAGACCCGGGCCTGTTATGGTACAGGCTTCACTAAAAATGATTTGAAAAAAAAGAGGTAACAGAAATAATGCGACCGATCGTGACAATGGTCGTCTCTTCATTGGCGATAGTCTGCCAGTTGACGTCAGATGTTAGAACGTCAAACAATTTCAACAATAAGGGCGATAATCCGGATAGAATCTCGGAAAACGCTAAAATAATAAGTGTAGTGAGCAATCAGGAGCAAAACCCGACAACGAGAACATTCTGCAGTACGAAGGGTTAAAACTCTACTCTAATAGTAAGTGCAGGAGGACCGCACAACACGAAAAACAAAAACCTATAAGATTAACGCTTAAAGCGGTCCAAAGAAAGCTAACTTTATAATTTTAGAACAGTGAATGCAGCTATAGTATGGTTAAGGCGGTGGTGAATTTAGTAACCATTGCTACGGAAATATGCATCTTGGTAATAATTGTATTGAGGATACCTCGGCCCTATTCCACAATAATTGGAGTAAATTTACGTACCGGTATACTTTTTTATATCGTTCTAAATGACTTTGTCTTTCCTTTGGTTATTATGTGTTGTTGTGTTTTCATATGCTACATGTTGTTTGATGAGTCTATAATATGATTATATTTTAATCCAATTCTGTCGGGTTTTAAAAGGATATCTGTGTATTTACAGCTCTGACATCTCTGAAACTGACGTCATGTACAGCTAAAAATCCTACAACAAATGATAGCATTACTTTGGTTAGTAATGGGTAAGTAGGTCTTGTGCGAGTTTATCCATTTTAAATTTTCTTATCTAAAAATATGCCATATTTGTAAATACCCCAAACAGGTGAGAATTTAAGTCGTACATTTAAGAAATACTAGGTCTATGGATTTCATCATTCTGGTACAGTTTCTACACCAATCCTCAGCATGTCAATTCCTCCAGTATTGAGTATTGGGGAGCAATAATGCGGTAAATCTGAATGCAAGAACTGAAAGACTGTGGGTGGGATTGGGTGGAAAAATCGACTGAAATGATGGACATAGTGTGCTGTGCATCATTAACATTGTATAAGAAAGTAAGCTATTGAGAAATGGGTCATAATAATGCCAAATTATAGAAAATGAATTTGAGCAATTTTAAGTTTAATTGGATTTAGACGCATTTTCAAATAAATTAAATTATTTCTATGATCATTTGAGTGTCTCGTGTGCGACACTTTATGACTTCGATAAACTAATGGCGCACCCAAATATGAAAGTTTGTGTTTTAGTGAAAATAAAAGATTTTTGAAGTAAATCTGTTCCTATTTATTATAACAATAGATGTAAAGGTGATGATGCCAATCAGATAACATCAGCTACGGCTAATGGTAAACCAGTTAAAGAAGGCAATTCTGTAATTCTCAAGTTTACTGCCTTCAAGTTTGTGGCGTCAAATCAAGTTGCTTTTAGTTGTAATGTGAAAGTTTGTGTTCAAAGTGATACAAGTTGTAACGAGGTAAATATTGAAATCAAATTACGTCCAATAAACAAAGTCACATTTATTGGGGTATGGTGTATGGGCGCGCGGATACATCCTGTAACCGACCTTAAAGTGTGCGGCTTATTAAAATCTTTTTGTTAGCATTCTAAATAATAAGTTATTGATAATTTAGTTTAAAATAGTAATAAATATTGGATCGCTGCTTGGTTTTTTTCGGTGATTGTGGCGAATAGAGGAGGCTTTTCTGCAAATCAAGCATTTCTCACTCATTTCAGTTTCATTATCACCTGCACGTATTGTTTAAACTGTGATCTGTTCGAAGTAATTAACGGTTGGACTTTCTTTATTATAGCAATGTCCTGACACAGCATCTATAGCCACGCCAACTACTACTCCTGCAACAGCCGTTCGGCGTAAGAGGGCCGTGGATCAAGAAGAAACTGTTACAGCTTTAATAACCGTTATAGAAAATAGCGAGACAGAGACGATAACCCCAGTAACCGATTCGCCGCCCATCTGTCCACCGAATAACGAAACATCACAACAGCCACATGATGGTAATTTAAGTTTGAAAAGAACCTTTCTGGTTCATATCCTGGCTGATATTATTATGGACCTTCTCGTAGAACAGGTCTTTAAATGGAAATTGTCAACATTTTGTTTTTGTTTATTTTGACATTACAACGTGGTTCCTTAAGAAAGTCACTTGTAATCTGGACAACGTCTTCACCGCTGTCTGGTAGATATATTGTGTGCATAATAAACGAACACGACAAGCAGCAGAGGCTCGTAAATAACATTACTAAAACGGACATAGAATACAGCAACTATTGCAAATCATACAATGCAATTATAAATTAAGATGACATATATGATTACGGGACATCATAGGCGTACGAGCCAGGGGTGGGGCAGCTGCCCCCCTAACTTTCGCGCAAATTGACTTTTCGGGCAGACAGGTAAAGTAAAAATAAAATTATTTCATCTACTTGGCAAAATAAAGTGCCCAAATCTAATAAAACACCAATATTACGGGCTGGAATAGCAGTAAAACGCATTTTGTGACCGTCAAATATTCCAAAATTTTCTTGTGGGTCCATCCAAGGTCACTCTGCTTTTTCGGCTCTAGAAAAAACACGGCGCCGTTGCCTGTAAACCTGAAATTTTTCGGGAATTTCTAGTTTCTCTAACTGTCATCGAGCCCTAGTTTTTACTTTTCTTTTAATTGAATACTAGAATTTGTACTGGGTTGACTATAAAACATTTTGTCTGGAACCACTCTACTTTGTGCGACATTTTTCGGACATCGATTATAATTTGTGAATGCAGCTGCAACAGTCTGATTGAATGGTTGGAATTCAGAGTGGGATTCGGTTACAAAATCATTGGATACTTTTGGAGTTGCTTACACGGGATAGAATAGCAGAAAACGCATTCGCGGCAGTTAAATTTTTCAAAATTTTCTCCCAACGGTCTCGCCTTCGTGAACTGTAAACGATTGATGGGAATTCTAGTCAGCCACTTTAATTAGGCTGTATTAGACCACTTTGAAGTTGCTTTGTTCACGGGCTGAAATAGCTGGAAAACGTGTTTGCAGCCGTCAAATATTCCACAGTTTTTTCAATTTTATTTAGTGTGGGGGGGGGGGGGGGAGGCATACATGGTAAGCGCCCTCCCCTCCTTCGCCTCACATGGAAAACCGGCGCCGCTGTTTGTAAACCCGAAATTTTTTCGGACATTTCGGGTTCTGCCCCCCCCCCCCTCCAACTGTCATCGAGCCTATGCGGGACATGCTATAGGTAAATGCTTTGACTTTAAAATGCATTTTCATACAAAATAACTGTATTTGATATACATGTATTGGTATTTTTCAGGTACAAGTGCTATTGGTTGTTTTCAAAACAAAGAAATCCTAACAGTTATTATCATCTTAGCTTTAATGCTGGTCATAGCGCTCATTGCTGTCATGGTTTTAATAGTCCATTACTTTAGACAGAAAGATGCTAAAGTTTGCGATATACAACCACCACAAGAAGTGCTACGACAATTTACTATTCCAAGGGTCAATATTTAAGTGTAACCTCTTAATTCGTGGGTGTTAATATTTTGAGAGACTTGTTAATAATACGTAATGTCTAAATCTTCCTATTGCAGGTCTTTATTTCGGCTTGGAATGATATATATATATATAAGGAACCCATGATAACAATGATTCTACTTGTAAAATATGTAAATAGTTCGATCCAATTAATAAGCATAATATTTACCATAATTATTGGTTTCTATTGATCTCAATTGATATACCATTTATACCGTTATATAATGTAACTCGTCTTGATGAATGTTTTCTTTTATACATTTTTTCCATTATTTTTTTTTAATTTTAATTAAAGATTATCTTTTTTTTATTAACAAATTGATTCACCCTTTCGTTTATTGGATTTTCATTGGAAATAGTATTTTTTGGATGCACCAAGAGTTTCATCAGGGTTCATAATCTTGCATTTATGTATTATATCGTTTTAAAAATAAATAAAATTTTTATTTATATTTAAGAATTGAATGTTGAATTATGTGTGCAAGTTTGAATTTTCTAAACGCGTTTATCGTGAATTTAACTTGCAGCAAGTTTCTACATCTATAAAACTGGAAAATTAAACATTAAATCTTCATATTTAGAGAGAGAGAGAGAGAGAGAGAGAGAGAGAGAGAGCGAGAGAGAATGGGGTTTAACGTCCACTCGACACAAACTAGGTCACTTCGGGACTAACATATGGTTTAAATTTATTTCAATAATTCGCTTGCGCGTAGGGGTCTTTAGCAGTGGGAGGAAACCGGAGTGCCCGGAGGAAACCCACGAGGTTGAAAAGGCGCCCCTATCTCCATGCCACACACGCTCACACCAGGAATCGTAATCACAACCGCAATCCAGAGGAGACCGGCTAGCTAGAGGTCGAAGCGCGGCACTCTAGACCACTAGGCCACCCCCACCCCCTCATAATTATATAGTACGAGTATTTTATACAATGATCCAACGCCGGATTAACCATGGTGGGGGCGCTGGGGTCTGGATCATGTGGGGGCCCCTGATCACCGACCGCGAAGCTATGGTCGGCAAAGCCAGTCACCGCGAGCACCGAAGGCTGGGGGGGGGGGGGTCTCTCCCCAAGAAATTTTCAGAAACTGGAGGCCGGAAACGTGATTTCCTGGCTTTTCAGGTACTTGTGTCGGAGCCATTTAGAAGTACTTCCCCCAGAAAAAAAATCAAATTCAGCCACAAAATTAGCGCATTCTGGTGTTATTTCAATGGACCAATCCCTGCGAGTGCCCTGAAATGGTGGCATTTCTAGAGGAGGGGCTGGAGCCCATTGTCATTGAGCCCATTAAATCCGCCACTGCTAGTGAGCAGAGCTACATCAAACCTAATTTTGAAGTCGCTCAGTGATAAATAACGGATTCGCTTGACAAAAGAACCCTTGACAATTGTAATTCGAGTAGACTAGACACAATCATTCTTGTAGCAAACTGCTTGACGTATGGCGATTTCCATTCAGTTCTTAGTATCCTAATACACGGGAGACAATTCTATTTATTGGTTATCTCCCTTCATATCTAAGATTGGATTAAAATAATACATGTATTCTTTTATTTATTTTCTGGAAAATTGATTTCTTATAACAGTCAGATTAAATTTAGATCTCTTGCATATCCTCATTTTTAAATGGTTTTGTGTTGAAATGTAAATATAAATATTGGTGGTCTGGCAACGAAACATACAGTCCGCTAAGTAGAAATGGTTCCACTACTGATGTCTTCCGTCTTTCTCCAGGCACAGATCGCGTTGTCGCTTTTCCTGCAGAGTTCCTTTGCGCAAGTGTTTTTAGTCTAATGACTACAAAAAGTTTACTGGCCTATAGCTCCCTTAATTTACACATTAACTAACCCGAAACTGTACTTCACATAGCTTAACATATACTAAATCAATTCCCATTGAAATAAAGGTGTTATTATTTGTTGAAACCCAACTGCTACGCGAAATTTCAACTGGTAACTATTTTAGTGGTCCACTGTAATGATATGTGTTGACAATTGTGCATTTGAACCTATTTGAACTTGCGTAAGTGTTCTTAAACTGTATTAATTGTAACCTTAAACACACAGTTTAAATTACAAGTAAAAGTAACTATCCGTTAAGTAGATAACAAACCTCATCTCTCTACCCTCTGTGTTTAAAAACTGAGCACAATGGCATATCTCATCGTTTTAAAGGAGCTATGTCTCTAACTCAATATCATCAAAAATCTTCAACATTGAAAACACGAATTATTTGTCAATTTAAATCAACATTGATGCTGTGATCTTATCGGAAAAAGATGGGCTTCTGATATCCAATATTTACGACAAAATAACATTTTACCATTGGTACACGAATCGTGTACCATAATGCGCTTCAGCCCCAGTTTTAAAAAGAGACTCGAGGGACGAGGCTAAACACATTGCACCAAATCAAACGGCGTATGTAGACTGGAATAACCAGATGCTATAAATCTGCGCTTGAATTAGACTGCTGGCATATTTCGCTGAACATAACTGATTTGACATTAGAGTAAAAACTGAAACCATTGAATGTAAATCAGTTTATATAAATTCATATTGCAGTATTATGTAGGTTGCGACCAACTTTTGTCAATTTCTAGGTCCCAAATGTTAGCGATTAAGCTCCTTTAAGTTACGTTTTCGTAGCTATCCACTAAAGTGTAAAAAACCCATAACGTAATTATCAGTACTAATTAAATTTTAATTGCCATATGGTGTCTTATTCCTCCCAACGTTAATAAATTTGTATCAGTGATGAGATTAAAGATGATTACTTTACATGTAGACCCAATGGTGACCATCAGATTTTGAATTTAATCTGACAGTAATTATCACAAATTAATAGGATTTGTTGTCACTGTACATAAACACTTTCAATTATGTCTCTACACTCTAGAGCATCCATGTGATTTTCAAAATTGACCCAAAATCATACAGTAATTAACGAAAACCCTTGAAAATCAATAGGCGTTTTGGTATCATTGAACATAACCACTATGTAAAAATCACATGATATCTTGAGACAAAATGGTCAATATCCAGTCTTCAATAATTACCGTACTCTCAATGTTGCATGTCCACAGTAAGGGTCAATTGCAAATTTTCTTATTGGAAATTGACCTAGATACAAATTAATTCGTCCATTGCCATTTTAACTTCAGCGGAGCTACCGCGGCTCAGTGAGTAAGACATTGGCTAGCTAACCTGAAGTCCTGTGTTCGATCCCTGTGGTGCCCAAGAAAGTCCATTAAGAATTTTCCGGCATAATTCCTCCTTGTCAGTGGCACATGATAGAGAGCCTGGCAAGGGACAGCATAATCATTTGGATGGCACAAAAAACCAAGATTGTGTGCACATTGGATGCCCATACAAAGTGTACAAGACATGTTCTCCTTGCCGCTGCCTATAAAAAGTGGCCGAGACATGTTCTCCTTGCCCTTGCCCCAGTCTATCGATACCCATGAAAAGTAGGTGAGGCATGCTCTCCATAAAAAGAGGGCAAGACATGATCTCCTTGCCTAAATCTATCGACATGAAAAGTCGGCTTGACGTAACATATTCTCTTTGAACCCACTGATTGACACCCATGAACACTGGGCGAGACATGTTCTACCCCGCCACTATGAAATTCAAAGAAAGGTGAAGGTAAATGCCACTGTCTGGGCAAAATTCTCATATCTCATATTGCAGACATAAACGTGGTCAAAGTATTTTGTTGATAATAACCCAAAGGCCTAAACCATAACAAAATACTGGATTTATCAGCTATTTCATGCAGTTGATAATTCAGAATTAGCATATTTGCAATATTATTTCTGTTTTTAACCCTTTAGCACTTATACCACCCCAAACCACTCTAACTAGGGCTCCTAAGACAACTCCAAAATGCCCTGTCACATACACAGCTGTGGGACCTGCACTAACTAGTAAAAAGTCCTATAATACAGAATGTTATTCATATGTATCAGGCAGTACAAGGAACACCCATTCATTCTGTCCAGGGATGTACATATTAATATATCACTTTTGTCAAATGTTCTTCAAGGATCTTGGGAAGTCACTATATACATTACCAAGTAGTAACTACCTCTTGCAAAGTATACAAATGGTATAATTGCTAGTCAATAAATTGGCTCCAACTTATGACAACTAAATTGGAGGCTAGCATGCTTAATTTCTTTACTTTTCAGATACCCAGTGAAATATGGGACTTTTCCTTTGAGCTGCTTAACTGTTCAATTTAAAACAAATTAACACAGAAAACCTTTTACTTTATAGATCATTTTTTTAATCATGATTTTGGCAACACTCTTGTACAGCTTTCATCAGCGATACAATTTCATATAGTTTAATGTAGAGTGACATAATTTATCAATTAAGTCTCTCCAATATTTGTGAAAACAATCAAAATAACTTTCCATTCAACAAAATTAATATATTATAAAAGAATAACTCTTCAAAATGGCCTTGGCTCCAAGGTCATCACGTGATAAATGCAAAAATACTGTCATAGTAAAATAATACATTTATTTAAATATATTTATACACTGTTATTACCTACTATATATAGATGCACGTAGATAATTTATCATAAAAAATCATACAAGGACAACACGATTGCATCGAATTATCACGTGGCCTGTGGACCTGCCAATAGGCGTGCGTCATTTGGTCACGTGCTCCCCAACCAATCATATTGCACTATAGCAGCATCAACCCTAATGGACAAGAACATCTATGAGTTTTTGTATATATGAATATATAATGTGTGTGTAAAACTTGAATGCACAGTTCTCTAATACTTAAATAAATACTAAACAGGTTTGACTTTTTATAGGGACATACAGTGTTCTTAAATATGTATACTTTTAAAACAATCAATGCTGTCTCTACAAGCTTTACAAAATCTTAAAATATCTACCAGATGGAAACAATGCAGGTTATCTTTGAAGTTTTTCAAAATTTAAAAATGCATAATTTGCACTAAAATAATTGTTTTTTCTCCAATGAAAATGTTATGATAATTTGACTAGTACAGTTAAAAATAAATCCTTTTTTTATATGTTTTCGAAAAAATGACTAGTAATTTGTAGAAAGTATTATTATGTTTTGTTTTTGCCCATGGTTCTAAATTTATAAGATAAAGAGGTTGATGCTGGCATTATAGCTGCCATATTGGATGTAACAATGCATGGTTATATATTTAACCATAGTATCTCTTTAACAGAATATTTTAATACACTTCAAAGACATAGAAATAAAACAAGCCAAACAGTTCAAAATACTTGATCAAATAGTGTACCTAATTTAACACTACCTACCTACCATAGACTAGCCTATACTTTATTATTAAATATACATATCTACAATTTATTTATTATTATAATAATCTTGATTAATAATCCATCTATTTCAGGTTGTATTTCTTACACAATATTTACATTTTATCATTGATTTATACTAATACGTTCATTATGGAAATTATGTTATACAATACAATATTAATTATTGCTATTAATGAAATAACATAAACAATAGACATATCCATATCATTCATAATTATCGCAATCTACGTGCAGTTTACTTATCCTACAACAATTTGTTTTAGATACACTTATTTTTCTCGGTATATTTTGAAGAGTTTGTGTGGTTAGTTAAAAGATAAATATCACACATGGTAAAATCACACTAAGATCACACGATGAAAAAACAAAGATAATAATCGTAATAATAATAATAATATCTATATAACAACAAGATTCCGGTTGAGAGCACGTGATCAATTTCTATCTTGTAATTAAATAACATTTTCATCTTTCTTCTTTTAAAAAAAAAAGATTTTACTTTTTTGTTGTCCAAGGCTTAGATAAAAATCTGTAAAAGTGTAATGACTGATTGCTTTTTATAAATGGATGAAGTTATAACAAACTCAACAAATATTCTGTACAAACAAATATATAAATACATTTAGCACTAGACAGTTTGTGAATTGAAAACAATCATTGCTGTCATGTTACACATGAATGTATATTGCATTACTTGTATTATCTTCTGTGTATGAATATTGCACTCTTTCTTTGATAAATGGAAGCAGCAATAGCAGCAGTCAAATGGTTTCCGAAGGATAAAAGCAAGAAAACATGATTCAGGAGTAGTTAAAACTGTTCAACAGTTGATATGATAAATTATGAATTGTGATTTTAAGATACTAATATTGATATTAATAAAAGCCTTGGACAAGAAAATGTAGACTCTGATAAGCCAAACAAAGTCATGAAATAGAGATAGAATAATAAATTATATAACTTTTTTTTATAACAATAATTATGTTTAATTCAGAAATATTCCATTTTGATACAAATATATAAATATCTTTTCATAATTCGGTTTGGCTTATTTGAGCCATCCAAGTTTTTTTTATCGTTTAATTTTTTTTTTAAATTATTTATTTTGTCGTTAGTTCACTAGCGAACGGCCATACCGCACATCTCTGTTGTTAGCCTAGAAATAGATACAAATGAAAACAAGACTATTTTCATCATTGCCATTGATCAATCAATAGAAGATCTTTAAAATGATTTTTTTTTTAATTTTTATATAATTTTTTTTCTCTATATATATGTTAAAATCTTCACTCACACTACCTCACTTATGACACGTCAACAACAAAAACTAGTAATTTCAACAGGCTGGCAGATTTTCAACAGTAGAATAATCACTTGTCACAAGAAGAAAAAACACCCGCAAAAAAAAAAATGGTAAGAAATATTGCAAATACAATATTGCAAGAATAATAATTATGCTAGGATGGAAAAAATAAAACGAAAATACCCTTATGAGAAAAGTAAAAAGGTTTACATATACAGATTGGGGGCCTGCATTCCAATGGGATTTTATACACAACAATTATTTCTAAAATACATTATCTGAAACATTCCCAGGAGTTACATGTACATTTGTAGTATATATTGTGCCCATTTATTTTGGTATGATTGCATGTACCATACATTTAAGTCAAGAAATCGTTCGCTGTGCATCATTGTCTGAGCCCCTAATACTAATAATAATAATAAAAATAATAATAGCTACTTTCTATATGACTAGATTATTTATACTTCATGATATGTACTTTTTAAAACACTGGATACAACTTTACTTCATGTACATGAAATAGTCATTTCGCGTTTTTTTTTCTTGTTTAAAAAATGAGTATGACATCAGCCTTTTGCACTTTTCAGTGGTATAATAGTGATCGATGTAATCAAACAACTAAACGCTGTGTTCAATACGCTTCTAAAACTGATTAGGAATTACAATGCCATCTGTCTATCTTACTATAACTCTTGATGATTAACGATTCGTATTTTGGATCTATCGGACACCCATACCCTGTTTGGTACCTCCAGTTTATGGCTTGGAATGTCATTAATATATAATACCTGATTTCTAGCTAAGTACAGACTCTTCTATACACTTTCCAATACGCATACACATTATGAAAAATATCCATTTGAGGTAAGTACTGTTTACTGTTGCCTGTCACCACTGGTATAATTTACAAACATATCAGGCTTTAATTATGGCAACCAAAAAAAATTAATCTCTTTTAAAAATATCATGCCTATGTACAAGATTTGAATTAAATAATTAGGCATATGATTAACATATTAATAAAAATTTCTAATAAATATTATAATAAAATGTGTTGTTTCATGTACGCTGATATAGGTTTTTGGCAACCAGTTACTTAAGTATCTGTAATCTTCAAATTTACTCTAAAAGGCTGTTAACCACTTTATAAGCAATGTCTTTTTAATATTCATTTCTTTTCCAATAAAATCATCATGGAATTCACAGAGATATAATTATATCCTCACAGTTCTCAGTTTTTGTATAATTATTTGTTAAAAACACTATTTTGGCTTGAGTCCCATCTTTAACATAACAGTAGTATAACAACCTTGTTAAAGTAGTACAACAGGTTAATTAAATAGGCCCAGAAATAGGCTGTGATGTAAGCTGTTAGTAGGGTGCAAATTTAGGTCTCTCAGGCTTCTTCAGTGAGTTTGCTGTAACCCCAACCCTCATTTTGGCGGTGAAATTTTTGGCGTCTGCTACAAAACCAGGATTGTAAACACCCATGTTTAATCCTAGCAGCGGCATACATGTAGGTTTCATCAGCTGACTCAGCGGAATGGCCAAGGGATGGGACTGAACAGAGGTCAAGGATGTGGTTGATGGGGTCGAGGCTAGGTCGGGGGTCATATTCTTCGAGGTCGGGTCAACAAGGGTCATATTCTTATGCATTTCCATGCTGAAGAGAAAAAAGGAGGGGAAAAAGTATTAGACAAGAAACACAATCCACAGACCACTACAGAACATTAAAAACATGGCCACAAATTAAACACCTTTTAAACATAACACAACTTGCTTTCACACTTGATTTGCAATTTTGCCAGATTATTGTGTTAAGTAAACAAAACAGAAATTAAAAATTTGACTTTTTCTTTTATAACCATAAAAAGAAGAAACATCGAAAGAGAATAGTTGCAAGTTGGTATGTTATCAAAAGGTGTGTTAGTTTAAAACTTAACCAATAATAAAGCCGCCCATCAAATCTCCATATTTAATGTGTCTAAATTTTGAGATTCTAGAAATCTTTAAAATACATTAAGTTGGGTGTATCAAAATTCCAATGAGGAGAAATTTGATAGACTTCTCTACAAATATGTTGATAAATTTCTCATGTCATAGTTTGTAAAATATATTAAGTTTGAAAATCATTCTGTATTACTAAAAGAAGTATTTATAATTAACCGTGCGTTATTACTAACTCATGAAAAATTTGTCAGCAAAATATTGCAATAAAATAAAGTGTGCAAAAGTGGCCACAACAAGGATCTGTTAGTACATAGCAATGGATATATAATATATATATATATATATAATACTGTCACCAAACAAAATCATATAAAATAAAGGATAAATAAAATAAATTAGGATTCACATACAGGATGTCCTAGCATAATAATTTTTCATTTACTTATTTTAAAAAAAAAGTTCAAAAGTTGTAGACATGTCTCCAAATGCAACAAGTACTTGTTGACATCATTAAGTCTCCAGCAAGTGTGGCAGTTCAAGCTTTCAGCACAGCAAATTTTGGGTTTCCATGGAAACAGTGTTGTTGAATTCTTATCTCTTCTGTTTGACCAATCATATGTTAGCACAGCATTTACTCCTCTGTCACTCACTGTCACACACATTTACCATGATACTTACAAAAGATACCACCTTTTATTGACTGACACAAAACAACAGTAATATGCGCCTTTTACTTTTTGACATACATACATTCTAATTAAAATTATTCGATGTTTTAAAAGTGAGAAAATAAGTATCATACAATCACTTTTCAATATTTTACAATAAAATCAATCAGACTATCTAGCCTTTTTTTATTTAAAAAAATAAATCCTAAGTACTATTCCATGCACATGTTCATTGCTTCCAACAACAATAAAACATTGTTTAAAAAGTTTAGTAAAGTCTACAATAAAATTGCTTCAAATCATAAACCAAACTATTGTAGCTCAAAATCCTATATTATTTCTAAATCTGTACAATTCACACTTTACAAACAGTTTTATCAAAACTGCATTAACATGAGTTGATAGCTATGTTATTCTGTTGAATTTTCCACAAGAAATCTTTCTTTCCAAATCTAATATATACAATTGAAAATATTTAAATCATCATATTAACATTGATTCACATCTTCAGTTTCTCTTTAAAACTATTCAGTTAAATAGTGAAGATCATCAACAGAAAGTGCAGACTCATGGAAATTTTGTTTTGATATTCACAACCTTAAACTAATATAAGTAAAAAATAATTATGAGAAAGTGTTGAGATCAGCAATATACTTATTAATAATATATAATAATAGACTATATGTACATACAGTGTCCTTTTTACCCCACTCTGTACAATATCCAACTTATTGCTATTATAAATTATTAGGCTAATCAGAGACAAGGATGTCATTTTATTTTGCCAAGAATTATTGAAAATTTGTGCCTGGTTTATTGCAGCATGCAATCAATGTGATACAAAAACACAGATAGGAAAAAAAGTGCATCGCCTGCTAGTAAACCACCTTTTTAAAATTATAAACATTTATTATAAAAAATGTAGTAACGATATCTAGAATTGTATAATGCTAGAATTATTTAATAGAATCATGATCCCATGGATCAGAGCGAGGAAGATTAGATTCTTTGCCATCTCATCACTTTATATCAGAAATCTAAAAGAAAATGAATAATTCGAGAGTTAGCTTTTCAAGTTGTGAGTACATGTTCCTATTTTTACAATAATGATGGATATATAGAAATGATTTCAAGAAATCTTTCAAATTTATAGTAGACAACAACCGAAATTTAATCTAATAATAAAAGTGAACTATATCTGTCCTTTTGTCAGTTCTCCTTATCACTTTAAAAGAAATGTTGATGAATATTTCACATCATCATGTAGATCTATATCTTTCGATTGCTACCAAGTATATCTTCTTCACTGTGAGTTCAGGTTTCCTTTTTTATCACAGTGAATATACTTTTTAAAAAAAAGCTTAATAAGAAAACATAACTGTTGATGTCAAAGATGATTTTCAATCAATGAATTCTTTATATTCAACAGAATTACCATTTTCAATGGAATGATCTTAAGTGTATCACCTAAACTTTGATTTATGCACACGATTTTTTATCTCATTGGTTTTGAAATGCATCTATTTTTTTTTTTTTTATAAGAATGCAATTTCTGTGTAAAACTTGAATACATTAAGCGAATCTGTTCAAATAAGAGATAGAAAGTGTGGGACTTGAAAAGCTAATTCCAAAATAAATACTTTTGATGAGTTTTCTAATAAAAGCATCTAAAAGCAACATCAAAACAACAAAACACAACAACATTTGAGCATTATCTGGAATATCGCCTTAAAAGTTATTATTCTGTTACTAATATTTATGTACAAATAAATTAGTCACTTATGAAATAAATTAAATTTGATTCTATACAATAACTTTTGATTAATTTGTATCAGATAATTTCTATAAATTTTGATTGACAGCTTGAGATTCTTTGTTTTAGAAAGATAAATATAGTTGAGATGGGTTTATTTAAAAAAAAAAAAAATATCCAAAATAATATTCGTAATAAAATTTCTAGAAATTAAAAATATCTATAAAAATTTTTTTTTGATGCCATCATCAATCGTTAAATTTCTTTTCTTTCCTTAATATATTGTAATAAGTTATTAATAAATTACAATAATACAATGTATATAATATATATATATATACTAATAACTACTAATATCTAATATCAATTAACTCACACAACAAACATAAAGAAAAATAATAATAAATGTGAAAAAAAAATAATTAAAATAAATTAAGAAATAAATACTAACAATTATTTTACAAATAATATTATCAAAAAAAAAAGAAAGAAACTCCAAAATATATATTACAAGAACACAGTGACTCATACAATGACTTTTTGTCTTTGTTTATTCAAAAGAATGCCAAAAGAAATGTCATCAAAATCGTTACTGTATATTAACTTTTATTTCTCTTCACTACCAATGAACTTCCATTAGTATAGTTTTTGTCATGATATTTTTGCGTCATTATATTAGTATGAACTATTCTAAGTAAACATTGTATAAAGATTGGTTGCCAGGCAACAAAACATACACCCACAGCAGCTAAGTCCTCAAATTTATATTTTTTTGTAGGTACTGGAAGCAATACAAGACACTTATAACTGATCATGTGCAACAACCCATGAAGAAATTATCAAATTATAAAATTTGACTGGCTTCTAGTTCTTCCAAGTGCTAACAAAAATGATAACATTTAAATTGAATTTATGAACTTAAGCCTATCGGGCATCTATATGTAAATTATACGCACAATAAACAGAAAGACCAAACGAAAGGACGGACAGGTATGAAGACAACATACAACCACATTCTAATGTGGTCGTATAAAAACTATTAAATCTTAAAAACATTTATCAAAGCTGAACCAGTGATACATGTAGATAGATAGATAACCAACATTAAGTTTTGATTCTTAAAAATACACATTTGATTTTTTTAAATGCTTCAAGAACACTAATTTTAGAAAACAGTTTGTATTACTAAAATGACTAGGTAATATATTATCTCCATCATGTAGAAGTCAGTGAGAAGAATATTGTTGGTTTGTATTTAAATTCTGATTCAGCTTTAATTATTTTGTTTAGTACAGCAAACAAATCACTGTTCATACACATCTACAATGCAAATTAAAAAGCTAATAGCCATATAAACTATGTGAACAATGAATCTATCTCGCAGTGGCTGGATAATATGCATAAGATGATTGTACCAACCTTGTATTAATAAGATATTGGGCGAGACCAATCATTTCAGGAGAACCACTAATTGTAACTTTTCTGTCAGCAGCACCATCCTCAGCATTTGATATTTTAATTGTAGCACCTGATAATTGTCTGAAAACAAAAAGTATTTTTTTAATTAAAAGATTAGTATATCAGAAGACAATTATTTAGCTAATGGGTTTAAACCAAGTTTCTACAAGCTTTATAGACCACAGAACCCAGGTCATTTTGGTCATTTGTGTTGTTTTCTTTAGATAAAGAGGGGTTTTTTTTAAATGGTCAACTGATATCCAGGGCATCATGGCATATTTCTGAGGACTACCTGGTTACAAATTTGTAACTATAAACTATTTATGTGCTATATCTAACATTTTTTTCTTTGTCAACTAAAATTCATGTCTTATCACATGTTAAACTGTAGTAATTATCAGGCAATTATCATCATACTACTGAAATAGTTCATTTCCTCATTATCTTTCATTTGTACTTTTATCAACAAATTTATCTTAAACTAACTCACCTAATCTCATTTATTTTCTGACCACCTCTTCCAATAATACAACCAATTAAATCATTAGGGACATTCATTTCATGTGTCTGGTTACCATTAGCAACCGGTATACTGCCAACATTATTTGGTCGAGCAAACTGATAGGCTGTTAAACCTGGAATACAATTACCATAACCTATTTTTAACTTTTTTTTAATGCTGTTTAGGTTATAAACTAAAATTACATGACTATTTTAAGGATGAATATTTAAAGAAAATAAAAACACACAAAAATTAATACAATATAAGATTTTCATATTTTATGAGTAACTGCAGAATTTACATTATTATGCTTTAAAAACAAGTAATCATAAATTTAATTCTAACCATATGTGGGACGTGACATATCACCATTTAATGAGATACAACCACCTGGTAAGACTGTCTGAGCTGAAGGAATAAGTGGAACCGCATGAGGCATGGGCATGTGTGGTGGCATTTTATTCACCTGGAAAAAAAACAGCAGTCAATCAAAAGAAAGGATATAGCTGGATAAATTTTCATTATTTCTACAAAATATTTATCATTTTTACCCACGATGAAAAGACAAATAATAAAAACGATATAAAGTTTTTATAGTCAAACAAATGAGATAGAATTCCCTCCCTTTATCTTGCAGTAGAAACCATTGGATCTTCATTATTAATTTTTTTTAAGCACTTTATTATATGTCTTAGAAAATAGTTGCTTCTAATATATTATCGATATTCTAAGTAAACTTACCTCGTGATTTGGCATTGGTACTTGTCCACCCTGCATGGCATAGGCTTGACCACCAGCAAAGATGACTTGTGGAGAGACTACGGGTTTTGGACGGTAGGGGATATTGGCACCCTTAGGAGGGGACTGGAGAAAAGGAATGAATAAGGTGTTAAGAGGAAAAATGCAGGAAAGAGAAAAGCTATAAAGAGCCAGATCAGCTTGGCTGAGATGACCGTTACATGTGTTGACTGAAAGTAAAGTAGAATGAATTCCATGTCATGTAATTGCCAAGTTTAATTCTACTCCACCGACCACTTCTACTCTCTACAGTTTAACATCATGCTATATCAATCATATTTCTACTTTCTGCATATTCTATAAGGATAGTCCTAGCTATATGCACAAGCTTGGTCTTCCCCCTTTCCTCTTAATAGACTCATTAATCAAAATCAATACATATCATAAATGTCATTTTGAAACATTACAAAAAAAGCACCATTTTTATGGTTTTGAGGGACCAGTGTTTATTCAAAAAATATTTCCAAATATGGGTTGGAAAAGTATAAAACCTTTTTGAACTTTTAAAATTCATCATCTCAAAACCATAATAACAGATAAACTTGTAAAACAATTGTACTTTAAATCAATTTGTTATAATGCATCAATACACAATTAGGTAACAATCCCTCAGGGATGACATCGTATTGTTAAACAAAATGTAATCTTTTCAGTAATTGTTACTTTATTTAAATATGAAACTTCAATATTTCATGCACAATAAAATTATTGTTTGTGTTTATATATGAAAATATTATAGTATTGGTTTTATAAATTCAAGTCTGGTAATGTCAAAATTGTCTTTTCTTCTTTACATTGTATCAAATCATATTTGTAAAAGACTTAAAATACATAAATTCATGATTATCTATAATTTCTATATCATAAAATCACTGTTTGACCTTTAAACAAGTTGATTATTTTTAGCTGAATATTGAAAAATTTGAGATTTTTTACACCAGGGATCTTGATAAAGATTTCATCACACTCGTACAGATGACAGCTGACTATTTACTGAACATTTATTCACGTAAAAAAATCAATATCTTTTATATTTACTTAATACAAAACAGCTAAAAAATATTTTTGTTTTAATAGAAAACTATTACCAGTATGTGATTATAACAGAGTGTGAATCTTACAGATGTGAATATACCGGGTACTTGAACTTCCAATCAAGACAAGATGGTTTCAATTATCATCATTATAAAGTCAAATTATTTCGGAGTAATTAGAAAATATATGACAGTGTTAAAATAATTTTTAATTCAATTACGCTATGTACCAGGCTGTTATCAGAACGCATGTCTATTATAATTTCAAATAGTTTATACTTAAAACTAATTTTCCCAACAAGTTTTAAATACACTTTGAACTTTATTTATATTTCCTTAAGTGCAAAAAATGAGTGAAAATTGTGTAAAATGTAAATATCTTTATTTACCTCCAACATAATTCCACATATGTTTCGTATGCACTGTGTAATGGCTTCAGCTGTACCCGATAGCGTTACAGCTCGTTCTGTAGAATTGGGTAACATTTCACTGGCTACTTGTATAGAAGCACCCGTAGACTGAAATAGACAATATTTTATTAGAAAATGGAAATAAAAATTAAACACAACCAAAAAACAAGAAATACAATATATTGGGATTTCTAAAAGGAAAAGGAAATCCAAAGAGTTTTCTAACAAAAGTATGGAGAATTTCACCAATTTTGCAACAGTAGATAATTTTAACTTGGGGGCCTCAAAATCTGTAAATCTATTCATACAGCATGATATTTTGCGTTTTCTTGTTTTATCTATTAGAAAACTGTTTGCATTTATGAGATATTACTTTCACAAATAGTTAATGAATTATTTTATAAATTCAAGTCCGTTCTTGGAGGGAATATAAATTTAGAAGTTGTGAGATGGATGAGAGAGAGAGAGAAAGAGGGAGTACAATTATGAGTGGGTTGTTATTGACCTGACATAAGGAAGCTGTCTACCACAGGTGAACAACTGTAACAATACTACAGGCTATCTGTTAACAAAACTAAACTCTACATACAACAAACAATCTATTATATAATAAAAACTCTTCAATTTACATCCGCTTTCAGTCTATTTGAACATGTGTTCAATGCGATCAGTCACACTTGACATTTGCAGTATCGGAACTATTTGACTTCTTTAAAGATCTTTAGCACTATTCCTGTGTGTAGGAACATGCCAAGAAGCTTCACCTCTTATCTGATTTACTCGGGAAATGTGGTTCCCTTGCAACAGTAGTATAAAGAATGTTTACATGGCATTTATATTCCATTCAGTCGAACACATCTCTGCTTCTCAGTAGTTTTATAGTTAGGTCAATTTACGTCAAGCTGCATACCCTGCACATATCTTTTGAACAAATACATACATTGTTAACAGGTTGTCGTACATAACTAAACAAATAACATTATTCTATCTCTACTAGATATTCTCATGTGTTCATACCAATATGTTTGTGTTTCATCATTTATATTATACTGTATTATCTGCATTTCTCTTTCATAATGTTACCTAATTTTGAAATCAAATCCAAAGTTCAACTGCGAAATTTTGGTTTCTTTTACAAGAATCTATTGGAGTAGATTATGTCATGTGCACATACGTAAGAAAGTATCTTTTTAAATTCCATGTGTAAATCGTGCATAGGTTTCAATTACCGTGAACTTTTCTCACAGGAAAGAATGTGGAGCGGAAAAAGTCTAGATTCATTGTTGAACAGACGCCAAAAATGCTAAAAGAGCAAGATGTACGTAATGCAGGGGCACTATCGAACAAATCATACCTTTATATACATTTACCTTTGTACAGCAATATGACATCAATATGCTAAATTAGGATCCTTCCTGACCTAATACTACGCTTGCTTACGATAAGACCTACTGACACATATGATCACAAATATTTTAACTATAGCTGAATATAGCTGAACCAACGTCATCTGTCGTCTGCACAGACCAATACAATTTATATATTTACGATTACAAAGATAGACTGCCAGGCAACAAAACATACGCCCACAACAGTTAAGTCGACCGAACAGTCGATAAGGGTTGTCACATATTTTTTTCTTTTGTCGGTAACAAAAACATTTACAACGCTTTAAAATCTGTTGAGCAACAACACATATTAAGCAATTATCAGAAATCATTATAATTTATTTTGATTGTTTGTCACATGGCCGTAAACACTGCATAAAAACTTCTATTAACTTCAGCCTCTAGCATGTCCACAAGATTTCTCAAGTAATCAAGGGCCATAACTCTGGCAGTAATTATCAGAAATCCATAGGTTTCTATGTTTCATGACCATAAACACTGTGTATAAATTTAAAGTCAATCGAATATTGACTTTTAGCCTCTTGAACGTCCACAAGTTTTTTAAAGTGATCAAGTGCCATAACTTTGGCAGTGATTATTGGAAATTGTTGAAAGTTAATATGCTTCTTCAACTATAGCATCCACAGGCGGGGGCGACGGCAGTATGTGACTACATTTCAATGTAGCGTATAAAAATTGCCGATTTAAAAGATACAATTTTGGAGCTTTTCTTTGTTCTATTAAATATGTAAACATAATAGATCAAATATGAAAAAAAAGAGAATGCCTCATCAACTCGATAATGAGAACATCTTAGCCATAATGACATATGCCTAAGCATCACATTACCACATTAAGGAATGGCCTCTATAATCTTTGTACCTGATCAAATTATCTCCCCTGTTAAATTATATTTATAGCAAAAATTGATGCATCAAACAATAACTTACAAATGCAATAATTAAGAATCGTACCTCTCTAATTTCTTTTATTTTGCTACCACCTTTACCAATTAAAGAACCACACTGACTGGCTGGGACTACAAGACGTAATGTAACAGGAGGTTTAGGCACAGTTGGTGTGTTCTGTAAATCCTACAATAAAATAAAAGACAATAATAATACTAAATTATTACGTTTTTGAGGAAATATCTTATATCTTCAAGATGCAGACATGGCAGTCCAGACCTAAAACCATTCCATAAAAAGGGGACCAAAACTTGTCCAAGCAAATTGTCTTAAGAAAGTTTTGTAGTGTAGCCAGATTATTTCAGAACATATGTGCATGTGTTTAGGAGTGGCAGTAACTGTTAAATTAATTTTTCAGTGAAGAGTTTCATGCACAACTTTGCTGGGAATGGACCTGGCACTAACAGTAGAAATGGGTACCCACACCAATAAATTGCATAAAAGGCAAAAAGTTAGCCCTTCTTCTGGGAGACTTTAATTTTCAATTCCTTTTTAGCGTCACAATAATCCTAAAAAATTACCTCTTCAAATTTCTTTGAAATCATTGTGAAAGCTTTGTGAATATTTTCTGTTGAGCCTGTGGTTGTTACAATTCTCTCTGGACATGATCCATCTGATATGTTGATTTTGGCACCACTCTGAGAAGTTAAGACCAAAATAATAGTAGTTTACATAAACATATTTCAAAATATATTAAAGCTTAATGTTTTATCCGATCTGTGTGGGAACAGGTTTACATCAAAGAGATGTTGATAAATTACTCTTCATACCATGAATTTATATATATTGTTTACATTCATAGCAGTTATTGTTATCATATCACTTTAACTGCTCAATGAAAAATCAATTCTGTTTAAGTGTTATTTTTTCCTTTTTTTTCTGGCACAAAGCCTTAAAAAAATCAAATGAAGTATTTACACATGTGACGTATAGCTTACCTCCTCCCTGAATTTCTTAATATTATCACCTTTCTGTAAAAATAGATTCATAAAATCATGGTTAAAATAAATAAATAACAGATTACATTTTCTGATGAAAAGAAATTTTATAAGATGAAATCAATTGTTGATAATCTAGATCAACATTCTTTCTTGACATTTAACATAAAACATGATTTCAGTTTTTGTATTTCAAAAATTATACATATTTGATATTTGATGAACAACAGACACAAAAGCTCAAATTTCTCTCAACGTGTGATATTTAAGATGAGGTAAAAGAAACTTTTTTTCTCCTTCCAGAAAAAAACAAATATCCTAAATTCAAATGGAAGTTCTATAAATAATAATCCTAAATGTTTTCCATCAGCAAGAAATACTTTGAAAAGGTATAGGCACAAATCTCATCAACATTTTATCAGTAAAGCTCTGGGTATATTTCAAAACCATTTTATTCTGTGGATAAATGCAAAAAAAATCTTGAAGATATCAAACAGCCTTCATGTTAAGGGATAATCACTGACTTATTAAAATAATCAAATTACAATAATGAATTTCATAAAGTTACTACCATGCATTCACCTACAAGAAATTGGGCATAACTTTTTGACTATTTTTTTCTTACAGGCTTGTATCTCTTTTAAAATCTGTCAATAAATTCTAATGGTAGCACCCTTGAGTACAGACAACTGTATAAATTATACTCTGGAAACTTATAAGACAATTTAACAACCATACCTTGGTGAGCAACTACAGAAAACAATTCTGTAAAAATATAATCCATCAAAATGAACATGTCAAGTATTTGTGTAGGAATCTCTGTTTTTACTGTCATACTATGATAAGAACATCAAACAAGGGCCAATTACTGTCAGTAGCACCTCACAGAGAGTAGCTTCCATATCATCTCTATTTTCAAATGATTTACAAACGGAAGCATGAAAAAAAAGTTATCAAATAGACTGCTTTTTATCACAAACATTTCAACAATTCTGTCAAATGGGGTGTTAACCTCTATAGCTTATAATCCAAGTGAAACAGGCAACTGACATTTCATGAAATTCAATCTGATAAAAAGATGTTTCATGTCAGATTAAGCAAGCAAGCAATCTAGCAGAATCACTTGATGGGCAACAAAAAAAATCTTACAGACATTCAATTATAATGTACTCTGTCTTCATGCCGTTTATTGTTGGCTACAACCCAATTTCATGATGTGTAATTTGTATGACTTCTTGTTTTATAAGAAACAATTAGCATAAATCAAATCCATGAAGAATACTAATTAACAAAATGGAGAGAGGCCATTATATCATATTCTTTTTATCCTTGAGTATACCACCAGAATTCTAACATAGTTGCAACATGGGGTAACATATCAATTCTGCACACATCATTTTTAACACATTATTTATTGAATAAGTTGTCTTTAACAAGAATAATGTAGTTCAGCAGTTGTTATTTTAAGTGAAACTGCCATACACACTTCATCATAATTACCAACAAATTACTTCTACACATGTATAAACATACTAACTTAAGGTTTTCTTATCCACTCTATTATACAGGGTATAAATTGACCAAAAATGATGATGATGATTGGTATACAAAATCTGCTCGTAAATTATTGACTGATTGTTTTTTACCACTATAAGTTGAGGGTATCATAAAAAAGCCATCTGTACTAACCAGACTCTTACTGCTAACCTTTTCCTAATTCAACACATATTCTGTCTACTATAAGATCATAAAACAATAGGCATGTGGTTAGCTCTATGGGGGTTCTTACTACCTGTAATTGACTAAATACTTGATCTTTGCCATATAGTAGAAATGCAATTTGTAGGCTTTGAAATTTGTATCTCTGCATGTAATATTATATAGCTTTTTGACTGGTTGAAACATGAAAGTTGTTAAAAATATATAATACATGTATACAGGTGCTTAATTAAAAACACTATAATAATGAAAACAAAATGCTCTTATTATTTTAATAAATATTTCACACCTTACTGTAATGATTGAAAAGTTCCATGCTGGCAACTTATCTACTAGGGTCTAACAATATTTTGGAATCCATACATTTTACATGGAATTATTTGTTTTGATTCCATTACAATCCTAATAATTGGTTCAAATGAGTAGTGCAGAAGTGAACTTAATGAACGGTTAATGTAAATTTTAACCCATCAGACGATATCTGTTTAGTCATTTATCAAATCCCCGTAGACTAAAAAGCATATGTTAGATTCTGATTCTAAATACAGGTATGTTGAACTTCCAATAACAAGAATAATAAATTCAAATTTTTGTTCTAAATTCTGACGTCTGGCATTTGATGTCTGTACCAATGGCCTTCCAGTTTTAGTATCATTTACTAAGTTCTATGAGCTTATGATATAATGTTTCCTTCAAGATGAACCAGAAAAATTATTCTTGTCAAAACAAAAGCTCTACAAGCTATAAACATGGTTAGCAGCAAATGTAACATATGGTGTACAGGCAATCTGAAAATGAATGCTTCCAAAACATCAGGTTGAACTGAATCCTATTCCATTAATAGATAATAAGGAAATTTGTTTAGAAATTTCTATACATGTCAGGACCTTGCAAATATTTGTGAACATGCTAAAGACATAGAAAAAATGTTCACATGTACATAACAGAATTTCAACTCTTGGTAACTTTCTCCTGGCATTACAAGGCTATGAAAATACAAATCAGGCTGAAAATATCGTAATATAAATAATCCACCCATAAAGAATTCATCTTTATTCATGTGATATTTAATTTTATGAAATTATGTGCCGGAAAATAAAAGCTTCAGTCATAGACTTTATGGAAAGGTTGGACACTATTTCCTGCCAAAGACAAATCAAAAACCAAACCCAGTACCAATAACACATGTGGAGAGTGTAATAATCTATATAAAAACATATTTATGTATTTATAAGTTCAAAATTTGAGAAATATATATACACAATGAACACACCTTTGCCTTTCCCCTTGTGTCAAGATCAACATAAATAACTCAAAATTATTGCAATTTGGTCCAGTATAAGTCAGTACCCTAGGAAAACATAACATCCTGCAAATGTTTCCTTATTTCCTCCACCACAACATACTAGAACTAATTTACATGGTTTCTAAAGTAAAACCATATGATGAACGACTGAGATAAAGTTTAAACACAGTGAGGGTGCTGTATTCTGACATAATATAACGTCAGATGCATCGTTACCAGGTATCCTGATAATACAAACTGCTGTAGATGTACAGGTTAACATTTCCCAATTCACATCCACCGATTAGACCCACAGTGCTACTTACAGTCTGATGGAAATATTTATTACGTCACCAAGTTCTCAATTGTGGTTTTGTTAAATATATGATTGATGTTGAGTGCAGCATTACCAGAATTCTATTGAGAATTTTTTTTTAAGATGAGATACATCATCTAGAAGATAGTTCCCAAGTCACAAGTGTCTATATTTCTTTTCGCATAATGATGTCATGGTTGGTTACATGGATGTTTAGCATATAATCAGATGTAAATGATTTTATCAGACAACAATTCACAGATTACATAAAAGAAAATAAAAAAAGTTCACCTTTCCGATTATGCTGCCGACTTCCTGCAAATATAAACAAAAAAGAGTTAGCAAATTGTCTTCATAATTGAGTGATAAAGGAATTCATTAGAAGTAACATTTTCAACGATATTGAGTATAAAACATTCCTTATTGTAAATAATGAATGTGGTGTTTCTGTTCTGTGCTCTATGATGTAATATATGAAAGAGTAAAATAATCCCACCTTTTTAATTGTTGTTCTACCCTTGAACCTACCACATACTTAAAACTAGCCTTAAGTGTTATATGGCTGGTGTTATTTTTACAATTGGTTTTATTAGCCATTTAAGTTGGGGAACATAAATTATTACTGAATTTTCAAATACAAATAAATTGTCGGTCTCATTTTCATCAATATTGTAAATAAAAAAGCATTTCTCTCAGGATTTTCTAATTTAATGATCCTATTTTTTAGAATCAAAGATTATGCCTCTAAATATTTGCCTAACACTGGTAACTGAAAAAATTAATATTCACAGAATAGGAACCATGTTGTTATCTCAGAATATTTCATGAGAAATGATATCAGGTGTTCTAGAGGGTAAGACACATTTTAAATGCAAGATGATCATAGTGCCGATAGCAGATTCAGTCCATCATTAACACTAAAATGTCTAAGTTTCTTGATTCAAAATAGTATTCTTACAATCTAACAATTTAATGGCCAAATTATTTTCAATTTAGTTTCTTATTTTAAAAATCTATTATTCAGTTACTACTTTGACATTTTTCTTTACTGATAAAATATTTAAAAGGGTTCATCAGATAAGCTGTCTTGATTTCCAATATGAATTCAAGGACTGTTATCATATATTATCTTAAAATGTACCCTGTCCTGGTAGCAAAGAGTAATTATCAGTAGGGTACCTTAAAACAAGAGGCTTTATCAAATTTGAACTCCAACTCGTCTGATATCAACAATAATACTAAATAATGTGATTGTTCAATTGATGATAAAGGTGTTAATATTGGCCCTCCTGCTGTATCAAGTTATGACTTGATATCGCGTGATGTGAGATAAGAATGTCATTAATATTTAATGTAACAATTAAAGTCATTGAGAAGAGATGAGCACACTTAAATAATAGAAAGTAACAGAGTAAAAAATATCTCTCAAACTCAAAGCATTCATTAGACATCAATATTTTGATTAATGTTTTAATTGTCTGTCTTGGTTGATTTCTATTCTTATTAATAGAATACAAATTATAAATCAATATCCTCTCATTTATTTTATTGCTTTCATTTCATTTTTCAAACAGCTCCTTGTGTATATATTTCAAAATTATTAAAACTTCTTTAAACAGGAATCAATATTCTAACATTTATATGTCTGTGTGGGTGTATTTAATCAGTTGTAAACAAGTGTCAATAATAAAGTCACAACTTAGTTTCTCCACGGAGGGGTAGGTGAATCTTCGGATCTGGTTAAAACATGTACTTGCATGTTGATTAATGGCGATTTTGTACATAACCTTGCACTATAATAGATTGTTATTCTATCAAAGAGTCAGGAACTCCAAACAACAGAATATCAATGTCCACAAATTAAGAGATTAGATCGTCTGTAAGTGTTGAAGTCAAGTTTACTGTCTCTATAGTAACTACATGTAGACCTAATCACCCCTCGACACCATTAATACTTTTAGATTTTATCACAATTACTAAGGTATATAGTTGAACAATTGCAAACTTATTTTTCCTAAATTGAAATCTGTAAGAAAATATGTTAAGAATACTAAATATGTGCAAATTTAACAGATCTTTCAACTATCAAAATAAGATTTGCTTAGTTAATCTTAAAATAATACAATCTCCATCTTAATTTATTCTTGAATGAAGTAATTGTTACTAAATTCATCATTTCAATTAAGAAGAGGTTAAGTAGATAACACTGAAACAATAACAGAACTAATCATTAGCCTATAGATCATATAATAGTTCCAGTTGCTCTATAATTTGCATACTATAATAAGTATATTAGGTATATTGGGACTACCAGGCATTCATTATAGATCTAATTACACGTCTGCTCCTAATATATAGCGGGAAATTGATTTAACCTCATAAGACCCAAATCAAACATGGATGCTTAAGCTTATAGCTATTAGAGACTAACAGTAAGCATGAAGGTGATTTATCTTTTATCAGTTGAAAGGTTGGTATGAATACTTTTACTGAACTTCAAATAAAATCACTATTTAGCTTTGAAAGAAAAGAAAGCTTTTATTTTGTTTGAAGTCTGACATCAGAACCTGCCTTTAGGTATCTCAAAATGTCACTACGATGGGCTTTTAGCCGTGCCTCAGGACACACTGATTCCACAGTTATTAAAATACCCTAATTAGTACCAATACCCAAGTTAAAAAAAATTGTGGTTGGAATTAGCCTGGGAATTTGACGGTTCTATAGACTGCACAGGGTAATCAACAAGTCTATCTTTTCTTGTGGCAGGCACTGGACTATAACTAGTGCTGATAATGATGTTGAAATTAGATTGAGGTGCTCATTATTCAATAGCTACAGGAAACACGCCAATAGGCAGTTGGCTGAAGAGTTATTAGGGAGCCAAAATTGGAGCTAGGTCCAAATAGCTACCAGCATTGTTGACCATGAACAAACTCTAAGCTATGGACAAGATATCTAATTTGAACCATGATTGCCCAATTTGTCACCCAATACACCAGTAATATGCTCATTATAAAAGAAAAGCAAGGTTGTTTATAAAGCAAAGCGATATGTGACATTTTAAAATGGGTTGTATTCTTTATTTTCAGAAAACAAATTCACAATTTCCTAACAAAGATGTCTTGATTACAACACAAACATATTACTGCTAGAGTATCAGTATTTTAAAAATTTTAGTTCAATTTCTGAAAGTATCAGTATTTATCTCCAGATAGGTAGACAAATGTGACCATGTTTGAATATCACAGAAAATGACTGGCTTATCCATTCTTTTAGTGCCCTTTGCTCAACAAAAATGACATTAAGTTCTATGGGTTTTTTAAATATTAAAAGAATTAACAGCCATCAAAGACATCCAATATAGACACCTTCGAATTGACATGATGATGTAATGGAAAAGAAAAACTTTTTCAACTATGAAAATGAATCAATATAGAGATATTTGTTTCTGTTAACCCTTAGTCTACATAAGAAAAAAACCAAATATCTAAAGCTTTTATCTTATTGGCAGCAAAATCCATGAAATTATTGAAAATAAAGTCTTCACAAAATCCGATAAATCAAATAGGCTTGCATGATGACAGCTTCTATTGAAATTAGCAACTATTTTGGAAACACTGAAGGGTACTTAGTTTTACAGGATATCTTCTTTATCACTTAAATCACTGAATTTAATGTGGACAAAAACTGACATGCCATCGTGGCCATCATCATTTTCTGTATGACAAAACATGGTCTACCATCTTGAAGTTGAACTCGTAAACTTAAAAAATAATAACATTAAAGATAGTTTCCAGGGATTTCAATTCTAAAGATAGGCTGGCACTGCCAGGCAGGATACGCCCACATTTTTGAGAGATGGATAGAGAACAAGCAATATCGAAATTGATTTTTCCTACAATAAAAGCCATAATTCATTAAGTTACAATTTGATATGCGCAAAAATCGAAAAGAATAAAGATCTTTAGGTTATAAATAAGCATTTCAGGTTTCATCAAAATCGAATTAAAATTGTGACCTCTACAGGGTCCACAACTTTGATATACCATATTTTTTACACTGTTCGCGTACAAAAGGCGGCCATTTTTTCTGGCAGTTATGGTCCGATTTTCTCGAAATTCAAACTCAACCTTCCGTAGGGTGTAACGGAGATAGAGTCAAACGTTTTTTTAAATCGGATAATAATTGTGAAATTCGAACTCAACCTTCCTTACGGTGTAACGGTAATATAATCAACCGTTTTTTTCAATCGGATAATAATTGTGACCTCCAGAGGGGCCACAAGCTAAAGAAAAGGCGATTTTGAGTATAATCAGGGGCCATAATTCAGGAAGTTACGATCTGATATGCACAAATATCGAAAGGAACCAAGATCTTTGGGTTATACCCATGAATTTCAAGTTTCATCAAAATCGAATTAAAATTGTGACCTTGATATACCTTTTTTTAACAGTATTTGCGTACAAACGGCGGCCATTTTGTATGGCAATTTTGGTCCGATTTTCTCGAAGTTCTATCTCAACCTTCATTAGGGTGTAACGGTGATATAATCAAACGGTTTTTTAAATCGGATAATAATTGTGACCTCCAGAGGGACCACAAGCTAAAAGATAGGTTGCCAGGCAACGAAAAATACGCCCACAACAGCTAAGTCGTCCGGGCAGTCAACAAGGGTTGTCGCATATTGTTTCTTTTATCAGTAAGGAGAGCATTTACAACACATGATAATCTTATTACGAGTAATAGCCCATTAAATAATTATCAGAAATGATTAGAATAGTTTTGATGGTTTGTCTCAAGGCCTTTGACTTTTGTCCACAAGATATTTCAAAGTGATCAAGTGCCAGATATCACTGAAAATCAAATAGGATTCTTCGTCTCATGACCCTAAACAGTGTGTACAAATTTAAAGTCAATCGGATATTAACTTTAGCCTTTAGAGAGTTCACAAGATTTTTCAAAGTGATCAAGGGTCATAACTCTGGGAGTAATTATCTCATATCCCCGAAAATCAATAGGCTTCTTCGTCTCATGCCCTTAAACACTGTGTATAAATTTAAAGTCAATCGGATAATAACTTTAGCCTCTAAAGCGTTCACAAGATTTTTCAAAGTGATCAAGGGTCATAACTCTGGCAGTAATTATCAGATATCAATGAAAATCAATAGGATTCTTCCTCTCATGACCTTAAACACTGTGTATAAATTTAAAGTCAATCGGATATTAACTATAGCCTCTAGAGCGTTCACAAGATTTTTCAAAGTGATCAAGGGCCATAACTCTGGTAGTAATTATCGGATATCGCTGAAAATCAATAGGCTTCTTCGTCTCACGACCTTAAACACCATGTATAAATTTAAAGTCAATCAGATATTAACTTTAGCCTCTAAAGCGTTCACAAGATTTTTCAAAGTGATCAAGGGTCATAACTCTGGCAGTAATTATCAGACATCACCGAAAATCAATAGGCTTCTTCGTCTCATGACCTTAAACACTGTGTATAAATTTAAAGTCAATCGGATATTAACTATAGCCTCTAGAGCGTTCACAAGATTTTTCAAAGTGATCAAGGGTCATAACTCTGGTAGTAATTATCGGATATCGCTGAAAATCAATAGGCTTCTTCGTCTCACGACCTTAAACACCGTGTATAAATTTCAAGTCAATCGGCTATTAACTTAAGCCTCTAGAGCGTTCACAAGAAATTGTGGACGATGGACGGACGGACGGACGGACCGACGGACCGACGGACGGACGGACGGACCGACAGACGGACGGACGGGGGCGACGGCAATATACGACCACATTTCCATGTGGGCGTATAAAAAGGTGATTTTTCGGACAATCAGGAGCCATAATTCAGGAAATTACGTTCCGATAGGCGCAAATATCGAAAGGAACCAAGATCTTTGGGTTATAAACATGCATGTCAAGTTTCATCAAAATCGGTTCAAAATTGTGACCTCTATAGGGTCCACAAGCCAAAAACTTGATTTTTCATACAATCAGGGGCCATAATCCATGAAGTTTTGATCCGATACATGCCAATATCGAAAGCAACCGAGATCTTTTGGGGATAAACCTATATTTCAAGTTTCGTCAAAATCAGATAAGAATTGTGACCTGTAGAGAGTCCACAAAGAAATTGTGGACGGACGTCCGGACGGACGGACAGGTGCGACGACAATATACATCCACATAAAAATGTGGGCGTATAAAAACCTTCTTTCAGAAATAGATGCATTTTTAAATATTTTGTAGAAACAAGTTTTTGTAATATGCCAATGAGATGGTGGAAAGAACTGTTTTCGCATATATACAGTCGTCTGTTTTGATTTTGCAAATTAAATAAAATATATACATATTTCTGATTAGACATGATGAATATTTGAAAGCTAAAACTCTTTGATTCAGGTCATAGCACGTCTTGAATTCGGCTGTTGATATGAAGCACTATTTCAAAGAATCGTGAGACAATCTTGAAATTTTGCTTCAGAAATTGGTTTGGTTAGCAAGTTTAGTTTTATTTCTGGTTTAAATTATCTACTCTATTGGTTATATCATAACATTGGCCCGACCAATAAAAGCAACACATGAAGTACAATCAAATCGTCAATTTCATTTTTGAACCAAATGAAAGAGGGATAAAATTGATTGGATAAATATTGTTGGGAGTGTATCAATAATACCTGTCAATTTTCACATCCATTTTGTTCACAAGTGTAGAAATAATTTGCGATTTTTTGGATATATTTTGTTGAGCACAGAACACTTAAAGTCGTGGAACATGATATGGCAATCACTAGCTGTATGCATAACAATAAAGCTAGAATACCAATCTTGTTTACTGTCATCGATTAAACAATCACTACCAATTTATTAATTACCAACTAACCAATCAACTTATTCAGACTTTAGAATTACATGTTTACCGATCTAACTGACTGATCACACAACCCAGCACTTTTGAATATAGGTAATCACATTTTAATGAAAAAAAAATATTAATATGAAATTTGTGGTTGGCTAACTTGCAGAAATACATTAATCAGTTTTCATTGATTGAAGATAAAATATTAAATGGATATAGGAATAATAACATCAGGTAACAACACATGTAGAAGCTTCTTGTATTGTCAGAATAGCCTGTTAAATAGTGCATTGCAATAAGTAGAAATAATTTCAGATTTAATTTATTCACGATTTTTACTCAAATGATATCACAATTTGCAATCATGTCCTTAAAGGTGTATGAAACTGTCGATTTTGTTTGATCTCTCAGTATTGTCCGGTTGCCCTTAAATCTAAATGAAATGTAAAATCTATTGAGCTCAATAAGTTGGGAATTAGTTGAGAATTAGCTAAGATAAGTAATGTCTGTAGTTTGCAATGGTACCAATATTGGCATATTTAGAAACACAAAAAGAACCTAAATAATTTAGTTCATCAATGTGCTCCTTTAATCAAATGTAGCCTACACATTTAGCAAGTTTTACTGATTCACCTGCCTGCTATTATATATATATATATATATATATATCCGAAATTATTAAGACAACCGCAAAGTTGCACTATATATATATATATATATATATTAGCAGCCAGGTGAATATCATATAAAATTATAGATTGGGGGTGTGGGGGGGGGGTTAAGTGGTAATTTCAGCCTCCCGAAATCAACCCATCAAATATCCTCAGAACAACAATTATTACATGCAAAATCTCTTATATAAGGGCAATTCTACAACCAACAAACATTTTGTGTTCGAGACATTTGTGCTTTGAGAATCCTATTAGAATTTAGATTTTATACCCAAAGCTTAAGAAATCTCGGTGTTCCAGAAGGATGTGTGTTGTCTGACATATTGTATATAGACAGTAAAGAAAGACAGGCCATTTTACATGTAACTGGTTTATAGCATATTTGAGAGAAAAGCGTGATGATAGAAATGTTATTAGGAAGAGAGAAAAAGGCTTTAGTTTATCACATTATACTAGTAATGGACTTCAGAACCTCATTACGACAACTTAGGCCATAAATAGATAGGGAATTAATGGATAAAAAAATAATTATCTTCCTAAGCAATAGGTTTCCATGTAGTAATTGTCAAGTCTAAAGCCGACAAAATCAGTTCACAGGTAAGATCAGGCAGTGATAATTTTCTAACAAGACAATTTGCTGCATAAAATCAATGGACTCTGATGCGTGAATAATTTTCCGCCACCAAAGAATTGATTCCTGAAAGAAAGTCTTGATAATGGCACAATAGGCCACGGCTAGCTCATTACATCAAAGTGTTTAGCTCAAGCCAAGAATCAGAATGACTTGATCAGTGAAAATTATAAAAAAATCTGTAACGACAGATTCCATAATCTAACGCAAATTACTGTCAATCAGCTTTTATAATTAATGATGAGAGTTTACCATTATAAATTACATATATATGTTCAACTCTCACATCATGCTAATCCTTTTTTTAATTCTTAAACGCTGATCAAAAAATATTATTTATTTCATAATCACTGCTTAAAATCAGAATAAACAAATCATATTACATAACCTTCTGATGTTGATGTAAGGTGATAGAAATTGAAACATTTTCAACTGCAACCCATGCAACACAAAAAAATCAAGGCCACGCTGAAGCTCTGTTCCAAATGGACAGACCTGAAAATGCTTATGGCACATTACAAATGTTTGAAATGTTATATATAGTTTTGAAGCAATACTCTTTTTTGTCTTTTTATTTATCTGCATTGCTTGTTGTGATTTTAATTGATATGAATAGAATAATTACATGTAGATATTGCGATTTAATAACATAATAAGTGTAAATAACATTCATAAATAAACACAAATTACGATGTATATCTGCTAATAGTTGTACAACAAGCTCTGAATTAAGTGATTAGTTATCAGATGTTATGTAATGAAACAGGTGTTATCAGGTGTTAAAGAGCAGTATACAGGTGTAAAACAAACGTGTTCATTCTAATTATCAACATGTAACATTAAAGTAACATTACACCAGAGATGAAATCTTTCTCTTGGAATAAATATAGTGAATGGTTTTGAGTTTGACTTATTTAGTGTATGATATCCTCAAGGTAGGAATCCATTATTTACAAAATAAAATAAGATACTTACTTTTCCCTGCATGATCATTCTAATGGTAAGAATTGTGGACGAACTACTATCGTTTTGCACCATTTTGGTCTCTGTTGCCATGACAATTTAAATAAACTATTTTAAAATCGGCAGTCGTCTTTGGCTGCACTAGGTTTTAACTGAAAATAGAAAATGGAAATGAAACTAATTAAAATAAAATACAAGTTGATTTATGTATTGGCTATTCTCATAATCTAAATTATTGTAATAAAATATAGCGTATTGTCATCAATTCACTGCGCAAAACCATAAAAAAAAAAAACAGTTCTACGCACATACAACAGGTAAAATACAAGTAGGTGTTAATTCCCACAAGATAAAGATATCTACTTGTGGTAATATCAGAGACTTTTATTCATTTGACATGGTCATCCATCACATGACACAATACATTCTGGTTCCTAAATCTGTCGTCGGCCTTAATAACACCAACATTATCTTAGCCCAATCAATACTGTTAACTTATCAAACCTGGCTAATTTTAAGGAACCGCAGATTTGCATAACAAACGTAAGAATAGAGATTACGGTGTAAATCAATGTTAAAGAGAGAGATCGGTGTGAAAGACAATGTGTACAAGACTAGTAGTAACTTATCGGCTACCTACAATATCAACCACCGTGAGTATCAAAGGTAATTACTTTGTGATGAGATTTTCGTAAGACTGGCTATTAATTTTTCTAGACCAATGATTGAGGGCAATACAACCATCTGACTCAAGTCCAGCTAGATAAGGCAGTTTCTCTTATCACATTTATTCACTGATAGTGTTTAATAAAGTGTGAGAGTTGCAAAATTGTATAATACATATCAAAGAGGTCATTATGGTTACAGCTAGAACCCTCCCAATGTGTGGTAAGGGGACCTCCTAATAAATTTAAAGTAATTTTCTTATAGACGGACTAGGTGTAAAAAGAACATAAAGTGAAGGTAATGGTAAACCATTAGACTCTATCAGACTATGCCAGATTTTATTGTCTTTTCACCACTTCGCTAATACATGGTTAACCTTCTTCCATAATACCAGTCATTTCTCTTTCATTAAAAAAAGTAAAAAAACCCATGACGTTAAGCGGAGGTACGCTTAGCCTGAAGTCACAATGGTGAGATGAGATATTAATCTTTCATGGGACAGTCATTGAGTGAGATATGAAATCAAGATATCATCGGAAATAATAAATAACAAGGTGTTCTCGTTCATTACTCTAGCATGCCAGACATTACATGAATCTAATAAAGGGTATTATAAAAGGCTGGCACTGTAGCCAAATATATCATTTACAGGGACAAACTTCAGGAAATTTGGTGATACAGGGGTCTATAAGACAAGCAGACTGAAGACGATAATTACAGTTAAGTCGTGCTGAGCACCTTTCACACTCTGACAATAGATAATTAATTTTCCCTAGCTTTTGTGCAACCATGATTTAGTTGCCATGACGAAAGTGGTTTGTTTAGCTTTCTTCTATGGTCATTTTCATCATGCGTGATCTCAGAGACGGAAATTGTGTACTAAGGTCTAGGAGTAATCGCTTTTTGATCAATAATTTTTCAGGTGCGATTTCATACTCTGTCTATGTATTGATTTTTTGGGTGTTTTTATTTTGTAATATTCAGCCACTATACAGAGTCAAGGAGCATGATTATTTTTCACTGTGAAAATTAATTACATGTACTTGAATAATGCTGTAGGAAAGATTTCAGTAGATAGCAGACAGTGTATACAGCTGAAGTATGTGGACAATAGGCGTATCGAATTACAACTTCAAACAATAATCTCTATCATCTTTTCTTTAATTAATTTTTACTTTAGTTTGTACTTTTGAATTTTCCAGTTTTCAAAAATAAATTATTTAATTATTGAAATCAAATTATGGTACATTAGTCTTGAAATGACCTAGTTACTGTGGACTATTTCTCTCATGCTATCATTTTATGAAGTAAATTTCTTACATGCATTAACATGGCACCCAAAAAAGATGAGATGAAGATTAGAATTTAAGTCTTACAACCGTTCTGAGCAAGTTGACATTCTCTAACTTATCATAAATCTCTATATTTATGACTCTCTTGTCAGATTTCTGCTTTTACATTTCATTTTATCAATCTTGATCTATACGGTGAAGAGACAAGTTATTCTCTTCCCAACTCTTAATTCCCTGCTTTTTTCTACTGCGGGTGCCGACAAAATGTGTGAGTAATATTCCACCAGTGTTTGCTTCTAACACAGTTTGTGAATAATGATCAGATCTTACAAGTCCTATAATTTAGTAGGGTTTCATAAACCTATAAAACTACCATAAAACATCTTTGAAGGATTTTAATCTGCCAGCTTGTAACTCTAGCATACATAAAGTCGGAACATATTATCAAAGCTAATGGCTTGCCACAAAGGAGATCTATAGTGAAAAGCATGGTTTAAAAAGAGGGTAGAAAAGATACTATGTCTATTATTGCTGGAAGTCCCGCAGACTTCTCAAAGGTATTGCATAAAAACATTTAAAAACATTTCCGTATCCATGTTGCTTGACATTTATCAACAATTGAAACAAGTTATCTAATACTAATGACATTACCCATTTGTTTCTTGTTCACTTTTTAACAGTTCTTATAAAATAAATCAAAAATTGTTTTGTTTTCCCACATTGATCATATGGCAAGATGCTGAATGCTTTGAAATTTCTGCATATGAAATCATCTTCCTTCTGTTTTCAAGAAGAAAATAGATATATTAAGAAATAGATATAATGGGATTTGTAAAAGATTAAGGAAAGGAAATAGATGACGGTGTATTAAGGAATGAATAATCTACGTAATTTCTAATCCTGACATCATAATATAAGAATATATATGAACCTACATAGATTATGTATTCACAATATATTGTATGTGTCACATCAGATAAGAATAGTGGCGATAAGAACAAAAAATATATATTTTTAGCATTAACTGGAAATAAATGTAAATGCGACAATCATCAGATTCAGCATACCACATATAAAATGGATATGATATTTTTCAATTCCATAAATGTTAACATTTCTGATAATAACTCATTTTGAAAGAAAATAAATGAAATTGGAGATGATTTCAACTACTGAACTATTTTTGCACAGATTAAAAATGCAAGAAAAATGAAATGTCCCATAATCTGAATGTATTACAAGATATGAAAAACGCTCCCACAAACGATACTATAATCTCAAAATTACACACAAGGAAAACCACCAAACAAATGATTACTACCATGATTCAGATAAAATATAATATAATTCCACGACTGTGACAAATAAACTCTGTACTAAAGTGTTATAAGTAGGTTGAAGAATCCCTGGAACAGTACAGCTCAGCATGAATCTCAGTGATACCATAGGGGAGAAAAGGAAGAAATTCTTTGAAAATAATCTCAAAATATAATCTCCTAGCAACACTAGTAGAAGTTCTAAAAGTTCATAAAGAGCTGCTGCCCGAAATGCGTCCTGGAATAAAAATGTTAAGAGCGTCTACTACAGTTTAGGATGAAATATAACAGTGTCTTGTTCGACAATGTAGTCAATTGCAAGAATTCTGGTAGAATAATTATTATACACACAATTCTATGTCTGTAAAGCATCAGTAATTGGTATTCACCAAATATTTGATACACATAAAGCAGATGGCATCATTGTGGTCATCATGCATATCCATACTTGATTGAACTTGTACAATTAATTTCTACAAACCAAATATTTAGAATTAACTCTCAACAGCCTGCTATCCTTTCAATGGTTATAATTCCTTGATTTCACAAATACAAGTATTGTAAACAGACCAAAACTGTCTGTCTATAAAATAACACTAACCTTACTTAAATTATTATAACATCCCAGCATGCACTATTGACTTGATGTAGAAAATTAGTTGTACATTAATTTAAAAGAACCGTCTGTTAATTAACTCCATCTTTTACAGTCATTAACAATTAACCTACACAATCAATCTAGGTCCCTCGCATGTTGATCAACAAAATAATGGAAGCAATTAATCAATTATCACCTTCCTTTATGCTATTTTAATGTAATCCAAGCAGGGGATTAATTAATTCCATCTTTATCTTTTACTAAACATCTTGGATCAACATTGTAAGAATTACAGATGATGGAAACAATAGTCTTTATCTTTTATATATAGATAAAATTGACACATTAAGCTGAAACAAAGGATATAAACCCAAGGCTATTAAGAATATTAAGTTACCCAAGTACATTGTACCTATTAATCGAAATTGACAGTATTATTTATCAATATGGCAAGGTACAGTCTTTGATATTAGTGTTAGTTTTATTTTAGATATAGATTATACCTTCAGGGTTATTTAATTATGATGACTATTATGATGATGTATATATACTATATCTTAGATAAATACTACCCCTCATTCAAACTCTTCTATAAAAGTTACAATATTATTTGTATCAATATCTACCAAGTGTAAAATTAATTTCTCATTTGTTCTTTGTGATTGCTAAATCTTTAAGACATAACGAAAAGCCAAACAGTAATTAAACTTGAATTATACAAGATTAATAATAATATAAGACAATTTAATCACTATACATGTATATACTATAATAATGATATACAAAACAATACACAATGTTGATGTCCTTAATACACAATGTAAAACATTACACATTTAATACACACAATATATACAAAAATATACACTGGTATTGTAAAAACAAATTAATACACATTTTACATAGAATTTACTCTTTGAATCAATATACATGAAATTCCGCACTTACACAAATTATTACTAAATTTACACAATCATCAAATTAATTTTTCCAGAAATATACTCCTAAACTTGATTCTATTTTGCAGTGAATTAGTCTACTTATCAAAATATATTCTCTTTTTTTTTGGGGGGGGGGGGGACTTGGAATATACCACTCTAATAGACTAGTGTTTATTACAGTAAATGTACTAACAAAACATTTAACACACATTAATCTACTGTCAATTGATTGGTACCAGATATCTTTTCTTTAGCATCTTATGGTTTTAGAATAGAGCCTTCCGTCCATCTCATTGAGTTTCTGTATTATCTGTGGCAATGATTGACAGAAATTAGCAAAGAAGAAAAGAGCTGGGGATAAGAATAAAAGTAGTCCAAAACAGTTTAATACAGTTACACATCAATACACTAGACAGATTGATAGGATTTTGTCTTTGACAAGCACTTATAGAATTATCTTCAAATATAATATATGTCATAATAGTCTCATTTAACTTGCAGACGGTCAAGACAATATGGATAAGAGCCATAAACTAGATTTTGTAAAAAAAAAAAAAATGTAATATAAGAAATGACTAAGATTATAAAATATTGCTAAAGTTAGTTATACACCTCCCTCCAACTTATATTTCACTGAAACCATGGCTAGAATTACTTTACATTACATATCACACACAGCTTGCCAGATAGCAGTTTGTCAAATTGGCGTGAAATGATTTGTAGATAAGTGATGAAGGATAGTATATATCAAGACCACAATTGGTAGAGTGAGCGGGGCTAATTACTTTAGTGGCTATCAAGACTTGAATATATTATGACTTACTTGAATTAAGTCACCACAAGATTGAAACACAGACTTCAGCCAGATTTAGCTTGGAGTTATTTGAGGATATTCTTCTTATATTATTCAACTCCCTCTATCCCCTACACAGTAAATAATAATACCATTTTCAAACAATCAAACCTGCATAATTGAATTATCTATACTTACATTGAAGAGATGTGAAATATATGTTGCCTTAAGACCAAAGGGTTGTCAGTTGTAAATCTACCTCCACACAACTATCTAACAAGTCCTATCCTCAACCCTTTGGAAATATCAGTGTCTTTGTGATAACGATAGCATCCACCTTTACCCCCATCTCATCTGATACAAGATATATCTAGACAAATATATAGGCCTATAATGTTTCAACTGCCTAACTGATAACATGCCTTATCCATTGTTATGGCACAACCTTTGGAGCTTGATGCTTTTTAATCATATTATCAGGTATTAGATGGATTAAAAATATTACTGACACAACTGTGACAGAAGGTATTTTCATCAATAAAGTGAACATTAAACATTCATTTACTCGAAATATTAACCATGATAATTTCAATCTACAAACAAAAGTAATTTACAGATCCAACTGGAATTAAAATCAACACTGAAACAGAACCAGCCTTAATTTTATGGTAACAATTTTGGAATTACATATAACACTGGTTCAATCTATAAAAGTATGGGTATGTAAACCTAATCATTTTTAAACCAATCTTCGACTACTTCATTTTAGAAATTTGTAAAAACAGAGAAAAAACAGAAGTTTCCTGGCTGACTAAAATGTATTCTGACATAATCCACATGGTTAAGAAAACAAAAGCTTTAACATTTCTGGCAAAAGCATTACCATACCCTAAAAAGAGCCAGAAATACAATATAAAACCTTCAAATAGATGTCTATGACCAAGTGAATTACTTATATATTTTACCTTAAGACCAATGGTTTTCAAATTCCAACTATCTTCATCCATATGTTACCAGAAAATCTATTTATTTTCCCTGACTATATTGAACCAATAAATTTAAATAATAACCTCCCCAGAACATACAATATACAATACACTTATCATGAAGTCATGATGTATTACAAATTTTGGTCATCCAACACACAATGTCTATACTTGACATAAATGTACAAATATCTGATTAAAATTTGTAATATAATCATTTAGCATAAATGGTCAAATTATAAATCAAATATTTATTGTACACAGAACTGAACTGAAATGCTAATGGGAATTGACATAATTCTTGTTGAAAATGAAATTGTATTTTTTACAAGAAAAAAAAATCATTATTAGCATTGTAAAAACTAGCAGAAGTTTATAAAAAAATAAATTATGTATTATATAAAACCTGGTCATACAATAGCACAATACATGTGGTAGGATAGCATTATATTTTTTCAACACTTATTTTGAAACATCAACCAAATTCATCATTATCAAATTCTTTAAGCACATTTTATCTATCTTGGCATTCATGAATGGTCTAAAACATAATGACTTTTATGAGTACCTTATAAAAATTCTTATCAAAGCCAAATTACAAAATTTGACAAAAAATGCTCAGCAGTGAATGTTTTTATTATTATGGGTTATCTGTTAAATTTAAATTCTTGTTGTTTAAAAACAAACAGAGCTAGAGTTTATCAATCATCTTTTCTACAGATGTTTTCTTTTTTCAAATTTACATGATTAAGATAAGAAAGATCTACATGCTTTCATCACAGCTGGAGATTCTAACACCTAATTTATATATCACATACAGAGTATGTAAAGATTCTCCTATGTGGCTCTCTTAATACATATTAATCTTAGTCTTTCTTGTGTATTCTTACTTTAAAATTTATATTTTCAATTTGAATAAGGCAGTTGCTTTATTACTCTCACCAAGAAAATAAATGTGATTGCGTATAAGTAATAAAATATTTAAAATAACCCAATCAAAGATATAAGCAATGGGTCAGTGTTTTTCCTTTCACAGGCACTGCTTAAATTCTTTGAAAACCACACAGGACTCCTTTTTTATCACTTTTCATGAAAATATCTCTCATTGCGAACTAGAATCACCACTAAAAATTCCCCACAGGAATCATCAGTGTGTGTACCTTAAACTGCTTTATAAAAAACTTAGTTTGTTATGATGAGCTGCACTAGAAAATGGCCAGAACAGATAGAAACAAAAGGTAGGAAACATCATCAAAATAACTAAGGTTACTCCCGCTGGGCATTGGCTTATCTCCAGAAGTTTTAACAAAAAATCATGAAGATAATATAGACTGTTCTTCCTGATGTCAGTTTAGTTTAAGACGGAAACTGTAGAGCCAGACTGGTCAGTTTCAAGAACCATCTGGGAGTGAATTAGATGAGTAATTATCACACTGAGTTACTTATATGTTTTACATGTGTAGATTTTATATCATTTAGACTGTGTTAATACATGTAGGCTACTGGTACTATACATCTAAAACATTTTACTATGTAATACATGTTAATTACAAAATTACCCTCAATAATACTTTTACTATAAATTACACTCCAGTCTACTATAAATTACACTCCAGTATACTACAGATTACATTACATTCTACTATATATTACACAATTTGTATGTTAATAGCAAAACTTACTCGACCTTCTAATGGAAGAGAGACTGTGATTTAACCGAACACAAACTAGGTCATTTTGGGACATATTCTATAAAGTCAATAATATCTATACATTTGAATACAATGATGGGTTTCGTTGGTGCCACGTAAACCATCAACATACATAACTTCCCCTTAGTAATAGAACTGTTAAACCTATTTCTCCATGAACATTGGACACATGTTATGGAAAATTAATATTTGATTTTGAAAAGACATTCTGACCTGTTAAAATGGGATGCTGACAGAAAACAATGGAGCATATGAACTTTATTTTATACAAATGGGGCAATAAAAAATTTACCTAGAACCCATATACTAAATTACAGAAAATAATCAAGAAAAAAAAATTGTTCCCATTTTTGCTCAAATAAGATCACCCTTTAATTAAAATTTAAATTTCCAAAATTTGGCATCTAATATCTGCCAAGATTCATCGAAAATCAAAAATCTAAAGTACTGAAACTGTGTGCCTCATCTGAGGGTTTAAAATGTAGTTTTAAAATCTGACAATTATTGTTAATATTTTGGTGATTTTGGACATTTCCCATTGTCCCAGTAACCGAAGACAGCTGATTGATCCGATCAGCAAATCTCTTTTCTTCATAAATCAGTCTTAGTAAGTTTAAAAGTTCACAGCTAAAATACCCTCTTATATTAATGTGAAAGATAGGTTGCCAGGCAACGAAACATACGCCCACAGCAGCTAAATTGTCCGGGCAGTCAACAAGGGTTGTCGCATATTTTTACTTTTTTTGGTAATGAAACATTTGTAATACTCTAAAAACTGATTAAGAGTAACAACTCATTATGTAATTATCAGAAAATCATTAGAATTTGATTGCTTTTTTATAAAGTTTTACCCCACGCTAACAATTGAATTAGTATATATACATGAAACATTTAAAATCATGGATTTAGCTGTTCAGTTATCAAAATTCATTGAAAATCAATATACTTGTTCGTTTCAACACCTTAAACTCTGTGTATCAATCTGAAGTCAATCAGATGATAAGTTTGGCCTTTAAAGCGTCCACAAGATTTTTTGAAGTGATCAAGGGCCATAACTCTGGCACTAATTATTGGAAATCGCTGAAAATCAATAGGCTTCTTCGTCTCATGACCTTAAACACTGTGTATAAATTTAAAGCCAATCGGATATTAACTTTGGCCTCTATAGCTTCCACAAGATTTTTTGAAGTGATCAAGGGCCATAACTCTGGCACTAATTATCGGAAATCGCTGAAAATCAATAGGCTTCTTCGTCTCATGACCTTAAACACTGTGTATAAATTTAAAGTCAATCGGACATCATCTTTGTCCTCTAGAGCATCCATAAGATTTTTTGAAGTGATCAAGGGCCATAACTCTGGCACTAATTATCGGAAATCCGTGAAAATCAATAGGCTTCTTCGTCTTATGACCGTAAACACTGTGTATAAATTTAAAGTCAATCGGATATTAACTTTAGCCTCTTGATCATTCACAAGATTTTTCAAAGTGATCAAGGGTCATAACTCTGGCAGTAATTATCGGATTTTGCTGAAAATCAATAGGCTTCTTCGTCTCATGACCTTAAACACTGTGTATAAATTTAAAGCCAATCGGATATTAACTTTGGCCTCTAGAGCGTCCATAAGATTTTTTGAAGTGATCAAGGGCCATAACTCTGGTAGTTATTATCGGAAATCGCTGAAAATCAATAGGCTTCTTCGTCTCATGACCTTAAATACTGTGTATAAATTTAAAGTCAATCGGATATTAACTTTAGCCTCTAGAGCGTCCACAAGCAATTGTGGACGCGGGACCGACGGACAGAGGACAGACGGGGGCGACGACAATATACGACCACATTTCAATGTGGGCGTATAAAAATGAGTATGGCAAATGTATCAGAGCATTGATCAATAGACACTGCTGCTCTAGTTTTACATCACAGTAGTAATTCCTATTAATCTGCATTTCTCCTTGATGTTGTGCAATGGTAATGCTGTTTGACACTTACCGGGTAACTAGTTTTGTACTGTGTGGATCTTGGATATTTATCACGCCAACTTGTGAGAAGTGTGTCTTGTACATGTAGTTAAGATGTCATGAAAACCTCACATTGTACACATAACCATATAAATTAGTTTTTCACATGTTTATCTCACAATGACTGAATTATTGTATTGCAAAGACATTCAACCCCATTTCTTACTTTCCCTTTCAAAAGTATTAAATACATCATCACTTTGTGATAAATATGTACAATCTATATGTGTTAGCTATCTGAACTCTTCAAATGAGGAGAAGTATCAGATGTTCTAAATGAAAGGTGTTTCGCCCCTACATGTATTCTAATCATTCACTACAGCTATTCCACATGTAGTGTGTGTGGCCAAACATTAGACCATTGAAGATGGAAGTAAAAACCATTGATGAAAACCAAGAATAACAAATATTTATATAATCATTTCTGAAATAAATCAAATAAATGTGGTTTTACTTGAATGCTTATTTACAGCATCATTAATATATTCCATTATTACTTTGAAAATAATTAGAAAATCTACAATTTAGTATTTCTGACGAAAACTAAGCATCCTGGCACAAATACCAAAGAATCTTTGTGTTAAGGTGGGCTCATGATGGCACTGATCTAATAAAAACAAAAAAAAATCAGGTTAAACTATCTTCTTTACGATTGCCCTGAGCTTGTTTTGTATATTTAAATAATAGACTTCCTACATGAGGTTTGTATCTAAATAACATTAAGTATATCCTGAGACTAGGCGCTTGTATCAAATTTCTCTTTGAAGCTTTAAGGCAATCTGCAAGATTCCCATTCAAAAACTATTTTACATGTTGACGGTTCCATCTATAACTTATGTTTCTATTAATCATTAAGTTTCACACAAGAAGAAAGTTCCAACCAATACAAAGTCTTGTTTATATTAAAAAAGACAATAAGAAACTACTCCATCAGTTTGATAGATTTGGAAAAAGACATATCTTTCGTTTTGCTCATTCATGTCAAGTGAAATTCTAAAGAAATACATCCATTAGCAGGGAAAATGAACAAGAAAAGTGATTTTTGTGTTAGAAAATGATAATGGAATAACTATTTTAGTAACTAAAAGCCCAAGCAGGGTTTGAATTTGATATTCTGTGAGAATGGGAGAGTAGGTTAGACCATTACAGGTAGGGATAGCTTATAGATACTTTCCCGTAAAAGTATTTATCAAGTGGTTATTCCCAATAAAAGTATGGCAATTTTGGTATATTAAATATAGAACGTAGAAACATCCAATCTTAGTAGACAAATATTGAATTCCCTGAAAAACACCAATGGCTAGCATATAGGACGAAAATGTAAGGGTTTTCCTATCCGGCAACCTAATGAATAAGGATATCTGCTAGGGTAACGTCAAATGGTGCACATGAAGATTGTCTGATCTCTCAGAGTTAGGGAGCACTTAACGTATATGTTGATAAGCTTGATAGTGACCGGACTAGGAAAAAGTGTGAGAATTTAACGTACAACAGTTTCCGACATAATAAACGACAGAAAAAGACATGTTCAGTGGATAATCCGAGAATTCAAATAGACTTCGATATTCATAATAAATGGACAGCGATTTAAGACAGCATCATCTTGTAAGAATTCTCCTCTCTCTGGCTTTGCACCCATTCTTTTTCATAGCTTTAGGTATTTCCTCATGAATACAATGTTTTGAAGCAAAATTTTGATCGATTAATTAGTTTGAATATGTTTTTAGTCCAAATATACGCTCGAAGGTATCTTTAAACAATAGTCATATAGTTAAGTTCGCAGTTATATCCCCTATATACATTTTCTACTCCACACACATGTTTAAGAGGTGAAGTATACTTCTGTATTGAATGTTTCCATGATGTTCAGTCTGTGATTGAGGAGTAAGACATTTAAATCTGACATTATTACATGAAGTTGATCACTCAAAATCTTTACAACACTCACTCACATCAAACATTGTTTAGCATGAGATTCCAACATTTTTACTGTTATTTTAGTAAGTTTAACATTATAAGATGTCTGGTGATGTATATAGTTGGTAACTGTGGTATCGGACCCCTGTCATTGTCTGTACGTGTAACTTGGATCCTTTTCAGCAGATCAAAGATATCACAAGTAGAAGCCATTTTTACAGCCATATTGTTTGTTATATTAGATCAGAGCAACTTGAACTATAACAGAAGAAATGGAATAGAAGCGATTTTTTTCAAAATAAAAGACTAAGATTATCATGTTTATCTGTCAAAACTGCGCTGTTGCAATCTTTCTGGTAACAAAAGGCAACACATTGCATCAGAGGCCCACTTTGACCTTAGAGAATGAAGAGTAATGAAAACGGTGACAGTCAATAGGCCGCCACTTTAACAACAATGAGGCTTAAACGGCAACAGTTGCTTTACCAATTCTGTAAAAGAATTGATCAATCAAGTAGTGCTTTAAGGCTTTTAAATCCAGCACTGGAATTATATTGAGAACAGTAACAATAATTCTAAATCTAAACAGCTTTAAAAATAACGGTTTATGAGCAAATATTTGCATAGGATAATGGAATTCATGGCAAGCAATTTCAATATTAAAGAGCAAAAAAACCCACGAACATTACTAAGCAAAAGGCATAAATCAAAAATGTTTAAATTCCATTTGAAAACCAGATTTTCTCAAAGAATTCTGTTTAACTAGACAAAATGTAGAACGAAAGCGATTATCATTAGTTGATCATTCCAATTGTGAAGAAAATGAGTTTGTTTTACCTGTGTTCAGCTGTTGAAGAAAATTAACTTAACTAAATACATCATGTATATAAATGTGAAACAGATGTCATACAAGAATTCTACTAATAGAAACAATTTAGTTAAAATCTAGTTTACACAAAGATTACAACTTTTTAAAGGAAAGTCTTATATTTGGTCAGAAAACAATTCACAATTTTGTATCTACACATTGCATAGTCCACAATACGTACACTATTTTCGTAATATAAAACATATATTATTCTTCACAATAAATAATGAAATATCAGAACCATGATCAGAACCTGTGATGTTCGCCTGATTTGCAAGGTAATAAAATTTTTTTTTTTTAAAAGCACTTCTTAAAAGGCAGCTGTGAAATATGTACTGCAACACCTTTATATGTTTATTGCCGGTTCAAGTGGTTGAATATAATTAAATGATGAATTATATTGAAAAATATTTGTAATTGGAATAAACTTCACCTGGTGAATGAGAAAGAGAAGATTAACCTAGGTCTGTTTGGTACAATATTTGACTTAAAATATAAGGTAAGTAAAAGGACAGGTGAGGAAGACCAAACTGCTATAGAAAATGTCATCAAAAGTTCATTTTTTGTTGAATATTTAGATCAAAACTCTTAATAAAACTTAAGGAGCAGTTTCAGATTTCAGAAAATGCCATAAATAAAAGGGGATAAATTAATGTAAATCAAACACCAAAATGTCAGGTTCAGAAATGCTCAGCATTTTACTAAACCTGGTTACATTATTACTCATCAAGAAATTCATAATTCAATATCATGAGTGACCTGATAATCCAGATGATCATTTGTCACTACATCAAAAATGTATCACAGATCTTCAGATAGTTGAACATAACAGGTATAATGGATTTGCAAGAGCCTTTCACACTGAATTAACTACATGTATTCACTGAATACATCATTGGACTTCACTTTTAATCAAACTTGAAATCATCTCTATAACATTTTCTTTAAACTTCCAGACATTTGCTATCTATTTTTTTCTCTCATGAATGTGTGTTATTATAAGAGTGTGTGTTTTCTGTCCACCATAATTTACTCTTCTCTCACCCAATTTGACTTTAGTATTTATTTCAGTAATAAGTTGGAAATTGTCATGTTTATCTTTCTTCTAGCAACTATTCTATTAATGTCGCTGTCCATAGTGAACAGGAAACAAAACAATAATTTTATTTGCTAAATGGTCCGTTTGTTGCTTTTACCTCTGACATTTCCATGTCTGCTAGAAACTGGCTAACAGCAAATTCGCTATCTACTAGACCATCTCTCCTGTATATCTTTTATCTTACCATCCTGCCTTATAGTCCGATTATTTTTTTACCATTTGACCTCATCTCATCCCATAGTTTTAATCTAAAGTACCATCATTCATACTTAAGATGTATCTATTGTTTACATAAAACACATGCTATAAATAGCTGCAGGGACTTGTGGAGTACCAGCAGCAAAAGCAGACATTCTAACAAAAAATTATGTTTGGCCTAAAACCATATTTTCTTCCGATATTATTTTAAATCTGCTTTTCTGTCCGATGAATACTTCTTTCTATTGATTTTGTTTACAGGTCAGGTGTAATAAATTGTTGATAAAACCAACCTTACAGTCTCTGACGCATTTTTAATTTCTGGAAATGACATCCTGTCAAATGCATATTCTTGTAATGGAAACATTCAAGCTGTCACCCCACCCCCCCAAAAACAAGATACATGCTATATCCAATTCCAATCTTATATGTATTCAAATCATATCATTGATAAGATTTTAGACATGTCAGTCAGCTTGGACCAGCTTTGGAAATCAATATTATTCAACTCTTTAAAATCACACAAATTTAAAATTGTGCCTTAAGAAAATGGGCGATGGTACAAAGTTATTAATATTCACAATAAAGACTTAAAATCTGTGGTGAATACAAATAACTTTACCAGCAGTGACACTAAGACCAACCTTAATTGTCATCAACAAATAAAGCTACCATATGCTGCCATTGTTATTCAGGCAATTATTTGTTTCCAATTTTCGTCTACTTGTCCAAGATCAATATGTAGAATAATGTTACCAAGAATTAAGTCATTTACATATTTTTCTACATGTAAAAGAGATTATAAGTAAGCTTGAGGTATTAACAACTAATAAGGATCATTCACATCAATTTAGGATTTATCATCCATATTTTAAAGCCACCTTGATGAACAATTCTGTTCTAACCTACAACCAAACTTATTACAGTCAGGAACTTTGGTATTCTATATTTGCTGTTTTATCAATGCAAAAATTAACAAAACTGGTGTAAAACAATAATTGATTTAAAAAGTATTTATTCTGAATTCCTATATATACAACCATGAAGGGAATAATATGACCAAATTGGATACAGTAACAAGCAACTTAATGCTTATATAAAACTGCTTACAGTTATAAAATATTACTTACTGGTATATGATATTTAATTGGTCAGGTAATTAATTTTCAATAATAAAAAGTTTATTAGTTAATTAGTTTAATCTTTAACCAAAATAGAATTTTGTATTGTTTTTGATCAAATACTGATGTTCAGAACTTATTTACTTTGTAGATCTAAAATCAGAATCTAAACAGGACAACAAATTTCATAGCCTTTACATCATGAGACATTATAATTAATTATTTATATCATAAATGAAACTGAAAATATCTAACATTTAATGTCGTAGGAATAACCGGAATCTTAAGACAGAAATTTCAATTACTGGTAATCAAAATTTACTTTATTATTCGCTTTAAAGGAAGTCTTTTTAATTTTAAGTATACTGAGATTCATTTCTGTATAAATCATTTAATATATTTTACAAAATGCTGGAAATCAAAATGTCTAAAGGATCAAATTAAAATATGTGTCAGAGCCATTCTACTAAATTATCCATAACTAAATCAAAAGCTTTCATTATTTTTGCAAACCTGAAAGGAGAATGACTGTTGTAATTCAGAGATATTACCTTAATATGCTTGATGTTTCAAACTACTTACAGAACTTTATTCATCAAAGATAAATTTACCAAATTTGATACACACTTGAAAGAAAGATAAACTTTTTACTTTTCTAAAATGTCGAATATTTTAACTGATGTAAAAAAATGCACTGAAAATTTTAAAATAGAAGTTGGATGAAAAATGTGGTTTATACATACATAAAATAGTTCCACTTTGAAATTTCACTTTGATTGCTTACCTGAAAAGAAAAAAAATAGACATAAATATTCATTTTAAATCATTATTAACTATTTAAGTTACTAGAGAGTTCATAATGAGTGCTATAACATTAGAAACAATAAACAGAAATTTGATGTCTTTTGTATCTTACTAATCTGAATAATCATTGAAGGACCGATGGACAGGGGTCATTACAATGTGCAATTTTATTTTAATGTGGTTGTAAATTAACATATTAAACTGGTGCAGGTATGAACCCCTTCTGTAATTACAGCTAATGTAAAATTTGTAAACGTAATTTACAATAAAGAAAATAGGTAGATTCGCTAAAAAGAAAAATTCTTGAATTGTTCTGGGTTTTTTCTACTCCCATAAACATATCATAATAAGTCTTTATCGAACATTAAACCCTCTGGACTAACTTGAATTGAAAGTTCATAAATAAAAAATGGCAGATTCGTATGTGAACATCACCACTCAAACATATCAAACTGACCAACATTCCAATAGCAAAATAGTATCAGGTGTTCTAGACCAAGCTTAATTAATTGAATAAATAAATACAAGTATCCTTAAAAACCCAATTAGATTCATATAGTAAATAATCCACATGGACAATCTACAATCAAATGTTATCTTTATAAGAGATGTTATCTTACAATCAACAAATAAGTACTAGATGGATACATCACCTTTTTATCACCTACAAGTAATATCAGTTTCACTAATGACCTGATAAGTTTTACATCTAAACCAGTCGTAATGTCTGGTCACATGAAAACAGTCCTCACCATCAAATCAATTTTCAACAACTCATATTAATTTACTTTGAAAAAATTGGTCATATGAATGTGACAGGTGTCTTTGTGACAACTGGTTAAAAATTTGTTACCTTGGTATCCAGTCAAAAATCAATGTATTCATGCCAACAGCTTCTACGAGTAAGAATACAATTAGAATTTATGTCTTAAGACGACAGTGTTATAGGAATAAATGTATTGTATTTTTGTCCATTTTAGTTCTATTTCTAGAAGACTAATAACAGTACTGCGTACCAGTATGTATTAGTGTTTCATTGAAAGATCAATAAATTCAACTTGACAATGTATTATCTTTTACACAGGTAAAATCCAACTTTAGTTTCAACAAATATATATGATACTACATGTCAACTTATACACATGGCATATTAAAAGTCTTCAAATAATGTGACTTCATTAGTACAACAGTTTAGAGTAAATGCTGGTCAATTCTTATCAGTATAAAAACTGAGAAAAGTGTAAGTAATCAGAGTAAATTTGTCTACATAAGAATTTCAATGAACATGTCAAAAAACAAATTACATCAAAAATAAAGGGCCAGAAATATGACAGTTCCGGAAATTTTGATCATTTCATGCCTAAACATGTAATGTATTTGTTTATTTATGACAATAAGACAATTTCAAGTACATGCATTAAATTGTGCTAAAAAAAATTTGCTTCAAACAAAAATAAAGCAGTTCATTTCAAACCAAAAGTACAACCACCTGTCTTCCGCAAAAAAAACCTCTAGATTTTACAATTTCAAATAAAATTTCTATTTATGGAAACATGAGGTAACCTATCCAACAATTACAGAGTAATACAAACACAAGTTTATAGTTAACCAAGCCCAAGTAATATGATGTCTACTCTGTAGAGTAAAATGAATAAGAAGTTTTTGTCAATGAAACACAGGACATAGGGAAATGTAAGAAGAGGTAACAGATGTGTCAAGTGAAACCCAGGAATGGTAATTCTTGTCACCAAAACCACATGGTTCAAAGTCTGAATTAAAGTAGATTTGAAATAATATTATATCACTGCCTGTGACAAGAATCTTTGCAACACCAAGTTTAGGAATAGGTATGGAGTTTGAAAAATTCCACACTGTTCCAAAATGATCTATACAGAATTACAGATTGTGCATATGTATAGAGTTCATTGTATATTTAGATACTGCACCTTGCCTCACTGAAAACAACTCTCAGGGTTTTAAGTACTCAACTTTAGGTAACTTATTTCAGAATATACCATGTTCTCTTACCACAACTCATTAATAACTGTTTTTGAAATATGCCTACTTACAGCTCTTATCGACTGAAATCAATCTGTTTGGCCAATCAGATTCTCTAGCAGATTTCTTTACAGAAACCATTGCTGTCCAAAAACAAGGACAATTCATATGTGCAACTGTGCTTAACGACTTAATTGTAAGATTGGCATAAGTTTGGTTATTGAAACATGACATAGACCATATATAAATAATTGACATGATTAATTTGTTTTTATAATGCAAAAAAAAAGGGAGAAAATACAGTTCACTCTTCTCCATCTTATTTTCATTGCCGTAATTGCCATTACAGCTTTATTTTCCATTCAATGTATTTGTTGAAGAAATATGATTTGTATGTTGTATTTTATGTAATAATGTTTGTTTTGATGATAATTATCAGATGGTACAATAATATAAACCACAAACACAGATAACTTCTGCCACCATTTTCATCATCCACTATCCTCATCCAAACAAAACTTCAAAAAAATCTTAAGACAAATAAATTAAAGAGACATGCTAAGTAGAACTGATCGCTCCAAATCATATTTCATGTTGCCTATCAAGTGTACAGACATTTAAGTGCATTATCTGTTTATCTCATTAAAATGATGGCTCTTGTTTATATATGAAAGCTCTATATGCAAGATTTCTACCTCCTTCACATCATACCACTACACAGTTTTGATATTTCAGCACATATGTTTACTTTTATTGGCAATCTGTATATTTAAATATGCAATGCTTGTAAAATTACCTCATTACACTTTTGAAAGTGGGTAATCACTTTCAGTATTGGGTAATCAAGTTGAGTATCAAAGCAATAAACTATTCTAGCTGACCCTATTAAATTTTGTAATTGGGAAAGATATCCTATCTTATCTTTTGGCTAATTAAAGCTTTGGTTTAGACCTGATATTTCAAAACATTACTACCCTATATGTAATACATAACAGACTTTTGGTTCAATATTGGTATAACTTATGCCAAATTAATAAGATGGATGTGAACAAACGGTTGTATCTTTTCCTATGAAAAGCAAAGCCAAATATATACTGGAAGGATGCCCTAGTTCATGTCTACCACTGTATAAATTTAATTTCCCAGCCAACCCATCATTATTATTTGTGGGCAGCCTAGTGCTGCATATGGGAATTATTGCTGGTAATGGAGATGGTCTCATGACAGACACAGGTCACAATAACAAATAGCCATGTTATAGTATCCAGTCAGTTAACTTCTTTATTAAATTCTCAAGACTTTGCTTTGATAATGCGCAATGCTTACACCCTAAATTTCCCTGAATAAAAACCACTCGCCTGTCAAAATAATCCACAGACAAAAGTTCAATGCACTCAACACCCAAAACATTTTTTGTTAAGAAATAAGATTTTAGACACTTTATAAAAGTAAATCATACCTAAAATATGAAAATTGTTCCTGGATTTTTCACAAGTTCTGTTCACAACAAATGTTACAGGGAGAATGTCGGGGCGTTGTTAATGTATTTTATGGAACTCAGGAACACAATAAACCACACACAGCCGCCAGGTCTATTTCTGACTTTTTCTACGATCCTTCCAACATTATGTAAGTTTTATTATCACTTTAACCTTTCAAAAAGTTTATAAAGTGTGCTGAGATGCAAGCAATAATATTTAATTTACAGTTCTTCCATCAAAAACATGCATAGTCAATTTAAAAATAAATGTTATAATCTTTTAAAGTTCATTTACATTAATATCAGCATTTGTAAACGTAAATTGGTCATATCTTCCTTATTTTATTAACTGGAGGGTTTCTTCTGGCATTTCTCTCTTTCTCTGATCAAATACTTAAAAGCTTTACGGAATATCACTTATGACCTTCAGCCCAAACTTCAAGTCTATAAGATATTCCTAAAGCAGATTTTTCAAGTTCATATCAAAGTTATCAAAACTTTTGAAAGATCTTTTCTAAGCAGTGATTTATTAATTGACGTGGGTAGGCAAGAAAAATTGTTGCGCATGATCCACGATCGCTTACTTTTAATTTTTCTTGTTCAGAACATTGGGTTTAAGATAAATATACTAATGACGTAATATCTATCTTAAACTTTTACAAGACAAATAAATTGAGGAAATTCTATTATCTCCACATGTTATCAAAGCTGAGAAGTTTTTACAGACTATTTACAGATTAACCAGTCTTATAGTTAAAAATCAGTTTACTCATCAACTTGAACAAAGGAGGAAGTTGCACAGATTAACAGAAAAAACAGATGATTTTAAGACTAGCATGAAGCCAAAAAAACAATCCATCCCTACGTAATATTTTAAATGAATGAAATAGACAGATTCTGTACTGCACATGAGAGACATTAGCTAATCAGCTCCGCCTAAAGAGGAAACAGACAGGCATCATATCTTATTATAGTATGTTGTATGTGAACACGAGAAAAGTTTATTTCCTGATTACAGAATTAAATGATTCAGTACTGTTTCTTTAACTATCTGCACTTTTAGATAGAAAATCATAGTCTTCAAAAAAAAAAAAAATTCAAATATGAGAAAAGCACAGATTTTGTGCCTTTTAACTGCTTGGCATAGAGACAGCTAAATAAATAAACATAGGATGATAAATAGGTAGATAATACATTTCAAACAAATACCTAGACATTGATAACTCTACTTTCTACTATCAGATAGTTTGTAACAAACACAGTTAACACTTACTTTTGCACCCATTTCATTAATAAACTTTATTTTTATCATGACAATAAGATTTTTCTGCAGTGAAAACTAATCCTTTTTAATAGCAGTTTTTATTATTAATTTACATATGTTATCCTTTTTTTTAAAAAGAATGTTTTTAATTTAATGTTCATTATTGATTTTTTTGTGCATTTTCCAAATAAATTGTATTTGCCATAACATAAATCTAAAAGGATAGTAATTGAAAGATTATCTTGGGATTTAAATTCGCTGTCAGCATGGATGCTTAAGCTCGTTTTATATCGGTTTAAATGGATAGAAACTAGTATTATACATGATTAAGTAAATAGTTCTTCCTACCTCTACATTCTTGGTTAAAATGGTAAAATTTTGATTATACTAATACCTATTTTCCTGCCACAGATAACACAAGAGGCTTTCGATTCAGGATATTTAAATTAGTAGCACATGAAAAGTGAATTAACGTTAATTGTATTACACGGGATAAAATCAGAGCACTCGACTGCCTTCAAGACAATATTGATCAGTTACGTCTTGTCATTATCAACGAATACTGCAGAGAAATCTCACTGAAAATAGTGGTACCTTTAATGGTGTCCATTATTATACAAGTTGAATGACAATATTGATAATATATTGCTTTTTTCCCTTCACCTGTTCAGGTTATTAATAAAACAAATTGTCTTCTATTTTCTTCTATAAATGTATTTCCGACTCTACTAGATTAAATCAATCTTATACATTTATTACTGTTAACACTGTTTTCTATTCCACCATCAATGTCACATTATGGATGGATTAAAGAAAGTATTATTTACATGCACAAAAATATAATAATTGAAATATAAGAACATTTTTTGTTTTCTTAAATATTTAGAACAAGCAAGTTAACTGTATAATACCTGACCACATAAGTTTCTGGGTGGTCCATATTATTCTACTTTTAAAACCCTATATTTTCTTGGTAATAAATATACAATTTTTACAGTATGTAAGTATCAGAGATGCAATAAATTTATTTAGTGGACGGGACTATACTCTTTGAGTAATCACAATTTGAGTATGACTTTGTTGTTGAATTCCCATTACACCAATGACCAAGATAGTCCTTTGAATTTATTGCCCTCTTTTTTTTTCTTTGTAATTGACATCTAGTCTTCAAGGGTATGATTTGTAAAATGTTGTTAAAATGTGTACCAAACACGTCTGTGTTAAGACACCCCACACTAGGAGAGAGTAATGAAATTCTCTGCCTTCCTGTGTTTAATTGGAAATGACCTGATCGTGGGTGCAAGTGCATATTTCTTGTTCTTGTACTCCAGTCCCAGAAATCTGAAAGTCTCTTGGAATGATAAATTCTTATTTAGTTCTCCTCTACATGTTTAATACTCTACAGAAAGACTTAAATATCATAAGGTCAGGATCCTACACATACGATATGTATTTTATCGTCTAGCTTCATGCATATAATATACCGTAAGAATCAAACAGGAATGCATTGGTCCATTTAGAACAAGATCTAATCAAGTCCATGTGTAAGGTGATAGATGTAGGTAGTATAAGTAATGACTAGAAGTTAAAATAAACAGATGTAGGAGAGGTATAAATGGTTAACTAGCGTGTAGAAACATCTCTTCAAATATTGAAACCATCGTAAAACTATTCAATTTATAATTCATTTACATGAAATGACAGTTTTCTCTTCCTTCTGATTTTGTGGTAATGATTATGTTCTAACAGATGTATTGATGTCTCTGAGAGGGTTGTCTGAAAACCATACAATACACACCACACCGTATGAAGCTACTTGTTATTATGGTGGTGACGTATATAGGTTATTTTCCCTAAAAATGTTTTTGTGTATGTTACTAGTGGACTATTAAATGGAAGTTTCAAAGCTAAAGGTGTAGAGATGAGTATTCTCAATAAAATTCAATCTATTGTACAATATTTGTTCAAGCACACACAGTGCAGGAATGAAAATTATGCTTCTACACAGCAGCTGTTGCCACATCATCAATCCATTCATTAAAATCCATTTTTAAATATCTAATAAAGAGGATTTTAATTTAAGTGTATGACATCCTTTTTTTCAAGAGCACATTTATAGTCCTCAGGAAAGTTCACTCAAAATCAATTAAACCAATGCTGTATATTAGAATAACGGTACTAGGTGAAAAGCATTATTTTTAAGTAAATCATAACATTTCAATGTACATATACTAGGTAAGCTAAAGAAAAAATGAAACTTTTTATCTTAAATCATCAATAATTTAACTTTGTGTTAAATCAAGAAATACTTAATTCCACTTTCACTGATACTGATACCACATTCTTTTCATTTACAAAACTGATCAACAGTTCTACTGTTGGTGATAAATTTATGTGATCTCAAGTAATTTTTATGACCTTTCAAAAACCGAAATTCAATTTTTATTACTAATATTCTTGATAAGATTGAAACAAAAGTTGTAGATTTCTTTATCTTCCTTGCAAAATTCATTGCGATTCCTAATCTTTTTTCATTCGTAATTAGGCCAAAACTATGTGTGACAGAGATATATACGTTGCATATTTTGTTCGTTTTATCACCTGCATCATGCATTCTATGTGTTAGATTTACAGAGCTAGGTTTACCCTGACCTGGTATTCATTGTAACTATTGGGAGGTCCTTAAAACAGAAGCCACCCATACATCATCTTTGAAATTATTCCTAGGTTTTTGGTATCTTTATCAATATCTTTACATATGTAGGTAATCTGTGTTCAACGTTTACTGTATGTCATATTTTGACTCCAGTTGAACTCACTAAACACAAATCTGAAGCACTATGATATGTAAATAAAGACTGGGTTCAAAGCCCTCAAGTTTCTCTACATGACACATTTGAAGAGCTTTGGAACCTCAGTCAAACTTTGTACAGATGGCTTTAAGGATTTTTAGATGAGAAACAAAAAGCTCTGTGTTGAATAAAATAAGCACTTGTAAATGTAGTGAGTATCATGCCATAGAAAATCTACTAATCAAGACTATAGATAACAACACACTAGTCTTACCTTTTTGATGAATGAAGAAAGGAATCAATTCTACAAGTCAGTGTATCAAAGACAAGTCTGAGAATTTAAACAAAGTTCCCACCAAATGGTAGATCTCACTGGACGATGACTTTTACTCTCACACACAGAAGCGTGTACACATGTTCTTTCAAAACTAGCCCAAGAGTTAAGTAACAAGTAGCGTGCTTGTGGAATTTAAACCAAAGTTCAGTACACACCAGCTGTTTTCGGGCAAGTTAACACAATACCAATCTTGTAGATCTACTAGTCACACTAACTTAATCTTTTGTCTTGGAGGAATATTTTTAAAGAGTTACTGCCTGGGTAGAGTTGCAGGCAGATCAAGATGTCTTTTCATGAAGATGGTAGGAGGGGAAAATACAGCATTCTGTTCCTCCAAGTCAGTTTCACCTCTAAAGTAAAGAATCATGTGGTGTGCTGGGGAAATCCTATACACAGACTAAACCATTGAGGCACCAAGGGGTGTTAGGTGGTGGAATAATCATACTATCAAGAGTTGTATCGACAATGGAAGGTTCTCTAAATCAATAGCCAGTAATCACTGCTATCAATTAGGTGACTCTAGTTTCTATGGAGAGCTTCAGGTGGAATATTATCATTAAACATGACAATTATGGCAGGTGAAACCTAGCTGTATGATTGGGGCAGTCCAATGACGCAGATTTTCCCAGATGGTAATGAGGGTAGTAGAATTATCGGACTAATTTGATAAAACTTACTTACAGCTGATAATTCAAACATGGTGAATTTACCATAAGAACATTAATACCAATAAAAAAAATGCAAATTCTTTTAAAATGTCAGACTTTCCGTTTACAACCTACAATGTTTATATTTTTGTCAAACTATATATACCCACAATAGAATTTCAGCTGTAAACTTCAAATTGAAACGGCTGTCTACAGAATACAAAACGTATTCTCTCAAACTATGGAAACATTAGGATTTTATGAAGACCAAAAAACCCATGAACATAAAAATCCCATTAAAATCGCTTCCCCTTCGAGTCTGAGTTATGTTAGCGGAAATAAAAGTAAAGGACAAAGAAAACAAACAATTATTATCCATAAATAACAAATATAGATCAAACGATTGATCTTAATTTTTATTATCTACTCTTTTTCAAAGTTTTGATATAGGCAGCGTTTTAAAATGGATTTTTAATGGTTTTCTCTGTGAAGTCATTAATAATGACCAAGCATTAACCATGTATAAGCTTGACGTCTGCACATTATTCTGCGGCTGTTTCCACGGTTTTCATCAAGTTATTGATTCATCTCCAGTTAAACAAATTCACAGTTAACAACCCTGTTAATAGCTCTTATCATGCTGTCATTTTCAAATAATGTGGCTTTTCTAAAGCACTCCCCAGAAGGTCATTCCACCATCTTGACATTCATTTAGATGGTACGGAAGATGATATAATGGAACATGCACATAATAGCACAAAATATTATCTCTCCTTTTGTTATAATCTAAATAGAATTTCTACAAAAGTCAACTCATTATTATCTCATTAATATTTTCTAGGATAAGTTTTTTTTATCTTAAATTAATTAATGTAACCATAATGAAAGACACCTGATCCAAGATAAGCGTTCTTTTCAATTACAATTAAGCATGTTAAATTGTTTCATCTGCCTGGATGGACATATTACGGGCAAGTTAAACTGTCCTGGTTCAGAGAAAGAAACCATTCCTTATATATAGGCCACAGTAGACAAATAATTTTTATATACAAAATCAAAGAAGTATATTCAGTGCGCAGATATGAAACATAATAATATGCAGATTGGAGGAGTATGGGGCAATACTGCATCAATAACCACATAGATCTTAAAATCAGAACTCCACAATTATTTTCAGACTGTTTGTTACAGAAATACACATTAACATTCAGTTTGGCACATTTTTGGATTGACCATATTTAAAGTATAAATATTTGGGTATAGTAAGTATCATGTTGATTAACACACATGGGATTAATAACATGACATGTACCATTAATACTAGGATAATGATAGCTTTAACTAATTATTATATAATATCATCAAGGATTATTTATCAATGTAATTATCCTTCATTATTATATATAATACAGGTAAAGATCATGTTACTAACATCTCCTACTGTGTAACTACTTTATACACCTATATAGTCTATCTCTAAATGTTATTTAACTCAAATAATCAAACTAATGCAGTAATTAACTCAATCATTTATTATTTAGATAAGGATACCCATTGATGAAGATGCTCAAATTTTTTCTCTTTGGATACAAATAATAAATGTAGAGATTTATGAACATATTTGATTTTTTTTACAAAAAATAAAAGAAGTATAGTAAAATAAATTTAGATACCTGAATAAATGAGTGATTAAGTTGTCTAGAAAATGTAAGCATATCCTTCCCTCATACATGAAACCTGTCATTACTTATAGCAATGTTTTGCCACAGATTTCAGAACATAAGTCTCAGATTTATGAAAAGCTAGTGTTAATATAAAGTCTCACTCAAGCCATTTTTCACGGTTTGAAAAATAACAGACCTCTGTAGAATTTTGTATGGATTGATTCTTGTAATCTAAGACAGCTTTTTAACTCCAAAATCAACCAACCAATCTTCTGATGACAAGTTATGGATGCAAATAATATCATTTGAAAACAGCAAGCAGATTAAAATACAATTTTCATAACAGTACCATTTCATTGTGATTTCTTTAACAGAAATTAGGTTTAAAGTCCTACTTTTCAGAACAAATCAAGGTAATAAAGACATACATATACCCATGTATACACCATACTGTCAGAGAAATTCATCTGGACAGCAATGTTTCCAACTACCATACGCTTTGTTAAGTTTTGTCAAGGATTTGTTTATGTTATGCTGATGTGTACACATTTGACCCACATATTTTCATCTTGTCTTGCATGCAGTAATGACAAGGGAAACTAGACTGGAAAATTTTGGGGCACTTTCTGTGGCAACACATAGATAGAACCCAGGACCTCCTGGTTAGTGAGTCAGTGCCATATAAAATGGAATGCAGTCTATATTTCACAGGGAAATGATGATAACAGACAACCTTTCACAATGAGATTCAATATTTACCTCAACTTTACACAAATTACTAGTATTTAAAGAATTACGCATTATTACTAATTATAATAATGTTAGTTAAATGTCTTTTTAGCATGGTTTTTTTTCTTTTTTCGCATCCACCTAGACTTGTTTAAATCTTTGACCTTCAAACATGGCAGACAGCACAACCTGTAAACACATTTTAGATGTATACAAGCAAGGTTAAACTCAAAGTTTTTGTAAAATATAAAACCCTATTTACATTTGTAAAGGTTTAATGTTTTTCTGCGAGCCTATGTGTCCGTCGACCAGCTGCTGATAAGCAGATTTCCATAAAGAATGAAATAACATTGATCAAGAAACATTAGATCAATTCAATAGTTATCTTAACTTTGGCGTAAAAAAGAAAAGTTAGAAATTTACCATTGACCTTTGAGTTCAAAAATGCTACTGCTGGGGAGTTTCTCAACAACAGAGGCATATCATTTTTATAAATGATTTTGGCTGGTGCATACCACTGATAATTGTTAATTTCTTTAAAAAAAACATGAGTCTGAAGTACCAGCAGAACATCACAGTGGTGAAAGAAAGCATCAGAATTCAGCAGAAGCAATCAATTAGTAACATAAACTTGTTGTCATTCCATCCAAAAAATGAAGTGTAAGAAGGATTTCATAATGATAGAGTGTTTACAATTAGGCCAAATGATAATGATAAATGATTCAACTTATTTAGTAATAGGCACATTCTTGTAGTAATATATAATGACAATATTCTGGATTTTTATTATAGACTAATTCGATTCACACTACACATCTAAGAAATGTTTATGGTGTCCCTTGATTTTCAATTAAGTATAACCAAGTTTTATGATAATCTTATTAAACAAATACCAACAATATTGGTTAGTTTATGTATATGTCATTCCACAGCACACAAGTCTTTGAAGTCCAGGGCAAAAAAAGTTCTATGGAGTTCTCTTAAACATCCTTTGCATGATTTTTGCACCCCAGAAATAATGTGTCATGCACTCTATTGGAAAATTATGAAATGGTTATCTAGTACTAGTAGAAACGGAATAAGTTATGTCATATCCTCAGTATTGAGTTAAAGTATCACTTATACATATGGTTTGGGTTTTTTTTTCTTTCTAACAATTGTTGATTTAGTGTTGCACCAATTTGCCTGTAGTTTTCTTCTCATTAATCTTACAAAATATAAGGATGAATAGATTTACTTAACAACCCTGCCACATAAAAATCAAATCATTATATATTTATGTTAAACCAATCATGGGTAAGTTAATTCGACGATTCACACCTCATAGGCAACAATTACATCCTTTTATGACTTGTCAAACAATACAGATAGCATGGTAACCATGATACTCTCACACAAATTTTTTACTATTACACTCCACAACATTAAAGACCAACTCTTTAGTGATGGGAAGTTATATTAACATACATGTTTTGTAACAGTGTAGAACTAATTCTACCAGATTATTTACTGGATATCGTCCAATTTCTAACTAATGTAAAGCTCTTCACTGAATACCTAAAGTGACATTTTTTAAAGTAAACTCTTGAAGACAACTTCATGATACCTAGTTCTACAGAAGAGTACATATGTATAACTGGTCAAGATTCTCAAATGTGAGAGCATTCTTGATTCTGACAAATGGATTTACAACTGTTTTGAGTGGGAGTATATAAAGTGTTACTGAACACATACACAAAAATTCCTACTATTACAGTCCTACATATAACACAGGTTGGGCAAATCCAGTCAGATAAGGACTATCTTGTACTGGTTGTTAGCTGTCATCAACTGTCGTTAATAATTACTATAAACAACCTATTAACAATGATAGTTCATATCATTTCCCCCTCTTTTGTTGACAAGAAATTCAAATTTTTGACCGTATCAAAGAGTCTGATTTTCATACTGGTATATTTGTTATAATAATGTTACAATAATGGTTACAGTAACATGAGTGTGTTGACAGCCACCTTGACTGCAGTCTAATTACCATTACTTGACTGAAGTCTGATTACCTGATGGCAGTCTTATTACCTTGACATTTCAGTAGAAATATGTCTGAAACATAACTTTTCTAACTTGTGAGTTATAGTTACACTGGCTTTGCTTTTAGTATGTGCTAATGCTGCACTATCATTGAATAAAAACACCATTTTTTTTAAAAACTAGATTAAATCTACATGTTTAAATGGCATGTAAGAGGGATCATATTGTTCAGGGGCAAAAAAATCAGCTAGCTTACAATTGCTTGTAATTTCGATCTGGTAGACTGCGGCATTCACACAAATTATATAAATGCTAGTGAAGCCAAACCAGCTTAACTATTCTCATCTCCTGTCCTGGTGAATTTAAGCCAGTTTATTTGGTCTATATTTGCATTCAGAGAGCAAATTTGAGCTAGATGAACCTTACCAGTGTTTTTCAGTTAGGTTAACCATGCCCATCTGAATAGATTATATTTCTTTATATACAAGTATCTAAGTTTCAGTATGCAAAGTAAGTGAGAATGATGAAAACATATACTTCCAGTGATTTGCTTTGTTTAGAGTGTAGGATCTTGATCCATAGGTTTGGGTGTAAACTCACAGTGAAAACAGCAATTCATGTGAAGGTCTGTTAGTTCAAAGTAAGCCATCACTTACAAAAATTTGCCATCAATATTCTTGTGCAAGAACACATGACAGTACCATCAAATGAAGTAATTCATATGATAACTGAATTCTAATCTTGTCAGTATGAACACAACTTTCATCTGAATCCTTTTCTTTCTGGTAATTGTCTGTGGGACAATGTGAAATTTGTGCAATAGAATCAATCTTCTTTGAATCCAAATTCTTGTTTAGCAAATGACACTGCTATAATACTGTACATCATCCCCAGATTTTTCCAAGATAGGTTCTTACTGCTCTTGGATATTATAGATGACTTGTTCAGTTTATAAGACAGGGTTTTTTTGTGCAACCATTTAACCACACATGATTGAAAATCAGTGGATGGATTATTTGTCAGACATTTTAAACAGGTGTATCAGTTTATCATAACATGGCAAGTCATTAAGTGCTGTGGTGCAACTCACCAGTATGCACAACCATCAATTCTTACGTAATAATTTTCCTTCAACAGCATCATAGTTATACATGCCAAAACTTCTTTCTTTCAACCATAAAATCACAACACCTCAAATATAAAGTTTATATATAACACATGTTTCAATTTTGTAAAACTGATTAAATAGTTAAGCATGTTGTGAGCTCTGCTTATTTCATCTCTAATCCTCCTTTCTTTCACCCCATGTACAAATCATTTCCTAATATTTAATCCATCTCTTTCACCCCATGTATAAATCATTCCCATATATTTTACACCTAATGCTTCACACAATTGTTACATTTTTGAAGTGGGCAGAAAATTATAATACACCTCCCTCCGATAGTACTCACACTGCATAATGCTTGATAAATCTACTCTTTCGTAATTAATCAATCAGTAAAACAAACATAGTTTGCCAGTCCAAGTAACATACACCATGTCATCCACGTTGGAATAAGACATTTCATCTCATTATCATCTTTATCACATTGTGGAAATTCAGGTTAAAATTGAACTCTGTAGAGTGAATTTCAGTATAGATTGTAGGTTTATACCAATACTAGCTATTCCTTATAATTTGAGTCTGGGGCAATAACTCTGAAACTTCTTTTGTCAAAATCAATATGGAACATCTTTACATTACGACTATTCCAGAAAACTTAATCAATATTGGTGATGACAGATGGACCGAGTTGATGGCAAGTACTGTTAGGTCATTTTTCAATAATACAACATACTCTGTGTTAAAGTTAAACTACTGTAGCTCAAATCATTTTGGGCACCTTCAAGAAGTTATCCAAATTTTCTTGGGCGAATTATCAAAGACCACTTAAAGGCCTTCCTATTTCAATGTATTTAATGAGCTATTCAGAACACTGAACAATATTTCATACTTTAAATCTTCTATCAGACATTAGGCCTACTAGGGTTCTTTTCTGGTTTGAATACCAATAAGAAGAAGTGTTTTGAATTATATACACTGAACAGAGTGTCATGTTCAAAACAACTAATCTGATAATACATGAATCCACAAATTACTTGAGCAAAATTTTTTGTTAACTGACAAGTACAGCTTTAAATGGAAGCTAATATACACTAGCATTTTCTATTAAAGAGGGTTGTGGCTGTCTCTGTATTTCATGAACAGAGCGCCACTTTCCCAACCAAGGCAACAATTTTACATCAACCCTCAACATATGCCTGAAAAGAGTAAAGATTTGTATAATTTTCACTGTAAATTTTCTTCCAATAACAGGTAGAGATCTGTGTCCTCTACATAAATAAACTGGGTAACATACCACTGTAATGATATTTCTAATTTATTCGGTGTTAAAATGACAATTTCTTAAGAGTAATTACACATACTTTCATAAATAGCGAAATAAAGTTTTATCTTGAATATAGAACAGGCTTTTACAATGAACAATAATTTGTTAATATAAAATATTAATATCAAGTATGACAAATGGGATCTGTAGCACTATCAAATCATATAAAACTCTCATCAAATAAATGAAATTTGTGTAAATACGTTTACATTATATTCCTAGTATTTTTATTACCTAAGAGCCAATATCAATCTTAAATTTGTACTTGTTCTGAGACTTACACATTCAGATATTCTATTACAACTGTCTCATTGACTGTCACTTAAGGTAATTAATACCTCAGTAATTAAATCAATGGGACCAATATGATTAGACTTCAATGAAACAAGATCTAATGTTAATTTATTCCTTATGGTTCTACATGTCGCTTGGGTTGTATTAATTTGAAATTGGTTTAATGACTGCCTTTGAAAGCTTTGAAACACCAGAGAGCTTTTGCAAGTAGTATTGTAATAAGGCTTATGAATTGTTTCCCGTTTCTATATTTACTTAATCATACTATTCTTTCAATTGTTTGTAATTGCTCATTTTTAAAGTCCAAAATCGATCCATAATTTATCATAAAGAGGACATGGGAAAATATCTAACAAACATAATAATTTTTTAAACCAATTATGCAGCAACTGATGATGCAACCGACTTCAACATTAACACTGCACGTTGTCATTTTAATAAGAAAATCAGACTTTTGGGATTTGACACAGAGGGGACTGTTGATCTGTTTGACGGCTTTAAAATCTTTCATTGACGTACACTAAATCTCTTTACCTTTTAAGTAGGTTAATTTAATATTAATGATGGCATTTACTTTGAGAAAAAATGTCAGTTCGCTTTGACCAGAGAAATTCCCACAAAGGACATTACATCTATATAGGTCAGGAAAACTATGTCAATGGTCTTCAAGGTTTAACAATAATATCATACTTAACAGATGATGTCTACATGGTGCTAGTTTTTATTTTCATTTGTGTTATTCTTAATTCTGAAAACATTGTTCCACATTAAATAATGGAAATCAAAAACCACATAAACCTTTAACATAGGTTACTTCTGCCCTACTTAGCAAGACTTAGTGCAATACAACATTTCCTTTCAAATCCTGTTAAAAATATACCTATGCCACAGATCATAAATATAAAATATGATTATGTTATAATTGTTCCAGTCTAAGAACCATTATTCATACAGTTTTCGACATAAAATCTATACATTTGATATATTCATGGTACTCTTTTTATCATTAACTTTTTTCATGACATGTTTTTTATCCCTTTAATATTGTATGTTTATAATTAGTATACCGTAAAAAAATATTCAAAAGAAATTACCTGTAAAATATAGTCATAAAATTATATTCATATAACATATAACACAATAAACTTCTGATAAACAAGGAATGATAAAAGAGAAACAAAAAATTATCATCTCTATTACATACATTTTCGTATGTGTTTCCAATAAGTAATGGATTAAAAAACTAAAAGTCTTTGGCTTTTCTTATCATATTATGTTATCAATTTTCATACTATAACATTCCTGTCCTAAAGAATTGTCTTCAGTTGGTGGAATAATGAAGTTAATGTAGAATTCTTCCAAGGTAAAAAGATCTGGCTGCGTCCAGGTTTTCTTCATTAAGCAAATCACCACTAACAAAAATAATAATAATCACATATAAGAGTTTTGAACAACACGAGCAGTCTTAATTTTGATCAATGGTAAATAGATCTACAGCTTGATTAAATGAGTTACAAATGATATGACAAGAAGTATCTTCAGATAGTGGCTAACCAACATGTTGATAGGTGTACAGTCTTTAGTAGTGGTTGGAAACTGGCGACCCAGATAAAACCCATGAGTTTAGGCAGGCAAACACGTCATTCGACTCAATGACAGATCGAATGATCTAAATTGTATGTGTTAGACCATTCAGTTCCCCCCCCCCCCCCCCGTCAATAAACTGTCAGTAATTAACCATGTCAGTATTGTTTTCCTTGTAGATTCATCCAGTTACAACAAACTGTAGAGGATTTAGAATAAAAAAAAATTGGAATTTATTGCTGTGAATGTAGACATTATTTTCTTAAGAACCAGTAAGAGAACACCTATGGCATGCTATTGTTTTTGTGATGAGACAATGTCATTATCTGCTACATGTTTTATGAATAAGAATGTTAATTTTAATGCAGTCTCATAACTAAAACCTTTTAACAATATAAGCTATTGGGGATAAAAAGTACAACAAGGTTAGTGGAATTTCACTTTATAAGTAATTGACAAATATGGAATAATGTCATGGTGAGTTCTGTAAGAAAGCTAGTATTCCATTTAACATTTATGGCGTAAAAATAATTTGCTAAATTTTGACTTTCAATTTTTTTATGAAGTATTTATATTTGTTTTTTGTTGGGTTTTTTTTTGGGGGGGGGGGGCTGGGGGCTCACTTTTATACAACATTTTGTAATGACATAACTAATATAAATAATAATAAACTTGTGTTTATTTACTGGATAAATGTTATTGATGGTGGTAGGTGAGTGTTAAACATCTTTACATCAATCATATACATAATGATTATATATACAGACGTCAATATAACGATAACAGGAAGTTGTATTATATGTCTGTGTGAGTTCAACATGAAGTCCCTTTTATCTTCTAAAAAACTTGAGTATTGTATGATATAAATCATATCTTTTTATAAATATCACGTTATATCTAGTAATAATAAAATATCATTATTTTCTATTGTATTCTCTGGTGGTAGGCACTAGCTTTGTATATAGTGTGTTGCAAAATGTCCAAGTTTTTTCAAAGCTTCAAAGACATTCCAATCAATTGTCTAATTTGTATATATTCCAACTAAATGTTCACTAGTACACAACCTCAATTCTTTCCTGTCCAGGTAACAGTGCACGGTCAAAACTTAATCTTTTAACATTATAACAGAGGGGATTCAACACACTGAAAGTTGAAATTAATGAGTGGGGTGCATAATGTCAGTGTTGTATTTTATCCTTAAATCTGCCAAAGACAGCCTTTAATTCGTGTTTTATTAAGGGAAAGATACATGCAATATGATGGAGTCTCTTAAAGGCATACATTAGTCTTAAGAGACGAGTCTTAAAACCATACACAATAGGATAAGTATGCAGCATCAGTTTGAATGTAATTTAAAAGTGACAGTGTGATCACTTAAAGAACAATCTGCACAGGAACAATCTGCACAAATAACAAAGACAGATTCTTGAAAGTTCATAATGCTGCCAGATTTGAAAGGTCAAAATCACATTAATCCTGTTGATTTTGTATCATCTCCATTGACATGAGATGTGATAATACATAATACGGCTTGTATAAACTAGTGATTAGCCTAGTGCTTTAATGTTTCATAAAGCTATCATATAGTTTACTTTTATGCTTTCAATTATAATCTGATTATAAGGTACAATCTTCTACTTAAAATAATACTCATGAATAGATAGGATGAAGTATAATGATCTGTAAGATAAAATAATAATACAGTTTTAATAATTGAATAAACATCTACAGGAGAAAAGTTATTTTTAAACCATTATCAGATATAACATGAACAGATATTCAAAAATACATGCAAATGTAAACATTTTAATCATTCAAATTTATCATGCCATATACTGTAGTATCTATCCACAATCGGTTGAACATGTCATACTGATTTAATACCAACACAAAATACATGGGCGATTTCAACACAGAAGCTATATTAATACACCTAAGACCAATAACACATTCACTAAAATCTTTGTAAAATTTGATATAGAGCCACGGAGAGAAAGAAATCAGGTTTACATTCCACTCAACAAAAGCAAAGTCATTTTGTGTCTAGAAATGAGAGTTAAACTGTAGAATCCGGAGAAAACCTACAAGGTTAGGCATCCAATCCTGATCCTTGTCATGTACAAGTGTCAGATTGAAACTATGACTTTTAATTCTTATGAACCAAAATTTAATCTAAAGATGTCTTTGCCACCCCACCCACTACCATGAAAATTAGACCACTCGTACTAGGCATACCCACAATGTTACACGATTGATGCAAATTAAGTTTTGAGAAACTCATATTTTGGAAGATATATGATAATATATTTCTCAGAAGATAGGTTTTTTTTTTTGCAGTTTCAGTGTTCAATATGAAGACAACTTACACTCTATTTGTGACTTGGTGATAATGGCAATGTGTTCTGGGTTTGATCCTGTGTTGACTGCAAAAGTTCTTTGGAATTTTACATCCTGGTTTCCTTATTGTTGCAGGACTGATATCGGGGTATTCTTGTTTGGAGGGCACGTAACAGTTGGAATTCAATGAAGAGTTGGCTGAATGCCACTGTTGAGCATATATATGAGAATGCATGGCCGATTGATGACATTAACCCTTACTACAAACATTTTTTCAATAAAAAAAAAGCATATTTCAAAAAATGATTAAGTGTAATTGGTTTATTTTCAATTAATCTCTTCATCAAAATGTTATACTGGATACCTTTCCATTAGCAATATCTGACAAGATCACAAAACACAATTTGTACATTGCAACATGCATTCATATATCTAAAATACAAAACTGTGAGGTATTAACAAGCCAACAGTGAGGCTGATGTCCCCCGCCGAAATCCCAAAATAAATAGATGACACATATTAATTAATCGCACATTTATTTTTTTTCAAACGCATCAAGCAATCAAACTGTACACGAAGTGCCATCCAAAAGTGTTTTATAAAGAAAAATGCTAAAACCGATGAGAAAAATGAAAATGTACCCTAGTAAGGGGGACCCTAAAGGCAGATAAAAGGGCCCCCACGCTTGACAAAAGGGCCCCTCTGGCCAAGGGAAAGGGCCCTCGAGTCAATCGTTTCTATACACTGTTACTGTCGAATCCATTACTGAATGAAAATGCAGTCATTGTATTGGCATAAAAATCATCAATCAAGATGAACCTAAGTTATCTTGTCCCAAAGTATCAACCAATCAAATTGCTTATCTCTGCCTACCCTAAGCAGAAAATGCTCATCTTCGAACTCCATCAAGGCATTGACCTAATAAGCATACACACCAATTTTGAACATTTTAACTCAATTAGAAGGAGCGTTATTGTGTTCCAAAGTCTCGGTAAATCAAATTGCTTATTGCTCTGCTTACCCTGAGCAGAAAATGCTTATTATCGATCTTAGTCAAGGCATTACTGTAATGAAACTATACACCAAGTTTCATCACTCTCACTTTATTAGAACTAAAGTTTTCGTGTCCCAAAGCATCAATCAATCAAATTGCTTATCTCTGCTTACCCTAAGCGGAAAATGCTCATCTTCGAACTCCATCAAGGCATTGACCTAATAAGCATATACACCAAGTTTGAACATTTTAACTCAATTAGAAGGAGAGTTATTGTGTTCCAAAGTCTCGACCAATCAAATTTGTGTATCGCTCTGCTTACCCTGAGCAGAAAATGCTCATTATCGAACTTTGTCAAGGTATTACTGTAATGAAACTATACACCAAGTTTCATCACTCTGACTTAATTAGAACTAAAGTTATCGTGTCCCAAAGCATCAACCAATCAAATTGCTTATCTCTGCTTACCCTAAGCGGAAAATGCTCATCTTCGAACTCCATCAAGGCATTGACCTAATAAGCATATACACCAAGTTTGAAAATTTTAACTCAATTAGAAGAAGTGTTATTGTGTCCCAAAGTCTCGACCAATCAAATTTGCATATCGCTCTGCTTACCCTGAGCAGAAAATGCTCATTATCGAACTTAGTCAAGGTATTACTGTAATGAAACTATACACCAAGTTTCATCACTCTCACTGAATTAGAACTAAAGTTATCGTGTCCCAAAGCATCAACCAATCAAATTGCTTATCTCTGCTTACCCTAAGCGGAAAATGCTCATCTTCAAACTCCATCAAGGCATTGACCTAATAAGCATATACACCAAGTTTGAACATTTTAACTCAATTAGAAGGAGAGTTATTGTGTTCCAAAGTCTCGACCAATCAAATTTGCGTATCGCTCTGCTTACCCTGAGCAGAAAATGCTCATTATCGAACTTAGTCAAGGTATGACTGTAATGAAACTATACACCAAGTTTCATCACTCTCACTTAATTAGAACTAAAGTTATCGTGTCCCAAAGCATCAACCAATCAAATTGCTTATCTCTGCTTACCCTAAGCGGAAAATGCTCATCTTCGAACTCCATCAAGGCATTGACCTAATAAACACATACACCAAGTTTGAACATTCTAGCTTAATTAGGAAGAGAGTTATTGTGTCCCATAAAGTGTGACGGACAGACAGACGGACGGACGGACAGACGGACAGACAGACAGACAGACGGACAGACAGACAGGCGGGGGACAACAATTTTAATACTGCTTACTAAAAGTACTGCTAATGAGCTGGGAGGAAGAATCCCTGTACAGTGCAAACAAGATCTGATCTCTGTGGTACATATATCTTGTAAAAGGATGTAAAAGAAAATGATGTGGGTAGAGAGAACACTTAATGGTGTTTTTGTATCTTAAGACTTGAGATCTTTACAAAGTTGACATTATCTAAAATTACAACATAAACATTTAGGTCATCAGTTTCTGCTACACTGTTATTATTATTCATATTGTGTTGTTCATTATAAACAACTTCTTTTCCATCTGTACTAATAAGACAAAATATTTTGTTTATTAGACATTAGCAAGATAAGTCTCTGTGGTATGCTAACAGACACAATAAACTGTGTTGGATATCTTAAAAAAAATTCTTACAACGTTACAATCACATTTCCGATGTAATCATGGGCAGAAAATAAAGGAAATATTTAAACCGGTTTTAACTGAACACTCAAATGTCAAGGCGTATTTTGCTGATTTACATAACCACATATATCCATTGAAACTCTCAAGTTTAAATCACTTTATTACAAAAACTTAAATCATTTACAGATTAATGTCAAGAAAGTTTAGTGATCTCTTGCATGTTTCTTGCACATTCCCATAGACCAACAATTGATTTTGGCAATCCCTAAAGAGAAGAAAAGTTCATGTAAGTGAGAATTGAGAAAAAAATCAAAGTTAAGAGGATTATCTTAGCTAGTCTTAACTCGTGGCATTCTAAAATTGCACATACATGTGTTTATAGTAACATAGTTGTGATGTCATCCAGATGGTGAAAAACCAATGGTCAATATCCCACACATCTTAATGTACCATAACATATTGTTAAATAAAGCAAACTATGAAGTATTATTTAATTTTTTAACTCCTAGAGATAACTTTGAATCTGCTACAACAGACCCTTAATTACTTGTATTACTTCTTTGATGCAGTGCAAGAGAGTGCTATCACAAATCAATTATTTTGCATGATCACAGATGCAACTCAACAGAGTGGACTGAATAACAACAGTATTCTTGGCTCAGGAGAACAAATTTATTTGGGTAAGTCAATCAGTAGGAGCCGTCTTGTCAAAATAATCTTTTATATAGGTAACATCAGAACAAGATGCTTGTCTTATTCATTCTCATCCTGTGTTGTTTTAATTTGAAAATGGAGGATACAGTGTCTGCTCCTTTGAGATAATTATCAATGTGTCTTTTGTTTATGTTTGACCATCTATAACACATGATGTAATTCTCCCATATCTGTTGATACTATCAACAGATCTATTGGTTGTATAATACCGGCAGCTGATCAATGGATGCCAAGTAGTTTACAGGTAGACATCATTAATTACTGCTCTAAATATTCATCTGGTAGCCATTACAAAAACTTTCCTTCTGTTTGTTCTTGAGAACAGAAAAGGCAACACTTTCAACAATCTGTTTTTCTAACAGGTTTTTATTCTTAATTTTATGCCCAAATCAACAGTGGTATGAAGTGCTGCACTAAGAATTGTGAGTTACATCTTCTTTTAGAATTTTTGTTGGATCTTTAAATAGGAGAAATCAAAATCTATTTATTTAGCGCTCAGAAAACATTTCTACAATTGTCCATCTTTATTCTACCATTTTCTAACCTTTGTAAATCATTCACAATATTCTTTATCTTTCAGAAAATATTTCTACAATTTCTGAATTTTTTTTTACCTTTTTTAACCACTGCGAAATAAGCCAGCAGTCTCAATCGAATGCAAATTTCTAGCATCTGGTTATTCCAGTCTACATACGTCTCTTGCTAGAACTAGGGCTGAAACGTATTAACGTACACAATTCGTGTACCAATGGTAAGATCACATCATCAATGTTGATTTAAATTGACAAATAATTCATGTTTTCAATGTTGAAGATTTTGGATGATATTGAGTTAAAGACGTACCTACTTTAACTCTAAAATTAAGAAAGCATTTGTGATGTCAATGCTGTCAACAACCATATTATTCTTCCTTTTCCAGTCATCAAAGAACAACATGGACTCATGTCCTGGCCTTTTTAAGCTGAATACAATTTCTCAACTGATTTGAAATGATGGTAATCCTCTCATCTCAGACATACTAATACTTATATCAAGTCTGTCTGGTAAATTGAGATGTAGACAGACTGGGTGAAAAGAAGGATGATAATTATTTTTGATAGATTGGTATTTCAGTATGTCTAGTAACTTTCAAATTCCATTATTACCATTGAAGACTTCAATTACCCAACATCAATGTACTTCAGCAGCTGGGTTCAATTATAATAATAATATCTTCCATTTATAGAATCATAAACTTCCATACAAATCAAGATAAAGATCAAGCAAATGATCATGTGGTCGATTTAATATTTTTTAAAGATATCAATATATATAGTTTTCAGAGAGTTAATCATATTGTGCAAGTATCATTGATAATAAATAATTAAATGCTTATTCTTATAAATGTATTGTAATTGATTTTTAGCTGGAATATAATTATTACCTGGGTAAAATGACCTGAACTAAGATATGTTGTCAGGCAACGAAACATACGTCAACAGCAGCTAATTCGTCCGAGCAGTCAACAAGGGTCGTCGCATATTTAATCTTTTGTAGGTCGTGGTGGCATTTACAAGGCAATTTCATACAGATCATCTTTCTAGGGTTCACAAGGTTGCTATAAACTGAAACAAGCATTCAAACGTTCACCAGGATCAACAAGTTAAACAAGGGTGATAACGCTAGAAGTAATTATTCAAAATTGCTGAAATTCAATAGGTTTCTTCTTTTCACCAATTTATATGATGCGTATAAATTTCATACAGACTGGATGATAACTTTTGTCATTGGAGCATTCAATTTCGCTAGTCAAGATTTCACAAGGTTCAATAAAGGGAAACAAGGGCTATAACTCCAGACATAATTAATGAAAATTCAACAGGCTTTTTCATTACAGTAATTTTGCACAGATCAGATCAAAACATTTGTCGTTAGAGTGTTCACTGGGTTCTACAAAGTGAAACAAGGGCCATAACTTTCAACATAATTAAAAGCAATGGCTGAAATTAAAGAGTGTTAACCGGGTTTGACAAAGTAGAACTCGAGATGCAATTAACGTAAATGGCATAAATTCTGTAGGCTTCGTTGTTTCACAATGTGCAATAACATGAAGCAAGGGTCATAACTCAAGAAATAATTAACAGAAATTATTGAAATTAAATGGGCTTCTTCATCTCACTAATGTTCATAACATCTATCAATTTCAAAACAGCTGATAAATGTAGTCTGTATAGTGTAATTGTAGACGATGGACGGACACAGGGGCCTGGCGACAATATTCGACATTTCCATGTGGGTTAATATAAGAATTAAAGGAGATAGTCCACGTATTACTTTATTCCAAAAACATATAGGTAAAGATGAATGCAACTTTCAAAACTGCTATAGACACTTTTATATAAATGCCAAAGATTCTATATCAGGCGTTTTATTTATTTCTGTATCCAGTGTTTATTAACATCATTAGGCAAATGCAATCTAAAAAATCTGATAAAAAAAAAATAAGAAAAAATATATTCCTTATAAAAAGATATATTTTCATTCAGCTGTATGGAATATGTTTATCTTACAAATTCCATTATTATGGAGTTGCAGACGTCAATGATGCAGTAACTGTATCTACAGGATAACTGTCTTGATAATTATATTCCAATTACAGATGGTTAAAAACCTCACGTGACATTAAGATATTAGTGAAGATGACGCCTTCCAGATACCTATATCAGTCTTCTACAAACAACAAATGTTCATGATGGAATAAAATTCATAATACTGATAAATCTCAGAGCAACGGCAGAAGGGAGGTGATCACTAAAATGTATGAATATCTGGTAGCAATTCCTCATGCCTGCACTATTATAAATACTGAAGTTGCATTTTTGCATGCAGTAATCAAGTTTAAAATTGGTGATGCAAGTACAATAGATAGTAATTTACCCACTTAACAAAACAAAATATGTGGGTGGTTCCTAATGCTTTAAATCTACTGGAGCAATGTACTTGGCTTATTAAAGAAGTTTTAATGTACCAATGCAATGAGTCTACCAACTGTAGTATGTGGACAGGCCAACATTACACAAACCTCTATGATAAAACTTTTAATTCTGATTCCTGAATATACTAAAAATTATAAATCAATACAAATTAATTATAAACCCTAAAAACTATTTATTTGAAACAATTCCCTATGGATTCATAGCCAACTAAGTGACAATCCTGTTTGGGATTAATACCATTTATTTCAACTTACATAAGTCAAGCCCTGGTATTTAAGCAATTATGTATGAAGGTCAAGATGAGACAGAAAGGTTGTTAACTATGACCACATGTCTTAGTTTGAACTTGTGTCTTTATACCTGTTAACAATCTCTGGTATTATCAGAATCTCCACTACATAAAAACCAACATCATTAAGACAAGATGATAACGCATTTTCTACTAATTCCCAGCTGGCTCCAGTTTACACTATTATTCCCATCCAAGGAGTCTCTAGTGCCAAACAATTATTTTAACATGAAAATATTGTATAACTATGTCAAGCTTTTATCAAAAGTACTATAATACAGAAGGATTTTGTCACATCATGGATTTATTAGGTTTTTAGGTGTATATGTACTTACATCTACATGTTCAACTCTCATTTACTAAAAATAAAAGGTCAGAAAAGAAAGAGATGCAAAATTGGGACAATAGCAAGTGGGAGATTACCAAAAATAAATAGAAGAAACTTATTAATAACTTGCACATTTATCTTTTAATCAAGCATTGATCAATCAAATCGTTTATCACTCTGCATTTATAATCTAACCAGAAACTGCTCATATACACCAAGTTCCATCACTCACCCTCAAATAGATGCAAATTTATTGTGTTCTAAAGTCTTGATTAACCAGAGTTTTTTTTACCTCTGCTAAATCTAACCAAAAAAATAGGTTGCCAGGCAACGAAACATACGCCCACACAGCAGCCAAATTGTCCGGGCAGTCAACAAGAGTTGTTGCATATTAGGGAATTATCAAAAAATCATTAGAATTTGTTTGGTTTTTATAATCAAACATTTTTTTTTAAATCAGATAATAATTGTGACCTCCAGAGGGACCACAAGCTAAAAAGGGTGATTTTTCGTACAATCAGGGGACATAATTCAGGAAGTAATGACCCGATGGGCGCAAATATCGAAAGGAACCAAGATCTTTGGGTTATAAACATACATGTCAAGTTTCATCAAAATCGATTCAAAATTGTGACCTCTATAGGGTCCACAACCTTGATATAACATATTTTTACACTATTCGCGTACAAACGGCAGCCATTTTGTCCATCAATTTTGGTCCGATTTTCACGAGATTCAAACTCAACCTTCATAACCATGCAACGGTGATATAATCAAACGGTTTTTGAAATCCGATAACAATTTTGACCTCCAGAGGGACCACAAGCTAAAAAGGGCAATTTTTCGGACAATCAGGGGCCATAATTCAGGAAGTTACAATCCGATGGGCGCAAATATCGCAAGGAACCAAGATCTATCGGTTATAAACATACATGTCAAGTTTCATCAAAATTGGTTCAAAATTGTGACCTCTATAAGGTCCACAACCTTGATATAACATATTTTCACACTATTCGCGTACAAACGGCGGCCATTTTGTCCGTCAATTTTGGTCCGATTTTCACGAAATTTGAAACACAACCTTCATAACCATGGAACGCTGATTTAATCAAACGTTTTTTTAAATCGGATAACAATTTTGACCTCCAGAGGGACCACAAGCTAAAAAGGGCGATTTTTCGGATAATCAGGGACCATAATTCAGGAAGTTACGATCCGATTGGCGCAAATATCGAAAGAAACCAAGATCTTTGGGTTATAAACATGCATTTCAAGTTTCTCCAAATCGGTTCAAAATTGTGACCTCTACACTGTTCACAAGCTAAAAAACGTGATTTTTCGTACAGTCCAATTCATGCCAATATGGAAAGGAACCGAGATCTTAGGGTGATAAACCTATATTTTAAGTTTCATTGAAATCAGATAAAAATTGTGACCTGTAGACTGTTCACAAACAATTGTGGACGGACGGACGAACAGGGGCGACGACAATATACGTCCACATGAAAATGTGGGCGTATAAAAACATATATCATCGACAGGTAAACACACCAAGTTTGAACATTTTATCTCAGTTAAAAGCAGACACTCAAGTTTGAAAAGGCTAGAAGCAGGGTTAATGTGTCTGAAAGACTCAACCAATTAAATTGTTCATCTCTGATTAGCTTAAGCAGAAAATGTTTATTATTGAACACAGAACACTCAACTAAATAATGAAGAACTACACAAAGTTTAAACATTCTAGTTATTGTGTCCCAAAAAGTTAACAGACTGACAGAGGGAAAAATTAGCGGATGTACAGACTCATTTGAATAGTCCAAAGATTTCTTTGAAAGGCAGAGGGCAATTTATATCCCCATAGTAGAAGTGTCATAATATGTTTCTGAAAGAGTAAAAATGCATCTGATGAAAAACTATAATATCATGTACAGTGGACTCATCCAAACTCTGATCACTTTGGCACTCTGTGAAATTCGACATGATTCTTATGTCCCGATTTATTTCCTTGTTACTTCAGCCAAAAAGTCTGGTTAATTCAGACTCTGTATGTTCTGGATTCCGGCATCATTCAGCCGTCCCATTACGTGATTTCCATTGAATCGACACCGTATAATCCTGCCTTCAATCGGATGGGTGTGAACAAGCAATTACCAATCAATTATGGGTTTCTTCTTTGAGTGGCATTTAGCAATTGAAATACGTAATAAACACAAAAACATATTATGGAACACAATTATTACTATTTTAATTCAAGTGACGTTTCGTTGAGCATTCTCTCAATCGCTTGAAAACGTTGAGAGAATCCTCAACGAAACGTCGCTTGAATTAAAATAGTAATTGTGTTCCATAATATGTTTTTGTGTTTATTAATTATGGGTTTGTTTAATTAAAACTCGATGGGTCTGGTGTGGAGCCACAAAAGATTAACAAGCAATCACCAATCAATTATCCGTGATATATAAAAACTCGCTACCGTAGGTCTTTGTTGATTATTTTGATAATTTTATAATCTCTTGTAAGACAGTAATTGTGACTAATACTAAAGAATATCCACAGATTTTCCCACGAATTCACAGTCATAAAAAAATTTCCTAGCACCGGTTAGAAACATTTGTTGCGCATTTCGATTGAACCCGAATAACGTAAGTTCGTTCACTCTACGGATCTCTCCGAACCGTTTGACGAAGACCTTGACATAGAGTGACAGATTATCAATGAACATGTGATAGCAAACACAAGTGTGCGATCAACTGAAGATGACGAACAAGATCAATTAACGAAAGATTTGACCTATTCAAAATCCTTACGCATGTAAGAAAATTAATGTAAGAAAATTTTGAATGTACAGAAAAGTTTATTGAATTTAAAGGGAATAAAGTTCTGGTGATTCGAAGCTACATTATAATAATACTTCCGGTTTTCGAAGTTACAATAGTTCCGGTATTCCGACATATTGTAATGATTCTGTCGATCCCGTGCGATGTCGTATTTGACCATATTCCTGAAGCAATGGCCCGAGAAATCCCTCTCTGACCATTGCTGGAATAGCGTCTGTTTCTTGAACTTATGCGGGGGTGTGTCTATTCTTTCCATTCAATGAAAGCTATCACTAACGTACAGCAACATGACAGTCCTGCGTTTAATCTGGGTCTTCCCTAAAACTTTGGACAATGATTTAAGGTATTAAAACGGTGAAAGTATGTTCGTTTCCAAACAGTATTGTTTACATTTCATTCAACTTGATAGCCTCGTTTGTCACGCAATTAGTTTTACTGCAGTATTCTGCTATGCACGGGTTAATTAGGCATAATAAAATCGTGAGTCATGACGTATACGTTATGTAAACATATTTGGTCCAGTATTGGCAGCTAGTGATTGGTTGGTAGACGGACTACTGATCAATCAAAATTTAACACAACAATATCCACTCATAATAGCAGTGTGTAGTTGGATTACCTCTAATCAAACGCAACACTGCGCGGAGTATGTATTTGACAGAGTCCACTGTAGTTAATTACAGGAAATATGTGTCAATCAGAAAAATTTCCAATCATAATAGTGACAGAGTTACTGTAACAACACAATCTGAAGGAGCATATCACTTTTTGTAGTGTAACAGTTATTTAAATCTGAAACAATGTACATATATTTACTTATATTGTATCTGGCAATAGTAAATGTATATATTCTCTATAAATAAAGATGTCAAGATTCTAGGTGTTTTAATAACATCAACATGCTAAATATATATTACTTTAACTGTCCTTATTTTTATTGGCTAGTTTCTGAAGATGTTAATGATAATGTGTATGTTAATTGGTCTGTGCTCATTTTTTAACTCATAAAGAAGAGATAATCTTGAAATCATTCAGCAATTAAAGACAAGAAGAACATTTCAGAAGATTACAATGTTTTCATTCTGTGTTTACAGAAGGAAAACAGTTCTTAAACAATAGTACAAAGTATTTGGCCAAACCTCAGACAACGAATATTGTAGAACAGTTTAATATCAAAAACGAAAAGAAATTCTATGGCAGTAAAATTGAAATTGGTGGTTTACTTTTTCTCTTTTAATACTATTTGTATGATTAATATATTCTCTGTATAATATGTCATTGACAAACACAGTTTCCTATCAACATAACATTTTTAAAACATATTATGTGACATGTTAAATGATGGATAATATATTCAAAACTGTGCAAGTATTTAAAAATATAAATCATGTTTACAGTGTCATCAAAATGAAAGAATATCAACAAACACATGATTAATAATATTGATGTGTAGAATTTGAAAAATATCTTCATCGTTGATATAGGTTGCAATATCTAGAAATATTAGTAGCATGTACATCTGTATGTTTTTTCGCAACTATCAATTAATTACTTCAATTCTAATAAAATGGCCACTCCATTCCTCTCCATAAAATGCACTGAATGTTTAGAAGCTTAAGAGTTAAAATAGAACATTACTCTAATTACACAAATTATCATACCCATAACATTAACACATCAGTGGGTATAAAAACACAAAATTCAAAATTAGTCCTGATTATTTTGTCTCAAAAACAGATGTGGTTGTCAGTTTGACCTATTGCCAGGATTTAAATTATGAAATGACTCACTTATTTCTCAATTCAAAAATTGCTTTAGATTAGGACCACATGTTGCCATATATCTGCTAAAATACATAATATTTGTACCTTTTTTTAAAATCTTTACTTTCACCGATTCAAAATGAAATCTAAAAGTATGCATTCATGGGAGATTATGCCTAAAGAACAAGACTCTGCTTAGAAATAGGAGTCAGAGATAAATATATTCATCAGCATACAATGGGGCATATAATTTTGTAAAACTGTACCATGCAGCTCTAATTAGCTTCAGTCATAGTGAACATCCATGTGAATGAATTTCTTATATGAAGTTTCAATGGAGTTGTAACAGGTTCTTTTATGTGCACAGCAAAGTAAACATGGGTGGACCTAGATTATTCTTTCTGTCTCAATGACTAGATGATTTTTTTTTCTTGCCAGACCTTTTGTCTTGCACCACTGACAACGGGAAACCAGGCTGTAGGTATGAAAATCCCAATACACATTCTTGGACATTTAACCTGGAACCTTGATGGTTAATGATCCAGAATCAAGCACACTGAACCACATCAAAAACAATAAACAATAAACGAAAAGTTGACCTTCAGATCATGTATAATAATAGTGTCTATATTCTTTAAACAAATCTTCTACATAAAAGTGAACAGAAAGTATGAAATATTTAGATATTTATTTAATACTTTGTATGCAAATACAAGCTGCTAATGTATTCATTTGAATGGCAAAACATGACCACTGAAATAATATTTTCAAATGTGATATAATAATTATTTAACATATATTCATATTTAGATAAAATAAAATTATCATTATTTTAAAATTAAAACATCTATATTCCAGGTTGCCAAAGTTCTTTAATTTGAACAACACCCAAACTTAATGTCAACAAACTTTCAGCACCCAATGCCTGCAAGAAATGGTAAAAAAATATAGCACAAATGCAAATGATGATTTTCTCAGGAAAAGTAGAATTTCAAACATGTAAAAATGATGAATCGATGAGGTTTGTCTGTGTTTCTGTTACATATTTGTTTTTAACCAACTGAAGAGTTCTACTCTACTTACCGAATATCTATTTCTAACATTTCAGATTTAAAGAGGAACCTATACTCAAATGACTAACAAAATGATAGTCTGCTTACCTATACAATATTTACTAGAGCTAGATATATAAGTGGGGAATATTTACAGCCTGTTGAATACCGGTGCCCTCCTGTAGTCATGGAAAGTTCTAAAACTGAGCATCGTGCAGTTATCATGTTTCTCACAAAAGAAGGGGTAAATGCAACCGAAATACATAACCATATGACCAATGTGTATGGGAAGGACGCCACTCAATATACTGTTGCAAAATGGTCAGCTGAGATTAAGCGGGGTCATAGCTCCTTGGACGATGACCCACGGTTAGGAAGGCCTGTTGAAGCCATTACAGATGATATGGTTGCACGGGTACAGGGCTTAAATATGTCCAGTAGTAGAATAAAGGTGGACGAGATATCTTCAGAGTGTGGCATTTCTCATGGAAGTGATTGCACCTTAATTCATGAGCACTTGCACATGTCCAAGGTGTCTGCAAGATGGGGTCCATGAAACTTAAATGCACAAGATAGGGGCCACGAAATTTAAATACACAAGATCGACACCAGAGAGTTGAATCCAGTCATGGACTGTTGGACATTGTCAATGCTGATCCTGATAACCTTCATGCCTGTCTGGTTACTGGGGATGAAACGTGGATTCATCACTGGGATCCTAACAGGAGCATACTATGCTGACTTATTGAAGCAACTAGAGCAGCGATCAAGAAGAAGAGGCGCTGCATGTTGACTGCTGGAGCTGTGCTTCTTCATGACAAGGCTCCAGTGTACAAGAGTTGTATTGCACATGTTAAACTTCAACAATGTGACTTTGAACAACTTAACCATTCCCCTACAGTCCAGATCGGGCCCCAAGCAACTTATATCTGGCAATTTGAAATCACGCCTGCCTGGTACAAGATTTGGTGATGATGATAAACTCAAGGTCGCCACAGAGCCGTGGCTGAGTTGCCAGTCAAAAGACTTCTACCGGAAGGGCATAAACAGTCTCAAAGACAAATGGGCAAAGTGCCTCTAGGCCCAGGGAGATTATATTGAAAAATAAAATCAATATCGCAACGATTGGCTTCTGTTTTATATGCACTTGTATGAACTTATTGTCTTCCCCTCATAGGTACAGATCATAATTTATGTTCACACTGATGGGATTAGAATTCTTGAAGCCAACAGAATGAATTAGTAATGAAGGTAGGTGGCAGTGAATTTTTATTTAACAAAATCATAGTAGAAAGAGCACACACATTAAAAATTTGCCCTTACTTTCGGATCATTTACAAGAAGTATTTACACAAACATCATTTACAAGAAGTATTTACACAAACATTGTATCCAAAGAAACTAGTATTCTGCCATGTGTGACTGTAAATATAAAGTGTCCTCTTTGACAACTATGTGAAGGACATTTTGGAGTTAATAACCCAGTATACCCTTAACAGATTTATGAGTAAAACAGTCTCTCATGAACCCAGTCTTTCAAGGTCAAATAAAAACTTGGATTTCCATATAAAGAGGCGTTATTCTTAATAAAAATTTTATACAGGCTACTTCCATGAGTTTGAAGACTGTGCTAGAAAAACAATCATGTAAAAAGCACATTGATTTAATTTATATGCACGTCATTCAATCAGGCAGAAAGTATATTGCTGTGGGTTAATAACTTTACCAGTTGTATGATTAAGAGTGGCAGACGTATGAGAAAATGAAATGATAATTACTGTTCGCATTATTATTTAAGGGCAATAAATCCATATTGTGTGTAGAAACAAATAGGAAGGAAGAAGTTGAAGTAAATATATTTATCATTTAAACAATCATTTATCAGAAGTATTTTTTATCTAAGACTGGATCCGCAAAAAATTAACTTACAAGATATTTGTAATGAAATCCTGTCAACAAATCCAATTTTGAAACATTTGTCCTCTTATACCGATTTCATTTAAATATTTCTTTATGACTTACTCCATGAAATATAAATATAGTAAGAACTAATTAAATTGTAAATATTGTTTGCGAGGTACACTGAGATCTTACAATTCTGAATGTTACCACATCAAATCACAACAATAACATGCAAGAATGATGATTTCAAGATTGCGTTAACGCACCACAGATCAATCTCAAACATTAAAAAAAATTGAATTCAACAGAAATGGGAATGTGGAAAATTATGATTTTATGATGCAGCATTGAAACAAACCACACTTTTGGGCCTCTTACAACAAAATAACAATATGATGCACTTTTTTGAAACCAAATGACATTTTAAAAAATAAAGGTAGCTGAACAGAAGAATAACAAAAGTTTTAATAAATATGTGTCGCCAACAACTGTTCCTATAGGTAATTAACTGGAAATGTGCATCTATTCAACTAGAAAGACCCTGTTCCTTAACATTTAGAAGATTGTGCACCAAGTACTGCTAGCTTTCTTACTGAATAGACTTAAGATAATATAATTGTACTATGGCCAATTTACATTTGATCATTAACACCCTTGCCATTACTGTTGCTACCTGAAGTCTAGTGTACTTGCATCATCATTAAAAATTGTGGTTTCTAATGTATGTATTCATGATTAGAAAGCACCTACTGGTCAATAATGATGACCTCTCCAACCAAGCTTTCTCTATGCTTATCTTCTATTTTTAATATTCAATTTATCAAATGGAGGTTAAAGATATTTAATATTTATTATCAATCACATAATAATTCTAATAATTTGTTCTGATTTGATGGGTAAATGAAAAATATATATCTATTTGTATATTTTACTATATTTTAAAATATTCTTCGAAGTCATTTAATCAGATCTCATAGCTATAACTTTCTTTTCCTTTTTGAATACAAAAACATTATCAAATATTCCAGTAAAACAGTATTATATTCATATGCCTTCAGTCATACAATAGAAGGTCTACTAACTTTTCTGAAACCTGAATACAGACTTACAGTAAAGATATTATTTCTAAAAATAAAAAAAAATAATCCTCCAAATCTATTTCTGTAAGATGTAAAATACAATACTCTATTATTGACATCTGCTCAATTTTTTTTAACATTTAAATAAGATATTTTCTTTAAGACAAATTTTCAATGCTACTGAAATGTTAACCTACAAGCATACGGCAAGGGCAAATTCTTATCTCATGTCCTAGTATTGTAGAAATTTAAGTCTTTAATTGAGTGCCTTAGATGCTTTTAATACCGTTTCAAAAAGCTTATGAAATAAATTTGCAATATTGTCTGTGAATAATAACAAAAGGTTGCCGCCAGCCATATAATTATTTCCTTGCCATCATATAAATATAGAAAATGGCCTTTCTGTGGACCTGTACCTGGGAACAATGGTCTAAGATATTATTCTATAAATATAAATGCTATAATAAATATACTATATATAAATTCTGATTGTTCACTCAGCAAATTGGGTGTTGGCCCACACAACTTCACATCTTTTTGAGTTTGAGGTACTCGTGTAACAGCACACCTGTGGTACTTGACTTTAACATTTGAAGACTAGAGGTTGTTTTACTGGCTATCTAGCATACAATCTTCTCTATATAACACTATATATACCTTGACATTATTTCATATATACAACAATATACATCGATTTTGTGCACTTAAAACTCACCTGTTTATATTTACAGATAAAGTGCCAAATAGCAGACTTCAAATCTACATACAAATTTGACTAGACTTTTAAGATATGTATAGCTTACAGTCAAATTTCACTAGTATTTTCAAATCTGTAAGCTTAGTGGTAAATTGCAGTGCAGCAACGGTGAAGCGAAAGAGAAAGTAGTTTAAAATCATGACAGTTTCAATCCTGGAGATTTAAGCATTCCCACAGACAATAAGTTAAAGTATAAGCCAGACATCATTCATTCATTACGCATGTGCATACTTTAAAGGAGGCCAACAATTTGTTCCTGACTTTTATTGCTAGCTACTTATCACCCAGGAGGTTCAGAATGCAAAGTTAAACAGACAGAATTTCCTTTGTGTTGAGACAACAGTTTCTTAAAATTCAGTTCAACATACAGATTACCCATTACTACAAATTAGTGTTCCACATTACTAGTGACAGAGGCAATATTCAGTGCATAATACACTCTGGTAAATTCTTTTGAACTGTACCGGTAAGAAAATGTGGGTGAATGTGGGTAAATTGTCTTGTACTATACTGGTACCAAATGAGGGTACATTATCTTGAACTTTACTGGTAACAAAAATTTTATTGTCTTGAACAACACTAGTAACAAAATGTATGTGAAATGTCTTAAAATAAATAGCACATATATCTCTTAATTACCTAATCCAATTCCTACATTTCATTTTTTCTTCTTATCAATGTGTTTGATACAAACATATGTTTCCATCAAATTTTCAATGTTCTTTGACGGGAACTGATAACCTGTATTTCTTTAATTATGCTACATGGCTATTGATATAAATTTTCTTTTATCAAAGAACTGGAATTTATAAATGCCAAGGTGAGTCAAGTGTTTCGCCTTTAAACAAATATATTTGCCGAAAACATCCAAAAATTTGACATTTGACCTTCAAAAAATATGTCATTAACCTTTTTTATTAATTAGATGGATATGAACTTACATTACACCAAGCATTTTGGTTTTCTATCAGCAGCTTCAGGAATGTTTTGCATAAAATCATGCTAAACTTTCATATGTTTTCTCGATCAAAAGCAAAATTTCTTGATATTTGAAACTATCTTCCAACATATGGTATTACATGCACCAATTTGCTTGCTAATATGATCACAATACACATGTAGGTAAAAGTCTTCTTTTCTTTATATTGGCTACATTTTTACGCCAATATGTAAGTCCCATTCGAAAACAAGAAATTTGAGACTGACTGCTTAATTAGATATAATAATTCTTTCTTTGTAACTTTCCAACTGTGACGTGAGAACTATCTGTGTACAACTAATTCCCTGAAGTCAAGTGCCATTATGTGATATCTACCTAGATATTGTGCTATTGTTCAATTAAAGGTACTTAGGCATGACAACTCATATAAATAATTTATAACAGGTAGCCTACAAGTATAGAGTTTGAAAGACTCTAAGGTTTTACATATTTATCTCTCATAACAACAACATTAAGTACTCAAGATGAATGTCGGGTACTTACGCATTTATAAAAAGAAATTGTCAATTATTGATTTTGGAACCTGAAAATTGCACAACCTTAACTGCAATAATAAGAATAATGCTGCTTTGATCGATGGCACAACCAAATTTCTGTAGGCCTACATGGGATTTTTTCCAAAGTAGATCTGGGAAACATGTACCAATAGGGTAACATACACAACAGGACAAAACTCAAGCCATAATAAGCCACCTTAAAGTGTTTTAGGTTGATGAAATGTTAAAACTTCATTCTTTCCTTCAAACAAGTTGAAGTGAATAGACACACCAATTCAATGCACATTACTGTGTCCATTTGATATAATTTGTGGGTTTTGGTTGCTTTTCAAATCTTCCATTTATTTCTCCACAAAGTGTTATTCATAAAAGTTTTGATACTTATAGAGGTATTCTTTAAAATGTGACTAGACAAAAAGTATAAAAGATGGGAAACAGAGAATAGAAGAGAATAACAATAGTAGCTAAATAAGAGTTGTTTCCCTTTAACTTTCACTAGAGAAAATTATCACACAAATTCAAATGATGAATAACATCCATACTGGCACACATAAATATCTTATAAGTATTTTCATCCATTCTGGAAAATATTACCCTTTAAAGTTTTTAAAAATTCCAATGTTTTCTTAGGCTCTGAAAGTTTCGGATTAACTTTGAGAAAACCACTGAATGCCACATAATTTCAACAAATAATAATCAAAACATCTAAATCATCAGAAACATACAGCAGTCGCAGGTGAAATTATCAAGGAATCGAAAATTCTAAGATCAATTGTATTCCAGTTCCATCGACCTCGTAAGTATTTTGATTGTTTTTCAAACTAATACAAGACATGAATTTAAGACATACAAACAATTTTTTTAGGAGGAAAAAACAATAAATTTGACCAATTTTTCACCTATGCACAGACTTGTTAAATTAATGTTTGGATATTCCTAGTCAAGTCTAACATATTATCTGACTAAAATTAATTCCAAATGTTCCCTTACATTGCAAATTATCTTTTTACTGTATCTTTTCAAATAAACGGTAGTTGATGAACATATTATAAAGACAAATTAATAAAGAGATAGACTGAATGATTACCTAATATGTATATTACATGATTAATTTTTTATTTAGAATAAACACTACACATACATGTTTTCATCTTATATGTATTTGAAAAAAAAACCTGTGATATATATAAGTTGACATTTAAAGCTTTTTGTGATTTAAACAAAAGCCTGGGACACAGATGTTTTCAAAAACATTAATAATTGCCTGGGAGTTGGAGAAAAAAAGGACAATCTCTGTTAATATGTTCTGTATACACAAGAGAGGATCTTGGAATTTCCATGAGCAGGAGATGAATTGTTTAAAAGGCCCATTATTAGCGTAACAGCTCACAACAGAGTGAATGAAATCAGTTGGGGTTCTTACACTTCCTTCTTTAACTATTAAAAAGGCATTTAATAATGAAGGATTTGTAATGCTGGACCTGTTTTATTCTCTATATTTGGCTCTTCAAATCTGTTATTAATTTGATTTTCTGTTTTTCTTAAAATGAAATTTAAAATGAGGAGACCCATATTGGGTAACACATAAACAACAAATACAAGAATAGTGTTGATTTATTATCTTTATTCTAAAAACAAATATTACACTGAATTCAACAATTGTGATGTCAATACTTATCTTAGTGAAATGATGAAGTTAAAACTGGTTATAGGATGTGTATGTATTGTTTTACAATGTGTTTCTAGTGTGAGAATATGAAACAAATAACCACCAGTAGCTAAGTCATCGATACTCACTATATAACTATTTGTTTTCATCATTCAAGTTTCAGTGTTAAGATTCATAAGTTATAACATTTGATAGACAAGTCTAATAGTACGTGTAGCAGAACCGCCCCCAGTGCCAGATAAACCTATTAGCTTGGGAAGCCTAGAGCCTCATGATCTAGGTAGGCCTCCTGCAAAGGTTGATAATATTTTTGACACTGTTATAAGCATTTCTTACATGCACTGTAATCTTAAGCATCAATCATCATCCTCGGCTTTGGTCAATTGAGTTTAGAACACACTTTCATCTTCCTCTAGTCATGGGGTGCGTGGGAGGTGGTGGTGTATGTGAGGGGTGGGGAGAAGAGAGAATAAGAGGGGCCTCATAAGTGGAATAGGCCAAGAACAGAACACACTACACACAAACTGCCCAACCCAGTTCCTTCTGTGACACTGCCATTGACTGTTGGACAGATTTAAAGAGAAAGATATATTTTTATATTCAGACGGCAGGTTTAAGCCTACTGTCCTATTTGCACATGATTACAATATTCTTACCAAATTTACCATTGTTCATTCCATTCAATATGTGTTGTGTTTATTTGCCTCTTTATCAAGCAAAGCTTAGCAAAGCTTAATATCCTTGTGCTGGCAGCCTATCATCTTTACTGTACTATGTTGCAACAATGATAACAAAACTGGACAACTTGTGAAAATGATTGTGATCTTACCTATAGGAGTGAGGGACTAGATACTATAGGGTTGACTGGAAACTACAAATAGGATTGTTCAATTTCAAACATTCTCCATCTTCCTTTTCTGTAATAAAAAGGCAAACATTTAATTCAATGAATGGATATACAGTGTATGTCCAACTTAAAAGCATTTAATGTCATGATAAAATTACATCATGCCCTCTGTGGTTCAAGAACATTTTGGTGGTTTTGAAAGTGGAAAGAATCTGGTTTATGACCCTTAAAGCTCAGTTAAAACATTTTTGTGGACACAACTTTATCCACTCAAAATAGAAATTTTAACTTCATTTCACGATTCTCACCAATATAAGCTCTGATCAAACTATTCTTTAATAAGTATGTTTATGAATATTTAAAGTTAAAAGTAATTGGAAGAAACCTTTGGGGAAAAACAAATTATATGCCAGTCAATCTGAACATTATAAAGCATTAACTCTTAAACAAGAATCAATATAAAGACAGCCATATTTTTAATGTACAGCCTTCTACACGTTTATACTAGTTTCTTTTTCTTGCCAACATTTTTTTAATAAACTAATTACCAAACCTAAAACATGACTTGTGATTAAATCTTTATTTAATTTTGAAAGAATAACACGAGTATGACAACGTCCATTATTCGTGAGAGTACACAGAACCCTTTTAAGAATCAATTCTTGTAACGAAACATGAAAGAATCTTTGATAGAAAGAGGACGTTTTTGTCCATCAAGCATGCCAACGCTGTAATCTTGCGACATTGATTTCTTGCTTTGGGTCAAATCATGTCGATTCAGCAATGAAAAGAGTTGTAAAAAACGAGATTTGGAGCATGCAATTATTGTTGAAAATGGAGTAGCAGCAATGTGCGATAAATTGCTAATTGTACATTACAAGACTAAAATTACATGGGTGGAAAGACCATGTCAAGTCTTATCTAACCAATGTTATTATTATACTCCATTAGGGCAATAGAATGTCCATACCACAAAATAAGGTGGGATTGCCACTGGCATCAACAGAATGAAATATGATTCTACTGAATGGTCCCTCAATTATTTGACTGATATTTCAATTGGCAATGTTTAAACTTTATTCCATCACAACTGATCAACATATTAGTCAATTCACTGTATTTCAAACAATAATTGTCAACTTGTGCTTAACAGTGAGCTTTCAAAAAAACTATGTCATAATAGAATGATAAAAGAACAATTTTAAAAATAATAGGTTACTTTTGAGTAAAATTTCGGTTGATTGAGATGACAATATGTTTTGTATACACACTTAAATCAACCGTGTAGGAATGATTTCAACCATGTCGTCTTTCATTCATGAATTTAAATTAAATTTATAAAGTTCTGTGAAAAAACCTATTTCAAATTATGTAAGACATATAAATTATGACAGAAATAAGCTTATATTATATGTTACTGGTAAGAGTAGGACGTTAAACCCCATTTCATTTCATTTTATTTATATTATTGATAAACTATATACAACTGGCCTAACACCACTTCTGTGTAATAACTGTTATCACTTAACCACATACAAACATAATTTCCTGTAAAACGAGTGTCAACAAATGAGCTGAGACCATTGTCTACATAAGAGGGAAATGACATTGAGAAAATTATTGAGTATATGAACACAAGACCTGAAGCATTATGTTTATCAACATATAACTAAATTCAACAACTTATATCAACCTACTGACCTTGTTAGGCCAAATTGGATAAAATATTTGATAGGTACAGTTTATATTGGTTATGATTTCTATGAATGTCCTGTTAAGTTGTATTATTGTCATTAATACATAAGTATCTGATAATAAAAAAAAACATTTTTCATTTTTATAGATGAATAAAAATATATCAGTAATACCCAAGGGGAATTCCAAACTTTGTATAATTTAGAGTAGGCCCACAAGTCTTTGGTCAGAGAGCAAAGAAGTTGATCTGTTTTAAATAATGAAGGGAAACTCGTTAGTAAATGCTTAATCCTGTACTTGCATCATCCTCTGATGACCACAATGATACTTGAGGGGTGGTGGGCAAATAACTCTGACAGAAAGGATAAGAATAACCTTTTATGTGCACACGATCAGCCACTACTAAAGACTAACAAAGATTGACTGTATCCTAACTGTACCCACACATATTTCTTGCCTGCAAACTTGGAGAGTGTACAGATATGTAAATACTTAATAGGATTAGCTTGCATTACAGGTTTGATGATAATCACATTTGCCATATAGATGAGTGTGGTGTAGATATATTGTAACAAGTTTTTTCTCAAAATGTATCAAAAGTCACATCTGCTAACATTACCTCTCATAACATAGTTCCCTCCCTTCACATGGCAGAAATCAACTTTTTCAATCGTAATCCATGATGAAAATAAATCATTATTCAAGTGTTTCGTCTCTTAACGTATGTTGTAGCATAATTTGGGTACAGAAACATAGAATCAATTAATTGTGGGTATATTTTGCGGGACCCTGTCCAAGAAAGGAAGATTTATGTATATTTTCATATAAGAAAAGCAGTGTATTAACTGTTCAGTATCTATGAAAGGAAGTAAATATATTCTAAGACTAGAAAGCAGATTAAAAATAACAAAATTGGTTCTAATATTTTCATTTTAAAATAATTCATTCTAAGAAGTTCTTCAAGACCCAAATACATATGTAACAGATCCTATGACACATTTTATCAAATTCTATCAAATTATTCACAACTTATCATGATGATTAGAAAATAATATCACAATCACAGTCCTTGAACTTTTAAAGAAAACCACACCCATTTCATAGGATTAATTTCCCAAGAATTTGTTTAAAACCTGAATTTTCACACAATATGGTAGATTGGTTGCCAGGCAACGAACCATACGCCCACAGCAGCTAAATCGCCCAGGCAGTCAACAACAGCTGTCACATATTTTTACTTTTTTCGGTAATGAAACATTTATGATCCACTAAAATCTGATTAAGAGTAACAACTTATTAAGTAATTATCAGAACATCATTAGAATTTGTTTGGTTTTTAGAAAGTTCTGCCCAATGCTAATGTTTAGTATACGAAACATTTAATATCATGAATTTAGCTGTTCTGTTATCAAAATTCAATGAAAATCAACATATACTATTCAAAAAAAGTAGGGAATATTTGATTTTTAAGTGTTATTAAAGTCACCTAATGAAACTGACGAAGAAACAAATGACAAAATGAAATGAAGTTCACATTCATCGATTTATTTCAAATGATCGTTAGACTAAGTAAGGCACAGACTAACCATTATAAGGGTAAAATGATACCCGGGGTCAAACAGCAAAGTTACCACAGCATCACAACAAAGTCAGTAACGGGTAAATCCTCCTCTGTTTGCCAAACAAGCATTGATCCGACGTGGCATACTCCTTATGAGACGTCTAAGGTCAGTTTGGTCCAGATTGTCCCATTCCTGTTGCAACACAGCAGTAAGTTCTTGGACATTGGCAGGACATTGTTGACGTTGACGTAACCTCTGTCCAAGCATGTCCCAGACATGCTCGATGGTCCAGATTGTCCCATTCCTGTTGCAACGCAGCAGTAAGTTCTTGGACATTGGCAGGACATTGTTGACGTTGACGTAACCTCTGTCCAAGCATGTCCCAGACATGCTCGATGGGGGAGAGGTCGGGACTTAGTGCTGGCCAAGGTAATGTGGTGATGTTCTGTTGTTGGAGGTAACCTGTAACGATCCTGGCCCTGTGACATCTTGCGTTTTCATCCTGGAAGATGAAACGGCGGCCATGACGTCGTGCGAACGGCACAACATGGACTGCCAAGATGTTGTCCCGGTAGTACTGGCCTGTAACACGCCCTGCAACAACATGTAAAGCCGTTCTTCCAGCAACAGTGATGCCTCCCCACACCATAACAGAACCACCCCCAAATCGATCATGTCTGATCACGTTAACGTCTTGGAAGTGCTCGTTTCGACGACGCCACACCCTCCTACGTCTGTCCAAAAAATCAACAGTGAACCTTGACTCATCTGAAAACATCACATTGCTCCAGCGTCGATTATCCCAGTGTTGACGATCCCTACACCAACGACGTCTTGCCTGAATGTGATGATCTCTCAAACAAGGGATCCCGCGAGGACGTCGGGCACGAAGGTGACCCCTATGCAGTCGATTCCGAATCGTCTGGCCACTCACTCTCACACCAGTGTCTGTTTAAAGACGAGCGCTGATCTGATTTGCTGTGATGACACGATTTCTCAAGGCCAAGGTACGGATAAATCGATCCTGGGCTTGAATTGTCGCCCTTGGTCGACCTGAGCGTGGTCTGTCCTGTACAGATTGTGTATCACGGTATCTGGACCATAGCCTGCTTATGACAGACTGAGAAACATTCATCGTCCGCGCCACAACCGCCTGGGTTGTGCCGATCTGTAGCATGCCAAGGGCACGTAACCTTTCATTTTGGGTAAGCCGACGCATATCAAAATTTGTTTTCTGGTCACTAAAACAATTAAACTGATGTTTCAATGCCACAATGACTGTAACATTCAAAGTCAGAGTCGTGCAAATCTTGGGTTGGACCCCCATGATGATCCCAAGCATCACTTGCATTCCATGCGGTAGCTATTGGTGCGTTTGGGCGTCACATGTAACTGGAAATGTTTCTTCTGTTAGGTTCTATAGTGACTTTTTTCGTAGTCATTTGCATCTTTTAGTATTATGCCCCCAAAATCAAATATCCCCTACTTTTTTTGAATAGTATACTTGTTCGTCTCAAGACCTTAAACTCTGCGTATCTATCTGAAGTCAATTGGATGATAAGTTTAGCCTCTAGAGCATCCACAAGATTTTTCAAATTGATCACAGGAGATAACTTTGGCAGTAATTAGCGGAAATCGCTGAAACTCAATAGGCTTCTTCGTCTCATGAACTTAAACACTGTATATCAATTGAAGTCTTTTGTGTTTTAACTCTGGCCTCTAGATCGTCAACAAGTGATCAAGGGCCATAACTCTGGCAGTAATTATCAGAAATCACAGAAAATCATGAGCATCCACTGGAGCATCCACAAGCAATTGTGGATGCCGGACTGACGGACAGAGGCGACGACAATATACAACCACATTTCAGTGTGGGCATATAAAAAATTAAATGGTAATTTGGGAAGTGACATTGAAGTTACCTGGATATCTAAATTGGGTTGTTTAAAGTATTTGTCATATTAATGTACATTATCGTCAATTATTTAATCTTACTTGATGAAGGTGATTAAAAATTGACAGGTGAAAGATTAACATGTCATGTTTGAGACATACTGGACATGACATTTTTCATCTTATCTGTCATCATCATAATAAATCTATCAATATAAACAAACCTCAACTTTCATATATTGTCATAGCAACCAATCAATGAGCATTTATTCATAACTTATTTTTCAAAATACTTTAATTATCGCTTTTTTGCTCTCTAATTAACTTTTTAATGTATATTCTCCATTTTTTCTCCATGTAATTTAAGGATATAATTTCTCCACTCCATCATAATATAAGAATTTTATGAATTTTATTCTATTTTATATGTCTTAAAACTAAGTGATTTCATGTCTACTTATTACCAAACCATCACAAATATTCAATGACTTGATTAAATAAAAACATATAATATAAGGTCAGTGAATGTTTCAAACAACCAAAAAAGAAAACAAGAACATCAAATTTCTATCACAAAAGTTAAATTTGTGTGTGACCTATAGTTAGGATGCAAGACAACAAAATTACATAAATATTGGTACACCATTCAATTGATGAAAGATATATGAATTTGAGTTTTAGAAAACACAGGATGTGTTATGATATCTGATCTACCTATCTTCTTAAAACTTTCTTTACAACAAATATCTGCCCTTAATTTTCAAGGCAGATACCACACTAGTTATCTCTTGGCAATAAATGTTTTTTATTGTTCTTATATTTCAATCAACAGCTGATCATTAATATTCCTATAAATATTATGTACCTATGGATCTATGTATCTATTACCAATAGAAATGTTAATCTGGTACTCACAACGATTCGATTCATCTTTTGAAGTGAATTATTTATATAAAATACAGGTGTATAGGCAATCTGACATTTTAAAGAATTCAAAGTGGTGTGAATATGAACAAAATCCAAAGCTTTAAAACTTTATCTTGTAGGTGTATTTCAACACAAGGGAAATCTTGGCATTGAAAATAATGTTCTACCATGTGTAATAACCAACTCTTTCAAATAAATCTGTTGTATGTGTAGAGGTCTGCTGTAGAGTTTAGTTAGTGTGTAATAATAATATTTTCCTGTTAAAAACATGCAGTTTCATGTAGCTTTGTAGTTAATTTACAAAACTAATTACAGTTTTCAAGCAAATACCTGACAAGTCTGCTAGTCAAACCCTCATTTAATCTTGAAAACCCAATGGGAGGTGGCAAATACATTGCTTAAACATGTACTGTCATTGGTAATGATCCAAATTACATTTAATTGACTTTAGGAAGAAACAGTGTTCTTTATATTTTGTGCATAGTGTTAATCCAGGTTTTTATTATGGAGAGGAAAAAAGGTCTAGTCTGTCAGTGAAATTGTTTGATTAGAACTTGACAAGCACATGTTCTAGTAATCTAAGATAAATATTTATACCTTGACTTCAGTGTGACTGGTATGTTGTGTGATTAAGGGAAGACTTGCCAGCCTCCCTGTGTTATACTCTGAGGGTTTCAGCTGTAAAACAAATAGTCAGGTCATGATCTGTCAACTGACTGTTAATTTGTGAATCTCCATAAACCCCCTTCCTGTCAATACATCTCTTCCCTGGTTTACACTATATCACAACATTCTAATACTTTACAATTTATGTCATTTCTTCAAAATTTTTCTAGTTCTTTACTAATTTCATGTGATCTCATGGAACTTCTCCAAAGTAAATAAATTCCGATCACTGACACTAACTCCCAGCTTGGGAACCATTTTTCACAAAATAATCTAATATCCCCACAAAATAAATCTTGTTATATTAAGTTAAACTTCTACTTTATGGCATGCATTTAATTATTATCAAAATGTGTTTGTTACTTTAACTCTTCACTATGGCCACACACTTGTAGTAATGTCAAGCCTTCTATGTTTAGTAGTATCACACATACATCTATTTTCGGACAAAATCACACTTCGGGTTACTGCAAAAACATATGGCATGAATTTGATATTGAACAGGTAATTACACAACCATTAAACTACGATGAATGTAGCAATGACAAGAACCTTTAAAGAAGCAAAACCTCAATTGATGGATGAGGCATCAGAAGTGAAATTATCCGTGACACGCCATTACCAAAGCGTTTACAATCTCCAATAATCTTCCTTATAATCAAACGCTTCCATGAAAACTTAGACGAAAATAGATCAGTCATTAGAGGGAAGATTTTTTTAAATATGAAATTCTGCTTCCTTTCGTTATGTTCTGAAGCTGATTTAACTATAAATAAACAGAATTGTGGTGACTAATAAAAATGTTTAATAACTGGATTCCTCCATAACTTGGCAGAAAAAATAATTAATTTGAATAACAAAAGAAATTGTATAAATAATTGGGTGCATGTTCAGCAAAAGAAATTAATGGATTTTTAAAAATTAATCAGTTTTAATATCTTATTTTTCAATCGCTAAAATAAAAACCTAAGCTAGCAAATCAATAACATAATAAAGTAATTGAGTCACTTTCTAAAGACAACATTTTCACTCTGAATAGTGCTATATTCACTACTTTAAAGGAACCGAGATAACCCTTTTCATAGGGACTTAATAACCAATTTGAATTTGTTGACGAAGTAAATTTAATGAAAAGAATGCCAGGACAATGAAGTGTGGAACTTTCTCTGTTATGAACTCCTTGATCATATCCGGATTCCACATTTCATCGAACTGTAATTGACTTGGAACAAAAAACTGGTAATACTCTGGTATTGTTGGAAGTCAAGTGTGTCTTTTATTGTCACTGGAGATTAAGTCGTCAAGTTTGGATCTTAGATAAAGAATGGCTGAAGATCATGGTTAATAAACCCGAATTGCCGCTAACTAGTAATTACATTGACACATGCATTCTTCTCTTAGAGGTAGAATAAAAAGACAGCAACATCCAAAAATCTGGACAAATTATTGCCTCAGGGCCAGCAGACGTGAACAAATTGAACAAAAACTCTATTTGTGAGCTCCATTTATCATTTGTAATTTGATTCTCTGTTTAAATGGTAACTCATATTGTATAAAACTGCTGAGAATTCTCCTCTGTTTTTGCATAAGTATACATAAAATCCACCATCAGTATTGGCACAAATATATTGGAGATCTAATAATGGTGATTTTTGGAACTTAAGTTATAGTAATATCTGTGAGCATCCACATGATGAGGTTTTAAATGTAATTTGAAAGCCAAAATATGCCAGTAAGTCTAGAGATTGTAGCCTTTATAAGAATTAAAAACAAAATCATCTTATTTAATCGGACTGTGAACATTGAAGATTATAGATAATTAGGCACTTGAACGAGAAAATGTGCATGACCTAAGCTAACCAAAGCCCCCAATTTTAAGTCAATGCGTTCTGCAGGCCAAGATAAGCCAACTCAGAAAAAAAACTTTCTGAGGTAGCGAGCTGAAGTTTTTAAACTGGTTTATTTGCCACTCCTTTACTGAACTATTGTTGGCATTTTTAAACCAGCTTAGTTTAAAGGACAATATTGGTGCCAGTCATTATCACATATGTGATAGAACTGATAAAACACTTTCCAAATATAATATTAACATAGAGATTATCGCTACCATAGTGGAGTAATAAAGGATTCATGAATCGGAAGTGACGAACGCCAAAGGAAAACACGGGTTATTCCTCTATATAACTAACTGAAGTGAATAGTGATAACAGATACATGGGCAAATATCTGCTCACTAATAATTCCCTCAAAGACCTAAAGTTGCTGTGTGACACTGTGAGAGAATATCTTACAATTCATAAAAAGAATTGACTGCCACTAGATAAGTGAACACGAAAGAAAACCAGAAAAAAGTCTGTGCATTACCATGTTTTTATAAGGTAGGGGAGACAGGGGCACATTGAACCACCATGGATATATCCTTTATAAATAATACTATACAACCCAACACTATACAGAAGTGAGATAACTTCTTAGACCCATTTCTCCATCAATAGACTACATGCTGTCAATTATTTTCTTAGGCAGTGAATTTTTCAAAAAAGCACTTAAAAGAGAAAATTTTTCCATACATGTTAACTATTTAGCATAGGAAATTCTTGTACTTAAAATAAGTTCATATGTCTAATTTATACAAACCAGATAAACCGGGGTTTGATCCATATAAGAGGGCATACTGATTTTTTTTTAAATTTTGATCATGAAACTGTGATGGGGCAGATTGAACCACTGTCAGCAGGGTACTTTGAACCATGGTTCAATGTTCCCCAGTGAATTATAGACTATAATATATCATTTAATAATTTGTTTAGCCTAAGAAATTCTTGTATGTGTAATCTACAATCCATATAAACAAGGGCTTGATCTATTTTGAATTTTTTAAAAATATCTTTGAAAATAAAAACAAAAGATTTAGAATATCAGTTTATCCAACTCTGTAGGCTTATCGTATAAAAGGAATTAAACTTGTTCGAAACTTGGCTGTGCCATGCATGGGCGCAATGGGTCTCTCGGACTAGAGTCGCTCGTCATTGTTTGCAGATTCATTAGTTCACCACGAAATAAGTGAGTAGGTTTAAGATCTAAATCCAGATCTATGTTAACATGGAATTTTTATCGGTGTTCAATTTCCCAATTATTTGGTCAAACCTACCTCGACTATTTTGTAAGAGGGATACACTGAACCATTACGGTCAAGTGGATTAAAATAGGTTTTATTGGGTTTGGTTTTTTTTGGGGGGTGGGGGAAAAAAAATGAGTTAAAGATTAATTTAATTGAATCTGATACACGATAGCAACTATGATATGTCTTTAAACAATACAATAAAATAAAGAGATCTTCTAATAAAAACATTTGATATGAAATGAGGACAAACATGTATTTGAACAAAATGGTTCAATGTGCCCCGGTTTCCCCTATAGAAGGAATAAAAACAAGGGGCTGTACAGAGTATTTCTATTTTTCCCTGTGTTCTCTTATCTTATGACACTTAATTACTTTATTGAATCGTCAGATATCCTCTTGCGGTCCCATATAACAACTTTTTGTCTTCGAAGGAATTATTAGTGAGCAGAAATTCGGCCGTTCATCTGTCATCAGTCGTCACTTCAGTCATTCACATAGAGAGATAACTCGTGTTTTCCTTTGGTGTTCGTCACTTCCGATTCATGAATCCTTTATTATTCCTCTATGGTAGCGATGATCTCTGTGTTAATATTATATTTGGAAAGTGTTTAATCAGTTCTATCACATATGTGATAATGACTGGCACCAATATTGTCCTTTATTAACAATGTATATCATACACAAGAGGTCTGTTTCAACTTTGAATGAATAATGTGGGGGTAGTTTGGGGGTTGGGTTTCCAAATTATTGTGCTGAAGCAGAAATACCTGCCATTGTTATTAATAACAGCCCAATTCCAAAGCAATTGATTATAAAAAAAAATCCTGAGGCATAACTCTGCTTGCAGAAAAGCCAAAAAACTATGCTTTTAAAACAAAATACCACTTAGTGACAATACTAAAATAACATTTTTCAACTTAAGTCTTTTGAAGGTTTTTAGTTATTTAGCTATGTACCGGTAATAGTAATTACTTAGATTTGAGTAATTACTCTATCTGTAATAGCATAACCATAACTTCTTACAAATTACAAACTATCGTTGAAGAAAACACTCTGAATTACATCATCTTCTCCCAGAGGATAACTATAATATATTTTATGTATTTATGGTAAATTTGTCTTCAAAATGATATTTTGTCAGATTTTAAATTAATTCTGTCATTTTCTACAAGATAAACATCTGCCTTTAATAGATGGTATGTGATCGTGCTAGATATATTTGAATAATTGATAAGCTGGAAATTATCATGTTCATCAAGCATACTACATCACAGTCTTAACTCGATTAATAGATTATTCATCCGATAACCTTTTTAACATCCATTTATTTCTCATTCACCGTATCAACATACAATGATAAGAAATGATATAAAAACTATAACATTAGAGTTAGCACCAATAAGTTGTTTAAAGCAGAGTGTTTTAAACAAGATATATTTACATAATACATTTATGATAACTTTATCTTCGTCTAATATAGCTTCTCAATATCTTGTTAATCTAATTAACAAAATCTTTTATAACAATTAAATATATACAACTTCCTTCACATTTATATTTTAGAATATAGGCGTCTTACATTTTGAATTTCAACTGTTTATGTAAAAGATAAAGGTTTGTTTGTTTGTTCACCATAGGAAACCAGATAACTGAAGTTTTTAAACGATTTTTATAATAACTAGTTCTAATGGTGCTATTTTGTGGCAGTATTTAATGGTGAAATTAATGATTATTACAGGTGCTGCAAAAATACAAATTTTTCACACAGACAACCCCCCAGAAACAAAGCTGCTAATCAATATTTTCAGAATAATATTTACAAATTTTTAAATTCAAATATTTTTCATTTTCTTAAATTCATGATCAATAACAATATGCCATTTAGCCATCTTCCTTTTATTCAGAAGTGTGCCTTCAATTTTACCATACTCTCTGTTCTTTATCCACTTATTATAAAGTTATGAACACTTGTGACAACTGTGACAAGAAGGGGTGACAGTCAACTAATGTCATGTCAACAATGTCACCTAAACTGCCAACAACTGTCATTTATATTTTAAGTATACATATATCAAGTAGAACCACATTGTTATCTACTTCAGGTAAGAAAAAACTAAGAACTATTATTGTTTATGACTGTTGAGTTTTATTACGTTTATCTTTGTGTATATTTATAAAGGTTGCCTTGAGCATACATTGTTTGATATCTAAGTTCACCATCAAGTCAAGAGTGTATATATCTTTAGGCATTAAGTAATATATTTACCACTAGTATACAATATACATGTAATATTAGTTTTGCAATATATGATTAGTTCGAGTACAGGGTAGGGTCAATATTGTCCCCAACAAGCTTATGGTAAAGCTCTTTAGCATCATTACAGATTGTCGTCCAATAGCCCTACATTACAATTGAAATGAATTCCAAAAGTCCTATATGACAAATGAAATGAAATAAGGCTGAACATCCTACTTTTCTGCACCAACCAGGTTAATGAAGAATGAAATACATCATGCAGTGTATCAAGAGCAAAATTTTGCCCGGACATTAGGCAATATGGCCTACTCCTATTCTGAATTTCAACTGACAAGCATTCTTCTAAGTGCACACCAAAGAAAACATGATTGTGTCAGCTATTAATTTTTTTTTTTTTTTTTTTTTTTTTTAAAAATAATATTTTATTCAGAAATTAAAAGGGATTGAGGAACAGGCATAGCCTATATGACCTTTCTAAATGAGTGGCGATTCGTCTGTTTTTGTCTTCAAACAGAAATTGTGATCAGAAAATATACACAGCTGTCAATATCTTATCACCTTTTTTAGCTTGATCAAGTAACCACTCTTTTTATTTCTGTTGAAGTCGATGTAATGAATAATCAGGAGTACCAGCTATATGTACATTTAAATACATAATCTTGCTGATAAATAACTAACACCTTTCTCTGGTCAAATATTATATTATTTTATCATACCGAAGTAAATTTTACAGTGCCAATAATCTACGGATGTTGTGACATGGGGTCGTCTAGATTTTCCTGGAGATGTTCATACTCCGTGCAGTGTTGCGTTTGATTAGAGGTAATCCTACTACAGATATTGTTGTTTTAAATTTTGATTGGTCAGTAGTCCGTCTACCAACCAATCACTAGCTGCCCTACAAAAGCTTTACATTTAAAACGAGTGCCAATATTGGACCAAATATGTTTACATAACGTTACGTCATGGCTCACGATTTTATTATGCCTAATTAACCCTTGCATAGCAGAATACTGCAGTAAAACTAATTTCATGACAAACAAGGCTATCAAGTCGAATGAAATGTAAACAATACTGTTTGGAAACGAACATACTTTCACCGTTTTTAATACCTTAAATCACTGTCCAAAGTTTAAGGGAAGACCCAGATTAAACGAAGGACTGTCATGTTGCTGTACTTAATAGTAAGTGCAGGAGGGTTGCACCACACACAATTTTACACAAAAACAAATATATGGACAAGACATCATACTCAAAGACCACAAACATAAACAAATCAAAGAGAGTGAATGGATCCGGAAAGAATAGACACACTCTCGCATAAGTTCAAGAAACAGACGCTATTCCTGCAATGGTCAGAGAGGGATTGGAGATGTTAAGACTTGGATTGAACTATGAATATTGCCGTCTCCAATGATGATGGTGGGTGCTTGATATACAGGGTTAAATCAGTGGACAACAAAACTGTTTGAAATGAATGTACACAAAACAAGCAGTCTTGTCGAACCAAATTCAGAAGAGCTGTGAGACTTGGTAATCAGCATAGTCAGTTGTGCAGGCATTCAGACTTTACAGTTTAGTTGAACAAGACTAGAAAAATAAGCCATACAAAACGTTGGTTTGTTTCCCCTACATCAGAAACATAAAATATTTACATCAAATAAGATAATTCAAAAAAAGATTCCATCCATCTAAATAAAATCTTCAATTTGTCATCATACATATTTGATGAATTTAGCACCCAGAGAACATCAAATTACTCAACTTGAACTGATATGTTTCATTTGATTTGAGCAATGAAGCAAAGAGGTAAAATTAATAAGCTTCTTACCAAGACTGACAACTTTAATTAACTTGCTCGTTAAAATCAATCCTGCATGACAACTTCATTTCATCTATTAATATGGTCAATGTTAAAGGAATTTATATGATCTATCACAAGGAAATTTTACTTTTTTACATAAAAAAGAATATGATTTATTGCAATTTAAGTAAGGAATTTAATGCTTGAAATTATGGGCTTTATCATGTATGTGTTTGAATTAAACATTTTAAGTGCCTATGCATGCAAATCTCAATAATCAGCTTTAATAGGGTCAAAAGAAATAGGAGTAAATTGGAGTGGCTAGATAAAACACACCATGTACGGCCAATGACTATACTTATCACATGCAAGCCTGGGATCAACCATAAATATTCAGCAAATTTCTTTACAGATGGAGAAAAAAAGGTTTAACATACACTCAATAGAAACCAGGTCATTTTGGGACTAACATATGGTATATCTTTCTTTATTTCAATACCTCACATGGGTGTAGCAGGAAGAAACTGGAGAACACAGACAGAATTCACAAGGTTAGGTAAGCAATATGCTACTGCTAGTCACATACTAGCATGGGATTAAAACTATGACACTTCAAACAATGACATACATACCTTGTCGCTAAAGCGCATGTGTTGGACTACTTGGCCATCTAACACCCCGAAATTCAAAATTGAAAACCATGATTTGCTTTAATTTGGTAACATGATACAACTGTAGTGATATGGCAATTATACCACTCTAACTGCTTGATTAAAGCCTATACATAGGCCTTCAGGTGATCGGCAGTAAATGAATGTATCAATTTTCAATTTTATTACAAATTTTCTTTATAGGGAAAATTTGAGCTTCAAATGATTAGTGTTAGATTGGTTTCCAATCTGATGTTAAATCATGATAATAGAACTGTCTCTTACATTCCGCATCCTTTGACATTTAGAGATCCTTAAAACGTCATGCTTTTATGATATCAATTTGAAACTGAAAAACAGTAATAGGATTTAGCTTTGTAGGAAGTACAAAAAATCCTTCATGGTTTGGAGCACAGAAGAGTGTATTGATTACCACATGGGCTTATATTCAACCTAGAATATTCTCTATAAAGAACACTAAAAGACGATTTCCTTTACATCACAATTGGGAGTCATATTGATTAAAATTGTCAAGCTGTGTGACAGATTCTAAAATGAATGTTGCCGTGATTTCAACATGGTCAATCTGTAAAGTGAAGTGAAGGAGACAAAAAGATTAATCTAACATGTTCCTGTCCACAACTATCTGTTGATCGCTACTGCCATCTTTAATCTCACAGATTGCATGAGCCAAGAAAAAGCAAATTATGCATAACCCAGCTGTGCCTTCATACTAACTTAAATTACAAACATAGAGACTATCTGATCATTAACTGCTCATCACCCATTATCATTAATTATCATATCTATTATTCATAACATAAAATCAAACAAACTAAAAGTGATGGTTTGTGTTGCTAAGCAAGCTTTTTACTAAAGACAATCATGCATGAAGAAATCTTAAATGAGATTAACATGAACTAAAGGAACTGGAATGTTTAGGCTATTAGAATATGTTATAATGCCATGACGTCAATTAAAATGAAGGTTAAAAATAACAACAGGTTTCAAACATGGAGCAAAATATGTCATTTTGTGGAAACAGTATTTTTAGTCAAATCTAGAATTGATAACAAAAGTAAATTCCAGTAAGGTGAATTGGAGATCACAATAACCAAGAATAGAAAATATAAACCTACTTCAAAAATGCTGATAAAAAGTCCAAAACCATTTCAAAAGTGATAAATCCACACTTTAAACTTGAGTTTGCTTTTGTAAGGAAACACCAACCATTTATTCTTGGTGTCTCAGTTGATTTTGGCATGGTAAAACATTGCTTTAAAATATCCCCTAAAGAATACATGTACCTGAATTCAACACAAAGAATCAATGCTATTTTCTTCAAGTCTACATCCAGTTTTGAAAACATCTTAGGGGTCCCTTTCATCTTTGCACCAACATCATAAAATGATAAAGAAATTGACAAAAACAGAAAGTTATTTGGACATAAGAGAGCATAAACAACTAAACTTCCTTCATAAAACCATCTCACTATTTGTATCTATGTTTCTAACATTTACAAACCATAAGTAAATATGGGTTATTTTTTGGATAGTTCTATCCATACTTTTAAAGATCCACCATGCCATTATAGCGGTTAGATATAACACAATCAAATATATTTTCATGTTAAAACACTTTTTGTCTAAAAATTATTCACATCGATTAATTGTTAAGTTATTTTCACAAAACCATGGAAGGTTTCAAACTCTTGTATTTAAATCTAGGGTTAGAACTCTCATTTGCTGAACACACCGGACACAAAATAACTTCTTGTGCCTAATTTAAAGCAAATTGAGGAATACATTTGCCATAGTTATGTATTACTACTTTGTATCATAAACCACATGTACACTAGACATTGATTAAGAATACTGGACCTAGCTGAATGTAATAAGTTTCCAAAAGTTTTACCCTTTTGTGCCCGAACTAGTCAACATGATGGTTATGTGTTGATCTTTTCACAGAAACCTTAATTTAAACACTGGTTCATTATGAACAACATTATGCGAAAGATTAGCTTCTTTGGTCAAATGGGATCTGGATCAGACTCTTAACAGGAAATTAAAACACAGCAGGTTTTCTGTTAAAGAATACATCCATTTGTAGTTTTAGACTTTAAACTTAGTCAACATCTTGGAGCTCATCTTATATCTGTACATAAATATTTTCCTTAGAACTCGGTCAAAAATAAAATGACTGATTTCATTGCATTTTATGTGTACATTTGGGATGACAATCCATCTTTGTTGAAATTTTACACCGATTGACATATCTAATATTGAGATATAATCGATTGTGTGTGCCTTTATCAACACAGTAAGACAAAGCCAGGTTGTTAAGCAACACTTATGCCCACAAAGCAGTCCACTATGTTGTTGCATTGTGAATCTTCAGGTAAATATAAATCTTTATACTGTTTAATTGACAATATATTTACTTGACAATTTATGTTAAGCAAATTGAATTATTCATACATATAGATGATCAAAGATACTCATATAAATCTGAAGGGTTTTAGCTTTTTTCTCATTGTCATTAACTTATTTGCAAATTTATAAAGATAGTTTGCCAAGACAACAAAACATACGCCCACAGCTAAATTTTTTGAACAGTCAGCAAGGTTCAACAAAGAGAAACAAGGACCACAACTTTCGAAGCTATAGACGGAAATTGGTGAAATTCTAAAGCCTTTTCATTTTTCTACTCAAAAAAATGCAAATGAATTTAATACATATCAAATGATAACTTTTGTCCTTAGAGCATTCACATGGGGGTTAAAAAAAAAATGAAACAAGGGCAATAACTCTCAAAGTAATAAATGGAATATGCTGAAATTCAATATGTTTTATTGTGTTACTAATTAAAATAATGCATATGAATTTAATACAGATAAAGCCCCAATAACACTCTTGTTGTAACTGAATAATATGTCCCAATCTTTATTCTGGTCAACAAATTGTATTATTTTACAATATTCAAATAAATTGATGATACAAATTTCATCGTAACACACCTAATTTAAAAAATTGGAAAAATTCAACTACATGATTTGAAAAGGTTAACGTAAACCTTTTCAAATGTGACTTGGATTTTAAAATATTTTCGAACCCTCTGGACAAGTAAAATATGACGTAATGGATAATTTACACAACAGGTAGGACACATAAACATCTGGTACTTAGAATAAGACTATTATTTATTTTCTAGAACTGCCAAGCCAGCAAGAGTTTTATTGTTCCTTTAATACAGATAACTCAAGTCAAATAAAAGGTTCAATTACATGAAACAAGGGCCATAACTCTAGAAGTAATTAACTTTAACCCTTACGTGCCCAGTGTAGTATTCCCAATCTCGCATTTTTGCGAGCGATGTACATGCCTCAGATCTTTGTTCCGTGTAAAAAAGGCGTTCCGCATTGTAGTCTGAGTCCACTTTGACTGCCTTCGTCTGTTCACACGCTTTCCAATGATCTATAAATAACCCAGTGTTTCTACAGTACATTTATGAGTACTGAAGATGAAATCAGGGAAATGTTTATAGATAACGGTTCAGTGGACTCAGATCTCGACACAAATGACGATGAATTTTAACTACGAACCAATTTTGGACAGCTGAAATGAGAGTTACAGTGATCGTCAAAACCTGAGGACAATGACAATGTCAATGTACGTAGGATGGTCGGACTTGCTCGCTTTATGGAGAAGACACCAGATAAACAAAGGTCCTACGATGCAGTTTGTACTATTCGAGTAAATAACAAGTACATCCCCCGAAAAAAAGACCCAGAGTCTGTACAAAACTTACGTGCCAAACATCCCGCTTTGCGATATTACTTTCTTTGAATTGATGTTTATCGATCATTCGATAGACTATAAAGGGACAATATATACAGTATCTATTTCTATGGTAGGACATAAGTAAGACAATTTCATGCAAAAGTAGCACATAAGTAATATTCACATTATTTTATGAAATTTCCAGAAAAAAAATGTTTAGGAGATAAAAATCGTCAAAATCTGGTGGTTTTTGTGAAAAAACACATTTTTTCCCAAAAACATTTCACATGTTTGAAAATTAACAATTGTCAATGAATAGTGCAACCAATATGCTAGATAAGTTTCAATTATTCTAAAACTGTATCTCCATAAATAAGAGTCACAGGCATTCAAAATGTTATAGCTCATTATCATATTTTTAAAAAAAAAAATGGCAGGCAGGCCAGTGACTATCTTTAACAAAATGGCGGGCATACTCATATTTTTTTGCACCAAAATGGTGGACCGCCTCAGTTGTTTTAGGGAAAATTTGGTGGGCATCTAAGGGTTAATAAAGTGAAACAAAGGCCATAACTTTAAAAGTTATTAATGGAACACAAGGTACAATTTTATGGATACACAATTACTGAGTTCGGTGAGGATACTCTCGTCTTTATCAAGCAAAAAATGATGTTTGGTAGCCACATCTCCATATTGATGACATCTCATCTTTATCAAGCAAATGATTAATGGAAACTGCTGAAATTCAATAGGCTCCTTCGTTTTTCTAATCTAAATAACGCATGTGAATGTAATACAAATCAAACAACTTTTGTTATTAGAGAGTTCACATGGTTCAACAAAGTGAAACAAGGGACATAACTCTAGAAATTATATACAGAAATTGCTGAAATTCAATAGGCATCTTCATTCTACAAATTAAAATAATGCATCTACATTTCATACAGATCATACGATAAACTTTGTTGACAGAGTGTTCACATGGTTCAACAAAGTGGAAATTGCTGAAATTCAATAGGTCTTTACTATTCTAAATTATGCATATAAATTTAATATTGATCAAATGTTAACGTTAGTCTTAGTTAGAGCGTTCATCAAGTTCTACAAAGTGAAACAAGAACCATTACTATAGAACCAATTAACAAATTGCAAACAGATCAGATAATAAATGTAGTGTGTAGAGAGTTCACAAGATATTGTGGACGACGTAAGGATGTAAGGACGAAAGCGACTGCAATATACAACCACATTTCCATGCAGGTGTATAAAAAGCTTTAAACATAAACTAGTTGTGAAGTTTCTAAGGCAACCATAACCATAGCTATATTTCCGAAATTATAGCACACAGAGACCTGGCAATATTCAACCGTTCATATTCGATTTCACAAAATAAAACTTAATTACTATAATAAATCTTAAGCCATCTGTCAAATTTGTTTGTTGTATAACCCAAGATTAATTTGCCAACCTTCCATAACATGCACTTGGTAGGGTGTACCTATTCAACACTGATAAATTTAATGGAAATTGTATAATGCCTTAACTAAATAAATCAATTCTTCAGGAACGTTAATGTTGATTTGCAAAACACTGCATGTATATGTGTTTTCACGAGTTATTGATCATACCCAGCACTTTAACAATCAATATACATAAACAGACGAGAAAATTCAATAACAGCAATAAAAGAACAATGGCCAGCCAATCATATAATTAAAGGTAATTTTAGTTCTTAAATAGATATAGCTAGACAGTTGTGTTGGGAAACATCAGACGGTATAATTGTTAACACGAGGCATCCAATACTTTACTTTTAAACAATAATGGATAATGATTGTGTTGAATATTATTTATAATCTGCATCCTTTGACAACAAACAGAATTACAAAGATGAAATCTTGTATCAATAAAATTCAAAACTGACAAGATTTACTGATAAAAGTTTATGTTTTGAAAATTGTAGGTAAACATTATTCAATATTCTGCTGCACTTAAAATCCCCAACAATGTCATGGATGTTAAAGTTTTGAAATGAAAATCCACGATAATAAAAGAAGCCTTGATTTTCAGACCTCAATGGGCCGTCATCCTTAGTGTCGGCATATCATAGTTCAATGTAGACATCACTGTAATGTGAAAAAAATGTTTAGGCAATAATTAATATAACATTTGAAGCCTGAAAAAGGCCTGTATTAGGCAGATTTAGCTCCTACATAATGCATCTTTAATCATATTGTTGTAAATGAGGGGTTTTCTACAGGTCACATACAAAATCTGATGTTTTGCCTAGCAGCCAGTCTTAGCAGCATCTTCTATTGATATATGTGACCAGGTTCCTGTATGTCAGGAGGTCTTTTCTAGATATAAGATGATATTTCACTCTATTAACTACACGTCTGTAAAACTTAATATATGAAGTGGTCAATACTATTGATAACAATTCATCTGTCTGGCTTCTGTTGGCTTATTCTAAACAGTCAAGTTTCACAATTCCAACAAGACTTGTGTATGTCCAGAATCGAACTAACATAGTTGCATAAAAAATATTACCTCATTTCCTTTATAATGCCAAACAGATTGTTAACTAAGAATAGATTTAGAAATTCTGATCTAATGGTTTAGGTTAAAATCCTAACATAAACACAAAATTTTCTCAATGGAGGTAAATCGCTATTCTTTGGCACCTATAAATGGACACAAATGATTCACAATACCTATAATAATGTAATATGAATGTATTTAAACTGATTTACATTCAGTCATTTCTGTTTGTAGTGTAATTTCTAATCAGTTTAGTTTGCCGAAATATCCGAATAGTCCAAATTGAATGGTAGTCTTTGGTGTCTGATTATTCCAGCCCACATCGGTAGTATTCACCTCATTACAAATAGCACCAGAAAGCATTCTGACACGCGATTCATAAGCCAATTTTAAAATTTTCATTGTGTCTTAAATATTGGATATGAGAAGCCCACCTTTTCACGGTAAGATAACATCAATGTTGAATTTGAATTGACCAATATGTTGTGTTTATAATGTGGAAGACTGTGGATGGTATTGAGTTTAAGACTTGCCTACTTTAATCTCTGCTGTTTCTCTATATCATTCCTATTACAGTTACGCTAATCCATTTTTTCTGTAAGCCAAATTCCAATCTTGTCAGCATGAAGTTAAATTTTGAACTCCACCAATTTTGTTCTGGTAATTTGGTTTGTGTAAAATCAATGTGATTGCAGCCCCTGTGTCTATGGGAGTCTCTTTATGAATATCATCAATGAAAATAAATAAACTGACATGCAATCATGCAGACTGCAAATGTCCTGGGATTTCACCAATTCTCGTTTATTCATTCACAATCTACCAGCTTAACTCTCTTCTCTTGAGACTATTGCTCTCTTAATTTCTTCTCCGTATTCTATAATTCACACTTGCAGAAATTGATAAGATTTCAACTTGTACAAAATCAAATTTGTATGTGCTAACAGATCTTAAAGCACCTATTTTGTATTATAACAAGTGAACAGATAAGATTAGTATCTATGATAGTAATCATCACCAATTAACCAAACCTATGGGGTAATTATAATTGATGATATGTGATGAGAGAATTCGGATATTGATGGAGGGATAACAATTATGTCATCTATTTACCACCATACAAAGTAATAACAGACTGGTGTTTAATGATGCGGATACAGCTATTACTAGCATTAACTTTGTGGTATCAGTATTTTATATTGTAATTTTAAATCAAGTGTGTACATTCGAAAAATCCAAAAATATCATTCGATTATGGGATTGACTGTAAACAAAACTTTTTACAAATTTTGTATCAATATGTGGATACATTGCTCCTCTTCAAAAATAAGTTAAGAAAATTTTGTCACAATTTTCTCGACATCTGCAACTTTTTTCTATATTATCTCCAGAAATTTTTAAAACGTCAAAAATTCCTAAAAATTGCCAAATTAAAAAAAAAATCCAGTCACCCTTAACTTCCAACAGGTAGATCAATGGAACTTTTTAGACAGGTAACAATAGACCAAAACATGTTTTACATAATCATGTAATTAGAATTGAACCAAAAGAAATCTAAAACAAAAACATGTGCATGATAGCCCTTTCAACCCCCTTTAATTTCTATATATAAAAGAACAGAATGATTGTTTCACTATTGTCTTTCTATCCTAGAGGTTGTGCACTCTGTATAGTATTTTTCAAACAAAATAAACCTGAAAACATTAATGGTATCTATTCTCATTTAATTAAGCCAGAGAAACTCAAGAACATCATACAACATGTAAGAGTGAAAATAAGTCGGTAAATATTACCTTTGGATAACCAAAAATCTCCTTAACTGATAAATGTCTCATCTCTTCAACTCCTAATTACCGAGATACAGTTATTGTTCTATGTACATATAAATGTATACTACTGTAGTCATAAGTTTTTCTCCAACTAACTGTATAAATAGATTAAAATTTAAGCTTGAAAGGTCACATAAACCTTTTCCTGAATAAAAATTCTAGAAAAATACTCTTTGCACATCTGTGTACTAGCATCCCATTGAATGTATTTTTGCATAGCTATGATACATTTTTGCTTTATGTCCCAAAAACTAAAACAATAATAAAACCAAGTTACCTTGTTTATTTTTTGATGACAAAAAAATATATCACATGATCGCAAAGTCTTGTAACTATCCACCAGTCTCTTTACAATAAATAATGCATGGTAGCCAATCCTTGTCTGACAAAAACACTTGGCATCCCAAACACGACTGTAAAGAGTTCTTTCAAGTTTCTCAAATCGATTTGCCTTGAATAATATTAAATCATTGATGAACTATTTAATACTCTCCAATTATAAACACTTAAAGTATGTTACCCATTTTATAATTAAAAATCAAATAAACTTAATTAATGTCATAATTTAATATTGGCTGACCCCTAAAGTCAAAATTTGACAGGTCAATCTGTTTGAATTGCTAGACTTGAAGTGTGAGTTTTGACAGATTGATTTATCTGGTATTGATTCTGGCAAGGATGCAAATTTAAAAGGGGTTCTGAAAGAGCTAAATATTCGTACTTCTCATTTTTATACATGAACTTGATTGAATTTACCAGCCAACCAGATAAAATTCTTGTTGAATAATAGAACATAGTGTTGAGATGACAACTACATGGTATAAGGCAGTAATAAGCAATTTAAATATCTTCAAAATAGATTATTTTCACTGATCAATAGCAGCAAAAAAGACTGAAGTTGCATTACTAAATAAGCAGGCAATTACCTGATTCCTGTGTGGATTTGTGAGGGGGGGGGGCAGATGTTTTCTAGAAAGGTCAGGTTATGTGATTATAAGGACATGTCCCCATGTAATAACAATAGTTACTATACAATTATTTGAATGTGTATCTACATGTAATGACCAATAAAAACAGAATTTTTTACTTATTTCCATTTTGAGGAAATACATGGTTAAAGGAAATAGGGTTTTATGTGGTTAGAAAGGGTATACATGAATCATCACACAGTACCCAAAACTATTGTTTTAAATCAATTACAAAGATCAATAAACTGACCCCCCACCTCAAAACTCTTTTCCTAGGTGCATCCTCTTTTAAAATTTCTTGTAGCTGTTTTTTTTTAGAAAAAATCGTTGGAAAACTAGCCTTTGGCCATTCTAAGTCAATCTAAATACAGATTGGTAGAGTTAATAACCTTGTTACTATGACTACTATTTTCCTGATGCCAATTACACGCCCAATCTAGGCAGTTTAATACTTAAGCCACTTTAGAAGCATTAGCCACTTGCAACTCTCTCTTCCTACCTAAAGTAAATAACTACTGTCTATAAAAAAAATTTGTCAATTTTAATACTTTTTCTTCACGAACAAAAGTCACTTAGATGACAAGAAAGATGGGTGTCTCCTACAAATAGACAGTAGATGTCTATGTTTAATATGTCACTTACAAATATCAATGGTTGCTAATCATTAACTTCAGGAACACATAACGACTTTTTTCAATGATGTGGAGGTATATTTCCTTTTTAAAGTAAGCTTGAAATGTCAGTAGATCTCCTTTCTAGCCATTTCCTGAAGTCATTGAGGCAAGTAGAAGAGGTCTGCAGACAACTTGTTTTGTAAGAAGCCATTAGCAACTGACCGCTGTGGATTTCCTACCAGACCTCTTAACTTAACTACTTTCATTACCAACTTCCTTTACAGCTACCAGTCAATCAAAATTTTCCACAAAAATTTATGTGACCAGGATAGTTTTGTAGATCCTGAAGACTGACAGGATGTTAGCCATAGATGATTGCATTTAGAATTTAGGAATTGACTACAAACCAGAGTTTAAGATTTTGTAGGCTTCTGGCCTATTGATGGTATTGTTAGGCAGTTTTATGTTGTACCGTCCGATGACCCATCACCCATGGCACACAGTACAGCTTGTCTTCTTTAGCAATAGAATTTTTATTACAAATATATATATATATCTATTGAACTGTTATTTGCTAATTAAGAGTACTTACACTTTGATTCAGAATTCATAAATGAAATGACTTTTACCTTATTCTCTTTGCCTTAAGGGCGTTGAACAGTCTAAAATGTACTACCATTTTTGATAAGGTATGAAATTTTTTGTTATTTGGGATGATAAACTATATATCATATTAATCACCAAAATATGTACCAATTTTAGTTACCAACCACGTTGACACCAAAAATATCAAATCAAAGTATTTTAAATGTTTGTCATTATTTGTTCAAGATTTTGTGATTTGGGGTTAATTCGGATGTAAAAGTAAATAATTACTTCAGTGTACTACTCAACTCCTTTCAAAATCATGTTATACATTTTTCAGATCGTATTCTAAAGCTTAATAAATCATAAAGGATGAAAGAAATGATAGAGGAAATGAGTATAATATTATTAAACTACAGTTATTTTATCAAGCTAGTTACATATAAGAAGTTATATAATAAACATTTTTCTTCTGATCTTAAATATATAAATGAAATTTGGTTTTAGTTTTATCAACTACTGGAACTACTGGTTCTTTTATGTGCCAGGATGTTAAACCTCATTTCATTTCTCTTTTACATGTACCCCAATTTGTACGCAGGTCTTAAGTTTTTGGTTTCATTTATTAAATGAAAGGTAATTGACATCTGATTGAGAATAAGGGGATCTGTACCAATCTTCTGGTCGGTAATCAGGTTGGATCATGTATTTGTCTTTCTCTCAAATACTAACATGCTCATTTATTTTGGTAGGTTATTGGTTTTCTATAATTTTAATATTCTAGAGGATTTTCTAGTTTGTTATTCTTCTTTACTGTTATATCCACAGCTTAGTTGACAAGAACAGGGAAGTTTATGGCTATCTCTGTTAGAACTTAGAAGCCACCCAACTAAAATTGACCATGGTAATTGGATTTTGACTCGCCAATATCTAAGTTAATGACCATTGTAGAACTTATCTAATTATACTTGGCTCAAGCATTGAAAGGGCTACTCGTCAATTTTCCCCGGTCATCTTGTCAACTTGGTGCCTTTTCACCCAATTATAGTCTAAACCTTAATATGGAGACAGAAAATCGATCTTGCATCTATCTAATTTACTACCCCTCATTAAATATTTCCAATTATAATAATTACATAAATTTTTGAACAATTAGTCAATATTTCAGGGCAACCATTTTATTCCTGCTATCATTACAAAGAAAAATAATTTTGGCGCATCATTCAGAAGAACTTTGATAAGGAAAATAAAATATAGGTTGCCAGGCGACAAAACATACAGCATTCCGGTTTCAGAGTACTAGGCACAATCTTAGCAAAAGTCTGCTAGTATATATATAAAAATCAATAAAAAGCATTTCACCTTAAAATCTGGTTGACTTTCATACAGTGGCTAATTTAGGACACGCAAAAAATAATATCTCGAGCGCTCAATGATAAACTTGCAGAATAAAGATTCATTTGTTTATTTTTACAGCCCGGTTGTATTATCTCGAGCGCTCGACTTAGTATCTCGAGCACTCGACTGAATTATCTTGAGCCCTCGACTTAATTATCTCAAGCACTCGAGATACTAAAACGATTTTTTTTTTATTTTTGCGTGTCCTTAATCAGCCACCGTATAAATTGGCCACCGTAATTCTGCAAGTTTATCATTGAATATAATGCACAAAATCATATAGCTTAAAACATAGGTTGAGATGTGTTCGGTTGTATTATCTCAAGCGCTCAACTTAGTATCTCGAGCGCTCGACTTAATGATCTCGAGCGCTCGAGATATATATTTTTTTTTTTTTGCGTGTCCTAAATCAGCCACCATACTTTCGTTTGAAGTAAATATTGGGTAGGCACAACAATTTTATAACACATATATATTGTTACTATTAAAGTAAAACATAATCACATAGTGACAGATGTCTATGAATCACATTTCTAACACAATAATTTGAAACATAATAAATAACAAATAAAACACTAAACATGTATCTTCATATTTCACCATATTCAATCATCTGGAGGTTAATATAATGATGCTTTACAATTGTGTTAAGACATGTTTTAAATTTGGGAAAATAATTAGGGTACAGTTAAGAATTTAACTGGGTAGACTGCAACATGTGGCAGCCAAAAGATCAACCTTTGGGCCTATATCAAGCCAACCTGACATGCCCTAAGTGAGAGCACCTGTTTTTAAAAATTTTGAATCTCACCACTGATAACTATATTGCTACAAACTGAGTGGCTTGGAGAAATATGGATGCTTCAAGGAAGTAACCAAACTGGAAAAACCTAAGGAACTTTCTTAGATCACATCGGCATCGATCTTGGGCCTCGTTGGTTAGAGATCCAGTATTTTACACACCAAACCACCGCAGCTGATCGCCTTGAGTCAAATATAATTGGCCTGTGTAAACTCCTTGTCTAATTTAATGACAAAATTTATTTTATCATCTGATCAAAATATTACCCTAGATTCCTGTTTTTCATTTAGTTCATCTGTTAAATATGTCAATATAGGACACACATATAATCCCCCTATCAATCAGGTTCAAGATGGAATCAAGTTCAACAAACAGCTGCAAGGAAACAAATAAAGGATTCCTTTTTTGTGCACATGCACCAAATATCAACAGTTTAAACAAATAACATCAGTAAGTAATTAATGCATACATTTACAAATGTTAATATTTAAGACCAAGTATGCGCCCCTGAGACCATGTATGTGCCCTTAATGAAAAAATCAATAACAATCATAATATCACATGAACTTTATGTCAACTTGCATAAAACTGTGAGATTACAAAATCCGAACTACTTTATAGTCAGTATGATTTATGTCCTATCGGGGCAATTAGTGTTAATTTATGCATTTTAGTATGTTTTTTGTTGTGGAGAGGGATTGTGGATACCGCCTAATCACAGATTCTAGATCCACTTCTGAAAACAAGGTTTTTACAATTCATCTCAAAAGTTCAAATAATTGACAATAAATCTTTATATTCTCACTGTGAAAACATAACATGCATAATAAATTTAAGTTTCAATTTATACAGTAAGCCCTTTAGAGATTAGTTTCAGTTATGTTTGGGTCTGCATTTGCGATAAAACAATCCTGATTTGAAAAATTACAGCTTGAAGACCAACCCTAAAGATTTATTTGGGACACACAAGTAATAGACTTAACCATGTTATTTATGTACAGCTGTCAGTGTTAGAAATGCCCTTTTTTATCTCAGACATATCATTTAATGCAGAACAACAGAGAGACCATAGCACACTAATGATCGATCTGCAGTTAGCAACAACTGATAAATTCTTGGTTGACAAGCTTGAAATCTGAGTCTGATAATAGAGACAATAAATCCATTGACTTGAATACAGCATACATTAAGATCCTGAAATATACCAGAAAACAAAACCTATACATTGTGTGCTATAAGCAGATATCATTCCTGTCCCCTGGTACATCTACGCTTCTGATAATAATTAGGGTGCATGGCATAACAATATGATTATTAATGAAACATATTATGCTGTTCAGATACTTAACCATTTTTAAAGGCATTTTTGCTAAACTTTCTTACCTTGGCTGTCCGAACTGCTGGTTTCAGCTAGCTTACAGCATGTACAATTCATTACTTTTTGTGGAAATTTCAGGTAAGATACACACAACACACATGCATAGTTACTTCTGACTGTGTCCATCAGAAAGCTAGTTTCGAGCTCCTGACTGAAAATCACCAGTAACAAGCTGGTATGCAAATTAAAAACAAGCTGTTCTTTTTGGCACTCATATACTATTATTATTATCTTACACATACTCAATTTTATATAAATGTATATCCAAATCACAGAAGCAAATTGTCATAGTTTCGAATTTAAAATAATTTCTTCCTGTAATGTTATCTATATTAGTGACATTTTTGTCCAACATGTATCCTGCCTCATGCATTTAATGACTATGGATTAGAAACACACAGCCGCTAGCGTTCATTTTATGTGAAATGCCAATAAAAAAACTTGCCAGATTCTGTTGGATGAAAAATTGGTAAACTTTGTGTTTATTGCCAATATGTTATTACACATAATGGTAGATATATAATGATAGATATAAAAGTCAATGATAGAGACAGGTGAAAACCCAGTTCCTTTAACATCTTTCATTTATATAAATGGACACCATTAAAGTGTTGTTTTAACCAATATCGACACAAATCACAGACAGTGTCACAAATAATCTCTAAAAATACTCCCTTTTCAAATAATCTGGTTTTAATATTTTTTTCTATTTTTCTAATCAATGAAGTGTGAAAGATTTAAGCTAAAAATTCCATCCACTGCCTTGCTCTTGAAGGATCTGGCTCTTTGAAAAAAATAAAAGGAGTACCAGTAGATTTTTTAAAACAAATTACCACGTCTTTGTTTTACTGATGTATCTAATAATGTCAGTGTGACATACTGACTTTATTTTATCAAGGACTTTGATATAGACAATATCATTAAAAATCTGTTACCTATATCTATACTCCCAAAATAATGGTATCAATAATTCAGAAGCTTTACCTATAATACCACATAAAACATCACACCATGATAACATGGTTAGCATTGACATTCCACCTCCTCTTTCTAGAAGGAAAGAACAATTAATCTAAAACCTGGCTTAAGGAAAAATTCTCACACAGACCATGGAGGGAATTCTCAATTTACCACTTCCAATAGCCAATGTTGCAGACGGTTTAAAGAAGCAAGACAATGTGATTTATTAGTCGTTTTAATGTGTTTTACCATTAGATGTTGTTTGTGTTATATGGAGACTGTTTCTGGTTACACCTGCTTCTCTTACAGGAGGTCATTCTGTTTTTTTCTTGTTGAATAGTCTACATAAATAACAGCACTTTAACACGGATTTAATTCAATTCACACTTTAAATAATATTGTGGCTGACAAGGAAAGTAGGGTCTATGGTGCAGATTAGAATTTTTCAGAGTTATCCATATAGAACAATCTTAAGCCGACCAGTCCAGACAGCAAGATAAGTCAGCTTAGGAAAAAGGCCTTCCCAAAGACAGATAGCAAACTGAGGTTTCATATGTACCACCTTTGCATTCAGACATCAAAGTTAAGCTAGAATAATGATCGCCAGTACTTAAAGGTTGCAACGACATATCAGATAAATTTATTTGATAGTTTCCCCAAGAACAAATACTATATTATGAGTGTTTAGTAATTTTGCTCGAATAATAATACTTTCCAGCTGGATACAGCCAACACTGCCTTGTGTAGGTTCTATATAGAGAAAACCTGCATATTGTTTTATTGTAAAATATAAGGTGTTAATGAGAAACATGAGAGCCAGGTGGACTTTATAAAATGGCACTGTACTTTCTGACCTCTTGACATGAAAAAAAGACAAGTCTATTCTTAGATGTAAGTTACGATGTAGGGTATATTTACTGTAGGTATAAAACTTCTCGTGCTGTAGAACAATGGGATTATTTTATCTTGTTTGTATTTGTAACTGCCATAATGACGCCATCTACCGTAATGAAAATAACATGATGTCTTAAATATAGGTAACATATAGGCAGTACTCATACATTTACTTATCTGTACTTAGAGGTACCATTATATATGATTAAGTGGGCATCAAAATTTATATTTAAAATAATCACTGAATCAAATTAACTTTTAGGGGGTCCACAAGCAATTGTGGATGCTTGCTGGAGGGACAGGGGCAATGACCTTATACAATCCCATTTCAATATGGACTTATAAAAATGTCATTTTTTGCTCCTTCCTTCATCATCCATACAGTATATATTTAAGTTTTGTGTACAATTGTTCCTTATAAGAAAGAAGGTGAAGAAGAATACATACAAAATTTATAACCAAATCAAAGTTACAGCAATTTTACAAATATACATGTAGGTATATGAGTAGCACCTTCTCAAGAATGTATTTAATCATAATTTCTATTGACTACTTCACAACATGTTACTATAAATAAAGTTATATTAGGTAAATAAATACTAATTTTGTTTCTAGTATGTACATGTTATGTATTTCTTAATCCGAGTTAACCAAATATTAATCAGGTAAAGTCATGATAAACAGTCTGCTCAGAAGATTACTGAACTCACAGTGACTTCTTTTACACTTCAGATTACAAAACTTTTAATTTTATAAATTATTCATTTCACAAATATACCAACTAAAAAAATATCAAAATATGAGAATGGAATATAATTGACTAGAAATTCAGGTAAAAGGAGATAATGCGTGGTATTTCCAAAAGAGAAAATCTCTTAAAATAAGTACTGCCCCACACCAACCAATATTTTGGATAGTTAAATACCTCTACCCTGAAAACAGCATTACTGGTATTGTAGTTGATTATATCAGTTAATGGATCGGGCTGGTCTAAAAAAAAAAAGAAAACTTCAGACACTCCCATTAATCAAATACACCACTGGCATGATGGTGGGTACAATAATTGGTGCATTATCATAAATAGTTTTCCCCATAGACTGGAGGTTTAAGGCCAGTCCATTATGCTTAGAACTTAGAACTCAACATTATTAATAACATATTTGGATCTGGCTGCATAACATTCTAAATAGTAAAATCTGTCACTGTTTGAATTAACTTTAACACATAATCAAAGTTGAAGCAAAATTGTTATTGGGTATAAAAACTATAAAATATCCCTTGCACCATAGCCACAGTTCTGACGTTATCAAAATATCATGAGCAAAAATATTTCTTCCATCTGGATATCAACTGGAAACTCATAGTTGTTTACTTGCATAAGTATGCTCCTTTCAAATCTATTAAACCTAAAAAGATTTAAGATGCCTTCTCATCATGTTGCAAACAAAAAATCAACAAATACAAATGTCGGAAAACAAAAAAATGTGATTAAATCAACAAATAAATTCTGAATACAAATGTAGGAGAACATAAAAAAAATAAGGTGATAAAATCAACAATTTGAGATGCTTGACAAACAATTCATTACATAACATTTATCTCTTACATCACATTTCATACGTCATCTTAAAATTTACATAAGATACATGTAGCCCACAAACGTCAAACTGGAACACAAATGTTCTTTATTTTTTCTAAACAAAAAAAATAGTCAGAATTATTATTCTTCAAACAATTTAATGACGCAAGCAATTCTGAAAGTCTGTATGAGCCAATAGTAGAAAAGAGCAGAGAGCAAAAACCCCAACCTGTAACAACACATCGTATCCCAAAAGTAACACGAGGCACAGTCGGCTTCCATCAAAACTTGCCAACAACTGCAGAGGATAAACATTTCATACATATTGCCACACATACATCCAATTGTACACATAGTAAAAATACATAAATAGTGTAAAACTTCAAATATATCATCAGGCTACTACCCACTTCTACTTTTGAAACAGCCAACAGAAGAATAGAAAAAGTAAACAGTTGCCTCATTTCTTATACAAACTACTTCAAGCTTATTACATCATAGTTTGTCTTACTTGTAAAGTAGGTACCATAACAACAGAAGGGTTCTTTGGACTTTGGGTAACAGAGGTATTATAGAAGTATGTCCCAGGTACAATTCTGTATTCACAAAGGGTCCATTTAACCAAATTTCCTTATACCATTTTCTTATCCAAGTTTCTGCAATCCAACTAAATATGTTGAAAATTTTGCCAGCCAGGTGGTACTGTTCTTAAATGCTGCTTTTGTAAACCAGGTGTCTTTTTGCATAGATTTTGGTACTTATGACCTCAATGGTGTTGTACCGAGAAAATGCTAAGTTTGTTCAGCCCAGTATCCACGGTTTCTTGGGAATGGCACCATGATGACCATCCTTAAGTGAAATCGACAATTATGGAAAAATTAGTTATGCGATGACATCAAAACTTGTTGTGCAAAATATGATTCTGCTGTCATTTCAAGCGGGTATATTCACAGTTGAGTTGCTAAAATAAAGTTTTCCCTCATAGTCATGTATATTTTACAGTTCTATGCTTTTTTATTGGTGGATATTAAAACAATAAGAGTATTATAACTGAAACATCAAGTACAATTAAATGCATTAGTCTTGGCCTAAATACAATACAAGGAATTTGTACCATAATATTACTGCATATCTTACAAAGATATGTGCTAATTTCTAGCCTAACAATTGCAACTATTTGTTTCATTTTAATACAAACAGGACCATCAAAACCTTTTTGAGAAATATAATACTATGTTTTATAGATACTAATCTGTTGGTAACCAATCACATTTATTTTGTAACATCTTGCAAATAACAAGTACGATAGCAAAATCTGCAATAACAATTACAAAAGTAACTGGGCAAAAATACATATAACTTCTAGGATTTACTAGAATATCATAAAACATTTAAAAGATAGGTTGCCAGGCAACGAAACATACGCCCACAGCAGCTAAATCGTCTGGGCAGTCAACAAGGGTTGTCGCATATTTTTACTTTTTTTGGTAATGAAACATTTGTAATACACTAAAATCTGATTAAGAGTAACAGCTCATTATTTAATTATCTGAAAATCATTAGAATTTGTTTGCTTTCTATAAAAGTTTTGCCCCAAGCTAACAATTAGTATAGGAAACATTTAATATCATGGATTTAGCTGTTCAGTTATCAAAATTCATTGAAAATCAAAATACTTGTTCGTTTCAACACCTTAAACTCTGTGTATCAATCTGAAGTCAATCAATCGGATGATAGGTTTGGCCTCTATAGCGTCACAAGGTTTTTTGAAGTGATCAAGGGAGACAACTCTGGATGTAATTATTTGAAATAGCTGAAAATCAATAGGCGTCTTCGTCTCATGACCTTAAACAGTGTGTGTGTATTTAAAGTCAATCGGATATTAACTTTGGCCTCTAGAGTGCCACAGGATTTTTTGATGTGATCAAGGGCCATAACTCTGGCAGTAATTATCAGGAATCGTTGAAAATCAATAGGCTTCTTCGTCTTATGACCTTAAACACTGTATAAATTTAAAGCCAATCGGATATTAACTTTGGCCTTTAGAGCGTCCACAAGATATTTTGAAGTGATCAAGGGCCATAACTCTGGTAGTTATTATCGGAAATCGCTGAAAAACAATAGGCTTCTTCATCTCATGACCTTAAACACTGTGTATAAATTCAAAGTCAATTTTTTGAAGTGATCAAGGGCCATAACTCTGGCACTAATTATTGGAAATCGCTGAAAATCAATAGGCTTCTTCGTCTCATGACCTTAAACACTGTGTATAAATTTAAAGCCAATCGGATATTAACTTTGGCCTCTAGAGCGTCCACAAGATTTTTTGAAGTAATCAAGGGCCATAACTCTGGAAGTTATTATCGGAAATCGCTGAAAAACAATAGGCTTCTTCATCTCATGACCTTAAACACTGTGTATAAATTTAAATCGGATATTAACTTTAGCCTCTAGAGCGTCCACAAGCAATTGTGGACGCCACACCGACGGACAGACGGACGGGGGCGACGACAATATACGACCACATTTCAATGTGGGCATATAAAAAGGCCCTTTGTAGATGAATTTAATGAGAGGAGTATATAATGTTATAATCACAAACTGATGATAAACTTATAGTTCTGTTCACACATGTATGTCACAAACTTCAACCATCATTTCTAAGACAGCCTTGCTTTTTAAACATTTTAACATCTACTATAAACACATTCTTACCAGAAACTTACATTTCAGAACTGATGTTTTTTCATACTATCATTATAACATAGATGTCAATTACAAATTCATAGTAAACCGATCAAGACTGGGGGCTATATATTAGTAAGGTAGTCGAAAACCAAAGATTCTTAATATCTACTTTAAACCCTATAACCATAAACATAAAGTACAGATTTGATAGAATACTTGCTGAACTTAAGCATCCCATAACATATTGATAAAACCAAAATCTCTTAACCTTCTTATATTAAATACATTGAAGAGGTAAAGTAAAACCATATCAAAGCATCAGAAAGTCAAATTTTGTTCAAATTTAGATTTGATCATTCATATAAATATAAATTCACTTAAATAAACAAGAGGTAAGTTCAGTTTAATAGTACATGTATTTAAGTAATAGGCACTAGAAAGTAAATCTGGTATTTTCTTCCATCTGTCAGACAATAATTAGAACAGCATGCTATTTCTGAAAGTGGCTCCCGTTCTTCTCACCAGTAGTGTTTTGTCTTACGTTATCAAGAACTGACATCAGAATAGAATTTAATTAGTGATGAGATTTACAGAATGTTGTAATCAAATTTTCTTATAATTTTATGAAATAAACTTTGGAATTTGTGAAAAATCTAGCTAGAATCTATATAAATAAAATCAAAGACGTGTGTATGTTTGTTTGCCCATCACGCTTCTTTGCCGTGATCCACCCCCACATATGTGGTATCAAATTAAGCAGCATGACCATGTGAATATTTTAGTCCATCTAAATTGGGCCCCGGGAAAATCAACAACTGAAATGAAATGGGGTTTAACATCCTACTGTTCTGCTCCGACTGGGATAATGAAGACAAGAATACGCGAGGAAAATTTTGCCTGAACAGCATACTCTTATATCCAACTGTAAAGAGATCTTCAACGTGCATGCCAATGTGTACGCAGGACCTCATTTTTGCATCCCATCTGAATGACTAGACAGCTGTCCTTGTCAGGTCCTCCATCATGCATCACTGACATGGGGACACCACACCAGAAAATTCTGATGAACTTTTTTGGCCAACACCAGCCAGGAGCGAACCCACAACTTCCTGGCTAGCGAGCAAGTGTGGCTCCAATTGCTAATAAAAACTTGAATATTTGATATCTGATATAATAATTATTAATTTGTCATGATTTTAAATTCAAGGAGACAGTTTTGAATCTAGATCATTCATATAAACAACCATATGACACTTTTTGTTTATAAATAAAACATTGGCACATAATTCTGAATCATTACATAACTAGATATGTTATAACTGTCTGGCTCCAAGATCGAGTCACAGTGGGTCAGTGAGAAAGTTCATCAGGGGGGTGGGGGTGGGGGGCATTCCAACCCCACTCTGTTCAGCTATATAAAAAAAAATTGAGTGCCTTGCATCAATGAAATTAAATCACAATGTGATCCTACATCATTGCAAAAAAGATTTTGCCATTTAAAAAGCTCAATTTGTAAGTATGCCTATGTAATTTAGAGACGATGATGACAGATTTCCTTAACAGGAACCTGGCAAACCCTCTCCTGCAAAAATTCCTGGATCCGGCCCTGCATTAAAGTAATTTCAACAAGTCTTTTTTGGTCTGGTCACTTTAATGTCTCCTTATGACCAAGAGCTCAGAAGGTTTATTACACCAGACATAGTAGTTTTAAGTTTTCTATTGACTATCTAACTTGATCATAGACAAAATATAACTTACATTAAGATCTGTTCATATGATTCCATCCATCAATTTCTGAAAAGTATAAAAGCAAGGTTAAGTCATAATACAGACATGATTTCAGATTGTTATTGTCTAGATCTCTAATCATCATCAAATATAAACAATGAAAAAGTAATGTTTACTCAGAGAAAAATCTCCATCAGATTCAATATCAGAAACATCAAGTCTGTAATGTAATGAATAATCAAAAAGATTAAATTAGCACATGTAAAGATTTTCTAAATAATCTTGATCAACATAATTTTTCAAAATATCCTTGGTACTTAATTAGTTGCATTACGTGTCTTTCGTAATCATTGCTTGATAATTTTTCAAAACATCTTTTCCTTTGTACTTAATTACAGTTACATTATGTGTCTTGTCAACTATATGGTCTATACAAAGGTGGGTCCACTATTCATGTGCCACCCCATAAATAAAAGTACAAAATGTAAGTGTTAATTTGAACTTTTTGATGGTTGGGGTGATGGAGGATGTGATATAATGCATCACAAATCATCATTGATACTATTTTTTTGGAATTTTCTGGGTCCCCCATCCCCACCAAATATCCGGCATCTACCACAGGATATATAACTATCATATTACCAAAAGAGTAAATCAAGACAAATTAAAATATTCCTTTAGACATTTGATTTCTCAATAATCTGATAATACAATGATAATAGAGCCATATTTACCATCAATATACCTAAAATACATATCAAAGCAAACTAAGGAGAAGGTCAATAAAATGGGCCTGTTACCAGTTTGAACAAATTCAAATCCACACACAGACAGAAGCCTCCATTCTATCCTCAGAAGACATATTTCATCTTATAGTATAAGTCTGAATCAATCTTTAATAAACCAACCAAGTCATGCCTCATTACAATTTTTATCACAAGAGACAAAAAACTTAATGATGCTTCCATCACCTGATGATTGGCTAGACAATGAAATAAGTGAAATTTTGGGTTGATGTTATCATAATGGGGACTCGGCTAATTTGCAATTTTTTACTCAAAATTTGTACATCTATTTCTTTTTTCAATTTGTCTGTATTCCTGGAACTGCCAACAAAGATTAGCCAGTAAAATATAAATTTGGGGATTGTGCGGAAGGAGGCTCAGTATATAAGTTAGAAAAAAAAAGAATTCCTGTCAGAACAATAGAAGGACAAAAATATTTAACAAGTGAGTTTAATGTGTATTTTGTTTTTCATGGAACGGTAGGTTGTGGGGTAGCAAACCCCAGGATCAACCCGGATGACACAAACTCTAGGTATGCCATTGAATTGGCTTAGGCATTAATGAGCCGATATTTTTACTTTACAGCAACTGTTGAAAGGCTGGTCAGCTTGAGTGTACCATATTTAATCCCGGTCAGTCATTATCAAGAATTTAAATTACTACAGGAAATATATTATGAAAGTCATTTCAAGCCCATTTGAAAATAGTGTAGTTAGTTTTAGCAGGTCTCTTAAATATTAAGCAGTTTGCCTTAGATGCCATGTAAGCTTCTGTTTCTCATACCAATAATTGTAATTTAAGGTCATGTTTCTTCAGATTACATTGCCTTGGGAGGATACTAAGGAAACACATCTGAGAATACAAACTTGTGTTATCTTTATTTGCCAGTTTTTGAAATGTGACCAAACAGGCTAGATTTGGTAAATGCAGGATGCTACTCTTCATCTGTAGTCTGGTTGATACTTTAATCAGAACTATTCAGTCAGTAGATTATACTTTGTTTTATCATATTTCTTACTGCTTATTGACAAACCTGATTAAAAGATGTCAAGTTGCAAATCTGATGTAATCTAGGTATTGTAGAGAAATTATGTTGCATGACTTGATTCTGGAATTCATGATTGACATTTTGAGTGACATGTCAGATAGATTTAGTATGGAGTTCTGATAGTTAAGACATCGTTAGCTAGAGAGTTGTTTCTTCATCTTCCATGCAGCTAATCAATCGTGATGAACAGTAAATTGATTTTTAACCCAAGTGTTGTTATTTTTTTGTAATTCCTGTCTTAGTTTTTTGGGTTAAACAAATATTTTTTCTGATTATTGGGGTTTGAGTATAATTAATGAACAATAAACTGCAAGGATTCTCACAATAATCTTGTCAAGATGAATAGTTTATCAAATAGTACAAATCAAGGGTGTGCTTCCTGAAGAATTCCTACAATTGAATATTACTGTAGTTTCTTTTATATTATTATAGAGAGGTTATATACGGAAGCGTAATAGGGCCACATATTATTTTTTTTTATTATATTTTCAAGTTACTGTTATATTATTAAAAAGGCGTTTTGATCTAATGATATAGTATGTCATGCAATGCTTTAGTCAATGGACGGCACGGTTATAGACCTCAATGACAAGGTCCGGGAGTAGCCTATTCGATCACGCAGGTTTCCCCCCTGCAGCGAAATACTCCCCGCGAATTATGGTGTCGACGTACCATAAAACACCATTTATTCATTCATTCATTCATTTTAACGGTATTGAGCCCTATAGAAAACCTTTTTGAAGTACAAAAAAAATTTAAATGACAAATCAAACGTCCCAGTTCCCAGTTCTAAAAATACACGACATTCCCCCCCACCCCCGCCACATGGATATCTGCCCCCGGATAACCCCCCTCCTTTTTAGGACTTTTACTCCCAGGACATTTCCTGCTGAAGACATCTTAACTCCTAGGACATCTCCCCCCGGACTTTTACTCACCAGACATCTGCCCCTGGGACATTTACCCCCACCTCCTAGGACATCTACCCCCAGAGTTTTACCCCCTCCCCCCGACATTTTTCCTCTGGAACATCTGCGCCCTAGGACATGTCTGCTGAAGACATCTTAACTCCTAGGACATCTCCCCCCGGACTTTTACTCACCAGACATCTGCCCCTGGGACATATACCCCCACCCCCTAGGACATCTACCCCCAGACTTTTACCCCCTCCCCCCGACATTTTTCCTCTGGAACATCTGCGCCCTAGGACATGTCTGCCCCCTCCCCGCCACCCACCCTTTAGAGAGAGAGAGAGAAATGGGGTTTAACGTCCACTGGACACACATTAGGTCATTTTGGGACTAACATATGGTTTTAATTTTATTTCGATAATTCGGTTGCTCGTAGGGGTCTTTAGCAGTGGGAGGAAACTGGAGGTGCCCGGAGGAAACCCATGAGGTTGAGAAGGCGCCCCTTTCTCCCTCCATGCCACATACGCTCACACCAGGGATCGAAACCACAGCCGCAAGCCAGAGGTGACCGGCCAGCTAGAGGTCGAAGCGCGGCACTCTAGACCACTAGGCCATCCCAACCCCCATCCTTTAGAACTCTGGACGTGTAAAATAATGCACTGTAAAATAATTATACTTATTTTACATTGTTTCTTTGAGTACCTCGTAATCATGTCAATCTACGTGTTATCGCCGATAATCTGCTTATGTTCTGGGAGTACCCCTGAGTGATCGAATAGGCTGCTCTTGCACCTTGTCACTAAGATAGCAGAGAATGAGACTCGAACCCTCGACATCATTGATGGCAAACCAAGGCGTAGCTTATCGGCCACCCGAACCTCTCCCCAAGAGTCGGCTTCTATGGACGCATTCTACTATCTAACTCTGTACTATTGACCTGTAAAATAATGCACTGTAAAAAATTTATATTTATTTTACATTGTTTCATGGAGTACCTCGTAAGGTCCAGGATTCTAAAGGGTGTTACGAGGCAATCCCAGAAACAATGTAAAATAAGTATAATTTTTTACAGTGCATTATTTTACACGTCCTGGGTTCTAAAAGGTGGTCTAGAGTGCCGCCTTTCAACCTCTAGCTGGCCGGTCACCTCTGGCTTGCGGCTGTGGTTTTGATCCCTGGTGTGAGCGTATGTGGCATGGAGGGAGATAGGGGCGCTTTCTCAACCTCGTGGGTTTCCTCTGGGCACTCCGGTTTCCCCCCACTGCTAAAGACCCCTACGCGCAAGCGAATTATCGAATTAAAACCATATGTTAGTCCCGAAATGACCTAGTGTGTGTCCAGTGGACGTTAAACCCCATTTCTGTCTCTCTCTCTAAAGGGTGGGTGGCGGGGAGGGGGCAGACTTGTCCTAGGGCACAGATGTTCCAGAGGAAAATTGTCGGGGGGAGGGGGTAAAACTCTGGGGGTAGATGGCCTGGGGGGGGAGGGGGTAAATGTCCCAGGGGCAGATGTCTGGTGAGTAAAAGTTCGGGGGGCGATGTCCTAGGAGTTAAGATGTCTTCAGCAGGAAATGTCCTGGGAGTAAAAGTCCTAATAAGGAGGGGGGCAGATATCCATGTGGCGGGGGTGGGGGGAATGTCGTGTATTATGTCACTAAAGACTATTTTTAGAACTGTGACGTTTGATTTGTCATTTAATTTTTTTTTTTTGTACTTCAAAAAGGTTTTCTATAGGGCTCAATACTGTTAAAATGAATGAATGAATGAATGAATGAATAAATGGTGTTTTATGGTACCTCGACATCATAATGCGCGGGGAGTAATTTCGCTGCAGGGGGGGAAACCTGCTTGATCGAATAGGCTACTCCCGGACCTTGTCATTGAGATCTATAACCGTGCCGTCCATTGACTAAAGCATTGCATGACATACTATATCATTAGATCAAAACGCCTTTTTATAATATAACAGTAACTTGAAAATTCAAGTTAGTTAACTTGAAAAATTAACTTGAAAATTCAAGTTAGTAACTTGAAAATTCAAGTTAATATCTTGAAAATTCAAGTTATTAACTTGAAAATTCAAGTTAGTAACTTGAAAAATTGAAAATAGAATAAAAAAAAAAATATGTGGCCCTATTACGCTTCCGTAGTTATATCATTACATCTGATGGAAGTTATGTTACAGATAACCTTTTACATGTATAACACAAATCATGGAGGTAGAATTATGACTTCCAGGTGCAAGTTATAATTCATTAGGACTTCAGGATTTTTTTACCTGTAAAAATACAACAGATAATAACAGGTTTGTACCACCTTCAGTATTTTATTTCCATCAGTTAACATAGAAACTATAAATAATTTAGTGTATCATAAAGTAACTAGCCATTTTTTTTTCAGTTAATCTCTAAATTTTCATGACTTAATCCATACTAATATGTACTCAGATTGATTATCTAACATCAAAAGATTTGACCCAACCCCTTACAGATGGCCCTTGCTTGTTTATATCGTCTTGCAAAACTTTCAAATCATCACATCTTTGTAAATACTGAAACTTTTGCACTCATAGGGATTAAACTTAAATTCCTTGATTTGATGATGACCGACTTTACTAAGTTTTTTCTAGACTCATAATTAATTTCACCTCAGTTATTTGTTAGTATGTTTGGTAAGTAAATACCAGCATCTTGTTGTGTTGAGTAATGAAACTGTTGGAACGAACTGAACTTTGAGAAAAATATTGAATTTTGAGCAGACGTCTATGAAAGTAAAAGGTATGATTTATAGAACATGACACTTGATTAGACTTTATCAGAAAGAGACATTTATTTATTAATTCCCTGGGGCTTGGATAACTTTACGAAGATAAGCTTAGCATAATGGTAAATAGATAGTTTAACTGATGGTAGCTGACACAAACTGGATAAATTTCCAGAAATCAAGTGCGGAATCCATTGATCGTCCACAGCACTCATTAATCGTCCACCAGATAGAAGGTACCCAAGGGACTAAACTACCACCAATAATCTCTACATTCCAACATTTATCATTCCAGTAATACTTAATAAAATGCTTTAGGGAACAGACAGTGTTAGAATGATAATTATGCTCAAGAATTTAATACTTCCAGATATTCTCCTAACTGACCAACATCAAATTATTTGTTTATCACAAGGGATTGTTCAATGCCTTAAATCTGTTCCTGTACTTCTGATACAACTGATATATGTCACTAAGACCTTAAATTCTGACAGAAGTTTCCCATTCCTACAAAGTCTAATGTATGAATTCAGCAAATTAAGAAATGGTAAGTGGCAGTCTAATTAAAATCGTAAGAACAGTGCATTCTGGTTTATTTTGTCGATTGTTTACTCCACTCATTTCTTTGTTTTGTGCGTTCAGTAATGCTCAGGTTGTGATTGGTTGACTTCAGATCTATAACCCTCCAAAACATGTAATACTGAGAGTGAAAATTTTTTGATAAAAGCTTTGAATGGAATTGATTATCCAGTGATTTGATTTGTTGTCTAATTAAGGTCAGAGGCTCATGTTGTGTTATTGAAAAAAAAATGTCAACAGGTGTTAATTGAGTTAACTGAATAAACGGAACAAAAATATGTCCTAGTTAAATAATTAATTTACTTAAAGGGACAATAACATTCTTGCTGGCTTGGTAGCTCCAGAAAATAAATAATACCCTTATTCTAAGTACTAGATGTTCAAATGTCCTACCTGTTGGGTAAATTATCCATTATAACCTATTTTATTTGTCCAGAGGGTTCGAAAATATTTTAAAATCCAAGTCACATTTGAAAAGGTTTACGTTAGACTTTTCAAATCAATTGGTTGAATTTTTCCAATTTTTTAAATTAGGTGTGTTAAGATGAAATTTATATCATCATTTAATTGGAATATTCTAAAATAATATGTTGACCAGAATGAAGATTGGGACATATTTTTCAGTTACAACAAGAGTGTTATTGGGGCTTTAATTGATCATATTGGTAAATAATTGTAAGGATACTGTATGTATTTTCAAATTAATTTACAAGCATTTGAACTAGATTAAAAATGTACAAAGCTTGTTTAAAATGCATCACTTATGCTAATTAATAATAGTGCTTGTACCGGTGTATAATAATGTTATTTATTTTACGTTTGGTACAGTATTTAATAATAGAATTGACATAATCCTTGATTAGTGACAATTTTTGCCACAGAATGCCCAAGGGAATAAATTCAAGTTTTCAAAATTGTCTTGTGTGTGTTATCCACCCTGCACAAGAGATGGAATGAAAGTGAGTTTAAAATGATTTTGTAAACCATTTTTTCAACAAAAATTTTTATAATGTTATTTATTTTGTGTTTGGTGTAGTATCTAACAATGGAATTGATAGTTAATGATTATTGCATTCTTATTATGGATGTTAAACAATATGAAGTAGTATCAGCCAGAGTAAAATTACAGTCATTATTTGTCCAGAGGGTTCGAAAATATTTTAAAATCCAAGTCACATTTGAAAAGGTTTACGTTAGACTTTTCAAATCAATTGGTTGAATTTTTCCAATTTTTTAAATTAGGTGTGTTAAGATGAAATTTATATCATCATTTAATTGGAATATTCTAAAATAATATGTTGACCAGAATGAAGATTGGGACATATTTTTCAGTTACAACAAGAGTGTTATTGGGGCTTTAATTGATCATATTGGTAAATAATTGTAAGGATACTGTATGTATTTTCAAACTAATTTACAAGCATTTGAACTAGATTAAAAATGTACAAAGCTTGTTTAAAATGCATCACTTATTCTAATTAATAATAGTGCTTGTACCGGTGTATAATAATGTTATTTATTTTACGTTTGGTACAGTATTTAATAATAGAATTGACATAATCCTTGATTAGTGACAATTTTTGCCACAGAATGCCCAAGGGAATAAATTCAAGTTTTCAAAATTGTCTTGTGTGTGTTATCCACCCTGCACAAGAGATGGAATGAAAGTGAGTTTAAAATGATTTTGTAAACCATTTTTTCAACAAAATTTTTTATAATGTTATTTATTTTGTGTTTGGTGTAGTATCTAACAATGGAATTGATAGTTAATGATTATTGAATTCTTATTACGGATGTTAAACAATATGAAGTAGTATCAGCCAGAGTAAAATTACAGTCATTAATGCCAACTTTTATCTTTTAGTTCTACTGGGCATAATTCCAAAAATTGCATCACAATTACATTCGGTGCAATGATGAAATCAGCTTGTGGTGGAAGCGTGATAACTATGTACTTTTTATTTTCTTATAACTATTTTTCAGTCGTAATGTGATAAATTATAAATTTCAGTCAACATATACATATACCAAGTACTGTACTTGTATTTTTCGAACTAGGCTGTTCTAAAATGGTAAACAGGTGTTAGATGGTCTAGTGGTCTAACATATATATTTGAGATCATACGGTCTCTTACGGAGTACAAGGAGTAGACTCATCCAACCCCATGTGTTTTCTCCGGGTCTTCCAGTTTCCTACGTCGCTAAAAGACACTTATGCACAAGCGAATTTATTACAATAAATTTGAACCATATGTTGGTCCAAAAATGACGTAGTTTATGTGAAGCGGAAGTTAAACCCCATTTACTCTCTCTAAAGTGTCAAGGGTCATAGGATTAGGTATAAAAAATTGCCCTATTTGATTGGATTTTGTGTGCTGATTTGATTTATTAGGTGGAAATCTTTATTGGTTAAAGAAATAATTTATTAATTGGTGTTCCACAGTTGACAGTGCAAGTCAAATATCCCAAAAAAAGTAGTAAACAGTCCAACTCCTGGTAGCTCTAACAAAATAAACAGTTAAGTCCATATATCATCCTCCTCAAATTACTTACAAATTAAACCTGATTCGATTAGGTACTTATTGTGGATTTCCTTGGATTTTATATGTTGATTTTGATTTGTCAGGTGTCATACTGCAATCCATTGATAAAGCCAATGTTACAATATAATCAACTGTGTGTTCCTGTGTCAACAACACAGTAAGACTATAACCCCGTTTACATTACACATTTTAAGCGTGCCAGGTACCGTTCCTGGTACGGCACCGTTAATTTTTTTGTAGTGTAAAGGGGTTAAACACAAGCGTGCCGTACTGAGTACCGTGCCAATCTGGAACACTGACGTGAGGTGGTCTCGGAACCGTGCTAAGAACGGCCCAGTTTAAATTTTGGTAGTGTAAACGCTAACCGGTCTGAGCACGGATTACTGCAAATGCGCCAAATGAATCTTGACCTTTTTTTCTGCGAACTTTGACAGCTCTGTCAACAGTTCTGTCAAAATGGCTACACATACCAAAATCAACCGCCATAATTGTTTTCATCCGGGTAACTTGCTTAGGGACCGAAATTAACTTTTCTGTGAAGAGTTCTTGAAATTTATCGCGGCCTGGTACCGTGCCCAGTACGGCACGCTTATCGCGGCCAAGTGTAAACGGGGCTAAAGATATGTTGCCAGGCAACGAAACATGCCTACAGCAGCTAAATCGTCCAATATCTTTACTTTTGTCGGTAATGAAACATTTATAATACACTAAAATCTGATAAAGAGTAACAACTCATTGAGTAATTATCAGAAATTATTAGAATTTGTTTGGCAAATGCTAAAGTTTAGTATACAAAACATTTAATATCATGGATTTAGCTGTCAAAGTTATCAAAAATCATTGACAATTAATATACGTGCTAAAGTCAATCGAAACGATTATATATACGCGTACACATGGTGTATAAATATAAAATCCAACAGATTATAACTGTGGTCTCTAAGGCATCCACAAGATTTTTTATTGGATATCATTGAAAGTCAATAGGCTTCTTTGTCTCATGACTTTAAACACTGTGTATAAATTTAAAGTCAATTGGATATTAACTCTAGAGTGTCAACAAGATTTTTCAAGGTGATCTTGGGCCATAACTCTGGCAGTAATTATCGAAAAACATTGAAAATCATAACTTTAAACTCTGTGTCTCAATTTAAAGTCAATCGGATATTAGTGTCCATAAGCAATAGTGGGCATGAGACCGCCCGATAAGACTGGGAACGACAATATACAACCGCATTTAAAAAAAACTAGATAATACAGAGTTTGTCCCATCATTAACACTTTATTGCAAGCCGCTGAATCAGGTAGTTTGGCGCTTTTGCTCCTTTATATCAAAGTGGTTTAGCTGATTTAAATCAAATAGGCCATTGAGAATAACTACAAATTGATTCATCAACAAAGAAACATAAAGACTACTTAGTAACATAATTGAAATATTCCATTTTGTTGTCTTCCCATAAAATAACTTTCATTAAAAACATTTTTGAAATAAATTGTTTTCAGGGTTTATTTAACCTCATCTCATTTTCTAACTCTCCCACCAGACTCTCCAAAAAACTTGATCAAGAAATTATGAATCTAAAGCAATTTCTAATGTTTTGTATTGGTTATCAATATTATAGATTTCCTATCTGTCTACTGCCAACGTAACTTAAATCACAGTGCACAAGTTTTCATATAAATCTCATACTTGCAATAAAACAGACAATTATAAATCGATTTAGGATCAACAGACAAATAATTAAATTATATTCCTTGTAGAATACAGATTTAGTTGACATTATTAGTATGCTTGTGGTGATACTACTGGGGGTAAAAGAACTGATTTATGAACTAGGTATGACCTGTTTCTGCTAAATAATGTTTATAATAATATTGATCCAAGGCTGATAGTTACAGTGGTGTCATATTGTCAGTGATTTCAGTTTCTATTCTAGGTGATGATTTATCCCAGCATAAAAATAAGTTACAATACTGAGATTTTTTACAAATTTTTTGCAGCTTTTAAAAGGATTGTCTAAAAACAGCACTTAAGATTTTCAGCTTCAATGTAAGCTTTCATCATATTTTCATTGTCAGTTTAATTTAAAAGTGTTTGCTTTATCATCTTTTACAAAGTGTAAAATGGGCTTTCATGATATTTCTATATTAATAAATGTAGTATTTATATTTTATCAAAACAATTGGATACATACATTATTCATTTAGTTGTCTAAAATCTGGAAATCTATTGGTTTTTCTGACTCGCATCATGAAATGTAGCTACAGTAAGTGTGGAAAGGGAAATCAGGTAGGCTAATAGACATTTGGATCTTAGACAATTAAGAGTAAAACCAGTTTCTCCTCATCCCGTTTGAATGGCTGACTGGTCTAATGCATGGATTTGATTCTTTGCAAGTGCGTGACAAGGAGTTGGGTCACCTGCCCAACCTCGTTAGTTTCCCCGCAAACTTATTGGGGTATGCTCTGTGTACTTCGGTTTCCTCCCACTGCTAAAGACCTGTGCACAAGAGAATACTTGAAAGTAATTGAACCATATGTTAGTTCCAAAATGACCTACATGTAATTTGAATTGAGTGGGCAGTAACCCCCATTTTTTCTCTCTCTCTTCTCCTGGCATGACAACAAAAAGATGACAAAGATATAAACTACATATATGTTATCCAGTCTTTTTGCATACAATATGCAAATCTTCTTTTATAACAGCACCTCAGATTTACTTGATATAAGATACATATAGACTACCTTAGACTTACTGGAACATATGACACCACCTCTCATTTTCCTTTACGATATTTACATCTCTAAAACAATTTCTAGTAACTCTAATTGTTGACAAGCAATGGTATAATTCCATCTATAACTGAAAGTATTTTTTGCCAATTTATATCTTTATAGAAGTTATCAGAATTGGAAAACAACATTCAACATCCCCTTGCAACAAAAAAAAATGCAAGTCAAACGAATTTGCTTAAACAGCAAAGATTAAATATTGAAACAGAATACTGAAATCAATACTGGATTGAAGATTTCCTTATCTTTATAACACTGTCGCATCTAAAGGTAATCCCTTCAACACAAATGAATGTATATATTATGTCTTTGTGGAATTAAAGCATCCTGCTTTAATGTTCACAAGAGATATCAAATAAGGCATGGCTAAATCCAGACATGTCACCATAAAGAGGTAAATTAACTTGGATCAGTAAACCATTTATCACAGAGACAAAATCTATTACAATTCACATTAAAGATGACCATATAGAATTTGAATACAGAATTTAAAAGCATTTGGAAAATATCTATGTCTACAATAGCTGATAAACCATTACTGTAGTCATTAACCTGCTAGATGTCTCATCTCCAAACCTCTCAATCACTATCACCTCTTTCTTTTTTACATATATTTTACATACCCTCCCCTCTTCTCACACCCCTATTTACAGGTATATTTTATTCTATTTTATTTATACAAGTTATCCTGTTACATTTTCTTTTATATCAAAAACAGGACTAAAACAATGCACTTGACCACAGAAAACAATCAATATGGTGGGAACTGTACTGATAAAAAAACAGGAACTGGATCACAACAGTGACCAGGATAAGACCTATACGGTTCAAGAATATCCCAGCTGGTATAGATATTTACATAGGATAAGTATAAATATCTTATAGCTTTATATGCATACAGAATAAATGTATCTAAAATAATTCCTTTAAACATGTTTATTAAAGTACAAAGAATTGAAGCAATTTAGAAAGATAGGTTGGCAGGCAACGAAACATACGTCAACAACAGCTAAGCAGTCCGGGCAGTCAACGAGGGTTGTCGCATTTTTTTCTTTTGTAAGGAGAATGTTTACAACTCATGAAAATCTTATAACGAGTAATAATCCCATTAAGTAATTATCAGAAATGGTTAGAATTGTTTTGATTGTTTGTCTCATGGCCTTCGTCCACAAGATATTTTAAAGTGATCAAGGGCCATAACTCTGGCAGAAACCATCAGATATTGCTGAAAATCAATAGGCTTCTTCGTCTCATAACATTAAACATTGTTTGTAAATTTAAAGTCAATCAGATATTAACTTTTAGCCTCTAGAGCATCCACAAAACTTTTCAAAGTGATCAAGGGCTAGAACTCTGGCAGTAAATATCTGATATTGCTGAAAATCAATAGGATTCTTTATCTCACGACCTTAAACACTGTGCATAAATTTAAAGTCACCGTTCACAAGATTTTTCAAAGTGATCAAGGGTCATAACTTTGGCAGTAATTATCGGATATCGCTGAAAATCAATAGGTTTCTTTCGTCTCGTGACCTTAAACACTGTGTATAAATTTGAAGTCAATCGGATATTAACTTTAGATTCTGGAGCGTTCACAAGATTTTTCAAAGTGATCAAGGGCCATAACTCTGGCAGTAATTGACGGATATCGCTGAAAATCAATAGGCCTCTTCATCTCATGACCTTAAACACTTTAAATTTAAAGTCAATCAATTAACTTTAGCCTCTAGAGCGTTCAAAAGAAATGTGGACGGCGGACGGACGGACAGACAGACAAGCGGAAAGGGCGACGACAACCACATTTCCATGTGGGCGTATAAAAACTATCTGCATGAATGAGTTTCTCATTTAATCACACCATTCTTTTTAAAGATAAATATTTGCTAATTCTGGCCAAATTTATGTCCCATGTGTACATGAAAACAAAGTTTTTAGAAATTACATGTTGAGCAGACTTTATAGTTTACTCTTCATGATTTAAGGTTAAACAAACCCCACACTATTAACCAATTACAACATCATGGGTGCCCTACTGTGATAAAACACTAAGAAACATATCAAAATAAACATGGGGCATGCTGCCATCTAACAGATTCATTGACGAAATCAATTACACAAGTACTGCACATGTCACTGGATAAAAATGTATACATAATGCGGTTTTAAATTTATGACTAGTTCAATTAGGTTTCATAGAACGATAATATCAAATATCCTTACATTTTCTTTATTAAAGACAGACATTAATGATGTAAATTTTAGTTTGCTCAATTCAGTTCACTAATTTGTGACAGACTTCTTGAAGTTTTCAACATCTACACTGAAGAATTCAGGCCTGCCTTTTAAACATCTGTTGGTAGATTTATAAGTTCAATGACTTGCTAGGAAGATAATGTAGTTCCCATATTCCTACACTGGTGTACTTGTTGCTTACATAAATACCTTTCGCATACAGATTTTCTTTTGGAGAAATGCATTTGCTGCCAAATTTTTAGAAATTTTAGCAAAATGTTCATGCAGGTGATACATTGTGTGCTTACAAAATGTATTTCTGATGTACTATAGTGTGACTGGGTTGGTACTGCAGAATAAATGTGTTTGGGTTTGGCACTTAAAAGAAAGATGTAATAGAATATAGAGTATTTTATTAAATCCACTAAGCGAGAGGAGAAATGACAGTAAATCACAGGGAATATAATGTTGCATTGACATTTATTGTTTTAACACTTAATGGAATGTAGATAAATATTATGTTAACATTAAGATAAAATAAGTAATGATGTATATATATAGTCAGTGCACACACAGAATATTGTACTTCACAAGACTTCTGCATCTCTTGTCTATGGAACTTATATTTCTGTTTTTCAAGATATGTTCCTCAGGGAATAATTTAGGTCATCATATTGCACCGCAAAAACTTAATTACCAGAAATTGTTGAAACTGAAAATAAGCTTGTTCATATCACATCATGTAATATAAAGAAATTGTGGTTGACAGACCACATTTCACTGTGAGCCTATAAACAATCATATTCTTGCACATTTCGTGTCACATCTAAAATAAAGGGTCTGTGACATGTACGTCATTTCGCCTTGCTGATCACATTTATGTATTTGTACATCTGCGCTGCACTTTTTATCACCATGTTTTTACACAGATGAGAAAAGGATTATGTTCTTGTTTCTAGAAAACACAATGCAACAGATATTTCAATGTTGCTTTTTTTTAAAAATTGAAGCTTTCCACAATTAAATACGTTGAAGTAACCTTGATTTAGAGATTAATTTACATCCTTGAGATTAGTTTAATCAGCTTAAACAGCATGAAGCAAACAATAGCACCACTAACACATCATTTTTATGACACCTTCTGTTATCCAGTTGTACAATACAGATTGGTCATTGACATGAAATGTGTTAAACGGTAAACTCTTTGATGGAGGTTAAAAAAATAATGATATCTACATTCATTTGTTTTTAGACCAAAAATGAAACTATTTGTGTTCACACTGATGCTACACAGATAAAATAAATGAATATTTGTGTTCACACTGACTGGATTAGTTTTCATGTAGTCTGTTAGGTGGCTTCACAATATATCACATAACTCCCACAAGAGAAGGCATACTATTCAAAAAAAGTAGGGGATATTTGATTTTGGGGGCATAATACTAAAATATGCAAATGACTACGAAAAAAGTCACTATAGAACCTAACAGAAGAAACATTTCCAATTACATGTGACGCCCAAACGCACCAATAGCTACTGCATGGAATGCAGGTGATGCTTGGGATCATCCTGGGGGTCCAACCCAAGATTTGCACGACTCTGACTTTGAATGTTACAGTCATTGTGGCATTGAATTCCAGGGTGGAAACATCAGTTTAATTGTTTTAGTGACCAGAAAACAAATTTTGATATGCGCCGGCTTACCCAAAATGAAAGGTTATGTGTCCTTGGCATGCTACAGATCGGCACAACACAGGCGGTTGTGGCGCGGACGATGAATGTTTCTCAGTCTGTCATAAGCAGGCTATGGTCCAGATACCGTGATACACAATCTGTACAGGACAGATCACGCTCAGGTTGACCAAGGGCGACAACTCAAGCCCAGGATCGATTTATCCGTACCTTGGCCTTGAGAAATCATGTCATCACAGCAAATCAGATCAGCATAGGGGTCACCTTCGCGTCCGACGTCCTCGCGTGATCCCTTGTTTGAGAGATCATCACATTCAGGCAAGACGTTGTTGGTATAGGGATCGTCAACACAGGGATAATCGACGCTGGAGCAATGTGATGTTTTCAGATGAGTCAAGGTTCACTGTTGATTTTGGACTGGAGACAAGATACTAAATACCAATCTGAATGCACCGTAAGACTAGAAGACAAGTTGTCTTCTGCTATTGACCCATCAACATAATACATTATAATGGTGATTTGCTGGAACTGTATTACAGTAAGATTTAAAAGGCTATTCCCACCAGGATGCAACATTTATTTTTCGTTAGATAAAATATCAATAGTGTATTCAACTGTGTAGGTCACCAAGATTTTAATATTTCAATCAATTATATTGTCCCTGCTTTTATTGTAAATGGTGACTAATGTTCTGTGTTTTCATTTCATGTGTATTATTTATTGTGGTCAGAAGGTAGATAACAATCTATTATCAGATGACCTTGAGAACCAGATGGCTGGTTAATGTTGGTCACTACTAGCTCATTCTAACGCAGTATTGATAACGCAGTCAATTGTCTCCGTTCTCTTGGTTAGCCTCAGAAATCTTCCATGAGCTTTATATCAATCTCCTATTGAAAATTGCTTCTGACTTAGCAGACATGTCTTTACCCTAGCCAACTGGACATAAGAGATCAATGATAAAGATTAGGTAAATGGACAATCTCAGGCAGCTAACTTCCCAATAAGCTCTAAGAAAGACAAACAGTACAGCTTTAGACAATACAATTATTAAAGATGGTTTATTTTAGACTAGGGTTTAATATTCAAATTCATTATTTTTAAAACAGATTGCTAGACTTTAAATCAAAAGATAATTGAATGTCTGCTGAGAAGCTTATACACAGATTTCAATACAGAATCCTTGAGATTTATCAAAATCTTCTTTTTTTCTTTCCTGAGATTTATGTGGCCTATTGGATTAAAATATAAAACAAAAAGAATCCTGAATTGATTTAAATAGCTTTGATAGATCCAATCAAACTATATATCAGAGTGGTATTAGACAAGAAATTGGAAGCTGCCAAAATTGTCTAAAATTTCAATGACCTTTTCAGTAGTTATTTTTTTCTCTAAAACCTCCAGGAAGTATAACTTTGACATTTGAAATGTAAGAACAGAAATGGACCATTTGCTTAAAACAAGCAGATAAAGGAAAATTAGATTTTTTGGTCTGGTTAAATGCCAGTAAATGAGCCAGTATTTTCATTCTAGTAAGCAAAATTACAGCTTTGATGTTGTATGAAGATCCGAAAATCAATATTGATGACAGTACGGTCAGAAATTAAGTTAAATTAAATATAATGGAATGAAAATTGTAATAGGAAAACTGATGTAATCAATAGTAAAGCTCGACATCCCCAATTAAAATATTCAGTATGATGTGCGATACTTATATTCTGTCTTAAGGAAAAATGACCACTTCAGTATCATATAATTTTGTCATTGCATGGTATTAAGAATTAAAGTAGCCATTAACTTGTCAAAGTATAGTCTATATTGCTACAGAATGAATAACTGTCATGATATTTATTTAATTTAATAGCATTTTGATAGTCATATTACTACAGATAAATCTTGGTAATCATGTACATGAAAGAATGCCAATAAATCTTCTCCTATAGAACTGAGCCAACAGCACAAATAATCAAAGTATAGGGAATGGACCTTCATGCACAATGAAGAAAAAAGTGGATAGAGTCAAACATTTCATGATGATAAAATATTTATGACCAAGAATGTTATAAACAATTTACAATCATAAACCAACCCTTAAAATTTTTATGTATAAAGCTTTTTACTGAGCCTTGCTGTGTCTGTCTTTCTTGAGTAATGTAATTTATTTCTTCATCTTCCCAATGTAATTGAATTCTGTTACATGTACATGTACATTAGGACAAGAATAGCATCCAATGGACATAACTAAATTTATATGCTTTCACATTGCATTTCCATGCTGTAATTTTCATATTCTAGAATAGTAAATGAAAAATTGCTTTCCTAAAATTTATCTTAAGATAATCTATTTTCGTCCCATCCATCAAACTATACACTTTTTCATTCACAACAGACATTTCTATTAACAATTTCATATTGCCTATTGTTTGTATGAATAATGCACTATTTACAGCTATTTTATCACTGAATATTAATTGTGTTTTTATCAATCATTATATGACAAGTAATTTGTCTTTATTATAGAACTTTTGTAATAGAGTATTAACAATTTTGTGACATAAAATACTGTAACCATTAATTATATTTAAGAATATAAATATGAACACAAGATAACATTACTCTTTCAAATCAACTGACCACACCTACAAATATTGTGTGAAATTTGGTCTAAAACCATCAATTCTCGACATGCATGCAATGACAGATTCCATTATTTTCGCAACATGACTCTTTTAATTCCTTGTTAATATTATAACTGTACATGTGCCTATAGGCATCTTCACAACTGCCAAGAGCTCATAGTTAGGTAAAGTAGAGTGTAAACTCTCCACAGGTCCCACTGTCAAGTGGCAAGGCTTTAGATTGAATAAGGTCAGAAAAAAGTACACAATATAATTTCCATGGCTATTCTTATCATAACTGCTTTTTATTGCAGGGATAGTTAGTCATGTGGTGTAACATGCTTTAGATCATAGGGTGTCTCATCAAGTCAAGATGCATTGTGTGTCTATCCCACACTTAACAAAGAGTATGATTCCCTGCCTAACCTCATGGGTTTTCTCTGTATTCTCACGTTTCCAAGTGAATTATTGAAATAGAATTGTAACAAACAGTATGTTAGACCTAGAATTTGTTGAGTGACCGATAAAACCCATTTCTCTCTGTCTCACACTTTGTACTACATATTAGTCGTTTGGATGGGACAAAAAAACGAAATCCTGTATACATATTGGCGTGCACATAAAATATCCCTTGACAGTCGGTATAAGAGTAGGGCAAAGTGCCGCTGTCCGAGCAAAATTTTCGTCATAGTACACTGTATCGCGTATACATGTCTTCATTATCCCAGTCGGCGCAGAACAGTAGGATGTTAAACCCCATTTCATTTCATCTTATTTGTACTACTTATAATTATCATGCAGGCAGCTTGGTAAATACAAAGGTGACGATATTTTGGAAGTTTATAAGATACAGAAGAAGAATAAAGAGATATATTTCTGGTGTAGTGATTGAATATATGAATGAGAGTTATCTTAGCCTAGTTAGTATATATTCTAATCATGTATTATTTATAGTTGTAATCCCCACTGTTAGCCATCTATCACGAAGGATAAGTTTCAATATGATCTTGTAAGTGGTATGACAATACCAGCATTAAGTATCTATATATTTACTTGAAGAAACCCAATGTTTTTTCTCTTGGCTAAACTGAAATACAATGGAAACATGATATATACGTGTTTTTTTCTTCCTTTTATGTTTTTAGATTACACAGTACCATATGGTCTTTTCTCGGAGCTGTATTTTGTGTATCTAAGGCGTGGTAGATATGATCTTATGCCACGTTGAAAGAGGAAATCACACAGAATATTAAGCTATTGCATCTGGTTCTAAAATTTCAATGAAACTCTTTCCCTTTTCTTATTACTGTTGCCGGACATGTTATTGTGTACACGTGTGCCTGCTTTCTGTGTAAAGCAGATTGAATGGATAATCTATAATTAAGATAATCGTACTTTAAGGGCTCTGGTATTGACACAGTCTTCATGTGTTTTGTGTTTTTAGATGAACCTAAATAAGCCTTTAACAATCTGTAGTTGACATTGATTGTTAAGCTGATCATTACTTCGTCTAGGTCCATTTCTTCCGTTTTAAAAATCTTCCACAAGCTTTATAAAAAATGTGTCTACTAGAATAATCATACTAGATAAATGAATAAAGTATACAGAACGTGCAAATTCTTCCTTTCAGATAACTGAAACTGTCTGCTAAATGTGATACGGCTACTATCTTGATCATTCTTTACTACATGGAAGTAGGTTAAAAAAACTTCCAACACCAAACTTAAAGGAGCTAAACGCTTTTCATCATGTCAAAATACCCAGGAGTAACAGAAAATCACTAACCACGAGGTCCCCAATTTAATTCCAAAGCCAGGCATAAGAACAGTGTCTAGCCCTTTGAATGGTAAGCAAAGCGAAGGTTGTGGGTAAACATCTTTGTGTATATAAAAGAATCATTACCAGTTGGAATTTGATCAAATTTGGGTAGTAATAATGATGCTTTCTGGACAAATAGCTCTCATGACTGGCACACAGCATGGGGTATACATGTCTTGATTTCCCCAGATGGTGCAGAAAAGAAGAATGTTAAACTATACTAGCCATTTCTCTCTATAACTATAACAACTAAAATACACTAAATCCCTGTCAAGTGGTGTTATGTACACGCTTTAGATCATTATCTCTGTCATTGAGACAAGTGACATGGTTTTGATTCCAACATTGTGGGTTTTCTCCAGGTCCTCCAGCTTTCTCCCACCACTAAAGATCCTAACATGCTTTACCATGTTAGTCAAAAAATGACCTGTATTTTGCCAAGTCAAGTGGATATTAAACCTCATCTCTCACTCTCTTCACATCGTTTAAGTTTAGAGAGAAATATGCTGAATAGGAACAAAACCATATCCACATCAAACTAATAAGATAGCATAGTTAAAGAAATCAGATCATTAGTAAAGCTGATGTATAAGGATAATAAGAATATACTATAAATACACCTATATACATCTTATAAACACCTGTTACTCTTCTTATTTATTAAACATCTTCAAAATACACTATATCCTTTTATTATTTTACATCTTCCATGCATTTTTTCAATAATGATGTGACTTTAGAAACACACATGGCTCTTCTATTATTCTGGTCTTGTAAAAAAAATAACAGAAATTCTTTTCAATAGATTACAAAGCACCAGAGAAAACCTATCTAAGTTTAATTGGACAGGGTGTATTTGTCTCTATAGAAGATCTTCAAAGAATAACACTATGCTCCCTGGATACGTTCTGTAATGAGATAGTCTATAAGAAACCAATATTCTCTCCATTCTTCCATGTTGCTTTATGAGTATCTGCTGGCTATGAAATTATTATCAAAGTAGTACTAGCCACGTTTAATGATGGTTAAAAGGATAGAGTATGCCTCGTAAACAACATTATCCATGTAATTTATAGGCAGATTAATATTGGATATTTTTCTTAATAACATTACCCCAACATGCTATCAAAAATCTCAAAGTATAATCAAGATATTTCTCTAAGAAATTGAAATTTGAATTTGGGATTTGAGCTTCACTAATATGCAAGTAATATCACCATCATCTTGTGATGTTACAATATCTTGCATCCAATATTTCAATACCAAACACTGTTTGAGGTTGAAGTTTGTTTCCAACTGAATAATTAATGTATTATAATTGTTTATTGTCTCCTGACAAAAGCCCTACTTGATTAATTTAGAATCAGGATCAAGACATCTTCTACACATCATAGGATGCTGAATTATTTCCACATAGTTTTACAGTCTACAATAAGGTCACCGGTCTAGTGGAAAACCCCTCCAGGATGTACTCAGATGGTAAAAACACCAAAAATTGTTTTTTGACATTGAAATTAAATAAGTAATAGTTTGCAAAAGATAACCTTCTGATTAAACCCATAACCACAACAAATTACTAAATTGGTCTGGAACTCCTTCGTTGACAAGAACTGCATGAATGGACCAATAGATACAAATTATGACAATATTTGTCAATCATATGAGAAATGATTGATCTCGACATACAGGAGATCAAAATCCTAATGAGAAATCCTACATCTACATCTCCTTCAGACATTCATTTACTACAACTATTATTACTTTTGTTTTAAAATTATTGAAGATCTTTCATTATCAAACTGTGTAAGCAAGCCCTCTTTTGTCAGCTTATTGATGAAGACTACCAGGGAACATTACACTATAGATTATTCTTGCAAATGAAAAATGGTAAAATTGATTTGTACAAAAGAAATAAAACCATAAAGAAGGCTGAATGATTCAAAATAAACTCCTACCATTAAAGTATTGGATCAATAAATATCAACATTTATTACAAAACTTCTGATTTTGTTCTAAGTTTTAGGGATTAAACGAAGAGATAGGAGTTTACTTTATTGGGTAAAGAAGTCAGGATTATGGGAATGATAACAGGAAAGGATTTCAAATATTGTCAATACTCAACTTTAGATCTACATTCATGATTGGTGCTGGATTATACTAGGATATTAAATCTTAGGAAGATACTGGCCGGATATAGATTTATTATTGCTTCCCTAATCCTTACCAAAAAGTTTACCGGTAATCTGTACATGTGTCTGGCTAGATGATTGATGGCATTAAACCTTCATGGTGCTGTAAAAACATAAGGTCTGTCATCCCTGCAGAATTTTTCAGTTTGTTACCAGCTCGTGTAATGAACATGTACCATATTATTTATTCAATACTTGATATTTTTCAAAAAATTGTTTTTTAGTGTTTCATCTTGTCTATATAGACTTGACATGTAATTATTTCAATTTTTGATAAAGCATTTCAAAGATTTTTTACCAATGATTTATGGTGTCAGTAGAATATTGACCGGTTTAATACAGTTAAAATGTCTTAAAGCCCAACAGAAAATCTTAAATTTTCATGTGCACATCATATTCTATACATTTGAATGTAAACTATGGAAAGGTCAATCATTTTATTTAAAAACAAATTGGTAAAGTTTTCAATGAATTCAACCTGAAAGTTATAACTAAATGTGTACAGACCATATTTGAAGCGTTGTTGAAAAATCAGGAAGAAAATTTGTTCATGTAAACAGGAGCAACATTAGAAGAATTTGAATTTGAAGGTCTGATATAGTTGTCATAACGAACATTACAAAAGTACAAATAAACTGTCACATCATAACATAAAACTTGCAGATAACTTTTAAAACAAACATTATATTTCAAAATCAAGCAGATCTTGAAAAATGTCTTCTTGTGAAGAAAAACGGGGTGTGTAGACACATCACACAATTTTTGAAATTGTGCATACACGACTCATAAATATGTCTATGTTGTGTTTATGACAACGGTCTTCCGTGTATATACTATCAGGGGGAGAATTATTAACACATAATGTAAATAATACACTAGGCTTTCAGACAGCTACATTAAAAACTATATATATAATTGGGATTTTATAAATTGAACTTTATATTAATGCAAACTCAAATTATTATTAATATTGGAAGAAGAAATAAGGCCCATCTCTGTACTCATTTGCTCGCACATACAGGAACCCTCATAGCACACTGCATGGCGTAGGCCTGGCCCATCTTGATGAAGAAAAATAGGTTGCCAGGCAACGAAACATACGCCCACACAGCAGCCAAATCGTCCGGGCATTCAACAAGAGTTGTCGCATATTAAGGAATTATCAGAAAATCATTAGAATTTGTTTGGTTTTTATAATCAAACGTTTTTTTTTTAAATCAGATAATAATTGTGACCTCCAGGGGCACAACAAGCTAAAAAGGGTGATTTTTCGTAAAATCAGGGGAAATAATTCAGGAAGTAATGACCTGATGGGTGCAAATATCGAAAGGAACCAAGATCTTTGGGTTATAAACATACATGTCAAGTTTCATCAAAATCGGTTCAAAATTGTGACCTCTATAGCTTGATGTAACATTTTTTAACACTATTCGCGTACAAACGACGGCCATTTTGTCCGTCAATTTTGATCCGATTTTCACGAAATTCGAATTCAACCTTCATAACCATGGAACGGTGATATAATCAAACGTTTTTTTAAATCGGATAACAATTTTGACCTCCAGAGGGACCACAAGCTAAAAAGGGCAATTTTTCGGACAATCAGGGGCCATAATTCAGGAAGTTACGATCCGATGGGCGCAAATATCGAAAGGAACCAAGATCTTTTGGTTATAAACATACATGTCACGTTTCATCAAAATCGATTCAAAATTGTGACCTCTATAAGGTCCACAACCTTGATATAACATATTTTCACACTATTCGCGTACAAATGGCGGCCATTTTGTCCGTCAATTTTGGTCCGATTTTCACGAAATTCGAACTCAACCTTCATAACCATGAAACGGTGATATAATGAAACGGTTTTTTAAATCGGATAACAATTTTGACCTCCAGAGGGACCACAAGCTAAAAAGGGCGATTTTTCGGACAATCAGGGGCCATAATTCAGGAAGTTACGATCCAATTGGCGCAAATATCGAAAGGAACCAAGATCTTTGGTTTATAAACATGCATTTCAAGTTTCATCCAAATCGGTTCAAAATTGTGACCTCTACACTGTTCACAAGCTAAAAGATAGGTTGCCAGGCAACGAAACATACGACCACAGCAGCTAAATCGTCCGTGCAGTCAACAAGGGTTGTCACATATTTTTACTTTTTTCGGTAATGAAACATTTGTAATACACTAAAAACTGATTAAGAGTAACAACTCATTATGTAATTATCAGAAAATCATTAGAATTTGATTGCTTTTTATAAAGTTTTACCCCACGCTAACAATTAGTATATACATGAAACATTTAATATCATGGATTTAGCTGTTCAGTTATCTAAATTCATTGAAAATCAAAATACTTGTTCGTTTCAACACCTTAAACTCTATGTATCAATCTGAAGTCAATCGGATGGTAACTTTGGCCTCTATAGCGTCACAAGAATTTTTGAAGTTACCAAGGGAGATAACTCTGGCAGTAATTATTTGAAATCGCTGAAAATCAATAGGCTTCTTCGTCTCATGACCTTAAACACTGTGTATAAATCTAAAGTCAATCGGATATTAACTTTGGCCTCCAGAGCGTCCACAAGATTTTTTGAGGTGATCAAGGGCCATAACTCTGGCATTAATTATCTGAAATCGCCGAAAATCAATAGGTTTCTTCGTCTCATGACCTTAAACGCTGTGTATAAATCTAAAGTCAATCGGATATTAACTTTGGCCTCTAGAGCGTCCACAAGATTTTTTGAGGTGATCAAGGGCCATAACTCTGGCACTAATTATGGGAAATCGCTGAAAATCAATAGGCGTCTTCGTCTTATGACCTTAAACACTGTGTATAAATTTAAAGTCAATCGGATATTAACTTTGGCCTCTAGAGCGTCCACAAGATTTTTTGAAGTGATCAAGGGCCATAACTCTGGCACTAATTATGGGAAATCGCTGAAAATCAATAGGCTTCTTCGTCTTATGACCTTAAACACTGTGTATAAATTTAAAGTCAATCGGATATTAACTTTGACCTTTAGAGCGTCCACAAGATTTTTTAAAGAGATCAAGGGTCATAACTCTGGCACTAATTATCGGAAATCGCCGAAAATCAATAGGCGTCATTGTCTTATGACCTTAAACGCTGTGTATAAATTTAAAGTCGATCGGATATTAACTTTGGCCTCTAGAGCGTCCACAAGATTTTTTGAAGTGATCAAGGGCCATAACTCTGGTAGTTATTATCGGAAATCGCTGAAAGAAAATAGGCTTCTTCGTCTCATGACCTTAAACACTGTGTATAAATTTAAAGTAAATCGGATATTAACTTTAGCCTTTAGAGCGTCCACAAGCAATTGTGGACGACGGACGGACGGACGGGGGCGACAACAATATACGACCACATTTTGAAATGTGGTCGTATAAAAACGTGATTTTTCGTACAATCAGGGGCCATAACCCATGAAGTTACGGTCCGATACATGCCAATATCGAAAGGAACCGAGATCTTAGGGTGATAAACCTATATTTTAAGTTTCATTGAAATCGGATAAAAATTGTGACCTGTAGACTGTTCACAAACAATTGTGGACGGACGGACGGACGGACTGTTCACAAACAATTGTGGACGGACGGACGGACGGACGTCCGGACGAACAGGGGCGACGACAATATACGTCCACATAAAAATGCAAAGCTAAACCAATTTCAATTCATTTCTCGAATCTTTAACCATGTGGACATATTTGAAAAGGTTTAATTGGATAATTGTAATGTTTATGCAGTCCAAAAATCTCAATCTTGTAACAATCTGTAAAATATCATTGATGTAGACAAATTACCTTGACAGTCTCCGAATTTCTAAAATATAGTGCTGACAAGACGCCAATCCGTCTATTGTCGAATATTTTTTTTCACTGAGAATATTACCCCTTATTCATGCAGGTAGTCCACATTACTGACAATCTTGGTAACCTTGTATGCTTGTAGTTACACATTTTAAAGCTTAGGTTGGGTATTTTTCAAATTGAACTTTTTACAGTTAGCTCAAATATTTGTTTTCTTTAGATAATTTCCCCCTCATTGGCAACCTCAGTAGATAACCAGAATTATTTCAAAAATAGTCAAAGTGCTAAATTTCGGTTTACCATAATCCTTTGCCAAAATAATTGCAACAGACAATCTAAAATGAACTGGTTCATTGACACATCCTCATATTTCTGTTTTGAAAGTAAAGTGAGATTGTAAAATTAATAATGTTATGACTATTTTCTCTTCAAAAGTTCTCCAAATTCTAAGTGAATTCTCTATGTTGTGTGTGGTTGATGTTTTTACAAAAGACATCTTGTAGCTTAATATTACTGACAGTAATGCTATTATTTAAACATTTGCCATTATCTATTTTACCTTAAAATATTTTTTCCTGTTGATTGATAATGCACTGGTATGAGAGATATGTTGGAGAAAAATACAATTTATGATGTACCACAGTAACCTAAATAAAATATATTTCTATGCCAAAAATGACTAAGATTTTTTCAAACTTGAGTGTAAAACATGTAAGAAACATTGAGAATCTACCATGTAATTATAAAGAAACACACCTGATCGTATTGATATAATATCATATCCAATTATTCATAGCATATAGTCGACATGTACATCTAACGTGTACATAAAGCTTGCCTTGTTTATACTCTAGTTAAATGTTGACGAACTCGACAGTGCGTCTTCTTACAGCAAGAAACTATAACGTGAGATAAATAAAGGACTTGATCTGATCTGATTTTTCGTCAAAGATATAATTAGGGCAACTCAAACATTTTGTTACATTGACTGAATGGTGGTATCACAACCATAATTACTGATAATTACAATACTTCATAATAATTTTTAAGATTTTGTAGACATGTTTAAGAGGGGTTTCATTTACAATATGTACATGTAGGTGCTTGCACATGTTGGGGTTTTATTGATTGACACATTCATATGCATTGATACATTCATATTTATTGACACATTCATATGCATTAGACTGATGCATTCATTTACAAAACATTCATATTATCAATTGAATGATAGATACAGCAATTTTAAACATAACGACACATCTACATGCATGTTTAATACTGTATTACCTTCATATCAAATGACTGTTACAGTCATATTTAATGTATTGAGACCCATGTATTTCAATTCCAATATCAAATTATGTTTTAAATATATCCTACCAAGATGTTTTATTACAGGGCTAGAAAACTAGACAATTTGTACAGGTTAAACCAATGTGCTGTGACAATAAAATAATGTCCTTTACCTTAACAGACTATATAAGATTAGTAAAGTTCACAATGATCAATGCTGTGTAAATCTAGAAATTCATTAGGTGCGAATTGGCAGACAGTGTCTTCAAAAAATTTCAATAATGATTGTTAAAGGCTTAATGTCTACCTTAATGTCTGTTTATAAGTTTTATCTTTGTTTGTGTTTTGGTGGAAGACGATGCAAGTGAGAATTGATTACCATTAGTTGTAACACATTATTTGTTATGAAGTTTATCTGCAGTAAACAACTAAATAGCTTAATTAGAGAGCTGTTTCTCTTCTCATCTTTGTCAAAAGAAGAAGAGTGAAATACCTACATTGGCACCTCTAAATAACAGGCAGTGTTTTCCTCTTGCTATCTACATATCCATAGGGTTCATTTGGCCACCTCGCAAACTGATTGAGAGTGGGAAAAGTGCCAGAGCAGCTGCCAAGCACGCCCATAATATATAACATGCAATTTTATATATTTTCAACCCAATTTTACATTGATTATGAAATTCATCAAGTGTAGTTTGATGATTTTCAGGTACACATTTATTCATGTGTAAAGATATCTTCACTTAAGTCTCTAAAGGGAAATGTTCATATCAATATCATGTATGTACTTTTCTTCACCTGTGTATAGGTGAGAGAGGGAGAGAGAGAGAAATGGGGTTTAACGTCCACTCGACACAAACTAGGTCATTTTGGGACTAACACATGGTTTAATCTTATTTAAATAATTCGCTTGGGCAATGGGTCTTTAGCAGTGGGAGGAAACCAGAGTCCCCGGAGAGAAAACCCATGTGGTTGGACAGGCGACCCTAATCATTGCCACGTACAACCTGGGATTCAAAACCACGCCAGTTGACTCAATCAATGGCAGGCCGTATAATAGAGGGTGCAACACGCTAACCATTCGGTCATCCACCCCCCTTGTGTATAGGTACATGTATCTTCACTTCTATAAATGTAGATGTTCATTTTAATAATGTTTGTAGATAAAGGAAATTATCAAGTTTGTACATTAGATATCATTACTTCAATGCAGGCTTTTGTTGTATTTGTAGATATTTTTACTTCTATAAAGGAACATGTTCATTTAAGTCATTTGTCTAGATATAATATTCTATGAAGTCGTAAATACTGAAGTCATGTTTGTAGATACCTTTACTTCTATGAAGGAAAATGTTCTCTTTTGTTTGTAGATATTTCCACATTAATCATGTTCACATCTGTAAAGGGCTAATGTACGATTTAGTCATGTTGGTAGATATATTCACTTCAATAAAGGAAAATCTTCGCTTTAGTCATATGTGTAGATATCTTCATTCTAGTTATCAATAATAGAAAATTTTTACTTTATGTGTGTAGATATTTTCATTTGATCTAAAATGGAAAATGTTTGCTTTAACCATTTAATTAATATATTTTACTGTAAAATTGGGGATCAATGCAACTTTTTAATATCTCTATGAATAAATGCTGTACCTTTCATCTTCTATAAATTTTCATTTTAAATATTTCTCCTGCTGATGTTATCAATCAAAACATAGTGATGCATATAAAATAACAATGAAATAGAATGTTTAAGTTATAAAGTTAATATAAAAGACGTATTAGATGAAAATAACATTTCCTTTCTATGGAAAAGTCATAAAGTTGGATCATAAAGTAACTATGGAAGTTGGATTTATTGCGGTCACTCTCTTTTATCACATCTGTAGTGACTGCAGATCTTGATAAAGGCAATGCAACACACTCCAAATTTTCTCAGGGTTCTTGGAGGTCAATTTTGATAAAAGGCGTTGCGTTTTCTCAACCTGGAACACTTTAGTTAACGCCCATATGGTCCTCAACTTTAAATATTAACATTGTGAATGAAATTGAGACCTGTGTGAAATTTAAATTTCCATAGTATTCAGCATTAAATTATTTCCTGGGTGATTCTCAAATAGCTGTAAACTGTAGTACAAACATGTGTTCAATTTAAAATTTCTAAAAAGTCAGGTATGCTTTTAGCATAATGAAATTACATGCATGTATGTACAATAACTGCTTTTTCTGGTAACATAAGAAAATAGAAGGATATTCAATTTTAAAACTAATAGGGGTATTCTAACACCTTTTAAAATACAGTTATTAAATATTATTAATTATAGCATCCTATACTTCATGTATAATAAGTCTGTAGCTCTTAAACTTGCAAATGGAATTTGTTGGGAGTGAGCTTTTAATATAGTGAAATGGTAGCTATTAATCTATTTTATTGCCAGACAAGAAATGGTAATATTGTTATGGAACAATAGAAATAAAACAATGATGATTCCATGTCACACGATGGTGAAGACAATGATTGTGTAGACAGAACAGTGTGAGTGTGCCATATATCCATCATAATCCACTTGTTACTATTATCAACCCTGTTATTATTCGTAGCTTGCTCTATTCATCATGTTTCTTTCATATACACATCAACATAAAGGTGCATAAAGACTTAAATCAGAACAACAGATGCATGTTTCAAATAGATCCAATAATCTGAACAACTGTGGTCCGACGGGGGAATGTGGGTCCTATACATGTAGTTACAACAGGACTTCATTAGATTAGTAATCGTCATACACAAAAAAGACAAGATGTTTTTAGTTTTGTTAGCTTTCCCCAAAAATGTGAAGTGGTACTAGGTGTTCTAGAAAGAGCAATGACCTAAGTGTCACAGACATGACACAATCCATGCCAAGAAATATTTTCATTCTTATTATCATCCATATAATCTGTGAAATTGTGATAAAAGTATAATTTGTTTGATTTACCAAGTTGGATCCAAGAATTTAGACAGGAGGGTGTTTTCCATGTTTCTAAGTTAGACACTGTTTCTTTTTTGCTCGGGGGGAGGGGGAAGAGGGGGGCCTTGAAAATTTTGTCTCTATCATCATTTTGGAGTATATCTGGGGTAGGAAAGTCCATCATATAAACTATGATTACATGGGGGCACATATACCTTGACTAAAGCCTAAAATAGAGTTTTGCACAATTATGTCTCCAAATATAATGGGAAGAATAAGAGGCATGGATGTTTTTGATGAACATTGATATCTACCGTAGCTAGAAAGCATAGTTAAGGTTCATAAGGACTAATCTTTCAGGCGACCATCTCTCCTAGTAGAACCATCTGATGATAAAGGATAAAGGATATAAAGTGACTTGAGGCTAGATATTTAAAGACACAAGAAAATCAACAACCTGCAGTGAATAATAATAGACCAGAGGCTCAGTATGGGAGAGTGTCAATCAAATGGGCACAAAACTAGACCCAACTTTTGTAGAGTGAAATTTTGCATGGAAACGTTGCCGAGTGGTAATCAGTCCGTTGTTGGGGCGTTTTCAAGATATTCAGGGTCAAAGGTCAAATGAGAAACGATCTGTTGTGCTTTTACATGATCAGGACAAAATCATTCTTGTGATGTAATAATCATAATTGCAAGATATTGGCATCTCTCTTAAATGAGAATTTCAATCATAAAACATGCTTTGTCAATGCATCCCCGTATGTTTTAAAAAGATCTAATTTGTTTCATTAATGAGAATTATAATATGCAGTATTTTTGCCAAATATGATGAATTGCTGAGGTGGAGTCAGTGATATGTGGACTTGAACATAAACAATTCATATTTTGATGAGAATAACAAGTAAATACAGCTTCTACCTCCACACAGAAATTTGTTCGACATTTTTGTTGAATATAGAGGTAAACACAAGGTGTACATGTACAATACCTCTAAAGTAGAGTGGCTGACAGAAATTGTTGAAGGCATGTAGTGTCAACAATGGAGGTTCAGTCGTGGTTTGTGTGTAAGGCTAAGAACACCCAATATATATTTCTTCAGACCTGTAATAATTTACCTACTTTGTCCTCTGTATCATGTCAACAAGCACTTTGCCTTTTTTCTGTCTAGAAAACACTTATAATATTTGTAAAATTGTTATTTATGAAGATTTTTTTAATATATTGTTGTGGTGAATATACATAAATTAACAAAGATATGACTATGTCCTCATATTTTCATCAAACGTCATCAAGTATTACTGAGCATATAACAGATTTTACTAATTTTAGGTTTAAAAAACTTGCCCGTTTTGTGATATCCAATCAAAGCAATCATATGTATACACAGATATATCCAAAAATATATTAATTCTGGGAGATTTTTTTAAACTGGCTATTTTTTTTTCGTGGGGCACCCCCAACCCTACATTTACACCCCTGTCTTGATTGCCAAGTACTACTTGTCAAGTACTACTGCTACAATAATATTTCAGTGGTATGATGCCACACTTGAACTGCATGGGTTTAAGTTAAATCAATGATTCAAAGCTATATCATAAAGAATGTTGTTTCCCCGAGTGTTCTATTAAACATATTTTTCAGTTGTCATTAAGTATTATTAAAGATATGTTTCCGTGTACAAACTGGGTGATTTGATGATGTATTTGAATTAAAAACATATTCAAACTAATTAATCTATCAAAAAAAAATCTAACAACAGGAGCAAAGGCGGAGAAGAATTCATTGCATACAAAAGACTTGATGTTGTCTTTAATTGCTATCCATTTATCATAAATATCAAAGCCTAATTAAATTCTCGGATTATCTACTGCCCAGGTTTTTTTTCCGTGATTTTTATCTCAGAAAGTGTTTACGCCTAACTCTTCATAAAGATTATCAACATGTACATCAAGCACTCAATAACCGTGTGCAAACTCTGACGTCATGCAAGCAGAAAATCCAAATCATCGGGCCGTCGATTAGGGAAACCCTTACATGAGTGTTTTTCTGGGAATCCTTTATTTTTCTAGTAAGATTGGATATTTCTATTTTCAATATATACCAAAATTGCCATGGAGAACAATGCTGGAAAATCTGGGTGAACTTTCTCAGCCAATGCAGGGATAACAAGCCAACAGTGAGGCTGATGTCCCCCGCCAACATACCCAAAATAAATAGATGACACATATTAATTAATCGCACATTTATTTTTTTCAAAGGTATCGAGCAATCAAACTGTACACGAAGTGTCATCCAAAAGTGTTTTATAAAGAAAAATGCTAAAACCGAGGAGAAAAATGAAAATGTACCCTAGCTAGGGGGACCCAAAAGACAGACAAAAGGGCCCCCACGCTTGACAAAAGGGCCCCTCTGGCCAAGGGAAAGGGCCCTTGTGTCCAAGTCAATCGTTTCTATACACTGTTACTGTCGAATCCATTACTGAATGAGAATGCAGTCATTGTATTGGCATAAAAATCATCAATCAAGATGAACCTAAGCTATCTTGTCCCAAAGTATCAACCAATCAAATTGCTTATCTCTGCCTACCCTAAGAAGAAAATGCTCATCTTCGAACTGCATCAAGGCATTGACCTAATAAGCATATACACCCAGTTTGAACATTTTAACTCAATAAAAAGGAGAGTTATTGTGTTCCAAAGTCTCGACCAATCAAATTGCGTATTGCTCTGCTTACCCTCAGCAGAAAATGCTCATTATCGAACTTAGTCAAGGTATTACTGTAATGAAACTATACACCAAGTTTCATCAATCTCACTTAATTAGAACTAAAGTTATCGTGTCCCAAAGCATCAACCAATCAAATTGCTTATCTCTGCTTACCCTAAGCGGAAAATGCTCATCTTCGAACTCCATCAAGGCATTGACCTAATAAACACATACACCAAGTTTGAACATTCTAGCTCAATTAGGAAGAGAGTTATTGTGTCCCAAAAAGTGTGACGACAGACGGACAGACAGACAGACAGACAGACAAAAAGACAGACAGACAGATGGACGAACCCATTTTAATAGTCCCCCAACTTTCTTCGAAAGGCGGGGGACAAAAAATCACAAACTACAGGCTAGCGAGCCAGCATCTTGATCACTTACCCATCATGATCCTGGCTTAATATTGTGATCAGTATTCTAAATCTTATATACTATTGTTTAACATAACAACATTGTGAAAGGGAATAATTTGTCCTGGCAGAATAATCTGCATGTTGCGAGGGATTTTTCATGTGCTCAGCTAGTTGATATACAATACAGTGTCTCCATTTATCTTTCCATGACTGACTAGACAATATTTTCCAACATTTTAGTCCTCTATACATTACACCTGGAAAAGTCGAAGTGCAGTTAATTGCTTATCCTGAGGGTTCTTTCAAAAATATTATTGCGAGACAATAACACCTACCAGCTTACCATGAATAATAACATCTCAAAAATATAGCCTGAATCTTATTAATCTTAACCATATCAAAATTTATATTTAATAAGTATGATAACTATTTAGTGAGGAATATCTCTATTAAATGCTGCTATCTTAAAATACCACCTCTACTAACAGCTTAATTACCACACTTGTTGTCAAGAATAAATTGACAATCAATATTATTGTTATAAAACAAGGGAATATTTGGGATGGGCTATATAATAGGACATTGTGAACTTATTTCCCCCACTTTGCCTTAGGAATAATTCAACTTTGTATAAAATATTCAAAGCAATAAACAAGAGTGATGGCAAACAAATGATTGAAAGTTTGTGTTAGTTAGTTATCAAAGTAATCAGCCTTCAGGACAACTCACTTGTGAATAATTTACTAGATAAAGCTGGTAATAATCGCTCCACTCTCAACTTTAACCTACTAAAAATATCCCCCTTTAGGATCGCTGGCACAACACCCAATCTGTTGATAGATAATGATTAGGTTGTTGGCCAATTTCTACCTAAAGGTATAAAAACATAATTACAACATTTGCACACTGGTGATACACATTATTATTACAACAACAATACTGTAATAATATGACAGATAGCGTTGACAGATATTTATATGATGTGTGTTATTATCAGATTACTTTGTTTCCCATTGGAATAAATTAACACACTAAATGTGTTTCTTGCCTCATGATAGTCCTGATGAAGATCCAATACCTTTCATAAAAGAGTGGAATGCTATATTTGTTGTTAAATTCTACTGGTATTGATATGATGTTGAACATTTAGACTATAAATGTAAACTTACATCTTCAACCTAACAAAAACTCAAAACTTTATGATTTATTACATGCAAATTATCACCTCTGCTACTTCTACAAATATAAAAAGGTCTTACAACAAAGTTAAAACAAACCCACACTACATATTTTCAAACAAGGAACTAAATTAATAATGTGATTAAATTAAGTCAATATTATTCATAAACACCAAACGTTAAAAACTTGCCCAGGTATTTTCAAATGTTGACTAAACCTAAAGCGTAAAGAAGACTTGGACATTAAGCTGTGTAGCAGGCAACTTTCAAGAATAAGAGACATTATCTGAGATTATTAGTTTAAGTCATTACCATACACTGTATCTAAACATATCATACCAATTTAACACCTATTTATAGAAATGATTACATTTGATGATTATGAATAATGATGGAATATTTCTAAATACTCAAGGTTTAGGTTGTCTTGACCTGAATGTACGGTAGTAATTCTGTTCTGCCACAGCAAAATCCGAACATAAATGAATGTTCAGCTCCTATAATGACTATATATGTATATTAATAGATGTTTGATTCTGTTGTCAGAAGGACTAGAATGATTAAGCTTCGTATGTCAAAAGGATGGGAAAAGAAGCAAAACATATTGAACTATGAGAATATCAACAACAAAAAAAAAAACAACCAGAAAGAAATTCAGACTAAGAAACTGAATACAAAAATATATGTGATTTAGTACCTGAACTAAAAGTGGAAATGTAAGTTAATACAAGATAATAATAGTAGTCTTGAACTCTACTCTAAAATTCCTTTCATATCCTACAAATTAGAAACATATGAGATCTCTCTATACATATAAAACTACTAGCTCATCTATAGCATTTAGGTTTGTCCCATATCAAATATATTCAGGTACCAGTTTATCATAATGTATAAGAAATTCAAAATTCTAGAACACCTGGAACCACTTCTCTCATCATGAGATCTCATGGCTCCCACAATATGTTGTAAATTTATTGTAAGAGTAACACTACAAGTGCAGTACATGTATTATAATTTATAGTGCAGATCAATTCCAGAAAAAAGAAAATTTGGGGTAAAATCAACGATGACAAAATTAAAACATGTTGCTATCACAGAATTAACATAAACAAAAGAAAAAAAGTATTTGCATAAATGATTTCACTCTCTTGCATGACATCTTGTTTGGGGGTTTTATTCTTTGCTTCTATGCAAATACTTGGACCCCCCCCAAAAATTTGGCAAAATAAAGTGTCCGAAATCTAATAAAACACTAATTTTAGGACTGGAATATCAGTAAAACGCGTTTGCTGCCATCAAATATTCTAAAATTTGCTTGGGGGGTCCATATACATTGTAAGGTCAGCTCCGCTTCTTCGCCCCGCGAAGAAAATTGGTCGCAGCCCCTAACCTGCTTCGGGCATTTCTAGTTTTGCTTCCCTAACAGTCATCGAGTCCTAATAAAACACTAATTTCACATTTTTTTAATTGAATACCACAAATTTGTACTGAGTTGACTATTGATTAAAACATTTTGTCCTGGGCCACTCTACTTTGTGTGACACTTTTCGGGCATCGATTATTACTTGTGAATGCACCTGCAACAGTGTGATTGGATGGTTGGAATTCAGAGTGGGATTTCGGTTACAAAACCATTGGATACAGAATAGCAGAAAATGCATTTGCAGTAGTTGAATTTTCAAAATTTTCATGGGAGGGTGAGGCTCCCATAGCCCGCGACGATTGATGTATTGATGTTCAGAAGACTGAGACTTTAAACAAAATTTATGGGGGTACCCCCCCCCCCTCGTTGCCCCCCCCCCCCCCCAATATATATTTCATGGCTACGCCCCTGAAGACAGGCATGTAATTTCTCTTGATGTTATGTGTTAGCTTGGCTATCTATATTGAAATTAAAAGATAGGTTGCCAGGCAACGAAACATACGCCCACAGCAGCTAAATTGTCCGGGCAGTCAACAAGGGTTGTTGCATATTTTTCCTTTTTGTGGTAATGAAACATTTGTTATACACTAAAATCTGATTAAGAGTAACAACTCATTATGTAATTAGCAGAAAATCATTAGAATTTGTTTGCTTTTTATAAAGTTTTACCCGACGTTAACAATTAGTATATTAAACATTTAGCTGTTCAGTTATCAAAATTCATTGAAAATCAAAATACTTGTTCCTTTCAACACCTTAAACTCTGTGTATCAATCTGAAGTCAATCGGATGATAAGTTTGGCATCTATAGCGTCACAAGGTTTTTTGAAGTGATCAAGGGAGATAACTCTGGAAGTAATTATTTGAAATCACTGAAAATCAGTAGGCTTCTTCGTCTCATGACCTTAAAAACTGTGTATGAATTTACAATCAATCGGATATTAACTTTGGCCTCTAGATCGTTCACAAGATTTTTTTGAAGTGATCAAGGGCCATAACTCTGGTACTAATTATCGGAAATCGCTGAAAATCAATTGGCATCTTCGTCTTATGACTTTAAACACTGTGTATAGAGAGAGAGAGAAATGGGGTTTAACGTCCACTCAACACAAACCAGGTCATTTCGGGACTAACATATGGTTTCATTTTTATTTCAATAATTCGCTTGCGCATAGGGGTCTTTAGCAGTGGGAGGAAACCGGAGTGCCCGGAGGAAACCCACGAGGTTGAGAAGGCGCCCCTATCTCCATGCCACATACGCTCACACCGGGGCTCGAAACCACAGCCGCAAGCCAGAGGTGACCGGCCAGCTAGAGGTCGAAGCGCGCACTCTAGACCACTAGGCCATCCCAACCCCCAACACTGTGTATAAATTTAAAGTTAATCAGATTTTAACTTTAGCCTCCAGAGCATCCACAAGATTTTTTGAAGTGATCAAGGGCCATAACTCTGGCACTAAATATCGGAAATCGCTGAAAATCAATATGCTTCTTCGTCTTATGACCTTTAACACTATGTATAAATTTAAAGTCAATCGGATATTAACTTTGGCTTTTAGAGCATCCACAAGATTTTTTGAAGTGATCAAGGGCCATAACTCTGGCACTAATTATCGGAAATTGCTGAAAATCGATAGGCTTCTTCGTCTTATTACCTTAAACACTGTGTATAAATTTAAAGCCAATCGGATATTAACTTTGGCCTCTAGAGCGTCCACAAGATTTTTTGAAGTGATCAAGGGCCATAACTCTGGTATTTATAATCGGAAATCGCTGAAAAACAATAGGCTTCTTCGTCTCATGACCTTTAACACTGTGTATAAATTTAAAGTCAATCGGATATTAACTTTAGCCTCTAGAGCGTCCACAAACAATTGTGGACGCCGGACCGATGGACCGACGGACGGGGGCGACGACAATATACGACCACATTTCAATGTGGGCGTATAAAAAGATATCCTTTATATACCATTCAAGACCAAATAATATTTAATTGCTAAAAGTAGTTTGTTGTAATTCTATTTTACACAACCCCTTAAGCGAAATAAAAACAAAGGGTCAATATTGATCTTTCGAATGCTTGCACTATTCATTGTTGTATCAACACCTTAAAATGTCAATCTCACCAACAGCGATTTTCCACCCAAAAAAACCCAGAAATAATACAATGATCGAATTCACACCAAATATCGATTAACAAGCACAAATATTCAATTACACAAAAATCTTTTTTGCAAATATAAATGTACAGCCAGCAATTGGAAAGACATCTATCAGTTATGACATTTCATTTTAAGATTTATCATGTAACCCTCGTATAATTCCCCCCCCCCCCCCCCTTAGTAGTCAGTTAGCATTCTATAGGTTAAAATTCGTTTGTGAAACCCGATGAAATTGTCAAGCTGGTCATAAAGAGTAATCCTAATGCATTGGTGTTTTATAGAGTTCTAACCCGTCATCAAAATATTCACTATAAAAACTCACTATTCACTATGCATCTCCATTCATACACTGCTTTAATCACAACCCTGTTGTGGGCGTTATTTTCATTGCCGGGCAACGCAATGTAATTACTTGAGTAGAGTTAAGCCGGTCAAGAAATAAATCTCCATTCAGACTCATTTTTTACATAAATAAATCAATAATACTTATGCTTTAAGTATTAGATTTGTTCGTGTTTCTTATTGTTTATTTAAAATACTTGGTTTAAAATCGATGCATCTTGCTTGATTCAATACTAAATAAAATCATAATTTATAATGCTACATAAACAAATAAGGGGCATATTTCTATACAGGATTTAATACTACAGAAAAATAAAATCATTTCCTTTAAGTCTTATAGTGAAGTTAATACAGATTTATATATTATAATAGAAATAACCTACATGTACTACCATATTCATATTTATTTGTTTAGTAATATCTTGATCAATACAAAATGTACTATATAAAACAGTATTAGCTCTACAGTCCAATCAAGTAAAATTGCCAATTAGTGTCCATAGACTCACATTTCTTTATAAATTGGCAATTAATTAACAGAACAGGATAGCAGCATACTCTTCTCTTATTCCAAAGTGTCAAATACTTGAAATTAAGGCTATTATTTACATTAAATATACATAATACATGTATGTTCAGTTTATATTACCTTGTAAATGCAGACAGTCAGGGGTATTTTAAAGGGACAATCCCGATAAGAACAGAGTCTCAAAAATTAAAGTCCGAGCCTTTATGAAATTTATGGACCAAAATATAGAGGCATGGTGTATTTACCTTGGCTCAAAGTTTCAGCTCAAAATATTGAGTCGTTTTGACGTTAACGTCAACATTGCTTATCCGGACACGTAACCCTTTTAAGATTTTGGGTCAATTTTTCGATTGGGTGACCTAATAATCGATTCCCGTTTCTTGAGAGGTCTATACAGTGAATGACCCATGTACTGTACTTGATAACAAAAGGTAAATTTCACCTACATATCATTTTTATAGAAAAAAGTCTGGTTTTATCCAGATACTGTATAATACAACGGTCTCCCATTTCCAGATGAAGACTGTCAGGTTTAAGTTATTTACAAGCATATCACAAATATCGGGTTAGTTGGTCGGCCTTAGGTAATGGGATACAAGGGATTTTAACACAAAATTAAGCAGTTTTATTCCCAAAAAAGTTATCGGGATTGGCCCTTTAAGGATACCAGTGGGAGAAAACCAAAAAAACAAGGAGAAAATCCCTTTGGTTAGGTAGTTGACTACCATGTATAAGCCTGGAATTGACGCAATGATCTACCTTATTGATCTAAAGAGCACATATTAGACAACTTTGTGGCGATCAACCTCCAACCACAAAAATTGGCAGGGATTTACATGTAGTAATCCAGAATCATATTGACAGAGCCTGTTGATTAGCAATTATATTCATGATGACTGAGATATATGGTATAGATCTACATGCATTGGGCATAGCTTAAACTTGAACTAGGTTTATATGTTCCTACTATTCATTAATCATTTAATCTCCTGGCATAATAAACACTTCATTGATGGAGCAAGTTAGTAGGCTTTATCAAACAAAGATGGAATACTGGCATGCAAGATTCTCTTTATAATTATTAGCTGAAGTATTTACAGACTACAATAGAAATACAAGACAAGCCATCTCATCTTGTACATGTAACTATCTGTATAACGTTACAGGAAGCAAAAAAAAAAACAAAAAAAAACAATAATTACAACTCAAGGTCACAAACCCACCCTTCTTCATTAATTTTACACAATCAAATTAATATATCAGTCAAGCAATTTATCCAATTACTACAGAAAACAATTATCAACAAATGAATAACTGGTTTAAAATTCATTACATGCAACCACTCCAATCAAAGATTTGTTGAGCACATTGCATACCATATTAGATTATGGGATGTTTCCACATTATGAAATCTAATGGAATTGCCTTGGAAATACCCAGTCATTTAATAAAGATGGACTGATTGGTTAGAAACAGGCATCTGTAAAACCTGCCAACAGTGTGAGATTAAAACAGCAGATCTATTCTAACTTCACACATTGTCTTCTCTCTTCAGATGAATTTCTAACCAAAAGGTACTATTTAATCTTGGTCATATTTATTTAGATCAACTATTGGTTATTAAATATGTTTTATGTCGATTTTCTGTCTTCATATACATTCAATATTTAATCATATTTTGTACCACAACCATATTATCAGATTAAAAACAGTATACATGATATACAATCAAATTGTTTTGTTTTTTTTATAAAGATACATTAGATATTAGGTTTTGTACCACAACCATATGACCAGATCAGAAACAATGTACACTTAAATTGTTTGGGTTTTTTCATTAAACATACATTATGTAAGAGAAAATCTGCCTATTGTAGGTCTTTCCTTTGTGGTTAACGTCATTAAAGATTAAATGGATAATCAAGACTATTAGTTTTGTCTTACCGACTTCAGTAATGATGATCAAGGCTAAGCTCAACTTTCATCCGCTTCGTTCTTGGGTCATAGTGGATCAATTTGACTGAAATTTTCAGCAAATTGCCTTTACATAAAAAGTAGTTTCTAACTATTATAGTGAGATCTGCCAACTCCTTATCTAATCCCCCATAATGTATCTTTAAATATATTATTTCAGCCTTATTGAGAATTATACTTATAGCATACTATAGCAGTAACAAATGAATTTGTTATAATACTTTTCACACATGATAGTGTAAAGATGATTAGTCTTAATCATTAATACTTTGTTACGTTGTATAAAGTGATAAATTTATTTCCTCTGTGAGTTATTAGGGTACAAACCATCATCGGTATCCCCAGTGGTCTCATTCCATTCTGGTCCACTAACCACTGGGTTCATCCATAGGGGAGACACGTTTTTATCGACTTATCCAAAAAATCGTTAAATACGAAAGAAGTTGGTGAAGGTAAGAAACTCTCATCTTGTTATGAACATAAGCAAAGAGGCTAGGACTGGTTTCAAAACTGTTTTTTGATTGGTTCATAGAATCAAGTTACGAGCAAGGGCATATACCTTGAATATGTGAATACCCCATGGATAAACCATAGGCCCACTAAGAAAATTTGAAAATAGGTTGCCAGGCAACAAAACATACGCCCACAACAGCTAAGTCGTCAGGGCAGTCAACAAGGATTGTCGCATATTGTTTTTTTTGTCAGTAAGGAGAACATTTACAACACATGATAATCTTATTATGAGTAATAGCCTATTAAGTAATTATCAGAAATGATTAGAATTGTTTTGATTGTTTGTCTCAAGGCCTTCGTCCACAAGATATTTCAAAGTGTTCAAGTGCTATAACTCTGGCAGAAATTATTAGATATCACTGAAAATCAAATAGGATTCTTTGTCACATGACCCTAAACACTGTGTACAAATTTAAAGTCAATCGGACATTAACTTTAGCCTTTAGAGCGTTCACAAGGTATTTCAAAGTGATCAAGGGTCATAACTCTGGCAGTAATTATCGGATATCGCTGAAAATAAATAGGCTTTTTTGTATCATGACCGTAAACAGTGTGTATAAATTTAAAGTCAATCGGATATTAACTTTAGCCTCTAGAGCGTTCACAAGATTTTTTAAAGTGATCAAGGGTCATGACTCTGGCAGCAATTATCGGATATTGCTGAAAACTTTAGCCTTTAGAGCGTTCACAAGGTATTTCAAAGTGATCAAGGGTCATAACTCTGGCAGTAATTATCTGATATTGCTGAAAATCAATAGGATTCTTCGTATCATGACCTTTAACAATGTGTATAAATTTAAACTCAATCGGATATTAACTTTGGCCTCTAGAGCGTTCACAAGATTTTTCAAAGTGATCAAGGGTCATAACTCTGGCAGTAGTAATCGCATATCGCTGAAAATCAATAGGCTTCTTCACCTCATGACATTAAACACCGTGTATAAATTTAAAGTCAATCAGATATTAACTTTAGCCTCTAGAGCATTCACAAGATTTTTCAAAGTGATCAAGAGTCATAACTCTGGCAGCAATTATCGGATATTGCTGAAAATCAATAGGCTTCTTCATCTCATGACATTAAACACAGTGTATAAATTCAAAGTCAATCGGATATTAACTTTAGCCTCTAGAGCATTCACAAGATTTTTCAAAGTGATCAAGGGTCATAACTCTGGTAGTAATTATAAGATATTGCTGAAAATCAATAGGCTTCTTCGTCTCATGACCTTAAACACCATGTATAAATCTAAAGTCAATCGAATATTAACTTTAGCCTCTAGAGCGTTCACAAGATTTTTCAAAGTGATCAAGGGTCATAACTCTGGTAGTAATTATCGGATATCGCTGAAAATCAATAGGCTTCTTCGTCTCATGACCTTAAACACTGTGTATAAATCTAAAGTCAATCGGATATTAACTTTAGCCTCTAGAGCGTTCACAAGATTTTTCAAAGTGATCAAGGGTCATAACTCGGGCAGTAATTATCAGATATTGCTGAAAATCAATAGGATTCTTTGTATCATGACCTTGAACATTGTGTACAAATTTAAAGTCAATCGGATATTAACTTTAGCCTCTAGAGCGTTCACAAGATTTTTCAAAGTGATCAAGGGTCATAACTCTGGTAGTAATTATCGGATATCGCTGAAAATCAATAGGCTTCTTCGTCTCATGACCTTAAACACCGTGTATAAATTCAAAGTCAATCGGATATTAACTTTAGCCTCTAGAGCGTTCACAAGAAATTGTGGACAACGGACCGACGGACAGATAGACGGACGGACAGGGCAACGACAATATACGACCACATTTCCATGTGGGCGTATAAAAACCACATGATTCCAATTGAGTATTCACTGGTGTCTATAATAACTAATAAGTTCATAGCTGTGTTTTCTTTATTTAGTTTAAGTCATTGTATGTGTTTATGAATAGTCACTGTCTACGGTTTATTCCATCTGACTTACCATGTTTTTATTTTGCAAAATTCAAACATTTTTCATACATAGATTTTGCCAGGTGTGCCGCTATTTTTTCATGTATTCCAAGGTCTGCCGTTGGCAAAAAAAGGTTGAAAACCACTGCAGTAGATTAATATGATTTCTATGTATTTAATGTTTACATGTACATAAAATAATGTGCATTTAATGTTAAATATATGTACATGTATATAATGTTTATATACAATGTATATGTGTATTTAATGTTAATATACATGTATCTGAAGAGGCCAGGGGACGAATGATCTAAGACACTTTTTCCATGAAGTTGTAATTAAACCCATTTGTTATTCTTTTTGCGTCAAACATTCTCATCCAAAAATCTGTTTTGCATTTTAAATGTGACTTAGATCGTTCTTTCCTTGGACTCTTCATGTGTATTTCATGTTTATTCAATATGCAAGTGTATTTAATGATTATATATGCATGTGTATTTAATGTTTATACATGTATGTGTATTTAATGTTTATATACAATAACATGGCATTATTTATGAATAGTCCCAAGACCAACGAAGAGTACTTTAAAATGTTATTAAACGTTATTAAACCTGTGTTGAAATCAGTTTGTGTCGGGCATACCTTTTATCTCTTTGTCTCATTTACGGTGAAACAAAGTAGTACAGCTTTGCGGTTGTACTAATAATTTTGGATGTATATCTATATAATAATATATGTATGTGTATTTAATGTTTATATGTGTATTCAATGTTTATATACTTGTACATTTATTTATGTGTGTGTATTTATGATAAAGGTACATTTCTTATTGCACAGAAGCACATTGCTACATATTACATTTTAACTACAAAAAAACATTGTTACATTCAATCAAATATTAAAACCCAGGTTTCCCAAATAAAATCTCATATTTAAATACACTTTATTAACAAAGTTAACCTATTTGATAAAATATTTATGTCTGCTAATATTGTTTGACAAGGCCTAATATCCTTTAATCAATGGTAGGAGCCATGTGTATCAATATGTATATGTGTGTATATATATATATGTCTAAATGAAGGAGGAGGGTTAGAAGTACATATACTGATAAAGCTGAGCCTTGACATACATTTATTTAGATTTGGTAAAAACAATGAAAGAAACTCCAAAATATTTTGGGCCCTACAGCTTACTCCAAACAACACCAGTAATCATTCCAATTATATTGCACCTGTTCAGTCTTACTGAATCTACTTCCAGAAATCCTGCTTATAATATCATGGATCTGGTACTCTTTCTAACGTATGCATTGCTGAGCAATTTCAACATTTTTAGTCTGTTACATATAAACTTTTATCCAGTATTGTATCAATGAAATGTCAACTCATATTCGTGTGCAACATGAAAATTCTTAAACGTAATATTATACTTAGCATAAAATGATTTAACCCTGTGTCAGTTATCAATTATTGAAGGACTATATCTTGTTGATTATATTTGAAGTATTCTTAGCCATGTTTCCTGTATATATATAGCAAAAGGACATTCATTAGCAAGATACTTACGTTCTTGTTAATGGAAAAATTGAGTACTCTATGTTTAGATAGTTCATGTTCAATTTCATGCTACAATGAGTCCTTTTTTGCACAAGAAACAATATGATGTTATGTTTAACCAAACTCTAATGGCTATGCTAAAAGGAAAGTTGGATTCTGAAAATATCACATCATCATCGATCTGTTTTTCTTTTCAATAAATCTGCTGAGGGTACCTTTTGTTGTAGTAGATTTCAAAATTGTTTGCTTTCGTACATAAAGGCTTTATTATAATGTGCAAGTGGTTGAAGGATAATTTCAATGCACCACTACACGTTATAAGATATGACATGTCCTTCCATTTTATCAAGATGTATTGATCATTTTACACATCCATCAATCACGCAAATATTTCATTTTTTAAAACTCTTTCAAAAGTCAAAGTGTGTCAAATATTGGGTGAAAATGTGACATGCTGCAAAAACTCATGTCTGATTCAACTTTTTTGTGTATAAACATTGTTTTAGCTAAATATAGCTATTATCTAAACAAAGGTAGGTCCATACATCTAGGCTAAAGATTAGGCTAATACATTAAAGAGCACATAAAATGAGTAAACTAAATTCATTGAGCTTACAAACATTGGTTACTATATGCATTTTACGGCAGTTTAACGTCGATCTGATGAAAATTAATTCAGATATCATCACTCAAAGTCGCAAATATAGACCTCCCGTAAAAACGACTTGGCCAATTATTGAAAACACTCTTAATCCCCTCAGACGCCAGTGACGTCACAGTGACCGAATGCATATTCGGGATGTTTATTCCTTAATTACCTATATACACCCGGCGTGTGTATTCGTTAACGCCTGAATGATTCCTTAATCCCCCTAATTAAATAACAATTGACTAGGGAATAATTTGTTTTGTAATTTAGAATTTGTTTTATAAAGACAGTTGTTGTAGCCATATTCCCCATGTGTTTTTTTTTTATCAGAATAAGCCGACCGTAAGCCAACAATAATTGGCTTCTGATTGAAACAAGATTGGTGTGAAATTGTTATAGCCGGCGCTACGGACATCTTTTAAGCCGATAGAAATAATCAATTGTCGGCTTTTAAGAAACGAAATGGTTTCAAATAATAATCATTAGGGGTGTAACGATACATCGAACAATCGATGCATCGCGATAGTTTGACTGTCGATAGTGTGTATCGATAGTAAAAAGAAACTATCAATAAAAATTGCGATAGTCAAGCAAACTATCGATAGTTTGTAGTAGCGAAAGTAACATGGCTCAAATTCACTCGTATTTGTCGAATAATTACTCTGTATTTATAACAAAAAGCTCCGTTATTACTAAAATAGCGTTACACGATCTCAATGTCACATGGAAATCTTCGTCTACCATATTAGGCATGGCTTACTAAGAAATGTGTAAAATGGTTGATTTTGGCACGAAAAAGCTGAAAATGGTCACGTACGCCAATAACAGACATGCTGAAAGCATGTCGCATATGGCAGGAAGGTTGGCTATGCCTTTTTTTACAAATTACTAAACTACCAATGTAATATTAATAATATACAATTTTATATAATATAAAGAAAAAAACCAATTTACTTTATTATTTAATTCACAATCAGAATGCGACGTTACCACGTACCTGAGATACCAGCTTAGGAGGCTCTTCTATTCAACCCCTCCCCTTTTGCCGCACCTTTAGAAGACACATGTTCTTTTTATCTGCACTGTCTTGTGTCGTTTCATTCTGTCGGTTTATTTGTCGATATGACTACCGATAACCGTGTTAAAATATTAGGTACTGATTTACGGGCTGGAGATGTTGATCAACTAGTGAATTGTAATCTATTCTAGTCACAAATATATAATCTATTACAACTTAAGACGAGAAAGGTCGGATTTTGAAAATGCTTTGACTTATATAGTATAGTGATATGTAGCTTACGTGTAAAATTACGAGTTAATGATTACGCCAGTCAAATGTTAATTGGACCGACAAATACACACGTGTTAACTGGCGTGTTAACTGGCGGTGTGTATACAGTGATATATCGTACAGATAGTGATATATTGTATAGATAATGTGTATAGATTATGTGTAGTGCCTGTGACGTCACCAGCCAATCAACCGGATAAAGGTTGTAATTGAAAATTTGAAAACCGTTTTTGGCTGTCTGATGTTTAAACGTTAATATCTCAATTAATTTTAATCAGATTGGAGTGAACTTGACGTAAAATGAATGTAGTAACCCTTAGTTATCAATATATGCAATTAAAAATTATTATTTTATGAGGTCTTTAAATTTTCGATATTTGGACAATCTTTTCAGTTAATTACAAATAATTTACAAAATTTTATGGGGTTCAATCCCGATGTTCTACAATAATAATAATAATAATATATATATATATATATATATATATATATATATATATATATATATATATATATATATATATATATATATATAGATGTATCAGTTATGGGTAAATTTACATTGCATGTTGGGCTCTTTTTTGTGTGTCATGCCCTTGCTTCATGTAGAACTGATTAAAACGCCATCTAGAGTTACAGGTATTTCTCATACAAATCAACTAGAATAAATCATCACTTACAACTACAAATGTTTCTTTCAAAACAATGATAAAGATTGTTGAAACCCGTGAACACAGCGGTATTTTATTTTCAAATTGATCTAACAGCCAGCTAATTTCCTTGCAGTCTTCGCACACGCATTCTTCGGTCTCAATGGCGCGCGAGGCCACGAGCCGACGAAATAAAATAAGTGAATATTGATTCAAACATTACCCAAATGCAACTGGTGTATATGTGTCTTTTAAGTGATAAGTATAGATTTTTTATTTCGTGAAATACCTGTTTAATTTCCCATTATGGATTTAAACTTCTTAGGAATTTATTCGCCAAAAGACTTGCTTATCACGTCGCATTTTACACCCAATGATATGACGCACGTGAAAGCGCCATCAATTTAACCGGGCCAGATTTTGTGACCACACTGGCACCGTTTCTCCATCGATCCACATAATAAAATAAGAGAAACAATGAAGTCATTTCCATATATCAACCTTTATTTCAGGTTCACTAAATAATATTAGCCATATCTATTTTCAGGAGACATTCTCCGGTAAATGTATAATATCACCTTGCACGATTTCTAGCAGACGAATCGTGAGTAGTCATACACATAAGCGAGAACTTGTAAATAACTCCCTGTCGACAGATCGAATTTCTCCTCATGGGTATATCTTTCAAGCAGGATAAACCCGCCACTAGACATTACAAGAGTTCAGTCCATACGACCAGGGTGAAGTTTATTGTTAACGTTGAACACAAAATTAAACATAACACATATTTCGTTATTCTGTCACACAAACAAGATAAAAATGTTGTATCTGTCTTTCGCCTTCGTCTGTTATCGACGTAATATACTATTACTATTCAGAAACGTATCCTATCACTACAGTTGTGATCTTTCCAACATCTGGGCGCTATTATTGACGTTGCTGTTTGGAATTCTCGCACATATTTTTGACACCATTAAATATTATCTTCTTTCTTCACAATAATTCTGTATAAGATCGCCGCAGCTTTTATTTCCACATTTTTCACTCACTGCGTTCGCAATCATTAAGAGGGTTGCAAATAAAAAGCTTGGGAAGATTTGTGACTAAAAGGGGTTATTTATTCTAGACATTAAATAACTACTTAAATTATATGGATATATCCCTGAAAACCATGGCATAGCGGGGATACAGGTTAAGTCATGTGCTAAAATGTGCATGCAAGATTCTATTGACACTGAAGGTGTGGGGGCGGGCGGTTAGGTTACGCTGATTCTCAGAAAATATAGCGTTAACAAGTTGGTAAGTCGCCTAAAAACAAACCGTTAAAACATGACATTGGGAATAAGAAAAAATAGATAAAAGAAAGGTTTTTAGAGGAAAAAGGAATTAAGTGAATAACACATACCTGGGTATACTAGCAAAGGGTATCTGGGCAAATATAGAGCAGGCACAGACACAGTCGGGAACGAAGGATGGTTTTAAATAAGTATGAGGATAAGAGTGCGATGAGTGAAGTCAGTGGCACGGCACCCAATAAAATCTGTATACTTGCGCTCATAACATATCGATTACTCATGTATTCCTACGCTAATAATTCCTAGGCTGCTATGGAATATAAGAAAAGACAGTGTTATACCGCCCTAATTATACCATGAAACATTACATTTAATTACATTACATTAGGTTTCATTGCTGTAACCTCTTCTGCATAACGGTGTTCGTGCAGAGAATTGAGAACTACATTTCGGTCAAAGGTTATAACGGGACCATGTGACTAACGGTTCACGGTGAGAGAGAAGACACCGTAAACGATATATCCCCAGTCAGATATGAAATCGACCTGCTATAATCTCATACAGCATGTCAATCGAGTTTTGTGATATGGATTTTTCAAGTTTTTATAATGCACACATTGAAGCTATAAGAGACGCCGAATTCCCAGGTCTTGGAGGTAATATACAAGATAAATCTAAATCATCATTTCAACACCACTGTCCAATGCTGTCAACCCCGGTTAACCCGACCTTCAAACAACAAGTATCTCATAAACAACTTTGGTCGCACACTCAAGAACCTCCCCCCCCCCCAAAAAAAAAGAAAAGTATTTTCATTTTGTAACAATGCCATATTTTGACCACTTTGTGTTTTATAAGAAATCCTAACACATTTCTAACGAAAGAGCAAAATTAAATATATCCTGCATATCACCTTGAGTGAGACAGTATTATTGAAGATAATAGGCGATGCTTTATCTTGCTGTATTGCATTATATTTCATCCCCAGCAATTAAATATAAAGTATCATTTTATAAACTATATAAAATACCTCTGCAGAAGGCAATATTTCACACATTGTTGCAATGGGTTTTATTCCTCTTAAGTAATATTATGTGTTATTACATTTTAACACAGTGTTAAAATAAACTTGGCTACTGTTCAAATAATAGTGGTAGTTTGGAAATGAGAAACATTGATAATTTCTGTGTCACAGTTATTTTAAAGTCTTTTCAAATTTAACAAAGTAATAAGTTCTAGCCATGTCACACTCGACCCACACCACAATCTCAGCTACTCAGTCTCAGCAACATTTAGAGTTTTATTCCCTGCTCCCCATCTTTAATTTACTGTGCGTTAGCAGGATATTTTGCCAAAGAAAATAATGATTTAGTTTTAAATGTTGACAAATTGTTGAAGACTGTACTTTTGTACTGGAAAGTTGTTCCAGCCACTGATCACACTTTTAGGGTTGCGGTTAGGTTTTTCCGGTGTTTTACAGAGGAGCAGGTCCTCTGCGTGCGGGGGATTGGGTTTTCCAGGTGTTTTCCAAAGGACCAGACTCTGGGTTGCTTATTTAGGGTGTTTTCCGGTATTTAGTGTGTTTTCCGGTATTCAATATAACATAGTGTTTCCTGGTAGTGTTTCAGTGTAAATAGTATACCCTAATCACCATTACTACTTTACTAGTTAACCATTCTGCCTGCATGATGTCTCAGTGAAAATTTAAATACTTGGAACATTACCAGAATTTCTCAAAATTTTGCTGAATGTGACTTACAATGTCTGTGTTTTTTTCTCATACATGTGTATGTTTTATGGCTAGTGTGAGATCCTCCTACTACATTTTTATTACAAGTACAGTGTATACACATGTATTTTCATAGTAATTGTATGATTTAAAACAAAATTCATCTATCAAAAAATAAATACAAAAACTAGTATTCCTATTTCAAGATAAATGATTTCGGAAAGATGTCAAAACCATAAAATTTGTCGATAAATGTGAACTATTGTAAAATAACACAGAGAATGTTGATGATTTGTGAAAAATTGACAAAGACAACATGGAAATAAATACCCTATTAACCAATTCAATAGATTTTAATGATTTAATTGCATGTGAAATGCTTCAGTCGTTCAAACCAACTTCCTTAAATGCTGCCAGATTTAATTTTTGCTTTTGGAAACTATAAGTAAAAAAAAAAAGATGTTGCTCAGAGCGTTCATGCTAATTTGATATTTGAAAAAAAAAGAGCTTCACATTGATATATTTATTTATGTGTAAAAAATGAATAATCAATTTGTGACTTGGGTTGAATGTTAGCAAATCTTAATGGAGAAAATCAATAAACTTGACATGTATCTTTTTTCCATATCCACAGACATTTCATAAGTAAAAATACAGAATTCAGATTTTATTACCCAATCCGTGGATCTTGATATACATTTTGGTTTGGTAATATTTCCATAATATTACGGAAAATCAAATTTGTGTTGAATTAGGAGAATCACAACAATGGGAGTAATTCCCTAGTTGTAACTGTGAACTATTGTTACAGTCTGGCTGTAAAGCTATGTGATTTCTGAACTTTCTTGTTTGGATTATTTACCGGTACTGTTCAAATTATGCAGCCCCTTAAAAGCAGGCCAACTGGATCTGAAGTAGTCCAAACTACATGTAGCAAGTCTTAAAGAGCACATAAAATGTCTAAACAAAATTGTATATCCCATACTTATAGACAGTGGTTACAAACATGTATAACACTTACTACAAGTTCACACCAATCTTATTAAAATAAATTGAGTCATCTTAATTCAAAGTTGCAGATATAGACCTCCAGTAAAAACGGCTTTGCTAATTATCGAAAATCCTGACTCTTAATCCCCTCAAATGTCCAGACGCTGAATTAGAGCACTGCACCAATGCATTGTGTTGAGAGAGAGAGAGAAATGGGGTTTAACATCCACTCGACACAAACTAGGTCATTTTGGGACTAACATATGGTTTCAATTTTATTTCAATAATTGGCTTGCGCGTAGGGGTCTTTAGCAGTGAGAGGAAACCGGAGTGCCTGGAGGAAACCCACGACATTGAGAAGCCGTCCCATCTCCATGCGACATACGCTCACACCAGGGATCGACACCACAGCCACAAGCCAGAGGAAACCGGCCAGCTAGAGTCCACTAGGCCATACCACCCACCCACCCCCCTGCATTATGTTGAACAAAGATAAGAAAACAAATGAAAACGTGGCCTGTGCCTCAGCTGCCTTCTTAGACTTTTCTCTGATTCAGTGTAACTTTCTGTTACATAATCGGTCTGACACATAATCGGTCATATATTGAATAATTTGAATCAGAATGGTGTGTGGCTATGTAAAATTGACTAAACAGTATAATATAATAAATAATAACATCAGTTACGATTTTGATACAACCATTTTATTTAATCATTAAATCATTAGAATTAGGAGAAATGTTTTTCTATAAATTTATGTAAATAAATAAAAAGATAGTTATATAATTATATACTTCCTGCATCCTGTGGCTAATTAACATGTTTTAAAAGTAGATACAATGTATAGGAGAGATGTAGTTCTTTTATCATAGCTTTATTTTCACTTACTTTTTAAGGTGTTTATTATCTTTTAAGATAAAAAAATTCAAAAGATATATTATAATGCTTATTGATTGTTTTAATTGCATTCACATATTTTTATAGGCTATCACTGTAACTGAAACTGGTAATCTTAATAGTTCAGAAAGCCATTAGTCTATTTCCACACCTTCTTTGCATTCATAGGGTTTAAGCTAGCTTAATTATCGCAGTGTTGTTTTTAACCAACTTAATTTCATCATCTGAATGGCAGATTTGTATCTTCTCTAACTGAATGTAAATCGACATTATTACCCAACTATGTGAAATGAAATGTTATATAGATAAAATTGTGACCATTAAATATATCAATGCTCTCTTTTTCCTTCTATAATGTCTGTATCTAAAATATTTCAAGCAAATCAATCCTAGTAAAACAAATACGCAACATTTTATTGAACTATTTCAACCCTGTAGATTGCTCAGTGATTTGTTTGCAAGTAGGCCTCATCATTCGAGGGTGATCTAGTTTTAAATCTTAATACGAAATTCTTTCTCATACTTTAAGTGTTTATCCTTCGGACACTGTGATGTTCAACAAAAAATTCCAAATACACTGGAAATTATCAGAATTTATCAAAGAATGTTGATCTCTTTAAAAACATACCTGTACATTGTACAATTTACCCAATTTAAAGATATCTCATAACCCAGAGGCAAATTTGAAGATCGGTTGCACTAGTACTATCTGGTGTCCTTTTATAGCAGTCTTATAAAATTTTACAAATACGCATCGAAAGGTAATGCCAGGCAGAAGTCTGAATTTGAGTCTAAAAAAATTTGTTATGAGTAATCTTTAAATATGAGATGAGATATGATGAAAATGAGGTGGACAGCATTGTTGCTAACCTGTCCTCTCTTGATTCTATATGGTTGCTATCAAATAGTAAACAAAAATAGTGATAAGAAAATCATAACGATTCATACACATATTATACTGTGTAGCTGTACCCTCATGTTGAAGATGTTTGTTTTCAGATAAAGCTAACATGCTAAAATTATCCAAACAGACCTTAATTTTCACACAAACACTGGCTCGGTTCTTTATTGATATTTATAGATCACATGAGCCGAGTAAAAAACACCTTTCTTTGTTATTAGATCAGCACTTTATACATTAAAAGATTGAGATAAACGCTTTAGCTGATTTTATAGAAAAATGTAATTTCATAAAAATGTTTTGGAATAGTCAATGAAATATATCAAGTTAATTATTTTTGCCTGGTCATAAATCATTTTGTTAGAGTCCCATATTTATTGTGATCTAAGGTGTATACAGAACAATTGATATGAAGATGTGTAGTCAAATGTTACCTTGTTTATATGAAACCTGTAGAAATTAGCAACCAGGTTTGACTAACTGAAAATCATTAGGCGAACACAAAATTTTGGCCGAATGATTGGATGAGTTTAACAAATTTTTCTAATTATTCAAACTTTTATCAAACAGGATATTCCTTGTGTGATAAGACCTACTTACACACAAAACACCAAACATTCTAGGAGCGTAAAAGTAATCTTTCGGTAGTTTAATGAAACGTTGTTTATTTCGTTACTGCTTTAGGATTTGCTATGACAAGTTAGATGTTGATTTATTAGTCACAGATCTCTAGGCTTATTTCTTTGTTTTGTCGACCACCTTTCGAAGAAAGTAGGTGATTATTAAAACGGGCAAGTCTATCTGTCTTACTGACAATTACACTTTTTTTAGACACAATAACTCTGCTTAGCAGGGTTCGGTGGCCAAATGGTTGAACTTGTGCACGTTAAATAGTAAGGTCTGTCATCGTGTCAAGTGGGTCGGTTTCGATTCCAGTCTTGTATGTGACAAGGAGTAGGGTTTTCTGTCTATTTGAAGTCCCCCGGTTTCCTCCAACCTATGTTAGTCCTGAAATGACCTAGTTTGTGTTGAGTGGACTTTAAACCCAATTTCTCTCTGTCCCTACTCTACTCAACTTCAAACTCAATGTTTAAACTTGATGCAGGTGTTTATTAGGTGAATGCCTTGATGGAATCCAAAGATTTGCAATTTCTGTTTAGGCTAAGACAAATAGATAAGTAGAGACTTTGGAACGTGATAGCTTTAATTTTAATTGGACAAGAGTGATGAAATTCAGAAAATATTTCCATTACATCAAAACCTTCTCAAAGTTCAATCATGATTATAGCGATAAATAATTTGGTTGGTCAAGACTTTGGAGCATGATAACTTTGATTCTAATTGAGTGAGAATGATGAAAGTTGGTGGATACCATAGTTTCACTGCACAAAACCTTAACTAAGTTCTATTTTAAACATTTGTGGCCAAGGCTAAGTTTGATTGCTCAATGCTTTACAAAAAGACAATTGTACTATTAATAATTAATGTGTGTTATCTATTTATTTTGGGATTAATGTGGGGGATGTGGCTTGTTAATATTCACAAAGAGGCATCACAGCTATTATGCCTGGCCAGATAGTGTATGGAATCTATGTATTATACTTTTTAGAATAGAGCTATTGAATTCTCTTATTCATATTTCTCTAGCAGATTGGTATGGAACATCTCTACTAAAATCACAACTCATTCTCCTAAATGTTTTATAATTGAAATAGTTTGTGTACTTTTTATGTATTGACACTTGATTAATATAAAGCTGTTTGTATTTCTACAGCTTTAGAAGGAAAAAAAACTATATAACAGTTTATGTACAGTCACTGTAGTCATTTGAACTGTTTATTTTAGGGTTAACGATAATAGCACCTCTAAAAGACTAGTTGTGAGGTTGCATACATAAACTTGATTAAAATGTTATATATCCTGTACCAATTACCTCCTCATTGCACTAGAGTCTGAGGCTGCATATCATTGTTACATTTATCCTATTGTGTGTGAAGTTACAAACCTGGTTTTAGGCTATTTATTTTGAGGTGAAAAAATATTATTGATATGAATGAGACAAAAACTTTGTATTTAAATTGTAAAATCTTATTCCCGTTTGATTTCTGGTAAATTTGATCTATTATCGCTTTTATATGATTTCACACTAAAGCTCTTCAGAATAAATTGTTAAAATTATGGAAGTGCACAGGGGTAAAGAAACAATGCCTAATACTTAGTATATGTATGAATACATCTGTGTAGATACCGGTAGATGCATGATTGCTTTGATTGGATATCACAATATGCACCAAAAGTTAACATATTTTTCATGTATGGAAGTTTAAAGCGGTTACAATTAAATTAGGCGATAATAGGTTATTTGCAAATGATATACAATATTACGAGAGAACTGATAATTTATATAATACTGAACTTATGAACCACAAAAGGCAGACTCTGGTCTCCACAATGTGATAAATCGCAATTAAAATATCGTTTAAAATTTCCTATAGTTTTGTGTTTATATTCCATAAGCTCAAAATCAACTATAATACTGCATATTTTATTATTTAAATTCAAGATGAAAATGTTCACATGTAACATGATACACTTTTGTTACCATGCCAGAAATATTCATCATAAACAGCGAGGACAGCATTATTCAACATAAACCACATGGACATCAGAATTTTCCAGATGATTCATAGACCATAGGCTGTAGCGTGTGTTGGTTGCAAAATTCTTAAAAAATAACATGAATGCCTATGTGTAGTACTCAATTTTACTCTTGTTATAAGTGTTTTCTGACTATCAGAATTCTGCAAAGTCTTCCCCCAAAGTCTAGGAAATGGCATTTCAGGGACCTTAGGTTAAAAAAAATCTGGGAGGTCATGCTCCAGACCCACTTAAAAGCGTTGAGCAGCGATTATCAGCTCATGGCTGCAACACTCGTATTAAGAGGCCTAAACAACCCCAAAAAACAAAACTGATATGTACGCCCCTGGAAGTGCAAATGTTTAGTATCTGTATCTAATGGATATGGATATAAAGATATGCCTAATTAACTATAACCTCTGACTATATCTGTTAGTACAGTAAATCATGCTCCATAGGCATTGAGGCCATTTTGTTGAGACACGACACCTATGATGCTTTCATCTTCATTAACGAGTTTCAATAATAAATTAAAACACAGCCATTGTGAAGGGAAATAACTCTTGTGATATATTTCAGTTTAACACAAAATAAAATAAAAAGATCATGGAAAAATGCAATAAAATAATTGAAGTCGGAGGTGGTTTTAGTTGGTCATCACATATTAATATATTTTTGGTGATTTAATATACATATATTATTACATAATGTAATATGGTGTAATTTACTGCATTTATATAATACATGGACATTTACTCAAACTCATATTGATCCACCAAATAAACAAGAATTATCAACCCACCAACTTGTGTATGTCTGCTACAAAAGTTTATTTATTTACCCGTCCAGAGATATATCACAGCTGTTTCTGCTCTATTCCATTCATTAAAATGGAATGTCAATACATCTACACCCATTGTATAGTACTCAACTTTGAATAATACAGTTGTATCTTTGGAAAGGTAAATGGTTAAGCTTTTGAACAGTGTATAATGAAAGGTATGCCAAGGATTGATTCTATATGAACAATTTTGAATTCTCGGAAAGAGAGTCTTATCTCTCTGGCTCTCCCCTGTTTGTCAACCATTCAATAGCCATGAATAAAGTTAGGAAGAGAGGTAGATACATCGAACTGGATTTGTACCCTTATTAAAAACAAAACATAAACGTACAGTATACTGTTCCAATAAAATACAAGACTCCTTGACCTCGTCAAGGGATTTTAATTGGGTTAATATTAGAGAACTTAAATAAGGAAAACATCTGAAAATGATAACTGATGATCTATTCCTAACTCAATAGGCAAGCATAAAACCTTCTCAAAGGAATATGATTGATATACTTCATTGATTCTTTGGAAATTAATTCTGTGTCAACCTTGAAAGACTCAGACATCTTAGTTATTGCCTTGTTTTGTGATTCGGACATTAATTTTACTTTAGCAGTGACAAGTCTGATGAAATAATAGTTGAGTGAAGAAAGCTGTTAAGTCTGATACACATATAGGTATTAGTATTTAACAAAGGTTAGTCAGGCTTTCAAAGGAAGGCACAATGTTTTTTATAGAGCAATCATGTCTTTCCTGCCATTTCTTCCAGCCTAATATCAGTTCAGTAGTTTATTGTTTTTATAAGGTGATGGCAAAGAAAGAAAGTTTTATGTTAGACTAATCTTCTGGAACTAAAGTTAAGTCACAAAGGTGTTACATACAATAATTGTTCTCTGGCCAATATTGACATTTAGCTAAGAATGATCTAAGACAGTGTTATTTCAGATATGATCAACATTATTCTTCATCACAGTGACAGTAAATTAAACCTACTAATTATTTTGTTGCATGAAAAAATAATGTCAAGATCAGAATCAGATGCTTTGAAAAAAAAACATGAATGTTATTTATTACACCATGTAGAATACTAAAACCACCAAAATTCAGGATAACATGGTGTACAATGAAACAAAATATATGATTTGATGAATAAAATAGCTTGCTTCAAGATTTTTTTCATTGAAAAATCTTGATTAATGAAATGATTAAGATATGTACAACTCTATTTTATCATGTACTGCAAATGTTTTATGGTCCTTTGTTGTTGGGCATATTTTTGTAGGTCCAGGCGCAGCTACACCATTTACACAATGGTAAATCTGGCTTTGGGAAAACTCTGTGGCATGTCGTCGGTGAAGTGTCAAAAGGGTGTATCTCAGAATTTCTAAGATTAAGAAATAGAACCTTTTGCACCTCCAAATTTCCACAAATCAAGATACAAAATTTGGACACATGATACCCAGAACAGTTCTAATTGGCGTAGAGATACACAGCTTAGACAGAAATGTGCATATTAATTGGGAGATTTTAAAAATGCAAAAAAGTGTATTCAACTAATTTCCCAAGATAGACCCTTTTGACACTTCACCGACGATGTGCTTATTTTATTATATCAGGGTGGTAAAATTCACACAACTGTAATAGAATGATAAAATTATGGGGTACCATACTTGGGCTCAATAGTTTAACATTGAGGTTTTAAACAGAAATTCATGCTTTAAGAAGTTGTTAAAAGTTACTTTTTGAATTACCCAGTAATACAAGTGAAACATTGCACAAGTTGAAGGTAACCAGCCTTTGATGAGATATATACACATCTTAACATTAAAATAGTACAATTTTATTAGTGGTTTTCCAGCAGTTTAATGAACACCTGTCAATACTTGTATTTCTGATGATTAGATGATTCTAAAGATATTTAAAATATGACAATATTAATTACAGTTATTTTCTTGGTTCAGATACTATTTTTAGATACTATTAACTGTTAACAAACATAGTCAGGTTTTCATCCAGGTTAATCTTTCTTAATTTCAGTTCACTGTGACAAACGCTGTGAAAAGAATCTTTCTGATCCAGAAATGATATTTTGATGTCATTTTTTTTAAGACTTTTCATTCACTGTGAGCTTTTAAGTGTTTCAGGAAAATAGAACTCTATGAAAAGTTGATGGCAAGAAATGTTGTCTGAAGTATTTGCTTATAGTTTTATTGAGCCAGAATGTACCAGCATATCTGGGGTTTTATATATCTGGCGTAATCGAATTCTAGTTGTCAAGGGTTCTTTTATGTGTACATGGGACCTTGTCTTTTATCTGAACTACTAGATACTGTACTGACATCACTGACAAGGGAAAAACAACTCTGAAAAACCAGAGGAACTTTCTCAGAAAAACATCAGGATCGAAACCAGATGTCCTAGTCAGTGAGCCAGTACTTACCCATTGAGCTATTGTGTCACATATTTACAATATCAGACATCAATAGTCAAATTTATTTCTTAATCTAATATTTGGTATTTGGTTGTGAGAATGATGAAGGAAATATTTACAAATAAAGCTTATTATTTATAGATATATATGTTGGCTTCTGTGTTGTAACAGATTTATTACACCACCCAAACTAATAGTTTCCAAATTTTACCTTTACTTTCTCTGCCGGAAATTACACGCGGTAGTAATGTCTTAACTAAAATATTCATTGCTCTGTGGAAAAACATTTCTTCACCTGTTTCCTAAATCAAAATGAAATTTAGATGAACAAATTCAAAATACCAAAGTGTTTTTAGGTGCTACTTATGTTATTTTTGTTCCATACCATCTCACATCACAATGAATATTGGCCTATAACATCTGTTGGTAGTTGTTTCTAATCCTTCTAGCACAGTTTCCTAGTAGAGTTGAGTACTAAAAATTTAAACTTGAGTAACCTTTCAACACAAGTTTTGTATTGTATAATCTTTACAGGTAAAAAAATAGTAACTTTTTTTAAAGTTTACTTCATGTTTAATTTGATGCTTATAAAATCCTGTGAATCTTATGCCTATGAAATGTGTTCTGATAATCAAGACTTGTAGGTGATCTCAGAGATATTGATCAATGTAGCTACAAGTGATGATAACTATCATACATGAGGCTGACTGGGTATGTGTTCTCTTTTAATGAAACACCTGGTACAGTTGTATTGTATTCTTGTTCTGAATGTTCTAGCTATGTTGTTGCATTAAACAATTCAAATTTTAACATGATCAAACTGGAAATGGGCTTTTACAGGGTTCATTTAATATTACTTATTAAAGCTTATACAGTATAGATGCTTCTTAAAAGTCAGAATGTGAACAATTAATCCCCATCTTTTTGTCTGGATGTTGTTTGTTTAATTTTTTAAGTATATATGTTGGTGCATGAACTGGTACATGTATTCCTTTTATAATGATTGTAAGTATTTTATGTAGATTAAGTATAAATGTAGGATTTAAGTAAAGATTGTCTTTTTGTAAATATATTATCACGCAATGATTATAGTATTAATATAAACCCAGATTAGGTACATGTTGGCTAGAAATTCAACATTCAATGTCAATAGCTTATTCTGGCTTTGTCCATGTGTGTAAGATTATTATTATGGCCGTGAAAGATGGACTGTTAATACAGAAATTCATGTGACATCAATAACTTCTTTTTTTACCTACATGATTTTTTCTTTATTGTGATGTTTATAAGTCAAATTTATTTTCTGCCAGATAATCTAATTATGTACTGGTACCGGTAACTGCATTTTCCTGGCATTGTTTAACACTATGATATATTACACCCAAAAGTTTCACAGTTCCTTGCAGAACAAGGAGTGTTGTTCAAAACCTCCAGATAATTGCAGTACGATACCAACATGTTATACAATATTAATACTATTAATCCAGCTTTTTTGCTCTGATACACAGATACATTGTGTATCATGATATTCTCCTCCATGTTACGATACAAGATATCCTAAGAATACTTTCATGGTACATATTTTAACTTATAAAGTCTCGCTTGATCAAAGATAATCATATCAAATTTGATATTCCCATGTCTTTTTCAAGAAAAATGTTATGTAAGGCATGTTTTTCCTCTCTGAAGCCTTCATAAGACATGCTAACCAAATAACAGGTTTCTTGTATTTTACTTCAACTGTTTTTTTATTTCCTTAAACAGAAAACATGTATCATGGTTGTTTCGTAAGCATTTCTTTTCAGATAAGTATCATATTGCTAGTATCGTAGCCCCCCTATTCTTCTGAATTCTTATACATATAACCATCAACTTGTGAATAATAGTTGCTCAGATTTATAATGCATATTTATATAGATATATGAAGTTTCATTGTTTTTTGAAATGCATGTTTATAATTCATTTGGACAAAGAAAGATTACCTACATCACTTTTCATTCCCATTAAGTGTGGTATTTGCAGAGAATCAGGTCTTTTTCTGCTTGATGGAAAATTTTGTCAGAGCTAAATTCTTATTTTTACTTAATTTGGTGTACTTATATCAATAATGAACTGACAATTTTACTGCTTTGTTAATTTCCTTTTGCTGCTTCACATAGGGCATTATATAAAACGACATGATGACCTCCATTGATTTGGAGATTTGAGTGGATTGAATTTAATGTGATCATTTATTTATTGTTGGGATGTATATTCTGTGAGTAATGTTACAACATGTTGAGGTTTTCTTAAAAAGAATGACATAATATTATGCTAACAATTTAGAAATGAGGAAAATGGATTGACCTCCTCTTACTCATACTCCGCGCAGTATTTCGTTTGATTAGAGATAATCCCACTACACACTGCTATAATCAGTGGATATTGTTGTTTTAAATTTTGATTGGTCAGTAGTCCGTCTACCAACCAATCACTAACTGTCATACAAAGCTTTACATTTAAAACGAGTGCCAATATTGGACCAAATGTGTTTACAGAACGTTTCGTCATGGCTCACGATTTTATTATGCCTAATTAACCCATGCATAGCAGAATACTGCAGTAAAACTAATTGCGTGACAAACGAGGCTATCAAGTCGAATGAAATGTAAACAATACTGTTTGGAAACGAACATACTTTCACCGTTTTTGATACCTTAAATCACTGTCCAAAGTTTTAGGGAAGACCCAGATTAAACGAAGGACTGTCATGTTGCTGTACTTAAGTGATAGCTTTCATTGAATGGGAAGAATAGACACACTCCTGCATAAGTTCAAGAAACAGAAGCTATTCCAGCAATGGCCAGAGAGGGATTTCTCGGGCCATTGCTTCTGGAATATGCCTCTTACTCTCCCAATGAAAAACCAACTTCCTCTTCCAATGACCGGCCATCTTTCTCTTACTCTGCCATTAAATTGTCTTATATTAACTTTCTTGAACTCTGTCTGTTTTGACTTTGTTTTACTTTGCCAATATCTGTATTTACTTTCTTTTACTCTGATAATGACTGATCAACTTCCTTTTACTCTGATACAGACTTCCTCAAACTGTCTGCAGGAATTTTGTTCAATTGTTAGGATTATCAAAAGGCATGAAAATAGAGAGGCATATTAATAGTTATTGTTAATTCAGTTATCGTTGATAGGTTGTCACTAATGATCAGTTGTACAAGAGCTAGCACATGCAACCCCCTCCTGGTAGAAGTTGATGTGAAACTCCAGCAAAGGAAAAAACGAACCATAAAGAGCTTGTCTCAATACTAATTAACAACAGGTGATACTGGTTGTAGAATCAAGGCTGTTCAACTGATAAAAGGATACAGTAAAGTCACACTTTATATAATAGAATTAAATCACACGAAATCACTAGAGATCTCAGATAATACACAAGTCAATTCTTTTTCAGGTTGTTTATGTATACACAAAGAAAGTGGTGTTATGTGAAACCACTGAGCATGTAATGTGTTTGTGTTGAGTATATTAAACGGTTGAGTAAATCACCAATCAATGTAGCTATAAAGTGGATCTACTTATAAGTAGAGTAAATAATATATAGAAACGACAGGTGTTAAAGAACAACTTATTGATTAAACATATCACCAATATTCTTTCTATGTACAATAAAGATGCATTTGTATTAGTCATCATCTTTATAATTCTAGACTTTGAAGCACCAGCCTACACTCCTTGTAAATAATTATTATAGGTTATGATGTGTGAAACTGGTAATTGGGTCTATTTCAGAGTAATGGATGTAGTAACATTAATATTTTGTTAATCTGTATCAGGTGCATGAATTGATGTAATTTTATCAATTTCGATTAAAAAAAACATATTGACAATGTGACCTGCAAAGTAAGGTTGCAACGATACAGAAAAAAAATATCGCGATATCTCACAATATTGGTAAATTAGATTATCGCGATATCGTGCATTATTGTCTTGAGTAAATTATCACAATAATTAGAATTATCGTGCTTCAGAAATTCCATTTCGTGATTATTACAGATATAAGATTAATATAACTTGAGGTGTATCTAGTGTGTGTGTATCCATTTGGTGTTTAGCAATGTATGTGAGATGTACTGATGAAGTGCGACATATATACACGTATATATATGCTAGGGTAAGAATATTCTTGTAGGTATCGTCACCTCAGATATTACATTCTGATCAGCTGGAATAAACCGAATACTTAATAAATATTCATTAACTTTATATCTGGTTAACAGACTTGTCGAATATTCTTTTTAAACTAAAATATTCCCATATGGGTGACAGAAGAAATGCTCTTTTTCGTGTCAGCAGCAGTCTGTTTTCGAGGTCTGCTGAACTGTCATCAGGAATATTTTCCGATTGACATTGACAGTTTCAAGTTCAGAAGCCATTTTATTCAAAGAATAAAAGAAATATTATCCAAACAGTTTTTCAATGTAAAATATCAATGTAATTTTCAACTGACTGGGTAATCAACGATAAATGACCTCTTCGTTACTATGGCGACGTATATTGTTGTGTGCAGTTTAACTGTATTATTCCGAGTAGGGGTAAAATATTGTGGATGCTTTCTTTGTGGGGGTATGGGACCAAACTACATTGTATTTCAAAGCGTAAGCCAACATGTGTATGATAACGATTAATATTATTCAGTGAAATGTACTTCATACATGAGACTAATGTTGTTCCGTTGGTCTCTTGCGTTAAAAACGGCTGTCCCAAAGTCTGTTGTGGAATTGGAAATGGAATAAATCTTGTATTGGTTCTTGCTACAATTTGATTTCTTCTTTATTTTTGGACTATTTTGAATGTATTTAATGCGAATTGTGATAAAAATAAAAGTATTACAATTATTTTAGAATTATCGCGATATATCATGATAAAGCGATATTTAAGATTTCAGACGATAAATTATTATCGCAATATATCGCCATCCCTGGGGTATCGCTGCAACCTTACTGCAAAGATCATATATACATGTACTACAACCTTTATGCAAGCCCGGATCCAGAGGGGGGTGCACTTTTTTTTGAGGTGGCAAACAAATTTTAGCTCAGTATATTCTCGCAGGAAAGGAGAACAAAAATAGGTTGGAAATCGTAATTTACAGTACTACTACTAGTATGAAATTAGTCCTTGTTGACATTTTTTCCACTCAAATATCACGGGTCAGACTTCGCACTCCCAAGTGGGTGCAGCACGCCCCCACCCCTTTCTGAAAATCTTGGATCCGCCCCTGTTTATAGACAGCCCACATGACTTAGCTGCTGTTGGCATATGTTTAGTTGCCTGGCAATCTATCTTTAATTCTTTTATTATAAATGATATTTTACTCACTTGATACTCAATATAAAAATACTTTTGTTAAACATCCAAATTATATGTATAATAAAGAGATCTATCCGTGTATACTTAAAATAGAATTGTGTAAATCATTTTTATATTCTAATTATATTTATGTTGGAGAGAGAAACAGGAGGAATATTACTTGTCTAATGATAAAATAATTTAGTTTTTAAGATAGTTTATGGCTGTATGAGATATGCATGTGTCAATAGATAGTATATGACTGACAAGATGCAATGAACCGTGTCTAATGTATTGCTTACAAACCTATCTTTTTCACATATAAAGACTATTTTTATCAAGCTCTGTAATCCTGTTTGTTCATCTATGTTGTGCGCATAGGCATATGGACTCGATGACAGTTAGGGGGTCAGAAGGGAAATTCCCCCAAAAAATTCGGGTTTACAGAGAGCGGCACCGGTCTTCCTCGAGAGGCGAATTTACCTTTTATGGCCCCCTCTCCCCAAAAGAAAATTTTTGAATATTTGATGGCTTCAATTCAAACACATTTTCCTGCTATTTCAGCCCGTGAACAAAGCAACTTCAAAGTAGTCTAATATAGCCTAATTATGGTGGCTGATGCGAATTCCAATTAACAATTTCCAGTCCACGAAGACAGGACCGTTGGGAGACAATTTTGAAAATTTAACTGCAGCAAACACGTTTCCTGCTGTTTTAGCCTGTAAATACATCAACTTCAATTTGGTACAATATAGCCTATCTGACTGACCTGAATTCCAAACAATCAATCAATTGTCGCTAGGTTTGGGGTCTTACCCTCCCAGAGAAAATTTTCGAAAATTTAACCACCACAAATGCATTTGCTATTCTAGCTCATGTAAGCAGCACCAAACGTATCCAATGGTTTTGTAACCAAAATCCCACTTTGAATTCCAACCATCCAATCAGATCAGACTGTTGCAGCTGCATTTATACATAATAATCGATGCCCGAAAAATGTCACACAAAGTAGAGTGTCTCCAGACAAAATTTTTTAATCCATAGTCAAATTTGTAGTATTCAATTAAAAGAATTTTGGAGTGCACGTAAAAGATCCATTGGCAGTTGGAATTCGATATAAGAGTAGGCCGTAGCGCCGCTGCCCGGGAAAAGTTTCCCTCATAGCACACTGTATGGCATATGCCCATAAGAATAATAAAATTAGTGTTTTATTAGGGCTCGATAACAGTTAAGGAAGCAAAACTAGAAATGCCCGAAAAAATTTCAGGTTTACAGACAGCAGCGCCGGTTTTCTTCGAGAGGAGAAAAAGCGAAACTGACCTTGTATGGACCCTCAAGAAAATTTAGGAATATTTGACTGCAGCAAACACGTTTTCCTGCTATTCCAGTCTGTAAAATTAGTGTTTTATTAGATTTTGGGTACTTTATTTTGCCAAGAAGATGAAATAAAAAAATTTTTCTCTTTTAGATACCAGTCTGCCCGAAAAGTCAGCTTGCCGGAAAGTTAGGGGGCCATCTGTATCTTGAATGACAAAATAGATCACTTGATATCTAATAGAAAAGGGCACAGGCACAATACCCTACACAATTCAAATTAATAATGGTGCACAAATTACCAGTTTTAATAACTGAAAAATTACAGCAAACAACCCAAGTGAAAATAGTTACTACCAGTATACACTGCATCATGCATGCCACAAACCAAAACTGGCCAGATTATAATACAGTGTATTTCCATTGTTAAAGCTTGGTTGAAAATAGATGACAACAAATTTTTTCCAATAGTTTGAAATTTAAACAGACTCTATCCAAAAGTCACAAAAATCATATACATGTAAACATTAATGACAAAAATAAAAGATTTGCCCTATTCATCCAAGAAAAAAGGAAAGAATATATTTGAAATCCCAGAGCCGAATTTGTTCAAAATAGCCTTAAGAAAATATTACTTTTTTTAAAATTGTAAAATTTAATTTGCATATAATCGTAAGCCAACAGTTTCTCTAAGTCTATGTAATATTTTTTATTTGGTTTTCATGACATAATTTATATTGAAGTCACACATTTCATGACATTTGGATTGAATATTGTTTTTTCATCATGAATAATATTTGGATAAGAATAAGCCTTTTTTTTACAGTCACAGATTCTTGATTTAGACATGTGTATTTATTGCAGATTTCATTTATGTTTAATCTTTTCAAAATAATTCAAATTCCTTATAATTTATAAGATATTTTAATATCAATAAATTGGAAGTTGGTTATGTGTGAACATATAATAACATCATTATAACTAAGATTGTGAACAAATACTTCTATATTAACCCTCCAATAATAGTTTCACATATACCACATCAATGATTAAATTTAATCCAGACATGTTTCCAAATAATGGAAGAGAAACGTGTAAAGATTCACTTGTAACTACATGTATATCAGGACAGTTGACAGCTGGAGTAGAATGTGGTGGGGTTAGGGGCCTAGATTTTGGAGTTGGATATTGCACTGCAATCCTTACAGCAGGTCAGATACTTGTTGGAGGTTCGGGGGCTGTTTTTATGTTAGAAGTGCTTATTTTTGGTCTTTGTTAAATATAATGAGATGCAAAGAAAGTTGTAAATATAATAACTCTGCTCTGCCAGACTGTGGTAGACTCTCACATCTTAAAATGAATCCTAGCATGTGATGTCAGGCTATCTTGTAATAATCAAGGCAGGGGAAAGCTTGGGAAATGACATATTCCTGAAGCAATGGCCCGAGAAATCCCTCTCTGACCATTGCTGGAATAGCTGTCTGTTTCTTGAACTTATGCGGGAGTGTGTCTATTCTTTCCGTTCAATGAAAGCTATCACTTAAGTACAGCAACATGACAGTCCTTCGTTTAATCTGGGTCTTCCCTAAAACTTTGGACAGTGATTTAAGGTATTAAAAAAGGTGAAAGTATGTTCGTTTCCAAACACTATTGTTTACATTTCATTCGACTTGATAGCCTCGTTTGTCACGCAATTAGTTTTACTGCAGTATTCTGCTATGCATGGGTTAATTAGGCATAATAAAATCGTGAGTCATGATGTAATGTTATGTAAACATATTTGGTCCAATATTGGCAGCTAGTAATTGGTTGGTAGACGGACTACTGACAAATCAAAATTTAAAACAACAATAACCACTCATAATACCAGTGTGTAGTTGGATTACCTCTAATCAAACGCAACACTGCACGGAGTATTGGGGAAATGATGGCTAAAGTTCCTAGTCATTGGAATCAGTTGTATTTTCAGTTGAATCATTTATGTATTTTTGTCATTCAGACGACTGGAAACCAGTTATTATGGAATGATTTGTATAACTATTCATTCATTGATCATAACTCCTTGTAACATTGATATTTAGTATTTAAAAATAATGTATGGGACGGTGGGCGTCATTTATCTGTGCTATTTGTATTTTGTCGCTGTAAGACTGACATCAAGAGATTTGAGATGTCAGCATCTGTCAACGTTATATCCAAATTAACTGACAGACTAATTCACTACTTATTTTCAAATCTTCTTAAATACAGGTTAAAAAATAGAGATGTCATTCTATCAATAATTCCGGAGAGCCTGTTGACAAAAACATTTATAAGTCTGTATTATATACTAAGATAAAATGAAAAAGCACTACAGATTTGACTGAAAGTGCTGGTGAGACAAATTGCAGCTGAAATATTATTTTTGGCATCTGCATTGAGATATGGGTTACTAAAAATCTTAATGACTAACAACAAAATTAGTTGTTCGATAGTTTCTGATGTACGGGATAAATAGATCGGGAGCCCAGGGGGTCAGTCTAGCTGAAAATTGTACCAATTTTCTTCTACATGTTATCGATGCATGTATGTCTGGTATCATCAAAATGTAAGTCTAACGGGTTTCTGGCGGTGGGTGTGGTATTCCACGCCCAAAATGCAATACCCCTCAACTAGTCTACATTAGCTTAAAAGTGTACTACATGAAATTCGCACAGCAGTGTGCCATGCATCTTCAGGTATCACAAAAACACTCTGTCAGACATTTCTAGTGGTGGGGTACCCCTGACAGAGCTATTAATTACCAGTCATTTGTAGTATTAGAGAATCGCTGACAAGGATTATCAAATTTCTAGTCAACAGCTAGGCTGGATTAGCTGGATTAGCTGAAATCTGTACCACCTAAAACAACTTTGGAATCATGAATGATCACTGCCAGACAGTTTGTGCGGTGGGTCACCCCTAACAGACACGCCCAAAATGCCCCCCCCCAACTAGGCTAGATTAACAGGCACTGTTACCGAGGTCTAAAAAATTAAATTTTTAGCCAGGATGCGTAGAATACTAATACCTAGCATTTATGGAAGGGGCGGTAAACTTTTTATGGGGCTAACAATACATTTTTGAACAAAAATTTGAACAAAAAAATTGTTCCTGCAACCGCAATTTATCGCCTCTTCCATACATACTAGGTATTGGTATTCTACGAATCCTGGCACAATTATTAATTGTTTGGAATACGGGAACAGTGCCGGCTACTCTATTCTAGTTGGGGTCCGTGGCATCTCGTACTGAACAACTCCAAAGTTGTTTTGGGTGGTACGGATTTCAGCTATTCTAGTCTAGCTGGAAATTAGATAACTCTCGTCAGGGATACTCTAATACTACAAATGTCTGGTTATTACATAGCTCTGCCAGGGGTACCCCACCACTAGAAATGTCTGTCAGAGTGTTTTTGTGATACCTGAAGATGTACGGTACATTGCTGTGTGAATTTCATGTAGTACACTTTTGAGCTAATCTAGACTAGTTGAGAGGTATCGCGTTTTGGGCATGGAATACCACACCCATCATCAGAGACCCGGCAGACTATAAAAAGTCCTGCTCTATAAAAGGTCATTTTTGGTTCATTTCATGAGGAAAATATTAAAAATTAATCACCTCTGCCATAACTATTGTCATGTACATGTATGTGGAATTTCAATTATTAGTTAATTTGTTTCAGACCAAACCTATGTGGATCATGCTGGAACTACACTTTATGCCAGAAGTCAGCTTGAGGCCTATCACAATGATTTGATGAGGCATGTCTATGGTAATCCTCACAGTGGAAGCGCCAGTAGTCAGCTAACCACAGATACAATAGAACAAATTAGATACAGGTATACACATCTTACTTACACTCAAATAACCTTCTAAAATACCTAAATATATAGAGGATATGTTGAAAATGGTTTGTAAAATCAGTTACTGCTACCCCATTTGGCTTGTCTGTCGGTCACTTTCCTCATTAGCATTGCAGTTGTCTTTTTCATAGAAAGGTGGAATGTTGTATCCCTCTGTTTTAAAAGCTTGTTAGCAGTCTAGATACCACAGTTTTCAAAATTTTTATGAATTGTCTTATAATCTTGAAAAGAAGAAACCTATTGCTTTTCAATGAATTGCAATGATTACCACTTTCCCTTGGTACTGCAATTATCATCCATTTACGTCTGTGGTTTGCCAGACTGAAAGAAAAAGAAGAAGCCAGATTGAGTTTCGTTGACTTTCAATAATAGATTTCAAGGTTTATTTACTATTTATAGATAATTTAATGCAACTATTTGAGATTCGGACATCAATATAAAGCATTTTGTCAACTACTGTTAGCATTATTGTCAATTTTACTCCAGCTGTAAGAACACTATAAGATAGACAACGATCAATTAGATTACAGAAACGTTTGGCTGTACGCATTAATTGCAAGTGGCTATACAGACGGGACACAGGATTATTGCTGACATTATATGCCAAAATGCCCGGATTACCACAACCTAGGTCGCTTCCATATTTTATATTTTTAAAGAGTAGCCCATTCATGTTTCCATCAGTCAGATATGTTCATAACACATTCACATTATTTATCAGATTTTACATAGTGTATATAAACACTATAACTAGAGGTGGGGTAGGTGGACATCTAGGTATGGTTATTTGTTTGTCAGATTAGAGTGAAGCTACAATTTCATATTTTTTAAGAAAGTCAAAACATAATTATTTCTATTTCTTTTGTTCAAAAGGTTGTAAACTCACTTTTATACAATCATTATAGGCATTATTTCCACACTTGAAATGATTCATGCCGGAAATAATAATAACACAATTACCACCCTTGTTTTTCTATTCCCCCCCCCCCCCTCATTGAATATCTATCTTCAAACGTTTGAATTTGAAGTTGAAAATGATATTTTTGCTAATTTCTCAACTGGCAATAGTGAATTATAGGATTTATAGGATTATTCTTTAACAAGGTAAGACTGTTCATAGATACCATCTATTTTAGGGCTTTATTTTGATACATTTTAAAAATATAACTTAAAAATATGAAATTGTAGTTTTAAACTGATTAAATTTATTGTTTCAGGTTACTCCAGTTTTTTAATACAACTTCAAAAGAATACACTGTTATATTCACGTCTGGCTGTACACAGGCTTTGAAATTAGTAGCTGAAACCTTTGATTTCAGTGGCATAGAAACAGAAAAGGAAGATGGTGGAAAAATTCTGTCTAGGAATAGGGGAGATAACTACAGTTTTTGTGACTCAGATTCTAAAACTGCAGATTCGACAGTGAAGAAAGATGAAAGCTGTGAAAATGTTGGTTATTTTTATTATTTGTGTGATAATCACACGTCTGCTCAAGGAATGAGAGAACTCATTGTTAAACGAACAGAAAATGTAATTCCATTGAATGTTTCTGACGTCTTTAAAACTTGTATTTCCCACCCTGTTAATCCTAGTGCAAATGGTAACAGTCTGTTTGTATACCCTGCTCAATCAAATTACTCTGGTCAGAAATTCCCACTGGAATGGATAGAACAAATTCAAAATAGTCAGTTGAAATGTCAACAGAATACAGGAGGGCGTTGGTATGTGCTGTTGGATGCAGCCGCCTATGCAAGTACATCACACTTAGATCTTACACATAACAAGCCAGATTTTGTTACTGTTTCATTCTACAAAATATTTGGACATCCCACAGGATTAGGTAAGAAGCATATCTGATGTAGATAATGTTTATATAAGAAAATGAAATGTGTTTTCAGCATGTTAATAAAATCTAGTAGATTCCACACAGTTATTACTATTAGTAAACTTATTACAAGGGTGTTCGAAATACCCCAATAGCCCCTAATTAATTTTAAATATATCAGTGAAAGAAATTAAGATAAATATCAACCAAATAATGTGTTTTTTACTCATATTATCATGTCTTAACAGCGCTCACGCTGTCGATCGCCAAATTCGCCAATTGCGATTAAAATATAATTTTGGCTAAAGAATATTCAATTTGGCGAAATTTTTGGCGATATTTTTTTCCTGTATGGCGATTCTTATTTTACCTGGAAATAAAAAAATTATCGGCACAAAGCTTTGATTTCCGCGCGTACATACTAAACAGTGTACCGTCGCGCTTCGTTGAGTTAATCAACAATCAATTAGGTATCAATAATAGCCCTATCTTTTGTCTCTTGATCAATCTGGGATTAGTGTTGATAAGTATTTACAGTCAGAGTAGTAATAAACCAATTAAGAGACAAAAGATTTAATTCGTCGCTGTCATTCTAAAACCTCGTAAGTCCGATCAACAAAATTTTACAGAAGGAACAAAAAACTTCATAACTTTGCAGATACTTGGTGGATTTGCTTAAAATTTTATTTTTGTACATTTGAAAATAACCCCGATCAGATGTTCTGTCAAATATAAGCTGACGTTTGTTCATTTCTACGATTTCGGAGTTACGAGGTTTTCATCCCCTAATCTGTTTTTTTCTGACGACATACGAGCTTTCTGAACGTTTTTGTATTAGAACTATATGATTTACCAGCTTTTATTTTCTCGTGGTTACAGTATAAATGGGGCATACAAATGTAGGGAAATCATTATAAGTATTGTATTATACCATTTTCTAGTCGGATGTCGATAGTAGGTAGGTCGGAACGGTAAGTTACGTGCGAATTTCAGCAACAGGTAGGCATTGAAGTAACGTAGATCTGGGAGCTAAATACCTGGAGGGATATTGAGGCCTGCTAACTAGTAGGCCTAGACGCCTAATGGATTACGCTACTTAAGTGTTATTGCATGCAAGTAGGTCAGACCTTCAGTGGGGTAAATTACCCGCGGGGGTGGGGTGGGGATATTGTCCACAAGTAGGCCTAAGTCTAGATGTTCAGTGGGATAAGTTACATGAGGAATGTTGTCAACATGTAGGTCTAGATGTTACATACGTTAGGTTATCTCAAAGATAGTATTACCCACGGTAAGTCTAGATGCCCAGAAGGACAGGCTAATTAAAGGTATCGCCGACAGGTAGGTCTAGATGCCCAGTCAGACAGGAATTGTCCACGGGTAGGTTACTTGATGAGTGTTGCCCACAGGTAGGTCTAGATGCCTGGTGGGGTAAGTTATCTGAGGGTTATTGCCCACAGGTAGGTATAGATGTTCAGTTGGGGCAATTACCCGAGGGGCATTGACCGCGGGTAGGTCAAGATAATCAGTACGGTAACCTACGTGAAGGGTATGTCCAAAAGGTAGGTCTAGATGTTCATTAGGATAACTTACTTACGGCTCACAGATACCCCCCCACCCCCGCAACTTTCCGGCAAACGAGTAAAGTGGAAATAAAAATTATTATTTCATTTATATATATATATAGTTGATATTATTTGGCCGAAATAAAGTGTCCGAAATCTAATTTTACATTTCTTTTAATTGATTACCGCGAATTTGTACTGTATTGACTATGGATTAAAACATATCTCGAGTCGCTCTACTTTGTGCGATATTTTTCGATAATCGATTATTATTTGTGAATTCAGCTGAAACCATCCGATTGAATGATTGGAATTTAGATCGGCAACTAGTGGGATTTCCGTTCCAAAACGATTTGAATGTTAAAAGTTGCTTAAAGATCGGGTTAGAATAGCAGAAAAACGAATTTGCAGCAGTTAAATTTTCTCCCGAGGGCGAGGCCCCATACCCCACAACGATTGATTGGTTGTTTGAGATCCAGGTGAGAAGGTAGGCTATATTGAACTACATTGAAGTTGCTGTAACCACGGGTTGGAAAAGCAAGAAATGCGTTTGCGGCAATTAAAATTTTCATAATTTCCTCCAGGCGCAGTCGAATTTCTAAAATTTTCTCCAAACACAGTTTAATTTTCTCTCGACGGCCCCGCCTACGTGGACTTTAAACGATTGTAAAATTTGAGCGAGACATGTATCGTGTGCCGTTATTATTGCAGTGGCTTTAATAATTTCTATATAAATGCCTAGCACTGAGAAACATAGGCACTATATAAGATATATCTGATGGCCGGTAGTAATCGCCATTGCCTTATTTTGTTACTAAAAATAGATAATCCACACCTTAAAAACAATACAAGAAAAGTTATGATTATGCTCCCTATAAATAATATTTACTATGGAACATTTTATTACAATAATTATCCTGCGAATTTTGTTCATATACACCGCTTAAAGGCATTTGACATCATTATCGATAAGACATTGCCGAGATACGAGCATTTTTTAGAAAAGAACAAAATCGGTCAAATCGTGATACGAGGTTTGGTAAAACGCCAATAAAATGAAAACTATTGATCGCAGATCTCTGATTTTTTGATATATGATGTATTCCATGTTATTAATTTAAATTATTCAAAAAAGTGATTTTCGAAAAAATGCCGTCTTACGAGGTTTTGGAATGACACCGACGAATTGTGTGTTTTCAAATACGAATCGGTTGCTTTGTTGATGGTTTCGATATATTCAAAATGGCGGACACTGTAAACAATACTCACTCGATTTGTTCGTAAGCGAAAAATTTAACAGCCTTCTTCAACGTCTGACAGAAGAATGTCAGATTTTTTTTAATATTCCATCACCAAAATGCCCGAAGACTACAGATGATACTGACATGATGATATTACAGCCCTAGATATTGAACTGATACCCCAAACGACCACCGCAGAGAAAAATTTCGAAAAATGTAAAATAATAAGTGCATTTGGTAGATCTTTCAGGGATGAATGGAAATTTTCAAATTCTTGGTTAAGGTATAATGCAACTAACAAAACAATGTTTTATTCAACATGTGAATCAGTCTTCAAAAAATGGGAGTCTGCAAAGCAGAGAAGAATTTTGTAAATTTTAAGATATATATTGTATGTATTTATGTAAATAAAATTCCCGAAAAAAAATTTTAATAGTTATTTTATTTTGGCGGAAAAAATATCTGGCTGATAAATTAAAATGAAAAATTGGCGGAAAAAAAATGGAACCCAGAGTGAGCACTGTGTCTTAACACGCACATAGTTTGTAATTTTGAAGTATTGATGTAGAAAGTCTGTGCAAAACTAATAAAACTGGTCAAGTTGTTGAGTTTTTCCTGTCAAAGTAAAAAACAAATAGATAAGTTTAACAGTAATGTAAAATCATTATTTTCTTTTTTATCTTTCGCAATAATATCTGACCGACGGACTGATATGACACAAATAAAATCTGCTCTGTTTACTCAAACAACTGAATGGCGGTATGACGCACCCCAACTTTGGGTGGTCGTTTATTAAAGGAATACAATTTATGTGATCAAAGATTAACTATTAATTATAACATCAAAATTTACGAATAATGAACTAGACATAATTAAAATAAATCAACCAAATGATGTTTTTTGAGTAAAGGTGTAGCGGCCCCAAACCGCCATAGACGAAGTAATGAGACGCCGTCACCCAGATTTATTTGACCGAACAGATCAGAAAACTAAACTGGTACATAGATATCAGGTACAGATTATGAATATTCTCTAAACAGCAATATTATCTTTATGATAAGGACTATTAACAATGATGACCCCAACGAGGAGGGTACATCTTACATCAGTATTAATGCAACCAGGATGATGCCATCACTAACTTGGAAGAAGGCATATTGCATAAATCGATATTAATGCAACCAGGATGATCCCATCACTAAATTGCAGAAGGCGAATAACATCATTATACATGTATTGTCGGAGGCATAACATACATAAATATTAATTCAACGAAGATGACCCCATCACTATATTGCTGAAGGCTTATATTACAAAAATATTAATGCAACGAGGATAATCCCATCACAGTGTTGCAAAAGTTACATCTTTTTACCTAAGTATTAAAACACACACAGACAATTAATTACGTGCACACAGATGATCCACTCCCTTAATCGGACAGTGTTACTTTAACGACGATGGTCGAATATATTTTCGAAAGGCATCAGACCTCCACCTCCCTAACTGTCTTATCTGAGAGTCTGACAATCCATTATGAGCAGCAAGAGATGCTCCACCAATTCTAAAGCTATGAGTTTTATACAAAGTAGTACTGAGGCTGTTAATTTCTAAACAAGATTTAAACACTCTCTCAAATTTGTTATATAACAAAGGTGAGCCATCTTCTTCGATATACAAAGGACCAAGTAAATTGCCCCTAACTGATAAATAATACAACATGTTTGTTACGGGACATATATTTACCTCTGTCGACATGCTTTGAATCGGAATGGTGTGAGGAATACTTGGTGTATTGTGTTTGAAAGAACGGAATGTCACATACATTTTCACAACGGAAAGTACATTTGAGAGACTAATATCTTCTAAGGACAAGGAGTGATTTTCGGAAGGACCATTAACAGCGACTAATTCCGCAATACGCGCTAATGAAAAGAAAGCCAAAGTAAACACGCTTCTAAAAAGTTTCCTGTCAAAGTCGTTGGACAAAACAACATCTAAAGACTGGACCAATTTAGACAAGATTATTTTTGTTATGGGCAATCGACAGTCCTGAGACGGACATAGTCTAGACAAACTCCTCAGTGACTTCATTATTAAAAAGGACTTTGTTGGATCTGAAAAATTATTAATCCTATGACAAAATGATATGGCCTATATGCTAAAGGTTTCTGATAAAGATATGAAATGTACACAAGTAACCTATTTTCTGTTACTGGCATTGTGATTGGAGAGCTGAAATATTGTAATGAAAATAAATTTCGTTCCTTCCAAGCTTTAGAATACATTTTCTTAGTTGCCGCATTCAAAGAAGCCTGAAAAATTGTGTTTAAATTAGAAGTAATGACTGTTGTGATGCTTCTTTGGGTAGCGATGCGTTGGACTCTCCTCCGATTCTGGCCGCAAGTTTTTGAAATGTTTTACCTGTAAACGAGAGAGATGGTCAGCAGAGGCATTATACAGTGAAGGGATGTGATTGGCCCTAAACAATATATTATATTTAAGACAGTGTAATACAAATACACGGACCATGTGCATCAGCTGTCCGTTCGGGGATGTTTGCTTGTTCAAGACGTGAACAAGGACATAATTATCTGTATAAAGCAAAATTCTGTGATTTGCCATCAATTGGCCCCAAACAATGACTGAAGCTACTATTGGGTACAATTCCAAAATATTAATATGAAAATCTTTTGCTTTAGGGATCCAAGCACCATAAAACCATTTTCGATCAAAAATAGCCCCATAGCCCAATGTCGAGGAAGAATCCGTATATAATGATAAACAATCACTTGTAAGCCAAACATCGTGTAAGAAGAAAGTCCGACCATTATAATTTTCAAGGAAATTTTTCCATATCGCAATATCTGATCTAGCTCCACTGTTTAATCTTATCATATAAAATCTCCGCCGATTCCCAATAGTGAGATGTATTAGACGACGTAAAAAGGTTCTACTGGGGAGTACAACTGAAGTTGCAAACTGAAGAGTCCCTATCATTGATTGTAGATCGCGTAGAGAAATCTTTTTCTTATTTTAGTACCTGTCCAAGAGATCCCAGCACTTTGATAATTTATCTGCGGGTAAGCGAGCCTCCAGAGATCAGAGTCTAGAGTTATTCCTAAAAATTGAATATTCGTGGACGGACCACAAGTTTTTTCTGGGGCCAAAGGAATCCCAACAGCCTTGCATAAACATTCAAATCTTTGCAGAGTTCGGGTGCAATTATTAACAGGTGCGTTCAACAAATAAGAAATCGTCCAATACATGTACTACCCCAGAAGCTCCTAATTTGTTCACTGCAATCCATTCTAAAGCACTACTGATGCGTTCAAACAACTTACAACTTTCTGAAAGGCTCATTGGTAAACACCTGTCATAATAATACTTCTCTTTCCAAATAAAACCCAAGAAATGGAAATTAGACGGATGTAACAGAAGAATTCTATATGCAGCCTCAATATCTGCTTTTGCTAACTGTGAATGTCTCCCTAACTGTTTGATGACCTGGATGGCATTCTGAATTGTTGAATATTGTACTGTGCAGAAGTCATTCCCAATAGAGTCATTGACAGATTCACCCTCTGGGTAACTTAAGTGATGTATAAGCCTATAAGTTCCAGCGACTTTCTTTTCCACAACACCCAGAGGACTAGCATGGAAATTTTCAAAGGGCTTTTCGTCAAAAGGGCCTGCAATACGACCTGCTTTCAATTCTTTGTCAAGTTTCAATTGAACAATATCAGGGAGCTCCAGTGCGGATTTTAAGTTATTTGTATAAGGTCGGATATTTTCTAAGGTAATATTTAGAGGAAAGCCGTTCATAAAGCCCTCAAATATAAAATTTATTTCCGATTCATCAAACCCAAACAAGGCATCTCTAAATTTTACTGCATTTACCGGAGTAAACCCAATTTTAAAATCTCTGTTACGGATCTCAGATTTTACATTATCATTACTTTCTGTGACGGTAAATGGGGAGTGTAGTTGTGGGATTTGTAAACCGGGAGTTTGATCTGGGGTTTCTGAACTGAGCATGTTGCCATCTAAAACTGGAGTTTCCTGAATATCTCGGTGAAAATCGAAATGGACGATAACTGGGTTGCATTTGTGGTAGGAATGACGGACCGGTAGAAGATGATGGGTGAGGAACGTCTGACATAGGAGGTACCCGTATATATCCCGGTGACATGGGGCACAAAACCTTTGGATGAAGCCCTGTACAGAAGGAGTGTCGGATACCAAATTATTTACAAATTCTACAGCAGAACAATTAGAATTGGACGGCAAACACCTACCAATCATATCAGTAGCTGACGAGTCATTACTGTTAATATTGTTCACCGTAGCTTCCCTTCGTCCCCTGTTGTAAGCTTCCTGGATGAGGTCCTCTATATTAGACGTTGGCGTTGATGTAGATGGAAAGGCTGTAGCTGGTGTGTCATGTATAGAACCATTATTAAGGACAGATCTAGCTGCTTTGTGTGTTCGAGAAGATCGAGATTTCCCTTTAAATGTTTTACCAGGTATATGGTTTGTTGAAAATCCGGGAGTTGTTGTCTTCGCCGCTGACAGATCTGCACAAATTCTTTTTACCGCACTGTTGGCCAGGGCTGCTTTACGCTTTGGCCTGGAGGCTCTGCCCGGCTCTAAACCTGTACTATTGCCGCTCGATTCCTGGACCGAAACAACAATATTTGGATCACCGTCTTTGGAGGTGGTTAGATTTTCTTCTGGTTGAACATCCGTGTCTATCACGTCCATGTCGGATTCATCAAATGTATTAGACATTTTAAGCTGCAACAGATATAACAGTTAGTAATCTGGGAAACCGCCAGGTATAGGCCTATATTATTGACGGCTTAACGACTAATTCAAAGTATTACCAAGTTTATTCACAGCATAACCGAGGCCTTCGTAAAATATTATAACCCCACTGATGCTTTCATAATATATTCACAGTATAACAGATTCTTTCATGGTATTCACAGCATAACTGATGCTTTCATGTTATATACAGCATAACCGATGCTTTCATGTTATTCACAGCATAACCGATGCTTTCATGTTATATACAGACAGCATTACCAATGCTACACAATTCACAGCATAACCGATGCTTTCATGTTATTCACAAAATAACAGATGCTTTCCTGTTATTCACAGCATAACCAATGCTATAAAATTCAAAGCATAACCGATGCCTTCCTGCTATTTACAGCATAACCGATGCTTTCATGTTATTCACAGCATAACCGATGCTTTCATGTTATTCACAGCATAACCAATGCTTTCATGTTATACACAGCATTACCAGTGCTACGAAATTCACAGCATAACCGATGCTTTCATGTTATTCACAGCATAACCGATGCTTTCATGTTATTCACAGCATAACCGATGCTTTCATGTTATTCACAGCTTAACCCATGCTTTCATGTTATTCACATAATAACCGATGCTTTCCTGTTATTCACAGCATAACCAATGCTATAAAATTCAAAGCTTTACTGATGCCTTGCTACTATTCACAGCATAACCAATGTTATTCACAGCATAACAGATGCTTTCATGTTATTCACAGCATAACAGATGCTTTCATGTTATTCACAGCATAACCAATGCTACAACATTCACAGCATAACCGATGCGTTCATGTTATTCACAGCATAAGATATGCGTTCATGTTATTCACAGCATAACCGATGCGTTCATGTTATTCACAGCATAACCGATGCTTTCATGTTATTCCCATAATAACTGATGCTTTCATCTTATTCACATAATAACTGATGCTTTCATCTTATTCACATAATAACCGATGCCTTCCTGCTTTCATGTTATTCACAGAACAGATGCTTTCATGTTATTCACAGCATAGCAGATGCTTTCATGTTATTCACAGCATAACCAATGCTTTCATGTTATATACAGCATAGCCGATGCGTTCATGTTATTCACAGCATAACCGATGCTTTCATGTTATTCACATAATAACTGATGCTTTCATGTTATTCACAGCATAACTGATGCTTTCATGTTATATACCGCATAACCAATGCTTTCACGTTATGCACAGCATTTAACTGAGTATTTACAGCATAACCAGTGTTTTCATGAATATTTACAGCATAACCGATGCTTTCATGTTATTCACAGCATAACCGATGATATCCAGTTATAAATGATACATGCATTTGACAACCAATATACACATGTACTATGTAGTTATTAATGAAAAACTACATTATGTAAGAACTAAATCTGCCTATTGCAGGTATTACTTTAGGCCTTAAATGTTATCTCAATTATTGAAATATCCAATCCATAATCAACTCTCGATGTCATCGCCATAGCCCCAGCTATTTACTAGAAATGGAAAATCAAGACTGATTCCTACGGTATCTACTTAAGTAATGGTGATCGACGCCAGGCCCAACCTATAACGGCTGGGGACCTTGTTACTTGGGATATAGCGCGGGGCAGTGGGGCTCTGACACACTGGATAAGTTCTTCCGTTCCTTTTCTTGCTCCCCGGGTCGGCTGTGTTATCTATAGCGGCTTTTCTATTACTGAACTCATGATGTCTCATCACCACGTGTCGAACAAATCAGACAACAACCAATTAATGTTAATAATCTATTAAACTCGACAGAGTTAAATCATATAATATTAAATAGGGAAGTCGGTAGTTATTGGGTGGCATTAATAAATACCGATAAGCACGATGAGTACGGTGAGTACGTAAAACTTTGTGCTAGACTCCATAATTCTTGAGAGCATGGCTTTTATATATCTTGCGCGCTATTCTTCATCTTGTCGTATAGCTACGGATTGACTACAGAAACTAGAGTAGGTAATCAAAGGAGATAACTCCCAATTTCCAAAAAGGGGAGATAATAAAATACGGATTGGCTTTGGAATGTGAACAACACTCATTACATGGCTCCTCTAAATTGAGGTAACAATTTACACTAGAAGTCACTTGAAATTCCTCTAAATAACAGTCACTGAATGTCACTTTAAAATGTAAAAACAAAAAGAAAATAACATTGAGATTACTTTGAATCATTGTCTATGATTTATCACTTTGAAAATGTTCGATATTTTTTTTTTTAAATAAACTTATTTAAAATAACAGTCTTAATTCACTTTCATTTACACCAATGGTTATATCAAGGCTCCTCGATGGGGATTCCCTTGGTCTTCAGTTTCATCAGCAGACAGCAATAATACCAATTTATGCACAGGTCTTTCGAGATACTGGACTGGCTTAACTCTTTTACCATAACGATCTAATGATGAATCAGCCATCTGTAACTTAACTTTACGTACTAAGCCATCATCTTCAGGATACACTTCGTCGACTCTAGCCAACCGCCAGTGATTTCTTGGTTCATTATCAGACTTGATAATTACAATATCGTTGACTTGTAGATTCTTATGACTTCTTGACCATTTCTGGCGTTCTTGGAGATTCTGGAGGTAACTCTTTCTCCACGAATTCCAAAACTCATTGGCAATATACTGTACTTTCCGCCATCTTTTTCGAAGGTAGACATCGTTGTGCATGAAAACACCTGGAGGGGGTAAGAGTATCTTGGTCTTGGAAGTAAGAATATGATTTGGTGTGATAGGTTGATCTGGGTCGGTTGATATTGTTGTGAGAGGACGATTATTGACGATTGATTCAGCTTCAACCATGAAGGTTCTAAGGCACTCGTCGTCTAAATGAGAACTGTGTTGGTCCATGAGTGCTGATAAGATACTTCGGACTGTTCGAATCTGGCGCTCCCACACTCCTCCCATGTGACTTGAATAGGGAACATTCATCTTGATTTCATACCAATCACAACCATCCTTTAATAATTCTTGTCTTATTTTTTCTTGGTTCATCTCTTGTAGTGCAGTCTTGAGTTCAGTTCTTGCACCAACAAAATTACTTCCTTGGTCACTTCGGAGTTGTCTAATTGGACCCCGTCGACCTACAAATCTTCTGTAAGCGTTTATAAAGGAATCTGCTGACATATCATTAGCTATCTCGAGGTGTATAGCTCTGGAGACATTGCAAGTAAATAATGCCCCATACCTTTTGAGTTCTGTTCTTCGTTCTTTTACCACGAATGGCCCAAAAAAATCAACGGAGCAGTAGGTGAAGGGAGGTGATGGTTCCAACCGGTCCTCAGGAAGGTCTGCCATCTTCTGACTTTGGGTTATACCTCGTAACTTTCTGCACTTGACGCACTTGGAGATGTGGTAACTAACGCAGGAACTGCCATCAATTATCCAATAGCCAGCTGACCTTATTTCTTGATGAGTAATACCTCTGCCTTGGTGTTGTATTCTATTATGATGATGACAAATGATCAAGTCAGTTATGTGGCCTTTTTTGGGTATGATGATAGGATGCTTGGCAACATCAGGTACTTTGGCGTGCTTGATTCTCCCACCGACTCGAAGTATACCCTTCTCATCAAGGAATGGGTCTAGTCTATAGAGTGATGACTTGCTTAACTTGCTGTCCTTTGTTTCTTGTTCCTCATTGGATGTTAAAGTCTTAATTTCATTATCGAAATACTGTTTCTGGAGCATCATAATAATCCTGGTTTCAGCATTCTCGATTTCTTCTGCATTCACAGGAACATACAAATAGGGTTTGCCTCGAGTTCTTTTGTTCTTTGGTAAGTTTTCTTGTTTCTTGTTCTTGGTTTGGGTTCTTTGTGTAACTTGATTTTCTTGTTCTTTGGTTCTTTGGGTTTCTTGATTATCTTGGGTTCTTTTGGTTTCTTCTTCATCTTTATTATCTGTTTTTCGGATTTCTTGTATTTGAGTTTCTTGGTTAAGTTCTTGGGTGTCTTGTTTGGATTCTTGATGTTTGGTAAGCAATCGTAAGCAGACTGCTATGGCTCTTGCTGCCTTGTACCAACTTGAAAAATAGGTTAGTCGTTCTAAGATTGATAGGTACAGATTGACTTGGGTCTTCATCGTTGATACAGACTTAACTTCAGGATCTTCTTGGGAAATATCAAATTGTTGATTTGATTCTTGGGTTGATTCTTGACGTTTCCAAAGAAATTCTGGGCCATTCCACCACCTGGTATTCTTGATTAGTTCTGCAGCCCAAAGACCTCGTGAAGCATTGTCCGCTGGATTACTTTTAGATTCAACATATCTCCACTGATCTGGTGATGTATGGTCTCTAATCTTTTGAACACGATTTGCGACAAAGGTGTGAAACCTACGGGCTTCATTTCTTATGTAGCCTAATACAACTTGACTATCGGTGTAGAAGTATTCTGCTACTGGTCTTGTATACTGAAGTTCTTTAGACAAAATCTGGCTAATCTTTACTGATACTACAGCTGCAGTTAATTCCAGTCTCGGAATGGTAACCGGCTTGAGGGGGGATACTCTTGACTTGGACAATATTAGAGAACAGTGGACTTCATTATCCTTGTTGATAAGACGAAGGTACGAACATTGGCCATAACCATTAGTAGAGGCATCGGAAAAATGGTGAACTTCCATAACTTCCGGTTCGCCAAAGTCTGGGGGCTTGTAACATCTTGGTACTTGAAGTTCTGATAGGAGTAGTATTTCTGTTCTCCATTTCTGCCACGTAGGACGAATATAATCTGGTATTCTTTGATCCCAGTCTTGACCTTCTTGACAAAGTTGTTGCAGGATACGTTTACCAATCAATACGAATGGCGATACCAGGCCGAGAGGATCAAATATTGAACTAACAGTCGACAATAATCCTCTTCTGGTTAGGGGTTGGTCTTTAAGTTGAATCCGGAACCGTAAGGTATCTGATTCAATGCACCAGTTGACTCCAAGTGCTCTCTCGATAGGTATCTCATCTTGGGTAAGATCCAAATCTTTGCTGCTTTGACTTTTATTTTCAGGTGAGATTTTTTGTAAAACATTACTTGAGTTAGACACAATCTTGTGTAGAGTAAAACCACCTTTACTACATAATTCTTGAGTACTTTTGATAAGACTAACTGCTTCTTCTGGGGTCTTGAATGACTTCAGTCCGTCGTCTACATAGAAGTCATTTCGAACGAAGTTAGCTTCTGGTGATCCACATTCTTCTTCGTAGTCATCTGCAGCTCTTCTGAGGGCAAAGTTGGAACAAGAGGGTGATGATGACGCACTGAATAAGTGCACAGTCATGCGATATTCGATCGGCTCTTTATCAAAATCGTTGTTTTCCCACCATAGGAATTTAAGGAGGTTTCTATACTTTTCTTCAACTGATACTTGGTAAAACATGGCTTGGATATCACATGTAAATGCTATAGGTTCCTTTCTAAATCGGCACAGTACACCAAGGAGGTTGTTGGTCAAATCAGGTCCCTGTAATAGCAGATGATTTAAGGACTTAGCTTGGTATGTCGCGCTGCAATCAAACACGACCCGGATTTTCTTTTTCTTGGGATGATAAACTCCATGGCTAGGGATGATCCATGACGGGTTACTTCCTGTTGTATCTTGGGAAACCTTTTCAGCATAATTCTTGTTGATAATATCTTCCATAAAGGTACAGTAGTCTTCTTTATACTTCTTATCTGTCTTCAATCTTTTCTTCAGTTTCATTAATCTGGTAAGTGCCAACTCTTTGTTTTCAGGAAGCTCAATATTCTCTTTCTTTAGTGGTAGGGGTAACTGGTAGTGATCATTATCTAAATGAACAATATTCTCTTCCATAATCTTTATAAATCTTTTATCTTCTTGTGAGTAAGACCTTTCTTCGTCTTCTTTACAGTTAAAGTCGAAATTAAACATCTGATTTACTTGGGTTAATAATTCTTTACATTCTGTTTTGTAAACAAAATGATCTTTCTTTTCATCTCTTGGTTCTTCAGTAAATCTCTGACATGATGGGTTAATCATTCCAACGATTCCCCACCCTAACAGTGTCCTAATGGTGTATGGCTCATTTCCATTACCAGGTATAACTTCTTGAGGCTTTAAGGCTTTGGTACAGTTTATTCCAATTAAGAGTCCTATTTCTACATCTTCTTTGTAGGGCATAATTTTAGACGAAATCCTGTTGAGGTGTGGCCAATTCTTACAGGTTTCGGGTCTCGGGATTTGATCTCGCTTTGTTGGGATAGTTTCTCGAGTGTAGGTAGGGGGTAATGAAATTTCTATGGTTTCGTGAATGTCCTGTATAATTAATCCAGAAATCTTGGTGCTCGTTATAACTTCTTCGCCAAGGATGGTTGATAGGCCTAAGCTGACATCTATTCCTTCACAATTCAAGACTTTTGTTTGTTCATCTCTGACAAAACAGGCGTCAGATTGTTCATCCATTACTGCATAAACCAGTATCTTCTTGGTCGGATGATCTCTGTGGAATAACTTGACTGGTACTATTAAGGAGTGTGATTGGATACAATCCCCAAAATACTTGGTACAGTTGGAAACTGCAGATCGTTCTTGTTGTATTCTTTTCTTGTATCTTAAATAGAGTTCTTGATCGTGTAACGATGTAGGGTGGTTCCAGTTACATTTCTCGCACCTCCTTTTGTTCTCACAATTAATTCGTATGTGTCCGGTTTTGAAACATCCATTACATAGGCCTTTCAATTTTATAAATTCTCTTCTCTCTGGTAAGGAAAGTTTAAGAAATTCTTCACAGGTATTCAGATCTTTACAGTTATTCTTCTTACACATTCTACAACTCTGTTGTTCTTCATACGGCTTCTTTTCTTGATAATTCTTGTTTCTTGATGCATTTTCTTGATAATTCTTGTTTCTTGATTCATTTTCTTCTATAGCAGCTGTTGCATAACTACTAAAGGTTCTCTTCTTTGGGTGTTCAAATTTCCTATCTCTATCTTTATTCCTGTCCCTTTCTTCTTCTGACCTGAGATTTGAGGTTACAGGATTGCATGCAATCCTGGCTTCTTTCTTGAGAAAACTGCAGAATTCAACAAATGTGGGATATCTTGATTCTTGTTGTCCTTTTTGGCGTTTCTCTTTGTATTCATCATCGGAATAATCAAATTTTTCAATGGCTCTATCCACTATTCTACTCCATCTGTTTACAATATGATGAGGCATTTTTCTTAATAGTTTCTTATTTTCATCTGGATCATTCAGGATTTCTAGATATTTGACAGCATCCATGGCAGTTTTAGTGTGTAGAAGAAAGTCTGAAAACTTTCTAAGACTGATACCATCATTATATGGAATCTTTGGCCAGTCCCTAAGTTTCTTCTTATAGGCCTCTGCAATTAAAAGTGGATTACCATATCTTTCTTGAAGTGCTTTCTTTGCATCACGGTAAGCATCTGGTGTTCTTAAAGGAAGGTATCCTTTAATGGTATCTTTGGCATCTCCTGCTGTGTATTTGCCCAGGTAATACATACAACTTGTCAGTAGTTGATAAACTCCTGCTTTCTACAAGTGTTTCATAGGTGGAAATCCAATCAGTCCACATGGTCAGGTCACCCTTATATACAAGTATCCTTGTCCCATCTTTTGGTTAGTAAGTCCACTAGTTGGTGAATAGTGCCATCTGTTGGTTGTATCACTTGGTCAGAGATTGTTGAAATACTTGGAGGTTTGTTTCTTTCAACACTCTTTACTTGTGTCTCTAAATATTTATTTAGATGATCATTATTTCCTTTTTCTGTTGGTGGTCTTGAAAATAAAGATTTGGAATGGGATTCAGAATCTAAAATGCTAATCTCTGCCTTAGCTTGAGCCAATTCTTTGGTAATCTGTAACTTCCTAAGTTCTGCAAGTTTCTCAGATTCTAGTCGATGAAATTCTAAGTCAACTTCTAATCTGGCTGCTTTAGCTGCTATCTGAGCTCTTCTCTCGGATCTCGCGGAACTTCTTATTGAACTTGAAGGAGCCACAGTTTCAGATTTGTCTACTGTTGTACTTGTATCCTTTTCTATTTCTTTTACTTTTTTAACTGTAGAACTGGTGTCAACATTTCCTACTGTAACTTCAACATCAATAGGGTATTTAGGTATAGGGTCAGTTTCATATTCTTCATGTTTTGGGGCAGAAGTAGACATCTTTAATTCTATTTCTCAGTGTATGATACTTTAAGTTTTTAATTCTTGATTTCTTTGCAATTGTCTTGAAGTGAGGGGGAAATATTCTTCTTTTTCTTGTGTTCTTGCTTAATTAGGGACTTGATTTCTTCTAATTCTGGTAGCCTTAAAAGAAATTCTTCATCGTGTGTAGTCTTGTTATTCTTTTTCTTGAAACAGGAGTCTTACAAATCACAAAGTTTTACTATAACGGCTGGGGACCTTGTTACTTGGGATATAGCGCGGGGCAGTGGGGCTCTGACACACTGGATAAGTTCTTCCGTTCCTTTTCTTGCTCCCCGGGTCGGCCGTGTTATCTATAGCGGCTTTTCTATTACTGAACTCATGATGTCTCATCACCACGTGTCAAACAAATCAGACAACAACCAATTAATGTTAATATAGAGCGAAGCTCTAAAGCATCGCGCGAAGCGCGGTGCTTGAGCAAAGCTCTTTTCCGGTAACACAGGAGCGTAAGCAAAATGTCACCCACAGACTGTTGATTAAAAAAAATTCAGACCGGAACCGGATACACTGGGCAAATTGGCAATGCGCATGTCTGGCAATGCGCATGTCAGCGCATGTCAACTTACCAAATCTCGCCCAAGCGAGATTTCGCGTCTCTAAGAAATATTTCTATGACGCGTCGAATGAATGACGTCACATATTTTTGACGTCAATGAAAATTCTCACACTTTTTTGTTCTTTTTGCAAAAACCAGCTTTGCTCTACTCAGGCAAGGCCTGTTACATATTAATCTATTAAACTCGACAGAGTTAAATCATATAATATTAAATAGGGAAGTCGGTAGTTATTGGGTGGCATTAATAAATACCGATAAGCACGATGAGTACGGTGAGTACTAAAACTTTGTGCTAGACTCCATAATTCTTGAGAGCATGGCTTTTATATATCTTGCGCGCTATTCTTCATCTTGTCGTATAGCTACGGATTGACTACAGAAACTAGAGTAGGTAATCAAAGGAGATAACTCCCAATTTCCAAAAAGGGGAGATAATAAAATACGGATTGGCTTTGGAATGTGAACAACACTCATTACACAACCCCCAACATTAAATTGCTAAATTTTCTGTTCAGAGTGAATTAATTTGCCTGAAATTTTGGAGCAAATCTCTTTACATCAACTTTAACTGTCAGTTCTTTAACTTGTCACTCATTATATCTTTAACATGGCATGTCATACCATAACCGTTATCAATGCTACACGTGCATGTGATTTCTATATGTTGCATGTGTTGATTATTGTAAATACATAACACACATTATACACCACAGTATAATTATTCTTTAAATAATAGCAACTACCTAATACGAATAGTAGTCACTCATGAGCGGTCTACAGGCTTACAAAGACGAATATCTTGTAGTATACAGCCCCTTAAAGATTTGTAAAATGGTTTATTATTATCTAAATGAACCCCATCTGGACGAAGCAGTTGATATACATCCCAAATGTGAGCTTTGTGGCTCCAGTAAAATGTCCCCGGACAATTTACCTCAATATTAGATATGTAAAAATTATATTCAATAACTCTTGCGTTGTACACATCTACCGGAACATCCTGTGGTCTAGTAAGTGCTCTGTGGAATGTTTCACAGACCCCTATTACTTCAACCTTGTAAACATTTTTCAAAATAAAATTAGCGTCAACAGCCTTGATAAACATCAAGGGGTGTGATTTGGGGCAGGCTCAAATCGTTTCCCGCTATTTGCAATACAACGCAATTATAGGGTGGTGAAAACTCCCCCAATATCTGGGGAAGGGATTTGGTCAATTTGTCTATAGTGGCCCCTGGTTGTCCAACCGTATAAACGCGGTCTGTGGAAAAGTTAAAATTTTGAAGGTTATTTTCTCCTAAATATCGCGACAGTCTCGTGATAAAACAAAAACCTGGAAATTACACCCCGCCGGTCTAAAAGACCTGTTCATGGCGGAGCAGGTAGCCATTTTTCCCTTAGGCAGACGCCGTGAAAGAGAAGGGGAAAAATTGACAATGTTACGTACCACCAACCTCAACCAGGATATGTGGCCAATATTCTTTTAAACCGAGCTACAAAACCACAGGTGTCACTAAACAAACAGACAGCCAACTAAACTTAATAAGAGAAAGTATGCAAAATTAATGCAGAGAAAAAACAAACCGTCACACGCTTCGAAGTTTTTTCCAAGAAGGGAGTCACAGCTTAAAGCTGCATGCTCATATAAAAATTTGTCTTTGGCAAGACGTTGTTTTTTCTGGATTTGTAAACTAGACTATTGTTGGTAAAGGTTAGATATTCAAATGATTAAAGATACATGAAAATGGCTGTGTGAAAGCAATAGATATTAATATAAACTTCCATTGGCCATAACTTGTCTTTGAATGATAACTTATTTTAGCTGTAAAATCACCCCTCTAGAATTTTCTTGTCAATCAAGTAACATACTTTACAACTTACATAATGAAAAACACTTACTGTATATTTATTGCTATTCTGTGTAAAACATTGAAAAATATCTATATAAATTAAGATAATTCTACAAATAAGAATACACAATTCTTGTGAAAAACAATCACTTGATATTGTTAAAAGGATACTTGTTGCTATAAGCCAATAATGGTATGCCAATATTCTTTGAAATATGATATGTGATTAATTTATTTTTTGTCATAAATTTAAAGTGAGAGCTCTCTCTATATAGATTTGAATGATTGTTGGGAATAGAACCTTAGATATTAGTTGGCCTTACAATCTATATCTAAACTTGGGACTGAATTGCTGTACCTTTCAAGTTTTATTACAATACAGTTTGTCCGAAGAGTTTATGACTGTCTCTTCCTAGTTTGTATATCAGATGGCTCAGTGTTTAAAACTCTGACTAACTAACCAGGGTGTACAGGGTTTGATTCATTTTCGGTCGTGCAAGACAAATTGTCTGGCAATGAACAGTGTCTGTTGTTCGAATGGTATATAAAACCATGCACATACTAGAGCCTATGACAGCTGGATTTTAATGAAAGGTGGTGGAAACGCCACAGTCTAGACATAATTTTCGTCATATTACGCTGTATGGCATTACCTCATGTATATTAGCTCGGTTTGTGCAGAAAAGAGATATGTTAAACTTAATTTTATTTCCTGTATAGTATTTGAACGTTTATCATAACGTGAATTATTGAAAATAAATTGAAGCATACATTAGTCCCAAAATGACCTACTTTGTGTTGAGTGGATGTTCAGTCCCATTTGTCTCTCACCAATACCAAATATCATGCATTATTTATGTATCTTATTAAATGACAATATTGGTGCCAGTCATTATTACATATGTGATAGAACTGGTTAAAGCTGAACTCTGCTTACAAAAATACCGAAATAATTAAATAAAAAAACGTCAAAGCCTCCAGTCGCCATACTTGTTTCCAATATGTGAAATAAATATGGCGGACATGGAGGCTTATGACCTGGAAAGGTTAGTCGATCTCACTTCCAGTTTGTTGCTTATCAGCCACCTGTACACATCCAGTTTTGTTCTCTACACGCTTCACTAGTGATTGCTCTATTTTTCACAACAGTATACCAAATTATTGAAGATTGCAAAATGTCTGATCAGGTAAGCCTGTAAATAATTATATGAACTGCGTCTACTACAATATAGCCTAAGCTTTACTCTAAAACAAAAGATGCAAAAAGATGGCTTACCCCGACGTGAAATTTTCAAGCAAAACAAATCAGCAACACAAACTATTGTCTTCTTCATATTATTATTATTATTTCCACTGGCCATTATGCTGCGATAACTTTTTTTTACATATATGTAAGATATTCACAAGAAGATGTGGAAATAATAATAATAATATGAAGAAGACAATAGTTTGTGTTGCTGATTTGTTTTTATTTAAGTATTTCGGTAATTTTGTACATTCCAAATATAATTTTAACACAGAGATCATTGCTACGGGAGATGTATAACAAACACTGGAATGACCAGTTATCCTTCTGACCAGCGATAACAGACATACGATCAAATTTCTTTTCACTGATAATTCTGTTGACGATGAAAAGTTATTATATGAGACAGTGAGAGGATATCTCACAATTCACAAAAAGAATTGGCTGTCAGTAGATAAAAGATAATGAACAAATTAGAAAAAGTCTGTGCATTACCATGTTTTTATTAATAACATGATGAATAAAAACAGGGGAATGCACAGGATTTTTCTATTTTTCGCATTTGGTCTTATCTAGTGACAGCCAATTCTGTTTTTGAATTGTGAGATATCCTCTCATTGTCTTATAAAACAACTTTCCATCTTCAACGGAATTATCAGTGAAATGAAATTCACCTTTGTGTCTGTTATCGCTTGTTAGTTCAGTCAGTTATATAGAAGGATAACTGGTCTTTGTCATGTTAGACGTCACTACCCATTCATTTCAGTGTTTGTTACAGATCTCCCGTAGCAATGATCTCTGTGTTTAAGTTATATTTGGAATGTATTTAACCAGTTCTATCACATATGTAATAATGCCTGACACCAATATTGTCCTTTAATGTAATAATTTGTTATTTTTAAATGATTAATTAAAGGTGCTCTGTTAGTAAAGAATGATAGCCGTCATGTATTAAAGAAAGAGTATTTTGGTGGAGGAACAGTATCTGTTAGTTCAGCACAAGAAAACTTCCACATATTCCGTGATGATATTTCTGAAAGGTATCTTTGATGTTGCAAGATTTAAAATTCCTAATGAACAAATAATATTCAAATTTAGTTTCAAATTTTGTATGTAATCTATAATTTGGTCAATTGAATGAATAGAAACAAAATAAAGTTGAATTATAAAGAAAAGAATGTTTTTACCGGCTGGTGAGAATCACCAAAGTGCTGATGCCTTTTAATATGCTGACATAGGAATGTAGTTTTAATAAGCCCCTGTATACTGATCTGCTTGAAATTGCATTATTATTTCCTGTGGCAATGATTTTTAAGTGTGGGGAATAATGCCTATAATTGTATAATAGTGAGTTGACAACCTTTTGAGCAAAAGACATAGAAATAATTATGTTTCGACTTTCTTTGAAAATATGAAATTCCTGCTTTAATGGGAAATTCTTGTTTTATATTTGATTGAGGAAAAGGATGTGAAATACGATTTTATTTGGTGATAATGAAAACACTGTCGTTCATTATATTGATTTTTAAATGGCTACTTGTACTGTGTTTTGCAAATCTCATTTACAATTATTGATTTAAAGATAAATTGTTGTTGTTCTGTTTATGAATATAAACAATCAGCATCTGAGAATAAAATTGTTTATATAAAAAAGTATGTGATTAACATGTGATACATTGTGTCTTTACAGATTTGAAGATGGAACACTTCCTTTCTTAGATATTATAGCTTTACACTATGGTATAATGACAGTATATAAACTATCAGGTAGTAAATAACTCAATTAACTCTACATGATACATTCATTTACTTTATTGTCAAATAAAGTAAGAGAGGCTTGATCGCAATGTAAAATAACAAATCTTATTTACATGAAAAAGCTATCCATTCTGGATTGTCTTCCTGTGCTACTAAGAAAGATTTTTTTCCAAGAGGTGTTCTCTTGTTGTTTTCATGCACTGATCATTTGTGTTTTTAATGTGGTCAATTGCTGAATTTTTACACGTGGGTGATAATTGCATTTATATAACAAATAGTTATGGATGCTGTGCGTAAAGCAGGATATGAATACCCTTTCTAGAATATCCGACACATGAACTTTTTGTTTACTTGTTCTCATATCTATCAGATATTGTTTAATATTATTCTCTTTGAAATTTGGTGAAGCCCAAAAAATTTGACTGTTTAATCTTTTTAAAGGTGGAATGGAGAAAATATCCCAACATACCTTCTGTATAGCTCAGTTCTTTTATAAAAATTTACAACAACTTCATCACAGCAATGGGAGGCTATTAGCAGAAATATACACAGAGAGTGACTTCAAGGAGAGGAACAGACAGGGTGCCATTATAAACTTCAATTTAATCAGATTTAATGGAGACTATATTGGCTTTGCTGAGGTAAATTTAAAGCTATATGAAAGTTGTATGTACTTGAAGTCAGTGTTTATTACCGGTATTGCACACCATTCTGATTCAAATTATTCAATATATGACCATTTATGTGTCAGACCCTCTAAAATACTTCTCAGTTTATTCAAATACACCTTAATCCAATTGATTGGCACTGATATGGATTGACTACATGCTTCAATTAGCATACTGGCGTACTAATCATTACCTATTCAAGTATTGTTAAAGATTATAACTTGTGACTGGATTATAACATTTTAGATTGTCTTAAAAAATTGTGAGACCAAGAATTGTGTTAGTCTTATAAAGGCGAATATTGCTCCGTTTTTCATAAATTTACCAGGCACATAATATTATGGAAAGAGTTTGTTGCTTTTGTAAATAATTCAAATCCTGATTTGACAACAGAGAATTGCAATGAACCTTTGTTATGGTCTGTGGCATAACAATATTGAATAACAGTTTCCAAATTCTGAAACAGACAACAAAATTCACAGGTTCCATTCCCGCATTTTAAATGTTAACCTTCATTATTGACATCATCCCTTCATTATTGACATCATATCAGTTACTGTTTAAAACTTAGTTAGCAGATAGTCAACAAAATAACACAAACAAATATTCTTACTTTATTATGAACATCTTTCAAAGATTAAATTATTTGATAAATACCGTTATCTAACCTATATCTGACCTATTTAACACATAACTTCAAAGTTGATATTGAATGAATGAAATATAGCATGGGAATTCAGTCCAATTTGGCAACGTTAAACCTTATATTAATAAAACACATGTATAGCTGTGGCAACTTGTTGATGATCAAGAAACTAAACTTGATTACCCAATCAACAATATTAATCTCATGGCTACTAAGGTGCTATAAGGTGCTAATTAATTGGTGAGATTAAAAGAAGTTATTCTCATAAAAGCTATAATATACGAAATATAGATTACAGTAGGTCTATAATAATATTTGCAACATCAGTGACTATAGCTCAATAAGTGTGAACCTGTCATAAAGTATATAAAGTAAGCTCTTTAAAATCTTGGTGCATCTGACAGTTGTATACAGCAAACTCATCGATCTTGCAGTGATACATGCAGGGTACAGGTCAGATTACTTTGGAAGTAGTCAAAGAAATTTTTTAAAAAGTCATACAAACTGATTCCTATGTTAAAACATGAAGTGATATTGTGTTGTAGAATTATAGTAAACAACCTTGAGATCTGAGATCACAGTATTTCTGCATGTTGAATTCAATCCTTTAAATCAGCTTTAGTTAGCTATTGTAATAATAACAATATATTGTGTTAATTTGTTATTGTTGTAATATCTTCATGTTTTACAAATATTGTTGCATATAAACAAGTTCCATACTGTTAAGATATGTATTTTATATATTTTAGGTAGATAAGATGGCTCAGCTACATAACATTCATCTAAGAACTGGTTGTTTCTGTAATATTGGTGCATGTCAGAAATATTTAAACATATCTACTGAACAGTTAAAATCTAATTTCCAGGTATATCTCATAAACATTAACTCTAGTTTTCATGTTTGCAAGACTAATGATAGGAGAGATACTTTTGTGTATTAATGACAAATTAGCATGACTCATAAATGTGTAAAAGAAAAAGACATTTCTCACAAAGGAAGACAGGGACCATTTAAAATGATTATCTAAATCTATTGATTGGTGCCAAATGGTACCATGATTTAAAGCCAAATAATCTAATAACACTACATTTATTGTATAAATTTTGTTGTGACTTTAGTATTACTAAGAATCAAATTGTGTTGGTTTTGTATTGAGAGACAGAAATTGGGTTTATCATTCACTCAACACAAACTAGTTCATTTCGGGACAAATAAGGTAATGGTTATTATTTCAATAGGAGTTTTCGGCAGTGGGAAAAAATGGAGGACCTGGAAAAAACATGTGAAGCTAGAGAAGAGACTCTACTCTTTGTCATGTACAAGTGTGGTATCGAAACCACACCATTTGACTCAATGACAGACCTCATGACCTAAAGTGAACTTTCAGCCACCTGCCCCCCCCCCCCCCGGTGTATTGTCGTTCAATGAATCTGTTTGGTTTTTTCTAGGAAGGACATATTTGTGGTGATGATAAAGATCTAATTAATGGTAAACCAACAGGTTCTGTTAGAATATCATTTGGTTATATGTCTACATTAACAGATGCTGTTAAATGTTTACAGTTTATCATAGAGTGTTTTCTACAAGGTTCTAATCCATTACCACTTATTATTCAACAAGCAGAAGATATTGTTAGAAAAAGTCTGGTTGAAAAGACAACCATAGATACTGCCAAACGACATCCAAATAAGTTGGGTTACAAAGATCTGATTGTTGGTACAACTGTTGTAACAGAAACTAAACCTGTTTCTGATGTTGTAAAACAGTGTGGTGAAAATAAAAGATTATTAACCAATATATTCATTTATCCCATCAAATCATGTGCAGCTTTTGAGGTAATTTCTGTAATGTACCTGTTAGGCTTATGATTCATGGCATTTATTTCATTTAGCCTGTTGTGTGTGCATGGCAGGTGGGGAATGTGGGAGGTTCTGGAAAAACTCTTTTTACTTTATGAGTGAGACATACAGATAACTTATAATAATAATAATATGTATATTTGTTTGTAATGCGCTATACTCCATCTTTAAAATGCATGCTCATCAATGATATTGTCAAATGCTGTTCATTCTTAGAAGATTAAAACTGGTAAACAAATGAGTCTGCAATAACAATAGCCAAAGTATGTACTGGTATGTTACATAAGTTTGAAGAATCTATACATTTATATCTAAATACTATTTTTGAATTGTTGATGAATATTTCAGGTTAAAGACTGGGTGATAGGTAATAAAGGATTACTATATGATAGAGAGTGGATGATAGTTAGTGATAGTGGAGTAACAATCAGTCAAAAACGGGAATCAAGACTATGTTTATTGAAACCATTCATAGATCTCCAAGAACAAAAACTTTATCTCAATTTTCCAGGTACATCCTTTATTTGTTTCATACATGGCCAGGACATTTGTAATTATATTAAGTAGCAGGGCAAGTACCTTACTGTTGAATTTAGCAAGTTTACATTTTTATTGAAAGAGTGATTACTGTCGATCATTTTCAGCTTATTTTCATGATACAAGAATGGCTGCGCATTCACTTTCAGTGCAAATGAACTCATTTGACTTTTGACCTCAAATATCTCGAAAATGCCCCAACAGAGGACTGATTACCACTCGGCATCGTATTCTATGCAAAATTTTACTCTAGAAAAGTTGGGTCTGGTTTTGTGCCGATTTGATGGACACCACTGAGCCTCAGGTCTATCATGCAAGAAACATAACATTTCAGAGTTCTATTCTGTACTTTCCTTACAATAAACATATTTTACCTTCGATTGTTTTCTTAATCAATCTATATAGTGTAAAATGTGTTTTTCAGACATGCCACAATTTATTTTATCATTGGAAAAATCTAATAAGACCTACACTGGACAGATTTGTACCAACAAAGTTTGTGGTGACAAGTAATAATTACACTTTTTTTTTTATTTTGAATATATTATTAAAATGATATTGAGTATACCAATCAGTATTCCCTATTACTTTTAAGTATTGTGTGTCTTATTGTCTAATCCACATAATATCTCAGCCATACATTTGTCTAGAGTTGATTATGTGCTTGTTATGTGAATAAATGTCTAAATAATACTGGTTATTTATCTTAACATTTGAGGCCAGAAAAACTAGATCAAAGTATGATAATGAAGTTAGCTCATTACTGCAAGATTACAAGAAACCACCTATTTTAGGGTTGGGTGCAGCACTTCAATTTGTATATTATATTGGTATATAAATATATTTTATGATATTTATAGAGTTGAAACATTTGATTGTGGTGAAGAGGTGTCAGATTGGGTTAGTCTTGCTTTAGGTAGATCAGGGTGTCGTCTGCTAAGACACAAGACAGAAGACAGCAGAAAATGCAAATTAAAAGATACTGTATCTGGTAAGAGACAAAGTATGGATCAATAAATGGACTGGTAGATATAAAACATGTTGTATACTATTTGATTATTTTGAGAACAGGATTTAAAAGTTTGTGTTTTAGGGGACCAGTCCTTAATTGTCATAGGTGCAGGGATTTTAATCGGCTGTTTTTTGTCGGCTTTAGCCGATTGATCTTTAATCTAGCCGAATCTTAAAACAATGAATCGGCCACTATGGTATCATATATCAATCTACTTTCGGCCGATTTAAAAAGAGTTAATTATCATGCTGATTGATAAAACAATGAACAACAAGCCACTACGGTGTCATATATCAATCTATTTGCGGCCGATTACAAAGAGGTAATTATTACTCGTCGATTAATTAACCCATAAAAGAGTCAATCAATGCAATGAATACCTTCAGTGTCAATCCTTCTCGGCTCATTTCGTAAATAAACAACTTTGTTGAGTTAATTCATGCCAAGTACAGTAAAAGAATAGCCGAAAATAATGGCGGCGTTGACCTTGAACTTCAAGCATGCACGTAGGCATTGTATTTGGATGTTCCAAAAGCTGGAGATCCTCCCACGTAAAATATAGGTCACCCAAAGTTGAAGACTAGAAGATATTTTAGATCCGAATAGTTAGCTTCTTTCAAACGTCTTTCGTTTGATAAAAATTCACAGAAAATGTTTTGTCTCATACAAGTTATTAAAGTCTAGCCTACTTTTTGCGAGTACTGGTAACACTAAAAATAAACTAATCTGAATCAGAATTGGCCACGTGACCGTTCACCCGTACGGCATATTTCCGAGCCCCGACTATTCACGGAAAATAATTTGTGCTAAATTGTTTTATTATTGACACGTGCTTACAAATATACTTTTATATATTGACAAATGTTTATGTATAAAATAATTAAAAACGAACTTATTTGTATTTGCTTGTAGTTTTTATTTTTACTAAATTAATTCTAACTTCCGTTTGTTTGGATGAAAGCAAAAGCAGATTATGCATTATGCAAGTTGCCAAAATTTGACTATAAATTTCGATAATGTATGGATATATTAATACTAGTATGGAATAACAACACAGGCTTTGTTTATTAGAAGTTATTATTATAATATTATACGGAATACCGTAACGTTATGCAATTATTGATGTGAATAAAGTATGCATAAACCAGCATGTCTGTTGTTCAAAAGACGACTATCCGTTAGGGGTGTCATCGGCTGGACTGAAAAAACAGTCCCATGTTCAATTTGGGAAAGAATGTGAAAGATTCCTTGACGGTTAGAATTCCATTCTTCTACATGCTTGTCTCTTAATTCACTTATTGTTAACATTCATCATTTTAGAATCAAAGGCAGGTAATGAAATTTCATTGGCCAATGAATCCCAGTTTCTTCTGTTAAGTAGAGAAAGTGTGAAAGCCTTGGTTAAAAAAATTCAGGAAGATAATGATCAGATACTTAGAGAAAAACAAGAAAGTGAATTGTTAGAAACAGCAACATTAGGTAAATATGGTATACTACTGGTAAACAATAAACAAGTTTGATTACAGGTATCAAATAGATGGAGGACAATTATTACTAATTATTACATGGTGTTTGACTAAACAGGTACATATGGAAGACCAAACAGCTCTTTATTCAATGTTCTTAATTCTTAGTTCTTAATTCGTAATCCTTATTTCTTCATTTGTTGTCGTATTTCGATATTTATACAGTAAAATTAACATTTGTATCTTAAAGTCAATATTTGTTTTACAAATCAGTCATTTGCTATTTCAGATTTGTAAAATGTATTTTTGTTTGCTTTAATTTTACTTTAATATAAAGGTAAAATTTATTTTAGTAAATCAAAAAAAATAATCTACATTTACATTTCATCATAGATATACAATGAAAAACAAATCTCCAACAACAAATTTTGAAATACAAATCTCCAAGTGCAAATCTTGAAAGACATTTCTCCAAAAACATTTCTTCAATAACATTTCTCCAAAAACATTTCTCGAAATTCTTCGAATGGGAACATTATGAGGACATGAGCGGAAGTCAACCTGTCATACAATAAGTCATCATACATCAAAGGAGAATCGAGCAAAAAGATATACAATAAGAAAAATCGCTTGATGACCCTGAGAGCGTGCTATCGCTCTCTCTCTCACTAGATATATATTGGTCAATATGATCTAGCATTAAATAGAATAAATTGAAAGTTGTCTATTTTAAGTAATTATGTTATTTTTTTAAAGCAGCATATTTTTTTTGACAAACGAAAGAGGACTTTATCTCTTCTAAATCGTGTAAAATAGCTAATACTCCTATATTCAAAGAGCAATAGACAAATATTTTCTGGTGAAGCATAACAGGATAATTGGAATTTCGTATTAAGACGCATATTTTGACTTATAAATAGCCACCCACCCCCTCTTAATAAATAGAGTTTAGACGATCCAAATTATGTCTGCTTTAACAAAGAATGTAAATATGCCAGAAAATATTTTACTATTTTGAAAATGTATTAGAAGTGGGAATTTCATATTTTCTAAGGAAGTCAAAACATATTTATGTTTATGTCTTTTGCTCAATAGGTTGTCAACCCACTATTATACAATCATGGGCATTATTTTTGATGCTTAAAAATCTTTCACATGGGAAATAACACAATTACCTCCCTTGTTTTTCCATTACCCCATGCAATAGCTATCTTGAAACATTTGAATTTGAAATTGAAAATGATGTTTTTGCTAAATTCTCAACTGGCAATAGTGAATCATAGGATTAATAGGATTATTCTTTAACAAGGTAAGACAGTTTATAGATATCATCTATTTTAAGGCTTCATTTTAATATATTTTAAAAATATAACTTTAAAATATGAAATTGCAGCTTTAAGACCTTTTAAATATCCCCACCATTTTAATATATTTTAAAAATATAACTTAAAAATATGAAATTGCAGCTTTAAGACCTTTTAAATATCCCCACCGCCTCTCCTCATTTAATACGTGTTAGTGCAATTTCAAATTTGTTTTTGTTTCAAAGTATGTAAATACAGATGTGCAAGGAAATAATTTACATTTTGTAGCAAAGAATAAAATATTTTCCAGCTGTATATGAATAAAATAAAAACCAAGTACGAACAATCCAAACCATTAGACAAAATTCAAAGTCCTAAAAAACGTTATAGGCAAAATAGTGTAATCAGCAAATGGACTGTTCATCGTGTACAAGATACACGACAAACAGTGGTAACAGGTGTCTGGAAGAGTAAGCTTACCTGCCTGGCGCCACACCCACCATAGCTGCATCCAAACTATTAGTCGAAAGCTCGGTAAAATAGCGTGATTGGCCAATGGACTATCCGTATGCAAAATGCACGTGATGAACAGTGTTAACGATGTAGTAGACATAATCAGACAGATAGTAAATAGGATACCCGTCAATTAAATTAAATATATCTAGAATAATAGCTGAGAGAGACATGTTATATTTACCAATCAACACTATAAACCGCAGATTGCCTCGTTCGGCATTTCTGTCCAAACGAGGTAAAAAAAAATGCCTCGTTGTCTGGAGTTCCAAAACGAGGTTTTTTAAATTGCCCTGTTTTTGGAACGAGGTATTTTGTTCAGAACGAGGCTTGGTAAATATGCCTCGTTTACTAAACGTGGTTTTTTCAAGATAGTTATAAGCAGTATTTCCTATCAGCGAATTTGTAAAAATTAAAATTTATGTTATTTAATACGAAAATAAAACCAGTCCAAACTATGATATTATAATCAGAAAAAAAGAAATAGACAAGACAAGAATACACGCCATAGATGTAGGTGTAAAGCAACATCAGCTACCTTGATTGATTTATTGGCCCAATCAGTTATAGGTGTTAAGAAACAACTGTGGTGTTGTGACAATTTATTGGGGCCAATAAATTAATCAAGGTAGCTATATGTGTCTGCAATAGTTTTACACCTAAACCTAATTGATATCGCAGACAACAAATTAGTGTTTATCTGATCTAAATACAACAAATAATCCATTCTTATTAATCAAAAAAGCATATAATTTCATTTCTTATTTCCAATACGCCAGTTTATTATTTATATTTATTGTAAAAAAATAACTTGACTATAGCATTGACTGTTTCTGTTGAAACCCCATAACATTGCACAAAATATTACTGGAGCAAAATTACATATTAAAATGGGTTCGTTCGTCCGTCTGTCTGTCTGTCTGTCACACTTTTTGAGACACAATAACTCTCTTCCTAATTGAGCTAGAATGTTCAAACTTGGTGTATGTGTTTATTAGGTCAATGCCTTGATGGAGTTCGAAGATGAGCATTTTCCGCTTAGGGTAAGCAGAGATAAGCAATTTGATTGGTTGATGCTTTGGGACACGATAACTTTAGTTTTAATTAAGTGAGAGTGATTAAACTTGGTGTATAGTTTCATTACAGTAATACCTCGACTATGTTCGATAATGAGCATTTTCTGCTCAGGGTAAGCAGAGCGATACGCAATTTGATTGGTCAAGACTTTGGAACACAATAACTCTCCTTCTAATTGAGTTAAAATGTTCAAACTTGGTGTATATGCTTATTAGGTCAATGCCTTGATGGAGTTCGAAGATGAGCATTTTCCACTTAGGGTAAGCAGAGATAAGCAATTTGATTGGTTGATGCTTTGGGACACGATAACTTTAGTTCTAATTAAGTGAGAGTGATGAAACTTGGTGTATAGTTTCATTACAGTAATACCTTGACTAAGTTCGATAATGAGCATTTTCTGCTCAAGGTAAGCAGAGCGATACGCAATTTGATTGGTCGAGAGTAGTCGAGACTTTGGAACACAATAACTCTCCTTCTAATTGAGTTAAAATGTTCAAACTTGGTGTATATGCTTATTAGGTCAATGCCTTGATGGAGTTCGAAGATGAGCATTTTCCGCTTAGGGTAAGCAGAGATAAGCAATTTGATTGGTTGATACTTTAGGACAAGATAACTTAGGTTCATCTTGATTGATGATTTTTATGCCAATACAATGACTGCATTCTCATTTAGTAATCGATTCGACAGTAACAGTGTATAGAAACGATTGACTTGGACACGAGGGCCCTTTCCCTTGGCCAGAGGGGCCCTTTTGTCTGCCTTTAGGGTCCCCCTAACTAGGGTACATTTTCATTTTTCTCGTCGGTTTTAGCATTTTTCTTTATAAAACACTTTTGAATGACACTTCGTGTACAGTTTGATTGCTCGATACATTGAAAAAAATAAATGTGCGATTAATTAAAATGTGTATTCTATTTATTTTGGGATTTCGGCGGGGGACATCAGCCTCACTGTTGGCTTGTTGCAAACCATACATTTATATCACGTTCAATGTTATTTAGAGGGTAGGATGGCCAAATGGTTAGCACGTGCACGCTGTAACATAAGGTCTGTCATTGAATAAACTGGCGTGGTTTCGATTTCCCGTTTTTACGTGACATGGAGCAGAGCCGCCTTTCCAACCTTGTGGGTTTTCTCCGGGTCCTCCGGTTTCCTCCCACTGCTAAACACTCCTACGCGCAAGCGAATTATTGAAATACAATTGAACGGTGTTAATACCGAAATGACCTGGTTGGTGTCGAGTTGATGTTAAACCCCATGTCCCCATCTCTCTCTCCCGATGTTGTTTTCAATTTTAACACTCAGACAAGCCACTCAATCTGACGAAGAGGGAGTTTTTTTGTATCAATAGAATGGTCCCGATCAGGTGCTCAATTCCCAAACTGAGCACACGGTGGCGACACCAAACGATGTCATAATGATGGTTGCTAGGTAAATGTATCAAAATTCTAAATTTGTTTGCCGTTCATGCTTAACATGTAACACCACAATGAAGTAGACATTTTTCGCCCCAATATTAGAAATAAGATGAAATAGAATTGATATTTACACTGAACAAATAAAGAAGTTGAATTATACATTGTCTTAATTTAGAAATTACATGAATAGAAGTTAGAAGTTACATGAATGGAGGTTAGAAATTACATGAATAGAAGTAAGAAATTAGACGAAAGCATGTTAGAATTTTGGCACTAATATACCGCCATACCCATGGGGATACCAACCACTTACTGATATATTTCCCCTCCAAATTCAATAAAGATGTTATCAATTAAAAAACTCCAACATCTGAATTATCTTGATGGCGGTGAATTTATTTTTGGAAACACTATGGTACTTAACGAAATATGAAGAATTGTAATTAACAACTAAATATTGATATCTAGCAGTTCCAGATTTAGACTAAAAGACACAGTGAATAATGTCTTTCAACCAGGCTTTTAATTTACTATGGGGAATTTCAGTGTACAAAGTAGAAAAGTCAAAAGTTTGAATAAATGAAACCGAAGCAAGGGATCTAGATTGCAAACCATCAAGTAATTTTTTGGAATTTTTCAATATCCACATTTGATTTATACCATTACGAGAGTATATCTTGTCACAGTATTTTTGAATACCCTCTTTAACTGCAGTTAGTATAGATGTCAATACTTTTGAAAGTGGTTTTGTGGAACATCGGGATGAACCTGCTATAAAACGTTGTTTGTAGGGATTTTTATGTAGTTTAGGTATCCAATATAACATCTGTATACATAGGTACCAAATGAAGTGAGTATAGATTTGTGATTGGATATAATTTCATCCTTACTAAGAGTAGATCCTTTATACGTTTCACTGTCGATTGATTTACCGAAATTAAGTTCTTTCAGGAGACAGTCATAATAGTATCGTTTACATATAAAAACCAAGTTATTGGACGCTTTGTCAGCCGGAACAATGACATACTTGTCATGCAAGGCATTGAGATTGTCAACAATGCTAACATCATTGAAAATACACTTAGGCCTTGTGTCAACTGACAAACGTTGCATATATGTTCTTCATTTTAGTAAATGACTAATGGACTTAGTCCAATCAGAGAGAGGACCAGAGATAACATCGTCCCTCTTGGCCCATGATCTAGTGTAGTCCTCTACGGCATCCATAATAAGTTTGAAATTTTGATCCCGTGAAAATGGTTGCGGTTCCCAGTATTTGGGCCCTTTGGACAACATTTCACACAGTTTACTATTCAGGACTATATTCAAATCACCAGTGACCACATATCCAGCTGGTTGGTAAAGGAAGGACGATGTAGAGCAAGAACAGGGTAGAGGGTTATCATATAAGTGTTTCACATTGATGTCAGATAATGCGTTTCTGTAATTAAATATTTTAGATATAATGGGTTTGGTATATATATAGGAAATCCTAGGAACAGTAACCGTTTTGAAGTAGGGAGGGATGTTTGCTGTGACTTGCTTATGATGTAATATTTGGCTTAACCCGATAGCATCAATGCCTTTATTAGCAAATTTCAGTTTAAGAAATGAACTGTTGGCGGTGTTAGACACATCGGGCTCAGTCGCAACGTCCAAACATCAAGAATTTCTTATTAAGATCGTTTTTTTGATTTAAATATCCCTCCACTCTCCCCAAATAATAATCAAGTTTAGTACTGCGAAAATTTGATTTTTATACGCCCACATTTTTATGTGGACGTATATTGTCGTCGCCCCCGTCCGTCCGTCCACAATTGTTTGTGAACAGTCTACAGGTTACAATTTTTATCCGATTTCAATGAAACTTAAAATATAGGTTTATCGTCCTAAGATCTCGGTTCCTTTCGATATTGGCATGTATCGGACTGTAACTTCATGGGTTATGGCCCCTGATTGTACGAAAAATCATGTTTTTAGCTTGTGAACAGTGTAGAGGTCACAATTTTGATCCGATTTCGATGAAACTTGAAATGCATGTTTATAACCGAAAGATCTTGGTTCCTTTCGATATTTGTGCATATCGGATCGTAACTTCCTGAATTATGGCCCCTGATTGTCCGAAAAATCACCCTTTTTAGCTTGTGTTCCCTGTGGAGGTCAAAATTGTTATCCGATTCAAAAAACCGTTTGATTATATCACCATTACATAGTTATGGGGGTTGAGTTCGAATTTCGTGAAAATCGGACCAAAATTGACAGACAAAATGGCCGCCATTTGTACGCGAATAGTGTGAAAATATGTTATATCAAGGTTGTGGACCCTATAGAGGTCACAATTTTGAACCGATTTTCATGAAACTTGACATGTATGTTTATAACCCAAAGGTCTTGGTTCCTTTCAATATTTGCGCCCATCGGATCGTAACTTGCTGAATTATGGCCCCTGATTGTCCAAAAAATCACCCTTTTTAGCTTGTGGTCCCTCTGGAGGTCAAAATTGTTATCCGATTTAAAAAAACGTTTGATTATACCAACGTTACATGGTAATGGATGTTGAGTCGGAATTTCGTGAAAATCGGACCAAAATTGACAAAATGGCCGCCGTTTGTACGCGAATAGTGTGAAAAAATGTTATATCAAGCTATAGAGGTCACAATTTTGAACCAATTTTGATGAAACTTGACATGTATGTTTATAACCCAAAGATCTTGGTTCCTTTCAATATTTGCGCCCATTGGATCATAACTTCCTGAATTATGTCCCCAGATTGTCCGAAAAATCGCTTTTGTTAGCTTTTGGTCCCTCTGGAGTTCAAAATTATTATCCGATTTAAAAAAACGTTTGACTATATCACCGTTACATGGTAATGAAGAGAGAGTGTGAATTACGTGAAGACCGGGCTAGAATTGACGAACAAAATGGCCGCCGTTTGTACACGAATAGTGTGAAAATATGTTATATCAAGGTTGTGGACCCTATAGAGGTCACAATTTTGAACCGATTTTGATGAAACTTGAAATACATGTATATAACATAAAGATCTTGGTTCCTTTCGATATTTGCGCATATTGGATCAGAACTTCCTGAATTATGGCCCCTGATTGTACTAAAAATCGCCTTTATCACCTTGTGGTCCCTCTGGAGGTAACAATTATTACCTGATTTAAAAAAACGTTTGATTATATCACCGTTACAGGTTGAGTTGGAATTTCATGAAAATCGGACCAAAATTGACAAACAAAATGACCACCGTTTGTACGCGAATGGTGTAAAAATATGGTATATCAAGGTTGTGAACCCTATAGGGGTCACAATTTTAATTCGTTTTTGATGAAATTTGAAATACATTTTTATAACCTAAAGATCTTGGTTCCTTGCGATATTTGCGCATATCGGATTGTAATTTCCTGAATTATGGCCTCTGATTATACGGAAAATTGCCTTTATTATCTTGTGATCGGTCTGGAGTTCAAAAACATTTGATTATATCACCGTTACACAGTAATGAATTTTCGGTTTGAATTTTGTGAACATCGGACCAAAATTGATGAACAAAATGGTTGCCATTTTTACACGAATAGTGTAAAAATATGGTATATCGAGGTTGTGTACCCTGTAGAGGTCACAATTTTAATTCGATTTTGGTCAAACTGAAAGATCTTGGTTCCTGTCGATATTATGGCCCCAGATTGTACGAAAAGTCGCCATAATATTAAATGTTTCGTATCCAGTGGAGGTGACAGCTTATTCCATAATATTAAATGATTCGTATACTTTACATTAGCATGGAGCAGAACTTTTTAAAAACCATACAAATTATAATGATTTTCTGATAATTACTTAATATGCGACAACTCTTGTTGACTGCCCAGACGATTTAGCTGCTGTGTGGGCGTATGTTTCGTTGCCTGGCAACCTATTTTTTTCAAAGTATGTAAATATAAATGTGCCAGAAAATAACTTGAAAAGTTGTACGTCATTAAACTCTATTTACTGACAGGCAGGGGATGGGTGGGGTATTAAATGTCAAAATTTGGGTCACACAGAATAACATTGAAAAAAGTTTTAATTACCTTTTTAGGAATGAAAATTATATTCTGGCACATTTAAATTTACAAAGAATGAAAAAGGTACTACAGTTAGGTGACACTAAATACTAATAAGTTAGTGTGTGTGTGAAGGGGGGGGCGGTATTAAATTGTTAAAATATGGGTTATGGGGAGGGGATATTAAATTGTTAAAATATGGGTTATAATGTATTGCATTACCGGAAAGTATTTATTTCTGTATTCTTCTTTCAATACATGTATATTACTTATTCCTTGATTTAGAAGAGATAAGAAAAATTGTTTGAGCAAAGAAATATGTCGCTATCAAGAAAAACCATTATTCCTGAAAATAGACAACTCTCAATTTTTTTTTTTTCTCGAAGGCCCGGACTGATTAGCCATACTAGTAGTGTGATACTACGCACATGCTTTCACTAGAGTCGCACTTATCGAGCAATTTTTCTTATTATGCTTGTTCGATTCTCCTTTATTGTATGATGACTTATTGTATGCCAATGCCATGTTGATTTTGGCTCATGTTATCATAATGTTCCGGTTTGATGGATTTCGAGAAATGTTTTTTGAGATACGTTATTGAAGAAATGTTTTTCGAGAAATGTTTTGCAATATTTGTATTTAGAAATTTGTTGTTCCACATTTGTGTTTTTCGTTATATTTCTCTGATGAAATGTAAATGTAGGCTAATTTTTGATTTTCTAAAAAAAATCTTATGTTCATATTGAAAAGCAATTAAAATACATTTTACAAATCTGATGTGACAAATGTCTGATTGATTTTTATACGCCCACATTTTCATGTGGACGTATATTGTCGTCGCCCCTGTTCGTCCGTCCGTCCACAATTGTTTGTGAACAGTCTACAGGTCACAATTTTTATCCGATTTCAATGAAACTTAAAATATAGGTTTATCATCCTAAGATCTCGGTTCCTTTCGATATTGGCATGTATCGGACTGTAACTTCATGGGTTATGGCCCCTGATTGTACGAAAAATCACGTTTTTTAGCTTGTGAACAGTGTAGAGGTCACAATTTTGAACCGATTTGGATGAAACTTGAAATGCATGTTTATAACCCAAAGATCTTGGTTCCTTTCGTTATTTGCGCCAATCGGATCGTAACTTCCTGAATTATGGCCCCTGATTGTCGGAAAAATCACCCTTTTTATACGCCCACATGGAAATGTGGTCGTATATTGCCGTCGCCCCCGTCCGTCCGTCCGTCTGTCCGTCCGTCCGTCCGTCGGTCCGTCCGTCCGTCCGTCCGTCCATCGTCCACAATTTCTTGTGAACGCTCTAGAGGCTAAAGTTAATCTCCGATTGACTTGAAATTTATACACGGTGTTAAAGGTCGTGAGACGAAGAAGCCTATTGATTTTCAGCGATATCCGATAATTACTACCAGAGTTATGACCCTTGATCACTTTGAAAAATCTTGTGAACGCTCTAGAGGCTATAGTTAATATCCGATTGACTTTAAATTTATACACAGTGTTTAAGGTCGTGAGATGAAGAAGCCTATTGATTTTCGGTGATATCTGATAATTACTGCCAGAGTTATGACCCTTGATCACTTTGAAAAATCTTGTGAACGCTTTAGAAGCTAAAGTTAATATCCGATTGACTTTAAATTTATACACGGTGTTTAAGGTCGTGAGACGAAGAAGCCTATTGAATTTCAGCGATATCTGATAATTACTGCCAGAGTTATGACCCTTGATCACTTTGAAAAATCTTGTGAACGCTTTAGAGGCTATAGTTAATATCCGATTGACTTTAAATTTATACACAGTATGTAAGGTCATGATAGGAAGAAGCTTGTTGATTTTCAGCAATATCCGATAATTCCTGCCCGAGTTATGACCCTTGATCACTTTGAAAAATCTTGTGAACGCTTTAGAGGCTAAAGTTAATATCCGATTGAATTTAAATTTATACACGGTGTTTAAAGTCATGATACAAAGAAGCCTATTGATTTTCAGCGATATCCGATAATTACTACCAGAGTTATGACCCTTGATCACTTTGAAAAATCTTGTGAACGCTCTAGAGGCTATAGTTAATATCCGATTGACTTTAAATTTATACACAGTGTTTAAGGTCATGAGACGAAGAAGCCTATTGATTTTCGGTGATATCCGATAATTACTACCAGAGTTATGACCCTTTATCACTTTGAAAAATCTTGTAAACGCTCTAGAGGCTAAAGTTAATATCCGATTGACTTTAAATTTGTACACAGTGTTTAGGGTCATGAGACGAAGAATCCTATTTTTTCAGTGATATCTGATAATTTCTTGCACTTGATCACTTTGAAATATCTTGTGGACAAAGGCCTTGAGACAAACCATCAAAACTATTCTAATCATTTCTGATAATTATTTAATGGGCTATTACTCGTAATAAGATTATCATGTGTTGTAAATAGTAAATGTTCTCCTGACTGATAAAAGAAACAATATGCGACAACCCTTGTTGACTGCCCGGACGACTTAGCTGTTGTGGGCGTATGTTTCGTTGCCTGGCAACCTATCTTTAACTTGTGGTCCCTCTGGAGGTCAAAATTGTTATCCGATTTAAAAAAACGTTTGATTATGTCACCGTTCCATGGTTGTGAAGGTTGTGTTTGAATTTCGTGAAAATCGGACCAAAATTGACAGACAAAATGGCCGCCGTTTGTACGCGAATAGTGTGAAAATATGTTATATCAAGGTTGTGGACCTTATAGAGGTGACAATTTTGAACCAATTTTGATGAAACTTGACATGTATGTTTATAACACAAAGATCTTGGTTCCTTTCGATATTTGCGCCCATCGGATCGTAACTTCCTGAATTATTGCCCCTGATTGTCCAAAAAATCGCCCTTTTTAGCTTGCGGTCCCTCTGGAGGTCAAAATTGTTATCCGATTTAAAAAAAACGTTTGATTAAATCACCATTCCATGGTTATAAAGGTTGAGTTCGAATTTTGTGAAAATCGGACCAAAATTGACGGACAAAATGGCCGCCGTTTGTATGCGAATAGTGTGAAAATATGTTATATAAAGGTTGTGGACCTTATAGAGGTCACAATTTTGAACCGATTTTGATGAAACTTGACATGTATGTTTATAACCCAAAGATCTTGGTTCCTTTCAATATTTGCGCCCATTGGATCATAACTTCCTGAATTATGTCCCCAGATTGTCCGAAAAATCGCTTTTGTTAGCTTTTGTTCCCTCTGGAGTTCAAAATTATTATCCGATTTAAAAAAACGTTTGACTATATCACCGTTACATGGTAATGAAGAGAGAGTGTGAATTACGTGAAGACCGGGCTAGAATTGACGAACAAAATGGCCGCCGTTTGTACACGAATAGTGTGAAAATATGTTATATCAAGGTTGTGGACCCTATAGAGGTCACAATTTTGAATCGATTTTGATGAAACTTGACATGTATGTTTATAACCCAAAGATCTTGGTTCCTTTCGATATTTGCACCCATCGGGTCATTACTTCCTGAATTGTGTCCCCTGATTGTACGAAAAATCACCCTGTTTAGCTTGTTGTCCCTCTGGAGGTCACAATTATTATCTGATTTAAAAAAAAAATGTTGATTATAATGATTTTCTGATAATTCCTTAATATGCGACAACTCTTGTTGACTGCCCGGACGATTTGGCTGCTGTGTGGGCGTATGTTTCGTTGCCTGGCAACCTATTTTAAGATACAAATATTAATTTAAGTTCACTAATGCCGAAACACAACAACAAATGAAGAAGTAAGAATTAAGGACTATGAATTAAGAAATAAGGATTAAGAACACGGAAAAAAGAGCTGTGTGGTCTTCCATATGTACATCCACTAATTTTATTTGCAACTGCTTGTACTATGTTTGCGGGGGCATTGTTCTTGTGTTGAATTTTAAAATTATGGATTTGTTTACTTCAGGTGAAGAGAATTTAATAAGTAGATTTCGTGCTAATCTAGTTATAGGTGGTGGATTTAAATTTGAAGAAGATAATTGGTCGAACATTAACATTGGCTCAAATAAAATGGTGGTAAGTTAATTTGAAGATCAACCAGATTTTAATCTTCTACATTACAGTTTATCCATTCCACATAATCTCTGCATACTTTTTCAATTCCCCACATTTCTGTAGCTGATGTTATAATTAGCAAAAGCTAAAATATTTAAATATTGATCAACCAGTTTGGGTAATTTAAAAAAGAAACAATTGTTAAGGTTAAATCAAATGTATCCACAACATGCTACGGTACATTGTTTGTTCTTTACACTAGAATGCAGACATACCTTGTTAGATTTCAATCCTCTGGCAACTTTTAACCAGAATAACATCCATCATGTACAGAATATGGATGTAAAATGTGGCTGTACCATATTTAATAAATTGCTGCCATTTGTAACATACAATAAGAAATCAATTGAGAAGTAATTAGTACTTTTATTTGATTGGTTTTATCTTACATTTGATGATTATCATGTTTTATAACAGAGTCAGGGTGGTTGTAGTAGATGTCAGATGATTTGTTTAGATCAAACAACAGCAAGGAGAAGTAAGGAACCATTAAAAACTCTGGCATCATGGAGAGGCAGAAAAGTAAGAATTAACCATTTTTTCCTTTCCGCTATTATTGTCAATAATTAGTTGTAATGATGCAGACAAAAAAATGAAGTTCCTAATTGATTTTTGTACAGATGATCCCATCTTCTTTTTTTTCAGGTACCATTTGGCATCCATGTACGGATGGAATCATTATCAGAAACACAGAATATTCTTACAGTTGGTGACACTGTGACGCTAATTTGAATTATTTTATTTAACCAGAAAAACGCATTTTATATATCGTATTATTTATATATTTATATTTATAAAAATGCTATTTCTAGTCATTTTTATACGCCCACATTGAAATGTGGTCGTATATTGTCGTCCCCCCCCCCCCCGTCGGTCCGGAGTCAACAATCTTGTGGACGCTCTAGAGGCTAAAGTCAATATCCCATTGACTTTAAATTTATACACAGTGTTTAAGGTCATGAGACGAAGAAGCCTATTGTTTTTCAGTGATTTCTGATAATAACTACCAGAGTTCTGGCCCTTGATCACTTCAAAAAATCTTGTGGACGCTCTAGAGGCCAAAGTTAATATCCAATTGACTTTAAATTTATACACAGTGTTTAAGGTCATGAGACAAAGAAGCCTCTTGATTTTCAGCAATTTCTGATAATTAGTGGCAGAGTTGTGGCCCTTGACCACGTCAGAAAATCCTGTGGACGCTCTAGAGGCCAAAGTTAATATCCGATTGACTTTAAATTTAAACACAATGTTTAAGGTCATGAGACGAAGAAGCCTATTAATTTTCAGTGATTTCAAATAATTACTTCCAGATTTATCTCCGTTGATCACTTTTAAAGAGCACATCAAATGGCCTCAATTTTTTTTCTAGATTGATAGTACATGGTTGTCTTATCCACTTTACGGCAAATTCACATCAATCCGACTGAAATTAATGCAGCTATCTTCACTCAAAGTCGTATCCCGTAAAAACGACTTCGCCAGTTATCGAAAACACTCTTAATCCCCTCACACGCCAGTGACGTCACAGTGACCGAATGCATATTCGGAATGTTTATTCCTTAATTACCAATATACACCCGGCAATGTGTATTCATTAACGCCTGACTGATTCCTTAATCCCCCTAATTAAATAAAACAATTGGCTACAGGATAATATGTTTTGTAATTCATTTTTATACGCCCACATTGAAATGTGGTCGTATATTGTCGTCGCCCCCGTCCGTCCGTCCGTCCGTCCGTCGGTCCGGCGTCCACAATTGCTTGTGGACGCTCTACAGGCTAAAGTTAATATCCGATTGACTTTAAATTTATACACAGTTTTTAAGGTCATGAGACGAAGAAGCCTATTGTTTTTCAGCGATTACCGATAATAACTACCAGAGTTATGGCCCTTGATCACTTCAAAAAATTTTGTGGACGCTCTAGAGGCCAAAGTTAATATCCAATTGACTTTAAATTTATACACAGTGTTTAAGGTCATGAGACGAAGAAGCCTATTTATTTTCAGCGATTTCCGATAATTAGTGCCAGAGTTATGGCCCTTGATCACTTAAACAAATCATGTGGACGCTCTAGAGGCCAAAGTTAATATCCAATTGACTTCAAATTTATACACAGTGTTTAAGGTCATGAGACGAAGAAGCCTATTGATTTTCAGCGATTTCCAGTAATTAGTGCCAGAGTTATGGCCCTTGATCACTTCAAAAAATCATGTGGACGCTCTAGAGGCCAAAGTTAATATCCGATTGACTCCAAATTTATACACAGTGTTTACAGTCATGAGACTAAGACGTCTATCGATTTTCAGTGATTTTCAATAATTGCTGCCAGAGTCATGGCCCTTGATAACATCAAAAAATCTTGTGACGCTATAGAGGCCAAACTTATCATCCGATTGACTTTAGATTGATACACAGAGTTTAAGGTGTTGAAACGAACAAGTATTTTGATTTTCAATGAATTTTGATAACTGAACAGCTAAATCCATGATATTAAATGTTTCATGTATATATTAATTGTTAGCGTGGGGTAACACTTTATAAAAAGCGATCAAATTCTAATGATTTTCTGATAATCACATAATGAGTTGTTACGCTTAATCAGTTTTTAGTGTATTACAAATGTTTCATTAGCGAAAAAAAGTAAAAATATGCGACAACCCTTGTTGACTGCCCGGACGATTTAGCTGCTGTGGGCGTATGTTTCGTTGCCTGGCAACCTATCTTAATTCAAGCTCCAATTTAAAATTTGTTTCATAATGCACGGTCGTTCTGTTTTTTCACGGCATTGATTTTAATACACTCTACCATTGTGTGCAGTCGAATTGATTCGAGATACATTTTCGTCAGAAGAGTATTGTGGTTCTAATTTAGAATTTGTTTCATTATTTACAGTCGTTCTGTTTTCTCACGGCAGCGATTTTAATACAATGCAGTCCAAACGATTCGGGATACATTTTCGTTAGAAGAGTATTGTCGTTCTAATTTAGAATTTGTTTCATAATGTACGGTCGTTCTATTTTCTCACGACAGCGATTTTAATACAATCTACCATCGCGTTAAGTCCAAGCGTTAGAAGAGTAGGCCTATTGTGGTTCTAATTAAGAATTTGTTTCATAATGTACGGTCGTTCTATTTTCTCGCAAAAGCGATTAATACCCTCTACCATCTGTGCAGTCCAAACAATTGGAGATGCATTTTCGTCCGAAAAGTATTGTGTTTCGAATTTCCCCGAGTAAAAGAGTACAGGAGTAAAAAGATGTGGTCACGCAAAATATATCATAAACGTCAAACATGATTGAAACGAGATTTGTAAATGACGAGAAGGGTCACCTAACTATCTATGTGTATCGCAAGTGTAGTGTCTTTTATAGTTGTCATTAATCAATCAGACTAAAGTGGCACACAGACTGGGTCATAAATTAATTCTTAAAAGAATGTTGATTAGGTAATCATCTTTTTTTTACCCCGGCCAGATCAATTAGCTTTGCTCACCGATGTTTTTGTAATAAAGTAGCCTCGTATTATTTGTTGATTGGTGTTTAAACATCTAAATATAAATCATTCGATGGATATAAGTTTGTGATAAGATAAGGTTATATTGTCTAACATCATAAAGAATAAAGGTATTTTACAATTAAATTAGTGTATTTGATATTCATTATTACAAAAACATCGGTGAGAATAGCTAATTGATCTGGCCGGCGTAAAAAAAATGATAACTATGCTTCTAAATTAGAACCCGGTTTTAATAAAAATTAATTTCTCGCTTACAAAAACTTTTTTGCCTTTGTTACAGAGGGGATTATTTAACAATATATATTTAAGATTTATGGAAACCTTGTTGAAAATCGTTGGTCTTCTCCTTTAAGGTGTTGAAACGAATTAATATTTTGATTTTCAATGAATTTTGATAACTGAACAGCTTTAAATCCATGATATTAAATGTTTTGTATACTAATTGTTAGCGTGGGACAAAACTTTATAAAAAGCAAACAAATTCTAATGATTTTCTGATAATTACATAATGAGTTCTTACTCTTAATCAGATTTTAGTGTAGTGCGACAACCCTTGTTGACTGCCCGGACGATTTAGCTGCTGTGGGCGTATGTTTCGTTGCCTGGCAACCTATCTTTATATGTAGAAATTTGTAAATCAAGGCCATACAAAAAAATTTGGTTCCCCCACAATTGTTTTATTTCTTTAGCGTTTATTTTTTTTTCAAAAGAACTTCGGGCTAAATGACTTCTCACAAACATCACATTTTAAGGTTCTACATTGTCATCTGTTTATTGTCCCCCAGCCTTTCTATTAAAATGGGTCTGTCTGTCTGTCAAACCTTTTGGGACATAATAACTCTGCTTCTAATTGAGCTAGACTTTTCAAACTTGGTGAAGGTGTTTATTTGGTGAATGCCATGACTGAGTTCGATGATGATCATTTTCTGCTTAGGCTAAACAGAGATATGAAATTTGATTGATTGACGCTTAGGAACATGATAACTTTGGTTTCATAACATCAATATCTTGACAAAGTTCGATAGTGAGCATTTTCTATAGTTTCATTACATCAAAATCTCGACTAAGTTCAATAATGAACATTTTCTACGTCCACCAAAGCAGATTTCAGCAAAATGATGGATTCTTTATGAAAAAATAAATATGCAATTAAAAAGTGTGTGTCATCAAATTACATTTTCAATTTGGCAGGAGACATCAGCCTTGTTGACTTGTGTTTTCTTTTTATAGAAATTCACTTACATAATTTTGTTATTTTTTATATTCAAGATTGTTTTTTTTTATTGTTGATTTTGATATCATTATTGTCTTCCATTTGTGAAAATTTAGGTTGTTAATTGAGCTTTAAATTGTTACTTTATGATTAACTATCGTATAGTTGAAATTATTAGAGACTCATATTAAATGTGTTTGTGATCTCAAACTTTAATCTTCGTCTTCCCCTGTAACTATAGAAACACCTTTTTATACGCCCACATTTTCATGTGGACGTATATTGTCGTCGCTCCTGTTCGTCCGTCCACAATTGTTTGTGAACAGTCTACAGGTCACAATTTTTATCCGATTTCAATGAAACTTAAAATATAGATTTATCACCCTAAGATCTTGGTTCATTTCGATATTGGCATGTATCGGACTGGAACTTCATGGGTTATGGCAGCTGATTGTACGAAAAATCATGTTTTTTAGCTTGTGAACAGTGTAGAGGTCACAATTTTGAACCGATTTGGATGAAACTTGAAATAAATGTTTATAACCCAATGATCTTAGTTCCATTCGTTATTTGCGCCAATCGGATCGTAACTTCCTGAATTATGGCCCCTGATTGTCCAAAAAATCACCCTTTTTAGCTTGTGGTCCCTCTGGAGGTCAAAATTGTTATCTGATTTAAAAAAACGTTTGATTATATCACCGTTACATGGTTATGGAGGTCGAGTTCAAATTTCGTGAAAATCGGACGATAATTGACGGATAAAATGGCCGCCGTTTGTACGCGAATAGTGTGAAAATATGTTATATCAAAGTTGTGGACCCTATAGAGTTCACAATTTTGAATGGATTTTGATGAAACTTGACATGTATGTTTATAACCCAAAGATCTTGGTTCCTTTCGATATTTGCACCCATCGGATCGTAACTTCCTGAATTATGTCCCCTGATTGTCCGAAAAATCTCTTTGTTAGCTTGTGGTCCCTCTGGAGGTCAAAATTATTATCCGATTTAAAAAACCGTTTGATTATATCACCGTTACATGGTAATGGAAAGAGAATATGAATTTCGTGAAAACTGGACCATAATTGACGAATAAAATGGCCGCTGTTTGTACGCGAATAGTGTGAAAATATGTTATATCAAGGTTGTGGACCCTATACAGGTCACAATTTTGAACTGATTTTGATGAAACTTTAAATACATGTTTATAACCTAAAGATCTTGGTTCCATTGCATATTTGCGCATATCGAATCGTAACTTCCTGAATTATGGCCCCTGATTGTACGAAAAATCACCCTTTTTAGCTTGTGGTCCCTCTGGAGGTCAAAATTGTTATCTGATTTAAAAAAACGTTTGATTATATCACCGTTACATGGTTATGGAGGTTGAGTTCAAATTTCGTGAAAATCGGACGATAATTGACGGATAAAATGGCCGCCATTTGTACGCGAATAGTGTGAAAATATGTTATATCAAAGTTGTGGACCCTATAGAGTTCACAATTTTGAATGGATTTTGATGAAACTTGACATGTATGTTTATAACCCAAAGATCTTGGTTCCTTTCGATATTTGCACCCATCGGATCGTAACTTCCTGAATTATGTCCCCTGATTGTCCGAAAAATCTCTTTGTTAGCTTGTGGTCCCTCTGGAGGTCAAAATTATTATCCGATTTAAAAAACCGTTTGATTATATCACCGTTACATGGTAATGGAAAGAGAATATGAATTTCGTGAAAATTGGACCATAATTGACGAATAAAATGGCCGCTGTTTGTACGCGAATAGTGTGAAAATATGTTATATCAAGGTTGTGGACCCTATAGAGGTCACAATTTTGAACTGATTTTGATGAAACTTAAAATACATGTTTATAACCTAAAGATCTTGGTTCCATTGCATATTTGCGCATATCGCATCGTAACTTCCTGAATTATGGCCCCTGATTGTACGAAAAATCACCCTTTTTAGCTTGTGGTCCCTCTGGAGGTCACAATTATTATTTGATTTAAAAAAATGTTTGATTATATCACAGTTACACCATAGTTATGGGTGAGTTTGAATTATGTTTTTCTGATGATTACTTAAAATGCAACAACTCTTGTTGACTGCCCGGACGATTTAGCTGCTGTGTGGGCGTATGTTTCGTTGCCTGGCAACCTATTTTTGAGAAGTTTATTCAATGTTAATAATATTATTATTTTGTTAATTTTAAAAACTGATATATTTTTCTATCATTGTTTTAATTTTTGAAAATAAAGTTGTTTTAGCTATTCCTTATATTGCTATTATGGACAGTTTTCAAAATAAGATTTTTTCCTGTGACACAGAACTGAAATAAAATGAAATGGGGTTTAACGCCCTACCGTTCAGCTATGACCTGGGCTAATGAAGACATACAGAGTGCTTTGAGCAAAATTTTGACCGGACAGCGGCACTACAGCCTATTCATATATCAAATTCAACCTGTCAAGGGATCTTATACGTGCAAGACAATGTTTTTATCGTCCAATCTGAAAGAATAGACAGCTGTCCTTGTCAGGCCCTCAGTCCTGCATCACTGTCAAGGAGCAAGCACGCCCGGAAGTCTGGATGAACTTTGTCGGCCAATGCAGAGATCAAACACCCGACCTCCAGGCTAGCGAGCCAGCGTCTCACCCACCATGACAATTGTTTGCCAACTTAAAATATTGGGGGCTTGTCCAGAGGGGCTTTGGATGTAGCTTACCAGGGTGTTTTTATTATTCGTCAAACTGCTTCAATATTCAAAATTAAAGAAATAGTTGCCAGCTCATTTTATATTCTGCTGTCTATTCCCAACATAATGTGGGCTATTATATGTCCTATGTCCAAGCAAAAAAGAAATTCTTCAAAATGAGCAAATTGTTCAGACAAGAACATTGTGAATTATTAAAAAGTGATTCTCCCACTAACAAGAATGATAGTGCATATTCTCAACTCTCTTCAGTGCAGTCTTCAGTTACATAAATTCCTGCACATAGCCATTGAATTAATATCAGTACCAGATATTGATTGGACCTTCAAAGTGTTCAGATAAAACGAAATGGGTTTTAACGTTCCACTTTTCTTCTCCAAACAGGCTAATGAAGATGATGTACACCATGCAGGATACAATGGGGGAAATGTTGCTCTGACAGGCGCTACTCAGCTGCTCTACAGCTTACTCTCACTGCAAACAGCTGTCAAGGGTTTAGCTTTTACATGTATATATGAATGATCGAAATGATTATTTAAAAATCCTACTTTTCTGCGCCAACAGGGCTTATGAAGATGGGTATATACACCTTTTGAGAGATATTTTGCCTGGACAGCAATTGAATTCCAAATGCCACTATGTACACTGGACCTTGAAATTCGTTCCATCCTAACAACTAGATGCTGTCCTTGTCAGGCTCTGCATTCTGCACCTTTGACATGAAGCTTTAAAATGGCTGCTCTGACACTATGGAATGAGCTTCCATTTGAACTGAATAGTGTAGACAACATAAACATTTTCAAAAAGAAACTAAAAACTCATTTTTTTAACGAAGCTTTCGTTATTCACCAGTGCGATCTTTAAACTGCCCCCACCAACCCACCATTATGAATATTGCAACAGCGCACCAGAGCACCTAATCTAGCTGGATGTTGGCGCTCTATAAATGTCCATTATTATTATTATTAAAATGCCAAGGAACTTTGTCAGTCAACACCAGGATCAAACTCAGGAGCTCCTGGTTAGTGAGCCTGGGCCCTAACCACTGAGCATTGGGGCAACATAGATAACACCTACTCCAGTGCGTACACAGAACCTTTGTTTTTCATCCCATCCAAATGACCAAAATCAGTTCCTTGTCCTGTTTCACAAAGAACTTAAGAAGGGAAACCATGATAGAACATCCCAAGGAATTTGCTCAGCCAAGGCAGGAATTGATCAATCGCCAGACCTCCTGTAGGCCTATAATAGTGAGACACAGTAGTTTTTCAAATTGGTCATGGTATGCTTATACTTATTTAGATTTTCAGTAAGAGCTTCATATTTACCTGGCAATGTTGCAATTATTACTATTGAAAATCAGGGGGAAGACAGCCAAATGGCTTGATCCTCGTTAACATTTTACATTATGCGATAACCAAAAATATCCGTTTCTGCGATTTTATTTAGTTTCAGTGGTCATTATTTTTATACGAACTATAAATTAGATAACTCATGTTTTATGCGACCGTATGTCACACCGCTTTGAAAGTAAGTGATTTGATCCTCGTCTTGATATAATACGTTCAGACTATTAATAAATGGCCACGAATGACTTCCGGTGGAAGAAAATGAGCTACAATGTGTAAAAATTATGTTATTTTTCTCATTCTAAGGCAATATACTCCTCAAAAACTATTTTTGATAGAGGTTTGTGAAAAACTGTAATTATGTCTTTATTAACGGAACCAATAAAGCTTTCTGTTCCTTGGAAAAAGTGTTTGTTATGTAAAGAAACGTCAGCTTTCAAATCGCCTCGAGACTTTTGTCAACATCTTCGTGATTTTCACTGTTCTAAAGAAGGTGGTTCCTATGTTTGTCGATACGGAATGAATAACGTTTGTCAATCTCTACCAGTTGATGGTGTTAGCGACAAAGATTACGAAGATCATGTTGCAAAAGATCATGTCTATTGTGGAATAGGTAAGTAATGCACTAATTATAATTAGTTATAGTACTAATAAGTAGGCTACCGGTAAAATGAATGCCAGTCAAGTCGTTGACACGGAAAATCTGGTTAAGTCGTCCACACCCATTGGTGGAGTCGTCCACACTCGTTGGTGGAGTCGTCCACAATACTTAGTTTAATTTCGGGATACGGTATAATAATACGTTGATAAAGTCATCCACACGACATAGTTTACTTTCGGGACATAAAGTATTCTGAATTACCGGTACTTCATTATTTTTTGTGAAAAGTTCTGCGTGATCATCGACACTCGTTGATGGAGTCATCCACACAACTTAGTTTAATTTCGGGATATAGGGTCATTCCATGTCAAGTGGACCAGTGGTGGGAAACTGACCCCCTCAAAAAAATCTTGAAGTACATGGTCTAAAACTACCAAATACCCATTTTCAGCTTCCTAGGTCAAATATTGGTGGAGATATCACCATTTGAAAAAAGGTTGCCAATTGGTAATAAAAATTATCTTATTTCTGTTAGGTTTTCAGGTCTACCCCCTACCCCAAATTTTTTCAAAGAATCGTAATCTATGTTTTCAGTTCTATTATATTGCCAAGTTACATGTAGGGGGTTCTAGACACTTTAGAAGTATATAAACAACGGAGCTGAAAACCTAACAGAAATAAGAGACTTTTTATTACCAATTGGCAACCTTTTTTTAAAATGGTGATATCTCCGCCAATTTGACCTAGGAAGCTGAAAACAGGTATTTGGTAGTTTTAGGTCATGTACTTTAACATTTATTTTTTCCAGATTTTTTTGAGGGGGTGGATTTCCCAATTTCCCGAAAATTGGTCCACTTAATATGGAATGACCCTATAATAATACGATGATAAAAAAGTCGTCCACAAGCTTGAGCGGCCATTCGTGAATAGGCGGGCTGAGGTTATTTATACATGTACATAGGCCTACATGTGTATTTGTCTTTTTTGTCGGTTTAATGTCTTTACATATTATCGTGCGTACCGCTGAACTATAAGTGTATATGACATATCTTAAAATTAATCAACACTACATTGATTGTGAATCTAGCCTTTAGGCTTATTTTACAATTTATACTGTCGATTCATGCACGCTTTTCGCACGGCATTGCTCTTTGATGTTGAGAGGTGACACACAGTTAGCTTTGCTCTTTGATATTGACAAGGCTAGGCACAGTTAGCTCCTGCTCTAATGTATTAGCTGATATAGTTGGTTGGAATTTGGCAATTGTTATAGTTTATCCCAATAAGTCAAGGGGGGTTGGGATGGCCTAGTGGTCTAGAGTGCCGCGCTTCGACCTCTAGCTGGCTGGTCACCTCTGGCTTGCGGCTGTGGTATCGAGCCCTGGTGTGAGCGTATATGGCATGGAGATAGGGGCGCCTTCTCAACCTCGTGGGTTTCCTCCGGGCACTCCGGTTTCCTCCCACTGCTAAAGACCCCTACGCGCAAGTGAATTATTGAAATAAAATTAAACCATGTTAGTCCCGAAATGACCTAGTTTGTGTTGAGTGGACGTTAAACCCCATTTCTCTCTCTCTCCCAATAAGTCAAGGGTTGCAATGTTTGTAAAATTTAAGAAATATTTTTTACGTGTCACATGGTCATTTCAAGTTGTCACCAGGTCATTGATTTTCGTTTTAATTAAAACAATTTTGCATTGCAACGCCTCTTGTTGGGGACGCATGCCCTTGGAGCAAACCACACAGAAACTAGCCATGATAAATTATTAGATTTCAATTAGAGCTTATGATATATAATATATTTATCAGTAAGAACTAATGACAAGCAATAAAAGTATACTTCATTACAAAATTTGAATTTTATTACAAATACATCATCAATACTAATCAGAAAATCAAAAATGCTAAAATCATAACGCCAATTAACAAACAAGTATACTTCATTAGAAAAACATCAGTGAACAACAAAACAATGATCATACAATACAATAATCAAACAATACAATTAACTTTATTACCAAAACATCGCTGTTTCGATCTGAAATCAAATAACAATGATTATATGATGAATTTTATTACAAAAACATCAGTGATTCGATCTGAAATTAAATAACAAAACAGTCAACGAGTACTAGCTATTTCTTCCATACGATTAAATTGTGTACGAGTCTAATTCTTAGTTGTTGACGACTGAAATAAAGATAGGCTGGCACTGTCAGGCAGGATACGCCCACATTTTTGAGAGATGGATAGAGAACAAGCAATACCGAAAGTGATTTTTCCTACATCATTAAGTCCTGTATTTCATACTGTATTGGGAGCAGCCATTTTGTTGGTCAGTTCCAGTCTGATATTCATGAAATTCGAAGCCGACAATGATTATGGTGTGACGGTACACAACCTAGAAATGTTACTTTTCGTCAAAATCAGATAAGAATTGTGACCTGTAGAGAGTCCACAACCATGATATACCATATTTTTACACTATTCGCGTACAAACGGTGACCATTTCATCCGGCAATTTTGGTACGATTTTCACGAAATTCGAACTCAACCTTCCTTACGGTGCAACAGTAATATAATCAGAGGTTTTTTTTAAATCAGATAATAATTGTTCGAGAGATAGACAGAGAACAAGCAATACCGAAAGTGATTTTTCCTACAATCAAAGGCCATAATTCATTAAGTTACAATTTGATATGCGCAAATATCGAAAAGAATAAAGATCTTTAGGTTATAAACAAGCAAAATTAAAATTGTCACCTCTACAGGGTCCACAACTTTGACATACCATATTTTTACACTGTTCGCGTACAAACGGCGGCCATTTTTTCTGGCAATTAGAGTCCAATTTTCTCGAAATTCGAACTCAACCTTCCGTAGGGTGTAACGGTGATAGAGTCAAACGTTTTTTCAAATCAGATAATAATTGTGACCTTCAGAGGGAGCATAGGCGATTTTTCAGACAATCAGGGGCCATAATTCAGGAAGTTACGATCCGATATGCGCAAATAACAAAAGGAACCAAGATCTTTGGGTTATAACCATGCATTTCAAGTTTCATCAAAATCCAATTAAAATTGTGACCTCGACAGGGTCCACAACCATGATATACAATTTTTTAACAGTATTCGCGTACAAACTGCGGCCATTTTGTATGGCAATTTTGGTCCGATTTCCCCGAAATTCGAACTCAACCTTCCTTACGGTGTAACAGTAATATAATCAACCGTTTTAGTAAATCGGATAATAATTGTGACCACCAGAGGGACCACAAGCTAAAATAAGGCGATTTTGCGTATAATCAGGGGCCATAATTCAGGAAGTTATGTTCCAATATGTGCAAATATCGAAAGGAACCAAGATCTTTGGGTTATAACCATGAATTTCTAGTTTCATCAAAATCGAATAAAAAATGTGACTTCTACAGGGTCCACAACCTTGATATACCATTTTTTAACAGTATTCGCGTACAAACGGCGGCCATTTTGTATGGCAATTTTCGTCCGATTTTCCCGAAATTCGAACTCAACCTTCCTTAGGGTGTAACGGTGATATAATCAAACGTTTTTTTAAATTGGATAATAATTGTGACCTCCAGAGGAACCACAAGCTAAAAAGGGTGATTTTTCGGACAATCAGGGGCCATAATTCAGGAAATTACATTCCGATAGGCGCAAATATCAAAAGGAACCAAGATCTTTGGGTTATAAACATGCATGTCAAGTTTCATCAAAATCGGTTCAAAATTGTGACCTCTATAGGGTCCACAAGCTAAAAACGTGATTTTTCGTACAATCAGGGGCCATAATCAATGAAGTTTTCATCCGATACATGCCAATATCGAAAGCAGCCGAGATCTTTTGGGGATAAACCTATATTTCAAGTTTCGTCAAAATCGGATAAGAATTGTGACCTGTAGAGGGTCCACAAACAAATTGTGGACGGACGGACGTCCGGACGGACAGGGGCGACGACAGTATACGTCCACATAAAGATGTGGGCGTATAAAAAGATGCTAGTGATTGCCACACGATTGGGAATTGTGTCGAAATTACTCGAAATTACCGTAAAAACAGAAATGATTGAATGTAAATCAGTTTCTACACATTCAAATAGTTATGTGCTTTATGACCCATTTGAGTCAATTTCTAGGTCCCAAACATTAGTGATTTAGCTCCTTTAAGTTTGTTTTATAAAACTACACATCTGTTATATTAATCAGTTTGTGTTTTTCACCAACTTCGACAGTTATTCATACATAGTTTTATGTACAAAGAATGATGAGCATAGGTCAGTGTTATAGACATCGTAATAACCAGATGGTCCGTTATTAAAAATATTAGTCTGTGCATGTCTGGAAATAAAGATACATGGATTTGCTGAACAATCGATTGATCGCTATAATTTAAATTTAAAAGTGATGATTTCCTGCTGTGGCAAGTCTGATTATATACTTCTTAAAGGGTGTAAAGCTCTAACTCGGTATTATCAAGAGTCTTCGACAATACAAACACAGGTTATTGGTCCATTCCTATCAATATTGATGTTATCTTACTGTGAAAATATGGGCTACTGTTATCCAATATTAACATACAGTAAACGGCATGTTCTCTATGCACTCGAGCGCAGTTCATAATGACTTGATAAATGTGGATAAACATCAGCGCATAAGTGAAATGTCGAACTAGACTGACGAGACGTGAGTGAATACCATTCTATTTGGACTATTCACATTATTCACATATTTTGGTGAACAAAACTGACTAGAAATTGCAATAAAAAGTTTTTAAAAAATAAATGTAAATCAGCATTGTACATGTATGGTAGGCCTACACTCATATTACATAATATGTGCTTCTAGACCCATTTTCAACCATTTTGGTTCTAAAAATAGCTCTAGATTTACATTGTAGCTCCATTAATTGTTGTTGAGTGTGGGAGAAATTAATAGCAAAAGAGGCCAAAATGTTTGATGCGTCACCCCTTTTAGTTAAAATGTTTGAAGCAATTTTTCTATTTACCATTGTTTTTCTATTGGTTATATCTCTCCTTAAGGGGTGGGCTTATTCTGGTATCTTGCTAAAAGTGTCCCAAACCAGTGTCTACTGATACTGAAGGTCCACACTGCACACACTACAGAATTGAAAAAGTATAGAGTCATCCATTAGCCTATTTCGAAGACCATACATGTTAGCTCAAGGAATGAAATGGTTCAGAACTAAACTAACATTATTATATTTTTTTAGGTGGTGCTAGAAGTAAAATAAAATCCCGCTCAACACCAGACAGATCGGATGATGAGTATCCGTCTTCAGTCAGCTCAGAACCTAGTATTGTACAAGATCAATACAGATGGACTATATTTAATTCTTCTGTTAATTTACCAGCAGTTTTAAATAATCCACGTTTAGCTAAACGAGAAACAGATTTCTTCACCAAAACATGGGGTACAGATTTCGACCAAATGGATATTTTGCCATCTCCATACATCCCTGAAATAACTGCTGGTGATTTTGATAATTACTTACGGAAAACAGCTGCTGTAAGTAAAGTGCTGTGTCCTAAAAATACATAACTAAGCTGAATTAACTGATGGATTAAAAACCGCAGTTATACATAAAGGTCTACTTTGTGTAAGGGGGGTTCCTAATGATTAGGATGTGCATGCTGTATCATAAGGTTTGTCATTGATTCAACTAGCACGTTTTCAATTCTCCAGTTGTACATGACAAGGAGTAGAGTTGCCTGTCCAAGGTCATGGTTTTTCTCCATGTACTCTGGTTCCCTACCACTACTAAGGACCCCTACACACAAGTGAATTATTGAAATAAAATTAAACTGTACATGTATGTTAGTCCCAAAATTACCTATTTTGTGTTGTCTGGACATAAAACCCCATTTCTCTCTCTCTCTCTTCTGTATACATGTACATGAATACATCATTAACATAAAGTCAAAAATTAATAACTAAAAATACAGTTTTACACAGTGGTTCATGTCCTTTTACATATTTAGTTCAAATTAATAATCCATCCTTTTACTGTAATTCGAAATGTTTTTGTAGAAATTAAGAATTTTAGATCATTACTTTAGGAATACATATGTACAGTGTATATCAGTACGCCCCATGTGTGCGAGTATTTCTGTGTTAGGTGTGGCTATCTTTATATTAGAATAAAAGTTTTTATTTTTCTTTATAGCGACATAGAAAACATGTAAGAAATGTTAAAAGATTATCAGAGCCGTCAGATAGTGCTCATCCTTTACACAATATAAAAGAACTGGGTAAGTCGTAATTATTTTGTACAGGTTGTGACCAAGAAACTTTTATAGATTTTATATACATTGTACATGAGTTATGTCATATTATATTATTATCTTTATCTTACCAGAATTGTTTAAAGGCTCAATGCCCCTCTTGTCTTAACTGAATAATATGTCCCAATCTTTATTCTGGTCAACAAATTGTATTATTTTACAACAATGTAATTAAAATATAGATCTATATTTCGTTTCGTTTTTTATACGCCCACATTTTTATGTGGACGTATATTGTCGTCGCCCCTGTCCGTCCGGACATCCGTCCGTCCACAATTTGTTTGTGGACTCTCTACAGGTCACAATTCTTATCTGATTTTGACGAAACTTGAAGTATAGGTTTATCCCCAAAAGATCTCGGCTGATTTCGATATTGGCATGTATCGGATCAAAACTTCTTGGATTATGGCCCTTGATTGTACGAAAAATCACGTTTTTAGCTTGTGGACCCTATAGAGGTCACAATTTTGAACCGATTTTGATGAAACTTGACATGCATGTTTATAACCCAAAGATCTTGGTTCCTTTTGATATTTGCGCCTATTGGAACGTAATTTCCAAAATTATGGCCCCTGATTGTCCGAAAAATCATCTTTTTTAGCGTGTGGTCCCTCTGGAGGTCACAATTATTATCCGATTTAAAAAAACTGTTTGATTATATCACCGTTACACCCTAATTTCGAGAAAATCGGACCAAAATTGCCATACAAAATGGCTGCCGATTGTACGCAAATACTGTTAAAAAAAGGTATATCAAGGTTGTGGACCCTGTAGAGGTCACAATTTTAATTCGATTTTGATGAAACTTGAAATTCATGGTTATAATCCAAAGATCTTGGTTCCTTTCGATATTTGCGCACATCGGATTGTAACTTCCTGAATTATGGCCCCTGATTATACGCAAAATCACCTTTTTTTTAGCTTGTGGTTCCTCTGGAGGTCACAATTATTATCCGATTTAAAAAAAACTTTGATTATATCACCGTTACACCCTAAGGAAGATTGAGTTCGAATTTCGGGAAAATCGGCCTAAAATTGCCAAACAAAATGGCCGCCGTTTGTACGCAAATACTGTTAAAAAAAGGTATATCAGAGTTGTGGACCCTGTAGAGGTCACAATTTTAATTCGATTTTGATGAAACTTGAAATTCATGGTTATAAGTTATTTTGTTTGACAATTTTGTTTGGCAATTTTAGGCCGATTTTCCCGAAATTTGAACTCAACCTGTAACTTATAACCCAAAGATCTTGGTTCCTTTCGATATTTGCGCATATCGGATTGTAACTTCCTGAATTATGGCCCCTGATTATACACAAAATTGCCTTTTTATACGCCCACATTGAAATGTGGTCGTATATTGTCGTCGCCCCCGTCCGTCTGTCTGTCCGTCGGTCCGGCGTCCACAACCTCTAGAGGCTAAAGTTAATATCCGATTGACTTTAAATTTATACACAGTGTTAAAGGTCATGAGACGAAGAAGCCTATTGTTTTTCAGCGATTTCCAATAATAACTACCAGAGTTATGGCCCTTGATCACTTCAAAAAATCTTGTGGACGCTCTAGAGGCCAAAGTTAATATCCGATTGGCTTCAAATTTATACACAGTGTTTAAGGTCATAAGACGAAGAAGCCTATCGATTTTCAGCAATTTCCGATAATTAGTGCCAGAGTTATGGCCCTTGATCACTTCAAAAAATCTTGTGGACGCGCTAAAAGCCAAAGTTAATATCCGATTGACTATAAATTTATACGCAGTGTTTAAGGTCATAAGACGGAGAAGCCTATTGATTTTCAGCAATTTCTGATAATTAGTGCCAGAGTTATGGCCCTTGATCACTTCAAAAAATCTTGTGGACTCTCTAAAAGCCAAAGTTAATATCCCATTGACTTTAAATTTATACACAGTGTTTAAGGTCACGAGACAGAACAAGCTTATTGATTTTCACCGATCTCTGATAATTATTGCCAGAGTTATGGCCCTTGATCACATCTAAAAATACTGTGGACGCTCTAGAGGCCAAAGTTAATATCTGATTGACTTTAAATTTACACACACTGTTTAAGGTCATGAGACGAAGAAGCCTACTGATTTTCAGTGATTTCAAAGAATTACTTCCAGAGTTATCTTCCTTGATCACTTCAAAAAACCTTGTCATCCGATTGACTTCAGATTGATACACAGAGTTTAAGGTGTTGAAACGAACAAGTATTTTGATTTTCAATGAATTTTGATAACTGAACAGCTAAATGTTTAATATACTAATTGTTAACGTGGGGTAAAACTTTATAAAAAGCAAACAAATTCTAATGACTTTCTGCCAATTACATAATGAGTTGTTACTCTTAATCAGATTTTAGTGTATTACAAATGTTTCATTACCAAAAAAAGTAAAAATATGCGGCAACCCTTGTTGACTGCCCGGACGATTTAGCTGCTGTGGGCGTATGTTTCGTTGCCTGGCAACCTATCTTTTTTTTAGCTTGTGGTCCCTCTGGAAGTCACAATTATTATCCAATTTAAAAAAAACGTTTGATTATATTACCGTTACACCATAAGGAAGGTTGAGTTCGAATTTTGGGAAAATCGGACCAAAATTGACAGACAAAATGGCCGCCGTTTGTACGCAAATACTGTTTAAAAAATGGTATAACATGGTTGTGGACCCTGTATAGGTCACAATTTTAATTCGATTTTGATGAGGAAGGTTGAGTTCGAATTTCGTGAAAATCGTACCAAAATTGCCAGATGAAATGGTCGCCGTTTTACGCGAATAGTGTAAAAAATGGTTTTTCATGGGTGTGGACTCTCTACAGGTCACAATTCTTATCCGATTTTGACGAAAAATCACATTTCTAGGTTGTGTACCGTCACACCATAATCATTTTCGGCTTTGAATTTCATGAATATTAGACTGGAACTGACCAACTAAATGGCTGCTCCCAATGCAGTATGAAATACAGGACTTAATGATGTAGGAAAAATCACTTTTGGTATTGCTTGTTCCCTATCCATCTCTCGAAAATGTGGGTGTATCCTGCCTGGCAGTGCCAGCCTATCTTTAAAATCTACTTTTGTTTTGTTTTGATTTCTATCCGCTGGTAATATTTACCCACAGTTCCACGCATGAAAAGGTCAAACGGTCGATTCGACAGACAATTTGATTGGCTGACCCCTCATTTCAGGCAGAACACGAGTTAAATAACAAGTCTCCAGATACAAGACTAGTAAAGACAAGTAAAAACGAAATTTTGAACTATAAAAAACGAAACGAAATTGGATCTGTGTTTTAATCAGATTGTATTTTACAATATTCCAATTAATTGATGATACAAATTTCATCTTAAAAAATTGGAAAAATTCAACTAAATGATTTGAAAAGCCTAACGTAAACCTTTTCAAATATGACTTGGATTTTATAATATTTTCGAACCCTCTGGACAAGTAAAATAGGATGAAATGGATAATTTACACAACAGGTAGGACACTTAAACATCTAGTACTTAGAATAAAGTTATTATTTATTTTCTGGAGCTGCCAAGCCAACAAGAGTGTTATTGTTCCTTTAACCAGACTTGTATTTCACCATCTTGTTGTAATTCTTAGCTTAAGTAAGTTTTTTGTCTTCCGAAAACTTTTAACAATAGTCTTACAAGGAAATATATGATATACACCATATGACTGTATAAGATACATGTAGTTAGAAGTTATAAAAATCAATTTTCTTTTTATAGAGAAGAATAGAGAAGAATTGAATCAAATCCCGAAGGTAATTATAGATACAAGTTTAATATTTATTATATATAAAGTTAGTACCTTGCAACATCCACAAAGTTATCAACATATGGGACTCCTGCCTTCAAAGATATGGTTAATTAACAAAAATAAAAAGAATTCCATGCTTTCAAGATAATATTTATAATTCATTCAAATAACAGTCATACATAGCTAGATAAGTTCTCCTTCTAACACTTGTTTTTAATGTTGCCTCGGTAATAATTACATGTACTCAAATATTCAGATGTTTCTTTACCCATATATTAAAGATACAATATGGGAGATTAAATAAGGAGTTGGCAGTACCCACTACAATAGTAAAAAACTAGCTGATGTAAAGGCAATTTGCTGACGATTTCACTCAGTTTGTTCCAGTATGAACTTAGAACTAAGCGAACTAAGGATTTAAATCGCTTGAAATTAAATGCAGATAAAATCAAAGTTATCCTTTCGGTTCCAAAGCTCGATTATCAGACATGTCAAATTTAAAGTTCGACATGGGAGATCTGGAATTTCCGTCAAGATCAGTGGTCAAGAATTTAGGTATATTATTGGATAGTGATGTGACCTTGGCTTTACAAAACAAGTTGATGATCTGTGTAGAAAATGCTACTGCCATCTGAAGAATATCAGTTCGATCTGCCATGTTCTCACACAAAAATTCAACTTCAACTCTAGCGCGATCGCTAATTCTATCACGACTAGACTATTGTAATAGTCTTCTCACTGGCCTACCCCAAAATAAACTAAATCGTCTTCAGCGAATCCAAAATCTCACAGCAAGAATCATCACAAGATCTCCATATCATTGTCACATAAGCCCTGTTCTCCAAACCCCTCATTAAAGACAAAGTTCTCTGCCTAAAATATCTGTGTGTCAGTGGAGAGGCTCCTGATTACCTCTGCCATTTAATTCAACAGTATATTCCAAAAAGACAGTTACGTTCAAACAATCTAATTCAGTTAGTGGTACCAAAGTGGAAACTTGCTACTTTTGGACTAAGAGCGTTTGCTTTTGTGACGTCTTTACCAATCTTCAAATCTCGATTAAAGACTCATCTTTTCAAAATTCACTACTGAAATTGACGAAAAACTTAGAGCCAAAGGACTTTTGTATAGTTGTTGTATGTGCTATGAGCACGATTTGTGGATTCAGCGCTATATAAATGGACATATTATTATTATTATTAATAAAATTTCCACTTAGCCTCGGTCATCATTACTAAAGTCGGTAAGAAAAAACTTGTAGTCTCAGTTATCCATCTAATTGGTAAATCACAAAGGAAAATTTTGTAGCAAATCAAACTACAATCCAACAAAAATCTCATGCTAGCCTCGACATCAAGAGTTGTTTATTGTCTGGATAAGTTAATTAATGTCTTAAATTTCCACTTAGCCTTGGTCATCATTACTAAAGTCGGTAAGAAAAAACTTGTAGTCTCAGTTATCCATCTAATTGGTAAATCACAAAGGAAAATTTTGTAGCAAATCAAACTACAATCCAACAAAAATCTCATGCTAGCCTCGACATCAAGAGTTGTTTATGGTCTGGATAAGTTAATTGATGTCTAATTAATAGGGTTTTTTTTAACATATCAGGCCTAAAGAAAAACCTACAATAGGCAGATTTTGCTCTTGCATAATGTATGTTTGATTTTGTCAAATTTAATGTCAATGTTTTGTCTGTTATTTCTTACAGTTATTCATGCTTCCAAATTTCACTTTAGAAAATTTAGACACATTTAGTGCTGTATTTCCTTGGCTAGTCGAATCAAAATCAGAACACCAGTCTACTCGACAGTCCTCTAAATTATTACAAGAAAAGGTAGGTGGTATATTAGACATTTACATAAGTCTTCATAAAGATAATCATGTAAATTCTTACAAGGAATTTCATTGCCAATTCTTTCGGTTGTCTCTTTGTCACTTTATACATTTATTTCACTTTTGATTTAGCAGATGTCCCAAAATGGTATGAATATAAGTATTTACATAGGTACTAGATGGCAAATTTTTCTTGTTAATGAATTTGACAAAATATGCAAAAGTATAATCATGATTTTCCAAATTTAAGAAGTGTCACTAGATGTTTTGAAATGATTGGCCTCCTGGAACCTGTCTTATTATCATCTTCACCACAGATGTGAAACATGACTGTTGATTTTTATTGTATCTTGATTAGAAATATTTGTTAGAACGTACAAATTTTTTTTTTGATTACATTAGATTAAAGCATTAATTATATTATGTTTTATTATATTTTAGTTAAGTCATTATTTAGATATAGTAGAAGTACAGATAGCTAAACAGATCTCTGTTAAGTCAGATGCTTTCTTCCATGCTATGACATCACATGATGAATTACAAGAACAGTTATTACATACATGTCAAGCTATTAAAAAACTCAGGTAGTTTATTTTATTATAATTGTAGGTCAGATATTATTGTTTATTAGTCACCTGTTTAATTACAGAGCTAACGATGAACATCTACAATTATTTGTGATTTTATAACCTTTTTGATTCAAACATTTTTGTGATTTATTTTTGAGATCCTTTTTTACAGAGATAAAACTCATTCAGTTGATGAAAACCTAGCTAAAGGTCAACTAAAGTTATTAAAATTGTGCAGATCTAGAGCTAATTATTTTCATCTGTTTAATAAGGTAAATAGCTATTATTGTCCAAATTTAATTTTTGCAAATAACTTATAACTTTATTTTAAACACATAATAGTGACTCTTGACCTCAAAATACTTCCTTAAAAATAAATAGTTATTGATTTCCAACCCTGACCTCTCCCCTAAATAAATTTATTAATCAAAAACAAGTTAGTGTTAGTTTTTGAATCCTTTGAATATGACTTAAATTTTATATGAACCATAAATCGTAATTAGTGATTTTTATTTTCAAAAGTATGTTAATAAATATGACACTTTTATTTTTGTAACAGTTAAAAAGTATGTCAGCTATACATCAAACACAACAGATTATACAGACATTATTAGGTACAAATGAATTTGTTGGGGCGTTAGATCTAATATCAACTACACAAGATATATTAACTCAACATCTAGCAGGAATACATAGTTTCAGGTATGTTTAATCTCTTAATTGATTTTAATTTATGTAATATATCACCATTTTGACTTAAATTGGAATGAGCTGTCAGCCACTTCAGCATTGAAAAATATACATGGCAATGAGAATGTGGAAAAGAAGTTGATAAAATCGATGATTTGATTAAATGATTTATTTATTTTTCCAAAATGAATATGTGACGTCAGATACCATCCAGTAAAAGCTGTGCTGATCGGGTATCAAGTATTGAAAGAATCAACAGTTATTTAACCATACTGTTGTGTGATTAAAATACAGATCTATATTTTGTTTCATTTTTTTATACTTTTTATGGCCTACACTACATGAAGATCTAACCAGTTTTAGTGGGAGGTCTAGTCAGAGGTCATACAAGTGTCATTTCACCGAGTAATCAATCAGCATTGACTTTTTTCTAGTTGTTTACCCACAGTTCAGTGCATCGCATGCCAAGAACTTGCTGTAACAGACTGTTTCATTGGCTTATCCCTCACATTAACCAGAGCACAGCTTATATAACGACTCTTCCAGATCCCAGTGTTTTGAACTATAAAAAACGAAACAAACAGGATCTGTGTTTTAATCAGATTGATTTAATGATAGGTTATTAATTATTTTTAAAGTCCAGTAAATAACTTGTATGATATTATATTATATTACACAGACATTTAGGTTCACAGTTAAATGAGTTAGAGAAACTGATAGATAAAATGTTACAAGCTGATTTCTGTAAATATATATCAGAAGAATTGAATAGACCTTTAACTGATACAGATCTATTAGCTGAAGAGGTAAGGTATTAAATTACACTTAAATTACATTTCCTTCAAATTATAAAATATGATAAAAAAAAAACTTTTTAAAAAAGAGTTATAAATTATTACAAAATGAAAAGAGAATTAAATGGGTATACACATGACACAATTCTAGGTTTTGACGAGGATATTATTGGCTAAGACCATAATCAACTCTTGGTGGCATCTGATCTCTGGATTTTATCTAGAATAGAATGGTTTGGTCATTTAATGATAATTTAAAAATGGAAAGCTACTTTAAGCCTCCACTATACCAGTACCATAGTTACAATACTGCACATATCTTTTCAAAATTACAAACACTGATAACTTTCTAAATATTCATTTTGCATTATCTATTTTTAAACTATTATAGCAAGAACGGCCAGCACTACTTCTAAATCTTTTATTATGTATCTATAATTCAAAGTTGAAACCTTGCTTAATGATATTAAACATTTATTATATTTAAGGATGTATATACTAACAGTTAAAAAATTATTGAACCGGTTAACTACTTGAATGTTAAACTCCCAACCGCAACTGGTTAACCGATTTATTCATATTTGATAAAAATATTTGTTGCACCACAGGAAGCCTTATTGATGCATGTTCAAATTATTAGTATTAAAGCTTTTAAAGGAAGTTAAGGAACTAAATCTCTATTCGTTGGCACCTAGAAAGGGACACAAATGGGTCGCAAAACATATGATAATGTAATATGCATATGTATAGAAAATGATTTACATTCAGTTGCTTGTTTCTACTGTAATTTCTAGTCAGTTATGTTCTGCGAAATACGCGAAGAGTCCAAATTGATTGGCAGTTTTTGGTGTCTAAGTATTCCAGTATACAGTGGTAGTATTCTACTGAGGTGTTTGTTTAGTTTCGTTTATCGAGTTGCTTCATTACAAATGGTGCTCAAAAGCATTCTGACACATGATTTGTGTATCAATTTTAAAATTTTTATTTTGTCTTAAATATCAAATATTAGAAGCCCATTTTTTCACGGTGAGATAACAACATCAATGTTGATTTAAATTGACCAATAAGTCGTGTTTACAATGTAGAAGACTGTGGATAATATTGAGTTATATAACCATCAGTACAAATTCCATTCATCAGTGCAACCAAACTGCGACAGGTTAACCAAGTAGCTGTTAACATCCTTAATTATATTCTTTAAAATTGTGTCCAGAAAATTGAACAAATTAGGTACATCATTGATTGTAAGATCTTTAAAATGATAATTCTACATGTAGTTAGTTTTGTTTTTTTGTTAGAAATAATATTTATGTATATAAAAGTTTTGATAATGTATGTTTTATATATTTATTATCAGGAGAAACTGGTATCTATTGTATTTGGTATGCTCAAACAAAATAATTTTAGTTTTATTGAGACATTTAAAGATGAATCATTTACCTCCATTAAAGCTACAGTGAAACAGGTATTAGCATTTTTTCTTCTATATTTTTTTTTGTTGAGTTTGTTAATATTGATTGGACAAATTTATGGCTTTATTAGATACTGGAAAAATGAATAATAGGAAAAGAGAAATTGGTATTCCCTATTGAAATGTTTGAGGTGATATTTTTGTATTTTTATTTTTCAGACTGTGATAGAGCATGTATGTGTTGTAGATGATGTTGATACTGAGGGCAATATTCGTGGGTTTGTATTATATATATTATCTTATCTATAAGCTTTTTAGGTCAAGGCAACTTTAGTTCTTTCTAAATTATATGTATCAATATGCCTAAAAACATGGAACTAGAATAGAAATCAGTCTTAACCCGAATTCTAATACTTAGGCGTTAGATCAGTGGATTTACAACCCAATAAAGTGACAGCCATTATCTGAATTGTTTAATTAAGAACATCTGAGTATAAAGACCTACACGAAGAATGTGCTTTCTTGTACAAAAATAGATAGCACAGTTATTATTAGATGGTGTTGTCAATTCAGTTGAAAGCAATATAAACTTAAGTTAGTTAATCAAATTGAATCATTTTTTGACCAAAATGTTTTTAATAAACTTTGATTGTGTATGGTCTTAAACTCTATATTTAACCAATATTCTGGCATGTTGGGAGATGAGGATTTAATGATATTATTTATTAATGCATCATCACAAGATTGATTTATATTTTCAGATTAGGAGACCAAATGAGATTGTTGAATTATCCTAAATGGATGGAATTATTAAAGTCATTATTTTCTAATATGTTAGTTCTATTGGAGAGAGCAAAGGTAAACTGGATTTACATATAAATAATATAACCTTATTCAATTAATCAAACCAAATGCCATTTTAGTTAGCATCTTATTGAAGAACTTGAGTTGTCAAATGCTGTATTTAAAATATATGAAATTGTAAGATACAATACTGCTGTAATAGTTCAATAAACATGTAGAATGCATAGATTGACATGAAGGGATTGCAGAAATTAAGTGGGTAAGATGCTGGCTCGTTAGCCAGGGGGCTGGGTGCTCGATCCCTGCATTGGCCGAGTTCATCCAGATTTTTCGGTGTGGTTTCCCCTTGTCAGTGATGCAGAACATGGGTAGCTGTCTAGTCGTTCAGATGGGACAAAAAAAAACTGAGGTCACATGTACACATTGGCATGCAGATAAAAAATCCCTTGTCAGTTGGAATTCGATATAAGAGTAGGCCGTAGTGCCGCTGTCCAGGCAAAACTTTCTTCATAGTACACTGTATGGCATATGCCCGTCTTCATTAGCCCAGTTCGGCGCAGAAGAGTAGGACGTTAAACCCCATTTCATTTCAGATTGACATGATTTGTGAATTAATAAGAAATTTTATTGCTACTTTAAAGCTCCTGTTTGTGAATACTAATAACATATACTTAAAATAGTGTCTACCTATAATAACATTAAAAGATGTTAGAGAAATGATCTACATTTCTTTAAAGGTAGTGGAGCACAAAATATTGAAAATGATATGAGCATGGCTTGAGAGTCATGTAACACATTTTGATTACTTAGAGATTTATCAGTTATTTTTGACAGCCCTTAGTGTGTGGAAGCAATGTCCCAATGGGGACCCTTCTCAATACACCATTGGGGGCGTACATAGATGATGATAACCCTTTTATCCACTTTAAGTGCATGGAATATATTGGATTATCTGTAGGCATATAGTGGTGTAGTTGAAGATGTTATTGGTATATCTGCTGGTAGAACTAAATCACCTAGTCCTATAGCTTCACCTTTACATAATGTAACTAAATTACAATTACAAGAACCACAGCATTTACATGTAACAGTGTAAGTATATACTTAATCATTGCTACAGGGGGGAAGACAGTACATGTGTTTGATTTCATTAAATGATAAATACATCAATATCATGTTGTTTATAGCAATATTGCACTGTGTAATAATAAATATATATATGTCTTGCTGTTTACAGTAATATTGCACTGTGTTATAATAAATATATTAATATTATATCGTTTACTGTATATTGTACTATGTAATCATAATAAATAATTATATATTTTGTTTGCAGTAAATTACAATGTGAAATGATAAATATATAAACATTATGTTGTTTACAGTATATTGCACTATGTAATGATAACTAATCATTAATGTAATAATGTTTAAGTACTACAGATGTGGATATAACTATAAGTGATAATGATTATATGAAATCTATACATGGATTAAAGGATATGCTATGTCAGATCTGTGATTATGCACATGATAGATGTGTTAAAGTCTTTACTGCTAGAGCTAAAGTAAGTTATGTTTACATTATCATAATTATATACTGACATATTGTACTTGTTTAAAGTACATTTTCTTTTTTATGTTGTTAACATTTAATATGTTAAAGATACATTATTCAAGAGTTAAATTTGCCTATTACAGGTCTTTCTTATCCAGACCATAACCAACTCTCTATGCCATCAGATTGTTGACATTTTTAGTAGATTAGAACGGTTTGGCCATTTAATGAAAAAAATTAGAACTGGAGGAGCGAGACTAAGAATCAAATATACCAATGCCGTGGTTACGATGATAAACAATCGATGCACATAGCTACAAACAGTGATAACTTGGCTCAGAATCAATGAAATAAAATGACTCTGGTTAAACTTTCTCACATTGTATTTCACTTGCTCATAGGGTAGACCTAATTTGCTACATTACGAATAAGCAATTATATTTGCGTTTTGTATTTTTCTAGGATGGGTTTTTAGAAAGATTGTCTCTCAGTGAGTTTGTAGCTTTATCCCGGGAAGTAGAAAGTTTTGTGTCTGATTGTGAAAGTGTTTGTGGTAGACGAAGTATTTCATTACATTCTATTCTACAGAGTCAGGTAAATAAGTAAAGTTTTCATACATAAACATTAAACAAAGAATATATATTCAACTAGACTTGGCAAAGTGCCAAGTTTGAGAGTTTTTATACTAAATTTTTACAAAATCATACATTAATTACCAATAAACAGTTATGTGTTTTGTTGAAATTGAAAAAGTAAAAAAAAAATAAATGACCAACATATGGAGAGAACCTTTTCTTCCCAGTTAGGGAGCGAAATGCTTGCTAATTGACATATGCTACAGGGTTCAATTTAAGCGGTATCGCATCGCAAAAAGCGACTCATATCGCGGTAAAAGCGATAGAATTATTTTATTCATTAGCCAAAAATTGTTTTCAAACTTGTGAAGTGCGATTCATTATATTTTAGATGAATGTGGAGTATAAATTTTAATGCAGGACTAACTTCACTTGTTTAATATTCCAAGTTGTGGTCGTGATTAATTTGAAACAGTTTTTATTTCAATATATTCGATAACTAGAAGACAATGCAGACTCCGTTTTTAATCACACGTTTTACTGCTCCTCAAATATGAGCAAATGCTATTCAAATTTGTGAATCTGTCACAAAAATTTGCTACACATTGGTTTTAGACTAAATTGAACCCTGATATGCTATGCAATGTGCTAAGCAGGAAATAATTACATATATACTCAAATGACTTATTTTCACTGTAGAAGCCAAAAACACATATTTTGGTAAACATTTAAATTAAACATGATCAATATTAAAGGTGCTGTGCAGTAATCTATCAGTTTAATCCTTTTTTAAAGTTGCACAGAACCTTTGTTTATAAACTGCCAAAATATGCACCAAATGTCTCAATTTGTCGTTTGTCATTGACAAATTACCGGATTCCAGCTCCAAGACATTCCTTCATTTAGCACCAATTAGTGATGTGTCTGTGACACAAGGAAGGACATTCTTACTTTTTCTAAAACACATTGTGGATGATTTCCTTGAATTTAACATTGAATAATAGTAAAGTGACATATCCACCATGTATTTATAGTTACCAAAGAAAAAAGAATGTTAATTATTTCACTGTATTAACCTGAATGACTAGTAATGCACTTTTGTCTCTTTTGTTTAGTCAAATAGATTTGTCTGTAAATTCCATGAAGAAAGAAAATCAAAATTAAGGTAATATGTTTTTTTATAGTTGAGTATTTATAACATATAATTCCTAATATCATGAATATGACAGGGTATGTTTTTTGAATGCCTGTATTTATACATACTCCGCGCAGTGTTGCGTTTGATTAGAGGTAATCCAACTACACACTGCTATTATGAGTGGATATTGTTGTTTTATGTTTTGATTTGTCAGTAGTCCGTCTACCAACAAATCACTAGCTGCCAATATGGAACCAAATATGTTTACATAACGTTACGTCATGACTCACGATTTTATTATGCCTTATTAACCCGTGCATAGCAGAATACTGCAGTAAAACTAATTGCGTGACAAACGAGGCTATCAAGTCGAATGAAATGTAAACAATACTGTTTGGAAACGAACATACTTTCACCGTTTTTATACGCCCACATTTTCATGTGGACGTATTATGTCGTCGCCCCTGTCCGTCCGGACGTCCGTCCGTCCGTCAGTCCACAATTTGTTTGTGGACTCTCTACAGGTCACAATTCTTATCCGATTTTGACGAAACTTGAAATATAGGTTTATCCCCAAAAGATCTCGGCTGCTTTCGATATTGGCATGTATCGGATCAAAACTTCATGGATTATGGCCCCTGATTGTACGAAAAATCATGTGTTTAGCTTGTGGACCCTATAGAGGTCACAATTTTGAACCGATTTTGATGAAACTTGACATGCATGTTTGTAACCCAAAGATCTTGGTTCCTTTCGATATTTGTGGCTATCGGAATGTAATTTCCTGAATTATGGCCCCTGATTGTCCGAAAAATCACCCTTTTTAGGCGGTGGTCCCTCTGGAGGTCACTAGTTTTTTCCGATTTAAAAAACCATTTGATTATATCACCGTTACACCCTAAGGAAGGTCGAATTCGAATTTCGGGAAAATCGGACCAAAATTGCCATACAAAATGGCTGCCGTTTGTACGCGAATACTGTTTAAAAATGGTATATCAAGGTTGTGGACCCTGTGGAGGTCACAATTTTAATTTGATTTTGATGAAACTTGAAATTCATGGTTATAACCCTAAGATCTTGGTTCCTTTCGATATTTGCGCATATCGGATCATAACTTCCTGAATTATGGCCCCTGATTATACTCAAAATCGCCTTTTTTTTTAGCTTGTGGTCCCTCTGGAGGTCACAATTATTATCCAATTTAAAAAAACGTTTGATTATATCACCATTACACCGTAAGGAAGGTTGATTTTGAATTTCGGGAAAGTCGGACCAAAATTGACAAAATGGCCGCCGTTTGTACGCGAATACTGTTAAAAAAATGGTATATCATGGTTGTGGACCCTGTATAGGTCACAATTTTAATTCGATTTTGATGAGGAAGGTTGAGTTCTAATTTCGTTAAAATCGTACCAAAATTGCCGGACGAAATGGTCGCCATTTGTACGCGAATAGTGTAAAAATATGGTATATCGTGGTTGTGGACTCTCTACATGTCACAATTCTTATCCGATTTTGATGAAAAGTCACATTTCTAGGTTGTGTACCGTCACACCATAATCATTGTCGGCTTCGAATTTCATGAATATCAGACTGGAACTGACCAACTAAATGGCTGCTCCCAATACAGTATAAAATACAGAACTTAATGATGTAGGAGAAATCACTTTCGGTATTGTTTGTTCTCTATCCATCTCTCGAAAATGTGGGCGTATTCTGCCTGGCAGTGCCAGCCTATCTTTAATACCTTAAATCACTGTCCAAAGTTTTAGGGAAGACCCAGATTAAACGAAGGACTATCATGTTGCTGTACTTTAGTGATAGCTTTCATTGAACGGAAAGAATAGACACACTCTCGCATAAGTTCAAGAAACAGACGCTATTCCAGCAATGGTCAGAGAGGGATTTCTCGGGCCATTGCTTCAGGATTATGGTATATTTATATTGAGTAGAGAGAGGTGATATTATGATTATTGGTATTAAAGAACGTCTTGGTTTGTATGTTTTTAGTTTAATATTAGACAATGAAAGATGGAAACAGGCTGATGTACCTGTAGAGTTTCAAGATTTAGTTGATCATATCAGCCAATCAGGTGATCTTACTATACCAGAAAGAAGAAATGATACAGGTACATTTATTTGGTATTTCCAGAAAATAAATAATTTTATAATACAGGATTAAGAGGTCTGGTTAACTTGTTTATATTTTATTATCATGAAATCTTAGAAGATCTTCTGTCCTGTCATTCATAGAACAACAGAATGGAAGGTGTCCTCGGACATTTTCCACATATAGGTGTCTCTCTGACTGGGACAAAGCCCTGCTAATCTTAAATAGTAGAGTCAAAAGAAAGAGTTAGTGATCTACAATTTGTTCTACCATAAAAAGTTTGCATTAATATCATGTTCCATGAATTAACCAACTTGTTATTCTGAATATTGTTTGGATGTTATAACAGATAGGAGACCACAAGAATGTCTGACAGTCGATTCACAGAAGTTTGCTGTTGTTGGGTAAATATTAATATTTAGATTGTTAGAACAGACGATATTCAGTTAGTCACAAGATGAATACCCGGTATTCAAATTGTTTGGCAGTTGATTATTTTTGATGGTTTAATTCTGAGGTTGAATTAACATTTAATATCAACTTTTGTCATGTATAAAATTTTGAGACTGCTGACTTGGAGGGTGGGACTTGAAAGAATATTTTATGTATTTATTATAGAACTGTACTGATGTTAATTAAGATGATTGTAGAATATTGTCAATGTATGGATGATATACCAAATATAGCACCAGATCTCTTAACACGTCTTATAGAATTAATTAAAGTAAGTACCTTCCCTTATTTACATATTGATATTTTGTCTTTAACTTTAATTCTAATCAGTTACATCTTAAAACGTATATATCCAACCATGTTTAGCCTGTCTATTTGAGAGTGAAATATATAATTTTCTGACATATATATATTTCTAAATTGTACTAGTCTAATATATTTATCGGGACTGTGTATACTCCTCAATGTCATATACAATTCCAACACTAACTAGCATGTTGTATATATAATATTGTTCCCAAATTTAATCTTGAAACCTTTGGATACAAATTCAAAACTGCTAAGAATTGTGTAAACTGGGACTTCACTTGAAAGATACAAATTGAGGTTAAATACACATCTGTTTAAATGTGAATATAGTTTTATTTGAATACTGTTGTGTAAATAGTTGAAGATATAGTTTGTATGGTATTTTGCAGATGGAAACTTGAACATGATAAATATACACTATTAGTATTACGTATAATTCAATACCTTCAAAGATCAACATATTCTACGTCATTGTTAATGATGTTATATTTAATTTCTGCAGAATTTCAATTCCCGAACATGTCAGTTAGTTATCGGAGCTGGAGCTTTGTCTATGGTAGGACTCAAAACTATTACTACTAAAAATCTAGGTAAGTTTTTTCACATTTATCTGTGAAATCATTGTTTTCTATCTCTACTATGATAATATTGATAAGAAAATTTTCAAAGTCACTGAAACTATATATAATGGTTATGATATTTGATTTCAACATTTTAAAGGTTGGGCTATATTTTAATGTCTTTTTATTTCTGCAGCCCTGGCTTCACGATGTCTTCAACTTATTGTACATTATATACCAAAGGTTCGACAACATTTTCAAGATAAATTACCTTCAAAGAATCAGAGTATGTTAAAATATTTTGACCAGGTTGTGAAAGTAAGGCTTATATTTAGTTTTTACAGTAGAATAAACAATATACAGTATTTAGTGCTCCTACGGTTAGGACTTTTTATACGCCCACATTTTCATGTGGACGTATATTGTCGTCGCCCCTGTTCGTCCGTCCGTCCACAATTGTTTGTGATCAGTCTACAGGTCACAATTTTTATCCGATTTCAATGAAACTTAAAATATAGGTTTATCACCCTAAGATCTCGGTTCCTTTCGATATTGGCATGTATCGGACGGTAACTTCATGGGTTATGGCCCCTGATTGTACGAAAAATCACGTTTTTTAGCTTGTGAACAGTGTAGAGGTCACAATTTTGAACCGATTTGGATGAAACTTGAAATGCATGTTTATAAACCAAAGATCTTGGTTCCTTTCGATATTTGCGCCAATTGGATTGTAACTTCCTGAATTATGGCCCCTGATTGTCCGAAAAACCGCCCTTTTTAGCTTGTGGTCCCTCTGGAGGTCAAAATTGTTATCCGATTTAAAAAACCGTTTGATTATATCACCGTTCGGTGGTTATGAAGGTTGAGTTTGAATTTCGTGAAAATCGGACCAAAATTGACGGACAAAATGGCCGCCATTTGTACGCGAATAGTGTGAAAATATGTTTTATCAAGGTTGTGAACAGTGTAGAGGTCACAATTTTGAACCGATTTGGATGAAACTTGAAATGCATGTTTATAACCCAAAGATCTTGGTTCCTTTCGATATTTGCGCCAATCAGATCGTAACTTCCTGAATTATGGCCCCTGATTGTCCGAAAAATCGCCCTTTTTAGCTTGTGGTCTCTCTGGAGGTCAAAATTGTTATCCGATTTGAAAAAACCTTTGATTATATCACCATTAATGGTTATGAAGGTTGAATTCGAATTTCGTGAAAATCAGACCAAAATTGACGGACAAAATGGCCGCCATTTGTACGCGAATAGTGTGAAAATATGTTATATCAAGGTTGTGGACCTTATAGAGGTCACAATTTTGAACCGATTTGGATGAAACGTGACATGTATGTTTATAACCGAAAGATCTTGGTTCCTCTCGATATTTGCGCCCATCCGATCGTAACTTCCTGAATTATGGCCCCTGATCGTCCGAAAAATCGCCCTTTTTAGCTTGTGGTCCCTCTGGAGGTCAAAATTGTTATCCAATTTAAAAAAACTTATATAAAGGTTGTGGACCTTATAGAGGTCACAATTTTGAACGGATTTTGATGAAACTTGACATGTATGTTTATAACCCAAAGATCTTGGTTCCTTTCGATATTTGCGCCCATTGGATCATAACTTCCTGAATTATGTCCCCGGATTGTCCGAAAAATCGCTTTTGTTCGCTTTTGGTCCCTCTGGAGGTCAAAATTATTATCCGATTTAAAAAAAACGTTTAACTATTTCATCGTTACATGGTAATGAAGAGAGAGTTTGAATTACGTGAAAATCGGACTAGAATTGTCGGACAAAATGACCGCCATTTGTACGCGAATAGTGTGAAAATATGTTATATCAAGGTTGTGGACCTTATACAGGTCACAATTTTGAACCAATTTTGATGAAACTTGACATGTATGTTTATAACCCAAAGACCTTGGTTCCTTTCGATATTTGCGCCCATCGGGTCATTACTCCTGAATTATGTCCCCTGATTGTACGAAAAATCACCCTTTTTAGCTTGTTGTGCCTCTGGAGGTCACAATTATTATCTGATTTAAAAAAAAACCGTTTGATTATAAAAACCAAACAAATTCTAATGATTTTCTGATAATTCCTTAATATGCAACAACTCTTGTTGACTGCCCGGACGATTTGGCTGCTGTGTGGGCGTATGTTTCGTTGCCTGGCAACCTATTTTTGTTATTCGAATAACAGTAGCTATTAACCGCTTAGTAACCATTTAACCATATAGTATCAATTTTAAACATAACACAGAGCTTGTCAGGAAACTTTTCATAGAAATGTACAATTCTTTAATGAAAATTGAAACTATCAGAGTTCTTTGTTTACCTGGTTAACTTGGTTCATTTGAATCATTTTTTAATTCAATTTATATCTACGATAATATACAAGACAGTACCCTGTTTCACTTCGTATGTGATAATATTACGATTACACAATTCTCGCTTGAAATTACGAAATATGAAAAGTGTTGAATTCAAACCATTTAACCGTCCAGTTCTAACCATTTATGGCTATCTGACTATCTGTAGGAGCAGGGTTACTATTTAGGCTAATTGATTTTTTTATACGCCCACATTTTCATGTGGACGTATTATGTCGTCGCCCCTGTCCGTCCGGACGTCCGTCCGTCCACAATTTGTTTGTGGACTCTCTACAGGTCACAATTCTTATCCGATTTTGACGAAACTTGAAATATAGGTTTATCCCAAAAAGATCTCGGTTCCTTTCGATATTGGCATGTATCGGATCAAAACTTCATGGATTATGGCCCCTGATTGTACGAAAAATCACGTTTTTAGCTTGTGGACCCTATAGAGGTCACAATTTTGAACCGATTTTGATGAAACTTGACATGCATGTTTGTAACGCAAAGATCTTGGTTCCTTTCGATATTTGCGGCTATCGGAATGTAATTTCCTGAATTATGGCCCCTGATTGTCCGAAAAATCACCCTTTTTAGCTTGTGGTCCCTCTGGAGGTCACAATTATTATTCGATTTAAAAAAACGTTTGATTATATCACCGTTACACCCTAAGGAACGTTGTGTTCGAATTTCGGGAAAATCGGACGAAAATTGCCATACAAAAAGGCCGCCGTTTGTACGCGAATACTGTTAAAAAATGGTATATAAAGGTTGTGGACCCTGTGGAGGTCACAATTTTGATTTGATTTTGATGAAACTTAAAATTCATGGTTATAACCTAAAGATCTTGCTTCCTTTCGATATTTGCGCAGATCGGATCGTAACTTTTTGAATTATGGCCCCTGATTATACGCAAAATCGCCTTTTTTTTAGCTTGGAGGTCACAATTATTATTCGATTTAAAAAAACGTTTGATTATATCACCGTTACACCCTAAGGAAGGTTGAGTTCGAATTTCGGGAAAATCGGACGAAAATTGCCACACAAAATGGCCGCCGTTTGTACGCGAATACTGTTAAAAAATGGTATATCAAGGTTGTGGACCCTGTGGAGGTCACAATTTCGATTCGATTTTGATGAAACTTGAAATTCATGGTTATAACCCAAAGATCTTGCTTCCTTTCGATATTTGCGCATATCGGATCGTAACTTCCTGAATTATGGCCCCTGATTATACGCAAAATCGCCTTTTTTTTAGCTTGGAGGTCACAATTATTATCCGATTTAAAAAAATGTTTGAATATATTACCGTTACACCGTAAGGAAGGTTGAGTTCGAATTTCGGGAAAATCAGACCAAAATTGCCATACAAAATGGCCACCGTTTGTACGCGAATACTGTTAAAAAATGGTATATCAAGGTTGTGGACCCTGTAAAGGTCACAATTTTAATTCGATTTTGATGAAACTTGAAATTCATGGTTATAACCCAAAGATCTTGGTTCTTTTCGATATTTGCGCATATCGGATCGTAACTTCCTGAATTATGGCCCCTGGTTATACGCAAAATCCCCCTTTCTTTAGCTTGTGGTCCCTCTGGAGGTCACAATTATTATCCAATTTAAAAAAAACATTTGATTATATCACCGTTACACTGTAAGGAAGGTTGAGTTTGAATTTCGGGAAAATCGGACCAAAATTGACAGACAAAATGGACGCCGTTTGTACGCGAATACTGTTAAAAAAATGATATATCATGGTTGTTGACCCTGTATAGGTCACAATTTTAATTCGATTTTGATGAGGAAGGTTGAGTTCTAATTTCATGAAAATCGTACCAAAATTGCCGGACGAAATGGTCGCCGTTTGTACGCGAATAGTGTAAAAATATGGTATATCATGGTTGTGGACTCTCTACAGGTCACAATTCTTATCCGATTTTGATGAAAAGTCACATTTCTAGGTTGTGTACCGTCACACCATAATCATTGTCGGTTTCGAATTTCAATTATATCAGACTGGAACTGACCAACTAAATGGCTGCTCCCAATACAGTATGAAATACAGGACTTAATTAAAGATGTAGGAAAAATCACTTTCGGTATTGCTTGTTCTCTGTCCATCTCTCGAAAATGTGGGCGTATCCTGCCTGGCAGTGCCAGCCTATCTTTTTATTATTGAAATACTTCTCAAACATCATAGAAAATATGCATTATATACAAAAGTTGAGTTACTTTATGTGAAACAAATCATATCCGTATCTATCTACCGGGTATTTATTTATTAAAGAAGTGACCATTATTTATAAAAGAAAAATAAGTTATTGAATTGAGTTGATCTGATGTTTTATTGATATATGTTTCAATTTTGTTTGGGAAGGTGGTAGTTAGTTTGTTTACTAATTTTAATTTCATTTGTATACACCCACATTTTCATGTGGACGTATAATATTATCAATGCCCCAGTTTGTCTGTCCATCCGGGGGTTGGGATGGCCTAGTGGTCTAGAGTGCTACGCTTCGACCTCTAGCTGGCCGGTCACCTCTGGCTTGCGGCTGTGGTTTCGAGCCCTGGTGTGAGCATATGTGGCATGGAGATAGGGGCGCATTCTCAACCTCGTGGGTTTCAGGGCACTCTGGTTTCCTCCCACTGTTAAAGACCCCAACGCGCAAACGAATTATTGAAATAAAATGAAACCATATGTTAGTCTCAAAATGTCGTAGTTTGTGTTGAGTGGACGTTAAACCCAATCTGATTAAAACACAGATCCAATTTCGTTTCGTTTTTTATAGTTCAAAATGTCTTTACTAGTCTGGAAGACTTGTTATTTAACTCGTGTTCTGCCTGAAATGAGGGGTCAGCCAATCAAATGGTCTGTCAAATCGACCGTTTGACCTTTTTATGCGTGGAACTGTGGGTAAATATTACCAGCAGATAGAAATCAAAACAAAACAAAAGTAGATTTTAAAAAGCATGGCGGTCGCTAATTGGTTAATCGAATGACTGACGTTATAGAACGTGAGCTCCCACTATAACTTGTTAGATCTACATGAGTGTAGGCCATCGAAAGTATAAAAAAACGAAACGAAATATAGATCTATATTTTAATTAGATTGCGTTAAACCCCATTTCTCTCTCTCTGTGCCTGTCCATCCACAATTTGTTTGTGACACTCTACCGCTCACAATTATTATCTGATTTTGACAAAACTTGAAATATAGGTTTATCTCTAAACAGGTATGGAAATAACAGTTTTAGATGTACCTAAAAAAATGTCAGGCACTAATGAAATACTATCTGACATTTTCAACTTAGTGTCGGACATATATTAATAATATCATTAAAAAAGACATATCAGTGCCAAAAAATGACAGGCACCAGACGTTTTGTGCCTGACAAAGCCTGAACCTGTGTCTGACATTGTCAGTGACAGGTGCCTTATTTCCTGGCTTGTTTCCAAAAGCTGGAGCTTTGTCTATGGTTGGACTCAAAACTATTACTGCAAAAAATGCAAATAGTGTAAAAGTATGTAATACCAAGGTTGTGGACCCTGTATAGGTCACAATTTTTTTCCAATTTTGATGACACATAAAAGATATGTTTATATCCCAAAGATCTTGGTTTGTTTCCATATTCATGCTTATCAGATAGTAATTTCCTGGATTAGAGGTCACAATTTTTATCCGAATTTAATCTTTTTTATACATATTATGTTAGTGTTACAACGTAATGATTGTTGACTTTGAATATAGTGAAAATCAAACTGAAATTGCCGGACAAAATGGCTGCTCTTTGTACTCAAATAGTGTAAAAGTATGTAATACCAAGGTTGTGAAACCTCTAGAGGTCAGAATTTTTATCAGATTTTGATGAAACCTAAAATATATGTTTATATCCCAGTGATTTCAAGTCCTTTTGATATTCACTCATATTGGCCCATAACTTCCTAGATTATGTCGAAAAGTCACTTCTTTTTGTCCCCTGCCTTTCGAAGAAAGTTGGGGGACTATTAAAATGGGTTCGTCCGTCTGTCTGTCTGTCCGTCTGTCTGTCTGTCCGTCACACTCTCTTCCTAATTGAGCTAGAATGTTCAAACTTGGTGTATGTGTTTATTAGGTCAATGCCTTGATGGAGTTCGAAGATGAGCATTTTCCGCTTAGGGTAAGCAGAGATAAGCAATTTGATTGGTTGATGCTTTGGGACACGATAACTTTAGTTCTAATTAAGTGAGATTGATGAAACTTGGTGTATAGTTTGATTATAGTAATACCTTGACTAAGTTCGATAATGAGCATTTTCTGCTCAGGGTAAGCAGAGCTATACGCAATTTGATTGGTCGAGAATTTGGAACACAATAACTCTCCTTCTAATTGAGTTAAAATGTTTAAACTTGGTGTATATGCTTATTAGGTCAATGCCTTGATGGAGTTCGAGGATGAGCATTTTCCGCTTAGGGTAAGCAGAGATAAGCAATTTGATTGGTTGATGCTTTGGGACACGATAACTTTAGTTCTAATTAAGTGAGAGTGATGAAACTTGGTGTATAGTTTCATTATAGTAATACCTTGACTAAGTTCGATAATGAGCATTTTCTGCGCAGGGTAAGCAGAGCGATACGCAATTTGATTGGTCGAGACTTTGGAACACAATAACTCTCCTTCTAATTGAGTTAAAATGTTCAAACTTGGTGTATATGCTTATTAGGTCAATGCCTTGATGGAGTTAGAAAATGAGCATTTTCCGCTTAGGGTAGGCAGAGATAAGCAATTTGATTGGTTGATGCTTTGAGACACGATAACTTTAGTTCTAATTAAGTGAGAGTGATGAAACTTGGTGTATAGTTTCATTACAGTAATACCTTGACTAAGATTGATAATGAGCATTTTCTGCTCAGGGTAAGCAGAGCGATAAGCAATTTGATTTGCCGAGACTTTGGAACACAATAACTCTCCTTCGAATTGAGTTAAAATGTTCAAAATTGGTGTGTATGCTTATTAGGTCAATGCCTTGATGGAGTTCGAAGATGAGCATTTTCTTCTTACGGTAGGCAGATATAAGCAATTTTTGGATGACACTTCGTGTTCAGTTTGATTGGTCGATACGTTTGAAAAAAATAAATGTGCGATTAATTAATATGTGTCATCTATTTATTTTGGGATTTCGGCGGGGGACATCAGCCTCACTGTTGGCTTGTTTAGCTTGTTTTCTGTCCATCTCCAGCAAAATGTGGGCGTATCTTGCATGGTAATCGTTTGTTGACCGACACTGTCAGTTACTAGCTATACTGTATACAAATCAACATGTAAAATGCAGGGCAATTTCTACTTTTGAGCCAATTGACAAATCAAAGAGTGTGCTATTTTGAGATAATTTATGTATTCTGCAATATTTCAGGATTATGAAAATCATATTGAAGAAATAAATAATAAATTTGTATGTATAATGGAGAAAGAACTGGAGACTAGGCTTCATAAGGTAAACTGATTGTTAATTTAACAGAGAAAGAAACAAATCCTGTCTTTGTTATAGAATATTATGTCTTATTTAGTTCAGAAAATATTTTACTGTATTTCAGTATGAAGTAAAAGCTCCTATGCCATCTAATTGTTTTCGAACTATTTGTAAAAATAATACTAAATTACATGAAGCTTTAATAGATATATTACCAGTATCTCAGGTTAAGGTATGTTATCTGTTTTATATTATTCTTTTGTCGTCGCCCCTGTCTGTTGTCGGTCGTCAACAATTGCTTGTAGATGCTGTAGAGGTCAAAGTTATCATCTGATTGACTTTAAATTTATTCACAGTGTTTAACGTCCTGAGATGAAGAATCCTATTGATTTTCAGCGATTTCCGATAATTACTGCCAGAGTTATGGCCTTTGATCACTTTAAAAAATCTTGTAGATGCTCTAGAGGCCTATATAAGGTGTTTAAGGTCATGAGACGAAGAAGCCTATTGATTTTCAGCGATACCCAATAATTACTACCAGAGTTATTTATGACCCTTGATCATTTTTAAAAATCTTGTGAACACTCTAGAGGCCTAAGTTAATATCCGATCGACCTTAACTTTATACACAGTGTTTAAGGTCATGAGATGAAGAAACCTATTGATTATCAGCAATTTCGGATAATTACTGTCAAAGTAATCTCCCTTGATCACTTTGAAAAATCTTGTGATGCTCCAGAGGTCAAACTTATCATCCGATTGACTTCAAATTGATACACAGAGTTTTTTAAGATCTTGAGACAAACAAGTATATTGATTTTCAATGAAAAGCTGAATCCATGATATTAAATGTTTCGTATACTAAACGTTAGTATGGGGCAGAACTTAATAAAATTATAAAAGCCAAACAAATTCTAAAGATTTTCTGATAATTAATTACTTTATGAGTTGTTAATCTTAATCAGATTTCAGACCAAAAAAAGGAAAAATATGCCACAACTCTTGTTGACTGTCCGGACAATTTAGCTGCTGTGGGCATATGTTTTGTTGCCTGACAAACTATCTTTACAAACCATATTCAAATCCACTAAATATCGAAGGTTGGTGAAGACATGATTGTGTCTTGATAAGTTAATTAATGTCTAATTAATAATTTAGATAACATTTAAGGCTTAAAGAAACAACTGCAATGGCAGATTTAGCTCTCGTAACGCATGTTTAATGGGGTGTTACTCTTTATCAGATATTATTGTGTTGTAAATGTTTTCATTACCAACGAATGAAAAAATACGAAACAACCCTTGTTGGCTGTGCAGATGACTTAGCTGCTGTGGGTGTATGTTTCATTGCCTGGCAACCTATCTTTATTTAAAAGAAAGGTTATGGCATAGTCAACTTCAAATATCTGGACAGGAGTAAGCATCACCCTTATAAGATAATATTGTTATGTGATCTAAACACATTCACTTTATTGTGTTTTCTGTAAAACTCAGTCTAAATATACAAGTTCCTTATTAATATTGTTATATATATATCATTACTAAAATATGAGTTTAAAGTTCGATTAAAATTGAAATGATTAAATTTTACAGTTAATATTTATGAGAATAAATAAAGTATTTAAAGATATATTAGAGAAACAGTTATTTAAATTAAATGTTACCAATGATGGTGGACCACAACATGGGTATGTATATTATTTTTATAGATGTAAAAAATTTCATCTCATTGTTGTCCTACAGGTCGCAATCCTAAACAGACTATCATGAAACTTTGCATACTTATTCCTTATACCCTAAGGAGGATCCCTATAGTTGTTGGTACATGCCTAAACCTCAGGGACAGAGCAATGCCCATTTCTTCTTTGTGTGTGGCCTAATTTTTATACATCCACATTCATAATGTGAACATATTATGCCGTCGCCCCTGTGTGATTGTGTATGTGTATGTATGTATGTGTGTGTGTGTCTGTGGGTCGCCTACAGGGCGCAATTCTTAATGGATTTTCTTAAAACTTTGCATACTTATTCCTTATACCCTAAGGAAGATCCCTATTGTTTTTGGTGCATGCCCAACCCCCAGGGGCAGAGCCACGCCCATTGTCTTTTCGCATGTCTTAGTGTCGCCTACAGGGCGCAATTCTTACTGAATTTTCTTCAAACTTTGTATATTTACTCTTTACACCCTAAGGATGATCCCTATCGTTTGGGGTGCATGCCCAACTCCCAGGGGCAGAGCCACGCCCATTTTCTTTTTGTTTACCCGTGTGTTGCCAGCAGGGGGCAATTCTTACTAAGGATGATCCGTACGTATTGTTTTTTTGGTGCATGCCCTACCCCAGGGGCAGAGCCATTCCCCTTCCTTGTATTTATTTGTTTGTCGTCTACAAGCCACATTTCTTAACGTATCATCTTGAAACTTTGAGTACTTATTCTTTGTACCATAAGGAACATCCCTATCATTTGGGGTGCATGCCCAACCCCCAGGGGCAGAGCCATGCCCATTTTCTTTTTGTGTGTTGCCTACAGGCCACAATTCTTAATCGATCATATTGAAACTTAAAATACTTATTCCTTATTCCCTAATGATGATCCCTTTTGTTTTGGGTGCATGCCAGACCCCCTGGGACAGCAACGCCCGTTTCTTGTATTTGCTTTCTGTCATCTACAGGCTTCATTTCTTAACGTATCATCTTGAAACTTTGCCTACTTATTCTTGGTACCTTAAGGAAGATCCCTACTGTTTTGGGTGCATGCCTGACCCCCAGGGACAGTGCCACGCCCATTTTCTTTTTGTGTGTCTGTGTGTTACCTACAGGCCACAATTTTTAATAGATCGTCTTGAAAACTTTTTTATACTTATTCCTTATACCCTAAGGCTGACCACTATTATTTTTGGTGCATGCCGAACCCCCTGGGACTGGGCCACGCCCAATGTTTTTGTGTCTTGTGTTCATGTACAGGATGCAATTCTTAATAGATCCTTTTAAAACTTTGCATACCTATTCCTTATACCCTAAGGATGACCCCTATTGTTTTTGGTGATTTCCTATCCCCCAGGAGCAGAGCCATGTCCATTTTTACTTCGTGTCTGTGTGTGTTGTCTACAGGCCATGATTCTAAATGGATTGTCTTTAAACTTGTGATATGTATTCCTTAGAGCCTAAGGACGACAACTGCATGTCCCGACTCCCAGAGACAAGCCACGCCCAATTTTTGTGAATGCATCAGCTTGGTACTTGGCGTATGTATTCTTATACCCTGAGGGCGTCCACTATTGATTTTTGGTGAATGTCCCGATCCCCAAGGGCAGAGCCACGCCCACTTTTTGGCTTTAGCGTCTGAAAATCACAATTCTGAATGGATTATCTTGATGTTGAGGCACGACCCGCAACGCTAAACGAACCAAACGCCTAGCCTTCTTGACAATCAAAGCAGGAATGTGGACGTATATTGTAGCGTTATGTTTAATTGATTGTGTCTGCTATTATTTTTGGTGCATGACCGATACCCAGGGGCTGAGCCACACCCAATTTTTGTTTGTCTGTCACCTACACCCTAAGATTGATCCCAATTGTTTTTAGTGCATGAACCCTCAGCAAGGGCAGAAGCACACAGTATTTAGGCTATTCTTATTTGTGTTCCTGTGTTGCCAACAGGGCATAATTCATAATGGATTGTCTTGGAACTTGGCATACCTATTCCTTATACCCAAAGGATGATCCATATTGTTTTTGGAGCTTGCCCATCCAAGCACATTTCTTCTTTGTGTCTCCCTGTGTTGCCTGCAGGTTGCCATTCCTAATGGATCATCTTGGAACTTGATATACTTATTCCTTATACCCAAATTTTGCTTTTAGTGCATGCCCAACCCCCAGGTGTGCTGTCATACCCCATTTTCCAGCATGCCCAATCATTTAAAAAACAGGATTGTACTTATTGGTCTGTGTCCAACCCCCAGGGACAGAGCCACGCCAAATTTGTGTGTTTATTATCTACAGGCTGCAATTCTGAATGAATCTTCAAGGGCCACAGCAACGCCCCATTTTTATACGCCCACATTTTCATGTGGACGTATATTGTCGTCGCCCCTGTTCGTCCGTCCGTCCACAATTGTTTGTGAACAGTCTACAGGTCACAATTTTTATCTGATTTCAATGAAACTTAAAACATAGGTTTATCACCCTAAAATCTCAGTTCGTTTCGATATTGGCATGTATCGGACTGTAACTTCATGGGTTATGGCCCCTGATTGTACGAAAAATCATGTTTTTTAGCTTGTGAACAGTGTAGAGGTCACAATTTTGAACCGATTTGGATGAAACTTGAAATGCATATTTATGACCCAAAGATCTTGGTTCCTTTCGATATTTGCGCCAATGGGATCGTAACTTCCTGAATTATGGCCCCTGATTGTCCGAAAAATCGCCCTTTTTAGCTTGTGGTCCCTCTGGAGGTCAAAATTGTTATCCGATTTAAAAAAACGTTTGATTATATCACCGTTCCATGGTTATGAAGGTTGAGTTTTAATTTTGTGAAAATCAGACCAAAATTGACGGACAAAATGGCCGCCATTTGTACGCGAATAGTGTGAAAATATGTTATATCAAGGTTGTGAACAGTGTAGAGGACACAATTTTGAACCGATTTGGATGAAACTTGAAATGCATGTTCATAACCCAATGATCTTGGTTCCTTTTGATATTTGCGCCAATTGGATCGTAACTTCCTGAATTATGGCCCCTGATTGTCCGAAAAATTGCCCTTTTTAGCTTGTGGTCCCTCTGGAGGTCAAAATTGTTATCCAATTTAAAAAACCGTTTGATTATATCACCGTTCCATGGTTATGAAGGTTGATTTCGAATTTCGTGAAAATCGGACCAAAATTGACAGACAAAATGGCCGTCGTTTGTACGCGAATAGTGTGAAAATATGTTATATCAAGGTTGTGGACCTTATAGAGGTCACAATTTCGAACCAATTTTGATGAAACTTGACATGTATGTTTATAACCCAAAGATCTTGGTTCCTTTCGATATTTGCGACCGTCGGATCGTAACTTCCTGAATGATGGCCCCTGATTGTCCAAAAAATCGCCCTTTTTAGCTTGTGGTCCCTCTGGAGGTCAAAATTGTTATCCGATTTAAAAAGATAGGCTGGCACTGCCAGGCAGGATACGCCCACATTTTTGAGAGATGGATAGAGAAGAAGCAATACCGAAAGTGATTTTTCCTACATCATTAAGTCCTGTATTTCATACTGTATTGGGAGCAGCCATTTTGTTGGTCAGTTCCAGTCTGATATTCATGAAATTCGAAGCCGACAATGATTATGGTGTAACGGTACACAACCTAGAAATGTTACTTTTCGTCAAAATCAGATAAGAATTGTGACCTGTATGTGGACGTATATTGTCGTCGCCCCTGTCCGTCCGTCCACAATTTGATTGTGGACTCTCTACAGGTCACAATTCTTATCCGATTTTGACGAAACTTGAAATATAGGTTAATCCCCAATAGATCTCGGCTGCTTTCGATATTGGCATGTATCGGGTGTAACGGTGATAGAGTCAAACGTTTTTTTAAATCGGAATAATAATTGTGACCTCCAGAGGGACCATAGGCGATTTTTCGGACAATCAGGGGCCATAATTCAGGAAGTTACGATCCGATATGCACAAATAATGAAAGGAACCAAGATCTTTGGGTAATAACCATGAATTTCAAGTTTCATCAAAATCGAATTAAAATTGTGACCTCTACAGGATCCACAACCATGATATACAATTTTTTAACAGTATTCGCGTACAAACGGCGGCCATTTTGTACGGCAGTTTTGGTCCGATTTTCCCGAATTTCGAACTCAACCTTCCTTAGGGTGTAACGGTAATATAATCAACCGTTTTTTTTCAATCGGATAATAATTGTGACCTCCAGAGGGGCCACAAGCTAAGAAAAGGAGATTTTGCGTATAATCAGGGGCCATAATTCAGGAAGTTACGATCCGATATGCGCAAATATCGAAAGGAACCAAGATCTTTGGGTTATAACCATGAATTTCAAGTTTCATCAAAATCGAATCAAAATTGTGACCTCCACAGGGTCCACAACCTTGATATACCATTTTTTAACAGTATTCGATTACAAACGGCGGCCATTTTGTATGGCAATTTTGGTCCGATTTTCCCGAAATTCGAACCCATCCTCCCTTAGGGTGTAACGGTGATATAATCAAACGTTTTTTTAAATCGGATAATAATTGTGACCTCCAGAGGGACCACAAGCTAAAAAGGGTGATTTTTCGGACAATCAGGGGCGTCCGTCCGTTCGTCCACAATTTGTTTGTGGACCCTCTACAGGTCACAATTCTTATCCGATTTTGACGAAACTTGAAATATAGGTTTATCCCCAAAAGATCTCGGCTGCTTTCGACATTGGCATGTATCGGATCAAAACTTCATGGATTATGGCCCTTGATTGTACGAAAAATCACGTTTTTAGCTTGTGGACCCAATAGAGGTCACAATTTTGAACCGATTTTGATAAAATTTGACATGCATGTTTGTAACCCAAAGATCTTGGTTCCTTTCGATATTTGCGGCTATCGGAATGTAATTTCCTGAATTATGGCCCCTGATTGTCCGAAAAATCACCCTTTTTAGCTTGTGGTCCCTCTGGAGGTCACAAATATTATTCGATTTAAAAAATCGTTTGATTATATCACCGTTACACCCTAAGGAAGGTTGAGTTCGAATTTTGGGAAAATCGGACGAAAATTGCCATACAAAATGGCCGCCGTTTGTACGCGAATACTGTTAAAAAATGGTATATCAAGGTTGTGGACCCTGTGGAGGTCACAATTTTGATTCGATTTTGATGAAACTTGAAATTCATGGTTATAACCCACAGATCTTGCTTCCTTTCGATATTTGCGTATATCGGATCGTAACTTCCTGAATTATGGCCCCTGATTATACGCAAAATCGTCTTATTTTAGCTTGTGGTCCCTCTGGTGGTCACAATTATTATCCGATTTACTAAAACGGTTGATTATATTACCGTTACACTGTAAGGAAGGTTGAGTTCTAATTTCGGGGAAATCGGACCAAAATTGCCATACAAAATGGCCGCCGTTTGTACGCGAATACTGTTAAAAAATTGTATATCATGGTTGTGGACCCTGTAGAGGTCACAATTTTAATTCGATTTTGATGAACCTTGAAATGCATGGTTATAACCCAAAGATCTTGGTTCCTTTCGTTATTTGCGCATATCGGATCGTAACTTCCTGAATTATGGCCCCTGATTGTCCGAAAAAACGCCTATGGTCCCTCTGAAGGTCACAATTATTATCTGATTTGAAAAAACGTTTGACTCTATCACCGTTACACCCTACGGATGGTTGAGTTCGAATTTCGAGAAAATTGGACTCTAATTGCCAGAAAAAATGGCAGCCGTTTGTACGCGAACAGTGTAAAAATAAGGTATGTCAAAGTTGTGGACCCTGTAGAGGTGACAATTTTAATTTTTTCGATTTTGATGAAACCTGAAATGCTTGTTTATAACCTAAAGATCTTTATTCTTTTCGATATTTGCGCATATCAAATTGTAACTTAATGAATTATGGCCTTTGATTGTAGGAAAAATCACTTTCGGTATTGCTTGTTCTCTGTCTATGTCTCGAACAATTATTATCTGATTTAAAAAAAAACTCTGATTATATTACTGTTGCACCGTAAGGAAGGTTGAGTTCAAATTTCGTGAAAATCGTACCAAAATTGCCGGACGAAATGGTCACCGTTTGTACGCGAATAGTGTAAAAATATGGTATATCATGTTGTGGACTCTCTACAGGTCACAATTCTTATCCGATTTTGATGAAAAGTCACATTTCTAGGTTGTGTACCGTCACACCATAATCATTGTCAGCTTCGAATTTCATAAATATCAGACTGTAACTGACCAACTAAATGGCTGCTCCCAATACAGTATGAAATACAGGACTTAATGATGTAGGAAAAATCACTTTCGGTATTGCTTGTTCTCTATCCATCTCTCGAAAATGTGGGCGTATCCTGCCTGGCAGTGCCAGCCTATCTTTTGTAGTGTAAACGGGTAAAACACAAGCGTGCCGTACCGAGTACCGTGCCAATCTGGCCCACTGAAGTGATGTGGTCTCGGTACCGTACTAAGAACGGCACACTTCAAATTCTCGTAGTGTAAACGCTAACCGGTCTGAGTACGGATTACTGCGCATGCGCCAAATGAACCTTGACCTTTTTTCCTTGCAAACCTTGACAGTTCTGTCATCAGTTCTGTCAAAATGGCTGCTCAAACTAAATCAGTCATTATAATTGTTTTCATCTGGGTAATTTGTACAGGGGCTGAAATTAACTTTTCAGTGAAGAGTTCCTCATTTGGCACGGTTCTGAGACCGGTTATTTTAGAGTAATGTAAACGGGTCCATTTCTTGAAATTTATCGCGGTCTGGTACCGTACCTAGTACGGCACGCTAATCGCGGCCAAATGTAAACGGGGCTATTGACTGTTCTGTTGGCCATTACCTCTCTAGTCAAAATGTTTAGTACCAAAAGATTTATGAATGATTCATAATTCACCATAGTGTCCATTTTCTGTATTTGTGAGTCTAATGAATTCCATCCTGATCATTTTTTTTCTTAATTTGACTTTTATTATAAGGTACTGATGAAATATAATCAATGATTTGTATATTCACAAAATGATTTTATATTCACAAAATGAAATATGGCTGTATAATGGTGTAACTCCCATCCGTCCATCTTGGGAACACATTTGCTGGGAGCATTGTAACACAAAAATATTCCACAGAATTACAGCACCTTCTTACATTGTATATGTACTTTCATGTTGTATAAAAAATTGCTGTAGTTTTATATTTTTAACATGAATTTATTTTTGTGTAGGTTGGTGATGTCAGATTTAATGTTCTATTCTGGAAGTTTTAAATCATTAAAAGGATTAGAGGATTTAGCTATAGAATTCAATGATATTTGGACCAAGAGGTGACACAAAGAATGAATATCAACTAAGTATTACAAGAGAGTACAAGTATACTTTAACCATGACATTTAAACCACAACAGTTATATAAGTTGATTCATTAAATATATAACAATTAAGAGAGGTCGTTTTTAAATAAAGATTATATAATTAAAATAAATACTAATGTCAGGGAGCAGAAATGTTCATTTCTCAATTTCTTCAAAACCTTGACTTAGATTTGGAAACATTTTTTTTATCTATAAAGTCTAAAATCTCCTTTATAGCTTCTAATGACAGTCTAAAGGCCGGACTGAGCGCCTTTTACAACTCTTTGCAACTAGCTGCAGTCTGTTGCACATGTTCAACTTTCTGCAACTCGTTGCAACTAGCGGCAAATAGTTGCAGTCGACATGAACGCTCCAATCTAATTGAAATTCAGATCTATATTTCGTTTCTGTTTTTATAATTTTGATGGCCTACACTACATGGAGATCTAACTAGTTATAGCAGGAGGTCACGTTCAGTCAGTTCAGATGTCAAGCACTCAAGATTTGACCCTATAACCTCAGTCATTCATTTAACCAATCAGAATCGTTGTTGCTTTGTTTTGATTTCTATCGCTAAAAATGCCTACCCACAATTCCGCGCAAAAAAGGTCAAACCCTTGATTAGACAGATAATTTGATTGGCTGGCCCCTCATATCAAGTAGAACACAAGTTATATAACAAGTCTTTCAGATCCTAATGTAGTAAAGACAAGTAAAACGAAATTTTGACCTATAAAAACGAAACGAAATAGGATCTGTATTTTAATCAGATTGTGAAAGCTCTTGTAGCTGGTGTCAACTCGTTTCCATGGAAATAACATCACATGATAAGAGGAATGTGTCATGTGACTTTATAAATAAGCGAATGAAGGCGCCCACTTTTCAAATGTTGATGGAGTCAACAATAATATATTAATAGAGAATTGTGGCAAGTGCGGCCATGCCTTTGGAATGCTTCTTGTAAGTTATTTGCCATTTTTGTCGATCATGTGATGAATAAATTAACAGTCATGTCACGTTAAGTGTAATCACTGTCAGTTCCTAGTCAACATAAGCGTTCCAATTTCAGTTGATGATATAATCAATGTTAGCACACATGCAACTGACTTGAACCAGTTGCTTTGAGCTGCAAAGTCGATATAACTATAAGCCCTGCTTTAAAGGAGAACTTCAGCCATTGAATATCATTAAATAATATTAAATGCACAAGCCCAAATGTAAATCATTTTTTGTCTTCATTTAACATTATGTTTGTGAGGAACTGTAAATAAACAAACCAGCGGCATAAATGTGTGCTAAAATGTATAAATTTGTTTATTAAAGGGCAAAATGATTTCTGCTTGTGGAACTATTTGGAGATAAATTACGAATTAACAGTTTTATATGCTTGTCAGTTAAAGTGTCTCTTAATATGTTGAAAGTTATAGCTCTCCATACAACATAATATTAATCCAAATATGTCTTGTAATTCTTTATTTTTACTGTGATATTATAATGGACTATAGAATGGTTATATTTATTTTTAATTTTAAACGAGTAAATTTGTTGATGTTATATTGTTGATATATAAGAAGTATTTTATTTGACGATTTATTTGTAAATATTAAAATGTAAATATTTGAGATCTATTTATATTTATTGTATATATTTTTCATCATTAACAAATATCTGTTTCTATAAAATTTCACCTCGCTTCTGCTGCCAAATACAGTAGCTCAAGATTGTCTGTACTAGGAAACCAGTCTGATTTCTTTCTTTGAAAGAATACTCATTCCATCAGTGTGTTATCTTTTAAAAAACAATGAATGGTAAAAATAATACAATATTATCAGGAGCAGCTTTTATGTACTAAATATTAAAATGTAGCCATATGAAATGTTTGTTTTGATTTAATTGAAACAGTTAATACCCATGTCCACTATTTGTTGATCAAGTTACTGTAATCAAACAACTCAAGTTATATCTTACTGACTGAAGATTTGGTGATTGTAATAGTATGCATGCTTTAAAGATATATTTATAATATGATATTCCTTTCTAATATCTGATACTAAATGCTGTTTCAAGTCCTATGTATTTAGTGCATGTAGTAATTATTTACCAGTCAACTAGCGTAATGAACATTAATAAAGAATGTCTGCAGTAGTAGATATCATACGAGGGTTTATTGTGGGGTTATTTAATGTTTGAGATGGTAGGAAGGCTTCATTTTAATTTGTAATTTTTTTTAGTTGTTTTTATATAGTACATCCACTTTCTATATGCTTAATGTTCTGTGTATTATCAACTAGACTACATCAGAGTTACAAACCATCATACAATAACAAGCATCTCTCACGGTTTGTTTCTTCTGTTGTCAATGGAAGATCTGAAAATCCTGTAGCAATTATCTGCCGGACACAGAAAATGTGTAATAGAATGTAGGTGTACTGTAGTTGGGATGCATTTAATTAATTCAGGTGTTTGTAGACTACATCAGAGTTACAAACCATCATACAATAACAAGCATCTCTCACGGTTTGTTTCTTCTGTTGTCAATGGAAGATCTGAAAATCCTGTAGCAATTATCTGCCGGACACAGAAAATGTGTAATAGAATGTAGGTGTACTGTAGTTGGGATGCATTTAATTAATTCAGGTGTTTGTTGTATTTTACTGTGATTTTTACATGGATAACATTATATTTATAGTCCAATAATTTATAAATATCACTTGTATACTAAAAACAGCCATTTGCAATTTATAAATATCACTTGTATACTAAAAACAGCCATTTGCAATGAATAACTGTCTGCACCTCATGAATATGTCCATAATATTGTTATTGCCATTTTGGTGTTGGCCATGCATTAACTTAAGAAAATAAATTAATACCGAGATCAGACCCTAAAACTCACCTTAAATACATAGACTGTCATTTCATGATATGTTCTATCATGAGAGTAAAACTCTTCAATTTTTTAAATGTAAGAAAAACATTCTGTCAATTGATATATAAATTAGTTTACTGCTAGTACTGGTGAAATAGCCACGATACTATTAACAATGCACATGATAGAAATAATAGAGCATATTTTGTCTCTTTAAGAAAATTGTATTTTTTTTAAAGTAATTCAAAGAAATTTCATCAACATGCATACATTATGTGCAATAACTGTTCTGTTGAATTATAATGTATGAAATTGTAATGTTGTTTTTATATGAAATAAGATATATCAGAATATAGATGCTTTATTCATTTTTTACCCACAAATTAATAGAGGTGCAGAATTAGGAATAGTAGTTAGTTTAGAATAAAAAGTTACTGTCATTATTAATTGATCATCATTAAGTTAGGGTCCCTGTTGTGGACATAAAGTAATTAGTTGACAAGCTATCTTGTAATTCTAAAAGTGGATGTATGTAACTGATTATCCCTCCCACCCTGTTATTTCACTATAAACATTTGATCAAATCTGTCTACAAACAATCGTTCAAATTCATGTGGGTGGTTAGCTTTTTTTAAATGCTTGCAATCCTTGCATGGTCAACACTTAGTAAGAAAGCTATTAGTAAGATGGAAATTAAACTAAGCTATTAGTAAGATGGAAATTAAACTGTGAAGTATAAAACTGAATTTTCATGTTTTATTATGAATATAACATATTATAAATCACTAACTAGTACGCATGTCACAGGTGTTAATAACAATCCCAGCAAATACCTACAAACATATCCCAAACTTTCCCCTTTATTTATATCACCATTTTAATATAACACCAAAATAATCAATTCATAGCTAATATCACAAAATCAACAAAAATATGCAAACTTTATTGGTATAGTATTCTCACAATTTAAAAGTTAACAAAACCAAACAGTGGATTGATCATCTAAATGTAAAATATTAAAATGTAGTTCAACCGTCTATTACAACGATCATGATATATAATATAAACAACAAATTCTATTTATAATATTAATTGTTTATATGATATGGTACTGTAAGAATGTGCTGAATAATTTAAAATAGTCATTAAATACTCAGATTAATTACCATCAACTAATAAAATAGATACCATTCCACAGCAAATCAAAAATACATCTCTGTGGAAATAGTTCTTGAATACAGCACAAGATCAAGAGCAACCATTTATATGCTACAGAAGATTTTTTCTGGATCCAAGCATAACCATATCGAAATCCTGGCAAGCACCGGATCTGAATATAATTATTATCATGATCCTGAGAGTTAACATTCCAACTCCAACTATGTGGGCTTCAAGATGTTTACATGAAAATTATGTTACGATCTCAAATAACCTTCAGAATAAAGAGTGGTGTGACATTCATATTATACATTTGCACAGCAATATACATGTATATAGTTTGCATAAATTATATACAGTTGTAAAGAATTATACAATTGTAAGAAATTATACAACTGTAAGCTCAGTTGTAGTCTATATTGCTTGATTGATTATATATAAGCCATATAGATAATATAGATATATAACATAAAACAGTATGTTAAAAGAAAGTAACCGGTATAAAATCAATATATTATATATATAAAACTTAATACTAATGATCCAATATTCGTAAATTACCAGATACAATTTTATTCTCCAAGATAGCACCTGCAGGTATGTCAATTCTTTCCCCATGATTAGCAATAATAATAACGGTTCCCTGTAAATATTATACAAATCATATAGTAGTATTATATATATAACATTATTAAGTTCTCATCAATTTTAGCTTTATTACAAAAGAATTCCTGATTTTTGAAAGATTTATGACCTTAGTCCCTTTATATAAAAGATTGGAGTTTGATTAACCTTGACAGTTAAATTGTTATTACATGTATTTCCCAATGAACTGTTTCACTGTTTACTCACCTTTAATGAAACACCTTTACCAAATGTCACGTCACCAGACACAGTTAAATGATCTAATTCTAACATATCTGGAATACTCTGAAATCTCGACAAAAATTCTTTTACCTGTGTAACAAATAAACATACAATTAATTATTGGCAACCTATTTCTAATTTACTCCATTACATGTACTTAAGTTTTAGTAGTTTTACATTTTTCCATGTATATTTTTCTTGTTTCAAAAATATTATCTGACTTTTTCCTGGTTTTCTGAGGTTTAGAAATATGTTTGTCACAGTGTTCTCTTTTTTGTTTTAGTATTATGACCAAATATGAAATATTGGTGTGTGAAATGTAATTATACCTTGTTAAAATGAGTGCCTAGTTTTACTAAAGGTACACTAGGAAAAGATCTTCTTGGACTCATCTCTAGAGCACCAGTTCTCATAGAATATAGATTACTCATAACTAGTAATAAATCTGATGTCTTCTTTACTGGTAAAAATCGACTTCTTGGTACAACTATACCCAAAGCTCCTTCAAAACTTTTAATAGCTGCACCAACAGCTGTCTCTAATTGTATTACATTTGCACCATTATCTAATGTCTGAGGAGAAAAAAGCAAATCACATCTTAACATCTTAAACCTGAAACTTCTGTATAGTAACTTCTCTTTTGTATAAGGAAAATGTTCATTCTTCTATTGAATTTCATGGGGGGGGGGGGGATGGCCTAGTGGTCTAGAGTGCCGCGCTTCGACAACTAGCTGGCCGGTCACCTCTGGCTTGCGGCTGTGGTTTCGAGCCCTGGTGTGAGCGTATGTGGCATGGAGATAATATAGGGGCACCTTCTCAACCTCGTGGGTTTCCTAAGGGCACTCCGGTTTCCTCCCACTGCTAAAGACCCCTATGCGCAAGCGAATTATTGAAATAAAGTGAAACCATATGTTAGTCCCAAAATGGCCTAGTTTGTGTCAAGTGGACGTTAAACCCCATTTCTCTCTCTCTATTGAATTTCATGCAGTCCTCTTCAACCAGAAAATGCTATTTTTAACATGATTATATGTATAGCAGTAATGATACACTCAATCAGTTAAACAATGCATATATTTATAGAGTATTTGACATATTCTGACTACAGTAAACTCTACAGGGATTCTCTCAATCCTAAAAATAGTGACAATCAAATGAAAGGAAGATTTTGGGTTACAACCGATGCACAGACTGCATAAGAAAATATCTCAACCAACCATGACAGCTGAAACATATATATATATCAGATTCTACTTCATTCGGGACGTTTCAGGCTGATTATCCAGATTTCCCTACATGTAATAGTATAGCTGCAATCTCTTCAGCACAGTATAAAATAAATCTGCTTCAACTGCAACAAATATTGGTATGGGCAGAATGGCGTCAGTTGTGTATCATTTGTTCAGACCAGCAGTATGCTACATGCAAAAAAAAAGTGTATGTACCTTTGGATTAACAATAATTTCCATGTGTAATGTCTTCTCTTCAACATTACGTTTTATAGCTTCTAAACTTATCCATAAATTGTTAGTGTTGAAGATTCTGAAGAATAAAAACAAACTATTTTCAGTGGTAGATAAAACATATCTTTCCTTATAAAATAAAATTGAGAAAACACTCAATTTTAATATATTTTCACATTTCTTTCAGTTTGATTGTCAAAAGTTTTTTTTGCCAACAAAAAAAATTACAGTTATGACTCTGATCATCACCTGCAAACAATGATGAACGGCTTTAAATCAAAACTAAATCATACTTAATTTCTATAATTTTATGATTCATATATTATTATACTTACTTAAATTTACTAACACTTTTAAATTCGTCCACCTGAAAAACACAGCTTATAATTTTGACTTCTTGTTGACAATTAAAGAATATTTTTTTTCAAAAACTGTTCGTAAGTAATATATACATCAATATGTTTAAACAAGATTATAAATTGTCATTATATTGGATTGTATAATAATAGAGAACTTATTGTATTGTGGGTGAACACCAGCAGCATAGTGAAGCCCTAGCTGCAATATTTGTAGCCGTGATAAATCTTATTCACAGCTACAATTCATGCACTTTTCAAGGCTTTGCGCAATTAAAATTAGGTGCAATTTGCAAAATTTACAACACGTTTTCACAGTTTGCATGGAAAAAAGTAATTATGTTAAAAGTAGGGTTGTATCTTATTGAACAGTTTTTTTGTATTTTGGGGTGACATGAAATCACATGATTCTGGTTCGACGAGCATTTTACAATGAACAGAAATTTCACATAGCAGTTGGGTTTAATCAAATCCTATAATTATGCAGTAAGATTTCACCTTTATTTCAACGGGAATTGGTTTATTTTATGTTAAGCTATGCAAGTACAGTTCAACGTAAGTGTAATTGGAAATTAAGATAGTTATAGGCCAGTAACATTTTTGGAGTTAAATTACAACAAAACTTGCTCAAAGTAAGACGGAAGACATCAGTAGTGGAACAATTTCTAAGTGAAGCCCTCGAATATATATTAATATATCCATTGGTATATTGCTGCCTTTTAAAATCTGATTAATGATAGCTTCCTACCTACATATATACAATGATGGGTGTTGTGAGTGGGGCAGGTTATGCTTACCTTACATGATATCACTCATCACTGGACTTCTCCATGAGAGAGATATCATGTGGTTGGTGTTTGAATTCATAATAACATTCAATTTATACATGTACTTTGTCAATGTTTTTCATGTCAATATAAAGTTATATTGTCTGTGTTATGGGGCTGTTGGTACATCACTGTGTTTTACTATGTAAGTGAATCAAATCAAATCTTGGTAGTTATATGTTAAACAGGGATTGCACTCATCAATAGTTGCCATAAGCGAAACATTAGTAAAAACTTACATGTTCCTTTGGTACTTGTGCTATCTCCAATAATCGGAGTTTACCATCAACTTCTACTAATGTACCACCCTATAACAAATATACATTAATTCATCATAGAATAAATTAGTCCAATGTGCTTCAAATAATAAACTCTAACATTGATCCCTATCTTGTTAGTGGCAAGGAGATCCCACCTGCCTAACCAAAGAAAAAAAGAAACAGTCTATGTAAATCCTGAAATGACCTAGTTTGTATTGAGTGGATGTTAAACCCCATTTCTTACACTCTCTATAAAAAAAAAATCTGCACTAACAGAAGAGAATAAATACTGATAATATAAAGAAAAAAGAAGGAAAAAATCTATAATTTCATACCTTAACATCAGCTCTCGTCTTGTCTGTAACCTCCATTACAAATTCTGGTGCAGTACCATTTTCAGTAGTCAATAAAAAGTTCAATATATCTAAATACTGTTAAGGTTTTTTGTATTATTCAACTTTAAAGATACATTGGCCCTATAATATTTATCGGGTTGTTATTTCTAATAAAGATATGGCAAATTTGGTATATATAGAAAGTATAGACACCCAATCTTACTAGAAAAATACCCAATTCCTAAAAAAAAAATAGGGCAAACACTGGGCAAAGATGTCAGGTGCGCAAAGATGTCAGGGTATCAATAACTGGCAACCTGACTGTTGTCTGTCACCTTTATTGTGTGCTAGATTGACTGAGGGAGCAGTTGTTATTTCTTGATCAAATGGTTAAATGGTGTTGGGAACATTGAGAAGTGTCAACGTACAAAAGACTGCAAATAAACGACAAAAAAAAAGTTGACAGTAAGGACAAATACATTCTGAAAAATGCATTTAGGTGACATATATTTGGTTTCTAACAAAAGTTTATTTATAGCTTGATGTATCTCCCCACAAATACAACGTTTTGAGAATGATTTGAAGCAAATTTTTCATAGATTAATATGTTTTTAGTCCAAATACACCATCAAATCACACAGTTTAAGATTTTGGGTATTATTAGCCAGTTATCACACCATACATAATGTTATAGATTATTCCTATAACTCAGAAATTATATATCATTATTTAATCAACTAATTCTCTAAACTGAACCAGTATCTTAACATGGTAAAGTAATCAATACAAACAATCTAAACTTGAGCACCACAACCCTTTTTTTTTAATTATGCAGATCTGTACAACTCATCAAGCACTGCAACTCAACTGGCTTCTTTCCATAGCAGAAAAAACATGAATTTCAAGAGGATTGCACAACTGTAGCCACAAGTGTTTTGTTAACATTAATGAACAGGGGTGACTGCAATATACACGGTTTAATCAGACTATATAAAAGAATACTCAAGTCAACAGTAGCTCCCAAATTATCAATATTTGAGATAAAAACATATTTCTTTCCAGCTTTATAGAATAAATCTAACAAACCAGAGTTATAAAAACTCACATAAACATCTCCATGACCAGGTGGGTACCATCTAAAATATAATAATAATAATAATAAGCTTATTAGTAATTTAATAATATAATCTATGAAAAGTTATATGGACCAACAAAATAATATTATAAATATAATAATGGTATACGTCTGCTCCCCAAAATGTTGTTTGTCACATGGTGTTATTATCATCACCTCGGTCCACGTCTGCACTTGTAAGATGATGATGTATATTTCTTTGTCATTGGTCCAAACACTTTTAGTTCTGCTGGGTCTTCTTTAAAAAAAACAGCCACTTGAGTACTGAGAAGAAATTTTGTTAAAAATTTCAAAACTTAAAAATGGTACACCATAATATTTTGAGAAAAGAAAACCAAAAGTTTCTGTCTTTTTTAATTATACATTTTATACCAAAGAAAGAGGAAACATAGGTTCAATCTGTTTCACAGAGAATTACGACAGTCTTCTTCTAATATCTCTGTCACAGATGACTGTCTTCAACATGTGCTATAACATCAAGCCACGTCAATCATTGGCTCAATGGTCTGTGCATTGTTTACATAAAACGTAACTGATTCGAGGAGAATGGTGCTTTTAACTCACTTTAATACCCATTTACACTAAATTGGAAATACTTTTTAACTACAAATACTTTAAACATCTTTATTTATTTTTCTAATGCATAAAAAAATGTTTTAGAATTTAATTTGTCTGAGGAAAAAAGTCGATGTCATCCTTATCAGTGACTGTAGCGGCCTACCGAATATTCACTGCTGATCAGAGTGGCATAACTTTAGTAGATTTTTGTGTCCCGAATAACAAAAGTTCAATGAAGAAAACAGGTCAAGCTAAATCACCTGAAAAACTAGAGTACCTGATAACTCTCAGCTGCGTACACAGTGGCATACACGTAAAAGATCACTTGGCAGTTAGAATTTGATATAAAAATAGGTCATAATGCAACTGCCTGGGCAAAATTTACCTCATAGCACACTGTATAATGTATGCCAGTCTTCATTAGCCCAATCAGAGCAGAACAGTAGGACATTAATCCCCATTTCATTTTATTAGTTATTTCTAACTTACCCCGCTTCGCTTTCAGGTCCGAAGTTTGTACAAATGGGAAGTAAAGAGTCTCTATTCAATCTTGGATATCTGAAACAAAATATTTAATATACCCTTCGGACACTTATTTTTAAACCACTTCAAAATCTATTCTTACTTCTTAGGTCGGATGTTACAGTTAACTACACACGGTTAGCTTCACATTCTTTATTCCGTTCTCTCATGCTTTCAATAACACTGGCAATGCCTGACCAAACATTGTCCTTACTGCGTACTGCACATGCTTAAAGCGAGCTGGAGCCGGATTTTTTAAGCCAACCTGTTCAGACAGATGAACCAGTTTAAAATAAAAAGCCTTCTCGAAGACGGGTTGCAAGCTGGGAGTTTTAAACTTGTTTATTTACCCACATTTGCATTCAGATGACAAAGTTCAACTGGTTTAACGCTCTCCAGAGTTTTTAAAGCAGTTTAACTTAAAGTAGCTAAGTCTCTAACTCAATATCAACAAATCAACATTGATGCTGTGATCTTACCGGAAAAAGATGGGCTTCTGATAACTAATATTTATTACAAAATAAACATTTTAACATTGGTACACGAATCGTGTACCATAATGCGTTTCATCCCCAGTTCTAGCAAGAGACTCGAGGAACGAGGCTACAAACATTGCACCAAATCCAACAGCGTATGTACACTGGAATAACCAGACGCTTGAAATTTGCATTCTATCGAGAGTGCTGGCTTATTTCGCCAAACATAACTGATTTGAAATTAGAGTAAAAACGGAAACCATTGAATGTAAATCAGTTTAGATACAGACGCTTGAAATTTGCATTCCATTGAGAGTGCTGGCTTATTTCGCCAAACATAACTGATTTGAAATTAGAGTAAAAACGGAAACCATTGAATGTAAATCAGTTTAGATACATTCATATATATTACAATATTATATGCGTTGCGTTGCGACCCACTTGTGTCAATTTCTAGGTCCCAAATTTAGCAATTTCGCTCCTCTAAGCGTATGAACGAGCTATATGTATATATATTCAAATTTGTATATACCATGCCTACAAATATAGAGTATTAGATATTTACACATTCAGTGCAAGCAACATCTGGTATTATTTCTGGTAAATATTCAATAAAATATCTGTTATTTTAATATAGAGACACACCTGCTTTGGTTGAATGTAAATATGTTGACTTTGACTTGTCCATATTTTCTAAGGATTTTTTGTGTATCTTCATCTGTATTGAAGGAATTCATTAATACTAATGGTACATCTGTTCCATATGTCTTGTTCAAATGCTGTAATAGAGCAAATAATATATTTAAAATACAATATTCCAGAATAAAAGAAAAATATTAATTATACAAACTTTCAATTATCCATTCACATTTGAAATACTCTAAAGTTTACATTGATTTTAGATGCCTACATTTTTATGTGGACGTATATTGGGTATGTTCAAGTTAGATTTGCATGCAAGTTTGAGACAGCACTGACCATTCATCACTAATAGCTTCCTGATAATCAGCCGAGTCATTGCATATTTTTAAATTAATAACATTTAGCTTTTTGTTCAAAGTTTTAAATACTCTTTCATAAGACAAATGTACATGTATCAAAATCAATCCCCCACCCATTTTCGTCACATATTCTAATGTGCATCCTTTTGACTCGTTTAATTAAAGGATAGATGTGTAAGCCCATAAGAAACAGTATGTATGAATCATGGCTCACGATTTTATTATGCCTAATTAACCTGTGCATAGCAGAATACTGCAGTAAAACTAATTGTGTGACAAACGAGGCTATCAAGTCGAATGAAATGTAAACAATACTGTTTGGAAACGAATATACTTTCACCGTTTTTAATACCTTAAATCACTGTCCGAAGTTTTTAATACCTTAAATCACTGTCCAAAGTTTTAGGGAAGACCCAGATTAAACGAAGGACTGTCATGTTGTTGTACTTAAGTGATAGTTTTCATTGAACGGAAAGAATAGACACACTCCCGCATAAGTTCAAGAAACAGACGTTATTCCAGCAATGGCCTGAGAGGGATTTATCGGGCCATTGCTTCAGGAATATGACGTTAAGTATACGAAACATTTAATATTATGGATTGATTTTCAAGAAATTCACACTCAACCATCATTAATGTGTAACGGGGATATTGTCAAACGGTTTTTTAATTCAGAATAAAATTGTGACCTCCATAGTGTCCACAAGGTAAAAAACATGATTTCTCGGTACAATCAGGGGCCATAATTCAGGAAGTTACAATCCAATGGGAGCAAATATTGAATAGAACCAAGATCTTTGGGTTATAAACTTATATTTCAAATTTCATCGAAATTGGATTAAAATTGTGACCTCTACGATAGGTGTAGTGTGTGCAAGGTCAAAGTACTATAAGTTTATTTGAATAGTATGTAAAAGACACTTTGAGATAGGTCAACTGTTATCTTGATACGAAATGTAAACATGGATAAGGTGGTACATGTTTTGTATTAAGGTATATAAACTATCAAGGTCACAAATGGATAACTCAAGAGAATAAATCAAATAATCTCTACAAAATTATTCAATACACATTTAAAGGGGAAATAGGTTGATGTAATCAAGACTAGTTTGTCATCATTTATCAGCTTTTATAAACATATATCATATATGAACATGCACATTAATTAAAACCAGCGGCTGATAGGCAAGATATGCCCACATTTTGAAAGAGATGGATAGAAAACAAGCTAATAAAAAGTGATATTTGCGTCAGAAGGGTGGCCATTTTGTCTGGCAGTTCTGGTCCGATTTTCTCTGAATTCCAACTCAACCATCCTTATCATATAACGGAGATATTTTCAAATGTTTTCTTCCATTGGATAAAAATTGTGGCCTCAAGAGGGACCACAAGCTAAAAACATTATAAATATGCATTTCACGTTTCACCAAAATCAGATGAAAATTGTGACCTTTGGAGTAGTGTCCACAAGCTAAAAACAAGATTATTTTGTAGAATCAGGGGCCATAATAAGTTTTGATCAGACATGCCAATATCGAAAGGAACCGAGATCTTTCGGAGATAAACCGCTTTTTTTAATTTCGTCAAAATCGGATAAGAATTGTGACCTGTAGAGTGTTCACAAACAAATTGTGGACGACCAGAAGGACGGGGGTGATGACAAGATACATGAAAATGTGGGCGTATAAAAATTTGAATATTGTTGACGGACAGACGGACGGACAGACCTGGGTGATGACAATATACACGTGTTCAGATGAAAATGTGGGCGTATAAAAATCTGAATATTAATAAAAAGTTGAATATCTATATAACCCCACACTATCTTACCTCAATTTGTTGTACTGTCATATCCAAAAAGGTTAATTCATTACGAACACTAATAGCACTTTTTGGTCCTGTACATCCCATACTGGTACCTAGACCACCATTTAATTTAACAACAACCAGTTGATCCAATAATTCTTTGGTTTTAGCTGTCTCTGGACTGGGTAAAGCACCATAGCGTTTAGTCTAGGGTAAAAAAGGATTTATGTAATACATACAGATTTCTTCAAAGACCAGGGTCCATATTCAAAGGATAACTTAAGTCTAAGATAGCCACTTAACTACTAGTTTTCACTTAAATATACGTAACTTCCTTTAAGTTAAGGGCAAGTGGTATTCAAAGGAATGTTAAGCATCAATTTTTACCTTAAAGTTAAGCTGCCTTAACTTTTAAGTGTCTAGTCATTTAGCGGTATTCAAAGGCTAATTTAAGTGAGAAAAAGTGACCTATGGGAGGTACCTTAAAGTTAAGCGAGATTATAATGACTTCTTTTAATTGCAGTATACAGTGTAGTAGCTGGCCGATTATTGCCATTTTTAAAGTTAGTGGATTGAGATCGAATCCTCTTTGACAGGGTGTAGGATGGAGGACCCGACAAGGGATGACATCTAGTCTTTTGGATAGGACGAAAACCCCCTGATTTCTATAGAAGAGTAGGCAGTAGCACCGTTATTCGGGCAAAGTTTCCGTCATAGCTTATCAGCCCAGTCGGAGCAGAACAGTAGGATGTTAAACCTCATTTCAATTCATTTTCCTACTTTTATGCACCAGGTTGTAGTGCCATAATAGTGTATAAGGTTACTGCCACCAAAATGGTCATGGAGTTTTTCTGGTAATTTATCATGTTCGTAGTGCTTAATCATGTTTTCCACGACTGTCATATTATAAAGTTTGCTGCGTTAAATTTATTGTAAAATTTTACATTGTGAAAACATTCCATTTTAAATTTCAGAAAATATTTATCACGATTTATTTCTTTTCAATTCATTCACTTATACATATTTGAAGTTAGCTGCAAGTTGACAATGATTGCAACATGTTATTGTCTTCGTTCGTACATAAATTTACAAATATGATGATGATTGCTGACCCAAGCTTGTCACCAATTATTTACCTATTTAATTTTAATCAGTAATATTTATTCGGGTAGAAATACAGGCCCGGGCCTATGAATTTTCCAAATTAAATGATAGATTTCATTGATCAACACTGAAATGATTTATCATACATTATTGTCACATTATTCTGATGTTTACAATATGATATTTTGACATTTTCCTAGTAATGACAACTAAGATTTTAATAGAGTATAGTGGTGCTCTTAAGGGGACATAACTTACATGCAACGTGAGTAATTTCGTGATTTTTGGCAGTAAAGGGTATTCCATAGTTACAAATTCATTCTTTTTGGCTAATGTGGGTATTCCATATTTTAAGTGAGCAGTTAAGTTTTTCACATAGTCAAGTATATGAAAATGACGGCCTTTGAATACCGATTTAAGGTAAGACACTTGGTTAAGTGGAAAAATTAAGTATTTTTACTTAACTTAGATTAAACCTTTGAATTCGGACCCAGAACTTTCCCAAAAAATGTTTCAGGATATGGAGACGGATGAAAACATCGGGAATAAAAGCTCTGAAGTAAAAGAACTACTACTGGAGCATATTACTATTATTTTCAATTTTAAATAAATAATATATTTTGTTCAAAAAAAACGTGGATGACTTCCATTCCTCTTATTCTAGATTTGAGTGTTTCAGTCTGAAAGCAATCTGAACTAACTATAAAAATAGAAACGAAATAGGATCTGTGTTTATTCAGATTGCTTTCAAGTTATTATAATAAAAAAAAAAACAACAGATGATCGTCATTTACATTTTTCAAACAATTTCTAATTTTTCACAGCTTAATCCTTGCTAAAATGTATTTAAATTTATTACTGAATATCTAAAGATGAGGCCTATCAAAAGGTTTTAGAAAAGATTATAGATGGCACTGGGTTGTTTCAGTCATATCGCATTTACATAGCCTGTTGTGAAATTTTCAATTTATCTTTCTTTTGTTTGGCTGAGTAATATATATAGTATCTTCTTATTTTTCCTAATTTATTTTCCAAAGATATAAAAGAAAATATTAAATGAAATTTAACATAAATCAATCTTATTTGCATAAAATGTTTAAAGATTGTGCCAACAAAAAAATGTATGTCTGGATTTGACATTGATATCCAACGTCAGTACAAACAGGTACAAATGGTTCACTAGATGGATGTGTCTATATGACAATCATAAAAATATCAGTTTTTATACTCACAGCATCATCTTGTAATAGTTTGATCTTTTCCCATACTACAGACGGACCTGTCTCTCTTAAAAAGCGAGAAAATAATGCCTCAAAACTGTCAAATTCTTTTCTTATTTGCTGGAAATAGAATAATAGTTGCAGTTTAACAAGGTTAAAATCGCTCAATTAAATTGTCATAGTAACAACTGGCAAATATGATCAAAATGCCTTGTATTATATGTATGCACAATCCAGTTCGTTTTGTAAAACCCAGAATCAAACCTGTCTAATGAGTCACAAAGTTTAATTTGCAACGCAGGAAGTAAAATACTGTACTTTTCAAATTCTTGTGATTAATTCCAATTAAAAGTTGCCATTTGATGTGAAAGGTAAACAACAAACAATATGAAGCTAGTGATGATGAGTCATCAATGGTCTCAAAGACAAGGAAATATAAAGGTTGTCACACTGTTAAGTTTTAAATAACCAGTGGCTGCCAGGCAGGATATGCCCACATTTTCGAGAGATGGATAGAGAACAAGCTAAATCGGAAGTGATTTTTCCTACAATCAAGGGTCATAATGCATGAAGTTACAATTCGATATGCGCGAATATCGAAAGGAATCAAGATCTTTGGGTTATGAACAAGCATTTCAAGTTTCATCAAAATCATATTAAAATTGTTACCTCTACAGGGTCCACAACCTTGATTAAAGAGCACATAAAATGAGTAAACTAAATTCATTGAGCTTATAGACATTGGTTACTATATGCATTTTACGGCAGTTTAACATCGATCTGATGAAAATCAATTCAGATATCGTCACCCAAAGTCGCAAATATAGGCCTCCCGTAATAACTACTTGGCCAATTATTGAAAACACTCTTAATCCCCTCAGACGCCAGTGACGTCACAGTGACCGAATGCATTTCGGGATGTTTATTCCTCAATTACCTGTATACACTCGGCGTGTGTATTCGTTAACGCCTGACTGATTCCTTAATCCCCCTAATTAAATAACAATTGACTACGGAATAATTTGTTTTGTACTTTAGAATTTGTTTTATAAAGACAGTTGTTGTAGCCATATTCCCCATATGTTTTTTTTTTTATCAGAATAAGCCGACCGTAAGCAAACAATAATTGGCTTCTGATTGAAACAAGATTGGTGTGAAATTGTTATAGCCGGCGCTACGGACATCTTTTAAGCCGATAGAAATAATCAATTGTCGGCTTTTAAGAAACGAAAGGGTTTCAAATAATAATCATATAAACTTAGATTACCAACATTTGTATTTTGTATTATTATTTATTGATCATTTTATCATACAACGAGCGAAATGGAGGCAGAATATTTGGAGTTATCATGTAGCAGTAGTTCTTTTAGCTTGGGCAGTATATCGGATACAGATACGTCGCGAGAAATGATTAATATAGCGCCATAAATGTTTTGAGCCGTATTTATCTGACTGTAGTAGTTCCGTAGAGGATGGCGATGTAGAGAATACGGGATCTAACAATGACAATCATCCGATTGTTGCGAGACTAGATTCTCTGGAATGGTACGTACCTGAATATATAATATTTTACACACTTATTTTTGTGTTCTAATTTGTTGACTGAATGACAGTTTTAAAATTTTACTAATTTATAATATCTATTAAATTATAGAAAATCGCACGAGAAGCTTGATTTCTCGATTGAAGGGTGTAAGTGATCAAACAACAATTTTTGGATTGGTTAGAAGCGTCTTACCGCAGGAAAATTTACAGTTACTATTGTACACAATTTAATCATATGGAAGAAATAGCTATAGTACTCGTTGACTATTTTGTTATTTGATTTCAGATCGAATCACCGATGTTTTTATAATAAAGTTAATGTTAATCGTATTGTTTGTATGATCGTATGATCATTGTTTTGTTTTTAATGAAGTATTCTTGTATTGTTTGTTAATTGGCGTTATGATTTTAGCAATTTGATTGTTTGATTAGTGTTTATTGTCAGTATCAGAAAAATGCCGAAGTTAAAATCAGAAAATGCCGTGGTATTTCTTAATAACGCAATTTGTAGTCCTTCACTTAACAGTCATGTAACTTGCAAACGTTTTTATTCATCCGTCGATGATAGACAATGATCGCGTGACAACCATAACTGAAATGGCTATAAAATAAAGTTCTGTACGACTATGACAATACGTACGTAAGTAACATGCGAAAATTAAATGGTAATAGGTAGGGTGAGTCTGTCGTTCAGATTGCCTGTCAATAGTGTATAAAATAAAAAATCGATTTAGAACTGCTTTATTGGCATAATGCCAACCGATATGTCACGTATCATTGGAATTCTCCAATGGAGATTCTGTCGGGGAAAACATCCACTGTTTCTCTCCCCCGTGTATTCGATGTTCCATCAGGGAATTATATCCAATGATGATTTAAATTTACCTAACAACTGGTCAGTGAATCCATCAATGTATTATCCAGTTATTATTTTAATATCTACCGGTACCTGAAATTCACACGGACAGAGCGTGGAAGACGTGCAATTCTGAAACCATGCCGAGACTGTCTTCAATGACCACGTGGCTTATTTTAATGTACCTTTTATGAATAATCAACAAGCTTGTTTTGAATATTTTACCGGATTATAGAAAGAATATCCATATCCCGACTTGACTGGCATTCATCGTAGGAATGGAACCCGGGAAAAGTTTTATTCTCTGTTTGCGTATTTCGAAAACTTCAATTAAGTTAGGTCGCAGCCCATAGCAATCATTCGCAAAAATGTTCACTGCATATCACTGTTGTGACTGTAGGTTGCCAATCAGGATTTGAATTGTTTACAAACGCAATCCACCTTTTCCGTAAGATTTCATCCTTGGGAAATTTATGAAACGCCGGCACATTATTCCCCTTTTCCTTGCTGGAATTTCCACAACTCTCAATAACACAACGATAATACGGCATCTTGAAATACACTCCGAAATATTCTAGTCACAAATATATAATCTATTACAACTCAAGACGAGAAAGGTCGGCTTTTGAAAATGCTTTGACTATTATAGTATAGTGATATGTAGCTTACGTGTAAAATTACGAGTTAATGATTACGCCAGTCAAATGTTAATTGGACCGCGAAATACACACGTGTTAACTGGCGGTGTGTATACAGTGATATATCGTACAGATAGTGCTATATTGTATAGATAATGTGTATAGATTATGTGTAGTGCCTGTGACGTCAACAGCCAATCAACCGGATAAAGGTTGTAATTGAAAATTTGAAAACCGTTTTTGGCTGTCTGATGTTTAAACGTTAATATCTCAATTAATTTTAATCAGATTGGAGTGAACTTGACGTAAAATGAATGTAGTAACCCTTGGCTATCAATATATGCAATTAAAAATTATTATTTTATGTGGTCTTTAACCATATTTTTACACTATTCGCGTACAAGCGGCGACAATTTTGTCAGACAGTTTTGGTCGGATTTTCACGAAATTCAAACTCAACCTTCATTATGGTGTAACAGAGATATAATCATACGTTTTTTTAAATTGGATAATAATTGTATACAGGCGATTTTGAGTAAATCAGGGGCCATAATTCAGGAAGTTAAGATCTGATATGCGCAAATATCGAAAGGAACCAAGATCTTTGGGTTATAAACATGCATTTCAAGTTACATCAAAATCAAATTATAATTGTTACCTACACAGGGTCCACAACCTTGTTATACCATATTTTTACACTATTCGCATACAAGTGGCATCCATTTTGTCCAGCAAGTTTGGTCCGATTTTCGCCAAATTTGAACTCAACCTTCATTATGGTGTAATGGTGATATAATCAGACGTTTTTTTAAATCAGATAATAATTTTGACCTCCAGAGGGACCACAAGCTAAAATAGGTGATTTTTCATACAATCAGGGACCAAAATTCAGGCAGTTACGATCCGATATGCGCAAATATCAGAAGGAACCAAGTTTCATCAAAATGGGTTCAAAATTGTGACCTCTACAGTGTTCACAAGAATAAAACATGATTTTTCGTACAATCAGGGGCCATAATCCATGAAGTTACAGTCCAATACATCCCAATATTGAAAGGAATTGAGATCTTAGGGTGATAAACCTATAATTCAAGTTTGAAAATGTGGGCGACTAAAAATCAAAATCTATATATTCTGTTATATCATTGCCATATATATTCACAATTAAATATGCCATAAATAATCAGGAGTTTTATATTTTGAAGAAAGAAAAAAAACAAAACATTTTACAAGATAATATAAGCTTATAAAGATAGGTTGTCATGCAACGAAACATACGCCCACAGCAGCTAAATCGTCCGGACAGTCAACAAAAGTTGTCACATATTTTTACTTTTTTTCGGTAATGAAACCTTTATAATACACTAAAATCTGATTAAGAGCAACAAGCCAACAACTCATTAAGTAATTATCCGAAAATCGTTAGAATGCTAAAGTTTAGTATACAAAAGATTTAATATCATGGATTTAGCTGTTCAGTTGTCAAAATTCACTGAAGATCAATATTTAATTGTTGGTCTCATGACCTTAAACTCTGTGTATCAATTTAAAGTCAATCTGATATTAACTTTGGCCTCTAGAGCGTCCACAAGATGTTTTGAAGTGATCAAGGGCCATAACTCTGGCAGTAATTATCGGAAATCGCTGAAAATCAATAGGCTTCTTCGTCTCATGACCTTTAAAATTTAAAGTCAATTGGATATTAACATTCGTCTCTAGAGCATCCACACATTTTTTGAAGTTATCAAGGGACATAACTCTGGCAGTAATTATCTGAAATCTCTGAAAATCAATAAGCTTCTTTGTCTCATGACCTTTAAAGTCAATCGGATATTAACTTTGGTCTCTAGAGCATCCACACGATTTTTTGAAGTTATCAAGGGACATAACTCTAGCAGTAATTATCGGAAATCTCTGAAAATCAATAGGTTTCTTTGTCTCATGACCTTAAACACTGTGTATAAATTCAAAGTCAATCGGATATCAATTGTGGAAGCCGGAATGTGAGACCGACAGGGGCGACAACAATATACAACCACATTTCAATGTTGGCGTATAAAAACTGAGCATGGAACTCACATGGAGCTACTACAATATACCACATTTCTTAGTGAGTATATAAAAATAGGTTGCCAGGCAACGAAACAAATGCCCACGGCGTATAAAAACTGAACATGGAACACAGTAAATGCATATGGTGGCTATGTTAACAAAATTTCTTAAAAGTTTCATAAAGTTTCCTGTGGTAACCTTCAGAAATTAAAACTATTCCCATTTTCATTACAAATGTTTAGAAATTGTAGACTAAAAACAAATTGACACATAGAGCGACTACAATATACCACATTTCTATGTGAGTATATAAAAATAGGTCGCCAGGCAACAAAACAAACACCCACAGCAGCCAAATCGTCAACAAGAGTTGTCGCATATTAAGTAATTATCAGAAAATCATTAGAATTTGTTTGGTTTTTTATAAAGTTCTGACCCATGCTAACGTTAAGTATATGAAAAATTTAATATTATGGATTTAGCTGTTCAATTATCAATTTTCAAGACATTCAAACTCAACCATCATTAATGAGTAACGGGGATATAGTCAAAGGTTTTTTTAATTCAGAATAAAATTGTGACCTCCATAGGATCCACAAGGTAAAAAACATCCAAGATCTTTAGGTTATAAACATTTATTTCAAGTTTCATCAAAATCGAATTAAAATTGTGACCTCTAGAGGGTCCACAATTTTGATATACCATATTTTTACACAAACGGCGACCAATTTGTCCGTCAATTCAAACCTAGATTACCCTGAAACGGTGATATAATCAAACGCTTTTTTAAATCAGGTAATAATTGTGACCTCCAGAGGGACCACAAGGTGATAAAGGCGATTTTTCGTACAATCAGGGGCCATAATTCAGGAAATTACGATCCGATATGCGCAAATATCGAAAGGAACCAAGATCTTTATGTTATAAACATGTATTTCAAGTTTTATAAAAATCAGTTCAAAATTGTGACCTTTATAGGGTCCACAACCTTGATATAACATATTTTCAAATTATTCGCGTACAAACGGGGCCATTTTGTCTGTCAGTTTTGGTCCAATTTTCATGAACCGTCATTACCATATAACGGTGATGTAATCAAACGCTTTTATAAATCCAATTATAATTTTGACCTCCAGAGGGACCACAAGCTAAAAGATAGGCTGGCACTGCCAGGCACGATACGCCCACATTTTCGAGAGATGGACAGAGAACAAGCAATACCGAAAGTGATTTTTCCTACATCTTTAAGTCCTGTATTTCATACTGTATTGGGAGCAGCCATTTAGTTGGTCAGTTCCAGTCTGATATTAATGAAATTCGAAACCGACAATGATTATGGTGTGACGGTACACAACCTAGAAATGTGACTTTTCATCAAAATCGGATAAGAATTGTGACCTGTAGAGAGTCCACAACCATGATATACCATATTTTTACACTATTCGCGTACAAACGGCGACCATTTCGTCCGGCAATTTTGGTACGATTTTCACGAAATTAGAACTCAACCTTCCTCATCAAAATCGAATTAAAATTGTGACCTAACAGGGTCCGCAACCATGATATATCATTTTTTAAACAGTATTCGCGTACAAACAGCGGTCATTTTGTCTGTCAATTTTGGTCCGATTTCCCCGAAATTCAAGCTCAACCTTCCTTACAGTGTAACGGTGATATAATCAAACGTTTTTTTAAATTGGATAATAATTGTGACCTCCAGAGGGACCACAAGCTAAAGAAAGGGGGATTTTGCGTATAACCAGGGGCCATAATTCAGGAAGTTACGATCCGATATGCGCAAATATCGAAAGGAACCAAGATCTTTGGGTTATAACCATGAATTTCAAGTTTCATCAAAATCGAATTAAAATTGTGACCTTTACAGGGTCCACAACCTTTATATACCATTTTTTAACAGTATTCGCGTACAAACGGTGGCCATTTTGTATGGCAATTTTGGTCTGATTTTCCCGAAATTCGAACTCAACCTTCCTTACGGTGTAACGGTAATATAATCAAACGTTTTTTTAAATCGGATAATAATTGTGACCTCCAAGCTAAAAAAAAAGGCGATTTTGCGTATAATCAGGGGCCATAATTCAGGAAGTTACGATCCGATATGCGCAAATATCGAAAGGAAGCAAGATCTTTGGGTTATAACCATGAATTTCAAGTTTCATCAAAATCGAATCAAAATTGTGACCTCCACAGGGTCCACAACCATGATATACCATTTTTTAACAGTATTCGCGTACAAACGGTGGCCATTTTGTATGGCAATTTTCGTCCGATTTTCCCGAAATTCGAAATCAGCCTACCTTAGGGTGTAACGGTGATATAATCAAACGGTTTTTTAAATCAAATAATAATTGTGACCTCCAGAGGGACCACAAGCTAAAAAGGGTGATTTTTCGGATAATCAGGGGCCATAATTCAGGAAATTACATTCCGATAGCCGCAAATATCGAAAGGAACCAAGATCTTTGGGTTACAAACATGCATGTCAAGTTTCATCAAAATCGGTTCAAAATTGTGACCTCTATAGGGTCCACAAGCTAAAAACGTGATTTTTCGTACAATCAGGGGCCATAATCCATGAAGTATTGATCCGATACATGCCAATATCGAAAGGAACCAAGATCTTTTGGGGATAAACCTATATTTCAAGTTTCGTCAAAATCGGATAAGAATTGTGACCTGTAGAGAGTCCACAAACAAATTGTGGACGGACGGACGTCCGGACGGACGGACGGACGTCCGGACGGACAGGGGCGACGACATAATACGTCCACATGAAAATGTGGGCGTATAAAAAAGGGCGATAAGGGGCAATAATTCAGGAACTTACATCTGATGGGTGCAATATCAAAAGGAACCAAGATCTTTGGTCTATAAACATACATTTATTTTTACATGTCAAGTTTCACCAAAATTGATTTAAAATTGTGACCTCTATATAATATTTTGATCAAGAAGCATGAATACAGATTCTTTTGGATTTGGTTCTATGACATTCTGTATAGATCATGGTTCCTGCATGATGGGAGAGAGAGTAAAAGGAATAGCTGGCTTACGTTCTGTTGTCCAGGTTGTGCTGTCTGTAATAATTTCATTAATTCCTTATTCATGGCACCTTGTGCATCTCTGCGTATTAAATCTTTGAATTCATCTTCACTTGGTGTTCTCCTGTGACCTTTCACAAAAGCCGTCTGAAAAATAAAAAAGTTAAATTATTTTTAATCAAAAATATTTTTTTTCATCAAATTCATATGTAATGAGGAAACTGGGTGATTTTATCTCTATTTTCAAAACAGTATCTCACCAAGCTGTCATTATGCATAAATAGATGGTTTTTAGCATATAAATAACTTGTTACATCCATGTTAAAATGATTGACAATTAAAATAACGGGTACAACACAGGTGTGTTGTAAGCACTAACACTGGTATGATTAGACAATATGTATGGTACTATATAAACACACACACACACATACATATATATAATGCCAACCTTTCCATTCATACAAAAACCACATGCTATGGTGACAAGTTATATGCAAATTTACTCATTGCTTAGTTGTAACTACCATAAATACTTGAAAGATAAAAACTAAGTTAAAGTAACATTTAATTTAATTGAGCTCTAAGTTTAACAAATAGGACATAGCATTGTTACAGGTACTTTCTTCTTATGTCATCAATTTTTGTTTATTTTGTTTTGTTGCCACAAATACCGGTACTACACCATCCTTATTTATTACAAAGAAGTTAGAATGGGACAATACCGGACATTTTCGGTACCAGCATTGTGAAAATGGTATAAAATATCTTTATCAGGATACCTCAAGCCAAATGACCTGCAAAAAGGGTGTTAACTCCTGAATAATAAATCTCTAATGTTATAATAATTTAAATGTAGAGAGAGAGTTGCTGTCTAATCAACACAAATTAGGTACTCATTGTGACCATTGAAGCCAGTGACACAATATTGGTTAACCCAAAACATTAAAAGTAATTGTTTGTGTTGAGTAAATAAAATTTATTCTCTTTTCTTTTTTTTTTTTTTATAAAAATTACTTTTTTATCCCAGAGGACATTTCTTTTACCTGAAAGGCAACACACGTACCGATATAATTGTTAAATTATTAAGTTATAATAAACCATATAGGCCCTAATTTCCATAAAGTTATAGAATGAAATATATCATCTCCAACAGAGTGGCCTATATACAACAGATTGTAGAATATTGCATTTGTTTAAAACTTGGGCTCATATTTTTGAACAGTGTGTAAAATAATTGGTCTAATATCAGGCCTAATGATTATTAGTTGACTAAGTTTGGCATTCTCAAAAGTCAGATTAGCTAATCCTTAAACTAGAATTTCTTTTCGTCAACGATTAAAATTAAGTTTTAAAATTTGAATCACACATTTCATATAATCATTGATTAAAGAGGTTTTTTGTTAATGACGAAAGGGATCGGTAACAGTAAGTAGATTACAAAATCATGACATTGTGTTTGGGAACCATGTTTCCCAACATGGAGTTCAAAGGGTGTATGCAAGGAGAAAGATAGGTTGCCAGGCAACGAAACATACGCCCACAGCAGCTAAATCGTCCGGGCAGTCAACAAGAGTTGTCGCATATTTTTACTTTTTTCGGTAATGAAACATTTGTAATACTCTAAAAACTGATTAAGAGTAACAACTCATTATGTAATTATCAGAAAATCATTAGAATTTGATTGCTTTTTATAAATTTTTACCCCACGCTAACAATTGAATTAGTATATATACATGAAACATTTAAAATCACGGATTTAGCTGTTCAGTTATCAAAATTCATTGAAAATCAATATACTTGTTCGTTTTAACACCTTAAACTCTGTGTATCAATCTGAAGTCAATCAGATGATAAGTTTGGCCTTTAAAGCGTCCACAAGATTTTTTGAAGTGATCAAGGGCCATAACTCTGGCACTAATTATCGGAAATTGCTGAAAATCAATAGGCTTCTTCGTCTCATGACCTTAAACACCGTGTATAAATTTAAAGCCAATCGGATATTAACTTTGGCCTCTATAGTGTCCACAAGATTTTTTGAAGTGATCAAGGGCCATAACTCTGGCACTAATTATCGGAAATCGCTGAAAATCAATAGGCTTCTTCCTCTCATGACCTTAAACACTGTGTATAAATTTAAAGCCAATCGGATATTAACTTTGGCCTCTATAGCGTCCACAAGATTTTTTGAAGTGATCAAGGACCATAACTCTGGCATTAATTATCGGAAATCGCTGAAAAACAATAGGCTTCTTCGTCTCATGACCTTAAACACTGTGTATAAATTTAAAGCCAATTGGATATTAACTTTGGCCTCTATAGCGTCCACAAGATTTTTTGAAGTGATCAAGGACCATAACTCTAGCATTAATTATCGGAAATCGCTGAAAAACAATAGGCTTCTTCGTCTCATGACCTTAAACACTGTGTATAAATTTAAAGCCAATCGGATATTAACATTGGCCTCTATAGCGTCCACAAGATTTTTTGAAGTGATCAAGGGCCATAACTCTGGTAGTTATTATCGGAAATCGCTGAAAAACAATAGGCTTCTTCGTCTCATGACCTTAAACACTGTGTATAAATTTAAAGTCAATCGGATATTAACTTTAGCCTCTAGAGCGTCCACAAGCAAATGTGGACGCCGGACCGACGGACCGACGGACGGGGGCGACGACAATATACGACCACATTTCAACTAAATTAGAGTATGAAATTTTCAGTATTGTAGAATTTTAAGTTTTGGGACAGTACATTTCAGTAGCTGTTATTCGTCACATTTCCAAGAAGCGACATAGTTACCCATTTTGTCAATTGTGTATAAACTTGAAATATTTCAACTCAAAGGGAACAACAGTCTCAGAAACAAAAGTGTATGTTGTATTTCCCTTGCCTCAATATTTCAGTTCGAAACATTGAGTCATTCTGAAGTCAATGTCAAAACGGCTTATCCGGTTACATAACTCTTTTAAGGGTTCGATTCAATTTTTTTACGTTGGCTGAGCTGCCGTTCCTTTAGGCATCTATACAGTGCATGACCCACGTGCTGTACTTGATAATGAAAGGTACATTTCAACTACACATTATTTTTTATCCAGACACTGTATAATGCTGCTTAAGACACCGGTCTCCGTTTCCAGATGAAGACTGAGGGGTTTAAGTTGTTTGAAAATGTGTAGTTTGGCATATCATTATGTAAACATAAATCGTGTCTATTTCATGTATCTATGGAATTAAATTGGCTGTTTAACTACTGCTTTTTCAATTTTTATGCATATAACTGAGTGTCAATTACATAAAATTTCATGAGATATATTAAATATAATATCATTTATTATATAAAAACATGAACAGTATATTTGTAATTATAAAGCTTCAAAGACCCAAAATACATGTATTGAGTTCATTCCGCTTTGAACATGGCAGTTTTTCATCTCTTACATATCATTGTTGGAAATATTGTGTGAACATATGAAACTGCAACAAAAAAAGTAATCAACAAATGTCATTTCTAGTTGACTTTGATGTCTTGTGTTTTTTGACCACATACTCGCTGGAATTGAACTTTTTTTTTATTCATTTGTCAATTTAATGATATCAATTCGCAAAAAATTAATTAAATGAATTGTCCGAAAATAGTCGCACAGTGTAGAGTGGGACCTCAAACACTTTATTTTGTTGACTAGCAGCCAAAATGATTTTCTCCCCAATAATACTATAGTATTTCTTTTTTTCACATTAGACGTCTAACTGGATCATCCCAGCATATTATTGTCAACAGATTCAGAATGACTAGCAGTACAGTTTACAACAGTTTAAAAAAAACAAGTGACATGATATGAGGTAAGTAACTAATTATTTTGTTTCAGGATGTTAATAATACATGTTAAAATTTATCAAATCGGCAAGACTTGTAATTCCACAAATTAAGGAATAAGGTAATACTAATAAGTAATAGATAGACCTAAATCAGATAAACTCATGAAGTAAATTCTATGTAAATAAAGTGTTGCTAACATGTAGGTTAAAGACCACATCAAATGATTCAGAAATTTTTTACGTACGGGTACTCAATAGTTACAAAATCCATTTTACGGGAAGTTCAAACTAATCTGATTAAAATTAATTCAGATATTTACGTTTTAGTATCCGACTGCCAAAAACGATTTTCAAATTTTCAATTACAACCTTAATCCGGTTGATTGGCTGGTGACGTCACAGGCACTACACATAGTATACACATCATCTATACAATATATCACTGTATATACACACAGCCAGTTGACACGTGTGTATTTGTCGGTCCAATAAACATTTGACTGGCGTAATCATTATCGTGTAATTATTTACATGTAAGCTATGTATCACTATATCAGTCAAAGCATTTTCAAAAGCCGACCTTTCCCGTCTCGAGTTGTAATAGATTATATATTTGTGACACGAATATTAGCGAGTGTATTTCAAGATGCCATATTACCGTTGTGTTATTGATAGTTGTGGAAGTTCCAGCAAGCGAAAGGGGAATAATGTACCGGTGTTTCATAAATTTCCCAAGGATGAAATCGTACGGAAACAGTGGAATGCGTTTGTAAACAATTCAAATCCTGATTGGCAACCTACAGTCACAACAGTGATATGCAGTGAACATTTTACGAACGATTGCTTACTTACCTATACACACCCGGCGTGTGTATTTATTAACACCTGACTGATTCCTTAATCCCCCTAATTAAATAAAACAATTGACTAGTATTAGTAGTATAATTTGTTTTGTAATACATTTTAATTCAAGATCCATTTTAAAATTTGTTTCATTATGTACGTCCGTTCTGTTTTCTCACGGCAGCGATTTTAATACAATCTACCATCGTGTACAGTCCAAACGATTCGAGATACATTTTCGTCAGTATTGTGGTTCTAATTTAGAAGGGTAATTATCATTTTTTGTTACGCCGGCCACATAAATTTGTAATAATGAATATCAAATACACTTGATCAAATGTGGAGTTCCTGGTGCCGTTTGGTGAGTGATTAACTCTGTCAATTTAATTGTAAAATACTTGTATTCTTTAAAAAAAAAGTCAAATGATGTTAGACATTATAACCTTATCTTATCACAAACGTATATCCATCGAATGATTTATATTTAGATGTTGGTTAAACACCAATCAACAAATAATACGAGGCTACTTTGTACAAAAACATCGGTGAGCAAAGAAAAAGATAATTACCTAATCAGCATTTTTAATTACTTTATGACCCAATCACTGTTCAAATTTAGTCTGATTGATTAATGACAGGTATTAACAAATTTGCGATACATAGATAGTTAGGTGACCTTTCTCAATCTGTTAATTCTAACGTATATTGAGATATTTTTTCGTATTTCATTTTTACGGTTTATTTCAGAGTAATAAAGTCTAATTTCGCAAGCAGAAAGAAAGGCGCCATATGTCGATAACGGATCGTCTTTTACAAATCGCGTTTCAATCATGTTTTACGTTTATGATATATTTTGCGTGACCACATCTTTTTACTCCTATACTCTTTTACTCGGTCAAATTTCGCAAGCAGAAAGAAAGGCGCCATACGTCGATAACGGATCGTCTTTTACAAATCGCGTTTCAATCATGTTTTACGTTTATGATATATTTTGCGTGACCACATCTTTTTACTCCTATACTCTTTTACTCGGGGAAATTCGAACCATAATACTCTTCTGACGAAAATGTATCTCGAATAGTTGGGACTGCACATAGGAGAGTGTTTGACATCGCTGCCGTGAGAAAATGAATGACCGTACATTATGAAACAAATTCTAAATTAGAACGACGATACTCTTCTGACGAAAATGTATCTCGAACCGTTGACTGCACACGATGGTAGAGTGTATGACATGGCTGGCGTGAGAAAATGAACGACCGTACATTATGAAACAAATTCTAAATTAGAACGACGATACTCTTCTGAAGAAAATGTATCTCGAATCGTTTAGACTGTACACAATGGTAGAGTGTATTAAAATCGCTGCTGTGAGAAAACAGAACGACCTTACATTATGTAACAAATTCTAAATTAGATCTTGAATTAAAATGAATTATAAAACAATGAATTATAAAACAAATTATTCCGTAGTCAATTGTTTTATTTAATTAGGGGGATTAAGGAATCAGTCAGGCGTTAATGAATATACACGCCGGCTGCAAGCCTTGAAAAAACTGCTAAGGTTCAGCCCGACATCATGTCAGGCTGAACTGATTTTCGGCCGGACATTTCAGATTTTCAGCCTGACAAATACCATTATTCCATACTATAGAAAATTCCCTCATATATTTGATATTTAAAATACTTTACAGAGTTCACATTTTAGTGTTGTCACAAAACCATCGTCTTCTTCGTATGTTCTACGGTTCTTATTATATGTAATTTTCGAATTAGTGAAGTGTCATTTTGAGAGACATTAGACACAGTACCAGTCTTAAAATTTTCTGAAACGGTCCTACTAGCCGGCATAATAAGAAGTTATTTTATTCGACATGTTTTCAAGGCTCTTCTATTTACATTCACATCGGAAGTGTCCAATAAAGTGGGATATTTTAATTTTCGTATAAAAAGTCTCTCCCTAATTACATCCATAGTCAACTTGAACATTTTCTTGTAACATTTTAAATATTATTACTAATAATTTGTATAATTACATGTCATGTTCGGTGCGATTTAGAGCTAATCATATACGAAAGTAACGCAAAGCTAGCTACTACACGTAGACTCGAATAACCAGCGTAAAAGAGCCAATTCTCAATATTATTCATTATTTTATCTTCACGCGGCCGAGATACATGTAAATAGTGATATTTTTACTATGACTCGGGTCGTTGATATAACCAGCGTGAAAGAGCCGATTCCAAAGAAAATAGTAATATATTTACTATGACTCGGTTCGTTCATATAATCAGCATAAAAAAGCCGATTCTAAAAATTATTGATTATTTTATCTGCACGCGGCCGAGATATAAATAGTAACATTTTCACTATGACTTGGGTCGTTGATATTTTTGGGCCTGGATTTTGAGCCGATTCTTTAAAAAAATAGTTATATTTTCACTAGGACTCGGGTCGTTGATACAACCAGCGTCAAAAAGCCGATTCTAAAATTATTGATTTTATTTTATCTGCACGCAGCCTAGATATAAATAGTAACATTTTCACTATGACTCGGGTCGTTGATACTATTGTGGCTGGATTTTCGAGTCTAGTAATAATTAGCGATCGACTTGAATTCGCGAATTTTTGGCTTACTGTTTTACCCAAACTCGGTCAGACAATTATGTCCGGACGAAAGGCAATTTGGCCTGTCAAAGGGGGTCAATTCGCCCGGACATTGTCCGCGTCCGGCCGCTTATTTCAGCGCTTGGCCGGCTGTATATAGGTAATTAAGGAATAAACATTCCGAATATGCATTCGGTCACTGTGACGTCACTGGCGTCTGAGGGGATTAAGAGTGTTTTCAATAATTGGCAAAGTCGTTTTTACGGGAGGTCTATTTTTACGACTTTGAATGAAGATAGCTGAATTAATTTTAGTCGGATTGATGTGAATTTGCCGTAAAGTGGATAAAATGACCATGGACTTCTCACATAGAGAAATTTTTTGGGCCATTTTATGTGCACTTTAATCGAAAAAAATATTATCATGAAATCAGAAGTATTTTTCAACAGCATTTTTATTCCATGAGAGTGAGGGTATATATTCACCAGCTACGTTTATCAAGAGAATAAAATTATAACAGGGTCCGAATTCAAAGGTTTTCTCTAAGTTAAGTAAAAATACTTAATTTTTCCACTTAGCCAAGTGTCTTACCTTAAATCGGTATTCAAAGGCTCTAATTTACATATACTTGGCTATGTGAAAAACTTAACTACCCACTTAAAATATGGAATACACACATCAGCCAAAAAGCATGAATTTTTAACTATGGAATACCCTCTACTGCCAAAAATCCCGAATTACTCACGTTGCACGCAAGTTATGCCCCCTTAAGAGCATCACTATACTCCATTAAAATTTTAGTTGTAATTACTAGGGAATGTCAATATCATATTGTAAAGCATCAGAATAATATGACAATAATGTATGATAAATTATGATATTACGCATTCGCTGCTGGAACAGTTCTTTTCGTAGATGTTATTACAAAAATCAATTTCAATAGATTTCAATTGCAGTTTTTGAAAAGTGGTAATGTTATGATGGATATTGTAAACTGTATTATTTTAAATATGTATAACGATAGAAACAACATATTAGTAATACGCAAAGACCGTTTGCTTTTTAGTTGAATTGTACAAATCATTTCAGTGTTGATCAATGAAATCTATCATTAAATTTGGGAAATTCATAGAAATTGTGTCAGTTCCTACACTTTAGAATTCGACGGGCCTGGCGTTGACGGTACATTGTCCATATTTCTACACGAATAAATATTACTGATTAAAATTAAATAGGTAAATTATTGGTGGCAAACTTGGGTGAGCAATCATCATGATAAATTACCAGAGAAAATCCTTGACCATGTTGGTGGTAGTAACTTTATACACTATTATGGCACTACAACCTAAATAGTCCGATTGGTGCATAAAATTAGGAAAATTAATTAAAATGGGGTTTAACGTCCTACTGTTCTGTCAGGGGTCCTTTACACGCACACCAATATGTTCATGATGAGTAAGGTTTTTGTTCTATCCGAAGGACTAGATGTCACCCCTTGTCGGGCCCTCTATCCTACACCCCTGTTAAAGTGGAATCCTTTCAAAGTTAAAAATTGGGAAATTTATTTTTGGGGTAGTTGGTAAATTATATGTAGCCTACTCTCATGCAATAAAAACAATGATTTCATATTTTCGATTATCCATTGTTTTTTATACCAACTTTAGATTACTCCAAACCTATATTTCATTCCAGTGAATCAGGCCTTCAGTCTTGATCAAAAAGACACATTTTTGACATTTGGTGGTTTCGGCAATTGGGCAAAATGAACCCACTGATGTAAAAGCTTATGAATACTAAATTTGAAATGGTAATATTTTGAAACTTAATTTATATACAATAATTTAGTAAGCTCACAAGTTCACTTAAAGATGTATTATTCAACAGCTAAATCTGCCTAATACAGATCTTTTGTTTAATGTCAAATGTTACATAAATCATTAACTAGACATCTATTCACATGCCAGGCCAATAATCAACCTTCTAGAACTTTGGACGGTTTAGATTTTCAACAGATTTGAATAAGATTGGCCATTAATGATTTAATTCAAAAATGGAAAATTTTTTAACTATCATAGCAAGAACTGTCAGCTCTAAATCTTATTAAATGCATCTTTAAAATTCTAAAATGTAGATTTAGAAAATATTGAAGTTTATATACATGACAGTGGTAATAAGTATTTCAAGTGGTTTGAAGGTCATTATATTGATAAACACATGGATTAACACCTTCTTATATTACTTCTTATGTCATTCTCTTGATCTTTAAACTATATATGGTTATCATTTCATTGTACTATCCGAGTTAGAAATCAATATTGACATTACCTCAAGGTGGCCGTGATCAAGGCAATATTCTTCAACGGCAACATCTCATAGGCAACACTGTATACTGATAAAAAGCTACTTCATGACAGGCAAATAAAAATTATTTGGCCAAATAGAGTTGATATTGGTAAAAAATTTAGGTGATATGAATTAATAGATTTGAGGCATAATGCTTAACCTCTACTTAACGATATCTTAGACATTTTCCACTTTAAGCCCGAGTTCTCCACCGCAAGATGTTATATTTACATTCATTTCTCAACTGACCGATTAAAAGTTCTTGCAATTCGTGTATTCATAGTAAAACATTTATTTATGTACTTCTGGCCCGATTTGCACGCCATATACAAATTACATATCAAAATTTTGCTTATACCCAAAACGTCTTAACCAAACAATATTTATCAAAAATTTTATTTATAAACAAAAATACAACAAAAACTGGTCAGGTATGTGAACTCCTGACATGGGAAGTGGTATGGGGGGGGGTTTAGTAAGATACACTTTCTTATACAAGTTTACAAGACATTACTACTTAGAGCTAGATGTTGATTTAAAATGAAATGACATTACAAGACATTACTACTTAGAGCTAGATTTTGATTTAAAATGAAATGAAATGGGGTTTTACGTCTTACTGGTCTGCTCCGAACTGAGCTAACAAAGACGGCCATATGCTATGTGCACTTCGGTCTACTCTTATATCGAATTCCAACTGTCAAGGGATCTGTTACGTGTACGTGCACACCAATGTATACACAGGGCCTAGGTTTTTCATCCCCTTGTCAGGCCCTCTGTCTTGCATCATTGACAGGGGGGAATCATGCCGGAAAATCTGGATGAACTTTCTCAGTCAATGCAGGAATCCAACACCCGACATCCTGGCTAGCGAGTCAGTGTCTTACCCACTTAGCCACCCTGTCCCCCATTGACGTAAAAAGATTTACATACTGCTTAACTGGTGCCAGACTGAAATATGCTACCTCTTTGATAATTGAGCTTAAAATTGTGCAAGTCATGCCTGAAATACATAAAACTCACGTACATGTATGTAACTCTGGACAGACTACATGATTTGCAATATCTTTTATGGCGATGAGAGATAAATATGGGAACAATATAATTGATCTACAAAGATCGTGCTTTAAGTTTTATAACAGAAACATAATTGGTATCCGTAATGTGTTCGGTGTAGACTGTAGTATTGTGATTCACATGATTTTGTAGTCTTTGTAATATTATACTGGTATGAATAAACATTTCTTGGGTCAAAGAATGTTATATATACATGTATTGTATGTTACCTGTGCCCAGGACACACAAAATTCATGAAATAAGTAGGTTTAAAACGGAAACACCATTAAACATGTATTATGCAACAGTTAAAGCTGCCTATTGCTGGGCCCAGTTCCTAGGAAATTCTTTCATAAGAAACTTTACAAAATATGGCCTCTAGAAAATTCTCATGACCATTCTTCTGTAAGCACAAGTCAAGAATGAGTTAAAGCGCAATGTAATTGGTAAATTGCGAATTAGTTCATAAATTGGTTGGCTTCCTTGTTTATCAAATGGTCCCAGCAAATGGTCGATTTAAATGCATTTGAGATGTTCCCTATACACATATAAAATGTGCCAAAAGCTACAAAACACAAGCACATGTATGCAAACAGGCGAAATAATTGTGAGAGCGTCTGATCTTAAAGTAGCCTGTGTTTCTGTTGTTTACTGGCAAATGAATAAAATGGTTTCAGGGTAGAAGCAAAATTTTCTATATAGCATTCTTCTCGAGAATATGTTTCTAAATGGTTTGGGGGGGTGGGGGTGGATGGCCAAATGGTAAGCATGTTCGCACTGTGTCGTAAGGTCTGTCATTCAACTGGCATGGTTTGTACTTGAGAAGGAGTATGGTCGCCTGTCCAACCTCGGGGGATTTCTCCGGGTCCTTTGCTTTCTTCCAACTGTAGAAGTCCCCTATGCACAATTGAATCATTGAAATAAAATTGAACTAGATCTGCTAAGTAGATATTAAAGCTTTCATATTCACGGTCAGTGTCTGTCACATGTCATGGATTATATAAAGAATCTCAAAAATAGGTTGCCAGGCAACGAAACATATGCCCACAATAGCTAAGTCGTCCGGGTTGTCGCATGTTTTTTCTTTTGTCAGTAAGGAGAACATTTACAACACATGAAGATCTTATTACGAGTAATAGCCCATTATGTAATTATCAGAAATGATTAGAATTGTTTTGATTGTTTGTCTCTAGGCCTTCATCCACAAGATATTTCAAAGTGATCAAGTGCCATAACTCTAGCAGAAATTATCAGATATCACTGAAAATCAATAGGATTCTTCGTCTGATGACTCTAAACACTGTGTACAAATTTAAAGTCAATCAGATATTAACTTTAGCCTCTAGAGCGTTCACAAGATTTTTCAAAGTGATCAAGGGTCATAACTCTGGCAGTAATTATCGGATGTCACTGAAAATTAATAGGCTTCTTCGTATCATGGCCTCTAGAGCAGCCACAAGATTTTTCTAAGTGATCAAGGGTCTGGTAGTAATTATCAGATATCGCTGAAAATCTATAGACTTATTCGTCTCATGACCTTAAACACTGGGTATAAATTTAAAGTCAATCGGATATCAACTTTAGCCTCTAGAGCGTTCACAAGAAATTGTGGACGACGGACCGACAGACAGACAGATGGAAAGGGCGACGACAATACACGACCACATTTCCATGTGGGTGTATAAAAAGGAAAAAGAATCATTAAAATCAACCCAAAACTTGCCGAGTTATAACGAGAGACATTTCAACCGGGCAAAATTTGTCTAATTCATAATAAACAAGCACTATCAGACAGAATCAAGGTTATCTGGTACCAAAGCATCGATCAATGAAATTGCTTAGCTCTACTTAGCTCGAAATGTTAATCACTGAACTCAGTCAAGTCATTCACGTAATGAATATCTATATCAAGTATGTTCAAAAGTCTTCACCAATCAAAATGCTTGTTGCTCCTTAGCCTAATTCTCATCATCCAATTAAGTCAAGGTAATGATATAATGAATCCATATCAAGAGTTTCATCGCCCTCTCTTCATTATAACCAAAGTTACCATGCCTTAAAGAATCAACAAATCAGATCGCTTATCTCTGCTTTATGGCGGTATATTAGTGCCAAAATTCTAACATGCTATCGTCTAATTTCTAACCTCCATTCATGTAACTTCTAACCTCCATTCATGTAACTTCTAACTTCCATTCACGTAATTTCTAATTTAAGACAATGTATAATTCAACTTCTTTATTTGTTCAGTGTAAATATCAATTCTATTTCATCTTATTTCTATTATTGAGGCGAAAAATGTCTACTTCATTGTGGTATTACATGTTAAGCATGAACGGCAAACAAATTTAGAATTTTGATACTTCGACCTAGCAACCATCATTATGACATCGTTTGGTGTCGCCACTGTGTGCTCAGTTTGATGATTGCGCACCTGATCGGGACCATAATTGGTATAAACGACCCATTCTTCGTTTGGTTGAAGGTTGGAAGGAGTGCTGAGTGAGAGAGAGAGAGAGAGGTCACTTAGTATTAAACTCAGTATCTGTGTAGGCCTATCCATAACATTTATACCCTGTGTTAATATAGACCAACTGCATATAGATATTAATTATTGGCTCAACCGTAAAAAAAATAAAATAAAATTCTCCAAATCCCGTTTAGCTTATATTTGAAATAGAAAATGAAATGAAATGAAAGAGGGTTTAACGCCCTACTGTTTCGTTCCGAACCGGGCTAATGGAGACGGACATACGCCATACAGTGTGCTTTAGGGAAATATTACCCGGAGAGCGGATCTATGACGTGGACTTATATCGAAGTCTAACGGTCACGGGATCTTTTACGTGCACGCCAACATGTACATGGAACCTCGGGTTTTCATCCCATCGGAACGACAAGACACTAATAAGGGGGAACCACGCCAGAAAATCTGGATGAACTTTTTTCGACCAATGCAGGGATCGAACTCCCGACCCACAGCCTAGCGAGCCTGCGTCTTACCTACTTATCCACGGTATTCGAAATAATATTTGCAATACATTTATATCACGTTCAATGTTGTTTAGAGGGTAGGATGGCCGAATGGTTAGCACGTGCACGCTGTAACATAAGGTCTGTCATTGAATGAACTGGCGTGGTTTCGATTTCCCATTTTTACGTGACATGGAGCAGAGCCGCCTTTCCAACCTCGTGGGTTTTCTCCGGGTCCTCCGGTTTCCTCCCACTGCTAAACACTCCTACGCGCAAGCGAATTATTGAAATACAATGAACGGTGTTAATACCGAAATGACCTGGTTGGTGTCGAGTTGATGTTAAACCCCATGTCCCCATCTCTCTCTCCCGATGTTGTTTTCAATTTTAACACTCAGGCAAGCCACTCAATCTGACGAAGAGGGAGTCGTTTGTATCAATAGAATGGTTCCGATCAGGTGCTCAATTCCCAAACTGAGCACACGGTGGCGACACCAAACGATGTCATAATGATGGTTGCTAGGTAGATGTATCAAAATTCTAAATTTGTTTGCCGTTCATGCTTAACATGTAACACCACAATGAAGTAGACATTTTTCGCCCCAATATTAGAAATAAGATGAAATAGAATTGATATTTACACTGAACAAATAAAGAAGTTGAATTATACATTGTCTTAATTAAGAAATTACATGAATAGAAGTTAGAAGTTACATGAATGGAGGTTAGAAATTACATGAATAGAAGTAAGAAATTAGACGAATATACCGCCATACTGCTTACCCTAGGCAGAAAATGCTCATCTTTGAACTCCATCAAGACATTGACCTAGCGAACGCCTACACCACATTTGAACATTGTACCCCAATTAGAAGGAGAGTTATTGTGTTCCAAAGTCTTGGCCAATCAAATTGCTACTACTTTTCATTTTCAATTCAAAATGGCATCCATCATTTGCCAGAAATCAAAACTCTGAGTCCTACATTACCTTGTCTGTAAGTAAAATATCAAAAAATTTAATTTCTGAAGTCATTTTTTCAAGTTGCATCAGTAAGATCTACTTACATACTAAATTTCATGAAAATCATGCAACCATTAAAGAAGTTGTCAAGTTGATTTCAACTTCCGGTTTGAAATCATAACAATGAATTTTGAAATTCAAAAATCTGAAATGGCAGATGAAAATTATTTTTTTCAAGGTACACAAAGAAAAAAGAATTAGTAAAATCGATCAAAAAACCACAAAGTTATGACTATGCATTGTCAGTTTTGTCGTTCGTAAAATTTGGTGATTTCGGATTCGTACACGTTTTAAAAATATATTTATAATTTTTTTTTTGGGGGGGGGGGGGGGGAGGTCAAAGTTTCTGAAAGAACCTATGGTTAGATTCTGAGAAATCCGATTTGCAGAAACTACACACACAATAAAAAATAATAATAATTTTAACAGAAACAATAAGCTTACTGATGTTCTTGCTAAATATTTTAGTAACGCACAGGTAACACAGATATATGGATATTGTACATATCATTCAAGAAGCATCAACTTACTTTACCTCCCCTCCCTAATTTCCCCATGATAAAATAATCAAATTCTCAGTTTAACCCCATATTGGGTGGTATAAATGGAATGGAATTGGGTTTAACTTAACAGCAGCACAATGCATCATTTACTTTGAGAGTAAGATTCAGATATTATAGATTAATATTCGAAAGTTTTTTTTAACGACTGTGCATCATTTGCATTAAATTTTATAAATAGTCATCAGGACTGGCAACAGAAGCAAATCAAGACAACTTGTATGATTATGCTACACTGTAAAAATTATATGTATAAAAAAAACATGAAATTACTGTAAAATTTTACAAACTGTCCTGTTAGAAAACTATCAGATGTTAAATTTCATAAAAACAGTGTTTATAAACATTTATGTAAAAATATAACTTTTAGCATCCTAGATTGTGTATTTTAACAACATATTTTTTTTATTAATTTAACAATCCAACAGACAGTGTATTTTAAAAGAATATTCAAGTTAATAAACAAATTGATTCTCAATCGAGCAATTACTCGTTTGAACAATTTTAAATTGTTTTTAAATAAATATCTTAATTTGTCACTATGTTTGTCCTATATTTCTTTCGACGTTTGGAGTGCCCTGGTCGCTCTTGGCCATTTCTATTAACATGTAAGTCTAGCTAATTTGAAATGAGTATAACGCTCTACCCCATCTCTGATTCACCGCTATGGTATCTTTATGGAAATCTTACATAATCCATCTTTAATTGTTGATTTGCATGTTATACTCCTTCTCAAATATTTTGTTGCTTTTACTTATACGGAATACCATGTTTAATCAGCTTGTAACTTAGCAAGTATCACTACTGTAATATTCCAGAATAACTTGTATATTAACGGCACTATTCTGTTAATTCACATAGGTATACTGATGAATTAGTTTGACGCATGCACGTCGAAGATTTAACTAATGACGGTGAATGTTTGAATGTGTGTTGACGATGTAGGATAAAGAAGAGAGGAAAATCAACAATACAATGTGAAGGCAAGTCTTCGTACTAATATGTATGTGTAAAGACAAATCTACAGAACAAGTAGATATGTTATTAGATTTAAAGACACAGCCTCTGTACTGTCTGTTCAGTTTGCTGCTATTTTATGTTTAGAATCTATGATCAATAATACACAGAGCGGCCATGCTGTATGTTTATTGTGAATTTGAAATCGACTATGTAAACAATATTAAAGGCCTGCAGCCAAAATATTTTGCTTGCTTAGAAACACAATTCCGCTACATGGTCCTCCCAAATAAACAAACTATACATTTTTGGATAGCGTATAACACCAGGAACACGAATCCAGACAGTTCCAAGCAAAAAGTATGCACTAACTCGATTTAGGGCCACATGAAAATTGTGATAATTGTCAAGTAAATGCTTTATTTATACTAATAATTTTGAAGTTGACATAAAATCAAATACTGGCAAACACACCCGATACCCTCATTCTATGCAATGAATATGCTATTGGTTCAATTTTGATTTAAACCAAAATCAGAAAACGTAATGGACAAGGTAACATACCGATTTTTGGAAATCAATTATTGGTAATAGAGAGTTACCTCCCTTCCTTTCACACGTCTGCAATTTGTAACAGTACTTCAGGTGCGTGTTGACTGCTGATACTGTATGATGCACAAGACAATGTGTGAGCACACAAGCCCAATATTTATATCGTTAATGGGGTCATGGGGGACTGGAGGGGTGTTTACCCAGAAATAATTTGCAGAGTGCCTAGTCTGATGAGCAAGGAGATATGTTTGATATTGGTTGAGCAATATGTCTATGAAGTAATGGAGACCATACTATGTCCGTAGTTTTGTATATTACATTGAAACCACATGAATTTTCCACTAAAACATGAACCCACACTAACATACATTTTCAATTAGGCCCTACGTTTTTTTTACTACAGGTAGCTGTAAATCTCTAGTTCAGATATTTAAGGTCGAATTACAAACATTTAAACTGAAACCGTATCCATAATATAGATTTAAGACAAAAATTATTCATTGAAGTAAATCAATTATTGAAAATCAAAATTAAGCAGTTACTCTTTTCTTTAAATGTCATCAAAGTTAGATGTTATCATCATCTATATGTCACTACAAGTATAAACATCAAGTGCAGTTTCTTTAACAGTCTTTTTTGTTTCATTTACTACACTTACACAGATTGGATATGTACATTTACAAGACAACCTCGGTGCAGTTTCACCCTGTCAGTGGTACAGGATGAGAGTGGGCTTGGAGGGAAAACAATAGGTTAAACTATATTTGATTCAAAAAACTGAATTGGATTGAACAACAGGTAAGGGGCTACATGGGTGTAGGAGGCTAATCTTAGTTGGGGATGGGGGTAGGGGCTGAGTCTATATGCCTGTAAAATATTCACCAAAATTTTCTGAATGTATTAATCATTAGCTAAAATGAATTTTCCACAAAACTGTGATGGTTGTTTATTTTGAATTAATTAAAAAAAGGTTGTGCCCGAAAAACTGAAATACATTGCCCCAAAAATGGACGGTTCAACGAATCTGGAAGAGCAGCTGGGCATAATAGCTCTACCAAAACAGTATTTCTACTAATATAATATGTAAACTTTTAGTTCAGATTAGATTTGTTATAAATTCCTAACAAATATTAGAAATGAAACAAAGCATCTATACATAATTTTCTCACTAAAATAGGTATATGGCAAAAACTACATAATACCTGTAAGGGGGTAGCAAATGTAATGAAGAGAAAAAAAAATCAACCATCATAATGAAGATGTACATACACCCATCATACTTTTAGGTATTTGGTCAAAACAGCAACGTTACAGTCTACTCTTTATTACGAAATTTAAAGTTCTTTTATGTGCACGTCAATGTGTGCATGGGACCTCAGTTTTATATTCCATCCAAATAACTAGACGCTGTCCCCCCCACTTCCTCCCGCATTACTGACAAGGGGAAACAACGCTGGGAAGTTTGGAGGACTGTCTACTAGTGTCTAGGTCAACACAGGGATCAAACCCCGGACCTCCTGATTAGTGAGCTACGGACAAGGAGAAACCACGCCGGACTAGGATCAAACCCTGGGCAAGCCGATAAGTGAGCCTGTCCTTTACTGATCATGAGTCACCGCGACTCCCTTGCACAATGATTATGACACTATACTAGTTGTACATGTACAATGCCCACTCCACCCCTCAAACAACAATGTATGACCTACGTCCATATTCATTATAAGGGTTGGTATAGAGCAGTAAGACATTAAACTCCATTTCTCTTCATTACAATATTGTCACTCCCATTCGAGTATTATTTAGTTTTGGCCATATCTATTTTAGTGAGAAAGAAAACTAAATATTGGTAGATGCTATGATTTAGGTTAAAGAATTTGTTAGACCTTTAGGCTCAAATCCTATTTGAAAATATGGTTAAACTGACTTAGGCCCTTGTCTGTATTTAAATGCTGTTACTGTTATCAATAATTATTGATATGTAACTACTTTTACCATCAATAGATTTCCAAAATTCTTTATGTTTCCCTGTCCATTATGTTTTCAGCATTTTGCTTTATAAATCAAAATTTAACCAACAGCATATTTTTTGCGTAGGATGAAGGCATCAGGTGTTTTCGCCAATATTTAATTTTATGTCAACTTCACAATTATAAGTACATGTATAAATATAGCATTTACTTGACAATTATCACAATTCTCATGCGGCCCTAAATCGAGTTAGTGCAGACTTTTTGCTTGGAACTCTCTGGATTTGTGTTCCTGGTGTTAAAAGCTTTCCTAAAATGTATAGTTTGTTTATTTGGAAGAACCATGTAGCGGAACTTCACGCTAGAAATTTTGGCTGCAGGCCTAGTTAACACCTTTTGATTTCATGTCCTGTATGTGGTTTATCATTTTGTTTCAGGCAACCAAATTTGCAAGAACAGGAAGAGACGACAGAAAGTAGTAAATCTGACATTGAGAAGAAAAAATTTGAAGCCACTCGCGATTTCTTGCTCCTAATTTCTGTTAATTTTTAATACTTTTCTGCATTCATGACTGAAAAATTACATTTACAGAAAATAAATTATTTTTGTTTTAATTTAACAATTTAATTTAAAGCCCTAATTTAACAATTTACCAGATTTTTTCTCTGTATATTCTCTGTTAAAGAATAAACAGAATAAAAGTAACAGAGAAAAAATTATGCTAAACTAGCTGTCAGAACTTTTTCTGGTTTACCAGCTGTCACAACTTTTTCTGGTTTCTAACAGAATTATTTCTTACAGTGCAGTAATATTACCAACAACCTGTTTAAATACAAGTCTATTTTACGCAACATGTTAAATTACAGCGTACATGTTATTTAACTTACAACTGTAATGGAAGCCTAACATATTTTTGACAATTGTAGGTTAAATCACCAACTTCCAGTTTAAATACAAATCTATTGTTATAACATTATGATCTGTTATATCATTTTACACAACGTATGTAAAATTACAGGTACATGTTTTTTAACCTACAATTGTCAAAAATGCTTAACATTGCATTGTTAAAATACATGTTAATGTAAGATTACGAGAAAACTTTTCTGCCATGATTTTCCTAAAAACTTTTTACAGTGTAAAGACAAATAACATTTATGCAGTTTATTTTTAAGTTTAAAATGTTTATTGAGCTGTGCATGTTGGAAACACAAGGTGGGAGCAAAACTTTCAGATATCAATATTTATTCATTTTTCATATATATGATTATTTTCAAAAGATCTAAGATAAAATATGAACTAAGATAATAATGGTTTCTCATGTCAGATGTATTGTATATGTGTTTCTTCATAGTTTTCCAAACAACACTGTAGATATACTGAGCGCCATGGAAAAAGCATCACTTAGTTTTTCGTATAACAAAATGAACCTGTAAACATATCTTATTTTTTTTGCTTTTTATTGTGAACAATATTCAAATGGTAACACATCAATAACAACACTTATGGATGTTTAATCTTTAATCAATGGCACAAAAGTCAGAGGGGTCAAAGCCAAAAGTATGACACAGATGTCAGTAGCGCGTGTGTCCTCCACGGGATCTTACGCACGCTGTGCAGCGACGTCGCATGGAATTAACCAATGTTTGAAAGAAGGCCTGGGGCAAAAAGTTCTATTCTTGGACAAGAGCAGCTTCTAAAGCAGCAATGGTGTGCATCTGTGGTCTCCCATACAGACGGCGTCCAATCTCATACCAGACATGTTCTATTGGCATCATGTTCGGAGACATGGCTGGCCAGTCCAAGACATTGATGTTGTTAGCAGCCAGGTAGTCCATACTGACACGGGAGGTATGCGGACATGCATTATCCTGTTGGAAGTGCTGAAGTTGTGGGTGCCATCGAAACATCGGAGCAACAATTGGTTGCAAGACATCATCACGGTAGGCTACAGCATTAGTGCGACCTCTGCAAATGTGTAGGGGTGTCCGGTGATGAAATGTGAAGCCTCCCCACACCATTACACTTCCCCCCCCCCCCTATCGATCCGTTTCGAAGATGCAGCAGTCTGCAAGCCGTTACCCAAGACGTCTCCACACACGTTGACGGCCATCAGCGTGATAAAGATGAAAGCGACTCTCATCACTGAAGAGCACACATTGCCAGTCTACTCTTCTCCATGTCTGGTGTCCTTGAGCCCATATCAAACGCCGCAGACGGTGATGATCCCCCGAGGATAGCACCAACATAAGGTCGTCGTGCACAGAGCCCTACTTCTCTAAGACGACGTCTTATGGTGTTGGCACTTACTGGTCCATGTCTTTCGACGACTGCTGCACCTGTTCGAGTCGCTGGGCGGAATCAGTCACGCCGATGAGTGACCCCGATGCAGCGGTCTTGAGTCAGAACGTTGATGGTCACATGTTGATTCAGTAACTCGAACACGTTCCACCAACCTTACAATAGTGGACTGATGACAATTGAAGTGTCTGGCAATAGCACGTGTAGACATGCCAGTCCTAGACATTCCCATGGCTTCATTCCGTTGATTTTCAGTAAGTCTCGGCATCTCTAGCTCGATTCCTTCACACGTTCAACAACAAATCACGACAGATTGACGTTTCACTGTTCATGTACTGCACATTAAGTTGAAAACATGCTTTCAAAGGGCTCACACACAATGCTGCACATGAATATTGGGTTTTCCATGTGTATCTCGTGCAATTTTTTTGTGCACACGGGCCGAGATTTTTTGGGAGCATTCTGTGAAACAATAGTTCATAGTATTGCATAATATTATACAAAACCACCTAGTGACCTAGTAATAAAATATTTGGGGAAAAAAGGGATGCGTTTTCCATGGAGCTCAGTATACATTTGTAAAGAGCTTATAAACCACTCTTAAACACATAACGGATAATAATAGTTTGAGTTCATCATGTATATACATGAAGGATAATAACTGCTTTGAGGATTGTCTAGATCTGACAGTCGATAATAGTAAGTTTAATCAGATAAATTATTATATCCATTGTATTTATCAACTTTACAATACTTTACATACTCTGAATTTTTAAAAGTACTGTATCTAAACATATTGAATCTTTAAATATATAAGTTAATTCAATATGAAAGAAGACAACTCAACATCAATATCCTGCACCTTGGCATACAAACTAAATCAATGTTGCTATTTGGATTAAATAGGCAGAAGTTTTATAATTGTGATCAAGTTTTTCAACGTGTTCCTGAACATTTATTCAAGTTGGTGCAGCTTTATAAACTTTAGATACTTAATGAAAGGATGTCATTTCCAGACAAATGAAAATCATTGAGCTTTTATTTCAAATACTTGTAAAGAATTTAAAAGTATGGTAACTTACATAATTTGAAGAATTCAACATGTTGAAATATCTGTTTGGAAGCTTTGTGTTACACTGTTTATGTAGTCATGCAATGTAATATCCTGAATGTAAATTTATCTATGCTGACTTACAAACACACCTTCAGATATATCCATGTCAAATAATACATCAAGACAGAATTCGTCATATCAGTTTTTACATAATTTAAATCTGTCTCTTTCAATTTTGTCTCATTAACTGCACACTTTCTAAAGAAACTAACCCTGTCATTTAAAGCAGATATGGTATATCTTAACTATACATCAGTATAAAAAATGTAAATGTGGACTAACAATATATTAACAGCTGTTTCCACTCCAACAAATGGTACGACAATAATTTTCCACCAATAATCTGCTTTTTAACTCCAATAATACTATAAAAAGTATATATTTCAAATCTTCACAAATGACCAGCATATATTTATGTTTTTCCTTTTTTGTTTACCCGACCATGGCTTTCCATCTGGCTTTGATGCATTAAGCATAAAAATGAAACAGGTATGTCTAACTCAGTTTACAAATTGTCAAATAAGAATTTCTACCTCTACTCTCACTCCAAGAGAATAAAATCATATACAACACTGTCTAAGTTACTAGGTAAGGATATCTTGCTCACTAACTAGGTCAGTAACTTGCAACCTGTATTTATTTTATCTACTAAACCCTGGTAGTATTCCATTAAACATGTCTCCAGCTGACCTTATTTTAAATACAGTACTTTATTCAAAAAAATATCCAACTAAGAACCATTTCTATTGCAAACAAGACATCAGTTACATGGATTTACGATGTTAATATATCACTGAATGGAGACACACATTGACAAAATAAAAGTTTGTAATGTCAGTTTGACCGTCATATTGTGTTAAAATAAACATTAGATATTTACACAGAATCTCAAAAGTTAAAAGGGACATAAATTACAATATTATTCGGTTATCATGTTAAAATAAACTTGAATACAATACCATGGGCAGAGTAACTTCCAAGACATTAATAATATATTTTGGGCAGATAAAAATTGAAGATACGGTAAGTGTATGTATGTTTGGCATCATGAAATGTTTAGTGAACAATTAAAAAAAGTAACAGCTACTACTAATGAACACTGTGTTCAAAAGATTTATTGCAAGCACATGTTGGATTATTAGATACATGTATACCGGTATGTGCCTTTCGTTATTAGAACCTAGGAGAATTTTATATTATTAAGTTTATAAGACCTCACACCTTGTTTCATTAATATTGGATGAAAAATGTAGACTCAAAGGTATTAAGACTAATAAGATGGGTTTTTTTTTAAATATATTTGTAGAAAATTGTGGTGATGGTGAAGTATGTTTAAATTTAATTGCTGAAATGTGTTTGTACCTGTCAGTTATTTTATGGCAATTGGTATTATGGAAGTTTAGATAAAGAGCTGACAGTTCTCGATATAATAAATAGAAAATGAACGCTGAACCAAGATATAGCGATTCAATTTTAGGTCATTACTACATATGATAATAAACTAATAAACCAAGACACAGTTATCCACTTTGCATTAAATCATCCATTAAAAAATATATTCAAATCCACTAAATATCACACAGTGGATGAAAGGGTTGATTATGGTCTTGATAAGCTACTGTATTAAAGGGACAATAACACTCTTGCTGGCTTGGCAGCTCCAGAAAATAAATAATAGCCATATTCTAAGTACTAGATGTTTAAGTGACCTACCTGTTGTGTAAATTATCCGTTACATCCTATTTTACTTGCCCATGGGGTTCAAAAATATTTTAAAATCCAAGTCACATTTGAAAAGGTTTACGTTAACATTTTCAAATCATTTAGTTGAATTTTTCCAATTCTTTAAATTAGTTGTGTTAAATGAAATTTGTATCATCAATTAATTGGAATACTGTAAAATAATACAATCTGTTGACCAGAATAAAGATTGGGACATATTATTCAAGAGTGGTATTGAGCCTTTAATTAATGTTTAATTAAAATAGCATTATGCAAGAGCAAAATCTGCTTATTGCAAGTCTTTCTTTAGGCCTGAGATGTTATCTAAATAATCAATTAGACATTAATTAACATATCCAGACCATAATAAACTCTTAAAGTCAAGGCTAGCCTTCGATGTTGGCGGATTGAATTCCTATATGCCGCTTAATGGCCGTTAATAATTAAATCAATCAAGTGGATAATCGAGACTATGCTGTTTATATTAATGATTTGAGTAATGATGACCAAGGCTATGTGAATATTTCAAATGCTTTTTTCTCGGCTAATAGTGGACCAATTTGACTGAAATTTTCAGCAAATTACCTTTACACTGTCTAGTTTTTAACTATTATAGTGAGAACTGCCATCTCTTTATCTTATCTCCCATAATGTAACTTAATAATTTAGATAACATTTCAGGACTAAAGAAAGACCTGCAAACTGAATATGCAGATTTAACTCATAGTGTTACATAATGAACGATTCATTGATTAAGTGTCAAACAACCAAACACAAGTTATCTCCCATTACATAATCGCCATTACTATTCTTACCTAGTTGGCATAACCATTAAACGCGAGAAATGATATATAACTTATATTATAAGCTTAATATTTGACTGCCATTTAACGATTGAGTGCAATGAAAACTCAATAACTAATTTAATTGCTTCTTTAAAGCACTATAGTATAACAAAGCTTGTACTTGTTTATAACTTTCATCTGGAGGTCTGGTATTGATCCCTGCATTGGCCGAGAAAGTTCATCTTGGTTTTCCGGCGTGGTTTCGCCTTGTCTGTAGCGCCGCTGCCCGGGCAAAATTTCCCTCACAGCACACTGTATGTCGTATGCCTATCTTCCATACGCCGAGGTTAGGTGCAGAAGAGTAGGACGTAAAACCCCATTTCATCAGATGGCCAAGATATTAATTGGATTAGAATGACTGCATCATTTAATAATTTCACCTTAAAATGGATAATCCAGACTTTGTTTATTATGATAGTAATGGTACTTGACAATCGAGTCAAATAATTAACTATTAGTAATAATAGCTATTTGGAAGATTGAATATTGGACTTTATATGATTGGGATTTCTCGGTATTATTGTTATTTTAATTTTGCACTTCATATTAAAATTTTTACAACTTCTCAATATAGCTTATCTGTTTTATTGATCATATTTGGGGTTTCAAGCTGATAGCCATCCGCTGAATATAGCCCACTTCAATCTATGATTCTGAATTACTGTTTTATCTAAATGTATTACTAGCAATTGCATTATAATCAATCTCAATATCTGCAAAGATTCAGACTCAAAAATGATCAAAATGTAAATTGTAAACAAATTTACTGTTTACATGCGGGAGACGCTTGCTGGAAAATATAACTCAGGGATTTTCCAACAACGTGTATTGCTACGGCTCACCTGATTGCCATTGGTGAATCCGCGGTTTAGTAGACAATTGGTATTTCTAATTCTTATTGAAATATACAACAAACTACAGAAACTCAACACCCTCTCCTGGTATAGTAATACTGCAAAATTTAATTTTGGTAGATAAAAGTGTAGAAACCGATTTGACCGTAAGAAAATCTTAGGGGAAATCCTATCACAGGTAGTCAGTAGACACTGTGTCCATAACGGTGTGAGCTGACTCCTACAACGGCACATGCGCTAAACGGTAATCACACACCAGGAACCATCGCACACTGTCACACCAGTACTAAATAAATCTCATTGAAATTCAATCCCGTTCAAGTTCCAATTATGACTGTCATTAGAGATAACAAACGTTATCTCTCCACTCTCCGTGTCCTATGTAGATAACGTAGCACTGCCCAACGCGATTCACATCAGGCATCAGTTAACAAAGTTGACATAATTTTTCGTCAAAACAACGATTGATTATTGTTATTTATAATATTTCTGCCACATCCAACTACAATTATTAAGCATATAATCCTACCTGAAATGGGTATAAATTATCATCCTATTTAAAATTGAGGCGTTAAGCCGTTACGCCATTTTTAAACGGGAGATGTATGACGTTGTATGTCGGATAAAAACAGCACTATGTTCTCGTAGCTAGACTGTCATATTCAGGCTAACATGTACCAAAAATTAAAGTACATATAATAACCTGTTAAGAAATAACTATGATCTTACAACAACCACAAACAATATTACGACTCCATTTACATTTTTTCTTTTTAAAAAAAATGTCTTTGAATTGAATCACATTTTTTCAATACCGGTAGCCTATAATAGGTTTTGGCTGGAATTCTAAATCGACAAACATTGTACCATTGCTGTTTAAATATTATTTGTTGTTGGTGTTTTAAAAGGAGCTAAGGCGCTAACATTTTGGACCAAGAAATTGACACAAGTGGGTCGCAATGCATATGTTATGCGCAATCTTCACCCCTCGCGCAGATTGCAATCTGCACTGTCGTGTTGCGCAGATTGCACTCTGCGCACGCAGATTGCCATCTGCGCTGCTGAAGCTGGTGCGCAGATTACAATCTGCGCTGATGAAGCTGGTGCGCAGATTGCCCACATTGCGCTGATTACCCCTCGATGTTTTTCGAGATGTTACTTGTCTGTCAGACGTAAATATATATATGATCTGCCCCCTATCGGCTTTGTAGTGAATAATTTTTAAAATCACAACATAATTAGCGTGTGTGCTTAGAAAATAAGATTTAATTTGAAATTCTGTCAGCAGTATCTCATAATCGGTGCTGACCACGTAACTGAATGTAAAAAATATTTGCTGTAGTTTGACGTAACTACATGTGGTTACAAATACAATTTATGAGTTCACAATTAATAGAAAAAAAGATTTTGAAAATATTCACTGATTCAACTTGGTCATTGTTTTATTCTTTCTATTATTCATATTCCATCAAGAGGAAATTTTTTATAAAAATGGCTGACTAAATTACTACGTGCACCTAGCAATGATAATTTTTCATTGGTTAGGGCTGTCTAAACGCGGGTAAATTTAGTGTAGCTATTGGCTAACAACACGCATAAACAACCTTATTTGCATATTTTTTTTTTTTTTAATAATAATATTTATTGGCTCAATAATACATCAAAACATTTTTATAAAGGTACATGGTAGATAATGTAGTATACATTGTACTGGGGTTGATCGAGGAATCAGAGTTACATCGCATCATTTACTTACTCAACATTATATTGCCATTTTGAACTCAAGTTAGGGTTTGCTTGTTAGTTCGAGATCAATTTTGTTTCTTATGTATGCCATATAATGTTCGTTAGAGGGAATTTTTCCTATACATTTTAATTTGAAAATAAAATATTTTGTAAGAAGAATTATATAATTGATAAAATCTAACTGGGATTTGTTATCAAATTTGCTAATATCTTCATGTAAACTGTAGTATCCAAGATGAATATTAAACAGAAGGTGATAGATTACTGTATATTCTATTTTTAATCAAGATGTCATTAAGAGTATTCCACAGACTTTGAGAATAAGGACATTGAATAAACAGATGCTCGTCAGTTTCCAGCATGCTGTTACAGAAATCGCAAAGGCCTGAAGCCACTTTTCCAAATTTAAGTAATTGATCATTTGTGTATATTATTTTCTGTATATATTTGAACTGGAAATTTCGGACTTTTATATGTGTACAAATATTATGACTTAAATTAAATATGGATTTTATAGTTTTTTCATCTATTATTCTACCTAAATATTCTTCCCATTTTAATATAGCAGTTCACATTAATTCTTTTAAAATAAATATCCTTTGGCTTTAAAGTGACTGAATGAACATTATAAAATAGATTCAAATTATTTAATATATCAGTATATATTCTTAGTTTATAATCATCTTTATTCGCACACAAGATATCTATTATTTCGTTTCCAATTATTAAATTGTGATCATTGCATAATTTACTTATCGCTAGTTTCAAACCTCCGAAAAGGAATTTTTCGTTGGACTTAAGTGCCGATGCTGGATAGTTAAGGAAATCTTGTATAAATATTAAATTTCTACTCAAGAAATGTAAGGTGTCACTGCTTGTTTTGTTTTTCAAATTCGTATTAATATACGCTATTTGATTTGTTATTGAGACTCTATCTACGATTTTTGAATTGTATATAGTATACCAGTTTGTGAAAAGTTGTTCATAGAAATTAATACTAAATTTTGCATATTTAGGGTTATAATTACCTCCAGATAAAAGTAAAGGGTGAAATGCAGAAAATATTTTAAGCCATGGACTAGTATTGTCTGTGAATATCTTATTAATCCAAAAGAATGATTTACATCTTAAATATTCATAAATGTCTATCATTTTTAAACCACCATGAGCTAAATCCTTGCAAATCACATCCCTTTTTATTTTATCTCGTCCCTCCCATAGAAAGTTGTATAATAGTGTGTTTAATTTATCGGCAACATAACTTTTATATCTCTATTATAACCCATATGATTGTACTTAGAAGTGAAATAACAAATCCAACCGTCATGCTCTATATTTTTACTACTGACTATATCACGTGACATTCTAATATCATGTGATCTAACCTGACCTACAATATACACCATCCAGTCTTGGATATAACATTCCTCCATTGCTTTAAAAGACATTTACTTTAAATGATATTGAAATAAATGTAATCTATTATAAATTTACTGTCCTTCTGTCAAATGTCTCTAAAATAAAATAGTTTGCACTTTAAATTTCTGAACACTTTCTTTAAATATAAAAAGTTCATTAATCAGCAGACATAGTCATTTAAATAATCCGGTCGCCTTCTGTTTCTTTGTGGTCGCCGATTATCTGCCTGGTCTGGTTGTTGTGGTAGATTATTCTCTTGTTAATCCTCCTGATGATTTGCGTGTTGTTTCACTTCAGGGTCGGGTCTTAATCTACTCAATAAATTTTCTCTCCATTTATCAGGATCAAATATCTCTTTATCAACATTTTGGATAACACTGTTGACTAGTTTAAAATGACTCGAATCTTGATACACTTCTCGTCCATCAGTAACTCTTCTTGCAGCTATTGAAGATCCATCAATTCTATAGATGACATAAAATGCTGGTTCATATGCGGTTGACCATTTGTTAATTTTATTCTGCCTGAGTAATACAAAATCTCCTATTACATAATTATGTTGCTTAGTATTCCTGTTTTCAGCATTATTCCTAATTTTCTCTTTATACTCCTTATCATTTCTGGTAATTATTTCTTCTCTGTCTTCTTGTTGATTTTCTGAATGTAATCCATCTTGATGATCTAATTTTGTTCTGATTTTCCTCTTCAGTAAAGCTTCGTATGGACTAACCTTTGTGGCTGGATGAGGTGATGATCTATAACCTATTAACATATCTTGAATGGCTAATATATTGTCTAATCCTTGTAGTTGACTTATCTGTTCTGTCTTGTTTAACACCTTCATAAAAGATTCAACTTCTCCATTGGCTCTCGGATGTAGCGGTGTTATTCTATGATGAGTAAACCCTTCTTCTCTAGCAAAATTCTCAAATTCTTTAGAGTTGAATGGTGGTCCATTATCACTTTGTATTATTCTTGGTGTACCATATGTTGCAAACATCATCTTAAGCTTTGGTTTAATCGCTTTAAATGATGTAGATGTTGTTCTCTCAACTTCTGGATATCTTGTTCTCTTATCAATAGCAACAAAATTGTAGTGTCCATCTGGATATGGTTCTCCAAAATCAATGGCGATACAATCCCATGGTTTCTCAGGAATTTTAGACATTTTCACCGGTTCTTGTTTATGACTTTTAGTTGTAACTTGACATTCGTAACATTGACCTATTATGTCTTCTACCATCTTATTTAAAGCTGGAAACCAATATTTCTCTCTGAGCGTCTTCTTCGTTTTAGTGGTGCCAAAATGTCCTAAATTATGTGCAGCTTTAATGACTTTTCTTTGGAGTGATTCTGGTATTACTATTCTGTTTAATCTGAATATCATCTCATCATAAACATATAATTCATCCTTGACTGAGTAGTAACTATTGATAGTATGATCTTTCCTGTGTCTCTCCCAATCACTCTTCTCTATGATTTTTCTCAATTTCTGTAGGATTACATCTTTCTTCGTTTCTTGTTTGATTCTATCTAATAATGTATCATATTCATCTATGATTACTTGTTTGATTATTTTCTCTGTAGAATCTGTACCAGTAATTGGTAGTGGATGACGTGACAGAAAGTCAAGTGGATCTTGTTCATCTTTACCCGGTTCGTAAAATAACTCAAAATCTACATCTTGTAATTCCATAACCCATTTCTCTATTCTAGGTGGTAGTTTCGCTGTTGGTTTGTTGAACATGGGTATTAGAGGCTTGTGAGATGTAATGATCTTGAATTTTGGCGCTCCTAATAAATACATTTTAAATCTTTGTTTCATCCATCTAATAGCCAATGCATCTTTCTCCGTCTGACTATAACGTTTCTCTGTTGGTGTCATAGTTCTTGATATAAAATGTACTGGTTGCAATCCTCTTTCTGTTTCTTGAAATAATCCTGCTGAAAGTCCGTCATGAAAACTTGCTTCTGTTCTAACTATTATTGGTCTAATAGGGTTGAAATAACTCATGACATCATCATTGGTAATGCTATCTTTCAATTTCTCAAAGGCGTCTCTTTCTTCTCTTCCCCATTTAAATTTTATATCTTTTTGTGTTAGTTTTCTTAGAGCTGTTGTCAATGACGAATACCTGGGTATAAATTTGGAAAGATATCCTATCATTCCTAAAAAACTTCTTACAGCTTCTTTAGTTTTAGGTGGTTGACTCTCTTTAACAGCTTGTACTTTATCCGGTGTTGGCTTTAAACCTTCTTTAGTAAATTTATAACCATAAAATTCCAATTCTTCGACTCCAAATTGACATTTATCTCTATTAAAGGTGATACCAAATTTCTCAGCTCTCTTTAATACTGTTTCTAATGTTTTGTTGTGTTCTTCTAAATTTCGTCCTCCTAGTAAGATATCATCTCTCTGATTTAGACATTTAGGTATATCTCCGAATATTCTGAAGATAGTCTCATCAAATAAATCCTGTGAAGACTTAGCTCCAAATATTAATCGTCTTGGTCGTAGGTTTCCCCATGGGGTGCTAAATGTTGCCACTGCTCTGGAATCAGGGTCTAATAATAACTGATGATATCCCTGGGTCATGTCTAACTTTGAGAATATTGTGCAGTCATTCAATTTGTGCGTAAAATCTTCTACAATGGTTCCTTGTGTGACTCGGCTTCTTTCCATGTACTTGTTTGGTACTCTCAGATCAACACTGGCTCTAATCATATGTGGTTCAAGCTGATCTTTGCTAATATAATTGAATCTTGGTTTGGGTTGGACTACTAGTGGTGAACACCACGTGACTGGTTCTCCTAGTGGTACTCTTTCAAATATTTCACCTTCTACACATTTATCTAGCCATTTCTTTAATGGTTCTTGAAGATAATAGGCCACAGGTCTTGGCTTTTGGGCGATACGTGCAACTCCTGGCATCATGTTGAATTTTGCATAAATATCTTTATCGTTCGTTATATCTCTAATCAAGCCTATCCCTTCAAATATTTTCTGATGTAATTCTACGATTTCTTCTGTCGTCTTTACTTCTGTGATTCTATTGATATTTTTGGAAATTCTCATCTCATTCTGCTCTAGTAATGAACCATCGGGTCTTATTTCTAACATTCCCAGATCTGTCATAGTTTGTCTACAAAGAAGTGGTGGAGATTTCATGTGACCATATATAACAACTATTCTAGCAGGGACTCCTCTTGTTTTATTCCTAATAATTGTGTTGAATTCGCCTTTTACTGCTAGTTTATGTTGTAGTGTTGTTAAGGTGATATTACTATCCTCTAATACTGGGCTAGAATTGGTTCTGTGTTCCAAAGCTCTAAATTGATATTCATCCATGATATTTACATCTGCTCCAGTATCAGGTTCCATAATAACATCAAGGTCATCCATTCTAACATTGACTTTTTTAATTGTATCGTTGTTCTCTGTTCTAATTTTGTTAGCTTTAGCTGATAGTTTGACTGTGGTTCCATCAACAAAATCATCATCCGATGAAGAAGTTTTATTTTCTTTCTCTTCTGCAGTTTTCTTGATTTGTCCTTTAATTGTGTTGTTTGATTTGTAGTAATTTTCTCTTGTTGGTTGATTTCCTCTGTAATTTGAATGTTTTCGTCTATCTCTGTTATCTCTTCTATAATATGCAAAATTATCACCTCTATAATAATTCCTATCATCATATCTACTATAAATCTCTATGTTATCTTTCCTTCTGTAACCATCTGGTTCTCTTCTATGTCGACTTCTACCCCTTCCTTCATAATAAGTAGCATTTGTGGCATTTCTTCTATCTTCAGCTATGCAGGCTGAGGCAAAATGATTCCACCTCTTACATTTGTAGCATTAATTTCCATAGGCTGGACAATTTTCTCCTGATCTATGTGTTCCAGTCTGTCCACAGTATTTACATCTAGTTTGGTTCTGTATTCTATTTTGCTGATATTTAACTCTATTTATCTTCTCGTCATCATCTTGTCTATTTACAGCTCTAAGTTGCCTGTTGATATCTTCATATTGACTGGCTTCTTTCATAAAAGTTGACAAATCCCATTTCTTATTGACTGCTTTCTGTATTAAACTCTGATTATCTATTGTCTGTATGATGTGCTCTAATATTCTCTCATCTCTATTTGCAAATTGACATTCTTGTGATTTCTCTCGTAATCTAGCAGCATAAACATTGATTGTTTCACCTGGAATAGGTCAAAGTTTTCCAAATTGCAATTTGGCGATGTGTTCATTCTTCTGCGGCAGAAAATATTCATTGAGTTTCTTTCTCAATATCTGGTATTCATCTAATACTTGTCCCTCTTCAGAAATTGGGTCTACTAATGTTCTCTCTAACCTGGAGATCTCCTTTCCTCCATGAATAATAATTGCATCTTTCTTGTCAATGGGAGTTGTGATTCTAAAATACCGAAATTCTCTCTCTATACCTTCGAGCCACTCTTCCCAACACTGTCCTGTTTTAATCTGGTCGTCGGAAACAAAAAATTCAGGGGCCTTTAGATTACGTGTCTCTGTGACAATGTGAAATGCTTGCAGGTTGATATTAACAAGGCCTTCGCGTTCTTCGTCATTTCCCGCCATGTTTTTTTTTCTCTGTCGATCTGCTGCTCAATGTTTCCTTATTTCTGTCTTTTCTTCTCAAAATTCGCCACCTACCTACTCTTATTATCTTCTCTAATCTTTGCTTTTTCTATTTCTGTCAGTTTTCATCCTCGTCGCCAATTTTATATCTCTATTATAACCCATATGATTGTACTTAGAAGTGAAATAACAAATCCAACCGCCATGCTCTATATTTTTACTACTGACTATATCACGTGACATTCTAATATCATTTGATCTAACCTGACCTACAATATTCACCATCCAGTCTTGGATATAACAATAACCAGGAACATAAAGTGACTGTAGTTGGTGGGATAGTGCAGGTAGACAAAATGTTTTTATTATAACTATTTTACCCATCAAAGTCAATTTTCGTAATTTCCATCTATTTAATGTGTTTTTTAATTCCTTAAGTTTATTTTCGAAAAAGTTCAACTGGTTACGGCTTTTTGTGTCGAATGAAAGATAGGTTGCCAGGCAACGAAACATACGCCCACAGCAGCTAAATCGTCTGGGCAGTCAACAAGGGTTGTCGCATATTTTTACTTTTTTTTGGTAATGAAACATTTGTAATACACTAAAATCTGAGTAACAACTCATTATGTAATTATCTGAAAATCATTAGAATTTGTTTGCTTTTTATAAAGTTTTGCCCCACGCTAACAATTAGTATAAACACTGTGTATAAATTTAAAGTCAATCGGATATTAACTTTGGCTCTTAGGGTGTTCACAAGATTTTTTGAAGTGATCAAGGGCCATAACTCTGGCACTAATTATTGGAAATCGCTGAAAATCAATAGGCTTCTTCGTCTTATGACCTTAAACACTGTGTATAAATTTAAAGTCAATCGGATATTAACTTTGGCCTCTAGAGCGTCCACAGGATTTTTTGATGTGACCAAGGGCCATAACTCTGGCACTAATTATCGGAAATCGCTGAAAATCAATAGGCTTCTTCGTCTTATGAACTTAAACACTGTGTATAAATTTAAAGTCAATCGGATATTAACTTTGGCTTTTAGAGCGTCCACAAGATTTTTTGAAGTGATCAAGGGCCATAACTCTGGCACTAATTATCGGAAATCGCTGAAAATCTATAGGCTTCTTCGTCTTATGACCTTAAACACTGTGTATAAATTTAAAGTCAATCGGATATTAACTTTGGCTTTTAGAGCGTCCACAAGATTTTTTGGAGTGATCAAGGGCCATAACTCTGTCACTAATTGCTGAAAATCAATAAGCTTCTTCGTCTTGTGACCTTAAACACTGTGTATAAATTTAAAGTCAAACAGATATTAACTTTGACTTTTAGAGCGTCCACTAGATTTTTTGAAGTGATCAAGGGCCATAACTCTGGCACTAATTATCGGAAATCGCTGAAAATCAATAGGTTTCTTCGTCTTATGACCTTAAACACTGTGTATAAATTAAAAGTCAATCGGATATTAACTTTGGCCTCTAGAGCGTCCACAAGATTTTTTGAAGTCATCAAGGGCCATAACTCTGGTAGTTATTATCGGAAATCGCTGAAAAACAATAGGCTTCTTCGTCTCATGACCTTAAACACTGTGTATAAATTTAAAGTGAATCGGATATTAACTTTAGCCTCTAGAGCGTCCACAAGCAATTGTGGACGCCGGACCACCGGACGGAACGCCGGACGGACGGACGGGGGCGACGACAATATACGACCACATTTCAATGTGGGCGTATGAAAATGTATACCTAGGATTTTAGTTGAAGAAGTACATAACGTCAAACCTTATTTCTTTATTTTCTGTTCTAGGTTTGGGATTATCGAGTTAAAATCGAATGCTTCGGTTTTTGAAAGGTTAACCGATAAACCTGAAATAAGTTTAAATTGATTTAAAACTTCTATTAAATGTCGTGCTGATTTATAGTCACGTAATAAACATGTGACATCATCTGCGAAAGCGATTATTTTTATTGTAGAATTACCAAATATGATACCTGAAATATTACTATCATCTCTAATATATGTACACAAAGTTTCGAGAATTAAATTGAACAAATTTGTGGACATCAAATCGCCCTGTCTTATGCCACACTCTGGCATAGTTGGTTGTGTATCCTTGATTTATAACTGCACATTTTATGTTTTTGTACAATGTTTTGATCCACTGAATGAACTTTCATTTGAATCCTCAATAGCGCAATACTTCAAATATATACGAATGTGCTATGGAATCGAAAGCTTTAGTAAAGTCGATAGCCAGGAGAAACCCAGTAATTTTCCGTTGCTGAGCCAAGTTGAAGCAATCAACTAAAGATCTTATATTTTCATAAATATGTCGCCCCGGTACGAAGGCGGTTTGATTTGGCTTGATAAGCTTTTCTAAAAAAGGTTTCAATCTCATACAGAGAACTTTACTGGCTATTTTAACGTCCACATTAATTAAAGTTATAGGTCGCCAATTACTTAGTTCTAATTTATTAGGGTTTCACACTGCGAAGCTTGTGTGAAACACTATTGTTTTTGTTAAAATTATTATTAGGGTTTCACACTGCGAAGCTTGTGTGAAACACTATTGTTTTTGTTAAAATTATTATTCTTATTATTATTATTATTCTTCTTTTGTTTTGAGTAGATCTCAGCAACTGCTTGTCGCATCGTTACGATTTCTTCGGTTTTACTGGGAAAGTGGGTGTGACTTAGAGGATAAAGCTATTTTGAACGTTCTGCGACAATGCGAAATGTCCGAAATCACCGAAGTTATTGTTTTTGAAAATATTGCAGTAATTTTAACAATAATTATTGGATTTTAACTTTCGATACATTTTGGCATAGCCTGAGACAGGGCACATAGCTACGCTACTTTCGATTTTTGATTTTCGGCAAATCTTCGAAGATATTAGGCGCCAAATTTCGAAAATTTAAAATTTTACAAAAAACTTTTTTATTTATGAATATTTTTTAGTCGTATTGTGCACAGAATTAAAGAGTCATCTGCCTAGTGCAAAAATGTTAAAAAATTTTGTCTCAGTAATTTTCCTTGGCCGCTATTGGCTAATTCAGTTTTTCAGTCCTAGATTAATTTTTTATTGTTCGATTTGTATAAAACAAAGTTCATATGCTTCGTTGTCTCAATTGTCATTTTTTTTATTACCGGAAGTGTTATCTGTCGGCACCGAAAGTGGCATAATTTTACCAAAAACTACAATTTTGACAGTTAGGTACCATTTTTCGAAAACAAATATTATTTTTTGGAAAAATTATTTGACTCAAAGAGTGTGCCCTTTCAAGGCGCAAAAAATGTCGGAAGCAGTTTTTTTAATTTCGATTTCATTATCGAGCAAATTCGATTAAATGGCTAAAAATGGTGTAAAATTGACCCATTTACAACCTATTCAGGCTTTTCAGATTTTAAAATATTTCTTCGTAACTTTTATAAACTTGTAGCTATAATCCATACGAAGAAAATGTATGTTAAAATTAGTTTGTAATATAAGCAGTTACCAAGAAATGGACAGTTCTGTACAAGTCACTGTTTTCGTTATTTTGCCTGTAAAATAGTCAATTATGATTGGATTTTTATAAAAGTGACATCATTTGATTCAAAAAGCATGTAGCGTCATATCAAGTTGATTACAATATAAAATTGACACCGGAAGTGACGTCATTTTGTCAAAAACTGCATTTTAAACTTTTTAAATCAATGTTTTATTCAACCAAGAATTACTTAATATGTATTAATAATTTTAACTTTTGGTTTAAATTCACATATAAACACAACTCATATGGTCATATACATATCATAAAATTGTTTCTAACTTGTTCGGTTGCCGAGAAATAGACGGTTTTCTACAGGCCACTTTTGAAGGTTTTTGGGCCATAAAAGTGTCAATTATTATTCGATTTTCATAAACGTTACACCATGTTATACCTAATGCCATTTAGGATTTCATACAAGTAATTTAAGATTTTCATTATCACCGGAAGTAACATCATTTTGGCAAAAACTGAATTTTTGCCTTCAAAACAGATATTTTATTCAAATGAGTCTGTTTTGAAATGTTTTTCAAATTATGGTATTTGATGCCAATCAACAAATAAAATGAACCCATACGATCATACAGATACCACAAAATGGTTTCTAACTTGTACGGTTGCAGAGAAATAGTCGATTTTCTACAAGTCACTTTTCAAGTTTTTTGGTCTTTAAAAGTGGCAATTATTATTCGATTTACATAAAATTTTCACTATATGATATCGTATGCCATTTCTGATTTCATAAAACTAATTGAACATTTTCATTAACACCGGAAGAAATGTAATTTTGTCAAGATCATTTACAAGTAACAAATGTATAAAATGAATTGATATTGCTGGATTTGGTTGATACTGCATCCATTTTATTTGTGTGCAATGTTAATTTGGAAACCTGTTTAATGGTTTCGTTGGTACCGGAAGTGACATATGTTCAAGGGTAACTTGGCACCGGAAGTGACATGTTTAAGGGTAACGTGGCACCAGTGAAACCCGTCATTCCTGCATGCAGGTCTAGTTCTTATTATTATTATTATTATTCTTCTTTTGTTTTGAGTAGATCTCAGCAACTGCTTGTCGCATCGTTACGATTTCTTCGGTTTTACTGGGAAAGTGGGTGTGACTTAGAGGATAAAGCTATTTTGAACGTTCTGCGACAATGCGAAATGTCCGAAATCACCGAAGTTATCATTTTTGAAAATATTGCAGTAATTTTAACAATAATCATTGGATTTTAATTTTCGATAGATTTTGGCATAGCCGGAGACAGGGCACATAGCTACGTTACTTTCAATTTTTGATTTTCTGCAAATCTTCGAAGATATTAGGCGCCAAATTTCGAAAATTTAAAATTTTACAAAAGACTTTTTTATTTATGAATATTTCTTAGTCGTGTTGTGCGGAGAATTAAAGAGTCATCTGATTAGCACAAAAATGTTAAAATTTTTTGTCTCAGTAATTTTCCTTGGCCGCCATAGGCTAATTCAGTTTTTCAGTCCTAGATTATTTTGTTATTGTTCGATTTGTATAAAACAAAGTTCATATGCTTCGTTGTCTCAATTGTCATTTTTTTTGTTACCGATAGTGTTATCTGTCGGCACCGGAAGTGGCATAATTTTACCAAAAACTACAATTTTGACAGTTAGGTACATTTTTCGAAAACAAATATTATTTTTTGGAAAAATTATTTGACTCAAAGAGTGTGCCCTTTCAAGGCGCAAAAAATGTCGGAAGCAGTTTTTTTAATTTCGATTTCATTTTCGAGCAAATTCGATTAAATGGCTAAAAATGGTGTAAAATTGACCTATTTACAACCTATTCAGGCTTTTCAGATTTTAAAATATTTCTTCGTAACTTTTATAAACTTGTAGCTATAATCCATACGAAGAAAATGTATGTTAAAATTAGTTTGTAATATAAGCAGTTCCCAAGAAATGGGCAGTTCTGTACAAGTCACTGTTTTCGTTATTTTGCCTGTAAAATAGGCAATTATTATTGGATTTTTATAAAAGTGACATCATTTGATTCAAAAAGCATGTGGCGTCATATCAAGTTGATTACAATTTAAAATTGACACCGGAAGTGACATCATTTGGTCAAAAACTGCATTTTAAACTTTTTAAATCAATGTTTTATTCAACCATGAATAACTTAATATGTATTAATAATTTTAACTTTTGGTTTAAATTCACATATAAATACAACTCATATGGTCATATAGATATCATAAAATTGTTTCTAACTTGTTCGGTTGCCGAGAAATAGACGGTTTTCTACAGGTCACTTTTGAAGGTTTCGGGGCCATAAAAGTGTCAATTATTATTCGATTTTCATAAACGTTACACCATGTTATACCTAATGCCATTTGTGATTTCATACAAGTAATTTAAGATTTTCATTATCACCGGAAGTAACGTCATTTTGGCAAAAACTGAATTTTTAGCCTTCAAAACAGATATTTTATTCAAATGAGTCTGTTTTGAAATCTTTTTCAAATTATGGTATTTGATGCCAATCAACAAATAGAATGAACCCATACGATCATACAGATACCACAAAATGGTTTCTAACTTGTACGGTTGCAGAGAAATAGCAGATTTTCTACAAGTCACTTTTCAAGTTTTTTGGTCTTTAAAAGTGGCAATTATTATTCGATTTACATAAAATTGTCACTATATGATATCGTATGCCATTTCTGATTTCATAAGACTAATTGAACATTTTCATTAACACCGGAAGTAATTTAATTTTGTCAAGATCATTTACAAGTAACAAATGTTTAAAATGACTTGATATTGCTGGATTGATTGGTTGATTCAACGTCCATTTTATTTGTGTGCAATGTTAATTTGGAAACCTGTTTAGTGGTTTCGTTGGTACCGGAAGTGACATATCTTCAAGTGTAACTTGGCACCGAAAGTGACATGTTTAAGAGTAACTTGGCACCAGTGAAACCCGTCATTCCTGCATGCAGGTCTAGTTCTTATTGGGTTTAGTAATTAGTTTTATAATAGACTGACGTTGGCTTACCGAGAAGCATTCCTGATCAAAACCCTCATTCAATGAGTCCAGAACAGCTGAACTTATTGAAGGCCAAAAGCACGAATAAAATTCAGCCCATCATTACCTGGCGAAGAGCCAATTTTAAAAGAGTCAACTGCACACTTGCACTCTTGTTCATCCAACTTATGTTCTAAACAATCTGCCTCGTAATCGTCAAGAAATGAACCTGAATTTGAGTTATTAATATATTTGGAAATCCCTTTATTATTAGTGGCTTTCTCAGAATACAGTAGTTTATAAAACCTCTCGATTTCTCTCATTACCTCAATAGGATTATCAATAATCTCATTAGTGGAGATGTTAAACAATTTACTTAATGTAATAGCAGTCTGTTTATGTTTTTCAAGATTTAGGAAAAATTTAGTATTCTTTTCACTTTCAACGTAGTACTTCACTTTAGCTCGTATTAAAGTGCCTTCACTTTCATCTTTGAACAAGGCTTCCAGTCTTTCCTTAACATGTTCAAACTCTGAGATGGTACATTGATTACATGTACTTCCTTCGATGTTCGATTCTAGATGTTCGTATTCTTTTAGTAGGGATTGTTTCAGTGATTGTTTGACTTTTTGTTTTTGTTTACAGTATTTAATTGAACTTACTTTAATGTTATATTTCAAATAATCCCACAAACCTCGTTTGTCACAGTAATCAAAATATTCGTTGCATACATAATATTTATTGTGTTTTGTGTAGGATGGCATGCAGCGCTAAAGAAGACGATAACCTCGCACGTACTATGCTGTAATTAATATATAACATCCGCTTGGTCGTGAAATGCGTAATAAACTTGCCCCCCCCCCCAAAAAAAAATCTAGTTCGGGTCATGAGTACGGATCACTCATCCACTTGTTTTCCACAATTGCATACGGCCAATTACGGGTCTGGTAATAAACTTGCTGTATCTTTCTTATATGATACTATATCAAAGTTTTTTTAAGTATCGATTTCTGGCATCGGTAGGTAAACCCATAGGCGTACGGGCTCAATGACAGATAGGGGGGCAGAACCCGAATTGCCGAAAAAGTTTTGGGTTTACAGATGCCTCCCCTCCCTTAAGAAAATTTTGGAATATTTGACGACTGCAAACACGTTTTCCTGGTATTTCAGGCTGTGAATAAAGCAACTTCAAGGTGGTCTAATATAGCTTAATTAAGGTGACTGACTCCAATTTCAATCAATCGTTTACAATCCACGAAGACGGGAAAATTTTCAAAATTTAACTGCCGCTAACGCGTCTTCCTGTTATTCCAGCCTGTGAATACAGCAACTTCGATTGGGTCCAATACAGCCTACCTGCTGACCCAAATTCCAAACAACCAATAAATCGTCGCGGAGTATGGGGGCCTCACCCTACTGCAGAAAATTATGAAAATTTAATCACCGCAAATGGTTTTGTAAACGAAACCCCGCTCCGAATTCCATGCATCCAATCAGACTGTTGCAGCCGCATTTACAAATAATAATCGATGCCCGAAAAATGTCGCACAAAGTAGAGTAGCTCCAGACAAAATGTTTTAATCCATAGTCAACTTAGTACGAATTCGTGGTATTCAATTAAAAGAAAAGTAAAATTAGTGTTTTATTAGGGCTCGATGACAGTTAGGGAAGCAAAACTAGAAATGCCCAAAAAAATTTCAGGTTCCCAAGAAATTTTTTTAATATTTGACGGCCGCAAACATGTTTTACTGCTATTCCAGCCCGTAAAATTAATGTTTTATTAGATTTCGGGCACTTTATTTTACCTAGTAGATGAAATATTTTTTTTTTCTAACTTTACCCGTCTGCCCAAAAAGTCAGCTTGCCCGAAAGTTAGGGGGGCAGCTACCCCCCTGCACCCCTGGCTCGTACGCCTATGGGTAAACCTTACACGTCAATCTGTTTCACAGAGAATTACTTACGAATTATCTCTGTAACAGATGACTGTCCATAACACGTGCGATGACTGCACGCGGCGGTAGTCATTGGCTCAACAGCTCGTGCAATGTTTACATAACACCTAACTGCTTCGGGCAAAATGATGCATTTTACTCATTTTAATACCCATTTACACTAAATAGGAAATATTTTTTAACTACAAATACTTCAAACGTCTTTATTTATTTTTCTTTTACCTCAAAAAAATGTTTGAGAATTTAATTTGTCGGAGTAAAAAAGTTAATATGCCGTACTCATTAAGCCTCGTCGATGTCATGCTTATCAGTGATTGTAGCGGCCAAGCGAATATTCGCTGCGGGATCAGTTTGCTTACACGTACATAAAAATTGCTTTCGATTCCATTTTATGTAAAAGAAGCTTACTGTACGACCGTATTTTCACAAAAAAAACCACACAATGGCCTATGATTGGTTCCAGTCTGCGAATAAGGCTGCTGTCGCTTAGAATATACAGTCATAAATGTCCGTCATTTAGATTATATTCTTGAATGACTACCACCTATTGTTATATAAAACACAAAATCCAACCACCTTTTTCGGTTCCGTCTGAAACCATATAGCCCACAGACGTGTAATTACACCACCATCGCATGGAATATACAGCAGTCATAAATGCCTGTCGATTGATTCTTTGAATAACCGCTATACCTATTGTATAATTAATCCCCTAATCCAGACACATGTCTGGGTTTCATCCGAAACAACACCATCCGGGTTAATATGAAAAGGATGGTAAATGAAATGATTAGTCTGCGATATCACTTATGTGGAAGCAGACTTTAAACCACCAATCTGCGCGAGGGATGAAGATCGCGCCTAACATATATAAACTGATTTACATTCAATGATTTCCGTTTTTACTCTAATTTCAAATCAGTTATGTTCGAGTCTCTTACTAGAGCTGGGGCTGAAACGCATTATGGTACAAGATTCGTGTACCTGTTAGGCGCAGATAGCCCTCCTTGCGCAGATTACCCCTGCGCATGCGTGAATCTCAGTCTAATTTTCGATGAGCAATCTGCGCGCGCAAAGTGAATTTTGTCCGGGCAATTTAATGAAATACTGCGATGACAATAATCCGCTTAATCTTAATCGGTAATCACCATGAAATTTGCGAGAAATGAACCAAGTGTTTTATAACACAAGGCGTTCAGATTTTTCACGCCAAATCACCACTTTACCGACTCTAGAGCCGTCTATGTGGTTACGATTTATATGGTTACAATTTATAGAAAGATAGGTTGCCAGGCAACGAAACATACGCCCACAGCAGCTAAATCGTCCGCGCAGTCAACAAGGGTTGTCGCATATTTTTACTTTTTTTTGGTAATGAAACATTTGTAATACACTAAAATCTGAGTAACAACTCATTATGTAATTATCAGAAAATCATGAGAATTTGTTTGCTTTTTATAAAGTTTTGCCCCACGCTAACAATTAGTATAGGAAACATTTAATATCATGGATTTAGTTGTTCAGTTATCAAAATTCATTGAAAATCAAAATACTTGTTCGTTTCAACACCTTAAACTCTGTGTATCAATCTGAAGTCAATCGGATGATATGTTTGGCATCTACAGAGCAACAAGGTTTTATGAAGTGATCAAGGGAGATAACTCTGGAAGTAATTATTTGAAATTGATGAAAATCAGTAGGCTTCTTCCTCTCAGGACCTTAAACAGTGTGTGTAAATTTAAAGTCAATCGGATATTAACTTTGGCCTCTAGAGTGTCCACAGGATTTTTTGATGTGATCAAGGGCCATCACTCTGGCACTAATTATCGGAAATTGATGCAAATCAATAGGCTTCTTCATCTTATGACCTTAAACACTGTGTATAAATTTAAAGTCAATCGGATATTAACTTTGGCTTTTAGAGCGTCCACAAGATTTTTTGAAGTGATCAAGGGAGATAACTCTGGCACTAATTATCGAAAATCGCTGAAAATCAATAGGCTTCTTCGTCTTATGACCTTAAACACTGTGTATAAATTTTAAGTCAATCGGATATTAACTTTGGCTTTTAGAGCGTCCACAAGATTTTTTGAAGTGATCAAGGGCCATAACTCTGGCACTAATTATCGGAAATTGCTGAAAATCAATAAGCTTCTTCGTCTAATGACCTTAAACACTGTGTATAAATTTAAAGTCAATCGGATATTAACTTTGGCTCTTGGGGTGTTCACAAGATTTTTTGAAGTGATCAAGGGCCATAACTCTGGCACTAATTATTGGAAATCGCTGAAAATCAATAGGCTTCTTCGTCTTATGACCTTAAACACTGTGTATAAATTTAAAGTCAATCGGATATTAACTTTGGCTTTTAGAGCGTCCACAAGATTTTTTGAAGTGATCAAGGGCTATAACTCTGGCACTAATTATCGGAAATTGCTGAAAATCAATAGGCTTCTTCGTCTTATGACCTTAAACACTGTGTATAAATTTAAAGCCAATCGGATATTAACTTTGGCCACTAGAGCGTCCACAAGATTTTTTGAAGTCGTCAAGGGCCATAACTCTAGTAGTTATTATCGGAAATCGCTGAAAAACAATAGGCTTCTTCGTCTCATGACCTTAAACACTGTGTATAAATTTAAAGTCAATCGGATATTAACTTTAGCCTCTAGAGCGTCCACAAGCAATTGTGGACGCCGGACTGACGGACGGGCGGACGGACGGACGGACCGACGGACGGACGGACGGGGGCGACGACAATATACGACCACATTTCAATGTGGGCGTATAAAAATGATTTTGAAAATATTTACTTATTCAACTTGGTCATCGTTTTATTCTTAGCGATAATTTTTCATTGGTTATAGCCATATAAATGCGGGAAAATCTATCGACGGGCATTTATGACTGTTGTATATTCCATGCGACGGTGGTGTAATTACACGTCTGTAATATTGTGGTAATCATTCAAAGAATATAATCTAAATGACGGACATTTATTACTGTATATTCCATGCGACGGCGGCCTTATATGTAGACTGGAACCAATCACAGGCCATTGTGTGTTTTGGGGGGTTTTTTTTGTGAAAATACCGTCGTACAGTAAGTTTCTTTTACATAAAATGGAATCGAAAGCCATTTTTATGTACGTGTAAGAACTGTAAGGTTTACCGACCGATGCCAGAAATCGATACTTACAAAAACTTTGATATAGTATATTCTCGATATAGTATCATATTAGAAAGATACGGCAAGTTTATTACCAGACCCGTAATTGGCCTTATGCATTTGAGGAAAACAAGTGAATGAGTGATCCGTGCTCATGACCCGAACTAGATTTTTTTATTTTTTTTGGGGGGGGGGGGGCAAGTTTATTACGCATTTTACGACCAAGCGGATGCTACTCTAAATTTACCCGCGTTTAGACGGCCCTAAAAAAATGAAAGATAGGTTGCCAGGCAACGAAACATACGCCCACAACAGTTAAGTCGTCCGGGCAGTCAACAAGGGTTGTCGCATATTGTTTCTTTTATCAGTAAGGAGAACATTTACAACACATGATAATCTTATTACGAGTAATAGCCCATTAAATAATTATCAGAAATGATTAGAATAGTTTTGATGGTTTGTCTCAAGGCCTTTGTCCCCAAGATATTTCAAAGTGATCAAGTGCCAGAAATTATCAGATATCGCTGAAAATAAATAGGCTATTTTGTATCATGACCGTAAATAGTGTGTATAAATTTAAAGTCAATCGAATATTAACTTTAGATTTTTCAAAGTGATCAAGGGTCATAACTCTGGCAGTAATTATCGGATATTGCTGAAAATCAATAGGCTTCTTTGTATCATGACTTTAAACACTGTGTATAAATTTAAATTCAATCGGATATTAACTTTAGCCTCTAGAGCCTTCACAAGATTTTTCAAAGTGATCAAGGGTCATAACTCTGGCAGGAATTATCAGATATTGCTGAAAATCAACACGCTTCTTCGTATCATGACCTTAAACACTGTGTATAAATCTCAAGTCAATCGGATATTAACTTTGGCTTTTAGAGCGTTCACAAGATTTTTCAAAGTGATCAAGGATCATAACTCTGGTAGTAATTATCGGATATCACCGAAAATCGATAGGCTTCTTCGTCTCATGCCCTTAAACACTGTGTATAAATTTAAAGTCAATCGGATATTAACTTTAGCCTCTAAAGTGTTCACAAGATTTTTCAAAGTGATCAAGGGTCATAACTCTGGCAGTAATTATCAGATATCACCGAAAAGCAATAGGCTTCTTCGTCTCATGACCTTAAACACTGTGTATAAATTTAAAGTCAATCGGATATTAACTATAGCCTCTACAGCATTCACAAGATTTTTCAAAGTGATCAAGGGTCATAACTCTGGTAGTAATTATCGGATATCGCTGAAAATCAATAGGCTTCTTTGTATAATGACTTTAAACACCGTGTATAAATTTAAATTCAATCGGATATTAACTTTAGCCTCTAAGAGCGTTTACAAGATTTTTCAAAGTGATCAAGGGTCATAACTCGGGCAGGAATTATCAGATATTGCTGAAAATCAACAGGCTTCTTCGTATCATGACCTTACACACTGTGTATAAATTAAAAGTCAATCGGATATTAACTTTAGCCTCTAGAGCGTTCACAAGATTTTTCAAAGTGATCAAGGGTCATAACTCTGGTAGTAATTAACGGATATCACCGAAAATCAATAGGCTTCTTCGTCTCATGCCCTTAAACACTGTGTATAAATTTAAAGTCAAACAGATATTAACTTTAGCCTCTAAAGCGTTCACAAGAGTTTTCAAAGTGATCAAGGGACATAACTCTGGCAGTAATTATCAGATATCAACGAAAATCAATAGGCTTCTTCGTCTCATGACCTTAAACACTGTGTATAAATTTAGAGTCAATCGAATATTAACTATAGCCTCTAGAGCATTCACAAGATTTTTCAAAGTGATCAAGGGTGATAACTCTGGTAGTAATTATCGGATATCGCTGAAAATCAATAGGCTACTTCGTCTCACGACCTTTAACACTGTGTATAAATTTTAAGTCAGTCGGATATTAACTTTAGCCTCTAAATCTAAAGCGTTCACAAGATTTTTCAAAGTGATCAAGGGTCATAACTCTGGCAGTAATTATCAGATATCACCGAAAATCAATAGGCTTCTTCGTCTCATGACCTTAAACACTGTGTATAAATTTAAAGTCAATCGGATATTAACTATAGCCTCTAGAGCGTTCACAAGATTTTTCAAAGTGATCAAGGGTCATAACTCTGGTAGTAATTATCGGATATCGCTGAAAATCAATAGGCTTCTTCATCTCACGACCTTAAACACCGTGTATAAACGGACGGGGGCGACGGCAATATACGACCACATTTCCATGTGGGCGTATAAACATTATCGTTGTGTGGTGCACGTAGTAATTTAGTAACTCATTTTAAAAAAAAAACAATTCCTCTTGATAGAATATGAATAATAGAAAGAATAAAACGATGTCCAAGTTGAATCAGTGAATATTTTCAAAATCTTTCTTTTCTATTAATTGTGAACACATAAATTGTAACCATATGTAGTTACGTCAAACTACAGCAAATATTTTTTACATTCCGTTACGTGGTCAGCACCGATTATGAGATACTGCTAACAGAATTTCAAATTAAATCTTATTTTCTAAGCACACACGCTAATTATGTTGTGATTTTAAAAATTATTCAAGCCGATAGGGGGCAGGTCATATATACATTTACATCTGACCAGTGCACACTCTGGGTTCCATTTTTTTTCCGCCAATTTTTCATTTTAATTTATCAGCCAGATATTTTTTCCGCCAAAATAAAATAACTATTAAAAATCTTTTTCGGGAATTTTATTTACATAAATACATACAATATATATCTTAAAATTTAAAAAATTCTTCTCTGCTTTGCAGACTCCCATTTTTTGAAGACTGATTCACATGTTGAATAAAACATTGTTTTGTTAGCTGTATCATACCTTAACCAAGAATTTGAAAATTTCGATTCATCCCTGAAAGTGAAAGATCTACCTTTTCCAAATGCACTTATTATTTTACGTTTTTCGAAATTTTTCTCTGCGGTGGTCTTTTGGGGTATCAGTTCAATATCTAGGGCATTTTGGTGATGGAATATTAAAAAAAATCTGACATTCTTCTGCCAGACGTTGAAGAAGGCTGTTCAATTTTTCGCTTACGACCCATGGCATATGATTTGATAATACATGGCTTTCGACAGTCCCAAGTTTATATACGCATTTATAAACTGTAACAACATACCTGGCTTCATTTATTAACGATATCGTCAATTTCGGTATGAAATAGATCAAAAAGCAGTCTTAATCCAATAATCCCGAACAAATCGAGTGAGTATTGTTTACAGTGTCCGCCATTTTGATATCGAAACCATCAACAAAGCAACCGATTCGTATTTGAAAATACACAATTAAATCTTTGTCTCTTAATTAGTTTATTACTACAATGACTGTAAATACCTATCAACACTAATCCCAGATTGATCAAGAGACAAAAGATAGGGCTATTATTGATACCTAATTGATTGTTGATTGACTCAACGAAGCGCGATCGACGGTACACTGTTTAGTATGTACGCGCGGAAATCAAAGCTTTGTGCCGATAATTTTTTTATTTCCAGGTAAAAAAAGAATCGCCATACAGGAAAAAAATATCGCCAAAAATTTCGCCAAATTGAATATTCTTTAGCCAAAATTATATTTTAATCGCAATTGGCGAATTTGGCGATCGACAGCGTGAGCGCTGCATCTGACAGACAACTAACATCTCGAAAAACATCGAGGGGTAATCAGCGCAACGTGGGCATATAGCCTATATATATTTACGTCTGACAGACAACTAACATCTCGAAACACATCGAGGGGTAATCAGCTTAAAGCCCCAATAACACTCTTGTTGTAACTGAAAAATATGTCCCAATCTTCATTCTGGTCAACAAATCGTATTATTTTAGAATATTCCAATTAAATGATAATATAAATTTCATCTTAACACACCTAATTTTAAAAAATTGGAAAAATTCAACCAATTGATTTGAAAAGTCTAACGTAAACCTTTTCAAATGTGACTTGGATTTTAAAATATTTTCAAACCCTCTGGACAAATAAAATAGGTTGTAATGGATAATTTACACAACAGGTAGGACATTTAAACATCTAGTACTTAGAATAAGGGTATTATTTATTTTCTGGAGCTACTAAGCCAGCAAGAATGTTATTGTCCCTTTAACATGGGCAATCTGCGCACCAGCTTCATCAGCGCGAGGTGCAATCTGCGCGCGCGGAGTGCAATCTGCGCAACACGACAGTACAGATTGCAATCTGCGCGAGGGGTGAAGATTGCGCCTAACATACCAATAGTAAAATATTTATGGCAGTTTGGATATCAGAAGCCCATATTTTTCCGGTAAAATCACAGCATAATGTCGATTTAAATTGGCAAATAATTCGTGTTTTCAATGTTGAAGATTTTGGATGATACTGAGTTAGAGATAGAGCTACTTTAAATTGGTTTGATAATGATGAAGATGTTGTCTGGACTGGTAGTGGTACTAAATAATTATGACAGCAGTCAGCATCCTCTCAGCCTTCACCTTCAGGCTGTGTTTGATTGCCTGCCTTCTTAGTGCATGTTGTTCGCATTGAATGTTTTTAAGTCCTAACATTGTTACAAACCACTGCCGTTACTTACGTTGACTTGTGTCATATTTGGATACTGTTCTGACTTTTCGTATATTGATGAGGTAAATGTGTCATGTACTATTCGTCTCTTTGTTGGCTACACCAGTTAAATACGGTAGGCCTACCCCTGAACATGTAAATATATTTCTTCGAGTCCTTCACGTTTATTTCTCAGATATGGGGTTGAAGGTCATTTAGGCTATGGCCAATCAAAATGCTCAAAAACGGAAACGGTTTGTTGACATTTGGGGTTACGATGGAAAGCCATGCGTAGAAATTGGCGACCAACTTTACAATCTGACAGTTAATACACCGTTTAGATAAGACGAAAGGGTGATACGATACAGCAAATAAATATTGATAAGTCATAGAGAAATAAATATTAATAAGTCATAGAGAAATGAATATTAATAAGTCATGAGAAATGGAAGTTTTTACAGCCTAAGAAAAGAATACCACAGCTAACATGGCAAGAACCGTCACAGACAGTAGACGCAACAATATGAATAATAGCAATAGCATGCAAGTTGTCATTCATCAGCTTCTTTATGAAAATATTATTACAGTTCAGGGGCTTGTTTCACGAAGTTTTAACTAAAATAAATTCCAAATTTTAGCAATTTAATTGGTTAATATTAGATTGCTTTTAATAGTGCTTAGCCAATCAAAACTAAAGTATCTACTTACTATATTACTAACCTAGGCCTAGTTAAAATTTCGAAAAACAAGACCCAGGCCCGGCAGTGAAGTTTTCAGGATGTGTGTGTGGGGGGGGGGGGGGCTACAGTAGATATTTTAGAGTTATGGTCGGCAAATTTTCTTTCGGGGGTGGGGTGGGCAAAACATTTTTTCAGGGGGGCATTCCCCCACCCCCCCACCCCGCCTTGGACCTATGTCCGCTGACACTGACAGTTCCTATCAAGCCCTATATAGCTGTAATATGAAAATACCGATCATCCCGACCTCTGGTCTGGCCTTATAGATATTGGATCCAGACCTATAATCCGGCCTACATGATTATTTTATATGTGGTAAAAAAAAACATATTATTTTGGACCCAGAAACACATGTAGGTAACTCCATATGGATACCATATTGGAATCAGATATATATTATATGTGGTAAATGCCATATAGATATGATATTGGCCCCATGTACATAATGCACATGAATGTGGTTATATCCTATCCATACCACACAGACTCCAGGTGCACATCCTGTGCATATTGGTTCAAGGTACACACAACTAAAAGTATGGGTTCAATAATGAACTTACATGCAAATAAGTAGGCTTATTATCCCATATTATGGATACCATGTTGGCCCCAGATATACAAAAGTTAAAATGTATGTGGAAACCATAATTGTTGTGGTTAATTTCGGTAATCCCATAGAGATCCCATATTGTCCCTAGATACACACACTATAAGGTCAGATTATCATTGCAAGAAAGAAGTAACCATTATATATCATTTGGCTTATCTCTGTGATATCAATATATGAAAACAAAGTGTATTTGCCAACATTTGTATGTGGGAAGATACATGTAATGTGGGCCCAGTATGGAAACCTAGTGGTATGATCTGGGCCCACAGCCCATTTTTTCCCAATATGGTCCCCATATTGCAATGTTTATGGGGAAGGCTTTTTATACGCCCACATTTTTATGTGGACGTATATTGTCGTCACCCCTGTCCGTCCGGACGTCCGTCCGTCCACAATTTGTTTGTGGACACTCTACAGGTCACAATTCTTATCCGATTTTGACGAAACTTGAAATATAGGTTTATCCCCAAAAGATCTCGGCTGCTTTCGATATTGGCATGTATCGGATGAAAACTTCATGGATTATGGCCCCTGATTGTACGAAAAATCACGTTTTTAGCTTGTGGACCCTATAGAGGTCACAATTTTGAACCGATTTTGATGAAACTTGACATGCATGTTTATAACCCAAAGATCTTGGTTCGTTTCGATATTTGCGCCTATCGGAATGTAATTTCCTGAATTATGGCTCCTGATTATACGCAAAATCGCCTTATTTTAGCTTGTGGTCCCTCTGGAGGTCACAATTATTATCCGATTTAAAAAACCGTTTGATTATATCACCATTACACCCTAAGGAAGGTTGAGTTCGAATTTCGGTAAAATCGGACGAAAATTGCCATACAAAATGGCCGCCGTTTGTACGCGAATATGGACAGAGAACAAGCAATACCGAAAGTGATTTTTCCTACATCTTTAAGTCCTGTATTTCATACTGTATTGGGAGCAGCCATTTAGTTGGTCAGTTCCAGTCTGATATTAATGAAATTCGAAACCGACAATGATTATGGTGTGACGGTACACAACCTAGAAATGTGACTTTTCATCAAAATCGGATAAGAATTGTGACCTGTAGAGAGTCCACAACCATGATATACCATATTTTTACACTATTCGCGTACAAACGGCGACCATTTCGTCCGGCAATTTTGGTACGCTTTTCACGAAATTAGAACTCAACCTTCCTCATCAAAATCGAATTAAAATTGTGACCTATACAGGGTCCACAACCATGATATATCATTTTTTTAACAGTATTCGCGTACAAACGGTGGCCATTTTGTCTGTCAATTTTGGTCTGATTTTCTCGAAATTCAAACTCAACCTTCCTTACAGTGTAACGGTGATATAATCAAACGTTTTTTTAAATTGGATAATAATTGTCATTTTGGGATTTTGCGTATAACCAGGGGCCATAATTCAGGAAGTTACGATCCGATATGCGCAAATATCGAAAAGAACCAAGATCTTTGGGTTATAACCATGAATTTCAAGTTTAATCAAAATCAAATTAAAATTGTGACCTTTACAGGGTCCACAACCATGATATACCATTTTTATACGCCCACATTTTCATGTGGACATATTATGTCGTCGCCCCTGTCCGTCCGTCCACAATTTGTTTGTGGACTCTCTACAGGTCACAATTCTTATCCGATTTTGACGAAACTTGAAATATAGGTTTATCCCCATAAGATCTCGGTTCCTTTTGATATTGGCATGTATCGGATAAGAACTTCATGGATTATGGCCCCTGATTGTACGAAATATCATGTTTTTAGCTTTGTGGACCCTATAGAGGTCACAATTTTGAACCGATTGTGATGAAACTTGACATGCATGTTTATAACCCCAAAATCTTGGTTCCTTTCGAAATTTGCGCCCATCGGATCGTAACTTCCTGAATTATGGCCCCTGATTGTCCGAAAAATCGCCCTTTTTAGCTTGTGGTCCCTCTGGAGGTCAAAATTAATATCCGATTTAAAAAACCGTTTGATTATATCACCGTTACATGGTAATGAGGGTTGAGTTCAAATTTCGTGAAAATCGGACCAAAATTGACAAACAAAATGGCCGCCGTTTGTACGCGAATAGTGTGAAAATATGTTATGTCAAGGTTGTGGCCCCTATAGAGGTCACAATTTTGAACCGATTTTGATGAAACATGACATGCATGTTTATAACCAAAAGATCTTGGTTCCTTTCGATATTTGCACCAATCGGATCGTAACTTCATGAATTATGGCCCCTGATTGTCCAAAAAATTGCCCTTTTTAGCTTGAGGTTCCTCTGGAGGTCACAATTATTATCCGATTTAAAAAAACGTTTGATTATATCACCGTTACATGGTAATGAAGGCTGAGTTCAAATTTCGTGAAAATCGAACCAAAATTGACGGAGAAAATGGCCGCCGTTTGTACGCGAATAGTGTGAAAATATGTTATATCAAGGTTGTGGACCCTATAGAGGTCACAATTTTGAACCGATTTTGATGAAACTTGACATGCATGTTTATAACCCAAAGATCTTGATTCCTTTCGATATTTGCGCTCATTGATTCCTAACTTCCTGAATTATGGCCCCTGATTGTACGAAAAATCACCCTTTTTAGCTTGTGGTCCCACTGGAGGTCAAAATTATAATCCGATTTAAAAAAACGTTTGATTATATCACCGTTACATGGTAATGAAGATTGAGGTAAAATTTCGTGAAAATTGGACCAAAATTGACAGACAAAATGGCCGCCGTTTGTACGCGATTAGTGTGAAAGTATTTTATGTCAAGGTTGTGGACCCTATAGGGGTCACAATTTTGAACTGATTTTGATGAAACATGACATGCATGTTTATAACCCAAAGATCTTGGTTATTTTTGATATTTGCGCTCATTGGATCGTAACTTCCTGAATTATGGCCCCTGATTGTACGAAAAATGACCTTTTTTTTTAGCTTGTGGTCCCTCTGGGGTCAGAATTATTATCCCATTTAAAAAAACGTTTGATTATATCACCGTTATATCGTAATGAAGGTTGAGGTCGAATTTCGTGAAAATCGGACTAAAATTGACAGCTGTTCTTGTCAGGCCATCCATGATCCATCCTTTATCACGAACAAGGGGAAACCACGCTAGAAAATCTAGATGAACTTTGTTACCCAATGCAGGGATCAAACACCAAACCTCAAGGCAACCAAGCCAGCATCTTACCCACTTAGCAACATGATCCCCAGTCGAATTTGAAGCCTACTGAAATGAACCTTTATAACCCAAATATCTTAATTCATTTCAATATTTGCACATATCAAATTCTAACTTAATGATATAGGAAAAATCACTTTCGGTATTGCTTGTTCTCTATCCATCTCTCGAAAATGTGGGCGTATCCTGCCTGGCAGTGCCAGCCTATCTTTTAACAGTATTCGCGTACAAACGGCGGCCATTTTGTATGGCAATTTTGGTCTGATTTTCCCGAAATTCGAACTCAACCTTCCTTACGGTGTAACGGTAATATGATCAAACGTTTTTTTAAATCGGATAATAATTGTGACCTCCAAGCTAAAAAAAAGGCGATATTGCGTATAATCAGGGGCCATAATTCAGGAAGTTACGATCCGATATGCGCAAATATCGAAAGGAAGCAAGATCTTTGGGTTATAACCATGAATTTCAAGTTTCATCAAAATCGAATCAAAATTGTGACCTCCACAGGGTCCACAACCTTGATATACCATTTTTTAACAGTATTCGCGTACAAACGGCGGCCATTTTGTATGGCAATTTTCGTCCAATTTTCCCGAAATTCGAACTCAACCTTCCTTAGGGTGTAACGGTGATATAATCAAACGGTTTTTTAAATCGAATAATAATTGTGACCTCCAAGCTAAAAAAAAGGCGATTTTGCGTATAATCAGGGGCCATAATTCAGGAAGTTACGATCCGATATGCGCAAAATCGCCTTTTTTTTAGCTTGGAGGTCACAATTATTATCCGATTTAAAAAAACGTTTGATTATATTACCGTTACACCGTAAGGAAGGTTGAGTTCGAATTTCGGGAAAATCAGACCAAAATTGCCATACAAAATGGCTACCGTTTGTACGCGAATACTGTTAAAAAATGGTATATCAAGGTTGTGGACCCTGTAAAGGTCACAATTTTAATTCGATTTTGATGAAACTTGATGATTTTTCGGACAATCAGGGGCCATAATTCAGGAAATTACATTCCGATAGCCGCAAATATCGAAAGGAACCAAGATCTTTGGGTTACAAACAAGCATGTCAAGTTTCATCAAAATCGGTTCAAAATTGTGACCTCTATAGGGTCCACAAGCTAAAAACGTGATTTTTCGTACAATCAGGGGCCATAATCCATGAAGTTTTGATCCGATACATGCTAATATCGAAAGCAGCCGAGATCTTTTGGGGATAAACCTATATTTCAAGTTTCGTCAAAATCGGATAAGAATTGTGACCTGTAGAGAGTCCACAAACAAATTGTGGACGGACGGACAGGGGCGACGACATAATACGTCCACATGAAAATGTGGGCGGATAAAAATTGTATATCATGGTTGTGGACCCTGTAGAGGTGACAATTTTAATTCGATTTTGATGAAACTTGAAATGCATGGTTATAACCTAAAGATCTTGGTTCCTTTCGTTATTTGCGCATATCGGATCGTAACTTCCTGAATTATGGCCCCTGATTGTCCGAAAAATCGCCTATGGTCCCTCTGGAGGTCACAATTATTATCCGATTTGAAAAAACGTTTGACTCTATCACCGTTACACCCTACGAAAGGTTGAGTTCGAATTTCGAGAAAATTGAACCATAATTGCCAGAAAAAATGGCCGCCGTTTGTACGCGAACAGTGTAAAAATATGGTATGTCAAAGTTGTGGACCCTGTAGAGGTGACAATTTTAATTCGATTTTGATGAAACCTGAAATGCTTGTTTATAACCTAAAGATCTTTATTCTTTTCGATATTTGCGCATATCAAATTGTAACTTAATGAATTATGGCCTTTGATTCTAGGAAAAATCACTTTCGGTATTGCTTGTTCTCTGTCTATCTCTCGAACAATTGTTATCTGATTTAAAAAAAAAACTCTGATTATATTACTGTTGCACCGTAAGGAAGGTTGAGTTCGAATTTCGTGAAAATCGTACCAAAATTGCCGGACGAAATGGTCACCGTTTGTACGCGAATATTGTAAAAACATGGTATATCATGGTTGTGGACTCTCTACAGGTCACAATTCTTATCCGATTTTGACGAAAAGTAACATTTCTAGGTTGTGTACCGTCACACCATAATCATTGTCGGCTTCGAATTTCATGAATATCAGACTGGAACTGACCAACAAAATGGCTGCTCCCAATACAGTATGAAATACAGGACTTAATGATGTAGGAAAAATCACTTTCGGTATTGCTTGTTCTCTATCCATCTCTCAAAAATGTGGGCGTATCCTGCCTGGCAGTGCCAGCCTATCTTTTTGAATCCTTATCGACTATTTTTCAACAGATTCTTCTTTTTTTGCAAATCATTTCTTGCCACAGCTGACTTACAGTCATAATAATTCAACATTATTTTCATGTAAAATTCTGCGAAAACATACACAAAATTCTACTTGTTCAAACATAATGTTGAATTATTATAAATTTGTGTCAGATATGACAAGAATTGATTCCTTTTGAGAAAAATAAACATTCATGGTGAAAAATAGATGGGTTCCAAAATAGCCTGAGAACAGGGGTGGGGAAGAGCAGTATTTTACTGTATTTTCATATTGCAGTTGTATCGTTGTCGATAGGAACTACTTCGGACCTGTTACAGTCCGACTCTGAAATTCCACGCTATGTTTTCAGTTTTTAATTTAAGATAGCAAATTCTCTAACACAATATCAATATCATCCAAGGACCAAGCCCAAAGTCTTCGAAATTGAAAATACAAATTATTTCTTGATTTAAATCAACATTGATGTTGTTGTGATCTTAAACGATGTGACAGAGTGACTGTAAGATGGTTCCTGATGTGTGATTACCGTTTAACGTATGCGCAGTTGTAGGAGTCAGCTCACACTGTTACATGTCATGTATGGACACAGTGTCCGTTGACTCCTCGTGATTGGATTTTCCAAAGATTTGATTACTCTCAATTTAGTTTCTACACTATTATCTACCCAAATTATATTTTACAGTATTACTATATCAGGAGAGGGTGTTGAGTTTCTATAGTTTGTTTATTTCGATAAAAAGTAAAAATACAAATTGACTACTAAAGTGCAGATTCACCAATAAAGTGAACTGTAGCAATTTGAGTTGATAGAAAATCTCCTGTCGCTTGACGTTCGAGCGATATTTTACTGCAAACGTCTCTCGTATATATATATATAAACGGTAAATTCATTTAGATTTGATAATTTTTGAGTCTGAATCTTTGCAGATATTGAGATTGATTATAATACAATTGCTAGTAATACATTTAAATAAAACAGTAATTCAGAATCGTAGATTGAAGTTGGCTATATTTCAGCGGATGGCTGTCAGCTTACACGTTCAACATGAATTGAAACCCCAAATATGATCAATAAAACAGATAAGCTATATTGAGAAGTTGTAAAAATTTTAATATGAAGTGCAAAATTAAAATAACTATGATACAGAGAAATCCCAATCATATAAAGTCCAATATTCAATCTACAAAATAGTTAATTTTAATGAAACTTACAAATTATGATTACATTGATAATATCTCTTGAGTAGTGAAACTTTCGGTCACTTCCAGTTGGTGGTTTCCGAGATATTGGTGTTACCACACATTTCACGTGGCACGGCTACAGACCACAATTACCGACTGATTCCAATGAAACTTGCAGATTATAATTACATTAATAAAACGTCAGAGTAGGCAAGGTTTTGGCCACTTCCGGTTAGTGTTTTCAAAGATATCAGGTTACCACCCATTCCATTTGCCACAACTCCAGACCGCAATTATCAACCACCGATGTCCATGAAACTTACAGAATATGATAACATTAATAATATCCCAGAGTAGCCAAAATTTAGACCAATTCTGGTTATCAGTTTCCGAGATATCAGGTTACCAAACTGGCCATGTGGCAGACTGCAGACCGCAATTATCAACCAATATCCATGAAACTCACAAAATATGATAACAAAATTGATAATATCTCAGAGCAGCCAAAATTACATGTAAGACCACTTCCAGTTAGCGGTTTCCGAGATAGCAGGTTACCACACATTTCATGTGGCACGTCTGTTAAATGGCAATTATCAATGAAACTTGTAGATTATAATTACATTAATAATATCTCAAAGTAAGCCCCAGTCAATGAACATTTTACCATTCGTGTATCATAATGCGTTTCAGCGCGATTTGTAAGTAACATAGGACTCAAAGAACCGGGTTAGACATATTCTGTAGGTCCTGTCAAACGGTTACCTCATGTTCTTATCTGGAGAGCATACACAGCAAATCAAATCAGTCGAGACTGGAATAGACATGAGAGATTGCCATTTGACTGAGACTTCTAGCGTCATTCTCCAAACATAACTGATTAGTTACAGTAAAAACAGAAACGATTGAATGTAAATCAATATCTTATTATATAGGCCTAATATATTATTATGGTGTCAATCTCTAGGTCCTAGATATTAGCAATTTAGCTCCTTTATTTAAACGGCCAATACTTTGTGACATACCTGAAATTGTCACCCTGTTGCTCTTTTCTGGCAGCCTTAAAGATAGGTTCTGAGAAAAATATTTATCGGGTGGTTATTTCCAATAAAAGTATGGCAATTTTGGTATACGTATGAAAAAGACTCATGGAGCATATACAGGTAAAAAATGTAAAGATTACCCTAATTGACAGCCCAAAGATTAGGAATATTTGCATGCGGAGATTGACGCCTGATGTACATGTTGATAAACTTTATGAAGAGTTAGATGTACAACACTTTCTGAGATAAAAGTCACAGAAAAACAAAAAGAAACAGTCTGTTACGGCATGTGCTTGACCGTTTGATGCACAGAACTGTGGGTAAACTACTAGAAACGTCAATGCTGATTGATTAAATAATGTCTGACGTCATAATAAATATAGATCATCTTTTAATCGATTGGGGTCCAACACGTCAACTTGCTTTCATGCATGGCCATTTCGCGTAAATTTTCAGCACATGTATAGGGGGGCGGGGTGGTAGATAGCTGAATGGTTAGCTGCACGTGCACACTGTATTATATAAGGTCGGCCATTGACACAGCTGGTGTGGTTTCGATTCCTCAGTTGTGCATGACAAGAAGTAAGGTTGCCTGTCCAACCTCATGGGTTTTCTCCGGGTCCTCTACATGCATGCCAGTTGTAGAAATATAATGTAACTATATGTTAGTCCCTAAATGACCTGGTTTGTGTCGAGTGGACGTTAAACTTCATTTCTCTCTCTCTTAACATGTGTCTCATGCTCATATGGGTATATGTTAACAGGCCCCAGTGAAACCCTTCATGACTGTAACGCAGTTATGGTTTTCTATAATTTTCTAAACTGTTTCTAAACTTTGTTTTGCAAAATAAATGTTGGTATTTCAATATTCCCCACAGTTCATTGGGTCATAGATATTCATAGAATTGCATTGCTACCAAAGTATTCCCTATAGAACATTTATTGGACAACAGTTTCGCATAATGGTAATAAATATTTTATTTTTGTGAAATTATGCGAGATGTCAAGGAATGTACAAAACTATGAAATGTTGTATTATAATTGATGTTTAATGGCATGCCAGAATCAACAAGGGGATAATGTGCCAGACATAATTATTATGGTCCTTCATTTAAGACATGCGTATGTATTAATATTTTATAAAAATCATTTTACCCGGTACTTTTGTTGAAAGCTTCATGAGAAATTAGATTACATATACAATTAGTTGGATGATCATTCCAGCCTAGATTCAACTTTAAAATTTCTGAGACTTCTGAAGCCAAAGTCTTAAGCAAAGGAATAATTTTGCAACCTGCGATGACTTATGCATATTATGGATGGACTGAGTTATATTGTGTAGACTACAGCCCTCGGGCTCTAATTAAATATTCAAGTCAGTTGGACAAGCAACTGTGGTCTTGGATCCTGTAAAAATAGAACTTATATTCTTCTGGGCCAAAACAACAAGATCCATGTAGGCCGAAACGACGCAAAGCCAAACCAACGGCCCCAGCTTTTTTCTACTATTTCAAACGTGGCTGATGTTCATTGTTTGTGACAGAGGCATTTATTTCAATACAAATTATGAATATTGTGTTAAAAATTATTCCTTTGAAAATTATCAATGAATGTGAGAGAGAGAGAGAGAAATGGGTTTTAACGTCCACTCGACACAAACTAGGTCATTTTGGGACTAACATATGGTTTCATTTTATTTCAATAATTCGCTTGCGCGTAGGGGTCCATAGCAGTGGGGAGGAAACCGAAGTGCCCGGAGGAAACCCACGAGGTTGAGAAGGGGCCCCTATCTCCATGCCACATAAGCTCACACCAGGGCTCGAAACCACAGCCGCAAGCCAGAGGTGACCGGCCAGCTAGAGGTCAAAGCGCGGTACTCTAGACCACTAGGCCATCCCACACCCCCATCAATGAATGTATAATCTGTAGAAGATTTTACAGATACAGAACTGCATGCCTTTATCTACTATTTTATGTATCCATTTACACTAAAAAGGAAATATTTTTATACACCCACATTTTTATGTGGACGCATATTGTTGTCGCACCTGTCCGTCCGTCCGTCCACAATTGTTTGTGAACAGTCTACAGGTCACAATTTTTATCCGATTTCAATGAAACTGAAAATATAGGTTTATCACCCTAAGATCTCGGCTCCTTTCGATTTTGGCATGTATTGGACTGTAACTTCATGGGTTATGGCCCCCAAATGTACGAAAAATCACGTTTTAGCTTGTGAACAGTGTAGAGGTCAAATTTTGAACCGATTTGGATGAAACTTGGAATGCATATTTATATCGCAAAGATCTTGGTTCCTTTCGATATTTGCGCCCAGTGGATTGTAACTTCCTGAATTATGTCCCCTGATTGTCCGAAAAATCACCCTTTTTAGCTTGTGGTCCCTCTGGAGGTCAAAATTGTTATCCGATTTAAAAAATCGTTTGATTATATCACTGTTACATGGTTATGGAGGTTGAGTTCGAATTTCGTGAAAATCGGACCAAAATGGCCGCCGTTTGTACGTGAATAGTGTGAAAATATGTTATATCAAGGTTGTGGACCCTATAGAGGTCACAATTTTGAACCGATTTTCATGAAACTTGACATGTATGTTTATAACCCAATGTCTTGGTTCCTTTCGATATTTACGTCCATCGAATTGTAACTTCCTGAATTATGTCCCCTGATTGTCTGAAAGATAGGCTGGCACTGCCAGGCAGGATACGCCCACATTTTCGAGAGATGGATAGAGAACAAGCAATACCGAAAGTGATTTTTCCTACATCATTAAGTCCTGTATTTCATACTGTATTGGGAGGAGACATTTTGTTGGTCAGTTCCAGTCTGATATTCATGAAATTCGAAGCTGACAATGATTATGGTGTGACGGTACACAACCTAGAAATGTGTACAAACGGTGGCCATTTTGTCTGGCAATTATGGTCTGATTTTCTTGAAATTCAAACTCAACCTTCCGTAGGGTGTAACGGTGATAGAGTCAAACGTTTTTTTAAATCGGATAATAACTGTGACCTCCAGAGGGACCATAGGCGATTTTTCGGACAATCAGGGGCCATAATTCAGGAAGTTACGATCCGATATGCGCAAATAACGAAAGGAACCAAGATCTTTGGGTTATAACCATGCATTTCAAGTTTCATCAAAATCGAAATAAAATTGTGACCTATACAGGGTCCACAACCATGATATACCATTTTTAACAGTATTCGTGTACAAAAGGCGGCCATTTTGTATGGCAATTTTGGTCCGATTTTCCCGAAATTCGAACTCAACCTTCCTTACGGTGTAACGGTAATATAATCAAACGTTTTTTTAAATCGGATAATAATTGTGACCTCCAGTGGGATCACAAGCTTAAAAAAAGGCGATTTTGCGTATAATCAGGGGCCATAATTCAAGAAGTTACGATCCGATATGCGCAAATATCGAAAGGAACCAAGATCTTTGGGTTATAACCATGAATTTCAAGTTTCATCAAAATCGAATTAAAATTGTGACCTCTACAGGGTCCACAACACTGATATACCATTTTTTAACAGTATTCGCATACAAACGGCGGCCATTTTGTATGTCAATTTTGGTCCGATTTTCCCGAAATTCGAACTCAGCCTTCCTTAGGGTGTAACGGTGATATAATCGAACGTTTTTTTAAATCGGATAATAATTGTGACCTCCAGAGGTACCACAAGCTAAAAAAGGTGATTTTTCGGACAATCAGGGGCCATAATTCAGGAAATTACGTTCCAATAGGCGCAAATATCGAAAGGAACCAAGATCTTTGGGTTATAAACATGCATGTCAAGTTTCATCAAAATCGGTTCAAAATTGTGACCTCTATAGGGTCCACAAGCTAGAAACGTGATTTTTCGTACAATCAGGGGCCATAATCCATGAAGTTTTGATCTGATACATGCCAATATCGAAAGCAGCCGAGATCTTTTGGGGATAAACATATAATTCAAGTTTTGTCAAAATCGGGTAAGAATTGTGACCTGTAGAGAGTCCACAAACAATTGTGGACGGACGTTAGGACGGACAGGGGCGACGACATAATACGTCCACATGAAAATGTGGGCGTATAAAAATCGCCTTTTTTAGCTTATGGTCTCTGGAGGTAAAAATTGTAATCCCATTTTAAAAATCGTTTGATTATATCACCGTTACATGGTTATGGAGGTTGAGTTGACAAAATGGCCGCCGTTTGTACGCGAATAGTGTGAAAATATGTTATATAAAGGTTGTGGACCCTATAGAGGTCACAATTTTGAACTGATTTTGATGAAACTTGACATGTATGTTTATAACCCAAAGAACTTGGTTCCTTTCGATATTTGCGACCATTGGATCGTAACTTCCTGAATTATGGCCCCTGATTGTACAATGACCTTTTTTAGCTTGTGGTCCCTCTGGAGGTCAGAATTATTATCCCATTTAAAAAAACGTTCGATTATATCACCGTTACATCGTAATGAAGGTTGAGGCCGAATTTTGTGAAAATCAGACCAAAATTGACAGCTGTTCTTGTCAGGCCATCCATCCTTCATCACTAACAAGGGAAAACCACTGCAGAAAATCTAGATGAACTTTGTCACCCAATGCAGGGATCAAACCCCCAACCTCAAGGCTACCGAGCCAGCATCTTACCCACTTAGCAACATGATCCCCAGTCGAATTTGAAGCCTACTGAAATGAACCTTTATAACCCAAAGATCTTAATTCATTTCGATATTTGCACATATCAAATTCTAACTTAATGATGTAGGAAAAAATCACTTTCGGTATTGCTTGTTCTCTATCCATCTCTCGAAAATGTGGGCGTATCCTGCCTGGCAGTGCCAGCCTATCTTTTTTAGCTTGTGCTCCCTCTGGAGGTTAAAATTATTATCCGATTTAAAAAAATGTTTGATTATATCACCGTTACATGGTAATAAAGGATGAAGTTGAATATCGTGAAAATTGGACCAAAATTGACGGACAAAATGGCCGCTGTTTGTACGCAAATAGTGTGAAAATATATTATATCAAGGTTGTGGACCCTATAGAGGTCACAATTTTGAACCGATTTTGATGAAACTTGAAATACATGTTTATAACATAAAGACCTTGGTTCCTTTCGATATTTGCACATATCGGATCGTAACTTCGTGAATTATGGCACCTGATTGTACGAAAAATCGCCTTTATCACCTTGTGGTCCCTCTGGAGGTCACAATTATTACCAAGATTTAAAAAAAGATGTTTGATTATATCACCGTTACAGGGTAATCTAGGTTGAGTTTGAATTTCGTGAAAATCGGACCAAAATTGACAAACAAAATGGCCGTTTGTACACGATTGGTGTAAAAATATGGTATATCAAGGTTATGGACCCTATAGAGGTCACAATTTTAATTCGATTTTGATGAAACTTGAAATACATTTTTATAACCTAAAGATCTTGGTTCCTTTCGATATTTGCGCATATCAGATTGTAACTTCCTGAATTATGGCCTCTGATTATACGAAAAATCGCCTTTATTATCTTGTGGTCCATCTGGAGGTCACAATTATTACCTGATTTAAAAAAACATTTAATTATATCACCAATACACTTTAATGACTTTTCAGTTTGCTTTTCGTGAACATCAGACCAAAATTGCTGAACAGAATGGCTGCCACTTTTTCACGAATAGTGTAAAAAATATGGTATATCAAGGTTGTGGACCCTGTAGAGGTCGCAATTTTAATTCGATTTTGAGCAAACTTGAAATGCATGTTCATAACTTAAAGATCTTGGTTCCTTTCGATATTTGCACATATCTGATCGTAACTTCCTGAATTATGGCCCCTGATTGTACGAAAAATCGCCATAATATTAAATGTTTCGTATCCAGTGGAGGTGACAGCTAATTCCATAATATTAAATGTTTCATATACTTAACGTTAGCATGGGGCAGAACTTTATAAAAACCAAACAAATTCTAATGATTTTCTGATAATTACTTAATATGCGACAACTCTTGTTGACTGCCCGGACGATTTAGCTGCTGTGTGGGCGTATGTTTCATTGCCTGGCAACCTATTTTTATCCAGATATATTTCCAACGCTATTGTTTTTTTTTGTAGATAATTTGAAAAATTGTTTTAGAATTAAATTTGCAAAAGAAAAAATGTTCATATTGAGAGCTAGATAATCCTCCCCGATATTTACTGACCAGTTTGGTGTCATGTACATATCAGCATTTATTGCCTGATGTGGTCCATTCCTACCTCTGCACACTCTTTAGTCTGCCAACTTACCACGTATGCTGTGATTTCAAAGCTGATCGGCCCCATTTTTCCTCATCACCTCTCCTCTTTCATAGCTATTCCACCTATTCTATTTACGGTCTTTGTTTTATTTTATACAAACTTGAATCTTGATATGGTTGAATGCTGAACATGTATTTAACTTCTATTTTTTTTTTGCAGTTACGATGGTGAGATGGAAGAAAATCAGATAATTTTGAAAGGTGTCATCTTTAGTGGAGTTATATTTTCTATATATTATAAAACAACTTATCCTAATTTACCAGGTGGTGACTCAGGTATGTGTATTATTTTTATACGCCCATACTTAAGTTAACATCTGATTGACGTTAAATTTATACACAGTGTTTAAGGTCAATAGACACTGCCAGAGTTATGGCCCTTGATCGCTTTGAAAATCCTTGTGGGTGCTCTAGAGGCTAAAGTTAATATCCGATTGACTTTAAATTTATACACAGTGTTTAAGGCTATTAGACGAAGGAGCCTATGATATTCGATAATTACTTCCAGAGATCTGGCCCTTGATCACTTTGAAAAATCTTGTGGATGCTTTACAGACCGGTTATCATCTGATTGGTTTTATATTTATAAATCGTCTTTACACCTACATGTATATGATGTAATCGTTTTGATTGACTTCAGATTGATACACAGAGTTGAAGGTCTTAAGACAAACAAGTATATTGAAAATAAATGATTTTCTGATAATTACATAATGAGTTGTCACTCTTAATCATATTTTAGTCTATTATAAATGTTTCATTTACGACAAAAGTAAAATTGTGCGACATTTCTAGTTGACTGCCTGAACGATTTAGCTGCTGTGGGCGAATGTTTCGTTGCCTGGCAACCTAAAAGAGATTATGCTAACTTAACCCTTTCCAATTGACCAGTAGGTTCAACTAGTGACAACTCTATTTCTGTCTGAGTAGAAATCAGTGCCATGCATAAGGAAGAGAATGCTCATAACTTTTTTTTAGAACATTAGATATCACTTTCCATTTGAAGAATTCACAAAGCCAATAAATTTTTTTTGTAAAAGAATGGTTTACTGTCTTACATTTCTAGCTGTACTGAATAGACTAATGAGAGATATTTTTCTGTGACAGCCGTACTACAGCCTACTCATTATTTCGATTTCTAACTGTTGGGTTTCTGGAAGGGAAAGGACTGGGTAAAAATATGACAGTTGCTAATTGTTTTATTAAGAAGTATACTAACAAATTTATGAACCTGTTATTTACAGGGGAACTGATCATCTCAGCTAATGAGTTAGGGGTAAGTTTATAGTTTATACAAAGCTTGAGTAAAATATAAAGAAAAATCTAAAAGTAAAATAATATTTTAAAGTAGAATATGAAAATGTTGGACTATATATCTGTTGCTGCGTAAGCATGTCATGTGTTTTAGGGAGCTGTGGGGCTCAGTGAGTAAAATGTCAGCTTGTTAACCTGAAGGTCCTGGGTTTAAACCTGATGTTGGCTGAGAAAGTACCTCAAGTTTTTCCATTGTGGTTTCCCCTTGTGTGTGGTGCAGGGCAGAGAACATGGCAAGGAACAGTGTCTGGTATTTTGGATGGTACAGAAAAACTGAGGTCCTGTTTACACATGGGCATGCACATAAAAGAACCCTCTCTTCCTTATCCAAGAGGAAGTAGGACAGTAGGATGTTGATATATTTTTGTGTGTTTTATTTACAGGTAGCTCATCCACCTGGTTATCCTGTATTTACACTACTATCATATATATTTATCAAACTTATACCATATGGTAGTATAGCATGGAGAGTTAATATATTATCTGTTTGTTTGTCAACGATGACATCATTCTGTTTGTTTATAGCTTTATCTAGGTACAAATACATATTTTTATTTTTAAACTTGAATAATTATTAATATAGATCTATTTTATAGATTTGTAAATTACTGAATATCAAACATTACACATTATGTTGATTTTTTAGAAAATTTAAAGGGGCTCTGATATAATTTCCAAATTACTATGACCAAATAGTTTCTTGGTAATGTCAAACACACCTGTAATTATTTAATAAATTTGAATTATTTGATAATATATTACTGTTTTAAAAAATTGAGGTAATTTGGCACCTTGTTTCTTATTTAGATATTAAATTTCTGTTGTATAAATTCACTTATTCATGCAGTCTATTTTATTTGAATATATTAATATGTAATTTTGTTTGCAGATTGTGTAAGAATATATCCAGTTGTTTATTAGGTGGCTCTTTATTTTGTTTTATGTCTCTGTCATGGACATGGAATATTACATCTGAAGTTTTTAGTCTCAATAATTTATTTGTATCAGTATTAGTGTTGTTGTGTGTTTTATTTCAACTTAAAGGAAAACAACAAAAAATCCAGGTAAGATATCTGCACTATTTGAAATCAAATACTGAACAATATTTAAGAATTGAAATTCAGGTTTTCCTCTGATAAGTTTAATGAGTAAAATACCTCCTTCCACTTGCTAAATACTACTATGGTACAAGTACTTTTTATACGCCCACATCTTATACGCCAACATTGAAATGTGGTCGTATATTGTCGTCGCCCCCATCCGTCTGTCTGGCATCCACAATTGCTTGTGGACGCTTAAAAGGCTAAAGTTAATATCCGATTGACTTTGAATTTATACACAGTGTTTAACCCATAACCGGTCACGGTCGCATATTTGCACCACAACGTTATATCCAAAAGTGGTCACGGTCGCATATTTGCGACCATAGCAAGAACCTTTTTTATAAGCCACACATGCGTCTCAGACAGGAACTTGTCTTGTTAATAACATTTAGAAAAACATGTCTTCGTTCAACATTTTTTGACAAAAAAACGTAATTTAAGGATGTCAGGAATGTTAAAGACCCTCAAAGTCATTGAAATGCCTATATATGATTCTGACTCGGATTTAATCATTTACGCCAATTCTGAAGATGAAATTTCTGATGAAAATGATTTAATATCACTTATAATTATCCGGCAGTAGTCGATTGTAATAGGCATACAAAACATTTCACGTTTTTTTTTTTAGCCTGACCACTTGACGTCATAACGTCAAAATGACGTCGACCGGTTAAGGGCATGAGATGAAGAAGCGTATTGTTTTTCAGCGATTTCCGATAACTACCAGAGTTATGGCCCTTGAATTTTGATAACTGAACAGCTAAATCCATAATATTAAATGTTTCGTATACTAATTGTTAGCGTGGGGCAAAACTTTATAAAAAGCAAACAAATTCTAATGATTATCTGATAATTACATAATGAGTTGTTACTCTTAATCACATTTTAGTGTATTACAAATGTTTCATTACCGAAAAGAGTAAAAATATGCGACAACCCTTGTGCTGTGGGCGTTTGTTTCATTGCCTTGCAACCTATCTTTATTAATGTATTTGAATTAATATTGTATTTCCATTAAATGTGCTAAGTTATGTCATAAATGTTCTTGATTTGAATTGAGAAGTGGCAGTGATGTGCTACGTGGTAACTATGGAGAGGAAGTCAAAATTAATCTAATGTCACGATTGTGATCGGACAACTAAACCCATTAAGTTACATAAGAGAGCTCAGTTGTATCATAAACATATTTACCTGTTTTGGGATAATTATTACATTATAGTAACATATATTACTTGTTCTGAGATTACAATTACATTGTGAACATATTTACCTATTTTGAGATTACGATTACACTGTGAACATATTTACCTGTTTTGGGATAATGATTGCAATGTGAACATGTTCACCTGTTTTGAGATAATGATTATTTGGTTCTATGTAATTAATCTAAATCATTTTTCAACTTCCAAAATCATTTGTTCAACTTACACATTTAAATTTGTTTCCAGATTTCTTTTATTGGAGCCTTTATAAGTGGATTATCATTATGTAATCAACATACTATAGTTATTTATGTATCATGTATAGCTGTTTGGGTTATTTATACATTATATAAACAGAAGGTAAATATGATCTAACAAATCTACATTCCTTTATTACCATATGTTAGGTCAACCAGTATACGTGGTCATTATCCTTGTCCAGTAATTTCTCTGCCTGTCCACAGTTCTTGCATACAGGGTCTGTGTATTTGAGATTTTGGAGGGAACTGTCACAAATGTTGGGTTACTGATAATGGGAAACAATTTTAAAATAATTCAGAGTTGCTCATCAATGTTATTTCGGCTGAGCCTGAAAATGTGAAATTACACATCATTCTGTTGCAGTTCAATATATAAACGGCCACTGTACTGTACCGACCCGGGCGTGTAATCATGTAGGCTAAACTCAAAATGAACAAAATATGTACAAAGAAGTCGTAACAGAAATAACACGACCGATCTTGTTGGTGGTCGCCTCTTGACTGGCGATAGTCTGCCAGTTGATGTCATGTGATAGAACGTCAAATAATTTTAACAATAATGACAATAATCTGGATAGAATCGCAGAATATGTTAAAAGATAGGCTGGCACTGCCGGGCAGGATACGCCCACATTTTCGAGAGATGGATAGAGAACAAGCAATACCGAAAGTGATTTTTCCTACATCATTACGTCCTGTATTTAATACTGTATTGGGAGCAGCCATTTAGTTGGTCAGTTCCAGTCTGATATAATTGAAATTCGAAACCGACAATGATTATGGTGCGACGGTACATAACCTAGAAATGTGACTTTTCATCAAAATCGGATAAGAATTGTGACCTGTAGAGAGTCCACAACCATGATATACCATATTTTTACACTATTCGCGTACAAACGGCGACCATTTCGTCCGGCAATTTTGGTACGATTTTCACGAAAATTAGAACTCAACCTTTCTCATCAAAATCGAATTAAAATTGTGACCTATACAGGGTCCACAACCATGATATACCATTTTTTTAACAGTATTCGCGTACAACTGGCGGCCATTTTGTCTGCCAATTTTGGTCCAATTTTCCCGAAATCCAAACTCAACCTTCCTTACGGTGTAACGGTGATATAATCAAACGTTTTTTTAAATCGGATAATAATTGTGACCTCCAGAGGGACCACAAGCTAAAGAAAGGGGGATTTTGCGTATAACCAGGGGCCATAATTCAGGAAGTTACGATCCGATATGCGCAAATATCGAAAAGAACCAAGATCTTTGGGTTATTACAATGAAATTTAAAGTTTCATCAAAATCGAATTAAAATTGTAACCTTTACAGGGTCCACAACCTTGATATACCATTTTTATACGCCCACATTTTCATGTGGACGTATTATGTCGTCGCCCCTGTCCGTCCGGACGTCCGTCCGTCCGTCCGTCCACAATTTGTTTGTGGACTCTCTACAGGTCACAATTCTTATCCGATTTTGACGAAACTTGAAATATAGGTTTATCCCCAAAAGATCTCGGCTGCTTTCGATATTGGCATGTATCGGATCAAAACTTCATGGATTATGGCCCCTGATTGTACGAAAAATCACGTTTTTAGCTTGTGGACCCTATAGAGGTCACAATTTTGAACCGATTTTGATGAAACTTGACATGCATGTTTGTAACCCAAAGATCTTGGTCCCTTTCGATATTTGCGGCTATCGGAATGTAATTTCCTGGATTATGGCCCCTGATTTACCGAAAAATCACCCTTTTTAGCTTGTGGTCCCTCTGGAGGTCACAATTATTATTCGATTTAAAAAACCGTTTGATTATATCACCGTTACACCCTAAGGAAGGTTGAGTTCGAATTTCGGGAAAATCGGACGAAAATTGCCATACAAAATGGCCGCCGTTTGTACGCGAAGACAGTTAAAAAATGGTATATCAAGGTTGTGGACCCTGTGGAGGTCACAATTTTGATTCGATTTTTATGAAACTTGAAATTCATGGTTATAACCCAAAGATCTTGCTTCCTTTCGATATTTGCGCATATCGGATCGTAACTTCCTGAATTATGGCCCCTGATTATACGAAAAATCGCCTTTATTTTAGCTTGGAGGTCACAATTATTATTCGATTTAAAAAACCGTTTGATTATATCACCGTTACACCCTAAGGAAGGTTGAGTTCGAATTTCGGGAAAATCGGACGAAAATTGCCATACAAAATGGCCGCTGTTTGTACGCGAATACTGTTAAAAAATGGTATATCAAGGTTGTGGACCCTGTGGAGGTCACAATTTTGATTCGATTTTGATGAAACTTGAAATTCATGGTTATAACCCAAAGATCTTGCTTCCTTTCGATATTTGCGCATATCGGATTGTAACTTCCTGAATTATGGCCCCTGATTATAAGCAAAATCGCCTTTTTTTTAGCTTGGAGGTCACAATTATTATCTGATTTAAAAAAACGTTTGATTATATTACCGTTACACCGTAAGGAAGGTTGAGTTCGAATTTCGGGAAAATCAGACCAAAATTGCCATACAAAATGGCCGCCGTTTGTACTCAAATACTGTTAAAAAATGGTATATCAAGGTTGTGGACCCTGTAAAGGTCACAATTTTAATTCGATTTTTATCAAACTTGAAATTCATGGTTATAACGCAAAGATCTTGGTTCTTTTCGATATTTGCACATATCGGATCGTAACTTCCTGAATTATGGCCCCTGGTTATACGCAAAATCCCCCTTTCTTTAGCTTGTGGTCCCTCTGGAGGTCACAATTATTATCCAATTTAAAAAAACGTTAGATTATATCACCGTTACACTGTAAGGAAGGTTGAGTTTGAATTTCGGGAAAATCGGACCAAAATTGACAGACAAAATGGCCGCCGTTTGTACGCGAATACTTTTAAAAAAATGGTATATCATGGTTGTGGACCCTGTATAGGTCACAATTTTAATTCGATTTTGATTAGGAAGGTTGAGTTCTAATTTCGTGAAAATCATACAAAAATTGCCGGACGAAATGGTCGTTGTTTGTACGCGAATAGTATAAAAATATGGTATATCATGGTTGTGGACTCTCTACAGGTCACAATTCTTTTGATGAAAAGTCACATTTCTAGGTTGTGTACCGTCACACCATAATCATTGTCGGTTTCGAATTTCATGAATATCAGACTGGAACTGACCAACTAAATGGCTGCTCCCAATACAATATGAAATACAGGACTTAAAGATGTAGGAAAAATCACTTTCGGTATTGCTTGTTCTCTATCCATCTCTCGAAAATGTGGGCGTATCCTGCCTGGCAGTGCCAGCCTATCTTTTAACAGTATTCGCGTACAAACGGTGGCCATTTTGTATGGCAATTTTGGTCTGATTTTCCCGAAATTCAAACTCAACCTTCCTTACAGTGTAACGGTAATATAATCAAACGTTTTTTTAAATCCGATAATAATTGTGACCTCCAGAGGGACCACAAGCTAAAAAGATAGGCTGGCACTGCCAGGCAGGATACGCCCATATTTTCGAGAGATGGACAGAGAACAAGCAATACCGAAAGGGATTTTTCCTACATCTTTAAGTCCTGTATTTCATACTGTATTGGGAGCAGCCATTTAGTTGGTCAGTTCCAGTCTGATATTAATGAAATTCGAAACCGACAATGATTATGGTGTGACGGTACACAACCTTGAAATGTGACTTTTCATCAAAATCGGATAAGAATTGTGACCTGTAGAGAGTCCACAACCATGATATACCATATTTTTACACTATTCGCGTACAAACGGCGACCATTTCGTCTGGCAATTTTGGTACGATTTTCAAGAAATTAGAACTCGACCTTCCTAATCAAAATCTAATTAAAATTGTGACCTATACAGGGTCCACAACCATGATATATCATTTTTTTAACAGTATTCGCGTACAAACGGCGGCCATTTTGTCTGTCAATTTTGGTCCGAAATTCAAACTCAACCTTCCTTACAGTGTAACGGTGATATAATCAAACGTTTTTTTAAATTGGATAATAATTGTGACCTCCAGAGGGACCACAAGCTAAAGAAAGGGGGATTTTGCGTATAACCAGGGGCCATAATTCAGGAAGTTACGATCCGATATGCGCAAATATCGAAAAGAACCAAGATCTTTGGGTTATAACCATGAATTTCAAGTTTCATCAAAATCGAATCAAAATTGTGACCTTTACAGGGTCCACAACCTTGATATACAATTTTTTAACAGTATTCGCATACAAACGGCGGCCATTTTGTATGGCAATTTTGGTCTGATTTTCCCGAAATTCGAACTCAACCTTCCTTACGGTGTAACGGTGATATAATCAAACGGTTTTTTAAATCGAATAATAATTGTGACCTCCAAGCTAAAAAAAAGGCGATTTTGCGTATAATCAGGGGACATAATTCAGGAAGTTACGATCCGATATGCGCAAATATCGAAAGGAAGCAAGATCTTTGGGTTATAACCATGAATTTCAAGTTTCATCAAAATCGAATCAAAATTGTGACCTCCACAGGGTCCACAACCTTGATATACCATTTTTTAACAGTATTTGCGTACAAACGGCGGCCATTTTGTCGGTCAATTTTGGTCCGATTTTCCCGAAATTCGAACTCCACCTTCCTTAGTGTGTAGCGGTGATATAATCAAACAGTTTTTTAAATCGAATAATAATTGTGACCTCCAGAGGGACCACAAGCTAAAAAGGGTGATTTTTCGGACAATCAGGAGCCATAATTCAGGAAATTACATTCCGATAGCCGCAAATATCGAAAGGCACCAAGATCTTTGGGTTACAAACATGCATGTCAAGTTTCATCAAAATCGGTTCAAAAATTGTGACCTCTATAGGGTCCACAAGCTAAAAACGTGATTTTTCGTACAATCAGGGGCCATAATCCATGAAGTTTTGATCCGATACATGCCAATATGGAAAGCAGCCGAGATCTTTTGGGGATAAACCTATATTTCAAGTTTCGTCAAAATCGGATAAGAATTGTGACCTGTAGAGAGTCCACAAACAAATTGTGGACGGACGGACGTCCAGACGGACGGACGTCCGGACGGACAGGGGCGACGACATAATACGTCCACATGAAAATGTGGGCGTATAAAAAGGCGATTTTGCATATAATCAGGGGCCATAATTCAGGAAGTCACGATCCGATATGCGCAAATATCGAAAGGAACCAAGATCTTTGGGTTATAACCATGAATTTCAAGTTTCATCAAAATCGAATTAAAATTGTGACCTCCACCGGGTCCACAACCTTGATATACCATTTTTTAACAGTATTTGCGTACAAACGGCGGCCATTTTGTCGGTCAATTTTGGTCCGATTTTCCCAAAATTCGAACTCCACCTTCCTTAGGGTGTAACGGTGATATAATCAAACGGTTTTTTAAATCGGATAATAATTGTGACCTCCAAAGGGACCACAAGCTAAAAAGGGTGATTTTTCGGACAATCAGGGGCCATAATTCAGGAAATTACATTCCGATAGCCGCAAATATCGAAAGGAACCAAGATCTTTGGGTTACAAACATACATGTCAAGTTTCATCAAAATCGGTTCAAAATTGTGACCTCTATAGGGTCCACAAGCTAAAAACGTGATTTTTCGTACAATCAGGGGCCATAATCCATGAAGTTTTGATCCGATACATGCCAATATCGAAAGCAGCCGAGATCTTTTGGGGATAAACCTATATTTCAAGTTTCGTCAAAATCGGATAAGAATTGTGACCTGTAGAGAGTCCACAAACAAATTGTGGACGGATGGACAGGGGCGACGACATAATACGTCCACATGAAAATGTGGGCGTATAAAAAAGGAGATTTTGCGTGTAAACAGGGGCCATAATTCAGGAAGTTACGATCCGATATGCGCAAATATTGAAAGGAACCAAGATCTTTGGGTTATAACCATGAATTTCAAGTTTGATCAAAATCGAATTAAAATTGTGACCTCCACAGGGTCCACAACCTTGATATACCATTTTTTAACAGTATTCGCGTACAAACGGCGGCCATTTTGTATGTCAATTTTGGTCAGATTTTCTCGAAATTCGAACTCAACCTTCCTTAGGGTGTAACGGTGATATAATCAAACGGTTTTTTAAATCGGATAATAATTGTGACCTCCAGAGGGACCACAAGCTAAAAGGGTGATTTTTCGGACAATCAGGGGCCATAATTCAGGAAATTACATTCCGATAGCCGCAAATATCGAAATCAACCAAGATCTTCGGGTTACAAACATGCATGTCAAGTTTCATCAAAATCAGTTCAAAATTGTGACCTCTATAGGGTCCACAAGCTAAAAACGTGATTTTTTGTACAATCAGGGGCCATAATCCATGAAGTTTTGATCCGATACATGCCAATATCGAAAGCAGCCGAGATCTTTTGGGGATAAACCTATATTTCAAGTTTCGTCAAAATCGGATAAGAATTGTGACCTGTAGAGAGTCCACAAACAAATTGTGGACGGACGTCCGGACGGACGGACAGATGTCCGGACAGACAGGGGCGACGACATAATTTATTATTTATTTTTATACGCCCACATTTTCATGTGGACGTATAAAAATAAATAATAAAGTGTAGAGAACAAGCAGGAATTTAAGAGAAATAGATAAAAATTTTGAATGTGATGAAAATAGAATCCCTATTTTTGATTTGCTCCACTGATAGACATTCATACATAGTATCAGTTTGTATAAGTAAAATGTGACTAGCTGCTGTAGCTAAATCTATTGTTGTCCTGAATTCTGCATCAGTAAATGCAATGTACTATTTAAAACACAAGATGAAGTATCAACTGTATCAATTAGACCAGTAAAGATAATTGTCCATGATTATTTTTATTTGAAGGATATTAACTATAAACAGTTTAATATAAGATACTATATTATTATACTCTTGTCTGATAAAATATTCAATGGCATTAACTGGAAATACACAGGGCACTACTCCATGAAATACAAGCTCAGTTACAAACAGTAATTGTATTTTATAGAAATGTGACCTGTGTATTTGATATTCATTATCTATGGTAAGAACTTGAATGGCAAATTTTTGGCATTTTTTATACGCCCACATTTTTATGTGGACGTATATTGTCGTCGCCCCCGTCCGTCCGTCCGTCCGTCCGTCCGTCCATATTTTTTTGTGAACAGTCTACAGGTCACAATTTTTATCCGATTTCAATTAAACTTAAAATATAGGTTTATCACCATAGGATCTCGGTTCCTTTCGATATTGGCATGTATCGGACTGTAACTTCATGGGTTATGGCCCCTGATTGTACGAAAAATCACGTTTTTTAGCTTGTGAACAGCGTAGAGGTCACAATTTTGAACCGATTTGGATGAAACTTGACATGTATGTTTATAACCCAAAGATCTTGGTTCCTTTCGATATTTGCGCCCATCGGATCGTAACTTCCTGAATTATGGCCCCTGATTGTCCGAAAAATCGCCCCTTTTTAACTTGTGGTCCCTCTGGAGGTCACAATTGTTATCCGATTTAAAAAATCGTTTGATTATATCACCGTTGCATGGTTATGAAGGTTGAGTTCGAATTTCGTGAAAATCGGACCAAAATTGACGGACAAAATGGCCGCCGTTTGTACGCGAATAGTGTGAAAATATGTTATATCAAGGTTGTGGACCTTATAGAGGTCACAATTTTGAACCGATTTTGATTAAACTTGACATGTATGTTTATAACCCAAAGATCTTGGTTCCTTTCGATATTTGCGCCCATCGGATCATAACTTCCTGAATTATGGCCCCTGATTGTCCGAAAAATTGCCCTTTTTAGCTTGTGGTCCCTCTGAAAGTCAAAATTGTTATCGGATTTAAAAAATCGTTTGATTATATCACCGTTCCATGGTTACGAAGGTTGAGTTCGAATTTCATGAAAATCAGACCAAAATTGACGGACAAAATGGCCGCCGTTTGTACGCGAATAGTGTGAAAATATGTTATATCAAGGTTGTGGACCTTATAGAGGTCACAATTTTGAACCAATTTTGATGAAACTTGACATGTATGTCTATAACCCAAAGGTCTTGGTTCCTTTCGATATTTGCGCCCATCGGATCGTAACTTCCTCAATTATGGCCCCTGATAGTCCAAAAAATCGCCCTTTTTAGCTTGTGGTCCCTCTGGAGGTCAAAATTGTTATCCGATTGAATGGTTATGAAGGTTGAGTTTGAATTTGGGAAAATCGGACCAAAATTGACGGACAAAATGGCCGCCGTTTGTATGCGAATAGTGTGAAAATATGTTATATAAAGGTTGTGGACCTTATAGAGGTCATAATTTTGAACCGATTTTGATGAAACTTGACATGTATGTTTATAACCCAAAGATCTTGGTTCCTTTCGATATTTGCACCCATTGGATCATAACTTCCTGAATTATGTCCCCGGATTGTCCAAAAAATCGCTTTTGTTAGCTTTTGGTCCCTCTGGAGGTCAAAATTATTATCCGATTTAAAAAAACTTTTGACTATATCACCGTTACATGGTAATGAAGAGAGAGTTTGAATTACGTGAAAATTGGACTAGAATTGACGGACAAAATGGCCGTCGTTTGTACACGAATAGTGTGAAAACATGTTATATCAAGGTTGTGGACCCTATAGAGGTCACAATTTTGAACCGATTTTGATGAAATTTGACATGTATGTTTATAACCCAAAGATCTTGGTTCCTTTCGATATTTGTGCCCATCGGGTCATTACTTCCTGAATTATGTCCCCTGATTGTACGAAAAATCACCCTTTTTAGCTTGTGGTCCCTCTGGAGGTCACAATTATTATCTGATTTAAAAAAAAACGTTTGATTATAAAAACCAAACAAATTCTAATGATTTTCTGATAATTCCTTAATATGCGACAACTCTTGTTGACTGCCTGGACGATTTGGCTGCTGTGTGGGCATATGTTTCGTTGCCTGGCAACCAATTTTTTTTTTTAGTAAATTCTTTTTATTGATGTCTGTATTTCAGATAATACATAAATGGATGATCTTTTTATTAACATTATGTTTGTGTTTTTGTTGTGGATTAATACCATATGTTTATCTACCACTATCAGCACATTTTAATACTGCCAGATGGACTTGGGGAGATCAGAGAACTCTTTCCGGATTTTTACGGCATATTTTAAGAAGAGAGTATGGAACATTTGAATTGGTAAAGTTTTTTATCACAGATTTTTTTAGCTTGATTAGTATGTAATAAAATACACTGCACAAGTTATAATAATCCTCCGACAAAATCATGACAATTTTAATTATCAAAAAATGTCACTATTTACATTTCAAATGTCTCAAAAACTTTGCAAAAGGTGAATTTGATATCTGGATAAGATTAGATTTTTATACGCCCACATTTTCATGTGGACGTATTATGTCGTCGCCCCTGTCCGTCCGTCCGTCCGTCCGTCCGTCCGTCCGTCCGTCCGTCCACAATTTGTTTGTGGACTCTCTACAGGTCACAATTCTTATCCGATTTTGACGAAACTTGAAATATAGGTTTATCCCCAAAAGATCTCGGTTCCTTTCGATATTGGCATGTATCGGATCAAAACTTCATGGATTATGGCCCCTGATTGTACGAAAAATCACGTTTTTAGCTTGTGGACCCTATAGAGGTCACAATTTTGAACCGATTTTGATGAAACTTGACATGCATGTTTGTAACCCAAAGATCTTGGTTCCTTTCGATATTTGCGGCTATCGGAATGTAATTTCCTGAATTATGGCCCCTGATTGTCCGAAAAATCACCCTTTTTAGCTTGTGGTCCCTCTGGAGGTCACAATTATTATTTGATTTAAAAAACCGTTTGATTATATCACCGTTACACCCTAAGGAAGGCTGAATTCGAATTTCGTGAAAATCGGACGAAAATTGCCATACAAAATGGCCGCCGTTTGTACGCGAATAGTGTTAAAAAATGGTATATCATGGTTGTGGACCCTGTGGAGGTCACAATTTTGATTCGATTTTGATGAAACTTGAAATTCATGGTTATAACCCAAAGATCTTGCTTCCTTTCGATATTTGCGCATATCGGATCGTAACTTCCTGAATTATGGCCCCTGATTATACGCAAAATCGCCCTTTTTTTAGCTTGGAGGTCACAAATATTATGCGATTTAAAAAAACGTTTGATTGTATTACCGTTACACCCTAAGGAAGGTTGAGTTCGAATTTCGGGAAAATCGGACGAAAATTGCCATACAAAATGGCCGTTGTTGTACGCGAATACTGTTAAAAAATGGTATATCAAGGTTGTGGACCCTGTGGAGGTCACAATTTTGATTCGATTTTGATGAAACTTGAAATTCATGGTTATAACCCAAAGATCTTGCTTCCTTTCGATATTTGCGCATATCGGATCGTAACTTCCTGAATTATGGCCCCTGATTATACGCAAAATCGCCTTTTTTTTAGCTTGGTGGTCACAATTATTATCCGATTTAAAAAAACGTTTTATTATATTACTGTTACACCGTAAGGAAGGTTGAGTTCGAATTTCGGGAAAATCAGACCAAAATTGCCATACAAAATGGCCACCGTTTGTACGCGAATACTGTTAAAAAATGGTATATAAAGGTTGTGGACCCTGTAAAGGTCACAATTTTAATTCGATTTTGATGAAACTTGAAATTCATGGTTATAACCCAAAGATCTTGGTTCTTTTCGATATTTGCGCATATCGGATCGTAACTTCCTGAATTATGGCCCCTGGTTATACGCAAAATCCCCCTTTCTTTAGCTTGTGGTCCCTCTGGAGGTCACAATTATTATCCAATTTAAAAAAACGTTTGATTATATTACCGTTACACTGTAAGGAAGGTTGAGTTTGAATTTCGGGGAAATCGGACCAAAATTGACAGACAAAATGGCCGCTGTTTCTACGCGAATATTGTTAAAAAAAATGATATATCATGGTTGCGGACCCTGTTAGGTCACAATTTTAATTCGATTTTGATGAGGAAGGTTGAGTTCTAATTTCGTGAAAATCGTACCAAAATTGCCGGACGAAATGGTCGCCGTTTGTATGCGAATAGTGTAAAAATATGGTATATCATGGTTGTGGACTCTCTAAAGGTCACAATTCTTATCCGATTTTGATGAAAAGTCACATTTCTAGGTTGTGTACCGTCACACCATAATCATTGTCAGTTTCGAATTTCATTAGTATCAGACTGGAACTGACCAACTAAATGGCTGCTCCCAATACAGTATGAAATACAGGACTTAAAGATGTAGGAAAAATCACTTTCGGTATTGCTTGTTCTCTGTCCATCTCTCGAAAATGTGGGCGTATCCTGCCTGGCAGTGCCAGCCTATCTTTGATAATTTCCGGGTCTTATCTTGCAGTTAAAAGATCACCAAGGTCTAGGTCTATGGAAAGGATTAAGGTAGTATTACAAGTATTTTATTACCAAAAGTGTTAGTAACTTCAAAATATAGAATAAGTTCGCTTGATCCAGGGCCTATTTCAGGGCCTATGGAGTATGTGAAGTTTCCAACCCACAAAATTCAATAGGGTTGTATAGTACAATTTTCAGTTTCAGTTTTTATACGCCCACATTTTCATGTGGACGTATACTGTTGTCGCCCCTGTTCGCCCGTCCGTCCACAATTGTTTGTGAACAGTCTACACGTCACAATTTTTATCCGATTTCAATGAAACTTAAAACATAGGTTTATCACCCTAAGATCTCGGATCCTTTCGATATTGGCATGTATCGGACTGTAACTTCATGGGTTATGGTCCCTGATTGTACGAAAAATCACGTTTTTAGCTTGTGAACAGTGTAGAGGTCACAATTTTGAACCGATTTGGATGAAATTTGAAATGCACGTAAATAACCCAAAGATCTGGGTTCCTTTCGATATTTGCGCCAATCTGAATTATGGACCCTGATTGTCTGAAAAATCGCCCTTTTTAGCTTGTGGTCCCTCTGGAGGTCAAAATTGTTATCCGATTTAAAAAAACGTTTGATTATATCACCGTTACGTGGTTATGGAGGTTGAGTTCGAATTTCGTGAAAATCGGACCAAAATTGACGGACAAAATAGCTGCCGTTTGTACGCGAATAGTGTGAAAATATGTTATATAAAGGTTGTGGACCCTATAGAGGTCACAATTTTGAACTGATTTTGATGAAACTTGACATGTATATTTATAACCCAAAGATCTTGGTTCCTTTCGATATTTGCGCCCATGGGATCGTAACTTTCGGAATTGTGTCCCCTGATTGTCCGAAAAATCGCTTTTGTTAGCTTGTGGTCCCTCTGGAGATCAAAATTATTATCCGATTTAAAAAAACGTTTGATATATCACCGTTACATGGTAATGGAGGTTGAGTTCGAATTTCGTGAAAATCGGACCAAAATTGGCGGACAAAATGGCCGCCGTTTGTACGCGAATAGTGTGAAAATATGTTATATAAAGGTTGTGGACCCTATAGAGGTCACAATTTTGAACTGATTTTGATGAAACTTGACATGTATGTTTATAACCCAAAGATCTTGGTTCCTTTCGATATTTGCGCCCATGGGATCGTAACTTTCTAAATTGTGTCCCCTGATTGTCCGAAAAATCGCTTTTGTTAGCTTGTGGTCCCTCTGGAGATCAAAATTATTATCCGATTTAAAAAAACGTTTGATATATCACCGTTACATGGTAATGAAGAATGAGTATGAATTTCGTCAAAATCGGACCAGAATAGATGGATAAAATGGCTTCGTTTGTACGCGAATAGTGTGAAAATATGTTATATCAAGGTTGTGGACCCTGTAGAGGTCACAATTTTGAACTGATTTTGATGAAACTTGAAATACATGTTTATCACCTAAAGATCTTGGTTCCATTGCATATTTGCGCATATCAGATCGTAAATTCCTGAATTATGGCCCCTGATTGTACGAAAAATCACCCTTTTTAGCTTGTGGTTCCTCTGGAGGTCACAATTATTATCTGATTTAAAAAAAAAAACCGCTTGATTATATCACCTTTACACTGTAGTGATGGGTGAGATCGAATTTGGTGAAAATTGGAGCAAAATTGATGGACAAAATGGTCGCCGCTTGTACCCAAAAAGTGTAAAAATATGGTATGTCAAGGTTGTGGAACCTGTAGAGGTCACAATTTTAAATCAATGTTGATGAAACTTGAAATACATGTTTATAACCTAAAGATCTTGGTTCCTTTCGATATTTGCGCATATCGGATCATAACTTCCTGAATTATGGCCCATGATTGCACGAAAAATCGCCTTTATTAGATTGTGGTCCTTCTGGAAGTCTAAATTATTACCTGATTAAAAAAAACGTTTGATTATATCCCCGTTACAATGTAATGAATGTTGAGTTCGAATTTCGTGAAAATCGGACCAAAACAAACAGACAAAATGGCTGCCGCTTGTACGCGAACACTATAAAAAATATGGTATATCAAGGTTGTGGACCCTGTAAAGGTCACAATTTTAATCTGATGTTGGTGAAACTTGATATGATTGTTTGTACGCGAATAGTGTGAAAATATGTTATATCAAGGTTGTGGACCCTGTAGAGGTCACAATTTTGAACTGATTTTGATGAAACTTGAAATACATGTTTATCACCTAAAGATCTTGGTTCCATTGCATATTTGCGCATATCAGATCGTAAATTCCTGAATTATGGCCCCTGATTGTACGAAAAATCACCCTTTTTAGCTTGTGGTCCCTCTGGAGGTCACAATTATTATCTGATTTAAAAAAAAAAACGCTTGATTATATCACCTTTACACTGTAGTGATGGGTGAGATCGAATTTGGTGAAAATCGGAGCAAAATTGATGGACAAAATGGTCGCCACTTGTACCCAAAAAGTGTAAAAATATGGTATATCAAGGTTGTGGAACCTGTAGAGGTCACAATTTTAAATCAATGTTGATGAAACTTGAAATACATGTTTATAACCTAAAGATCTTGGTTCCTTTCGATATTTGCGCATATCGGATCATAACTTCCTGAATTATGGCCCATGATTGCACGAAAAATCGCCTTTATTAGATTGTGGTCCTTCTGGAAGTCTAAATTATTACCTGATTAAAAAAAACGTTTGATTATATCCCCGTTACAATGTAATGAATGTTGAGTTCGAATTTCGTGAAAATCGGACCAAAACAAACAGACAAAATGGCTGCCGCTTGTACGCGAATACTATAAAAATATGGTATATCAAGGTTGTGGACCCTGTAAAGGTCACAATTTTAATCTGATGTTGGTGAAACTTGAAATGCATGTTTATAACCCAAAGATCTTGTCTCTTTTTGATATTTGCGCATATCGGATTGTAACTTCCTGAATTATAGCCCCTGATTGTATGCAAAATCAACTTCTTTAGCTTGTAGTCCATCTAGAGGTCTCAATTATTATCCGATTTTAAAATAATATTAAATGTTTCGTATACTAAACATTAGCATGGGGCAGACCTTTATAAAAACCAAACAAATTCTAATGTTTTTCTGATGATTACTTAAAATGCAACAACTCTTGTTGACTGCCTGGATGATTTAGCTGCTGTGTGGGCGTATGTTTCGTTGCCTGGCAACCTATTTTTATAAGTATTTGTGAAACAGGTCCATGTATATTGCTACTCATCTTGCAGTATACAGGTATATTAGATATGTTTACCATGTTTGTCTTTTGATCAAATGGAGAAAACATGAATGTTCTTATTATATGATGGGAGATATGTTATTTCTTTTACAAAATAATTTTGTAATAGAGTGTTGAATTAATTTCAGTGCCTATAACGATCATATATTAAATGAATGGGGTGTTATTGGACTAGGGGCTAGTTATCTGTGTATTATTTCTGTTATAAGAAGGTGAGTTACCATGTGATTTTATACATGTAATGACGTAGGCTACATCTGATAGTAACATAATTTGTCAAACAGACATCCTTTTTCAAACAGACGTCCTGTTTCAAACACCTGTCCTGGTGACTTTTACCTAGGATTACACATGGACAATACAATGTTAATGTAAACCATAAACATTCATATTAGTAATATTGATATATAGATTTATGGGTTTTTTTGTGTTTTATTTCAGATTACGTCAGGGAAAATATTGTTTATGTCTTTTATATATAATGATGGTTTCATACCTCTTGCTTTTTACATGGTTAGCTAATTTAGATATAAGTAATCTACTTTTATTTGGGGTGGTAAGTGACATTAATATCAAGAATTCCTTGTTTTAAGTTGAGTTTAATGAGAAATGTCAGGATGAAAAGAATTCTGTTAACTGAAACATACAGAGATTTTCTGTATTTTGAGTAAATCACATGATATACAGACTTTTTTAAGAATAACTGGTATCACTTTCTATCTACTAAAGGAGATCGCAAAAATGTATAAATGAAAAGGTTAAGTACAAAAAGTAGAATGCACCATTCCTGCTAAACTCATATAATTATACAGTAAGATAGCTTATTTGGTCAGAATAAAAATTTATCGATGTTAGTTTCTATCTATAGCATGTTAATATCAACAGAATCAGCCATCCAGATTTAACATCTGTGTGCAGTATATGGGACACATTAAATAACTAAAATGTATACATTGTACTGCATTTTGAAATCAAGGTCTTCATTATAATATGTTGTTATATATATACATGTATATATATTTATAGGTAAAAAGATTCTGGATACAAGTAGATTTAGTATTGGCAATATTAGTAGCTGTTTTATTTGATGACCTTATCTGGTAAGTTCATATAATGTTTTCACATAACGTATTATCAGGGTTCTTAATCCATTTTGAAATGAACCGGCCACGGATAGGATAGTCGTCTTTTGAACAACAGACATGTTGGTTTATGCATACTTTATATTCACGTCAATAATTGCATAACGTTATGGTATTCCGTATAATATTATAATAATAACTTCTAACTAGACCTGCATGCAGGAATGACGGGTTTCACTGGTGCCACGTTACCCTTGAACATATCACTTCCGGTGCCAAGTTACCCTTGAACATATTATGTTACTTCCGGTACCAACGAAACCACTAAACAGGTTTCCAAATAAACATTGCTCACATCAAATAAAATGGACGCAGAATCAACCATATCCAGCAATATCAATTCATTTTACACATTTGTTACTTGTAAATGATCTAGAGCTGGACGATATTAGTAAAATCAAATATCGCGATATTTCCCCCAAAAAGGACGATATATCACTATATCGCGATATTTTAGTTTTATTATAAAAAGCTAACGATATATCACAATATCCCGATATTTTAGTTTTATTATGTGATGTATTTTTAAATGAACGTAACAAGTTGCTGGTGTTGCCGCCTATTGCAGCTACACGACGCTTGCAAAATCTACATAAAACTTTTGTTTGCGCTTCATTGTTCTTATCAAAACCAAAAGCCATATATATGCGACTCGTGCAATGTTTTTTAGGCTTTATTATTACTAATGTTTGATCAGCTTGAGCTTCGCAATGTTCCGCCATCTTTCAAAATGTTGAATAACATGTGGGTATGACTATGAGTACCAGATGTAATTTCCCCTATTCGGTACACTACAACAGCACGTTTGTCTAAATCACGTATATCAAGACGCAATAAGGTTTTATTTACAAATAACATTTTATTTTTATTTAATTCGGCTACAGTTTAAAACACCCAAACACACGCACAAAATGATAGTTAACTAACAAACGGCATCATACATAAAATGATAATAACTGTTTCCAAACAGTGCCAATGATAAATCGATCGAAGACGGTAAAGAGAAGATATTACACCATGACTTACCTGGCTGGTTATTCGAGTGTTGCACAGCATTAGCAATGGGTTTGACATTATAATGACAAGTATAATAAGTTTAATAATCGAGAAAACTACTAGACTAGTCATGTATTTAGTAGGCCTTGTCAATGAACGAGTGACAAGTCATCCGAGTCATCAATCGTGACATAATGTCGTAAATATCGTGATAATATCATGTAAATTGATAGAAAAACACAAGATACGATATATCAATATACCGCGATATTTTAGGTGGTTTATAAAATATCGTAATTCAAATTTTAATATCGCAATATATCGAATTACCGAAAATATCGTCCAGCCCTAAAATGATCTTGACAAAATTACATTACTTCCGGTGTTAATGAAAATGTTCAATTAGTTTTATGAAATCAGAAATGGCATAGATATCATATAGTGAAAAAAAATTTGAAAATCAATAATAATTGCCACTTTTAAAGACCAAAAAACTTGAAAAGTGACTTGTAGAAAATCGGCTATTTCTCTGCAACCGTACAAGTTAGGAACCATTTTATGGTATCTGTATGATCGTATGGGTTCATTCTATTTGTTGATTGGCATCAAATATCATAATTTGAAAAAGATTTCAAAACAGACTCATTTGAATAAAATATCTGTTTTGAAGGCTAAAAATACAGTTTTTGCCAAAATGACGTTACTTCCGGTGATAATGAAAATCTTAAATTACTTGTATAAAATCCTAAATGGCACTAGGTATAACATGGTGTAAAGTTATGAAATTCGAATAATAATTGAAACTTTTATGGCCCCAAAACCTTCAAAAGTGACCTATAGAAAACCGTCTATTTCTCGGCAACCGAACAAGTTAGAAACAATTTGATGATATTTATATGAACGTATGAGTTGTGTTTATATGTGAATTTAAACCAAAAGTTAAAATTATTAATACATATTAAATAATTCTTTGTTGAATAAAACATTGATTTAAAATGTTTAAAATGCAGTTTTTGACAAAATGACGTCACTTCCGATGTCAATTTTAAATTGTAATCAACTTGATATGACGCTACATGCTTTTTGAATCAAATGATGTCAATTTTATAAAAATCCAATAATAATTGACTATTTTACAGGCAAAATAACGGAAACAGTGACTTGTACAGAACTGCCCATTTCTTGGTAACTGCTTATATTACAAACTAATTTTAACATACATTTTCTTCGTATGGAGGGGGGTTGGGATGGCCTAGTGGTCTAGAGTGCCGCGCTTCGAACTCTAGCTGGCCGGTCACCTCTGGCTTGCGGCTGTGGTTTCGAGCCCTGGTGTGAGCGTATGTGGCATGGAGATAGGGGCGCCTTCTCAACCTCGTGGGTTTCCTCCGGGCACTCCGGTTTCCTCCCACTGCTAAAGACCCCTACGCGCAAGCGAATTATTGAAATAAAATTAAACCATATGTTCGTCCCGAAATGACCTAGTTTGTGTTGAGTGGACGTTAAACCCCATTTCTCTCTCTCTCTCTTCGTATGGATTATAGCTACAAGTTTATAAAAGTTACGAAGAAATATTCTAAAATCTGAAAAGCCTGAATAGGTTGTAAATAGGTCAATTTTACACCATAATATTTGTTTTCGAAAAAGGAAAATAACTGTCAAAATTGTAGTTTTTATACGCCCACATGGAAATGTGGTCGTATATTGCCGTCGCCCCCGTCCGTCCGTCCGTCCGTCCGTCCGTCCATCGTCCACAATTTCTTGTGACTTGAAATTTATACACAGTGTTAAAGGTCGTGAGACGAAGAAGCCTATTGATTTTCAGCGATGTCCGATAATTACTACCAGAGTTATGACCCTTGATCACTTTGAAAAATCTTGTGAACGCTCTAGAGGCTATAGTTAATATCCGATTGACTTTAAATTTATACACAGTGTTTAAGGTCGTGAGATGAAGAAGCCTATTGATTTTCGGTGATATCTGATAATTACTGCCAGAGTTATGACCCTTGATCACTTTGGAAAATCTTGTGAACGCTTTAGAAGCTAAAGTTAATATCCGATTGACTTTAAATTTATACACGGTGTTTAAGGTCGTGAGACAAAGAAGCCTATTGAATTTCAGCGATTTCTGATAATTACTGCCAGAGTTATGACCCTTGATCACTTTGAAAAATCTTGTGAACGCTTTAGAGGCTATAGTTAATATCCGATTGACTTTAAATTTATACACAGTGTTTAAGGGCATGAGACGAAGAAGCCTATTGATTTTCGGTGATATCCGATAATTACTACCAGAGTTATGATCCTTGATCACTTTGAAAAATCTTGTGAACGCTCTAGAGGCTAAAGTTAATATCCGTTTGACTTTAAATTTATACACAGTGTGTAAGGTCATGATACAAAGAAGCCTATTGATTTTCAGCGATATCCGATAATTACTACCAGAGTTATGACCCTTGATCACTTTGAAAAATCTTGTGAACGCTCTAGAGGCTATAGTTAATATCCGATTGACTTTAAATTTATACACAGTGTTTAAGGTCATGAGACGAAGAAGCCTATTGATTTTCGGTGATATCCGATAATTACTACCAGAGTTATGACCCTTGATCACTTTGAAAAATCTTGTAAACGCTCTAGAGGCTAAAGTTAATATCCGATTGACTTTAAATTTGTACACAGTGTTTAGGGTCATGAGACGAAGAATCCTATTTGATTTTCAGTGATATCTGATAATTTCTGGCACTTGATCACTTTGAAATATCTTGTGGACAAAGGCCTTGAGACAAACCATCAAAACTATTCTAATCATTTCTGATAATTATTTAATGGGCTATTACTCGTAATAAGATTATCATGTGTTGTAAATAGTAAATGTTCTCCTTACTGATAAAAGAAACAATATGCGACAACCCTTGTTGACTGCCCGGACGACTTAGCTGTTGTGGGCGTATGTTTCGTTGCCTGGCAACCTATCTTTGGTAAAATTATGCCACTTCTGGTGCCGACAGATAACACTTTTGGTAATAAAAAAAAAATGACAATTGAGACAACGAAGCATATGAACTTTGTTTTATACAAATCGAACAATAAAAAATTAATCTAGGACTGAATAACTGAATTAGCCAATGGCGGCCAAGGAAAATTACTGAGACCAAAAATTTTAACATTTTTGCACTAGTCAGATGACTCTTTAATTCTGTGCACAATACGACTAAAAAATATTCATAAATAAAAAAGTTTTTTGTAAAATTTTAAATTTTCGAAATTTTATCATTCGACAAGGGAACATGCTAGAAGCCTTTTCTTGATATCAATATGATGGTATTGATTCAATCTTACTGCCCATTAGAGTCAGACGTTATAAAGTTAAACGAATAATAAATATAAATCCCTTCAAAAAGATGTTTGTTTTGAAGGCTAAAAATACGTTTTTTGCAAAAATTACATTACTTCCGGAGATATTGAAAATGTTAATTTAGTTCATAGAAGTCATAAATGGCATAAGGCATCAAATGGTAAAAAAATGATAAAAATCGAATAATAATTGACACTTTTATAGACCAAAAACCTTGAAAAGTGACTTATAGAAGATCGCCTATTTCTCTGTAACCGTACAAGTTAGAAACCATTTTGTGGTATCCGTATGGTCGTATGGCTTCATTCTATTCGTTGATGGGAATCAAATATCATAATTTTAAAAATATTATAAGGCAGACTCATTTGAATAAAATATTTGTTTTTTAAGTTAAAAATACAGTTTTTGCACAAATGACGTCATTTCCGGTCACAGTGAAAATGTAAAATTGGCTTGACCTAGTCCAAATTGGCATTAAGCATCAAATGGAAAAAAAATAGGTTGCCAGGCAACAAAACATACGCCCACACAGCAGCCAAATCGTCCGGGCAGTCAACAAGAATTGTCGCATATTAAGGAATTATCAGAAAATCATTAGAATTTGTTTGGTTTTTATAATCAAACGTTTTTTTTTAAATCATATAATAATTGTGACCTCCAGAGGCACCACAAGCTAAAAAGGGTGATTTTTCGTACAATCAGGGGACATAATTCAGGAAGTAATGACCCGATGGGCGCAAATATCGAAAGGAACCAAGATCTTTGGGTTTAAAACATACCTGTCAAGTTTCATCAAAATCGATTCAAAAGTGTGACCTCTATAGGGTCCACAACCTTGATATAACATATTTTCACACTATTCGTGTACAAACGGCAGCCATTTTGTCCGTCAATTCTAGTCCGGTTTTCACGTAATTCAAACTCTCTCTTCATTACCATGTAACGGTGATATAGTCAAACGTTTTTTTAAATCGGATAATAATTTTGACCTCCAGAGGGACCAAAAGCGAACAAAAGCGATTTTTCGGACAATCCGGGGACATAATCAGGAAGTTATGATCTAATGGGCGCAAATATCGAAAGGAACCACGATCTTTGGGTTATAAACATACATGTCAAGTTTCATCAAAATCGGTTCAAAATTGTGACCTCTATAAGGATCACAACCTTTATATAACATATTTTCACAATATTCGCGTACAAACGGCGGCCATTTTGTCCGTCAATTTTGGTCCGATTTTCACAAAATTCATACTCAACCTTCATAACCATGGAACGGTGATATAATCAAACGTTTTTTTAAATCGGATAACAATTTTGGCCTCCAGAGGGACCACAAGCTAAAAAGGGCAATTTTTCAGACAATCAGGGGCCATAATTCAGGAAATTACGATCCAATTGGCGCAAATATCGAAAGGAATCAAGATCTTTGGGTTATAAACATGCATTTCAAGTTTCATCCAAATCGGTTCAAAATTGTGTCCTCTACACTGTTCACAACCTTGATATAACATATTTTCACACTATTCGCGTACAAATGGCGGCCATTTTGTCCGTCAATTTTGGTCCGATTTTCACGAAATTCGAACCCGACCTTCATAACCATGGAACAATGATATAATCAAACGTTTTTTTAAATCGGATAACAATTTTGACCTCCAGAGGGACCACAAGCTAAAAAGGGCAATTTTTCGGACAATCAGGGGCCATAATTCAGGAAGTTGCGATCCGATTGGCGCAAATATCGAAAGGAATCAAGATCTTTGGGTTATAAACATGCATTTCAAGTTTCATCCAAATCGGTTCAAAATTGTGTCCTCTACACTGTTCACAACCTTGATATAACATATTTTCACACTATTCGCGTACAAATGGCGGCCATTTTGTCCGTCAATTTTGGTCCGATTTTCACGAAATTCGAACCCGACCTTCATAACCATGGAACAATGATATAATCAAACGTTTTTTTAAATCGGATAACAATTTTGACCTCCAGAGGGACCACAAGCTAAAAAGGGCAATTTTTCGGACAATCAGGGGCCATAATTCAGGAAGTTGCGATCCGATTGGCGCAAATATCGAAAGGAACCAAGATCTTTGGGTTATAAACATGCATTTCAAGTTTCATCCAAATCGGTTCAAAATTGTGTCCTCTACACTGTTCACAACCTTGATATAACATATTTTCACACTATTCGCGTACAAATGGCGGCCATTTTGTCCGTCAATTTTGGTCCGATTTTCACGAAATTCGAACCCGACCTTCATAACCATGGAACAATGATATAATCAAACGTTTTTTTAAATCGGATAGCAATTTTGACCTCCAGAGGGACCACAGGCTAAAAAGGGCAATTTTTCGGACAATCAGGGGCCATAATTCAGGAAGTTGCGATCCGATTGGCGCAAATATCGAAAGGAACCAAGATCTTTGGGTTATAAACATGCATTTCAAGTTTCATCCTAATCGGTTCAAAATTGTGTCCTCTACACTGTTCACAACCTTGATTTAACATATTTTCACACTATTCGCGTACAAATGGCGGCCATTTTGTCCGTCAATTTTGGTCCGATTTTCACGAAATTCGAACTCAACCTTCATAACCATGGAACGGTGATATAATCAAACGTTTTTTTTTTAAATCGGATAACAATTTTGATCTCCAGAGGGACCACAAGCTAAAAAGGGCGATTTTTCGGACAATCAGGGGCCATAATTCAGGAAGTTACGATCCGATTGACGCAAATATCGAAAGGAACCAAGATCTTTGGGTTATAAACATGCATTTCAAGTTTCATCCAAATCCGTTCAAAATTGTGACCTCTAAACTGTTCACAAGCTAAAAAACGTGATTTTTCGTACAATCAGGGGCCATAACCCATGAAGTTACAGTCCGATACATGCCAATATCGAAAGGAACCGAGATCTTAGGGTGATAAACCTATGTTTCAAGTTTCATTGAAATCGGATAAAAATTGTGACCTGTAGACTGTTCACAAACAATTGTGGACGGACGGACGAACAGGGGCGACGACAATATACGTCCACATGAAAATGTGGGCGTATAAAAAATATTGCAAATCGAATAATAATTCACTCTTTTATAGGCAAAATAACGTGAAAAGTGATGCATGCAAAATTGCATATTTCTCGGCAACTGCTCATATTACAAACTAATTTGCGCATACATTCTCTTCGTCTGGATTATTGCTACGAGTTTATGAAAATTACAAATAAATATTTCAAAATATGAAGACGCTGAATGAATTGTAAATAACTGAATTTTACACTTTATTTTACATTTTATTCGAAATTGCCCGAAAATGAAATTGAAATTAAAAAATCTGAGCTAAGGATTTTTTGCACCTTTGCAGGGTGCATCGTTTTAGTTATATCAGTTTTGAAAAAAAAATAATATTTGCTTTCAAAAAGTGGTACCGAACTGTCAAAATTGTAGTTTTTGTTAATATTACGTCACTTCCGTTGCCGACAGAATAATTTCACCGTAACAAAAAAAATTACAATTGGGACCACGGAGCATATGAACTTTGTTTTATACAAATCGAACAATAAATAATTTTTCTGGGTACGAAAAACTAAATTAGCCGATGGCGGCTAACGCAAATTACCGAGACAATTTTTTTCCTCATTTCTGCTCAAGTAGGATGATATTTTTAACCCTGTTTAAAATATCATCAAAAAATATTCATAAATAAAAAAGGTTTTCGTAAAAAAATTAATTTTTTTCAAAATATCGGACATTTTTTCGACTACTTCCGGTTTTACGATCGTTGTCGTGATAGCTTTACGAAGTTCTTTGGATAATTAACTTTCTGTACCAGAAGTGTCAGAAACATCCATTGAGTTGTTTTGGAAAAAAAGATAAATTAAAGAGCGTTTCCAAAAATTTAACGATTTTTCAACTTTTTTAAAAGTTTGATGCCATTTTTGGACCACCTATATTATTTCGATAGGACTTTGAGTAAGAAAAGTTTCAGAAAAATCTGCTGCGTCGTTTTCGAGAAAAGGGCGTCTCAGAATGTTAAACAATCGGAAAATACTAGATTTTTGGCATACAATCATTTATTTCCTTACCATCGAAATCGTATTATTTAGATACCATATGATGGTCCATTAATAGGGCTATCCAACGACACTTTAGTTCTTTTGGTCCGCTATTACCTAAGGGAGCAATCAAGTTTTTCGCAAGTGAGACATTATTTTTAACCTTTTTTTTCATTTTTTGAATACTTCCGGTATGGTTATTATTGTCGGAATAGTTTTAATAGCCGGTTTGGGCACTAAAATAGCCACAGGACTCTGTAATGATATATTACATTATCTGATCAGATAAAATAAAATGCCCCTGAGAAATCCTGTGTTCAAAAGTGCCAGAAATGAAAAAAATTTAAAATATCGAAATTTAAATTTCAATAATTACATATATATTATACATCGTTAGAATCGTAATTAGGTCAGCTATCTGAATATACAACATTTTTAAAAAAATCTCTTCAAATAAAAAAATAGTAGAGCATTTTCCAAAATTTCAGGATTTTTCGACTTTTTTCGATTTTCAGTCCGTTATTTCACCTATTCCAGATATTTCAAAGGCTTATTGGATGGTTTCATGCAAATTAACTCCGAAAGGACTCTCGATAGAAAATTTTTTAAAACAAGTTGCGGTTAAATTTGCGAGATATAGTCGTCCAAAAACGCTCCAAATCACAAAATACTTGATTTTCAGCGTGCCATATTTTGCTGCCTGATCATAGTATCCGTATGAATTGGGTATCATACGATAGTACAATCCTAGTGCAGTCCAATGGTACCCTAATTTCTTTAATCCATTGATATCGGGCGGAGAAATCGCGTTTTCCCCCCAAAATATCCATTTTTTGCATTTTTTTCAAAATATTGCACTTTATTTCGACCACTTCCGGTTAAAGGATTCTTGTCGAAATTGCTTTATCAGTTGGTATTGGACTATAACTTCATGTTTCGTAAGTTTCAGAAACATCATTTTGGCTGTAAAACGACACCACAGCTCACAAAGTGGGAAGAAAATTCGAAAAAAATCGAAAAATAAAGGGCGATAACTCTGAATGAAACTTATATTACTGGAATCGGATTGACGTCAGGTATCCAAGAATGTAGGTCAAATTTGCAAATTTTGAAAAATAACAAAAATTGTCTCGTAGGCGACGTGTTTTGAATTTTCGAACGATAGAAGTCAGCGACGAAGTTTCGAAATTGCGAAATGTGAGATTGCTATTGTCTTGGAAAAGTCTCAGGCTTTCCAAAAATGTGATTTGTTTGAATATAGGTAGAGAATTGACGAAACCACGGCCGATTTTTTATTTTTTACCAACATTCAAAATTCGACCACTTCCGGTCTGTGCAGAAGTTCAAAAATTGCTTTATTGAGTAGCTACCACATGGTTTCCCGATAGAAAGATGAACCGCAGATCGGTATCTCTTTTCGATCATAGAGAAATAGGCTCCGGCGGTAAATAATAATAATAAAAAAATAACTAGACCTGCATGCAGGAATGACGGGTTTCACTGGTGCCATGTTACCTTTGAACTTGAACTTGTGTCACTTTCGGTGGTACGTCACCCTTGAACATATGTCACTTCCGGTACCAATGAAACCAATATACAGGTTTCCACATAAGCATTGCACACATCAAATAAAATGGAAACAGAATCAAACAAATCCAGCAATATCATTTCATTTTATACATTTGTTACATGTAATTGATCCTGACAAAGTTACAGTACTTCCGGTGATAATGTAAATGTTCCATTAGTTTTATGAAATCAGAAATGGCATAAGGCATCACATGGTGAAAATTTTATGTAAATCGAATAATAATTGCCACTTTTATAGACCAAAAACCTTGAAAAGTGACTTGTAGAAAATCGTCTATTTCTCGGCAACCGTACATGATAAAAACTATTTTTTGGTATCTATATGATCGTATGGGTTCAATCCACTTGTTGATTGGAATCAAATATCATAATTTGAAATATATTACAAATCAGACTCATTTGAAAAAAATATCTGTTTTGAAGGCTAAAAATACAGTTTTTGCCAAAATGACATTACTTCCGGTGGTACTGAAAATGTTAAATTAGTTCTATGAAATCATCAATGACATAAGATATCATATGGTGAAAATTTTATGAAAATCGAATAATAACTGACACTTTTATAGACCAAAAACCTTGAAAAGTAACTTATGGAAAATCGCCCATTTCTCTGCAACCGTACAAGTTAGAAATCATTTTGTGGTATCTGTATGATCGTATGGGTTCAATCTATTTGATCAATAGAATCAAATATCATAATTTGAAAAAAAATAACAAGTACGACTCATTTGAATAAAATATTGTTTTTAAAGGCTAAAATTTAAGTTTTGAGCAAATGACGTCATTTCCGGTGGCAGCGTAAGAGGTAAAATGGTTTGAAATAGTCCACTATGGCATTAGGCATCCAATGGCGAAAGAAAATTGAAAATCGAATAATAATTGATTCTTTTACAGCCAAAAGTATGTGAAAAGTGACTCATGCAAAATTGCATATTTCTCGGCAACTGCTTATATTACAAACTAATTTTCACGTATATTCTCTTCGTATGGATGATAGCTACAAGTTTATAAAAGTTACAAAGAAATATTTTAAAATTTGAAAAGCCTGAATAGGTTGTAAATAGGTCAATTTTACACCATTTTTAGCCTCTTAATCGAATTTGCTCGAAAATGAAATCGAAATTAAAAAAACTGCTTCCGACATTTTTTGCGCCTTGAAAGGGCACACTCTTTGAGTCATATAATTTTTCAAAAAAAATTATATTTGTTTTCGAAGAAGGAAAATAACTGTCAAAATTGTAGTTTTTGGTAAAATTATGCCACTTCTGGTGCCGACAGATAACACATTCGGTAATAAAAAAATGACAATTAAGACAACGAAGCATATGAACTTTGTTTTATACAAATCGAACAATAAAAAATTAATCTAGGACTGAAAAACTGAATTAGCCAATGGCAACCAAGGAAAATTACTGAGACAAATTTTTTTAACATTTTTGCGCTAGTCAGATGACTCTTTAATTCTGTGCACAACACGACTAAAAAATATTTATAAATAAAAAAGTTTGACGAATCTACGGCCGTTTTTTAATTTTTTGGTACCACACGAAATTCTGTCACTTCCGGTCTGCGCAGAAGTTTCAAAAGTGATTTAATGAGTAGCCACCACCTAGTTTCCCGATAGAATATTTGGTTCCAGATCGATATCTGTTTTCGATCATGGAGAAATAGGCTCCGGGGATAAATAATAATAATAATAACTAGACCTGCATGCAGGAATGACGGGTTTCACTGGTGCCACGTTACCCTTCAACATGTCACTTCCGGTGCCAAGTTACCCTTGAACATATGTCACTTCTGGTACCAACGAAACCACTAAACAGGTTTCCAAATTAACATTGCACACAAATAAAATGGACGCAGAATCAACCAAATCCAGCAATATCAATTCATTTTATACATTTGTTACTTGTAAATGATCTTGACAAAATTAAATTACTCCCGTTGTTATGAAAATGTTCAATTAGTCTTATGAAATCAGAAATGGCATACGATATCATATAGTGAAAATTTTATGTTAATCGAATAATAATTGTCACTTTTAAAGACCAAAAAACTTGAAAAGTGACTTGCAGAAAATCGGCTATTTCTCGGCAACCGTACAAGTTAGAAACCATTTTGTGATATCTGTATGATCGTATGGCTTCATTCTATTTGTTGATTGGCATCAAATACCATAATTTGAAAAAGATTTAAAAACAGACTCATTTGAATAAAATATCTGTTTTGAAGGCTAAAAATACAGTTTTGGCCAAAATGACGTTACTTCCGGTGATAAGGAAAATTTTAAATTACTTGTATGAAATCCCGAATGGCATTAGGTATAACATGGTGTAGTGTTTATGAAAATCGAATAATAATTGACACTTTTATGGCCCCAAAACCTTCAAAAGTGACCTGTAGAAAACCGCCTATTTCTCGGCAACCGAACAAGTTAGAAACAATTTTATGATATCTATATGACCATATGAGTTGTGTTTATATGTGAATTTAAACCAAAAGTTAAAATTCTTAATACATATTAAGTAATTCTTGGTTGAATAAAACTTCGATTTAAAAAGTTTAAAATGCAGTTTTTGACAAAATGACGTCACTTCCGGTGTCAATTTTAAATAGTAATCAGCTTGATATGACGCTACATGCTTTTTGAATCAAATGATGTCACTTTTATAAAAATCCAATAATAATTGACTATATTACAGGCAAAATAACGAAAACAGTGACTTATGCAGAACTGCCCATTTCTTTGCAACTGCTTATATTACAAACTAATTTTAACATACATTTTCTTCGTATGGATTATAGCTACAAGTTTATAAAAGTTATGTAAAAATATTTTAAAATCTGAAAAGCCTGAATGGGTTGTAAATAGGTCAATTTTACGCCTTTTTTCACCTCTTAATCCAATTTGCAAGAAAATGAAATAGAAATTAAAAAAACTGCTTCCGCCATTTTTTGCGCCTTGAAAGGACACACTCTTTGAGTCATATAATTTTTCAAAAAAATAATATTTGTTTTTGAAGATCGTAAATAACTGTCAAAATTGTAGTTTTTGGTAAAATTATGCCACTTCCGGTGCCGACAGATAACACTATCGGTAACAAAAAAATGACAATTGAGACAACGAAGCATATGAACTTTGTTTTATACAAATCGAACAATAACAAAATAATCTAGGACTGAAAAACTGAATTAGCCAATGGCGGCCAAGGAAAATTACTGAGACAAAAAAAAATTAACATTTTTGCGCTAATCAGATGACTCTTTAATTCTGTGCACAACACGACTAAGAAATATTCATAAATAAAAAGGTTTTTTGTAAAATTTTAAATTTTCGAAATTTGGCGCATAATATCTTCGAAGATTTGCCGAAAATCAAAAATTGAAAGTAACGTAGCTATGTGCCCTGTCTCCGGCTATGCCAAAATCTATCGAAAATTAAAATCCAATGATTATTGTTAAAATTACTGCAATATTTTCAAAAATGATAACTTCGGTGATTTCGGACATTTCGCATGCTGAGATCTACTCAAAACAAAAGAATAATAATAATAATAACTAGACCTGCATGCAGGAATGACGGGTTTCACTGGTGCCACGTCACTTTCGGTGCCACGTTACCCTTAAACATATGTCACTTCCGATACCAATGAAACCATCAAACAGGTTTCCACATAAGCATTGTAAACATCAAATAAAATGGACGAAGAATCAACCAAATCCAGCAATATCAATTCAATTTATATATATGTTACTTGTAAGTGATCCTGGCAAAATTTCATTACTTCCGGTGATAATGAAAATGTTCAATTAGTTTTATGAAATCAGAAATGGCATAAGGCATCATAATGGCGAAAATTGTATGTAAATCGAATGAGAATTGCCACTTTTATAGACCAAAAACCTTGAAAAGTGACTTGTAGAAAATCGTCTATTTCTCGGCAACCGTACACGATAAAAACTATCTTTTGGTATCTATATGATCGTATGGGTTCAATCCATTTGTTGATTGGAATCAAATATCATAATTTGAAATATATTACAAATCAGACTCATTTGAAAAAAATGTCTGTTTTGAAGGCTAAAAATACAGTTTTTGCCAAAATGACATTACTTCCGGTGATACTGAAAATGTTAAATTAGTTCTATGAAATCATAAATGACACAAGATATCATATGGTGAAAATTTTATGAAAATCGAATAATAACTGACACTTTTATAGACCAAAAACCTTGAAAAGTGACTTAAGGAAAATCGCCCATTTCTCTGCAACCGTACAAGTTAGAAACCATTTTGTGGTATCTGTATGATCGTATGGGTTCAATCTATTTGATCAATAGAATCAAATATCACAATTTGAAAAAAATAACAAATACGACTCATTTGAATAAAATATTGTTTTTTTAGGGCTAAAATTTAAGTTTTGAGCAAATGACGTCATTTCCGGAGGCAGCGCAAGGGGTAAAATGGTTTGACATAGTCCACTATGGCATTAGGCATCCAATGGCGAAAGAAAATTGAAAATCGAATAATAATTGATTCTTTTACAGCCAAAATTACGTGAAAAGTGACTCATGCAAAATTGCCTATTTCTCGGCAACTGCTTATATTACAAACTAATTTTCACATACATTCTCTTCGTATGGATTATAGCTACAAGTTTATAAAAGTTACGTAAAAATATTTTAAAATCTGAAAAGCCTGAATGAGTTGTAAATAGGTCAATTTTACGCCTTAATCCAATTTGCTAGAAAATGAAAAAGAAATTAAAAAAACTGCTTCCGACATTTTTTGCGCCTTTAAAGGACACACTCTTTGAGTCATATAATTTTTCAAAAAAATAATATTTGTTTTCAAAAAATGTACCTAACTGTCAAAATTGTAGTTTTTGGTAAAATTATGCCACTTCCGGTGCCAACAGATAATACTTTTGGTAATAAAAAAATGACAATTGAGACAACGAAGCATATGAACTTTGTTTTATACAAATCGAACAATAAAAAATTAATCTAGGACTGAAAAACTGAATTAGCCAATGGAGGCCAAGGAAAACTACTGAGACAAAATTTTTTAACATTTTTGCGCAAGTCAGATGACTCTTTAATTCTGTGTCCAACACGACTATAAAATATTCATAAATAAAAAAGTTTTTTGTAAAATTTTAAATTTCCGAAATTTGGCGCCTAATATCTTCGAAGATTTGCCGAAAATCAAAAATCGAAAGTAGCGCAGCTATGTGCCCTGTCTCCAGCTATGCCAAAATGTATCGAAAGTTAAAATCCCATGATTATTGTTAAAATTACCGCAATATTTCTAAAAACGATAACTTCGGTGATTTCGGACATTTCGCATTGTCGCAGAACGTTCAAAATAGCTTTATCCTCTAAGTCACACCCACTTTCCCCGTAAAACCGAAGAAATCGTAACGATGCGACACGTAGTTGCTGAGATCTACTCAAAACAAAAGAAGAATAATAATAATAACTAGACCTGCAAGCAGCACTGAACCGGCTTTCAGGAATCATACAGGAAGTTTATTATACCATAGCCAACCCATTGAGCTACCGAACTAAACTTTAGTTGTTTTGCTTCAGTGACACCCTCTACCATATGTAAAAGTAATATTTGCTGGCGAAAAGAGCGGTCAAAATTGTAAATTATGGCAAAATTACGTCACTTCCGGTGCCGAAAGAAATTTTTATAGGTGAAAAATAAGTCGAAAATTTGCAACATACAAAATTTGTTTAATACATATCGGGCAATGGAAAATTAACCTATAACCCATAAACTGAAATTAAGAAGGTAAAATAATTAAAAGTGACCCTTTTAGAAGCCTTTTCTTGATATCAATATGATGGTATTGATTCAATCTTACTGCCCATTAGAGTCAGACGTTATAAAGTTAAACAAATAATAAATATAAATCCCTTCAAAAAAATGTTTGTTTTGAAGGCTAAAAATACGTTTTTTGCAAAAATTACATTACTTCCGATGATATTGAAAATGTTAACTTAGTTGATAGGCATCAAATGGTAAAAAAATGATAAAAATCGAATAATAATATTGACACTTTTATAGAGAGAGAGAGAGAGAAATGGGGTTTAACGTCCACTCGACACAAACTAGGTCATTTTGGGACTAACATATGGTTTCAGTTTTATTTCAATAATTCGCTTGCGCGTAGGGGTCTTTAGCAGTGGGAGGAAACCGGAGTGCCCGGAGGAAACCCACGAGGTTGAGAAGGCGCCCCCATCTCCATGCCACATACGCTCGCACCAGGGCTCGAAACCACAGCCGCAAGCCAGAGGTGACCGGCCAGCTAGAGGGCGAAGCGCGGCACTCTAGACCACTAGGCCATCCCAACCCCCCGACACTTTTATAGACCAAAAACCTTGAAATGTGACTTATAGAAGATCGCCTATTTCTCTGTAACCGTACAAGTTAGAAACCATTTTGTGGTGGTCGTATGGTTTCATTCTATTCGTTGATGGTAATCAAATATCATAATTTTTAAAAATATTATAAGGCAGACTCATTTGAATAAAATATTTGTTTTTTAGGTTAAAAATACAGTTTTTGCAGAAATGACGTCATTTCCGGTCACAGTGAAAATGTAAAATTGGCTTGAACTAGTCCACATTGACATTAGGCATCAAATGGAAAAAAAATATTGCAAATCGAATAATAATTCACTCTTTTATAGGCAAAATAACGTGAATAGTGATGCATGCAAAATTGCATATTTCTCGGCAACTGCTCATATTTCAAACTAATTTTCGCATACATTCTCTTCGTCTAGATTATTGCTACCAGTTTATGAAAATCACAAATAAATATTTCAAAATATGAAGACGCTGAATGAATTGTAAATAATTGAATTTTACACTTTATTTTACATTTTATTCGAAATTGCCCGAAAATGAAATTGAAATTTAAAAAATCTGAGCTAAAAATTTTATACACCTTTGCAGGGTGTATTCTTTTAGTTATATCAGTTTAAAAAAAAAAATATTTGCTTTCAAAAAGTGGTACCGAACTGTCAAAATTGTAGTTTTTGTTAATATTACGTCACTTCCGTTGCCGACAGAAAAATTTCACCGTAACAAAAAAATTGCAATTGGGACCACGGAGCATATGAACTTTGTTTTATACAAATCGAACAATAAATAGTTTTTCTGGTTACGAAAAACTAAATGAGCCGATGGCGGCTAACGCAAATTACCGAGACATTTTTTTTATCATTTCTGCTCAAGTAGGATGATATTTTAACCCTGTGTAAAATACCATCAAAAAATATTCATAAATAAAAAAGGTTTTCGCAAAAAAAAAAAAACAATTTTCAAAATATCGGACATTTTTTCGACTACTTCCGGTTTTACGATCATTGTCGTGACAGCTTTACGAAGTTCTTTGGATACTTAACTTTCTGTACCAGAAGTGTCAGAAACATCCATTGAGTAGTTTTGGAAAAAAAGATAAATTAAAGAGCGTTTCCAAAAATTTAACGATTTTTCAATTTTTTTCAAAGTTTGAGGCCATTTTTGGACCTCTTATATTATTTCAATGCTTTTCATTTTGGATTCACTATATAGACAACCGATAGGACTTTGAGTAAGAAAAGTTTAAGAAAAATCTGCGGCGTTATTTTCGAGAAAAGGGCGTCTCAGAATGTTAAAAAATCGGAAAATACTAGATTTTTGGCATACAATAATTTATTTACTAATCATCGAAATCGTATTATTTAGACACCATATGATGGTCCATTAATAGGGCTATCCAGCGACACTTTAGTTCTTTTGGTCCGCTATTACCTAAGGGAGAAATCAAGTTTTTCGCAAGTGCGACAATGTTTTTAACATTATTTTTTCATTTTTTGAATACTTCCGGTATGGCTATTATTGTCGGAATAGTTTTAATAGGCGGTTTGGGCACTAAAATAGCCACAGGGCTCTGTAATGACATATTACATTATCTGATCAGATAAAATGCCCCTGAGAAATCCTATGTTCAAAAGTGCCAAAAATGCAAAAAAATTAAAATATCGAAAATTAAATTTCAAAAACTACATACATATTATACATCGTTAGAATCGTAATTAGGTCAGCTATCTGAATATACAATCTTTTTTTGAAAATCTCTTAAAATAAAAAAAAAGTAGAGCATTTTCCAAAATTTCACGATTTTTCGACTTTTTTCGATTTTCAGTCCGTTATTTCACCTATTCCAGATATTTCAAACCTCCGAAAGGACTCTCGATAGAAAAAATTAAAAAAAAAGTTGCGGTTAAGTTTTCGAGATACAGGCGTCCAAAAATGCTAAAAATCAGAAAATACTTCATTTTCAGCGTGCCATATTTTGCTTCCTGCTAATCGTATCCTTACGAATTGGGTATCATTCAGCGGTCCAATCAGCGCCCGACCAAATGATACCTTAATTCGTTTAATCCGTTGATATCGGACGGAGAAATCGTGTTTTTACCCAAAACACCCATTTTTCACTTTTTTTTCAAAATATCGCATATTATTTCGACTACTTCCGGTTTACGGATTGTTGTTGAAATTGCTTTAAACGGTGGTTTGACCATATTACTTCATGTTCCAGGAATTTCAGAAGCGTCGATCTGGCCGTAAAACGAAACTTAAGCTCACAAAATGTGAAGAAAATTCGAAAAAAATCGAAAAATAAAGGGCGATAACTCTGAATGAAACTTATATTACTGGAACCGGATTGCCTTCAGGTATCCAAAAATGTAGGTCAAATTTTAAAATTTTGAAAAATAACAAAAAATGTGTCTTAAACAACATATTTTCATTTTTCGAACGCTAGAAGTCAACGGCGAAGTTTCGAAATTGCAAAATTTTCAACTGCTATCGTCCGAGAAAAGACTCAGGGTTTCCAAAAATGTAATTTGTATGAAAATAGATACAGAATTGACGAATCTACGGCCGTTTTTTAAATATTTGGCACCGCACGAAATTCGGCCACTTCCGGTCTGCGCAGAAGTTTCAAATACAGTGGAAGGGATAGCCACCATATGGTTTCCTGATAGAAAATTATGTCCCAGATCTGTATCTGTTACAGACACTGAGAAATAGGCTCCCCCGAAAAATAAAATAATAATAATAAACTAGACCTGCATGCAGGAATGACGGGTTTCACTGGTGCCACGTTACCCTTAAACATGTCACTTCCGGTGCCAAGTTACCCTTGAACATATGTCACTTCCGGTACCAGCGAAACCACTAAACAGGTTTCCAAATTAACATTGCACACAAATAAAATGGACGCAGAATCAACAAAATCCAGCAATATCAATTCATTTTATACATTTGTTACTTGTAAATGATCTTGACAAAATTAAATTACTCCCGGTGTTAATGCAAATGTTCAATTAGTCTTATGAAATCAGAAATGGCATACGATATCATATAGTGAAAATTTTATGTAAATCGAATAATAATTGCCACTTTTAAAGACCAAAAAACTTGAAAAGTGACTTGTAGGAAATCGGCTATTTCTCTGCAACCGTACAAGTTAGAAACCATTTTGTGGTATCTGTATGATCGTATGGGTTCATTCTATTTGTTGATTAGCATCAAATACCATACTTTGAAAAAGATTTCAAAACAGACTCATTTGAATAAAATATCTGTTTTAGAGGCTAAAAATACAGTTTTTGCCAAAATGACGTTACTTCCGGTGATAATGAAAATCTTAAATTACTTGTATGAAATCCCAAATGGCATTAGGTATAACATGGTGTGACGTTTATGAAAATCGAATAATAATTGACCCTTTTATGGCCCCGAAACCTTCAAAAGTGACCTGTAGAAAACCGTCTATTTCTCGGCAACCGAACAAGTTAGAAACCATTTTATGATATCTATATGACCATATGAGTTTTGTTTATATGTGAATTTAAACCAAAAGTTAAAATTATTAATACATATTAAGTTATTCTTGGTTGAATAAAACATTGATTTAAAAAGTTTAAAATGCATTTTTTGACCAAATGATGTCACTTCCGGTGTCAATTTTAAATTGTAATTAACTTGATATGACGCTACGTGCTTTTTGAATCAAATGATGTCACTTTTATAAAAATCCAATCATAATTGACTATTTTACAGGCAAAATAACGAAAACAGTGACTTGTACAGAACTGCCCATTTCTTGGTAACTGCTTATAGTACAAACGAATTTTAACATACATTTTCTTCGTATGGATTATAGCTACAAGTTTATAAAAGTTACGAAGAAATATTTTAAAATCTGAAAAGCCTGAATAGGTTGTAAATAGGCCAATTTTACACCATTTTTAGCCTCTTAATCGAATTTGCTCGAAAATGAAATCGAAATTAAAAAAACTGCTTCCTACATTTTTTGCGCCTTGAAAGGGCACACTCTTTGAGTCAAATAATTTTTCCCAAAAATAATATTTGTTTTCGAAGAAGGAAAATAACTGTCAAAATTGTAGTTTTTGGTAAAATTATGCCACTTCCGGTGCCGACAGATAAAACTTTTGGTAATAAAAAAAATGACAATTGATACAACGAAGCATATGAACTTTGTTTTATACAAATCGAACAAAAAAAAATTAATCTAGGACTTAAAAACCGAATTAGCCAATGGCGGCCAAGGTAAATTACTGAGACAAAATTCTTTAACATTTTTGCACTAGTCAGATGACCCTTTAATTCTGTGCATAATACGATTAAAAAATATTCATAAATAAAAAAGTTTTTTGTAAAATTTTAAATTTTCAAAATTTGGCGCCTAATATCTTTGAAGATTTACCGAAAATCAAAAATCGAAAGTAGTGTAGCTATGTGCCCTGTCTCCGGCTATGCCAAAATGTATCGAAAGTTAAAATTCAATGATTATTGTTAAAATTACTGCAATATTTTAAAAAACGATAATTTGGTGATTTCGGACATTTCGCATTGTCGCAGAACGTTCAAAATAGCTTTATCCTCTAAGTCACACCCACTTTCCCAGTAAAACCGAAGAAATCGTAACGATGCGACAAGCAGTTGCTGAGATCTACTCAAAACAAAAGAAGAATAATAATAATAAGAATAATAATTTTAACAAAAACAATAGTGTTTCACACAAGCTTCGCAGTGTGAAACCCTAATAATAATTTTAGTAATCACAATAGGCTTTCAGACGAAAGTCTGAAAGCCTAATAAGAATAATAACTAGACCTGCATGCAGGAATGACGGGTTTCACTGGTGCCACGTCACTTTCGGTGCCACGTTACCCTTAAACATACGTCACTTCCGATACTAATGAAACCATCAAACAGGTTTCCACATAAGCATTGTAAACATCAAATAAAATGGACGAAGAATCAACCAAATCCAGCAATATCAATTCATTTTATATATATGTTACTTGTAAGTGATCCTGGCAAAATTTCATTACTTCCGGTGATAATGAAAATGTTCAATTAGTTTTATGAAATCAGAAATGGCATAAGGCAGCATAATGGCGAAAATTGTATGTAAAACGAATGAGAATTGCCACTTTTATAGACCAAAAACCTTGAAAAGTGACTTGTAGAAAATCGTCTATTTCTCGGCAACCGTACACGATAAAAACTATCTTTTGGTATCTATATAATCGTATGGGTTCAATCCATTTGTTGATTGGAATCAAATATCATAATTTGAAATATATTACAAATCAGACTCATTTGAAAAAAATGTCTGTTTTGAAGGCTAAAAATACAGTTTTTGCCAAAATGACATTACTTCCGGTGATACTGAAAATGTTAAATTAGATCTATGAAATCATAAATGACACAAGATATCATATGGTGAAAATTTTATGAAAATCGAATAATAACTGACACTTTTATAGACCAAAAACCTTGAAAAGTGACTTAAGGAAAATCGCCCATTTCTCTGCAACCGTACAAGTTAGAAACCATTTTGTGGTATCTGTATGATCGTATGGGTTCAATCTATTTGATCAATAGAATCAAATATCACAATTTGAAAAAAATAACAAATACGACTCATTTGAATAAAATATTGTTTTTTGAAGGCTAAAATTTAAGTTTTGAGCAAATGACGTCATTTCCGGTGGCAGCTCAAGGGGTAAAATGGTTTGACATAGTCCACTATGGCATTAGGCATCCAATGGCGAAAGAAAATTGAAAATCGAATAATAATTGATTCTTTTACAGCCAAAATTACGTGAAAAGTGACTCATGCAAAATTGCCTATTTCTCGGCAACTGCTTATATTACAAACTAATTTTCACATACATTCTCTTCGTATGGATTATAGCTACAAGTTTATAAAAGTTACGTAAAAATATTTTAAAATCTGAAAAGCCTGAATGAGTTGTAAATAGGTCAATTTTACGCCTTTTTTCACCTCTTAATCCAATTTGCTAGAAAATGAAAAAGAAATTAAAAAAACTGCTTCCGACATTTTTTGCGCCTTTAAAGGACACACTCTTTGAGTCATATAATTTTTCAAAAAAATAATATTTGTTTTCAAAAAATGTACCTAACTGTCAAAATTGTAGTTTTTGGTAAAATTATGCCACTTCCTGTGCCGACAGATAACACTTTTGGTAATAAAAAAAATGACAATTGAGACAACGAAGCATATGAACTTTGTTTTATACAAATCTAACAATAAAAAATTAATCTAGGACTGAAAAACTGAATTAGCCAATGGAGGCCAAGGAAAATTACTGAGACAAAATTTTTTAACATTTTTGCGCAAGTCAGATGACTCTTTAATTCTGTGCACAACACGACTAAAAAATATTCATAAATAAAAAAGTTTTTTGTAAAATTTTAAATTTCCGAAATTTGGCGCCTAATATCTTCGAAGATTTGCCGAAAATCAAAAATCGAAAGTAGCGCAGCTATGTGCCCTGTCTCCAGCTATGCCAAAATGTATCGAAAGTTAAAATCCCATGATTATTGTTAAAATTACCGCAATATTTGTAAAAACGATAACTTCGGTGATTTCGGACATTTCGCATTGTCGCAGAACGTTCAAAATAGCTTTATCCTCTAAGTCACACCCACTTTCCCAGTAAAACCGAAGAAATCGTAACGATGCGACACGTAGTTGCTGAGATCTACTCAAAACAAAAGAAGAATAATAATAATAATAATAATAATAAGAACTAGACCTGCATGCAGGAATGACGGGTTTCACTGGTGCCACGTTACCCTTAAACATGTCACTTCCGGTGCCAAGTTACCCTTGAACATATGTCACTTCCGGTACCAGCGAAACCACTAAACAGGTTTCCAAATTAACATTGCACTCAAATAAAATGGACGCAGAATCAACAAAATCCAGCAATATCAATTCATTTTATACATTTGTTACTTGTTAATGATCTTGACAAAATTAAATTACTCCCGGTGTTAATGCAAATGTTCAATTAGTCTTATGAAATCAGAAATGGCATACGATATCATATAGTGAAAATTTTATGTAAATCGAATAATAATTGCCACTTTTAAAGACCAAAAAACTTGAAAAGTGACTTGTAGAAAATCGGCTATTTCTCCGCAACCGTACAAGTTAGAAACCATTTTGTGGTATCTGTATGATCGTATGGGTTCATTCTATTTGTTGATTGGCATCAAATACCATACTTTGAAAAAGATTTCAAAACAGACTCATTTGAATAAAATATATGTTTTAGAGGCTAAAAATACAGTTTTTGCCAAAATGACGTTACTTCCGGTGATAATGAAAATCTTAAATTATTTGTATGAAATCCCAAATGGCATTAGGTATAACATGGTGTGACGTTTATGAAAATCGAATAATAATTGACCCTTTTATGGCCCCGAAACCTTCAAAAGTGACCTGTAGAAAACCGTCTATTTCTCGGCAACCGAACAAGTTAGAAACCATTTTATGATATCTATATGACCATATGAGTTTTGTTTATATGTGAATTTAAACCAAATGTTAAAATTATTAATACATATTACGTTATTCTTGGTTGAATAAAACATTGATTTAAAAAGTTTAAAATGCATTTTTTGACCAAATGATGTCACTTCCGGTGTCAATTTTAAATTGTAATCAACTTGATATGACGCTACGTGCTTTTTGAATCAAATGATGTCACTTTTATAAAAATCCAATCATAATTGACTATTTTACAGGCAAAATAACCAAAACAGTGACTTGTACAGAACTGCTCATTTCTTGGTAACTGCTTATAGTACAAATGAATTTTAACATACATTTTCTTCGTATGGATTATAGCTACAAGTTTATAAAAGTTACGAAGAAATATTTTAAAATCTGAAAAGCCTGAATAGGTTGTAAATAGGCCAATTTTACACCATTTTTAGCCTCTTAATCGAATTTGCTCGAAAATGAAATCGAAATTAAAAAAACTGCTTCCTACATTTTTCGCGCCTCGAAAGAGCACACTCTTTGAGTCAAATAATTTTTCCAAAAAATAATATTTGTTTTCGAAGAAGGAAAATAACTGTCAAAATTGTAGTTTTTGGTAAAATTATGCCACTTCCGGTGCCGACAGATAAAACTTTTGGTAATAAAAAAAATGACAAATGATACAACGAAGCATATAAACTTTGTTTTATACAAATCGAACAATAAAAAATTAATCTAGGACTTAAAAACTGAATTAGCCAATGGCGGCCAAGGTAAATTACTGAGACAAAATTCTTTAACATTTTTGCACTAGTCAGATGACCCTTTAATTCTGTGCATAATACGACTAAAAAATATTCATAAATAAAAAAGTTTTTCGTAAAATTTTAAATTTTCAAAATTTGGCGCCTAATATCTTTGAAGATTTACCGAAAATCAAAAATCGAAAGTAGTGTAGCTATGTGCCCTGTCTCCGGCTATGCCAAAATGTATCGAAAGTTAAAATTCAATGATTATTGTTAAAATTACTGCAATATTTTAAAAAACGATAATTTGGTGATTTCGGACATTTCGCATTGTCGCAGAACGTTCAAAATAGCTTTATCCTCTAAGTCACACCCACTTTCCCAGTAAAACCGAAGAAATCGTAACGATGCGACAAGCAGTTGCTGAGATCTACTCAAAACAAAAGAAGAATAGTAATAATAAGAATAATAATTTTAACAAAAACAATAGTGTTTCACACAAGCTTCGCAGTGTGAAACCCTAATAATAATTTTAACAAAAACAATAGTGTTTCACACAAGCTTCGCAGTGTGAAACCCTAATTTTAACAAAAACAATAGTGTTTCACACAAGCTTCGCAGTGTGAAACCCTAACTAGATCTGCTACTGTCCCATGCAGATATGAAAGCTTTCATATTCATCGTCACGTGTCATTGATTGTATCAAGTATCCTAAATAAAAGGATAAGAAGAAAAAATTATTAAAATTGGTCAAAAACTCGCGAAGTTACAAGTCTAAATATAGTATGAAACATTGCACCCAGGCATAACAATAATCTGAAAACTAAAGGGAAATAACTGAAACTTGTATTACTGTAATGAGACGGTTGAGAAAATGAAATGAAAATGGCGGAAAAAAAAAATTAAAAATGGCAGGTTGGATAGGCGACCTTACTCCATGTCACGTACAACCGGGCATTCGAAAACACGCTAGTTAACTCAATGACTGGCGCGCGTGCTAACCATTCAGGCACCCAACCCCCCTTTGAAATCAGACACGTGCAATATGTCATATAGGAAGAATAAGAAGTCGCTCACAACAAAATGGTATATTAATGAGTTTAGGTCAAAAGGTTGAGCTACTGTTTTAGAGTACTTAATAGTTTTAAAGAGACACGTTAAGGGTTGTTCATAGTTAAATGAAAGTTTAATTTTAAATAAGACCAATAAAATTAGGATTTAATAATGCCAGACTAATATTTCCAATATGTTTGGTTATAAGTAGGAAATCGTGACGACTTCTTAAGCATGTTTTAAACAAAGGATCATGTTTGTTTAAACAAGAATGGCACTCTGCAATAAAAAAACTGGCCAAAGCAAGATTTCTATGCAGAAATTAAATAATTGCTAGAACCAGAAAAATATTTATCCACTATAATAAATAAGCAACATAGAGAAAATGAAATGAAATTGAATGGGGTTTAACGTCCGACTGTTCTGCTCCTAAAATGGGCTAATGAAGACGGGCATATGCCATAAAGTGTGCAATGAGGGAAATTTTACCCGGGCAGCGGCGGTTACGGCCTACGAGGTTGGACAGGCGACCATACTCCTTGTCATGTACAACCAAGAAATCGAAACAACGCCAGTTGACTCAATGACAGACGTTATGATACAGAGCGCACGTGCTAACCATTCAGCCACGCAACCTCCCTAAAATCGGCAAATTGCTGACCTACAGCGAGAAAACATTTCAACCGGGCCAAATTTTCTATTGTAACAGTTTAATTTGCACGGTACCTTTAGTTATCAACCGAATATTACAAAACTTTTAAAAATAAGCTCCCCCCGACCAGCTTAAGCGTTCGCAATAAACATTTGCCCCTTAAAATCGGCAAATTGCTGACTTTAAAGTGAGAAACATTACAACCGGGCGAAATTTTCTGTTTTATCACTTTTACAGTACCTTTGATTACCAACCGATTATTACAAAACTTTAAAAATAAAAGAGAAAGAGAGAAATGCGGCCTAATGTCCATTCGACACAAACTAGGTCATTTCGGGACTAACATATGTTTTTTAATTTTATTTAAAAACTCCCCTTGCGCTTACAGGTCTTTAGCCGTTGGGAGGAAACCGAACGACACGGAGAAAACCCACGAGGTTGGACATCATACTTCATGTCACGTCCAACCTGGAGATCGAAACGACGCCCGTTGACTCAATGACAGACGTTACGATACAGTGCGCACATGCTAACCATTCAGCCATTCAGCCTCCCTGAATTCAGAAAATTGCTGACTTATAGCAAGAAACATTTCAACCGGGCGAAATTTTCTGTTATAACATTTTAATGTGCACGGTACTTTAATTACCAACCGATTATTACAAAACTTTTGAAAATAAGCTCCAGCTGACCAGCTTAATCGTATGCAATAAACGTTTTCGCCTGAATTGAAAGTTCTGCACGGAGAAAGTTCATCTCGATTTCCCGGCGTGGTTCCGCTTGTCAGTGAGGCAGAACGGAGGGCCTGACAAGCACAGCTGTCTAGTCATTCGGATGGGACGAAAAACCAAGGTCCCGTGTACACATTGGAGTGCACGTAAAATATCCCTAAGCAGTTGGAATTCGATACTGTTGAATAAGCTCTATACGATGACTAAATGTGTAGATTGTAGTCACCCACACTGCATGTTTCGCTTAACAATGAAAGGGTGCCGTTTTCAATGTTCGATCCTTTTGTTCTTCTACTCCTGATATGTTGGACTGTTGATCGATGGTTTCATATAAAAGACTACCAATAAGACTCTTTGTAGAAGAAGTTACCAAAAAATATTATGTTGACTTTACGAGAAAGACCTCTAAACATGCTCCAAATTGTAAAAATGCGACTTTTTGGATTTTCAATCTCTTTTTTTCGACTATCCCTGATATTTAGAAAAAATAATACAATGATTTCACACAACAGGCTAGCTATTAGACTCTCTATTGACAAAAGTTTCACCGCCCTCCCTTCATTATAACCGAAGTTATCGTGCCCTAAAGAATCAACAAATTAGCATGCTTATCTCTGCTTACCCTAAGCAGAAAATGCTCATCTTTAAACTCAATCATAACATTGACCTAGTGAACGTCTACACCAAGTTTGAACATTCTAGCTTAATTAGAAGGAGAGTAATTGTGTTCCAAAGTCCCGACCCTTCAAATTGCTTCTATTTTTCATTTTCGATTCAAAATGGTGACCATCACGTGACCGAAATCAAAATTCTATTCGCGACATTTTTTAGGCCTTCCTACAAGGATTCAGAAAATATAACTCCCGAGTCTGTAAGTAAAATAGCAAAAAAGCCTTATTGATTTTTCACTTTTAAATATGGCCGCACTTCCGGTTCGATCGACAAACTCCATATTTTGTGTACAAATCAGTAATTACTTATCTAGTATCCAAAAAAAAATCAGGTCATTCTAACCTATATTTCGATGATTTTTTTGAAAATTTTGATCCTTAATTTCGTCAAGGGGAGATAATTTAGAAAATTTATAATTATATTTTTGAAGTCACATCGGTAAGATCTACTTAGATACTAAATTTCATGAAAATCGTACAACCATTAAAGAAGTTGTCAAATTGGTCTAAACTTCCGGTTCGAAATCACAGCGACGAATTTTCGAAATTCGAAAATGTGAAACTGCAGATGAAAATGATTTTTTTAAAGGTATTCAAAGAAAAAAGAATTAGTAAAATCGGTCAAAAAATAACAAAGTTACGACTATGCATTGTCATTTTTTTCGTTCGTAAAATTCGGTGATTTCGGATTCGTAAAACGTTTCGAAAATATATTTAATCAAGGTTCGCACCCCATTTTTTTTGGGGGGGGGTAGGTCAAAATTTCAGAAAGATCCTATGGATAGATTCTGAGAAATCCGATTTGCAAAAAACACACACAAAAAAAAAAATAATAACTAGATCTGCTACTGTACCATGCAGATATGAAAGCTTTCATATTCATCGTCACGTGTCATTGATTGTATCAAGTATCCTAAATAAAAGGATAAGAAGAAAAAATTATTAAAATTGGTCAAAAACTCGCGAAGTTACAAGTCTAAATATAGTATGAAACATTGCACCCAGACATAACAATAATCTGAAAACTAAAGGGAAATAACTGAAACTTGTATTACTGTAATGAGACGGATGAGAAAATGAAATGAAAATGGCGGGGAAAAAAAATTAAAAATGGCAGGTTGGACAGGCGACCTTACTCCTTGTCACGTACAACCGGGCATTCGAAAACACGCTAGTTAACTCAATGACAGGCGCGCGTGCTAACCATTCAGCCACCCAACCCCCCTTTGAAATCAGACACGTGCAATATGTCATATAGGAAGAATAAGAAGTCGCTCACAACAAAATGGTAAATTAATGAGTTTAGGTCAAAAGGTTGAGCTACTGTTTTAGAGTACTTAATAGTTAAATGAAAGTTTAATTTTAAATAAGACCAATAAAATTAGGATTTAATAATGCCAGACTAATATTTCCAATATGTTTGGTTATAAGTAGGAAATCGTGACGACTTCTTAAGCATGTTTTAAACAAAGGATCATGTTTGTTTAAACAAGAATGGCACTCTGCAATAAAAAAACTGGCCAAAGCAAGATTTCTATGCAGAAATTAAATAATTGCTAGAATCAGAAAAATATTTATCCACTATAATAAATAAGCAACATAGAGAAAATGAAATGAAATTGAATGGGGTTTAACGTCCGACTGTTCTGCTCCTAAAATGGGCTAATGAAGACGGACATATGCCATAAAGTGTGAAATGAGGGAAATTTTACCCGGGCAGCGGCGGTTACGGCCTACGGGGTTGGACAGGCGACCATACTCCTTGTCACGTACAACCAAGAAATCGGAACAACGCCAATTGACTCAATGACAGACGTTATGATACAGAGCGCACGTGCTAACCATTCAGCCACGCAACCTCCCTAAAATCGGCAAATTGCTGACCTACAGCGAGAAACATTTCAACCGGGCCAAATTTTCTATTGTAACAGTTTAATTTGCACGGTACCTTTTGTTATCAACCGAATATTACAAAACTTTTAAAAATAAGCTCCCCTGACCAGCTTAAGCGTTCGCAATAAACGTTTGCCCCTTAAAATCGGCAAATTGCTGACTTTAAAGTGAGAAACATTACAACCGGGCGAATGTTTTCTGTTTTATCACTTTTACAGTACCTTTGATTACCAACCGATTATTACAAAACTTTAAAAATAAAAGAGAAAAAGAGAAATGCGGCCTAACGTCCATTCGACACAAACTAGGTCATTTCGGGACTAACATATGTTTTTAAATTTTATTTAAAAACCCCCTTGCGCGTACTGGTCTTTAGCCGTTGTGAGGGAACCGAAGAACACGGAGAAAACCCACGAGGTTGGACATCATACACCATTCTCGTGTCTGTAAGTAAAATAGCAAAAAAGCCTTAGGGATTTTTCACTTTTCAAGATGATGGCACTTCCGGATTGAGCTACAAACTCCATTTTTTTGTACTAATCAGTGGTCTCGTAGGTAGTACCTAAAAAAAAATTCAAGATGATCTGACCTATATTTCGTCGATTTTTTTGAAAATTTCGATCCTCAATTTCTCCAAGGGGAGATCATTTAGAGAATTTTAAAAGTCATTTTTAAACTCGCATCGGTAAGATCTACTTATATTCCAAATTTCATAAAAATCGTGTATCTATTAAAGAAGTTGTCAAATTGGTCATGACTTCCGGAACGAAATCACAGCGACGAATTTTCGAAATTCGAAAATTTGAAATTGAGGGTGAAATTGGTTTTCGTCAAGGTTTTCAAAGAAATTTTTTTTAGTAAAATAGGTCTATCAATAACAAAGTTACGACTATGCATTGTTAATTTTTTCGTTCGTAAAATTCGGTGATTTCGAATTCGCAAAACGTTTCGAAAATATATTTAATCAACAGCCACCACCCATTTTTTTTGGGGGGGGGGGGGGGGTAGGTCAAAGTTTCAGAAACTTCCTATGGTTAGATTCTGTGAAATCCGATTTGCAGGAGAAACACAAAAAAAAAAATAATAACTAGATCTGCTACTGGCCCATGCAGATATGAAAGCTTTCATATTCACAGTCACTTCCTGTCACATGTCATGGGTCATATGAATAATCCGAACAAGGAAAAAAACCCATTAAAATCGGTCACAATCTAGTAAAGTTAATGTGATGTTTCACTGGTAAAGAATTTTGTCAGCACGAAAAACATCAAAGGCAAAAATCGAATTTTTGAAATATTCAAATGCCGTATCCCGACTATGATGAAATGTATTAATGTCAGACATAGGAGACGCATTGAACATACTATGCTCTATTGTGTTTGTTTACAAGTCCGTAAATGTCGATTTTTCACTATGTTTCATATTCACTTCAAAATGGTGACTACCAGTTGACCTAAATCAAAATTCTACTTCGAACTTCATCAAGACATTGACCTAGTGAATGCCTATACCAAGTTTGAACATTGTACCCCAATTAGAAGAAGAGTTATTGTGTTCCAGAGTCATCAAGATATTGGCCTAATAAACACCCACACCAAGTCTAGCTGAATTAGAAAGATAGTTATTGTGTCCCAAACTAGATCATTTCGGGACTAACATATAGTTCGATTTTATTTCAATATTTCGCTTGCGCGTAGAAGTCTTTGGCAGTGGAAGGAAACCGGAGGAAATGAAGAAAACCCACCAAGATGGACAGGCAACCTTACTCCTTGTCAGGTACGACCGGAGATTCGAAAACACGCTAGCTGACTCGATGACAGGCTTTATGATACAGCGCGCGCGTACTAACCATTCAGCCACAAAACTCCCCTTTGAAATCAGACACGTGCAATATGTCATATAAGAAGAATAACAAGTCGCTTACATACAAAATGGTAAATTAATGAGCTTAGGTCAAAAGGTTGAGCTACTATTTTAGAGTATTTAATTGTTTTGTTAAGAGTCACGTTAAGGGTTGTTCATAGTTAAATGAAAGTTTAATTTTAAATAAGACGAACGTCTACCAATAAAATGAGGATTTAATAATATTAAAATAAAGTTTCAAATTAAGAATAATTAATTATTGGTCTAATGCAATGAAATGCTTTGATTTGACGGATGAAATGTACGATGGGTGTCCACACTATGTGGCGAAGGCGTTGACCTGCTAGCCAGGAGGTCGGGTGTTCGATCCCTGCATTGGCCGAGAAAGTTCATCTCGATTTTCTGGCGTGTCCTCCCACCGGAGTGTACACATTGGAGTGCACGTAAAAGATTCCTTAGCAGTTGGAATTCGATAATGTTGAATAAGCTCTATACGATGACTAAATGTGCAGATTGTAGCCACCCACACTGCATGTTTTGCTTAACGATGAAAGGGTGCCGTTTTCAATTTTCGATTCTTTTATTCTTCTACTCCTGATATTTTGGACTGTTGATCGATGGTTTCATATAAAAGACTACCGATAAGACTCTTTGTACAAGAAGTTCCCCAAAAATATTATGTTCACTTTAAGAGAAAAGGACCTTTAAATATGCTCTAAATCGTAAAAATACCACTTTTGGATTTTCGATCTCTTTTTTCTGCTATCCCTGATATTTAAAAAAAAAATGATACAATGATTTCACACAACAGGCTAGCTATTAGACTCTCGATTGACAAGAGTTTCACCACCCTCCCTTCATTATAACCGAAGTTATTGTGCCCTAAAGAATCAACAAATCAGCATGCTTATCTCTGCTTACCCCGGGCAGAAACTGCTCATCTTTACACTCAATCATGACATTGACCTAGTGAACGTCTACCCTAAGTTTAAACATTCTAGCCTAATTAGAAGGAGAGTTATTGTGTTCCAAAAACTCGGCCCTTCAAATTGCTTCTATTTTTCATTTTCAATTCAAAATGGTGACTCCCAGTTGACCTAAATGAAAATTCTGCTCCCTGCGATTTTTGGGCCATCCTTCAAGGATTCAGAAAATATAACTCCCGTGTCTGTAAGTAAGATAGCAAAAAAGCCTTAGGGATTTTCCATGTTTCAAGATGGTGGCATTTCCGGTTTGATCGACAAACTCCATATTTTGTGTAGGAATCAGTAATTACTTGTCGAGTATCGAAAAAAAATTTCAGGTCATTCTGACCTATATTTCGACGATTTTTTTTAAAACTTTGATCCTTAATTTCACCAAGGGGAGATAATTTAGAAAATTTCTCATTATTATTTTGAAATCACATTGGTAAGATCTACTTAAATACTAAATTTCATGAAAATCGTACAACTATTAAAGAAGTTGTAAAATTGGTATAAACTTCCGGTTCGAAATCACAGCGACGAATTTTCGAAATTCGAAAATGTGAAACTGCAGATGAAAATGATTTTTTTCAAGGTATTCAAAGAAAAAAGAATTAGTAAAATCGGTCAAAAAATAGCAAAGTTACGACTATGCATTGTTAATTTTTCCGTTCGTAAAATTCGGTGATTTCGAATTCGCAAAACGTTTCGAAAATATATTTAATCAACAGCCACCACCCATTTTTTGGGGGGGTAAGTCAAAGTTTCAGAAACATCCTATGGTTAGATTCTGTGAAATCCGATTTGCAGGAGAAACACACAAAAAAAAAATAATAATAATCTTAACAGAAACACTAAGCAGATATGAAAGCTTTCATATTCATCGTCACGTGTCATTGATTGTATCAAGTATCCTAAATAAAAGGATAAGAAGAAAAAATTATTAAAATTTGTCAAAAACTCGCGAAGTTACAAGCCTAAATATAGTATGAAACAATGCACCCAGGCATAACAATAATCTGAAAACTAAAGGGAAATAACTGAAACTTGTATTACTGTAATGAGACGGATGAGAAAATGAAATGAAAATGGCGGGAAAAAAAATTAAAAATGGCAGGTTGGACAGGCGACCTTACTCCTTGTCACGTACAACCGGGCATTCGAAAACACGCTAGTTAACTCAATGACAGGCGCGCGTGCTAACCATTCAGGCACCCAACCCCCCTTTGAGATCAGACACGTGTAATATGTCATATAGGAAGAATAAGAAGTCGCTCACAACAAAATGGTAAATTAATGAGATTAGGTCAAAAGGTTGAGCTACTGTTTTAGAGTACTTAATAGTTTTAAAGAGACACGTTAAGGGTTATTCATAGTTAAATGAAAGTTTAATTTTAAATAAGACCAATAAAATTAGGATTTAATAATGCCAGACTAATATTTCCAATATGTTTGGTTATAAGTAGGAAATCGTGACGACTTCTTAAGCATGTTTTAAACAAAGGATCATGTTTGTTTAAACAAGAATGGCACTCTGCAATAAAAAAAACTGGCCAAAGCAAGATTTCTATGCAGAAATTAAATAATTGCTAGAACCAGATAAATATTTATCCACTATAATAAATAAGCAACATAGAGAAAATGAAATGAAATTGAATGGGGTTTAACGTCTAATGGGCTAATGAAGACGGGCATATGCCATAAAGTGTGCAATGAGGGAAATTTTACCCGGGCAGCGGCGGTTACGGCCTACGAGGTTGGACAGGCGACCATACTCCTTGTCACGTACAACCAAGAAATCGAAACAACGCCAGTTGACTCAATGACAGACGTTATGATACAGAGCGCACGTGCTAACCATTCAGCCACGCAACCTCCCTAAAATCGGCAAATTGCTGACCTACAGCGAGAAACATTTCAACGGGGCCAAATTTTCTATTGTAACAGTTTAATTTGCACGGTACCTTTAGTTATCAACCGAATATTACAAAACTTTTAAAAATAAGCTCCCCCTGACCAGCTTAAGCGTTCGCAATAAACGTTTGCCCCTTAAAATCGGCAAATTGCTGACTTTAAAGTGAGAAACATTACAACCGGGCGAAATTTTCTGTTTTATCACTTTTACAGTACCTTTGATTATCAACCGATTATTACAAAACTTTAAAAATAAAATAGAAAGAGAGAAATGCGGCCTAATGTCCATTCGACACAAACTAGGTCATTTCGGGACTAACATATGTTTTTTAATTTTATTTAAAAACTCCCCTTGCGCTTACAGGTCTTTAGCCGTTGGGAGGAAACCGAAGGACACGGAGAAAACCCACGAGGTTGGACATCATACTTCATGTCACGTCCAACCTGGAGATCGAAACGACGCCCGTTGACTCAATGACAGACGTTACGATACAGTGCGCACATGCTAACCATTCAGCCATTCAGCCTCCCTGAATTCAGAAAATTGCTGACTTATAGCAAGAAACATTTCAACCGGGCGACATTTTCTGTTTTAACAGTTTAATGTGCACGGTACTTTAATTACCAACCGATTATTACAAAACTGTTGAAAATAAGCTCCAACTGACCAGCTTAATCGTATGCAATAAACGTTTTCGCCTGAATTGAAAGTTCTGCACGGAGAAAGTTCATCTCGATTTCCCGGCGTGGTTCCCCTTGTCAGTGAGGCAGAACGGACGGCCTGACAAGCACAGCTGTCTAGTCATTCGGATGGGACGAAAAACCAAGGTCCCGTGTACACATTGGAGTGCACGTAAAATATCCCTAAGCAGTTGGAATTCGATACTGTTGAATAAGCTCTATACGATGACTAAATGTGTAGATTGTAGTCACCCACACTGCATGTTTCGCTTAACAATGAAAGGGTGGCGTTTTCAATGTTCGATCCTTTTGTTCTTCTACTCCTGATATGTTGGACTGTTGATCGATGGTTTCATATAAAAGACTACCAATAAGACTCTTTGTAGAAGAAGTTCCCAAAAAATATTATGTTGACTTTACGAGAAAGACCTCTAAACATGCTCCAAATTGTAAAAATACGACTTTTTGCATTTTCAATCTCTTTTTTTCGACTATCCCTGATATTTAGAAAAAAATAATACAATGATTTCACACCAGAGGCTAGCTATTGGACTCTCTATTAACAAAAGTTTCACCGCCCTCCCTTCATTATAACCGAAGTTATCGTGCCCTAAAGAATCAACAAATTAGCATGCTTATCTCTGCTTACCCTAAGCAGAAAATGCTCATCTTTAAACTCAATCATAACATTGACCTAGTGAACGTCTACACCAAGTTTGAACATTCTAGCTTAATTAGAAGGAGAGTAATTGTGTTCCAAAGTCCCGACCCTTCAAATTGCTTCTATTTTTCATTTTCAATTCAAAATGGTGACCATCACGTGACCGAAATCAAAATTCTATTCGCGACATTTTTTAGGCCTTCCTACAAGGATTCAGAAAATATAACTCCCGAGTCTGTAAGTAAAATAGCAAAAAAGCCTTATTGATTTTTCACTTTTAAATATGGCGGCACTTCCGGTTCGATCGACAAACTCCATATTTTGTGTACAAATCAGTAATTACTTATCTAGTATCCAAAAAAAAATCAGGTCATTCTGACCTATATTTCGATGATTTTTTTGAAAATTTTGATCCTTAATTTCGTCAAGGGGAGATAATTTAGAAAATTTCTAATTATATTTTTGAAGTCACATCGGTAAAATCTACTTAGATACTAAATTTCATGAAAATCGTACAACTATTAAAGAAGTTGTCAAATTGGTCTAAACTTCCGGTTCGAAATCAAAGTGACGAATTTTCGAAATTCGAAAATGTGAAACTGCAGATGAAAATGATTTTTTCAAAGGTATTCAAAGAAAAAAGAATTAGTAAAATCGGTCAAAAAATAACAAAGTTACGACTATGCATTGTCATTTTTTTCGTTCGTAAAATTCGGTGATTTCGGATTCGTAAAACGTTTCGAAAATATATTTAATCAAGGTTCGCACCCCATTTTTGGGGGGGTAGGTCAAAATTTCAGAAAGATCCTATGGATAGATTCTGAGAAATCCGATTTGCAGAAAACACACACAAAAAAAAAATAATAACTAGATCTGCTACTGTCCCATGCAGATATGAAAGCTTTCATATTCACTGTCACTTCCTGTCACATGTCATGGGTCATATAAATAATCCAAAGAAGAAAAAATAAACCATTAAAATCGGTCACAATCTAGCGAAATTAACGTGATTTTTCACTCCTAAACAACTCACTATGTTTCATATTCACTTCAAAATGGCGACCATCAGCTGATCTAAATCAAAATTCTGCTCTGAAAGTTTTTTTAGGTTTTCCTTCAAGGATTCAGAAAATCTAACTCCCATGTCTGTAAGTGCAATATCGCAAAAGTTCTATTTTTTTTTTCACGTTTCAAGATGGTGGCACTTCCGGTTCTATCGACAAACTCCATGTTTTGTGTACGAATCAGTAATTACTTGTCTAGTATCGAAAAAAAATTAGGTCATTCTGACCTTTATTTCGACGATTTTTTTGAAAAATTTGATTCTTAATTTCACTAAGGGGAGATAATTTAGAAAATTTTAAAATTCATTTGTCATCAGCAATGTCTAGTTACATACTAAATTTCATGAAAATCGTACAACTATTAAAGAAGTTGTCAAGTTGGTCTCAACTTCCGGTTAGAAATCACAGCGACGAATTTTCGAATATTACACAACTTTTAAAAATAAGCTCCCCCTGACCAGCTTAATCGTTCGCAATAAACGTTTGCCCCTTAAAATCGGCAAATTGCTGACATTAAAGTGAGAAACATTACAACCGGGCGAAATTTTCTGTTTTATCACTTTTACAGTACCATTGATTACCTACCGATTATTACGAAACTTTAAAAATAAAACAGAATGAGAGAAATACGGCTTAACGTCCATTCGACACAAACGAGGTCATTTCGGGACTAACATATGTCTTTTAATTTTATTGAAAAACTTCCCTTGCGCGTACGGGTCTTTAGCCGTGGGAGGAAACCGAAGGACACGGAGAAAACCCACGAGGTTAGACACCATACTCCATGTCACGTGCAACCTGGAAATCGAAACGACGCCGGTTGACTCAATGACAGACATTACGATACAGCGCGCACATGCTAACTATTCAGCCATTCAGCCTCCCTAAAATCGGAAAATTGCTGACTTATAGCAAGAAATATTTCAACCGGGCATTTCAATCCAAACAACGCCAGTTGACTCAATGACAGACGTTACGATACAGAGCGCAGGTGCTAACCATTCAGCCACGTAACCTCCCTAAATTTGGCAAATTGCTGACCTACAGCGACAAACATTTCAACCGGGCCAAATTTTCTATTTTAACAGCTTAATTTGCACGGTACCTTTAATTATCAACCGAATATTACAAAACTTTTAAAAATAAGCTCCCCCTGACCAGCTTAATCGTTCGCAATAAATGTTTGCCCCTTAAAATCTTCAAATTGCTGACTTTAAAGTGAGAAACATTACAAGCGGGCGAAATTTTCTGTTTTATCACTTTTACAGTACCATGGACTACCAACCGATTATTACAAAACTTTAAAAATAAAACAAAGGAGAGAAATGCGGCTTCACGTCCATTCGACACAAACTAGGTTATTTCGGGACTAACATATGTTTTTTAATTTTATTTATAAACTTCCCTTGCGCTTACTGGTCTTCAGGAGTGGGAGGAATCCGAAGGACACGGTGAAAACCCACGAGGTTGGACACCATACTCCATGTCACGTGCAACCTGGAAATCGAAACGACGCCGGTTGACTCAATGACAGACGTTAAGACACAGCGCGCGTATGCTAACCATTCAGTCATTCAGCCTCCCTGAATTCGGAAAATTGCTGACTTATAGCAAGAAACATTTCAACCGGGCGAAATTTTCTGTTTTAACAGTTTAATGTGCACGGTACTTTAATTACCAACCGATTATTACAAAACTTTTGAAAATAAGCTCCATCTGACCAGCTTAATCGTATGCAATAAACGTTTTGCCTAAATTGAAAGTTCTGCACGGAAAAAGTTCATCTCGATTTCCCGGCGTGGTTCCCCATGTCAGTGAGGCAGAACGGAGGGCCTGACAAGCACAGCTGTCTAGTCCTTCGGATGGGACGAAAAACCAAGGTCCCGTGTACACATTGGAGTGCACGTAAAATATCCCTAAGCAGTTGGAATTCGATACTGTTGAATAAACTCTATACGATGACTAAATGCGTAGATTGTAGTCACCCACACTGCACGTTTCGCTTAACAATGAAAGGGTGCCGTTTTCAATGTTCGATCCTTTTGTTCTTCTACTCCTGATATGTTGGACTGTTGATCGATGGTTTCATATAAAAGACTACCAATAAGACTCTTTGTAGAAGAAGTTCCCAAAAAATAGTATGTTGACTTTACGAGAAAGACCTCTAAACATGCTCCAAATTGTAAAAATACGACTTTTTGGATTTTCAATCTCTTTTTTTCGGCTATCCCTGATATTTAAAAAAAATGATACAATGATTTCACACAACAGGCTAGCTATTAGACTCTCTATTGACAAAAGTTTCACCGCCCTCCCTTCATTATAACCGAAGTTATCGTGCCCTAAAGAATCAACAAATCAGCATGCTTATCTCTGCTTACCCTAAGCAGAAAATGCTTATCTTTGAACTCAATCATAACATTGACCTAGTGAACGTCTACAACAAGTTTGAACATTCTAGCTTAATTAGAATGAGAGTTATTGTGCTCCAAAGTCTCGGCCCTTCAAATTGCTTCTATTTTTCATTTTCAATTCAAAATGGTGACTCCCGGTTGACCTAAATCAGAATTCTATTCGCGACATTTTTTAGGCCTTCCATCAAGGATTCAGAAAATATAACTCCCGAGTCTGTAAGTAAAATAGCAAAAAAGCCTTATTGATTTTTCACGTTTAAAGATGGTGGCACTTCCGGTTCGATCGACAAATTTCATATTTTGTGTACGAATCAGTAATTCCTTGTCTAGTATCGAAAAAAAAACCTAGGTCATTCTGACCTATATTTCGACGATTTTTTTGAAAACTTTGATCCTTAATTTCACCAAGGGGAGATAAGTTAAAAAATTTCTAAAGTCATTTTTCAAGTCGCATCATTAAGGTCTACTTACATATTAAATTTCATGAAAATCGTACAACTACTAAAGAAGTTGTCGAGTTGGTGTAAACTTCCGGTTCGAAATCACAGCGACGAATTTTCGAAATTCGAAAATCCGAAATTGCAGATTTGAAGTTAATGTCTCAGGATACTCAAAGAAAAAAGAATTAGTAAAATAGATCTAATAGTCACAAAGTTACAGCATTGTAGGTCAAATGCATTCGTTCGTAAAATTCGGTGATTTCGGATTCGTAAAACGTTTTGAAAATACATTTAATCAAGGTTCGCACCCCATTTTTGGGGGGGTAGGTCAAAATTTCAGAAAGATCCTATGGATAGATTCTGAGAAATCCGATTTGCAGAAAACATACACAAAAAAAAATAATAATAACTAGATCTGCTACTGTCCCATGCAGATATGAAAGCTTTCATATTCATCGTCACGTGTCATTAATTGTAGCAAGTATCCTAAATAAAAGAATAAGAAGAAAAAATTATCAAAATTGGACAAAAACTCTCGAAGTTACAAGTCTAAATATAGTATGAAACATTGCACCCAGGCATAACAATAATCTGAAAACTAAAGGGAAATAACTGAAACTTGTATTACTGTAATGAGACGGATGAGAAAATGAAATGAAAATGGCGGGAAAAACAAATTAAAAATGGCAGGTTGGACAGGCGACCTTACTCCTTGTCACGTACAACCGGGCATTTGAAAACACGCTAGTTAACTCAATGACAGGCGCGCGTGCTAACCATTCAGCTACCCAACCCCCCTTTGAAATCAGACACGTGCAATATGTCATATAGGAAGAATAAGAAGTCGCTCACAAGAAAATGGTAAATTAATGAGTTTAGGTCAAAAGGTTGAGCTACTGTTTTAGAGTATTTAATAGTTTTAAAGAGACACGTTAAGGGTTGTTCATAGTTAAATGAAAGTTTAATTTTAAATAAGACCAATAAAATTAGGATTTAATAATGCCAGACTAATATTTCCAATATGTTTGGTTATAAGTAGGAAATCGTGACGACTTCTTAAGCATGTTTTAAACAAAGGATCGTAGACTGAATTATACAAGAATGGCACTCTGCAATAAAAAAAACTGGACAAAGCAAGATTTCTATGCAGAAATTAAATAATTGCTAGAACCAGAAAAATATTTATCCACTATAATAAATAAGCAACATAGAGAAAATGAAATGAAATTGAATGGGGTTTAACGTCCTACTGTTCTGCTCCTAAAATGGGCTAATGAAGACGGGCATATGCCATAAAGTGTGCAATGAGGGAAATTTTACCCGGGCAGCGGCGTTACGGCCTACGAATTTGGACAGGCGAACATACTCCTTGTCACGTACAACCAAGAAATCGAAACAACGCCAGTTGACTCAAAGACAGACGTTATTCAGCCACGCAACCTCCCTAAAATCGGCAAATTGCTGACCTGCAGCGAGAAACAGTTCAACCGGGCCAAATTCTTCTATTTTAACAGTTTAATTTGCACGGTACCTATAGTTATCAACCGAATATTACAAAACTTTTAAAAATAAGCTCCCCTTGACCAGCTTAATCGTTCGCAATAAACGTTTGCCCCTTAAAATCGACAAATTGCTGACTTTAAAGTGAGAAACATTACAACCGGGCGAAATTTTCTGTTTTATCACTTTTACAGTACCTTTGATTACCAACCGTTTATTACAAAACTTTAAAAATAAAAGAGAAAGAGAGAAATGCGGCCTAATGTCCATTAGACACAAACTAGGTCATTTCGTGACTAACATATGTTTTTAAATTTTATTTAAAAACTCCCCTTGCGCTTACTGGTCTTTAGCCGTTGGGAGGAAACCGAAGGACACGGAGAAAACCCACGAGGTTGGACATCATACTCCATGTCACGTGCAACCTGGGGATCGAAATGACGCCCGTTGACTCAATGACAGAAGTTACGATACAGCGCGCACATGCTAACCATTCAGCCATTCAGCCTCCCTGAATTCGGAAAATTGCTGACTTATAGCAAGAAACATTTCAACCGGGCGAAATTTTCTGTTTTAACAGTTTAATGTGCACGGTACTTTAATTACGAACCGATTATTACTAAACTTTTGAAAATATGCTCCAACTGACCAGCTTAACCGTATGCAATAAACGTTTGGCCTGAATTGAAAGTTCTGCACGGAAAAAGTTCATCTTGATTTCCCGGCGTGGTTCCCCGTTGTCAGTGAGGCAGAACGGAGGGACTGACAAGCACAGCTGTCTAGTCGTTCGGATGGGACGAAAAAAAATATCCCTAAGCAGTTGGAATTCGATACTGTTGAATAAGCTGTATACGATGACTAAATGTGTAGATTGTAGTCACCCACACTGCATGTTTCGCTTAACAATGAAAGGATGCCGTTTTCAATGTTCGATCCTTTTGTTCTTCTACTCCTGATATGTTGGATTGTTGATCGATGGTTTTATATAAAAGACTACCAATAAGACTCTTTGTAGAAGAAGTTCCCCAAAAATATTAAGTTGACTTTACGAGAAAGACCTCTAAACATGCTCCAAATTGTAAAAATACGACTTTTTGGATTTTCAATCTCTTTTTTTCGCCTATCCCTGATATTTAAAATAAATGATACAATGATTTCACACAACAGGCTAGCTATTGGACTCTCTATTGACAAAAGTTTCACAGCCCTCCCTTCATTATAACCGAAGTTATCGTGCCCTAAAGAATCAACATATCAGCATGCCTATCTCTGCTTACCCTAAGCAGAAAATGCTCATCTTTGAACTCAATCATGACATTGACCTAGTGAACGTCTACACCAAGTTTGAACATTCTAGCTCAATTAGAAGGAGAGTTATTGTGTTTCAAAGTCTCGGCCCTTCAAATTGCTACTACTTTTCATTTTCAATTCAAAATGGTGACCATCACGTGACCGAAATCAAAATTCTGCTCCCTACGATTTTTGGGCCATCCTTCAAGGATTCAGAAAATATAACTCCCGTGTCTGTAAGTAAAATAACAAAAAAGCCGTAGGGATTTTTCATGTTTCAAGATGGTGGCACTTCCGGTTCGATCGACAAACTCCATATTTTGTGTAGGAATCAGTAATTACTTGTCGAGTATCGAATTTTTTTTTAGGTCATTATGATCTATATTTCGACGATTTTTTTGAAAACTTTGATCCTTAATTTCACCAAGGGGAGATAATTTAGAAAATTTCTAATTATATTTTTGAAGTCACATCGGTAAGATCTACTTGTATACTAAATTTCATGAAAATCGTACAACTATTAAAGAAGTTGTCAAATTGGTCTAAACTTCCGGTTCGAAATCACAGCGACGAATTTTCGAAATTCGAAAATGTGAAACTGCAGATGAAAACGATTTTTTTCAAGGTATTCAAAGAAAAAAGAATTAGTAAAATCGGTCAAAAAATAACAAAGTTACGACTATGCATTGTCAGTTTTTTCGTTCGTAAAATTCGGTGATTTCGGATTCGTAAAACGTTTTGAAAATATATTTAAACAACGTTCGCACCCCATTTTTGGGGGGGTAGGTCAAAGTTTCAGAAAGATCCCATGGTTAGATTCTGAGAAATCCGATTTGCAGAAAATACACAAAAAAAAAAATAATAATAATCTTAACAGAAACAATAAGCTTTCATATGTAATATGAAAGCTTAATAACTTTAACAGAAACAATAAGCTTTCATATGTAATACATATGAAAGCTTAATAATAACTTTAAAGCCCCAATAACACTCTTGTTGTAACTGAAAAATATGTCCCAATCTTCATTCTGGTCAACAAATCGTATTATTTTAGAATATTCCAATTAAATGATGATATAAATTTCATCTTAACACACCTAATTTAAAAAATTGGAAAAATTCAACCAATTGATTTGAAAAGTCTAACGTAAACCTTTTCAAATGTGACTTGGATTTTAAAATATTTTCGAACCCTCTGGACAAATAAAATAGGTTGTAATGGATAATTTACACAACAGGTAGGACATTTAAACATCTAGTACTTAGAATAAGGGTATTATTTATTTTCTGGAGCTACCAAGCCAGCAAGAATGTTATTGTCCCTTTAACAGAAACAATAAGCTTTCATATGTAATATGAAAGCTTAATAATAACTTTAACAGAAACAATAAGCTTTCATATGTAATACATATGAAAGCTTAACTAGATCTGCTACTGTCCCATGCAGATATGAAAGCTTTCATATTCATCGTCACGTGTCATCGATTATATCAAGTATCTCAAATAAAAGGATAAGAATAACAAACTATCAAAATTGGTCAAAAACTCGCGAAGTTACAAGTCTAAATATAGTATGAAACATTGAGTAATCTGAAAACTAAAGGGAAATAACTGATACTTGTGTTGCTGTAATCGGGATGACTTCCGATTTCAAAACTTTCAGAAAAATGAAATTAAAATGGTAAGAAAACATCGAAAAATTAAATGAGATAACTTTGAACAAAACTAAAACTTTTTGAATCAGGTTGAACTCAACTGTTTGAATATGTACGTTAAATATGTAGATTTGGAAAATTATAAAGACATAATATCAAAATCGGTCAAAAACTCACAAAGTTACAAATTTTAATGTAGTGAGAAACATTGCACCCGGGCAAAAAAATAACCTTTAAACTAAAGGGAAATAACTGAAACTTGTATAGCTGTAATCGGGCTTCCAAGATATGTTATATAATTATGGTTTCCAATATGTTTGGTTATAAGTAGGAAATCGTGACGACTTCTTAAGCATGTTTTAAACAAAGGGTCATAGACTGCAATATACAAGAATGGCACTCTACAATAAAAAAAACTGGCCAGAGATTTCTATGCAGAAATTAAATAATTGCTAGAACCAGAAAAATATTTATCCACTATAATAAATAAGCAACATAGAGAAAATGAAATGAAATTGAATGGGGTTTAACATCCTACTGTTCTGCTCCTACAATGGGCTAATGAAGACGGGCATACGCCATAAAGTGTGCAATGAGGGAAATTTTACCCGGGCAGCGGCGTTACGGCCTACGAGGTTGGTAAGGCGACCATACTCCTTGTCACGTACAACCAAGAAATCGAAACAAGGCCAGTTGACTCAATGACAGACGTTATGATACAGAGCGCACGTGCTAACCATTCAGCCACGCAACCTCCCTAAAATCGGCAAATTGCTGACCTACAGCGAGAAACATTTCAACCGGGCCAAATTTTCTATTTTAACAGTTTAATTTGCACGATACCTTTAGTTATCAACCGAATATTACAAAACTTTTAAAAATAAGCTCCCCCTGACCAGCTTAATCGTTCGCAATAAACGTTTGCCCCTTAAAATGGACAAATTGCTGACTTTAAAGTGAGAAACATTACAGCCGGGCCAAATTTTCTGTTTTATCACTTTAACAGTACCTTTGATTAGCAACCGATTATTACAAAACTTTAAAAAGAGAAAGAGAGAAATGCGGCCTAACGTCCATTCGACACAAACTAGGTCATTTCGGGACTAACATATGTTTTTTAATTTTATTTAAAAACTCCCCTTGCACGTACTGGTCTTTAGCCGTTGGGAGGAAACCGAAGAACACGGAGAAAACCCACGAGGTTGGACATCATACACCATGTCACGTGCAACCTGGAGATCGAAACGACGCCCGTTGACTCAATGACAAACGTTACGATACAGCGAGCACATGCTAACCATTCAGCCATCCAGCCTCCCTGAATTCGGAAAATTGCTGACTTATAGCAAGAAACATTTCAACCGGGCGAAATTTTCTGTTTTAACAGTTTAATGTGCACAGTACTTTAATTACCAACCGATTATTACAAAACTTTTGAAAATAAGCTCCAACAGACCAGCTTAATCGTATGCAATAAATGTTTTGCCTGAATTGAAAGTTCTGCACGGAAAAAGTTCATCTCGATTTCCCGGCGTGGTTCCCCTTGTCAGTGAGGCAGAACGGAGGGCCTGACAAGCACAGCTGTATAGTCCTTCGGATGGGACGAAAACGAAAAACCAAGGTCCCGTGTACACATTGGAGTGCACGTTAAATATCCCTAAGCAGTTGGAATTCGATACTGTTGAATAAACTCTATACGATGACTAAATGCGTAGATTGTAGTCACCCACACTGCATGTTTCGCTTAACAATGAAAGGGTGCCGTTTTCAATGTTCGATCCTTTTGTTCTTCTACTCCTGATATGTTGGACTGTTGATCGATGGTTTCATATAAAAGACTATTAATAAGACTCTTTGTAGAAGAAGTTCCCAAAAAATAGTATGTTGACTTTCCGAGAAAGACCTCTAAACATGCTCCAAATTGTAAAAATACGACTTTTTGGATTTTCAATCTTTTTTTCGGCTATCCCTGATATTTAAAAAAAATGATACAATGATTTCACACAACAGGCTAGCTATTAGACTCTCTATTGACAAAAGTTTCACCGCCCTCCCTTCATTATAACCGAAGTTATCGTGCCCTAAAGAATCAACAAATCAGCATGCTTATCTCTGCTTAACCTAAGCAGAAAATGCTCATCTTTGAACTCAATCATAACATTGACCTAGTGAACGTCTACAACAAGTTTGAACATTCTAGCTTAATTAGAATGAGGGTTATTGTGCTCCAAAGTCTCGGCCCTTCAAATTGCTTCTATTTTTCATTTTCAATTCAAAATGGTGACTCCCGGTTGACCTAAATCAGAATTCTATTCGCGACATTTTTTAGGCCTTCCTACAAGGATTCAGAAAATATAACTCCCGAGTCTGTAAGTAAAATATCAAAAAAGCCTTATTGATTTTTCACGTTTAAAGATGGTGGCACTTCCGGTTCGATCGACAAACTCCATATTTTGTGTACGAATCAGTAATTCCTTATCTAGTATCGAAAAAAAAACTAGGTCATTCTGACCTATATTTCGACGATTTTTTTGAAAACTTTGATCCTTAATTTCACCAAGGGGAGATAAGTTAGAAAATTTCTAAAGTCATTTTTCAAGTCGCATCATTAAGGTCTACTTACATATTAAATTTCATGAAAATCGTACAACTACTAAAGAAGTTGTCGAGTTGGTGTAAACTTCCGGTTCGAAATCACAGCGACGAATTTTCGAAATTCGAAAATCCGAAATTGCAGATTTAAAGTAAATGTCTTAGGATACTCAAAGAAAAAAGAATTAGTAAAATAGATCAAATAGTCACAAAGTTACAGCATTATAGGTCAAATGCATTCGTTCGTAAAATTCGGTGATTTCGGATTCGTAAAACGTTTTGAAAATACATTTAATCAAGGTTCGCACCCCATTTTTGGGGGGGTAGGTCAAAATTTCAGAAAGATCCTATTGATAGATTCTGAGAAATCCGATTTGCAGAAAACACACACAAAAAAAAAAATAATAATAACTAGATCTGCTACTGTCCCATGCAGATATGAAAGCTTTCATATTCATCGTCACGTGTCATCGATTATATCAAGTATCTCAGATAAAAGGATAAGAATAACAAACTATCAAAATTGGTAAAAACTCGCGAAGTTACAAGTCTAAATATAGTATGAAACATTGAGTAATCTGAAAACTAAAGGGAAATAACTGATACTTGTGTTGCTGTAATCGGGATGACTTCCGATTTCAAAACTTTCAGAAAAATGAAATGAAAATGGTAAGAAAACATCGAAAAATTAAATGAGATAACTTTGAACAAAACTAAAACTTTTTGAATCAGGTTGAACTCAACTGTTTGAATATGTACGTTAAATATGTAGATTTGGAAAATTATAAAGACATAATATCAAAATCGGTCAAAAACTCACAAAGTTACAAATTTAAATGTAGTGAGAAACATTGCACCCGGGCAAAAAAATAATCTTTAAACTAAAGGGAAATAACTGAAACTTGTATAGCTGTAATCGGGCTTCCAAGATATGTTATATAATTATGGTTTCCAATATGTTTGGTTATAAGTAGGAAATCGTGACGACTTCTTAAGCATGTTTTAAACAAAGGGTCATAGACTGCTATATACAAGAATGGCACTCTGCAATAAAAAAAAACTGGCCAGAGATTTCTATGCAGAAATTAAATAATTGCTAGAACCAGAAAAATATTTATCCACTATAATATATATGCAACATAGAGAAAATGAAATGAAATTGAATGGGGTTTAACGTCCTACTGTTCTGCTCCTACAATGGGCTAATGAAGACGGGCATATCCCATAAAGTGTGCAATTAGGGAAATTTTACCCGGGCAGCGGCGTTACGGCCTACGAGGTTGGTAAGGCGACCATACTCCTTGTCACGTACAACCAATAAATCGAAACAAGGCCAGTTGACTCAATGACAGACGTTATGATACAGAGCGCACGTGCTAACCATTCAGCCACGCAACCTCCCTAAAATCGGCAAATTGCTGACCTACAGCGAGAAACATTTCAACCGGGCCAAATTTTCTATTTTAACTGTTTAATTTGCACGGTACGTTTAGTTATCAACCGAATACTACAAAACTTTTAAAAATAAGCTCCCTCTGACCAGCTTAAGCGTTCGCAATAAACGTTTGCCCCTTAAAATCGACAAATTGCTGACTTTAAAGTGAGAAACATTACAACCGGGCCAAATTTTCTGTTTTATCACTTTAACAGTACCTTTGATTACCAACCGATTATTACAAAACTTTAAAAAGAGAAAGAGGGAAATGCGGCCTTACGTCCATTCGACACAAACTAGGTCATTTCGGGACTAACATATGTTTTTTAATTTTATTTAAAAACTCCCCTTGCACGTACTGGTCTTTAGCCGTTGGGAGGAAACCGAAGAACACGGAGAAAACCCACGAGGTTGGACATCATACACCATGTCACGTGCAACCTGGAGATCGAAACGACGCCCGTTGACTCAATGACAAACGTTACGATACAGCGAGCACATGCTAACCATTCAGCCATCCAGCCTCCCTGAATTCGGAAAATTGCTGACTTATAGCAAGAAACATTTCAACCGGGCGAATTTTTCTGTTTTAACAGTTTAATGTGCACGGTACTTTAATTACCAACCGATTATTACAAAACTTTTGAAAATAAGCTTCAACTGACCAGCTTAATCGTATGCAATAAACGTTTTGCCTGAATTGAAAGTTCTGCACGGAAAAAGTTCATCTCGATTTCCCGGCGTGGTTCCCCTTGTCAGTGAGGCAGAACGGAGGGACTGACGAGCACAGCTGTCTAGTCCTTCGGATGGGACGAAAAACCAAGGTCCCGTGTACACATTGGAGTGCACGTAAAATATCCCTAAGCAGTTGGAATTCGATACTGTTGAATAAACTCTATACGATGACTAAATGCGTAGATTGTAGTCACACACACAGCATGTTTCGCTTAACAATGAAAGGGTGCCGTTTTCAATGTTCGATCCTTTTGTTCTTCTACTCCTGATATGTTGGACTGTTGATCGATGGTTTCATACAAAAGACTACCAATAAGACTCTTTGTAGAAGAATTTCCCAACAAATATTATGTTGACTTTACGAGAAAGACCTCTAAACATACTCCAAATTGTAAAAATACGACTTTTTGGATTTTCAATCTTTTTTTTTTCGGCTATCCCTGATATTTAAAAAAATGATACAATGATTTCACACAACAGGCTAGCTATTAGACTCTCTATTGACAAAAGTTTCACCGCCCTCCCTTCATTATAACCGAAGTTATCGTGCCCTAAAGAATCAACAAATCAACATGGTTATCTCTGCTTACCCTAAGCAAAAAATGCTCATCTTTCAACTCCATCATAACATTGACCTAGTGAACGTCTAAACCAAGTTTGATCATTCTAGCTTAATTAGAATGAGAGTTATTGTGCTCCAAAGTCTCGGCCCTTCAAATTGCTTCTATTTTTCATTTTCAATTCAAAATGATGACTCCCGGTTGACCTAAATCAAAATTCTATTCGCGACATTTTTTAGGCCTTCCTACAAGGATTCAGAAAATATAACTCCCGAGTCTGTAAGTAAAATAGCAAAAAAGCCTTATTGATTTTTCACGTTTCAAGATGGTGGCACTTCCGGTTCGATGGACAAACTCCATATTTTGTGTACGAATCAGTAATTCCTTGTCTAGTATCGAAAAAAAAAATTAGGTCATTCTGACCTATATTTTGACGATTTTTTTGAAAACTTTGATCCTTAGTTTCACCAAGGGGAGATAATTTAGAACATTTCTAATTATATTTTTGAAGTCACATCGGTAGGATCTACTTATATACTAAATTGAATGAAAATCGCAAAACTATTAAAGAAGTTGTCAAATTGGTCTAAACTTCCGGTTCGAAATCACAGCGACGAATTTTCGAAATTCGAAAATGTGAAACTGCTGATGAAAATGATTTTTTTCAAGGTATTCAAAGAAAAAAGATTTAGTAAGATCGGTCAAAAAACAATAAAGTTACGACTATGCATTGTCCATTTTGTCGTTCGTAAATTTCGGTGATTTCGGATTCGTAAAACGTTTTGAAAATATATTTAATCAACAGCTACCACCCATTTTTGGGGGGATAGGAAAAAGTTTCATAAAGATACTGTGGTTAGATTCTGAGAAATCCGATTTGTGGATAAAACACAAAAAAAAATAACAATAACTAGATCTGCTACTGTCCCATGCAGATATGAAAGCTTTCATATTCACTGTCACTTCCTGTCACATGTCATGGGTCATATAAATAATCCAAAGAAGAAAAAATAAATCATTAAAATCGGTCACAATCTATCGAAATTAATGTGATTTTTCACTCGTAAACAACTTTGTCGACACGAAAAACATCAAAAGCGAAATTCGAATTTTTGAAATATTCAAATAACAAAACCACCCGTATCCCGTCTATCCTGAAATTAAAATGTATTAAATTTTAGACATAGGAGACGCATTGAACATACTATGACCTATTGTGTTTCTGCTCTGACCGATTTTTAGGTTTTCCTTCAAGGGTTCAGAAAACGTAACTCCCATGTCTGTAAGTGCAATATCGCAAAAGATCTATTGTTTTTTCACGTTTCAAGATGGTGTCACTTCCGGTTCGATCGACAAACTCCATGTTTTGTGTACGAATCAGTAATTACTTGTCTAGTATCGAAAAAAAATTAGGTCATTCTGACCTTTATTGCGACGATTTTTTTGAAAAATTTGATTCTTAATTTCACCAAGGGGAGATAATTTAGAACATTTTAAAAGTCATTTTTCAAGTCGCATCAGTAATGTCTAGTTACATACTAAATTTCATGAAAATCGTACAACTATTAAAGAAGTTGTCAAGTTGGTTTCAACTTCCGGTTCGAAATCACAGCGACGAATTTTCGAATATTACAAAACTTTTAAAAATAAGCTCCCCCTGACCAGCTTAATCGTTCGCAATAAACGTTTGCCCCTTAAAATCGGAAAATTGCTGACTTTAAAGTGAGAAACATTACAACCGGGCGAAATTTTCTGTTTTATCACTCTTACAATACCATTGATTACCAACCGATTATTACGAAACTTTAAAAATAAAACAGAAAGAGAGAAATGCGGCTTAACGTCCATTCGACAAAAACGAGGTCATTTCGGGACTAACATATGTCTTTTAATTTTATTGAAAAATTTCCCTTGCGCGTACGGGTCTTTAACCGTGGGAGGTAACCGAAGGACACGGGGAAAACCCACGCGGTTGGACACCATACTCCATGTCACGTGCAACCTGGAAATCGAAACGACGCCGGTTGACTCAATGACAGACGTTACGATACAGCGCGCACATGCTAACCATTCAGCCATTCAGCCTCCCTAAAATCGGAAAATTGCTGACTTATAGCAAGAAACATTTCAACCGGGCATTTCAATCGAAACAACGCCAGTTGACTCAATGACAGACGTTACGATACAGAGCGCAGGTGCTAACCATTCAGCCACGTAAGCTCCCTAAATTTGGCAAATTGCTGACCTACAGCGACAAACATTTCAACCGGGCGAAATTATCAACCGAATATTACAAAACTTTTAAAAATAAGCTTCCACTGACCAGCATAATCGTTCGCAATAAACGTTTCCCCCTAAAATCGGCAAATTGCTGACTTTAAATTGAGAAACTTGACAACAGGGCGAAAAAATCTGTTTTATCACTTTTACAGTACCTCTGATTACCAACCGATTATAAAAAAAACTTTAAAAATAAAAGAGAAAGAGAGAAATGCGGGTTAACGTCCATTCCACATAAACTAGGACATTTCGGGGCTCACATATATTTTTTAATTTTATTTTAAAACTTCCCTTGCACGTACGGCTCTTTAGGAGTGGGGGGAAACCCACGAGGTTGGACACCATACTCCATGTCACATGGAACCTGGAAATCGAAATGACCCCGGTTGACTCAATGACAGACGTTACGATACAGCGCACACATGCTAACCATTCAGTTATTCAGCCTCCCTAAAAGCGGGAAATTGCTGACTTATAGCAAGAAACATTTCAACCGGGCATTTCAATCGAAACAACGCCAGTTGACTCAATGACAGACGTTACGATACAGAGCGCAGGTGCTAACCATTCAGCCACGTAACCTCCCTAAATTTGGCAAATTGCGGACCAACAGCGAGAAACATTTCAACCGGGCGAAATTTTCTATTTTAACAGTTTAATTTGCACCGAATATTACAAAACTTTTAAAAATATGCTCCCCCTGACCAGCTTAATCGTTCGCAATAAACGTTTGCCCCTTAAAATCGGCAAATTGCTGACTTTAAAGTGAGAAACATTACAACCGGGCGAAATTTTCTGTTTTATCACCTTTACAGTACCAGTACCAAGGATTACCAACCGATTATTACAAAACTTTAAAAATAAAACAGAAGGAGAGAAATGCGGATTAACGTCCATTCGACACAAACTAGGTCATTTCGGGACTAATGTATGTTTTTTAATTTTATTTATAAACTTCCCTTACGCGTACTGGTATTCAGGAGTGGGAGAAAACCGAAGGACACGGAGAAAACCCACGAGGTTGTACACCATACTCCATGTCACGTGCAACATGGAAATCGAAACGACGCCGGTTGACTCAATGACAGACGTTACGACAAAGCGCGCGTATGCTAACCATTCAGTCATTCAGCCTCCCTAAAATCGGGAAATTGCTGACTTATAGCAAGCAACATTTCAACCGGGCGAAATTTTCTGTTTTAGCAGTTTAATTTGCACGGTACATTAATTACCAACCGATTATTACAAAACTTTTGAAAATAAGCTCCAACTGACCAGCTTAATCGTATGCAATAAACGTTTGGCGTGAATTGAAAGTTCTGCACCGAGAAAGTTCATCTCGATTTTCCGGCGTGGTTCCCTCTTGTCAGTGAGGCAGAACGGAGGGACTGACAAGGACAGCTGTCTAGTCGTTCGGATGGGACGAAAAACCAAGGTCCCGTGTACACATTGAAGTGCACGTAAAATATCTCTAAGCAGTTGGAATTCGATACTGTTGAATAAGCTCTATACGATGAATAATGTGCAAATTGTGGTCACCCACGCTGCATGTTTCGCTTAACAATGACAGGTTGCAGTTTTCAATTTTCGATCCTTTTATTCTCTACTCCTGATATTTTGGACTGTTGATCGATGGTTTCATATAAAAGACTATCGATAAGACTCTTTGTAGAAGAAGTTCCCAAAAAATATTATGTTGATTGAAGAGAAAAGGGCCTTTAAAAATGCTCAAAATCGTAAAGATACGACTTTTTGGATTTTCGATCTCTTTTTTTCTGCTATCCCTGACATTTAAAAACAATGATACAATGATTTCACACAACGGGCTAGCTATTAGACTCTCGATTGGCAGGAGTTTCACCACCCTCTCTTCATTATAACCGAAGTTATCGTGCCCTAAAGAATCAACAAATCAGCATATTTATCTCTGCTTACCCTAAGCAGAAAATGCTCATCTTTAAACTCAATCATGACATTGACCTAGTGAACGTCTACACCAAGTTTGAACATTCTAGCTTAATTAGAAGGAGAGTTATTGTGTTTCAAAGTCTCGGCCCTTCAAATTGCTACTACTTTTCATATTCACTTCAAAATGGAATCCATCAGTAGACCTAAATCAAAATTCTGCTCCCAGCGATTTTTAGGCCAACCTTCAAGGATTCAGAAAATATAACTCCCGTGTCTGTAAGTAAAATAGCAAAAAAGCCTTAGGGATTTTTCACGTTTCAAGATGGTGGCACTTACGGTTCCATCGACAAACTTCATATTTTGTGTACAAATCAGTAATTACTTATCTAGTATCCCAAAAAAAAATCAGGTCATTCTGACCTATATTTCGATGATTTTTTTGAAAATTTTGATCCTTAATTTCGTCAAGGGGAGATAATTCAGAAAATTTCTAATTATATTTTTGAAGTCACATCGGTAAGATCTACTTATATACTAAATTTCTTGAAAATCGTACAACTATTAAAGAAGTTGTCAAATTGGTCTAAACTTCGGGTTCGAAATCACAGCGACGAATTTTCGAAATTCGAAAATGTGAAACTGCAGATGAGATTGATTTTTTTCAAGGTATTCAAAGAAAAAAGAATTAGTAAAATCGGTCAAAAAATAGCAAAGTTACGAATATGCATTGTCAGTTTTTTCGTTCGTAAAATTCGGTGATTTCGAATTCGCAAAACGTTTTGAAAATATATTTAATCAACAGCCACCACCCATTTTTGGGGGGGTAGGTCAAAGTTTCAGAAACATCCTATGGTTAGATTCTGCGAAATCCGATTTGCAGGAAAAACACAAAAAAAAAATAACTAGATCTGCTACTGTCCCATGCAGATATGAAAGCTTTCATATTCATCGTCACGTGTCATCGATTATATCAAGTATCTCAAATGAAAGGATAAGAATAACAAACTATCAAAATTGGTCAAAAACTCGCGAAGTTACAAGTCTAAATATAGTATGAAACATTGCATAATCTGAAAACTAAAGGGAAATAACTGATACTTGTGTTGCTGTAATCGGGATGACTTCCCACTTCAAAACTTTCAGAAAAATGAAATGAAAATGGTAAGAAAACATAGAAAAATTAAATGAGATAACTTTGAACAAAACTAAAAAAAAAAATTGAATCAGGTTGATCCCAATTGTTTGAATATTTACATTAGATATGTAAATTTGGAAAATTATAAAGACATAATTATCAAAATCGGTCAAAACTCACAAAGTTACAAATTTAAATGTAGTGAGAAACATTGCACCCGGGCAAAAAAATAATCTTTAAACTAAAGGGAAATAACCTAAACTTGTATAGCTGTAATCGGGCTTCCAAAATTAGAGATATGTTATATAATTATGGTTTCCAATATGTTTGGTTATAAGTAGGAAATCGTGACAACTTCTTAAGCATGTTTTAAACAAAGGGTCATAGACTGCAATATACAAGAATGGCACTTTGCAATAAAAAAAAAACTGGTCAAAGCAAGATTTCTATGCAGAAATGAAATAATTAATAGAACCAGAAAAAACATTTATCCACTATAATAAATAAGCAACATAGAGAAAATGAAATCAAATTGAATGGGGTTTAACGTCCTACTCCTAAAATGGGCTAATGAAGACCGGCATACGCCATAAAGTGTGCAATGAGGGAAATTTTACCCGGGCAGCGGCGTTACGGCCTACGAGGTTGGACAGGCGACCATACTCCTTGTCACGTACAACCAAGAAATCGAAACAACGCCAGTTGACTCAATGACAGACGTTATGATACACAGCGCACGTGCTAACCATTCAGTCACGCAACCTCCCTAAAATCGGCAAATTGCTGACCTACAGATAGAAACATTTCAACCGGGCGAAATCTTCTATTTTATTAGTTTAATTTGCACGGTACCTTTAGTTATCAACCGAATATTACAAAACTTTTAAAAATAAGCTCCCCCTGACCAGCTAAATCGTTCGCAATAAACGTTTTCCCCTTAAAATCGGCAAATTACTGACTTTAAAGTGAGAAACATTACAACCGGGCGAAATTTTCTGTTTTATCACTTTTACAGTATCTTTGATTACCAACGGATTATTACAAAACTTTAAAAATAAAAGAGAAAGAGAGAAATGCGGCTCAACGTCCATTCGACACAAACTAGGTCATTTCGGGACTAACATATGTTTTTTAATTTTATTTATAAACTTCCCTTGCGCGTACGGGTCTTTAGCCGTGGGAGGAAACCGAAGGACACGGAGAAAACCCACGAGGTTGGACACCATACTCCATGTCACGTGCAACTTGGAAATCGAAACGACGCCGGTTGACTCAATGACAGACGTTACGATACAGCGCGCGTATGCTAACCATTCAGCCTCCCTAAAATCTGGAAATTGCTGACTTACAGCAAGAAACATTTTAACCGGGCGAAATTTTCTGTTTTAACAGTTTAATTCGCACGGTATTTTAATTACCAACCGATTATTACAAAACTTTTGAAAATAAGCGCCAACTGACCAGCTTAATCGTATGCATGTCCATGTGACGTACAATCTCGAAATCGAAACGACGCCCGTTGACTCAATGACAGACGTTACGATACAGCGCGCACATGCTAACCATTCAGCCATTCAGCCTCCCTTAAAAATAAGCTCCCCCTGACTAGCTTAATTGTTCGCAATAAACATTTGCCCTCTAAAATCGGCAAATTGCTGACTTTAAAGTGAGAAACATTACAACCGGGCGAAATTTTATGTTTTATCACTTTTACAGTACCTTTGATTACCAACCGATTATTACAAAACTTTAAAAATAAAAGAGAAAGAGAGAAATGCGGCTCAACGTCCATTCGACACAAACTAGGTCATTTCGGGACTAACATATGTTTTTTAATTTTATTTATAAACTTCCCTTGCGCATACGGGTCTTTAGCCGTGGGAGGAAACCGAAGGACACGGAGAAAACCCACGAGGTTGGACACCATACTCCATGTCACGTGCAACTTGGAAATCGAAACGACGCCGGTTGACTCAATGACAGACGTTACGATACAGCGCGCGTATGCTAACCATTCAGCCTCCCTAAAATCTGGAAATTGCTGACTTATAGCAAGAAACATTTTAACCGGGCGAAATTTTCTGTTTAAACAGTTTAATTCGCACGGTGTTTTAATTACCAACCGATTATTACAAAACTTTTGAAAATAAGCCCCAACTGACCAGCTTAATCGTATGCAATAAACGTTTGGCCTGAATTGAAAGTTCTGCAACGAGAAAGTTCATCTCGATTTTCCGGCGTGGTTCCCCTTGTCAGTGAGCAGAACGGAGGGCCTGACAAGGACAGCTGTCTAGTCGTTCGGATGGGACGAAAAACCAAGGTCCCGTGTACACATTGGAGTGCACGTAAAATATCCCTAAGCAGTTGGAATTCGATACTGTTGAATAAGCTCTATACGATGACTAAATGCGTAAATTGTAGTCACCCACACTGCATGTTTCGCTTAACAATGAAAGGGTGCCGTTTTCAATGTTTGATCCTTTTGTTCTTCTACTCCTGATATGTTGGACTGTTGATCGATGGTTTCATATAAAAGACTACCAATAAGACTCTTTGTAGAAGAAGTTCCCAAAAAATAGTATGTTGACTTTACGAGAAAGACCTCTAAACATGCTCCAAATTGTAAAAATACGACTTTTTGGATTTCCAATCTCTTTTTTTCGGCTATCCCTGATATTTAAAAAAAATGATACAATGATTTCACACAACAGGCTAGCTATTAGACTCTCTATTGACAAAAGTTTCACCGCCCTCCCTTCATTATAACCGAAGTTATCGTGCCCTAAAGAATCAACAAATCAGCATGCTTATCTCTGCTTACCCTAAGCAGAAAATGCTCATCTTTGAACTCAATCATAACATTGACCTAGTGAACGTCTACAACAAGTTCGAACATTCTAGCTTAATTAGAACGAGAGTTATTGTGCTCCAAAGTCTCGGCCCTTCAAATTGCTTCTATTTTTCATTTTCAATTCAAAATGGTGACTCCCGGTTGACCTAAATCAGAATTCTATTCGCGACATTTTTTAGGCCTTCCTACAAGGATTCAGAAAATATAACTCCCGAGTCTGTAAGTAAAATAGCAAAAAAGCCTTATTGATTTTTCACGTTTAAAGATGGTGGCACTTCCGGTTCGATCGACAAACTCCATATTTTGTGTACGAATCAGTAATTCCTTGTCTAGTATCGAAAAAAAAAACTAGGTCATTCTGACCTATATTTCGACGATTTTTTTGAAAATTTTGATCCTTAATTTCACCAAGGGGAGATAAGTTAGAAAATTTCTAAAGTCATTTTTCAAGTCGCGTCATTAAGGTCTACTTACATATTAAATTTCATGAAAATCGTACAACTACTAAAGAAGTTGTCGAGTTGGTGTAAACTTCCGGTTCGAAATCACAGCGACCAATTTTCGAAATTCGAAAATCCGAAATTGCAGATTTGAAGTAAATGTCTTAGGATACTCAAAGAAAAAAGAATTAGTAAAATAGATCAAATAGTCACAAAGTTACAGCATTGTAGGTCAAATGCATTCGTTCGTAAAATTCGGTGATTTCGGATTCGTAAAACGTTTTGAAAATACATTTAATCAAGGTTCGCACCCCATTTTTGGGGGGGTAGGTCAAAATTTCAGAAAGATCCTATGGATAGATTCTGAGAAATCCGATTTGCAGAAAACGCACAAAAAAAAAAAAATAATAATAATAACTAGATCTGCTACTGTCCCATGCAGATATGAAAGCTTTCATATTCATCGTCACGTGTCATCGATTATATCAAGTATCTCAAATAAAAGGATACGAATAACAAACTATCAAAATTGGTCAAAAACTCGCAAAGTTACAAGTCTAAATATAGTATGAAACATTGAGTAATCTGAAAACTAAAGGGAAATAACTGATACTTGTGTTGCTGTAATCGGGATGACTTCCGATTTCAAAACTTTCAGAAAAATGAAATGAAAATGGTAAGAAAACATCGAAAAATTAAATGAGATAACTTTGAACAAAACTAAAACTTTTTGAATCAGGTTGAACTCAACTGTTTGAATATGTACGTTAAATATGTAGATTTGGAAAATTATAAAGACATAATATCAAAATCGGTCAAAAACTCACAAAGTTACAAATTTAAATGTAGTGAGAAACATTGCACCCGGGCAAAAAAATAATCTTTAAACTAAAGGGAAATAACTGAAACTTGTATAGCTGTAATCGGGTTTCCAAGATATGTTATATAATTATGGTTTCCAATATGTTTGGTTATAAGTAGGAAATCGTGACGACTTCTTAAGCATGTTTTAAACAAAGGGTCATAGACTGCAATATACAAGAATGGCACTCTGCAATAAAAAAAACTGGCCAGAGATTTCTATGCAGAAATTAAATAATTGCTAGAACCAGAAAAATATTTATCCACTATAATAAATAAGCAACATAGAGAAAATGAAATGAAATTGAATGGGGTTTAACGTCCTACTGTTCTGCTCCTACAATGGGCTAAAAAAGAAGGGCATACGCCATAAAGTGTGCAATGAGGGAAATTTTACCCGGGCAGCGGCGTTACGGCCTACGAGGTTGGTAAGGCGACCATACTCCTTGTCACGTACAACCAAGAAATCGAAACAAGGCCAGTTGACTCAATGACAGGGCGCACGTGCTAACCATTCAGCCACGCAACCTCCCTAAAATTGGCAAATTGCTGATACCTACAGCGAGAAACATTTCAACCGGGCCAAAGTTTCTATTTTAACAGTTTAATTTGCACGGTACCTTTAGTTATCAACCGAATATTACAAAACTTTTAAAAATGAGCTCCCCCTGACCAGCTTAATCGTTCGCAATAAACGTTTGCCCCTTAATATCGACAAATTGCTGACTTTAAAGTGAGAAACATTACAACCGGGCGAAATTTTCTGTTTTATCACTTTAACAGTGCCTTTGATTACCAACCGATTATTACAAAACTTTAAAAAGAGAAAGAGAGAAATGCGGCCTAACGTCCATTCGACACAAACTAGGTCATTTCGGGACTAACATATGTTTTTTAATTTTATTTAAAAACTCCCCTTGCACGTACTGGTCTTTAGCCGTTGGGAGGAAACCGAAGAACACGGAGAAAACCCACGAGGTTGGACATCATACACCATGTCACGTGCAACCTGGAGATCGAAACGACGCCCGTTGACTCAATGACAAACGTTACGATACAGCGAGCACATGCTAACCATTCAGCCATCCAGCCTCCCTGAATTCTGAAAATTGCTGACTTATAGCAAGAAACATTTCAACCGGGCGAAATTTTCTGTTTTAACAGTTTAATGTGCACGGTACTTTAATTAACAAACGATTATTACAAAACTTTTGAAAATAAGCTCCAACTGACAAGCTTAATCTTATGCAATAAACGTTTTGCCTGAATTGAAAGTTCTGCACGGAAAAAGTTCATCTCGATTTCAAGGCGTGGTTCCCCTTGTCAGTGAGGCAGAACGGAGGGCCTGACAAGCACAGCTGTCTAGTCCTTCGGATGGGACGAAAAACCAATGTCCCGTGTACACATTGGAGTGCACGTAAAATATCCCTAAGCAGTTGGAATTCGATAATGTTGAATAAATTCTATACGATGACTAAATGCGTAGATTGCAGTCACCCACACTGCATGTTTCGCTTAACAATGAAAGGGTGCCCTTTTCAATTTTCGAACCTTTTATTCTTCTACTCCTGATATTTTGGACTGTTGATCGATGGTTTCATATAAAAGACTACCGATAAGACTCTTTGTAGAAGAAGTTCCCCAAAAATATTATGTTGACTTTACGAGAAAGACCACAAAACATGCTCCAAATTGTAAAAATACGACTTTTTTGATTTTCAATCTCTTTTTTGCGGCTATCCCTGATATTTAAAAAAAATGATACAATGATTTCACACAACAGGCTAGCTATTAGACTCTCTATTGACAAAAGTTTCACCGCCCTCCCTTCATTATAACCGAAGTTATCGTGCCCTAAAGAATCAACAAATCAGCATGCTTATCTCTGCTTACCCTAAGCAGAAAATGCTCATCTTTGAACTCAATCATAACATTGACCTGGTGAACGTCTACAACAAGTTTGAACATTCTAGCTTAATTAGAATGAGAGTTATTGTGCTCCAAAGTCTCGGCCCTTCAAATTGCTTCTATTTTTCATTTTCAATTCAAAATGGTGACTCCCGGTTGACCTAAATCAGAATTCTATTCGCGACATTTTTTAGGCCTTCCTACAAGGATTCAGAAAATATAACTCCCGAGTCTGTAAGTAAAATAGCAAAAAAGCGTTATTGATTTTTCACGTTTAAAGATGGTGGCACTTCCGGTTATATCGACAAACTCTATATTTTGTGTACGAATCAGTAATTCCTTGTCTAGTATCGAAAAAAAATAACTAGGTCATTCTGACCTATATTTCGACGATTTTTTTGAAAACTTTGATCCTTAATTTCACCAAGGGGAGATAAGTTAGAAAATTTCTAAAGTCATTTTTCACGTCGCATCATTAAGGTCTACTTACATATTAAATTTCATGAAAATCGTACAACTACTAAAGAAGTTGTCGAGTTGGTGTAAACTTCCGGTTCGAAATCACAGCGACGAATTTTCGAAATTCGAAAATCCGAAATTGCAGATTTGAAGTAAATGTCTTATGATACTCAAAGAAAAAAGAATTAGTAAAATAGATCAAATAGTCACAAAGTTACAGCATTGTAGGTCAAATGCATTCGTTCGTAAAATTCGGTGATTTCGGATTCGTAAAACGTTTTGAAAATACATTTAATCAAGGTTCGCACCCCATTTTTGGGGGGTAGGTCAAAATTTCAGAAAGATCCTATGGATAGATTTTGAGAAATCCGATTTGCAGAAAACACACACAAAAAAAAAAATAATAATAATAACTTTAACAGAAACAATAAGCTTTCATATGTGATACATATGAAAGCTTAATAACTTTAACAGAAACAACAAGCTTTCATATGTAATACATATGAAAGCTTAATAATCTTAACAGAAACAATAAGCTTTCATATGTAATATGAAAGCTTAATAACTTTAACAGAAACAATAAGCTTTCATATGTAATACATATGAAAGCTTAATAACTTTAACAGAAACAATAAGCTTTCATATGTAATATGAAAGCTTAATAAGAACTAGACCTGCATGCAGGAATGACGGGTTTCACTGGTGCCACGTCACCCTTTAACATGTCACTTCCGGTGCCACGTTACATTTGAACATATGTCACTTCCGATACCAATGAAACCATTAAACAGGTTTCCCCATAAGCATTGCACACTTCAAATAAATTGGACGCAGAATCAACCAAATCCAGCAATATCAATTCATTTTATACTTTTGTTACTTGTAAGTGATCCTGACAAAAATACATTACTTCCGGTGATAATGAAAATGTTAATTAGTTTTATGAAATCCGAATTGCCTTTTGATATCATATAGTGAAAATGTTATGTAAATAGAATAATAATTGCCACTTTTATAGACCAAAAACCTTGAAAAGTGACTTGTAGACAATCGCCTATTTCTCTGCAACCGCACAAGTTAGAAACCATTTTGTGGAATCTGTATGATCGTAAGGGTTCAATCTATTTGTTGATTGGAATCAAATATCATAATTTTGAAAACATTACAAATCAGACTCATTTGAATAAAATATCTGTTTTGAAGGCTAAAAATTAAGTTTTTGCCAAAATGGCATCACTTCCGGTGATACCAAAAAATTTTAATTAGTTCTATGAAATCGTAAATGGCATAAGACATCATATGGTGAACATTTAATGAAAATCGAATAATAACTGATTCTTTTAGAGCCAAAATAAAGTAAAAAGTGACTTGTGGAAAATCGTCCATTTCTCTGCAACCGTACAAGTTAGAAACCATTTTGTGGTATCTATATGATCGTATGGGTTAATTCTATTTGTTGATGGGAACCAAATTTCATAATTCTAAAAATATTACAAAAAATACTCATTTGAATAAAAAATGTATTTTTAAGGCTAAAAATCCAGTTATTGCCTAAATGACGTCACTTCCGGTGACAGTGAAAGTGTTAAAATGGTTTTGAATAGTCGACTGTGGAAATAGGCAACAGACAGTGAAAAAAAATTGAAAATCGAATAATAATTGATTCTTTTACAGCCAAAATAACGTGACAAGTGACTCATGCAAAATTGCCCATTTCTCGGCAACTGCTCATATTACAAATTAAATTTCACATACATTCTCTTTGTATGGATTATTGCTACAAGTTTATGAAAGTATCGAAGAAATATTTTAATATATGAAGACACTGGATGGGTTGTAAATAGCTTATTTTTACCCCTTTTTTTACCTTTTAATCGAAATGGCCCGAAAACAAAATCCGAGATTTTGTGCACCTTTACACGGCGCATCTTTTGAGTAAGATCAGATTTGTAGAAAATAGTATTTGCTTTCAAAAAGTGGTACCGAACTGTCAATATTGCAGTTTTTGCTGAATTTACGTCACATCCGGTGCCTTCAGGAAACTTTACCGGTAACAAAAAAAAAATGACATTTTGAACCACGGAACATATGAAAATGGTTTTATACAAATCCAACAATAAATAATTAATGTAGGACTGAAAAACTGAATTAGCCAATAGCGGCCAAGGAAAATTACGGAAACAAAAAATGTTGACATTTTTGCTCAAATCAGATGACTCTTTAATCTTGGTTAAAATGTCATATATAAATATTAATAAATAAAAAAGTTTTTTGTAAAAATTTAAATTTTCAAAATTTGGCGCCTAATATCTTCCAAGATTCGTCGAAAATCAAAAATCAAAAGTAACATAGCTATGTCCCCTGTTTCTGGCTATGTCAAAAAGCATCATATGCTAAAATACAATGATTATTGTTAATATTACGGCAATATTTCAAAAAACGACAATTTCGGTGATTTCGGACGTTTCGCAATGTCGCAGAATGCCGGGAATAGCTTTAATCTCTAAGTCACACCCACTTTCCCAGTAAAACTGAAGACATTGTATCGATCCCACAAGTAGTTGCTGAGATAAAAGCAAATTGGAAAAAAATAATAATAATAAGAAGAAGAATAATAATAAGAATAATTTTAACAAAAACAATAGTGTTTCACACAAGCTACGCAGTGTGAAACCCTAATAATAATTTTAACAAAAACAATAGTGTTTCACACAAGCTTCGCAGTGTGAAACCCTAATAATTTTAGTAAAAACAATAGTCTTTCAGACGAAAGTCTGGAAGCCTAATAATAATTTTAGTAAAAACAATAGTCTTTCAGACGAAAGTCTGAAAGCCTAATAATAATTTTAGTAAAAACAATAGTCTTTCAGACGAAAGTCTGAAAGCCTAATTAAAGAGCGTTTCCAAAAATTTAACGATTTTTCAATTTTTTTCAAAGATTGAGGCCATTTTTGGACCACTTATATTATTTCAACGCTTTTCATTTTGGATTCACTATATAGACAACCGATAGGACTTTGAGTAAGAGAAATTTAAGAAAAATCTGTGGCGTCCTTTTCGAGAAAAGGGCGTCTCAGAATGTTAAAAAATCGGAAAATACTAGAGTTTTGGCATACAATAATTTATTTCCTTACCATCGAAATCGTATTATTTAGATACCATATGGTGGTCCATTAGTAGGGCTATCCAGCGACACTTTAGTTCTTTTGGTCCGCTATTACCTAAAGGAGAAATCAAGTTTTTCGCAAGTGCGACAATGTTTTTAACCACTTTTTTTCATTCTTTGAATACTTCCGGTATGGTTATTATTGTCGGAATAGTTATAATAGCCGATTTGGGCACTAAAATAGCCGCAGGGCTCTGTAATGATATATTACATTATCTGATCAGATAAAATCCCCCTGAGAAATCCTATGTTCAAAAGTGCCAAAAATGCAAAAAAATTAAAATATCGAAAATTAAATTTCAATAACTACATACATATTATACATCGTTAGAATCGTAATTAGGTCAGCTATCTGAATATGCAATCTTTTTTTTGAAAATCTCTTAAAATAAAAAAATAGCAGAGCATTTTCCAAAATTTCACGATTTTTCGACTTTTTTCGATTTTCAGTCCGTTATTTCACCTATTCCAGATATTTCAAAGTCTTACTGGATGGTTTCATGCAAAAAAACTCCGAACGTACTCTCGATAGAAAAATTTTAAAAAAAGTTGCGGTTAAGTTTTCGAGCTACAGGCATCCAAAAACGCTCCAAATCAGAAAATACTTGATTTTCAGCGTGTCATATTTTGCTGTCTGCTCATCGTATCCGTGTGATTTGGGTATCATACGATAGCACAATCCTAGTGCAATCCAATGGTACCCTAATTTGTCTAATCCATTGATATCGGACGGAGAAATCGCGTTTTCCCCCAAAATACCCATATTTTGCATTTTTTTCAAAATATCGGACATTATTTCGACCACTTCCGGTGTACAGATTATTGTTGAAATTGCTTTATTCCTTGCAATGTTCATTAGGCTTCATGCCTGAGAAATTTCAGAAACGTCAATTCGGCCATAAAACGAAACCCGAGCTCACAAAATGGGTAGAAAATTCGAAAAAAATCGAAAAATAAAGGGCGATAACTCGGAATGAAACTTATATTTCTGTAATCGGATGGTTTTCAGGTATCCAAAAATGTATGTCAAATTTGAAAATTTTGAAAAATAACAAAAATTGTCTCTCAAACCACATTTTTCATTTTTCGATCGCAAGAAGTCAGCGATGAAGTTTCGAAATATCGAAATTTTCAACTGCTATCGTCCGAGAAAAGACTCAGGGTTTCCGAAAATGTCATTTGTATGAAAATAGGTACAGAATTGACGAATCTACGGCCGTTTTTTAATTTTTTGACACCGCACAAAATTCGACCACTTCCGGTCTGCGCAGAAGTTTCAAAAATAGTTTATCAAGTAGCCAACACATGGTTTCCCAATAGAGAATTAGGTCCCAGATCGGTATCTGTTACAGGCACTGAGAAATAGGCTCCGGCGAAAAAAAAAAATAATAATAAACTAGACCTGCATGCAGGAATGACGGGTTTCACTGGTGCCACCTTACCCTTAAACATGTCACTTCCGGTGCCAAGTTACCCTTGAACATATGTCGCTTCTGGTACCAACGAAATCACTAAACAGGTTTCCAAATTAACATTGCACACAAATAAAATGGACGCAGAATCAACCAAATCCAGCAATATCAATTCATTTTATACATTTGTTACTTGTAAATGATCTTGACAAAATTAAATTACTCCCGGTGTTAATGAAAATGTTCAATTAGTCTTATGAAATCAGAAATGGCATACGATATCATACAGTGAAAATTTTATGTAAATCGAATAATAATTGCCACTTTTAAAGACCAAAAAACTTGAAAAGTGACTTGTAGAAAATCGGCTATTTCTCGGCAACCGTACAAGTTAGAAACCATTTTGTGGTATCTGTATGCTCGTATGGCTTCATTCTATTTGTTGATTGACATCAAATACCATAATTTGAAAAAGATTTCAAAACAGACTCATTTGAATAAAATATCTGTTTTGAAGGCTAAAAATACAGTTTTTGCCAAAATGACATTACTTCCGGTGATAATGAAAATCTTACATTACTTGTATGGTATCCCAAATGGCATTAGGTATAACATGGTGTAACGTTTATGAAAATCAAATAATAATTGACTCTTTTATGGCCCCAAATACTTCAAAAGTGACCCGTAGAAAACCGTCTATTTCTCGGCAACCGAACAAGTTAGAAACAATTTTATGATATCTATATGACCATATGAGTTGTGTTTATATGTGAATTTAAACCAAAAGTTAAAATTATTAATACATATTAAGTAATTCTTGGTTGAATAAATCATTGATTTAAAAAGTTTAAAATGCAGTTTTTGACAAAATGACGTCACTTCCGATGTCAATTTTAAATTGTAATCAACTTGATATGACGCTACATGCTTTTTGAATCAAATGATGTCACTTTTATAAAAATCCAATAATAATTGACTTTATTACACGCAAAATAAAGAAAACAAACAGTGACTTATCCAGAACTGCCCATTTCTTGGCAACTGCTTATATTACAAACTAATTTTCACATACATTCTCTTCGTATTGATTATAGCTAAAAGTCTATAAGAGTTATGTAAAAATATTTTAAAATCTGAAAAGCCTGAATGGGTTGTAAATAAGTCAATTTTACGCCTTTTTTCACCTCTTAATCCAATTTGCTAGAAAATGAAATAGAAATTAAAAAAACTGCTTCCGCCATTTTTTGCGCCTTGAAAGGACACACTCTTTGAGTCATATAATTTTTCAAAAAAATAATATTTGTTTTCGAAGAAAGAAAATAACTGTCAAAATTGTAGTTTTTGGTAAAATTATGCCACTTCCGGTGTCGACAGATAACACTATTGGTAACTAAAAAAATGACAATTGAGACAACGAAGCATTTGAACTTTGTTTTATACAAATCGAACAATAAAAAAATAATCTAGGACTGAAAAACTGAATTAGCCAATGGCGGCCAAGGAAAATTACTGAGACAAAATTTTTTAACACTTTTGCGCAAGTCAGATGACTCTTTAATTTTGTGTACAACACGACTAAAAAATATTCATAAATAAAAAGGTTTTTTGTAAAATTTTAAATTTTCAAAATTTGGCGCCTAATATCTTCGAAGATTTGCCGAAAATCAAAAATCGAAAGTAGCGTAGCTATTTGCCATGTCTCCGGCTATGCCAAAATGTATCGAAAGTTAAAATCCCATGATTATTGTTAAAATTACTGCAATATTTTAAAAAACGATAACTTCGGTGATTTCGGACATTTCGCATTGTCGCAGAACGTTCAAAATAGCTTTATCCTCTAAGTCACACCCATTTTCCCAGTAAAACTGAAGAAATCGTAACGATGCGACAAGCAGTTGCTGAGATCTACTCAAAACAAAAGAATGATAATAATAAGAACTAGACCTGCATGCAGGAATGACGGGTTTCACTGGTGCCACGTTACCCTTAAACATGTCACTTCCGGTGCCAAGTTACCCTGGAACATATGTCAATTCCGGTACCAACGAAACCACTAAACAGGTTTCCAAATTAACATTGCACACAAATAAAATGGATGCAGAATCAACCAACTCCAGGAATATCAATTCATTTTATAAATTTGTTACTTGTAAATGATCTTGACAAAATTAAATTACTTCCGGGGTTAATGAAAATGTTCAATTAGTTTTATAAAATCAGAAATGGCATACGATATCATATAGTGAATATTTTATATAAATCGAATAATAATTGCCACTTTTAAAGAGCAAAAAACTTGAAAAGTGACTTGTAGAAAATCGGCTATTTCTCTGCAACCGTAGAAGTTAGAAACCATTTTGTGGTATCTGTATGATCGTATGGGTTCATTCTATCTGTTGATTGGCATCAAATACCATAATTTGAAAAAGATTTCAAAACAGACTCATTTGAATAAAATATCTGTTTTGAAGGCTAAAAATACAGTTTTTGCCAAAATGACGTTACTTCCGGTGATAATGAAAATCTTAAATTGCTTGTATGAAATTCTAAATGGCATTAGGTATAACATGGTGTAACGTTTACGAAAATCATAATAATTGACACTTTTATGGCCACAAAACCTTCAAAAGTGACCTGTAGAAAACCGTCTATTTCTCGGCAACCGAACAAGTTAGAAACAATTTTATGATATCTATATGACCATATGAGTTGTGTTTATATGTGAATTTAAACCAAAATGCAGTTTTTGACAAAATGGCGTCACTTCTGGTGTCAATTTTAAATTGTAATCAACTTGATATGACGCTACATGCTTTTTGAATCAAATGATGTCACTTTTATAAAAATCCAATAATAATTGACTATTTTACAGGCAAAATAACGAAAACAGTGACTTATGCAGAACTGCCCATTTCTTGGCAACTGCTTATTTTACAAACTAATTTTCACATACATTCTCTTCGTATTGATTATAGCTACAAGTCTATAAGAGTTATGTAAAAATATTTTAAAATCTGAAAAGCCTGAATGGGTTGTAAATAGGTCAATTTTACGCCTTTTTTCACCTCTTAATCCAATTTGCTAGAAAATGAAATAGAAATTAAAAAAAACTGCTTCCGCCATTTTTTGCGCCTTGAAAGGACACACTCTTTGATTCATATAATTTTTCAAAAAAATAATATTTGTTTTCGAAGAAGGAAAATAACTGTTAAATTGTAGTTTTTGGTAAAATTATGCCACTTCCGGTGCCGACAGATAACACTATCGGTAACAAAAAAAAATGACAATTGAGACAACGAAGCATATGAACTTTGTTTTATACAAATCGAACAATAAAAAAATAATCTAGGACTGAAAAACTGAATTACCCAATGGCGGCCAAGGAAAATTACTGAGACAAAAATTTTTAACATTTTTGCGCAAGTCAGATGACTCTTTAATTCTGTGTACAACACATCTAAAAAATATTCATAAATAAAAAAGGTTTTTTGTAAAATTTTAAATTTTCAAAATTTGGCGCCTAATATCTTCGAAGATTTGCCGAAAATCAAAAATCGAAAGTAGCGTACCTATGTGCCATGTCTCCGGCTATCCCATGATTATTGTTAAAATTACTGCAATATTTTAAAAAACGATAACTTCGGTGATTTCGGACATTTCGCATTGTTGCAGAACGTTCAAAATAGCTTTATCCTCTAAGTCACACCCACTTTCCCAATGAAACCAAAGAAGTCGTAACGATGCGACAAGCAGTTGCTGAGATCTACTCAAAACAAAAGAAGAATAATAATAAGAATAATAATTTTAACAAAAACAATAGTGTTTCACACAAGCTTCGCAGTGTGAAACCCTAATAATAATAATAAGAATAATAATTTTAACAAAAACAATAGTGTTTCACACAAGCTTCGCAGTGTGAAACCCTAATAATAATTTTAACAAAAACAATAGTGTTTCACACAAGCTTCGCAGTGTGAAACCCTAATAATAATTTTAGTAATCACAAGAGGCTTTCAGACGAAAGTCTGAAAGCCTAATAATAATTTTAGTAATCACAATAGGCTTTCAGACGAAAGTCTGAAAGCCTAATAATAATAATTTTAGTAATCACAATTGGCTTTCAGACGAAAGTCTGAAAGCCAAATAATTTTAGTAATCACAATAGGCTTTCAGACGAAAGTCTGAAAGCCTAATAACTAGATCTGCTACTGTACCATGCAGATATGAAAGCTTTCATATTCACAGTCACTTCCTGTCACATGTCATGGGCCATATGAATAATCCGAACAAGAAAAAAAAATCATTAAAATCGGTCACAATCTAGTGAAGTTAATGTGATTTTAAACTCGTCGTAAAGAACTTTGTCGGCACGAAAAACATCAATTCGAGCCGTATCCCGGCTATCCTGAAATGTATTAATTTCAGACATAGGAGACGCATTGAACATACTATGCCCTAGATGAAAGCTTCACGGTAGCCTAAAAGATCTAGGGCGGAGACTGGTGTAACCCTTGATCCTTTTCTGCGAAGTTAACTCGATCTAGGCGTCTAGCAGCGATTTCATTTGTTATAACAGTTCCACGCCGTTATTTGTCATTTCCGTGCATTGCCATTCGGAACTGACATTATGTAATTTTTCTTGTATTACAGACCGTGTAATTGTGTTTTGTGCGTGCCATTCAAAGTGGTATAGAAATAATCATATTTATTTGTTCTTTTTTAAAAGACGCTTAATATTATCGGTGACACGTGACGGTGAACATGGCATGGCAGGAAGTGATCTGTGGATATCCATCTTTCTCCTTTCAAGTATACAATAGCTTTGCAACAAAACACGTCTTCATCTCTACTATTCGTTGATTTAACTTAGCCGAACGACAGTTCTAACCGGTTCAATTCTTATTAATATTAGATATTCGGTGTAAAATATCACCACCTAAGTTGGTAAGGCGCAGGCTGGCTAGTGAGACAGAACGAAGGGCCTGACAAGGACAACTGTCTTGTCGTTCGAATGGGACGAAAAACCAAGGTACCGTGTACACATTGGAGTGCACGTAAAAGATCCCTTAGCAGTTGGAATTCGATACTGTTGAACAAGCTCTATACGATGACTAAATGTGCAGATTGTAGTCACCCACGCTGCATGTTTCGCTGAACAATAAAAGTTGCCGTTTTCAATTTTCGATCCTTTTGTTCTTCTACTCCTGATATTTTGGACTGTTGATCGATGGTTTCATATAAAAGACTATCGATAAGACTCTTTGTAGAAGAAGTTCCCAAAAATATTATGTTGACTTTAAGCGAAAAGGACCTTTTAAAATGCTCCAAAACGTAAAAATACGACTTTTTGGATTTTCAATCTCTTTTTTTTCTGCTATCACTGATATTTAAAAAAATAATACAATGATTTCACACAACAGGCTAGCTATTAGACTCTCTATTGACAAGAGTTTCACCGCCCTCCCTTCATTATAACCGAAGTTATCGTGCCCTAAAGAATCAACAAATCAGCATGCTTATCTCTGCTTACCCTAGGGAGAAAATGCTTATCTTTGAACTCAATCATGTCATTGACCTAGTGAACGTCTACACCAAGTTTGAACATTCTAGATTAGTTAGGCGGAGAGTTATTGTGTTCCAAAGTCCCGGCCCTCCAAATTGCTTCTATTTTTCATTTTCAATTCAAAATGGTGACCATCACGTGACCAAAATCAAAATTCTGATCCGATAGATTTTTAGGCATTCCTTCAAGGATTCCGAAAATATGACTCCCGAGTCTGTAAGTAAAATAGCAAAAAAGCCTTATTGATTTTTCACGTTTAAAGATGGTGGCACTTCCGGTTCGATCGACAAACTCCATATTTTGTGTACGAATCAGTAATTACATGTCTAGTATCAAAAAAAAAATTAGGTCATTCTGACCTATATTTCGTCAATTTTTTTGAATAATTTGATCCTTAATTTCTCCAAGGGGAGATAAGATAGAAAATTTCTAAAGTCATTTTTCAAGTCGCATTATTAAGGTCTACTTATATATTAAATTTCATGAAAATCGTACAACTACTAAAGAAGTTGTCGAGTTGGTGTAAACTTCCGGTTCAAAATCACAGCGACGAATTTTCAAAATTCGAAAATCCGAAATTGCAGGATACTCAAAGAAAAAAGAATTAGTAAAATAGATTAAATAGTCACAAAGTTAAAGCATTGTAGGTCAAATGCATTCGTTCGTAAAATTCGGTGATTTCGGATTCGTAAAACGTTTTGAAAATATATTTAATCAAGGTTCGCACCCCATTTTGGGGGGGGGGGTCAAAATTTCAGAAAGATCCTATGGATAGATTCTGAGAAATCCGATTTGCAGAAAACACACACAAAAAAAATAATAATAATAATAACTTTAACAGAAACAATAAGCTTTCATATGTAATACATATGAAAGCTTAATAATTTTAGTAATCACAATAGGCTTTCAGTCTGAAAGCCTAATAAATAATAATTTTAGTAATCACAATAGGCTTTCAGACGAAAGTCTGAAAGCCTAATAATAATAATTTTAGTAATCTCAATAGGCTTTCAGACGAAAGTCTGAAAGCCTAATAATAAGAATAATAATTTTAACAAAAACAATAGTGTTTCACACAAGCTACGCAGTGTGAAACCCTAATAAACAAAGATATATCCATACATTATCGAAATTTATAGTCAAATTTTGGCAACTTGCATAATCTACTTTTGCTTTCATCCAAACAAACGGAAGTTAGAATTAATTTAGTAAAAAGAAAAACTACAAGCAAATACATTTAAGTTCGTTTTTATACGCCCACATTGAAATGTGGTCGTATATTGTCGTCGCCCCCGTCCGTCCGTCCGTCCGTCGGTCCGTCGGTCCGGCGTCCACAATTGCTTGTGGACGCTCTAGAGGCTAAAGTTAATATCCGATTGACTTTAAATTTATACACTGTGTTTAAGGTCATGAGACGAAGAAGCCTTTTGTTTTTCAGCGATTTCCGATAATAACTACCAGAGTTATGGCCCTTGATCACTTCAAAAAATCTTGTGGACGCTATAGAGGCCAAAGTTAATATCCGATTGGCTTTAAATTTATACACAGTATTTAAGGTCATGAGACAAAGAAGCCTATTGATTTTCAGCGATTTCCGATAGTTAGTGCCAGAGTTATGGCCCTTGATCACTTCAAAAAATCTTGTGGACGCTATAGAGGCCAAAGTTAATATCCGATTGGCTTTAAATTTATACACAGTGTTTAAGGTCGTGAGACGAAGAAGCCTATTGATTTTCAGCGATTTCCGATAATTAGTGCCAGAGTTATGGTCCTTGATCACTGGAAAAAATCTTGTGGACGCTATAGAGGCCAAAGTTAATATCCGATTGGTTTTAAATTTATACACAGTGTTTAAGGTCATGAGACGAAGAAGCCTATTGATTTTCAGCGATTTCCGATAATTAGTGCCAGAGTTATGGCCCTTGATCACCTCAAAAAATCTTGTGGACGCTATAGAGGCCAAAGTTAATATCCGATTGGCTTTAAATTTATACACAGTGTTTAAGGTCATAAGACGAAGAAGCCTATTGATTTTCAGCGATTTCCGATAATTAGTGCCAGAGTTATGGCCCTTGATCACTTCAAAAAATCTTGTGGACGCTATAGAGGCCAAAGTTAATATCCGATTGGCTTTAAATTTATACACATTGTTTAAGGTCGTGAGACGAAGAAGCCTATTGGTTTTTAGCGATTTCCGATAATTAGTGCCAGAGTTATGGCCCTTGATCACTTCAAAAAATCTTGTGGACGCTATAGAGGCCAAAGTTATTATCCGATTGGCTTTAAATTTATACACAGTGTTTAAGGTCGTGAGACGAAGAAGCCTATTGATTTTCAGCGATTTCCGATAATTAGTGCCAGAGTTATGGCCCTTGATCACTTGAAACGAACAAGTATATTGATTTTCAATGAATTTTGATAACTGAACAGCTAAATCCATGATTTTAAATGTTTCATGTATATATACTAATTCAATTGTTAGCGTGGGGTAAAACTTTATAAAAAGTAATCAAATTCTAATGATTTTCTGATAATTACATAATGAGTTGTTACTCTTAATCAGTTTTTAGAGTATTACAAATGTTTCATTACCGAAAAAAGTAAAAATATGCGACAACCCTTTTTGACTGCCCGGACGATTTAGCTGCTGTGGGCGTATGTTTCGTTGCCTGGCAACCTATCTTTAATTATTTTATACGTAAACACTTGTCAATACCGTATATAAAAGTATATTTGTAAGCACGTGTCAATAATAAAACAATGTAGCACAAATTATTTTCCGTGAATAGTCGGGGCTCGGAAATATAACGTACGGGCGAAAGGTCACGTGGCCATTTATTATTCAGATTAGTTTATTTTTAGTGTTACCGGTACTCGCAAAAAGTAGACTTTAATAACTTGTGAGACAAAACATTTTCTGTGATTTTTTATCAAACGAAAGACGTTTGGAAGAAGCTAACTATTCGGATTTAAAATATCTTCTAGTCTTCAACTTTGGGTGACCTACATTGGACGTGGGAGGATCTCCAGCTTTTGGAACTTCCAAATTCAATGCCTACGTGCATGCTTGAAGTTCAAGGTCAACGCCACCATTATTTTCGGCTATTCTTTTACTGTACTTGGCATGAATTAACTCAACGAAGTTGTTTATTTACGAAATGAGCCGAGAAGGATTAACACTGAAGGTATTCATTGCATTGATTGACTCTTTGATGGGTTAATTAATCAAAGAGTAATAATTACCTCTTTGTAATCGGCCGAAAATAGTTTGATATGACACGTAGTGGCTTGTTGTTCATTGTTTTATCAATCAGCATGATAATTAACTCTTTGTAAATAGGCCGAAAGTAGATTGATATATGATACCATAGTGGCCGATTCACTGTTTTACGATTCGGTTAGATTAAAGATCAATCGGCTAAAGCCGACAAAAAACAGCCGATTAAGATCCCTGCGTATTATGTACATTGAGAACAATATATTAACTATTTATAGACAGACAAATAGGTTGTCATTTTCTGTCAATTTCAATTTGATCAAGAAATTCCGGATGCTTGAAATGCAACAGGTTTAAGGTCCTACTTTTCTGCAACAACTGAAAATGAAGACTAAGTTTATGCCATTCATTAAATAAAAAAGCTGGCTGAAAAGTTTGAAGTCTGAAAAGGATAGATCAGTTGGGTTGAAACAAACTTTTGCTATCAACAAGTACAACCATTGAATGAAACATAGACATAAGAACTGCAACTGTAGTGCTATTATTGCCTTCTAACCAGAGCATCTTCTGAACATAGTCAACATACCTATTGAAATCACCAGAAATAGACATACCTGGCTTTAGGGCTGTCATCAGATACCTGGTCCTGTAACTGAAAGGACTAACCACAACACAGATACATGCCGACATGATCTACACTTTGGGGATGATGCCCCTTCCTTTACTACAGTAAAGAAGTGGGCCACAGAATTTAAGTATGGCAGAGAGAGACTTGACGATGATCCGCATCCTGGAAGGCCATCAACTTATTGCCAGTGGTTTGGGCATCTCTTATGAGAGGGTTGAGCACAGTATCACCAATGAGTTTTAGAAATGACAAAAGTTTCTGCAAGATGTGTGGATCAGAAACTTGCCAGATTCCTGCGCCATTTTGAAGCAGATCCTGGTAATTTTTTGGCCAGATATGTAACCATGGATGAGACCTGGTTTCATCACTTTCATCAGAATCCAACATTCAGTCTAAGCAATGGAAGCATCCAGGGTTGCCAGTCCTCCCCACCGCACCCAACCCCACCCCAAGTCAGTTTCTTCTACTGGAAAGGTGGTGGCTTCAGTCTTTTGGGATTGACTATCTTGAAAAAGGCCTGACCCTGACAGTCAATGGAAGATGCTGACCTACTGAGGTAGTTGTTTGAAGCTACCAAAGCTAAGCGATGGGGAATACGTCCTGTTGCACCAAGACGTTCAAAAATCGGTGATTGCTATGACACCAATCCATGATTGTGGCTTCAAACTTTTTGACATCAACTTTGCTTACCGGTACACGATTTGGACCCATCAGACTTCCATCCAGTTGCGCCGACAGCTGTCGATGGTTGGATAGGTAAAGCTTGGGCAAAGTCCGAGGTTAAGGGGGCAAAGGCACAAGCTTCAACTAGGGGTAGAGGGGCCTCCCTCAGAATATTTTGAAAAACAGGCTTCAGGAAATCCAGCCTGGCAGTATTTCAGGCAATGATCGTTTAGGTAAAGTGTCAAACGAACAGACTTGCGAACCTCGATGAATCCCACTCAAAAGCGTCAAAGCACGGAGTCCTTTTGAAAAATACACTGTCAGAAATGCTGTCTGACAGTTTTCAGTTAGGCACCGATCTTCTTGATAAATAGATTTGACCCCATACCGTCTGCCGCCTGATCACTAGTTTATCTGACCAGAGAACCAAATGTCAAATGAACGGACTTGCAAACCTCAACGAAATATCTTTGTGAGTGCCAAAGTAGCGAGACAGAAAAATAGACAGTATTCAGGCACCGATCGTAGAGATAAATAGAGCGAGTCCATTTCAGAGGTTTGGGGACCTTCCTGAGAAAATTTTGAAAAATGCACAGTTGAAAATGCTTCTGACATTATTCAGTCAGACACTGATCGAAGAGATAAATAGAACTGATCGGATGCCGCCTGTCACCTGATCACTAGTCTTTCAAATGAACGGACTTGCGAACCTCAATGAAGTCCCTAATAATTTGAAAAGTATTTCAGGCATTGAGTGTCGAGATTAATAGAGCTTAACAAATACCGCCTGTCGCCAAATCACTAGTTTATCCGACCAGAGAGGAAAGTGTCAAATGGGCAGAGTGAGTGACTCATGTGGTGAATGAATATTTTCGCCACTGTATTTTGTGAAACAGACTGCCGGAAATGCAGCCAGGCAGCATTTCAGACACTGGTCGTCAGGATAATAGAGCTGGCCAGATACTGTTCGTCGCAGGATGGGCTTGGTAAGAAATTACTCAACTCTGACGGAGTGGGGATGTGGGATTTAATCAGCGCATAAGATAATTTTCTAAAATTATTGGGGGGGGGGGGCAAACAGAGGGCAGACCAGATTTATGGGGTTCGGGCAGATGCCCCCCTTTTGCGCCGCCACTGCTTCCATGTGTTTCAAAAAAATGAAAAAGGTACCAACTGTCATCATTTTCCTAGTAATAATGACGTCATATCAGCTGTGAACGAAAAAAATTCTTCTTGATTGGCATCCAATCTTTGCAAATTGGTTGGCAAAAGTATGAACACCTCGAACTAAGAGGACTATGTTGAAAAATATATGGAAACCATCGACTTTGTACAGGTCTTTCACATATAGTCTTCAAACTTTTCAACGATCCCTATTACAAGGATAGCTGCACGAAGGCCCACTTTTATGAGATTTTCAACAATGGGGATATCTTTAATGTGTTGCTAATGGCATACTCAGGAACTTTCTCAGCCAAAAAGGATGTTGAATCTGGGACTGTGTAGATGTCCATTACAACACAGTACTCACCAAGCTACTGTGGATCCTTGAATGCTAACAGTTACATAGTCAGAAAAAAGAAATTGACAAATTGAGCAGTGATAACATTATCTAATCTGGACTTTTTTTTATATATTATAGTGTGGTTAAGCAGCATGGTATATGTAATTGTTATATTCAGTTACTTAAAGTTGATACCATCATAGCCAGTTTAATAACATATTCTCTTCTAGTAAGTATTCATGGTATCTTTGGTTCTGTTATTTTAGGCTTTTTTATCGATTTGCCAAATTGTTTTGAATTCAGTAGAGATGTCATGTGACAATATAGTCGATTTCAAAGTACTTTGGCGAGTTCGTTAAATGCTCCGATTAGCTGTAAACAATTCTTGTGGCTGGACACAGTTGAAAAAAACATGTGATCACCCAATCAAATCGTCAAATCGCACCCTGAGGTGATTTGGAGATTTGATGTAATCGCTTCGGAAATCGGTGTCTATAGATTCGTTGATTAGGGTAACCAATTTGAATTAGATGGATGTTAAAGATGGAAACTAAGAGAAAACCCACGAGATTGGACAGGTGACCCTACTCCTGGTCATGAACATGTGGGGAATCGAAACTACGTCACTTGAATTAATGACAGACCATTTGATTTAACATGCACGATTTAAACCGTTTGGTAATGTACCTCCCCCCCCCCCCTCACCAGATTCATGAAATATTATAAACTTAACATAGACAAAGTTCATAATGAAATATTTTAAAACTTGGTCAGATTAAGAAGAATCTGAATGAATCTCAAAACGTTTGGATAATGAATTTGGAACTGGTTATTTTTACGTTTAATTTAAACCTTTTTTCTATTTTTTAGCATGTGAATTATCAACATTGTGATCAGAGTAAGAACACAGTGATTATTGATTTTGCTACACAAATATTAAACAGTTTGCCATATAATACATTAGTTTTAACTAAAGGGGATTTACCTTCCAATTCCATAAGGTAATAACTACTGTACTTGTTGCTGACATGAGTAACAATATAAAAAAAAATTACCACAGTGGTAGTAAATATGTGTGGTTTAATGACCAAGAGAAAACATTAAGTAATATATTTTGCAATGCCTTAAGCTCAAGACCATTAAACTATTATACAACTTAAAATACAGACACTCACACATGCTTTGCAATAAAATACGTCACTCGGGCCAAAATTTCAACTAGTATAAATAATGTAGGCTTGGCACATTGAAAGTACCATCACATCTGAGTTTTAAGAATAATTAATATTGAATGCTGTATAATTCTGTTTTAAATGTGATAGATTTGGTGTAATTTATGATCTGTAAATATAAAAGTAGAATGGAGATTAATATTTGGTCAATTCTCGTCAATGTATTGATAATTTAATATACATGTATAGTGTGTTCCACACAGCCAAAATGTATTACATATACTATTCAAAAAAAGTAGGGGATATTTGATTCTTAAGTGTTATTAAAGTCACCTAATGAAACTGACGAAGAAACAAATGACAAAATGAAATGAAGTTCACATTCATCGATTTATTCCAAATGATCGTTAGACTAAGTAAGGCACAGATTGACCATTATAAGGGTAAAATGATACCCGGGGTCAAACAGCAAAGTTACCACAGCATCACAACAAAGTCAGTAACGGGTAAATCCTCCTCTGTTTGCCAAACAAGCATTGATCCGACGTGGCATACTCCTAATGAGACGTCTAAGGTCATTTTTATACGCCCACATTGAAATGTGGTCGTATATTGTCGTCGCCCCCGTCCGTCCGTCCTTCCGTCGGTCCGTCGGTCCGGCGTCCACAATTGCTTGTGGACGCTCTACAGGCTAAAGTTAATATCCGATTGACTTTAAATTTATACACAGTGTTTAAGGTCATGAGACGAAGAAGCCTATTGTTTTTCAGCGATTTCCGATAATAACTACCAGAGTTATGGCCCTTGATCACTTCAAAAAATCTTGTGGACGCTCTAGAGGCCAAAGTTAATATCCGTTTGACTTTAAATTTATACACAGCGTTTAAGGTCATAAGACAATGACGCCTATTGATTTTCAGCGATTTCCGATAATTAGTGCCAGAGTTATGGCCCTTGATCACCTCAAAAAATCTTGTGGACGCTCTAGAGGCCAAAGTTAATATCCGATTGACTTTAGATTTATACACATTGTTTAAGGTCATGAGACGAAGAAGCCTATTGATTTTCGGCGATTTCCGATAATTAGTGCCAGAGTTATGGCCCTTGATCTCTTTAAAAAAAATCATGTGGACGCTCTAAAGGTCAAAGTTAATATCCGATTGACTTTAAATTTATACACAGTGTTTAAGGTCATAAGACGAAGAAGCCTATTGATTTTCAGCGATTTCTGATAATTAGTGCCAGAGTTATGGCCCTTGATCACTTCAAAAAATCTTGTGGACGCTCTAGAGGCCAAAGTTAATATCCGATTGACTTTAAATTTATACACAACAGTGTTTAAGGTTATAAGACGAAGACGCCTATTGATTTTCAGCGATTTCCGATAGTTAGTGCCAGAGTTATGGCCCTTGATCACCTCAAAAAATCTTGTGGACGCTCTGGAGGCCAAAGTTAATATCCGATTGACTTTAGATTTATACACAGTGTTTAAGGTCATGAGACGAAGAAGCCTATTGATTTTCAGCGATTTCAAATAATTACTACCAGAGTTATCTCCCTTGATAACTTCAAAAATTCTTGTGACGCTATAGAGGCCAAAGTTACCATCCGATTGACTTCAGATTGATACATAGAGTTTAAGGTGTTGAAACGAACAAGTATTTTGATTTTCAATGAATTTAGATAACTGAACAGCTAAATCCATGATATTAAATGTTTCATGTATATACTAATTGTTAGCTTGGGGTAAAACTTTATAAAAAGCAATCAAATTCTAATGATTTTCTGATAATTACATAATGAGTTGTTACTCTTAATCAGTTTTTAGTGTATTACAAATGTTTCATTACCGAAAAAAGTAAAAATATGCGACAACCCTTGTTGACTGCCCGGACGATTTAGCTGCTGTGGGCGTATGTTTCGTTGCCTGGCAACCTATCTTTGTCCAGATTGTCCCATTCCTGTTGCAACGCAGCAGCAAGTTCTTGGACATTGGCAGGACGTTGTTGACGTTGACGTAACCTCTGTCCAAGCATGTCCCAGACATGCTCGATGGGGGAGAGGTCGGGACTCAGTGCTGGCCAAGGTAATGTGGTGATGTTCTGTTGTTGGAGGTAACCTGTAACGATCCTGGCCCTGTGACATCTTGCGTTGTCATCCTGGAAGATGAAACGGCGGCCATGACGTCGTGCGAACGGCACAACATGGACTGCCAAGATGTTGTCCCGGTAATACTGGCCCGTAACACGCCCTGCAACAACATGTAAAGCCGTTCTTCCAGCAACAGTGATGCCTCCCCACACCATAACAGAACCACCCCCAAATCGATCATGTCTGATGACGTTAACGTCTTGGAAGCGCTCGTTTCGACGACGCCACACCCTCCTACGTCTGTCCCAAAAATCAACAGTGAACCTTGACTCATCTGAAAACATCACATTGCTCCAGCGTCGATTATCCCAGTGTTGACGATCCCTACACCAATGACGTCTTGCCTGAATGTGATGATCTCTCAAACAAGGGATCACGCGAGGACGTCGGGCGCGAAGGTGACCCCTATGCAGTGATTCCGAATCGTCTGTCCACTCACTCTCACACCAGCTTCTGTTTGAAGACGAGCGCTGATCTGATTTGCTGTGATGACACGATTTCTCAAGGCCAAGGTACGGATAAATTGATCCTGGGCTTGAGTTGTCGCCCTTGGTCGACCTGAGCGTGGTCTGTCCTGTACAGATTGTGTATCACGGTATCTGGACCATAGCCTGCTTATGACAGACTGAGAAACATTCATCGTCCGCGCCACAACCGCCTGTGTTGTGCCGATCCGTAGCATGCCAAGGGCACTTAACCTTTCATTTTGGGTAAGCCGACGCATATCAAAATTTGTTTTCTGGTCACTAAAACAATGAAACTGATGTTTCCACCCTGGAATTCAATGCCACAATGACTGTAACATTCAAAGTCAGAGTCGTGCAAATCTTGGGTTGGACCCCCATGATGATCCCAAGCATCACCTGCATTCCATGCGGTAGCTATTGGTGCGTTTGGGCGTCACATGTAACTGGAAATGTTTCTTATGTTAGGTTCTATAGTGACTTTTTTCGTAGTCATTTGCATATTTTAGTATTGTGTCCCCAAAATCAAATATCCCCTACTTTTTTTGAATAGTATATATATATTTGTTTTTACAGATATGCTCAATTTATGGAAAATGTTCGTCCTGATGTGACAACATTTGATCAAGAAGTAAGTAAATTTCAATTTTAGTGACAATAAGTTGTAAAACTTTGTAGGAAAATGTTTATGCTGATAACAGGACACAAGACATTTCTTTTTGTTATTCTATATTTGCAGGTGTTAACATATGAATGGTCATTACCTATGCTCAAACATCATTATCCTGATATCATCTTTCCTGGTGATCTTTTATATACATCATCTGGTATATTGGAAGACGGCAGACGAACATTTAACTTTAAAACATTATTAGATACTAATTATAACAGGTACCGCTATAGTACAACCAAATTTTACATGTCTCTTATTTTGTTCACTTAAATAGTTAGGTTTTTTTCTGGTTCACTTATACATGCATTATGCAAGAACTAAATCAGCCTATTACAAGTCTTTCTTTAGGCCAGAAATGTTATCTAAATTATTTATTAGACATTAATTAACTTATCTAGACCATAATAAACTCTCGATGTCTAGGCTAGCCTTCGATGTTGACTGGATTTGAATCATATATGTTGCTACATGCTCATTGACAATTAGATTTAAAAATGGATAATCGAGACTATGTTGTTTATCTTACTTATTTTAGTAATGATGATCGAGACTAGGTAGAAATTTCAACCGCTCAGTTCTCGGCTCATAGTGGATCAATTTGACTGAAATTTTCAGCATATTACCTTTACACTATCTAGTTTTTAACTATTATAATGAGAACTGCCAACTCTATATCTAATATCCCATATTGTAATTCCAATTCTTGAGGGAAGAATGACAAATTCTATGACAATGATCCACAGAGGATCATCCAATTATTATGGACACATGGAGCCTGTAGAATGTGGTTGTAATGTAATATATTTTGTACCACATCAGCAAACTTTAAGAAATTTTGTATATGGCATAGAGTTCAATTAACAATCACATATATGGTATATCATCTTTACTGGTATATTCATCTCTGTATTTCTCTAACAAACAAAACCTAATGTACCATTTGTTTTTCAATATATTCAAATGTTCTTCAGATCTTTGAGTTTCCTATATATTGAGGCAATTTGTAGAATTGTACTTATATTGCAACAAAAATATGTTTGTGTTTATTTTCTGAAGACCTATTTTTGCCTGTATTGGTGTACAAAATCATGATTCCTCATGGACAGAAGCCTATGAATTATGGCCCTATGGTGTGTGTTCACAGTTTATTAGAAAGGGTAGTTCTATGGATATAGAAGAGTATGTAACAGAAACAAATAGATTTATAATGGACTGGCCATATCCATACAACAGGTATGTATATCTTTTCCATAACTGACACAACTTCTCATTTTTTGGTAGTCTGTTTATCAAACACTCTAAATATAAGTTCTGGGAACTGAGAATTTTGTATGCTATGCTTGTCCATCTTCATTAGCCTGGATGGGACAGAAAAGTGGGATGTAAACCCATTTAATTTCATGCTGTGTTTGTATCCACATTAATATTGATTATTAATTGCTAGAAAACTATTTAAAATGCTGGTACAAAGCTTTTAATCAACTATAAAACATTATCTGGGTGTTTGAGATTAATGTTTTAGAAGTTGACATAGCAAACAATTTGTTTTATTTTTATATTGCTCACAGATTTGACAAGACATCATGGGAACATGTAGCAACTCAAGAAATGTGGGATGCAAAGTAAGTTAATTTCATCTGCACTGACAAGTAATCACATGATACATATACACTGGATTCAAGTTTTCAAAAGTGATCAATGCATGTAACAGGATGCTGTAAATATTGTACTAATTGAAGGGAGCCAGTGGTTTAAATTATATTATTGCACTGTACTCCTGTAATTAATAATACCAGATAACTGTAGGCCTATATATTTTAGGAGTTCTGTGGGTTTATTATTTTTGGAGAAAGCTGAAGAATATGATGATGCCAACATTACATTATTATTACTCCAGTATTCTTATGATGTAAGTACTGTAAGTACTGTAAAATTGACGTAAAATTTTGAATCTCTTGCTAATGGCAGTTTTAAAATTGTTCAATTCCATTCAGTATTTACACATATGGCCAATTGAAAATTTGCAATATCCTGCATCCTCTCTACAACTGAATATATAGAATGTGGTCAAAATGGTCATATTTTAATTTGGTCAAAACTCAAAACGGACAAAATTATGGCAATTTTGCCAAAATTTGACGGGTGTTTTGGTTTAAGGCTATTTAGGTTTGCATGTTGACGTTTTGTGGACGCTGTAGGCCAGTTATTCTCAACCAGTGTGTCGCGAGATCTTTCTATGTTTGCTACGAAATTTGAATGGCACACTAAGGAAATACTGAAAAACCATGTGATCCCAATTGAGTATTCACTGGTGTCTACTGGTAAGGTCATAGCTGTGTTTTTCTTTATTTTTTTTCTATGTGTGTTTGTGGCTAGTCTGTGTCTATGGTTGTATGCTGTCTATAGATTTAACCAGGTGTGTCACTATTTTTCCATTTGTTCCAAGGTGTGCTGATGACAAAAAAAGGTTGAGAACCACTGCTATAGGCCCAAGTCATCATCTGATTGACTTGAAATTTATACACAAGTGTTTGAGATGTTCATGAGACAAACTGATTTCTGAGTGTTTTTGTCCATGAAACCAAGAAATCTATTGATTTTCAATAACTTTGCTGCTGTGGGTATATCTTTAGTTGCCTACACATAAGGAAGCCTTATTTATTTACAATTTAGTATAGTGTGATAATAATGGCCAGGCCCTTACTAAGAGCTTTTTAAAAAGAAGAATCTGTTGTTATTGTTTGGCTACCCATACAGGAGCCAGAATATGCAACTGCCTGGTTTGGAAACTATGTATGTTATAAAAGTTGGAATTTTGTACAAATTACTCATTTTTTTGGTTCCTTCACAGATCTATCATAGAGCAATGGATGCAAGCAAGGTATTTCCTGTTCACTGGCACAAAAACCTCGCCTTAGTGTGTGAGAAATTATCACGCTTAAATCATAATACTCATAAAGAACTTATTGCTGAAAGTATTCAACAATTTCAACATTTCATAAGATTTGATCAAAGTGACAAAGACTTTGAAAGAATAATTGATGCAATAAAGAGTTTGACAAAATACTTAGAAAGTATAAGATAGTATTGTCACAGAGAGAGGTTTGATAGTTTGATAGTAATGAAATTTTTTTAAAAATTTGTTTATAATAAATATATTTGTAAAAAAATGTTTTAATTATTCACAAGTCCACAAAAAATAAACCCTTTGACTTCAGTGTAAGGACGTTTGTGTCCAATACTAAGAGTCATGAGCCCTCACATCATCATTATTTTTTAGCAGACCCTTGTCAGTGGTGCAGGAGGGAGGGCCTCCAATGACACATAAGGATGGAACAAAAAAAAAACAAAAATGAGGTCTTGTCAAATTTCATTTGATTCTGTTCCCTAATGGGGGGATGGGTAACGGGGAAGAAATGAAATTAGACTGACAACCCCAAGAACGAGAAGATGATCAGGATGCACTTTCCATGTAGCCTTAAGCCAGGCCAATGAAGTTACAAATTAATTGTCAATAGAGCTCTGATGACAGTTAGCTTATTGGCCTCGAGTATGCTAACCGGCAAGAACGAGTTTCGGTTTTCCTAAAATCATTTAGATTAATAAATAAAACTTAGACAAATTAGTTGATTCTGAGAATTATGGAGATATTAATCGACTGTGAAATCTATTTTGGAAGTCATCCGTGGAAATCAGGATCTGATTGAGCTGGTATGGAGCCTTTACATCATCAATAAAAAACGGACATATATTCTGTACGCACATTGAGTGCGATTGGGTTGTAGTATCTATGGATTTTGTTGGAACAAGGTAAGGGTATCAGAAAAAGGGCACATGTTCGGAAGTGGGTGCACATAGCCACCCTGCGGTCTCCCCTATACCCTGATAAGAAATCCCATCGTATTCGGACATTCTCAACCATTTCCAGTTTCTTTTGTTTTTGCATTTATAAGAGCAGGGTATGAGATTGTTGGCTACCTGCCCAGCACACCTCAATGAGAATTTTTGCTTAGGTAACACAGAGGGATGAAAATTTAAATGTGAAATGAAATGGGGTTTAACGTCCTACTCTTTTGCACCTAACCTGGGCTAATGGAAGACGGGCATACGCCATACAGTGTGCTATGGGGGAAATTTTGCCCGGGCAGCGGCGCTACGGCCTACTCTTATATTGAATTCCAACTGCCAAGAGATCTTTTACGTGCACTCCAATGTGTACATGTGACCTCGGTTTTCGTCCCATCCGAACGACTAGGCAGCTGTCCTTGTCAGACCTACTTCTGCAACACTGACAAGGAGAAATCATGCCGGAAAATCGAGATGGACTTTCTCGGCCAATGCAGGGATCGAACACCCGACCTCCTTGGAAGTTGGAATTCGATATAAGAGTAGGCCGTAGCGCCACTGCCCGGGCAAAATTTCCCTCATAGCACACTGTATGGCATATGCCCGTCTTCCATTAGCCCAAGTTATGTGCAAAAGAGTAGGACGTTAAGCCCCATTTCATTTCATTTCAGAATTCCAATCAATCGTTTACAGTAGGCTACACGAAGACGGGACCGTTGGGAGAAAATTTAACTGCCGCAATCGTGTTTTCCTGCTATTCCAGTCTGTGAATACAGCAACTTCAATTTGGTCCAATATAGCCTACCTGGCTGACCCGAATTCCAAACAACCAATCAATCATCGCTGGGTTTGAGGGTCTCACCCTCCCGGGAAAAATTTGGAAAATCTAACCGCTGCAAATGCGTTTTCTGCCATTCTAGCCCGTGTACGTGACTCCAAAAGTATCCAATGGTTTTGCAACCGAAATCCCACTTGCATGCATTCCAACCATCCAATCAGACTGTTGCAGCTGAAATTACAAATATTCGCTTGGCCGCTACAATCACTGATAAGCATGACATCGACGAGGCTTAATGAGTACGGCATATTAACTTTTTTACTCCGACAAATTAAATTCTCAAACATTTTTTTGAGGTAAAAGAAAAATAAATAAAGACGTTTGAAGTATTTGTAGTTAAAAAATATTTCCTAATTAGTGTAAATGGGTATTAAAATGAGTAAAATGCATCATTTTGCCCGAAGCAGTTAGGTGTTAAGTAAACATTGCACGAGCCGTTGAGCCAATGACTACGAGGCGTGCAGTCAACGCACGTGTTTTGGACAGGCATCCGTTACAGAGATAATTCGTAAGTAATTCTCTGTGAAACAGATTGACTAAATGCCTCTAAAAGATTATTTGTTTAGCATTAGCTATGGGGGTTCCAAATCCCAAGAAAAGGAAAATACATCGAAAATGGCCATAACGGTGGTGTACTCGGGGGGAGAAGTTTGGGCACATACACAAAAACGAAATATTGCGTCAATATTTGATGACGCCCACACACGATCAATTGTTGCACAAAAATTGACGGTTCGTCGGAATTTTGATTTCTTCAATCATATTGACATCAATATTTAGAGCTTCAATATCGCATACACACACTAAATGATTGTCAATATCAAGTATTGACAATATCATTGACAAGTATATTGAGTGTGTAGTTAATCTCCGATCCCCAATCAGAAATCTAAAACCCCTATTGGACTTAAATGAATCATTTAATCACCAAAATATGTACAAAAAAGGATCCAGCTACCTCCAAAGCGTATATTTTCACACCAAACTTGATCCTAATGCAAAATTCAATTTCCCCGCCAAAACTGACCACCACCTTGAATAACCCCCCAATATTGACTCAGCGATAGCATTTATCACAAATATGTATATGGAAATGGGGTCAGTTACCCCGAAAACGTATATTTTGATACCAAACTCGATCATATTATGATTATTGGGTGGAAATCGGAATTACAAGCCAAAATCGGCTGCCATTTTGGATTTTGGCAAATTTGACCCATTTCGGCACGGATGCCAGACTGGGGTCTTTTTTTGGCGATAATATACGTATAGACCGACCATAAACCGCGGTCGGCATTTCTATTGCAGCAGCTGCCCGCGTTATGCTATCTTGTCAGGACTAGTAAGCGCTATATTGGCCACGTGTATGCTAACCGGCAATACCGTTCCTGTCGCCCGTATTGCAATTTTCCTAAATTCATTTAGATAAATAAATAAAACTAAGACAAATTAGTTGATTCTGAATATTAGGAAAATATTAACCTGGCTGTGAATCTATTCTGTAGGAGAAAATCCGGGCATTTAGGGTGAGCATTTCCTTGAATATTTAAGGTAGGCCACAGGCACTTGAAGGGATTAAAATAAATTAAAATAAAACTTCTTACCACTGCTTAATACAAGAATACAAGGTAAGTCAGACGCCATCTTTGTGTTGACTGATTACCATGTATCGTCTGATATCATCTCACAATACTCACTAGTTTTAACACTTCATGTCATTTTTATTGCTAACGAGACTTTATTTGATTATTATTCACCTTCCGATGTAATTAAATTGGTCATTTAACAACCAGGGAAGTCTATAACGGGAAACCCAATTGGAAAATAAAAGAGGCTGATTGGGCTAACTTCCGTGTAAGCTGCCTTGAGTGGAAAGAGGATGACATCATCGATGCCAACATCGACGTGTACGCTGCCAACATCACAAGTGCTATTATAGGTGCCGCAGACGACTCCATTCCTAAGACTTCTGGAGGGAAACCAAGGATTAGAAAACCTTGGTGGTCCCCAGAATGTCAGATGGCGGTTAACGAAAGAAAGAAGGCACTACGCCTACGGAAACGCCACTACAATGAGGTCAACCACCAAAACTACCTGAAGTTGAAATACGCCGCAAGAGACACCATCCGGAAGGCACAAAGCGGACACTGGATGACTTTCTGTAATGCGTTGAATCAAAACACGCAAACAGGTGTCGTCTGGAAGAAGCTGAACGCCATGAACGGGAAGCGCAGATCATTCAACATACCAAACCTAAAGAATGGAGATGAGTACGTTACCAATGGCAATGAAAAGGCAGACCTACTTGCGAAAGCGTTCGCTGACGCAAGCAGGGACGAAAACCAGTCACCAGAGTTCCTGAAGAGAAAGGAAATCTTTTACTCACAGCACCCTTCATTAGAAATTGAACCTAATGAAGGGGCTAAACCAATCAATCTACCCTTCTCTGAGGAGGAGCTAATTAAGGCTCTTTCCCTCAAGAAGGATAGTGCGGCTGGTGAGGACAAAGTAAAGTACTCAATGCTCAAACATCTGCCTAGAAATGCCAAAAGGATACTACTAAACTTCTTCAACACATCCTGGCTGGCGGGAGAGGTACCTAAAGAATGGCGGAAAGCCAACGTCATCCCTCTTCCAAAACCAGGTAAAGAGAGTCCTATCGATCAGTAAGCTTGACATCCACACTGTGCAAAACCTTGGAAACAATGGTTAACATCCGACTACAGTTCTATCTGGAGAGCAACCAACTGATAGACGAAAATCAAAGCGGGTCCAGGAAAGGGCGTTCGACAATGGACCACTTGGTGAGACTACAGCAAGTCATGTCGCAGGCACTCCTCTCTGGGAACCTGTTATGTGCCGTGTTCGTAGATTTAACTAAGGCTTTCGATTTAGTCTGGCTAGACGGGCTGCTCTTCAAGTTAGGGCGTATTGGTATAACGAGCATAATGTTTCGGTGGATCAAAAGCTTTCTGAGCGATAGAAGGATACAGGTGAATGTTGGCAGATTCCTGAGTGCCGAGCAAACATTAGAAAATGGCACGCCTCAGGGGTCGGTTATCAGTCCCACTCTCTTCAATATCATGATCAACGACATACAGAAATCCTCCTACCTCGACGCCAAAACTGAGTTAGCTAAATTTGCTGATGATAGTACCATATGGAGGACAGGGAGGCATTTTTGTGAACTACAAAAGAATATGCAAAAGGCCTTAGACAAATTCATGGCATGGGCAAACGACTGGGGATTTAAAGTTTCGGAGAAGAAAACAGTCGGCATGCTTGTAAGCAGGGATAGTAGGATAAGCAGAATGACTCTGTGTATGAACGGGAAAACCACCGAGTTTAAAGACCAAACCAAGTTCCTTGGCGTAATGATTGGGCCGGATATGGCATGCCACATGTGGGCCAGATCTGGCAAACATGGGCCAGACGTGGCCCAATCAGAGCCAGATCTGGCCCAGATTCGCTAATGCACACGCTCGCCTTGCATAGCCCAGATCTGGCACAAAGCTGGCAGGCTTTGGCAAAGATATGGCATGCCACTTGTGGGCCAGAGATGGCACAATTGGCCCTTGTCTGGGCCATCACTGGCCCAAATGTGGCCCACAGATGAAATTCATGCCATGCCAGATGTGGGCCAAAGAGGGCAACCCGTTATTCCCTGTCCTATTTCTTCTTCGTAAACTGAGAGGCATGGCCATGGTCTAAGTGGTCACTTGCTCGTGAAATTAGAAGGTCGGTCCACCAGTCAAGTGGCTTGGTTGCGAAACCCTGCTTGCATGTGACAAGGAGTAGGGTAGCCTGTCCAACTTCGTCAGTTATCTCTGGGACCTATATTGAAATAGGGTTGAACCATATGTAATTCCCAAAATGATAGTAGAAATTAAGGATATCTTGCATGCTGCACAAACAACATACATTAACAACAAAAGCAAAATCTTAAATAATAAAATTTATTCATCCATATAACACAGCACAGTTCTATGGATAACAGTCACTATATTATATACACACAACGTTTTGACAAGATTTCACTGTTTCGACAAGATTTCACTGTTCGTTATAAGGCATACAAATTATCCATGTCAATATCATTCTCCCCTTCTTTCTTCTGCAGCTATCTCCTCCTCCTCTTCCCCTTGTTTTTGTTCTTCCCCCATTCAGCCATTTTGTTTAGAACATTTTGAAATTATTTTCCATTGCATCCTTGTGGTGAAGTTATTTATCACACCTGCAATAAATGCAAAAAATGTACATAAAAAACATGTTTTTCCTTCTTTATATCAAGCATGACCAAGGGGTCTGTCAATGCAAGTAGTACCAAAGTATTAAGTCAAATAATTCTTATTTGCCATGGCAAAAGAATAGTTAAATAAAGTTATTTAAATAATGAAATCACATAAATCTTATCTAATTTAATATTATTCTAGAGAAAGTAATAAAATGTACTTATCTTTTTATTTTTAACTAAGTTCTGTGAAAATAATGCACAGTTTGTATACCACTGCAATGTCTTCAGTTTCTTGTTAGTACTAAATTCTATTAATTTGTTGTACACTCAATTTTAAATTCACCCAATGAAACAGATTTCAAGATAGTAAATGAGCTGTTCATTATGCTCTGTTGAAAGATTAACATGGTTGACCTGCTAGCTTCAGCAAATTGTATAATCTGAGTACAGAATCTGCTATAGTAATTAAATCTAGCTACTTTGTAGTATGATACCCAACACTCAGACTGTGTTCTATCTAATAAACTTTGCCTTTATTTCATTGATTTCTTTAAAGAATAATTTATTATTTTTGCTTTAAAGATTTACATTTACTGGCTTTTGGGGGAGGGTGGAGTTGAGAGGATTTCATTTATATTATATATACAGTACATTCAAAAAATATTATTTTTAATATTTATTTGTAATAAAACTAATATAGAACAAGGGAACCGAAAATTCTACTGGATGTCATATTCTGAGCTGAAATTTATTGTGTTGATATTTTGAGGCATTTGGCCAATTGGATGTGGGCCAACTCTGGCCCAGATATGGCAAACTTCTCGCATAATATTATTTTTTCAAATGTTTTGAATATAAAACAAAAAATTTAAAACTGTTAAACAAACTGACAAGATATTCTTAGATATCAGTTACAAAAATAAGTTTAATTCATCAGTAATGAGCCAATAGTTGCCAAGTGTTAGCCAGATATGGCCCACATCTGGCAACATCTGGCTGGATATGGGCCACATCTAGCCAGAGGCTGCCAAATGTGGGCCATACTTGGGCCAAAGCTGAGTGGCTGTCTGGGTCTATCCAGTTACTAAATGCCAAACTGATCCCGCAGTGAATATTCGCTTGGCCGCTACAATCACTGATAAGCATGACATCGACGAGGCTTAATGAGTACGGCATATTAACTTTTTCACTCCGACAAATTAAATTCTCAAACATTTTTTGAGGTAAAAGAAAAATAAATAAAGACGTTTGAAGTATTTGTAGTTAAAAAATATTTCCTATTTAGTGTAAATGGGTATTAAAATGAGTAAAATGCATCATTTTGCCCGAAGCAGTTAGGTGTTAAGTAAACATTGCACGAGCCGTTGAGCCAATGACTACAAGGCGTGCAGTCAACGCACGTGTTTTGGACAGGCATCCGTTACAGAGATAATTCGTAAGTAATTCTCTGTGAAACAGATTGACTAAATGCCTCTAAAAGATTATTTGTTTAGCATTAGCTATGGGGGTTCCAAATCCCAAGAAAAGGAAAATACATCGAAAATGGTCATAACGGTGGTGTACTCAGGGGGAGAAGTTTGGGCACATACACAAAAACGAAATATTGCGTCAATATTTGATGACGCCCACACACGATCAATTGTTGCACAAAAATTGACGGTTCGTCGGAATTTTGATTTCTTCAATCATATTGACATCAATATTTAGAGCTTCAATATCGCATACACACACTAAATGATTGTCAATATCAAGTATTGACAATATCATTGACAAGTATATTGAGTGTGTAGTTAATCTCCGATCCCCAATCAGAAATCTAAAGCCCCTATTGGACTTAAGTGAATCATTTAATCACCAAAATATGTACAAAAAAGGATCCAGCTACCTCCAAAGCGTATATTTTCACACCAAACTTGATCCTAATGCAAAATTCAATTTCCCCGCCAAAACTGACCACCACCTTGAATAACCCCCCAATATTGACTCAGCGATAGCATTTATCACAAATATGTATATGGAAATGGAGTCAGTTACCCCGAAAACGTATATTTTGATACCAAACTCGATCATATTATGATTATTGGGTGGAAATCGGAATTACAAGCCAAAATCGGCTGCCATTTTGGATTTTGGCAAATTTGACCCATTTAGGAGCGGATGCCAGACTGGGGTCTTTTTTTTGGCGATAATATACGTATAGACCGACCATAAACCGAGGTCGGCATTTCTATTGCAGCAGCTGCCCGCATTATGCTATCTTGTCTGGACTAGTAAGCGCTATATTGGCCACGTGTATGCTAACTGGCAATACCGTTCCTGTCGCCCGTGTTGCAATTTTCCTAAATTCATTTAGATAAATAAATAAAACTAAGACAAATTAGTTGATTCTGAATATTAGGAAAATATTAACCTGGCTGTGAATCTATTCTATAGGAGAAAATCCGGGCATTTAGGGTGAGCATTTCCTTGAATATTTAAGGTAGGCCACAGGCACTTGAAGGGATTAAAATAAATTAAAATAAAACTTCTTACCACTGCTTAATACAAGAATACAAGGTAAGTCAGACGCCATCTTTGTTTTGACTGATTTACCATGTATCGTCTGATATCATCTCACAATACTCACTAGTTTTAACACTTCATGTCATTTTTATTGCTAACGAGACTTTATTTGATTATTATTCACCTTCCGATGTAATTAAATTGGTCATTTAACACTGTTATTGATAACAAATCAAACTTGAACCGCTATTGTTGGGGTTTGCTATGAAATAGGGGGGTATTAATTTTTAAGATTAAGCCATTAATATTTACAGAGTATTGTTAGTGCTATTGATCTAATAGTGGTCTGATACTTAAAGGGAGATAACTCATTTACTAAAATCTTCAATGAGTGAGGCTGTAAAGGTCACTTTTACAAGCCGTCATTTTCCCTGAATAAATAGTCCTGCATGCAAAATACTAGATCTTTCCGAACGGACAAATATTTTCCCTTGGATTAGGGTAAGGGTTCGGTTTAGGTTTATCTAAAACTATTCTGAAGGGTTAGGGTTCGGGTTCGGGTTAGGTTTATCTAAAACTATTCTGAAGGGTTTGGGTTAGAATTGTGGCTATAAAAACACGGAAAAATATTTCTCCGTTCAGAAAGATCCAGTATCATGCCTATTTCATATTAAGCTTTTATTCATTTTCTTCCACAAGTATTTAGTTCTCTAATTGTTTATTGTCATAATTGAATTGATTGCTTTTCCAAGCAAATAGTTAGCTTATTTTCCATTCGTGACATTGGTGTAATTTGCTATGTTTTACCTTTGAAGTCAGGCCACGTGGTCGTTAGGGTTCCACACCCACGTGTGAGTGTGAGACCTTGATGCCCGTGTTTATTATCATTTAAAATGCTGCAAGATTACTTAGCTGTCCCATGGTCAATCAAACTGTGATTGATTATTTTGTATGCACTTTTATGATTTAATAGATACATGTAGAAATATACAAAATGAGCTAACTACATTCAGTTGTTATTGTTAGGCTACGACGGTATATAGGCCTACATGTAGGCTATATCTGTTTAATATTTTAATGCTAGTCAAATGTTATTATTTCCCTAGACAGTTCTAATATACGATCTTGTTAAAGTTTTCAAGTTTGCATTCATGTTTAATTGTAAGAAATTAATATCTGTTAATGTAAACTGTAGACGACTTTTACAAGCCGCCATTTTCCCTGAATAAATAGTCCTATTTCATATTAAGCTTTTATTCATTTTCTTCCACAGGATCAGTTCCAGGATCCGGATATATAATTAAAAGTTAACCTATAAATAAGCTTTACACTATCATTTATCGACGATCAACTTCCCGAGACCGGAAGTAACCCGAAAAAAAGGTCAAAAGAAGTCTGTATCACCCAGTCCCTTTATAAACCTATGATTCCTCGATATGTGCATAGGAACTGGGTTATCAAGTCTCGCTCAACAACGGCCTCGCTTCGTAAGTTCTATCACGTGATAAAGTCTACGAAGCGAGGTCTCGGGAAGTTGATCGTCGATAAATGATAGCGGTTCAAGTTTGATTTGTTATCAATAACAGTGTTAAATGACCAATTTAATTACATCGGAAGGTGAATAATAATCAAATAAAGTCTCGTTAGCAATAAAAATGACATGAAGTGTTAGAACTAGTGAGTATTGTGAGATGATATCAGACGATACAAGGTAAATCAGTCAAAACAAAGATGGCGTCTGACTTACGTTGTATTCTTGTATTAAGCAGTGGTAAGAAGTTTTATTTTAATTTATTTTAATCCCTTCAAGTGCCTGTGAGGTAGGCCTACTGTCGAAATTCGAGGGCACATTTTCGGAACAAAGGGCACAGTCACGCTCGCCCGCTCCCTCCTCAATACCCGGGTAGGAAATCATTTTTGATTCGACCGTTGTCAACCATTTCCAGTTTCTTTAGTTTTTGCATTTATAAGGGCAGGGTAGGGTAGGCGATTGACTACCTGCCCAGCACGACGCTGCAATGAGTTTTTGTTTGTTTTATTCTTGCTTAGGTTACACAGAGTGATGAATAATGTCAATGCTAGATGTTTTATTAACATGTCAGATGTGCAAGTACATGTAATTCACGAGTGTTATCTATTTAGGGACATCATACTCAATGTAGATTTGTTAAATACAACTAGAGTAATGTTCAGTCGTCATTTGTCCTGCCTTGGCATGTGCCCCCAGTCGACACACCCCCACACCGTTACCGCAGATGGAAGACACTCCAAATGAAATTTAATTGATACTGGATGAATGTCATTGTATTAGATCTAAGGTAGGAGTATCATTAATCTAAAATTCCCAATCGCAAATCTAAATCCCTAATTGGAATTTCTCCTATCATGAAAATATGTACAGAAATGGATTCACTTTCCCCGAAATCGTATCTTTTGACACCAAGATTGATCCTTATGTAAACTTCGAGTTTTCCCGCCTAAACTGGCCGCAATCTTTACCCCCCCCCCCCCCCATACTGAGTTCATGTTAACACTTTTCACAAAAATGTGTATGGAAACATATATTTTCATCATATTATGACAGCTGGGTGGAAGTAGCAATTTGCAAGCCAAAACCGATTGTCACGGTCGTATTTCATTAGTAGGTATCACTATCTGTCGCCCAAACGCTGCTGCGTGGCTCGCCCAAACTTTCTACCTGCAATGCACGTGCATACTGGGCGACCTTCGGTTGCACGTATTTTCGTACTATAGTCGAACCATCTGCGTCCGAATGACATTTAGTTCAACCAGTGGTCGTGACCAACCCTACCATGCGATAAAGCACGGTCGGGGTAGTTCAAAGATGGCTGACAAAACTGACACTTGAATAGATTTTCTGAAAAATATAATAAAAGTCAATGGATAAGGCCATTTGCGTTCGGTTGCTGGTTCAGACTGTAGTCTCGACCATAGTCTACATCCGAAGGTCGCCCAGGTAGTATATATGTTAGGCGCAATCTTCACCCCTCGCGCAGATTACAATCTGCGCTGATGAAGCTGGTGCGCAGATTGCCCACGTTGCGCTGATTACCCCTCAATGTTTTTCGAGATGTTAGTTGTCTGTCAGACGTAAATATATATATGAGCTGCCCCCTATCGGCTTTGTAGTGAATAATTTTCAAAATCACAACATGATTAGCATGTGTGCTTAGAAAATAAGATTTAATTTGAAATTCTGTCAGCAGTATCTCATAATCGGTGCTGACCACAGCGGTGGACACACTAGCCGAATGATTCGGCCGAATCGTTCGGCCGAATCAATCGGCGTCAAAATTCGCCTAGTGTGTCCACTGTTATTCGGCCGAATTTCTATTCGCCGAATGATTCGCGCGAATCAAACAGGTTTGATATATTCGGCCGAATAATATTCGCCTGGTGTGTCCGCTTCGCCGAAGCATTCGGCCGAATGTAGAATTCATTAGCCAATCGTCACTCATATCGAGAAGTCACGTGATTATTTGAAGACACACTCGGCAAACCTCGGGAGATTTCGGACAATCTAAACTCGGCTGTATGATGAATTCCGCCATATTGGAACTACTTTAAAGGTCCCGGATGAAACATGGCTGCGCCCATTCCAAACACAAGTTGGCGACCTATTTGTCTAGCGATCTTTTCGACCGATCCAGCTGTAAGATAATGACGAAATTACACTTCTATTCTGAGCTGAAGGAATGGGTAAAAAATAATATATTCTACTTTCATTTGATAGACATAACGTTGGATTTTATTGGTTGATAAAAAGAGACTGTTTTCTTTACTCTAAATAGGTTTCCAACGAACAGGTTGCAGCTCGATCGGTCGAATAGGTCGCTAGCCGAATTGGTTGCCAATTTGTGTAATAGCGTCAAGTTTTCCTGTTAAAGTAAACCGGTAGCCGCATCGCAAATGTATGGGCGTAGGTACATATCACTTACTGTCATTACATCCGAGACTAGCTGTAGTTTACGGAATTTGTCGAGATTAGCCGTGTGTTTGAAGACATTGACGCCGCCATGTTTTGATCATGTGACGTAATCGACTGGTGAATCGGGCGAAGCAATCGACAGGTGTATCCACCCATTCGGCCGAATAAAATTCGGCGCCGATTGATTCGGACGAACCATTCGGCCGAATGATTCGGCTAATGTGTCCACTGCTAACTGAATGTAAAAAATATTTGCTGTAGTTTGACGTAACTACATATGGTTACAATTTATGTGTTCACAATTAATAGAAAAAAAAGATTTTGAAAATATTCACTGATTCAACTTGGTCATCGTTTTATTCTTTCTTTTATTCATATTCCGTCAAGAGAATTTTTTTTTTATAAAAAGGGTGACTAAATTACTACGTGCACCAAACAACGATAATTTTCATTGGTTAGGGCCGTCTAAACGCGGGTAAATTTAGAGTAGCTATTGGCTAACAACACGCATAAACAACCTTATTTGCATATTGCATACATAATATTTATTGTGAAGGATGGCATGCAGCCCTAAAGAAGACGATAACCTCGCACGTACTATGCTGTAATTAATATATAACATCCGCTTGGTCGTAAAATGCGTAATAAACTTGACCCCCCAAAAACTTGTTTTCCTCAATTGAATACGGCCTGGTAATAAACTTGCCGTATCTTTCTTATATGTTACTATATCGAGAATATACTATATCGAAGTTTTTGTAAGTATCGATTTCTGGCATCGGTCGGTAAACCTTACAGTTTTTACACGTACATACAAATGGCTTTCGATTCCATTTTATGTAAAAAAAAAAACTTACTGTGCGACGGTATTTTCACAAAAAAAACCCAAAAAAACACACAATGGCCTATGATTGGTTCCGGTCTACGTATAAGGCCGCCGTCGCTTGGAATATACAGTAATAAATGTCCGTCATTTAGATTATATTCTTTGAATGACTACCACCATATTACAGACGTGTAATTACACCACCGTCGCATGGAATATACAACAGTCATAAATGCCTGTCGATAGAATCTTTGAATGACCGCTATACCTATTGTTTAATAAATCCCCTAATCCAGACACATGTCTGGGTTTCATCCGAAACAACACCGTCCAGGTTAATATGACAAGGATGGTAAATGAAATGATTAGTCACTTATGTGGAAGCGGACATTAAACCACCAGCTTAAGTAATAAATGAAATGATCTGATTGTCTACGATATTACCCTTGGTGGAAGTGGACGTTAATCCCCAAGAACGAACGAAATTATCTGCACCTGTAATCTTCGATTTCTGTTATACGTACGCTATAGTATTATCATTGTGCACATAATCTGGATTAATCTAGCTGGAAAGTCACCTGTGGACCGGTGTGGATCACTGATAATGTAAGACAATTTTTCACGAATACAATTATTTTAGACTTGCGTACTATGTATTATTACAATTCTGTGCTACCCTACTCGACACTATGCAAAACACGATAAGTTGGCCGTTGAGACGGTTGACTTGAAAATAATTCCAACCAATAATACTATAAATAGTATGCAATATGCAAATAAGGTTGTTTATGCGTGCTGTTAGCTAATAGCTACTGTAAATTTTCCCGCATTTTTACGGCTCTAACCAATGAAAAATTATCGCTGTTTGGTGGACGCCATTTTTATTTAAAAAATTCATCTTGTTATGAATAACCGAAAGAATAAAACGATGACCAAGTTGAATAAGTAAATATTTTCAAAATCATTTTTCTATAAATTGTAACCATATAAATCTTAACCACATAGACGGCTTTAGTGTCGGTAAAGTGGTAATTTGGCGTAAAATCTGAACGCCTTGTGTTATAAAACACTCGGTTCATTTCTCGCAAATTTCACTATGGCAGTGATCCATGGTGATTACCGATTAAGATTAAGCGGATTATTATCATCGCAGTAATTCATTAACTTGCCCGGACAAAGTTCACTTCGCGCGCGCAGATTGCTCATCGAAAATAAGACGGAGATTCACACATGCGCAGGGGTAATCTGCGCAAGGAGGGCAATCTGCGCCTAACATATATAAGCCGGACAATCTGGCTTGTCAACACTGATTGACTAGCGGCTCTTTGTGGACAGGGTTAACGACAGGTGTATCAGCCTACTTCATCAATTAACAATAGCAAGCCAAGTGCTATAGAAACCTGACAACTGCTCGTGAACACTTACAAGCAATTAGAACCCATAGCTAATCAGCACTAAACACACTGATTGACTAGCGGTTCTTTGTGGGAAAGGCTAACAACAGTACAGAAAAACCTTATAAAAACTGTTCAATCATTCCTTTGTTTTAGACTTTTTTCGATAGCAATAAGAACAATGGCGACAGAGGCTACTTCCCCCATGTCAATGGCAGAAGCCTTTAATAGCAGCCCTGCGCCTAAGTTTTTTCCTGCTACAAAAAGGAAGGATGAGCAGAACCACGTCGTGCAAGTAAGGCCAATGGAAGGCAAGTCTTTCCAAGGGTCCAAACTGACGGCAGTGGGAAAGGAACTACGGAGTAAGTGGGGTATCAGTAATATAAATGATATCAGGATAACAGTGACTGGACATATCAGACTTGCCTTAAAAAGTAAGTCGGACATGGACAAAGCACTGGCCCAGGACAGCCTACTCGGTATGACTGTGGCGGTATCCGAACCAACCACCTTGTTAACAGACAAGGTGGTTGTTCATGGGATACCGACCGAATATACCGGGGAGGAAATAATGGACGACCTGAAAGATAGGGAGTATGACGTCACTGAGATATACAGATTTAGAGTGGCCGAGGGGAAGGATCAGGGAAGCGTTGCCCTGACCTTCAAGAAAGGTACAGCACCCGAGGTCATAAACATAGTGTATCTCAGAAGACGGACCCATCCCTATATACAGAGGGTACGACAGCGCACTGTCAAAAATTGGGTCATACAGTGAAGTACTGTAAAGGAAAAGCCGTATGTGCCCAATGTGGGGGAGAACACGTGGTGGCTGAGTGTAGGGTGGGTAGCAAAATTAACAGCTCAAACTGCAAGGGCAGCCACGCAGCTAACTCCCCCCAATGCCCAAGAATTCAAGCAACAAAAGCAGCGCTACGTCTGCAAAGTAAAGAAAAACTCACCTTTAGGGAAGCGACCCAACAAGTAAAGAACAAGGAGAGGGAAGCAAAAGTGGTCAGAGAACCGGTGATGGAACCAAAACAAGCTCCAGTCCCGACTCTCTTGACGTCCGATGCAACCCCCACCCCTAAAGGTAAAGACAAGAACAAGAAAGAGAAGAAAATATCACCCAAACCTGTAGAAGTCAAACAGAAGACAAAATCATCCAAAAAGAAAGAAGAGGAACCGAAAACGAAGATTCATGAAGAACACTTCATTCCTAAATTTAAAACGGAAAGTGGCTTCATGAACTTCATGATCGAGTTCCTCGGAGTGGCCGTATCCAATGAGGACCAAACTACCAAGATGGCAAGTTTACTCGACAAAATAAGGACACACATGGTCAAAGCCGATGTCCTGTGTCTCATGATTGATTCAATCAACACGATAAAAAAAAGATCAAGAGAAGAAGACGACGACGAAGAAACGACAAAAGGCGATCAAACGGCAAACCTCGCACTCCGTAGAAGGATATCTCATGTTCGTCACTACAGCACTGGTGATATGCCCAGTTGCTTGCCGGTTTCAACACCAAAGACAAACACTAATAAGGTACCTACTATGGAATGTGAAACGCCAATTGACCAATAAAAAGCCAAGACAGAGAGGCATCCACCGGACAGTCATGGCGGACCAGGTAAAGGTTCTACAACTTAACGTTAACGGTCTGGCCCCCAGATCTGCTGAGCTGAGAAAATACATCACCCGCAACCCCAAAGATGTAATATGCCTCCAGGAGACCAAGCTACTACCAACTAAGAAAGACATCTACCTACCCGGATATACTTGTCAGAGAAGGGACAGACCGGGCAGCACGACACGTGGCGGCGGCCTTGCAATCTACGTCAGTGATAACTTAAATTATATTTCTGTTACGCTGGACGTAGCGGGCCCTCTAGAAGCAATGGGCATAGCCATCACATTGAGCAAAAATACAAAATTGACAATAGTGAATGTCTATGCACCTCCTCAAGTCACGATAAAATCAGTAGACTTCCAGTCACTTCTCGGCCAGCTTCCGCAGGGCGAATCTGTGTTCTGTGGGGATTTCAACGCAAAACACGCTCTGTGGGGGTCACCGAGGAATGACTGTCGGGGGACTAGCCTGTGCTCAATAATAGAAGGGAACGACCTATGCGTACTGGACGACGAGAGCCCTACTTTTGTTGGAGGAAATGCACCACCTTCACACCTGGATCTCACGCTCTGTACGCTTGGTATGGCAAACCGCTGCGACTGGCAAGTACACGAAGATGAAACACTTGGCAGTGACCACCTACTGATAGAACTCTGCATCCAATGTGAAACAACCAGGGAAGTCTATAACGGGAAACCCAATTGGAAAATAAAAGAGGCTGATTGGGCTAACTTCCGTGTAAGCTGCCTTGAGTGGAAAGAGGATGACATCATCGATGCCAACATCGACGTGTACGCTGCCAACATCACAAGTGCTATTATAGGTGCCGCAGACGACTCCATTCCCAAGACTTCTGGAGGGAAACCAAGGATTAGAAAACCTTGGTGGTCACCAGAATGTCAGAAGGCGGTTAACGAAAGAAAGAAGGCACTACGCCTACGGAAACGCCACTACAATGAGGTCAACCACCAAAACTACCTGAAGTTGAAATACGCCGCAAGAGACACCATCCGGAAGGCACAAAGCGGACACTGGATGACTTTCTGTAATGCGTTGAATCAAAACACGCAAACAGGTGTCGTCTGGAAGAAGCTAAACGCCATGAACGGGAAGCGCAGATCATTCAACATACCAAACCTAAAGAATGGAGATGAGTACGCTACCAACGGCAATGAAAAGGCAGACCTACTTGCGAAAGCGTTCGCTGACGCAAGCAGGGACGAAAACCAGTCACCAGAGTTCCTGAAGAGAAAGGAAATCTTTTACTCACAGCACCCTTCATTAGAAATTGAACCTAATGAAGGGGCTAAACCAATCAATCTACCCTTCTCTGAGGAGGAGCTAAATAAGGCTCTTTCCCTCAAGAAGGATAGTGCGGCTGGTGAGGACAAAGTAAAGTACTCAATGCTCAAACATCTGCCTAGAAATGCCCAAAGGATACTACTAAACTTCTTCAACACATCCTGGCTGGCGGGAGAGGTACCTAAAGAATGGCGGAAAGCCAACGTCACCCCTCTTCCAAAACCAGGTAAAGAGAGAACAAAGGCAGAGTCCTATCGACCAGTAAGCTTGACATCCAAACCTTGGAAACAATGGTTAACATCCAACTACAGTTCTATCTGGAGAGCAACCAACTGATAGACGAAAATCAAAGCGGGTTCAGGAAAGGGCGTTCGACAATGGACCACTTGGTGAGACTACAGCAAGTCATGTCGCAGGCACTCCTCTCTGGGAACCTGTTATGTGCCGTGTTCGTAGATTTAACTAAGGCTTTCGATTTAGTCTGGCTAGACGGGCTGCTCTTCAAGTTAGGGCGTATTGGTATAACGGGCATAATGTTTCGGTGGATCAAAAGCTTTCTGAGCGATAGAAGGATACAGGTGAATGTTGGTAGATTCCTGAGTGCCGAGCAAACATTAGAAAATGGCACGCCTCAGGGGTCGGTTATCAGTCCCACTCTCTTCAATATCATGATCAACGACATACAGAAATCCTCCTACCTCGACGCCAAAACTGAGTTAGCTAAATTTGCTGATGATAGACTTGATAGTACCATATGGAGGACAGGGAGGCATTTTTGTGAACTACAAAAGAATATGCAAAAGGCCTTAGACAAATCCATGGCATGGGCAAACGACCGGGGATTTAAAGTTTCGGAGAAGAAAACAGTCGGCATGCTTGTAAGCAGGGATAGTGGGATAAGCAGAATGACTCTGTGTATGAACGGGAAAACCATCGAGTTCAAAGACCAAACCAAGTTCCTTGGCGTAATCTTTGACCGAAGGCTGACCTGGAAACCGCACATCGAGAGACTGTAGATAGATGCACCAAAATCCTAAACTTAATGAGGAAAATAACGGGCAGCACATGGGGGGCCAACAGAGTTACACTAATGATGGTGTATCGTGCTCTAATACGATCTGTATTAGACTACGGCTCTCTGGCCTTCATGAACTGCGCGCCATTACTCTTAAGGAAGCTTGACACCATCCAATACAAAGCTCTGTGTATTGCGACTGGCGTAGGGCAAGGGGCTAGGAGAGAGGCACTACTGCAGGAAGCCGGGGAGTTGCCCCTATCCCTAAGAAGAAAAGAACTAGCGACAAGGTACTGGGCTAAGATCTCGCAACTGGGTGCAAGATCTCCAACTTTTGTCAGTCTACGAAAGACAAGATATGTGAGAGATCCAAGAAAGAAAAGCTTTGGCCAAGGTATCAGGAAAACAATCAAGGAACGGCGACTGGGGGAACTCGTGATAAATGAACACGACCCCCCAGCGATCGCCCCGTGGACGCTCCCTATACCGCCGGTCAATCTAGATCTGTTACAGAAAACCGACAAGAAAAACAACCCCACTGCTGCACGAGCTTTCTCGCTAGAACACCTGAAAGACAACTGGCCGTCTGATGACTGGGACCATGTGTACACGGATGGCTCACGCAACCCTGAAAGGGGCACCAGCTCGTTTGGAATATACCCGCCAAACGGGGAACAGGGAATAAGCAGGAAACTGCCCAATAACTGTTCGGTGTACACTGCAGAGCTTGTGGCCATTCGTGACGCTATATCATGGATTTCCCACCAAAAGACTAGTAAGTTCGTCATTCCAAGCGACTCCCTGAACAGTCTGATTTCAATCCAAACTGACAACTCGGACTCAAGAACAGAAGTCATTTTGGAAAACAGGCAGCTGTACCAGAGGGTCTTAGAGAAGGGGAGCAAAGTCGAGCTCGTGTGGATTCCATCACATGTCAACTTAAGAGGAAACGAGGAGGCAGATCGACTCGCAAACGAAGGTCTCAAGGATACAGCACCACTCCGCACCATAGACTACAGCACCACGGAAATCTACAGTATGGTTAAAAGACAGGTCAATTCAATCTGGGAATTACAACTCGTTGAACTTGACACATACAGATTCCGGCTGGATGACAAGGTCTACACGAAGACAGCAATCAATCACCCTAGAAGAGATATATGCAGATTTATATCGAAACTAAGGGTGAGAGAGCGGCTGCGAGACCACAAACACCAAGTCATCGTCTGTGAGTGCGGGGAAGAATGTACCACCAACCATGTCCTGGTAGACTGCGAGGTATACAAGGAGGGGAGAAGGGAACTAGTGAGAATAATGGAGAACAACAACATACCATTCAACACTAAGAACCTACTCTTCCCTAGACCAGATCTGAAACTGCAAATCTTTGAACAAATCCACGCCCTAATGGACACAGTTGGACTAAGTAGAATAGTGAAGTAAGAGGGGGTCATGATTAGACGGGCCCGGCATCTAAACACTAAACTACATAGGGGATTTATACCAAACTGGCAGGATAGTGGAGTAAGGGGGGGGGGGGGGTCACGATCAGACGGACTCGGCATCTAAACACTATTCCGCCAAAAAACAGACACCAAACCTATAGAATAGGATAGTGGAGTAAGGGGAGGTCACGATAAGACGGGCCTGGCACCTAAACACAAATCCCACAGATGACATCTACCAAACTAAGCAAGATAGTGGAGTAAGGGAGAGTTTCGGTCAGACGTACTCGGCACCTAAACACTATTTCGTAAATAAAACTGATACCAAACCCATAGAGTGGGATAGTGGAGTAAGGGGAGGCCACGATAAGACGGGTCTGGCACCTAAACACTAACCCCAAACGATGACACCAACCAACCCAGAAGCAAACGAGATCATCTACCAAATGATATGTTTTTTAATAAATAAAGGGAAGAACTTCCCACTAAACCCAATCCATGGCTTAAAGCCAAATGGAAAGATTGCAAAATCATATTCTAAAAAACAGGAATCAGCTTCGGCTCTCCTAAGTCTTGTCTGCGATATCACTTATGTGGAAGCAGACGTTAAACACTAAGTAGTAATAGTAGTAGTAGTAGCTTGTTTGGGAGATGAATTATGACAGTGGTAGTGAGGACACGATACTGCCACCAGGTACTTGGGTCCCCTTTGGGTACCTACTGATGTTAATTGTGCTTGGAATGGCATCGTCGTTGAATAGTCGCCGATATAAATGGTATCGTCGATCGATGTATGGTCTTGCTGATGGGTGGACAGTTTCTTCTTGGAATGGTATCGTCTAAGAATAGTCGCCGATAAATGGTATCTTTGTTGAATGCTGAATATCGATTCTTGACTCCTATAGTTGCTAAGTGGATAAGGCAGATGGAGTTCGATATAAGATTGGGCCGTAGTACCGCTGTTCAGGCAAAATTTTCCCTCATAGCACACTTTATAAGGTATTTTCATCTTTATTAGCCTAGTCAAAACGGCTAAATTGTCTGAATAGTTGACAAGGGTTGTCTCACATTTATTCTTTTGTAGGAAAATGGGGGCATTTACATGACAATTTCATACAGATTAGATTATAATTGTCGTGGTTTAAGAGTTCACAGGGTTCTTCAAACAAGAACTTATCCCCGGAAGTATGTACAGAAATTGTGGAAATTTGACAGGCTTTTGCATTTTACTAATACACAAGGTTCAACAAAGTAAAAAATGGGGCCATAACTCTAGAAGTAATTGATGGAAATTGTTGAAATACATAAGCATAGGTTTCTACTAACTAAAACAAGAACTTATCACAGGAAGTAATGTACAGAAATTGTGGAAATTTTGACAGGCTTTTGCGTTTTACTAATCCACAAGCAAGGGCCTTATCTTAAGAAGTAATTGATGGAAATTGTTGAAATTCAATAGTATTCACAAGGTATAAAAAAGTGAATCAAGGTCCACAACAATAAAATAATGGAAATTGCTGAAATTCAATAGAATTCTTTCTTTCTTTCACTAATTTATAGATACATTATGTGAGATAAGATAAAGAGCTGGCAGTTCTCACTCTAATAGTTAAAAACTAGATAGTGTAAAGGTAATTTGCTGAAAATTTCAGTCAAATTGATCCACTATGAGCCGAGAACGAAGCGGTCGAAATTTTTGTCTAGCTTCGATCATCATTACGAAAATCATTAATATAAACAGCATAGTCTCGATTATCCATGTTTTAAATTTAACAAGCCAACAGTGAGGCTGATGTCCCCCGCCGAAATCCCAAAATAAATAGATGACACATATTAATTAATCGCACATTTATTTTTTTCAAACGTATCGACCAATCAAACTGAACACGAAGTGTCATCCAAAAATTGCTTATATCTGCCTACCGTAAGAAGAAAATGCTCATCTTCAAACTCCATCAAGGCATTGACCTAATAAGCATACACACCAATTTTGAACATTTTAACTCAATTCGAAGGAGAGTTATTGTGTTCCAAAGTCTCGGCAAATCAAATTGCTTATCGCTCTGCTTACCCTGAGCAGAAAATGCTCATTATCGATCTTAGTCAAGGTATTACTGTAATAAAACTATACACCAAGTTTCATCACTCTCACTTAATTAGAACTAAAGTTATCGTGTCTCAAAGCATCAACCAATCAAATTGCTTATCTCTGCCTAGCCTAAGCGGAAAATGCTCATCTTCTAACTCCATCAAGGCATTGACCTAATAAGCATATACACCAAGTTTGAACATTTTAACTCAATTAGAAGGAGAGTTATTGTGTTCCAAAGTCTCGACCAATCAAATTGCGTATCGCTCTGCTTACCCTGAGCAGAAAATGCTCATTATCGAACTTAGTCAAGGTATTACTGTGATGAAACTATACACCAAGTTTCATCACTCTCACTTAATTAGAACTAAAGTTATCGTGTCCCAAAGCATCAACCAATCAAATTGCTTATCTCTGCTTACCCTAAGCGGAAAATGCTCATCTTTGAACTCCATCAAGGCATAGACCTAATAAGCATATACACCAAGTTTGAACATTTTAACTCAATTAGAAGGAGAGTTATTGTGTTCCAAATTCTCGACCAATCAAATTGCGTATCGCTCTGCTTACCCTGCGCAGAAAATGCTCATTATCGAACTTAGTCAACGTATTACTATAATGAAACTATACACCAAGTTTCATCACTCTCACTTAATTAGAACTAAAGTTATCGTGTCCCAAAGCATCAACCAATCAAATTGCTTATCTCTGCTTACCCTAAGCGGAAAATGCTCATCTTCGAACTCCATCAAGGCATTGACCTAATAAGCATATACACCAAGTTTGAACATTTTAACTCAATTAGAAGGAGAGTTATTGTATTCCAAATTCTCGACCAATCAAATTGCGTATAGCTCTGCTTACCCTGAGCAGAAAATGCTCATTATCGAACTTAGTCAAGGTATTACTATAATGAAACTATACACCAAGTTTCATCAATCTCACTTAATTAGAACTAAAGTTATCGTGTCCCAAAGCATCAACCAATCAAATTGCTTATCTCTGCTTACCCTAAGCGGAAAATGCTCATCTTCGAACTCCATCAAGGCATTGACCTAATAAACACATACACCAAGTTTGAACATTCTAGCTCAATTAAGAAGAGAGTTATTGTGTCCCAAAAAGTGTGACGGACAGACAGACGGACGAACCCATTTTAATAGTCCCCCAACTTTCTTCGAAAGGCGGGGGACAATTATTAATGGTCGTTAAGCAGCATATAGGAATCTAATCCAGCCAACATCGAAGGCTAGCCTAGACATCAAGAGTTAATTATGGTCTGGATGTGTTAATTAATATCTAATTGATAATTTAGATAACATTTCAGGCCTAAAGAAAGACTTGTAATTGGCAGATTTAGCTCTTGCATAATGCATATAAATTGAATACATATTAGATGATAACTTTTGTCGTTAAGAGAGTTCACAATGTAGAGAGTCACAACGTGAAACATGGGCCATAACTCCAGTATTTTTAATGGAAATTGCTGAAATTGAATTGGATTCTTCGTTTCGCTAATCTAAATGATGCGTATAAATCTCATACAGATCGATTACAACTTTAGTCATAAGAGCATCCACAAGGTGCAATGTGTGCCACTATCAAAAGGAACCAAGTCTTTGGATTAAAATCATACATTTTATGTTTCATCAAAATCTGATATTAAATAATTGGGTGAAAGGTAGGGCAATCCGCAGCCTTAATTGTGCTGGCAAGAGATGTGAAACTTCTGGAAGTAATTAATGTGATTTATTCTGGGTTTGAGACACAGGACATCAGCCACACTATTTATCTATAATTAGTATACCGACACTGTGAACTCGAACTCAAAAGAACAGGGCCCGATTCCTAGAAAATTCTTAAGCACGTTCTCGTGCTTAGATTTTAAGTAGACTTTGCAATTAAGTAAACTTATCTTAAGATTAAGAACGTTCTTGTGCTTAGATTTTAATTAGACTTCAGAGTAAGCACAAGCACTTTATTGTGTGTTCCAAGAAAAAACTTAAGCACAACTTCGTTCTTAAAATTGCCAAACTAAGCATATGTGCCGAGCAAGGGCTTGCTTACCAACCTTAAGCCTATTTTTGCTTCAAACAATATGACTGACCGTATAGTTAGTTATTCGACGGCATTTACTACATCTTTTAATACTTAAGAGGCATTTGGAAGACAGAAAATCGTTAAGAAATATATTCTCGACAAGAATGCTATAGAATATTTCACTTCTACACTAAAAACATTTTATTTATTTACAAATTGGTAAATAACACAAACGCAGGCAACTTGAAAGGAGCTAAATCGCTAACATTTGGGACCTAGAAATTGACACAAGTGGGTCGCAATGCATATAATACTCTAATATGAATGTATATAAACTGATTTACATTTAATGGTTTCCGTTTTTACTCCAATTTCAAATCAGTTATGTGCGGCGAAATTTGCCAACAGTGTCAATCGAATGCAAGTTTCTAGCGTCTAGTTATTCCAGTCTACATGCGCCGTTTGATTTGGTACAATGTTTATAGCCTTGTTACCCGAGTCTCTCGCTAGAACTGGGCTGAAACGCATTAGGGTACACGATTCGGGTACCAATGGTAAAATATTTATCTTGTCTTAAATATTGGATATCAGAAGCCCATCTTTTTTCCGGTAAGATCACATCATCAATTTTGATTTAAACTCACAAATAATTTGTGTTTTCAATGTCGAAGATTCTGGATGACATTGAGTTAGAGACTTAGCTACTTTAAAATCAGGTGTTGTCTCAATCATTCCGTCTGTTTGCATGTGCTTGCGTTTTTTGGGTGTTTTTTTTTTTGCTTATAGACCTATAGCCATAGGGGCCATGTCAAAGGCATCAGGGGATCACGTGGTTAAGTGGGTAAGACGCTAGCCAGGGCCAATTCCTAGAACATTCTTAAAAGTAAGCACAAAGTTATGCTTCACTTTTGCTTACGTAAGAAACTTTACAAAATACCGTCTCTAGAAAATTCTCAAGACCGTTCTTACGTAGGCACAAGTTAAGTAGCCTACTAGTCTAAGCACATTGTGACTGGTAAATTGAGAGTATGATGCTCTCTAACGTCATAAAAACATTTTTGGTATGCAAATTACACCGTAAATTCGTCTGCATCACAGAGTTTCTATATATGGCCACAGATCACTAATTATTTCCCCATTGACTTTAATGTTAATTCTCGTCTCTTAGACCGGCTGTAACTTTTCCCCAAATATTCGTTGGGTAGAACGCTTTCTGCCACAGATGGAGCAACATGTGGCAAACTCTGGCCCAAAAGCATGTATGAGGTTCACCATGAAAAACTTGAGATACACAGGCTGGAAGTCCAGACAACTAAACAAGCAATTTTCGGCCCTCCCTTTCAACGTGACCAACCTCACAACCCTTGTATCCTTCCGCCTCAAAATCATGAATATTCACCAAAACCTGACAGAAAATGTATTTTTAAACCCCTTTCTTCAATTCTACACCAAAAAGTCAACAAAAATCGACATGCAAAAGGGGGAAAAAGGGAAAGAGAGAGAAGGACTAAAAATAACTTTCGCCCTACATTCGTGGTGACGGCCCATGAATATTTAGTGATCTGTGTCCATATAGCCACAGAGTAAAAATAACACAGTCTGTGATATAGCTCTATGGTCTGCATGGAGTTATAAATAGACCAATGACATTAACTTCCCGAAAAATAGTCGATTTAGATGTACTTTATTATTTAACAAATGAAATGAAATGAAATGAAATATGGTTTAACGTCCTACTGTTTTGCTCCTAAACTGGGGTAATGAAGACGGACATATGTAATACAGTGTGCTATGAGGGAAATTTTGCCTGGGCAGCGGCGCTACGGCCTTCTCTATCGAATGCCAACTGCCAAGGGATCTTTTACGTGCACATCAGTTTGTACACGGTACTTTGTTTTTTCGTCCCATCCTAATGACAAGACAGCTGTCCTCCGTCCTGCATCACTGACACGGAGAAACCAAGTCGGAAAATTTGGATGAACCTTTTCGGCCAATGCAGGGATCGAACACCCGACCTCCAGGCTAGCGAACCAGCGTCTTACCCACATGATCCCCTGATGCCTTTGACGTATACCACATAGGCATACACATATAAAATGTACCACCAACTAAACAAAAGAAAACAACCCAAAACGCAAGCACATGCAAACAGACCGAATAATTGTGAGAGCGCCTGATCTTTAAGTAGCCCGCGTGTGTGTTTTTTTACCAATTTGGAAATAAATGAATTGTGTTTAGGGTAGAAGAAAAATTTTCTATAGCATTCTTCTCGAGAATATGTTTTTAAAGGATTTTCTGTCTTTCAATTGACTCATAGGTATCAAAAGATGTAGCAAATTTCGTCGAATAAATCCACGGTCAGCCATATTGTTTGAAGCAGAAACAGGCTTAAAGGTTGGTAAGCAAGCCCTATACCTTGCTTGGGACTTGTGCTTAGATTTTTTGAAGCAGAAACAGGCTTAAAGGTTGGTAAGCAAGCCCTATACCTTGCTTGGGACTTGTGCTTAGATTGACGATTTTAAGAACGAAGTTGTGCTTAAGTTTTTTCTTGGAACACATAATAACGTGCTTGTGCTTGTGCTTATACTGACGTCTACTTAAGAATGAATCCGCGAGAAAACCATGCAAAATTCGAAAAAAACGCCAAAGTACTAAGTTTGAAAGTTTTAACCTTACTCTGGTTATTGGACCACCTAAGCATTGTTATAAATGTGGTGAAGTCCCAGAGCCTAAAACCTACCCTGAGGCCTACAGATGGAACAGCAGTTTTTCACTCGAAAATAGCCATTTTTTCATTGAATTTTCATTGAAAATACCAAATGTTTGAAATATCGTTGTTCATAAAATATGTTATGTACGGTAGTTGTCATGCTCTCATTGCAAAGGCCATGTTTCCGACTTTCTAACATGGGCACCATTTTTAGAAAATGATGTATTATGGGTGTTTCAGAGCTCAGTCAAAATGGTATATCTTTTAAGAGGCAAAATACACCATTCCCAAAAATCCTTGTAGCACCCCCTTTGCAGGTATTTCATAGTATCTCATACGGTCGTTATGAAGTTCATACCATGCTTTATCAAAATAAAAAATAAAATTGGATGCAACGCAATAGTGGGATGAGCAGTGGCACCCGTAAAAATGTGAAAATTGGATCTTTATGATATTTTCCTTCACTGTTGATTCACCGTTTCTGGCCATTTGAATCTGCTTCATTCCATCTCTCAGTGTTAAACATGGTGCCGACAAGACGCATGCTGATCAGTGAGGTTTGGACTCCAGTCATGCAAGAGCCCCTGGCTTCAGAAAATTTCTAAAAGCATGTCACATACAACCGGGGATTCGAAACCACGACAGTTGACCCAATGACAGGCTTTATGATACACCATGCACGTGCTAACCATTCGGCCGCCCCCCCCCCCCCATAAGCAAATGAAGGTGCTGTTCGTTCGTTCGTTTGTGGGGTTTAACGTCCACTTCCACCTAAGGTGATATCGTAGTCAATGAAGGTGCCACGCCCACTACTGTTTTATACAGTATCTAGTACGTTTTATATGACGAATTTGATCAGTATGATGGTTGGTGCGATATCCTTTACTCTTTTTTATAGCCTTTTACTGATAATATTAGTCCGGCAGCCAAGCCCCATTTTAAGCCTTAACGTGGAAATTTAGTCCACCTAATGTTTTTTGATGGATCATATATCTTCAGTATGTGTAGATTAAGAATCCGGCACCCTTGGGGAAATTTAAATATTCAAGATGGCTGCCATGAGAGCTATTCTGGTTATTGAGTGGGGTAAAATATGTGACAGTGTCTCTCGAACCACAAGTTGAAGATGGGTTTTACAAGAATTTGATCCACTGAATCCGTTAGGAGGCCAAATTCAAAATGGTGGCTTATTTTGGCTGGAAATGTATAAAGTTTCCTGAAACGGTGTGTAATTTATTGAAAGATAGCTTTTTGGTGTATTATATACCTTCAATCTGTGCAGTTTCAGAATCCGGATGATGCCTTCCTGGCATCCTTGAGTGTATTAAAAGAATTCAAAATGGCCGTCATGAGGCATTTTCTGATAATTTACTTTAGTTTAGTGGAGTAAAATTCGGGACAGATTCTCTCGGATTTCGATATAAAGGTGATTTCTGTCAGAATGTGACCCTCTGAATCCAAAACACTTGGGTATTCTTCCTTAAAAAGCTGTCCAATTCCACAAGGTGTCCAAATTCAAAATGGAGGAAAATTATTTGGTGAAACTCATAAAGTCGCCCCAAAAAGCTATGCAATATATTAAACAATACGTTTTCTGTGTCATTTACTTCAGATATAAACATAAAAACATGTTCTGATCAACAAGTATTCCAGATTGAGCTTAAATTCAAAATGGTGGCCATATTTGGCAAGACATAACAATATTCATAATGTATTAAACTATAGGTTTTTTTCGGGGTCGCCAAATTTCATATCTGAATGGTGAAATATGCCATGACCGAACGAAACACCAATATGGTTTCCAAGTTCAACATAATAACTAAATTTAGTGACCATGGAAAATAATAGAGCCGTTAACGTGAAAACGTATGTATCACTTGACTAAGAGCACAAATCAGAGAGCCATATGAACAAAAGCTACGGAGAGCGAATTGTCAAGCATAAATTATGATCCACTATGACACCCGTCCGTGTCACCTCCTCTAATAGAAAACTGAGTAGAATGAGGGATGACAAATATCATCCCGTTGCATAACATTATGGATGAAATGGGAAGAATCAGAATGTTCTACCGATTGCGAGTATTCCAGTGATTCAAGAGAGGGTGAGTTAGACAAATTCCCGAGGTTGCACAAGACAAATATGTGACAATGTGTGACAAATTGCTATCAACTCACGATGCATGGTCTGATAGTTGATTGTGTTTGACCGTGTATACTCAGTGTCCTTATAAGAATGATTAAGGGAAGAATATCATCGGATTTCAACAATTTTTGCTTGAACATGTATTTATGTTTATATCTGAAGAAATTGACAATGAAAACCTATATTTCAATATATTACACACCGTATAGGGGGACACTATGAGTTTACCTCAAAAAAGGAGCTGCCATTATGACTTTGGCCCCCTAGCGGAATTAGTCGTCACTTTTAGGATGAATACCCAAGCTCATTAGATACAACGGATCAAATTCTTACAGAAACCACCTTCATAACGAGGTCCGAGAGATTTTTTTCCGAATTATACCCCATTGAATTAAAGTAAATAACCAGAAAATGCCTCAGGGCGGCCATCTTGAATATAGAATTTCCCCAAAGGTGCCAGGGATGATATATAATCCATTAAAATATATTAGGTGGACTATATTTCCAGGTTCGTCGACCTGCTGCCGGACTATATTGAGAAATACAATATGATAGATATATCGAATTCGCCGTTTTTCTTAAATTTTCTTCTTTTTTCACTATTTTTGACCGTTCACTGTGATCCACAACATTGGGCTGCAATGGATTTTTTTCTTGAATACGGTTCTACTGGTCATACTTGTTCTCCCTGTGTACCGCATTTCTCCCGCAACCCCGCAAAGGGGGCGCTACAACTGTTCAAAGTTAGGGTATCAAATCTATGGTTCCTAGGATTGGGTTTGGCATCCAGTCTGAATAAGGACCACTGTGCAGATTTCGAACTTTAACTAATATGTACTGTTAGAGAACAACCTTGACTATATTATATCCCAATAAGGTTATTGTGTCTCCATTGGTTTACATGAGGCAGCCTCTCAAATTTCAACCTCAAAAAAATCGATTTTTGCCGTTTTTCTGAGGATAAAACTCCAAACCCCATTCCGGAGGATAAGGAGGGGTCCAATCATAAGGAGGGGTCCAATCGGTCAAATATCGCTTTTGCGTGCATTTGGGCCCTAACCGATCCCACATGGAAAATATGGCCGAAATCGCTGACATGACCCCTGTCACCATCTGCATGGTGCTCTCGCGGATACGTTCTTAAAATCTAAGCACAAGAACATTCTTAAGAATTTTCTGTTAACACGAAATAAGATATGTTTACTTATTTGCAAAGTCTGCTTAAAATCTACATGTAAGCGCAAGAACGTGTTAAAGAATTTTTTAGGAATCAGGCCGAGGTAGGGTGTTCGATCCCTGCATTGGCCGAGAAGGTTCATCCCCTTGTCAGTGATGCAGGCTGAGGACCTGACAAGGGCAGCTGTCTAGTTGTTCGGATGGGACGAAAAAATAATGTCCCGTGTAAAAATTGGCGTGCACGTCAAAGATCCTGTGGCCGTTGTAATTCGATATAAGAGTTGGCCGTAGCGCCGCTGCCCGGGCAAACTTTCCCCCATAGCACGCTTTATGGCGTATGCCCGTCTTCATAAGCCCAGTTTAGGAACAAAACAGTAGGATGTTAAACCCTATTTCATTTCATGTCATTTGTTAAATACATCTAAATCGACTATTTGAGGTTAATGTCATTGATCTATTTATAACTCTATATGCAGATGTATTTACAGTGTAATTTGCATACCAAATTTGTTTTTGTGCCGCTAAAGAGATTCTTAGTCTCAATTTACCAGTCACACTGTGCTTAGACTCGTACTTGGTTATGTATGAACGGTCTTGAGAAGTTTCTATAGAGACGGTATTTCATTAAGTTTCTTACGTAAGCAAAAGTGAAGCATAACTTTGTGCTTACTTTTAAGAATTTTCTAGGAATCGGGCCCTGGTTGTATTATAACCTGGACCTGCAAACCTTGTCCACATATTTTCAGGGCTGATGTAGGAAAATGTTACCATGCTGTAGCTTGAATATATAGCATTATGACAATCCACGGTGTATGAAATTTAACAGTCCAGAATGCACTTTTTTCACAGACACTGCATAATCACCACTATTTTTTTTTACACTCTCTTCAAGTGTGTTGTGTAAGTAAATAATAAGAACAGTATATTTTTTAGTAATCATTATCTATATTATTTCATGACATTGTTCTAAAACCACTCCAATTTGCACCTAGAAATTTGTATAATATTAAACTGGAGACAATAGTAATGTATTGACTGTTGTAACAATCAATGCTACTAATTTATAATCTGGGTAATAGTCATCCATCACAAATAGATACAGCCATATCGCGCTCTTCAATCAGCTCTTTTTGTGTCAAATCCATCTTTTCTCTAGCAAAGTCAGTAATGTTCAAACCAGATACAATCTTGTAGCTTTTATCAGTACCAATAGTCAATGGAAAACTGTACATAATACCGTCAGCAATACCGTAGGAATTGCCAGTTGAAATGACACCCATAGAAACGCATCGATCCTATAAAATATAAAACAGATTTTCATTAAATTGAAAGTTACAACAAACTTATAATTAACTTCAACACATGCTTGATATAACTTACAATTTTTTCTTTGACAAATATGGAAATATGACACCTGTCAATTGTCAGATACATATATCAGGTACATGTAAGAGTGTCAGGTACACTTCCTCTGGTGTCTGACATTTTGTCGGTCACAGATACAGATGTATTTTTTATACGCCCACATTTTTATGTGGACGTATATTGTCGTCGCCCCTGTCCGTCCGTCCACAATTGTTTGTGAACAGCCTACAGGTCACAATTTTTATCCAATTTCAATGAAACTTAAAATACAGGTTCATCACCCTAAGATCTTGGTTCCTTTCGATATTGGCATGTATCAGACTGTAACTTCAGGAACAGTGTAGAGGTCACAATTTTGAACCGATTTGGATGAAACTTGAAATGCATGTTTATAACCCAAAGATCTTGGTTCCTTTCGATATGTGCGCCCAGTGGATCGTAACTTCCTAAATTATGGCCCCTGATTGTCCGAAAAATTGCCCTTTTTAGCTTGTGGTCCCTCTGGAGGTCAAAATTGTTATACAATTTAAAAAAACGTTTGATTATATCACTGTTACACTTACAAGGTTATGGAGGTTGAGTTCGAATTTCGTGAAAATCGGACCAAAATTGACAGACAAAATGGCCGCCGTTTGTACGCAAATAGTGTGAAAATATGTTATATCAAGGTTGTGGACCCTATAGAGGTCACAATTTAGAACCGATTTTCATGAAACTTGACATGTATGTTTATAACCCAAAGGTCTTGGTTCCTGTCGTATTTGCGCCCATTGGATCTTAACTTCCTGAATTATGTCCCCTGTTGTCTGAAAAATCGCCTTTTTTTAGCTTGTGGTCTTCTCTGGAGGTCAAAATTGTAATCCGATTTTAAAAACCATTTAATTTTATCATCGTTACATGGTTATGGAGGTTGAGTTCGAATTTCGTGAAAATCGGACCAAAATTGACGGACAAAATCGCCACCGTTTGTACGCAAATAGTGTGAAAATATGTTATATCAAGCTTGTGGACCCTATAGAGGTCACAATTTTGAACCGATTTCGATGAAACTTGACCTGTATGTTGATAACCCAAAGATCTTGGGGCCTTTCTATATTTGCGCCCATCTGATTGTAACTTCCTGAATTGTGTCCCGTGATTGGTCAACATTATTATCCGATTTAAAAAAAACGTTTCATTGATTATATCACCGTTACATGGTAATAAAGGTTGATGTGGAATTTCGTGAAAGTTGGACCAAAATCGACGGACAAAATGGTCCGCCGTTTGTACGTGAATAGTGTGAAAATATGTTATATCAAGGTTCTGAACCCTATAGAGGTCACAATTTTGAACCGATTTTGATGAAACTTGAAATACATGTTTATAGCATAAAGATCTTCGTTCCTTTCGATATTTGCGCATATCGGATCGTAACTTCCTGATTGTACGAAAAATCTGGAGGTAACAATTATTACCTGATTTTAAAAGATAGGCTGGCACTGCCAGGCAGGATACGCCCACATTTTCGAGAGATGGACAGAGAACAAGCAATACCGAAAGTGATTTTTCCTACATCTTTAAGTCCTGTATTTCATACTGTATTGGGAGCAGCCATTTAGTTGGTCAGTTCCAGTCTGATATTAATGAAATTCGAAACCGACAATGATTATGGTGTGACGGTACACAACCTAGAAATGTGACTTTTCATCAAAATTGGATAAGAATTGTGACCTATAGAGAGTCCACAACCATGATATACCATATTTTTACACTATTCGCGTACAAACGGCGACCATTTCGTCCGGCAATTTTGGTACGATTTTCACGAAATTAGAACTCAACCTTCCTCATCAAAATTGAATTAAAATTGTGACCTATACAGGGTCCGCAACCATGATATATCATTTTTTTAACAGTATTCGCGTACAAACGGCGGCCATTTTGTGTGTCAATTTTGGTCCGATTTCCCCGAAATTCAAACTCAACCTTCCTTACAGTGTAACGGTGATATAATCAAACGTTTTTTTAAATTGGATAATAATTGTGACCTCCAGAGGGACCACAAGCTAAAGAAAGGGGGATTTTGCGTATAACCAGGGGCCATAATTCAGGAAGTTACAATCCGATTTGCGCAAATATCGAAAAGAACCAAGATCTTTGGGTTATAACCATGAATTTCAAGTTTCATCAAAATCGAATTAAAATTGTGACCTTTACAGGGTCCACAACCTTTATATACCATTTTTAACAGTATTCGCGTACAAACGGTGGCCATTTTGTATGGCAATTTGGGTCTGATTTTCCCGAAATTCGAACTCAACCTTCCTTACGGTGTAACGGTAATATAATCAAACGTTTTTTTTTAAATCGGATAATAATTGTGACCTCCAAGCTAAAAAAAAGGCGATTTTGCGTATAATCAGGGGCCATAATTCAGGAAGTTACGATCCGATATGCGCAAATATCGAAAGGAAGCAAGATCTTTGGGTTATAACCATGAATTTCAAGTTTCATCAAAATCGAATCAAAATTGTGACCTCCACAACCTTGATATACCATTTTTTAACAGTATTCGCGTACAACAACGGCCATTTTGACTTTGTATGGCAATTTTCGTCCGATTTTCCCGAAATTTCGAACTCAACCTTCCTTAGGGTGTAACGGTAATACAATCAAACGGTTTTTTAAATCGCATAATATTTGTGACCTCCAAGCTAAAAAAAAGGCGATTTTGCGTATAATCAGGGGCCATAATTCAGGAAGTTACGATCCGATATGCGCAAATATCGAAAGGATGCAAGATCTTTGGGTTATAACCATGAATTTCAAGTTTCATCAAAATCAAATCAAAATTGTGAGCTCCACAGGGTCCACAACCTTGATATACCATTTTTTAACATTATTCGCGTACAAACGGCGGCCATTTTGTATGGCAATTTTCGTCCGATTTTCCCGAAATTCGAACTCAGCCTTCCTTAGGGTGTAACGGTGATATAATCAAACGGTTTTTAAAATCAAATAATAATTGTGACCTCCAGAGGGACCACAAGCTAAAAAGGGTGATTTTTCGGACAATCAGGGGCCATAATTCAGGAAATTACATTCCGATAGCCGCAAATATCGAAAGGAACCAAGATCTTTGGGTTACAAACATGCATGTCAAGTTTCATCAAAATCGGTTCAAAATTGTGACCTCTATAGGGTCCACAAGCTAAAAACGTGATTTTTCGTACAATCAGGGGCCATAATCCATGAAGTTTGGATCCGATACATGCCAATATCGAAAGTAACCGATAAGAATTGTGACCTGTAGAGAGTCCACAAACAAATTGTGGACGGACGGACGTCCGGACGGACAGGGGCGACGACATAATACGTCCACATGAAAATGTGGGCGTATAAAAAATAAGTTGCTAGGCAACGAAACATACGCCCACACAGCAGCTAAATCGTCCGGGCAGTCAACAAGAGTTGTCGCATATTAATTTATTATCAGAAAATCATTAGAATTTGTTTGGTTTTTATTAAGTTCTGCCCCTAAATTACCAAAAGCTTAAAAGGGTGATTTTTCGGACAATCAGGGGCCATAATTCGGGAAGTTCTGATCCGATGGACGCAACTATCCAGAGGAACCAAGATCTTTGGATTATCAACATACATGTCAAGTTTCATCAAAATTGGTTCAAAATTGTGACCTCTATAGGGTCCACAAGCTTGATATAACATATTTTCACACTATTCGCGTACAAACGGTGGCCATTTTGTCTGTCAATTTTGGTCCGATTTTCACGAAATTCGAACTCAACCTCCATAACCATGTAACGATGATATAATTAAATGGTTTTTAAAATCGGATTACAATTTTGACCTCAAGTTAAAAAGGGCCATAATTCAGGAAGTTACGATCCGACGGGTAAATATATCGAAAGGAACCAAGATCTTTGGGTTATTAACATACATGTCCAGTTTCATCAAAATCGGTTCAAAATAATGACCTCTATAATGTCCACAAGCTAAAAACATGATTTTTCTTACAATCAGGGGCCATAATCCATGAAGTTTCGATCCGATACATTCCAATATCGAAAGCAGCCGAGATCTTATGGGGATAAACCTATATTTCAAGTTTTGTCAAAATCGGATAAGAATTGTGACCTGTAGAGAGTCCACAACCTTGATATAACATATTTTCACACTATTCGCGTACAAACGGCGTCCATTTTGTCCGTCAATTTTGGTCCAATTTTCACGAAATTTGATTTCTGCCTTCATTACCATGTAACGGTGATATAATCAAACGGTTTTTTAAATCCGATAATAATTTTGACCTCTAGAGGGACCACAAGCTAAAAAGGGCGATTTTTCGGACAATCAAGGGCCATAATTCAGGAAGTTACGATCCCATGAGCGCAAATATCGAAAGGAACCAAGATCTTTGGGTTATTAACATACATGTCCAGTTTCATCGAAATCGGTTCAAAATTGTGACCTCTATAGGGTCCACAACCACGAGCTGAAAACGTGATTTTTCCTACAATCAGGGGCCATAATCCATGAAGTTTTGATCCGATACATGCCAATATCGAAAGCAGCCGAGATCTTATGGGGATAAACCTATATTTCAAGTTTCATCAAAATCGGATAAGAATTGTGACCTGTTGAGAGTCCACAAACAAATTGTGGACGGACGGACGTCTGGATGGTCCGTACGTCTGGACGGACAGGGGCGACGACAATATACGTCCAAATGAAAATGTGGGCGTATAAAAACGTCTGATTATATCCCTGTTACAGGGTAATCTAGACTGAGTTTGAATTTCATGAACATCGGACCAAAATTGACAAACAAAATGACTGCCGTTTGTACGGGAATGGTGTAAAGATAGGTTGGCACTGCCAGGCAGGATACGCCCACATTTTCGAGAGATGGATAGAGAACAAGCAATACCGAAAGTGATTTTTCCTACATCATTAAGTCCTGTATATACTGTATTGGGAGCAGCCATTTAGTTGGCCAGTTCCACAGTCTGATATTCATGAAATTTGAAGCCGACAATGATTATGGTGTGACGGTACACAACCTAGAAATGTAGAGAGTCCACAACCATGATATACCATATTTTTACACTATTCGCGTACAAACGGCGACCATTTCGTCCGGCAATTTTGGTACGATTTTCACGAAATTAGAACTCAACCTTCCTCATCAAAATCGAATTAAAATTGTGACCTTTACAGGGTCCACAACCTTGATATACCATTTTTTAACAGTATTCGCGTACAAACGACGGCCATTTTGTATGGCAATTTTGGTCTGATTTTCCGGAAATTCGAACTCAACATTCCTTACGGTGTAACAGTGATATAATCAAATGTTTTTTCAAATCGGATAATAATTGTGACCTCCAGAGGGACCACAAGCTAAAAAGGGTGATTTTTCGGACAATCAGGGTCCATAATTCAGGAAATTACATTCCGATAGCCGCAAATATCGAAAGGAACCAAGATCTTTGGGTTACAAACATGCATGTCAAGTTTCATCAAAATCGGTTCAAAATTGTGACCTCTATAGGGTCCACAAGCTAAAAACGTGATTTTTCGTACAATCAGGGGCCATAATCCATGAAGTTTTGATCCGATACATGCCAATATCGAAAGCAGCCGAGATCTTTTGGGGATAAACCTATATTTCAAGTTTCGTCAAAATCGGATAAGAATTGTGACCTGTAGAGAGTCCACAAACAAATTGTGGACGGACGGACGGACAGGGGCGACGACATTATACGTCCACATGAAAATGTGGGCATATAAAAATATGGTATATCAAGGTTGTGGACCCTATAGAGGTCACAATTTAAATTCTAGTTTGATGAAAATCGAAATACATTTTGGTTCCTTGCGATATTTGCGCATATCGGATTGTAACTTCCTGAATTATGGCCCCTGATTGTACAAAAAATTGCCATAATATTAAATGTTTCGTATCCAGTGGAGGTGACAGCTAATTCCATAATATTAAATGATTCGTATACTTAATGTTAGCATGGGGCAAAACTTTATAAAGATAGGTTGCCAGGCAACGAAACATACGCCCACAGAAGCTAAATCGTCCGGGGAGTCAACAAGAATTGTCGCATATTTTTACTTTTTTCGGTAATGAAACATTTATAATACACTAAAATCTGATTAAGAGTAACAACTCATTACGTAATTATCAGAAAATCATAAGAATTTGTTTGCTTTTTATAAAGTTTTGCCCCATACTAACAATTAGTATAGAAAACTTTTAATATGATGGATTTAGCTGTTCAGTTATCAAAATTCATTGAAAATCAAAATATTTGTTCGTTTCAACACCTTAAACTCTGTGTATCAATCTGAAGTCAATCGCATATTAAGTATGGCCTCTAGAGCATCCACAAGAATTTTTGAAGTGATCAAGGACTACAACTCTGGCACTAATTATCAGAAATCGCTGAAAATTAATAGGTTTCTTCGTCTCATGACCTTAAAAAATGTGTATAAATTTGAAGTCAATCGGATATTAACTTTGGCCTCTAGAGCGTCCACAAGATTTCTGAAGTGATCAAGGGCCATAACTCTGGCACTAATTATCGGAAATCACTGAAAATCAATAGGCTTCTTTGTCTTATGACCTTACACACTGTGTATAAATTTAAAGTCAATCGGATATTAACTTTGGCCTCTAGAGCGTCTACAAGATTTTTTGAAGTGATCCAGGGCCACAACTCTGGAACTACTTATCAGAAATCACTGAAAATCAATAGACTTCTTCGTCTTATGACCTTAAACACTATGTATAAATTTTAAGTCAATCGGATATTAACTTTGGCCTTTAGAGCGTCCACAAGATTTTTTTAAGAGATCAAGGGGGCCATAACTCTGGCACTTATTATCGGAAATCGCTGAAAATCAATAGGCTTTTTCGTCTCATGACCTTAAACACTGTGTATAAATTTAGAGTCAATCGGATATTAATTTTGGCCTCTAGAGCGTCCACAAGATTTTTTGAAGTCATCAAGGGCCATAACTCTGGTAGTTATTATCGGAAATCGCTGAAAAACAAAAAGTTTCTTTGTCTCATGACCTTAAACACTGCGTATAAATAGTCAATCGGATATTAACTTTAGCCTCTAGAGCTTGTGGATGACGGACGGACAGACCGACGGACGGGGGCAACGACAATATACGACCACATTTCAATGTGGGCGTATAAAAACCAAACAAATTCTAATGATTTTCTGATAATTACTTAATATGTGACAACTCTTGTTGACTGCCTGGATGATTTAGCTGCTGTGTGGGTGTATGTTTCGTTGCCTGGCAACCTATTTTTTCTGTATCTGTATTCAGTTAAAAGGCATGTCCGGTAGAATATGAACAAGCCAACAGTGAGGCTGATGTCCCCCGCCGAAATCCCAAAATAAATAGATGACACATATTAATTAATCGCACATTTATTTTTTTCAAACGTATCGACCAATCAAACTGAACACGAAGTGTCATCCAAAAATTGCTTATATCTGCCTACCGTAAGAAGAAAATGCTCATCTTCGAACTCCATCAAGGCATTGACCTAATAAGCATACACACCAATTCTGAACATTTTAACTCAATTCGAAGGAGAGTTATTGTGTTCCAAAGTCTCGGCAAATCAAATTGCTTATCGCTCTGCTTACCCTGAGCAGAAAATGCTCATTATCGATCTTAGTCAAGCTATTACTGTAATGAAACTATACACCAAGTTTCATCACTCTCACTTAATTAGAACTAAAGTTATCGTGTCTCAAAGCATCAACCAATCAAATTGCTTATCTCTGCCTACCCTAAACGGAAAATGCTCATCTTCTAACTCCATCAAGGCATTGACCTAATAAGCATATACACCAAGTTTGAACATTTTACCTCAATTAGAAGGATAGTTATTGTGTTCCAAAGTCTCGACCAATCAAATTGCGTATCGCTCTGCTTACCCTGAGCAGAAAATGCTCATTATCGAACTTAGTCAAGGTATTACTGTGATGAAACTATACACCAAGTTTCATCACTCTCACTTAATTAGAACTAAAGTTATCGTGTCCCAAAGCATCAACCAATCAAATTGCTTATCTCTGCTTACCCTAAGCGGAAAATGCTCATCTTTGAACTCCATCAAGGCATAGACCTAATAAGCATATACACCAAGTTTAAACATTTTAACTCAATTAGAAGGAGAGTTATTGTGTTCCAAATTCTCGACCAATCAAATTGCGTATCGCTCTGCTTACCCTGCGCAGAAAATGCTCATTATCGAACTTAGTCAAGGTATTACTATAATGAAACTATACACCAAGTTTCATCACTCTCACTTAATTAGAACTAAAGTTATCGTGTCCCAAAGCATCAACCAATCAAATTGCTTATCTCTGCTTACCCTAAGCGGAAAATGCTCATCTTCGAACTCCATCAAGGCATTGACCTAATAAGCATATACACCAAGTTTGAACATTTTAACTCAATTAGAAGGAGAGTTATTGTGTTCCAAATTCTCGACCAATCAAATTGCGTATAGCTCTGCTTACCCTGAGCAGAAAATGCTCATTATCGAACTTAGTCAAGGTATTACTATAATGAAACTATACACCAAGTTTCATCAATCTCACTTAATTAGAACTAAAGTTATCGTGTCCCAAAGCATCAACCAATCAAATTGCTTATCTCTGCTTACCCTAAGCGGAAAATGCTCATCTTCGAACTCCATCAAGGCATTGACCTAATAAACACATACACCAAGTTTGAACATTCTAGCTCAATTAGGAAGAGAGTTATTGTGTCCCAAAAAGTGTGACGGACAGACAGACGGACAGACAGACAGACGGACGAACTCATTTAAATAGTCCCCCAACTTTCTTCGAAAGGCGGGGGACAACAACTTTCTTCGAAAGGCGGGGGACAATAAAGCAGAAACTTTGTACAATTTATATCTATATTTACAGGCTTGCAACAGATCTTTATGAAAGTGTTATTTGGTTATATTTCTACTTACACCAGTCCCAAACCACCAATCACGCATATGATCACAGATGGCTTTAGCTGCAGACATTGCACTAGACAATTTACGAGCCTTAATAACAGCACCACCACGTGACTGCACAGTCTGCAAATAAATGAAAAAATGGCATTTTAAATATTTTTATCAGAAGACATATTCATATTTTAGAAAATGACCCTTATAATTAATTTAGATGTCCCATTTGCTTTTCACCATAACTGTAAATAGGTATCCGTATTACAGATACATGTACATTAGTTTAATAAAGAGTTGGTCATTCTTGTTATAATAGTTTGAAAATTATTCTATTGTAAGCGAAAATATTAGCCTTAGAAGGTTTGACAAAATGTGTGCGATAATTGCAACTACCGTCCTGGTTGTTCGAAGCTAAGTCTTGCTCATCCATATTTAAATTAATCCAGATATGGTTGAACCCATTCAAATCTATTTCAAATCGGACAAATCTTATGCCATCGAGAGTTGATTATGGCTTGGATCAGTTAATTAATGTTTAATTAATAATTTAGATAACATTTCAGGCCTAAAGAAAGAAATGCAATAGGCAGATTTAGCTGTTGCATAATGTATGTTTAAGTTTAAGTTGACATAAAGTGTTTAAACAGTCTACATATTACATCAGAAATTGACACTATCATCATACTACCCTATATACCGATATTTACTGATAATAAATGTTGCTTATAAAGTTATAAAGGTCACCCATTATAAATGTTCGATACTACATGTACTTTGTTATGATTATGTGAGTTATCTTGGCATGTTTACCAGGTAAACTCAACTACTATTAGACTATCACTTTATAATCACACACTTTGAATGTTCTATAAGATCATTGGTATTTTATTCAATACAATTTAAATACCTTTATAAAGTCATTCTGAACCCAATTATCATCTTTAATGGCTTCCAAAGCACTGGATTTCTTTCCGTTAACTGTAACTGTAGCATGAGCAAGATCAGGAAATTGCGTAGAAGAGTGATTTCCCCATATGATGGCTCTCTCCACACTTTCACTAGATATTCCTAATTTTGCTGCAACCTGTAATAAATCCGTTTATTATTTTTCTTATAAATAAAACTATGATTTCCTTGCTATACAGACCATGGTGCTTATCAGGGAATATTTTACTTTTTTACATTTGATTAGCAGTTTCCAGAAAAATTGTGTAAGAATGCTAATCAATTGTATAATTGAGTAGCAAAATTTACCAGTTGATTAGCAGTTTTTTAGTATGTAATAGAATAGTTATTTCACATAATTATGTGACAATAACAATACCCATATTATTTGTATTACTGTTGTTTATATTTATATATAAAATAAAAATAAAAAGTATGTGACCACATGTTATTCTTTGTACGAAAACTTGGACATTCTTTATTTACTTCATACTCTAGCCAGATCTTTTCTGGGTCATATTTCCTCACCCAATCTTGAACTGTTGCTAATTCTAATGCCGAATTTGAAGACAGAACATTATCATGTGTTTGACTTGCCATCTTGAATTTCGCGACGTACCCTCGATCACCCGGTAATTTTATCTTGTAGTGTTTTGAATGTCTGTCTTCACGACTGTGACTACCACAGGTATAGAAAGTATGTAGTGTTGCGTAGCTAGTAATTTGTAATCTCTATCATCAAAACCTTTTACGTTTATAAATAACAGACGACAACATGTCCTGCTCTCGTTCCACTGGACCGTTGCAGAGGCACGTAAAGAGTCTTGATGATATAGACAATAAAATTGCGAGATTTGAGATTTTTTTTTTGATGTGTTTTACGATACTGAATGGTTTCAAAGTTAAAATTAATTTTCAAAACATTGATTCGCGCTGAAGCAGGGTTTTATGCTAATAATGCTAATCAAATATGAATTTGATTCGCAAAATCGGACGTTACGAACCCGGTTAAAATATTCCCTGGTGCTTATATGTCACATACAACAATATGGAGAATGCACAGAATCTTACATCATATAATTACTTATATCTGTGATATGAACACATTATCAGTCACAACACTGAGATTTTTTAAATGAAATGTGCTAGGATTGTTCATTTCATCAAACAATTTTTAAACATTTTATTGATACTCCGAAAGAGGAAGTCTATTAAAATAAATTTTCGAAGTGTTACTGCCCTTGTCACCAAAACCATATAAACACTCAGCAGGAGTGTTTTGTGATTTTTTTCCTAAACTGGCTGTGATTGTTTGGATAGCATAAGGAAGAACGACTTGAAATTCACATTTGCCTATCAATTTTATGCATAGTTATTGTCCCTGAATATTTGAAAGCCATCCTTCAAAACGTTGTATATTCGTTGCCTGTCAATGCAATTTTTTTACCTGTGCTTGAGCTCTGTTTTGATCCAGTCGTGTTAGACATGAGAAGTTCTCTACTGGGATAGTTGGTGCACACTTGGAAGCAATCAGTGCATTGGTATTAGCTGGGTTTCCTACAACTACAACCTATAAAAATATTTATAAGATAATATTGTCATCGGACACTATAATGTTTTATCTCAATTTGATCTGTCTTCTGCTGCAGATCACAATACAATGCATCTAATCTACACTAAAATGTACTCAAACTGATTATTTGACATTAATAATCTTCCAGCAAGTATTCAGTAGTTGGATGAAATAAAGTCCAATCACAAGATATCTAGCAAAGATATTAAATAGGTGACAATAGCTTGTTTTGACCATATCTATCAACTGCAGAACATGCAGAATGATGACAAATTTTCAATTCATTATATCTTTAGACAAAACAAGCCAACAGTGAGGCTGATGTCCCCCGCCGAAATCCCAAAATAAATAGAAGACACATACTAATTAATCGCACATTTATTTTTTTCAATGTATCGAGCAATCAAACTGTACACGAAGTGTCATCCAAAAGTGTTTTATAAAGAAAAATGCTAAAACCGACGAGAAAAATGAAAATGTACCCTAGTTAGGGGGACCCTAAAGGCAGACAAAAGGGCCCCTCTGGCCAAGGGAAAGGGCCCTCGTGTCCAAGTCAATCGTTTTTATACACTGTTACTGTCGAATCGATTACTAAATGAGAATGCAGTCATTGTATTGGCATAAAAATCATCAATCAAGATGAACCTAAGTTATCTTGTCCCAAAGTATCAACCAATCAAATTGCTTATCTCTGCTTACCCTAAGCGGAAAATGCTCATCTTCGAACTCCATCAAGGCATTGACCTAATAAGCATATACACCAAGTTTGAACATTTTAACTCAATTAGAAGGAGAGTTATTGTGTTCCAAAGTCTCGACTACTCTCGACCAATCAAATTGCGTATCGCTCTGCTTACCTTGAGCAGAAAATGCTCATTATCGAACTTAGTCAAGGTATTACTGTAATGAAACTATACACCAAGTTTCATCACTCTCACTTAATTAGAACTAAAGTTATCGTGTCCCAAAGCATCAACCAATCAAATTGCTTATCTCTGCTTACCCTAAGTGGAAAATGCTCATCTTCGAACTCCATCAAGGCATTGACCTTATAAGCATATACACCAAGTTTGAACATTCTAGCTCAATTAGGAAGAGAGTTATTGTGTCCCAAAAGTGTGACGGACAGACGGACAGACAGACAGACAGACAGACAGACAGACATACAGACAGACAGACAGACGAACCCATTTTAATAGTCCCCCAATTTTCTTCGAAAGGCGGGGGACAACAAAACTAGAACTTCCAATATCCGTTCCCTAAGAATTGTTGCCAGTTGGAGCAAGTTCAAAATGCCAAAAAGTAGAATCAAAATGTCGGTTGAATATTGATTTGAAGGTTTTTGGTAAAATGCAATATGGTGGCCAACCAGTTGAAAATGTTATTGAACAAAGCTCTGAAAATGAAGATAATATCTTGGGCTAACACCAACATATATGTCATTTTTAGTTTATTTTGAAAATGTTTTGGGAAAATCAGGAGGCCATGGTAATTTCCGGAGTCATTCTATGTGTCTACGACTAGTCTGTGTCTACGGTTGTATGCTGTCTATGACTTACTATATATGCCTAGGACTATCTTTTTATTTTGCAAAATTCAAATGTTTTTCATATATAAGTGTATTTAGCCATGTGTGCTGCTTTTTATTCATGTGTTCAACAGTGGACCATTGCAAAAAAAGGTTGAGAACCACTTGATTAACCCCTCAAATGATGATCAGAGTATTAACATAATTTAAGTCTTACGGTTGAATAAGTTTGAAAAAAATTTCGGATATAATTCTGCTCGAATCAATATTTTCAACAATATAGCGTACAATTCAAAAGGATTTGTAAGACTTAATAATCTGAATGAATTTTTATTTCAAGAAATCGATAATTAAGATCTAATTTTCAAAACTGAGAAACATCTTAATAATTACACTTCATACTGAATTCATCAACTTACTTTAACTGTCTTCTTGGCGTAAGTATTAAGGGCTATTCCCTGCGATTTGAAAATTTTAACATTGGCTGCAAGTAAATCTTTTCTTTCCATTCCTTCTCGTCGAGGCATTGCTCCAACTAATATGGCAACATCAATGTCTTTAAAAGCCAAAGCTTCATCTGCAGTTGGTATCACATCTGAAATAGTATTTTTACAAATATCATTAAGATAACTTTTATATTTATCAGTGCTGTTAATAAGCTTTATTCAGGGGTTTGTGAGTTATTCAGGGATTATCATATACATAAGTGTACACCATCATATACCATATTGATATAAACATAAATGATCTATATAGAGGATATTTGTCGTTTTAGATTGAATAACATATTTTATTTCATCGAGAAGCAAGAAAACTTATATTTATAAACGTTTTCTTGCATAGAGATGAAATAAAATGTTATTCACGACAAAACGACAAATGTTCTATTTATTTTATGATTTTACAATCATTTTAGGTAAAACAACATGGACTACTTTGCTAACCAGTGGAATAACACTTTTATTTCAATGATAAAAGGGGGGTCGGGATGGCCTAGTGGTCCAGAGTGCCGCGCTTCGACCTCTGGCTGGCCAGTCACCTCTGGCTTGCGGCTGTGGTTTCGAGCCCTGGTGTAAGCGTATGTGGCATGGAGATAGGGGCGCCTTCTCGACCTCGTGGGTTTCCTCCGGGCACTCCGGTTTCCTCCCACTGCTGAATACCCCTACGCTCAAGCGAATTATTGAAATAAAATGAAACCATATGTTAGTCCCAAAATGACCTAGTTTGTGTCGAGTGGACGTTAAACCCCATTTCTCTCTCTCTCTCAATGATAAAACGCGGTATTCCACTACTGATTATAAAATAAATATCTGATATATAATGCTATGGTTAAGAATGAATTATTAATCTCTGGGGTACAACACCTAACCCTATCTACTCTAATGTTAACTATTGAATATTAAATAGATTTTAATAGCTGACTGACACATGTCCAATATATGACACATACAGGTGTATGCTTTAGCCACAATGGAGATGATCGCATGGCCTAAAAAACAAGCCAACAGTGAGGCTGATGTCCCCCGCCGAAATCCCAAAATAAATAGATGACACATATTAATTAATCGCACATTTATTTTTTTCAAGTATCGAGCAATCAAACTGTACACAAAGTGTCATCCAAAAGTGTTTTATAAAGAAAAATGCTAAAACCGACAAGAAAAATGAAAATGTACCCTAGTTAGGGGGACCCTAAAGGCAGACCAAAGGGCCCCCACGCTTGACAAAAGGGCTCCTCTGGCCAAGGGAAAGGGCCCTCGTGTCCGAGTCAATCGTTTCGATACACTATGTGCGGTTTTTAAATTTTCTTTCGGTTTCGGTTTTCGGTTTTTTTATTCATTTAAACACTGTGTAATGTATGTACTGATTTATGGTTATTTTATAGGAATACTTGAAAGCCAAAAAAAATATTAAAAATATTGATGTAAATAAAATAGTAAACAACAAGTTTTTTTTTTTTTTACTGTTATATGACTTTAATTATGACTGGTACTGGTAGTAATAACAAAGTTACTGTAAAAAAAAGATCTGACACACAACGCCATAGGCATAATAATAATATTAGTAACAATAAAGTTAGATTCTACTGAAAAAAAAAAACCAAAATAAATATGCATAACAAAATAATACCAATCCAACAAACCGAAACATGTGGTCTTTCATTTCTCGTTTATAAACTTAAAAACAAAACTTACGCATTGCCGTTTTCGGGTGTTGTTCAATTGTTGTTCTAAACAGCTGACACAAAATTGTTAAATTATATTCTTATAATTTATGCAGCAGAAATATGTTTTTTACAAAGATTAAATCTACATTTTGTGTCATCTAATCTTTCATACTTATTGAGCAAGCCATGGAGACATTTTACTTTTTAGAGGAAGCCATCGTTCGATATTGACAACCGGCTTCGGGTTGCATAAAATTTTGGATTGTAAACCGACCCGAATTGAGAAAATGAATAGTCTAGGCCAACCAGACTGATTAAACACTCTATCACACTATACATACGGGCTCTGTTTGATCGAAAATAAAAACGGAAGTGGTGGCTACATTAAAATTTTGGAATTATTAAGTAAACGAAATACGGCTACATAAAAATTAGGAATTTGGAAAAAAAACGAAACGCAGGGTTATTTTTTTTTAACGGTTCGGTTTTCGGTTTATTTGTAAAAACCGATACCGTACGGTTAAACCGAAAAACCGCACATCACTAACTGTTACTGTCGAATCCATTACTGAATGAGAATGCAGTCATTGTATTGGCATAAAAATCATCAATCAAGATGAACCTAAGATGAAATGAGAATGCAGTCATTGTATTGGCATAAAAATCATCAATCAAGATGAACCTAAGATGAAATTGCTTATCTCTGCCTACCCTAAGAAGAAAATGCTCATCTTCGAACTCCATCAAGGCATTGACCTAATAAGCATACATACCAATTTTGAACATTTTAACTCAATTCGAAGGAGAGTTATTGTGTTCCAAAGTCTTGGCAAATCAAATTGCTTATCGCTCTGCTTACCCTGAGCAGAAAATGTTCATTATCGATCTTAGTCAAGGTATTACTTTAATGAAACTATACACCAAGTTTCATCACTCTCCCTTAATTAGAACTAAAGTTATCGTGTCCCAAAGCATCAACCAATCAAATTGCTTATCTCTGCCTACCCTACGAAGAAAATGCTCATCTTCGAACTCCATCAAGGCATTGACCTAATAAGCATACACACCAATTTTGAACATTTTAACTCAATTCGAAGGAGAGTTATTGTGTTCCAAAGTCTCGGCAAATCAAATTGCTTATCGCTCTGCTTACCCTGAGCAGAAAATGCTCATTATTGAACTTAGTCAAGGTATTACTGTAATGAAACTATACACCAAGTTTCATCACTCTCACTAAATTAGAACTAAAGCTATCGTGTCCCAAAGCATCAACCAATCAAATTGCTTATCTCTGCTTACCCTAAGCGGAAAATGTTCATCTTCGAACTCCATCAAGGCATTGACCTAATAAGCATATACACCAAGTTTGAACATTTTAACTCAATTAGAAGGGGAGTTATTGTGTTTCAAAGTCTCGACAAATCAAATTGCGTATCGCTCTGCTTACCCCGAGCAGAAAATGCTCATTATCGAACTTAGTCAAGGTATTACTGTAATGAAACTATACACCAAGTTTCATCACTCTCCCTTAATTAGAACTAAAGTTATCGTGTCCCAAAGCATCAACCAATCAAATTGCTTATCTCTGCCTACCCTACGAAGAAAATGCTCATCTTCGAACTCCATCAAGGCATTGACCTAATAAGCATACACACCAATTTTGAACATTTTAACTCAATTCGAAGGAGAGTTATTGTGTTCCAAAGTCTCGGCAAATCAAATTGCTTATCGCTCTGCTTACCCTGAGCAGAAAATGCTCATTATTGAACTTAGTCAAGGTATTACTGTAATGAAACTATACACCAAGTTTCATCACTCTCACTAAATTAGAACTAAAGCTATCGTGTCCCAAAGCATCAACCAATCAAATTGCTTATCTCTGCTTACCCTAAGCGGAAAATGTTCATCTTCAAACTCCATCAAGGCATTGACCTAATAAGCATATACACCAAGTTTGAACATTTTAACTCAATTAGAAGGGGAGTTATTGTGTTTCAAAGTCTCGACAAATCAAATTGCGTATCGCTCTGCTTACCCCGAGCAGAAAATGCTCATTATCGAACTTAGTCAAGGTATTACTGTAATGAAACTATACACCAAGTTTCATCAATCTCACTTAATTAGAACTAAAGTTATCGTGTCCCTAAGCATCAACCAATCAAATCGCTTATCTCTGCTTACCCTAAGCGGAAAATGCTCATCTTCGAACTCCATCAAGGCATTGACCTAATAAACACATACATTGTACACCAAGTTTGAACATTCTAGCTCAATTAGGAAGAGATTTATTGTGTCCCAAAAAGTGTGACGGACAGACAGAGACACAGACGAACCCATTTTAATAGTTCCCCAACTTTCTTCGAAAGGCGGGGGACAAATATATTTAAACAAAGAATTATCTGTATATACTTATATGTAAGACAATTCATAATAAAAGGTTATATAACAATATGGCTATACTAGACACAATAATAGGCAACTGTGCAGGGAATGAAGCCTAGAGCCAGAGGGTCCCCTCGATGGTATACCAAGTAATGTTAAGAAAAATTGTTGGTATAAATTAATAACAAATACACTTTTGCTTGACCATAAAGTAGAATAAAACCAGTAACTTTTCTGAATGTGGGTACCTAGTGGCGTGGGTAGGATCAAAAACAGATTGTGTCAGTCCACTTTTTTTTAAAACTATAAGCCTGTTCTGAAACTACTATTATAAGAGTCTGACTCAATTTTGGTGTACTGGTGTTATATATTCTAGTTAGACAATGTTCTTCACATTTGGGATTTGAAAGGAATCTTAATGTAGATTAATAATCCCCAATCAGATTTTCTTATCAAGTAAATGTAGACTATCACAGAATGCATCCAATCAAGTAAATGTAGACTATCATGGCATGCATGTGAGAATTTTACAACAGTGTGATTAAGAGGTTGTTACATGTATATAGTTATCGATATGTGATTTTTAAAACAGACGAATTGGAAGCCAAATCTTTGACAGCATTGAAAATCAGCCAACATCGCAAAATAACTAAAATCCCTGTATAACCATGCGTGGCAGGCCCCCACGAAATGTGTTGAAATTTGGGGGTAATATTGCTTGTATACGTGGCTATCAGTGGTGAAAGGCCCATCTTTGATATTTTACTAGTTCATTTCTTATTTTCTTTTAATTGACCAATTTGAGTCGACTGGTTATAATACTTCAATTTTCCTGTGATAGTGATAATCATTACATAAGACCTTCTAAGTACAGTATACTTAACAATTATGCATCAATAATTTATGATTGGTATCATTAATCGATGATTCACAATTAAAAACACAGAATATTCAAGATTTGGAACATGCTAAAAAAAGTAATATATTTACACTCGTCATGGAATGCCACACATGTATTTGGTATGTCATGTCGTTGTGTTAAACTCAGTATCTGTATTTTAGCATAGTGACCTCCACTTACCCCAGCTAGAATCCAAAATGATGCTAGATACCATATATCTTTTCAGAAATTATCGAGTCTGGCTGGAGAGCCGCCCCCCCCCTCCCCCGGCTAAGTCTAAGTTGTTTACCCCAAGGCCCAGATATTGCTGTTGTGGGCCCTGATAATAAAGATATGTCTTCCTCACACAGTGTTTACAGCACCTGAAAATTAACATATAAAAACACCTACCTGATAAAAGGGGTAGTGCACAATCCTGTAATTCCATAACTACACCATTTAAAACTTCCATCATTGGTGGAATATCCAATAAAACCAAAGAAATCGGCTGCAAAAGGACAATAATACAATATTATTCTGTGTATACACCGCAACTTACCTAATTATATTTATGTACCACCATAAAGTAATCGTACGCTACAAGCAATGGTTAAATGACTAAGTCTTTTGTATGTAAGTCTTGTGAGAGGCATCCTCAGATCCATTGCCCTGGGTTCATTCCCAGGGAAGACACAATTATCAGAGCCTTGATTCCTAGAAAATTCTTAAGCACATTCTTGTGTTCAGAGTTTAAGTAGACTTTGCATTCAAGTAAACTTACCTTATTTTGTGTTCCCAGAAAATTCTTTAGAACATTCTTGTGCTTAGATTGCAAGTAAACTTCAGGGTAAGCACAAGCACTTTCCTATGTGTTCCAAGAAAAAACGTAAGCACAATTTTGTTCTTAACAAATAACACTATCAATCTAAGCCCAAGTCTCAAGCAAAGTACATTTAAATTTTTATACGGCTTGATTACCAACCTTAAGTCTGTTTCTGCTTCAAACAAGATATCTAAGTGTATTATTATTATTATTATTATTTACATTTATATAGCGCTATCTTCCACAAAACGTGTTCAGATGCGCTGTACAATAAAACATGTAATAAAAATAAATATACTTATACAAAAACTATAGAGGTAAAACATAACAGGGTAGCTTAAAATAAAATATTATAACACAAATGGGTTTTAAAAAAAATCATAAGTTAAAGGCTTACTTAAACAAAAATGTTTTAAGAAGTGACTTAAAAGAGATTAAATCTGTGCAGCATCTTATATTAAAAGGTAAAGAATTCCATAATTTGGGTGCCTGGACGGTAAAAGATCGATCTCCGAAAGATAAAAGTCTTGCCAATTTATTTACAAGTAAAAAATGATCAGATGAAGAGCGGAGAGTGCGACTCGGTGTGTACATTTCTAAAAGTGAAGATAAATAAGAAGGTGACATATCATTTATACATTTAAAAGTTAAAAGGAGGATTTTAAATTCAATTCTAAAAATAATCGGTAACCAATGGAGTTTCTGTAAAATGGGGGTTATGTGGTCGTCATATTTACTTCCGGTGATGAGCCTTGCTGCTGAATTTTGAACTTTTTGTAATTTGTTAGTGATGCGTAAAGGAGTGCCAACCAGTAAAGAGTTACACTGATCCAAGCGAGAGGTGATGAGAGAATGAACAAGAGTTTTGACAGATGAAGTGGAGAGATTCTTCCGGATGCGGACTATTTGGCGAATATTAAAATAACATAATTTACAAGTATTATTTACATGAGGCTCCATGGTTACGTATTTATCAAATATAACTCCAATATTTCTAGCAGACAGGACTGGTGATATTTCATGGGATCCTATTGATAAAGATACGTTGTGATTGACTTTGCTAATAAGATTATCTGAACCTAACAGAATATATTCAGTTTTATCTTCATTCAATTTAAGAAAATTATTACTCATCCAAAACCGAATTTCTTCAACACAACATTCGAGTTTGGCCTTACAGAAATTAAAACTATTATTTAAAGTAGTTGAATATCGTCTGCATACAAATGGAATTCCAGACCATGCCTGCGAACAATTTGGGATAGCGGAGTAGTATAAATGCTAAATAAAATTGGACCAAACACTGACCCCTGCGGCACTCCATACCGAAGACCTTTGTGAGATGATGTTTTATTATTTACGATGACAGATTGTGACCTATTGGTTAAATATGATTTTAATAAATCTAAAGCTAGATCAGTAATTTTAAAATCAGTGGATAAAAGGTTGAATAAAACAGTATGGTCAATGGTATCAAATGCTAAATAAAATTGGACCTAACACTGACCCCTGCGGCACTCCATACCGAAGACCTTTGTGAGATGATGTTTTATTATTTACGATGACAGATTGTGACCTATTTGTTAAATATGATTTTAATAAATCTAAAGCTAGATCAGTAATTTTAAAATCAGTGGATAAAAGGTTGAATAAAACAGTATGGTCAATGGTATCAAATGCGGCAGACAGGTCAAGAAGTATTAAAAGAATGCAATTTTGTTGATCAATGGACGTTAAGATATCGTTTTGAACTTTAAGTAGTGCTGTTTCTGTACTACGGTATTTACGATATGCGCTTTGATGAGTACTTAAAAGATTATTAGCAGATATATAGATGATAAGTTGAGTTGCTATACATTTCTCGAGAACTTTTGAGATGAAACTTAAATTAGAAACAGGTCTCTAATTTTTGTCTATATTCGAATCTAGGGAAGATTTCTTTATGAGGGGGGTAACAAGGGCATGTTTATAAATATCTGGAAAGCAACCAGTAGTAATTGAGGTATTAATAATGTCACAGATTGCTGGTAGTAATTCAGTCAGGTGTTTTTTGAGAAGCCATGTTGGAATAACATCAAGTGAACATGATTTAGTTGCCATAGTACGTATCACAGTGGTTATTTCAGAAACAGGAAGGGGTTTAAAACAGTCCAGGACACAAGTTGTGTTGTCATTACTGACAGGGTTCGTGTAATTCGGGTTAGTCACCATGTTATTTCTGATTTTAGCGATTTTAGATTCAAAGTAGTCCGAGAAACGCGTGGGCAGATCATCATTGTCAACTGTAGGTAAAATCTTTACACCATGGTTATTATCTAACAGGGTATTTACCACTTTATAAAGTTCTTTTTGGTTATTTTCACTATTCTCGATTTTATTCACATAAAAATCATTTTTAGAATCTTCAATTAGACCGGTAACTTTAAGTTTGGTACTCTTGTATATATCTCTGTGAACCGACAATCCAGAATTCCTCCACGCACGCTCAGCTTTAATACAAATCCTCTTGGCTTCAAGAATATCATCGTTCAGCCATGGGGCACTAATTCGAAGTCAAAAAACTTTCGTTTGGATTGGTGCGAGATCATCAATGATATTTTGAACGCATTTGTTAAAGTATGCTGCTTTCGAAATGACGTCATTAATTTGGTATATGCTATTTAGTTTTGAAGAACAGAGAGAAGAGCTCAGATCAGCATCGTTCAGCGATTTGAATTTTCGAAAAGAAATTTGTCTCGTTTCAAATTGTTCTTTCCTTATGTTTAGATTCAAGATTATAGGAAAATTATTTATTAAATGTTTTTGTTGGGTTATCACAAGATCTAAGGTATGTCCTCGATTGTGGGTAGGGGTATTAACATGTTGAATTAATGAATGAACTTGTAACAGCTCGCAAAACTGAAGAGAGAACTTGTCATTAATGTTGTCCACATGACAATTAAAATCACCCAGTATAACCAGTTCTAGGCTGCATTTTGCCAATTGATTGATCAAATCAGAAAATTCATCGATAAACTTTGTCTTTAATCCGTTGTCAGGGGGCCTGTATAGAACAACAATACGAAACGCTGAACTTAAAAGAGTCGACAATACAATCAAGATATTTAAATGACGAATATGATGTCTGGTTTTGGGTCTGAAGCTTGAATGAGTTTTTGTAGATGAGGGCCAACCCTCCACCATTTCGAGAAAGTCTTGGTTTATGCTGGATAAAGTAGGCATCGGGTACCAACGAGCATAAAACAGCATCATCGTTAGCACCTAGCCATGTTTCAGTGACAGCCAAAATATCAAGGTCATGTTCACATATGAAGTCATTCAGTTCAATATTTTTGTTTTTTACAGATCGAGTGTTTAACAAGGAGACCGTGGAATTCAGTAATGCCCGTGCAGGCGAGTCTTTAACTTGTGTGAAATATGAAAAGTTTGTAAAATTTACTGTACCACTATTGGTCCTGAAACAATCCTCAGATCTAATAGAGGTCACCACCTGGATTTTTCTCCTTCGATTTCTACCAGAAGAACAGCCCCTTGAAGTTTTCTTACGTTTAATTATATCACATGTTAAACTTTTAAGGGTATCACGATCTGCTTTACTTAAAATATTGCTGCAACATTTAGATAAAAGTTGATCCCTTTTGTAGGTTATGTGAGTTAACATGAGTAGTAAACACCACAGAATTTTTAACTCCAGTGACAGTCTGCTCAAAAACAATGATTCCATGCTTCATTGGTCACTAATAACTGCTTAAAAAATTTGAAACATCAAATATCTTCCAAAATACACGAAATAATACTATCCAAGTCACACATATGAAATTCTCAGTTCTTCGTAAAGATCTTGGTATAACTTTTGAAACTTAAAACTTAAAATGAAGGAGTAAAAATACACTTTTTCTTAGAGAGAAGTGAAGGCAGCCATAAGCGCTCAACACTCACTCGATAAAAGTGTAAAGATATTCAACAGATGGGGACAATTAAAAGACAGAGAATATCCTCTCGAAACATATTCTCAAAAAGAAGGCTATAGAAAGTTTGCTTCTACCCAGCAAACATTTTATTTATTTTCCAATTTTTAGACGCTCTCACAATTATTCAGTCTGATTGCATGTGGGCAATTCCACGGCAGAAAATAAAAAATGCCAAAAAAGTAAATTGATGTATATGAATCGATTTTGTGTTATTTAAGTTCTGAAATGATGCCAGTCAATGAATCTGGTAGAGATAAAAATACGCAAATGCTTTGGTCAAAAAAAAAATTACGTCAAAGTCAAAACTTATTTTTTTTACTTTTTACTACAATTTTTGCAATTTAAAGACTTACGTCAGCATCAGTTTTTGTTTACATATAAAATATTTAATATTTGGGTTTTTAACAAACAAGTACATCTATTTCATCATAAACATCCATTAATATCATATTCTTTAGATTAATTCTCTATACAACAGTTTAAAATATACCTCCAATTTACACTGTAATTCCGTTACCATTCATATCTAAAAGTTTCAGTTATTTCTTGATAACCAATTTTTATAAGTTAAAGTTTCCAAATTTTCTAATTACTAATTGGACAGATATAAGAAAGGTAAGGATCAGACACCTAGATGAAGTGGTTTTCTTGGAAAAGCGGTAACGGAATTACAAATCTGAGCGGTAACAGAATTACGAATATTAGAATACCATCATTTCTCTTGTTCTAATAACAAAATAACAAATTATTTAGAGGATAAACTTTAAAGCAACACTTTATTTAATAATTATACAACATTAGACCCATTTATGCTAGCTCTTTTCAGTAAAGCAAACTACAAAGCATTTTTCTAAACATAAAATGCAAAAAGTGACGAACAACTGTAACAAAAATAAAGTTATTCTACTAGTGATCACCTATTTCTAAGCAAGTTGTCTTTTCAATGTGTATTACATTGATATATCATATTAATATCTTTATTCATATCAAATTTGCATGTTTGCAACAGAGTTGCAACATTGCTGAAGCTCAACTTCGTTCAGTCTGACAGTACTTGACTGTCTCTAATTTTTCCGGAAACATTGAAATCTTAAAAAAATAATTAAATCTATTTAGTTTATTAGTTTTGAATCTTATTTTTGTTAATAATTTGATTAAACTGACACATTAGTACCATTTACTTGCTTAAAGGGACAATAACATTCTTGCTGGCTTGGTAGCTCCAGAAAATAAATAATACCCTTATTCTAAGTACTAGATGTTTAAATGTCCTACCTGTTGTGTAAATCATCCATTACAACCTATTTTATTTGTCCAGAGGGTTCGAAAATATTTTAAAATCCAAGTCACATTTGAAAAGGTTTACGTTAGACTTTTCAAATCAATTGGTTGAATTTTTCCAATTTTTTAAATTAGGTGTGTTAAGATGAAATTTCTATCATCATTTAATTGGAATATTCTAAAATAATACGATTTGTTGACCAGAATGGAGATTGGGACACATTTTTCAGTTACAACAAGAGTGTTATTGGGGCTTTAAACAGTTGTCCAAGGTAACGGAATTACATTTAGGGCTATTTAGCTATGAAAAACAGCTTAATGATTTATACTTTTTGCTTTTTTGTTGTCAAATCTGTAAAAATAGTTACGTATCAAGGCAATTTCAATAAAATAAAAAAACATAATGTCCACTGGCTCTATCATATGATTTTGAAACTCTGTAACTAACCTCACCAATTCAGAATGTGTCACTGAAATTGTCTGATCTAAATGCTGTTTTTAAGACGATGTAAGCAAGTATTATGTACAAAAATCAATCAGCTAAATGAAACTAATTTTTTGATGTTACCAGTATGTCATTATCTTATATTATAAACTAAACCGTTATTTGTATCCAGTAATTTATTGAATATTTACAATTATGTGTATCTTAGGCCATACGTTAAGATTTACTAAATTCATACCAAATATAATTATATCCATTGTTGAAATATTCTCAAAATTGGTTAATTATATAAAGTTTTTTCTTTTTGAAATATTGTTTGTTGATAAACCTGTACTATAATGCTTTTATTTAGAAACGTAATTCCGTTACCGTGACATGTAATTCCGTTACCACAGAAAATAACCACTTGTCACAAAATTATCGGACAGGTTACAAAATGGATGAGTTGAACTATTCTGCAGAACATTACTTTATATCCTATTTTTAAGAAATGCAGATCTGTCTGTATAAATCACAGAGTTTCTTAAATAACCACAACCAACTAAATGAGAGGATTTTGACTTGTAATTCCGTTACCATGGGGTTCACCTACACAGACACTTTATACCTTCATGCAGCAAATCAGTGGCTATTTTTTAGAGAAAATATGCTTGTTACCTCTCACTCTAGTACAGATTTGACAATAAAGTAGCTAAGGGTAAAACTTTGTTAGCTGTTTTACAATACCAAATAGCTCTAAATGTAATTCCGTTACCGTGGAATTGCCCATGTGCTTTCATTTTTTGTCTTGTGACACATTCTATATGTGCATAGGGAACATGCCAAATGCATTTAAATAGATCATTTGCCAGGCTGTTAATTAAACAATGCAGTCGACCAATTTTTGACATAATTTTCATACCAAAACTGTTTTTGTGACGTAAAAGAGCATGACAGTCTCAGTTTACCAGTCACAATGTGCTTCAGTTCAACTCATACTTGACTTGTTCTTATGAAAGAATGATCTTGAGAATTTTCTAGAGACAGTATTTTATAAAGTTTCTAACATGAGAAAAAGTGAAGCATGACTTAGTGCTTACTTTAAGAATTTTCAAGGAACCGGGCTGCTCTTGATAATTGTGCTATTTTTATCAACAAATTAAAAATTGAATCGAATTGCTGTTGTACACTTTGTCAAAATATTACAAGACATCTTTTCGTGAACAGGTCATTTCTATGATATAATTTCTTTGAAACATACTCATAATCCGGCTTACAAACTACAACATTATTGTGAAAGTCAACAATGACGCCAAAACTGGTTTGTGAGATGTTTTTATACATCCACAATTTGATGTGGACGTATATTGTTGTCGTCGCACCTGTTCACCATTGTTTGAGGACCCTCTACCGGTCACAATCTTTATCTGATTTTTAAAAAATAGGTTGCCAGACAACAAAACATACGCCCAAGGCAGCTAAATCACCCGGGCAGTCAGCAAAAGTTGTCGCATATTAGTTCATTATCAGAAAATTACCCTGAAATGGTGATATAATCAAACGTTTTTTTAAATCAGGTAATAATTGTGACCTCCAGAGGGACCACTAGCTAATAAAGGTGATTTTTCGTACAATCAAGGGCCATTATTCAGGAAGTTACAATCTGATATACATGTACACAAATATGGAATGGAACCAAGATCTTTAAATTATAAAAATGTATTTCAAGTTTCATCAAAATCGAATTAAAATTATGACCTCTAAAGTGTCCACAACCTTGATATAACATATTTATTTTCACACTATTTGCGTACAAACGGCGGCCATTTTGTCTGTCAATTTTGGACCGATTTTCACGAAATTCAAACTCAACCTCCATTACCATGTAACGGTGATATAATCAAACGTTTAATAATTTTGACCTCCAGAGGGACCACAAGCTAAAAAGGGCGATTTTTCGGACAATCAGTAGCCATAATTCAGGAAGTTACATTTGATGGGCGCAAATATCGAAAGGAACCAAGATCTTTGGGTTATAAACATGCATTTCTCGTTCATCAAATTTGTGACCTCTACACTGTTCACAAGCCAAAAAACGTGATTTTTCGTACAGTCAGGGGCCATAACCCATAAAGTTACAGTCCAATACATGCCAATATCCAAAGGATTGAGATCTTAGGGTGATAAACCTATATTTTAAGTTTCATTGAAATCGGTTAAAAATTGTGACCTGTAGACTGTTCACAACAATATACGTCAGCATGAAAATGTGGGCGTATAAAAAGTTTGAATATATCTTTGTTACACCATAATGATGGTGGAGTTTGAATTTCGTGAAACTGACCAACAAAATGGCTCCTTCATGAATGCAAATAGTGTAAAAGTATGTAAAGTCAAGGTTGTGGACCCTCTTGAGTAGAAGTCACAATTTTGTCCGATTTTAATGAAACTTGAAAAGTGTGTTTACTTTAACCCAAATATCTTGGTTCCTTTTGAAACTTGCGCATATCTGACCATAACTTCTAAGATTATGGCCCCGGATTGTACAAAAAATAGGTTGCCAGGCAACGAAACATACGCCCACACAGCAGCCAAATCGTCCGGGCAGTCAACAAGAGTTGTCGCATATTAAGGAATTATCAGAAAATCATTAGAATTTGTTTGGTTTTTATAATCAAACATTTTTTTTATAAATCAGATAATAATTGTGACCTCCAGAGGCAAAACAAGCTGAAAAGGGCGATTTTTTTTGACAATCAGGGGCCATAATTCAGGAAGTTACGATCCGATGGGCGCAAATATCGAAAGGAACCAAGATCTTTGGGTTATAAACATACATGTCAAGATTCATCAAAATTGTGACCTCTATAAGGTCCACAACATTGATATAACATATTTTCACACTATTCGCGTACAAACAGCGGCCATTTTGTCCGTCAATTTTGGTCCGATTTTCACGAAATTCGAATTCAACCTTCATAACCATGGAACGGTGATATAATCAAACGTTTTTTTAAATCAGATAACAATTTTGACCTCCAGAGGGACCACAAGCTAAAAAGGGCGATTTTTTGGACAATCAGGGGCCATAATTCAGGAAGTTACGATCCGATGGGCGCAAATATCGAAAGGAACCAAGATCTTTGGGTTATAAACATGCATGTCAAGTTTCATCAAAATTGTGACCTCTATAAGGTCCACAACATTGATATAACATATTTTCACACTATTCGCGTACAAACGGCGGCCATTTTGTCCGTCAATTTTGGTCCGATTTTCACGAAATTCGAATCCAACCTTCATAACCATGGAACGGTAATATAATCAAACGTTTTTTAAATCGGATAACAATTTTGACCTCCAGAGGGACCACAAGCTAAAAAGGGCGATTTTTCGGACAATCAGGGGCCATAATTCAGGAAGTAATGACCTGATGGGCGCAAATATCGAAAGGAACCAAGATCTTTGGGTTATAAACATACATGTCAAGTTTCATCCAAATCGGTTCAAAATTGTGACCTCTATAAGGTCCACAACCTTGATATAACATATTTTCACACTATTCGCGTACAAATGGCGGCCATTTTGTACGTCAATTTTGGTCCGATTTTCACGAAATTCAAACTCAACCTTCATAACCATGGAACGGTGATATAATCAAACGGTTTTTTAAATCGGATAACAATTTTGACCTCCAGAGGGACCACAAGCTAAAAAGGGCGATTTTTCGGACAATCAGGGGCCATAATTCAGGAAGTTACGATCCAATTGGCGCAAATATCGAAAGGAACCAAGATCTTTGGTTTATGGACATGCATTTCAAGTTTCATCCAAATCGGTTCAAAATTGTGACCTCTACACTGTTCACAAGCTAAAAAATAGGTTGCCAGGCAACGAAACATACGCCCACACAGCAGCCAAATCGTCTGGGCAGTCAACAAGAGTTGTCGCATATTAAGGAATTATCAGAAAATCATTAGAATTTGTTTGGTTTTTATAATCAAACGGTTTTTTTTAAATCAGATAATAATTGTGACCTCCAGAGGCACCACAAGCTAAAGATAGGTTGCCAGGCAACGAAACATACGCCCACAACAGCTAAGTCGTCCGGGCAGTCAACAAGGGTTGTCGCATATTGTTTCTTTTATCAGTAAGGAGAACATTTACAACACATGATAATCTTATTACGAGTAATAGCCCATTAAATAATTATCAGAAATGATTAGAATAGTTTTGATGGTTTGTCTCAAGGCCTTTGTCAAAGTGATCAACTGCCAGAAATTATCAGAAATTATCACTGAAAATCAAATAGGATTCTTCGTATCATGACCGTAAATAGTGTGTATAAATTTAAAGTCAATCGGATATTAACTTTAGATTTTTCAAAGTGATCAAGGGTCATAACTCTGGCAGTAATTATCGGATATGCTGAAAATCAATAGGCTTCTTTATATCATGACTTTAAACACCGTGTATAAATTTAAATTCAATCGGATATTAACTTTAGCCTCTAGAGCATTCACAAGATTTTTCAAAGTGATCAAGGGTCATAACTCGGGCAGGAATTATCGGATATTGCTGAAAATCAACAGGCTTCTTCTTATCATGACCTTACACACTGTGTATAAATTTAAAGTCAATCGGATATTAACTTTTGCCTCTAGAGCGTTCACAAGATTTTTCAAAGTGATCAAGGGTCATAACTCTGGTAGTAATCATCGGATATCACCGAAAATCAATAGGCTTCTTCGTCTCATGACCTTAAACACTGTGTATAAATTTAAAGTCAATCGGATATTAACTTTAGCCTCTAAAGCGTTCACAAGATTTTTCAAAGTGATCAAGGGTCATAACTCTGGCAGTAATTATCAGATATCACCGAAAATCAAAAGGCTTCTTCGTCTCATGACCTTAAACACTGTGTATAAATTTAAAGTCAATCAGATATTAACTATAGCCACTAGAGTGTTCACAAGATTTTTCAAAGTGATCAAGGGTCATAACTCTGGTAGTAATTATCGGATATCACCGAAAATCAATAGGCTTCTTCGTCTCATGACCTTAAACACTGTGTATAAATTTAAAGTCAATCGGATATTAACTTTAGCCTCTAAAGCGTTCACAAGATTTTTCAAAGTGATCAAGGGTCATAACTCTGGCAGTGATTATCAGATATCACCAAAAATCAATAGGCTTCTTCATCTCATGACCTTAAACACTGTGTATAAATTTAAAGTCAATCGGATATTAACTATAGCCTCTAGAGCGTTCACAAGATTTTTCCAAGTGATCAAGGGTCATAACTCTGGTAGTAATTATCGGATATCGCTGAAAATCAATAGGCTTCTTCGTCTCCAACCTTCAACACCGTGTATAAATTTCAAGTCAATCGGATATTAACTTTAGCCTCTAGAGCGTTCACAAGAATTTGTGGACGATGGACGGACGGACCGACCGACCGACCGACGGACGGACGGACGGACGGACGGACGGACCGACAGACGGACGGACGGACGGGGGCGACGGCAATATACGACCACATTTCCATGTGGGCGTATAAAAAGGGTGATTTTTCGTACAATCAGGGGACATAATTCAGGAAGTAATGACCTGATGGGCGCAAATATCGAAAGGAACCAAGATCTTTGGGTTATAAACATACCTGTCAAGTTTCATCAAAATCGATTCAAAATTGTGACCTCTATAGGGTCCACAACCTTGATATAACATATTTTCACACTATTCGTGTACAAACGGCAGCCATTTTGTCCGTCAATTCTAGTCCGATTTTCGCGAAATTCAAACTCTCTCTTCATTACCATGTAACGGTGATATAGTCAAACGTTTTTTTAAATCGGATAATAATTTTGACCTCCAGAGGGACCAAAAGCGAACAAAAGCGATTTTTCGGACAATCCGGGGACATAATTCAGGAAGTTATGATCCAATGGGCGCAAATATCGAAAGGAACCAAGATCTTTGGGTTATAAACATACATGTCAAGTTTCATCAAAATCGGTTCAAAATTGTGACCTCTATAAGGTAAGCAACCTTTATATAACATATTTTCACAATATTCACGTACAAACGGCGGCCATTTTGTCCGCCAATTTTGGTCCGAAATTCGAACTCAACCTTCATAACCATGGAACGGAGATATAATCAAACGTTTTTTTAAATCGGATAACAATTTTGACCTCCAGAGGGACCACAAGCTAAAAAGGGCAATTATTCGGACAATCAGGGGCCATAATTCAGGAAGTTACGATCCGATTGGCGCAAATATCGAAAGGAACCAAGATCTTTGGGTTATAAACATGCATTTCAAGTTTCATCCAAATCGGTTCGAAATTGTGTCCTCTACACTGTTCACAACCTTGATATAACATATTTTCACACTATTCGCGTACAAATGGCAGCCATTTTGTCCGTCAATTCTGGTCCGATTTTCATGAAATTCGAATTCTACCTTCATAACCATGGAACGGTGATATAATCAAACGGTTTTTTAAATCGGATAACAATTTTGACCTCCAGAGGGACCACAAGCTAAAAAGGGCGATTTTTTGGACAATCGGGCCATAATTCAGGAAGTTACGATCCGATTGGCGCAAATATCGAAAGGAACCAAGATCTTTGGGTTATAAACATGCATTTCAAGTTTCATTCAAATCGGTTCAAAATTGTGTCCTCTACACTGTTCACAACCTTGATATAACATATTTTCACACTATTCGCGTACAAATGGCGGCCATTTTGTCCGTCAATTCTGGTCCGATTTTCACGAAATTCGAACTCAACCTTCATAACCATGGAACGGTGATATAATCAAACGGTTTTTTAAATCGGATAACAATTTTGACCTCCAGAGGGACCACAAGCTAAAAAGGGCGATTTTTCGGACAATCAGGGGCCATAATTCAGGAAGTTACGATCCGATTGGCGCAAATATCGAAAGGAACCAAGATCTTTGGGTTATAAACATGCATTTCAAGTTTCATCCAAATCGGTTCAAAATTGTGACCTCTACACTGTTCACAAGCTAAAAAAACGTGATTTTTCGTACAATCAGGGGCCATAACCCATGAAGTTACAGTCCGATACATGCCAATATCGAAAGGAACCGAGATCTTAGGGTGATAAACCTATGTTTTAAGTTTCATTGAAATCGGATAAAAATTGTGACCTGTAGACTGTTCACAAACAATTGTGGACGGACGGACGGACGAACAGGGGCGACGACATTAGTTTGTGGTCGTATGTTAATGTATGTTGCATGGTGACTACGGCATGAATGGACTATGGATGGGCTTAAGAGGGGTAGGAGTGGAAAGATATTACTACTGGCGATACCAGGGATTGTGGAGAGTGGACATATAGAAGCCTAACATGAAATAATTAGAGAATAGGAATTGAATGAGTTGTTTTAAATTGTGGAAATATAATATTTCTAACCTGTTTGGGTCCAAAAACATCTCCTTTGGCTACAGAGTAAAGTAAGGAATATGCTATTTGACCAGCAGCACCAGTCACTAAAACTTTAATAGGTTCTGCCTGAAAAACAAAAAAGTTGCCAAGTTAAATTGAAAAAAATCTAAAATTTGTCCGGGTGATGCATTAATACAGTGTATGCCACATGAAAAAAAACAACATGTTTGTACAATGTGCCTATTTTGACCTTCAGATTAGTAAATTAAAACATAATGATAACGCTTATCATTTCATATCATCATTGTCCATTTGTCGGTATCCAGACAACTCATCCCAAGACAACTCATCCCAAGACAACTCATTCCAATATCAGACAACTCATCCCAAGTTAGAAGACAACTCATCCCAAGTCAAAAGACAGCTCATCCCACTATAAAAGACAACTCATCCCAACTTTGAAACATGAGTAGAGTAAGACTCAGGTTATAAGACAATTCATCCCAACGGTGTTGTTTATTACATATTTAATGTCCAATACATTTAATATGATATTATGGACAGGTTGATTAAATTAAATTATTTACACTTCATGGGTTGAAAACTCATCCCAACAAATATAAGTGATATATGTTTGAAGACCACTCAGACAAAAAAGGATTTTTTTTATCTAAATCAAATTGATATTGTTGTTTTAATCAAATTGATGATTACTGTCTGTCTTATTCAAATTGATATTGTTGTAATAAATTGATGATTACTGTTTTACATACTCTGCACAGTGTTGCGTTTGATTAGAGGTAATCCAACTACACACTGCTATTATGAGTGGATATTGTTGTTTTAAATTTTGATTTATCAGTAGTCCGTCTACCAACCAATCACTAGCTGCCAATATTGGACCAAATATGTTTACATAACATTACGTCATGACTCACGATTTTATTATGCCTAATTAACCCGTGCATAGCAGAATACTGCAGTAAAACTAATTGCGCGACAAACGAGGCTATAAAGTCGAATGAAATGTAAACAATACTGTTCGGAAACGAACATACTTTCACCGTTTTTAATACCTTAAATCTCTGTCCAAAGTTTAAGGGAAGACCCAGATTAAACGAAGGACTGTTATGTTGCTGTACTTAAGTGATAGCTTTCATTGAACAGAAAGAATAGACACACTCCCGCATAAGTTCAAGAAACAGACGCTATTCCAGCAATGGTCAGAGAGGGATTTCTCGGGCCATTGCTTCAGGAATATGACTGTTTTAGTACTTTGTTGTTTTAACAGATTGGTAGATGTGTTTTGACACAATTTTGAACCGATTTGGATGAAACTTGAAATGCATGTTTATAACCCAAAGATCTTGGTTCCTTTCGATATGTGCGCCCAGTGGATCGTAACTTCCTAAATTATGGCCCCTGATTGTCCGAAAAATCGCCCTTTTTAGCTTGTGGTCCCTCTGGAGGTCAAAATTGTTATCCGATTTAAAAAAACGTTTGATTATATCACTGTTACACTTACAAGGTTATGGAGGTTGAGTTTGAATTTCGTGAAAATCGGACCAAAATTGACAGACAAAATGGCCGCCGTTTGTACGCCAATAGTGTGAAAATATGTTATATCAAGGTTGTGGACCCTATAGAGGTCACAATTTTGAACCGATTTTCATGAAACTTGACATGTATGTTTATAACCCAAAGGTCTTGGTTCCTGTCGTATTTGCGCCCATTGGATCTTAACTTCCTGAATTATGTCCCCTGTTGTCTGAAAAATCGCCTTTTTTTTAGCTTGTGGTCTTCTCTGGAGGTCAAAATTGTAATCCGATTTTAAAAACCATTTAATTTTATCATCGTTACATGGTTATGGAGGTTGAGTTCGAATTTCGTGAAAATCGGACCAAAATTGACGGACAAAATGGCCACCGTTTGTACGCAAATAGTGTGAAAATATGTTATATCAAGCTTGTGGACCCTATAGAGGTCACAATTTTGAACCGATTTCGATGAAACTTGACCTGTATGTTGATAACCCAAAGATCTTGGGGCCTTTCTATATTTGCGCCCATCTGATCGTAACTTCCTGAATTATGTCCCGTGATTGGTCAACATTATTATCCGATTTAGAAACATGGTAATAAAGGTTGATGTGGAATTTCGTGAAAGTTGGACAATCCAAAAAGCTTCTGGAAGTACGTCAGATCAAAGACCAAAAAAGGTGAGGGAATTAGTAACTTGGAGAAAGAAGATGGAACAATACTATACAGTAACTTGGAAAAGGCTGTGGAATTGAACAATTTCTTTTGTGGGGTTTTTTCAAAAGAAAATACGATGAGTCTACCAACTGTACTAATCGCATCATCACCCACTCTTGATGATATAGAAATATCACCAGATCTTGTTTATAGTAAACTAGAAAAGCTTAATACAACAAAATCACCGGGACCAGATAATTTACATCCTAAAGTCCTAAAGGAACTGGCAGACGTCTTAAAATTACCATTATCCAAGTTATACAGGAAATCAGTCGATGAAGGAGTACTTCCAGAACACTGGAAAGCAGCAAACATCACACCATTATATAAGAAAGGCAGTAAGAAAAAAACTATAACTATCGACCAATAAGCCTTACAAGTATCGTTATTAAAGTATTAGAATCAATACTAAGAGATGCCATCATAAAACACTTAGATTCCTATAACATTTTATGTAGAGAACAGTACGGATTTAGAGCAGGTAGAACAAGAACTCTACAACTTCTCGAGGTACTAGACTACATCACAGAAGCAGTCGACCACAACAATCCTATTGATATCATCTATTTTGATTTCCAAAAGGCTTTCGACAAAGTCCCTAATATGCGTCTTCTAATTAAACTAGAATCAATCGGAATTGGCGGCAAAATCCTTAGATGGATAAAATCATTTCTTAACCAGAGAAAACAACACGTAGTTATCAACAACCAAGCCTCAGCGTGGTCTGATGTAGAGAGTGGTGTGCCGCAAGGAAGCGTACTAGGACCAATCCTATTTCTGATTTATATTAATGATATACCAGAAGCTGTTGAATCAGTGGTCAAACTATTTGCAGACGACACAAAGTTATACGGTCATAGCGGAACCTTAGAAGAATCAAACACCATTCAGAGAGATATTAATCAACTTGTGAAGTGGTCTAATACATGGCAACTCCATTTCAACCTTGAAAAATGTAAGTCACTGCATATCGGTCACAACAACATAAAGAGAAAATATAAGATGGAAGTAAACAACCAATATATAGAAATTGGTCAAGTCGATACAGAAAAAGATCTGGGAGTAATTTTCCAAAATAACTTGAAATTTAACAACCATATTGCTACTAATGTGAAAAAAGCCAACCGCCTATTGGGATTGATTCAACGGACCTTCACTGAAACAAGCCAACAGTGAGGCTGATGTCCCCCGCCGAAATCCCAAAATAAATAGATGACACATATTAATTAATCGCACATTTATTTTTTTCAAACGCATCAAGCAATCAAACTGTACACGAAGTGTCATCCAAAAGTGTTTTATAAAGAAAAATGCTAAATCCGATGAGAAAAATGAAAATGTACCCTAGTTAGGGGGACCCTAAAGGCAGACAAAAGGGCCCCCACGCTTGACAAAAGGGCCCCTCTGGCCGGTATCACGTCATTTGGGACTCACGTCATTTGGGACTCAACACAAACGACATTTGGGACCCAGTTGACGACGTTTGGGACTTCATTGGCGTCATTTGGGACTCAACAAAAACGACATTTGGGACTCAATATAAACGACATTTGGGACCCGATATAAACGATATTTTGGACCAGAGTTCGACACAAACGTCGACAGATTTATTGGAGGATCCCTAGCTGCGTGCATATTTTGTGCATTTCGCTCGGGAATCGCGCTTCTTTGACGCTCCGTATGAATTCCAAGTCGGTAGATATTAAAATAATAATTAGATCATGCATTTAATGGTTTCGCTAACCAGTTGTTAGTGAAATTTAAATCTAAGTTGAATATAACCCTCTGACAGAACACCAAATACACTGAGAAACAGTCATTAATAATAATATATTTTTTCCGCCATTGCCAAATCCACCGATGACACGTGACATTGATTGGAATTTCTAGGTCAAAAAGCCGGCGATGCTACGTTTAATTTTACGTAGCATGTGCCGTTATAATTTTTTTTATAGGCCTACACATGCTGCCATAGGCTTAGTTTGGTATCCGGACCACTCGGACCAAAGACCACTCGGACCAAGTCCACTCGGACCAAAAAAAAGACCGCTCGGACCAAAACGGAGACTACTCGGACCAAACCAAAAGACCACTCGGACCAACCCCAAAAAACAATATTTGTTGCCTCTCGGGCCGTTCAATTTACGTTGGAAGACCACTCGGACCAACCCAATCTAGCAAATATTCAAATTTATTGCATCAACAATTTATAAAATATATTTTTTTATTTTTAATATGTCCGTAACATATGGTACAGGTAAGTAGCATATTCATATTTATTACATCAACAATTTGTTAAATATTTTTAATATGCCCGGAACATATTCATATTAAAACAAACACAATTTATTAAAACAACAATTTATTTGCGATCCGAGAAGTCATATTAAAACAAAAACAATTTATTAAAACAACAATTTATTTGCGATCGGAATAATTGCAATCAACACACGGCCGCCATTATCGATGATTGACAACTCACGTTTTTATCATCTACCAAAGAACCGCAAGATTTCTTTGCACATACTACAATGACATCGGGATTATCGGTTAATCAGGTTTAATTATCCCTCTTTGATCGTTGCTATTTCTAATATTTTCCTCAGAAACACTTTGCTTTTTAGGTACGCACTAATTTATCGATTGGTATTGCCAAGCGGGAGGAATGCATGTCAACGTGCAGCTCACCGGGTTATCGTTAACAATTTCTAGGGACTTGTAAAAAGAGTGCATGTCGTGTAAATTTTTGTTTTTGTGTAGGTCATTTTCAAATAAATTGATCAGCATATTATTGGATTTAAACAAATACATTACTTTTACGGGAAACAATGATTATCAAATAACCGTAAGTGCAACTAATGTTTTATCGTTTGGTGGAGCCTTTTACTAACCACGTGTTTCATGTTATTAAATATTTTCTTTCGTGTTTTAAATTGTCCGAAATGACATGTAATCCTATTAAAACACTTGGTCCGAGTAGTCTTTTTGTTTGGTCCGAGTACTTTATTTATTAGCGATCCGTGTAGTCATATTAACAATTATTTATCTATAAAAATACTTGGTCCGAGTAATCTTTTTATTGTGGTCCGAGTAGTCTTTTTGTTTGGTCCGAGTGGTCTATTTGTTTGGTCCGAGTGGTCTTCGTTTTGGTCCGAGTGGTCTTAGTCCGAGTGGTCTTTGGTCCGAGTGGTCATGTATTCCTTAGTTTTAAACATACATGTATTGTCGTTGTTATTATTGAAAGGTATCTGGCATAGTCGTACGGAATTTCATTCTGAAGCAATTCAATTATGGTTGTCACATGATCACTGTGCCGTACGCGTGTGTCTATCATGGACGAATGAATAAAAACATTTGAAAGTTATGTGACAGACAAAAACTACAAATTGAGCTATGAAAAAATTATTGAAAGGTATCTGGCATAGTCGTACGGAATTTTATTTTGAAGCAATTTCAATTATGGTTGTCACATGATCACTGTGCCGCACGAGTGTCTATCATGGACGAATGAATAAAAACATTTGAAAGTTATGAGACAGACAAAAACTACAAATTGTGCTATGAAAATGTTAAAATTAATAAATGTATTGTTAAAATAAATAAATGTATTGTTAAATTTTAATGAACAATGTCGTGTGGACGACTTTACCAACGTATTACTTATATCTTGATCGAGTCCCAAACGACGTACACCAAAGTCCCAAACGTCGTATATCAAAGTCCCAAACGTCGTATACCCGAGTCCCAAATGTCGCGGTCAAATTTTTTTGAGTCCCAAATGACGTGAGTCCCAAATGACGTGAGTCCCAAATGACGTGAGTCCCAAATGACATGTAATCCTCTGGCCAAGGGAAAGGGCCCTCGTGTCTGAGTCAATCGTTTCTATACACTGTTACTGTCGAATCCAAAATGCAGTCATTGTATTGGCATAAAAATCATCAATCAAGATGAACCTAAGTTATCTTGTCCCAAAGTATCAACCAATCAAATTGCTTATCTCTGCCTACCCTAAGCAGAAAATGCTCATCTTCGAACTCCATCAAGGCATTGACCTAATAAGCATATACACCAAGTTTGAACATTTTAACTCAATTAGAAGGAGAGTTATTGTGTTGCAAAGTTTTGGTGAATCAAATTGCTTATCGCTCTGCTTAACCTGAGCAGAAAATGCTTATTATCAATCTTAGTCAAGGCATTTGTAATGAAACTATACACCAAGTTTCATCACTCTCACTTTATTAGAACTAAAGTTATCGTGTCTCAAAGCATCAACCAATCAAATTGCTTATCTCTGCTTACCCTAAGCGGAAAATGCTCATCTTCGAACTCCATCAAGGCATTGACCTAATAAGCATAGGCCCTATACACCAAGTTTGAACATTTTAACTCAATTAGAAGGAGAGTTATTGTGTTCCAAAGCATCAACCAATCAAATTGCTTATCTCTGCTTACCCTAAGCGGAAAATGCTCATCTTCGAACTACATCAAGGCATTGACCTAATAAGCATATACACCAAGTTTGAACATTTTAACTCAATTAGAAGGAGAGTTATTGTGTTCCAAAGTCTCGACCAATCAAATTTGCGTATCGCTCTGCTTACCATGAGCAGAAAATGATCATTATCGAACTTAGTCAAGGTATTACTGTAATGAAACTATACACCAAGTTTCATCACTCTCACTTAATTAGAACTAAAGTTATCGTGTCCCAAAGCATCAACCAATCAAATTGCTTATCTCTGCTTACCCTAAGCGGAAAATGCTCATCTTCGAACTCCATCAAGGCATTGACCTAATAAGCATATACACCAAGTTTGAACATTTTAACTCAATTAGAAGGAGAGTTATTGTGTTCCAAAGTCTCAACCAATCAAATTTGCGTATCGCTCTGCTTACCCTGAGCAGAAAATGCTCATTATCTAACTTAGTCAAGGTATTACTATAATGAAACTATACACCAAGTTTCATCACTCTCACTTAATCAGAACTAAAGTTATCGTGTCCCAAAGCATCAACCAATCAAATTGCTTATCTCTGCTTACCCTAAGCGGAAAATGCTCAACTTCGGACTCCATCAAGGCATTGACCTAATAAGCATATACACGTATACACCAAGTTTGAACATTTTAACTCAATTAGAAGGAGAGTTATTGTGTTCCAAAGTCTCGACCAATCAAATTTGCGTATTGCTCTGCTTATCCTGAGCAGAAAATGCTCATTATCGAACTTAGTCAAGGTATTACTGTAATGAAACTATACACCAAGTTTCATCACTCTCACTTAATTAGAACTTAAGTTATCGTGTCCCAAAGCATCAATCAATCAAATTGCTTATCTCTGCTTACCCTAAGCGGAAAATGCTCATCTTTCGAACTCCATCAAGGCATTGACCTAATAAACACATACACCAAGTTTGAACATTCTAGCTCAATTAGGAAGAGAGTTATTGTGTCCCAAAAAGTGTGACGGACAGACAGACGGACAGACGGACAGACAGACAGACAGACAGACGGACGAACCCATTTTAATAGTCCCCCAACTTTCTTCGAAAGGCGGAGGACAATAAATAAAGAAATGTTCTTACAGTTATATAAATCTCTAATTCGTCCACATTTGGAATATGCTGTGTCAGTATGGTACCCCATCCTTAAGAAAGACATTATTAGAGCAGTTGAAAATGTACAACGCAGAGCAACCAAACTAGTGAAGGGACTAAAAGACCTTGGTTACCAACAACGCTTGCTCAGTCTCGGTCTGCCGTCTTTGGAATACAGAAGGAAACGTTATGATGTCATCCAAGTATACAGGATTCTTCAAGGAAAGGATATTGTAGTTAATAAAGAAATGCTTAAATCAAATACAGAGAAAAGAACAAGAGGGCACAACTTTAAGCTAGAAAAGCGTCATTGCAGATTGGACATAAGGAAAAACAATTTCTCAATCAGAGTCATAAACAATTGGAACTCATTACCATACTATGTTGTCAATGCTGAAACCCTGAACCAATTCAAGTCAAGTCTAAACAAATTTTGGAAAAATGAAGAAACTAAGTTTAACCCAAGTTGCTATTAGTACTAGAACAATTTCCTGGTAATTATGAGACCAAATACTTTGAGAAAATTTTTTTAGAATGTATCTATGATAATATTTAGCCCAAACATGCGCAAACCTCCCAATGTTAGATTTATTCAAGGTGGTCAACAAGCCACACAGGCTTAATGGTAGACCGAAGAAAAGGTATAAAAGGTATAAAGTAAACAATCATGAAACAACGTCATACAGGCCAGTCAGTCTCACATCAACCCTGTGCAAAACATTAGAAACAATAATCACAAACAGACTCAAATACCACTGTGAAAGCAACAACATCTTTACAAATCAACAAAGTGGCTACCGTTCCGACAGGTCTACTACAGACCACATCATTAGATTACAACATGATATATCCAAAGCATTCACTGCAAAACAATACCTCTGCTCAATTTTCGTCGACTTGACCAAAGCCTTTGACCTAGTATGGGTGGATGGTCTTTTGCACAAACTCCACAATGCAAAAATCAAAGGCCGCATGTACAAATGGATAGAAGATTTTCTCAGAGATAGGCATATCAGAGTAAAAGTAGGCAACTGTTTAAGCGAAAAATTCAAAATGGAAAACGGCACGCCACAAGGGTCCGTCATAAGCCCAATACTATTTAACATAATGATAAACGATCTTCCGAGTTATGGGGGGAAGGACATAGAATCGGCGCTCTTCGCAGACGACAGCTCGTTCTGGAAAGCGTCAAAGGATATAGGTAATATCAAAAAAACACTTCAACACACACTAGACCAAATTTCTAAGTGGGCAAACGACTGGGGCTTCAAAATATCCGAAGGGAAAACAGTAGCAATGTTATTCCATCCGACCGATAGTAATAGGACAATTGATTTAAAATTAAACAACACAAAAATTGAATTCAAAAAGGAGGCTAAATTTCTGGGCATGACATTCGATACAAAACTAACTTGGAAGCCACATATAGATAGCATAATAAGCCGCACTTCTAAAACGCTAAACATGATGAAATACATCAGAGGGACTCACTGGGGCGCAAACAGAAGCACATTAATGTTAATTTACAGGTCACTCATCCGCTCGGTTATCGACTACGGATGTCTGGCGTACGCAAATGCAGGCGAAGTTCAACTAAGCAGGTTAGACAAACTACAGTCCAGGGCCATAAGACTAGCAACTAGGGCAGCCATAGGAACAAAAACAATAGCACTCTTACATGAAATGGGAGAGCTTCCGCTTGATCTCAGGCGTGAAGAACTCTCACTCAAATACTGGGGCAAGCTGCTAACTCTAAAACAACGATGCCCAACATACAACTGTCTCAACAAATTTCAACGAATAGGGCTTAGAAAAAAGACCAGACCAGTAACATTTGGGCAAATGTCAAATGATATCTTAAACAAACATAAGTTAAAAGACACAATAATCGAGACAAAAACCTTCCCCGATACTCCTCCTTGGCAACTAAATAACCCAACAACCAATTCCCAACTAAGCCAAACCACTAACAAGCATAATAACCCAACAGAAGCAAGAACACTAGCAATGGAACTTATAGACTCAAGATGGAGTGACCATCTCAAAATATTCACAGACGGGTCCAAGGATTCCACGAAGGGAGCCACAGGATACGGAATCTACATCCCAAAAGAAAAGCTAAACATCAGGAAAAGGCTACCAGAACACTGTTCGGTATACACCACAGAACTGATGGCCATTAAAACTGCACTCGAATGGCTAGCTACGCAGAAGCATCAAAAATCCGTTATCCTGTCGGACTCCCTGAGTTGCATCAAATCAATAGAAACAAATTCCACTAAGAACAGGCAGATTATAATCCACCAAATCAGGGAAATCATTCAAACAATCAAAAATAGGGAGAGAGAGGTGATCCTAGCATGGATCCCCTCTCATGTAAACATCTTAGGAAATGAACAGGCCGACAAACTGGCCAAAGAGAGTTTATCATTAAACGAAATAGACATTCTAGAATACAGCAGTCAGGAATTTGCAAGCATAGCAAAAGAGAAGATTAAAAATGCATGGAAAGCCCGTCTCAAACAAGAAAATACACATCGCTATCAATTAGACAGCAATCTTGTTGACAGGGTCTACATCAATCATCCTTCTATCAAAATATGCAAACTCATCACGAGGCTCAAAACAATAGAGGTAGTCAAAGATTACACTTATACACCAATCAAATGCCTGTGTGGACATGTTGCAACCACTTCACACCTGTTAATCAACTGCAATCAACTAAAAGCAGAACGTCAACCGCTAATAGACAAACTGATAGAAAGGGGGAAATCACTTAATCTCAATTCCCTACTTTCTCCACCACCAGAAGACAGATACTGGACCTCTCAGCTCATCTGGGACTTCATACAGGAAATAGGTTTAACAAAACATATATAGCACCATGCGTAAGCCAGGTGGAACGCAAAAATGTCTCCTAGAGAGAAGCGTAACCCATCTGGCAACTTAACTAATCAATTAAAAAACACAATGCAGGACGGTGCGCAAAAATGTCCCCTCGAGGGAAACGCACCGTCCTACAGAAATAAAATTATTATTATTATCGTTTATCATCAATTATATACTTAAATCATGATTGATTGTACATCCATGTAATTTCACATAATGTTGTATTGTAATTACAAATGGATTTGAAATAAAGAATTATAAAATGTATTTATGAATATACTATGCTTTATTTGAACCTTATGCCTACTACTACTCTTACCGGACTCTATCCAATTTATTTTAATTCTACCTTTCATTCCATTCCATTTTTTTTTTTTTTTTTCTTTGCCACCATTCCCCCCCCCCCTCCACTGAAGCCTTATCTCAGACGAAATAATCCCAGATCAGCTGTAAGACCAGATACTCTTCTTTTTTTTTTTTTTTTTCTTTTCTTCTTTCTTTTCAGGTGCTGGATTCTTCCTTCAGAGAACCAACAAACAAAAGGAATGAACACAAAAAACGAAGATGAAACAGAACCACCATACCGGACAACAAAACCAAATGGAAGGAAGAATGGATCAGGCCTATCACTCACCGACAAGCCCCAAGGAAGAGTTGCACCGCCCTGCCATTCTACCGAACAGAACGACCAGACCGACAAAATGACCAAATATATATATATGTACATATCATGTCTCTGTATATAAATGTTCTTGTCTGTTCGTAATTGTCCATTTTGTCTATATGTTCGTCCATGTTTATGTATGTCTTGCACTGTGCTCATCTGTCTATGTCTGTGATCGTCTCAAATAGCACTTTTTTACTTTACACCAGTTAGTCAATGTTTTTGTACATATATATATAAATATATTCAATTATCTATTTTCCACTAATCACTTTGTAAATATTCTCACCATACACAAATAACATGTTATTGTCTGCGATATCACCTCGGTGGAAGCGGACGTTAAATAAAGCTATTTCACACACACAATCATTTTCATCATACGTATATTCGATTTCGCATTTTTCTTTTGCCAACTAAGTTATTTAAAATTTGAATCCTGAATAACAAAAGATGTCATGTCTCATTTGTTTTATGACATAAAATTAGAAGTGCAAAGAGGTTTTTTTTTAGGCATCGTTCTGATATTTCAATGAAATGTAAAAAAAAAAAGAAGTTTACTTTACAAATGGACAATAATGATATAAAATTTCTAAGAACGAAACATGTTATTTTCATAAAATTTACAGTGCATTTGGGGTGGCATGGTATATCGTGCTACCCCAAACAATTTTATGAAAATTACTCATAGTTCATTAAATTTAAATTCATTTGACTTTCTTTGAGTTCGACATAAATATACCCTTTTATGTCTTTCAATTGTTATTGAAACCATGAAATGACCAGAACTAAATAATACACACACAGGTTTCACATCATGTTGTCAAATCCATAAAAATGACCTGTAAATGTAACCTGTACATTATACATATACCGGTATCATATTATTTTAATAAGACAATAAATAAGAGGACAACCAAGGTCAGAATACTTAGCAGAATTATTTTCATCATACTCGGGTCTAGGCTTTATGACATGTCTCTAGCATGAAAAAATAACCATCTCATTGGCCTTCTGACAACAGAAAACATCACAAAAACATTGACCACAGGGTGCAAGCGTTTCTGAGCATCGAACTCTATTATTATTACTCAATACATAAAACTGTAACCAACAACTGCAATAAACTATCGTATCTATGCCCTACTTAGACTTCAAACAGCCAAGTTCAGCCACCTCGTCCAAGTTCAACAGTTTGAAAATATATCATATTTGATATATAGACATTGATGTATTTATTACATAATTTATAAATTAACAACATTGCTTACCATCTTGTCGAAACTTTAGACTCCTACTATTTTCTAAAAATAAAATCACAGTCCAAGTGGTGGATTGCCGACACCGGAAAGAAAGGTCAAGGTCGAGAAAGAGTCTGAGCAGATAATCGGAATTTGATTGGTGAATATTTTGGGAGACGTAATTACAAAAATCGCTCCGCAGTAAATATTCACCTAACCACTGGGCACTCGGCATGCCTCGACCGCTGATATTTCTATGCATAGATCAGTGGCCTCGACCCATAGAGTTATATGTTTCTATATGTAACTCTATGCCTCGACCACCGATATGGCCACAGATCACTAATTATTTCCCCATTGACTTTAATGTTAATTCTCGTCTCTTAGACCGGCTGTAACTTTTTCCCAAATATTCGTTGGGTAGAAGGCTTTCTGCCACAGATGGAGCAACATGTGGCAAACTCTGGCCCAAAAGGATGTATGAGGTTCACCATGAAAAACTTGAGATACACAGGCTGGAAGTAGAGACAACTAAACAAGCAATTTTCTGCCCTCCCTTTCAACGTAACCAACCTCACAACCCTTGTATCCTTCCGCCTCAAAATCATGAATATTCACCAAAACCTGGCAGAAAATGTATTTTTAAACCCTTTTCTTCAATTCTACACCAAAAAGTCAACAAAAATCGCCATGCAAAAGGGGGAAAAAGGGAAAGGGAGAGAAGGACTAAAAATAACTTTCGCCCTACATTCGTGGTGACGGCCCATGAATATTTAGTGATCTTTGTCCATATAATAGATCAGTGGCCTCGACAGATTTCGAGCAGGTGCCGGAATCTGTTGAGGATTGCCGAGTGAACTACTGGGCTGGCACTATATAGATCAGTGGTAGGGTTACCAGATTAGTCATAGAAGAAACCGGGACACTATTATTTTCCTGCGAAGACCAAAGGATAACACGACACGGAGCGCCCTGTGGGCGCGACAAAATGAGCGCCCTGTGGGCGCGAATCATTTAGCGCCGAAGGCGTGAACTAACTAGGGGGGTTTGGGGGCATCCCCCCACCCAAGAATTTTTTTCATTTCTAGAAGTCAGGAGATGCGTTTTCAGCCATTTTTGTGACGGTAGTTACACTAAAAATATGTTGTTGAATGGGCATGACGGGCATTATTTCGATTGTCACGTGTTAGTAATGTAGTATTTTTGCTGATGACCGTAACACATACGGTGTCAATTGAACAGGGCCCGTTCATTAGCCGGGACTATAACAGACAAACCAATAAAATTATACCCAAGAAAGATCATACGTCAATTTCTATATTTATGCACATTCGGAACACCTCGGTTAATCTACGAACGCCGATGTATGCCGAATGTATGTGTACTGACTACTGAACTACAGTATCAAACTGATCCCGCAGTGAATATTCGCTTGGCCGCTACAATCACTGATAAGCATGGCATCGATGAGGCTTAATGAGTACGGCATATTAACTTTTTTACTCCGACAAATTAAATTCTCAAACATTTTTTTGAGGTAAAAGAAAAATAAATAAAGACGTTTGAAGTATTTGTAGTTCAAAAATATTTCCTATTTAGTGTAAATGGGTATTAAAATGAGTAAAATGCATCATTTTGCCCGAAGCAGTTAGGTGTTAAAGGGACAATCCCGATAAGAACAGAGTCTCAAAATTTAAAGTCCGAGCATTTATGAAATATATGGACCAAAATATAGAGGCATGGTGTATATGCCTTGACTCAAAGTTTCAGCTCAAAATATTGAGTCGTTTTGACGTTAACGTCAACACTGCTTATCCGGACACGTAACCCTTTTAAGATTTCGGGTCAATTTTTTGATTGGGTGACCTGATAATCGATTCTCGTTTCTTGAGAGGTCTATACAGTGAATGACCCATGTACTGTACTGATAACAAAAGGTAAATTTCACCTACATATTATTTTTATAGAAAAAAGTCTAGTTTTATCCAGATACTGTATAATACAACGGTCTCCATTTCCAGATGAAGACTGTCAGGTTTAAGTTATTTACAAGCGTATCACAGATATCGGGTTAGTTGGTCGGCCTTAGATAATGGGTTATAAGGGATTTTAACACAAAATTAAGCAGTTTTATTCCCCAAAAAGTTATCGGGATTGACCCTTTAAGTAAACATTGCACGAGCCGTTGAGCCAATGACTAACGGCGCGTGCAGTCAACGCACCTGTCGTGGACTGTCGTCTGTTACAGAGATACACCTGTCGTGGACTGTCGTCTGTTACAGAGATAATTCGTAAGTAATTCTCTGTGAAACAGATTGCTACAGTATATTTAGATCAGAAGTGGTGTGCCTTCGTGTTGAAGTAAGAGTGTTTGCAGCAAACACTACTTTTATACATTAATAATCACTAGTTATTAAATGTTATGTGTTATTATTTTCAATTGAAAAAACACCTGATTTGAAAACCTGGACATTTAGGCACATGAGTATGACGGGGTATCGGATTCAAAATGAGATCTGCAGTAGAAAGTAGAAAATAAAAAACAAAAGAGAAAATTCTTATCCAAAATGGACATTTTCGCGTGTGAAACATATACCGCTCGTGCTTTTCAACCTAATACGTCCACCTTTTCAAGTTAAAGTCGTAAATATTCTACTTTCAACAACAGAATTTCTACTTTCAATAATCAACTTTTGACATTCGGAATTTCAACTCCAGATTTTCTACTCCAGATTTTCTGCTCGAGATTTTCCCAATGCATATTACGGAAATAAATTTGATCACGTGACTATTTTTGCATGTCATTAGAATACGGAAATTACCCCTAAGTACCGCAAAGATTTCATGTGAGCAAATTCGGTGGATGGTTGGGTTAACGTTTGTGAATAGTTTGTTTGACTTAAATAAAAAACGCACTAACTCAAATTTCATTACATCGTTTTTTGTCTATTTTGTTTTTTTCCCCCAAGCTCAAATCTGACAGTTGAAATCAAAACTTTATTGAGATTTTTCTTTAATAGCAATCCCCTAAACAACTTTGGGTTAAGGGTTAACGACTGATGTCAGCGACTGAAAACAATAACTGCTTATATACAGTTAGTGTTTAGTCTGTGTCCGATGCATAAAACCATGGAGGTGTATACAGCTCTATGCATAAAACTGAGGACAGCATAGTATCTAGTCGTTTCGGAATGAAAACAAAGATGTGGAGGGATTTATAGAGGAGTAGGCTGCTTGTTCCACCACTGCTAAATAAAGTCATGCTTTACGTTTTCCTTGCCGTATTGAGCGACTCGGTTATTCGACTTGATTTTTCGACTGGATTATTCGACTGAATTATCTGCCTGTTTTTTTTTCGACTGAGATATTTCACTGATTTTATTGACTGATTTGTTCGACCGAGTAACTTCTTCTTTAATATATAATATGTACAAACTAGGTCATTTCGGGACTAACATATGGTTTTAAATTTTATTTCAATAATTCGCTTGTGCGTAGGGTGTTTAGCATATATACAGGTCACAATTTTATGGAATACAATTACTGTTTATTACTGAGCGACGTTTCGACTTGGCTTCTCTAGTCAATATCAACCAATAAGACCAGCTTAGGAAGACATATACTATATATAGTATAGAAGACCAAATGGGACAATATTCATGATTCTTGTTTCTACATTCCAGTTTGAACATTTTAGACGCGAACCCAACATTCTAAACTAATGATTCTTGTTTCTACATTCTTATGTCAACATTTCATGCACAAAATCAACATTTTAAACAAAAAATTGACTTTATGTTTCATTTTCGGCGTTTTATCGGTAACTGTTATATATCATTAAATATTAAAATTAATAAATAATTATTTAATTTTACACGACAAATAAATCAATTCATTGGTTTCTGAAAGTATCTAAAAAGATAGGCTGGCACTGCCAGGCAGGATACGCCCACATTTTCGAGAGATGGACAGAGAACAAGCAATACCGAAAGTGATTTTTCCAACATCTTTAAGTCCTGTATTTCATACTGTATTGGGAGCAGCCATTTAGTTGGTCAGTTCCAGTCTGATATTAATGAAATTCGAAACCGACAATGATTATGGTGTGACGGTACACAACCTAGAAATGTGACTTTTCATCAAAATCGGATAAGAATTGTGACCTGTAGAGAGTCCACAACCATGATATACCATATTTTTACACTATTCGCGTACAAATGGCGACCATTTCGTCCGGCAATTTTGGTACGATTTTCACGAAATTAGAACTCAACCTTCCTCACCAAAATCGAATTAAAATTGTGACCTATACAGGGTCCACAACCATGATATATCATTTTTTTAACAGTATTCGCGTACAAACGGCGGCCATTTTGTCTGTCAATTTTGGTCCGATTTTCCCGAAATTCATACTCAACCTTCCTTACAGTGTAACGGTGATATAATCAAACGTTTTTTTAAATTGGATAATAATTGTGACCTCCAGAGGGACCACAAGCTAAAGAAAGGGGGATTTTGCGTATAACCAGGGGCCATAATTCAGGAAGTTACGATCCGATATGCGCAAATATCGAAAAGAACCAAGATCTTTGGGTTATAACCATGAATTTCAAGTTTCATCAAAATCGAATTAAAAATGTGACCGTTACAGGGTCCACAACCTTGATATACCTTTTTTAACAGTATTCGCGTACAAACGGCGGCCATTTTGTATGGCAATTTTGGTCTGATTTTCCCGAAATTCAAACTCAACCTTCCTTACGATGTAACGGTAATATAATCAAACGTTTTTTTTAAATCGGATAATAATTGTGACCTCCAAGCTAAAAAAAGGCGATTTTGCGTATAATCAGGGGCCATAATTCAGGAAGTTACGATCCGATATGCGCAAATATCGAAAGGAAGGACGATCTTTGGGTTATAACCATGAATTTCAAGTTTCATCAAAATCGAATCAAAATTGTGACCTCCACAGGGTCCACAACCTTGATATACCATTTTTTAACAGTATTCGCGTACAAACGGCGGCCATTTTGTATGGCAATTTTCGTCCGATTTTCCCGAAATTCGAACTCAACCTTCCTTAGGGTGTAACGGTGATATAATCAAACGGTTTTTTAAATCGAATAATAATTGTGACCTCCAAGCTAAAAAAAAAGCGGCCATTTTGTATGGCAATTTTCGTCCGATTTTCCCGAAATTCGAACTCAACCTTCCTTAGGGTGTAACGATGATATAATCAAACGGTTTTTTAAATCGAATAATAATTGTGACCTCCAGAGGGACCACAAGCTAAAAAGGGTGATTTTTCGGACAATCAGGGGCCATAATTCAGGAAATTACATTCCGATAGCCGCAAATATCGAAAGGAACCAAGATCTTTGGGTTACAAACATGCATGTCAAGTTTCATCAAAATCGGTTCAAAACTGTGACCTCTATAGGGTCCACAAGCTAAAAACGTGATTTTTCGTACAATCAGGGGCCATAATCCATGAAGTTTTGATCCGATACATGCCAATATAATATCGAAAGGAACCGAGATCTTTTGGGGATAAACCTATATTTCAAGTTTCGTCAAAATCGGATAAGAATTGTGACCTGTAGAGAGTCCACAAACAAATTGTGGACGGACGGACGTCCGGGGACAGGGGTGACGACATAATACGTCTACATGAAAATGTGGGCGTATAAAAATCTGGAATTTGAACTCTTATGAAAATATTTTCTACGTTTCTAAAAGTCTTGAAGTTAAAATCTTGAAATGAAAATGTCCAGAAAAATATAGTGAATTATCAACATTATTACACCAGAGGGCGTTAGCGTATGCGTACAATGCGATACAGACTATAGATTAGAAATCAAAAGTAGACTTTTCAGCGAGTGGAAGTTGGCCCCTGTTGTGTTTACAGTAATTAGTTGCATGAACAGAAATTAAGCTCGTGATACAATAACAATACAAATAACTTCTATAATTTAAACAGCTAGAGCATACATATTCTCTCATCGTATTCCAGCGCCTGGATTCGAGATCAAGTTAGCACACAAATTGCTAGCACCAAGAAAAAACTGGTTATAATTATCACGAAAATAATTGTTACCTTTATATTAGAAAATAAAATATTAAAACATATTAATGCAAAGTATATATCTAACAGATCCCTCGACCCCACCCCAAACCCCAAAATATACTATTAGTACCGTAAACATACTAACATATCGCACACCGGGCTAACTGAACATGCAAAAGAGCAATCTGTTTCATAGAGAATTACTTACGATTTATCTCTGTCACACATGACTGTCTACAACATGTGCATTGACTTCACTTGCCGTCAGTCATTGGCTAAACGTCTCGTGCATTGTTTACATAACACCTAACTGCTTCGGGCAAAATGGTGCGTTTTACTCATTTGAATACCCATTTACACTAAATAGGAAATATTTTTTAACTACAAATACTTCAAACGTCTTTATTTATTTTTCTTTTACCTCAAAAAAATGTTTGAGAATTTAATTTGTCGGAGTAAAAAAGTTAATATGCCGTACTCATTAAGCCTCATCGATGCCATGCTTATCAGTGATTGTAGCGGCCAAGCGAATATTCACTGCGGGACCAGTTTGGCAAAAGAGCAAACTGACTCTGCAGTGAATATTCGCTTGGCCGCTACAATCACTGATAAGCATGACATCGACGAGGCTGAATGAATACGCCATATCAACTTTTTTACTCCGACAAATTAAATTCTCAAACATTTTTTTTGAGGTAAAAGAAAAATAAATAAAGACGTTTGAAGTATTTGTAGTTAAAAAATATTTCCTATTTAGTGTAAATGGGTATTAAAATGAGTAATTTTGTCCGAAGCAGTTGGGTGTTAAGTAAACATTGCACGGACCGTTGAACCAATGACTACGCCGCGTGCAGTCAACGCACGTGTTGTGGACAGTCATCTGTTACAGAGATAATTCGTAAGTAATTCTCTGTGAAACAGATTGGCAAATGAGGTGTACGTCCATTTTGCATCAAAAAGCACCCAGGCAGCTTTAGTGAGAAAATGTTTTTTGTTTCACGGAATCAAGACATGAATAAACTACTAGAATCCAAGATTTCAGAAGGCTACTATTCTGGCGTGTCGAGATATATTACCGTAAACATACTAAATATGTGGGAGAAATCGGATAGGGTAGGCTCACTGTGCACGCCATAACTTCCCAACTAGCTCTGGTGGCTTCAATATCTTTATTTCACTAAATCGACAGATGCATAAGGTATGCACATGCAAAATTTCATTAACTTTCTATGTTGGTGTATCGAGTTAATACCACCGCAAAGTTCTTAGCACCCGGATTCGAGGTGGAGTTTGATGGTTCAATAAACAATGGGTACGCCCACGCTGAATTAATATGTTTTAAAATTTTATTTTTTAATATAAAGGTAACATTTATTTTCGTGATAATTATAACTAGTTTTTTCTTGGTGCTAAAGGGGGGGGGGGTAGTGGTCTAGAGTGCCGCGCTTCGACCTCTAGCTGCCCGGTCACCTCTGGCTTGCGGCTGTGGTTTCGATCCCTGGTATGAGCGTATGTGACATGGAGATAGGGGCGCCTTCTCAACCTCGTGGGTTTCCTCCAGGCACTCCGGTTTCCTCCCACCGCTAAAGACCCCTATTGAAACCCGAATTATTGAAATAAAATCAAACCATATGTTAGTCCCGAAATGACCTAGTTTGTGTCGAGTGGACATTAAACCCAATTTCTCTCTCTCCCTCTGCTAGGAATATGTGTTCTAACTTGAACTCGAATCCAGGCGCTGGAATACGGTGAGAGAATATGCACGCTAACTTGATCTCGAATCCGGGTGCTTGAATACGGGTGAGAGATTCCGCTCGGTTAATTTTTCTAGCTGTTTAAATTATGGAAGTTATTTGTATCGTTATTGTATCTCGTGCTTAATTTCTGTTTCATGCAACTAATTACTGTAAACACAACAGGGGCCTACTTCCACTCGTGGAAAAGTCTACTTTTGATTTCTAATCTATAGTCTGTATAAAAGTTGTACACATACGCTAACGCCATCTGGTGTAATAATGTTGATAATTCATTATATTTTTCTGGACATTTTCATTTCAAGATTTTAACTTCAAGACTTTTTGAAACGTAGAAAATATTTTCATAATAGTTCAAATTCCAGATTTTATTTTAGATACTTTCAGAAACCAATGAATTGATTTCTTTGATGTGTAAAATTAAGAAATTATTTTTTGATTTTAATATTTAATGATATTTAAAATTTACCGATAAAACGCAGAAAATGAAACATAAAGTCAATTTTTTGTTTATAATGTTGATTTTGTGCATGAAATGTTGACATAAGAATGTAGAAACAAGAATCATTAGTTTAGAATGTTGCATTCGTGTCTAAAATGTTCAAACTGGAATGTAGAAACAAGAATCATGAATATTGTCCCATTTGGTCTTCCATATATATATAGTTGGGGTTTTGATTTATAGGAAGTTATAGGTTGTTTAATTGTTGCTGGGTTTTTTATTTGCTCCTGAAATAAAGTGTTGAAGATCCATTCCAATAATCTGTGTTCATCTAAGAGAACACACTCCGGCGAGCTACATTCCCTGCAAGTCAAAATTTGTTATATTGTGGGGAAAGCGGTACAGCTAAGCGACATAAATTGTATATATTATATATTAAAGAAGAAGGGATGAATATCAACTTTATTCCTCCTTCAGTAGTAGTAGCAGTAATACGAAATCTGGATCAACTATCACAGGGTCTTGAAAGAGGGGGCTTCTCGGAAAACTAATATCGTTCGTTTGCCCAAATACAAAGGGTTAGGCAGTGTGACTAAGTTATATATTGTAATTCTAAAGCCCCTGTGTTCTGTTTTTTACGAGCCCCTTTGATGTGTTGATTAGAGTTAATTTCCTTTGTTTATTAGCGGGCGAATGAACGAAGGTGGATGTCTGCCATGATTATTTCATTATTGTCGTTATGCATAGATAATACAGATTTATGGATGAAGTTTTGTTAAAACTTTATGTCTTATGAATAAATACAGTCCTCAAGATTCAGCACGTATTGATTTGAACCCAACATAGCTATTTATAGCGCCATAGGTCAAGTACATGGTCCGACGAGACGGATATTAATGTTTTGATTTTTTCTAGAATTTTCGTCACGCACGATTGCATCAGCCACGAAGAATCGAGCCTTCAAGGTATTTGATTTTTGGTTTTGAATCGACAGTTTTGATGATTGATGCCCCACAGAATATTTTATGATGTCTCGAGAAACTGGTAAGAAAATAATATTAAAAAAGCGTGAAGCCCACAGAACTTCGACGAAGCGGCTTTTGTCTTCGGCGAATGACATTGTTGATTTCTACAGACGATAAAGAAAACCCGAATTTGCCCACATTGAAAGAAAAAATCACACAAAATATATCAAATTTGAAGGAAAAGATGGTCATATTAAAAGATATGGATGAAGACATTTTAGATAGTTTAAAGGAAGATGATGATTTTGCATCTGAGATTGAAGAAGCGATTAGAAGAGATTAGAATTGTAGTTTCAGATAGAAAAGGCGATATTTCATTGAATTCCACACATTCGGTTGTACATCCGACATCAGATGAAACTATCACTTCGCCACCGCCAACCAATGGTACCAATGAATTTACACAACCTCTCAATCACACAGGCTCTCAAATCAGAAATCCAGGAATCCACATCAAATTACCAAAGCTTACGTTGAACACCTTTAATGGAGAAATGTTTAAATGGCAAGCATTTTTGGATGCTTTTGAGTCAGCGATTCGTAATAACACAGAATTAACTAACATCGACAAGTTTAACTATTTGAACTCACTTTTGGAAGGAGCTGCTGCTCATTCTATTTCAGGTTTAGCCCTCACAGCTGTTAATTATGAAGAAGCAATTTCTATTTTAAAAAAAGCGGTTTGGTAATCGGCAACAGATAATTAACAGACATATGAATCTTCTATTGAATACCAACGCAATCACAGATCTACAGAATCTACGATCTCTCAGACAATTCTACGATACATTGGAATCAAACATTAGAAGCCTTAATTCACTGGGAGTTCCATCAACGAATTTTGGAAGCTTACTTTCTTCTATTCTTATGAATAAGCTACCGCCCGATTTGAAGATTATTATTGGACGAGAAATTGGTAATGATGACTGGGATTTGCCTAAAGTTCTACAAATCATGGAACGAGAAATAGAAGCACGTGAAAGAACACTTACAACTTCTTCGACGAGTTATAGACGCCCACCACAGACTCAGCACACCCCGAATAACCCTTCAAATTATCGTTCACAGTCCCAATGGAAACCTTCTACAACGACAGCCCTTTATTCAGATAATAGAGAAGCTCCACCAGGATGCACTTACTGTTCGCAGCAACACTCTTCAAACTCCTGTAAAACTGTTTCTAACATCGACGCCAGGAGAGAAATACTAAAGAAACAGGGAAGATGTTACCTATGCCTACGACGAAAACACTTAGGAAGAAACTGTCCTGAAAGGAGAACTTGCCCGCATTGTAATCTACGACACCATATACGTATATGCCCCACAGCTAACAGAAGTTCTTATCCAGCATCTAGGCCTTATGCCAATGAAACCTGTCCGAAGACAACTACAACTATGTATACTGCAGAAAGTTCATGTTCAGTTCTACTACAGACTGCTAGAGCAGATGTGTACAATATTGATAGTGCAGACAAGACTTTTAATTGTCGAAGTATTTTAGACACGGCTAGCCAACGTACCTACATAACCACGCGTCTGAAAGAATTGTTAAAGTTAAAACCAATCGCCAAAACCTCGGTGGATCATCTGAAGAATCTTACCAAGATATTGATGTCGTCAAATTTATGATAAAGAACTCCTTTGGAAATGATATCCAGATTACTGCATTTGTAGTACCTATGATATGCCAACCGCTGAGGGGACAGAATTTTGATGAAGTTAAAGCTGACTTAAACTGGCTGATTATATCACGAGTAATACAGATACAGAGGTTGATATTTTGATAGGATCTGACCAGTATTGGAATCTTGTAACCGGTCGTGTAATACGGGGGGAGTCTGCAGGCCCTACAGCAATGGAAACAAAACTAGGTTGGGTATTATCTGGTCCAGTGACAGGAAGTATGCAGCCATAGGATCACATTTTAGTCACTACTCTACATGTTAGTTTAGATGACCAGTTGAAGAAATTTTGGGATATAGAATCTCTTGGATTACAGAATAAGACAGTCTATGATGAGTTAGCCGAAAATATTAACTTTAGTAAAGACAGATACGAAGTTCATTTACCATGGATGACACCGCATCCAATTTTACCTGACAATTTCCTTATGTGCAAGAAGCGATTGACCAACTTATTAAAGAGATTAAGAACCGACAAACCTTTATTCAGAGAATATGACGCCGTTATTAGAGAACAAATCAAAGCTGGAATATTGGAAGAAATTGATCCTAGTTCCGGAGAAGTAGGACACGTCCATTATCTGCCACATCACCCTGTTATAAGAAGGGACAAGACTACAACCAAAGTTCGCATAGTTAATGATGGATCAGCTAAGACAGAATCCACCCCTTCCCTCAACGATTGTTTGTATTCCGGACCACCTCTCAACCAGAAAATATTTGATATAATTCTTAGATTTAGAACATTCAGAGTCGCCATTACAGCTGATATTGAAAAAGCCTTTTTAATGATTTCAATGAAAGAAATGGATCGAGATGTACAGAGATTTTTGTGGATAGATGATATAGAGAAGGACGAACCCGATTTGATGTTTTTACGTTTTACCCGAGTTGTTTTTGGAATATCATCCAGCCCGTTTCTTCTTAATGCAACTCTAAAGTACCACATGGAGAAGTTTGAACAAATTGATTCGGAGTTTGTCAGACTATTTATGAGGTCCATTTACGTCGACGATCTTATATCCGGAGCTAAAGATGATGATGAAGCTTTCGAATTGTACCAGAAATCAAAATCTTGTTTATCAGAAGGAGGATTTAATTTAAGAAAGTTTGTCACAAATTCAAGTCCACTAAGAGAAAGAATTCGGAATGAAGAAGCCCAAATAAATAAGATAACTTTGCCATTAGAATTACCCGTCAAACAGATTATTTGTGAAGAAGATGAGTCATTTGCCAAGAGCACAGTTGGGCCACTAACTGAAGCAGAACAGGGAGAGCAAAAGATACTTGGAGTATGCGGGAACTTCATCACAGACGAATTTATATTTGACCTCCAAGATATAGCCCGGTTCGCTGAAAAGGTCACACCAACTAGACGAAACGTAGTGAGCACAGCATCAAAGTTGTTTGACCCTCTTGGATTCATCTCGCCATTAACGATACGTGTCAAGATATTTTTCCAAGATTTATGTAAACTCAAAAAAGATTGGGATGAATTACTAGAAGGGGAATATTTAAGCCAATGGTTAGAATTAGTACAAAGCCTTTCATAGATCCAACACTTAACCATACCCAGATGCTATTTTGACCAAAACCCAGAAGATGTTTTATCATGCAGACTTGGATTTTGTGATGCCTCCAGAAGAGCTTATGCAGCAGTGGTATATCTGTTAGTCACAACTACAACTGGAAATTATGTAAAGTTTTTGGCCTCGAAGACGAGAGTTGCCCCACTTGTCCACCAAACAATTCCCAGGCTAGAACTTTTGTCAGGACTTATCCTTTCACGTCTGATATCAACCATTCAACGAACACTGGAGACCGAAGTCACTCTGGAAGACCCCCAATGTTATACTGATTCTAAGGTTAGTTGCTATTGGATAGTTCAACTTTCTAAAGAATGGAAGCCTTTCATCCAGAATAGAGTCAACGAGATTCGAACTTTGATACCAGTCACTTCATGGAAACACTGCCACGGATTAGACAATCCAGCTGATATACCTTCAAGAGGAAAAAGCCCAAAGGACTTCTTAAATGATCAACTATGGATCGAGGGACCAAAATGGTTACTCCACAATGATGAGGAAAGCACATATTCCAATCATACAGAAGACTTACCCACTGAATGTGTTGAAGAAATGAGGTCCAAAGATAAAGTCACATATGATACAGCTCTTATTGTTCGTCACGAATCCTTCTATTTACCAGAAGTAATCACCTATGAATATTACAGTAACATTAAACGACTTTACAGAATTACTGCTTACGTTTTTCGATTTATTGCACGTCTTAAGTCAAGAATATTTAATAAACCATTCGACGATACCTACCATTCCAGAAGTGATAAATTAACACTTGACGAAATTAAAACAGCAGAAATCCACTGGATTAGAGACATTCAGAAACAGTTGAAGAAGCACAAGAATTTTGAAAACTGGAAAAGACAATTTGATGTTTATGTAGACAAAGACCTCATATTAAGATGTCGTGGAAGATTAGCCAATTCAGATTTACCAGTAGGTACCAAATTTCCTGTATTATTAGACACCAAACACTATCTTACATCTCTTATCGTCAGAGATTGCCACTCTAGAGTTATGCATAGCGGAACCAAGGCCACGTTAACAGAGCTTAGAGCACGATTTTGGATAATTAAAGGTCGTCAATTTGTTAGAAAAATTATCCACAGCTGCGTCACATGTCGAAGATATGATGGTAAACCATATGATAAAGCACCAGCCCCTCAACTACCAGAATTTAGAGTCACAGAGAATCCACCTTTTAGTCACATTGGCGTAGATTTTGCCGGTCCACTATTTGTTAAAACCATCGACAAAAAATTGAAGAAGGTATGGATTTGCTCATTTACCTGTTGTTCCAGTCGAGCAGTTCATTTGGAGTTAGTTCCTGATTTATCCACAACAACCTTTCTTAGATGTTTTCGAAGATTTTCATCTCGTCGAGGAGTTCCAGAAAGAGTCATCTCGGACAACTCCAAGACATTCCAGTCAGCATCCAGAGAACTTGAAAGGTTATTGTCAAACCCAGATGTTACACACTACTTCCAGGGTAAAGGCATTCACTGGTCCTTCAACCTTGAAAAGGCCCCGTGGTGGGGTGGAATGTTCGAACGACTCATTAAGTCCACCAAGAGATGTCTTAAAAAGACAATCGGAGGAGCACGACTCACCTATGAAGAATTGGAAATCGTCCTTTGTGAAGCCGAAGCCGTTTTAAACTCGCGACCCCTCACTTATGTCTCGACAGAGGATGCAGAAGAACCCCTGACCCCATTTCACCTTTTGTATGGTCGTAGAGTCACCAACTTACCAGATGTTAGCACAGTTAACCATGAAGATCCTGATTTTAACACTAACCAAAATGATTTAACCAGAAGGATGATACACCTCAGAAATACTATCAACCATTTTTGGAAACGATGGAAGAATGAATATCTTCTTGAATTACGATCTAGCCATCGGATGCAGCCACAAGGAAGTTCGATAGTGTCAGTTGGAGATGTAGTCATTGTTCATGATCAAGATCACTCAAAAGGTCAGTGGAAATTGGGTAAGATCGAACAACTTATATTAGGAAGGGATGACCAGATACGCGGAGCAGTAGTACGAGTTCACAACAAAGATGGTAGATACAGTACACTACGGAGACCTGTCCAGAATTTATATCCCATGGAGGTTAAATCTACTGAACCAGTGCCCGATCAGATAATACCAGATCAACTACCAGAAGTTAACCCAAATCAACCACAATTTACACCAGTCCCATTAGATGCTGATCCAGCACCTGATTTATTCGAACAAGTTCGTCAGATGATAGGGTGCCCCGAGCTAAAAAAAATCTCGAAAACTATTTACTGTTATGGCACTATATCTATACAAACAACAACCCCAGATAACCCTTTATTATAAACTGTCAAGAAACTGTACCTGCGTGCTTTATTTCACAAGATATATTCATTCGACTGTACGGTAATATCTCTACTTTTGTGTACTAGCGGCGGACATTTGTATTTTGGGATTTCAATGTTGACAGAGTTATGTTTTCTTGGAAATGGAAAATTATGGATTTCTTTTCCGATAAGAATTTACCACCACAACCATTCGGGACTCTTCGTTTATATCGTAATTTGCTATCTAACAAAATCTGCTCCATGTATCGATTGGATTTCAGATCTCCAAGCAAGCGCAATACGGCTCAGTGTTTGGATCGGCCATTCGTGTGTAATTTATATGTATGCAGTCCAATTTACATTTGTTTAAGTTTTTGTTGATACAATGGACCGATCTATTTATAGTTTCTATACCCAAAGATGTGAACGTGCCTTTGTAAATTTATATTTGATGTCCCATTTAACCCTTGTGCGTACACATCGCGCAAAAAATGTTGTCGGCAACAAGGGGTAACCTAAGACCCCAAACATAAATAGGTTTTGGATGAATAATTGTATTCAAATACTATCAAACCTCAGCTTCATATCAAGACTGAACAATAATCAATTAGGCTAAAACAAATTATTTCAGGTATTGTCACTGACGATAGGAATTATACGATTTTTTTTAAACCATACAAATCTAAATTAATATCGTAATTGTCATGTTCCATGTAGAAGCGTCTATTGGTGGGGTCGGTACGGTACCTTGATTTGCTTTCAGATCTAGATTACTAGAATAACCAAAACAATATCACCAGTAAGAAAGATTCCTAATACAAAGCTAGCACCGATTACAGAACAGATTAGACACTTGTAAAAAGCAAAGGGGGGGGGCGGTTCCAAAAGACCCCCGGTGTCCGATGTCGTGGGGTCCCGAAATACGCCTTGTATAATGTTTGGAAGTATGTTTATTTAAGGAAAGTTTTATGGAATAATTAACAGTATTAAATAAATAATGACAGACTATTTTAATCAATCTGAATGAAAAATATGCAATAGCTGTTCAAGTTATGTACAGATTTGAGATGTACATTGGCATTTTGAAGTTGGATTTGAATAAGTGAATACAAACTAGAACTAATTAAGAACAAATTCAAATTCGAGATCCCGTGCCTTATTGTATGATAGCATTTACACAAGAATAAATGAAATGAAATGAAAAGGGGCTTAACGTCCTACTGTTCTGCTCCGAACTGGGCTAATGAAGGCAGTGTATTTCCTATAACTTTATAGGGACTGAAAGCGATCGATTACATTAACAAAAACACATATCTTCGTGGCCAGTATGTTAGATCTTCTTTCGTAATGGTATGTCAATCTATTTTCTGTTTTAAAATCACCAAGAAAATTTGTTATATGCTTGGCCATATAATTTACAATTGCGGCATTGTATTTCTAATTTCGAAATTACGTATTTACTTATGGGTCCGGCTATATCATCAAGATCTGCCAAAATTGCATTTAAAGTTGCAAGAGTAATTTGCGCAGATTCATCTGACATATTTCGAAGACCAATAATCATTGGCATATGAGTTGAGTCAGCGGTTATTGCATATGTGCCGAATTAGGAGTCATATTTAGTTGTTTCGTCCGTATATAAAGTGGTGTTTTTCGCTGACTTTGGGGTTTCCGAAACATGTTTTAAAGATATTCTTTGGACTGTAGTTTCTGTTGGAGTGTAATTAGATTTGAGTTCGCGAGAGGCAAAAAATGCGGTTATAACCGCGTCGATATTCCCATCGGGAACGTTGAGGATTTTTAGTTGCATGGCAAAATTATGGTATTCTGAAGCGTATCTTTGATTTTCGACATCATACAAAATTACTTCTTCCACACGAGGTTGGGACGTACAACCAGTTTTTTTTATTTGTCAAGACTTTATTATTATTAGCCTTCGTGTGAATCAATTCGTTTGAGGTCTTCCTTAGTCGATTTGTTAAACTGAAAATTGTTTTTTTATACCTATTGATCCTACTTACTAAATACCTATTTTTCCTATTTAATTTGGCCAAAGTCGAATCGACAGATGTCTGTGTCTCTCTATTACTTAAATGTGTCTTGCTGGTATCTTTCGATGGTGTATTGTCCACTATCCCGGGGAAAGGGGGGCTGTCGAGATAATCGTTATATAATTTTAAAGATTTATTAGAAGTTTGTATATGTTTACCCAGCTTTCTAGCCTTTGTCTTCAGTCTGATCAGTCTCTTTCGAATACCGTTGTCTTCAAACGTCACACTGACGTCATGTAAAGCAGTAATTATAGACTGGCGCTCTGTATTGGTCGGAAATTTATTAATGGTACCTAGTACTAGTCTGTAGTTCTTGCAAAGGCAAATTGTGTTATTGTGCCGAGATCATAGTTATCGCCCGAACCACTGCTGGATAGTAATTCATCGTTGGACGTCATGCCTGCTAATTGAATCGATTGACAACAATTTTAAAAAGACCGTCGGTCAATTCCTTAACAAAATAAGAAGATTTGTTTCCCCTTAACCCTAAAAGCAAGTAGTCTCGAACAGAAATCTGGTCAATCGAGACTACATTTCGCTTCGATAAATTCCCGGTAGCAAATTTAAAAATACGAAACAATTGTTATATTTCCTAATTTGGTATAATACATCTAGTCGAGTACAACGACGATTTCACGAACCTTTCAAAATTAAAAGAAAAATACCGGTTGTACTCCTATCTTTTCCAAAACGTGTTATTAGGAGATGTTAAATCGCCGAAACTAAACGACAGCACTCTGTAAATAAATAGCGAATTGAAAAATAAAAACGACAATCATTTTTAGAATTTTTAACGCAGTTAGCGATCCAATAATATTGAAAGACAAACGCGTGATGAAAATATTTTTAACCTGTCTTTATTTACAATTTTATGTTGTGATAATACCACGTGCTTGGCTGTATACGGTGAATATTTGGTCCGTGCACGTGCTCCCATTGTGCCCGAGCCTGTTTCGTCATCATTGAGAAATTCGTCTTGGCAGAGTAAACACCTCTCGAGGTAAGACAAACTTTCTTAGAGAGCTCGGGGCACCCTACAGATGAGAACGGCAGCAAAAGCAGCTAACCAGAAACGACGATTGTGGATAAAAGACTTATCTTAATTTGTTTATGCATGTGTTTTTCATCATTTCTATTTTGAATTGTACAAATTGAAGAACTATAACGGCTTTAAGGTTTAAAGTGATATTTTCAAAGCTCGGTGCACACAAACTGACTTTATTCTAGTGATTATTTTATCTGTGTGATGACCAGCTCCATAAGTAAAATTAGTACTTTGAATTCCACTGGTCATCAGGGGGGAGTGTGACTGAGTTATATATTGTAATTCTAAAGCCCCTGTGTTCTGTTTTTTACGAGCCCCTTTGATGTGTTGATTAGAGTTAATTCCCTTTGTTTATTAGCGGGCGAATGAACGAAGGTGGATGTCTGCCATGATTATTTCATTATTGTCGTTATGCATAGATAATACAGATTTATGGATGAAGTTTTGTTAAAACTTTATGTCTTATGAATAAATACAGTCCTCAAGATTCAGCACGTATTGATTTGAACCCAACATAGCTATTTATAGCGCCATAGGTCAAGTACAGGCAGAGACCGCTTGAATTTTTTGCAAAGATGGGTGCCCAAAAAGTACAGGTTTCTGTGGTCTCCACTAAAAAGGATGTGGGTTTTTAAAATGTTCCGGATACTAACGATGTATCTGTTTTTAACAACCTCGTGTGAATGGTGACAAGAGAAACAATATGGCATCCTGCCAATAGCCACGTTGAGGTTGCAGCAATGCAAGTTTTAGTGCAAAAAGCACCAGCAGTCAAGACCCAAGATTACGTAGGCGTTTGTTCAGAAGAACCACCTGTACGGGTCCTTAGACATTTTAGGCCTTACAGGAATCCTTTGTACAGAAATAAAAATTATTATCGTGAAAGTAGTTATAGATTATGTTATTTTGATTAGTGGAAAAATAAGGATTGCATTAATATTTAAAACATGTTTTTGTTTGAAGTAGGGTGGATACATATGATAAATGTATAGGTAACATGTTACTTTATTATTGTTTAATTCTATTTTTAATTTCAAATCGATATTTTAATATACATTAATGCTTGGTAAGTCAGATGAAGCAGACAGAAATTGGTCACTCGATTTAAATTATGGCAACTAAAGTGGTTGATCTGATCAGTTAAATGGCTTTAACACTTTCATAGTAACTAATAGTAAGTAACTAATTTATATAAAGAGAGAAATGCATGTACGATTAATAATAGTTGGGGAGACCAGCTTAGGGAACATATATAATACTAGCAGGGCCGATTTATAGGAAGTTATAAGTTGTTTACTTGTTGCTGTTATTGCTCCTGAAATAAAGTGTTGAAGATCTATTCAAAGAATCTGTATTCATTTCTAATACTTAAAGGACAATATTGGTGCCAGTCATTATCACATATGTGATAGAACTGATTAAACACTTTCCAAATATAATATTAACACAGAGATCATCGCTACCATAGGGGAGTAATAAAGGATTCATGAATCGGAAGTGACGAACGCCAAAGGAAAACACGAGTTCTGCCTCTATGTGAATGACTGAAGTGATGACAGATAAACGGCCAAATATCTGCTCACTAATAATTCCTTCGAAGACAAAAAGTTGTTATATGGGACCGCAAGAGGTTATCTGACGATACAATAAAGTAATTAAGCGTCATAAGATAAGAGAACACGGGAAAAATAGAAATACTCCGCATAGCCCCTTGTTTTTATTCATTCTATAGGGGAGACCGGGGCACATTGAACCACTTTGTTCACATACATGTTTGTCCTCATTTCACATCAAATGTTTTTATTAGAAGATCTCTTTATTTCATGATCAAATTTTTTAAAAAAAATCAATATGCCCTCTTATATGGATCAAACCCCGGTTTATCTGGATTGTATAGATTAGACATATATGAACTTAAGTCCAAGAATTTCCTAGGCTAAGAAGTTAACATGTATGGAAAAATGTTCTCTTTTAAGCGGTTTTTTTTTGAAAATCCAATGCCTAAGAAAATAATTGACAGCATATGGCTTATTGATGGAGAAATGGGTCTAAGAAGTTATCTCACTTCTGTATAGTGTTGGGTTGTATAGTATTATTTATAAAGGATATATCCATGGTGGTTTAATGTGCCCCAGTCTCCCCTACCTTATAAAAACATGGTAATGCACGGACTTTTAATGTTTTTCTTTCCTGTTCTCTTATCTAGTGGCAGTCAATTCTTTTTATGAATTGTAAGATATTCTCTCACAGTGTCACACAGCAACTTTAGGTCTTCGAGGGAATTATTAGTGAGCAGTTATTCGCCCATGTATCTGTTATCACTAGTCACTTCAGTTAGTTATATAGAGGCATAACTCGTGTTTTCCTTTGGCGTTCGTCACTTCCGATTCATGAATCCTTTATTACTCCTCTACGGTAGCGATGATCCCTGTGTTAATATTATATTTGGAAAGTGTTTAATCAGTTCTATCACATATGTGATAATGACTGGCACCAAAATTGTCCTTTAAAGTTACATTATGGGAGATAAGATAAAGAGATGGCAGTTCGCACTATTATAGTTAAAAACTATATAGTGTAAAGGTAATTTGCTGAAAATTTCAGTCAAATTGATTCACTATTAGCCGAGAAAAAAACGTTCGAAATATTCACATAGCCTCGGTCATCATTACTCAGATCATTAATATAAAGAGCATAGTCTCGATTATCCACTTGATTGATTTAATTATCAACGGCCATTAAGCGGCATATAGGATTTTAATCCGCCGACATCGAAGGCTAGCCTTGACATAAAGAGTTTATTACGGTCTGGATATGTTAATTAAAATGTCTAATTGATTATTTAGATAACATTTCAGGCCTAAAGAAAGACCTGTAATAAGCAGATTTTGCTCTTGCATAATGCTATTTTAAAGAACACACTCCACAAGATATAATCCTAGAAAGTGGAACCCTGTTATGAGCATGAAAGGGCTACTTAATGAAATTAAAGGTCTTAATGCTCTGCTCCAAACTAGTCTAATGAGGGAAATTTTCCCCGGACAGTGGTATCAAGCACCTTACCCAACGCCGGATAAACCATGGGGCACAGGCCCCAGGGCTCACCACATTAGGGGGCCCCCCACAAAAATCTCAGTTGCGCGCTTCGTGCATGGTCGGACCGAGGACTCCAACGGCCGGTGACCTAGTGACGGGGCCCCTCCGATGCTTCGAGGGCCCTCCATCGGAAGTCCCTGGGGCCTCCTCAATCCATGGTGTGTTGCGATCGACATCCGAGAATTCGGTGTAATCCGGTGATGGGTGTAACACATGTTTTGTTATTGTCGTGAGATCTTCTATCTGACCGACCATCGTCTAACTCGAATTATCGTATAACTCGAACAAATTACACGTCCCCATCATTTCGAGTAGCGCGAATTTTGCCTTAGATTGACGTACGATTGTATATAAGCTGTAGTTGTTGTTGTTGTTGATATTTGTTGTGGGTATAAGCTGAATTTGATGAGATGCACATCATGATCACACGAAATATTCATATTCTTGATTAAATCTCGTATTACCATTTTGTTTGTCAAACATCGAGTCCGGCTTGGTTGTAACGTTAAGGCCTCCATCCATCAAATCATCGTGGGGGTATAATACGATTCCGAATCAAGTAAACCCCGTTATTTATCATTGAGCTACTTCAAAATTAGGTTTGATGTCGCGCTGCCCACTTGCAGTCCTCTCCTCTAGAAATGTCATCATTTCATAGCACTAGCATGGATTGGTCCACTGAAATAACGCCAGAATGCGTTAATTTGGTGGCAGAATTTTATTTTTTTCTGGGGGAGGTACTTCTAAATGGCTCCAACACAAGCGCCTAAAATGCCAGGAAATCACGTTTCTGGCCTCCAATTTCTGAAAATTTCTTTGGGGGGGGGGGGACCCCCAGACCCCCCTATGCGGGGCTTCGCGCCTTCGGCGCTCGCGGCCAGTGATCAGGGGCCCCCCGCATGTTCCAGGCCCCAGGGCCCCCACCATGGTTAATCCGGCGTTGACCTTACCCACTTAGCCACTGTAATCCACCGCTACTTTATGAAATGGAATGGGGTTTAACATACTACTGTTGTGCACCGACTGGGATTATGAAGACGGGCATACGCCATACAGTGTGCTACGAGGGAAATTTTGCCCATGCAGCAGCGCTACAGCCTACTTATATATTGAATTCCAAATGACAGGGGATCTTTTACATGCGTGCAAATGTGTACATGAGACCTTGGTTTTTCGTCCTATCCAAACGACAAGACAGTTGTCCTTGTTGTCAGGCCCTACGTCCTACCTCACCAGCAAGAGGAAACCACCCGGAAAATCCTGAGGAACTGTCTCGAGCAATACCGGGAACGAACCCACTACACCCAGGCCAGCATGCCAGCGTCTTACTCACTTAGCCACTCTTGCTCCAGGCTACTTATCGTTATCTTAGAGAGAGAGAGAGAGCAGGGGCGTGGTGAGGGCAATTATTGAGAAGAAATTATGAGTAACAAAAAAGATTTTGGCACAAAAACCCTTTTACTGACCGCGGAGCTGTGGCCGGAAGCCGGCCACCGCGAGCGCCGAAGGCGCGATCCCGCGGCGGGGGGTCCGGGGGGCCCTCCCCCGGGAAAATTTCGAAAATTAGAAGCCCAGAAACGCAATCTCCAGCAATCCGAGACAAGAAATACGGTAATAAAATATGATTAAATTTTCCAACTTGACTCTTTCAAAATTTTTTTAATTGGGTCAGATGAAACAATTTTTCCACTTACAAATGTTTTTCATTTTTTGAGTAATTTGATTGTGATTTTGGCGCAAAAACTTTTTGGCGCATGAGTATGGCTACTCATGAACTCATTCTCACCACGCCCCTCTGAGAGAGAGAGGTTTAACGTCCACTCGACACAAATTAGGTTATTTCGGGACTAACACATGGTCTTTACAGTGGGAGGAAACCGGAGTACCCGGAGAAAACCCACAAGGTTGGACAGGCGACCCTAAGTCTTGCCACGATGTCTGTAAGATGAATTATTGTTGAACTTGGGGGAAAATATACCAAACAGACAAAAAACGATGTAATGAAATTTGAGTTGGTGCGTTTTTTATTTAAGTCAAACAAACTATTCCCAAATTTTAACCCAACCATCGACCGAGTTTGCTGACTGCAAATCCAGTGGTACCTAGGGGTAATTGTCGAATTTTAATTACATGCAGAAATAGTCACGTGATCAAATTTATTTCCGTAATATGCATGGAAAAAATCTTTAGCAGAAAATCTGGAGTAGAAAATCTGAAGTTGAAAGTCCGAATGTCAAAAGTTGATTATTGAAAGTAGAAATTCTGCTGTTGAAAGTAGAATATTTCGACTTCAAGTTGAAAAGGTGGACGTATTAGGTTGAAAAGCACGAGCGGTATATGTTTCCCACACGAAAATGTCCATTTTGGATAAGAATTTTCTCTTTTGCTTTTTATTTTCTACTTTCAACTGGAGATCGCATTTTGAACCTGATACCCCGCCATACATGAGAAGCCTCGGGACGGGACGACAATAGGGATCCCCAAAACCGGGACTGTCCCGGTAAAACCGGTGTCACAGTTTCTGTTGGTCGCTGGTGTGTGTTGGTTCCTGGGCACTTGCGCATACCCGAGACGGATGTTTGTGTTAGCAACACGGACAACACAGCTTTATCCACTTCCGCCATTGTGAGATGGTTCCTCATAACTCAAATAACTGATCACTTCAGGAAAAAGTGTTATGTTCTTAATAATAATAATAATACTTTATTACGTATAGCATTAAGTTATACAACTTATAGCTTTAAATTATACAATAATACAATCAAAGTGAAAAGACGTGTAATTAAAAGGAAAAAGAAAGACAAAGATAAAAATAGTTATTCACAAACAATAAATATTATATATACAACAAAAAACAAAAAAAACTTTCAAGTTAAGGAAGGTAATGATGTTCGTTGAGCAAGAGCGAAATATATAAATTTAGCTGTAGATATAATAAGTTTTTGATCAGTTGACGACATCAAAGAGACAAATTTATAGATATTTGGACTAGTGTAATACTTAGATGGTAAATACAAATCTCTTAAGGTATCATATGCAGGACAAATTAACAAAAAATGGTATTCATCTTCCAGCGTCTTTAATGTACAATATTTACATAATAATAATATTTAAATATCTGTCAGTTTCTATGCAAAGTGAATGCGACGAGCATCTAAATCTACTGAGGGCTACTCTAAACTTCAGTTTCAGGTCATCAATGCATAGATAAAATTTAAATAGAGGTAAATCTGTGAACGAATTATATGTGCTTAACTTAGATGAGGCAAAACGCGAAGAATTCCATTCTTGGATGGATTGATCAAACAGTTTAGCTTTTAAGACATTAAAAGAAGGAAGATTAAAATCTTGATTCGTCCAGTAAAAGGAACAGCCAAGGTTATCCAGTAGACTTTTAACATTGAACACCCAGGTTTTATTACTGTATTTCCTGTCAAAAGCCGAATTCCGTGAGTGGTTGTAAACAATATATTTTAAACTATCTTTATCTGATAAAACATTTATCCAATATTTTAATATACAATTCAGTCTGGAGTAATATTGAGTTTAGTTAGAGTTTTGTCATTAATAAACATACTTGTTATCGTGATTAGCTGTTTTTTTAGTGATCAGTAGTTACACGATCAACGGATTTAAGTTAATTGGCTTGAGATTAATTGTTCTATCGTTCTTGATTTGTTGCCGTTGTTTTTAGTGATTAGTCGTTACACGCGTACAATCAGTGGAACTGGAAACCATACACATTGATGATTGGCTTGAAATTGTCAATTAATTCACCTCCAAAGGTCTACTGTCTTAGTTAAATATCATCCACTATTCATTATGTTTTTGTAATAAACATCTATATTTATATAAAACTGTCCATATTGTATCAAACCAGATTGCGGCTTATGGTGCTCTACTGATTTCCCAGATTCTTTTTTGTTAAAAACTTATAAATCACTTTTCGATGTTTTAACTATGTTTTAATAATTAACTGTTTTGCAGATTGAATATTGGCCTGTATATGATTGGGATTTCTCTGAATCATTATTTTAATTTTGTACATAATAAAATTTTTACAAGTTGCCTATGTGTTTTATTTGTCAAATACAAATACTTTATCATGCAAACCATGGGATCTACTATACTAGTTACTATAAGTATCGGATATTTATCAGCTTTGGCCTCTATCCGAAAACCGGTAACATCCGTTTTTATACGGCCACATTTTTATGTGGACGTATTATGTCGTCGCCCCTGTCCGTCCGTCCGGACGTCCGTCCGTCCACAATTTGTTTGTGGACTCTCTACAGGTCACAATTCTTATCCGATTTTGACGAAACTTGAAATATAGGTTTATCCCCGAAAGATCTCGGCTGCTTTCGATATTGGCATGTATCGGATGAAAACTTCATGGATTATGGCCCCTGATTGTACGAAAAATCACGTTTTTAGCTTGTGGACCCTATAGAGGTCACAATTTTGAACCGATTTTGATGAAACTTGACATTCATGTTTATAACCCAAAGATCTTGGTTCCTTTCGATATTTGTGCCTATCGGAATGTAATTTCCTGAATTATGGCCCCTGATTGTCCGTAAAAACACCCTTTTTAGCTTGTGGTCCCTCTGGAGGTCACAATTATTATCCGATTTAAAAAACCGTTTGATTATATCACCGTTACACCCTAAGGAAGGTTGAGCTCGAATTTTGGGAAAATCGGACGAAAATTACCATACAAAATGGCCGCCGTTTGTACGCGAATACTGTTAAAAAATGGTATATCAAGGTTGTGGACCCTGTAGAAGTCACATTTTTTATTTGATTTTGATGAAACTTGAAATTCATGGTTATAACCCAAAGATCTTGGTTCCTTTCGATATTTGCGCATATCGGAACGTAACTTCCTGAATTATGGCCCCTGATTATACGCAAAATCGCCTTATTTTAGCTTGTGGTCCCTCTGGTGGTCACAATTATTATCCGATTTAATAAAACGGTTGATTATATTACCGTTACACCGTAAGGAAGGTTGAGTTCGAATTTCGGGAAAATCGGACCAAAATTGCCATACAAAATGGCCGCCGTTTGTACGCGAATGTTAAAAAATGGTATATCAAGGTTGTGGACCCTGTGGAGGTCACAATTTTGATTCGATTTTGATGAAACTTGAATTTCATGGTTATAACCCAACGATCTTGCTTCCTTTCGATATTTGCGCATATTGGATCGTAACTTCCTGAATTATGGCCCCTGATTATACGCAAAATTGCCTTTTTTTTAGCTTGGAGGTCACAATTATTATCCGATTTAAAAAAAACGTTTGATTATATTACCGTTACACCGTAAGGAAGGTTGAGTTCGAATTTCGGGAAAATCAGACCACAGATGTCACACAAAATGGCCGCCGTTTGTACGCGAATACTGTTAAAAAATGGTATATCAAGGTTGTGGACGCTGTATAGGTCACAATTTTAATTCGATTTTGATGAGGATGGTTGAGTTCTAATTTCGTGAAAATCGTACCAAAATTGCCGGACGAAATGGTCGCCGTTTTTACGCGAATAGTGTAAAAATATGGTATATCATGGTTGTGGACTCTCTACAGGTCACAATTCTTATCCGATTTTGATGAAAAGTCACATTTCTAGGTTGTGTACCGTCACACCATAATCATTGTCGGTTTCGAATTTCATTAATATCAGACTGGAACTGACCAACTAAATGGCTGCTCCCAATACAGTATGAAATACAGGACTTAAAGATGTAGGAAAAATCACTTTCGGTATTGCTTATTCTCTGTCCATCTCTCGAAAATGTGGGCGTATCCTGCCTGGCAGTGCCAGCCTATCTTTAGTTTAATGGAAGGAATCGCTATAGCACCTGGAGTAAATACAACTCACTGATTTAATTACCCGGCCTTTAGAGGACCATTGAAGGTTTTGTAGGGTCTTTGTTCTAATGGTATATGTATTTAAGTGAAATAATGTTAAAACTTTATGCATTTATCAACATTGTTCACTGACAATATTAATTAAATTTATTTTCTTTCAGGGTTTTATGTATCATTGCCAACACTTCAAAGCAAGTTATCCATTAATCATTGTGTTTTATTTTCAGGTAGAGTGTCATATTGGATGGTTTTATTAGCATTACCCATGTCACCCTTAATCAATTTCATTAATTACATTAAGTTAAGCAAGCTAAGTTTCCTTCAATGTAATTAGAAGGGTGTCTATAGTTGGTCAGCATTAACCAAGTATTGTTGCTTACATGTTCATATTGCCTTGTTATATTTCATCATTGCTTGATAATGATTACTGAAGCCTAGTCGAAACGTCACTCAGTAATAAGTAGTAATTGTATTTCATAGAATTGTGACGTATATTCCAGTTCAATTACGAAATACCATTGAAACAATTTAATTACTTGATATCATCAATGTCATCATGGTAGAATCTTACAAAAATCAGTTTAAAGTGGAGCTTTACAAGAAATATGAAGTTTGCAAGAAAATTTTAATCCCAACGCAAACTACCAGCCAGATACTGTCACAAACTAGGAATCGAATGGAACTAGCCACTGGCGATAAGCGTCGGTACTAGGTACGGTACCAGGCCGCGATAAATTTCAAGAAATGGACCCGTTTACATTACTCTAAAATAACCGGTCTCAGAACCATGCCAAATGTGGAACTCTTTACAGAAAAGTTAATTTCAGCCCCTGTACAAATTACCCAGATGAAAACAATTGTGATGACTGATTTAGTTTGAGCAGTCATTTTAACAAAACTGATGACAGAACTGTCAAGGTTTGCAAGAAAAAAAGGTCAAGGTTCATTTGGCGCATGCGCATTAATCCGTACTCAGACCGGTTAACGTTTACACTATACGAAAATTTGAAGTGAGCCGTTCTTGGTACGGTTGCGAGTCCACCTCACTTCAGTGGGCCAGGTTGTCACGCTTGTGTTTTACCCGTTTACACTACAAAAAAATAAACCGTGTCGTTCCAGGAATGGTACCTGGCATGCCTAAAATTTGTAATGTAAACGGGGTAAATGCAACTACACCTATCGTGGTGATCTACTTAATATTCTGTAATTATATTGAACTCAAATGCTCCAGCCGTTGTCATAGTATAGCCGCTTGTTATGCAAAAACAAGTGACTTGAGTGATGAACCAGTCAGTATTTTTTTTTTTTTTTTAAGTGATTTGACATAGAGATACTAGTGATGAAATTAATATTTCGTGTTGAGGGAATTGTATGATTTAACGTTGGATGTGAAGTCAGTAAATGTTTTACAGTGATTTTTGTGGTTTGACAGTACTTCAGTCATTACGCGTAATGTCTGCACATGATTTTTAGTCATTTACAGTGATTTTTGTGGTTTGACAGTTCTTCAGTCATTATGCGTAATGTCTGCACATGATTTTTAGTCATTTCATGTAATGTCTGGAATTATCAGTCATTACACGTATTGCCTGGTGCTCACAGGCACTTCGTGAAATGACTGATTCATTTAGTCATTACACGAAATGACTGATTACACAAATTGACTGTAACAGATATACGAAGTGAATTACAAATACCCAGTACTATTTAAACCATTAAATACACACAATAATTGTATAAACCTTTGTCCCCCATTTCTGTGGCACCATACATAATTCCTGAAAATCATTATAATATCCCGTAAAACAGGTTGAAGTAATTACCGGTATAAACCAAAAACATCGGAATATATATACTGATCTCTTTTTCAGGTCGATTTTCATTTACCAAACCCGAATGTTTCTTTCGTCCTTAGCCACGCAATACACGACATGGGGTGATAAGGTATTTATCCATCTTATGCATAGCAACCTAGAATATTACTATAAGTCCTCAAAATAGTCTTAAATCCGTTCCGCAAATAACCGCACGATTTTTTTTTTTGTCAGCTTTTTACCAAAAGTCCTCAGCCACCTAATAATTGGTATGGAATAATTTAAGCGTTTAATCCTCTTTCATATGGCAACATAGATTATTCCTGAAATACCTCTACATCAGAAATTTCGGGGACGGATTTCAGACTAAGACGAGGGCTGTCACGAATAATAAATGGTACCACATCAAAGAGGGATAAACCCTCTTTTATTTCATACCATGTGTAGGGTGGCTCAAATAAATAAAATGGCAGCGGACGTTAGAAAATTAAATGAAATATTAATAAAATATGGCAGAGAGGGGTAGTGATTTGTAGAGGGCTGTTAGGAATAATCAATGGCACCACATGAAAGTGGGATAAACACTCTTTCATTTTATACCATGTGTAGGGTAGCTCAAATCAATAGAATGGCAGCTGACGTTAGAAAATTATATGAAATATTTAAAGAAAATAGGTGGTGGGGGGTAATAATTTTCGGGGACGGATTTCAGACTAAGTCGAGGGCTGTTAGGAATAATCAATGGTACCACATGAAAGTGGGATAAACACTCTTTCATTTTATACCATGTGTAGGGTGGCTCAAATCAATAAAATGGCAGCGGACGTTAGAAAATTAAATGAAATATTTAAAAAAAAATAGGTGGGGGGGTAGTGATTTTCGTGGACGGATTTCAGACTAAGTCGAGGGTTGTGAGGAATAATAAATGGTACCACATGAAAGTGGGATAAACACTCTTTCGTTTTATACCATGTGTAGAGTGGCTCAAATAAATAAAATGGCAGCGGACGTTAGAAATTAAATGAAATATTAATAAAATAGGTAGGGAGGAGTAGTGATTTTCGGGGACGGATTTCAGACTAAGTCGAGGGCTGTTAGGAATAATCAATGGTACCACATGAAAGTGGGATAAACACTTTTTCATTTTATACTATGTGTAGGGTGGCTCAAATCAATAAAATGGCAGCGGACGTTAGAAAATTAAATGAAATATATAAAGAAAATAGGTGTGTGTGTGTGGGGGGGGGGGGGGGTAGTGATTTTTGGGGGCGGATTTCAGACTAAGTCGAGGGATGTTAGGAATAATCAATGGTACCACATGGAAGTGGGATAAACACTCTTTCATTTTATACCATGTGTAGGGTGGCTCAAATCAATAAAATGGCAGCAGACGTTAGAAAATTAAATGAAATATCTAAAGAAAATAGGTGGGGGGGGGGGTAGTGATTTTCGGGGACGGATTTCAGACTAAGTCGAGTCCTGTTAGGAATAATCAATGTTACCACATGAAAGTGGGATAAACACTCGTTCATTTTATACCATGTGTAGGGTGGCTCAAATCAATAAAATGGCAGCGGACGTTAGAAAATTAAATGAAATATTTAAAAAAAATAGGTGGGGGGGGGTAGTGATTTTCGGGGACGGATTTCAGACTAAGTCGAGGGCTGTGAGGAATAATAAATGGTACCACATGAAAGTGGGATAAACACTCTTTCGTTTTATACCATGTGTAGGGTGGCTCAAATAACAAAATAGGTAGGGAGGGGTAGTGATTTTCGGGGACGGATTTCAGACTAAGTCGAGGGCTGTTAGGAATAATCAATGGTACCACATGGAAGTGGGATAAACACTCTTTCATTTTATACCATGTGTAGGGTGGCTCAAATAAAAAAAATGGCAGCGGACGATAGAAAATTAAATGAAATATATAAAAAAAATAGGTGTGGGGGATGGGGGGGGGGTAGTGATTTTAGGGGACGGATTTCAGACTAATTCGAGGGCTGTCAGGAATAATCAATGGTACCATATGAAAGAAGGATAAACCCTCTTTCATTCTATACCATGTATTAGGTGGCTCAAATAAATAAAATGGCAGCGGACGTTAGAAAATGAAATGAAATATTACAAAAAAATGGACGGGGCGATTGGGGTAGTCATTTTAGGGGACAGATTTCATACTAAGCCGAGGGATTTCAGGAATAATAAATGGTACCACATGAAAGAGGAGTAAACCGTTTTTCATTCGATACCATGTATTGGGTGGCTCAAAGAAAAAAACTGACAGCGGACGTTAAAAAATTAAATGAAATATAACACAAAAAAAAGACGGGTGGGGGGTAGTGATTTTCGTGGACGGATTTCATACTAAGCCGAGGGATATATGGAATAATAGATGGTACCACATGAAAGTGGGATATACACTCTTTCATTCCATACCATGTGTAGGGTGGCTCAAATAAATAAAATGGCAGTGGACGTTAGAAAATTAAATGAAATATTTAAAAAAAAATAGATGGGGGGGGGTAATGATTTTCGGGGACAGATTTAAGACTAAGTCGAGGGCTGTTAGGAATAATCAATGGTACCACATGAAAGTGGGATAAACACTCTTTTATTTCATGTCATGTATTGGGTGGCTCAAATAAATAAAATGCCAGCGGACGTTAGAAAATTAAATGAAATATAAAAAAAAATAGGTGGGGTGGGGTAGTGATTTTCGGGGACGGATTTCAGACTAAGTCGAGGGCTGTTAGGAATAATCAATGGGAGATCAGTATCGATGGGAGATCAGTATATTCCGATGTTTTGTGGTGTATACCCGTAATTACTTCAACTTGTTTTACGGAATATTCCGGTTACATTCGGGAATTATCTTTGGTGCCACAGAAATGGGGGATAAAGACTGATACAATTATTGTGTGTCTTAAATGGTTAAAATACTACGGGGCAATCTGTTTCACAGAGAATTACTTACGAATTATCTCTGTAACAGATGAGTGTAAACAACACGTGCGTTGACTGCAGACGGCGCCAGTCATTGGCTCAACGGCTCGTGCAATGTTTACTTAACACCTAACTGCTTTGGGCAGAATGATGCATTTTACTCATTTTAATACCCATTTACATTAAATAGGAAATATTTTTTAACTTCAAATACTTCAAACGTCTTTATTTATTTTTCTTTTACCTCAAAAAAAATGTTTGAGAATATAATTTGTCGGAGTAAAAAAGTTAATATGCCGTACTTATTAAGCCTCGTCGATGTCATGCTTATCAGTGATTGTAGCGGCCAAGCGAATATTCACTGCACGATCAGTTTGACTACGGGGCGTTTGTTATTCATTTCATCCGCTCACATAAACGGCTAAACATTGTGTTTATTAAACACAGCTATCGACGATGAGGGTCAAGGTCATAAATCGTAACGTCCGCTCAGATCAGCTCAACCATTGGGACCGAGTCGAGAACTCAGTAAAATTACGAAATGTAAACAAACAGAAAGAAGAAAATCTCTCTAATAAATTTAAAGTATAGACTCTGTAGGCTATTTATTATCGTTATGAGACATCATATAGTAAAACTTTCGCTCTTTCGATTTTAAATTTATGTTTCTTCTCAATCATACTATTCATACTACTTCTACTTCTAGACGGCGACTTAGACGGTAAATCCGTTCCAATCACCTAATGGCTAATGATAACAATCACATCACTAGGCCTGTTGGGCTTGTGAAAATAGATCTATTTTTTCTAACATCAGTTATTTAATTGGCAGATTGTATGGGCCATGTCATTGGTCAAGAAACAAATGTCAATCATCAATGTCATAATTTCGACATTAGCTAGAATTGGAAAGTAAAACTAAATAAAACCTACTACTGAAGTCTCAACTAAATTATCTAAATATTATGAATCATTAATCAATATAATTATAATTATATAAGCCGTCATCAATAGAATTTATGATGTAACATAAACTTGGTAGTTTTAAATTTAGTAGGCCTAGATCTACTCACAGAGAGTATATAGGCATATGTATGCTAAGATTTAGAGAGACTAACTATGTTAACATTTATTATAGGCCTACTGTATGTTCTGCGTCCATAGCCTAATGCCTGGTACCAATCTGTTTTACAGAGAATTACTTACGAATTATCTCTGTAACAGATGACTGTCCACAACACGTGCGCTAACTGCACGTGGAGGTAGTCATTGGCTCAACGGCTCGTGCAATGTTTACATAACACCTAACTGCTTCGGGCAAAATGATACATTTTACTCATTTTAATACCCATTTACACTAAATAGGAAATATTTTTTAACTACAAATACTTCAAACGTCGTTATTTATTTTTCTTTTACCGCAAAAAAAATGGTTGAGAATTTAATTTGTCGGAGTAAAAAAGTTAATATGCCGAACTCATTAAGTCTCGTTGATGTCATCAGTGATTGTAGCGGCCAAGTGTATATTCACTGCGGGATCAGTTTGGTCTGGTACATGTAGGGCTACAATACCTTAGACCCCTCCCTACATAGTGTTTCTGATGTTAATGAGAGCATGGACATTATAATACGTATATAATATAAGGTCCGTGGCAAGACTTTTGTACATGACAAATAGTAGGTTTTGCCTGTCCAATCTCATAGGCTTTCACTGGGTCCTCTTGTTACCTCCTACTGCAAAAGATCCATTTTGACCACTATTAAGAGGTTTAGTAAAGACAATTATTAAATCACTCATCTGAAGAGATATTTTGATGTTTATTTTCAGATATAATGAAATGGTATCGTGTCTGTGTGAGCTGTATATATGGTCACTTAGAAATCTGTATGCCATTCCAGGTAAAAGAAATTTATGTATGTAAATTGCAGAATTCAAAATTGTTACTTCCAGCAAGACAATACATGTAATTAAACTTGCATGATATATCTAACATTTGATTTGCGATACATAAACATTTAAGCAATGGTCTACTTGGAGTAAAGGATTTTATGGGAACATCTGCTTGTCTCAGAATTTGCGTAATATCAAATTCAAACATTTCTAATGTATCAAGGTAATCAGATCACTTGAAAAGTAATATTTTATTTTTATACGCCCACATTTTCATGTGGACGTATTATGTCGTCGCCCCTGTCCGTCCGGACGTCCGTCCACAATTTGTTTGTGGACTCTCTACAGGTCACAATTCTTATCCGATTTTGACGAAACTTGAAATATAGGTTTATCCCCAAAAGATCTCGGCTGCTTTCGATATTGGCATGTATCGGATCAAAACTTCATGGATTATGGCCCCTGATTGTACGAAAAATCACGTTTTTAGCTTGTGGACCCTATAGAGGTCACAATTTTGAACCGATTTTGATGAAACTTGACATGCATGTTTGTAACCCAAAGATCTTGGTTCCTTTCGATATTTGCGGCTATCGGAATGTAATTTCCTGAATTATGGCCCCTGATTGTCCGAAAAATCACCCTTTTTAGCTTGTGGTCCCTCTGGAGGTCACAATTATTATTCGATTTAAAAAAACGTTTGATTATATCACCGTTACACCCTAAGGAAGGTTGAGTTCGAATTTCGGGAAAATCGGACGAAAATTGCCATACAAAATGGCCGCCGTTTGTACGCGAATACTGTTAAAAAATGGTATATCAAGGTTGTGGACCCTGTGGAGGTCACAATTTTGATTCGATTTTGATGAAACTTGAAATTCATGGTTATAACCCAAAGATCTTGCTTCCTTTCGATATTTGCGCATATCGGATCGTAACTTCCTGAATTATGGCCCCTGATTATACGCAAAATCGCCTTTTTTATATGCCCACATTTTCATGTGGACGTATTATGTCGTCGCCCCTGTCCGTCCAGACGTCCGTCCGTCCACAATTTGTTTGTGGACTCTCTACAGGTCACAATTCTTATCCGATTTTGACGAAACTTGAAATATAGGTTTATCCCCATAAGATCTCGGCTGCTTTCGATATTGGCATGTATCGGATGGAAACTTCATGGATTATGGCCCCTGATTGTACGAAATATCATGTTTTTATACGCCCACATTTTCATGTGGACGTATTATGTCGTCGCCCCTGTCCGTCCGGACGTCCGTCCGTCCGTCCACAATTTGTTTGTGGACTCTCTACAGGTCACAATTCTTATCCGATTTTGACGAAACTTGAAATATAGGTTTATCCCCAAAAGTTCTCGGCTGCTTTCGATATTGGCATGTATCGGATCAAAACTTCATGGATTATGGCCCCTGATTGTACGAAAAATCACGTTTTTAGCTTGTGGACCCTATAGAGGTCACAATTTTGAACCGATTTTGATGAAACTTGACATGCTTGTTTGTAACCCAAAGATCTTGGTTCCTTTCGATATTTGCGGCTTACGGAATGTAATTTCCTGAATTATGGCCCCTGATTGTCCGAAAAATCACCCTTTTTAGCTTGTGGTCCCTCTGGAGGTCACAATTATTATTCGATTTAAAAAACCGTTTGATTATATCACCATTACACCCTAAGGGAGGTCGAGTTCGAATTTCGGGAAAATCGGACGAAAATTGCCATACAAAATGGCCGCCGTTTGTACGCGAATACTGTTAAAAAATGGTATATCAAGGTTGTGGACCCTGTGGAGGTCACAATTTTGATTCGATTTTGATGAAACTTGAAATTCATGATTATAACCCAAAGATCTTGCTTCCTTTCGATATTTGCGCATATCGGATCGTAACTTCCTGACTTATGGCCCCTGATTATACGCAAAATCGCCCTTTTTTTAGCTTGGAGGTCACAATTATTATTCGATTTAAAAAAACGTTTGATTATATCACCGTTACAACCTAAGGAAGGTTGAGTTCGAATTTCGGGAAAATCAGACCAAAATTGCCATACAAAATGGCCACCGTTTGTACGCGAATACTGTTAAAAAATGGTATATCAAGGTTGTGGACCCTGTGGAGGTCATTATTTTGATTCGATTTTGATGAAACTTGAAATTCATGGTTATAACCCAAAGATCTTGCTTCCTTTCGATATTTGCGCATATCGGATCGTAACTTCCTGAATTATGGCCCCTGATTATACGCAAAATCGCCTTTTTTTTATACGCCCACATTTTCATGTGGACGTATTATGTCGTCGCCCCTGTCCGTCCGGACGTCCGTCCGTCCGTCCACAATTTGTTTGTGGACTCTCTACAGGTCACAATTCTTATCCGATTTTGACGAAACTTGAAATATAGGTTTATCCCCAAAAGTTCTCGGCTGCTTTCGATATTGGCATGTATCGGATCAAAACTTCATGGATTATGGCCCCTGATTGTACGAAAAATCACGTTTTTAGCTTGTGGACCCTATAGAGGTCACAATTTTGAACCGATTTTGATGAAACTTGACATGCTTGTTTGTAACCCAAAGATCTTGGTTCCTTTCGATATTTGCGGCTTACGGAATGTAATTTCCTGAATTATGGCCCCTGATTGTCCGAAAAATCACCCTTTTTAGCTTGTGGTCCCTCTGGAGGTCACAATTATTATTCGATTTAAGAAACCGTTTGATTATATCACCGTTACACCCTAAGGAAGGTTGAGTTCGAATTTCGGGAAAATCGGACGAAAATTGCCATACAAAATGGCCGCCGTTTGTACGCGAATACTGTTAAAAAATGGTATATCAAGGTTGTGGACCCTGTGGAGGTCACAATTTTGATTCGATTTTGATGAAACTTGAAATTCATGGTTATAACCCAAAGATCTTGCTTCCTTTCGATATTTGCGCATATCGGATCGTAACTTCCTGAATTATGGCCCCTGATTATACGCAAAATCGCCTTTTTTTTAGCTTGGAGGTCACAATTATTATTCGATTTAAAAAACCGTTTGATTATATTACCGTCACACCCTAAAGAAGGTTGAGTTCAAATTTCGGGAAAATCGGACAAAAATTGCCATACAAAATGGCCGCCGTTTGTACGCGCGAATAGTGTTAAAAAATGGTAAATCAAGGTTGTGGACCCTGTGGAGGTCACAATTTTGATTCGATTTTGATGAAATTTGAAATTCATGGTTATAACCCAAAGATCTTGCTTCCTTTCGATATTTGCGCATATCGGATCGTAACTTCCTGAATTATGGCCCCTGATTATACACAAAATCGCCTTTTTTTTAGCTTGGAGGTCACAATTATTATCCGATTTAAAAAAACGTTTGATTATATTACCGTTACACCGTAAGGAAGGTTGAGTTCGAATTTCGGGAAAATCAGACCAAAATTGTCATACAAAATGGCTGCCGTTTGTACGCGAATACTGTTAAAAAATGGTATATCAAGGTTGTGGACCCTGTAAAGGTCACAATTTTCATTCGATTTTGATGAAACTTGAAATTCATGGTTATAACCCAAAGATCTTGGTTCTTTTCAATATTTGCGCATATCGGATCGTAACTTCCTGAATTATGGCCCCTGGTTATACGCAAAATCCCCCTTTATTTAGCTTGTGGTCCCTCTGGAGGTCACAATTATTATCCAATTTAAAAAAACGTTTGATTATATCACCGTTGCACTGTAAGGAAGGTTGAGTTTGAATTTCAGGAAAATCGGACCAAAATTGACAGACAAAATGGCCGCCGTTTGTACGCGAATACTGTTAAAAAAATGATATATCATGGTTGTGGACCCTGTATAGGTCACAATTTTAATTCGATTTTGATGAGGAAGGTTGAGTTCTAATTTCGTGAAAATCGTACCAAAATTGCCGGACGAAATGGTCGCCGTTTGTACGCGAATAGTGTAAAAATATGGTATATCATGGTTGTGGACTCGCTATAGGTCACAATTCTTATCCGATTTTGATGAAAAGTCACATTTCTAGGTTGTGTACCGTCACACCATAATCATTGTCGGTTTCGAATTTCATTAATATCAGACTGGAACTGACCAACTAAATGGCTGCTCCCAATACAGTATGAAATACAGGACGTAAAGATGTAGGAAAAATCACTTTCGGTATTGCTTGTTCTCTGTCCATCTCTCGAAAATGTGGGCGTATCCTGCCTGGCAGTGCCAGCCTATCTTTAGCTTGTGGACCCTATAGAGGTCACAATTTTGAACCGATTTTGATGAAACTTGACATGCATGTATATAACCCCAAGATCTTGGTTCCTTTCGATATTTGCGCCCATCGGATCGTAACTTCCTGAATTATGGCCCCTGATTGTCCGAAAAATCGCCCTTTTTAGCTTGTGGTCCGTCTGGAGGTCAAAATTATTATCCGATTTAAAAAACCATTCGAGTATATCACCGTTACATGGTAATGAAGGTTGAGTTCAAATTTCTTGAAAATCGGACCGAAATTGACATACAAAATGGCCGCCGTTTGTACGCGAATAGTGTGAAAATATGTTATTTCAAGGTTGTGGACCCTATAGAGATCACAATTTTGAACCGATTGTGATGAAACTTGACATGCATGTTTATAACTCCAAGATCTTGGTTCCTTTCGATATTTGCGGCCATCGAATCGTAACTTCCAGAATTATGGCCCCTGATTGTCCGAAAAATTGCCCTTTTTAGCTTGAGGTCCCTCTGGAGGTCAAAATTATTATCCAATTTAAAAAAACGTTTGATAATATCACCGTTACGTGGTAATGAAGGTTGAGTTCGAATTTCGTGAAAATCGGACCAAAATTGTCATACAAAATGGCCGCCGTTTATACGCGAATAGTGTGAAAATATGTTATTTCAAGGTTGTGGACCCTATAGAGGTCACAATTTTGAACCGATTGTGATGAAACTTGACATGTATGTTTATAAGCTAAAGATCTTGGTTCCTTTCTATATTTGCGGCCATCGGATCGTAACTTCCTGAATTATGGCCCCTGATTGTCCGAAAAATCGTCCTTTTTAGCTTGTGGTCGCTCTGGAGGTCAAAATTATCATCCGATTTAAAAAACTGTTTGATTATATCACCGTTACATGGTAATGAAGGTTGAGTTCAAATTTTGTGTAAATCGGACCCAAATGGACAGACAAAATGGCCCCTGTTTGTACGCGATCAGTGTGAAAATATGTTATATCAAGTTTGTGGACCCTATAGAGGTCAAAATTTTGAACCGATTTTGATGAAACTTGACATGCATGTTTATAACCCGAAGATCTTGGTTCCTTTCGATATTTGCGCCCATTGGTTCGTAACTTCCTGAATTATGGCCCCTGATTGTACGAAAAATCACCCTTTTTAGCTTGTGGTCCCACTGGAGGTCAAAATTATTATCTGATTTTAAAAAACGTTTGATTATATCACCGTTACATGGTAATGAAGATTGAGTTCAAATTTTGTGAAAATCGGACCAAAATTGACAGACAAAATGGCCGATGTTTGAACGCGATTAGTGTGAAAATATGTTATATCAAGGTTGTGGACCCTATAGAGGTCACAATTTTGAACCGATTTTGATGAAACTTGACATGCATGTTTTTAACCCAAAGATCTTGGTTCCTTTCGATATTTGCGCCCATTGAATCATAACTTCCTGAATTATGGCCCCTGATTATCCGAAAAATGACCTTTTTTTTTTAGCTTGTGGTCCCTCTGCGGTCAGAATTATTATCCCATTTAAAAAACCGTTTGATTATATCACCGTTACATCGTAATGAAGGTTGAGGTCGAATTTCGTGAAAATCGAACCAAAATTGACAGCTGTTCTTGTCAGGCCATCCATCCTTCATCACTAACAAGGGGAAACCACACCAGAAAATCTAGATGAACTTTGTCACCCAATGCAGGGATCAAAGCAGGGATCAAACACCCAACCTCAAGGCTACCGAGCCAGCATCTTACCCACTTAGCAACATGATCCCCAGTCGAGTTTGAAGCCTACTGAAATGCACCTTTATAACCCAAAGATCTTAATTCATTTCGATATTTGCACATATCAAATTCTAACTTAATGATGTAGGAAAAATCACTTTCGGTGTTGCTTGTTCTCTATCCATCTCTCGAAAATGTGGGCGTATCCTGCCTGGCAGTGCCAGCCTATCTTTTTAGCTTGGAGGTCACAATTATTATCCGATTTAAAAAAACGTTTGATTATATTACCGTTACACCGTAAGGAAGGTTGAGTTCAAATTTCGGGAAAATCAGACCAAAATTGCCATCCAAAATGGCCGCCGTTTGTACGCAAATACTGTTAAAAAATGGTATATCAAGGTTGTGGACCCTGTAAAGGTCACAATTTTAATTCGATTTTGATGAAACTTGAAATTCATGGTTATAACCCAAATATCTTGGTTCTTTTCGATATTTGCGCATATCGGATCGTAACTTCCTGAATTATGGCCCCTGGTTATACGCAAAATCCCCCTTTCTTTAGCTTGTGGTCCCTCTGGAGGTCACAATTATTATCCAATTTAAAAAAACGTTTGATTATATCACCGTTACACTGTAAGGTAGGTTGAGTTTGTATTTCGGGAAAATCTGACCAAAATTGACAGACAAAATGGCCGCCGTTTGTACGCGAATACTGTTAAAAAAATGATATATCATGGTTGTGGACCCTGTATAGGTCACAATTTTAATTCGATTTTGATGAGGAAGGTTGAGTTCTAATTTCGTGAAAATCGTACCAAAATTGCCGGACGAAATGGTCGCCGTTTGTACGCGAATAGTGTAAAAATATGGTATATCATGGTTGTGGACTACAGGTCACAATTCTTATCCGATTTTGATGAAAAGTCACATTTCTAGGTTGTGTACCGTCACACGATAATCATTGTCGGTTTCGAATTTCATTAATATCAGACTGGAACTGACCAACTAAATGGCTGCTCCCAATACAGTATGAAATACAGGACTTAAAGATGTAGGAAAAATCACTTTCAGTATTGCTTGTTCTCTGTCCATCTCTCGAAAATGTGGGCGTATCCTGCCTGGCAGTGCCAGCCTATCTTTAATAACCACCGATGATCTCTGAAGCACTACGGTAAAACAGTGAAAACTTGAAAAGTATTTAATCTGCCAGATATCATTTTGATACTTTTTGTTTCATATTAGATCTTATTCAGTGAGAATTGTTTTCAGACTTTCTGCAATTTTAGGTCAAAATAACTTTATTCCTTTTTTTTTTGCTCTACCAGTATATGTTAAGAGAGAGAGAGAGAAATGGGGTTTAATGTCCACTCGACACAAACTAGGTCATTTCGGGACTAACATGATTTTTAGAATTTTATTTCAGTGATTCGCTTGCATGTAGGGGTCTTTAGCCGTGGGAGGAAACCGGAGTGCCCGTAGGAAACCCACGAGGTTGAGAAGGCGCCCCTTTCTCCATGCCACATATGCTCACACCAGGGATTGAAACCACAGCCGTAAGCCAGAGGTGACCGGCCAGCTAGAGGTTGAAGCGCAGCACTCTAGACCACTAGGCCCTCCCAACCCCCAAGAATGTTAAAAAGTGCTGTATATATGATATAGTTTTATGTTTTTGTTAATTTCAGATAGTGTAATAGGTTGTCACAGCTATCATGATAAAGGTGAAATTCCCCCTTTTTTTCCACAGTAAAAGTTTACACTAGTTACACATTCAATATATAGTACACAAACTAATCACTTTACAAATGTCAGTATTTAACCCATTAGTTACCAAAGCGCTTGCTGATGTCATCGATTCACAGATCAACTAGATTGCACATTATGGTTTTCATCATGTTCCAATAGTCAGTATTTACTAAACAAAGTATCAGTTTTACACCTTTCTATTTAAAGTTTGACAGGGTGACTTTCAACTGTGAACAAAGGCCATTACATTAACAATATAACGTCGCTATTGTTTATGTGACTTATCAATCATTCAATTTTGAAATACCTACAATTTTTATATCATATGAAAGTTCGTTTGACATCATATTAAAAAATATATCGTAATATGTCTTTATTTTTTTTTTCGGCTTGTGACTAAAGGGTTAATATTTTGTATGAAGATGGTAATTAGGGTGTTTCCTCACTTTTTATACGCCCACATTGAAATGTGGTCGTATATTGTCGTGGCCCCCGTCCGTCGGTCCGTCCGGCGGTCTGGCGTCCATAATTGCTTGTGGACGCTCTACAGGCTAAAGTTAATATCCGATTTACTTTAAATTTGTACACAGTGTTTAAGGTCATGAGACGAAGAAGCCTATTGTTTTTCAGCGATTTCCGATAATAACTACCAGAGTTATGGCCCTTGATCACTTCAAAAAATCTTGTGGACGCTCTAGAGGCCAAAGTTAATATCCGATCGACTTTAAATTTATACACAGCGTTTAAGGTCATAAGACAATGACGCCTATCGATTTTCGGCGATTTCCGATAATTAGTGCCAGAGTTATGACCCTTGATCTCTTTAAAAAATCTTGTGGACGCTCTAATAAAGGTCAAAGTTAATATCCGATTGACTTTAAATTTATACACAGTGTTTAAGGTCATAAGACGAAGAAGCCTATTGATTTTCAGCAATTTCCCATAATTAGTGCCAGAGTTATGGCCCTTGATCACTTCAAAAAATCTTGTGGACGCTCTAGAGGCCAAAGTTAATATCCGATTGACTTTAAATTTATACACAGTGTTTAAGGTCATAAGACAAAGACGCCTATTGATTTTCAGCGATTTCCGATAATTAGTGCCAGAGTTATGGCCCTTGATCACCTCAAAAAATCTTGTGGACGCTCTAGAGGCCAAAGTTAATATCCGATTGACTTTAGATTTATACACAGTGTTTAAGGTCATGAGACGAAGAAACCTATTGATTTTCGGCGATTTCCGATAATTAGTGCCAGAGTTATGGCCCTTGATCTCTTTAAAAAATCATGTGGACGCTCTAAAGGTCAAAGTTAATATCCGATTGACTTTAAATTTATACACAGTGTTTAAGGTCATAAGACGAAGAAGCCTATTGATTTTCAGCGATTTCCGATAATTAGTGCCAGAGTTATGGCCCTTGATCACTTCAAAAAATCTTGTGGACGCTCTAGAGGCCAAAGTTAATATCCGATTGACTTCAAATTTATACACAGTGTTTAAGGTCATAAGACAAAGACGCCTATTGATTTTCAGCGATTTCCGATAATTAATGCCAGAGTTATGGCCCTTGATCACCTCAAAAAATCTTGTGGACGCTCTGGAGGCCAAAGTTAATATCCGATTGACTTTAGATTTATACACAGTGTTTAAGGTCATGAGACGAAGAAGCCTATTGATTTTCAGCGATTTCAAATAATTACTGCCAGAGTTATCTCCCTTGATAACTTCAAAAATCCTTGTGACGCTATAGAGGCCAAAGTTACCATCCGATTGACTTCAGATTGATACATAGAGTTTAAGGTGTTGAAACGAACAAGTATTTTGATTTTCAATGAATTTAGATAACTGAACAGCTAAATCCATGATATTAAATGTTTCATGTATATACTAATTGTTAGCGTGGGGTAAAACTTTATAAAAAGCAATCAAATTCTAATGATTTTCTGATAATTACATAATGAGTTGTTACTCTTAATCAGTTTTTAGTGTATTACAAATGTTTCATTACCGAAAAAAGTAAAAATATGCGACAACCCTTGTTGACTGCCCGGACGATTTAGCTGCTGTGGGCGTATGTTTCGTTGCCTGGCAACCTATCTTTTTGGAATTTATAAGGTTTCTACCCCTCACCGAAGTCCACTCAGGGTCAAACTTACGCCCTAATAGTTTCAGAATTTTCCTGCGAAAATTGGCTGCTGACGGCAGGGACGTTTTAAGGTTTATTATGGCGGAGGCTATACTATTTTGAGGGCCCTCTTCCGCGGGGATCCGGAGGTCGAGAAATTTTGCAAAATAGAAATCATTTTTAGTGCATTCTGACATATCCTCCAGTCCCTTCGAGACAGGTATAACCTGAGGCCAGGGCCTAATTCTATACTCATCTGAAGCCTGAATGCGAAACAAATCACTTGTGCGTATCAGGAGCTCAATCAAATAATAATTAATAGAATATGGTGGAGTGGGCCTATTTAGCAAGCAGCACGCGTAATCCCGGAAATCTATACAGCAAAGAAAGACCACATTGGGCGGCCTAGCCATCTCTTTCTTGAATAGGTTATTAGTAGGTTTTCAGAAAAGGCGATTTCTTGATTGATGATTTTCATGCAATTGCAATGACTACACTCTCATTCAGTTGTGGATTGACTCGGACTCGGGGGCCCTTTTCCTTGGCCAGAGGGGCCCTTTGCCCTTTGTCACACGTAGGGCCCTTTCGTCTGCCTTTAGGGCCCTCCTTAACTTGGATACATTTTCTTTTTTCTCATCAGTTTTAGCATTTTACTCCCGTTTTATTATTTCTACTTCTTTGATTTTTTTCGTGAGGAGGCTGGCGCCTCCAGCGCCTCAGCTATAAAATGCCTCTGGCTGACGGCCATTTTTTCCAAAATTGTGACTATTATCAGGTTTTTCGGACGTTTTGGGTTTGATAATTCACTTAGAAAGACCAAGTATGGCTTGAAATGTGTCCATTTTGTGCTTTTCAGGTATGTAGAGTCCATTTGTAGCACCATGAGTCTTCTGTCTGACGTGGAGAGCGGGTGCTGGCCGGTCCGGTCGCCACATCCTACGTATGACCCATGCATCTTGTTTTTGCTACATATTACTGTTAGCCTTGTGATCGTCTAGGATTTATCTCTGATCGTCCTTTCTTCTCCTTCACGTTGTGTGTTTCTTCTTACTGGTTTCTTAAGATGTTTGTCTTCTTCAGTTATAACAAAGCAACAGTTCGTTTTTACCTTTTATGTAGCATAGGTATACATACAAGCATATTACAATTACAGTCAATGCTAACTAAACTCTTCTCAACCAAGACACCTCGCGGTGTCTAGGACTCTTAGATGGTAACCCTCTGGAATCTAATCGAAGTCTGCTTAATTCTCACGAATATCCTAATTTTGTATCAACTGGTTTTGGACATTCAATTATCTAATTGGTCAAACATGATGTAAATAATTAGAGAGATTGGTTAATTGAGCCCAATGACGTCAAAACCCACCCTTATATGGTTATGGAAATTTACTCGAGAAATTGCGCATGAGATATCTGTTATCATGTTGTTGACATATAGAACCAGCGATGTTTTGTTTCTATAACATAACCCTTTTTTATATAACAATATGTCAATCAAATGTTAGTTGATTTCAGTACACACCTGCATATAGGTGAATATGTCAGAAACGTTTTGTTTCTATAACATAACCCTTTTTTATATAACAATATGTCAATCAAATGTTAGTTGATTTCAGTACACACCTGCATATATGTGAATATGTCAGAAACATAAAACTATATCTTATCTCCTCATTCCTTGTCTATAATCGTTAAAAACAATGTCACCACGACTATATTGCTACACATTCTCACTATCTTAAATGAAGTTGTTAGAATCCAAGATTGCGGAAATCCAAGATGGCGCGCCAAATCGTCTATTTTCATGACATGGAAAAGCATTTTTCTAAGACTATGTCAAACTGAACATCATTTTGGCCCTTATAATGAATTTTGGACCATTAATATTCATTACCAGGGCCAAAATGATGTTCAGAATGACACTAATCTGCCTTTGGTTGAAAATGGCAGAAGGTAATGAGTGAAGGTATAGCCATGATGGAGTATATTTGTTTACAGGGTTTTTTAGGGTTTCACACTGCATAGCTTGTGTGAAACACTATTGTTTTTGTTAAAATTCTTCTTATTATTATTCTTATTATTATTATTATTTTTTTTCCAATTTGCTTATATCTCAGGAACTACTTGTCGGATCGATGCAATGTCTTGAGTTTTACTGCGAAAGTGGGTGTGACTTAGAGATTAAAGCTATTTCCGGCATTCTGCGACAATGCGAAATGTCCGAAATCACCGAAGTTGTCGTTTTTTGAAATATTGCCGTAATATTAACAACAATTGTTGGATTTTATCGTTTGATAGTTTTTGACATAGCCAGAGACATGGCACATAGCTACGGGTCTTTAGACTTTTAAATTTCGCCGAATCTTCGGAAAAATAAGGCGCCAAATTTTGAAAATTTAAATTTTGACAAAAAATCTTTTTATTAATGAATATTTTTTAATGACCTTTTACCAAGGGTTAAAGGGTCGTCTGATTTGGGCAAAAATGTGAACATTTTTTTTCTGGATAATTTTCCTTGGTCGCTATTGGCTAATTCAGTTTATCGGTTCTATATAAATTATTTATTGTCCGATTTGTATAAAACAAAGTTTATATGCTACATGGTCCAAAATGTCATTTTTTTTGTTACCGGCAAAGTTTCCTGTCGGCACCGTAAGTGACGTAAATTTAGCAAAAACTACAATTTTAACAGTTCGGTACCACTTTTTGAAAGCAAAAATTATTTTTTTCAAATCTAATATGACCGAAAAGATGTGCCATATAAAGGCGCACAAAACATCGCGCTCAGTTTTTTTAATTTCGATTTCGTTTTCGGGCAAATTGGATTAAAGGGTGAAAAAAGGTGTCAAAATAAGCTATTTACAACCCATCCAGCGTCTTCATATTAAAAAATATATCTCCGTAGCATTCATAATCTCGTAGCAATAAACCATACTAAGAGAATGTATGTGAAAATTAATTTGTAATATGCGCAGTTGCCGAGAAAAAGTCAATTTTGCATGAGTCACTTTTCACGTTATTTTGGCTGTATAAGAATCAATTATTATGTGATTTTCAATTTTCTTTCACCATTGGATGCCTAATGCCATAGTGGACAAGGTCAAACCATTCTACCTCATACGCTGCCACCGGAAATGACGTCATTTGCTAAAAACTTAATTTTTAGCATTAAAAAACAATATTTTATTCAAATGGGTCGTACCTGTTATTGTTTTCAAATTATGATATTTGATTCTATTCATCAAATAGAATGAACCCATGCGATCATACAGATATCACAAAACGGTTTCTAACTTGTACGGTTGCAGAGAAATGGGCGATTTTCCACAAGTCACTTTTCGAGGATTTTGGTCTATAAAAGTGTCAGTTGTTATTCGATTTTCATAAAATTTTCACCATATGATATCTTACGTCATTTATGATTTCATAGAACTAATTTAACATTTTCAGTATCACCGGAAGTAATTATATTTTGGCAAAAACTGTATTTTTAGCCTTCAAAACAGATATTTTTTTCAAATGAGTCTGATTTGTAATATATTTAAAATTATGATATTTAGTTCGCATCAACTAATAAAATGAACCCATGCGATCATTCAGATACCACAAAATGGTTTCTCACTTGTATGTTTGCAGAGAAATAGACGATTTCTTACAAGTCACTTTTCAAGGTTTGGGGTCTATAAAAGTGTCAATTCTTATTCGATTTACATAAAATTTTCACCATGTGATTATTATTTCAGTGTCTTCATATATTAAAATATGTCTTCGATACTTTCATAAACTTGTAGCAATAATCCATACAAAGAGAATGTATGTGAAATTTAGTTTGTAATATAAGCAGTTGCCGAGAAATGGGCAATTTTGCATGAGTCACTTTTCACGTTATTTTGGCTGTAAAAGAATCAATTATTATTTGATTTTCAATTTTCTTTCACTCTCAGTTGCCTATTTCCACAGTCGACTATTCCAAACCATTTTAACACTTTTACTGTTACCGGAAGTGACGTCATTTAGGCAATAACTGAATTTTTAGCCTTTAAAAATACACTTTTTTATTCAAATGAGGATTTTTTGTATTATTTTTAGAATTATTTATGAAATTTGGTTCCCATCAACAAATAGAATGAACCCATGCGATCATATAGATACCACAAAATGGTTTCTAACTTGTACGGTTGCAGAGAAATGGACGATTTTCCACAAGTCACTTTTTACTTTATTTTGGCTCTAAAAGAATCAGTTATTATTCGATTTTCATAAAATTTTCACCATATGATGTCTTATGCGATTTACGATTTTATAGAACTAATTTAGCTGTTTTAGTATCACCGGAAGTGATGTCATTTTGTCAAAAACTGAATTTTTAGCCTGAAAAACAGATATTTTATTCAAATGAGTCTGAATTGTAATGTTTTCAAAATTATGATATTTGATTCCATTCAACAAATAGATTGAATCCATACGATCATACAGACACCACAAAATGGTTTCTAACTTGTGCGGTTGCAGAGAAATAGTTGATTGTCTACAAGTCACTTTTCAAGGTTTTTGGTCTATAAAAGTGGAAATTATTATTCTATTTACATAAAAAATTTTCACTATATGATGTCATATGTCATTTCGGATTTCATAAAACTAATTGAACATTTTCATGATCACCGGAAGTAATGTAAGTTTGCCAGGATCACTTACAAGTAACAAATGTATAAAATAAATTGATAGTTACTGGATTTGGTTGATTCTGTGTCCAATTTATTTGATGTGTGCATTGCTTATGGGGAAACCTGTTTAATGGTTTCACTGGTACCGGAAGTGACATATGTTTAAGGGTAACGTGGCACCGGACGTGACATGTTAAAGGGTAATGTGGCACCAGTGAAACCCGTCATTCCTGCATGCAGGTCTAGTTTTTATTATTATTCTTCTTATTATTATTATTTTTTTTCCAATTTGCTTATATCTCAGCAACTTCTTGTCGGATCGATACAATTTCTTCAGTTTTACTGGGAAAGTGGGTGTGACTTAAAGATTAAAGCTATTCCCGGCATTCTGCGACATTGCGAAATATCCGAAATCACCGAAAATGTCGTTTTTTGAAATATTGCCGTAATATTAACAATAATCATTGGATTTTAGCATATGATGCATTTTGACATAGCCAGAAACAGGGGACATAGCTATGTTACTTTTGATTTTTGATTTTCGACGAATCTTGGAAGATATTAGGCGCCAAATTTTGAAAATTTGAATTTTTACAAAAAACTTTTTTATTTATTAATATTTTTATATGACATTTTAACCAAAGTTAAAGAGTCATTTGATTTGAACAAAAAAGTCAACATTTTTTGTTTCCGTAATTTTCCTTGGCCGCCATTGGCTAATTCAGTTTTTCAGTCCTACATTAATTATTTATTGTTCGATTTGTATAAAACCATGTTCATATGTTCCGTTGTTCAAAATGCCATTTTTTTTGTTACCGGTAAAGTTTCCTGTAGGCACCGGAAGTGGCGTAAATTCAGCAAAAACTACAATATTGACAGTTCGGTACCACTTTTTGAAAGCAAATACTATTTTCTACTAATCTGATCTTACTCAAAAGATGCGCCCTGTTAAGGTGCACAAAATCTCGGACTCAGTTTTTTTAATTTCGATTTTGTTTTCGGGCCATTTCGGTTAAAAGGTAAAAAAAGGGGTAAAAATAAGCTATTTACAACCCATCCAGTGTCTTCATATATTAAAATATTTCTTCGATACTTTCATAAACTTGTAGCAATAATCCATACAAAGAGAATGTATGTGAAATTTAGTTTGTAATATAAGCAGTTGCCGAGAAATGGGCAATTTTGCATGAGTCACTTTTCACGTTATTTTGGCTGTAAAAGAATCAATTATTATTCGATTTTCAATTTTCTTTCACTGTCTGTTGCCCATTGCCACAGTCGACTATTCCAAACCATTTTAACACTTTCACTGTTACCGGAAGTGACGTCATTTAGGCAATAATTGAATTTTTAGCCTTAAAAATACATTTTTCATTCAAATGAGTATTATTTGTAATATTTTTAGAGTTATGAAATTTGGTTCCCATCAACAAACAGAATGAACCCATACGATCATATAGATACCACAAAATGGTTTCTAACTTGTATGGTTGCAGAGAAATGAACGATTTTCCACAAGTCACTTTTTTCTTCATTTTGGCTCTAAAAGAATCAGTTGTTATTCGATTTTCATAAAATTTTCACCATATGATGTCTTATGCCATTTACAATTTCATAGAACTAATTTAACTGTTTTAGTATCACCGGAAGTGATGTCGTTTTGTCAAAAACTGAATTTTTAGCCTGCAAAACAGATATTTTATTCAAATGCATCTGATTTGTAATGTTTTCAAAATTATGATATTTGATTCCATTCAACAAATAGATTGATCCCATACGATCATACAGACACCACAAAATGGTTTCTAACTTGTGCGGTTGCAGAGAAATAGTCGATTGTCTACAAGTCACTTTTCAAGGTTTTTGGTCTATAAAAGTGGCAATTATTATTCTATTTACATAAAATTTTCACTATATGATGTCATGTGCCATTTCCGATTTCATAAAACTAATTGAATATTTTCATTATCACCGGAAGTAATGTAATTTTGTCAGGATCACTTACAAGTAACAAATGAATTGATAGTTACTGGATTTGGTTGATTCTGCGTCCAATTTATTTGATGTGTGCAATGCTTATGGGGAAACCTGTGTAATGGTTTCATTGGTACCGGAAGTGACATATGTTCAAGGGTAACGTGGCACCGGAAGTGACATGTTAAAGGGTAACATGGCACCAGTGAAACCCGTCATTCCTGCATGCAGGTCTAGTTATTTTTCTTATTATTATTTTTATTTTTTTTATTTCCAATTTGCTTATATCTCAGCACCTTCTTGTCGAATCGATACAATTTTTCAGTTTTACTGGAAAAGTGGGTGTGACTTAGAGATTAAAGCCATTCCCGGCATTCTGCGACATTGCGAAATATCCGAAATCACCGAAAATGTCGTTTTTTGAAATATTGCCGTAATATTAACAATAATCATTGGATTTTAGCATATGATGCATTTTGACATAGCCAGAAACAGGGGACATAGCTATGTTACTTTTGATTTTTGATTTTTGACGAATCTTGGAAGATATTAGGCGCCAAATTTTGAAAATTTAAATTTTTACAAAAAACTTTTTTATTTATTAATATTTTTATATGACATTTTAACCAAGGTTAAAGAATCATCTGATTTGAACAAAAAAGTCAACATTTTTTGTTTCCGTAATTTTCCTTGGCCGCCATTGGCTAATTCAGTTTTTCAGTCCTACATTAATTATTTATTGTTCGATTTGTATAAAACCATGTTCATATGTTCCGTGGTTCAAAATGCCATTTTTTTTGTTACCGGTAAAGTTTCCTGTAGGCACCGGAAGTGGCGTAAATTCAGCAAAAACTACAATATTGACAGTTCGGTACCACTTTTTGAAAGCAAATACTATTTTCTACTAATCTGATCTTACTCAAAAGATGCGCCCTGTTAAGGTGCACAAAATCTCGGACTCAGTTTTTTTAATTTCGATTTTGTTTTCGGGCCATTTCGGTTAAAAGGTAAAAAAAAGGGGTAAAAATAAGCTATTTACAACCCATCCAGTGTCTTCATATATTAAAATATTTCTTCGATACTTTCATAAACTTGTAGCAATAATCCATACAAAGAGAATGTATGTGAAATTTAGTTTGTAATATAAGCAGTTGCCGAGAAATGGGCAATTTTGCATGAGTCACTTTTCACGTTATTTTGGCTGTAAAAGAATCAATTATTATTCGATTTTCAATTTTCTTTCACTATCCGTTGCCTATTTCCACAGTCGACTATTCCAAACCATTTTAACACTTTCACTGTTACCGGAAGTGACGTCATTTACGCAATAACTGAATTTTTAGTGTTAAAAATACATTTTTTATTCAAATGAGTATTATTTGTAATATTTTTAGAATTATGAAATTTGGTTCCCATCAACAAATAGAATGAACCCATACGATCATATAGATACCACAAAATGGTTTCTAACTTGAACGGTTGCAGAGAAATGGACGATTTTCCACAAGTCTTTTTTTACTTTATTTTGGCTCTAAAAGAATCAGTTATTATTCGATTTTCATAAAATTTTCACCATATGATGTCTTATGCCATTTACGATTTCATAGAACTAATTTAACTTTTTTAGTATCACCGGAAGTGATGTCATTTTGTCAAAAACTGAATTTTTAGCCTACAAAACAGATATTTTATTCAAGTGAGTCCGATTTGTAATGTTTTCAAAATTATGATATTTGATTCCATTCAACAAATAGATTGAACCCATACGATCGTACAGGCACCACAAAATGGTTTCTAACTTGTGCAGTTGCAGAGAAATAGTCGATTGTCTACAAGTCACTTTTCAAGGTTTTTGGTCTATAAAAGTGGCAATTATTATTCTATTTGCATAAAATATTCACTATATGATGTCATATGCCATTTCGGATTTCATAGAACTAATTGAACATTTTCATTATCACCGGAAGTAATGCAATTTTGCCAGGATCACTTACAAGTAACAAATGTATAAAATGAATTGATATTTGCTGGATTTGGTTGATTCTGCGTCCAATTTATTTGATGTGTGCAATGCTTATGGGGAAACCTGTTTAATGATTTCATTGGTACCGGAAGTGACATATGTTCAAGTGTAACGTGGCACCGGAAGTGACATGTTAAAGGGCAACGTGGCACCAGTGAAACCCGTCATTCCTGCATGCAGGTCTAGTTTATGATTGATTTTAGTAGTCTACAGTGTCCTCTTTCAGAATGTGCCAGGTGTGCCTCGGTAACCCTTGAGAATTTTGAGAAATTCTACTTGGCGTCCAAGACGGCCAGCATTTCACTAAATAAACTAAAATCGTTCATTATGTTGTTGGGTGATTAGATGATAGCAAAATCCAAAATGTCAGATAATATGGCCCTTTACATCATTAGCGACGGTTAGAGGTGATTATTTCACCAAACCAAATTCTATCTAGAGACAAACTATATATTTCTGGACATAGGAGCATATCTGTGATATGATAACACCACTTACATGCCTTTCAGAAGCTCCATGTCCACATGACAGACTCTGGAGTAAATTGGCCTGTTGTAATGTTCTCAATTTAGTAACCATCACCGAGCAAAACAGTTCCCTACAAATGCATCATTCGTTGAACAAGACTACATGGTTTGGGTTGGGATGCTGACCATACATTTCCAGTTTTGGATGTCCATATCCTCTAGCGTGTTTCAGACATCGATTTGCTAGAACTTTGCCCATAACCAGCTGACATATGTACAGTGGAGTATATTCACCACACTATTAGTCTGGCCAAACTATATCTACAGACAAATTATATATTTCTGGATATAGGAGCATATGAGCGATACAACTAAACTACATACATGCTTATCAGGCGCACCAGGACCATATGGATCAGCCCTGGAAAGGAAGCAGAAGCTGTTTTTTGAATATTTGAAAAAAAAAAAAACAAATTCTACCTGCAAAACATGAAAATGAGTAGTTTATATTTAGTTTAATCCTCTCGTCAATCTTGTGGCTGCAAAATGTGACAGTACAAGCGCAAAAAAATATAATCTAAGCCATCCCTAATGCAGCTACAAGCACTCATACTACATGAAACTTTTACATTCACATCTGATGAGACACTTAACAGACTCCAGAGCATGTTGACCGGTTGTAATGTTCTCAATTTAGTGTCCTTAACCCAGCAATACAGCTGTGGATCACGTTCATGCAGATTTTGATCTACCAGTCAACGTAACACAATAAGTTGGTACTGCCATCTCTTTACGTTCCTTACACATGCATCAATCGTTGAAGCTGGACTACATGGTTTAGGTGGGGATGATGACGACACATTTCCCGTTTTGGATGCCTATACCCTCAACGTGTTTTAGGCAGCGATTTGCAAGAGCTCTGTCTATAACAAGCTTCTTACAATGGAATCAACAATCGAGGAAAGAAATAAACATGTCCAGTATCATTGAAATCCTGCCAGCTCATTTTCTTATTGGATATGACACAGTTACGTGCTATTACGTCATGGGGAAAGGAATAGCTTTGAAAGTGGTGAGATTGTATTCTCTCTCTAGACACTAATATAATATGTGCTTACACAGACCACTGTACATATGTCAGCTTGTTAGGGACAAAGTTCTAGCAAATTGAGGTTTGAAACACGCTGGAGGGTATGGACATCCAAAACTGGAAATGTATGGTCAGCATCCCAACCCAAACCATGTAGTCTTGTTCAACGAATGATGCATTTGCAGGAAACTGTTTTGCTGGGTGATGGTTACTAAATTGAGAACATTACAACCGGCCAATTTGCGCCAGAGTCTGTCATTTGGACATGGAGCTTCTGAAAGGCATGTACGTGGTGTTATCATATCACTCATATGCTCCTATGTCCAATCTCATTTAAAATAGTGGGAATGGACTTTACATACCAGAAAAGCATAAAATAAACAAATTACAAGCCATACCGGACCTTTCTCAGTGATCTGTCAAGCTCAAAACATCTGAAAATCACGAAAATAGTCGCAATTTTGGAAAAAATGGCCATTGACAGCCATTTTTGGCAAGAAAATTCTGAAAATATTATGGTGTAAGTTTGACCCCTAGTGGACTTCGGTGAGGGGTAGAGACCTTAGAAATTCCCAAAAAAGTGAAAAACCAAACACCCTAATGGTAATGAATCAGTTGATTACATATTAAAGCATGGGTGCCACTAAACTGGAGTTCATGGTTTTGGTCCTGTTGTTGGCAGAGAAAGTTCTTCAGGATTTTCTGGCGTGGTTTCCCCATGCCAGTTGTGCAGATCAGGGGGCCTGGCAAGGAACAGCATCTAGTAATTTGGATAGCACATAAAACAGTCCCTTGTTCACCCTGGTGTACATGTAAAAGAACCCTTGACAAATTATAGCATTTCAGTAATAACTAGTACCCCACATAAAATAAATATTCAGTTCTATTAATTAATAACTCTAGCCAATAATTCCAGTGATAGGTTGAAACATAAATACTTCATTTCTTGATTTTTCACAGTTAATTCTAAAGAACAACAATATTATGAAGAAAAACAACAATATATTGAAGGTAAATAATATTTGTAAATTTTATGCAAAATGTTTTATTCATATTTGTATCTTTTAGACATACAACCGTTTGGCTCTGATACAGTTTGATATTTAGCAATATATTCTTATAATTTTGTAGCCCGTGATATGGTGTGGTCTCCAAGAAATAAAAGACCAGAAAAATTACGGGATAACTTAAAAGATGTTGAAGTAAGAATTGATCTATTTTATATAACCTTCAAGGTTGAGCTGAATCTATTTAATATATGATTTTATGGTTTTCATATTCAGTTTCAGTAGGGTTTATTTACAGATTCAATTAACGAAAACCCTCAAATCCTTAATATAAAATTTTGCTAAAAAATTATACTCACAGAATGAATTTAGATTATTTTAGATTTAAAATATTTTGCTTTTTTCAGGATCTATTGAGTCAGTTTCATTGTGTTGATGTTAGATGGAAAAGTAAACAAATTCTTCAGGTAGAATTGTTACTACTTCTCTATCCTCAGTTCATAGCCTAAATAAGTAATAGGAAAATAACGTTTTGGGCTAAAATTGGGAGGGGGGGGCAAAGGCTTTTGGGGTCGCAGATGTACCTACGCAAGACGGCCCACAGCAAACAGTGCCATGTATACGCTCTCCATAGGCTGACTGGCTTGATGAATGTTTGTCCCCCACCCCCAAAGATAATTTGGAAAATTTGATGGTCGCAAACACGTTTTCCTGCTATTCCAGTTCCTGAACACGGTAAGTGGTCTGATGTAGCCTAACTTAGGCATCTTCAATAGAAAACTTAATCTCGCTTTAACTACGTATATCTTATCAAGGCCTTCACGTAATACCCTGCATATTTCAGCATTAATTTTGATTGTGTACAAGCTACTGTTCACATGTCTGTAGACAACGTAGCTATAAGTTTGTAAAATGTGAAACTCACAGTCGTTGCTTCAGGAATATGAACTTTGGTGGCTGACTCGAATTCAAATTAACCAATCAATCGTTTATAGTCCATGTAGACGATACTGTTGGAAGCTAATGTAGAAAATTTAACTGCCGTAAACGTGTTTTCCTGCTATTTCAGCCTGTGAATACAGCAACATAAATGAGGTCCAATATAGCCTTCCTTAGGTGACTTACCCCTATCCGAAACAACCAATCGATTTTCACAGGGTATGGGGACCTCGTGCTCCCCGCAAAAATTTTGAAAATTTAACCGCTGCATGCATGCATTTTACGGCTGTTCTAGCCCATGAGTTTAGCAGCTTCAAAGTCTCCAATCGTTTTGTAACCAAAATCCCACTCATGCCGACCTGCATTCACAAATAATAATCATACCAGAGAAATGTCGCACAAAGCAGAGTGGCTTTAGACGAAATGTTTTAATCCATAGTCAATTCAGTGCAAATTCAATTAAAAGAAAAGTAAAATTAGTGTTTTATTAGCTTTCAGGCATTTTATTTTGCTAACTAGATGCAATAATAATATTTGTTTTCACTTTATCCATCAGCGCAAAAAGTCAGATTGCCCCAAAGTTAGGGAAAGCAAATGCCCCCCTGGCTCGTATGCCTATGATGCTCGCCCCCCGTGTCATCTAGAAATGACAGATGATGGATCAGATTTTGCCACATAAATTTCTATAAATTGTATTGTCATTAAACCTTTTCTTCCATGTATTAACATCGAGATATATGGTAAATACACAGACAATCATACTATGCCCACGTTTCTCAACCTTTTCTCACCGCTCACCCCTAAATGAATTCTCAAACGACCCATTTACCCCCAGACTTTTGAGGATCTTACTGCCTGCGGTTCGCCGGCCACTGCAAGTGCAGTAGCCCCCTCAAAATTTTTTTTTTGGGGAAATTGGAGCCCGGAAACCTGATTTCCAGCCATTTCAGGCACTCTTCCAGGCGTTTCAGAGGAACTTGAAAAATGGCCCTGTTCTATAGAAGCCATCCGACATGAACCGCGGATCCTTGCACGGGCCTGCACCACTGACCACATTGAAATTGAATATGGAATGAATACGGATCGAAGGTGAGATTCAATAATCACCAAATTTATATTTTAACGAAAATACGTTGTTTCCGGTTCAGTGCGAAATTTGCTCCTGGTGATTGTCACAAACGATTTTTATACGCCCACATTTTCATGTGGACGTATATTGTCGTCGCCCCTGTTCGTCTGTCCGTCCGTCCACAATTGTTTGTGAACAGTCTACAGGTCACAATTTTTATCCGATTTCAATGAAACTTAAAACATAGGTTTATCACCCTAAGATCTCGGTTCCTTTCGATATTGGCATGTATCGGACTGTAACTTCATGGGTTATGGTCCCTGATTGTACGAAAAATCACGTTTTTTAGTTTGTGAACAGTGTAGAGGTCACAATTTTGAACCGATTTGGATGAAACTTGAAACGCGTGTTTATAACCCAAAGATCTTGGTTCCTTTCGATATTTGCGCCAATCGGATCGTAACTTCCTGAATTATAGCCCCTGATTGTCCGAAAAATCGCCCTTTTTAGCTTGTGGTCCCTCTGGAGGTCAAAATTGTTATCCGATTTAAAAAAACGTTTGAATATATCACCGTTCCATGGTTATGAAGGTTGAGTTCGAATTTCGTGAAAATCGGACCAAAATTGACGGACAAAATGACCGCCATTTGTACGCGAATAGTGTGAAAATATGTTATATCAAGGTTGTGAACAGTGTAGAGGACACAATTTTGAACCGATTTGGATGAAACTTGAAATGCATGTTTATAACCCAAAGATCTTGGTTCCTTTCGATATTTGTGCCAATCGGATCGTAACTTCCTGAATTATGGCCCCTGATTGTCCGAAAAATTGCCCTTTTTAGCTTGTGGTCCCTCTGAAGGTCAAAATTGTTATCCGATTTAAAAAAACGTTTGATTATATCACCGTTCCATGGTTATGAAGGTTGAGTTTGAATTTCGTGAAAATCGACAAAATGGCCGTCGTTTGTATGCGAATAGTGTGAAAATGTGTTATATCAAGGTTGTGGACCTTATAGAAGTCACAATTTTGAACCAATTTTGATGAAACTTGACATGTATGTTTATAACCCAAAGATCTTGGTTCCTTTCGATATTTGCGCCCATTGGATCATAACTTCTCGAATTATGTCCCAAGGATTGTCCGAAAAATCGCTTTTGTTCGCTTTTGGTCCCTCTGGAGGTCAAAATTATTATCCGATTTAAAAAAAAAAAGTTTGACTATATCACCGTTACATGGTAATGAAGAGAGAGTTTGAATTTCGTGAAAATCGGACTAGAATTGACGGACAAAATGGCTGCCGTTTGTTCACGAATAGTGTGAAAATATGTTATATCAAGGTTGTGAATCGATTTTGATGAAACTTGACAGGTATGTTTATAACCCAAAGATCTTGGTTCCTTTCGATATTTGCGCCCATCGGGTCATTACTTCCTGAATTATGTCCCCTGATTGTACGAAAAATCACCATTTTTAGCTTGTGGTGCCTCTGTAGGTCACAATTATTATCTGATTTAAAAAAAAACGTTTGATTATAAAAACCAAACAAATTCTAATGATTTTCTGATAATTCCTTAATATGCGACAACTCTTGTTGACTGCCCGGACGATTTGGCTGCTGTGTGGGCGTATGTTTCGTTGCCTGGCAACTTATTTTTTTTATTCTCGGGACAGTGTTTGAGAGTGCTAATATCAACTGCACATCCTTTATATGACCATTTTTGAAGTTACTGGGAGTGTGGTCATTCACCCCCTGGATGCGAGCCATTCCCCCCTTGGGGGTTAATTCACCCCAGGTTGAGAAACGCGGTACGATGCAATGATCTTGAAATGCTCCGTTTTTTGTGAATTGTTTCCTTTGAGAGTTTATTTTGAGTGAAGGCTGTATAATTACAGGTCCGAGACTGAACAACACAGTGTACGCTCATTGATTGCCATATTCAATGTGCAGGTTGGTTTATGTGTGGTGCAGTTCTCTATTATACTTATATACTATTCAAAAAAAGTAGGGGATATTTGATTTTGGGGGCATAATACTAAAATATGCAAATGACTACGAAAAAAGTCACTATACAACCTAACAGAAGAAACATTTCCAGTTACATATGACGCCCAAGCCCAAACGCACCAATAGCTACCGCATGGAATGCAGGTGATGCTTGGGATCATCATGGGGGTCCAACCCAAGATTTGCACGACTCTGACTTTGAATGTTACAGTCATTGTGGCATTGAATTCCAGGGTGGAAACATCAGTTTAATTGTTTTAGTGACCAGAAAACAAATTTTGATATGCATCGGCTTACCCAAAATGAAAGGTTACGTGCCCTTGGCATGCTACAGATCGGCACAACACAGGCGGTTGTGGCGCGGACGATGAATGTTTCTCAGTCTGTCATAAGCAGGCTATGGTCCAGATACCGTGATACACAATCTGTACAGGACAGACCACGCTCAGGTCGACCAAGGGCGACAACTCAAGCCCAGGATTGATTTATCCGTACCTTGGCCTTGAGAAATCGTGTCATCACAGCAAATCAGATCAGCGCTCGTCTTCAAACAGACACTGGTGTGAGAGTGAGTGGCCAGACGATTCGGAATCAACTGCATAAGGGTCACCTTCGCGCCCGACGTCATCGCGTGATCCCTTGTTTGAGAGATCATCACATTCAGGCAAGACGTCGTTGGTGTAGGGATCGTCAACACTGGGATAATCGACGCTGGATGTTTTCAGATGAGTCAAGGTTCACTGTTGATTTTTTGGACAGATGTAGGAGGGTGTGGCGTCGTCGAAACGAGCGCTTCCAAGACGTTAACGTCATCAGACATGATCGATTTTGGGGTGGTTCTGTTATGGTGTGGGGAGGCATCACTGTTGCTGGAAGAACGGCTTTACATGTTGTTGCAGGGCGTGTTACAGGCCAGTACTACCAGGACAACATCTTGGCAGTCCATGTTGTGCCGTTCGCACGACGTCATGGCCGCCGTTTCATCTTCCAGGATGACAACGCAAGATGTCACAGGGCCAGGATCGTTACAGGTTACCTCCAACAACAGAACATCACCACATTACCTTGGCCAGCACTGAGTCCCGACCTCTCCCCCATCGAGCATGTCTGGGACATGCTTGGACAGAGGTTACGTCAACGTCAACAACATCCTGCCAATGTCCAAGAACTTGATGCTGCGTTGCAACAGGAATGGGACAATCTGGACCGAAATGACCTTAGACGTCTCATTATGAGTATGCCAAGTCGGATCAATGCTTGTTTGGCAAACAGAGGAGGATTTACCCGTTACTGACTTTGTTGTGATGCTGTGGTAACTTTGCTGTTTGACCCCGGGTATCATTTTACCCTTATAATGGTCAGTCTGTGCCTTACTTAGTCTAACGATCATTTGGAATAAATCGATGAATGTGAACTTCATTTCATTTTGTCATTTGTTTCTTCGTCAGTTTCATTAGGTGACTTTAATAACACAAATATCCCCTACTTTTTATACGCCCACATTTTCATGTGGACGTATTATGTCGTCGTCCCTGTCCGTCCGGACGTCCGTCCGTCCGGACGTCCGTCCGTCCACAATTTATTTGTGGACTCTCTACAGGTCACAATTCTTATCAGATTTTGACGAAACTTGAAATATAGGTTTATCCCCAAAAGATCTCGGCTGCTTTCGATATTAGCATGTATCGGATCAAAACTTCATGGATTATGGCCCCTGATTGTACGAAAAATCACGTTTTTAGCTTGTGGACCCTATAGAGGTCACAATTTTGAACCGATTTTGATGAAACTTGACATGCATGTTTGTAACCCAAAGATCTTGGTTCCTTTCGATATTTGCGGCTATCGGAATGTAATTTCCTGAATTATGACCCCTGATTGTCCGAAAAATCACCCTTTTTAGCTTGTGGTCCCTCTGGAGGTCACAATTATTATTCGATTTAAAAAACCGTTTGATTATATCACCGTTACACCCTAAGGAAGGTTGAGTTCGAATTTCGGGAAAATCAAACGAAAATTGCCATATAAAATGGCCGCCGTTAGTACGCGAATACTGTTAAAAAATGGTATATCAAGGTTGTGGACCCTGTGGAGGACAAAATTTTGATTCAATTTTGATGAAACTTGAAATTCATGGTTATAACCCAAAGATCTTGCTTTCTTTCGATATTTGCGCATATCGGATCGTAACTTCCTGAATTATGGCCCCTGATTATACGCAAATACGCCTTTTTTTAGCTTGGAGGTCATAATTATTATTCGATTTAAAAAAACGTTTGATTATATCACCGTTACACCCTAAGGAAGGTTGAGTTCGAATTTCGGGAAAATCGGACAAAAATTGCCATACAAAATGGCCGCCGTTTGTACGCGAATACTGTTAAAAAATGGTATATCAAGGTTGTGGACCCTGTGGAGGTCACAATTTTGATTCGATTTTGATGAAACTTGAAATTCATGGTTATAACCCAAAGATCTTGCTTCCTTTCGATATTTGCGCATATCGGATCGTAACTTCCTGAATTATGGCCCCTGATTATACGCAAAATCGCCTTTTTTTTAGCTTGGAGGTCACAATTATTATCTGATTTAAAAAAACGTTTGATTATATTACCGTTACACCGTAAGGAAGGTTGTGTTCGAATTTCGGGAAAATCAGACCAAAATTGCCATACAAAATGGCCACCGTTTGTACGCGAATACTGTTAAAAAATGGTATATCAAGGTTGTGGACCCTGTAAAGGTCACAATTTTAATTCGATTTTGATGAAACTTGATATTCATGGTTATAACCCAAAGATCTTGGTTCTTTTCGATATTTGCGCATATCGGATCGTAACTTCCTGAATTATGGCCCCTGGTTATACGCAAAATCCCCCTTTCTTTAGCTTGTGGTCCCTCTGGAGGTCACAATTATTATCTGATTTAAAAAAAAACGTTTGATTATAAAAACCAAACAAATTCTATGGCCGCCGTTTGTACGCGAATACTGTTAAAAAAATGATATATCATGATTGTGGACCCTGTATAGGTCACAATTTTAATTCGATTTTGATGAGGAAGGTTGAGTTCTAATTTCGTGAAAATCGTACCAAAATTGCCGGACGAAATGGTATATCACATATTCCTGAAGCAATGGCGCGAAAAAATCCCTCTCTTACCATTGCTGGATAGAAGTCATATTCTTGAAATTGGGCGGGGCGTGTCTCTTTTTAACGTCCAATCAAATCCCTCCTCTCTTCTCGCATTCGGCATAATTTTCAAAATGGCCAACGAAGAAAACATGTTGGCACTGGATAATTGAGCATAATAAATTTTGCGGGTTATGACGTAAACAAGTCGCGATTGTCACTAGATACAATGCGGTAACATATTTTGAGGTCTGGTTAACCCTGATATTGTTTGTTACAATGTAGGTCATTGGTTGGTAATGGCACTACTGACCAATAATAATTTAGCACAACAATGTTCACTCAAGATAGCAGTGTGAAGTGGATTAGTTTTAATCAAACAAAACACTGCGCAGGAGTATGGGTATATCATGGTTGTGGACTCTCTACAGGTCACAATTCTTATCTGATTTTGATGAAAAGTCACATTTCTAGGTTGTGTACCCTCACACGATAATCATTGTCGGTTTCGAATTTCATTAATATCAGACTGGAACTGACCAACTAAATGGCTGCTCCCAATACAGTATGAAATACAGGACTTAAAGATGTAGGAAAAATCACTTTCAGTATTGCTTGTTCTCTGTCCATCTCTCGAAAATGTGGGCGTATCCTGCCTGGCAGTGCCAGCCTATCTTTTTGAATAGTATATTATATCTTATTTAGGTTGTATTGAGTAATGGTTGTATAATATCATTTGTTGTATCAGCACACTCTGGAGATGTAGAAAAAATACTCTTAGATAAGTCTATGGTGGGAAAATTTTATTCTGATCTCATCTCTTGTGGTATGTTTTTATTTTTTATGTTCTGATTTTACAGATAATGAATATATACAATGACAATTGTTGGGAAAAGGAATTGATAAACTGTTGGGAACTGTTTGGGATTGGCTTGGTTTGAAATGTTTAAAAATGTATTCAAGATGGCAATCACCAACAGATTCTTAATTTTGAAGCTTGTCTTCCAACAATAGGAACGTTAAATTGAGGCATACTTACCTCTCAATCTATTTTGATATTTAACAGTCCAAATAAATTTCAATTTAATTTGATTATTTATTGAAATTTATTGGTATTTTTTCCAGCTCATTTAACAGATCAGTTTCTGATAGCTTCCTTTCCTGATTCCAATAAGTTAGATTATGTTTATTTCACTAAAAGACCATCAATTGTTGAAGCTGCTAAGAGACTTGATAAGTTAGCAGCATGGGAACCGAAGGTAGGGCTAATCAATATACAAATCATAACCAATAAATGATAAAAGTAATGATAACTTTATTTTTATAAAGCGTTCTACACATGAGTTTCAAAAATGCTGTATACAGTCATTTTGAAATTAAACAAAGATGATTAGGATTAAAATTAAAGATGAAGTATAAAAAAAGAGGATGAAAAAGGAAATACATAAAAACAACTTCATGTAGTTGTTTAAAATTTTAAAACAACCGCATGAATTGTTTTTTAGTATTTAAAACATTTAACTTCAATAAGATTTAATTCCACTAAGTTCAGGAAAAATAATTGAAATATCTTTTAAACAAGTTTTGAAGTTACTTTTAGAAGAGGGCTGAACTTAATATGAGCTATGAAAATAAAATTGTCGAACCATGTTGACATCTGTATCTAAGATTATGATGATATTTGGAAAGCTTGTCCAATTATCTTTCAGAATATATATAGCTGGATGCTCAGAATTTTGTACGATGGTCAGAATTTCGTCTCGGAATATTACCGTTCTTTCACTTTAAATGTTGAAAAATTGGCTATGTTCAGGTTGAGAGCGCGCCCCTTTAATATGATTGTGCCAACTTTTACTAATAATATTTGGAAAGCTTATCCAATTAACCTTTCAGAATATATATAGCTGGATGCTCAGAATTTTGTACGATGGTTCGAATTTGGACTTCAAAAAAAATACCGGTCTATCTTTACATATAGAATATTGAAAAATCGGCTATGTTCAGGTTGAGAGCGCGCCCCTTTTATATGATTGTGCCAACTTTTACTAATAATATTTGGAAAGCTTATTCAATTGCCTTTCAGAATATTTATAGCTGGTTGCTCAGAATTTTGTACGATGGTCCAAATTTTGACTCGGAATATTACCATTCTTTCAGTTTAAAATATTGAAAAATTGGCTATTTTCAGCTTGAGAGCACGCCCCTTTAATATGATTGTGCCAACTTTTACTAATAATATTTGGAAAGCTTACCCAATTACCTTTCAGAATATATATAGCTGGATGCTCAGAATTTTGTACGATGGTCCGAATATTACCGTTCTTTCACTTTAAATTTTGAAAAATTGGCTATGTTCAGGTTGAGAGCGAACCCCTTTAATATGATTGTGCCAACTTTTACTAATAATATTTGGAAAGCTTATTCAATTACCTTTCAAAATACTGGTCTATCTTTACATATAGAATATTGAAAAATCGGCTATGTTCATGTTGAGATCGCGCCCCTTTAATATGATTGTGCCAACTTTTACTAATAATATTTGGAAAGCTTATCCAATTACCTTTCAGAATATATATAGCTGGATGCTCAGAATTTTGTACTATGGTCCGAATTTGGACTTCGAAAAAAATACCCGGTCTATCTTTACATATAGAATATTGAAAAATGGGCTATGTTCAGGTTGAGAGCGCGCCCTTTTAATATGATTGTGCCAACTTTTACTAATAATATTTGGAAAGCTTATCCAATTACCTTTCAGAATATATATAGCTGGTTGCTCAGAATTTTGTATGATGGTCCGAATTTTGACTCGGAATATTACCATTCTTTCTGTTTAAAATATTGAAAAATTGGCTATTTTCAGGTTGAGAGCGCGCCCCTTTAATATGATTGTGCCAACTTTTACTAATAATATTTGGAAAGCTTATTCAATCCCCTTTCAGAATATATATAGCTGGTTGCTCAGAATTTTGTACGATGGTCCGAATTTTGACTCGGAATATTACCATTCTTTCAGTTTAAAATATTGAAAAATTGGCTATTTTCAGGTTGAGAGCGCGCCCCTTTAATATGATTGTGCCAACTTTTACTAATAATATTTGGAAAGCTTATCCAATTACCTTTCAGAATATATATAGCTGGATGCTCAAAATTTTGTACGATGGTCCGAATTTCGACTCGGAATATTACCGTTCTTTCACTTTAAATGTTGAAAAATTTGGCTTTGTTCAGGTTGAGAGCGCGCCCCTTTAATATGATTGTGCCAACATTTACTAATAATATTTGGAAAGCTTATTCTGTTACCTTTCCGAATTTATATAGCTGGATGCTCAGAATTTTGTACAATGGTCCAAATGTTGACTCGGAATATTGCCGTTCTTTCACTTTAAAATATTAAAAAATTGACGACGTTTAGGATGAGAGCGCACCCCTTTAATATGATTGTGCCAACTTTTACTAATGCCATTTAGAAAGCTTATTCAATTACCTGTTAGAACATATTTAGTTGGATCATCAGAATTTTGTACGATGGTCCGAATTTTGACACGGAATATTAACAGTTTTTCCCTTTAAAAAATTGGTCATGTTTAGGAAGAGAGTGCACCCCTTTAAGAACGTATCCGCGAGAGCACCATGCAGGTGGTGACAGGGGTCATGTCAGCGATTTCGGCCATATTTGCCATGTGGGATAGGTTAGGGCCCAAATGCACACAAAAGCGATATTTGACCGATTGGACGCCTCCTTATCCTCCGGAATGGGGTTTGGAGTTTTATCCTCAGAATAACGGTAAAAATCGATTTTTTTGAGGTTGAAATTTGAGAGGCTGCCTCATGTAAACCTATGGAGATACAATAACCTTATTGGGATATAATATAGTCAAGGTTGTTCTCTAACAGTACATATTAGTTAAAGTTCGAAATCTGCACAGTGGTCCTTATTCAAACTGGATGCCAAACCCAATCCTAGGAACCATAGATTTGATACCCTAACTTTGAACAGCTGTAGCGCCCCCTTTGCGGGGTTGCGGGAGAAATGTGGTACCCAGGGAGAACAAGTATGACCAGTAGAATCGTATTCAAGAAAAAAATCCATTGCAGCCCAATGTTGTGGATCACAGTGAACGGTCAAAAATAGTGAAAAAAGAAGAAAATTTAAGAAAAACGGCGAATTTGATATATCTATCATATTGTATTTCTCAATATAGTCCGGCAGCCGGTTGACAATATAGTCCACCTAATATATTTTAATGGATTATATATCATCCAGGGCTGGCACCTTTGGGGAAATTCTATATTCAAGATGGCCGCCCTGGGACATTTTAAGGTTATTTACTTTAATTTAATGGGGTATAATTCGGAAAAAAATCTCTCGGACCTCGGTATGAAGGTGGTTTCTGTAAGAATTTAATCCGCTGAATCTAATGAGCTTATGTATTCATCCTAAAAGCGACGACTAATTCCGCTAGGGGGCCAAAGTCATAATGGCAGCTCCTTTTTTGAGGTAAACTCATAGTGTCCCCCTATACGGTGTGTAATATATTGAAATATAGGTTTTCATTGTCAATTTCTTCAGATATAAACATAAATACATGTTCAAGTAAAAAGTGTTGAAATCCGATGATATTCTTCCCCTAATATTCTTATAAGGACACAGAGTATACACGGTCAAACACAATCAACTATCAGACCATCGTGAGTTGATAGCAATTTGTCACACATTGTCACATATTTGTCTTGTGCAACCTCGGGAATTTGTCTAACTCACCCTCTCTTGAATCACTGGAATACTCGCAATCGGTAGAACATTCTGATTCTTCCCATTTCATCCATGTTATGCAACGGGGATGACATTTGTTATCACTCATTCTACTCAGTTTTCTATTAGAGGAGGTGACACGGACGGGTGTCATAGTGGATCATAATTTATGCTTGACAATTCGCTCTCCGTAGCTTTTGTTCATATGGCTCTCTGATTTGTGCTCTTAGTCAAGTGATATGTAAGTTTTTACGTTAACGGCTCTATTATTTTCCATGGTCACTAAATTTAGTTATTTTGTTGAACTTGGGAACCATATTGGTGTTTCATTCGGTCATGGCATATTTCACCATTCAGATATGAAATTTGGCGACCCCGAAAAAAACCTATAGTTTAATTCATTATGAATATTGTTATGTCTTGCCAAATACATGTATGGCCAGCTTTTTGAATTTAAGCTCAATCTGGAATACTTGTTGATCAGAACATGTTTTTATGTTTATATCTGAAGTAAAATGACACCGAAAACCTATTGCACAGCCTTTTGGGGCGACTTTATGAGTTTCACCAAATAATTTTCCTACATTTTGAATTGGACAGCTTTTTAAGGAAGAATACCCAAGTTTTTTGGATTCAGAGGGTCACATTCTGACAGAAATCACCTTTATATCGAAATCCGAGAGAATCTGTCCCGAATTTTACCCCACTAAACTAAAGTAAATTATTAGAAAATGCCTCATGACGGCCCTTTTGAATTCTTTTAATATACTCAAGGATGCCAGGAGGGCATCATCCGGATTCTGAAACTGCACAGATTGAAGATATATAATACACCAAAAACCTATCTTTCAATAAATTACACACCGTTTCAGGAAACTTTATACATTTCCAGCCAAAATAAGCCACCATTTTGAATTTGGCCTCCTAACGGATTCAGTGGGTCAAATTCTTGCAAAACCCATCTTCAACTCGTGGTTCGAGAGACACTGTCACATAATTTACCCCACTCAACAACCAGAAAAGCTCTCATGGCAGCCATCTTGAATATTTAAATTTCCCCAAGGGTGCCGGATTCTTAATCTACACATACTGAAGATATATGATCCATCAAAAAACATTAGGTGTACTACATTTCCACGTTAAGGCTTAAAATGGCTGCCGGACTAATATTATCGTTGTAAAAGTAAAAGGCTATAAAAAAGAGTAGAGGTTATCGCACCAACCATAATACAGATCAGATTCGTCGTATAAAACGTACTAGATACTGTATAAAACAGTAGTGGGCGTGGCACCTTCATTGCCTACGATATCACCTTAGGTGGAAGTAGGCGTTAAACCCCCCGAAAGAGCGGCACCTTCATTTGCTTATGGGGGGGGGCGAATGTTTAGCACGTACGTGGTGTATCATAAAGCCTGTCATTGGGTCAACTGTCGTGGTTTCGAATCCCAGGTTGTATGTGACATGCTTTTAGAAATTTTCTTGCATGACTGGATTCCAAACCTCACTGATCAGCACGCGTCTTGTCGGCACTGTTGACACCATGTTTAATACTCAGAGATGGAATGAAGCAGAATCAAATGGCCTGAAACAGTGAATCAACAGTGAAGGAAAATATCATAAAGATCCAATTTTCACATTTTTATGGGTGCCACTGCTCATCCCACTATTGCGTTGCGACCAATTTTATTTTTTATTTTGATAAAGCATGGTATGAACTTCATAACGACCGTATGAGATACTATGAAATACCTGCAAAGGGGGTGCTACAAGGATTTTTGGGAATGGTGTATTTTGCCTCTTAAAAGATATACCATTTTGACTGAGCTCTGAAACACCCATAATGCATCATTTTCTAAAAATGGTGCCCATGTTAGAAAGTTGGAAACATGGCCTTTGCAATGAGAGCATGACAACTACCGTACATAACATATTTTATGAACAACGATATTTCAAACATTTGGTATTTTCAATGAAAATTCAATGAAAAAATGGCTATTTTCGAGTGAAAAACCACTGTTCCAGCTGTAAGCCCCAGGGTAGGTTTTGGGCTCTGGGACTTTACCACATTTATAACAATGCTTAGGTGGTCCAATAACCAGAGTAAGGTTAAAAATTTCAAACTTAGTACTTTGGCGTTTTTTTCGAATTTTGCATGGTTTTCTCGCGGATTCATTCTTAATATGACTGTGCCAACTTTTACTAATAATATCTGGAAAGCCTATTTAATTACCTTTCGGAATATATTTAGTTGAATGTCTAGAATTTTGTACGATAATGCGAAATTACATCTCTATTCTGAGCTAAAGGAATGGATAAAAAAATGATATATTATTCTACTTTCATTTGATAGACGTAACGTTGGATTTTATTGGTTGGTAAAAATAGATGAGTTTAGGCGACTGTTGTCTTAATTCTGAATAGGTTGCCAACGAACAGGTTGCCAGCTGGATCGGTCGAATAGCTCGCTAGCCGAATAGGTCGCCAGTTTGTGTTCGGGTAATGAGTTCGGCATATTAACTTTTTTACTCCGACAATCTAAATTCTCAACCATTTTTTTGAGGTAAAAGAAAAATAAATAAAGCCGTTTGAAGTATTTGTAGTTAAAAAATATTTCCTATTTAGTGTAAATGGGTATTAAAATGAGTAAAAAGCATCATTTTGCCCGAAGCAGTTAGGTGTTAAGTAGTCCAGGGGCTGTCCCATTGAATCAATGTCGAAAAAAATTGGAGAATAATCAATTTTACTGGACAACTTTTCACTGCTAAACGACAGGGTGTCAATCCGGGTGAAAGCCTGTACAATGTAAAGCCTGTACATTTCGTTTCTTCTTGCATGACGGACATTCCTGAATGTGGACGTTGACCTACAGTTAGAGTGTCATGGCTGCGAAATTGTAATTTGATAGGAGGGGACGTATTTTTAACAGCGTGTTGTGTGGTTCATACAGACTCTAGCGAAGTAAGCAAGGTCTTATTTTCTCACTAACATGTTCGTTTACTTTGTACATGCGTCCAGACGGATTGACACCCCATCGTTTAGCAGTGAAAAGTTGCCCAGTAAAATTGACTGGGGCGCCAATTTTCTTTCGACATTGATTGAATGGTAGAGTTTCTGAACGCTCAGGGTGAGTGTAATGAGACCGGCGTTCAGAGCTGAACTAGGTGTTAAGTAAACATTGCACAAGCCGTTGAGCCAATGACTGACGCCGCCTGCAGTCAACTCACGTTTTGTGGACAGTCATCTGTTACAGAGTTAATTCGTAAGTAATTCTCTGTAAAACAGATTGTGATCAAAGGTGTGGGAGTATATTGGTTTTCCTGTTTCGTACTTCCTGTTTGAGTGTTTCGCACAAAATAAAAAATGTGCCAAAAATATTGGTTAAAAGTTAAATGTAAATTTTAATTTATCTAATAATAAACAATATAAATTCAAGAAAACTTTAGTCAATTTCACATTAATGGCGTGTGTATCGCGATGCACCCGTATCGTTGGGCTACGACATCATGCTGTATCATATCATGGCACAGCATATCGTTTTGGCCCTACGTGATGGAGTTTGAAGATGAGCATTATCTGCTTACGGTAGGCAGAGATAAGCAATTTGATTGGTTGATAGTTTGGGATAGGTTCATCTTGATTGATGATTTTTATGCCAATACAATGACTGCATTCTCATTCAGTAATGGATTCGACAGTAACAGTGTAAAGAAGCGATTGACTCGGACACAAGGGCCCTTTCCCTTGTCCAGAGGGGCCCTTTTGTCAAGCGTGGGGGCCCTTTTGTCTGCCTTTAGGGTCCCCTTAACTAGGGTACATTTTCATTTTTATACGCCCACATTGAAATGTGGTCGTATATTGTCGTCGCCCCCGTCCGTCCGTCCGGCGGTCCGGCATCCACAATTGCTTGTGGACGCTCTACAGGCTAAAGTTAATATCCGATTGACTTTAAATTTATACACAGTGTTTAAGGTCATAAGACGAAGAAGCCTATTGATTTTCAGCGATTTCCGATAATTAGTGCCAGAGTTATGGCCCTTGATCACTTCAAAAAATCTTGTGGACGCTCTAGAGGCCAAAGTTAATATCCGATTGACTTCAAATTTATACACAGTGTTTAAGGTCATAAGACAAAGACGCCTATTGATTTTCAGCGATTTCCGATAATTAATGCCAGAGTTCTGGCCCTTGATCACCTCAAAAAATCTTGTGGACGGTCTGGAGGCCAAAGTTAATATCTGATTGACTTTAGATTTATACACAGTGTTTAAGGTCATGAGACGAAGAAGCCTATTGATTTTCAGAGATTTCAAATAATTACTGCCAGAGTTATCTCCCTTGATAACTTCAAAGTTACCATCCGATTGACTTCAGATTGATACATAGAGTTTAAGGTGTTGAAACGAACAAGTATTTTGATTTTCAATGAATTTAGATAACTGAACAGCTAAATCCATGATATTAAATGTTTCATGTATATACTAATTGTTAGCGTGGGGTAAAACTTTATAAAAAGCAATCAAATTCTAATGATTTTCTGATAATTACATAATGAGTTGTTACTCTTAATCAGTTTTTAGTGTATTACAAATGTTTCATTACCGAAAAAAGTAAAAATATGCGACAACCCTTGTTGACTGCCCGGACGATTTAGCTGCTGTGGGCGTATGTTTCGTTGCCTGGCAACCTATCTTTCTTGTCGGCTTTAGCATTTTTCTTTATAAAACACTTTTGGATGACAGTTTGATTGCTCGATACATTTAAAAAAAATAAATCTGCGATTAATTAATATGTGTCATCTATTTATATTGGGATTTCGGCAAGGGACATCAGCCTCACTGTTGGCTTGTTTATAATATTTCAGGCCTAAAGAAATACCTGCAATAGGCCAATTTACCTCTTGCATAATGATACATTCCTGTTTACACACTTTGTGATTTGATGATATATTTGGACTGAAAACATATTCAAAGTAACCAGTCTGTCAAAAATTTGCTTCAATTCCCTTTAAAAACATTTACGATACATATTGAGGCCTAAATAAAATTGTTATTTTTTTCTGTCAACTTCTTCTTCTGCTGTTTAAATGCAGAGTCTTTTGTACATTGACACCCCTCAATGTTCCCAAAACTGTCTATCCATTTGATCAAGAAATAACAATTGCTCACTCACTTAAGCTGGCACACAATAAGCTGAAAATTTTGCCCAGTGCTTGCCCCATGGTTGTTTTTGGGGTAATCCAGTATTTTTCTAGTAAGATTGTGTGTATACACTTTCCATATACCAAATTTGACATACTCTTATTGGAAATAACCACCTGATCAGTACTTTTCTGGGAAAGTATCTTTAAACAGTTGTTCAAACATAATTGGGGGTGGATGGCTGAATGGTTAGCGTGCGTGCGCTGTATCATACAGTCTGCCATTGAGTCGACTAGCGTGATTTCAAATCCCCAGTTGTACGTGGCAAGGATTAGGGTCGTCTGTCCAACCTTCTGGGTTTTCTCCAGGTACTCTGGTTTCCTCCCACTACTAAAGAACCCTACGCGCAAGCAAATTATTGAAATAAAATTGAACCATATGAACTAGTTTGTGTCGAGTGGACGTTAAACCCTAGACTGATTATTTTTGTAGATTATTCAGGTTGATATTCCTGGACCTAAAGGTAGAAGATTGGACAGAAAGTTCTCAGCTAATATTCATCATGATCATGTTCGTATTTCTTAAATTTTATTGTCCCCCGCCTTTTGAAGAAAGCAGGGGACTATTAAAATGGGTTCGTCCGTCTGTCCGTCTGTCTGTCTGTCTGTCTGTCTGTCTGTCTGTCTGTCTGTCCGTCTGTCTGTCTGTCCGTCACACTTTTTGGGACACAATAACTCTCTTCCTAATTGAGCTAGAATGTTCAAACTTGGTGTATGTGTTTATTAGGTCAATGCCTTGATGGAGTTCGAAGATGAGCATTTTCCGCTTAGGGTAAGCAGAGATAAGCAATTTGATTGGTTGATGCTTTGGGACACGATAACTCTCTTCCTAATTGGGCTAGAATGTTCAAACTTGGTGTATGTGTTTATTAGGTCAATGCCTTGATGGAGTTCGAAGATGAGCATTTTCCGCTTAGGGTAAGCAGAGATAAGCAATTTGATTGGTTGATGCTTTGGGACACGATAACTTTTAATTGAGCTAGAATGTTCAAACTTGGTGTATGTGTTTATTAGGTCAATGCCTTGATGGAGTTCGAAGATGAGCATTTTCCGCTTAGGGTAAGCAGAGATAAGCAATTTGATTGGTTGATACTTTGGGACACGATAACTCTCTTCCTAATTGAGCTAGAATGTTCAAACTTGGTGTATGTGTTTATTAGGCCAATGCCTTAATGGAGTTCGAAGATGAGCATTTTCCGCTTAGGGTAAGCAGAGATAAGCAATTTGATTGGTTGATGCTTTGGGACACGATAACTTTAGTTCTAATTAAGTGAGATTGATGAAACTTGATGTATAGTTTCATTACAGTAATACCTTGACTAAGTTCGATAATGAGCATTTTCTGCTCAGGGTAAGCAGAGCGATACGCAATTTGATTGGTCGAGACTTTGGAACACAATAACTCTCCTTCTAATTGAGTTAAAATGTTCAAACTTGGTGTATATGCTTATTAGGTCAATGCCTTGATGGAGTTCGAAGATGAGCATTTTCCGCTTAGGGTAAGCAGAGATAAGCAATTTGATTGGTTGATGCTTTACGCAATTTGATTGTTCGAGACTTTGGAACACAATAACTCCCCTTGTAATTGAGTTAAAATGTTCAAACTTGGTGTATATGCTTACTAGGTCAATGCCTTAATGGAGTTCGAAGATGAGCATTTTCCGCTTAGGGTAAGCAGAGATAAGCAATTTGATTGGTTGATGCTTTGGGACACGATAACTTTAGTTCTAATTAAGTGAGAGTGATGAAACTTGGTGTATAGTTTCATTACAGTAATACCTTGACTAAATTCGATAATGAGCATTTTCTGCTCAGGGTAAGCAGAGCGATACGCAATTTGATTGGTCGAGACTTTGAAACACAATAACTCTCCTTCTAATTGAGTTAAAATGGTCAAAATTGGTTTATATGCTTATTAGGCCAATGCCTTGATGGAGTTCGAAGATGAGCATTTTCTTCTTAGGGTAGGCAGAGATAAGCAATTTGATTGGTTGATACTTTGGGACAAGATAACTTAGGTTCATCTTGATTGATGATTTTTATGCCAATACAATGACTGCATTCTCATTCAGTAATGGATTCGACAGTAACAGTGTATAGAAACGATTGACTCGGACACGAGGGCCCTTTCCCTTGGCCAGAGGGGGCCCTTTTGTCAAGCGTGGGGGCCCTTTTGTCTGCCTTTAGGGTCCCCCTAACTAGGGTACATTTTCATTTTTCTCGTCGGTTTTATCATTTTTATACGCCCACATTGAAATGTGGTCGTATATTGTCGTCGCCCGCGTCCGTCCGTCCGTCGGTCCGGCGTCCACAATTGCTTGTGGACGCTCTACAAGCTAAAGTTAATATCCGATTGACTTTAAATTTATACACAGTGTTTAAGGTCATGAGACGAAGAAGCCTATTGTTTTTCAGCGATTTCCGATAATAACTACCAGAGTTATGGCCCTTGATCACTTCAAAAAATCTTGTGGACGCTCTAGAGGCCAAAGTTAATATCCGATTAACTTTAAATTTATACACAGTGTCTAAGGTCATGAGACGAAGAAGTGTTTTGATTTTCAGCGATTTCCGATAATTACTGCCAGAGTTATGGCCCTTGATCACTTCAAAAAATCTTGTGGACGCTCTAGAGGCCAAAGTTAATATCCGATTAACTTTAAATTTATACACAGCGTTTAAGGTCATAAAACAATGAAGCCTATTGATTTTCGGCGATTTCCGATAATTAGTGCCAGAGTTATGGCCCTTGATCTCTTTAAAAAATCTTGTGGATGCTCTAAAGGTCAAAGTTAATATCCGATTGACTTTAAATTTATACACAGTGTTTAAGGTCATAAGACGAAGAAGCCTATTGATTTTCAGCGATTTCCGATAATTAGTGCCAGAGTTATGGCCCTTGATCACTTCAAAAAATCTTGTGGACGCTCTAGAGGCCAAAGTTAATATCCGATTGACTTTAAATTTATACACAGTGTTTAAGGTTATAAGACGAAGACGCCTATTGATTTTCAGCGATTTCTGATAGTTAGTGCCAGAGTTATGGCCCTTGATCACCTCAAAAAATCTTGTGGACGCTCTGGAGGACAAAGTTAATATCCGATTGACTTTAGATTTATACACAGTGTTTAAGGTCATGAGATGAAGAAGCCTATTGATTTTCAGCGATTTCAAATAATTACTGCCAGAGTTATCTCCCTTGATAACTTAAAAAATTCTTGTGACGCTCTAGAGGCCAAAGTTACCATCCGATTGACTTCAGATTGATACATAGAGTTTAAGGTGTTGAAACGAACAAGTATTTTGATTTTCAATGAATTTAGATAACTGAACAGCTAAATCCATGATATTAAATGTTTCATGTATATACTAATTGTTAGCTTGGGGTAAAACTTTATAAAAAGCAATCAAATTCTAATGATTTTCTGATAATTACATAATGAGTTGTTACTCTTAATCAGTTTTTAGTGTATAACAAATGTTTCATTACCGAAAAAAGTAAAAATATGCGACAACCCTTGTTGACTGCCCGGACGATTTAGCTGCTGTGGGCGTATGTTTTGTTGCCTGGCAACCTATCTTTCTTTATAAAACACTTTTGGATGACACTTCGTGTACAGTTTGATTGCTCGATACGTTTGAAAAAAATAAATGTGCGATTAATTAATATGTGTCATCTATTTATTTTGGGATTTCGGCGGGGGACATCAGCCTCACTGTTGGCTTGTTGTCTTTCATTTCTAATTATAATGCAGCATTATGTATACAGGTATGACCTTTTTCTGGATGTACAAATATTTATAGATGGTGAGTTAAAATGAAAACAATTGAAAAGTTAGAGATTGGAATAACAACTAAATTATCATTTATCATGCTCGTCCATTTAACCCAGAAAGTGGAAAAATTCAAACAATCCTGCAATCCTGTAATCCTGCATCTGTTTTTAACCAAAAAAAATCAACATGATCGGGCAGCTGAGATTTGATTAATGCTTGTATGATGCTTTAAAATACTGATATGACATTCTTTCAAATAATGATATGGAGAACGTGCCCATTGTACAGTATTTACACTAGATAAAATATTAGACATCATATATTACTTAATGTCTTGCTCTCAATCATTAAACAACAGTTACACATGACTGACATGGTGCTCTGTGTGTCTGTCAGTCGTGGGCCCTGTTTCTTGAAATCTTAACTAAAGATAAAATCCAAATTGTAGTACATACTTCAATTTTGATTAGCTAAGTACTAAAATCAATCTAAAATTATCCGGTCAAATTACTAAAATTTGGATTTTATCTTAGTTTAAATTTTGAGAAACAGGCCCAGGGTTGCAATGAGTGCCATAATCCTTTGAATCTTATTCTCTAGTCCAGTTGGTGCAGAAGAGTAGGATGTTTAAGACCATTTCATTTCTTTTTGGAGATGAAATTTTGTAATACCGGTACTAATGTGTTTTTAAAACTTTATTTAGATATTGGTGTGGTGGATGACAGCTAGTGATGAGGCTTGGCCGTGGAGTCCAATGTCAACTGACAAAGATAGAGCTAATTTAGTAGTGTTACATGTTAACGGGTAAATCTTTTAATTTAGTTTATTATTCTCATTAAAAATCATGATGTCATTGACTGTATGATTTATGACATGCTTACTACAATTCCACGTCAAATGACTTATGTTCTTACTCATGTTAAACAGATCCAAGGCTTATCATCGACTCACTTTAATGGTAAATATATAAAACACTGTACTGCTTGTGCAGTTATATACCACATTGAGATTATATCAATTTTGATTATATAATTATAATTTGTAGTGAAAAATTGTCCAATCATTCATACGTAAAATGCAAGGCATGTTGTCTTTTTCAGACCTTCCGTTGATGTGCTACATTTTACTAGAACAGAGAGTGATCCGTTACATGCTAAATTTAGGTAAGATTAAGTTTAGATCTCATCTTTTGTACATAAACTTTTAATTGAATTATCAGTCTGTTTATGAAAGATTTAGATAAAGAGCTGGCTGTTCTTGCTATAATAGTTTAAAAATAATCACATTAAAATGGATTTGTCTGTCTATCTGTCTGTCTGTCCATCCATCACACTCTTTGGGACACAATAACTCTTCTAATTGAACATGAATGTTTAAACTTAGTGTAGGTGTTTATTAGGTCGATAACTTGATGGAGTTCGAAGATGAATATTTTCCACTTAGGGTAATCAGTGATAAACAATTTGATTGATTGATGCTTTGGGACATGATAACTTTAGTTCTAATTAAATGATAGTGATCAAACTTGGTGTTTAGTTTAATTACATCAATAATGAACATTTTCTGCTCAGGGTAAGCAGAGCGATAAGCAATTTGATTGGTCAAGACTTTGGAACATAACAACATTGCTTTTAATTGCAGTAGAGTGTTTAAAGTTGATCATGATGTTCATTAGGTTGATTCTATCTGCTGATAGAGCGTGATGAAACCTAGTGTATAAACAGTTTTATTCCTCGATACTTTTGAAAAAGATAAACGTTGGCTTGTTTAGCTTTCTATCTATCTATCTATCTCTTACAAAATGCGTGTGAGTCTTGCATAAACGCTGGTTTGAAATTACAATGCATTTTGTCGTTTGACCAAGAAGAACAGGATTTATTTATCCTTTACAGTCATCTTCAATCACAGCGATTGTTTACAGTAGAACATTCAACTGGTTCTAGAGGTGAAATTATTCTACATAGTTGTATATATGATATAATTAAAGGAAAGGTAAGCATATTATGCAATTCAAATCAGCTTAATGAATTGAATTAAAAAAACCCAGAAAATTGTGTAAATTATTTAGTTGCAGTCAAAACCTTCAGTATTGTTAGTATTTTCTCAGACTTCATTAAACATTGCCTGTTAGCCCACAAGGACTTATTCATTCAAAAGCTTAGACAGTTACATACCAAACTTTTTATCTCGTTTCAAGAGTCTGAGTCCTTTCGTATAAAGATAAATGTATATTTTGCAGATACAAAGAACATCTATTATATCAATAACTCTTAAAAGTAAGTAAACATAATGTTCTGAGTGCCATTAATTTATTTACTACAATTGGTGCAATTCTATCAACACTAATGTCATTTAAGACAATAACTTTATTTGTGTTCTAACTGAAATGAATTAATAATTTAAATTAATTGATTCTTAGTTGATGGATTTGTGTTTAATTTTCATCAGATAAAAATTCCGTATTGATTTTACTCATGTTTATTTTAGGCAATATTGTTTGTGAAAGTAGGAATCCTGCTGAAGATAAATTATTACTTGGTTGTGTTGAAGGATCATTGGTAAATTATATTACTATATTTTGGCATTATGTAGTTTGTATTTTGTCCCTAACCTTTTGAACATCAAATGGGATTATTTAAAAGGTTTCATCCGTCTTTCTGTCCTACTGGCTGGCCAACTGACTGTCTTTTGATAAACTGTCCTTTGAAATATTTTGGGACAAAGTAACTTTGCTTCTATTTGAGGTAGAAACAGAGGTAATTAAATGGTCGAGACTTTGGTACATAATGATTATGCTTCTGCCTCAAATTGAGGTAATATCATTTACAAACGTGGTGTAGGTGTGCATTAGGTGAATGTCCTGACTCAGTTGGAAGATGTGCATTTATTCTGTTAAGCAGAGATAAGCAATTTGATTTTTCAATGTTTTGGAACGCAATAACATTTTCTTTTTCAGTTAAGCACAATGATGCTATGTAAAAGAATTTATTTGCAAGTAATTAATGAGTTTCACCTATTTATTTTGGATTTGAGGTGGGGAACATCAGCCTCACTGTTGGCTTATTGAAAATTGAGATTACGTTATATTATATAAATCTACTGTTTCTCTCAACAGGTGATGCATGATGATCAGAAAAAAGTAACACAAATAACTAGATGTGCCTTGGTAAATATATTTATGAATATTAGATTTGAGCTGGTTTTGATGATCTTGAAATTGTCTTTTGTCTTGTACCCTTTAAATGTCACCTCTATTGCTTCGCTTCTAAAGAACATGATCTTTTGCCCACAACTTTATTTGTAGTGAGAATATAAAGGGGGTTAAATGAAACATAACAGGTTAATTTATTATACATTTAGTCCACTAAAATCAGATGGGGTGGATGGTCGATCGGTCTGTAAAGGAATCAAGTAATTTTGATTCCTAGCTTGTACGTGATAGGGAGTAGGATCAACTGCTTAATCTTGTCGGGTTTCTCTGGGTCTTGTTCTCTCCCACAGTTTAAGACCTGTACACACAAAAGCATATTATGCTTTTACCACTCCTTAATTAATTAAGAGTGTACTGTTAATTATTTCTAATTTTCTTTGATTATAAATATTGCTGCTATGTATTATCCAGTAGCATGTAAGTATTCTGTATTTTCCTACAGTTAATAGTTTGGATATTTTAATAATAATAATAATGATAATGAATTTATATAGCACCTCTCGAGAACTGTTCTACTCAAATGTATTGTGATGATTTATTATATATGTTGTAGAAACCAGCATGTATTGCATGGCATCCAACTGGTACGATAGTATTTGTTGCTAGTGGACGTGGTGACATTCAGGTTAGTCAACTAAATATACTTCTTATTTTTTGAAATAATGTAGAAATTTAGTTATTTGCATTAAAAAAAACATCATAAAATATTATGTTAATCTCTTTTTCTTTTTATCTTTACATATTGACATGAAATGTTAGTTCATCCATTTGCTATCAATATTTGATTTTATTGCAGATTTTTGACATAGCTTTGTCTCCATTAAGAATCCAACTTGTGGAAGAGGATCCAAATTCAGAAAGACTTCTAAAAATCAGTCGATTTTTCAGGTACTGTAGAAATTGTGTGGAATGGACATACTTGTTTTTGGACACTCTACAGGTCACAATTCTTTTGTGATTTTATGGAGCTTGAAACAGGGCTATCGGTCCGGACCGTAAGTTCACGAATCATTGCCCAATTGTACGGAAAAATGGTGATTTTAGCTTATGGCTCCCTAGAGGTCACCATTTTTATCTGACTTTATAAATCTTTTCAATATATCACTAGTTACACCCTAATGATGATTGAGTTTGAATTTCTTAAAAATCAGACTGCAACTAACTGACAAAATGGCTTTTCCTTGAAGGCAAATAGTGTAAAAGTATGTAATACCAATTTTATGGACGGATAGAGGTCACAATTTTTGTTTGATTTTGATCAAACTTAAAATATATATTTATATTGATATTCACTCATTCCCTGGTTGTTCATAAGATCCAGTTTTTAGCTTGTGGACCGTCTAGTGGTCACAATTTTTATCCGATTTTAAAAAACATTTAAATATATCAATGTTACAACCTAATGACGGTTGATCAAATGTGGGCGTATCTTGCTTGGCTACCGCTGGTTTTTCATGTGGACGTATATTGTCGTCGCCCCTGTTCGTCCGTCCGTCCACAATTGTTTGTGAACAGTCTACAGGTCACAATCTTTATCCGATTTCAATGAAACTTAAAATATAGGTTTATCACCCTATAACTTCATGGGTTATGGCCCCTGATTGTATGAAAAATCACGTTTTTAGCTTGTGAACAGTGTAGAGGTCACAATTTTGAACCGATTTGGATGAAACTTCAAATGCATGTTTATAACCCGAAGATCTTTGTTCCTTTCGATATTTGCCCCAATCAGATCGTAACTTCCTGAATCATGGCCCCTGATTGTCCGAAAAATCGCCCTTTTTAGCTTGTGCATATTGGATCGTAACTTCCTGAATTATGGCCCCTGATTGTACGAAAAATCACCCTTTTTAGCTTGTGGTCCCTCTGGAGGTCAAAATTGTTATCCGTTTTAAAAAAACATTTGATTATATCACTGTTACATAGTTATGGAGGTTGGGTTCGAATTTCGCTTGTACCCAAAAAGTGTAAAAATACGGTATATCAAGGTCACAATTTTAAATCAATTTTGATGAAACTTGAAATACATGTTTATAACCTAAAGATCTTGGTTCCTTTCGAGATTTGCACATATCGGATCATAACTTCCTTAATTATGGCCCATGATTGTATGAAAAATCGCCTTTATTAGACTGTGGTCCCTCTGGAAGTCAAAATTATTACCCGATTAAAATAAAACATTTGATTATGTTACCGTTACAATGTAATGAATGTTGAGTTCGAATTTCGTGAAAACGGACCAAAACTGACAGACAAAATGGCCGCTGATTGTACACGTTGTACGCGAATACTATAAAAATATGGTATATCAAGGTTGTGGACCCTGTAGGGGTCATAATTTTAATCTGATGTTGATGAAACTTGAAATGCATGTTAATAACCCAAAGATCTTGTCTCTTTTTGATATTTGCTCATATCGGATTGTAACTTTCTGAATTATAGCCCCTGATTGTACGCAAAATCGACTTCTTTAGCATGTGGTCCATCTAGAGGTCTCAATTATTATCCGATTTTAAAAATAATATTAAATGTTTCGTATACTAAACGTTAGCATGGGCCAGAACTTTAAAAAAAAAAAAAAAAATTCTAATGATTTTCTGATGATTACTTGAAATGAAACAACTCTTGTTGACTGCCGGGACGATTTAGCTGCTTTGTTTCATTGCCTGGCAACCTATTTTTCAGTAAAGAATTGTGCTTAATATATGTATTTATAACTTACTTTTGGAAATTTAATTTTTTTAATTCTCAGAATAGTAACAATTATCTGTGGATGGGTTTATTTGGTACAAACCAAGACTACGGATTATGATCCGAAATCAGCAAAGATAAAAGATAATTTATGTGGTTGATTAAGCCTCCTATTTCCCCTTCCAAATCTGTTGTTCCAACAGATAATGAATGTGTCAATCGTTTAATATTCTGTCAGTTGATTTAAAATTATTTAGACTGATTTATCTTTTACAGATTTCCGCCTGTTCTTAATAAAATAGAGTGGTGTCCCTTTGATCCCCAGTGTATTGATAGTACAACGGATTATGTGGATTCTCTTTATTTTGTTTTTGATAAGTAAGTAATCACATTTTACATACTGTTCAGACATTTTCATGTGGCTGTATAATGTCATTGCCCTTGTCCGGTCACAATTTTTATCCAATTTTGACATAACTTGAAATTAAAGGTTTATATTCCAAAGATCTCGGTTCCTATATTGTCTATCTCTTGCAAACACTTGTTGTTTATATTTGTAGCAGCATTTATCACGCTATGAGCAGCATAGCATCTGCATATACGTCATTCAACAGTGGTGGGTGATCAACACAATATATGTTGGCTTTATTTAATTGGGAAGTTTAAAGTCTCTGATCTTGATTTGAGTGATTTTTTATCTTTTGCAAACTACACTATTGTAAAAGTTGCATCTCTTAAAAGCAAATCAGTTTTAAAATGGTTCTATTCTGTTTTGAATTGAGAAGGTATGATGGATTGAAATAATTCTGCCTTTATACTTGTTTATAGATAAATTATTTAAGATTTAGATAAAAAGCTGGACGTTCATGCTATGATAGTTCAAATCCAGATAATGAAAAATGAATATATCGTAGCAATTGTACTTGTCAACCGATTGTCCATTTTATCATTAACTTTATTAATCTCGTTGATGTTTAAATCTATCCAATGGCTATCCAATGTTAAAAAAGCATTATGCAAGAGCTAAATCTGCTTATTGCAGGTCTTTCTTTGGGTCTTAAATGTAATATAAACTATTAATAAGAAATCTATTAATATGATAAGACCATAATCAACTCTTGATCAGATTGGTCTGATTTTAAGCAGATTAGAACGGTTCAGCCATTTAATGATTTCCTGTAAAAATGGTGAAGCAAGGATTCGCCTCAAACAACCAGTACAGTGGTTACAATCAGTTCACACTTCTTGCCAAACTGTCAAAATCTAATGTTTTCTCTCAAAATAAACAATCTGATTAAAACACAGATCCAATTTCGTTTCGTTTTTTATAGTTCAAAATTTCGTTTTTACTTGTCTTTACTACTCTTGGATCTGGGAGACTTGTTATTTAACTCGTGTTCTGCCTGAAATGAGGGGTCAGCCAATCAAATGGTCTGTCGAATCGACCATTTGACCTTTTCATGTGTGGAACTGTGGGTAGATATTACCAGCCAATGACGTCTATACTAACATCAGCGGATAGAAATCAAAACAAAACAAAAGTAGATTTTAAAAAGCATGGTGGTCGCTAATTGGTTAATCGAATGACTGACGTTATCGGGTCAAATGTCCCGTGCTTGATACCTGACGTCATAGAACGTGAGCTCCCACTATAACTTGTTAGATCTACATGAGTGTAGGCCATCGAAAGTATAAAAAAACGAAACGAAATATAGATCTATATTTTAATTAGATTGTCAAAATAAAGTAATTCGAATGAAATTTAAAGTGCACATAAAATGGTTTTGTAAATTTTTCTGTGTGAGCAGTCCATGGTTATTTTATCCACTTTACGGCAAATTCACATCAATCCGACTAAAATTAATTCAGCTATCTTCACTCAAAGTCGTAAAAATAGACCTCCCGTAAAAACAACTTTGCCAATTATCGAAAACACTCTTAATCCCCTCAGACGCCAGTGACGTCACAGTGACCGAATGCATATTCGGAATGTTTATTCCTTAATTACCTCCGGCGTGTGTATTCATTAACGCCTGACTGATTCCTTAATCCCCCTAATTAAATAAAACAATTGACTACGGAATAATTTGTTTTATAATTCATTTCAATTCAAGATTCAATTTAGAATTTGTTTCATAATGTATGGTCGTGCTGTTTTTTCACGGCAGCGATTTTAATACACTCTACCATCGTGTGCAGTCGAAAAGATTCGAGATACATTTTCGTCAGAAGAGTTTTGGGGTTCTAATTTAGAATTTGTTTCATTATTTACGCTCGTTCTGTTTTCTCACGGCAGCGATTTTAAAATAATCGACCATCGTGTGCAGTCAAAACGACTCGAGATACATTTTTGTTAGAAGAGTATTGTGGTTCTAATTTAGAATTTGTTTCATAATGTACGGTCGTTCTATTTTCTCACCACAGCGATTTAGTCCAAACGTTAGAAGAGTATTGTGGTTCTAATTTAGAATTTGTTTCATAATGTACGGTCATTCTATTTTCTCGCGGCAGCGATTTAATACCCTCTACCATGTACGGGCGTTCTATTTTCTCGCGGTAGCGATTTAATACCCTCTACCATGTGTGCAGTCCAAACAATTCGAGATACATTTTCGTCCAAAGAGTATTGTGGTTCGAATTTCCCTGAGTAAAAGAGTACAGGAGTAAATAGATGTGGTCACGCAAAATATATCATAAACGTCAAACATGTTTGAAACGACATTTGTAAGGGTCTCCTAACTATCTATGTGTACCGCAAGTGTAGTGTCGTTTATAGCTGTCATTAATCAATCAGACTAAAGTTGCACAGAGACTGGGTCATAAATTAATTCTTAAAAGAATGTTGATTAGGTAATCATCTTTTTTTACCCCGGCCAGATCAATTAGCTTTGATCACCGATGTTTTTGTAATAAAGTAGCCTAGTATTATTTGTTGATTGGTGTTTAAACATCTAGATATAAATCATTCGATGGATATAAGTTTGTGATAAGATAAGGTTATATTGTCTAACATCATTTAACTTTTTAAAGAATAAAGGTATTTTACAATTAAATTAGTGTATTTGATATTCATTATTACAAAAACATCGGTGAGCATAGCTAATTGATCTGGCCGGCGTAAAAAAAAATGATGACTACGCTTCTAAATTAGAACCACAATACTCTTCTGACGAAAATTTATCTCGAATTTGACTGCACACGATGGTAGAGTGTATTAAAATCGCTGCCGTGAGAAAACAGAACGACCGTACATAATGAAACAAATTGTAAATTAGAACAACAATACTCTTCTGGTGAGAATGTATCTCGAATCGTTTTGACTGCACACGATGGTAGAGTGTATTAAAATCGCTGCCGTGGAAAAACAGAACGACCGTGCATTATGAAACAAATTTTAAATTGGAGCTTGAATTAAAATGAATTACAAAACATATTATACCGTAGTCAATTGTTTTATTTAATTAGGGCGATTAAGGAATCAGTCAGGCGTTAATGAATACACACGCCGGGTGTATATAGGTAATTAAGGAATAAACATTCCGAATATGCATTCGGTCACTGTGACGTCACTGGCGTCTGAGGGGATTAAGAGTGTTTTCGATAACTGGCAAAGTCGTTTTTACGGGATACGACTTTGAGTGAAGATAACTAAATTAATTTTAGTCGGATTGATGTGAATTTGCCGTAAAGTGGTTAAAATAACCATGGACTATCAATCTAGAAAAAAAATTGAGGCCATTTAATGTGCTCTTTAAGTATATCATTTTGCATTATCTATTTTTGAACTAACAAAAACGGCTGGAACTTTATCTAAACTTCACATAATAGTAATTTATATATCACTTGAAGCCAAAAGAAAGACCTGCAATAGGCAGATTTAGCTCTAACATAATGCACCTAGGCTTTTCTACAATAGTACAAGTTTAGGTATGTAATGTCATGAATGAGGAAAATTTGATTTTTGGCCTGTTAATAATCATTTGATTGTCTTTTATATTATTAAGTACAGAATAAGCTATATACCGGTATGTAGTATTGTCAATTTACATGACTTAATCATTTATTTTTGTTCTTTAGGGGGCCTCCACTTCTATTACAGTTTCATTTGGGTGTTGTGAGTCGAGAACGGTTTTCTTCTTCAGAATTAGTTAAAGAATATATTAAGTTTAAGCAGTTAGATGAGGTAGATATTATTTTTATACGCCCACATTTTCATGTGGACGTATTATGTCGTCGCCCCTGTCCGTCCGGACGTCCGTCCGTCCGTCCGTCCGGACGTCCGTCCGTCCGTCCGGACGTCCGTCCGTCCACAATTTGTTTGTGGACTCTCTACAGGTCACAATTCTTATCCGATTTTGACGAAACTTGAAATATAGGTTTATCCCCATAAGATCTCGGTTCCTTTCGATATTGGCATGTATCGGATCAAAACTTCATGGATTATGGCCCCTGATTGTACGAAAAATCACGTTTTTAGCTTGTGGACCCTATAGAGGTCACAATTTTGAACCGATTTTGATGAAACTTGACATGCATGTTTGTAACCCAAAGATCTTGGTTCCTTTCGATATTTGCGGCTATCGGAATGTAATTTCCTGAATTATGGCCCCTGATTGTCCGAAAAATCACCCTTTTTAGCTTGTGGTCCCTCTGGATGTCACAATTATTATTCGATTTAAAAAACCGTTTGATTATATCACCGTTACACCCTAAGGAAGGTTGAGTTCGAATTTCGGGAAAATCGGACGAAAATTGCCATACAAAATGGCCGCCGTTTGTACGCGAATACTGTTAAAAAATGGTATATCAAGGTTGTGGACCCTGTGGAGGTCACAATTTTGATTTGATTTTGATGAAACTTCAAATTCATGGTTATAACCCAAAGATCTTGCTTCCTTTCGATATTTGCGCATATCGGATCGTAACTTCCTGAATTATGGCCCCTGATTATACGCAAAATCGCCTTTTTTTTAGCTTGGAGGTCACAATTATTATTCGATTTAAAAAAACGTTTGATTATATCACCGTTACACCCTAAGGAAGGTTGAGTTCGAATTTCGGGAAAATCGGACGAAAATTGCCATACAAAATGGCCGCCGTTTGTACGCGAATACTGTTAAAAAATGGTATATCAAGGTTGTGGACCCTGTGGAGGTCACAATTTTGATTCGATTTTGATGAAACTTGAAATTCATGGTTATAACCCAAAGATCTTGCTTCCTTTCGATATTTGCGCATATCGGATCGTAACTTCCTGAATTATGGCCCCTGATTATACGCAAAATTGCCTTTTTTTTAGCTTGGAGGTCACAATTATTATCCGATTTAAAAAAACGTTTGATTATATTACCGTTACACCGTAAGGAAGGTTGAGTTTGAATTTCGGGAAAATCAGACCAAAATTGCCACACAAAATGGCCGCCGTTTGTACGCGAATACTGTTAACAAATGGTATATCAAGGTTGTGGACGTTGTAAAGGTCACAATTTTAATTCGATTTTGATGAAACTTGAAATTCATGGTTATAACCCAAAGATCTTGGTTCTTTTCGATATTTGCGCATATCGGATCGTAACTTCCTGAATAATGGCCCCCGGTTATACGCAAAATCCCCCTTTCTTTAGCTTGTGGTCCCTCTGGAGGTCACAATTATTATCCAATTTAAAAAAACGTTTGATTATATCACCGTTACACTGTAAGGAAGGTTGAGTTTGAATTTCGGGAAAATCGGACCAAAATTGACAGACAAAATGGCCACCGTTTGTACGCGAATACTGTTAAAAAAATGATATATCATGATTGTGGATCCTGTATAGGTCACAATTTTAATTCGATTTTGATGAGGATGGTTGAGTTCTAATTTCGTGAAAATCGTACCAAAATTGCCGGACGAAATGGTCGCCGTTTGTACGCGAATAGTGTAAAAATATGGTATATCATGGTTGTGGACTCTCTACAGGTCACAATTCTTATCCGATTTTGATGAAAAGTCACATTTCTAAGTTGTGTACTGTCACACCATAATCATTGTCGGTTTCGAATTTCATTACTATCAGACTGGAACTGACCAACTAAATGGCTGCTCCCAATACAGTATGAAATACAGGACTTAAAGATGTAGGAAAAATCACTTTCGGTATTGCTTGTTTTCTGTCCATCTCTAGAAAATGTGGGCGTATCCTGCCTGGCAGTGCCAGCCTATCTTTAATAGAAAAGTTAAAATTTGAAGAAGAAAGAAAATTGATGTTACCCTGGGAGTTAACTGTAGTGTGGATCAGTATAAGTTAGGTCATGTCTCCCAGGTTTAAACAAAGTTATAGTGAAGCCCTACGGTAAAACTGTTATTATATTTCCAGGCTGTTAGTCTATTATCATGTTTAAACTGGGATTCAGATGGTCCAACATGTTATTATTGTTTATCAACTATAGCCAATCATCTCTTACGTCTGCCACTGAATGCTGAGAGAGAAGGTATACCAATGAAATAATTGTTTAAAGTAAATGACTGATTATTGTCCCCCGCCTTTCGAAGAAAGTTGGGGGACTATTAAAATGGGTTCGTTCGTCCGTCTGTCTGTCTGTCTGTTTGTCTGTCTGTCTGTCTGTCTGTCTGTCTGTCTGTCTGTCTGTCTGTCTGTATGTCTGTCTGTCACACTTTTTGGGACACAATAACTCTCTTCCTAATTGAGTTAAAATGTTCAAACTTGGTGTATGTGTTTGTTAGGTCAATGCCTTGATGGAGTTCGAAGATGAGCATTTTCCGCTTAGGGTAAGCAGAGATAAGCAATTTGATTGATTGATGCTTTGGGACACGATAACTTTAGTTCTAATTAAGTGAGAGTGATGAAACTTGGTGTATAGTTTCATTACAATAATACCTTGACTAAGTTCGATAGTGAGCATTTTCTGCTCAGGGTAAGCAGAGCAATTTGATTGGTCGAGACTTTGGAACACAATAACTCTCCTTCTAATTGAGTTAAAATGTTCAAACTTGGTGTATATGCTTATTAGGTCAATGCCTTGATGGAGTTCGAAGATGAGCATTTTCCGCTTAGGGTAAGCAGAGATAAGCAATTTGATTGGTTGATACTTTGGGACAAGATAACTTAGGTTCATCTTGATTGATGATTTTTATGCCAATACAATGACTGCATTCTCATTTAGTAATGGATTCGACTGTAAAAATGTATAGAAACGATTGACTTGGACACGAGGGCCCTTTCCCTTGGCCAGAGGGGCCCTTTTGTCTGTCTTTAGGGTCCCCCTAACTAGGGTACATTTTCATTTTTCTCTATGGTTTTAGCATTTTTCGTTATAAAACACTTTGGGATGACACTTCGTGTACAGTTTGATTGCTCGATACATTGAAAAAAATAAATGTGCGATTACGGTAATTAATATGTGTCTTCTATTTATTTTGGGATTTCGGCGGGGGACATCAGCCTCACTGTTGGCTTGTTTCTGTCTAATTTACTAATGTTTATATTGATTTTGTTACGTCCACATAGCAATGTGGACATACACGGTTCCATCAATTATTGGCTTGCTAGAGGTTTCAGTTTTTTAGTTTTTATATACCCACATTAAAATGTAAATCAAAATAAAGAGAAGAGAAACTAAAATCATTTGAATAACATTTTAAACTGGGAGCCAAGATGAAGAGGTTATGGCTATCACAAACCATGATTTGGTCTTAACCACATATAAATGTGGTTATATATTGTCGTCACTAAAGTTATTATACGATTGACTTTAAAGATTTATACACAGTGTCTAATGTTATGAGATGAAGAAATATTTTGATCACTTTTATAAATCTTGTGGACACTCTCAAGATCAAATTTATCATCTGATCGACTCTGTAAATTTATTTGCATTGTTTAAGGTCATAGAACAACAAATCCTATTGATTTTCAATGATTTCTGATGAATTTGACCCTTGATTACATGTTTTGTATACTAAATGTTAGCATGGGGCAGAACTAGAAGCGAAACAAAATAACTTAGTGTGTGGTAATTGTTTTCATTACCGACAAAAGAAAAAGTATGCAACAACCCTTGTGGACTGTCCAAACAACTTAACTGTTGTATGTTTCATTGCCTGGCAACCTATCTTTAACAGATTTTGTTCAAATTTGGTGTGAAGCATATGGGTCATGAGAGGACAGACTCTATCAATAATTATCCCTGTCCTTGACCTTCTGTTCTGGAGTTAACCTCTCTTTTCCGAAAACCTTGTTATCACAATAGGAAATCTGAGACCTTTGGCGTTAAGCATTGAGATCAGGGGTAATTTTCGGGCCGGTAATTTTCTAAGATTTCATTAATTCCATGAGAGTGTTTACAAAAAAATTCAATCTTTTCAAATGTTTAATTTTTCAGCCCAACTAGAGACAACCCTAGCTACATTCTATACTCCAACACCACCTATATCAGAAGCTATTATATTTGAATATAGAGATCCTATCAGTCGACTAGCTCGCAGATTCTTTCACCATCTTTTACGGTGAGCAAATTACATTACTTGTGGTATAATTAATTAATGTTCTATGAAGGTGGTTTTATTGATCTTAATACTAAATTTCACCCATAAATAATTCAGTGCTACAAATGAAACAAATTGATATGAATACTGATACATATATTTCAGATTTGATATGAGAGGCAATGTGGCAAACTATTTAAAAAAAAACTTTTAAGTCAGTGTGATCACATTTTATTTGGATATTAAAAGTTTTCAAATGATGAAAGAGAGAAAGATCTACTCCACACAAACTAGGTCATTTTGGGACTAACATGGTTTAAGTTTTATTTCAATAATTCGCTTGCACGTAGGGGTTTTAGCAGTGGGAGGAAACCGGCTAATGATTAGAAATTACTTTCTTAAGATAGCTTATAAGCTACAAAGCATATAGTTTATATTAAAGGTGGGAATTAAGAAATCTACATTTATATCAAGTTTACAATATTACATATGAAATCCTCAGGTTTATCATAAAGGCAAATACCCCAGGAAGTTTGCAGCATTTTAGCATACCCTTTTCTATAGTTATGTAGTATTTATATTCCAGATATGCTAGATTTGATAAAGCATTTTTACTAGCAGTTGATATTGGTGCTAGAGATCTCTATATGGTAAATATTTTTGTCCCCCGCCTTTCGAAGAAAGCAGGGGACTATTAAAATGGGTCTGTCTGTCTGTCTGTCTGTCTGTCTGTCTGTCTGTCTGTCTGTCTGTCTGTCTGTCTGTCTGTCTGTCTGTCTGTCTGTCTGTCTGTCTGTCTGTCCGTCCGTCACACTTTTTGGGACACAATAACTCTCTTCCTAATTGAGCTAGAATGTTCAAACTTGGTGTATGTGTTTATTAGGTCAATGCCTTGATGGAGTTCGAAGATGAGCATTTTCCGCATAGGGTAAGCAGAGATAAGCAATTTGATTGGTTGATGCTTTGGGACACGATAACTCTCTTCCTAATTGGGCTAGAATGTTCAAACTTGGTGTATTTGTTTATTAGGTCAATGCCTTGATGGAGTTCGAAGATGAGCATTTTCCGCTTAGGGTAAGCAGAGATAAGCAATTTGATTGGCTGATGCTTTGGGACACGATAACTTTTAATTGAGCTAGAATGTTCAAACTTGGTGTATGTGTTTATTAGGTCAATGCCTTGATGGAGTTCGAGGATGAGCATTTTCCGCTTAGGGTAAGCAGAGATAAGCAATTTGATTGGTTGATACTTTGGGACACGATAACTCTCTTCCTAATTGAGCTAGAATGTTCAAACTTGGTGTATGTGTTGATTAGGTAAATGCCTTGATGGAGTTCGAAGATGAGCATTTTCCGCTTAGGGTAAGCAGAGATAAGCAATTTGATTGGTTGATACTTTGGAACACAATAACTCTCCTTCTTATTGAGTTAAAATGTTCAAACTTGGTGTATATGCTTATTAGGTAAATGCCTTGATGGAGTTCGAAGATGAGCATTTTCTGCTTAGGGTAAGCAGAGATAAGCAATTTGATTGGTTGATGCTTTAGGATACGATAACTTTAGTTCTAATTAAGTGAGAGTGATGAAACTTGGTGTATAGTTTCATTACAGTAATACCTTGACTAAGTTTGATAATGAGCATTTTCTGCTCAGGGTAAGCAGAGCGATACGCAATTTGATTGGTCGAGACTTTGGAACACAATAACTCTCCTTCTTATTGAGTTAAAATGTTCAAACTTGGTGTATATGCTTATTAGGTCAATGCCTTGATGTAGTTCGAAGATGAGCATTTTCTGCCTAGGGTAAGCAGATATAAGCAATTTGATTGGTTGATGCTTTCGGACACGATAACTTTAGTTCTAATTAAGTGATAGTGATGAAACTTGGTGTATAGTTTCATTACAGTAATACCTTGACTAAGTTCGATAATGAGCATTTTCTGCTCAGGGTAAGCAGAGTGCTACGCAATTTGATTGGTCGAGACTTTGGAACACAATAACTCTCCTTCTAATTGAGTTAAAATGTTCAAACTTGGTGTATATGCTTATTAGGTCAATGCCTTGATGGAGTTCGAAGATGAGCATTTTCCGCTTAGGGTAAGCAGAGATAAGCAATTTGATTGGTTGATGCTTTGACACACGATAACTTTAGTTCTAATTAAGTGAGAGTGATGAAACTTGGTGTATAGTTTCATTACAGTAATACCTTGACTAAGATCGATAATGAGCATTTTCTGCTCAGGGTAAGCAGAGCGATAAGCAATTTGATTTGCCGAGACTTTGGAACACAATAACTCTCCTTCGAATTGCATTAAAATGTTCAAAATTGGCGTGTATGCTTATTAGGTCAATGCCTTGATGGAGTTCGAAGATGAGCATTTTCTTCTTAGGGTAAGCAGAGATAAGCAATTTGATTGGTTGATACTTTGGGACAAGATAACTTAGGTTCATCTTGATTGATGATTTTTATGCCAATACAATGACTGCATTCTCATTCAGAAATGGATTCGACAGTAACAGTGGAAAGAAACAATTGACTCAGACATGAGGGCCCTTTCCCTTGGCCAGAGGGGCCCTTTTGTCAAGCGTGGATGACTTTTGGATGACACTTCGTGTACAGTTTGATTGCTCGATACTTTTGAAAAAAATAAATGTGCGATTAATTAATATGTGTCATCTATTTATTTTGGGATTTCGGCGGGGGACATCAGCCTCACTGTTGGCTTGTTTCTCCTAATATTTAATTATCACGTAACAGTTTTGATTACGTTTACCTAAAATATGTTTTTACTCTCAAAACAGATGTTTTCAATAATAGTTTTTCTTCTTTCATGAAATTTTTTCTCACCTGTTATGGTAAATTAATGCTGGTATATAGAAATAATTGTTACTTATATAGTGTAAACTTGTATTTAAGGATATTTATTATATGGCCCTTGATAAAGGAGAAACTGCCTTAGCAGATGTAGCAAAGAGAAAGGCACACCAAGTTGATTCTGAATCACTGGGTAGGAAATTATTATATTAGATTCTTGGAAATATTTTTAAAAATTGTTTTAGTAAAAGATTTATGTGTGTGATAATGTGTGAGTTACAAGGACTGGATGATGTCCAGTGAATATAATGTGTGTAATAATAATTGCAGATGGTATAAATGGTATAGACAGTGAGTTAACATTAGATGATGGTTATATACAAGAATTACCAGAACATACATCACAATATCAACAATCAACAACAGATAGAGTAAGTTGTTATTTGTCCGTCAATATTTAATGTGAATTTATGTATGCTTATTATCCCCTATATGTGAATTTATGTATGCTTGTTATCCCTTCCATACATGTGATGTTTATGAAACATGGTATGTGACTTTATATGCAAGAGATCTGTAACACAGAGTGAATGGTAACATGTCAAGAATAGCTACTGATTAAAGTTTTCATCCAATGAAACTAGCTATGCAGCTATATATACACCTGTAAGATGTCAATTATTTGTGAAATGATAGCCCTTCACTTAATTCAATTCATACTAATAGTGGTTGTTGTCCCCAGCCTTTCGGAGAAATTGGTCTGTCTGTCCATCTATCTGTCCATCCGTCACACTTTTTGGGACATAATAATTCTCTTTCTAATTGAGCTAGAATGTTCAAACTACATGTAGGTGTTTATTTGCTCAATGCCTTAATTGATTTCGAAGATGAGCATTTTCTGCTTAGGGTAAGCAGAGCGATAAGCAATTGGATTGGCCGAGACTTTGGTACAAAACAACTCTGCTTTTAATTGAGGTAAAATGTTTAAACTTCATGTAGATGTTCATTAGGTGAATGTCTTGACTGAGTTCAATGATTAACATTTTGAGCTGAAGCGAAGCAGAGATAACCAATTTCATTGGTTGATGCTTTGGGAGAAGATAACTTTGATTCTAGTGTATAGTTGATAATGAGTTTGATTGCTTGATACCTTTGAAAAAAATGAATGTGCGATTAAATAATATGTGTCATCTATTTATTTTGGGATTTCGGCGGGTAACAACTATCAGCCTCACTGTTGGCTTGTTATAGTTGCTTTAATTCGGCTAAGGTGCCATGACATCCGCTTGTGGTACACTGTTATACTGCAGTCAGTGCAGTGACATATTTAGTGTATAAATTCATTCAAAATAATTGAAATAGTTTTATTTCTTGTTGCATTTTAAATCAAATCTAAAGGGAAGTTAATTGCAGGGTTTCAGAATAACCCATAGAGGTAACATTATTAATAAGTTTTCTATATTCATTTTGTTTATTATTAGTTACCTAGATCAAGACAACATCCATGGCAACATGATAGAGATTATTGTCCACCATCATTGTCTAATCAAAATATAGCACAAAATCAAAATAATCATCTCAATTCATTTCCAGGGTAAGTATATATAATAACTAAGGCCATACAAAAAAAGATATTCTGGTTCTCAGACAATTCTTGCCAAAAACCTGATGTGCAAGGGAGGATTTTCATTATAATGTGGAAGTATATTGCTGTCGCCCCTGTATGTGTATATGTGGGTGTGCCACAATTCTTAATTGATCATCTTGAAACTTAACTTCTTATTCCTTATATCCTAAGGATGATCCCTATTGTTTTTGGTGCATGCCTGATCCCCAGGAGCAGGGTCACGCCAATTTTTTGTATTTTTTTGTTTGTCGTTTACAGGCCGCCTTTCTTAACCTATCATCTTGAAACTTTGCCACTTATTCTTTGTACCCTAAGGAATATCCCAATCGTTTGGAATGCATGCCCAACTCCCAGGGACAGAGCCACACCCATTCTTAATCAGTCGTCTTGAAATATTTCATATGAATTCCTTATATCCTAAGGATGGTCCCTATTGTTTTTGGTGCATGCCCGACCCCCAGGGGCAGAGTCACACCCATTTCTTATATTTGTTTGTCGTCTACAGGCTGCATTTTTTAAGGTATCCTCTTGAAACTTTGCATACTTATTCTTTGTATCCTAAGGAACATTCATATCGTTTGGAGTGTGTGCCAAAACCCCAGGGTTAGAGCCACGCCCATTTTCTTTTTGTGTGTCTGTGTGTCACCTACAGTCACAATTCTTAATCGATCGTCTTGAAAACCTTTTAATACTTATTCTTTATACCCTAAGGCTGGACCCTATAATTATTATTGTTCCATACCCGACCCCCTCAGACATAGCCACACTCAATGTTTGTGTGTTTTGTGTTTCGCCTACAGGCAATTCTTAACAGATCCTTTTGAAACTTTGCATACCAATTCCTTATAGTAAGGATGACCTCTATTGTTTTTGGTGATTGCACCCCCTCCCCCTACAGGCCACTATTCTTAATGGGTCGTCTTATAACTTGAGATATGTATTTCTTATTTATAGTCTAAGGACGACGACTGCGGCAGTGTCACATCCACTTTTTTGATCTGTTAATTTGGAAAAACAAATGCCATGCCATACATCTTTGCCTCTTGTCATATTACAGCCATTTCATATTTCATTCTCTTCAGTTTAAAAAGTACCATATCAGTCAAAGCAGTAATGTGGATGTTTATTGCAGCGGTAGCGATGATCACTACTGCCATACTGGGTTAAATGACTTCCAATAAAAATCCCATTTTAGCACTACATCTATCTCATCGACATGTTGTTTGAAGCAATGTATGATTATCCAGTATCACTTATGACTGTTAGTAACATTTATCAGGGTTGTATACTTGATAAATGAGCCTACGCTATATTCCTGGATTGGTTCAATTTTTTTTTTTATAGAGCTACTTCCTGTAACCAGGTAATTGATGTGAGTATTTTTGTTTGAGAACAAGAATAATTGTTTATATGGCCTAATTCATTTACAGTATATTAATCAGTTTAGGGAGTAAAACTGGTGTCAAGTTTATCTGTAAAACCAATGATAAAAAAACATATCTTGATCACCTTTAACCTTATAATACAGGTACATGCTTTAACAAAAACATTCAAATGTTATTGACCAAGTACTGGAGGTTCCAAATTATTGACCAGTAACCAATGTCCTTATGACATTTCAGCACATAGTGTAGTCTGTCTTGTGTTAGACCATGTTTAATGGTAACAAATCCCATTCTGTTTATTTTCTCTCTGAAGTCCAAACCCAGATGCGACACACAATCAAAATAAGATGTTTGAAATACAACTCCTTTAATTTCAAAGTTTGTATCATTTCTTTTATTGTAGAGATTTATCAGAATTTGATCAACTTGGAATATCTAGTGATCTAGTTAGTGATTATACAAATGCTTTATTGTCACCAAGTTTTGGTCAACATGGTGAGTAGTTAAAAAATAACAAAATGTCAAACAGTTCCACAAATTTTACGCTTTTAGTTTTTAATATAAAACTTTAATCTTCTATCAAGCACAATTATTTTTTAATTCATTTATCGATTTCTTGGGTTTTTTTTACATTTCATTTTACTTATCTCATCTTTCTTCATGATGTTTTGTAGAGACATTACAAAAAGATAGGCTGGCACTGCCAGGCAGGATACGCCCACATTTTTGAGAGATGGATAGAGAACAAGCAATACCGAAAGTGATTTTTCCTACATCATTAAGTCCTGTATTTCATACTGTATTGGGAGCAGCCATTTTGTTGGTCAGTTCCAGTCTGATATTCATGAAATTTGAAGCCGACAATGATTATGGTGTGACGGTACACAACCTAGAAATGTTACTTTTTGTCAAAATCAGATAAGAATTGTGGCCTGTAGAGAGTCCACAACCATGATATACCATATTTTTACACTATTCGTATTTAAACGGAGGCCATTTTGTCTGTCAATTTTGGTCCGAATTTCGTGAAAATCAAACCAAAATTGACAGACAAAATGGCCGCCGTTTGTACGCGAGTAGTGTGAAAATATGTTATATCAAGGTTGTGGACCCTATAGATGTCACAATTTTGAACCAATTTTGATGAAACTTGACATGCATGTTTATAACTTGAAGATCTTGGTTCCTTTCGATATTTGCGCTCATTGATTCGTAACTTCCTGAATAATGGCCCCTGATTGTACGAAAAATCACCTTTTTTAACTTGTGGTCCCACTGGAGGTCAAAATTATTATCCGATTTAAAAAACCGATTGATTATATCACCGTTACATGGTAATGAAGATTGAGGTAAAATTTCGTGAAATCGGACCAAAATTGTACGCTATTAGTGTGAAAATATGTTATATCAAGGTTGTGGACCCTATAGAGGTCACAATTTTGAACCGATTTTGATGAAACTTGACATGCATGTTTATAACCCAAAGATCTTGGTTCTTTTCGATATTTGCGCCCATTGGATCGTAACTTCCTGAATTATGGCCCGAAAAATGACCTTTTTATACGCCCACATTTTTATGTGGACGTATATTGTCGTCGCCCCTGTCCGTCCGGACGTCTGTCCAGAATTTGTTTGTGGACTCTCTATAGGTCACAATTCTTATCCGTTTTGACGAAACTTGAAATATAGGTTTATCCCCAAAAGATCTCGGCTGCTTTCAATATTGGCATGTATCGGATGAAAACTTCATGGATTATGGCCCCTGATTGTACGAAAAATCACGTTTTTAGCTTGTGGACCCTATAGAGGTTACAATTTTGAACCGATTTTGATGAAACTTGACATGCATGTTTATAACCCAAAGATCTTGGTTCCTTTCGATATTTGCGCCTATCAGAATGTAATTTCCTGAATTATGGCCCCTGATTGTCCGAAAAATCACCCTTTTTAGCTTGTGGTCCCTCTGGAGGTCACAATTATTATCCGATTTAAAAAAAACGTTTGATTATATCACCGTTACACCCTAAGTAAGGTTGAGTTCGAATCTTGGGAAAATTGCCATACAAAATGGCCGCCATTTGTACGCGAATACTGTTAAAAAATGGTATATCAAGGTTGTGGACCCTGTAAAGGTCACAATTTTAATTCGATTTTGATGAAACTTGAAATTCATGGTTATAACCCAAAGATCTTGGTTCTTTTCGATATTTGCGCATATCGGATCATAACTTCCTGAATTATGGCCCCTGGTTATACGCAAAATCCCCCTTTCTTTAACTTGTGGTCCACATAAAAATGTGGGCGTATAAAAATACTTGGATAGATACATGGGTATTGGATAAAACATACTTTTATTTGGTATTTTTTCTTTGACAGCTAATGCTTCTTGAAGTTTTACACTAACATATCTTGATTTTGATAAACATTCCAAACCATGCCATTTTCCTACAAGACTAAAATGTTAATCTACGAAATTATAATGAACCTGCAGATAAGGGCTTTAAAATTTAATCTAAGCACCATATTATAGAAAAAACATAATCCTTAGGCTTTTTCTCAAATTAGCAATATTATTTTCTTTTGTTTGTAACAATGCTTTATTTCTCTTTCTTTTATTACTATTATGATTCTTCTTCTTCTTTTTTTTTTTACATGACTTTAGGTCAGACACATGAAACTGATCAGGTAACTTGGAGTTATTATTAGCCTGCTTATTACTAATCATTCTTCCAAACTAAAAATAAACATCACATCTTCTGTATGGCGGGGGAAAGCGGCAAAAACCTAATGTTATGTAGAAATGTCTAATTCAAAACACACATGTAACATAATGCCATACCAAATACCTAAAACGTCTAATGCAAAAAGCAAAATACAAGAAACCTCTAATACAAAATAGCTCATACGTCTATTGCAAAAGACAAAATACAAGAAACCTCTAATACAAAATACATATAACCTCTTATGCACAATTGATTTTTGTCCCCCGCCTTTCGAAGACTATTAAAATGGGTTCGTCCGTCTGTCTGTCTGTCTGTCCGTCACACTTTTTGGGACACAATAACTCTCTTCCTAATTAAGCTAGAATGTTCAAACTTGGTGTATGTGTTTATTAGGTCAATGCCTTGATGGAGTTCGAAGATGAGCATTTTCCGCTTAGGGTAAGCAGAGATAAGCAATTTGATTGGTCGATGCTTTGGGACACGATAACTTTAGTTCTAATTAAGTGAGAGTGATGAAACTTGATGTATAGTTTCATTACAGTCATACCTTGACTAAGTTCGATAATGAGCATTTTCTGCTCAGGGTAAGCAGAGCGATAAGCAATTTGATTTACCTAGACTTTGGAACACAATAACGCTCCTTCTAATTGAGTTAAAATGTTCAAAATTGGTGTGTATGCTTATTAGGTCAATGCCTTGATGGAGTTCGAAGATGAGCATTTTCCGCTTAGGGTAAGCAGAGATAAGCATTTTGATTGGTTGATGCTTTGGGACACGATAACTTTAGTTCTAATTCAGTGAGAGTGATGAAACTTGGTGTATAGTTTCATTACAGTAATACCTTGACTAAGTTCGATAATGAGCATTTTCTGCTCAGGGTAAGCAGAGCGATACGCAAATTTGATTGGTCGAGACTTTGGAACACAATAACTCTTCTTCTAATTGAGTTAAAATGTTCAAACTTGGTGTATATGCTTATTAGGTCAATGCCTTGATGGAGTTCGAAGATGAGCATTTTCCGCTGAGGGTAAGCAGAGATAAGCAATTTGATTGGTTGATGCTTTGGGACACGATAACTTTAGTTCTAATTAAGTCAGAGTGATGAAACTTGGTGTATAGTTTCACTACAGTAATACCTTGACAAAGTACGATAATGAGCATTTTCTGCTCAGGGTAAGCAGAGCGATACACAAATTTGATTGGTTGAGACTTTGGAACACAATAACTCTCCTTCTAATTGAGTTAAAATGTTCAAACTTGGTGTATATGCTTATTAGGTCAATGCCTTGATAGAGTTCGAAGATGAGCATTTTCCGCTTAGGGTAAGCAGAGATAAGCAATTTGATTGGTTGATGCTTTGGGACACGATAACTTTAGTTCTAATAAAGTGAGAGTGATGAAACTGTATAGTTTCATTACAGTAATGCCTTGACTAAGATCGATAATAAGCATTTTCTGCTCAGGGTAAGCAGAGCGATAAGCAATTTGATTTACCGAGACTTTGGAACACAATAACGCTCCTTCTAATTTAGTTAAAATGTTCAAAATTGGTGTGTATGCTTATTAGGTCAATGCCTTGATGGAGTTCGAAGATGAGCATTTTCTGCTTAGGGTAGGCAGAGATAAGCAATTTGATTGGTTGATACTTTGGGACAAGATAACTTAGGTTCATCTTGATTGATGATTTTTATGCCAATACAATGACTGCATTTTCATTCAGTAATGGATTCGACAGTAACAGTGTATAGAAACGATTGACTCAGACACGAGGGCCCTTTCACTTGGCCAGAGGGGCCCTTTTGTCAAGCGTGGGGGCCCTTTTGTCTGCCTTTAGGGTCCCCCTTACTAGGGTACATTTTCATTTTTCTCATCGGTTTTAGCATTTTTCTTTATAAAACACTTTTGGATGACACTTCGTTTACAGTTTGATTGCTTGATGCGTTTGAAAAAAAATAAATGTGCATTTATTAATATGTGTCATCTATTTATTTTGGGATTTCGGCAGGGGACATCGGCCTCACTGTTGGCTTGTACAATCTGAAACATCTACCATAAGCATTAGATGACATTACGTACGTTTCTCCACTGAATTATCTTTATTTAGGTCAATGTCAAGGTCGAACTATTTTCTAATCGATACAATGATTTCTCCCAAACGAAGGGAGCTAACTCGAGTTTATTGTTCTGAACTCAGACTAGTAATTATTTGCCCATTGACTTCAATGTTAAATGCCTGTAACATCACAGGCTGTAGTTTTTTTCTCAACATTCCGTTGCGTCCAATCTTTTTAGGCACAATGGGGACCACATTTGGCAATCTCCTCATCATAAATTTGTAGGGGGTTGACCGTTTAGATTTTTTGCTACGGGGATTTTAAGTTGATTGGGTTGAAAATCTCACTTCGGACACAATGATTGCTCCGCAGAAAGACATTTTACACCCCCTATCCCTCCGCTGTCATAATCCTCAGTATTACCCAAAACTGCTATGAAATTGAAAATTTGATGCCTTTTCTCCAATTCTAGACCAAAAAGTCAACCCAAAAATGCAGGAAGAGGGGAGAAAAAAAATAAGGGAAAAATTGTCTATTTATAAATCGCACTACATTCGTCATGAAATGAGGGGAAATAATTACTAGTTTTAGTCGTATATACCTCACATGTTGCTGCTATTTGAACAAATTTTTTGTAATCTAATAAACAAACACATATGCAATTCCCTGGCCAAAGATTATGAAAATCCATGCACAATAATATGGCGCCTCGAGTGTGGCTGCACGTATATATGATGTCTACATTTATTTCAAGTATTCTAGTGTTTTTATGAGGTACTGATTACTGTATTTATGTCTGAAGATATGTGAACATATGAAGATAACGTATCTATAACAATGATTTCACTGAAGTATGTTATTGTAGTAATTATTCATCAATATTGTTTCTTCTACTCTAATAGTCATTTCATTGAATCTTTTCAAACGATGAGTTGTATAGAGACTAACCATGCGGAACGAATCTCCTACACAGCCTCAGAGCTTTACTCACTCCGACCTGGTTTTAAATCATCGAGTCTATCTGACACAGCCATAAATCGAATACAAATCGTTGGGATAAAAACATGTTATAGGGGAAATCGTGGCAAACAATCTAGTGCTCGTAGAACTGCGAGTTGGAAGGCATCATGGGACAAAAATAAAGGAATTCACGTTGATCTATTACGTTCCTTACCACCGGAGACATTATATGATAATAATCATCACTGTAGATTTGGTTTAGTTAATGCTAGATCAATCCGAAATAAAACCGACCAATTTCTACACCATGTAGTCACTGAATCTGTTGATTTCTGCATAATCACCGAAACGTGGTTGAAGAATTGTAACACCGTTGAAATAACTGACTTAAAACAATTCGGTTATGATTTCAAAAACATTGAGAGAAAGGACCGCAGGGGCGGTGGAATTGGTATATTTTTTAATGACAATATCAAAGTAAGTGTTACAAATTCGGGTGAATATACGTCCTTTGAATATGCACAAATTGAACTAGTTATCAATAGCTTTAGAATTACTGTAATAGCTATATATAGACCACCATACTCTGAACAGCATCCCATTTCAACCGCAACATTTTTCAGTGAATTTGCTGAGTTTATAAGTAACATATTTTTGACCTGCAATAGATGTTTACTTGTCGGGGATTTTAACATACACGTCAATAAGCCCACAGAAGCGGATACTGTTGCCTTTAATGAACTATTAGACAATTTCTCTTTGAACCAACTTGTTACGAATCCAACACATATTTCTGGAAATACACTAGATCTAATATTGATTCGTGAAAACAGTGATTTCTCTATAAGTAATATCATAACTGAATATTATCTTTCTGATCATGTTTTTATATTGTCAAATATCTCAACATCTCGTCCTATGCTTGTGCGTAAGAAAGTTCAGTTTCGCCGTCTTAAATCGATTAATCAAGAGCTTTTCAGATCCGATATTATCAAAGTTGCAGAACATCTTTCGAGCTTGAATAACATAGATGACCTCGTTTCTGGCTATAATGAAAGTTTACAACATGTATTAAACAATCATGCACCAATCAAAACGAAATCAATCACACTTCACCGGGAAGTACCGTGGTTTGATGCTAAAGCAATGGAACTAAAAATATCAACCCGAAACTCTGAACGTCGCTGGGTCAAGCACAAAACATCCGAGAACTGGGATTACTTCCGTAAAGTCCGTAACATGTACAGCCATCATCTTACTCAATCTAAAAGTTCTTTCATACGCGACAAGATCCACTTTTGTGGAAATAATTCTAAACGGCTATTTGAAACAATTTCGAACCTCACTGGTTCCAAGAAATCTAATCAGCTACCCGAAGGTGTATCGGATATTCAGCTGGGGAATGATTTTGCTTTGTTCCTTCACGATAAAGTTGACGCCATCTGTCAAGATTTGGATGGGTATCCAGTATACATTCCTCCATCTATAGATGTACACCGGTTTGCTTCATTCAGTAAAATAGACACTGAAACTGTAGAAAAGTTCATTCAAAACGCAAAACCAACTACGTGCAGTTTGGATCCGTTACCATCATGCCTGGTTAAAGAACACCGCGATATATTCGCACCATTAATCCGTAAAATTATCAATACTTCCCTCTCGTTGGGCGTGTTCCATTCAGACTGGAAAAGAGCTATCATAAAACCACTTTTAAAGAAGTCAAATTTAGACCACATCAAAAAGAACTACCGTCCAGTTAGCAACCTTTCCTTTTTGTCCAAATTGGTCGAAAAAGCGTCCCTGATCAGCTTTACCAAGCACATTGACAGTCATCGACTCCTACCATCATACCAGAGCGCATATCGTAAAAACTTTAGTACAGAAACATTAATCCTTAAAATATATAACGACATCCTACATAATATGGAACATCAGTTATTATCCCCTTTTGTCGCCATAGATCTTAGTGCCGCGTTTGATACCGTCAACCATGAACTGCTGCTTGAAATCCTTCAAAAGTGCTTTGGCGTTTGTGAAACCGCACACGATTGGATAGCTTCATATCTCTCTGGTAGAAGCTTTAGTGTTAACATCAATCAAACTTATTCAACACCAGTCGATATAAATTTTTCTGTTCCTCAAGGTAGTATAAACGGTCCAGTTTTCTTCACATGCTATTCCAGCACCTTGCAGTACAGTGTCAAGGATGACCTTAATCTTGTTGGGTATGCCGATGATCATAACATCTACGGTAGTTTTAAAGCTGGCGAGATTTCATCGGAATTAGAAACGATCTCGCGGTTGTCTTCCACGATGGATGACATTAAACATTGGATGCTCAGCAATCGGCTTAAAATGAATGACGATAAATCAGAATTTATAGTTTTTGGTAGTAACAAACTCCAACAAAAATGTACAACAACAGAGATCAAAGTTGGAGATGTATCTGTCACACGATCAAACAGTGTTAAAATTCTCGGTGTTTCAATGGACGAAAACCTTAATCTAAAAAAGCATATCGCAATAAAATCTCGAACCGCTGCGATATCACTATTTAATATCAAGAAAATAAACCGCTACCTTGACAGAAATTCTCGCCTAAAACTTGCTAATGCTCTAGTTTTTTCACACCTGGACTACTGCAATAGCCTCTACGTCAATCTACCAAAAAATACCTTGTTACCGCTTCAAAGAATACAAAACCTCACAGCAAAAATGATCCTCGGACAGTCAAAATATTCAAGTTCAACAGATGCTCTGAAAGAACTTCATTTTTTACCCATACATGCTCGTGCAGAATATAAACTATTGCTTTTAGTATATAAGTGCTTAAACAACCTTGCTCCCCAGTACTTAGCAGATTTACTTAAACCCAATCCCAACCGACATTCGACACGTTTTTCAAACAGCCAGTCACTATACGTCCCAGCAACAAAAAGAAAAACATTTGCATATAGGTCTTTCAGTGTTGCCGGTCCACGGCTATGGAATGATCTACCCGACAGTTTAAAGAACTCTACTTCTCAGGAAAGCTTTAAGAAATCACTTAAAACATATCTTTTTCAAAGGACCTTCACAAATTAATTAATTATTAATGTACTATATTATATTCTTGTACATACTAAATTATTTATTGTAATTGTAAAGTGCCATTGAATGCATATATTGCAGTAATGAGCGCTATATTAAATGTAATAAACTTAAACTTATTTTCAGATGAGCAGTGCTGCATTCTGCAAACACTATAATACATCAGAAAACTGCGGAATTTCAGAGAGAAATTTCAAAGGACATGAATTTTGAATTCCACACAACATTTTTATACGCCCACATTTTTATGTGGACGTATATTGTCGTCGCCCCTGTCCGTCCTCCGACCGTCCGTTCACAATTGTTTGTGAACAGTCTACAGGTCACAATTTTTATCCAATTTCAATGAAACTTAAAATATAGGTTTATCACCCTAAGATCTCGGTTCCTTTCGATATTGGCATGTATCGGACTGTAACTTCATGGGTTATGGCCCCTGATTGTATGAAAAATCACGTTTTTAGCTTGTGAACAGTGTAGAGGTCACAATTTTGATCTGATTTCGATGAAACTTGAAATGCATGTTTATAACCGTAAGATTTTGGTTCCTTTCGATATTTGCGCATATCGGATCGTACCTTCCTGAAATATGGCACCTGATTGTCCGAAAAATCACCCTTTTTAGCTTGTGCTCCCTGTGGAGGTCAAAATTGTAATCTGATTCAAAAAACCGTTTGATTATATCACTGTTACATAGTTATGGGGGTTGAGTTCGGATTTCGTGAAAATTGGACCAAAATTGATAGACAAAATGGCCGCCGTTTGTACGCGAATAGTGTGAAAATATGTTATATCAAGGTTGTGGACCCTATAGAGGTCACAATTTTGAACCGATTTTCATGAAACTTGGAATGCATGTTTATAGCCGAAAGATCTTGGTTCATTTCGATATTTGCGCATATCGGATCGTAACTTCCTGAATTATGGCCCCTGATTGTCTGAAAAATCACCCTTTTTAGCTTGTGTTCCTTGTGGAGGTCAAAATTGTTATCCGATTCAAAAAAACATTTGATTATATCACCGTTACATAGTTATGGGGGTTGAGTTCGAATTTCGTGACAGCTTATTCCATGATATTAAATGATTCGTATAATTTACATTAGCATGGAGCAGAACTTTATAAAAACCAAACAAATTCTAATGATTTTCTGATAATTACTTAATACATGTATGCGACAACTCTTGTTGACTGCCCGGACGATTTAGCTGCTGTGTGGGCATATGTTTCGTTGCCTGGCAACCTATTTTTATTGTTAAACATAAATCCATTCTGTAAAAAGATGAGATAAATTCAATGTAAATCAAACATGAAAATACTTTAAAACAGCAATCATGATGCAATATTAGACTTTTTATACGCCCACATTTTTATGTGGACGTATATTGTCGTTGTCTAATGATTTTCTGATAATTACTTAATACATGTATGCGACAACTCTTGTTGACTGCCCGGACGATTTAGCTGCTGTGTGGGCGTATGTTTCGTTGCCTGGCAACCTATTTTTATTGTTGAACATAAATGCATTCTGTAAAAAGATGAGATAAATTCAATGTAAATCAAACATGAAAATACTTTAAAACAGCAATCATGATGCAATATTAGACTTTTTATACGCCCACATTTTTATGTGGACGTATATTGTCGTCGCCCCTGTCCGTCCGTCCGTCCACAATTGTTTGTGAACAGTCTACAGGTCACAATTTTTATCCGATTTCAATGAAACTTGAAATATAGGTTTATCACCCCAAGATCTTGGTTCCTTTCGATATTGGCATGTATCGGACGGTAACTTCATGGATTATGCCCCCTGATTGTACGAAAAATCACGTTTTTAGCTTGTGAACACTGTAGAGGTCACAATATTGAACCGATTTTGATGAAACTTGACATGCATGTTTATAACCCAAAGATCTTGGTTCCTTTTGATATTTGCGCATATCGGATCATAACTTTCCTGAATTATGGCCCCTGATTGTACGAAAAATCGCCTTTTTATACGCCCACATGGAAATGTGGTCGTATATTGCCGTCGGCCCCGTCCGTCCGTCTGTCGGTCCGTCCGTCCATCGTCCACAATTTCTTGTGAACGCTCTAGAGGCTAAAGTTAATATCCGATTGACTTGAAATTTATACATGGTGTTTAAGGTCGTGAGACGAAGAAGCCTATTGATTTTCAGCGATATCCGATAATTACTACCAGAGTTATGACCCTTGATCACTTTGAAAAATCTTGTGAACGCTCTAGAGGCTATAGTTAATATCCGATTGACTTTAAATTTATACACAGTGTTTAAGGTCAGGAGACAAAGAAGCCTATTGATTTTCGGTGATATCTGATAATTACTGCCAGAGTTATGACCCTTGATCACTTTGAAAAATCTTGTGAACGCTTTAGAGGCTAAAGTTAATATCCGATTGACTTTAAATTTATACACAGTGGTTAAGGTCGTGAGACGAAGAAGCCTATTGATTTTCGGTGATATCTGATAATTACTGCCAGAGTTATGACCCTTGATCACTTTGAAAAATCTTGTGAACGCTTTAGAGGCTAAAGTTAATATCCGATTGACTTTAAATTTATACACAGTGGTTAAGGTCGTGAGACGAAGAAGCCTATTGATTTTCAGCGATATCCGATAATTACTACCAGAGTTATGACCCTTGATCACTTTGAAAAATCTTGTGAACGCTCTAGAGGCTATAATTAATATCCGATTGACTTTAAATTTATACACAGTGTTTAAAGTCATGAGATGAAGAATCCTATTGATTTTCGGTTACCTCTGATAATTACTGCCAGAGTTATGACCCTTGATCACTTTGAAAAATCTTGTGAACGCTTTAGCCTAAAGTTAATATCTGATTGACTTTAAATTTATACACAGTGTTTAAGGTCATGAGACGAAGAAGCCTATTGATTTTCGGTGATATCCGATAATTACTACCAGAGTTATGACCCTTGATCACTTTGAAAAATCTTGTGAACACTCTAGAGGCTATAGTTAATATTCGATTGACTTTAAATTTATACACAGTGTTTAAGGTCATGAGACGAAGAAGCCTGTTGATTTTCGGTGATATCTGATAATTACTGCCAGAGTTATGACCCTTGATCACTTTGAAAAATCTTGTGAACGCTTTAGAGGCTAAAGTTAATATCCGATTGACTTTAAATTTATACACAGTGTTTAAGGTCATAAGACGAAGAAGCCTATTGATTTTCGGTGATATCCGATAATTACTACCAGAGTTATGACCCTTGATCACTTTGAAAAATCTTGTGAACGCTCTAGAGGCTAAAGTTAATATCCGATTGACTTTAAATTTGTACACAGTGTTTAGGGTCATGATACGAAGAATCCTATTTGATTTTCAGTGATATCTGATAATTTCTGGCACTTGATCACTTTGAAATATCTTGTGGACAAAGGCCTTGAGACAAACCATCAAAACTATTCTAATCATTTCTGATAATTATTTAATGGGCTATTACTCGTAATAAGATTATCATGTGTTGTAAATGTTCTCCTTACTGATAAAAGAAACAATATGCGACAACCCTTGTTGACTGCCCGGACGACTTAGCTGTTGTGGGCGTATGTTTCGTTGCCTGGCAACCTATCTTTTAGCTTGTGGTCCTTCTTGAGGCCAAAATTATTATCCGATTTAAAAAACCGTCTGATTATATAACCGTTACACTGTATAGAAGGTCGTGTTCGAATTTTGTGAAAATCGGACCAAAATTGACAGACAAAATGGCCACCGTTTGTACACGAAAAGTGTAAAAATATGGTATGTCAAGGTTGTGAACACTGTAGAGGTCACAATATTGAACCAATTTTGATGAAACTTGAAATGCATGTTTATAACTCAAAGATCTTGGTTCTTTTTGATATTTGCGCATATCGGATCATAACTTCCTGAATTATGGCTCCTGATTGTACGAAAAATTGCCTTTTTTAGCTTGTGGTACTTCTTGAGGCCAAAATTATTATCCGATTTGAAAAACTGTCTGATTATGTCACCGTTACACCATAAAGAAGGTTGTGTTCGAATTTTGTAAAAATCGGACCAAAATTGCATGACAAAATGGCCGCCGTTTGTACGCGAATAGTGTGAAAATATGTTATATCAAGGTTGTGGACCCTATAGAGGTCACAATTTTGAATCGATTTTGATGAAACTTGACATGTATGTTGAGTTCGAATTTCGTGAAAATCGGACCAAAATTGACGGACAAAATGGCCGCCGTTTGTACACAAATAGTGTGAAAATATGTTATATAAAGGTTATGGACCTTATAGAGGTCACAATTTTGAACCGATTTTGATGAAACTTGACATGTATGTTTATTTATAACCCAAAGATCTTGGTTCCTTTCGATATTTGCGCCCATCGGATCATAACTTCCTGAATTATGTCCCCGGATTCTCCGAAAAATTGCTTTTGTTAGCTTTTGGTTCCTCTGGAGGTCAAACGTTTGACTATATCACTGTTACATGGTAATGAAGAGAGAGTTTGAATTTCGTGAAAATCGGACCAAAATTGACGGACAAAATGGCCACCGTTTGTACACGAATAGTGTGAAAATATGTTATATCAAGGTTGTGGACCCTATAGAGGTCACAATTTTGAATCGATTTTGATGAAACTTGACATGTATGTTTATAACCCAAAGATCTTGGTTCCTATCGATATTTGCGCCCATCGGATCATTACTTCCTGAATTATGTCCCCTGATTGTACGAAAAATAACCCTTTTTATTTAGCATGTCCCCTGATTGTACGAAAAATAACCCTTTTTAGCTTGTGGTCCCTCTGGAGGTCACAATTATTATCTGATTTAAAAAAACGTTTGATTATATCACAGTTACACCGTAGTTATGGGTGAGTTGGAATTATGATTTTCTGATGATTACTTAAAATGCAACAACTCTTGTTGACTGCCCGGTAGTGCTGGCCAAAAATATCGATATAGCCGATAATCGTTGGCGACTTATGGAAAATATCAATATTCAGTTTCGTGATATCGATACACGTATAAATATAAATGGACTTCAATAAAATAAGATTAATGGAATGTTTGGTATCAAATAGGCCCTATTCAGCGTTAGATCATTTAAATCACGCTAAAACTAAAACACGCACACCTCGCAGTTCAACCATCGCTTCGGCATTTTTCGATGTCGCTTACAACAATGACAAAAAGTAATTAAGTTCAGGGGGAACAACTCCTTTTTAATAAGTTTGTTTATTGCTATAAGCGACTAAAGAAAATCGTCAACAATGACTCGTGGATGATATATGGCGAGCGCGAAGCTGCGAAACTATTTTATTACTAACATCATTGCGGCATCAAGTTTAAGCTTTGAATGAAAAGAACATTATGAAACAATAGCTAATAATCATAGTTTGTTTAATTTTTCTTTTATTTATCAATAACACATTTAAATACCCGGTACATTTTTAGCATACAATTTTCGGTTTTTCCGATATATCGATACCGATATCTCCCAAACGATTGCCGATATCGATATGTAAAATCGGTATCGATTATCAGCACTACTGCCCGGACGATTTGGCTGCTGTGTGGGCGTATGTTCCGTTGCCTGGCAACCTATTTTTAACACTTTCATCAAAAACCACACAGTTTTTCGCAGTTAACGCAGTTTCAAGTGCCAAATTATGGTTAAATCTAAGATGTTGAAACCTGAAAGTGCCTATCAATTTTAAACTGTCTCCTATATAGAGCTGTATTTCCATAGGATAAGTAAGTTGAAATAATCTGATTGTGTAACACTACAACAGCTTTTTCAACCCCACCCCCAGTATGAAATTGTATAATTTGAAAGCACATGAATTTTGAATTCCACAGAACATTTTTATTATTGAACATAAATGCATTCTGTAAAAAGATGTGATAAATTCAATATAAATGAAACATGAAAATACTTTAAAACAGTAATCATGATGCAATATTAGACTTTTTGACACTTTCATCAAAAATCACACAGTTTTCTCTGTTAACATAGCTTCAAGTGCCAAATTTTGGCCAAATCTAAGATGTTGAAACTTGAAGTGCCTATGAATATCAAAATATCACCTATATAGCTGTATTTCCACAGGATAAGTTAGTGGAAAAAATCTGATTATGTAACACTACAACAACAGTTTTTTTCATCCCCACCCCCCAGTATTGAATCAGATACACTGCTGACCAATCATAGGCCATTGCTTCAGGAATATGGATTACGATTTGCCTTCCACTTTCACCATCGGTGTCATAGAGATCAGGGATGAAATTGATATGCATCATCATTCTACTAAAGCCAGTCCAGGAAGTCATCGGGTTTTGAGATGTAGACCTGAAATGTTAAATTTGGACGATAATGAGCATTCTGGGGTGAATACTATCCAGGTAAATGGATCATTGACATCCAGAAAATGGTCAAAATGTGCAATTCTGTCACTAGTCTGAGTCCAACAATAAACTAGAGTTAGCTCCCTTCGTTTGGGAGAAATTATTGTGTCGATTAGAAAATAGTTCGACCTTGACATTGACCTAAATAAAGATAATTCAGTAGAGAAACGTAAGTAATGACAATGAGATATGTCATCTAATGCTTATGGTAGATGTTTCAGATTGTAAAATCAATTGAGGTTATATGTATTTTGTATTAGAGATTTCTTGTATTTTGTCTTTTGCAATAGACGTATGAGGTATTTTGCATTCGAGGTTTCTTGTATTTTGTTTTTTGCATTAGACGTTTTAGGTATTGTATATGGCATTATGTTACATGTGTGTTTTGAATTAGACATTTCTACATAGCATTATGTTTTTGCAGCTTTCCCCCGCCATACTTCTATTGCTATAAAAAAATTATTGAAATGATTTTACTTTACAGTTGTATCAGGCATATTCAAATTCATCAAAATTTGAAATAAATATTCAAAACCATTGCCAAAATATATTACATTTTAACAATCATTTCAAAAGTTATACAAATATTTTAGTGGCCTTCAAGGAGGTGAATAAACAATTTGATTCAATTTTCTTGCTGAGAGTGATAATCCCTGTTTAACATGGTGAAAATTTTGTTCTCTGCACCTTTCAGTTTTAGGATTAATTATATGGATGTGTTGGGCATGGATACTTGATGGTCTGAGACCACCTACATGCAGACCCTTACAACTTTACAATAAGGAAATGAAACGAAATGAAATTGGGTTTAACGTCCTACAGTTCTGTCCTAACTGGGCTAATGAAGACGGGCATGAGGGAAATTTTGTCCGAACTACGACCTACTCTTGAATTCCAACTGCCTAAGCATTTTTTACGTGCATGTCAAGGTACACACGGGACCTTGGTTTTTCATCCCATCAGGATGACTTGACAGCTGTTCTTATCAAGCCTTCCATCCTTGCACCACTGACAAGGGGAAACAACATCGGAAAGATCCAGTTGAACATTCTCGGCCAACAGCGTGATCGCGAATCCACGACCTCCAGAGGACCTTACTCCTTGTCTCATGCAACTGAGGAATCGAAACCACGCCAGTTGTCTCAATAACAAACCTTATGATACAACACGCATGCTAACCATTTGGCCAGCCAACCCCACACAAAATATAGAACATGTGTCGGGTACTCCATGGTAATTGTAACTTTACTGCACATAAAATAACACTTAAATCTAGAGAAAAAAAAATATATTGATTTTTTATAATAATAATTTTTTTTTCATTTCAGGTGGAAGATGATAATGGCCACTCTGTTAAGGTTATTCATTTTGGAATTGTATAAAACTACTAAAATAATTTATATCATTGTCCATATATAGAGTAGTAAATATATTTAATAAAATTGATGTTTTGGTTTTGTTATTAAAGTGATGAGCTATTTCTGTCAAATGTGCCAACAAAAAGAAGACAGCATTTTGTAGCCACTGTGGCTCATTGAGTAAGATGCTAGCTCACTATCCTGGAGGTCCCAGGTTCTCCATGTTGGCTGAGAAAGTTGCTCTGGATTTTCTAGTCATTGGGGTTGGCCTGAAAATCTAGGTCCCATATACAATTTTGTGTGCACATGAAGAACCTCTGACAGTTGGAATTTGAAATAAGAGTTGGCCAATCAAAATTTCCCTCATAGCAGTCCACACTACATGGTGTATGCCTGTCTCCATTAGCCTTAGGGTTACCAGATTAGTCATTGAAGAAACTGGGACATTTATTATTCAGAGCAGACTAAAGCAAAATTCGTCACAGAGCGCCCAACGGGCGCGAAACATTGAGCACCGGAGGCGCAAACTAACTACGGGGGTTTGGGGGCATGCCCCCCCGTGAATTTTTATGCGCCCACATTTTTATGTGGACGTATTATGTCGTCGCCCCTGTCCGTCCGTCCACAATTTGTTTGTGGACTCTCTACAGGTCACAATTCCTATCCGATTTTGACGAAACTTGAAATATAGGTTTATCCCCATAAGATCTCGGTTCCTTTCGATATTGGCATGTATCGGATCGGAACTTCATGGATTATGGCCCCTGATTGTGCGAAATATCATGTTTTTAGCTTGTGGACCCTATAGAGGTCACAATTTTGAACCGATTGTGATGAAACTTGACATACATGTCTATAACCCCCAAATCTTGGTTCCTGTCGATATTTGCGCCCATCGGATCGTAACTTCCTGAATTATGGCCCCTGATTGTCCGAAAAATCGCCCTTTTTAGCTTGTGGTCCCTCTAGAGGTCAAAATTATTATTCGATTTAAAAAACCGTTTGATTATATCACCGTTACATGGTAATGAAGGTTGAGTTCAAATTTCCTGAAAATTGACAAACAAAATGGCCGCCGTTTGTACGCGAATAGTGTGAAAATAAGTTATATCAAGGTTGTGGACCCTATAGAGGTCACAATTTTGAACCGATTTTGATGAAACTTGACATACATATGTTTATAACCCAAAGATCTTGGTTCCTTTCGATATTTGCACCCATCGGATCGTAACTTCCTGATTTATGGGCCCTGATTGTCTGAAAAATTGCCCTTTTTAGCTTGTGGTCCCTCTGGAGGTCAAAATTATTATCCGATTTAAAAAAACGTTTGATTATATCACCGTTACATGGTAATGAAGGCTGTCTTCGAATTTTGTGAAAATCGAACCAAAATTGACGGACAAAATGGCCGCCGTTTGTACGCGAATAGTGTGAAAATATGTTATATCAAGGTTGTGGACCCTATATAGGTCACAATTTTGAACCGATTTTGATGAAACTTGACATTCATGTTTATAACCCGAAGATCTTGGTTCCTTTCGATATTTGCGCTCATTGATTCGTAACTTCCTGAATTATGGCCCCTGATTGTACGAAAAATCACCCTTTTTAGCTTGTGGTCCCTCTGTAAGTCACAATTATTTTCCAATTTAAAAAAAACGTTTGATTATATCACCGTTTCACCTTAAGGAAGGTTTGAGTTCAAATTTCAGGAAAATCGGACCAAAATTGACAGACAAAATGGCCGCCGTTTGTACGCGAATACTGTTAAAAAATGGTAGATCATGGTTGTGGACCCTGTATAGGTCGCACTTTTAATTTGATTTTGATGAAACTTGAAATGCGTGTTTATAATCCAAAGATCTTGGTTGCTTTCGGTATTTGCGCATATCGGATCGTAACTTCCTGAATTATTCGAATTTCGTGAAAATCGTACCAAAATTGCCGGACGAAATGGTCGCCGTTTGTACGCGAATAGTGTAAAGATATGGTATATCATGGTTGTGGACTCTCTACAGGTCACAATTCTTATCCGATTTTGCCGAAAAGTCACATTTCTAGTTTGTGTACCGTCACACCATAATCATTGTCGGCTTCGAATTTCATGAATATCAGACTGGAACTGACCAACAAAATGGCTGCTCCCAATACAGTATGAAATACAGGACTTAATGATGTAGGAAAAATCACTTTCGGTATTGCTTGTTCTCTATCCATCTCTCGAAAATGTGGGCGTATCCTGTCTGGCAGTGCCAGCCTATCTTTTTCATTTCTAGAAGCCTGAAGATGCATTTTCAGCCATTTTTGTGACAGTAGTTACACTAAAAATACTATATTTAGATCAGAAGTGGTGTGCCTTCGTGGTGAAGTAAGAGTGTTTGTAGCAAACGCTGTTTTTATACTTTAAAGATACATTATGGAAGATTTTGACAAGGAGTTAGCCATTCTTGCTATAAAAGTTCAAAAATAGATGTTTAAACAAGAATATATTGAAAATTTCAGTCAAATAACTTTATCCTGAACAAAGTTGTTACCACTATAATTTTTTACTAGAAATGGTAGTTAAATTCATCGACACCCTTTTCCCACTATGGCCGATTGTTGATTGACAGGCGTTAACTCCACCTACATAGTCTCGATCATCAAGTAATGTTTAAACGGTATCTAGTGAAGCTTGTGTATAGCCTCGGTCATCACTGTCTTTTATGAATAATTTCCAGAAGTATGATGACGTCAACAACACGGAGAAACCCCACCCACAACGCCATAGTGATTAAATCAGTCGACGAAATCCTGTTTTAATCCGAACCCAATCAAAGCCATCCGTGGGTCTACAGAGTTCATTTTGGGCTTGTTGTTTAAATAAAGATCTAATTTATAATTTCTATGACATCTGAGGCTCAAAGGAAGACCGACAAAAGTCAGTTTTTGCTCTTCCATAATGTATGTTTAATAATCACTAGTTTAAATGTTATTATTTTCAATTGAAAAACACCTGACATTTAGGCAGGTGAGAAACCTCGGGACGGGACGACAAAAGGGACCCCCAAAACCGGGACTGTCCCGGTAAAACTGGGACGTATGGTAACCCTAATTAGCCTAGATGGAGCAGAACTGCTTGTGGAAAGGAGTAGGGTCGTCTGTCCAACCTAGTGGGTTTTCTCCGGGTCCTCCAGTTTCCTCCCACTGCTAAAGACCATTACGTGCAAGCGAATTATTGAAACAAAATTGAACCATATGTTAGTCCCGAAATGACATAGTTTGTGTCGAGTAGACGTTAAACCCCATTTCTCTCTCCCTCACTGCTTGTGGATACTCTAGTAGTCTATTATAGAAGTTGAAATAGAGATTGTCTTTTATTAACACAAACACATACACATCTTTTACTACAAAAATTTCTATATCAACTCTTCTTTTCCTCCTAATTATTTACAAAAATATGATTTTTCTAAAGTTATTTGCGTCTGTCTGCTCTAGCTTGTTCTATAGCTTCTATTTGTGATTTTAATTCTTTCTTTTCTAATTCTGGTATGTAGCGAAATTCTTCATCCTCTTCATCAGGCTGTAAAAGATAAAAGTTACAGTTACATTAATAAACTAGTGTCAGACAACATACAACATTGTGTTTAAATTTAGAGACAATCAGACAGTTTCATTTTGAGAGTTTATTTCATATGTATATAATACTCAAGTATAGAAATAGAGTGTTTTACCTTTTTTACAGCTATATTTACCCCCTCTGGTGCATGTGTAGATATCAATTCAACTAAGATTGGAAGAGTTGGAGAAGGGACATCATCTAACTAAATAAAAACATAATACATTTTGTATGATTGTAAGCATTAAACTGATAGTCAAAACATAATTATTTATATATGTATTACTTCATAGGTTACCAAATCACAATCATAGTAATCAGACAACAATAATACCAAAAAGCTCTGTGTGATATTTCAACTTGAAAATGATATATTTGCCAATTTCGTATATTATACGTAGTGATTTCTAACCAATAAGGGGCTATAATCCATGATATCATGGTTTGACATGCATCAATATCAAAAGGAACCGAGATCTTTGGGATATAAACATATAGCTAAGGTTTAATCAAAATCAGATAAAAGTTGTGACCTCCAGAGGGTCCACAAACAAAATGGAAACAGACGGACAGGGGCGACCGGCAATATACTTCCACATGAAAATGTAGGCGTATAAAAGTGTCTGGTAATCAAAATAATAAGATGAAAACTTACCTGAACAGTTCTGCTGTATTCTTTTAAATCAAAAGCATTCTCAACAACAGTTGAATTTGGTTTAAAGGTCTTTATTGTGAAAACTTGAGGTGGTGATGCCCAACTATAAAATACAGAGAAAGACGGGTTACATCAAAACAAACCTTTACTAGTATTTACTTATAAGGGCATCAATGGAATATTGATCTGAACTTCAATAAGCTTACGGTATTATAATTTAATTGTGTATTTTTACGATGCATTTCCACTTCTTTTTAGATATTTTATTTTGAAAAAAAAAATAATGCCTAATTGCCTGTGTGAGGGACGTAGGCCTGTAGACTTTGACCAAAACAACATTCTTTGAAATAATGTGCCCTTGAACACTAGCTCACTACTGATCTAAAGTCAGACAAAAGTTATGAGAGAAAAAAGAATATGTGAAGTTAAAACTCTTTCATGTAATTCAACTAGATCAATTTCTTTTTAAAGTAAAAATCATTTTGAGTGTGCTTGAATAAGTTGGTTTTATAACCATTTTGAGTGTGCTTGAATAAGTTGGTTTTATAACCATCGCACACCAAATGGCTTCAACACGTTTTCTGTGAAGTAATCTGATAACAGTCTATTATACCGGTACTATTAATACACTTACGTGTCTGATTCTAATTGCATTTCTCTAGCTATAGAATGCACATATTTAGAAAATGATTCTAATACAACAAAATCATATCCCTTCAACTGTATCTGAACTTCTTCGTATTCTGGGATATCAGGGGGTAAATTCTGTGGAAAATAGTAAAACGATAACAAAAAGTAAACTAGACCTGCATGCAGGAATGACAGGTTTCACTGGTGCCATGTTACCTTTGAACTTGTGTCACTTTTGGTGCCACATTACCCTTGAACATATGTCACTTCCGGTACCAAAGAAACCAATAAACTGGTTTCCACATAAGCATTGCACACATCAAATAAAATGGACACAGAATCAACCAAACCCAGCAATATCAATTCATTTTATACATTTGTTGCATGTAAGTGTACAGTACTTCTGGTGATAATAAAGATAGGCTGGCACTGCCAGGCAGGATACGCCCACATTTTCGAGAGATGGATAGAGAACAAGCAATACCGAAAGTGATTTTTCCTACATCATTAAGTCCTGTATTTCATACTGTACTGGGAGCAGCCATTTAGTTGGTCAGTTCCAGTCTGATATTCATGAAATTCGAAACCAACAATGATTATGGTGTGACGGTACACAACCTAAAAATGTGACTTTTCATCAAAATCGGATAAAAATTGTGACCTGTAGAGAGTCCACAACCATGATATACCATATTTTTACACTATTCGCGTACAAACGGCAACCATTTCGTCCGGCAATTTTGGTACGATTTTCACGAAATTCTAACTCAACCTTCTTCATCAAAATCGAATTAAAATCTTGACCTATACAGGGTCCACAACCATGATATACCATTTTTTTAACAGTATTCGCGTACAAACGGCGGCCATTTTGTCTGTCAATTTTGGTCCGATTTTCCCGAAATTCAAATTCAACCTTCCTTAAGGTATAACGGTGATATAATCAAACGTTTTTTTAAATCGGATAATAATTGTGACCTCCAGAGGGACCACAAGCTAAAGAAAGGGGGATTTTGCGTATAACCAGGGGCCATAATTCAAGAAGTTACGATCCGATATGCGCAAATATCGAAAAGAACCAAGATCTTTGGGTTATAACCATGAATTTCAAGTTTCATCAAAATCGAATTAAAATTGTGACCTTTACAGGGTCCACAACCTTGATATACCATTTTTTAACAGTATTCGCGTACAAACGGCGGCCATTTTGTATGGCAATTTTGGTCTGATTTTCCCGAAATTCGAACTCAACCTTCCTTACGGTGTAACAGTAATATTATCAAACGTTTTTTTAAATCGGATAATAATTGTGAACTCCAGAGGGACCACAAGCTAAAAAAAGTCGATTTTGCGTATAATCAGGGGCCATAATTCAGGAAGTTACGATCCGATATGCGCAAATATAGAAAGGAACCTAGATCTATGGCTTATAACCATGAATTTCAAGTTTCATCAAAATCGAATTAAAATTGTGACCTCCACAGGGTCCACAACCTTAATATACCATTTTTTAACAGTATTCGCGTACAAACGGCGGCCATTTTGTATGGCAATTTTGGTCCGATTTTCCCAAAATTCGAACTCAACCCTCCTTAGGGTGTAACGGTGATTTAATCAAACGTTTTTTTAAATCGGATAATAATTGTGACCTCCAGAGGGACCACAAGCTAAAAAGGGTGATTTTTCAGACAATCAGGGGCCATAATTCAGGAAATTACATCCCGATAGCCGCAAATATCGAAAGGAACCAAGATCTTTGGGTTACAAACATGCATGTCAAATTTCATCAAAATCGGTTCAAAATTGTGACCTCTATAGGGTCCACAAGCTAAAAACGTAATTTTTCGTACAATCAGGGGCCATAATCCATGAAGTTTTGATCCAATATCGAAAGCAGCCGAGATCTTTTTGGGATAAACCTATATTTCAAGTTTCGTCAAAATCGGATAAGAATTGTGACCTGTAGAGAGTCCACAAACAAATTGTGGACGGACATCCGTCCGGACGGACAGGGGCGACGACATAATACGTCCACATGAAAATGTGGGCGTATAAAAATGTTCAATTACTTTCATGAAATCAGAAATGGCAAAAGGCATCACATGGTGAAAATTTTATGCAAATCGCATAATATATGCCACTTTTATAGACCCAAAACCTTGAAGAGTGACTTGTAGAAAATCGGCTATTTCTCGGCAACCGTACAAGTTAGAAACGATTTTGTGGCATCTGTATGATTGTATTGGTCCATTCTATTTGTTGATTGGCATCAAATATCATAATTTTAAAAAAAATTACAAATCAGACTCATTTGAATAAAATATCTTTTTTGAAGGCTAAAAATACAGTTTTTGCCAAAACGACATTCCTTCCGGTGATACTAAAAACCTTAAAGTAGTTTTATAACATCGTCTATGACATTGGGCTTCAAAGGGTGACAATTTTATGAAAATAGAATAATAATTGACACTTTTATGGGCCAAAAACCTACAAAAGTGACTTTTAGAAAACCGCCTATATCTCGGCAACTGAACAAGTTAGAAACAATTTTATGATATCTTTATGACCGTATGCAGTTTTTGACCAAATGGTGTCACTTCCGGTGTCAATTTTAAATTATAATCAACTTGATATGACGCATACTTGCTTTTTGAATCAAATGATGTCACTTTTGCGAATATCCTTTAATAATTGACTATTTTACAGGCAAAATTACGAAAACAGTGACTTATGCAAAACTGCCCTTTTCTCGGCAACTGCTTATAATACAAACTAATTTTCACATACATTCTCTTCATATGGATTATAGCTACAAGTTTATAAAAGTTATGTAAAAATATTTTAAAATCTGAAAAGCCTGAATGGGTTGTAAATAGGTCAATTTTATGTCTTTTTTCAACTCTTAATCCAATTTGCTGGTAAATGAAATAGAAATTAAAAAAACTGCTTCCGCCATTTTTTGCGCCTTGAAAGAACACAGTCTTTGAGTCATATAATTTTTAAAAAAAAATAATACTTGTTTTTGAAGATTGTAACTAACTGACAAAATTGTAGTTTTTGGTAAAATTATGCCACTTTTGGTGCCGACAGATAACACTATCGGTAACAAAAAAGATAGGCTGGCACTGCCAGGCAGGATACACCCACATTTTTGAGAGATGGATAGAGAATAAGCAATACCGAAAGTGATTTTTCCTACATCATTAAGTCCTGTATTTCATACTGTATTGGGAGCAGCCATTTTGTTGGTCAGTTCCAGTCTGATATTCATGAAATTCGAAGCTGACAATGATTATGGTGTGACGGTACACAACCTAGAAATGTTACTTTTCGTCAAAATCGGATAAGAATTGTGACCTGTAGAGAGTCCACAACCATGATATACCATAATTTTACACTATTTGCGTACAAACCGCGACCATTTCGTCCGGCAATTTTGGTACGATTTTCACGAAATTCGAACTCAACCTTCCTTACGGTGCAACAGTAATATAATCAGAGTTTTTTTTTTAAATTAGATAATAATTGTTCGAGAGATAGACAGAGAACAAGCAATACCGAAAGTGATTTTTCCTACAATCAAAGGCCATAATTCATTAAGTTACAATTTGATATGCGCAAATATCGAAAAGAATAAAGATCTTTAGGTTATAAACAAGCATTTCAGGTTTCATCAAAATCAAATTAAAATTGTGACCTCTACAGGGTCCACAACTTTGATATACCATATTTTTACACTGTTCGCGTACAAACGGCGGCCATTTTTTCTGGCAATTATGGTCTGATTTTCTTGAAATTCGAACTCAACCTTCCGTAGGGTGTAACAGTGATAGAGTCAAACGTTTTTTAAATCGGATAATAATTGTGTCCTCCAGAGGGACCATAGGCGATTTTTCGGACAATCAGGGGCCATAATTCAGGAAGTTACGATCTGATATGCGCAAATAACGAAAGGAACCAAGATCTTTGGGTTATAACCATGCATTTCAAGTTTCATCAAAATCAAATTAAAATTGTGACCTCTACAGGGTCCAGAACCATGATATACAATTTTTTAACAGTATTCGCGTACAAACGGTGGCCATTTTGTATGGCAATTTTGGTCTGATTTTCCCGAAACTCGAACTCAACCTTCCTTAGGGTGTAACGGTAATATAATCAACCGTTTTTTTCAATCGGATAATAATTGTGACCTCCAGAGGGGCCACAAGCTTAGAAAAGGCGATTTTGCGTATAATCAGGGGCCATAATTCAGGAAGTTACGATCCGATATGCACAAATATCGAAAGGAACCAAGATCTTTGGATTATAACCATGAATTTCAAGTTTCATCAAAATCAAATTAAAATTGTGACCTCTACAGGGTCCACAACCTTGATATACCTTTTTTTAACAGTATTTGCGTACAAACGGCGGCCATTTTGTATAGCAATTTTCGTCCGATTTTCCCGAAATTCGAACTCAACCTTCCATAGGGTGTAACAGTGATATAATCAAACGTTTTTTTAAATCGGATAATAATTGTGACCTCCAGAGGGACCAGAAACTAAAAGATAGGCTGGCACTGCCAGGCAGGATACGCCCACATTTTCGAGAGATGGACAGAGAACAAGCAATACCGAAAGTGATTTTTCCTACATCTTTAATTAAGTCCTGTATTTCATACTGTATTGGGAGCAGCCATTTAGTTGGTCAGTTCCAGTCTGATATAATTGAAATTCGAAACCGACAATGATTATGGTGTGACGGTACACAACCTAGAAATGTGACTTTTCATCAAAATCGGATAAGAATTGTGACCTGTAGAGAGTCCACAACCATGATATACCATATTTTTACACTATTCGTGTACAAACGGCGACCATTTCGTCCGGCAATTTTGGTACGATTTTCACGAAATTAGAACTCAACCTTCCTCATCAAAATCGAATTAAAATTGTGACCTATACAGGGTCCACAACCATGATATATCATTTTTTTAACAGTATTCGCGTACAAACGGCGTCCATTTTGTCTGTCAATTTCGGTCCGATTTTCCCGAAATTCAAACTCAACCTTCCTTACAGTGTAACGGTGATATAATCAAATGTTTTTTTAAATTGGATAATAATTGTGACCTCCAGAGGGACCACAAGTTAAAGAAAGGGGGATTTTGCGTATAACCAGGGGCCATAATTCAGGAAGTTACGATCCGATATGCGCAAATATCGAAAAGAACCAAGATCTTTGGGTTATAACCATGAATTTCAAGTTTCATCAAAATCGAATTAAAATTGTGACCTTTACAGGGTCCACAACCTTGATATACCATTTTTTAACAGTATTCGCGTACAAACGGTGGCCATTTTGTATGGCAATTTTGGTCTGATTTTCCCGAAAATCGAACTCAACCTTCCTTACGGTGTAACGGTAATATATTCAAACATTTTTTTAAATCGGATAATAATTGTGACCTCCAAGCTAAAAAAAAGGCGATTTTGCGTATAATCAGGGGCCATAATTCAGGAAGTTACGATCCGATATGCGCAAATATCGAAAGGAAGCAAGATCTTTGGGTTATAACCATGAATTTTAAGTTTCATCAAAATCGAATCAAAATTGTGACCTCCACAGGGTCCACAACCTTTATATACCATTTTTTAACAGTATTCGCGTACAAACGGCGGCCATTTTGTATGTCAATTTTCGTCTGATTTTCCCGAAATTCGAACACAACGTTCCTTAGGGTGTAACGGTGATATAATCAAACGGTTTTTTAAATCGAATAATAATTGTGACCTCCAGAGGGACCACAAGCTAAAAAGGGTGATTTTTCGGACAATCAGGGGCCATAATTCAGGAAATTACATTCCGATAGCCGCAAATATCGAAAGGAACCAAGATCTTTGGGTTACAAACATGCATGTCAAGTTTCATCAAAATCGGTTCAAAATTGTGACCTCTATAGGGTCCACAAGCTAAAGATAGGCTGGCACTGCCAGGCAGGATACGCCCACATTTTCGAGAGATGGACAGAGAACAAGCAATACCGAAAGTGATTTTTCCTGCATCTTTAAGTCCTGTATTTCATACTGTATTTGGAGCAGCCATTTAGTTGGTCAGTTCCAGTCTGATATTAATGAAATTCGAAACCGACAATGATTATGGTGTGACGGTACACAACCTAGAAATGTGACTTTTCATAAAAATCGGATAAGAATTGTGACCTGTATTGAGTCCACAACCATGATATACCATATTTTTACATTATTCGCGTACAAACGGCGACCATTTCGTCCGGCAATTTTTGTATGATTTTCACGAAATTAGAACTCAACCTTCCTAATCAAAATCGAATTAAAATTAAGACCTATACAGGGTCCACAACCATGATATACCATTTTTTGAACAGTATTCGCGTACAAACAGCGGCCATTTTGTCTGTCAATTTTGGTCCGATTTTCCCGAAATTCAAACTCAACCTTCCTTACAGTGTAACGGTGATATAATCAAACGTTTTTTTAAATTGGATAATAATTGTGACCTCCAGAGGGACCACAAGCTAAAGAAAGGGGGATTTTGCGTATAACCAGGGGCCATAATTCAGGAAGTTACGATCCGATATGCGCAAATATCGAAAAGAACCAAGATCTTTGGGTTATAACCATGAATTTCAAGTTTCATCAAAATCAAATTAAAATTGTGACCTTTACAGGGTCCACAACCTTGATATACCATTTTTTAACAGTATTCGCGTACAAACGGCGGCCATTTTGTATAGCAATTTTGGTCTGATTTTCCCGAAATTCGAACTCAACCTTCCTTACGGTGTAACGGTAATATAATCAAACGTTTTTTTAAATCAGATAATAATTGTGACCTCCAAGCTAAAAAAAAGGCGATTTTGCGTATAATCACGGGCCATAATTCAGGAAGTTACGATCCGATATGCGCAAATATCGAAAAGAAGCAAGATCTTTGGGTTATAACCATGAATTTCAAGTTTCATCAAAATCGAATCAAAATTGTGACCTCCACAGGGTCAACAACCTTGATATACCATTTTTTAACAGTATTCGCGTACAAACGGCGGCCATTTTGTATGGCAATTTTCGTCCGATTTTCCCGTAATTCGAACTCAACCTTCCTTAGGGTGTAACGGTGATATAATCAAACGGTTTTTTAAATCGAATAATAATTGTGACCTCCAAGCTAAAAAACAGGCGATTTTTCGTATAATCAGGGGCCATAATTCAGGAAGTTACGATCCGATATGCGCAAATATCGAAAGGAAGCAAGATCTTTGGGTTATAACCATGAATTTCAAGTTTCATCAAAATCGAATCAAAATTGTGACCTCCACAGGGTCCACAACCTTGATATACCATTTTTTAACAGTATTCGCGTACAAACGGCGGCCATTTTGTATGGCAATTTTCGTCTGATTTTCCCGAAATTCGAACTCAACCTTCCTTAGGGTGTAACGGTGATATAATCAAACGTTTTTTTAAATCGAATAATAATTGTGACCTCCAGAGGGACCACAAGCTAAAAAGGGTGATTTTTCGGACAATCAGGGGCCATAATCCAGGAAATTACATTCCGATAGCCGCAAATATCGAAAGGAACCAAGATCTTTGGGTTACAAACATGCATGTCAAGTTTCATCAAAATCGGTTCAAAATTGTGACCTCTATAGGGTCCACAAGCTAAAAACGTGATTTTTCGTACAATCAGGGGCCATAATCCATGAAGTTTTGATCCGATACATGCCAATATCGAAAGGAACCGAGATCTTTTGGGGATAAACCTATATTTCAGGTTTCGTCAAAATCAGATAAGAATTGTGACCTGTAGAGAGTCCACAAACAAATTGTGGACGGATGGACGGACGTCCGGACGGACAGGTGATTTTTCGGCCAATCAGGGGCCATAAGTCAGGAAATTACGTTCCAATAGGCGCAAATATCGAAAGGAACCAAGATCTTTGGGTTATAAACATGCATGTTAAGTTTCATCAAAATCGGTTCAAAATTGTGACCTCTATAGGGTCCACAAGCTAAAGACGTGATTTTTCGTACAATCAGGGGCCGGTTTTGATCCGATACATGCCAATATCGAAAGCAGCCGAGATCTTTTGGGGATAAACCTATATTTCAAGTTTCGTCACACCCACTTTCCCAGTAAAACCGAAGAAATCGTAACGATGCGACAAGCAGTTGCTGAGATCTACTCAAAACAAAAGAAGAATAATAATAAGAAGAAGAATAATTTTAACATAAACAATAGTGTTTCACACAAGCTTCGCCACCACATCCACTTTAGATCACAAGGTTTCGATTCCCAACCTATGAGCGAAAAAGGTGTAGGGTAGCCTGTCCTACGCGTGTGTTTTCTCCAGGTCCTTTGGTTTCCTCCTACTGATAAAGATCCCTAAGCACAATCGATTTATTGAAATAAAATTGAACCATGTTAGTCCTGAAATGACGGTAGTTTATGGACACTAAACCCCATTTCTCTCTGTCTTCAAATAAACCTCCTACTCAGGGGCGTACATAACAATTTCGTTTGGGCGGGGTGTTTAGCCAACATGTGACCGACTGATGCACATACCCCCCACCACCCAGTGCGAGTAATGCAATCGGGAGCCGAGCACCACGTGCGAGTTTTCTATGGAATATGGGGGGTGGGGTAGGGGCAGTTTCAAATCTAGGGCGCCATCCACAATCCCACCTCACAATGAAAGTAAACAAAATACTGGCTATAACATTAAGCGTCCCAGTAGAACATAGATAGAGGATATTTGTCGTTTTGTCGTGAATAACATATTTTATTTCATCGAGAAGCAAGAAAACTTATATTTTCACGAATGCGTAGCATGAGTGAAAATATAAACGTTTTCTTGCTTAGAGATGAAATAAAATATGTTATTCACGACAAAACGACAAATGTTCTATTTATTTTATGATTTTACAATCATTTTAGGTAAAACAACATGGACTACTGCTAGCCAGTGGAATAACACTTTTATTTCACTGATAACACTTTTATTTCACTGATAAAACGCGGTATTCCACTACTGATCATAAAATAAATAGTATTATATAATTATATAGTTTTTCGCCGATCGTTGTCTCGTAGGAAAGTAGTTTTATTTTAGTTCACATATAGTTTATGTCATATTAATGATTGTGTCCATTACACTGAGTAATTTGAAAATTTTTTTGAAAAATTGATTCAATATCCTTACATTTAAGGTCATTGCTGGGAGAAATTCCTGTGGATGTGTGAACCACAAATGTCAGTCAATGGGACAGAATCTCCAGATGTGTTTTGCAAGAGTTGGCATAACATCTGTACAATCTGACGCCCTCGCCCCACACACCAGTTGAACTACAAACTGGGCAGTTCACTATAATCATGAATATAATAGTGCTGAGACAGTATAAGACAACTGAGGAGTAGAAGAATGATTTTAAAATGAAATCAAGCGCCGCAGGCACGAAAAAATTTCAGTTATGTAACTGAGTAGAAGAATGATGTTATAATTTCAGATATGTAACAGAGCTTTTGAATTTTTGGGCCTGGGGTTGATAAGAAATGGGACAGAATCTGTTTTGTGATTGTATGTTTATCTCATTAATTCATTTAGTCGGAGACCGACTGTGGTGAATACTTTTTTTGAGACCGACTATTTGAGACTCACAACAGAATAAGAGTGACAAGCAGACATGGTTATTTTATACTATAGTTTTGTGTGACGTATGCAATTTAGGCATGCGGATTCACGCAAATACATAGTATTTGGGATCTATTCTGGCATTGTTTTTGAGACCGACTGGAGTGACTGCACTTATTTTGTGACCGACTATTTTTCTCCCTTGGTGAAATTTTGTTGTTAGACCAATATACTCACAACAGAATAAGAGTGACATATGCAATTTAGGCTCACGGATTCACGCAAATATATAGTATTTGGGATCTATTCTGGCATTGTGTTTGAGAACGACTGCAGTGACTGCACTTATTTTGATACCGACTATTTTTCTCCCTGGGTGAAATTTTGTTGTTAGACCAACTACTTATAACAGAATGAGAGTGAAACACAACATCTTTTCAAACATGATAACTTGACAAGATTATTTTATACTAAAGACATTTTGCGACCGACTGCACTGATTTTGTGTCCGACTATTTTTATACTAAAGTTTTGCGTGATAGGGTGACGTATACCGTGAGTGCTTATTGTGATACCGACTACCCCTATTTTGCGACCGACTGCACCAATTTTGCGACCAACTACCCACCCCCCCCCCACACACACACACATTTACGCCCCTGCTCCTACTTAAAGGACAATATTGGTGCCAGTCATTATCACATATGTGATAGAACTGATTAAACACTTTCCAAATATAATATTAACACAGAGATCATCGCTACCATAGAGGAGTAATAAAGGATTCATGAATCGGAAGTGACGAACGCCAAAGGAAAATTCCTCTATATAACTAACTGAAGTGACTAGAGATAACAGATACATGGGCGAATATCTGCTCACTAATAATTCTCTCGAAGACCTAAAGTTGCTGTGTGACTCTGTGAGAGAATATCTTACAATTCATAAAAAGAATCGACTGCCACTAGATAAGAGAACAGAAAAGAAAAACAGATTAAAAGTCCGTGCATTACCATGTTTTTATAAGGTAGGGGAGACCGGGGCACATTGAACCACCATGGATATATCCTTTATAAATAATACTATACAACCGAACACTATACAGAAGTGAGATAACTTCTTAGACCCATTTCTCCATCAATAAGCCACATGCTGTCAATTATTTTCTTAGGCAGTGGATTTTTCAAAAAAGCGCCTAAAAGAGAAACATTTTCCATACATGTTAACTTCTTAGCCTAGGAAATTCTTGTACTTAAGTTCATATATGTCTAATCTATACAATCCAGATAAACCGGGGTCTGATCCATATAAGAGGGCATATTGATTTTTTTGGAAAAGTTTGATCATGAAATAAAGAGATCTTCTAATAAAAACATTTGATATGAAATGAGGACAAACATGTATGTGAACAAAGTGGTTCAATGTGCCCCGGTCTCCCCTATAGAAGGAATAAAAACAAGGGGCTGTACGGAGTATTTCTATTTTTCCCGTGTTCTCTTATCTTATGACACTTAATTACTTTATTGTATCGTCAGATAACCTCTTGCGGTCCCATTAACAACTTTTTGTCTTCGAAGGAATTATTAGTGAGCAGAAATTCGGCTGTTTATCTGTCATCACTCGTCACTTCAGTCATTCACATAGAGAGATAACTCGTGTTTTCCTTTGGCGTTCGTCACTTCCGATTCATGAATCCTTTATTACTCCTCTATGGTAGCGATGATCTCTGTGTTAAAATTATATTTGGAAAGTGTTTAATCAGTTCTATAATATGTGATAATGACTGGCACCAATATTGTCCTTTAAACATTACATTACATTCTTAATCTTCCGCAATAATTCTGCTTAAAATGAACAGGTGATGCCTTTAAAAAAAATTTAAGTTCTGAGGGGTCCACAATATTCTCAATTCATTTCTCTGAAATTTATTTTCATCTGACGTTAGGTCAAGCTTACCAAATTATCTGGTTCAAAAATTCCAAACACTCTAGATGTGCCACTGACACGCCTGGATAACAAAATGAAAATACATTCTTAAAAAGTGACATATTAATTATTTAAACATCCTAATAATATGAGTATTGCATTTTTATGGTGGACAGTGTGCTGGAAATAACAATTAAGTTGTACCTGACAATAGGCCTATGTGTGCCAGAAAATGAGAGATGAATTGTGCCTGATCAGTGTGTTATTGCATCTAGGTTATCGGGCTGTTTCATCCCCCTTGTTATTAGAATAGCAGCTAATTAACTGAGTTGTACTTATTGTTAAATGAACTGTTAAACAAACATATTGTTAAACATGTACTTTATTATTTATTATTAAATAAACATGTAATTAATTGTTATGGATTAGTAATAAAAATTGGTTGCCAGGCAACGAAACATACAGCTAAATCGTCCGGGCAGTCAACAAGTAATTATCAGAAAATCATTAGAATTTGTTTCGTTTTTATAAAGTTCTGCGCCATGTTAACGTTAAACATACATTATGGAAGAGCAAAAACTGACTTTTGTCGGTCTTCCTTTGAGCCTCAGATGTCATAGAAATTATAAATTAGATCTTTATTTAAACAACAAGCCCAAAATGAACACTGTAGACCCACGGATGGCTTGGATTGGGCTCGGATTAAAACAGGATTTTGTCGACTGATTTAATCACTATGGCGTCGTGGGTGGGGTTTCTCAGTGACGTTGACGTCTTCATATTTCCGGAAATTATTCATAAAAGACAGTGATGACCGAGGCTATAAACAAGCTTCACTGGATACCGTTTAAACATTACTTGATGATCGAGACTATGTAGGTGGAGTTAACGCCTGTCAATCAACAATCGGCCATAGTGGGAAAAGGGTGTCGATGATTTTACCTACCATTTCTAGTAAAAAATTATAGTGGTAACAACTTTGTTCAGGATAAAGTTATTTGACTGAAATTTTCAATATATTCTTGTTTCAACATCTATTTTTGAACTTTTATAGCAAAAATGGCTAACTCCTTGTCAAAATCTCCCATAATGTATCTTTAAGTATACGAAACATTTAATATTATGGATTTAGCTGTTCAATTATCGATTTTCAAGAAATTCACACTCAACCATCTGTGTAACGGGGTCAAACGTTTTTTTAATTCAGAATAAAAATGTGACCTCCATAGGGTCCACAAGTTAAAAAACATGATTTATCGTACAATCAGGGGCCATAATTCAGGGATTTATGGTCCAATGTGCCCGAATATCAAAAGAAACCGCGATCTTTGGGTTATAAACTTACATATCAAATTTCATCAAAGATAGGTTGCCAGGCAACGAAACATACGCCCACAGCAGCTAAATCGTCCGGGCAGTCAACAAGGGTTGTCGCATATTTTTACTTTTTTCGGTAATGAAACATTTGTAATACACTAAAAACTGATTAAGAGTAACAACTCATTATGTAATTATCAGAAAATCATTAGAATTTGATTGCTTTTTATAAAGTTTTATCCCAAGCTAACAATTAGTATATACATGAAACATTTAATATCATGGATTTAGCTGTTCAGTTATCTAAATTCATTGAAAATCAAAATACTTGTTCGTTTCAACACCTTAAACTCTATGTATCAATCTGAAGTCAATCGGATGGTAACTTTGGCCTCTATAGCCTCACAAGAATTTTTGAAGTTATCAAGGGAGATAACTCTGACAGTAATTATTTGAAATCGCTGAAAATCAATAGGCTTCTTCGTCTCATGACCTTAAACACTGTGTATAAATCTAAAGTCAATCGGATATTAACTTTGGCCTCCAGAGCGTCCACAAGATTTTTTGAGGTGATCAAGGGCCATAACTCTGGCATTAACTATCGGAAATCGCTGAAAATCAATAGGCGTCTTCGTCTTATAACCTTAAACACTGTGTATAAATTTAAAGTCAACCCGATATTAACTTTGGCCTCTAGAGCGTCCACAAGATTTTTTGAAGTGATCAAGGGCCATAACTCTGGCACTAATTATCGGAAATCGCTGAAAATCAATAGGCTTCTTCGTCTTATGACCTTAAACACTGTGTATAAATTTAAAGTCAATCGGATATTAACTTTGACCTTTAGAGCGTCCACAAGATATTTTAAAGAGATCAAGGGCCATAACTCTGGCACTAATTATCGGAAATCGCTGAAAATCAATAGGCTTCATTGTCTTATGACCTTAAACGCTGTGTATCAGTTTAAAGTCAATCGGATATTAACTTTGGCCTCTAGAGCATCCACAAGATTTTTTGAAGTGATCAAGGGCCATAACTCTGGTAGTTATTATCGGAAATCGCTGAAAAACAATAGGCTTCTTCGTCTCATGACCTTAAACACTGTGTATAAATTTAAAGTCAATCGGATATTAACTTTAGCCTGTAGAGCGTCCACAAGCAATTGTGGACGCCGGACAGACGGACGGACGGACAGGGGCGACGACAATATACGACCACATTTCAATGTGGGCGTATAAAAACAGTGAAACAGTGATATAATCAACCATTATTTTAAATCCGTTAATAATTGTGACCTCCAAAGGAACCATAAGCTAAAAGATAGGCTGGCACTGCCAGGCAGGATACGCCCACATTTTTGAGAGATGGATAGAGAACAAGCAATACCGAAAGTGATTTTTCCTACATCATTAAGTCCTGTATTTCATACTGTATTGGGAGCAGCCATTTTGTTGGTCAGTTCGAGTCTGATATATATGAAATTCGAAGCCGACAATGATTACGGTGTGACGGTACACAACCCAGAAATGTTACTTTTCGTCAAAATCGGATAAGAATTGTGACCTGTAGAGTGTCCACAACCATGATATACCATATCTTTACACTATTCGCGTACAAACGGCAATTTTGGTACGATTTTCACGAAATTCGAATAATTCAGGAAGTTATGATCCGATGTGTGCAAATACCGAAAGGAACCGAGATCTTTGGGATATAACCATGCATTTCAAGTTTCATCAAAATCAAATTAAAATTGTGACCTATACAGGGTCCACAACCATGATATACCATTTTTTAACAGTATTCGCGTACAAACGGCGGCCATTTTGTCTGTCAATTTTGGTCCGGTTTTCCCGATATTTGAACTCAAACCTTCCTTAAGGTGAAACGGTGATATAATCAAACGTTTTTTAAATCGGAAAATAATTGTGACTTCCAGAGGGACCACAAGCTGAAAAGGGTTATTTTTCATACAATCAGGGGCCATAATTCAGGAAGTTACGATCCGATGGGCGCAAATATCGAAAGGAACCAAGATTTGGGGGTTATAGACATGCATGTCAAGTTTCATCACAATCGGTTCAATATTGTGACCTATATAGTGTCCACAAGCTAAAAACATGATATTTCGTACAATCAGGGGCCATAATCCATGAAGTTCCGATCCGATACATGCCAATATCGAAAGGACCCGACGGACAGGGGCGACGACATAATACGTCCACATGAAAATGTGGGCGTATAAAAAAGCGGTTTTTCGGACAATCAGGGGACATAATTAAGAAAGTTACGATCCGATGGGCGCAAATATTGAAAGGAACCAAGATCTTTGGGTTATAAACATACATGTCAAGTTTCATCAAAATCAGTTGAAAATTGTGACCTCTATAGGGTCCACAACCTTGATATAACATATTTTCACACTATTCGCGTACAAACGGCGGCCATTTTTTTTGTCAATTTTGGTCCGATTTGCACAAAATTTGAACTCAACCTCCATAACCATGTAACGGTGAAATAATCAAGAGTTTTTTGAAATGAGATAACAATTTTGAACTACAGTCAGGGGCCATACTTCAGGAAGTTACGATCCGATGGGCGCAAATATCGAAAGGAACCAAGATCTTTGGGTTACAAACATACATGTCAAGTTTCATCAAAATCGGTTCAAAATTGTGACCTCTATAGGGTCCACAACCTTGATATAACATATTTTCACACTATTCGCGTACAAACGGCAGCCGTTTCGTCTGTCAAATTTGGTCTGATTTTCATGAAATTTGAACTCAACCTTCATAACCATGTAACAGTGATATAATCAAACGTTTTTTTAAATCGGATAAGAATTTTGACCTCCAGAGGAACCACAAGCTAAAAAGGGCGATTTTTGGGACAATCAGGGGCCATAATTCAGGAAGTTTCAATCCGACGGGCGCAAATATCGAAAGGAAGCAAGATCTTTGGGTTATAAACATGCATTTCATGTTTCATCCAAATCGGTTCAAAATTGTGACCTCTACACTGTTCACAAGCTAAAAACGTGATTTTTCAGACAATCAGGGGCCATAACCCATGAAGTTACAGTCCGATACATGCCAATATCGAAAGGAACTGAGATCTTAGAGTGATAAACCTATATTTTAAGTTTCATTGAAACTGGATAAAATTTGTGACCTGTAGACTGTTCACAAACAATTCTGGACGGACAGGGGCGACGACAATATACGTCCACATGAAAATGTGGGCGTACAGGTATAAAAAGATGCGGTGAGGATTGAGTTGTATTTACACATTTAAAGGAGCTAAATCGCTAACATTCGGGACCGAGAAATTGACAGAAGTGGGTCGCAACGCATATAATACTGTAATATGAAAGTATATAAAATGATTTACATCCAATGGTTTCCATTTTTACTCTAATTTTAAATCAGTTATGTTCCGCGAAATAAGCCAGCAGTCTAAATCGAATGCAAATTCCTAGTGTCTGGTTATTCCAGTCTACACACATCGTTTAATTTGGTAAACTGTGTCTAGCCTCCTTCCCTGAGTCTCTTGCTGAACTGGGACTGAAAGGTATTATGGTACATGATTCATGTACCAATGGTGAAATGTTTATTTTGTCTTTAATAATGGTTATCAGGAGCCCATCTTTTTCCCGTAAGATCACAGCATCAATGTTGATTTAAATTGACAAATAATTTGTGTTTTCAAAGTTGCAGATTTTGGATGATATTGAGTTTAAGACTTACATGTAGCTAAGTGACGGCAATTTCATATTTTTTAGTTATATTTTTAAATTATATTAAAATAAAGCCTTAAAATAGATTGTATCTATAAACAGGCCTACCTTGTTCAAGAATAATCCTATTAATCCTATAATTCACTGTTGCCAGTTGAGAAATTGGCAAAAATATCATTTTCAACTTCAAATTCAAACCTTTGAAGATCGCCATTGCATGGAGTATGGAGGGGAATGGGAAAACAAGGGAGGTAATTATGTTATTACTTTCTGTGTCAGAAATTTAAACCCCCCAGAAATATTGCCCATGATCGTATAATAATAATAACATAGTGAGTTGACAACCTTTTGAGCAAAAGACATAGAAATAAATATGTTTTGACTCTCTTAGAAAATATGAAATTATCACTTTAAGTAAGAAGCCAGATAAATTAATAACTTTCAACTCATAAAGTGACAATAATTTAATTAACTTGATACATCATGTTATTGCTATTAATGTATAAAACACGTAATACTTGTTTTTTAACTTGTGGGATGAAACGGCCCCTGTAATTTTGGGATGAAACAGCCCGAGGTGAAACGGTCGTGGGATGAAATGACCTGCTCCCGAAGAATACAACTCATCAGGGGCCGGTTGCTCAAAGTTCTGTTAACTTTTAACGATCCGTTAAATGGAGTCAACGGATCTTTAACTTTTACGGAGAGAAAGGTTGTTGTTGGGAGCCCTGTTAACTTTAAAGGGACAATAACACTCTTGCTGGCTTGGCAGCTCCAGAAAAAAAATAATAGCCTTATTCTAATAAGTACTAGATGTTTAAGTGTCCTACCTGTTGTGTAAACCTATTTTACTTGTCCAGAGGGTTCGAAAATATTTTAAATCAAAGTCACATTTGAAAAGGTTTACGTTAGACTTTTCAAATCAATTAGTAGAATTTCTCCAATTTTTTAAATTAGGCGTGTTAAGATGAAATTTATATCATCAATTAATTGGAATATTGTAAAATAATACAATTTGTTGACCAGAATGAAGATTGGGGCATATTATTCAGTTACAACAAGTTACAAGAGTGTTATTGGGGCTTTAACGGATTATGAAATTGACTTTCCAGCAACAGGAATTTAACGGACCGTTAACAAACGAATGTGAAAGATACAATCCGTTAGTTTAACGGATCGTTAAAATAACTTAGTTTTGAGCAAGACTAAATCTTATAAAATCTAAAGTGAAAAGGGCAAAATACTAGATCTTTCTGAACGGACAAATATTTTCCCTTGGGTTAGGGTTAGGGTTCGGGTTAGGTTTATCTAAAACTATTCTGAAGGGTTTGGGTTAGGGTTAGGTTTATCTAAAACTATTCTGAATGGATAGGGTTAGAATTGTGGCTATAAACACGGAAAAATATTTGTCCGTTCGGAAAGATCCAGTATCGTGCGTGAAAAGGCTCGTTCTAATTGCGTTTTCGTTGCGAGAGAAGTTAAGAAGTCAGCAGCTAACGAATCAACACCCCTGGCTTTACTTACCTGCATTGGCATATTCGAGTGATGTACTGTAATTTAGCTTGTTTTATTAGAGGTCTAAAGATCCTTAGCATTTTTCTTGAACTAAAAATTTACCAAAGTCATTAGAGTAATTTCCCCTGTACAAATTTAGTTGATAAAGAGTTGACAATCATTTATTTTAATTAGTCAATCTAACAACAGATTAATAACCCGGCAGATAATATTGTAGGATGAACCATATTTGACTAGATATAACAGACGAAAAGTATCCAGACAACTATTGGATAATGGATTTATATTTTATACGAAAATAAATTTAAGATATTTCATTATTAAAGATAAATAAAGTGGAAGTAGGCTAGTTAAAGTCTTAACGTAGTAGACTTCACCGAGAAGAAGAACTCCAAAACTTGTGAATTCTTGTAGTGGAAACAATTAGCCCAAGCCAAGGTAATAATATAAACACGTTGTCGTAATTAAAGTGATCCGAAACACGTGTTTTCTGATTAAACATTTTTCGATTTCACGAACAAATGCGGGTTCTATTTCAGAATCGCACCTCTACCAGTTCCCGGGGTCGTAGAGACTTGAAATTTGCAGGGGATGTTCCGCTGGGTTAGCGATAACCTCACACCAAATTTTAGCAAAATCGATCAATAACTTTTCATTTTACCGACCTTTAGCTTCTCCCGGGAGGTATGTTTATCCGTACGACGCCATTTGCATTTCTTGACAATTTAGACTCGAATAACAAGACACCCAAACGAACTCCAACACTCGGCGCCCCGTGCCTGATGCTGGCGTTCATAAAAATAATAATAATTTTCGTATATTTTAATTATACGCCCACATGGAAATGTGGTCGTATATTGCCGTCGCCCCCGGCCGTCCGTCCACCTGTCGTCCACAATTTCTTGTGAACGCGCTATAGGCTAAAGTTAATACCCGATTGACTTTAAATTTATGCACAGTGTTTAAGGTCATGAGACGAAAAAGCATATAGTGGATTTTGAGGGATATCCGATAATTACTGCTAGAGTTATTACCCTTTATCTCTTCAAAAAATCTTGTGAACGCTCTAACGGCTAAAGTTAATATCCGATTGACTTGAAATTTATGCACAGCGTTAAAGGTCACGAGACGAAGAAGCCTATGGATATCCGATAATTACTGCCTGGGTTATTACCCTTGATCTCTCAAAAAATTCTTGTGAACGCTCTAGCGACTAAAGTTAATATCCGATTGACTTTAAATGTATACACAGTGTCTAAGGTCACGAGACGGAGATGCCTATTGATTTTTAGCTATATCCAATAATTACTGCCAGAGTTATGGCCCTTGGTCACATTGAAAAATCTTGTGAACGCTCTAACGGCTAAAGTTAATATCCGATTGACTTGAAATTTATGCACACAGTTTAAGGTCAGTTTTTCGACACTTGGCCTTTGGGTAAGACCTTCACCCCATACAATATTTTAAAGGCCACAATCTTGACTTGGACCACCGACCCTGACCTTGGTCGTGTCACACACGGCTCGGTCAGAAAACGGTCAAACGTTAAGGGCCTGTGTTTGAAGGGTGGTCTATGGGCCTTGTCAATATGAAAGTCGTGGGTCAAGGCCGGGTTTGAAAGGAATAAAATATGGAGAGCTCTAAAAGCTGCACCTAAAATTACAAATTCAGAAAATAGCTCTCCTAAAAACCTCACCTCAGATATTCTAGGAGAGTGAAGAGTCGACTCAATGTTTTCTGTGACTTAATCCTTCGTATAATAAAACAATAGCCTACATCGGTCACTTTATATTAACTTTAAAGTCTCAATCTCAATGTAGCTTTTTCACCCAAACAATGTTGAAATAAATTCGCCCTCATTTAAACAATACTTTCATTAGAAGCAATAATCGCCATATCATGGAATTCGCTAAATTGGATATACCCGGATGTGTAAATAACCCGGGGTTTCCCCTAAACTTTCAGAATTCGTCTGCTAATAAATGACTGATAGATGACAAAAACGTTTGTATTTCTTATTTGGAATCAAGGCTACATTATTTTAATAATAATAAACAATTTACGAATTTGTGATAAGTTATTTACGCTATTAAATTTTCTTTAATTTTTGCACGCGAATTGACAACGTATTGTCCTCCATGTTGGTATTGGTCGCTCTCACGTACGCAATGTTTTGAATCGACTCGTGCTCATTTTATTTTGGTTCCTCCACATTCATCGACCTATCAACCGTATTTCGTTATTCAGAACCAAGGCTACATTTTTTAAAATTTAAGTACAATTTATACGTAATATGAAACGTTTTATTATTAATTAGACAAACAAAAAACCATCTATTGAATACGTAACCCATTCTTGGTTACGACCGTGAAAATAAGATTGTTTCGATACATTTCAATGTCGATTACTGTCGTTGTTTTTTGTATTTCAGAGGAGAGCCAAAAAAAGCTCCCCTCAATCAACAAATTGAAAAAATGGCTCTCCTAAAAGGTTCTCCAAGTTTCGATAAGATGCATGCTTTAGAAATTAAGGCGAGTGATTTAGAAATTAAGGAGAGTGATCTGATATTAAGGAGAGTGATTGGTGATAAATGTTAATAAACCCTCAATGAATTTGTAAAGGAGAGTGATTTTCAATTTTAAGGGGACGGAAAAAAAATCCCCTGGGTCGACATTCAGGTGAGCTGTAGGCGCACGAGAGCGATCACTCGCCTTAAAAAACAATGATTGCGATTATCGATAGCAAAATAACTATTGATACCCAACACAAATCAGTGACCATACATGGCCGTGGATAGTTAAAAATCGGCCACGAATATGCGGCCAAAGTGTAAAATTCGTAGGCCATGCCGTCGAGGCCGACGGCGTGTCAAGCCTTGCTTGAGACCGTTAAATAAAAATAAATTATTTTTACGAGAATTTTATTAAAAGCAAAAGCGTTCGCGTTAATTCATTTAAAAGGTCGGGTGATATTTTAAAAAGAGAACCGTGAGTTAGCCTTCGGTGCGAGGAGCGTTGTTTATAAAATTCGGGTGCGTTTAAAAATATGTACCTGGGTTTCACTTTAGGTGCATGGTAGGTACGCGAGCGCTTTCGCGCGCCTTTCGTTTCGAGCCCTGTCAAGGTCATGTTACAGAAAACTGAACTCAAACTTTTCACCACGATCTTCCATATTGATCTTTTGAACATAGGCCCTCCACGTTTGACCGTTTTCTGGCCAAGCAGTGTGTGACAGGAGCAAAGTCAAGATCGTTGGTCCAAGTCAAGATTGCGGCCTTTAAATATTTGTATGGGGTGAAGGTCGTACCCCAATTTCAAGTGTCCAAAACCTGACTTTGAAAAGTTTGAGTTCAGTTTTCTGTAACATGACCTTGACCCTCGACTTTGACCCAGTTACCCTTTTGAAGGGCATCGTTTCTGCTTTAACCTCAAACATCGACCTTCATAATACAACGAGAATTAATGCCATGACAAGCATAAACGTAAAGGCCCTGGGCTCAATGGGAATTTTGGGTTCAAGGTCAAAATCGATGTCACAGTTGGTTAGCCTTGATTACCGGAGGTCACCACGACCTTTAATATTGACAAGGCTCAAAGACCTCTTTTCGAACTCGGGCCCTCAGCGTTTGATCGTTTTCTGACCGGGTCGTGTGTGACAGGACCAAGGTCAAGGTATGTGGTCCAAGTCAAGATTGTGGCCTTTCATATATTGTATGGAGTGAAGGTCGTACCCAAGGTCAAGTGTCCAAAAACTCACTTTGAAAAGTTTGAGTTCAGTTTTCTGTACCATGACCTTGACCCATGACTTTGACCCTGCTACTTTTTTTGAAGGGCATCGTCCCTGCTTTCACATAGAACATCGACCTTCATAATGCAACAAGCAATAGGGCCATGACAAGCATAAACGTAAAGGCCCCGAGCTCGATGGGAATTTGGGGTTCAAGGTCAAAGTGGAGGTCACGGCTGGTTAACCTTGATTACCAAAGGTCACCACGACCTTTCATATTGACAAGGCCCATAGACCACCCTTCAAACATAGGCCCTTAACGTTTGACCTTTTTTTGACCGAGCTGTGTGTGACACGACCAAGGTCAGGGTCGGTGGTCCAAGTCAAGATTGTGGCCTTTAAAATATTGTATGGGAGAAGGTCGTACCCAAAGGCCAAGTGTCGAAAAACTGACCTTAAACTGTGTGCTTAAGTTTCAAGTCAATCGGAAATTAACTTTAGCCGTTAGAGCGTTCACAAGATTTTTGAAAGTAATCAAGGGCCATAACCCTGGCAGTAATTAGTGGATATCGCTGAAAATCAATAGGCATCTCCGTCTCCTGACCTTAGACACTGTGTATACATTTAAAGTCAATCAGATATTAACTTTAGTCGCTAGAGCGTTCACAAGAATTTTTTGAGAGATCAAGGGTAATAACCCAGGCAGTAATTATCGGATATCCATAGGCTTCTTCGTCTCGTGACCTTAAACGCTGTGCATAAATTTCAAGTCAATCGGATATTAACTTTAGCCGTTAGAGCGTTCACAAGATTTTTCAAAGTGATCAAGGGCCATAACTCTGGCAGTAATTAGTGGATATCGCTGAAAATTGATGGGCTTGTTCGTCTCGTGACCTAAAACTGTGTGCTTAAATTTCAAGTCAATCGGAAATTAACTTTAGCCGTTAGAGCGTTCACAAGGTTTTTCAAAGTGATCAAGGGCCACAACTCTGGCAGTAATTATTGGATATAGCTGAAAATCCATACGATTCTCCGTCTCGTGACCTTAAACACTGTGCATAAATTTGAAGCCAATCGGATATTAACTTTAGCCGCTAGAGCGTTCACAAGAGTTTTCGAAGAGATCAAGGGTAATAACTCTGGTAGTAATTATCGGATATCCCTGAAAATCCATTATATGCTTCTTCGTCTCATGACATTAAACACTGTGCATAAATTTGAAGTCAATCGGGTATTAACTTTAGCCTCTAGAGCGTTCACAAGAAATTGTGGACGACGCACGGACGGACGGGCGGCCGGCCGGCCAGGGGCGACGGCAATATACGACCACATTTCCATGTGGGCGTATACTTAAAATCATAGATCGTATAATAATGGATAACTGACCCTGCAGTATCTGTCATTGGACCATAGATCGTATAGTTCTATGCTTAAAATATACGAAAATTATTATTAATATTATGAACGGCAGCATCAGGCACGGGGCGCCGAGTGTTGGTTTTCGTTTGAGTGTCTTGTTATTCGAGTCTAAATAGTCAAGAAATGCAAATGGCGTCTTACGGATAAACATCTCTCACGGGAGAAGCTAAAGGTCGGTAAAATGAAAAGTTATTGATCGATTTTGCTAAAATTTGGTGTGAGGTCATCGCTAACCAAGCGGAACATCCCCTGAAAATTTCAAGTCTCTACGACCCCGGGAACTAGTAGAGGTGCGATGGGCGCGGGTCGAATTATTAATTATTACCCAATGGCCAATCAATGGCAATAACCAATGCCCAATAACTGCCCAATATCACCTCAATAACTGTCTAATAACACCCAATAACTCCAAAATAACGACCGATAACTACAAAATGTTAACTCTGGAAAAACAAAATAACAATTTAGTTGAATTTAAAGGTTCAATAACACTCTTGTTGTAACCGAATAATAATATGTCCCAATCTTTATTCTGGTCAACAAATTGTATTATTTTACAATATTCCAATTTATTGATGATACAAATTTCATCTTAACACACCTAATTTAAAAAATTGGAAATTTCAACTAAATGATTTGAAAAGTGTAACATCTAGTACTTAGAATAAGGCTGTTAATTATTTTTCTGGAGCTGCAAAGCCAACAAGAGTGTTATTGTCCCTTTAAGAAGCCTCGCTGCTTTGTGTACAAATTGGTGTTTCACGAATTTTTTTTCTGGAGTTGCCAAGCCAGCAAGAGTGTTATTGTCCCTTTAAGAAGCCTCACTGCTTTGTGTACAAAATGGTGTTTCACGCTTACTTGCCTGAAGGGAGATAACTCGTGCATGTGATTTTTGTTGACAAGAAATTAATTAATAACACCCAATAACTGCTCAATAACATTTGTGTTTGCCATTGTCAACACATTTTTGTACGATTTGCGGGTCTGTTCTAATCATGGACCTTATTATAAGGTCCATGGTTCTAATATAAGCGCGATTTATTACTTTTAGAATTTCTGTGTCGTAAGTTCTGTATGGTTTTGGTACCAAAATATTCCACGAGTGCCATTTTCTGAAAAGGACTAAAATCCTTTGGCACGGTCTTTATAGTGGTGATTCTCTTTTTATACGCCCACATTGAAATGTGGTCGTATATTGTCGTCGCCCCCGCCCGTCCGTCCGTCCGGCAATTGTGGATGCTCTAGAGGCTAAAGTTAATATCCGATTGACTTTGAATTTATGCACAGTGTTTAAGGTCATGAGACGAAGAAGCCTGTTGTTTTTCAGCAATATCCGATAATAACTACCAGAGTTATGGCCCTTGATCACTTCAAAAAATCTTGTGGACGCTCTAGAGGCCAAAGTTAATATCAGTTTGACTTTAAATTTATACACAGTGTTTAAGGTCATAAGATGAAGAAGCCAATTGATTTTCAGCAATTTCCGATAATTAGTGCCAGAGTTATGGCCCTTGATCACTTCAAAAAATCTTGTGGGTGCTCTAGAGGCCAAAGTTAATATCGGATTGACTTCAACAGTCCTTCACGTTTATAAAATTGTGCGGGAGCCATAAAAAGCTCCCGATACCTTGAATGTATGCAGTTTAAAAGTAAACAAAAACTGAAAGTAGTTTATTAATTTCAATATTTAGGAGAGCGATTTAGCTAATTTGTAGGAGCCTTTAATGACTCCACAAAGGAAAGCCGACGTGCATTGAGAGGAGCAGGAGCGAAAGCTCACCTTAAACGTGAAGGACTGCTTCAAATTTATACACAGTGTTTAAGGTCATGAGACGAAGAAGCCTATTGATTTTCAGCGATTTCCGATAATAAGTGCCACAGTTATGGCCCTTGATCACTTCAAAAAATCTTGTGGATACTCAAGAGGCCAAAGTTAATATCCGATTGACTTCAAATTTATACACAGTTTTTAAGGTCATGAGACAAAGAAACCTATTGATTTTCAGCGATTTCTGATAATTAGTGCCAGAGTTGTAGTCCTTGATCACTTCAAAAAATCTTGTGGATGCTCTAGAGGCCAAACTTGATATGCGATTGACTTCAGATTGAAACGAACAAATATTTTGATTTTCAATGAATTTTGATAGCTGAACGGCACAATCCATCATATTAAATGTTTCCTATACTAATTGTTAGTGTGGGGCAAAACTTTATAAAAAGCAAACAAATTCTAATGATTTTCTAATAATTACATAATGAGTTGTCACTCTTAATCAGATTTTAGTGTATTATAAATGTTTAATTACCGAAAAAAGTAAAAATATATGACAACTGCTCCAACGATTTAGCTGCTGTGGCCGTATGTTTCATTGCCTGGCAACCTATCTTTATACTTGTTGTTGCCTTTATTTTTGCAATAACTCCGGTGAAAAATAATTTTAACCTACCCCCAAAAAATTGGGGGCGAACCTTGATTAAATATATTTTCAAAATGTTTTACGAATCCGAAATCACCGAATTTTACGAACGGTCACAGTGAAAATGTGAAATTGGCTTAACCTATTCCAAATTGGCATTAGGCAACAAAGGAAATTTTTTAAAAAAAAATTGGATAATAATTTACTCTTTTAGAGGCAAAATAACTTGAAAAGTGATGCACGCAAAATTCTTATTTCTCGGCAACTGCTCATTTTACAAACTATTTTTGGCATATATTCTCTTCGTCTGGATTATTGCTACGAGTTTATGAAAGTTACGAATAAATATTTCAAAATATGAAGACGTTGAATGGGTGGTAATAACTGAATTTTACACTTTTTTTTACATTTTATTCGAAATTGCCCGAAAATGAAATTGAAATTTAAGAAACTGAGCCAAACATTTTATGCGCCTTTACAGGGCGCATACTTTTTGTTATATCAGTTTTCGAAAAAAAAGGGTGATACTTTAACCCTGTGTAAAATACCATCAAAACATATTCATAAATAAAAAAGTTTTCTGTAAAAATCTAAAAAAAAATTAAAATATCAGATATTTTTTCGACTACTTCCGGTTTTTCGATCATTGTCGGGGTATCTTTAACAAATTGTTTTGATACTTAACTTCTTGTACAAAAAGTTTCTGAGACATTCATTGAGTAGTTTTTGAAAAAAAGATAAATAAAAAAGCATTTTCAGTAATTTAATGATTTTTCAACTTTTTTCACAGATTGAGGCCATTTTCGGACCACCTATAATATTTCAATGCTTATAATTTTGGATGCACACTCTAGACCATCGATGGGACTCTTCTTAGTAAAAAATATTTTAGGAAAATCATAGGCGTCGTTTTCGAGAAAAAGGCGTCTCAGAATGCTCCAAAACTTTTTAATTGTTTTGGTGTGCTAATATGTGACGGAGAATTTCAGTTTTTAGCAGGAGCGCTAATTTTATTTATCATTTTTACGCTTTTTTGCCGGTTTTTTTTAACTACTTTCGATAGACGAAACATTGTCGAGTAGTTTTAACATCCGGTTTTGGAGTTTGAAAGGGGACATGACTCTATAATGATATACTACACTATCCGATCAGATGAAACCCTTCTGAGAAATCCTATGTTCAAAAGAGTCAAAGATAGGCTGGCACAGCCAGGCAGGATACGCCCACATTTTCGAGAGATGGACAGAGAACAAGCAATACCGAAAGTGATTTTTCCTACATCTTTACGTCCTGTATTTCATACTGTATTGGGAGCAGCCATTTAGTTGGTCAGTTCCAGTCTGATATTAATGAAACTCGAAACCGACAATGATTATGGTGTGACGGTACACAACCTAGAAATGTGACTTTTCATCAAAATCGGATAAGAATTGTGACCTGTAGCGAGTCCACAACCATGATATACCATATTTTTATACGCCCACATTTTCATGTGGACGTATCATGTCGTCGCCCCTGTTCGTCCGTCCGTCCGTCCGTCCGTCCGTCCACAATTGTTTGTGAACAGTCTACAGGTCACAATTTTTATCCGATTTCAATGAAACTTAAAACATAGGTTTATCACCCTAAGATCTCGGTTCCTTTCGATATTGGCATGTATCGGACGGTAACTTCATGGGTTATGGCCCCTGATTGTACGAAAAATCACGTTTTTATACGCCCACATTTTCATGTGGACGTATTATGTCGTCGCCCCTGTCCGTCCGGACGTCCGTCCGTCCACAATTTGTTTGTGGACTCTCTACAGGTCACAATTCTTATCCGATTTTGACGAAACTTGAAATATAGGTTTATCCCCAAAAGATCTCGGTTCCTTTCGATATTGGCATGTATCGGATCAAAACTTCATGGATTATGGCCCCTGATTGTACGAAAAATCACGTTTTTAGCTTGTGGACCCTTATCCGATTTTGACGAAACTTGAAATATAGGTTTATCCCCATAAGATCTCGGTTCCTTTCGATATTGGCATGTATCGGATCAAAACTTCATGGATTATGGCCCCTGATTGTACGAAAAATCACGTTTTTAGCTTGTGGACCCTATAGAGGTCACAATTTTGAACCGATTTTGATGAAACTTGACATGCATGTTTGTAACCCAAAGATCTTGGTTCCTTTCGATATTTGGGGCTATCGGAATGTAATTTCCTGAATTATGGCCCCTGATTGTCCGAAAAATCACCCTTTTTAGCTTGTGGTCCCTCTGGAGGTCACAATTATTATTCGATTTAAAAAAACGTTTGATTATATCACCGTTACACCCTAAGGAAGGTTGTGTTCGAATTTCGGGAAAATCAGACGAAAATTGCCATACAAAATGGCCGCCGTTTGTACGCGAATACTGTTAAAAGATGGTATATCAAGGTTGTGGACCCTGTGGAGGTCACAATTTTGATTCAGTTTTGATGAAACTTGAAATTCATGGTTATAACCCAAAGATCTTGCTTCCTTTCGATATTTGCGCATATCGAATCGTAACTTCCTGAATTATGGCCCCTGATTATACGCAAAATCGCCTTTTTTATACGCCCACATTTTCATGTGGACGTATTATGTCGTCGCCCCTGTCCGTCCGGACGTCCGTCCGTCCGTCCGTCCGTCCGTCCACAATTTGTTTGTGGACTCTCTACAGGTCACAATTCTTATCCGATTTTGACGAAACTTGAAATATAGGTTTATCCCCAAAAGATCTCGGCTGCTTTCGATATTGGCATGTATCGGATCAAAACTTCATGGATTATGGCCCCTGATTGTACGAAAAATCACGTTTTTAGCTTGTGGACCCTATAGAGGTCACAATTTTGAACCGATTTTGATGAAACTTGACATGCATGTTTGTAACCCAAAGATCTTGGTTCCTTTCGATATTTGCGGCTATCGGAATGTAATTTCCTGAATTATGGCCCCTGATTGTCCGAAAAATCACCCTTTTTAGCTTGTGGTCCCTCTGGAGGTCACAATTATTATTCGATTTAAAAAACCGTTTGATTATATCACCGTTACACCCTAAGGAAGGTTGAGTTCGAATTTCGGGAAAATCGGACGAAAATTGCCATACAAAATGGCCGCCGTTTGTACGCGAATACTGTTAAAAAATGGTATATCAAGGTTGTGGACCCTGTGGAGGTCACAATTTTGATTCGATTTTGATGAAACTTGAAATTCATGGTTATAACCCAAAGATCTTGCTTCCTTTCGATATTTGCGCATATCGGATCATAACTTCCTGAATTATGGCCCCTGATTATACGCAAAATCGCCTTTTTTTTTAGCTTGGAGGTCACAATTATTATTTGATTTAAAAAACCGTTTGATTATATTACCTTCACACCCTAAGGAAGGTTGAGTTCGAATTTCGGGAAAATCGGACGAAAATTGCCATACAAAATGGCCGCCGTTTGTACGCGAATACTGTTAAAAAATGGTATATCAAGGTTGTGGACCATGTGGAGGTCACAATTTTGATTCGATTTTGATGAAATTTGAAATTCATGGTTATAACCCAAAGATCTTGCTTCCTTTCGATATTTGCGCATATCGGATCGTAACTTCCTGAATTATGGCCCCTGATTATACGCAAAATCTCCTTTTTTTTAGCTTGGAGGTCACAATTATTATCTGATTTAAAAAAACGTTTGATTATATTACCGTTACACCGTAAGGAAGGTTGAGTTTGAATTTCGGGAAAATCGGACCAAAATTGCCATACAAAATGGCCGCCGTTTGTACGCGAATACTGTTAAAAAATGGTATATCAAGGTTGTGGACCCTGTAAAGGTCACAATTTTAATTTGATTTTGATGAAACTTGAAATTCATCGTTATAACCCAAAAATCTTGGTTCTTTTCAATATTTGCGCATATCGGATCGTAACTTCCTGAATTATGGCCCCTGGTTATACGCAAAATCCCCCTTTCTTTAGCTTGTGGTCCCTCTGGAGGTCACAATTATTATCCAATTTAAAAAAACGTTTGATTATATCACCGTTACACTGTAAGGAAGGTTGAGTTTGAATTTCGGGAAAATCGGACCAAAATTGACAGACAAAATGGCCACCGTTTGTACGCGAATACTGTTAAAAAAATGATATATCTTGGTTGTGGATCCTGTATAGGTCACAATTTTAATTCGATTTTGATGAGGAAGGTTGAGTTCTAATTTCGTGAAAATCGTACCAAAATTGCCGGACGAAATGGTCGCCGTTTGTACGCGAATAGTGTAAAAATATGGTATATCATTGTTGTGGACTCGCTACAGGTCACAATTCTTATCCGATTTTGATGAAAAGTCACATTTCTAGGTTGTGTACCGTCATACCATAATCATTGTCGGTTTCGAGTTTCATTAATATCAGACTGGAACTGACCAACTAAATGGCTGCTCCCAATACAGTATGAAATACAGGACTTAAATATGTAGGAAAAATCACTTTCGGACTTGACATGCATGTTTGTAACCCAAAGATCTTGGTTCCTTTCGATATTTGCGGCTGTCGGAATGTAATTTCCTGAATTATGGCCCCTGATTGTCCGAAAAATCACCCTTTTTAGCTTGTGGTCCCTCTGGAGGTCACAATTATTATTCGATTTAAAAAACCGTTTGACTATATCACCGTTACACCCTAAGGAAGGTTGAGTTCGAATTTCGGGAAAATCGGACGAAAATTGCCATACAAAATGGCCGCCGTTTGTACGCGAATACTGTTAAAAAATGGTATATCAAGGTTGTGGACCCTGTGGAGGTCACAATTTTGATTCGATTTTGATGAAACTTGAAATTCATGGTTATAACCCAAAGATCTTGCTTCCTTTCGATATTTGCGCATATCGGATCGTAACTTCCTGAATTATGGCCCCTGATTATACGCAAAATCGCCTTGTTTTTAGCTTAGAGGTCACAATTATTATTCGATTTAAAAAAACGTTTGATTATATCACCGTTACACCCTAAAAAAGGTGGAGTTCGAATTTCGGGAAAATCGGACGAAAATGGCCGCCGTTTGTACGCGAATACTGTTAAAAAATGGTATATCAAGGTTGTGGACCCTGTGGAGGTCACAATTTTGATTCGATTTTGATGAAACTTGAAATTCATGGTTATAACCCAAAGATCTTGCTTCCTTTCGATATTTGCGCATATCGGATCGTAACTTCCTGAATTATGGCCCCTGATTATACGCAAAATCACCTTTTTTTTAGCTTGGAGGTCACAATTATTATCCGATTTAAAAAAACTTTTGATTATATTACCGTTACACCGTAAGGAAGGTTGAGTTCGAATTTCGGGAAAATCAGACCAAAATTGCCATACAAAATGGTCGCCGTTTGTATGCGAATACTGTTAAAAAATGGTATATCAAGGTTGTGGACCCTGTAAAGGTCACAATTTTAATTCGATTTTGATGAAACTTGAAATTCATGGTTATAACCCAAAGATCTTGGTTCTTTTCGATATTTGCGCCAATCGGATCGTAACTTCCTGAATTATGGCCCCTGATTATACACAAAATCCCCCTTTCTTTAGCTTGTGGTCCCTCTGGAGGTCACAATTATTATCCAATTTAAAGCTCCAATAGCATTTTTTTAAGTTATATTTTGAAAATGTTTGAAAATAAAGCCCCAAAATAGATTGAACCTATAAACAGTCCTACCTTGTTAAAGAATAATCCTATAATTCACTATTGCCAGTTGAGAAATTGGCAAAAATATCATTTTCAACTTCAAATTCAAACGTTTGAAGATGGCCGTCCATGGAGAGGAATGGGAAAACAAGGGAGGTAATTGAGTAACTATTTCCTCAATCACCCTGTATCACCCTTTCTAATGCCCCAAAAATTTTGCCCATGACCGTATAATAGTGAGTTGACAACCTTTTGAGCAAAAGACATAGAAATAATTATGTTTTGACTTTCTTAGAAAATATGAAATTGGAACTTTAAAAAAACGTTTGATTATATCACCGTTACACTGTAAGGAAGGTTGAGTTTGAATTTCGGGAAAATCGGACCAAAATTGACAGACAAAATGGCCGCTGTTTGTACGCGAATACTGTTAAAAAAATGATATATCATGGTTGTGGACCCTGTATAGGTCACAATTTTAATTCGATTTTGATGAGGAAGGTTGAGTTCTAATTTCGTGAAAATCGTACCAAAATTGCCGGATGAAATGGTCGCTGTTTGTACGCGAATAGTGTAAAAATATGGTATATCATGGTTGTGGACTCTCTACAGGTCACAATTCTTATCCGATTTTGATGAAAAGTCACATTTCTAGGTTGTGTACCGTCACACAATAATCATTGTCGGTTTCGAATTTTATTAATATCAGACTGGAATTGACCAACTAAATGGCTGCTCCCAATACAGTATGAAATACAGGACTTAAAGATGTAGGAAAAATCACCTTCGGTATTGCTGGTTCTCTGTCCATCTCTCGAAAATGTGGGCGTATCCTGCCTGGCAGTGCCAGCCTATCTTTTTAGCTTGGAGGTCACAATTATTATTCGATTTAAAAAACCGTTTGATTATATCACCATTACACCCTAAGGAAGGTTGAGTTCGAATTTCGGGAAAATCGGACGAAAATTGCCATACAAAATGGCCGCCGTTTGTACGCGAATACTGTTAAAAAATGGTGTATCAAGGTTGTGGACCCTGTGGAGGTCACAATTTTGATTCGATTTTGATGAAACTTGAAATTCATGGTTATAACCCAAAGATCTTGCTTCCTTTCGATATTTGCGCATATCGGATCGTAACTTCCTGAATTATGGCCCCTGATTATACGCAAAATCGCCTTTTTTTTAGCTTGAAGGTCACAATTATTATCCGATTTAAAAAACGTTTGATTATATTACCGTTACACCGTAAGGAAGGTTGAGTTTGAATTTCGGGAAAATCAGACCAAAATTGCCATACAAAATGGCCGCCGTTTGTACGCGAATACTGTTAAAAATGGTATATCAAGGTTGTGGACCCTGTAACGGTCACAATTTTAATTCGATTTTGATGAAACTTGAAATTCATGGTTATAACCCAAAGATCTTGGTTCTTTTCGATATTTGCGCATATCGGATCGTAACTTCCTGAATTATGGCCCCTGGTTATACGCAAAATCCCCCTTTCTTTAGCTTGTGGTCCCTCTGGAAGTCACAATTATTATCCAATTTAAAAAAACGTTTGATTATATCACCGTTACACTGTAAGGGAGGTTGAGTTTGAATTTCGGGAAAATCAGACCAAAATTGACGGACAAAATGGCCGCCGTTTGTACGCGAATACTGTTAAAAAAATGATATATCATGGTTGTGGACCCTGTATAGGTCACAATTTTAATTCGATTTTGATGAGGAAGGTTGAGTTCTAATTTCGTGAAAATCGTACCAAAATTGCCGGACGAAATGGTCGCCATTTGTACGCGAATAGTGTAAAAATATGGTATATCATGGTTGTGGACTCTCTACAGGTCACAATTCTTATCCGCTTTTGATGAAAAGTCACATTTCTAGGTTGTGTACCGTCACACCATAATCATTGTCGGTTTCGAATTTCATTAATATCAGACTGGAACTGACCAACTTAAATGGCTGCTCCCAATACAGTATGAAATACAGGACTTAAAGATGTAGGAAAAATCACTTTCGGTATTGCTTGTTCTCTGTCCATCTCTCGAAAATGTGGGTGTATCCTGCCTGGCAGTGCCAGCCTATCTTTTAGCTTGTGAACAGTTTAGAGGTCACAATTTTGAACCGATTTGGATGAAACTTGAAATGCATGTTTATAACCCAAAGATCTTGATTCCTTTCGATATTTGCGCCAATCGGATCATAACTTCCTGAATTATGGCCCCTGATTGTCCAAAAAATCGCCCTTTTTAGCTTGTAGTCCCTCTGGAGGTCAAAATTGTTATCCGATTTTAAAAACCGTTTGATTATATCACCGTTCAATGGTTATGAAGGTTGAGTTCGAATTTCGTCAAAATCGGACCAAAATTGACGGACAAAATGGCCGCCATTTGTACGCGAATAGTGTGAAAATATGTTATATCAAGGTTGTGAACAGTGTAGTGGTCACAATTTTGAACCGATTTGGATGAAACTTGAAATGCATGTTTATAACCCAAAGATCTTGACTCCTTTCGATATTTGCGCCAATCGGATCATAACTTCCTGAATTATGGCCCCTGATTGTCCAAAAAATCGCCCTTTTTAGCTTGTGGTCCCTCTGGAGGTCAAAATTGTTATCCGATTTTAAAAACCGTTTGATTATATCACCGTTCAATGGTTATGAAGGTTGAGTTCGAATTTCGTCAAAATCGGACCAAAATTGACGGACAAAATGGCCGCCATTTGTACGCGAATAGTGTGAAAATATGTTATATCAAGGTTGTGAACAGTGTAGAGGTCACAATTTTGAACCGATTTGGATGAAACTTGAAATGCATGTTTATAACCCAAAGATCTTGATTCCTTTCGATATTTGCGCCAATCGGATCATAACTTCCTGAATTATGGCCCCTGATTGTCCAAAAAATCGCCCTTTTTAGCTTGTGGTCCCTCTGGAGGTCAAAATTGTTATCCGATTTTAAAAACCGTTTGATTATATCACCGTTCAATGGTTATGAAGGTTGAGTTCGAATTTCGTCAAAATCGGACCAAAATTGACGGACAAAATGGCCGCCATTTGTACGCGAATAGTGTGAAAATATGTTAAATCAAGGTTGTGAACAGTGTAGAGGACACAATTTTGAACCGATTTGGATGAAACTTGAAATGCATGTTTATAACCCAAAGATCTTGGTTCCTTTCGATATTTGCGCCAATCGGATCGTAACTTCCTGAATTATGGCCCCTGATTGTCCGAAAAATTGCCCTTTTTAGCTTGTGGTCCCTCTGGAGGTCAAAATTGTTATCCGATTTAAAAAAACGTTTGATTATATCACCGTTCCATGGTTATGAAGGTCGAGTTCGAATTTCGTGAAAATCGGACCAAAATTGACAGACAAAATGGCCACCATTTGTATGCGAATAGTGTGAAAATATGTTAAATCAAGGTTGTGAACAGTGTAGAGGACACAATTTTGAACCGATTTGGATGAAACTTGAAATGCATGTTTATAACCCAAAGATCTTGGTTCCTTTCGATATTTGCGCCAATCGGATCGTAACTTCCTGAATTATGGCCCCTGATTGTCCGAAAAATTGCCCTTTTTAGCTTGTGGTCCCTATGGAGGTCAAAATTGTTATCCGATTTAAAAAACGTTTGATTATATCATTGTTCCATGGTTATGAAGGTCGAGTTTGAATTTCGTGAAAATCGGACCAAAATTGACGGACAAAATGGCCGCCATTTGTACGCGAATAGTGTGAAAATATGTTATATCAAGGTTGTGAACAGTGTAGAGGACACAATTTTGAACCGATTTGGATGAAACTTGAAATACATGTTTATAACCCAAAGATCTTGATTCCTTTCGATATTTGCGCCAATCGGATCGTAACTTCCTGAATTATGGCCCCTGATTGTCCGAAAAATTGCCCTTTTTAGCTTGTGGTCCCTCTGGAGGTCAAAATTGTTATCCGATTTAAAAAACGTTTGATTATATCACCGTTCCATGGTTATGAAGGTTGAGTATGAATTTTGTGAAAATCGGACCAAAATTGACGGACAAAATGGCCGCCGTTTGTACACGAATAGTGTGAAAATATGTTATATCAAGGTTGTGGACCCTATAGAGGTCACAATTTTGAATCGATTTTTTATGAAACTTGACAGGTATGTTTTAAACCCAAAGATCTTGGTTCCTTTCGATATTTGCGCCCATCGGGTCATTACTTCCTGAATTATGTCCCCTGATTGTACGAAAAATCACCCTTTTTAGCTTGTGGTGCCTCTGGAGGTCACAATTATTATATGATTTAAAAAAAAACGTTTGATTATAAAAACCAAACAAATTCTAATGATTTTCTGATAATTCCTTAATATGCGACAATTCTTGTTGACTGCCCGGACGATTTGGCTGCTGTGTGGGCGTATGTTTCGTTGCCTGGCAACCTATTTTTACACTATTCGCGTACAAACGGCAACCATTTCGTCCGGCAATTTTGGTATGATTTTCACGAAATTAGAACTCAACCTTCCTCATCAAAATCGAATTAAAATTGTGACCTATACAGGGTCCACAACCATGATATATCATTTTTTTAACAGTATTCGCGTACAAACGGCGGCCATTTTGTCTGTCAATTTTGGTCCGATTTTCCTGAAATTCAAACTCAACCTTCCTTACAGTGCAACGGTGATATAATCAAACGTTTTTATACGCCCACATTTTCATGTGGACGTATTATGTCGTCGCCCCTGTCCGTCCGGACGTCCGTCCGTCCACAATTTGTTTGTGGACTCTCTACAGGTCACAATTCTTATCCGATTTTAACGAAACTTGAAATATAGGTTTATCCCCAAAAGATCTCGGCTGCTTTCGATATTGGCATATATCGGATCAAAACTTCATGGATTATGGCCCCTGATTGTACGAAAAATCACGTTTTTAGCTTGTGGACCCTATAGAGGTCACAATTTTGAACCGATTTTGATGAAACTTGACATGCATGTTTGTAACCCAAAGATCTTGGTTCCTTTCGATATTTGCGGCTATCGGAATGTAATTTCCTGAATTATGGCCCCTGATTGTCCGAAAAATCACCCTTTTTAGCTTGTGGTCCCTCTGGAGGTCACAATTATTATTTGATTTAAAGATAGGCTGGCACTGCCAGGCAGGATACGCCCACATTTTTGAGAGATGGATAGAGAACAAGCAATACCGAAAGTGATTTTTCCTACATCATTAAGTCCTGTATTTCATACTGTATTGGGAGCAGCCATTTTGTTGGTCAGTTCCAGTCTGATATTCATGAAATTCGAAGCCGACAATGATTATGGTTTGACGGTACACAACCTAGAAATGTTACTTTTCGTCAAAATCGGATAAGAATTGTGACCTGCAGAGAGTCCACAACCATGATATACCATATTTTTACACTATTCGCGTACAAACGGTGACCATTTCGTCCGGCAATTTTGGTACGATTTTCACGAAATTCAAACTCAACCTTCCTTACGGTGCAACAGTAATATAATCAGAGTTTTTTTTTAAATCAGATAATAATTGTTCGAGAGATAGACAGAGAACAAGCAATACCGAAAGTGATTTTTCCTACAATCAAAGGCCATAATTCATTAAGTTACAATTTGATTTGCGCAAATATCGAAAAGAATAAAGATCTTTAGGTTATAAACAAGCATTTCAGGTTTCATCAAAATCGAATTAAAATTGTCACCTCTACAGGGTCCACAACTTTGACATACCATATTTTTACACTGTTCGCGTACAAACGGCGGCCATTTTTTCTGGCAATTATGGTCCAATTTTCTCGAAATTCTAACTCAACCTTCCGTAGGGTGTAACGGTGATAGAGTCAAACGTTTTTATACGCCCACATTTTCATGTGGACGTATTATGTCGTCGCCCCTGTCCGTCCGGACGTCCGTCCGTCCACAATTTGTTTGTGGACTCTCTACAGGTCACAATTCTTATCCGATTTTGACGAAACTTGAAATATAGGTTTATCCCCATAAGATCTCGGTTCCTTTCGATATTGGCATGTATCGGATCAAAACTTCATGGATTATGGCCCCTGATTGTACGAAAAATCACGTTTTTAGCTTGTGGACCCTATAGAGGTCACAATTTTGAACCGATTTTGATGAAACTTGACATGCATGTTTGTAACCCAAAGATCTTGGTTCCTTTCGATATTTGCGGCTATCGGAATGTAATTTCCTGAATTATGGCCCCTGATTGTCCGAAAAATCACCCTTTTTAGCTTGTGGTCCCTCTGGAGGTCACAATTATTATTCGATTTAAAAAACCGTTTGATTATATCACCGTTACACCCTAAGGAAGGTTGAGTTCGAATTTCGGGAAAATCGGACGAAAATTGCCATACAAAATGGCCGCCGTTTGTACAAATATCGAATGGAACCAAGATCTTTGGGTTATAACCATGAATTTCAAGTTTCATCAAAATCGATTTAAAAATGTGACTTTTACAAGGTCCACAAACCATGATATACAATTTTTTAACAGTATTCGCGTACAAACGGCGGCCATTTTGTATGGCAATTTTCGTCCGATTTTCCCGAAATTCGAACTCAACCTTCCTTAGGGTGTAACGGTGATATAATCAAACGTTTTTTTAAATCGGATAATAATTGTGACCTTCAGAGGGACCACAAGCTAAACAGGGTGATTTTTCGGACAATCAGGGGCCATAATTCAGGAAATTACATTCCGATAGGTGCAAATATCGAAAGAAACCAAGATCTTTGGGTTATAAACATGCATGTCAAGTTTCATCAAAATCGGTTCAAAATTGTGACCTCTATAGGGTCCACAAGCTAAAAACGTGATTTTTCGTACAATAAGGGGCCATAATCCATGAAGTTTTCATCCGATACATGCCAATATCGAAAGGAACCAAGATCTTTTGGGGATAAACCTATATTTCAAGTTTCGTCAAAATCGGATAAGAATTGTGACCTGTAGAGAGTCCACAAACAAATTGTGGACGGACGTCCGGACGGACAGGGGCGACGACAATATACGTCCACATAAAAATGTGGGCGTATAAAAAACCGTTTGATTATATCACCGTTACACCCTAAGGAAGGTCGAGTTCGAATTTCGGGGAAATCGGACGAAAATTGCCATACAAAATGGCCGCCGTTTGTACTCGAAGACAGTTAAAAAATGGTATATCAAGGTTGTGGACTCTGTGGAGGTCACAATTTTGATTCGATTTTGATGAAACTTGAAATTCATGGTTATAACCCAAAGATCTTGCTTCCTTTCGATATTTGCGCATATCGGATCGTAACTTCCTGAATTATGGCCCCTGATTATACGAAAAATCGCCTTTTTTGATTCGATTTTGATGAAACTTGAAATTCATGGTTATAACCAAAAGATCTTGCTTCCTTTCGATATTTGCGCATATCGGATCGTAACTTCCTGAATTATGGCCCCTGATTATACGCAAAATCGCCTTTTTTTTAGCTTGGAGGTCACAATTATTATCCGATTTAAAAAAACGTTTGATTATATTACCGTTACACCGTAAGGAAGGTTGAGTTCGAATTTCGGGAAAATCAGACCAAAATTGCCATACAAAATGGCCACCGTTTGTACGCGAATACTGTTAAAAATGGTATATAAAGGTTGTGGACCCTGTAAAGTTCACAATTTTAATTCGATTTTGATGAAACTTGAAATTCATGGTTATAACCCAAAGATCTTGGTTCTTTTCGATATTTGCGCATATCGGATCGTAACTTCCTGAATTATGGCCCCTGGTTATACGCAAAATCCCCCTTTCTTTAGCTTGTGGTCCCTCTGGAGGTCACAATTATTATCCAATTTAAAAAAAGGTTTGATTATATCACCGTTACACTGTAAGGAAGGTTGAGTTTGAATTTCGGGGAAAACGGACCAAAATTGACAGACAAAATGGCCGCCGTTTGTACGCGAATACTGTTAAAAAAATGATATATCATGGTTGTGGACCCTGTATAGGTCACAATTTTAATTCGATTTTGATGAGGAAGGTTGAGTTCTAATTTCGTGAAAATCGTACCAAAATTGCCGGACGAAATGGTCGCCGTTTGTACGCGAATAGTGTAAAAATATGGTATATCATGGTTGTGGACAGGTCACAATTCTTATCCGATTTTGATGAAAAGTCACATTTCTAGGTTGTGTACCGTCACACAATAATCATTGTCGGTTTCGAATTTTATTAATATCAGACTGGAACTGACCAACTAAATGGCTGCTCCCAATACAGTATGAAATACAGGACTTAAAAGATGTAGGAAAAATCACTTTCGGTATTGCTTGTTCTCTGTCCATCTCTCGAAAATGTGGGCGTATCCTGCCTGGCAGTGCCAGCCTATCTTTTAAATCGAATAATAATTGTGACCTCCAGAGGGACCACAAGCTAAAAAGGGTGATTTTTCGGACAATCAGGGGCCATAATTCAGGAAATTACATTCCGTAAGCCGCAAATATCGAAAGGAACCAAGATCTTTGGGTTACAAACATGCATGTCAAGTTTCATCAAAATCGGTTCAGAATTGTGACCTCTATAGGGTCCACAAGCTAAAATCGTGATTTTTCGTACAATCAGGGGCCATAATCCATGAAGTTTTGATCCGATACATGCCAATATCGAAAGCAGCCGAGAACTTTTGGGGATAAACCTATATTTCAAGTTTCGTCAAAATCGGATAAGAATTGTGACCTGTAGAGAGTCCACAAACAAATTGTGGACGGACGTCCGGACGGACAGGGGCGACGACATAATACGTCCACATGAAAATGTGGGCGTATAAAAATGCAAAAATGTCAAAATATTGAAAATTAAATTTCAATAACTACATACATATTATACATCGTTAGAACCGTAATTAGGTCAGCTATCTGAATTTATATCCTTTTTTATACGCCCACATTTTCATGTGGACGTATTATGTCGTCGCCCCTGTCCGTCCGGACGTCCGTCCGTCCGTCCGGACATCCGTCCGTCCACAATTTGTTTGTGGACTCTCTACAGGTCACAATTCTTATCCGATTTTGACGAAACTTGAAATATAGGTTTATCCCCAAAAGATCTCGGTTCCTTTCGATATTGGCATGTATCGGATCAAAACTTCATGGATTATGGCCCCTGATTGTACGAAAAATCACGTTTTTAGCTTGTGGACCCTATAGAGGTCACAATTTTGAACCGATTTTGATGAAACTTGACATGCATGTTTGTAACCCAAAGATCTTGGTTCCTTTCGATATTTGCGGCTATCGGAATGTAATTTCCTGAATTATGGCCCCTGATTGTCCGAAAAATCACCCTTTTTAGCTTGTGGTCCCTCTGGAGGTCACAATTATTATTCGATTTAAAAAAACGTTTGATTATATCACCGTTACACCCTAAGGAAGGTTGAGTTCGAATTTCGGGAAAATCGGACGAAAATTGCCATACAAAATGGCCGCCGTTAGTACGCGAATACTGTTAAAAAATGGTATATCAAGGTTGTGGACCCTGTGGAGGTCACAATTTTGATTCGATTTTGATGAAACTTGAAATTCATGGTTATAACCCAAAGATCTCGCTTCCTTTCGATATTTGCGCATATCGGATCGTAACTTCCTGAATTATGGCCCCTGATTATACGCAAAATCGCCTTTTTTTTAGCTTGGAGGTCACAATTATTATTCGATTTAAAAAACCGTTTGATTATATCACCGTTACACCCTAAGGAAGGTTGAGTTCGAATTTCGGGAAAATCGGACGAAAATTGCCATACAAAATGGCCGCCGTTTGTACGCGAATACTGTTAAAAAATGGTATATCAAGGTTGTGGACCCTGTGGAGGTCACAATTTTGATTCGATTGTGATGAAACTTGAAATTCAAGGTTATAACCCAAAGATCTTGCTTCTTTTCGATATTTGCGCATATCGGATCGTAACTTCCTGAATTATGGCCCCTGAGTATATGCAAAATCGCCTTTTTTTTTAGCTTGGAGGTCAAAATTATTATCGGATTTAAAAAAACGTTTGATTATATTACCGTTACACCGTAAGGAAGGTTGAGTTCGAATTTCGGGAAAATCAGACCAAAATTGCCATACAAAATGGCCACGGTTTGTACGTGAATACTGTTAAAAAATGGTATATCAAGGTTGTGGACCCTGTAAAGGTCACAATTTTAATTCGATTTTGATGAAACTTGAAATGCATGGTTATAACCCAAAGATCTTGGTTCCTTTCGGTATTTGCACATATCGGATCGTAACTTCCTGAATTATTCGAATTTCGTGAAAATGGTACCAAAATTGCCGGACGAAATGGTCGCCGTTTGTACGCGAATAGTGTAAAGATATGGTATATCATGGTTGTTGACTCTGTACAGGTCACAATTCTTATCCGATTTTGACGAAAAGTCACATTTCTAGGTTGTGTACCGTCACACCATAATCATTGTCGACTTCGAATTTCATGAATATCAGACTGGAACTGACCAACAAAATGGCTGATCCCAATACAGTATGAAATACCGGACTTAATGATGTAGGAAAAATCACTTTCCGTATTGTTTGTTCTCTATCCATCTCTCGAAAATGTGGGCGTATCCTGCCTGGCAGTGCCAGCCTATCTTTTTAAAATCTCTTCAAATTAAAAGATAGGCTGGCACTGCCAGGCAGGATACGCCCACATTTTTGGGAGATGGATAGAGGACAAGCAATACATCATTAAGTCCTGTATTTCATACTGTATTGGGAGCAGCCATTTTGTTGGTCAGTTCCAGTCTGATATTCATGAAATTCGAAGCCGACAATGATTATGGTGTGACGGTACACAACCTAGAAATGTTACTTTTCGTCCAAATCGGATAAGAATTGTGACCTGTAGAGAGTCCACAACCATGATATACCATATTTTTACACTATTCGCGTACAAATGGTGACCATTTCGTCCAGCAATTTTGGTACGATTTTCACAAAATTCGAATTAAACCTTCCTTATGGTGCAACAGTAATATAATCATCAGAGTTTTTTTTATACGCCCACATTTTCATGTGGACGTATTATGTCGTCGCCCCTGTCCGTCCGGACGTCCGTCCGTCCGTCCGTCCGTCCGGACGTCCGTCCGTCCGGACGTCCGTCCGTCCACAATTTGTTTGTGGACTCTCTACAGGTCACAATTCTTATTCGATTTTGACGAAACTTGAAATATAGGTTTATCCCCAAAAGATCTCGGCTGCTTTCGATATTGGCATGTATCGGATCAAAACTGCATGGATTATGGCCCCTGATTGTCAGAAAAATCACGTTTTTAGCTTGTGGACCCTATAGAGGTCACAATTTTGAACCGATTTTGATGAAACTTGACATGAATGTTTGAAACCCAAAGATCTTGGTTCCTTTCGATATTTGCGGCTATCGGAATGTAATTTCCTGAATTATGGCCCCTGATTGTCCGAAAAATCACCCTTTTTAGCTTGTGGTCCCTCTGGAGGTCACAATTATTATTCGATTTAAAAAAACGTTTGATTATATCACCGTTACACCCTAAGGAAGGTTGAGTTCGAATTTCGGCAAAATCGGACGAAAATTGCCATACAAAATGGCCGCCGTTTGTACGCGAATGCTGTTAAAAAATGGTATATCAAGGTTGTGGACCCTGTGGAGGTCACAATTTTGATTCGATTTTGATGAAACTTTAAATTCATGGTTATAACCCAAAGATCTTGCTTCCTTTCGATATTTGCGCATATCGGATCGTAACTTCCTGAATTATGGCCCCTGATTATACGCAAAATCGCCTTTTTTTTAGCTTGGAGGTCACAATTATTATCTGATTTAAAAAAACGTTTGATTATATTACCGTTACACCGTAAGGAAGGTTGAGTTTGACCCTGTAAAGGTCACAATTTTAATTTGATTTTGATGAAACTTGAAATTCATGGTTATAACCTAAAGATCTTGGTTCTTTTCGATATTTGCGCATATCGGATCGTAACTTCCTGAATTATGGCCCCTGGTTATACGCAAAATCCCCCTTTCTTTAGCTTGTGGTCCCTCTGGAGGTCACAATTATTATCCAATTTAAGAAAACGTTTGATTATATCACCGTTACACTGTAAGGAAGGTTGAGTTTGAATTTCGGGAAAATCGGACCAAAATTGACAAAATGGCCGCCGTTTGTACGCGAATACTGTTAAAAAAATGATATATCATGGTTGTGGACCCTGTATAGGTCACAATTTTAATTCGATTTTGATGAGGAAGGTTGAGTTCTAATTTCGTGAAAATCGTACCAAAATTGCTGGACGAAATGGTCGCCGTTTGTACGTGAATAGTGTAAAAATATGGTATATCATGGTTGTGGACTCTCTACAGGTCACAATTCTTATCCGATTTTGATGAAAAGTCACATTTCTAGGTTGTGTACCGTCACACCATAATCATTGTCGGTTTCGAATTTCATTAATATCAGACTGGAACTGACCAACTAAATGGCTGCTCCGAATACAGTATGAAATACAGGACTTAAAGATGTAGGAAAAATCACTTTCGGTATTGCTTGTTCTCTGTCCATCTCTCGAAAATGTGGGCGTATCCTGCCTGGCAGTGCCAGCCTATCTTTTTAAATCTGATAATAATTGTTCGAGAGATAGACAGAGAACAAGCAATACCGAAAGTAATTTTTCCTACAATCAAAGGCCATAATTCATTAAGTTACAATTTGATATGCGCAAATATCGAAAAGAATAAAGATCTTTAGGTTATAAACAAGCATTTCAGGTTTCATCAAAATCGAATTAAAATTGTCACCTCTACAGGGTCCACAACTTTGACATAGCATATTTTTACACTGTTCGCGTACAAACGGCGGCCATTTTTTCTGGCAATTATGGTCCAATTTTCTCGAAATTCGAACTCAACCTTCCGTAGGGTGTAACGGTGATAGAGTCACACGTTTTCAAATCGGATAATAATTGTGACCTCCAGAGGGACCATAGGCGATTTTTCGGACAATCAGGGGCCATAATTCAGGAAGTTACGATCCGATATGCGCAAATAACGGAAAGAACCAAAATCTTTGGGTTATAACCATGCATTTCAAGTTTTATTAAAATCGAACTAAAATTGTGACCTCTACAGGGTCCACAACCATGATATACAATTTTTTAACAGTATTCGCGTACAAACGGCGGCCATTTTGTATGGCAATTTTTGTGCGATTTTCCCGAAATTCGAACTCAACCTTCCTTACGGTGAAACGGTAATATAATCAACCGTTTTATTAAATCAGATAATAATTGTGACCACCAGAGGGACCACGAGCTAAAATAAGGCGATTTTGCGTATAATCAGGGGCCATAATTCAGGAAGTTACGTTCCGATATGCGCAAATATCGAAAGGAACCAAGATCTTTGGGTTATAACCATGAATTTCAAGTTTCATCAAAATCGAATAAAAAATGTGACCTCTACAGGGTCCACAACCTCGATATACCATTTTTTAACAGTATTCGTGTACAAACGGCGGCCATTTTGTATGGCAATTTTCGTCCGATTTTCCCGAAATTCGAACTCAACCTTCCTTAGGGTGTAACGGTGATATAATCGAATGTTTTTTTTAAATTGGATAATAATTGTGACCTCCAGAGGGACCACAAGCTAAAAAGGGTGATTTTTCGGACAATCAGGGGCCATAATTCAGGAAATTACATTCCGATTGGCGCAAATATCGAAAGGAACCAAGATCTTTGGGTTATAAACATGCATGTCAAGTTTCATCAAAATCGGTTCAAAATTGTGACCTCTATAGGGTCCACAAGCTAAAAACGTGATTTTTCGTACAATCAGGGGCCATAATCCATGAAGTTTTCATCCAATACATGCCAATATCGAAAGCAGCCGAGATCTTTTGGGGATAAACCTATATTTCAAGTTTCGTCAAAATCGGATAAGAATTGTGACCTGTAGAGAGTCCACAAACAAATTGTGGACGGACGGACGGACAGGGGCGACGACAATATACGTCCACATAAAAATGTGGGCGTATAAAAATAGTAGAGCATTTTCCAAAATTTCACAATTTTTCGACTTTTTTCGATTTTCAGTCCCTTTTTTGTCCTATTCCAATTATTTGAAGGTCTTAATGGATGGGCCCATGCTATAGACTACCTGAAGGACCATCGATAGATAAAGTTTAAGAATAAATCGCTGGAGCAGTTTTCGAGATAAAGGCGTCCAAAAACGCTCCAATTTAGAAAATTCTTGATTTTCAGCGTGCCATATGTTACTTCCGGGTCATCGTATCTTTATGAGATGGGTACCATACGATACTTCAATTCTCGTACAACCCAACGATACCCTAATCTCTTTAATCTCATGCTCCAAATTGTAAAAATACGACTTTTTGGATTTTCAATCTCTTTTTTTCGCCTATTCCTGATATTTAAAATAAATGATACAATGATATCACACAACAGGCTAGCTATTAGACTCTCTATTGACTAATTAATTGATGAGATTAACTTCAGTTAATCCTACCAAAGTTATAATATACAAATTACTACTAATGTATAGATTGTTCTTCAGTATAACACCATGATGTTGTGGATTTTTCGTTACGGAAAGAGTGCATTTACAACGATTTTCGTCTTCAGCACCCTTGCAATTCTAAATACAAAATTATCAATTGACAAAATAACAAATAAATGTTGGATATCGTCTGATGAAATTTTTACTACGATTTTCGTCTTTAGCACCCCTGAAAACCCCTGAAAAGATATGTTATGTAACGGCAAAACAGAAAATAAATGGCCTGTTTGCTATGTAATTTTGTTTTGGAACATACTAATCTTTAACTTGCTTTTTCTCAAAACTTACATTTATGAGTTGGGTAGCTTCAAATAGACACAGCTCAGTCAATTTTTATACGCCCACATTGAAATGTGGTTGTATATTGTCGTCCCCCCCGTCCGTCCGTCCGTCCGTCCGTCGGTCCGGCGTCCACAATTGCTTGTGGACGCTCTACAGGCTAAAGTTAATATTCGATTGACTTTAAATTTATACACAGTGTTTAAAGTCATGAGACGAAGAAGCCTATTGTTTTTCAGCGATTTCCGATAATAACTACCAGAGTTATGGCCCTTGATCACTTCAAAAAATCTTGTGGACGCTCTACAGGCCAAAGTTAATATCCGATTGACTTTAAATTTATACACAGCGTTTAAGGTCATAAGACAATGACGCCTATTGATTTTCGGCAATTTCCGATAATTAGTGCCAGAGTTATGGCCCTTGATCTCTTTAAAAAATCTTGTGGACGCTCTAAAGGTCAAAGTTAATATCCGATTGACTTTAAATTTATACACAGTGTTTAAGGTCATAAGACGAAGAAGCCTATTGATTTTCAGCGATTTCCGATAATTAGTGCCAGAGTTATGGCCCTTGATCACTTCAAAAAATCTTGTGGACGCTCTAGAGGCCAAAGTTAATATCCGATTGACTTTAAATTTATACACAGTGTTTAAGGTCATAAGACGAAGACGCCTATTGATTTTCAGCGATTTCCGATAATTAGTGCCAGAGTTATGGCCCTTGATCACCTCAAAAAATCTTGTGGACGCTCTAGAGGCCAAAGTTAATATCCGGTTGACTTTAGATTTATACACAGTGTTTAAGATCATGAGACGAAGAAGCCTATCGATTTTCGGCGATTTCCGATAATTAATGCCAGAGTTATTGCCCTTGATCTCTTTAAAAAATCATGTGGACGCTCTAAAGGTCAAAGTTAATATCCGATTGACTTTAAATTTATACACAGTGTTTAAGGTCATAAGACAAAGAAGCCTATTGATTTTCAGCGATTTCCGATAATTAGTGCCAGAGTTATGGCCCTTGATCACTTCAAAAAATCTTGTGGACGCTCTAGAGGCCAAAGTTAATATCCGATTGACTTCAAATTTATACACAGTGTTTAAGGTCATAAAACAAAGACGCCTATTGATTTTCAGCGATTTCCATTAATTAGTGCCAGAGTTATGGCCCTTGATCACCTCAAAAAATCTTGTGGACGCTCTGGAGGCCAAAGTTAATATCCGATTGACTTTAGATTTACACACAGTGTTTAAGTTCATGAGACGAAGAATCCTATTGATTTTCTGCGATTTCAAATAATTACTGCCAGAGTTATCTCCCTTGATAACTTCAAAAATTCTTGTGACGCTATAGAGGCCAAAGTTACCATCCGATTGACTTCAGATTGATACATAGAGTTTAAGGTGTTGAAACTAACAAGTATTTTGATTTTCAATGAATTTAGATAACTGAACAGCTAAATCCATGATATTAAATGTTTCATGTATATACTAATTGTTAGCGTGGGGTAAAACTTTATAAAAAGCAATCAAATTCTAATGATTTTCTAATAATTACATAATGAGTTGTTACTCTTAATCAGTTTTTAGTGTATTACAAATGTTTCATTACCGAAAAAAGTAAAAATATGCAACAACCCTTGTTGACTGCCCGGACGATTTAGCTGCTGTGGGCGTATGTTTCGTTGCCTGGCAACCTATCTTTGTCCAAATCAAACAAACTATACATCAAATTGAAGGTACTGAGAACGGATTTTGACGATTAGCTATTATGCACTAAATCACAAGGTCTGTAATTGCATCAAGTACCGTAATCTCAAATATCCATTACTCACTGCATAGAGTTGAAATTCCGTGGGAACGCTGCTTCGTAGCCGCTGACTTTCATATTCCATCAAAAATATGCACTCTCAAGGTGGAAATCGTACTGCAAAGCCCATAGCGCAGATAATCCCTTGAAACAAACTGCATGACATATTCCTCTTGTCATTAGCCAGGTTATTCTTGGTAGCCCTGCTTGTAACTTAATAACTTGTAGGTCCCATGTCCAATCCCTGCATTTATCGAGAAATATTCAGATTTGTCAGCATAGTTCCTCCCTTGTCAAAGGTGTAGGGATGGTGCCCTAAAATAGTAGATCAGAGTGGATGTGAAGACGAGGTCCTATGTACACATTTGCTTGCACGTAAAACACCCCGGGTGCCAGTCACATGTTTAAGGAGGGGAGAGGATGTCCAAATGTACATGACAAGGACTAGGTTGCCAGTCCAACCTGCTGCATTTCCTCCACAGCACTGAATCGGCTTTCATGAATCAGACAGGAAATACGTCATACAATAGCCGATTTATCCAGCTACCAAACGATACTGTATTTTTTTTTTTGATTCAGTGACACCCTCTATCAGACTTGTAAAAGTAATATTTGCTTGCGAAAAGATGGGTCAAAATTGTAAAATCTGGCAAAATTACGTCACATCCGATGCCAAAAGAAATCATAATCGGCAGCAAATAATTTGAGAATTTGCAACATGAAACATACAAACTTTGTATCAGGCAATAAATACTAAACCTAGATCCCATAAACTGAAGGTTAAAATACAGTTTTTGCCCAAATGACGTCATTTCCGGTCACAGTGAAAATGTAAAATTGGCTTAACCTATTCGAAATTGGCATTAGGCAACAAATGGAATTTTTTTTTTTAAAAATTCGGATAATAATTTACTCTTTTATAGGCAAAATAACTTGAAGAGTGATGCATGCAAAATTGCATATTTCTCGGCAACTGCTCATATTACAAACTATTTTTGGCATATATTCTCTTCGTCTGGATTATTGCTACAAGTTTATGAAAGTTACGAATAAATATTCCAAAATATGAAGACGTTGAATGGGTTGTAATAACTGAATTTTACACTTTTTTTTACACTTTTTTCGAAATTGCCCGAAAATGAAATTGAAATTTAAGAATCTGAGCCAAACATTTTATGCGCCTTTACAGGGCGCATACTTTTTGTTATATCAGTTTTCGAAAAAAATAATATTTGCTGTCAAAAAGTGGTACTTAACTGTCAAAATGGTAGTTTTTGTTAATATTACGCCACTTCCGTTGCGTGCAGAAAAATGTCACCGTAACAAAATAAATTACAATTGAGATCACGGAGCATATACACTTTGTTTTATACAAATCAAGCAATAAATAATTAATCTAGGTACGAAAAACTAAATTTGCCAATGGCGGATAACGCAAAATACGGAGACAAAATTCTTTATCACTCCTGCTCAAGTACGGTGATACTTTAACCCTGTGTAAAATACCATCAAAACATATTCATAAATAAAAAAGTTTTCTGTAAAAATCTAAAAAAAAATTGAAATATCGGATATTTTTTCGACTACTTCCGGTTTTTCGATCATTGTCGGGATAGCTTTAACAAATTGTTTTGATACTTAGCTTCTTGTACAAAAAGTTTGAGAGACATTCATTTAGTAGTTTTTGAAAAAAAGATAAATAAAAAAGCATTTTCAGTAATTTAATGATTTTTCAACGTATCTTTATGAAATGGGTACCATACGATACTTCAATTCTCGTACAACCCAACGATACCCTAATCTCTTTAATCCGTTGATATCGGACGAAATAGTCATGTTTTCCCCAAAGCACCCATTTTTTGCATTTTTTTCCAAACATCAGAAATTATTTCGACTACTTCCGGTTTACAAATCGTTCTTAAAATTGCTTTATAAAAAGGTCTGACTATATAGCTTTATGTACCAGAGCTTACAGAAATATTGGATTATTCTTTCCAAAAAATATAAGGGTTCGAGAAATGGCAGAAAATTCGAAAAATAAAGGGCGATAACTCGGAATGAAACTTATATTTCTGGAATCGGATGGTCTTCAGGTATCCCAAAATGTAGGTCAAATTTGAAAATTTTGAAAAATAACAAAAATGTCTCTTTTGTCTCTTTTTTTCAGTTTTCGAATGCTAGAAGTCATCGACGAAGTTTCGAAATTTCAAAATTTTCAACTGCTATCGTCCGAGAAAAGACTCAGGGTTTCCGAAAATGTCATTTGTATGAAAATAGGTACAGATTTGACGAATCTACGGCCGTTTTTTAATTTTTTGGTACCGCACGAAATTCGGTCACTTCCAGTCTGCGCAGAAGTTTCAAAAGTGATTTAATGAGTAGCCACCACCTAGTTTCTCGATATAATATTTGGTTCCAGATCGATATCTGTTTTCGATCATGGAGAAATAGGCTCCCGGGATAAATAATAATAATAATAATAATTTTAGTAAAAACAATACTGAAAGCCTAACTAGACCTGCAGACCTGCAGTGCTGAATCGGCTTTCAGGAATCAAACAGGAAGTGCGTCATCCATCGAGCTACCAAACGATACTGTAGTTGTTATGATTCAGTGACACCCTCTATCAGATTTGTAAAAGTATTATTTGCTTGCAAATACACCGGTCAAAATTGTAAAATCTGGCAAAATTACTTCACTTCCGGTGCCAAAAGAAATCATTATCGGTAACAAATAAGTTGAGAATTCGCAATTGAGAATCGTTTTATACATATCAGGCAATAAATAATAAACTTAGAACCCATAAACTGAAATTAAAAAGGTAAAAAACATAAAAAGTGATCCTTAGAAAATTGGTTATTTCTCGACAATGGAATATGCTAGAAGCAATTTTTTGATTTCTGTATGTTTATACCAGGGCTTCCACTTCAAAATTTTCCCAACCGGTCATTTTTCTCACGGAGAAAGTGGTGCTATTTTAAGCACATAATAAGAAGCCAAAAACTACATGCTATCAGAATGTCGATCGACTTTAATTAGGTCAAGGACAGTCACACAAAAAATCAACCTCACATCGACATTTATATACCCACCCACCTATCCCCCTAATAAATAAAAGAACACATGTAATCAATTATTATCATTTAGTTATTTATACATTCATAAAGTACAATAACAAGATGCATTCATTTATCGAAAGTACAGTATTTTCTTAATTTGTTTACGACATCACCCGTATATACTCGTCGGTTTCTACAGTATTTCCATTTCTGTAAAGCACGTGCCGGTTGAAATTCTCATTTATTCGTCAAGATTTTTCATGCTCAAGGAACATCGTAACTTGGTTTTAATTATGTTTTGGTGCTAGAATCCCGGTTCTCAGTGGCGTACGTGACATTATTCGGCGGTTGACTATTTTCTCCATACACGGGGAAAAAGTAGTTCCGAATGATTAGCACTCATAAATAATTCAAAGTGATACACATGTACAATAATTAACATAATTCTTAAACTTATCAATTTATTAACTCGTATTGATATTTTGAGAGCTCAAATAATATCGTGCTAGTATTTTAATTAAGAGTCATTCCACGAGAAAACCATGCAATATCATGCAGATGTTCGAAGGTGGGGGTCGGCCGTTTTAGTTCATATTCACAGGGTTTGGTCGATCCGTCGAGCCTACTCCCTGGCCAAAATCACCGATTTCAGAAATCAACCGTTTTCGAGATACAGGCCTTTTACGTTTTTCGGTGTTTTTTTGCCATTTTTAGGCCAAATTTTAGGTATTTTCGTCGCACTACTAACGCTGTTACATGACCCTGGAGAACTAGGTTTGGGTTGTTCATGATAGCCGGGGTCTTGCACTACCACATTATCATGGTCATCCGGATCAAGTTCATTTTCCAAAGGTGTCCGGATACTTCACAAGGTATGTGTCTAGAGATGCCTGAAATGTACCCCATCTTTAGATCGTTATAACTCCACTGGAGCAGGGTTTGCGATAAAAATTAAAATCAATTTATTTGCAGCTTGACCAGTTCTAACAACATAAGAAATAAATTCGTTGTCAGCTAACTTGCAACAGTATGAAAATTCATGTCGAAAGTTAGCAAAAACTTTCATTGGGATACATGGGCGGATTATTAAGGTACCCTATCGCCTATATTGTTATTCAGAGGGTCAGTATATCAACTCCGCCTCCCCTTCAACCGACTTTGCCAAAATATTCAGTCCCGGTTTGGTTTGGGTATCAAGTCTGCAAATCCAAGATGGCGTCTCCCAGAGAATATGGATTTTCGCAAATTCTCGATCTAAAGCGTCAAAATTTTGAAAAACGGTCGAGTTAGAGCAGATAAAAATATTTTTCATATTTAATCCCCGTATGGTACAGAATAACGTGTCTTCGTTTATTCGACAGCAAATGAATGCAGAATTGCCCAAATAAGAATAGTTTTGCGATGTCAAAACATCGTTTTCGTTATAAAATGTCTACAAAATATTCAAAATACGCCCGTAATAAAAATAGGAAAATCTCGCTATTTTTGTACACCTACATTCTCATGTGGACGCCCCTGTCCGTCTATCTGTCCACATTTTCGCGTGGACGTGTATTGTCGTGCCCCTGTCCGTCGGTCCACATTTTGTTTACGGACATTCTATGTGTCACATTTTTATCCACTTTCTGCAATACTTGAAATAATTATAGGTTTATCTCCCAAACATCTCGGTTCCTTTCAATATTGGCATGTATCTGATCGTAACTTCATGGCACCTGATTTTACGAAAAATCATGTTTTTAGTTTCTGGACTAAATCGGAAATAATAACATAATTATCTCCCTTGTTTTCCCATTCCCCTCATGCAATAGCTATCTTCATACGTTTGAATTTGAAGTTGATGATGATATTTTTGCCAATTTCTCAACTGACAATAGTGAATTATGTGATTAATAGGATTATTAGGCAGGACTGTTTATAGATACCAACTATTTTAATCGTTTTTTTTAAATTATAATTCATAGATATAACTTAAAAATATGAAATTGTAGCTTTAAAGGGATCGTTTATAACCCTAATCTAATAGCTCGGCGCCTTCCGATATTCCCGGATATCGGATATTAACTTCCTGGATTATAGCCCCGTTTACACTTGGCCGCGATAAGCGTGTCGTACTGGGCACGGTACTAGGCCTCGATAAATTTCAAGAAATTGACCCGTTTACATTACCGGTCTTGGAACCGTGCCAAGCACGCCAAAAGCGGGACTCTTCACAGAAAAGTTAATTTCAGTCCCTAAGCAAGTTACCAGGATGAAAACAATTATGGCCGTTGATTTTGGTACGTATAGTCATTTTGACAGAACTGATGACAGAGCTGTCAAAGTTCGCGGAAAAAAGTCAAGGTTCATTTGGCGCATGCGCAGTAATCCGTGCTCAGACAGGTTAGCGCTTACAGTACGAAAATTTAAAACGAGCCGTTCTTGGCACGGTTCCGAGACCAGTGGGCCAGATTGGCACGGTACTCAGTACGACACGCTTGTGTTTGACCCGTTTACACTACAAAAACATTAACGGTGCCGTACCAGGAACCGTTTCTGGCATGTTTAAAATTTGTAATGTAAACATGGTTTATGGCCCATGATTCTACAAAAAAAAAAGCTGTTTTAGCTTGTAGCCCGTCTAGAGGTCACAATTTTCATGCGATTTTTAAAAACGTTTTGATATATCCCAGTTACACGCTAATGATTGCGGAGTTCGAATTTCATGAAAATCGAACCAAAACTGCCAGACCAAATGGCCGCTTTTCATACGCAAATAGTGTAAAAGTATGTAATTCCAAGAATGTTGACACTCTTAAGCGGCCCACATACGCTCAACATAATTGTCAGTTATATTGTCAATACTTGATATTGACAATCATATTGAGTGTGTGTATGTGATGTTGAAGCTTGAAATAATTGATGTCAATATGATTGAAGAAATCAAATGTCCGTAGATTTTTTATTGACGAACCGTCAATTTTTGTGCCACAATTGATCGTGTGTGGGCGTCATCAATAATATTAACGCAATATTTCGTTTTCACGAAGCTCTCGAAGTAGGTGTTTGTGCCCAAACTTTCCCCCCTGAGTACACCCTTGTTGTGACCATTTTCGATGTATTTTCTTTTTCTTGGGACTTGGAACCGCCATAGCTAATGCTAAACAAATTCTTCCGTCAGTGATGGCTGCTTTCCTCAGAATGAATATTGAGAAAATATTTGCTTCAATAACATTGACATCAGTAATATTGACAATTATATTGAGCGTATGGGGACCGCTTAAAGAATATAAATTTTATCAGATTTTGATGAATCTTCAAAACTATCCGTGTCTGCTTCAATCAAATTCAGGCCAGTGATATTTCTCAAAAATTTATTCGTTTATATGGTAGCAAATGAAAAAAAAAGCTTCCGAAATGGTATTTTAACCACTGTTTGGTCGTGTATTTTGTACACGGTGAACAGTCCATTTGCTGATTACACTATTTTGCCTCGACCGTTTTTATTGGAATTCGAATTTTTACTAATGGTTTGGATTGTTCACACTTGGTTTTATTTTATTCATAGATAAATCATTTCTACAATAGATTAAGCAGGTAAACAAGGTAGGTGTACGTATCGACGGTATAACAAGATAAATACAGGTCGAGTGGTAGTTATATACTCAATACACATACTAATTTTGAAATTCTGAATATTATTCACCATATCTTGATGTCCAATTGGTCAATATTGATGCCCAGTCGGTCATATACCTGGCCTGACATTTGGAAAATATCACAGGACATGTCCGGAAAGTATGGCTGAAATCCAAACACTAAAGAAACCAAAATACGACGCGAAAAATGACGAATTTCGTAACTTTCGACACAAATTTTCATACTGTTGTAGGTGAGTTGACAACGATTTTATTTTTTACTTTGTTAGAACAGGTCAAGCTGCAAATAAAACGATTTACATTTTTATCGCAAACCCTGCTCCAGTGGAGTTATCGAAATTTGAAGAAAGGGTATAATTCAGGTATCTCTAGACACGTATCGTGTGAAGTATCCGGACACCTTTGGAAAATGAACTTGAACCGGATGACCATGATAATGTGGTAGAGCAAGATCCCTGCTATCATGAACAACCCAAACCTAGTTCTCCAGGGTCACGTAACAGTGGTAATAGTGCGACGAAAATACCTAAAATTTGGCTTGAAAATGTCAAAAAAACTGCCGAAAAACGTAAAAGGCCTGTATCTCGAAAACGGTTAATTTCTGAAATCAGTGATTTTGGCTGAGGAGTAGGCTCGATGGGTCTACCAAACCCTGTAAATATGAACTCAATCGGCCGACCCCCACCTTCGAGTGGACTAGCTCTTAACATGTAAAGATATTTGCACATATTTCAAGATGGCGGCGATCGTAAAAGCTCATTGTTTTAACCAAATGACGTCTACCGATTGTTATATAAACGGAATAAACGGATTAAAAACACACCTGGGAATACATATTTTTGTGTGGGAATATCATATCTTAACCACGGGAATATTTGTAACCATTTAGTAGAGAATTTACGGCTGACTTTGTTTTTCGGGGCGGAACTGTCATCCTCATGGTTCGATGTTGAAGAAGGGGAATCGGATTCATTGACAGCAATATCATCATCTCGCTTTCTTTTGTTATTCTGGGAGGTGAGGAATTTCAACATTTTGAAATGATATATAGAATGCTAACATTCTTGTATATATATATATATATCATTTGCAAGATTGACATGATTAACTCTTGTGATCAAGTGAAGACATAAAAGAAATTTTTTTAATTTGTTTGATGTTCAAACAGTGAATTGCCGCACAAACGATGAAAGTCGGTAAATATGCTGTAACAACAACTCAAGCATGATCACGCTCACAGTATTACTAATTATAAAACAAAACAAAACTAAGTAAATTGATTAAATGTTGAGCTTTTAATCTGTTTGATGTAGCCCCTTTGTTAATTGTGATTAGAGCAATATACACAAGGATAATTGATTGGCAGTGGTTTCCATTCGTGGGCTACTGAACACTGTTAATTTTATTATACCCGATAGTTTACATCACGCCACGCACGGTGTTTCGTCGTCTCCCGGATTTTATGATTTAGCACAAAATATGCTATTTTTCCGGCGTGCAAAATGACCTACGGGTCTGATCCAGATTCGGTCATTTTCCAAAGCCGTAGGTCCCGACCGGCATATACGGCCGAGATGGAACCCATGGTTTATACTGATCCAATCTAAATGGCCATTAGAATCAAACGTTATAAAGTTAAACAAATAATAAATATAACTCACTTCAAAAAAATATTTGTTTTGAAGTCTAAAAATATGTTTTTTGCAAATATGACATTACTTCCGTTGATAATGGAAATGTTAAATCAGATCATTGCAATCATAAATGGCATAAGGCATCACATGGTGAAAATTGTATGAAAATTGAACAATAGATAATTGACACTTTTATAGACCAAAAAGCTTGAAAAGTGACTTGTAGAAAATCGTCTATTTCTCGGCAACCGTACAAGTTAGCAACTTTTTTGTGGTATTTGTATGATCGTATGGGTTCATGCTATTCGGTGATGGGATTCAAATATCATAATTTTAAAAAATATTATAAAAAAACTCATTTGAATAAAATATTTGTTATTTAGGTTAAAAAATACAGTTTTTGCCAAAATGACGTCATTTCCGGTAACAGTGAAACTGTAAAATTGGCTTAACCTAGTCCAGATTGGCATTAGGCATCGAATGAAAAAAATATATTAAAAATCGGATAATAATTTACTCTTTTATAGGCAAAATAACATGAAAAGTGATGCATGCAAAATTGTATATTTCTCGGCAATTGCACATATTACGAACTATTTTTTGCATACATTCTGCATGCTGGATTATTACTACGAGTTTATGAAAGTTACGAATAAATAGTTAAAAATATTAAGACGTTGAATGGGTTGTAAATAACTGATTGTTACTTTTTTTTTACATTTATTCGAAATTGCCCGAAAATGAAATTGAAATTAAAAAATCTGAGCTAACGATTTGTGCCCCTTTACAGCGCGCATCCTTTTTGCTATATCAGATTTCGAAAAATATAATATTTGCTGTCAAAAAGTGGTACCGAACTGTCAAAATTGTAGTTTTTGTTAACTCTTTGAACATTGACTTTACATGGGGTGTTGCACGTCCCTCCCTGGATTTACAGGACGTCATATTAATTATGACGTCAACGTAATTGGAGCTTGAACACGCCCCAAGCCGCAAAACCGACATTTGGGGTATATGCGATACAACGTCAAGCCGGTTTTACGGCATTTCGGGTTCTAAGGGTTAATATTACGCCACTTCCGTTGCGTGCAGAAAAATTTAACGGTAACAAAAAAAAATTACAATTGAGACCACGGAGCATGTGAACTTTGTTTTATACAAATCAAACAATAAATAATTAATTTAGGTACGAAAAACTAAATTAGCCAATGGCGACTAAAGAAAATTACTGAGACAAAATTCTTTCTCACTTCTGCTCAAGTAGGGTGATACTTTAACTCTGTGTAAACTACCATCAAAAAATATTCATAAATAAAAAAGTTTTCTGTAAAAATGTAAAAAAAAAATCAAAATATCAGAGATTTTTTCGACTACTTCCGGTTTTTCGATCATTGTCGGAATAGCTTTAAAGTTCCAATTTCACTTTTTCTAAGAAAGTCAAAATATAATTATTTCTATGTTTTTTACTCAAAAGGTTGTCAACTCACTATTATACGATCATGGACCAAATTTTTGGGGGGTTAGAAAGGGTGACACTGGTTGATTGAGGAAATAGTTACTCAATTACCTCCCTTGTTTTCCTATTCTTCTCCATGGACGGCCATCTTCAAACGTTTGAATTTGAAGTTGAAATGATATTTTTGCCAATTTCTCAACTGGCAATAGTGAATTATAGGATTAATAGGATTATTCTTTAACAAGGTAGGACTGTTTATAGGTTCAATCTATTTTGGGGCTTTATTTTAATAAATTTTAAAAATATAACTTAAAAAAATGCTATTGGAACTTTAACAAGTTGATTAGATACTTTACTTCCTGTACCAGAAATATCAGAAACATTCATTGAGTAATTTTCGAAAAAAAGATACATAAAAGAGCATTTTCAATAATTTAATGATTTTTCAACTTTTTTGAAAGTTTGAGGTCATTTTTGTACTACTTATAATATTGCAACGCTTTTATTATTAGATGCACACGCTAGGCCACCGATAGGACTCTGAGTAAAAAATGTTTAAGAAAAATCGTAGGCGTTGTTTTCGAGAAAAAGGCGTCTCAGAATGCTCCAAAACGGAAAATACTTAGTTTTCGGCGTACCATAACTTATTTCCTAAGAATCAAATTCGTGTTATTTAGATGTTATACGATCGTCTATTAATGGAACTATCCAACGACACTTTAATTGTTCTGGTCCGCTAATATGTGACGGAGAATTCGAACTTTTGGCAAGCGCTCCAATTTTTTTTTATCTTTTTATACGCCCACATTGAAATGTGGTCGTATATTGTCGTCGCCCCCGTCCGGCCGGCCGGCGTCCACAATTGCTTGTGGACGCTCTAGAGGCTAAAGTTAATATCCGATTGACTTTAAATTTATACACAGTGTTTGAGGTCATAAGACGAAGAAGCCTATTGATTTTCAGCGATTTCCGATAATAACTACCAGAGTTATAGCCCTTGATCACTTCAAAAAATCTTGTGGACGCTCTAGAGGCCAAAGTTAATATTCGATTGGCTTTAAATTTATACACAGTGTTTAAGGTCATAAGACGAAGAAGCCTATCGATTTTCAGCGATTTCCGATAATTAGTGACAGAGTTATGGCCCTTAATCACTTCAAAAAATCTTGTGGATGCTCTAGAGGCCAAAGTTAATATCCGATTGACCTTAAATTTATACACAGTGTTTAAGGTCATAAGAAGAAGAAGCCTATTGATTTTCAGCGATTTCCGATAATTAGTGCCAGAGTTATGGTCCTTGATCACTTCAAAAAATCTTGTGGACGCTCTAAAAGCCAAAGTTAATATCCGATTGACTTTAAATTTATACACAGTGTTTAAGGTCATAAGACAAAGAAGCTTATGGATTTTCAGCAATTTCCGATAATTAGTGCCAGAGTTATGGCCCTTGATCACTTCAAAAATTCTTGTGGACGCTCTAGAGGCTAAAGTTAATATCCGATTGACTTTAAATTTATACACAGTGTTTGAGGTCATAAGACAAAGAAGCCTATTGATTTTCAGCGATTTCCGATAATAACTACCAGAGTTATGGCCCTTGATCACTTCAAAAAATCTTGTGGACGCTCTAGAGGCCAAAGTTAATATTCGATTGGCTTTAAATTTATACACAGTGTTTACGGTCATAAGACGAAGAAGCCTATCGATTTTCAGCGATTTCCGATAATTAGTGCCAGAGTTATGGCCCTTGATCACTTCAAAAAATCTTGTGGATGCTCTAGAGGCCAAAGTTAATATCCGATTGACCTTAAATTTATACACAGTGTTTAAGGTCATAAGAAGAAGAAGCCTATTGATTTTCAGCGATTTCCGATAATTAGTGCCAGAGTTATGGTCCTTGATCACTTCAAAAAATCTTGTGGACGCTCTAAAAGCCAAAGTTAATATCCGATTGACTTTAAATTTATACACAGTGTTTAAGGTCATAAGACGAAGAAGCTTATTGATTTTCAGCGATTTCCGATAATTAGTGCCAGAGTTATGGCCCTTGATCACTTCAACAATTCTTGTGGACGCTCTAGAGGCTAAAGTTAATATCCGATTGACTTTAAATTTATACACAGTGTTTGTGGTCATAAGACGAAGAAGCCTATTGATTTTCAGCGATTTCCGATAATAACTACCAGAGTTATGGCCCTTGATCACTTCAAAAAATCTTGTGAACGATTTAGAGAGCAAAGTTAATATCCGATTGACTTAAAATTCATACACAGTGTTTAAGGTCATAAGACGAAGAAGTCTATCGATTTTCAGCGATTTCCGATAATTAGTGCCAGAGTTATGGCCCTTGATCACTTCAAAAAATCTTGTGGATGCTCTAGAGGCCAAAGTTGATATCCGATTGACTTTAAATTTATACACAGTGTTTAAGGTTATGAGACGAAGAAGCCTATTGATTTTTAGCGATCTCTGATAATTGTTGCCAGAGTTATGGCCCTTGATCACATCAAAAAATCCTGTGGACGCTCTAGAGGCCAAAGTTAATATCTGATTGACTTTAAATTTACACACACTGTTTAAGGTCATGAGACGAAGAAGCCTACTGATTTTCATTGATTTCAAATAATTACTTCCAGAGTTATCTACCTTGATCACTTCAAAAAACCTTGTGACGCTACAGATGCCAAACTTATCATCCGTTTGACTTCAGATTGATACACAGAGTTTAAGGTGTTGAAACGCACAAGTATTTTGATTTTCAATGAATTTTGATAACAGAACAGCTAAATCCATGATGTTAAATGTTTCCTATACTAATTGATAGCGTGGGGCAAAACTTTATAAAAAGCAAACAAATTCTAATGATTTTCAGATAATTACATAATGAGTTGTTTCATTACCAAAAAAAGTAAAAATATGCGACAACCCTTGTTGACTGCCCGGACGATTTAGCTGCTGTGGGCGTATGTTTCGTTGCCTGGCAACCTATCTTTTACATTTTTTGTCGTTTTTTTAACTATTTCCGGTAAACGAATCATTGTCGAGTAGTTTTTACATCCAGTTTTGGAGTTTGCATGGGAACAGAGCTCTCTAATGATATACGACACTATTCGATTAAATAAAATACTCCTGAGAAATCCTATATTCAAAAGTGTTCAAAATGTCAAAATGTCAAAATATTGAAAATTAAATTTCAATAACTGCATACATATTATACATCATTAGAATCGTAATTAGGTCAGCTTTTTAAATATATATCTTTTTTTTGAAAATCTCTTAAAATAAAAAAATAGTAGAGCATTTTCCAAAATTTCACGATTTTTCGACTTTTTTCGATTTTCAGTCCGTTTTTGGTCCTATTCCAGTTATTGGAAGAATTTAATGTATGGTTTCATGCTAAAGACCACCGAAGGGACTCTCGATAGAGAAAGTTTAAGATAAATCGCTGGAGCAGTTTTCGAGATAAAGGCGTCCAAAAACGCTCCAAATTAGAAAATAGTTGATTTTCAGTGTGCGATATTTTACTTCCGGGCCATCGTATCTTTATGAAATGGGTACCATGCGATACTTCAATTCCCGTGCAACCCAACAACACCCTAATCTCTTTTAATCCGTTGATATCGGACGAAATAATTACGTTTTTCCTCAAAGCACCCATTTTTTGCATTTTTTCCCAAACATCAGAAATTATTTCGACTACTTCCGGTTTACGGATCGTTGTTGAAATTGCTTTATCCAACTGTCTGACTATATGGCTTTATGTTTCAGAGGTTTCAAAAATATCGATTTATCCTTTCCAAAAAATATAAGGGTTAAAAAATGGGTAGAAAATTCGAAAAAAATCGAAAAATAAAGGGAGATAACTCTGAATGAAACTTATATTACTGGAATCGGATGGACTTCAGGAATCCAAAAATGTAGGTCAAATTTGAAAATTTTGAAAAATGACAAAAATTGTCTCATAAACAACGTCTTTTCAATTTTCGAACGATAGAAGTCATAAACGAATGTTCGAAATTGAAAAATGTGAGATAGCCATTATCTCGGAAAAGATTCAGGGTTTCCGAAAATGTCAATTGTTTAAAAATGGGTAAAGAATTGACGAAATTATGGCCGATTTTCAATATCCGGACAACCTACAAAGTTCGGCCACTTCCGGTATGTGCAGAAGTTTGAAAAATAGTTTATGCACTAGCCACCACATGTTTTCCCGATAGAAAAGTTTGTTCCAGATCGATATCTGTTTCCGATCATGGAGAAATAGGCTCCCGCGGAAAAAAATATGCAGACCTGCAGTGCTGAATCGGCTTTCAGGAATCAGACAGGAAGTGCGTCATACAAAAGCTGATCCATCGAACTACCAAACGATACTGTAGTTGTTATCTACAAGTGCTATCTATTGTATTTTCTATACATTAGAACATATTTCCACGTGTTTCAAAGCGGCAAACCTTAATATGGCGGAGTGCATAGTGACAACGTAGATGATGGAACCTCGGCGAAGTCGTGTGGGCAATTTCGGGGCCGGTACTGATACGCATAATTCGTTTCCAGTTATTTGATAATAATGGTAGCGATAATGATAGTAGCCATGACAGTAATTGGTAGTGAGAAGTGTGTGATTTGTTGCGCGATGTTCCGCGTATAGCTATGTCTCCCGTGCAAGGTGGACACTATAGCCTTATGTGGTATGTCTGCAGTAGATTCTGACGATAATTCTTATGTTGATAATAATGCTGGCTTGCTAGATCGTAAAAGACGTAAGCAATTCACGAGTCCCGAACATGTAGATCAAATGACTGACTATAGTGTAATGATGTGGGACTTTGGGATGAAAATGAAAGTGAAAACAACGTATTGCAATCCGCACTTGGTCATGGCTGCGGGAGACGCTGTGGGTGTGTTCGTGGTGGCATTGATCATGACTGCTATTGATATTTTTGTTCATTTTATATTTCTTTATCAAAATCCAATGAAAAAAACAATATCCTATAAGCCCAACCCCATGCTCATCTCAACACACAAAAAAAAATTTCATAAAAGCTTCCATAACTACTGTTTGGCGTTTAGTTCTAAACCCCCCTTTTCCCCCGAAAAATGGTCTAGCACAGGCAGTGGATTTACGTCTAGCATTGAAAGGGTTAAACAGTATTTATTTCGAGAATATTATACAGTATAAAAGAGCATAAATAATAGGATACAAAAACAAGCCAAGTAGGCTTATATTAATTTGCTTCCTTCAGGTTTGGGTGTATAATTCATGTACAGTGTCGAATTATATAAGATACAGACAAAAACTAATTACATTGTTTTAGTTATGGTACAATTAAACAAATAAATAAGATTTTAATTTTGAGTAAATAAATAAATAATTAGAAAATAATAATAATAATTAAAAAAAAAGATATATATATATAAGAAAAATGATAGAAAAAAAAATGAATAATAATAAAAAAAGTAAGAAAAAGAAAAGAAAAATAAATCAATTAATTTAAAAAAAAAAAAAAAAAAAAAAAAAAAAAAAAAAAAAAAAAAAAAAATATAAAAAAAAAAAAAAAAAAAAAAAAAAAAAAATAAAATAAAAATAAATAAAAAAAAAAAAAAAAAAAAAAAAAAATAATAATAATAATCCTCACCCCAAGGTTGTATTTTACAGAGTAAGACGTTTTGTATCTTTAATATATTTGTAAAGACATTTAAAAATATCGCTGTTGACGTCTGAAGATAATTCGGCATTACCATAGAGTAGGCAAGTGATATTTCTAAAATACATTGGTAATAAATTAATGGTAGTATTTCGCTGAAGTGCGTAGTATGGACAGTAGAGTAAAAAGTGTTCGGTGGTTTCTAGGTCAAGATCACAGTCACATCGAGGATTGTCATATATATGCATAAGGAACTTATGGTATCTTAAATCACTTTTATTATTACGTAGTTTACAGTGGATAATTTGGAATTGTCGTTCACCGTAGTAGAACAGTTTGTTGACTTTGGGAAATAAGGTTGGATACAGTTTAGTTTTAAAATCAGAGACAGACGAGACTTTTTTTTATTTCATTGTCTAAACTATTCCACGCTTTTATTGCAGACGGCAAAAAGGAGTTTTTGTAAATATTAGTTTTACATTTAATTTGTGTAATGTGGTCGGAGTTACGTAGGTTGTAAGGGTTGCTGGAAGAGATAATTGGTGGGATAAGACAACAAAGATAACTGGGGGCTATGTTATTTACCATTTTATAAAACAATGTTAATTTATGAGCTTGACGTCGCACTGATAAAGATGAGAATCCGGATTCAGTATAAAGTGCATTATGGGAGGTTCCACGAGGCAGACCGGTTATCGTTCGTAAAGCGTCCAAGTGGAACTTTTCTAATTTTTGCGAATTTATTTCAGTAGTATTATTCCAGACTATATCAGCGTAATCAGAAATAGAAAGAATAAAAGATTTATACAAAATACTCAATGACTTACGTGATAGTCTATATTTCAAACTTCTCAGACAGTCGACCATGTTTGAGGTTTTACTAATTAAATAATCCACGTGATTGTCCCACTTACAATGTTTGTTAAAAATTACACCTAAATGTTTATGGGTATTAGCGTCATATAATGGGATATCATTAAAAGAAGCGACAAGCAAGGTTGGGTTGTTTTTTCTACTAAATGTAAGACTGATAGTTTTATCTGGGTTGAATTCGAGTAATGCTAGTTCTGGAAGTCGGTAGTCCGTTTCATTAGGTAATAGAGATTGGTTTACTAAATAGTCATTAAAAAGCTCTGCTTTGTCTTTATTTGTATATTTGATTGTATTTCCATATTTCAAAGGTGGGATATCTTTAATAGAATTGCCATTTCTGAATGAAAAAATCCGTACAAGCTTCCACCAGTCAGAATCATTAAATGTGTCTTTATTAATATTTGATTCGATCTTTTCGTAATAAGACCTTTTTGCCTTTCGGACCTCTTGTATTACATAGTTTCTGTATTTCCTAAAGTTTTCCCAATTAGAAGGTAAATTATGTTTTTTGGCTTTGCCGTGGATTCTGTTTCTCTTGCGTATAATATGACGTAAATGACAATTTATCCATGGATTATCGCCAGGCCATATAGTAACGGTCTTATTTGGAACATATTGTGAAATAATTTCAAGTAGTTTCCCTGAAAACGTTTTAGTTAAAGTATTCAAATTAGTATCTTCATTAAAAATCTGATTCCAATTAAAATCTAAAATACTTTTATTTAATCCTATAACATCAATGTTCTTATAGTCTCAGATGTGACGTTTGTAGCATCTGGGTTTATGTTTTTCTAGTGTTAAGAAAACAACAACAGGGCTGTGATCACTCAAGCCACATAGGTTGACTTCAACTGACTGTATAAAGTCGGGACATGAAACTATCGCAAGGTCAAGAAGCGAACTCTTGTCAGGGGTTATTCTTGAAGGGTCATTTACAAGTTGGGTTAAGTTAAATAATAGTGATTGCAAATACACCGGTCAAAATTGTAAAATCTGGCAAAATTACTTCACTTCCGGTGCCAAAAGAAATCATTATCGGTAACAAATAAGTTGAGAATTCGCAATTGAGAATCGTTTTATACATATCAGGCAATAAATAATAAACTCAGAAACCATAAACTGAAATTCAAAAGGTAAAAAAACATAAAAAGTGATCCCTAGAAAATTGGTTATTTCTCGACAATGGAATATGCTAGACGCAATTTTTTGATATCTGTATGTTTATACTGATCCAATCTAAATGGCCATTAGAATCAAACGTTATAACGTTAAACAAATAATAAATATAACTCACTTCAAAAAAATATTTGTTTTGAAGTCTAAAAATACGGTTTTTGCAAATATGACATTACTTCCGGTGATAATGGAAATGTTAAATCAGATCATTGCAATCATAAATGGCATAAGGCATCACATGGTGAAAATTGTATGAAAATTGAATAATAATTGACACTTTTATAGACCAAAAAGCTTGAAAAGTGACTTGTAGAAAATCGTCTTAGAAACTTTTTTGTGGTATCTGTATGATCGTATGGGTTCATGCGATTCGGTGATGGGATTCAAATATCATAATTTTAATAAATATTATAAAATTATTTAGGTTAAAAATACAGTTTTTGCCAAAATGACGTCATTTCCGGTAACAGTGAAACTGTAAAATTGGCTTAACCTAGTCCAAATTGGCATTGGCCATCGAATGAAAAAAAAATATTGAAAATCGGATAATAATTTACTCTTTTATAGGCAAAATAACGTGAAAAGTGATGCATGCAAAATTGCATATTTCTCGGCAATTGCACATATTACGAACTATTTTTTGCATACATTCTGCTCGTCTGGATTATTAGTACGAGTTTATGAAAGTTACGAATAAATAGTTCAAAATATGAAGACGTTGAATGGGTTGTAAATAACTGATTGTTACACTTTTTTTTACATTTATTCGAAATTGCCCGAAAATGAAATTGAAATTAAAAAAATCCAAGCTAACGATTTGTGCCCCTTTACAGCGCGCATCCTTTTAGCTATATCACATTTCAAAAAATATAATATTTGTTGTCAAAAAGTGGTACCGAACTGTCAAAATTGTAGTTTTTATACGCCCACATTGAAATGTGGTCGTATATTGTCGTCGCCCCCGTCCGTCCGTCCGTCCGTCCGTCCGGCGTCCACAATTGCTTGTGGACGCTCTACAGGCTAAAGTTAATATCCGATTTACTTTAAATTTATACACAGTGTTTAAGGTTATGAGACGAAGAAGCCTATTGTTTTTCAGCGATTTCCGATAATAACTACCAGAGTTATGGCCCTTGATCACTTCAAAAAATCTTGTGGACGCTCTAGAGGCCAAAGTTAATATCCGATCGACTTTAAATTTATACACAGGGTTTAAGGTCATAAGACAATGGCGCCTATTGATTTTCGGCGATTTCCAATAATTAGTGCCAGAGTTATGACCCTTGATCTCTTTAAAAAATCTTGTGGACGCTCTAAAGGTCAAAGTTAATATCCGATTGACTTTAAATTTATACACAGTGTTTAAGGTCATAAGACGAAGAAGCCTATTGATTTTCAGCGATTTCCCATAATTAGTGCCAGAGTTATGGCCCTTGATCACTTCAAAAAATCTTGTGGACACTATAGAGGCCAAAGTTAATATCCGATTGACTTTAAATTTATACACAGTGTTTAAGGTCATAAGACGAAGACGCCTATTGATTTTCAGCGATTTCCGATAATTAGTGCCAGAGTTATGGCCCTTGATCACCTCAAAAAATCTTGTCGACGCTCTAGAGGCCAAAGTTAATATCCGATTGACTTTAGATTTATACACAGTGTTTAAGGTCATGAGGCGAAGAAACCTATTGATTTTCGGCGATTTCCGATAATTAGTGCCAGAGTTATGGCCCTTGATCTCTTTAAAAAATCATGTGGACGCTCTAAAGGTCAAAGTTAATATCCGATTGACTTTAAATTTATACACAGTGTTTAAGGTCATAAGACGAAGAAGCCTATTGATTTTCAGCGATTTCCGATAATTAGTGCCAGAGTTATGGCCCTTGATCACTTCAAAAAATCTTGTGGACGCTCTAGAGGCCAAAGTTAATATCCGATTGACTTTAAATTTATACACAGTGTTTAAGGTCATAAGACGAAGACGCCTATTGATTTTCAGCGATTTCCAATAATTAGTGCCAGAGTTATGGCCCTTGATCACCTCAAAAAATCTTGTGGACGCTCTAGAGGCCAAAGTTAATATCCGATTGACTTTAGATTTATACACAGTGTTTAAGGTCATGAGACGAAGAAGCCTATTGATTTTCAGCGATTACAAATAATTACTGCCAGAGTTATCTCCCTTGATAACTTCAAAAATTCTTGTGACGCTATAGAGGCCAAAGTTACCATCCGATTGACTTCAGATTGATACATAGAGTTTAAGGTGTTGAAACGAACAAGTATTTTGATTTTCAATGAATTTAGATAACTGAACAGCTAAATCCATGATATTAAATGTTTCATGTATATACTAATTGTTAGCGTGGGGTAAAACTTTATAAAAAGCAATCAAATTCTAATGATTTTCTGATAATTACATAATGAGTTGTTACTCTTAATCAGTTTTTAGTGTATTACAAATGTTTCATTACCGAAAAAAGTAAAAATATGCGACAAACCTTGTTGACTGCCCGGACGATTTAGCTGCTGTGGGCGTATGTTTCGTTGCCTGGCAACCTATCTTTGTTAATATTACGCCACTTCCGTTGCATGCAGAAAAATTTCACGGTAACAAAAAAAATTACAATTGAGACCACAGAGCATATGAAGTTTGTTTTATACAAATCGAACAATAAATAATTAATCTAGGTACGGAAAACTAAATTAGCCAATGGCGACTTAAGAAAACTACTGAATCAAAATTCTTTCCCACTTCTGCTCAAGTAGGGTGATACTTTAACTCTGTGTAAACTACCATCAAAAAATATTCATTAATAAAAAAGTTTTCTGTAAAAATGTAAAAAAATATCAAAAGATCAGAGATTTTTTTCGACTACTTCCGGTTTTTCGATCATTGTCGGAATAGCTTTAACAAGTTGATTAGATACTTAACTTCCTGTACCAGAAATATCAGAAACATTCATTGAGTAATTTTTGAAAAAAAGATACATAAAAGAGCATTTTCAATAATTTAATGATTTTTCAACTTTTTTCAAAGTTTGAGGTCATTTTTGTACTACCTATGATATTGCAACGCTTTTATTATTAAATGCATACGATAGGCCACCGATAGGACTCTTAGTAAAAAAAAGTTTAATGAAAATCGTAGGCGTTGTTTTCGAGAAAAAGGCGTCTGAGAATGCTCCCAAACGGAAAATACTTAGTTTTTGGCGTACCATAACTTATTTCCTAAGAATCAAATTCGTGTTATTTAGATGTTATACGATCGTCTGTTAATGGAACTATCCAACGACACTTTAATTGTTTTGGTCCGCTAATATGTGACAGAGAATTCGAACTTTTGGCAAGAGCTCCAATTTTTTTTTTCATCTTTTTTACATTTTTCTTCGTTTTTTGAACTACTTCTGGTATACGAATGATTGTCGAGTAGGTTTGACATCCAGTTTTGGAGTTTGCATGGGAATAGGACTCTCTAATGATATACGACACTATACGATCAAATAAAATACTTCTGAGAAATCCTATGTTCAAAAGTGGTAAAAATGTCAAAATGTCAAAATATTGAAAATTAAATTTCAATAACTGCATACATATTATACATCATTAGAATCGTAATTAGGTCAGCTTTTTAAATATATATCTTTTTTTTGAAAATCTCTTAAAATAAAAAAATAGTAGAGCATTTTGCAAAATTTCACGATTTTTTGACTTTTTTCAATTTTCAGTCCCGTTTTTGTCTTATTCCAATTGTATGAAGGTCTTAATGGATGGATCCATGCTAAAGACTACCGGAAGGACCATCGATAGATAAAGTGTAAGAAAAATCGCTGGAGCAGTTTTCGAGATAAAGGCATCCAAATCAAAAAATGCTTGATTTTCAGCGTGTCATATTTTACTTCTGGATCATCGTATCTGTATGAATTGGGTATCATACGGTAGTCCAATTCAGATGTAAACCAACAATACCTTAATCGATTAGATCGGTTGATATGGGACGAAGAAATCACGTTTTTCCCAAAGTCCCCATTTTTTGAGTTTTTTTCAAAATATCAGACATTATTTCGACTACTTCCGGTTTACCGATCGTTGTTGAAATTGCTTTATCCAAGTGTCTGGCAATATGGCTTTATGTTTCAGAGGTTTCAGAAATATCGTTTTATCCTTTCCAAAAAATATAAGGGGCACAAAATGGGCAGAAAATTCGAAAAATAAAGGGCGATAACTCTGAATGAAACTTATATTACTGGAATCCCAGAGACTTCAGGAATCCAAAAATGTAGGTCAAGTTTTAAAATTTTGAAAAATAACAAAAATTGTCTCAAACAACGTCGTTTCAATTTTCGAAGGATAGAAGTCATAGACGAATTTTCGAAATTGAAAAATGTGAGATAGCCATTATCTCGGAAAAGATTCAGGGTTTCCGAAAATGTCATTTGTTTAAAAATGGGTAAAGAATTGACGAAATTATGGCCGATTTTCAATATCCGAACAACCTACAAAGTTCGGCCACTTCCGGTATGCGCAGAAGTTTGAAAAATAGTTTATGCACTAGCCACCACATGTTTTCCCGATAGAAAAGTTTGTTCCAGATTGATATCTGTTTTCGATCATGGAGAAATAGGCTCCCGCGGAAAAAAATAATAATAATAAGAATAACTAGACCTGCAGACCTGCAGTGCTGAACCGGCTTTCAGGAATCAGGCAGGAAGTGCGTCATACAATAGCCGATCCATCGAGCTACCAAACGATACTGTAGTTGTTATGATTCAGTGACACCCTCTATCAGATTTTTAAGTAATATTTGCTTGCGAATACACCAGTCAAAATTGTATAATCTGGCAAAATTACTTCACTCCCGGTGCCAAAAGAAATCATTATCGGTAACAAATAAGTTGAGAATTCACAATTGAGAATTGTTTTATACACACCAGGCAATAAATAATAAACTTGGAACCCATAAACTGAAATTAAAAAAGGTAAAAAACTTAACGGGAGACAAAATATATCTCAAATTTAACCGGCACTACCGAGATGAGAGAAATGGGGTTTAACGTCGAATAGACACAAACTATGTCATTTTGGGACTAGCATGGTTTAATTTTATATCAATAATTCCTTTGTTGAAATTGCTTTATTCCTTGCAATGGTCATTTGGCTTCATGCCTCAGAAGTTTCAGAAACGTCAATTCTGCCATAAAACGAAACCCGAGCTCACAAAATGGGTAAAAAATTCGAAAAAAATCGAAAAATAAAGGGCGATAACTCGGAATGAAACTTATATTTCTGGAATCGGATGGTTTTCGGGTATCCAAAAATGTAGGTCAAATTTGAAAATTTTGAAAAATAACAAAAATTGTCTCTCAAACCACATTTTTCATTTTTCGATCGCAAGAAGTCAGCGATGAAGTTTCGAAATATCGAAATTTTCAACTGCTATCGTCCGAGAAAAGACTCAGGGTTTCCGAAAATGTCATTTGTATGAAAATAGGTACATAATTGACGAATCTACGGCCGTTTTTTTTAATTTTTTGACACAGCACAAAATTCGACCACTTCCGGTCTGCGCAGAAGTTTCAAAAATAGTTTATCAAGTAGCCAACACATGGTTTCCCAATAGAGAATTAGGTCCCAGATCGGTATCTGTTACAAGCACTGAGAAATAGGCTCCGGCGAAAAAAAAAATAATAATAATAAATAATAATAATTTTAGTAATCACAATAGGCTTTCAGACGAAAGTCTGAAAGCCTAATAATAATAATTTTAGTAAAAACAATAGTCTTTCAGACGAAAGTCTGAAAGCCTAATAATTTTAGTAAAAACAATAGTCTTTCAGACGAAAGTCTGAAAGCCTAATAATTTAAGTAAAAATAGGTTGCCAGGCAACGAAACATACGCCCACACAGCAGCCAAATCGTCCGGGCAGTCAACAAGAGTTGTTGCATTTTAAGTAATCATGAGAAAATCATAATTCAAACTCACCCATAACTACGGTGTAACTGTGATATAATCAAACGTTTTTTTAAATCAGATAATAATTGTGACCTCCAGAGGGACCACAAGCTAAAAAGGGTGATTTTTCGTAGAATCAGGGGACATAATTCAGGAAGTAATGATCCGATGGGCGCAAATATCGATAGGAACCAAGATCTTTGGGTTATAAACATACATGTCAAGTTTCATCAAAATCGATTCAAAATTGTGACCTCTATAAGGTCCACAACCTTGATATAACATATTTTCACACTATTCCTGTACAAACGGAGGCCATTTTGTCCGTCAATTTTTTCCGATTTTCATGAAATTCAAAGTCTGTCTTCATTACCATGTAACGGTGATATAGTCAAACGTTTGACCTCCAGAGGGACCAAAAGCTAACAAAAGTGATTTTTCGGATAATTCAGGAAGTTATTATCCGATGGGCGCAAATATCGAAAGGAACCAAGATCTTTGGGTTATAAACATACATGTCAAGTTTCATCAAAATCGATTCAAAATTGTGACCTTTATAAGGTCCACAACCTTTATATAACATATTTTCACACTATTCGCGTACAAACGGCGGCCATTTTGTCCGTCAATTTTGGTCCGATTTTCACAAAATTCATACTCAACCTTCATAACCATGGAATGGTGATATAATCAAACGTTTTTTTTAAATCGGATAACAATTTTGACCTCCAGAGGGACCACAATCTAAAAAGGGCAATTTTTCAGACAATCAGGGGCCATAATTCAGGAAGTTACGATCCGATGGGCGCAAATATCGAAAGGAACCAAGATCTTTAGGTTATAAACATACATGTCAAGTTTCATCAAAATCGATTCAAAATTGTGACCTCTATAGGGTCCACAACCTTGATATAACATATTTTCACAATATTCGTGTACAAACGGTGGCCATTTTGTCCGTCAATTCTAGTCCGATTTTCACGTAATTCAAACTCTCTCTTCATTACCATGTAATGGTGATATAGTCAAACGTTTTTTTAAATCGGATGACAATTTTGACCTCCAGAGGGACCACAAGCTAAAAAGGGCAATTTTTCGGACAATCAGGGGCCATAATTCAGGAAGTTACGATCCGATTGGCGCAAATATCGAAAAGAACCAAGATCTTTGGTTTATAAACATGCATTTCAAGTTTCATCCAAATCAGTTCATAATTGTGTCCTCTACACTGTTCACAACCTTGATATAACATATTTTCACACTATTCGCGTACAAATGCCGGCCATTTTGTCCGTCAATTTTGGTCCGATTTTCACGAAATTCGAACTCGACCTTCATAACCATGGAACGGTGATATAATTAAACGGTTTTTTAAATCGGATAACAATTTTGACCTCCAGAGGGACCACAAGCTAAAAAGGGCGATTTTTCGGACAATCAGGGGCCATAATTCAGGAAGTTACGATCCGATTGGCGCAAATATCGATAGGAACCAAGATCTTTGGGTTATAAACATGCATTTCAATTTTCATCCAAATCGGTTCAAAATTGTGACCTCTACACTGTTCACAAGCTAAAAGATAGGCTGGCACTGCCAGGCAGGATACGCCCACATTTTCGAGAGATGGACAGAGAATAAGCAATACCGAAAGTGATTTTTCCTGCATCTTTAAGTCCTGTATTTCATACTGTATTGGGAGCAGCCATTTAGTTGGTCAGTTCCAGTCTGATATTAATGAAATTCGAAACCGACAATGATTATGGTGTGACGGTACACAACCTAGAAATGTGACTTTTCATCAAAATCGGATAAGAATTGTGACCTGTAGAGAGTCCACAACCATGATATATCATATTTTTACACTATTCGCGTACAAACGGCGACCATTTCGTCCAGCAATTTTTGTATGATTTTCACGAAATTAGAACTCAACCTTCCTAATCAAAATCAAATTAAAATTGTGACCTATACAGGGTCCACAACCATGATATACCATTTTTTTTAACAGTATTCGCGTACAAACAGCGGCCATTTTTTTAAATTGAATAATAATTGTGACCTCCAGAGCGACCACAAGCTAAAGAAAGGGGGATTTTGCGTATAACCAGGGGCCATGATTCAGGAAGTTACGATCCGATATGCGCAAATATCGAAAAGAACCAAGATCTTTGGGTTATAACCATGAATTTCAAGTTTCATCAAAATCGAATTAAAATTGTGACCTTTACAGGGTCCACAACCTTGATATACCATTTTTTAACAGTATTCGCGTACAAACGGCGGCCATTTTGTATGGCAATTTTGGTCTGATTTTCCCGAAATTCGAACTCAACCTTCCTTAGGGTGTAACGGTGATATAATCAAACGGTTTTTTAAATCGAATAATAATTGTGACCTCCAAGCTAAAAAAAAGGCGATTTTTCGTATAATCAGGGGCCATAATTCAGGAAGTTACGATCCGATATGCGCAAATATCGAAAGGAAGCAAGATCTTTGGGTTATTACCATGAATTTCAAGTTTCATCAAAATCAAATCAAAATTGTGACCTCTATAGGGTCCACAACCTTGATATACCATATTGTCGTCGCCCCCGTCCGTCCGTCCGTCCGTCCGTCCGTCCGTCCGTCGGTCCGGCGTCCACAATTGCTTGTGGACGCTCTACAGGCTAAAGTTAATATTCGATTGACTTTAAATTTATACACAGTGTTTAAGGTCATGAGACGAAGAAGCCTATTGTTTTTCAGCGATTTCCGATAATAACTACCAGAGTTATGGCCCTTGATCACTTCAAAAAATCTTGTGGACGCTCTAGAGGCCAAAGTTAATATCCGATTGACTTTAAATTTATACACAGCGTTTAAGGTCATAAGACAATGACGCCTATTGATTTTCGGCGATTTCCGATAATTAGTGCCAGAGTTATGGCCCTTGATCTCTTTAAAAAATCTTGTAGACGCTCTAAAGGTCAAAGTTAATATCCGATTGACTTTAAATTTATACACAGTATTTAAGGTCATAAGACGAAGAAGCCTATTGATTTTCAGCGATTTCCGATAATTAGTGCCAGAGTTATGGCCCTTGATCACTTCAAAAAATCTTGTGGACGCTCTAGAGGCCAAAGTTAATATCCGATTGACTTTAAATTTATACACAGTGTTTAAGGTCATAAGACGAAGACGCCTATTGATTTTCAGCAATTTCCGATAATTAGTGCCAGAGTTATGGCCCTTGATCACCTCAAAAAATCTTGTGGACGCTCTAGAGGCCAAAGTTAATATCCGATTGACTTTAGATTTATACACAGTGTTTAAGGTCATAAGACGAAGACGCCTATTGATTTTCAGCGATTTCCCATAATTAGTGCCAGAGTTATGGCCCTTGATCACCTCAAAAAATCTTGTGGACGCTCTAGAGGCCAAAGTTAATATCCGATTGACTTTAGATTTATACACAGTGTTTAAGGTCATGAGACGAAGAAGCCTATCGATTTTCAGCGATTTCCGATAATTAATGCCAGAGTTATTGCCCTTGATCTCTTTAAAAAATCATGTGGACGCTCTAAAGGTCAAAGTTAATATCCGATTGACTTTAAATTTATACACAGTGTTTAAGGTCATAAGACGAAGAAGCCTATTGATTTTCAGCAATTTCCGATAATTAGTGCCAGAGTTATGGCCCTTGATCACTTCAAAAAATCTTGTGGACGCTCTAGAGGCCAAAGTTAATATCCGATTGACTTCAAATTTATACACAGTGTTTAAGGTCATAAAACAAAGACGCCTATTGATTTTCAGCGATTTCCATTAATTAGTGCCAGAGTTATGGAACTTGATCACCTCAAAAAATCTTGTGGACGCTCTGGAGGCCAAAGTTAATATCCGATTGACTTTAGATTTACACACAGTGTTTAAGTTCATGAGATGAAGAATCCTATTGATTTTCTGCGATTTCAAATAATTACTGCCAGAGTTATCTCCCTTGATAACTTCAAAAATTCTTGTGACGCTATAGAGGCCAAAGTTACCATCCGTTTGACTTCAGATTGATACATAGTTTTTAAGGTGTTGAAACGAACAAGTATTTTGATTTTCAATGAATTTAGATAACTGAACAGCTAAATCCATGATATTAAATGTTTCATGTATATACTAATTGTTAGCGTGGGGTAAAACTTTATAAAAATTCTAATGATTTTCTAATAATTACATAATGAGTTGTTACTCTTAATCAGTTTTTAGTGTATTACAAATGTTTCATCACCGAAAAAAGTAAAAATATGCAACAACCCTTGTTGACTGCCCGGACGATTTAGCTGCTGTGGGCGTATGTTTCGTTGCCTGGCAACCTATCTTTTAACAGTATTCGCGTACAAACGGCGGCCATTTTGTATGGCAATTTTCGTCCGATTTTCCCGAAATTCGAACTCAACCTTCCTTAGGGTGTAACGGTGATATAATCAAACGGTTTTTTAAATCGAATAATAATTGTGACCTCCAGAGGGACCACAAGCTAAAAAGGGTGATTTTTCGGACAATCAAGGGCCATAATTCAGGAAATTACATTCCGATAGCCGCAAATATCGAAAGGAACCAAGATCTTTGGGTTACAAACATGCATGTCAAGTTTCATCAAAATCGGTTCAAAATTGTGACCTCTATAGGGTCCACAAGCTAAAAACGTGATTTTTCGTACAATCAGGGGCCATAATCCATGAAGTTTTGATCCGATACATGCCAATATCGAAAGCAGCCGAGATCTTTTGGGGATAAACCTATATTTCAAGTTTCGTCAAAATCGGATAAGAATTGTGACCTGTAGAGAGTCCACAAACAAATTGTGGACGGACGGACGGACGTCCGGACGAACAGGGGCGACGACATAATACGTCCACATGAAAATGTGGGCGTATAAAAACGTGATTTTTAGTACAATCAGTGGCCATAACCCATGAAGTTACAGTCCCATACATGCCAATATCGAAAGGAACCGAGATCTTAGGGTGATAAACATATGTTTTAAGTTTCATTTTGTTTGTGAACAGTCTACAGGTCACAATTTTTATCCGATTTCAATGAAACTTAAAATATAGGTTTATCACCCTAAGATCTCGGTTCCTTTCGATATTGGCATGTATCGGACCGTAACTTCATGGGTATGGCCCCTGATTGTACGAAAAATCACGTTTTTTAGCTTGTGAACAGTGTAGAGGTCACAATTTTAAACCGATTTGGATGAAACTTGAAATGCATGTTTATAAACCAAAGATCTTGGTTCCTTTCGATATTTGCGCCAATTGGATCGTAACTTCCTGAATTATGGCCCCTGATTGTCCGAAAAATCGCCCTTTTTAGCTTGTGGTCCCTCTGGCGGTCAAAATTGTTATCCGATTTAAAAAACCGTTTGATTATATCACCGTTCCATGGTTATGAAGATTGAGTTCGAATTTCGTCAAATTCGGATCAAAATTGACGGACGAAATGGCCGCCATTTGTACGCGAATAGTGTGAAAATATGTTATATCAAGGTTGTGAACAGTGTAGAGGTCACAATTTTGAACCGATTTGGATGAAACTTGAAATACATGTTTATAACCCAAAGATCTTGGTTCCTTACGATATTTGCGCCAATCGGATCTAACTTCCTGAATTATGGCCCCTGATTGTCCGAAAAATCGCCCTTTTTAGCTTGTGGTCCCTCTGGAGGTCAAAATTGTGATCCGATTTAAAAAAACGTTTGATTATATCACCGTTTCATGGTTATGAAGGTTGAGTTTGAATTTCGTCAAAATCGGACCAAAATTGACGGACAAAATGGCCACCATTTGTACGCGAATAGTGTGAAAATATGTTATATCAAGGTTGTGGACCTTATAGAGGTCACAATTTTGAACCGATTTGGATGAAACTTGACATGTATGTTTATAACCGAAAGATCGTGGTTCCTTTCGATATTTGCGCCCATCGGATCGTAACTTCCTGAATTATGGCCCCTGATTGTCCGAAAAATTGCCCTTTTTAGCTTGTGGTCCCTCTGGAGGTCAAAATTATTATCCGATTTAAAAAAACGTTTGACTATATCACCGTTACATGGTAATGAAGAGAGAGTTTGAATTACGTGAAAATCGGACTAGAATTGACGGACAAAATGGCCGCCGTTTGTACACGAATAGTGTGAAAATATGTGATATATCAAGGTTGTGGACCCTATGGAGGTCACAATTTTGAATCGATTTTGATGAAACTTGACATGTATGTTTATATCCCAAAGATCTTGGTTCCTTTCGATATTTGCGCCCATCGGATCGTAACTTCCTGAATTATGGCCCCTGATTGTCCGAAAAATTGCCCTTTTTAGCTTGTGGTCCCTCTGGAGGTCGAAATTATTATCCGATTTTAATAAAAACGTTTGACTATATCACTGTTACATGGTAATGAAAAGAGAGTTTGAATTTCGTGAAAATCGGACTAGAATTGACGGACAAAATGGACGCCGTTTGTACACGAATAGTGTGAAAATATGTTATATCAAGGTTGTGGACCCTATAGAGGTCACAATTTTGAATCGATTTTGATGAAACTTGACATGTATGTTTATAACCCAAAGATCTTGGTTCCTTTCGATATTTGCGCCCATCGGGTCATTACTTCCTGAATTATGTCCCCTGATTGTACGAAAAATCACCCTTTTTAGCTTGTTGTGCCTCTGGAGGTCACAATTATTATCTGATTTAAAAAAAAAAATGTTTGATTATAAAATACAAAAAAATTCTAATGATTTTCTGATCATTCCTTAGTATGCGACAACTATTGTTGACTGCCCGGACGATTTGGCTGCTGTGTGGGCGTATGTTTCGTTGCCTGGCAACCTATTTTTTGTGGTAATATGATTAACAATTTAATTGTTTGCAGGATTCGAAGTTAGTGAATCAATCAACCATGTCACCCATACCAGAAGATGATATTAAGGATCCTATTCATGATGATGTAGACACAGTTGAAAATATGGAATTTCCAGAGGTCATACTACCCCACGGAACCTCAGATAGTGATGATGATGATGGTGGGGAAGACTTGGGAAGTTATCAGTTGCTACCACAAGATCCAAATGATGCTACAGTAGGGCTTGATCTTGATGATAGCTTATCAAATGATGAAGAAACAGAAAATGAACAGACCTGGAGGATAAGTGAACCAGCTGACAGTCAACAACCACATTTATCACAGTATTCAGATGGAACAGCACCTGCATATCTTCAGGTAAAAAATACACATTTCCTTTCATAGCGAGTCATCATAAACCAGTCATTGAAGTGAGAGAGAGAGAGAGAAATGGGGTTTAATGTCCACTCGACACAAACTAGGTCATTTTGGGACTAACATGGTTTCATTTTATTTCAATAATTCGCTTGCGCGTAGGGGTCTTTAGCAGTGGAAGGAAACTGCAATGCCTGGAGGAAGCCCACGAGGTTGAGAAGGCAGATTAAAAAAATTTTTGTGACAGCTTCCGCAAACTTCTGATTTTTCCAGAACATGAATAGTTCACTCCATTTCAAAAATAGCGGTGTTAGCCCCAGATATTATCTTTTATTTTCAGAGACTTTGTTCAATAACAAATGAAAATGAAATGAAATGGAGTTTAACGTCCTACTGTTTTGCTCCGAAACTAATGATAACAGGGGGGTGGGTGGCCGAATGGTTAGCACGTGCATGCTGTATCATAAAGCCTGTCATTGAGTCAATTCGCGTGGCTTTGAATCCTCATGCGTTTTCTCCAGGTCGGCTGTTTTCTTCTCACTGCTAAAGACCCCTATGCGCAAGCGAATTATTGAAATAAAATTAAAAAAAAAAACATATGTGTTAGTTCCGAAATAACCTAGTTTGTGTCTAGTGTACGTTAAATCCCATTTCTCTCTCACTCTAATGATAACATTTTCAACCATCTATTGGATTTTACAAAAAACCTTCCAATCGATATTCAGCCACCATTTTAATTCCAATTTTTGCAAAATATTTTTGAATTTCAATTTTGTTTACTTCCGGTTTCACTTTGAAGAATTTACTGACTCAGTACAGTAATAACAGCTTTCTAGGATCTATTGGGCACTTAATTGTCAGGATCTGGATTTTGTGAATTGCTTGAAATGGTGTATCGCCCCAATACTGTGAGCCACATTATGGCCCAATCTGATTAAAACACAGATCCTATTTGGTTTCATTTTTTATAGTTCAAAATTTCATATTTGTCCCCCGAAAATGGGTTCGTCCGTCCGTCTGTCTGTCTGTCTGTCTGTCTGTCCGTCTGTCCGTCACACTTTTTGGGACACAATAACTCTCTTCCTAATTGAGCTAGAATGTTCAAACTTGGTGTATGTGTTTATTAGGTCAATGCCTTGATGGAGTTCAAAGATGAGCATTTTCCGCTTAGGGTAAGCAGAGATAAGCAATTTGATTGGTTGATGCTTTGGGACACGATAAAAGTCAGAGTGATGAAACTTAGTGTATAGTTTCATTACACTAATACCTTGACTAAGTTCGATAATGAGCATTTTCCGCTCAGGGTAAGCAGAGCAATTTGATTGGTCGAGACTTTGGAACACAATAACTCTCCTTCTAATTGAGTTAAAATGTTCAAACTTGGTGTATATGCTTATTAGGTCAATGCCTTGATGGAGTTCGAAGATGAGCATTTTCCGCTTAGGGTAAGCAGAGATAAGCAATTTGATTGGTTGATACTTTGGGACAAGATAACTTAGGTTCATCTTGATTGATGATTTTTATGCCAATACAATGACTGCATTCTCATTTAGTAATCGATTCGACAGTAACAGTGTATAGAAACGATTGACTTGGACACGAGGGCCCTTTCCCTTGGCCAGAGGGGCCCTTTTGTCTGCCTTTAGGGTCCCCCTAACTAGGGTACATTTTCATTTTTCTCGTTGGTTTTAGCATTTTTCTTTATAAAACACTTTTGGATGACACTTCGTGTACAGTTTGATTGCTCGATACATTGAAAAAAATAAATGTGCGATTAATTAATATGTGTCTTCTATTTATTTTGGGATTTCGGCGGTGGACATCAGCCTCACTGTTGGCTTGTATTTGCTTGCGAAAAGATCGGTCAAAATTGTAAAATCTGGAAAAATTATGTCACTTCCGGTGCCAAAAGAAATAGTTATCGGCAGCAAATAAGTTGAGAATTTGCAACATGAAACATACAAACTTTGTTTTATACGTATCAGGCAATAAATAATAAAACTTGAACCCATAAATTGAAATTTAAAAGGTAAAAAAACTTAAAAAGTGATCCTGAGAAAATTGTTTTTTTCTCGACAAGGGAATATGCTAGAAGCAATTTTTTGACATCAAAAGATTGTATTGATCCAATCAAAATGACCATAATAAATATAATACACTTTAAAAAAATATTTGTTTTGAAGTCTAAAAATACGTTTTTTGCAAAAAAGACATTACTTCCAGTGATATTAAAAATCTTAAATTAGTTTATTGCAATCATAAAAGGCATCAAATGGTGAAAATTCTATGAATGTTGAATAATAATTAACACTTTTATTAGACCAAAAACCTTGAAAAGTGACTTATAGAAGATCGCCTATTTCTCTGTAACCGTAAACTATTTTGTGGTATCTATATGATCGTATTGATTCATGCTATTCATTGATTGGAATCAAATATCATAGTTTTAAAAACATTTTAAATAAGAGTCATTTGAAAAAAAATACTTGTTTTTAGGTTAAAAATACAGTTTTTGCCCAAATGACGTCATTTCCGGTCAAAGTGAAAATGTAAAATTGGCTTAACCTATTCCAAATTGGCAGGCATAAGGAAACAAATGGATTTTCTTTTTTAAAAATCGGATAATAATTTACTCTTTTATAGGCAAAATAACGTGAAAAGTGATGCATGCAAAATCGCATATTTCTAAATAGTGTTTACTCTTATACACATGCTGACAGAGGCTCTTTTTTTTATTAAAATCTGTTAATCTGTCTGTCTGTCCGTCTGTCAGTCAGTCACACATTTTGGGACGCAATATTTATCAAGGCTGTTAGACATGCTCCTCTAATTTTCTTCCTCTGCTCAAACCCTTTATGCAAAATCAGCGAGAGAATGTATGCTGAAACTTATTTCACGTGGCATGTTGAAGTGATCAAGTTTGCCTGGACTTCCAACTGACCTTGCGATTGAACAGGTACTCATGAGAAGCATGAAGAAGACAAGTGGTGGGCTCCCAAGGAAAAGATAGGTTGCCAGGCAACGAAACATACGCCCACAACAGCTAAGTGGTCGTATATTGTCTGTCGTCCGTCCAGCCCGCATCCACAAGCTCTATAAACTAAAGTTAAGCGAGAGGGGTGATATAGGCCTAGCCTGTTCCCCAATCCTATTCTTATTGAATATAATATAGTTTAAAAAAAAAAAAAGTTAATATCCAATTGACTTTAAATTTATACACAGTGTTTAAGGTCATGAGACGAAGAATCCTATTAATTTCCAATAATTACTGCCAGAGTTATCTCCCTTGTTCACTTTGAAAAATCTTTTGTAACACTCTACAGGCCAAACTTATCATCCAATTGACTTCAGATTGATACACAGAGTTTAAGGTCTTGAGACGAACAAGTATATTGATTTTCAATGAATTTTGATAACTGAACATCTAAATCCATGACTCTAAATGTTTCGTATACTAAGCGTTAGCATGGGGCAGAACTTTATAAAAACCAAACAAATTCTAATGATTTCTGATAATTACTTAATGAGTTGTTTAAATCTTAATCAGATTTCAGAGTATTATAAATGTTTCATTACCGAAAAAAGTAAGAATATGTGACAACTCTTGTTGACTGCCCGGACGATTAAGCTGCTATGTTTCGTTGGCGACCTATCTTTCTGATTGATTTGAAATTGATACAACATCCTTTGTTCAATGAGTCTAATTAGTTTTTTCCTGTTAATTAATTAATGTGATGTTAATTTTGACCAGTTTTTAGTGCCTTGTAAATGCTCCCATTACCTATATAAGTTTAAATATCGACTTTTGGAAGACTGAGCTGCTGTTGGTGTAGGTATTTGGCAAACTATCTTATGAATTCTCTAATTTCCTACAGCAATTACCCGGTACACATTTATGCAACAACCCTTTGTGAACGCATATGATTCACTGACTGACAGCCTATCTTTTTTTCAGGTTCCAGATTTGCCAAGACCTGATAAAAAAGATCTTCTATGGAATCAGAGCAAGAAAGCTTCTGATTCAATAATAATGGATGATGGTAGGTATTTAATGGACTTTTAAGTGTAAGCATATGTCTGTCACCAAATCAACAATTGGCTCATTACTGTGACAGATGCCTCAGTTTTGGTGTCATGCAAGAATGAACCCTATTGATTTTCAGCTCTCCACAACCCATTGTAACTCCCCTTTTTCAAGAGAAATGACCTGAGGACATGTTTGATTCACAGTCCAGAACGCCCCCAAATTGACAGAATTGCAATCGAGTGACACAGAATTCAGTCTTGTCATTCCTGGTAACGGAGGCTGTGTGAGTAGAATCATGATGTAACACAACGAATGTGTTCACCTGCATGTTTGGTTGAAGTATTTACTTATCCATCGACACATTGGTTGTAGCCCAAAATTCCCCTTTTCACTCGATTGCCACTATTTTTGGGATTGACAGAATTAAGTTCTGAAACATTCAATCGAGCATCCCCTCGGTGATTTTAAGTGGAAATTTTCCTAAGTGTGCCGCGAAAGTTTGAACGACACATTAAGTCAATTTCTCACTAAAGAAGCCAGCTATTTGACTGATTATTTGCAATCACCTTACCTATACTTCAAAAATATTTCAGAACATGCAGCTGAAATTAAAGCAGCAATGGCAGGTTTCCAGTTACCCGTCTCTCATGTTCCGGAGTGGGCAAAGAATGTTTCTGATGATCAGTGGAAAGACAAAGTGGTTTCACAAATCTTATCTCCCCTTGCATCTTCTACTAGTAAAGATCATACATCATCATGTTCTACTAGTAAAGATCATACATCATCATGTGGATGAAATGAAGATAAATTATTGACAGCTGTGAATGTGATATAAATTTTCCATATTTGTTTGGGTTTTTTCACAGGGTAGTGCTAAATTTGATGCAAATGTATATTTCAGTATTGCTTTCAGACTTAACAGTACAATATTGAAAGTAATAAGTACATCTTGCCCTCTAATTTGTTTACAAAATTTTACAGTTTTCAACTCTTAGGCAAAGGAATTGATTTGTGCGAACATAACATTTTCTAAGTAGCCTGATAATTAACGGTTGTAAATAAGTTTTGAAGTATGCTTCAGGTTAAAGTGCCAATCCCGATAACCTTTTTGGGAATAAAACTGCTTAATTTTGTGTTAAAATCCTTTAAAATCCATAACCTAAGGCCCACCTACTAACCCGATATTTGTGATACGCTTGTAAATAACTTAAACCTGACAGTCTTCATCTGGAAATGGAGAACGTTTTATTATACAGTATGTGGATAAAACCATACTTTTTTCTATAAAAATAATATGTAGGTGAAATTTACCTTTTGTTATCAAGTACAGGGCATGGGTCATTCACTGTATAGACCTCTCAAGAAACATTAATCGATTATCAGGTCACCCAATGAAAAAATTGACCCGAAATCTTAAAAGGGTTACGTTTCCGGATAAGCAGTGTTGACGTTCACGTCCAAACGACTCAATATTTTGAGCTGAAATTTTGAGACAAGGTAAATACACCATGCCACTATATTTTGGTCCATAAATTTCATAAATACTCGGACCTTAATTTTTGAGACTCTGTTCTTATCGGGATTGTCCCTTTAATAAAAATTTAGCAATTAACACAATATTGTCCGCGAAAAGTCAAAAGGTTGTATCTGGCATATTTTAATTAGTTCACACTATTGCTTATTCAGAGGGGGGTTGGGATGGCCTAGTGGTCTAGAGTGCCACGCTTCGACCTCTAGCTGGCCGATCACCTCTGGCTTGCGGCTGTGGTTTCGAGCCCTGGTGTGAGCGTATGTGGCATGGAGATGGGGCGCCTTCTCAACCTCGTGGGTTTCCTCCGGGCACTCCAGTTTCATCCCACTGATAAAGACCCCTACACGCAAGCGAATTATTTAAATAAAATTGAACCATATGATAGTCCCGAAATGACCTAGTTTGTGTTGAGTGGACGTTAAACCACATTTCTCTCTCTCGCTTATTCAGAATGAGAATTTTCTTTATAATAAGGCAAATTACTAGTTTTCACTCCTTATTTCTGCGCTAAATGTTTAGCCCAATATTTGCAGATAGCCAATACATACTGTTTAAGCAGCTACACGTTTCTTTTTTTACAGAAATATTTGATTAGAAATACTTCATTTAAACATACAAATTTGGACGTTTCTATACTAATTGCTTTTTTTTTATGTGGACGTATATTGTCATCCCCCCTGTCCTTCACAATTTTGATGTGATTTTGACGAAATGTGGAATATAGGTTTATCTCCCAAAGATCTTGGTTTCTTTCGATCTTTGCATGTATTGGATCATAACTTCATGGATTATGGCCCCTGATTGTACAAAATATCTGATTTTGATGAAACTTGAAATGTATGTTTATAATTATAGCCCTATGATCTCGGTTCCTTCCGATATTCGCACATATCGGACCATAACTTTCTTGATTATGGCCCCTGATTGAATAAAAACCTCGTTTTTAGCGTGTGGTCACTCTAAAGGTCACATTTTTATACGCCCACATTGAAATGTGGTCGTATATTGTCGTCGCCCCCGTCCGGCGTCCACAATTGCTTGTGGACGCTCTAGAGGCTAAAGTTAATATCCGATTGACTTTAAATTTATACACAGTGTTTAAGGTCATGAGACGAAGAAGCCTATTGTTTTTCAGCGATTTCCGATAATAACTACCAGAGTTATGGCCCTTGATCACTTCAAAAAATCTTGTGGACGCTCTAGAGGCCAAAGTTAAGATCCGATTGGCTTTAAATTTATACACAGTGTTTAAGGTCATGAGACGAAGAAGCCTATATTGATTTTCATTGATTTCCGATAATTAGTGCCAGAGTTATGACCCTTGATCATTTCAAAAAATCTTGTGGGCGCTATAGAGGCCAAAGTTAATATCCGATTGGCTTTAAATTTATACACAGTGTTTAAGGTCATGAGACGAAGAAGCCTATTGATTTTCAGCGATTTCCGATAATTAGTGCCAGAGTTATGGTCCTTGATCACTTCAAAAAATCTTGTGGACGCTATAGAGGCCAAAGTTAATATCCAATTGGCTTTAAATTTATACACAGTGTTTAAGGTCATGAGACGAAGAAGCCTATTGATTTTCAGCGATTTCCGATAATTAGTGCCAGAGTTATGACCCTTGATCACTTCAAAAAATCTTGTGGACGTTTTAAAGGCCAAACTTATCATCTGATTGACTTCAGATTGATACACAGAGTTTAAGGTGTTGAAACGAACAAGTATATTGATTTTCAATGAATTTTGATAACTGAACAGCTAAATCCATGATTTTAAATGTTTCATGTATATATACTAATTCAATTGTTAGCGTGGGGTAAAACTTTATAAAAAGCAATCAAATTCTAATGATTTTCTGATAATTACATAATGAGTTGTTACTCTTAATCAGTTTTTAGAGTATTACAAATGTTTCATTACCGAAAAAAGTAAAAATATGCGACAACCCTTGTTGACTGCCCGGACGATTTAGCTGCTGTGGGCGTATGTTTCGTTGCCTGGCAACCTATCTTTATCCGATTTTAAAATTCATTTACATGTATCATCAACACACCCTGTATGCAAATTGGGTAAAAGTAAGTTGTACAAAGGTTGTTGACCCACTAGAGGTCACGGTTTTGTCCGATTAAATAACTTAAAATATTTCTTTTCATCCCAAATATCTCAATCCCTTTCAATATTTGCACATTTCAGATCATAACTTCCTGGATTATATACCTTGATTGTACGAAAAGTCAGGTTTTTTTTTAGCTTGTTCTCTGTCCATCTTTTGCTAAACGTGGGTGTATCTTGCCTGGCAACCACTGGCTAGCTCCTCTGGACAATTTCACAAATCTCAGGTATAACCTCTTGAATACCCACTGATGTGGTTGTGTTAATTTGACAGGCTATCCCCAAGACAATATTGAAATTGTCTCTTGTACAGGCTGTGTACTGTGTGTGCATATAGAACAATGTTTAAAAATCTCAGGGGCCTTAATTTAAGGAATACTAATTGAACACTAAATCATAAATTTACCTCTTGGCATTCTTAAAACATTTTATTTTGATTTTTCTGGGATAAGACCCAAGGTTTTGCTAAAAATTGTATTAAATGGGGTATGTGATTAATTGATGCTAGTGTCTGTAGATAAGATATTCTTATTGTAGGTATCGATAAAGCAGTGGACACATCGGCTGAATCGTTTGAGACTGAAATTCACCTGGGGTGTCCACTGTCATTCGGCCAATTGTAGAATTAATCACCACTCATATGATTGATTGAAGACATGGTGGCTGCCATGTTTAATCAGTGATGTTAAAGGTGATCAAATTGATTGGTGAATCGGGTGAAGGATTCAGCTATTGTTTCTACCACTTAAAGATAAAAATCTGGCAGTTCTCACCATAATAGTTTATGGTCTGGATAAGTTAATTGAGAGACTTGTAATAGGCAGATTTAGCTCTTGCACAATGTGTTTAAGCTTGATGTTAAAAATAATACGTTGCCAGGCAACGAAACATACGCCCACACAGCAGCTAAATCGTCCGGCCAGTCAACAAGAGTTGTCGCATATTAAGTAATTATCAGAAAATCATTAGAATTTGTTTGGTTTTTATAAAGTATTGCCCCATGCTAACGTTAAGTATACGAATCATTTAATATTATGGAATTAGCTGTCACCTCCACTGGATACGAAACATTTAATATTATGGCGATTTTTCGTACAATCAGGGGCCATAATTCAGGAAGTTATGATCCACTGGGTGCAAATATCGAAAGAAACCAAGATCTTTGGGTTATAAGCATGCATTTCAAGTTTCATTCAAATCGGTTCAAAATTGTGACCTCTACACTGTTCACAAGCTAAAAACGTGATTTTTCGTACAATCAGGGGCCATAATCCATGAAGTTACAGTCCGATACATGCCAATATCGAAAGGAACCGAGATCTTAGGGTGATAAACCTATATTTTAAGTTTCATTGAAATCGGATATAAATTGTGACCTGTAGACTGTTCACAAACGATTGTGGACAGACAGGAGCGACGACAATATACGTCCACATAAAAATGTGGGCATATAGAAAACCCAACTATACCATATAGACTGACAAGGGAATGTCTGACTAATAAAAATGGAACTCGAAAGCAGACATTTAAGTTTTCAATGTTTAAGATCTCTGCATATCAAGTTATGACTAATAAATGTACACACAACAAAAATTATACAGATGTTTTTTTTTCCTGCTCCTCTTCTGCAATTTCTCCTTGTACTATTTTATGAAAGTTTGTGAAATTAGACCAGTGTAAACAGTGATGTTTTGGAACTCACGGACATTGGAATGCCTGTCCTGGTAGCCATCGAGCACTGAGATTAGTCTGGAAATTGACATTCTATGAAGATAGTGGAATGTTGGGGAGCTAACTAATCATCATTATTTTGCAAATAGTTTTTGGAAATTCCCCCAGCTGAATCGCAGATTAACTGAACTAATTTGGCACCATTGCTAAATTGCAGTAGATAAGCTGGAAGAAGGGTGGTTGTGCAGAGATACAGGTTTTGTCTTAAGTACAATCCAGAACTCTGGTAATATCAAGTATAGTACTATCCAGGCACAGAGTTTAAAAGATCACAATTCTTGGGGCAAATTGTAATAAAATATCTTACAAGATAGTAGGAAGAATATACAACAAATGCTGTAACATGGATATATATCTTTGAGTTTATCTTTTACAGGACAGATTAAAACTTTGTGACAAGTATACATGCATTGTAAAACCATCGATTAATTCATAAAATAATTTCTTGGCTAAACGATAAAAAAAGTAATATTTTTTAGACTAAAAAAATTCATTATTTAATTGTAATTTTTTTTTTTGTTTAAATAATTAACATACGAGAATGAGACAATATGCTGCCCTACCATAACACATTACTACATGTACAGTACTCAGCACATCAGCATTTAACAAATGAAAATCGGTGACATACAGGAATGATGGCCAAGGGAATGAATGACCTAATTATAAATGTACATGTATTAACAGTCAACTTTTCAATGAAATTCTCATTTAACATGCTGTTTTTCCGATATTTTCACAATCAAAATAAATACTTTAACAGAGAGGAAAACTATGGTCCCATTGTTTTGGTACTACTTTTTGGTACTATATGCTTATTAAATAATGATCCCACGATGTTGTACCATGGACGGTCATTTGTATCAGTCAAGTTGGGGGAGGGAGACAAACATTTGAAAATATCGGAAATACATTGAAAATATAAATTAAACTATAGTAATTAAACATTGATAGTTAATTCTATGCTAGCCTCTATACCTGATGGCAACAAGTTGATGAAGTTCTAGTATAAACATTAGTCTAATCTGCCTGTTTGCTGGTATCTTCATCTACCAGTTTTTTACTTTACAAAAAAAAAAATAAGAGCAAATTTGTATCACTTTTTTTTTTTACTAAAAATTTATTATATATAATATAATACAGAACCTTTCATACACCACACACTAACACACTATTAAACTTGGATGTAAAAGTTTTTATATTTCTACAAATAACATGCTTGTTCGCTTACTTTTAATGGAAAATTATTGGGAAAATATTTATGCTTTAGTATTACACAACTGAATAAAAGACACATCTGCTCCATATCCATTTAATATGTGACACTTATACCATCAAAATGTGAAAATACATGTCTTTATACATGACATATAGAGAAACCTCTGTCAAATCAAGAATACAGAGAGATCTAAAGAATATGACTTTATAACAGTTACTTTATGGAAGCACTGATGAAGGTCACTTTAAATTTCTGTCACTACAGTCAGGTTGTTTTTATTTTAAAAGACAGGTTTTATAATGCAGAAAAAATAGTCTTATATCACAAAAACTGAAGATAAAATTATTTAAGTTCAAAATTCTAGAAAGATTTTTTGACATAAGTTTATGTAATAAAGAAGAAAGAATGTATGCAGCTACAGAATTATGTTTCAATACAATATAATGTAAAGAAATTATGAATTATAATGTGCTGTACAGTATTGTCAACAAAAAAACAAACAAAAAAGTCCCATTAAAGATGAATTCCTTCTTCAAAATGTAAATCCATTGATTGGACCAAAGTATTATAAAACGGATCATTCGTCAAAATCCCTTATTTATGAGCAAGAACATATAAATCATAAATAAATATCTGTGGACATATTACTTATCAATAATGTATGTATAACTGAATGTCCACTATCTTATATCTAGCACTTGAAGACCATAAAAACAAGTATCCAAAATTAATGCCATGCCACTGGGAGTAATTCTCATTGAAATGAGATAAGATAAATTTCATGGTCAGTTTTTGTTCTTTTTTCAAATAAGAACTTTTTAATAGATTGAAAGTGAGATTGAAAACTGAAATAATTTTAAAATCTGATCTCAAGTCTGTAAATTGATTCTGTGAAACATTTTAATCTTATACGGCAAGACAAAAACACTAAATGATCCTTATTCACCGGCAAAACTCACTCAACAAGCATTGTTCTCAACTTGGTCAATAATATACATTGTAAGTTATTATAATAACACAAAAACATTAAAGATAAACAACATAACAATTTATACCTGGACCACACCTCTGTCGATTATAAAAGTAGTAATAATAATTGTGTTAAAAAAGAAGAGAAAAGTGATTAATAATGAGATAACATAATGAGTATGACTGGAAAAGTTTTTTTGTTTAAAAAAAGCAGCATTTGATAGGTGTTAAAATGTGATGAGAATTTTGTGTTTTTTTAGTATTTGAATTAAGTATGTATTATAAAATATGTAGTTATATAAAACATCTATCTATTCTCATTTTCTCAAGACTAATATTTAACAGTAATAATAACAAATCCATTACTTAAGTTAGTAATAATTAGTAATACAAGCCAACAGTGGGACTGACCTCCCCCAACACAATCCCCAAATAAATAGATGACACATATCAATTAATCAAACATTTATCTTTTCAAGCAATCGAACTGATTATGTGCAGAAAATTTTCACGCTCTAATTCAGTCAAGGTTTTGAAGTACATGGTAGTGAAACTCCATAAGTTAGAATCAAAGTTATCTTGTTCCAAAGCATTGACCTGTGAAATTGCTTAGCTCTGCTAACTTTAAAGACAAATGTTAATGATTGGAACTTGGTCAAGACATTGATATAATGAGCATCTACTCCAAGTTTAAACATTCTCTCTCAATTAATTAGCAAAGTATTGAAATAATGAATCTGTACTAGGAGTTTAATCACTCTCACCCAATTAGAACCAAAGTTATCGTGCTCCAAAGCCTAAACAAATCAAATTGTGTATATATCTGCTTAGCCTCGGTGGAAAATGCACATGATCGACCAGTCAAGGCGTTCAACTAAAATGACACCTACACCAAGTTTGTACATTCTACCTTAATTAGAGAGATATATTGTGTTCCACAGACAGACCCATTTTAATAATCCCTTGCTTTTTTTTTTTAAATGGGGGGGGGGGGGGAGATCAACACTATAGTGCTGTACAGCAACTGTTGCTAGATAGTACATATATATAAATCACAGTTTTTTCTAGAATAACAGGTTACCAAGACAAAGTCTAAGAGACTAGTTAAAGCATGTAATTTCGAGCGATGTCACATTCTCACAATTTTGCTTTTTTTGGACAATATATTATGTTGTAATACTGCATTTAATTTATTACAACATATACCTGCAATGTCATATTTAACATATTACTTAAACATTGTATTTCTTTCTTTGTGATATACTACTTAAAATAAATAAATAACACCTCACTTTCCCCCTTCTCACTATCACACATGAGGAAGCAATAAAGCCCAACAAGAACGGGAAAAACTTCCAGTCTTTCCTTTTTGATAACACTTATCAAAGTCCATATACATATATATATATATATTTATATTATATCGTCATCATCGCAAAATTTGTGTTTTTGTTTTCTGTACAAGATGTGAAGCTAAAATTTTATGTGTTCTCATTACAGTATTTACAATAAAATAACTACTTTTCTACACTAGATAAATAGAAAAATCACTGGAAGGAGCTGTAGACTTGCCGTGATTAAGAAGAGGGAACCGCACCACAGGCTTTTATAGTGCTGTACTTACAATTCCCAACGATATTATAATTTTAAATTGTTAACATTCTCTTGTTCATTTTGTATTATTTTGTTCTGAAGATGTTGTCAAGAACTCATCAGATCTTTTGTGTGTTTCTAGAGCTTTAATCATCGACATGTCATGTGGTAGTTCGGATTTCCGGCGCAAAAGGGGCTTTTCCTTTGCTTTTTTCTTCTGTAACTGTAATGAAAATGAAAATAAAATTCAATAATTCATATCCAAATATTAATTGCTAACTTCATTGCCTAAAGTATTACCAGAGATATTTTGGAAACAAGAAAAACATTTACATCTCATCAAACCCGGTCAAGAGGATGGTTTAACAAGCAGTTGCCTTGCAAGATATGACCACGTTTTGTAAGAGATGGACAGAGAACAAGTAAAGAATGCATACACAAAGGGGCCATAATCCACTCGACACAAACTAGGTCATTTTGGGACTAACACAGTTCAATATTATTTCAATAATTCGCTTGCGTGTAGGGAACTTTAGTACTATAGTAGTGGGAGGAAACCGCAGGACCTGGAGAAAACCCACTAGGCTGGACCCTACAACTGGGGAATCGAAACCGTCACCAGTTGACTCAATGACAGCGCACACATGATAACCATTCGGCGATCCATCCCACCCCCATAATCCAGGATGTTGCAGTCCGACATGTGTCAATATCAAAAAGAACCAAGATCTTTAGGACACAACCATAAATGTACATTTTAAGTTTCATCAAAATAGGATAAAAATTGTAACCTTTAGAGTGTCCACAAGCTAATGATGTGATTTTTCGTGCAAAAAAATAATCCAAGAAGTTATAGTCCGGGAACCAAGATCTTTGGGATACAAACCGATATTTCAAGTTTCGTCAAAATTGGATAATAAAAATTGTGACCTGTAGAGTGTCCACAAACAAGATATGAACAGATAGACAGGAGCAATGACAATATACTTCCGCATGAAAATGTGGCGTATAAAAACCAATTCATCAATACTCCTTCAAATTAACTCCTATTTACTTAAATTGATTTGAATTATAACTGAAATCCTCATCAATCAGATGAAAGGAATGTATAAAGACTGTGTACTATATTTTACATCTCATAATATCAATATCGGAAACAATCAGTAAACAATGGCAGGACCTTGTTTGTGAAAAATCAAAGTGTTGATTTGAGAAAAGAAATGCAACCATGTCTATAATAAAATCTCAATGTTGCTGTACTTTATATCCAAAATAACATTAATCAGCAAGCACAGTCACATTTTTGATTGGCTAAAAACATGACATATTCTACCGTAATCTGGAAAAACCTAGCCAGTCAAATTTTGGTTAAAATTGAGTATGAGTTAGACCCATATTTGGACCCATAATAGGGTTTAATTTTTTCTCTTTCACTGAAAAGACTTCAAATTATCTTCATCTAAAAAAACAAAATAAAATTGGTTTTATATTCAGTAGCTTAATTTTGAAACAAAAAAGTTTTCCTTTGTTTTCTCAAATCTACATTCAACAGTGTTACTAGGTTTTCCCAGATTACACGGGAGTATTGGTGCTGCAATTTTTTTATTTAAACTTTAGTTATCTCCCCTTCATCCCTATCATTCAAATGATGTATGTTCTTGTTGTGTTTGAAGAGAAAAAGATAGGCTGGCACTGCCAGGCAGGATACGCCCACATTTTCGAGAGATGGACAGAGAACAAGCAATACCGAAAATGATTTTTCCTACATCTTTAAGTCCTGTATTTCATACTGTATTGGGAGCAGCCATTTAGTTGGTCAGTTCCAGTCTGATATTAATGAAACTCGAAACCGACAATGATTATGGTGTGACGGTACACAACCTAGAAATGTGACTTTTCATCAAAATCGGATAAGAATTGTGACCTGTAGAGAGTCCACAACCATGATATACCATATTTTTACACTCTTTGCGTACAAACGTCGACCATTTCGTCCGGCAATTTTGGTACGATTTTCACGAAATTAGAACTCAACCTTCCTCATCAAAATCGAATTAAAATTGTGACCTATACAGGGTCCACAACCATGATATATCATTTTTTTAACAGTATTCGCATACAAACGGCGGCCATTTTGTCTGTCAATTTTGGCCCGATTTTCAAACTCAACCTTCCTTACAGTGTAACGGTGATATAATCAAACATTTTTTTAAATTGGATAATAATTGTGACCTCCAGAGGGACCACAAGCTAAAGAAAGGGGGATTTTGCGTATAACCAGGGGCCATAATTCAGGAAGTTACGATCCGATATGCGCAAATATCGAAAAGAACCAAGATCTTTGGGTTATAACCATGAATTTCAAGTTTCATCAAAATCGAATTAAAATTGTGACCTTTACAGGGTCCACAACCTTGATATACCATTTTTTAACAGTATTCGCGTACAAACGGCGGCCATTTTGTATGGCAATTTTGGTCTGATTTTCCCGAAATTCAAACTCAACCTTCCTTACTGTGTAACGGTAATATAATCAAACGTTTTTTTAAATCGGATAATAATTGTAACCTCCAAGCTAAAAAAAAGGCGATTTTGCGTATAATCAGGGGCCATAATTCAGGAAGTTACGATCCGATATGCGCAAATATCGAAAGAAAGCAAGATCTTTGGGTTATAACCATGAATTTCAAAATCGAATCAAAATTGTGACCTCCACAGGGTCCACAACCTTGATATACCATTTTTTAACAGTATTCGCGTACAAACGGCGGCCATTTCGTATGGCAATTTTCGTCTGATTTTCCCGAAATTGAACTCAACTTTCCTTAGGGTGTAACGGTGATATAAACAAACGTTTTTTTAAATCGAATAATAATTGTGACCTCCAAGCTAAAAAAAAAAGGCGATTTTGCGTATAATCTGGGGCCATAATTCAGGAAGTTACGATCCTATATGCGCAAATATCAAAAGGCAGCAAGATCTTTGGGTTATAACCATGAATTTCAAATTTCATCAAAATCGAATCAAAATTGTGACCTCCACAGGGTCCACAACCTTGATATACCATTTTTTAACAGTATTCGCGTACAAATGGCAGCCATTTTGTATGGCAATTGTCGTCCGATTTTCCCGAAATTCGAACTCAACCTTCCTTAGGGTGTAACGGTGATATAATCAAACGGTTTTTTAAATCGAATAATAATTGTGACCTCCAAGCTAAAAAAAAGGCGATTTTGCGTATAATCAGGGGCCATAATTCAGGAAGTTACGATCCGATATGCGCAAATATCGAAAGGAAGCAAGATCTTTGGGTTATAACCATGAATTTCAAATTTCATCAAAATCGAATCAAAATTGTGACCTCCACAGGGTCCACAACCTTGATATACCATTTTTTAACAGTATTCGCGTACAAACGGCGGCCATTTTGTATGGCAATTTTCGTCCGATTTTCCCGAAATTCGAACTCAACCTTCCTTAGGGTGTAACGGTGATATAAACAAACGGTTTTTTAAATCGAATAATAATTGTGACCTCCAAGCTAAAAAAAAAGGCGATTTTGCGTATAATCAGGGGCCATAATTCAGGAAGTTACGATCCGATATGCGCAAATATCAAAAGGAAGCAAGATCTTTGGGTTATAACCATGAATTTCAAGTTTCATCAAAATCGAATCAAAATTTTGACCTCCACAGGGTCCACAACCTTGATATACCATTTTTTAACAGTATTCGTGTACAAACGGCGGCCATTTTGTATGGCAATTTTCGTCCGATTTTCCCGAAATTCTAACTCAACCTTCCTTAGGGTGTGACAGTGATATAATCAAACGGTTTTTTAAATCGAATAATAATTGTGACCTCCAGAGGGACCACAAGCTAAAAAGGGTGATTTTTCGGACAATCAGGGGCCATAATTCAGGAAATTACATTCCGATAGCCGCAAATATCGAAAGGAACCAAGATCTTTGGGTTACAAACATGCATGTCAAGTTTCATCAAAATCGGTTCAAAATTGTGACCTCTATAGGGTCCACAAGCTAAAAACGTGATTTTTCGTACAATCAGGTGCCATAATCCATGAAGTTTTGATCCGATACATGCCAATATCGAAAGCAGCCGAGATCTTTTGGGGATAAACCTATATTTCAAGTTTCGTCAAAATCGGATAAGAATTGTGAGCTGTAGAGAGTCCACAAACAAATTGTGGACGGACGGACAGGGGCGACGACATAATACGTCCACATGAAAATGTGGGCGTATAAAAAGGATATTTCTACACCTTAAGCACAGAGAAATCGGTTGACCTAACACAAAGTCAAAATATTCAAATCAACGCTTTTGCTTTTACATAAAGCAAGAAAATTTTAATTATCCTACAATTCAAACGTTTTGATGATCGAAAAAAAATTACACAATCTAGTATTTAAAATAAAAGATAATAGTCTTTTTTAAGTTAATAAGCACTCTACTTGATAAACAAAATCTTCACACATTGAAAATAGAAATAACTTTATAATCCTGTAAGTGTAATATGTATACCTCACATTCTAAACAACATTCTCATCTGTTGGTACTGTTTATATAATATTCATATTATCATTGATCTTTGCCAGACAATAAAACATACACCCACATCAGGTAAGTCATCCAAGCAGTCCACAAAGGTCATTGAATTGTAGGGGCGTTAGATCATCAATTGGCTTAACATGTGTGCCTTAGGTAAAAGTCCTGTCATTGAGCCAAGTGGAGTGGTTTTGATTCTCTGCTTGTACATGTACATGACAAGGAGAAGAGGAACCAGTCTAACCTCATGGATTTTTCCCAGGTTCTCCAATTTTCTCCCACTGTTAAAGACCCATACATTCAGTGAATTAGAGAAATCACCTACTTTGTGTCAAGTGATCGTATCTCTCTTATTCGTTTATACGCAAGGGAAACATAATTACAAGACACTAAAAACTGATCAAGATTATCAACTTATGAAGTATTTATTAGGAATAATAGCAATTTGACTGGCTTTAGTTCTTATTATACAAAACATGTACCAGTAACCAAATGATAACTTTAAACTTCAGCTGTTAAAGTAATCTGATATCGATAAAGATATGATTCTTTCTTTATCTCATGAACATAAATAATATGTATCAATTTCTAGTTATTCAATTGATAACTTCAGCCTCTAAAGCCTTCACAAAACTTTTCAAAGTGATAATGGGTCAGTACTCTGACAGTAATTATCGGAAATCATTGAAAATCAAACCACATTTTTTTTATCTTCATGAATATAAATACTGTTATAATTTTCAAGTCAATCAATCGGATAACAAATTTAGACTCTATGGACGAGGGTGTCAGCAATATACTTCCACATTTCAATGTGAGCCTATAAAAAATATATTTCGTATTTTTGATATCAGTAAGAATGTATTATATTTATATCAATGACTAGTTAAATGAGTATATTATGAAATCAAAGAAACTGTATTGGTAATTAATACAGCAGTGAAAATATATCATGCATTTCCATTCAGTGCGTGTATGGATTTTATATAGTTATTTCACACTCTCAATATGCCATTTGTTAGTAATTATTAATAATCCAAACTGTTAATCACTCGAGTATAAGTTGAAATATCATTCACAAAAATTGTTAATATTAAGTTTATTTGAGAAGTTTAAGAATAATTTTGTAGCAATCGCCTAAAGTACACATAAATATACAACAGCTAAATACAAAGTTGAAGGGGTAAAACAAGTTTCAAATGAAAAAGGAGACTTAAAAACAAATAACAATAATGCCCAAATAGCAAATGATTAACTTGCAAAACACTGATCATTTCAGCAGAAAATAAATGGGTGAAAATATTTTTCTAAACATTATGAAACACACAAATATTATAAAAAATAGAATAAAAGGTTTGAAAATCTACACAAACTGAAATTTAGAAAAACCAATAGGGGTGTTCGAACCTTTAAGAATTCTGCTGTGCCTGCCTGAAAGAAAGTCAATGTAATTCTTAAACATTAAGATAATATAAATAACAAACATAACAAGAGAATCAAAACAGATTCAAAATATTTAAGAAACAATTGATAAAAACGTCACAAGTCAAGTTTAGCATCGAAACTAGAACAGTCCCAAGGCAACAACTCTCTGCATTGACTGCATTTCCGAACACCAAACGTAAGCTCAAGCATCGTGGCATTAATAATACTACTTCTATTTGTACTTGTAGTTTGACTACTACGGGCAAAGGCTTTATTTTCTACTAAATTTTTCACACACTTCAACAAGCACAGACTTAAATCAAGATACCCAGTATATCTTTTTCTTCAGCAATTTGCTAATAGTTGTTTCCATGCAGTTAAAAAAAAAAAAAAAAAAAAAAGGTTGCCAGGCAACGAAACATACGCCCACCAAGAGTTGTCGCATATTAAGTAATTATCAAAAATCATTAGAATTTGTTTGGTTTTTTATAAAGTTCTGGCCCATGCTAATGTCTAGTATACGAAAAATTTAATATTATGGATTTAGCTGTACAATTATCAAAAATTCATTGAAAATCAATATATTTGTTGGTCTCAAGACCTTAAACTCTGTTTCAAGTTTCATCAAAATAAAATTAAAATTGTGACCTCTACAGGTCCACTTGATATACAATATTGTTACACTATTCGCGTACAAGCAGCAGTGTAACAGTGATATAATCAAATGGTTTTTTTTAAATTGGATAATAATTGCGAACTCCAGGGGGACCACAAGCAATAAAAGGCGATTTTTCGGACAATCAAGGGCCATAATTCAGGAAGTTACAATCCGATATGCGCAAATATGTAACCAAGACCTTTAGGTTATAAACATGTATCTTAAGTTTTATCAAAATCGAATTAAAATTGTGACCTCTATAGGGTCCATAATCTTGATAAACATATCTTTACAAACGACGACCATTTTGTCTGTCAATTTTAGTCTGATTTTCATGAAATTCGAACTCAACCTTCATTACCAAGCAACGGTGATATCATCAAACGTTTTTTTAAATCGGATAATAATTTTGACCTTCAGAAGGACCACAATCTAAAAAGGGTGATTTTTCGGACAAACAGGGGCCATAATTCAGGAAGTTAAGATCCGATGGGCGCAAATATCAAAAGAACTAAGATCTTTGGGTTATAAACATACATGTCAAGTTTCATCAAAATCGGTTCAAAGTTGTGACCTCTATAATATCCACAAGCTAAAAGCGTGATTTTTCGTACAATCAGGGGCCATAATTCAGGATGTTACGATCCGATATGCGCAAATATCGAAAAGAACCAAGATCTTTGAGTTATAGGCATGCATTTCAAGTTTCATCAAATTCGGTTCAAAATTGTGACCCCTACAGTGTTCACAACATCGACATACCATATTTTTATACGCCCACATTTTTATGTGGACGTATATTGTCGTCGCCCCTGTCCGTCCGGACGTCCGTCCGTCCACAATTTGTTTGTGGACTCTCTACAGATCACAATTCTTATCCGATTTTGACGAAACTTGAAATATAGGTTTATCCCCAAAAGATCTCGGTTCCTTTCGATATTGGCATGTATCGGATGAAAACTTCATGGATTATGGCCCCTGATTGTACGAAAAATCACGTTTTTAGCTTGTGGACCCTATAGAGGTCACAATTTTGAACCGATTTTGATGAAACTTGACATGTATGTTTATAACCCAAAGATCTTGATTCCTTTCGATATTTGCACCTATCGGAATGTAATTTCCTGAATTATGGCCCCTGATTGTCCGAAAAATCACCCTTTTTAGCTTGTGGTCCCTCTGGAAGGTCACAATTATTATCTGATTTAAAAAAACCTTTGATTATATCACCTTACACCCTAAGGAAGGTTGAGTTCGAATTTCGGGAAAATCGGACCAAAATTGCCATACAAAAAAAATTATATATCATGGTTTGTGGACCTTGTAAAAGTCACATTTTTAAATCGATTTTGATGAAACTTGAAATTCATGGTTATAACCCAAAGATCTTGGTTCCTTTCGATATTTGCGCATATCGGATTGTAACTTCCTGAATTATGGCCCCTGATTATACGCAAAAACGCCTTATTTTAGCTTGTGGTCCCTCTGGTGGTCACAATTATTATCCGATTTAAGAAAACGGTTGATAATATTACCGTTACACCGTAAGGAAGGTTGAGTTCGAATTTGGGGAAAATCAGACCAAAATTGCCATACAAAATGGCCGCCGTTTGTACGCGAATACTGTTAAAAAATTGTATCATGGTTGTGGACCCTGTAGAGGTCACAATGTTAATTTGATTTTGATGAAACTTGAAATGCATGGTTATAACCCAAAGATCTTGGTTCCTTTCGTTATTTGCCCATATCGGATCGTAACTTCCTGAATTATGGCCCCTGATTGTCCGAAAAATCACCTATGGTCCCTCTGGAGGTCACAATTATTATCCGATTTAAAAAAACGTTTGACTCTATCACCGTTACACCCTACGGAAGGTTGAGTTCGAATTTCGAGAAAATCGGACCATAACTGCCAGAAAAAATGGCCGCCGTTTGTACGCGAACAGTGTGAAAATATGGTATATCAAAGTTGTGGACCCTGTAGAGGTCTACAGGGTCCACAATTTTTATTTCGATTTTGATGAAACCTGAAATGCTTGTTTATAACCTAAAGATCTTTATTCTTTTCGATATTTGCACATATCAAATTATAACTTAATAAATTATGGCCTTTGATTGTAGGAAAAATCACTTTCGGTATTGCTTGTTCTCTGTCTATCTCTCGAACAATTATTATCTGATTTATAAAAAAAACTCTGATTATATTATTGTTGCACCGTACATACGTAAGGAAGGTTGAGTTCGAATTTCGTGAAAATCGTACCAAAATTGCCACACGAAATGGTCACCGTTTGTACGCAAATAGTGTAAAAATATGGTATATCATGGTTGTGCACTCTTTACAGGTCACAATTCTTATCCGATTTTGACGAAAAGGAACATTTCTAGGTTGTGTACCGTCACACCATAATCATTGTCGGCTTCGAATTTCATGAATATCAGACTGGAACTGACCAACAAAATGGCTGCTCCCAATACAGTATGAAATACAGGACTTAATGATGTACATGTAGGAAAAATCACTTTCGGTATTGCTTGTTCTCTATCCATCTCTCAAAAATGTGGGCGTATCCTGCCTGGCAGTGCCAGCCTATCTTTTTCTCTTCAAAAAGATGGCAAAATCGGATAAGAATTGTGACCTGTAGAGAGTCCACAACCATGATATACCATAACTTTACTCTATTCGATTACAAACGGCGACCATTTTGTCCGGCAATTTTGATACGATTTTCACGAAATTCGAATAATTCAGGAAGTTACGATCCGATATGCGCAAATACCGAAAGGAACCAAGATCTTTGGGTTATAACCATGCATTTCAAGTTTCATCAAAATCAAATTAAAATTGTGACCTATACAGGGTCCACAACCATGATATACCATTTTTTAACAGTATTGGCGTACAAACGGCGGCCATTTTGTCTGTCAATTTTGGTCCGATTTTCCCGAAATTTGATCTTCGGGTTATACACATGCATGTCAAGTTTCATCAAAATCGGTTCAAAATTGTGACCTATATAGGGTCCACAACCTTGATATAACATATTTTCACACTATTCGCGTACAAACGGTGGCCATTTTGTCCGTCAATTTTGGTTTGATTTTCACAAAATTCGAAGTCAGCCTTCATTACCATGTAACGGTGATATAATCAAACGGTTTTGTAAATCGGATAATAATTTTGTCCTCCAGAGGGACCACAAGCTAAAAAGGGCAATTTTTCTGACAATCAGGGGCCATAATTCAGGAGGTTACGATTCGATGGGTGCAAATATCGAAAGGAACCAAGATCTTTGAGTTATAAACATACATGTCAAGTTTCATCAAAATCGGTTCAAAATTGTGACCTCTATAGGGTCCACAACCTTGATATAACATATTTTCACACTATTCGCGTACAAACGTCGGCCATTTTGTCCGTCAATTTTGGTCCGATTTTCACGAAATTTGAACTCAACCTTCATTACCATGTAACGGTGATATAATCAAACGTTTTTTTAAATCGGATAATAATTTTGACCTCCAGAGGGACCACAAGCTAAAAAGGGCGATTTTTTGGACAATCAGGGGCCATAATTCAGGAAGTTACGATCTGATGGGCGCAAATTTTGAACGGAACCAAGATTTTGGGGTTATAGACATGCATGTCAAGTTTCATCACAATCGGTTCAATATTGTGACCTCTATAGGGTCCACAAGCTAAAAACATGATATTTCGCACAATCAGGGGCCATAATCCATGAAGTTCCGATTTGATACATGCCAATATCGAAAGGAACCGAGATCTTATGGGGATAAACCTATATTTCAAGTTTCGTCAAAATCGGATAGGAATTGTGACCTGTAGAGGGTCCACAAACAAATTGTGGACGGACAGGGGCGACGACATAATACGTCCACATGAAAATGTGGGCGTATAAAAAGGCGATTTTTCGTACAATCAGGGGCCATAATTCAGGAAGTTATGATCCGATATGCGCAAATATCGAAAGGAACCAAGATTTTTGGGTTATAAACATGCATTTCAAGTTTCATCAAAATCGGTTCAATATTGTGACCTCTACAGTGTTCACAACCTTGACATACCATATTTTTACGCTTTTCGCGTACAAACGGCGACCATTTTGTCCGTCAATTTTGGTCCGATTTTCACGAAAATCGAACACAACCTTCTTTACCGTGTAACGGTGATATAATCAGACGGTTTTTCAAATCGGATAATAATTTTGGCCTCGAGAAGTACCACAAGCTAAAAAGGGCGATTTTTCGTACAATCAAGGGCCATAATTCAGGAAGTTATGACCCGATATGAGCAAATATCAAAAGGAACCAAGATCTTTGAGTTATAAACATGCATTTCAAGTTTCATCAAAATCGGTTCAATATTGTGACCTCTACAGTGTTCACAACCTTCTATACGGTGTAACAGTTATATAATCAGACGTTTTTTTAAATCGGATAATAATTTTGGCCTCAAGAAGGACCACAAGCTAAAAGATAGGCTGGCACTGCCAGGCAGGATACGCCCACAATTTTGAGAGATAGATAGAGAACAAGCAATACCGAACATGATTTTTCCTACATCATTAAGTCCTGTATTTCATACTGTATTGGGAGCAGCCATTTTGTTGGTCAGTTCCAGTCTGATATTCATGAAATTCGAAGCCGACAATGATTATGGTGTGACGGTACACAACCTAGAAATGTTACTTTTCGTCAAAATCGGATAAGAATTGTGACCTGTAGAGAGTCCACAACCATGATATACCATATTTTTACACTATTTGCGTACAAACGGTGACAATTTCGTCCGCCAATTTTGGTACGATTTTCACGAAATTCGAACTCAACCTTCCTTACGGTGCAACAGTAATATAATCAGAGTTTTTTTTTAAATCAGATAATAATTGTTCGAGAGATAGACAGAGAACAAGCAGTACCGAAAGTGATTTTTCCTACAATCAAAGGCCATAATTCATTAAATTACAATTTGATATGCGCAAATATCGAAAAGAATAAAGATCTTTAGGTTATAAACAAGCATTTCAGGTTTCATCAAAATCGAATTAAAATTGTCACCTCTACAGGGTCCACAACTTTGACATACCATATTTTTACACTGTTCGCGTACAAACGGCGGCCATTTTTTCTGGCAATTATGGTCCAATTTTCTCAAAATTCTAACTCAACCTTCCGTAGGGTGTAACGGTGATAGAGTCAAACGTTTTTTCAAATCGGATAATAATTGTGACCTCCAGAGGGACCATAGGTGATTTTTCGGACAATCAGGGGCCATAATTCAGGAAGTTACGATCCGATATGCGCAAATATCGAAAGGAACCAAGATCTTTGGGTTATAACCATGCATTTCAAGTTTCATCAAAATCAAATTAAAATTGTGACCTCTACAGGGGCCACAACCATGATATACAATTTTTTAACAGTATTCGCGTACAAACGGCGGCCATTTTGTATGACAATTTTGGTCCGATTTTCCCGAAATTCGAAGTCAACCTTCCTTACGGTGTAACGGTAATATAATCAACCGTTTTATTAAATCGGATAATAATTGTGACCACCAGAGGGACCACAAGCTAAAATAAGGCGATTTTGCGTATAATCAGGGGCCATAATTCAAGAAGTTACGTTCCGATATGCGCAAATATCGAATGGAACCAAGATCTTTGGGTTATAACCATGAATTTCAAGTTTCATCAAAATGGATTTAAAAATGTGACTTTTACAAGGTCCACAAACCATGATATACAATTTTTTAACAGTATTCGCGTACAAACGGCGGCCATTTTGTATGGCAATTTTCGTCCGATTTTCCCGAAATTCGAACTCAACCTTCCTTAGGGTGTAACGGTGATATAATCAAACGGTTTTTTAAATCGGATAATAATTGTGACCTCCAGAGGGACCACAAGCTAAACAGGGTGATTTTTCGGACAATCAGGGGCCATAATTCAGGAAATTACATTCCGATAGGTGCAAATATCGAAAGGAACCAAGATCTTTGGGTTATAAACATGCATGTCAAGTTTCATCAAAATCGGTCCAAAATTGTGACCTCTATAGGGTCCACAAGCTAAAAACGTGATTTTTCGTACAATCAGGGGCCATAATCCATGAAGTTTTCATCCGATACATGCCAATATCGAAAGGAACCGAGATCTTTTGGGGATAAACCTATATTTCAAGTTTCGTCAAAATCGGATAAGAATTGTGACCTGTAGAGAGTCCACAAACAAATTGTGGACGGACGGACAGGGGCGACGACAATATACGTCCACATAAAAATGTGGGCGTATAAACATGATTTTTCGTACACTCAGGGGGCATAATCCATGAAGTTACAGTCCGATACATGCCAATACCGAAAGGAACCGAGATCTTGGGGTGATAAACCTATATTTCAAGTTTCATTGAAATTGGATAAAAATTGTGACCTGTAGACTGTTCATAAACAATTGTGGACGGACGGACGGACAGGGGCGACGACAATATACGTCCACATAAAAATGTGGGCGTATAAAAAATGACTCCATTGGTAGCAAATGTAAATGATACCCCACCACAAAATATTTTAACGTAAAATAAAATATAACCCCACACAAACAAAACAGGCATTCAAGACAATCCTTAATTTCAAGCACAAATATAAAATGATTAAATATAGAAGTTTATACATTTCTACCTGGCGGCTTGCCGTTGACAAAACACTAGAACAAATTATATAATATACATGGATTTCAATTGCAAGAGAAAGGAAATATTAATCAACATTAAATGCACAATGTAGTGGTATGCATCTCTCTCCAGCCAAATCTCAAATAATGAATTGAAAGCAGAGGACTATTAAAGCTTTATAAATGTAAATGGGCTAAATGAGTTTGGTATGTTATGGTAAGCAATGATGACTATGTTAAAATACTTCCCAACATAAAGTCAAACGTATAGATTATAATTATGTAAATTCAAACAAATTGGCTAATTTTAACTGCCATATCATCCTAGATTACAAATCTCAATTCTGCCTATAATCGAGAACAAACAAACCAGTCGATATTGATTCATAAAAAATTGTATCTACATTCATTTTCATTCATGATTAAAGAAAAAAATTGTCTCAACAATTCATGAGAATTCTGATTTATGTTGGATATGGAGTAAATATAAATACAATTTTTATATAACATAAAGACCATTTTGACTTGTAGTTTCCGAGCTCATGCAGACTTGGAAAATGTCATCCACAAACCAAAGACAGAACCTGCATTAAATCCTTAAGTCTATTCGTAGAAAATAAAAAGTAAAGAAAGGCATGTGACAATGAAATGTTTAATAATAAAGAAAAAGCTCAAATTCATGTACAAGTATTTTCAACAAAAATAAAGCAAGAAAGGCTTTTAAATGGAGAGAGGCATAACCTCGGGCAGTGCAATTAATGAAGTTTTTATACCTTTATGTCACTTTTAGTTTTTACTTTCTTTGAGTGTAATTTAATCTGGTAAAAATATAGTAAAATAATATTTTTGCTGCATAGAATATTTGACTAAAATTTCATGATAAACACCTCAAAATCGTAACAAATAATGTGAATAGCGAAACGTTTTCGAGAGAATACAATGACTTTTTAAAAGCGATCGATTACGGGGTCAACAGAATATCATGTTGATTTTTTCCTCCCACAAGGGTTGTTGATATACTGAACAACAATTAAGGGCCTGTGTACAGCAAGGATAATTTATCAGCAATTGTCCATCATGGATGATTAATCTATACAGATTGCTAAAAGTCACAGCAGTTCCTTTTTTTTTTACAGGCAGTCCATCACAAATAAACTATTAGGTCTGGTATTAGGTCAGTATTCGCGTACAAACGGCGGCCATTTTGTATGGCAATTTTCGTCCGATTTTCCCGAAATTCGAACTCAACCTTCCTTAGGGTGTAACGGTGATATAATCAAACGGTTTTTTAAATCGGATAATAATTGTGACCTCCAGAGGGACCACAAGCTAAACAGGGTGATTTTTCGGACAATCAGGGGCCATAATTCAGGAAATTACATTCCGATAGGTGCAAATATCGAAAGGAACCAAGATCTTTGGGTTATAAACATGCATGTCAAGTTTCATCAAAATCGGTCCAAAATTGTGACCTCTATAGGGTCCACAAGCTAAAAACGTGATTTTTCGTACAATCAGGGGCCATAATCCATGAAGTTTTCATCCGATACATGCCAATATCGAAAGGAACCGAGATCTTTTGGGGATAAACCTATATTTCAAGTTTCGTCAAAATCGGATAAGAATTGTGACCTGTAGAGAGTCCACAAACAAATTGTGGACGGACGGACAGGGGCGACGACAATATACGTCCACATAAAAATGTGGGCGTATAAACATGATTTTTCGTACACTCAGGGGGCATAATCCATGAAGTTACAGTCCGATACATGCCAATACCGAAAGGAACCGAGATCTTGGGGTGATAAACCTATATTTCAAGTTTCATTGAAATTGGATAAAAATTGTGACCTGTAGACTGTTCATAAACAATTGTGGACGGACGGACGGACAGGGGCGACGACAATATACGTCCACATAAAAATGTGGGCGTATAAAAAATGACTCCATTGGTAGCAAATGTAAATGATACCCCACCACAAAATATTTTAACGTAAAATAAAATATAACCCCACACAAACAAAACAGGCATTCAAGACAATCCTTAATTTCAAGCACAAATATAAAATGATTAAATATAGAAGTTTATACATTTCTACCTGGCGGCTTGCCGTTGACAAAACACTAGAACAAATTATATAATATACATGGATTTCAATTGCAAGAGAAAGGAAATATTAATCAACATTAAATGCACAATGTAGTGGTATGCATCTCTCTCCAGCCAAATCTCAAATAATGAATTGAAAGCAGAGGACTATTAAAGCTTTATAAATGTAAATGGGCTAAATGAGTTTGGTATGTTATGGTAAGCAATGATGACTATGTTAAAATACTTCCCAACATAAAGTCAAACGTATAGATTATAATTATGTAAATTCAAACAAATTGGCTAATTTTAACTGCCATATCATCCTAGATTACAAATCTCAATTCTGCCTATAATCGAGAACAAACAAACCAGTCGATATTGATTCATAAAAAATTGTATCTACATTCATTTTCATTCATGATTAAAGAAAAAAATTGTCTCAACAATTCATGAGAATTCTGATTTATGTTGGATATGGAGTAAATATAAATACAATTTTTATATAACATAAAGACCATTTTGACTTGTAGTTTCCGAGCTCATGCAGACTTGGAAAATGTCATCCACAAACCAAAGACAGAACCTGCATTAAATCCTTAAGTCTATTCGTAGAAAATAAAAAGTAAAGAAAGGCATGTGACAATGAAATGTTTAATAATAAAGAAAAAGCTCAAATTCATGTACAAGTATTTTCAACAAAAATAAAGCAAGAAAGGCTTTTAAATGGAGAGAGGCATAACCTCGGGCAGTGCAATTAATGAAGTTTTTATACCTTTATGTCACTTTTAGTTTTTACTTTCTTTGAGTGTAATTTAATCTGGTAAAAATATAGTAAAATAATATTTTTGCTGCATAGAATATTTGACTAAAATTTCATGATAAACACCTCAAAATCGTAACAAATAATGTGAATAGCGAAACGTTTTCGAGAGAATACAATGACTTTTTAAAAGCGATCGATTACGGGGTCAACAGAATATCATGTTGATTTTTTCCTCCCACAAGGGTTGTTGATATACTGAACAACAATTAAGGGCCTGTGTACAGCAAGGATAATTTATCAGCAATTGTCCATCATGGATGATTAATCTATACAGATTGCTAAAAGTCACAGCAGTTCCTTTTTTTTTTACAGGCAGTCCATCACAAATAAACTATTAGGTCTGGTAAAATTCTTTTCAAAATGCATATTTTTGTAACATTGTTACCTTTCATGGCAGCTACTATGTTTACTTTTGTATAAGTGAATGCTTACATTATTATTATGTAAGCATGAAGACAAGTACAATTATTTGCCCAACAGATTGTCATCAATAAGAATTGGTGACAAATCCTCCTTGGTGCGTGCAGGCCTTCATTTACACTGAGATACAAACACTACACATACACTGAGTAAACAATAGATATGATATATATGTAATACACCCTTCTGTTGTTAGTATACATAATATAGATTGTTGCACAAACTTACTTCTTTTGCTTCTGATTCTAATTTTTCCATATTCATAACTACATCGCCTTCATCCTCGGTGTTAGCATTTACATTATTGGTAATAGAAGATTTGCCTGAGTTATTTGTCGGAGGGCCTAATGCTGATTGAAATTGTTGATACTGAAGAAAAAATTAAAAGGTTCATCAGATTCATTATTGGACCCAAAAACTATTACATACTGCAATCTTTCCTATATTCATAAAGAGTCTTATGTCCAAGGGGAAAAAACCTTTCCTCAAAAGGACCAATTTAGCAATCCTCGAAACAATTTGGCATCTTGTACCATGAAATCTCGGCTCTTAGTAATACTTCAATGCCTATGGGAGGAACTGGGATTTCCTAGGACAAAGTGCTGTGGAAGGATAAAGAAGAATCCAGCTACTGAGCCAACAGGAATTAGAATCAAACTTAATAATAATAATAATAGTGTATATTTATAATGCGCAAATTTCCATACAGGTATGCATGCTCAAAGCGCCAAACACTATGTACACTGTGTATCATTCACTATTTACACAACAGTATATTCGGTCAAATATTCACTATTTACACAACAGTATATTCGGTCAAATACAACTAGACCGTCGTCTGTCAGTAGTTATCGTTTCAAAAAATTTCTATAAAATGGGTTTAGTTGTAAAGTCACACATTAGTAAAATGTGAATTTTTATGGATAAAAAGCTGCCTTCCCGCTTCTAGAATGTCCCAGTTTTTATAAACGAGTCGTCGCAAGTTTCTGTTCGCGCCATGAAGTTTATCAACCACTATTTACATCTGATGCATATCATTAAAACAAACAACCAATCAAAAACACTCTAGAGCCAATTTGACCTCAAGTTCACAGGTCAAAAGGTGAGTCTCAGTTAGCGTGTTTACTTTAAGACGATGAATTGCCCCCTCCACCTCGTAGACAAAGATTGTGGAAAGCTGATTAAATTTACAGATACCAGTTGGAATAAGGTTGTTTTAAGTTTTAAAGAATGGACAAATCTTGATGGAAACGAGCTAAAAGTGTGCCAACAATATAAAGATGTATTTGATGGTAAGTTTATCAACTAAATCAAACTAAAATTGAAAGTAGAGTCGCCATTTTATTTTTCAGCAAAACACAAAATGATAGTAATGATAGGCGGATTAAATTTTATAGACACCTGTACTTATCACAAATGATCGGGACTGTACAACGCAACGAGAGCTTACGCCCGTATATAATATTTCTTGTTTGTTGTCATTGCTGTGTGCAAGTTGAAGTTACGATAAATAATAATAATGTTTGTTGACATTCACATAGTATAGTCTCGTTATATAGTATAGTTCATAGAGATGGGTTTGTTTTAAAATCGATAGCATTCACGCTAGCCTTTGGTTTTATTTTATTAACCCCAGATTGTCTAAGTGTCTTTTCACAAATCAAGTGCAAACAGGTGGCAGTGGCTTATTGTTTTTCATAAAAGAAAAGTAATTTTTATTATGGATATTTGTTGCCACCTAAATTCTTCTCTCAGGTTCTAATTTGCTTATTTTGTTTATGTGTGCAATAAAATTAGGAGTCAGTATGTTTGTATTTATAGGGAATAAAGATGATGCACTATGTGACTTATGGCTATCATTCCAAGTGTTATTCGAGATTCACAGACAGAACAAAGATTGAACGAGCTACTAAAAGAGTTGCATTAGGCTACAGTCTGGTGAGAAGCAAACGAGTGATGAGAGTCAATCCACCTCTAGACAAGGTTTGCGATCAGCCTCCACTAAATCATCAACCACCCAAGCTGTCCACCTGCGAGGACATGTCTTTCCTCCTCTGGGCATTATCTGCAAAAAAGTACCTTTGTTCTACAGGTGTCAGAATAAGACTGTCTCTGATAAGCTGGTTTTAGCAGAAATTAAAGATGGGGGTAAGTTTTTATTATTTGTTCAACCGTTGTGATTTAATATTCTCCCCCCCCCCCACCCTCCTTTCCCTTTCCTGGCTATGCCCAGTGTTACCTCGTGGAATAGGTCCATCGACCCTCCTCAGCGTGTCGTAAAAGGCGTTTATTGGGGAGAGTGGTCGGGTGGCCGATAGGTGTTATCTATCAGTCTGTTATCAATAGTCGAGGGTAAGAGTCTCATTCTCTGCGATCTCAGTGAAAACGTGTGGGAGTAGCCTATCCGAACACGCAGGGTTATGTACATGTATTTACCAGGTCTGCCAAAAGTTGTCTAGTTCATTGTTAAAAGTAGGCTGCTCCATACAAAGCCTATTATACACATAAAACTGTTGCATAAAGAATTTTATGGGTTTTTTTATTTATGCATATGTAACCAGAAAACGAATATGCATTCTACTGCTAGTTGGTTTATGATATCCATGATGTTTACAATTTTCCATATCTTTTTAGGGCGACTTAGAGAAGTAGCAATTAAGAGAGAAGATGAAACCATTCTCAGGCACATCAGAGATAAAGACTGTGTTGCTGTTGAAGTTAGGTACCATATACGAGGCTACAAGGATTATTTTCGATTCCAAAAAGAAACCCACAGTTTAGTCTTCAGGGTAAAATTTGTTCATACTTGTAGTAGTTGTTGTGTCCTTGTGGCTTTTTGTTATATCTATTTTATATCATTTCATAGGCCTAAATAGGCAACTAGTGGATGGGAGGGGATTTATATAGCCAAGTGGTTACAAAAAGGTCTGTCATCAATGGACCTGAGTTTGAATCCCATTATCAGCGACCTCAATGACAACGTGTGGGAGTAGCCGATTTATTCTATACTCTATAGTATAAGTAGTGCTGGTATATTTGATGGCAAGTGAATTGGCACAAAATGACTAGATTGTGGTGTCCAAATGCACTAAAACATCCGTTCTAAGAATGTGTCAACATTTTTTACTAGCACTTTTACTAGTTTTGAAATGTTTTAAATTACAATACACAGACATGATTTATATCTATTTTAACCTTTAAAAAAATATATCACTAGATAAAGATGAATAAATATGTACATACTTTTCCATCTTTTGATTTAAGTATTTTGTTCAACTGTTTGTTTTACCTGTATTTTACATACTAACTACATGTATAATATTCAACTACTTTATGTCCAGATTTAATTGAATTATTATTTTAACAAAACAAAGGGTTTTCTGTATTTTAAACTAGTTTTGAAATGTTGTTTTTAATTATAATACACAGGCATGATTCATATCTTTAAAAGATAACCAAACAATATATTGAAAGATAAATAAATGTGTAAATACTTTTCCATTTGTTGATTTTAGTACTTTGTTTAACTGTTTTTATATTTTTTTATATTTTATATTTTAACTATTTAAGCATTAATTATTGCACAACTGTTACAGCAACATTTAACAAATGTATTGATATAACAGTTATTAAAGATAGGTTGCCAGGCAACGAAACATACGCCCACAACAGCTAAGTCGTTCGGGCAGTCAACAAGGGTTGTCGCATATTGTTTCTTTTATCAGTAAGGAGAACATTTACAACACATGATAATCTTATTACGAGTAATAGCCTATTAAATAATTATCAGAAATGATTAGAATAGTTTTGATGGTTTGTCTCAAGGCCTTTGTCCACAAGATATTTCAAAGTGATCAAATGCCAGAAATTTTCAGATATCACTGAAAATCAAATAGGATTCTTCGTCTCATGACCTTAAACACTGTGTATAAATCTAAAGTCAATCGGATATTAACTTTAGCCTCTAGAGCGTTCACAAGATTTTTCAAAGTGATCAAGGGGCATAACTCTGGCAGTAATTATCAGATATCACTGAAAATCAATAGGCTTCATTGTATCATGACCTTAAACACTGTGTATAAATCTAAAGTCAATCGGATATTAACTTTAGCCTCTAGAGCATTCACAAGATTTTTCAAAGTGATCAAGGGTCATAACTCTGGTAGTAATTATCAGATATCACCGAAAATCAATAGGCTTCTTCGTCTCATGACCTTAAACACTGTGTATAAATCTAAAGTCAATCGGATAATAACTTTAGCCTCTAGAGCGTTCACAAGATTTTTCAAAGTGATCAAGGGTCATAACTCTGGTAGTAATTATCGGATATCGCTGAAAATCAATAGGATTCTTTGTATCATGACTTTAAACACCGTGTATAAATTTAAATTCAATCGGATATTAATTTTAGCCTCTAAAGCATTCACAAGATTTTTCAAAGTGATCAAGGGTCATAACTCTGGCAGTAATTATCAGATATCACCGAAAATCAATAGGCTTCTTCGTCTCATGACCTTAAACACTGTGTATAAATCTAAAGTCAATCGGATATTAACTTGGGCCTCTAAAGCGTTCACAAGATTTTTCAAAGTGATCAAGGGTCATAACTCTAGTAGTAATTATCGGATATCGCTGAAAATCAATAGGCTTCTTTGTCTCACGACCTTAAACACCGTGTATAAATTTAAAGTCAATCGGATATTAACTTTGGCCTCTAGAGCGTTCACAAGAAATTGTGGACGATGGACGGACGGACGGACGGACGGACGGACGGACCGACAGACGGACGGACGGGGGCGACGGCAATATACGACCACATTTCCATGTGGGCGTATAAAAATGAAAAAAATGTTTTCTGTATTTTAAAAAAATATTGATATTGAAATGTTGTTGTAAATTGCAGTACAAAGGCCTAATTTATATCTATTTAAACCTTTAATACTAGTCATTACATAAAAGATTAATGTTTTAAATTTGTTTTCATTCTTTGTTTGGTGATAGGGTGGGTTGCCAAGGAGAAATTTAGTCTTTGTTCAATATTTATAGGTCATTTATGATACGAGTTATCTCCCCTTATACCTTTTTACCTGTGACCCCTCTTTGAAATATCACGTTTATGTATTGTTTTTTGGTTGAAATCAAATATGTCTATGCAATTATCAAATTTATGTATGATTTCTGATAATAAATTAAATTCAATATCAATACAATGACGCTGTATTTTCATAAATAGACAAAAACATGCTACGATGTGCAACATTACTGCTTTGTGGGCGCTTATAATTGGTCCTGTGCATATACAAATTGAGATATTTCCATAATTTTTTTTTTCAAATGTTGCTGTGCACTTTGGCAGTACACAAGAAAAAAATTATTCACCTGCAGTAATTTTATCATCCAAAATCACGACGTCAAAGTCATGTTAGACAAGCATGATAAAGTGACCGAGATCCTGGGTAAATGGGTAATATTTTAAAAACTGGCAATATCTGAAGGTGGGAATATGGATTTTCCATCACTAGAAACCTTGTATTATAAGAAAATGGCAACATTTTTTAGACCCAGGGGGGGTGCAACAAAAATCGATTTTTAAGCACATTTTCCCTATACAGACGACAGTCTAAACTGTATTCACAATTAAACAGGTGAGTCTTTAATCTGGATTTGAATGATTCCAATGAAGGGGCACATTTTACACTTAATGGTAATGAATTCCATAAATTTGGAGCTGTGAACCGGAAAGATTTGTATCCAAAAGTTTGAAGGTTAAATTTGGGAACTTCAAGTAAATGTTGGTCTTGGGATCGTAAATTACGTTGAGGAGTATACACACAAATTAGATCAGACAGATATGTTGGGCTAGTTCCATTCAGACATCTATACACATGACAGAGGATTTTGTAATGTATTCTTGAATGGACAGGCAGCCAGTGAAGATCTTTTAATAGCGGTTGGGTGTGAACGTGTTTCGAAGTGCGACTGACTATCCTTGCAGCTGTATTTTGAATAGTTTGTAGTTTTACAATTAGGTTGCGATTTAGACCAGTGAGAATGCTGTTACAGTAATCCAGTCTAGAAAAGACTATAGTGTTCACTTATAGTGTTCCAAAGCAACTGCAAGCCAAATTTCTTATCCCTGACCATTAAAGCTATATTTTTAAAATATATTAAAATAAAGCCCTAAAATAGATGGTATCTATAAACAGTTCTACCTTGTTAAAGAATAATCCTATTAATCCTGCAATTCATTATTGCCAGTTGAGAAATTGGCAAAAAATATCATTTTTAACTTCAAAATCAAACGTTTGAAGATAGCTATTCCATGGGGGCAATAGAAAAACAAGGGGGGTTATTGTGTTATTATTTCCGATGTGATTGAATTTCAAGTGTGAGAAATAATGCCTATTATCGTATAATAGTGAGTTGACAACTATGTGAACAAAAGACATAGAAATAATTATGTTTTGACTTTCTTAGAAAATATGAAATTCTAGCTTTAATGAACATCCAAGTTTGAACATTCTACCTCAAATATAACCAGGGTTACTGTGTTCCAAAGTTTTGGTGCAAGTTACTGGATGTATATATATCTTTCTTTCGTGCCCAATTTTACCTATTTTACTATTTATTTGTGTAAACACCCAAACTCAAAAGCAAGTGGAGTCTAATAGTTTTTTCATATACACAGAACTTGAATCTATCAATAAATATTACGTGTTGTCACCCCGTGGTATGGAATTGTTCATTGGGTACAAAAACACTTTATTTTTTCGTATGGGTCAGAGAGTAATTAACAGACTTTAGTTCTGCTGTTCATAGCTATAAACTATGTAAATACCATACTGATTTGTAGCATTGTGAAAACAAGTCTATTCAACTGTTATAATACCTTTTGTAAACACGGACTATCCTTGGCTAACATGTGGATTTTTGTCCAAGCATCTTCACGTTGCTTATTCTTTTCTTTTTCCCTACAAATAAATTATTTATTATACTAGCAATCTAATATCAAATACAATCTCAGTATATCTTTATATAAGAATTTAAAAAAAAATACATCAGCACATCAGTTGTCGCATATAGAAACAAGAATGAGACTAATTTAACAAGCCAAAAGTGAGGCTGATGTTCCCCACCGAAATCCCAAAATAAATAGATGACATTCATTTTTTTGAAAAGCATCGAGCAATCAAACTGATTATCAACTATAAACCAAGTTTCATCACTCTATATATCAGATAGAATTAAAGTCATCTTTACCCAAAGTTGAAAGCATTGACCAATGAAATTGCTTAGCTTTAGCTCGAAATGTTAATCACTGAACTCAACTAATGAACATCTACATCAAGTTTAAACATTCTACCTCAATTAAAAGCAGAGTTGTTATGTTTCAAAATCTTGGCATTCAATTTGCTTATCGCTCGTTAGCCTATGCAAAACTTAATTAAGGTAATGATATGATGAATCTATACTCAGAGTTTCATCACTCACACTTAATTAGAGCTAGAGTCATCGAAAGGCAGCTATCTTCGAAAGGCATGGGACAACAAGCCAACAGTGAGGCTGATCACTGGAAAACTGGCAGCGTTTAATTTGGGGTTTTTGGACTTTAAAAAATGCTAAAGAGTTTAATTTCAAAACATCGTTTGATAATTGATTATAATCGTTTGAAAATTACAAAGATAGGTTGCCAGGCAACGAAACATACGCCCACAGCAGCTAAATCGTCCGGGCAGTCAACAAGGGTTGTCGCATATTTTTACTTTTTTTTGGTAATGAAACATTTGTAATACACTAAAATCTGAGTAACAACTCACTATGTAATTATCAGAAAATCAAGAGAATTTGTTTGCTTTTTATAAAGTTTTGCCCCACGCTAACAATTAGTATAGGAAACATTTAATATCATGGATTTAGCTGTTCAGTTATCAAAATTCATTGAAAATCAAAATACTTGTTCGTTTCAACACCTTAAACTCTGTGTATCAATCTGAAGTCAATCGGATGATAAGTTTGGCATCTACAGCGCAACAAGGTTTTTAGAAGTGATCAAGGGAGATAACTCTGGAAGTAATTATTTGAAATTGATGAAAATCAGTAGGCTTCTTCCTCTCAGGACCTTAAACAGTGTGTGTAAATTTAAAGTCAATCGGATATTTGGCTTTTAGAGTGTCCACAAGATTTTTTGAAGTGATCAAGGGAGATAACTCTGGCACTAATTATCGAAAATCGCTGAAAATCAATAGGCTTCTTCGTCTTATGACCTTAAACACTGTGTATAAATTTAAAGTCAATCGGATATTAACTTGGCTTTTAGAGCGTCCACAATATTTTTTGAAGTGATCAAGGGCCATAACTCTAGCACTAATTATCGGAAATCGCTGAAAATCAATAGGATTCTTTGTCTTATGACCTTCAACACTGTGTATAAATTTAAAGCCAATCGGATATTAACTTTGGCCTCTAGAGCGTCCACAAGATTTTTTGAAGTCGTCAAGGGCCATAACTCTGGTAGTTATTATCGGAAATCGCTGAAAAACATTAGGCTTCTTTGCTCATGACCTTACACACTGTGTTTAAATTTAAAGTCAATCGGATATTAACTTTAGCCTCTAGAGCGTCCACAAGCAATTGTGGACGCCGGACCGACGGACGGACCGACAGACAGACGGGGGCGACGACAATATACGACCACATTTCAATGTGGGCGTATAAAAATGGTTTAATTAGTACTATGGCTTAATTTAATGATACATCGTTTAATTTCTCCGAGAGGGGTTTAGAAATGGACGGACCTTTTAATTATGTCAAGCGTCTAATTACTAGTCGAGTACTTTAATTTCCCGAGATGCATTTATAAATTAAATATTAGACGAAACTTTTAATTTCCCGCGAGTCGTTAAACCGATCGGCTCATTTTGATTACGATTATTTAAATGTGAAGTACGAATAAAAAATATGAATATAAAAAAATAATGCGCACCAAATAATTGCTAATCTTTTAATTTCCCGCGAGTCGGATAACCGATTGGCTCATTTTGATTACAATTATTTAAATGTGAAGTACGAATAAAAAATATGAATATAAAAAAATAATGCACACCAAATAATTGCTCATCTTACCTTGGTCGTAGTATTTTTATCCATTATCGATTAAAGAATGATTCCATCATTGACAAACATCAAAAATTGGTAAATCACATCCAATGTTATTATACGATCGGGAATCGGTAAAGCACATCCCAGGTAATATATTTTCTTTAAATCACAAAAGCATGAACATATAGCCTTCCACCTGTACGCGTCGCTATTTGTTGGAAATCGGTAAAGCACATCCCAGGTAATGTATTTTCTTTAAATCACAAATGAATGAAAATAGTTTTCCACCTGCATGCGCCGCTAGAAGACATCACAATGTACATTATTATGGAAGTGTGATAATCTCGCAAGACTTTTACACCGGCGCCAAAAAAACGCTATTACTATTTGTCGATCTCTATAGACAAGCTGTCGATCATATTTAGACAGGATTATAGAATGGCTTCAAACAGTATCAATGATTGATCACAGCCTTGATGTTACGTAATCATTTGGAACAATAAAATGTCGACTGCAGAAGAACGATATCAAACGATATTGATAAATCAACATTTACTCCCTCAATATATAAAAAATAATGTGTGTTGGCGAGGTATCGGTATTTTTTTTTTGTACTATTCAAAATCCACGTTTTCCCACCTTTTCCAAATCTTCTGACATGTGGTATTTCTTGTTCTTCTTGACCTGAGTGCTGCTTTTGACACCATCGACCAAGCACTTCTGCTTAAACGTTTACAAAATTACTTTGGAATTACTGGCTATGTCATGAAATGGTTCGAATCATATCTCACTTCACGAAAGCAGTCCGTTGTCATAAATAAGCAGTCATCAAAACCAGTATACATCAAATATGGAGTCCCGCAAGGATCAGTACTCGGTCCGTTATTATTTACGGCTTATACATGCCCACTTGGCAAACTTCTTAGAGATCACAATTCAGACTATCATATATATGCCGACAACACTCAACTATACGTGGCTCTAACACCCGATGACGAAAGTAAACAAATCATTAAGTTGGAGAAGTGTATTGATAATGTAAAAAACTGGATGAAAAACAACTTTTTGAAACTGAACGATGATAAAACTGAACTATTAAAAATAGGAACTGATCATAGAGAGAGAGAGAAATGGGGTTTAACGTCCACTCAACACAAACTAGGTCATTTCGGGACTAACATATGGTTTAATTTTATTTCAATAATTCGCTTGCGCGTAGGGGTCTTTAGCAGTGGGAGGAAACCGGAGTGCCCGGAGGAAACCCACGAGGTTGAGAAGGCGCCCCTATCTCCATGCCACATACGCTCACACCAGGGCTCGAAACCACAGCCGCAAGCCAGAGGTGACCGGCCAGCTAGAGGTCGAAGCGCGGCACTCTAGACCACTAGGCCATCCCAACCCCCCGAACTGATCATAGACTCTCGACAATTAGCACAAATTGCGTTAAAGTGGGTGGTGCTGTTATACATCCAAGTAACAGTGTACGGAACCTCGGTGTTAAATTTGATAAAAGCTTTGACATGAAAGAACATGTGTCGAATATGTGTAAATCCGCCAATTTTCATTTGTATAATATAGGCCGCATTAGAAACTTTATTGATACTGATACTTCTAAATTGCTTGTCAACTCACTTTAAACTTCTCGACTTGATTAATGTAATTCTTTATTGTTTAATTTGCCTTCTCTTCAGCTAAATAGACTACAAAAAATTCAAAACAAAGCCGCCCGAATCATAACTAGAACTAAACTTTGTGAACATATAACCCCTATTTTACATCAACTACATTGGCTACCAGTTACTAGCAGAATTGAATTCAAAATACTCTCTCTAACGTACTCTATCATCAATATTGAAGACTCACCTGGCTACCTCAAACATGTAGTCACTCCATATATTCCTACAAGAACACTTAGATCCCAAAACAAAAACTTGCTAATGCCCTATCATGCAAAATCCTCATTTGATGAAAGATCTTTTAGTTTTGCTGCTTTTAAACTATGGAATAAGTTACCTTCTGAAGTTAAAGATTCCCCTTCCTTGTCTGTTTTTAAGAAAAAGCTAAAGACCCACCTTTTTAAAACCCATTTTAATTGATAGTGCAATATCAATATGTGTTTCTTTTATTTCTTTTTAAACCTTATTCTTGAGATGTTTTATATTTTGTATCTTTACCATAATGTAATAGCGCCATAGAGCAATCAATATATTGGATTATAGGCGCTCTATAAATAAATTATTATTATCATTATTATTAGACAATATAGTGAACTAGATAAAACAAAGGAAAAAGATAGGTTGCCAGGCAACGAAACATACGCCCACAGCAGCTAAATCGTCCGGGTAGTCAACAAGGGTTGTCGCATATTTTTACTTTTTTCGGTAATGAAACATTCGTAATATTCTAAAATCTGATTAGAATTTGTTTGCTTTTTATAAAGTTTTGCCCCAGGCTAACAATTGGTATACGAAACATTTAATATCATGGATTTAGCTGTTCAGTTATCAAAATTCATTGAAAATCAAAATACTTGTTCGTTTCAACACCTTAAACTTTGTGTATCAATCTGAAGTCAATCGGATGATAAGTTTGGCCTCTATAGTGTCACAAGATTTTTTGAAGTGATCAAGGGAGATAACTCTGGCAGTCATTATTTAAAGTCGCTGAAAATCAATAGGATTCTTCATCTCATGACCGTATACACTGTGTATAAATTTAAAGTCAATCGGATATTAACTTTGGCCTCTAGAGCGTCCACAGGATTTTTTGAAGTGATCAAGGGCCATAACTCTGGCAGTAATTATTGGAAATCGCTGAAAATAAATAGACGTCTTTGTCTCAGGACTGTAAACACTGTGTATAAATTTAAAGTCAATCGGATATTAACTTTGGCCTCTAGAGCATCCACAAGATTTTTTGAAGTGATCAAGGGCCATAACTCTGGTAGTAATTATCAGAAATAGCTGAAAATCAATATGCTTCTTCGTCTCATGACCTTAAACACTGTGTATAAATTTAAAGTCAATCGGATATTAACTTCGGCCACTAAAGCACCCACAAGATTTTTTGAAGTGATCAAGGGCCATAACTCTGGCACAAATTATCGGAAATCGCTGAAAATCAATAGGCTTCTTAGTCTCATCACCTTAAACACTGTGTATAAATCTAAAGTCAATCGGATATTAACTTTGGCCTCTAGAGCATCCACAAGATTTTTTGAAGTGATCAAGGGCCATAACTCTGGCACTAATTATCGGAAATTGCTGAAAATCAATAGGCTTCTTCGTCTTATGACCTTAAACACTGTGTATAAATTTAAAGTCAATCGGATATTAACTTTGGCTTTTAGAGCGTCCACAAGATTTTTTGAAGTGATCAAGGGCCATAACTCTGGCACTAATTATCGGAAATCGCTGAAAATCGATAGGCTTCTTCGTCGTATGACCTTAAACACTGTGTATAAATTTAAAGCCAATCGGATATTAACTTTGGCCTCTAGAGCGTCCACAAGATTTTTTGAAGTGATCAAGGGCCATAACTCTGGTAGTTATTATCGGAAATCGCTGAAAAACAATAGGCTTCTTCGTCTCATGACCTTAAACACTGTGTATAAATTTAAACTCAATCGGATATTAACTTTAGCCTCTAGAGCGTCCACAAGCAATTGTGGACGCCGGACCGACGGACGGACGGACGGACGGACGGACGGACGGACGGACCGACGGACGGACGGACGGACGGGGGCGACGACAATATACGACCACATTTCAATGTGGGCGTATAAAAACATATTTACTTGACGCGTCATGTTTCCAGCACCCAGAATCAAATTTAGCGATATTTTTCTGCAGGCGAATACCAAAATTTCCATTCGACAATTATTCGAAAATTGTATTTCATGGGCTTTATTTGCAGTTTGGGGGTTCGTTTTTTGACAAATATGCAAAATATGACGAGCGCTTTCATCCTCGAGGAAGAGCAATAAAAAACTCTCCTATTTTGAGGTTTGCGCGAGCCGAGAAAAGCAAGAGTTATCGCGCGTGTCCAACGCGAAGCACTGATATCATCTTGTTATTAATGTATCAATAAAAGATTAAAAATATGTATTAATTGTTTGTTTTTTTTTTTAATTTGTGGGATGAAACGACCCGCGTAATTTTGGGTAGTGAAACATTCGTGGGATAAAGATCTAATGTAGATTTTGTTTTGAATAGTACAAAACAAGCCAACAGTGAGGCTGATGTCCCCCGCCGAAATCCCAAAATAAATAGATGACACATATTAATTAATCGCACATTTATTTTTTTCAAATGCATCGAGCAATCAAACTGTACACGAAGTGTCGTCTAAAAGTGTTTTATAAAGAAAAATGCTAAAGCCGACGAGAAAAATGAAAATGTACCCTAGTTAGGGGGACCCTAAAGGCAGACAAAAGGGCCCCCAGACTTGACAAAAGGGCCCCTCTGGCCAAGGGAAAGGGCCCTTGTGTCGGAGTCAATCGTTTCTACACACTGTTACTGTCGAATCCATTACTGAATGAGAATGCAGTCATTGTATTGGCATAAAAATCATCAATCAAGATGGACCTAAGTTATCTTGTCCCAAAGTATCAACCAATCAAATTGCTTATCTCTGCCTACCCTAAGAAGAAAATGCTCATCTTCGAACTCCATCAAGGCATTTTGACCTAATAAGCATACACACCAATATTGAACATTTTAACTCAATTCAAAGGAGAGTTAATGTGTTCCAAAGTCTTGGCATATCAAATTGCTTATTGCTCTGCTTACCCCTAGCAGAAAATGCTCATTATCGATCTTAGTCAAGGTATTACTGTAATGAAACTATACACCAAGTTTCATCACTCTCACTTAATTAGAACTAAAGTTATCGTGTCCCAAAGCATCAACCAATCAAATTGCTTATCTCTGCTTACCCTAAGAGGAAAATGCTCATCTTCGAACTCAATCAAGGCATTGACATAATAAGCATATATACACCAAGTTTGGACATTTTAACTCAATTAGAAGGAGAGTTATTGTGTTCCCAAGTCTCGACCAATCAAATTGCTTATCGCTCTGCTTACCCTGAGCAGAAAATGCTCATTATCGATCTTAGTCAAGGTATTACTGTAATGAAACTATACACCAAGTTTCATCACTCTCACTTAATTAGAGCTAAAGTTATCATGTCCCAAAGCATCAACCAATCAAATTGCTTATCTCTGCTTACCCGAAGCGGAAAATGCTCATCCTCGAACTCCATCAAGGCATTGACCTAATAAGCATATACACCAAATTTGAACATTTTAACTCAATTAGAAGGAGAGTTATTGTGTTCCAAAGTCTCGACCAATCAAATTGCATGTCGCTCTGCTTACCCTGAGCAGAAAATGCTCATTATCGAACTTAGTCAAGGTATTACTGTAAAAGCATCAACCAATCAAATTGCTTATCTCTGCTTACCCTAAGCGAAAAATGCTCATCTTCGAACTCTATCAAGGCATTGACCTAATAAGCATATACACCAAGTTTGAACATTTTAACTCAATTAGAAGGAAAGTTATTGTGTTCCAAAGTCTCAACCAATCAAATTGCGTATCGCTCTGCTTACCCTGAGCAGAAAATGCTCATTATCGAACTTAGTCAAGGTATTACTGTAATGAAACTATATACCAAGTTTCATCAATCTCACTTAATTAGAACTTAAGTTATCGTGTCCCAAAGCATCAACTAATTAAATTGACTATCTCTGCTTACCCTAAGCGGAAAATGCTCATCTTCGAACTCCATCAAGGCATCGACCTAATAAAAACATACACCAAGTTTGAAAATTCTAGCTCAATTAGGAAAAGAGTTATTGTGTCCCAAAAAGTGTGACGGACAGACAGACGGACGGACGAACCCATTTTAATAGTCCCCCAACTTTCTTCGAAAGCCGGGGGACAAAAAAAAAAACCCGATACCTCACCAACACACATTATTTTTTATATATTGAGGGAGTAAATGTTGATTTAGAAATATCGTTTGATATCGTTCTTCTGCAGTCAACATTTTATTGTCCCAAGTGATTACGTAACATCAAGGCTGTGATCAATCATTGATACTGTTTGAAGCCACTGTTTGATATCGTTCTTCTGCAGTCAACATTTTATTGTCCCAAGTGATTACATAACATCAAGGCTGTGATCAATCATTGATACTGTTTGAAGCCATTCTATAGTCCTGTCTAAAAATGATCGACAGCTTGTCTATAGAGATCGACAAATAGTAATAGCGTCTTTTTGGCGCCGGTGTAAAAGTCTAGTGAGATTATCACACTTCCATAATAATGTACATGCGGCGCATGCAGGTGGAAAACGATTTTCATTCATTTGTGATTTAAAGAAAATACATTACCTGGGATGTGCTTTACCGATTTCCAACAAATAGCGACGCGTACAGGTGGAAGGCTATGTTCATTCTTTTGTGATTTAAAGAAAATGCATTACCTGGGATGTGCTTTAACGATTCCCGATCGCATAATAACATTTGACGTGATTTACCGATTTTTGTCAATGGTGGAATCATTCTTTAATCGATAATGGATAAAAATACTACGACCAAGGTAAGATGAGCAATTATTTGGTGTGCATTATTTTTTTTATATTCATATTTTTTATTCGTACTTAACATTTAAATAATCATAATCAAAATGAGCCGATCGGTTAAACGACTCGCGGGAAATTAAAAGATTAGCCATTATTTGGTGCGCATTATTTTTTTAAATTCATATTTTTTATTCGTACTTCACATTTAAATAATCGTAATCAAAATGAGCCGATCGGTTAAACGACTCGCGAGAAATTAAAAGTTTCGTCTAATATTTAATTTATAAATGCATCTCGGGAAATTAAAGTACTCGGCTAGTAATTAGACGCTTGATATAATTAAAAGGTCCGTCCATTTCTAAATCCCTCTCGGAGAAATTAAATGCTGTATCATTAAATTAAGCCATAGTACTAATTAAACCATTTTTGTAATTTTCAAACAATTATAATCAATTATCAAACGATGTTTTGAAATTAAACTCTATAGCATTTTTTAAAGTCTAAAAACCCCAAATGAAACGATGCCAGTTTCCCAGCTATATACTAAAATAGATGACACAGATTTAATTAGTTGCATGTTCATCTTATTATAAAGCATCATGCAATCCATATTTTAAGCAGAAAATTCTCTACTACATGTAAATGGTCACAGACTCACAAATATTCCCATGGTTAAGATATTATATTCCCACACAAAAAGATGTATTCCTAGGTGTGTTTTTAATCCATTTTTTCCTTTTATATAACAATTGATACACGTCATTTGGTTAAAACAATGAGCTTTTACGATCGCTGCCATTTTGAAATATGTGCAAATATATTTACATGTTATAGAGTTAAAATACTAGCACGATATTATTTGAGCTCTCAAAATATCAATACGAGTTAATAAATTGATAAGTTTAAGAATTATGTTAATTATTGTACACGTGTATGACTTTGAATTATTTACGTGTGCTAATCATTCGGAACTACTTTTTCCCCCGTGTATGGAGAAAATAGTCAACCGCCGAATATGTCACGTATGAGGAAAATATGGCCCAGACAGCGGCGTTACAACCTAGTCTTATTTTGAATTCCAACTCTCCAGGTTTCTTTTATGTGCACAGTGCATGACAATATGACATGGATACTGCGTTTTTTTCATCCCATCCAAACGATTAAACAATGTCCTGGCCACACCCTCCATCCTGCACCCACTAAAGATAGGTTGCCAGGCAACGAAACATACGCCCACAGCAGCTAAATCGCCCGGGCAGTCAACAAGGGTTGTCGCATATTTTTACTTTTTTCGGTAATGAAACATTTGTAATACTCTAAAGATAGGTTGGCAGGCAACGAAACATACGCCCACAGCAGCTAAATCGTCCGGGCAGTCAACAAGGGTTGTCGCATATTTTTACTTTTTTCGGTAATGAAACATTTGTAATACACTAAAAACTGATTAAGAGTAACAACTCATTATGTAATTATTAGAAAATCATTAGAATTTGTTTGCTTTTTATAAAGTTTTACCTCACGCTAACAATTAGTATATACATGAAACATTTAATATCATGGATTTAGCTGTTCAGTTATCTAAATTCATTGAAAATCAAAATACTTGTTTGTTTCAACACCTTAAACTCTATGTATCAATCTGAAGTCAATCGGATGGTAACTTTGGCCTCTATAGCGTCACAAGAATTTTTGAAGTTATTATCGGAAATCGCTGAAAAACAATAGGCTTCTTCGTCTCATGACCTTAAACACTGTGTATAAATTTAAAGTCAATCGGATATTAACTTTAGCTTTGTGGACGCCGGACCGACGGACGGACGAGGGCGACAAAAATATACGACCACATTTCAATGTGGGCGTATAAAAAGGGGAAATCCGGCAGGAAAATACTGGGTAACTTTCTTGATGAACACCGAGACCGAACCGCGGACCAGCTGGTTAGTTAGCCAGTGCCTTACTCACTGAGTCACCGATAGCAATAGAAGCTTCATTAAAAAATAGGTTGCCAGGCAACGAAACATACGCCCACACAGCAGCCAAATCGTCCGGGCAGTCAACAAGAGTTGTTGCATTTTAAGTAATCATCAGAAAATCATAATTCAAACTCACCCATAACTACGGTTTAACTGTGATATAATCAAACATTTTTTTAAATCAGATAATAATTGTGACCTCCAGAGGGACCAAAAGCTAAAAAGGGTGATTTTTCGTACAATCAGGGGCCAAAATTCAGGAAGTTACAATCCGATATGATCAAACGTTTTTTTTAAATCGGATAATAAATTTTGACCTCCAGGGGGACCACAAGCTAACAAAAGCGATTTTTCGGACAATCCGGGGACATAATTCAGGAAGTTATGATCCGATGGGCGCAAATATCGAAAGGAACCAAGATCTTTGGGTTACAAACATACATGTCAAGTTTCATCAAAATCAGTTCAAAATTGTGACCTCTATAGGGTCCACAACCTTGATATAACATATTTTCACACAATTCGCATACAGACGGCAGCCATTTTATCCGTCAACTCTGGTGCGATTTTCACGAAATTCAAATTCTCTCTTCATTATCATGAAACCATGATATAATCAAACGTTTTTTTTAAATCGGATAATAATTTTGACCTCCAGAGGGACCACAAACTAACAAAAGCGATTTTTCGGACAATCCGGGGACATAATTCAGGAAGTTATGATCCGATGGGCGCAAATATCGAAAGAAACCAAGATCTTTGGGTTATAAACATACATGTCAAGTTTCATCAAAATCGGTTCAAAATTGTGACCTCTATAAGGTCCACAACCTTGATATAACACATTTTCACATTATTCGCATATAAACGGGGGCCATTTTGTTCGTCAATTCTGGTCTGATTTTCACGAAATTCAAACTCAACCTTCATAACCATAGAACGGTGATATAATCAAACGGTTTTTGAAATTGTATAACAATTTTGACCTCCAGAGGGACCACAAGCTAAAAAGGGTGATTTTTCGGACAATCAGGGGACATAATTCAGGAAGTAATGATCCGATATGCGCAAATATCGAAAGGAACCAAGATCTTTGGGTATAAACATACATGTCAAGTTTCATCAAAATCGGTTCAAAATTGTGACCTCTATAAGGTCCACAACCTTGATATAACATATTTTCACACTATTCGCGTACAAACGGCGGCCATTTTGTCCGTCAATTTTGGTCTGATTTTCACGAAATTCGAACTCAACCTTCGTAACCATGGAATGGTGATATAATCAAATGGTTTTTGAAATCGGATGATAATTTTGACCTCCAGAGGGACCACAAGCTAAAAAGGGTGATTTTTCGGACAATCAGGGGCCATAATTCAGGAAGTTACAATCCGATGGGCGCAAATATCGAAAAGAACCAAGATCTGTGAGTTATAAACATATATGTCAAGTTTCATCAAAATCGGTTCAAAATTGTGACCTCTATAGGGTCCACAACCTTGATATAACATATTTTCACACTATTCGCGTACAAACGGCGGCCATTTTGTCCGTCAATTTTGGTCCGATTTTCACGAAATTTTAACTCAACCTTCATAACCATGGAACGGTGATATAATCAAACGGTTTTTTTAAATCGGATAACAATTTTTACCTCCAGAGGGACCACAAGCTAAAAAGGGCGAATTTTCGGACAATCAGGGGCCTTTGGGTTATAAACATAAATTTCAAGTTTCATCCAAATCGGTTCAAAATTGTGACCTCTACACTGTTCACAAGCTAAAAGATAGGCTGGCACTGCCAGGCAGGATACGCCCACATTTTCGAGAGATGGACAGAGAACAAGCAATACCGAAAGTGATTTTTCCTACATCTTTAAGTCCTGTATTTCATACTGTATTGGGAGCAGCCATTTAGTTGGTCAGTTCCAGTCTGATATTAATGAAATTCGAAACCGACAATGATTATGGTGTGACGGTACACAACCTAGAAATGTGACTTTTCATCAAAATCGGATAAGAATTGTGACCTGTAGAGAGTCCACAACCATGATATACCATATTTTTACACTATTCGCGTACAAAAGGCGACCATTTCGTCCAGCAATTTTGGTACAATTTTCACGAAATTAGAACTCAATCTTCCTCATCAAAATCGAATTAAAATTGTGACCTATACAGGGTCCACAACCATGATATATCATTTTTTTAACAGTATTCGCTTACAAACGGCGGCCATTTTGTCTGTCAATTTTGGTCTGATTTTCCCGAAATTCAAACTCAACCTTCCTTACAGTATAACGGTGATATAATCAAACGTTTTTTTAAATTGGATAATAATTGTGACCTCCAGAGGGACCACAAGCTAAAGAAAGGGGGATTTTGCGTATAACCAGGGTCCATAATTCAGGAAGTTAAGATCCGATATGCGCAAATATCGAAAAGAACCAAGATCTTTGGGTTATAACCATGAATTTCAAGCTTCATCAAAATCGAATTAAAATTGTGACCTTTACAGGGTCCACAACCTTGATATACCATTTTTTAACAGTATTCGCGTACAAACGGCGGCCATTTTGTATGGCAATTTTGGTCTGATTTTCCCGAAATTCGAACTCAACCTTCCTTAGGGTGTAACGGTGATATAATCAAACGGTTTTTTAAATCGAATAATAATTGTGACCTCCAGAGGGACCACAAGCTAAAAAGGGTGATTTTTCGGACAATCAGGGGCCATAATTCAGGAAATTACATTCCGTAAGCCGCAAATATCGAAAGAAACCAAGATCTTTGGGTTACAAACATGCATGTCAAGTTTCATCAAAATCGGTTCAAAATTGTGACCTCTATAGGGTCCACAAGCTAAAAACGTGATTTTTCGTACAATCAGGGGCCATAATCCATGAAGTTTTGATCCGATACATGCCAATATCGAAAGCAGCCGAGAACTTTTGGGGATAAACCTATATTTCAAGTTTCGTCAAAATCGGATAAGAATTGTGACCTGTAGAGAGTCCACAAACAAATTGTGGACGGACGGACGTCCGGACGTCCGGACGGACAGGGGCGACGACATAATACGTCCACATGAAAATGTGGGCGTATAAAAATTGTGACCTGTAGACTGTTCACAAACAATTGTGGACGGACGGACGGACAAACAGGGGCGACGACAATATACGTCCACACGAAAATGTGGGCGTATAAAAATCTTTATGATGACGTTCTAAAAATATAACTTACTTTTGTCTTTCTACTTTATACTGTTGTGTACAATCATCAAATAACTTCTGATTCATTTCCATAAATAATTTTAATGCATTATAGATGAGCCCATGTATAGTCCTGGAAAATAGTATAATAATTAATATAACATTAATATTAATCTATATTGTGTACAAATCAATTAGATAATTACACATCCCTTATATTCTATCAATAAGAAAGTTAATATGTTGTAGAACTAGTTCAAATGATTTTTAAAATATTCTCTAGATGGGTGATCCTTTTCCAAGTCTTGATTTTTAATCAAATAATTTCAGCCATCAAAGTACAGATCAAACGTTAGTATCGTGGCATCCATAATAGAATCATGTAACGTCCGAAAATGGTGGTCACAAACACAATTATTGCCAATTGGTAACATGCTGTCAACTAAGGTTATTGCCATGGAAACTAGTCAGAGAATATTTAGGACATATGAAATAATTTTGTTCCATAGGTGACAAATAAATATCTCAAAAAAAGTCACATAAAATACAATGTATCAAAGATTAGTTTAATGGAGTTAAAATATATTAGTTTTCACCATATCAAAATATTACCAAAATTCTTAAATAATAATAATAGGGTAGAATTTAATGATGCAATGATCCATCCTATCATTGGAATTAGTCAAAGATAGGTTGCCAGACAATGAAAAATACACCCACAGCAGCTAAGTTGTCCAGGCAGTCAACAAGAGTTGTCACATTTTGTCTTTTGTAATTAATGAAAACATCTACAACACACTAAAATCTGATTATGAGTAACAGCCCATAACGTAAATATCAGAAATGATTAGAATTTGTTTGGCTTCTAGTTCTGACCTGTGTACGATTAGTATAAATTTAATATCAAGGGCCATAACTCTAGAAGTAATTATCCGAAGTAATTAATGAAAAAATAGGATTCTTCGTCTGACCTTAAGTCGATTGGATATTAACTGGAGACTGATCAAGTGTGATAACTCAGTCAGTAATTATCGGGAATAGCTGAAAATCAACAGACTTTTTCGTCTCATGACTAAACACTGTATATAAATTTCAATCGAATATTAACTTTAGCCGCTAGAGCACCCAAAAGCTATTGTGGATGCCAGACTCACGGATGGGGGTAATGACAATATATGACCACATTTCAATGTGGGGGTATAAAAATGAAATTTTGATAATGCAAATAATGCAAACAATAAGCAAAAAAACACAAAAAACACGAACAATCAGGGTTGGGATTGGAAAAATAAGCTTTCATTTTGCTTTCTTTAAAATGAGAATCAATAATGAAGCCAGATAGAATAGTTAGAATACATGCCTATACATATACTTGTATGAGAGAAATAGATACATGTATAGCTGAAATGACTAATCAATAAATATTTCCAACCCATGCAAGTAGTGACAATATTCAATTAATTCTTATCATATTCTTCTTAGTACATAGGTCATCAAAATATCAAGATCTTAATGTTTTTTGTGTTTAAACGGTGAATGTCAAGACTATAATAAAATGATGGTCTAGAAAAAATATCATCAAATTATATAAAGCCACACAACTAAAACAATAGTCAACAGTTGAATATTTGAACAGGATTTTTTTTTCATTTACGGCATCACATTCTATTTGAGGTATACATGAGTCAGACTGTAATAAATTTTGGATAAATAATATTAAAGCCAGAAAGTAGTGAATAAATGAACATCATAAACAGTTGGAAACAAGTAAACTTTTGACATGAAGAGTGTAATGACCATGTTTCTCGTGCAATAAGACTTGTTTTAAACCCAATTTGAGTTAAATTTACAGAAAATATAAGCTTACATGTAATAAATTAAGACATATCTATTTGGTTTATCACTATTGAATACAATGCTAGATACTGAATCCTGATACATCAAGTCAGAAATAGATTGTGTCAGGTCTACATTCTGTAAACAATTTTTATATAAATTTCAACTACCAGTAGTGTAATCTGAGAAGACAAATTATGGGTTTAACATCCACAAAACACAAAATAGGTATTTCATGTCAATACCTTGTGACTTAATATGAATATATTTCCTAAAGGAACAATCAACCATAGCCAAATCAGTGTTATTATTTACATAATAAACATGGATCTACTTCTACCTACATCTATGTAATGAATATCAAATATTATCTGATGAATTTGGTTAGAAACCCTTCTTACTTGTTCCAATGTTCTTTACTTTTGTACAAAGCAGGAAACATAAGCGGTAAAATTGTTGACGCATTTTCCCCAATCAAACTCAAGATGTATTCATTATTCCAAAAATACAGTGCTCTTTCTGCCACCTGTGTTAAAAAAAGAGACAGGAAAAAATAGTTTCATGCAATTTCACAAAAATAGAAATAAACACATCCAAACCAAATGTACCCGCAATACATGGTAAATATAAATGATAGAGATGACAGGCTGCACTGTAAATAAAAACAATGTCACATACAAGCCAGCAAAATATCAATCATAAATACCATTATATTAAAGCTTGATTATATTTAGGCCTTGTCAGTTTATAATGGGAGGGCAGCAGATTCAATATCAATTTGAAAACAGTCTGTTACAAACAGGAATCTTATTATATTACACTTTCAATTTATCTGAGGAAAATGTAAAATTTAAAGAGGAATTACCACTCGCACTATAAAGTAAATGTGAATTAATTTTTAACAATTAGACATTAACCAATGTTTGTTGAAACTTTTGAAAACTATCTACATCTCAGTGATGTATTGGCTGATTGGTCTGAAATTGTGTATACAATCTAATTTGAACATCCTCAATCTAAAGCTAGAGCCGATCATAGGCAAATAATGTTGATTGAAAAGAATTTCATTTTTCATCAACTAGTGAAGACCTCTTTAACTGATTTTTAGAATCCATCAAAATGATGATATTCAAATTAATATTATTTCTGCTGTAGTCATATTTGTCAATTCACAAATGTCAAACTAAAATGAAATATGAAGGCTGCAAAACCAAAACACAAGACAAAAGTAGGATTCAGAAAAAAAGAGGGGTAGGGTATTAAAGCAGCACTCTGTTTAAATGTGAGACAATGGTAGAAGTAACAATATAATCATGACAACCTTTCAAGCACAGCCCCGTTGTTGCCATGCAATGTCTTACTTGTTCCAATGTTGTTTGGTTTTATATAATGCTGGGAATGTAATAGGCAGTATGGTGCCCACATTATCACTGATGAGACTGAGAATATACTCATTGTTCCAGTAATATAAAGCTCTTTCTGCTACCTGAAAACATCATACCCTCCGAAAAATATTTACGTAATCATAATTACAGGTAACGGAAAAAAGGTAACATTTGGTTTGAAAAGAAATATTTACAAATGACAATAATACTAAGCTTTATAAAAAATAATTTTTCTAATAACAGCAGTTTATTAAAGATATAATTATCATTTTTTGCAACCCTTTCCTTTAAAATTGTTGGATCAGTCTGATGGTTTACTTGATATGAGGAATTAAATCAAAGATCTAAGATAGGCTGGCACTGCCAGGCAGGATACGCCCACATTTTCGAGAGATGGACAGAGAACAAGCAATACCGAAAGTGATTTTTCCTACATCTTTAAGTCCTGTATTTCATACTGTATTGGGAGCAGCCATTTAGTTGGTCAGTTCCAGTCTGATATTAATGAAATTCGAAACCGACAATGATTATGGTGTGACGGTACACAACCTAGAAATGTGACTTTTCATCAAAATCGGATAAGAATTGTGACCTGTAGAGAGTTCACAACCATGATGTACCATATTTTTACACTATTCGCGTACAAATGGCGACCATTTCGTCCGGCAATTTTGGTATGATTTTCACGAAATTAGAACTCAACCTTCCTCATCAAAATCGAATTAAAATTGTGACCTATTCAGGATCCACAACCATGATATATCATTTTTCGCGTACAAACGGCGGCCATTTTGTCTGTCAATTTTGGTCCAATTTTCCCAAAATTCAAACTCAACCTTCCTTACAGTTTAACGGTGATATAATCAAACGTTTTTTTAAATTGGATAATAATTGTGAAATCCAGAGGGACCACAAGCTAAAGAAAGGGGGATTTTGCGTATAACCAGGGGCCATAATTCAGGAAGTTACAATCCGATATGCGCAAATATCGAAAAGAACCAAGATCTTTGGGTTATAACCATGAATTTCAAGTTTCATCAAAATCGAATTAAAATTGTGACCGTTACAGGGTCCACAACCTTGATATACCATTTTTAACAGTATTCGCGTACAAACGGCGGCCATTTTGTATGGCAATTTTGGTCTGATTTTCCCGAAATTCGAACTCAACCTTCCTTACGGTGTAACGGTAATATAATCAAACGTTTTTTTTAATCGGATAATAATTGTGACCTCCAAGCTAAAAAAAGGCGATTTTGCGTATAATCAGGGGCCATAATTCAGGAAGTTACGATCTGATATGCGCAAATATCGAAAGGAAGCAAGATCTTTGGGTTATAACCATGAATTTCAAGTTTCATCAAAATCGAATCAAAATTGTGACCCTCCACAGGGTCCACAACCTTGATATACCATTTTTTAACAGTATTCGCGTACAAACGGCGGCCATTTTGTATGGCAATTTTCGTCCGATTTTCCCGAAATTCGAACTCAACCTTCTTTAGGGTGTAACGGTGATATAATCAAACGGTTTTTTAAATCGAATAATAATTGTGACCTCCAAGCTAAAAAAAAAGGCGATTTTGCGTATAATCAGGGGCCATAATTCAGGAAGTTACGATCCGATATGCGCAAATATCGAAAGGAAGCAAGATCTTTGGGTTATAACCATGAATTTCAAGTTTCATCAAAATCGAATCAAAATTGTGACCTCCACAGTGTCCAAAACCTTGATATACCATTTTTTAACAGTATTCGCGTACAAACGGCGGCCATTTTGTATGGCAATTTTCGTCCGATTTTCCCGAAATTCGAACTCAACCTTCCTTAGGGTGTAACGGTGATATAATCGAACGGTTTTTTAAATCGAATAATAATTGCGACCTCCTGAGGAACCACAAGCTAAAAAGGGTGATTTTTCGGACAATCAGGGGCCATAATTCAGGAAATTACATTCCGATAGCCGCAAATATCGAAAGGAACCAAGATCTTTGGGTTACAAACATGCATGTCAAGTTTCATCAAAATCGGTTCAAAATTGTGACCTCTATAGGGTCCACAAGCTAAAAACGTGATTTTTCGTACAATCAGGGGCCATAATCCATGAAGTTTTGATCCGATACATGCCAATATCGAAAGCAGCTGAGATCTTTTGGGGATAAACCTATATTTCAAGTTTCGTCAAAATCGGATAAGAATTGTGACCTGTAGAGTGTCCACAAACAAATTGTGGACGGACGTCCGGACGGACAGGGGCGACGACATAATACGTCCACATGAAAATGTGGGCGTATAAAAATGATAGTAATACTGCCCCAAGGTAACATGATCGTAAGAGAGGATGTCAGAGTTGAACAGTTTTATGTGAATTAAATATTGGAAATCAGGAGCCCATACATTCAAGGAAGAAAACAATGTCCGAGATTTAAATAGATTTAGCGCCTTTAATCTGGTCTGCCAACTACAGGACGTTAAGATTCTTCAGATGGGGCAACAAATTATGTTAAGCCAATAGTAAGGATGACGTTCCTCGGCCTCAACTTCAAATTAAATAGATTACATTTATCTCTTATAAAGCATTGAGCAATCAAATTGTTTATTACTACTCTTCATCATACAGCATTTTATCACTCTGAATAACCTAAGCCAAAAAAAAATTGTAAATTATCCAACTTAGTCTATGTACTGAAATAATGAAACTAAACATCGATTAATCACTCCCCCTCAATTACAAGCAGAGCTATTGGTTCCAAAAGGGGGGGGGGGGAGAGAGAGAAATGGTGTTTAACGTCCACTCGACACAAACTTGGTCATTTCAGGACTAACATGGTTTAATTTTATTTCAATAATTCGCTTGTGCGTAGGGGTCTTTAGCAGTGGGAGGAAACTGGAGTGCCCGAAGAAAACCCAGGAGGTTGGACAGGCGACCCTATTCATTGCCACGTACATCGAGGGATTCGAAACCACGCCAGTTGACTCAATGGCACCCCAACCCCCACCCCCGGGTTCCAAAAGGTCAGAAAATGCTCATCACAAAACTTGGTGCAAACATTCACCAAATGAACAAGAAAGGTTTGAACATTCTACCTCAATCAGATTTTGATAGACAAGTGACATTAAATATTCGTCATACTAATGATAAACTGCACATGAATGTCGGTCTTAAACTGAGGTGTGCACTGAATTATGGAAGGTATCGATAGGGTGGTAGAAAACAAAACAATTAATGCACCGGTCAATAGGAATCTTGAACTTACCCCCCTCAAGCGTTATTTTAGGGTCAAGATTCACCCCGCAATGTACTTGAAGCCAAGACACATTCACTGAAGATTCACTTATTATCTCAGGTTCAAAAATAAAATTTATTTCAAGATTCACGCAATAGTCATCTTGAACTACCTACCAAAAGCATTCACCCTTGATGGTATTTTACCTTTGAAAATTTATCGTCCTTTTTTACTAGCATTTTAAAAATATTTTTTATGAACCGATCTTTTTCGCCATTTGGGCAAAGACATTTTTAGTTCAATTATTTATCTGTAGATTAAAAAAAACCAATCGTGTTGATATCTGTAAAAGATCATTTGAATATGGCACTTTTAAAGATAGGTTGCCAGGCAACGAAACATACGCCCACAACAGCTAAGTCGTCCGGGCAGTCAACAAGGGTTGTCGCATATTGTTTCTTTTATCAGTAAGGAGAACATTTACAACACATGATAATCTTATTACGAGTAATAGCCCATTAAATAATTATCAGAATTGATTAGAATAGTTTTGATGGTTTGTCTCAAGGCCTTTGTCCACAAGATATTTCAAAGTGATCAAGTGCCAGAAATTATCAGATATCACTGAAAATCAAACAGGATTCTTCGTCTCATGACCCTAACCACTGTGTACAAATTTAAAGTCGATCGGATATTAACTTTAGCCTTTAGAGCATTCACAGGGTTTTTCAAAGTGATCAAGGGTCATAACTCTGGCAGTAATTATCGGATATCGCTGAAAATAAATAGGCTATTTTGTATCATGACCGTAAATAGTGTGTATAAATTTAAAGTCAATCGGATATTAACTTTAGATTTTTCAAAGTGATCAAGGGTCATAACTCTGGCAGTAATTATCGGATATTGCTGAAAATCAAAAGGCTTCTTCGTATCATGACCTTAAACACCGTGTATAAATTTAAAGTCAATTGGATATTAACTTTAGCCTCTATAGAGCGATCACAAGATTTTTCAAAGTGATCAAGGGTCATAACTCTGGTAGTAATTATCGGATATCACCGAAAATCAATAGGATTCTTCGTCCCATGCCCTTTAACACTGTGTATAAATTTAAAGTCAATCGGATATTAACTTTAGCCTCTAAAGCGTTCACAAGATTTTTCAAAGTGATCAAGGGTCGTAACTCTGGTAGTAATTATCGGATATCGCTGAAAATCAATAGGCTTCTTCGTCTCACGACCTTAAACAATTGTGCATAAATTTAAAGTCAATCGGATATTAACTTTAGCCTCTAAAGCGTTCACAAGATTTTTCAAAGTGATCAAGGGTCATAACTCTGGCAGTAATTATCAGATATCACCGAAAATCAATAGGCTTCTTCGTCTCATGACCTTAAACACTGTGTATAAATTTAAAGTCAATCGGATATTAACTATAGCCTCTAGAGCGTTCACAAGATTTTTCAAAGTGATCAAGGGTCATAATAACTCTGGTAGTAATTATCGGATATCGCTGAAAATCAATAGGCTTCTTCGTCTCACGGCCTTAAACACCGTGTATAAATTTAAAGTCAATCGGATATTAACTTTAGCCTCTAAAGCGTTCACAAGATTTTTTAAAGTGATCAAGGGTCATAACTCTGGCAGTAATTATCAGATATCACCGAAAATCAATAGGCTTCTTCGTCTCATGACCTTAAACACTGTGTATAAATTTAAAGTCAATTGGATATTAACTATAGCCTCTAGAGCGTTCACAAGATTTTTCAAAGTGATCAAGGGTCATAACTCTGGTAGTAATTATCGGATATCGCTGAAAATCAATAGGCTTCTTCGTCTCACGACCTTAAACATCGTGCATAAATTTAAAGTCAATCGGATATTAACTTTAGCCTCTAAAGCGTTCACAAGATTTTTCAAAGTGATCAAGGGTCATAACTCTGGCAGTAATTATTAGATATCACCGAAAATCAATAGGATTCTTCGTCTCATGACCTTAAACACTGTGTATAAATTTAAAGTCAATCGGATATTAACGATAGCCTCTAGAGCGTTCACAAGATTTTTCAAAGTGATCAAGGGTCATAACTCTGGTAGTAATTATCGGATATCGCTGAAAATCAATAGGCTTCTTCGTCTCACGGCCTTAAACACCGTGTATAAATTTCAAGTCAATCGGATATTAACTTTAGCCTCTAGAGCGTTCACAAGAAATTGTGGACGATGGACGGACGGACGGACGGACGGACGGACCGACGGACGGACGGGGGCGACGGCAATATACGACCACATTTCCATGTGGGCGTATAAAAACACATAAAAAAGCCACGCCCCCTAAAAACCGGGCCGTTTTCTTCGAAGTGAACATGACGTCACAGAAAGCCGTAAATTTGTGTTCAAATACATGTATTATCAATTTAGGACAACCTCCTAATACAATAAGTTATACCGCCAGAAAGCTGATCCAATTCTGCTTTTACGATATAAAATTTACATGTGTTTATTTTAAACAGAAAGATCATTAAATGAGAAATGTGTGCAAGAGTATGCAGGTTTAGGCTGTTTTAGACACATTAAAGTCACGTGACTGAACACCCTACTATAAAAGTACTTATTTTAATATTATATTTTTATTTTAACTTTTATTTGCAAATTTCATAAAAATGGCAAAACGGTACATCAACGGCTTGAACTAACTTACATTGAGCATGGTCCGTAAGGCGTGAGTTGGGGCCAGATTATTTTGTCATTCATTATACTAGACATACGTGCAAGCTTAGACCTGGACAATGGAGTCTATATCAACCGGACACACAATCAAACACATCCAGCAAATTTATAAGACTACAAATAAAATAGCTTGCCGCCAAATCATACACCATTTTGTAGTTACGATTATCCAGATTACCACGAAAACATCATAAAGACAATGGCGTCTACAATTATACAGGTGGAATTTCCCGTATGACAGCCAACGATAACAGACGGAGGTTCGTCCGTTTTCAGAAAAAAACAACACATTGTTAAAAATACAATAGTTACTGAAAAATGTGTTGGTTGAAGATTCGACGTCTATTTGTGTTCAGCAATATTTTATTTTGTTCAAGATTCACCTTTAGCAAATTTTTTTCTCACCAAAGATTCACAACTCTTTCACATTTAGCTGGCTATTTTGATGTCAAGATTCGACGCCGACATGGCGTCGAATAGCCGTCGATGCTTGAGGGGGGTTAGTTCAAGATTCCTATTGACTGGTGATAAAAAGTTAAATTTTTTATATCATTCACCCTGATGAGACTTCGCTTGCAAACTTGTCAGATGGAGTTAGGCAAGACTGGAAATAAGGCAGCTGCCCCTGACAATGTGGTCAGGCCCAGATTCAGGCTTTGTCAGGCACTAAACCTCTGGGCTCTGATATTATTAAAACATGTCGGGCATTAAGTTGAAAATGTCAGGTAATATTTCATTAGTGCCCGACATTTTGTCAGGTACATCTAAAACCATTATTTCTAGACCTGGAGTTGAGGTCATCAGAAGTTTAAAGAAAAGAAAATTAAGATTTGTATTTAAACCATTTTGGGGTCATTTGGGCAGTTATATTTCAAATATCACTTTGTAACTATCCAATTCATATTTTTACAAATTCATTTGAAAGTATACTGAACGCCATAGAAAACGCATCACTTAGTTTTTTGTTTAACAAAATGATCCTGTAAACATATCTTATTTATTTTGCTTCAACGGTACAAAGTCAAAAACCAAAAATACAACAAAGATGGTTAATTGTCAGTAGCACGTGTGTCCTCCACTGGTTCTTACGCACGCTGTGCAGCACAATTAACCATCTTTGTCGTACTTTTGGTTTTGATCCCTATTACCGTTGATTACAGATTAAACATCCATAAGTGTACAAATGTGTTGTTATTGATGTGTTACCATTTGAATATTGTTCACAATAAGATGCAAAATAAATAAGATATGTTTACAGGATCACTTTGTAATACAAAACTAATTGATGCGTTTTCTATGGCGCTCAGTATATTATATATGCTGTTCGTTTGGTTTCATGATGGCACATACAGACTTATCAACTTTGTGTATTGAAGCGTTATGTATTTCTTTTTCATCTTCGTAAAATAGATCTATTTAAAGAAACAAGAATTTCTTGGAACGAGGTTTAAATGGTTAAAACTACTTGATTTGATTTAAAACTCTCAATCGATTTTATTTGTTGATTTGTTTTGTGGGTTGACAACCGGCCTTTGTGAAAACTTTGACATTTAATAAATGATTTATTACTAAAGCCAGTGGTGAGATATATCGGGTTCTGTGTTCCACTACTGACCCAATAAGCCATCCACTAAAACAAGCAAACAGCAAGGCTGATGTCCACTGCCGAAATCCCAAAATAAATAGATGACACATATTAATTAATCACATATTTATTTTTTTCAAAAATATCGGGCAATGAAACTTAATTTCATCACTCTTGTTGCTCCTTAGTCAAGGTAATAATAAAATGAATCTATATTAAAAGATTCATCGTTCTCACTTCATTACAACCGAAGTTATCATGGCCCAAATAATCAACCAATTGGGTTGCTTATCTCTGCTTAACCTAAGGTGAAAATGCTTATCACTGAACGCCATCAAGATATTCACCTAATGAACGCCTACCCCAAGTTTGAACATGTACCTCAAAGTCTCGACCAATCAAATTGCTTATCGCTCTGCTTGCTCTGAGCAGAAAATGCTCATTATCGAACTTACTCAAGGTATTGATGTAATGAAACTATACAGTTATTGTGTCCCAAAGCATCAACCAATCAAACTGCTTATCCCTGCTTACCCTAAGAAGAAAATGCTCATCAAGGTCTTGACCTAATTAACACCTACACCAAGTCTGAACATTCAAGCTCAATTAGAAAGAGTTACTGTGTCCAAAAAAGTGTGACGGGCAGACGGATGAACCCATTTTAATAGTCCCCTACTTTCTTCGACAATAAGTAAAAAAGCCAACTTTCATTTAATCTTTTAAAATAAAAATTAATTGTACACATGTTTCCCAATTAATAATCGAAATAACAATTCAACCCAATTCGAAACTTTAATTTCACCCAAATCAAAGAAGTTCCGTTTGTAATATTATTCCAGAAATGTTTTGTTAATTATAAACAGAGTAAATATAATAGGTACTTGAAAGTAAAATATGTATATGTTTATCTTGTACCTGAAAGTGAGGACTCGATACACACTTTGCCAGTTGTTTAAAGAGTGGAACCATTATTTTAGTAAATTCAGCTGGTTCTATCACATCCAATACTTCTTCTAATTCATTTAAAAACATAACCTAAAATAAGAAATAATGTGTGTGATGACAAAAAGAAAGGAAAAGGAAGCTGGCTAATAATAACATGTGAGCATGGGGTAAATACAACAAGACATTCATTTTTTAACTTGAAGCTGTAATTGTGTCCAAGTTCCTACAAATAAATTGTATTCATAAAAGATAGGTTGCCAGGCAACGAAACATACGCCCACAACAGCTAAGTCGTCCGGGCAGTCAACAAGGGTTGTCGCATATTGTTTCTTTTATCAGTAAGGAGAACATTTACAACACATGATAATCTTATTGCGAGTAATAGCCCATTAAATAATTATCAGAATTGATTAGAATAGTTTTGATGGTTTGTCTCAAGGCCTTTGTCCACAAGATATTTCAAAGTGATCAAGTGCCAGAAATTATCAGATATCACTGAAAATCAAACAGGATTCTTCGTCTCATGACCCTAACCACTGTGTACAAATTTAAAGTCAATCGGATATTAACTTTAGCCTTTAGAGCATTCACAGGGTTTTTCAAAGTGATCAAGGGTCATAACTCTGGCAGTAATTATCGGATATCGCTGAAAATAAATAGGCTATTTTGTATCATGACTGTAAATAGTGTGTATAAATTTAAAGTCAATCGGATATTAACTTTAGATTTTTCAAAGTGATCAAGGGTCATAACTCTGGCAGTAATTATCGGATATTGCTGAAAATCAAAAGGCTTCTTCGTATCATGACCTTAAACACCGTGTATAAATTTAAAGTCAATTGGATATTAACTTTAGCCTCTACAGAGCGATCACAAGATTTTTCAAAGTGATCAAGGGTCATAACTCTGGTAGTAATTATCGGATATCACCGAAAATCAATAGGATTCTTCGTCCCATGCCCTTTAACACTGTGTATAAATTTAAAGTCAATCGGATATTAACTTTAGCCTCTAAAGCGTTCACAAGATTTTTCAAAGTGATCAAGGGTCGTAACTCTGGCAGTAATTATCAGATATCACCGGAAATCAATAGGCTTCTTCGTCTCCACTCGGCAAACCTCGTAAGATTTCGGGAATCTAAACTCGGCTGTATGATGAATTCTGCCATATTGGAACTACTTTAAAGGTCCCGGATGAAACATGGCTGCGCCCATTCCAAACACAAGTTGGCAACCTATTTGGCTAGCGACCTATTCAACCAATCCAGCTGTAAGATAATGACGAAATTACACGTCTATTCTGAGCTGAGGCTTCTTTGCATCATGACTTTAAACACCGTTTATAAATTTAAATTCAATTGGATATTAACTTTAGCCTCTAGAGCGATCACAAGATTTTTCAAAGTGATCAAGGGTCATAACTCTGGCAGTAATTATCAGATATGACCGAAAATCAATAGGCTTCTTCGTCTCATGACCTTAAACACTGTGTATAAATTTAAAGTCAATCGGATATTAACTATAGCCTCTAGAGCGTTCACAAGATTTTTCAAAGTGATCAAGGGTCATAACTCTGGTAGTAATTATCGGATATCGCTGAAAATCAATAGGCTTCTTCGTCTCATGACCTTAAACATCGTGCATAAATTTAAAGTCAATCGGATATTAACTTTAGCCTCTAAAGCGTTCACAAGATTTTTCAAAGTGATCAAGGGTCATAACTCTGGCAGTAATTATCAGATATCACCGAAAATCAATAGGCTTCTTCGTCTCATGACCTTAAACACTGTGTATAAATTTAAAGTCAATCGGATATTAACTATAGCCTCTAGAGTGTTCACAAGATTTTTCAAAGTGATCAAGGGTCATAACTCTGGTAGTAATTATCGGATATCGCTGAAAATCAATAGGCTTCTTCGTCTCACGGCCTTAAACACTGTGTATAAATTTCAAGTCAATCGGATATTAATTTTAGCCTCTAGAGCGTTCACAAGAAATTGTGGACGATGGACGGACGGACGGACGGACCGACAGACGTACGGACGGGGGCGACGGCAATATACGACCACATTTCCATGTGGGCGTATATATTAACTTTAGCCTCTAGAGCGATCACAAGATTTTTCAAAGTGATCAAGGGTCATAACTCTGGCAGTAATTATCAGATATCACCGAAAATCAATAGGCTTCTTCGTCTCACGGCCTTAAACACCGTGTATAAATTTCAAGTCAATCGGATATTAAGTTTAGCCTCTAGAGCGTTCACAAGAAATTGTGGACGATGGACGGACAGACGGACGGACGGACGGACGGACCGACAGACGGACGGACGGGGGCGACGGCAATATACGACCACATTTCCATGTGGGTGTATAAAAAACACAACACAAAGTATATATCGATAAGTACTTCTCTATAATTTAATAATGTTTTGTGCTTTGTTATGAATAGTTAATCGTGCTTCTAGATGTCATTTAAAGAATTTTAATAAATTGTAGCAAAGTCACTATGAAAACAAACTTTGATTAACTGGAAGCCAGTGTAAATCTATGAGAACTAAACCATGGACACTACTTTGCCCCTTTATTTCAGACATGTGAGGTGGTGAATATTATTCAGACTTTCGGCAGGAAAAACAGGTCATATGAACAAATAACAAGAACATGGTGATAATGCCTGCATTGCATACTGGTGTAATGCTACACCAATGGAATTTTAAAATACCGTTTTATAAAAGAAGACAAACAATGTTTTGACAAATTTCTTCTCATGGATGTTTTGCATTCATTTTCTGCCGTTAAACAAAATAGTATTTGGTGTCATATATGGATCGAGTATGTTCTTAATTAATTAAATGGAGTTCTTTATACTATCAGAAATACTACAATTTTCATTTAGTTAGTTTCAGATAGTTTCGATAATTCAACTTACCTCTTTAGGACTGTGCACCTTGGGCCAAAATTTAAGAAGACCCATAATTGCCTGAAATATAACAATGTGTATAGCAAAAAATACAATTTCTTTCAAATTAACCTAATAAATTAAAGATGTATTATGTATGATTTAAATAAACAACAGACATTTCTCTCTTTAATAGCTTAAAAATAAATAATGAAAAAGTATTATATATATATTAAAAATTTCAGTCAAATTACCTTATTCTGAGCTGAGTTATTAGTGTTTAAAGTTTTGATAAGATAATGTAGTCTTGATTTTCATTGTTAACATAATAAACAAAGTCTTGATAATCCATTTTTAAAGTAAATTATCAAATACACATGTAGCAGCGAATCGATGATCTAGAGAGTTGGTTATGTGCTTGTGTGAATAAATGTCTTAAGTAATAATTTATAACACTTGACGTCTAAAGCAAGACCTGCAATAGGCAGACTCAGCTCTTACATAATGTATCTTTAATTTTTAAGCCCCACAAGTTAATTTTAATATTAAATAATCATTCAACACAGGCACTTGAAGGGATTAAAATAAATTAAAATAAAACTTCTTACCACTGCTTAATAAATACAAGAAGGTAAGTCACTACGCCATCTTTGTTTTGACTGAGATATCATGAATCGTCTGAATTCATCTCACAATACTCACTAGTTCTAACACTTCATGTCATTTTTATTGCTAACAAAGATGGCGTCTGCCATCCCTTTATCATATAGTTATAGTCAAGCAGTAGTAAGAAGTTTTATTTTAATCCCTTCAAGTCCCTGTGGCATTCAACTATTGAAAGTCTCTTTTGTGTTAATATGTTATTTGAAAGAAAACACCAAATGACTTACTGGTTCTGTTAAGCTAGGGTCTTTTTCTAAGAACTGTACAACACAATACGCCAGCTGAGGGTGATACACACTCAAAGACTTGGCTTTATGCAAGGGCAGTAATACTTTTAACAAGAATACTTTATGTTCTTCTTTTAAAGGTAATGCAAAGCCATTAATTATACTGAAAATAAATTTGAATGGATGTTAAAAATAGGCAAATTTATATTCAAAATAATAAGACTTTGATAGAATAGGTGTGAAGCATTAAAGTTAATGTATCTGGTATACTGTTTACTGATCAAGACAGGTATATCAAACACTGAAACATCAAGTTTACACTTGTTTTACTATTCACAACAGTTCATATAGATCATTAATTCACAAGAATTTCTTGCAAAACATGTGACAAAAATCTTAATCATAGCAAATAAATTACCTTACATTTATCTCAAAATAACACATGGCATTAGGTGTATTTGATAATAATGATAACTAATTTGGAGAGAGTTGAGTGTTCCAGTTAATCAGCATACTCCACGCAGTGTTGCGTTTGATTAGAGGTATTCCAACTACATACTGCTATTATGAGTGGATATTGTTGTTTTAAATTTTGATTTGTCAGTAGTCCGTCTACCAACCAATCACTAGCTGCCAATATTGGACCAAATATGTTTACATAACGTTACGCCATGACTGGCGATTTTATTATGCCTAATTAACCCGTGCATAGCAGAATACTGCAGTAAAACTAATTGTGTGACAAACGAGGCTATCAAGTCGATTGAAATATAAACAATACTGTTTGGAAATGAACATACTTTCACCGTTTTAATACCTTAAATCACTGTCCAAAGTTTTAGGGAAGACCCAGATTAAACGAAGGACTGTCATGTTGCTGTACTTAAGTGATAGCTTTCATTGAACGGAAATAATAGACACACTCCCGCATAAGTTCAAGAAACAGACACTATTCCAGCAATGGTCAGAGAGGGATTTCTCGGGCCATTGCTTCAGGAATACGGTTAATCAGCTGCTCCAAGAAGCTTTAATGTCATTCAATTATTTAAATCTGTGTCCACAAATAGTAATACCGACTCACCTTCCCAATATTTCTAATAACTCTGCAACACCATTATGGTGTTCAGTTTCATAAATAAATCTAAAATGTAGAATAAAGATAGGTTGCCAGGCAACGAAACATACGCCCACAGCAGCTAAGTCGTCCGGGCAGTCAACAAGCGTTGTTGCATATTTTTACTTTTTTCGGTAATGAAACATTTGTAATACACTAAAAACTGATTAAGAGTAACAACTCATTATGTAATTATCAGAAAATCATTAGAATTTGATTGCTTTTTATAAAGTTTTACCCCACGCTAACAATTAGTATATACATGAAACATTTAATATCATGGATTTAGCTGTTCAGTTATCTAAATTCATTGAAAATCAAAATACTTGTTCGTTTCAACACCTTAAACTCTTTGTATAAATCTAAAGTCAATCGGATATTAACTTTGGTCTCTAGAGTGTCCACAAGATTTTTTGAGGTGATCAAGGGCCATAACTCTGGCACTAATTATCGGAAATCGCTGAAAATCAATAGGCATGTTCGTCTTATGACCTTAAACACTGTGTATAAATTTAAAGTCAATCGGATATTAACTTCGGCCTCTAGAGCCTCCACAAGATTTTTTGAAGTGATCAAGGGCCATAACTCTGGCACTAATTATCGGAAATCACTGAAAATCAATAGGATTCTTCGTCTTATGACCTTAAACACTGTGTATAAATTTAAAGTCAATCGGATATTAACTTTGACCTTTAGACCGTCCACATGATTTTTTAAAGAGATCAAGGGCCATAACTCTGGCACTAATTATCGGAAATTGCTGAAAATCAATAGGCTTCTTCGTCTCATGACCTTAAACACTGTGTATAAATCTAAAGTCAATCGGATATTAACTTTGGCCTCTAGAGCGTCCACAAGATTTTTTTGAGGTGATCAAGGGCCATAACTCTGGCACTAATTATCGGAAATCGCTGAAAATCAATAGGCGTCTTCGTCTTATGACCTTAAACACTGTGTATAAATTTAAAGTCAATCGGATATTAACTTTGGCCTCTAGAGCCTCCACAAGATTTTTTGAAGTGATCAAGGGCCATAACTCTGGCACTAATTATCGGAAATCGCTGAAAATCAATAGGCGCCTTTGTCTTATGACCTTAAACACTGTGTATAAATTTGAAGTCCATCGGATATTAACTTTGGCCTCTAGAGCGTCCACAAGATTTTTTGAAGTGATAAAGGGCCATAACTCTGGTAGTTATTATCGGAAATCGCTGAAAAACAATAGGCTTCTTCGTCTCATGACCTTAAACGCTGTGTATAAATTTAAAGTCAATCGGATATTAACTTTGGCCTCTAGAGCGTCCACAAGATTTTTTGAAGTGATCAAGGGCCTTAGTTATTATCGGAAATCGCTGAAAAACAATAGGCTTCTTTGTCTCATGACCTTGAACACTGTGTATAAATTTAAAGTCAATCGGATATTAACTTTAGCCTGTAGAGCGTCCACAAGCAATTGTGGACGGACGGACGGGGGCGACGACAATATACGACCACATTTCAATGTGGGCGTATAAAAACCTATCACATAAAATAATCACAATAATCATAGTTTTACCAATCTATTAAAACTAGATCGAACTGTATAATTGGTGATTCTTTTTACAAATCTTTTTTATTACATTTATTATTAGATTGAATTTTAAGAATCGCAATTTTATGGCATGTTAATTGATGGACATGCAGATTTATCTGATCAAGCTCCCTGTCAATCAGGAGATAAAGCTAAGATGACCTTGCCTTCAACATCCACTTAACCCTAAACAAATCATTTTAGGACTGACATATGAGTGATTTTTATTTCTATAATTCACTTGCATGGAACCCAAGCAAAAATTCAAAAGTGCCTTATATCTAATTATAGTAGTATACACTTTAAAGAACTTAGCCACTCAACAGCCCAATGTCAGTCAGTCTGGGCTAGTAAACATGACCAAAATGAGATCTTTATCAAATCCTGTGTATTCAAATAAATAATGAATTGATATATTTCCACAGATTGCACATTAAACATCCACTAAAGACCAAGTCCAGACCTAATTTTCAAATGGGATGCTTTTTGAAAAATGTAGGATATATGTTGATAAGGATTACATATAAATGTGGTATAACATTACACAATATACAGAACAATACTTTATTTAGATTATATAATCCCTTGATCAAACATTGTATGTTAACTCTACCTTCTTAAAACTAAGAGGATTTAAAACACTACTTCTAATAAACCTCAAAGATAGGTTGCCAGGCAACGAAACATACGCCCACAGCAGCTAAATCGTCCGGGCAGTCAACAAGGGTTGTCGCATATTTTTACTTTTTTCGGTAATGAAACATTTGTAATACACTAAAAACTGATTAAGAGTAACAACTCATTATGTAATTATCAGAAAATCATTAGAATTTGATTGCTTTTTATAAAGTTTTACCCCACGCTAACATGAAACATTTAATATCATGGATTTAGCTGTTCAGTTATCTAAATTCATTGAAAATCAAAATACTTGTTCGTTTCAACACCTTAAACTCTATGTATCAATCTGAAGTCAATCGGATGGTAACTTTGGCCTCTATAGCGTCACAAGAATTTTTGAAGTTATCAAGGGAGATAACTCTGGCAGTAATTATTTGAAATCGCTGAAAATCAATAGGCTTCTTCGTCTCATGACCTTAAACACTGTGTATAAATCTAAAGTCAATCGGATATTAACTTTGGCCTCCAGAGCGTCCACAAGATTTTTTGAGGTGATCAAGGGCCATAACTCTGGCACTAATTATCGGAAATCGCTGAAAATCAATAGGCGTCTTTGTCTTATGACCTTAAACACTGTGTATAAATTTGAAGTCAATCGGATATTAACTTTGGCCTCTAGAGCGTCCACAAGATTTTTTGAAGTGATCAAGGGCCATAACTCTGGCACTAATTATCGGAAATCGCTGAAAATCAATAGGCGTCTTCGTCTTATGACCTTAAACACTGTGTATAAATTTAAAGTCAATCGGATATTAACTTTGGCCTCCAGAGCGTCCACAAGATTTTTTGAGGTGATCAAGGGCCATAACTCTGGCACTAATTATCGGAAATCGCTGAAAATCAATAGGCGTCTTTGTCTTATGACCTTAAACACTGTGTATAAATTTGAAGTCAATCGGATATTAACTTTGGCCTCTAGAGCGTCCACAAGATTTTTTGAAGTGATCAAGGGCCATAACTCTGGCACTAATTATCGGAAATCGCTGAAAATCAATAGGCGTCTTCGTCTTATGACCTTAAACACTGTGTATAAATTTAAAGTCAATAGGATATTAACTTTGGCCTCTAGAGCGTCCACAAGATTTTTTGAAGTGATCAAGGGCCATAACTCTGGCACTAATTATCGGAAATCGCTGAAAATCAATAGGCTTCTTCGTCTTATGACCTTAAACACTGTGTATAAATTTAAAGTCAATCGGATATTAACTTTGACCTTTAGAGCGTCCACAAGATTTTTCAAAGAGATCAAGGGCCATAACTCTGGCACTAATTATCGGAAATCGCCGAAAATCAATAGGCGTCATTGTCTTATGACCTTTAACGCTGTGTATAAATTTAAAATCAATCGGATATTAACTTTGGCCTCTAGAGCATCCACAAGATTTTTTGAAGTGATCAAGGGCCATAACTCTGGTAGTTATTATCGGAAATCGCTGAAAAACAATAGGCTTCTTCGTCTCATGACCTTAAACACTGTGTATAAATTTAAAGTCAATCGGATATTAACTTTAGCCTGTAGAGCGTCCACAAGCAATTGTGGACGCCGGACCGACGGACGGACGGACCGACGGACCGACGGACGGACGGGGGCGACGACAATATACGACCACATTTCAATGTGGGCGTATAAAAATACATGTTATATTGTACATACAAATTTACTTACTTATAAAATATATTATTTATCTGTTTTCTTATATATGCCCTAAGACCCAAGAATTTCCCATATATACGATGTAATATTGTTTTAAGAAAATCTCTTTCCCTAGGGTCTTCACTGTCAAACAGGTCTAATAGCTGTAATAGAAAAATTATAAATAAAACTTAGGTCAAATTAGAGCACAGTATTAGGCTAAACATTAATCTGACATCCAGGAGAATGTTATAATAAAAAGAGAATTGTAATACCATCTGTAACTTGGCATTCATTCCTACTCCAAGTTAAAAATTTGTTTATATGCGATCATTCTAAACCCCGAAGTATCAATTACCTGCTGAACAAATTTTTGGTCAATGTATCTCTTGGCTGTATTTGGCTGAAAATCAGGAGATTCCAAGAAACGTAGAAAAAATTCATAAACAAGCTGAAAGAAAAAAATATTACCATAAAATACATCAATCAAGACATGAAATGAAAATAATTTAACCAAAACATTTTTTATCTTATTTTAAAATCGTTGATTGAAGACATTCTGGTAAACGGCATAATTTCAAATACAAGCTTATTTTAGCAACCCTGACAATTATCAGGCACTACTAAACTAATACATACATGTACCAGATATTTTGAGCTTTTGTCAGACATATATTAACAATATTATCAATATCAATTAAAACACAGAAAAAAGAAAGAAGATAGGTTGGCAGGCAACGAAACATACGAGAGTTGTCGCATATTTTTACTTTTTTCCGTAATGAAACATTTATAATACACTAAAATCAGGTTTAGAGTAACAACTTATTAAGTAATGATCAGAAAATCATTAGAATTTGTTTGGTTTTTATAAAGTTCTGGCCCATGCTAATGTTTAGTATACGAAACATTTAATATTGTGGATTTAGTTGTTCAATTATCAAAATTCATTGAAAATCAAAGTGATCAAGGGTCATAACTATGGCAGTAATTATCTGTATATCGCTGAAAATCAATAGGCTTCTTCATCTCATGACCTTTAACACTTTGTGTAAATTCAAAGTCAATTTGATAATTAACTTTGGTCACTAGAACGTCCATAAAAGTTTTGAAGTGATCAAGGGCCATAACTCTTTTTCGTCTCATGACCTTAAACACTGTGTATAAATTTAAAATCATTGATTGAATAACCTTATAATATCATACCTGTAAGTGAGGCCATGCAGCCTCAAGCGTAGGTTCATCTTCTTCTGGGTCAAACTCAGCTCCACTTGGGTTAGAAGATGGGGGCAAGGTACGGAAGAGATTAGAAGAAAACTAAAATAAAATCATGGTAGCTGTTTTAAATATATATTATTTAGATTAATTTAACAATAATAACAAATGAAAATTAGCATTAGAAAACGGGTGGTGGAAAAATAAGATATTCATATCTACTTTGGGTGGGCATCTTTGAAAGTCTATATTAGCCTTTTACTTTTAGTGTGACATCTTGTGCTTTTAAAATGATATCTATGTCATATCCTGGATAAAAATTCTTGAGTGTGTTGAGCAGTCTAAAATGCATGTTTTAAAGCTAGCACTAAGTATTGTTGATCAGATATGACATTTTTTCTTATTTGGGGTGATAAAACTACATATTGATCACCCAATAAAAGAAGTTAGTGCATATCTTAGACAATTCCACGCCATTAAGTTAATGTCAGTTTAACTTCTTCTTTTATCTTGTAATAATACTAATTACTTATATGGGTCATTCCAAGAAGTTGACACTTTGTTACCAATGATAATTAATGTGATGATAAAACACTCAAGAAACAGAACTCAATAAATGAATTGTTGATAATTATTTTGGGGATCTGATGTAAAGATAATATTTAAATGTCATTTTGTGAAATTAAAAGTATTCACTTGAAAAAAAGATGTGTCAAATGCATTTTCTGCAGTTTCACATGCACCAAAAGTGTGACATTTTCATACTCCTGAACTTTGATTTGCTCCCCTTTTTATTATGTGTCTAAATCTTCTATCCGAGGTGCAGTTGTAAAGATTTAATGTCCAATTTTTCAAATACTGCACAACAAACGAACTGATTTGGCTATATGTTCAGATATCGTCACCCAAAAATAAAGAAAAAATCGTAACTCTGTCGGTCAACCAAGTTACGTACGCTAATGTCACGATTAGACCGAGCGATAGCATGTGATCAACTTAAATAATGTCGTAAAATGTAACCACTCTTATTTCATCTTGGAAAAGGCAAAATGTTTATCGGGAATACCTTTGAAATGTTTTAAACTGAAGTCAATATGAAAAGAGTTGCGTGTCGGTAAATATTATCTTTGCGCGATTTCCTTCTCTTTTTACGCCGTCAAGAGTGATCGAAAATCTAACGACATCATACAAAGTATTTGGCCACAGATCACTAATTATTTCCCCATTGACTTTAATGTTAATTCTCGTCTCTTAGACCGGCTGCAACTTTTTCCCAAATATTCGTTGGGTAGAACGCTTTCTGCCACAGATGGAGCAACATGTGGCAAACTCTGGCCCAAAAGGATGTATGAGGTTCACCATGAAAAACTTGAGATACACAGGCTGGAAGTAGAGACAACTAAACAAGCAATTTTCTGCCCTCCCTTTCAACGTAACCAACCTCACAACCCTTGTATCCTTCCGCCTCAAAATCATGAATATTCACCAAAACCTGGCAGAAAATGTATTTTTAAACCCTTTTCTTCAATTCTACACCAAAAAGTAAAAAAAAATTGCCATGCAAAAGGGGGAAAAAGGGAAAGGGAGAGAAGGACTAAAAATAACTTCCGCCCTACATTCGTAGGTGACGGCCCATGAATATTTAGTGATCTGTGTCCTATATAGGAGTGAAACTTTAGGTATCACCAAAAGGCCTCTTTTATATGCTTCCCATATGTTCTGGCAATACACCGGTGAAAGAAAATCAAAATCAAAGAATAACTCCAAAGATAGGTTGCCAGGCAACGAAACATACGCCCACAGCAGCTAAATCGTCCGTGCAGTCAACAAGGGTTGTCGCATATTTTTACTTTTTTTGGTAATGAAACATTTGTAATACACTAAAAACTGATTAAGAGTAACAACTCATTATGTAATTATCAGAAAATCATTAGAATTTGATTGCTTTTTATAAAGTTTTACCCCACGCTAACAATTAGTATATACATGAAACATTTAATATCATGGATTTAGCTGTTCAGTTATCTAAATTCATTGAAAATCAAAATACTTGTTCGTTTCAACACCTTAAACTCTATGTATCAATCTGAAGTCAATCGGATGGTAACTTTGGCCTCTATAGCGTCACAAGAATTTTTGAAGTTATCAAGGGAGATAACTCTGGCAGTAATTATTTGAAATCGCTGAAAATCAATAGGCTTCTTCGTCTCATGACCTTAAACACTGTGTATAAATCTAAAGTCAATCGGATGTTAACTTTGGCCTCCAGAGCGTCCACAAGATTTTTTGAGGTGATCAAGGGCCATAACTCTGGCACTAATTATCGGCAATCGCTGAAAATCAATAGGCGTCTTTGTCTTATGACCTTAAACACTGTGTATAAATTTGAAGTCAATCGGATATTAACTTTGGCCTCTAGAACGTCCACAAGATTTTTTGAAGTGATCAAGGGCCATAACTCTGGCACTAATTATCCGAAATCGCTGAAAATCAATAGGCTTCTTTGTCTTATGACCTTAAACACTGTGTATAAATTTAAAGTCAATCGGATATTAACTTTGACCTTTAGAGCGTCAACATGATTTTTTAAAGAGATCAAGGGCCATAACTCTGGCACTAATTATCGGAAATCGCCGAAAATCAATAGGCTTCTTCGTCTCATGACCTTAATCACTGTGTATAAATCTAAAGTCAATCGGATATTAACTTTGGCCTCTAGAACGTCCACAAGATTTTTTGAAGTGATCAAGGGCCATAACTCTGGCACTAATTATCCGAAATCGCTGAAAATCAATAGGCTTCTTTGTCTTATGACCTTAAACACTGTGTATAAATTTAAAGTCAATCGGATATTAACTTTGACCTTTAGAGCGTCAACATGATTTTTTAAAGAGATCAAGGGCCATAACTCTGGCACTAATTATCGGAAATCGCCGAAAATCAATAGGCTTCTTCGTCTCATGACCTTAATCACTGTGTATAAATCTAAAGTCAATCGGATATTAACTTTGGCCTCTAGAGCGTCCACAAGATTTTTTGAGGTGATCAAGGGCCATAACTCTGGCACTAATTATCGGAAATCGCTGAAAATCAATAGGCGTCTTCGTCTTATGACCTTAAACACTGTGTATAAATTTAAAGTCAATCGGATATTAACTTTGGCCTCTAGAGCGTCCACAAGATTTTTTGAAGTGATCAAGGGCCATAACTCTGGTAGTTATTATCGGAAATCGCTGAAAAACAATAGGCTTCTTCGTCTCATGACCTTAAACACTGTGTATAAATTTAAAGTCAATCAGATATTAACTTTAGCCTATAGAGCGTCCACAAGCAATTGTGGACGCCGGACCGACGGACGGACAGACGGGGGCGACGACAATATACGACCACATTTCAATGTGGGCGTATAAAAATGATGGCCCTTTAAGTATACATGCTGCTCTATGTACAACGGTGCATCTCAGGTCCCTGGGCCTTTTGTGCTAAAGTTTAAAAATCTTTCTTATTAATAAAGGCAGTATTTGAGTTTTGTGAAAAAATAAGACAAGTTACAAACAAATTACACAGAAAACACTCATAATCTGGATTTTTTTTCAAAAATATATTTTTTTACTGCCATGTCATGAAAAATGTACAAAATTTACATGTAGCATCTTTCAAAAAAACCAATAATTTTCCACTTTTTTAGATAGTCAGACTGGCAAATAATATATTTTTGGAAATCCTGGAAAATATGCAAACAGAAAAATCACAAATCAGATGCATTGGTTGTAATTATAGAGGTCTGTACTGAAACATGTAACCCCACCCCCTAAAAATGTCAATGACTGAATCAATCCTATCTTTGGTTGCAGAGCTAACATTACCAAAGGAATCTGTCTAACAGCTATGTTTTACTATCCCTGGCTAATATATGTACATAAAAACTAAAATAGGTGCAGTAAATATGAATTATGGTTAAAAATAGGCCTTGATGAAAGAAAAAAATGCCATTTTTGGTCTATGACAACCCCTCCCTAACAAAAGGGTCACAGAATACACAATTTTCACGAATTTGAAAACTCAGAGGCATCATACAAATCTTTATTGCAAGTCTTGTGCTGAATCAAGATGTCTGGACCATTGCATCAATTGCCTGGAAAAATGAAGTCAAAAAGGCAGTTATGACAGGGTATACAACATAAAAGAGGCCTGAAATGGGTCAAAATTAACATTTTACTGCTCTATAAGTAACATAAATGCAACAAACACCACCAATCCTAGATTTTGATAAGAAAATATTGACCATTAAGCTGAAATTTACACATCTACACAAGTTTTGTATCAGGGTGTGGTCTTATTGGCCTGACATGTCTCAGGGTTCTAAGTTTGACATTATAAACAAAAAAGGTTAGAAATCCTGGAAATGTACAAAATAACCATTTATTGGTGAAAAATAACATTCCTATCTGTAATTCAACAACAAATTCCAATTACTATAATTTATTTGTCAACACAGGTGCAATTAAATCTCTCAAAAGGGTGGGGTGGGGCATTTATAGCCTCTCTAAACAGAATGGTGGGATGAAAAATGTCTATAAAGTCTGGGATATTGCTTCCTTCATGAAGGAAATACAAGAATTTAACGTTGCAAAGGGGAAAAAAATGCTTTTTCTGTCTAAATTGGTGGCAAAATTGAGCCAACCCCTGTTTTGAACATTTTGTACAAACCCATCTGCTGAATATTATTAACTCAGTGTTGCCAATTTTCAATTTTCTGTAGGAAAACTGGAGCTATTTCTAAACCTGACAAACTTATAGATCCCATCTAAGTTACATTAGCAATGGAAATAAGGGCAGTTTTAGAAATTTTGACTCTTTTGAGTAGGCATGAAGACATTAATTTCTACATCGAAATTGGGGAATCTGTCGATTTTTTGTGAATATTCCTGATTTTTAGACAAAATTAGGTGAAATTACAATGTTGTTCACTTTATCTGTGCTTTCTGAGGCTGAATACACCAAAATTGGACATTGAAGTATTTCTCTTACTGTTAGAAATTAAATAATACCTGAAAATTGAGAAATTTGCAGTAAAATCACAATTTTTCTCCAAACTTTGATAATTTTTTTTTAAATTTAACATTTTTTGAGTTTTTCTCTTCTCAAAATATTTTATACATATTTTCTGACAATTTAGTCATCATGTTTTCAAAACTAAGGTATATCAGTCACAGCCATGTCACACACAGACAGGCCACAGATCACTAATAATGTTAATTCTCGTCTCTTAGACCGGCTGTAACTTTTTCCCAAATATTCGTTGGGTAGAACGCTTTCTGCCACAGATGGAGCAACATGTGGCAAACTCTGGCCCAAAAGGATGTATGAGGTTCACCATGAAAAACTTGAGATACACAGGCTGGAAGTAGAGACAACTAAACAAGCAATTTTCTGCCCTCCCTTTCAACGTAACCAACCTCACAACCCTTGTATCCTTCCGCCTCAAAATCATGAATATTCACCAAAACCTGGCAGAAAATGTATTTTTAAACCCTTTTCTTCAATTCTACACCAAAAAGTCAACAAAAATCGCCATGCAAAAGGGGGAAAAAGGGAAAGGGAGAGAAGGACTAAAAATAACTTTCGCCCTACATTCGTAGGTGACGGCCCATGAATATTTAGTGATCTGTGTCCATTTACAGCATAGACGACTTGTTAAAGGCTACATGGCCGCAAAAACAATGGAAAGCATGGAATTCGGTAAGGAAAATGGAATTTGTCAATTTGTTATGTACATTTGAATCGCTTGTGTCAAGTTACAAACAACATGTGAATACTTATTCAATATGAATGTTCCTTTTCTTTATATACATAAGTATAGAATACTGTTATGCAAACTTTTTGTCCGCAAAACAAATGGTTGTCATCGCCGATCCCGGGAACAAATCGGGATTGCATTGGTTGGTAACTTGACACTGTTAAGCTTTCAGTTGAATGTCAAAATTACTAACAACCTCTGTCTGGCACATTTATTTCATTATTTGTTAGATCTTTACAAAAGCTTATCTTTTGATATAGTTCATGGTTCTATAAATGGCATTACGAATTCGTTGTACCTACACCTGTTCAAGACTTGATAAAAATGATAGTGACTGTTGGTAACAATGACCAAACAACTGCCCTTGAGAAATTTTTGTTACCAACACAGTTATATTTCTTGTTTAGATTTTATGCAATAGTGGATGTACTTATTTAATTTGCATGTACTGAACACGTTGTAGGCTATTTAACATTGAATTGCAAAATAGTGTAGAATTAACCTTGTGTTTAAATTAATTTCTTTCTAGGTTGTTGGTTGTTCTTGCGTCAAGTACTACAAACCAGCAGAGAATATTTGGTTGGAAAGTGAACTGTTATTTTAATCTCTAATAGGAATAGCAGTCCAAAATTGATTTGATTCTGTTGACAACTTGAAAATGCTGCTCCCTATGTAAACAAGTCTTCCGTCACCTTTGTTTCTCAAAATATGATGACCAAAAGAGCCTTTCGTCATCTTTGTTTCGCATTTAATCTGGTTGAATCTATGCAGTGCTGATGTTTTGATTTCTTAGTTATACTATTAAGTCAGTCAATGTTGAGTTTCAGCATTGGTTATAAAGAAGAAAATATTTTCTGAAAAATGCAAATCCAATGTCGTTACTTGAATTAAATCAGTATTGATGCTTTATCAGTCCAATTTAATTGAATAGTATTGATGCTTTATCTGTCTCAATTTAATTAAATCAGTATTGATGCTTTATCTGTATCTGTCCATTTTAATTAAATAAGTACAATGTATTGAGGCTTTATCCATCCAATTATTTTACCATTATTGTAATGTCATTTACATTAAACTCTATTTTATTTGTTATGTCATTTTTATTTTGTCTTTGTTTTTACACTGATCACCATGTTACATGTTGAATAATAAATGAAATATTGAATCATATTACCAAAGTCGTTACTTATTTAATGATGGTTGTTCGAGAAAGATGGACTTCAACGGTCACTTGACTAGGTTATTTCAACACGTGGCTTTAACTGTGAGGGCTTTAGCAGTGGGGGTAAATGATAGTCCTTGGCAAAACTCACAAGGCACAAGGTTAGACCCTTGTGCTTGTCAAATACATGACTAAAATCAACGTTATCATTTGTATTTGAAGGCCATAGCTCCTTCGGACGGTTAACACAATTTTTTATCCCCGATTACTGAACAATATATCACGATTCCAAAAGAATTTGATGTGGTCAATGTTACCAACTCTTTTTACCCAGGATATGTAATTTTTTTTATTATTATTAGACAGGACAATCAACAGGTCAAAAACTGTACAAGGCAAATAGATGTACAATATTAGGAATTGATTTCCAAAGGAATTTGATGTGGTCAATGTTACCAACTCTTTTTACCCAGGATATGTAGTGGTTTTTATTATTAGATGGTAAAATCATCAGGTCAAAAACTGTACCAGGCAAATAGATGTACAATGTTACACGCATTCATTTTGGTTTGTCAGCGTTTTTACAGAAAATTGTAAAGTTTTTATCTTTTTGTTACATTGGTACATCAGGTGACATTGAAAACAAAACAAACAAAGTGTTATTTTCTCTCCAAATACATTTTGAAATTTTAATGCCCATGTCACACTTTAGGTGCCAACTTCATAGAATGACCCATATATAAACCTACCATATTGATTGCTTCTGGGTAAATTGCATCTGTAACAACACCACGATTCTGGGTGACATAATCTACCATTTCGTTTAACCCCGCCCTCTTTACTTCCTTCCATTTTAAATCACTTAATGGATCTTGCACAAAATCAAATAAAACACAACACTGATGAATCTTACTAATAAATAACTCTTCTCTCTCGCTTGGTGTGGCATCTGAAAGACAAAAAACAGTTTAACTTCTTTATTACACGAAGATAAGCAATCAACCCATTAGTTAGCCATTGTTTAGTTCATTTACATATGTACTAGGCTTACACTTACAGCAACAAAATGCTAAAAAGAATTTTAAATAATCATCCTCAGGCTTTGTGTGTGTGTGTGTGTGTGTGTGGGGGGGGGGGGGGGTGGACAAACATTTATAAGTTCATTCATGATGACGTATTGTAAGACATATTAAATTGAATATAAAAACCAAAACTAAACCAAAGAAACCATGCTTTGATTTTTTTTTATATTTCTTACTAATCTTAGAAATAATTTTAACTTCAATCAAGAAACAAAAGTTTTAAAAACTGTTGACCATACAGATCTGTGCCAGAAAAACCTTGACATCATTTTTTTTTTCTACTTCAGTTATTAAAAAAAAAAACATAACAAAATCTAAATGGCCTATGGCTATATTTTGTTGAACAATAACTACAGTTCTAAATTTTTTTTAGTCTAGTGTGAGTGTCATAATAATTTTTTTTTTTTTTTCCTTTTTGTTATTATCACTTTAAAACAATAAATGTACAGTATGTGTATGAATGTTACTTGGATACATATGTATGTCAGTTTCTCTTTACATGATTAATTAACACTCGAGACCATAATGCCCATTTAACTTAATTTAAGTCAAGTTTTTTTTCAAAAGAAAACAAACAACAGTTTGTGTTTTTTTAAAAAGCACGATCAATTTTTAACTAATTCAAAATTTCATAAATTGGCAATATTCCATTCATAAATACAATTATTTATAAACTTGTATTTTTGTAAAACAAAAATAGTCCATGTAGTCAATAAAAACCCACAGTGGATGCATGTTGGTTTATTGTTTGTTTTTTTTTCTTTCATTTCTTCAGTACAGGTGAGATTTATAATAATTGTGCCTAATTATATCATAATAAATGTACAGGTATTTATAATATAAAAAGATAGGTTGCCAGGCAATGAAAAAAAAGCCCACAGCAGCTAAATCATCCTGGCAGTCAACAAGAGTTGTCACACATATTCTTACTTTATTCGGTAATGAAACATTTATAATACCGGTACTCTGAAATCAGATTTAGATTAACAATTTAAAGTAATTATCAGAAAATCATTAGAATTTGTTTGGTTTTTATAAAGTTCTGCCCCATGCTAACGTTTAGTATACGAAACATTTAAAATCATGGGATTTAGCTGTTCAGTTATCAAAATTCATTGAAAATCAATAAACTTGTTTGTCTCAAGACCTTAAACTTTGTGTATCAATCTGAAGTCAATTGGATGATAAGTTTGGCCTCTACAGCATTACAAAAGATTTTTCAAAGTGATCAAGGGAGATAACTGTCAGTAATTATCGGAATTCACTGAAAATCAATAGACTACTTCGTCTCATGACCTTAAACACTGTATAAATTTAAAGTCAATCAGATATTAACTTTGGCCTCCAGAGCCTCCACAAGATTTTCTGAGGTGATCAAGGGCCATAACTCTGGCAGTAATCATCGGAAATCACTGAAAATCAATAGGTTTGTATTATTTATCTGGTTTTTTTTATATATATATGCCCTAATTCCCAAGAATTTCCCATATATACGATGTACATGTAATATTGTTTTAAGAAAATCTCTTTCCCTAGGGTCTTCACTGTCAAACAGGGGCCTGTTTCACGAAATTTTAACGGAGATAAAATCCAAACAACAGTTATTTGATTGGATAATATAAGACTGATTTTAGTGCTTAGCAAAAAAAAATTGGAGTATCTACTAAAATTTGGATTTTATCTTTAGTTAAAGAGCACATCAAATGGCCTCAAATTTTTTTCTAGATTTATGACCCAGTCTCTGTGCAACTTTAGTCTGATTGATTAATGACAGGTACATGTATAAACGACATGTATAGTGAGGTGATCGTTCTCGTCATTTACATATCTTGTTTCAATCATGTTTGACGTTTATGATATATTTGCGTGACCACATCTTTTTACTCCTGTACTCTTTTACTTGGGGGAAATTCGAACCACAATACTCTTCGGACGAAAATGTATCTCGAATCGTTTGGACTGCATACATGGTAGAGGGTATTAGGACGACTGTACATTATGAAACAAATTCTAAATTAGAACCACAATACTCTACTAGCAAAAATGTATCTTGAATCGATGGTAGATTGTATTAAAATCGCTGCCGTGAGAAAAGAGAACAACCGTAAATAATGAAACAAATTCTAAATTAGAACCACAATACTCTTCTGACGAAAATGTATCTCGAATCGTTTGGTCTATTTTTACGACTTTGAGCGAAGATAGCTGAATTAATTTTAGTCGGATTGATGTGAATTTGCCGTAAAGTGGATAAAATAACCATGGACTGCTCACATCGAAAAATTTTCAGGACCACTTTATGTGCACTTTAAGATTTCAAGAAACAAGCTGTAATAGAAAAATTATCGGATATTAACTTTAGCCTGTAGAGCGTCCAGTAAGCAATTGTGGACGCCGGACGGACGGGGGCGGCGACAATATACCACCACATTTCAATGTGGGCATATAATTAAGAAACAACATATCTTTGATTTGTATAATTTTTGTATGAAGAATACAAAGTGTCACATTGAATAGTAAATAAGAAAAGGGAAATCCAATGGACGAAGAAATTGAGAATAATTGATTACAAAAATTTTGAACTATAAATACGAAACATAATTGATCTGTGTTTTAATCAGATTTGGGTGAATGGGTAACAATATAAATGTTTCTATTGAATGTCGGTTTCAAATTTGAACTGTGGTAATGAATGATTAAAAAGTTTTAAAGGAGCTAAATCGCTAATATTTGGGACCTAGAAATTGAAACAAATGTGTTGCAACATATATAATAATGTAACATTAATGTACATGTATATAAACTGATTTACATTCCATCGTTTCCGTTTTTAGTCTAATTTCAAATCAGTTTTATTTGGTGAAATACACAAGAAGTCTCAATATTTGTCGAAATACAGAACTCTGAGTCTTAATCAAATAACAATATATATACTGTCTGGTTATTCCAGTCTACATAGTATTTATTGCGCATGCTCACCATTTGACATGATATTGATGTGGAATATGTCTAGTCTAGATAAAATTAACAAAAAAGGCAATGCTAAATCAATAGAAACTTTCGACTTTTCCACTTTATATACTATGCTACAACATACAGATCTTAAAAATAATTTGGATTGGTTCGTTGATAAAGCCTTTAATGGAGCTTTCGGAAAGGGCAGAAACTTGATGGCCATCTACTCACAAGATGCAAGATGGATAATAAAACGGCGCAATGCTAATACTGTAGTTTTCGATAAAGAAAAATTTCAAAATATCATTCATTTGAGGTTGTGGATCAGATAATACAACAAACTATTGGTTTACTAATGGGAACTGACCCCGCCCCATTTATGGCAAATCCACATTTATACAAATACGAATTAGACTTTCAAGACCACAAAAGAAAAACAGATTACAAGGTAGCTAAAAGTCTAAATTATACCTTCCGTTACATTGATGACATAACACCAATCAATGATAATGGTAATTTCAATAAATATAAAGATGAAATATATCCTCCTGAACTTATATTAAAATTAAACAAAGAAAATTCGGGCACTATTAATGCATCTGTTCTTGACCTGGACATCAATATAATTTACGATAAATTTAATGTCGGTATATTCGATAAAACAGACAAATTTGGTTTTGAAGTAGTAAAATACCCGTCAGCAGGGATAGAAACTAACGCTCGCCCGGTCGCCAATGGCGAGTAAAAGTCAGTACGAGCGAATGAAATTCAAAATCAATTAGCCCGTGTGGCGACCTGATATTTTGGTAGTTGTAATAATTGATAATTTGTACTTTATGAACACTGTTATGAAACTAACTTCCGAAAATCGTCGCCATCACTATTTACGGGTTTTTAGTCTTTGGCGGTTCCATTTCGCAATACTGCTAAGAAAATGTATGATAACGAGGGAGGGTACAGAACAGCCTCTGTTTACACCTCGATGAATTATGAAGCGAAAGTCGATATAATTGAATAAACTATCAGTCATATTTCAGGTTAATTATCATAAATCGCCTAACATAATCGTTGATATATATACACGAGCAATTTAGCGAAGAACATGGATGTTAAAAGGTTTTATAACAGCAATATAATACGGCAATGAAGACGCTAGTAAATACACACCTGCTATAAATAACTTCATCACTCGGTGACAACTTATGATATTAAATTTTAAGGACATTGAATCATATTATTTTGCACATCACAAATGAATTTATAAAACATAAATGAAATATAAATACAAATTTAAATAAATATTAAAGTATCGTAGCGAAATCTCTTCAATGCATTGGCTGTGATGATTGAGCTTCGTTCAAATTGCTTCGTTTATTTCCGTGAACAAAGTCTATTTGTTTGTATTATTACATGTGCCAAAATAAATTTAAGTGCATGTATTTTGGTGTTTTTGATTGATTAATGATGAACAAAACAGTCTAAATCAGAATTTTTACGTCTAGTGTCAGTTTCTTACTGGGCTAGTAGAATGTTGGCTGGGCTAGTAAGATCTGAAAGCTACTAGCCCAAATGGCTAGTGACTATTTCAGGTTAGTTTCTACCCCTGCGTCAGCTTACAGTAACATCCCAGATACTACACTATATAATGTTTTCTATTCACAGGCATTACGATTTTTAAAAATATGCAACAAGAAGGAACTGTTTCTCTCACGAATAAAAACTCTTAATTTTAAGTGCACGGCCAAAGGTGGATCACAATTACGCATTTTTAAAGAAATTTCTAAACTTCCATTTCTTCAACATAATAGATTTGACATTTCTTATAAATATATTAACTGACTACATATTGGATAATGATTCAATATAATTTTTTATCTTCTATAAATGTCTAGTCCTGTTTGGATTATCGCCCTTATTATTATGCCTTTGTGAATACACTTATAATCTACGATTTCTTCAGCATTCCTGTTTTGCGTTTCTTACGTGGGTTATTATATGATATTTATGCTATGGTTTGTACAATTACATAGTCTCAAAAACTTATAGTTTTTTAGTTAACGTTATTTCATCTGGATTATCGCCCTTTTTTTATCGGGGAAATTGCACCTTCTAAGCGACGACATCATAACAGCTATAACGACAGATTCATGTCACGCCATTCAGTTAGCAGACGACGGTCTCCCTAGACGGTCTTACATTCCTTCGCTTCCATGTATTCAGTCTTGTTTCTGTGACGGTTGTAATGTGTGTCCTAATGCATTCAATATACTTCAATCCTCTTCTTTATTGATTTAATGCATCTAGTTTTTTAGAACTAGGCCTACTTCTTCGATACATTTAACGGTGTGGTTACTTGTATATCGGAATTTATACAACAATATGCTTGCATTCGTAATTCTTGCAAAATATGACAGATCATGACTCATGCTGACATTATATAACTGTTTCCTTGGGTTTTACTCCCAACTTGTTTTTCAAATATGAGTGAAGTCTGTGTCACCACAGGCCCGTGACTGTACAGCGCAGTGGACGCTTACGGCTAGCCCCCGGATCCATTCACTCTTTTTGATTTGTTTTTGTTTGTGGTCTCTTAGTATGATGTCTTATCTGTATATTTGTTTTTGTGTAGAATTGTGTGTGGTGCAGTCCCCCTGCACTTACTATTTGAGTCCCTTGTTAACAATGGGTCTGAAACGCCTTATGGTAAAATGTTTATTTTGTCTTAAATTATATTGGATATTAAAAGCCCATCTTTTCCTGGTAAGATCACAACATCACAAGATCAATGTTGATTTAAAATGACAAATAATTTGTGTTTTCAATGTCAAAGACTTTCGATTATTTTGCGTTAGAAACTTCGCTACTTTTTAAAAGCAAGATATATAAGGTTACATCTCAAAACTGTGAAGAAACATTTTTCTATGTTTATAAGTCAAAACAATCAAATTAATGTGAAATTTGCATATGTTTATACTTCATATTCATAGATCTAAACAATTTCTGATATTCATTCAAGCATTTGTCTTAATTTTAGCACAAACTATTACTGTATTAAAGTCAAGTATTAGTCATGAGTTATTATAACTAAGTACATGTATATGGATGATATTAATGTATTTCTACCATGTATAGGTAAGTGTTGAATAGATCTTGGTATCTTTGATTGATTGACCTATCACATCAATAATCAGGTCACAGTCCAGTCATGATAAACATTAAACTTGGTGTTACAAACACAAGTCAACACTTCCCTCAAGCTACATCTTATCATTTCAATTGTTGAGTAAAAAAATCTTTTTGAAGAAAATAAAAAGACTAAATATAACCAAAAAACTGCCAATGACCTAATGTACCTTAAGCTTGGTTGAAATTGAAGTCAGAATATATTTAACAAAGACAACACTTATTACCCTACTATAAACATTGTTTTATAGATATGCAATTACTTCATCAATCTCAGGGGCGTTTTAAAGTTTATCATGGCAGAGGCTACACTATTTTGAGGGCCCTCTTTTGTGGGGGGGGGGGGGGGGTGCGTCTTGATTGATGATTTTTATGCCAATGCAATGCATTCTCATTCAGTAATAGATTCGACAGTAACAGTGTATAGAAAACGATTGACTCAGACTCTGAGTCTTTTCCCTTGGCCAGGGGGGCCCTTTTTGTCAGACGTAGGGCTCTTTTCTCTGCCTTTAGGGTCCCCTAACTAGGATACATTTTCATTTTCTCGTCGGGTTTTAGCATTTTTCTCCAGTTTTATTTTTCCAATTTCTTTGATTTTTTTTTTGCGAGGAGGCTGGCGCCTCCAGCGCCTCGGCTATAAAACGCCTTTGATCAATCTAATAATGTATTTTACAGACAGATATTCAACATTACAGCTCATATCCTTAACCCAATTATAGTTACACGCATAAAATCATTAAATGTATGATTAAATCAGCAGGAAATGGCATTCAGAACCATTTTAAAAAATTATTTCAAGATAACATACCTTTCAATAATGGTAACTTCTGCAATTCCCTGTTTTTAGTCACATTAAATCTTGATGAATTTTGGCGTTTATCCTTCTTGACGTGCGGTGTGCCTGGAAATTTTATTTTGGCTATTGGAGCTGGAGGGGGGTGTGCTTCTGTAGAATTCTGTTGCTTCTTTTTGGCAGCCTAAAGAAATGATTATAATATTGTTGTACTATATTATTTATTAACACCTAAAGTTGACCATTCAATTATAAAAAGAAAGAAGTAAAATTTGGAACACTTTAAGTTAAGCCAATCTTTGTAGTTTGACATACATTACATGTACTTACTACACAGACATTGAATGGTGACTATCAAAAATTATTGATGAAAACATATTAGCCTACAACCCATATCAGTGAATCCTATTCTACTAACTGAAAACTTTAAAATCACACAATAACATTATCACTGATGTTACAGTTTAATAGCTGTCTGCGATTCTGTCTTTCTTACCTTCTGCGACCTTGCAATTGATAGAACAGGGTACACGTCACTGCCTTTGTTATTTATTTTGAGCTTATATTATATCACATCATATATTCAATTAAATTTTTGAGTGCACCAATCAAGATGAGCAATGAACCTGTACCAAACTACATGTATTACTAGATTCTTAACTAAAGCATCCTATTCCTAGTGCTGATTAGCAAACTGTATCATGAATTTAAAATTTAGCTTAGCAACTATGTGCAATGTGCATCATGCTCATTGATTTTTAAATACTTTTATTATGTAAGTTTCTAATATAATTTTTCATTTTTAATGTTAGAAACGTCAACTTTATCCGTATATGTATATTATGTTTAAGTCAGGCTATTCATTCTCACTGTCAACGAACTACACACTGTTGTACACAGTCCAGTGCAACAAGCGGGTATATATTGTACATTTAACACTAGGCTACTGCAATAGCATTTTAGTTTGACGTTGTTGATTTTCAACATTTCTATAGATGTGTTTTTAAAACTATTAGATTTTGTAGGCCTCCTAGATGTTTTCCAAATGAAAAGTACTCAAGAGTCTAATCATTTTCGTTGATTCTCCCGACCGAATGCCTCTCTGACCGCCATGTTGAATATCCATGTCAATATGGCTACCCCATTGATAATTATGTCATGGTAGTAATCTACACTATGATCTTACCTCCCCATCAACATTTTCCGGTCCATCCTTGGTAATAGTTTTGGAATTTGCAGTTGTCTTCGTGACCGGCTGAAATAAAAAATATTTACAAGGAAATGGATAGAACACTGTTTCTTCTTCCTAACAACTGCCCGTCACTTCAAAATTTTACACACGAAATCAGCGATAAATTAAGGAAATTTAGCAATTACAGCATATTTTGGCATCGTTATTTTTCATATTCGTTGCCTTAGCACAGTAAACAATACTCACCTTATCCTTTTTGGGTTTATTTGGCATGTCGAGTGAAATCTCTACCCAAGGAAGGTAGATACAATTTTTATCGACGTACTTGATCGCCTCAACACAAAACAAGCCGTATTATTGGTCATTCAAGGTCACATGACTTAGAAAGCGCTTGTTCCGATCATGTGATCAACCGTTTTGTGTTCCTTTCCGAAAAGCTAGGTTTATTGGGCATAAGTTAAAATACATTGAATCTGTTGAAACTAACTTGTTTTATATTAATAATCAAATATCAATTCACCATGCAAAAAAAAACATCGTGGGCTTCCATCCATAAACAATTCGCTAGCCCTACAAGAAATAATGGCCGGCCATGTGGGCGCTGTGCGTGCAGAAACTTTGAGTTTGAGACTTTGAAAAACGTGTCGTGTCGAGCGCAGCGAAGCTACCAAAATTTTGAACTTATTCTGGTGACTTTTTCTAGAATGTACATTAGCAGGTGCGGATCCAGGAATACTGATGTAGGATCACTTTGTGATGTAATTTCATTGATGCAAGGCATTATTTTTTTTTTTATGTAGCTGAGCAGGGGGGGGGGGGTGTGGACCCCCCAAACCCCCCCTCTGGATCCGCGCCTGATTAGTCATAGTCCAATATTGTAATTTACTACTTTTAATAAGGGGGTTGGATGACTGAATGCTTAGCACGTTAGCATGTGCGTGCTGTAGGCCTATCATGATAAAGCCTGTCATTGGGTCAACTGGCGTGGTTTCAAAACCCCGGTTGTACGTAGTTCAGCTCTGAACGTCGGTCTCATTACACTCACCCTGGACGTTCAGTATGGCGGTATATTAGTGCCAAAATTCTAACATGCTATCGTCTAATTTCTTACTTCTATTCATGTAATTTCTAACCTCCATTCATGTAACTTCTAACTTCCATTCATGTAATTTCTAAATTAAGACAATGTATAATTCAACTTCTTTATTTGTTCAGTGTAAATATCAATTCTATTTCATCTTATTTCTAATATTGGGGCGAGAAATGTCTACTTCATTGTGGTATTACATGTTAAGCATGAACGGCAAACAAATTTAGAATTTTGATACTTCTACCTAGCAACCATCATTATGACATCTTGGTGTCGCCACCGTGTGCTCAGTTTGGCGATTTCAAGAGCACCTGATCGGGACCATTCTATTGATACAAACGACTCGCTCTTCGTCAGATTGAGTGGCTTGTCTGAGTGTTAAAATTGGAAACAACATCGGGAGAGAGAGATGGGGACATGGGGTTTAACATCCACTCGACACCAACCACGTCAATTCGGTATTAACGCCGTTCAATTGTATTTCAATAATTCGCTTGCGCGTAGGAGTGTTTAGCAGTCGGAGGAAACCGGAAGACCCGGAGAAAACCCACAAGGTTGGAAAGGCGGCCCTGCTCAATGTCACGTAAAAACGGGAAATCGAAACCACGCCAGTTTATTCGATGACAGACCTTATGTTACAGCGTGCACGTGCTAACCATTCGGATATCCTACCCTCTAAACAACATTGAACGTGATATAAATGTATGGTTTGCAAATACTATTTCGAATACCGTGGCTAAGTGGGTAAGACGCAGGCTCGCTAGGCTGTGGGTCGGGAGTTCGATCCCTGCATTGGTCGAAAAAAGTGCATCCAGATTTTCTGGCGTGGTTCCCCCTTATTAGTGTCTTGTCGTTCCGATGGGATGAAAACCCGAGGTTCCATGTACATGTTGGCGTGCACGTAAAAGATCCCGTGACCGTTAGACTTCGATATAAGTCCAGGTCGTAGATCCGCTGTCCGGGCAATATTTCCCTAAAGCACACTGTATGGTGTATGTCCGTCTCCATTAGCCCGGTTAGGAACAGAACAGTAGAGCGTTAAACCCTCTTTCATTTCATTTCATTTTCTATTTCAAATAAGCTTAACAGGATTTGGAGAATTTTATTTTATTTTTTTTACGGTTGAGCCAATAATTAATATTTATATGCAGTTGGTCTATATTAACACAGGCAGGCGCGGATCCAGAGAGGGGGTCCAGGGGGCCGCCTCCCCCCCCCCCCCCCCCGCTCAGACTTGAAAATTTGAAACTTAAATCTATGCGATTTTATTGGCGATTTTTAGACCTGTAATTTTGGAATTTACCTTCCGGAAATACGTCAGAATGCACCAAATTGAATCTAATTTACCAAATTTTTCTGGGGAAGCGCCCCCCCCCCCCCCCCGTTAATTGGTTGAGCGCAATTAGTTAAGAAATTATCAAACCTAGACCCCCCCTCCCCCGCAAAAAATCCTGGATCCGCGCCTGACAGGGTATAAATGTTATAAATTGGCCTACACAGATACTGAGTTTAATACTAAGTGGCCTCTCTCTCTCTCTCTCTCTCTCAGCACGCCTTCCAACCTTCAACCAAACGAAGAATAGAATGGGTCGTTTATACCAAAAAATGGTCCCGATAAGGTGCGCATTCACCCAAATTGAGCACGAAGTGGCGACACCAAATGATGTCATAATGATGGTTGCTAGGTAGAAGTAACAAAATTCTAAATTTGTTTGCCGTTCATGCTTAACATGTTATACCACAGTGAAGTAGACATTTTCGCCCCAATATTAGAAATAAGATGAAATAGAATTGATATTTACACTGAACAAATAAAGAAGTTGAATTATACATTGTCTTAAATTAGAAATTACATGAATGGAAGTAAGAAGTTGCATGAATGGAGGTTAGAAATTACATGAACAGAAGTAAGAAATTAGACGATAGCATGTTAGAATTTTGGCACTAATATACCGCCATAGTTCAGGGGCTGGCCCATTCAATCAATGTCGAAAATAATTTGACCCCCAATTTTACTGGGCAATTTTTCACTGCTCAACGATGGGTGTCACTCCGTGTGGACGCGTGTACAGTGTAAAGGAACATCTCAGTGAGAAAATAAGACCTTGCTCATTTCACTAGAGTCAGTATGAGCATCACAACACGCTGTGTCATGGTGGCGAAAGGGTAGTTTGATAGGAGGGGACGTATTTTAAACAGCGTGTTGTTTCGCTCATACTGAGTCTAGCGAGGTAAGCAAGGTCTTATTTTGTCACTAAGATGTTCCTTTACATTGTACAGACGTCCACACGGATTGACACTCCGATGTTTCGCAGTGAAAAGTTGCACAGTAAAATTGACTGGGGTTCAAATTATTTTCGACATTGATTGAATAGGCCAGTCCCTGAACGGTCAGGGTGAGTGTAATGAGACCGATGTTCAGAGCTGAACTAGGTTGTACGTGACAAGGAGTAGGGTCGCCTGTCTAATCTCGTGGGTTTTCTCTGGGTCCTCCGCACAAGCGAATTATTGATATAAAATTAAACCATGTTAGTTCCGAAATGACCTTGTGTGTGTCAAGTGGACGTTAAACCCCATTTCTCTCTCCCTCTCTCACTTTTAATAAACAGCTTGTGACATTCTTATTTCCATGTTGGGGGCTGGGGGGCAAGCTGGGGTGTCGATGTGGGGTAGGGTCCTACACTTGACGGTCCACATACTGGATGGTCCATGGCGAACGGCACCATATTATAGGATGCCCTACCCTAGAAAATAGGGTTTGCACCAGAGGAAAGGAACTATGACTATGATCGAAAATATTAGTTTTGAGGCTAAATTTGCAATACTGGCCTATTACGATATGTCAAGTTATCATGTTTGAAAAGATGTTGTGTTTCACTCTCATTCTGTTGTGAGTAGTTGGTCTAACAACAAAATTTCACCCAGGGAGAAAAAAAGTCGGTCTCAAAATAAGTGCAGTCAATGCAGTCGGTCTCAAACACAATGCCAGAATAGATCCCAAATACTATATATTTGCGTGAATCCGTGAGCCTAAATTTCATACGTCACTCTTATTCTGTTGTGAGTATATTGGTCTAACAAAAAAATTCCACCAAGGGAGAAAAATAGTCGGTCACAAAATAAGTGCAGTTATTCCAGTCTGTCTCAAAAACAATGCCAGAATAGATCCCAAATACTATGTATTTGCATGAATCCGTGTGCCTAAATTGCATACGTCACACAAAACTATAGTATAAAATAACCATGTCTGCTTGTCACTCTTATTCTGTTGTGAGTATGTTATTCTATGAAATGTTTCCTACCATGGCAAAAAATGGTCGGTCTCAAAAAAAGTACTCACCGCAATTGGTCTCCGACTAAATGAATTAATGAGATAAACATACAATCACAAAACAGACAAAATTGACAGATAAGCCTCAAGATTCTGTCTCATTTCTTATCAACCAAAATTTTAAAGCTCTGTTGCATATCGGAAATTTTTTCGAGGCTGCGGCGCGATTCCATTATAACATCATTCTTCTACTCGGTTACATATCTCAAATTTTTTCGCAACTTGATTTCATTTTAAAATCATTTTTCTACTCCTCAGTTGTCTTATACTGTCTCAGCGCTATCATATTCACGATTATAGTGAACTGCCCAGTTTGTAGTTGCACTGGTGTGTGGGGCGGGGCGTCAGATTGTACAGATGTTATGCCAACTCTTGCAAAACACATCTGGAGATTCTGCCCAATTGATTGACATTTCTGGTCCACTCGTCTACAGGAATTTCTCCTAGCAATGACCTAAAATGCCAGGATATTGAATCAATTTTTCAAAAATTTTCTCAAATTACTCAGTGTTATAGGCACAATCATTAATAGGACATAAACTATATGTGAACTAAAATAAAACTACTTTCCGACGAGACAACGATCGGGGAACAACTATATAATTATATAATACTATGTTCTACCAGGACGCTTAATGTTATAGCCAGTATTTTGTTCACTTTCATTGTGAGGTGGGATTGTGGATGGCGCCCTAGATTTGAAACTGCCCCTACCCCAACCCCATATTCCCTAGACTTAAATCATTCGCATCTCCATCGTGAAGTGGACCTGGAAGATTTCTTACATTCTCCAGTTGCTTTTTTATGGTAGATTTCTTCTGGCGTGTGCGGTCGTTTTCTTAGTGGTGCGCCGATGATTTCGTCATGCACGGTCCATAAATCTCGGCGCTATGGGCGTCCCTTCGCGATTAGGCACCCCACCATTCATGCCGTTTTGGACGCTTCACCAATCTCACTTGGCGTTTCATATATATTACGACATGATTGGTGAGGCGCTCATGAAACTAAGTAACATTGGTTGCACCCTCACATGCACACAAAATGCGATTTCCAAGCAAGGTTGGAAGTTGTGACCAAATCCACCATTAGACTCTTTTCGGAAAAAAAGTTCATATTCTACAGAACTGGGGCCGGTTGCCCAAAGCTCTCTTAACTGTAACAGAGAGACAGGTTGTTGCTGGAGAGCCCCGTTAACTTTCCGGTGTAGTTAACAGAGGTGTTGGGCTCCGTTATCTGTTTAACAATGGCATTAGTGGGCTGTATCATAAGTCATACATGTAGATTACCTGTTTAATTTTCTATAGAACATTCAAGGGGGTCTGGCGATGGGGGCTATTCCATTTTCTATAGGATGAAATTCTATAGTATTCTGCAGAATTGGGGGGGGGGGGGGTTAGAAAATAATGGCCTCCAAATATTCTGTAGTGCAAATTACATAATTTTTTCATACCGGTTTATGCCAAAATTTCGAAAGGAAAAAATAAAGTATTCTATATTTTTTTTTCTGTAGTAAATCATCTTTTAAATCAAGTTTTGTGTACAGACTGCACAGTTATATATAGTTGTCCCATTGTCTTCAGTTTCTTGTTAAAACTAACTTGAATGATTTTGACAATTTTAAAAATATTTGTCAATAGGAGTCAACCTTTTGGAGCAATCTCATCAAGTTAAATTTCCCGGAACTGCCACAATTTTGAAAACTCAAGTTAATCTTCAAAAGCTATATCTCGTCCTACAATTCCTAACCGATTCTGAATATGGAGAGGGGTCTGCCTGTTCCCCAATCCAGTTTCTGTGAATAAATATTGTTTAGAAAAAAATTGAACATGTTTATATTTTTGGAAACCACCCACTTTTGGCAATTGATCGGTTAACTCAGAATTTTTGATATTTGACCTAGATTTTAATTTAAAATGATGTCACTGCGTGCAGTGGCGGATCCAGGATTTTTTGAGGGGGTTGACAACCCCATATTTTGTCTCGCTGAGCTAATTTTAGCCGCTAGTAACATAGATGCTGACTGTGTGTCTGATTGATAAGATGCGTACCGTGTGCTATATAATATATACACGTCCACGCGTATGTCCAGGTGGAAGCTTGTAGGACCCGGGATTCCTATACACCGGTGGGGAGGGGGGGTGTCTGGTTTATACGAAAAAAGAATTATTACTTTCTTTATCTATAACACATAAAGGTGGCAGTGTTAATTCAAAATAAATCAACATGGATAAAAGTTAAAGGAGCTAAATCGCTAATAATTGGGACCTACAAATTGACAGAAATGGGCCGCAATGTATATAATAATGTAATATGAATGTAAATAAACTGATTTACATTCAATTGTTTCCGATTTTACTCTTATTTATGTTCTATGAAATACATAAGAAATCTCAAATAGGTTGCCAGGCAACGAAACATATGCCCACACAGCAGCTAAATCGTCAACAAGAGTTGTCGCACATTAAGTAATTATCAGAAAATCATTAGAATTTGTTTGGTTTTTATAAAATTCTGCCCCATGCTAACGTTAAGTATACGAAACATTTAATATTATGGATTTAGGTGTCACCTCCACTGGATACGAAACATGTAATATTATGGCGATTTTTCGTACAATCTGGGGCCATAATTCAGGAAGTTACGATCAGATATGTGCAAATATCGACAGGAACTAAGATCTTTGAGTTATGAACATGCATTTCAAGTTTGATAAAAATCAAATTAAAATTGTGACCTCTACAGGTCCACAACCTTGATATAACATATTTTCACACTATTGTATTGGCGTACAAACGGCGGCCATTTTGTCCGTCAATTTTGGTCCGATTTTCACAAAATTCAACCTCATCCTTCATTACCATGTAATGGTGATAAAATCAAAGGTTGTTTTATTTAAATCGGATAATAATGTTGACCTCCAGAGGAACCACAGGCTAAAAAAAAAGCAATTTTTCAGCCAATCAGGGGAGATAATTCAGGAAGTTACGATCAGATGGGTGCAAATATCGAAAAGACCCAAGATCTTTGGGTTATAAACATGTCATGTCAAGTTTCGTCGAAATCGGTTCAAAATTGTCCACAAGCTTGATATAACATTTTTCACACTATTCGCGTACAAACGGCGGCCATTTTGTCTGTCAATTTTGGTCTGATTGTCACGAAATTCGAATTCAACCTCCATAACCATGTAATGGTGATATAATCAAACGGTTTTTAAAATCGGATAACAATTTTGACCTCCAGAGAGACCACAAGCTAAAAGATAGGTTGCCAGGCAATGAAACATACGCCCACAGCAGCTCAATCGTCCGGGCAGTCAACAAGGGTTGTCGCATATTTTTACTTTTTTCGGTAATGAAACATTTGTAATACACTAAAATCTGCTTAAGAGTAACAACTCATTATGAAATTGTCAGAAAATTATTAGAATTTGTTTGATTTTTATAAAGTTTTGGCCCACGCTAACAATTAGTATAAAAAAAAAATTTAATAGCTGTTCAGTTATCAAAATTCATTGAAAATCAAAATACTTGTTCGTTTCAAAAACCTTAAAGGGGTGTCGCATATTTTTACTTTTTTCGATAATGAAACATTTGTAATATACTAAAATCTGATTAAGAGTAACAATTCATTATGTAATCATCAGAAAATGATTAGAATTTGTTTGCTTTTTATAAAGTTTTGCCCCAAGCTAACAATTAGTATACGAAACATTTAATATCATGGATTTAGCTGTTCAGTTATCAAAATATTTGTTCGTTTCAACACCTTAAACTCTGTGTATCAATCTGAAGTCAATCGGATGATAAGTTTGGCCTCTTGTCACAAGATTTTTTGAAGTGATCAAGGGCCATAACTCTGGCAGTAATGATTGGAAATCGCTGAAAATGAATAGGCTTCTTCGTCTCATGACCTTAAATACTGTGTGTAAATATAAAGTAAATCGGATATTAACTTTGACCTCTAGAGCGTCCACAGGATTTTTTGAAGTGATCAAGGGCCATAACTCTGCCAGTAATTATTGGAAATCGGTAAAAATCAACAGGCTTCTTCGTTTCATGACCTTAAATACTGTGTATAAATCAGATATTAAATTTGGCCTCTAGAGTGCCCACAAGATTTTTTGAAGTGATCAAGGGCCATAACTCTGGCACTAATTATCGGAAATAGCTGAAAATCAATAGGCTTCTTCGTCTTATGACCTTAAAAACTGTGTATAAGTTTAAAGTCAATCGGATATAAACTTTGGCCTCTAGAGCGTCCACAAGATTTTTTGAAGTGCTAAAGGGCCTTAACTCTGGTAGTTATTATCGGAAATCGCTGAAAAACATGGTCTCGTGACCTTAAACACTGTTAATCAGATATTAACTTTAGCCTCTAGAGCGTCCACAATTGCTTGTGGACGCTGGATGGACTGACCGACATACGGATGGGGGCGACGACAATATACGACCACATTTCAATGTGGGCGTATAAAAAATTGTGACCTGTAGACTGTTCACAAACAATTATTGACGGACGGACAGGGGCGACGACAATATACGTCCACATGAAAATGTGGGTGTATAATATCCGACTGACACATATTTTCCCTGGTAAGATCACAAAATCAGTGTTGATAAAGTTGACAAATAATTTGTGTTTTCATTGTCGAAGGTTTTGAATGATATTGAGTTACAGACTTAGCTTTTTTAAGTTTGACCAAATTAAATAATTTTTGGACCATATCAGTGTTTTAAATGTGTAAATTGCCAAATACTAACCCTTTTACACTGGCAGGTTTTTTACTTTAAAGATATATTCCCACGAAAGAATTTACAGGATAATTATTTCCATTAAAATATGGCAAATTTGGTATACAGGTAAATGGAAAGTAGAAACACTCAATCATACCATTAATTACAGTTACCGTGAAATCGGGGACTTCCCCTTTAAGGCGACCGTAAAATAAACCCGATTTCAGTAGTTAATCAGTTATTAAATAAAATATACAAATAAATAGATTTTATTCATAAAATGTTTGCTATCTACAAAACATATCACATATGAATACATTTTACATACATGTAAAATCATCAACATAACATTAATCATACATATATCCAAACGATGATCTAGATCCACATTTCTCAACCTTTTCTCACCGCTCACCCCTAAATGAATTCTCAACCAACCCATTTACCCCCAGAGTTTTGAGGAGGTTACTGACCGCGGAGCCGCGGCCGGCAAAGCTGGTCACCGCAAGCGCCATAGGCGCAAAGCCCGTCGATGAGGGTCACGGGGGGGGGGATCTCACCTCTAGGAAATTTTTAGAAATTGGAGCCCGCAAATGTGATTTCCAGCCATTTCAGGCACTCTTCTGGCGTTTCATAGGAACTTGAAAATGGCCCTTTTCTTAGAAGCCATCTGACATGAACCGTAGATCCTTGCACGGGCCTGCAAACCCTGACCACATTGACATTGAATATGGAATGAATACGGATCGAAGGTGAGATTCAATAATCACCAAATTTATATTTTAATGAAAATACGTTGTTTCCAGTTCAGTGCGAAATTTGCTCCTGGTGATTGTCACAAACTGCACAACCTTTATATCATGATCATTTTTGAAGTTACTGGGAGCATGGTCATTCACCCCCTGGGTATCAGCCATTCCCCCTTTGGGGGTGAATTCACCCCAGGTTGAGAAACGCGGATCTAGATAAAGAAAATACATACACATGAATGAAGTAATTTACATATAATATATGCAAATAATGAGACATATTAAATTATATCCAAGTTTCTCAGATATGTAGGTCTCACAATGACCATCATCAATTATTATCAAACAACATCAACAATATGATCAATTTGTATAGATCGTAAACAACCCGAGACAACACCAAGTTTAGTGGTAAGGGATTAGAATTGTTTATTGGTCACTTTTGGAGTAAACCAAATAAATGTTTGATTTAAAAAGTAGATGCCTGAGACAGAAAGTTGTACTGGAAGGTTTTTTATTGTCTGTTTTATTCAATTAGTATATAATATCCTCATAAAACATCAAATTATAATTCATTTTTTGAAAAATATAAAACAATTAATATTTAAAATATCTTCAATTTAATTGTACACGATTTTAAAAATTAACATCTGATTCCATAACAAACATTTATTCCAGTTATAGCAACATGGACGTTTGTGGACATTCTATGCCCGATTAGTTTGTAAAATAAAAAAATAGGTTGCCAGGCAACGAAACATACGCCCACACAGCAGCTAAATCGTACGGGCAGTCAACAAGAGTTGTCGCATATTAAGGAATTATCAGAAAATCATTAGAATTTGTTTGGTTTTTATAATCAAACGTTTTTTTAAATCAGGTAATAATTGTGACCTCTAGAGGGACCACGAGCTAATAAAGGTGATTTTTCGTACAATCAGTGGCCATAATTCAGGAAGGTACGATCCAATATGCAATGGAACCAAAATCTTTAGTTTATAAACATGTATTTCAAGTTTCATCAAAATTCAATTAAAATTGTGACCTCTAAAGGGTCCACAACCTTGATATAACATACTTTCACACTATTCGCGTACAAACGGCGGCCATTTTGTCCGTCAATTTTGGTCTGATTTTCACGAAATTCGAACTCAACCTTCATTACCATGTAACGGTGATATAATCAAATGGTTTTTTAAATCGGATAATAATATTGACCTCCAGAGGGACCACAAGCTAAAAAGGGCGATTTTTCGGACAATCAGGGGCCATAATTCAGGAAGTTATCGAATATCGAAAGGTACCAAGATCTTTGGTTTATAAACATGCATGTCAAGTTTCATCAAAATCGGTTCAAAATTGTGCCCTCTACAATGTTCACAAGCTAACAACGTGATTTTTCGTACAATCAGGGGCCATAACCCATGAAGTTACAGCCCGATACATGCCAATATCGAAAGGAACCAAGATCTTAGGGTGATATACCTATGTTTTAAGTTTCATTGAAATCGGATAAAAATTGTGACCTGTAGACTGTTCACAAACAATTGTGGACGGACGAACAGGGGCGACGACATTATACGTCCACATGAAAATGTGGGCGTATAAAAATCCAATCTGTATCCACTGTTTTCCTCCATTTCAACAATACTGTGATTGTTCTTGAGTAGTTAAACCTTCATGTCATAAGTTTCATACTGTCATCTTTCATTCCATAAATAACAAAATAACAGCATCTAGTATAATTTAAAAAGAAATTTAATTAAGTAGGCATATCATTTGAATTATATATGAAAGAAAAGATTGGTTGCCGGGTAAAAAAATTCTCCCACAGCTTTTCTTAAAGGCAGTGGCGGCGCCAGCTGTCGGTGGTTGGAGGGGGAAAGGTTAAGGAGGCAAAGTCACGAGCTTCAACTAGGGGTAGGTGTAGGGGGGAGGGCTCCCCAGAAAATTTTGAAAGATAGGCTGGCACTGCCAGGCAGGATACGCCCACATTTTCGAGAGATGGACAGAGAACAAGCAATACCGAAAGTGATTTTTCCTACATCTTTAAGTCCTGTATTTCATACTGTATTGGGAGCAGCCATTTAGTTGGTCAGTTCCAGTCTGATATTAATGAAACTCGAAACCGACAATGATTATGGTGTGACGGTACACAACCTAGAAATGTGACTTTTCATCAAAATCGGATAAGAATTGTGACCTGTAGCGAGTCCACAACCATGATATACCATATTTTTACACTATTCGCGTACAAACGGCGACCATTTCGTCCGGCAATTTTGGTACGATTTTCACAAAATTAGAACTCAACCTTCCTCATCAAAATCGAATTAAAATTGTGACCTATACAGGGTCCACAACCATGATATATCATTTTTTTAACAGTATTCGCGTACAAACGGCGGCCATTTTGTCTGTCAATTTTGGTCCGATTTTCCCGAAATTCAAACTCAACCTTCCTTACAGTGTAACGGTGATATAATCAAACGTTTTTTTAAATTGGATAATAATTGTGACCTCCAGAGGGACCACAAGCTAAAGAAAGAGGATTTTGCGTATAACCAGGGGCCATAATTCAGGAAGTTACGATCCGATATGCGCAAATATTGAAAAGAACCAAGATCTTTGGGTTATAACGATGAATTTCAAGTTTCATCAAAATCGAATTAAAATTGTGACCTTTACAGGGTCCACAACCTTGATATACCATTTTTTAACAGTATTCGCGTACAAACGGCGGCCATTTTGTATGGCAATTTTGGTCTGATTTTCCCGAAATTCGAACTCAACCTTCCTTACGGTGTAACGGTAATATAATCAAACGTTTTTTTAAATCGGATAATAATTGTGACCTCCAAGCTAAAAAAAAGGCGATTTTGCTTATAAATCAGGAAGTTACGATCCGATATGCGCAAATATCGAAAGGAAGCAAGATCTTTGGGTTATAACCATGAATTTCAAATTTCATCAAAATCGAATCAAAATTGTGACCTCCACAGGGTCCACAACCTTGATATACCATTTTTTAACAGTATTCGCATACAAACGGCGGCCATTTTGTATGGCAATTTTCGTCCGATTTTCCCGAAATTCGAACTCAACCTGCCTTAGGGTGTAACGGTGATATATTCAAACAGTTTTTTAAATCGAATAAATATTGTGACCTCCAGAGGGACCACAAGCTAAAAAGGGTGATTTTTCGGACAATCAGGGGCCATAATTCAGGAAATTACATTCCGATAGCAGCAAATATCGAAAGGAACCAAGATCTTTGGGTTACAAACATGCATGTCAAGTTTCATCAAAATCGGTTCAAAATTGTGACCTCTATAGGGTCCACAAACTAAAAACGTGATTTTTCATACAATCAGGGGCCATAATCCATGAAGTTTTGATCTGATACATGCCAATATCGAAAGCAGCCGAGATCTTTTGGGGATAAACCTATATTTCAAGTTTCGTCAAAATCGGATAAGAATTGTGACCTGTAGAGAGTCCACAAACAAATTGTGGACGGACGGACGGACAGGGGCGACGACATAATACGTCCACATGAAAATGTGGGCGTATAAAAACAGGCTGCCGGAAATGCAGCCTGGCAGTATTTCAGGTAATAATCGTTGTAAAACGAACGGACTAATATCTAGACTGATCTTCAGTCTATGGATAATATCAATTTATGGTTTTCTTGAACTACAGAAAAGAGTATTTCATGTGCAAATTATTTTGTTAGTTTTACTCACTTTTTCTCAAACTTCAACTCATAAATTTGGTCCAATATTTTCACCAAGTATTTTTTATTTCTCTGTTGCCTACAAATAAATAAACAAGTATTATGTATGTATGGATGATGTCATTCACAGTAAATCCTTGAAGGGACATAGTCAGAATTTGCTTTTTCTCCCAAATCCCTCAACAGCTGTCAAATAAATATGGTTGCATATGTACGTATGTGGTGCTAAATAAGATTTGTACTAATGAATTGAATGAATTCGGGCTAGTTGAACTTGTAGAAGAAATTTGATATTCTTTATTTTTTCTTCTTCAAGTTGTGACATTATTTCAAATCATTGCTTGGTTTTCTTTATTCCAATTACTTCAAATCATTGCTTGGTTGCTTAACAGTGGGGTAGAAGCACTTTGAAAGGACAAATTTAGGTATTTTTAATTTCTTCTCCTAAAGCACTTCATATATTTGAATCCAAATTCAGTGGTACTTATTCAGAATTGCTTGAATAAATTGGCTAAGCATCTATTTGGCTTTTACGTCATATTCTTAAATGGAACTTACTTATCTAACACAACACTGATACTATTATTAAATGCATTTTCATCTTCATTTATCTGTAAAGAAGAATTAAAGAACTATATATAAACTGTTACGTTATTTTCTACAATCCTGTTTGCTATATTACAAATATATGTACATAGGACAAAGAAGTTAAAATTAGTGTACTTTCTGCCATATTCAGCCTTTAGTATATTCACCATTTTTATACGCCCACATTTTTATGTGGACGTATATTGTCGTCGCCCCTGTCCGTCCGGACGTCCGTCCGTCCGTCCACAATTTGTTTGTGGACCCTCTACAGGTCACAATTCTTATCCGATTTTGACGAAACTTGAAATATAGGTTTATCGCCAAAAGATCTCGGCTGCTTTCGATATTGGCATGTATCGGATGAAAACTTCATGGATTATGGCCCCTGATTGTACGAAAAATCACGTTTTTAGCTTGTGGACCCTATAGAGGCCACAATTTTGAACCGATTTTGATGAAACTTGACATGCATGTTTATAACCCAAAGATCTTGGTTCCTTTCGATATTTGCGACTATCGGAATGTAATTTCCTGAATTATGGCCCCTGATTGTCCGAAAAATCACCCTTTTTAGCTTGTGGTTCCTCTGGAGGTCACAATTATTATCCGATTTAAAAAATCGTTTGATTATATCACCGTTACACCCTAAGGCAGGTTGAGTTCGAATTTCGGGAAAATCGGACGAAAATTGCCATACAAAATGGCCGCCGTTTGTACGCGAATACTGTTATAAAATGGTATATCAAGGTTGTGGACCCTGTAGAAGTCACATTTTTTATTCGATTTTGATGAAACTTGAAATTCATAATTATAACCCAAAGATCTTGGTTCCTTTCGATATTTGCGCATATCGGAACGTAACTTCCTGAATTATGGCCCCTGATTATACGCAAAATCGCCTTATTTTAGCTTGTGGTCCCTCTGGTGGTCACAATTATTATCCGATTTACTAAAACGGTTGATTATATTACCGTTACACTGTAAGGAAGGTTGAGTTCGAATTTCGGGGAAATCGGACCAAAATTGCCATACAAAATGGCCGCCGTTTGTACGCGAATACTGTTAAAAAATTGTATATCATGGTTGTGGACCCTGTAGAGGTCACAATTGTAATTGGATTTTGATGAAACTTGAAATGCATGGTTATAACCCAAAGATCTTGGTTCCTTTCGTTATTTGCGCATATCGGAATGTAACTTCCTGAATTATGGCCCCCGATTGTCCGAAAAATCGCCTATGGTCCCTCTGAAGGTCACAATTATTATCTGATTTGAAAAAACGTTTGACTCTATCACCGTTACACCCTACGGAAGGTTGAGTTTGAATTTCGAGAAAATTGGACTCCAATTGCCAGAAAAAATGGCCGCTGTTTGTACGTGAACAGTGTAAAAATATGGTATGTCAATTTTAATTTTTTCGATTTTGATGAACCTGAAATGCTTGTTTATAACCTAAAGATCTTTATTCTTTTCGATATTTGCGCATATCAAATTGTAACTTAATGAATTATGGCCTTTGATTGTAGGAAAAATCACTTTCGGTATTGCTTGTTCTCTGTCTATCTCTCGAACAATTATTATCTGATTTAAAAAAAAACTCTGATTATATTACTGTTGCACCGTAAGGAAGGTTGAGTTCGAAGTTCGTGAAAATCGTACCAAAATTGTGCGCGAATAGTGTAAAAATATGGTATATCATGGTTGTGGACTCTCTGCAGGTCACAATTCTTATCTGATTTTGACGAAAAGTAACATTTCTAGGTTGTGTACCGTCACACCATAATCATTGTCGGCTTCGAATTTCATGAATATCAGACTGGAACTGACCAACAAAATGGCTGCTCCCAATACAGTATGAAATACAGGACTTAATGATGTAGGAAAAATCACTTTCGGTATTGCTTGTTCTCTATCCATCTCTCAAAAATGTGGGCGTATCCTGCCTGGCAGTGCCAGCCTATCTTTTTGAGCTGTCGTCGCATCTCTCAATTTTATCCGATCAGGGGCCTTATTCACGAAATTGTAACTAAGATAAAATCCAAATTTTAATTATTTCACTGGATAATGATATATTGATTTTAGTGCTTAGCCAATCAAAACTGAAGTATCTACTAAAATTTGGATTTTATCTTAAGTTAAGATTTCGTGAATCAGGGCCCAAAATATGATGTTGGTCATAACATATGTAAATTGCCAAGAGGAAAATAAATATTACATATATTGCATTTACACTGTACTGAAATGGTTTTAAAATTTTACCTCTAGATAGGCAGCTATTATTTTTAAAGTAGTGTAATCTACATTGACAGCTATAACATCTAATGATTTTCCAGGTAACCATGGTAAAACACTACATACTTTAGCAAATATCTGAAATATACATTAAAATATCTGTCATCCATTATATATCAGATTGTCCATATTACACTAAATACTTGTCCATTATATATTATATTGTCCGTCTTACATTGAATGCTAGTCTATTATATATTATAACTATTATATTGTGTCTTACATTGAATGCTAGACATACTGACCAAACCCTTGATTTATAGGTGATTGTAATAGTACTTAAGTCAAATTCTTACAAAACCAGCGGTTATATGCATGATATGCCTATATTTTGCAAGAGATGCTAACAGGTAAAAGGAATATACCTGTGATTCATATCGTCGTCTGGTGTTAACTGGTAGTTTATTATTTTCATTAACAAAGTGGAAGTTAAAACTTGGTCCATTAATACTACTGGTCTGATTACCTTCTATAGAGCTATTAGTATTACAAGTACCTCTACTCACAACTGGATTAACATCATTTACATCTCTACAATACAAATATTTTATAATCATTATAAGGCACAATATTCACGAATCTAATTGAAATTCAGATCTATATTTCGTTTCGGTTTTTATAATTTTGATGATCTACACTACATGTAGATTTAACAAGTTATAGTGGGAGGTCACGTTCAGCCAGTTCAGACGTCAAGCACGCGACATTTGGCCCAATAACCTCAGTCATTCGATTAACCAATCAGAATCATTGTTGTTTTGTTTTGATTTCTATCGCTGATAATGCCTACCCACAATTCAGCGCTAAAAAGGTCAAACCCTCGATTTGACAGACAATTTGATTGGCTGACCCCTCATTTCAAGCAGAACACGAGTAAAATAACAAGTCTTTCAGATCCTAATGTAGTAAAGACAAGTAAAACGAAATTTTGAACTATAAAAACGAAACGAAATAAGATCTGTATTTTAATCAGATTGAATATTCACAACATTGTAACCTCTAGAGGAACCACAAGATAAAAAAAGATAGGCTGGCACTGCCAGGCAGGATACGCCCACATTTTCGAGAGATGGACAGAGAACAAGCAATACCGAAAGTGATTTTTCCTACATCTTTAAGTCCTGTATTTCATACTGTATTGGGAGCAGCCATTTAGTTGGTCAGTTTACAGGGTCCACAACCTTGATATACCATTTTTTAACAGTATTCGCGTAAAAACGGCGGCCATTTTGTATAGCAATTTTGGTCTGATTTTCCCGAAATTCGAACTCAACCTTCCTTACGGTGTAACGGTAATATAATCAAACGTTTTTTTAAATCGGATAATAATTGTGACCTCCAAGCTAAAAAAAAAAAGGCGATTTTGGTTATAATCAGGGGCCATAATTCAAGAAGTTAAGATCCGATATGCGCAAATATCGGAAGGAACCAAGATCTTTGGGTTATAACCATGAATTTCAAGTTTCATCAAAATCGAATTAAAATTGTGACCTCCACAGGGTCCACAACCTTGATATACCATTTTTTAACAGTATTCGCATACAAACGGCGGCCATTTTGTATGGCAATTTTCGTCCGATTTTCCCGAAATTCGAACTCAACCTTCCTTAGGGTGTAACGGTGATATAGTCAAACGTTTTTTTAAATCGAATAATAATTGTGACCTCCAAGCTAAAAAAAAAGGCGATTTTGCGTATAATCAGGGGCCATAATTCAGGAAGTTACGATCCGATATGCGCAAATATCGAAAGGAAGCAAGATCTTTTGGTTATAACCATGAATTTCAAGTTTCATCAAAATCGAATCAAAATTGTGACCTCCACAGGGTCCACAAGATGGATATACCATTTTTTAACAGTATTCGCGTACAAACGGCGGCCATTTTGTATGGCAATTTTCGTCCGATTTTCCCGAAATTCGAACTCAACCTTCCTTAGGGTGTAACGGTGATATAATCAAACGGTTTTTTAAATCGAATAATAATTGTGACCTCCAGAGGGACCACAAGCTAAAAAGGGTGATTTTTCGGACAATCAGGGGCCATAATTCAGGAAATTACATTCCGATAGCCGCAAATATCGAAAAGAACCAAGATCTTTGGGTTACAAACATGCATGTCAAGTTTCATCAAAATCGGTTCAAAATTGTGACCTCTATAGGGTCCACAAGCTAAAAACGTGATTTTTCGTACAATCAGGGGCCATAATCCATGAAGTTTTGATCCGATACATGCCAATATCGAAAGCAGCCGAGATCTTTTGGGGATAAACCTATATTTCAAGTTTCGTCAAAATCGGATAAGAATTGTGACCTGTAGAGAGTCCACAAACAAATTGTGGACGGACGGACGTCCGGACGGACAGGGGCGACGACATAATACGTCCACATGAAAATGTGGGCGTATAAAAACGATTTTTGGTACAATCAGGGGCCATAATTCAAGAAGTTACGATCTGATATACGCAAATATAGAAAGCAACCAAGATCTTTGGGAGATAGACCTGTATTTAAAGTTTTGTCAAAATCAGATAAAGATAGGTTGCCAGGCAACGAAACATACGCCCACAGCAGCTAAATCGTCCGGGCAGTCAACAAGGGTTGTAGCATATTTTTACTTTTTTTGGTAATGAAACATTTGTAATACACTAAAATCTGATTAAGAGAAACAACTCATTATGTAATTATCTGAAAATCATTAGAATTTGTTTGCTTTTTATAAAGTTTTGCCCCACCCTAACAATTAGTATAGGAAACATATAACATCATGGATTTAGCTGTTCAGTTATCAAAATTCATTGAAAATCAAAATACTTGTATTTTTCTACACCTTAAACTCTGTGTATCAATCTGAGGTCAATCGGATAAGTTTGGCATCTATAGCGTCACAAGGTTTTTTGAAGTGATCAAGGGAGATAACTCTGGAAGTAATTATTTGAAATCGCTGAAAATCAGTAGGCTTCTTCGTCTCATGACCTTAAACAGTGTGTGTAAATTTAAATCAATCGGACATTAACTGTGGCTTTTACAGTGTCCACAAGATTTTTTGAAGTGATCAAGGGCCATAACTCCGGCACTAATTATCGGAAATCGCTGAAAATCAGTAGGCTTCTTCGTCTCATGACCTTAAACAGTGTGTATAAATTTAAAGTCAATCGGTTATTAACTTTGGCCTCTAGAGCGTCCACAATATTTTTTGAAGTGATCAACTCTGGCACTAATTATCGGAAATTGCTGAAAATCAATAGGCTTCTTCGTCTCATGACATTAAACACTGTGAATAAATTTAAGTCAATTGGATATTAACTTTGGCCTCTAGAGCGTCCACAAGATTTTTTGAAGTGATCAAGGGCCATAACTCTAGTAGTTATTATTGGAAATCGCTGAAAATCAATAGTCTTCTTTGTCTTATGACCTTAAACACTGTGTATAAATTTAAAGTCAATCGGATATTAACTTTGGCCTCTAGAGCGTCCACAAGATTTTTTGAAGTGATCAAGTGCCATAACTCTCACAAGATTTTTTGAAGTGATCAAGGGCCATAACTCTGGTAGTTATTATCGGAAATCGCTGAAAAACAATAGGCTTCTTCGTCTCATGACCTTAAACACTGTGTATAAATTTAAAGTCAATCGGATATTAACTTTAGACTCTAGAGCGTCCACAAGCAATTGTGGACGCCGGACCGCCGGAGGGGGGCGACGACAATATACGACCACATTTCAATGTGGGCGTATAAAAATTATGACCTGTAGAGAGTCCACAAACAAATTGTGGACAGCAGACGGACAAACAGGGGCATCAGCATAATATGTCCAGATAAAAATGATGGCGTATAAAAAAATAAATATACAAGATAGGCTGGCACTGCAAGGCAGGATACGCCCACATTTTTGAGAGATGGATAGAGAACCAGCAATACCGAAAGTGATTTTTCCTCATTAAGTCCTGTATTTCATACTGTATTGGGAGCAGCCATTTTGTTGGTCCGTTCAAGTCTGATATTAATGAAATTCGAAGCCGACAATGATTATGGTGTGACGGTACACAACCTAGAAATGTTACTTTTCGTCAAAATCGGATAAGAATTGTGACCTGTATAGGGTCCACAACCATGATATACCATATTTTTACACTATTCGCGTACAAACGGCGATCATTTCGTCCGGCAATTTTGGTACGATTTTCACGAAATTCGAACTCAACCTTCCTTACGGTGCAACAGTAATATAATCAGAGTTTTTTTTTTAAATCAGATAATAATTGTTCGAGAGATAGACAGAGAACAAGCAATACCGAAAGTGATTTTTCCTACAATCAAAGGCCATAATTCATTAAGTTACAATTTAATATGCGCAAATATCGAAAAGAATAAAGATCTTTAGGTTATAAACAAGCATTTCAGGTTTCATCAAAATCGAATTAAAATTGTGACCTCTACATGGTCCACAACTTTGATATACCATACTTTTACACTGTTCGCGTACAAACGGCGGCCATTTTTTCTGGCAATTATGGTCCAGGTTTCTCGAAACTCGAACTCAACCTTCCGTAGGGTGTAACGGTGATAGAGTCAAACGTTTTTTTAAATCGGATAATAATTGTGACCTCCAGAGGGACCATAGGCGATTTTTCGGACAATCAGGGGCCATAATTCAGGAACCAAGATCTGTGGGTTATAACCATGCATTTCAAGTTTTATCAAAATCGAATTAAAACTGTAACCTCTACAGGGTCCACAACCATGATATACAATTTTTTAACAGTATTCGCGTACAAACGGCGGCCATTTTGTCTGTCAATTTTGGTCCGATTTTCCCGAAATTCGAACTCAACCTTCCTTACGGTGTAACAGTAATACTATCAACCGTTTTATTAAATAGGATAATAATTGTGACCACCAGAAGGACCACAAGCTAAAATATGGCGATTTTGCGTATAATCAGGGGACATAATTCAGGAAGTTACGTTCCAATATGCGCAAATATCGAAAGGAACCAAGATCTTTGGGTTATTACCATGAATTTCAAGTTTCATCAAAATCGAATTAAAAATGTGACTTCTACAGGGTCTACAACCTTGACATACCATTTTATAACAGTATTCGCGTACAAACGGCGGCCATTTTGTATGGCAATTTTGGTCCGATTTTCCCGAAATTCGAACTCAACCTTCCTTACGGTGTAACAGTAATACTATCAACCGTTTTATTAAATAGGATAATAATTGTGACCACCAGAAGGACCACAAGCTAAAATATGGCGATTTTGCGTATAATCAGGGGACATAATTCAGGAAGTTACGTTCCAATATGCGCAAATATCGAAAGGAACCAAGATCTTTGGGTTATTACCATGAATTTCAAGTTTCATCAAAATCGAATTAAAAATGTGACTTCTACAGGGTCTACAACCTTGACATACCATTTTTTAACAGTATTCGCGTACAAACGGCAGCCATTTTGTATGGCAATTTTCGACCGATTTTCCCGAAATTCGAACTCAACCTTCCTTAGGGTGTAACTGTGATACAATCAAACGTTTTTTTAAATCGGATAATAATTGTGACCTCCAGAGGGACCACAAGCTAAAAAGGGTGATTTTTCGAACAATCAGGAGCCATAAATTCAGGAAATTACATTCCGATAGGCGCAAATATCGAAAGGAACCAGGGTCTTTGGGTTATAAACATGCATGTCAAGTTTCATCAAAATCGGCTCAAAATTGTAACCTCTATAGGGTCCACAAGCTAAAAACGTGATTTTTCGTACAATCAGGGGTCATAATCCATGAAGTTTTCATCCGATACATGCCAATATCGAAAGCAGCCGAGATCTTTTGGGGATAAACCTATATTTGAAGTTTCGTCAAAATCGGATAAGAATTGTGACCTGTAGAGAGTCCACAAACAAATTGTAGACGGACAGACGTCCGGACGGACAGGGGCGACGACAATATACGTCCACATAAAAATGTGGGCGTATAAAAATGTTCATATATTCAGACAGTATAAACTTAATAGTCTATTGCTCATATTGATCATGTACTGTTTGTGATACCAGCTTTTAGCTGCCCTAAAATCGAACAGTAAAAGAAAGCCATTAAGAAAATAAATAACATACAATTTTGTGATTGCTTGTAGCTTGTCTTGTAACATTGCAACTGTTTCAGGTATCCTGACTTTCTTCTCCATAGTTTTTTCTCTTTCAATCCATCGTATCTAATGAAAGAAATCTAATATATAACTACATAATTATTCAGATTAAATGGTAGAATAACAACAAGCATTGTACAAGAAAAATGCGATGAGTGATGAAATGTATGATGATGCTCTGAATTGTATGATAATGCTCTGAAATGTATGACAACAGTTTGAAATAGAATGGTTTAACATCCTAATGTTCTGCACCAACTGTCAAGTGTTCTTTAATATGCATGCCAACAGACACACATGAACTCTTTTTTGTCCCATCCAAAAGCCTAGACAGTTCCTGCCAGGCCATCAACTTTTACAACCATGGAAAATCCTGAGGCCCTTTCTTCGTCAACACTCAGATCAAACCTGTGACCCCCAAGTAATTCAACATTTAACTACAGTAGAACTTGTATTAAGTAAGCACCCAAGGGAAATTTCAAAAATGCTTGCTTAATGGAGGTGCTCTTTGACTAGAGGTATCCAATATTGCCCCAACCGCTACCACAAAAAATTAAAGATATAGATTGCATATATTTTTTTATTCATGTAGTATAACAATAACAATAACAATACATTATGTACAATGTACTTTTTATCTAGTTGTCAATTCAAAGTAGTCGCATATACATGTTTGTTTAGTAATACTGGATCACTGGCCCCCAATATTTCTTTTACTTTCATCATAGCGTCTAAAAGTTCTATATTGTCACCGTCTTTTGCATAAGATAATAATGTCTCGGCGGAATACTCCACAGAACTTAACGTAGTTTTTTCGAATTGAACAAAGATATGAATAGAATATTGATTAGGTGTAAGCACTTTACGAGGCGTAGTTATATTAGACATATTGATAAACAATAGAATATTGATTAATGGTTAAAGTTATCAGCTTGGGGTGTGAGTAAACTTGTTAATTAGAGAGACAGTTAGTTCAAGCCAAGCGAGTAAAACGTGTCAAGGTTATTGACAGTTCAGTCTCGTTCGCTCAAGTGAGAACGTGATTCTCCGAGATTCACTGTGATGTGCTTGCTTAATGGATGAAATAGCATGACCGGAGGCTAATATAGATGCCCGCTGCACGTGTTGAACAGGTGCGTGTTTAGTAGAGGTTAAACAAGCCAACAGTGAGGTTGATGTCCCCCGCCGAAATCCCAAAATAAATAGAAGACACATATTAATTAATCGCACATTTATTTTTTTCAATGATTCGAGCAATCAAACTGTACACGAAGTGTCATCCAAAAGTGTTTTATAAAGAAAAATGCTAAAGGCAGACAAAAGGGCCCCTCTGGCCAAGGGAAAGGGCCTTCGTGTCCAAGTCAATCGTTTCTATACACTGTTACTGTCAAATCGATTACTAAATGAGAATGCAGTCATTGTATTGGCATAAAAATCATCAATCAAGATGAACCTAAGTTATCTTGTCCCAAAGTATCAACCAATCAAATTGCTTATCTCTGCTTACCTTAAGAGGAAAATGCTCATCTTCGAACTCCATCAAGGCATTGACCTAATAGGCATATACACCAAGTTTAAACATTTTAACTCAATTAGAAGGAGAGTTATTGTGTTCCAAAGTCTCGACTACTCTCGACCAATCAAAGTGCGTATTGCTCTGCTTACCTTGAGCAGAAAATGCTCATTATCGAACTTAGTCAAGGTATTACTGTAATGAAACTATACACCAAGTTTCATCACTCTCACTTAATTAGAACTAAAGTTATCGTGTCCCAAAGCATCAACCAATCAAATTGCTTATCTCTGCTTACCCTAAGTGGAAAATGCTCATCTTCGAACTCCATCAAGGCATTGACCTTATAAGCATATATACCAAGTTTGAACATTTTTACTCAATTAGAAGAAGAGTTATTGTGTTCCAAAGTCTCAACCAATCAAATTGCGTATCGCTCTGCTTACCCTAAGCGGAAAATGCTCATCTCCGAACTCCATCAAGGCATTGACCTAATAAGCATATACACCAAGTTTGAACATTTTAACTCAATTAGAAGGAGAGTTATTGTGTTCCAAAGTCTCGACCAATCAAATTGCTCTGCTTACCCTGAGCGGAAAATGCTCATTATCGAACTTAGTCAAGGTATTACTGTAATGAAACTATACACTAAGTTTCATCACTCTCACTTGATTAGAACTAAAGTTATCGTGTCCCAAAGCATCAACCAATCAAATTGCTTATCTCTGCTTACCCTAAGCGGAAAATGCTCATCTTCGAACTCCATCAAGGCATTGACCTAATAAACACATACACCAAGTTTGAACATTCTAGCTCAATTAGGAAGAGAGTTATTGTGTCCCCAAAAGTGTGACGGACAGACAAACAGACAGACAGACAGACGGACGGACGAACCCATTTTAATAGTCCCCCAACTTTCTTCGAAAGGCGGGGGACAATTACTTAAAAATCGGTCAGGGGGGATTTTTGGTGCTCGTTGAAGCAAGTGTTCGCTGATTAGGAGTGCACGTCACAGCAAGTTCTACTGTATAACCAACTAATAAAATTTTTAAAAATAGGTTGCCAGGCAACGAAAAACATAACGCCCACACAGCAGCTAAATCGTCCGGGCAGTCAACAAGAATTGTTGCATTTTAAGTAATCATCAGAAAATCATTAGAATTTGTTTGGTTTTTATAAAGTTCTGCCCCATACTAACGTTTAGTATACGAAACATTTAATATCATTTTTAAAATCGGATAATAATTGAGACCTCTAGATGGACCACAAGCTAAAGAAGTCGATTTTGCGTACAATCAGGGCCTATAATTCAGGAAGTTACAATCCATTATGAGCAAATATCAAAAAGAGACAAGATCTTTGTGTTATAAACATGCATTTCAAGTTTCACCAACATCAGATTAAAATTGTGACCTCTACAGGGTCCACAACCTTGATATACCATATTTTTATAGTATTCGCGTACAAGCGGCAGCCATTATGTCTGTCTGTTTTGGTCCGATTTTCATTTAATTCGAACTCAACATTCATTACATTGTAACGGGGATATAATCAACATTTGTTTTTAATCAGGTAATAATTTTGACTTCCAGAGTGACCACAATCTAATAAAGGCGATTTTTCGTGCAATCATTGGCCATAATTTAGGAAGTTATGATCCGATATGCACAAATATCAAAAGGAACCAAGATCTTTAGGTTATAAACATGTATTTCAAGTTTCATCAACATTGATTTAAAATTGTGACCTCTACAGGTTCCACAACCTTGACATACCATATTTTTACACTTTTTGGGTACAAGCGGCGACCATTTTGTCCACCAATTTTGCTCCGATTTTCACCAAATTTGATCTCACCCATCACTACAGTGTAACGGTGATATAATCAAACCTTTTTTTTTCGTACAATCAGGGGCCATAATTCAGGAAATTATGATCAGATATGTGCAAATATGCAATGGAACCAAGATATTTAGGTTATAAACAAGTTTCATCAAAATTGGTTCAAAATTGTGAACTCTATAGGGTCCACAACCTTGATATAACATATTTTCACACTATTCGCGTACAAACGACAGGCATTTTGTCCGTCAATTTTGGTCAGATTTTCACGAAATTCTAACTCATTCATCATTACCATGTAACGATGATATAATCAAAATTTTTTTAAATCGGATAATAATTTTGACCTCCAGAGGCACCACAAGCTAAAAAATAGCGATTTTTCGGACAATCAGGGGACATAATTCAGGAAGTTACGATCCGATGGGCGCAAGTATCGAAAGGAACCAAGATCTTTGCGTAATAAACATACATGTCAAGTTTCATCAAAATCAGTTTAAAATTTGTGACCTCTATAGGGTCCACAACCTTCATATAACATATTTTCACACTATTCGCGTACAAACGGCGGCCATTTTGTCGGTCAATTTTGGTCCAATTTTCACGTAATTCGAACTCAACCTCCATAACTATGTGACGGTGATATAATCAAACGTTTTTTTTAAATCGGATAACAATTTTGACCTCCAGAGGGACCACATGCTAAAAAGGGCGAATTTTCGGACAATCAAGGGCCATAATTCAGGAAGTTACGATCTGATTGGTGCAAATATCGAAAAGAACCAAAATCTTTGGGTTATAAACGGGCATTTCAAGTTTCATCCAAATCGGTTCAAAATTGTGACCTTTACATTGTTCACAAGCTAAAAACGTGATTTTTCATACAATCAGGGGCCATAACCCATGAAGTTACAGTCCAATACATACCAATATTTAAAGGAACTGAGATCTTAAGTTTCATTGAAATCGAATAAAAATTGTGACCTGTAGACTGTTCACAAACAATTGTGGACGGACAGACGAACAGACTCAACGACAATATACGTCCACATGAAAATGTGGGCGTATAAAAATGCACATAGTGCACAAATTGTATCTGAATGCCCTTAAAGATGGGTTCCCAGCAAAGTATTTATCGGGTGGTTATTGCCAATAAAGGTATGGCAATTTTGGTATATATGGAAAGAAGAGATATCCAATCTTACTAGAAAAATACTGGATTCCCTGAAAAACACTCATAGAGAGTATACAGGACAAAAATGTAAGGGTTACCCTAATCGACAGCCCGACGGGCTATCCCCACGCGTGACGTAGAGGACATTGGGCGCTTTGTGTACATGTTGATAAACTCTATAAAGAGTTAGACCTACAACACTTTCTGAGATAAAAATCACGGAAAAAGACGCAGGCAGTGGATAATCCAAGAATTAATTAGGATTCGATATTTGTAATAAATAGTCAGCGATTACAGACAACATCGTCTTGTGCATGCAATGAATTCTCACTTGTCTCCGCCCGCGGTTGCCATAGGGACGGAGAAGGGTAATCCCCTGACGCAAACACGGCCTCTTTTGATCGATATTCATAGCGGAGTATACTTGGCAATTACAGTGTTTTGAGCAGGATTTGAAGCAAAATTATGATAAATTAATTAGTTTGAATATGTTTTTAGTCCTAATATATCATCAAATCACCCAGTTTGTATCCGGGAAAGCAACTTTAAAATCATTGTGCTGGATTCCAAAATTCATAAAACATACATCTGTAAGAAATTTTGGTTTAACAAAATATACTACAATATATTTACCCTAACAGATCCAGCATCACCATCTTTTAAATAAACTATAAATGGAATGTGTAAATTCTGACAGTATAGTTGAACGTCTTCTAAACTCTGTTTAAAACAATAAAATTAATACATGATTTCATATGATTACAATATATAGTAAACATTCAATATAAATTAATATCTCAATTCAATAATTAAAACAAATAAATAAAATATTAGGGTATCCCCAACTTGAAAAAAAAATGTTTATCTTTTCTCTGTCAATCTATGATTGTCAAGTGCCACTAATAATTGTCAATAGCATTTACTTCATATCTGTGATAACTGAACACTTCCAAATTCAACTGGAAATGTTTAATTATCTTTTTATTAAATGGCCTAACCTGTATAGAATCATACAATACTTCAGCTCTTAATCCAGCAGACCACAGATCTTTTACTATATTCAACCTTTCTTTCCACATAGGATTATGACCAACAGAGCACACTACTATATCATGAGAACATGGATTCTATAAAACACAAAATATTATACTATATGGATATTTAAATATTTTTTTTAACCTGTAACCGGTCAACATCATTTTGACATCATGACATCAAGTGGTCAAGCTAAATAAAAGCTAAATAAAAGCTAAAGTGAAATATTCTATATGCCCATTTCAATTGACTACTGCTGGATAATTTAAGTGACAGACTCTTGATAACAATAAAAAAGATGAAGGGGATAAGTTTATCTATAACTTGCAAATCATTTCCATCAGAAATACCGTCTTCAGAATCGATGTCATCGATATAATCTGAGTCGGAAACATTCATTGGCATTTCAACCACTTTGAGAGTCTTTAACATTCCCGACATCGTTAAATTACGTTTTTTGTCAAAAAATGTTAAACACATGTTCTTTTCAAAGTTATTGACAAGACAAGTTCCTGTCTGACACGCATGCGTGGCGTTATCAATTCAATACGGAACTAAATACTCAAATGCGGCTTATATAAAAGGTTCTTGGTGTGACCACTTAGCAGTATAACGCTGTGGTGCATATTTGCGACTATGACCGGTTAAGCGTTAAAGATCAAGCCCTAAAAAGATTTACATTTGATTGACATGAAATTACAATTTGTTTATCAAACAAGTGGACCCATCATCAACAGTGTTTAGACTTAAACCTCAGGAATATACCTATCTTAACAGTCATGGTTCAGCTCAATAGAACAGAAAACATGCAGTGTAAGTAAACTAAAATGAAACCCCAAGCCAACAGCGAGGTTGATGTTCCCTGCCACAATCCCAAAATAGATTACACATATTAATTAACTGCACATTTATTTATGTTTTTGTAAAGAATGAACTTATTCACAGATGTTGTTAAACTATACATCAGGTATCATCACTCACATTCAATTAGAATCCAAGTCATTGTGTCCAAAAGCATCAACCAATCAAATTACTTAATACTTCTCTCTGCTTATATAGCCTTTGTCAAATATACTAACAATTGAACATAATGAACATCTACCCTGAATTTAAACATTCTACCAAAATCAGTTATTTTTTCGGCAAAAAGTGTGATGAACAGACAAACAAACCCATTTTAATAGTCCTCTACTTTCTATGAAAAACGTGAAATAATAAACTGAAACAAAATAATTTTAATTTGAATTTTACTAAAAATTACCTCTTCCAAATTTTCCATAACAGCAGCAACAATTTTTTCAAAAGCCATACTAACACCCACACCACATGAGGTACTTTCACCAAAACCTGAATCTTTATCAACTTTAGAGGAATGATGAAAATGACCTATCTGAAATAAAAAAATAGGTTGCCAGGCAACGAAACATACGCCCACACAGCAGCCAAATCGGCCGGGCAGTCAACAAGAGTTGTCGCATATTAAGGAATTATCATAAAAACATTAGAATTTGTTTGGTTTTTATAATCAAACGTTTTCTTTTTTAAATCAGATAATAATTGTGACCTCCAGAGACACAACAAGCTAAAAAGGGTGATTTTTCGTACAATCAGGGGACATAATTCAGGAAGTAATGACCTGATGGGCGCAAATATCGAAAGGAACCAAGATCTTTGGGTTATAAATATACATGTCAAGTTTCATCAAAATCGATTCAAAATTGTGACCTCTATAGGGTCCACAACCTTGATATAACATATTTTCACACTATTCATGTACAAACGGCGTCCATTTTGTCCGTCAATTCTAGTCCGATTTTCACGTAATTCAAACGCTCTTTTCATTACCATGTAACAGTGATAGTCAAACGTTTTTTTTAAATCGGATAATAATTTTGACCTCCAGAGGGACCACAAGCTAAAAAGGGCAATTTTTCGGACAATCAGGGGCCATAATTCAGGAAGTTTCGATCCGATGGGCGCAAATATCGAAAGGAACCAAGATCTTTGGGATATAAACATACATGTCAAGTTTCATCAAAATCGATTAAAAATTGTGACCTCCATAGGGTCCACAACCTTGATATATCACATATTTTCACACTATTCGTGTACAAACGGCGGCCATTTTGTCCGTCAATTCTAGTCCGATTTTCACGTAATTCAAACTCTCTCTTCATTACCATGTAACGGTGATATAGTCAAACGTTTTTTTAAATCGGATAATAATTTTGACCTCCAGAGGGACCACAAGCTAAAAAGGGCAATTTTTCGGACAATCAGGGGCCATAATTCAGGAAGTTACGATCCGATGGGCGCAAATATCGAAAGGAACCACGATCTTTCGGTTATAAACATACATGTCAAGTTTCATCCAAATCGGTTCAAAATTGTGACCTCTATAAGGTCCACAACCTTGATATAACATATTTTCACACTATTCGCGTACAAATGGCGGCCATTTTGTCCGTCAATTTTGGTCCGATTTTGACGAAATTCGAACTCAACCTTCATAACCATGGAACGGTGATATAATCAAAGGTTTTTTTAAATCGGATAACAATTTTGACCTCCAGAGGGACCACAAGCTAAAAAGGGCGATTTTTCGGACAATCAGGGGCCATAATTCAGGAAGTTACGATCCGATTGGCGCAAATATCGAAAGGAACCAAGATCTTTGGGTTATAAACATGCATTTCAAGTTTCATCCAAATCGGTTCAAAATTGTGACCTCTACACTGTTCACAACCTTGATATAACATATTTTCACACTATTCGCGTACAAATGGCGGCCATTTTGTCCGTCAATTTTGGTCCGATATTGACGAAATTCGAACTCAACCTTCATAACCATGGAACGGTGATATAATCAAACGGTTTTTTAAATCGGATAACAATTTTGACCTCCAGAGGGACCACAAGCTAAAAAGGGCGATTTTTCGGACAATCAGGGGCCATAATTCAGGAAGTTACGATCCAATTGGCGCAAATATCGAAAGGAACCAAGATCTTTGGTTTATAAACATGCATTTCAAGTTTCATCCAAATCGGTTCAAAATTGTGACCTCTACACTGTTCACAAGCTAAAAAACATGATTTTTCGTACAATCAGGGGCCATAACCCATGAAGTTACAGTCCGATACATGCCAATATCGAAAGGAACCGAGATCTTAGGGTGATAAACCTATATTTTAAGTTTCATTGAAATCGGATAAAAATTGTGACCTGTAGACTGTTCACAAACAATTGTGAACGGACGGACGGACGGACGTCCGGACGGACGGACGGACGGACGGACGGACGAACAGGGGCGACGACAATATACGTCCACATGAAAATGTGGGCGTATAAAAAAATCAAATCATTACTCACAGTAAAAAAAGATATGTAGCCAGGCAACAAAACATACGCTCACAGCAGCTAAATTGTCTAAGCAGCTGGCAAGGGTTGTCACCTATTTATTCTTTTGCAAGTAATTTGAGCATTTACGAGACATTGATATCAATTTCATAGAGATGAGATGATAATATTTGTCATTTAAACAAGCACTATAACTTAAGAAGTTACATACTGAAATTCTATAGGCTTCTTTGTTTTAATAATCTAAATAATACATATGATTCTAAGGCAGAACGGATGATAACTTTTATCATTCACAACGAGTTCAACAAAGTTAAAGAAGGGCCATAACTCGAGAAGTATATATGAAAATTACTGAAATTCAATAGGTTTCCTTGTTTGACTAATTTCACTAGTGCATATAACTTTAATACAGATTGTATGATAACTTTAGCCTATATAGCATTTATAAGGTTCAACAAAGTGAAATAAGGTCACAACTCTAGAAGTAATACATTGAAGTTTCTGAAATTCAATACACTTCATAGTTTTACTAATTTGAATAATGCATATCAATTTCATATAGATTAGATGATAACTTGAGCGTTCACAAGGTTCAACAGAGTCAAACAAGGGTCATTAATTAACAGAAATTGCTATATTCAATCAGATTCTTTGTATTACTAATAATTAATCCATATAAATTATGTACAGATTGGATAACTGTTGTCGATAGAGCATTCACAAGGTTCAACATAGTGAAACAAGGGCATTTATTAATGGAAATTGCTAAAGTTCTATAGCCTTCTTTGTTTTACTAATTTTAATAATGCATACTGGTAAGAATTTAATCCAGATCAGACGATAACTTTCGTCTAAGTGGGTAAGACCCTGGCTCGCTAGCCTGGAGGTCGGGTGTTCGATCCCTGCATTGGCCAAGAAAATTTATCCAGATTTTCCGGCTTGGTTTCCTCTTGTCCGTGATGTAGGATCACGTAAATGATCCCTTGGCAGTTGAAATTCAATATAAGATTTGGTCTTAGCGCCACTGCCCAGGCAAAATTTCCCTCATACCACACTGTATGGCGTATTCCTGTCTTCATTAGACCAGTTTAGGAGCAAAACAGTAGGACGTTAAACCCCATTTCATTTCAGTTTTTTATGTGTGCGTATAAAAAAAGGTTAATTTTGTAGATTTTCTAATCTAGGAAAATAGGAAATCAATCAATAACATGTGTGACCAAACTGTGTAAGATAAATAAGTATGAAAATTGATCTAAAGACCAAATTATAAATGATAATGTAAAGACCAAATTTCAAAGTGTGATTAATAGACCAAACTATAAAGTGTAATCGTAAGACCAAATTTTAAAGTATGATCAACAGACCAAATTATAAAGTGTGATCTAAAGACCAAATTTTAAAGATTGATCTCAAGATCAAATTATAAAGTGAGATCTCGGTTTGACTATATCTAATATTTCTAGAATATTGATAGATTCTACTCTTACTGTTCTGTACTTTTTAAACGTATTTGTTTTTCTTAAAACACTAAAATATGTCTTTGAATAGATGATGCTTTGGATGACCAAACTTGGCCAATGAAACATCATCGTTAAGTTTATTTTCAGTCAGTCAAGACTTTGTATCTTCCTTGCATAGGTTGATGTAAAAGTAGCAGATTCAGGTACTGAAGACTTTTATACTGGTATGTAAAATGATGCAATGTCATCAACTGTCAAGCTAAATTACTTACTAATTGATCATATCTTCCTCCAGCAGCTAATACATCTGTTACTAATCTTTTTTTTTTTCTACGTTCATACATAAGTTGAAATATAATACCACTATATTGTAACGGATTATAAATCAAACCAACAGTCACCTTAATCTGCAATACAAATGAACATCAATTATGGAATGGTGATAATCTAAGCAAATTCAAATGGTAACTAGCCCTTGAACATGTCACTTCCGGTGCCAAGTTACCCTTGAACATATGTCACTTCCGGTACCAACGAAACCACTAAACAGGTTTCCAAATAAACATTGCTCACATCAAATAAAATGGATGCAGAATCAACCAAATCCAGCAATATCAATTCATTTTATACATTTGTTACTTGTAAATGATCTTGACAAAAATACATTACTTCCGGTGTTAATGAAAATGTTCAATTAGTTTTATGAAATCAGAAATGGCATAGATATCATATAGTGAAAAACATTTTTGTAAATTGAATAATAATTGCCACTTTTAAAGACCAAAAAACTTGAAAAGTGACTTATAGAAAATCGGCTATTTCTCTGCAACCGTACAAGTTAGGAACCATTTTGTGGTATCTGTATGATCGTATGGGTTCATTCTATTTGTTGATTGGCATCAAATATCATAATTTGAAAAAGATTTCAAAACAGACTCATTTGAATAAAATATCTGTTTTGAAGGCTAAAAATACAGTTTTTGCCAAAATGACGTTACTTCCGGTGATAATGAAAATTTTAAATTACTTGTATGAAATCCTAAATGGCATTAGGTATAACATGGTGTAAAGTTTATGAAAATCGAATAATAATTGACACTTTTATGGTCCCAAAACCTTCAAGATAGACAAAGAACAAGAAATACCGAAAGTCATTTTTCCTAGAATCAAAGGCCATAATTCATTAAGTTACAATTTGATATGCGCAAATATCGAAAAGAATAAAGATCTTTAGGTTTTAAACAAGCATTTCAGGTTTCATCAAAATCGAATTAAAATTGTCACCTCTACAGGGTCCACAACTTTGACATACCATATTTTTACAAATGGCGGCCATTTTTTCTGGCAATTATGGTCCAATTTTCTCGAAATTCGAACTCAACCTTTCGTAGGGTGTAACGGTGATAGAGTCAAACGTTTTTTCAAATCGGATAATAATTGTGACTTCCAGAGGGACCATAGGCGATTTTTCGGACAATCAGGGGCCATAATTCAGGAAGTTACGATCCGATATGCGCAAATAACGAAAGGAACCAAGATCTTTAGGTTATAACCATGCATTTCAAGTTTCATCAAAATCGAAATTAAAATTGGGACCTTCTACAGGGTCCACAACCATGATATACAATTTTTTAACAGTATTCGCGTACAAACGGCGGCCATTTTGTATGGCAATTTTTGGTCCGATTTTCCCGAAATTCGAACTCAACCTTCCTTACGGTGTAACGGTAATATAATCAACCGTTTTATTAAATCGGATAATAATTGTGACCACCAGAGGGACCACAAGCTAAAATAAGGCGATTTTGCGTATAATCAGGGGCCATAATTCAGGAAGTTACGTTCCGATATGCGCAAATATCGAAAGGTACCAAGATCTTTGGGTTATAACCATGAATTTCAAGTTTCATCAAAATCAAATAAAAAATGTGACTTCTACAGGGTCCACAACCTTGATATACCATTTTTTTAACAGTATTCGCGTACAAACGGCGGCCATTTTGTATGGCAATTTTCGTCCGATTTTCCCGAAATTCGAACTCAACCTTCCTTAGGGTGTAACGGTGATATAATGAAACGTTTTTTTAAATCGGATAATAATTGTGACCTCCAGAGGGACCACAAGCTAAAAAGGGTGATTTTTCGAACAATCAGGGGCCATAATCCATGAAATTACATTCCGATAGGCGCAAATATCGAAAGGAACCAAGATCTTTGGGTTATAAACATGCATGTCAAGTTTCATCAAAATCGGTTCAACATTGTGACCTCTATAGGGTCCACAAGCTAATATCGAAAGCAGCCGAGATCTTTTGGGGATAAACCTATATTTCAAGTTTCGTCAAAATCGGATAAGAATTGTGACCTGTAGAGAGTCCACAAACAAATTGTGGACGGACGGACGTCCGGACGGACAGGGGCGACGACAATATACGTCCACATAAAAATGTGGGCGTATAAAAATAATAATAACTAGACCTGCAAGCAGCACTGAACCGGCTTTCAGGAATCATACAGGAAGTTTATTATACCATAGCCAACCCATTGAGCTACCGAACTATACTTTAGTTGTTTTGCTTCAGTGACACCCTCTATCATATGTAAAAGTAATATTTGCTGGCGAAAAGACCGGTCAAAATTGTAAATTATGGCAAAATTACGTCACTTCCGGTGCCGAAAGAAATTTTTATAGATGAAAAATACGTCGAAAATTTGCAACATACAAAATTTGTTTAATACATATCGGGCAGTGAAAAATTAACCTATAACCCATAAACTGAAATTAAGAAGGTAAAATAATTAAAAGTGACCCTTGGATAATTGGCTATTATTCGACAAGGGAACATGCTAGAAGCCTTTTCTTGATATCAATATGATGGTATTGATTCAATCTTACTGCCCATTAGAGTCAGACGTTATAAAGTTAAACAAATAATAGATATAAATCCCTTCAAAAAAATGTTTGTTTTGAAGGCTAAAATACGTTTTTTGCAAAAATTACATTACTTCCGGTGATATTGAAAATGTTAACTTAGTTGATAGAAGTCATAAATGGCATATGGCATCAAATGGTAAAAAAATTATAAAAATCGAATAATAATTGACACTTTTATAGACCAAAAACCTTGAAAAGTGACTTATAGAAGATCGCCTATTTCTCTGTAACCGTACAAGTTAGAAACCATTTTGTGGTATCTGTATGGTCGTATGGTTTCATTCTATTCGTTGATGGGAATCAAATATCATAATTTTAAAAATATTATAAGGCAGACTCATTTGAATAAAATATTTGTTTTTTAGGTTAAAAATACAGTTTTTGCCCAAATGACGTCATTTCCGGTCACAGTGAAAATGTAAAATTGGCTTGACCTAGTCCAAATTGGCATTGGGCATCAAATGGAAAAGAAATTTTGACGTAGTTGCTGAGATCTATTCAAATTGGAATCTGAATAATAACAAGCCAACAGTGAGGCTGATGTCCCCCGCCGAAATCTCAAAATAAATAGAAGACACATATTACTTAATCGCACATTTATTTTTTTCAATGTATCGAGCAATCAAACTGTACACGAAGTGTCATCCAAAAGTGTTTTATAAAGAAAAATGCTAAAACCGACGAGAAAAATGAAAATGTACCCTAGTTAGGGGGACCCTAAAGGCAGACAAAAGGGCACCTCTGGCCAAGGGAAAGGGCCCTCGTGTCCAAGACAATCGTTTCTATACACTGTTACTGTCGAATCGATTACTAAATGAGAATGCAGTCATTGTATTGGCATAAAAATCATCAATCAAGATGAACAAAAGTTATCTTGTCCCAAAGTATCAACCAATCAAATTGCTTATCTCTGCTTATCCTAAGCGGAAAATGCTCATCTTCGAACTCCATCAAGGCATTGACCTAATAAGCATATACACCAAGTTTGAACATTTTAACTCAATTAGAAGGAGAGTTATTGTGTTCCAAAGTCTCGACTACTCTCGACCAATCAAATTGCGTATCGCTCTGCTTACCTTGAGCAGAAAATGCTCATTATCGAACTTAGTCAAGGTATTACCGTAATGAAACTATACACCAAGTTTAATCACTCTCACTTAATTAGAACTATAGTTATCGTGTCCCAAAGCATCAACCAATCAAATTGCTTATCTCTGCTTACCCTAAGCGGAAAATGCTCATCTTTGAACTCCATCAAGGCATTGACCTAATAAACACATACACCAAGTTTGAACATTCTAGCTCAATTAGGAAGAGAGTTATTGTGTCCCAAAAAGTGTGACGGACAGACGGACAGACAGACAGACAGACAGACAGACAGACAGACGGACGGACGGACGAACCCATTTTAATAGTCCCCCAACTTTCTTCGAAAGGCGGGGGACAATAAGAACTAGACCTGCAGACCTGCAGTGCTGAATCGGCTTTCAGGAATCAGACAGGAAGTGCGTCATACAATAGCCGATCCATCGAGCTACCAAACGATACTGTAGTTGTTATGATTCAGTGACACCCTCTATCAGATTTTTAAGTAATATTTGCTTGCGAATACACCGGTCAAAATTGTAAAATCTGGCAAAATTACTTCACTTCCGGTGCCAAAAGAAATCATTATCGGTAACAAATAAGTTGAGAATTCGCAATTGAGAATTGTTTTATACACACCAGGCAATAAATAATAAACTTGGAACCCATAAACTGAAAATAAAAAGGTAAAAAACTTAAAGGGAGACAAACTATATCTTAAATTAACCGGCACTACCGAGATGAGAGAAATAGGGTTTAACGTCGACTAGACACAAACTATGTCATTTCGGGACTAGCATGGTTTAATTTTATATCAATAATTCCTGTGTAAAATATCATCAAAAAATATTCATAAATAAAAAAGGTTTGCGTAAAAGAATTAATTTATTTCAAAATATCGGACATTTTTACGACTACTTCCGGTTTTACGATCGTTGTTGTGATAGCTTTACGAAGTTCTTTGGATACTTAACTTTACGTACCAGAAGTATCAAAATTATCCATGGAGTAGTTTTGGAAAAAAAGATAAATTAAAGAGCGTTTCCAAAAATTTAACGATTTTTTAATTTTTTTTTTAAAAGTTTGAGGCTATTTTGGACCACTTATATTATTTCAACGCTTTTCATTTTGGATTCACTATATAGACAACCGATAGGACTTTGAGTAAGAAAAATTGAAGAAAAATCTGTGGCGTCGTTTTTGAGAAAAGGGCGTCTCAGAATGTTAAAAAATAGGAAAATACTAGATTTTTGGCATACAATAATTTTTTTTCCTTACCATCGAAATCGTATTATTTAGATACCATATGGTGGTCCATTAATAGGGCTATCCAGCGACACTTTAGTTCTTTTGGTCCGCTATTACCTAAAGGAGAAATAAAGTTTTTCGCAAGTGCGACAATGTTTTTAACCATTTTTTTTCATTTTTTGAATACTTCCGGTATGGTTATTATTGTCGGAATAGTTCTAATAGCCGGTTTGGGCACTAAAATAGCCACAGGGCTCTGTAATGATATATTACATTATCCGATCAGATAAAATCCCCCTGAGAAATCCTATGTTCAAAAGTGCCAAAAGTGCCAAAAAATTAAAATATCGAAAATTAAATTTTAATAACTACATATTATACATCGTTAGAATCGTAATTAGGTCAGCTATCTGAATATGCAATCTTTTTTTGAAAATCTCTTAAAAAAAAAAAATAGCAGAGCATTTTCCAAAATTTCACGATTTTTCGACTTTTTACGATTTTCAGTCCGTTATTTCACCTATTCCAGATATTTCAAAGTCTTACTTAATGGTTTCATGCAAAATAACTCCGAAAGGACACTCGATAGAAAAAATTTTAAAAAAAGTTGCGGTTAAGTTTTCGAGCTACAGGCATCCAAAAACGCTTCAAATCAGAAAATACTTGATTTTTAGCGTGCCATATTTTGCTGCCTGCTCATCGTATCCGTACAAATTGGGTATCATACGATAGCACAATCCTAGTGCAATCCAATGGTACCCTAATTTGTGTAATCCATTGATATCGGACGGAGAAATCGCGTTTTTCCCCAAAATACCCATTTTTTTTCAAAATATCGAACATTATTTCGACCACTTCCGGTGTACAGATTATTGTTGAAATTGCTTTATTCCTTGGAATGGTCATTTGGCTTCATGCCTCAGAAGTTTCAGAAACGTCAATTCTGCCATAAAACGAAACCCGAGCTCACAAAATGGGTAGAAAATTCGAAAAAAATCGAAAAATAAAGGGCGATAACTCGAAATGAAACTTATATTTCTGGAATCGGATGGTTTTCAGGTATCCAAAAATGTAGGTCAAATTTGAAAATTTTGAAAAAAAAACAAAATTGTCTCTCAAACCACATTTTTCATTTTTCGATCGCAAGAAGTCAGCGATGAAGTTTCGAAATATCGAAATTTTCAACTGCTATCGTCCGAGAAAAGACTCAGGGTTTCCGAAAATGTCATTTGTATGAAAATAGGTACAGAATTGACGAATCTACGGCCATTTTTTAATTTTTTGACACAGCACAAAATTCGACCACTTCCGGTCTGCGCAGAAGTTTCAAAAATAGTTTATCAAGTAAACAACACATGGTTTTCCAATAGAGAATTAGGTCCCAGATCGGTATATGTTACAGGCACTGAGAAATAGGCTCCGGCGAAAAAAAAAATAATAATAACTAGACCTGCAGACCTGCAGTGCTGAACCGGCCTTCAGGAATCAGGCAGGAAGTGCGTCATACAATAGCCGATCCATCGAGCTACAAAACGATACTGTAGTTGTTATGATTCAGTGACACCCTCTATCAGATTTTTAAGTAATATTTGCTTGCGAATACACCGGTCAAAATTGTATAATCTGGCAAAATTACTTCACTCCCGGTGCCAAAAGAAATCATTATCGGTAACAAATAAGTTGAGAATTCGCAATTGAGAATTGTTTTATACACACCAGGCAATAAATAATAAACTTGGAACCCATAAACTGAAATTAAAAAAGGTAAAAAACTTAACGGGAGACAAAATATATCTCAAATTAACCGGCACTACCGAGATGAGAGAAATGGGGTTTACGGTCGAATAGACACAAACTATGTCATTTTGGGACTAGCATGGTTTGATTTTATATCAATAATTCCTGTGTAAAATATCATCAAAAAGTATTGATAAATAAAAAAAGGTTTTCGTAAATGAATTAATTTTTTTCAAAATATCGGACATTTTTTCGACTTCTTCCGGTTTTACGATCGTTGTTGTGATAGCTTTACGAAGTTCTTTGGATACTTAACTTTACGTACCAGAAGTTTCAGAAACATCCATTGAGTAGTTTGGGAAAAAAAGATAAATTAAAGAGCGTTTCCAAAAATTTAACGAACCAGCTTTCAGGTATCATACAGGAAGTTTATTATACCATAGCCGATCCATTGAGCTACCAAACTTTAATTGTTTTGCTTCAGTGACACCCTCTATCATATGTAAAAGTAATATTTGCTGGCGAAAAGACCGGTCAAATTGTAAATTATGGCAAAATTACGTCATTTCCGGTGCCGAAAGAAATTTTTATAGGTGAAAAATAAGTCGAAACTTCGCAACATACAAAATACAAACTTTGTTTTATACATATCGGGCAATAAATAATTACCCTTTACATGCCACTTCTACTCGTTGCCACTGGCAACCTTTGATGAAACTGTCCTGTTCATTTCCAATACATGGATAAAAGTAGCCGTGTATCAGAAATGAACAGTACTCTTTTCCAAAGTGTACTGTTCATTTCTGATACACGGCTACTTTTAGACGGTCATAGAAACTCACCAAGCAACAAGAAGCGGACGTTTAGTCCGACCCAGATCGCAATGATAACCAGTGTCATACTGCACGAGGCTACTGTACATGAGACAACTAGTCAAAATCATAGTAACAAAACAAACCGGTAGGAACTACATGGCAGTGCAAAAATATATACAATGACATTAAATTAACGTAACAACATATTACGAAAGCAGTTATTATACATATCAATTGGCATCTATTCCCTAATTTGGTTTGATTTATATTAATATGCAAAACATATGAATTTTAATACTGAATAATTATTTTAACTACTTGTGGTGATAGAAGGTGGGGTTCTCTTGCTGGACACTTCACAAGCTTTGAATATGAGCAGGATAAAACAAAAACCGCGTAGAAAGTCATAAACTTTATTACAAATAAATTTCAACGGACGAACCATCCACCGATGCATACTTTCACCAGGAATGACCCGCATTTCCTTTACACACTACATTTAATATCACCACAGTCCTCTACGCCATAGACAAGTAGTTTTGACGATGTGGTCGAAACAAACACGTGGCTGTATTAAGCTCGGGGTGTCACAACAAGACGCACGTGTAAATTCTACCATGAAATGTAACGTGAGGCACAGAAAGGGATAAATGAAAGAGCAGAAAGTATTTGTCACTTTTCGGTTGAAACGACTCGATAATAAATACTATTTTTCACATTTTGCTTCACAATACTCGATAGAAATGTGATGTAAGTAACTTATTAGCACCTTTCCTCGGTGTATCGGTGAATATCAGGACAGTTTTGGTCGTGGGCCGCCTCGGCTGAGCCCCCGACCAAAACTGTCCTGATATTCACCGATACACCTCGGAAAGTGTGCTAATAACTATTACATAACCCATAAACTGAAATTAAGAAGGTAAAAAACTTAAAAGTGACCCTGGGAAAATTGGCTATTATTCGACAAGGGAACATGCTAGAAGCCTTTTTTCTTGATATCAATATGATGGTATTGATTCAATCTTACTGCCCATTAGAGTCAGACGTTATAAAGTTAAACGAATAATAAATATAAATCCCTTTTAAAAGATGTTTGTTTTGAAGGCTAAAAATACGTTTTTTGCAAAAATTACATTACTTCCGGTGATATTGAAAATGTTAACTTAGTTGATAGAAGTCATAAATGGCATAAGGCATCAAATGGTAAAAAAAATATAAAGATAGGTTGCCAGGCAACGAAACATACGCCCACAGCAGCTAAATCGTCCGGGCAGTCAACAAGAGTTGTCGCATATTTTTACTTTTTTCGGTAATGGTAACATTTGTAATACTCTAAAAACTGATTAAGAGTAACAACTCATTATGTAATTATCAGAAAATCATTAGAATTTGATTGCTTTTTATAAAGTTTTACCCCATGCTAACAATTGAATTAGTATATATACATGAAACATTTAAAATCACGGATTTAGCTGTTCAGTTATCAAAATTCATTGAAAATCAATATACTTGTTCGTTTTCACACCTTAAACTCTGTGTATCAATCTGAAGTCAATCAGATGATAAGTTTGGCCTTTAAAGCGTCCACAAGATTTTTTGAAGTGATCATGGGCCATAACTCTGGCACTAATTATCGGAAATTGCTGAAAATCAATAGGCTTCTTCGTCTCATGACCTTAAACACTGTGTATAAATTTAAAGCCAATCGGATATTAACTTTGGCCTCTATAGCGTCCACAAATTTTTGAAGTGATCAAGGGCCATAACTCTGGCACTAATTATCGGAAATCGCTGAAAATCAATAGGCTTCTTCGTCTCATGACCTTAAACACTGTGTATAAATTTAAAGCCAATCGGATATTAACTTTGGCCTCTATAGCGTCCACAAGATTTTTTGAAGTGATCAAGGACCATGACTCTGGCACTAATTATCGGAAATCGCTGAAAATCAATAGGCTTCTTCGTCTCATGACCTTAAACACTGTGTATAAATTTAAAGCCAATCTGATATTAACTTTGGCCTCTATAGCGTCCACAAGAATTTTTGAAGTGATCAAGGGCCATAACTCTGGCACTAATTATCGGAAATCGATGAAAATCAATAGGCTTCTTCGTCTCATGACTTTAAACACTGTGTATAAATTTAAGGTAAGACGTGACAGGAAAAATCTATTTTCTAAACTACTGTATAGATTTTATTGAAATTTGGCAGGTGTTTGGATATGGTTATTATGAGTTTATGTGCAAAAAATCAAATGCCTAGGTATATTAGGTACTAAGTTATGAACATTTTATTGGAGGCAAACGCTGAAAAATTATACAATTTTTAGGGAAAGTGGTTTTCACAAGAAATATAATGTATATCATAAAACAACCTATTTTTGAATCCCAAAAGAACCGTTGTACAGGATTATCTATATAAAGTTAATGACAACCTTCATTTTAGCAAATGGGTGTTAGTCAACTTCATCACTTGAAAATTTTCACTTTTTCTCATTTTTCAAAGACCAATTGTGAAATAAGAATATCACATACATTAATGATTTATAGATAATCTTGTACAGTAAGTATAGGGCTAAAAACATGCCAAATTTCATTGTTCTAGGTATAATAGTTTTCATTTTATGGCTTCCCTAAGGTGCAAAATATGCGTTCTGAGAAAAAGCCAAATTTGTCGCGATCTTCAAATAAAAACAACACAAACACATGCAATCTGTAAGAGACCAGCCCAGATAGTGCTAAACACTTACAGGATCATATATAAGATTATTAGTAATAATTGTAGGCTTTATTCTGATATTTTTATAGGGTTGATGTGGTCTGTGTCTGTATCATATAGTCACCCACCCGCTCGTGCAACCACGACGCATTCGGCAATCTTGGAAATTGACCGACTTTCTCTCCCATTTTAGTTAAAATTGTTGATGCTGTGTCTAGATTTGTTTTGTTTTGTTTTTTTGCAGCCCAATTTGTCTGAATTTCTTCTACAGTTTTGATATAATTGATTATTTGAATAATATTTCACAAACTTCTTGGATTCTATTTTTATACGGGCCTTACTATAACACCAGTCTTTGGAAACAAACACATCTTTACTGATATATTTCAAACAAACATTTTGTGTCAAATTCTTTTAAAACTTGTTTTAATATATTTCTGCTTTTGTTAAGTTAAAATCAATGAAATAGTAGGCAACTTGTTTTTTGACTTGGTGTTATTATAACACCAAGCCAAGCTACACTAGAACATCTATTATGGTGTGATTTAGTTAGATCCACAGGACTCAAAATAGAATTACTACCGGTATTAGAAATAAAATAAAATTGGCTCTCTATATATATATTTTTTTTTCTATAACTTTTACAGGCAGCCATGCATAATATCTATAAAAAATTTGTCTCTTATTTGTCTTTACTTATTTATATTAGCAGTGTTGATATTGTGATGCTATAGTAATACTATTAGTAATGTGTTGATAGTAGCCTACTAATGTTTTTTTTTTTTTTGCTTCACTACTAAAATCATTCGAAAATAGGTTCGAGTTTTATTTAAAATCTTTATTTTTTCTTAGATATGTTCCTGGCAGCGATAATGTCCATAAATATGTAATGGAAAAAACCCCGTAAAAAATGCATAATCTTTTACTGGGGTATAAAAATAAGTAAAAGACGTCCCGGTAGTCGTGATTGTCATTTATAAGTAATAGTAACTAAATGGTGAGTCGTGTATGATCGCGCATCTCCGTAACTAGGCTACGTAACGATTATAATGTACTGCGCATGCGCCGGAAGAGTTCACAACCGATTGACCCTTATTATGTATTCAAAAATCCATAAAAGGCCTTTTCCGTGATATTTTTTAACGGAAAGAACCGGCAATTGCCAAATATGTAACTGTTATAAATAGAATATTTTACGACTATCAAACGAAGCGGAACTTCCTCTTTCCATCGATATATCAAACATGGCGACCATAACAATGCTGTCGATGGCACGAAAGCCGAAGACAGTGGCATATTTTGCGATTCTCTATACAAAAAAATTGATTTTAATTGACCTAGGCATTTTTAAAACATGAAATTAGGTACTTTTTTTTTATTTTGTCAATTTAATTTTTTCGTAATATAATAATAAACATATTGAACCTGCCGAAAATCATAAAATGTCAAAACTCAGAATTTTGAATATTTTTAGACTTTTTCGTGCCGCGTCTTACCTTAAAGCCAATCGGATATTAACATTGGCCTCTAGAGCGTCCACAAGATTTTTTGAAGTGATCAAGGGCCATAACTCTGGTAGTTATTATCGGAAATCGCTGAAAAACAATAGGCTTCTTCGTCTCATGACCTTAAACACTGTGTATAAATTTAAAGTCAATCGGATATTAACTTTAGCCTCTAGAGCGTCCACAAGCAATTGTGGACGCCGGACAGACGGACGGACGGACGGACGGGGGCGACGACAATATACGACCACATTTCAATGTGGGCGTATAAAAATCGAATAATAATTGACACTTTTATAGACCAAAAACCTTGAAAAGTGACTTATAGAAGATCGCCTATTTCTCTGTAACCGTTTAAGTTAGAAACCATTTTGTGGTATCTGTATGGTCGTATGGCTTCATTCTATTCGTTGATGGGAATCAAATATCATAATTTAAAAAATAATATAAGGCAGACTCATTTGAATAAAATATTTGTTTTTTAGGTTAAAAATACAGTTTTTGCACAAATGACGTCATTTCCGGTCACAGTGAAAATGTAAAATTGGCTTGACCTAGTCCAAATTGGCATTGGGCATCAAATGGAAAAGAAATTTTGCAAATCGAATAATAATTCACTCTTTTATAGGCAAAATAACGTGAAAAGTGATGCATGCAAAATTGCATATTTCTCGGCAACTGCTCATATTACAAACTAATTTTCGCATACATTCTCTTCGTCTGGATTATTGCTACGAGTTTATGAAAATTACAAATAAATATTTCAAAATATGAAGACGCTGAATGAATTGTAAATAACTGAATTTTACACTTTATTTTACATTTTATTCGAAATTGCCCGAAAATGAAATTGAAATTAAAAAATCTGAGCTAAAGATTTTGTGCACCTTTGCAGGGTGCATCCTTTTAGTTATATCAGTTTTGAAAAAAAATAATATTTGCTTTCAAAAAGTGGTACCGAACTGTCAAAATTGTAGTTTTTGTTAATATTATGTACTTCCGTTGCTGACAGAAAATTTTCACTGTAACAAAAAAAATTACAATTGGGACCACGGAGCATATGAACTTTGTTTTATACAAATCGAACAATAAATAATTTTTCTGGGTACGAAAAACTAAATTAGCCGATGGCGGCTAACACAAATTACCAAGACAATTTTTTTTCTCATTTCTGCTCAAGTAGGATGATATTTTAACCCTGTGTAAAATACCATCAAAAAATATTCATAAATAAAAAAGGTTTTCGTAAAAATTTTTATTTTTTTCAAAATATCTGATATTTTTTTGACTACTTCCGGTTTTACGATCATTGTCGTGATAGCTTTACGAAGTTCTTTGGATACTTAACTTTCTGTACTAGAAGTGTCAGAAACATCCATTGAGTAGTTTTGGAAAAAAAGATAAATTAAAGAGCGTTTCCCAAAATTTAACGATTTTTCAATTTTTTTCAAAGTTTGAGGCCATTTTTGGACCACCTATATTATTTCAATGCTTTTCATTTTGGATTCACTATATAGACAACCGATAGGACTTTGAGTAAGAAAAGTTTAAGAAAAATCGTAGGCGTCGTTTTCGAGAAAAGGGCGTCTCAGAATGTTAAAAGATAGGTTGCCAGGCAACGAAACATACGCCCACAGCAGCTAAATCGTCCGGGCAGTCAACAAGGGTTGTCGCATATTTTTACTTTTTTCGGTAATGAAACATTTGTAATACTCTAAAAACTGATTAAGAGTAACAACTCATTATGTAATAATCAGAAAATCATTAGAATTTGATTGCTTTTTATAAAGTTTTACCCCACGCTAACAATTGAATTAGTATATATACATGAAACATTTAAAATCATGGATTTAGCTGTTCAGTTATAAGTTGTCTGCGATATCACTTATGTGGAAGCAGACGTTAAACACTAAGTAGTAGTAGTAGTAGTGTTCAGTTATCAAAATTCATTGAAAATCGATATACTTGTTCGTTTCAACACCTTAAACTCTGTGTATCAATCTGAAGTCAATCAGATGATAAGTTTGGCCTTTAAAGCGTCCACAAGATTTTTTGAAGTGATCAAGGGCCATAACTCTGGCACTATTTATCGGAAATCGCTGAAAATCAATAGGCTTCTTCGTCTCATGACCTTAAACACTGTGTATAAATTTAAAGCCAATCGGATATTAACTTTGGCCTCTATAGCGTCCACAAGATTTTTTGAAGTGATCAAGGGCCATAACTCTGGCACTAATTATCGGACATCGCTGAAAATCAATAGGCTTCTTCGTCTCATGACCTTAAACACTGTGTATAAATTTAAAGCCAATCGGATATTAACTTTGGCCTCTATAGCGTCCACAAGATTTTTTGAAGTGATCAAGGACCATAACTCTGGCACTAATTATCGGAAATCGCTGAAAATCAATAGGCTTCTTCGTCTCATGACCTTAAACACTGTGTATAAATTTAAAGCCAATCGGATATTAACTTTGGCCTCTATAGCGTCCACAAGATTTTTTGAAGTGATCAAGGGCCATAACTCTGGCACTAATTATCGGAAATCGATGAAAATCAATAGGCTTCTTCGTCTCATGACCTTAAACACTGTGTATAAATTTAAAGCCAATCGGATATTAACTTTGGCCTCTAGAGCGTCCACAAGATTATTTGAAGTGATCAAGGGCCATAACTCTGGTAGTTATTATTGGAAATTGCTGAAAAACAATAGGCTTCTTCGTCTCATGACCTTAAACACTGTGTATAAATTCAAAGTCAATCGGATATTAACTTTAGCCTCTAGAGCGTCCACAAGCAATTGTGGACGCCGGACCGACGGACGGACGGGGGCGACGACAATATACGACCACATTTCAATGTGGGCGTATAAAAATCGGAAAATACTAGATTTTTGGCATACAATAATTTATTTCCTTACCATCGAAATCGTATTATTTAGATACCATATGATGGTCCATTAATAGGGCTATATAGCGACACTTTAGTTCTTTTGGTCCACTATTACTTAAGGGAGAAATCAAGTTTTTCGCAAGTGCGACAATGTTTTTAACCTTTTTTTTTCATTTTTTGAATACTTCCGGTATGGTTATTATTGTTGGAAAAGTTTTAATAGCCCGTTTGGCCACTAAAATAGCCAAAGGGCTCTGTAATGATATATTACATTATCTGATCAGATAAAATGCCCCTGAGAAATCCTATGTTCAAAAGTGCCAAAAATGCAAAAAATTTAAAATATCGAAAATTAAATTTCAATAACTACATACATATTATACATCGTTAGCATCATAATTAGGTCAGCTATCTGAATATACAACCTTTTTTTGAAAATCTCTCAAAATAAAAAAATAGTAGAGCATTTTCTAAAATTTCACGATTTTTCGACTTTTTTCGATTTTCAGTCCGTTATTTCACTTATTCCAGATATTTCAAAGTCGTAATGGAATATTTCGTACACAAGACTACCACAAGGTCTCTCGATAGAGAAAGTTTCATAAAAATCGCTGGAGTAGTTTTCGAGATACAGGCGTCCAAAAATGCTAAAAATCAGAAAATACTTGATTTTCAGCGTGCCATATTTTGCTGCCTGATCATAGTATCCACATGAATTAGGTATCATACGATAGTACAATCCTAGTGCAGTCCAGTGGTACCCTAATTTCTTTAATCCATTGATATCGGTCGGAGAAATCGCTTTTTTCCCCAAAATATCCATTTTTTGCATTTTTTTTCAAAATATTGCACATTATTTAGACCACTTCCGGTTTAAGGATTTTTGTCGAAATTGCTTTATAAGTTGGTATTGGACTATAACTTAATGTTCCAGAAGTTACAGAAACGTCAATTCTGCCATAAAACGAAACTCCGGCTCACAAAATGGGAAGAAAATTCGAAAAAAATCGAAAAATAAAGGGCGATAACTCTGAATGAAACTTATATTACTGGAATCGGATCGACTTCAGGTATCCAAAAATGTAGGTCAAATTTGAAAATTTTGAAAAATAACAAAAATTGTCTCGTAAACAACATGTTTTCAATTTTCGAACAATAAAACTCATAGACGAATGTTCGAAATTGAAAAATGTGAGATAGCCATTGTCTCAGAAAAGATTCAGGGATTCCAAAAATGTAATTTGCTTGAAAATGGATAAAGAATCGACGAAACTATGGCCAATTTTCAATTTTTTGAAAACGTACAAAGTTTGGTCACTTCCGGTATGCGCAGAAATTTCAAAAATATTTTATCAAGTAGCCACCACATGGTTTCCCGATAGAAAATCTAATTCCAGATTGATATCTGTTTTCGATCATGGAGATCTAGGCTCCCACGGTAAATAATAATAATAATAACTAGACCTGCAAGCAGCACTGAACCGGGTTTCAGGAATCATACAGGAAGTTTATTATACCATAGCCGATCCATTGAGCTACCAAACTATACTTTAGTTGTTTTGCTTCGGTGACACCCTCTATCATATGTAAAAGGAATATTTGCTTGCAAAAAGATCGGTCAAAATTGTAAATTATGGCAAAATTACGTCACTTCCGGTGCCGAAAGAAATTTTTATAGGTGAAAAATAAGTTGAAACTTCGCAACATACAAAATACAAACTTTGTTTTATACATATCGGGCAATATTTAATTAACCTATAACCCATAAACTGAAATTAAGAAGGTAAAAAAATTAAAAGTGACCCTGGGAAAATTGGCTATTATTCGACAAGGGAACATGCTAGAAGCCTTTTCTTGATATCAATATGATGGTATTGATTCAATCTTACTGCCCATTAGAGTCAGACGTTATAAAGTTAAACGAATAATAAATATAAATCCCTTTAAAAAAATGTTTGTTTTGAAGGCTAAAAATACGTTTTTTGCAAAAATTACATTACTTCCGGTGATATTGAAAATGTTAACTTAGTTCATAGAAGTCATAAATGGCGTAAGGCATCAAATGGTAAAAAAAAGTATAAAAATCGAATAATAATTGACACTTTTATAGACCAAAAACCTTGAAGATCGCCTATTTCTCTGTAACCGTATAAGTTAGAAACCATTTTGTGGTATCTGTATGGTCGTATGGCTTCATTCTATTCGTTGATGGGAATCAAATATCATAATTTTATAAATAATATAAGGCAGACTCATTTGAATAAAATATTTGTTTTTTAGGTTAAAAATACTGTTTTTGCCCAAATGACGTCATTTCTGGTCACAGTGAAAATGTAAAATTGGCTTGACCTAGTCAAAATTGGCATTGGGCATCTAATGGAAATTAAATTTTGCAAATCGAATAATAATTCACTCTTTTATAGGCAAAATAACGTGAAAAGTGATGCATGCAAAATTGCATATTTCTCGGCAACTGCGCATATTACAAACTAATTTTCGCATGCATTCTCTTCGTCTGGATTATTGCTACGAGTTTATATGAAAATTACAAATAAATATTTCAAAATATGAAGACGCTGAATGAATTGTAAATAACTGAATTTTACACTTTATTTTACATTTTATTCGAAATTGCCCGAAAATGAAATTGAAATTAAAAAATCTGAGCTAAAGATTTTGTGCACCTTTGCAGGGTGCATCCTTTTAATTATATCAGTTTTGAAAAAAAATAATATTTGCTTTCAAAAAGTGGTACCGAACTGTCAAAATTGTAGTTTTTGTTAATATTACGTCACTTCCGTTGCCGACAGAAAATTTTCACCGTAACAAAAAAAATTACAATTGGGACCACGGAGCATATGAACTTTGTTTTATACAAATCGAACAATAAATAATTTTTCTGGGTACGAAAAACTAAATTAGCCGATGGCGGCTAACACAAATTACCGAGACAATTTTTTTTCTCATTTCTGCTCAAGTAGGATGATATTTTAACCCTGTGTAAAATACCATCAAAAAATATTCATAAATAAAAAAGGTTTTCGTAAAAAAATTAATTTTTATCAAAATATAAGATATTTTTTTGACTACTTCCGGTTTTACGATCATTGTCGTGATAGCTTTACGAAGTTCTTTAGATACTTAACTTTCTGTACCAGAAGTGTCAGAAACATCCATTGAGTAGTTTTGGAAAAAAAGATAAATTAAAGAGCGTTTCCAAAAATTTAACGATTTTTCAATTTTTTTCAAAGTTTGAGGCCATTTTTGGACCACCTATATTATTTCAATGCTTTTCATTTTGGATTCACTATATAGACAACCGATAGGACTTTGAGTAAGAAAAGTTTAAGAAAAATCGTAGACGTCGTTTTCGAGAAAAGGGCGTCTCAGAATGTTAAAAAATCGGAAAATACTAGATTTTTGGCATACGATAATTTATTTCCTTACCATCGAAATCGTACTATTTAGATACCATATGATGGTCCATTAATAGGGCTATCAAACGACACTTTAGTTCTTTTGGTCCGCTATTACCTAATAGTAAGTGCAGGAGGGTTGCACCACACACAATTTTACACAAAAACAAATATATGGACAAGACATCATACTCAAAAACCACAAACATAAACAAATCAAAGAGAGTGAATGGATCCGGGGGCTAGCCGTAAGCGTCCACTGCGCTGTACAGTCCCGGGCCTGGGGAGAAATCAAGTTTTTCGCAAGTGCGACGATGTTTTTACCCTTTTTTTTTATTTTTTGAATACTTCCGGTATGGTTATTATTGTCGGAATAGTTTAAATAGCCGATTTTGGTACTAAAATAGCCATAGGGCTCTGTAATGATATATTACATTATCTGATCAGATAAAATGCCCCTGAGAAATCCTATGTCCAAAAGTGACAAAGATAGGCTGGCACAGCCAGGCAGGATACGCCCACATTTTCGAGAGATGGACAGAGAACAAGCAATACCGAAAGTGATTTTTCCTACATCTTTAAGTCCTGTATTTCATACTGTATTGGGAGCAGCCATTTAGTTGGTCAGTTCCAGTCTGATATTAATGAAATTCGAAACCGACAATGATTATGGTGTGACGGTACACAACCTAGAAATGTGACTTTTCATCAAAATTAGATAAGAATTGTGACCTGTAGAGAGTCCACAACCATGATATACCATATTTTTACACTATTCGCGTACAAACGGCGACCATTTCGTCCGGCAATTTAACGATTTTCACGAAATTAGAACTCAACCTTCCTCATCAAAATCGAATTAAAATTGTGACCTATACAGGGTCCACAACCATGATATATCATTTTTTTAACAGTATTCGCGTACAAACGGCGGCCATTTTGTCTGTCAATTTTGGTCCGATTTTCTCGAAATTCAAACTCAACCTTCCTTACAGTGTAACGGTGATATAATCAAACGTTTTTTTAAATTGGATAATAATTGTGACCTCCAGACGGACCACAAGCTAAAGAAAGGGGGATTTTGCGTATAACCAGGGGCCATAATTCAGGAAGTTACGATCCGATATGCGCAAATATCGAAAAGAACCAAGATCTTTGGGTTATAACCATGAATTTCAAGTTTCATCAAAATCAAATTAAAATTGTGACCTTTACAGGGTCCACAACCTTGATATACCATTTTTTAACAGTATTCGCGTACAAACGGCGGCCATTTTGTATGGCAATTTTGGTCTGATTTTCCCGAAATTCAAACTCAACCTTCTTTAGCGTGTAACGGTAATATAATCAAACGTTTTTTTAAATCAGATAATAATTGTGACCTCCAAGCTAAAAAAAAGGCGATTTTGCGTATAATCAGGGGCCATAATTCAGAAAATTACGATCCGATATGCGCAAATATCGAAAGGAAGCAAGATCTTTGGGTTATAACCATGAATTTCAAGTTTCATCAAAATCGAATCAAAATTGTGACCTCCACAGGGTCCACAACCTTGATATACCATTTTTTAACAGTATTCGCGTACAAACGGCGGCCATTTTGTATGGAAATTTTCGTCCAATTTCCCGAAATTCGAACTCAACCTTCCTTAGGGTGTAACGGTGATATAATCAAACGTTTTTTTAAATCGAATAATAATTGTGACCTCCAAGCTAACAAGCCAACAGTGAGGCTGATGTCCCCCGCCGAAATCCCAAAATAAATAGATGACACATATTAATTAATAGCACATTTATTTTTTTCAAACGTATCGCCCAATCAAACTGAACACGAAGTGTCGTCCAAAAATTGCTTATCTCTGCCTACCGTAAGAAGAAAATGCTCATCTTCGAACTCCATCAAGGCATTGACCTAATAAGCATACACACCAATTTTGAACATTTTAACTCAATTCGAAGGAGAGTTATTGTGTTCCAAAGTCTCGACCAATCAAATTGCTTATCGCTCTGCTTACCCTGAGCAGAAAATGCTCATTATCGATCTTAGTCAAGGTATTACTGTAATGAAACTATACACCAAGTTTCATCACTCTCACTTAATTAGAACTAAAGTTATCGTGTCCCAAAGCATCAACCAATCAAATTGCTTATCTCTGCCTACCCTAAGCGGAAAATGCTCATCTTCGAACTCCATCAAGGCATTGACCTAATAAGCATATACACCAAGTTTGAACATTTTAACTCAATTAGAAGGAGAGTTATTGTGTTCCAAAGTCTCGACCAATCAAATTGCGTATCGCTCTGCTTACCCTGAGCAGAAAATGCTCATTATCGAACTTAGTCAAGGTATTACTGTAATGAAACTATACACCAAGTTTCATCACTCTCACTTAATTAGAACTAAAGTTATCGTGTCCCAAAGCATCAACCAATCAAATTGCTTATCTCTGCTTACCCTTAGCGGAAAATGCTCATCTTCGAACTCCATCAAGGCATTGACCTAATAAGCATATCCACCAAGTTTGAACATTTTAACTCAATTAGAAGGAGAGTTATTGTGTTCCAAATTCTCGACCAATCAAATTGCGTATAGCTCTGCTTACCCTGAGCAGAAAATGCTCATTATCGAACTTAGTCAAGGTATTACTGTAATGAAACTATACACCAAGTTTCATCACTCTCACTTAATTAGAACTAAAGTAATCGTGTCCCAAAGCATCAACCATTCAAATTGCTTATCTCTGCTTACCCTAAGCGGAAAATGCTCATCTTCGAACTCCATCAAGGCATTGACCTAATAGGCATATCCACCAAGTTTGAACATTTTAACTCAATTAGAAGGAGAGTTATTGTGTTCCAAATTCTCGACCAATCAAATTGCGTATAGCTCTGCTTACCCTGAGCAGAATATGCTCATTATCGAACTTAGTCAAGGTATTACTATAATGAAACTATACACCAAGTTTCATCAATCTCACTTAATTAGAACTAAAGTTATCGTGTCCCAAAGCATCAACCAATCAAATTGCTTATCTCTGCTTACCCTAAGCGGAAAATGCTCATCTTCGAACTCCATCAAGGCATTGACCTAATAAGCATATACACCAAGTTTGAACATTTTAACTCAATTAGAAGGAGAGTTATTGTGTTCCAAAGTCTCGACCAATCAAATTGTGTATCGCTCTGCTTACCCTGAGCAGAAAATGCTCATTATCGAACTTAGTCAAGGTATTACTGTAATGAAACTATACACCAAGTTTCATCACTCTCACTTAATTAGAACTAAAGTTATCGTGTCCCAAAGCATCAACCAATCAAATTGCTTATCTCTGCTTACCCTAAGCGGAAAATGCTCATCTTCGAACTCCATCAAGGCATTGACCTAATTAGCATATACACCAAGTTTGAACATTTTAACTCAATTAGAAGGAGAGTTATTGTGTTCCAAAGTCTCGACCAATCAAATTGCGTATCGCTCTGCTTACCCTGAGCAGAAAATGCTCATTATCGAACTTAGTCAAGGTATTACTATAATGAAACTATACACCAAGTTTCATCACTTTCACCTAATTAGAACTAAAGTTATCGTGTCCCAAAGCATCAACCAATCAAATTGCTTATCTCTGCTTACCCTAAGCGGAAAATGCTCATCTTTGAACTCCATCAAGGCATTGACCTAATTAGCATATACACCAAGTTTGAACATTTTAACTCAATTAGAAGGAGAGTTATTGTGTTCCAAATTCTCGACCAATCAAATTGCGTATAGCTCTGCTTACCCTGAGCAGAAAATGCTCATTATCGAACTTAGTCAAGGTATTACTATAATGAAACAATACACCAAGTTTCATCACTTTCACTTAATTAGAACTAAAGTTATTGTGTCCCAAAGCATCAACCAATTGCTTATCTCTGCTTACCCTAAGCGGAAAATGCTCATCTTCGAACTCCATCAAGGCATTGACCTAATAAGCATATCCACCAAGTTTGAACATTTTAACTCAATTAGAAGGAGAGTTATTGTGTTCCAAATTCTCGACCAATCAAATTGCGTATAGCTCTGCTTACCCTGAGCAGAAAATGCTCATTATCGAACTTAGTCAAGGTATTACTATAATGAAACTATACACCAAGTTTCATCAATCTCACTTAATTAGAACTAAAGTTATCGTGTCCCAAAGCATCAACCAATCAAATTGGTTATCTCTGCTTACCCTAAGCGGAAAATGCTCATCTTCGAACTCCATCAAGGCATTGACCTAATAAACACATACACCAAGTTTGAACATTCTAGCTCAATTAGGAAGAGAGTTATTGTGTCCCAAAAAGTGTGACGGACAGACAGACGGACAGACAGACGGACGAACCCATTTTAATAGTCCCCCAACTTTCTTCGAAAGGCGGGGGACAAAAAGATAGGCTGGCACTGCCAGGCAGGATACGCCCACATTTTTGAGAGATGGATAGAGAACAAGCAATACCGAAAGTGATTTTTCCTACATTGTTAAGTCCTGTATTTCATACTGTATTGGGAGCAGCCATTTTGTTGGTCAGTTCCAGTTTGATATTCATGAAATTCGAAGCCAACAATGATTATGGTGTGACGGTACACAACCTAGAAATGTTACTTTTCGTCAAAATCGGATAAGAATTGTGACCTGTAGAGAGTCCACAACCATGATATACCATATTTTTACACTATTCGCGTACAAACGGTGACCATTTCGTCCTGCAATTTTGGTACGATTTTAACGAAATTCGAACTCAACCTTCCTTATGATGCAACAGTAATATAATCAGAGTATTTTTTTAAATCAGATAATAATTGTTCGAGAGATAGACAGAGAACAAGCAATACCGAAAGTGATTTTTCCTACAATCAAAGGCCATAATTCATTAAGTTACAATTTGATATGCGCAAATATCGAAAAGAATAAAGATCTTTAGGTTATAAACAAGCATTTCAGGATTTATCAAAATCGAATTAAAATTAATTGTCACCTCTACAGGGTCCACAACTTTGATATACCATATTTTTACACTGTTCGCGTACAAACGGCGGCCATTTTTTCTGGCAATTATGGTCCAATTTTCTCGAAATTCTAACTCAACCTTCCGAAGGGTGTAATGGTGATAGAGTCAAACGTTTTTTTAAATCAAATAATAATTGTGACCTCCAGAGGGACCATAGGCGATTTTTCGGACAATCAGGGGCCATAATTCAGGAAGTTACGATCCGATATGCGCAAATAACCAAAGGAACCAAGATCTTTGGGTTATAACCATGCATTTCAAGTTTCATCAAAATCGAATTAAAATTGTGACCTCTACAAGGTCCACAACCATGATATACAATTTTTAACAGTATTCGCGTACAAACGGCGGCCATTTTGTATGGTAATTTTGGTCCGATTTTCCCGAAACTCGAACTCAACCTTCCTTACAGTGTAACGGTAATATAATCAACCGTTTTATTAAATCGGATAATAATTGTGACCACCAGAGGGACCACAAGCTAAAATAAGGCGATTTTGCGTATAATCAGGGGCCATAATTCAGGAAGTTACGTTTCGATATGCGCAAATATCGAAAGTCACCAAGATCTTTGGGTTATAACCATGAATTTCAAGTTTCAGCAAAATCAAATTAAAAATGTGACTTCTACAGAGTCCACAACCTTGATATACCATTTTTTAACAGTATTCGCGTACAAACGGCGGCCATTTTGTATGGCAATTTTCGGCCGATTTTCACGAAATTTGAACTCAACCTTCCTTAGGGTGTAACGGTGATATAATCAAACGGTTTTTTAAATCGGATAATAATTGTGATCTCTAGAGGGACCACATTCTCAAAAGGGTTATTTTTCGGACAATCAGGGGCCATAATTCAGGAAATTACATTCCGATAGCCGCAAATATCGATTTTTCTACTACTGCCAGTATCAGAAATAATGGAATGTTTCGTACACAAGACTACCGCAAGGTCTCTCGATAAAGAAAGTTTCATAAAAATCGCTGGAGTAGTTTTCGAGATACTAGCGTCCAAAAATGCTAAAGATAGGTTGCCAGGCAACGAAACATACGCCCACAGCAGCTAAATCGTCCGGGCAGTCAACAAGGGTTGTTGCATATTTTTACTTTTTTCGGTAATGAAACATTTGTAATACACTAAAAACTGATTAAGAGTAACAACTTATTATGTAATTATTAGAAAATCATTAGAATTTGATTGCTTTTTATAAAGTTTTACCTCACGCTAACAATTAGTATATACATGAAACATTTAATATCATGGATTTAGCTGTTCAGTTATCTAAATTCATTGAAAATCAAAATACTTGTTCGTTTCAACACCTTAAACTCTATGTATCAATCTGAAGTCAATCGGATGGTAACTTTGGCCTCTATAGCGTCACAAGAATTTTTGAAGTTATCAAGGGAGATAACTCTGGCAGTAATTATTTGAAATCGCAGAAAATCAATAGGATTCTTCGTCTCATGAACTTAAACACTGTGTGTAAATCTAAAGTCAATCGGATATTAACTTTGGCCTCCAGAGCGTCCACAAGATTTTTTGAGGTGATCAAGGGCCATAACTCTGGCACTAATTAATGGAAATCGCTGAAAATCAATAGGCGGCTTTGTTTTATGACCTTAAACACTGTGTATAAATTTGAAGTCAATCGGATATTAACTTTGGCCTCTAGAGCGTCCACAAGATTTTTTGAAGTGATCAAGGGCCATAACTCTGGCACTAATTATCGGAAATCGCTGAAAATCAATAGGCTTCTTTGTCTTATGACCTTAAACACTGTGTATAAATTTAAAGTCAATCGGATATTAACTTTGACCTTTAGAGCGTCCACATGATTTTTTAAAAGAGATCAAGGGCAATAACTCTGGCATTAATTATCGGAAATCGCTGAAAATCGATAGGCTTCTTCGTCTCATGACCTTAAACACTGTGTATAAATCTAAAGTCAATCGGATATTAACTTTGGCCTCTAGAGCGTCCACAAGATTTTTTGAGATGATCAAGGGCCATAACTCTGGCACTAATTATCGGAAATCGCTGAAAATCAATAGGCGTCTTCGTCTTATGACCTTAAACACTGTGTATAAATTTAAAGTCAATCGGATATTAACTTTGGCCTCTAGAGCGTCCACAAGATTTTTTGAAGTGATCAAGGGCCATAACTCTGGCACTAATTATCGGAAATCGCTGAAAATCAATAGGCTTCTTCGTCTTATGACCTTAAACACTGTGTATAAATTTAAAGTCAATCGGATATTAACTTTGACCTTTAGAGCGTCCACAAGATTTTTTAAAGAGATCAAGGGCCATAACTCTGGCACTAATTATCGGAAATCGCCGAAAATCAATAGGCGTCATTGTCTTATGACCTTAAACGCTGTGTATAAATTTAAAGTCAATCGGATATTAAGTTTGGCCTCTAGAGCGTCCACAAGATTTTTTGAAGTGATCAAGGGCCATAACTCTGGTAGTTATTATCGGAAATCGCTGAAAAACAATAGGCTTCTTCGTCTCATGACCTTAAACACTGTGTATAAATTTAAAGTCAATCGAATATTAACTTTAGCCTGTAGAGCGTCCACAAGCAATTGTGGACGCCGGACCGACGGACGGACGGACGGACGGACGGACGGACGGACGGACGGGGGCGACGACAATATACGACCACATTTCAATGTGGGCGTATAAAAATCAGAAAATACTTGATTTTCAGCATGCCATATTTTGCTGCCTGTTCATTGTATCCGTGTGAATTTGGTATCATACGATAGTACAATCCTAGTGCAGTCCAATGGTACCCTAATTTCTTTAATCTATTGATATCGGGCGGAGAAATTGCGTTTTTTCCCAAAATATCATTTTTTTTCATTTTTTTCAATATATTGCACATTATTTCGACCACTTCCGCTTTAAGGATTCTTGTCGAAATTGCTTTATTTGTTGGTATTGGACTATAGCTTCATGTTCCAGAAGTTTCAGAAACGTCAATTCTGCCGTAAAACGAAACCCGAGCTCACAAAATGGGAAGAAAATTCGAAAAAAATCGAAAAATAAAGGGCGACAACTCTGAATGAAACTTATATTTCTGGAATCGCATGGACTTCAGGTATCCAAAAATGTAGGTCAAATTTGAAAATTTTGAAAAATAACAAAAATTGTCTCGTAAACAACATGTTTTTAATTTTCGAACGCTAAAAGTCATAGACGAATGTTCGAAATCGAAAAATGTGAGATAGCCATTGTTTAAGAAAAGATTCAGGGATTCCAAAAAGGTAATTTGTTTAAAAATGGATAAAGAATTGACGAAACTATGGCCAAGTTTCAATTTTTAGACAAAATACAAAGTTCGGTCACTTCCGGTATGTGCAGAAATTTCAAAAATATTTTATCAAGTAGCCACCACATGGTTTCCCGACAGAAAATCTAATTTCAGATCGATATCTGTTTCGATCATGGAGATCTAGGCTCCCGCGGTAAATAATAATAATAATAATAATAATAATTTTAGTAATCTCAATAGGCTTTCAGACGAAAGTCTGAAAGCCTAATAAGAATAATAATTTTAACAAAAACAATAGTGTTTCACACAAGCTACGCAGTGTGAAACCCTAATAAGTCTTGTCATTAATTGGCTGTTAAGTAATTGTTGAATATGCATATTTGTTCAAATTCTAACCGTTTACTTCTCAACATTTTCAAATGTCTAATTTCTGTTTATAACATTATCACTGTAAACATAGGCTCTTTAGCCAGCCAATTTAAGAACTAGAGTTTCAAATGTTTTACTTGAGAAATGTGGAATTGTAAGATTTAGCAGACTAAACATGGTTGGTTTTCTTAAACTAATATTGCTACTTCAAAAACTCTAGGTAACGAGAGTAAGTCATTGAGAAAAGGTATTATATTAACCATGGATTCTTAATCCATTTGAATTTGGTGAAACAAGGTCATGGTAGAAAATAGGGTTGTTTTTTGTTAAAAAGAAACTGTTTTTATTTAATTGACCTTGAAGGAAATAATGGGACTTTGTCATAGCTAAACTGCTGTCAAACAAACTGATGTATCACTACGCTGTAATGTAAATTGATTCAGTAAAAGTGAAATCTATACCAAAGAATTATATTTATTTATTTGTGCATGTAAGAAACGATTGGGTGATAAATAAAATCTCCAACTCGTGTTTTTTGATTTCAAAAAATATCAACACTCGTTGATAAAGTAAAAAAAAACTCGGCAGAGCCTCGTTTTTTTCACTTTATCAACTTGTGTTGATATTTTTTGATATCAAAAAACACTTGTTGGAGATTCTCTATGTCTACAGTTCATCAGTCAATTGAAAAAAAAAATTAGGATTTTTCTACTACTGCCAGTATCAGAAATAACCGTAGCCGAAATAACCTGATATGGCACCATGGCATTTCTTCATATCACAATTTGTAGTTTTTCTTTATCACGTAACACATAACATGCAAAAGCTTTTATTCATTCATTGATGATAGACAAACAGCATAAAGAACATAGTGACAACCATAATTGAAATTGTTTTAAAATACAATTCCATATAAGCATACATATAAGCTTCAATAATAGCGACAATCAACACAAGGTCTTTATCAAGCAAATGATGATAAAGACAAGAGTATCCTCAGAAACGTCGCTTAGTATCAAACTCAGTAATTGTGTATCCATAAAATTGCACCTTGTGTTAATATGTTCAATTACTAATTGCCAATCAAAGAAAATAATGACAATTTTTTCAAAATTAAGTCTCTGTCAGCAGGTGTATACAATAAAATAAATCATAACAAACGCTACTATAAAACTATAGCTAGCATCATTGGTTTATTGACCTAATTACAACCGGAATTCGGCATATGAGATTCAGTTGGAAAAATATATTATTTAATGACTGTTTCTCAGTGTATTCAGTGCTTTTTTAGAAGATTATTTTCAATGAAGATTTAAATTCAACCAACAGCGGGTCAGTGAAACTATCAAATGTATGATCCAATTATTATTTTAATATCTGCCTGGATTAATTCATACAGTGCATTGAAGACATGCGATTCTTGAGATTCGCAATCCAAGCCGAGATCCTCATAGCATTCACCACATGGCTTATTTTCACAAAAGCAACTTACTGGACCTGTTATGAATAACCAGCATGCTTGTTCTCTTTTTATACCAGATTATCAAAATTACTGTTAAATGTGCAAATTACTTGGATTATGAACCACATGGCCGATTCTCACAAAGGTACGATTTATGATACCATAGTGGCCGGTTGATTGTTTTACCAAATGGCTTGAGTGAAGATCATGTGGCTAAAGGTGACAAAGAACAGCCCATTAAGATCAGTGTTATTAACAGAATAAAGTCTTTATTTGACACAATCACAGGTATCCTACAGAAGCACACGGTTTTGAGAAGTGTCATTATCAAGAACAATGTATTATATGTACCTCTAATTTAACACCTAAAGCTTCAGCATAAATTATCACAGCTTCTAATTCATGCAACGCCTTCTTAGCTAAAGTACCAGCCTGAAAAAAAGGAAAGCATTCAACAGCTGTCTGTAATAACACATTATATGATGTATATTATATTTTCCCACCAATATATATTAATTTTATATCTATATATATTAAGAGCAGCCTAATAAATATCAAGAGGGTCCTAGAGAAGGGAAGCAAATTAGAGCTCGTGTGGATTCCATCACATGTGAACATTAGAGGAAACGAGGAAGCAGATTGACTCGCAAATGAAGGTCTCGGGGACACAGCACCACTCCGCACCATAGAATACAGCACCACGGAAATCTACAGTATGGTAAAAAGACAGGTCAATTCACTCTGGGAATTAAAGCTCGTTGAACTTGACACATACAGATTCTGGCTAGATGACAAGATCTACACGAAGACAGCTATCAATCACCCTAGAAGAGATATATGCAAACTTATATCGAAACTAAGGGTGAAAGAGCGGCTGCGAGACTACAAACACCAAGTCATCGTCTGTGAGTGCGGAGAAGAATGTACCACCAACCATGTCCTGGTAGACTGCGAGGTATTCAAGGAAGAGAGAACGGAACTAGTGGAGATGATGGAGACCAACAACATACCGCTCAACACTAAGAACCTACTCTTTCCAAGACCCGATCTGAAGCTGCAAATCTTCGAACTAATCCACGATTTAATGAACACTGTTGGATTAAGTAGAATAGTGAAGTAATAGGGGGCTACGATAAGACGAGCTCGGCATCTAAACACTAAACTACATAGGGGATATACACCAAAGTAGCGGGCTAGTGGAGTAAGGGAGGGTCACGGTAAGACGGGCTCGGCATCTAAACACTAATCCACTACAAAGACACCAAACCTACAAAGTGGGATAAGTGGAGTAAGGGGAGGCCACGATAAGACGGGCCTGGCACCTAAACACTATACCCCAAAAGATGACTTCTACCAATCCAGAGACGAGACACATATATGTCTGCATAAATGTTGTCCCTACAGATCAACTACCAAACAATATGTGTTTTATTAAATAAAGGGAAGAACTTCTCACTAAACCTATTCCATGGCTCGAGGCCGCAAATGGAAAGATTGCAAAATCATATTCTAAAAACAGGAAGAAGCCTCGGCTCTCCTATGTCTTGTCTGCGATATCACTTCTGTGGAAGCGGACGTTAAAACATCAGGTAGTAGTAGTAGTAATAAATATCAGTCCACCTCTAGTTGAAATTTGTCACAAGAACTGAATGCTCAGTCTTCACTGTAAGAAATATTTCATTCAAGAAGGTACTTTCAAGAATATTTTGTTGCAAAAGGAAATTATTTGCTTACTTCCCCCTTTGACTTGGTTAAAGATCGAAGTAAACTGTTGATGTTTTTATAAGTTCCTTCATAATCTAATAAGGTGAAGAACGTTGCAGCAGTGTGTTCATTAAAGGTAACACCACATCTTGATTCCAGATTTTGACGTCTTGCCGCCTTTTTATGCTAAAAATAAAAGACAAATTGCGGATCTATTCCAAATGGTAGAAGTGAAATTTAACGTTTACAGACTTAGAATTAAATCCAAAAATTAACAAAGACAGGGTCTGCCATTTTAATATGAGTTTTAATAAAACAGGACAAATTATTCACAGGTTACAATTTTACAGTAATCTTTGGGTGTTTTTGTTAGGCCGCAATTGACTTCAATGAGCATTTCCTACCTCATCTGGATGGAAATTACCATTTGAGTATGTAGTAATTAATGTATTTTGTTTTATTTTGTTATATTAATTATAATTAAATATAAATATCATTTAACCTATTTTCTTTATTTCCATTTCATTACTATTGTCATCAAACTTTTAAACAGTAGTACTTGTAGATGCATTTTTTGGTAATTGTAATGTAAAAAAAGACTATATTTTATATTACCACTGTGTTCAGAGAAGGGTTTAATATAGGCTATGCCTGTTCCCCAATCCCTATTCAGATACAACTCTGAATAAAAATATTGCTTATAAAAAAACATAACGCTAACGCTACAATATACGTCCACATTCCTGCTTTGATTGATATGGTTTTTTGTCAAGAAGGCTAGGCGTTTGGTTTGTTTAGCGTTGAGGGTCGCGCACCAACATCAATAGTTGCCGTCCTTAGAGTATAAGGAATAAGTATACCAAGATAATCCATTCAGAATTGTGCCTTCCTAACGCTAAAGGCAAAAAGTGGGCGTGGCTCTGCCCCTGGAGATTGGGACATTCATCAAAATCAATAGTGGACGCCCTCAGGCTATAAGGAATACATAAGCCAAGTACCAAGCTGATTCATTCAGAATTGCAGCCTGTAAATGACAAACACAAAAATTGGGCGTGTCTTGCCTGTGTGAGTCGGGACATGCAGTTGACGTCCTTAGGCTATAAGGAATACATATCCCAAGTTTAAAGACGATCCATTAAGAATCATGGCCTGTAGACAACACACACAGACACAAAGTAAAATTGGGCATGGCTCTGCCCCTGGGGGTTAGGAAATCACCGAAAACAATAGGGGTCATCTTTAGGGTATAAGGAATAGGTATGTAAAGTTTTAAAAGGATCTGTTAAGAATTGCATCCTGTAGGCGAACACAAGACACAAAAGCATTGGGCGTGGCTCTGTCCCAGGGGGTCCGGCATGCACCAAAAATAACAGTGGTCAGCCTTAGGGTATAAGGAATAAGTATAAAAAAAGTTTTCAAGACGATCGATTAAGAATTGTGGTCTGTAGGTGACACACAGACAGACAAAAAGAAAATGGGCGTGGCACTGTCCCTTGGGGTCGGGCATGCACCAAATGCAATAGGGATCTTCCTTAAAGCTGAACTCCGGTTACAAAAATACCGAAATAATGTAATAAAAAAAAAGTTAACGCCTTCAAGCCGCCATACTTGTTTCCAATTTGTGAAATAAGTATGGCGGACATGGAGGCTTATGACCTGGAAAGGTTAGCCGATCTCACTTCCAGTCTGTTTCTTGTCAGCTAGCTATGCACATCCGGCTTTATTCTCTTCACACGGTTCATTGATTGCTGTATATTTCCCCCCAACAGTATACCAAATTATTGAAGATTGCAAAATGTCTGATCAGGTAGGCCTGTAAATAATAATATGAACTGTATCTACTACAATATAGCCTAAGCTTTACTCCAAAACAAAAGATGCAAACCTGTTTTTCAACCAAAACAAATCACCTATACAAACTATTGTCTTCTCCATGTTGAATAGTGTTCATGAAAACGATCAAGGGACATAACTACATGTTTTGAGCCGGCTCTCATTGGGGAGTGTTTGACAGTGCTAAATTTATTGATGCTATGTTTTTTTGTCTCCAATTTACCAAGGTGGAAGAAATTGATATTGTAGTAGACGCAGTTCATATAATTATTTACAGTCTTACCCGATCAGACAATTTGCAATCTTCAATAATTTGGTATACTGTTGGGAAAAATACAGCAATCAGTGAACCATGTGAAGAGAATAAAGCCGGATGTGTATAGCTTGCTGACAAGAAACAAACTGGAAGTGAGATCGGCTAACCTTCCCAGGTCATAAGCCTCCATGTCCGCCATACTTATTTCACAATTCGGAAACAAGTATGGCGGCTTAAAGGCGTTATTTTTTTATTACATTATTTCGGTATTTTTGTAACCAGATTTCAGCTTTAAGGCACCAAGAATAAGTATTCAAAGTTTCAAGATGATACATTAAGAAATGCAGCCTGTAGACGACAGACAAACAAATACAAGAAATGGGTGTTGCTGTCCCACAGGGGTCGGGCATGCACCCAAAACAAAAGGGATCATCCTTAGGGTATAAGGAATAAGTATTTTAAGTTTCAAGATGACCGATTAAGAATTGTGGCCTGTAGGCGACACACAAAAAGAAAATGGGCATGACTCTGCCCCTGGGGGTTGGGCATGCACCCCAAATGATAGGAATGTTCCTTAGGGTACAAAGAATAAGCATTCAAAGTTTCAAGATGATACGTTAAGAAATGTGGCTTGTAGACGACAAACAAATAAATACAAGGAATGGGTGTGGCTCTGCCATTGGGGTCGGGCATGCACCAAAAAACAATACGGATCATCCTTAGGGTGTAAAGAATAAGTATACAAAGTTTTAAGAAAATCCAGTTAGAATTGCGGCCTGTAGGCGACACACAGACACACAAAAAGAAAATGGGCGTGGCTCTGCCCCTGGGGGTGGGGCATGCACCCCAAACGATAGGGATCATCCTTAGAGTATAAAGAGTAAGTATTAAAAGTTTGAAAAAAATCCAGTAAGAATTGCGCCCTGTAGGCGACACAAAGACACACGAAAAGAAAATGGGCGTGGCTCTGACCCTGGGGGTTGGGCATGCACCCCAAACGATAGGGATGTTCCTTAGGGTACAAAGAATGTGTATGCAAAGTTTCAAAATTATAAGTTAAGAAATGTGGCCTGTAGACGACAAACAAACACATACTAGATATGGGCGTGGCTCTGCCCCTGGGGGTCGGGCATGCACCAAAAACACTAGAGATCTTCCTTGGGGTATAAGGAATACGTATACAAAGTTTGAAGAAAATCCAGTAAGAATTGCGCCCTGTAGGCAACACAAAGACACACGAAAAGAAAATAGGTGTGGCTCTGCCCGTGGGGGTTGGGCATGCACCTCAAACGATAGGGATGTTCCTTAGGGTACAAAGAATGTGTATGCAAAGATTCAAGATTATAAGTTAAGAAATGTGGCCTGTAGACGACAAACAAACAAATACTAGAAATGGGCGTGGCTCTGCCCCTGGGGGTCGGGCATGCACCAAAAACAATAGGGATCTTCCTTGGGGTATAAGGAATAAGTATACCAAGTTTGAAGACAATCCATGAAGAATTGCGCCCTGTATGCGAACCACAGACACACACACACACACACACACACACACATACACACACACACACAGACAGGGGCGACGGCATAATACGTTCACATTATGAATGTGGACGTATAAAAAGGATTAATAGTAAAAATATAGATAAAAGATACGCCCACAGCAGCTAAGTCATCCGTGCAGTCAAGAAGGGTTGTTGTATATTTTTCTTTTGTCAGTAATGAAAACATTTACAACACACTCAAATCTATTACGAGTAACAATCCATCACGTGTAATTATCAGAAATCATTAGAATTTGTTTCCATTGTTTGTCTCATGACCTTAAACACTGTGTATTAATTTACATTAGCTTGAGCCTCTAGATTCTTATGTGATCAAGGGCCATAACTCAGATATCAACTTTAGCCTTCAGAGCATCCACAAAATTTTTCAAAGAAAGTAATCATGAGCCTTAACTCTGACAGTAATTATATTAATTTTGGGATACGATAGTATACGACCTATTAAAAATGGAAGTATGCAAATGATACTACTTTTAATACAAGTATTTCTGACGTTGTTTATATATCCATGCTTACTTATTAACTCATCTTGTCCCTCACTTATTATCTGTTATTTTACAAGAATTGATTGACCACCTCTGATCGCTTACTATCACTCAGTTAAAACATTAAAATTAGTCTGAGACTTCAGGTTGCTATCCTTGTAAACTAGGTTTTCACAAGAATAATATTATATTGATTTATACCTGAAAGTCACGTAAACATAACAAAACAGACTGCTGTTTATCTTCTGGTATTCCACAATGCACCAATACAGACTTCAATAAACATGTATGGTTAATACGAAAATAATAGTTTCTTTCTTGTAAAGCTGGGAATTCATTAACAACCTCTCCTACAACAGCTAATAACTCAGATTCTGGTATCAATCTACAAAACATAATAATATATCACAGAGCATGAAACATCTAGAATGTTGGTGTCCTGTGCATTTGTAGTAACATTGGGCTATTGAGGCGGCAGTTAGTCTGAAAAAGGAAACAGTCCCAGACACTATGTCTACTCATAAGAAATTTCTCTCAAAAAATCATACATTGTTAAAGTGGAACTGGTGTTATTTAAGAAATGATTTCTTGGCCTGACATACCCCCCCCTCCCCCCCCCCAAAAAAAAAAATAATCATCTAATAAATTGCAAATGTATTTAAGGAATTATTTTTTTATCACGATATAAACAATAGCTACAAAAGTTTATAAGATGACAGCATAGTTAAGGATGTATAAAAAATATTGATTGGCAAAAAAATTTGACTTGTAACATTTTGAAAACATAAACCCTGCTAACAACTTACCCAAACTGATACGGAGTAATAATATCAAATGCACACTCCGTCATCTCTTTTGGATGTAAGCCAAATAATTTCTTTTCTTGATAAACATGATCAATACAATATCTTTTTAATGACTGAATATGACTCTTGGCAACATAACGAGCAAAAGGTACCTTAAATAACAAATATATGAAATGATATCTGCCTACACACTGGTAAAAACATACAGTTTTGTTTAACCTAATAGTTAACAAATCATCCAAGTCACTAACTATTTTTAACACTATAAGTGAAAGCACTGTAACCATTATTTTTTTGTGATTTGTTTGTCAATGTATGATACTATACCTGATCTTTGCTTAACCCAAGCAGAAAATGCCCATTATTAGTTATAAGGTACTGATATAATGAAAATGGAACATGTATCATACTCATAACAATACCTTTAAGATATTGTCAGAATATTTCTATTGATGAACTGTTATTGATGGAGCTATGTGTATGTATGTTATTATATTTGTAAAATTAAAGATGGATGAATAAAAAATTTAAAAAAAAGAAAAACAAGCCAACGGTGAGGCTGATGTCCCCCACCGAAATCCCAAAATAAATAGATGACACATATTAATTAATCGCACATTTATTTTTTTCAAACGTATCGACCAATCAAACTGAACACAAAGTGTCATCCAAAAATTGCTTATCTCTGCCTACCGTAAGAAGAAAATGCTCATCTTCGAACTCCATCAAGGCATTGACCTAATAAGCATACACACAAATTTTGAACATTTTAACTCAATTCGAAGGAGAGTTATTGTGTTCCAAAGTCTCGGCAAATCAAAATGCTACTCCGATTTCCTCCCACTGCTAAAGACCCCTACACGCGCAAGTGAATTATTGAAATAAAATTAAACCATATGTTAGTCCCGAAATGACCTAGTTTGTGTCGAGTGGAAGTTAAACCCCATTTCTCTCTCTCTCCCCTCCTGGTGGTCAGGTAGTCTTCTGTAAGGTGATTAGATTAGACTGTCGTCTGTCAGTAGCTATCGTTTCAAAAAATTTCTATAAAATGGGTTTAGTTGTAAAGTCACACATTAGTAAAATGTGAATTTATATGGATAAAAAGCCGCCTTCCCGCTTCTAGAACGTGCCAGTTTTTATAAACGAGACGTCGCAAGTTTCTATTCGCGCCATGAAGTTTATCAACCATTATTTACACCTGATGCATATCATTAAAACAAACAACCAATCAAAAACACTCTAGAGCCAATTTGACCTCAAGTTCACAGGTCAAAAGGTGAGTCGAGTTAGCACAATAGCACTTTTTTACTTTACACCAGTTAGTCAATGTTTTTGTACATATATATATAAATATATTCAATTATCTATTTTCCACTAATCACTTTGTAAATATTCTCACCATACACAAATAACATGTTATTGTCTGCGATATCACCTCGGTGGAAGCGGACGTTAAATAAAGCTATTTCACACACAGCGTGTTTACTTTAAGACGATGTAAGTGCCTTATCCACCTCGTAGACAAAGATTGTGGAAAGCTGATTAAATTTACAGATACCAGTTGGAATAAGGTTGTTTTAAGTTTTAAAGAATGGTCAAATCTTGATGGAAACGAGCTAAAAGTGTGCCAACAATATAAAGATGTATTTGATGGTAAGTTTATCAACTAAATCAAACTAAAATTGAAAGTAGAGTCGCCATTTTATTTTTGGCAGTGGCTAAAGAGTGTTTGCACTGACGTCATAATTTGTGGAGTTACCCGGATTGGCGGCCATATTGGCGATATTGGCGGGTAAACAAAGACTGCGCGCTTGACTGTAAACACACGTGTAAGATGGCAAAATCAACAAAAAACGTCGAAAAAATAAAAGAGTTAGCCAACAAATATCGAGATGGGCTTAATTCACAAGAAAGGACCAGATATGAAAGTAAATTAAAGTTAATCGGTGGTGAAGATCCTTATGAAATGGTACCGTCAGTGTGGTCAGAAGATGTATGTTTACTTCCGACAGTCACCTATCCAGACATCGTCAATTACTTGGTTTTTTCTCCTAGTCCATACACATCTGATGATCTGAAGAGTTTTAAAGGACTAGTTCTCGAATTATGAATGACAAATATCTCGTCAAAGCAAAGGTAATTGAGTTACATTATTCATTATTGTTAGGCCGCGGTTAATTAATTGTATGTTTCTCATGACCCGCCCGCATGTCTATTTTCATCCGTAATAATCACGCACTTCTTTAATTATTCGGTCAAATTTAGTAAAAAAAAAATTCGTTGATAATATTTGTAAACTTCATTTGTTTTGCCTCAGCAATGAACAATCTATTTATTTTTTTCATAAATATGTAGCTGAATATGAAGTATACTATACTGCTCTATTTATAACTCAACGCGTTTACGGTGATAATTTAATAAATCTCTCGGTAAAACTACGAAGTCTGTCCGTAAAAACAGGAAGTTATAATATGAAGCCAGCGCGATTACCCAGACACACTTCAGTCAGTGATTTTGGTAAGACTGTCGTCTTGGAAGAAATTTGATACATAGTGTTGTATATTGCCTAATAAATTCCATAAACTCGGCCTTTAAACTTTTTCCGATTTATGTTAATTTCTGGTTTATATCGCTGAGACGTAATCAAAAAGGAATGACAACAGTATACAATGTAGACTCATAGAACTAGAATGCTAACGTTGGCGTTTGTAGCGCCATCTATTTTAATAACTCTCTATTAACCAGTCACGTTTTTCCTTTGATTTCCTCAATGACGTCTCATTCGATTTAACCTTACTGGATAATCGCATCTTTTGTAACTTTGAAGCAGGCAAGCAGACGGCATAAACTGATAAATATCGTCTGCTCTGCACAACAAAATGGTTGTTTGCACGTGTACTGTTGTCCGGACGAACAATTCACTTATACTGTTAAAACCAACAGCAAAGATTTTCCCAGAGAATGAGTTAATTACAACCGTATGTGCCTCATTCATAGAGAAATGTGAGACACTCGCACATGTCGATAGTGAAACTGAAAGTAGCAACAACGGTACGGGCGCCAAGAATTTAGACTTAGTGCCGACTCGAGATTCCTTTGAAATTGACGAAGTTTTGGTCAGAAATGCAAAGGATTGGATCGCTATTGACCAGACATCTTTTGATATAATTACTCTAAAGAATGAATTTAGTCCTAAGTCGCCACTGAATGTCAAAATTCGTGTTTCGTTCAAGAACAACATTAATAATGACAATGGAGAGAAGAGCCAAGACATAGACTCAAGTAAATCAAATAGGCCTACACCATGGTGGCAAGCATTATTTTATCCAAAATTAAAAACACGAATCTCAAGAGTCTCCTTAAATTTTATTAAAGACCAATCTCTTTCTTTGGATGAATTTTCATCAAAACTTCAGAGTGTTTGCAATGAGCTACATACAAATAAGAAACAATTACTCTATGATGGACTGTTGTTAAACCTTAAAGGCACTTGCAGAGGGGTGAAGTCCTGTCACATCAGCGATTTTGAAAGCTTTATTTCCAGTCTGAGGGACTGTCTATGGTATATAGGACCTCATAAAAAAACTTTATCAGACCGTGGATGCATTGTGCCAGACCTCTTCACCTCATTTCTTAGCTTTAATAATCCACTATTCTCTGCCCATGGTACCAAAAGCCTATCTAAAATTATTTTGGAATCGCACGTGAATGCCATTTCAAATGAACTTGAGAAATCCTATATGCATGATGAAGATTTGAAAGATGTGTTTTGTGCTTGTGAAATTCTTATTGAGTGCCTTATAAAATACCTAGACTACCTCGAATCAAAATCAAAACTATGTAACGATTCTCACGATGAGTTAACAACTAGTCATTCATATGAAAATCGTATTGATATCCTTCCATGTACTGAAGCTCAATCATCACAAAATTATTCATCTTCAGATAGAGACATTTTAAATAGCATTAAAGAAATTGTTGAAAATGTAGACTATTATGAACCAGTTCATATCACAGATTTTATCCCAGCCATACCATATAAGAGATACAAATTTCTTAAAAAATTTAAGACTAATGGATTTTCAATTATAGATTGTGTACTTTTTACTGCATGTGTGCCAAATTCCAAAGGATATCTGTATTACACGTGGTACGAAGATTCATCAGAAAATGATTCTGATAGGGCCACTGCGAGGGCTTCAGTTATACGTAAACTCCATAGCACACTACCAAAATTCCATTCACGTTCTGAGAAGAAGCGATATCAAAGGATGGTGAACTTATTAATGATGGATAAAATCCAACCAGCCGAATTCCGAGCAATTTATGGTCTACTTACTGGAGATAGTTCAACAGCTGAAAATTCAAAAAGTAAATTAGTTGATGAAAGGTACATGCATATCCTAAATACAGCCGATGCTTCCATACTGAGAGACTATAGAAAACACAATGGTAGAAAGTCTTCGTTTGATAAATTCTGGGACATATGTAACAGTGTTATAGAACAAAAAACTGTAGTAGATGAAAGAAGACATGCAGATGTGTCTACCTCAGGTGATGTAATCACCCACATGGCTGTTGCCCTTAGTGCCAAAGATTTATACGAACAATGTTGTATTGCGTTTAAAGCAGCTGGAAACACTGATGAAGCCATTCCGTCATTCAGTTGGTTTAAATTTCAATTCTGGCCTAAAAGTGCATATCAAAGAACATCATTGCACTATACAGGTCGTCTTAAAGTGAAGTTTATGATACAGCAAAGGCAGTTTCATAAACAACACAGTGATCAACATTATGTAGCAGCCATATTTAGTTACTGCAAATCTTTTGCAGTAAAGTTTAAAGAATTTACTGCCTTTATATGTACTGATGACAAGCACAAAATATCCATTGGAGAACCTGGGTGCCCTATTGCTTCGGTTGAACGAGGAAAGCGTGTGCCTGTTTCATTGAATTCTACATTTCAAGTAACAGATCATGACTTTTCATTGTTGTCCTTAATTCCAACAGTTATACTAAAAAATAACATTCCGGACGAAACAACTGGATCATGGTACCGTGGAAAACCATATGTGTCGATAAAATTAACTGCAACACAGCCTTCTTCCGCTTTGAGGAATGCAAAAGAAGTTGCCAGCGTTCTGAGACAGGAATATCCACAAGAAGATATTCCTCCTATTTTGATGTTATACACAGATGGAGGACCAGAGCACCGAACAAATTTCTTATCTGTGAAAATTGCATTACTGAGTTTAGCATTGTATTTGGATTTGGACTGTCTTATTGCAGCTAGGACAGCCCCTGGCCATTCATACTCCAATCCAGCTGAAAAGGTTAACTGTATTTTAAATTTAGGTCTATATGGCCTTGGACTCATGAGAGACAAAAGTAGTGACATGGTGTTTGAACGAAAACTTTCAAGTGCATCAAATTTAGAAGGTGTACGGAAATTGAAAGATGAATTTGTGGATTTTTATGCCAAACTTGATTCAACTGTTACCAACTGTAGGGATCTATTGAAGGATTCATTTGCAAGACTAAAATTAAAAGAGGAATCATTTGAAGTATATGCACCAGCCACAGACAATGAAATTGATAATTTATTTAAAAGTGCCGAATTAGGTTGTGAAACACATGATACACTGTCAGAATTAAAAAATCGACCGGTATTGGAAGCAATCTTAAGACACAACTGTAAACAAAGAACTTATTTCTTTTCATACAAAAAATGTAGTCAAGCTGGAACAGGTTGTACTATTTGTAAAAAGCCCATTAGACTACCTGATGAAACTTTTGATCAATTAAATCATTTGCCTGACCCAATGCCAGGGCTAGATAATCACTATAAATCATTTGAAGAGGTATTCGGAATGGACACAACAGAAAACTACAAACCATCTTCAAAAGAAAGAGCAGCAAAGGGACATGGAATTCCTTTTAATCCTATAGTGCAACATGTAAACAATGTAAAGGTTTTTGTTACATGTTCCGAATGTGATAAGCCGAGGCTGTTGTTTTCGAAGTCAAAACTTTCAACTATTGAACAAAAAAATCTTCACAGATCACTGAATGAAAAGATATATACTTGTGGGTCCTCTTTGTCTGAATTTAAAGAAGAGGGAATAAATTCAGATGTCCAGAAAATTTTGGACAATGTTTTTGTTAAAGAAAACCATAACTGTTTAGTACCTGTGGAGGCTCTCTATTATTCTAGTGGTAACTGGGGTGATGTGTGTTGTCACTGTGGATCTTCTAGGAGATTAGATCATCCAGTTAATGGATATCCAATATTAGGGGTGTAACGATACATCGAACAATCGATGCATCGCGATAGTTCGACTGTCGATAGTATGTATCGATATTAAAAAGAAACTATCGATAAAAATTGCGATAGTCAAGCAAACTATCGATAGTTTCGATAGTTTGTAATAGCGAAAGTAAAATGGCTCAAATTCACTCGTATCTGTCGAATAATTACTCTGTTATCACTAAAATAGCGAAATAGCGTTACACGATCTCAATATCACATGGAAATCTTCGTCTACCATATTAGGCATGGCTTACTAAGAAATGTGTAAAATGTTTGATTTTGGCGCGAAAAAGCTGAAAATGGTCACGTACGCCAATAACAGGCATGCTGAAAGCATGCCGCATATGACAGGAAAGTTGGCTATGCCTTTTTTACAAGTTACTAAACTACCAATGTAATATACCTTTTTATATAATATAAAGAAAAAACCCCAGTGTACTTTATTATTTAACTTACTATCAGAATGCGACGTTACCGTGTACCCGAGATACCAGCTAGGAGGCTCTTCTATTCGCCCCCACCCTTTTGCCGTACCATTAGAAGACACGTGTTGTTTTTGTTTTTATCTGTACCGTCTTGTGTCGCTTCTGTCGTTTTTTGTCGATATGATTACCGATATCCGTGTTAAAATATTACGTACTGATTTACGGAGGGAGATGTTGAACTAGTGAATTGTAATCTATTGCCAGTACTGGATTTTTAATTAGCAGTTAAAGCAGTAGGGGTAAGTCAGAATGCGGGAATGTCTGATATAGCCCAACCGATACCATTTTTGGCGAGGCGATTACCCTATTCAAGAATTTTGTAATTGTGACAACACTAAAAATCAGTATGGTTATTTTCTGGGAAAGCATTCCAGTCACCCATAATATAATCAGTAATATCATTATTTTGTTCTGCTTATTCGAGAGTCCGTTATAAAAATTGACTCTTACATTGATTTGTCAATTAAACGATTGTCCGTTATAGAGTGTCCGTTATAAAAAGACTTTGAAAACAAAAAAATTTTTATTACAAAAATCGGGAACAAACGGTTGTGTCCGTGTAAGCGATTGTCCGTTGTATGCACATCCGTTATATTATTCGGGGTCTACTTGTATTATATTATCTAACATTACCTGGAACTTTCTAGTGTTTCAAATTTTTTAGTTTGATTAAATGTTATAATAAATGTATACCTGACAGTGTGTTTTAAACCTAAACTAATAAACAGATCAAACTATCGCAATAGTCCAATAGTATCGCAATATTTAATCCCCAATAGTAATAGTATTGCAATAGCTGTTTACCCAATAGCAATACTATCGCAATAGTGAAAATTACCAACAATAGTCACCCCTATCCAATATGTACTGTATGTACCAAAAATAAGAAAAACATAGTTCTTAAACGAAAGAGGCGAGCAGAAAATCTATTAATTGAGTGACTTTGCCTTTTTTGAATTTTACCTAACTGATATTATGATGTTTTGGTGTTATTGTTGTTGGAACTTTAAAATTGATATTATTTGTGTTCTAAAATTAAAATATAATCTCAGAAATTAATGTGTTTGACTTTGAGAAGAAAGATGCCTTAATTCAAAGAACTTTTGTAGGAGTTGCTTAACTTAAGACTTTATCTTTCGAATAATTTTAATATTTTAGAAACAGATGGCATACTCCTAATAAAGAAATCTTATGAATTATACTAGCTATACTAGCCTTGAGTCCCATATAACCAGTGTACATCTAGATGTTCCCAGAATTTTCTTTAAAAAGGTATCCTGTATACCGGTACTCATCAATGGACTGAAAAGCTTTTTATTATGAAACACAGCATGCCCATAGAGCATGTAAGAGGTTATGTGGCTTTGGTTTATTTAACATCCTATGGATTCCATCTCAATAATTAATAATTAATAATTACCTCATGTAGCATGTTGTTTTCAAGAACTCAGGTCATGAGAAACATACAATTAATTAACCGCGGCCTTATATAACAATTTCAATAAATAAAACCCCACAAACTAGCACGGTACATATCTCGTCAAAGCAAAGGTAATTTAGTTGAATTATAACAATTTCAATAAAATGAATATACAAAACTAGCATAGTGCAATGAGAAAAATTAACATGTACACTAGTAAGGGGGCCCTAAAGGCAGACAGAAGGTCCCCTCGTCTGACAAAAGGGCCCTTCTGGCCAAGGGAAAGACCACAGAGTCAGAGTCTGAGTCGATCATTTTCTATACACTGTTACTGTCGAATCTACTACTGAATGGGAATGTAGTAATTGCATTGGCATGAAAATCATCAATCTAGACCGCCCCTCCCCCGCGAAAGAGGGTCCTCAAAATAGTATAGCCTCCGCCATGATAAACCTTAAAACACCCAGTCTAAACTACTGACATTGGTTTTAATACTGTGCTTATATTCTATGGTACCATTTACGGACTAGGTTAGTAGGTATCAGAAGACTTGTTTGTTTTCAATTTAGCTTTTTGAATAATAATGTTGATATCTATATTTTTCAGGTCCTACATTCACAGCGAATGAGTGAAAAGCCACTGCAGCCATGGGTCATTGCTGACAAAGAAGGGTGTATCTTGGGAGCTCATTGTACCTGTATGGCAGGCCTTGGTGAAGCTTGCACACATGTGGCAGCACTCCTTTTTTCAATAGAAGCTACAGTTAAACTGAGGGACTCAAAAACTGTGACTGAAGAGAAATCATACTGGCTTCTTCCAGGCTCTGTTAAGGGTGTGACATACAAACAATGTCGGGAGATAGATTTCACGTCGGCAAAAACAATGAAGAAAAAAATGGACACCATGTTAGATAGAAACTGTAGTTCGGTCTTAAGTACGCCCTCTCATAATATAAAGAAAATTATCCCAGAACCAACGGAAGAGGAACTGTCAACCTTTTTTAAATCCCTGCACGCAAGTGAGTCAAAACCAGCAATTCTGTCATTAATTTCTCCATATGCAGAAGAGTTTGTGCCAAAACCAGTTACAGAAGAATTTCCTGTTGTCCTTACGGAACTCAGAAATGAAAGTTGCGTTTACATGAATTATAATGAACTCTTTAAAAAGTGTCAAGACATTAAGATCAGTGTTACTGAAGAACAGGCCAGATCTGTTGAGATAGCTACTCGTGAGCAGGCTCACTCAAAACTTTGGTACCGGTTTCGCGCTGGGAGAATAACAGCATCCAAGATGAAAAATGCATGTTGTACAGACCCAACATTACCAGCACAAAGTTTGATTAAAAGTATTTGTTATCCAGAAAATTACAGATTTTCATCAAAGGCAACTCAGTGGGGCTGTCAGCATGAGAAATATGCATGTGATATATTTTTAGACAAATTAAAGCCATTACACGATAATATTAAAATTGAGAAAGTAGGATTTTTTATAAACCCAGATGTCCCATATATTGGTGCGTCGCCTGATGGGATTATAACTTGTGACTGCTGCGGTATGAGTGTTGTTGAAATAAAATGCCCGTTTTGTGACAAAGATGCTACACTGCATGAAAAGAGTGACAAGAATTTCTATTTAACAAAGGAAAGAGATGGGAAACTTAAGCTGGATAACAAACACTCATATTATTATCAAGTGCAAACTCAACTTGGTGTTTGTAGATTAGAATCAGCATATTTTGTGGTATGGACTGAGAAGGACCTTCACATGGAACAAATTATGTTGAATTTGGAAATGTGGCAGGAAATATGCAAAAAATCCAAACACATATTTGACACCGCAATTTTGCCAGAATTAGTAGGCAAATTTTATTCTCGTCTACCAAACAGTAACCCTTTAACAGATGTCTTGCGCAATGCTTCATCTAAATTAAATTCAGATACTTCTGTAGCTAATGACGGAGAGTTGACTTGGTGTTTTTGCGATCAAGTAGAGTCTGGGAAAATGATTTGTTGTGAAAATCAAAACTGTAAATTGCAATGGTTCCACTATTTGTGTTTGGGGATAAACTGTGCACCAAGGGGTAAATGGTTTTGTCCAGACTGTAGAAAACTCCCAGAATTTCAAACAAAGCGTGGTCATGGTCGAAAACTAGCGTCTAACTAATGCAGTTGCATTGCGTTTTTGCAATGACATTTTCCATCATATATTTTTGTGAAGCAATTGTTGACATTTTTCCTTTTGTAAGTATTTGTAATATTGGTATCTTCCTTTATATTTGTGTAAATGCAAGCCAATTATTCTTTAAAAAGAAATTAAAATGTAATGTATAATTATGTTTGCTTTGGTTTGACTAAAAATTAAAATTATATGTATGGTTTCTGATATATTGTTGAATTTGTTATTTTATACAGGGAGTGACAATTGTACCCCAAAGAATCAACCTATTATATTGCTTCTCTGCTGACCTGCTAGCCCTAAGCAGAATATGCTCATCTTCGAGCATTCTAGTTCAATTAGAAAGAGTTATTGTGTCCCCAAATGTGTGACAGACAGACAGACCCATTTTAATAGGCCCCTGCTTTCTTCGAAAGAAAGACAGGGGACAAAAAATTTACAACAAATGTCCTTGCTATAGTTTTAGTACTTTTATTTTTCATATTTACATGAAGACATAATTCTAACTACGATCCTGAGATAGAGAGAGAAATGGGGTCTAACATCAGCTCGACACAAACTATGTCATTTTGGGACTAACATGGTTTAATTTTATTTCAATAATTCGCTTGCACATAGGGGTCTTTAGCAGTGGGAAGAAAACGGAGGACCCGGAGAAAACCCACAAGGTTGGACAGACAATCCTACTCCTCGTCACGTACAATCAGGGATTTAGAACCATGGCAGTTGACTCAATGACAGACTTTATAACTACAATCCGAAATAAAGTTAAATATTTCGATAAGAAAATTAATTGTAAAAATCCATTATTATGCCCTTGGCCTTCACTTGAATAAAGTTGGTTTAAATATAATAAATTTGCAAATTTCAATAGTCAGTGAAAATATTTTGATAAGAAAATTAATTGTAAAAATCCATAATTATGCCCTTGACCCTAACTTGAATAAAGTCGGTATAGTTTATTAAATTTGCACATTTCATTATTAATTAGTCAAAATCTACTACAGATTTGCATAGATTAACACATGCACAACAAATCATACCAATTTTATCAATTGTTGTGAAACTTTCACCTTCCTTACATGTCAGAAACTCCAGAGGTAAAGGTCCATTCAAAATATAGTATTTTTGACGCACAGTCCCTATTACACGTTCCACATGAATTCTGACGTGGGCGATCTTTCTGGTAGTTTCTAAGTCTATAGGTGACAACTGACTTTTTCCTCGGGTAAATGCTGGTATTTTAACTTCTGCCATCATGGATCCAACAGTAGCCTGAATATCAAATCCTCGGTCTGCTAGAACCAAGTCACCGGGTAAGATGTTGTTTAAAAAACCATCATTTTCAGTTATATATTTGTCACTTACTCTGCCTCCCCATGCTTTTGATATGTAAGACACGGTTCCTTGGGGTGTAATACCTATGAGGAATTTGACTGTATTATGGTGCTTATATGAGGACCATGTTTCAGCTCTCGCCTTTAGATTTGTTGGTCGATCTATAAAAACTTCAAAACAGTCAATGATAGCTACACATTTTGTTCCGAAGTGTTTTCTGAATTGCATTGGCATAGTTTTACGCAGAGTATCTCGTGATGGCCAAACTACAAGTGGCTTCATCCTTACATACATAACATCAATAACATCAACCAAAACTCTGGACACGGTTGAAAGTGAAACATTAAATTCATATGTTAAAAAACATGCAGTAACATTCAGCCTTAATCTCATGAGTGTTAAAATCAACATTTCAAATTTCGTAAGAGACTTTTTGACAGGTAAAAAATGTTCCAAGTACACAAACAAAGACAATAACACCTTAAATGTTGGTAAACCTGTGTAATACAACACCTTCTCGTCTTGACCCTCAAAAGCCATTTTGTCGTACTTGTGCGATGCCTCTTCCACTTTACATCTAAGCTTCATGTTATCCGTTCTTAAAGCCTGCAGTTCACTCGTCATCGAGGAAATTAACTCTTGCGTCAAATCGGTCTGTGTTTCTATACCAGTGTTAGCGTCACAAGATTGACCCTCTATTATCTCTTGATTCTCTTGTAGTAACATCAGTGACTCTGCTGCTGCATAGTCTTTCTTTTTTTCTGTTCTCTGTTGTCGACGTTTAAACCGATTAACCTCTGGTGACATTATAAGGCCTACTTCCTGTGCGTTTTCGTCTTTAGATGCAGTCAGATTTACAGAAGGAACCCAGTCAGGACAGTCCTTTTCATATAGACCCGACCTCTTTCCTGAAAAATGTGAAGAAATAAATCTTTAAATATTCTGAGATCTGTAAAATTGCAAGACCTGCAACGAAAAACAGATGTAGGTCTACGGTAGACAAAGTAATTCTCACACTTTTTTGTTCTTTTTCAAAAAAATTAATAATAAATCACTTTAATTTTCATTAAAATCTATTCGGAAAAACGAAATTATTTAACATTACTTCACTTGGGAAACTTAATCATAAAGGTTTTATATTTATATTTGACAACAATCACAACAGCTTCACTCTAGGCCTACTCAGGCGAGGCCTATTATATTAGTAGTTGTACCGTATGAATGAAAAATCAGTCAGGCATTTTATCAAGTCATAATTATTATGAAAAAAAAAATCACTAACCTGTAATAAAATGGACAGAGCATACTCGAATATTTTCCAAATTTTTACCGATGAAATTCTGTTGAAGACTTGCTAACCAAAGTCGTCTCCGCTCGCCGGACAAAGCTTCACATTCTTTCCCTTGGTTTTTTATCACCTTGGGAAGCCGATAATAATGTAGTTGTGTCTCTCTGTCGGATCTGTTGTGACATCCAGCCACTCGACAATAGTTAACCATCCTTTCACATGTAAATCAGTAGCCCCAGGCTTTGTATTGTAATGTAAACAAGGCAATTCGATATCTCCAATATGGCCGACTTCCGGTTTACTGACGTCATGCGAAAAGGCACTTATAGATCATATTTACACTTAATGTTTAATATAATACAATTCAAACAGTCGGTTAAAATAATCGCCATTTAAATACGGTGTACAAGTTATTGTTACCTATTTAAAAAGGCCCTACGTGGTATATTGCACTAATGCGTAGATATGAAATAAAACGTGGTATAATAAAAAATGGGAATGACACAAAAGAACCGTGAGTTGATAAGTAAAAAGAACGTGGTACAATAAAATCCGAGGCTGAGATAACAGTGCCAAGTTCATTTACTGTTTCTATACAAACGAAACGTGGTACGCGACTTTGACTTATTTTACATAAAATAAAGCTTATTTTTCAAATAATGTTGATTATTTAATCCATTTTGTTGTTTACACTTTATGTTAAAATAAATTACAATACAGGTAGCTGATCGGTCCGTTAATGACCATACGGTTAACAATATTGTGTAAAAAAAGCCTTGATATAATAGAATCCGAGGCGGAGATAACCCCAACACCCTCGCCTTACTGCTTCTATGCAATTGAAACGTGGTACGCGACTTTGGTACCACGTCCTTTTTAATTATTGGGATTTACATTATTTGAAGCAAATTTTGCAAATTGTCTTGATTATATATTCCATTTTCATGTTTTTATAGGCATTTTTATGCCGTCTATCTTAGAATAAATTACATTACAAATAGCCGATAGATCGGTTAATGAGCATATACGATTAATTATATTGTGTAAAATTTATTATTATATACCCTATTTAAAAAGAGCCAACGTTGTATATTGGGTAGATATGAAACAAAATCTGGCAGGTAAAAACGTGGTATAATAAAATGTGAGGATTATGCGAAAGAACAATAAGTTCATAAGTAAAAAAAAATAGAAGTACAATAGAACCCGAGGCTGAGATAATAGTACCACGCTGGCCTTACTGCTTTTATACAAACGTGGTACTCGACTTCGGTACAAAATACGTGGTATAATCGAATCCGAGACTGAGATAACAACACCACGCCCGACTGAGATAATCGTACATCGCTCGCCTTACTGGTTCTATACAACCGGAACGTGGTACGCGACTTCGTTAAAAAAAAAGTGGTATAATAGAATCAGAGAATCGTACCACGCTCGCCTTACTGGTTCTATTCAACCGGAATATGGTGCGCGACTTCGGTTCAAAAAACGTTTTATAATAGAATCCGAGACTGAGATAATCGTACCACGCTCGCCGTGATGATTCTATACAAACGGAACGTGGTATGCGACTTCGGTTCAAAAAGTGGTATAATAGAATCCGAGACTGAGAAAATCGTACCACGCTCGTCTTACTTGTTTTATTCAAACGGAACTGGGTGCGCGAAGTGGTACAAAAAGACTTGGTATAATAGAATCCGAGTTCGAGATAATCGTTTCAAGAACCCATAACTGAGGTAACCGTACCACGCCCGGCTTACTACTTCTATACAACTGAAACGTGGTATGCTCGCCTTACTTCTCCTATACAATTGAAACGTGGTACTCGGCTTTAGTACCACCTCTTTTTTAATTATAGAGATTTTAAATTACTCGATGCAGATTTTTCAAATTTGTGTTGATAATTTAATCCATTTTTATGTATTGTAGGCCACATTTACACTTTATATTAAAATAAATTATATTAAAGATAGTCGATTGTTCGGTTAGTGACCATACGGTTAATATGAAATGTACTGAGAAAACATGTTCTATACAAACGGAACATGGTGCGTGACTTCGGTGCAAAACCGTGGTATAATAGAATCCAAAACTGGGATAATCGCATGGTACGCGACTTCGGTTCAAAAACGTGGTATAATAGAATCCGAGACTGAGATAACCGTACAACGCTCATCCTACTGGTTCTATACAAACGGAACGTTGTACGCAAGCCTTTTACTGGTTCTATACAAACGGAACGTGGTGCGCGACTTCGATACAAAAACGTGGTATAAAAGAATCCGTGAATGAGATAATCGTACCACGCTCACCGTACTGGTTCTATACAAACGGCACGTGGTACATAACTTCGGTTCAAAAACGTGGTATAATAGAATAAGAGACTGGGATAATCTTACCACGCGACTGAGACAGAGATAACAACGTGGTACGCGACTTCGGTTCAAAAAAACGTGGTATAATTGAATAAGAGACTGAGATAATCGTACCACGCTCGCCTTACTGGTTCTATTCAACCGTAATATGGTGCGCGACTTCGGTACAAAAACGTGGTATAATAGAATCTGAGACTGAGATAATCGTACTGGTTCTATAAAATCGGAATATGGTGCGCGACTTTGGTTCAAAAAACGTGGTATAATAGAATCAGAGACTGAGATAATCGTACCACGCTCGCCTTACTGGTTATGTACAACCGGAACGTGGTACGTGACTTCGGTTCAAAAAACGTGGTATAATAGAATCCGAGACTGAGATAATCGTACCACGCTCGCCTTACTGGTTCTATACAACCGGAACGTGGTACGCGACTTCGGTTAAAAAAAACGTGGTATAATAGAATAAGAGACTGAGATAATCTTACCACCCTCGCCTTACTGGTTCTATACAAACGGAACGTGGTACGCGACTTCGGTACAAAAACGTGGTATAATAGAATCCGAGACAGAGATAATCGTACTGGTTCTATACAAACGAAACATGGTGCGCGACTTCGGTTCAAAAACGTGGTATAATAGAATCCGAGATTGAGATAATCGTACCACGCTCGCCTTACTGGTTCTATACAAACGGGACGTGGTACGCGACTTCGGTTCAAAAAACGTGGTATAATAGAATCTCAGACTGAGATAATCGTACTGCTTCTATACAAACGGAACGTGGTTCGCGACTTCGGTTCAAAAAACGTGGTATAATAGAACGAGAGATTGAGGTAATCGTACCACGCTCGCCTTACTGGTTATATACAACAGGAACGTGGTACGCGACTTCGGTTCAAAAAACGTGGTATAATAGAATCCGAGACTGAGATAATCGTACCACACTCGCCTTACTGGTTCTATACAAACGGAACGTGGTACGCGACTTCGGTTAAAAAAACGTGGTATAATAGAATCAGAGACTGAGATAATCGTACCACGCTCGCCTTACTGGTTCTATACATCCGGAACGTTGTACGCGACTTCGGTTCAAAAAAACGTGGTATAATAGAATAAGAGACTGAGATAATCGTACTGGTTCTATACAAACGAAACATGGTGCGCGACTTCGGTTCAAAAACGTGGTATAATAGAATCCGAGATTGAGATAATCGTACCACGCTCGCCTTACTGGTTCTATACAAACGGGACGTGGTACGCGACTTCGGTTCAAAAAACGTGGTATAATAGAATCTCAGACTGAGATAATCGTACTGCTTCTATACAAACGGAACATGGTTCGCGACTTCGGTTCAAAAACGTGGTATAATAGAACGAGAGACTGAGGTAATCGTACCACGCTCGCCTTACTGGTTATATACAACAGGAACGTGGTATGCGACTTCGGTTCAAAAAACGTGGTATAATAGAATCCGAGACTGAGATAATCGTACCACGCTCGCCTTACTGGTTCTATACAAACGGAACGTGGTACGCGACTTCGGTTAAAAAAACGTGGTATAATAGAATCAGAGACTGAGACAATCGTACTGGTTCTATACAAACGGACATGGTGGGCGACTTCGGTTCAAAAAACGTGGTATAATAGAATCTGAGACTGAGACAATCGTACTGGTTCTATACAAACGGACATGGTGCGCGACTTCGGTTCAAAAAACGTGGTATAATAGAATCTGAGACTGAGACAATCGTACTGGTTCTATACAAACGGACATGGTGCGCGACTTCGGTTCAAAAAACGTGGTATAATAGAACGAGAGACTGAGATAATCGTACCACGCTCGCCTTACTGGTTCTATACAAACGGAACGTGGTACGCGGCTTCGGTTCAAAAAACGTGGTATAATAGAATCAGAGACTGAGATAATCGTACCACACTCGCCTTACAGGTTCTATACAACCGGAACGTGGTACGCGACTTCGGTTCAAAAAACGTGGTATAATAGAATCCGAGACTGAGATAATCGTACCACGCTCGCCTTACTGGTTCTATACAAACGGAACGTGGTACGTGACTTCGGTCCAAAACGTGGTATAATAGAATCTGAGACTGAGACAATCGTACTGGTTCTATACAAACGGACATGGTGCGCGACTTCGGTTCAAAAAACGTGGTATAATAGAATGAGAGACTGAGATAATTTTACCACGCTCGACTTACAGGTTCTATACAACCGAAACGTGGTACGCGACTTCGGTTCAAAAAACGTGGTATATTAGAATCCGAGACTGAGATAATCGTACCACGCTCGCCTTACTGGTTCTATACAAACGGAACGTGGTACGCGACTTCGGTTAAAAAAACGTGGTATAATAGAATCAGAGACTGAGATAATCGTACCACGCTCGCCTTACTGGTTCTATACATCCGGAACGTGGTACGCGAATTCGGTTCAAAAAAACGTGGTATAATAGAATAAGAGACTGAGATAATCGTACCACGCTCGCCTTACTGGTTCTATACAAACGGAACGTGGTACGTGACTTCGGTCCAAAACGTGGTATAATAGAATCTGAGACTGAGACAATCGTACTGGTTCTATACAAACGGACATGGTGCGCGACTTCGGTTCAAAAAACGTGGTATAATAGAATGAGAGACTGAGATAATTTTACCACGCTCGACTTACAGGTTCTATACAACCGAAACGTGGTACGCGACTTCGGTTCAAAAAACGTGGTATAATAGAATCCGAGACTGAGATAATCGTACCACGCTCGCCTTACTGGTTCTATACAAACGGAACGTGGTACGCGACTTCGGTTAAAAAAACGTGGTATAATAGAATCAGAGACTGAGATAATCGTACCACGCTCGCCTTACTGGTTCTATACATCCGGAACGTGGTACGCGAATTCGGTTCAAAAAAACGTGATATAATAGAATAAGAGACTGAGATAATCGTACCACGCTCGCCTTACTGGTTCTATACAACCGTAATATGGTGCGCGACTTCGGTTCAAAAAACGTGGTATAATAGAATCAGAGACTGAGATAATCGTACCACGTTCGCCTTACTGGTTCTATACAATCGAAACGTGGTACGCGACTTCGGTTCAAAAAACGTGGTATAATAGAACGAGAGACTGAGATAATCGTACCACGCTCGCCTTACTGGTTCTATACAAACGGAACGTGGTACGCGGCTTCGGTTCAAAAAACGTGGTATAATAGAATCAGAGACTGAGATAATCGTACCACACTCGCCTTACAGGTTCTATACAACCGGAACGTGGTACGCGACTTCGGTTCAAAAAACGTGGTATAATAGAATCCGAGACTGAGATAATCGTACCACGCTCGCCTTACTGGTTCTATACAAACGGAACGTGGTACGTGACTTCGGTCCAAAACGTGGTATAATAGAATCTGAGACTGAGACAATCGTACTGGTTCTATACAAACGGACATGGTGCGCGACTTCGGTTCAAAAAACGTGGTATAATAGAATGAGAGACTGAGATAATTTTACCACGCTCGACTTACAGGTTCTATACAACCGAAACGTGGTACGCGACTTCGGTTCAAAAAACGTGGTATATTAGAATCCGAGACTGAGATAATCGTACCACGCTCGCCTTACTGGTTCTATACAAACGGAACGTGGTACGCGACTTCGGTTAAAAAAACGTGGTATAATAGAATCAGAGACTGAGATAATCGTACCACGCTCGCCTTACTGGTTCTATACATCCGGAACGTGGTACGCGAATTCGGTTCAAAAAAACGTGGTATAATAGAATAAGAGACTGAGATAATCGTACCACGCTCGCCTTACTGGTTCTATACAAACGGAACGTGGTACGTGACTTCGGTCCAAAACGTGGTATAATAGAATCTGAGACTGAGACAATCGTACTGGTTCTATACAAACGGACATGGTGCGCGACTTCGGTTCAAAAAACGTGGTATAATAGAATGAGAGACTGAGATAATTTTACCACGCTCGACTTACAGGTTCTATACAACCGAAACGTGGTACGCGACTTCGGTTCAAAAAACGTGGTATAATAGAATCCGAGACTGAGATAATCGTACCACGCTCGCCTTACTGGTTCTATACAAACGGAACGTGGTACGCGACTTCGGTTAAAAAAACGTGGTATAATAGAATCAGAGACTGAGATAATCGTACCACGCTCGCCTTACTGGTTCTATACATCCGGAACGTGGTACGCGAATTCGGTTCAAAAAAACGTGGTATAATAGAATAAGAGACTGAGATAATCGTACCACGCTCGCCTTACTGGTTCTATACAACCGTAATATGGTGCGCGACTTCGGTTCAAAAAACGTGGTATAATAGAATCAGAGACTGAGATAATCGTACCACGTTCGCCTTACTGGTTCTATACAATCGAAACGTGGTACGCGACTTCGGTTCAAAAAACGTGGTGTAATAGAATCAGAGACTGAGATAATTTTACCACGCTCGACTTACAGGTTCTATACAACCGAAACGTTGTACGCGACTTCGGTTCAAAAACGTGGTATAATAGAATCTGAGACTGAGACAATCGTACTGGTTCTATACAAACGGACATGGTGCGCGACTTCGGTTCGAAAAACGTGGTATAATAGAACGAGAGACTGAGATAATCGTACCACGCTCGCCTTACTGGTTCTATACAAACAGAACGTGGTACGCGGCTTCCGTTCAGAAAACGTGGTATAATAGAATCAGAGACTGAGATAATCGTACCACACTCGCCTTACAGGTTCTATACAACCGGAACGTGATACGCGACTTCGGTTCAAAAAAAGTGGTATAATAGAATCCGAGACTGAGATAATCGTACCACGCTCGCCTTATTTGTTCTATACAACCGGAACGTGGTACGCAACTTCGGTTCAAAAAACGTGGTATAATATAATCCGAGACTGAGATAATCGTACCACGCTCGCCTTACTGGTTCTATACAAACGGAACGTGGTACGTGACTTCGGTCCAAAAACGTGGTATAATAGAATCTGAGACTGAGACAATCGTACTGGTTCTATACAAACGGACATGGTGCGCGACTTCGGTTCAAAAAACGTGGTATAATAGAACGAGAGACTTAGATAATCGTACCACGCTCGCCTTACTGGTTATATACAACCGGAACGTGGTACGGGTCTTCAGTTCAAAAATTGTGGTAAAATAGAATCCGAGACTGAGATAATCGTACCACGCTCGCCTTACTGGTTCTATACAAACGGAACGTGGTACGCGACTTCGGTTCAAAAACGTGGTATAATAGAATCCGAGACTGAGATAATCGTACCTCGCTCGCCTTACTAGTTCTATACAAACGGGACGTGGTACGCGACTTCGGTTAAAAAAAAAGGTATAATAGAATCTGAGACTGAGATAATCGTACAACGCTCGCCTTACTGGTTCTATACAACGGAACGTGGTACGCGACTTCGGTTCAAAAAACGTGGTATAATAGAATCCGAGACTGAGATAATCGCACCACGCTCGCCTTACTGGTTCTATACATCCGGAACGTGGTACGCGAATTCGGTTCAAAAAAACGTGGTATAATAGAATCAGAGACTGAGATAATCGTACCATGCTCGCCTTACTGGTTCTATACAAACGGAAACGTGGTACGCGGCTTCGGTTCAAAAACGTGGTATAATAGAATTTGAGACTTAGATAATCGTACTGGTTCTATACAAACGGAACATGGTGCGCTATTTCTGTTCAAAAAACGTGGTATAATAGAATCCGAGACTGAGATAATCGTACCACGCCTGCCTTACTGGTTCTATACAAACGGAACGTCGTACGCGACTTCGGTTTTATAATAGAATCCGAGACTGAGATAATCGTACCACGCTCTCCTTACTGGTTCTATACAAACGGAACGTGGTACGCGACTTCGATTCAAAAAACGTGTATTAATAGAATCAGAGACTGAGATAATCGTACCACGCTTGCCTGACATGCTTCGGTTAAAAAAAGGTGGTATAAAAGAATCCGAGACTGGGATAATAGTACCCTGCTCGTCTAACTGGTTATGTAAAAACTAAACGTGGTACGCGATTTCGGTTCTAAAACGTGGTATAATAGATTGAGATTGCCGTACAACGCTCATCCTACTGGTTCTATACAAACGGAATGTGGTACGTGACTTCGGTACAAAAAACGTTGTATAATGGATTCCTAAACTGAGATAATCGTACCACGCTGGCTTTACTACTTTTATACAAACGAAACGTGGTACGCGAATTTGTCGTATTTCTCAAATTATGTTGATTATTTAACCCAGTGGTATAATAGATTCAGAGACAGGGATAACCGTGCCACGCTCGCCCTATACTGGTTCTATACAAATGGAACAAATCCCTATAATTAAAGGGGTTCGATCGCTAATATCTGGGACCTCGACATTAACACAAATGGGTCGCAACGCATATATTAATGTAATATGAATGAAAATAAACTGATTTACTTTCAATCGTTTCTGTTTTTACAGTAATTTCTAATCAGGTTCGGCGAAATCGAATGGCAATCTCTAGCGTCTGGTTATATCAGTCTACGTCGATTACGTTTATTGCACATGCTCTCCAGATAAGAATATGCGGTCACCGTTTAACATGACTTGTGGAATAAGTCTAGCCTCGTTCTTCGAGTCCCTTGTTACAAATGGCGCTGAAATGCATTATGTTACACGATAATTTATTTAATCATAAAGTCTAAATATGGCCTATAGTTAAAATATCAAAATGGATTAAATAATCAACAGAATTTGCAAAATCTGCTTCGAATAATGTAAAATCTCTATAATCAAAAAAAGACGTGGTACCAAAGCCGAGTACCACGTTTCACTTGTATATAAGAAGTAAGGTGATCATAACACGTTTCAGTTGTATAGAAGTAGTAAGCCGGGCGTGGTACGGTTATCTCAGTATCGGTTTCTAGTTACCGTTATCTTGGTCGGGGGTTCTAGTTTACCACGTTTTTGTACCCAAGTCGCGTACCACGTTTCGTTTGTATAGAGCATGTCAGGCAAGCGTGGTACGGTTATCTCAGTCTCGGATTCTATTATACCACGATTCTTTTTTACCGAAGTCGGGTACCACGTTTCGGTTGTATAGATCCAGCAAGAGTGGATTAAATATAATCCAATTTGAAAAATAAGCCAAAGTCGCGTACCACGCTTCGTTTTTGTAGATGGAGAAAGTCGAGCGAGGTACTGATATGCCCGTTTTCATTTGCCCGGTCGGAGCAGAACAGTAGGAAGTTAAACCCCATTTCATTTCATTTCCAATATACCACGTTGGGTCTTTTTAAATTTACACAGTATTATTACCGATCGGTTATCTGTATTGTAATTAATTTTAACATAAAGTGTAAATATGGCCTATAAAAACATCAAAATGGATTAAATAATCAACATAATTTGAAAAATGTACTACAAATAATGTAAAATCCCTATAAATAAAAAGGACGTGGTACCGAAGTCGCGTACCACGTTCCGTTTGTATAGCACTAGCAAGGCGAACGTGGTACGGTTATCTCGGCCCCAGAATACCACTTTTTTTACTGTCAACTTATCGCCCCTATACAGGATTATACCACGTTAGTTTTTACCTTCCGGGTTTTGTTTCATATCTATGCATAGTCGCATACATAATATGCCAATATACCACGTAGGGTCTTTTTGAATAGGGTATAATAACGGTTACACCGTATTATAAACCGTATAGTCTAGGTACGGCTCGATGCAATAACCGACCGATCGGCTATCTGTATTGTAATTTATTTTAAGATTATAAGTGTAGCCTAAATATCACCAATAAAAACATCAAAATTGATTAAATGATCAACATAATTTGCAAAATCAGCTTTATATAATGTAAAATCCCTATAATTAAATAGAAAGTGGTACCGAAAAAGCGTACCACGTTTCGTGTGTATAGAAGCAGTAAGGCGAGCGTGGTATTTTGAAACGTGGTATTTAGCCGCTGCCTTTATTTTTCAGCGAAACACAAAATGATAGGCGGATTAAATTTTATAGACACCTGTACTCATCACAAATGATCGGGACTGTACAACGCAACGAGAGCTTACGTCCGTATATATTATTTCTTGTTTGTTGTCATTGCTGTGTGCAAGTTACGATAAATAATAATAATGTTTGTTGACGTTCACATTGTAGGCCTATAGTCTCGTTATAGTTATACATGTATAGTTGTTAGTTCATATAGGTTTGTTTTAAAATCGATAGCATTCACGCTAGCCTTTGGTTTTATTTTATTAACCCCAGATTGTCTAAGTGTCTTTTCACAAATCAAGTGCAAACAGGTGGCAGTGTCTTATTGTTTTTCATAAAAGAAAAGTAATTTTTATTATGGATATTTGTTGCCACCTAAATTCTTCTCTCAGGTTCTAATTTGCTTATTTTGTTTATGTGTGCAATAAAATTAGGACTCAGTATGTTCGTATTTATAGGGAATAAAGATGATGCACTATGTGACTATGGGTTTATGGCTATCATTCCAAGTGTTATTCGAGATTCACAGACAGAACAAAGATTAAACGAACTACTAAAAGAGTTGCATTAGGCTACAGTCTGGTGAGAAGCAAACGAGTGATGAGAGTCAATCCACCTCTAGACAAGGTTCTGTCCACCTGCGAGGACATGTCTTTCCTCCTGTGCATTATCTGCAAAAAAGTGCCTTTGTTCTACAGGTGTCAGAATAAGACTGTCTCTATCTGATAAGCTGGTTTTAGCAGAAATTAAAGATGGGGGTAAGTTTTTATTGTTTGTTCAACTGTTTTGATTTAATATTGTCCCGACACCCTCCTTTCCTGGCTATGCCCAGTGTTACCTAGTGGAATAGGCCCATCGACCCTCCTCAGCGTGTCGTAAAAGGCGTTTATTGGGGAGAGTGGTCGGGTGGCCGATAGGTGTTATCTATCAGTCTGTCATCAATAGTCGAGGGTACGAGTCTCATTCTCTGCGATCTCAGTGAAAACGTGTGGGAGTAGCCTATCCGAACACGCAGGGTTATGTACATGTATTTACCAGGTCTGCCAAAAGTTGTCTAGTTCATTGTTAAAAGTAGGTTGCTCCATACAAAGCCTATTATACACATAAAAACTGTTGCATAAAGAATTTTATGGGTTTTTTTATTTATGCATATGTAACCAGAAAACGAATATGCATTCTACTTCTAGTTGGTTTATGATATCCATGATATTTACAATTTTCCATATCTTTTTAGGGCGACTTAGAGAAGCAGCAATTAAGAAAGAAGATGAAACCATTCTCAGGTACATCAGAGATAAAGACTGTGTTGCTGTTGAAGTTAGGTACCATCTACGATGCTACAAGGATTATGTTCGATTCCCAACAAGAAAACCCACAGTTCAGTCGTCAGGGTGAATTTATTTCACACTTGTAGTAGTTGTTGTGTCCTTGTGGCTTGTTGTTATATCTATTTTATATCATAGGCCTACATAGGCAACTAGTGGGTGGGAAGGGATTTATATAGCCAAGTGGTTACAAAAAGGTCTGTCATCAATGGACTTGATTTCGAATCCCATTATCAGCGACCTCAATGACAAGGTGTGGGAGTAGCCGATTTATTCTATACTCTATAGTATAAGTAGTGCTGGTATATTTGATGGCAAGTGAATTGGCACAAAATGACTATATTGTGGTGTCCAAATGCACTAAAACATCCGTTCTAAGAATGTGTCAACATTTTTTATTAGCACTTTTACTAGTTTTGAAATGTTTTAAATTACACTACACAGACATGATTTATATCTATTTTAACCTTTAAAAAAAATATATCACTAGATAAAGATGAATAAATATGTACATACTTTTCCATTTTTTGATTTTAGTATTTTGTTTAACTGTTTGTTTTACCTGTATTTTACATACTAACTACATGTATAATATTCAACTACTTTATGTCCAGATTTAATTGAATTATTATTTTAACAAAACAAAGGGTTTTCTGTATTTTAAACTAGTTTTGAAATGTTGTTTTTAATTATAATACACAGGCATGATTCATATCTTTAAAAGATAACCAAACAATATATCGAAAGATAAATAAATGTGTAAATACTTTTCCATTTGTTGATTTTAGTACTTTGTTTAACTGTTTTTATATTTTTTTATATTTTATATTTTAACTATTTAAGCATTAATTATTGCACAATTGTTACAGCAACATTTAAAAAAATTATTGATATAACAGTTATTAAAAATGAAAAAAATGTTTTCTGTATTTTAAAAAAAATATTGATATTGAAATGTTGTTGTAAATTGCAATACAAAGGCCTAATTTATATCTATTTAAGCCTTTAATATTAGTCATTACATAAAAGATTAATGTTTTAAATTTGTTTTCATTCTTTGTTTGGTGATAGGGTGGGTTGCCAAGGAGAAATTTAGTCTTTGTTCAATATTTATAGGTCATTTATGATACGAGTTATCTCCCCTTATACCTTTTTACCTGGGACCCCTCTTTGAAATATCACGTTTATGTATTGTTTTTTGGTTGAAATCAAATATGTCTATGCAATTATCAAATTTATGTATGATTTCTGATAATAAATTAAATTCAATATCAATACAATGACGCTGTATTTTCATAAATAGACAAAAACATGCTACGATGTGCAACATTACTGCTTTGTGGGCGCTTATAATTGGTCCTGTGCATATACAAATTGAGATATTTCCATAATTTTTTTTTTCAAATGTTGCTGTGCATTTGGGCAGTACACACGAAAAAAATTATTCACCTGCAGTAATTTTATCATCCAAAATCACGACGTCAAAGTCATGTTAGACAAGCATGATAAAGTGACCGAGACCCTGGGTAAATGGGTAATATTTTAAAAACTGGCAATATCTGAAGGTGGGAATATGGATTTTCCATCACTAGAAACCTTGTATTATAAGAAAATGGCAACATTTTTTAGACCCAGGGGGGGTGCAACAAAAATCGATTTTTAAGCACATTTTCCCTATACAGACGACAGTCTAGATGGAAAACATGACTTACTCTGAGATCACAGCGCAGACCTACAACATTACCACTATGATCCATAAAACATGCATATTGTTCATCCTGATACAAAAAGCATTTGGGCATTAAAATAGGGGTTGACATTCTTAAAGCACCATGGCGCTGAAATATTCTTTCTATTGTATCATGAACACTTGTCTGTACTAAGGCTGCTTTCGTAGTAAGAACACCCTTGGAAAGAAAACAAAACATTTGTCATCACATAGGGCACACTCTGACTCAGAGTAGAACTCCAAAATAATAACAATTCCAAGTACAGAAAAAGGTTTATTGATATGAAATTTTTTTGTTTTTTGTTTGCCTTTGTTTATAGAATTTATATTGTTGAAAATAATAAGAATTCCAAGTACAGAGAAAGGTTTATTGATATGAATTTTTTTTTGTTTTTTGTTTGCCTTTGTTTACAGAATTTATATTGTTGAAAATATCATCATCACTTGTAAGATACATTATATTTCTAAAGAGCATTCTCATACTTTTCAATCTTTTGAAGGATTGGAAAAACTAACAAAATATGGGGCTATCTTCTCCTGGCCATTATACATGCCAAACATTTGAATCTGAGAAGATGAAAAGCCCATGAAAATCTACGTACCTTAAATCAAAGACACTGAAGGTTCAGATAATGGTCAGACTTATATTCACTGTCGACTGGAATGATCAAGACTAAATAATTAGCTAATTTACCTTATAAAGATCATTGTCATAAGTTAGATGTTGAATAAGTGGAACAGGCTGTGAAAACATGGCGTCTATCATACGTCTGTAAGATTTACTCTGGGGATTGGATATGGTTGATCTTAAAATTTCATTCAGTTCTGCTTCTTCCATTTGTGGGGGAGGTAAATGGTCAGACTGCAGTAGTTCTTTAGATGTTGGACGAACACTAGGGTCATGATTCAGCAGTGATCTTATAATGCAGGTCTGAAGATAAATTATTATCATTATTGTTTGATTTATGTAGCGTTTCTTTACACATGAGTGTTTGCAAGAGTATTCACAATACAACAGTTCAAAAACATTTTTGAAATAAATATGTTTTTAAGTTAGTCTAAGGCTCTGGATGGAAGAGGACTCTCACAAAGAGTTTTTAGAAGATCATTCCACAGTTTAGCTGTTCTGACGGAAAAAGCATCTTCACCAAACATTTATTATATTTAGTAATCCTCAATATGCTACAATCATTTGACGAACGAAGGGTGGATCGTCGAGGAGTATAGAAATCAAAGAGTTCTTTTAAATAACTGGGTGCAGTGTCAAAATAAATTGATTTAAACACATTCACAAGAGCTTTAAATTGAACCCTCGTTCAAATTGCAAGCCAATGGATTTTCTGTAACTTAGCTGATATTTGATCAAATTTTTATGTTCTAGTTATATGACATGCAGCATTGTTTTGCACTATTTGTAGTCTGTTTAAACAAGTTTCTGGTGCTCTTGATAGAAAAGAATTTGCATAGTCCATATGCAATGTTACTAATGGTCTAATAACACTCTGGTAAGCATCAGTATTAAGGTTAGAGCATATTCTTGAAATAGCTTTCATTTGAAGATACATTTTCCATATGATACTATTGATTTGGGGAACGATATATATATTATTTCATTCTCAAGTTTTATTTTATTTAAACTTGAAATTATAGACTTTTGGAGTAAATTATAGTCATATATAGGCCCAGTTACTTGCTCTCTATTCTACTTTAACAAAGTAGATTAATATTAATTAGTTAAATGTGGTCTAAAGCCTTCTTAAAACCATTATGATATATAGAGTTGTTTTCCCTGTTAATAAAAGACCTTAGCCCTAGAGCATTCTGGGATTAGTTTGTTTCGATGGACTCTTAATAAAGAAAACCAATCCAGGACAATCCTAGAAAAAACACCCAAACACAACATTATCTTTCTTAAAAAAAATGGAATACGAGATCAAATAATTAAGAAGCACATCTAGATACCTGGTTGGCCATTTCTATTTCATCAAAGTCTGATGGCAATTGAATTGATGGCAGACGGACATTTCCTAATACGGTTACCCTTTCCATTCCCGTTGGTAATGGTCGATAGCACATCTCAAAAAATATGATTCCAAGGCTGTATATATCCACTTTCTATTTGATAAAAAAAACAACATATAAGTTTATAAAATGGGGGGAGAGGAGTTAAAACATTCACTCAACACAAGCAATTCTAGGACTAACATATGTTATTTTCATAGTTCAATTATTTGTTTGCATGCAGTGGTCTTTTAGCAGTGGAAAAGAACTGGAGAACTTTGATGTTAAGAAAATGTCTCTATTCATTGACTAAATTTATCCTGATTTATATAAAAGCAATACATATATACGTACACCATCTACCATCAATCCTATTCTAAATAAATGTCATTTGCAAACAGCAGTAACTGCACAAGTCCCAAGGCCATTTTTTAACAAGGTGGTCTACTGTCAAATTGATGAAATTTATTGGTGGAATTTCTCTCGAGCCAGAAAGAACTATATCAAATATATCAGCTATGGTAATTGGTTGAGTATTATATTCAATTGGTGCATGCTTTGTCACCTGATATTTTCGTATTTACTTGACTGATAACTTTCGGGGGATTTAAAAAGTTAAATTCTGTAACATTTGAGTAGCCCCTAGATCTATGTGTCAAACAAGCCAACAGTGAGGCTGATGTCCCCCGCCGAAATCCCAAAATAAATAAATGACACATATTAATTAATCGCACATTAATTTTTTTCAAACGTATCGAGCAATCAAACTGTACACGAAGTGTCATCTAAAAGTGTTTTATAAAGAAAAATGCTAAACCCGACGAGAAAAATGAAAATGTACCCTAGATAGGGGGACCTTAAAGGCAGACAAAAGGGCCCCCAGACTTGACAAAAGGGCCCCTCTGGCCAAGGGAAAGGGCCCTTGTGTCCGAGTCAATCGTTTCTATACACTGTTACTGTCGAATCCATTACTGAATGAGAATGCAGTCATTGTATTGGCATAAAAATCATCAATCAAGATGAACCTAAGTTATCTTGTCCCAAAGTATCAACCAATCAAATTGCTTATCTCTGCCTACCCTAAGAAGAAAATGCTCATCTTCGAACTCCATCAAGGCATTTTGACCTAATAAGCATACACACCAATATTGAACATTTTAACTCAATTCGAAGGAGAGTTAATGTGTTCCAAAGTCTCGGCAAATCAAATTGCTTATTGCTCTGCTTACCCCTAGCAGAAAATGCTCATTATCGATCTTAGTCAAGGTATTACTGTAATGAAACTATACATCAAGTTTCATCACTCTCACTTAATTAGAACTAAAGTTATCGTGTCCCAAAGCATCAACCAATCAAATTGCTTATCTCTGCTTACCCTAAAAGGAAAATGCTCATCTTCGAACTCCATCAAGGCATTGACATAATAAGCATATACACCAAGTTTGGACATTTTAACTCAATTAGAAGGAAAGTTATTGTGTTCCAAAGTCTCGACCAATCAAATTGCTTATCGCTCTGCTTACCCTGAGCAGAAAATGCTCATTATCGATCTTAGTCAAGGTATTACTGTAATGAAACTATACACCAAGTTTCATCACTCTCACTTAATTAGAACTAAAGTTATCGTGTCCCAAAGCATCAACCAATTAAATTGCTTATCTCTGCTTACCCTAAGCGAAAAATGCTCATCTTCCAACTCTATCAAGGCATTGACCTAATAAGCATATACACCAAGTTTGAACATTTTAACTCAATTAGAAGGAAAGTTATTGTGTTCCAAAGTCTCAACCAATCAAATTGCGTATCGCTCTGCTTACCCTGAGCAGAAAATGCTCATTATCGAACTTAGTCAAGGTATTACTGTAATGAAACTATATACCAAGTTTCATCAATCTCACTTAATTAGAACTAAAGTTATCGTGTCCCAAAGCATCAACCAATTAAATTGCTTATCTCTGCTTACCCTAAGCGGAAAATGCTCATCTTCGAACTCCATCAAGGCATCGACCTAATAAACACATACACCAAGTTTGAAAATTCTAGCTCAATTAGAAAGAGAGTTATTGTGTCCCAATGAGCAGAAAATGCTCATTATCGATCTTAGTCAAGGTATTACTGTAATGAAACTATACACCAAGTTTCATCACTCTCACTTAATTAGAACTAAAGTTATCATGTCCCAAAGCATCAACCAATTAAATTGCTTATCTCTGCTTACCCTAAGCGAAAAATGCTCATCTTCCAACTCTATCAAGGCATTGACCTAATAAGCATATACACCAAGTTTGAACATTTTAACTCAATTAGAAGGAAAGTTATTGTGTTCCAAAGTCTCAACCAATCAAATTGCGTATCGCTCTGCTTACCCTGAGCAGAAAATGCTCATTATCGAACTTAGTCAAGGTATTACTGTAATGAAACTATATACCAAGTTTCATCAATCTCACTTAATTAGAACTAAAGTTATCGTGTCCCAAAGCATCAACCAATTAAATTGCTTATCTCTGCTTACCCTAAGCGGAAAATGCTCATCTTCGAACTCCATCAAGGCATCGACCTAATAAACACATACACCAAGTTTGAAAATTCTAGCTCAATTAGAAAGAGAGTTATTGTGTCCCAAAAGGTGTGACGGACAGACGGACGGACAGACAGACAGACAGACAGACAGACAGACAGACAGACAGACGGACGGACGGACGAACCCATTTTAATAGTCCCCCAACTTTCTTCGAAAGGCGGGGGACAATTAAACACTTTTAATAAGCAATCATTCTTAATAATACAGTTGTAATTTTTTTGAAACATATCATATGTTAGTGGAAAAGAAATCCAGTTACCTGATCATAATGTAGTTTACCACCACTAGCCATGACTTCTGGACTTACATAGAGTGCTGTTCCTACATTACCTGTTAAATTACCATCTCCTAAACTAATAGAGCGTGAAGAATTGAGATAAAAATCAGAAACATTACCAATCTGTTTACTCGCATCTAATAAAGCACTTTGCTGAAATGGAACAAACAACCAATTAATGTTTGATCTGTGAGTTTGAGTAGGAAATTGTGCTTTTATAGCTATATTCTAAACTGTGAGTGATAAAGACAATTCCCCAATTTCTGATAAGGGACATCTAACTGAGCATTATAAAAAAAAATTCTTATTGCTGTAGGGTATAAATCTAATCTTTCTCTAATACCTGATACCATGTGTAGGCAAATATTTCTATGGTACTTTTGTAATCAATCTCCATCTTATCATTTAATGTACACATACTCCAATGTCTTTAAGTTTAAAAACTATCTTTAAGTTTAAATAGAGGTTGCAAGGCAAGATACACTCACATTTTGCAAGAGATGGACAGAGAACAAGAGATTTTATGTAAAATCAGGGGCTACAATCCAGCAAGTTAAGATCCACTACATGCAAGTATCAAAAGGGATCCAGATCTGTAGGATACAATTCATAAACATACATTTTAGTTTTATTGAATTTGAAAAAAAATGTCACCTCTACAGGGTCAACAATCTATCAACAGTCCTTATGATACAACAGTGATAAATTTAAAGCAGAAATTTAATATTTTGTAAAAAAGTCAAAACATTATTATTTCTATGTCTTTTGCTCAATAGGTTGTCAGAGAGAGAGAGAGAGAGAAATGGGGTTTAATGTCCACTCAACACAAACTAGGTCATTTCGGGACTAACATATGGTTTAATTTTATTTCAATAATTCGCTTGCGCGTAGGGGTCTTTAGCAGTTGGAGGAAACCGGAGTGCCCGGAGCAAACCCACGAAGTTGAGAAGGCGCCCCTATAGGCTATATCCATGCCACATACGCTCACACCAGGGCTCGAAACCACAGCCGCAAGCCAGAGGTGACCGGCCTGTTAGAGGTCAAAGCGCGGCACTCTAGACCACTAGGCCATCCCAACCCCCCTCAATAGGTTGTCAACTCACTATTATACGATCATAGGCATTATTTCCCACATCTGTCACACAGGAAATAATAGCACAATTGCCTCCCTTGTTTTCAAATTCCCCCCCACCCTCATGTAAAAGCTATTTTCAAACATTTGAATTTGAAGTTGAAAATGATATTTTTGCCAATTTCTCAACTGGCAATAGTGAATTATAGGATTAATAGGATTATTCTGTAGGACTGTTTAAGATACCATCTATTTTAAAGCTTTATTTTAATATATTTTAAAAATATAACTTAAAAATATGAAATTGCAGCTTTAAACATTTTTTTTTCAACACGATTTTTCATACACTCAGAAAGTTATTGTCTGAAATGCACGTATTGGAATGAACTGAGAGCATAGTGTCCCAAAACAAATGTGAACAGTTGGACGGACGGAGAAAACGACATAATACGTCAACATGAAAATGTGGGCGCATAAAAATTATCTTTACACACTTAAAAAATATACCTTGACTAGAATGTCTGTTGTAGCTAATCCAAAATCTCCAATCTTAACATGATCATTTGAGTCTAAAAATATATTGACTGGTTTTAAATCTCTATGAATCATTCCCTAAAGAAGAAAACTGTATAGGTAAATATGAAATCATTCAGTCAATAATCAGATTGACTGTATATCAATATAATATCATAACATTTACCTGGTCATGTAGATGAATAAGTCCTTCAATAATCTCTCTGAATAATCTCCATGTTCTATCAACATCTTCATATAATCCAGCATCTATACAATTTCTTAATGTACTCTTTTCACAATATTCCATCTGTGATAACAATGAAATATATAGCAGATAAAAATGTCATCTAACTATTATCTAAGACATTTTATTATCAGCACACATCAACTGACAACTTGGTTAAAGAGAAGCAACAAACGCCATTTTGCCTGTACATGTATATTCCTGACATGACCCAGGCTATTTTCCAAATGTCCGACGAGGAATATGTCCTATTGGACAAGATATAGTGAACAAGCCAACAGTGAGGCTGATGTCCCCCGCCGAAATCCCAAAATAAATAGATGACACATATTAATTAATCGCACATTTATTTTTTTCAATCGTATCGACCAATCAAACTGAACACGAAGTGTCATCCAAAAATTGCTTATCTCTGCCTACCGTAAAAAGAAAATGCTCATCTTCGAACTCCATCAAGGCATTGACCTAATAAGCATACACACCAATTTTGAACATTTTAACTCAATTCGAAGGAGAGTTATGGTGTTCCAAAGTCTCGACCAATCAAATTGCATATCGCTCTGCTTACCCTGAGCAGAAAATGCTCATTATCGAACTTAGTCAAGGTATTACTGTAATGAAACTATACACCAAGTTTCATCACTCTCACTTAATTAGAACTAAAGTTATCGTGTCCCAAAGCATCAACCAATCAAATTGCTTATCTCTGCTTACCCTAAGCGGAAAATGCTCATCTTCGAACTCCATCAAGGCATTGACCTAATAAGCATATACACCAAGTTTGAACATTTTAACTAAATTAGAAGGAGAGTTATTGTGTTCCAAATTCTCGACCAATCAAATTGCGTATAGCTCTGCTTACCTTGAGCAGAAAATGCTCATTATCGAACTTAGTCAAGGTATTACTATAATGAAACTATACACCAAGTTTCATCAATCTCACTTGATTAGAACTAAAGTTATCGTGTCCCAAAGCATCAACCAATCAAATTGCTTATCTCTGCTTACCATAAGCGGAAAATGCTCATCTTCGAACTCCATCAAGGCATTGACCTAATAAACACATACACCAAGTTTGAACATTCTAGCTCAATTAGGAAGAGAGTTATTGTGTTCCAAAAAGTGTGACGGACGGACAGACAGACGAACAGACAGACGGACAGACAGACAGACGGACGAACCCATTTTAATAGTCCCCCAACTTTCTTCGAAAGGCGGGGGACAATAACAACACAGGCTTTGTTTATTAGAAGTTATTATTATAATATTATACGGAATACCGTAACGTTTTGCAATTATTGACGTGAATATAAAGTATGCATAAACCAACATGTCTGTTGTTCAAAAGACGACTATCCGTTAGGGGTGCCCATGGCCGGTTCATTTCAAAATAGATTAAGAACCGTGGGTTCAACTGCTGCAACATCACAATTATTTTCTAACTTTCAGGCAACTATGGTGGCTGATTGGTATCATGTCGTGATGTTGTGGTGTTGCCCTTCATATGGTAACAACCTAACATCACAACATTTTAACCTGACACCACAACAACATGACTTTTTAACCCGACAATATGTCATTTTCACCCAACACTGTGACATTAAAACTTTTCAATGGACCGTGACATTTCTTCATCAAAATTCTACTGTGAAAGATTTTTTTATATGGATGCCAATGTGTACACAGTAGCTTGATTTTTTGTCCCATCTACAATAATAGACTCTGTTCTTTGCCATGCTCTTCGTCCTGCACTCCCGGAGAAACCACGCTGCAAAATGCCGGGGAACTTTCTTGACCAACACCAGGATCAGTGTACATAATCGTATTATTGGGATGAATATGGTATTGCCGATAGCCTGACACCATGACATCACAACATTTTAACCCCAAAATAAAACATTTTTTAGCGATATTACAACATTTTTAATATCGTGGTGTTGGGTGAAAATGCTGTATTGTGGGGTTAAAATGTCAGGATGTCTGGTAAAAATGTTGTGATGTTGGGTTGTTGCCTTATGAAGGGCAACACCACGACATCATGACATGACACCAATCAGTCACCATAGGCAACAACAAGTATTCCTTTAAAAAACACAGAAAAAGACTTGGGCAGTGGATAATCCAAGAATTTATTGAGCTTCAATAAATAGTCAGTGATTAAAATAACATCGTCCTGTATATGCAATGAATTCTCCTGCTGTAGCTAGGTACAAAGACAGCTAAGTCATATGCTACAAATGTGACTTCTTTTGATCATTTTTCATAGCAGGGATATTTCCTGACAATTGTAATGTTGTGAGAAGGATTTGAAGCAAAATTATGATAAATTAATTAGTATTAGATGATACCTTGACAACATTAGTCCATATATTGAACGTTCATATTTATCACAAAATCTAAGAGGCATGCCAAATTATTACATGATACCTTGACGACAAGTCCTCGTAAAGGACCTTCATATTCATGACAAAATCTTGAAAGCATGTAAAATTATTAACCTGTATATAGAGATATTGTAGCTTTGGTCCACTATCTAATGAGCTGTCAGTTTCATCTAATATTGTTTCCTTTTTAATATTGTCTTTTTTAGATATAACTGAAGTGTCTTCAAATTTATCATCTTCATCAACTCCACCAAATATAATACTGTTAGAATCATCAAACAATGGACTGTTTTAATAAATAAATACATTTTAGTAATATGTCTACATCAGTATATAATACAAAAGTATTAAGTAACATGTCTATCAACAGCTTTGTCATCAAGATTGTCCACAAAATGTGTTATCATTTGGCTGACTTTGTGAAATAAAGACGCCAACCAGATTCTGGCAGGGGAATTGCTGTGAATAATAATGTGACATATTTTTACCAAATATATATATATATGTACAATTTAATGTCACCCTTTATAAGATACATTCTGTTTATTGAGACAACCTCTGACAAAGGGGCTTTCAGTTTAACCCAGCATAGATATTTACTTCTGCATGTATCTATGTATACTATTCAAAAAAAGTAGGGGATATTTGATTTTTAAGTGTTATTAAAGTCACCTAATGAAACTGACGAAGAAACAAATGACAAAATGAAATGAAGTTCACATTCATAGATTTATTCCAAATGATCGTTAGACTAAGTAAGGCACAGACTGACCATTATAAGGGTAAAATGATACCCGGGGTCAAACAGCAAAGTTACCACAGCATCACAACAAAGTCAGTAATGGGTAAATCCTCCTCTGTTTGCCAAACAAGCATTGATCCGACGTGGCATACTCCTAATGAGACGTCTAAGATCATTTTGGTCCAGATTGTCCCATTCCTGTTGCAACGCAGCAGCAAGTTCTTGGACATTGGCAGGACGTTGTTGACGTTGACGTAACCTCTGTCCAAGCATGTCCCAGACATGCTCGATGGGGGAGAGGTCGGGACTCAGTGCTGGCCAAGGTAATGTGGTGATGTTCTGTTGTTGGAGGTAACCTGTAACGATCCTGGCCCTGTGACATCTTGCGTTGTCACCCTGGAAGATGAAACGGCAGCCATGACGCCGTGCAAACGGCACAACATGGACTGCCAAGATGTTGTCCCGGTAGTACTGGCCTGTAACACGCCCTGCAACAACATGTAAAGCCGTTCTTCCAGCAACAGTGATGCCTCCCCACACCATAACAGAACCACCCCCAAATCGATCATGTTTGATGACGTTAACGTCTTGGAAGCGCTCGTTTCGACGACGCCACACCCTCCTACGTCTGTCCAAAAAATCAACAGTGAACCTTGACTCATCTGAAAACATCACATTGCTCCAGCGTCGATTATCCCAGTGTTGACGATCCCTACACCAACGACGTCTTGCCTGAATGTGATGATCTCTCAAACAAGGGATCATGCGAGGACGTCGGGCGCAAAGGTGACCCCTATGCAGTCGATTCCGAATCGTCTGGCCACTCACTCTCACACCAGTGTCTGAAGACAAGCGCTGATCTGATTTGCTGTGATGACACGATTTCTCAAGGCCAAAGTACGGATAAATCGATCCTGGGGTTGAGTTGTCGCCCTTGGTCGACCTGAGCATGGTCTGTCCTGTACAGATTGTGTATCACGGTATCTGGACCATAGCCTGCTTATGACAGACTGAGAAACATTCATCGTCCGCGCCACAACCGCCTGTGTTGTGCCGATCTGTAGCATGCCAAGGGCACGTAACCTTTCATTTTGGGTAAGCCGACGCATATCAAAATTTGTTTTCTGGCCACTAAAACAATTAAACTGATGTTTCCACCCTGGAATTCAATGCCACAATGACTGTAACATTCAAAGTCAGAGTCGTGCAAATCTTGGGTTGGACCCCCATGATGATCCCAAGCATCACCTGCATTCCATGCGGTAGCTATTGGTGCGTTTGGGCGTCACATGTAACTGGAAATGTTTCTTCTGTTAGGTTCTATAGTGACTTTTTTTGTAGTCATTCGCATATTTTAGTATTATGCCCCCAAAATCAAATATCCCCTACTTTTTTTGAATAGTATATAAAGTGACATTGTAATTGTTATTAATATAATCTTCACAAAATAATGGATTAACTTACAAGATGGAAGCACACAAATCATCATTATCGTCATCAGAGTCTGAATCTGATTCAGAAAACGGTTTCTGTAACTGGTTTGTACTGTAAGAATAACTCATACTCCATTCTAATGAAGCATCTGCTTTTGTGGGTTGTGCCATGTTTTCTATGTTGTCAACAAAACCTAGACTGTTTCTGTTGGTAAAATCAGAAGAGGGTGTCTTTTTATCAGAGTCTGTTTTAGCTGATGAAGAACCAGCAGCACTAGAAGATGTATCACTATTGGCTGGATCATCACTAGTTTCTATCCATGAATTATAATACCTGAATTATATACAAAAATATCATTATAAGCAAGTGTTTCAACAAAGGTTTATTACCAACAACTGTTTTTTATACATGACTCAAATTTATAAATAAATATCCTGTACGTATAATACAGTGACGATCATTCAACATAAATATCCACATGTAGCCATGATTTTTACCTTACTACATTTTCATGGTTCAATCTGGACAATAGTTTTACTTCTCTGGTGATTTTCTTTGTAAAATGCTGACTTTTGGGGTTGAGAGGAATTCTCTTGATAGCATATATTCGACCATCTAACTTGTTTTTAACCTGAAGAAAACAGGACAATTATAGCCTATATGCTTCATTTCTATTTTTTGGAAAATTTTCCATAGCTTAATCAAGGCTACAATGTACTCCGATTGATTATTCAACATTTTATTAAGAAAACAAAATAAAAATTTCAACAATAGATAGTCTTCCATCTTGGATTCAATCTATTTAAAATGAGGCACAATTGTTTAATACACGTTAAACCAAAACGATCGATTAAACAATTGTTATTTAAAAAAAAAAAATAGGTTGCCAGGCAACGAAACATACGCCCACACAGCAGCCAAATCGTCCGGGCAGTCAATAACAATTGTCGCATATTAAGGAATTATCAGAAAATCATTAGAATTTGTTTGGTTTTTATAATCAAACGTTTTTTTTTTAAATCATATAATAATTGTGACCTCCAGAGGCACCACAAGCTAAAAAGGGTGATTTTTCGTACAATCAGGGGACATAATTCAGGAAGTAATGACCCGATGGGCGCAAATATCGAAAGGAACCAAGATCTTTGGGTTTAAAACATACCTGTCAAGTTTCATCAAAATCGATTCAAAATTGTGACCTCTATAGGGTCCACAACCTTGATATAACATATTTTCACACTATTCGTGTACAAACGGCGGCCATTTTGTCCGTCAATTCTAGTCCGGTTTTCACGTAATTCAAACTCTCTCTTCATTACCATGTAACGGTGATATAGTCAAACGTTTTTTTAAATCGGATAATAATTTTGATCTGCAGAGGGACCACAAGCTAAAAAGGGTAATTTTTCAGACAATCAGGGGTCATAATTCAGGAAGTTATGATCAGCTGGGCGCAAATATCGAAAGGAACCAAGATCTTTGGGTTATCAACATACATTTCAAGTTTCATCCAAATCGGTTCAAAATTGTGACCTCTATAAGGTCCACAACCTTTATATAACATATTTTCACACAATTCATACTCAACCTTCATAGCCATGGAACGGTGATATAATCAAACGTTTTTTTAAATCGGATAACAATTTTGACCTCCAGAGGGACCACAAGCTAAAAAGGGCATTTTTTCGGACAATCAGGGGCCATAATTCAAGAAGTTACGATCCAATTGGCGCAAATATCGAAAGGAATCAAGATCTTTGGGTTATAAACATGCATTTCAAGTTTCATCCAAATCGGTTCAAAATTGTGTCCTCTACACTGTTCACAACCTTGATATAACATATTTGCACACTATTCGCGTACAAATGGCGGCCATTTTGTCCGTCAATTTTGGTCCGATTTTCACGAAATTCGAACTCGACCTTCATAACCATGGAACAATGATATAATCAAACGGTTTTTTAAATCGGATAACAATTTTGACCTCCAGAGGGACCACAAGCTAAAAAGGGCAATTTTTCGGACAATCAGGGGCCATAATTCAGGAAGTTACGATCCGATTGGCGCAAATATCGAAAGGAACCAAGATCTTTGGGTTATAAATATGCATTTCAAGTTTCATCCAAATCGGTTCAAAATTGTGTCCTCTACACTGTTCACAACCTTGATTTAACATATTTTCACACTATTCGCGTACAAATGGCGGCCATTTTGTCCGTCAATTTTGGTCCGATTTTCACGAAATTCGAACTCAACCTTCATAACCATGGAACGGTGATATAATCAAACGGTTTTTTAAATCGGATAACAATTTTGACCTCCAGAGGGACCACAAGCTAAAAAGGGCGATTTTTCGGACAATCAGGGGCCATAATTCAGGAAGTTACGATCCCATTGGCGCAAATATCGAAAGGAACCAAGGTCTTTGGGTTATAAACATGCATTTCAAGTTTCGTCCAAATCGGTTCAAAATTGTGACCTCTAAACTGTTCACAAGCTAAAAGATAGGCTGGCACTGCCAGGCAGGATACGCCCACATTTTCGAGAGATGGACAGAGAACAAGCAATACCGAAAGTGATTTTTCCTACATCTTTAAGTCCTGTATTTCATACTGTATTGGGAGCAGCCATTTAGTTGGTCAGTTCCAGTCTGATATTAATGAAATTCGAAACCGACAATGATTATGGTGTGACGGTACACAACCTAGAAATGTGACTTTTCATCAAAATCGGATAAGAATTGTAACCTGTAGAGAGTCCACAACCATGATATACCATATTTTTACACTATTCGCGTACAAACGGCGACCATTTCGTCCGGCAATTTTAGTACGATTTTCACGAAATTAGAACTCAACCTTCCTCATCAAAATCGAATTAAAATTGTGACCTATACAGGGTCCACAACCATGATATATCATTTTTTAACAGTATTCGCGTACAAACGGCGGCCATTTTGTCTGTCAATTTTAGTCCGATTTTCCCAAAATTCAAACTCAACCTTCCTTACAGTGTAACGGTGATATAATCAAACGTTTTTTTAAATTGGATAATAATTGTGACCTCCAGAGGGACCACAAGCTAAAGAAAGGGGGATTTTGCGTATAACCAGGGGCCATAATTCAGGAAGTTGCGATCCGATATGCGCAAATATCGAAAAAAACCAAGATCTTTGGGTTATAACCATGAATTTCAAGTTTCATCAAAATCGAATTAAAATTGTGACCTTTACAGGGTCCACAACCTTGATATACCATTTTTTAACAGTATTCGCGTACAAACGGTAGCCATTTTGTATGGCAATTTTGGTCTGATTTTCCCGAAATTCGAACTCAACCTTCCTTACGGTGTAACGGTAATATAATCAAACGTTTTTTTAAATCGGATAATAATTGTGACCTCCAAGCTAAAAAAAAGGCGATTTTGCGTATAATCAGGGGCCATAATTCAGGAAGTTACGATCCGATATGCGCAAATATCGAAAGGAACCAAGATCTTTGGGTTATAACCATGAATTTCAAGTTTCATCAAAATCGAATCAAAATTGTGACCTCCACAGGGTCCACAACCTTGATACACCATTTTTTAACAGTATTCGCGTACAAACGGCGGCCATTTTGTATGGCAATTTTCGTCCGATTTTCCCGAAATTCGAACTCAACCTTCCTTAGGTTGTAACGGTGATATAATCAAACGTTTTTTTAAATCGAATAATAATTGTGACCTCCAGAGGGACCACAAGCTAAAAAGGGTGATTTTTCGGACAATCAGGGTCCATAATTCAGGAAATTACATTCTGATAGCCGCAAATATCGAAAGGAACCAAGATCTTTGGGTTACAAACATGCATGTCAAGTTTCATCAAAATCGGTTTAAAATTGTGACCTCTATAGGGTCCACAAGCTAAAAACGTGATTTTTCGTACAATCAGGGGCCATAATCCATGAAGTTTTGATCCGATACATGCCAATATCGAAAGGAACCGAGATCTTTTGGGGATAAACCTATATTTCAAGTTTCGTCAAAATCGGATAAGAATTGTGACCTGTAGAGAGTCCACAAACAAATTGTGGACGGACGGACGTCTGGACGGACAGGGGCGACGACATAATACGTCCACATGAAAATGTGGGCGTATAAAAACGTGATTTTTCGTACAATCAGGGGCCACAACCCATGAAGTTACAGTCCGATACATGCCAATATCGAAAGGAACCGAGATCTTAGGGTGATAAACCTATGTTTTAAGTTTCATTGAAATCGGATAAAAATTGTGACCTGTAGACTGTTCACAAACAATTGTGAACGGACGGACGAACAGGGGCGACGACAATATACGTCCACATGAAAATATGGGCGTATAAAAACGCAATATAGACTAAGATTTATAATTATTTTTACTAACATAAATTTGAGGCGTTTTGGTTCAAGTTCATTTTGATCATGCTAACAGTTGCATAATGTTCAATTCATTATATCTTTGTAAAAACTGAATAGAACTGAATAGTTTTTGGACTGATATCTCTTTTTGAGATTATGTTGTTTGAAAATGATTAACAATCCCTCAAATGAGAGAGAGAGTGAGAGAGAGAGAACTGGTGTTTAACATCCACTCGACACAAACTATGTCATTTTGGTTTCATTTTCAATAATTACTTGCACGTAGGGGTCTTTAGCAGTGGGAGGAAACCGGAGTGCCCGGAGGAAACCCACGAGATTGAGAAGGCGCCCCTATCTCCATGCCACATACGCTCACACCAGGGCTCGAAACCACAGCGACAAGCCAGAGGTGACCGGCCAGCTAGAGGTCGATCAAAGACCTTAAATAAGAGTCACAAATAGCACATTTGTTTTAATAGTTTTGGTAACTTAAACAACATACTTTACCTTAAAGACCACATCAAATGATTCAGAAAAGTTTTACGTACGGGTACTCAATAGTTACAAAATCCATTTTACGGCAAGTTCAAACTAATCTGATTAAAATTAATTCAGATATTTACGTTTTAGTATCCGACTGCCAAAAACGGTTTTCAAATTTTCAATTACAACCTTAATCTGGTTGATTGGCTAGTGACGTCACAGGCACTACACATAGTATATATACATCATCCGTACAATATATCACACAGCCAGTTGACACGTGTGTATTTGTCGGTCCAATAAACATTTGACTGGCGTAATCATTAACGCATAATTATTCACATGTAAGTTACATATCACTATATCAGTCAAAGCATTTTCAAAAGCCGACTTTTCTCGTCTTGGGTTGTAATAGATTATATATTTGTGACTAGAATATTACCGAGTGTATTTCAAGATGCCATATTACCGTTGTGTTATTGAGAGTTGTGGAAATCCCAGCAAGGGAAAGGGGAATAATAATGTACCGGCGTTTCCATAAATTTCCCAACGATGAAATCGTACGGAAAAATTGGAATGCGTTTGTAAACAATTCAAATCCTGATTGGCCACCTACAGTCACAACAGTGATATGCAGTGAACATTTTACGAACGATTGCTTAATTACCTATACACACCCGGCGTGTGTATTTATTAACGCCTGACTGATTCCTTAATCCCCCTAATAAAACAATTGACTACGGAATAATTTGTTTTGTAATACATTTTAATTCAAGATCCATTTTAAAATTTGTTTCATTATGTACGGCCGTTCTGTTTTCTCACGGCAGCGATTTTAATACAATCTACCATCGTGTGCAGTCCAAACGATTCGAGATACATTTTCGAAAGTATTGTGGTTCTAATTTAGAAGGGTAATTATCATTTTTTGTTACGCCGGCCAGATCAATTTGTAATAATGAATATCAAATACACTTGATCAAATGTGGAGTTCCTGGTGCCGTTTGGTGAGTGATTAAACTGTCAATTTAATTGTAAAATACTTGTATTCTTTATAAAAATAGTTAAATGATGTTAGACATTATAACCTTATCGTATATCCATCGAAGGATTTATATTTAGATGTTGTTTAAACACCAATCAACAAATAATACAAGGCTACTTTATTACAAAAACATCGGTGAGCAAAGAAAAAGATAATTACCTAATCAACATTCTTAATTACTTTATGACCCAATCACTGTTCAAATTTAGTCTGATTGATAAATGACAGGTATTAACGACACTACACTTGCGATACACATAGATAGTTAGGTGATCCTTCTCAATCTGTTATTTCTAACGTATATTGATATATTTTTGCGTATTTCATTTTTACGGTCTATTTCAGAGTAATAAAGTCAAATTCGCAAGCAGAAATAAAGGCGCCGTACGTCGATAACGGATCGTCATTTACAAATCGCGTTTCAATCATGTTTGAAATTTATGATATATTTTGCGTGAGCACATCTTTTTACTCCTATACTCTTTTACTCGGGGAAATTCAAACCACAATACTCTTCTGATGAAAATGTATCTCGAATAGATGTGACTGCACACATAGGAGAGTGTATGACATCGCTGCCGTGTGAAAATGAACAACCGTACATTATGAAACAAATTCTAAATTAGAACGACGATACTCTTCTGACGAAAATGTATCTCGAATCGTTTGGACTGCACCCGATGGTAGATTGTATTAAAATCGCTGCCATGAGTAAACAGAACGACCGTACATAATGAAACAGATTCTAAATTCGAACAATAAACTTCTGACGAAAATGTATCTCGAATCGTTTAGACTGTACACGATGGTAGAGTGTATTAAAATTGCTGTTGTGAGAAAACAGAACGACCGTACATTATGAAACAAATCCTAAATTGGATCTTGAATTAAATTGAATTATAAAACAAATTATTCCGTAGTCAATTGTTTTATTTAATTAGGGGGATTAAGGAATCAGTCAGGCGTATATAGGTAATTAAGGAATAAACATTCCGAATATGCATTCGGTCACTGTGACGTCACTGGCATCTGAGGGGATAAAGAGTGTTTTCAATAATTGGCAAAGTCGTTTTTACGGGAGGTCTATTTTTACGACTTTGAATGAAGATAGCTGATTTAATTTTAGTCGGATTGATGTGAATTTGCCGTAAAGTGGATAAAATAACCATGGACTGCTCACATAGATAGAGAAGCTTTCAGGGCCATTTTATGTGCACTTTAAGGAGTGTTCTATCCCTGCATTGGCCAAGAAAGTTCATCCAGATTTTCCAGCGTGGTTCCCCCTTGTCAGTGATGCATAAAGACAGCTGTCTAGTTGTTTGGATGGAATGGAAAATCAAGGTTCTGTGTTCACATTGGCGTGCATGTTAAAGATCCAGTGACAGATAGAATTTGACATAAGAGTAATGCCGCTGTCTGGGCAAATTTCCGTCATGGCACACTGTATGGCGTATGCCCATCTTCATTAGCCCAGTTCAGAGCAGAACAGTAGGATGTTTAACATCATTTCATTTTATTTACCTTTAGGACATCACCAAATCCTCCTTTTCCTAGAGATTTCATTATTTCAAATTCATTGGTTAATCTGGAATGACCACTGGCTTCAAATGCTGTTATATAAGGTATTTCTTCTTCATCATCATCCTCAATAATATTTTTCTTCACATCTATAAAGATATGCAAACAATAACAATTAGCCAAGGGTAGGACTTGGACTTTACTTGATTTGATAATTTAATCACCTAATTGTCTGTGTTTGTTGTATTATCAGTCCATGTGTTTCTTTTATAGTTTTATAGTTTATTTTGTGTTTTTTTTACCTTTATGTAAAATGTGGTTCTCCTCCACTTACTATCCATAAAATAGGTGCTTGATTTTCATTCTGAAATCTCTAGCTATTAATAGATATTAGCAATTTAATTTAGTCAAATTAATGGAAATAAATTGAATCCTAAGTTATATGTACCTTTTTGTTTTACTGGAAGTTTTTCAGGTAATGGTGAGGGTATTGTTTCTTTCAGAAAGGGATGATCTTGTAACTGTGTAGCTGACCAACGTAATCTTTCATCATTCATTATACATCTGTTCATAAAATAATCAATCTTTAAAAACAGAAAATTGAATAGAGAAAGTTTTGATGCTTATGAATAAATATAAAGATCCAACTTTCACCGTTCAATTCTACAGGTCAAAAATTAAATTTTAAAACATTTACTATTTGTAAATAAAGACTAAATACAGTCAAAGTCGGCACAAATTAAAAAGAAATTCCATTTTTGTTATTTCTTAGGATGGTTATTCCATTAACATCTAAAGACATGTCTAAGAAAACTCTGTTCTCAGCCTGTGACAATAGAAGTACCCTTGACCTTTGTTAGATAGCCATTCATCAGAGGCCTACATGTACACTAAGCCAGAGGTTTTAGTACGGAAATTGAGGCCAATTTGGTTTCCATAGAGATTCCTCTATCCTTTGGCCAAGAGGAAACAAAGAAAATAACAGAACAAATGTTTTCAGTATAATTTCAATCAGATAGAAATAATAAGAGAACAATAAAGTGTATCTTACTTGGTAAGGAAATCGTGAAATATTTGTGGTAAATGTGTCGGTATGGTAGGAGGAATAGTAGTTACTTTTTCACCTTCTGCCAAAGACAATAACATCATACCCTGTAAAATTTTAAAATAGGTTGTCAGGCAACGAAACATACGCCCACACAGCAGCTAAATCGTCCGGGCAGTCAACAAGAGTGTTGTTGCATATCAAGCAATTATCAGAAAATCATTAGAACTTGTTTGTTTTTTATCAAGTTCTGCCTCATGCTAACGTTAAGTATACGAATCATTTAATATTATGGAATTAGCTGTCACCTCCACTGGATACGAAACATTTAATATTATGGCGATTTTTCGTACAATCAGAGCCATAATTCAGGAAATTACGATCAGATATGTCAAAATATTGACAGGAACCAAGATCTTTGAGTTATGAACAAGCATTTCAAGTTTGACAAAAATCGAATTAAAATTGTGACCTCTATAATCAAATGTTTTTGAACTCCAGACGGATCACAAGATAAAGGCGATTTTCCATATAATCAGAGGCCATAAATCAGGAAGTTACAATCCGATATGCGCAAATATCACAAGGAACCAAGATCTTTAGGTTATAAAAATGCATTTCAAGTTTCATCAAAAACGAATTAAAACTTTGATATACCATATTTTTACACTATTCGAGTACAAACAGCGGTCATTTTGTTTGTCAATTTTGGTCTGATATTCATGAAATTCAAACTCAACCTAGATTACCCTGTAACAGTAATATAATCAAATGTTTTTTTTTAAAATCAGGTAATAATTGTTACCTCCAAAAGGACCACAAGGTGATAAAGGCGATTTTTTGTACAATCAGGGGCCATAATTCAGGAAGTTACGATCCGATGTGCGCAAATATCGAAAGGAACCAAGAACTTTATGTTATAATAAACATGTATTTCAAGTTTCATCAAAATTGGTTCAAAATTGTGACCTCTATAGGGTCCACAACCTTGATATAACATATTTTCACACTATTCGCATACAAACGACAGGCATTTTGTCCGTCAATTTTGGTCCAATTTTCACAAAATTCAACATCATCCTTTATTACCATGTAACGGTGATATAATCAAACGGTTTTTAAATCGGATAATAATTTTGACCTCCAGAGGGGCCACAAGCTAAAAAAAAAGCAATTCTTCGGCCAATCACAGGACATAATTCAGGAAGTTATAATTCGATATGCAAATATTGAAAGGAACCAAGATCTTTGGATTATAAACATGCATTTAAAGTTTCATCAAAATCAGATTAAAATTGTGACCTCTACAGGGTCTACAACCTTGATATTTCATATTCTTATAGTATTCGCGTACAAGCGGCGGCCATTTTGTCCATCAGTTTTGGTCCGATTTTCACGAAATTCATCGTCACCCTTCATTACGGTGAAACAGTGATATAATCAAACGGTATTTCAAATCACAAGATATAAAAGATAGGCTGGCACTGCCAGGCAGGATACGCCCACATTTTCAAGAGATGGATAGAGAACAAGCAATACCGAAAGTGATTTTTCCTACATCATTAAGTTAGAATTTGATATGTCGAAATATCGAAATTAATTAAGATCTTTGGGTGCATTTCAGTAGGCTTTAAATTCGACTGGGGATCATGTTGCTAAGTGGGTAAGAAATTCAAACTCAACCTTCCATAGGATGTAACGGTGATAGAGTCAAACGTTTTTTAAAATCGGATAATAATTGTGACCTCCAGAGGGGCGATTTTTCGGACAATCAAGGGCCATAATTCAGGAACTCAAACCTTAAGGTGTAACGGTGATATAATCAAAAGTTTTTTTAAATCGGAAAATAATTGTGACCTCCATAGGGAACACAAGCTAAAAAAGATAGGCTGGCACTGCCAGGCAGGATACGCCCACATTTTCGAGAGATGGACAGAGAACAAGCAATATTGAAAGTGATTTTTCCTACATCTTTATAGGGGGGGTTGCTAAATCAAAAATTTTCTACCTGCTACACGAGGACCTACTCAATTTATGTGGTGTAATGTACTCAGCGCTCACGCTGTCGATCGCCAAATTCGCCAATTGCGATTAAAATATAATTTTGGCTAAAGAATATTCAATTTGGCGAAATGTTTGGCGATATTTTTTTCCTGTATGGCGATTCTTTTTTTACCTGGAAATAAAAAAATTATCGGCACAAAGCTTTGATTTCCGCGCGTACATACTAAACAGTGTACCGTCGATCGCGCTTCGTTGAGTCAATCAACAAACAATTAGGTATCAATAATAGCCCTATCTTTTGTCTCTTGATCAATCTGGGATTAGTGTTGATAAGTATTTACAGTCAGAGTAGTAATAAACTAATTAAGAGACAAAAGATTTGATTGTGTGTTTTCAAATACGAATCGGTTGCTTTGTTGATGGTTTCGATATATTCAAAATGGCGGACACTGTAAACAATACTCTCGATTTGTTCGGGATTATTGGATTATGACTACTGTTTGATCTATTTCATACCGAAATTGACGATATCGTTAATAAATGTAGCCAGGTATGTTGTTACAGTTTATAAATGCGTATATAAACTTGGGACTGTCGAAAGCCATGTATTATCAAATCATATGCCATGGGTCGTAAGCGAAATATTGAACAGCCTTCTTCAACGTCTGACAGAAGAATGTCAGATTATTTTTAATATTCCACCACTAAAATGCCCGAAGACTACAGATGATACTGACATGATGATATTACAGCCCTAGATATAGAACTGATACCCCAAAAGACCACCGCAGAGAAAAATTTTGAAAAACGTAAAATAATAAGTGCATTTGGAAAAGGTAGATCTTTCACTTTCAGGGATGAATCGAAATTTTCAAATTCTTGGTTAAGGTATGATGCAGCTAACAAAACAATGTTTTATTCAACATGTGAATCAGTCTTCAAAAAATGGGAGTCTGCAAAGCAGAGAAGAATTTTTTAAATTTCAAGATATATATTGTATGTATTTATGTAAATAAAATTCCCGAAAAATTTTTTTAATAGTTATTTTATTTTGGCGGAAAAAATATCTGGCTGATAAATTAAAATGAAAAATTGGCGGAAAAAAAATGGAACCCAGAGTGAGCACTGGATGTACTCATCATGTGTGAAAAAAATTTTGGGGATCAGACCCCTCTAACCCCCCTGTACATACCCCCTGAAGGTTCTTACCCCTATTTTGACCCCAAAATAGCAGTTTTTGGCGTAATAAGCCACAGAAATATGTCAAAGATGGTTTGTATGTTGTCTTTTTATACGTTTTTAATGATGCTGAGTCTGATTATTGACATTATAATTATTTTCGATATTCCAAAATGACGGAAATTCAAAATGGCGATCAAAATGACCAGATCTTTGTTTATTTCTAATGTATGGCTTATAATATGTCTTTTTGTGGGTTTTCGCTGCTGCAAAGTCTTAATCAGATCTTGAAAAATAGTTTCGACCATCAAATATGCCCGAAATTCAAGCTGATAATACAAACATGGCCGCCATTTTGAACAAAGTTTTTAGTAATTCAAATATATGGCTTGTAATATGTCTTTTTGTAGGTTTTCATTGCTGCAAAGTCTGAATTGGACCTTGAAAAATAAATTTGACTATCCAATGGCGGATATTCAAGATAGTGGATACAAACATGGCCGCCATTTTGTAAAACTAATCTAGTGACAACTTGACACCCCCCCCCCCCCCGCCTCAAATTAAGTGCTTAAAATGCTATGATGTTCATGTAATGGTAATGTCTAGGTATATTTGTGTCTATAACTGATGTCCATGGAACATTGCCAACCAAATTGATAGTCATCATCAATTTGATGTACTTACTTAGACCAACTAGTGCTAGACAAGATTTGCGAAGTAAGGACTCTGCCGAATCTATTCTATCAGAAATTTTACAAGAACATTTTACACGTCTATTTAAAATATTTTTTGAGGAATAAGATGTGGGAATTCCTACAAGATCAGCACAACCAGGAAAACAGTTTTGCGAACGTTTCGTCGACAAACAATAGGCAAAGACAATGGAAAGACGACATCATGATATGCAGTCCTTTGAGAAAAGAGCTAAAATAGAAACAAAACATGTACTTTCATCATGCCATAGTGGTCCATAATCGATATCACTTTGGGATGGGTTCACATCATCTTCATCTTCATCTCATCAGACATTACCATTACATGGAGATCATATGAGCACTTTAAACACTAAATTTGAGCTTTTTTTCAAGTTGTCACCTGATTATGTATGTGTTCGTTCAAAATGGTGGCCATGTTTGTATCCACCATCTTGAATATCCGCCATATTGGATGGTCGAAACTATTTTTCAAGATCCGATTCAGACTTTGCAGCAGCGAAAACCCATAAAAAGACATATTACAAGCCATACATTAGAAATAAACAAAGATCTCCAGCAAAATGGGGTTCATTTTGATTGCCATTTTGAATTTTCGTCATTTTGAAATATCGAAAATAATTATAATGTCAATAATAAGACTCAGCATCATTACAAACTTGTAAAAAGACAACATACAAACCAACTTTTACACATTTCTGTGGCTTATTACGCGAAAAAAACGCTATTTTGGGGTCAAAATAGGGGTAGGAACCTTCAGGGGGTATGTACAGGGGGGTTAGAGGGTTCTGATCCCCCAATTTTTTTTTGTTGAATAATCAGTATAGTAGGCCTCATGTTTCTAAGAGGTCCTCGATCGAAAGTAAAATTATCAACCCCCCCTACTTTAAGTCCTGTATTTCATACTGTATTGGGAGCAGCCATTTAGTTGGTCAGATCCAGTCTGATATTAATGAAATTCGAAACCGATAATGATTATGGTGTGACGGTACACAACCTAGAAATGTGACTTTTCATCAAAATCGGATAAGAATTGTGACCTGTAGAGAGTCCACAACCATGATATACCATATTTTTACACTATTCGCGTACAAAAAGCGACCATTTCGTCCGGCAATTTTGGTACGATTTTCACGAAATTAGAACTCAACCTTGCTCATCAAAATCGAATTAAAATTGTGACCTATACAGGGTCCACAACCATGATATATCATTTTTTTTAACAGTATTCGCGTACAAACAGCGGGCATTTTGTCTGTCAATTTTGGTCCGATTTTCCCGAAATTCAAACTCAACCTTCCTTACAGTGTAACAGTGATATAATCAAACGTTTTTTTAAATTGGATAATAATTGTGACCTCCAGAGGGACCACAAGCTAAAGAAAGGGGGATTTTGCGTATTACCAGGGACCATAATTCAGGAAGTTACGATCCGATATGCGCAAATATCGAAAAGAACCAAAATCTTTGGGTTATAACCATGAATTTCAAGTTTCATCAAAATCGAATAAAAATTGTGACCTCCACAGGGTCCACAACCTTGATATACCATTTTTTAACAGTATTCGCGTACAAACGGCGGCCATTTTGTATGGCAATTTTGGTCTGATTTTCCCGAAATTCGAACTCAACCTTCCTTAGGTTGTAACGGTGATATAATCAAACGGTTTTTTAAATCAAATAATAATTGTGACCTCCAAGCTAAAAAAAGGCGATTTGCGTATAATCAGGGGCCATAATTCAGGAAGTTACGATTCGATATGCGCAAATATCGAAAGGAAGCAAGATCTTTGGGTTATAACCATGAATTTCAAGTTTCATCAAAATCGAATCAAAATTGTGACCTCCACAGGGTCCACAACCTTGATATACCATTTTTTAACAGTATTCGCGCACAAACGGCGGCCATTTTGTATGGCAATTTTCGTCCGATTTTCCCGAAATTCGAACTCAACCTTCCTTAGGGTGTAACGGTGATATAATCAAACAGTTTTTTAAATCGAATAATAATTGTGACCTCCAGAGGGACCACAAGCTAAAAAGGGTGATTTTTCGAACAATCAGGGGCCATAATTCAGGAAATTACATTCCGATAGCCGCAAATATCGAAAGGAACCAAGATCTTTGGGTTACAAACATGCATGTCAAGTTTCATCAAAATCGGTTCAAAATTGTGACCTCTATAGGGTCCACAAGCTAAAAACGTGATTTTTCGTACAATCAGGGGCCATAATCCATGAAGTTTTGATCCGATACATGCCAATATCGAAAGTAGCCGAGATCTTTTGGGGATAAACCTATATTTCAAGTTTCGTCAAAATCGGATAAGAATTGTGACCTGTAGAGAGTCCACAAACAAATTGTGGACGAACAGACGTCCGGACGGACAGGGGCGACGACAAAATACGTCCACATGAAAATGTGGGCGTATATAAAGCAATTTTGCGTACAATCAGGGACCATAATTCAAGAAGTTACGATCCGATATGCGCAAATATCAATAGGAACCAAGACCGTTGGGTTATAACCATGCATTTCAAGTTTCATCAAAATCGAATTAAAATTGTGACCTCTACAGGGTCCACAACCGTGATACCATTTTTTAACAGTATTCGCATACAAACGGCGGCCATTTTGTCTGTCAATTTTGGTCCGATTTTCCCGAAATTCGAACTCAACCTTCCTTGCGGTGTAACGGTAATATAATCAAACGTTTTTTTAAATTGGATAATAATTGTGACCTCTAGAGGGACCACAAGCTAAAAAGATAGGCTGGCACTGCCAGGCAGGATACTCCCACATTTTTGAGAGATGGATAGAGAACAAGCAATACCGAAAGTGATTTTTCCTACATCGTTAAGTCCTGTATTTCATACTGTATTGGGAGCAGCCATTTTGTTGGTCAGTTCCAATCTGATATCCATGAAATTCGAAGCCGAAAATGATTATGGTGTGACGGTACACAACCTAGAAATGTGACTTTTCGTCAAAATCGGATAAGAATTGTGACCTGTAGATATACCATATTTTTACAATATTCGCGTACAAACGGCGACCATTTCGTCCGGCAATTTTGGTACGATTTTCACGAAATTCGAACTCAACCTTCCTCATCAAAATCGAATTAAAATTGTGACCTATACAGGGTCCACAACCATGATATACCATTTTTTAACAGTATTCGCGTACAAACGGCGGCCATTTTGTCTGTCAATTTTGGTCCGATTTCACCAAAATTCGAACTCAACCTTCCTTACGGTGTAACGGTAATAAAATCAAACGTTTTTTTAAATCGGATAATAATTGTGACCTCCAGAGGAACCACCAGCTAAAAAGATAGGTTGCCAGGTAACGAAACATACGCCCACATAGCAGCTAAATCGTCCGGGCAGTCAACAAGGGTTGTCGCATATTTTTACTTTTTTCGGTAATGAAACATTTGTAATACACTAAAAAATGATTAAGAGTAACAACTCATTACGTAATTATCAGAAAATCATTAGAATTTGATTGCTTTTACCCCACGCTAACTATTAGTACATCCATGAAACATTTAATATCATGGATCAGTTATCATTGAAAATCAAAATACTTGTTCGTTTCAATACCTTAAACTCTGTGTATCAATCTAAAGTCAATTGAATGATAAGTTTGGCCTCTGTAGCGTCACAAGATTTTTTGAAGTTATCAAGGGAGATAACTCTGGCAGTAATTATTTGAAATCTCTGAAAATCAATAGGCTTCTTCGTATCATGACCTTAAACACTGTGTGTAAATTTAAAGTCGATCGGATATTAACTTTGGCCTCTAGAGCTTCCACAGAATTTTTTCGAAGTGATCAAGGGCTATAACTCTGGCAGTAATTATTGAAAATCGATAGACGTCTTCGTCTCATATCTGTAAACAATATGTATAAATTTGAATTCAATTGGATATTAACTTTGGCCTCTAGAGCATCCACTAGATTTTTTTGAAGTGATCAAAGGCCATAACTCTAGCAGTAATTATCGGAAATCGCTGAAAATCAAAAGGCTTCTTCGTCTCATGACCTTAGACACTGTGTATAAATTTAAAGTCAAACGGATATTAACTTTGGCCTCTACAGCATCCACAGGATTTTTTGAAGTGATCAAGGGCCATAACTCTGGCACTAATTATCGGAAATTGCTGAAAATCAATAGGATTCTTCGTCTCATGACCTTAAACACTGTGTATAAATTTAAAATAAATCGGATATTAACTTTGGCCTCTAGAGCGTCCACAAGATTATTTGAAGTGATCAAGGGCCATAACTCTGGTAGTTATTATCGGAAATCGTGAAAAACAATAGGCTTCTTCGTCTCATGACCTTAAACACTGTGTATAAATTTAAAGTCAATCGGATATTAACTTTAGCCTCTAGAGCGTCCACAAGCAATTGTGGACGCCGGACGGACGAACGGACGAACGGGGGCGACGACAATATACAACCACATTTCAATGTGGGCGTATAAAAAGGCGATTTTGCGTATAATCAGGGACCATAATTCAGGAAGTTACGATCCGATATGCACAAATATCAAAAGGAACCAAGATCTTTGGGTTATAAACATGCATGTCAAGTTTCATCAAAATCGGTCCAAAATTGTGAACTTCTATAGGGTCCACAAGCTAAAGATAGGCTGGCACTGCCAGGCAGGATACGCCCACATTTTCTAGAGATGGACAGAAAACAAGCAATACCGAAAGTGATTTTTCCTACATCTTTAAGTCCTGTATTTCATACTGTATTGGGAGCAGCCATTTAGTTGGTCAGTTCCAGTCTGATAGTAATGAAATTCGAAACCGACAATGATTATGGTGTGACGGTACACAACCTAGAAATGTGACTTTTCATCAAAATCGGATAAGAATTGTGACCTGTAGAGAGTCCACAACCATGATATACCATATTTTTACACTATTCGCGTACAAACGGCGACCATTTCGTCCGGCAATTTTGGTACGATTTTCACGAAATTAGAACTCAACCATCCTCATCAAAATCGAATTAAAATTGTGACCTATACAGGATCCACAATCATGATATATCATTTTTTTAACAGTATTCGCGTACAAACGGCGACCATTTTGTCTGTCAATTTTGGTCCGATTTTCCCGAAATTCAAACTCAACCTTCCTTACAGTGTAACGGTGATATAATCAAACGTTTTTTTAAATTGGATAATAATTGTGACCTCCAGAGGGACCACAAGCTAAAGAAAGGGGGATTTTGCGTATAACCAGGGGCCATTATTCAGGAAGTTACGATCCGATATGCGCAAATATCGAAAAGAACCAAGATCTTTGGGTTATAACCATGAATTTCAAGTTTCATCAAAATTGAATTAAAATTGTGACCTTTACAACGTCCACAACCTTGATATACCATTTGTTAACAGTATTCGCGTACAAACGGCGGCCATTTTGTGTGGCAATTTTGGTCTGATTTTCCCGAAATTCAAACTCAACCTTCCTTACGGTGTAACGGTAATATAATCAAACGTTTTTTTAAATCGGATAATAATTGTGACCTCCAAGCTAAAAAAGGCAATTTTGCGTATAATCAGGGGCCATAATTCAGGAAGTTACGATCCGATATGCGCAAATATCGAAAGGAAGCAAGATCTTTGGGTTATAACCATGAATTTCAAGTTTCATCAAAATCGAATCAAAATTGTGACCTCCACAGGGTCCACAACCTTGATATACCATTTTTTAACAGTATTCGCGTACAAACGGCGGCCATTTTGTATGGCAATTTTCGTCCGATTTTCCCGAAATTCGAACTCAACCTTCCTTAGGGTGTAACGGTGATATAATCAAACGTTTTTTTAAATCGAATAATAATTGTGACCTCCAAGCTAAAAAAAAGGCGATTTTGCGTATAATCAGGGGCCATAATTCAGGAAGTTAGGATCCGATATGCGCAAATATCGAAAGGAAGCAAAATCTTTGGGTTATAACCATGAATTTGAAGTTTCATCAAAATCAAATCAAAATTGTGACCTCCACAGGGTCCACAACCTTGATATACCATTTTTTAACAGTATTCGCGTACAAACGGCGGCCATTTTGTATGGCAATTTTCGTCCGATTTTCCCGAAATTCGAACTCAACCTTCCTTAGGGTGTAACGGTGATATAATCAAACGGTTTTTTAAATCGAATAATAATTGTGACATCCAGAGGGACCACAAGCTAAAAAGGGTGATTTTTCGGACAATCAGGGGCCATAATTCAGGAAATTACATTCCGATAGCCGCAAATATCGAAAGGAACCAAGATCTTTGGGTTACAAACATGCATGTCAAGTTTCATCAAAATCGGTTCAAAATTGTGACCTCTATAGGGTCCACAAGCTAAAAACGTGATTTTTCGTACAATCAGGGGCCATAATCCATGAAGTTTTGATCCGATACATGCCAATATCGAAAGGAACCGAGATCTTATGGGGATAAACCTATATTTCAAGTTTCGTCAAAATCGGATAAGAATTGTGACCTGTAGAGAGTCCACAAACAAATTGTGGACGGACGGACGTCCGGACGGACAGGGGCGACGACATAATACGTCCACATGAAAATGTGGGCGTATAAAAACGTGATTTTTCGTACAATCAGGGGCCATAATCCATGAAGTTTTGATCCGATACGTATGCCAATATCGAAAGCAGCCGCGATCTGTTGGGGATAAACCTATATTTCAAGTTTCGTCAAAATCAGATAAGAAATGTGACCTGTAGAGAGTCCACAAACAAATTGTGGACGGACGGACGTCCGGACGGACAGGGGCGACAACAATATACGTCCACATAAAAATGTGGGCATATAAAAAGGTGATTCTTCGGACATTCAGGGGCCATAATTCAGGAAATTACGTTCCGATAGGCGCAAATATCGAAAGTAACCAAGATCTTGGGGTTATAAACATGCATGTCAAGTTTCATCAAAATCGGTTTAAAATTGTGACCTCTATAGGGTCCACAAGCTAAAAACGTGATTTTTCGTACAATCAGGGGCCATAATCCATGAAGTTTGATCCGATAAATGCCAATATCGAAAGCAGCCGAGATCTTTTGGAGATAAACCAATATTTCAAGTTTCGTCAAAATCGGGTAAGAATTGTGACCTGTAGAGAGTCCACAAAGAAATTGTGGACGGACGGACAGACAGGGGCGACGACATAATACATCCACATGAAAATGTGGGCGTATAAAAAGCGATTTTTCGGACAATCAGGGGACATCATTCAGGAAGTTACGATCCAATGGGCGCAAATATCGAAAGGAACCAAGATCTTTGGATTATAAACATACATGTCAAGTTTCATCAAAATCGGTTCCAAATTGTGACCTCTATAGGGTCCACAACGTTGATATAACATATTTTCACACCATTCGCGTACAAACGGCAGCTATTTTGTCGTCAATTTTGGTCCAATTTGGACGAAATTTGAACTCAACCTCCATAACCATGTACCGGTGATATAATTAAACGTTTTTTTTTAAATCAGATAACAATTTTGACCTCCAGAGAGACCACAAGCTAAAATGAGCAATTTTTCGGACAATCAGGGGCCATAATTCAGGAAGTTACGATCCGATGGGCGCAAATATCGAAAGGAACCAAGATCTTTGGGTTATATACATGAATTTTAAGTTTCATCCAAATCGGTTCAAAATTATGACCTCAAGCTAGAAACGTGATTTTTTGTACAATCAGGGGCCATAACCCATGAAGTTACAGTCTTAGGGTGATAAACCTATATTTTAAGTTTCATTGAAATCGGATAAAAATTGTGACCTGTAGACTGTTCACAAACAATTGTGGACCGGACGGACGAACAGGGGCGACGACAATATACGTCCACATGAAAATGTGGGCTTATAAAAAAAAAATTCAAAATCCTGGTAAACAAAACTGTTTATATATTATCACGTGATTCAAGTATAAATTATAATATTTTTAAATAATTAAAAGACAAAAAAAAAGAGACAAAAATGTATTTCACCAAACGCACATAATGGTTGAAGGCCTTAGGGCCTATAATACTATAAATGCTATATGCAAAGTATTTACTCTCATGTTTTTGTGGGTAATGATGATTTGTAAAAAAAATAAATATTATAGGCCTATTTGAAATTAAATTTTAGTATCATAAATTATCATTATTTCATAATCATGGCTTACGGTAATAAAACAACATAAATATGAGAAGTTTTAGGAGCCAAAGCTACATGTATTTTATCTTGGGGAAAATCATTTTAATTGAGTAAGATACATGTAGCTATGCACTTTAGCATTTTCAAAGTAGGGGAACATTGCAATTGGCTATTTGGTGTATAAGTTTCAAAGTTGTTAAATACTACAAAATTCTACAAAAAATTACAGCCTAGATTAGTCATTTGAGTGAAAAATATCATAATATGTTTGCGACCATTCTCAATAGTTTCTATTATCCAAATTACCATAAAACTCTGAAATTCAGACAATTTAGTTTATCGATTATTACCATTGAAGCCTGTGGGTAAATCAAATGTCAAGGTCACAAAAGCAGGATGCCATTTCAAGGCCAATCCGCTAATATGTTTAGAAACGAATAATTTGTAATAAACTCATTTAATTCATCTCTCTATGACTGTCTGGCCATGTGCAAACATTGCTACAATGTATGAAATACTCCCCATTGATATTGAAACCGTTAGTTCAACCTGTCCAACAGTTTTCAGTTTCAAAGCATATTTCCTTACATCCTTAAGTCCCACAATGGAAATGTTGTGGCACAAGTGGAAGCAATTTTAACTAAAATCTATTAAAATTGCATTGTAAAACGCATAAAATTCAAAATTTCATTTTGATTTTAGTTAAAATCTATTTTAGTGATTTTAGATTAAAATTTTGTAAAACAGGGCTCAGGGGCCTGTTTCACGAAATTTTAACTAAGATACAATCCAAATTTTAGTAATTTGACTGGATAATATTTGATTGATTTTAGTGTTTAGCCAATCAAAATTAAAGAATCTACTAAAATTTGGATTTTATCTTTAGTTAAAATTTCATGAAACTGGACCCTGGCCTTTAATTCATCTAAAAACATATCCAAAATATATACTCACTAATTGATAAATATCTCCTTTTTTTCCACCACGACCAACAACCTGTGGACTAACACAGAAGTGAACACCAGGTCTAGCCTTTTCAACACTTTCATATAATTCTGCTAACCTTTAAAGACAACCATAATTATCCCGCAAAAAATGTTGAAGGCAATTGCATCAAATACAAAATGCAATCAAATTATTGTTACATTTTTCAAATACGTAAGATGACCAAGACACTTTTCACTGCTGAAGATGCGAAAGATAAATTTGTTATGAAGTTCATGAAATATCTTTGCTCCTCGTTTTATATGTTTATGAAAAAGGAAATGATTACCTTTTATTAACACTAAAATCAGCTAACCTAACTTTTCCATTTGCATCTTCAAATACACTAGATGACTTTCAAAAAATAAACAATATAAATTATAATCCATTATATCAGTATGTTCCATCTATATATCTAGATTATTACAGTTCCACAGATACATCAAAGATAGGCTGGCACTGCCAGGCAGGATACGCCCACATTTTCGAGAGATGGACAGAGAACAAGCAATACCGAAAGTGATTTTTCCTACATCTTTAAGTCCTGTATTTCATACTGTATTGGGAGCAGCCATTTAGTTGGTCAGTTCCAGTCTGATATTAATGAAATTCAAAACCGACAATGATTATGGTGTGACGGTACACAACCTAGAAATGTGACTTTTCATCAAAATCGGATAAGAATTGTGACCTGTAGAGAGTCCACAACCATGATATACCATATTTTTACACTATTCGCGTACAAACGGCGACCATTTCGTCCGGCAATTTTGGTACGATTTTCACGAAATTAGAACTCAACCTTCCTCATCAAAATCGAATTAAAATTGTGACCTATACAGGGTCCACAACCATGATATATCATTTTTTTAACAGTATTAGCGTACAAACGGCGTCCATTTTGTCTGTCAATTTTGGTTCGATTTTCCCGAAATTAAAACTCAACCTTCCTTACAGTGTAACGGTGATATAATTAAACGTTTTTTTAAATTGGATAATAATTGTGACCTCCAGAGGGACCACAAGCTAAAGAAAGGGGGATTTTGCGTATAACCAGGGGCCATAATTCAGGAAGTTACGATCCGATGTGCGCAAATATAGAAAAGAGCCAAGATCTTTGGGTTATAACCATGAATTTCAAGTTTCATCAAAATCGAATTAAAATTGTGACCTTTACAGGGTCCACAACCTTGATATACCATTTTTTAACAGTATTCGCGTACAAACGGCGGCCATTTTGTATGGCAATTTTGGTCTGATTTTCCCGAAATTCGAACTCAACCTTCCTTACGGTGTAACTGTAATATAATCAAACGTTTTTTTAAATCAGATAATAATTGTGACCTCCAAGCTAAAAAAAAGGCGATTTTGCGTATAATCAGGGGCCATAATTCAGGAAGTTACAATCCGATATGCGCAAATATCGAAAGGAAGCAAGATCTTTGGGTTATAACCATGAATTTCAAGTTTCATCAAAATCGAATCAAAATTGTGACCTCCACAGGGTCCACAACCTTGATATACCATTTTTTAACAGTATTCGCGTACAAACGGCGGCCATTTTGTATGGCAATTTTCGTCCGATTTTCCCGAAATTCGAACTCAACCTTCCTTAGGGTGTAACGGTGATATAATCAAACGTTTTTTTAAATCGAATAATAATTGTGACCTCCAAGCTAAAAAAAAGGCGATTTTTCGTATAATCAGCGGCCATAATTCAGGAAGTTACAATCCGATATGCGCAAATATCGAAAGGAAGCAAGATCTTTGGGTTATAACCATGAATTTCAAGTTTCATCCAAATCGAATCAAAATTGTGACCTCCACAGGGTCCACAACCTTGATATACCATTTTTTAACTGTCTTCGCGTATAAACGGCGGCCATTTTGTATGACAATTTTTGTCCGATTTTCCCGAAATTCGAACTCAACCTTCCTTAGGGTGTAACGGTGATATAATCAAACGTTTTTTTAAATCAAATAATAATTGTGACCTCCAGAGGGACCACAAGCTAAAAAGGGTGATTTTTCGGACAATCAGGGGCCATAATCTAGGAAATTACATTCCGATAGCCGCAAATATCGAAAGGAACCAAGATATTTGGGTTACAAACATGCATGTCAAGTTTCATCAAAATCGGTTCAAAATTGTGACCTCTATAGGGTCCACAAGCTAAAAACGTGATTTTTCGTACAATTAGGAGCCATAATCCATGAAGTTTTGATCCGATACATGCCAATATCGAAAGCCGCCGAGATCTTTTGGGGATAAACCTATATTTCAAGTTTCGTCAAAATCGGATAAGAATTGTGACCTGTAGAGAGTCCACAAACAAATTGTGGACGGACGGACAGGGGCGACGACATAATACGTCCACATGAAAATGTGGGCGTATAAAAAGATAATTTGTAATAAAATTCTAACCATAGGTTGTAACATTGTAAATCTTCAGGTAAAAACCTTCATACTACATCATAGGAACATTAAAATTATCGAGGGCAATAATACATTATCAGCAATAGTTTTAATTGTTATTCATGGTAATAATCAAAACAAAGAACATATTTAGATCACATAAAATCCACAGGTTGTGCAAAGTCAGTAACTCCAGAAGTAATTAACAGTAATTGTCAAAATTTAATGTTTAGATGCTAAACTGCAATTATTGTCCCACCCCTTCTATAATTATACACAAGGATAACACTAGAATATTCCTCTACCCACACCTAATACCAACCCCACCTTTTAACCAATATACTGAGGTACATATAGAAAATGGAGAACATTTCATTTCCAGTGCACTGACCAGCAATAAAAAGTAATGATGCAAAAGGTTTAAATGCCATACATACCAAGTTGTTTAAATTATTTATCTAATTTCAATAATAATTTTAAAGGATAGATGAGGGGATGTCAGACCAACTAATATGCCCACCAGTGTCCGAAACAAACATTTTCCAATCACAGGCTCACAGGACCTGTGCGACACATGATCTCGTGGGTCCTTCAAGTAACACGCAGGCCCAACCAATAATAATTATTTATAGTTTCCATGTATAAAGCTATGGTTTAGTAACTTGCGAAAGAAAAAAAGAAGACACGAATTAGTGTGTCATTTCAATTTATAAATGCAACAAATCTATTCATGGCTACATTGGGTTTCCATATTAACCTACGTAAACTTCAAATAGTTACAAAAAAAACCCAAACAGTTAACTGTCCTAGATTGCTAGCACAATAGCCCAGAATTGAGTCAAAAGAGGTCCGTAAGAAATGTTTTTAAAATCATCAGTCTCCATTACGTTTAATAAAAGGTAAGTGTTTTTTACCGTCCACCGTAGCCTGGTCTTATGACGTCATATGTGGATTGTGGGTTAGGATAAGGGCTGTGGCCTGCAGATTTCGTCACAGTCTCGTGATGTAGACAGGGCTAGCCCTAACCCTAACCCTGGGCCAAGCCTAACCCTTATCCTAACCCACAATCCACAGATGACGTCATAAGACCAGGCTCCGGTGGACGGAAAAAAAAGTTAACCTTAATAAAAGGCCGGCCCACAACTACACCGTTCGGCGTTCGGAAAATTTAATACATGTTTCGGCTTCATAAAATTCATGTCAGTAAGCCTAATATTCCTGAATAAATTACTGTCTTCGTTTTTTGGATGCATACAGCACAATAGTATTTTTTCATAACACAAGATTTAATTTTTGTCTGTCACGTAACTTTCAAATGCTTTTATTCATTCGTCCATGATAGACACACGGCACAGTGGTCACGTGGCAACCATAATTGAAATTGCTTTAAAATAAAATTCCGTACGACTCCAGATGCCTTTCTAAAATAATAACGACAAAAATTCAACATGGTTAAAATTAAGCCTCTGTCAGCATGTGTATATAAAAAATCATAACGGTAGATGCAACTTAAAATTGAACGTAGCATCGCCGGCTTATTGACCTAGAAATTCCAATCAATGTCACACGTGTCATCGGCGGATTTGGCAATGGCGGAAAAAATATAATATATATTATTATTAATGATTGTTTCTCAGTGTATTTGGTGTTCTATCAGAGGATTATATTCAACTAAGATTTAAATGTCACTAACAACTGGTCAGCGAAACCATTAAACGTATAGTTATCAGTTTAATATCTACCGGTACCTGGAATTCATATGGAGCGTCGAAGGAAGCGCGATTCCCGAACGAGATGCACAAATAAGAGGCTGGTTACGCGAGTCATTGTTTGGAAAAACATCAGCTTCCGTCATGTCGATGACAAGTAATAACCGTTAAATATCGGAGGCTCTGTCGTTGCGTTTCAATGACAGTTCTACCATATCCAGAATTGTCGAATGAGGACACTAACTATGCGCGCTAAGAAGACGAAGGCCCGGCGGACCCGAGTGAAATAGGCAAGCAGGAGTCCTCCGATAAATCAGTCGGCCTCGGGCCTACGGACCGACGTTTGTGTCGAACACTGATGCCCACCAACAGCAAAGTCATCTGTGCCAATTCTAAAGATAGGCTTGCACTGTCAGGCAGGATACGCCCACATTTTTGAGAGATGGATAGAGAACAAGCAATACCGAAAGTGATTTTTCCTACATCATTAAGTCCTGTATTTCATACTGTATTGGGAGCAGCCATTTTGTTGGTCAGTTCCAGTCTGATATTCATGAAATTTGAAGCCGACAATGATTATGGTGTGAAGGTACACAACCTAGAAATGTTACTTATCGTCAAAATCGGATAAGAATTGTGACCTGTAGAGAGTCCACAACCATGATATACCATCTGGCAATTTTGGTACGGCGGCTATTTTTTCAGGCAATTATGGTCCGATTTTCTTGAAATTCGAACTCAACCTTCCGTAGGGTGTAACAGTGATAGAGTCAAACGTTTTTATAAATCGGATAATAATTGTGACCTCCAGAGGGACCATAGGCGATTTTTCGGACAATCAGGGGCCATAATTCAGGAAGTTACAATTTGATATGCGCAAATAATGAAAAGAACCAAGATCTTTGGGTTATTACCATGCATTTCAAGTTTCATCAAAATCAAATTAAAATTGTGACCTCTACAGGGTCCACAACCATGATATACAATTTTTTAACAGTATTCGCGTACAAACGGCAGCCATTTTGTATGGCAATTTTGGTCCGATTTTCCCGAAATTCGAACTCGACCTTCCTTACGGTGTAACGGTAATATAATCAACCGTTTTTTTCAATCGGATAATAATTGTGACCTCCAGAGGAGCCACAAGCTAAAAATAAGGCGATTTTGCGTATAATCAGGGGCCATAATTCAGGAAGTTACGATCCGATATGCGGAAATATCGAAAGGAACCAAGATCTTTGGGTTATAACCATGAATTTCAAGTTTCATCAAAATTGAATTAGAATTGTGACCTCTACAGGGTCCACAACCTTGATATACCTTTTTTTAACAGTATTTGCGTACAAACGGCGGCCATTTTGTATGGCAATTTTGGTCCAATTTTCCCGAAATTCGAACTCACCCTTCCTTAGGTGTAATGGTGATATAATCAAACGTTTTTTTAAATCGGATAATAATTGTGACCTCTCCAGAGGGAACAACAAGCTAAAAAGGGTGATTTTTCGTACAATCAGGGGCCATAATTCAGGAAATTACGTTCCGATAGGCGCAAATATCGAAAGGAACCACGATCTTTGGGTTATAAACATGCATATCAAGTTTCATCAAAATCGGTTCAAAATTGTGACCTCTATAGGGTCCACAAGCTAAAAACGTGATTTTTCGTACAATCAGGGGCCATAATCCATGAAGTTTTGATCCGATACATGCCAATATCGAAATCAGCCGAGATCTTTCGGGGATAAACCTATATTTCAAGTTTTGTCAAAATCAGATAAGAATTGTGACCTGTAGAGAGTCCACAAACAAATTGTGGACGGACGGACAGACGGACAGGGGCTACGACAATATACGTCCACATAAAAATGTGGGCGTATAAAAATCAAACAGCTGTGAGCAATTCCACTATGAACTTTGTTTCAAGGTTTAAAAGTTACAACCCCAACAAAATTTATTAACAATAAACATTGGCTGACAAAGATGATGACAATCAATGTCCAGATTAGATACTGGTGTATAACAACTTACCCTTAAATTTTTATGTACAACTGCTTTATTGTGAAGGTATTCTAGAGCTTCTAACAATTCTTTAGTATAATGTTTTAATTTCTCAATAGCTAGAGCTTCTTTCTTTTTTAAATATCTATCTAAACATCCTCCACCAGAATATTCTGTTAATACCTTCAACCAGATGATAAAAACAACAAGTTAAAGATATATGCTTAGGAATATTGTCAACATATATAACTTTGAACTTTCTCCTTATTCTACTGTACAGGCAGGGCTAGAAATTCGTCATTTTTTTGCGAGAATCTAAATGGATTCTCATATATGCAATCTACACGAATCATCTGAATTTTAATCAATAATACTGTCTTAAAGATAGGCTGGCACTGCCAGGCAGGATACGCCCACATTTTCGAGAGATGGACAGAGAACAAGCAATACCGAAAGTGATTTTTCCTACATCTTTAATTAAGTCCTGTATTTCATACTGTATTGGGAGCAGCCATTTAGTTGGTCAGTTCCAGTCTGATATAATTGAAATTCGAAACCGACAATGATTATGGAGTGACGGTACACAACCTAGAAATGTGACTTTTCATCAAAATCGGATAAGAATTGTGACCTGTAGAGAGTCCACAACCATGATATACCATATTTTTACACTATTCGCATACAAACGGAGACCATTTCGTCCGGCAATTTTGGTACGATTTTCACGAAATTAGAACTCAACCTTCCTCATCAAAATCGAATTAAAATTGTGACCTATACAGGGTCCACAACCTTGATATATCATTTTTTTAACAGTATTCGCGTACAAACGGCGTCCATTTTGTCTGTCAATTTTGGTCCGATTTTCCCGAAATTCAAACTCAACCTTCCTTACAGTGTAACGGTGATATAATCAAATGTTTTTTTAAATTGGATAATAATTGTGACCTCCAGAGGGACCACAAGCTAAAGAAAGGGGGATTTTGCGTATAACCAGGGGCCATAATTCAGGAAGTTCGAAAGGAAGCAAGATCTTTAGGTTATAACCATGAATTTTAAGTTTCATCAAAATCAAATCAAAATTGTGACCTCCACAGGGTCCACAACCTTTATATACCATTTTTTAACAGTATTCGCGTACAAACGGCGGCCATTTTGTATGGCAATTTTCGTCCGATTTTCCTGAAATTCGAACACAATGTTCCTTAGGGTGTAACGGTGATATAATCAAACGGTTTTTTAAATCGAATAATAATTGTGACCTCCAGAGGGACCACAAGCTAAAAAGGGTGATTTTTCGGACAATCAGGGTCCATAATTCAGGAAATTACTTTCCGATAGCCGCAAATATCGAAAGGAACCAAGATCTTTGGGTTACAAACATGCATGTCAAGTTTCATCAAAATCGGTTCAAAATTGTGACCTCTATAGGGTCCACAAGCTAAAAACGTGATTTTTCGTACAATCAGGGGCCATAATCCATGAAGTTTTGATCCGATACATGCCAATATCGAAAGGAACCGAGATCTTTTGGGGATAAACCTATATTTCAAGTTTCGTCAAAATCGGATAAGAATTGTGACCTGTAGAGAGTCCACAAACAAATTGTGGACGGACGGACGGACGTCCGGACGGACATGGGCGACGACATAATACGTCCACATGAAAATGTGGGCGTATAAAAACAAAATTGTTTTTATTGTGTTAAATCTAAAGATAGGCTGGCACTGCCAGGCAGGATACGCCCACATTTTTGAGAGATGGATAGAGAACAAGCAATACCGAAAGTGATTTTTCCTACATCATTAAGTCCTGTATTTCATACTGTATTGGGAGCAGCCATTTTGTTGGTGAGTTCCAGTCTGATATTCATGAAATTCGAAGCCGACAATGATTATGGTGTGACGGTACACAACCTAGAAATGTTACTTTTCGTCAAAATCGGATAAGAATTGTGACCTGTAGAGTAGGGGTGACTATTGTTGGTAATTTTCACTATTGCGATAGTATTGCTATTGGGTAAACAGCTATTGCAATACTATTACTATTGGGGATTAAATATTGCGATACTATTGGACTATTGCGATAGTTTGATCTGTTTATTAGTTTAGGTTTAAAACACACTGTCAGGTATACATTTATTATAACATTTAATCAAACTAAAAAATTTGAAACACTAGAAAGTTCCAGGTAATGTTAGATAATATAATACAAGTAGACCCCGAATAATATAACGGATGTGCATACAACGGACAATCGCTTACACGGACACAACCGTTTGTTCCCGATTTTTGTAATAAAAATTTTTTTGTTTTCAAAGTCTTTTTATAACGGACACTCTATAACGGACAATCGTTTAATTGACAAATCAATGTAAGAGTCAATTTTTATAACGGACTCTCGAATAAGCAGAACAAAATAATGATATTACTGATTATATTATGGGTGACTGGAATGCTTTCCCAGAAAATAACCATACTGATTTTTAGTGTTGTCACAATTACAAAATTCTTGAATAGGGTAATCGCCTCGCCAAAAATGGTATCGGTTGGGCTATATCAGACATTCCCGCATTCTGACTTACCCCTACTGCTTTAACTGCTAATTAAAAATCCAGTACTGGCAATAGATTACAATTCACTAGTTCAACATCTCCCTCCGTAAATCAGTACGTAATATTTTAACACGGATATCGGTAATCATATCGACAAAAAACGACAGAAGCGACACAAGACGGTACAGATAAAAACAAAAACAACACGTGTCTTCTAATGGTACGGCAAAAGGGTGGGGGCGAATAGAAGAGCCTCCTAGCTGGTATCTCGGGTACACGGTAACGTCGCATTCTGATAGTAAGTTAAATAATAAAGTACACTGGGGTTTTTTCTTTATATTATATAAAAAGGTATATTACATTGGTAGTTTAGTAACTTGTAAAAAAGGCATAGCCAACTTTCCTGTCATATGCGGCATGCTTTCAGCATGCCTGTTATTGGCGTACGTGACCATTTTCAGCTTTTTCGCGCCAAAATCAAACATTTTACACATTTCTTAGTAAGCCATGCCTAATATGGTAGACGAAGATTTCCATGTGATATTGAGATCGTGTAACGCTATTTCGCTATTTTAGTGATAACAGAGTAATTATTCGACAGATACGAGTGAATTTGAGCCATTTTACTTTCGCTATTACAAACTATCGAAACTATCGATAGTTTGCTTGACTATCGCAATTTTTATCGATAGTTTCTTTTTAATATCGATACATACTATCGACAGTCGAACTATCGCGATGCATCGATTGTTCGATGTATCGTTACACCCCTACTGTAGAGAGTCCACAACCATAATATACCATATTTTTACACTATTCGCGTACAAACGGCGACCATTTCATCGGGAAATTTTGGTACGATTTTCACGAAATTCGAACTCAACCTTCCTTACAGTGCAACAGTAATATAATCAGAGTTTTTTTTGAAATCACATAATAATTGTTCGAGAGATAGACAGAGAACAAGCAATACCGAAAGTGATTTTTCCTACAATCAAAGGCCATAATTCATTAAGTTACAATTTGATATGCGCAAATATCGAAAAGAATAAAGATCTTTAGGTTATAAACAAGCATTTCAGGTTTCATCAAAATCGAATTAAAATTGTCACCTCTACAGGGTCCACAACTTTGACATACCATATTTTTACACTGTTCGCGTACAAACGGCGGCCATTTTTTCTGGCAATTATGGTCCAATTTTCTCGAAATTCTAACTCAACCTTCCGTAGGGTGTAACGGTGATAGAGTCAAACGTTTTTTCAAATCGGATAATAATTGTGACCTCCAGAGGGACCATAGGTGATTTTCCGGACGATCAGGGGCCATAATTCAGGAAGTTACGATCCGATATGCGCAAATATCGAAAGGAACCAAGATCTTTGGGTTATAACCATGCATTTCAAGTTTCATCAAAATCGAATTAAAATTGTGACCTCTACAGGGTCCACAACCATGATATACAAATTTTTAACAGTATTCGCGTACAAACGGCGGCCATTTTGTATGACAATTTTGGTCCGATTTTCCCGAAATTCGAACTCAACCTTCCTTACGGTGTAACGGTAATATAATCAACCGTTTTATTAAATCGGATAATAATTGTGACCACCAGAGGGACCACAAGCTAAAATAAGGCGATTTTGCGTATAATCAGGGGCCATAATTCAGGAAGTTACGTTCCGATATGCGCAAATATCGAATGGAACCAAGAACTTTGGGTTATAACCATGAATTTCAAGTTTCATCAAAATCGATTTAAAAATGTGACTTTTACAAGGTCCACAAACCATGATATACAATTTTTTAACAGTATTCACGTACAAACGGCGGCCATTTTGTATGGCAATTTTCGTCCGATTTTCCCGAAATTCGAACTCAACCTGCCTTAGGGTGTAACGGTGATATAATCAAAAGGTTTTTTAAATCGGATAATAATTGTGACCTCCAGAGGGACCACAAGCTAAACAGGGTGATTTTTCGGACAATCAGGGGCCATAATTCAGGAAATTACATTCCGATAGGTGCAAATATCGAAAGGAACCAAGATCTTTGGGTTATAAACATGCATGTCAAGTTTCATCAAAATCGGTTCAAAATTGTGACCTCTATAGGGTCCACAAGCTAAAAACGTGATTTTTCGTACAATCAGGGGCCATAATCCATGAAGTTTTCATCCGATACATGCCAATATCGAAAGGAACCGAGATCTTTTGGGGATAAACCTATATTTCAAGTTTCGTCAAAATCGGATAAGAATTGTGACCTGTAGAGAGTCCACAAACAAATTGTGGACGGACGGACGGACGGACAGGGGCGACGACAATATACGTCCACATAAAAATGTGGGCGTATAAAAAACAAAATACAACAATGATACAAATAAAACAATCAGATGGAATTTTGGGTAAACGCTTAAAAATAGTGTAAAGATAGGTTGCCAGGCAACGAAACATACGCCCACAACAGCTAAGTCGTCCGGGCAGTCAACAAGGGTTGTCGCATATTGTTTCTTTTATCAGTAAGGAGAACATTTACAACACATGATAATCTTATTACGAGTAATAGCCCATTAAATAATTATCAGAAATGATTAGAATAGTTTTGATGGTTTGTCTCAAGGCCTTTGTCCACAAGATATTTCAAAGTGATCAACTGCCAGAAATTATCAGATATCACTGAAAATCAAATAGGATTCTTCGTATCATGACCCTAAACACTGTGTACAAATTTAAAGTCAATCGGATATTAACTTTAGCCTTTAGAGCATTCACAGGGTTTTTCAAAGTGATCAAGGGTCATAACTCTGGCAGTAATTATCAAATATCGCTGAAAATAAATAGGCTATTTTGTATCATGACCGTAAATAGTGTGTATAAATTTAAAGTCAATCGGATATTAACTTTAGATTTTTCAAAGTGATCAAGGGTCATAACTCTGGCAGTAATTATCGGATATTGCTGAAAATCAATAGGATTCTTTGTATCATGACTTTAAACACCGTGTATAAATTTAAATTCAATCGGATATTAACTTTAGCCTCTAGAGCGTTCACAAGATTTTTCAAAGTGATCAAGGGTCATAACTCTGGCAGTAATTATCAGATATCACCGAAAATCTATAGGCTTCTTTGTCTCATGACCTTAAACACTGTGTATAAATTTAAAGTCAATCGGATATTAACTATAGCCTCTAGAGTGTTCACAAGATTTTTCAAAGTGATCAAGGGTCATAACTCTGGTAGTAATTATCGGATATCACCGAAAATCAATAGGCTTCTTCGTCTCATGACCTTAAACGCTGTGTATAAATTTAAAGTCAATCGGATATTAACTTTAGCCTCTAAAGCGTTCACAAGATTTTTCAAAGTGATCAAGGGTCATAACTCTGGCAGGAATTATCGGATATTGCTGAAAATCAACAGGCTTCTTCTTATCATGACCTTACACACTGTGTATAAATTTAAAGTCAATCGGATATTAACTTTAGCCTCTAGAGCGTTCACAAGATTTTTCAAAGTGATCAAGGGTCATAACTCTGGTAGTAATTATCGGATATCACTGAAAATCAATAGGCTTCTTCGTCTCATGACCTTAAACACTGTGTATAAATTTAAAGTCAATCGGATATTAACTTTAGCCTCTAAAGCGTTCACAAGATTTTTCAAAGTGATCAAGGGTCATAACTCTGGCAGTAATTATCAGATATCACCGAAAATCTATAGGCTTCTTTGTCTCATGACCTTAAACACTGTGTATAAATTTAAAGTCAATCGGATATTAACTATAGCCTCTAGAGTGTTCACAAGATTTTTCAAAGTGATCAAGGGTCATAACTCTGGTAGTAATTATCGGATATCACCGAAAATCAATAGGCTTCTTCGTCTCATGACCTTAAACACTGTGTATAAATTTAAAGTCAATCGGATATTAACTTTAGCCTCTAAAGCGTTCACAAGATTTTTCAAAGTGATCAAGGGTCATAACTCTGGCAGTAATTATCAGAGGTCACCGAAAATCAATAGGATTCTTCGTCTCATGACCTTAAACACTGTGTATAAATTTAAAGTCAATCGGATATTAACTATAGCCTCTAGAGCGTTCACAAGATTTTTCAAAGTGATCAAGGGTCATAACTCCGGTAGTAATTATCGGATATCGCTGAAAATCAATAGGCTTCTTCGTCTCACGACCTTAACAACTGTGTATAAATTTAAAGTCAATTGGATATTAACTTTAGCCTCTAAAGCGTTCACAAGATTTTTCAAAGTGATCAAGGGTCATAACTCTGGCAGTAATTATCAGATATCACCGAAAATCAATAGGCTTCTTCGTCTCCTGACCTTAAACACTGTGTATAAATTTAAAGTCAATCGGATATTAACTATAGCCTCTAGAGCCTTCACAAGATTTTTCAAAGTGATCAAGGGTCATAACTCTGGTAGTAATTATCGGATATCGCTGAAAATCAATAGGCTTCTTCGTCTCACGACCTTAAACACCGTGTATAAATTTCAAGTCAATCGGATATTAACTTTAGCCTCTAGAGCGTTCACAAGATTTTTCAAAGTGATCAAGGGTCATAACTCTGGTAGTAATTATCGGATATCACTGAAAATCAATAGGCTTCTTCGTCTCATGACCTTAAACACTGTGTATAAATTTAAAGTCAATCGGATATTAACTTTAGCCTCTAAAGCGTTCACAAGATTTTTCAAAGTGATCAAGGGTCATAACTCTGGCAGTAATTATCAGATATCACCGAAAATCTATAGGCTTCTTTGTCTCATGACCTTAAACACTGTGTATAAATTTAAAGTCAATCGGATATTAACTATAGCCTCTAGAGTGTTCACAAGATTTTTCAAAGTGATCAAGGGTCATAACTCTGGTAGTAATTATCGGATATCACCGAAAATCAATAGGCTTCTTCGTCTCATGACCTTAAACACTGTGTATAAATTTAAAGTCAATCGGATATTAACTTTAGCCTCTAAAGCGTTCACAAGATTTTTCAAAGTGATCAAGGGTCATAACTCTGGCAGTAATTATCAGAGGTCACCGAAAATCAATAGGATTCTTCGTCTCATGACCTTAAACACTGTGTATAAATTTAAAGTCAATCGGATATTAACTATAGCCTCTAGAGCGTTCACAAGATTTTTCAAAGTGATCAAGGGTCATAACTCTGGTAGTAATTATCGGATATCGCTGAAAATCAATAGGCTTCTTCGTCTCACGACCTTAACAACTGTGTATAAATTTAAAGTCAATTGGATATTAACTTTAGCCTCTAAAGCGTTCACAAGATTTTTCAAAGTGATCAAGGGTCATAACTCTGGCAGTAATTATCAGATATCACCGAAAATCAATAGGCTTCTTCGTCTCCTGACCTTAAACACTGTGTATAAATTTAAAGTCAATCGGATATTAACTATAGCCTCTAGAGCGTTCACAAGATTTTTCAAAGTGATCAAGGGTCATAACTCTGGTAGTAATTATCGGATATCGCTGAAAATCAATAGGCTTCTTCGTCTCACGACCTTAAACACCGTGTATAAATTTCAAGTCAATCGGATATTAACTTTAGCCTCTAGAGCGTTCACAAGAAATTGTGGACGATGGACGGACGGACGGACGGACGGACGGACCGACGGACGGACGGACGGACCGACAGACGGACGGACGGGGGCGACGGCAATATACGACCACATTTCCATGTGGGCGTATAAAAAGTAATAGCCAGAAAATGCTGTAGCCAAAATAAACTGACACGGCACCTTGTCATTTCTTGATAACACAATTTGTAGTCTTTTGTCCATCACATAAGCCACGTAACTTGCAAAAAATTTTATTCATTCATCGATATCATGATAGACAAACAGTAAAATGATCATGTAACAACCATAACTGAAATTCCTATAAAATAAAATCCAGTACGACTAGGATATACGCGTCAATAATATTTTAAAAATTAAGCCTCTGTCAGCATGTGCATAAAATAAAATAATCGTAATGGTAAATGCGCTATTTATTGACCTAATTCCAACCAATATTTCACGTGTCACTGGAGTTCGGCATTGATATTCTCATAATTCTGTTGGGAAAATATGCATTGTTTATCTCTCCGTGTATTCGGTGTTCTATCAGGGGATTATATTCAATGAAGATTTAAATTACCTAACAACTGTTCAGGGAATCTATCAATGTATGATCCAGTTATATTTTAATATCTACTGGTACCTGGAATTCAGACGAGCGAGCGTGGAAGATGCACTATTCGCAAACCATGACGAGATCGTCTTTATTCGCCACATGGTTTATTCATTATTTCACTTAACATATTATGAATAATCAGCAAGAGTGTTTAGGGTTTTTTTCCGGTTTGTCAAAATCACGGTTAAATGTGCTAATTACTCAGAGTCAGATTATGGCCGATTTTCACGTGACTAAAGTATGATTGTTGTTCATTGTTTTACCAGCTAAAGCTAACAAAATACAGGCCTTTAAGAACACTTACCCTGACTGACATCAATAGTCGGACTTGACAAAAATATTCTCTGAGATTTTTTTTTTAGAAAAATTTCACGCTAATCCTTGTAGATTGTCTTGTGACAATCTTTGCGCGAATCAGATTCGGAGATTCACGTGAAATTCTAGCCCTGACAGGTATTCAGAATATCACGTCATTAAAATGAAAACTTTCGTATTCTTGTTTATAAACCGAAGACAATATTAAATATTTTTGTGATGATAATGCTAAACTTACATGAACAGTGATAACACCAGGTTCACGATTTGACTTCATACCGAGGTAATGAAGTAAGTTTTTATGATGTAGTTTGATAAGTGACATCATTTCTTGTTCGATGCTGTATACCTAAAATAATAACCAAAAAAGTATTTTACGAGGGTTGGTGTATAAAAATGACGAGCAGCTAATTCTTTTTTGGAGACAGGTCTCCATAGGTTCAAATCTGTCAAAAGAAATTATCAGGATCTGCTTCAAAATGGCGCAGATTGTCACAGGACGTCAGGAATCTTACGCATTTCTGATTCGTATTCCATAGCTTTGGCAGCCATCTTGCACCCATGAGAGATTCCCACAATACTGGCAATATGTCAAATGGTCAATAGTCGATCAGCCATCACCTTGTCATCCACCCGGTAATGTTTTCATGAATGGCTGCTGTTGATGGCCTTTCAGGATGAGAGTCATCGTCAAGAATCTCTCTGCCACACTTAAATTTTGAACGGCAGACTAAAAAAAATAGGTTGCCAGGCAACGAAACATACGCCCACACAGCAGCTAAATCGTCCGGGCAGTCAACAAGAGTTGTTGCATTTTAAGTAATCATCAGAAAATCATAATTCAAACTCACCCATAACTAAGGTGTAACTGTGATATAATCAAACGTTTCAGATAATAATTGTGACCTCCAGAGGAACCATAAGCTAAAAAGGGTGATTTTTCGTACAATCAGGGGACATAATTCAGGAAGTAATGATCCGATGGGCGTAAATATCGAAAGGAACCAAGATCTTTGGATTATAAACATACATGTCAAGTTTCATCAAAATCGATTCAAAATTGTGAACTCTATAGGGTCCACAACCTTGATATAATATATTTTCACACTATTCGTGTACAAACGGCGGCCATTTTGTCCGTCAATTCTAGTCCGATTTTCACGAAATTCAAACTCTCTCTTCATTACCATGTATCGGTGATATAGTCAAACGTTTTTTTAAATCGGATAATAATTTTGACCTCCAGAGGGACCAAAAGCTAACAAAAGCGATTTTTCGGACAATCCGGGGACATAATTCAGGACGTTATGATCTGATGGGCGCAATTATCGAAAGGAACCAAGATCTTTGGGTTATAAACATACATGTCAAATTTCATCAAAATCGGTTCAAAATTGTGACCTCTATAAGGTCCACAACCTTTATCTAACATATTTTCACACTATTGGCGTACAAACGGCGGCCATTTTGTCCATCGATTTTGGTCCGATTTTCACAAAATTCGAACTCAACCTTCATAACCATGGTACGGTGATATAATCAAACGTTTTTTTAAATCGGATAACAATTTTGACCTCCAGAGGAACCACAAGCTAAAAAGGGCGATTTTTCCGACAATCAGGGGCCATAATTCAGGAAGTTATGATCCGATTGGCGCAAATATCGAAAGAAACCAAGATCTTTGGGTTATAAACATACATGTAAAGTTTCATCAAAATCGGTTCAAAATTGTGACCTCTATAAGGTCCACAACCTTGATAAATATAACATATTTTCACACTATACACGTACAAACGGCGGCCATTTTGTCTGTCAATTTTGGTCCGATTTTCACGAAATTCAAACTCAACCTTCATAACCATGGAACGGCGATATAATCAAACGTTTTTTTAAATCGGATAACAGTTTTGACCTCCAGAGGGACCACAAGCTAAAACGGGCGATTTTCCGGACAATCAGGGGCCATAATTCAGGAAGTTACGATCCGATTGGAGCAAATATCGAAAGGAACCAAGATCTTTGGGTTATAAACATGCATTTCAAGTTTCATCCAAATCGGTTCAAAATTGTGACCTCTACACTGTTCACAAGCTAAAAGATAGGCTGGCACTGCCAGGCAGGATACGCCCACATTTTCGAGAGATGGATAGAGAACAAGCAATACCGAAAGTGATTTTTCCTACATCATTAAGTCCTGTATTTCATACTGTATTGGGAGCAGTATGGTGGACTATGGCTGCCATAGCAAATACATATTATTTTCATGAAATTTTGATATTTTTCTCTCTTTTTTTTTTATTTAATTCTTATTTTCTTTCATTTAAAAAACAATTTAAATTTATATTTATTTTAATTTTCTTTTTATAATTTTTTTTTATAGATTTATAGATTTTTTTTTATAGATTTTTTTATAATTTTGTTTTTAATTTTGTTTTTTTTAAATTATATATTTTAATTCTTTGTATTTATTATACTTACATTTTTTTTTTCATTTGTATTATTTTCTTATTTAAATATCTTTTATTTTTTTTTTTTTTTTTTTATCTTCTTTAAAAAAATTTTTTCTAAAAACGATTTTTATTTATTTTCTTAAAATAAAAAAAAAATCATGTAAAACTTTTTTTTTGATTCTCCGAAGAAAAAAAAATTATCTCGTGTTCCATGCTTTGCCATATTCCGTGCTTTGCCATATTCCGTGTTTTGATATAGTCCGTGATTGTGGGTTAGGGTAAGGCTTAGGTTTGGCCCAGGGTTAGGGTAAGGACTAGTCCTGTTTGCATCTCGAGACGAAACCCTAACCCTTACTCCCACAATCTCTACATGACGTCATATGTACTAAAATGCGTAGGACCGTCTTCGATCTAGCGTTCTCTTGCTTTGCCACAGTGTTTCGCTTTTGGGTGTTTTATCAAATGTTAATATTTAATGAAATCGGCCAGGAAAAGGAAAACCAAAATCTCGACCTAGAAGAGTCAATGTAGATGAGTACATGATATACTAGCATTGTACTAAGTAGGCCTAATCATCCTTATGGCAAAATGTCGTCTTATTTTACCATGCAGTCACAATAATTAATTTGATTATGTTGTAAATTGTGTTGTATGAAGAAAAACTTGACAGGATTCCAGAGGCATGAGAGCGTGGTGGTGTTTTTTTTTACCGCTGAACTGAACGGACCAACACACAAATATAAAAATAACCGGTACCGTATTTAATTGCGGAATTAGGACAAAAACGGTTAGGAAGTTAAGATTGCTAAGTCTCTAACTCGGTATCATCCAAAGGCTTCGACATTAAAAACACAAATTATTGGACAGATGACCCTACTCCTTGTCACGTACAATCGAGGAATGAAAAACACACAAGTGGACTCAATAACAGACCTCATGTTGCACGGGCTAACCATTCATCGCACCTTCCCCCTACCCCCTTAAAGATATGACAGTAGGTCGCTGTCCTGTTGGTCCCGTTTTCGATCCTGGTCTTGGTTCAGGACGAAGGGCCTGGCAAGTGGCGCATGACGGAGGGCCTGGCAAGGGGACATTATATGGTCATTCGGATGGTACAGAATATCGAGGTTCCGTGTACAGATTGGCATGCACGCCAAAGAACCCTTGACAGTCATATATTATGTACTTATAGTCAAGATCAACTCTTCTTGGTCAAGATTTTGGTTTACTATTCCTGACCGATTTCATAAGATATTCATACTTACTTGTGACAACTGACATCCTGTGCTATCGTCGAAGATGTTGATAAAACACCCGCAAGCGAAACACTGTGGACGACGAATTTTGGCCCTGCTTTATTTGTCCATACCGGCGCATACCGAATGATCATAGTTCGGTTATATTAGCGGCGAGGTCACTTGATTTAACCGGACGTCTGCAAAAGTTAGGCTACAGGGGCGGCGAATATTACTTGACCGGCGTACGCCGTATAAAAACCGGCTCGCTCAGAGGCGGGCCAAGGCTCTGGTTTGCCGAAGTAAAACTAAGACCACTGGAGAGAATTTCCGAGGATATATATTGATGGAATGATATCAATCACTTAGTCAAACATTATCATGTCATTCGGCCAGTAACAATCATTTGATGCCCAGGGGAGCATAGCAATACCCAATTGCTAGATAAAATGAAAACAAACCTAATTTATTATTGCTTAAAAGAAGAGAAATATATTCTGAAATTCCCTTACACATACATGAATTGACTTTCAAACATCTGAATTCACTTAAAATGTAAAACAACAAATTTAAATAGGTTGTCCAAACTTTTATGGGCCCTTTTTTCTTGGACCCTAGGCAGCTGTCTACACTGCCTATAGAATAATCCACCTCTGGGCTCGCTTATCGGCGGAGAAATTAAGCAGATTGGTTATACAGCAGGTACATGTAGAGTCGACTGGTGATACGAGACAACAAGAATAAGGACGGGAGATCGAGTTTTTGATTTTCCTTTTCCTGACTGATTTCATTAAATATTAACACTTACTTGTGAAAACTAAAACCCTGTGCTTTCGTCAACGGATTTATGTTGATAAAACACCCAAAAGCGAAGTACTGTAGAACACGACCATTGGTTTGCACTATGGCAAAGCAAGGGAACGGTAGATCGAAGACGGTCCTACACATAGAAATATATAGTCGATCTTGACTATAAGTACATAATATATGACTGTCAAGGGTTCTTTGGCGTGCATGCCAATCTGTACACGGAAACCTCGATTTTCTGTACCATCCGAATGACCATATAATGTCCCCTTGCCAGGCCCTCCGTCATGCGCCACTTGCCAGGCCCTTCGTCCTGAACCAAGACCAGGATCGAAAACAGGACCAACAGGACAGCGACCTACTGTCATATCTTTAAGGGGGTAGGGGGAAGGTGCGATGAATGGTTAGCCCGTGCAACATGAGGTCTGTTATTGAGTCCACTTGTGTGTTTTTCATTCCTCGATTGTACGTGACAAGGAGTAGGGTCATCTGTCCAATAATTTGTGTTTTTAATGTCGAAGACTTTGGATGATACCGAGTTAGAGACTTAGCAATCTTAAAGCGGGAATTTCATATTTTCAAAGAAAGTCAAAACATAATTATTTCTCTGTCTTTTGCTCAATAGGCTGTCAACTCACTATTATACGGTCATAGGCATCATTAACACAGGAAATAATAACACAATTACCTCACTTGTTTTCCCATTCCCCCATGGTATAGCTGTCTTCAAACGTTTGAATTTGAAGTTGAAAAGGATGTATTTGCCAATTTCTCAACTGGAAATAGTGAATTATTGGATTAATAGGATTTTTCTTTAACAAGATAGGAATGTTTATAAATACCACCTAATTTACGGCTTTATTTTAATACATTTTAAAAATATAACTTAAAAATATGAAATTGCAGTTTTAACTTCCTAACCGTTTTTGTCCTAATTCCGCAATTAAATACGGTACCGGTTATTTTTATATTTGTGTGTTGGTCCGTTCAGTTCAGCGGTAAAATAAACACCACCACGCTCTCATGACTCTGGAATCCTGTCAAGTTATTCTTCATACCAGAAAATTTACAACATAATCAAATTAATTATTGTGACTGCATGGTAAAATAAGACGACATTTTGCCATAAGGATGATTAGGCCTACTTAGTACAATGCTAGTATATCATGTACTCATCTACATTGACTCTTCTAGGTCGAGATTTTGGTTTTCCTTTTCCTGGCCGATTTCATTAAATATTAACATTTGATAAAACACCCAAAAGCGAAACACTGTGGCAAAGCAAGAGAACGCTAGTTCGAAGACGGTCCTACGCATTTTAGTACATATGACGTCATGTAGAGATTGTGGGAGTAAGGGTTAGGGTTTCGTCTCGAGATGCAAACATGACTAGTCCTTACCCTAACCCTGGGCCAAACCTAAGCCTTACCCTAACCCACAATCACGGACTATATCAAAACACGGAATATGGCAAAGCACGGAACACGAAAAAATAAATAAAAATCGTTTTTAAAAAAATTCTTTTTAAAGAAGATAAAAAAAAAATAAAAAAAATAAAAGATATTTAAATAAAAAAATAATACAAATGAAAAAAAAAATGTAAGTATAATAAATACAAAGAATTAAAAAATATAATTTATAAAAAAAAAAAATTTAAAAAAAATTAAAAAAAAAAATCTATTAAAAAAAAATCTATAAAAAAAAATTATAAAAAGAAAATTAAAATAAATATAAATTTAAATTGTTTTTTAAATGAAAGAAAATAAGAATTAAATAAAAAAAAAGAGAGAAAAATATTAAAATTTCATGAAAATAATATGTATTTGCTATGGCAGCCATAGTCCACCATAGAGCAGCCATTTAGTTGGTCAGTTCCAGTCTGATATTCATAAAATTCGAAGCCGACAATGATTATGGTGTGACGGTACACAACCTAGAAATGTGACTTTTCATCAAAATTGGATAAGAATTGTGACCTGTAGAGAGTTCACAACCATGATATACCATATTTTTACACTATTCGCCTACAAACGGCGACCATTTCGTCCGGTAATTTTGGTACGATTTTCACGAAATTAGAACTCAACCTTCCTCATCAAAATCGAATTAAAATTGTGACCTATACAGGGTCAACAACCATGATGTACCATTTTTTTTAACAGTATTCGAGTACAAACGGTGGCCATTTTGTCTGTCAATTTTGGTCCGATTTTCCCGAAATTCAAACTCAACCGGTGATATAATCAAACATTTTTTTTTTTCGGATAATAATTGTGACCTCCAGAGGGACCACAAGCTAAAGAAAGGGAGATTTTGCGTATAACAAGGGGCCATAATTCAGGAAGTTATTATCCGATATGCGCAAATATCGAAAAGAACCAAGATCTTTGGGTTATAACCATGAATTTCAAGTTTCATCAAAATCGAATTAAAATTGTGACCTTTACAGGGTCCACGACCTTGATATACCATTTTTTAACAGTATTCGCGTACAAACGGCGGCCATTTTGTATGACAATTTTGGTCTGATTTTTCCGAAATTCGAACTCAACCTTCCTTACGGTGTAACGGTAATATAATCAAACGTTTTTTTAAATCGGATAATAATTGTGACCTCCAGAGGAACCACAAGCTAAAAAAGATAGGCTGGCACTGCCAGGCAGGATACGCCAACATTTTCGAGAGATGGACAGAGAACAAGCAATACCGAAAGTGATTTTTCCTACATCTTTAAGTCCTGTATTTCATACACAGTAAAAAATCATTTTCCTATTTTAAGAAAAATAAGAAAATAATCTTATAATTAGAAATTATTTTCTTAAAATAAGAAAATATGGGGATAATTTTCTAGAGAATATTTTGAATGTCAAAATATTTACTTAAATTAAGAAATATATTCCCAATTAAGATTATAATTCTTAAAATAAGGAAATTTTTCTTGGACTAAGAAAATTATCCTAAGACTATTTTCTTGTTTCAAGTTTCTGTATAAGAAAGAAAATGAGACTTCTGGGTATTTATTATAATTTTCTTATATCTAGATTTTGTGTCTTGTTTCCGTTGAAATAAGATAACAGCTAGATTATAATTATCTAACGATATTCGAATCAGCATTCCAAAACCGTTGTCAATTTTACTCCAATGATATTTTAAATCAGCATTCTGAAATCGTTGTAAATTGTATATGCTCCTCTAGTGCCTCTCACATTGAAATGCTGGACACATTCAGTGGTACCTGGTGTGCTATTAATGTAACTGCTTAGACCGAAATGATCGAGCTACAGGTTATATATGTCTGAATACGATTGCAATTAATCGTTGATATTCCTTAATTTTCTGGGATCTACTTATACAATTGACAGAAAAATACTGAAGTTTTAACCAAACTATTTAAACAAAGACATAGTGGGTGGCTTATATGGAAATTTAATGAATTATTACTATAGGAAATTGTGTATTCCATGGTTTTATCCAAATGGATCCAGTTACCTCACAGAATTCTCAATCTGTTTATTCATTCATTAAATTGATAGGACAGAAATAATTCAACAATGATTTTCATTGTCTTTTGATTTGGTATTATTCACATCTTTTTGCATAATTCATGTCATATAAAGCTATAAAAACTTATCATTCCTATTCCTGGTCCCCAATTATTGAATATATAGCAGGTTCCATATTATGACATCTCAATCTGTAGTATTTCATCTTTATGCGCATCCTTATAAAATGCAAAATCAAATGCATTATACACATTGCTAAGCAAGACTAAACCAACAAGACATTTAATTATAACCCAGATGTCTGGGGATTGTATGTTTATTTTTTCAATAAATCAATTAACAAGCTAAAACCATGGGTCAACATTCTATAATTAAATCATTTTAACTTAATTTTTAGTTTTGAACAAATCAGTAATTGTAAAGCTAACAAAGTTAATCATTCGTTCATGCATGGTCCCCAACATATGCAAGTTCCATAAACATGTAACTATATAAGACATCTCAAAGCTGTAGTATTTCATCTTTATGTGCATCCTTATAAAATGCAAAATCAAATGCATTATACTCATTGCTAAGCAAGACTAAAAACAAGACATTTAATTATAACCCAGATGTCTGGGGATTGTATGTTTATTCTATATTTCAAAACTACTAGAAAAGTGTGTTCTGCATCAATTAAATGATCACATATTTATTCCAATAACCTTGAAAATCCATTATACAATCTGCCTATACAAACAATGTCAATACCACAGAACAGAAACTGTTTTACTCAAAATTACAAATGATATCTACCGAGCTATAGATCAACAGAAATGTGTTATCTTGGGACTCTTAGATCTCTCAGCCGCATTTGATAAGCTTGATACCGAGGATCTCCTTCACGCACTATGGTATGAAATTGGCGTGCGTGGTTCTGTTTTTAACTAGTTTAAGTGAAATGTAACCAATCGCATCAAGCTGTTAGAATGGAGATTCACATCCGACGATAATACTATGCTTTGTGAGGTACCGCACGGTTCTGTACTCGGACCTGTATTATTTATTATATTCATAAAGCCTAACACTAAGATTGCTGAAGGCTATGGGCTAAATATTCATTTGTTTGCAGACGACACTCAACTTTATATTGAATTTGACACAGTCTCGCAACATTCTACGATACAATACAAAATATAGAACTTTGTCTTACTGAAATTCTTATGTGGATGAGAGAACACTTCTTGAAATTAAATCCAAATAAAACAGAACTGCTAGTAATTGGAACGAAGCAACAACTCCCGAAAATTAACCAAACTCTAGTTAATTTTGATAAAGAAATAATTTCAGGAACCCATAAAGCTCGAAATATTGGTGCTATATTAGACTCGAACCTATCGTTTAAAGATCACATACAGAGTATTTGTTCCACCGCCTTCTATCGTATACATATCAAATTGGAAAAATCCAACTATCTCAATTATGAAAATACAGAAAAGCTCATTCATGCATTCATCTCAACTAAACTAGATTACCATAATGGTTTACTATACGGCTTACCAGACTATCAGATTAACAAACTACAACATGTTCAAAACACAGCACCTAAACTGCTCATACTAAAACTAGAAAACATCAACACAGGTGCTATATTAGACTCAAACCTATCGTTTAAAGATCACATACAGAATATTTGTTCCACCGTCTTCAATCATATACATCAGATCCAACGCTATCTCAATTATGAAAATAAAGAAAAGCTCATTCACGCATTCATCTCAACTAAACTAGATTACCATAATGGTTTACTATACGGCTTACCAGACTATCAGATTAACAAACTACAACATGTTCAAAACTCAGCAGCTCGACTCCTCACTAAAACTAAAAAACATCAACACATCTCCCCTGTATTGCAATATTAACATTGGCTCCCAATTAAGCAAAGAATTAAGTTCAAGTTACTCCTTTTCATCTTCAAAGCGTTAAATGGTCAAGCTCCATCTTATATAAAAAGTCTTGTTGAACCCTATATACTACCAGCAGAAATCTCTGTTCTCAGAAAAAATCATCTTCTAAAATCTGCAGCCATTAACTTAACTTACAACTTGGGAAACGTGCCTTTTCTTACGCTAGTCATTTTCTATGGAATAGACTACCACAGTCAATGAAACAATTACCATCTATGGTCCATTCTAAATCTCAACTTAAAACATTCTTATTTCAAAATCCTGATCTGTAAATAATCAGTGAATATAAAAAAAAAAAAAACAACAGCCCCTAGAAACTGATTTCTTCAGTATTAATGCGCTTTATAAATGACGATATTATTATTATTTTTTCAATAAATCAATCAACAAGCTAAAACGAGGGATCAACATTCTATAATTAAATCATTTTAACTTAATTTTTAGTTTTGAACAAATCAGTAATTGTAAAGCTAACAAAGTTAATCATTCGTTCATGGTCCCCAACATATGCAAGTTCCATATACATGTAACTATATAAGACATCTCAAAGCTGTAGTATTTTATCTTTATGCGCATCCTTATAAAAATGCAAAATCATATGCATTATACTCATTGCTAAGCAAGACTAAACATTTAATTATGATAACCCAGATTTCTGGGGATTGTATTGTTATTTTATAAATAAATATCGATTAACAAGCAGCTATAACATGGGTCAACATTCTATAATAAGATTGCCTTAATTTAATTTTTAGTTTTGTACAAATCCATTAAATCATCAACAGCGTATTTCAATGGTATGAAAACTTTATCATTGAAGGATACAGATGAATAAGAGTTTTGGTCTACATTATCTTCTAATTCTTTGATGATATGAGCTTCAGCAAGATCAGGAATTTCAATTTCATAAGATTTAAAACTATCATTAAAACAACAAGTCAAATACATCTGTAGTTCAAAAAAGTAATGATTTTGATTAACAACATATATATTCTGGATACGTCCAAAACTAGGCAAGAAATCTCCGCATTCAGCTAACATAAATGACTGATGAGAAATATAATGTATGCCATGAATTATAACATGATCCGATTTATGAACAGATGTGATTTCAGAAATATCTATAGAGTAAAAATCTTTGAGCTTAAAAATAAAAGTCTTTTCTTCATCTTTAGTCAAAGCCTTAGCAGATTTTACAACCATGTCATTGGAACACATAGGATGAAAATTATCGTCTTGGAAATCTATACTTTCTAAATATTGAATGGATTCAGCAATCGATAACGGTAAATTAGCAAAATTTTGTTTATTGGCAATTCTTTTACATTGTTTATGTTTTGCTTCAAATCTCATACACCAGTTTCGTATGGCTGGACCGAATTTCTTTATGAGCATAGGAAAATGTAGCATATAGTGCTGCTTTGGCATGATATTCAAACTTGGAAATATTCTCTTGAACTGATCCAAATGATCAGTTATTAAATTTTTTAAATGACATAATGATCCCAGTGTAACAACAGGAGCAATAAGTATGTGATATATGTCCAATAAATTCAAAAGGAATTTTACATAAACATTTTCACTATCAATAAAATAATAAAGTATGAATGGAATAATCTTAAGTAAAACCAACATTTGACTGGCACTTTGTCTAATTCTGTTATCATTAGAATGTAAGGTTTTGAGTAAGATTGGTGTTGGCCGTTTGTCCAGGTCATCATATCCAAAGTTAAATGTTTTCAATTTTTCGTTTAAATCATGTATACTAAAATAACAATTTGGTTCAAGTATAAAATGTTTCAGAATTTCTTTTATTTCATACTGAGCCACTCCCTCTAAAAATATGTGCATGAAATCTTCTGGCATGTTATTACATATATCAAATTCAGGGACATCAATAAGTAAACTTCTCCTATTTATGCCATATAATGTACTTAAATAATTTTGCATTTGCTTGGTTGTACTCTTTTCTATATCTTCACAATTACTAATATGTGTTTTTAGATCTCGCATAATAAAATTATCTTCACAAAATTTAGTTTGCATATCGTCATTTTCACAATAGCACTGTCTACATTTCATGTATGCACCACCAACTCCTTCTTTAAAGCCACCAAGAAGGTTGTTTGCTGGTGTATCCCCAACTGTATTAAGTAACCCTACATATACTACAGATTCTATGCCATTTTCTTCATATGCAAACCCAGAATATAATGATTTGAGTTCAATAATAAATTGTTCAAGTATTTTATCAATACCATATTCATCAACTATGTGACGATAAGTAACAGCTAAAAGTTTGATAGAACTTAATTTTGATCTATAAAGAAGCGGATAATTTAGAATTGAGTAATAAAACATGCTTATTTTATGAGATTTCGTACCTAAAGGATTACAAACTTCAAAATCATCATAATACAATGAAATAAATAAGGAATTTTGAACTCTAGATAACGAATGTTCTTTGTACACAGTACCATTGAAAACGTCCCGAAGAAAAAGCTTTCCAGAAGTTTCTTTACTACAATGATTTAAAAACCTTGAGACTTTACCGTTTCTTAAGCATTGTTGTATACTTTCAATAATTGGAATATAATAAAAACAGTCCTGTTTTAAAGTAGATGCATATTCACCAAATTTTCGTTTTCTTATAACTTTTCACCTAAAATAATTCTGTGGGGTTCAATGAAATGAAAATTCTTTTCAATGTATTTTTTTTGAAGGTAACCGGTTTTTATTTCCTGTAAAGGGCATACATTTAATTGTCGAATATTTTGAATATTATTTGTTAAATTATCAAAAGAGGTAGCATCTTTAATTTTCTCTTCGATAGTTTGTAGCACCTGCTCTTGTGCCAAGTCTATCAGTTTTGAGGTCATCAAAACTACTTTATCAACAACATTCTGAAAACAAAAGTATAAAATTTAAAAAACATTAAAGGGACAATCCCGCTAAGAACAGAGTCTCAAAAATTTAAGTCCGAGTATTTACGAAATTTATGGACAAAAATATAGTGGCATGGTGTATTTACCTTGTCTCAAAATTTCAGCTCAAAATATTGAGTCGTGTGGACTGCTTATCCGGACACGTAACCCTTTTAAGATTTCGGGTCAATTTTTTCATTGGGTGACCTGATAATCGATTAATGTTTCTTGAGAGGTCTATACAGTGAATGACCCATGCCCTGTACTTGATAACAAAAGGTAAATTTCACCTACATATTATTTTTATAGAAAAAAAGTCTGGTTTTATCCAGATACTGTATAATAAAACGTTCACCATTTCCAGATGAAGACTGTCATGTTTAAGTTATTTACAAGTGTATCACAAATATCGGGTTAGTAGGTGGGCCTTAGGTTATGGATTGTAAAGGATTTTAACACAAAATTAAGCAGTTTTATTCCATAAAAAGTTATTGGGATTGGCACTTTAAGAAAGATTTAAATATATTTTATATCAATCCTCAATAATTAGCAGATAGGTGTTATTGTAAAATCACAGGACATATCTATTGCCATTTCTGATAATTACTGCCAGAGTTATGGCATACAGGCCAAACTTATCATCTGATTGACTTCAGATTGATACACAGAGTTTAAGGTGTAAAAAGCAAACAAATTCTAATGATTTTCTGATAAAATTACATAATGAGTTATTACTCTTAATCAGATTTTTGTGTATTACAAATGTTTCATTACCGAAAAAAAGTAAAAATATGCGACAACCCTTGTTGACTGCCCGGACGATTTAGCTGCTGTGGGCTTATGTTACGTTGCTTGGCAACCTATCTTTATTGAAGGCTATACATATATTTTCTAATACTATGCTGCATATCTTCACTCTTATGCTTAGTCTGATCGTAATGTTCATATTTTCGATGTTGCATATCTTTTACAATGATCAAAATAATCCTCGAAGTTTGATTTATGTTGGCGTATAAAAATGACCCATAAAATATCACATTTGAGTCAAGAACTCAGAATTTACCTGGGGGAGGAGATGTTTAAATTTCAAATCTAATATCAGATTGGTTGATGTGGTAGAAATATTGCTAGGAATCACAGAAACTACATCATTAGGATTATCTTGTAAGATGTTAGGTTCCTCTTCGCCATTAGCCCGGTTGTCATCTGCTCTGCCATATTCTGCACTATTTACATCATCATCTGATACACTAACATCATCACTGTCATTGTTATTATTACACTCATGATTAGAATTAGAGTTCATTTCATCCAGGTATTCAGCATGTCTTTAAATAAAAATTAAAAACAGTTATTTTATCTATGGTCCTACCTGGTTTGAAAATATAACCCTTCCAATGCAACACAACCTGAAACTAAAATTTGGAAGAGCGAATTTATGCATTTTGAAATCTACTGTCAACTCATGGTCTCGAGTGCATTTTTTACACTATCCTACTGCATTTCAACCCTGAGCGGTTGACCATATTCGTGAAGCAATGGCCCAAGAAATACCTCTCTGGCCATAGCTGGAATAGCGTCTGTTTCTTGAACTTATGCGGGAGTGTGTCTATTTTTTCCGTTCAATGAAAGCTATCACTTAAGTACAACAACATGACAGTCCTTCGTTTAATCTGGGTCTTCCCTAAAACTTTGGACAGTGATTTAAGGTATTAAAAACGGTGAAAGTATGTTCGTTTCCAAACAGTATTGTTTACATTTCATTCGATTTGATAGCCTCGTTTGTCACGCAATTAGTTTTACTGCAGTATTCTGCTATGCACGGGTTAATTAGGCATAATAAAATCGTGAGCCATGACGTAACGTTCGTTATGTAAACATATTTGGTCCAATATTGGCACTCGTTTTAAACAGCGATTGGTTGGTAGACGGACTACTGACCAATCAAAATTTCACACAACAATATCCACTCATAATAGCAGTGTGTAGTAGGATTACCTCTAATCAAATGCAACACTGCGCGGAGTATGGAGGTTGACGGGTCTGCTTAATATACATTTTTATTATTATTCTGGCATTGTGTTGCTAGACGTCAAAGCACTGCACTCTAGGCCATCCCAACCCCCTAAATGTGAAGGACTGAGCCGCCCACCCTCTTTTGCTGCACGGGAAGCAATAAGCACATTTCATATGATACTGTTTACATTGAGTCAATCAGACACACAGGAATGACAACAATGTACGTCCACATAAAAATGTGGGCGTATAAAAATGATTCAGACAACGAGTGTATTGAAATTGTTAAATGTAATAAAGTAAGGTAGCCTATCCCTTTTCACACGCAGCCATATCATTTTTTTTTTATAACAAAGCCTATGTATTACCTTCTGTGAACATGTCTTCGATATGAATCAGAAACTGTATAAGTCTCTGGACAACCATTTATTCCACATTCAATGTGAAAATTAGACTGACTGCTGTGGGCAACGTACTGATGTCTCAACATATGTCTCAATGTAAGTGTAAGTACAACTAGACATAATGAACATCTCCACGCTTGCACCTGTCCAACCATTCCTTAAAAATATAAAATAAAAATATAAGAGATCAAGTCTATTGAAAATTGTCAGTTTCCAAAACTGTTAACCCTTGTGCGGTCAGACCGACGGACGATCTCATTTTAATAGTCCCCCACTTTCTTCGAAAGTCGGGGGACCAAAAAAAACCTACCTAGGACCCTACCCAATTTTCCATCCATTACAGGAAACTAATGAATTGCCATAACTTCCTTATATCTTAACATTCGAAGGAAAAGGGGAAATGATATGTGTGCTAATCATTGGTTGTGTATTTTTTTATTTCAGTGATTAATTTTTTTTTTTTACTTAAAGAAAGGGGTGTGGCTGTGACTACACAAAAAATAGGTTGCCAGGCAACGCAACATACGCCCACACAGCAGCTAAATTGTCTGGGCAATCATAGACCGGGAGCCCAGCGGGTCGAACCTAGACGAACGAGGTACCAATATCTGACCATATAGGCATCTACATACTAACCTGGGATGCACAGTTAAGTGGGCGTCTGCCGGGGCCCAGTCCATGGGTGTGACCCTGTTGACCCCTATAATGACCCCAAAAATGGGTTAAACTCATACATTTGAGGTACCGGTCAAAACCAATTTTAAATGAAAGAATACACTCTACTGAGTACGAAAATGCCCATAATAGACGATTTTGGCCCTGGGATGGCCCAAACTGACACCCCAAATATGAACCCCGGAGGGCTTGAAAAAAAAAATATATTCATACATTCGAGGTACCAGTTGAAACCAATTACAAATGAAAGAGTATATCCCACTGAGTACGAAATTACCCATAACAGACGATTAGACCCCTGGGGTGGCCCAGACTGACACCCCAAAGCCGAAGGGGGTGGGGTGGGGCAAAAATGGGGTATGCTCATACATTCGAGCTACCGGTCAAAGCCAATTTAAAATGAAAGAGTACATCTCACTGAGTACACAATTGCTCATAACAAAAGATTTCGGCCCTGGGACTTCCCTAAGTGGCACCTCATCCCAGGGGCTTAAAAAAGGGTCATATTCATACATTCGAGTTACCAGTTGAAACTAATTTCAAATGGAAGAGTATATCCCACTGAGTACAAAATTACCCATAACAGACGATTGGACTCTTGGGGTGGCCCAGACCAATACACCAAAGCCGAAAAGGGGTGGTTGAGGAGGGGGGACAAATAGGGTATACTCATAGAATCTGTGGTACCGCTCAAAACCTATTATCTTGCTCATAACAGAAGATTTCAGCCCTGGGACTGCCCAAACTGACACCCAAAACATGACACCCTGAGTTTAAAAGATAGGCTGGCACTGCCAGGCAGGATACGCCCACATTTTCGAGAGATGGACAGAGAACAAAGGCAAAAATGGGGTATGCTCATACATTCGAGCTACCGGTCAAAGCCAATTTAAAATGAAAGAGTACATCTCACTGAGTACACAATTGCTCATAACAAAAGATTTCGGCCCTGGGACTTCCCTAAGTGGCACCTCATCCCAGGGGCTTAAAAAAGGGTCATATTCATACATTCGAGTTACCAGTTGAAACTAATTTCAAATGGAAGAGTATATCCCACTGAGTACAAAATTACCCATAACAGACGATTGGACTCTTGGGGTGGCCCAGACCAATACACCAAAGCCGAAAAGGGGTGGTTGAGGAGGGGGGACAAATAGGGTATACTCATAGAATCTGTGGTACCGCTCAAAACCTATTATCTTGCTCATAACAGAAGATTTCAGCCCTGGGACTGCCCAAACTGACACCCAAAACATGACACCCTGAGTTTAAAAGATAGGCTGGCACTGCCAGGCAGGATACGCCCACATTTTCGAGAGATGGACAGAGAACAAGCAATACCGAAAGTGATTTTTCCTACATCTTTAAGTCCTGTATTTCATACTGTATTGGGAGCAGCCATTTAGTTGGTCAGTTCCAGTCTGATATTAATGAAATTCGAAACCGACAATGATTATGGTGTGACGGTACACAACCTAGAAATGTGACTTTTCATCAAAATCGGATAAGAATTGTGACCTGTAGAGAGTCCACAACCATGATATACCATATTTTTACACTATTCGCGTACAAACGGCGACCATTTCGTCCGGCAATTTTGGTATGATTTTCACGAAATTAGAACTCAACCTTCCTCATCAAAATCGAATTAAAATTGTGACCTAACAGGGTCCGCAACCATGATATATCATTTTTTTAAACAGTATTCGCGTACAAACAGCGGCCATTTTGTCTGTCAATTTTCGTCCGATTTCCCCGAAATTCAAACTCAACCTTCCTTACAGTGTAACGGTGATATAATCAAACGTTTTTTTAAATTGGATAATAATTGTGACCTCCAGAGGGACCACAAGCTAAAGAAAGGGGGATTTTGCGTATAACCAGGGGCCATAATTCAGGAAGTTACGATCCAATATGCGCAAATATCGAAAAGAACCAAGATCTTTGGGTTATAACCATGAATTTCAAGTTTCATCAAAATCGAATTAAAATTGTGACCTTTACAGGGTCCACAACCTTTATATACCATTTTTTAACAGTATTCGCGTACAAACGGTGGCCATTTTGTATGGCAATTTTGGTCTGATTTTCCCGAAATTCGAACTCAACCTTCCTTACGGTGTAACGGTAATATAATCAAACGTTTTTTTAAATCGGATAATAATTGTGACCTCCAAGCTAAAAAAAAGGCGATTTTGCGTATAATCAGGGGCCATAATTCAGGAAGTTACGATCCGATATGCGCAAATATTGAAAGGAAGCAAGATCTTTGGGTTATAACCATGAATTTCAAGTTTCATCATAATCGAATCAAAATTGTGACCTCCACAGGGTCCACAACCTTGATATACCATTTTTTAACAGTATTCGCGTACAACAACGGCCATTTTGTATGGCAATTTTCGTCCGATTTTCCCGAAATTCGAACTCAACCTTCCTTAGGGTGTAACGGTAATACAATCAAACGGTTTTTTAAATCGCATAATATTTGTGACCTCCAAGCTAAAAAAAAGGCGATTTTGCGTATAATCAGGGGCCATAATTCAGGAAGTTACGATCCGATATGCGCAAATATCAAAAGGAAGCAAGATCTTTGGGTTATAGCCATGAATTTCAAGTTTCATCAAAATCGAATCAAAATTGTGACCTCCACAGGGTCCACAACCATGATATACCATTTTTTAACAGTATTCGCATACAAACGGCGGCCATTTTGTATGGCAATTTTCGTCCGATTTTCCCGAAATTCGAACTCAGCCTACCTTAGGGTGTAACGGTGATATAATCAAACGGTTTTTTAAATCAAATAATAATTGTGACCTCCAGAGGGACCACAAGCTAAAAAGGGTGATTTTTCGGACAATCAGGGGCCATAATTCAGGAAATTACATTCCGATAGCCGCAAATATCGAAAGGAACCAAGATCTTTGGGTTACAAACATGCATGTCAAGTTTCATCAAAATCGGTTCAAAATTGTGACCTCTATAGGGTCCACAAGCTAAAAACGTGATTTTTCGTACAATCAGGGGCCATAATCCATGAAGTATTGATCCGATACATGCCAATATCGAAAGGAACCGAGATCTTTTGGGGATAAACCTATATTTCAAGTTTCGTCAAAATCGGATAAGAATTGTGACCTGTAGAGAGTCCACAAACAAATTGTGGACGGACGGACGGACAGGGGCGACGACATAATACGTCCACATGAAAATGTGGGCGTATAAAAACAAAATTGTGTTTATTGTGTTAAATCTAAAGATAGGCTGGCACTGCCAGGCAGGATACGCCCACATTTTTGAGAGATGGATAGAGAACAAGCAATACCGAATAATAATTGTGACCTCCAGAGGGACCACAAGCTAAAAAGGGTGATTTTTCGGACAATCAGGGGCCATAATTCAGGAAATTACTTTCCGATAGCCGCAAATATCGAAAGGAACCAAGATCTTTGGGTTACAAACATGCATGTCAAGTTTCATCAAAATCGGTTCAAAATTGTGACCTCTATAGGGTCCACAAGCTAAAAACGTGATTTTTCGTACAATCAGGGGCCATAATCCATGAAGTTTTGATCCGATACATGCCAATATCGAAAGGAACCGAGATCTTTTGGGGATAAACCTATATTTCAAGTTTCGTCAAAATCGGATAAGAATTGTGACCTGTAGAGAGTCCACAAACAAATTGTGGACGGACGGACAGGGGCGACGACATAATACGTCCACATGAAAATGTGGGCGTATAAAAAGGGTTATACTCATACATTCACGATACCAGTTCAAACTAATTCTAAATGAAAGAATATATCCCGCTGAGTATGGAATTGTCCATAACAGAAGATTACATGTGACTGAGTATGGAATTGCCATAACAGACGCTTGTGACCCTGAAACGGCCCAAACTGACGCCATAGTTATGACCCTTGGGGCTTAAAAATGGTTATATTCATACAATCGAGGTACCAGTTGAAACTAATTTTAAATGAAAGTATAGACCCCACTGAGTACAAAATGATTCATAAAAGACTTACACCCCCACATTATTTTTAAATCATCTGTTATATTATGGTCCAGGTTAATTGGTTTCCCTTTAATAGTTTTAAATACATTGATCTTGATAAATCAATAGGTTGCCAGCCCACTGCCTTTTAATGCCTGAAAGAGTTTCCGCTGTGATGGTTCAGTTATAAATGGCCCCCTAATCGAAGGTCTTGTGTTTTTATTGTATTTCATTGTTGTTTTTGTGTTGCATGTTCTTTGTATATTTGTGTACTATTTATATATTTGCATTGTCTGTGTTATCATCCTAGGTAAGAGTGGACGTAAAACCCCAGGAACGAGCGAACATATCTGTATCATTTGCTTGATAACGTCGAGAGTATCCTTGTGGAAACATTGTTTAGTACCTTGTACATGTACATAGACGATTTTGGTCTAAACTGACACTCTAAATTTTACATCCCTAGGCTTGAAAAAAAAAATTACTCTAACAAATCTTGATACCCCCCGCCCACTTTCGAACTCAGTGAGATGTACTTTTCCATTTAAAATTGGTTTGACTGGTAGGCTACTTCGAATATATGAGTATAACCTTTTTCTGACCCTTCGGCTCTGTGGTCCATATTTAGGGTGTCAATTTGGGCCGTCCAAGGGCCACAAGCGTCTGATATGGGCGATTTCGTACCAATTGAGATGTACTCTTTCATTTAGAGTTGGTTTTGACCGGTACCGCAAATTTATGGCCCCATCGTCGTTGGGCGTCAATTTGGGCCATTCCATGGGCCCAATCGTCTGTTATGGACAATTTCCGTAATATACTCTTTCATTTAACATTAGTGTCTACTAATAACTCGAATGTATGAATATAACCCCTTTTTTAAGCCGCCCAGGGAGGATGGGGGTTCATATTTGGGGTGTCAGTTTGGGCAGTCCCAAGTCCAAAATCGTCTGTTATGAGCAATTTCGCACTCAGTGAGATGTACCCTTCCATTTAAAATTGGTCTTGACTGGTACCTCGAATGTATGAGCAAACTCTATTTTTGCCCCACCCCACTCCCTTCGGCTTTGTGGTGTCAGTCTGGGCCATCCCAGGGATCTGATCGTCTGTTATGGGTAATTTCGTACTCAGTGGGATATACTCTTCCATTTGTAATTGGTTTCAACTGGTACCTCGAATGTATGAATATATTATTTTTTTCAAGCCCTCTGGGGTTCATATTTGGGGTGTCAGTTTGGGCTATCCCAGGGCCAAAATCGTCTGTTATGGGCAATTTCGTACTCAGTAGTGTGTATTCTTTCATTTAAAATTGGTTTTGACCGGTACCTCAAATGTATGAGTTAAACCCATTTTTGGGGTCATTATAGGGGTCACCAGGGTCACACCCATGGACTGGGCCCCGGCAGACGCCCACTTCTGTGCATCCCAGGTTAGTATGTAGATGCCTATATGGTCAGATATTGGTACCTCGTTCGTCTAGGTTCAACCCTCTGGGCTCCTGGTCTATCAACAAGAGTTGTCGCATATTAAGTAATTATTATTTTTTTTTATTATTATTATTACATGTATTTATATAGCGCTCCTTTCATGATATACATGTTCAGATGCGCTTTACAATTGACATAACATAACACAATGGATAAAATCACAATATCAATATAGAATATAGTTAGGGGTTTAAAATATGTACATGTAGTTCGTGTAAAATTAGAAATATAGAAATCAAAATATAAATACAAATAGTAATATTTAATGGTGTAGATAAGGTTCTAAAGTTTAAAAATAATAATCATGTAAAATATATAAATAAAAATGAGGATATTTAATGGTGTAGATAAAGTTATAACGTGTAAAATAATCATGTAAATATATCAATAAAAATAAAGATATTTATATTGAAGACAAAGTTATAAAGTGTAAAAAAATATTATGTAAAAGCAAGAGAAAATCATTAGAATTTGTTTGGTTTTTATAAAGTTCTGCCCCATGCTAACGTTAAGTATACGAATCATTGAATATTATGGAATTAGCTGTCACCTCCACTGGATACGAAACGTTTTTTTTAAATCGGATGATAATTTTGATCTGCAGAGGGACCACAAGCTAAAAAGGGTAATTTTTCAGACAATCAGGGGTCATAATTCAGGAAGTTATGATCAGCTGGGCGCAAATATCGAAAGGAACCAAGATCTTTGGGTTATCAACATACATTTCAAGTTTCATCCAAATCGGTTCAATATTGTGACCTCTACAAAAGGAACCGAGATCTTAGGGTGATAAACCTATATTTTAAGTTTCATTGAAATCGGATATAAATTGTGACCTGTAGACTGTTCACAAACAATTGTGGACGGACAGGGGCGACGACAATATACGTCCTCATAAAAATGTGGCGTATAAAAAGCTATTTTGGAAAAACATGAGTCTATTATCCAGAGGTCTGAAATTTTCAGGAAACCCTTGGTGGTGCATTAATATGATTTCTGTAATAATATGAAGATTGTAAACTATTTGGTTACTATGGAAAATTTTTTGTTTATTTACAAAACTTGCACAACTACAAAAATATTGCTTTCAAATAAATTATCACTCCATGAACGCTGCAAATTTACCATTTGCTGCTGTAACGACTACTCCAGGACCTTAAAATTGGAGAAATCTTGGCCAACTGGTTCTGGTGACTGGCACTATAGTGTTGCATCAGAAATAATGAGTTTCATAATGAGAAGAACATCCACCAATGTAGTCTATACAAAATACGGCTCACATACGTTGGCCGACATAGTGACTATTAAAAAGGCGTATAATAATAACATCCATCACTCAAGTCTACATACGGCTCACATACGTTGTCCAAGTGGTTCTATGGTGACATAACCTACTGATAGTATAGTCTTAGACTCTTGACTGACGGCCTATAATAATAACATCCAGCGATCAAGTCTACACTACACGGCTCACATACGTTGGCCAGGTGGTTCTATGGTGACTATACTATAGTCTTAAACTGACCCTGGAATGAAGGCCTATAGACATAATAATAATAATATCCACTGATCAAGTCTAAACACAGCTCATAATCTTGAATACCACTAGGTCTTGATACAGAATGTCAACAACAAGGGAATAGCACTATTAACTAACATAGATCGCTGGAAGTATGTTGCATGAACATGTTCCTGCTCTTCTGTCCAATTTTCAATTTTGTGTTTGTATTTATGATCAATTCCATCCTGCATGATAGCTAACTTCTGCAAAATTACTTTCATCCTCACTGTTGATGAATAAGTCTTCCCATTGATTTTTTGTCTCTCATGGGCTTTCTTCTGAACTTTCTGAAGCATGTTGTTAATGTTACATCAGACTTAGGTATATATTACTGTAAGATATTCCCTTCTTTATTAGAGGCATCTTTTAATTCTGAAAAAAGAAAAATAAACTACAGAAATCTTTCAGAAGTGTGTGAATCTCTAAATTATTCATTAACTTTTTGATTTGAGTTTTATATGCAGAAACAGCTATTTAGGGTGGGAATAAAATTAGTGATGGTCCGATCTCTATGGCACCTATCGCTTTTACCGATATCAGATATTGACAGCGAAATATATCGGCGATACAGATAAATTACCGACAGTGGTGAAGATTTACTATTACTCATTAAAATGTCTCGAATGGCATGACATGATCTCTGTTGATATTTGTCTTTTTTAGTCGGGAAACGCATGGGGCTATTTTACTGCGGGAATCAAACACGAAGCCTGTGTTTTTGAAGTAATAATTGGGTCACGCTTGATACGCATTCAAAAATACACACCATGATCTATTTATAAACTTAATTATTTGGTGTATCATTAATGGTCGAGATTATCATATAGTGCTGATTACGATATAATAATTCCTTACACTACAGTAATCGGCACGGCATCTGTATGTCTATACGTGCATTAGTTCATGCGGTAATGAAATGATACATCAAAGCGATATCTTCTGACCTGTGTCAGTGTCTGTCACGTGACATTCACGTGACATTTCTAGAACTATTGTTGAAAATAAAACATCTAATGATCTTCATAATGAGATTTTATTTGTTGATACAAATTATGTAAAATTGTCATAATATCCAAGCATAACAATATAAATCACTAAATTATTTCTAATTTTTTATCGGCATATCTAGAAGTCGGAATGTTAGAACTTCACGCGACATCAAAGGAATAGTCCCCTCTTTCATCCTTCATTCCAATCCTATCTTTTCCAAAAGTTCTACTCATTATGATAGTGACAGACAATACTAGCAGTGAATTAGATAAAATAAAGTAAAAAAAAAATGCCTATTTGGAACTAATTCCCGATAATTACCGACGCGGTATACCATACCGTAACAGACATTGCTTATTTCAGAAACAATTTAAATAAAAAATGTAATAGCTTTATTAAGAATTGTGTATGGAGAGAGTCTTAGATTATCGGTACGCCTAACTAGCAAAGGTTGTCGTGTGCGTAGCAATTTAGATAAAGGAGACCGAAAAGGATTTTGTACTGTTTATCATTTCGTTTTTACGGCTACAATGAGTCGTGGAATTACTGGTATGTCTAAAAAGTAACAAGCACGCGTGCGCGTGACTATTTTGCTTCACCCGATATTGAAACCGATTATCGAACCATCACCAAATTTAATATATTGTTAGAAATAAAACATGGGAACCTGTGTTAATAATATTATTAATTAATAAAGTATGAACTTTATTATGAGTTTTTATTTGTTGACACAAATTATGTAAAATTGTCAAAATAGCCAAGCATGACATATTATAAAATAACTGGTGGCAGAGATACATTTGCGTCTTACAGCTTGGTCAATTTCATCCGCAATACGCGGATGGATTCCGCGCGCTCAAAAACTGATAATCAGATTTCCTTAAAACTTTCACAATATAAAGATAAATGGTTATTTAATTGCTCCTTACCTTTTAAATGACCCCTTTCTGTTGATCCAATGGGCGCTTATTTACGACACGTCCTTGGGGTGCTCCTTACTCATTTTTGCTTTTGTCCGATCCTAATAATGTCCCGGTTTCTTCAATGAAAAATCTGGTAATGTTTCACGCCTTGCATTGTACAACTTATAACTTATAAGCAGTTTGACTCAGTGACGGACCACGTGATGTAAAGCATGCCCGTTATGCACGAAACTACGCCAATTGACTCAATGACGGACCTTATGATCTAAAGAACACATTAAGCCACCAAATCCCTCTTAAGGATCCAGACAATTTGTTTTAAGTACATCAATAGAATTGGCGTACTTTACGTGCACATGACGGCGTACTTTACGTGCACATGACGTCATCTATGAGTGACGTAGCTCAAAACGACAGACGTGTTAGTTTCAAGATGGCAAATCAACTCGAAGTACAAAACCATATAAATCGACTTACAGCGACAGATTTTTACCGTTTTATAAACAGTAAATATTCAGTGGAAGTTGCAGACACATTCAAGGGTAAGTAAAAGCGTATCATTTAGATTACCGTGTGCGTAATATAACGAGATAAGCTCAAGCTTAGTAGATCATGTACTCATGTAGGCCTACTGATGTAGCCCCTACGGCTACTTAGCTACCTGTACGTAGTTTATTTTTATTATTCAAATTTAAATAGTCCTGTTTCATTTTAATAAGGAAAATAAGTTTTTTTTAACTTACCGTTTATATATTTGATCTAGACTTTAACTTTAAGTGAAGTTCCGCTTGTTTGGTAGAGATTTTTACGTCCGCTTTCACCTGTTCGGTCTTTTCTCAATCTTCAAGTTTCGCGTAACAGCTTCCATTCAGCACGTGGTCACGTGATCACGGAAAGGGTTACGTCACCGTACCGAGAGATTATTGCACCGAGATTTAATAGTCGTTCGGATGGGATACAAAACCAGGTTTTTTTTTAGAATTCTCGACGAAGAGAAACACGCTTATTGCGAAGGGATTTTGTTATTATGATGCCGTACCGAGAGATTATTGCACCGAGATTTAATAGTCTTTAGACGTGATGAATGCTAGTCGGCAAATAATTCCGTGCGAATGTTACACTTGAGAATGAATGAATCGCAAGCATTTCCATGCGATTTACGGACAATATTTGCCGTGCGTAACGGCAGATTAGCAGAATTAGGTCAACGTGTAATAAGTAATTATCATTAATATCTGTAGAGCCTAGTCGTAGAGATAAATTAGTTGTAAAAAATTAGGTATGAATTAACTTATAACTTTGTAACCTACCGTATGAATTAACTTATAACATTGTAACCTACCTAATTAAATATTTTTGACAATCTTTCCTTGCATGCTCTGTCAACTTTGTTAGAAAGAATCATGTAAATACAGCATTTTTTATATTTTAGTTGCAGAAATAGATGGAAAAACTTTTTTAAGTTTGAAAAGAGAGGATTTATTGGAATTGCTTCCCGGGCTGGCGAACTTCAATATTCGAAGAATAATCAGCCATGACATAATAAGATATTTAGATGAAGGCACTGAAAATCAAGTAAGTCTAAGTGATCATTTTTGTGTTCATTTTGTTTTGTTTTTTTTTGTTTTTTTTTTTTCTTTCTTTACATTTTCTTTACAAGAAATTGTGGCGGAACCGATGCAATATACTGGAATAAAAAAATAACACAGTAATATGGGACAACAATCACCGATAAGCGACTGAAATTTCTATGTTCTCCAGCCTTTTCATGCCGAGTTAGTTATTATACGTGCGCCTTTCATTTGCCCTTCACATTCACAAGGAACAATACTATTCTACTGACTGTTCACAGCTGCTAATTAATAAACCTCAAACCATAACTACAATTTTCAAGTGATGATTATAATACGGTATAGAGATTAGAGAAAATTTATTTATAAACTTAATAAATAAATGCATTAACCAATACAATAAATAAACTAACCAATAATTAATAATTCATATGTTTGTAAATTCAGTCAACTCTCATTAAATTTCCTGTAAATTGGAAAAAATGGTTTGACTTGTTTTATGTATGGTACTAAAATTTGGAAGTTCCTGTCAGTTCCTTGTTGAAATTATTTGCAAATTGTTTGCAAACATTATTTGAAATTCATAAATATTGTTTCAGATAGCAACCTTCTCATTTCAGGTAAAAACTCTGTTGACTCCCCCTAAGACAACAACGTCTGAAAATCAACAATGCATTGGTTCTCATGTCTTGCAAGTTACAAATATAAATTTTCCGATATATGTAGATGCAGAACTTCTTTGTGATAACATAACCACAGAAACTCGACATATGTTGGTCAGGAATACGATTGCTTCTATGAGAAGCTTAACATTTATTAAAGAAAAGAGAGACCCAACAGCCAGAGAGCTAGAGCACATGGCTAAAGCTCTGACCGAGAAGTACCCTGGCCTTAAAGATGATGCAAATATCAACCCTTCAAAACCACATGTTAGTATATTCTGCTTGAAAGGGACAACTAACACACAACTGGACGGTTTTGAACATTTTTTTCTCCATTTATTGATGTTTGCTAAGCTATTATTTCGGTGTTGGATATTCAATTTTGATTTGCCTGTGGGTTAGCTTTGAACGATATACAAATTCCATTCAAAAAATGCCAGTTTATGTTTGACATTGTGAAAATATGTTCATGGTAAAACTTTAACAGAATAACAAGATGATTTATCAAATTAATCTATGATTTATAACAGCTCATATCAGATGTTATAGATCATATAAATAGATAGAAATAATATTTATTGCCATATCTCTGTGATTAGATGTTTCCCAGGATATTGTGACATCCTTGTAATTTTGTACAACAATTTCATTTTCCAGGAAGGACTCTTACTGCTCTTGCGAAGGAGATTAAGTGATATCAAGCCAGTAAAAAGACCCCAAGGAGCATGCCCCGCAAGAGGTCCTAAAAAGACATTGAAATTAAATCCAGAGATGCCCAGAGAAGTTGGTATGAATAATGATGATGATGCTGGTGATGATGATGATGATGACACCTGTTCGGGTATTACCCCAGTTAATGAAGACAAGGACAATAATCTCGAGACTGAGTCTGGTATGTAACTCATACAAACGTGTCTCAATTGACTTCTAATACACCATTAATACAGTATTCATTAGTCACTTAGAAGTACAAAAACAAATTTCACAGAACATGAAAATTAGGTATTATTATTTAATAGATAGAATTAAACCATGTAATTTACCCCAAAACATAAGTTTAGCACTTGAAAAAGTGGTTGCCATGCAACACACGCCCCCATTTTGCAAGAGATGGACACAGAACAATCTAAAAAATGATCTTTAGGATATAAGCATATACTTTAAGTTTGATTAATAGTTAATACAATCAGATAAATATTGTGACCTCTGACAACCTTGGTATTAAATACTGTTGTGGCTATTTTGTCACGCATATTATAAACATGTATCACTAGTCGCGGCAAAATTGGATAAAAATTGTGACATGTTGGGTGTCCACATTCAATTTATGGAAGAAGAGGAGTAAATATACTGCCACAACATAAAAATGTAGGTGTATAATAATAAGTAATTAATATGCTTAAAATAAGGTTTATCAGTTTATGATAATTCAAAACATATTATCTATAGAAATTTTTTTTGAATTTTATTTGTGTCGTAATTTTATGTTACAGATTCGAAAAGAGAAAAAGAGATGGCAAAACATTACAATGAATTGAAAAGAAAAATGGAAGAAAAACGTCCAAACCCCAAAATAATTTCACATTTATTAGACCTCGAATACAAGGCAAGGCGTAATTATATTGAAAGCCTTAAAAACACCCCCCAGCAAAAAGTGGAAAGCATTTTAATGGCTTATCCCTGTTTTACAAGTCCTGTACATGTAAGTATCAAGGTTGTATTTTACTTTAATTTTGTCCTTCGATTTTGTTAACTGTAAAGTTCCATCTCATCAGGGGCGGATCAAAGAGGGTGGGGGTGGGGGGGTGGATCACTACATCAGTATATTATATAAATGATTTCTCTGTTTAAAAAGCTCAATTTGTATGTATGCCTATGTAATTTAGAGACGATGATGGCTGATTTCTGTAACAGAAACCTGGCAAACCCCCTCCTGCAAAAATTCCAGGATCCGTTCCTGCTCATTTCATTTTCTTGAACCTTTAAGGATTTAAATCTATATTCTTTGGGACCGGGATATTATTTGAGATTGATAATGCATTCCAATAATATTTAAAAAGACAAACTTTTAATTTATCTTTAAACGTAAATTCCAAATATATAGGCATATATATATTTAAAAAAAAAATATCTAGAAAAAAATACCCCGATTTATAAATAATTAGTTTAATTTTAGCAAAGTTCTTTTTAGCATTGTGGCATGCAGGTCAGGGTACAAAATAATTATAGATAATTATGTCTATATGGAATGGTATATAACTATAAGATACTCATAAATATTGTATTACCTGAAGATTTTGACAGGTTACCAAAACAACAGCTAGGAAAAATAAATTACTTGCAACTAGTTTACTTCAGAAACAAAAAGGGGTTTAAATATATTTTACAGCTTTTAGAAGAGTTGCAGAGAGAGTTGGGCCAGGAGAATGCCTTCGTCCCAGCATGCATAGAACAACTTGACAATTTGTGGGAGAAATTGTTTTTGTTTGGTGTGCTTGGCAAGACCATTCACATACCTAACAGATTTTTGAATTCGGGTAGGTATAATATTTTTGTTTATAATTAGACTAATGAACTATTTTACCGATTTCTTTTCTGCATCCTTAAAAGCGATTTGGACATACAGTCATCCCCTTGTTCAGGCATATATATAGGATGCAGTCAACATTTGCAATATGTACCAACTCTCACTCCACAGGCTTCAATTTATGGAGTATTTAGAATTTATTTTGTTTTTCTGTATCATTATGAAGATTATTTCTAGCAAATTGGTAGATCTGATAAATTGTTCTTGGAAATAGCGTATTCATTAGCAGTAGCATTTAATGTGTACCAACTTGAGCTTAATCTAAAATTATTTATGCAAAAGTTTTGTTCGAATCATGGCTGCCTTTTGAGGATGAAGCCTATATGTCAGTGTTGTGGGAAATTTTGTAGTAGCTATTGGAAGCTGGCATCCCCAATTAACATTCTGATGGCATTTCTCATTGTTTTTGTTTGTTTGTTTTTAAAGATGAAAAGAAGCGATTAGTTTTGTTGGCCATACGTGACATGTTCCCTGGTAGCAGTTGTAAGAAGAATACTCCATTAGCTGTCGAAGTAGAAGAAAGTATATAGTAAATCTTTTAATAATGTAATCCTTCTAAAACAATTTACTTGTGACAACTCTTTAGGTTTAAAAAAAATCAGTAACTTAATGCAGGGACTGAACACCTGACCAAGGGGCGTTTTAAGGTTTATCATGGCGGAGGCTAACCATTTTGAGGGCCCTTTCTCGTGGGGGTACGGGTGGTGTTTTGATTGATGATTTTCATGCCAATGCAATGACTGCATTCTCATTCAGTAGTGGATTCGACATTACAGTGTAAAGAAAACGATTGACTCGGACTCGGTGCCCTTTCCATTGGCCAGAGGGGCCCTTTTGTCAGACGAGGGACCTTTTTGTCTACCTTTAGGGCCCTCCCTAACCAGGGTACATTTCATTTTTCTCATCAGTTTTATTTGTTCAACTTCTTTGATTTTTTTTCGTGAGGAGGCTGGCGCCTCCAGACCTCAGCTATAAAACGCCTTTGACCTGACCTCCGGGCTAGCAACTCTGCGTATTACCCACTTGATACCCCATTTGACCAGTCAAGTTTACATTTTTGGTAATGCATGGCAAAACGTAATAGACTGCCGAAAAAGGGATGGCTTAGATATTCAGTGAATTAGAATATACATTTTCCGGTATTTTCATTCATGTGACGGCAAGCTAGTAATATCAATGAGTATTAATTAATCATTTGTTTTTTTCAGGAATCGTGCGCTGATAAAACGATACAAAAGCAAACAACACCAACTATCTTTTTGACTGCAGATAATATATATGTCGTGATGTATAGCAGAATATTTGCTAAGCTAAGAAGTCACTCTTATTCCAGGGCCATGCTCATTCTAATGGCCTTATATTACACCTTTAGGATGCAGTATGTCCCTGGACAGGAAACTTTTCTCCTGCTGGTACAAATGGACATTTTAGGTGACAATGTTCACGCGAAAGATTATCTGTCTTTCAATAAAGCCATCAAGAAATACAGAGAATTTATATCATGAACATTACATTATGCAAGAGCTAAGTATGCCTATTTCAAATCTTTCTTGAGTTGATGGCTTTATTGAATGACAGATAATTTTTTTAAAATTATTAATTAAACATTAATTAACTTATCCAGGCCATAATCAACTCTCATTGGCATCAGATTCCTCAGATATTAAATAGATTAGAACAGTTGAGCTGTATTATGATTTAAGTTAAAAAAGGGAGAATAGTTTCCTTCGAACAACCAGTATACCTTGGTTGAAATTATTGCACACGTCTTGTCACACTTTAAGGCTTATCATCGTGGCTCGCAATAGAGTAATTTGAATGAAATTTTCAAATTAATTTTTTTACATTATCTATTTTTGAACTATTATTGCAAGATTGGCTTGCTCTCTAAATCTTACATAATGTATCTTTAAGCAAATAAAAGTATTTTGAGAATAATTCAGACTTTTAATTGTTATTCCTTTTTATACCACGTGTGATAAGTATATTAAGGCTTAAAAGTTGTCACCCATGTTCGTCGGTCAGTCCATTCCTTCATGCCTGCTCTATAATTTTTACTACTCCCTTTCATCTGCAGATATCTGATTCATTTAGGTGCACCGTATATATAGTTGTTATTTTTCTATTCAATTTGGGTGTGCAATTTTTAAAATAATGTTACTTAAAATGAGAAATATGAAATTTGGAAGAAGAATATTAAACTTAAAAGTAGATCGTATTTCTTGGTTTAGTGAGTAATAAATCTTATTTTAAGAAATACATGGGAACTTTTTTCTTTGCTATGACCAAGAAAATTATTTTTAATATAAGATTTTTAAAACTTAAATTAAGATTTTATTTCTTAGGAAAATATTTCTTAAAACTAGATAATTTTTCTAGGTATAATAATCTTGTTTTAAGAATTTCATGACCAAATTTTTTCTTACCCATGGGATATATTATTTTTCTTAAAATAAGTTTCTGAAAACTTATTTTGAGTAATTTTTTCTAGTTATTTTTAACTGTGTACTGTATTGGGAGCAGCCATTTAGTTGGTCAGTTCCAGTCTGATATTAATGAAATTCGAAACCGACAATGATTAGATATGTGACTTTTCATCTAAATCTGATAAGAATTGTGACCTGTAGAGAGTCCACAACCATGATATACCATATTTTTACACTATTCGCGTACAAACGGCGACCATTTCGTCCGGCAATTTTGGTATGATTTTCACGAAATTAGAACTTAACCTTCCTCATCAAAATCGAATTAAAATTGTGACCTATACAGGGTCCACAACCATGATATATCATTTTTTTAACAGTATTCGCGTACAAACGGCGGCCATTTTGTCTGTCAATTTTGGTCCGATTTTCCCGAAATTCAAAATCAATCTTCCTTACAGTGTAACGGTGATATAATCAAACGTTTTTTTTAAATTGGATAATAATTGTGACCTCCAGAGGGACCACAAGCTAAAGAAAGGGGGCTTTTGCGTATAACCAGGGGCCATAATTCAGGAAGTTACGATCCGATATGCGCAAATATCGAAAAGAACCAAGATCTTTGGGTTATAATATAACCATGAATTTCAAGTTTCATCAAAATCGAATTAAAATTGTGACCTTTACAGGGTCCACAACCTTGATATACCATTTTTTAACAGTATTCGCGTACAAACGGCGGCCATTTTGTATGGCAATTTTGGTCTGATTTTCCCGAAATTCAAACTCAACCTTCCTTACGGTGTAACGGTAATATAATCAAACGTTTTTTTAAATAGGATAATAATTGTGACCTCCAAGCTAAAAAAAAAAGGCGATTTTGCGTATAATCAGGGGCCATAATTCAGGAAGTTACGATCCGATATGCGCAAATATCGAAAGGAAGCATGGTCTTTGGGTTATAACCATGAATTTCAAGTTTAATCAAAATCGAATCAAAATTGTGACCTCACAACCTTGATATACCATTTTTTAACAGTATTCGCGTACAAACGGCGGCCATTTTGTATGGCAATTTTCGTCAGATTTTCCCGAAATTCGAACTCATCCTTCCTTAGGGTGCAACGGTGATATAATCAAACGTTTTTTTAAATCGAATAATAATTGTGACTTCCAAGCTAAAAAAAAAGGCGATTTTGCGTATAATCAGGGGCCATAATTCAGGAAGTTACGATCCGATATGCGCAAATATCGAAAGGAAGCAAGATCTTTGGGCTATTACCATGAATTTTAAGTTTCATCAAAATCGAATCAAAATTGTGACCTCCACAGGGTCCACAAACTTGATATACCATTTTTTAACAGTATTCGTGTACAAACGGCGGCCATTTTGTATGCCAATTTTCGTCCGATTTTCCCAAAATTCGAACTCAGCCTTCCTTAGGGTGTAACGGTGACATAATCAAACGGTTTTTTAAATCGAATAATAATTGTGACCTCCAGAGAGACCACAAGCTAAAAAGGGTGATTTTTCGGACAATCAGGGGCCATAATTCAGGAAATTACATTCCGATAGCCGCAAATATCGAAAGGAACCAAGATCTTTGGGTTACAAACATGCATGTCAAGTTTCATCAAAATCGGTTCAAAATTGTGACCTCTATAGGGTCCACAAGCTAAAAACGTGATTTTTCATAAATCAGGGGCGATAATCCATGAAGTTTTGATCCGATACATGCCAATATCGAAAGCAGCCGAGATCTTTTGGGGATAAACCTATATTTCAAGTTTCGTCAAAATCGGATAAGAATTGTGACCTGTAGAGAGTCCACAAACAAATTGTGGACGGACGGACGGACGGACGGACGGCCGGACGGACAGGGGCGACGACATAATACGTCCACATGAAAATGTGGGCGTATAAAAAGGCGATTTTGCGTATAATCAGGGGCCATAATTCAGGATGTTACGATCTGATATGCGCAAATATCGAAAGGAACCAAGATCTTTGGGTTATAACCATGAATTTCAAGTTTCATCAAAATCGAATTAAAATTGTGACCTCCACATGGTACAGGGTCCACAACTTTGATATACCATTTTTTAACAGTATTCGCGTACAAACGGCGGCCATTTTGTATGGCAATTTTGGTCCGATTTTCGCGAAATTCGAACTCAACCTTCCTTAGGGTGTAACGGTGATATAATCAAATGTTTTTTTAAATCGGATAATAATTGTGATCTCCAGAGGGACCACAAGCTAAAAAGGGTGACTTTTTCGGACAATCAGGGGCCATAATTCAGGAAATTACATTCCGATAGCCGCAAATATCTAAAGGAATCAAGATCTTTGGGTTACAAACATGCATGTCAAGTTTCATCAAAATTGGTTCAAAATTGTGACCTCTATAGGGTCCACAAGCTAAAAACGTGATTTTTCGTACAATCAGGGGCCATAATCCATGAAGTTTTGATCCGATACATGCCAATATCGAAAGCAGCCGAGATCTTTTGGGGATAAACCTATATTTCAAGTTTCGTCAAAATCGGATAAGAATTGTGACCTGTAGAGAGTCCACAAACAAATTGTGGACGGACGGACGGACGTCCGGACGGACAGGGGCGACGACATAATACGTCCACATGAAAATGTGGGCGTATAAAAACGTGATTTTTCGTACAATCAGGGGCCATAATCCATGAAGTTACAGTCCGATACATGCCAATATCGAAAGGAACCAAGATCTTAGGGTGATAAACCCATATTTTAAGTTTCATTGAAATCAGATAAAAATTATGACCTGTAGACTGTTCACAAACAAACACGGATGAACAGGGGCGACGAAAATATACGTCCACATGAAAATGTGGGTGTATAAAAAGGTGATCTATCCTTTTCAGACTTCAAACTTTTCAGCCAGTCGCCGTATTATCAATTGCTATTCATTTTGCTATTTGTAAAGGGGAAAAATAGGTTGCCAGGCAACGAAACATACGCCCACACAGCAGCCAAATCGTCCGGGCAGTCAACAAGAGTTGTCGCATATTAAGGAATTATCAGAAAATCATTAGAATTTGTTTGGTTTTTATAATCAAACATTTTTTTTTAAATCAAATAATAATTGTGACCTCCAGAGGCACCACAAGCTAAAAAGGGTGATTTTTCGTACAATCTGGGGACATAATTCAGGAAGTAATGACCCGATGGGCGCAAATATCGAAAGGAACCAAGATCTTTGGGTTATAAACATACCTGTCAAGTTTCATCAAAATCGATTCAAAATTGTGACCTCTATAGGGTCCACAACCTTGATATAACATATTTTCACACTATTCGTGTACAAACGGCGGCCATTTTGTCCGTCAATTCAAGTCCGATTTTCACGAAATTCAAACTCTCTCTTCATTACCATGTAACGGTGATATAGTCAAACGTTTCTTTAAATCGGATAATAATTTTGACCTCCAGAGGGACCAAAAGCGAACAAAAGCGATTTTTCGGACAATCCAGGGACATAATTTAGAAGTTACAGTATGATCCAATGGGCGCAAATATCGAAAGGAACCAAGATCTTTGGGTTATAAACATACATGTCAAGTTTCATCAAAATCGGTTCAAAATTGTGACCTCTATAAGGTCCACAACCTTTATATAACATATTTTCACAATATTCACGTACAAACGGCGGCCATTTTGTCCGTCAATTTTGGTCCGATTTTCACAAAAATCATACTCAACCTTCATAACCATGGAACGGTGATATAATCAAACGGTTTTTTAAATTGGATAACAATTTTGACCTCCAGAGGGACCACAAGCTAAAAAGGGCAATTTTTCGGACAATCAGGGGCCATAATTCAGGAAGTTAAGATCCGATTGGCGCAAATATCGAAAGGAACCAAGATCTTTGGTTTATAAACATGCATTTCAAGTTTCATCCAAATCGGTTCAAAATTGTGTCCTCTACACTGTTCACAACCTTGATATAACATATTTTCACACTATTCGCGTACAAATGGCGGCCATTTTGTCCATCAATTTTGGTCCGATTTTCACGAAATTCAAACTCAACCTTCATAACCATGGAACGGTGATATAATCAAATGGTTTTTTAAATCGGATAACAATTTTGACCTCCAGAGGGACCACAAGCTAAAAAGGGCGATTTTTCGGACAATCAGGGGCCATAATTCAGGAAGTTACGATCTGATTGGCGCAAATGTCGAAAGGAACCAAGATCTTTGGGTTATAAACATGCATTTCAAGTTTCATCAAAATTATTGCGGTATATTAGTGCCAAAATTCTAACAAGCTATCGTCTAATTTCTAACCTCCATTCATGTAACTTCTAACCTCCATTCATGTAACTTCTAACTTCCATTCACGTAATTTCTAATTTAAGACAATGTATAATTCAACTTCTTTATTTGTTCAGTGTAAATATCAATTCTATTTCATCTTATTTCTATTATTGAGGCGAAAAATGTCTACTTCATTTTGGTTTTACATGTTAAGCATGAACGGCAAACAAATTTAGAATTTTGATACTTCTACCTAGCAACCATCATTATGACATCGTTTGGTGTCGCCACTGTGTGCTCAATTGGATGATTGCGCACTTGATCGGGACAATAATTGGTATAAACGACCCATTCTTCCTTTGGTTGAAGGTTGGAAGGAGTGCTGAGAGAGAGAGAGAGAGAGAGAGAGAGAGAGAGAGAGAGAGAGAGAGAGAGAGAGAGAGAGGTCACTTAGTATTAAACTCAGTATCTGTGTAGGCCTATCCATAACATTTATACCCTGTGTTAATATAGACCACCTGGCTATAGATATTAATTATTGGCTCAACCATAAAAAAAAATAAAATAAAATTCTCCAAATCCCGGTTAGCTTATATTTGAAATAGACAAAGAATTGAAATGAAAGAGGGTTTAACGCCCTACTGTTTTGTTCCGAACCGGGCTAATGGAGACGGACATACGCCATACAGTGTGCTTTAGGGAAATATTGCCCGGAGAGCGGATCTACGACGTGGACTTATATCGAAGTCTAACGGTCACGGGATCTTTTACGTACACGCCAACATGTACATGGAACCTCGAGTTTTCATCCCATCGGAACGACAAGACACTAATAAGGGGAAACCACGCCAGAAAATCTGGATGAACTTTTTTCGACCAATGCAGGGATCGAACTACCGACCCACAGCCTAGCGAGCCTGCGTCTTACCCACTTAGCCACGGTATTCGAAATAATATTTGCAAACCATACATTTATATCACGTTCAATGTTGTTTAGAGGGTAGGATGGCCGAATGGTTAGCACGTGCACGCTGTAACATAAGGTCTGTCATTGAATAAACTGGCGTGGTTTCGATTTCCCGTTTTTACGTGACATGAAGCAGAGCCGCCTTTCCAACCTCGTGGGTTTTGTCCGGGTCCTCCGGTTTCTCCCCACTGCTAAACACTCCTACGCGCAAGTGAATTATTGAAATCAATTGAACGGTGTTAATACCGAAATGACCTGGTTGGTGTCGAGTTGATGTTAAACCCCATGTCCCCATCTCTCTCTCCCGATGTTGTTTTCAATTTTAACACTCAGGCAAGCCACTCAATCTGACGAAGAGGGAGTCGTTTGTATCAATAGAATGGTCCCGATCAGGTGCTCAATTCCCAAACTGAGCACACGGTGGCGACACCAAACGATGTCATAATCATGGTTGCTAGGTAGATGTATCAAAATTCTAAATTTGTTTGCCGTTCATGCTTAACATGTAACACCACAATGAAGTAGACATTTTTCGCCCCAATATTAGAAATAAGATGAAATAGAATTGATATTTACACTGAACAAATTAAGAAGTTGAATTATACATTGTCTTAATTTAGAAATTACATGAATAGAAGTTAGAAGTTACATGAATGGAGGTTAGAAATTACATGAATAGAAGTAAGAAATTAGACGAAAGCATGTTAGAATTTTGGCACTAATATACCGCCATACAAAATCGGTTCAAAATTGTGACCTCTACACTGTTCACAAGCTAAAAAAACGTGATTTTTCGTACAATCAGGGGCCATAACCCATGAAGTTACAGTCCAATACATGCCAATGTCGAAAGGAACCTTGATCTTAGGGTGATAAACCTATGTTTTAAGTTTCATTGAAATCGGGAAAAAATTGTGACCTGTAGGCTGTTCACAAACAATTGTGGACGGACGTCCAGACGAACAGGGGCGACGACAATATACATCCACATGAAAATGTGGGCGTATAAAAAGGCTAATGCAGCTGCACATAGGCAAATTAAATTCTGATTCTTGCATTCATATTTTACTTGAATTAAAGACTATCAGAAGTTCTATACAATTATCATGTTCACTTATCCTGTATTATATTCTGAATACTGACAATAAGTAGTTTTATCAATGAGAAATTACTTTTTACAGGTTATAAACAATTACCTGTTTCATGTAAGTGTTCCCTTCTACATCTAGTTCCATGATTTCCTTCTTTTTTTTAGCTATATGTCTCCATTTTAATAACCATTCTGTAATGGCCACCACATCACCACTCGTGGTATCTAATCCAGCATAAACAGTACTACCATTTTCACTGTGTCCTGTTGTAATAATTAAAATGAAATATTCTAAAATCAAGGGCATGTAGCTGGCTGTAAACTGTGATCTACCATGGCATTCTGTGTCAAATTTTCCGTGAATTATTGAAAGCGGATTTTCTGCAAATTTAGTTAGGGGTTAAATATGGTAAAATTTGAGATACAGTAAAGAATTATATAGGCTTTGACAACAAGTTACGACACAACTGATGTCAAAATGCCATGTGACAATGATGCCCATGATAAAAGTTGAAAAAAATAGGTTGCCAGGCAATGAAACATACGCCCACACAGCAGCCAAATCGTCCGGGCAGTCAACAAGAGTTGTTGCATTTTAAGTAATCACCAGAAAATCATAATTCAAACTCACCCATAACTACGGTGTAACTGTGATATAATCAACCCTTTATTTTAAATCAGATAATAATTGTGACCTCCAGAGGGACCACAAGCTAAAAAGGGTGATTTTTCGTACAATCAGGGGCCATGATTCAGGAAGTTACGATCCGATATGGGCAAATATGCAATGGAACCAAGATCATTAGGTTATAAACATGTATTTCAAGTTTCATCAAAATCAGTTCAAAATTGTGACCTCTATAGGGTCCACAACCTTGATATAACATATTTTTACACAATTCGCGGACAGACGGCGGCCATTTTCTCCGTCAACTCTGGTCCGATTTTCACAAAATTCAAATTCTCTCTTCATTACCATGAAACCGTGATATAATCAAACGTTTTTTTAAATCGGATAATAATTTTGACCTCCAGAGAAACCACAAGCTAACAAAAGCGATTTTTCGGACAATCAGGGGACATAATTCATGAAGTTATGATTCGATGGGTGCAAATATCGAAAGGAACCAAAAATCGGTTCAAAATTGTGATCTCTATATGGTCCACAACCTTGATATAACATATTTTCACACCATTCGCGTACAAACAACGGCCATTTTGTCCGTCAATTTTGGTCCGATTTTCATGAAATTCGAACTCAACCTTCATAACCATGGAACGGTGATATACACTAACGATTTTTAAATCGGATAACAATTTTGACTTCCAGAGGGACCACAAGCTAAAAAGGGCGATTTTTCGGACAATCAGGGGACATAATTCAGGAAGTTATGATCCGATGGGCGCAAATATCGAAAAGAACCAAGATCTTTGGGTTATAAACATACATGTCAAGTTTCATCAAAATCGATGGGTGCAAATATCGAAAGGAACCAAAAATCGGTTCAAAATTGTGACCTCTATAAGGTCCACAACCTTGATATAACATATTTTCACACCATTCGCGTACAAACAACGGCCATTTTGTCCGTCAATTTTGGTCCGATTTTCATGAAATTCGAACTCAACCTTCATAACCATGGAACGGTGATATACACTAACGATTTTTAAATCGGATAACAATTTTGACTTCCAGAGGGACCACAAGCTAAAAAGGGCGATTTTTCGGACAATCAGGGGACATAATTCAGGAAGTTATGATCCGATGGGCGCAAATATCGAAAAGAACCAAGATCTTTGGGTTATAAACATACATGTCAAGTTTCATCAAAATCGGTTCAAAATTATGACCTCTATAAGGTCCACAACCTTGATATAACATATTTTCACACCATTCGCGTACAAACGGCGGCCATTTTGTCCGTCAATTTAGGTCCGATTTTCACGAAATTTGAACTCGACCTTCATAACCATGGAACGGTGATATACTCTAACGGTTTTTTAAATCGGATAACAATTTTGACCTCCAGAGAGACCACAAGCTAAAAAGGGCGATTTTTCGGACAATCAGGGGCCATAATTCAGGAAGTTACGCTCCGATGGGCGCAATTATTAAAAGGAACCAAGATCTTTGGGTCATAAACATACATGTCAAGTTTCATCAAATTCGGTTCAAAATTGTGACCTCTATAAGGTCCACAACCTTGATATAACATATTTTCACACTATTCGCGTACAAACGGCCGCCATTTTGTCCGTCAATTTTGGTCCAATTTTCACGAAATTCGAACTCAACCTTCATAACCATGGGACGGTGATATATTCAAACGGTTTTTTAAATCGGATAACAATTTTGACCTCCAGAGGGACCGCAAGCTAAAAAGGGCGATTTTTCAGACAATCAGGGGCCATAATTCAGGAAGTTACGATCCGATTGGCGCAAATATCGAAAGGAACCAAGATCTTTGGGTTATAAACATGTATTTCAAGTTTCATCCAAATCGGTTCAAAATTGTGACCTCTACACTATTCACAAGCTAAAAGATAGGCTGGCACTGCCAGGCAGGATACGCCCACATTTTCGAGAGATGGATAGAGAACAAGCAAGTGATTTTTCCTACATCATTAAGTCCTGTATTTCATACTGTATTGGGAGCAGCCATTTAGTTGGTCAGTTCCAGTCTGATATTCATGAAATTCGAAGCCGACAATGGTGTGACGGTACACAACCTAGAAATGTGACTTTTCATCAAAATCGGATAAGAATTGTGACCTGTAGAGAGTTCACAACCATGATATACCATATTTTTACACTATTCGCGTACAAACGGCGACCATTTCGTCCGGCAATTTTGGTACGATTTTCACGAAATTAGAACTCAACCTTTCTCATCAAAATCGAATTAAAATTGTGACCTATACAGGGTCCACAACCATGATATACCATTTTTTTTAACAGTATTCGCGTACAAACGGCGACCATTTTGTCTGTCAATTTTGGTCCGATTTTCCCGAAATTCAAACTGAACCTTCCTTACGGTGTAACGGTGATATAATCAAACGTTTTTTTAAACCGGATAATAATTGTGACCTCCAGAGGGACCACAAGCTAAAGAAAGGGGAATTTTGCGTGTAACCAGGGGACATAATTCAGGAAGTTACAATCCGATATGACACAGGCCACGATAAGATGTAGAACTAACATATGGTTTTGCAAAAATTGATTTTTCCCAAAGCTAGGACAAATCCAATGTAATTTTTGGTATGGTTATACACAAAATATAATAAAGAGATAATAAACACAACTTCATGATCAAAATAGTACAAATAAAGTATTTATTGCGAAACAAAAATAAAAATACCCCCTTTTTTGATGTCTAAATTTGTCCCTCTTGGTGGTGTTAAAAAAGGGTAAGTATTTTGATACTGAAGACATAGATTGAAATCTACAAGTTGTTTCTTAAATTGAAGATAAAGGATGTTTCTATCCATCAGAAGTGTCAAATTCCAAAAATCTTAATATTTTTCAATAAAAAAAATTGTTTAAAAAGTGTGTAACGGACGTGACAAATTCCGTCCAAAAAAAACGATTTTTTAATGCATTGAAAGAGTTGCTCACCACCTGCATCTATATGTATGTTTATGTTACAAATCAAGAGGCATAATTGAGTGATATGATGTAAGTATTTCTGTTGATTTAAAGACGTTTGAGAAGAAACTATTCGCATTTTCGATCGTCCACTCGAGATTCCGTCAAAGAATCACGTCCGTTATTGCGTTTACGATGATCGATATTTCCCCTCCCTTTTCAAATCCATGGCTCTTCCGCGGTTATTAGCTCCCTTGTTCTACACACAGTTCGTATACCTGACGATTTTGCGGGTAATTAAAAATGGTCGACGCCGGGACCCCCACAAGGAAATTCCGTCCTCAAACTTTTGTTGTCGTCACGTCCGTTATATCAAAATCACGTCCGTTATATTATTACAAGAATTTGGCAAAAACTGAGGATATTAAAGATGTCAAAGCCGCCTGCTTTGCGCTCAAAATCAAGAGCTCGAAAAAAAATGAAAGAATCATGCAAATTTGATTGATAACAGTTTGACTTTCGGTTTTACGTGTAACGGACGTGATGGTGGACGAAATTGATAATGTCAAACATCACTACCGTTACACAAGGAGCTAAGATGACCTAAAGAAAATTACGACTCTTTATTAAATTTAATAAAATTACATAGATTGCCTTCTTTTTTAAATGTCCTCAAACTATGCAAGAAAAAGATCGTTAAACACCTCAGATACACCTCGCACTGTTAATTGGGTCAATAGTGACGTCCGTTACAAAAGGTCACGTCCGTTACATAGTAGGGAGTCACGTCCGTTACAAATATTTTGTGCAATATTGACAAAACAGTACACAGAAGTAAAATTTAATAACAAAATAATAATTGATCAAATATTGTAACATAATGGCTAAGAATGACAATGAAATCATGCCCAAGAAAGAGTGTAAAAGAGTTATCAGTTCAGACATTTCACACTGTTTTGAAACCAGATGTCCATGAAAGATCTTTGCCAATTTTGGGGGGTAAACAGCGCACAAAGACATTTTTTTTACATTCTAGAATATAGATTTTGATATTATAACACTCAAATCAACTGGGCTGGTAGTTATTAGCAAATTTGGGGCAAATATTAATTGGACATGTAACGTCTGTTACAAGCTTATATGGTCCGCAAAATATGTATTTGCACAAAAACAGAACAACAAGTTATCTTTTCCTTTACAAAATTTGAAAGATGAATTATTAATACAAGTTTTTAACCCCCAAAGAATTCGTAAAATTTTTATTAAATTTAAGTGCTTTTTCATCTGAAGTTCTACACCTTTTCGTGGCTTGTGTCATATGCGCAAATATCGAAAAGAACCAAGATCTTTGGGTTATAACCATGAATTTCAAGTTTCATCAAAATTGAATTAAAATTGTGACCTATACAGGGTCCACAACCTTGATATACCATTTTTTAACAGTATTCGCGTACAAACGGCGTCCATTTTGTATGGCAATTTTGGTCCGATTTTCACGAAATTCGAACTCAACCTTCCTTACAGTGTAACGGTAATATAATCAAACGTTTTTTTAAATCGGATAATAATTGTGACCTCCAGACGGACCACGAGCTAAAAAGATAGGCTGGCACTGCCAGGCAGGATACGCCCACATTTTCGAAAGATGGACAGAGAACAAGCAATACCGAAAGTGATTTTTCCTACATCTTTAAGTCCTGTATTTCATACTGTATTGGGAGCAGCCATTTAGTTGGTCAGTTCCAGTCTGATATTAATGAAATTCGAAACCGACAATGATTATGGTGTGACGGTACACAACCTAGAAATGTGACTTTTCATCAAAATCGGATAAGAATTGTGACCTGTAGAGAGTCAACAACCATGATATACCATATTTTTACACTATTCGCGTACAAACGGCGACCATTTCGTCCGGCAATTTTGGTACGATTTTCACGAAATTAGAACTCAACCATCCTCATCAAAATCGAATTAAAATTGTGACCTATACAGGCTCCACAATCATGATATATCATTTTTTTAACAGTATTCGCGTACAAACGGCGGCCATTTTGTCTGTCAATTTTGGTCTGATTTTCCCGAAATTCAAACTCAACCTTCCTTACAGTGCAACGGTGATATAATCAAACGTTTTTTTAAATTGGATAATAATTGTGACCTCCAGAGGGACCACAAGCTAAAGAAAGGGGGATTTTGCGTATAACCAGGGGCCATAATTCAGGAAGTTACGATCCGATATGCGCAAATATCGAAAAGAACCAAGATCTTTGGGTTATAACCATGAATTTCAAGTTTCATCAAAATCGAATTAAAATTGTGACCTTTACAGCGTCCACAACCTTGATATACCATTTTTTAACAGTATTCGCGTACAAACGGCGGCCATTTTGTGTGGCAATTTTGGTCTGATTTTCCCGAAATTCGAACTCAACCTTCTTTACGGTGTAGCAGTAATATAATCAAACGTTTTTTATAAATCGGATAATAATTGTGACCTCCAAGCTAAAAAAAAGGCAATTTTGCATATTTGTCGCATATTTTTACCTTTTCGGTAATGAAACATTTGTAATACACTAAAAACTGATTAAGAGTAACAACTCATTATGTAATTATCAGAAAATCATTAGAATTTGATTGCTTTTTATAAAGTTTTACCCCACGCTAACAATTAGTATATACATGAAACATTTAATATCATGGATTTAGCTGTTCAGTTATCTAAATTCATTGAAAATCAAAATACTTGTTCGTTTCAACACCTTAAACTCTATGTATCAATCTGAAGTCAATCGGATGGTAACTTTGGCCTCTATAGCGTCACAAGAATTTTTGAAATTATCAAGGGAGATAACTCTGGCAGTAATTATTTGAAATCGCTGAAAATCAATAGGCTTCTTCGTCTCATGACCTTAAACACTGTGTATAAATCTAAAGTCAATCGGATATTAACTTTGGCCTCCAGAGCGTCCACAAGATTTTTTGAGGTGATCAAGGGCCATAACTCTGGCATTAATTATCGGAAATCGCTGAAAATCAATAGGCGTCTTTGTCTTATGACCTTAAACACTGTGTATAAATTTGAAGTCAATCGGATATTAACTTTGGCCTCTAGAGCGTCCACAAGATTTTTTGAAGTGATCAAGGGCCATAACTCTGGCACTAATTATCGGAAATCGCTGAAAATCAATAGGCTTCTTCGTCTTATGACCTTAAACACTGTGTATAAATTTAAAGTCAATCGGATATTAACTTTGACCTTTAGAGCGTCCACATGATTTTTTAAAGAAATCAAGGGCCATAACTCTGACACTAATTATCGGAAATCGCCGAAAATCAATAGGTTTCTTCGTCTCATGACCTTAAACACTGTGTATAAATCTAAAGTCAATCGGATATTAACTTTGGCCTCTAGAGCGTCCACAAGATTTTTTGAGGTGATCAAGGGCCATAACTCTGGCACTAATTATCGGAAATCGCTGAAAATCAATAGGCGTCTTCGTCTTATGACGTTAAACACTGTGTATAAATTTAAAGTCAATCGGATATTAACTTTGGCCTCTAGAGCGTCCACAAGATTTTTTGAAGTTATCAAGGGCCATAACTCTGGCACTAATTATGGGAAATCGCTGAAAATCAATAGGCTTCTTCGTCTTATGACCTTAAACACTGTGTATTAATTTAAAGTCAATCGGATATTAACTTTGACCTTTAGAGCGTCCACAAGATTTTTTAAAGAGATCAAGGGTCATAACTCTGGCACTAATTATCGGAAATCGCTGAAAATCAATAGGCGTCTTTGTCTTATGACCTTAAACGCTGTGTATAAATTTAAAGTCGATCGGATATTAACTTTGGCCTCTAGAGCGTCCACAAGATTTTTTGAAGTGATCAAGGGCCATAACTCTGGTAGTTATTATCGGAAATCGCTGAAAAACAATAGGCTTCTTCGTCTCATGACCTTAAACACTGTGTATAAATTTAAAGTAAATCGGATATTAACTTTAGCCTGTAGAGCGTCCACAAGCAATTGTGGACGCCGGACCGCCGGACCGACGGACGGACGGACGGGGGCGACGACAATATACGACCACATTTCAATGTGGGCGTATAAAAAAAGGCGATTTTGCGTATAATCAGGGGCCATAATTCAGGAAGTTACGATCCGATATGCGCAAATATCGAAAGGAAGCAAGATCTTTGGGTTATAACCATGAATTTGAAGTTTCATCAAAATCGAATCAAAATTGTGACCTCCACAGGGTCCACAACCTTGATATACCATTTTTTAACAGTATTCGCGTACAAACGGCGGCCATTTTGTATGGCAATTTTCGTCCGATTTTCCCGAAATTCGAACTCAACCTTCCTTAGGGTGTAACGGTGATATAATCAAACGGTCTTTTAAATCGAATAATAATTGTGACCTCCAGAGGGACCACAAGCTAAAAAGGGTGATTTTCCGGACAATCAGGGGCCATAATTCAGGAAATTACATTCCGATAGCCGCAAATATCGAAAGGAACCAAGATCTTTGAGTTACAAACATGCATGTCAAGTTTCATCAAAATCGGTTCAAAATTGTGACCTCTATAGGGTCCACAAACTAAAAACGTGATTTTTCGTACAATCAGGGGCCATAATCCATGAAGTTTTGATCCGATACATGCCAATATCGAAAGGAACCGAGATCTTATGGGGATAAACCTATATTTCAAGTTTCGTCAAAATCGGATAAGAATTGTGACCTGTAGAGAGTCCACAAACAAATTGTGGACGGACGGACGTCCGGACGGACAGGGGCGACGACATAATACGTCCACATGAAAATGTGGGCGTATAAAAAGGGCGATTTTGCGTATAATCAGGGGCCATAATTCAGGAAGTTACGATCCGATATGCGCAAATATCGAAAGGAACCAAGATCTTTGGGTTATAACCATGAATTTCAAGTTTCATCAAAATCGAATCAAAATTGTAACCTCCACAGGGTCCACAACCTTGATATACCATTTTTTAACAGTATTCGCGTACAAACGGCGGCCATTTTGTATGGCAATTTTGGTCCGATTTTCCCGAAATTCGAACTCAACCTTCCTTAGGGTGTAACGGTGATATAATCAAACGGTTTTTTAAATCGGATTATAATTGTGACCTCCAGAGGGACCACAAGCTAAAAAGGGTGATTTTTCGGACAATCAGGGGTCATAATTCAGGAAATTACATTCCGATAGCCGCAAATATCGAAAGGAACCAAGATGTTATAAACATGCATGTCAAGTTTCATCTAAATCGGTTCAAAATTGTGACCTCTATAGGGTCCACAAGCTAAAAACGTGATTTTTCGTACAATCAGGGGCCATAATCCATGAAGTTTTGATCCGATACATGCCAATATCGAAAGCATCCGAGATCTTTTGGGGATAAACCTATATTTCAAGTTTCGTCAAAATCGGATAAGAATTGTGACCTGTAGAGAGTCCACAAACAAATTGTGGACGGACGGACGGACAACCGGACGGACAGGGGCGACGACATAATACGTCCACATGAAAATGTGGGCGTATTAAAATGTGATTTTTCGTACAATCAGGGGTCATAACCCATGAAGTTACGGTCCGATACATGCCAATATCGAAAGGAACCGAGATCTTAGGGCTTAGGGTGATAAACCTATATTTAAAGTTTCATTGAAATCGGATAAAAATTGTGACCTGTAGACTGTTCACAAACAATTGTGGATGGACGGACGGACGGACGGACGAACAGGGGCGACGACAATATACGTCCACATAAAAATGTGGGCGTATAAAAAATATATAATAAATATTTATGTTAGTTAAGTCAGAAATCAAACATTATGAGTGAAACCGCAGAACCTCGAAAAATTAGCTAAAACTTCAGTATGCATACCCAAACATTTTCCACGTTGTACAGTGCGATCACCTTTTGAGTTAAATATAAGAACTTGTAGACCAGCTTTATGTTCTTTACACTGACACTCATGTTCTTCATCTGACACACCCATTGGTGTACTAGTCCGTCTGCAAATAAAATATGGTACTTACACATGTAAATTTAATATAAATGGAGAGATCGGCTCATTTGACAGCAAGTTGGTGCGGCAAATAATAAAAAAAATATAAAAAAAACCCAGCAAATAATGTTATTCGGTTTTGTAAAATCATATAGCTAAAAATAAAAGTATCTATGGGACTAAATAAGAGAATTGGTTTATTACTTTAAAGGTCTGGTAATTTAGTTTACCCTAATACTTTCAAACAGTATTGATATCGTCTTCTTGTGCTGATATGATTTTTATACACCTACATTATCATGTGGACGTATATTGTCGTCACCTATGTCCGTCCATTCACATTTTGTTTGTGGACACAATTTTTATCCGATTTTGACGAAACATGAGATATACGTTTATATCCCAAAGATCTTGGTAACTTTCAATACTGGCATGTATCGGACTGCAACTTCATGGATTATGGCCCCTGATTGTACGAAAAATGATGTCTTTTACTTTTAGCATGCTGACACTCTAGATGCTACAATACTATTCTGATTTTGATGAAACTGTAAATATATGTTTATAACCCAAAAATCTTGGTTCCTGTAGAGTATAATAGTCTATATTTGAATGTCTTTTTCGACTGTTAATGTATACCTGTGTCTTCTTGTTGTAGACATTCCATTTGTATATTTTCCACCATCTGAAGTATCAGATGCAAGAGATGTACGGCTGTAAGGAACTGGTTGTATAGGTGATATACATGTAGTTGCTAGGGCATCAATTTCTAAAGCTTCTATTACATCAAACTAAAAAAAAACAGAATTGAAATCTAGGGACACGGAATCAAGTTCTGCTCAAGTTTGCTTAGAATGATGTGGTTTGTGTAAACTTGTGACAAAATAAAATAAATTAAACGTGTTTCAGCTGTGGTTATTTGGTCGAAATAATACATAATCTGATTAAAATTAGATGCCCTTTGATTTCTTCGTTTGTCCATGCAATGTTTTATATTTTACCAGGCAATATCATATTTAATCACTGTGTACTGTAAATGTTAACAGTTACCTATCTAAAAACATACATGTGAGTTGTCTCTAAGGCAGACGTTCTGAATATATATAAGATCTTATAGTGTACAAAATCAGAACCATAAAGACCTCTTTATTAAATTGGATATTACTAAGGGCTATACTATATACCGGAAAACACCAGAAAACACCAGAAAACACCGGAAAAGACACAGGAAAACAACCGAAAACACTGGAAAACAACCGGAAAACACCATGTTATACTGTATTTAGTGTTTTTCCAGTGTTTTCTGGTATTCAGTATAACATGGTGCTTTCCGGTTGTTTTCTGTGTTTTCCCGTAGTATATAGTTTTGCCGTATTACTGCGGCTATTCGATTGAAGCATGTTTTGTTTTTGTTGCCTAAAATTTTTGATTATCATTTTTTATGAGATTGAGAGTACTGAATTCTGGAAAGTTTGATCATTTATTCTTAGTATAAACTAAGCAGGTCAATATTCAGTGTTTAAAGTTTAAGATATAATAATGACCAAGCCTAAGACATAACAATAAATCTTTACAATATTTGTCTAATTCAGGTAAACTATTTTTTGGGCTCGCTTGTTTACAAAGATAGGTTGCCAGGCAACGAAACATACTCCCACAGCAGCTAAATCGTTCAGGCAGTCAACAAGAGTTGTCGCATATTTTTACTTTTTTCGGTAATGAAACATTTATAATACACTACAATCTGATTAAGAATAACAACTCATTATGTAATTATCAGAAAATCTTTAGAATTTGTTTGCTTTTTATAAAGTTCTGCCCCACACTAACAATTAGTATATGAAACATATAATATCATGGATTTAGCTGTTCAGTTATCAAATTTCATTAAAAATCAAAATACTTGTCTGTTCCAACTTTTTAAACTCTGTGTATCAATCTGAAGTTAATCGGATGATAAGTTTGGCCTCTATAGCGACACAAGATTTTTCAAAGTAATCAAGGGAGATAACTCTGGCAGTAATTATTGGAAATCGCTGAAAATCAATAAGCTTCTTCGTCTAATGACCTTAAACATCATGTATAAATTTAAAGTCAATCGGATATTAACTTTGGCCTCTAAAGCGTCCACAAGATTTTTTGAAGTGATCACAGGCCATAACTCTGGCAGTAATTGACCGATCGCGGCTGTCAATCAAAATAATAAATCAACCAATCAAACAACGTCTTCACTTCTGCGCGAGCTAGCTATATTTTGTCCGTCATTATGCCCGTCAGACGTAAACAAAAACATTTCCAGCAGACGTTAACCACCAACCCGTCAAAATGGTAAAGCGATGTGCTTGGGGTACGTGTAATTCGGATAGTAGATACCCAGAGAGACTGACAGGAGGGATAACCTTTATTCCTTTCCCAAAGCTTGGAAGAACGCGTGATAAAGCCAAGCGATGGATACGGTTATGCGGGCGACCTTTCGAGCAGTTAAACGAAGAGATACTGGGTGAGCGAAGAAAGGCTAAACATCTGTTCGTGTGCTCTAAGGTTATTATTTATTTATACTTTTAGGCCTATAGATTTTCGTGCCTACTATATTTTTTTTTTCAAACAAAATGAAATAGCTGTGTCTAATGCATCCTCATCATTTTCCTGATTTAAGTATACCAGTGGGGCTATATAGGAAAGGCCTAGCAGTAGGCCTTATTATAATTATAGGCCTAGTATTTGTATTTATTTATTATAATACGCTAATTAATATGATGTTAGGCCTACATATTATGTGGCTGATTTGACAATGTGACATTGAAATGTCAGCTCAAACATTTTTTCTAAATTTATTCTGTTATTGCGCCAGGGCAGAAGTGATAGCCAAACTCTAGATCTTATTATTTCAATTTGAATTATTTTTTTCTTCGAATGCATGTATGTATAGGCAGGCCTGCAGGCTGAATAGTTCAGACATTATTAGCATTAATTTCAAGTTTGAATAAAAAGTTAACAAAAAGCAAAAATGGCAGACAAAACAAATCAAGTTGCCAATTTACAATTTGGTAAATTTATGGGAATGAAATGGTCATGTAAACTTACTTGTATTATTATGTACTGGTATCATAATAATAATAATAATATTCTTCTTATTCTTTTTCCCTTTTTAGCACTTTGTAAATGGTCAGCCAGATCCCATCGCTGCACTGCACTATGATGATCATATTACTCAACCAAGACCACCACCCAAACCCAGAAGTAATTATATTGAGAAAACTGCAGTGATTGAATCAAAGGTTTTAAGGTAACAATGGTTTTATCAGCTTCAGAATAATTATTTCCTGTGTTCACATCAAGCATGTGTTGTCTGGAGGTTAAAATCCATTTGTCTCTGTCTTACACCTAGGGGGGTTGGATGGCTGAATGGTTAGCACACGCGTGCGTGTTGTATCATAAGGCCTGTCATGATTTCTAATCCCCAGTTGTACATGACAAGGAGAAGGGTTGCCTGTCAAACCTCGTGGGTTTTCTCCAGGTCCTCTTGTTTCCTCTCACTGCTAAAGACTCATACGCTCAAGCAAATTATTGAAATAAAAATAAACTATATGTTAATCCCAAAATGACCTAGTTTGTGTCGAGTGGACCCTAAACCCAATTTCTCTCCCTCTTTACACTACAGACTGTTCTACATATCATTTTAGATATATTCCATTTAGATCCTTGTAACACACATTCTTTATGCATAGATGTAAGCTATGGTAATAGCATGAAATTAAAATAGAGAAAGTTGTGTTAATGCTGCATTTTTTTTTATTAATGGCAAGTCTAATTATTAATTTATTAATAAGACGCCAGGTTTAGCAGCAAACAATTGTTTTACTATTTACAAAATTACAGTCTCTGGTATAAAAATACTGAATAAAGTGAATATATTTATGTACAAATTTTATATTTATGTACAAATTTTACATAATTATGTACTTCTTTACAGAGTTTCTATAAAGTCAAATAATGATATTGAGTATGAAAACTGTGAACTAAATGCCTTGAATAATAAAATGGTACAGACAGAGAATGCAGTTGATGCTGTCATAGGTTAGTTGAACTCATAGAATTTTTAATAAGAAATGGCTTTAAATGTTCAACATAAAAACATGATAATTTTAAAACAAGCTTCTGCATGGTTTCTTTTTCGGGATATATTCTCTCTATGCAGAAATCCTGTCTCGTAAAAGTGACAAAGTCGCAAAATTGAGCCCCAGTTACGAGAAGTTGTCCCTGAACCTGAAACCAGTGAATATGGTTTCTAGACAATTTAAATTCTACATCATTTTGCACTAAAAAGAAATCTTTCAGTGTATTACATGCTTCTGTTAGTGTAATATCTCGAGCTGAAAAAGGACATTTAATTTCAATGAGCCCAGTCTCGCCTTTGTCACAAACTATTGCATCTGGTGTGGCACCTAAAAATGGAAAAGCTGGATTTATTACAAGTCCAATGTCATGAATATGATTTCCGGTCTGTTTTATATACATTTGTTTAGCAATGGTTTCATTTGCTTGCCCATAAGAAGTCGGAACAGAATAAAAATTACTTTTGTGAAATGTGTTTTTTAAAAATGAATCGTTTATCTCCTTCTTTCTTTTCATAACAGCTCCAAAATTTGAGGCAGTAATACGACACTTTCTTTGGTTCATCCAGGTGTTATTATTATTTCTTGTGGATCTCTCTATTTTTATGGCTTCATCTTGATTTACATCAATTTCTTTCCACTCAACTTTCATCTTTTCTATCTGTTCTAAATCTAAATGTACAGCAACTGGTTTTGGGAAAGCTATTTCACCACATTTACCTGAGTTCTCTGCTCTTGGTTCTGTTGTCACTTGCATAAGGGGTGCATGAAATACATATTATAATCTATTTACTGTTCATATTTTTCAGGATTTCAACCGATGGACATCTTGCCCCATGCTGCAGAAAATATAAAAATGAAGGAAGAATATGCAAAACTAATTCTGGAAAATGAAAATCTTAAACGCAGTCAAGTTAAACAAGTAGATAAAGGAACTAGTATAGACCTATCCACGCAGCGTTTTAGTTGTTCAGCTTTAACAAAAGATTCATTTCAATATTATACTGGCTTTTCATATGACCGTTTTTATAATGTATATAAATTTTTTGTACCAGGAGTTGATTTACCGTTTGAATTTTCTAAGAATATTAGTAGCTTAGTCAGTTTTTCTCTAGAAGATCAGCTTCTATTAGTGTTAATAAAATTAAGACAGGACTTTGATTTTAAACACATATCAAATATGTTTGGAATTTCTTCTCAAGATTGTAGCTGTTTATTTACTAATTGGATAAACTATATGTTTTACAGACTTGGCTCTCTTGATATATGGCCACACAGAGACATTATCATTGAAAATATGCCAGAACAATTTAAAACTGATTATCCCAACACAATGGTCATAATTGATGGAACAGAACTAAAAATTCAGAGGCCAAGTTCCCTCCATAGACAGAGCCAATGTTATTCAGACTACAAATCTTGTACCACACTGAAGGGTCTTGTTGGTGTCGACCCAAGGGGATCTATTGTGTTTGCATCCATGTTATTTTCTGGATCAATCTCAGACAAAGAAATAACCCACAGAAGTGGGTTTTTGGACACTTTAAAATCATTATTACAAAGTGGTAAACTTCAAGAAGGTGATGGAGTTATGGCTGATAAAGGATTTACGATAGAAAAAGAAATCAATAATGTCAGATTATGCTTAAATATTCCACCATTTGTGCCATCATCTGCCTCCCAAATGAGTGCCCCAGCCGTTGCAGAGACAATTAAAATAGCTAAACATAGGGTACATGTTGAAAGAGCAATATGTCGGGTTAAACAGTTTAAACTCCTAACCAATAAAGTAAGTCTGAGCTTGTTCAGCTGTGTTAATCAAATATGGCTAGTATGTTGTGTTTTAACGAATTTTATGCCATTCCTTATTGAGAAATAAAAATAGAATATAAAATACTGCATTGTGTTTTTGTTATGGTACTGACAACAGAGGGAGTTAACTAATGATATTGTTTATATTACGGTTTTGCATCAGCTCTTTGGCTGAAAAACTTATACAGGCCCAAATCATAGATACATTATTACATACATGATATGCAAGTGGAGATCCAATAAGTTGTGGGCCAATGGGTGTTGTAATGGAGTCTGCTGTGCTGCTCACCAAGTATGAGATGGGACTGTCCTTCAAGGTTTGAAGATGTAAAATATCAGCATCTGATACTTGAATTTTTCTGAAAAAGAAAGTATCAATCTATTAAACAAGCATATTTATAGAAATGGCATGCATGTGACACTCCTTGTATTTTAAAATATTTTTCGCATCACTGTCACGATAATAACATCACTCTCTAAGAACTTTTTTCTAATGCAGTGGTTGCCTTTGTCACCTGAACACTTACCTGTTGTCGTTAAAATTAGCCATCACAGGCTTTCTTTTTCTGTTTACATTCCCAGGCCTTGAAATTATTATGTGTGAAACAGGGTCTGGTTCAATTTTTGACCCCCTTGGCTTATCCCACTGCTGTGGTAAACTTGTTGATGAAGGTTGAGAAGGAACATCTTTATATCCTGCAATCTTCCATTCTTCAATCATTATGATTATTGCCAACACATGAGCACACCTTCCTCCCATTCTAAAAATACAATTATTTTTCTGGGTTAAAAGGGGTCATATATTCTAGATAATAGACAAATTTATTAACATTTTCAAGTTAACTATTTATTAGTGATAAATAAAACTAAATAATTCAGTCAATACAATTCAATTTATCCCCAAAATTGACACCTGAATATTTTTTCATGATCTACGAATATAAGCAGGTAATTTAACATCTACACAAAAGTAGCTGGGAGATACTTACAGGATACAAAATGTAAAAAAAAGAAACTAAACCGGTAAACAGAAAATGTTAAACTGAAAAAAAGCACAATAGAAATAATAAAAAACAAAAATAATGCTGGGTAGGGCCTAGATCAGATCTAGGCCTATGCAATTTTATAGTTTTTAGCCTCTCCTATTTTTCATCATGAAAAATTAAACCACAGAAATGATAAAATAATGTTACAATTTCTACAGTAAAAAAGCATACTACCAATCAAATATGAATAGGCCTAGTAGTACTAGCCTAGTACCGATAGGCTAATATTAATAGGCCTGTGACTGTGGCGAGGATAATATAAATACAGCCAGACGAGTCAAAAGAATAAAATGAATAATTATCATTTTGGAAAACGTTTAAGAAATGGATGATATTTCTATAAAAAAAATAAATAAGCTGAGGCTGATATTTACCCTGCTTTACAGCTACAAAGAGCATCTGTTATAGTCCGATCTTCAATGTTGACATCTATTGAAGTCTGGTGCGGTTCGTCCGATTTTTTCATGCTTCGATAAATTCGAGCGAAAACATGAATGGATGTTACGTCAATCCCGGCCGATATGGACATGGATTTGATGTATGACCCCTTGGAAAAAGCTGTAGCTCGCTGTTTCTGCCTTAGCGAAGGTATATACGGCAAATACCTCGAGGAAAAATCGCTTGGTACATCGCTTAAACTTAAAACTGCCGCCATTATTGTTTGCCTCGCTGACGGGCTTAAATTGGGTTATCTCCCTTTATTTTAAGGGGCGTGGCTACGTCCGCACTGGCGATCCGTCAATTGTTGGAAATCGCTGAAAATCAATAGGCGTCATTGTCTTATGAATGTTAACACTGTGTATAAATTTAAAGTCAATCGGATTTTAATTTTGGCCTCTAGAACTCCACAAGTCTTTTTGAACTGATCAAGAACCATAACTCTGGCATTAATTTTAAGAAATCGCTGAAAATCAATAGGATTCTTCATCTCATGACCTTAAACACTGTGTATAAATTTAAAGTCAACCTGATAATAACTTTAGCCTCTAGAGTGTCCAAATGCAATTGTGGACGTTGAATCGACGGACGGGGACGACAACAATATACGATCACATTTCAATGTGGGCGTATAAAAAAATTATACCAATTATACCAATAATAAGTATACCAATAATTATTCAAATTCTCAAATATTAAATTACAGCATAAGTAGATGTATCTTTATGTCAACAAATTTCATTAACTTCATGCAGTTAGCTTAATAAAAAAAAATGTGTCAACAGTAACTTAAGAGCAAAGTCAATAACTTCATCAATAATCATTTAAATTGGTCTATAAAGTCTACATATGTATACATATATACAGGGTTATGACAAAATATAACCATTTTGGTTGTAAAAAAATTGTTTATTATGAGACTAAACCATATGGTACAAAATATTTTCATATGTACAAATTTAAGTCTCCACTACAATCTATAAATTTGGTTAAAATCATGATAGCCATGTAAATATTGTGAATTATCTAAACTAGATAGATGGAAACAGTGAAATATATAAAAAAAAACATCTGTAACTAATTAACCTGTTTCTCTTCTTCTTTCTTTCTTTTCATTTCTAACTTCAAGGCAGTTTGTCTTTTTGCAATTTCTTCCTCAATAAGCTGGCGCTAAAATGAAGAATACCTATTTATTAGCAGTGCAAGTTCTAACACTTAAGCGACTCATCCTAGATATATTCTAAGGAATAGAGAAGACTCTTAACCCTTTGACTACTGAGTTTGTGGTACCAAGAGTTGTTGTCATGAGGTTACCACACTGTCAATCTAATTAGGGTTTCACACTGCGTAGCTTGTGTGAAACACTATTGTTTTTGTGAAAATTATTATTCTTCTTCTTATTAGGCTTTCAGACTTTTGTCTGAAAGCCTATTGAGATTACTAAAATTACTATTTTTTTTATTATTATTCTTTTCCGCCGGAGCCTATTTCTCTATGATCGAAAAGAGATACCGATTTGCTATCCATATTTCTATCGGGAAACCAGGTGGTGGCTACCCAATAAAGCAATTTTCAAACTTCTGCGCAGACCGGAAGTAGCCGAATTTTGAACGTTGTTAAAAAATTAAAAATCGGCCCTGGTTTCGTCAATTCTCTACCTATATTCAAACAAATCACATTTTTGGAAAGCCTGAGACTTTTCCGAGACAATAGCAATCTCACATTTTGCGATTTCGAAACTTCGTCGCTGACTTCTATCGTTCGAAAATTGAAAACACGTCGCCTACGAGACAATTTTTGTTATTTTTCAAAATTTGGAAATTTGACCTAGATTTTTGGATACCTGACGTCAATCCGATTCCAGTAATATAAGTTTCATTCAGAGTTACCGCCCTTTATTTTTCGATTTTTTTCGAATTTTCTACCCATTTTGTGAGCTGTGGTGTCGTTTTACAGCCAAAATGATGTTTCTGAAACTTATGGAACATGAAGTTATAGTCCAATTCCAACACGGATCTTTAAACCGGAAGTGGTCGAAATAATATGCAATATTTTGAAAAAAATGCAAAAAATGGATGTTTTCGGGGAAAACGTGATGTCTCCGTCCGATATCAACGGATTAATCAAATTAAGGTACCATTATGTGGCACAAGGATTGTACTATCGTTTGATACTCAATTCATACGGATACTATGATCAGGCAGCAAAATATGGCAAGCTGAAAATCAAGTATTTTCTGATTTTTAGCATTTTTGGACGCCTGTATCTCGAAAACTTAACCGCAACTTTTTTTTAAATTTTTTCTATCGAGAGTCCTTTCAGAGGTATTTTGCATGAAGCCATCCAATAAAACTTTGAAATATCTGGAATAGGTGAAATAACGGACTGAAAATCGAAAAAAGTCGAAAAATCGTGAAATTTTGGAAAATGCTCTACTATTTTTTTACTTTAAGAGATTTTCAAAAAAAGATTGTATATTCAGATAGCTGACCTAATTACGATTCTAACGATGTATAATATGTATGTAGTTATTGAAATTTAATTTTCGATATTTTAAATTTTTTGCATTTTTGGCACTTTTGAACATAGGATTTCTCAGGGGCATTTTATCTGGCCCCGAGTTCACGAAGCATTCTCAGACTTAAGTTGAGAATTTACTCAAAATTGTCCACCTTATTTTAACAAAAACACAGCCCGTTATAATAATTTTGTTGTTTGTATGTCTAAAATACATCAATAAGAAACTATGTACAAACTTTTGTGTTTCTGGATCAAACATATTTCTCAAAAACCGTAATAGAAATTTGAGCAAATTCTCAACTTAAGTCTGAGAATGCTTCGTGAACTTGGGGCCTGATCAGATAATGTAATATATCATTACAGAGCCCTGTGGCTATTTTAGTGCCCAAACCGGCTATTAAAACTATTCCGACAATAATAACCATACCGGAAGTATTCAAAAAATGAAAAAAATGGTTAAAAACATTGTCGCACTTGCGAAAAACTTGATTTCTCCCTTAGGTAATAGCGGACCAAAAAAACTAAAGTGTCGTTGGATAGCCCTATTAATGGACCATCATATGTTATCTAAATAATATGATTTCGATGGTAAGGAAATAAATTATTGTATGCCAAAAATCTAGTATTTTCTGATTTTTTAACATTCTGAGACGCCCTTTTCTCGAAAACGACACCGCATATTTTTCTTAATCTTTTCTTACTCAAAGTCCTATCGGTTGTCTATATAGTGAATCCAAAATGAAAAGCATTGAAATAATAAAGGTGGTCCAAAAATGGGATCAAACTTTGAAAAAAATTGAAAAATCGTTGAATTTTTGGAAACGCTCTTTTATTTATCTTTTTTTCCAAAACTACTCAATGGATGTTTCTGACACTTCTGGTACAGAAAGTTAAGTATCCAAATAACTTCGTAAAGCTATCGCGACAATGATCGTAAAACCAGAAGTAGTCGAAAAATGTCCGATATTTTGAAAATTTTTTTTTTTTTACGAAAACCTTTTTTATTTATGAATATTTTTTGATGGTTTTTACACAGGGTTAAAATATCATCCTACTTGAGCAGAAATGAGAAAAAAAATTGTCTCGGTAATTTGTGTTAGCCGCCATCGGCTAATTTAGTTTTTCGAATCCAGAAAAATTATTTATTGTTCAATTTGTATAAAACAAAGTTCATATGCTCCTTGGTCCAAATTGTATTTTTTTTTGTTACGGTGAAATTTTTCTGTCGGCAACGGAAGTGACGTAATATTAACAATAACTACAATTTTGACAGTTAGGTACCACTTTTTGAAAGCAAATATTATTTCTTTTCAAAACTGATATAACTAAAAGGATGCACCCTGCAAAGGTGCACAAAATCCTTAGCTCAGATTTTTTAATTTCAATTTCATTTTCGGGCAATTTCGAATAAAATGTAAAATAAAGTGTAAAATTCAGTTATTTACAATTCATTCAGCGTCTTCATATTTTGAAACATTTATCTGTAATTTTCATAAACTCGTAGCAATAATCCAGACGAAGAGAATGTATGCGAAAATAAGTTTGTAATATGAGCAGTTGCCGAGAAATATGCAATTTTGCATGCATCACTTTTCACGTTATTTTGCCTATAAAGGAGTGAATTATTATTCGATTTGCAATATTTTTTTCCATTTGATGCATAATGCCAATTTGGACTAGGTCAAGCCAATTTTACATTTTCACTGTGACCGGAAATGACGTCATTTGGGCAAAAACTGTATTTTTAACCTAAAAAACAAATATTTTATTCAAATGAGTCTGCCTTATAATATTTTTAAAATTATGATATTTGATTCCCATCAACGAATAGAATGAAGCCATACGACCATACAGATACCACAAAATGGTTTCTAACTTGTACCGTTGCAGAGCAATATTCGATCTTCTATAAGTCACTTTTCAAGGTTTTTGGTCTATAAAAGTGTCAATTATTATTCGATTTTTATAATTTTTTTACCATTTGATGCCTTATGCCATTTATGACTTCTATGAACCAAGTTAACATTTTCAATATCACCGGAAGTAATGTAATTTTTGCAAAAAACATATTTTTAGCCTTCAAAAGAAACATTTTTTTGAAGGGATTTATATTTATTATTCGTTTAACTTTATAACGTCTGACTCTAATGGGCAGTAAGATTAAATCAATATCATCCTATTGATATCAAGAAAAGGCTTCTAGCATGTTCCCTTGTCGAATAATAGCCAATTTTCCCAGGGTCACTTTTAAGTTTTTTACCTTCTTAATTTCAGTTTATGGGTTATAGGTTAATTATTTATTGCCCGATATGTATAAAACAAAGTTTGTATTTTGTATGTTGCGAATTTTCGACTTTTTTTTCACCTATAAAAATTTCTTTCGGCACCGGAAGTGACATAATTTTGCCATAATTTACAATTTTGACCGGTCTTTTAGCTAGCAAATATTACTTTTACATATGATAGAGGGTGTCACTGAAGCAAAACAACTAAAGTATAGTTTGGTAGCTCAATGGATCGGCTATGGTATAATAAACTTCCTGTATGATTCCTGAAAGCCGGTTCAGTGCTGCTTGCAGGTGTAGTTAGGCTTTCACCATTGTTATTACTAAGATTAATATTATTAAGCTTTCATATTACATATGAAAGCTTATTGTTTCTGTTAAAGTTATTATTATTTTTTATTTTTGTGTGTTTTCTGCAAATCGGATTTCTCAGAATCTATCCATAGGATCTTTCTGAAATTTTGACCTACCCCCTAAAAATGGGGTGCGAACCTTGATTAAATATATTTTCGAAACGTTTTACGAATCCGAAATCACCGAATTTTACGAACGAAAAAAATGACAATGCATAGTCGTAACTTTGTTATTTTTTGACCGATTTTACTAATTCTTTTTTCTTTGAATACCTTTAAAAAAATCATTTTCATCTGCAGTTTCACATTTTCGAATTTCGAAAATTCGTCGCTGTGATTTCGAACCGGAAGTTTAGACCAATTTGACAACTTCTTTAATAGTTGTACGATTTTCATGAAATTTAGTATCTAAGTAGATCTTACCGATGTGACTTCAAAAATATAATTAGAAATTTTCTAAATTATCTCCCCTTGACGAAATTAAGGATCAAAATTTAAAAAAAATCATCGAAATATAGGTCAGAATGACCTGATTTTTTTTTTGGATACTAGATAAGTAATTACTGATTTGTACACAAAATATGGAGTTTGTCGATCGAACCGGAAGTGCCGCCATATTTAAAAGTGAAAAATCAATAAGGCTTTTTTGCTATTTTACTTACAGACTCGGGAGTTATATTTTCTGAATCCTTGTAGGAAGGCCTAAAAAATGTCGCGAATAGAATTTTGATTTCGGTCACGTGATGGTCACCATTTTGAATTGAAAATGAAAAATAGAAGCAATTACTCTCCTTCTAATTAAGCTAGAATGTTCAAACTTGGTGTAGACGTTCACTAGGTCAATGTTATGATTGAGTTTAAAGATCAGCATTTTCTGCTTAGGGTAAGCAGAGATAAGCATGCTAATTTGTTGATTCTTTAGGGCACGATAACTTCGGTTATAATGAAGGGAGGGCGGTGAAACTTTTGTCAATAGAGAGTCTAATAGCTAGCCTGTTGTGTGAAATCATTGTATTATTTTTTCTAAATATCAGGGATAGCCGAATAAAGAGATTGAAAATCCAAAAGGTCGTATTTTTACAATTTGGAGCATGTTTAGAGGTCTTTCTCGTAAAGTCAACATAATATTTTTTGGGAACTTCTTCTACAAACCATCGATCAACAGTCCAACATATCAGGAGTAGAAGAACAAAAGGATCGAACATTGAAAACGGCACCCTTTCATTGTTAAGCGAAACATGCAGTGTGGGTGACTACAATCTACACATTTAGTCATCGTATAGAGCTTATTCAACAGTATCGAATTCCAACTGCTTAGGGATATTTTACGTGCACTCCAATGTTTACACAGGACCTTGGTTTTTTGTCCCATCTGAATGACTAGACAGCTGTGCTTGTCAGGCCCTCTGTTCTGCCTCACTGACAACCACGCCGGGAAATCGAGATGAACTTTCTCCGTGTAGAACTTTCAATTCAGGCGAAAACGTTTATTGCATACGATTAAGCTGGTCAGTTGGAGCTTATTTTCAAAAGTTTTGTAATAATCGGTTGGTAATTAAAGTACCGTGCACATTAAACTGTTAAAACAGAAAATTTCGCCCGGTTGAAATGTTTCTTGCTATAAGTCAGCAATTTTCTGAATTCAGGGAGGCTGAATGGCTGAATGGTTAGCATGTGCGCACTGTATCGTAACGTCTGTCATTGAGTCAACGGGCGTCGTTTCGATCTCCAGGTTTTCTCCGTGTCCTTCGGTTTCCTCCCAACGGCTAAAGACCTGTAAGCGCAAGGGGAGTTTTTAAATAAAATTAAAAAACATATGTTAGTCCCGAAATTTCTCTCTTTCTCTTTTATTTTTAAAGTTTTGTAATAATCGGCTGGTAATCAAAGGTACTGTAAAAGTGATAAAACAGAAAATTTCGCCCGGTTGTAATGTTTCTCACTTTAAAGTCAGCAATTTGCCGATTTTAAGGGGCAAACGTTTATTGCGAACGCTTAAGCTGGTCAGGGGGAGCTTATTTTTAAAAGTTTTGTAATATTCGGTTGATAACTAAAGGTACCGTGCAAATTAAACTGTTACAATAGAAAATTTGGCCCGGTTGAAATGTTTCTCGCTGTAGGTCAGCAATTTGCCGATTTTAGGGAGGTTGCGTGGCTGAATGGTTAGCACGTGCGCTCTGTATCATAACGTCTGTCATTGAGTCAACTGGCGTTGTTTCGATTTCGGTATTTGAGTAGCTGACCTGAACGCGATTCCAACGTTTCGTGTAGCACATTGGTGTGACATCGACAAAAGTCCGAATTGGTTATAAATGGAACGTTTTGCATACGTATAAAGCATATATAGAGAGCTTTTTTAAAAACTGGCAATATTTGAACTAAGGGTGTTTGAATGGTAACCAATATCTGGTATTGGTGCTTCTAGAATGAAAATAATTCATTCTAGTAATTAACAGTTACTCCTGAAATTAATATCCCAGGATTTTTGTCTACATGACGTCATCATTTGATACCAGTGAAAATGAAGCTCTCTGTTGAAGCTATTTTTAAATAAGGTACCCCTCAATTACAATGTTGAAAAATTAATGTTGAATGGTGCGATTTTGGGTTTTGGTTATTACCTGATACTTAAGGTATTTTTTTGTCTCATTCGGAAAACTGTTTTTTTTTTAATACTCATTTAGATCTCTGAAACTAAAACAGATATAGAGTTCTGAATATAACTTTTTATATCATTGAAAAGTCTATTGAATTATCTATCCTAAGATACTACAGCGACAAGTTTCTATCAAAAATTGAAAAAGTTATAGAACTTTGAAAAGTAAGGTTTAAACGATTTCGTGCAATTTTAAACGCATGTTTCTCTGAAACGCCGCCTACGATTTTTTTAAAACTTTCTCAGTCGAGAGTCTAATGGGTGGTGTATTGTGTGAAACCATTGTAGAATTTCTCTAAATGTCATGAGTATTCGAAAAACGAGATTGAAAATCCAAACCGTCGTATTTTTACGATTTGGAGCATTTTTACAGGTCTTTTTCTCGAAAAGTCAACGTAATATTTATTTTGGTAGTTGTTTTACAAAGAGTCTGGTCTGTAGTCTTATTTATGAAACCACTGTGCAACAGTTAGAGGTATCGAGAGTATGAGAACAAAGGGATTGAAAATTGAAAACGTCACCTTTCATTGTTAAGCGAAACATGCAGTAAGAGTTGATACAATCTGTACGTATTACCAACGTTTACAGAATATTCAAAAGTTCCCTTTTCTCTCATAGTGATGATATTTGGGCAAAAAGTATTTCAACTTTGAGTGTTTACTTCTATTCACAATAAGGGTATAGTGACCCTGAAACAGAAATATTTGATTTATGTGTGTAATAATTAGTCTTTGAATTAATATTGTTTCTCTTTGGTCAAAATTACCTCATAACCGTAATCATCTCGACACAAATCGACGACTCGTGCTGTTTATAAGGATGTCCAATTTTTAAGAGGTTGCAGTTGTACATGTATCTTTCAGTAGTATCGTGCGGAAGTACGAATATTGTACCTGTGATAGAAGGCATGATGTAGTATGAGAATGGAATCTGTTTGTAATACCTCTATTATTGACGTCAAATTTTTAACCTGCACGAACTCAGAAAATTGTTGATATTTCATCGAATATTAAATCAATTTTTTGTCTACATACGCCATCATATGATACCAGCGAAAATGACGCTATTTACTGAAGCTATTTATAAGGAAGGCACCCCTCTGTACAAATGTTGAAAAGTTTATGTTGAAAGGTATGATTCTTGGTTTTGGTTATTATCTGACACGATCTTTTTTTTTGTCCCATTTGGAAAACTGTTTTTTTTTTATTCTCGTGTAGATCTCTGAAACTAAAGCAGATAGAATAATGATTTTTCCTATGTTTTAAGCAGTAAGTACTTAGAACTATTGCGAAAATTCTGAACAGACCGGAAGTGAAGTAAATCTTTAACGTGCATAAATGAAAATAGGTCCTAATAATGTCAATTCCCAACCGATTTTCGAAAAAGCTATATTTTTGTGGAGGCGGTGATATTGCGGATGCGATAAACGTCGAATTGCAATACCACACCGTTCTCCTTTTTTCCTAAAAATTTGAAAATGTACTGAAATTGTAATTTTTTTAGAATTTTTGAGTTTTTGATTGCGTATTTAGATTTCTGGCGTCTGTAGGATTCTACCAATCCAAGTTCATAATGTTGTAAATTGTTCAACTATATTTTTCACTTTCCTTCTATCGTAATGCGCATGCACAGAAAGTGTCAACATCTGAGCTGTTTAAGTGTGTGTGTGTGTTTTAAGGGGTGAGTGGTGGACATTTTGTGCTGCCTTGGGTAAGGTGAACGCCTTCAGCCTTGCAAGCAAGTCTAGTTAAGCTTTCATATTACATATGAAAGCTTATTGTTTCTGTTAAAGTTATTATTATTTTTTTTTTGTGTGTGTTTTCTGCAAATCGGATTTCTCAGAATCTATCCATAGGATCTTTCTGAAATTTTGACCTACCCCCCCAAAAATGGGGTGCGAACCTTGATTAAATATATTTTCGAAACGTTTTACGAATCCGAAATCACCGAATTTTACGAACGAAAAAAATGACAATGCATAGTCCTAACTTTGTTATTTTTTGACCGATTTCACTAATTCTTTTTTCTTTGAATACCTTTAACCCTTTCAGACTACACTTTTCAGAACAGGAAAGTACCCATGGAATCCAATTAATTTGCAAAATTTGGTTGAAATACTGATCATTTTCATTTCATGGTAATGTATAAAATCCATTGAGCATGGTATGTGAAAACTATGCTTTTTGGGGTAAAAAAATGGTCAATGTACTAAATTCTCAAATTTGGACATGACCAGTTCAGTGGTCTACCAGCAGTTACCATGACAACAACAAGGAAAAAAGGAGGAAAATGTGAAGTCAAATACAACAATTTTAAAAAGCTTTATTCTCTGTGTAAACTCAAACTATATGATAAAATTTATCACAGAATAATTATTCAACATCAGGGTAACAATAACAAATGTAAAATATGAGAAGTTATGCATAAGAAATATAATCAATTTCACCAAAAATACTTTGGTATTTTGACAAATCTCATGATAACCTCAAAGATCAGTCATATAGGCATCAGACAGATATTCACTCATACACATAAGTAGTGCTCATACTTACTCCTATGGTATGAATTAAAAAAACAAGTTCAGATATTAAGGGAGAACTACTAAAGTTTTATGGTTGCCATAGCAACAGATTTTATTAAGCACTGTTTTACCAATATTGTTAGTTTTAATAGTTCAAATATGTACATTTACTTCATAAATCATCATATCATGCAATGGCATGTAACAATTTATCCCAGAATAATTATTTAACATCAAAGTAACAATATAACAAATGTTAAATATGTGAACTTATACATAAACAGAAATATAATCTATTTCACAATAAAATAACGTTGATATTTTGACAACATTCAAATAGGTATCTGTCAGATAGACCTTAACAATGCTCATGCTTGCTTCTATTGTATGAATTAAGATTAGATGTTTAAAGGGGAAAACTACTAAATATTGATGGTTGCCTAGCAACAGATTTTATAGATTAGTATCCGAATACTTTTAGTTCAAGTATTTCAAATTTTTACACTTATGTGAATTTAAATAAATCATTATATTATACAATTACAGCAATAATACATTATAATGTGTAAATATTTATCAAATATTTAGCAATTTGATAAGTTTGTTACAGTGCCCATATTATTATGTACCGAGTGATAACTTGACATGTGACGTTACACAGAGAGCCACAGTGGCTCAGAGAGTAAGATTCTGGCTTGCTAACTATAGGGTCTCGGGGTCACTCCCAGTGTTGGGCAAGAACTTCTTTGGAATTTTCTGACCTTGTTTTACCTTGTCTGGTACATGACGAACAGCCTGGCAAGGCGCAGTGTATAGTTTTTCGGATTAGAGGGAAAACGGGGTCCTGTATGTCATATTGCCGTGCACATAAAATAACCTTGACAGTCGGAATTAGGATTAATAGTAGGCCATAGTGCACCTGTCTGTGCAAAGTTTCCCTCATGGTACACGGCATGCCCAAAATCATTAGACCAGTCGGTGCAGAAAAGTAGGACAACCCCATTTTATTTCATTTCATTTACGATACATAGATTCAATTTCCATTTCTTAGGGAGATCCTATCACATCAATCGTTATCATAAAGTCATACTGTTGTCAAAACATTGCATATAAGCTATAAATGCTACTTTGTTAATATTAAATATCCATCGTAAAAAATTAAAAAATTATACAGGTAACTTCATGATATTAACAGTTTTTGTCATGGGTTCAGAGTTTTTGTGTCCCTCTAAAGTGATTTCATTGCAGTTTTGAAAGCTATAATCATAATGATCAGCTTGTGTCAAACATAGGTGACTCAGATAAAAATCGACTCAAGCATATTCTGCACAGCCCAAAATGTCTCAGGGCTGGGGGAAGAGACACAACCCACTCCCCAAACAATATAAATATTGTTTTTTTGTGTCGTCAAGGGATTTTGTTCCTAATGTGAAATCAGCAGTCACCACGCCCAGTTGCAATGCAAATTTACATGACTACTTATGTAAATAATTTTATATCACAGTAAACTATAACATCAATAATAATATAACAATAATACAGGCTTAACAAATATGTAGTACCAGGTAACCACAAACCAAATTAATTAATTCTGCTTTTTACGTTTTCTGGCAGGAGCAGCATTTTCTTTTTCCGGATCATTATAAGCAAAATTTACACAATAATGATATCTATAAAAACATGGATAGGGGCACATTCTTTTATCACAGACACCACATCCATAAGTTGTGTCAACACGATTTGAATGTACAACACATTTAGATTGAGTTGAATGTTTGACTGGGGCATGATAAAGCTTCCTATCAAACCTGATTTCATGGGGCAATTCTGCAGATGGACGTCCTTTCTTTTTGGTAAATGACCGACCACCAATAAGACCTTCTGACAACTTCACAAAAAAGTCATACTGACTGAGTTTTGAGTCTTTGTGAGTTTTACGGTACAACAGAAATGCCTGAACAGCAGAAAGTCTCAGTAAATAAAAGAAAATTTGCAGGTACCACGTAAGAGACTTCATGTGGCGTCTGTAGGAGGCTACACGCTGATCAGACAGGTCAACACCACCCATATATGTATTATATGTAACAATAGCTTGTGGTTTGGTTAGTGTTAACTGATTTGTATTTTTCTTCTCCCAACGACTCACTTCAACATCATCCAAATTTCCAGGAATGTTAGTAAGAAGGTTGACAACACGAGTATCTTTCCATGACACAGCCAACACATTTTTACACTGACGTTTCAAACTATCACCCCGCTCAAGGTTTTTGATGGCAGTTGAAGCATTTTTCATGTCATTAGGAAGACCTTTCCTATTACTGTTCACAGTACCACAAGACAGCGTTTTCAATTCAGAAAGTTTAGTTATCAACTCAATACCTGTATAATAATTATCCATAAACAATCTATGACCTCTATGGAGATAAGGCTGACAGACATCGAGAACAATCTGTGCACTCTTTGGAATTGAAGTTTCATCCCTTTTACCAGCATAAGGAATAATATTCAGAACATAACCTGTAGTAGATTCAGCTAGAGTAAATAGTTTTATTCCCCATTTAATAGGCTTATTCTTGATGTACTGCTTTATTCCCAAACGGCCCTTGAACTTGAGCATGGTCTCATCAACAGCAATTTCACGTTGAGGGTGATACACATCTTGAAACCGTTTGACGACATAATTCAGGGGTTTACGAATTTTCCACAGTTTATCAGATTTGTCAACAGTGTTTGAAGTATTATCAGCGAAGTGGATGCAGGATAAAATTTGCAAAAAACGCCTACTTGTCATCGTCTGGTTGAAACCAGGAGTCTGCAATAACCAATTTTTTGACCAATAAGCTGCCAAACGACCCTTCTTCTGTACTAAACCTGTTGCTATTATCAAGCCAAGCCATGTCTTTAATTCTGGCACAGAAATATCAGACCAATCTTTATGAATGTCTTTACTTTGTTTAGACTGGGAAGCATATCTATTCGTCTCCAACACAATATCACGTAGGATGTAATCTGTGAAAAACAGTTCAAAAAAATCTACAGCCTCAAAAGTGGTCACATCCCCAATACTGGGATCAATTCCAACCTGATCTTCGTAACAAAATTTTATATCTGGAGGTTCTGTCAAATCATATTTCCATTCTGATTCAAACGAATTTACTGCAAATGTAGGCCTAACTTTGCCACGTTCATCTTGAGGAGATTCTAAAGTTACGTCTCCATACGCTCTATCACACGGGGAAACGTCAGGAAAAGGTTTGTTTACATTACCACTATTATCATTACCGATATCGCCGTCTACATTTTCCTCGATCAACGAGTCCCCGTCACTTGCATCACTGTCAAAACAGACTTCTCCATCGCTGTCCCGCTCTAAGTCGCTCTCAACGTCATCGTCGCTTTCCCAAAAAGACGGATCTGCTAAGATTTCATCAACAATTCTTTTGGCCATTTAACAACAAAAATAGATCGTAAAAAAACATTCCGAGCTGTCGTCTGGATAGTAAACAAACCAGAGTTACGTCCCCTATATGAACTGTCAAAAGGTCAAGGTAAAATTTCCCCGAAACTTTCAATTACTCCAAGGTACGTAATAATACGTACAGTAGTCGCAATGGTTGTTTATTTTATGACGTAATATTACGTATAGTAGTCTGAAAGGGTTAAAAAAATCATTTTCATCTGCAGTTTCACATTTTCGAATTTCAGAATGACCTGATTTTTTTTTTTGGATACTAGATAAGTAATTACTGATTTGTACACAAAATATGGAGTTTGTCGATCGAACCGGAAGTGCCGCCATATTTAAAAGTGAAAAATCAATAAGGCTTTTTTGCTATTTTACTTACAGACTCAGGAGTTATATTTTCTGAATCCTTGTAGGAAGGCCTAAAAAATGTCGCGAATAGAATTTTGATTTCGGTCACGTGATGGTCACCATTTTGAATTGAAAATGAAAAATAGAAGCAATTTTAAGGGTCGGGACTTTGGAACACAATTACTCTCCTTCTAATTAAGCTAGAATGTTCAAACTTGGTGTAGACGTTCACTAGGTCAATGTTATGATTGAGTTTAAAGATGAGCATTTTCTGCTTAGGGTAAGCAGAGATAAGCATGCTAATTTGTTGATTCTTTAGGGCACGATAACTTCGGTTATAATGAAGGGAGGGCGGTGAAACTTTTGTCAATAGAGAGTCTAATAGCTAGCCTGTTGTGTGAAATCATTGTATTATTTTTTCTAAATATCAGGGATAGCCGAAAAAAAGAGATTGAAAATCCAAAAAGTCATATTTTTACAATTTGGAGCATGTTTAGAGGTCTTTCTCGTAAAGTCAACATAATATTTTTTGGGAACTTCTTCTACAAAGAGTCTTATTGGTAGTCTTTTATATGAAACCATCAATCAACAGTCCAACATATCAGGAGTAGAAGAACAAAAGGATCGAACATTGAAAACGGCACCCTTTCATTGTTAAGCTAAACATGCAGTGTGGGTGACTACAATCTACACATTTCGTCATCGTATAGAGCTTATTCAACAGTATCGAATTCCAACTGCTTAGGGAGATTTTACGTGCACTCCAATGTGTACACGGGACCTTGGTTTTTCGTCCCATCCGAATGACTAGACAGCTGTGCTTGTCAGGCCCTCCGTTCTGCCTCACTGACAAGGGGAACCACGCCGGGAAATCGAGATGAACTTTCTCCGTGCAGAACTTTCAATTCAGGCGAAAACGTTTATTGCATACGATTAAGCTGGTCAGTTTCAAAAGTTTTGTAATAATCGGTTGGTAATTAAAGTACCGTGCACATTAAACTGTTAAAACAGAAAATTTCGCCCGGTTGAAATGTTTCTTGCTATAAGTCAGCAATTTTCTGAATTCAGGGAGGCTGAATGGTTAGCATGTGCGCACTGTATCGTAACGTCTGTCATTGAGTCAACGGGCATCGTTTCGATCTCCAGGTTGGACGTGACATGAAGTATGATGTCCAACCTCGTGGGTTTTCTCCGTGTCCTTCGGTTTCCTCCCAACGGCTAAAGACCTGTAAGCGCAAGGGGAGTTTTTAAATAAAATTAAAAAACATATGTTAGTCCCGAAATGACCTAGTTTGTGTCGAATGGACATTAGGCAGCATTTCTCTCTTTCTCTTTTAAAGTTTTGTAATAATCGGTTGGTAATCAAAGGTACTGTAAAAGTGATAAAACAGAAAATTTCGCCCGGTTGTAATGTTTCTGCCGATTTTAAGGGGCAAACGTTTATTGCGAACGCTTAAGCTGGTCAGGGGGAGCTTATTTTTAAAAGTTTTGTAATATTCGGTTGATAACTAAAGGTACCGTGCAAATTAAACTGTTACAATAGAAAATTTGGCCCGGTTGAAATGTTTCTCGCTGTAGGTCAGCAATTTGCCGATTTTAGGGAGGTTGCGTGGCTGAATGGTTAGCACGTGCGCTCTGTATCATAACATCTGTCATTGAGTCAACTGGCGTTGTTTCGATTTCTTGGTTGTATGTGACAAGGAGTATGGTCGCCTGTCCAACCTCGTAGGCCGTAACCGCCGGGTAAAATTTCCCTCATTGCACACTTTATGGCATATGCCCATTTTAGGAGCAGAACAGTCAGACGTTAAACCCCATTCAATTTCATTTCATTTTCTCTATGTTGCTTATTTATTATAGTGGATAAATATTTTTCTGGTTCTAGCAATTATTTAATTTCTGCATAGAAATCTTGCTTTGGCCAGTTTTTTTATTGCAGAGTGCCATTCTTGTTTAAACAAACATGATCCTTTGTTTAAAACATGCTTAAGAAGTCGTCACGATTTCCTACTTATAACCAAACATATTGGAAATATTAGTCTGGCATTATTAAATCCTAATTTTATTGGTCTTATTTAAAATTAAACTTTCATTTAACTATGAACAACCCTTAACGTGTCTCTTTAAAACTATTAAGTACTCTAAAACAGTAGCTCAACCTTTTGACCTAAACTCATTAATTTACCATTTTGTTGTGAGCGACTTCTTATTCTTCCTATATGACATATTGCACGTGTCTGATTTCAAAGGGGGGTTGAGTGCCTGAATGGTTAGCACGCGCGCCTGTCATTGAGTTAACTAGCGTGTTTTCGAATGCCCGGTTGTACGTGACAAGGAGTAAGGTCGCCTGTCCAACCTGCCATTTTTAATTTTTTTTTCCCGCCATTTTCATTTCATTTTCTCATCCGTCTCATTACAGTAATACAAGTTTCAGTTATTTCCCTTTAGTTTTCAGATTATTGTTATGCCTGGGTGCAATGTTTCATACTATATTTAGACTTGTAACTTCGCGAGTTTTTGACCAATTTTAATAATTTTTTCTTCTTATCCTTTTATTTAGGATACTTGATACAATCAATGACACGTGACGATGAATATGAAAGCTTTCATATCTGCATGGGACAGTAGCAGATCTAGTTATTATTATTTTTTTTTTGTGTGTGTTTTCTGCAAATCGGATTTCTCAGAATCTATCCATAGGATCTTTCTGAAATTTTGACCTACCCCACCAAAAATGGGGTGCGAACCTTGATTAAATATATTTTCAAAGCGTTTTACGAATCCGAAATCACCGAATTTTACGAACGAAAAAAATGACAATGCATAGTCGTAACTTTGTTATTATCCATTTAGCATCGAATTATCGGTAAATTAGATCAAATATGTGGGCCTAAAATGTAATACTAATAGTAATAGTACTACAGTAGTATATTTCTCGGTCACGTGCGTATGGCGGAGTACGCACAAGGCTGACTTGATGAAAAGGGGATGTTTTCTGTTTCAATTAGACAATTTTGGCATGAAATGCAGAAACCTGCAGATAGTTATTCAAATTTCAAAAAGGCTTGGCCACTAATTATTGTCAGTTTTCATTTGTTTGCTTTCGTTCCAATGCCAGCAATGATCGAGGGGTTGGACCGTTGTTGGGACTAGGCCTCTAGGCCTCGGGCAAGTAAGGCTAAATCACTTATGATAATTTAGATTTCTATCTCTGCCCTTTGGTAAAAATTTTTTGACCGATTTTACTAATTCTTTTTTCTTTGAATACCTTGAAAAAAATCATTTTTATCTGCAGTTTCACATTTTCGAATTTCGAAAATTCGTCGCTGTGATTTCGATCCGGAAGTTTAGACCAATTTGACAACTTCTTTAATAGTTGTGCGATTTTCATGAAATTTAGTATATAAGTAGATCTTACCGATGTGACTTCAAAAATATAATTAGAAATTTTCTAAATTGTCCTCCCCTTGACGAAATTGAGGATCAAAATTTTCAAAAAAATCATCGAAATATAGGTCAGAATGACCTGATTTTTTTTTTTGGATACTAGATAAGTAATTACTGATTTGTACACAAATTATGGAGTTTGTCGATGCAACCGGATGTGCCACCATCTTTAAAAGTGAAAAATCAATAAGGCTTTTTTGCTATTTTACTTACAGACTCGGGGGTTATATTTTCGGAATCCTTGAAGGAATGCCTAAAAATCTGTCGGATCCGAATTTTGATTTCGGTCACGTGATGGTCACCATTTTGAATTGAAAATGAAAAATAGGTTGCCAGGCAACGAAACATACGCCCACACAGCAGCCAAATCGTCCGGGCAGTCAACAAGAGTTGACGCATATTAAGGAATTATCAGAAAATCATTAGAATTTGTTTGGTTTTTATAATCAAACGTTTTTTTTTTAAAATCAGATAATAATTGTGACCTCCAAAGGCACAACAAGCTAAAAAGGGTGATTTTTCATACAATCAGGGGACATAATTCAGGAAGTAATGACCCGATGGGCGCAAATATCGAAAGGAACCAAGATCTTTGGGTTATAAACATACATGTCAAGTTTCATCAAAATCAATTCAACATTGTGACCTCTATAGGGTCCACAACCTTGATATAACATATTTTCACACTATTCGTGTACAAACGGCGGCCATTTTGTCCGTCAATTCTAGTCCGATTTTCACGTAATTCAAACTCTCTCTTCATTACCATGTAACGGTGATATAGTCAAACGTTTTTTCAAATCAGATAATAATTTTGACCTCCAGAGGGACCACAAGCTAAAAAGGGCAATTTTTCGGACAATCAGGGGCCATAATTCAGGAAGTTATGATCCGATGGGCGTAAATATCGAAAGGAACCAAGATCTTTGGGTTATAAACATACATGTCAAGTTTCATCAAAATCGATTCAAAATTGTGACCTGTATAGGGTCCACAACCTTGATATAACATATTTTCACACTATTCGTGTACAAACGGCGGCCATTTTGTCCGTCAATTCTAGTCCGATTTTCACGTAATTCACACTCTCTCTTCATTACCATGTAACGGTGATATAGTCAAACGTTTTTTTAAATCGGATAATAATTTTGACCTCCATAGGGACCTCAAGCTAAAAAGGGCAATTTTTCGGACAATCAGGGGCCATAATTCAGAAAGTTGCGATCCAATGGGTGCAAATATCGAAAGGAACCAAGATCTTTCGGTTATAAACATACATGTCAAGTTTCATCCAAATCGGTTCAAAATTGTGACCTCTATAAGGTCCACAACCTTGATATAACATATTTTCACACTATTCGCGTACAAATGGCGGCCATTTTGTCCGTCAATTTTGGTCCGATTTTCACGAAATTCGAACTCAACCTTCATAACCATGGAACGGTGATATAATCAAACGTTTTTTTAAATCGGATAACAATTTTGACCTCCAGAGGGACCACAAGCTAAAAAGGGCAATTTTTCGGACAATCAGGGGCCATAATTCAGGAAGTTACGATCCAATTGGCGCAAATATCGAAAGGAACCAAGATCTTTGGTTTATAAACATGCATTTCAAGTTTCATCCAAATCGGTTCAAAAGTGTGACCTCTACACTGTTCACAAGCTAAAAAATCAGGGGCCATAACCCATGAAGTTACGGTCCGATACATGCCAATATCGAAAGGAACCGAGATCTTAGGGTGATAAACCTATATTTTAAGTTTCATTGAAATCGGATAAAAATTGTGACCTGTAGACTGTTCACAAACAATTGTGGACGGACGGACGGACGAACAGGGGCGACGACAATATACGTCCACATGAAAATGTGGGCGTATAAAAATATAAGCAATTTGAAGGGTCGGGACTTTGGAACACAATTACTCTCCTTCTAATTAAGCTAGAATGTTCAAACTTGGTGTAGACGTTCAATAGGTCAATGTTATGATTGAGTTCCAAGATGAGCATTTTCTGCCTAGGGTAAGCAGAGATAAGCATACTGATTTGTTGATTCTTTAGGGCACGATAACTTCGGTTATAATGAAGGGGGGGTGGTGAAACTCTTGTCAATCGAAAGTCTAATAGCTACCCTGTTGTGTGAAATCATTGTATCATTATTTTTAAATATCGGGGATAGCAGAAAAAAGAGATCGAAAATCCAAAAAGTCGTATTTTTACGATTTGGAGCATTTTTAAAGGTCCTTTTCTCTTAACCCTAAGAACTCCTCCCCTGTTAAAATCGACCGCCGGCGATCGGTAAATTCATCACGTCTTATCCGAAAAAATATTCACAGTAAACAAATATCATTTATATCATTCGAAAGCTACGAAAATTCCCCATAAAATGAGACTAAGAACGGGCGATTATTCAACATAGAAGTCGTGTTATACGAGTCTAGAGTCTAACAAAGATGGGTAACTCTGTGAGCGTAAACAAATGACGTCGTGTTATTTATATTTAGCAGAAGTCCTATTATTTCGTGTACCTATAGCCGTAAAAGGTGGTTTATTACGTCTAAAAGAGAAATTATTAAACCGAAAATTAAGAATAGAAGTTTTGTTAAGTTTTCCAATGATTAAACACGTGTGATCTTGAATATGTGAGCGATGCCGATAAATTCAAATGAGCAAACATGTGACCTAGATTCGTCCGACGAAGAATTTGTCAACGACTAACGAGAGATCCTGATTAGATTAGATGAGTGAGTTTTGTTTACTAATTTATTATTTTACACCCGAACAAACGTAAACTTGATGATGATAATTATTTAATTGTAGAATGTGTGCTTATTTCTACCATGAATTATCCATTTAGCATCGAATTATCGGTAAATTAGATCAAATATGTGGGCCTAAAATGTAATACTAATAGTAATAGTACTACAGTAGTATATTTCTCGGTCACGTGCGTATGGCGGCGTACGCACAAGGCTGACTTGATGAAAAGGGGATGTTTTCTGTTTCAATTAGACAATTTTGGCATGAAATGCAGAAACCTGCAGATAGTTATTCAAATTTCAAAAAGGCTTGGCCACTAATTATTGTCAGTTTTCATTTGTTTGCTTTCGTTCCAATGCCAGCAATGATCGAGGGGTTGGACCGTTGTTGGGACTAGGCCTCTAGGCCTCGGGCAAGTAAGGCTAAATCACTTATGATAATTTAGATTTCTATCTCTGCCCTTTGGTAAAAATAAATAATAGGCCCACACATGTTGTTGGGACTAGGCCTCTAGGCCTCGGGCAAGTAAGGCTAAATCACTTATGATAATTTAGATTTCTATCTCTACCCTTTGTTAAAAATAAATAATAGGCCAACACATGTACATGTATGTTATAAATGCCAAACGAAAGTGTGTGTGACTATCCTTCTGTGTTTTACATGTACACTATTTAATCAAAGTGTGCTATTTAATTTTTTTCCTAGGCCTTCAACCTCAGTTGAAGATACTGCACATGGACATGGTAGACTAATGATAGTCTTAGGCCTTAGGCCTTAGGCCTTATGGTACTGCTACAAGCATGGATTGGGATGTGTGAGTTTTGTTTGTTATGTATAATGTATATGTTTTTACATTCAAATTATTCAAAACAAGTATAAACCTAAAATGTGTAGATGTTCTACAGCTTTAGATTGTGTGCCTAGATTTACTATTGTATAAAATATTAATTTATGACCTTCCTCTTTCAAATTATTTTACCTAAGGTTACTCAATGTAGAAGTCTTTTGGGGTTTTTTTTATTGCACTGAATGCTTTACATTTATTTATTTATATTTGAAGGCCCTTATCTGAAGATGGAAATAGGTAGACCCAATGATATTGTTGAGAAAGTTTGGGTACAACAGTATAACAAAAGTACATGTACCACCAGGTCCAGGGTTCAAGAAACATAGAAGCTTTCCTATGCAGAAGATTCTTGTGAAGAAAATTTACCATTGAAGAGAACACAGCCATCTGCATCCCAGCCTTTTGGTCATCAGAAGATAAGTCATAATATTAGCACAGAAGAATGGAAGCATGGACAGTGTATAGACACAGAGCCCAGTAGGCTATACCGAAGTTTATTCCAAGACATGGAATTGGAGTTTCATGAGTTGGCAGTTGGCACAATGGAATTTAGTCTGTTTGACGGGCGAAAACTAGATAACATAGCAGATTTTTTTGTCATTGCTATATTTATTGTTAATAACATAATTATTGATTGTTGCATGGTTTTCCTAGGCCTGTGTACATGTATCTACTTGATTGTATGTATTCCTTGTGAATTTTTGTTCTCCGCCTTGTGCCTACTTTCATATTTCGGTGTAAAAAAGGGCTATTGTCTTTGGGATCGTGTTTACCTTATGGCAAATGCTGTAATATTTTCATAATAGCAGCTGTGGGTATTATTTTAACAACAGAAGTATTAAAAAAACTAATTTTGGGGTCGAAAGTCAGTGTGGCAGGTCAAAGGTCAACCCATTGAGTCAAAGGTCAATAGTGGGGTCAAAGGTCAATAATATGTCAAAGGTCATTTGCATAATTACTTAATTATGTCTTTATTTTTTAATTCTAATCATATATTTGTGATATTTTATTTTGTTATCTTTAAATCCATTCATTAAATCACAATTGCTACAATGTGAATACTTAAAACTCCATTGCTGTATTTTATTGCAATGTTTATCATCTTTGATGTCTCATAACTTTTTTGATTTTAGTGCTACAATTATGAATAATACACAGATTTGTGGCAAAATAGTTGTTTTCTTTTAATCTACATCAAAAACCCTACCAGCTTATAATCCCTGTGGTCTGTTTGAGGTCAAATGGAAAAGTTAATCTTATTTTTGGGGTCAAAGGTCAAATAAAAAGGTCAAGGTCAAAGTTCATGCACGTGGGGTCAACGAAATGATCCCCTATAGAAAGCCCTGCCAATGCTCTTATCAGAAACATATAACATGTGGTTCTTCTAAGAATTATTTTTTACCATTTGCCCAGTATCAGATACCAGTGTTAAAACTCCTATTTAGGGGGTGAGTGTATAGGGTTTTAAAGTCAACATAATATTTTGGGGGAACTTCTTCTACAAAGAGTCTTATCGGTAGTTTTTTTTTATGAAACCATCGACCAACAGTCCAAAATAGCAGGAGTAGAAGAATAAAAGGATCGAAAATTGAAAACGGCACCCTTTCATTGTTAAGCAAAACATGCAGTATGGGTGGCTATAATCTGCACATTTAGTCATTGTATAGAGCGTATTCAACAGTATCGAATTCCAACTGCAAAGGGATCTTTTACGTGCACTCCAATGTGTACACGGCGGGGGGGGGGACACGCCAGAAAATCGAGATGAACTTTCTCGGCCAATGCAGGGATCGAACACCCGACCTCCTGGCTAGCAGGCCAACGACTTAGCCACATAGTCTGGACACCCATCGTACATTTCATCCGTCAAATCAAAGCATTTCATTGCATTAGACCAATAATTAATTATTCTTAATTTAAAACTTTATTTTAATATTAGTCTGGCATTATTAAATCCTAATTTTATTGGTCTTATTTAAAATTAAACTTTCAATTCATTTAACTATGAACAACCCATAACGTGTCTCTTTAAAACAAATAAATACTCTAAAACAGTAGCTCAACCTTTTGACATAAACTCATTAATTTACGATTTTGTTGTGAGCGACTTGTTATTCTCCCTTTATGAAATATTGTCTGATTTCAAAGGGGGGAGGGGTGGCTGAATGGTTAGCACGCGCGCCTGTCATTGAGTTAACTAGCGTGTTTTCGAATGCCCGGTTGTACGTGACAAGGAGTAAGTTCGCCTGTCCATCCTGCTATTTTTAGTTCTTTCTCGCCATTTTCATTTCATTTTCTCATCCGTTTCATTACAGTAATACAAGTTTCAGTTATTTCCCTTCAATTTTCAGTTTATTGTTATGCCTGGGTGCAATGTTTCATACCATATTTATTCTTGTAACTTCGCGAGTTTTTTGATAATTTTTTCTTTTCATCCCTTTATTTAGGATACTTGATACAATCGATGACACGTGACGATGAATATGAAAGCTTTCATATCTGCATGGGACAGTAGCAGATCTAGTTAGGCTTTCAGACTTTCGTCTGAAAGACTATTGTTTTTACTAAAATTATTATTATTTATTATTATTATTCTTTACTACCGGAGCCTATTTCTCCATGATCGAAAACAGATATCGATCTGAAACCAAATTTTCCCTCGGGAAACCATGTGGTGGCTACTTGATAAACTATTTTTGAAACGTCTGCGCATACCGGAAGTGGTCGAACTTTGTACGCTGGTCTGAAATTGAAAATCGGCCATAGTTTCGTCAATTCTTTATCCATTTTCAAACAAATTACATTTTTGGAATCCCTGAATCTTTTCCGAAATAATGGCTATCTCACATTTTTCAATTTCGAACATTCGTCGCTGACTTTTATCGTTCGAAAATTGAAAACATGTTGTTTACGAGACATTTTTTGTTATTTTTCAAAATTTGCAAATTTGACCTACATTTTTGGATTCCTGAAGTCTATGCGGTTCCAGTAATATAAGTTTCATTCAGAGTTATCGCCCTTTATTTTTCGAATTTTCCGCCCATTTTGTAACCCTTATATTTTTTGGAAAGGATAAATCGATATTTCTGAAACCTCTGGTACATAAAGCCATATAGTCAGACAGTTGGATAAAGCAATTTCAGGAACGATCCGTAAACCGGAAGTAGTCGAAATAATTTCTGAAGTTTGGAAAAAAATGCAAAAAATGGGTGCTTTGGGGAAAAACGTGATTCTTTCGTCCAATATCAACGGATTAAAGAGATTAGGGTATCGTGGGGTTGCACGGGAATTGAAGTATCGTATGGTACCCATTTCATAACGATACGATGACCCGGAAGTAAAATATGGCACGCTGAAAATCAAGTATTTTTTTAATTTGAAGCGATTTGAGACGCCTTTATCTCGAAAACTACTCCAGCGATTTTCCTTAAACGTTATCTATCGATGGTCCTTCCGGTAGTCTTTAGCATAGATCCATCCGTTAAGACCTTCAAATAATTGGAATAGGACAAAAAAGGGACTGAAAATCGAAAAAAGTCGAAAAATCGTGAAATTTTGGAAAATGCTCTACTATTTTTTTATTTGAAGAGATTTTCAAAAAAAGGATATAAATTCAGATAGCTGACCTAATTACGGTTCTAACAATGTATAATATGTATGTAGTTATTGAAATTTAATTTTCAATATTTTGACATTTTGACATTTTTAACACTTTTGAACATAGGATTTCCCAGAAGTATTTTATTTGATCGTATAGTGTCGTATATCATTAGAGAGCCCTGTTCCCATGCAAACTCCAAAACTGGATGTGAAAACTACTCGACAATGATTCGTATACCGGTAGTAGTTCAAAAAACGACGAAAAATGTAAAAAAGATAAAAAAAAATTGGAACTCTTGCCAAAAGTTCGAATTCTCCGTCACATATTAGCGGACCAGAACAATTAAAGTGTCGTTGGATAATTCCATTAATAGACGGTCGTATAACAACTAAATAACACGAATTTGATTCTTAGCAAATAAATTATGGTACGCCGAAAACTAAGTATTTTCTTTTTTGGAACATTCTGAGACGCCTTTTTCTCGAAAACGACGCCTACGATTTTTCTTAAACATTTTTTACTCAGAGTCCTATCGGTGGCCTAGCGTGTGCATCTAATAATAAAAGCGTTGCAATATTATAGGTAGTTCAAAAATGACCTCAAACTTTGAAAAAAGTTGAAAAATCATTAAATTATTGAAAATGCTCTTTTATGTATCTTTTTTTCGAAAATTACGCAATGAATGTTTCTGATATTTCTGCTACAGGAAGTTAAGTATCTAATCAACTTTCTAAAGCTATTCCGACAATGATCGAAAACCGGAAGTAGTCGAAAAAATCTCCGATAATTTGACGGTTTTTTTTACATTTTTTAAGAAAATTTTTTTATTTATGAATATTTTTTGATGGTAGTTTACACAGAGTTAACGTATCAACCTCCTTGAGCAGAAGTGAGAAAGAATTTTGTCTCAGTAATTTTCTTTAGTCGCCATCGGCTAATTTAGTTTTTCGTACCTAGATTAATTATTTATTGTTCGATTTGTATAAAACAAAGTGCATATGCTCCGTGATTTCAATTGTAATTTTTCTTGTTACCGTGAAATTTTTCTGCACGCAACGGAAGTGGCGTAATATTAACAAAAACTACAATTTTTTTGGAAATCTGATATAGCAAAAAGAATGCGCGCTGTAAAGGGGCACAAATCGTTAGCTCAAATTTTTTAATTTCAATTTCATTTCATAAATGTAAAAAAAAGTGTGACAATCAGTTATTTACAACCCATTCAACATCTTCATATTTTGAACTATTTATTCGTAACTTTCATAAACTCGTAGTAATAATCCAGACGAGGAGAATGTATGCAAAAAATAGTTCGTAATATGAGCAATTGCCGAGAAATATGCAATTATGCATGCATCACTTTTCACGTTATATTGCCTATAAAAGAGTAAATTATTATCCGATTTTCAATATTTTTTTTCATTCGATGCCTATTACAAATTCACTGTGACCGGAAATGACGTCATTTTGGCAAAAACTGTATTTTTAACATAAAAAACAAATATTTTATTCAAATGAGTCTTGTTTATAATATTTTTTTAAAATTATGATATTTGAATCCAATCACCGAATAGCATGAACCCATACGACCATACAGATACCACAAACAAGTTTCTAACTTGTACGGTTGTCGAGAAATAGACGAGTTTCTACAAGTCACTTTTCAAGCTTTTTGGTCTATAAAAGTGTCAATTATTATTCAATTTTCATACAATTTTCACCATGTGATGCCTTATGCCATTTATGATTGCAATGATCTGATTTAACATTTTCATTATCACCGGAAGTAATGTCATATTTGCAAAAAACGTATAAAACAAAGTTTGTATGTTTCATGTTGCAAATTCTCAACTTATTTGCTGCCGATAATGATTTCTTTTGGCACCGGATGTGACGTAATTTTGCCAGATTTTACAATTTTGGCCGATCTTTTCTCAAGCAAATATTACTTTTACAGAGGGTGTCACTGAATAAAAAAAAATACAGTATCGTTTGGTAGCTGGATAGATCGGCTATTGTATGACGTATTTCCTGTCTGATTCCTGATAGCCGATTCAGTGCTGTGGTGGACATGCAGCAGGTTGGACTGGCATGTACATTTGGACATCCCCTCCCCTCCTTAAATATGTGACTGGCACCCGGGGTGTTTTACGTGCAAGCAAATGTGTACATAGGACCTCGGTTTCACATCTACTCTGATCTATTATTTTCGAACACCACCCCTACACCTTTGACAAGGGAGGAACTGTGCTGACAAATCTGAATATTTCTCGATAAGTGCAGGGATTGGACATGGGACCTACAAGTTAGTGACTTACAAGCAGGGCTACCAAAAGGAATGCCTACCAAGAATAACCTGGCTAATGAAACGTGGAATATGTCATGCAGTTTGTTACAAGGGATTATCTGTCTGGACAGCTGCCATAGCAAACAGGCCATTTATTTTCATTTTTGCCGTTGAACATATCTTTTCAGGAGTTTTCAGGGGTGCTAAAGACTTAAATCGTAGTAAAAATTTGATCAGACGATATCAAACATTTATTTGCTATTTTGTCAATTGATATTTTTTTATTTAGAATTGCAAGGGTGCTGAAGACGATAATCATTGTAAATGCACTCTTTTCGTAACGAAAAATCCACAACATCATAGTGTTATACTGAAGAACAATCTATACATTAGTAGTAATTTGTATAATATAACTTTGGTAGGATTAACTGAAGTTAATTTCATCAATTAATTAGCACCTTAGTGCCAGCTAGTGGACATGAGATTAAGATTATTGTTGATTAGGTAATCATCAAAGCAGCCGCCACAATTGTACGTGTTTTCAGTTAACACGTGGATTAAACTAAGATTTTGCGTGTACGTAGCGTTATCAAAATATGAGTCCCTATAGATAGTTGCCAATTTAATAGTCAAATAAAGCTTACGTTCACTTTCGTGCATTTTGGCTTTGATGTGATTAAGCAATGGCAGGTTCGAGAATTGTCGCATTTCGGCTCGTTGGTCGTTCTCATTTTTTCGACCCATGGTGATAAGAACATTTTAAACAATGATATCCAATACGTATTCCTTATTTTACATGCCGTATGAAGAAGCGACAGTTAACAGAATTCAGCCATCGATAAAATTCCCTTCAAAAAGAAAATTATTGGCCATTTTTATTTCCATTTAAGGCCTATAAATTATTTTTTAAAGATGGTATGAGATATTATTCGCAGTAAATAATGAGTTGTCGACGGCTTTATCATTGACCCGTGACAGTTGATTAGTATTACTCAACGACACACCGCTTGCCGATTAATTTGCATAATCAGCTACATGGTTTTGATTAACACTCAAAAGCAATCTATATACGATCAGAATTAATTTTTTTCTGTCACCTATCAGAGTGAATCTCATGCAGGTAACCCAAAAACATAATTGCCTGAACCAAATATTTATCGCCCGCTCAGCCATCCTCGTAACCATAATGCTTTGCACGCGATGTCTGGGCCAATCAGCAAACGAGTTGTGTAGACAGCATGGCCACATGGTGTTTGTTTATATTTTCCAGGGGTTTTAAAACTCGAGCTTGTCCGTTCAAAATCAATTCAGCGATAATATTTTGATAATATTTGATATCTGGAGATTCTCCGTTTTACAACGATGCCAATTATTATGCAAGAGGAATGACATGTCGTTCCATAGCGAGCGAAGGGACATATCTAATTTCGCCGAGAATTTTAAGAAAAGGACAGATTTAAGAATACGGTACTCTTACAAAACGTTGAAATAAAGGTGTTCTAAAATCTTTTATTGCTATTTTGACCTTTTGTGTCGATAGATAGTATATTTATAGACTCATGTTGAGAAGATCTCATCAATATTTTCACTTATTTTGCAATCCGACTCAGGATGGCGTGTTCAATCACAAATATTACGGCACACTGAAGATCTAGTATTTTCCTTTTTGGGCTTTTATATGATATCAGAATACAAATTTGATGGTTAGGCAATAAATTATGAGATGCCGAAAATGTAGTATTTCCTTCTCTTTTTTTTGGAACCCATTCAGACTCGTTTATCTCGAAAACTACTACTATTTCTCTTCATAAACTTCTGTTACCCTGAGTCCTATCGGTCGTTTAGAGTATAAAAGTAAATTTAAAAGCATGGCAATGATATGAAAGCCGATTCAGCACTGCAGGTCTGCAGGTCTAGTTATTATTATTATTATTCAGATTCCAATTTGAATAGATCTCAGCAACTATGTGTCGCATCGTTACGATTTCTTCGGTTTTACTGGAAAAGTGGGTGTGACTTAGAGGATAAAGCTATTTTGAACGTTCTGCGACAATGCGAAATGTCCGAAATCACCGAAGTTATCGTTTTTGAAAATATTGCAGTAATTTTAACAATAATCATTGGATTTTAACTTTCGATACATTTTGGCATAGCCTGAGACAGGGCACATAGCTATGCTACTTTCGATTTTTGATTTTCGGCAAATCTTCGAAGATATTAGGCGCCAAATTTCGAAAATTTAAAATTTTACAAAAATTTTTTTTATTTATGAATATTTTTTAGTCGTATTGTGCACAGAATGAATATTTTTTAGTCGTATTGTACACAGAATTAAAGAGTAATTTTCCTTGGCCGCCATTGGCTAATTCAGTTTTTCAGTCCTAGATTAATTTTTTATTGTTCGATTTGTATAAAACAAAGTTCATATGCTTCGTTGTCTCAATTGTCATTTTTTTTATTACCGAAAGTGTTATCTGCCGGCACCGGAAGTGGCATAATTTTACCAAAAACTATAATTTTGACAGGTACCATTTTTCGAAAACAAATATTATTTTTTGGAAAAATTATTTGACTCAAAGCGTGTGCCCTTTAAGGCGCAAAAAATGTCGGAAGCAGTTTTTTTTAATTTCGATTTCATTTTCGAGCAAATTCGATTAAGAGGCTAAAAATGGTGTAAAATTGACCTATTTACAACCTATTCAGGCTTTTCAGATTTTAAAATATTTCTTCGTAACTTTTATAAACTTGTAGCTATAATCCATATGAAGAAAATGTATGTTAAAATTAGTTTGTAATATAAGCAGTTACCAAGAAATGGGCAGTTCTGTACAAGTCACAGTTTTCGTTATTTTGCCTGTAAAATAGTCAATTATTATTGGATTTTTATAAAATTGACATCATTTGATTCAAAAAGCATGTAGCGTCATATCAAGTTGATTACAATTTAAAATTGACATCCGAAGTGACGTTATTTTGTCAAAAACTGCATTTTAAACTTTTTAAATCAATGTTTTATTCAACCAAGAATTATTTAATATGTATTAATAATTTTAACTTTTGGTTTAAATTCACATATAAACACAACTCATATGTTCATATAGATATCATCAAATTGTTTCTAACTTTTTCGGTTGCCGAGAAATAGACGGTTTTCTACAGGTCACTTTTGAAGGTTTTGGGGCCATAAAAGTGTCAATTATTATTCGATTTTCATAAACTTTACACCAAGTTATACCTAATGCCATTTAGGATTTTATACAAGTAATTTAAGATTTTCATTATCACTGGAAGTAACGTCATTTTGGCAAACACTGTATTTTTAGCCTTCAAAACAGATATTTTATTCAAATGAGTCTGTTTTGAAATTTTTTTTCAAATTATGGTATTTGATGCCAATCAACAAATAGAATGAACCCATACGATCATACAGATACAATAAAATGGTTCCTAACTTGTACGGTTGCAGAGAAATAGCCGATTTTCTACAAGTCACTTTTCAAGTTTTTTGGTCTTTAAAAGTGGCAATTATTATTCGATTTACAAATTTTTTTTCACTATATGATATCTATGCCATTTCTGATTTCATAAAACTAATTGAACATTTTCATTAACACCGGAAGTAATGTAATTTTGTCAAGATCATTTACAAGTAACAAATGTATAAAATGAATTGATATTGCTGGATATGGTTGATTCTGCGTCCATTTTATTTGATGTGAGCAATTTAGTGGTTTCGTTGGTACCGGAAGTGACATATGTTCAAGGGTAACTTGGCACCGGAAGTGATATGTTCAAGGATAACGTGGCACCAGTGAAACCCGTCATTCCTGCATGCAGGTGTAGTTGAAATTCAGATCTATATTTCGTTTCGGTTTTTATAATTTCGATGGCTTACACTACATGTAGATCTAACAAGTTATTGCGGGAGGTCACATTCAGCAAGTTCAGATGTCAAGCCCTATAACCTCAGTCATTCGATTAACCAATCAGAATTGTTGTTGCTTTGTTTTGATTTCTATCGCCGATAATGCCCACCCACAATTCCGCGCAGAAAAGGTCAAACCCTCGATTCGACAGACAATTTGATTCGCTGACCCCTCATTTCAAGCAGAACACAAGTTAAATAACAAGTCTTTCAGACCCTAATGTAGTAAAGACAAGTAAAACGAAATTCTGAACTATAAAAACAAAATGAAATAGGATCTGTATTTTAATCAGATTGTCATACTGTAATAGCGGCTTGGTTCAAAGGGTTAAAGATAGGTTACTAGGCATCGAAACATTATTCCACAGGAGCTAAGTTATCCATGCAGTTCGCATAGATTGGTCCATATTTATTCTTTTGCATAAAATGGGTGCATTCACAAGACACTACAAACTGATCAAGAGTGACACCTCATCCGAAATAATTAAAATTTGATTAGCTTTGTGGGCAGTTTGATAACAATAATGTTCACTTGTAATTGCACTCACTCCATCCATATTGCATGCTCTAAGTGCATGGAAGAATATAGCTCATCCCGATAATATGTAACTAACAGCTGTGGGTAGTATCGTGATTTATCATCCAATAACGCATTTGACAGTAGATATTGCTTGTATGATAAATTACATAATCTACTACTGGTCAATCAAAAAGGAACTACTTTCTTTTATTTTAAAGAAACCACTTATTCTAAATAAAAAGTAACTTCTTTTTTTGTTTTTATTGAATTGACCTTGAAGGAAATACTGGGTCAATATATAGGACTTTGCAATAGGTAAACTGCTGTCAAAAAATGATGTCTCACTACGCTGTAATGTAATCAGATTCAATAAAAGTGAAATCCCTCGTTGATAAAGTAAGAGCCTCAGGTTTTTTTTACTTTATCAACTTGTGTTCATATTTTTTGATATCAAAAAAGACTTGTAGGAGATTCCCTGTATATCTATATCTAGTTTGCGGTACTGTGGTAGTCAGCTTTACAAAGCAAATGTATTTTACTATTTTAAATTACAAGATTGATAAAAAAGATTAACAGTGAAAAAAAAGCTTTAATATAAAACCGTACCTCTTTGTCTTCCTTTCTTTTTATCATTTCATTTCTTTTTTGTTGTTCTAGAGCCAGTTTTTCTTCTTGCTTTCGTTTGTTTGTTAACATTTCCTCATAAAAAGACTTGGGTGCAGGACGGCTATGAGCATGTAGAAATTTTTGGACAGTTTGAGCCATTTCTAATATGTGAACCTTAAAAACAACAAGATTTTTCGTACAATCAGGAGCTTTGTGACCCGTGCTGGCAAAATGAATTGGAATGCACCAATTCTGATATTGAGCTATAGACAAAACAAGTGAAAATATTGATATTCATCGAAATTGAGATTTTCACAAAAATGAGTTTTATAATTATGTATCGATCCAAAAGATCAAAATATCAATTAAGCATTTTTAAAAATAGGTTGCCAGGCAACGAAACATACGTCCACATAGCAGCCAAATCGTCCGGGCAGTCAACAAGAGTTGTTGCATTTTAAGTAATCATCAGAAAATCATAATTCAAACTCACCCATAACTACGGTGTAACTGTGATATAATCAAACGTTTTTTTAAATCAGATAATAATTGTGACCTCCAGAGGGATCACAAGCTAAAGATAGGCTGGCACTGCCAGGCAGGATACGCCCACATTTTCGAGAGATGGATAGAGAACAAGCAATACCGAAAGTGATTTTTCCTACATCATTAAGTCCTGTATTTCATACTGTATTGGGAGCAGCCATTTTGTTGGTCAGTTCCAGTCTGATGTTCATGAAATTCGAAGCCGACAATGATTATGGTGTGACGGTACACAACCTAGAAATGTGACTTTTCAGCAAAATCGGATAAGAATTTTGACCTGTAGAGGGTCCACAACCATGATATATCATATCTTTACACTATTCGCGTACAAACGGTGAACATTTCGTCCGGCAATTTTGGTACAATTTTCACGAAATTCGAATAATTCAGAAAGTTATGATCCGATATGCGCAAATACCGAAAGGAACCAAGATCTTTGGGTTATTATAACCATGCATTTCAAGTTTCATCCAAATCAAACAAGCCAACAGTGAGGCTGATGTCCCCCGCCGAAATCCCAAAATAAATAGATGACACATATTAATTAATCGCACATTTATTTTTTTCAAACGTATCGACCAATCAAACTGAACACGAAGTGTCATCCAAAAATTGCTTATATCTGCCTCCGTAAGAAGAAAATGCTCATCTTCGAACTCCATCAAGGCATTGACCTAATAAGCATACACACCAATTTTGAACATTTTAACTCAATTCGAAGGAGAGTTATTGTGTTCCAAAGTCTCGGCAAATCAAATTGCTTATCGCTCTGCTTACCCTGAGCAGAAAATGCTCATTATCGAACTTAGTCAAGGTATTACTGTGATGAAACTATACACCAAGTTTCATCACTCTCGCTTAATTAGAACTAAAGTTATCGTGTCCCAAAGCATCAACCAATCAAATTGCTTATCTCTGCTTACCATAAGCGGAAAATGCTCATCTTTGAACTCCATCAAGGCATAGACCTAATAAGCATATACACCAAGTTTGAACATTTTAACTCAATTAGAAGCAGAGTTATGTTCCAAATTCTCGACCAATCAAATTGCGTATCGCTCTACTTACCCTGCGCAGAAAATGCTCATTATCGAACTTAGTCAAGGTATTACTATAATGAAACTATACACCAAGTTTCATCACTCTCACTTAATTAGAACTAAAGTTATCGTGTCCCAAAGCATCAACCAATCAAATTGCTTATCTCTGCTTACCCTAATAAGCATATACACCAAGTTTGAACATTTTAACTCAATTAGAAGCAGAGTTATGTTCCAAATTCTCGACCAATCAAATTGCGTATCGCTCTACTTACCCTGCGCAGAAAATGCTCATTATCGAACTTAGTCAAGGTATTACTATAATGAAACTATACACCAAGTTTCATCACTCTCACTTAATTAGAACTAAAGTTATCGTGTCCCAAAGCATCAACCAATCAAATTGCTTATCTCTGCTTACCCTAAGCGGAAAATGCTCATCTTCGAACTCCATCAAGGCATTGACCTAATAAACACATACACCAAGTTTGAACATTCTAGCTCAATTAGGAAGAGAGTTATTGTGTCCCAAAAAGTGTGACGGACAGACAGACAGACAGACGGACAGACAGACGGACAGACGGACGAACCCATTTTAATAGTCCCCCAACTTTCTTCGAAAGGCGGGGGACAATTAAAATTGTGACCTATACAGGGTCCACAACCATGATATCGTCGCTGCGCTTCTAAAACCTCGTATCTCAAATTTTTTAATTTTTCAGGAGACACAAAAAACTAAATAACTTTAGCAATATTTTGACTAGGAAAATCATCTTCTAGGTATAAACAAGAGAAATTTCTACGAATTTATGGAAATAAATTCAATGTCATTGAAGGGGCAGAGAGAAATGCGTACCGAGATACGACATTTTGTCGCCGCCGGACATCTCAAGATACGACAATTCTCGCGAGATAAGACTATTTGACGCCTCACATTACATCATTTCAGTCAGATACGACTTTTCATCAATACTATTTTCAGACTATTTCCAGTTTTGCAATGCATAATTTGTTTCAAAAAGGCAGCGACTGATCTCAGAGTTGTGGTAAACACCTCTTGTTCGAATTTTATAAAGGCTGGGTCGATGGTTGGTGGGGGGGGGGCACCGTGTATCTTTCGATTTATACCAAGATAAAGCAAAATATTATGTGAATGAGCAATAATTAGAGTTTATATCTGTATGACACTAGAATATAAGTATTATCATGCAATGGCATAGCACTAGAAGTGTGCTCTATCATGGCAGGTTGGTGTATTCTGGTAATTTAGGATTGATAGCTGGTTTCGGAATGAATAAATCCTCGATATTTGATGAATTGGCGTGAATTCATTAACAAAGAATCAAATAATGGTATGTACTCCACCCCATCCCACGTTATTGACCACTAAGGAGGATGCTCGAGCCCCCCCCCCTCACCTTTCAGGTACGCCATCCTACGGAAGCCCATTTAAAACAAGAAACTGAAAGTAAACAATTGGAAGTTTATTAATAATACAGAAAAATATCTAACAAAAAATAACGAAATTGGATTGTTCATCCAGTACAATAAATCAAGATAAGCGGATTTGACGTGGAGAACGGAATAAAGACTAAATTTATCAACACGACAAATAATTACACAGTGATGTTTAACATTCTACAAGATTATTCATGAGGGAGATTGTCGTAGAAATCATGGTAGTCTTTGGGAATAAAAGGTTTCAGATCTTGCAAATGATCAAACTTCTTCTTCTTTAACGGAATTGCAGCTCGGTGAAGAGTTGGTGTTTCATCGGTCGGTTCAGGATCCCGTTGTTTTGCTCGTCGAGGCAAATCTTGGAAGAGATCTGAATATTTTGTTTTGTACTGAATTTGAGAACCTGAATATTGGAGTACCCTAAGATTAGTAACAACTGGATCACCGACCTTGCTTCCCGGACGAACTGAAGTATAGTATCCAAGAGACGCATAATCCTTGAAAAATTTGTGATTCAAAAACTCCACCTTGTAAGGAGATGGCTTCACTCGTGCTTCTCGTATCTTGTCTACATAATTTTGGGGTACATAAATCGGCTTCTTAGCAATTGCTCACTCTATAACTGCATGTATGGAGTCGCACTCCATTTGTGTGTGACCACGTTCCAAAAACTTCTGAGTTATTGTTATACCGTATTTCTTTGACAGCATAGTATATTAGTAGCATTTCTATTTTGGTATGTACAACCATCGGAATAAATTATTATCTCTTGAACTACTTCGCTGATTATACTTTGCAGATAATGACGCGAAAGAGCTGGCGCTGAGGTCGCCCTGGCTTTCATACCAAAAGTAACATTGAACGTCTTTGCTGACAATATCATAAATCGTGAAATTGTGGCATCCCAACTTTGTTTTATAATACTGAGCGCTAGCATTAATTTTTGGTGCAAGAAGTAGTGCTTGCAGATCCATTGTAAGTACGACAAGTGATGGATCATTTGCAGCACGCTGCTTATCACGATTCTTTTCAGCTCGAGCCATATCCTTTGCTTCGATATGCTCGCGATCAGGGCTCGCACTGGCTTTCAATTTTTTTCCGCCAAAATGGATGATAATTTTTATGTAAAGAAATGTTCATATATTTTTTCCGCCAACTTGAATATTTTATCCGCCAAAAATATGTGATAAAAAATTATACAATATCTAACAATTTTATGTCTCAGTTAGGCTTATTATAAAACAATTACCAATATATACAATATACAACAACTTTTAACAAATCAGTCTTTGCATAATACATTTAGCACAGTTTTGGTTTACTAAGATCGGATTTTACTTTTGGTAACTTTAGTCTATTTGAACATCGCCGTATTGCCCTATATATTCAATATTTACACGTCTAATCTCGTCCAAGGATTGCGTGTACAATAGAACTATTGTTATTTTCAGGTACCGTAACGGTATCTGAATCTCTGATAGAATGATATGTACTAAATTATATTTGTAAGAAATGCTTACAATTATACCCGTCGTTCGCCTTTAGACCATTTTAGCGACGGTAATGTGATACAAATGGCGAACCGCTTTCTCGCTCAAGAATCGCCGATATTCAAGTAGCCTAGTTCATGCGTTTTCGACCATGATGATGCGATAATTTGAAATAATGACATCCAATAGGCATACTTGTATGTTTTACATGCCCTATATGATGCCACAGTAAACGGAATTGAACTAGATTTACTTCTTTTCGATAGAATTGTCGGCCATTTTGGTTACATGTATTACCTTTCTTCGTTTTAAGACGAAACGAAACATCAAATAATCACCGCTTAATTTAATCATTAAGATTAAATAGTGACGGAAGATAGGTTTAATATACATCATTGGCAATTATCAATCAACTAATCATTAATCCGAGACAATTGATTAGTATTACTCGGCGACGCTATCCGGATTATCAGCCAGTTGATTAATTTATTATTGTGTTTAGCCACGTGATTGACACTCAATAATGGTTAAAACATTATGAATACGATTAGAATTTTAAGATTTTTTTCCGCCAGTTCTCAAAAAGAATCGCCAGTACCGTAAAACTTTATCGCAAAAATTATCGCAAAAATCAAATTTTAATCGCCACTTTCATCTTTTTATCGCAAATTGCGACTTTGGCGACCGACAGTGTGAGCCCTGCTCGCGATACATGGTGTCATCCAGATTTTTTACTTCATAAGAACAACATGTGTCGCATCTATCCTTTTTCGGAGAAAACAAAGCCATGTTCAGTTCATTGAATACTTCAAAAAATAGCTTTCGTCCACAACAAACCTTGCCGTTTTCAATGCAATCATTTTTATAAACCCTCTATAACTCGGTACCTGTGGAAAAAACTGGTTCCAAATAATTCTTTGAGCTGCTCGATCTGCAATAATGTGACGGTAATTTCGGTAGACTTTGCAGAAATTGTTTGGCACTGTCAGCTTTGATCGTATCACCCGTTGAGCGACGTGAATTTGTTGATTTAATTGGTATACCGTTATCATAGACAGTTTTCTTGCCGGGGCAAAATGTCGACAAAAACATTGCTTTGCAGACTTGTAATTTCTGGTTATCTTTCTTTAAAAATTATTTATATGACCCTTTCTTTCTGTAATCTGTATCACCCTTTTCTACTGTTCGCCCTTGTACACATTCTCTATGAACTAGACCATTCAAGAAGATTTTCTTTTCCTTCCAGTCCATGTTTTCCCAGAAACTTGTTAATATTTTCTGTCTCTCATCATCTATAAAATCACGACAATGTCGATTTCTTTTATCACATGCTTCAGTACACATTCTTTCTTGGACTTTCCTACAATCTTTCTCAGCACTAAAAGTAAAATGTCCGTCAGTTTTTTTCATACCTTTATATGCCCTCCCCTCCATTCGCAACCTTTTATTTGATTCCCGACTCCAGTTTTGGGGGCCCATTTTACGTTTCGGTTCAGTTCCCTTTTGAGAGTCACTGTCAGTTCCATCTTCATCTGGAACATAGTCAGGGTCGCGAACTTCATCATCACAGTCGATTTCTGGTGTACTGGGTCTATCATCGTCAGGTACCATAACAGGGCATTTATTTACATCGGATTCAATGTTTTCATCATTTTTTAAATCAAAAGAAGGGATAATATCGGATAGATTGATATCGTCTAATACGCTGTTATTGAGGATCTGTTCATTGTTGTCATCTGATGAGTGCATGTGATTTAACTGGATTAAATCAATTTCTTCTGTGGAATCTAATGGTGACCCCAACGGTTTATCATAACTTTCAGTAAGATTCGGCCCTATAATCTGAACTATTGGAGATATCGGTCTCGGCTGTCTTTCTGGAAGTTCACGGTTCATTTGAAAATATTTGGATGGGTCAGAAACATTTTTACTGACTTCACCATCAATATGTGTATTACTATATAAATTAGTATTTCGAGTCAGAACAACTTCGCTTTCAATTAAATCACATGTTGGTGTTTCTGAAACAGTATGTCGTTTCTCTAAAGCCATCTTTAGTAGCATCTGTCCTCTTGACTGAAATATATTAGACTTTGATGGCATTCTCTGGGACATTTTTCTCTTTAATCTGCAAATAAAAGTGAATTTGATATAATAATTAATGCTTTGGATGTAACGTCAAAATATCGTATCTCGGTAAGGAAATATAAATTTCATCATAAATCATATACACAAAATATCGTATCTCACAAAAACCACAAGAAATAACCACCACATAATTCCTGTTTTTTATTGAAATTAAAACCCTACACTTTAAATCAATAGATATAATTACTTGGGTTCAATGTTTTTGTTACCAAAGAAGTATTTACTTGCTTATGCGATTTTTTTGTAGACAAAGTGGGGGTAGGCCTTGAATGACAATATACATGATACAGTATCAAGTATTTATTGCTTTATTTTTCATAATTAAATTAATGGCATAAAAGGATTTGCAAAAGTACTTACAATTGGTGTGTAAACAAGTGTCTGTCCTCTGCTAAAAAACATGTGTCCGAGATACGAGGTTTTGACCAAAATTTTTTAAGCCAATGAAAGTTCCGACTTTTTGTCACATGCCCAAAATGATAATTCTAATTGGACTAGATATGCGAGATTTTTACAGAAGGTGTGTTAGTGGCGTTGGATTCAGAAAATGATGTAAAACGAAATTGGCCAAAATCGGAGATACAAGGTTTTAGAAGCGCAACGACGATATACCTTTTTTTAACAGTATTTGCGTACAAACGGCGGCCATTTTGTCTGTCAATTTTGGTCCGATTTTCCCGAAATTTGAACTCAAACCTTCCTTAAGGTGAAACGGTGATATAATCAAACGTTTTTTTAAATCGGAAAATAATTGTGACTTCCAAAGGGACCACAAGCTAAAAAGGGTGATTTTTCGTACAATCAGGGGCCATAATTCAGAAAGTTACACATCAATGAGCGCAAATATCGAAAGGAACCAAGGTCTTCGGGTTATAAACATGCACGTCATGTTTCATCAAAATCGGTTCAAAATTGTGACCTATATAGGGTCCACAACCTTGATATAACATATTTTCACACTATTCGAGAACAAACGGCGGCCATTTTGTCTGTCAATTTTGGTTCGATTTTCACGAAATTCGAAGTCAGCCTTCATTACAATCGGATTTAAATCGGATAATAATTTTGACCTCCAGAGGGACCACAAGCTAAAAAGGGCAATTTTTCGGACAATCAGGGGCCATAATTCAGGAAGTTACGATCTGATGGGTGCAAATATCGAAAGGAACCAAGATCTTTGGGATATAACCATGCATTTCAAGTTTCATCAAAATCGAATTAAAATTGTGACCTATACAGGGTCCACAAACATGATATACCATTTTTTAACAGTATTCGAGTACAAATGGTGGCCATTTTGTATGGCAATTTTGGTCTGATTTTCCCGAAATTCGAACTCAACCTTCCTTACAGTGCAACGGTAATATAATCAAACGTTTTTTTAAATCGGATACTAATTTTGACCTCCAGAGGGACCACAAGGTAAAAAGGGCGATTTTTCGGACAATCAGGGGCCATAATTCAGGAAGTTACAATCTGATGGGCGCAAATATCGAAAGGAACCAAGATGTTTAGGTTATAACCATGAATTTCAAGTTTCATCAAAATCGAATTAAAATTGTGACCTCCACAGGGTCCACAACCTTGGTATACCATTTTTTAACAGTATTCGCGTACAAACTGCGGCCATTTTGTATGTTAATTTTGGTTCGATTTTCCCGAAATTCGAACTCAGCCTCCCTTAGGGTGTAACGGTGATATAATCAAACGTTTTTTAAATCGGATAATAATTGTGACCTCCAGAGGGACCACAAGCTAAAAAGGATGATTTTTCGGGCAATCAGGGCCATAATTCAGGAAATTACATTCCGATAGCCGCAAATATCGAAAGGAACCAAGATCTTCGGGTTACAAACATGCATGTCAAGTTTCAACAAAATCGGTTCAAAATTGTGACCTCTATAGGGTCCACAAGCTAAAAACGTGATTTTTCGTACAATCAGGGGCCATAATCCATGAAGTTTGGATCCGATACATGCCAATATCGAAAGAAGCCGAGATCTTTAGGGGATAAACCTATATTTCAAGTTTCGTCAAAATCGGATAAGATTTGTGACCTGTAGAGAGTCCACAAACAAATTGTGGACGGACGGACGTCCGGACGGACAGGGGCGACGACATAATACGTCCACATGAAAATGTGGGCGTATAAAAAGGGTGATTTTTCGTACAATCAGGGGACATAATTCAGGAAGTAATGATCCGATGGGCGCAAATATCGATAGGAAACAAGGTCTTTGGGTTATAAACATACATGTCAAGTTTCATCAAAATCGATTCAAAATTGTGACCTCTATAGGGTCCACAACCTTGATATAACATATTTTCACACTATTCGTGTACAAACGGCAGCCATTTTGTCCGTCAATTCTAGGCCGCTTTTTCACGAAATTCCAACTCTCTCTTCATTACCATGTAACGGTGATATAGTGAAACGTTTTTTTAAATCGGATAATAATTTTGAATCCAGAGGGACCAAAAGCTAACAAAAGCGATTTTTCGGACAATCCGGGGACATAATTCAGTAAGTTATGATCCGATGGGCGCAAATATCGAAAGGAACCAAGATCTTTGGGTTATAAACATACATGTCAAGTTTCATCAAAATCGGTTCAAAATTGTGACCTCTATAAGGTCCACAACCTTGATATAACATATTTTCACACTATTCGCGTACAAACGGCGACCATTTTGTCCGTCAATTTTGGTCCGATTTTCACGAATTTCGAATTCAACCTTCTAACCATGGAACGGTGATATAATCAAACGTTTTTTTAAATCGGATAACAATTTTGACCTCCAGAGGGACCACAAGCTAAAAAGGGCGATTTGTCTGTCAATTTTGTAACCTCTATAGGGTCCACAAGCTAAAAATGTGATTTTTCGTACAATCAGGGGCCATAATCCATGAAGTTTTCATCCGATACATGCCAATATCGAAAGGAGCCGAGATTTTTTGGGGATACACCTATATTTCAAGTTTCGTCAAAATCGGATAAGAATTGTGACCTGTAGAGAGTCCACAAACAAATTGTGGACGAACGGGGGCAACGACAATATACGTCCACATAAAAATGTGGGCGTATACAAAGGTGATTTTTTGGACAATCAGGGGCCATAATTCAGGAAATTACGTTCCGATAGGCGCAAATATCGAAAGGAACCAAGATCTTTGGGTTATAAACATGCATGTCAAGTTTCATCAAAATCAGTTCAAAATTGTGACCTCTATAGGGTCCACAAGCTAAAAACGTGATTTTTCGTACAATCAGGGGCCATAATCCATGAAGTTTTGATCTGATACATGCCAATATCAAAAGCAGCCGAGATCTTTTGGGGATAAACCTATATTTCAAGTTTCGTCAAAATCGGATAAGATTTGTGACCTGTAGAGAGTCCATAAACAAATTGTGGACGGACGGACGTCCGGATGGACAGGGGCGATGACATAATACGTCCACATGAAAATGTGGGCGTATAAAAAGGGTGATTTTTCGTACAATCAGGGGACATAATTCAGGAAGTAATGATCCGATGGGCGCAAATATCGATAGTAACAAGGTCTTTGGGTTATAAACATACATGTCAAGTTTCATCAAAATCGATTCAAAATTGTGACCTCTATAGGGTCCACAACCTTGATATAACATATTTTCACACTATTCGTGTACAAACGGCGGCCATTTTGTCCGTCAATTCTAGGCCGCTTTTTCACGAAATTCAAACTCTCTCTTCATTACCATGTAACGGTGATATAGTGAAACGTTTTTTTAAATCGGATAATAATTTTGACCTCCAGAGGGATCCAAAACTAACAAAATCGATTTTTCGGACAATCCGGGGACATAATTCAGGAAGTTATGATCCGATGGGCGCAAATATCGAAAGGAACCAAGATCTTTGGGTTATAAACATACATGTCAAGTTTCATCAAAATCGGTTCAAGATTGTGACCTCTATAAGGTCCACAACCTTGATATAACATATTTTCACACTATTCGCGTACAAACGGCGACCATTTTGTCCGTCAATTTTGGTCCGATTTTCACGAATTTCGAATTCAACCTTCTTAACCATGGAACGGTGATATAATCAAACGGTTTTTTAAATCAGATAGCAATGGAACGGTGATATAATCAAACGTTTTTTTAAATCGGATAACAATTTTGACCTCCAGAGGGACCACAAGCTAAAAAGGGCGATTTTTCGGACAAATCAGGGGCAATAATTCAGGAAGTTACGATCCGATGGGCGCAAATATCAAAAGGAACCAAGATCTTTGGGTTATAAACATACATCCGATTGGCGCAAATATCGAAAGGAACCAAGATCTTTGGGTTATAAACATGCATTTCAAGTTTCATCCAAATCGGTTCAAAATTGTGACCTCTACACTGTTCACAAGCTAAAAGATAGGCTGGCACTGCCAGGCAGGATACGCCCACATTTTCGAGAGATGGTCAGAGAACAAGCAATACCGAAAGTGATTTTTCCTACATCTTTAAGTCCTGTATTTCATACTGTATTGGGAGCAGCCATTTAGTTGGTCAGTTCCAGTCTGATATTAATGAAATTCGAAACCGACAATGATTATGGTGTGACGGTACACAACCTAGAAATGTGACTTTTCATCAAAATCGGATAAGAATTGTGACCTGTAGAGAGTCCACAACCATGATATACCATAGTTTTACACTATTCGCGTACAAACGGCGACCATTTCGTCCGGCAATTTTGGTACGATTTTCACGAAATTAGAACTCGACATTCCTCATCAAAATCGAATTAAAATTGTGACCTATACAGGGTCCACAACCATGATATATCATTTTTTTAACAGTATTCGTGTACAAACGGCGGCCATTTTGTCTGTCAATTTTGGTCCGATTTTCCCGAAATTCAAACTCAACCTTCCTTACAGTGTAACGGTGATATAATCAAACATTTCTTTAAATTGGATAATAATTGTGACCTCCGGAGGGACCACAAGCTAAAGAAAGTGGGATTTTGCGTATAACCAGGGGCCATAATTCAGGAAGTTACGATCCGATATGCGCAAATATCGAAAAGAACCAAGATCTTTGGGTTATAACCATGAATTTCAAGTTTCATCAAAATTGAATTAAAATTGTGACCTTTACAGGATCCACAACCTTGATTTACCATTTTTTTTAACAGTATTCGCGTACAAACGGCGGCCATTTTGTATGGCAATTTTGGTCTGATTTTCCCGAAATTCAAAATCAACCTTCCTTACGGTGTAACGGTAATATAATCAAACGTTTTTTTAAATCGGATAATAATTGTGACCTCCAAGCTAAAAAAAAAGGCAAATTTGCGTATAATCAGGGGCCATAATTCAGGAAGTTACGATCCGATATGCGCAAATATCGAAAGGAAGCAAGATCTTTGGGTTATAACCATGAATTTCAAGTTTCATCAAAATCGAATCAAAATTGTGACCTCCACAGGGTCCACAACCTTGATAAATGTTTTTTAACAGTATTCGCGTACAAACGGCGGCCATTTTGTATGGCAATTTTGGTCCGATTTTCCCGAAATTCGAACTCAACCTTCCTTAGGGTGTAACAGTGATATAATCAAACGGTTTTTTAAATCGAATAATAATTGTGACCTCCAAGCTAAAAAAAAAGGCGATTTTGCATATAATCAGGGGCCATAATTCAGGAAGTTACGATCCGATATGCGCAAATATCGAAAGGAAGCAAGATCTTTGGGTTATAACCATGAATTTCAAGTTTCATCAAAATCGAATCAAAATTGTGACCTCCACAGGGTCCACAACCTTGATATACCATTTTTTAACAGTATTCGCGTACAAACAGCGGCCATTTTGTATGGCAATTTTCGTCTGATTTTCCCGAAATTCGAACTCAACCTTCCTTAGGGTGTAATGGTGATATAATCAAACGGTTTTTTAAATCGAATAATAATTGTGACCTCCAGAGGGACCACAAGCTAAAAAGGGTGATTTTTCGGACAATCATGGGCCATAATTCAGGAAATTACATTCCGATAGCCGCAAATATCGAAAGGAACCAAGATCTTTGGGTTACAAACATGCATGTCAAGTTTCATCAAAATCGGTTCAAAATTGTGACCTCTATAGGGTCCACAAGCTAAAAACGTGATTTTTCGTACAATCAGGGGCCATAATCCATGAAGTTCCAATCCGATACATGCCAATATCGAAAGGAACCGAGATCTTATGGGGATAAAGCTATATTTCAAGTTTCGTCAAAATCGGACAAGAATTGTGACCTGTAGAGAGTCCACAAACAAATTGTGGACGGACGGACGGACAGATGTCCGGATGGACGGACAGGGGCGACAACATAATACGTCCACATTGAAAATGAGGGCGTATAAAAACAAAGTCAAAAGTATCACAAAACCATCTTTTAAAGTATCTATTGGATAAAGCGATGGTTTTTTGATATTGTATTCTACTTCTGTCTGTTCCAGGTAACACTACAACTCGAAAATAGCTTGCTATTTCTTCAATTTTTAATTAAAATGGTCAAAACTTAACGACCTACCTGAAATTGTCATCCCGTTACTTTCTATCGCACGTTAACCAATTTCAGATCAAGCTATGTTACCTTTCTCTCTTGAAAAATCCTTCTTTATTTACTTCGCGGTATTGAAGTCTGCCATGCTTGACCTAATTACTTGGGATAAACCAAATCGATCAGGGGTGTGAATTTGACTGAGTCGTTTCGTCCTACCCGAATGTTTAGATAGTTGTTTCAACCTAGTAGAATATCACTTGCTTAAAAAAGCTATTTACGGGAAGTAATATAAATTTGGTTTCAGACTACAGTTGTTTGTTCCACTGCCTTAGATATTAAACTTGGCTACTCCAAGGCCCATCACTTTTAGATATTGATATAAACTACATACAAAGTGGAACCTGATATTTTAGTCTCACGTCATGGAAATTTGGAAGTAGACTAAATGACAATTGAAACGAATTGTCTATCTAGCTTTAGGATAATAGATTTATAACCCTTGGGTTTTCTTTGTCATTGTGCTAGTATTTTCAGACCGCCAAATCGTGGTCTTGTGTGACATTTTAGGAAAATATCTACCTTCGTGGACCACCATAAGTGGTAATATTATTGTTACAGTTTTGGGGTTTTTTTAAAAAAAAAAAAAATGTTTTAATCTAACTGAAAGGGGTAACGATACACACCATCGTGCACATGCAAATGCATGTGATGAAAGAATGATCCATTATTCATTGGGTTATATTTTCTACGATTTGTTTTTTTGTTATCTATTCCACGAAAATATCTTAAACAAACCGTGTGTGCCTGTCGAATGGGAGAATAAATAAAGATAGGCTGGCACTGCCAGGCAGGATACGCCCACATTTTCGAGAGATGGACAGAGAACAAGCAATACCGAAAGTGATTTTTCCTGCATCTTTAAGTCCTGTATTTCATACTGTATTGGGAGCAGCCATTTAGTTGGTCAGTTCCAGTCTGATATTAATGAAATTTCGAAACCGACAATGATTATGGTGTGACGGTACACAACCTAGAAATGTGACTTTTCATCAAAATCGGATAAGAATTGTGACCTGTAGAGAGTCCACAACCATGATATACCATATTTTTACACTATTCGCGTACAAACGGCGACCATTTCGTCCGGCAATTTTTGTATGATTTTCACGAAATTAGAACTCAACCTTCCTAATCAAAATCGAATTAAAATTGTGACCTATACAGGGGCCACAACCATGATATACCATTTTTTTAACAGTATTCGCGTACAAACAGCGGCCATTTTGTCTGTCAATTTTGGTCCGATTTTCCCGAAATTCAAACTCAACCTTCCTTACAGTGTAACGGTGATATAATCAAACGTTTTTTTAAATTGAATAATAATTGTGACCTCCAGAGAGACCACAAGCTAAAGAAAGGGGGATTTTGCGTATAACCAGGGGCCATAATTCAGGAAGTTACGATCCGATATGCGCAAATATCGAAAAAAACCAAGATCTTTGGGTTATAACCATGAATTTCAAGTTTCATCAAAATCGAATTAAAATTGTGACCTTTACAGGGTCCACAACCTTGATATACCATTTTTTAACAGTATTCGCGTACAAACGGCGGCCATTTTGTATGGCAATTTTGGTCTGATTTTCACGAAATTCGAACTCAACCTTCCTTAGGGTGTAACGGTGATATAATCAAACGGTTTTTTAAATCGAATAATAATTGTGACCTCCAAGCTAAAAAAAAGGCGATTTTTTGTATAATCAGGGGCCATAATTCAGGAAGTTACGATCCGATATGCGCAAATATCGAAAGGAAGCAAGATCTTTGGGTTATAACCATGAATTTCAAGTTTCATCAAAATCGAATCAAAATTGTGACCTCCACAGGGTCCACAACCTTGATATACCATTTTTTAACAGTATTCGCGTACAAACGGCGGCCATTTTGTATGGCAATTTTCGGCCGATTTTCCCGAAATTCGAACTCAACCTTTCTTAGGGTGTAACGGTGATATAATCAAACGGTTTTTTAAATCGAATAATAATTGTGACCTCCAGAGGGACCACAAGCTAAAAAGGGTGATTTTTCGGACAATCAGGGGCCATAATCCAGGAAATTATATTCCGATAGCCGCAAATATCGAAAGGAACCAAGATCTTTGGGTTACAAACATGCATGTCAAGTTTCATCAAAATCGGTTCAAAATTGTGACCTCTATAGGGTCCACAAGCTAAAAACGTGATTTTTCGTACAATCAGGGGCCATAATCCATGAAGTTTTGATCCGATACATGCCAATATCGAAAGCAGCCGAGATCTTTTGGGGATAAACCTATATTTCAAGTTTCGTCAAAATCGGATAAGAATTGTGACCTGTAGAGAGTCCACAAACAAATTGTGGACGGACGGACGGACAGGGGCGACGACATAATACGTCCACATGAAAATGTGGGCGTATAAAAATGGATACCAATAATCGATACCAGTTCATAAAATTATAAGATATTGTACAATATTTACACTTTATCCGACAGGTTACCATACTATCTAATGCTGAAAATAAGTGTTCTGTGAGGAATATTTTAGGAATTTTCGAAGACATGCAATACTATAAATATCTCTAAGGAATATTAAAATACCGGTAACCAAATAAAACAAACCAAAACACGCACACACACACATTGTTGATATTGTAACAATGAATGGATTTATTTGGCATGAAACGTTTAGAAAAAGCTCTGAAAATAATCGAAAATAAGAATCACTGCCGCAAAATGACGGTGCGAAACCTCCAACCCAAAGTATTATCAGCCGAATACACCTGATTTGTGGAATACCTCATACCCCTACGTGATATACGAGTGACCCAATTTACACATGCGCAGTTGGTAATGTTTATGTTCTGAGAAATTGACTAGTGTTGAAAATGTGAAATTTACAAGAGAATAGATGGTTTTATCGAACTTATTGTGGAGATAAGGCTCAATGAAGAAAGTAATGGGGTGACCATTCCATGTAGGTCGTTAAGTTTTAACCATTTTATTTAAAAACTAAAGAAATAGCAAGTAATTTTCGAGTTGTAGTGTTGCCTGGAACAGACAATAATTATTTTATATCAACTTATCTGAATATCATTTGCATCATTTTGACTTTGTCGAAATCGATCCCATCAAATCGTCTGTATTTGGTTTGTGTTTCCTGTTTCTATTGATTGGAAGTTTCACATGAAAATGTGGGCGTATAAAAATTGTGATCTGTAGTGCGTCCACAAATAAACAATGAGCAGACGGACAGGGGTGAAGACAATATACGTCCACATGAAAATGTAAACGTTAAAATATGTAGATAACAAAAAATCGTACTTCTCCCACCAATGTAACAACTTGGTGTTCTAATTCATCTTTCAAGACAGATAACTCATAATTTGTGATTCCTTTAGGGTTTTCCAACCTAAAATCAGGAATCCTGCAAAAAATAATTTCCATTATAAAATTAGCCCATTATATATTTATGACCTTCATTTAATATTTATTTAACAAGAATTTATCTTGAACAAATGTAGTTGAGTCATTCCTGTCAATTGGACCAGTGTTTGTAAAGTGATCCCCTCACATTTTCGAGAGATGGATAGAGAACAAGCAATACCGAAAGTGATTTTTCCTACATCATTACGTCCTGTATTTCATACTGTATTGGGAGCAGCCATTTTGTTGGTCAGTTCCAGTCTGATATTCATGAAATTCGAAGCCGAAAATGATTATGGTGTGATGGTACACAACCTAGAAATGTGACTTTTCGTCAAAATCGGATAAGAATTGTGACCTGTAGAAAGTCCACAACCATGATATACCATATTTTTACACTATTCGCGTACAAACAGCGACCATTTCGTGCGGAAATTTTGGTACAATTTTCACGAAATTAGAACTCAACCTTACTTACGATGTAACGGTAATATAATCAAACCTTTTTTTAAATCGGATAATAATTGGGACCTCCAGAGGGACCACAAGCTAAAAAAGATAGGCTGGCACTGCCAGGCAGGATACGCCCACATTTTTGAGAGATGGATAGAGAACAAGCAATACCGAAAGTGATTTTTCCTACATCATTAAGTCCTGTATTTCATACTGTATTGGGAGCAGCCATTTTGTTGGTCAGTTCCAGTCTGATATTCATGAAATTCGAAGCCGACAATGATTATGGTGTGACGGTACACAACCTAGAAATGTTACTTTTCGTCAAAATCGGATAAGAATTTTGACCTGTAGAGAGTCCACAACCATGATATACCATATTTTGACACCATTCGCGTACAAACGGCGACCATTTCGTCCGGCAATTTTGATACGATTTTCACGAAATTCGAACTCAACCTTCCTTACGTTGCAACAGTAATATAATCAGAGTTTTTTTTTTAAATCAGATAATAATTGTTCGAGAGATAGAGAGAGAACAAGCAATACCGAAAGTGATTTTTCCTACAATCAAAGGCCATAATTCATTAAGTTACAATTTGATATGCGCAAATATCGAAAAGAATAAAGATCTTTAGGTTATAAACAAGCATTTCAGGTTTCATCAAAATTGAATTAAAATTGTGACCTCTACAGGGTCCACAACTTTGATATACCATATTTTTACACTGTTCGCGTACAAACGGCGGCCATTTTTTCTGGCAATTATGGTCCGATTTTCTCGAAATTCGAACTCTACCTTCCGGAGGGTGTAACGGTGATATAGTCAAACGTTTTTTTTAATCGGATAATAATTGTGACCTCCAGAGGGACCATAGGCGATTTTTCGGACAATCAGGGGCCATAATTCAGGAAGTTACGATCGGATATGTGCAAATAACGAAAGGAACCAAGATCTTTGGGTTATAACCATGCATTTCAAGTTTCATCAAAATCGAATTAAAATTGTAACCTCTACAGGGTCCACAACCATGATATACAATTTTTTAACAGTATTCGCGTACAAACGGCGGCCATTTTGTATGGCAATTTTGGTCCGATTTTCCCAAAATTCGAACTCAACCTTCCTTACGGTGTAACGGTAATATAATCAACCGTTTTATTAAATAGGATAATAATTGTGACCTCCAGAGGGGCCACAAGCTAAAAAAGATAGGCTGGCACAGCCAGGCAGGATACGCCCACATTTTTGAGAGATGGATAGAGAACAAACAATACCGATAGTCATTTTTCCTACATCATTAAGTCCTGTATTTCATACTGTATTGGGAGCAGCCATTTTGTTGGTCAGTTCCAGTCTGATATTCATGAAATTCGAAGCCGACAATGATTATGGTGTGACGGTACACAACCTAGAAATGTGACTTTTCATCAAAATTGGATAAGAATTGTGACCTGTAGAGAGTCCACAACCATGATATACCATATTTTTACACTATTCGCGTACAAACGGCGACCATTTCGTCCGGCAATTTTGGTACGATTTTCACGAAATTAGAACTCAACCTTCCTCATCAAAATCGAATTAAAATTGTGACCTATACAGGATCCACAACCATGATATACCATTTTTTTAACAGTATTCGCGTACAAACGAAGGCCATTTTGTCTGTCAATTTTGTAACCTCTATAGGGTCCACAAGCTAAAAATGTGATTTTTCGTACAATCAGGGGCCATAATCCATGAAGTTTTCATCCGATACATGTCAATATCGAAAGGAGCCGAGATCTTTTGGGGATACACTTATATTTCAAGTTTCGTCAAAATCGGATAAGAATTGTGACCTGTAGAGAGTCCACAAACAAATTGTGGACGGATGTCCGGACGGATGTCCGGACGAACGGGGGCAACGACAATATACGTCCACATAAAAATGTGGGCGTATACAAAGGTGATTTTTCGGACAATCAGGGGCCATAATTCAGGAAATTACGTTCCGATAGGCGCAAATATCGAAAGGAACCAAGATCTTTGGGTTATAAACATGCATGTCAAGATTCAACAAAATTGGTTCAAAATTGTGACCTCTATAGGGTCCACAAGCTAAAATCGTGATTTTTCGTACAATCAGGGGCCATAATCCATGAAGTTTTGATCCGATACATGCCAATATCGAAAGCAGCCGAGATCTTTTGGGGATAAACCTATATTTCAAGTTTCGTCAAAATCAGATAAGAATTGTGACCTGTAGAGAGTCCACAAACAAATTGTGGACGGATGGACGTACGTCCGGACGGACAGGGGCGACGACAATATACGTCCACATAAAAATGTGGGCGTATAAAAAGGTGATTTTTCGGACAATCAGGGGCCATAATTCAGGAAATTACGTCCCAATAGGCGCAAATATCGAAAGGAACCAAGATCTTTGGGTTATAAACATGCATGTCAAGTTTCATCAAAATCGGTTCAAAATTGTGACCTCTATAGGGTCCACAAGCTAAAAACGTGATTTTTCGTACAATCAGGGGCCATAATCCATGAAGTTTTGATCCGATAGATGCCAATATCGAAAGCAGCCGAGATCTTTTGGGGATAAACCTATATTTCAAGATCTTTGGGTTATAACCATGAATTTCAAGTTTCATCAAAATCAAATTAAAATTGTGACCTCTACAGGGTCCACAACCTTGATATACCATTTTTTAACAGTATTCGCGTACAAATGGCGGCCATTTTGTATGGCAATTTTGGTCCGATTTTCCCGAAATGCGAACTCAACCTTCCTTAGGGTGTAACGGTGATATAATCAAAAGGTTTTTTAAATCGGATAATAATTGTGACCTCTAGAGGGACCACAAGCTAAAAAGGGTGATTTCTCGGACAATCATGGGCCATAATTCAGGAAATTACGTTCCGATAGGCGCAAATATCGAAAGGAACCGAGATCTTTGGGTTATAAACATGCATGTCAAGTTTCATCAAAATCAGTTCAAAATTGTGACCTCTATAAGATCCACAAGCTAAAAACGTGATTTTTCGTACAATCAGGGGCCATAATCCATGAAGTTTTGATCCGATACATGCCAATATCGAAAGCAGCCGAGATCTTTTGGGGATAAACCTATATTTCAAGTTTCATCAAAATCAGATAAGAATTGTGACCTGTAGAGAGTCCACAAACAAATTGTGGACAGACGGACGGATGGACAGACATGGGCGACGACATAATACATCCACATGAAAATGTGGGCGTATAAAAATATATGTATAGCACAGTCTTATGTAAAACTGCCGATTTATATGAATGACTCAAGCATAAATATTGACTGAGATAAGACCATTTGAATTGGGTATCGTTTTGCAATTTTTGAACTACTGTTGTGTGACTCAATTTTTGTGATCTTATTTCATTCCTTGTAATTATGGCGTTTATAACGAAGGCACTCCCTACACAGTTGACTACTTTTTCAGTAAAATTTGATAGTAAATTCTTAACCTATATAACATTCTCTTACAAACCCCATAATTTCAAGAACATAAACTGACTAGAATGGATAAAATCATATCACAAAATAAAGCTAGTGTGATCAACTTTCTATGTTTTTGTAACTCAGAAAAAAAAGATTATAATAATTTTATAAATTTACAACATACTGATCTGGATATAATGTAGAACATTTCAGGTACAGATCTACTTGAGTATGATTATCAAGATCACCACTCACACTCAACTGGGGTCGTAATGTTAGCCGAATTTCAGGTGGTATTCTTGTCTGAAAATTTGAAATACAAATTTCATTGTTATATAAAGTTAATTTAAAGGATAATACTGGCTACTGCAATAACTTTCCTGGGATCTTCATTTGTACTGTTTTATAGCTGTTTTGTTTCTGTACTGTCTAAAAGAGTTATATCAATAAAATGGATTAGGGAAATACTGTTAATGACATAAGAATGGAGTTTAAAGTCTTTTTCATTTAGTGTCACTATTAGTCTTATGTCTTGAAGTAGGCACCTGGCACTGTACTTTCTGACTGTTTTTTTTTTTATATTTTCTGTCGGTTTTGATGATACATTGGGACTCAACGAATAAAAGAATGGTTGGCACAAGTGTTTAAATGTGATACTGAGAATAATTTGAGACAGATTTTGACAATCACTTTTTAAGATTCATTAATTATTGACAATTATCGTACACATAGTGGCTTTCTATGAGTTCAACTGATGCTTGTGTTTAAAATTCTTTACCCCACTAAAATTAGTCAAGTGCTTGGATTTTCAATAATTAGGTAAGGGACTACAGGTTTTCTATCTGTCCGCACGTCTGTCATTCTGTTTTCCAGAACAATTTTTTAGAGTCCTCTATCTAACCTTTTTTAATATTCAAAACAGATTTTGAAAGCCGATAACTGATTTTTTTGTTTGATATAACTTTTATATACCTGTTTTTCTTATTAATTTCATAAACGTAAGTTGAAAAACATCAATTTTGATTGTTTTGATATTACCTTTACATTACAGAATTTTGTCACATTTTGAAACGGGAGTACCCCATTTCAAGTGCTGGACGGGAGTTTTTATTATTAATGTATTTTATTCATTTTGATACCATTGATTAGAAAGATATATGAATGACTTTTCGATCATTCGGTTATGGAATGTTGGCATTTCAAAATACTATGCGGTAAAACTGTTCATGCTAAAATTTTATAAGTCAATTTATCAAATATCCATAACCGACCGAACAAAAGTTCATTTTGTTGCCTTTTCGATGCTACTAAAATCAATAAGATAGGCTGGCACTGCCAGGCAGGATACGCCCACATTTTCGAGAGATGGATAGAGAAGAAGCAATACCGAAAGTGATTTTTCCTACATCATTAAGTCCTGTATTTCATACTGTATTGGGAGCAGCCATTTAGTTGGTCAGTTCCAGTCTGATATTCATGAAATTCGAAGCCTACAATGATTATGGTGTGACGGTACACAACCTCGAAATGTGACTTTTCATCAAAATTGGATAAGAATTGTGACCTGTAGAGAGTCCACAACCATGATATACCATATTTTTACACTATTCGCGTACAAACGGCGACCATTTCGTCCGGCAATTTTGGTACGATTTTCACGAAATTAGAACTCAACCTTAATCATCAAAATTGAATTAAAATTGTGACCTATACAGGGTCCACAACCATGATATACCATTTTTTTAACAGTATTCGTGTACAAACGGCGGCCATTTTGTCTGTCAATTTTGGTCTGATTTTCCCGAAATTCAAACTCAACCTTCCTTACGGTGTAACGGTGATATAATCAAACGTTTTTTTAAATCGGATAATAATTGTGACCTCCAGAGGGACCACAAGCTAAAGAAAGGGGGATTTTGCGTATAACCAGGGGCCATAATTCAGGAAGTTACGATCCGATATGTGCAAATATCGAAAAGAACCAAGATCTTTGGGTTATCACCATGAATTTCAAGTTTCATCAAAATCGAATTAAAATTGTGACCTCCACAGGGTCCACAACCTTGATATACCATTTTTTAACAGTATTCGCGTACAAACGGCGGCCATTTTGTATGGCAATTTTGGTCCGATTTTCCCGAAATTCGAACTCAACCCTCCTTAGGGTGTAAAGGAGCGACGACATAATACGTCCACATGAAAATGTGGGCGTATAAAAACAGAGATGATGCCCTTCATTAAGATAACTGAGCCAAGTCGTATGTCAAGAAAACTGAGCTTGGCCTTGACTTGCAACCTTCACCTCATACAAAGTTTTAAGGGCCATCACCATGGCTTGCCGCTTGGACCACCGACCTTTAACTAGGCCCTTCACACACTGCTTGGTCAGAAAATGGTCATTTAACTGTATATCTAATGGTAGAAATATGGGCTAGGATAGTAAAGGACAGTCAATTAAATTGTCCCGCTGGCTGGTGTAAAAGTGCCCTAGCATCGGTAAAGATTAATGATGGCCATTTTAAATACAACGGAGTGAAGATCATAAGTCAAGGACAAATCTCCAAAAACTAACTTTGAAAAATTAAAATTTTCTGCATTCATTCTATTAACCTCGATAATACTGTAAGAAATACGGACGTAGCACATACAAGCGCAATGGTCCCAAGCTCGGTTGGAAATTTGAAGTCAGGTCCAGCTTCATGGTCACAGCGATATACACACGTAAAGGCCAATCCAACTAATCAACACCAAGTACGTGAGTACATTGTTGTTTATAGAAATGGTGTATTTTAACAAAAATTAAAATATACAAAATTTATCCTTATGATATTAATCAATTCGGCTGTGAGGTCATAGCTAGTCTCCCTTAACATCCCCTGAAAAATTTCTCTACGAACACACAAACTGGTACTGGTAGAGTTGCGAAAGTGCAATATAGCACACAATATTCACACACAAGCTTATTCTATGGTTTCGGGGGCAATTACGGCCTATTCACAAATGACAAAATGATAATAAAAAAAAACTTGTAGAATGCACTAAGCAGGCGTACATGACTGTCGTTTAATTTTGCCTTTTCAGATACTGACATAGTTCACCCAATTCTGATTACCTAAATAACAGATTAGAAATAATATTGTTTTGTTTAAATTAAAGGAGCTAAATCGCTAATATTTTGGACATAGAAATTGTCACAAATGGGTCGCAACCCATAGAATAATATAATAACTAACATGAATGTGTATGAACTGATTTACATTCAATCGTTTCTGTTTATACTATAATTTTTAATCAGTTATGTTCTGCAAAATATTCCTGGAAACCCAATCGATTGGCAATCTCAGCGTCTGGTTATTCCAATGTACACCAATAGTATTTATTGCCCATGTTCTCCAGAAAAGAATATAGCGTCACTGTTTGACATGACTTCTGGAATATGTCTAGCATCATTCTTCGAGGCCCTTGTTACAAATGGCACTGAAACATATATTGTTATGACACACGATTATGGTAAAATGTTGATTTAGATTGGCAAATAATACATGTTTTCAATGTTGAAGACTTTGGATGATATTGCTATTTAAAATTTAAGGTAGCCAAGTCTCTAACTCAGTATCATCCAAAGTTTTCGACATTGAAAACACAAATTATTTGTCAATTTAAATCAACACTAATGTGATCTTCCTGGGAAAAGGTGGGCTTCTTATATCCAATATTAAGACAAAATAAACATTTTACCATTGGTACACGAATCGTGTACATAATGCGTTTCAGGGCTATATGCAACTGGAGAGCATGCGCAATAAATACTATCGTGTAGACTAGAATATCCAGACGCTAGAGATTGCCATTCGATTAAGACTTCTGGTCCCGATTCCTAGAAAATTCTTATATAAGCACGTTCGTGTACCTAGATTTCAAGTAGACTCTGCATTAAAGTAAACTTATCGCATTTTGTGTTCCTACAAAATTCTTAAGAACGTCCATGTGCTTAGATTTTAAGTAGACTTCAGTGTAAGCACAAGTACGTTATTATGTGTTCCTAGAAAAAACTTAAGCACAACTTTATTCTTATCTAAGCACAAGTCTCAAGCAAGGTATAGGGCTTGCTTACCACCCTTAAGTCTGTTTCTGCTTCAAACAAGATGGCAGACAGTTAGTTATTCCACGGCATTTCCTACATCTTTTGATACGTAGGAGACAATTTAAAGGCAGAGAAAATCCTTTGGAAACATATTCTCGAGAAGTATGCTATAGAAAATTTTGCTTCTGCCCTGAAACCATTTTATTTATTTACAAATTATTAGTAAACAACACAAACACACAGGCTACTTTAAGATCAGGCGCTCCCGCAATTTTTCACTATTGTTTTTGTTAAAATTATTATTCTTATTAGGCTTTCAGACAAACACACAGGCTACTTTAAGATCAGGCGCTCCCGCAATTTTTCACTATTGTTTTTGTTAAAATTATTATTCTTATTAGGCTTTCAGACTTTCGTCTGAAAGCCTATTGTGATTACTAAAATTATTATTTATTATTATTTTTTTTTTTTCACCGGAGCCTATTTCTCAGTGCCTGTAATAGATACCGATCTGGGACCAAATTCTCTATTGGGAAACCATGTGTTGGCTACTTGATAAACTATTTTTGAAACTTCTGCGCAGACCGGAAGTGGTCGAATTTTGTGCTGTGTCAAAAAATTAAAAAACGGCCGTAGATTCGTCAATTCTGTACCTATTTTCATACAAATGACATTTTCGGAAATCCTGAGTCTTTTCTCGGACGATAGCATTTGAAAATTTCGATATTTTGAAACTTCATCGCTGACTTCTTGCGATCGAAAAATGAAAAATGTGGTTTGAGAGACAATTTTTGTTATTTTTCAAAATTTTCAAATTTGACCTACATTTTTCGATACCTGAAAACCATCCGATTCCAGAAATATAAGTTTCATTCCGAGTTACCACCCTTTATTTTTTTATTTTTTTCGAATTTTCTACCCATTTTGTGAGCTCGGGTTTCGTTTTATGGCAGAATTGACGTTACTGAAACTTCTGAGGCATGAAGCCAAATGACCATTGCAAGGAATAAAGCAATTTCAACAATAATCTGTACACCGGAAGTGGTCGAAATAATGTCCGATATTTTGAAAAAAATGCAAAAAATGGGTATTTTGGGGAAAAACGCGATTTCTCCGTCCGATATCAATGGATTAGACAAATTAGGGTACCATTGGATTGCACTATGATTGTGCTATCGTATGATACCCAATTCGTACGGATACGATGAGCAGGCAGCAAAATATGGCACGCTAAAAATCAAGTATTTTCTGATTTGGAGCGTTTTTGGATGCCTGTAGCTCGAAAACTTAACCGCAACTTTTTTAAAAAAAATTTCTATCGAGAGTCCTTTCGGAGTTATTTTGCATGAAACCATCCAGTAAGACTTTGAAATATATGGAATAGGTGAAATAACGGACTGAAAATCGTGAAATTTTGGAAAATGCTCTGCTATTTTTTTATTTTAAGAGATTTTCAAAAAAAGATTGCATATTCAGATAGCTGGCCTAATTACGATTCTAACGATGTATAATATGTATGTAGTTATTGAAATTTAATTTTCGATATTTTCATTTTTTTGCATTTTTGGCACTTTTGAACATAGGATTTCTCAGGGGGATTTTATCTGATCGGATAATGTAATATATCATTACAGAGCCCTGTGGCTATTTTAGTGCCCAAACCGGCTATTAAAACTATTCCGACAATAATAACCATACCGGAAGTATTCAAAAAATGAAAAACAAGCCAACAGTGAGGCTGATGTCCCCCGCCGAAATCCCAAAATAAATAGATGACACATATTAATTAATCGCACATTTATTTTTTTCAAACGTATCAACCAATCAAACTGAACACGAAGTGTCATCCAAAAATTGCTTCTCTCTGCCTACCGTAAGAAGAAAATGCTCATCTTCGAACTCCATCAAGGCATTGACCTAATAAGCATACACACCAATTTTGAACATTTTAACTCAATTCGAAGGAGAGTTATTGTGTTCCAAAGTCTCGGCAAATCAAATTGCTTATCGCTCTGCTTACCCTGAGCAGAAAATGCTCATTATCGATCATAGTCAACTTATTACTGTAATGAAACTATACACCAAGTTTCATCACTCTCACTTAATTAGAACTAAAGTTATCGTGTCTTAAAGCATCAACCAATCAAATTGCTTATCTCTGCCTACCCTAAGGGGGAAATGCTCATCTTCCAACTCCATCAAGGCATTGACCTAATAAGCATATACACCAAGTTTGAACATTTTAACTCAATTAGAAGGAGAGTTATTGTGTTCCAAAGTCTCGACCAATCAAATTGCGTATCGCTCTGCTTACCCTGAGCAGAAAATGCTCATTATCGGACTTAGTCAAGGTATTACTGTAATGAAACTATACACCAAGTTTCATCACTCTCACTTAATTAGAACTAAAGTTATTGTGTCCCAAAGCATCAACCAATCAAATTGCTTATCTCTGCTTACCCTAAGCAGAAAATGCTCATCTTCGAACTCCATCAAGGCATTGACCTAATAAGCATATACGCCAAGTTTGAACATTTTAACTAAATTAGAAGGAGAGTTATTGTGTTCCAAAGTCTCGACCAATCAAATTGCGTATCGCTCTGCTTACCCTAAGCAGAAAATGCTCATTATCGAACTTAGTCAAGGTATTACTATAATGAAACTATACACCAAGTTTCATCACTCTCACTTAATTAGAACTAAAGTTATCGTGTCCCAAAGCATCAACCAATCAAATTGCTTATCTTTGCTTACCCTTAGCGGAAAATGCTCATCTTCGAACTCCATCAAGGCATTGACCTAATAAGCATATACACCAAGTTTGAACATTTTAACTCAATCAGAAGGAGAGTTATTGTGTTCCAAATTCTCGACCAATCAAATTGCGTATAGCTCTGCTTACCCTGAGCAGAAAATGCTCATTATCGAACTTAGTCAAGGTATTACTATAATGAAACTATACACCAAGTTTCATCAATCTCACTTAATTAGAACTAAAGTTATCGTGTCCCAAAGCATCAACCAATCAAATTGCTTATCTCTGCTTACCCTAAGCGGAAAATGCTCATCTTGGAACTCCATCAAGGCATTGACCTAATAAACACATACACCAAGTTTGAACATTCTAGCTCAATTAGGAAGAGAGTTATTGTGTCCCAAAAAGTGTGACGGACAGACAGACGGACGGACAGACGGACAGACAGACAGACGGACGAACCCATTTTAATAGTCCCCCAACTTTCTTCGAAAGGCGGGGGACAAAAATGGTTAAAAACATTGTCGCACTTGCGAAAAACTTGATTTCTCCTTTAGGTAATAGCGGACCAAAAGAACTAAAGTGTCGCTGGATAGCCCTATTAATGGACCACCATATGGTATCTAAATAATACGATTTCGATGGTAAGGAAATAAATTATTGTAATCCAAAAATCTAGTATTTTCCGATTTTTTAACATTCTGAGACGCCCTTTTCTCGAAAACGACGCCACAGATTTTTCTTAAATTTTTCTTACTCGAAGTCCTATTGGTTGTCTATATAGTGAATCCGAAATGAAAAGCGTTGAAATAATATAAGTGGTCCAAAAATGGCCTCAAACTTTGAAAAAAATTGAAAAATCGTTAAATTTTTGGAAACGCTCTTTAATTTATCTTTTTTTCAAAAACTACTCAATGGATGTTTCTGATACTTCTGGTACGTAAAGTTAAGTATCCAAAGAACTTCGTAAAGCTATCACAACAACGATCGTAAAACCGGAAGTAGTTGTAAAAATGTCCGATATTTTGAAAAAAATTAATTCTTTTACGAAAACCTTTATTTATGAATATTTTTTGATGATATTTTACACAGGAATTATTGATATAAAATTAAACCATGCTAGTCCCGAAATGACATAGTTTGTGTCTAGTCGACGTTAAACCCCATTTCTCTCATCTCGGTATAGTGCCGTTTAATTTGAGATATAGTTTGTCTCCCTTTAAGTTTTTTACCTTTTTAATTTCAGTTTATGGGTTCCAAGTTTATTATTTATTGCCTGGTGTGTATAAAACAATTCTCAATTGTGAATTCTCAACTTATTTGTTACCGATAATGATTTCTTTTGTATTATAAGCAGTTGCCAAGAAATTGACAGTTCTGCATAAGTCACTGTTTTCTTTATTTTGTGTGTAATAAAGTCAATTATTATTGGATTTTTATAAAAGTGACATCTTTGATTCAAAAAGCATGTAGCGTCATATCAAGTTGATTACAATTTAAAATTGACACCGGAAGTGACGAAATTTTGTCCAAAACTGCATTTTAAACTTTTTAAATCAATGATTTATTCAACCAAGAATTACTTAATATGTATTAATAATTTTAACTTTTGGTTTAAATTCACATATAAACACAACTCATATGGTCATATAGATATCATAAAATTGTTTCTAACTTGTTCGGTTGCCGAGAAATAGACGGTTTTCTAACGGTCACTTTTGAAGGATTTGGGGCCATAAAAGTGTCAATTATTATTCGATTTTCATAAACGTTACACCATGTTATACCTAATGCCATTTGGGATTTCATACAAGTAATGTAAGATTTTCATTATCACCGGAAGTAACGTCATTTTGGCAAAAACTGTATTTTTAGCCTTCAAAACAGATATTTTATTCAAATGAGTCTGTTTTGAAATCTTTTTCAAATTATGGTATTTGATGTCAATCAACAAATAGAATGAATCCATACGATCATACAGATACCACAAAATAGTTTCTAACTTGTACGGTTGCCGAGAAATAGACGATTTTCTACAAGTCACTTTTCAAGTTTTTTGGTCTTTAAAAGTGGCAATTATTATTCGATTTACATAAAATTTTCACTATATGATATCGTATGCCATTTCTGATTTCATAAGACTAATTGAACATTTTCATAACAACGGGAGTAATTTAATTTTGTCAAGATCATTTACAATTTACAAGTAACAAATGTATAAAATGAATTGATATTGCTGGATTTGGTTGATTCTGCGTCCATTTTATTTGTGTGCAATGTTAATTTGGAAACCTGTTTAGTGGTTTCGTTGGTACCAGAAGTGACATTTGTTCAAGGGTAACTTGGCACCGGAAGTGACATGTTTAAGGGTAACGTGGCACCAGTGAAACCCGTCATTCCTGCATGCAGGTCTAGTTTTTATTTATTTTTTTTAGCTTGTGTCACATTTCATATGTGTAGCCTATAGGGGACAAATACATCTAAATCAACCATTTGCTGGGAAGACGACAAATTTATGATGTAATTCGCACACCAAAACTGTTTTTATGATGTTTGAGAGCACCATAGTCTCATTTTACCAGTCACAATATGCTTAGACTTGTACTTGACTTGTGCTTACGTAAGAACGGTCTTGAGAATTTTCTAGAGACGGTATTTTATTAAGATTCTTACGTAAGAAAATGTAAGAAAAAGTGAAGCTTAACTTTGTGCTAACTTAAAGAATTTTCTAGGAACCGGGCCCAGACATATTTCCAGGGGCGGATCCAGAGGGGAGAGGGGGGGTTTGGGGGGTCCACCCCCCCCCCCTGCTCAGCTACATAAAAAAAAATAATGCCTTGCATCAATGAAATTACATCACAAAGTGATCCTACATCAGTATAAAACGATTTCTCTGTTTAAAAAGCTCAATTTGTATGTACATGTATGCCTATGTTAGGGTGCCCCACGTGCCAACTGAAAAGTTGTTCTTGACAGGTTGATCCTGCACGTTTTAGTTCAATGACTTACTACTGATTTCTAACAGTCTCGCACACTCGTTGAGGCTATAAATAGCAACAGCATGCGGAAATGTTCAAAACACCAAACACTACTACAGCCGTAAAAAATCTATTGTTGACGATTCTGAATAGCAATAATATTTAACTTTTTGGTTATTACGGCATCTTTAAAAATTACGCTGGTTTTATTTTTTAAATTGCCTTATAATTAGCTGTACCATTAGAAGCTGCATATTTTGGTTAAGTACAAATAATATCTCTGACTCAACGTCTGTATGGAAGAATAATGATCAAAGCAGTAGTTTCATTTTACTTTTACAAGGTTCTTAAAAATATTGTTGAGACGCCTGATGTTGGTGCTTCTAAATTCAATTTCTTGTTCCATGTTTCGTAAAAAGATAGGTTGCCAGGCAACGAAACATACGCCCACAGCAGCTAAATCGTCCGGGCAGTCAACAAGGGTTGTCGCATATTTTTACTTTTTTTGGTAATGAAACAACTCATTATGTAATTATCTGAAAATCATTAGAATTTGTTTGCTTTTTATAAAGTTTTGCCCCACGCTAACAATTAGTATAACATCATGGATTTAGCTGTTCTGTTATCAAAATTCATTGAAAATCAAAATACTTGTGCGTTTCAACACCTTAAACTCTGTGTATCAATCTGAAGTCAAACGGATGATAAGTTTGGCATCTGTAGCGTCACAAGGTTTTTTGAAGTGATCAAGGGAGATAACTCTGGAAGTAATTATTTGAAATCAATGAAAATCAGTAGGCTTCTTCGTCTCATGACCTTAAACAGTGTGTGTAAATTTAAAGTCAATCAGATATTAACTTTGGCCTCTAGAGCGTCCACAGGATTTTTTGATGTGATCAAGGGCCATAACTCTGGCACTAATTATCGGAAATCGCTGAAAATCAATAGGCTTCTTCGTCTTATGACTTTAAACACTGTGTATGAATTTTAAGTCAATCGGATATTAACTTTGGCCTCTAGATCGTTCACAAGATTTTTTAAAGTGATCAAGGACCATAACTCTGGCACTAATTATCGGAAATCGCTGAAAATCAATACGCTTCTTCGTCTTATGACCTTATACACTGTGTATAAATTTAAAGTCAATCGGATATTAACTTTGGCTTTTAGAGCGTCCACAAGATTTTTTGAAGTGATCAAGGGCCATAACTCTGGCACTAATTATCAGAAATTGCTGAAAATCAATAGGCTTCTTCGTCTTATGACCTTAAACACTGTGTATAAATTTACAGTCAATCGGATATTAACTTTGGCTTTTAGAGCGTCCACAAGATTTTTTGAAGTGATCAAGGGCCATAACTCTGGCACTAATTATCGGAAATCGCTGAAAATCAATAGGCTTCTTCTTCTTATGACCTTAAACACTGTGTATAAATTTAAGGTCAATCGGGTATTAACTTTGGCTTTTAGAGCGTCCACAAGATTTTTTGAAGTGATCAAGGGCCATAACTCTGGCATTCATTATCGGAAATCGCTGAAAATCGATAGGCTTCTTCGTCTTATGACCGTAAACACTGTGTATAAATTTAAAGCCAATCGAATATTAACTTTGGCCTCTAGAGCGTCCACAAGATTTTTTGAAGTGATCAAGGGCCATAACTCTGGTAGTTATTATCGGAAATCGCTGAAAAACAATAGGCTTTTTCGTCTCATGACCTCAAACACTGTGTATAAATTTAAAGTCAATCGGATATTAACTTTAGCCTCTAGAGCGTCCACAAGCAATTGTGGACGCCGGACCGACGGACCGACGGACGGGGGCGACGACAATATACGACCACATTTCAATGTGGACGTATAAAAAGTAGTCTTGATTATCCCGACCCGTCAATTAGACGTAGAATGATCGGTAGACTAGTTAAGCGAGACTAATTTCAAAACAAGGGCACGTAACCTATCTTTTACTCAAAAGTGTCTGGATGTTATGGACGTCACTCCAAACCATTTTTCAGTATTATTTATGTATGGTTTAATGATCATAGCCTAACATGGTCGTTTATTTAGTGACTATAAATGTGTGAAACAGATTTAAGGCTTTCTAAATATATTAGTATTATGGTGTAATTGTCGAGATATTTGGAGATATTCATTTAGGGTGGGGCACCCTACCTATGTAATTTAGAGACGATGATGGCAGATTTCCCTAACCTAAAGCTGGCAAACCCCCTCCTGCAAAAATTCCTGGATCCGCACCTGATTTCGCCGAACATCACTGATTAGAAATTATAGAAAAACAAAAACGATTGAAGAATGTAAATCAGTTTAATTACATTCATATTACATTATTATATGACATATATGCGTTGTGCCCATTGCCATTGGTGTCATTTTCTAGGTCCCTAATATTAGCGATTCAGCTTCTTTAAATCATTTAACATTACATTATTATGTGTTTGTAGACCCCTTTCATATTCATTACCTTCCATACATTTTGTTTTCTTAAGTCAACAAAATCGTCTGTAAAAATTGCCTGCAAAACTTGTATTTCGTCATCTTGTCTTTCGGTATTGGACTGAATTGAAGCCATGACAACCAACTTGGCAACTTCTGTACATCTTCAGTTTTTATCCATTTCAATGTAAACCTATTTGAATTTTGGAGCTTAAAAGAATTATAAAACTAAAACTTTCTGAGCAAAAGACACGTTGATTGAATTGTCAGAGTTGTTTTGATTTTCGTTTCGTTTCCGGTTTGGTTGTTAAAATTATGGAATTTAAGGCTAGATTTAACAAAACGAAATGGACAAAATTGAACAGACATCTCCACAATCTGTTTCACAGAGAATTACTTAGGAATTAACTCTGTAACAGATGAGTGTCCATAGCACGTGCGTTGACTGCAGTCATTGGCTCAACGGCTCGTGCAATGTTTACTTAACACCTAACTGCTTCGGGCAAAATGACGCAATTTACTCATTTTAATACCCATTTACACTTAATAGGAAATATTTTTTAACTTCAATTACTTCAAACGTCTTTATTTATTTTTCTGTTACCTCAAAAAAATGTTTGAGAATTTAATTTGTCGGAGTAAAAAAGTTAATATACCGTACTAATTAAGCCTCGCCGATGTCATGCTTATCAGTGATTGTAGCGGCCAAGCGAATATTCACTGCGGGATCAGTTTGACATCTCCAGTCTAATCCTGTCCATTTATGTACCTAATTAATTATGGGAGTGGATATTCGCCATTCGCATGGCGAATAACCCAGACCCATAAGGATGGTTATTCGCTAGTTATTTTCATAACTGTCTTTTTGGGAGCGCTTCACATGCTTCGCTCCCAAAAAGACAGTTATGAAAATAACTAGTTATTCGCCATACGTTTTATATAATAAACTTAAAATCCTTGCAGATTGTTTGTTCTTTTATTCAAACTGCATGCCTAGAATCCATTTTTAATTAGGGTTTCACACTGCGTAGCTTGTGTGAAACACTATTGTTTTTGTTAAAATTCTTCTTATTAGGGTTTCACACTGCGTAGCTTGTGTGAAACACTATTGTTTTTGTTAAAATTCTTCTTATTATTAGGGTTTCACACTGCGTAGCTTGTGTGAAACACTATTGTTTTTGTTAAAATTCTTCTTATTATTAGGGTTTCACACTGCGAAGCTTGTGTGAAACACTATTGTTTTTGTTAAAATTATTATTCTTATTAGGGTTTCACACTGCGAAGCTTGTGTGAAACACTATTGTTTTTGTTAAAATTATTATTCTTATTATTATTATTATTATTCTTCTTTTGTTTTGAGTAGATCTCAGCAACTGCTTGTCGCATCGTTACGATTTCTTCGGTTTTACTGGGAAAGTGGGTGTGACTTAGAGGATAAAGCTATTTTGAACGTTCTGCGACAATGCGAAATGTCCGAAATCACAGAAGTTAGCGTTTTTAATAATATTGCAGTAATTTTAACAATAATCATTGGATTTTAACTGTCGATACATTTTGGCATAGCCGGAGACAGGGCACATAGCTACGCTACTTTCGATTTTTGATTTTCGGCAAATCTTCGAAGATATTAGGCGCCAAATTTCGAAAATTTAAAATTTTACAAAAAACTTTTTTATTTATGAATATTTTTTAGTCGTGTTGTGCACAGAAATAAAGAGTCATCTGACTTGCGCAAAAATGTTAAAAAATTTTGTCTCAGTAATTTTCCTTGGCCGCCATTGGCTAATTCAGTTTTTCAGTCCTAGATTAATTTTTTATTGTTCGATTTGTATAAAACAAAGTTCATATGCTTCGTTGCCTCAATTGTCATTTTTTTTATTACCGAAAGTGTTATCTGTCGGCACCGGAAGTGGCATAATTTTACCAAAAACTACAATTTTGACAGTTAGGTACATTTTTCGAAAACAAATATTACTTTTTTGAAAAATTATATGACTCAAAGAGTGTGTCCTTTGTAGGCGCAAAAAATGTCGGAAGCAGTTTTTTTAATTTCGATTTCATTTTCGAGCAAATTGGATTAAGAGGCTAAAAATGGTGTAAAATTGACCTATTTACAACCCATTCAGGCTTTTCAGATTTTAAAATATTTCTTCGTAACTTTTAAAAACATGTAGCTATAATCCATACGAAGAAAATGTATGTTAAAATTAGTTTGTAATATAAGCAGTTGCGAAGAAATGGGCAGTTCTGCATAAGTCACTGTTTTCGTTAGTTTGCCAGTAAAATAGTCAATTAGTATTGGATTTTTATAAAAGTGACATCATTTGATTCAAAAAGCATGTAGCGTCATATCAAGTTGATTACAATTTAAAATTGACACCGGAAGTGACGTCATTTTGTCAAAAAACTGCATTTTAAACTTTTTAAATCAATGTTTTATTCAACCAAGAATTACTTAATATGTATTAATAATTTTAACTTTTGGTTTAAATTCACATATAAACACAACTCATATGGTCATATAGATATCATAAAATTGTTTCTAACTTGTTCGGTTGCCGAGAAATAGACGGTTTTCTACAGGTCACTTTTGAAGGTTTTGGGGCCATAAAAGTGTCAATTATTATTCGATTTTCATAAACGTTACACCATGTTATACCTAATGCCATTTGGGATTTCATACAAGTAATTTAAGATTTTTATTATCACCGGAAGTAACGTCATTTTGGCAAAAACTGTATTTTTAGCCTTCAAAATGGATATTTTATTCAAATGAGTCTGTTTTGAAATCTTTTTCAAATTATGGTATTTGATGCCAATCAACAAATAGAATGAACCCATACGATCATACAGATACCACAAAATGGTTTGTAACTTGTACGGTTGCAGAGAAATAGCCGATTTTCTACAAGTCACTTTTCAAGTTTTTTGGTCTTTAAAAGTGGCAATTATTATTCGATTTACATAAAATTTTCACTATATGATATCGTATGCCATTTCTGATTTCATAAAACTAATTGAACATTTTCATTAACACCGGAAGTAATGTAATTTTGTCAAGATATTGCTGGATTTGGTTGATTCTGCGTCCATTTTATTTGATGTGAGCAATGCTTATTTGGAAATCTGTTTAGTGGTTTTGTTGGTGCCGGAAGTGACATATGTTCAAGGGCAACTTGGCACCGGAAGTGATATGTTCAAGGGTAACGTGGCACCAGTGAAACCCGTCATTCCTGCATGCAGGTCTAGTTATTATTATTATTATTCTTCTTTTGTATTGAGTAGATCTCAGCAACTACGTGTCGCATCGTTACGATTTCTTCGGTTTTACTGGGAAAGTGGGTGTGACTTAGAGGATAAAGCTATTTTGAACGCTCTGCGACAATGCGAAATGTCCGAAATCACCGAAGTTATCGTTTTTACAAATATTGCGGTATTTTTAACAATAATCATGGGATTTTAACTTTCGATACATTTTGGCATAGCTGGAGACAGGGCACATAGCTGCGCTACTTTCGATTTTTGATTTTCGGCAAATCTTCGAAGATATTAGGCGCCAAATTTCGGAAATTTAAAATTTTACAACAAACTTTTTTATTTATGAATATTTTTTAGTCGTGTTGTGCACAGAATTAAAGAGTCATCTGACTTGCGCAAAAATGTTAAAAAATTTTGTCTCAGTAATTTTCCTTGGCCTCCATTGGCTAATTCAGTTTTTCAGTCCTAGATTAATTTTTTATTGTTCGATTTGTATAAAACAAAGTTCATATGCTTCGTTGTCTCAATTGTCATTTTTTTTATTACCAAAAGTGTTATCTGTCGGCACCGGAAGTGGCATAATTTTACCAAAAACTACAATTTTGACAGTTAGGTACATTTTTTGAAAACAAATATTATTTTTTTGAAAAATTATATGACTCAAAGAGTGTGTCCTTTAAAGGCGCAAAAAATGTCGGAAGCAGTTTTTTTAATTTCTTTTTCATTTTCTAGCAAATTGGATTAAGAGGTGAAAAAAGGCGTAAAATTGACCTATTTACAACTCATTCAGGCTTTTCAGATTTTAAAATATTTTTACGTAACTTTTATAAACTTGTAGCTATAATCCATACGAAGAGAATGTATGTGAAAATTAGTTTGTAATATAAGCAGTTGCCGAGAAATAGGCAATTTTGCATGAGTCACTTTTCACGTAATTTTGGCTGTAAAAGAATCAATTATTATTCGATTTTCAATTTTCTTTCGCCATTGGATGCCTAATGCCATAGTGGACTATGTCAAACCATTTTACCCCTTGCGCTGCCACCGGAAATGACGTCATTTGCTCAAAACTTAAATTTTAGCCTTCAAAAAACAATATTTTATTCAAATGAGTCGTATTTGTTATTTTTTTCAAATTGTGATATTTGATTCTATTGATCAAATAGATTGAACCCATACGATCATACAGATACCACAAAATGGTTTCTAACTTGTACGGTTGCAGAGAAATGGGCGATTTTCATTAAGTCACTTTTCAGGGTTTTTGGTCTATAAAAATGTCAGTTATTATTCGATTTTCATAAAATTTTCACCATATGATATCTTGTGTCATTTATGATGTCATAGAACTAATTTAACATTTTCAGTATCACCGGAAGTAATGTCATTTTGGCAAAAACTGTATTTTTAGCCTTCAAAACAGACATTTTTTTCAAATGAGTCTGATTTGTAATATATTTCAAATTATGATATTTGATTCCAATCAACAAATGGATTGAACCCATACGATCATATAGATACCAAAAGATAGTTTTTATCGTGTACGGTTGCCGAGAAATAGACGATTTTCTACAAGTCACTTTTCAAGGTTTTTGGTCTATAAAAGTGGCAATTCTCATTCGATTTACATACAATTTTCGCCATTATGCTGCCTTATGCCATTTCTGATTTCATAAAACTAATTGAACATTTTCATTATCACCGGAAGTAATGAAATTTTGCCAGGATCACTTACAAGTAACATATATATATAAAATGAATTGATATTGCTGGATTTGGTTGATTCTTCGTCCATTTTATTTGATGTTTACAATGCTTATGTGGAAACCTGTTTGATGGTTTCATTGGTATCGGAAGTGACATATGTTCAAAGGTAACGTGGCACCGGAAGTGACATGTTAAAGGGTGACGTGGCACCAGTGAAACCCGTCATTCCTGCATGCAGGTCTAGTTATTCTTATTATTATTATTTTTTTTTTTCCAATTTGCTTATATCTCAGGAACTACTTGTCGGATCGATGCAATGTCTTGAGTTTTACTGCGAAAGTGGGTGTGACTTAGAGATTAAAGCTATTTCCGGCATTCTGCGACAATGCGAAATGTCCGAAATCACCGAAGTTGTCGTTTTTTGAAATATTGCCGTAATATTAACAACAATTGTTGGATTTTATCGTTTGATCGTTTTTGACATAGCCAGGGACATGGCACATAGCTACGGGTCTTTAGATTTTTAAATTTCGCCGAATCTTCGGAAAAATAAGGCGCCAAATTTTGAAAATTTAAATTTTGACAAAAAACTTTTTTATTAATGAATATTTTTTAATGACCTTTAACCAAGGGTTAAAGGGTCGTCTGATTTGGGCGAAAATGTGAACATTTTTTTTCTGGATAATTTTCCTTGGTCGCTATTGGCTAATTCAGTTTATCGGTTCTGTATAAATTATTTATTGTTCGATTTGTATAAAACAAAGTTTGTATGCTCTATGGTCCAAAATGTCATTTTTTTTGTTACCGGCAAAGTTTCCTGTCGGTGACGTAAGTGACGTAAATTTAGCAAAAACTACAATTTTAACAGTTCGGTACCACTTTTTGAAAGCAAAAATTATTTTTTTCAAATCTAATATGACTGAAAAGATGTGCCATATAAAGGCGCACAAAACATCGCGCTCAGTTTTTTTAACTTCGATTTCGTTTTCGGGCAATTTGGATTAAAGGGTGAAAAAGGGTGTCAAAATAAGCTATTTACAACCCATCCAGCGTCTTCGTATTAAAAAATATATCTTCGTAACATTTATAATCTCGTAGCAATAACCCATACGAAGAGAATGTATGTGAAAATTAATTTGTAATATGCGCAGTTGCCGAGAAAAAGTCAATATTGCATGAGTCACTTTTCACGTTATTTTGGCTGTAAAAGAATCAATTATTATGTGATTTTTAATTTTCTTTCACCATTGGATGCCTAATGCCATAGTGGACACGGTCAAACCATTCTACCTCATACGCTGCCACCGGAAATGACGTCATTTGCTGAAAACTTAATTTTTAGCATTAAAAAACAATATTTTATTCATATGGGTCGTACTTATTATTTTTTTCAAATTATGATATTTGATTCTATTCATCAAATAGAATGAACCCATACGATCATACAGATATCACAAAACGGTTTCTAACTTGTACGGTTGCAGAGAAATGGGCAATTTTCCACAAGTCACTTTTCGAGGATTTTGGTCTATAAAAGTGTCGGTTATCATTCGATTTTTATAAAATTTTCACCATATGATATCTTATGTCATTTATGATTTCATAGAAATAATTTAACAGTTTCAGTATCACCGTAAGTAATTATATTTTGGCAAAAACTGTATTTTTAGCCTTCAAAACAGATATTTTTTTTCAAATGAGTCTGTAATAAATTTAAAATCATGATATTTAATTCGCATCAACTAATAGAATGAACCCATGCGATCATTCAGATACCACAAAATGGTTTCTCACTTGTATGGTTGCAGAGAAATAGACGATTTCCTACAAGTCACTTTCCAAGGTTTGGGGTCTATAAAAGTGGCAATTCCTATTCGATTTACATAAAATTTTCACCATGTGATTATTATTTCTGATTTTAAGAACCTAATTTAATATTGACTTGAGCAAAAATGAAATTTTTTTTTGTCTCGGTTATTTTCCTTGGCCGCCATTGGCTAATTCAGTTTTTTTAGCCCAAGATTAATTATTTATTGTTCGATTTGTATAAAACAAAGTTCATAAGCTCCGTTGTCTCAATCGTCATCTTTTTTGATACCAACAGTGTTATCTGTCGGCAACGGAAGTGGCGTAAATTTATTAAAAACTACAATTTTGACAGTTAGGTACCATTTTTCAAAAGAAAATATTATTTTATTTAAAAACTGATATAACTAAAAGTGTGTGCCCTTTAAAAGCGCAAAAAAGTGTGAGCTCAGTTTTTTTAATTTCGGTTTCATTTTCGAGCAAATTGGATTAAGAGGTGAGAAAAGGTGTAAAACTGACCTATTTACAACCCGTTCAGGCTTTTCAGATTTTAAAATATTTCTATGTAACTTTTATAAAATTGTAGCTATAATCCATACGAAGAAAATGTATGTGAAAATTAGTTTGTAATATAAGCAGTTGCCGAGAAATGGGCAGTTTTGCGTAAGTCACTGTTTCGTAATTTGCCTGTAAAGAAGTTAATTATTAATGGATATTCACAAAAGTGACACCATTTGATTCACAAAGCAAGTCTGCGTCATATCAAGTCGATTACAATTTAAAATTGACACAGGAAGTGACGCCATTTGGTCAAAAACTGCATTTTAACTTTTAAAATCAATATTGTTTTTCAACCAATAATTATTTAATATGTAATAATAAAATTAACTTTTGGATTAAATTCACATATTAACAAAACTCATACGGTCATATAGATATCATAAAATTGTTTCCAACTTGTTCGGTTGTCGAGATATAGGCGGTTTTCTAAAAGTCACTTTTGAAGGTTTTTGGCCCATAAAAGTGTCAAGTTTATTCATATGATTCTGATTTGTAATGTTTTTAAAATTATGATATTTGATTCCTATCAACAAATAGACTGAACCCATACGATCATATAGATACCCAAAAATAGTTTCTAGCTTGTACGGTTGCCGAGATATAGACGATTTTCTACAAGTCACTTTTCAAGGTTTTTGGTTTATAAATGTGGCAATTATTATTCGATTTACATAAAATTCTCACCATATGATATGTTATGCCATTTCCGATTTCATAAAAGTAATTGAACATTTTCATTATCACCGGAAGTACTGTACACTTACATGCAACAAATGTATAAAATGAATTGATATTGCTGGGTTTGGTTGATTCTGTGTCCATTTTATTTGATGTGTGCAATGCTTATGTGGAAACCAGTTTATTGGTTTCTTTGGTACCGGAAGTGACATATGTTCAAGGGTAACGTGGCACCGAAAAAGACACAAGTTCAAAAGTAACATGGCACCAGTGAAACCCGTCATAGCTGCATGCAGGTCTAGTTATTCTTATTATTATTATTTTTTTTTTTCCAATTTGCTTATATCTCAGGATCTACTTGTCGGATCGATGCAATGTCTTGAGTTTTACTGCGAAAGTGGGTGTGACTTAGAGATTAAAGCTATTTCCGGCATTCTGCGACAATGCGAAATGTCCTAAATCACCGAAGTTGTCGTTTTTTGAAATATTGCCGTAATATTAACAATAATTGTTGGATTTTATCGTTTGATAGTTTTTGACATAGCCAGAGACATGGCACATAGCTACGGGTCTTTAGAGTTTTAAATTTCGCCGAATCTTCGGAAAAATAAGGCGCCAAATTTTGAAAATTTAAATTTTGACAAAAAACTTTTTTATTAATGAATATTTTTTAATGACTTTTTACCAAGGGTTAAAGGGTCGTCTGATTTGGGCAAAAATGTGAACATTTTTTTACTGGATAATTTTTCTTGGTTGCTATTGGCTAATTCAGTTTATAGGTTCTATATAAATTATTTATTGTCCGATTTGTATAAAACAAAGTTTACATGCTCCATGGTCCAAAATGTCATTTTTTTTGTTACCGGCAAAGTTTCCTGTCGGCACCGGAAGTGACGTAAATTTAGCAAAAACTACAATTTTAACAGTTCGGTACCACTTTTTGAAAGCAAAAATTATTTTTTTAAAATCTAATATGACTGAAAAGATGTGCCATATAAAGGCGCACAAAACATCGCGCTCAGTTTTTTTAATTTCGATTCCGTTTTCGGGCAATTTGGATTAAAGGGTGAAAAAAGGTGTCAAAATGAGCTATTTACAACCCATCCAGCGTCTTCATATTAAAAAATATATCTTCGTAACATTCATAATCTCGTAGCAATAACCCATACGAAGAGAATGTATGTGAAAATTAATTTGTAATATGCGCAGTTGCCGAGAAAAAGTCAATTTTGCATGAGCCACTTTTCACGTTATTTTTGCTGTATAAGAATCAATTATTATGTTATTTTCAATTTTCTTTCACTGTTGGATACCTAATGCCATAGTGGACAAGGTCAAACCATTCTACCTCATACGCTGCCACCGGAAATGACGTCATTTGCTCAAAACTTAATTTTTAGCATTTAAAAACAATATTTCATTCCAATGGGTCGTACTTGTTATTTTTTTCAAATTATGATATTTGATTCTATTCATCAAATAGAACGAACTCATGCGATCATACAGATATCACAAAACGGTTTCTAACTTGTACGATTGCAGAGAAATGGGCGATTTTCCACAAGTCACTTTTCGAGGATTTTGGTCTATAAAAGTGTCAGTTATTATTCGATTTTCATAAAATTTTCACCATATGATATCTTACGTCATTTATGATTCCATAGAACTAATTTAACATTTTCAGTATCACCGGAAGTAATTATATTTTGGCAAAAACTGTATTTTTAGCCTTCAAAACAGATATTTTTTTCAAATGAGTCTGATTTGTAATATATTTAAAATTATGATATTTAGTTCGCATCAACTAATAGAATGAACCCATGCGATCATTCAGATACCACAAAATGGTTTCTCACTTGTATGGTTGCAGAGAAATAGACGATTTCTTACAAGTCACTTTTCAAGGTTTGGGGTCTATAAAAGTGGCAATTCTTATTCGATTTACATAAAATTTTCACCATGTAATTATTATTTCTGATTTTAAGAAACTAATTTAATATTTTCATTTTCGCAAGAAGTACTGTTATTTTATCAGGATCAATTACATGTTACAACCGTATAAAATGAATTGATATTGCTGGATTTTTGTTGATTCTGTTTCCCTTTTATTTGATGTGTGCAATGTTTATGTGGAAATCTGTTTATCGTTGCCATTGGTTTAGGGGCAACATGGGAGCGATAGTGACATAAGTTTAAATTTAACGTGGCACCAGTGAAACCCGTCATTCCTGCATGCAGGTCTAGTTATTATTAGGCTTTCAGACTTTCGTCTGAAAGCCTATTGAGATTACTAAAATTATTATTATTAGGCTTTCAGACTTTCGTCTGAAAGCCTATTGAGATTACTAAAATTATTATTATTAGGCTTTCAGACTTTCGTCTGAAAGCCTATTGAGATTACTAAAATTATTATTATTATTATTATTATTATTATTATTATTATTTACCGCGAGGGCCTAGATCTCCATGATCGAAAACAGATATCGATCTGGAATTAGCTTTTCTATTGGGAAACCATGTGGTGGCTACTTGATAAAATATTTTTGAAATTTCTGCGCATACCGGAAGTGACCGAACTTTGTACTTTCTCTAAAAATTGAAAATCGGCTATAGTTTCGTCAATTCTTTATCCATTTTCAAACAAATTACATTTTTGGAATCCCTGGATCTTTTCTGAGAAAATGGCTATCTCACATTTTTCAATTTCGAACATTCGTCTATGACTTTTATAGTTCGAAAATTGAACACATGTTGTTTACGAGACAATTTTTGTTATTTTTCAAAATTTTCAAATTTGACCTACATTTTTGGATACCTGAAGTCCATCCGATTCCAGTAATATAAGTTTCATTCAGAGTTATCGCCCTTTATTTTTCGATTTTTTTCGAATTTTCTTCCCATTTTGTGAGCTCGGGTTTCGTTTTATGGCAGAATTGACGTTTCTGAAACTTCTGGAACATGAAGTTAAAGTCCAATATCAACAGGTAAAGCAATTTCGACAAGACTCCTTAAACCGGAAGTGGTCGAAATAATGTGCAAAATTTGCAAAAAAACGAAAAAAATGGGTGGTTTTGGGAAAAACGTGATTTCTTCGCCCGATATCAACGGATTAAAGGGATTAAGGTATCGTTGGGTTGCATGAAGAATGGACTATCGTATGATACCCAAATCATACAGATACTATGAAAAGGTAGCAAAATATGGCACGCTGAAAATCAAGTATTTTCTGATTTGGAGCGTTTTTGGATGCCTGTATCTCGAAAACTTAACCTACAATTTTTTTTATTTTTTTTCTATCGAGAGTCCTTTTGGAGGTATTTGGCATGAAGCCATCCAATAGGACTTTGAAATGTCTGGAATAGGATAAAAAAGGGACTGAAAATCGAAAAAAGTCGAAAAATCGTGAAATTTTGGAAAATGCTCTACTATTTTTTTATTTTAAGAGATTTTTAAAAAAAGGTTGTATATTCAGATAGCTGACCTAATTACGATTCTAACGATGTATAATATGTATGTAATTATTAAAATTTAATTTTCGATATTTTAAATTTTTTGCATTTTTGGCACTTTTGAACATAGGATTTCTCAGGGGCATTTTATCTGATCAGATAATGTAATATATCATTACAGAGCCCTGTGGCTATTTTAGTGCTCAAACCGGCTATTAGAACTATTCCGACAATAATAACCATACCGGAAGTATTCAAAAAATGAAAAAAAAGAGTAAAAACATTGTCGCACTTGCGAAAAACTTGATTTCTCCCTTAGGTAATAGCGGACCAAAAGAACTAAAGTGTCGCTGGATAGCCCTATTAATGGACCATCATATGGTATCTAAATAATACGATTTCGATGGTAAGGAAATAAATTATTGTATGCCAAAAATCTAGTATTTTCCAATTTTTTAACATTCTGAGACGCCCTTTTCTCGAAAACGACGCCTACGATTTTTCTTAAACTTTTCTTACTCAAAGTCCTGTTAGTTGTCTATATAGGGAATCCAAAATGAAAAGCATTGAAATAATATAAGTGGTCGAAAAATGGCCTCAAACTTTGAAAAAAATTGAAAAATCGTTAAATTTTTTGAAACGCTCTTTAATTTATCTTTTTTTCTAAAACTACTCAATGGATGTTTCTGATACTTTTGGTACAGAAAGTTAAGTATCCAAAGGACTTCGTAAAGCTATCACAACAACGATCGTAAAACCGGAAGTAGTCGAAAAAATGTCCGATATTTCGAAAAAAAATAATTTTTTTACGAAAACCTTTTTTATTTATGAATATTTTTTGATGATATTTTACACAGGGTTAAAATATCATCGTACTTGAGCAGAAATGAGAAAAAAAATTGTCTCGGTAATTTGCGTTAGCCGCCATCGGCTAATTTAGTTTTTCGTACCCAGAAAAATTATTTATTGTTCGATTTGTATAAAACAAAGTTCATATGCACCATGGTCCCAATTGTAATTTTTTTTGTTACGGTGAAATTTTTCTGTCGGCAACGGAAGTGACGTAATATTAACAAAAACTACAATTTTGACAGTTCGGTACCACTTTTTGAAAGCAAATATTATTTTTTTTCAAAACTGATATAACTAAAAGGATGCACCCTGCAAAGGTGCACAAAAACCTTAGCTCATATTTTTTAATTTCAACTTCATTTTCGGGCAATTTCGAATAAAATGTAAAATAAAGTGTAAAATTCAGTTATTTACAATTCATTCAGCGTCTTCATATTTTGAAATATTTATTTGTAATTTTCATAAACTCGTAGCAATAATCCAGACGAAGAGAATGTATGCGAAAATTAGTTTGTAATATGAGCAGTTGCCGAGAAATATGCAATTTTGCATGCATCACTTTTCACGTTATTTTGCCTATAAAAGAGTTAATTATTATTCGATTTGCAATATTTTTTTTCCATTTGATGCCTAATGCCAATTTGGACTAGGTCAAGCCAATTTTACATTTTCACTGTGACCGGAAATGACGTCATTTGGGCAAAAACTGTATTTTTAACCTAAAAAACAAATATTTTATTCAAATGAGTCTGCCTTATAATATTTTTAAAATTATGATATTTGATTCCCATCAACGAATAAAATGAAGCCATACGACCATACAGATACCACAAAATGGTTTCTAACTTGTACGGTTACAGAGAAATAGGCGATCTTCTATAAGTCACTTTTCAAGGTTTTTGGTCTGTAAAACTGTCAATTATTATTCGATTTTTACAATTTATTTACCATTTCATGCCTTATGCTATTTATGACTTCTATGAACCAAGTTAAAATTTTCAATATCACCGGAAGTAATGTAATTTTTGCAAAAAACGTATTTTTAGCCTTTAAAACAAACATTTTTTTGAAGGGATTTATATTTATTATTCGTATAACTTTATAACGTCTGACTCTAATGGGCAGTAAGACTGAATCAATACCATCATATTGATATCAAGAAAAATCTTCTAGCATGTTCCCTTGCCGAATAATAACCAATTTTCCGAGGGTCACTTTTCAGTTTTTTACCTTCTTAATTTCAGTTTATGGGTTATAGGTTAATTATTTATTGTCCGATATTTATAAAAAAAAGTTTGTATTTTGTATGTTGCGAATTTTCGACTTATTTTTCATCTATAAAAATTTCTTTCGGCACCGGAAGTGACATACTTTTGCCATAATTTACAATTTTGACCGGTCTTTTAGCCAGCAAATATTACTTTTACATATGATAGAAGGTGTCACTGAAGCAAAACAACTAAAGTATAGTTTGGTAGCTCAATGGATCGGCTATGGTATAATAAACTTCCTGTATGATTCCTGAAAGCCGGTTCAGTGCTGCTTGCAGGTCTAGTTATTATTATTATTATTATTTACCGCGAGGGCCTAGATCTCCATGACCGAAAACAGATATCGATCTGGAATTAGCTTTTCTATCGGGAAACCATGTGGTGGCTACTTGATAAAATATTTTTGAAATTTCTGCGCATACCGGAAGTGACCGAACTTTGTACTTTCCCTAAAAATTGAAAATCGGCCATAGTTTCGTCAATTCTTTATCCATTTTCAAACAAATTACATTTTTGGAATCCCTGAATCTTTTCTAATACAATGGCTATCTCACATTTTTCAATTTCGAACATTCGTCTGTGATTTTTATCGTTCGAAAATTGAAAACATGTTGTTTACGAGACAATTTTTGTTATTTTTCAAAATTTTCAAATTTGACCTACATTTTTTGATACCTGAAGTCCATCCGATTCCAGTAATATAAGTTTCATTCAGAGTTATCGCCCTTTATTTTTCGATTTTTTTCGAATTTTCTTCCCATTTTGTGAGCTCGGGTTTCGTTTGATGGCAGAATTGACGTTTCTGAAACTTCTGGAACATGAAGTTATAGTCCAATACCAACTGATAAAGCAATTTCGACAAGAATCCTTAAACCGGAAGTGGTCGAAATAATGTGCAATATTTTGAAAAAAATGCAAAAAATGGATATTTTTGGGGAAAACGCTAATTCTCCGTCCGATATCAATGGATTAAACGAATGAAGGTATCGTTTGATGGCACGATTGCTGGACTATCATATGATACCCCAGTCATATGGATACTATGAACAGACAGCAAAATATGGCACGCTGAAAATCAAGTATTTTCTGATTTGGAGCGTTTTTGGACGCCTGTAGCTCGAAAACTTAACCTGCAATTTTTTTTTAACTTTTTCTATCGAGAGTCCTTTTGGAGGTATTTTGCATAAAGCCATCCAATAAGACTTTGAAATGTCTGGAATAGGATAAAAAAGGGACTGAAAATCGAAAAAAGTCGAAAAATCGTGAAATTTTGGAAAATGCTCTACTATTTTTTTATTTTAAGAGATTTTTAAAAAGACGTTGTATATTCAGATAGCTGACCTAATTACGATTCTAACGATGTATAATATGTATATAATTATTAAAATTTAATTTTCGATATTTTAAATTTTTTGCATTTTTGGCACTTTTGAACATAGGATTTCTCAGGGGCATTTTATCTGATCAGATAATGTAATATATCATTACAGAGCCCTGTGGCTATTTTAGTGCCCAAACCGGCCATTAAAACTATTTCGACAATAATAACCATACCGGAAGTATTCAAAAAATGAAAAAAAAGAGTAAAACCATTGTCGCACTTGCGAAAAACTTGATTTCTCTCTTAGGTAATAGCGGACCAAAAGAACTAAAGTGTCGCTGGATAGCCCTATTAATGGACCATCATATGGTATCTAAATAATACGATTTCGATGGTAAGGAAATAAACTATTGTATGCCAAAAATGTAGTATTTTCCAATTTTTTAACATTCTGAGACGCCTTTTTCTCGAAAACGACGCCTACGATTTTTCTTAAACTTTTCTTACTCAAAGTCCTATCGGTTGTCTATATAGGGAATCCAAAATGAAAAGCATTGAAATAATATAAGTGGTCGAAAAATGGCCTCAAACTTTTAAAAAAATTGAAAAATCGTTAAATTTTTGGAAACGCTCTTTAATTTATCTTTTTTTCCAAAACTACTCAATGGATGTTTCTGACACTTCTGGTACAGAAAGTTAAGTATCCAAAGAACTTCGTAAAGCTATCACAACAACGATCGTAAAATCGGAAGTAGTCGAAAAAATGTCCGATATTTTGAAAAAAAATATTTTTTTTACGAAAACCTTTTTTATTTATGAATATTTTTTGATGATCTTTCACACAGGGTTAAAATATCATCGTACTTGAGCAGAAATAAGAAAAAAAATTGTCTCGGTAATTTGCGTTAGCCGCCATCGGCTAATTCAGTTTTTCGTACCCAGAAAAATTATTTATTGTTCGATTTGTATAAAACAAAGTTCATATGCACCGTGGTCCCAATTGTAATTTTTTTTGTTACGGTGAAGTTTTTCTGTCGGCAACGGAAGTGACGTAATATTAACAAAAACTACAATTTTGACAGTTCGGTACCACATTTTGAAAGCAAATATTATTTTTTTCAAAACTGATATAACTAAAAGGATGCACCCTGCAAAGGTGCACAAAATCCTTAGCTCAGATTTTTTAATTTCAATTTCATTTTCGGGCAATTTCGAATAAAATGTAAAATAAAGTGTAAAATTCAGTTATTTACAATTCATTCAGCGTCTTCATATTTTGAAATATTTATTTGTAATTTTCATAAACTCGTAGCAATAATCCAGACGAAGAGAATGTATGCGAAAATTAGTTTGTAATATGAGCAGTTGCCGAGAAATATGCAATTGTGCATGCATCACTTTTCACGTTATTTTGCCTATAAAAGAGTGAATTATTATTCGATTTGCAATATTTTTTTTCCATTTGATGCCTAATGCCAATTTGGACTAGGTCAAGTCAATTTTACATTTTCACTGTGACCGGAAATGACGTCTTTTGGGCAAAAACTGTATTTATAACCTAAAAAACAAATATTTTATTGAAATGAGTCTGCCTTATAATGTTTTAAAAATTATGATATTTGATTCCCATCAACGAATAGAATGAAGCCATACGTCCATACAGATACCACAAAATGGTTTCTAACTTGTACGGTTACAGAGAAATAGACGATCTTCTATAAGTCACTTTTCAAGGTTTTTGGTCTATAAAAGTGTCAATTATTATTCGATTTTTATAAATTTTTTAACATTTGATGCCTTATGTCATTTATGACTTCTATGAACCAAGTTAACATTTTCAATATCACCGGAAGTAATGTAATTTTTGCAAAAAACGTATTTTTAGCCTTCAAAACAAACATTTTTTTGAAGTGATTTATATTCTTTATTCGTTTAACTTTATAACGTCTGACTCTAATGGGCAGTAAGATTGAATCAATACCATCATATTGATATCAAGAAAAGGCTTCTAGCATGTTCCCTTGTCGAATAATAACCAATTTTTCCCAGGGTCACTTTTAAGTTTTTTACCTTCTTAATTTCAGTTTATGGGTAATAGGTTAATTATTTATTGCCCGATATGTATAAAACAAAGTTTGTATTTTGTATGTTGCGAATTTTCGACTTATTTTTCACCTATAAAAATTTCTTTCGGCACCGGAAGTGACGTAATTTTGCCATAATTTACAATTTTGACCGGTCTTTTCGCCAGCAAATATTACTTATACATATGATAGAGGGTGTCACTGAAGCAGAACAACTAAAGTATAGTTCGGTAGCTCAATGGATCGGCTATGGTATAATAAACTTCCTGTATGATTCCTGAAAGCCGGTTCAGTGCTGCTTGCAGGTCTAGTTATTATTATTATTATTATTTACCGCGAGGGCCTAGATCTCCATGATCGAAAACAGATATCGATCTGGAATTAGCTTTTCTATCGGGAAACCATGTGGTGGCTACTTGATAAAATATTTTTGAAATTTCTGCGCATACCGGAAGTGACCGAACTTTGTACTTTCTCTAAAAATTGAAAATCGGCCATAGTTTCGTCAATTCTTTATCCATTTTCAAACAAATTACATTTTTGGAATCCCTGAATCTTTTCTGAGACAATGGCTATCTCACATTTTTCAATTTCGAACATTCGTCCATGACTTTTATCGTTCGAAAATTGAAAACATGTTGTTTACGAGACAATTTTTGTTATTTTTCAAAATTTTCAAATTTGACCTACATTTTTGGATACCTGAAGTCCATCCGATTCCAGTAATATAAGTTTCATTCAGAGTTATCGCCCTTTATTTTCCGATTTTTTTCGAATTTTCTTCCCATTTTGCGAGCTCGGGTTTCGTTTTATGGTAGAATTGACGTTTATGAAACTTCTGGAACATGAAGTTATAGTCCAATACCAACTGATAAAGCAATTTCGACACGGATCTTCAAACCGGAAGTGGTCGAAATAATGTTCAATATTTTGAAAAAAATGCAAAAAATGGATATTTTGGGGGAAAACGCTATTTTTCTGTCCGATATCAATGGATTAAACGAATGAAGGTACCGTTTGATGGCACGATTGTTGGACTATCATATGATACCCAATTCATACGGATACTATGAACAGACAGCAAAATATGGCACGCTGAAAATCAAGTATTTTCTGATTTGGAGCGTTTTTGGACGCCTGTATCTCGAAAACTTAACCTGCAATATTTTTTAAATTTTTTCTATCGAGAGTCCTTTGGGAGGTATTTGACATGAAGCCATCCAATAGGACTTTGAAATGTCTGGAATAGGATAAAAAAGGGACTGAAAATCGAAAAAAGTCGAAAAATCGTGAAATTTGGGAAAATGCTCTACTATTTTTTTATTTTAAGAGATTTTTAAAAAAAGGTTGTATATTCAGATAGCTGACCTAATTACGATTCTAACGATGTATAATATGTATGTAATTATTAAAATTTAATTTTCTATATTTTAAATTTTTTGCATTTTTGGCACTTTTGAACATAGGATTTCTCAGGGGCATTTTATCTGATCAGATAATGTAATATATCATTACAGAGCCCTGTGGCTATTTTAGTGCCCAAACCGGCTATTAGAACTATTCCGACAATAATAACCATACCGGAAGTATTCAAAAAATGAAAAAAAAGAGTAAAAACATTGTCGCACTTGCGAAAAACTTGATTTCTCCCTTAGGTAATAGCGGACCAAAAGAACTAAAGTGTCGCTGGATAGCCCTATTAATGGACCATCATATGGTATCTAAATAATACGATTTCGATGGTAAGGAAATACATTATTGTATGCCAAAAATCTAGTATTTTCCAATTTTTTAACATTCTGAGACGCCCTTTTCTCGAAAACGACGCCTACGATTTTTCTTAAACGTTTCTTACTCAAAGTCCTGTCAGTTGTCTATATAGGGAATCCAAAATGAAAAGCATTGAAATAATATAAGTGGTCGAAAAATGGCCTCAAACTTTGAAAAAAATTGAAAAATCGTTAAATTTTTTGAAACGCTCTTTAATTTATCTTTTTTTCCAAAACTACTCAATGGATGTTTCTGACACTTCTGGTACGTACAGTTAAGTATCCAAAGGACTTCGTAAAGCTATCACAACAACGATCGTAAAACCGGAAGTAGTCGAAAAAATGTCCGATATTTCGAAAAAAATTAATTTTTTTACGAAAACCTTTTTTATTTATGAATATTTTTTGATGATATTTTACACAGGGTTAAACTATCATCCTACTTGAGCAGAAATGAGAAAAAAAATTGTCTCGGTAATTTGCGTTAGCCACCATCGGCTAATTTAGTTTTTCGTACCCAGAAAAATTATTTATTGTTCGATTTGTATAAAACAAAGTTCATATGCACCATGGTCCCATTTGTAATTTTTTTTGTTACGGTGAAATTTTTCTGTCGGCAACGGAAGTGACGTAATATTAACAAAAACTACAATTTTGACAGTTCGGTACCACTTTTTGAAAGCAAATATTATTTTTTTTCAAAACTGATATGACTAAAAGGATGCACCCTGCAAAGGTGCACAAAAACCTTAGCTCATATTTTTTAATTTCAACTTCATTTTCGGGCAATTTCGAATAAAATGTAAAATAAAGTGTAAAATTCAGTTATTTACAATTCATTCAGCGTCTTCATATTTTGAAATATTTATTTGTAATTTTCATAAACTCGTAGCAATAATCCAGACGAAGAGAATGTATGCGAAAATTAGTTTGTAATATGAGCAGTTGCCGAGAAATATGCAATTTTGCATGCATCACTTTTCACGTTATTTTGCCTATAAAAGAGTTAATTATTATTCGATTTGCAATATTTTTTTTCCATTTGATGCCTAATGCCAATTTGGACTAGGTCAAGCCAATTTTACATTTTCACTGTGACCGGAAATGACGTCATTTGGGCAAAAACTGTATTTTTAACCTAAAAAATAAATATTTTATTCAAATGAGTCTGCCTTATAATATTTTTAAAATTATGATATTTGATTCCCATCAACGAATAAAATGAAGCCATACGACCATACAGATACCACAAAATGGTTTCTAACTTGTACGGTTACAGAGAAATAGGCGATCTTCTATAAGTCACTTTTCAAGGTTTTTGGTCTGTAAAACTGTCAATTATTATTCGATTTTTACAATTTATTTACCATTTCATGCCTTATGCTATTTATGACTTCTATGAACCAAGTTAAAATTTTCAATATCACCGGAAGTAATGCAATTTTTGCAAAAAACGTATTTTTAGCCTTTAAAACAAACATTTTTTTGAAGGGATTTATATTTATTATTCGTTTAACTTTATAACGTCTGACTCTAATGGGCAGTAAGACTGAATCAATACCATCATATTGATATCAAGAAAAATCTTCTAGCATGTTCCCTTGTCGAATAATAACCAATTTTCCGAGGGTCACTTTTCAGTTTTTTACCTTCTTAATTTCAGTTTATGGGTTATAGGAATTTTCGACTTATTTTTCATCTATAAAAATTACTTTCGGCACCGGAAGTGACATACTTTTGCCATAATTTACAATTTTGACCGGTCTTTTAGCCAGCAAATATTACTTTTAGATATGATAGAGGGTGTCACTGAAGCAAAACAACTAAAGTATAGTTTGGTAGCTCAATGGACCGGCTATGGTATAATAAACTTCCTGTATGATTCCTGAAAGCCGGTTCAGTGCTGCTTGCAGGTCTAGTTATTATTATTATTATTATTTACCGCGGGGGCCTAGATCTCCATGATCGAAAACAGATATCGATCTGGAATTAGATTTTCTATTGGGAAACCATGTGGTGGCTACTTGATAAAATATTTTTGAAATTTCTGCGCATACCGGAAGTGACCGAACTTTGCACGTTGTCTAAAAATTGAAAATCGGCCATAGTTTCGTCAATTCTTTATCCATTTTCAAACAAATTACATTTTTGGAATCCCTGAATCTTTTCTGAGACAATCTATTCTGAGACATTTTTCAATTTCGAACATTCGTCTATGACTTTTATCGTTTGAAAATTGCAAACATGTTGTTTACGAGACAATTTTTGTTATTTTTCAAAATTTTCAAATTTGACCTACATTTTTGGATACCTGACGTCCATCCGATTCCAGTAATATAAGTTTCATTCAGAGTTATCGCCCTTTATTTTTCGATTTTTTTCGAATTTTCTTCCCATTTTGTGAGCTCCGGTTTCGGTTTATGGCAGAATTGACGTTTCTGAAACTTCTGGAACATGAAGTTATAGTCCAATACCAACTTATAAAGCAATTTCGACCAGAATCCTTAAACCGGAAGTGGTCGAAATAATGGGCAATATTTTGAAAAAAATGCAAAAAATGGATATTTTGGGGAAAAACGCGATTTCTCCGCCCGATATAAATGGATTAAAGAAATTAGGGTACCATTGGACTGCACTGGGATTGCACTATCGTATGATACCAAATTCATACGGATACTATGAACAGGCAGCAAAATATGGTACGCTGAAAATCAAGTATTTTCTGATTTTTAGCATTTTTGGACGCCTGTATCTCGAAAACTACTCCAGCGATTTTTATGAAACTTTCTCTATCGAGAGACCTTGTGGTAGTCTGAAGTACGAAACATTCCATTACGACTTTGAAATATCTGGAATAGGTGAAATAACGGACTGAAAATCGAAAAAAGTCGAAAAATCGTGAAATTTTGGAAAATGCTCTACTATTTTTTTATTTTAAGAGATTTTCAAAAAAAGATTGTATTTTCAGATAGCTGACCTAATTACGATTCTAACGATGTATAATATGTATGTAGTTATTGAAAGTTAATTTTCGATATTTTAAATTTTTTGCATTTTTCTCACTTTTGGACATAGGATTTCTCAGTGGCATTTTATCTGATCAGTAAATGTAATATATCATTACAGAGCCCTATGACTATTTTAGTACCCAAACCGGCTATTTAAACTATTCCGACAATAATAACCATACCGGAAGAATTCAAAAAATAAAAAAAAAGGTTAAAAACATTGTCGCACTTGCGAAAAACTTGATTTCTCCCTTAGGTAATAGCGGACCAAAAGAACTAAAGTGTCGTTGGATAGCCTATTAATGGACCATCATACGGTATGTAAATAATACGATTTCGATGGCAAGGAAATAAATTATTGTATGCCAAATATCCAGTATTTTCCGATTTTTTAACATTCTGAGACGCCCTTTTCTCGAAAACGACGCCTACGATTTTTCTCAAACTTTTCTTACTCAAAGTCCTATCGATTGTCTATATAGTGAATCCAAAATGAAAAGCATTGAAATAATATAGGTGGTCCAAAAATAGCATCAAACTTTGAAAAAAATTCAAAAATCGTTAAATTTTTGTAAACGCTCTTTATTTTATCTTTTTTTCCAAAAGTACTCAATGGATGTTTCTGACACTTCTGGTACAGAAAGTTAAGTATCCAAAGAACTTCGTAAAGCTATCACGACAACGATCGTAAAACCGGAAGTAGTCGAAAAAATGTCCGATATTTTGATAAAAAATATTTTTTTTACGAAAACCTTTTTTAATTATGAATATTTTTTGATGGTATTTTACACAGGGTTAAAATATCATCCTACTTGACCAGAAATGGGAAAAAAATTGTCTCGGTAATTTGCATTAGCCGCCATCGGCTAATTTCGTTTTTCGTACCCAGAAAAATTATTTATTGTTCAATTTATATAAAACAAAGTTCATAAGCTCCGTGGTCCCAATTGTAATTTTTTTTGTTATGGTGAAATTTTTCTGTCGGCAACGGAAGTGACGTAATATTAACAAAAACTATAATTTTGACAGTTCGGTACTACTTTTTGAAAGCAAATATTATTTTTTTTCAAAACTGATATAACTAAACGGATGTACCCTGCAAAGGTGCACAATATTCTTAGCTCAGATTTTTTAATTTCAATTTCATTTTCGGGCAATTTCGAATAAAATGTAAAATAAAGTGTAAAATTCAGTTGTTTGCAATTCATTCAGCTCTTCATATTTTGAAATATTTATTTGTAATTTTCATAAACTCGTAGCAATAATCCAGACGAAGAGAATGCATGCGAAAATTAGTTTGTAATGTGAACAGTTGCCGAGAAATATGCAATTTTGCATGCATCACTTTTCACGTTATTTTGCCTATAAAAGAATGAATTATTATTCGATTTGCAATTTTTTTTCCCCATTTGATGCTTAATGCCATTTTGGACTAGGTCAAGCCAATTTTACACTTTCATTATGACCGGAAATGACGTCATTTGGGCAAAAACTGTATTTTTAACCTAAAAAACAAATATTTTATTCAAATGAGTCTGCCTTATAATATTTTTAAAATTATGATATTTGATTCCCATCAACGAATAGAATCAAGCCATACGACCATACAGATGCCACAAAATTGTTTCTAACGTGTACGGTTACAGAGAAATAGGCGATCTTCTATAAGTCACTTTTCAAGGTTTTTGGTCTATAAAAGTGTCAATTATTATTCGATTTTTATAATATTTTTACCATTTGATGCCTTATGCCATTTATGACTTCGATGAACTAAGTTAACATTTTCAATATCACCGGAAGTAATGTAATTTTTGCATAAAACGTATTTTTAGCCTTCAAAACAAAACATTTTTTTGAAGGGATTTATATTTATTATTCAATTAACTTAATAACGTCTGACTCTAATGGGCAGTAAGATTGAATCAATACCATCATATCGATATCAAGAAAAGGCTTCTAGCATGTTCCCTTGTCGAATAATAGCCAATTTTCCCAGGGTCACTTTTAATTTTTTTACCTTCTTAATTTCAGTTGATGGGTTACAGGTTAGTTATTTATTGCCCGATACGTATAAAACAAAGTTTGTATTTTGTATGTTACGAATTTTTGACTTATTTTTCCCCTATAAAAATTTCTTTCGGCACCGGAAGTGACATAATTTTGCGATAATTTACAATTTTGGCCCGTCTTTTCGCCAGCACATATTACTTTTATATATGATAGAAGGTTTCACTGTAGCAAAACATCTAAAGTATAGTTCGGTAGCTCTATGGATCGGCTATGGTATAATAAACTTCCTGTATGATTCCTGAAAGCCGGTTCAGTGCTGCTTGCAGGTCTAGTTCTTATTATTATTATTTTTTTTTTTCCAATTTGCTTATATCTCAGGAACTACTTGTCGGATCGATGCAATGTCTTGAGTTTTACTGCGAAAGTGGGTGTGACTTAGAGATTAAAGCTATTTCCGGCATTCTGCGACAATGCGAAATGTCCGAAATCACCGAAGTTGTCGTTTTTTGAAATATTGCCGTAATATTAACAACAATTGTTGGATTTTGTCGTTTGATAGTTTTTGACATAGCCAGAGACATGGCACATAGCTACGGGTCTTTAAAGTTTTAAATTTCGCAGAATCTTCGGAAAAATAAGCCGCCAAATTTTGAAAATTTAAATTTTGACAAAAAACTTTTTTAATGAATATTTTTTAATGACCTTTTACCAAGGGTTGAAGGGTCGTCTGATTTGGGCAAAAATGTGAACATTTTTTTTCTGGATAATTTTCCTTGGTCGCTATTGGCTAATTCAGTTTATCGGTTCTATATAAATTATTTATTGTCCGATTTGTATAAAACAAAGTTTATATGCTCCATGGTCCAAAATGTCATTTTTTTTGTTACCGGCAAAGTTTCCTGTCGGCACCGTAAGTGAGTTAAATTTAGCAAAAACTACAATTTTAACAGTTCGGTACCACTTTTTGAAAGCAAAAATTATTTTTTTCAAATCTAATATGACTGAAAAGATGTGCCATATAAAGGCGCACAAAACATCGCGCTCAGTTTTTTTAATTTCGATTTCGTTTTCGGGCAATTTGGATTAAAGAGTGAAAAAAGGTGTCAAAATAAGCTATTTACAACCCATCCAGCGTCTTCATATTAAAAAACATATCTTCGTAACATTCATAATCTCGTAGCAATAACCCATACGAAGAGAATGTATGTGAAAATTAATTTGTAATATGCGCAGTTGCCGAGAAAAAGTCAATTTTGCATGAGTCACTTTTCACGTTATTTTGGCTGTATAAGAATCAATTATTATGTGATTTTCAATTTTCTTTCACCATTGGATGCCTAATGCCATAGTGGACAAGGTCAAACCATTCTACCTCATAGGCTGCCACCGGAAATGACGTCATTTGCTCAAAACTTAATTTTTAGCATTAAAAAACAATATTTTATTCAAATGGGTCGTACTTGTTATTTTTTTCAAATTATGATATTTGATTCTATTCATCAAATAGAATGAACCCATGCGATCATACAGATATCACAAAACAGTTTCTAACTTGTACGGTTGCAGAGAAATGGCGATTTTCCACAAGTCACTTTTCGAGGATTTTGGTCTATAAAAGTGTCAGTTATTATTCGATTTTCATAAAATTTTCACCATATGATATCTTACGTCATTTATGATTTCATAGACCTAATTTAACATTTTCAGTATCACCGGAAGTAATTATATTTTGGCAAAAACTGTATTTTTAGCCTTCAAAAGAGATATTTTTTTCAAATGAGTCTGATTTGTAATATATTTAAAATTATGATATTTAGTTCACATCAACTAATAGAATGAACCCATGCTATCATTCAGATACCACAAAAACTTGTACGGTTGCAGAGAAATAGCCGATTTTCAACAAGTCACTTTCCAAGTTTTTTGGTCAATAAAAGTGGCAATTATTATTCGATTTACATAAAATTTTCACTATATGATATCTTATGCCATTTCTGATTTCATGAAACTAATTGAACATTTTCATTATCACCGGAAGTACTGTAATTTTATCAGGATCAATTACATGTTACAAATGTATAAAATGAATTGATAGTGCTGGATTTTTGTTGATTCTGTTTCCCTTTTATTTGATGTGTGCAATGTTTATGTGGAAATCTGTTTATCGGTGCCATTGGCTCAAGGCATCAAGGGCAACATGGGAGCGAAAGTGACATAAGTTTAAAGTTAACGTGGCACCAGTGAAACCCGTCATTCCTGCATGCAGGTCTAGTTGTTATTTGTTATTTGAAGCTTCACCGTGTAAATGAAAGCCTTCGTTCACAGCGAAGCGAAGGGGGCAATTATAACTTCAGAAAATTTCTATATTTAATTATTTGTACTGGTAAAAGGGAAAATTTCTGAATTTGTCGATCTGTATAATATACGAAGCTTACAATTCAGAAATTTTCTGATTTTGGCGACCTGTATTAATGGTATTATATACGAAGCTGACAATTCAGAAAATTTCTGAATTTAGCAACCTGTAGGCCTATTATATACGAAGCTCACAATTCAGAAAATTTCTGAATTTGTCGATCTGTATAATATACGAAGCTTACAATTCAGAAAATTTCTGAATTTAGCAACCTGTATTATATACGAAGCTCACAATTCAGAAAATTTCTGAATTTGTCGATCTGTATAATATACGAAGCTTACAATTCAGACATTTTCTGAATTTGTCGATCTGTATAATATACGAAGCTTACAATTCAGAAAATTTCTGAATTTAGCAACCTGTATTATATTTATATATACGAAGCTCACAATTCAGAAAATTTCTGAATTTGTCGATCGGTATAATATACGAAGCTCACAATTCAGAAATTTTCTGATTTTGGCGAACTGTATAATATATACGAAGCTCACAATTCAGAAATTTTCTGAATTTGGCGATCGGTATAATATACAAAGCTCACAATTCAGAAAATTTCTGAATTTGGCGATTAGAATAATAATATTACCAAAACATAGACTACTTTATTTAGTACTTAGAACTTAAGTAGTCTTAATGTCAAATAAATTATTATTAATATTTTCATCAATTGTTATAATTTTATACATATATATAGGCCTGTACTTACGCTTCAGTTCAGCGGACCTAGGCTAGACAGTCAATTCAAGTGAAGGGGGTCAAGTGGATGGCTTAGCCTTGGTTAATAGCCTACTAAGGCCCTGCTACTTTATTAACTTACGATAGGGGACAGTTGTGAAATGACAAGTGAACAATTAAATTGGATAAGTTAGTGTAGACAGACTGCCTCAATGGTCGGTAGACAAGTATGTCTAGTTCTAAGTACGATAGTTTACCAAGAATGGCAACAGCATTGACAACAATGAATGTCAATGACAATCAATAGACAGGTATTCAGGTATATACTGCAACTTGCAAGTGCAAGACCGACAACGACGAACGAGGATGGACAAAGCTCGTCTTCAAAATTGAACTTGAACTTGTACTTTTAATATTATGGTAAAACCTACATGTGAAAAGTAACAGAATGTTGTCGATCTTTATCGGAGTATTAATACTAATAGTCGCAAACTTTCCTTTGTTTTGGGTCAACCAAGATGGCGGCCAGCTAACGTGACATGCTTCAAGATTCTGACGTCATGCCCCTCCATTCTATTAATACTCCTTGATACAGATCGACAAATTCAGAAATTTTCTGAATTGTGAGCTTCGTATATAATACAGGTTTCTAAATTCAGAAATTTTCTGAATTGTCAGCTTCGTATATTATACAGATCGACAAATTCAGAAATTTTCTGTCAGCTTCGTATAATAGGCCTACAGGTCGCCAAAATCAGAAAATTTCTGAATTGTAAGCTTCGTATATTATACAGATCGACAAATTCAGAAAATTTCTGAATTGTAAGCTTTGTATATTATACAGATCGACAAATTCAGAAATTTTCTGAATTGTCAGCTTCGTATATAATACAGGTCGCCAAAATCAGAAAATTTCTGAATTGTAAGCTTCGTATATTATACAGATCGACAAATTCAGAAAATTTCTGAATTGTAAGCTTCGTATATTATACAGATCGACAAATTCAGAAAATTTCTGAATTGTAAGCTTCGTATATAATACAGGTCGCCAAAATCAGAAATTTTCTGAATTGTGAGCTTCGTATATAATACAGGTCGCCAAAATCAGAAAATTTCTGAATTGTAAGCTTCGTATATTATAGCCTACAGATCGACATATGATAACTTTGATTCAGAATTTGTAAACCAAAAACTTCTTGAACTAAAAAAATTAGAAAAGGAAAACAGTTGTAACGAAATATTAAATGAAGATATTAAAATTGATGAAGTCCACAAAAGCATATCAAAAGCAAAAAGTGGGAAAAGTGAAGGAATTGATGGGATCACAAACGATATTTTTAAGGCATTAAAAATTCCGTTGTTACCAATTCTTCACAAAATGTTTAATTATTGCCTTAAAACTGGATCATTTCCGGAAAGGTGGGTTGATGGGCTTGTTGTACCCCTCCCAAAAATAAAAAATCCTTCATCTGCTGATGATTTCAGAGGGTTGACTATCACAAGTGCTGTTGGCGGCGCCAGGCAGGGTAAGCTTACTCTTCCGGACACCTGTTACCACTGTTTGTCGTGTATTTTGTACACGGGGAGCAGTCCATTTGCTGATTACACTATTTTGCCTATAACGTTTTTTTAGGACTTCGAATTCTGTTTAATGGTTTGGATTGTTCGTACTTGGTTTTATTTTATTATTAGTATAATTACAACAAGAATTACTAAATACCTTGATTCTGTATCAATACCCTCTCCATACCAAAGTGGGTTTAGAAAAAAATACAAAACGACTGATAATATTATTATATTAAAAACTATCATTAATAAATGTTTCAAAAAGAAAAAATACTTATATGCATGTTTTATTGACCTGAACAAAGCTTTTGATCGCATTTGGCGAGAAGGTTTGTACGTCAAACTCTTAAACTTAGGCATCTCCGGAAATATATATAAAACAATCAAAAGTATGTTCGATAACAGCAAAAGTCAAGTCAAAGTAAATAAGTAATTCTTTTAGAAATGAAATAGGTCTAATGCAAGGTAATAACCTTAGTCCGCTTTTGTTTAATGTTTTTATTGATGACTTAGTATCATATATTGAAGGTAAAGACATTCCAAACGTCGGTAATTACCCAGTGCCTTGTCTCATGTACGCAGATGACATGGTTATTTTATCCGAAACAAAGGATTACAAAATTCACTAGATTGTGTGGATAAGTTTTGTCACCAATGGAGATTAAAAATTAATTCCACTAAAACCAAAATATTAGTCTTCAATAAGAGTGGAAGAAAAGTTTATACTAAATTCTATATTAATAATTGTGAACTAGAAAATGTATGTCATTATAACTATCTGGGAGTAAGCTTACAGGCATCAGGATCATTCTCAAAAGGAATCGATAGTTTAACTGATAAGGCCTTAAAAGCATATTTCAAAATAGTGAAAGCTCTAACAAATATAGATAATAGATCAATAGATGTACAATTTAAGCTTTTTGATTCACTAGTCAAACCAATTATTTTATATGCATGTGACTCCTGGGGTGACACCGTAATCTCAAATAAAAAGAATATAGTTAAAATAGAAAAACTGCAATTAAATCTTTGTAAACATATTCTAAAACTACACAGTAAATCGACTAATTCTGTTGTGCTAGCTGAACTTGGGAGATTTCCTTTATTTTTAGATATCAAATATCGATTGGTTAAAACTTGGTTAGAGGCACGAGTGTTAAAAGATAATCCACTGTTAACACTAGCAATTAATGAAATGAACTTTCCAGAAAACAACTGGCTCTGTAATGTACAAAATACTTTGGATGAGGCCGGAATGGGTTATATATTTACAGCTGACTTAAACGATTCTTTTAATATTAATTCTTTCTTGTCCAAATTCAAAACAAGACTTCATGATATTTATATACAATCTTGGAAACAGCACGATTTTAAATCAAAAACATTGCAGAATTTAAATTTTAATATGTCATCGAATACAAAGCATGACTTTTATTATCAAATCAAAACTTATTATTGTAAAGAACCATATCTTGATATGTTAAATGGCAAAAGCAAACAACAGTTAACCAACTTAAGGTTATGTAATCATGACCTATTGGTACAAACAGGAAGGTATCAAAGAATATGTACTAAATGCAATCTCAAGGAGGTAGAGAATGAGACTCATATTTTGTTACATTGTCCTCATTACAAATCTCTAAGAGATGTATTTTTCAATAATACAAATATTAATTCTGCTTTAACAGAAAATCAACAATTAGTTAAAATTTTTATAAATTATAACAAGCAGACAGAAAACTATTTTCAACTGCTTAGCAACTTTATTAAAAATATTTTTGAAAAAAGAAATAAATGATTTAATTATGCATGTTTTTAATTTTAAGGTTCAAACGTTGTCATACTCATCTCATGTTAATATTTATATTTCTTACATGTACTATGATGTAGTCGTACAATAAACTTTATCTATCTATCTATCTATCTATCTATTCAGAAAATTTCTGAATTGTAAGCTTCGTATATAATACAGGTCGCCAAAATCAGAAATTTTCTGAATTGTGAGCTTCGTATATAATACAGGTCGCCAAAATCAGAAAATTTCTGAATTGTAAGCTTCGTATATTATACAGATCGACAAATTCAGAAAATTTCTGAATTGTAAGCTTCGTATATTATACAGATCGACAAATTCAGAAAATTTCTGAATTGTAAGCTTCGTATATTATACAGATCGACAAATTCAGAAATTTTCTGAATTGTCAGCTTCGTATATAATACAGGTCGCCAAAATCAGAAAATTTCTGAATTGTAAGTTTAGTATATTATACAGATCGACAAATTCAGAAAATTTCTGAATTGTAAGCTTCGTATATAATACAGGTCGCCAAAATCAGAAATTTTCTGAATTGTGAGCTTCGTATATAATACAGGTCGCCAAAATCAGAAAATTTCTGAATTGTAAGCTTCGTATATTATACAGATCGACATATTCAGAAAATTTCTGAATTGTAAGCTTCGTAGCCTATATAATACAGGTCGCCAAAATCAGAAATTTTCTGAATTGTGAGTTTCGTATATAATACAGGTCGCCAAAATCAGAAAATTTCTGAATTGTAAGCTTCGTATATTATACAGATCGACAAATTCAGAAAATTTCTGAATTGTAAGCTTCGTATATAATACTATTAATACAGTTCGCCAAAATCAGAAAATTTCTGAATTTTGAGCTTCGTATATAATTATACAGATCGCCAAATTCAGAAATTTTCTGAATTGTCAGCTTTGTATATTATACAGATAGACAAATTCAGAAATTTTTCTTTTTATCTGTACAAATAATTAAATATAGAAATTTTCTGAATATATCAATTCCCAGATTGGGACATATTTTTCAGTTATCTGCCATTCTTCGGCTGAACAAATGTTCTGCGCATGTGCGATTTTCACCCTGTCTAATTTCTGGTCGCTTTTACTTTTATCTAGGCTTAGATTCAACCCATTTTTTGGTTGTGACGATGATTTCTAATACTTCATCCATTTAATTGATCAACTTCAAAAATTTGAAAGTACTGTCAATGGGGTGCGCAAGAGTGTTAAAGCCCCAATAACACTCTTGTTGTAACTGAAAAATATGTCCCAATCTTCATTCTAGTCAACAAATCGTATTATTTTAGAATATTCCAATTAAATGATGATATAAATTTCATCTTAACACACCTAATTTTAAAAATTGGAAAAATTCAACCTTGAAAAGTCTAACGTAAACATTTTCAAATGTTTACGTTAGACTTTTAAAATATTTTCGAACCATCTGGACAAATAAAATAGGTTGTAATGGATAATTAACACAACAGGTAGGACATTTAAACATCTAGTACTTTAGAATAAGGGTATTATTTATTTTCTGGAGCTACCAAGCCAGCAAGAATGTTATTGTCCCTTTAAGAAGACAGTATTAAATAAAGTTAACAACAATAGCAAGTGTTTTGACACTATGACTATTCCAATTATAAGTGACAATTATAAACATTCATTCTTCCCAAGAACTCGAGTATTAGAGTGGAATGGACTTAGTGATAGTGTGGTGAAAGCAGATACCATCAAGTGTTTCAAGTCACTAGGCCTAGTGGCTATACGAGTGACATCTAATATGATCTAATAGCGCACTTCTCCCCCGTTGAATGAAAGCTTCAACGTAACCCTTCAGATTCAGATATAATAAAAGATAAAGATAAATACATAATTTAAATTAATTAAATAAATAAAATATTGCTTAACATTTTTAAAATTTTAGATAGTGGATTTGGCCAGTAGCTATATCTGGCGGTAGGCTGTTCCAATCTCGCACAGTTCTGGGAAAGAATGACCACTTCCTGTAATCAGAGCAGTCAGAGATGGTTTGAAAGAACTTAGGGTGCATGTTTCTAGAGAGACGACGGGGAGATACCTTTTCTTTGGTACCGGTAGCATAAAAAAAATATTGTTAATTTTAGAATTTGTTTATTTTATTCTAGGTACATGCCGGAGATGTTATGGCTTTATGTTACCCATAATGAGGAAATGGAACGTCAAAAAGAACCAGGTTAGTTCTTCAAAGTAATATGGCATAGGGTCCAAAATTCAACTTCATCATATGATCATTTTCAGAGTCCAAAATGGATTTTGTCTATTTGGGATTACGGCAGGCACATTAGCCTAACTGTGCACGTCATTGTTTATCAAGAGATAAAAAAATACCAGGGATTAGGGGCCTATATATTCTATTATTGGAGATTGCTTAGGGAATTTTTTATTGTCATGGTACCATGCAAAATCCAATTTGGTCACCAAAAAGGCCATTTCATGTAATTTCAATGACAAATGAACCAAATTGAAATAATCAGATTAACCCAAGCCCAGGGCCATTTCTTGCGTGAGCCGACGTCACACCCCTCAACCCCAAAATAAACAAACAAAATATTTTTTTTATCATGTATTTATTAGGATATATTTAAGATTTTACAGAAAAATACAAGAAATTATTTGGCAAATATTTACAATCAAGTCAGCTATATCTCTCTGTACATTATTTACAAAGCTTCAGTAAATTAGTGGTTAGGAATTCAGCAAGAACCATAAAGACCATAATCACAAAAGCGGCAGTAGTGGTCATAAACTGGACCGCCAGCAGTAATGTGGTTGTGGCCTTTACGTTCACAATCCCAAACACTGCTACTTGAACGTAAAGACCATACTGGAATACACTCCAAGATCCTGAGAGTAAAAATTCTACTTATTCATTGAAATTCTGAGGAGTCAAGGAAGTGCATTTCAGTATAAATCCTGAAATAAAAAAAGTCTGTGCTGAAACATTAAAAGTTAATAAACAGGAAACTAAGCTAATAAAAAAATATATGCTGAAACATAAAGTTATAAACACTGATAAAGAAATCAAACAGGAAACTAAGCTAAAAAAAACAATTATATGCTGAAACATAAAAAGTTATAAACACTGAAAAGGAAATGAAACAGGAAACTAGGCTAAAAAAAAATCATATGCTGAAACATAAAAATTTATAAACACTGAAAAGGAAATGAAACTGGAAACTAGGCTAAAAAAAAATTATATGCTGAAACATAAAAATTTATAAACACTGAAAAAGAAATGAAACAGGAAACTAAGCTAAAAAAACCCCATATATACTGAAACATAAAAAGTTATAAAAATTGAAAAAGAAATGAAACAGGAAACTAAGCTAAAAGAAAATTATATGCTGAAACTAAAAATATATAAACACTGAAAAAGAAATGAAACAGGAAACTAAGCTAAAAAAAACAATTATATGCTGAAACATAAAAAGTTATTAACACTGAAAAGGAAATGAAACAGGAAACTAAGTTAAAAGAACCCCCCAACTATATGCTGAAACATAAAATCATAAAAAGTTATAAACACTGAAAAAGAAATCAAACATTAATGATCTGCATTCTGTATAGAGAAAAGAGAAGTAATAAAGCCTTATTTGAATTCGTAATATTGGGTTAATCACTTAAGAAAACGGAATTAGAAAACAAGACATATTAAAAGTACCGGTACATGTATTTTTAATTTTTGCAAGATTTGCAGAACCACTCCCCTGAAATGTTTCGCTTAATTTGGACGCATGGCCAGTGAAACCATTTTAAACAGTTGTGACATTCTATAGTCGGTGGATCAAAATCGGCCAATTTGTGGCATACTGGACAAAAAAAGGTGTCCGATTGCTTTGTTTCAAACGATTTAAAAATTTTATCGCGTATTATTTTTATCCTAGGCTTTGATTTTGTTAAATGTTTTATTTTATTTTTTTGGGAAATGGCAAGGTTGGCTAATCCTGGATGTCGGTTCTTTTTTGCAGCTATATTTAATTCGGCAATATTTCTGTCTTCTAATGAATTTGAAATTGTTTTGGAAAAGTTTTGGATTTCATTGGAAATGTCTTCACTGGAAATATTTTCATCAAACAAAGGTAATAACGGTTTCGGCGAGCATATACTTTCATCAAAAGATTCAGTGTCTTCAGATATTTTATCTACCGTTGCTGAACTATGATTCAGAAGTATATGCTGATCAAAAGTATTTTTAATGCCAAATCTTACGCATGCTCCACTGGCCTGAAAACAAAGGTAACAAACAAATGGTTCATGTACAGATTTAATATGGTGATTTAACATGGACAATGTGGAACATCTAAAAACTGGTTTTATGTTGTTATCTAAGCAAATTCCACACATTACGTTTTTTTGAATTTCCTTCTTTTTTAAAATACGTGGAATTCCATTATCATGTTTTTCGTTATTATTAGAATTTATGTTTTTTATTGAAATTTTAGTTTCGTCAATACAGTCGTCGATAACATCGTCATTGTTACAATTGTCTTCTAAAGTAGAAAGAGTGACATGTTTTCCCAACTGTAAGTAGGCTTCTTCAACAATTTTATTAAATTTCCGACCTCTATTCCTAGATTTTATTCGTTTCATCCCACCATGGCGCTCATGTGCATTTTCAGGCTCAATTAAAGAATAACGATCTGGTTTAATTGGTCCATCCTTGCGTCGGTTTCCCATGTTATGTGGCTGTTTCTGAGCCAGTGGGCCACTATAATTTGTACATTTAATTTTTGATTCATGTAAAATGTTTAATAATTTTCCTTTTCTCAGTTTTTCAGTGTCCAATATAGTTACAGGATGGACCATGTCTTCTAATAAATTAACGTGATCTAAGACTGGAGGCCTTGGCTGTATAACTTTTGCAACTCCTAATGTTTCTAAATATGAAGGTATTGTGGGATATAATTCTAATAATTTGTCCAGATCGTTCACACCATAATGGAAAGAGAGACATGCATAAAGATGCTTGCAGAAATATGGCTGACCACGAATAATAAAATAGAGACATGTACAGGTACATAATTTAATATTGCATATATATTTATTATTATTATTAACTGCATTAATTAAATGGGACGGTATGAATTTTAATGTCTCGGTTCTGAAAAGTGAACATATCAAGTCAGTTAATAGTTTAATTAGTTTTTTACATTTAAGATGAGTGTCCCCTGCTTTTGCATTCAAGTTTTCTGTCTGTTTTCTTATATTATCATGTATAACAGCGTGAGTTTCAGAATAATCATGATCAATGAGGAAATGTTCACCATGTTTTCTATTTAACAAAACAAAATCATCATGTATAATTGAATCATCTTTACTATTTGGTTCTACTAAAAACCAGCCATCTTCTGCAGCACCTATAGCTTCAACCCTAGGAACTAGGTTTATCCCAACGGTGGCCAATTTACTTTCTTTAGTCCTGTCTTTAATTGAGGGTTTAAATGTGTCTGGTATATCTTTTACGTATTCAGCCTCACGATGAAGAACACTACCTGATTGTGACAACAAAATTTGATAATTTTTTATTAAGTTTATTATTCAAATCAGCATTTTCTATTGATCTAAAGAGCCTCTCTGTAATATTATCTGTCATGAGTAAACAATTTCTTCGATATTCTATAGGAACCGAAAAGAGGACTTCTGATGTAAATGTTGATTGCCACATTTTACTCTGAAACCCGTGGTCTTGTAAGTATTTTATCAAGTTATTTTTAGTTTCTGTATTGAACAGAAGGGTGGGCAGTGACTCACGAATAAATGTAATAAATCGAAGAGCCATGCCCTTTCTCATGGATTCACACCAACTACGCATAACACATTTAAACCCTGTTTCTAATGGTAAAATAAACATCAATAAAATTTTGTCCGAATGAATTTTCTCTTGAAATGCATTTAATGCGTGAAAATTACACAGAGAAGAATTGAAATTTTGGTAAATGGCACAATTTCTAATTTGGTTGGCTTTGTCATGACCTAATATTGGAAAAAACATGTCACTGCTTTTTGAACATGGTCTTGTATAGTACCACCCTTCATAATCATTATAGATCTGTAACTCTTTAGGGTGATTACAATTTTCTCCACATGGCATATTTGCTAGAAGAATCTGCATGTGTAAGGTGTGGGTCATCTCAGTCTCATTATTGGAGATGGCAAAGGCAGCAACACGCCCTGTGTTGTATGAATCACAAAATGTATACATGAACGTTTTGAAACGTACAGACATAAAGTTATGATTAACGTCTAAACCCATAACATGCTTTCCCCATTGAAATAATGCTTTTAGATTTGATTCATTTGAAATTACAATGTGATAGTCCCTATTTCGTTTAGAATAGCCTCTTTGAAAAAATAACACAGAATCAATATTGTTTTCTAAAATTTTTCCAGTACTGCGCCAATCTGAAGTAATTTTGACATCGTCCTCTTTGCCAACTCCAATAAGCTGATCGATAGAGTGTTTATCGGATGTCACTATTCATTTTTGAATTTTTTTCATGACTTTCCTTGGATCTAAATGAAATATTTCAGGAGTACTCAAATTTCCTGTATATGTGGGTATCTTTCTTATATGACCTGCCAAAATTTGCTGAGGTGTGGTTTTATATGTGCTTCTAGCTCCATCAACTTTATCCCTGAAACTTTAAGACAGACCCCTTTTATTAATCTGTTGTACCTCACTGGTGTGACAACTTTCAGAAAACTGAAAGATATCCCACTGTGATTGATTCTGTTGTGAATTTACAAACTTAAGAGCAAAACTGCAACCAAAATGAAAATCATGACGCATTATTGATTCCTTATTTTTATTGTCCAAATCATAAAGTTGTTGAGGTCTGTTAGTTTTATTAATTTTGAAATATTTGTGGCATGCACTGCACATGTCTCCATTGGTTTCTTTATTTTTATACCACTCATAGCTATTTTCAACGCAACAATTCGTACAAATCTTTGAAAGCAGTTTAGTATTGCATTTATTATAATGATTAATTAAAGGGGATCTGTCAATTTCCGATAACAAATTACCGCACCTTGCTTTGCAAAATGAGGTTTTGCCAGAACAACGAATGTAAAATTTTGATAAAACTTGTTGACTTCCCATATAATGATCTAAAAGTTGGTAACACTCATCAGGTCTATGTGTTTCACCCCATGCTGGATTAATAGTCAATGACACCTTTGGTGTGTCTTCATCAAAAATCTTTTCAGTACTATTTTTGTTATTTTTATATTCAATTCTAAAATCAAAGTCTAACAAATCAATGTATCGTTTCGTTTCAATACCAGTTTTAACAGATTTGATAAAAGTCCATTTTAAGTTATTTTTCCCTGTTACTTTATTGGTTAGCCAATTTAAACAATTATTTTCATTTATTAAAAAATCATTTATTTTATCATAACTTTGGATTTCAGTGTTGGTGACTTCAAAGAATTTACATTTAGTTGTCCCAGACTTTAACTTACAATCAAGACGGTACTGACATCTTTTTTTCAGAAAAGATACAGATGGATCAGTAGAAAGTAGATTTCTAATACTTGTGGGTAATTCAAATAATCTTTTAATTTTATTTTCCTGAATGCCATCATTTGTCCAAGCCGCACCTTTTGTACTTAATAAAAATGTTTTTATCTTTTGTTGACAAATTTTGTCCTGAAATCCCAAATCATTGCATTTGAAATAAGTGTCATGGCACTTGCCCTTCAAAGACCAATATACTAAACGAAATTTTTTCTGTTGCATATTAAAATATATCTTTAAATCACCTTTATCCTGAAAACGATTTCTAATTTCATTATCCTTAAACAGCCATAGTTTAAACTGTTCAGTATCTGTGATTAGAGATTTTTCATTCAAAATAAAATTATCATAGGTACAATTCAATATTTTTTCATTAGATTCTTTTGTTTTTGGAACATTAACTTGTTTTGTTTCAAGTGTTACAGATTGGGCTAAAACGTTATGACACTTCTTTAATGAAAGTCGCGGAAATGAAGCATTTCTTCTTTGTTTAATAATATTCAATGAAATGGTATCGGATAACATCCAGTGAATTAAAACTAACCTTAAAAAATCGGACCATTGGGAAATGTCACGCATATAAGTATATTCATTATTTGTAATATTTGCACTATTTGGAAAAATCTTTTAAAATTGTCATAGTCATAAACAGCAATGGCTGAACAAATTATATTTGACACCCCACAAATTGAACTGCAAGTTTGATATGGAAATGTTGATGAACATTCTTTTTGGCAGATATGTTTATCCACCAAAGAGTTTGGCATGTGCATATATTTGTATGAAATATTGCATTAATCAAAATATTTGAGAATCTGCTCTATCTTCAAATCTAAATCATATGGTCGGGAATATAGTAAAGTATCACAGTAAAAAAGAGAGTTCATATCAAAATCATAAATAGCAAAAGAGAAATGGTTTGCTTGATAAATTTTATTTTCGATTTCTATTTCTGGACCTAAATATGTCAGTCCATCAACATTTCCAACATGTAATCCTATTATTAAAATTTTATTCTGAAAATTATTATTGAAATGCTGTGCAATGTGGCTTGCTAGATGATTATATCTTTGGTTATTAATTTGATTTAAAAAAAAGGCATACGAAGTTTGACTTTTATTAAAACAATTAAAAAATAGGTTGCCAGGCAACGAAACATACGCCCACACAGCAGCCAAATCGTCCGGGCAGTCAACAAGAGTTGTCGCATATTAAGGAATTATCAGAAAATCATTAGAATTTGTTTGGTTTTTTATAATGAACCTTTTTTTTTTAAATCAGATAATAATTGTGACCTCCAGAGGCACCACAAGCTAAAAAGGGTGATTTTTCGTACAATCAGGGGACATAATTCAGGAAGTAATGACCCGATGGGCGCAAATATCGAAAGGAACCAAGATCTTTGGGTTATTAACATACCTGTCAAGTTTCATCAAAATCGATTCAAAATTGTGACCTCTATAGGGTCCACAACCTTGATATAACATATTTTCACACTATTTGTGTACAAACGGCGGCCATTTTGTCCGTCAATTCTAGTCCGATTTTCACGAAACAAGAGTTGTCGCATATTAAGGAATTATCAGAAAATCATTAGAATTTGTTTGGTTTTTATAATCAAACTTTTTTTTAAAATCAGATAATAATTGTGACCTCCAGAGGCACCACAAGCTAAAAAGGGTGATTTTTCGTACAGTCAGGGGACATAATTCAGGAAGTAATGACCCGATGGGCGCAAATATCGAAAGGAACCAAGATCTGTGGGTTATAAACATACCTGTCAAGTTTCATCAAAATCGATTCAAAATTGTGACCTCTATAGGGTCCACAACCTTGATATAACATATTTTCACACTATTTGTGTACATACGGCGGCCATTTTGTCCGTCAATTCTAGTCCGATTTTCACGAAATTCAAACTCTCTCTTCATTACCATGTAACGGTGATATAGTCAAACGTTTTTTTAAATCAGATAATAATTTTGACCTCCAGAGGGACCAAAAGCGAACAAAAGCGATTTTTCGGACAATGCGGGGACATAATTCAGGAAGATATGATCCAATGGGCGCAAATATCGAAAGGAACCAAGATCTTTGGGTTATAAACATACATGTCAAGTTTCATCAAAATCGGTTCAAAATTGTGACCTCTATAAGGTCCACAACCTTTATATAACATATTTTCACATTATTCACGTACAAACGGCGGCCATTTTGTCCGTCAATTTTGGTCCGATTTTCACAAAATTCATACTCAACCTTCATAACCATGGAATGGTGATATAATCAAACGCTTTTTTAAATCGGATAACAATTTTGACCCCCAGAGGGACCACAAGCTAAAAAGGGCGATTTTTTGGACAATCAGGGGCCATCATTCAGGAAGTTACGATCCGATGGTCGCAAATATCGAAAGGAACCAAGATCTTTGGGTTATAAACATACATGTCAAGTTTCATCAAAATTGGTTCAAAATTGTGACCTCTATAAGGTCCACAACCTTGATATAACATATTTTCACACTATTCGCGTACAAACGACGGCCATTTTGTCCGTCAATTTTGGTCCGATTTTCACGAAATTCGAACTCAATCTTCATAACCATGGAACGGTGATATCTATGATATAATCAAACGTTTTTTTTAAATCGGATAACAATTTTGACCTCCAGAGGGACCACAAGCTAAAAAGGGCAATTTTTCGGACAATCAGGGGCCATAATTCAGGAAGTTACAATCCGATTGTCGCAAATATCGAAAGGAACCAAGATCTTTGGGTTATAAACATGCATTTTAAGTTTCATCCAAATCGGTTCAAAATTGTGTCCTCTACACTGTTCACAACCTTGATATAACATATTTTCACACTATTCGCGTACAAATGGCGGCCATTTTGTCCGTCAATTTTGGTCCGATTTTCACGAAATTCGAACTCAACCTTCTTAACCATGGAACGGTGATACAATCAAACGGTTTTTTAAATCAGATAGCAATTTTGACCTCCAGAGGGACCACAAGCTAAAAAGGGCGATTTTTCGGACAATCAGGGGCCATAATTCAGGAAGTTACGATCCGATTGGCGCAAATATCGAAAGGAACCAAGATTTCAAGTTTCATCCAAATCGGTTCAAAATTGTGACCTCTACACTGTTCACAAGCTAAAAAACGTGATTTTTCGTACAATCAGGGGCCATAACCCATGAAGTTACAGTCCGATACATGCCAATATCAAAAGGAACCGAGATCTTATGGTGATAAACCTATGTTTTAAGTTTCATTGAAATCGGATAAAAATTGTGACCTGTAGACTGTTCACAAACAATTGTGGACGGACGGACGAACAGGGGCGACGACAATATACGTCCACATGAAAATGTGGGCGTATAAAAAGTATGATATGACTGAATCTGATAGCCATCCTGTAGATGGAATTGTTTGTAAGTCACAGACTTCTAATGAACCGTATGTTAGCCTGTGAATGTAATTAGTTTTGTATTTATATGCCAATATTTTAAAATTTTCTATTTTTGTTTCTGAAATTGTTTCTAGAGTTACTGGAAAATTCATGAAGTATAGTTTCCTTTTCTTTCAATTTTGATAATAAATATTTTATGCCAGAAATATCGTAAATTCCAAAATCTAACTTAACAACTTTATTTTTATTATGACTTAATGTTTTTTTAAATTTGGTTAATTTGATTGTAGGGCAGCATATATCTAGATTCTTTCGCGCAGTTTGTAGCCACAGAATGGATATCAATGTATTCTATGCTACTGTATTTTACTTCAGGAATCAGGGTCGTGGTGAGAATGAGTTCATGAGTAGCCATACTCATGCGCCAAAAAGTTTTTGCGCCAAAATCACAATCAAATTACTCAAAAAATGAAAAACATTTGTAAGTGGAAAAATTGTTTCATCTGACCCAATTAAAAAAATTTTGAAAGAGTCAAGTTGGAAAATTTAATCATATTTTATTACCGTATTTCTTGTCTCGGATTGCTGGAGATTGCGTTTCTGGGCTTCTAATTTTCGAAATTTTCCCGGGGGAGGGCCCCCCGGACCCCCCGCCGCGGGCTCGCGCCTTCGGTGCTCGCGGTCAGTAAAAGGGTTTTTGTGCCAAAATCTTTTTTGTTACTCATAATTTCTTCTCAATAATTGCCCTCACCACGCCCCTGTCAGGAATGAATATTTTATCAGACAGCTGTATCTTATCATGCTCACCTACACATATTAAATTAGAAATACAATTCAATTTCATCTCATCAATCACACACACTTCCTTATTGTCCCCAGCCTTTCGAAGAAAATTGGGGGACTATTAAAATGGGTTCGTCCGTCTGTCTGTCTGTCTGTCTGTCCGTCTGTCTGTCCGTCTGTCTGTCCGTCCGTCACACTTTTTGGGACACAATAACTCTCTTCCTAATTGAGCTAGAATGTTCAAACTTGGTGTATGTGTTTATTAGGTCAATGCCTTGATGGAGGTCGAAGATGAGCATTTTCCGCTTAGGGTAAGCAGAGATAAGCAATTTGATTGGTTGATGCTTTGGGACACGATAACTTTAGTTCTAATTAAGTGAGATTGATGAAACTTGGTGTATAGTTTCATTATAGTAATACCTTGACTAAGTTCGATAATGAGCATTTTCTGCTCAGGGTAAGCAGAACTATACGCAATTTGATTGGTCGAGAATTTGGAACACAATAACTCTCCTTCGAATTGAGTTAAAATGTTCAAAATTGGTGTGTATGCTTATTAGGTCAATGCCTTGATGGAGTTCGAAGATGAGCATTTTCTTCTTACGGTAGGCAGAGATAAGCAATTTTTGGATGACCCTCCGTGTTCAGTTTGATTGGTCGATACGTTTGAAAAAAATAAATGTGCGATTAATTAATATGTGTCATCTATTTATTTTGGGATTTCGGCGGGGGACATCAGCCTCACTGTTGGCTTGTTTTCATTCAGTTTCATATCAATCACACACACTTCCTTATTTCCATTCAGTTTCACATCATCAATCACACACACTTCCTTATTTCCATTCAGTTTCATATCATCAATCACACACACTTCCTTATTTCCATGTCATCAATCACACACACTTCCTTATTTTCATTCGATTTCATATCATCAATCACACACACTTCCTTATTTTCATTCAGTTTCATATCATCAATCACACACACTTCCTTATTTTCATTCGGTTTCATATCATCAATCACACGCACTTCCTTATTTCCATTCAATTTCATATCATCAATCACACACACTCGATTCACACACTTGCTCATTTCCACATTGCTCTTCACACATGGTTCTTTCACACATGGTTCTTTCACACACACTTTGCTCTTTTCCACATTGCTCTCAAGATTCACACATTGCCCATTCATACACCCTTTGTTCATACATGTACAGTCATTTATTTCCTTATTCACTATTTCTTTATCGTTTTCTCCCATAATTACCTGCCCTCCTCCAGTAAACCTGACAAAAGAATAAAAAAAAATAATTCAATGATTATTTTATTACAATAATTATAAATAGGTAACGCTGTCTTTGTATTTCTGTGAGAAAATGAATAGTTTGGAAAAAAATAGGTTGCCAGACAACGAAACATACGCCCACACAGCAGCCAAATCGTCCGGGCAGTCAACAAGAGTTGTCGCATATTAAGGAATTATCAGAAAATCATTAGAATTTGTTTGGTTTTTATAATCAAACGTTTTTTGTTAAATCAGATAATAACTGTGACCTCCAGAGGCACCACAAGCTAAAAAGGGTGATTTTTCGTACAATCAGGGGACATAATTCAGGAAGTAATGACCCGATGGGCGCAAATATCGAAAGGAACCAAGATCTTTGGGTTACAAACATACCTGTCAAGTTTCATCAAAATCGATTCAAAATTGTGACCTCTATAGGGTCCACAACCTTGATATAACATATTTTCACACTATTCGTGTACAAACGGCGGCCATTTTGTCCGTCAATTCTAGTCCGATTTTAACGAAACAAGAGTTGTCGCATATTAAGGAATTATCAGAAAATCATTAGAATTTGTTTGGTTTTTATAATCAAACTTTTTTTTTAAATCAGATAATAATTGTGACCTCCAGAGGCACCACAAGCTAAAAAGGGTGATTTTTCGTACAATCAGGGGACATAATTCAGGAGGTAATGACCGGATGGGCGCAAATAACGGAAGGAACCAAGATCTTTGGGTTATAAACATACCTGTCAAGTTTCATCAAAATCGATTCAAAATTGTGACCTCTATAGGGTCCACAACCTTGATATAACATATTTTCACACTATTTGTGTACAAACGGCGGCCATTTTGTCCGTCAATTCTAGTCCGATTTTCACGAAATTCAAACTCTCTCTTCATTACCATGTAACGGTGATATAGTCAAACGTTTTTTTAAATCAGATAATAATTTTGACCTCCAGAGGGACCAAAAGCGAACAAAAGCAATTTTTCGGACAATCCGGGGACATTATTCAGGAAGATATGATCCAATGGGCGCAAATATCGAAAGGAACCAAGATCTTTGGGTTATAAACATACATGTCAAGTTTCATCAAAATCGGTTCAAAATTGTGACCTCTATATGGTCCACAACCTTTATATAACATATTTTCACATTATTCACGTACAAACGGCGGCCATTTTGTCCGTCAATTTTGGTCCGATTTTCACAAAATTCATACTCAACCTTCATAACCATGGAATGGTGATATAATCAAACGTTTTTTTAAATCGGATAACAATTTTGACCCCCAGAGGGACCACAAGCTAAAAAGGGCGATTTTTTGGACAATCAGGGGCCATCATTCAGGAAGTTACGATCCGATTGGCGCAAATATCGAAAGGAACCAAGATCTTTGGGTTATAAACATGCATTTTAAGTTTCATCCAAATCGGTTCAAAATTGTGTCCTCTACACTGTTCACAACCTTGATATAACATATTTTCACACTATTCGCGTACAAATGGCGGCCATTTTGTCCGTCAATTTTGGTCCGATTTTCACGAAATTCGAACTCAACCTTCTTAACCATGGAACGGTGATATAATCAAACGGTTTTTTAAATCAGATAGCAATTTTGACCTCCAGAGGGACCACAAGCTAAAAAGGGCGATTTTTCGGACAATCAGGGGCCATAATTCAGGAAGTTACGATCCGATTGGCGCAAATATCGAAAGGAACCAAGATCTTTGGGTTATAAACATGCATTTCAAGTTTCATCCAAATCGGTTCAAAATTGTGTCCTCTACACTGTTCACAACCTTGATATAACATATTTTCACACTATTCGCGTACAAATGGCGGCCATTTTGTCCGTCAATTTTGGTCCGATTTTCACGAAATTCGAACTCAACCTTCTTAACCATGGAACGGTGATATAATCAAACGGTTTTTTAAATCAGATAGCAATTTTGACCTCCAGAGGGACCACAAGCTAAAAAGGGTGATTTTTCGGACAATCAGGGGCCATAATTCAGGAAGTTACGATCCGATTGGCGCAAATATCGAAAGGAACCAAGATCTTTGGGTTATAAACATGCATTTCAAGTTTCATCCAAATCGGTTCAAAATTGTGACCTCTACACTGTTCACAAGCTAAAAAAACGTGATTTTTCGTACAATCATAGAGACGAGGAATAAGCATGAATCGCGATGAAAAATTAAGAAGATTGTGAGAAGCCATACGTCTGATTCATGACGAGAGAAAATTACCATTTCAATTGAAACCTTACAAACAAAATTTTAAAGAGTGTCATCGTTGACAAGCTAGCTGTTTTGATAGATTCAGTACGTGGTAACTTAAAAGACTGGATAATCCAGACAATGACCTATTTTCCGTCAAATTTTGAGGACCCATCCAGTCTATAATATTCGTAGAATATTTGTATGGATGATAGAGACTAGACGTAATGTGGAGTACAATGACGTCTTTATTAACATAGATAAGACGTCATTGGTAAAGTATGCCTAGCCTTGTTCTTTGGGTGATCCCGCTGAAAATGAGCCTGAAACGCCGTATGGTGCACGATTCGTGTACCAATGGTAAAAAAATTATTTCTTGTTAAGTATTGGATACCAGAAGCCCATCTTTTCCTGGTAAGACCACACCACCAATGTTGATTTAAATTGACAAATAATTTGTATTTTCAACGTAGAAGACTTTCTATGATATTGAGTTAGAGACTTAGCTACTTTAAACCTGCCCGACTATTTTGTAAAGAGGCGTACACTGAACCATTACTGAATGAAGTGGTTGTAGGTCATATTTCCGAATAGTCCAGAATTGTTTGGGGTTTTTTTTCAGGAATATACTTGGAGAATTGATTCAAGGTTTATTTCTTACTGTTATGCCACTTCAAGGTTTCTGACATCAACTTCCCGCTGCCAACCCATCCCCTTGGGATCAGCTTTCCTAATAATTTTCAACTCATCGAACAATCGCCCCTTTGTTTCGCGAATTTTGGGAAATGGGTCTTAGTTGATTTTTTCTCAGGCCCGGTGTCACAGTTTCAGTTGGTCGTTGGTGTGTGTTTGCTCCTGGGCATTTGCGCATGTCCGAGACTGATGTTTGTGTTAGCAACACAGCTTTATCCACTTCCGCCATTGTGAGATGGTTCCTCATAACTCAAATAACTGATCACTTCAGGAAAAAGTGTTATGTTCTTAGTTAGAGTTTTGTCATTAATAAACATACTTGTTATTGTGATTAGCTGGTTTTTTAGTGATCAGTAGTTACACGATCAACGGATTTAAGTTAATTGGCTTGAGATTGATTGTTCTATCGTTCGTGATTTGTTGCCGTCGGAGCTCTAGTGATCACGCTTTTTCCCAGTGGTTATTTGTAGATTCTTTTTTTGTTAAAAACTTATAAATCACTTTTCGATGTTTTAACTATGTTTTAATAATTTTAATTGTTTGATTGGGATTTCTCTGAATCATTATTTTAATTTTGTACATAATAAAAGTTTGACAAGTTGCCTATGTGTTTTATTTCTCAAATACAAATACAATCTCGTTCCCAGAGGCAGCCTCGGAGCCGATTTCATAGATTATGCTGAGTGAAGCCGGTGTAAGCCCCGCCTCTTTCTTGTTTTAGTCCCTCCCATTTTATTTGAAGATCGAGTTTAGAAAGGACTATTTATTGTTAATAATAAAATCAAGTGCTACTACACTTCCGCACACCTAGTGATTTCCGTGGTCCTAGTGTGTGACTATCAATAGTCGCTCGTAACACTTCCTAAAAATTTCAAATCTCTACGACCATGGGAGGTACTAGCTGTACGAAAATTCAATAACGACAAAATGTACTCTCCCTCCCTGACCTATTCTACTATGTAATTAGTCTCTATCTTCAAGACAAATATTCTACGTTGAAGACTAGGGGTGGGGGGGGGCGAGACTACTGTGTACTCGGAGTTTTAAGTGGTCGATGAATTTCCCTATTTCTGGAATATAATATTCTAAAAATATGTGAATCACTTACTGAAATATCATTTAATTTACAAAATATTATATTTCTATGAAAATTAATTCATAGAAATACTTTATAATCTTTCAAAATTAAGAAAAAGGTCCACTGCTATGCTAGGCCCATTGGGTTCAAAGTGTGCTGACTGCGTAGCTAGACCGATTACACTCTATATGCGGTATTGGATGATGAATTTAAACGCTCGAACGAAATATTATTATTTTATAAAAATCAATCGAAATAATTTCCCCAACTCTTTAAATCATAAGAAAAGGGCGCACTGCTAAGCTAGGTCGGTTGTATACTTCATGTGGTATAGTGCGATGAATTACGTTATTTTAGTGACATGTAAGATACTATTCGTTATTTATATAATACATTCACTCAAATATTACTTTTCTATGAAAATCAATTCATAGAAATACTTTATAATCATTCAAAATTAAGAAAAAGCCTCACCGCTGAGCGAGGCCGATTAGACTCTATTCGAGGTATTGGGTGATACATTTCAGTATTTCTGGGATATATAGTATAATGTCCTTAATATACGTAAAACGCTCGAAGGAAATATGATTATTTTATATATCAAATGAAAAAAATATCCCCAAATCTTTTAAACATAAGAAAAAGGCGGACTGATGAGTGAAGCCGATTGTATACCGTATAGTGCGATGAATTCCGCTATTTCTGTGATATATAAGATACTATTCTTAGTTTATATAATACATTCACTCAAATATTATATTTCTATGAAAATAAATTCATAGAAGTACTTTATAATCTTTCAAAATAAAAGAAAAATCCCACTGCTAAGCGACGCCGATTGAGTTCAAAGTATACTAACTGCTAAGCGAAGCCGATTGTATACTTTATGTGGTATAGGCCTAGTGTGCGATGTCTGTGATATATAAGATGCTATCTTCATTGATATAATACATTCACTCAAATATTATTTTTCGATGTAAATTTTCGAGAGAGAGCGAGTGAGAGAGAGAGAGAGAGAGAGGGGGAGGGATTTAACGCCCACTCGACACAAACTAGGTCATTTCGGGACTAACATTTGGTTTTAATTTTATTTCAATAATTTTCATGCGCATAGTGGTCTTTAGCAGGGAGAGGAAACCGGAGAACCCGGAGAAAACTCACGTGGTTAGTTCAATATTAAGAAAACGTCCCACTGCTAAGCGAGGCCAATTGGGTTCAAAGTATAATGACTGCTAAGCGAAGCCGATTGTACACCGCATAGGGTATAGTACCATGTCTGTGATATATAAGACATTATCATTCAGTTATATAATACATTCACTCAAATATTATTTTTCGATGAAAATTTATTCACAGAAATACTTTACAATCTTTCAAAATAGAAGAAAAAATCCCGCTGCTAAGCGTCGCCGATCTGCTTCAAAGTATACTGACTGCTGAGCGATGCCGATTGAGTTCAAAGTATAATCACTGCTAAGCGAGGCCGGCTGTATACTTCATGGGGTAAAGTGCGATGTCTGTGATATATAAGATACTATCATTCATTTATATAATACATTCACTCAAGTATTATTTTTGGATGTAAATTTATTCATAGAAATATTTAAAAATCTTTCAAACTAGAAGAAAAAATCCCACCGCTAAGCGACGCCGATCTGGTTCAAAGTATACTGACTGCTAAGCAAAGCCGATTGTATGCTTCATGTGGTATAGTGCGATGTTCGAGATATATAAGATGCTATCCTTAATTTGCATAATACATTCACTCAAATATTATTTTTTCTGTGTAAATTAATTCATAGAAATACTTTAAAATCTTTCAAAATAGAAGAAAAAAAAATCCCACCGCTAAGCGACGCCGATTGGGTTTAAAGAATATTGACTGCTGAGGGAGGCCGATTTTATACTTCGTGTGATATAGCGCGGTCTCTGTGATATATAAGATACTGTTCTTCATTTATATAATACATTCACTCAAATATTCCTTTTCAATGTAAATTAATTCATAGAAATACTTTAAGATCTTTCAAAATAGAAGAAAAAACCCCACGGTTAAGCCAAGCCGATTGGATTCAAAGTATATTGACTGCTAAGCGAAGGCGATTGTATACTGAGTAGTAGAATAATGATTTTAAAATGGAATCGAGCGCCGCAGGCGCAAAAAAATTTCAGATATGTAACCGAATGGAAGAATGATGTTATAATTCAGATATGTAACAGAGCTTTTAAATTTTTGGAACTGGGCTTGAAAATTTGAATCAATGTCATGGCAAATGGAACCAAATTCTCGGTAACGAGAGGATAAGATATGGGACAGAATCGTGAGGCTTATCTGTCAACTTCGCCTGTTTTGTGATTGTTTGTTCATCTCATTATTACATTAATTCATCTAGTCGGAGACCAACTGCGGGGAGGACTTTTTTTGAGACCGACTATGAGTGTTCTATGAGGGAAATTTTGCTCGGACAGCAGCAATGCGGCCTACTCTTATATCGAATTCCAACTATCGAGGAATCTTTTACGTGCACGCCAATGTGTATACGGGACCTCGGTTTTCGTCCCATATGCACAACTAGACTACTGTCCTTGTCCTGCATCAATGACACGGGGGGGGGGGGGGGCACGCCAGAAAATTTGGATGAAGTTTCTCGGCCAATTTGATTTAAACCGTTTTACTTTGCAGTGCGACGTATCATTAGTTTGCAGTACACCCCACATAACAACAAACTGTAACACAAAGGACAAATTCACTTTTCAAGTTTTTTTTTATTTAGGGAGGGGGGGGGGGTAACCACTTGTACAACATTTTGAAGTTGATATAGTAATACATTTATTATCAAATTTACATACAATGCAAATGATGATACAAGCATCAAATTTGGCACAATATTGTTCTCCAAGGGATACTTATCAAATCTGCCCCATCCAAGATGGTGACCATTTTTCAAGATGGCCGCAAAAACGGCCACCCAAAGTTGATGTTTTGCTTAGAAATACGTGTATTTGTAGTTGTCCGATTTGCGTGATCTAAGGGTCGATTCCTATGTCTTAAAGCCTGCTGAACTACATTCGCCTGTTCAAAATGCACTCCGAGACACATTTTCACAAGAAAAGCACTCTAAGACATAACAACTCTTAGGTATTGAATACACATGTGTACCATTGTTTCTAACCCGGTTGTCAAAAAGCTGCAATTTCATATTTTTAAGTTATTTTTTTAAAAATGTATAAAAACAAGCCAACAGTGAGGCTGATGTCCCCCGCCGAAATCCCAAAATAAATAGATGACACATATTAATTAATCGCACATTTATTTTTTTCAAACGTATCCAGCAATCAAACTGTACACAAAGTGTCATCCAAAAGTGTTTTATAAAGAAAAATGCTAAAACCGACGAGAAAAATGAAAATGTACCCTAGTTAGGGGGACCCTAAAGGCAGACAAAAGGGCCCCACGCTTGACATAAGGGCCCCTCTGGCCAAGGGAAAGGGCCCTCGTGTCCGAGTCAATCGTTTCTATACACTGTTACTGTCGAATCCATTACTGAATGAGAATGAAGTCATTGTATTGGCATAAAAATCACCAATCAAGATGAACCTAAGTTATCTAAAGTTATCTTGTCCTAAGGTATCAACCAATCAAATTGCTTATCTCTGCCTACCCTACCAAGAAAATGCTCATCTTCGAACTCCATCAAGGCATTGACCTAATAAGCATACACACAAATTTTGAACATTTTAACTCAATTCGAAGGAGAGTTATTGTGTTCCAAAGTCTCGGCAAATCAAATTGCTTATAGCTCTGATTACCCTGGGCAGAAAATGCTCATTATATATCTTAGTCAAGGTATTACTGTAATGAAACTATACACCAAGTTTCATCACTCTCACTTAATCAGAACTAAAGTTATCGTGTCCCAAAGCATCAACCAATCAAATTGCTTATCTCTGCTTACCCTGAGCGGAAAATGCTCATCTTCGAACTCCATCACGGCATTTGCCTAATAAGCATATACACCAAGTTTGAACATTTTAACCCAATTAGAAGGGGAGTTATTGTGTTCCAAAGTCTCGACCAATCAAATTACGTATCGCCCTGCTTACCCTGAGAAGAAAATGCTCATTATCGAACTTAGTCAAGATATTACTGTAATGAAACTATACACCAAGTTTCATCACTCTCACTTAATTAGAACTAAAGTTATCGTGTCCCAAAGCATCAACCAATCAAATTGCTTATCTCTGCTTACCCTAAGCGGAAAATGCTCATCTTCGAACTCCATCAAGACATTGCCCTAATCAGCATATACACCAAGTTTGAACATTTTAACCCAATTAGAAGGAGAGTTATTGTGTCATACGATTACATCATGTGTACCTACTTCAAGAATACACATGATGGCAAATGGCCGCCATTTAAAATACTACGCCCGCCTCTTAGAGACGATAACTTAACTCGCTATAAATTGTAAAAAAATTTACTTCGGCTAGAATTAAAAAACACCTAAGATTAACATTTGCTAAAAATTTCTAAAAAACAACCTAAATTTATGGAAATGGGGCCAAATCAAATCAGGCAAATTACATCAAATAGTCCATGTTAAACGTATAGCAAAAATTTTAAACTAACGCGAGCACGCGCGTTTCTAGACAACGATATAGCGGGTCATAGCAACCAGTGAGTATAAATTGGAAATCCCCAATGACGTAGAGTCTGTCTTAAAATAAATAGTACCGTCAGTAAACAAGATGGAAGCCATCTGCTATCGTGTTTGATCATGGAGTAGGCAAGCACAGGTGTGTCGTATGTTATTGTGTTCCAAAGTCTCGACCAATCAAATTGCGTATCGCTCTGCTTACCCGGAGCAGAAAATGCTCATTATCGAACTTAGTCAAGGTATTACTGTAATGAAACTGTACACCAAGTTACATCAATCTCACTTAATTAGAACTAAAGTTATCGTGTCCCAAAGCATCAACCAATCAAATTGCTTATCTCTGCTTACCCTAAGCGGAAAATGCTCATCTTCGAACTCCATCAAGGCATTGACCTAATAAACACATACAGCAAGTTTGAACATTCTAGCTCAATTAGGAAGAGAGTTATTGTGTCCCAAAAAGTGTGACGGACAGACAGACAGACAGACAGACGGACGGACGAACGAACCCATTTTAATAGTCCCCCAACTTTTTTCGAAAGGCGGGGGACAAAAAAGCCTGTCTGTATCTATAAACAGTCCTACCTTGTTAAAGAGTGGTCTTATTAATCCAATAATTCACCATTACCAGTTGTGAAAGTGACAAATTCATCATTTTCAACTTCAAATTCAAACGATTGAAGATATCTATACCATGGTGTGGTAGGAAAAACAAGGGAGGTAATTGTGTTATTATTTCCTGTCTCAATGATTTTTAAGTGTGGGGAATAATGCCTATTATCCTTTAATAGTGAGATGAGCTTAATAAAATAAGCGAAAGTGCTAGTAATCGACAAATAATGTAGAAGTTCTTTTTCAAAAAACTTTTATATTTTTGTGTATACAGAGTGCTTTTCCTGTGAAAATATGTCTGAGTGCATTTTGAACAGGAAAGTGTAGTTCAGTAGGCTTAAAACATGTGCCAAATTTGATACTTGTATCATCATTTGCACGATTCTGCTGCTATCTGCCCCACATAATAAATATTGTATAACAGGAAACTTTCATTTTGATTCTGCAATAGACTGAAATGTTGTGTTTACAGATCTGATATCAAATTAACGTAATTTGAATCTACTGAGCTATGGAAGGACATTAGATTATTCAATATTAATTATTTAAATACCCGACACATGCGCTTTTGTTAGGAATTATAATTTACTAAATTTACATATTCGATCAGTTTTTGGGGAAGGGGTAATTTCTTTACAGAAGAAAAAACATCACGGGTGTGAGACAGACAATTACGAATTACGCTTCTGGATTTGTGCAGTAAAGTCATCTGTCCTGAGAATGAATTGCTGTTTCGTACCGATTCCACCAGATTAGTCTCCCCTGAAAGCTCCAGATTGATCAAGGTATTAATACCAATTTCACTTCCACATGCTATTAAATACACCATGATATCTGCCGAGCGAGTATTGTGAATGGGGCGGACGTCAATTTTATTATTTTTGTTGACGTCAGCGCCTGCATTAACTAAAAACTGTACTGTTTTTAAACATCCGCCCTGCTCTGACAAGAATAGAGTTTGAAGCTCAGATGTTGGTATTCTTCTTGTTCTTTTATAATAGTCCACTGACGTTGTTAGAATTACTCGTATATTATCTCTGGCTAGTGGATTGCAAGCTATGTGTAACGGTGTATTTCCATTAACGTCTTGGAGATTTACATCCGCACCACGATTTAATAAATACTTGACACTGCTCACTTCGTTGAACACAATACACTGAAATAAAGGCGACCAGCCACTTTTGTCAACACTATTTACCAAGGCACCGTGTTTAAATAACATTTCGGCAACATGAAAGTGTTTGCCTTCAATAGCCCTATGAATTGCACAGCGTTGTGTGTCATCGCCGCAATGGATGCAAAGAGCAGGTTGGCGTTTAAGAAGTTCACTTGCGATATCTTGGAATCCATAGTAACAGGCGTAATGAAGCGGTGTCATACCAGAACCATCTCGACTTTTAATATTAGCTTTAAAGTCTAACAGTTTATTTACCAACAACAAAGAACCACTCAAAACCGCCACATGGATTGGAAATCTTCTTCTGGCAACAACTTCGGGCTTCTCGACATTAGCACCGGCTTCCATCAAAGTAACTGCAAGTGTAGGGTCGAGTGGAAATTTTTCTATAGCATGGATTAACGGAGTTTTGTGGATTAAAATAATACAATCTAGGTCAACCCCGCTCTTAATCAATCTGTTAACTTCTAATACATAATGTGATTCAATGGCACCAACTAGTTTAAATTGAAGCTCTTTCAAAAATCGTCTTCCTATAAAAAAAAAAGAAGCAAAAGAAAAACCCAACATATTATAGATATAAACCGCAAACATAATTAGTCTCTATCATCCATACAAATATTCTACGAATATTAGTCTGGATGGGTCCTCAAAATTTGACGGAAAATAGGTCATTGTCTGGATTATCCAGTCTTTTAAGTTACCACGTACTGAATCTATCAAAACAGCTCGCTTGTCAACGATGACACTCTTTAAAATTTTGTTGTGTAAAGGTTTCAATTGAAATGGTAATTTTCTCTCGTCATGAATCAGACGTATGGCTTCTCACAATCTTCTCAATTCTTCGTCGCGATGCATGCTTATTCCTCGCCTCTATTTTGTTTCTAATAATAGATGTGCCAAGTGAGTTGTGGGATATATCTCAACCACGCTTTATAGAATCTAGCAAAATCGGCCTGGCTTCATAAGCTCTAGCACTTACCGATACTTTAGCCAAAAGGTTCCATTGCCCATGCGTAACCAAATGTTTGTTTTTTTATGTGAAAGATTATCCAGTAATTTTCGTCAAAAATTGAGAACCTAACCAGACCCTGCGTGCGTGGAAGACTAGGGGGTTCTGGGTGACAGATACTAAAACATAATATACACATAGTCACAAGATTCAGGATTGTATGTGTTAAATAGAACTTTTCAAAAATGCATTCATAAAAGATAATTGCAACCTTTTGGTTATTTATAGTTAAATCATTAGAGACAAAAGAATGAGTTTTAAAGTAATGTTTTTATGATTCAAAATAGTCTTTATATTTTTAAAAGTTGAATATTAATTCGGGAATGAGTGATAAGCAACTTCAATTTCTTCCGGGCCTAATTTTAAGGTATTATTGAGTAGTTATTGAAGAACATGGAGAACACGTTAACGGAGAACATGATTTTTTAAAAGGAATTTGGAAATTAAATCGGTAGATAGGAAATTTCTTCTAGTGTATCAGTCAAAATTTTATAAGTTGATGAGTATATAGACTGTTTTGTAAATAGTAATCAATTTATGATTTTCTCTGTGTGATTCCCAGAGCTGTTAATGAATCTATATCTGAGCACTGGTTGCTGAGTAACCAAGGAGCAAAATTAGCATACGCTTACACGGACCGCAAATGCGTTGAAAATGTTACAGAAAATAAAGTCAACGTCATTCCCCTGATCTTTAAGGCTCAATACCACTCTTGTTGTAACTGAATAATATGTCCCAATATTTCTTCTGGTCAACAAATTGTATTATTTTACAATATTCCAATTAATTGATGATGCAAATTTTATCTTAACACACCTACTTTAAACAATTGGAAAAATTCAACTAAATCATTTGAAAAGCCATGGTAAACCTTTTCAAATGTGACTTGGATTTTAAAATATTTTCGAACCCCCTGAGCAGGTAAAATAGGATGTCGTCGATGGGGAGTCAAAAGGTCGTATATAGATTTTGCGAAATTGTACAGGAGAGCCAAAAATAGCACAGAGGTTAAGAATCAAAATATCTTATAAAACCGTCACGTCAAAATGTCGTATGTAAAATGTCGTATTTCTGAAGCTTTTCTCAAATAATTATTTACAAAATGTATGTGTAGCCATTTAAACAGTATATAACTATCTGCACATATCACGCTCAACATATAGTGCCGAAATAAAGAGTAAAAGCTTGTTATTTGCAATTTTATACAGCAAAGACGTATCTCCTGAAAATATTCACCTTTACCTGCTTCAATTTCATAGATTTTACACAGTAGAGCCTCAACAATATTTTTTAATAATACGTATTTAATCATAGAACTATACTGGCTATATTTCGTTTGGTTGTAATGCTTAGGTTAGACACAAAGTTGATTTTTTCAAGGAAATACGACATTTTCGCACTCAAATTTTTTTTTTATGGAACACCCCATATACATGTACGACATTTTGAAAAAGTATCCATAAAACCTCTTTTTATTGGCTTAGAAATACGACTACCAGATGAAAAGACGCGCAAGAAAATTCTCTTTCTGAAGAAGCAAAAAAGTGAATTTTGCAAAATATGCCAGATATACGACCTTTTGACTCCCCACGGACGATGTAATGGATAATTTACACAACGGGTACTGTAGGACACTTAAACATCTAGTACTTAGAATAAGGTTATTATTGTCCCTTTAATTACGAATAACAATGTTGTACATTTCTAAAAGTTGACAGATACTAGAATTATTTGCATGGAAATTTGTCTGACGTTTGGAAAGAGAGTTGTAATTATACAATCAGGTCCCGGGGGCTTTGAAGAGTTTTAAATACGTAGTTCATAAGTCACCACTTGTTCAGAGATAATAAACCCCTTCATAAATTATTGACATGTCATCAACTTTACAAATTTTATCATCTAAAAGAAAAGAAGAATGATCAATATAGAATATTAAAGTAAAAATTTGTTGATCGAACGGAGATGACATTGGAGAATATTTGAGAAAAACGGGCACTGTAAGCTTATAGACTTTTCGTTTCTATTAGTATTTATATTATATTGACCAGTAAGAGGTGGTTTCAGACGAGTTATTTGCCCCTGAATTTGATTATCACCCTTATATAAATATGAAAGATTTTGGGGATGCTCGATTCACAGTCCAGAACGTCTTGGATCGACAGAATTACAATCGAGTGACGCGGAATTCAGTCCTCTCACAGTTCTGCCAGTTCCGACAGCTGAGGTGGAGTGAGTAGAATCGTGACGTAATTCAGCTGTCATGATTGTTTGAGATATTTTTAATACAGTCGGCACATGCGTTGAACTCCTAAATTCTCCTTTTCACTCGATTGACACCAGTTTTGGAATTCAATTCCGGAATTGTGAATCGAGCATCCCCATAGACGTTAAAGGAGCTAAATCGCTAATATTTGAGACCTAGAAATTGCCACAAATGGGTCGCAACACATATAATACTGTACTATGAATGTATACAAACTGATTTACATTCAATCGTTTTCATTTGTACTATAATTTCAAATCAGTTATGTGCGGCGAAATACGCCAGACGTTCCAATCGAGTAACTATTTCGAGTGTCTGGTTATTCCAGTCTACATGCGCCGTTTGATTTGGTGCAACTGCCTAGCCTCGTTCCGCGAGTCTCTTGCTAGAACTGCGGCTGAAACGCATTATGTACCAATGGTAAAATGTTTATTATATTGGATGTCAAAAGCCCATCTTTTCCCGCTAAAATGACAACATCAGTGTTGATTTAAATTGACAAATAATTCGTGTTTTGAATGCCGAAGACTTTGGACTATATTGAGTTGAGACTTAGCTACTTTTTAATGTTAAGCAGAAATTTTCCATTTTAAAAACACTTGTGATACGATACTAGTGAACTTTTACTCGTAATGGTGGGATTGTTTAATATGAAAGTGAATACAAAGTACATGTAATAGATTTTACGAGCCAATCACATATAAAGCCCATTACCGAAATGGCAAATCAATACGACTGATATTAAAGTGCTAATCCCGAATTTCATAGAATCTGAAAATTACAAGTTCGTATACGTATGAAATTTTAACGCCAAAATACAGAGGAATTGTGTATTTACCTTGTCTGAAAAGTTCAGTTCAAAATATTCAGTCGTTTGGACGTGAACGTCAAAATCGCACCACAATCAAATATCCGGACACTAGACTTTTTAAATAGTTGAACTTGATAAATGCGACTACATGCGATACCTATTGTACACTTCATAAATAGAGAGCTTGCGGCACGCAGCACTCAGCATGTAGACGCGTATTATCCAGGCACTTTTTAGGATGCAACCAAGACGCCGGTCTTCAAACACAGAGCAATACCGACAATTGGAAATTTTTTGAAAACGTATCACAACGCTTGAGGTAGTTACTAGGGGCTAAGTTATAAGTTATTAAAGGCCTTTCATACAAAATTAAGCAATTTTAAGCCCCAAAATGTAACTGGGATTATTCCTTTAAATAAAATATCAATCAAAGGTGTTTGATTGATGTGTGGTTGCATTTCGTTTTGCATTCTAATAGTCGTCAGTTGAAAGCATAGGCGTTCGAAAAATTGTAAATGTATATTGTTGTGTCATTGTGCAACCATCACAGCTTTGTAGGAAATTCGTTCGGGCACTTGTAGTAAGTGGGACCAAAATACACTATACAAGCACAGCGGGCCCGTACCCAGACACCATTAAGCGGGGGGGGGGGGGGGGGGGAGGGGGCATTACCTTTTGGTAGGGGGGCGAACATTTTGAGTAAATTTTCGGAAAGGTCATTGTAACAGACTGTTGTAATCATCATGCTATGTAGTTACCTAGGCGTCTAATAAGCATTTTAAAATAAGTATTCAAACAAAAAAAAAAATAGCTTTTTTAGGTTAATATAAGGAACTGTGTATACTTTAATGATTGTAAGCAATTTCTGAGCGGGGTGGGGTGGGGTTGGGGCGAGCATTTCACGCGGGGGGGGGGGGATGCTCCGCGTCCCCTGTAGATACGGGCCCGAAGCACAGTCATACGAACAATAGGATAGGTCAAGGTATAGGCCCACGCTCTAGAACCTGAAGCTTTTTCGTTGACCATAACTGCCTACCAACCTTTCTTTGATGGTTGCGTGTCATATTTGTTGGGTTTTAATCTGGATACTTTAGGTACCGGAGGAGCCGAAGGAATTGTTTCCATTTCAAATGATCCCTGAAAAAAAAAAGAAGTACAGAATATATGACGTGTATAAAGTATGCAAATGCAATGAAGGCTACATCGAGTATGTTAGCTGACTTAACATTACTGGCCCATTGTAGAAGTTATTTAATCTTTCCCAATCATTACCCACAGCCCCACGCGTGTTGTAATACTTGACCTTTCATTGTAGGTGTGTTCCGTTTGGTATTCCATACATTGTTAGCCAACAGAGTGATCTGAGCGGACGTTACGATTTATGACCTTGACCCTCATCGTCGATAGCTGTGTTTAATAAACACAATGTTTAGCCGTTTATGTGAGCGGATGAAATGAATAACAAACGCCCCGTAGTATTTTAACCATTTAAGACACACAATAATTGTATCAGTCTTTATCCCCCATTTTTGTGGCACCAAAGATAATTCCCGAATGTAACCGGAGTATTCCGTAAAACAGGTTGAAGTAATTACGGGTATACACCACAAAACATCGGCATATACTGATCTCCCATCGATACTGATCTCCCATTGATTATTCCTGACAGCCCTCGACTTAGTCTGAAATCCGTCCCCGAAAATCACTACCCCCCCCCCCCCCCCCAATCTATTTTTTTTTATATTTCATTTAATTTTCTATCGTCCGCTGCCATTTTATTTATTTGAGCCACCCTACTCATAGTATGAAATGAAAGAGTGTTCATCCCACTTTCATGTGTTACCATTGATTATTCCTCACAGCCTTCGACTTAGTCTAAAATCCGTCCCCGTAAATCACTACCCCCCACCTATTTTTTTTATATTTCATTTAATTTTCTAACGTCCGCTGCCATTTTAATTATTTGAGCCACCCTACACATGGTATGAAATGAAAGAGTGTTTATGCCACTTTCATGTGGTACCATCTATTATTCCATATATCCCTCGGCTTAGTATGAAATCCGTCCACGAAAATCACTACCCCCCACCCCCAAACCTATTTTTTTAATATTTCATTTTCTTTTTTTAACGTCCGCTGCCATTTTTTTTCTGTGAGCCCCCCCCCCCATACATGGTATGGAATGAAAGAGGGTTTATTCCTCTTTCGTGTGGTGCCATTGACTATTCCTTAAAGCCCTCGGCTTAATCTGAAATCCGTCTCCGAAAATCACTACACCGCGCATCCCCCAACCTATTTTTTTATATTTCATTTAATTTTCTAACGTCCGCTGCCATTTTATTTATTTGAGCCACCCTACACATGGTATGAAATGAAAGAGTGTTTATCCCACTTTCATGTGGTACCATCGATTATTCCTGATATCCCTCGGCTTAGTATAAAATCTGTCCACGAAGATCACTTCCCCCCCCCAGTCTATTTTTTTGTTAAATGCAATTCCTCTTATAACGTCCGCTGACATTTTTTTTCTTTGAGCCATCCCATACATGGTATGGAATGAAAGAGGGTTTATTCGTCTTTCATGTGGTACCATTGATTATTCCTGAAATCCCTCGGCTGAGTATGAAATATGCCCTCTAAAATGACTATCCCCCCCCCCAACCCCCAGTCTATTTTGTGTTCTATTTCATTTCCTTTTCTAACGTCCGCTGCTATTTTATTTATTTGAGTCACACAATTCATGGCATAGAATGAAAGAGGGTTTATCCCTCTTTGATGTGGTACCATTGATTATTCCTGACAGCCCTCGACTTAGTCTGAAATCCGTCCCCGAAAATCACTACCCCCCCCCCCCACTCCAACCTATTTAAAGATAAACACTCTTTTATTTTATACCATGTGTAGGGTGGCTGAAATCAATAAAATGGCAGCGGACGTTAGACAATTAGTTGAAATATTTAGAAAATAGGTGGGGGGGGTTAGTGATTTTCGGGGACGGATTTCAGACTAAGTCGAGGGCTGTAAGGAATAATAAATGGTACCACATCAAAGAGGGATAAACCCTCTTTCATTTCATACCATGTGTAGGGTGGCTCAAATAAATAAATTGGCAGCGGACGTTAGAAAATTAAATGAAATATTCTAAAAAAAATAGGTGGGGGCGGGTAGTGATGTTCGGGGACGGATTTCAGACTAAGTCGAGGGCTGTGAGGAATAATCAATGGTACCACATGAAAGTGGGATAAACACTCTTTCATTTCATACCATGTGTAGGGTGGCTCAAATAAATAAAATGGCAGCGGACGATAGAAAATCAAATGAAATATTTTTTAAAAAAATAGGTGGGGGGGGGTAGTGATTTTCGGGGACGGATTTCAGACTAAGTCGAGGGCTGTGAGGAATAATCAATGGTACCACATGAAAGTGAGATAAACACTCTTTCATTTCATACCATGTGTAGGGTGGCTCAAATAAATAAAATGGCAGCGGACGTTAGAAAATTAAATGAAATATTTAAAAAAAATAGGTGGGGGCGGTAGTGATTTTCGGGGACGGATTTCAGACTATGTCGAGGGCGATGAGGAATAATAAATGGTACCACATGAAAGTGGGATAAACACTCTTTCGTTTTATACCATGTGTAGGGTGGCTCAAATAAATAAAATGGCAGCGGACGTTAGAAATTAAATGAAATATTAACAAAATAGGTAGGGAGGGGTAGTGATTTTCGGGGACGGTTTTCAGACTAAGTCGAGGGCTGTTATGAATAATCAATGGTACCACATGAAAGTGGGATAAACACTCTTTCATTTTATACCATGTGTAGGGTGGCTCAAATCAATAAAATGGCAGCGGACGTTAGAAAATTAAATGAAATATTTAAAAAAAAAATAGGTGGGGGGGGGAGGTAGTGATTTTCGGGGACGGATTTCAGACTAAGTCGAGGGCTGTGAGGAATAATCAATGGTACCACATGAAAGTGGGATAAACACTCTTTCATTTCATACCATGTGTAGGGTGGCTCAAATAAATAAAATGGCAGCGGACGTTAGAAAATTAAATGAAATATTTAAAAGAAATAGGTGGGGGGGGGGTAGTGATTTTCGGGGACGGATTTCAGACTAAGTCGAGGGCTGTGAGGAATAATAAATGGTACCTCATGAAAGTGGGATAAACACTCTTTCGTTTTATACCATGTGTAGGGTGGCTCAAATAAACAAAATGACAGCGGACGTTAGAAATTAAATGAAATATTAACAAAATAGGTAGGGAGAAGTAGTGATTTTCGGGGACGGATTTCAGACTAAGTCGAGGGATGTTAGGAATAATCAATGGTACCACATGAAAGTGGGATAAACACTCTTTCATTTTACACCATGTGTAGGGTGGCTCAAATCAATAAAATGGCAGCGGACGTTAGAGAATTAATTGAAATATTTAAAGAAAATAGGTGGGGGGGGTAGTGATTTTCGGGGACGGATTTCAGACTAAGTCGAGGGCTGTTAGGAATAATCAATGGTAGGGTGCCCCACGTGCCTACTGAAAAGTTGTACTAGACACGTTGAATATGCACGCTTTACTTGGTTCACTACTACTAATTTTCTGACAGTCTCGCACACTAGTTGAGTCTATAAATAGCAACAGCCCGTGGAAATTCTAAACACACTGGTAACTATTACAGTCGTAAAAAATCTATTGTTGACGATTCTGAGTAGCAGTAATATTTATCGTTTTGGTTATTACGGCATCTTTAGAAATTACGTTCGTTTTATTTTTTAAATTGCTTTATCCTTCGCATAACCGTTAGAAGCGACATATTTTGGTTTAGTACAAATAATATCTATGAATAACTTGGGTTGTACAGAATCATGATACCAGCAGCAGTTTCGTTTTACTTTTACAAGGTTAGAAAAAACAATTGTTGAGTCAACACTGTGTGTTATTTATAAATTCGATTTCTTGTTCCAGCTTTCAGTCACGTTTCGTAAAAAGTAGTCTGGATTATCCCGGCCTGTCAATCAGACGGAGAATGGTCGGTAGGCTGGTGAAGTGAGACTAGTTTCAAAACAAGGGCACGTAACCTATTTTTTACTCGAAAGTGTCTGGATGTTATGGACGACGCTCCGAACCATTTTTCAGTGTATTATTTATGATGTTTAAATGGTCATAACTTATTAAGTTTAACATGACCGTTTATTTAGTGACTATAAATTTGTGAAATAGTTTTAAGACATGTTATATATATAAATATTGTGGTGTAATTGTTTAGCTATTTGGAGATATTTATATATGGTGGGGCGCCCTATCAATGGTACCACATGAAAGTGGGATAAACACTATTTCATCTTATACCATGTGTAGTGTGGCTCAAATTAATAAAATGGCAGCGGGCGTTAGAAAATTAAATGAAATATTTAAAAAATATAGGTGGGGGCAGTGATTTTCGGGGACGGATTTCAGACTAAGTCGAGGGCTGTTAGGAATAATCAATGGTACCACATGAAAGTGGGATAAACACTCTTTCATTTCATACCATGTGTAGGGTGGCTCAAATAAATAAAATGGCAGCGGACGATAGAAAATCAAATGAAATATTTTTTAAAAAAATAGGTGGGGGGGGGCAGTGATTTTCGGGGACGGATTTCAGACTAAGTCGAGGGCTGTGAGGAATAATCAATGGTACCACATGAAAGTGAGATAAACACTCTTTCATTTCATACCATGTGTAGGGTGGCTCAAATAAATAAAATGGCAGCGGACGTAAGAAAATTAAATGAAATATTTAAAAAAAATAGGTGGGGGCGGTAGTGATTTTCGGGGACGGATTTCAGACTATGTCGAGGGCTGTGAGGAATAATAAATGGTACCACATGAAAGTGGGATAAACACTCTTTCGTTTTATACCATGTGTAGGGTGGCTCAAATAAATAAAATGGCAGCGGACGTTAGAAATTAAATGAAATATTAACAAAATAGGTAGGGAGGGGTAGTGATTTTCGGGGACGGTTTTCAGACTAAGTCGAGGGCTGTTATGAATAATCAATGGTACCACATGAAAGTGGGATAAACACTCTTTCATTTTATACCATGTGTAGGGTGGCTCAAATCAATAAAATGACAGCGGACGTTAGAAAATTAAATGAAATATTTAAAAAAAAAATAGGTGGGGGGGGGGAGGTAGTGATTTTCGGGGACGGATTTCAGACTAAGTCGAGGGCTGTGAGGAATAATCAATGGTACCACATGAAAGTGGGATAAACACTCTTTCATTTCATACCATGTGTAGGGTGGCACAAATAAATAAAATGGCAGCGGACGTTAGAAAATTAAATGAAATATTTAAAAAAAATAGGTGGGGGGGGGGTAGTGATTTTCGGGGACGGATTTCAGACTAAGTCGAGGGCTGTGAGGAATAATAAATGGTACCTCATGAAAGTGGGATAAACACTCTTTCGTTTTATACCATGTGTAGGGTGGCTCAAATAAACAAAATGGCAGCGGACGTTAGAAATTAAATGAAATATTAACAAAATAGGTAGGGAGAAGTAGTGATTTTCGGGGACGGATTTCAGACTAAGTCGAGGGATGTTAGGAATAATCAATGGTACCACATGAAAGTGGGATAAACACTCTTTCATTTTACACCATGTGTAGGGTGGCTCAAATCAATAAAATGGCAGCGGACGTTAGAGAATTAATTGAAATATTTAAAGAAAATAGGTGGGGGGGGGGTAGTGATTTTCGGGGACGGATTTCAGACTAAGTCGAGGGCTGTTAGGAATAATCAATGGTACCACATGAAAGTGGGATAAACACTCTTTCATCTTATACCATGTGTAGTGTGGTTTAAATTAATAAAATGGCAGCGGGCGTTAGAAAATTAAATGAAATATTTAAAAAATATAGGTGGGGGCAGTGATTTTCGGGGACGGATTTCAGACTAAGTCGAGGGCTGTTAGGAATAATCAATGGTACCACATGAAAGTGGGATAAACACTCTTTCATTTTATACCATGTGTAGGGTGGCTCAAATCAATAAAATGGCAGCGGATGTTAGAAAATTAAATGAAATATTTTTAAAAAATAGGTTGCCAGGCAACGAAACATACGCCCACACAGCAGCCAAATCGTCCGGGCAGTCAACAAGAGTTGTCGCATATTAAGGAATTATCAGAAAATCATTAGAATTTTTTTGGTTTTTATAATCAAAAGTTTTTTTTTTTAAATCAGATAATAATTGTGACCTCCAGAGGCACCACAAGCTAAAAAGGGTGATTTTTCGTACAATCAGAGGACATAATTCAGGAAGTAATGACCCGATGGGCGCAAATATCGAAAGGAACCAAGATCTTTGGGTTATAAACATACCTGTCATGTTTCATCAAAATCGATTCAAAATTGTGACCTCTATAGGGTCCACAACCTTGATATAACATATTTTCACACTATTCGTGTACAAACGGCGGCCATTTTGTCCGTAAATTCTAGTCCGATTTTCACGTAATTCAAACTCTCTCTTCATTACCATGTAACGGTGATATAGTCAAACGTTTTTTTAAATCGGATAATAATTTTGACCTCCAGAGGGACCAAAAGCGAACAAAAGCGATTTTTCGGACAATCCGGGGACATAATTCAGGAAGTTACGATCCGATGGTTGCAAATATCGAAAGGAACACAGATCTTTGGGTTATAAACAAACATGTCAAGTTTCATCAAAATTGGTTCAAAATTGTGACCTCTATAAGGTCCACAACCTTGATATAACATATTTTCACACTATTCGCGTACAAACGACGGCCATTTTGTCCGTCAATTTTGGTCTGATTTTCACGAAATTCGAACTCAACCTTCATAACCATGGAACGGTGATATAATCAAACGGTTTTTTAAATCGGATAACAATTTTGACCTCCAGAGGGACCACAAGCTAAAAAGGGCAATTTTTCGGACAATTAGGGGCCATAATTCAGGAAGTTACGATCCGATTGGCGCAAATATCGAAAGGAACCAAGATCTTTGGGTTATAAACATGCATTTCAAGTTTCATCCAAATCGGTTCAAAATTGTGTCTGTTATGTATTGACAACATAACAAACATAAAAGAACGACAAGACAATGATAGAGTTTACGTCACACGTGTTATATTCTCAAACTCCCCGTATTCATACACAGTGAAGCGGTGGTTACGTCCAAACATTGGACATGGAATCATTGTTATATAATATGCTTATTGTTTATATGATAGTGTTAATAAGATAATACACAACACTTTCTCCCTCCTTAATTTAGAACACAGTTTATTTAGAGTCACAGATATAATCATCAAATTTAGCTGGTTTGTAACGTGTTCTTGCAGGATAACGATGAGCGGGCGGACTTTTGGGTTTTATCGGTGTGGTCTGTCGAGATGTTCCTGGAGATGTTGCAAGTTGATTTGGGGGTGCAATATGCGCTGGTGGATCTGGAATATAATCTGGATTTAATGGAATGTTTTCATCAGGAGGAACATTGAACTTAGCATCTCGAATTTGATCTGTATGACGTCTCCAGATAACATTTTCATTTGTTTCAACTTGATAAGATACCGGACCAGTGGGATTACGAATTACACCGGGTACCCATTTATTGGAACCTCTGTAGTCACGTACTGCTACATGTTGACCGTTTTCAAAACTACGATGTGGATTTTTACGATATCTACACATATCTTCTTGTTTAGACTTGACATAGGCAGACAAGTCCGGTTTAATCAGTTGTAATTTTGTTCTGAGCTCTCGTCCCATAAACAATTTAGCTGGTGAAGTGTTGGTTGTACAATGTGGTGTGTTCCTATAAGCCAATAGAAACTTGGATAACTTTTTCTGGATATTTCCTTTTTCTGGTCTGCTAGAATACATGGCTTGCTTGAATGATTGAACAAAACGCTCAGCCAATCCATTACTGGCTGGGTGATACGGAGAACAACGGATGTGCTTAATTCCATTTGATTTACAAAATAGTTCAAACTCAGATGCAATGAATTGAGGCCCATTGTCACTGACAATTCTGGAAGAATCCATTTCTTGCAAACACAGTTCTTAAAACTTCCAAAGTGCTTGATGCAGATGTATTCCCAGTAGTCATCTTGATTATCTCAGGCCATTTTGAGTGAGAGTCGACGATAATCAAAAACATGTATCCTAAAAACGGTCCTGCAAAATCGATATGAATCCTCTCCCAAGGTTTGGAAGGCCACTCCCATGGGTGAATAGGCGCTGACTTTGGCATGTGTTGAGATTGCTGGCATCCAGTACATTGTTTTGCTAATGTTTCTATATCACCATCAATACCAGGCCACCAAATATAACTTCTGGCTAACATTTTCATTTTCACAACACCTACGTGTCCTTCATGAACTTGATCGAGAACATCTTGACGTAATTTCGCGGGAATTACTACTCTGAGACCCCACATTAGACATTCCTGATGAACCGTTAACTCATGTCTCCTTGTATAGAACGCATTTAGTTCTGGATTAAATTTCTCGGTCGGCCATCCATAGTTGGTGTACTGGACAACAGTTGATATCACAGGATCTCTTCTGGTTTCCTGTTGTACTGAAGATGTAGTAACTGGTAACGAATCAACTTGAGCTGTATTTAAAGCATTTATACCCATATCAGTACTAACTGTCTCCTCTTCTACCTTTAATGGAAGACGTGATAATGAATCAGCATTGGCGTGTTTAGACGTCTTTCTAAATTCAATTTTGTAATCGTAACCAGCAAGAATAATCGCATATCTCTGCAGACGTGCTGATGCAGTTACTGAGATTCCCTTTTTGGGATTGAAAATATATGATAGAGGTTGGTTATCAGTCACTAAGGTGAACGATCTACCATAGAGGTACGAATGAAATTTCTTTATACCCCAAATAATTCCCAAAGCTTCTTTATCAATATGAGAATAATTTGTCTCTGCCTTTGTTAGAGTTCTTGAAGCGAAAGCGATGGGTCGCTCTTTTCCGTCAGACATCACATGAGATATTACAGCTCCTAATCCATAGGAACTAGCATCGCAGGCTAACTTGATTTCCTTTTTAGGATCATAATGAGTCAAAACACATTCTGAACTTACAAGTTCCTTAATTCTATTAAATGAGACTTGGCAAGATTTAGTCCATTTAAAATAATTGTCCTTCTTGAGTAACTGGAAAAGTGGGGACAAAATTGTAGCTAAATCAGGCAAAAACTTGCGATAGTAATTTACTAGTCCTAAAAATGCTCTTAATTGCGGAACATCCTTTGGTCTTGGAGCATTTATCATGGCCTCGATTTTATCTGGTTGTTTATGAAGTCCATGTTTATCAACAATATGTCCACAAAATGTGATACTATCTTTAAAAAAATCACATTTCTTTAAATTGATTTTTAACCCATATTCACTTAGTCTCTTTAAAACACCTTCTAAATTTGCCAAATGTTCTTGATCTGTTTTACCTGTAATAATCATGTCATCTAGCAAACATTGAACTCCTGGTAAGCCTAGTAAAACCTGCTCTATGGTTCTCTGCCATATCGCAGGTGCTGATGCGATACCAAACGCTAACTTGTTGTATCGATACAGTCCTTTTTGTGTGTTGATGGTAATGTACTCTTTAGAGTCCTCGTCAACTTCTAAGTGTAGATATGCCTGTCGGAGGTCAATTTTTGAAAAGTGTTGTCCCTCACCTAGATTCGCAAATATGTGATCGATGTTTGGGAGAGGATATTCATCTATCTGCAAGCATGGATTAACGGTAATACGAAAATCTCCACAAATTCGAACCTGGCCCGATTTCTTCAATACAGGGACTATGGGTGTAGCCCAATTACTATGTGAAACTTTAGTAATTGTACCCTCCGCTTCAAGTCTATCTAATTCAGCATCAACTTTTGGTTTTAAGGCAAAAGCAACAGTCCTAGCTTTACAAAACACTGGTGTCGACCCTTCCTTCAGTGTTAACTTGGCTTTAATACCTTTAACTGTTCCAGTTTTGTCATCAAAAATATCTTTGTATTTTTCTGTCATAGCTTTAATTTCTTCTGATACCTTCTTTTTATCAGTTTCCACAGTATGGATTTCTTTAAGAGGTAAACTAAGTTCTGACCAATCTACGGTGAGTTTTCTTAACCATTCGCGTCCTAACAATGGGGAACTACCTTTTGGTACGACATACAAATTCATATTGTCAAAGCACTGATCATCATAGTTGACGGTAACCTTCGCCACTCCAAGTGGAATAATTTTCTCACCGGAATAAGTTTTAAAACTGATGTCGACGTTTTCCAATTTCACAGAAGGAAATGTTTCTTCAAATTGTCTCTTAGACATGACCGAAACAGCTGAGCCTGTATCTAGTTCCATTGGTAACTGGATATCATTTACTTTAGGCTTCATCCATATTATATCATCAACAGTTTTCTTCACTGTATATATTTCAAACTTTGATATATAGTCGCTGTCAGAATTATCTTCCCCTAAATTGTTCATTCTTCTGTGATTTTTAAAACTGTACTTGGACGATTTTCCTGTTCGACAAGCACGGGCTAAGTGACCCTTCTTATGACACTTTAGACATTTAGTATCCAGGTAAGGACAATTTTCCTGACTGTGGTTAATACCTAGGCATCTAGAACAGGGCTTCTGAGTTTCTCTTTGACCATCTGATTGACGTCTGCTCCGCAAACTCTGACTAGTAGTAGAGCGATTATTATGCCTCTGTCTAGTATCGGATTGCTTAAACCGATTTACTTGATTAGACTCCTCTGGTTGTTTAACTGGTCTTCCATATCTAGCTTGCAACTCAAGAGTGTCTTTACCGGCAGTTTCCATGGCAACACTAATTTCAATTGTTCGATTTAAAGTTAAATCTGGATCACTGTGTGACAATAATCTTTTTTGAATGTGTGTATTACGTAGGCCACATACAAGTCTATCCCTTATGGTCTCACTTAAGGTTTCTCCAAAATTACAATGTTCCGATAACTTTCTCAAGGCAGCAACAAACTCTAATACACTCTCTCCCTCCTCTTGAAATCTTGAGTGAAAACGACATCTTTCTGTTATAAGATTTGGGGGAGGTGAATGATGATTTCTAAGAAGTCTTACTAGTTCATTGTAAGTTTTAGTACTTGGCTTTTCTGGACATGTCAAATCTCTCAGTAGCGAGTATGTTGTCGGACCTACCGAAGAAATGAGTGCCGATACTTTTCGTTCGTCTGGTACCCGGTTTACTACTAAATATTGTTCAAACCTCTCGGAATACGATTCCCATGTTTCTAAATTCTCATTAAAGCTCTCTATATTTCCTATTTGTCCAGCCATTCTTTTTTTTCTGTCTGAAAATCACCGAATACCACAGGCTTCAAAATGGCGGTGATGCGGTCGAAACTATTGCTGACTGCACACACGGCAAAGAACGGGTAATTTGTCGAAAATTCAGGACTTGTTGTAATTACAACATCGGTGGGTGTATTTTGGCTGTACTTACTGACTAACCACAATCCTCGTCGCCAATATGTTATGTATTGACAACATAACAAACATAAAAGAACGACAAGACAATGATAGAGTTTACGTCACACGTGTTATATTCTCAAACTCCCCGTATTCATACACAGTGAAGCGGTGGTTACGTCCAAACATTGGACATGGAATCATTGTTATATAATATGCTTATTGTTTATATATAGTGTTAATAAGATAATACACAACAGTGTCCTCTACACTGTTCACAACCTTGATATAACATATTTTCACACTATTCGCGTACAAATGGCGGCCATTTTGTCCGTACGTGTTATATTCTCAAACTCCCCGTATTCATACACAGTGAAGCGGTGGTTACGTCCAAACATTGGACATGGAATCATTGTTATATAATATGCTTATTGTTTATATATAGTGTTAATAAGATAATACACAACAGTGTCCTCTACACTGTTCACAACCTTGATATAACATATTTTCACACTATTCGCGTACAAATGGCGGCCATTTTGTCCGTCAATTTTGGTCCGATTTAAACGAAATTCGAACTCGACCTTCATAACCATGGAATAATGATATAATCAAACGGTTTTTTAAATCGGATAACAATTTTGACCTCCAGAGGGACCACAAGCTAAAAAGGGCAATTTTTCGGACAATCAGGGACCATAAATCAGGAAGTTACGATCCGATTGGCGCAAATATCGAAAGGAACCAAGATCTTTGGGTTATAAACATACATGTCATGTTTCATCAAAATTGGTTCAAAATTGTGACCTAGATAAGGTCCACAACCTTGATATAACATATTTTCACACTATTCGCGTACAAACGACGGCCATTTTGTCCGTCAATTTTGGTCCGATTTTCACGAAATTCGAACTCAACCTTCATAACCATGGAGCGGTGATACAATCAAACGTTTTTTTTAAATCGGATAACAATTTTGACCTCCAGAGGGACCACAAGCTAAAAAGGGCAATTTTTCGGACAATCAGGGACCATAATTCAGGAAGTTACGATCCGATTGGCGCAAATATCGAAAGGAACCAAGATCTTTGGGTTATAAACATGCATTTCAAGTTTCATCCAAATCGGTTCAAAATTGTGACCTCTACACTGTTCACAAGCTAAAAAACGTGATTTTTCGTACAATCAGGGGCCATAACCCATGAAGTTACAGTCCGATACATGCCAATATCGAGATCTTAGGGTAATAAACCTATGTTTTAAGTTTCATTGAAATCGGATAAAAATTGTGACCTGTAGACTGTTCACAAACAATTGTGGACGGACGGACGGACGAACAGGGGCAACGACAATATACGTCCACATAAAAAGTGGGTGTATAAAAAAATAGGTGGGGGGCAGTGATTTTCGTGGACGGATTTCAGACTAAGTCGAGGGCTGTGAGGAATAATAAATGGTACCACATCAAAGAAGGATAAACCCTCTTTCATTTCATACCATGTGTAGGGTGGCTCAAATCAATAAAATGGCAGCGGGCGTTAGAAAATTAAATGAAATATTTAAAAAAAAATAGGTGGGGGGGAGGTAGTGATTTTCGGGGACGGATTTCAGACTAAGTCGAGGGCTGTGAGGAATAATCAATGGTACCACATGAAAGTGGGATAAACACTCTTTCATTTCATACCATGTGTAGGGTGGCTCAAATAAATAAAATGGCCGCGGACGTTAGAAAATTAAATTAAATATTTAAAAAAAAAAATAGGTGGGTGGGGGAAGTGATTTTCGGGGACGGATTTCAGACTAAGTCGAGGGCTGTGAGGAATAATAAATGGTACCACATGAAAGTGGGATAAACACTCTTTCGTTTTATACCATGTGTAGGGTGGCTCAAATAAATAAAATGGCAGCGGACGTTAGAAAATTAAATGAAATATTTAAAAAAAGATAGGTTGCCAGGCAACGAAACATACGCCCACAGCAGCTAAATCGTCCGGGCAGTCAACAAGGGTTGTCGCTTATTTTTACTTTTTTTGCTAATGAAACATTTGTAATACACTAAAAACTGATTAAGACTAACGGCTCATTATGTAATTATCAGAAAATCATTAGAATTTGATTGCTTATTATAAAGTGTTACCCCACACTAACAATTAGTATATACATGAAACATTTAATATCATGGATTTAGCTGTTCAGTTATTAAAATTCATTGAAAATCAAAATACTTGTTCGTTTCAACACCTTAAACTCTGTGTATCAATCTAAAGTCAATCGGATGATAAGTTTAGCCTCTATAGCGTAACAAGATTTTTTGAAGTTATCAAGGGAGATAACTCTGGCAATAATTATTTTAAATCTCTGAAAATCAATAGGCTTCTTCGTCTCATGACCCTAAACACTGTGTGTTAATTTAAAGTCGATCGGATATTAACTTTGGCCTCTACAGCTTCCACAGGATTTTTTCGAAGTGATCAAGGGCCATAACTCTTGCAGCAATTATTGAAAATCACTGAAAATCGATAGACGACTTAGTCTCATGACTGTAAACACTATGTATAAATTTGAAGTCAATCGGATATTAACTTTGACCTCTAGAGCATCCACTGTGTATAAATTTAAAGTCAATCGGATATTAACTTTGGCCTCTAGAGCGTCAGCAGGATTTTTTGAAGTGATCAAGGGACATAACTCTGGCACTAATTATCGGGAATCGCTGAAAATCAACAGGATTCTTTGTCTCATGACCTTAAACACTGTGTATAAATTTAAAGTAAATCTAATATTAACTTTGGCCTCTAGAGCGCCCACAAGATTTTTTGAAGTGATCAAGGGCTATAACTCTGGCACTAATTATCGGAAATCGCTGAAAATCAATCGACTTCTTCGTCTCATGACCTTAAACACTGTGTATAAATTTAAAGTCAATTGGATATTAACTTTGGCCTCTAGAGCGTCCACAAGATATTTTCAAGTGTTCAAGGGCCATAACTCTGGCACTAATTATGGGAAATCGCTGAAAATCAATAGGCTTCTTCGTCTCATGACCTTAAACACTGTGTATAAATTTAAAGTCAATCGGATATTAACTTTGGCCTCTAGAGCGTCCACAAGATATTTTGAAGTGATCAAGGGCCATAACTCTGGTAGTTATTATCGAAAATCGCTGAAAAACAATAGGCTTCTTCGTCTCATGACTTTGAACACTGTGAATAAATTTAAAGTCAATCGGATATTAACTTTGGCCTCTAGAGCGTCCACAAGATATTTTGAAGTGATCATGGGCCATAACTCTGGTAGTTATTATCGGAAATCGCTGAAAATCAATAGGATTCTTCGTCTCATGACCTTAAACACTGTGTATAAATTTAAAGTAAATCGGATATTAACTTTGGCCTCTAGAGCGTCCACAAGATTTTTTGAAGTGATCAAGGGCCATAACTCTGGCACTAATTATCGGAAATCGCTGAAAATCAATAGGATTCTTCGTCTCATGACCTTAAACACTGTGTATAAATTTAAAGTCAATCGGATATTAACTTTAGCCTGTAGAGCGTCCACGGGGACGGATTTCAGACTAAGTCGAGGGCTGTGAGGAATAATCAATGGTACCACATGGAAGTGGGATAAACACTCTTTAATTTCATACCATGTGTAGGGTGGCTCAAATAAATAAAATGGCAGCGGACGTTAGAAAATTAAATGAAATATTTTTAAAAAAAATAGGTGGGGGGGGGGGTAGTGATTTTCGGGGACGGATTTCAGACTAAGTCGAGGGCTGTGAGGAATAATAAATGGTATCACATGAAAGTGGGATAAACACTCTTTCGTTTTATACCATGTGTAGTGTGGCTCAAATCAATAAAATGGCAGCGGACGTTAGAAAATTAAATTAAATATTAACAAAATAGGTAGGGAGGGGTAGTGATTTTCGGGGACGGATTTCAGACTAAGTCGAGGGCTGTTAGGAATAATCAATGGTACCACATGAAAGTGGGATAAACACTCTTTCATTTTATACCATGTGTAGGGTGGCTCAAATCAATAGAATGGCAGCGGACGTTAGAAAATTAAATGAAATATTTAAAGAAAAAAGGTGGGGGAGTAGTGATTTTCGGGGAAGGATTTCAGACTAAGTCGAGGGCTGTTAGGAATAATCAATGGTACCGCATGAAAGTGGGATAAACACTCTTTCATTTTATACCATGTGTAGGGTGGCTCAAATCAATAAAATGGCAGCGGACGTTAGAAAATTAAATGAAATATTTAAAGAAAATAGGTGGGCGGGGGTAGTGCTTTTCAGGGACGGATTTCAGACTAAGTCGAGGGCTGTCATGAATAATAAATAGTACCACATCAAAGGGGGATAAACCCTCTTTCATTTCATACCATGTGTAGGATGGCTCAAATAAATAAAATGGCAGCAGACGTTAGAAAGTTAAATGAAATATTTAAAAAAAATAGGTGGGTGGGGTGGGGGTAGTGATTTTCGGGGACGGATTTCTGACTAAGTCGAGGGCTGTTAGGAATAATCAATGGTACCACATGGCAGCGGACGTTATAACATTAAATGAAATATTTAAAGAAAATAGGTTGGGTGTCGGAGGGTAGTGATTTTAGGGGACGGATTTCAGACTAAGTCGAGGGCTGTCAGGAATAATCAATGGTACCATATGAAAGAGGAATAAACCCTCTTTTATTCCATACCATGTATTAGGTGGCTCAAATAAATAAAATGGCAGCGGACGTTAGAAAATGAAATGAAATATTACAAAAAAAATGGACGGGGGGATTGGGGTAGTCATTCTAGGGGACAGATTTCATACTAAGCCGAGGGATTTCAGGAATAATAAATGGTACCACATGAAAGAGGAGTAAACCCTTTTTCATTCCATACCATGTATTGGCTGGCTCAAAGAAAAAAACTGACAGCGGACATTAAAAAACTAAATGAAATATAGCACAAAAAAAAGACAGGTGGGGGGGGTGTAGTGATTTTCGTGGACGGATTTCATACTAAGCTGAGGGATATATGGAATAATAGATGGTACCACATGAAAGTGGGATATACACTCTTTCATTTCATACCATGTGTAGGGTGGCTCAAATGAATAAAATGGCAGCGGACGTTAGAAAATTAAATGAAATATTTAAAAAAAATAGGTGTGGGGGGGGGGGCTAGTAATTTTCGGGGACGGATTTAAGACTAAGTCGAGGGCTGTTAGGAATAATCAATGGTACCACATGAAAGTGGGATAAACACTCTTTTATGTCATGTCATGTATTGGGTGGCTAAAATAAATGAAATGGCAGCGGACGTTAGAAAATTAAATGAAATGTAGAAGAAAAATAGATTGGAGGGGGTGGGGAGAGTTATTTTTGGGGACGGATTTCAGACTAAGTCGAGAGATTTCGGGTATAATGAGTGGTACTACATGAAAGAGAGATAAACACTCTTTCGTTCCATACCATGTGTAGGGTGGCTCAAATAAATAAAATGGCAGCGGACGTTAGAAAATTAAATGAAATATAACAAAACAAATAGACTGGTGGGGGTAGTGATTTTCGGGGACGGATTTCATACTAAGCTGAGGAATACCAGGGTAAATTCTCTTTCATTTCATGCCATGTATTGGGTGGCTAAAAGAAGAGAAATGGCAGCGGACGTTAGAAAAGAAAATGAAATATAACAAAAAGAAATAGACTGGGGGGGGGGGGGTAGTGATTTTCGGGGACGGATTACATATTAAGCCGAAGGATATCGGGAATAATCGAGGGTACCAGATGAAAGTGGGATAAACACTCTTTCATTTCATACCATGTATAGGGTGGCTCAAATAAATAAAATGGCAGCGGACGTCAGAAAAGGAATTGAAATATAACAAAAAAATAGACTGGGGGGGGGGTGTCTTCGTGGACGGATTTCGTACTAAGCCAAGGGATATCAGGAATAATCGATGGTACCACATGGAAGGGGGATAGACACTTTTTCATTTTATACCATGTGTAGGGTGGCTCAATCAAATAAAATGGCAGCGGACATTAGAAAATGAAATGAAATGAAAAAAAACAAAAAAAACGGGTGGGGGTAATGATTTTAGGGACCGATTTCTGATGTAGAGGTATTTCAGGAATAATCCCTGTTGCCATATGAAAGAGGATTAAACGCTTAAATTATTCCATACCAATTATTAGGTGGCTGAGGACTTTTGGTAAATAACAACTGACAAAAAAAAAAATCGTGCGGGTATTTGCGGAACGGATTTAAGACTATTTTGAGGACTTATAGTAATATTCTAGGTTGCTATATATAAGATGGATAAATACGCTATCACCCCATGTCGTGTATTGTGTGGCTCAGGACGAAAGAAACATTCGGGTTTGGTAAATGAAAATCGACCGGAAAAGGAGATCAGTATATTCCGATGTTTTTGGTTTATACCGGTAATTACTTCAACCTGTTTTACGGGATATTATAGTGATTATCAGGAATTATGTATGGTGCCACAGAAATGGGGGACAAAGACTTATACAATTATTGTGTGTATTTAATGGTTTAAATAGTACTGGGTATTTGTAATTCACTTCGTATATTCACATAAACGGCTAAGCACAGTGTTTAGTTAACCGCAGTTTTCGACGATGAGGTTCAAGGTCATGAACCGGTTGCTGAGAACTAACGTCCGCTCAGATCAGCTCAACCCACAATGCCAACCCCGTTAAATTGCAAGTTATGTTGTAGGCCTAATAAATGTCTGCTGATCATGATGACACCAGATCCAATTATAACAGATATTTCACTCTAAGATATGAATTTAACATCTGAGGGACATAATTTAATCCTGCTGTCTTAATTTTGCATCTATTGCGCATCATATAAAGCTATTTTGGGGACTCCGCTTCGTCGTCCTTGTAATCTTGTGTACACATTGTTGATTGAAAGTAAAGATAGTGTGGTTTTAATTCTAGTTCAGATGAAAAATAAATCGGATATAACAAAACCACACTAACCTGACGTATAGAATACATACATCTATTTAATGGTAACCCTATATTGCGTATTTTATATAAACAACACACCATTTTTCTACTAACCTTCCTCGCAACTTGATTCTGTCGACGCTGTGTACGGAAGCCAGTTTGGGCAAGTGTAGGGTGCCCCACCATATATAAATATCTCCAAATAGCTAAACAATTACACCACAATATTTATATATATAACATGTCTTAAAACTATTTCACAAATTTATAGTCACTAAATAAACGGTCATGTTAAACTTAATAAGCTATGACCATTTAAACATCATAAATAATACACTGAAAAATGGTTCGGAGCGTCGTCCATAACATCCAGACACTTTCGAGTAAAAAATAGGTTACGTGCCCTTGTTTTGAAACTAGTCTCACTTCACCAGCCTACCGACCATTCTCCGTCTGATTGACGGGCCGGGATAATCCAGACTACTTTTTACGAAACGTGACTGAAAGCTGGAACAAGAAATCGAATTTATAAATAACACACAGTGTTGACTCAACAATTGTTTTTTCTAACCTTGTAAAAGTAAAACGAAACTGCTGCTGGTATCATGATTCTGTACAACCCAAGTTATTCATAGATATTATTTGTACTAAACCAAAATATGTCGCTTCTAACGGTTATGCGAAGGACAAAGCAATTTAAAAAATAAAACGAACGTAATTTCTAAAGATGCCGTAATAACCAAAACGATAAATATTACTGCTACTCAGAATCGTCAACAATAGATTTTTTACGCCTGTAATAGTTACCAGTGTGTTTAGAATTTCCACGGGCTGTTGCTATTTATAGACTCAACTAGTGTGCGAGACTGTCAGAAAATTAGTAGTAGTGAACCAAGTAAAGCGTGCATATTCAACGTGTCTAGTACAACTTTTCAGTAGGCACGTGGGGCACCCTAGCAAGTGTAGCTTGCTCGCTTCCATTTGTGTCATGCAGACTATACAAACACACACGAATATTCACTGCGGGATGAGTTTGGAAGAGGGCATACGCCATATAGTGTGCAATAAGGGAAATTTTGCCCAGGCAGCGGCGCTACGGCCTACTCTTATATCGAATTACAACTGCCAAGGGATCTTTTATGTGCACACCAATGTGTACACCGGACCTCGGTTTTTCGTCCCATCCCATCTCCTTGTCAGGCCCTCCGTCCTGCATCACTGACAAGGAGAAACCACGCCGGAAAATCTGGATGTACTTTCTCGGCCAATGCCGGGACCGAACACCCGACCTCGATGCTAGCGAGCCAGCGTTTTACCAACTTCGCCACGTGATCCCCTACCCTAAAACAAAGACTTGGTGTTGAAAAAAATAACAACCATTACCCCAATCTCCAGGTTCAAAAATATGAACTTGCATTCACAGGGGCGTTTTAAGGTTTATCATGGCGGAGGCTATACTATGTTGAGGGCCCTCTTTCCGGGGGGGGGGGAGGCGGGGCGAGGTCGAGAAATTTTGCAAAATAGAAATCATTTTGGTGCATTCTGACATATCCTCCAGGACCTTTTAGGCCGGTTTAATCTGGGGGCCGGGGCCTAATTCAATACTCGTCTGAAGCCTGGATGCGAAACAAATCACTTGTACGTATCGGGAGCTCAATCAAATAATAATTAATGGAATATGGTGCAGTAGGCCTATATACATGTATTGTGCAAGCAGCACGCAAAACCCCGTAAATTTATACCAGTTGTATAAAAGTAGTAAGCCGGGCGTGGTTATCCCAGTCTTTGGTTCTAATTACGGTTATCTCAGTCTTGGATTCTATTTTACCACTTTTCTTGTATCGAAGTCGCACACCACGTTCCGTTTGTGTACAACCAGTAGGCGAGCGTGCCATGGTTATACCAGTCACTGATTCTAGTATACCACCTTTTTTTTTTACCGAAGTCGCGTACAACGTTCCGTTTATGTATAGAACAAGTAAGGCGAGCGTGGTACGATTATTTCAGTCTCGGATTCTATTATACCACGTTTTTGAACCCAAGTTTCGTACCACGTTCCGTTTGTATAGAACAAGTAAGGCGAGCTTGGTACGATTATCTCAGTCTCTGATTCTATTATACCACGTTTTTTTTAACCGAAGTCGCGTACCACGTCCCGTTTGCTTAGAACCAGTAAGGCGAGCGTGGTACGATTATCTCGGTCTCTGATTCTATTATACCACGTTTTTTTTAAACTGAAGTGGCGCACCATGTTCCGTTTGTATAGAACCAAAGTCGCGTACAACGTTCCGTTTGTATAGAATCAGCAAGGCGAGTGTGGTACGGTTGTCTGTCTTGGATTCTATTTTACCACGATTCTTTTTTACCGAAGTCGGGTACCACGTTCCGGTTTTATAGATCCAGCAAGGCGAGCGTGGTACGGTTATCTCAGCACCGGATTCTATTATACCACTTTTGTTTAACTATATTCGACTCAAGGTACTCTCGTATAATCCACATATTTTATTATACCCCGTTTTACTTGCCACGTTTTATTTCATATCTACCCAATATACCACGTATGGTCTTTTTAAATCGGATACAGTATATGGCCTATAAAAACATCAAAATGATCCAATTTGAAAAATAAACCAAAGTCGCGTACCACGCTTCGTTTTTGTAGACAGAGAAAGTCGAGCGAGGTACTGATATGCCCGTTTTCATTAGCCCGGTCGGAGCGGAACAGTAGGCGATAAACCCCATTTCATTTCATTTCCAATATACCACGTTGGGTCTTTTTAAATTTACACAGTATTATTACCGATCGGTTATCTGTATTGTAATTAATTTTAGCATAAAGTGTAAATATGGCCTATAAAAACATCAAAATGGATTAAATAATCAACATAATTTGAAAAATTTACTACAAATAATGTAAAATCTCTATAAATAAAAAGGACGTGGTACCGAAGTCGCGTACCACGTTCCGTTTGTATAGCACTAGCAAGGCGAACGTGGTACGGTTATCTCGGCCCCGGAATACCACTTTTTTTACTGTCAACTTATCGCCCTTTCTTATCGCCCCTATACAGGATTATACAACGTTAGTTTTTACCTTCCGGGTTTTGTTTCATATCTATGCATAGTCGCATACATAATATTCCAATATACCACGTAGGGTCTTTTTGAAAGGGTATAATAACGGTTACACCGTATTATAAACCGTATAGCATAGGTACGGCTCGATGCATTAACCGACCGATCGGCTATCTGTATTGTAATTTATTTTAAGATTAAGTGTAAATATCACCAATAAAAACATCAAAATTGATTAAATGATCAACATAATTTGCAAAATTAGCTTTATAATGTAAAATCCCTATAATTAAATAGAAAGTGGTACCGAAAAAGCGTACCACGTTTCGTGTGTAGAGAAGCAGTAAGGCGAGCGTGGTATTTTGAAGCGTGGTAACTGGTATTTAGCCGCTGCCACAGATTTGTCACTGTTGGAGAAAATAGGAAGAGGGATGTATTAACTCAGACTCAGATCCAAACAGCAGGTAGGCCTAATCCTAATGTTACTTACTAAATGTATAATTATTACTAATAAATATTAAATATATTCATCATACACTGTCCTACAGTTTTTATTTTTAATTATTGTGTTGTTGTAAATGGAATCAAAAGTGCTACTGCGATCACTAAAATTGTTATGAAGCTAGTCAGTAAGTAAGGGTTATCAACTGAGACAGAGGGGTTCAAGTTAGATGAACACCCGAGCTCGTGCAAAGTTGTACACTGAGAACGCGCAGCGTTCGAAGTGTTCAATGCACGGGCGCGGGTGTTTATCTAACTTGACCCCGAGGTCAAGGTTGATAACTGACTTACACAATGGATTCTTTGTGTGAGAAGTTGAACGAGTGAATGAAAATGGACGAATACGAGAGAGGCGCATAATTATCACAGACCTTTTATCACACACAATTGTTTTACCAATTCGTCTATAACAGGTACCAATATGCTTTATTTTGCACGTCATATATTGTTGTTTACTCAGCAAATTGGGGAGTGGGTAAATAACTGAATATGTGTATGCATAGAAATCAGATTATTCAAATGTCAGGTTTTTGAAAAACAATTTTAAGAAAGTTGGATTGGTATATGGATAAATGTCCGAATGGTTAGCGCTTGCGCGTTGTGTCATAAGGTCTGCCAACCAGTCAACTGGTGTGGTTTCGATTCCTCGGTGGTACGTGACAAGGTGTAGGGCCTCCGGTTTCCTCCGGCTGCTAAAGACCCCTACGTCGAGTGAACGTTAAATCCCATTTCTTATCGACAAAAGAAAAAATATGCAACACCCCTTATTCACTGTAATATTTATTTCGTGCGAATGGGGTATGCTGCATTGGCTGGAATACGTTTTACATTCGCGAATTGTCAGCCACAAACTATCCATGTTCGAAAAAAAAAATATCATGTGTGATGATGTAGGATTGGTATTTTACAAGCTGACAATTATCTAAAAAAAAAATGTTCAAACAGAAATTTAGCCCAATTCGCTAGGTTTCGCGCATTTGTTTCTTAAACTGTTGGTTGCGTTTTCTAGCTAATGATATTATTTCACAATCTACTGTAAAAAATATTTATTTGGTGTTTTAACTACATGTACATGTATTTATCTTTTTAAAATTAACGCGGTGTTTCTTGTTATTGCTAATACACATTGCACGCACGAAAATGCGCGGTTGTCTGTTTTGACAATCACCGGGTTAGTATGTTGGGGTGTTCATTTATATGAACACCCACTTTTCCTCAAATGATCACCTGTGTACGTGCTAAAACAACACAATACAGGTTGATCAGTAACTTGAACACCCGAGTGGGAACAAAGGGTCCAGTGTGTAAAGCCTTTTACCCCATTTGTTGATTTGGCACAGTCATTGGTTAAAGTGTTGAACATTCGCTTCCACAGAGAAGTTAACTTGTTTTTTATTTTCTTGGCCCACTTGCAGGTGCCCTGCTAAGACGATCTGTCTCTAGACCGTTTCCGCTCACACAAAGTCAAAGGATCTGAACCACAACCTCATGCCAGAGTTTACGAGCCAGGCACATGTAGGCCTCAAAGTGACATTCCCTCCCCCACACTCAACATTCAACGCTATTATATATGGTGTATAATTTCTTTGCAAATTTGTTTGTAGGCAAACTGTTGAAAGCTGCTGAATTGAAAGAGGATGAAGATATCAGAGGGCAAGATTGTGTGACCATTGAGGTCAGATATCACCAAAAATATTATAAGCAATATACTGAATTTCTTTGAAAGGTAAATATTTGTGATGTTTTTTTTATTTGTATTCTCATCCTTCTTGCCACTGGTATTAATTATTCAAATAAAACTGAACCATGGGTCAGTACTGAAATTACTATATGTTTTTGTCCAGTGGACGTTAAACCCCCATTCTCCTCTCTATCTCTCCTTGTACTGCTAATGCCTTACTGTCTTCATTAGCTGGTTTCTGCATGAAAATAAGATGTTAACCCCTGTGTAAGTGTCTTGTTCCTCTGTTCTAAGAAATTAATGAGAGTAAACCAAGCTCCAGAATTTTGTTTTAATTGTGTACATGTATATGTTTATTTATATTTTTCAGCAAAGGTGACAAGCCCTCCGTCAAATATTTAACCACATACAATATATTCTGTGAAGATGTCATAAAAGAAAGAATCAGAAATGGCCAGGAAATCATTCGAATGGTCAAGCTTTATGATATATTTGTTCGCCTTGCTCGTCAACATGTAAATGTTGATGCTTTCAGCTATAGTTACATGTACATGTATTATTCATTTTAGTTTTGTCTCATTTATGCTTCTTGGTACACCCAAATGTATGTCAGCTGCTGAATGCTTTTACTAGGACTAAGTCCAGTCACTTAATCACCTAAGATATTTTTCCAGCAACAATTTTGACATGTTTACCCAATTTACCCTACAGATTTTTGTACTTTGATAATGTCCCCAGCGTAATTTGCATATGGCTCGTCAGGGCCTATTTTCTCAATGCAATATTCAGGGACCAATTTGGAATGAATTAAACTGAGCCTTACATTAAATTACATGTATTGTTTTCAATTTAGCTCATATGTAAAATCATACGGCCTACCGCCAGCCATTGAGTCAACTGGCGTGGTTTCGAAACCCCGGTTGTACGTGACAAGGAATAGGGTCGCCTGTCCAACCCCGTGGGTTTTCTCTGGGTACTCCCCTTTCCTCCCACTGCTAAAGACCCCCACACGCAAGCGAATTATTGAAATAAAATTAAACCATTTGTTAGTCCTGAAATGACCGAATTTGATGTTAATACATTTAGTGACAGTGATGATGAAGATTAACTTTGATGACATTTGATGTGCAGAGAAACTGTTTAATTTTTATTTTCAATGATTGTTTCACTGTAATAAATAATTTCGAAACTGTTCATCCTGTTTTCTAACCTTTCCCTTCATACCAGCCCAGATACAGAATTATTTTTTTTAACTTATATCTACATGTATGTTTGTAATTTGACCATTAATGATATCCGAAATAGTAGTTCACAGCTACATGTACATGTACAGTTGTAAAAATACTGTAGTGGCTAATTGAAAGGGAACATGTATGTGGGGTTTAGAATGTTTATCTTAGTGGAAAAAAATCATGTGGTTCAATGTGTTATAAAGTGGTACTGAGCATATCACTCAACTACTGTCAAACATATCCTCTGGCTAGGATATGCTACAAATCAACTCTAGCATGTTCCATACAAGCGATAATTTCTGAGTAAACATCCAACAACCAACCCTCAAAGGCCCGTGAGATCCAAGAAACAAAATAATCATTAGGCTTGTGGGCCCACACCTGGTCTTGTGCGTCATACAAAACTAGAAGTCACCATACACCTGATAGTCTATCAATTCCAGACATTTGACAGAAAGGGAGATAACTCTTTTTTACCATTAATGGATTTCAAGAATTCTTTATTCACACATTACATTTGTGTTTTGAGAATTCTTATTTACACCAAAATCTATCCAATAAACTGTTCATTTCCAAGGATGAAGGCATGAGGTGCTTTAGCAACTGTTTAATTTTATGTCAACTTCAGAATTGTTAGTATAAAAATGGCATTTCATTTATTTGACAATTTTGACCAATTTCATCTGGCCCTAAATCAATAAATAAATTGCAAACATTTTGCTTGGAACTCCCGGATTTTGTGTTCCTGGCGTCATAAGCTTTCCAAAAATGTATAGTTTTTCTTTTAGGGAAGACCGTGTAGCGGAATTCTGTTTCTAAGCTAGCTAGAAATTTTGGCTGCAGGCCTACATGGGCGAATATCTGCTCACTAAATTAAAATAATTCCCTCGAAGTAGAGTGGTTCAGGCTAAAAAAAATGTTTTATAACAAACAGACACTATTTCGGGACAGTAAAGACATTATATGATAAGACTTACTATAAAAACTTCATTGATCAACAATGGAAGTCTGGCCACTTCTGATTTTTGAGGATATATAACCATTTGGACATTTGTTATAAATAAATGGCTCAAAATCTTCCCGGCTTCCATAATCAAAGTCGAGTTATCTCTTCTTAGTGAGAATAAGAGCTATGTCCCTTGGTTGTACTAAAAAATATGCTCCAAGCTTAGTCTCGGTCACCCAGACCCCCCTAGTCTTCAACGCACGGAGGGTCTGGGTCGGTTCTCAATTATTGACGAAAATTACTGGATAATCTACCACATAAAAAAACCAAACTCCCGGTTACGCATGGGCAATGGAACCCTTTGGCTAAAGTCTCGGTAAGTGATAGATATTATGAAGCCGGGCCGATTTTGATAGATTCTATAAGGCGAGAATAAAATATATCCCACAATTCACTTGGCACATCTATTATTAGAAACAAAATAGAGACGATACAACAGCATGAATCGTGATTAAGGAGATTGTGTGAAGCCATACGTTTGATTCATGACGAGAGAAAATTACCATTTCAATTAAAAACTTTAAAACAAAATTTTAGAGAGTGTCATTGCTGACAAGCGAGATGTTTTGATAGATTCAGCACGTGGTAACTTAAAAGACTGGATAATCCAGACAGTGACCGACTTTCTGTCAAATTTTGAGGACCCATCCAGACTAATATTCGTAGAATATTTGTTTGGATGATAAGAGACTAGCTCCAAGCTACGCACGTCCCGGAAACGAAATAACTTTATCTCAGTCGGAAAATATCGTTTATTTCCATACTGCAAAGTAACCGAATACACTCTATTAGTAATAGTAAGTGCAGGAGGGTTGCACCACACACAATTTTACACAAAAACAAATATATGGACAAGACATCATACTCAAAGACCACAAACATAAACAAATCAAAGAGAGTGAATAGATCCGGGGGCTAGCCGTAAGCGTCCACTGCGCTGTACAGTCCCGGGCCTGTGGTGACACCATAGTACAGTTCTATGGTGACACAGACTTCACTCATATTTGAAAACAACTGGGAATGCAACCCAAAGAAATAATTATATAGTGTCAGCATGAGTCATGATCTATTATATGTTGCAAGAATTACGAATGCAAGCATATTGTTGTATAAATTCCGCTACACAAGTAACCACATAGTTAAATGTATCAGAAGTAGGCCTAGTTCAAAACTAAATCAATAAAAGGATTGAAGTATATAAATGCATTTAGGACAAAACATTGCAACCGTCACAGAAACAAAAACACAACTGAATACAAAGAAGCAAAGGAATAGACTATCTAGGGCTCGAGGGAGACAGCCGTCTGCTGACTGAGTGGTGTGACGTGAATCTGCCGTAATATTTGTTATGACGTCGTGGTTTAGAAGGTGCAATTTCCCGATAAAAGGGCGATAATCTAGATAAAATTACGTTAAAATATAAAAACTATTAGTTTTAAAGACCATGCAATTGTACAAACCATAGTATAATTATTATATAATGTCCCACGTAAGAAATGCAAAACAGGAATGCTAAAGAAAGGCCTAAAAATAAGGGCAATAATCCAGATAGGACTAGACATCTAGAAGCAATTTATATAGAATCATTATCCAATATGTAGTCAGTAATATCATTATAAGACATGTAAAACTTATTATGTAGAAGAAATGGAAGTTTTGAAATTTCTTTCAAAATGCGTAATTGTGTACCACCTTTGGCCGTGCACTTAAAATTAAGAGTTTTTATTCGGGAAAGAAATAGTTCTTTAATGTTGCATATTTTTAAAAATCGTAATGCCTGTGAATAGAAAACATTGTATAGTGTCGTATCTGGTATGTTACTATGAGCTGACGGGTATTTTACTACTTCAAAACCAAATTTGTCCGTTTTATCGAATATACCGACATTAAATTTGTTATTAATTATATTGATGTCCAAGTCAAGGACAGATGCATTTATAGTGCCCGAATTTTCTTTATTTAATATAAGTTCAGGAGGATATATTTCATCTTTGTATTTATTGAAATTACCATTATCATTGATTGGTGTTATGTCATCAATGTAACGGAAGGTATAATTTAGACTTTTTGCTACCTTGTAATCTGTTTTTCTTTTATGGTCTTGAAAGTCGAATTCGTATTTATATAAATGTGCATTTGCCATAGATGGGGCGGGGTCAGTTCCCATTGGTAAACCAATAGTTTGTTGTATTATCTGATCCCCAACCTCAAATATGGCATTGTCAATGAGAAAATGTATAATATTTTGAAATTTTTCTTTATCGAAAACTACAGTATTGGCATTGCGCCGTTTTATGATCCATCTTGCATCTTGTGAGTAGATGGCCATCAGATTTCTGCCTTTTCCAAAAGCACCATTAAAGACCTTATCCACGAACCAATCCAAATTCTTTTTAAGGTCTGCATGTTGTAGCATAGTATATAAAGTAGAAAAGTCGAAAGTTTCTATTGATTTTGCATTATCTTTTTGATTGATTTTATCTAAAGTGTCTACTATTGGTTTATTTTTATCAATTATGAAAAAGCTATTAATCCCAGTATAATTGCGAAGTGTTTTGCACCAAATGGCATGTTGGGCCTGGCATAATTTAAGTCCTTTCGTAATAGTCACTGCTAGAGGTTTTGTCTGGCAGATGCTGGAGGAAATTATGTATCTGAATTTTACTGGATTTTTATGAAATTTCGGTATAGAATAAATATATGGAAGGGCATCTACTTTTACATTGTCTTTTATATCATTACTCCTGTTAAACGAATATTGATTTTGTAAAATATCTAGTTTAGATAATTCCGTAATACATTTATAAGTGTTATTATTGGTGTTAGGCCAAAGTCCAACTTCGGTAAGGATATTTTTAATATAGTACTTTTTACAGATAAAGGCAATGTTATTGCTGGCCTTATCGACAGGTGTTAGAACAAATTTCTCTTGAAGAGCAGAAAGGCATTCAGCTGCAGATGCATTTTTTAGGACTTCGGGTGGTGGATGTCATGGGTTGTTTTTAATATGTTTGATTCTCTTTGATAAAAGGTCAAAAACAGTGTTTCTCCATTCTCCAAAAGTTTCTATTGGTGCACGAAATTTATCTGACCAAGCTACTATGCATTTCCGGATTTCTGATTTTAGATTATGATGTAATTTTTTGAAGTTAGTTTTATTAGGTTGTTCTCGAAATTGTGGTCCAAAGCGAAATAGTTTTTTAAGATTATTGTCTTCAACAATATCGAAGTTTCCAGTCAGTACATGGTCGTGAAATTTATCTTTAAAAGGAGAGTTATGACATTGACATGTTGTATTGTAACTGTTAATAAATTCTTGAACGTTAAGGTTTGCTATAGTTTCATGGTAGTTAAATATTTTATTACGAATTGGAGGTAAAAATTTGTATACGACTGTAGGTGAAATTTTAGGAATAGTATCTGGTATAGATTTGATTACAGATCTATCTCGGAAAATTCTATTCAGTCCAATATCTTGTATCACCCTATATGAGACGATTGGATTTGACATATGTACGCATGCGCGAACGCTTAGTTGTTTTAACAGTAACCCCGCGCCTTCAAATGTCTTTATATTAACTGTGTTTATAATGCTACAGTTGAAATTAAAATACATGAAAAGATCGGCATTTGACATGAATTATTTCAAGATTAGCCTAATACATATATTAAAATGAACAGTACGTGCTTTTACTTATTTATATACCCAGACACCGGCCTATTTATAACGGCATGTTATACAGAGGGAGCGAGGGAGAGAGAGGGGTCTATAAATCTAATAATGTAACACTTTAATGTTAATCTCAAAGATAACTAAATATTATATTGTGCAGTACGATGTTTGTTATGAAAAATAAATTGCCGGGTAAAGTACGAGGAAAATATAATGACATGTAATATGGGGATTGAGAGAGAGGGATAAACACCCCAATAAAACTATTAATTTAAGACTTTATTTTTTGTCCCTCAGATAAATAAATATATTGTACTGCATGATGTTTGTTATGAAAAAAGAACACATTGCTGGATAAGTGGCGTATGCGCCGAGCCAGCGATTATTGCGTATGTACCGAATTTAGAGCCAAATTTTGTAGTTTCGTCTGTATAAAGGGTGGTATTTTTCGCCGACTTTAAGGTTTCCTAAACACGTGGACACCGACGCGCTCGCATGATATTCTTTGAACTGTAGATTTTGATGGAGTGTAATTAGATTTAGTCCCGCGAGAGCCAAACATGTGGTTATAAACACTGCTACGTTACCATTGGAAACGTTTAGATTTTTAAGTTTCATGACCAAATTATGGCATTCTGCTGTGTATCTTTGATTTTTGACATCATACAAAATTCCTTCGTTCATCTAAAAAGGTTTGGACTTGCAACCATTCTTTTTACCTGCCAATTGTTTTTTATTTTCATTATTAGCCTTCATGCGAATCATTTCTTTTTTAGTCTTCGGAAGTTGATTTTTTTTTTAAACTTGGCGATTGTGCTTTTATGACAATCGCCGCAAATACTTTTTTTCTATCTAAATCAGTTAAGGTCGCATCGGCAGATGTCCGAGTCTCTCTGTTTATTAAATTAATTTCACTTGTGTCTGCCGATGGAGTAACGTAAACTATCCCGGAAAAAATGGGGTGTCAAGAAAATCGTCGTATGATTTCATACATTTAGTGGACTTAACCTTACTTTTACTCAGCTTCCTAGTCTTTGTCGTCAGTCTGACCAGTCTATTTTGAATGTATTTGTCACCAAAAGTCACACAGTCGTCATGTAAAGCAGCCATGATAGACCGATGCTCCGAAGTTGTCGGGAATTTATTAACATTTGTCTAGCATAAAGCCTATTTGTGATTTTTGTCATAGGTAGTTTGTTACAGTTCCCAAATCATAGGGGTACTTGTCCAATCCAATGCTGGATAGCAAATCATCCGTGGACGATATCTTGCAGGGCTCAGTCTCAAATCTAGAAAAAGAAGTCCGTCGATCAAAGCCTATGGCTACAGGATGGTTAGATAATATACTATGATTATAAAAATAATTTACACCATGTTACCGAAAAGGGTCTGGAAAATAAAGACTACAAATAAAAAGTTTGTTTCGGTTATTTTCCGGTCTCAAATAGTTCTGCGTATTTAGAGCTAGCAAATATTTATTTCCTAACCACAATAGATGCCAGCGTAAACCAAGAATGTAGCCACTTAATAAAAGTAAATCTCGAAAGGTTGTAGTGAATTTATCTGGGCGATTTCACCTGCTTGAAAGTTAGAAATGAAACGAAGCTATCATAGCTAGCTCTATTTAAATCACCAAAATCGCCAAAATCAAAAATCAAATCAAGGAGTAAAATTTTTGCTCACGTTCGCTATTAAATAAACAAGTAAGTCGAAGCCCGCAATGAGTGTATTTTTTACTCGGCGTTATATACCAATACATGTTTGTAAAAATACCTCATGTGACGTATATTTGCTGCGACTTCCTAAACCACGTGCGCGGCGCTAACTTCTGCTCACTTCAGAAGATTTCTCGACGGAGCAATCACACAGATAAGCGGGTCGATTTTTATAAGGACAAATATTGTGTCTCTGAACCACTCTACAATCAGCAGTGTGTAGATTCCCACGAAATAAGTGAGTAGGTTTAAGATCTAAATCCAGATCTATGTTAACATGGAATTTTTTTATCGGTGTTCAATTTCCTAATTATTTGGTTAAACCTACCCCGACTATTTTGTAAGAAGTATACACTGACCCATTGCGGTCAAGTGGATTAAAATAGGTTTTGTTGGGGCTTTTTTTTTGGGGGGGGGGGGGAATAAGTTAAAGATTAATTTAATTGAATCTGATACACGATATATATAGCAACTATGATATGTCTTTAAACAATACAATAAAATAAAGAGATCTTCTAATAAAAACATTTGATATGAAATGAGGACAAACATGTAGGCCTATGTGAACAAAATGGTTCAATGTGCCCCGGTCTCCCCTATAGAAGGAATAAAAACAAGGGGCTGTACGGAGTATTTCTATTTTTCTCGTGTTCTCTTAACTTATGACACTGAATTACTTTATTGAATCGTCAGATATCCCCTTGCGGTCCCATATACCAACTTTTTGTCTTCGAAGGAATTATAGGCCTAAGTGAGCAGAAATTCGGCCGTTTATCTGTCATCAGTCGTCACTTCAGTCATTCACATAGAGAGATAACTCGTGTTTTCCTTTGGCGTTCGTCGCTTTCGATTCATGAATCCTTTATTATTCCTCTATGGTAGCGATGATCTCTATGTTAATATTATATTTGGAAAGTGTTTTATCAGTTCTATCACATATGTGATAATGACTGGCACCAATATTGTCCTTTAAGTCTTTACCATGGAGGTATATACCTCTATGGTCTTTACGGACATGATGATGATGGGCCTATAATACGGTAAATAGTTTGTTTATCATTTATAGAATTGCTATAACATGTAATTTGTATGTTATAAGATATAAGTCTTTACGGACATGATGGGCCTATAATACGGTAAATAGTTTGTTTATCATTTATAGAATTGCTTTAACATGTAATTTGTATGTTATAAGATATAATTATGATTTGAAAGTCTTCGCTAAGCGAACTTCAGAATTTCGGTCATTTCTGGGGACCTGCACGAGCTGAGCTATGCTCGATGCATCATAATTATTATTTACAAGCCTATGCAGAGTATTTAGTTATATTATTATTAAGTATATAGTAGGTGCGAGCTTATGCATAAGAATTATTCAAGTTGCATTTGTTGTCTTTGCAAATTGTCATAGTCATGCAGTAGGATGTGTCACGATGGCGTGCAGTTGCAGAGGTCAAAGGTTAATAAGCCTTAGCGGTCAATGTGATAACAAATAACTTGTATTATAGTATAGATAGTATAGTTAAAGAACATCATATTTATATTTTCAGTCAATCTCGATAGATACTCGACTCGATACTAATACTCAACTATAGCATTACAGAATGGATCGACTGTTTAGATAGATTAAAGTATAGAAAGATTCTATGGAGGTCAATCGTATTCAGAATTAGATGTTACGTACTTATGTCTAATACTGCTTTTGCAATACAAAATACCCCTATTACTTATGTCATGATACCGCTAATTCAAAATACAAATGTTACTTTACATAAAACAATCGACACAATACCTAAAATGATACATGCAATGTCTTTTCACTTTCGACATTGAACATTGAACAAATATAATTGTCTTGGCATCTTCTACATTTCACTATCTACATTACATCTTCGTCTTAAGCCCCCGTCAGACCGGAGTGGTGACCCTACTGCGCTCTGCGACCGAACGGCAGCCTGGAAATACACAAGGTCGTCGGCAAGCGTGAACACAACGCGGAAAAATGTCCCAAAATTACAACCTTAAAAAAGTCGCGTTCTTACTGCGACCTGTGCGTTTATATAGCATTCTCGCGGCGGGTTCGTCACGATCTCTCCGCGCTTATGGCGTTTCGATTGAGATCTATAAGCGGTCATCGCGAACCCGCGTCGCTCAACCACACGTCTTATCTGGACTACACGTGCGTTTCCACCACGTGATCACGGCGACTATGCAAGCTGGTTTGATTTTTTTTCGAAATTTCAAGATGACCTTTGAATCGTCCGTTTTCAAAGCAAGTCTTGCATGAAATGCATGGTCGCCATAAGCGAATAATGCAAGCTTGGTAACCGCGCCATGGTCGTATTAAGAACTCCATACACGTTGTGGGAACCTCATAAAATCGCCATATGCTTAAGAGATAGCCCCATGAGGTCGTGATGCAGTCGCGCAACAGTGGTGGAATCATCGTTATGACAACGCCATAAGGACTCAGAGCTCTGGGTGGGGTCGCGGTCAACGCGTGAGGGTTGTGGTGAAGACGCCATGAAGGCACCGTTGCAAATGTTACCATTTTCGCAGCGTCTTTTCCACGTGTGTACTGCGCGTGTGCTACGTTGATAGAGATGTTACCACGCTTATCGCGCGACCCTCGCTACCCACCACGTTCTCTCAGTTTTCAATGTCATATGACGGGACCTTGGCGTTTGCTTTGAACATACTCAAAACAAACGCCGTGACTCAGCGATCATTGGCGACCATGGAGACCACAGAACGATATCTCGCGTTTCCACAGCGCTCAGGGCGATCTTGGCACGCTCTGGAAACATTTTTTGTCGCCGTAGCAGCGCAATAAGGACTTTTGCGACCACATCACGTTCTCGCAGCTTTCCAGATCATATGCGCATGTTCAAAACAAACGTCGTGGCTCGGCGATCATTGGCGACCATGGAGACCACAGCACGATATCTAGTGTTTCCACCGCGCGGTTACCACGCTTATGGCGATCTTGACTCGCTCTGAGACCATTTTTTGTCGCAGTAGAAGCGCAGTAAGGACGCAACTCTGGTCTGACGGGGGTATTAGTAACTTCTACGTTGCATTAGCGAACGCGTTTTATCTTGACTGCACTATCTTTTTATGACATGTGGGCGGAGCCTAAAAGAGGTATGAAATCATAAACAATAACTTCTCCCAGGGAAAAACAACTCTGATAACCTTGTTATGTGCCTTTTTAAGTCAGAAATGGACCTTAAGGATGTTAATTCAAAATATACTATTAGAACTTAGAACTTTTAAGTTCCATACCTCTTTTAGGCCCCGCCCACATGTCATAAAAAGATAATGCAGTCGAGATAAAACACGTTCGCTAATGCAATGTAGAAGTTACTAAGACGAAGATGTAATGTAGATAGTGAAATGTAGAAGATGCCAAGACAATTATGTTTTGTCCAATGTTCAATGTCGAAAGTGAAAAGACATTGCATGTATCATTTTAGGTATTGTGTCGATTGTTTTATGTAAAGTAACATTTGTATTTTGAATTAGCGGTATCATGACATAAGTAATAGAGGTATTTTGTATTGCAAAAGCAGTATTAGATATAAGTACATAACATCTAATTCTGAATACGATTGACCTCCATAAGATTCTGCTGTAAACGCTGTATTGTATTAAAATAACTTAGATGTAATGTCATAGATAGATACAAGAAAGAATACATTGTTGAATCATTTGACATTGTTGTGGTGTTTGTATTGTGTCGTGAATTGACGACGTAGGCCTGTGGTATCGTCATAGATAGTTATCTATTCCAAAGACTTAGATAGAATCATCATATGGTACTTTGGAGCCATATATAGGAACTATCCCTCGCAACCTTCTCGGTGATCGGTGAATTCACTTTTTATATCAGTTCCCCGTCGTTATATGCCATTGCCGCGCATTGTATGCCATTCGGAACTGAATAGAATTCGAATGTAATCAGATATTAGAACCATTTAATTGCGTGCCATTCAAAAAGATATAACCTTTTCGTCGCGGTAGGTGCCCCGCGATTCTAGTCACGCCCAGGGCCCCGTTCCGGTTAAGCTGGGCTTTGATCATGAATGACCACTGCCATACAGTTTATGCGGTGGGGTACCCCTGACAGACACGCCTAAAATCCTCCCCCCTCGCCCACAAGTAGGGTAGATTAGCTGAAACTGCGTGAAAGGTGTTTAAAAATAATCGAAAGGTTTTAGAAGAAGTTGGAAGGCTCTGGAAAGTCGGTGAAAAATTGAGAATGTTCCAGAAAGTTATAGAATTAGAATCTCTTAAAACTATAGAAGACGGACAAGCCCAAGGGCAAAACTTTCTTAGCAATCTGTACATAACTCAACGTCTGTCTGTCGTAAAGGCCCCGTCCCAGTAGCCGATGGACACAAAACGTATGCAAAAAGGAGACATCGGACGAGCAAACTTTCGGGGGTGGCTCCATCCGTTTTCATCCGCTCCAGAAATAGACGAAAATTTGCGAAAACAGAACGGAAAAGAACGAACGTGGGAAGTATGTAGCGGGGATGTTAAATAGATGTTCATCGGAAGCCTAGCGGCAATCTCGAAACCAGAAAAATTTTTGAAGAAATTTCTCTGGTGAATCGGGGTAGCCATTTTCCCGGAAAATGATATGTAATTCCTACGCGCGAAAGTTCTCGTTTATTTGCGTCGTACGCGGCGTACGCCCCTGATTTTACGTGCCTGGATGACCGAATCACTTAAAAATATACCCACGCGTAGAAAAATAGATCTTTACAAAAACTTGAATTTGTTCGTTTAGGATCCAGTTTTTTATGTCAGCGAGTTGACTTTGACTCAAGGATCGACGATCCGACCTCTAGTTTTCGAGAAATCGACCCAAAAAGATTGACCAATCAGAGGTCAGAATGGGCGGGGCTTAGGTTTGAAAAAATTGGAAAAAATGGACGGTCTAATGTGCCAGAGGCCTTCGGCTCCGCGGCTGCCTCTGGCTCTGGGAACGAGATTGGCCTAGCGGATGAAAGCGGATGGAAGTGGATGACAGCTCCGAAGGGGTTATTGGAGATAATTTTGAAGCGGACGCATAGCGGAAAGAGCTGAAGCATAGCGGGTGAACCGGCGCATTCTTTATATAGGCTACGATATGCATACGCTTACATCCTTTCTATACTATTCAAAAAAAGTAGGGGATATTTGATTTTGGGGGCATAATACTAAAATATGCAAATGACTACGAAAAAAGTCACTATAGAACCTAACAGAAGAAACATTTCCAGTTACATGTGACGCCCAAACGCACCAATAGCTACCGCATGGAATGCAGGTGATGCTTGGGATCATCATGGGGGTCCAACCCAAGATTTGCACGACTCTGACTTATTGTGGCATTGAATTCCAGGGTGGAAACATCAGTTTAATTGTTTTAGTGACCAGAAAACAAATTTTGATATGCGTCGGCTTACCCAAAATGAAAGGTTACGTGCCCTTGGCATGCTACAGATCGGCACAACACAGGCGGTTGTGGCGCGGACGATGAATGTTTCTCAGTCTGTCATAAGCAGGATATGGTCCAGATACCGTGATACACAATCTGTACAGGACAGACCACGCTCAGGTCGACTTTGGCAACTCGAGCCCAGGATCGATTTATCCGTACCTTGGCCTTGAGAAATCGTGTCATCACAGCAAATCAGATCAGCGCTCGTCTTCAAACAGACACTGGTGTGAGAGTGAATGGCCAGACGATTAGGAATCGACTGCATAGGGGTCACCTTCGCGCCCGACGTCCTCGCGTGATCCCTTGTTTGAGAGATCATCACATTCAGGCAAGACGTCGTTGGTGTAGGGATCGTCAACACTGGGATAATCGACGCTCGAGCAATGTGATGTTTTCAGATGAGTCAAGGTTCACTGTTGATTTTTTGGACAGACGTAGGAGGTTGTAGCTTGGTCGAAACGAGCGCTTCCAAGACGTTAACGTCATCAGACATGATCGATTTGGGGGTGGTTCTGTTATGGTGTGGGGAGGCATCACTGTTGCTGGAAGAAAGGCTTTACATGTTGTTGCAGGGCGTGTTACAGGCCAGTACTACCGGGACAACATCTTGGCAGTCCATGTTGTGCCGTTCGCACGACGTCATGGCCGCCGTTTCATCTTCGAGGATGACAACGCTAGATGTCACAGGGCCAGGATCGTTACAGGTTACCTCCAACAACAGAACATCACCACATTACCTTGGCCAGCACTGAGTCCCGACCTCTCCCCCATCGAGCATGTCTGGGACATGCTTGGACAGAGGTTACGTCAACGTCAACAACGTCCTGCCAATGTCCAAGAACTTGCTGCTGCGTTGCAACAGGAATGGGACAATCTGGACCAAAATGACCTTAGACGTCTCATTAGGAGTATGCCACGTCGGATCAATGCTTGTTTGGCAAACAGAGGAGGATTTACCCGTTACTGACTTAGTCGTGATGCTGTGGTAACTTTGCTGTTTGACCCCGGGTATCATTTTACCCTTATAATGGTCAGTCTGTGCCTTACTTAGTCTAACGATCATTTGGTATAAATAGATGAATGTGAACTTCATTTTATTTTGTCATTTGTTTCTTCGTCAGTTTCATTAGGTGACTTTAATAACACTTAAAAATAGTATATTTCCGTGCTACTAACGATGTATAGACGTTCCATGTACCTTATCTTTTCTCCCTTTTTCCGTTTTCAGCTGGAGCGGACGTGAGTTGCGAGGATGCCCAGAGGATGCAGTGGACGTTTAACGGATGGTGACGGACATGGAACGCTTGTTGCTCGTACATGTCGCGCATTTACATCGTACACGGCAGAAAGTTCATCCGTTATACAAGTTTTGTGCAGCTCAAAACTTTTTGTGCGGATGAAATCAAAGTGAACGGATGCTCGATGGATAGAGCGTATGAAACACGTATGCAATGAGTACACAACGGGTGTATGGCGTTTTCAATTGAAACTTCTGGTGTACTTCGCCAAGCATAACTGATTTGATATTAGAGTAAAAACGGAAACGATTGAATGTAAATCAGTTTATATACATTCATATTAAATTATTATATGGCTTGCGACCCACTTGTGTCAATTTCTAGGTCCCAAATATTAGCGATTTAGCTCCTTTAAGTTTCTATTTGACCCACGTGCTCTGTGTTCTCGACTTTTTTCCATGTGCTGTTGCACTTTTTGTGCTGTTTTGATAGAAATTGTCTCTTTGGTTAATATTGTGTTGTTTTGAGAGAAATGATCTCTCTGTTGTAATCCAAATTTAGGATTACTGTTGTGGATTATAACCACATCGGATTATACCGAGTCAGGGATTCTTCATCCTGTCATAGTTGGATCATCAAGATTCTGTGTAATTCCACCAACGTGGGAATTACTACAGGGACGTCTACAAACTTCTACGGACACTGATAAGAATATGACCTTTTTTCGGTGTTGATGCAAGGGCCCTAATTACATTCCAAGTATAATCCTACCCTGGCTTGTGGCAAAAGTTATATGCGCGTTTCAAATTTCTAAAAGTGTCCGTTTTAAAGGAACCAAGTCTCTAATTGAATATTTTCAATGATATTCGAAATAAAATATTAATGGTGTTATCTTGTTGTGAAACTACATGATCTTGTATGACTATTTAAGACACAAATAACATTTTGTAACAATTACACGAGTCGTGTATCCTATGGAGTTTTGGGTGCCATTTTGTAATAAACAAAATAAAAATATATCCAAAAACGCAATTTGGAAGTAATTAGAAGGCAAAATAATAATTTAAAAAACGAATAGAACGCACTAAACAGGTGTAAACAACTGTCGTTCAATTTAAACTGTTCACGTATTTCTTCGAATATAATTTATTCGAAAGTAAAAAATTTTTTTCAGAAATTGAATATGAATCACTTTACATAATTATATTCATATTACATTGATCTGGTTCGCTAGCCTGGAGGTCGGGTGTTCGATCCCTGCATTGACCGAGAAAGTTCATCTCTCGAGTGCACGTAAAAGATCCCTTTGCAGTTGGAATTCGATATAAGAGTAGGCCGTAGCGCCGCTGCCCGGGCAAAATTTCCCCCATAACACACTGTATGGCGTGTGCCCGTCTACCATTAGCCCAGGTTAGGTGCAAAAGAATAGGACGTTAAACCCATTTCATTTCATTTCATTTATTACATTGATATGTTCTTTTAAAACCATTTTTGGCTATTTCAAGATTAAATAAAATACTGTAAAGTCACGTCCTTTATATGTGTGTCTATGCAAGCTTTGACCACCGGGAAACAATTTGTAGGCTATAGAATGGGTCAATATTAGATAAACCCCATCTCTCAACCCTCCGTGTTTCGAGATAAGAGATGATCCTATTATAGTTCCACGTGGCAAAGCCGAACGCGAATCAGTAAGCAAAATTGACAATATTTTTCAAGAACAATTAATTATTGATATTTATGATATTTCTGCCATGTAGCCGTGAAATATATATGGGAGGGGGGCGAAAATGAAATTATATAAAATGTTGACAATCTATGACGCCGGAGACACGAGGCTGTGCAGACAACGATGTAGCGCGATAGGGATGGGAGAGTGTGGGAGGGTCCCCTCCCATTGGGGTGTGTGTGTGTGTGTGTGTGTGTGTAAAGTTTCAGTCTTCTGTAAACACTGTTTTGGCATATTTTTTTACGTGGTTAAACTAAAACATCACACCTATACAATGTTTAAAATGTTTAAATCAGGGGGTGCCATATTCATATTTGTCTCGTGACTTTTATATATTGAATGTTACGTTTGAGTTATGAACAACACAACAAAGAGAGTTTAGTGCGGGAATTTTTATGAGGAGGATCCAAATGAAACAAAACTTGATCACATAACTTTAGTTTATGAGGATGCATATTTGACAATCACCTTGTCTATATACTATATACATATATTATACAAAATATTACTGACAGGCTAACTAGACACAATTTTATGGAACACAGTTACTTGTCACAAACAAATGTGGACGGACAGGGGCGACGGCATAATATGTCCACATTAAAATGTGGGCGTATAAAAATGGGACATTTTTCAATGAAAATATTGCTAGTTATTCAATGTTCCTAACTGATTAATCAAATTGTCAAAAATTGGGGGATTCATTTTTAAAAATTTCCAGAGGAAGAGCTCCCCGCCACCCGGGCTCTGCGGTCAGTAAAAGGGGTGGATCCTGGACCTACCCGTTGTTTAATTATCCATATTCTGAAATCCAAGTCACATTTGAAAAGGTTTACGTTAGGCTTTTCAAATCATTTAGTTGAATTTTTCCCGTTTCTAAAACATTTTTTGTATGTATTAGAAAAATAAGTAAAGACTTTTGAAGTATTTGATGTCATTGCACGTGTTGAATACAGTCATCTGTGACGGAGATAATTCTTAAGTAATTCTCTATGAAACAGATTGTAAAATTATGCGATAAGTTTTGTTTTAATTTGGATCCTCCTCATAAAAATTCCCCTACAAAACTCTCTTTGTCACTTTGTCATGTTGTTCATAACTCAAGTGTAATAATATAATTCATGTAAAAGTCCCTTGATAACAACATGATAAACATTGTATTGGTGTGATGTTTTAGTTTAACCTCGTAAAATATATACCATAACACATTATACAGTGTTTATAAGACTGAAACTTTAAAAAAAATTTTATGCCCCACCCCCACCCCAAACAAAGGGAAGGTGACCCTTTCACACTCATCCTATTGCGCTACATCTGCTGCTGTGCAGCCTCGTGCCTCCAGCGTCACAGATTGTCAACATTTTATATAATTTCATTTGCGGACCCCCCATAATGTATATTTCACAGTCTGCAATTGATGCCCTGTTTGTAAGTGACAAAGGTGTAGGGTCGCTCTGCCCAACCTCATGTGTTTTTTCCTGGTCCTCCTGCTAAAGACCCCAATGCACAAGTAAATTAATGAAATGAAATTGAACCATATGTTTGTCCCGAAATTACCTAGTTTGTGTCGAGTGGACATTAAACCCCATTTCTCTCAGTCTCTTTTTTACCTGAATTTGTCAATTAAATTCGATCGGAAATGTGGTCAAGCAGGTACCCTTTTTTGCCTGAAAAATATCTAATAGCTTTTCCCCAAGATATATTATTTTACCTGACCATGTTTTGCAAGTAAAATTGTTGCGCGGTTCACATTTAATTTTGTCCCTACAATTCCAACCTATATAAGTTTGTGGCGGATATGTGTTGTGTTTTCTGACAACCTATGTTTTTTAAATGAATCCCTTTACTGGTGATTTGATGATGGTGTTAGGTTGGTATTCTACTGATCTTCAATTAGTCTACTTGTGTTAAATCCCCCGACTGTTCAGACATAGGATTGTTGGATAAGAACATTAGCTTTTTTAATTAACTTCCCGCTACTATGGTGGTTTTCATGACACAAGAGTTTAACATTGTCTGATTGTGAGCTTACCAGGATAACAACACTATCACAACCTTGCTGTGTATCTCATCACCAGCCATTAACACAGTATGAGCAAAATATAAACAAACTTAAATGCTTGTTAGTTGTATTTGTGATGAAATACAGAAGGTAATTTAATTCATACCTTTTTGTGTTTTTTGGGGGTTTTTTTTTGCTGCTGAAATTATATAAAGAACAAAATGCGATGTAGCTTACAATCTTTACTTGATGGCCTGTGCTTAAAAACAAAAAACCTTCTGTAAATATGTACCTCTATCCTAAAGATAATTATTAGTTTAGTCGTTGTTAGGTTGAGTAAGTAGAATCCATTGGATAGATCGACATTCCTATATTGTAGTCTTTAGTCTATTTTATTTTGACTATTTGTCTTTCAATATTAATAGTTCACCTGCACCATGTACCAGTATACCCTGTTTCTGAATGCCAGGAATTGTTTGAAGACAGTTGCTGCATGTGCACGAGGTGAACACACTGTAAAAAGATTAACTACATTCACCTCAAATAACCTCATTGATTTACCAGTAACAACATGAAGTGCTCAATGTACATGTACATCCTACATGCATCTATAAGCATTGACAAGAATCTCAAGACCACTCCTGCACAACAATGAAGGAATCTGGAAATATAGTGGTGTTTTTCAAATTAATGATGGGGACTAACTGTCAAATTTCCACTATTTAGACTCAAACCATTTTTTAAAATAACAAAACAGAGCATTGTAATAAGTCAACCCACCATATTGAAACTGTAATGAGAATCAGCAAGCAAAACTCTGCCAGCAGATTACTTTTTGCATAATATGTTACTTGTAGGATACCTCTGATTTAGATAGCATAAAATAAATCAAGTTTTATGACAGATAAGTTTTCAAGTCAGGCAAGTTTAACAAATGTATGTAGAAGACCACTATCAAAATTCAGACTTGCTTTGTTCAAAGTTACTGTTTTTCATGTTTTTCAAGTTCAGTAGAAATAATATGGCACTTAGATGCCCAACTCAACTATCTAACCAACATCAATAATACAGGATGAAAGTACATCATAGTTAGTTATATAGGCTTAAAAACTGATATGAAAGTGAATTGTTGATTAGATTCCTTTGTTGCCAAATTTAATCAGTTGATCCATTACTGATACATTGACAGGTCAGTTTCCATCCTGTTATACTCTGGTAATGCTTGTTTTGTGCTTGATAAGAAGTGCTTGATAATCTTGTACGGATTTCCTTCTCTTTATTTTATCTTTCTCTAACCTCAATGATGAAATCTGTAAATGTAATATTGAATCAATTCAGTAGATAAATAAAACTTACATTCATTGAGAATTGAGCTCTTTACATGTGAGGGTTCAATAAGATGAAATTGAAACTGATAATGTGTATGGTTCACTATAAAACTTCCCGATATTCCTGTTATAGTTGAAGTCAAGTTATTTAAATAGTTTCTTATGATTTAGGAAGGCCTTCAAATTCTCTCATCTGAATTTGAAGGGATTCTTTTGTAATTCAGCTTTAAGAAATGGCTTGATGTTTTTTAGTTTGAAGTTATAGTTTTTTCACCTTAACTGATGCCATGATTTGGTTGTGGAGATTGAAAGTATGATTATCTTAGTTCTTTGCAACTTTCTGAAACTTGGCTCCTTTAAGATTATAAATTATACAAAACAGATTTGAAAAAGTTAAGATTAGCCCAATAAATATATTGTCTTGAAAATATGGTAAGTGTCAGTACATTGGAATGTTAATGACCCTATTCTAAATCTGTAAACTGTAAAGGGACTTTAAGTGTGTTTATATTCACATAACTGTTGTGAGCCAAATTTTATTTGTATGTAATCGATCTGTCAGCTGTATTTTTGAACAATACAACATGCATATATATCTATATGTTGGATGGAAATTTGTACATATCATATTTACATTTGTATCTTAGACAGGTGAGGTTTAGTAATCTTCTGGGTGATATTCATTTCACAACAGGTGGACCAGTTAATAGATTATCTTGATTATGATGATGCCATGTGGACTGTGGGGGGGAAACCATTATAGTGTTAAAGTATTTATTGTGTGGCTGCTGAAAGTAGATTGTGTTCATAGACCAGCATTAACATTGTTGAAAGTTAATGCAAACCTTTGCTTGTTCCCCAATCCTTTACAGTGCATAAAAGACCTCAATGCAGTGAGAAACATATTGTTTCTAAAAATAAATGTGGATGTAGGCTATGTTCTCATTGTCCATTACCAACCACCTAAGACAGGTTCGAGGCCCCAGACTGAAACCAACCACCTAAGACAGGTTCAAGACCCCAGACTGAAAATGTCTTTGTGGCTTTTCATCTATAGCGAAAAAGGAGTCATTTTCTGGTTATTGTCCATCACACTCACACTGATACGATTCGTATGTCAGTATGGTAGGTCGATAGATTCATTTGTGGTACAAATTTATTTTTTAGAACTAATTTCTGTGGTCCTCTGTCTCCCATCCTCGGTATTCTAAATGATATTGTTCCGTTCTACTCCACTAAGGCCTTGTTCTATTCACAGGGAAACACATAGTCATAGATGTTCTACTCCACTAAGGCCTTGTTCTATTCACAGGGAAACACATAGTCATAGATGTAACAAAAAATGCAATAACTGGTAACAGTTACATGACATATATAAAGTGTTAACTTGAATGACAAGGTTTATACCTGTATATAGGTGTATCAGTAAAAATCATGGCCAATACGATGGTTCTGGAAAGAGAGAGAGACAGAAATGGGGTGTAACATCCTTTCGACACAAACTAGGTCATTTCGGGACTAAAATATGGTTTAATTTTATTTCAATAATTCACTTGCACAAAGGGGTCTTTAGCAGTGGGAGGAAACCAGAGTCACCAGAGAAAACCCACAAGGTTGGACAGGCGACCCTACTCCTTGCCACGTACAAGTTCTGGAAAGAACATGCAATGTTCTCATATAGAAACAAACCAGTTAATGATTAACCTTCGAATACTGTTATCTGATTTTATTTATCTCTCCACATTTATTCTAGAAATGTTACAGTATTGTAGCGTTTTATATTAACTAACACCAACTGTTATCAAGCTTACTGCGTATTTGTTTAAGGCAGTAGGAATGTCAGCACATTCATAGATGTATAACTGTGATTGACAGATGCTTTCTTATACCTCTACTCATCTAATTTGGGCAATGTGACCAGCCCTGACAAACTGAATAATTATATTTCATATTTGAGAATTCTTCTGGCAATGAATGATTTTGAGTATGAATTTGACTACTTCTCCAGTTCTATTAATTATGATCTGTCAATATTTTTAATGTGAATACCTCAGATGCTATAGGTTGTAAAGAAATACTGTTAAGGATATAGGTTGTCTGTCCTTCATTCTTTTTGGAACACAATAACTCTGCCTCTAATTGAGCTGAAATGCTCAAGCATGGAGTAGGTTTTTATGTGGTGAATTCAGGGTGTGCAAAAGCAATTTTTGATAGGGGGAAATAACATCCCAAGACTTTAAGCAAAGGTTCAGGGGTTGTAAGAGCGATTTCAGGCTAATAAAATTACTTAGCAATGAAGACACATTTTATTACATTTCTAAATCCCCTACTATGCAAACACAGTCAGTGGTGGTTTCCTATGATACTGAACCAGAGGGGCTACAATTTTTTCATTCTAATGAAACTTCACAAATGTTAAGGATTAAAAGATCTTGAATGAGAGAATGAGCTTATCGAATTTACCCCTACTGCATACATTTCTTGCAAAATGTGGGTATATCTTGCATGGCAACTTCTTGTTTCAACAGGTCATAACTGATTGCAGTGAATTATTTAATAGATAAGGGACACAAGAAAAGAGAGTGAGAAAAATTCAAGCTTGCCGTTTTTTTTTAATTACCCAATCTGTAATAGATAGAATACAACTAAGACTGGTTTGAAATTAATTGTGACCCTCTCAACTGAGGGTCTCTAGGGTTTTCTTCAAAAATCTCACTTCTATATTAAAATCAGGTGTCATTATATCTTTCAGCATAATTACTCGCGTGCAATAACCTGGAGAAAGAAATACTTGCAGCCAAATTATTTTGGGGGTGGGGTGGCGGTGGGTGGGTGTGTGGGAGGGCTAATGTCCCTGCTGCCACACCGCCCGGCCTTGGTGAAGGTCTTAATTCAGTTTAATGATGAACATTTTCCACTACTGCTAAACAGAGATATACAATGTTGATTGTAAGTGTAAATACTACAGAGTACAGTTTTTAAAAAAATGTATTTTAATATTAAAACATTTTCAGGAATGGTTTAGGTCTGACATTATTTGAAGTTACATCACACAATACTGTTTGTTCGTTGATGGGGTGATATCACAATAATCAAAATACTGTGATGTCTAAGACTGACCTAAATTCACAATGCTGGAGGTAAGCTGATTTTTCTTTGCCTGACAATGATGTTCTTATTATTGTGCTGGCTTTACTAAAAAAGAGCTTGAGTTAGATACCCTGTTTTTATAAGGCCACGGCCACATTTTAAGCTGGGGAAGAATAATGTTGTCACTCCTGACCACAATCTGTTGGTTAGGTCCACCTTCGGCAATTCATATAAACAAAGTCAGAGATTGTTAGACTAGTTTGGAAGAAGCCAAATGAAATTCAGTCACACAGAGAAAGGTTATTGCCGCTACCAATAACACTGGGCAGAGTTTATGAGATATTTTTTCAGACTTGCTTAGGATTGTTAAAATGGGGAACCGCATGGAATGTTAGTGTTTCACATCATTTTTGTACATGATAAATTTTGGAATCCTCTTGAAATTATGGCTCGCCAATTAATTTCAGCTGAGAGTTATTCCCCTGGGTCACATGTCATGATGCACACCTGTTTTCATAGAGACTTAACTTTACACAGAAATATATCTGTCTAAAGCCCTAAACTTGTGGTTCTTTTTGTATACTGCTAATTTAAAATCCCATATATTGTAGGGTTAAGTATGCTTGTCCTTTCTAATCCAGAATTGGATTTGCCACCAACAGGGAAAATACCTACACGTAATATGTACATATAACTTGGAGTAAACCCAATAGATAAATTGATAATAATAATAATACAATGACTTTGACTTTGGGAAGTGATGTTACAAATACAACCACATTGTATGGGAAAGTGCCAAGTTCACAGGATCAGAATATAGTTATGTTATTGTCCCCCACCTTTAAGAGATAGTGGTTATGTGAGACTGAGTGGTGAGCAATTTGATTAGTCGATACTTTATAAAAAGATAAATCCAGAGTAACTGTCATCATTTTTTTTTTAAGATTGGCTTGTTAAATTATATTTCCACAATGATATGTCACTATATACATGTAATTTGAAGTATTGAAAAGAGTTTCCCAAACTATACAAACTGTAAATTGTGTGGAAGATTTTAAAGATAAAATGAAGTTCATTAGATTTCTGCCTTAATCAGTTGACAGAAATCACATAAACTGAAATGTAGAATGTGTACAAGGCTTTGTTAAAGAGCAGTAACTCTTTAAATAATTTACCTGCGATTCTGTTTTTCAAATCTATATACACCCCTTTTCAAAAAAGAAAGCATGAAATTTTGATAACTTGAGTGATGATAATATATTGCATTTATTTCAATTGAAATCAACTATATGACCATTCAGAGAATCTCAGCAAATTTAACTAATATAAAAAAAACCTTCCAATTATATGATATTGATGCATTTTATATGCTCATGAAATATAGTTGTATATTGTTGTCTGTCTGGAGGCTAAAATTATCATCTTATTGACATTAAATTTATAGACCATGTTTCGGTAAAGACAAGAAGCCAACTAATTTTCAATAATTAATGAGTTTACAGCCCTTGATCATGGATGATCCTGAGGATAAAGTTATCATCTAATTAACTTTAGATTTACAAACAGTGCTTAAGATTGTGAGAAGAAGAAGCCTACATGTATGTCTGCCATTTCAAATAACTAATCACAGAGTTATAGGCCTTGATCACTTTGTGGACGCTCTCGAGGCTAAAGTTATTATCTGATCCAATTAAACACAGTGTTTAAGGCCATGAGACGCATATAAGTCTATTCAGCAATTTCCAATAATTATTGCTAGAGTATGGGTCCTTAAAAGAAAAAAAGTTTACCAAAGAACAACAAGTATATAAGACATGAAGTCTTAACAGCACAAAACATTATCCTAATATAGACACCAATTTAATTTTTACTAGTTCTTTAATCTTGTTACAAATTACTTGATTTCCCCATTTGATCATTCAGAGCCATCCAAAAACTTTTAACCTTTAATGTCTTTAATCTCCATTTCTCTACAAATCCATGGAGGTTTATGACCGCGGTCTTTCTATATCTTATCGTTTAATTGTTGTATAATTAAAGGGAAGCCATATTGTCTGGTCAACATCACAAGATTAAATGGTTATAAAATTGAAATGAGTAAGACTGGTGCTTATATTGACCACCAAACTACGTGCTCTTCTACACAAACCCCTATAGAGTAGGAATTCAAGTGAATCAAACCTAATTGTATACTTTATCTTAAAGACCACATGTACATTACAACATTGGTAGTTTTTCTCTTTGCCATTCATTAAAGTCTTTGAGTAATATTCAATAGGTTGAGGATCATTTGTTCCCGACAGCTCTAATTCTACGTAGATTGATATGACATTAATTTGGGTGGATTTTTATATTTGTGTACAACATGTTTAGTACTGATATGTATTAGTCATTGCTAGTTTAATTATTCAATTCATGCATAAAAACTTAAATGTTCAATAAAAAGTAAGAATATAGTCATTATTGAAAGGTTGAAACTAATTTGAATTCATTTACCAGTAGGTTGCCAATATCTCAGACAGTTGATAACACAGTTTTGTAAGTGATTTTAATTATATAATTTTACATTTTTCATTTACAGTAAATTTAAAAAAAAAATATGTCCACTGTTAATGACATTATATGGTTGCCTTATAAGTCTTACTCAATCTATCCCTCTACACAATATAGTATTTATTTATCTGATCATAGGAAGAGCTATATCATTATATCATTATTCAAAAATTTTCAATACAACAAATCAGGGTCGTCGCATTTATTTTCGTACATTTGAAAACTTGCAGTGTACAGAACAGAGTTTTGACAGAACTGTTTAAAAAATCAGGGATATTATTCATTAGGATAGAAAAACGAACAGATCATAAAGTTTGAATGGGTTTTGTAGAATTATCAAACTAGTTATATTTTGTCTTTTAAAACTCTTAAGAGTCTCCAGACTGTGTTGAGTGTATGATTTGTTGCCTGTCAACCAAGGTTATTTTAGACCTTGAGAAGGAAATAAGAATTATATTATTGATCTTGTTAGTAATCTCAAGGTATTTAACCATATGGAATTTTCAAAGAATTCATAAGGGATATAACAAATCAATATTGTGTTTTACATTTTGTTGGAAATGTTCCATTTCATAAGAGAACTTAAAGAAGTAACTGCAGAAGGGTTAATTCATTCACTTGTAGAGATAATAAGAACAGAATAAACACAGACTGGATCTTTTTTCATATTCTTAAAATCATTAGGTTATATTTAATTATCTTAACAAGGTTTAATTGGATATCTTAAAATATTATTGATTATATTTTTGGTGAATTTGTATTCTTACGACAACGAATCACCTTCGGCTTTCCTTTGTCAAGTAAATACAAGAATAGGGTGCTTGACCAGAAAACAGTTTGTACAGTCCCCAAATGTAAATAAAAATCCTCCACAAATTTAAAAAGAATCCTCCACAAATTTAAAAAGAATCCTCCACAAATGTAAATTTGTCTAACAAAACAACTGCACGTGTAAATATACCCCTCAAATGTATAAAAATGTATATGTATGCATGCTGTCCATAATGGACGTTTTGATGCAATAAACTTCTTATTTTATCTTATCTATGCATTTGAAATGTAAAAGCATTACTTTAATATCTTGTCTTTCCCCAAAAATCCACTGTTGATTAATTTCAAAATATAGAGGCTTATCCTTGGGAATGGGGAAACCACAAACGTCTTTTCCTGTAGAATTTTAATCTTGGATCATGAAGTATGTTTATCTCCTATTGTTACTAAACATGAGCCACTAAAGATAAGTTGACAGGCAGACAAAGAATATGTAATTTTTAAAATGATTGTAAAATAAAGCTTGTCTATAGGATGACAGACAGGGTAAGTAAGTAAGTAATTAAATTTATTGCATATAAACGCCCATCAATCTGATTAAAACACAGATCCAATTTCGTTTCGTTTTTTATAGTTCAAAATTTCGTTTTTACTTGTCTTTACTACTCTTGGATCTGGAGGACTTGTTATTTAACTCGTGTTCTGCCTGAAGTGAGGGGTCAGCCAATCAAATGGTCTGTCAAATCGACCGTTTGACCTTTTCATCCGTGGAACTATGGGTAGATATTACCAGCGGATAGAAATCAAAACAAAACAAAAGTAGATTTTAAAAAGCATGGCGGTCGCTAATTGGTTAATCGAATGACTGACGTTATCGGGTCGAATGTCCCGTGCTTGATACCTGACGTCATAGAACGTGAGCTCCCACTATAACTTGTTAGATCTACATGAGTGTAGGCCATCGAAAGTATAAAAAACGAAACGAAATATAGATCTATATTTTAATTAGATTGAAACGCCCATGAGGAGCAGTATACAATTACAAAATGTTAATGTTGACAGACAGCAGCTATATGGAATTGCTATGCCCTCCCACATATTTATTGTGATCTGTGCAAATAATTGCACAAATTCAACTGTGACTTCTTACCACTTTAACCTGGCACTGGACATTATAAGTTTGCTTGTAAACAATTACATCATTTGTGTAAGAGTTAAGAATATCCATTTTTCAGTTACATTAATGAGTAATGACTTTGAATACTTTACACACTTTGATAATCAAATAGACTGTTTATGTATCTACACCAGTGAGAGGATGCTCCATTTATAATAAACATGTTTATACTCTAACCTCCAATAAGTCATAATGAGCATATGTTGGGCATGGTCTGATAAGGAGACATTCAGAAAGTTTGTATATACATACATACCATTATTAAAGTCTACTGGAAACATAATTTGATAGGAAAACAGTGTTGATCTATCTTATTTAGATGACAACTAATCTATTTTAGATTGATAGACAGTCTACAATGTTCACTAATGAAATTAAAAAACCTGAAAGTATCCATATCTCATATTCATTCCACTATCTATCTTAATTTATATATTATCAACATTTGTCTGGATGGGAGTTTGAGCATAAGTTTTTTTAAAGGCCGATCTCAGACAAGTCCTGAATCAGCTATTTGCAGAGTTTTCCCCAAAATAAATTTGATGCTTTGGTGCTTGGGGATTTATCTCATACAGTTGATATTTAGGCGAAACATATATCCATCTAAACTAAATGTTTAAAAAATTATGGGCAATATGTCACCTCGTTCACTTCAACCAAATACAGTGGAGAATGGTTGAAGATGAGACCGTGTTAGTTAACTGAAAATGTTATTTATGACACTAATGCTGGGGCAAGTGATTCCTAAATGGTAGAATTGTTTGAAATATGCAAAATGGAACAAACAAAAGTATGCATCAAATGACCCTTATCTTTTAAAGCCATGATAAAGCCACGAGGAGCTATTAAATTGCTGAAAAGGGACCTGTTATTGAGAGTAGATCTAACAAGGACCCTGTGAATGTCAGTAATCCTTGAACATAAAAAGCGGAAGCTACTGTGATGGTCAATTTATTCCAGAAACAAACTTCTAAACTGGATGAAGAGGAAGATGGCCCAAACAAACTGGAACGAAAAGGAAGAAACTATAGAGAAACTCTCGTCATAAAAATTTGACCAGTGACTGTGATGATATAACTGAGAGTGAGAGATGACAATGCTTGTCAACATTTTAAAAAAGAACGTGCTTCAGCATAGAAATCCAAACTTTTTGCCATTGCCAGTTGTTAAATCACAAACTATCAATAATCAAACAATCTGATGATAATGATGGCAAATCTATGGTTGTGCTTTGCGTGATAAATTAGATCAGGAATTTGAAGTCATCAAGTCAAGTCAAATGTTAATGAGAATATAGCGATGGGGAAATAGAAAGAATCTCCAGATTCTCATGGAGAAAATAGGCAAATAACATAGACCAGAAAATTTATAATTTTTGGATAACACAATATGGGGGCCAATAAACAATATCAAAACAAAAATTGATTCAAGATTTTCAGAAATTAAAAAAAAATTGGAGGTGATCTTCAAAAAGATATAAAACAAATAAAATTTGTCATAAGTTAGCAAATCCAAATTTCAAATCCTACAAGAACCATTTTATATTAATATGAAACAACTTTCAAAATATTCTAGAATATTGTGGTCATTTTGTTGCTTGACACAGATTCAGCAAACGAAAGAGGACGCATGGTTTATTTTGGTTTATTTTAATAAGACGGTAATGCAGTGGCAGACAAAGAGAAAATCAGACTCCTACTTACATAATCATACATTTGTATGGTGTCATCATGCATTTGGAAATTGGTTCACCAACAATCAATGCCAAAAGCAAACATTCAAAATAGAATATTAATAACCTGCATTGTGTTTTTTTAAAAAAATGAATTATATCGTGCAATTTTAATTGATTGTGAAAATTTTGCATTATTATTTGTATTGAACAGTTATGAAATTCTATAATTGAAAGGAATCCTTGGGTAAGAATTTAAAGAAAGGATTCAATACTATATCATGTTTTAGAAAAGTTTGTGGAAGACGTTAGAGAATAGAAATCAGTAACAATTGACTAGTGACAGTCAATTTCTGTTTTGAATTGTCAGATATCCTTTCACAGTATTTTGGTCTTGAGGGAATTATCAGTAAGCAGAAATTTGCCTGTGTATCTGTTATCACTCATCAATTATATAGAAGGATAATTTGTGTTTTCCTTTTGTGTTCGTCACTTCCTTTTGTAGAAACCTTGATTAAGCATATATCATAGCAATGATTACAGTGTTGAAATTATATTTGGGACGTGTTAAACCAGTTTTATCACATATGTGATAATGACTGACACCAATATTGCCATTTAATCCATAGTCATTTCAGTACAAATTTGTGGTATTTAATTAAAAGAAAAGTAAAATTAGTATTTTATTCAGGTACTTTATTTTGCCAACTAGATGAAATAATAACTTTTGTTTTTTCACTTTACCTGTCTAACTGAAAAGTTAGATTGCCCAAAGTTAGGGGGTCAACTGCTCCCTCAGCCCCCACGCCTATAGAAATCAGTGATAGTTTTACCAATAATCTCCCACTCTTAATAGGCCTGGCAGATTATCAGTTACTTTATAATTTAATGGAATACCAAAAACATCTTCAAGACATTTATAATCTGTAAGAAGTGATATATTGAGAAAAGGGTATCCTGTAGAGAGGTACAGTGGTAGTAATTTATGTTTTATTAATCTATATAATGATCATTATTTACGTCACCATTATCACATTTCCAGCGGAAAACCTACTCAAATGCACAAATTTTGAGGTTGCCCTAAATAAAATTTATATGCATTGTTTATATCAAATTTCTGAGCAGTTTTTTACTTATGTCCAAACACTGGATCCATTCGCTTGATTTGTTAGTTGTTAATTTGTTACAATGTCAATATACTTTGTCTTGTCCGCAGGTTTGTCTTGTAGCTTTTGTTGTGGGTGTAATGCGGTTTCTTCTGCCATTATTATTAGATGCAATATGATTCTTTTTTTGGCATCATAGTATGATTGACTTAATAATTATTTCTTGAAATATTTAAGCAAATTATCTTTAGTGCCTATTTATTGCTGAGTTCTTTGACTGAATTTGATGAACCACATGAAGTTTTTAAGAATTTCAATAAATAATTATGGAATAACTGCCCATGATTCGCACAACAATGTATGTTTTCATTTGAAACAAGTAGAGATTTAAATTTATGTCATTTGATTGTACCGATTTTAATATTGAAGAATAGATGATTATTGATGAAGTTGTTAACCTTGCTTGGAAACACTGTTCATTATTTTGATACACATGGAAATTTGTTTTTGAACACTCTACGGGTCACAATTTTTATCTGATTTTGACAAACATGAAATATAAGTTTATTGTACGACAAATAATTTTTTAGCTTGTTCTATGTCCATCTCTTGCATAGGCTAATGCACTGGCAACCACTTGTTGTGAACAAGGAAATTGCAAGAAGGTATGAACTAGATGAAGATGAACATTTTATTATGTCATTACTTCTGCTGCTGTTCTTTCATCCATGTTATACATGTATGTCTGCTTGGGTATGGTAGGACAATGGGACCATGAATGAGTGAGGGAAAGGAAAGGGATGCTGGTGGGGTCTGGGTTATTATCAGTTTTTTTTTTTCGAACTCATAACTGATGATGGTTGTATGATTGGATATCTGGAAACATATTTTGATATATGATGTGAGATAACTTTTTTTTTAAACAGCCGTTTCCCCCCTCCTTAAACTGATTTAAACACAAAATTTAAAATGTGATGGTCATATGATTTGTTGCCTGGCAACTTATTATCTTGAAATATGGTGTGAGATAAGATGTTTGTCTTTCATAGAAAATGTCAGTGTTGATAGATATATTTGAATAAATGTTTCGAAAGTGTACGTATACCCTTGAAGATAACAAATGCTTCCTCAAACATGGCAAGAATTGATTTTGAAAGAATGACATTGATGAATCCTGTTTCAAGTTAATGACAGTTTTCTTTGACAAGTTGTAATTCAGTTCCAAGCTGACAATCAGACTTTACTGATGGATGGTTTGTCGTTGTTCATGGTATTTTACCCTTAAGCATGAAGAATTGTTGGGATACAAGGAGAATTAGTCCATTTAATTAACAATCTTTACAAATGTTCTTTCTTCTACAAGTGCAATATGGAGGAAATCATATTTAAGCTGTACTTTTGTATTACAGCATGGGGATGGAGAAACTTCAAGGTAATCTTCATGGGCCTTCAACATTTTAAATCGCAAAAAATTGCTTCGGTTAGCTATTGGTATCGTCCGCAAATTTAATTTGTACTGCAGATTATGTGATAAATGAAACCAAAATAGTGTGAACACTAACGAAATTCAATGTCACACTGATTTTTTTGTAGTTATTGACCCTGCCATCAAAATCTTGCAAACAATCAATAGATCTCCATTCTTATACACCCACATTTTCATGTGAACATATATTGCCCTCGCTCCTGTCCGTCTGTCCAAAATGTGTTTCTACAGGTCACAATTTTATACCTGAATTTAACGAAACTTGAAATATAAGTCTATTTCCCAAAGAACTAAGTTTCTTTTGAAATTGGCATGTATCGGACTATAAATTCATGGATTATGGTACCTGATTGTACGAAAAATCACATTTTTAGCTTGTGGACACTCTAGAGGTCACAATTATTATCTAATATTGATGAAACTTAAAATGTAGGCTTATAACTCTACAATCTTGACTCTTTTCGATATTTGCGTATATCGGATCATAGCTTCCTGAATCATGGCCTCAGATTGTACATAAAATCGCATTTTTGGCTTGTGGGTCCTCTTGAGGTCACAATTATTATCCGATTTCAAAAAATGTTTGAATATGTCACTGTTACATCGTAATGACGGCTGAGTTCGAATTGTCAGACAAAATGATGGCCTCCCCTTTGAAAATCAGACCAAAACTTGACATATATCTTTTTAACCCCAAAATCTTCTTTTTTTTTGATATTTGTGCATTTCAGATCATAATTTCCTAAATTATAGCCCTTGATTGTATGAAAAATAGCTTTTTTTTTGCTTGTTCTCTATCCATTTCTTGCAGATTGTTGGTATATCCTGCCTGGCAGCCACTAAATTAGATTGTGGAAACTCTAGGGCTATTGTTGTATAGCCATGTATAAGGTCTAAACATGTATTATGGTGGTCTGTATCCTGCTACTAAGGATACATGATTTATCTCCCTTACATATTGCCTGTTGTAAGACTTGATAATTTGTATGATTAGGAGTGAGCTCCCCTGAAAGGAAGTAAATAAACATAATGTGCCTATGATAAAGTCGTTTGTTTATGTGAATGTTTCTCTAAAGAAAATATATAAATAAGTGTGGACTTCACAGCACACAACATGGTGGAGATGCCAAAAAGTTCCCCAATATAAGTATTTGACACTGATTTTTAGTGGATGGCTGATATTAACTCTGATTTTCATGGATTGAATTTGGATGAATTGTGCTCCATTTGGCAATTTTTGTATGAGAAATGTCAAGACTTCAAACTATAAATTAGTGGTTGAGACTATTCCAAAGAGCAACTTGAAAACCTAGATATTACAACAGTTTACTCTAGCTAAACCTAGATCAGTAGATGACTGAATTTTATTAGTATGTGTGATTTGTCGCAGTATCTTTAGTACTAAAGTAGGTCTACTACTTGGCCTACCCCACAGCAGCTAGAGTAGAGTAACACTTTAAATATGTGAAGAGGCCTTTTATTTCGACTTATGTTGATTCCTGTATACAGAAACTCACAACCATTAATACAGATAAACTAATTAGTGATTAGTCCAGTTTTTCAAGTTTTACTTTGACACTGACAGTTGTCTGGATTTGTGCTTGACTGTTTTAAGCAGTGTTTCAAGGAATTGTGGAAGCCGTCCATTTCAAAGAACAGTTCCAAGTGTTGTTTTCTTTTGTTAACCAGCCAAGTTTCACAGTGCATGTGATCACAGACTTTAAAATTTGTGCTTTTGTAAATTCTAGCTAAATATGAAATAATAGACAGATTTGTATTGTTTTCCTTTGAAACTATTGATTCGAATTACAAATTTGATTCCTTGATTTATTCCATTATGACATTTACAAACCTAATTAGTAATATTGTCGGATAATTTGTATATCAAGTGTAACACTTTTGAAATGTCTTTTTTTTGTTGGATTTTCATTCTAGTAATTCCATTTTTGTGAAACTTTTAAAGTTTCTAAATATAGCCTATATACATGTAAATGGTAAATACTATTTGAATCACCGGATTAATCATTTGTTTTTTCTTTCAGCTTCCCACCATCCTTTTGACGTTGATCAATTTATATGTAATCTCTAGTTAGTTATTCATTATGGAGAAAATGATTGATCGATTCGATGGCAATATTATTGATAGGGACAATGCTAGGGCCCACACATTAAGCTTTGAGGACTATCTATATCAAACTGACATATCGCCTGAGGATGGAGATTTGGAACATGTAGTTCGCCTTTTTAAACAGTCACTGAAGGGTTCTGCTCGGTTATGGGTTGAAAACTGTGATTTCGATTCCTATGCTAGCTTAAAAGAATAGTTTATCAATAAGTTTTCTGCTACTAAGACTACTCTGGGTCTGTATTCGCAATATTCCAGCTTACAGTTGAAAATCTCGACAGGATTACAAAATTAGCTTCACAGCTAGATTATAACGCTTCTCAAATCCGGGATAAATTTATATCAGTTCTACCTTACAATTGTAAGCAGTCCGTCATCATGGTCAGTTCCGATGACACACCGGTAGAGATCCTTGCTGCTAAAGCCCAGCGATACTTTGATGTCAGTTCGAGCATTCCCTCTTCAACAGCAAAAGACGTATCCTTTAGTATGTCTGAATTAAAGGATGAGGTCTCAAATTTAACATTGGAATTGAGTACTCAAACCCCGAACACGGATAGTCAGACCGTCGACTCCCCATCAACAGACAGAAACGTTTCTCAATCAAGGTTTCGTCGATCACAATCGCCACATTATTCTCATTCATTCTATAGGACTCAATCACCTGCCAGGAATCGGTCTACTTTCCACAATAGATCACCTGATTCGTATAAATTTCGTTCATCCTATAGAACACAATCACCTGCTAGGAATCGGTCTGAAAATCGATCACATCCATCCAGAAAACATGTCATATTTTGTGATTATTGTCTTTATCCTGGCCATACTTGGCAGTTTTGTTACATTCGTCAAGAGCATCTTTCTCATCGACAGTTGTCACAGAACAAACCGACCTATCCAAATGGTCCTACCATATCTCGTCAGGATTTTTGAATTCGGGAACATTTGACACTCATGCTCCACAAATGTTCCCCAATTCCAATTTTGTAACAAAGGCCTATTCTGCAAATGCGGACCAAGACGTTATTGTCCAGTTAAATCGTTCTAACTTTTGTAAAGGTGTTTTACCTGATAAGAAATCAGTTATTATTTTGTTTGACAGTGATGCATCCAAGTCTTTAGTATCACAGTCTGTTATTAACTCATCTTCATATCTCTCAAGTCTTCTGTACATACGTTGGAAAATAGTTTAAATTTTTGTATGGGTAATGGTCAAATATTGACTTGTTTTTCGTTCATGTTGGTTAAAATTTTTATACATGGCTCTTGTTTTAATGTTAAAGTTCATATTGCCCCACATTTGGTTGGTATTGATTTAATCTCTGGTCAAGAAACCCTGTCAGAGTTAGAAGGATCTTTACAATTTGATACAAATCAATTTCAGTGCAAGTCTAAGAAGATATCATTTACTCCAACACACAGTGTTTATATTCGCCCTGGCCATACCCGTTATGTAACCTTATATGGTAACGTGCCATCTATATACCGGAATCGTGAAGTTCTTCTTAAGACAGTGTCAAAGGCACCCTCTTCCTCGTATATACTGGCAACATTGCAACGCAATAAAACCATTGTTCCTGTATCTAATCCTGGTAAAAAGACTCTTCATCTTAGACCTTCTCAACATTTATTTTATTTTAACACTGGCAATCTCTTCTTATGTGATTCATCAGATTTTGTGCACAATTCACAACAAATTTCTCCCCATTCTCATAGTACTCATTCACCTCATAAACCTGCGTTCGGTGTTCTTAAGCAGACTATCAGATATAGAAGTCACTGATTCGCGTCCATTTTATATTCGTCCATATCACACAAATGAAAGTGATAAACAGGTTATTGATGCAGAACTTGACAAATTAGTCAAGCAAGGTATTATAGCTGAGGGTCATCAATCTTATACCTCTCCGATATTGGTATTGCCCAAGAAAGGCAGCACTGAGAAGCGTGTTGTCGTCGATTTTCGTCATTTAAACAACCGCATTAAAAGGTATAATCATCTCTTCCCTTTACTGGCTTCAACATTACAACGGATAGGTAATGCCTCTCCCAAAGTTCTCAGTTGTTTGGATTTAAAATCTGCCTTTTTCTCTTTGCCCCTTGCCCCTAATGCCCAACAATATACTGGAATCTCATCATATCATGGCGGTCGACATTTCTACTTTAAAAGGCTAACCCAGAGCCTAAGTGTCTCGCCTGCCATTTTCCAGACAAAAATGGATAAAATCCTATCTAAAGTTCCTGACAGCCGTCATTACTGCATTGCACACCATGATGATATTATTATCTTTAGTAAAGATGCCCAGGATCATAGAAAGCATCTTCAAGCAGTCTTCAAAGCCCTGATAGATAATGGTTTAAAGATTTCCCCTGGTAAATGCTCATTCTTCAGACGTGAGGTCGTCTACATGGGCCACATCATAAAGGTAAATGATGATGGACTTGTAATTTTGAAGGCTTTAGCAGATCGTTGTCAGTCTATTCAGCATCTCATCCGTCCTAAGTCCAGTAAAGAGGTACGTCGATTCATAGGAGCTGTAAACTACGTATCCAATTACGTATTACAAGAAGTAATGCAACCTCTCCATAGCATTTCATCAAAAAAGTCCAAGTTTGCATGGTCCAATGTACATGAAGAGGCCTTTCAGAAAGTTAAATCTCTGTTAACTACACCACCAGTCTTGTATCTTCCAACGGCAACAGGTCATCTTACTCTTTATAGCGATACAAGCCGTTCTGCAACTGGCTCATATTTGACACAAGTCATTAATGGCAAGGAAAGGATCTTAGGTTATTACTCAAAGAAATTACCTCCAGCATGTGCCAATTACAGTGTCACTGAACTAGAAATGTTTGGTTTGCTAATAAATATCACCCATTTTCAGTACCTTCTCCAAGGAGTAGAATTCACTGCTGTCGTGGATCATTCTGCCATTGTACACATTCTCAGTTCTAAGAAAGAACCTTGTACTTAACGCCTTAAGAGGATTATCATCAAGCTTTCGCAATATTCCTTCCAAACATGTTATAAAAAAGGTACAGAGATGGTATTAGCTGATTTTTTGTCCAGGAGCTCCACCGATACTCATGATTGTGAAATTGATCAAGTGGTCCCCACAGCCTTTGCCTTTTCAGACTTTGCTTTTCCCATTCTTTCGCAAGTTAATCGACCTATTACTCGACGGTATGCAAAGGAACAACAAATACCTATCCCAGATCTGTTTCCCAAATCTAAAGCTTCCTCAACTATTTGCATACCATCTTCAGTATCTCAAGAAGATATACCTCCAACTACTCCTACGTCTGATTTTGGCCCAGATTCAGAATCATTTGTTAACCAGTCTCAGGCACAAATCCCAACTATGAATGTTTCCAATCAGGTTATCGACCCCGCTAAACCATCAAAGCCCCCTTCTTCGACTAAAGTGCCCACTCACCAAAATACAACCTATTTGGGTAAACACATACCAGTCGAATCCACAACAGAAACTCGTCCCGAGGAGCGTCTTGTTGACAAACCTGAGGATGTAATCGATGACTCAATTCCGATAGACCTGTGCATTCCTCCCAAACCCCTACTTCACAATTGTGAAAAGGTTGTTTCTTCTCATTTTCCAAAGCAAGCTGAACTGACCAACCTCTATAATATTATTAAGCGCAAGATAATCAGAGATTACAACTTACCTTTTGATCAGAATAAACTTCGCTTAGAACAGGAAACATCTTCTTATTTCAAACAGGTTTATGACTATCTGGTACATGATATCTTGCCTAGCAATCGTAAAGCTGCTAAACGTTTAAAACTACAGTCAGAGGAGTATATTTTAGCAGAACAGCTTTTATTTCGCCTCCTGGTACATGATGATGATCGCTTTACTCTTCAGTTAGCCGTTCCGAAATCAATGTATAATGGCTTAATCTATCAGTATCATGATAGCCAGTTATGCAATCATCAAGGTGTTGTTCGTACCTATTTAACCCTACGGAAGTTATTCTATTTTCCAAACATGTTTCAGCGAATTACACAGTATGTCAATACATGTTCAACCTGCCAACAATTCAAGCCCAAAACAGATACCGCCAGAGTTTTTCATCATCGAATCCCTGAGGAATATAATGTTTTCAGCAAATTAAGCATTGATTTTAAGTCTATGCCCACATCAGTTTCTGGTTTCAAATATCTCCTTGTTGTATGCGATGAGATAACACGTTTTGTTATTTGTGTTCCTACAAAGTCTGTCGATGCAGAAACAGTTTGCGAAGCTTTAATTCAGAAGGTTGTTTGCCTATTTGGTCCTCCATCAGTTATCATATCTGATGCTGCTTCAAGTTTTACTGGAAAACTAGTGTCTTCACTCTGCACAGCCCTTGGTATTAGTCAGAAAGTGATTAGTGTTGCCAATCATGGTAGCCTTCTAGTCGAACGACACATCAGGTCAATTTCAGACTTCTTAAAGGTCAACTTAAATCAGTATGGAACCGATTGGGTCAGATACGTGTCTACGTGCTGCTATGCATACAACTCCTTTTCTTCATCACGATTAGGTAGTTTTTGTCCTTACGAATTAGTGTTTGGTCGTAAACCGAAAAATCTTACTCATCTCAATTGGCAATTTGATGGCATTTGTCGCTCCTATTCGGATTATATTTCCCAATTGAAGGTCAGATTTGATCATATGTCGAAGACCATAATGGATGTCCAGAAACGTCAGCAGGAATCACAAAACATAAGTGTTGCTCATAATCTGAGTAAGAATCCTGTTTATGGATTGGGTCAGCTGGTGTATGTTCTCAAGCCTTCATCTTCCAGCTTAACTTCAAATTCACGAAAAATCAAGGTCGATTGGTGTGGTCCGTTGGTTGTCCATCAGGTACTCGATCGAACCCATTACGTTCTTGCCACATTGGATGACAGGGTACTTTCGGATGTCTATTCTATTAATAGACTAAAGCCATATTTTGTACGGTCACCTAATTTTCAAACTAAAATTACCCATATTGATCAACTGCAAAAGGAGTTGGGTAATGTTCCAACCAATAATGCTCATACCCTTACTGAAATTAATCCTTCATGTTTAATTACTGATGAGAATGATATTGTACTACATTCATTCAATGAGAATGTAATCCCTTATAATAGGATCACAAAACCAGTTAATTTACACCAGTATGTACATAATAGTGATGATAACCATCATCTTGCTACTGTTGGGACTTTGTCTAATTATCAGTTCACCCAACAATGTCATGCTTTACAAAATGTTTCTAATGTGTCTACCATGGAGTTAAAGAAAGCACGGTTCAAGTGTGGTTCCCTACAAGTTTTAGTTACCATACCGCATACAGAGGCAAGCCATAAGTCTTCTTGGGTCCCTGTAAATTCTTGCTCTACATTATTTGCCATTGTCAATAACCTTATTCATGATAATAAGCTCCAAGTTACAGGTAGCATTAGTAAATATAGATTGATTAACATGTAATACTGTTATTGTAGTGTTCATTCAGAAACCCAGCTGTATATCAACCTAAACACTGTAGATATCTACAACATGTGTTTTAGTACACTAATGGGTTTCGGAGCATTGTGAATGTTCACTTTAATAGCTTCCATATCGTATATGTAAATATATTGTTTGAGTTATAATATGTACCATAGTTTTAGTTTTGCTTTTCTTAAAATCATAGTTTAATCATAGTTTACAGTTTGTCAAACCAGTTGTACTTTGACTTCAAAAACTGTGTTTTTGCTTTCAGTCGGGGGGGATGTTGTATAGCCATGTATAAGTTCTAAACATGTATTATGGTGGTCTGTATCCTGCTACTAAGGATACATGATTTATCTCCCTTACATATTGCCTGTTGTAAGACTTGATAATTTGTATGATTAGGAGTGAGCTCCCCTGAAAGGAAGTAAATAAACATAATGTGCCTATGATAAAGTCGTTTGTTTCTCTAAAGAAAATATATAAATAAGTGTGGACTTCACAGCACACAACACTATAATTAAAATGTTAAAATGTTCCGATGTAAAAAAATCGTTAAAATGTATCACCGTTACACCTTAATGATAGCTGAGTTTAAACTGCCCAACAAAATGGCTGATACTTGTACGTATATATGTTATACCAAGGTTGTGACAATTTTTATGCGATCTTGATGAAACTTTAAGTATATGCTTATATTCAAAAGATATAGGTTCTTGTCAATTTCCATGCATATTGGACTATGACTTCCTGGATTATGGCCCTTGATTTTACAAAAAATAAATTTTTTTTTATACGCCCACATTTTCATGTGGACGTATATTGTCGTCGCCCCTGTCCGTCCGTCCGTCCGTCCACAATTGTTTGTGAACAGTCTACAGGTCACAATTTTTATCCGATTTCAATGAAACTTAAAACATAGGTTTATCACCCTAAGATCTCGGTTCCTTTCGATATTGGCATGTATCGGACATTAACTTCATGGGTTATGGCCCCTGATTGTACGAAAAATCACGTTTTTATACGCCCACATTTTCATGTGGACGTATATTGTCGTCGCCCCTGTTCGTCCGTCCATCCGTCCGGACGTCCGTCCGTCCACAATTGTTTGTGAACAGTCTACAGGTCACAATTTTTATCCGATTTCAATGAAACTTAAAACATAGGTTTATCACCCTAAGATCTCGGTTCCTTTCGATATTGGCATGTATCGGACTGTAACTTCATGGGTTATGGCCCCTGATTGTACGAAAAATCACGTTTTTTAGCTTGTGAACAGTGTAGAGGTCATAATTTTGAACCGATTTGGATGAAACTTGAAATGCATGTTTATAACCCAACGATCTTGGTTCCTTTCGATATTTGCGCCAATCAGATCGTAACTTCCTGAATTATGGCCCCTGATTGTCCGAAAAATCGCCCTTTTTAGCTTGTGGTGCCTCTGGAGGTCAAAATTGTTATCCGATTTAAAAAACCATTTGATTATATCACCGTTCCATGGTTATGAAGGTTGAGTTCGAATTTCGTGAAAATCGGACCAAAATTGACGGACAAAATGGCCGCCATTTGTACGTGAATAGTGTGAAAATATGTTATATCAAGGTTGTGAACAGTGTAGAGGACACAATTTTGAACCGATTTGGATGAAACTTGAAATGCATGTTTATAACCCAAAGATCTTGGTTCCTGTCGATATTTGCGCCAATCGGATTGTAACTTCCTGAATTATGGCCCCTGATTGTCCGAAAAATCGCCCTTTTTAGCTTGTGGTCCCTCTGGAGGTCAAAATTGTTATCCGATTAAAAAAACATTTTGATTATATCACCATTCCATGGTTATGAAGGTTGAGTATGAATTTTGTGAAAATCAGACCAAAATTGACGGACAAAATGGCCGCTGTTTGTACGCGAATATTGTGAAAATATGTTATAATAAAGGTTGTGGACCTTATAGAGGTCACAATTTTGAACCGATTTTGATGAAACTTGACATGTATGTTTATAACCCAAAGATCTTGGTTCCTTTCGATATTTGCGCCCATTGGATCATAACTTCCTGAATTATGACCCTGGATTGTCCGAAAAATCGCTTTTGTTCGCTTTTGGTACCTCTGGAGGTCAAAATTATTATCCGATTTAAAAAAACGTTTGATTACATCACCGTTACATGGTAATGAAGAGAGAGTTTGAATTTCGTGAAAATCGGACTAGAATTGACGGACAAAATGGCCGCCGTTTGTACACGAATAGTGTGAAAATATGTTATATCAAGGTTGAATCGATTTTGATGAAACTTGACAGGTATGTTTATAACCCAAAGATCTTGGTTCCTTTCGATATTTGCGCCCATTGGGTCATTACTTCTTGAATTATGTCCCCTGATTGTACGAAAAATCACCCTTTTTAGCTTGTGGTGCCTCTGGAGGTCACAATTATTATCTGATTTAAAAAAAAAACCGTTTATATCCCAAAGATCTTGGTTCCTTTCGATATTTGCGCCCATCGGATCGTAACTTTCTGAATTATGGCCCCTGATTGTCCGAAAAATTGCCCTTTTTAGCTTGTGGTCCCTCTGGAGGTCAAAATTATTATCCGATTTAAAAAAAACGTTTGACTATATCACTGTTACATGGTAATGAAAAGAGAGTTTGAATTACGTGAAAATCAGACTAGAATTGACGGACAAAATGGACGCTGTTTGGAAAATATGTTATATCAAGGTTGTGGACCCTATAGAGGTCACAATTTTGAATCGATTTTCGATGAAACTTGACATGTATGTTTATAACCCAAAGATCTTGGTTCCTTTCGATATTTGCGCCCATCGGGTCATTACTTCCTGAATTATGTCCCCTGATTGTACGAAAAATCACCCTTTTTAGCTTGTTGTGCCTCTGGAGGTCACAATTATTATCTGATTTAAAAAAAAAAACGTTTGATTATAAAAACCAAACAAATTCTAATGATTTTCTGATAATTCCTTAATATGCGACAACTCTTGTTGACTGCCCGGACGATTTGGCTGCTGTGTGGGCGTATGTTTCGTTGCCTGGCAACCTATTTTTTAGCTTGTGAACAGTGTAGAGGTCACAATTTTGAACCGATTTGGATGAAACTTGAAATGCATGTTTATAACCCAAAGATCTTGGTTCCTTTCGATATTTGCGCCAATCGGATCGTAACTTCCTGAATTATGGCCCCTGATTGTCCGAAAAATCGCCCTTTTTAGCTTGTGGTCCCTCTGGAGGTCAAAATTGTTATCCGATTTAAAAAAACGTTTGATTATATCACCGTTCCATGGTTATGAAGGTCGAGTTTGAATTTCGTGAAAATCGGACCAAAATTGACGGACAAAATGGCCGCCATTTGTACGCGAATAGTGTGAAAATATGTTATATCAAGGTTTTGAACAGTGTAGAGGACACAATTTTGAACCGATTTGGATGAAACTTGAAATGCATGTTTATAACCCAAAGATCTTGGTTCCTTTCGATATTTGCGCCAATCGGATCGTAACTTCCTGAATTATGGCCCCTGATTGTCCGAAAAATTGCCCTTTTTAGCTTGTGGTCCCTCTGGAGGTCAAAATTGTTATCCGATTTAAAAAACCATTTGATTATATCATTGTTCCATGGTTATGAAGGTCGAGTTCGAATTTCGTGAAAATCGGACCAAAAATTGACGGACAAAATGGCCGCCATTTGTACGCGAATAGTGTGAAAATATGTTATATCAAGGTTGTGAACAGTGTAGAGGACACAATTTTGAACCGATTTGGATGAAACTTGACATGCATGTTTATAACCCAAAGATCTTGGTTCCTTTCGATATTTGCGCCAATCGGATCGTAACTTCCTGAATTATGGCCCCTGATTTTCCGAAAAATTGCCCTTTTTAGCTTGTGGTCCCTCTGGAGGTCAAAATTGTTATCCGATTTAAAAAAACGTTTGATTATATCACCGTTCCATGGTTATGAAGGCCGAGTATGAATTTTGTGAAAATCGGACCAAAATTGACGAACAAAATGGCCGCCGTTTGTACGCGAATATTGTGAAAATATGTTATATAAAGGTTGTGGACGTTATAGAGGTCACAATTTTGAACCGATTTTGATTGAAACTTGACATGTATGTTTATAACCCAAAGATCTTGGTTCCTTTCGATATTTGCGCCCATTGGGTCATAACTTCCTGAATTATGTCCCCGGATTGCCCGAAAAATCGCTTTTGTTCGCTTTTGGTCCCTCTGGAGGTCAAAATTATTATCCGATTTAAAAAAACGTTTGACTATATCAAATGAAGAGAGAGTTTGAATTACGTGAAAACCGGACTAGAATTGACGGACAAAATGGGCGCCGTTTGTACACGAATAGTGTGAAAATATGTTATATCAAGGTTGTGGACCCTATAGAGGTCACAATTTTGAATCGATTTTGATGAAACTTGACAGGTATGTTTATAACCCAAAGATCTTGGTTCCTTTCGATATTTGCGCCCATCGGGTCATTACTTCCTGAATTATGTCCCCTGAGTGTACGAAAAATCACCCTTTTTAGCTTGTGGTGCCTCTGGAGGTCACAATTATTATCTGATTTAAAAAAAAACGTTTGATTATAAAAACCAAACAAATTCTAATGATTTTCTGATAATTCCTTAATATGCGACAACTCTTGTTGACTGCCCGGACAATTTGGCTGCTGTGTGGGCGTATGTTTCGTTGCCTGGCAACCTATTTTTTTTAGCTTGTTCTCTGTCCATCTCTTGCAAAATGTGGGCATATCTTGCCTGGCAACAACTGGTTATATTTGTGAAATATCTTGAGTTGTACAGTTATTGATAACAAGAAAGAAGCCTATCAAGTAAACATTATTTATTCATTGTGTAGTCTATATATATATATATATATATATATATATATATATATATATATAATGTCTTCATGTAAAAACTATCTGTAAACCAGTATCTGCAGTATTTTTTTTACACCCAACAAAAAAACTCTTGATAAGCTTTTGCAAAATGATTGCTTAGCCATTTTAGATTCCTTATATTTTATTCATTATTTTGTACAAATCTTTTACTTCTTAGTTTACGAATAAACTGTCATTCACTTTAAATGAAAAAAAGATATTGCACATTCTTCTTGCATAAGCACATATAACAGTTTTCTATCTAATGACTTTCTTCACCACATAAAGTTGTAAAATTTCAAAATTATTATTGTGAATTTTGATAAATTTACATCCTTCAGCAAAGTGTTCAGAAGCACATAGCAGTAGCAAATTAAAATACAGTTTAGTTGAATAGTAATTATAAAATAGTTAAGAAAAGACAAGGTAAATTGACATAAAAATTAACAATACATGGAAACAATCAAATGCATAAAATCAGCAAAAAGACTATAATTTTGTTTATACATGTATACAGTGACTCAGTTACCCAGTTACCCTGTTGTCATCCTAGTTGACATCTAAATTAAAGGTGTAAAGCGCCAAAGCAGTGATAAAGAATATTAATATCAGATAATGAATAAACTTTAACAACCGCCAAACTTCTACTTTAAGTTTTTGTGATTAATGCACATATCATATATATAATATAAACTTCATTTGATGAGCTTGTGTATGGTGATTTTTTCTTCTGTTAAGGATTGAGATAAACACTCTTGCAACAGCCACTGTTTTATTTCATTTTCAATTGTCCCATGCGGTTCATCAGCAATTAGCCCTTGGTCGGTAGTCTAGAAACTCCAGCTGTAAACAATGTTATAGACTAATGAACACATTCCTGATAAATTAAATTTGTGACTGGATTAATGTCTTTCTTTATTAAAGTAAAGCCTTGAAATCACTACAGCTGAAAATTAAATGACATAAATTTAATGCTGCTCTTCCTTCTACATATTTGCTGTTGTGCTAATTTAACATTTCATTAATGTGTTATTTTATAGCCATGTAAGAGTGTATAAGTTGCTGTACATATTTGATCTTGCAGATAAAATAGGCATTAATTTAATTGTGAAGGTTATTTTAAATCTTTCATGCATGTTTGATTAAATGCCAAATAAATTTCTATAGATAACATTACCTCATGAATTATATGAAATATATCAGCATTCTGAAAACAATTTCAATAATAAAGAATTCAGTCATTTAGCCACATATGAAGTAAGCAAGGAACTATTAAAATGGGTTTGTCTGTCTGTCACAAAATTTGGGACACAATAATTGAACTGGAACAGTGATTACTAGGTTCAGGAACTTTTAAAAGGGGTGGGCTGCAACTCTAAAGTCTTACCATGTGTATTGAGGACATTTTCTAGTAATTTTTCTGAGAAAAATAATAACATGGCAAGTCTACTAAAAAGGTTACAGTTTTTGACATGATATGATTATTGTACCTTCTGGCATTTTATAAATGAAATGATTTTTAACAGCCTACTTTTCTACACGACCTCGACTATTGGATGTGCTTGACAATTTATATACATGTAATTTGATGGCAACTCAAATAGTAGCAAAATTTGTTTCTTAAAAGAAGAATTACATTTTAATCTTTCAAATAATCGACCCATACTCCATTTTTTTTTGCAGTCATACTTAAATTCTTCCAAAGCGGAAAGAAAACCAAAATGTCACTGTTCCTACAGCTAAGAAAGTGTTGTAATAATGGAACAAATACCCAACTGTTTGTTGGCTTGTTAATATTTAAAGGGACAATCCCGATAAGATCAGAGTCTCAAAAATTAAAGTCCGAGCATTTACGAAATTTATGGATCAAAATATAGAGACATGGTGTATTTACCTTGGCTCAAAGTTTCAGCTCAAAATACTGAGTCGTTTTGACGTTAACGTCAACACTGCTTATCCGGACACGTAACCCTTTTAAGATTTTGGGTCAATTTTTTGATTGGGTGACCTAATAATCGATTCCCGTTTCTTGAGAGATCTATACAGTGAATGACCCATGTACTGTACTTGATAACAAAAGGTAAATTTCACCTACATATCATTTTTACAGAAAAAAGTCTGGTTTTATCCAGATACTGTATAATACAACGGTCTCCGTTTCCAGATGAAGACTGTCAGGTTTAAGTTATTTACAAGCATATCACAAATATCGGGTTAGTTGATCGGCCTTAGGTAATGGGATATAAGGGATATTAACACAAAATTAAGCAGTTTTATTCCCAAAAAAGTTACCGGGATTGACCCTTTAAAATCTGATACTGGTATGAATATAATAATTTTAAAAATATGTTGAACAAAACTTGTTTGAAAGTGTAGTCATGGTGAGTTGAGTTTACGGATTGTTTTTTTTCATATGTTCATCCAACAATCTGAAGATGTGGACTAATCATGAAAAGAAACATATCCAATCTGAGATTTAGTTGTTATATAAAGTCCAACAAGTAGGATTATTTTAAGATATCATACCACTGCTATGATGTACTATTGATGAATCAGGTGGCCAATTGAAGCTAGAAAATTAGGGGCACACTCTACAAGGATATATATGTTGATGAAGTAAGGCTTGGGCCATTATTACCTCGCTGGTACAGCAAGACATAGTGTACAGTACATGCACATACACAATGGATGTTAAATTGGAAAAATATGACTGTACTTTGGTGAGAATTTCGATTTAACTTGATCAAAGTTTGTTACTGTCCAAATTCTGTGCTCATAATTTTTTTTCTCAAAATTCTTTATATTCCTGGTGGTGCGCATCTTTACATTGGCTAAACATACATAGTTTATTTCATTAATTAATTCTGAAATAACTATAAAAGACACATGATTCATCATCCATATAACCGGGGCTGGCAGACCCATGTTAATATGCTGTATTTTGTTTCTTTATTTGGATCATTATAATGTTGAATACACCCTAACACTTGTTTGTTAAAGCGGCATCTCAATAACATATTGTTACGCATATAATGCTCTTACTGTTGATTGTTACCTTCCTGGCTAAAGTCATCCTTGGTTACCCAGTGTACTACCATTCTACTCCACTATGCCTTGGGTTAATCCATAGGGTTTCCACAATTTCAAATTATCTGCCCAGGCGGATTGTGATATTTTTATGGCCTAATCCCATAAAGCGTTACTTAGAAAGGTAATAGGCAAAGGGAAGTAACACTCATCGTGTTCCAACAAAGAATACCCCAAACATGGCTCCCTCAGTCCGTTCTTGCACACTTTGCAAATATGTCATTGGGAAAAATACCTACCGCGTAGTAGAAAAATCAGTGTCATTTAAGAATTTCATGACAGAACTTTCCCTGCCATCTTTTTGTGTGCATGTCAATTCTTTTATAAATCTTTTACAAACTTTCTCATAATCGATAAAACAAGTCGCCATATTGTTTGTGAACAATGTAGTTCTATGACGCTAAAGAGTCTACGTAAGACTGATTTGTAAAGTATGACCTCACACATGTAACTATGATTCTTTGCAGTTTCTTGAAATGAACTTGGGGTTTAACGTCCTTCTGTTCTGCTCCGACTGGGCTAATGAAGGCGGTTTCTGTAAATGAATGCACTGTCTTTGATTGATTTATCATAAATAACCACAATTGACTTGGGTATATAACTATATATCCATTAATTAATAGTTGCTGACTAGTATCTCTCAACACACTAACTACTGTTTATGAATTATGATATCTTGTTGAGGTCAGAACTGGACACTATTTGTCTATCTGGAGAAACAGTTAAGGGTTAATTTACCAATTTAGTATCTAAAGAAAACAGAATTTTAGAAGGGATGAAAATAAAACTCTCCACAGTATGAACTGATGTGTCCATGTTAAAGCGGTATGGTGAGACCTGTAGAATTGTGCCACTAAATTGGTAGGATGTGAAAGAAGAAGGTATACATGTAGATTTAATGTGAATGTGTGCGAGTTGGTGTAGTGTTTCAGTCGATCCAACATTGAACACATTCTAACCAAGTCAGTTGACTATTTGTAGACAGACTGTGTGTACAGTACATGAGTTAGTGTTGGATTTATTACTCTTTTAACTGTTTATCTATATGAATGTACCAGTATTTATAATAGTATAACCAAGTTTACAATAATTGTGTTAGAAAGGTATACAACTACTTATCTATGTCAAGGTAAGCATCTTATAATTTCATCTACTCAACTAGGAATTAAGTGTTTTTAAAACTTAATGTAATTGCTCGTAAAATGCATCAGAGTGTGAGTAAGTCCAGACAACTTTTATCACATGTGAAAAGAAGAAAGCTCTATAGTGGATGTTTCAGGATATTTAGGACAATAATCATTTTTTACATGAGGCTACAACTTAAGACTGATATACCAAACTGTCTTGATAAATTACCAGATTGATTTAAAATTGTAAAGTTCATTTATAAACAAAGAAACGGAATTTATTTCAATTGATTTTGCATAAAAGGAATGGCATTGTGTAACCATTTGAATTTTTTTAAAAGGCTTTTTATTATAACACTTTAGCAGGGTTCTTTGTAAGATACAAACTGTTGGTTTATTGTTCTCAAATCTAATAACCAACAGATTCAACAAAAGACATTTTCTCTAATCTGACATGAAATCTAGAAATTTCTAGTCTTATAATTTTATTTGTACTGTACCTAAGAAATCTGGAGAGCAAATGTTGATTTATGACATAATTTTGATAATAATTTCACTAACTTGAAATTTTGGAGAAGGAATGTAAAAAATGGGCATATACATGATAGTAAGTGCAGGGGGACTGCACTACACATAAACAAATATACAATACAAATTTACGGACAAGACAAACTATACAGACATCATTAACAACAAACGTATATGACAGATCAAGTGAATTAATCCGGGGGCTAGCGCTACACAGTCCTTCACTCAAAATGAAAAAAAACCTAACAATAAGGGAATATTTCCCAAACGTATAATACTGGTGCAAGTCTGCTATATGTGCTACATGAAATATATTGTAGGCACATTGAAGGAAAATACCTTTACTTGAAATTTAGTAGAAAGTCAAGTAAAAATAAAATGGCTTATGTAGTAATCTAAAAAATAAGGATAAAACTGTTGTAAACGTGCTAAAGAATTGAAATGTATTAATTACAAAGTTAGGGGCGTAAGTTCATATTAAAAACAAAGCAAAAGACTAAAACTGAATACAAAGAAGCAATCAGAAAAAATGAAACTTGCTTAGATGGCGGTCGTAAGATGACATTACATCATACGTTAAAATGATTTATACCAATAATAAAAAGGGCAATAATCCAGATAAGACAATACTAAAATGATTATAATTAACAGTTCAGGAACAGATATGTATTATTCAACTGTGTATTTACACAAAACACAATAAGTCGTATGCCTATAAGAAATGCAAACTGGGTATATTGAAAAAATGGAACTATCGAAATGTTTTTGAATAAAGGTGTACAATAAGGCGATAATCCAGATAAAAATCCGGAAACTGCTCAAATTTGTAACAATTAAAGAACAGATAGGAATTATTCAGTTATATCATTACACTAAATATTGCAAGAAATGTCAAACTTGGTATGTTGAAGAAATGGAAGTATCGAAATTTCTTTTAAAATATGAAATTGTATTCCGTCGCTGGCAGTGCATTTAAAATAATGAGATCTTGAGTAATCAAGTATTCTATTTATCAATCTAGTTCTATAGTTTAGAACAAAGTACATTACGATATTTCTTTAGGGAAAGACAAAAAATTGGTGTAGATAGAATAGTACTAGTGGATGTTAAGTTTGACTAAAGCGTTGTATGTTATAAGTATATGTTGGTATGATAGATGAAATGGTATAATAAAAGAAATGATTTATGTTAACGGTGAATGTAAAGAATATCATAGCCAACTAGACTAATCAGTACATGATGTAGATATTCATGGTATTTATCTATACTATCAGCAAGTAGTCATCTGGATTCTTTTTGCTGGCAGTGTATGATTTTTCACATTATATGATAAATGAACATTTCATATGTTGATTAAAAAAAATTAAGTGGGTAGTTTACTGAGCATCTAGTGTTCATTATATATATGATAATGCTTGAATGTTTATTTTAATGAACATTACAGACTTTTCTGGGCACTATCAAATCATTTGCTGTACAAGAAGTCTGTCACATTTTAAAAGCTTTAATGTACATGACATATCAACAATTAGTATTCAATAAATTTTAAATATGTGATTAGTAATATATTTCTTTAAAACTTGCCAATGTTTGTTTCTACCTAATGTGCTATTTCATTTGTTGTTGTGACTGAAAAGTGAGATGCTTTGCTCTCTATCCTGGTAAACTTAATGGGGAACAATACTATGCATTTGTCTGGTACCTATGTTTAAAAACTTGATTGAATATTAAATGTGCTTATCTTGTTGGATTTTATTGCCTCCCACCACTACCTTTTGAAACAAGCAGGGACTACTAAAATGGGTCTGCCTCTCATGTCTTAACACTTTGTGGAACACAATAACTCTGCTTCTAATTGAGGTAGAATGTTCCAATTTGATGTGATCTCAATATTTATTATGTGAATGTTTTGACTGGGTCTGGTGGATACATATTTCCTTTTAAGAATAAGCGTAAATAAGCAATTTAATTGTTTGGTAACTTTGATTGTCAACACCTTGACAAAATTCATTTATGAGCATGAATGAATATCCATCATTTACTTTTTGGGTTTTGTTAGTTTTTTTGTTTTACAAAATTATAATATGGAGTAAGTAGATCCATGAAGTATCATTTATTTGCTGTTTATTTAAATAGGTAGGATTATACATTATTATAAATAAATTAGCCTAAATTATAGACAGCTGGTAATTAGTGTTGAATTATCTGCAAATTATGATAAAGATATGGTTCATCAATATTAAATTAATTGAATATACAGTAACTTGACCATTAATAACTGACCGCATATTATAATAAGATAAACTCATTAATCTGTTAGAGTATTCACCTGATTCATATGGTTTCAGTTATTAGATTAGCCATCCATATCTGCCACACTCCGTAAACAATGGCATAACATGGCAGCAATCAATGTCTTTAGTGCCAGTGAAGATAGAGTGAGTGGAACTCTGTGTGGAATAGTATATGTAGCTGATATAACTAATTTCTCAAGAACAGTTGGCTGGATAGAGTTCTACCATTTAGTGTTTTATTTCTGGTTCAAGTAGTTCCCATGTAATAACCAACCTTTGCCTATAGTAAAATATTTCTTGTGTAACAATTGCATGTAGGGAGGAGTGGGACTGAGGCAATGGCGTCCCCATCATCCATTTCAGGGGGTCATCCAATCAAAGAGTGAAATTAATTAAGATTAGTTCCTTAAAATCTAAAAATTATCACCGTTAACTTTGTTGTACAAGCCGTTCTACAATCCCACAAACTGGTGTTAATTTTGGTCGTGTTTTAACAAGACCAGAGAAGAGAAGCTGTGACCTGATCATTTGAGGCCCCCAACTCAATAGTGTGGCTGATTTCTGTTTGATTTGAATAAAAAGTTGGTTCTCCCTTCTATGCGCTATACTTGACTTGTGTCCTTGGTGCATACTCATGGAGTTTGCCCCAAACATGCCACTGTCTGTTTGGCTTTATCCATTATTGCTGTGTAGTTCATTGAAATAGAAGAAATTGACAAAATTGAAAGCATTTCTATTTGTCTAAAATTTTAATCAAATTGCTTGCTTACTTAGTATGGGTAGACAAACAGAATACAACTATAAAATTAGTTTCCATAGATGTAACTGATCTTAGTGACAGTTGACAGAAGTTCCGATCAACCCATGTGTCAATATATATAATATGCTATATCATACTGTACCTGTTTCACGATCTGTTGTCAGAAAGAACATGAATAAAAAGGTTGTTTATATAATAAGAAAATCTTTAAGTAGATTAAAAACATTCTACCTTCCTGTGTGTATTTTTGTGCTCCATCAAGTTTACTTGTGATTTTCTTTTAATGGATGTTAGATTATTACTTTATATAATATTTTATGGCTGTTAACAGACGACTATAATTTTTTCATAGACATATAAGCATTAATGTGTATCCTATCTGCTCTGGCAAATCTGTAATACATTTATTATTGAACTCAAAAAATTCTCAATACTAGATTGAATTAATTTTAGGATCCAGTATATTTTTTGTTATTATTGCTTTTGGCATCATTTAATAATAAAAATGTAAATTTAATCAATACTATAAGTACAGAACAGCGACACAGCATATGAAGAAACTCTGTCAAGTTTATTGAATTTAGACGGAAAAAAATAATTATGATGCCATTTCTATATAGACGAATATTTTAGGGTTTATTGAAATATTTTATTAATAAGGATTCCCAGACTTGTTTATTTGTCTCATTAGCCAATATTATATTAAATGTCCAATGTAAAATCTACAATGTAGGATTCGAACTGAGGTCAGTAGATTAATTTTAAGCATTATTTTATAGCCCCTTCAGTTGTAAGAATTGGTATGTTACTATAGAAAAAAAATTAACCTTTTATGTGCCAACTATGCTGAACCTGGAGTATGTATTCCTAAGATAAAAAAGAGCATTCCCAAATTATGCAAATCATCTTAATAAGTATTCAGATTCGTGTTATTTAAGTGATGGCCCTATTTATCAGAATGCTTGATATTGCTCATAGATAGAATCATTTTCACATTAGCAGTTCGGGCACAATTTTAAGAAATTTTGAATGTATATTCATTTTAGCTGTTTAATATAGTAGTGATTTGATATGTGGGAGTTGATAACACTGATAGATATGATTTTACCTAAAATATAATCTGTCATTATCAAAAATGACAGACAGTCCAAATTTTAAAGTAAAAGCCCTGCAACAAACTCAATTTTTTTCTACCCAAAATTGCCAACCCTAAACTTGAATTTATCTCATTTCCTATAAATCGGTTTTGGTGTGATTTTTTTGTAGAAATATACCAAGTAAAACTGTAAACAAGGGTATTATTTTGGTGGGCCTAATAGTAGAAGACAAATGATTATGACATCAAAGTTATTTTGATAATATATTGTATAGATGCCAAGAGAAAGAGGTGATATACCTACATCAAATTAACAAGATGTATATGTTAGTGAGAAACTCAAAGATTAACTTGGTATATATAAGATGTAAAGTGAATGATATACGGATTTAATAAGCCTCATTCTATTTCTACCCCTGTAAGTATTATTGAAAAGATTTGAGACCTCTTCAGGATTTTCCAAGTACCAAAATAGTTTTCTGTGATAACTATGACATTGCAATCAAAATTCTTAGAGAAACTAGCATAACTATCAATGTACCTTTTCTATTATAGACGTATATATTAATTAACAAACTTCTGGTTGAGAAAATATTGAATTTCCAGTAGTTATGCTTATGAAACAAAATATTGATCTTTCACAACTGTACATCATTCCAGACTAAACGGCAAATATAGACTTTCAGATCATACACAAAAAAAGTAGTCTTACCAAAGAGCATATTGGTCCTAAGATTATTCCAATGTATTATTCTACAGTGACCATTACGTTCTATTGATTTGATGCTGCCATCTTTTTTCTCTTATATTGTGCCTGAACAATAATTCATTTTTATCCTTCAGTGTCCATATCTTGTAATCATCTATTACTACATTTAGAACAATTAAATCCATATTTTTTTTGGGGGGGGGGAGTCCATATCTTGTAATCATCTATTACTACATTTAGAACAATTAAATCCATATTTGGGGGGGGGGGGGAATTATGAGTATATTGAACCTTTCAGTGAGTGACCTACTTTTATTAAGCAAATCGAGTGATCATTTTCGAATGTTTTTATTTGAAACTATTGAAGAAAGTAGTGCATGGATTTGATAAGCTTTGGGTTATCCCGACAGTACTGTAATAGCATTAATAACATGGAATTGTAAAATAACAGGTGGCTGTATTTAAAGTAAACATTTAAAAGGATTGATTAATGAATATAAACACCATGATATGTTTTGTTAGATAATAATAAGATAAGATCCATCACTTCATGAATCACTCTTTTTTTCCTATTAAACCTTTAATTATGCAAATCTTGGTAAGCAATTTCCTATTAGAATATATGGTTGAAATAGTAATTACTACACTATAAACCGCAGATTGCCTCGTTTGGCATTTCTGTCCAAACGAGGTAAAACAAATGCCTCGTTGTCTGGAGTTCCAAAACGAGGTTTTTTAAATTGCCCTGTTTTTGGAACGAGGTATTTTGTTCAGAATGAGGCTTGGTAAAAATGCCTCGTTTACTAAACATGGTTTTTTCAAGATAGTTATTAGCAGTATTTCCTATCAGCGAATTTGTAAAAATTAAAATTTATGTTATTTAATACGAAAATAAAACCAGTCCAAACTATGATATTATAATCAGAGAAATAGACAAGACAGAATATTTGTGATACGCTTGTAAATAACTTAAACCTGACAGTCTTCATCTGGAAATGGAGAACGTTTTATTATACAGTATCTGGATAAAACCAGACTTTTTTCTATAAAAATAATTTGTAGGTGAAATTTATCCTTTGTTATCAAGCACAGGGCATGGGTCATTCACTGTATAGACCTCTCAAGAAACATTAATCGATTATCAGGTCACCCAATGAAAAAATTGACCCGAAATCTTAAAAGGGTTACGTGTCCGGATAAGCAGTGTTGACGTTCACGTCCAAACGACTCAATATTTTGAGCTGAAATTTTGAGACAAGGTAAATACACCATGCCACTATATTTTGGTCCATAAATTTCATAAATACTCGGACTTGAATTTTTGAGACTCTGTTCTTATCGGGATTGTCCCTTTAAGAAACAACTGTGGTGATGTGACAATTTATTGGGGCCAATAAATCAATCAAGGTAGCTATGTGTCTGCAATAGTTTTACACCTAACTGATATCGCAGACAACAAATTAGTGTTTATTTGGTCTAAATACAACAAATAATCCATTCTTATAAATCAAAAAAGCATATAATTTCATTCCTTATTTCCAAAACGCCAGTTTATTATTTATATTTATTGTAAAAAAATAACTTGACTATACAACTAGTAGGAAAATGGAACATTCATCTAAAATAAAGAACAAGATGGAATATAAACTTTGAGGTGGAGATCAAGACAAATGAAATCAGGGACTTACTACAATCTTGGAGCCATGGTTGTTCAGTGAGTAATGTACTGACTCACTAACCAGGATTTTCCAGCTTAATTTCCACTTGGGAGGAAAAAGGATTCTAATAAGTAACTTATTGTTGATAGTTTGACTGTTAAATGAGCCTCATCGCTAATGCCATTCAGAAGACTGTGTATAGGCCAGTGTTAAAATGATTTAAAATCTGGAGAAGGAAGCGAAACCAGATTACTTTACTGACCATGGTATTCAAGAGGGTTTGAGTTAATTACATATGCATATGTTCTACATGAGACCACCAAATTTGCTCAAATGGTTGTAAGATGTGCATTCCATAACATAGCTGAATCCAGCAATAATAAGCCAACTAGAGCTCATTCAGATGACCATGATAAGCTAGCTTGCGAAAAAAACCTTAAAAATATTCTTTGACATGTTGCTTTAATTTATGTTAATTATTGTTAGAGTAACAATTGACATGAAATTTACCAGTGCATCAAGAGCATGTAAAAAAAATATTCTGCTTCTCGGATCATCCTGGTCACTTGAAAAGGACTGTATGAACTGTTTTTATTAATTACTGCATGTAAAAGTTTTACTCTGGCTACTGGAACTCAATAAAAAGATAGGTTGCCAGGCAACGAAACATACGCCCACAGCAGCTAAATCGTCCGGGCAGTCAACAAGGGTTGTCGCATATTTTTACTTTTTTTTGGTAATGAAACATTTGTAATACACTAAAATCTGAGTAACAACTCATTATGTAATTATCTGAAAATCATTAGAATTTGTTTGCTTTTTATAAAGTTTTGCCCTAAGCTAACAATTAGTATAGGAAACATTTAATATCATGGATTTAGCTGTTCAGTTATCAAAATTCATTGAAAATCAAAATAATTGTTCGATTCAACACCTTAAACTCTGTGTATCAATCTGAAGTCAATTGGATGATAAGTTTGGCATCTACAGCGCCACAAGGTTTTTTGAAGTGATCAAGGAAGATAACTCTGGAATTCAATATTTGAAATCGATGAAAATCAGTAGGTTTCTTCCTCTCAGCACCTTAAACAGTGTGTGTATATTTAAAGTCAATCGGATATTAACTTTGGCCTCTAGAGCGTCCACAGGATTTTTTGATGTGACCAAGGGCCATAACTCTGGCACTAATTATCGGAAATCGCTGAAAATCAATAGGATTTTTCGTCTCATGAACTTAAACACTGTGTATAAATTTAAAGTCAATCGGATATTAACTTTGGCTTTTAGAGCGTCCACAAGATTTTTTGAAGTGATCAAGGGTCATAACTCTGGCACTAATTATCGGAAATCGCTGAAAATCTATAGGCTTCTTCGTCTTATGACCTTAAACACTGTGTATAAATTTAAAGTCAATTGGATATTAACTTTGGCTTTTAGAGCGTCCACAAGATTTTTTGAAGTGATCAAGGGCCATAACTCTGTCACTAATTATCGGAAATTGCTGAAAATCAATAAGCTTCTTCGTCTTGTGACCTTAAACACTGTGTATAAATTTAAAGTCAATCGGATATTAACTTTGACTTTTAGAGCGTCCACTAGATTTTTTGAAGTGATCAAGGGCCATAACTCTGGCACTAATTATCGGAAATCGCTGAAAATCAATAGGCTTCTTCTTCTTATGACCTTAAACACTGTGTATAAATTTAAAGTCAATCGGATATTAACTTTGGCCTCTAGAGTGTCCACAAGATTTTTTGAAGTCGTCAAGGGCCATAACTCTGGTAGTTATTATCGGAAATCGCTGACAAACAATAGGCTTCTTCGTCTCATGACCTTAAACACTGTGTATAAATTTAAAGTGAATCGGATATTAACTTTAGCCTCTAGAGCGTCCACAAGCAATTGTGGACGCCGGACCGACGGACGGACGGACGGGGGCAACGACAATATACGACCACATTTCAATGTGGGCGTATAAAAATTGAAACTCTATAAAAAAAAATTGAATCAATCAAGAAATGTGGGGTAGGCTCATTTATCAAGTACACAATCATAAATGTGATTTGCATGAAGTAATTTAGCCCCGTAGTGATGCTTTGACAAAATAAAAACAAAAATAAAAAATCTCTCTCGCATCAGATGTTTGGCAAGTATTTCTGAGAATCAGAATATCTATATGTGTACACGGGACCTACCTTGGTTTTTTGTCCCATCCTAACGACTAGACAGCTGTCCTTGTCAGTCCCTCCGTCCTGCATCACTGAAAAAGGGAACCACGCCAGAAAATCTGGATGAACTTTCTCAGCAAATGCAGGGATCGAACACCGGATCTCCAGGCTAGTAGCAAAAGTTTACAATTGCTGTCACCTCCATCTAGCAGCTAATTGATTCATCCACATTTATTTTTGAATCCTATAGCCTACACATCATGCCGTCACCTATTTGGCTGGTTAACTTGATAGAGGCTACAGTTTTTATACGCCCACATTGAAATATGGTCGTATATTGTCATCGCCCCCATCCGTCCGTCGGTCCGGCGTCCACAATTGCTTGTGAACGCTCTAAAGGCTAAAGTTAATATCCGATTGATTTTAAATTTATACACAGTGTTTAAGGTCATGAGACGAAGAAGCCTATTGTTTTTCAGTGATTTCTGATAATTAGTTCCAGAGTTGTGGCCCTTGATCACTTCAAAAAATCTTGTGGACGCTCTAGAGGCCATCATGCCGTCACCTATTTGGCTGGTTAACTTGATAGAGGCTACAGTTTTTATACGCCCACATTGAAATTTGGTTGTATATTGTCATCGCCCCATCCGTCCGTCGGTCCGGCGTCCACAATTGCTTGTGGACGCTCTAGAGGCTAAAGTTAATATCCGATTGACTTTAAATTTATACACGGTGTTTAAGGTCATAAGACAAAGAAGCCTATTGATTTTCAGCGATTTCCGATAATTAGTGCCAGAGTTATGGCTCTTGATCACTTCAAAAAATCTTGTGGGTGCTGTAGAGGCCAAAGTTAATATCCGATTGACTTTCAATTTACACACTGTGTTTAAGGTAATGAGATAAAGAATCCTATTGATTTTCAGCAATTTCGAATAATCACTGCCAGAGTTATGGCCCTTGATCACTTCAAAAAATCTTGTATATACTCAAGAGGCCAAAGTTAATATCCGATTGACTTCAAATTTATACACAGTTTTTAAGGTCATGAGATGAAGACACCTATTGATTTTCAGCGATTTCTGATAATTAATGCCAGAGTTGTAGTCCTTGATCATTTCAAAAAATCTTGTGGATACTCTAGCGGCCAAACTTAATATGCGAATGACTTCAGATTGATACACAGAGTTTAAGGTGTTGAAACGAACAAATATTTTGATTTTCAATGAATTTTGGTAACTGAACAGCTAAATCCATCATATGTTTCCTATATTAATTGTTAGTGTGGGGCAAAACTTTATAAAAAGCAAACAAATTCTAATGATTTTCTGATAATTACATAATGAGTTGTTACTCTTAATCAGATTTTAGTGTATTATAAATGTTTCATTACCGAAAAAAGTAAAAATATGCGACAACTCTTGTTGACTGCCCGGACGATTTGGCTGCTGTGGGCGTATGTTTCATTGCCTGGCAACCTATCTTTAACAGATTGTTTTCAAATTAGATGTGAAGCATTGGGGCAAGTCATGAGAGGAAGGCCTCTATTTATTTTCAGTGCTCTACAACCTTTCCCTTTTTCCAGAAACTTTGTTAATGCAATAGAATTTACAGTTTTTAATGGATTAGTTTATACAGTTGGGGTCATGGGAGAAAGAAACCTGTTGGGTTCCATCACTGTGCAACCTCATTTCCAGAGTTATCTCCCCTTCTCTGAAAACATTGTTAACAGGATAGAGGATACAGTTTTTAACATATTTGTTTCAAATTTGGTGTGAAGTATTGGGGCCATGAGAAAACAACCCTCTATCTATTTTTAGAGCTCCACATCCTTTCATCCTTGGTTTTCCAAAAACCTTTTTAACAGTATAGAGATTACATTTTTTAACAGATTATTTTCAAATTTGGTTTTGAGAGCTGGGGGACATTGGAGGAAGAACTCTATTGATTTTCAGCACTCCAACCTTCTGTTTTTGAGTTACCCAGCTAGTCCATAAATGCAATAAAGGCTACAGATTTAATGCATGTGTTTCAGATTAGGTGTGAAGCATTCCCCAAGAAATAACAACCCCTACTGACTTACAGCGCTCCACATTCCTAATTTATCCCCACTTGTCGGAAAACCTTGTCATCATGATAGAGACTACAGTTCTTATCTAATTTTTAGCAAATTATGTTTTGAAGAGTTTGGTTGATGAGAAGAAGAATGCTATTGATCTTCAGTACTCATCAACCAAATTAGTAGTTGTTAGATTAGGTGTTGCTTGGCAAGTTTTGTTCAGATAAAATATATTTGGATATTTTAGGCGTTTTTTCATAAAACATTCAAAATATTTCAACCAAAACTGTTGTTGACATTCATATTCTCCCAATCATGATTCAGGTCCATAGGCTTATTGTTAAGCTGAAACTATGTCAATAAGAAAGAAATACCCTTTTCATGGTAATCTTAAAATGTTTTTTAGTGAAGCTTAACAATAAATGAAAAATTTAGTAGTGAAAACATAGATCCTGGACGTGAAGACAGTTGAATCAACAATGTTTTTGTGTTTTTTTTAGTTATAGTTAAAACATTGAGTATGTTAGAACTGACAAGTATTTCGTAAGATTCTATTCATGTTAGAACACAACAGTTGAACTAACAAAACCTATATTATGTTAAGTAGGCCAATTGTTAATGAACTAGTGATCGGCTTTAAAGGATTGTGTATTGACATCTTCCATTTCAGAAATCTAAAAGCGTTTTAAAAACCTAAAAAATAAGACAAAGTAAAAATAACTTGTTAAGGTAGTTAGTAGATGGTTTCATGCTCTAATAATTGTATTTAAACTTTTTTCTAGAATGATAACAACACAATATAGATGAATAGTGTAGTAGAGTAAAATACCTACAAACCCACAACTTATTTTTATAATTAAAATTAAGTTGTGTATTTTTTGTTATTTTACTCTACTACAATAGCACCAATTAATTTTAAAGCAAGCAATGTCAATCTGCCATATTTTTATATATCTACATTATGATTAAAAGTTGTTTTTTTTTATCATAATCTAAATAAATTGACATTAGATCCAAATGCTACTCAGAGCTTTCAGTTAAACTGCAAACATTTAAACAATCAAATATAGAATTACTGTGTCCAGACTAATGTAGTTTTTTTACTTAAAAATAATCTGAAATAAGAGAAACAAATTAGGTTGCATCTCAAATTCACATCATAAACAAAATCAATTTTGGTTGTAATCTCAAAAGAGCTGTATTACAATTGTCTTCAAAAAACAAATAATCTTTGAACTCCTATTTTACCTATTTATAAATGGTTACTGTGAATTGATACATTGTTTATTTTCATTGCTTGGATGCTTCTGTCTTATCATTTACATAGTTCACTATACAAAATGAGCAGTTTGATACTGTGCCAATTGCCCATTAGATATAAAACATAAGGTATGCACATCAACATGTTTTAGTTACATGTAACTGCCAGTTTATACCACATGTACTCCCATCTATTTATAGATCAGACATCATGGGAAAAGAAGATCCTTCAAGACACCAAGATGGAAGTTATAACTTTATAATCTTTTAAAATAGTTACTGAAATGAACATTAGATGGCTTCTTCAATGTAGCTTTAGAAAGTAAACAAAAATTATCAAGAGAAAGTCTGATTTGATAACTTTTTTCATCCCCATATTTAAATGTGGTAGTATATTGCCATCACAAATTCATCTGTCTGTCTATCTGCCCATAGGTCTTTTGCTCACATTTCTTCTTTGCATAATAGAGGTTACAATAACCCTTGATATCTTTTTATTCTGTGCTTACTGGAATGGACTTCATTCCTTGTTGTTTTGGTGATGAGGATGTCTCAGAAACCACTCAAGCTGTTTTTACAAAATTTTGTGTTCACATTTCCTATTATCTATGTCATTGGAATGAAGAAGTCTATGGTTTTTTTCCAATTTTCTATTCTAACTTCCCCTTTGTTATAGAATTTGTTAGCATTTCTTCATTAATGTCGATACTATTGCATCAGGTGAATTTTGGAAGTCTCAAATGCATTAAATCTTATTGAAGGCCTATTTTAGAACGAATTGTATAATGGACTTACTTCATCTTACTTGGTACTGGGAATTTTGTTACATTCATTTGGCTGTCATTCAATATATTAAGTAGTGATATTTATGTGAGATATACATTCTTAATCCTGATTATATCAAGCTGTAATTTGAGATCTTGTTTATTTCTGTACTTATAAATATCTAAGAAATTGTCTCTCCTTATATCTTCCAAGCATGTGCAAGAGCATGGGATATTGATGACTAGTCATCTATTTTTCTTCAGTTGTAAATTACATAATGTCATCAAGCACTTAAACCTCTACAGACAGTGATAATTCAATTTTGCTCACATAACAGAAGACAAAATATTAGATTAAACGGGATACTAGTACGACTGTTTCCATTTGCATGAGGCACAAAAATTCTTGACAATGTGCATGAAAAAAGCACAAATCTGAATATAATTTGATTAATTCTATGATACTAAGAAATTGATATATTACACCACTGAAGAAAGAAATGATGAAATCTTCCCCTTGTTTGGGACATAATGTTTAAGAATAGTTAGTTGTATGTTTTCCCTTTTATAGGCATATTTATAAAGTTATAAACCCCTTAAATCATAATTATCAACAAATCTAGTTGTTTATCTGATGAATACAATTACAAAGAAGAAATTGAAAATATAAAGAGGTGGTGACACCTAAAAACGTCATACTTTTTGAAACTTGTTGCTTGCTTGTTTGGGATCAAAGGTTTCACACATTACAGAATGAAGAACTGATTTATTTCTTTTAAATATGAAATTCAGTTTAGTCTGATTTTAATAAAAATATATATATCAACATCAACATTATTATGGCTCTTTAAGAGAAGTAGGAAATGGATATTGAGGACAATTTAGTACTGTTAGTCATATAAGGCCCATGTGTTAGTAAACATATTATTTTTTATTGGCAATGAAAGCATGAAACCTGATTACAATGTTTATATTTTATGCTGAACTATTATTTATTACGCAATGTAATGTGTTCGATTCCAGTCTTATCAATATGAATTGTTCTTGATGTTTCATTTAAATTGTGTTGGATCAAATTGTAATCTGTTATATATTTTAATACAAAAAAAGTACCGGTAACAAAACTTTTGAATTTCTGCCTAAATTTTAGTGACATGTTCTGAATTAAATTTTACAAATAAATTGTCCTGTCCACATTTTTTGTAAACCCTGCTGAGTAAAATTGAATTTCTTCCATGATAAATTTTGTCAGGTTAGAAATTCTTTGATATTCGACCATTATTATCATGAGGTGTATTGGTCCACTTGGAATGGTCCAATGTGCTTCTTCTGGCACATCTGCCATATGTTTGCCACTCCTGGTTCTGGTCTAAAGTTATGTTTAATGGTAACTTTAAAGATCTTCCCATAATAATGTATATTATTAATGTATTAATGTTTTTGTTTGACCTAATAATATGTTAAAATTACAGACACAGAGTACCAATCTGTTTCACAGAGAATTACTTACGAATTATCTCTGTAACAGATGACTGTCCATAACACGTGCGTTGATGTGCACGCGGCAGTAGTCATTGGCTCAACGGCTCGTGCAATGTTTACTTAACGCCTAACTGCTTCGGGCAAAATGATGCATTTTACTCATTTTAATACACATTTACACTAAATAGGAAATATTTTTTAACTACAAATACTTCAAACATCTTTATTTATTTTTCTTTTACCTCAAAAAAATGTTTGAGAATTTAATTTGTCGGAGTAAAAAATTTAATATGCCGTACTCATTAAGCCTCGTCGAAGTCATGCTTATCAGTGATTGTAGCGGCCAAGCGAATATTCACTGCGGGATCAGTTTGACAGAGTACCTTAAGTCTGCAGTGACTAAATAACTAGTTGATCCTAGATTTTTAAGCTCATTGGTTTGAGACCACATTTCTAGTTATTACCATGAACACTGATACGTTCAGAGATCTTAAAATATTATCAGATAATTCTATTTAGTTGCCACGATATGACAAAGAAATGCACATAGTAATTATGTATGCCCATGTGTCATTTGAACATTTGAGCAAAAATAATTCCAGAGTTATTGCCCATAATAAATTCATTATGATTGTAAACTTATATTCCTAATCACTTAACAAGATTCTCTGAATTTTATCACCTGCATGTATGGATTTTTATTTTCAACAATAATGACTGTCAGAGTTATTATCCTTAATTAAATAGAAAAATCTTGTGGACACTCTAGATGCTAAATTTGAAATCTGATTGGCTTGTGTTTATGTCAAGAGACAAAGAATCCGATTGATTTTCCACAATTTCTGATTACTCAGACAGCTATAGATGTCACCTGATTATTCTGCACCTAAACTGGGCTAATGGAAGAAGGGCATACGCCATACAGTGTGCTATGAGGGAAATTTTGCCCGGGCAGCGACGCTACAGTCTACTCTTACAGCGAATTCCAACTGCCAAGGGATCTTTTACGTGCACGCCAATGTGTACATGGGACCTCGGTTTTTCATCCCATCCAAACTACTAGACAGCTGTCCTTGTCAGGCCCTTCGTTCTGCATCACTGACAAGGAGAAACCGGAAAATCAATGCAGGGCAGGGATTGAACACCTGACCCCCAGGCTAGCGAGCCAGCGCCTTAACAACTTAGCCTCGTGATCTCGGCTGATTATCGGTACATGTTTTTATGTAATAATTGTTACCTCTTTGAAAAACTAAAAGCCAATAAAATTTTAATTATATCTGATAATTGCTCTGGGTTGTTATTCTTGATCAGTTTTTAGTGTCTTGTAAATACTCAATGACATCCTTTGTGGATAGCTTTGTTGACTTAAAAGCTCTGGGATGTATGCTTCTTAGCCTGGCAACATATCTTAATCAAATTTAGTTAGCATAGATTATCTCAATCGATTTTGTTATTAAAATATTTCTAGACTTATTGCCCGTGCTTGTTCATAAATAAACATAACCATAGTCAGTCAGCAAAGTTCAGTTCAGTACTGGTTTTTAGGAAGTTGGCCTTTTGATAAAAACAGTCTTCCCCCAGTTACACCGTTGCGTCTGAATGATATGATTACTGATGAAGTTATGTGGCTGTGCTCATAATGATGGAGTAAGACGGTGAACGCCATTTCATTTCATAATGAGGGATGGACTGAGAAGGTGCTTGCGATTAAAGTAGTCTTAAGTTGACAGAGACCACCCGAGGGGGGGGGGGGGCTGCCAATTTGAGGGATCTCCGGCTTCCCCATTATGTCCCTGCTACAGAGTTAAGCGCTTGTCTTATTTTGGGAAAAATTTCGTTTGGGGCTAAAGAACATCATCATACATAAAGAATCTTATTATCTGCTTGTACTTTGCCTTGCAAGCCCAGACTAGTGAAAAAATGTGATAATTGACTTGTTACTAAAATGCTAAATAATATAATGTTAATGAGTCATGTGTTATTGAAATCACAACATAAAACAGATCTTATTAATGATCAGATTGGATTCCTTAAAACTTCATTACTAAAATACTAATTTCACTTCCTTCTTTCTACAAAGTTAATCACCACACATGCTTCTTGTGAAAATCCACTTGACCAAGTTAAAGTAATAGAGGTATTGCGTTAGTTGTGTTAAAGAAAAGAAGCTATGGTATGTTTTGATGGTAATATCTGACATTACCAATATATTGAAGTTAGTGATTTAAGACAGATGTTAGGTACGTTGAGCTACTTCCCCCATGCAATTCAATCTTCCCACTCACCCCATTTAATTCACTAATGGAAGTCTTAATATGTCAGGTAAATAATATATATACCTAGATTATGTCAAAGATGCCTTCCCATGTTCAAACTGTGATTTGTTGATATATTTAAACTAAAAACATCAAAAAACATTAATATCGAAGTCTATGTACATGTATATTCTTGGATTATCCTGTGCAGACTTTTTTTCATGCTGTTTAATCACAGTCTGCAGTTTGTTACTGTTCTCACAACCTCTAGACATTTGATTCACAAAATCAAGTACTCCCTACCTCATTCAAGCAGGACAGCACGAGACAGGCTGCCTGTTAGTGATCCCTTAAATGTTTTTACTGTGTGCTCACCAGTATTTTTCTAGTAGGATTGGGTGTCTCTACTTTCCATAAAATATACCAATTTTTTCATATTTTTATCAAAACTATCCTACAGATACTTTAGTGGGAATGTATCTTTAAATTAAAGAAGATGTGGCATACTAGTAAAATTGATTAACTTAGTGAGAGAAGAGTTTGAAGATATGTTCCCTTGTCAGTAATTGGGTCAATTGTTTGACTCTTTAAAGCTATTTTTATTTGACAGAATATTTGTAATGATGAAGGAAAATCAATTTATTGGCTGAAATCACCTAATAAAGCTATAATAGGTAAAATAAGTTAATTATTACAGAGTGTCAACCACATAGTCTTTTTTTACTCATGTTTTACAGATTTCATGGTCCGATTCCTCGTACAGTACCCTTGAAATGTATCATATTTTGCTAAATATATATATTCCCTATTTGTACCACTTTTAGTTTAAACTTTTAAGGTTTTGATTGAAAGTTGGTGCCAAAGATTCTGTTGCGTGTGTCCCGGAGTTACTTCCCCTTTCTGAAAACCTTGTGAATAGTACATCTTAATTCCTTCTGCAGTTATATCCTCTTTACCAAACATATTATGAATGTGATAGAGTTTACAGTTTTAAATCAGTTACATGTCCAAAAAAGCATGTGAAACAATAGCAGACTTCTGGAAGGCATCGCGTCATCAAATTTGGTCAACATCCAAGTTTTTCTTTCGCATAAGATGCTGTCAGTTGTGTGGGCGTATTTAAATGCTTTGTGTGGCTATCTGTTATTGCATTATGTCCCTTTATTAACTTAACAATCAATGGGAGTTCTGTTTTACATCAAACATTGAGGTATTTGATTGTTATTTAGTCTACTGTTTTACATAGTAGAGTTACTGACCAATTCAGTGAAAAATCAATTATATATTCACAGAAAAGTATTCAAAGTACCAGCCTCCATAGATGCACACATTGTAAAATTTGAAGGATGTGGCAGGGGAGATGTATTGCTTTTACAACTGTCTTGGAATGCATATTATCTTAAACCAGAATAATCACATCCTCAATGATTATAATGTACTTTTGTATAATAAACAAATAGATTTTGATTGATCTTCAGCTTAAGATTATTGAATACATGATATTATATATATGTTGCCAGCAGTTGATTTAAAAAAAAAGTAATAAGAAACTTTCTTTACATGTTTTTAAATGGACAGTACTGCTTTTATTGACTGGCAGATATACATATGATCACTAAAATATAACGCAACTAAAATGTTGATAACAACAATATGAATTTAATGGAGGTGAAGTCATCATTACTTTTAGGATTTTAGGCACCACACAAATTGAAAATGACTGGACAACAGACTCTAACTATCACAAATAGTCCAGTAATTAACAGTCGGGGGAATTAAATAATCAATGTCTGGATTTGAATGTACTCTCATTAGTACAATAGTGGTATGGGACACTATTCTCTCTTTCCAACTTGACATTCTATAATTTGAAAGTTAAGGCTAGCCTATGCATATTAGTAATATTTTACTATGTAATATTTATTAATTATTATCAAAATTAATATGCAAAGAACCGTTATATTGTCAGACTGAACTTGTCATGATTCATTCAATGTGCTGCTTCCCCGAATTTGAATAAATTTGTTGCTATCATTGATAATTAAGATGCAACGTCCCAGGAACAATGAAACAAGACAGTGTAAATAAATGATTGCACTACCTGATCCAAGTCAGATCTTTTCTACTAAATTATTACAAATTCATTTATTGTGTCTTCTTGTTACATAAACTTGCTGACAGTGCAGTAGTCTCGACAATCATCTATGTGCTTTTAAATCTTTATGATGTGCCACGCTTACGGGGAAGCATTAACCTATTGATTTCTTTTCAGTAATTCTAACTTTTGGTATTGATTCAGGGTTGCTAATTTAAGTTCTTCTTCCAGATAGGGGTTGGGGATCACGTTGAAGGAAAACTTTGGGATATTTTAATTTGCTAATCATCTTGAATGATTACATTCAAATTTGATTAAAGAAATAGCTTCGTCTAACTAGTTCATAATAGAAGCACCTTGAATTGACCTGTCCAGTTTTATAGGATTGATTGCAATTTTAATATGAGTAGGCCATAGCACTTCTGTCCTGGCCAAATTGTCCCAATATAATATAGCTCTTGCATGGCATATTACTGTTGGTGTAGAGCAGTGGGCGGTTAAGCACCATTTCGTTGCATTTTTTGTCTTCTGCACAGTCTATACATATTTTGGTGTGAACATCAGGTACATATGTAGTCATGTGCACATATTTATCCATGTTGACTTCTTACTCGATTGAATTTATTTCAACCATAAATGATTATATCCATTTTTATGAAATAAAATGAAAAGTAACGAAATTATGCTATTGATCATTTAGTATTTGTTTTCAAGTATCAAGATACACTTAATTGCCAAATATGATTCAAATCCAACAACTTCCTGATTTTTATGATCCTGTCAAACATTAAATCTCAATTTGCGCAAAATGTCAATTTTTGAGATAGATATTTCTGGCATTTAGCCCTCCATATCAGTTCATTTCTGTTTGGTTTTTGGATCCATGCATGTAATAATGGCAGAATTGGTCAGAAATGTTCCAAATATTTAAATTCTGTTATTACAACTTGTTTAAAACCCATTTGGGCTCTTTGTTTTTAGGCATTTTAGCTTTTGATATATTGTGTTCATCCATGCAATTCGTTTAAAACTAAAATAAACAATATGACTAAAAATTGGAATGAACACATTGAATTAAAGAGAGAGGGATAGAAATGGGGTTTAACGTCCACTTGACACAAACTAAGTCATTTTGGGTTCCATTTTATTCCAATAATTCGCTTGAGCAGTGGCAGGAAACCAGAGGACCCAGAGAAAAGTCCACGGGGTTGGACAGGTGGCTCTACTCCTTGTCCACCCAGGAATCAATGAAAGACCTCATGATACAGTGTACACATGCAAACCATTTGGCCATCCAATCCCCCCCCCATCCACTCCCTCCCCCATCCCCCTGTGGAATTAGAGAACATTGACCGGATGTAACTAGATCTGTATTAGATAAATATATATGATTTTTACATTAAAAGAGCTAAATCGCAAATATTTGGAACCTAGTAAATGACTTAAATGGGTCGCAATGCATATAGTAATGTATTATGAAGTCTCCGTCGAATGGCAATCTCTAGTGTCTGGTTATCCCAGTCTACACCGATGGTATTTATTGTGTATGCTCTACAGATAAGAATATGGCGTCTCCATTTGACATGACTTGTGAAATTTGTCAAGCCTCGTTCTTCGAGTTCGTTGTTACAACTGGCACTGAAATGCATTAAGGAACACGGTTCGTGTACCAATGGTAAAGTGTTTATTTTGTCTTAAATATTGGATATCAGAAGCCCATCTTTTCCCGGTAAATCACAACATTAAATTGACAGATAATTCATGTTTTCAATGTCCAAGACTAATGAAACTGAGTTAAAGACTTAGCTAGTTTAAGTAGATTATATATAAACATGTTGAAATAGGAATTCATTGGTTTTTATGTTAGCTTCCTATAATAGTTAAGGTATATATAAACTATTACTAATCTTCTATTTGCCATAACCTTCAAATATCATTCGTCAATGATCAAACTCCATAATGACCTTTTTCCAACCAGATTTTATTATGATAATTTGGTAGTAAATATGAGTAATTTGATCTTGTTACAATATGAATAGAACAAAGACTATTATAGTGTATACCATTTAATATGATCTATACACCTATCAGATAAGTATGAATTCTGAATACAGTATCTGACAAAACAGTGTTTGTTCAATCCTAGTTTAAACAATTCATATATTTGATAATTGATTAGTATATAGGCCTATAATACATACATAATACATGAGTATAAATGAACTTTTTACAAATTGATATAAATCTTGTATTATGTTATCACCGATATTTTTGTTGTATTGTATGCTTCAACATAAGTATCATGTATCTATCATGCAGTTGCATTATAAAGCATTATATGTTATTATTACTTAATATTATAAAAGATACATAGATAATGAAAATACATATTATATGATACATGGAAATATACATGTAAATTTGTGAGTCATATAGTCAACAGAAAATGGTATGATCAACGCCGGATTAACTATGGTTGGGGTCCTGGGTCCTGGTACATGTGGGGGGCCCCTGATCACCGACTGCGTAGGTGTGGCCGGCGAGCACCGAAGGCGCAAAGCCCTGCAAGGGGGGTTTGGAGGGGGGGTCTCCCCCCAGGAATTTTCAGAAATTGGAGGCTTGAAACGTGATTTCCTGGCATTTCAGGCACTTGTGTTGGGTCCATTTAGAAGTACTTCCCCGCAAGGGGGAGTCTCCCCCCAGGAAATTGGAGGCCGGAAACGTGATTTCCTGGCATTTCAGGCACTTGTGTCGGGTCCATGTAGAAGTACTTCCCCCGCAAGGGGGAGTCTCCCCCCAGGAAATTGGAGGCCGGAAACGTGATTTCCTGGCATTTCAGGCACTTGTGTCGGGTCCATGTAGAAGTACTTCCCCCGCAAGGGGGAGTCTTCCCCCAGGAAATTTTCAGAAATTGGAGGCCGGAAACATGATTTCCTGGCATTTCAGGCACTTGTGTCGGGTCCATTTAGAAGTACTTCCCCCAGAAAAAAATAAAATTCTGTCACAAAATTAGTGCATCCTGGCGTTATTTCAGTGGACCAATCTATGCGAGTGCTATGAAATGATGGCATTTCTAGAGGAGGTAGCTGGAGCCATTGAGGCCAATTAATGGTAATACGAGATTTAAGAAATCTGAATATTTCGTGTGATCATGAAGTGCATCTCATCAAATTCATCTTATACCCACAACAAAATTAATATCAACAACAACTACAGCTTATATACAATCGTACGTCAATCTGAGGCAAAATTCGCGCTACTTGAAATGATGGTGACGGGTAATTTGTTCGAGTTATACGATAATTCGAGTTAGACAGCTTATATGCAATCGTACGTCAATCTGAGGCAAAATTCGCGCTACTCGAAATGATGGGGACAGGTAATTTGTTTGACTTATACGATAATTCGAGCTAGACGATGTTCGGTCCGATAGAAGATCTCACGGCAGTAAAAGACCATGTATTACACCCTTAGATAAAGCCACAAAAAGCGTTTATTTTTTAAATCTTCAAGTTTCCGGGAAAGTTGCCAAGTCACACTCGCCTGCAAGATCCATTATTTACAGTTCGAGTTCGGCGATGTAAATAAATAAGACTTCGATATGGATTGTACCGGAAATTTGGTTCAAGCTATGTGATAATTCGAGTTACAGTTTCCGAGCTATGCGATGTTGTATAAAAGGAAAACGAAAGAAAGTATTCGTTCAACGAATTTTGTTCGAGTTAGGCGATAATTCGTGTTACACAGGGTCAAGTTACGCGGAGTTAGAGTTGAATGATAATGATCAATGGATGAAAACTCTTCTTTTTTTTTGCCCCTGGTGAATTTTGCAATGATTTCTTCAACATTGATGGTGCGCAGGATATCACTTTCAGAGGCCAGCCGAACCAAATACACTAGCCTATCCTGATCCATTGTAGACCGGAGATAATATTTTTTGAGTTTCAATTTTGAGAAAGATATCTCCCCAGAACAATTAGATATTATCATACACAGATATATTCTCAATATTGCTTCAATGTTGGGGAATGTATCTTGAATGTCCATTCTCAACAATAGTTTGATTGACATTTCCCGGTAAATAAACAAAAAAGAAACACGGATACCACTCAAAAATATGACACAGCATCACCGGATTACACCAAATTCTTTGATGTCGATCGTGACACACCATGGATTGAGGGGGCCCCAGGGACTTCCAATGGAGGACCCTCGGATCATCAGAGGGGCCCCGTTACTAGGTCACCGGCCATTGAAGACCTCGGTCCGACCATCCTCGAGGCGCGCAACTGAGATTTTTGTGGGGGATGGGGCCTAATATGGGGGGCCCTGGGGCTTGTATATTTTAATACAAGCAAATCTTGATAAGAAATTTGTTAAAGAAGGGCAGAGACTGCTTTATAATACCATACTAAAAATTTTCATTACATATATCTGAGCATCATCCACATTTTATTTGGCATTGGTTATTATCACTTGTTCACACTTTCATTACCTCATGCCTTGATTACTGTAATAGTCTTTTGCATGATCTCTATCCTAGCTCTCTAACTATACGTCTACAATCTATCTAAAACTCTGCTGCATGACTCATAACACGCACCATAACAATGAGCACATCACCCCAATTCTCCACAATCTCCACTGGTTACCTGTGCACAGCCGCACTGAATTCAAAATTCTCACATTTACTTATAAATGTCTTAATCAGCTAGCACCATCTTATCTGTCTGATCTTTTAATGCTGAAAGTTCCACAGAGGTGGATCCTGTTCTTCAGCTGAGACCCTTCTTGTTGAGCCAGCACGACCGTTCACCAAATGACGTACGGCCAGCGGAGCTTCGCTAATGCTGCTCCTCGATTATGGAACTCTCTCCCTCTTTCTGTTCGCAATGCCTCCTCCCTGAACTCATTCAAAAAACACTTTAAAACACATCTTTTCCGAATGATTCTTTAGCACTATTATTGCTTTTATTTTTACTTTGTTTTAGTGTCATATCGTATGTTTTTATGTGATATTATATGTTTTTATGTGATATTATATGTTTTTATGTGATATTATATGTTTTAATTTCATGTTTTATATGTTTATATATGTTTTTATTTCATGTTTTATATCGTTTTATATGTTTTTATGTCATTTTATATATTTCTATAATATATTATAGTTTTATGTCATTTTACATGTTTTTATGTCATATTATATGTCTTTGTACTACACATTGAGATTGTTTGTATGATTTAATGTGTATAATAATAATAATAATAATAATGTGAGTTTTTATTGAGCGCTCATTCCATTACTTAAAGTAATGCTCATGGCGCATATTTGGCTCTCCACTCTCAGACGGAGTCTATCTTAATAATTTAATCATATGCTGTTAAAAATAGGTGTGTCTTTAACTGTGACTTAAAACATTCTAGACTTTTTGAGTTCCTAATGTTGTATGGTAACGAGTTCCATAATTGGGGCGCACAGTGAGAAAAACATCGGTGTCCAAAAGATTTAAGCCTGAAAGTTGAAACTGCGAGTTTTTGTTCATTTTGGGATCTTAAAGATCTGGATGGCGCATATGGAAAGATGTTTGATGATAGGTAGATAGGCGCAGCTCCCGGTAGACATTTAAAGGTAATACACATTAACTTGAACTGTATCCTGCTCTCGACTGGTAGCCAATGCAGGTCTTTTAAATGTGGAGTATATGACAGTTTCTTCTGCTAAGAGACACAATTCTGGCAGCTGTATTTTGCACAAGTTGTAATTTAGAAATAAGGCTCTTGTTTATCCTGAAAAGTAAGCTATTACAATAATCTAGCCTTGAAAGTATTAAAGAACGGACTAATGCGTGGGCAGATTCTCTCGATATCAAGTGGCGTATTTGACGTATTGATTGTAAGTGGAAATAGCAAATTCTGCATAGCTGGTTAAACTGACTTTCCATACTTAATTCCGAATCCAAATACACCCCAAGATCCTTGACACAATCAACAATTTCGATTGAAGAATCAGCGATCATTAATGATGTTTGATTAATTACTTTGAGCTGATGTCTAGTTCCACACAGCATGACTTCTGTTTTATCGGTGTTAAGCTTTAACATATTGTCAGTCATCCAAGATTTAATATCAATACAACAGTTTGTTGTTCTTTGAAATGATTCCATATGATCACAAGCTTTAAACTTGTGTAATAACTGTGTATCATCCGCATAACAAAGGTATTGGAGATTGTGACGATTTAAAATATTTGCTACACTCACAGAGTAGAGGGTAAACAGCACCGGTCCCAGGACCGAACCTTGGGGAACACCATTCATCATTGTTATGGGTTCAGAATTGGTATTTAAGACCTGGACAATTTGTGAACGACCAGTGAGATATGTGACAAACCACGAGAGAGCTGTATGTTCAATACCGAATTCTATGTTCAATTTACGGAGAAGTATAGTTGGATCGACAGTGTCAAATGCTGCTGATAGGTCGAGGAGTACAAGAGAGCAACAGTTACCCTCATCTATAGCTGATCTGATCACATTGACAACCTGTAGAAGAGCAGTCTCAGTGGAATGATTTTCTCTATAGGCAGATTGAAAATCATCCAGTAGTGCGTTGTGGAATAGATGCTCTTTTGATCTTCTGTTAACTGCCTTTTCAAGAATTTTAGACACAAATGACAAATTTGAAACGGGGCGATAGTTTTTATAAATTTCAGAGTCTAATGTTGGTTTTTTTAAGTAATGGCTTTACTATCGCTGTTTTAAATACTTTTGGAAAAGATCCTGAAAGTAAACTCTTGTTAATAAGTAGGGTGATAACAGGAAGCAGAACATCAAGGAATTTTAATACAATTGAAGTTGGTATAGGATCTGATGAACATGTAGATGCCTTAGCGGATTGAATAATGTTAAAAATCTCATCTTCTGTGAAGGGTTTTAGCTCACAAAGAGTATCGCCAGTGAATTCACTTACAACCCCTGTTTGAACACTACCAAGTTCTTTCTTGATTTTATCAGTCTTTTCAATAAAGAACTGGTTGAAAGAATCGGCAAGATCCTTTGGTGTTTCATGAGATGGTAAGCTGGCAGTTGTCTTTTTTCCCAGTAAAGACTGCATGAAAGCATGTATTTTGCGTGGATCTCGATCACTCTGCTTTACTTTGTTGAGACAGTATTCTCGCTTTGCATTCTTGATCGTGTTTGTTAACAGAGTTGAGTCAGCTCGAAACATTTGTCTGTGGATCTCGAGGCGGGATTTCCGGTACCGACGCTCAGATCTTCGACTGACTCTTTTTGCCTCCTGGACAGTAGCATCATACCATGGTCTATTAGGTCTAATAGTTACTGAACGTTTTCTGGTGGGTGCATGCTTATCCAACAGGGTAGATAAAGTATCACTATATAGGACAGCTAACGCATTCGCAGTTTGATGAGGATCGCAAAGTAGCTCTGAGTTAAGGTCTTTCCTAAATTGATCGACATCAATAGCTTTGATATTCCGGCTTAAGATATCTCTACGCTCTCCTGTTGGTTTTGTAAGGTTGCAATTAAACACTATCAAAAGGTGGTCCGATATTTGTTTATCTTGGACAGAGATATTTTGGACTATATTAGACTCTTCATAAGTAATAACAAAATCTAGGGTGTTTCCAGATCTATGTGTTGGCTGTTTTACATGTTGCTGTAGGGAATGATTATCCAAGAGGGACATGAAGTGTTTAGTGTCACTCCAGTGGATATTGAAATCTCCTAGAAAAATGGAATCGGATTTGTTGTGAATGTCGATAAGCGAAGAAAAGTCATTTAAAAATGATGAAATAGTTGTTTTATTCTTTTTGGATACTGGTGGCCTGTAGATACAGACCAGTGTAAGTGATCTGTTAAAATTAGATATAATTAGAAATAGATATTATTATTTATTATCTTAATTATGGTACCTAGGAATTTTGCACAAAAAAGTTATAAAAAAACTTTCAAGATAGAATTATTATTACATTATTTGTCTTTTGCACATAAATTCTGGTGAGAATAAGTTTTGGACCAGAATGTTTATAAATTAGTATGATTAAAGTAGCTATGTCTCTAACTCAATATCATCTAAAGTCTTCGACATTGAAAACAAATATTATTTGTCAGTTTAAATCAAAATTGATGTTGCGATATTACAGGGAAAAAATGGGCGTCTTATATCCAATATTTAAAACAAAATACATTTTACCATTGTATTGGTACACGAATCATGTATCATAATGCATAACAGTGTTATTTGTAACAAGGGACTCGAAGAACAGTGCTTGAAATTTTCCAGGGGTCATTTCAAACGGTGATCCATATTCTTTTGGAGAGAATGCACAATAAATTCTATCAGTGTGGATTGGAATATCTGGTGTATTTCGACAACCATTTGTATTACATTATATGCATTGCGATCTTTTTTTGTCAATTTCTAGGTCCCAAATATTAGCGATTTAGCTCTTTTAACCTCTTTTTTGGCATGGCAGGACTTAACATGTTGTAACATTTCATAGGGAATGAACATGCCACAACATAAAAAAAACCCCTTAATTAAGCTTGTTAAGTAAACCATGTGACCATAATAGTGTGGTAAATGAGGTGTATAAGTCAACTACTTCATTATCAAACACCTATAGTGCAATAATCTTAAATGGATTAAAACATAAAGTTATTGACTATAGACCATATAAGTTATTAGGACAACAACATCAGGTAAGTCTTTAGTTTGTTTCTAATGTAAATCAAGTAATTTTATGATATTTGAACAACTTAAGAAATTAAACATAGTTATGTATGGCCATGCTTTTTTTGTTATGGGGTGACTACTTTGGTGATTTTTGAAAAATATATTCTACAATAATTAATGTGTGTGTCATAATTACCACCCAAAATACTTTTTTTTTCACATCCATTATTAGAAAATTATAAAATTGAAAATGACATGATCAGGTATTGATTCAGTTTTACAATGAATCTGTTAAACATTTCCGACATCTACATTGATATTCAATGGTAATGATTGTAATAGTGTGTTGTGGTTGATAATGGTGAATTAGCTTACAAACTGTCAATATTATCTCTTGTTCCAGTAAATACATAAATTATTTGATTGCTAATAGATCAAATAAAGGTAGATATCTATCTTTTAATGTGTTTTTTTAGTACCAGATGTTACAAATAGAGCAGTCACTTTACTATCATACTTATAGTACAATATATAGTCAGTATTGGAATTTCTACATTATATTCAATTTGTGATAAATTTACCAGGTAGGTCTCTCATTAGACATGCGTTTGAAATGTTATCCTAGATACACCTGATCGATTGTGTTAAATATTTTCCTACTGTGTAAAGACGTAAATTGTAAAATGCCATTAAATTTATTGCAAGCAGAATTAAAAGAAATTACCATAGTTATATTTTGGGTTAAAAAATGAAAGAATGGTACAACATGATTATGAGTTATTGTGACTAATTGCCACAAAGTAGAATGTTTAGCCTATAGATATTTACATAAATAAGATATTATTGTGCAATTTCCTGTTGAATGTTGATCTAATTTTTCCAGTAAATGTTATACGGCCATTAGCTAGCCTGAAAATGATTGATATTGAATGTGCTATAATAAACTGCACAAAATATATGTATGTCATTTGAACACAAATTCAAATATGGTGTATTGATGAAATATACTACGAAAACTGCTTGCCAATCGTCAATTTTTAATTAAAACGGCTAAAACCTAGTCACATACCTGGAATTGCCATCCCATTACTTTCTTACACAAGAGAACCAATTTCAGATCAAGCTATTTGACCGCTTTCTCTTGAAAAATTGTGGTTTGTTTACATCGCGCGACTGAACATCAGCCATATTTGACCTAGTTATCTCGAAGAGTTGAAGAGGGAGGAGGGCGTTGGTTTGGCCATGAGTCGTTTCGGCCTACTTAGATCTTAAGGAAATTGTTCCGGTCCAGTAGAATATAACTTTTATTTTTACGCAATCCAAGACCACAGTTGTTTGTCCAACTGATTGGACTATTTCATGGCCTTGAGGGCTGTAGCGTTTTGATATTGATATAAACTACATACAAATTTTATTCTGAACTGCACATGATGTAAATTAGGAAGGAGGCTATAGATAGGTGTACACAATAATAACTTGGTCCATGATATGTAAAGTAATCGCGGGTTGCATAGTTAATATAACTTATTCCTTAAGTATGTGATTGTCTCGCTTATTATATAATTTTGTCTTTTCCTGGTTTTGTAGATGGGCCCTCCTTTAAAATGGATTTTACGGATGTAATTAATGCGTAGAAAATCCTGTTTTTTGAACTTATATATTGTCAATAATTCTGTTTCTCAAAATAATGACATAATAGTTTGGTTCATTCCTTGACATCTCACATATTTTTCATCTTGAAATAATAAATTGGAGATAACAAAAATCAATTATTCATGGGGTTATATTTTCCAAGATCGGCATTTTTGTCTTTTCTAAACAATGCGGAACTCTTATCCAATAATAACAATACTATGAATATCTATGATCCAGCAGACAACTGTGAGGTATATTAAAATACTGGTATTTATTTTGCAAAGAAAGAGGGTTTAGAAACAGCTGGAAAACTTTAACTGCTATGCATTCATGAAGAGTTTCACCAGTGCCCGTTATCCTTTAACAAACGTCACTAAACATATTCCCATGATCATGATATATAATATGGTACAAATTTATGCCTCATTGAAAATTTGTTGGTTTTTTTTTAAAATCACTGTAGATGTGTTGAGAAAAACAATGTAAAAAAGTACTTTTTGACAACTGCATAAAGTTATAAACTATTTTTTTGATGTATTCATATGTTCACATTGATTTGTCCTTTTTGATAAGTGGAATAAAAGTTTAGAAAATTTAAATATAAACAAAGAGGTACATTTGAAATTAAATTTGTTTAATAAGGGTTACAAGTACAGATTTTGCCAATTGACGCTATTTCTAATGACAAGAATGTTACAATCAAGCCTTGAAATAATTGCTAAGGTTCAGCCTGACATTTCAGATTTTCAGTCTGACAAATAAATACCATTATTCCATGCAGTGGAAAATTCCCTCATATATTTGATATTTTAGTTTAGAATACTTTATACAGAGTTCACATTTTAATGTAGTCACAAAACCATCGTTTTCTTCGAAAGTTAACCACACGTCAGCGCAAAATACTAGATCTTACCGAACGGACAAATATTTTCCCTTGGGTTAGGGTTAGGGTTCGGGTTAGGTTTATCTAAAACTATTCTGAAGGGTTTGGGTTAGGGTTCGGGTTAGGTTTATTTAAAACTATTCTGAAGGGTTTGGGTTAGGGTTCGGGTTAGGTTTATCTAAAACTATTCTGAAGGGTTTGGGTTAGAATTGTGGCTATAAACACGGAAAAATATTTCTCCGTTCGGAAAGATCCAGTATCGTGCCACGTCAGCATTGGATTTTGCTACTTCATTTTTGACCCACTTTTCTATGGTTCTTTTTGTATGTAACTTTCGAACTAGTGACGGCGGTGGTCCCCGTTTAGACGTGTTATTTTGAAAGACATTAGACACAGTACCAGTCTTAAAATTTTCTGGAACGGTCCCACTAGCCGGGATATCCCATGTCCGAGGGTTGGGAAAAATAAGAAGTTATTTTATTCGACATGTTTTCAAGGGTCTTCTATTTACATTCACATCGGAAGTGTCCAATAAAGGAGATATTTTAATTTTCGTATAAAAAGTCTCTCCCTAATTACACCCATAGTCAACTTGAACATTTTCTTGTAACATTTTAAGTATTATTACTTTTATTACTAATGATTTCTATAATTACATGTCATGTTAGGTGTGATTTAGAGCTAATCATATACGAAAGTAATGCAAAGCTAGCTACTACACGTAGATTCGAATAACCAGCGTAAAAGAGCTGATTCTCAATATTATTCATTATTTTATCTTCATGCGGCCGAGATACATGTAAATAGTGATATTTTTACTATGACTCGGGTCGTTGATATAACCAGAGTAAAAAAGAGTCGATTCTAAAAAATATTAATATTTTTACTATGACTCGGTTCGTTGATATAATCAAAATAAAAAAAAGCGATTCTAAAGATTATTTTATCTGCACACAGCCGAGATATAAATAGTAACATTTTCACTATGACTTGGGTTGTTGATATTTTTGGGCCTGGATTTGGAGTAGATTTTTATAAAAAATAGTAATATTTTTACTAGGACCCGGGTCGTTGATACAACCAGCGTAAAAAAAAAGCTGATTCAAAAAATTATCGATTATTTTATCTGCACGCAGCCTAGATATAAATAGTAACATTTTCACTATGACTCGGGTTGTTGATATTTTTGTGGCTGGATTTTCGAGTCTAGTAATAATTAGCAATCGACTTGAATTCGCGAATTTTTGGCTTACTGTTTTACCCAAACTCGGTCGGGCAATTATGTCCAGACAAAAGGCAATTTGGCCTGTCAAAGGTGGTCAATTCGCCCGGACATTGTCCGTGTCCGGCCGCTTTTTTCAGCGCTTGGTTACAATAATATTGCAAATGTCATGAAAATAGAACAATATTTTATTTTTTTGAAAAGAGACATTTCTTGTGAACAGCAAATAGTCAAAATGATTCATGGATATTTGGTTGATCTTATATCACCACTACGTTTATATAAATGTTCATAATACAAAAAAAAGTAAAATAACTTGGGGTAAGAAAATAGATTCCGAAATTGCTCTGCTTATTTACGAGGACTGTCCAGATATATATCAGCTAAATTGAGATAAGATAATATTTTGTATCAATAATTATTATAGCTTGTTCCATTGTCTATACTATGCCATTGCTTCTGTGTCATTAGGATAATTATTATTTAGTTTTACGCTAAAAACTATAAGGCTGAAGGGAGATAATTTTGAAAAATGTATTTATTTACAGCTGATCAGAAACTATGTACTTTGGAAAACTAATAAAGTGTTTATAAAAATGAAAAACTAATAAACTGTTTATAAAAATGCCATATCTCCATATCTTGCTCTCAAAAACTGTGTGGCTTAATGAGCAGTTTCTGCGAAATAAGCAGATGGAAACAGAACATAATATTAATTCGGCCCAAAAAAAGAAGTGTTTAAGATTCAGTCTGAAACCTAATAAGTATTACTGCTGCAAAAGAAACGGGCGAATTTTCCTTTACTAAATATTCCAACCGAATGTACCCGATTTTGAGACACTCTGTCTACCCTTTATGTGCAATGCAAATCTCGCACAGATACACTCAAGATAATTATGTTTTGAGAAAAAACTGTCAAAATATAATGTGAAATTTACAAGAGAATAGTGGATTTTATCTAACTTCTAGGTTTTAAGGTCCACTAAAGACAGCAACGGGTTGGCAATTTCAGGTATGTCACAAAGTTTTGTCTGTTAAAATTAAAGATAGGTTGCCAGGCAACGAAACATACGCCCACAGCAGCTAAATCGTCCGGGCAGTCAACAAGGGTTGTCGCATATTTTTACTTTTTTCGGTAATGAAACATTTGTAATACACTAAAAACTGATTAAGAGTAACAACTCATTATGTAATTATCAGAAAATCATTAGAATTTGATTGCTTTTTATAAAGTTTTACCCCAAGCTAACAATTAGTATATACATGAAACATTTAATATCATGGATTTAGCTATTCAGTTATCTAAATTCATTGAAAATCAAAATACTTGTTCGTTTCAACACCTTAAACTCTATGTATCAATCTGAAGTCAATCGGATGGTAACTTTGGCCTCTATAGCGTCACAACAATTTTTGAAGTTATCAAGGGAGATAACTCTGGCAGTAATTATTTGAAATCGCTGAAAATCAATAGGCTTCTTTGTCTCATGACCTTAAACACTGTGTATAAATCTAAAGTCAATCGGATATTAACTTTGGCCTCCAGAGCGTCCACAAGATTTTTTTGAGGTGATCAAGGGCCATAACTCTGGCACTAACTATAACGGAAATCGCTGAAAATCAATAGGCGTCTTCGTCTTATAACCTTAAACACTGTGTATAAATTTAAAGTCAATCGGATATTAACTTTGGCCTCTAGAGCGTCCACAAGATTTTTTGAAGTGATCAAGGGCCATAACTCTGGCAGTAATTATCGGAAATTGCTGAAAATCAATAGGCGTCTTCGTCTTATAACCTTAAACACTGTGTATAAATTTAAAGTCAATCGGATATTAACTTTGGCCTCCAGAGCGTCCACAAGATTTTTTTGAGGTGATCAAGGGCCATAACTCTGGCACTAACTATAACGGAAATCGCTGAAAATCAATAGGCGTCTTCGTCTTATAACCTTAAACACTGTGTATAAATTTAAAGTCAATCGGATATTAACTTTGGCCTCTAGAGCGTCCACAAGATTTTTTGAAGTGATCAAGGGCCATAACTCTGGCAGTAATTATCGGAAATCGCTGAAAATCAATAGGCGTCTTCGTCTTATAACCTTTAACACTGTGTATAAATTTAAAGTCAATCGGATATTAACTTTGGCCTCTAGAGCGCCCACAAGATTTTTTGAAGTGATCAAGGGCCATAACTCTGGCACTAATTATCGGAAATCGCTGAAAATCAATAGGCTTCTTCGTCTTATGACCTTAAACACTGTGTATAAATTTAAAGTCAATCGGATATTAACTTTGGCCTCTAGAGCGTCCACAAGATTTTTTGAAGTGATCAAGGGCCATAACTCTGGTAGTTATTATCGGAAATAGCTGAAAAACAATAGGCTTCTTCGTCTCATGACCTTAAACACTGTATATAAATTTAAAGTCAATCGGATATTAACTTTAGTCTGTAGAGCCGGACCGACGGACGGACGGACGGACGGACCGACCGACGGACCGACGGACGGACGGGGGCGACGACAATATACGACCACATTTCAATGTGGGCGTATAAAAACTGAAGAAATGGTGAGGAATGTTGAGTCAGGATATCTCTTGGAACAGAAAGTAGTTGTTTTTCACTTTTCAAAGAAAGGGAACTATTGAAACTTTCTGTTTGTCCATCACAGTAACTCAGTAATGTTCAAACTTGATGTAGTTTGACTAATTCACTGCGTCTTTTGGGCTGTCAACTTATTACCCTGTTGTGCTGAAGCTCACCAGGCAGCTCTAAGCACAGCTCACATGCTCTCTTATTGTGGACAGTTTATTTGATGTCTTATAGCCTGTTCAGATGCTTTTTATTTAAACTGGTTCATCTTGTCCGTCTGAACGGGTTGGCTTAAAAACCCTGGCTCCAGCTTGCTTTGAGCATGCGCAGTATGCAGTAAGTTACATTCCTGAGTAAATGTCGGGGTCAGGTAGTGTCAGTGTTAAAGGAGGTATGGGAGAACTCGATAAAGAATATGAAGCTACCCATGCATAGTTAACTCTAATCTGGCAATTATGAACTGGTATAAAAATAATTGTCTGAACGGGTTATTACTTTTAGGGTTGGATGGGGTGAGGTAAAGTTATTCCCTTGAGGATCAGCCCTATTATTACCATTGTGAAACTGATCATACTAACCGATGACTTTCACTACGAAAATTTGTGTCATTAAATAATACAGTCATCATTACTCTAATTAATGTTTACTATGTATAGAAAGAGGTTAGAAATTATCCAGAAATCATTAATTAGAAATTGTGTAACTAACTGAAGCTATTTCTAATATACATCACTACTGAATAAACTACTACTACAAAAACTAGACTAACAGTGATGTATATTACTTATTGTGACTGGCTAGTAACTGATGTAATACACAAACTGAATACACAAACCAATCCATCAGGGGTGTATATTAATCATAACACCTACTTGTTTTATCAGTCCCACTCTCTTCAATATCATGATCAACGACATACAGAAATCCTCCTACCTCGACGCCAAAACTGAGTTAGCTAAATTTGCTGATGATAGTACCATATGGAGGACAGGGAGGCATTTTTGTGAACTACAAAAGAATATGCAAAAGGCCTTAGACAAATTCATGGCATGGGCAAACGACTGGGGATTTAAAGTTTCGGAGAAGAAAACGGTCACCATGCTTGTAAGCAGGGATAGTGGGATAAGCAGAATGACTCTGTGTATGAACGGGAAAACCATCGAGTTCAAAGACCAAACCAAGTTCCTTGGCGTAATCTTCGACCGAAGGCTGACCTGGAAACCGCACATCGACGAGACTGTAGATAGATGCACCAAAATCCTAAACTTAATGAGGAAAATAACGGGCAGCACATGGGGGGCCAACAGAGTTACACTAATGATGGTGTATTGTGCTCTAATACGACCTGTATTAGACTACGGCTCTCTGGCCTTCATGAACTGCGCGCCATTACTCTTAAGGAAGCTTGACACCATCCAATACAAAGCTCTGTGTATTGCGACTGGCGTAGGGCAAGGGGCTAGGAGAGAGGCACTACTGCAGGAAGCCGGGGAGTTGCCCCTATCCCTAAGAAGAAAAGAACTAGCGACAAGGTACTGGGCTAAGATCTCGCAACTGGGCGCAAGATCTCCAACTTTTGTCAGTCTACAAAAGACAAGATAGATCCAAGAAAGAAAAGCTTTGGCCAAGGTATCAGGGAAACAATCAAGGAACTGCGACTGGGGGAGCTCGTGATAAATGAACACGACCCCCCAGCGATCGCCCCGTGGACGCTCCCTATACCGCCGGTCAATCTAGATCTGTTACAGAAAACCGACAAGAAAAACAACCCCACTGCTGCACGAGCTTTCTCGCTAGAACACCTGGAAGACAACTGGCCGTCTGATGACTGGGATCATGTGTACACGGATGGCTCACGCAACCCTGAAAGGGGCACCAGCTCGTTTGGAATATACCTGCCAAACGGGGAACAGGGAATAAGCAGGAAACTGCCCAATAACTGTTCGGTGTACACTGCAGAGCTTGTGGCCATTCGTGACGCTATATCATGGATTTCCCACCAAAAGACTAGTAAGTTCGTCATTCCAAGCGACTCCCTGAGCAGTCTGATTTCAATCCAAACTGACAACTCGGACTCAAGACCAGAAGTCATTTTGGAAATCAGGCAGCTGTACCAGAGGGTCTTAGAGAAGGGGAGCAAAGTAGAGCTCGTGTGGATTCCATCACATGTCAACATCAGAGGAAACGAGGAGGCAGATCGACTCGCAAACGAAGGTCTCAAGGATACAGCACCACTCCGCACCATAGACTACAGCACCAAGGAAATCTACAGTATGGTTAAAAGACAGGTCAATTCAATCTGGGAATTACAACTTGTTGAACTTGACACATACAGATTCCGGCTGGATGACAAGATCTACACGAAGACAGCAATCACCCTAGAAGAGATATATGCAGATTTATATCGAAACTAAGGGTGAGAGAGCGGCTGCGAGACCACAAACACCAAGTCATCGTCTGTGAGTGCGGGGAAGAATGTACCACCAACCATGTCCTGGTAGACTGCGAGGTATACAAGGAGGAGAGAAGGGAACTAGTGAGAATAATGGAGAACAACAACATACCGTTCAACACTAAGAACCTACTCTTCCCTAGACCAGATCTGAAACTGCAAATCTTTGAACAAATCCACGCCCTAATGGACACAGTTGGACTAAGTAGAATAGTGAAGTAAGAGGGGGTCATGATTAGACGGGCCCGGCATCTAAACACTAAACTACATAGGGGATTTATACCAAACTGGCAGGATAGTGGAGTAAGGGAGGGTCACGATCAGACGGACTCGGCATCTAAACACTATTTCGTAAATAAAACTGATACCAAACCCACAGAGTGGGATAGTGGAGTAAGGGGAGGCCACGATAAGACGGGTCTGGCACCTAAACACTAACCCCAAACGATGACACCAACCAACCCAGAAGCAAACGAGATCATCTACCAAATGATATGTTTTTTTAATGAATAAAGGGAAGAACTTCCCACTAAACCCAATCCATGGCTTAAAGCCAAATAGAAAGATTACAAAATCATATTCTAAAAAACAGGAATCAGCTTCGGCTCTCCTAAGTCTTGTCTGCGATATCACTTATGTGGAAGCAGACGTTAAACACTAAGTAGTAGTAGTAGTTGTTTTACAATCTGTAGAGATTGATATATGTAATACTTTTAGAAGAATTTTTGCTCGAGAAAATAAGATGGCATATTACTTCATTAATTAATACCTTTGGCAAGTCAGTAGATTCACATATATGTACTTAAAGTACTTAAATCAACTTAGTCAATGATGGACATATTGTTATATAAAAAGAGCTACAGAACCATAACAAACTGGTTCTATCTTTCAACAAAATACATGTGATTCAAGATATTCCTATTGCGTCATTTGGCTTAATTTAACCAATCATTTCGTTGATTGCACAGGTTCATGGTCATAAAGACGCATGGGTCTGTGTGATACCCTTGCGGCTATAAAGGAAACTATATTATGTCATTAAATCAGACCTCGATTAGATTCCAGAGGGTTACCATCTAAGAGTCCTAGACACCGCGAGGTGTCTAGGTTGAGAAGAGTTTACCGGTAGTTAGTATTGACTGTAATTGTAATATGTACTATGCTTGCATGTATACCTATGCTACATAAGAGGTAAAAACGATATGTTGCATTGTTATAACTGAAGAAGACAAACGTCTTAAGAAACCAGTAATAAGTGAACACAACGTGAAGGAGAAGCAAAGACAGCTCGAGAGAAATTCTAGACAATCACAAGGCTACCCAGAATATGTAGTAAGAAAAGATGCATGGGTCATACGTAGGATGTGGCGACCGGTTTCGACCATCGCGACCCCCGCCCGCTCTCCACGCCTGACAAAAGGCCCATGGTGCTACATATATTATTGCCATCAATTCATAGGTATAGTGATTTGAAATTCAGGTAAATTGCTTAAATTATCTGACATTTTGTAAATAGGGTACAGATACAACATTGACCTCTAGTAGCTCATCCTTTCTTTTGTGTTTAACCTGGTTGTTATTTGACTGGTTTTTAATTCATAGTATACTATTCAAAAAAAGTAGGGGATATTTGATTTTGGGGGCATAATACTAAAAAATGCAAATGACTACGAAAAAAGTCACTATAGAACCTAACAGAAGAAACATTTCCAGTTACATGTGACGCCCAAACGCACCAATAGCTACCGCATGGAATGCAGGTGATGCTTGGGATCATCATGGGGGTCCAACCCAAGATTTGCACGACTCTGACTTTGAATGTTACAGTCATTGTGGCATTGAATTCCAGGGTGGAAACATCAGTTTAATTGTTTTAGTGACCAAAAAAACAAATTTTGATATGTGTCGAAAGGTTACGTGCCCTTGGCATGCTACAGATCGGCACAACACAGTCTGTTATAAGCAGGCTATGGTCCAGATACCGTGATACACAATCTGTACGGGACAGACCACGCTCAGGTCGACCAAGGGCGACAACTCAAGCCCAGGATCGATTTATCCGTACCTTGGCCTTGAGAAATCGTGTCATCACAGCAAATCAGATCAGCGCTCGTCTTCAAACAGACACTGGTGTGAGAGTGAGTGGCCAGACGATTCAGAATCGACTGCATAGGGGTCACCTTCGCGCCCGACGTCCTCGCGTGATCCCTAGTTTGAGAGATCATCACATTCAGGCAAGACGTCGTTGGTGTAGGGATCGTCAACACTGGGATAATCGACGCTGGAGCAATGGGATGTTTTCAGATGAGTCAAGGTTCACTGTTGATTTTTTGGACAGACGTAGGAGGGTGTGGCGTCGTCGAAACGAGCGCTTCCAAGACGTTAACGTCATCAGACATGATCGATTTGGGGGTGGTTCTGTTATGGTGTGGGGAGGCATCACTGTTGCTGGAAGAACGGCTTTACATGTTGTTGCAGGGCGTGTTACAGGCCAGTACTACCGGGACAACATCTTGGCAGTCCATGTTGTGCCGTTCGCACGACGTCATGGCCGCCGTTTCATCTTCCAGGATGACAACGCAAGATGTCACAGGGCCAGGATCGTTACAGGTTACCTCCAACAACAGAACATCACCACATTACCTTGGCCAGCACTGAGTCCCGACCTCTCCCCCATCGAGCATGTCTGGGACATGCTTGGACAGAGGTTACGTCAACGTCAACAATGTCCTGCCAATGTCCAAGAACTTGCTGCTGCGTTGCAACAGGAATGGGACAATCTGGACCAAAATGACCTTAGACGTCTCATTAGGAGTATGCCACGTCGGATCAATGCTTGTTTGGCAAACAGAGGAGGATTTACCCGTTACTGACTTTGTTGTGATGCTGTGGTAACTTTGCTGTTTGACCCCGGGTATCATTTTACCCTTATAATGGTCAGTCTGTGCCTTACTTAGTCTAACGATCATTTGGAATAAATCGATGAATGTGAACTTCATTTCATTTTGTCATTTGTTTCTTCGTCAGTTTCATTAGTTGACTTTAATAACACTTAAAAATCAAATATCCTCTACTTTTTTTGAATAGTATATAACAATTAATAAGGCCTTGCTGATGACAAACCAACCAAACCCGAAATAAATCTTCAGTGGATTAGTTTATTTACTATTTACAACTTTGGATATAATATGATAGTTGTCGATTAGGTTACACGTTTCTATGACAGTTGTCCAATTGATTGTGTTCCCTGTAATATATCTAATACACCCATAACACATACCCCATCACTTTGCTACAACAATATCTTGCTGATCGAGCCATGCTCATTGACACAGGCCCTATGTTGCCTCTACAAGCTCTTGGTACGATTAGATATCGTCACACACATGCTTTTGTCAGACCCGAACTGACAGGTTGTAGCAAAGTCGTGGTCCATATGTGAAAGTTTTACTTTCTTTCTTTTAGCTTTCTTGGTGTTTCCTCTTTGTCTGAGATGCTGGAACTGGCGGATGAAGCTAGGTACAAAGCCTAGTCTTAATTTGAGTAAATTTATACTTATTTGTTTACACTAGAAACTTGTCAAAAGCAATTAGTCTTAATAGTTAGCATGTGATGTAAAACTTAGACAGAAATATATGGTGAAAGTTAATCCACCTGTTGTAAAACTACTTCAAGTGTTATTTAGAGATCGAGACAGTAGAGTAATTGGAGAAGGAGGTAGAATAACACAAAGTAGATTGAGAAAAAAATAGATTATGCTGGCTGATTTTGGCTGGCTTTCACACCTAATTTATTGAATAATGAAGCAGATAAAACATTTGGTTTACATATGCCATTTTATTATTGTGTTAGTTTGAATGATCCAAGGTCTAAACTAATGAATTGAACTGACTGTTTAACTGAGAAATAAACTTTTAGAGTATTGTTATTTTTATACGCCCACATTTTCATGTGGATGTATTATGTCGTCTCCCCTGTCCGTCCGTCCACAATTCTTATCTGATTTTGACGAAACTTGAAATATAGGTTTATCACCATAAGATCTCGGCTGTTTTCGATATTGGCATGTGTCGGATCAAAACTTCATGGATTATGGCCCTTGATTGTACAAAAAATCACGTTTTTATATGCCCACATTTTCATGTGGACGTATTATGTCGTCACCCCTGTCCGGACGTCCACAATTTGTTTGTGGACTCTCTACAGGTCACAATTCTTATCTGATTTTGACGAAACTTGAAACATAGATTTATCCCCATAAGATCTTGGCTGCTTTCGATATTGGCATGTATGGGATCAAAACTTCATGGATTATGGCCCTTGATTGTACAAAAAATCATGTTTTTATACGCCCACATTTTTATGTGGACGTATATTGTCGTCGCCCCTGTCCGTCCGGACGTCCGTCCACAATTTGTTTGTGGACTCTCTACAGGTCACAATTCTTATCCGATTTTGACGAAACTTGAAATATAGGTTTATCCCCAAAAGATCTCGGCTGCTTTCGATATTGGCATGTATCGGATGAAAACTTCATGGATTATGGCCCCTGATTGTACGAAAAATCACGTTTTTAGCTTGTGGACCCTATAGAGGTCACAATTTTGAACCGATTTTGATGAAACTTGACATGCATGTTTATAACCCAAAGATCTTGGTTCCTTTCGATATTTGCGCCTATCGGAATGTAATTTCCTGAATTATGGCCCCTGATTGTCCGAAAAATCACCCTTTTTAGCTTGTGGTCCCTCTGGAGGTCACAATTATTATCCGATTTAAAAAACCGTTTGATTATATCACCGTTACACCCTAAGGAAGGTTGAGTTCAAATTTCGGGAATATCGGACGAAAATTACCATACAAAATGGCCGACGTTTGTACGCGAATACTGTTAAAAAATGGTATATCAAGGTTGTGGACCCTGTAGAAGTCACATTTTTTATTTGATTTTGATGAAACTTGAAATTCATGGTTATAATCCAAAGATCTTGGTTCCTTTCGATATTTGCGTATATCGGAACGTAACTTCCTGAATTATGGCACCTGATTATACGCAAATTCGCCTTATTTTAGCTTGTGGTCCCTCTGGTGGTCACAATTATTAACCGATTTAATAAAACGGTTGATTATATTACCGTTACACCGTAAGGAAGGTTGAGTTCGAATTTCGGGAAAATCGGACCAAAATTGCCATACAAAATGGCCGCCGTTTGTACGCGAATACTGTTAAAAGATAGGCTGGCACTGCCAGGCAGGATACGCCCACATTTTCGAGAGATGGACAGAGAACAAGCAATACCGAAAGTGATTTTTCCTACATCTTTTAAGTCCTGTATTTCATACTGTATTGGGAGCAGCCATTTAGTTGGTCAGTTCCAGTCTGATATTAATAAAATTCGAAACCGACAATGATTATTGTGTGACGGTACACAACCTAGAAATGTGACTTTTCATCAAAATCGGATAAGAATTGTGACCTGTCCACAACCATGATATACCATATTTTTACACTATTCGCGTACAAACGGCGACCATTTCGTCCGGCAATTTTGGTACGATTTTCACGAAATTAGAACTCAACCTTCCTCATCAAAATCGAATTAAAATTGTGACCTATACAGGGTCCACAACCATGATATATCATTTTTTTAACAGTATTCGCGTACAAACGGCGGCCATTTTGTCTGTCAATTTTGGTCCGATTTTCCCGAAATTCAAACTCAACCTTCCTTACAGTGTAACGGTGATATAATCAAACGTTTTTTTAAATTGGATAATAATTGTGACCTCCAGAGGGACCACAAGCTAAAGAAAGGGGGATTTTGTGTATAACCAGGGGCCATAATTCAGGAAGCTACGATCCGATATGCGCAAATATCGAAAAGAACCAAGATCTTTGGGTTATAACCATGAATTTCAAGTTTCATCAAAATCGAATTAAAATTGTGACCTTTACAGGGTCCACAACCTTGATATACCATTTTTTAACAGTATTCGCGTACAAACGGCGGCCATTTTGTATGGCAATTTTGGTCTGATTTTCCCGAAATTCGAACTCAACCTTCCTTACGGTGTAACGGTAATATAATCAAACGTTTTTTTAAATCGGATAATAATTGTGACCTCCAAGCTAAAAAAAAGGCAATTTTGCATATAATCAGGGGCCATAATTCAGGAAGTTACGATCCGATATGCGCAAATATCGAAAGGAAGCAAGATCTTTGGGTTATAACCATGAATTTCAAGTTTCATCAAAATCGAATCAAAATTGTGACCTCCACAGGGTCCACAACCTTGATATACCATTTTTTAACAGTATTCGCGTACAAATGGCGGCCATTTTGTATGGCAATTTTCGTCCGATTTTCCCGAAATTCGAACTCCACCTTTCTTAGGGTGTAACGGTGATATAATCAAACGGTTTTTTAAATCGAATAATAATTGTGACCTCTAAGCTAAAAAAAAGGCGATTTTGCGTATAATCAGGGGCCATAATTCAGGAAGTTACGATCCGATATGCGCAAATATCGAAAGGAAGCAAGATCTTTGGGTTATAACCATGAATTTCAAGTTTCATCAAAATCGAATCAAAATTGTGACCTCCACAGGGTCAACAACCTTGATATACCATTTTTTAACAGTATTCGCGTACAAACGGCGGCCATTTTGTATGGCAATTTTCGTGCGATTTTCCCGAAATTCGAACTCAACCTTCCTTAGGGTGTAACGGTGATATAGTCAAACGGTTTTTTAAACCGAATAATAATTGTGACCTCCAGAGGGACCACAAGCTAAAAAGGGTGATTTTTCGGACAATCAGGGGCCATAATTCAGGAAATTACATTCCGATAGCCGCAAATATTGAAAGGAACCAAGATCTTTGGGTTACAAACATGCATGTCAAGTTTCATCAAAATCGATTCAAAATTGTGACCTCTATAGGGTCCACAAGCTAAAAACGTGATTTTTCGTACAATCAGGGGCCATAATCCATGAAGTTTTGATCCGATACATGCCAATATCGAAAGCAGCCGAGATCTTTTGGGAATAAACCTATATTTCAAGTTTCGTCAAAATCGGATAAGAATTGTGACCTGTAGAGAGTCCACAAACAAATTGTGGACGGACAGGGGCGACGACATAATACGTCCACATGAAAATGTGGGCGTATAAAAATTGTATATCATGGTTGTGGACCCTGTAGAGGTCACAATTTTAATTCGATTTTGATGAAACTTGAAATGCATGGTTATAACCTAATGATCTTGGTTCCTTTCGTTATTTGCGCATATCGGACCGTAACTTCCTGAATTATGGCCCCTGATTGTCCGAAAAATTGCCTATGGTCCCTCTGGAGGTCACAATTATTATCCGATTTGAAAAAACGTTTGACTCTATCACCGTTACACCCTACGAAAGGTTGAGTTCGAATTTCGAGAAAATTGGACCATAATTGCTAGAAAAAATGGCCGCCGTTTGTACGCGAACAGTGTAAAAATATGGTATGTCAAAGTTGTGGACCCTGTAGAGGTGACAATTTTAATTCGATTTTAATGAAACCTGAAATGCTTGTTTATAACCTAAAGATCTTTATTCTTTTCGATATTTGCGCATATCAAATTGTAACTTAATGAATTATGGCCTTTGATTCTAGGAAAAATCACTTTCGGTATTGCTTGTTCTCTGTCTATCTCTCGAACAATTGTTATCTGATTTAAAAAAAACCTCTGATTATATTACTGTTGCACCGTAAGGAAGGTTGAGTTCGAATTTCGTGAAAATCGTACCAAAATTGCCGGACGAAATGGTCACCGTTTGTACGCGAATATTGTATAAATATGGTATATCATGGTTGTGGACTCTCTACAGGTCACAATTCTTATCCGATTTTGACGAAAAGTAACATTTCTAGGTTGTGTACCGTCACACCATAATCATTGTCGGCTTCAAATTTCATGAATATCAGACTGGAACTGACCAACAAAATGGCTGCTCCCAATACAGTATGAAATACAGGACTTAATGATGTAGGAAAAATCACTTTCGGTATTGCTTGTTCTCTATCCATCTCTCAAAAATGTGGGCGTATCCTGCCTGGCAGTGCCAGCCTATCTTTAGCTTGTGGACCCTATAGAGGTCACAATTTTGAACCAATTTTGATGAAACTTGACATGCATGTTTATAACCCAAACATCTTGGTTCTTTTCGATATTTGCGTCTATCGGAACGTAATTTCCTGAATTATGGCCCCTGATTGTCCGTAAAATCACCTTTTTATACGCCCACATTTTTATGTGGACGTATATTGTCGTCGCCCCTGTACGTCCGGACGTCCGTCCGTCCGTCCACAATTTGTTTGTGGACTCTCTACAGGTCACAATTCTTATCCGATTTTGACAAAACTTGAAATATAGGTTTATCCCCAAAAGATCTCGGCTGCTTTCGATATTGGCATGTATCGGATGAAAACTTCATGGATTATGGCCCCTGATTGTACGAAAAATCACGTTTTTAGCTTGTGGACCCTATAGAGGTCACAATTTTGAACCGATTTTGATGAAACTTGACATGCATGTTTATAACCCAAAGATCTTGGTTCCTTTCGATATTTGCGCCTATCGGAATGTAATTTCCTGAATTATGGCCCCTGATTGTCCGATAAATCACCCTTTTTAGCTTGTGGTCCCTCTGGAGGTCACAATTATTATCCGATTTAAAAAACCGTTTGATTATATCACCGTTACACCCTAAGGAAGGTTGAGTTCGAATTTCGGGAAAATCGGACGAAAATTGCCATACAAAATGGCCGCCGTTTGTACACGAATACTGTTAAAAAATGGTATATCAAGGTTGTGGACCCTGTAGAGTTCACATTTTATATTCGATTTTGATGAAACTTGAAATTCATGGTTATAACCCAAAGATCTTGGTTCCTTTCGATATTTGCGCATATCGGAACGTAACTTCCTGAATTATGGCCCCTGATTATACGCAAAATCGCCTTATTTTAGCTTGTGGTCCCTCTGGTGGTCACAATTATTATCCGATTTAATAAAACGGTTGATTATATTACCGTTACACCGTAAGGAAGGTCGAGTTTGAATTTCGGGAAAATCGGACGAAAATTGCCAGAAAAAATGGCCGCCGTTTGTACGCGAATACTGTTAAAAAATTGTATATCATGGTTGTGGACCCTGTAGAGGTCACAATTTTAGTTCGATTTTGATAAAACTTGAAATGCATGATTATAACCCAAAGATCTTGGTTCTTTTCGTTATTTGCGCATATCGGATCGTAACTTCCTGAATTATGGCCCCTGATTGTCCGAAAAATCGCCTATGGTCCACCTGGAGGTCACAATTATTATCCGATTTGAAAACGTTTGACTCTATCACCGTTACACCCTACGGAAGGTTGAGGTCGAATTTCGAGAAAATTGGACCATAATTGCCAGAAAAAATGGCCGCCGTTTGTACGCGAACAGTGTAAAAATATGCTATGTCAAAGTTGTGGACCCTGTAGAGGTGACAATTTTAATTTGATTTTGATGAAACCTGAAATGCTTGTTTATAACCTAAAGATCTATATTCTTTTCGATATTTGCGCATATCAAATTGTAACTTAATGAATTATGGCCTTTGATTGTAGGAAAAATTACTTTCGGTTTTGCTTGTTCTCTGTCTATCTCTCGACCAATTATTATCTGATTTAAAAAAAAACTCTGATTATATTACTGTTGCACCGTAAGGAAGGTTTAATTCGAATTTCGTGAAAATCGTACCAAAATTGCTGGACGAAATGGTCACCATTTGTACGCGAATAGTGTAAAAATATGGTATATCATGGTTGTGGACTCTCTACAGGTCACAATTCTTATCCGATTTGGACGAAAAGTAACATTTCTAGGTTGTGTACCGTCACACCATAATCATTGTCGGCTTCGAATTTCATGAATATCAGACTGGAACTGACCAACAAAATGGCTACTCCCAATACAGTATGTAATACAGGACTTATTGATGTAGGAAAAATCACTTTCGGTATTGCTTGTCCTCTATCCATCTCTCAAAAATGTGGGCGTATCCTGCCTGGCAGTGCCAGCCTATCTTTTAGCTTGTGGTCCCTCTGGAGGTCACAATTATTATCCGATTTACAAAAACGTTTAATTATATCACCGTTACACCCTAAGGAAGGTGAGTTTCAGGAAAATCGGACCAAAATTGCTATAGAAAATGGCTGCCGTTTGTACGCGAATACTGTTAAAAAATGGTATATCATGGTTGTGGACCCTGTATAGATCACAATTTTAATTCAATTTTGATGAAACTTGAAATGCATGGTTATAACCCAAAGATCTTGGTTCCTTTTGTTATTTGCGCATATCAGATCGTAACTTCCTGAATTATGGCCCCTGATTGTCTGAAAAATCGCCTATGGTCCCTCTGGAGGTCACAATTATTATCCGATTTAAAAAAACGTTTGACTCTATCACCGTTACACCCTACGGAAGGTGAAGTTCGAATTTCGAGAAAATCAGACAATAATTGCCAGACAAAATGGCTGCCGTTACGTGAATAGTGTAAAAATATGGTATATCAAAGTTGTGGACCCTGTAGAGGTCACAATTTTAATTCGATGTTGATGAAACCTGAAATGCATGTTTATAACCTAAAAATCTTTATTCTTTTCGATATTTGTGCATATCAAATTGTAACTTAATGAATTATGGCCTTTGATTGTAGGAAAAATCACTTTCAGTATTGCTTGTTCTCTATCTATAACTCGAACAATTATTATCCGATTTAAAAAAAACTCTGATTATATTACTGTTGCACCGTAAGGAAGGCTGAGTTCGAATTTCATGAAAATCGTACCAAAATTGACTGACGAAATGGTCGCCGTTTGTATGCGAATAGTGTAAAAATATGGTATATCATGGTTGTGGACTCTCTACAGGTCACAATTCTTACCCGATTTTGACGAAAAGTCACATTTCTAGGTTGTGTACCCTCACACCATAATCATTGTCGGCTTTGAATTTCATGCATATGAGACTGGAACTGACCAACAAAATGGCTGCTCCCAATACAGTATGAAATACAGGACTTAATAATGTGGGAAAAATCACTTTCGGTATTGCTTGTTCTCTATCCATCTCTCGAAAATGTGGGCGTATCCTCCCTGGCACTGCCAGCCTATCTTAAACTATTCTCATTGGTGTCTGTAATTAAACTGTTTAAATATTGGAATAGACATGTGTCTTTATATGGAAATATGTCTGCTTGTTGATGGCGACAAAATATCTTTTGTTAAAACTTAGGTTCAAATGGTTTTTAATTTCTTATGGACATAAATGGATAGCGTTAAAATAAAGTTCAATGCTAATGTTATTATTAATTTGGATACCTAAATAAGTTTAATATCAGTTGTCAAAAATTCTTACCATCATGAAATCTAAATGAGGAATAAATTGACCTTACGTAAGTTTATGGATAACACAGTTATCTTCAGGGCCATTGGAACAAAATTCTTATCAGAGGGCTGTCAGCATACTGAGAGAAAATTTGATTCTGTGGCCTTGCCATGGAGAAAGTTTGTAAACTATGGAAAGCTTATTTGCAAATTATTGTAGGGGTCTTATCCCAAAATAATCTTTGAATTGATGGGGTTTTGTCTTTATTTGGAATTTCCATTATTGACATGCTACACCAATTAACTAGCTATTTTTGCTACCATTTCAAGCCAGAACTATTCGGGCCATTTTCCCCTTTGGGGTGTTTGACCAAAAATAGAATAAGCTTTAAAGACAATTTGGTACAGAAAAAAAATTGATATTATTTATATTTATACCAATTTGTGTTGTGTATTTCAGCTAGAATGATGAGAGAATCAAAGCTCCTGGATTGATCTCCTTAAGACCTGGGTGTTTGTACATCTGAGAATGGATTATGGGCTACCGTGTAGACAGTGCGTCTGTATATTATTATTACTGATAACAACTCTATTTGGCAGTGAATCACAGTCTTACTCTCAGTTTGAATGGGTAACAGGTAGGTTATCAAAGATCTAAAAGCTTTTAGATGAGGGGAAATAAAATAAACATAAGCAATAGCTTTATACTAGATTTAAACCATGTGATATAATCAAGAGTTTGTTATTCTCCAATTGAGTTTGCTTATTTGCCCCCCCCCCTCCTCCACTACAAATTATAGCACTTTATGAACTTAAAGATAAAAATTTTTGTGTTATTTAGATGATACTTCATGTTGTTATTAATGTTGCAGTATTGTATATTTGTAAAGCGTAATAATATTTGGTAAATTATTAGTTCTGCATTATATTAAATCATTCCTATTATACCTCTAAAAAGAAAAATCGGATGATCTTTATAAAAAATCGTGTAAATATTAACTTCCAATCCACAAATTCTGAACCCACAGAAAAAAATTATTCTATTTCATGGAAAAATGAGCCAAACACACATTCAGATCCAGCCTGAATCAAGACCTAAATTTACTTATTTGAATAAGCGATATGCAAAGCTTTCATTATATATATTGGATTGGAAATGAATATAAATACAGTATTTGAAAGTTAAAGATCCTTTTTATACGCCCACATGGAAATGTGGACGTATATTGCCGTCGCCCCCGTACGTCTGTCTGTCGGTCCGTCCGTCCATCGTCCACAATTTCTTGTGAACACACTAGAGGCTAAAGTTTATATCCGATTGACTTTAAATTTATACACATTGTTTAAGTTCGTGAGACGATGAATCCTATTGATTTTCAGCCATTTCCGATAATTACTGGCAGAGTTATGACCCTTGATTATTAGATTATTAGAAGCCAAAATTCAAACTTCAAAAGTAATTAATTTTATTGTATATTCAGACCAACTCTAATTTGTGTTCTGACCCTCAGTATGTAGGGCAATATTCCATTCTCAAAAATGTTGCATCAAGTTGTATGTTAAAGAGCACATAAAATTAGAAAACTAAATTGATTGAATTTATAGACATTGGTTACTATATGCATTTTACGGAAGTTTAACATCAATCTGATGAAAATTAATTCAGATATCGTCACTCAAAGTCGCAAATATAGACCTCCCGTAAAAACGACTTGGCCAATTATCGAAAACACTCTTAATCCCCTCAGATGCCAGTAACGTCCTTGATCCGTAATTACCTATATACAGCCGGCGTGTGAATTCATTAATGCCTGACTGATTCCTTAATACCCCTAATTAAGTAAAACAATTGACTATGGAAAAATTTGTTTTGTAATTGTCCCCCGCCATTCGAAGAAAGTTGGGGGACTAATAAAATGGGTTTGTCCGTCTGTCTGTCTGTCCGTCTGTCCGTCACATTTTTTGGGACACAATAACTCTCTTCCTAATTGAGCTAGAATGTTCAAACTTTGTGTATGTGTTTATTAGGTCAATGCCTTGATGGAGTTCGAAGATGAGCATTTTCCGCTTAGGGTAAGCAGAGATAAGCAATTTGATTGGTTGATGCTTTGGGACACGATAACTTTAGTTCTAATTAAGTGAGAGTGATGAAACTTGGTGTATAGTTTCATTACAGTAATACCTTGACTAAGTTCGATAATGAGCATTTTCTGCTCAGGGTAAGCAGAGCGATATGCAATTTGATTGGTCGAGACTTTGGAACACAATAACTCTCCTTCTAATTGAGTTAAAATGTTCAAACTTGGTGTATATGCTTATTAGGTCAATGCCTTGATGGAGTTCGAAGATGAGCATTTTCCGCTTAGGGTAAGCAGAGATAAGCAATTTGATTGGTTGATGCTTTGGGACACGATAACTTTAGTTCTAATTAAGTGGGAGTTATGATACTTTGTGTATAGTTTCATTACTGTAATACCTTGACTAAGTTCGATAATGAGCATTTTCTGCTCAGGGTAAGCAGAGCGATACGCAATTTGATTGGTCGAGACTTTAGAACACCATAACTCTCCTTCTAATTGAGTAGAAATGTTCAAACTTGGTGTATATGCTTATTAGGTCAATGCCTTGATGGAGTTCGAAGATGAGCATTTTCTGCTTAGGGTAAGCAGAGATAAGCAATGTGATTGGTTGATGCTTTGGGACACGATAACTTTAGTTCTAATTAAGTGAGAGTTATGATATTTTGTGTATAGTTTCATTACAGTAATACCTTGACTAAGTTTGATAATGAGCATTTTCTGCTCTAGGTAAGCAGAGCAATACGCAATTTGATTGGTCGAGACTTTGGAACACAATAACTCTCCTTCTAATTGAGTTAAAAGGTTCAAACTTGGTGTATATACTTATTAGGTCAATGCCCTGATGGAGTTCGAAGATGAGCATTTTCCGCTTAGGCAGAGATAAGCAATTTGATTGGTTGATGCTTTGGGACACGATAACTTTAGTTCCAATTAAGTGAGAGTTATGATACTTTGTGTATAGTTTCATTACAGTAATACCTTGACTAAGTTCGATAGTGAGCATTTTCTGCTCGGGGTAAGCAGAGCAATACGCAATTTGATTGGTTGAGACTTTGGAACGCAATAACTCTCTTTCTAATTGAGTTAAAATGTTCAAACTTGGTGTATATGCTTATTAGGTCAATGCCTTGATGGAGTTCGAAGATGAGCATTTCCCGCTTAGGTTAAGCAGAGATAAGCAATTTGATTGGTTGATACTTCGGGACAAGATAACTTAGGTTCATCTTGATTGATGATTTTTATGCCAATACAATGTCTGCATTCTCATTCAGTAATGGATTCGACAGTAACAGTGTATAGAAACGATTGACTCGAACACGAGGACCCTTTCCCTTGGCCAGAGGGGCCCTTTTGTCTGCCTTTAGGGTCCCCCTAACTAGGGTACATTTTCATTTTTCTCGTCGTTTTAGCATTTTTCTTTATTAATTTATGACCCAATCTCTGTGCAACGTTAGTCTGATTGATTTATGGCAGGTATAAACCACGCTACACTTGCCATCAATACACAAAGTAGTTAGATAACCCTTTTCAATCTGTTATTCCATTAAGATGGTTACCAACAAAATGTTTTTGTACTGTTATTTCTGATGTATATTGAGATATTTTTTCGTATTTCATTTTTACGGTCTATTTTAGCATAATGAAGTCAAAGCCGCATGCAGAAAGAAAGGCGCTGCACGACGATAACGGATTGTCATTTACAAATCACGTTTCAATCATGGTTATTATTATTATATATATATATATAATATAGCTAATAATGAATATATAGACAAATGACTGGTATTTCTGTAGGTGTGGATATCAAGTATTACTGGGTTATCCAAATTATCGGTAAATACGCTAATCGCATGCATGAGTCGTCTTTATTTATCACGTGGCCTATTCAAACAAAGGACACATAAATGGATCTAAGGCATGATATGGTATTTTAAATTCACTCTAAAATATTCCAATCACAAATGTCTAATCTATAACAATGTAAGACCATAATTCGGTGATTATGATTAGGCCAGTCAAGTGGTAATTGGACCGTCAATAGATGCTTGTCAACTTGTGGTGTGTATTGATAGTGCTATACTCTACCGACTGTGATATATTGTATAGATAATGTATATCCTTATGTGTAGTGCCTGTGACGTCACCAGCCAATCAACCGGATTAAGGTCATTAATGAAAAATTGGAAAGGGTTTTGGCATGTCGGATACTAAAACGTTAACAGCCGACTTAATTTTAATCAGATTGTTGTAAACTTACCTTTAAATGGATATACTAACCATTGTCTATGCGTATATGGAATTTTGATATATAACGTTTAACGTGGTCTTTAATTTAGATTGAGAATGGAAAAGATTGTATACCATCAATTTGTGTATAAATTTTAGAGTCTGACCTTAATCATGATTAGACTGTGATCAAGTAAGTCATTGTTTAAAAATAAAATTGTTGAACATATTCTGTATGTCCCCTGCTTTGAGTTCTGTAGAGAATTGAAAAATAAAGGGCATTTTCTCAGAAATATATAAGCTTATTGTGAAACATTTAAGCTTATTGTAGCCTAGAACGAGGATTAAATACTTCAGAGTAAATACTTTGCAGTACTTCATTTGATTTATCCAACTTTACACTGTTCCACTAATCCAGGACCTGCTTCCGGTTCAAATTGTTAATCAGTAAATTTGAATATAATTACTAGATTTCTAGTATGTTCTCAGTCAACTTTTAATAATTGCCCCCCCCCAGCTCTAAATGGATTCTTTCCATTTTCTGTCCTTCACAGTTTTGTTTGACACATTAATTGTTGGAAAAATTAAAGGAACAACATTGGATCCCTGGATAGGGTTGATAGGCCTCTCTCTTGTAAGTGAATCTTTTTGATAGAAACTCCTTCTAAATGATGTCATTGACTTTTATTATCCCTGCTGGGTAATATATGCCATTTCTATTTAATGAACTGGCCTAATGATCCTCACTCAAGTCAAAGACATGATTACCAAGGAAATACTAAATATTACAGGACTCACATGTCTCCATTTCTCTATTGAAATTTGATGTTGATAACTTTATTTTAAAATTTAGCCACAATCTATTTTCAAGCTTTTTTTAAAACCACAATTCAAATGAGGTAAAAACAAGCTTTTGTATTCGGACCTATTGAACAAATGTAATCCTTGCTGGCATAATGAGTTGCAATGAAGAAATTTAGAAAATTGAGTTATTATGTATGGTTTAATGGTCGAGAGCGAGACATTAAACATGCATTATGCAAGAGCTAAATCTGCCTTTTGCAGGTCTTTCTTTAGGCCTGAAATGTTTTCTAAAGTATTAATTAGACTTCATATACATCATTGGCAATTATCAATCAATGAATTGTTAATCTTTGCAACTTGATTAGTATTACTCAATGACACGGTCCCGATTTTCAGCCAGCTCATTAATTTTGTAGTAAGCTGTCATGTGGCTGTGACTGACACAGCAATCTATATACGATTAGAATTTTAAGATTTTTTTCTGCAACTAAGCCTTTCCAGAAACTCTCCTTCTAATTGAGGTAGAATGTTCAAACTTGGCATAGGTTCTGATTGGGTGAATGCCTTGATTGGTTGAGCCTTTGGAACACGATAACTTTGGTTCTAATTGGGAGTCAGTGATGAAACTCAGGGTATAGATTCATTATATCAATACATTGATTAAGTTCGATGATGAGAATTCTCTGCTTAGGTTAAGTAGCGATAAGCAATTTGATTGGTCAAGACTTTGGAAAATACATTGTTACAACTTTGATTTTATTTGAGGTAGGATGTTTATACTTAGCGTAGATGTTCATTAGGTGAATGTCTTGACTGAGTTCAATGATTAACATGTTCCGTAAAAGCTAAAAGCAGAGCTAAGCAATTTCATTAGTCGATGATTTGGGTCAAGATAACTTTGATTCTAACTTATTGTATAACTTCACTACAAGGTACTTCAATACATTGACTGAGTTCACTCACTTTGATTACTCGATATTTTTATAAAAGATAATGTGCAATTAATTAATATGTGTCATCTATTTATTTTGGGATTATGGTGCGGGACATCAGATTGATTGTTGGCGTGTTTAAATGCATAGATGAAAATTAAATTGCATTATTATATGTTGCTTCACATTTGACATTTTGAGTACCAGCATTCCAACATTTTATAAATGTGGTTTAGATTTGTATAAGCAGGTGTTAAATGTTTGATATAAATCTAATTACCCATATGAGAGTTTGATGATTTTGACCTTTTCCATATTTTGTCACTTTAGAAAGGCATGGTTTCTTATGACACAAAATCTTATGGTTAATACTGAAAGATTAAAATTGAATATTATTTATTAGCTTTATTTTATGCATCAATGGCCTTTTTTTGATGACTGTAAATTAATTATAAACGTACAAAAGTTGAATGTTAAAAGAATTACTTCATTATTTCTGGTTGACATTTTAAAATATAATGAAACTCAACTTATAACACACTGGTCGTTTTTAAATACATTATTTAATCAATAACATTTGTTAAGAGAGATAATATTTAATAAGCAGTTTCAAATTGGTAAAGTGGCAACTGAAGTCATTGATTTATAAATTGTTGATCTTCATATACATTATTATTATTGAATAAAGAATGTAATTTAAAAACGTGGTCGTATATTGTCGTTGCCTATGTCCGTTCGAACTGTCTACAGGTCACAATTTTTATCTGATTTTGACGAAACTTGAAACATAGGTTTATCTCCCAGCGTTGTCAGTTTCTTTCAATATTGGCATGTATCGGACAGTAACTTCCTTGATTGTGAACCCTGATTGTGACTACTAGTGGTCACAATTTTTAACCAATTTAAAAAAGGCATTTGAATTCATCAGTGTTACACCATAATGACAGTAGAGTACGACAAAATGGCTGCTCCATGTACGCAAATTGTGTTAAAGTATGTAATATCAAGGTTGTGGATCCTTTAGAGGTCACAATACTATATACCCAAAGGATGTCATTTCCATTTGATATTTGTGCATATTGGACCGTAACTTCCTGGATTATGACCCCTGATTGTACAAAAAATCACCTTTTTCTTTACCTCGTTCTGGGCATGTCTTGCATGGCAACTGCTTGTTATAATTTGTTCAGCATCTATTTATACCTGAATATATCTAGAAACAAGTATAAGGGTTGTGTACTACATGAACCAGGAACTGAGTATGACTACATCCCAGCCATATTGTGGCAGTATAGGTATAAATTGAAGTGGTGCCATGGTGGCTCACTGAACAAGATGTTTGTTTGCTAGCTTCGAGGTCCTGTGTTTGATCTCTGCTTGGCCAAGAAAGTTCATTGTGATTTTTCAATGTGGTTTCCCCTTGTCAGTGGTGCAGGACAGAGGGCCTGACATGAGACAACATATTGTCTTTTGGAAGGCATGAAAAAGCCAAAATCTTGTGTTCACATTGGCATGCATGTAAAAGAACCCATGGCTCTTTGATATAAAAGTAGGCCATGGCTCCGCTGTCTGGGCAAAATTTCCCTCATAGCACACTGCATGGAGTATGCCTGTCTGCATTACCCCAGTCCAAGCTGAACAGTGGGACATTAATCCCCATTTCATTTCCAAGAACAAGCAAGCCAACTTATGCCGATGGAACTCAAATTTGTGGAACCAGTTCCTGGTTCTAAAATATTTAGCTTCCATTTACAAAAATATTCTTATTGACATGATATGTGTGAGAAAAAATAATTACTTTGATGGTATTTACGGTCTGGTTACAGTATGATTATATTCTACCAGCCTCATGTTCTGCCCATGATCAGCAGGTTGTTGACTTGTAAACAATCATCCGCAGAGGATCAAATATAATTTTTGTTTTACATATATACCTGTTAATAAACACAAAGCACTGAAGCTTGTGTTGATGGATTTTGTGAATACATTTATTTTGTTTATGTAATTGTCATCTGTGACCATCTGGTCATCACCTAATTTGGTTGTACAGTAGAATGAATAAATTGATACTAATTTAATGTGTTTTTAATTTTAACATATAAGTAATCTTGTAGTTTTCTTTCACTGTTTGTTGTTTATTTCTTGCCATGTTTGTGTGTAGTTTGTTTTCTACCCAGTTTTGTCTTATCTGTTTTGTTTTGCATGTTTGTTGTTTATTTCTATGTGCGAACAGCATAGATCTATAAAATTTCAATTCCACATATCTTTGTAAATACTGAACGTAATTGAAGTATATTTTGGATTGATATTACTATTAGAGATTCATCGTATGCAATTTTTGTAGTTAACATGTGATACTTATATCACCTGTGTTTCGGGGCTATTCTTGGTTTGAATACGCACCCAGGTAATACATATGTAATATTTCATACATATGGACGAGCTAGGATTGGGGGTGTATATAGATCATTACCTGGAGAAGTATTCTAGTGAAGGTGGTCACTGTGCATTATAAGTCCAATTCCAAATTCATTTCAATATTACTTTATATCAGAATGCATTAATTGTTAAATGTATAAATCTTTGCTCAAGTTTATAAAACAGTCAAAACCAATCATGCTTTTAGGCAATTATTTTATAGACTTTAAAATCAATATATTAACATTAAAAGTAAAAACAGACAGACTGATAAACTAATTGTTAGCTAAATGTCTATATATAGGAGGCAGACCACCATTAAATTTCACCAAATTGTAGTTCGTCTATTTATAGCAGTTCTCTCTCTGTCTCTTTTCTCCCCTTTTGCATGCCCATTTTTGTTAATTTTTTGGTCTAGAATGGTCTAAGAGGGTTTGAATTAATATTTTCTGCCAGGTTTTGGTAAATATTCATGATTTTGAGGTGGAAGGATAACGGCGTTATGAGGTTGGCTATGGTGATATGTACGGCAACTAGATACATGTTTTGAGTATGCTTCCTCAAGTTCGTGTATCTCAAAATTTTGGTCGTCAACCTCATAAAAATTTTAGTGCAAAGACATGGCCATTTAATTCCTCTGTCTGTAGTGAAGAGAATTTCGCCCAACGAATATTTGAGGAAAGAGTCAAGAATTAACATTGAAGTCAATGGGGAAATTAATGGTGGTTTGCCTCCTGTATGTAAACAAACTGACAGTGGATGAGAGGCCTAAATTTGATGCTATGATCTCCAAATCGTCAGAAAATGTGATGTATGACATTTTGATAAAAAAAAGTGAAATGGTAAAATTTCAAAAATATTTGACAAATTTGTGAGGGGAATTTTTGATTTTAGTCCAAATTTTGTGATTTTCAGTGTTTATTTGCTTTTCAAAATTAGTGAAAAATATTTTAATGTGTAATTTTGACTTTTTCTGCATCATAAAGGTTAGATGGGAAGAAAGTACAATAATTTCACTCAATTTTGCCTAAAAATCATGATAATTTGTCTGAAATTCTTCAGATTACCTACCCCCAATATTGCTGTCAAAATTTTAATTATTCATCTGTTTTAAAATGAAACAAAATGTCTTGCATGTCTTTATTTCCATTGTTAAATAACTTGGAAAGGAGCCATGTGTTTGTCAGATATTGAAAAAGTATCTATGTGTTTGTTAGAAATTTAAAAATTTGAAATTTTGTCTAATTATGTACTACTGAGGCATGTTAGAATTTTCAAAACATGAGTGAACTGCATTTTGCTTGGGTGTTCCTCAGACTTAACACAATTTTTTAATTGTTGCATTTCCCTTCTCGAGAAAGTAAAATCTATGTGTCTGCAGGGAAATTTCTTCATTTCATTTAGACTGGATCAACCTCCCCACCCCACCCATTTTCTTGAACATGATATTTGGATATTCAATTGAAAATATATTGAAAATATATTAACAGTAATTGGATTTTGTGCTTGAATTGTAGCCGAGCATTTTATTTTGCACAAACAAAAGATTCCATGAATTTTTAAGACTTTTTGTTTATGGCCAAACATGTTATTCTATGACATTTTCCTCAAATGAGTCCACGCCCCAAAATGGATATGTTGTAGATGTGTCTTTTGCAGCTTAATGTTTGACATTTTTGATGTAAATCTATTATTTGTGGTGATCTTTTAAAATATGGCACTTACGGAGCAATGAAATATTAATTAATAGCCTTTTCATACTCCTTTTATGCAATGAATTATGTCATAACTCCCTTTTTCCACCTCATTTTGTCAGGAAATTGATGTAAAGATTAAAGCAACTTGCTTCCGCAAAATATAGACACTATGTAAATCCAAGGATACCTCTGATTGTTAAAGTGTTTTAAATACTTGTTTTGAGTATGCTTCTTCAAGTTGGTGTATCTCAAAATTTTGGTGGTCAACCTCATAAAAATTTTAGTGCAAAGACATGGCCATTTATTCCTCTGTCTGTAGTGAAAAGCATTTCGCCCAACGATAATTTGGGCAAAAGTTGGAGGTGGGTAAAGAGTCCAGAATTAACATTGAAGTCAATGGGGAAATTAATGGTGGTCTGCCTCCATATGTGAATAAAGAGTTGTCTTAAAAGGCATAAATTATGTATATTCTTAAAGCGGTAATTTCACATTTTGAAGTTACATTACCATGTTAAAGAATAATCCCATAATTCATTATTGCCAGTTGAGAAATTGGCAAAAATGTCATTTTCAACTTAAAATTCAAATGTTTGAAGATAGCTATTTATTCCTCTGGGGGGAATAGAAAAACAAGGGAGGTAATTGTGTTATTATTTCCGGTGTCAGTGATTTATAAGAGTGGGAAATAGTGCCTATGGTCGTAAAATAGTGAGTTGACAACCTATTGAGCAAAAGACAAAGAAATAATTATGTTTTGACTTTCTGAGAAAATATGAAATTATGACTTTAAAATAAATTTCAAAAAGAACTAAAAATTAATATCACTATTCAGTGATATCTATAGTGCAAAAGTGATGTATAAAGACTTTAAACAGAGTAAAAAGTAATTTGATTGCACTATTTGCTTGCTAAAAGATAATTTGGGAGGGTCATTCCATGTCAAGTGGGCCAGGGCTGGGAAATTGACCCCCTTGGGTAAAATCTAGAAAAAATATATGTTATTGTACATATAAAATCTAGAAACTGTGCAAAATTTGTGGTCTGTAGCATGAAAATTGACTGAGATACGAGCATTTAAGTTTCATGAGTTATCAATAAGTTTTCGAAACAAAATATGTATCACTAATTTACTCGAGTTTCAGATATCTTGATTTTACCATTATAGTGAAGATATACTGCTCAAATTTTATAGTCTTGGAGAACTATTTGTATAGATTATGAATCTGCAATCAGATTACCGGTGAGTTGTAGGGTTCGCATGCTACTTGGCGATGAAAACTGACAAAAATTTGGTGCAATTGTATATTGTCTGGATTTTGTAGTGCTCCAGGTGCTACAAAGTAATAGATATAGACCCAAATATTTGACTGTCCAGAGATTGCCAGTAGTATTACATAAGAAATGCATGAAAACGCATCAGTCTTGAATAGATTCCCAGAAAATTGACTTCGAATATGGTTTCAGACACAAATTTTCGAAAATTGTCTCATATTTTCGAGCTGATATAACCCGGTAGATGAGCACCTAAAAATCTGATTATAGTTTGTAAATATAGTTTGTGCTAATGTCTTCAACATATGTGAAAGCCATTCTTTTCTTTTGAAAATCTGTGTTTTGGGTTAATCTATGTCAACAATTGTATTTTGGAGCCGATTGAACCCCGTTTGATGGGCATCTAAAAATCTGAAACTTGGTGGAATTATAGTTTGTACTAATGTCTCTAACATATGTTAGAGTCCCGTCACCTGTTAACGACGGTGGCGGTAGCGGGCACATGGCAGCAACCTGTGCCTCGCCGACCACCTCTGGGCGACGCCTGGTCGTAGCCGACCTAACGAGAAGAGGCACTACGGGCCATCGGCCGACGTCTCGGGTCGACCATCGACAATTTCTCGTGCCCGTCACTTGCCGACGGCAGATCGCAGGGACGGCCCCTCTGACACCTTCCTCCTTGTCGTGGCCGACCTAACCAGAAGAGGCACTCCGGGTCACTGGCCGATGTCTCGGGTCGACCATCGACAATTTCTCGTACCCGTCACTGGCCGACGGCAGATCGCGGGTCGGCCTCTGACACCTTCCTCCCTGTCACTGGCCGACGTCAGATTCCGCTGCCGCCACAGGCCATCTCTCGACTGCGGGTCGGCCACCGACACTTTCCCCAGCCTATCTTTGGCCGACGGTACCTCGGCTCTCGCCCGCAGCGAGGGTCTCGACCCCAGACGTATTTTGTCTGCGCTCGGCCCTCACGGGCTCTCTCTCTCTCTTGGTTTCTCTCCCCTGCCCGCCCCGTGCGCCGCGCAGAGCTCTACCCGTTTTTTGCGGGTAAATCTCTTGCGGCGTTGCAAGGGGTGGGCAAAACCGAGAGCTCAGTCGGTCTACCGCGGACAAATCTCCTAGTCGAGGGGCAAGTCCAGGGGCGGATCCAGGAATTTTTGCAGGAGGGGGTTTGCCAGGTTTCTGTTACGGAAATCTGCCATCATCGTCTCTAAATTACATAGGCATACATACAAATTGAGCTTTTTAAACAGAGAAATCATTTTTATACTGATGTAGGATCACTTTGTGATGTAATTTCATTGATGCAAGGCATTATTTTTTTTTTATGTAGCTGAGCAGGGGGGGGGGTTGGACCCCCCAAATCCCCCCTCTGGATCCGCGCCTGAAGTCTCAACGCCTCGCAACCACAACAGGCCACTCGACCGAGTACGACACCCCGACTCACACAAACCCAAGTCGTCTGCAAGCAGATTTACCTGCCTTCGAAAGACACCTGCCGAAACACACAGGTCGGACACACACCACCCCGTTCCGCCCCGGGAGGGCGAAGCGGGGCCTAATCGTTCCTTTGCCGGTCAACGAGAGGCAGACGCGGACGTCGTGGGATGGGATTAGAGGCATTCAGCCGTACGCCCGGGGACAAAGGCAAAGCGCCAATGGCAGTCACCACCAAGCACCAACGCTTTCAATCCCGGGCCAACGTTCCTCTCGTACTAGTCGGCCCTACCCGCTCGTACCCGCTCGAATTATTCCCTACCAGTAGGGTAAAACTAACCTGTCTCACGACGGTCTAAACCCAGCTCACGTTCCCTGTTGGTGGGTGAACAATCCAACGCTTGGCGAATTCTGCTTCGCAATGATAGGAAGAGCCGACATCGAAGGATCAAAAAGCAACGTCGCTAAGAACGCTTGGCTGCCACAAGCCAGTTATCCCTGTGGTAATTTTTCTGACACCTCTTGCGGGAAGCAGTAAATTGGGCTCTCCCATCGTCGCCCGAGGGGCGACACAAAAGGATCGATAGGCCGTGCTTTCACATGGATACCTCCTACTGAAAAGCATCCTCAAGCCAGCATTTGCCCTTTCGCTCGACCAAGGGTTTCTGTCCCTTGTGAGGCTGGCCTTGGGGCGCCCGCGCTATCGTTTCGCGGGCACACCGCCCCAGTTAAGCTCAAAACTGAATCTGTCCTCGAACACCCTCGCGAGGTAAAGGAATTCCTCGCTTAGCCCCTTGAGCTCGCCGACGCCGCCCCGAGTGCTGCCGCTCCTGCGGTTATCACCGAGTGAGTCGAACGAGGAACGCAGTAGTGGTCTTTCACTTGCGCCGCGAGGCAGTCCCACCTAGGCTACACCCGCTCTCTCGCCCGACAAAGCCAATCGTGAGCCAAACTCAACAGGGTCTTCTTTCCCCGCTGACAGCCCCGGACCCGTTCCTCCGGCTGTGGCTTCGCTAGATAGTAGATAGGGACAGTGGGATTCTCGTTAATCCATTCATGCGCGTCACTAATTACATGACGAGGCATTTGGCTACCTTAAGAGAGTCATAGTTACTCCCGCCGTTTACCTGCGCATCCGTAAATTTCTTCACCGTGACATTCAGAGCACTGGGCAGAAATCACGTCCCGTCAACACCGATCTCCAGCCTTCGAGACGCTATGTTTTTACTAAACAGTCGGATTCCCCCGGACCGTGCCAGTTCTGATCGAGTCGTTCGCGGCGCCTGTGGCGCGAGCGGGTTCGGGGATAGCCCTGCGCCGCTCACGTCCACCTGCCCATCCGGGGGTAGAGCGGTCGTCGTGCAGGTGCGCCCAACATAATATGCCACCTGGCGGACTCAAGCCCTAGGATTCCCCTTTCCGAGCTAGCAGCGGGCCGCCCGGCCCTCAGAGCCAATCCTTCTCCCGAAGTTACGGATCCATTTTGCCGACTTCCCTTACCTACATTGTTCTATCGACCAGAGGCTGCGAACCTTGGAGACCTGCGGCGGATTAAGGTACGGCCCGAGGCAAGAGCGTAAAAGCGGTTGTCTTTGAGATTAGCCGTCGGAGTTTCAAGGACCGTCGAGCCGGACCTATCTCCGGCAGAACCGCTTCCAGGGTCAGCGAGCGCACCTCAAAAAGAAAAGTTAACACTTCTCGACTCTCCCGACGGCGTATCCGACCTTCCTTGCGTCGCCGCTTATGCTCCACCTTCGGGTACGGGAATACTAACCCGTTTCCCTTTCGGCCCAGTGCCAGAGCCCTCCGCCCAAAAATGTCTGGCTTCCCGTAGGATTTCTCCCAGGCCTTAGGACCGACTAACCCGCGGCCGATCGAAGGAGCAACGCGGAACCCTTCTCCACTTCGGCCTTCGAGGTTCTCGCTCGAATATTTGCTAGTACCACCAAGATCGGCACCCGCGGCCGCTACACCCAGACTCGCGTCTAAGGCTTCAGCGCTGACCGCGGCGACCCTCCTACTCGTCTCGGCTTTGGTCTGTCCCCCCCTGGCGGGCCGGAGAGAATTTGCCGAGACGGCCAGGTGTAGGCTGCACGCTATAGCGCCATCCATTTTCAGGGCCCACCAATTCGGCAGGTGAGTTGTTACACACTCCTTGGTGGGTACCGGCTTCCATGGTCACCGTCCTGCTGTCTTTACCGATGGACGCCTTTTGTGGGTTCTGCTGAGCGTGACGATCGGGCGCCTTAACCCGGCGTTTGGTTCATCCCACAGCGCCAGTTCTGCTTACCAAAAGTGGCCCACTTGGCACTCGTACATTTCTGCGGGGGTCCAGCCTCCCAGATCGAGCGGAAGACACCCCCCGTCGCCCGTTCAAAGTTTGATAATAGCTCCACGCCCTTTCGGCACGGATGTCTCTAGTCATTCGCTTTACCGGACGAAACTGTCGCGGCAAGCGCCAGCTATCCTGGGGGAAACTTCGGAGGGAACCAGCTACTAGATGGTTCGATTAGTCTTTCGCCCCTAAACCCAAGTATCGTGATCGATTTGCGCGTCAGAACCACTTAGGACCTCCACCGACATTTTTGTCGGCTTCATCCCGCTCGGGCCTAGTTCACCATCTTTCGGGTCCCAACGCGAGCGCTCTCACTCCACCGAGGCCCGGAGCTACGTTCGCCCTAGAACTGACCAGTGCAGACGGGGGTTTCAGCGGCCCGAGAGACGCGGCCCTTGCCTGACTCCAGCCGAAACGAAGAACTCCGAGCCGGTCGCGACTCACGACACAGCGGAAGATACGCCGACGGGGACGAACTCTCTCGGTCGACCGAGCCCGAACGCCTAACCGGCGAGCTGGATCCCGCTGATCGCACCGACGGTTCCACACGTTTGCCCGTAGGCGCTCTCACAGTCTCTTGAACTCTCTCTCTTCAAAGTTCTTTTCAACTTTCCCTCACGATACTTGTTCGCTATCGGACTCGTGCTAGTATTTAGCCTTGGATGGAGCCTACCACCCACTTTGAGCGAGAGAACAGCGCGGGTGAACAACTTCGGGTGCCATCCTTCCCCTCGAGCGAGTGGCGCGACGAGGCTGACGAGAAGGGTAGCTGGGAGCTGCACTAACACACACTCCCTAGCCTTCACTCAGCCGCCGTGTACGCACCGCGCAAGAGGAGAACGGCATACCTTCCACCGCGAAGCGCCCGTCTGCAGAAACTCGCCTGATCAATTCTTCGCCAAAGTTCGCTGCCCCGCCAAGGACTGGCTGAGCACAACCCTCCATGTAAGAGAAAACGCACTCGTTCGAAAGGTATACACATGCACCGTACCAGGTTCGGTCTCTCTCACCTACCTCCTATACTAGTGTTTCGCACTTGTCTGAAAGGTATACCACCGTGCAAAAGTAGGTTTCGACACAATTTTTTGGCTTTCCAAGGCTTTTCTGGTCTTCCAAATTCATCTCTTGGCGTTCTTGCTGGCCAGGGACCCTCGTTCCAGCAACTTTCGTCGAGATCCTTCAGCGCATGGCCCCGCCAGGAGCGGTTGAATGTCAGGCGGAGAAAGCTTGTCAATTTGCTTCGGCCTCTCTCGCCGCTGTCGTCTCTCACCGGCTGACAGGAAAAGTCCCTCGCGGGCGCATCGGCCATCTCGAGGAACGCGGTTGTCTCTCACTCGCGGGCGTCTCGGCCGTCTCGAGGATCGGCAGCCCCGGCCGGCCGCCTCTCTCGCCGCGGTTGTCTCTCACTCCGAAACGGGTACTCGGCGGCCGGCCAGCCGGCCGACAGACAGGACCGCAAAGCCACACATCGGGCGCCGCCTCTCTCGCCGCTGTCATGTCTCCCTCCGAAACAGGTACTCGGCGGCCGGCCGACAGACAGGACCGCAAAGCCATACATCGGCCGCTGCCTCTCTCGCCGCTGCTGTCTCTCAGCCCCGGCCGGTCGCCTCTCTCGCCGCTGTCGTCTGTCTCTCACTCCGAAACGGGTACTCGGCCACCGGCCGACCGCAAAGCCACACATCGACCACCGCCTCTCTCGCCGCTGCTGTCTCTCAGCCCCGGCCGGTCGCCTCTCTCGCCGCTGTCATCTCTCCCTCCGAAACGGGTACTCGGCGGCCGCCTCTCTCGCCGCGGTGGTCTCTCAATCTTACGACTTGTGGCTGACCAAAATCTCCCGCTGGGGCCGATCTCTGCGTAAGAGGTTTAGTGAGCGCAGGCACGTAGTGGAACAGCGCGATAGCCTGCTTACCGCCACCGACGTCGCTCACATTGACAGCTGCGACGTGACAACCACTGCCCGAGACCTGCTCGGGCGGATCGACACCGATGCCACGCTTCAGATCACCGCCGTTTGGTACCGCACCGTACTGGCCTACCTCTTCGCCCAGATCTTGCTCAACACGGGTCAGCGCAGTCTGGCCGTCTGTAACATGGCCATAGGCGAGTTTTTGGATGCCGTGCCGTCGACGGGCGCCGACGGCGAATTGATCAGGGTGGTTTCAGTCAAGGAGAAGTTCTACGACGAGATCATGCAGTATTTCCAGTTCATGCGTTGTCTGGCCCAGGCCAGGCACAGTCATGAGGACAGGCTGTTCATCAAGTTCATGTCCGCCTTGCCTTACACGCCTTCCGAGATGGGTGCATTGCTTAATAGCCGCTACGGCAATTTCCTAGGGAAAAAGTTTAACAGTCGGGTCGTACGCAAGTCCATCGTGTGCTCTATGCTCAAGCAGCACCCGACCCTGGCTGCCGATCTGGCGGCACAGATGTCACATTCTGAGGGAACCCAGAAGCGCTACTACCACCTCCCTCTTCAAGTGCGGCGGTCCGCCGAGATCAGCACTGCACTGAGGCGAGTTCTGCGAGATGGGCAGCCCGGACCCGTGGCTCGCCAGCACCGACAGCATCCCATCCACCGTGCCTGAGAACAGGCACCCAGACAAAAAAACAAAAAAAAAAAACCCACAAAAAAACTGTAAAATGTTGGCCGGAGAGGCGCTACCCCGCCGTACTCCACCCCGAGCTGACAGCCACAGCGAAGCGAGCGGGCGCCCCTCCGACTGCGATAAAATCAACCCCAAAAAAATAAACAAGGCGAATCACGAGGGGAAGGCCTCCGCGTCGGCGTTCGCCGGTAATCAAGCGCGGGGCGGCCAGAGCAGCCGTGCTTCGCTTGAGCCAACGTTCCCCTCATGTGTCCCATCCCGTCCTCTCGAGCAAGTCGGCCAACGACATCCAGCGTCACTTCTCTGCAAGGGACCCTAGCGGGAGGTTAAAACCATTCTTGTCCCACGTCATCTCAACATTTTTAAGATTTTTTCAAAATCTGTGTTATGGGCCATTCCTTGTCAATTATCACACATTGACTTAAACTGAATCCCCTTTGATTTTGATGAAATTTGGTTTATATGTTTATTTGGACCGAAAAAGCTGAAATTCCCACTTTTAGCTTGATCCGACTAACAGTTCCTGAGATACGGTCCACCAAATTTTGTGGATTTCGGCAAAAATGGGCGTGGCTGCCATTATTCAAATGACCATACCCAGTATTCGATTGGTCAAAATTGCTCGAATATGTCTTCCAGGGATGGGAATTCCACAAGAATTCTAAATCTACACTTATTTTTGACAACCAGGTGTGTTTTAAAAGAGTGAAGACCTTTTAAATTTGACCTTATCGACCATGTGACCTTGAGACGAAATTGCATTAAAAGTTTAAATCAACATGTTTTCTACACAATGTTAAACAACAGGAGGTATAATATCTTTTATAAGCATGTAAAATCAAGTTAAATATTCACACGTGAGACTGAAAATCAGTGTCATCACACTTAAAGCAGGATTGTCTTCATGGATAAGCTCTGAGGATACATGGTAACCTTCAGCAGACTTTCCTAAAGATCGATATCTATGATTCAAACAGCTACATACTACAAATTTTGCACAGTTTCTAGATTTTAGATATATTTTTTCCAGATTTTTTCAAGGGGGTCAATTTCCCAAATTTCTGAAAATCAATGACCCGGGAGGAATTAATAAGTGCCATCTATTTATTTTGGGATTAAGGCAGGGGACATGAACCTCACCGTTGGCTTGTTACAAACTTGTTCTGCGTAAGTATCAAGCTTATTGTAATTCACTAAATATCAGACGATTAAGAAGTCTGTGTACATTATTCTGAACATATTAAATTTGGACTGTGGTGGTACTTGCCAACCTATATTCTTAGTTATTATTCTATATTGAGTATGAAAATATATTTTGTTATAATATTTACATGCAGTTTTAGGTTTGTGCTATTCATATTATGATTTTCAACCTGAAAACCAATATCAAGGGATATTTATAGCGGCCAAACAGTTTTTGTATGGTATCTATAAGTGGTAGTAAATTGTATACCTTTATTTATATACTCAGCCAAATAAAAAACTTGACACTCAGGATTTTTGGGACTAGATTTTTAATATTTGGTGTAAGGCAACTATTTGAGTGTTATGTTGTGCACAGACGACCTTGACATCAACAGAAAGTAAGAATATGTCTCGCCAAAAGTCCTTGACATTGAAAATGTTCGTGATGTCACAGTACCCCCTAAAATGAAATTCACAGACTTGGAGAACAATCGGATTAAAGTGTTTAGTAATGGTTGTGGCCTCCTCTAGCATCTCGTACTGCCACACAACGTCTTCTCATGGATCTCAGAACATTAGTAAACACTACCCGAGAAAGACGTTGCACTGCTCAGCAAGATCATGTTGAAGGTCCTGCAATGTCAGTAGTGTATTCACTTGTTGGCTAACACGTCATTAATAAATTCTGGGTAGCAATTGCCGTATTGGGTCGAGCATTGTCTTGTTGAAACGTTAGTCCAGGCCCATGTCTCTGCATAAACGGAAGAAGGACAGGTTGCAAAATCTGATCCCTGTACTGAACAGCATTTAAGTTCCCTTGGACAACAACAAGAGGAGAACGTCCATGTGCACAAAAAGAACCCCAAACCATGAGGCTGCCGCCACCAAATCGGTCAACTTCTCTGACGCATACTTGAGCGTAACGTTCACCTCGTCTGCGGTACACTCAGACCCTGCCATCGGCAAATCTCAAAGTGAATCGAGATTCATCACTAAAGACAACCGAATTCCACTGTCTTTGAGTAAATCTTATGTGTCTTGTGGCCCACACAAGTCAGTAACGGCGATGAAGAGGTGTCAATATTGGTCCATTATAGAGCCTCTGAGTTCAAAGACCAGCAGTCTGCAAGCGATTTCGAACAGTTTGTGCAGTTACCCTTCCACCAAACATAGCTCTACTTGTGGAGGTTGCAGTGACAAATCTGTTTCTAAGCTGACATAATCGTATTGCTTGATTTTCCTGGTGTGACGTCACACATGGCGCTACCGCCCTCGGGCGGTCGGCAATAGTTCCAGTTTGAAGCACTCTCATTCTAAGATTAATTATTGTCTGGCGTGAACAATTAAAGGCTCTTGCAACAGTGACCACAGACAGATCAGCATAGAACCTACCTATAGCACATAGACGTTCTACATTTGAAAGGCGCGTCATTTTCTAACAAAGATGAAAATGACAATTTAATTTGTTTTTCCAGTTCAAGTTACGTGTGCGTGTTCAGTTTAAGCAAACTTGCATCGATTGACCTCACGAGTTTGTGTTTGCATGTGTTTTTCATAGCAATTGTTTGGCTTTCTGGTAATCATTTAGATTTCATTAACGACATTGTTGGCTATTTATTGTAAGGTCTCTTTTACATGATTTCATATGTCTTTTTTGGACACAATAACTCTTCTTCTAATTGAGAGAGAATGTTCACACTTGGTGTAGATGTACATTATGTGAATGTCTTGACTGCGTGCAATGAACATTTTTTGCTTTGGAAAAGCAAAGATAAGAAATCTGATTTATCGATGCTTCGGAACACAATAACTGATACAAAATGGTTGTCATAAGACTTGGTGCATACTTTCTTTGCATCAATACCATGACTAAGTTCAATTATGAACATTTTCTGCTTAGGTTAGGCGGAGATTATCAATTTGATTGCTCGAGGCTTTATAAAAGAGCTGCAGTTTATGTTTAGTTGAATTATAGTTTGATCATCTGTGGATGTTTGACAGATCTTGGTCCAATATTTACTGTGAGTAAACCAAAATCTCCAACTTGTATTATATTCGAAGGTTTCAGGTGAAGATTTCCTAGCACCTTTCTCAGTCTATCCAACGGCTTATATGTATTATGTCTATAATTTTCTACATAAAATGACATGTTTTTATGAACACATATATTTCATTAATTAAGTCCATATAAATTATGGAACAAGTTGATAAAGCTACACCCAGTATTTATTGTCCCCCGCCTTTCGAAGAAAGTTGGGGGACTATTAAAATGGGTTCGTCCGTCTGTCTGTCTGTCTGTCCGTCCGTCCGTCTGTCCGTCACACTTTTTGGGACGCAATAACTCTCTTCCTAATTGAGCTAGAATGTTCAAACTTGGTGTATGTGTTTATTAGGTCAATGCCTTGATGGAGTTCGAAGATGAGCATTTTCCGCTTAGGGTAAGCAGAGATAAGCAATTTGATTGGTTGATGCTTTGGGACACGATAACTTTAGTTCTAATTAAGTGAGAGTGATGAAACTTGGTGTATAGTTTCATTACAGTAATACCTTGACTAAGTTCGATAATGAGCATTTTCTGCTCAGGGTAAGCAGAGCGATACGCAATTTGATTGGTCGAGACTTTGGAACACAATAACTCTCCTTCTAATTGAGTTAAAATGTTCAAACTTGGTTATTAGGTCAATGCCTTGATGGAGTTCGAAGATGAGCATTTTCCCCTTAGGGTAAGCAGAGATAAGCAATTTGATTGGTTGATGCTTTGGGACACGATAACTCGATACGTTTGAAAAAAATAAATGTGCGATTAATTAATATGTGTCGTCTATTTATTTTGGGATTTCGGCGGGGGACATCAGCCTCACTGTTGGCTTGTTTTCTATAAAATAGATATAAGAAAAGAAATTTGATTTAAATTATTTAACATACCTGTAAATTGATTCTATGGCATCAATTTGAATAGAGCCCCTCATTATTTATTGTTATATATTTATAATCTCAAAATTAGAATTAATGTTCTCTAAATTATTTATTTGATCCAAATTTGGAAAAGTAGTTTATTAGGTTAAAATTACATTAGATTATGACAAGAAATTTCTCATCAATAACTAAAGTAACAAGGAATGACATGAGTAGCAGTAATTTAAAGTATATATATTATACAAGTAGAATAAATCAAATTGATAGAATCATGTGTATTGATTGATAGATGGACTGATAATAGAATGAGAAGTCTTTTTACCTCTTCATCTTCTCACTAAAAATAAGATGAAATGTCTTTATGGCCGTCAAACACAGCATGATAAAATCATGATATGGATATTGTTCATTAGATAACAAATTACACTCCTTACTACATTTCTTACAATTTGTTAGCTTCTGAAAACGTCTCCTTTTCCTCTAAGATTATATCTTTTTATGAAGTCTGCCAAAAGAGTCCATTTCAATCTGAAATTCCATTCATAGAATGCCTCATACTATTATTAACAAAACTTGAACTTGTCGTCTACAATTCTGTAATAATCATTTAATATTTTTTCAGCAAATGAAACATGAACTTCAGCTTCTAGCTTAATCATTTTTCTTTTTCTTCATGCAAATACATTTGACTAAAAACTAGAAGAATCTATATATGTCTAAATACAACTCGTTACAGTTTAATCTCAAGGGCCAACTTTCTAATTTCATTTGATGAATTAAAACAGAAAATTTGCCAAAGAAAACTAATATTGAGTAAATTGGATGGATCAATAACGTTCCATCCATATAAATACTTTCATGATGTAACAAAAACCCTGCTTTAATACATTAGACTTTACCGAATTATAAAATATTATTCATAATTAAAATGGATTTTGCAAGAAATGAAATAAAATATTAGACTTTTGCCATGATTATTTTGATGTTTAACAAGTTATTGTTTCCTGAAAAATGATCATATGGAGGATGTATTCAAGATAAAATTATAAATGCACTGAATACACCTTGTTATTTAGTAGTCATCTACTAAGACTAAACGAAAATGCAAATCATACATTAACAGAGATATAAAGATAAGACATGAGGATGATGTTTTCATAAATGTACCACAGATCAATTCTCTTACATACAAATAATTGAATTCGAAATAAAGGGAATGTACAAATTCGTGATTTTATGCTCCAGACCTTGGGTATAAAATATGGCTTTTGAAAATCTGGGGTTACTATGATTCCTTGAGTTCTCCGGAAGAGGCAAAAATAAGCCAATGTCGACTAGCCAATTCTTTCCAGCAGACTAGGTCCACCAGAGACAGGCGAAGGCCCAAATGCCAGCTTGCCATAGAGATGCTACTGTGAAAGGTCCAAATATATGGCTTCTTCACTGACTACACATTTCCAGAGTGTATGCTAGACAGCCTTATATGTTGGTCAAACTCTGACTCAAATAACATCAAGATCTGCTTGCTTCTCCATGGACTTCTTGAACAAAATCAATGTTACAGTGCTTGAATGGCCAGCCCTTTTGCTTGATCGAGAATTTTGGACATCATCTCTTTGTGGGAGGGGGGGGGTCAAAATGCAATATCTCTGTTGACCGAAATAAGATTGCAACAAAAGTGGAGAAGCAGACATTCAGAGGTTTATCTCCTCCATCCAGTGATGGATGTGTCTGACGTCTGACTACTAGCCCCTGTGCCCAAGTTTCACTGTAAAGTTGTTATTGACTCTGTGGCCAAAAATAAATAACATTTCAGCTGCATTATGTATCACCAACACTTTTAGTCAAATCGTATTGCTTTTTCATTATATCTTAACTAGTATGTAATACAAGCATTGAAATCCAACATTCTTCATAGACGATTCATAATCAATAGTCATACTGAATAGGGGCGCCTTCTCAACCTCATGGTTTTTTTCCGGGCACTCCATTTTCCTCCCACTGCTAAAGACCCGTATGTGCAAGCAAATTATTGAAATAAAATTAAACCATATGTTAGTCCCAAAATGACCTAGTTTGTGTCGAGTGGACGTTAAACCCCCTTTCTCTCTCCCTCATAATCATACTGAAGCCACCATTACACTGAAACATAATATAACAAATATATCAGGAAACAACCATAATACATGTATTACCAAATTGAAGGAACAATCAAAATTATACTCACCTGAGAGAGAGAGAGAGTGACGACAATTAAACATTTATGTAAGATATGATAATATCACTGGTAATCTGATACCATTGACTTATGAACCTGGGCCTTTTAATGATGACAATTTTTATTATTAAATCATATAAGTCATCATTATTCTAAACTAGTGTGTTCGATCCCTGCATTGGCCGAGAAAGTTCATCCAGATTTTCTGGCGTGATTTCCACTTGTCAGTGGTCAGTGATGTAGTCTAATCATTCGAATGAGACGGAAAACAGGTCCTGTATACACATTGGCGTACATGTAAAAGATCCCTTGGCAGTTTGAATTCAATATGTGTAGACTGTAGCGCCGCTATCCGGGCAAAATTTCCTTCATAGCACACTGTATTGCATATGTCCTTCTTCATTAGCTCAGTTTAGGAGCAGGACATTTAACCCCATTTCATTTCATGTCATATCACAATTGAATGAATATACAAACTTGGACAGTAGTGGTGTGTATAATTCAATAATCACGGTTTTAACACCAAATTAATCATAACACCTATTTAATGTCTTCTGCCTGATTACTAAAAAAGTTATTTGTTTCTTTATAGTCAATGATATCAACTTTACATTGATAGTGTGTTACATTATTAACTATTATGTGTAATTTCAGTCAAAATTGTGATATATTAGTAATAGAATTTTTAAATTTGTTGGCTAAATTTTGTTTACTATGAATATTTCAGGTGCTTGGGGTACATGTGAAAACACACATTGTGGTTATGGTGGTTTACAACATAGAGAAGTTTGGTGTAGAATCAGGAACGGTAATTCTGTCCACTCAATCAACTGTGTTCATTTCCCTAAACCAGAGGGTATGCGAGAATGTTACAAGAAATGTGTTAAAAGTGATGTCATCTTGAAAGAGGATGAAGAAGAAACTTGGTCAGATAATAATGATGTCATCTGGTCGGTGTATGAATGGAGTAGGTGTCAATTAGCGCCAAATGTGGCAATGTGTGGACGCAATGAGGGTGTACGTCATCGTGTTGTTGTGTGCGAGCATAAAACAACTAAGGAAAAAGTAGTTGATTTTTTGTGTGAGAAGAAAGAACCAAAACCAATAACAAAAGAATCTTGTGAATTGTTATGTAGACAAGACTGTGTTGTAGATTTGTTTTCTTCATGGAGTAGCTGTGATAATTCCTGTCAGGTTTATAATAGAACAAGGACGAGACGGATAGTTCTGCCCCCTCGTCACGGTGGAAAACACTGTCCCCCCTTTTCTGAAATGCAACCCTGTGATAATTGTACTGACTTTTATACTTACGCTTTAGAACCATGGGAACCATGTCGACCATTTGAAAAAGGTTATGCAAAAAATATTAAAACTCATCCATTAATAGGATATCAAAGTAGAGATATTAAATGTTTAAATGCTAAAGGGTTATTAACTGCCTTCAGGTAAGTTTATCAGAAACATATTGTATTTATATTCACCTACACAACAAAAAATTTAATCACAAGGTTGTAATTTATTTCTAGATAGTAAATATGAACACCAGTAAATCCATTTGATACAATCTTTGTTGGTTCCAGATATTTCTGTAGATTTTAAAATAACTACTGGATCATAAGCAGCTATTTAACACAGAAAATATTTTGAAGCTATCTTATTGGCTGAAAAATTATGCTCATACAGCGAACTACCCTTTATTGACGAGATGTTCAGTACATTCATCAGACCCATGTTAGTCTTTGAATGAATAATTAGAAACTATTTAGTTCATTCAACCAGGACACTAGAATTAAAGTGACAAGAAACTAGTGAAATATTTCCTGACATCAGTATCAAAACATTATTGTGCTGTATGTTTACAAAATTTACAGGATAAGATTACAGCTTAATCATGTTGCTAATTATGTAAAGGATTGGTGTTGAAAAAATTCATCTTTAATGATCATGGCAGGAGAACTGCACAATGAAGCACAATATGCATTATATAGCGTAAAGATACTTGTGCATATTTAGAATAATCATTTTGTATTTTTAGGCATTGTTCAGACAAACTTGTAGATTCTGTTTTACACCAACATCAGGCATGTATCATTCCACAAGATTGTATAGTATCAGATTGGTCACAACTATTACCATTAAATGCTAGCTGTGTTGATGAGAAGGGTATTATACCTGGTTATATGATTCGTAAACGTCGAGTTCTACAATTACCACTTGGAGATGGTAAAGAATGCCAGTCAAATCTTAATGAATTTGTTAAAATCCAGGGAGAAGATCCATTCTCTTTAAAACCATGTTTTAGGTAAGCATAGTGATGTTGATGTTCACATGTATGTTCTAATTTATTATCTGGTTGTTCCAGGATAAAATGGAAACATTGTAAGTCTATTTTTATCCACCCAAATTCTTCATAATCGTTCTAAATAGGTTCTTTAGTGCTTTTTTGTGGACATATTTCGAACTGGATAACTTTTGATATCTGGTTTTTTTTTAAGCTAAAAAGTATATTTATGTTTTGTTTTTGATAGCTATATTTTTTCTTCTCTGTGGTTTGATGAGTTTATATAACAGACATTTATTTTCCTTTAGAACTAAATGGATCTTATCAGCATGGAGTCCATGTGAATCAGTACCAGGCTACAGTCATTGTGGTACAGGTATACAGAACAGGCAGGCAATCTGTGTCAGTCTCGAAGGTAAAATAACATCATTTTGAAATGTTCTTTTGATGACTATATAGGAAGATGTGTATGAATGTTTTTACAGTGTTTCTGTATATATCTCTATCTTTTGGTGTTTTATTATTTTGTTGTTCATCTGTTGTCTGTGTTATTATTAATTGAGTAATTACACGTTTGATGAATATCATGTTTGATAGATATCATACAGTTTGATGTATAGATTGAGACCTAACATTCACATGTGCATGATAGTTAGGCCATTAGATATAAACATTTCAACGGTATAAAGTCGTACTACCAGTTACCAAATTCTAAATTCAGTGTTTATGTGAACAACTATCATTGATAGTGAGGGGACTTAAAGATCCAGAACATTTATTGATTGATGCTTAGAGGTTTGAGATATGCCCTTGTTAGTTAATAGACCTAACCACTTGTTGACATGTACACTACCCTTCATAGTAATTACTAGTACCCCACGACCTTACAAGATGTCCCCACATCAATAATGATTCAATTTTTTCATGAATAAACACTGACATTATATTATATAGTTCATGATAAAATCGGAATCCAAGAGCAAAATTGATTTGATTATTGTATAATGTTAAAATAATATTTGTTTTACTGAATTAATGTGACAGATACAATATGATAACTGAAATATCCGAGAGCTAATGTAGATTTATTATAAGTGGAAGCATGATTACTGTGCATTAGTTAATTCAATAAAATAGTTATCTTGACTTTATGTACACAATTGAGTGTATCAGTTTCTCTATTGATAAGCCAATTATTTGTCAGTAATTAAGTCTCAAGTCCTGATAGCCAATTATTGTATGAACATGTTTGAATATGTATGTAGAAAACCTGATGTGGTAATGTGTATATAATCAACAAAATAGTTTGATTGATAATGAATTATTGAAAAAGATTGTGTCTTGTGGGTCACTGAGAAAGTCTAGCTGGTATATTGTCTACACATATGTCCGTCTGTCAGTCTTATTAACAATTCTCGAAAAAAATGTACAGTTTTCAGAACTTTGTTTGGAAAGTTTTGAGATTGTTCCATGCTTGTTGGGATTGTTTTGATCATCAAAAGAAGGAACCATGTCAAAATGCAGCATCTCTCAAACTATTTTTCACAGCGTTATAATAGCCCTATTTTTTATTTTTACAGAAGATGGTAGAGAAAGACCAACAGCAGATTACCACTGTGTACAGAATAAACCACTGGTATCACAAGCTTGTCAAGTTGGATGTAATTGGGATTGTTCTGTATCACATTGGTCATCATGGAGTGAATGTAGATCAAGAGATTGTGATGATTATATTAGAAAGAAAAGAACAGATGATGGTGGAGGTGAGGGATTATGGGATAAGCCAGTTTTGTTAAATCAATTGCAATTCCTATTTTTATACGCCCACATTTTCATGTGGCAGTATATTGTCGTCGCCCCCGTCCGTCCGTCCGTCCGTCCACAATTGTTTGTGAACAGTCTACAGGTCACAATTTTTATCCGATTTCAATGAAACTTAAAATATAGGTTTATCACCGTAAGATCTCGGTTCCTTTCGATATTGGCATGTATCGGACTGTAACTTCATGGGTTATGGCCCCTGATTGTACGAAAAATCACGTTTTTTAGCTTGTGAACAGTGTAGAGGTCACAATTTTGAACCGATTTGGATGAAACTTGAAATGCATGTTTATAACCTAAAGATCTTGGTTCCTTTCGATATTTGCGCCAATCAGATCGTAACTTCCTGAATTATGGCCCCTGATTTTCCGAAAAATCGCCCTTTTTAGCTTGTGGTCCCTCTGGAGGTCAAAATTATTATCCGATTTTAAAAACCGTTTGTTTATATCACCGTTGCATGGTTGACCAAAATTGACTGACAAAATGGCCGCCGTTTGTACGCGAATAGTGTGAAAATATGTTATATCAAGGTTGTGGACCTTATAGAGGTCACAATTTTGAACCGATTTTGATGAACTTGACATGTATGTTTATAACCCAAAGATCTTGGTTACTTTCGATATTTGCGCCCATCGGATCGTAACTTCCTGAATTATGGCCCCTCATTGTCCGAAAAATTGCCCTTTTTAGTTGTGGTCCCTCTGGAGGTCAAAATTGTTATCCGATTTAAAAAAACGTTTGATTATATCATCGTTCCATGGTTATGAAGGTTGAGTTCTAATTTCGTAAAAATCGGACCAAAATTGACGGACAAAATGGCCACCGTTTGTACGCGAATAGTGTGAAAATATGTTATATCAAGGTTGTGGACCTTATAGAGGTCACAATTTTGAACCGATTTTGATGAAACTTGACATGTATGTTTATAACCCAAATATCTTGGTTCCTTTCGATATTTGCGCCCATCGGATCATAACTTCCTGAATTATGTCCCCGGGTTGTCCGAAAAATGGCTTTTGTTAGCTTTTGGTCCCTCTGGAGGTCAAAATTATTATCTGATTTAAAAAAACGTTTGATTATATCACCGTTACATGGTAATGAAGAGAGAGGTAGAATTTCGTGAAAATCGGACAAGAATTGATGGACAAAATGGCTGCCATTTGTACACGAATAGTGTGAAAATATGTTATATCAAGGTTGTGGACCCTATAGAGGTCACAATTTTGAACCAATTTTGATGAAACTTGAAATGTATGTTTACAACCCAAAGATCTTGGTTCCTTTCGATATTTGCGCCCATCGGATCATAACTTCCTGAATTATGTCCCCTGATTGTCCGAAAAATCGCTTTTGTTAGCTTGTGGTCCCTCTGGAGGTCAAAATTATTATCCGATTTAAAAAACCGTTTGAATATATCACGGTTTCATGGTAATGAAGAGAGAATTTGAATTTTGTGAAAATCGGACCAGAGTTGACGGATAAAATGGCCACCGTCTGTACGCGAATTGTGTGAAAATATGTTATATCAAGGTTGTGGACCCTATAGAGGTCACAATTTTGAACTGATTTTGATGAAACTTGAAATACATGTTTATAACCTAATGATCTTGGTTCCATTGCATATTTGCCCATATCAGATCGTAACTTCCTGAATTATGGCCCCTGATTGTACGAAAAATCACCCTTTTTAGCTTGTGGTCCCTCTGGAGGTCACAATTACATGTATTATCTGATTTAAAAAAACGTTTGATTATATCACAGTTACACCGTAGTTATGGGTGAGTTTGAATTATGATTTTCTGATGATTACTTAAAATGCAACAACTCTTGTTGACTGCCCGGACGATTTGGCTGCTGTGTGGGCGTATGTTTCGTTGTCTGGCAACCTATTTTTATCCCAGTTTTTAATGTTGTTCATTGATTCTAATACTTCTCATAGCACACTATAAGATTGAGTTACAAGGTTTTGCAAGAATTTTGATAATTTGTTGATAAGGAGAAACCTTCCGATTTAAAGTTTAAAAATTATGACTCAAGTCTGTAGTTATTAAAGTTGACAATTAAGCCACATCTGAATTAGAAATATCTTAGATCGCACTAATACTGAAAAACTTGTCCATGCTTTTATCACTTCTCGTTTAGACTATTGTAACAGCTTACTTCTTAATGCACCTGACTATCTAATCAAGCGTATCCAATGTCTTCAGAACTCTGCTGCACGCCTCGTCTGTCGCACTAAGAAATTTTCACATATCACTCCCATTCTTTTCTCACTACACTGGTTACCCGTCGCACAACGAATCCATTTTAAAGTACTTGTCATGGTTTTTAAAATTCTACAAAATCACGCACCCTTGTATTTATGTGATCTTATCTCATATCGTCAGTCAACTAGAACCACCAGATCTTCATCAGGAATTCAACTTTTCGAGCCAAGATACAAGCAGGAGTTTTATGGCAGGCAAGCTTTTTCTGTTGCCGCCCCTCGTCTTTGGAATGCCACGCCTTTAAACATCCGTAATGCACCATCACTTGAATCTTTTAAATCCTTACTAAAAACTCATGTTTTTAGCATAGCATATTATCAGTTTTAATTATTATATTTGAGTCATTTAAGCAATTTTAAAATTTGTTTTGTTCTTAAACTATTTTCTGAATTTTTTCTTTTAATTGTGTATTTACTTTTAGCGTAAATGTTCATTATATACGTGCATCTTTTTATTCAGGATACTCTGTGATAATTTTTATTGCTTTTGATATTTTATGTTTATGTTGTACCGCCTATTGAGATCTATGTTGATGTAATTGGCGTTAAATAATAAATATTATTATTATTATTATTATCTGATAAATGAAACAACTATGGCAATATCCCGCTTTGCAGTCTGTCAGAAATTGATAATGGCATGTGATATATATATATATATATATATATATATATAAATATACAATCTTTATACAATAACATTATTTATGAATAGTCCCAAGACGGACGAAAAGTACTTTAAAATGTTAAAATGTTATTAAACCTGTGTTGAAATCAGTTTGTTTCGGCATACCTTTTATCTCTTCGTCGTTTACCGTCAAACAAAGTAGTACATACAACTTTGCGGTTGTACTAATAATTTTGGATATAAATATACATACATGTATAACTATTTTCATCTACAAAGCTCAATTCTATTCTAACCCCAATGATATGATGTATTTAACAAGCTTTTGGACCACCTTCAAATTTGTCTCATGAAATTAAATGCATAAAAAAAACCAATTGTTCTAGATTCTTTTATTTTTATAAAAATCAATAATGGTCAAAAGATGTGTTTTTGACTTTTATACTAATGAATGTATCGTTTTAAGAAATTATTCCTCTCAGAATGAATTATTTAGATATTTGAGCTAAAATTGTCCTTGGTGATTATGAATGCACCAAATTTAATTGATTATTGTTCAATGTACTTATTTTAAGGTAAAAGACATCGAACAAGAGAAGTGCTAACTTTACCTGGACCTGGGGGTAATGCCTGTCCACACCTAAGTGAAACACAAGCATGTGAACCCATGGCATGTTATAGTTTGAACATCACTCTAGGAGAGTGCACCGCCAACTCACGGACAGAATGTGGCCCTGGCAGACAACCAAGATACAAGACATGTATTAGTCGAACTGGTGTAAGTAAATGAATGTAGATCTACTTAAAACAACTTTTTCACGAGAAAACATGCAAATATCTGTTAAAACAATTAACTGTGAAGTAGAAATATGTGTTTATTATTTAGTTTCCAAACCACACCTTGTTTATTACAGTACAATCTTTGTAAAAGACTTCATATTAAAGAAAAAGACAGCTGCACATATACCTGGCATATATTACAGTATTTCCTGGGATGTAATCTCTAAGCTCTAATTAAGTCAAGTTATCAAAATAATAGATGTTAGATTTTAGATTGAAATATTGTATATTTAAATGTTTATTATGTTGTAGGAAAGAGTATCTGATAATTTATGTTGGGATTATGATAGAGGTGAACCATCATATGAAGACTGTCATGTGCCCTGTTCTACAGATTGTGTTATGTCAGATTGGGGAATGTGGTCTAAATGTCCTGATCCTTGCTCCACTGCTCAGAGTGGTCCCATTATTCATGTTCGGGAACGCCACATTTTGGCTTATAATGGTCCAGGTAATTAGAATGACCTAATTATGTATTATTGTATTACCATGTATTATTATAGGGGCCTAGAATTGAATAAAAACAAGTGCCATCACTCACCAATCCACCCACATGTACGTACTCCATCACATAATTATGCTTTATATCTGTATTATGACATGCTCTAAATGTTACCCAGATTTTATTTTTGCACCATTATTAATTAATCTTTCTCTCTGCCACTAAATATCTTAACTGTTCTTAAGTGGTTTCCTGTTTTCAGTAATTTGTACAACAAATTTTGCAATACAATTGTTTTGTTGAAGACTGAAAATGTTGCCAAAGAGCAAATTAGATGATGAAGGGAAAGTTCTCAATACCATAATAATGTTGGAACCTATGTGCTATTAACATTTATTAAAAAAATACACAGATTTGAAATTTGAACTTTGTTTCTTTGGTGTACAGTATGATATAAATAGGGGTGTCACAATAAAAATATGTTCAGCCTAATCATTTTTGTCCAGGAATTATCCAAGACCAGTAGTGGACATGCAATGTTTGTTCATAGATAATTGTAGCTGTGTTTATGTCGTATAGAATGTTTCCATGCCCTGGCTGCAGGTTTAACATGTAAGATATTCCTTGAAGATTGGGATTTGAATTATTGCTATTAAATTATTTTAGGTGGTCAACCATGTCCAAAGGAAATGCGTCAGAATGAACCATGCCCTATCAGAGTACAATGTGCTATATATTACTGGAAATCTAGTGGATGGGGGCCATGTGTACTAGACAACCCAAATCAAAAATGTGGTCGAGGTTTTCAACAACGGGAAGTGACTTGTTTTAATCAAGATGGTCAACCAGTCATTAACAGAAGGTAATAGAAATATTTCTGTTTTAGCGTTATTTACATATGGTTGGAAAAGCAAAATGTAGAATATTGATTATAGAAACAAATTACATTTTACATTAGTCTACTAGCTGATTAACATTCATCTTTAAAACAATAAAAAATTATTAATTGAATTTATATATACACATAGGTTTATTAGGTCAGATGTAAAATGTTTTCAAGCAGTAATTAGGTTTTTCTCGGTCTTTTTGTTTTATTTGAATAATGATATTATTATTTTAGATGTGAGGAAATAGTTCGACCAAAAGATTCTCAGACGTGTACTATTGATTGTCCTATAGATTGTACTGTATCAGAGTGGGCTCATTGGTCAGATTGTGGTGTTACTTGTCTCGATGTCACTGGTAAGAAAATAGATATTATTGTGAATATAGTTTGTCTGTTAATGATCCCTTGTTTTGGACAATAGTAAGATTGAATTTCTATTCTCATGGGTTTTCAAGGAATTTTTGTCTGGTTTCATTATATTATATGTTTAATTAAAGAGAGGTTTTACTATATGTTATTTTGAAATGACTGAGTTCTGTTTAGTGAATGTAGGATAAGATTTTATAGTACCGCACATTCATTAAGGACATCATGACAAGGACTAGGAGCAGTGTCTAGTTATTCGGATGGTACAAAAAACTGAGATCCTGTGCTCATCAGTGTAAAAGGACCCCCTATCAATTAAAATTCAATATAAAAGGAGGCCGTAGCACATCTCTCCAGGCAAAATTTTCCTCATACCACACTGCATGGCATGTCTGTCTTTATTAGTTCAGTCAGTGCAGTAAAGTAGGACGTACATCAAACCCTATTTTATTTCTATGTGTGTGTAAGGATTGAAATAACATACAAAAGTCTGGAATATACGAGGATGGTGTTACATCCTATTTTGTAACATCCAGTATTGTTTAATCACATTTCTTTCTCTTTATTCCATTATACCATGTATACACTATTTTAAAACAGCTCGTCAGGTTCTACCTAAACAACGTAGAGTACGCTACATATTGCAGTATCCTGAAAATAAAGGTAGTCCATGTCCTAATGACTTATTTGAAGAAAGACAGTGTTTACATTTACCATTGTGTGATGAATACAGATGGGACAAGACAGAATGGAGTGATTGTATAATACCACCTATTGTACCATATTGTGGTGAGGGAATGAGAGCAAGAAGTAAGTCAGACATCTTTTATAAACCATAACTGTAAAGGTTAAACAGCTAAAAGAAATTGTAAAAGTCAGTGTGTGTTTTTTTTCTGATTAATAAATTTGTAGACAAATCACTTCGTATGTCTGTTTATCTAATTTCAACATGTCAGTATTTTGTTAATTTGTTATATTTGCAGATGTGACTTGTCGTCATGCCAATGGCACAGATCACCCACTGGATACTTGTTTACGTAACATAGGAGCCATGCCAAAACTTTTAGAGATATGTCACGTGTCATGTGCCAGAGAATGTCAGCTTTCTGATTGGTCAATATGGAGTGTATGTGTTGGAGGCTGTAATGGTTATAGCCATAGAACTCGTAAACTAATAGGTATGTCATCAAGAGATCTATTCTCAAAATCTTAACATCTCCTAATTTTTACACAAAAAGCTTATTTACTTTAAGAAATAAAAATATGGTAGCTTTATATTTATGTGTGTAAAGATGTATTTCTTTTTTTTTATATAACCTTTTACAAACTGCAGAGAAAACTATATGTTTTACTGAAAGCAATATATCTTATGAGTTGTGAATGGAAAATCCCCTTCTTTTTCAAATCAAGGAGAATGTGTACACACACTAATGATGAATGTTTCAGTGTCTGCCAAGGAATTCAATCATGTTTTATTTCTGAGCTCACAAATAATGTTCAGATGATAATGTTTATTTTTCCAGGCCATAAGAAATATCGTACTTCTAGTTAAAAATATGTTTTTACTAGCGGATGTCTCCGTGCTGCCCAAGTTGTGTCTGTTACCCCAAAACTGGAATCAATAGGCCGATGCACCTAGTGTGTGTTACTCCCCAGTCAAAGTTACCCCATATTTCAGCCTCAGGACAGCCCTAGTGTAGACAAACAGACAAAAAAAGACAGACAAAAAATATTCATCAATAATAGTATAGAGGGTGCAGTAGATGGTTTTAATTAGGGGTATTTTTTCACATATGTACAATCAGATATAAATAAAATCCTATGAACCAAAATCAATATTGCATATCAGTATTCTTTAGATATCTTTCAGATAAAAAAGACTCTTAAAATTTGTAATTTTCAGGAGAAAGCCGATTTCGAGCAGAATGTAAAAATATAGAGTTGTATTCATTAGATCAAAGAGAAAAATGTTTATGCAATGTTCTTCATCCTGTTGTGATTGGAGCATACTCAGATTGTATACTAGATGATGCTGTTGGTTCAAAACCAAGATTTGCTCAAATGTCATTTAAAAGTGTTGAAGAAAGAGATACAAATACTAGTAATCGTGGTGGTAGTTTAGTCAATGCATATTGTGGTACAGGTAAAAAATATAAAGTTGTTGCCTGTAGGAATGATCAACATGATTTAGAAATGGCGTCTAAGTGTTCACTAAATGGTAAGACATTTAATTGTAAATATGAATGTAACATGAAAGATTTAAAAGGAGATGGTCCGTCTATTTCTGTAGTCCTTTTAAACATCATGAATGCATTCTTTCTTTGATTAAATTTATAGCTTAAAGAGGAAGGGGGCACCTAATATTAATCGAAACATGATCTGAGTAGCTGTAAGCATTAACTATCTTATGTTAAAATATAGAAATATGAGGTAAAGTCATCTATCAATAATCATCCTCATGGTAAGATGTAGGGTATTGGTTGAATGTAGATGAAAATGAGCCTTGTATTAAACTATAATTTGAAGGTTATGAAGAAGATATGTGTGTAATATCTTGTCCAGTTGATTGTGAGATGACAGAGTGGAGTGCTTGGTCTCATTGTGGGGTTACATGTGGTGCTGGCATGCAAGTACGATTTAGAAGTATAGCTACACAGCCTGCCAGTGGAGGAAGAAAATGTCCATCTTTAAACGGTTCTATCAAGGTAAAGAATGATCTAAGTTAATCTTAATACTACTATGAATTAATTCTGATTCATTGTGTTTTGTATCAATTTATTAAGTAATATTATCTGTAATTGTTCTCAATTTATCATTAAGTCTAAATATTTCCATTGATTAATTCTCATTTGCTGTGTTTTGTATCAAGTAATTTTGTTTGAAAAGAATGGTTTTCTGACGAGATTTGTAAGCTTCTTTATTACATTACTAAAATCTGTTTTTACAGGAAAACCAAAGTCGTGTTTGTAGAGTGGATTGTAATCATTATCTATGGGATGAAGGTGAATGGGATTCTTGTATACCTCAAGCTGGTGCTGGTTGTGGTACAGGAAGGCAAATTCGTCCAGTTAGGTAAATAAACATATATTTGAATTTAAGTATTCTGGGAGCACCTTTATGATTATTTGTTTTGGCTCAAAGGCCATTTATTGACAAAAAAGCAAATAGGTGTGATCTGATATTAAAATGAATTTGCCTAAAAATAAAGTCAGTTTTCAAAATCTGCTAGATGGTATTATTTACATTTTATGCAATGAATATAAGAATGATCCCACATATATAGTAAATGACCTCTCTATATATAGATAGTAAATGATGTATATCAATTATAATCATACTAATTACTCCCTTCAAACTCTAGAAAATATCAGTTACAGACTTAGGTATTCTTTATCTTTGAAAATCATAGCTATTAGTATGAAAACAGTTGCAGCAAATCGAAAAAATATTGGACTACAATATCGATAAACACATTCTATGTAGAAGTTATAAGATTATTATTGTTTGTTAGATACAGCTTAAATTTTAACTAAAAGAACTCAATTGCTGTATGATTGCAGCCAGTAACCAATTCGATGATAGACATTTTCTGATTAGGCTAAAGTAGCTCTTCGTCCATCACACCTTTAGTAACACAATAGCTTTGCTTTCAATTGTCATGATAAGTTATTTGATTGCTCATTGCTTTAAAATAAATATGCAAGTTATTAATGAGTGTCATCTATTTATTTTGGGATAAGAGTGGGGAGACATATAACTTTTGGCTTGTTAAATTTGCTAGGATTGTCCTGCAAAACAATAGTCTCCCATTAGTTTTATACAGCAAGTGAATAAATGATTGCCCTTTACACCCAAAACCTGAATGTCACTTTTTGTCAGACAAAACTATCTTTATATTTTTTATCATATACTACACGTTAGTTTTTTTTATGTCTTTACAGATGTCAGTCAATCAGTGAAACTACAAAAGTGTTAGGCTATGTGGATGATATACATTGTCGTGGTAAAGATCGACCATTAGAAACTCGCAGTTGTTATTTATCATGTCCTGGTGAATGTGTTTTAAGTGAATGGACATCTTGGTCACTCTGTAAACAGGTAAACTATAGATTGTAGAATTTTATATGGCTGTGGTCCCTTATGCCAATTTATGCCAAATTTATTTGTCATAACAAATAGGGACTATAAAATATAGAGCAGATCAGTTTACTTTTTTTTAGAATAACTAGAACTTTTTAAGTCAAAAATGAAATTGATGATTACGTTTCATTTTATGTGTTGATTTACATATATACTCTCCCCAAAAAGAAACGCAAAGTTACATTTTGTCGTCGGTATATCCTGGCTCTACCATCGCCTTGTTGCAACAAGAACAGCGACAACTCGCTGAACCAAACTGCTCTCGTGTGTTGCTGTGGCCATACCCTCAGTGTCTGAACCCATTAGATATGGATTTCATGGTGTCGGCATATTTCAAAACAGAAACTCTAACGGGAATGTTTGCCTCGTTATTCGGTTTCACGTAGGCGTTTACGGACTGTCTGGTACGAGATTTTACGCCGTTGTCGTTAATTTCAAAACCTTGTCTAATCTTTATAGCATACTGTTCTGCTCCGACTGGGCTAATGAAGACGGTCATATGCCATACAGTGCACTATGAGGGAAACTTTGCGTCGCTATGGCCTACTCTTATATGTTTTCATCGGTCATATGCCATACAGTGCACTATGAGGGAAACTTTGCGTCGCTATGGCCTACTCTTATATGTTTTCATCCATTCAGAACGACCATACGCTGTACCATGCCAGACCCTCTGTCCTGCACCACTGACAAAGGGGAACCACGCTGGAAAATATTGACACCGAGATTGATCCAGGTAGCGAGCCAACATCTTAGTCACAATGCCACTGCGGCTTCTACTAAAAAAAGGATAGATCAACAATTCTTTGCAGTTAATCTAAATGTTGTTGTTTTGTTTCCAGCCTTGCAATAGTCAACAGACACAGAAGCGGACTAGAAAACGTATGCGTTCATCTTCCAGTGAAAGTCAGTGTGGTAAATTGATAGAAGAAAGGTTGTGTCGGAAGGGAGATAACTGTATTGAATATAGTTGGGAGATATCTAACTGGTCTACATGTCTTGTTAATGGTGGTTATGAAACATGTGGTGTCGGACATAAAGAACGTTACGCTATCTGTCGTAATGGAGAGTCGAAAACTGTATCCAATTATTATTGTGAAAAGGTTTGTTTCTCATGAAAAAATTCACTGTTATATTTTGTTTTTTAAAAGTTTGTGCCATATATGTTAAGATCATCTCATTATTTTACAGTCAAAACTAATATTCAGATGAATTTAAGTTAACATTTGGTTAAATGCATTTAGTTATTCAGACAAAATGTGCCATATTAAATATTGAAAGTTTTTAATGATTATTGATAAAGCTTATTGTTCTCAATTTTTTTGACAAGAAATCAGCAAGAAGTTGTTGACTTTACTTTTATATAATCATTACTTTGATGATTTGTGAAGTTTTGGTTTATCAGTATCTTGTTAAAGATATTTGGCTTCTGTTGGAATAAAGTGGGGTGGGGGCTGCATACCTTTGCCAATATGCTATTTGTTTATCATAGGCTATTTTGTTTACTCTTTTGTTGATCCCACTAGACAATTAGTATGCAAGTTGGCATTGGTTGGGTTGGAACCTAAAACAGGTTATATGTATTTTATTCTTCAGATATTTGGAATGATAAGTGAACCACTTGTGTCATCGTGTGAGATACCATGTGACATTGACTGTCTTCTTTCTGATTGGTCAGATTGGAGTTTCTGTACCAAAAGTTGTGGTCTAGGTAATTAGTATATTAAGCGTTTTGTTTTTGTTCATTTCTATTAAAGTGAATTATCAGTATGTAAATAATACCAATCACTGTTTTTTTGCACCCAGGCAAAAATAAATGGAATTTATGTAGATTACCTATGCAGAGATATTAATGGTGCTAGTTTCAGATTATAACAGTGGACTCTGTCAAATCTGACATCATACAGGATTGTTACAATATATCGGATTTTGCAGAGTGCCAGAATACCAAGGTTTCTCAAAACGAGAAATATTGTAACTTTGAAAATCGGAAGTATTAGTATAATAATGTAGCTTGGAATCACCAGAACATTATTCCCTTTAAAATGATAAACCTACATGAGCGAGTTTTAATCTCGCTGTGATTGATTGGTGATTGCCAGTTAATCTTTTGTGGCATTACACCCATTGGATTTTAATCTCACCGATAATTGATTGGTGATTGCTTGCTTCACACTCAACGATTGAAGGCCGGATTATACAGTGTGGATTCAATGGAAATCATGTGACAGGAGGGCTGATGGATATCGTAATTTGGAATATTAAGAGTACGGATTACCCAGATATTTTTTGGCTGAAGTAATAAGGAAATAAATCTGGACGTGAAAATAATGTCAGATTTCACTGAGTGCCGGAGAAATCAGAAGCCAGATATGACAGAGTCCACTGTATGCTTCATTTGCAGAAGGTCTTGTCAGTGGAACTATGGATTACATGTAGGTTAAACAAATATCTATATATTCTTTGAAAATATAGATAGATTAAGTATGCATTATTTAACAATGCAAGTATTTGTCCAGATGATTTTTTCATTATGGAGTGGAATTCGTGACATAATTCTAATTCATAACCTAATGATTTTGCTAATGTACATAGAGATAAGCCATATTAATTAGTAGTTTTCTATGTGTAAATATGCAATTTTATATGATGAAATTCCTTCATGAAATTAAGCATATTAATTTAACACAAGGATTCCTAGGTTAAGTGTAGAAAATTGTTATGTGAATTCCATTCCATATTAAACTTGTGTTGGGATTATATAGATATATGATTTAAATAAAAGGTGACATTAATATTTTTTTTGTAGGAATTTCTACAAGACATAGAACAATGATACAGTCACCTATCGGTAATGGTAGAAAATGTCCATCTACATTTAAACAAAGTAAACCATGTTTTCTCACAGGTTGCTATAAATGGAAAGTATCAGAATGGTCAACATGTTTAAGAGAGGTGAGAATTAAAACTAGTTTATGGTAACCAGCCATTATTTACCTTCCAAAAAAATGAAACTGTTCATTGATTTAATTAATTTTGATGTTTTGAAGTGGGTATTTATCTATACTTAAAATTTCATGTCCACAGTTGAGGTCAGTGGTGATATATAAGTCATTATGTGGGCAGTTTTGACAGCTTATAAGCAAAAAACAAAACTTCTTTAGAAAGCAACTAACATCAGCTGCTTGATATCTCTTAAAGACCACATAAGACGAAAAATCTAAATTTCATGTACTTTTAGACAATGGTTACTATATCCACTTTATGGCAAGTGTTGTGTATTATCTTATTAACACTATCATATAAACAATAAGCATATTATATAACAATGATTCCATGTCCAATGTTTGGACGTAACCACCGCTTCACTGTGTATGAATACGAGGAGTTTGAGATTATAACACGTGTGACGTAAACTCTATCATTGTCTTGTCGTTCTTTTATGTTTGTTATGTTGTCAATACATAACATATTGGCGACGAGGATGGTGGTTAGTCTGTAAGTACAGCCTAAATACACCCACCGATGTTGTAATTACAACAAGTCCTGAATTTTCGACAAATTACCCGTTCTTTGCCGTGTGTGCAGTCAGCAATAGTTTCGACCGCATCACCGCCATTTTGAAGCCTGTGGTATTCTGTGATTTTCAGACAGAAAAAAAAAAAAGAATGGCTGGACAAATAGGAAATGTAGAGAGCTTTAATGAGAATTTAGAAACATGGGAATCGTATTCCGAGAGGTTTGAACAATATTTAGTAGTAAACCGGGTACCAGACGAACGAAAAGCATCGGCACACATTTCTTCGGTAGGTCCGACAACATACTCGCTACTGAGAGATTTGACATGTCCAGAAAAGCCAAGTACTAAAACTTACAATGAACTAGTAAGACCTCTTAGAAATCATCATTCACCTCCCCCAAATCTTATAACAGAAAGATGTCGTTTTCACTCAAGATTTCAAGAGGAGGGAGAGAGTGTATTAGAGTTTGTTGCTGCCTTGAGAAAGTTATCGGAACATTGTAATTTTGGAGAAACCTTAAGTGAGACCATAAGGGATAGACTTGTATGTGGCCTACGTAATACACACATTCAAAAAAGATTATTGTCACACAGTGATCCAGATTTAACTTTAAATCGAACAATTGAAATTAGTGTTGCCATGGAAACTGCCGGTAAAGACACTCTTGAGTTGCAAGCTAGATATGGAAGACCAGTTAAACAACCAGAGGAGTCTAATCAAGTAAATCGGTTTAATCAATCCGATACTAGACAGAGGCATAATAATCGCTCTACTACTAGAGCAGACGTCAATCAGATGGTCAAAGAGAAACTCAGAAGCCCTGTTCTAGATGTCTAGGTATTAACCACAGTCAGGAAAATTGTCCTTACCTGGATACTAAATGTCTAAAGTGTCATAAGAAGGGTCACTTAGCCTGTGCTTGTCAAACAGGAAAATCGTCCAAGTACAGATTTAAAAATCACAGAAGAATGAACAATTTAGGGGAAGATATTTCTGACAGCGACTATATATCAAAGTTTGAAATATATACAGCGAATGGTTAAGAAAACTTACTGTAGATTGGTCAAAACTTAGTTTACCTCTTAAAGAAATCCATACTGTGGAAACTGATAAAAAGAAGGTATCAGAAGAAATTAAAGCTATGACAGAAAAATACAAAGATATTTTTGATGACAAAACTGGAACAGTTAAAGGTATTAAAGCCAAGTTAACACTGAAGGAAGGATCGACACCAGTGTTTTGTAAAGCTAGGACTGTTGCCTTTGCCTTAAAACCAAAAGTTGATGCTGAATTAGATAGACTTGAAGCGGAGGGTACAATTACTAAAGTTTCACATAGTAATTGGGCTACACCCATAGTCCCTGTATTGAAGAAATCGGGCCAGGTTCGAATTTGTGGAGATTTTCGTATTATCGTTAATCCATGCTTGCAGATAGATGAATATCCTCTCCCAAACATCGATCACATATTTGCGAATCTAGGTGAGGGACAACACTTTTCAAAAATTGACCTCCGACAGGCATATCTACACTTAGAAGTTGACGAGGACTCTAAAGAGTACATTACCATCAACACACAAAAAGGACTATCGATACAACAAGTTAGCGTTTGGTATCGTGTCAGCACCTGCGATATGGCAGAGAACCATAGAGCAGGTTTTACTAGGCTTACCAGGAGTTCAATGTTTGCTAGATGACATGATTATTACAGGTAAAACAGATCAAGAACATTTAGCAAATTTAGAAGGTGTTTTAAAGAGACTAAGTGAATATGGGTTAAAAATCAATTTAAAGAAAGGTGATTTTTTTAAAGATAGTATCACATTTTGTGGACATATTGTTGATAAACATGGACTTCATAAACAACCAGATAAAATCGAGGCCATGATAAATGCTCCAAGACCAAAGGATGTTCCGCAATTAAGAGCATTTTTAGGACTAGTAAATTACTATCGCAAGTTTTTGCCTGATTTAGCTACAATTTTGTCCCCACTTTTCCAGTTACTCAAGAAGGACAATTATTTTAAATGGACTAAATCTTGCCAAGTCTCATTTAATAGAATTAAGGAACTTGTAAGTTCAAAATGTGTTTTGACTCATTATGATCCTAAAAAGGAAATCAAGTTAGCCTGCGATGCTAGTTCCTATGGATTAGGAGCTGTAATATCTCATGTGATGTCTGACGGAAAAGAGCGACCCATCGCTTTCGCTTCAAGAACTCTAACAAAGGCAGAGACAAATTATTCTCATATTGATAAAGAAGCTTTGGGAATTATTTGGGGTATAAAGAAATTTCATTCGTACCTCTATGGTAGATCGTTCACCTTAGTGACTGATAACCAACCTCTATCATATATTTTCAATCCCAAAAAGGGAATCTCAGTAACTGCATCAGCACGTCTGCAGAGATATGCCATTATTCTTGCTGGTTACGATTACAAAATTGAATTTAGAAAGACGTCTAAACACGCCAATGCTGATTCATTATCACGTCTTCCATTAAAGGTAGAAGAGGAGACAGTAAAGTACTGATATGGGTATAAATGCTTTAAATTACAGCTCAAGTTGATTCGTTACCAGTTACTACATCTTCAGTACAACAGGAAACCAGAAGAGATCCAGTGATATCAACTGTTGTCCAGTACACTAATTATGGATGGCCGACCGAGAAATTTAATCAAGAACTAAATGCGTTCTATACAAGGAGACATGAGTTAACGGTTCATCAGTAATGTCTAATGTGGGGTCTCAGAGTAGTAATTCCCTCGAAATTACGTCAAGATGTTCTCGATCAAGTTCATGAAGGACACGTAGGTGTTGTGAAAATGAAAATGTTAGCCAGAAGTTATATTTGGTGGCCTGGTATTGATTGTGATATAGAAACATTAGCAAAACAATGTACTGGATGCCAGCAATCTCAACACATGCCAAAGTCAGCGCCTATTCACCCATGGGAGTGGCCTTCCAAACCTTGGGAGAGGATTCATATCGATTTTGCAGGACCGTTTTTAGGATACATGTTTTTGATTATCGTCGACTCTCACTCAAAATGGCCTGAGGTAATCAAAATGAATACTGGGAATACATCTGCATCAAGCACTGTGGAAGTTTTAAGAACTGTGTTTGCAAGAAATGGATTGCCTTCCAGAATTGTCAGTGACAATGGGCCTCAATTCATTGCATCTGAGTTTGAACTATTTTGTAAATCAAATGGAATTAAGCACATCCGTTTTTCTCCGTATCACCCAGCCAGTAATGGATTGGCTGAGCGTTTTGTTCAATCATTCAAGCAAGCCATGTATTCTAGCAGACCAGAAAAAGGAACTATCCAGAAACAGTTATCCAAGTTTCTATTGGCTTATAGGAACACACCACATTGTACAACCAACACTTCACCAGCTAAATTGTTTATGGGACGAGAGCTCAGAACAAAATTACAACTGATTAAACTGGACTTGTCTGCCTATGTCAAGACTAAACAAGAAGATATGTGTAGATATCGTAAAAATCCACATCGTAGTTTTGAAAACGGTCAACATGTAGCAGTACGTGACTACAGAGGTTCCAACAAATGGGTACCCGGTGTAATTCGTAATCGCACTGGTCCGGTATCTTATCAAGTTGAAACAAATGAAAATGTTATCTGGAGACGTCATACAGATCAAATTCGAGATGCTAAGTTCAATGTTCCTCCTGATGAAAACATTCCATTAAATCCAGATTATATTCTAGATCCACCAGCGCATATTGCACCCCCAAATCAACTTGCAACATCTCCAGGAACATCTCGACAGACCACACCGATAAAACCCAAAAGTCCGCCTGCTCATCGTTATCCTGCAAGAACATGTTACAAACCAGCTAAATTTGATGATTATATCTGTGACTCTAAATAAACTGTGTTCTAAATTAAGGAGGGAGAAAGTGTTGTGTATTATCTTATTAACACTATCATATAAACAATAAGCATATTATATAACAATGATTCCATGTCCAATGTTTGGACGTAACCACCGCTTTACTGTGTATGAATACAAGGAGTTTGAGATTATAACACGTGTGACGTAAACTCTATCATTGTCTTGTCGTTTCACCTTTGTAATTGCAATATTTTAGAGTGAATTCAAAATACAATATCATGCTGTAGATCCAATTATGCGTCCTTTGTTTAAGTAGGCCATGTAACAATTGAAGACGACCCACAAATTAGCATATTTACCATTCAAATCGGCCATGTGACAAATGAAGACGACCCACGCAATTAACGTATTTACCGTTAATTTGGGTATCCCCGTAATACTTGATATCTTGAACTATTATCATAACCCTATTTGTCAACATATTCATTATTAGCGATAGAATAGCCAACTTTTATCATAACTCCATTTGAAATTCACAGCGAATATGGAATTCATTTCTCAGCCAATCTGGGAATTTTATTACAATGTACGATTCCATGCACTACAGGCGTAGTAAATGAGGTTAAACTTTTGTGCGAATATTGCACAGAATTCCTGGACATGTATATCAAATATACTTGATTATTCGTGCAATTCCTGATGCCATTTAGTGAGTGATTAAACTTTCAGGGATTCATGGACATTAATATCAAATACACTTGATCATACATGGATCTCCTGATGCCGTTTGATGAGTGATTAAACTGTCAATGTAATTGTAAAAGACCTTTATTTTGAAAAAAGTCAAACGATGTTGGACCTTATGACCATGACCTTATCCTATCACAAACATTTATCCATCAAATGATTTATATTCAGATTTCATATGTAGTCAATTAAATGTTGTTTAAAAACAGCATAAACGTCAATCAACAAATAATACAAGGCTACATCTGGCCGGTATAAAAAATGATAATTACCTAATCATCATTCTTCATTAATTTATGACCCCATGTCTGTGCAACTTTAGTCGGATTGATTAATGACAGATATATAAATGACACTACACTTGCATTATTATTATCAATACACAAAGATAGTTAGATGACCCTTCTCAATCTGTTATTCCATTTACCAACAAAATTTATTTGTACTGTTAATTCTAACTTATATTGAGATATTTTTTCATATTTCATTTTTACGTTCTTATTCAAAGTAATGAAGTCAAATCCACATGCAGAAAGAAATGGGCTGTATGATGGCTACAGGAAAACGAGATACAGTTAGCTACTCTGATAACGGATCGTCATTTACAAATCGCGTTTCAAACATGTTTGACTTTTATGATACATTTTACATGACCACATCTTTTTACTCTGGAAATTAGACCACAATACTCTTCTGACGAAAATGTATCTCAAATCTTCGGGACTTCAAACGATGGTAGAGGAATGCAAAAAGTCACTTTAAAACACAAAATCGCTGTCGTGAGAAGAGTGGGTGGGACAGTATAAAACAATTTAAATTACAAAACAAATTATTTAGTAGTCAATTGTTTTATATAATTTGGGGAATAAATCAGGCGTTAAGGAATACACATGTCGGCTGTATAGAGGTAATTAAGGAATAAACATTCCGAATGCATTCGTTCACTGTGACGTCACTGGCGTATGAGGGGATTAAGAGCGTTTTCGATAATTGGCAAAGTCGTTTTTAAGGGATGTCTATTTTTGCGACTTTGAGTGAAAATAGGTGAATTTATTTCAAACAAATTCATGTGAACTTGCTGTGAAGTGGATATTGTAACCATTGGCTACTAGTACGTAAAAAAAGGGGGTTGGGATGGCCTAGTGGTCTAGAGTGTCGCGCTTCGTACTCTAGCTGGCCGGTCACCTCTGGCTTGCGGCTGTGGTTTCGAGCCCTGGTGTGAGCGTATGTGGCATGGAGATAGGGGCGCCTTCTCAACCTCGTGGGTTTCCTCCGGGCACTCCGGTTTCCTCCCACTGCTAAAGACCCCTACACGCAAGCGAATTATTGAAATAAAATTGAACCATATGTTAGTCCCGAAATGACCTAGTTTGTGTTGAGTGGATGTTAAACCCCATTTCTCTCTCTCTCTAGTACGTAAAAGTTTCCATGTGCACTTTAACAAAAATTTAGTTGTATCCGGTAAATAGATCTTGATTCATAGAAAAACGAATTGTCTTCTCCTTTACATCGACTTCTCCTTTATACATCAATAAAAGAATAAGAATAATCGTAACTGCAGGGGTACTGCACTACACACAAAACAAAACCGACAAGATAAACGATATAGACATTGCAAGAAATAAATAATAAATATCAAGTTAAAAGTGAAGATTAATAAAAAGATGGTTAGCATTTGTATATTTATTTTAACAGAAAGGTGTATGTGGTAGCAGCTTTAGGTTGAGGAATGTTACTTGTGTCGGTGATGATGGTTTATCAGTCAACTCTTCAAGATGTCCACCAGATTTAGAAAAATTGGTCTTAACTGTAAGAATACTTTTAATGAGGTTCACTACAATGTATTTACTAAACTGACTTGTAATTATCACAGCTTATTCATATAATATCAGTGATATTTAATTACAATATAACTTTATAATTAATTTTCTGTATTAATGTCTACATTATAACCCCATGAGGTATGTTTCAGACAGCCAATTAAACATCCCTCTTATATAACAGATTGTCATAGTACAAGATACAAATTTTCTTATGAACATAATCGTTTATATTTTTAGACTAAAGAAATCTGCCATGTTCCTTGTCCTGGTGAATGTATGTTGAGTGATTGGACATCATGGAGTCTATGTTATATAAACTGTCAAGATTTTAAAAAGGGTTTGTACTATTTTCTTCATCTTATCAACAACGATGTTCCATAATGTAAACGTCCAGAAAAACGAAGTCTTGATCATCCCAGTAGTTGTATCCAGACTTGCTTATCAAAAATATTTAGAATTTTCTTTAAGCAGACATCGTAAAAATGAGCTCAATATTGAAGATGGCCTTTTGGAAATGTGAATTAAAAAACTATATAACATGAATTTTAATTTTGATGTCGAAAAATGTCCTTGTCTTGAACTGATATCAAAAGATATCTCTTAAGTAATTTTTTCTATGCCCACATCTCAGTGTCGTCATATTATGTCAGTGTGGTCGTCCGTTTGTTGATCTGTTCATCATCAGTTAGATTGTAAACATTATAGAGGCTACAAATTTTAACAGATTTTTTCAAATATGGTGTGACCTGTTTCGGAATTAGGTCCTATGCTCAATTTCCAAAAACGTGATAGATACCCTTGTACCTTTCATCTTAGAGTTATACCCCATTTACCAAAAACCCTGTGAGTGCGAGTGATTTTTTTCAAGATTCCTTGTGCAGCAGTAGGACTGTAAGAGGAAGAACCAAATTGTTTTTCGGGCAGAGGATGAATCCTATTGATCTTCAAATTTGATGTGAAGTATTGAGATAAGATATGATGAACCCTGTTGATTTTCAGCTATCTAGGACTTTCTGTTGCAAAGATATATAACATGTCCGCAAAAACTTGTGAACGCAACAGAGTCAGAGGTTAGATTTCTTGACGGCATAAATGATGCTTGGTCTACATCCAAGGTTTATTTTTGGATAATCTGATTGATATCTATTATTTTTCGAGACATAAATGTTGTGTGCAACAGTTTATTTCCAGTATTATAGAAAATAATTTGGGATATCAGTCTGCTACTTAACCGTGTTATGAATAATCACCAAGCTTGTAGGCCTATATTTACATCATGGTTATAAAAATCACAGTTTGTACAAATGACTGTTAAAGATTAATGACATTGATAATTGGCTAGTTTTTACATCTTGTTGACTAATGTCAAGAGGATCAAAATGTCCAACAAAAGAGAAACCAGGAATTTGTTTTCAGATTTAAGATACCCTGAGTATTTTTTTAAATTTTGATTTGCCATATATGTGCAATTGGGTATATGCCCAATCAGGCATTTTTGCCAATTCGTGGCCTAACACAACAAAAATTTTAATACACAAATGAGCAGTAAAATATTGTTATAATAAAAATATTGTATGCTCAATACAATAAAATATCCAGGAAAAAGTAGATGTAATGGTAGAGTCAAGTTACATGTATATGTCCTACATTAATTATTAGTCCGGGAGCCCAGTGAGGTTTAATCAAAATATTGAGTCCAAAAGGTTTGAGGTTTGCAACACATATTTTACCCCTAGATCATTATGGAAAGGCAAGTCTTAAGTTTTGTAACCTGTGCGTTTACCTGGGAGTGCCCCCGCTAACCCCCTTAAATTTAATGAGAGTTAAAATTCAATGTCCATCCACAATTTCCTTGCAAGGATTTCATACTTAGCACTTTGAAACAGAATGTATGACTTAAGATTGTAAAATGTTGTGCTAATGCTACTTAAGAGCTTAATTAATTAGCATTAATTAGTGGCCGTAATTAAAATTTAGAGTCCATGACTGAAACAAAGCCTAAAAGCTAGCTAACCAAGTCATGAAACCAAAAATATAACTTAAGAGCGACAAAAGTTGAACAAACCTTGCTTAAGACTGGTTCAAAGGTGTCAAAGGTCACTAATTAGTGACTGTAATCAAAATTTAGAGTCCATAACTGAAACAAAGCCTAAAAACTAGCTTACCAAGCCAGGAAACCAAAAATATAACTTAAGATATAACAAAAGTTGAACAAACCTTGCTTAAGAATGCTTCAAAGGTGATAAAGGTCAAAGGTCAATTTTTGGGTCTCGTAAAAGGGTTTGATTGGATTTGATTAAATTGTCTTGTCCAAGATTATTTTTGTTTGGAAAACATTTCTATGAGTTTCACTGCACAAAATTCCCGACTTAAGAGCATAAAATCTTGTACTAATGTTACTTAAGAGCTAATTAATTAACACTAATTTGTGACTGTAATTAGAATTTAGAGTCTATAGCTGAAACAAATTCTAAAAATTAGCTTACCTAGTCTGGAAACCAAAGATATAACTTAAGAGCGACAAAGGTTGAACAAACCTTGCTTAAGACTGTTTCAAAATTGACAAAGGTCAATTTTTTGGTCTCGTAATGGGGATTGGGTCTATAGCTGAAGCAAAGCCTAATAACTAGCTAACCAGGCCGGAAAGCCACAAATATCACTTAAAAGTGCCAAAAATGGAACAAACTTGGCTTAAGACTGGTTCAAGGGTGACAAACTGGGGACGAGGGTCATATTTTGTTTCACACTATGACCAATCAACCATTCAAATTGCTTATCTCTGCTTGGCTTGAAGAGACAACGAAAAACCTTGCGATGAATCATTCCTTATAGGAAATGAAAAGAAAGAAAAACTGTTAAGTTTTTACAATTATTCTAAATATTGAAAAGAAGAAAAACTGTTAAGTTTTTCCAATTATTCTAAATATTGAAAATGGAAGTATAAAACTGGATGACTCTCTGGAATGCAGACAATTAGATAATAAATTAGTCCATATGAAGATATAATAATGTATGATTCAAAACATTTATGTGTTCTCCTTAACATGGAGATTTACGGGAATGTCTTCCAAAATTGGTCGAAAATTTTTCTGAGTTAAGACTAATGCGACCTTGGTGAAAAAAGGGGTTGAAATCTGAAAGTTATTTGCAGTATAATGCTATCAAGACTTGTACGGTTTACTTACAAGATATTGTACTAGATAAGATGTTAATTGCATCAAAACGTTCATTTGGGACACCATGAATACATACATATTTAGACATAGTTGTATACTACAAATAATACATGTAGTATAGAAAACATATATGTACACACCAGGAATACATTCATACAGATATACAGTACTTTTGTTAGCTGTTAGTCTTGTTTTGTCAATTTTCATTCTACTACATGGTTTATCGTTCCTAAATATTTTCAATTGTAAATTAGATTTACTGTTGAATATGGCATGGAGTTCTGAATGTAATGCTGTTTTGGGGGATTTCATTGCGGCCGACCCAGAACAATTTAAAGTTATCAAAAGTAGTTCAGAGCTGTCTATGTGATTAATTACAAAAGTCAATATGTGTATTCCACCAATGCTACATCAATTTATTTATGCAAAGTGTATACTTTTGAAACAATGGGTTTTTCGGATAAACCCAGTGATTGTTTCCCATATAAAAAAAACTGTGTTATGTACATGTTTTTTTCCGATTGTTAATACCTCTTAAAGATCATGTACCCATGTTCTGTTGTCTTATTTAATCCTTCTTCAACTGCAGTGTCGGATTAACCTAGTGCGTGCCCGGGACAAACCAATTGCGCAGGGCCCAATTGTTGTTTGTTCAAATTGTTCGTAATAACCGCGGATCATACTAGTATGTACTCCGCCCCCTTGAGTGCCTGCGGTGTTTTCCGCCAGTCCCATGGCCTCTAATATCCCTTACTGCCAAAGGCCCCAATCCTCGCCCATTCAGCCCAGGAACTGGTTGGCTCAGTCCAGGATAAAATATTAGTATGACATAGAATTATTGTGGGGGCCCCTAAATGTGGGCGGCCCGGGACATTTGTCCCACTTTGCCCCCCCTTAGATCTGGCACTGCTCAACTGTGACTCAATAATAAAAACGTTGCTATTAAAATTTTAGGCATAACGTTTTCAAAAGTTGGTTCCTTATAAAAAGCTATCTATGAAAAAGATATTGGTACAATTTTTAGCAAAAAAATCTGACTTGGATATATGAAATACAAATATTATTTTGCATCGAAAAGGAATTGTTGAGGCTGTAAAAAACGTATAATGTATGATATAATTCTATTACATAGAAAAACTGAGAGTCGAATGAAACATCTACCTCCATTTTATTAACTTTTTTAGTTTGTATATAATATTTGTAAAACTGATATAAATTTGGAATTATAATTAACATATTAAAAACATCCACTTTGCATATAGAAAGTAGCATCGGTGGAATATATAGATGGACTTCTGTAACCTTAATGACATAGACAGCTTTAATTCTAGTATGCGACTATGTCTAAATATATAATGTATACATGTCGTCCTGAATGGATGTTCTGGTGCAACGAACATCTTATCTAGCAGTAACATCTTGTAAGTAAACAGTATAAGCCACTCTTGATAGCATTATACTGAAAATAACTTTCGGATATCAACCCTTTTTTCACCAAGGTAAATATCGATGTTAAGGAGAACACATAACTGTTTTGAATCATATAAATATATATCTTTATATTAATATTATCGAATTGTTAGCATTTTTCAAAACCAGATAGTTATCCAGTTCAATAATTCCATTCATTTCCTATAAGGAATGATTCGTCGCATATTTTTTCATTGTCTATTTAGGCAAGCAGAGATAAGCAAGCAATTTGAATGTTTGATTGGTCATAATGTGGCCCAAACTATGACCCTTGTCACCTTTGAACAGGGGCGGATCCAGGAATTTTTGCAGGAGCGGTTTTGATAGGTTCCTATTAAGGAAATCTGTCAGTCATCGTCTCTAAATTACATAGGCATACATACAAATTGCACTTTTTAAGGAGAAAATTATTTTTGTATTGATGTAGGATCTTACTGTGATTTAATTTCATTGATGCAAGGCATTCATTTTGTTTTATGTAGCTGAGCAGGGTGGGGTTTGGACCCCCCCCCCCCTCTGGATCCGCCCCCGTTAAAGCAGTCTTAAGCAAGGTTCAACTTTTGTTGCTCTTAAGTGATATTTTTGGCCTCCTGACTTGGTCAGCTAGCTTTTAAGCTTTGTTTCAGTTATGGACTCTAAATTGTAATTACAGTCACTAATTAGTGCTAATTAATTAGCTCTTAAGTAACATTAATACAACATTTTATGCTCTTAAGAATTTGGTGCAGTGAAACTCATAGAAATATGTTTTCCAAACAAAAATAATCTTGGACAAGACAATTTAATCAAATCCACTCAATCCCTATTACGAGACCCAAAAATTGACCTTTGACCTTTTTCACCTTTGAAGCAAGGTTTGTTCAACTTTTGTTGCTCTTAAGTTATAATTTTGGTTTACTGGCTTGGTAAGCCAGATTTTAGACTTTAATTACAGTTACTAATTAGTGACCTTTGACCTTTGTCACCTTTGAACCAGTCTTAAGCAAGGTTTGTTCAACTTTTGTCGCTCTTAAGTGATATTTTCGGTTTCATGACTTGGTTAGCTAGCTTTTAGGCATTGTTTCAGTCATGGACTCTAAATTTTAATTACGGCCACTAATTAATGCTAATTAATTAAGCTCTTAAGTAGCATTAGCACAACATTTTATGATCTTAAGTCATACATTCTGTTTCAAAGTATGAAATCCTTGCAAGAAAATTGTGGATGGACATTGAATTTTAACTCCCATTAAATTTAAGGGGGTTAGGGGGAGTGCTCCCAGGTAAACGCACAGGTTACAAAACTTTTAAAAGACTTGCCTTTCCATAATAATCTAGGGGTCAAATATGTGTTGCAAACCTCAAACCTTTTGGACTCAATATTTTGATTAAACCTCACTGGGCTCCCGGGTTATTATATATAGGCAAATGATGAGCAGCCAAAAAGTATTTGTTCTTTATTACAATATAAGGCCCCATACCAAATAAGGCATTATATATTACGAAGGACTTAAAAATACATTATGTAAGATTTAGATAAAGAGCTGGATGTTCTTGCTATAATAGTTCAATTACAGATAATGCAAAATGAATGTATTGAAAATTTTATTCAAATTTCTTTATTCTTAGCAAAGTTATCACTGTTTGAAGGTTTGACAAGATGTTACACTGATTGTAATAACAGTACTTGTTGTTCGAAGCTTACCCTCGCCTCACCATTTTTAGACAAAATCATTAAATAACGGAAATGTTTTAATCTACTTAAAGTTGGCATCAAGAATTGATTATGGTTTTGTCACGTTAATAATACATGTCTAATTGATAGTCTATATAACTTTGAAGATCCAAAGAAAGACCTGCAATAGACAGATTATTGGCTCTTGCATAATGCCTGTTTGATGCTAAGAATAAATTTGGCATGAAAACTGCACAATCTATATGTGGGTGTATAAAAAACACCAAGACCTGACAATACGAGGAAGTCTTTCATACATTTTTATAACAGATTTAAGGCTATTGATGTAATTTTAGAATACTTTTTTTTTTTTAAAAAGTAAATGAATTATGTCATATAATGAGCTATTATTATCATGGATTATAGATGTTGTAATTGTATAATCAAAGACCGGCAATTATTGAAGAATATCATTGCCAGGAATCTGGAAGCCAATGAAAACAATCTAGCAGTTGATACCACCTATTTTTTGTTGAAACCAAAACACTGAAATAAAAACACTGTAAAGTAAAGCATGACTAGCTTAATTAAAATCTTTGGAGATTAAAATTTCATTCATTTGTTATATTGACGTTTAACATGTTTGTTTTCAGGCCATAGAAATGGAGTAAAAGTTAGATCTCGTGCTATATTGGCTAGTCCAAGTCAAGACAATGCACTGTGTGATGATAACCTATGGGAAGAAATGCCGTGCAATGCAGATAAATGCCTTACCTTTGATTGGCGTATTGGGAAATGGATTGCTGGCCGTAGAACTGTTCAGTGCCATAGATCAGATGGTCTCTTAGTGGAAGGTAAGGTCTCAATATAATTTTATAGATGTTGTTTCTACACATGTGTTTACAGTCAAATTAAAGAAGAATATGGTGATTTCTAATTTGATTTCTTGAATTTAACCAGGATAAATTATTAATAACATGATATATTGGTTAGGAATATTAGTTATAAAGATTCTTAATAGTTTAATTAATTTTTTTTTAAATGAACACAGTATATCAACATATAAATTGTGATTTACTGTATTTAAATATTTATTAATCTCAAATCAAATTAATTCCATGGTATTCCTGTCCCTTTAAAGTTCCAATTTCATATTTTCTAAGAAAGTCAAAACATAATTATTTCTATGTCTTTTGCTCAAAAGGTTGTCAACTCACTATTATACGATCATGGGCAAAATTTCACAGGCGTTAAAATGGCTGACACAGGCTGATTGAGGAAATAGTAACTCAATTACCTCCCTTGTTTTCCCATTCCTCTCCATGGACGGCCATCTTCAAACGTTTGAATTTGAAGTTGAAAATGATATTTTTGCCAATTTCTCAACTGGCAATAGTGAATGATAGGATTAATAGGATTATTCTTTAACAAGGTAGGACTGTTTATAGGTACAATCTATTTTAGGGCTTTATTTTAATACATTTTAAAAATATAACTTAAAAATATGCTATTGGAACTTTAAGCAAACGTCAAAAGAAATTCTTTAAAGAACACATAAAACGACAATCTAATTAAAATATAGATCTATATTTCACTTCGTTTTTTTATACTTACAATGGCCTACACTCATGTAGATCTAACAAGTTATAGTGGGAGGTCACGTTCTATGACGTCAGGTATCAAGCACGGGACATTTGACCCGATAACGTCAGTCATTCGATTAACCAATTAGCGACCGCCATGCTTTTTAAAATCTACTTTTGTTTTGTTTTGATTTCTATCCGCTGGTAATATTTACCCACAGTTCCACGCATGAAAAGGTCAAACGGTCGATTCGACGGACCATTTGATTGGCTGACCCCTCATTTCAGGCAGAACACGACTTAAATAACAAGTCTTCCAGATCCAAGAGTAGTAAAGACGAGTAAAAACGAAATTTTGAACTATAAAAAATGAAACGAAATTGGATCTGTGTTTTAATCAGATTGATAAAACGAGAAAACTAAATTGATTGAACTTATAGACATTGGTTACTATATGCATTTTACGGCAGTTTAACATCAATCTGATGAAAAATAATTCAGATATCGTCACTCAAAGTCGCAAATATAGACCTCCCGTAAAAACGACTTGGCCAATTATCGAAAACACTCTTAATCCCCTCAGACGCCAGTGACGTTACAGTGACCGAATGCATATTCGGAATGTTTATTCTTTAATTACCTATATACAGCCGGTGTGTGTATTCATTAACGCCTGACTGATTCCTTAATCCCCCTAATTAAATAAAACAATTGACTACGGAAAAATTTGTTTTGTAATTATTTTTGTAATTTTAATTTAAGATCCAATTTAGAATTTGTTTCATAATGTACGGTCGTTTTGATTTCTCACTACAGCGATTTTAATACCCTCTAGCATCGTGTGCAGTCCAAACGATTCGAGATACATTTTCCTCAGAAGAGTATCGTTGTTCTAATTTAGAATTTGTTTCATAATGTCACGGCAGAGATTAAATACCCTTTACAATCGTGTGTGCAGTCCAAACGATTCGAGATACATTTTTGTCAGAAGAGTGTTGTGGTTCTTCTAATTTCCCCCGAGTAAAAAAGTACGGGGGTAAAAAGATAAGGTCATGCCAAATGTATCATAAACATCAAGCATGATTGAAATGTGATTTGTAAGTGACAATCTGTTATCGTCATATAGCGCCTTTCTTTCTGCATGCGGCTTTGACTTCATAACGCTGAAATAGACCGTAAAAATGAAATACGAAAAAATATCTCAATATATGTCAGAATTAACAGTACAAATACATTTTGTTGGTAACCATCTTAATGGAATAACAGATTGAGAAGGGTCATCTAACAACTTCGTGTATTGATGGCAAATGTTGGGTCGTTTATACCTGCCATCAATCAATCAGACTAAAGTTGCACAGAGATTGGGTCCTAAATTAATAAAGAATGCTGTTTACGCCGACCAGATTAATTAGCATCGTTCACTGATGTTTTTGTAATAAAGTAGCCTCGTATTATTTGTTGATTAGTGTTTAAACTTCTAAATATAAATCATTCGATGGATATAAGTTTGCGCGATAAGATCAAGTTATAATGTCTAACATCGTTTAACTTTTTTTAATAATAAAGGCATGTTCACTGCATATCACTGTTGTGACTGTAGGTTGCCAATCAGGATTTGAATTGTTTATAAACGCAATCCACTCTTTCCGTCAGATTTTATCCTTTGGAAATTTATGTGGACGTATTATGTTGTCGCCCCTGTCCGCCCGGACGTCCGTCCGTCCGTCCATCCACAATTATTTGTGGACTCTCTACAGGTCACAATTCTTACCCGATTGTGACGAAACTTGAAATATAGGTTTATCCCCAAAAGATCTCGGCTGATTTCGATATTGGCATGTATCGGATCAAAACTTCATGGATTATGGTCCCTGATTGTACGAAAAATCACGTTTTTAGCTTGTGGACCCTATAGAGATCACAATTTTGAACCGATTTTGATGAAACATGACATGCATGTTTATAACCCATAGATCTTGGTTCCTTTCGATTTCCTGAATTATGGCCACTGATTGTCCGAAAAATCACCCTTTTTAGAATGTGGTCCCTCTGGAGGTCACAATTATTATCCGATTTAAAAAAACGTTTGATTATATCACCGTTACACCCTAAGGAAGGTTGAGTTCGAATTTCGGGAAAATCGGACGAAAATTGCCATACAAAATGGCCGCCGTTTGTACGCGAATACTGTTAAAAAATGGTATATCAAGGTTGTGGACTCTGTAGAAGTCACATTTTTAATTTGATTTTGCTGAAACTTGAAATTCATGGTTATAACCCAAAGATCTTGGTGCCTTTCGATATTTGCGCATATCGGAACGTAACTTCCTGAATTATGGCCCCTGATTATACACAAAATCGCCTTATTTTAGCTTGTGGTCCCTCTGGTGGTCACAATTATTATCCGATTTAATAAAACGGTTGATTATATTACCGTTACACTGTAAGGAAGGTTGAGTTCGACTTTCGGGAAAATCGGACCAAAATTGCCATACAAAATGGCCACCGTTTGTACGCGAATACTGTTAAAAATTGTATATCATGGTTGTGGACCCTGTAGAGGTCACAATTTTAATTCGATTTTGATGAAACTTGAAATGCATGGTTATAACCCAAAGATTTTGGTTCCTTTCGTTATTTGCGCGTATCAGATCGTAACTTCCTGAATTATGGCCCCTGATTGTCCGAAAAATCGCCTATGGTCCCTCCAGATGTCACAATTATTATCCGATTTAAAAAAAACGTCTGACTCTATCAAGGTTACACCCTACGGAAGGCTGAGTTTCGAATTTCTTACTCACTTAGCAACATGATCCCCAGTCGAATTTGAAGCCTACTGAAATGCAACTTTATAACTCAAGATATTAATTCGTTTCGATATTTGCACATATCAAATTCTAACTTAATGATGTAGGAAAAATCACTTTCGGTATTGCTTGTTCTCTATCCATCTCTCGAAAATGTGGGCGTATCCTGCCTGGCAGTGCCAGCCTATCTTTTTTGATTGGTGTTGGGACAAAGCTCTACACAATTGAATTTGGCTTGTTTACAAATTCAAGGATTATTTGTGGCTTACTGTATCCTGGAAAAAAACAATCAATTACATTGGCTTTTACTGTGGATGTAAAATTTTTAAATGAAGCCAGGTTGTTATCCCATAAAAGAAATACCCTATATAATCTGATGAAATCAACAATATTATTCTTAACCCAGATCAAGAAGGCCAAATTATTTATAAGCTATATGGTTTACCCAGGAAATTTATTAAAGGGGCTAAACCTAGAACTCAATATTTTACATAATATTCTTACTAAAAAACACGAATAAGAATTCAATATTGGTCCTTTTCAATAAATATTAATGTTATCTTGCCATGATAATATGGAATCATAACGTGTAAAGATGCAATGAACATTTTATAATCAGTGTATGAGGCACATATTCTATGGTTTAGGGCACCATATGCAATGGCTGATTCACATATTACAAAATAATAACAAAATAGGGTAGAATGGATTAAACAGGCGTAAACCACTGTTGTTTAATTTCAACTGTTCGAACATATTTAATGAGAAATGATAATTTTTATACGCCCACATTTTCATGTGGACGTATATTGTCGTCGCCCCTGTTCGTCCGTCCTTCCGTCCGTCCGTCCACAATTGTTTGTGAACAGTCTACAGGTCACAATTTTTATCCGATTTCAATGAAACTTAAAATATAGGTTTATCACCCTAAGATCTCGGTTCCTTTCGATATTGGCATGTATCGGACGGTAACTTCATGGGTTATGGCCCCTGATTGTACGAAAAATCATGTTTTTTAGCTTGTGAACAGTGTAGAGGTCACAATTTTGAACCGATTTGGATGAAACTTGAAATGCATGTTTATAAAACAAAGATCTTGGTTCCTTTCGATATTTGCGCCAATTGGATCGTAACTTCCTTAATTATAGCCCCTGATTGTCCGAAAAATCGCCCTTTTTAGCTTGTGGTCCCTCTGGAGGTCAAAATTGTTATCCGATTTAAAAAACCGTTTGATTATATCACCGTTCGATGGTTATGAAGGTTGAGTTCGAATTTCGTGAAAATCGGACCAAAATTGACGGACAAAATGGCCGCCATTTGTACGCGAATAGTGTGAAAATATGTTTTATCAAGGTTGTGAACAGTGTAGAGGTCACAATTTCGAACTGATTTGGATGAAACTTGAAATGCATGTTTATAACCCAAAGATCTTGGTTCATTTCGATATTTGCGCCAATCGGATCGTAACTTCCTGAATTATGGCCCCTGATTGTCCGAAAAATCGCCTTTTTTAGCTTGTGGTCTCTCTGGAGGTCAAAATTGTTATCCGATTTAAAAAAACGTTTGATTATATCACCGTTACATGGTTATGAAGGTTGATTTCAAATTTTGTGAAAATCGGAACAAAATTGACGGACAAAATGGCCGCCGTTTGTACGCGAATAGTGTGAAAATATGTTATATCAAGGTTGTGGACCTTATACAGGTCACAATTTTGAACCAATTTTGATGAAACTTGACATGTATGTTTATAACCCAAAGATCTTGGTTCCTTTCGATATTTGCGCCCCCTCGGATCGTAAATTACTGAATTATGGCCCCTGATTGTCCAAAAAAATCGCCCTTATTAGCTTGTGGTCCCTCTGGAGGTCATAATTGTTATGCGATTTAAAAAAAACGTTTGATTATATCACCATTTCATGGTTATGAAGGTTGAGCATAAATTTTGTGAAAATCGGACCAAAATTGACGGACAAAATGGCCGCCGTTTGTATGCGAATAGTGTGAAAATATCTTATATAAAGGTTGTGGACCTTATAGAGGTCACAATTTTGAACCGATTTTGATGAAACTTGACATGTATGTTTATAACCCAAAGATCTTGGTTCCTTTCGATATTTGCGCCCATTGGATCATAACTTCCTGAATTACGTCCCCGGATTGTCTGAAAAATCAATTTTGTTCGCTTTTGGTCCCTCTGGAGGTCAAAATTATTATCCGATTTAAAAAAACGTTTAACTATATCATCGTTACATGGTAATGAAGAGAGAGTTTGAATTACGTGAAAATCGGACTAGAATTGACGGACAAAATGGCCGCCATTTGTACACGAATAGTGTGAAAATATGTTATATCAAGGTTGTAGACCCTATAGAGGTCACAATTTTGAATCGATTTTGATGAAACTTGACATGTATGTTTTTAACCCAAAGATCTTGGTTCCTTTCGATATTTGCGCCCATCGGGTCATTACTCCTGAATTATGTCCCCTGATTGTACGAAAAATCACCCTTTTTAGCTTGTTGTGCCTCTGGAGGTCACAACTATTATCTGATTTAAAAAAAAAAAACGTTTGATTATAAAAACCAAACAAATTCTAATGATTTTCTGATAATTCCTTAATATGCAACAACTCTTGTTGACTGCCCGGATGATTTGGCTGCTGTGTGGGCGTATGTTTCGTTGCCTGGCAACCTATTTTTTTTTAAATTTTCATAAATTCTTTTATAATACATTCATATTTTATTTTTATACGGCTGTATATTTATTATCTGCCTGTCCAGCCACTATGTGTATGTAGGCACTCTACAGGTCATAATTTTGATCCGATTTTGACTAAACTTGAAATATAGGTAGGCCTATATCTCCAAAAGATCTTGGTTTCTTTCGATATTGGCATGTATCAGACTGTAACTTCATGGATTATGGCCCTTGATTTTACGAGAGATCATTTTTATACACCCACATTTTCATGTGGACGTATTATGTCGTCGCCCCTGTCCGTCCGTCCACAATTTGTTTGTGGACTCTCTACAGGTCACAATTCTTATCCGATTTTGACGAAACTTGAAATATAGGTTTATCCCAAAAGATCTCGGCTGCTTTCGATATTGGCATGTATCGGATCAAAACTTCATGGATTATGGCCCCTGATTGTACGAAAAATCATGTTTTTAGCTTGTGGACCGTATAGAGGTCACAATTTTGAACCGATTTTGATGAAACTTGACATGCATGTTTGTAACCCAAAGATCTTGGTTCCTTTCGATATTTGCGGCTATCGGAATGTAATTTCCTGAATTATGGCCCCTGATTGTCCGAAAAAATCACCCTTTTTAGCTTGTGGTCCCTCTGGAGGTCACAATTATTATTCGATTTAAAAAACCGTTTGATTATATCACCGTTACACCCTAAGGAAGGTTGAGTTCGAATTTCGGGAAAATTGGAGGAAAATTGCCATACAAAATGGCCGCCGTTTGTACGCGAATACTGTTAAAAAATGGTATATCAAGGTTGTGGACCCTGTGGAGGTCACAATTTTGATTCGATTTTGATGAAACTTGAAATTCAGGGTTATAACCCAAAGATCTTGCTTCCTTTTGATATTTGCGCATATCGGATCGTAACTTCCTAAATTATGGCCCCTGATCATACGCAAAATCGCCTTTTTTTTAGCTTGGAGGTCACAATTATTATTCGATTTAAAAAAACGTTTGATTATATCATCGTTACACACTAAGGAAGGTTGAGTTCAAATTTCGGGAAAATCGGACGAAAATTGCCATACAAAATGGCCGCCGTTTGTACGCGAATACTGTTAAAAAATGGTATATCAAGGTTGTGGACCCTGTGGAGGTCACAATTTTGATTCGATTTTGATGAAACTTGAAATTCATGGTTATAACCCAAAGACCTTGCTTCCTTTCGATATTTGCACATATCGGATCGTAACTTCCTGAATTATGGCCCCTGATTATACGCAAAATCGCCTTTTTTTTAGCTTGGAGGTCACAATTATTATGCGATTTAAAAAAACGTTTGATTATATTACCGTTACACCGTAAGGAAGGTTGAGTTCGAATTTCGGGAAAATCAGACCAAAATTGCATACAAATTGGCCGCCGTTTGTACGCGAATACTGTTAAAAAATGGTATATCAAGGTTGTGGACCCTGTAAAGGTCACAATTTTAATTCGATTTTGATGAAACTTGAAATTCATGGTTATAACCCAAAGATCTTGGTTCTTTTCGATGTTTGCGCATATCGGATCGTAACTTCCTGAATTATGGCCCCTGGTTATACGCAAAATCCCCCTTTCTTTAGCTTGTGGTCCCTCTGGAGGTCACAATTATTATCCAATTTAAAAAAACGTTTGATTATATCACCGTTACACTGTAAGGAAGGTTGAGTTTGAATTTCAGGAAAATCGGACCAAAATTGACAGACAAAAAGGCCGCCGTTTGTACGCGAATACTGTTAAAAAAATGATATATCATGGTTATGGACCCTGTATAGGTCACAATTTTAATTCGATTTTGATGAGGAAGGTTGAGTTCTAATTTCGTGAAAATCGTACCAAAATTGCCGGACTAAATGGTCGCCGTTTGTACGCGAATAGTGTAAAAATATGGTATATCATGGTTGTGGACTCTCTACAGGTCACAATTCTTATCCGATTTTGATGAAAAGTCACATTTCTAGGTTGTGTACCGTCACACCATAATCATTGTCGGTTTCGAATTTCATTAATATCAGACTGGAACTGACCAACTAAATGGCTGCTCCCAATACAGTATGAAATACAGGACTTAAAGATGTAGGAAAAATCACTTTCGGTATTGCTTGTTCTCTGTCCATCTCTCGAAAATGTGGGCGTATCCTGCCTGGCAGTGCCAGCCTACCTTTTGAGCTTGTGGACACTCTAGAGGTCACAATATTTATCCCAAAGATATCGCTTTCTTTCAATATACGCGCACATTGTACTCTTCCTTCCTCGATTATGGCCCCTTCGCTTTTTAGTACTTGCATTGCAACAGCGTCACCTATTTTAATGTTCCAAAGAATATAGACATTCGCTCTCTAAATAAATGAAGTTTATGCTATTGTAGAATGGTTTTACTATTGATTCATTTCAATAATTCAACTTTATCACATACATAATCCATTTGTGCGTAGTGCTGTTCTCCTACACTTACTAAATACATATTACTGCATATTAATATATGGATATATAATTAAAACACAGTATATTTATTTATGAATGTAATGTGTACAATGTTATTTTTTATGATAACTCTTTTTGACTATTTGTACTTTTTATATGCCCACATTTTTAAGGACGTATATCGTCGTCGCCCCTGTTCGTCCGTCCGTCCACATTTGTTTGTGGACACTCTACAGCTCACAATTTTTATCCGATTTTGACAAAACTTGAAATATAGGTTTATATCCAAAAGATTTCGGCTGCTTTCGATATTGACATGTATCAGATCTAAATTTCATGGATTATGGCCCCTGATTGTCCGAAAAATCACATTTTTAGCTTGTGGACCCTATAGAGGTTACAATTTTGAACAGATTTTGATGAAACTTGAAATGCATGTTTATAACCCAAAGATCTTGGTTCCTTTCGATAGTTGCGCATATGGAATGGTAACTTCCTGAATTATTGCCCCTGATTGTGCGAAAAATCACCTTTTTTTAGCTTGTGGTCCCTCTAGAGGTCACAATTATTATCTGATTTAAAATAGTGGTTGATTATATTACTGTTACTCCATAATGAATGTTGAATTCGAATTTCGTGAAAATCAGACCAAACTTCACAGACAAAATGGCCGCCGAATAGTGTAAAAATATGGTATGTAAAAGTTGTAGGCATTGTAGAGGTCACAATTTTAATCCGGTTTTGATGAAACTTAAAATACAGGGTTATAACGCAAAGATCTTGGTTCCTTTCGATACATACGCCTATCGGATTGCAAGTTCCTGAATTATGGCCCTTGGCTGTTCGCAAAATCGCCTATTTTAGTTTATGGCCCCTCTTCTGGAGGTCACAATTATTATCCGATTTAATAAAACGTTTGATTATATCACTGTTACACCATATTGAACGTTGAGTGTGAATTTAGTCGAAATTGGACAAAAACTGTCAGACAGCTTGTATGTGAATAGTGTAAAAATATGGTTTATCAAGGTTGTGGACCATGTATAGGTCACAATTTTAATCTGATTTTGATGAAACTTGAAATGCATTTTTAAAACCCAAAGATCTTGGTTCCTTTTGATATTTGCACATATCGAATTGTAACTTCATGAATTATGGCCCAAGGTTGTAGGAAAAATCACTTTCTTCTTAGCTTGTTCTCTATCCATCTCTCAAAAATGTGGGTGTATCCTGCCTGGCAGCCGCTGGTATAGTTTCCATACTGTTTATGAATTAATCTTATTGATGATTCCCATGATGTGTAATACACTATCCTAGTACATATCCTGTACTTACTGATGACAAATTAGATTTCCGAGTTATTTTAATGATGTGTTTGAGAAACACCTGGAGTCAACCAATCTTTATTTCTCAGCAAGGAGAAAATGAATATTTCCCAGTATATTGTTTAGGACAACAGAGAGATTACATTAACCGTGAAAGATTCAGTTTTAACAACTGCAGCTTTTTTCTATACTGATATTCATTGAGTTAGGGATAAGTATACACATATAGATAACATACAAAGCACCAAATAGTTCTAATATATTTAAACTAAAAACAGCAAAGTACAAAAACAGTAGCTGTTATATGCTCACATTGTCCATTCATGTGTCCATTCACAATTTTTATCCAATCTTGATGGAACTTGAAATATATGTTAAGATCCAAAGATCCCAGACAGGTTCGATTTTGGCGCATATCGGATCATAACTTCTTGGTTTATTTCCCCTGATAACTACTGGGAACCCAATGATCTAGGATTATGGACCCTGATTGTACAATAATAGTGTATGCTTTAGAGGTCACATGTACAATTTCCATTCAGTTTTACTAACCGTTCAATTACGTTTATTACACAACAATCGGACCATAACTTTCAATTAAAATGGCCCGTCCGCTTTACATAATAGTGTGGACCCTCTATATTAGAGGTCCCATTTTAGTCTGAACTAGATGAAACTTAAAATATGGTGTTAGGATCAGTCTTGCTTGAGTTGATTTTGGACAAGCCTAGTTGAAATGACGCGCCCTTCGTATAATGAAAGGAGTAATTTTAAGAGAAATTTTTTTTTTTTAAATGAAAGCGAAACAGGATACCAGACTTATTCAAGGCGAGCGAGTGACCAGTCTCCCAGTTGGAGTGATCGATCACACTAAAGCTCATCTTGAGTTCTATGGTGTCACTGACCATGTGAGCCTTCTTCCTTCATAGTGAACAGCTGATACAACCAAGTTGTCCAGTGAATTAAATAATGTAAAGCATAAAATTTAAAAAGGTTGTCAAAACTTTTATGGGTCCTATTTTTTATTGAGCTCTAGGCAGCTGCCTACACTGCCTATAGCATAATCCGCCTCTGATATTCAGTGTTATGTGACATTATGTTAAAAAGTCATCTCCTTTTCCAAAAACTTTGTTAATGCAACAGAGGCTATAGTTTTTAAGAGTTTTTTTTCAAATTTGATATGAAGAATTGGGTCAAAGAGAGGATGACCCTATTGACTTTCCCTGTTCTCCGTCCATCTCTTACGAAATAGGTACATGGTAATTGCTTGTAATTTATTGTATCCAAAAGTTATGAGAATACAGGTATACCGTAATATAAATATATACAACGAAATATAATGTAAACATAAACTGGTTATATATTCAACCAAAAACAGTATAAATAAAAATCACATTTATTTAATAATACTGAGGGAATCTAAATAAGAAATTGGACAAAGAAAGGCAGACATAGCTCAACAAAGATTAGGCCCTTAAGTTCATTGCAGTGATATATTACATGCCACATTGTCTCGAAGAATACATCACAATGATCTTCTCTTCTAGAGGTCTATTAGCATGATTAATTGTAGTGAAACTTCAAGTTCTTGCTATATCTCTTAAAGCCCCAATAACACTCTTGTTGTAACTGAAAAATATGTCCCAATTTTCATTCTGGTCAACAAATCGTATTATTTTAGAATATTCCAATTAAATGATGATATAAATTTCATCTTAACACACCTATTTTGAAAAATTGGAAAAATTCAACCAATTGATTTGAAAAGTCTAACGTAAACCTTTTCAAATGTGTCTTGGATTTTAAAATATTTTTGAACCCTCTGGACAAATAAAATAGGTTGTAATGGATAATTTACACAACAGGTAGGACATTTAAACATCTAGTACTTAGAATAAGGGTATTATTTATTTTCTAGAGCTACCAAGCCAGCAAGAATGTTATTGTCCCTTTAAATCGATTTTAGAAATATTCTTGCAAAAGGAAAAGTGTAATAACAAAACTGGGAACATACAATGAATTTTCAATTATGCTTATCTTTAGTTTTTATAAACAGAAGTATTATTGTCCCCCGCCTTTCGAAGAAAGTGGGGACTATTAGAATGGGCTCGTCAGTCTGTCTGTCTGTCTTTGGGACACAATAACTCTCTTTCTAATAGAGCTAGAATGTTCAAACTTGGTGTAAGTATTTATAGGGTCGATGCCTTGATGAGCATTTTCTGCTTAGGGTAAGCAGAGATAAGCCATTTGATTGGTTGATGTTTTGGGACACGATATCTTTAGTTCTAATTAATTGAGAGTGATGAAACTTGGTGTATAGTTTCATTACATCAATACTTTGACTAAGTTCGACAATGACCATTTTCTGCCACGGTAAGCAGAGCAATAAGCAATTTGATTGTTCGAGACTTTGGAACACAATAACTCTCCCTTCAATGAGATAGAATGTTTAAACTTGGTGTAGGCATTCATTAGGTCAGTACTTTGTTGGAATTCGAAGATGAGCATTTTTCTGCTCAGGGTCAGCAGAGATAAGCAATCTGATTTGTTGATTTTTTGGTGCACAATAACTTTGGTTACAATGAAGCGAGACTGATGGAACTCTTAATATAGATTCATTATATCATCACCTTCACTAAGTTTGATGGTGAAAATTTTCTGCTATGGCTAAGGAGCGACAAGCAATTCGATGGGTCAAGACTTTGAAACATAACAACTCTGCTTTTAGTTAAGGTAGAATGTTCAAACATGATGTAGATGTTCATTAGGCAAATGTCTTGACTGAGTTAGTTCAATGATTAACATTTTGAGCTAAAGCTAAGCAGAGCTAAGCAATTTCATTGATCGAAGCTTTGGGACAAGATGTAACCTTGATTCTACCTAATAGAGAATTATGAAACTTAGTGTATAGTTTGATTGCTTGTTATTTTTGAAAGAAATACATGTGCATTTAATTAATATGTGTCATCTATTTATTTTATTTCGGCAGGCGACATCAGCCTCACTGTTGGCTTGTTTTATTATTAAAATATTTTTAAATAAGTTTCTTCTACACCCTTATCTATTGTCTTTGTAAATTTGATATTATCTATAATTTTAATTTTCTAATTAGTTCAAGTCACCAGTGGCAACATTTTAATAATCTGGCAAAATGAGTCAGAATGCCCAAAGTGTTATTATGGGCAAAGGACAAAACACAAGTTAAAATATTGATTTTGATCGAAATTGCAATTAACACAAATAGACAATAACTAAAAGATTAAAATAGCAATAAAACATCTTAAAACACCTTTAATTGGATGTTTTGTAAGAGTGCCATATTCTTAAATCTTTCTTTTTTTCTTAAAATTCTCAGCTAAATTAGTAATTTTTCAATGCACATGGTGGGACGACCGTCCAATCTCCTTACTTAATACTTGGCATCGTTGTAAAGCTGGTTTATATATATGGCTAAAGTATTACTGATAATATCAATTTTAACAAATACAAATGAGTTTTAAATTATATACAATACATAAATTTTCATGACTGCTTCACTTCCATAAGTATCTTAACAATGAATTATATAAATTATACTAAAATTTCATATTAAGCAGAAGATATTTATTTCATCAATAAGAATGCACATTGTCTTGTTTATTACAATTAAGTTTAGGCTATATTTGTATGGTATTGTATGGTGTCTGGACAGTTATTTTATCAAATGATAAATGTTTATACACAACAGGTGAAATCCTGATTTAATATTTAGTGCCATACGCTTCTTCTCTTTAATTATCATATTATTTGACAAATTTAATAGGATATTCTTTTAAATGTCATAGCAATTAGTAAGTGTCATAAATAACCTAGGTTAATTGATAATGTTAGAAAAACACAGATGTTGAAATACGTTGCTATCTGTTTAATATGTCTTGGAAACAAGGAATCTACTAAAATCTATCATTTGGTTTAAGACAGTGATAAGTAACTCTGTAGTTTGTATTAGACATACTGAATGCTTTTATTTCTATATTTTAAGGAGGCTGTGATGAGAATATTAAACCACAGAATGTGTTAAAATGTGATCCAGTGTGTGCAAAACATGCTGATTGTATAGATACAAACATATGTCAGTGTTTTATTCATTTTAAACCAGTTTATATTAATGGAATTATAACAGAGTGTATAATGGAGGCTAATGATACAGATATTATAGAAACAACTACATTAACATTACCAGGTAAATATACAATGATAATCTATACTATACTGTATTAACACTTATTTGCAGTGCCTCAAAGTCATTGTTTTTCACTTTTTGAAAATGTCATTTTAGGCATTTTATTTGATGCATAAATTATCAAAGAGGCTCATATAGAGCCTGTTGATAAATCGTCAAAATTTCACAATATTGTAACATTTCTTTTGATTTTCTTGCTCATCATTATTAACCCTATAGTGTTTATTTGCTCACATTTACATGTTAAAAGTGAACTTTTTTGAATGTTTAACAGGTATATGTTGTATACCCTTCAGAGGTACAATTTTTGCCCGATTCCAATGAATCTTAACATATATTGATTCTGTTCAGGATCAAAAGATCTTGAATGAGTTCGATTTTGATGTACATCAGACCTTCTGATCAAAGTTATGCCTCCTTTTCCAAAAGCTTGTAAACGTGCTTAAGGCTATATATTTTAACAGATTATTTCCAAATTTGGTATGAAGCATTGGGGTCATAAAGAGGGTGAGCCTTAGCTATAATCAGTGTTCCTCGACCTTTTGTTTTGGCCCATTAGCCGAAAACTGCGTGAATGCAATAGTGGCAACAGTTTTTAACTGCACTTTTTCAGTTTTGGTGTGAAGCATTAAATTCACAAGAGAATGAACTTTATGTTCAGTGTTCCGCAACCTACCATTCTGGATTTTCCCTTCTTTGCTGAAAAAGTTCTAAATAGATTTATTTCCAATTTGGTCTGCAGCATCAGGGTCATGAGAGGACAAATCCTGTATAGTCCGCGACCTTTCACATTCTGTACCAAAGTTACCCCATTTTCCAAAATACTTGGGAACCAATAGATGGTGCTACAGTTTTTAATTGATTTATTTCAACTTTAGTGTATAGCACTGGGATCATGAGAGCATATCCCCAATCGATATTCAGCCATCTCTGTGATTCTCTGTTTGGAAGTTACCCCCCTTTTCCCAAATCCTTGTGAATGCGATATTGGTTATATTTTTTAGCAGATTTATTTCTAATTAGATATGAATTTTAAGCAATTGAAAAATGAGAGAATACATTTATTTTTTTTTTAAATTTTGATCTATAGGATTACACCACCTTCAGTTCAACTGTTACCCACCTTTGTCAAAAACCTTGTGAACATGCTAGAGGCTACAGTTTTTATCAAATGTTATTTTTTATTTGTTCTTCGACAAACCATTATAAAGTTAACCCCCCCCCCATTTACAATTGAGTTAGATGTTTTAAAAAATTATTAGATAATCCTTACTGATTTTGGGGATTTTATCAAAAATATTTCTGCTAAAGTTATTGCCATTTCATACTGTGACTACTGGTACTCACTCTTTTTAAAGTTTTTGAGTTTTTCAAAATTAGTGCCGAAGACAAAGTTACTGTTATACATATGTTAGTTTCCTGGCAGACTATAACCCTGTTTACATTACAAATTTTAAGCGTGCCTGGTACGACACGGTTAATTTTTTTGTAGTGTAAACGGGTAAAACACAAGCGTGCCGTACCGAGTACCGTGCCAATCTGGCCCACTGAAGTGAGGTGGTCTCGGAACCGTACTAAGAACGGCTCACTTCAAATTTTCGTAGTGTAAACCCTAACCGGTCTGAGTACGGATTACTGCGCATGCGCCAAATGAACCTTGACCTTTTTTCCCTGCAAACCTTGACAGTTCTGTCATCAGTTCTGTCAAAATGGCTGCTCAAACTAAATCAGTCATCATAATTGTTTTCATCTGGGTAATTTGTACAGGGGCTGAAATTAACTTTACTGTGAAGAGTTCCACATTTGGCACGCTTGGCACGGTTCTGAGACCGGTTATTTTAGAGTAATGTAAACGGGTCCATTTCTTGAAATTTATCGCGGCCTGGTACCGTACCTAGTACGGCACACTTATCGCGGCCAAATGTAAACGGGGCTTATCTGGCTTTTGAAATGATAGTGTTATGCATTAGTTGACATTAACAGAAATAAAAGTATTATATATTTGAGAGGATTATAGTAATTATAAGTAATGTTATAATTATAGCTGGTCCTGGTAATATATGGATGTATGCTGTAATAGCTGTTGGTACTATATTTGTTATAGCGGTAGCAGCTGCCTTATATAATATGTGGTAAGTTATATAATTCTTAACCCTGGTGGAGTCACATCGCACAAAAAAATTGTCGGCAACAAGGGGTAATCTAAGACCCCAGACAAAAATAGGTTTTTTTATGCATAATCATATTCAGATATGATCAAATTACAGCTTTATATCAAGACTGAATAATAATACAAAGCTATTACCAAGCGCAGAATAGATTAGACACTTTTAACCAGGAAAAAATTGAAAGGGAAGGGGTCCACAAGACCCGTTGTGTACGATGATGTAATACTTGTAGTTTCTTCTCAAATAAAGAATGTTGCCATTGCGCCCATTATATTTACAGCATAATACTCGACATTAAGTAGCTGACGATGTATAACATTCTCGCTAGACAATTGTGAACCAGTTCCTCACAAACGTTAAGGATACGATCGTGGGGTCTCGAAATACCCTCTGTATACGCACAAGGGTTAATTTTAACACTATCTCACCAATATTACCATTTCACACGTAATGCACAACATATATGAACAATTTCTGATTTTTTTTTGACACTGGATACTTTAATGCTCATTAACTGTACCCCGTAAAAGTAATCATTTTAGATTTTGGAAAAGTACTAATGATATTTTTTTAATAAAACTTAGTGTGATCGTTCGAATGATTAAGATGGCAAACAAAATTTAACATCTTGTATTGATTGATCATTCAGACACTTTTTTAAAGTTGTTACAGTGAGTTTTTATACACCAATAATTAATAATATTGTTCTTACCCCTTTCATCTGTCCTTTCACACTTACTTGTGAAATTTTGAAAGTCAATATTTTTATTAGCTGATGTTGTCACTTCTATCAGTCTGGACTTTTTCTAAAATGCTTTATGGATTTGAACAAAATTTGATGGGTATATAGCCATTCCTGAGTTAATTCAATGTCACTTGCCTGGAATGGGGCAACTTTAGGTTATCTTTAAAAAATTTTCTTCAGAATTTATGAATGAATTCCTTTGAGATATATACTCAGCCAAATTCAAATAAACTTGACACTGTGGTAAGTCAAATAAATTTTAAAGTGTTTCTAAAATTGTAAAGTCACGTGGATCACATGACTTTTGAGCATATAAAGATGAAAAACCTAAAAAACACGTGCAAACACAAAATCGCGAGGTCAATCGATGCAAGTTTGCTTAAACTGAACACGCACACGTAACTTGAACTGGAAAAACAAATTGAAATTGTTATTTTCATCTTTGTTAGAAAATGCCGCGCCTTTCAAATGTAGAACATCTACGTGCTATAGGTAGGCTCTATGCTGGTCAGTCTGTGGTCACTGTTGCAAGAGCCTTTAATTGTTCACGGCAGACAATAATTAATCTTAGAATGAGAGTGCGTCAAACTGGAAATATTGCCGACCGCCCAAGGGCGGGAGCACCACATGTGACGTTCCTCCAGGAAAATCAAACAATATGATTACGTCATCTTAGAAACAGATTTTTCACTGCAACCTCCACAAGTAGAGAGATGTTTGGTGTAAGGGTAACTGCACAAACTGTTCGAAATTGCTTGCAGGCTGCTGGTCTTCGAGCTCAGAGGCCCTATAATGGACCAATATTGACACCTTTTCATCGCCGTAACCGACTTGTGTGGGCGGGCCACAAGACACATAAGATTTACTCAAAGACAGTGGAATTCGGTTGTCTTTAGTGACGAATCTCGATTCACTTTGAGATTTGCCGATGGCAGGGTCCGAGTGTACCGCAGACGAGGTGAACGTTACGCTCAAGTATGCGTCAGAGAAGTTGACCGATTTGGTGGCGGCAGCGTCATGGTTTGCGGTTCTTTTTGTGCACATGGACGTTCTCCTCTTGTTATTGCCCAAGGGAACTTAAATGCTGTCCAGTACAGGGATCAGATTTTGCAACCTGTTCTTCTTCCGTTTATGCAGAGACATGGGCCTGGACTAACGTTTCAACAAGACAATGCTCGATCCCATACGGCAGTTGTTACCCAGAATTTTTTAAGAAATGCTGGTGTCCAAGTCCTGGATTGGCCGTCGCTTAGCACCGACCTTAATCCTATTGAACACATCTGGGACGAACTGGGTCGAAGTATTCATCAGCAAGTGAATCAACCACTGACGTTGCAGGACCTTCAACATGCTCTTGCTGAGCAGTGGCGACGTCTTCCTCGGGTAGTGTTTACTAATGTTCTGAGATCCAAGAGAAGACGTTGTGTGGCAGTACAAGATCTAGAGGAGGCCACAACCGTTACTAAACACTTTAGTCCGGTTGTTCTCCAAGTCTGTGAATTTCATTTTGGGGGGTACAGCGACATCATGGACGTTATCAATGTCAAGGACTTTCCGCAAGACATATTCTTGCTTTCTGTTGATGTCAAGGTTGTCTGTGCACAACATAACTCTAAAATAGTTGCCTTGAACCAAATATTAAAAATCTAGTCCCAAAAATCCTGAGTGTCAAGTTTTTAATTTGGCTGAGTATATTTGACTTCTTCTCTGAAAGTGCTTGGAAGATTTCAATAACAATTGGTTTAAATGTTGTTAGGCTTGCAGTTATTAAAATAAAGTTATTTGACCCTAATGGGGGTGGGTGGCATTACCATCGTAATTATGCAAATGTATGTATTTTTGTCTTCTACTCCTAAACTGCTTGACAGATTTCAACTAAATTCTGTAGATACATGTATAATTCATTATGGTGAAATTTGTCAAGATTTATTCAAATAAAATTACCCATACACTGTTCACTTCTTGTATAACACATTAAATTCCTGTTGCTGGAAAGTCAATTTCATTATCCAGTTGCTAACGGATTCATTAAAGTTAATCTCAGAGAAAACTGTTTGTATAATCCAAGAGAAAACTGTTTGTTCATTGGCTGAATTTTAAATTTTAAAACTCAATGTACATGTATAACCACTTCATAGAAGTTAGTTTTAACAAAAAACTTAAGATAGTGGGACAACTGTGCAGTCTGTTCACAAAACTTGATTAAAGACAAAAAGATAAAAGAATTTACTATAGAAAACACTATAGAATACTTTATTTTTTCCTTTAGACATTTTTTAGCATAATTATGGGATTTGTACAATAGAATATTTGGGACCATTATTTCCTGGAGGTTCCCCAAATTGTGTAGAATATTATATAATTTCATGCTATAGAAAATGGAATAGCCCCCCACCCCCATCGCCCAACCATTTGTAATGTTCTACAGAAAATTACACTAGTAATCTACGTGTATGACTTTTTGCTGAGGGGATACTTCGACTGACAGCCCACTAATGTCATCGTTAAACTGATAACGTGGCCCAACCCCTACGTTAAAAATAACGACAAGTTAACGACACATTAAAGTTAACGGGGCTTCGAGCAACAATCTCTCTGTGTTAAAGTTAACGATCCAAATAATTATGAATGCCCACACTTTAATAATAATAGGGTACTCACTGTAAACAACAGTCAGTTTAATTACCTAATGTCACAAGTAAGATCAATATAATACAAACTGTACAGCTGTTACACAGTAATTGTACTAGGTTTTGGTATGATATTCAAGGTTAACAATGATAGTATATTTTGTTTAATTAAATGCTAATTAAAAATTCCTATACTGGTATTGACAAAAAATTAAATCTGTTATTATTAACCACAAATAATAAAATTAAAATGAGGAAACTTGGGGATTATCTGTCTTTTGTCAAAAGATTGATATTTCTGCACAGTTTACGTAATGTTATATGCTGCTTTTTATCTGTGACTCTTAGATAGGATTAAAAGTATGTGATTCAGTTTACTATGTACTTGTGGTTTTTTGAAACAAATAATTTGGAAGATAAAAGAAATTCTTTGATTTTGTGATAGGGTGTCTTGTAAAGTGAATATTCCTTGAGATCATTACATTAATGTAAGTCATGTCTTTGTGTCTTAGTCCTAGTAAAATAGACATTTAATGTGAAAGGCACACAAATTTATGTGCACACATTGGCTTGCTTTATCACCACAAACACATTAGCCAAATTTTAGTGATTTATTTATTTTTAAGCACAATTTCTATACTGTAGACCTATGCATGCATGTATATAGGACTAGCAGAGAAGCACATTTTGTATTCAATATTTATGTATATTAGTTGCTTGCATTTTACAAGGTACATGTACCGTAGTTGTTTTGTATTGTATTTCAGTTGTCGTATTTTTTATGTTTTCATTTCTTCAGTGAGCTGTTTCGAACTGGGCCGCGACCTAGGAAAAAGACGGAGGGAAGTATTAAAAGTGACAATGTCTCGGATGTTGTTGATAAAGAAGCCATGTGCAATGAAAACAATGAAATGCCCCACATGGATGCTGAAACCAATATAGATAAAACTCCAGATAACAATTCAAACGTAGGTTTACTATCTGAATGTGTGACACATTTGTGCAATTCAAAAACACTAACATGCTCGATTGGGGAGTTTTGGCCCAGAATGCGTAATTGTAAATGTTTGTTGTGTAATATACCGTGTGTGCCATCTGTTGATAACTGTGAGAGATATATGGAAGTATCTACTGATTCCAGCATGTGTGTGAATTCCTTACAACGTGCATGCCATTTAGCTGTAGAAAGTGAACAAAATTATAAACAATATGTGATGTGTTCTGAGATTCCACAAACAAAAGCAACAACAACACAGATGACTACTGAAGCTCAATGTAGCTCCTCTTCAAACTCAAGTGCTACTAGAAAAATAGGCTCAACATGTACTGATTCCTTCCCTAGCCTTCCTGAAATAGAACTAGATATTCTTAATGAACGCATGACTGAAACCTCTTCCCCAACTCCTGATTTTTCTAGTGATGATTTTTATAATATGTATATTCAACCAAAGCCTAACAATAACTATGCAATTCCTAATAAATTAAAAGACCAAGCAGTCCAAACTAGCAATGAATACTTAAATAATAAAAACAAAGACAAAACATTGTGTCCAATTAATTCCCATGGATATGCCATTTCAAAAACTCACCCTATTAATTCCAGGAATGACATTATCTCCAATTCTGCCAACGATAGATCTGTTAAAAAAAAAGTGATTGAAAATTTCTCCCATGTAAATAGAGACTATAAAACTGGTCAAACAAGAGAAATGTGTGTAATAAAAAACAATGGTATTAAAAAACTGAAAGTTTTATCTTCATTAGACTCAACAGAAAATAAATTAGAAACTTTTGTTTGATATACTGTGAATTAAAATAGAAATAAATGTGGGAATGGTAAAACGGCTGAAATAAATGCAATTGCTAATTTCATCAACATTGATTATGCCCCACAAACAGAACTGTCTCCTGCTATTCACAGTGTATCAATCAAAGATTGATGATTCATGGCATCGTCTGCCATACCTTCTCATTCTACATTAGTTAAATATATCCTTATTTATTTATAATAGATTCTTGTAGTTACTTTATTCTTGGCACAAAATGCCAGTATGCCAGTATATTTCATATTGATTATTTGGTTTGTCATCAGTGTATTTATACTTAAATACTATAATATATATAATACACTCTAATAAATATGATACTTAATTACATATCTTGTTTTACAAGATTTTAAAATAAAATTAGACAAAACTACTGCTTTAGCTAAACAACAAACAAAGAACATACACACTAGGTAGAAATATGTATATTATTGAGTGATGTGATTCTTATATATGCTAATCAATTTGTTGATATGCCTACAGTTAAATTTGAAAATCACAGAGTAAAGTTATTAAACGAGCTAAACCTCAGTAATCTCTGTAGTCTTTGATATAAAGAAGTATTTATTAGAATTTAATAATGGTCCATTTCAATCATATTAATGTTGTTATATCGGCTCCTGATAACCAATATTTAATATACAATGAAAATTTTAAAATCAAGTCCCAACATCATGGTCTCAAGCTCCATTTGTAATGAAGAGGATAGAGGAACAAATTACAAAGCAAAAAATATCCCATATTCAACTGGGATTGCTCACATTGGTATCATTTGAAATTACAATAAATAATCGAATGTAAAATCATTTTATATACACATTACATTAATATGTGTTTTCTCATTTTAAGGGTCCAAAAAAATAGATGTTTAGCAGGTTTAGCCCCTTTAAAGTCTTTGATCATCATCTCTGGGATTTGAAATCACTGACAAACCACAATACATGTATTTTAGAAGTTTTAAAAATCATTACAATGATGGCATGATAATTTTGCAATATTAAGCATATAGCTAACTTTGCATATGATATAAGCAAGTCAGCAGCACTTACAAGTGTTTGGTAAAAACTTTTGATGGGCCTATTTGTAATCAGATTGGAAGCAAGGCAGGAAAATATTTAAAATGTTAATTAAATATTAAATAAATTAAGCAGAGAAAAATCAGACATTGTCCAGAAATGAATATCAGAACCTTTAAGAAGAATATATAAAATGTATTATTATGCCATGCAATGAACAGATGCTGACCCCTATAATAGTACTGTTGAAAAAGTAAAATATATACACAAGACCAACTACTATATGTTTTATTTTAAATGAAAAAGCAGACTTAAACACTGCTTTTTGTTGTATCTTTTGTTGATGTAAATCTTTGTTAAATACTATATATTTATTTTTACTGTTTTAATTATTTAAACATACATTATGCAAGAGCTAAATCTGCCTATTGCATGTCTTTCTTGAGGCCTGAAATGTTATGTAAACTATTAATTGAACATTAAATAACTTTTCCAAACCATAATCAACTCTCAATGTCATCTTATGTGTGGGATATCAGTGGATTAAAATCAGATCTGTTGCTCAACAATCATTACTGCCGTAAGTAAATGATGATCAAAGTTATTCTTAAAATTTAAAAGCCAATATCTTTGTTCAGAGTGAAGCAATTTGACTGCAATATTCAACATATTCTATTTATGTTATCTATTAAATTTTGTATTTATTATAGCAAGAACAGTCAACTCTTTATCTAATCTCCCATAATGCCTTTTTAACCCATTTTTTACGGTAGCGACCCTTCATACTTGGCAACGGCATTAGCGAACCCAAGCAGCTAATCTTTTAATAGGCTCAGGGTTAAATGGGTTAATAATACCCGGTACTGAGCTGCAATAAACACGTTTAATGCAGCTGAAATGTGATTTTTGTCTGTATGGGGTACAAGACATAAAAATCAAAAGGCTGTGTAACATTTGTGACCAACTATAGCAGACACAAATGCCATGCATCATTGGCACATTGAGGAGATAAGTATCCATCCCAAAAGCTGTAATATCCGTCAGATAAGCAAGATAATTAACAATGTACCCTTTTTATTTTACCATCATCTATTTATAAAATCGGTATGTTTTCATTGCATCTCTGTATATGGGTCATTCTCTAATGTTGTACAAATTTACAAATTGCTGTCCCATAAACAAACGATCGAAAAAAATGAAATTTTGTAGTTTATATTATGTGTTCAAATGTTTGTGTGTCTTTGTGTCACCTACAGGCCCCAATTCTTAATTAATTGTCTTAATACTTATACCCTAAGGCTGATTTTCATGAAACTTAAAACATGTTTGTATCCCAATGATCCCGGTTTCTCTCCATACTTTCGCATATCAGACTTCCTGGCGAACTTTAGCTTGTGGACCCTCTAGATTCGAGGTCACAATTTTTATTCAATTTTCAAAAATGTTTAGATAAGTCACTGTTACACCATAATGAAGGTTGAGTTTGAAATTAATTGGTCGCTCCATGTAGAGCTGGACGATATTAGTAAAATCAAATATCGCGATATTTCCCCCAAAAAGGACGATATATCACTATATTGCGATATTTTAGTTTTATTATAAAAAGCTAACGATATATCACAATATCCCGATATTTTAGTTTTATTATGTGATGTATTTTTAAATGAACGTAACAAGTTGCTGGTGTTGCCGCCTATTGCAGCTACACGACGCTTGCAAAATCTACATAAAACTTTTGTTTGCGCTTCATTGTTCTTATCAAAACCAAAAGCCATATGCGACTCATGCAATGTTTTTTAGGCTTTATTATTACTAATGTTTGATCAGCTTGAGCTTCGCAATGTTCCGCCATCTTTCAAATTGTTGAATAACATGTGGGTATGACTATGAGTACCAGATGTAATTTCCCCTATTCGGTACACTAAAACAGCACGTTTGTCTAAATCTCGTATATCAAGACGCAATAAGGTTTTATTTACAAATAACATTTTATTTTTATTTAATTCGGCTACAGTTTAAAAATTGGCAAAAAAAACCCAAACACCCAAACACACGCACAAAATGATAGTTAACTAACAAACGGCATCATACATAAAATGATAATAACTGTTTCCAAACAGTGCCAATGATAAATCGATCGAAGACGGCAAAGAGAAGATATTACACCATGACTTACCTGGCTGGTTATTTGAGTGTTGCACAGCATTAGCAATGGGTTTGACATTATAATGACAAGTATAATAAGTTTAATAATCGAGAAAACTACTAGACTAGTCATGTATTTAGTAGGCCTTGTCAATGAACGAGTGACAAGTCATCCGAGTCATCAATCGTGACATAATGTCGTAAATATCGTGATAATATCATGTAAATTGATAGAAAAACACAAGATACGATATGTCAATATACCGCGATATTTTAGGTGGTTTATAAAATATTGTAATTCAAATTTTAATATCGCGATATATCGAATTACCGAAAATATCGTCCAGCCCTAGCTCCATGTATGCAACTTGTGTAAAGTATAAAGTATGAAGATTATGGGCCTCAACAGGTCACAAATTTTGTCCAATTATCAGCCCCTTTCAATATTCACACATTTCAGACCATAACTTCTTGGATTATGGCCCCTTATTGTACGAAAAATTCAGGTTTTATTTAGCTTGTTCTGTATCCAAATCTGGCAAAAATACGGACGTACTGTATCTTGCCTCAACCCTTGGTTGGAATTGAAAGAATTTAATTTTGAAACTTTCAATGGAATATCCACTAAGTAATGTCTTGATATCGCATGAGAATGTTAGTCCAAGTGCTGTCTCCACATTCTACGCAATGTCTTTGCCCTAGACCACTTAACAACTTAAATTACAAACACCATTTGCATGTGCATTTCAATGAATTCATCAGGCAAGTCCAATATTCCATCTAGTAAAAAAATTATGGACATTTGGCACATTGCCCGTGTAAAAACTGTGATCTCTACCTAAAAACAAGATTTATTGCACAATCAAGGCCCATATGCTTGAATATTATAAGGAACCAAGATTTTCGGTTATAAACATGTTTTTTCAAGTTTCATCAAAATTGAATCAAAATTGTGAACTATAAAGTGTTCACAAGCTTAAAACGTGATTTTTTATAAAATTGGGGGCCCATAATCCATGAAGTTTTAGACCGATACATGTCAATATCTACAGGAACCAAGATCTGTTGGAGATAAATCTATATTTCAAGATTCATAAAATCAGATACCAATTGTGCCCTGTAGACTGTTCACAAACAAATTGTGGAGGGACAGACAAAATCAGATACCAATTGTGCCCTGTAGACTGTCCACAAACAAATTGTGGAGGGACAGACAAAATCAGATACCAATTGTGCCCTGTAGACTGTCCACAAACAAATTGTGGAGGGACAGACGTCAAAAAGGGGGTGTATAAAAGCTATTTAAATATATTACTGTTACACCATAAGGAGGAGGTTGTAATGAAACTGCCTGACAAAATAGCCACTCTTTGTACGCAAAAAGTGTAAAAGAATGTAATACGAAGGTTGTGGACCATCCAGACACCACAATTTTTCTCGGGTTTTGCTGAAACTTAAAATGTATGTTTATTTCCCAAAAATCTGAGTTCCTTTCGATATTTGCACATTTAAGCCCATAAATTTCTGGATAATGGATCAGGTTTTATCTTATATTCTGTCCATCTCTTGTAAAATGTGGATGTAAAGTTCAAATTGGCAGTTATTTTGAACTTATGCTGAACACAAGAACTTCATTTTTTACACCGTAACGAAACATAATATACTATTCACTGAATTACCCGCCCTTTGTCTAAAACATTGGAGAACAGTGTACATGTGAAGGGCACAATTAGTTTCTGCAGCCCAATAACATATCGGATAAAGTGGGTTAAGGCTTTGTTTAAGAATTATCATCCAGATACATGGCAACTAGTAAAGACAATGCCAAAAAGGAAGCAGGCTGTGTCATTTGTCAGTGTGGTACCTCTTCCAATTTAAAGTAATAAAAAAGGGAATAAAAAATGTGTTTTGCCTATATACAGGACTCCTCACAGTGGAAACACCAAGACTATAATTCAGAGAAAAGTACACTATTTTTTGATTAAATTTTTAAGATCAAATGCCGTGTAATCTTAGATTCATTTATTTTTATTACTTGGTATCATTAGTATGGTGGCTGATTGGTATCATGTCGTAAATGTCGTATTTCATAACACGACATCACAACATTTCTACACGACATTTCTACCAGACATCACAACATTTTTACCCGACATTACGACACTAAAATGATGTCGGGTTGTCGGGTTATGAAACAAAAAACTGGCAATTAAGAAAAGGTCAGTTCCGTTTCTTCGCCTCTCGAAGAAAACCAGCCGAAATTTTTTCGGGCATGTCTAGTTTTGCTTCCCTAACAGTCATTGTGCACTAATATAACACTAATAATTTTACCTTTCATTTAATTGAATACCACGAATTTGTACTTTGTGCGACATTTTTCGGGCATCGATTATTATTTGTGAATGCAGCTGCAACAGTCTGATTGGATGGTTGGAATTCAGAGTGGGATTTCGGTTACAAAACCATTGGATACTTTTGGAGTTGCTTACACAGGCTAGAATAGCAGAAAACGCATTTGCGGTGGTTAAAATGTTCAAAATTTTATCCGGGAGAGTAAGACACCCAAACCCAGCGATGATTGATTGGTTGTTTGGAATTCGGATCAGTCAGCCAGGTAGGCTATATTGGACCAAATTGAAGTTGCTGTATTCACAGGCTGGAATAGTTAAATTTTTAAAATCTACTCCCAACGGTCGCGTCTTCGTAGACTGTAAACGATTGGTTTGCAATCAAGTCAGCCACTAATTAGGCTATTAGACCAATTAGACTGAAATAGCAGGAAAACATGGTTGCTGCCGTCAAATATTCCAAAATTCTCTGAGGGGGGGGGGCTATTCTAGGTAAGCTCTGCTTCTTCGCCTCTCGAGGAAGACTGGCGCCTCTGTAAACCCAAATTTTTTCAGGCATTTTTGGTTCTGCCCCCCCCCTAACTGTCATCGTGCCTGTGTAAGAGCTAAATCTGCATATTACAGGTCTTGATTTTGGCTTGCATGATATAACATGCATGATAAGCCCATAACACAGGCACTTGAAGGGATTAAAATAAATTAAAATAAAACTTCTTACCACTGCTTAATAAATACAAGAAGGTAAGTCACTACGCCATCTTTGTTTTGACTGAGATACCATGAATCGTCTGAATTCATCTCACAATACTCACTAGTTCTAACACTTCATGTCATTTTTATTGCTAACGAGACTTTATTTGATTATTATTCACCTTCCGATGTAATTAAATTGGTCATTTAACACTGTTATTGATAACAAATCAAACTTGAACCGCTATCATTTATCCGCAATCAACTTGCCGAGACCGGAAGTATTCCGAAAATAGGTCAAAAGAAGTCTGTGTCACCCAGTTCCTTTATAAACCTATCATTACTCTATATGTGCATAGGAACTGGGTGATCGAGTTTCGCCTAACAGCGGCCTCGCTTCGTAGGCTTTATCACGTTATAGAACTTACGAAGCCAGGCCGCTGTTGATTGAGACTTGATCACCCAGTTCCTATGCACATATCGAGTAATGATAGGTTTATAAAGGGACTGAGTGACACAGACTTCTTTTGACCTATTTTCGGAATACTTCCGGTCTCGGCAAGTTGAATATCGGTAAATAATAGCTTTTTAAGTTTGATTTGTTATTAATAACGCTGTAAAAGGACAAATTTAATTACATCGGAAGGTGAATAATGATCAAATAAAGTCTCGTTGGCAATAAAAATGACATGAAGTGTCAGAACTAGTGAGTATTGTGAGATGACACCAGACAATATATCATAAAAAAGTCAGAACAAAGATGGCGTCTGCCATCCCTTGATCATATAGGCTAGTTATAGTCAAGCAGTAGTAAGAAGTTTTATTTTAATCCCTTCAAGTCAATGTGGCCCATAATCCACTTTCTGGACCAATGGTTCTCAACCTTTTTCGCCAAGGCACACCTTAGAACTCATCAAATAATAGTGGCACACCTTACAACACATAGAAAAATAGGTTGCCAGGCGACAAAACATACGCCCACGGGAGCTAAATCGTCCGGGCAGTCAACAAGAGTTGTCGCATATTAAGTAATTATCAGAAAATCATTAGAATTTGTTTGGTTTTTGTAAAGTTCTGACCCATGCTAACATTTAGTGTACGAAACATTTGATATTAGGGACTTAGCTGTTCAATTATTGATTTTCAAGAAATTCAAACTCAACCATCATTAATGTGTAACAAGGATATAGTCAAACTGTTTTTAATTCGGAATAAAAGAGTATAGAGTGACCACAAGGTTAAAGATAGGTTGCCAGGCAACGAAACATACGCCCACAGCAGCTAAATCGTCTGGTCAGTCAACAAGGGTTGTCGCATATTTTTACTTTTTTTGCTAATGAAACATTTGTAATACACTAAAAACTGATTAAGAGTAACGGCTCATTATGTAATTATCAGAAAATCATTAGAATTTGATTGCTTTTTATAAAGTGTTACCCCACACTAACAATTAGTATATACATGAAACATTTAATACCATGGATTTAGCTGTTCAGTTATCAAAATTCATTGAAAATCAAAATACTTGTTCGTTTCAACACCTTAAACTCTGTGTATCAATCTAAAGTCAATCGGATGATAAATTTAGCCTCTATAGCGTAACAAGATTTTTTGAAGTTATCAAGGGAGATAACTCTGGCAATAATTATTTGAAATCTCTGCAAATCAATAGGCTTCTTCGTCTCATGACCCTAAACACTGTGTGTTAATCTAAAGTCGATCGGATATTAACTTTGGCCTCTAGAGCTTCCACAGGATTTTTTCGCAGTGATCAAGGGCCATAACTCTTGCAGCAATTATTGAAAATCACGGAAAATTGATAGACGACTTAGTCTCATGACTGTAAACACTATGTATAAATTTGAAGTCAATCGGATATTAACTTTGACCTCTAGAGCATCCACTGTGTATAAATTTAAAGTCAATCGGATATTAGCTTTGGCCTCTCGAGCGTCCGCAGGATTTTTTGAAGTGATCAAGGGACATAACTCTGGCACTAATTATCGGAAATCGCTGAAAATCAATAGGATTCTTCGTCTCATGACCTTAAACACTGTGTATAAATTTAAAGTAAATCAGATATTAACTTTGGCCTCTAGAGCGTCCACAAGATTTTTTGAAGTGATCAAGGGCCATAACTCTGGCACTAATTATCGGAAATCGCTGAAAATCAATAGGCTTCTTCGTCTCATGACCTTAAACACTGTGTATAAATTTAAAGTCAATCGGATATTAACTTTGGCCTCTAGATCGTCCACAAGATATTTTGAAGTGATCAAGGGCCATAACTCTGGTAATTATTATCGGAAATCGCTGAAAAACAATAGACTTCTTCGTCTCATGACCTTAAACACTGTGTATAAATTTAAAGTCAATCGTATATTAACTTTGGCCTCTAGAGCGTCCACAAGATATTTTCAAGTGTTCAAGGGCCATAACTTTGATCCGATAAATGCCAATATCGAAAGCAGCCAAGATCTTTTGGAGATAAACCTATATTTCAAGTTTCGTCAAAATCGGATGAGAATTGTGACCTGTAGAGTGTCCACAAACAATTGTAGACGGACAGGGGTGACGACAATATACGTATAAAAATGGCTAAATATAAATGAAACATATTTGAATTTTGCAAATTAAAAACATGGCAAGTGATGAACATTATGAAACTAAAAATGTTGTGATGTCGGGTAAAAATGTTGTGATGTCGGGTTGTCGTGATGTCGCTTTATGAAACAAAAAACTGGCAATTAAGAAAATGGTTCACACTCACATTACAGTTTGAGTTGCATTCGTATCCATTTGTATACGTCCACATTCATAATGTGAACCGTCTTCATTAGCTCAGTCGGAGCAGAACAGTAGGACGTTAAACCCTATTTCATTTCATAATGTGAACATACTAATATGCCACCGCCCTTGTCTGTGTGTCTGTCATTGAGTCAAGTGGTGCGGTTTCCAGCCCAAGCTTGTACATGACAAAGAGTAGGGTTTAACGTCCTACTGTTCTGCTCCGATGGAGCTAATGAAGACGGTTCATATTATGAATGTGGACGTATACAAATAGATACGAATGCAACTCAAACTGCAATTTGAGTGTGAATCTACTTCCACTTGATCAGCCATTTTCTTAATTGCCAGTTTTTTGTTTCATAAAGTGACATCACGACAACCCGACATCACAACATTTTTAGTTTCGTAATGTTTGGTAAAAATGTTGTGATGTCGGGTAGAAATGTCGAGTTGTCGTGTAGAAATGTTGTGATGTCGAGTTGTCGGGTTATGAAATGCGACATTACGACATGATACCAATCAGCCACCATACATTAGGGATAATTTGAATATATTCATAATAAAAAATGAAAACATGTAATTTGGACATTTTTTTGGATAATAATATACTGGTAGTATTGTCGTCTCATATAAATAGTTAATATTTAGCAAAGGAAATGGTTATTCGATTGTAGAAATTATGAAACTAAAATCTGTGGTTATAACTTTGCCTAAATTATTAAAACATGCTAAATGTGAACAAAATTCTACAAATTATTTTAAAAGTTTGCTTAAGTCCATTTCTGTTGCAGTAAAGATTACAAAATACAATTTATCTAATTATAAACCAAGTTTTATATTTTATTAATGTAGACGGCCAATTTGTACAACATTGCAGAATGACCCATAAATGCATGTTAGTGTTTTTTATTTGGATTTTGCATGATTTGAATTGTATATTTTATTACTTTATTACAACAATAGAAAGTCTTTAGAATTGTGTGCCAATCACTGTCAAGTACCAGTATTACCATTTCATCGCAACTAGGTTGTTTATCTGCTTCCTTTTGCTCCAAATGTTATTTTGTTTTTATATCCCTATCGTCGAAATTTTATATACTATGAACTAGTGTGAACTATTGCTAAAAATATTAAATACTGAGTAAAGTCAAGATATGATTTAAAATATCACATTAAATATTTTTTATAACATACATGTAAACAATTTTTGTATTTTTAAGCTGCCATTGTTATAAATTGGTATGATCCCATCCTTTTCTCTTGGAAATTGGCAGCTTCAATGAACGGTTATCTTCTGTTAGCTATGGTGGCTGTTAGCGGCCATTCTACATCGTCGACTTGTCGGGTTGTGAAGGCGACAAGTCGCGGCACGACAAAGCGAAATAATTGCATTTCGTCGACTTGTCGCTTTGTCGCTTTGTCGGGTTGTGAAGGCGACAAGTCGACAAAATCAACCCGACAACGCGACAAACTAACCCGACAATCGTCGCCCTCATTTTGTCGACTTGTCGGGTCAATTTTGTCGACTTGTCGCTTTGTCGCCTTCGACTTATTCACAACCCGACAAAGCGACAAGTCGACAAGTTGCCGAAATGCAATTATTTCGCTTTGTTGACTTGTCGCTTTGTCGCCCTCACAACCCGACAAGTCGACAAGCCGCCGAAATGCAATTATTTCGCTTTGTCGACTTGTCGCTTTGTCGCCTTGGAAGTCAATCACTGCGCATGATCGAGCAGTCTTCGGTTAAGTATGGAAGCCCAATCTCGACGAGGCGAGGGTGCGTTTATTCAACATTTGGTTTAGTTTTGCTACACCTGACCATTACACAAATAGGATTGAAAAATTCATGTGGTTAAATTTGCATTTAACGACCCATAAAATTATATGATAGAATTTGTAAATTATGCAATTTAAATAACGTTGAAGACGAATATCATTTTTTACTTTGCTGTCCATTATATAAAGAACAGCTTATTCCTTTTTATTATAGAAATCACCCTTCACTCCAAAAATTTATAGACATTATGTCTTCAACATCAGCAGTTATTTTAAACTCGTTAGCAAAATATATACATTTATAATTTATTAAATGTCATTCTTTTCTTGACGCTATTCTTCCCTAGAACTTTCATTCTTTTCTAACTTATTTTGTATTATTTGTATCATTAACACTTTTACATATTTACAAATTTATTCATTGTATTTGCTATAAGTAACTTTCAGCAATAAAGAATTACTTACCTACTTAATATACTATTTTGTTAATTACAAATCATATTGTTTATAGTTAAAACTTATATACTTTTAATAAACAAAAACAAACATTTTGGGGACAGACCACGTTTATTAAACTATGACTTAGTTTATCAACCAATGTACTTTTCTGCATCAATGAAGACAGGCATATGTTATGCCGTGTAGGCCTATTACGGGGTAAATTCTGTCAAGACAGCGGCGATACGGCCGGGGTACTTTTTTCTGCCAACATATTATTTTAAACTATTTTTCGACACCAATGCAGTGTGCTATTAAGGAAAGTTTGCCCAGACACCAACTCCACGGCCTACGCTTATTTGAAACAATTTCAACGGAAAAAGCTTTAGTGCATTCTGTAAAGGAAACTTGCCTATAAACATCCTAAGAAGAAAGGATTTAAATTTTAAATATTTTTTAATGTAGCAAAGCTAGCATATTCTATTCTCAATTACCACAGGTATTTTGAAAGCATAAAATACATATCAACATATAATTTTATGGGTCGTTAAATGCAAATTTAACCACATGAATTTTTCAATCCTATTTGTGTAATGGTCAGGTGTAGCAAAACTAAACCAAATGTTGAATAAACGCACCCTCGCCTCGTCGAGATTGGGCTTCCATACTTAACCGAAGACTGCTCGATCATGCGCAGTGATTGACTTCCAAGGCGACAAAGCGACAAGTCGACAAAGCGAAATAATTGCATTTCGGCGGCTTGTCGACTTGTCGGGTTGTGAAGGCGACAAGTCGACAAAGCGAAATAATTGCATTTCGGCGACTTGTCGACTTGTCGCTTTGTCGGGTTGTGAATAAGTCGAAGGCGACAAAGCGACAAGTCGACAAAATTGACCCGACAAGTCGACAAAATGAGGGCGACGATTGTCGGGTTAGTTTGTTGCGTTGTCGGGTTGATTTTGTCGACTTGTCGCCTTCACAACCCGACAAAGCGACAAAGCGACAAGTCGACGAAATGCAATTATTTCGCTTTGTCGTGCCGCGACTTGTCGCCTTCACAACCCGACAAGTCGACGATGTAGAATGGCCGCTAACAGCCACCATAGTTAGCTTCAAATTTCATATCTAAATAAAGATTGCCTTTCACCTGATGGTTCCAAATTTAAGAATACACAGGCTAGAATAGCAGAAAACACATTTGCGGTGGTTAAAATGTTTAAAATTTTATCCGGGAGAGAAAAGCCAAGCTGACACTTGCACGGCTTTTGGCCACGATTTTGTCGTGCCCATTAGTGTCCACATTGACACGAACTGGCACGACGAGTTCACGCATAGTTTGCGCATTGTTTACCCACTTCCCGCATTGGCACGATGAGTTTGCGCAAATCGGACGCTTTCGTGCCGACTCGAGTCGTGCCAATGCGTGCCACGGAATCGTGCAAGTGTCAGCCTTGCTTAAGACACCCAAACCCAGCGATGATTGATTGGTTGTTTGGAATTCGGGTCAGTCAGTCAGGTAGGCTATATTGGACCAAATTGAAGTTGCTGTATTCACAGGCTGGAATAGTTAAATTTTCAAAATCTACTCCCAACGGTCGCGTCCTCGTAGACTGTAAACGAATGGTTTGCAATCAAGTCAGCCACTAATTAGGCTATATTAGACCAATTAGACTGAAATAGCAGGAAAACATGGTTGCTGCCGTCAAATATTCCAAAATTCTCTAAGGGGGGGGGGGGGGGCGCTTTTCTAGGTAAGCTCTGCTTCTTCGCCTCTCGAGGAAGACTGGCGCCTCTGTAAACCCAAATTTTTTCGGGCATTTTTGGTTCTGCCCCCCCCCCCAACTGTCATCGTGCCTGTGTAAGAGCTAAATCTGCATATTACAGGTCTTGATTTTGGCTTGCATGATATAACATGCATGATAAGCCCATAATCCACACTCTGGACCAATGGTTCTCAACCTTTTTTGCCAAGGCACACCTTAGAACTCATGAAATAATAGTGGCACACCTTACAACACATAGAAAAATAGGTTGCCAGGCAACAAAACATACGCCCACGGGAGCTAAATCGTCAACAAGAGTTGTCGCATATTAAGTAATTATCAGAAAATCATTAGAATTTGTTTGGATTTTGTAAAGTTCTGACCCATGCTAACGTTTAGATACGAACATTTAATATTAGGGACTTAGCTGTTCAATTATCGATTTTCAAGAAATTCAAACTCAACCATCATTAATGTGTAACAGGGATATAGTCAAACTGTTTTTAATTCGGAATAAAATTTTGACCTCCATAGGGTCCACAAGGTAAAAAGACATGATTTTTCGTACAATCAGGGGCTCTAATTCAGGAAGTTATAATCTGATATGCGCAAATATCGACGGGAACCTTGATCTTTGGGTTATAAACATGCATTTCAAGTTTCATCCAAATCTGATTAAAATTGTGACCTTCACAGGATTCACAACCTTGATATACCATATTTTAACACTATTCGCATACAAGCGGCGGCCATTTTGTACGTCAATTTGGGTCCGATTTTCGGGAAATTCGAACTCAACCTTCATTACAGTGTAACGATGATATAATCAGACTGTTTTATAAATCAAATAATAATTGTGACCTTTAGAGTGACCACAAGGTTAAAAAGACGTATTCTTCATACAATCAGGAGCCATAATTCAGGAAGTTACAATCCAATATGGACAAATATCGATAGGAACCAAGATCATTGGGTTACAAACATGCATTTCAGATTTCATCAAAATCTGTTCAAAATTGTTACCATTATAGGTCCACAAGCTAAAAACGTGATTTTTCAGACAATCAGGGGCCATAATCCATGAAGTTATTTGATCCGATAAATGCCAATATCGAAAGCAGCCAAGATCTTTTGGAGATAAACCTATATTTCAAGTTTCGTCAAAATCGGATGAGAATTGTGACCTGTAGAGTGTCCACAAACAATTGTAGACGGACAGGGGCGACGACAATATACGTATAAAGATAGGTTGCCAGGCAACGAAACATACGCCCACAGCAGCTAAATCGTCCGGGCAGTCAACAAGGGTTGTCGCATATTTTTACTTTTTTTTGGTAATGAAACAACTCATTATGTAATTATCTGAAAATCATTAGAATTTGTTTGCTTTTTATAAAGTTTTGCCCCACGCTATCAATTAGTATAGGAAACATTTAACATCATGGATTTAGCTGTTCTGTTATCAAAATTCATTGAAAATCAAAATACTTGTGCGTTTCAACACCTTAAACTCTGTGTATCAATCTGAAGTCAAACGGATGATAAGTTTGGCATCTGTAGCGTCACAAGGTTTTCTGAAGTGATCAAGGGAGATAACTCTGGAAGTAATTATTTGAAATCAATGAAAATCAGTAGGCTTCTTCGTCTCATGACCTTAAACAGTGTGTGTAAATTTAAAGTCAATCAGATATTAACTTTGGCCTCTAGAGCGTCCACAGGATTTTTTGATGTGAACAAGGGCCATAACTCTGGCACTAATTATCGGAAATCGCTGAAAATCAATAGACTTCTTCGTCTTATGACCTTAAACACTGTGTATGAGTTTTAAGTCAATCGGATATTAACTTTGGCCTCTAGATCGTTCACAAGATTTTTTGAAGTGATCAAGGGCCATAACTCTGGCACTAATTATCGGAAATCGCTGAAAATCAATACACTTTTTCGTCTTATGACCTTAAACACTGTGTATAAATTTAAAGTCAATCGGATATTAACTTTGGCTTTTAGAGCGTCCACAAGATTTTTTTAAGTGATCAAGGGCCATAACTCTGGCACTAATTATCGGAAATCGCTGAAAATCAATAGGCTTCTTCGTCTTATGACCTTAAACACTGTGTATAAATTTAAAGTCAATCGGATATTAACTTTGGCTTTTAGAGCGTCCACAAGATTTTTTGAAGTGATCAAGGGCCATAACTCTGGCACTAATTATCGGAAATCGCTGAAAATCAATAGGCTTCTTCTTCTTATGACCTTAAACACTGTGTATAAATTTAAGGTCAATCGGATATTAACTTTGGCTTTTAGAGCGTCCACAAGATTTTTTGAAGTGATCAAGGGCCATAACTCTGGCACTAATTATCGGAAATCGCTGAAAATCGATAGGCTTCTTCGTCTTATGACCGTAAACACTGTGTATAAATTTAAAGCCAATCGAATATTAACTTTGGCCTCTAGAGCGTCCACAAGATTTTTTGAAGTGATCAAGGGCCATAACTCTGGTAGCTATTATCGGAAATCGCTGAAAAACAATAGGCTTCTTCGTCTCATGACCTCAAACACTGTGTATAAATTGAAAGTCAATCGGATATTAACTTTAGCCTCTAGAGCGTCCACAAGCAATTGTGGACGCCGGACCGACGGACCAACGGATGGACGGACGGACGGACGGGGGCAACGACAATATACGACCACATTTCAATGTGGGCGTATAAAAATGGCTAAATATAAATGAAACATATTTGAATTTTGCAAAATAAAAACATGGCAAGTGATGAACGGCATACAACCAACAATAGATACAGACTAGTGATAGACACATAGAGTGACTCAAACTAAAAAATTGAACAAAGAAAAACACATCTATGAACTTACCAGTAGACACCAGTAAATACTTAGTTTGGATCATGTGGTTTTTCACATTTTTTTAGTGTGCCGTTCAAAAAGTGTGCACACCTTGGAACACATGAAAAGATAGCGGTACACCTGGCTAAATAAATATATAAAATTTTTTCGAATTTTGTAAAATAAAACATAACAAGTCCGAAGTCATGGACGACATATACAACTGTCTTAGCAAAAAGTCCTATAGAATACCAGTGTAGTTTTCTAAAGAATTCTGTAGAAAATCTATAGAGTTTTGAGGGGGGCGTGTCCCATTTTCTGTAGGATAAATTTCTATAGTATTCCACAGAATTTGGGGCACCTGTAGGAAATAACGGCCCAAAATATTCTACAGTTTCTGCAGCGTAAATACTGTAGTTTTTCCTACAGATTTATGGGATAATTTCTATAGGAAAATATTGTAATATTCTATAGATATTTTTATATTGCACTTTCTGTAGGATTTCTACAGTTATGTATAGGAATGAATACTGTAGTATTTTGTTGTTTGGAAATTCGGTCACTACAGTTTTCTGTAGAATGGGTACTAGAAATCTACAGATACAGATTTTTTATTAATTTTTGATATTGGGAATACATATAATTGGCCCATGATTTCTTCGATATTGATAAGATTATTTTTCTCTCTCTGAATTCTGCTGCTGATTCATTAGTCAGAACTTTACAAGTTTTTTTTTCTTGGTAGAACTGAAATTATAGGGAAAACAATCTGATTAAAACACAGATCCAATTTCGTTTTGTTTTTTATAGTTCAAAATTTCGTTTCTACTTGTCTTTACTACTCTTTGATCTGGAGGACTTGTTATTTAACTGGTGTTCTGCCTGAAATGAGGGGTAAGCCAATCAAATGGTCTGTCGAATCGACCTTTTCATGCGTGGAACTGTGGGTAGATATTACCAGCGGATAGAAATCAAAACAAAACAAAAGTAGATTTTAAAAAGCATGGTGGTCGCTAATTGGTTAATCGAATGACTGACGTTATCGGGTCAAATGTCCCGTGCTTGATACCTGACGTCATAGAACGTGAGCTCCCACTATAACTTGTTAGATCTACATGAGTGTAGGCCATCGAAAGTATAAAAAACGAAACGAAATATAGATCTATATTTTAATTAGATTGAAGGGAAAATAATAGTTAAATAAAGTTAAGTAAATAACAAAATCACATAAATCTTATCTTATTTAATATTATTGTTGAAAAAGTGATAAATTATACTTATCTTTCTGTCAAATCTGTGACAACAACAGCACCATTCTCTTCAGTTTCTTGTTAATACTAACATATTAATGTAAGTGGTTATACACTAAATTTTAGAATTCAAAATACAGCCAATGACCAAACAGATTTCAAGAGAGTAAATTGACTGATAGTTTGTTGACAGGTATGCACGGTTGACCTGCTGGCTTCAACAAATGATATAATTTTGAGTACAGAATCTGTTATAGTCATTAAAATCTAACTAGCAGGTCACCAAACAGTCAGACTGTTCAAATAAACTTTGTCTTTACTTTATTGATCTATCTTATATTAAATATTATCTGTTATTTTTACTGTGAAGATCTACCTTTACTGCCATTTTTGGGAGGGTGGGTGGAAAATTTCTTAGAGTGTCAACATGTATCACTATTTAATTCATACTCAACATTAAAATAATATTACTTAAAGACTTTATTTCTTTTTTCATGGTAATCTTATTTTAGTTTGTCATTTGGTATCACAGTAAATTAAGGAAAACTGCATCCAGGAGTACCATACTTTTATTCACACATTTGCATCTCTAAATTGTATATTAAACTATAGTATGAATAAGATTGACATCATAGAAATTTTGAAATCTGTAGTATAGAAAATTGTTACTACATTATTATATAGGAAACTATAGTAGGCTATTTATTAGAATGGTTTAAACATACATTATGGAAGAGCAAAAACTGACTTTCGTCGGTCTTCCTTTGAGCCTCAGATGTCACAGAAATTATAAATTAGATCTTAAACAACAAGCCCAAAATGAACACTGTAGACCCACGGATGGCTTGGATTGGGCTCGGATTAAAACAGGATTTCGTCGACTGATTTAATCACTATGGCGTCGTGGGTGGGGTTTCTCCGTGACGTTGACGTCATCATACTTCCGGAAAATATTCATAAAAGACAGTGATGACCGAGGCTATACACAAGCTTCACTAGATACCGTTTAAACATTACTTGATGATCGAGACTATGTAGGTGGAGTTAACGCCTGTCAATCAACAATCGGCCATAGTGGGAAAAGGATGTCGATGAATTTAGCTACCATTTCTAGTAAAAAATTATAGTGGTAACAACTTTGTTCAGGATAAAGTTATTTGACTGAAATTTTCAATATATTCTTGTTTCAACATCTATTTTTGAACTTTATAGCAAGAATGGCTAACTCCTTGTCAAAATCTCCCATAATGTATCTTTAAGTACCGTAGAAATATAAATTCTCCACAAAATCTATAGAATAAAATATTTTTTCCATAGTTTTCTACAGAATGTTATAGAAAACTATAGGATTACACGACTGGACTTGAGACAGTAAGATAGTTCTATAGAAAACTATAGTTTTTACCAGCAAATCTATAGGAACCAGGACTGATTTGAGAATACAGGTTAGTTCTATAGCCAACTATAGTTTTTACTACAAAGGCTATAGAAAACTAAAGGATTACTCAACTGGCTCGAGGATACAAATTAGTTGTACAGAAAACTATAGTTTTTACCACCAATTCTATAGCAGTACCCATGATCTATAGGTTTATTTTTTTTCCAATAGTTTCTTACATTATTCTATAGGAAATTACATTTAGAAAAAACTAATCTACCGATCCTACACAAACTATAGTAAATCTTTTTGAATCTATAGTCATGTGAAAAAAAATACAGAATGAATTTGTTTTCCTGTAGTAATCTATAGCATTCTATAGATTCCCTCAAACTTCTATAGGAACCTATATACTCTTTCTATAGGACTTTTTCATAAGGAGACACAGACTAGTCATAAACTCATAGAATGACTCGAACAAAATAGCGAAAAACACAGTTATGAACTTACTTTATTGCAGTGTTTCGAGTTTCATCAGAATAATAGCTGGCTTCTTTAGTGGGAAATTGTCTCAGTGTGCAACGTTCAAAATTTGGCGGCACACTTAGGAAGATCTTTCGGCACACCTATATGTGCCGCAGCACACTGATTGCGAACCACTACCTACTTCAACCAAAACGCCGGTAATATAAAAACTCTTCCAGATTCTAGTGTAGTGAAGATAAATGAAGCGAAATTGTTAACTATAAAAAAACGAAACGAAATAGGATCTGTGTTTTAATCAGATTGCACATCTTGGATCGCAACTTCCAGAATTATGGTCCCTGATTGTACGAAAAATCGCCCTTTTTAGCTTGTGGTCACAATTATTATCCGATTAAAAAAAAAACATTCGAATATATCACCGTTGCAATGTTATGACGGTTGAGTTCGAATTTCCTGAAAATCAAACCAAAAACTGCCGGACAAAATGGCCGCCACTCGTATGCTAGTACGTAAACATATTCGAAGTCGGCCATCGTGTAAGGTACGTGTAACGGTGATATATTCAAGTTTTTTAAATTCGATAAAAATTGTTACCTCTAGTACGACCACAAGTTAAAAATGCGATTTTTGTCCCCCGCCTTTCGAAGAAAGTTGGGGGACTATTAAAATGGGTTCGTCCGTCCGTCTGTCTGTCTGTCTGTCTGTCCGTCTGTCCGTCACACATTTTGGGACACAATAACTCTCTTCATAAATGAGCTAGAATGTTCAAACTTGGTGTATGTGTTTATTAGGTCAATGCCTTGATGGAGTTCGAAGATGAGCATTTTCCGCTTAGGGTAAGCAGAGATAAGCAATTTGATTGGTTGATGCTTTGGGACACGATAACTTTAGTTCTAATTAAGTGAGATTGATGAAACTTAGTGTATAGTTTCATTACAGTAATGCCTTGCCTAAGTTCGATAATGAGCATTTTCTGCTCAGGGTAAGCAGAGCAATACGCAATTTGATTGGTCGAGACTTTGGAACACAATAACTCTCCTTCTAATTGAGTTAAAATGTTCAAACTGGGTGTATATGCTTATTAGGTCAATGCCTTGTTGGAGTTCGAAGATGAGCATTTTCCACTTAGGGTAAGCAGAGATAAGCAATTTGATTGGTTGATGCTTTGGGACACGGTAACTTTAGTTCTAATTAAGTGAGAGTGATGAAACTTGGTGTATAGTTTCATTACAGTAATACCTTGACTAAGTTCGATAATGAGCATTTTCTGCTCAGGGTAAGCAGAGCGATACGCAATTTGATTGGTCGAGACTTTGGAACACAATAACTCTCCTTCTAATTGAGTTAAAATGTTCAAACTTAGTGTATATGCTTATTAGGTCAATGCCTTGATGGAGTTCGAAGATGAGCATTTTCCGCTTAGTGTAAGCAGAGATAAGCAATTTGATTGGTTGATGCTTTGGGACACGATAACCCTAGTTCTAACAAAGTGAGAGTGATGAAAGTTGGTGTATACTTTCATTACAGTAACACCTTGACTAAGTTCGATAATGGGCATTTTCTGCTAAGGGTAAGCAGAGCGATACGCAATTTGATTGGTCGAGACTTTGGAACACAATAACTCTCCTTCTAATTGAGTTAAAATGTTCAAACTTGGTGTATATGCTTATTAGGTCAATGCCTTGATGAAGTTCGAAGATGAGCATTTTCCGCTTAGGGTAAGCAGAGATAAGCAATTTGATTGGTTGATGCTTTGGGACACGATAACTTTAGTTCTAATTATGTGAGAGTGATGAAACTTGGTGTATAGTTTCATTACTGTAATACCTTGACTAAGATCGATAATGAGCATTTTCTGCTCAGGGTAAGCAGAGCGATAAGCAATTTGATTTGCCGAGACTTTGGAACACAATAACTCTCCTTCGAATTGAGTTAAAATGTTCATAGTTGGTGTGTATGTTTATTAGGTCAATGCCTTGATAGAGTTCGAAGATGAGCATTTTCTTCTTAGGGTAGGCAGAGATAAGCAATTTGATTGGTTGATACTTTGGTACAAGATAGCTTAGGTTCTTCTTGATTGATGATTTTTATGCTAATACAGTGACTGCATTCTCATTCAGTAATGGATTCAACAGTAACAGTGTATAGAAACGATTGACTTGGACACGAGGACCCTTTCCCTTGGCCAGAGGGCCCCTTTTGTCAAGCGTGGGGCCCTTTTTTCTGTCTTTTGGGTCCCCCTAACTAGGGTACATTTTCATTTTTATACGCCCACATTGAAATGTGGTCGTATATTGTCGTCGCCCCCGTCCGTCCGTCCGTCCGTCCGTCGGTCCGGCGTCCACAATTGCTCTACAGGCTAAAGTTAATATCCGATTGACTATAAATTTATACACAGTCTTTAAGGTCATGAGACGAAGAAGCCTATTGTTTTTCAGCGATTTCCGATAATAACTACCAGAGTTATGGCCCTTGATCACTTCAAAAAATCTTGTGGACGCTCTAGAGGCCAAAGTTAATATCCGATTGACTTTAAATTTATACACAGTGTTTAAGGTCATGAGACGAAGAAGCTATTGATTTTCAGCGATTTCCGATAATTAGTGCCAGAGTTATGGCCCTTGATCACTTCAAAAAATCTTGTGGGTGCTCTAGAGGCCAAAGTTAATATCCGATTTACTTTAGATTTATACACAGTGTTTAAGGTCATGAGACGAGGAATCCTATTGATTTTCAGCTATTTCCGATAATTAGTGCCAGAGTTATGGCCCTTGATCACTTCAAAAAATCCTGCGGACGCTCTAGAGGCCAAAGTTAATATCCGGTTGACTTTAAATTTATACACAGTGTCTATGGTCATGAGACGAAGAAGCCTTTTGATTTTCAGCGATTTCCGATAATTAGTGCCAGAGTTATGGCCCTTGATCACTTCAAAAAAATGTTGTGTATGCTCTAGAGGCCAAAGTTAATATCCGATTGACTTCAAATTTATACATAGTGTTTACAGTCATGAGACTAAGACGTCTATCGATTTTCAGTGATTTTCAGTAATTGCTGCCAGAGTTATGGCCCTTGATCACTTCGAAAAATTCCTGTGGAAGCTCTAGAGGCCAAAGTTAATATCTGATCGACTTTTGTATTAACACACAGTGTTTAAGGTCATGACAGGAAGAATCCCATTGATTTTCAGAGATTTCAAATAATTACTGCCAGAGTTATCTCCCTTGATAACTTCAAAAAATCTTGTGACTCTATAGAGGCCAAACTTATCATCCGATTGACTTTAGATTGAAACGAACAAGTATTTTGATTTTCAATGAATTCTGATAACTGAACAACTAAATCCATGATATTAAATGTTTCATGTATACTAATTGTTAGTGTGGGGTAACACTTTATAAAAAGCAATCAAATTCTAATGATTTTCTGATAATTACATAATGAGTTGTTACTCTTAATCAGTTTTTAGTATATTACAAATGTTTCATTAGCGAAAAAAGTAAAAATATACGACAACCCTTGTTGACTGCCCGGACGATTTAGCTGTTGTGGGCGTATGTTTCGTTGCCTGGCAACCTATCTTTCTCCTCGGTTTTAGCATTTTTCTTTATAAAACACTTTTGGATGACACTTCGTGTACAGTTTGATTGCTCAATGCATTTGAAAAAAATAAATGTGCGATTAATTTAATATGTGTCATCTATTTATTTTGGGTATGTTGGCGGGGGACATCAGCCTCACTGTTGGCTTGTTCATTCAATAAAGGGCCATAATTCAGGAAGTTATGATCCGATATGTGTGAATATCAAAAGGAAACAAGATCTTTGGGATAAAGATGTATTTCATGTTTCATCAAAATGAGATGAAAAATGTGCCCTTTAGTGTGTCCACACCACGCTAAAAACATGATTTTTCGAACAATCATTGGCCATATATAATCCATGAAGTTATTCTCCGATATACTTGCCATTATCGAAAGTAACTGAGATCTTTGGAGATAGACCTATAGTCAAGTTTGGTCAAAATCGGATAAAAATTATTACTGGCGAACAAACAGGAGCGACGGCATAAGACTATGAAAATGTGGGCGTATAAAAATCTAATGATAAAAATCAGGACTTAGTCTTATTTATCCAGTATGTTGCTACGATAATAAAAATATACGCCACATTTTTATAAGTATATTTTTGAACTAGTATAACAAGATCGGTCAGCTTTTTATTTCTTACGTTATACATCGGTAATGATATAATCTGGTCAAATTTTAGCATTTTCAAAAATACATCAAGTTAAACCTACTAGTGCCATGGGTCTCAGTTTATTGTTACATTTCTAATTGTGAAATACAGAGATTTGCATTAATTTTATCGCAAACATCACATTTATATGGTGGCTGATTGGTATCATGTCGTAATGTTGTGATGTCGCCTTTCATAACGCGACAACCCAACATCAAGACATTTCTACCCGACAACCCAACATTTCTACCCGACATCACGACATTTTTACCCGACATTACGACACTAAAATTGTCGTGATGTCAGTTAAAAATGCCGTGATGTCAGGTAAAAATATCGTGTTGTCGTGATGTCGGGTTGTTGTGATGTCGGGTTGTCGGATTGTCGCGTTATCAAACAAAAAACTGGCAATTAAGAAAATGGTTGATCAAGTGGAAGTAGTTTCACACTCACATTGCAGTTTGAGTTGCATTCGTATCCATTTGTATACGTCCACATTCATAATGTGAACCGTCTTCATTAGCTCAGTCGGAGCAGAACAGTAGGACGTTAAACCCCATTTCATTTCATAATGTGAACATATTATGCCGCCGCCCTTGTCTGTGTATCTATCATTGAGTCAAGTGGTGTCGTTTCCAGCCCAAGCTTGTACATGACAAAGAGTAGGGTCGTCTGTTTAACCTCGTGGGTTTTCTCCGGGTGCATGCCCTATCCCGTGGGGTGGTGCCAATCCCGCTTTTTTGTTATTATTTTGTCTGTAAATATTCTACAGGTTGCAATTATTAACAGATTTTGTTCAAATTCTTCATGATCAATCATTTCAATAACAGGGTGGTACCTATATTAATATTTTGTCTGTAAACACTCTACAGGCCGCGATTCTTAATGGATTTTCTTCAAAATTGGCATGAGCATTATTTTCAAAGAGAAAATGGCACCTACTAATGTAAGTGCATTTTGTGAATATTTTGTCTGTAAACACCTTTCAGACTGTAATTCTTATGAGATTTTGTTCAGATTTGGCATGATCAAGACAGGATGGTAAACACCCTACAGCAATCTGTTTCACAGAGAATTACTTACGAATTATCTCTGTAACAGATGACTGTCCACAACACGTGCTTTGACTGCACGTGGCGGTAGTCATTGGCTCAACGGCTCGTGCAATGTTTACATCAATCTGTTTCACAGAGAATTACTTAGGAATTAACTCTGTTACAGATGAGTGTCCATAGCACGTGCGTTGACTGCAGTCATTGGCTCAACGGCTCGTGCAATGTTTACTTAACACCTAACTGCTTCGGGCAAAATGACGCATTTTACTCATTTTAATACCCATTTATTTTTAAACTACAAATACTTCAAACGTCTTTATTTATTTTTCTTTTACCTCAAAAAAATGTTTGAGAATTTAATTTGTCGGAGTAATAAAGTTAATATGCCAAACTCATTAAGCCTCGTCGATGTCAAGCTTATCAGTGATTGTAGCGGCCAAGTGAATATTCACTGCGGGATCAGTTTGACCCTACAGGTTGCAAATTTTATACGCGTACATTGAAATATATCGTCGTCGCCCCCGTCTGTCCGTCGGTCAGATTGTGAACTCTCTAGGGCCTAAAGTTATCATCCGATTGATTTTAAATTTAAATACAGTGTTTATGGCCATTAGACGAAGACGCCTAATGATTTTCAGCGATGTCCAATAATTACTGCCAGAGTTATGGCCCTTGATCAAATTGAAAATATTGTGGATGCTCTAGATGCTAAAGTTATCAACCGATTGACGTGGAATTTATACACATTGTTTTGTTCATGAGATAAATAAGCTGATAATTACTTTCAGACTTATTGCCCTTTATCACTTTTCAAAATCTGGCGGCCCTCCTTGTGACTAAAGTTATTATCCGATTGATTTGAAATTTATACAAAGAGGACCCGGAGTAAACCCACGAGGTTAGACAGACGACCCTACTCTTTGCCATGTACAAGCTTGGGCTGGAAATGACATCACTTGACTCAATGACAGACACACAGACAAGGGCGGCGGCATAATATGTTCACATTATGAAATGAAATGGGGTTTAACGTCCTACTGTTCTGCTCCGACTGAGCTAATGAAGACGGTTCACATTATGAATGTGGACGTATACAAATGGATACGAATGCAACTCTAACTGCAATGTGAGTGTGGATCTACTTCCACTTGATCAACCATTTTCTTAATTGCCAGTTTTTTGTTTCATAATGAGACAACCCAACAACCCGATATCACGACAACACGACATGTTTACCCGACATCACGACATTTTTACCCGACTTCACAACATTTTTAGTGTCGTAATTTCCGGTAAAAATGTCGTGATCCGTTGGGTAGAAATGTTGTGATGTCGGATTGTCGGGTAGACATGTCAGGTTGTCGCGTTATGAGGGCGACATCACGTCATTACGACATGATACCAATCAGCCACCATACATTTACGATTTGGAATCCGTTCTCTTTATCTGAAACTATACAATTTTATCAAAAATTAGTAGAAATTGAATTGATAATGTAATAAAGATCTAACAAATACTGGTTCTTAACATTCAAATTTTATGTGTTTGGTTTCACTTCAGATTATTCCAATTTAACCCCGTCCCCAAACCACAGAAAATGCAGAAACATAGGTCCCACATACTCTGTAAAGTTTAACAACTGCCTTAAAATACATTTACAAAAATCAATTCATATAAATATATTGATGATGCATTTTATGAATACAAATTCTATGTAAGGGTTATCGACTGAGACAGAGGGGTTCAAGTTAGATGAACACCCGAGCTTGTTCAATGCACGGGCGCGGGTGTTTATCTAACTTGACCCCGAGGTCAAGGTCGATAACTGACTTACACACTGGATTCTTTGTGTAAGAAGTTGAACGAGTGAATGAAAATGGACGAATACGAGAGAGACGCATGTTTAACCAATTCGTCTATAACAGGTACGACCAATATGCATTATTTTGCACGTCATATATTGTTGTTTACTCAGCAAATTGGGGAGTGGCTAAATAACTAAATATGTGTATACCGGTTTATTTACGATGCATACAAATCAGATTGTTCAAATGTCAGGTTTTTGAAAAACAATTTTAAGAAAGTTGGATTGGTATATGGATAAATGTCCGAATGGTTAGCGCGTGCGCGTTGTGTCATAAGGTCTGCCATTCAGTCAACTGGTATGGTTTCGATTCCTCGGTTGTACGTGTTGGGCCTCCCGTTTCCTCCGGCTGCTAAAGACCTCTACGTCGAATGAACGTTAAATCCCATTTCTCTCTCTCCTTACAGACAAAAGAAAAAATATGTGACACCCCTTATTGACTGCCTGGACTACTTAGCTGCTGTGGGTGTATGTTTCGTTGCCTGGCATTCTATCTTTAAAATCCACAACAGGCCAATGAATAATGTAATGGGGTATGCTGCATTGGCTGGAATACGTTTTACATTCGCGAATTGTCAGCCACAGAACAAACTATCTGTGTGCGAAAAAAAATATCACGTGTGATGATGTAGGATTGGTATTTTACAAGATGACAATTATCTAAAAAAAAAATGTTCAAAGAGAAATTTATCCCAATTCGCTAGGTTTTGTGTATTTGTTGGTTGCGTTTTCTAGCTAATGATATTATTTCACAATCTACTGTGAAAAATATTTATTTATTCTTTTAACTACATGTACATATATTTATCTTTCTAAAATTAACACTGTGTTTCTTGTTATTGCTAATACACAGTGCACGCACGCAAAAGCGCGGTTGTCTGTTTTGACAATCACCGGGATGAACACCCACTTTTCCTCAAATGATCACCTGTCTACGTGCTAAAACAACACAATACAGGTTGGTCAGTAACGTGAAGGGTCCAGTGTGTAATTAAGTATACCCACTGGCCCTTAACCAATTTAAAACTCATCAGTCCAAATTATGAAGGTTTGACTTTAATAGAGATGAAAACAAATTCTTTCTCACCCCCCCCCCCCAACTTTCTCAAGATCTTAAAGAAATGTAATAGGATTGATGTCCCCTGGGTTAAGAGAATAAATGTTCGAAACCTTGTTACACATCATGAATTGAAAATTAAATTAAAGACACCGGTAAACGCCAACTTTCTTGATTTTAGGGGTTTACATTCATGTTCATTTTACTGTGTTCCAGAAATTTGCAACTGTCGACAACCAGTTTTCAATAGTGATTTGCAAATTAATATTTGTTTTTGTGTAATACCAACTTCTTGACTTATTACATTGAGATCTATACGCCTTTATCATTTTGTTTAATTAATGATACTAAGTCCAAGAGTGTTCAAAATTGCTTGAAACACACATTTTCATCCAATGTGAAAGAAACAGGTGTAATATGCCAATGAAGTTCAGTGCCAGAAAGTACGCATTATTTTTGTGACACATTGAATACCACAAATATTCAGAATTACTACCGTTAAGATGACAGTGTTATGCCCTTGAAGAAATAAAATGAGGTTGGACATTGGAATTCATTCCTATTATATTCTCATTGCAGGCGGTTCATGGTCCACTATGGGTTATTTACACTGTTCTGATATAATACTTATATGAGAATTTAAATCTATTGTTCTTTTCATAAAAAGTAAAACACAAAGTTAAAGGTTCGAGATTAATATCTAAACCATGAGGAAGGAAGAAACATATCGTCTACCTCTGAAAATCACCTGCCCGCCCGTCACACCTTCTTGAAACACGGTTATCCTGTACCCACCGGTAATTGAGGTAGAAAGTTTTAACTTGGTGTAGATATTATTATGTGACTATCTTGACCGAGCTGGATGATGGGTACATTTTCTTAAACATGTTTTATTGTTGACATATATCAAAAGGATTATGCATAAGTTTGAAAAACTTAACGTAGCCCTTTCCATACATATTGTTATAAACATTATAATTTTAAACATTATATTTTCTTGATTTATCAAGATTTATACAATAACTGGGCCTGTAATTAAAGTTTAGTGATGAAACATGGTGTCAGTACCATGACAAATATACGTTTGATAATGAACACTTCCTGCTCAGGCTAATTAGTAGCGATAAACAATGTGATTCAATGATATAAATATATCTATCTTATTGATGTGATTGCTTGATGAATTATAAACAAATAGATAGATGTACATGTAATTAACTCTTCTCTGCAATATCAAGAAAGGTCAAATCAAACTTGAAATGAAGTAATTAACGAGTGTCATCTATTGTCCTGGATTTCAAGAAGGTAGAAATGTAACAACATATAAACAAATAAAAACAGTCAATCCTTACTTTTTGGACAAGAAAGTAATACACAAAGTAAAAACGTTGAAACTATGCTTTAATACGTAAATAATACAAAAGTTTATGTTCAATACTATTCGTGAGAAATAAAAAAAACATATGCAGATGTAACATCTCGATCTACCTATGTTTTAAATTCAACCATGGCGTAATTAGAAACTGTCAGAACACATCAAACAAATCCATTTCCACATTTTACTTTTAGTTAAAGCTGAACTCCGGTTACAAAAATACCGAAATAATTAAATAAAAAAAAGTTAACGCCCTCAAGCCGCCATACTTGTTTCCAATTTGCGAAATAAATATGGCGGACATTGAGGCTTATGACCTGGAAAGGTTAGCCGATCTCACTTCCAGTTTGTTTGTTGTCAGTCAACTATACACATCCGGCGTTATTCTCTAACACGCTTCACTGATTGTTCTATTTTTCCCAACACAGTGTACCAAATTATTGAAGATTGCAAAATGTCTGATCAGGTAAGACAATAAATAATTATATGAACTGCGTCTACTACAATATCGATTTCTTCCACCTGTCAAACATTCGCCCCAACAAACTGTTGTTATGTCTCATGATCGTTTTCGTGAACAATATTCAACATGAAGTAGATAATAGTTTGTATAGGTGATTTGTTTTGTTTGAAAATTTCAGGTTTGGGTAAGCAATCTTTTTGCATCTTTTGTTTTAGAGTAAAGCTTAGGCTATATTGTAGTAGACGCAGTTCATATAATTATTTACAGTCTTACCTGATCAGACATTTTGCAATCGTCAATAATTTGGTACACTGTGTTGGGCAAAATAGAACAATCAGTGAAGCGTGCTATAGAGAATAACGCCGGATGTTTATAGCTGACTGACAACAAACAAACTGGAAGTGAGATCGACTAACCTTTCCAGGTCAGAAGCCTCTATGTCCGCCATATTTATTTCACAAATTGGAAACAAGTATGGCGGCTTGAGGTCGTCAACTTTTTTTATTTTATAATTTCGGTATTTTTGTAACCGGAGTTCAGCTTTAAGATAATGATATTCTGTACTAAATGAGACAGCAAACTAAAATCATTAATAGGTGTGCAGTTCAGATTTGTGTTATCTGTGTTTTTGAATTGACATTACTATGTGTTACTTAGATGTATAAATAATAATAATATTGCTACTGACAAATGACAGAAAGGGTGTTAAAAAAGCAAGGGCTAGAACCCGATTCATAAACCGTGAAAGCAAATCGAAGGTGAAGAAATAGGATATACATTTAGTAGAATCCAAGTACAATCTGCAAAAGGGGCCTAAAATAGGGTAAATATTCAGATTTTAAAGGATAACATTGCAAAAGTAAGTTCCAGTGAATGTAAAAACGTATTTTTCAAAAATTGAAAATGGCACTTAGACCCTTTCGCCAAAGACAATTCAGTTTAACAATAAATCACGACTTGTGTTCAAACAAGAATTTGTATGTTTATAGGAGGATGTGTATAATTGTTGTAATTCTTGACCAATATTGGGAAATATAAAAGAAGGTAGGGATTGTACTTGATTTTATGGTTTTATATATCGATATATTATTGTCTTTTCAGCAAAAGTGTAGCTCCACAAACCCGGTTTAGATATTCCCCTTCATTAAAACAATATAGTACGTCTGATTCTGGCTGTGGATTAAATGGAGGAAATGGTACGCTTGTCACTCGACGATCTTTCGATCAGTATTGACAGTATGCTTCGAATAAAGAAAAGGATGGGAGAGGAAAGGCAGCCACTTTATTTGATTATTTTTCAGAGAATGTTATATGAGTTTTGGCATGACCAGCTAAAGATGTGCGTGTCGAAGACTGTGTTCATTACTATCAAGGAAATTAAAGCCCCTTAAAGGAATGCAGAAAGTAATAAGGTTATCACGCGTTTAAAAATCGAAGCTGATCTGTGGTGAATTAATTTATCTTTCATCAGTATGTTACTTAATGGAACAATAAGTATATAGGTCCAATGATTCTCCACATACTTTCCCCAAGGAGTAGATGGCAATATTGAAAATTAGCATAATGAAAAACATGCTATAGAAAGGTCCGATCAACAGGTAGAAGGTTCTGATCAACGGGTAGAAGGGTCTAATCAACAGGGAATAACTACCCGTATCAATGTTGAATACATTAATTCATTTATTCATACTGGAAACAATCTATTTTCTGATTAGTGAGGCACGTTGACACTTAATCTTTTGTAAACCCAGGCCTCATCTTAAAATGTACACTTGGTGTTTCCTTGTCATAATTGACTATTGCATGATACTTTTGCAACATGGTTTCTTCTTTTTTCAGCAATTATTTGAGCTCATTGTATAATATTTATTATTATAAAGAACAGGTTAAATTTTCAGAATATTTATAAACCCATATATTTGATCACGATCCTTTGTAAAGGCACGTGTTTACATTCCAAAAATAATTGCCATTGTGGTGCATTGATCAGGCCTGTCTTTTCTGTGGGAAGTCTGTCGTTGTGAAGGACTGTAAGGTATAACTGATACCCAAATGGGCATCGGCATCACTCATGTCAACATCGGTATTCTGGTCGCACAGACAGAAGACAGACCATACTGCTCGATATTCAGTGCCATTACACCCCCATCGACTTACTTCACACCCTCCACCATGCTCATCCATTCCTTAACCTTTTCTCCATCTTCAAATTCCTCGCCTAAATGTATGCAAATGTATAATTGTTCAAATGAAGTAGGCACCCAAAGATGCAAATTTTGAAAGATTCATAAATTTCCAACTCAGTATATGGGCTTGATTAATTTCAACCAAATGCGATAGGTATGTTGCTTGATTGGTTCTTGTTCAGATTGATTCAAATTTCAAATGTGTTTTCAAATCCATATGCGGTGTCGCCTTTAATCATGATATAAACATGCATTATATAAAATTTAGATTAAGAACTTTGCTGTTCCAATAGTTACTATAATAGTTCCAAATAGATAAATCAAAATTGATATATTGAAAATTGAAATAAAATTACTTTATCGTCATCTGATGTTACACAGAGTTCATTATAGGCTTGTCATGTGAATAAATGTGTAAATAGGCCTAATAATTTATATAATCCACAATAAAAACCCGTAATAGGCAGTCTTTGCTCTTTGAGACCATTCATATTTCTTTTCCAATGGATTTCAACAAGATTTGGTAGTTATGTGTCAATGCCAACTTTCTCCGAATACAATGTTTTAAATCCAATAGCCTAACAACTGTTTTAGATTGTTTCTGCTATATTTACCACTCGTCCTACTTCTGATTTTATTTAGGAGGCAAAGTGTTCATGTGATTGTTTAGATTTTTAAATTGGTGAAAAAGAACTAGTATATTAATATATAGTGATTCCTGAGAGAAAACTGGTAAGGTTAGGAAGGACTATGGCCACATGTAATGCAATGGATGTCAAGCAGAACGGCTCGGGGGGCATTTAGATAACCCAACTCAATGACCTGGCCCTAAAGGTAAATACCAACCGTTACTGTTTAACACAATAATTAATGGCATTATTAATGGAATGGTAGCAAGCGACTGCCTTTATAACATATTTAACTTCAACATGATTTTAAAGTTTTTTTAAGCCTAAAATTAAAGTTGCCAAGATATTATTTTTTAATTGACTATTTCATTAGGTCGTATTTAGCATTTGAGAAAGGCAAAAAATATGCTGCAATATTATTATTCCCGACATTTTATCATTCTTAAATTTTGTTTTATTAATTGCCCCCCGCCTTTCGAAGAAAGCAGGGGACTATTAAAATGGGTTCGTCCGTCTGTCTGTCTGTCTGCCCGTCCGTCACACTTTTTGGGACACAATAACTCGCTACAATGTTGAAACTTGGTACGGGTGTTTATCAGGTCAATGCTTTGATGGAATTCAAAGATGAGCATTTTCTGCTTAGGGTAAGCAGAGATAAGAAATTTGATTGGTGGATGCTTTGGGATACGATAACGTTTGTTCTAATTAATTGAGAGTGATGGAACTTGGTGTCTAGTTTAATTGCATCAATAACTTGACTAAGTACGATAATGAGAATTTTAGCTCAGGGTAAAGCAAAGCGATATGCAATTTGATTGGCCGATACTTTGGAACACAATAAATCTCCTTCTAATTGAGTTTAGATGTCCAAACTTGGTGTATGGTTTATTAGGTCAATGCCTCGATGCAGTTCGAAGGTGGGCATTTTCTGCTTAGGGTAAGCAGAGATAAGCAATTTGATTGGTTGATGGTTTCGGACACGATAACTTGGTGTATAGTTTCATTACATCAAAATATCTTGACTAAGTTCGATGATGAACATTTTCTGCTCAGGATAAGCAGAGCTATAAGCAATTTTGATTGGCCGAGACTTTGGAACACAATAACTCTCCTTCTAACTGAGCTACATGTAACTTGGTGTAGGCGTTCATTAGGTGAATTCTTAGATGGAGTTCGATGATGAATATTTTCTGCTTATAGTAAGCAGAACAGAGATAAGCAATCTGATCGGTTGGTGCTTTGGGGCACGTTAAGTTTGGTTATAATGAAGTGAGAGCGATGCAACTCAGTCTATAGATTCATTACCATGATATTGATTGGTCAAGACTTTGGAACATAACAACTCTGCTTTTAATTGAGGTAGAATGTTTAAACTTGATGTTGATGTTCATTAGGCGAGCATTTCATATTTTCAACGCTGGTGACAAATACCTCACCATAAATAGGGTTTTCAACAATTAGACGAGTCAGCTATTTTAACTCCGACATTCAAATTGATTATATTTAATTTGTATAGGCCCACATTTCATTGTGGGTGTAATATGTCGTCACCCTGTTCGTCGATCCGTCAATAATTGGCTTGGCTCCAATTTTTGACCGCCATAAGCAAACTCTAATTGATATTCAACATTCTGTCATATTCAGTTCCAGGGTTACCCATCCCCCTTTCGGATAAGCTGGCTGTCGAGACATTGCTGTTGAATGGGCGTATTTGGTCACTAACTTTAATGTCCGCCAAGCTTCATATTGGTGGTATTTTGAGTTTCCTAACATCCCATATCTTAGATCGCACTGCCCCCTCATCCCCCCATCGAACAATTTTTTTATTGTTTTAAAGCATGGCTCTTTCAAGGTATCCAGTAATGTCACGTAATACTACATGGTCACATCACCTATTTACATATATTACATGTTTTTTTTAAAAAATCTACTGTTCTTAATTTTATTACATTTATTGACAGACTTGTTCGTATCCATTTTCATTTCAGTTTGTATTTGATGAATTATAATGATTTGATGTTCTATGAAAGAATAAATGTATTTATATTTTCCTAAATTTGTAAATAGGGTAACGTTACTGTTGTTGAAATCGTTCTTTTATTATTCGCGATTGATAATCTCTCAAACTTTATACATATAAATCCCAATATCAGATTCGATAATATACTGATGTATCCCAAATATCTTTATATTTTCCATCGTTATCAATTAAATATCTTGTTATAAGTTTTTTATATTTTAAAAATTGTCACGCAGAGTGTTCAAAAGCCTCGGGCGGGAATTCTTTTGAATCTATGTTTGGATTTATGTTGCAAATATCCTGTAAGTCGTATTTAGGAATTAATATTAAATACAAGAAAATGTAAAATAATCAATATTCGCAAGTCTTGTTGAAGAACGGGTATATAGTTGGTAACCTGGTTGTTCTTGTAGCGATACTCTTAAAAAAAGCCTATGGTAACGAATTTTGATACGAATCCATGTAGAATCGTGCCTATAGTGCGGCTGTACTTTTGTTTTTCTACAGTTTGTTGAAAATTTGATTAATTAACACAGCCCTGGTGGCCTTAAACGCAGACCAGTACACTATAATTTTTGGGGTTTGAATCTCTATTTATTCCGATAGGTCCTTAGTATCTTCAGTGACCTGCTGTTTCAGCTTGTCTGCGCTTCTAACAAGCAAGAATGGACGATCAAGGTCCCATAATCATATTGAAATTTGACGGTGAGCAGGCGTAGAATTAATTGTCCAGAAAAATAACTTTAAAACTTTACTACAGAATTGTACAAACTGATGCGCTCCTGGTGAAATTTTACCTAAAGATGCAGGCCCGTAGCTAGCTCAAAATTTGAATTTTGAAAATTATCACGCCGTTTTGGGCGCCCAACCAATCTCACTATCATATTATAGGCGGTCGTGATCTTGGCATTATGGGGGCCCATGACAACAGCATTATGTGATTCCCTTTTGACTAAGGCACCCCGCAAATCATGCCGTTTTGGGTGCCCCATTGATCTAGTCGTGGGCACCCAACCAATCTGATTCGGTATTATGCACTATGTGCGGCCCAACATTATAAGGCGCCCCACCAATCATGTCATTATGGGCGCCTCTCAAGGATAAGGCACCCCACTAATCAAGCCGCTTGGGCGCCCCTTCTGTTGTGGTGTTAATCGTGTGGGTCATTTGGCGAGGCGCCCATAAAACCAAGTGGCATTGGTTGGGCGCCAATATCGTCTTGGGCGCCCAACCCATGTCACTCGATTTAATGTGGCGCCCATACTATTATGGAGACGTTGGTCTCGTATTGCGTCATTTGGCGCCCATTGAGGGAGCCGATTTTTCCCCAAGGGATAAAAGGCGCCGAAATTTTCCAGCAGCTGCCCCCCCCGCTAGCTACGGACCTGAGATGAGTTATGTAAGATTTAGATAAAGAGCTGACAGCTTTGGCGATGATAGATTTAAAAAAAGATAATGATGAAGGAATATAATATGGAAAATTTCAGTCAAAATACTTTATTCTGAGCGGAGTTATAAATGTATAACGTTTCGATAAGAATAGCGTAGTCCCGATTTTAATTGTTTTAAATGTATTTATGTAGTCTCTATCATATCATCCAGAAAATATGCTACGAAAACTAGGAAGTTCTGGGTGACCGAGTCTAGTATTTATGTGATTATTATTATATTATCATTTTAATCAGACTTACTTAATATATTTTAACTTGAGAGATTTATTAAAAACATATTCTATTCACTTAGTTATCATAAACTTCAAATTTGTAAGAGTTATATGGTTACATTTCCTATTCATGTTTTTGTGTATATAATGTAATAAATAACAATTAAACTGTTTTCAAACTGTCAGATGGTTGTTCGTGTGATTTAACGTCCGATTCCACCTAGGGTGATATCGCAGGCACCTGGGATAGAAAATGTAAAACTTCTCTATGTTTCCCTAAATTAAACCAGTAAATATGCATACTCCTGGTAATTTAGTTCTATTAGAGTGGTACTACATCGATGGTGGCGGGGATGGGAAACGTAAATATATCGTTAAGTAGCACTTTATGACTAATTTCGTCTTCAGTGTGCCCCCTCCCAGGTCTGTTTTTAAAAAAATAAATGTGTTCAGTCAGGAAAAGTATGCCTGTCTGAAATATAGCAACGTTTTACCCATAGACATTTCTCTAAACAGAAGACAGCAAAACCGTTAAATGATGGCTCAAATATTTTACATACGCCCACTATTTCAAAAATAAACCAAACTATATGTATATATTGTTAAACAAAATATATTTTACACATTTTACAGATTTGAGAAACTTATTTAAAACCTATGTAAAATCTCTGTTCCTTGTGAGATATGTGATTATAAGAGCTTTTACTGGAGATATTATGAAGGCAAACAAAGCAGAACACATAAAATACAAACAAATCCATTCTTGGCATTGATTAATTGTAAGTTCGGCCCCCTTTATGGAAATGAACATTAAACCGAAAACAGTTAATAAGAACATTAAAATTAAAAGTGGTGTTATGGTAGCTGGAGATAATTTTTTCTTGAGTTGACCCGTGAGGTACCATTCCAATATATATAGATCCTGCTGGGTATATGTTGGTACGGCATTCGTAGTATAATAGGAATCAGTCACATTTTGTAAATTAATAGCTACATACTCCTTGTTTCGCCTACTGTAACTCATTAATTCATTTTCTAATTCTTTTTTGTTAATGTTTTTGTTGTTAGCATATATATACTTAGTATACATCATTAGTGGTCTAATATCTGTAAAAAAAAATTTTACATCCTTACAAAATGACGTGTATTTATGTATGTATAACAATGCAGAATACTGACAAGCCGATATGACAAAACTTTAAAGCCCCAATAACACTCTTGTTGTAACTGAAAAATATGTCCCAATCTTTATTCTGGTCAACAAATCGTATTATTTTACAATATTCCAATTAATTGATGATATAAATTTCATCTTAACACACCTATTTTGAAAAATTGGAAAAATTCAACCAATTGATTTGAAAAGTCTAACGTAAACCTTTTCAAATGTGACTTGGATTTTAAAATATTTTCGAACACCCTGGACAAGTAAAATAGGCTGTAATGGATAATTTACACAACAGGTAGGACACTTAAACATCTAGTACTTAGAATAAGGGTATTATTTATTTTCTGGAGCTACCAAGTCAGCAAGAATGTTATTGTCCCTTTAATAATATAAATATCTGCGGTGGAGGGCAAACTGGCCTATAACACTTATTAAGAAATGATGAGATGAAATAGTGCCACTTTCACAATTTAATACGCCCACTTCCACATTTTTATACGCCCACATGTGAATGTGATCGCATATTGTAATCCCCCTTTCCGTCATTAAATCCGTCTGTACTTTCCTGTGATCTTGTCAGCGCAGTAAGGTATCTCTCGTATTCAGCATTCTGCAACTTTACGTTCACAAGTTACGCCCGCCCCCCTCCCCCCCCCCCCCCCGCTAACAAGAGCATCGACAATGCTGCAATATACGATCCGATATGCGTAAATATCGAAAGGAACCAATCATTGGGTTATAAAATATTTAAAGTTTCATCCAAATCAGAACAATCTTGATATGCGATATCAAACTGATCCCGCAGTGAATATTCGCTTGGCCGCTACAATCACTGATAAGCATGACATCGACGAGGCTTAATGAGTACGGCATATTAACTTTTTTACTCCGACAAATTAAATTCTCAAACATTTTTTTGAAGTATAAGAAAAATAAATAAAGAGGTTTGAAGCATTTGTAATTAAAACATAATTCCTATTTAGTGTAAATGGGTATTAAAATGAGTCAAACGCACCATTTTGCCCGAAGCAGTTAGGTGTGATGTAAACAATGCACGAGCCGTTTAGCCAATGACTGACGGCACGTGAAGTCAATGCACATGTTGTAGACAGTCATGTGTGACAGAGATAATTCGTAAGTAATTCTCTGTGAAACAGATTGATACGATATATTTCCGTGCGAGGGGCAGCCACTTTGTCCGACAGATTTTGTCTGATTGCCATGAAATTCGAACTCAACCATAATTATGGTGTAACGGCGATATATTCAAACGTTTTCTTAAATCGGATAAAAATTGTGACCTCTAGAGGGACAACACGCTAAAAACATGATTTAATAATGGGGATCTTTGTATCAACATGATACACAAGCCCAGAAAGATAGGTTACTAATTGGGTCTTTTTCTTTAAACATTGTATATTTCAGAAAACAATAGGACTTTAAACCCTATTTCATTTCATTATATTGCAGAAAGATGGGCTATGCTTGCGTGGCTAATACTTGTGTTCAATGACATAAACAGCCCATTTCAAGATAATTGGTTTATTAATGTACATTCTCTATTGCATGAACTAACAAGAAATGTGAACGAAGGATGGACTGGAAAGGGTTGACGGCGCTATATGAATGTGGGCGTATACCACTATAAAGGGTATTGTATATTTAAGCGAGAATTTCATATTTTTAAAATGTATTAAAATAAAGCCTTAAAGTCTATGGTATCTATAAAAAGTCCTACTTTGTTAAAAAAAACAAACCCAAAAAACCTATAATTCACTGTTGCCAGTTGAGAAATTGGCAAGAATATCATAAAAATAAAATAAAACCAAGTACGAACAATCCAAACCATTAGTCAAAATTCGAAGTCCAATAAAAACGGTCGAGGCAAAATAGTGCAATCAGCAAATGGACTGGTCACCGTGTACAAAATACACGACAAACAGTGGTAACAGGTGTCCGGAAGAGTAAGATTACCCTGCCTGGCGCCACACCCGCCATCGCTGCATCCAAACTATTAGACGAAATCTCAATGAAATAGCATGATTGGCCAATGGACTATCGGTATACAAAATGCACGTCATGAACAGTGTTAACGATGTAATAGACAGACATAATTTCATGTGGACGTATATTGTCGTCGCCCCTGTCCGTCCTTCCGTCCGTCCACAATTGTTTGTGAACAGTCTACAGGTCACAATTTTTATTTAAAATATAGGTTTATCACCCTAAGATCTCGGTTCCTTTCGATATTGGCATGTATCGGACTGTAACTTCATGGGTTATGGCCCCTGATTGTCCGAAAAATCACGTTTTTAGGGTGTGAGCAGTGTAGAGGTCACAATTTTGAACCGTTTTGGATGAAACTTGAAATGCATGTTTATAACCCAAAGATCAAATTTCGTGAAAATCGGACCAAAATTGACAGACAAAATGGCCGCCGTTTGTACGCGAATAGTGTGAAAATATGTTATATCAAGGTTGTGGACCCTATAGAGGTCACAATTTTGAACCGATTTTGATGACACTTGACATGTATGTTTATCCAAAGATCTTGGTTCCTTTCGATATTTGCGCCCATCGATTCGTAACTTCCTCAATTATGGCCCCTGATTGTCCGAAAAATCACCCTTTTTAGCTTGTGGTCCATCTTTAGGTCAAAATTGTTATCCGATTTCAAAATCCGTTTGGTTATATCACCGTTACATGGTTACGGAGGATGAGTTCAAATTTCGTTAAAATCGGACCAAAATTGACAGACAAAATCGCCGTCATTTGTACGCGAATAGTGTGAAAATATGTTATATCAAGGTAGAAGTCAAAATTATTATCCAATTTAAAAAAAAACCCGTTGGATTATATGACCGTTACATGGTAATGAAGAATGAGTTTGAATTTCGTGAAAATCGGACCAAAATTGACGGACAAAATGGTCGCCGTTTGTACGCGAATGATGTGGTGAAAATATGTTATATCAAGGTTGTGGACCCTATAGAGGTCACAATTTTGAACCGATTTTGATGAAACTTGATGACATATAGAGGTCACAATTTTAATCCGATTTTGATGAAATGTTTGATATGTAAGTTTATAACCCAAAGATCGCGGTTTCTTTCGATTTTCGGGCATATTTGAATAATAACTTCCTGATTTATGGCTCCTGATTGTACGAAAAATCATGTTTTTTAACTTGTGGACCCTATGGAGGTCACAATTTTATTCCGAATTAAAAAACCGTTTGACTATATCCCCGTTAAACATTAGTGATGGTTGAGTGTGAATTTCTTGAAAATCGATAATTGAACAGCTAAATCCATATTATTAAATGTTTTGTATACTTAACGTTAGTATGGGGCAGAACTTTATATAAAAACCAAACAAATTCTAATGATTTCCTGAACTCTTGATGACTGCCCGGACGATTTAGCTGCTGTGTGGGCGTATGTTTCTTTGCCTGGCAACCTAATTTTTTTCTAAAACTTCGAATGGAAGATAGAAAAACATGGAGGTAATAGTTTTATTATTTGAGGTGTGATTGTAGAATGACGCCATGATCGTATATTATTAGTGATTTGACAACCTATTAAGCAAAAGACATGGATTATGTTTTAACTTCCTTAGAAAATATGAAATTCTCGCTAAAATGATATATTAATTGTCATACCTTCATTAAGCTGCCTCATTTCCTCTAAGTCCAGACTAAATGGATCACCAATTGATTCCTACAAAAGAAAGATGTAAGTCCCTAGAATTTTTCCCCTGTTCTTAAAATAAAGATATTATTACCGATGTGATAACTTCGTCAAAAATCATACAGCTTCCAAATTTGTTTTTACAGATTATCCTTTCAACCTGTCAATAATTATTTTCGTCTCAAACGAAATTAACTGGACAAATTTTGTTGGACATGGATTTACAGAAAGTACCCCTTTCATATTTCCAACGATGTCTTCACATAAACACATTCATAAAATGTTTACCTTATTTACAGGCCCGTAGCTAGCCCAAAATTGTTAGGGGGCAAAGGCTTCCGGGGGCGCCGATGTACCTACACCACGGAAGGGTTTATAGAGTGCTCTCCATAGGCGTACGGGGGTTCGGGTTAGCCTTACAGACGTCTAGTGGGAAAATTTGACGACCTCAAATGCGTTTTCTTGCTATTCCAGTCCCTGAGACAGTAGGTGGTCTGATATAGCCTAACTTAGATGGCCGAGTCGAATTCCAATCAATCGTTTATATTCCACGTCCCTGGAACGAGGCACCCCACAAATCATGCCGTTTTTGAAGCCCCATTGATCACTTTCTGGGCGCCCACCAAATCTGATTCAGCATTATATACTACCCAACATTATATGCGGCCCAACATTTTAAGGTGCCCAACCATTCATGTCATTATGAGCGCCTCTCCGGGATAAGGCACGCCACAGATCAAGCCGTTTTCGGATCCTAATTCATTCGTGGGCGCCTAACTAATCTTAATAGCATTATATCATGGGCGCCCATCCTGGAATTGGCACAAATCACATCGTTTGAATTTTGAAGATTATTAAGCCATTTTGTGCGCCCAGTTCATTCATGGACGCCTAACCAATCTCACAAGTATTATATTATGGGTTCCCACGATCTCGGCATTATGCGCGTCTCTCTGGGATGAGGCACCCCACAAAACATGCCGTTTGAATTTTGAAAATTATCACGCCATTTTGGGCGCCCAATTCATTCGTGGGCGCCTAACCAATCTCACTAGCATCATATTATAGGCGATTGTGACCTTGGTATTATGGGGGCCCCATGACCTCAGCACTATGGGATTCCCTTTGACTAAGGCACCCGCAAATCATGCCGTTTTGGGCGCCCCATTGATCTAGTCGTGGGCCCCCAACCAATCTGATTCGGTATTATGCACTATGTGCGGCCCAACATTATAATGCGCCCCACCAAACATGTCATTCTGGGCGCCTCTCCAGGATAAGGCACCCCACAGACCAAGCCGTTTGGGCGTCCCTTCTGTTGTGGTGTTAATCGTGTGAGTCATTATGAGGCGCCTCACCATTTGGCGAGGAGCCCATAAAACCAAGTGGCATTGGTTGGGTGCCAATATCGTCATGGGCGCCCAACCCATGTCACTCGACTTTATGTGGCGCCAATACTAATATGAAGACGTTGGTCGTTGGTCTCGTATTGCGTCATTTGGCGCCCATTGAGGGAACCGATTTTTCCCCAAGGGAAACAATTTTCCAGCCCCCCCCCCCGCTAGCTACGGGCCTGATTTATTAAAATTCATTTATGTAGGAACGCAGCGCCCTTCTGAAGTATATCGTTCATTTTTATGCACCCACGCGTAGTATTTGGCGTATATCCCCGCCCTTCAACAATTTCTCGTTAACACCATAGGATTTATTTCAAACTTTGTGTGAAACATAGACACTATATATAGTGTGGTTGTTTTGGGTTGATTAGGGATCCAAAAATGTCGGGTTTCAAATTCAAAAATTTGATTAAAATTCAAATTTTATGAATAATATACCTACCTGACATATGTACATATGGATTTCCTTTTTGCGCTATTTATAACTCGCACTGTTCGGAAAAAGACTAAACCAGTCTAACGGAAGTTCAAAAACGTGTGTAGTACGTCATCATAATATGACTTCCTGCACACGTGATATAATATGTCAGTTTCAACGAGGCGCGTGTGAAAACGCCTGTGTTTAACTGATCTTGGTATATGGGGTAGGATGGGCGGGTTCGTACATATGTCAGGTAGGTATATTATTAATAAAATTTGAATTTTAATCGAATTTTTGAATTTTATTTCATAAAACCTACCTGACATATGTACATATGGATTAATCCTAGATTCCCCAAGCAGTACCATTAAAAAGGTGGTGGGTTCAAGATCAGTTCATTTACCTAAACTTTTAAGAACCACATTAAAGTTGTTCATACTAAATTAATATAATAGTTAAGAAATTACATACCTTCCCGAAAAACTCGCCGGGAATTAAAAACAAATAACCTCTCGACTTATAGCCGAAATTTCAGAAAAACACCTCACCAAACAGTTACTGTGTTTGTAAAAAATTTACATTAACACCATGTAGATAAAAATCAATAAACGTGGAGGCTTGAGTCCAATCCGCACTCTCCATGATTCTTTTCATGGATGCCCCTTTATACAGAGCCCAGGATGCTCCTACCGCTCTAGTTGAATGTCCCCGCACATCTGGCTCCACATCACCTGTGTAGGCCATTTTAACCGTATTAACAATCCACCTAGACACCGTCTGTACCGTTACCGGACGATGAGGCTTCTTAATACCTAAAAAGACCTTTGTCTGATCCTGTCCATTTTGTTGACGAAAAATCTCTGTTTTCTTCAAATATATAGAAAAGGCTCTTTTTGGATCCAATATTTTACAGTCTGAAAAACATGGAATAAAAATAGTTGGATTCATATGAGATGCTCTGTCCTGTTTTGAAAGACCTTGACGAATAAAAGTAACCCCACGTGAGTGTATATTAATATTACCTTCCCTAATTTTAGAGACTGAAGATCTCCACATCTTCTGAAAGTTGTAATGGCAAACAAGAAAACTGTTTTCAAAGTTACATATTTTCTCATTGGCTCAACAGTTCCAAAACTCGTGGAAGATCCCATTCTGGCAAAAGTTTATGAATGGGTGGTCTGGGGTTAAACACACCCCGCAGCAAGCGAATTATGTATGGGTGCTGTCCCACTGGTACTCCATTAATAGGCTGTAATGCTGTTGATAACATAGAACGATACCCCGCAATCGTTCTATATTTAAGACCGCTGTCGTACAGATCCGACAAGAAATCTGCACAGTTGCTTATAGTTAAAGCATAGTGATCAATTTCCCGTTCACTACACCAGCTAACATATCGTCTGAATTTTGACGTGTAATCATTCTTTGTTTCCGACCTCCACGATGCTGCCAGTAATTTTCTAGTGTTCGCAGAAAACCCCTTTGTCTTGAAGCGTTTGTCGACAACCGCCATGCAGTCAATTGAAACATTGTTGGGTTCGGATGAAATATTTTTGGGTTGCTCTGCTCCAGTAATATCTCTGAATTCGGCAACTTCAGAGTAGTTGTAACAGTTGAGGATACCAAGGCTGTCGTGGCCAACACGGTGCTATCAGAATGATTTCGCACTGGCAATTTTGAATGTGTCGTAACACTAACGGAATTAAACTTATGGGTGGGTAAGCATACCCGAACATGTTTGTCAATGGAATGGACAGAGAATCTATTGCATAGGCCAGAGGGTGCTGAAGCCACGAACAAAAGATCAGAGTCTTGCGATTTTGTGCAGTTGCGAATAAATCTATGGTCGGATATGCCCACCTCTGAAAAAATGATGTTGACTAAGTCTTGATTTAGTGACCATTCTGTTGATAGAATTTTGCCCCTGCTGAGGCGATCTGCTAAGTTATTGTTTACCCCAACTATATGAGATGTTTGGACAGTCATGTTGTTCTTGAGCGCCAAATTCCACACTTCCATCGTTTCCTGACAGAGTTGTGCAGACTTTGTTCCACCTTGTTTGTTTAGACACTGTAGTGTTGTCTGAACGAACTAGTATATCTATGTTCATAAGAACTGGAACAAAGTGTTTGATTGTTAAGTACACTGCTTTCAATTCCAGAAAATTGATATGCTGTGTTCTCGGTGTTTTCGACCAAACCCCTTGAACAAAGAGATCGTTGACATGACCTCCCCAGCCCCAATGAGGCATCGGTGGTTATCGTTATTGAAGGGTGAATGTGACATAATGAGCGACCCTTCAAAATGTTTGCTTCCTGTAACCACCACTGCAGATGAGATCTTAGACAGGCACCTTCAAATTTAAACTCATTGTTGCAGGTTTCCAAACTCCTAAAAGGTGAAATTGAATGGGTCTCATTGCTAATCTTGAATTTGGAATTAACTCTAAACAAGAGGCTATTATCCCTTGCTGTGCACTGATCTTTGAATAGACTTTGCTTTGAACAGATAAAACAGACTTTTCACCCTCTCTGAAGTGAGATAAACTAAGCCCTGGTCTAGACGAAATAGGGCCCCTATATAAACAATTTGTTGGGATGGTGCAAGTTGTGACTTTTTTAGATTGATTATAAAACCTAGTCGAATCAGAAGATCTATTATCTTTTCTCGATTTATTAAAAGGTGATCCTTCTGGCTGTCTACATATAGAAGGTCGTCCAAGTAAAACGCCATTCTGATGTTTTGAATGCGAAGATTTTAGGCTACAAACGACAGAAATTTTGTAAAGACACGAGGCGCCGAAGTTGGGCCGAAACATAGCACTTTGAATTGGTACACCTTGTTTTCTACACAAAAAACGAAGATATTTCCTGTGACCTGGGAAAATGGGAAGATGGAGATAAGCATCTTTTAAATCGATCGAGATTGCCCAATCGTTTGATTCGACTAAATTCAAAACTTTCCGCAGTGTATCCATTTTGAAATGAGTTTTCTTGAGAAACTCGTTTAAGGGTCGTAGGTTGATGAACGGTCTCAACTACCCGTTCTTTTTGGGAACCAAGAAAAGCGTACTGTAAAAACCTACACTCCTCTCTCTCTCAGAAACAATCTCTATGGCGTTTTTTTTGTAAAAGAGAAGAAATTTCTTGTTTTATAAGTTTTAAATTTTCCACACCCATAACAGTGTGCTTTACTCCCAAGAAGGGAGGTATCTGAAGAAATTCCAATTTGTAACCTCCTTTTATGGTTGATAAAACCCATTTGTTCGTGGTTATCTCTTGCCATTGTTCCAGAAAAAGAGAAAGGCGTCCCCCGACCGGTATTTCTGGGTACCTTATTAAAACACTCACCTCGTCATTGTTGTGGATCTTTGCCTCTTCTATGCGAGCCGACCGTAAAGGAAGGTTTGCGGGCATTGTGGTAGCCTTTGTTAGGATATGACCCCTTTCTTTCAAAAGGCCTACTTGGAAACTTCTGTGTTGGGGCACGATCTGTATTAAATTGCATTTCCCTACTAGAAGATGGGTGGAAAGATGCGCTTCGTTTGGCTGGGGAAGACTCAGTAACGAATGCTGCCTTACGCTTTCGTTCCCGACCATGCACATCGGGTAACACGTCTTGGACGGCTTTCTTTTGGTCCTTTTTCTCATTCAGTGTTTTTTTCTAAATTAAGACCGAATACACCATCACCTGTAAGAGGCAGATTAGATACAAACTTTGAATTTTCTACTTCAAAAAGTGACGTATCGGTCATGGCCACAGAACGTCTTATAATATGGTGGAAAGCCCCCACTCTACCTATTTGATCTAAAAAAAATTTTGACATTGCAAAAATGTTCTGTACTTGCTGTACTAATTTCTCTTTTATAGAGTTCAGATCCTGAATATCAAAAAATTGTTGCATGAGTTCACCCAAAGCCTGCTGAATATAAAGTTGAATATTAATACCCATAAAATCTGCCTGCTGTCCCCTATATGCCACTTTCTCTACCGCTCTGTACGGTTGTTTGTATAATGAGCGACCAGATTTAGAAAAAGATGCTTTGGAACCATGCTTTTGGATTAAGCAGGCTTCTATCATATCATCCATTGTTGGAACTTGTAAAAATGTTCTTGTTTCCTCATCAATGGGAAACATTTCCAAATTTTCTTCGGGAAAAGCAGAAATGCTAGAAGGATTTACCGCTCTCCAACTTTGAGAGAGAACTTCTCTTTGAGAGTCATTCAATTTGATACCACCATTTTTAACCTCCTTTTTGGTCAATGCATTCTTGCCAAAATGGAAAATAACCCTTTTTTCATAATATTGTCAGAAAAAGTGTTAGACGTTTGAACAGAGTCTATACGTTCTTGCTGTCCTGGCTGAATAGACAAAATGTCATCTGATTCATAAGAATCTTCATTCCTTGAGAAAACTCTGCTAGTATTAGCCGTTCTAACATGGGCTAAATTTTCTCGATGTTCTGTCCGTCTACTCGATTCAGGAGAGGTAACTGGCTTTTTGGCCAAAACATTGCCGCCATTACCTTCGATCGCTTGAAAAATACGATCTAGTTTAAGCTCTAAAGCATCTAATCTAGCTTTTGTCTTCCCCTTCTTGTGACATTTATTCTTTTTAGGAGTAATTCTTACCTCATCTGTAACTGTATCTTTCGCTGAAGTGACACGATCACGATCATTCGCATGATCAAAACTGGCAATCCGATTATTACTACCTCCATCGGCTTCACCATCTAAATCCAAAGCCGTGGGCATCTTACTGGGCCCCGCAGTGGAAAGAGAAGTCATCGTTGTAGATGAATCACTCGAAATTTCGGACATCATAAAACCGAAAACAAACTAAAGTTCACACAAAAAACACGTGCGATTTCCACGCTCCGAGAAAGGAAACTGACATATTATTTCACGTGTGCAGGAAGTCACATTATGATGACGTAGGACACACGTTTTTGAACTTCCGGTAGACTGGTTTAGTCTATTTCCGGAAAGTGCGAGTTATAAATAGCGCAAAAAGGAAATCCATATGTACATATGTCAGGTAGGTTTTATGAAATAAAATTGGGAGGGGTAGTTTTGAAATCGGAGCCCCTATAAACGAGTGGACGAGGACATGATTTCCTCCGCCAATAATGGTTGGATTTTCATGATCTGAAGTCCATTCTCGTGTTTTTCATCATAGCAATCCCATCTAAGATACGCTTAAAGCGATTGGAAGTATTTTTCAAAGACTTCCGGTGGGGAATACCAATTTCCGATGTCAAACTCGGATTGATTTCAGCCAATAATCTTAGGATTTTCATGATCTTAAGTCCATTCTCGTGTTCATGGCAATCCCATCTATGATACATTTAAAGCGATTGGAAGTATTTTTCATTGACTTCCGGTGGGGAACACCAATTGCCGGTGTCAAACTCGGATTGATTTCAGTCAATAATCTTTGGATTTTCATAGTGAGGATTTTCTACTCAGACCAAGGAGTGATAAGCAATTTGATTGGTCTGATTTTAATTGCGGTAGACTGTTTAAACTTGATGTAAATGTTCATCAGGTGAATGTCGTGACTGAGTTAAATGATTAACATTCGAGCTGAAACTAAGCAAAGTTAATCAATTTCATTGGTCGATGCTTTGGCACAAGATAATCTTGATCATATCTGATAGAGAGTGATGAAACTTAGTGTATAGTTTGATTGCCCCATACTTTTGAAAAAATTAAATGTGCGATTAATTAATATGTGTCATTTATTTATTTTGGGATTTCGGCGGGGGACATCAGCCTCACTGTTGGCTTGTTGATTGTGATATCAAACTTTTTTGCTTGTCACAAACGTCAGACTTGTCTTGAATCTCACTCTCAGGATAGAAGATTCTAATGACCAAAAAGTGACTGCATGAAACATATACCATGCTTCAGACGCCACAAAAAGTGGTACTACGTGATAGATTTCTCTACACTGAGATCAATCAGGGTTTGACACCGGAAATTGATATTTACCACCGGAAGTCGGTGAAAACTATTCCGTATGGCTTTTAGAGTATCATAGATGGGTCGGCATGATGAAAAAAACCCCCAACCCAGAATGAACTTCAGATCATGTAAATTATTGGCTGAAATCAATCCTAGTTTGACACCGGAAATTGGTATTTACCACCGGAAGTCAATGAAAAATACTTCCAAGTGCGTTATACGGCTTTGACCCAGCGAAAGAACGTTATCTCAGTCCCCATGAAGGTATCACCACAGGAATCGGGGATTCGAAACCACGCCAGTTGACTCAGTGGCAGGCCGTATGATACAGCAAGAACATGCAAGAACAAAAACTGCCTAGGCCTGAAATATTATAAAAACTATTAATCAGACATTAATTAACTTATCCACACCATAACCAACTCTCGATGTGAAGGCTAGCTTGAGAATTTTGTTGGATTGCAGTGGCGGATCCAGGATTTTCAGAAAGAGGGGGATTTTTGAGTGGGAAAAATGCCCACAAGGATTTATTTCATACTAATACTGTAAATTAGGATTTCCTACCAACTTAAACTATTTTGTTCTCCTTTCTCGTGAGAATATATTGAGCTAAAATTTGTTCGCAACCTCAAAAAATAGAGGGGGCGGGGGCCGGGTGCCCCCCCCCCCCCCCTCTGGATGTGGATTGTGGGTTATTATCAGGGGTGGATCACAAGATTTTCGGAAGGGGGGGGGGGGCGTGCTGCACCCACTTGAGAGTGCGAAGCCCGGCCAGTGATTTTTGAGTGGAAAAAGTGTCCACGAGGACTAATTTCATACTAGTACTGTAAATTACGATTTCCAATCTAAACTATTTTTGTTCTCCTTTCCCGCGAGAATATATGGAGCTAAAAATTGCTCGCCACCTCAAAAAAAAAAGATCCGCGCCTGGATTGTAGTTCGATTTGCTATAAAATCTTCCTTCTTGATTTACCGATTAAATGAATAAACGAGACTACAATTTTTGTCTTACCGACTTTAGTAATGATGACCTAGGCTAAGCGGAACTTTCATTCGCTTAGTTCCAAGTTCAGAGTGGATCAATTTTTAACAATTGTAGTTAGAGCTGCCAACTCGTTATCTAATCTCCCATAATGTATCTTTAATAATATGTTAGCTGACGATGCCACTGTGAACATCGTGGGGCGACTGTTACATTCTACGATTTTCAAACATCAAATGTAAATTACATATGGGTTGAGACGTATTTTTGAAAACCTTCATATCTTGCTATTATTGTTCACCGGTTGTCTTTGTTCCATTGGCAGAAGTCGTTCATATTGGGGTTTTTTAAAAGTAAAATTCTATTATTTTCACATTCAGCAAAATAAAAATGGAACAAATTATTCTTTATTAAATTAATCCCAGCACCCGCATAAATAGATTTTCTTCATACTTCCAGTATTGAATTAATATTAGTAATATTATAAATGACAAGAAGGCTCACTTCTAGTGAAGAACCTTTAGAAAATAAAGTGTTACATCTCTGGATTGGAAGTTAATTGATGGGGTGCCTTTGCAGTTCTTGGCCTTGGCAAGCACTGTATAAACCTTCATTAAAAGTGTCAACGACCCATTGACAAATAAAAAGTTGCTTTGCTACATGTAGTATTGTTGGATTTTGGACTTATCGTCCGCTTTTGATAGTTTGGATACTGTAGACTTGTTGGACGCACTTTGGGAACTAGTTGGTTTAAGGGAATGTGCTTTTAATTGGTTTAAGTCGTACTTAACTGACAGAAAACTAAAAGCACTCATATTATGACTTCTCAGAGAACAGAACCCTTCTTTGTGGGGTTCCTCAAGGCTCTGTCCTCGGTCCTGTTCTCTTTATCATCTTTACAAAACCCCTGAACAAAATAGCATTAAAATATGGACTTCTGATCCATCTCTTGGCTGACAATACTCAATTATATATTAGTTTCGAGCCTGTCACACAAGACACAACACTATTTACGTACAGGGAGCGGCCATTTTGTCGGGCAGTCTCCATCCGATTTTCACGATGTTCAACTTCACTGTCCTTATGGCGAAACTGTGATATATTTGAAAGGTTTTTAAAATCGGATAAAATTGTGACATCTAGAGAGGGTCCAGAATCCAAAAACTAAAATATAGACCTTTATATTAATTTTGTTGTTTTAATGTATCAAATACACCAATAAGAAAATATGTGCAAAGTTTTGTTTCTGGATCAAAGATATTTCTCATACGTGATTGAAAGTTGAGCAAATTCTCAACTTAAGTCTGAGAATGCTTTGTGAACTTGGGGCCAGGATACATTTATACACAGGTACATTTTAGGTATTATTTGTAGTGACATAAAACTAAACATAGGTTGAAACCTACAGGGAGACATATTCCTGAAGCAATGGTCCGAGAAATCCCTCTTAGCAACATCGTTTCGTTTACTATTGGGTCTTACCTAAAACTTTGGATAGTGATTTAAGGAGTGTGATATGAAGGAGAGTATGATAGGGAGAGGGACTTCAAAACACTGTGTGTGGAATAGTTTTAAAAAAATTAGAAATAAAATCACATTGACACCTAATACCCCCTCTCATGTAAAGTACAGATTGGTTGTAATGTGCCAATATTGAATTCTAATTCGTGTTTTTAATTTCGAATATTATATTTATAGACTTAGCTCCTTTAATATTGTCCTGGATTGATACACGCATTTTGTTATGGTATTAAACGTCTTGAAGTGTACATTACTCTGACTCCGGGAAGATGATTGATCTCGGGACAATATTCCTTTATCTTACCTCAATCAAAGACATTTGGGCATCTTTTACTGCCATGTTTACTATATTTAAACTCTGCATTCTGAGAAATACGTCAGACCCTTTTAATAAACGGGATGGCTCTTCAATCTTTAGTGGTCGTACAGTATCTTTAATCTGCAAAGAAAGTTAATTATGCGATTGATGAAGTCTACTTATGATTATTTGACTGTATGCGTGTATTCCATTATAGCTCCAGGTATCACCACACGACTGCTTCTGTTAAAAGATATTTTATCTTGAACTCTGCATGCTTGATACACTTCACATACTAATCAATGACATTTCATAAATTCGACATATGATTTCCGTTGTTCGTCAATGTCGAATAAAACTTATTGTAAAATAGATGGCATATTTAGTTTAACGGCTCTATTCATTGGAACCTTAAAATAGACTAAAATGGGTCCAAAAGCACACATTAAGGTAATATGAATGTATATATAGTAAAGTGATTTCTAATTAATTATGTTCACCGAAATACGTGAACATTCCAAAATTCCAAACAATCGTTCACGCCCGCTTAGTCAATTCTGTACGGTTTTTTTGTTATTATTTTGTCGTTTGTGAATCAGTCATTGCTTATTACAACACCATTGTATTTTCTGTATGTTCATTACAAATGACACTCAAATCAACCGAGTTAGATTATACTACTTATGTTCCATTCTAAATATTGGATATTATGATTATGAGCCTATATTTTCATGGCAAGATAACATCAATAATGATTGAAATGGACAATTAGCTCCCTTAATTTAGGAGGGAGAAAATTATTGATTCCCTATTGTCTGCAATATCAATAAATTTACACCGTTTGCAATGCACACAATAACCGTTCTCGGGATCATTTCTGCTACGCTAAATGTGAAACTCTCCACAGAATAGTTAATTTCAACACGCCAAGAATTTGAATACAAGTTGAGGCTATCTGTATGCATTTGTTCCGCTCGTTTTTCATAGATACGCCTACATATTCATATGGACCTATTATGTCGTCGCCTATGCCCGATCGGACGTCTCTTCAGATTTGTTTGTGGACACTCTACATGTCATAATTTGAATCCGATTTTGACGAAACTTAAAATGTATGTTTAGACTCCAAAGATCTCGGATGGGATCGATATTGGGACGTATTGAACTGTAACTTCCTTGATTACTATATATTTATCTCGAGGGGTTGCAGTACGAAGTAGATTAATTTAGATATATAACGAGGCGCATTATGCCTACTAAAATGTTATATAAACTCCAAAATACTGTCACGAATTTTATGTGATTCTTTTCTTAACCAGCGGCTGCCAGGCAAGATGCACCCACTTTTTGCAAGAGATCGATAGAGAACGAGCTAAAAACAAAAGCGATTTTTTGTACAATCATGGAACATAATCAAGAAAGTTATGGTCTAAAATGCGCAAATATCAACAGGGGCTGTGATCTTTGGGATATACAGACAACTTTTAAGTTTCATCAAAATCGGATCAGAATTATGACCCCTAGAGGGTCCAGACTCATGATATACCAGATGTTTACACTATTTATGTACGACAGCTTTGTTCCGATTTTCACGAAAATCGAAGTCTTATAAAATTACGGTGTAACTGTAATATTTCCATGAAATTCGAACTCAACCAACATTATGATGTAACGGTGATATATTCAAACGTAGTTTTAAATCGGATAATGGTTGTGACCTCTAGTGGGAAGACAACCTAAAGATAAGCTGGCACTGCCAGGCAAGATACGCCCACATTTTCGAGAGATGGACACAGAAAAGGCAATACCGAAAGTGATTTTTCCTAAATCATTAAGTCCTGTATTTCATACTGTATTGGAAGCAGCCATTTTGTTGGTCAGTTCCAATCTGCTATTTATGAAATTAGAAGCCGACAATGATTATGGTGTGACGGTACACAACCTAGAAATGTGACTTTTCGTCAAAATTGGATAAGAATTGTGACCTGTAGAGAGTCCACAACCATGATATACCATATTTTTACACTATTCGCGTAAAAACCGCGACCATTTCGTCCGGCAATTTTGGTACGATTTTCACGAAATTCGAACTCAACCCTCCTCATCAAAATCGAATTAAAATTGTGATCTATACAGGGTCCACAACCATGATATACCATTTTTTAACAGTATTCGCGTACAAACGGCGGCCATTTTGTATGGCAATTTTGGTCCGATTTTCCCGAAATTCGAACTCAACCTTCCTTACGGTGTAACGGTAATATAATCAAACGTTTTTTTTTCCAATCGGATAATATTTGTGACCTCCAGAGGCACCACAAGCTAAAATTAAAAAAGGCGATTTTGCGTATAATCAGGGGCCATAATTCAGGAAGTTACGATCAGATATGCGCAAATATCGAAAGGAACCAAGATCTTTGGGTTATAACCATGAATTTCAAGTTTCATCAAAATCGAATCAAAATTGTGACCTCTACAGGGTCCACAACCTTGATATACCATTTTTAAACAGTATTCGCGTACAAAAGGCGGCCATTTTGTATGGCAATTTTGGTCCGATTTTCCAGAAATTCTAACTCAACCTTCCTTACAGTGTAACGGTAATATAATCAAACGTTTTTTTTAAAAATCGGATAATATTTGTGACCTCCAGAGGCACCACAAGCTAAAATTTAAAAAAGGCGATTTTGCGTATAATCAGGGGCCATAATTCAGGAAGTTACGATCCGATATGCGCAAATATCGAAAGGAACCAAGATCTTTGGGTTATAACCATGAATTTCAAGTTTCATCAAAATCGAATTAAAATTGTGACCTCTACAGGGACCACAACCTTGATATACCATTTTTTAACAGTATTCTCGTACAAACGGCGGCCATTTTGTATGGCAATTTTGGTCCGATTTTCCCGAAATTCGAACTCAACCTACCTTAGGGTGTAACGGTGATATAATCAAACGGTTTTTTAAATCAGATAATAATTGTGACCTCCAGAGGGACCATAAGCTAAAAAGGTGATTTTTCGGACAATCAGGGGCCATAATTCAGGAAATTACGTTCCGATAGGCGCAAATATCGAAAGGAACCAAGTTCTTTGGGTTATAAACATGCATGTCAAGTTTCATCAAAATCGGTTCAAAATTGTGACCTCTACAGGGTCCACAACCTTGATATAACTTATTTTCACACTATTCGCGTACAAACGGCGGCCATTTTGTTTGTCAATTTTGATCCGATTTTCACGAAATTTGAACTCAACCTTCATTACCATGTAACGGTGATATATAATCAAACGGTTTTTTTTAAATCGGATAATAATTTTGACCTCCAGGGGACCACAAGCTAAAAAGGGAAATTTTTCGTACAATCAGGGGCCATAATTCAGGAAGTTAACAATCAATGGGCGCAAATATCGAAAGGAACCAAGATCTTCGGGTTATAAACATGCATGTCAAGTTTTATCAAAATCGGTTCAAAATTGTGACCTCTATAGGGTCCACAACCTTGATATAACATATGTTCACACCATTCGCGTACAAACGGCGGCCATTTTGTCTGTCAATTTGGGTCCGATTTTCACGAAATTTGAACTCAATCTTCATTACCATGTAACGGTGATATAATCAAACGTTTTTTTTTTTTAAATCGGATGATAATTTTGACCTCCAGAGGAACCACACGCTAAAAAGGGTGATTTTTCGGACAATCAGGAGCTACATGTATAATTCAGGAAGTTACGATCCGATGGCCGCAAATATCGAAAGGAACCAAGATCTTTGGGTTATAAACATACATGTCAAGTTTCATCAAAATCGGTTCAAAATTGTGACCTCTACAGGGTCCACAACCTTGATATAACATATTTTCACACTATTCGCGTACAAACGGCGGCCATTTTGTTTGTCAATTTTAATCCGATTTTCACGAAATTTGAACTCAACCTTCATTACCATGTAACGATGATATAATCAAACGTTTTTTTTTAAATCGGATAATAATTTTGACCTCCAGAGGGAACACAAGCTAAAAAGGGCAATTTTTCGTACAATCAGGGGCCATAATTCAGGAATTTACGATTTGATGGGTGCAAATATCGAAAGGAACCAAGATCTTTGGTTTATAAACATACGTGTCAAGTTTCATCAAAATCGGTTCAAAATTGTGACCTCTATAGGGTCCACAACCTTGATATAACATATTTTCACACTATTCGCGTACAAACGGCGGCCATTTTGTTTGTCAATTTTGGTCCGATTTTCACGAAATATGAACTCAACCTTCATTACCATGTAACGGTGATATAATCAAACGGTTTTTTAAATCGGATAATAATTTTGACTTCCAGAGGGACCACAAGCTAAAAAGGGCGATTTTTCGGACCATCAGGGGCTATAATTCAGGAAGTTACGATCCGATGGGCGCAAATATCGAAAGGAACCAAGATTTTGGGGTTATAAACATGCATGTCAAGTTTCATCACAATCGGTTCAAAATTGTGACCTCTATAGGGTCCACAAGCTAAAAACATGATATTTCGTACAATCAGGGGCCATAATCCATGAAGTTCGGATCCGATACATGCCAATATCGAATGGAACCGAGATCTTATGGAGATAAACCTATATTTTAAGTTTCGTCAAAATCGGATAAGAATTGTGATCTGTAGAGAGTCCACAAACAAATTGTGGACGGACGGACGGACAGGGGAGACGACAAAATACGTCCACATGAAAATGTGGGCGTATAAAAATGCGATTTTTCTTACAATCAGGGGCCTTAATTCAGGAGGTTACATGCATTCCAAGTTTCATCAAAATCTGGTGCAAGTTGTGACCTCTACAGTGTCCACAAGCTAAACACACGATTTTTCGTACAATCAGGGGCCATAAACCATGAAGTTATGGTCCGATACATACCAATACCGAAAGGAAAGGAACCCAGATCTTTGAAAGGTAAACCTATATTTTAAGTTTCGTTAACATCGGATAAATATTGTGACCTGTGGAGTGTCCACAACTAAATTGTGGACATCCGAACTGGAGAGGCGACGGCATAATAGGTCCACATACAAATATGGGTGTATAAAAAAGCACAGTGTAGAGCCTCAAAACTGCCCACTTCTACTCCTGCTTCTCCCATTTCCACTTCAAATCAGTAAATATATGGTTAATAATTACTCCAGCAATATGGCGATGACGCATTAACAAGAGTAAAGCACAATTCAATATCAGAGAAACACTAATACACGCTGCACCAAACCAAATAACTCTGCAGTGTCATTCGAGATGTGAATGATTGCAACTTCTATACTATACTGCAGCACCCGTGTCACTTAAAGTATTTTTAAATACAAAGATTGTTTCCTGCATTTCAAATACTAACATTATAAAAAGTGAAGGAATTAGATTTGGCTGTGAAAAAGCCAACAAATTCAAGTTTCAATGAACCCGCCAGCAATGTCTGTTCAATGAACCCTCCAACAATGCTATCTTCAATGAACCCACCAGCAAAGTTCTCTTCATTTTATATAAAACAAATATAAACGTATTTATTATGTAAATTAAGAAATCTTACCATCCCTTGGGTTGTAATTGAATATACGGCACGTTGGATGGCATCATCTGCCATTAAGCATGATACCTTATCTACGAGAAGGTCTTCAAATATACCCCAGGTGGTCTTCAGTAATTCATCATATGAATAAACTGACGCTATGTCAATGTAAAGATTAATAACTTCTGCTAGGATATCAGGTTTGGACGCGTATATGGAATCTGAAACTGAATAATTCTGAACTATCGATGCAACGGTTTTCAAAATAAAATGGTTAACTTTAGCAACGGTAGTATTTACAGCCATTTCAATACTGTGTTCAACATGTCTTAATTGCAATATATTTGTAATGATGTTCAGGTCAAAACGAGAACTGTGAAAATGTTTACTAATTAAGGCTTCGACTAAATTCGCCGTCTTCTCTGTGGACAAATTAAATCCTTCCACGCGCCATTTCAAAGCTAATATCTTCAAACCATGCCAAATCAGAACTAATTTTGGTTTGTCTTTTACGAACCGTTTTGTATAGGATATTAACTTTTGTTTGATCAAATGTTCAGTACAAATAAATACGGCATCGCTATATTCTACAATAACTTCAACAATAGCCCCTTGTACAGCAACATCACATAAACCACGTACACACATATCTGTTTTCAGTTCTTCTGTTACTTCCTGTTCAGCCAATTTCATAACATCCATACTGAGTAAATTTGCTAGTTTTCCAAGACGAAATTCATATTGATATATTTTAGAGCTCTCGAGAACCGATTTACACGTGAGAATAGAAGATAAAATTATACAATTTTCCTCATTTTGCTTCTTGCTGTTTTCTACGCACCTGTCTAAAGTGTTTGGTTTTGATGATAGCAAAGCGATGTCCCGAGACTTGTCTATGATGTGTTTTGTAAGTAGTTGACAAAGCCTTAAATATTCTCTAGAACCGATTGGTAGGCAAATTTTGGTCGGCTCTTTCAACAAATACTGTATAGTTAGATTTAGAAGGCTGGTAGATGTTTGACTGATAATATTATATAAAATTCGTAACATTTTACAACGTCTGTCTTCACACATACAAGTAGGAACATCATCAACATCACGTGACCAATCACTTCTACTCTCTTCACCTTCTGTTGAAATAAAAGGTATTACGTCTTTCAAATTTTCCAGTAAAGGTATATTTTCTTCCCTTTTTATAGAAGTTGAGCTGTGCTGTTCGGACATAAAGGACGGATCATTAAAACACACTTCTACTTGGTGCCACAGTTGACCAAATAGGTGTTCATTCCATTTAGAAGTAATGCTTAATAAAATGTGATCTACATGCCCCTGGCTGATAAGTTTATTAAGATTTATGCAAACATTTTCAACATACTCTTTAATGAAATCATCTAGTGGGAGTGATATTTGAGTGAGTATTGATTTCAAATTGCAATTCCATTCACATTTTAATATAGTATTCAGACTTTCCTCGCTACTATCGAACTGGATGGGGCTATAGGGTCTTTCCAGATAAGGATCAGTTTCTTCGGAAATAAATTCAAGTACTGAGTGTGTCATAGGAGCTTCTTGTAAAGGCAATCCACTCAATGATGTCGCTGTTAGATCAAATTCACTTTCAATAAGGGCTGGAGATTTTATAACAATTTCGGGTAGGGAAAATCCGACTTCGTTTTGTTCATGGTCTCTATTTACCAATAGTGTATCGAACGAAGTCTTCGACTCTTCGCTGAAGGTTTGTAATGTCTCATCTGACACTATTCTAGGACAATACGTTAAATCATGTGTACTGTGTTCTGCTGATAAAGGAATTTCTAAAGGGTTTAAAATTGGCTGAAAGAAATTAAATGATTTTCCGGGGTATTCTTTACTAAAATCTATAGATACGGCTTCCGATAAATACTCTGATGTCTCTGAAGGAACAGAGTATGGTGTATCGGCTATAGTAGGATTAGTTGGTATCTGTGGTGTAAATCCTATATCAGTAAATCCTATGGGTGATTCTACCATGTCCATCGCCCCACTATCCGATAATTCAACAGGTGTATCTGTATCGAATGGTCTATAGCCTTGGTTGAATTGTTCTATTTCTAAATTCTTATCTTTATTATTCGGTTCTTCGTTCAATATATTTTTACTAGATATTTCTACATCGGACATTGAAACAATGGGGTTAACACCAGATGCATAGTCTTCTGTGGAAAGATAATAATCTAACAAATCTAACTCGGAACAGTCCCCATATGATAATGCATTTTTTAAATCATCTTCAGGCGATGTAACGCACTGAGGGTTCCATACAGGCATTTTGACATTTTCCATATCATAATTTGGTTTAAAATAGTGTTTATGAGGCATGGTATGTATTGACTTTTTTCTGATATTTTCGGCTGTTAAACATTGCGGTTCTATTGATGGTTTACCTTGTCTTTGTGGAGCAGCAACTAATTGTGTTACGTTATTTCTGTTTAAATGATTTGAAGTGTCTGTCTGCAATTCGTTGTTAAGGTGTTCTGATGTTTTATTTACTAGTGCTGATTTGAGAATTGCCGGATTACTTTGGTCACATTCATTAGGAAGTTTTGAATCCTTTTCCACGAATACCTTATTCGCATATTCATTATCTGCGTCAACAGATTGAGATCTTTGTAGAATATTTTTCACAATAAATGATGCTTCAGCTTGAGCTGTGTCGGGTGTATCTCTTACCGATACACTGGAGAATCCAGGAGCTTCAGACAATTTATGACCCTCCTTGGATTGTATGACCATGTCAATTGGTGCACCAGAGCGTAGAGACTTCCCCACATATCCGATTTTCCTATGAATTGGCTTTAATGGTTGATTACTTTCTGGGTCATTGTGTAATGGCTGTTCATCATTTGCTTGCTGCGGGCTGGTACTTGGTTTTAGTGATACCGTTGATTCGGATTTCGGTAAAGAGGAATAATTATAATTCGTTTCACAATTTCTAGTAGGTAGAGTATCTACAGACAATAGAGAATTAAGTGATAAAGTAATACTAGAAAAGAGTGTTTGTTTAGAGTGTAGAGATGTCTTACTACTAGAGGTTTCCCAATGATCCTGTGGTGTTGTGTAAATGTGCATGTGTTCGCCGGGCAAAGGTTCTGGTGTATCTCTACCATACAACCATAGTCGTTTAATATCGACACAACTCAATTTTTCTTTATCTCTTCCTTTTGCATTTTTGAACATCGTTTCAGGTGTTTGTATCGATGAAAAATTGTAATCATTCTCTTGTAAACGGGTCTGTTCAATTGATTTTCGTGATGTATTACTACCGGGTTCCCACCAGTCACACTCATCTTTATATATCATCGTGTTTTCATCTGGTAAAGGATCGCTTGGTGGTCTACCTTCACACCAGAAAGAGTTTACGTCTACGTCATTTTTTGTACTCGTTTGAGATACCGATTTGTATGCTATGGTCTGCGGCTTAACACATATTTTACTTTCGAACTGATCGTTTTTTTGGATGAAATGTTCAGAAAACATTAAATCTCGATCTGTTTGGTGAATGTATTCATGATCAAAAGGAGAAATATTACAGTTAGGTGATTTGTTACTATACATCACTGACGGTTCTAAATAAGAAAATCCTACCCTTCTTGTAAATGTCAAAGGGGCGCCCTTCTTTAAATCAGAAACCACCTGTTCTTCTACCCTTCTTGTTAATGCTTTTACATTACCTTTGGTACCAACTGATAAATTAGTTGAACTAACACCAGGATTTGTTGAGACCACTGGACTACGTCTGTGATGGGCTTTCTTTCTGTGTGATTTATTTGTATGAACGTTATTTTGTAGCGTCGCAATCTCAGTGTCTGACTCTTCATGTATGCCTTCCCCCAAAAACTCTGATTCTTTGAGTTTGTCCATACTATCTGTTGAAATGTTGTTTGGTAGTCTGTAATATGTTTTTTGAAAAGTAGGTCGAATGCTGCGAAGAATAATTTCCAACGGTATAATGATCGCAGTGGCTGTACATACTGCCACTGATGTACCTATCAAGTCGGCTAAACTTAATGTAAATGTTAAAGTGCCTTCATGATAGGTGATAAATCCAAGTATATTCCCAAATAGTAAACTAATTTCAGTAAAGAACAGAAGTATGGTTCGGACTGTAAGAGTGTAGACACCAGAACTTTGGACATCAGTGATGAAAAAGAGCCAGTTGTGGTACGTGAGTATATTTTTGAGGTAATCTGTGTACCTTAAACAAGAAATAAACAATTTATATAATAAACATTCAAAGGGTAAGGGTAATAATAAAAAGACTAGTAAATGATGTAGAATATGGGAAATACACAGACCAAGTTATGTATCTTTATTTTTGGAGCTCAACACTGATGATTGATGATGTAAACGTTGCAGAAGAAAACAAATTGGGGTTATACTCATGAAGATTGTCTTCCATATTAGGGGACATAGGAATAATCTGACCTGGTGCTTTTCGTTCTTTTCACTTTCGATAGAAAGCAGTTACCTTAACTTTGCTTTAATTGACTTAGATACGAAAATCGTCCTTTTTAATTGACTAGCAGCCGCACATTCTAAGGAAGGTATTTCTTTGCAAGTCCATTTTTCTTTTGTGTCTAATCTGAGTATTTCAATCTTTGATGGTAACCTGAGAATAGATATACCGGTATCATTACTTCTATTTTCAGTAAATAATCTAATTACGTGAAATTTTTACTAGTCATCCCAGGACAATTTTAGGAATCGTTTTTCATTGAAACAATCCTGTCGTCTGTATTTGTGGTTTTTTTAAGGTGGCTGTTACGTATAGGAGACATGCAAATACAACGTCCGCATTTAAATGTGCTAAAATGTTTTAATTTAAGTGAAAATAAAGTACATTGGGTGTATATGTTTCGATTAGTGGCATTGCAAGTCAGTATTATCCGATTTAACCTGTGTTTAGAAAAAACTTGTAAAAGGAAGTCGGCATGTTTCTTATGTTAGTATCATTTTGGCTCACTGTGTTCTTGAAGACACAATCGATCATATATCGGCATTAGTTTCAACTATAAGCTAGATTAACAGGCATATCACAAAACCACTGAAATCGACCATTTCATTTTTGACTCGGGTTAAAGAGTTTTGGTGACACTTTAAGGAATAGAATCATATTTTTAACTCTCGCCAGATTTTTTGAAGTGCCCAGAATTTGTTACTTTCCAAATTAGATTTTATTATTCCCGACTACTTGTTGCCACTTTAAGTGATATAAATTCCTGACATTACATAGACATACCCGGTAATGCATCCATTTCCTGAATCACCCATTATTTATCCATTAATTAAATCAAATACGATATAGCAAATTTACCAAATCAAAATAACTGTATCACACAATAATTTATTTTGATTGTGGGAAAATAGAATACCTGGTGAGGTACTTTAAAGTTAAAAATGTTTTAAAACTTACCATTTACTTATCTCCATTGCTTCATTATTTAACTCTATATGAAGTGAATGTATGTCGCCTAATTCTTCTAAAAATGAATTTAATATAAATTCAAAATGCTAAAAAAACGTCTAATTAAGTTTTATATCTCATTTTGTGTAGATAAAATAATTTTAGTGAGGCTACTTACCCTTTTCACTTAATGATATTTTGATGATTCTAAGAGATGCTCCAGCCTTCACCCATGTCATCCCCCTAACCCAACTTGCGTTGAGCCATCTACGCCCATAATACATAATAAACAAGAGGCCAATGACATATCTCAAGATATTTCATTTGTCTTGATCGATTTAAGACGTTGGAAGGACTTTTAAGTGTATAGCTTTATTCTTTGGAAGTTTAAACTACATAGATTGAAAGCATATTGTGTCATAACAATATGCGACTGTATAATCTAATGTGCATTCACTTTATTGTAATTTCTAATCAGTTCGGTGAAAAACACGAGCAGTTAAAACTGATATCCATTGTTAGTGCCTGGTTATTGCAGTACTTCTACAGGTTTATCTCTTTTCCTGTTGTCGTTTTGTAGATCAGCGAATTTTAATTACTTACATTAAGCAGTCACTGATATCCATTGTTAGTGCCTGGTTTTTGCAGTCTACAGGTTTATCTCTTTTCCTGTTTGTCGTTTTGTAGATCAGCGAATTTTAATTACTTACATTAAGCAGTCACTTTTAAACCTACATGTTTTACTGGCGTAAGTAACGGATTTTAAAATGTTCATTGTGTCTTAATTAAATAGTGGATATCTGTGGATCATATTTTCACGTTAAGATAACAGAGAGAGAGAGAGAGGGGGAGGGGGAGAGAGAGAGAGAGGGAGGGAGAGAGAGAAGAAGAGAGAGATGGGGTTTAACCTCCACTCGACACAAACTAGGTCATTAGTTTAATTTTATTTCAATAATTCGCTTGCGCGTAGGGGGTTTTAGCAGTGGGAGAAAACCGGAGAAAACCCACGTACAAACGAGGATTCGTGTAACAAAGTTGTCTATACCTTTCATAAACTGAACATTCATTTTGGTACAAAGAACTGTATGACCTCTGTTAGTTTTGATATATTATAGTGGACGTTTCTTTCACTCTCTAAACTTATTTAAGGCACGATCTTATTAACTATATAATTTATTCCATATGTTATTTACAAGCTACATTCGATATGTAAACACGCCATAGAACTTCCTTATTTGATGATCCCTCCTGTCCATCTTCCCTGAGTGTTGGAGGCTTTATATACAGTAGTTTACTCACAGTGAAGACATGACAACTAGAGAGAGAGAGAGCAGACGACAGAGACCGGGGTATGGGCTCGCCCGAGTCCAGCCGTTGCATTGGCAGCGGTGCGGAATGGTAGCCTAGATACAATATAGTTAGATGTGTTCCTGTCGTAGTAATTGTTCCAGTAAAGTAATAGTATTAGTTTCTGTAATGTTGATATAGACCTATCTTTGTATCTGTTTTAAATTCTGCTCCCGATGTAAATGAACCATATATTTACGAAGCTGACTCTGTAATAACTAAAATACTGTTACAGTGATTAGATTTGGTGTCATCGACCAACGAGACCCTTGGGTATGTTCCCGTCAACCAGAAGAAAAATCCCGCGTGGCAGACAAATGAAGTTTCACCGCTAGCCGCCCGTTGCGTTTGTGAAAAAAAGAAGTTTAAATAAAAATCCAGGACTGAAACGTTTATCTGTGAAACCGTGGGTGGCAGGCGCGGTTTCGATGATATAAAAAATTCTTAATTCACGGATGGAAATGGAGCAAATCACCAAACACGGGGAAATGACGAACAAAAAGCCACGAAAGACTTTCAGATTAATGGCGACGGACAGCGAGAAAAATGTGTGTGATTGTTGTTTTACTGTGAGTCATTTTGTTTTTAAAAGAATGTAAATTGTCCTTGTTTGTTTTTGAACACATATTTTGGCTGTTAAATTGAATAGTAATAAAGTATTAAGAAGTTTGTAGTAAGAAGTAAAATATTTTGTGATTGTTTGACTGAAATTGAGTTAAGTTTCTAATTAGGAAATTCTTGAATAGACGGTTTTATCTCCTATTAATTTTTTTGTGTGTTTTTATATACCCCGACGTAACGGTAGAGTTTTAACCTCGTAAATTCGAGTTTTGTGCATTCCTATGAAGAGGAATCGGTTTTGTATACCCTCAAGGAGGAAGGGTCGCGCTTAGGTTAGAAGCGTATGTGGTGTTTTGTTAATTGTTTAAAGAATAGAGAGATAAACCGTTGTTAATTTTGATAAATTCTTTGGAAAATATCTTATTTAAGATTTGTAATATGTGTTCAAATCATTCATTTATCATTTTATCTCTAGTAAAAAACAAAATGACAAAATCCTATGTTAAATTTTTTCTATATATGTACATTTTCTATTTTATAAAATGTTTGCTATCTTTTATTTACATTATATTTTGATTATATGAATTCCCATTTAGTAATGTTTACGACCGACGTGTGATTGTAATGCTATCGTGCTTGCAGTTCTTATTTTGTGTGTGATGTAACTTTATTGTGTGTACCATCAAGTGATAAGAGATGAAATCAGTGTCCCAACTGTGTGAATTGTGTTAGTAGATACAATATAGTTAGATGTGTTCCTGTCGTAGTAATTGTTCCAGTATATATAGACTAGTTCCTGTAGATGTAGATGTACGCCCATTTTTGTATTTGTTTTAAATTCTGTTCCCGATGTAAATAAACCATATATTTACGAAGCTGACTCTGTAATAACTAAAATACTGCTACATTCGAAACCACCAGTTAACTCAATGACCGGCTTTATGATACAGCGCGCACGTGCTAACCATACCCCCCCCCCCCCCCGGTACGATAACAAGATTAATATTGATTGACATGGGCCAGCATTGAATTCTGGAATCTAATTTGTGTTTTTAATGTCGTATATTATGGTGTAAGCAAATAATTTTAATACATTACATTACCTTTTGCAGTAATTATAAATATATCCAAAGATCCTCTAGTAAGTAATTGTCTACTGCCTTTTTGTTTCTTCAGTAAAATAAGATCTGTATTTTGGTATACACCTTTCAAACTTAAAAACACTTTCGTAAAAGGTGGACAATAACAATCTGAGAATAGAAATGTAATGAAATGAAATTGGGTTTAGTTTAGTCTCCTACTTTTTTGTGCTGATTGGACAGTGTAATGCCAGAAAAATTTTGCGGCCTACTCTTATATTTACTGCTGTACTGCTGACGCTAGCAAACTACGCCGAACAATCGCGAGGACATTTCTCGGCCAACACTAGGGGCGAGGGTTAAAAAAAATGTTCAGTTTGGTCTGGTATCCCCAACTATTTATCTTAATCAAGTTAGTGTATCAATAAAATTTTCTTTTTATAAACTGTTATTTTCGGACTATCTGACTGGTCATCACCGTACCGCGCCCTTGCAATTGTTTGGAGGGCATAGGAAACCAGCGGCTGCCAGGCAGGATACGCCCACATTTTACAAGAGATGGATAGAGAACAAGCTTAAAACAAACGGGATTTTTTGTACAATCAAAGGCAATAGATAAAGATATGTTATAAGATTCATCAAAACGTTTTTTTAAATGGGATAATAATTGTGACCTTCAGAGGAACCACAAGCTAAAAACGCGACTATTCGTACAACCAGAGGCCATAATTCAGGAAGTTGCGATCCGATATGCACGAATATCGACAGGAATCAAGATGTTTGGGTTATGAACATGCATTTCAAGTTTCATCAAAATCGGATCGAAACTGTGACCTCAAGAGGGTCTACAACCTTGATATATCAGATGTTTACACTATTTACGTACGAGTGGCGGCCATTTTATCCGGCAGTTTTGGTCCGATTTTCGCGAAATTCGAATTCAACCCTTCATAGGGTGTAACAGTCATATATTCAAGGTTTTTTTTAATCGGATAAAAATTATGACCTCTATAGGGTCCACAAGCTAAAAACGCGATTTTTCGTACAATCAGGGGCCATAATTCAGGAAGTTACGTACCGATGGGAATCGAGATCGTTGGGTAACAAACTTACATTTCAAGTTTCATCAAAATCAGAACAAAATTTAGACTTCCAGAGGGTCCACAACCTCGATATACCATATGTTTACGATCATATGCGCGAATATCGTAAGATCTTTGGGTTATAAAGATGAATTTAAAGTTTCATGAAAATCGGATTAAAATTGTGACCTCTACAGGGTCCACAACCTTATTATACCATATTTGATTTTACATTATTCGCGTACAAGCAGTTTTGGTCCGATTTTCACGAAATTCGAACTCAACAATTATTACGGTGTAACGGTGATATGTTCAAACGTTTTTGGTTTTTTTCTAAATTGGCTAAAAAGTGTTACCTCTAGAGGGACTATAAGCTAAAATTCAGAACGTTACGATCCGATATGCGAGATTATCGAAGGGATCCGAGATATTTGGGTTATAAACATGTATTTCAAGTTTCATCATAATCGGACCAATATTGTGACCTCTAGAGGGTCCACAACCTTGATATACCAGATGTTTACACTATTTGCTTACGAGGGGCGGCCATTTTGTCCGGCAGTTTTAGTCCGATATACACGAAATTGCGGTGTAACGGGGGTATACTCGAAAGGTTTTTTTTTTTTTTTTTTTTTAAATCGGATGATAATTGTGAACTATAAAGGGATCACAAGCTAAAAACTCGTTTTATGTATAATCAGGGCCATAATTCAGGAAGTTAGGACCTGATATGCACGAATATCGAAAGGAACCAAGATCAATATGCTATAAGCATGCATTACAAGTTTCATTAAAATCAGATTGAAAATGTGACCTGTACAGTGTCCACAAACAAATTGTGGATGGACGGACGGGGGCGACGACATTATACGTCCATGTGAAAATGTGGGCGCATAAAAGCGCTGGCGAGGCATTTCGCCGTTACGTGATGGCATTCCACTGTATCAATTTAGAATTCTTACTTGGCCAGGATGAGGTGAGTATTGAAACAACATATTCTTTCCCGTCAGAATTCTCTGTCGGTGTAGACAATGGAATAACAACAGGCTGAAAACAACGATTTCAATATAATATATCATTGTTGTATGAAACCAACCACAAGATACGCCCATATTTTGCAAGAGATGGATAAATAATAAGGTAAAAAAACTCGCGATGTTTCGTACAATCCAGTAAGTTATGGTCTGAAATGCGCGAATATCGAAAGGAACTCTGATAAATCTGGCCATAATCATAGAAATATATTTCTATGGCCATAATAGACCGTCGTCTGTCAGTAGCTATCGTTTCAAAAAATTTCTATGAAATGGGTTTAGTTGTAAAGTCACACATTAGTAAAATGTGATTTTTTATGGATAAAAAGCCGCCTTCCCGCTTCTAGAATGTCCCAGTTTTTATAAACGAGTCGTCGCAAGTTTCTGTTCGCGCCATGAAGTTTATCAACCACTATTTACACCTGATGCATATCATTAAAACAAACAACCAATCAAAAACACTCTAGAGCCAATTTGACCTCAAGTTCACAGGTCAAAAGGTGAGTCTGAGTTAGCGAGTTTACTTTAAGACGATGAAGTGCCTCATCCACCTCGTGGACAAAGGATTGTGGAAAGCTGATTAAATTTACAGATACCAGTTGGAATAAGGTTGTTTTAAGTTTTAAAGAATGGACGAATCTTGATGGAAACGAGCTAAAAGTGTACCAACAATATAAAGATGTATTTGATGGTAAGTTTATCAACTAAATCAAACTAAAATTGAAAGTAGAGTCGCCATTTTATTTTTCAGCGAAACACAAAATGATAGGCGGATTAAATTTTATAGACACCTGTACTCATCAAAAATGATCGGGACTGTACAACGCAACGAGAGCTTACGTCCGTTTATAATATTTCTTGTTTGTTGTCATTGCTGTGTGCAAGTTGAAGTTACGATAAATAATAATAATGTTTGTTGACATTCACATTGTATAGTCTCGTTATATAGTTCATAGAGATAGGTTTGTTTTAAAGTTCCAATTTCATATTTTCTAAGAAAGTCAAAACATAATTATTTCTATGTCTTTTGCTCAAAAGGTTGTCAACTCACTATTATACTATCATGGGCAAAATTTTGGGGGGCATTAAAAAGGCTGGCACAGGCTTATTGAGGAAATAGTAACACAATTACCTCCCTTGTTTTCCCATTCCTCTCCATGGACGGCCATCTTCAAACGTTTGAATTTGAAGTTGAAAATGATATTTTTGCCAATTTCTCAACTGGCAATAGTGAATTATAGGATTAATAGGATTATTCTTTAACAAGGTAGGACTGTTTATAGGTTGAATCTATTTTGGGGCTTTATTTTAATAAATTTTAAAAATATAACTTAAAAATATGCTATTGGAACTTTAAAGGAGCTAAGTCTTTAACTCAATATCATCCAAAATCTTCAACATTGAAAATACGAATTATTTGTCAATTTAAATCAAAATTGATGATGTGATCTTACCGGATAAAGATGGGCTTCTGATATCCAATATTTAAGACAAAATAAATATTTTACCATTGGTACACGAATCGTGTACCATAATGCGTTTCAGCCCCAGTTCTAGCAAGAGACTCGAGGAACGAGGCTAGAAACATTGTACCAAATCAAACGGCACATGTAGACTGGAATAACTAGACGCTAAACAAAATGCCTTCGGTTGACACTGCTGGTTTATTTCCCCGAACATAACTGATTTGAAATTAGAGTAAAAACGGAAACCATTGAATGCAAATCAGTTTACATACATTCATATTACAGTATTATATGCGTTGCGACCCACTTGAGTCAATTTCAAGGTCCCAAATGTTAGCGATTTAGCTCCTTTAAAATCGAAAGCATTCACGCTAGCCTTTGGTTTTATTTTATTAACCCCAGATTGTCTAAGTGTCTTTTCACAAATCAAGTGCAAACAGGTGGCAGTGTCTTATTGTTTTTCATAAAAGAAAAGTAATTTTTATTATGGATATTTGTTGCCACCTAAATTCTTCTCTCAGGTTCTAATTTGCTTTTTTTGTTTATGTGTGCAATAAAATTAGGAGTCAGTATGTTTGTATTTATAGGGAATAAAGATGATGCACTATGTGACTATGGGTTTATGGCTATCTTTCCAAGTGTTATTCGAGATTCACAGACAGAACAAAGATTGAACGAGCTACTAAAAGAGTTGCATTAGGCTACAGTCTGGTGAGAAGCAAACGAGTGATGAGAGTCAATCCACCTCTAGACAAGGTTTGCGATCAGCCTCCACTAAATCATCAACCACCCAAGCTGTCCACTTGCGAGGACATGTCTTTACTCCTCTGGGCATTATCTGCAAAAAAGTACCTTTGTTCTACAGGTGTCAGAATAAGACTGTCTCTGATAAGCTGGTTTTAGCAGAAATTAAAGATGGGGGTAAGTTTTTATTATTTGTTCAACCGTTGTGATTTAATATTGTCCCCCCCACCCTCCTCCCAGTGTTACCTAGTGGAATAGGCCCATCGACCCTCCTCAGCGTGTCGTAAAAGGCGTTTATTGGGGAGAGTGGTCGGGTGGCCGATAGGTGTTATCTATCAGTCTGTCATCAATAGTCGAGGGTACGAGTCTCATTCTCTGCGATCTCAGTGAAAACGTGTGGGAGTAGCCTATCCAAACACGCAGGGTTATGTACATGTATTTACCAGGTCTGCCAAAAGTTGTCTAGTTCATTGTTAAAAGTAGGCTGCTCCATACAAAGCCTATTATACACATAAAACTGTTGCATAAAGAATTTTATGGGTTTTTTTGTTTATGCATATGTAACCAGAAAACGAATATGCATTCTACTGCTAGTTGGTTTATGATATCCATGATATTTACAATTTTCCATATCTTTTTAGGGCGACTTAGAGAAGCAGCAATTAAGAAAGAAGATGAAACCATTCTCAGGCACATCAGAGATAAAGACTGTGTTGCTGTTGAAGTTAGGTACCATCTACGATGCTACAAGGATTATGTTCGATTCCTAACAAGAAAACCCACTAAAACATCCGTTCTAAGAATGAGTCAACATTTTTACTAGCACTTTTACTAGTTTTGAAATGTTTTAAATTACAATACACAGACATGATTTATATCTATTTTAACTTTTATAAAAAAATATATCACTAGATAAAAATGAATAAATATGTACATACTTTTCCATCTTTTGATTTTAGTATTTTGTTTAACTGTTTGTTTTACCTGTATTTTACATACTAACTACATGTATAATATTCAACTACTTTATGTCCAGATTTAATTGAATTATTATTTTAACAAAACAAAGGGTTTTCTGTATTTTAAACTAGTTTTGAAATGTTGTTTTTAATTATAATACACAGGCATGATTCATATCTTTAAAAGATAACCAAACAATATATCGAAAGATAAATAAATGTGTAAATACTTTTCCATTTGTTGATTTTAGTACTTTGTTTAACTGTTTTTATATTTTTTTATATTTTATATTTTAACTATTTAAGCATTAATTATTGCACAACTGTTACAGCAACATTTAAAAAAATTATTGATATAACAGTTATTAAAAATGAAAAAAATGTTTCCTGTATTTTAAAAAAATATTGATATTGAAATGTTGTTGTAAATTGCAATACAAAGGCCTAATTTATATCTATTTAAACCTTTAATACTAGTCATTACATAAAAGATTAATGTTTTAAATTTGTTTTCATTCTTTGTTTGGTGATAGGGTGGGTTGCCAAGGAGAAATTTAGTCTTTGTTCAATACTTATAGGTCATTTATGATACGAGTTATCTCCCCTTATACCTCTTTACATGGGACCCCTCTTTGAAATATCACGTTTATGTATTGTTTTTTGGTTGAAATCAAATATGTCTATGCAATTATCAAATTTATGTATGATTTCTGATAATAAATTAAATTCAATATCAATACAATGACGCTGTATTTTCATAAATAGACAAAAACATGCTACGATGTGCAACATTACTGCTTTGTGGTCGCTTATAATTGGTCCTGTGCATATACAAATTGAGATATTTCCAAATTTATTTTTTCTAATGTTGCTGTGCACTTTGGCAGTACACACGAAAAAAATTATTCACCTGCAGTAATTTTATCATCCAAAATCACGACGTCAAAGTCATGTTAGATAAGCATGATAAAGTGACCGAGAGCCTGGGTATATGGGTAATATTTTAAAAACTGGCAATATCTGAAGGTGGGAATATGGATTTTCCATCACTAGAAACCTTGTATTATAAGAAAATGGCAACATTTTTTAGACCCAGGGGGGGTGCAACAAAAATCGATTTTTAAGCACATTTTCCCTATACAGACGACAGTCTATAATCCATGAAGTAATGGTCCGATACATGCCAATATCGAAAAGAACTAAGATCTTTTGGAGATAAAATCGGATAAAATTTGTTACCTGTAGAGTGTCGGACCCGCAATTCATAAAATAAATTTTTGTCGTAGTTAATTATAGAGAGAGAGAGAGAAATGGGGTTTAACGTCCACTCGACACAAACTAGGTCATTTCGGGACTAACATATGGTTCTTTAATTTTATTTCAATAATTCGCTTGCGCGTAGGGGTCTTTAGCGGTGGGGGGGAACTGGAGTGCCCGAAGGAAACCCACGAGGTAGAGTAGGCGCTCCTATCTTCATGCCACATACGCTCACTCCAGGGATCGAAACCACAGCCGCAATCCAGAGGAGACCGGACAACTAGAGGTAAAAGCGCGGCACTCTAGACCACTAGGAAATCCCCCCCCCCCCCCAGTTATAGAAATGCATTAGAATTTGACTGGCACTAACATAAACAACACAAATTTCATGTCAATTAAATTGTAATTTTTGCTGAAAGAGCTAAAAAAATTTAAAAAATGAACATGCGGCGATATTTGTCTTAAAACTCGTGACATTAGTTGTCGCGTAGTGTGCGCCAGGTTTAAGACGACTACGCTGACGCCCCAACTTTACAATAATCAAAGCAATGACTATAGCCGCTATATTTATGTTCAACTTACAAATTTTCGCTTTAAAATGTAGGCCAATACTAATGCTGTAAAATATCCTATACCAAATAAAGCTCCGACGTAAATTACAAAATAATTCCTTATTCGACCTGTAAACCATAAGTCACCACTCTCTAACATCTTCACATTATACCATGTATTTCATTACAGGACACGGCACCAAACAGATCTGTTTTTAAAAAAGAAAAATTTATAATTTATAACCTAGATATAATACCAGCAAAAATGTAATTGAAACTTCAGGCAGGTAGCAATTAAAACAATTTCCAAAATAGTAAAATGTGTGTTACTCAATGATCCAAACAAAATTTCTACACTGGAGGAATCTGTGCTTAGTCTCACAGAGAAACCAGAAGTAGACGACCCATGCAAGGACGTGGCATTGTGTTTGATAAATGTGTCCGTTTGCCCGCTATTTGAAAACAAGAAATGTTTTAAAACGGCAAATAAAATTCAAATCAGTGTTAAACACGGTCATTTAAATTGGAGACGATAAAACTGATTCTAAAGTGTAAGCTTAGCTTGATAAAAGAACTAAAACCCTAATTAACGTCTTGTACTCTTTGGCCGTAATGTTTGTAATCAACAAAGAACATATTCCATGGGAAAAGGCAGAAACAATTAAAAATGGCTGATTCACAAACGACAAAATAATAAGTTAAAAAAAAAAAAAACCTGATTTTTCGGGCAGACGGGTAAAGTGAGATTTTTTTTTTTATTTCATCCAGTTGGAAAATGAAGTGTCCGAAATATAATAAAACACTGATTAGACTCTTCTTTAAATTAAATACCACGAATTTGTACTGAACTATGGCTCAAAATATTTTATCAGGATCCATTCTACTTATTTTGGGGCATCAATTATTATTATCGATTGGATGGTTGGACTTAGTGTGGGATTTTTGTTACGAAACCATTGGACAAGTTTGGAGTTGACGGGCTAGAATAAAGTAGAAAACGCACTTGCAGTGTTTAAATTTTCATTGGATATGAGCAAATATTCAATGATCCACCAAGGAGTGTACATGCTATTCTTATATTTCGAAAGGAATTTCAATTGTTTTGAACTACGGATTATATAAATAGAACTTTTTTTAAAAAGATAGGTTGCCAGGCAACGAAACATACGCCCACATCAGCTAAATCGTCCGGGCAGTCAACAAGGGTTGTCGCATATTTTTACTTTTTTCGGTAATGAAACATTTGTAATACACTAAATACTCATTATGTAATTATCAGAAAATCATTAGAATTTGATTGTTTTTTATAAAGTTTTACCCCACGCTAACAATTAGTATATACATGAAACATTTAATATCATGGATTTAGCTGTTCAGTTATCTAAATTCATTGAAAATCAAAATACTTGTTCGTTTCAACACCTTAAACTCTGTGTATCAATCTGAAGTCAATCGGATGATAAATTTGGCCTCTATAGCGTCACAACATTTTTTGAAGTTATCAAGGGAGATAACTCTGGCAGTAATTATTTGAAATCGCTGAAAATCAATAGGTTTCTTCGTCTCATGACCCTAAACACTGTGTATAAATTTAAAGCCAATCGGATATTAACTTTGGCCTCTAGAGCGTCCACAAGATTTTTTGAAGTGATCAAGGGCCATAACTCTGGCACTAATTATCGGAAATTGCTGAAAATCAATAGGCTTCTTTTTTGAAGTGATCAAGGGCCATAACTCTGGCACTAATTATCGGAAATCGCTGAAAATCAATAGGTTTCTTCGTCTTATGACGTTTAACACTGTGTATAAATTTAAAGTCAATCGGATATTAACTTTGGCCTTTAGAGCGTCCACAAGATTTTTTGAAGTGATCAAGGGCCATAACTCTGGCACTAATTATCGGAAATCGCTGAAAATCAATAGGCTCCTTCGTCTCATGACCTTTAACACTGTGTATAAATTTAAAGCCAATCGGATATTAACTTTGGTCTCTAGAGTGTTCACAAGATTTTTTGAAGTGATCAAGGGCCATAACTCTGGTAGTCATTATTGGAAATAGGCTTCTTCGTCTCATGACCTTAAACACTCTGTATAAATTTAAAGTCAATCGGATATTAACTTTAGCCTCTAGAGCGTCCACAAGCAATTGTGGACGCCGGACGGACGGACGGACGGACGGACGGGGGCGACGACAATATACGCCCACAGTTCAATGTGGGCGTATAAAAACACGTAGTGCCTTCTTTCATGTCTGTTCAGAAACTTAGCTGTGGTATAATAATACGGCTTTAAAAAAAATCCTTATATGTACCGGTACATTATTATATATATTGCAATATTATTATACTTATAGGGGCATTATGGGAAGTTCGGTAAAGAGTAGTTGGCAGTTAAAATAGAAAACGTAAATAGAGTATGCTCAAATTTTAGTCAAATTGCTCCTCTCCTTATAGAAATATTAGTTTATAAATTGAAGGCTTAATAATAATAATAATAATAATAATGACTTTATTTGAGAAGGGTTAAAGATTAGGCTATAATAGCCTTTCTAAGACCCTGCCCTTCATAGAAAATATATTACAGAATATATAGACTGATGCATTAAAGAACACACAACAACAATTTACAATAGAGGGAAATATATACAATATGTACATGATCATAATATGGTGATTTACAGAATACACGTACAGATACATATAATAACAAATACAGGTGGGGGGCTATTTAGGATACTACATTTGGAGTAGATTCAAGGTGAAGAAAAAGTTGTTTCCTTAAAAGATTCAAGTTATTTAAAGTTTTTAAATAGGGTGGCAACGAATTCCATGCGTATACTGTTTTTAACTACAAGATAAAAAATAAAGTCTCGATTATCCGATTTTACGTTTAATCATCCTTCACAAAATGTATTCCAATCCGCTAAATTTCACAGGCTAGCTATGGCATCGGGGGTTGATAGGGCCTGGATGAGTTAATTAATATGTAATCAATAATCTAGATAACATTTCAGGCCTAAAGACCTGCAACAGGGAGATTCATATCTTGCATAATATTGTTTAGACCGTTTGCAATTTTATTTTTATCAAATATGACTCATGAGTTTTGACAAATTTTACAAACGAAAAGGCGAGAAAAAATTCCTGGTATTCCATCATGAGAGATAGTCAGATAAGAATAAATGGTTCTACCTCCGCCTTGCCTTCAGCCACCCGTCGAATGAGAATGTCTTGAATGGTTTATGAGTTATATGCTCGGAAACAAAATTGTACACCAAATTTGTTGATGTGTGTTTAAAGTTTCAGAAAGATATGAGATATGCTCCGGAAACGAAATCGGAACGGAAGGACGTCCGTCCGGACGGACCCCATTTCAATATCCCTCCGTAATGATTCCTTAGCTCCACACTCAGTGGCTGCTTATTAGCAGAATTTTGTTGGAATGAAATGCTGCCCATTTCAAAAATTTCAAAATGATCAGGAGTTTACTAGAGATAAACTTATCCCTGGGGTCGAGATTGATATATTACGAGTCACAAGACAATAACCCATTAGTTTATGTGATGAATTTTTCTTGATAATGATGTTTGACAGTCAGGGTTTCTTTGTGTCCTGTCAAAATCTTGCAGATCTGATTTTATTGCATCACTTATCAGTAAAACTAAAACGTGGCGTAGTAGTAAAGTACATGTATTTAGTATGTAAAATCCCACTTTAAGTGACCTCTGCCATGTTTATACCCCAGATATACTCCAAAATGACGATATTGTCGATAGAGACCAACTCCAGGTATTCGCATTTAAATTTTGACCCTCAGAAGGACCACAATCTAAAAAGGGTGATTTTTCGGACAAACAGGGGCCATAATTCAAGAAGTTAAGATCCGATGGGCGCAAATATCAAAAGAACTAAGATCTTTGGGTTATAAACATACATGTCAAGTTTCATCAAAATCGGTTCAAAGTTGTGACCTCTATAATATCCACAAGCTAAAAGCGTGATTTTTCGTACAATCAGGGGCCATAATTCAGGATGTTACGATCCGATATGCGCAAATATCGAAAGGAACCAAGATCTTTGAGTTATAGACATGCATTTCAAGTTTCATCAAATTCGGTTCAAAATAGTGACCCCTACAGTGTTCACAACCTTGACATACCATATTTTTACACTTTTCGTGTACAAACGGCGGCCATTTTGTCCGTCAATTTTGGTCCGATTTTCACGAACTTCGAACACGACCTTCTTTATGGTGTAACGGTGATATAATCAGACGCTTTTTCAAATCGGATAATAATTTTGGCCTCAAGAAGTACACAAGCTAAAAAAGGCGATTTTTCGTACAATCAGGGGCCATAATTCAGGAAGTTATGATCTGATATGCGCAAATATCGAAAGGAACCAAGATCTTTGACTTCTTATAAACATGAATTTCAAGTTTCATCAAAATCGGTTCAATATTGTGACCTCTACAGTGTTCACAACCTTGACATACCATATTTTTACACTTTTCGCGTACAAACGGCGGCCATTTTGTCCGTCAATTTTGGTCCGATTTTCACGAAATTCGAACACAACCTGCTTTACGGTGTAACGGTGATATAATCAGACGTTTTTTTTTTCAAATCGGATAATAATTTTGGCCTCAAAAAGTACCACAAGCTAAAAAGGGCGATTTTTCGTACAATCAGGGGCCATAATTCAGGAAGTTATGATCCGATATGCGCAAATATCAAAAGGAACCAACATCTTTGAGTTATAAACATGCATTTCAAGTTTCATCAAAATCGGTTCAATATTGTGACCTCTACAGTGTTCACAACCTTGACATACCATATTTTAACACTTTTCGCGTACAAACGGCGGCCATTTTGTCCGTCGATTTTGGTCCGATTTTCACGAAATTCAAACACGACCTTCTATACGGTGTAACGGTTATATAATCAGACGGTTTTTTAAATCGGATAATAATTTTGGCCTCAAGAAGGACCACAAGCTAAAAAAAAAATAGGTTGCCAGGCAACGAAACATACGCCCACACAGCAGCCAAATCGTCCGGGCAGTCAACAAGAGTTGTCGCATATTAAGGAATTATCAGAAAATCATTAGAATTTGTTTGGTTTTTATAATCAAACTTTTTTTTTTAAATCAGATAATAATTTTGACCTCCAGAGGGACCAAAAGCGAACAAAAGCGATTTTTCGGACAATCCGGGGACATAATTCAGAAAGTTATGATCCAATGGGCGCAAATATTGAAAGGAACCAAGATCTTTGGGTTATAAACATACATGTCAAGTTTCATCAAAATCGGTTCAAAATTATGACCTCTATAAGGTCCACAACCTTTATATAACATATTTTCACAATATTCGTGTACAAACGGCGGCCATTTTGTCCGTCAATTTTGGTCCGATTTTCACAAAATTCATACTCAACCTTCATAACCATGGAATGGTGATATAATCAAACGTTTTTTTAAAATCGGATAACAATTTTGACCTCCAGAGGGACCACAAGCTAAAAAGGGCGATTTTTTGGACAATCAGGGGCCATCATTCAGGAAGTTACGATCCGATGGTCGCAAATATCGAAAGGAACCAAGATCTTTGGGTTATAAACATACATGTCAAGTTTCATCAAAATTGGTTCAAAATTGTGACCTCTATAAGGTCCACAACCTTGATATAACATATTTCACACTATTCGCGTACAAACGACGGCCATTTTGTCCGTCAATTTTGGTCCGATTTTCACGAAATTCGAACTCAACCTTCATAACCATGGAACGGTGATATAATCAAACGGTTTTTTAAATCGGATAACAATTTTGACCTCCAGAGGGACCACAAGCTAAAAAGGGCAATTTTTCGGACAATCAGGGGCCATAATTCAGGAAGTTACGATCCGATTGGCGCAAATATCGAAAGGAACCAAGATCTTTGAGTTATAAACATGCATTTCAAGTTTCATCCAAAACGGTTTAAAATTGTGTCCTCTACACTGTTCACAACCTTGATATAACATATTTTCACACTATTCGCGTACAAATGGCGGCCATTTTGTCCGTCAATTTTGGTCCGATTTTCACGAATTTCGAACTCAACCTTCATAACCATGGAGCGGTGATACAATCAAACGGTTTTTTAAATCGGATAACAATTTTGACCTCCAGAGGGACCACAAACTAAAAAGGGCGATTTTTCGGACAATCGGGGGCCATAATTCAGGAAGTTACAATCCGATTGGCGCAAATATCGAAAGGAACCAAGATCTTTGGGTTATAAACATGCATTTCAAGTTTCATCCAAATCGGTTCAAAATTGTGACCTCTACACTGTTCACAAGCTAAAAAACGTGATTTTTCGTACAATCAGGGGCCATAACCCATGAAGTTACAGTCCGATACATGCCAATATCGAAAGGAACCGAGATCTTAGGGTGATAAACCTGTGTTTTAAGTTTCATTGAAATCGGATAAAAATTGTGACCTGTAGACTGTTCACAAACAATTGTGGACGGACGGACGGACGAACAGGTGCGACGACAATATACGTCCACATGAAAATGTGGGCGTATAAAAAGGCGATTTTTCGTACAATCAGGGGCCATAATTCAGGAAGTTATGATCCGATATGCGCAAATATCGAAAGGTACCAAGATCTTTGGGTTATAAACATGCATGTCAAGTTTCATCAAAATCGGTTCAATATTGTGACCTCTACAGTGTTCACATGTTAAAAACGTGATTTTTCGTACAATCAGGGGGCATAATCCATGAAGTTACAGTCCGATACATGCCAATATCGAAAGGAACCGAGATCTTGGGGTGATAAACCTATATTTCAAGTTTCATTGAAATCGGATAAAAATTGTGACCTGTAGACTGTTCACAAACAATTGTGGACGGACGGACGGACGGCCGGACAGGGGTGACGACAATATACGTCCACATAAAAATGTGGGCGTATAAAAATATTGTCAATTTTGCATAGTAATGCCCAATGCGAATTAGAATCACACTTCCAACGTTGAACTATATAGGAACAACTTTCATCTCGAAACAGTTGAGAGATGAGATTTTTTTTTATCTAATGGCTTAACATATAATGATAAACCATTTCCCATTAAAACAAAGGTGAAACTATGTGATTTGATAAAAATCCAAGGACTACGCGATTTTTCTTTGACCGACTAAACATCAGTCGTTGTCCATTCGTCTCCAGTTTCTCTGAGTCGCACAAGGTTCTACTCCTACGACTGGAGACAACGCTGACGTGACGTAGCCAATAACGTTGGGTTATTTAGTCAGGTGGTACAGATGGTACACAGGGGGCGGGGACAAGTAGAATGAGGCCATTTTGAAGGTTATCAAGTTATGGCTTCGATTCTTCAACTAGCGCCAGGGTTGTATTCGAAACAGTGTTCGCATAGGTTAGTGAACGACAGAAGAACGCGAGAACACATTCACGAGTCTCGAACATGAGAGAACGGTTTCTATGGTAACACATCCGCGTTAACATGGCGTCAGGTAGATATTCCAATCCCGACACGAAATCTTAGCAGATAAACTTGAACAAGTTGAATTAAATTTAAACAATCTATTACCATAACTTTGTAAGGGCCATGCCGAAAACTCGAAAATCTCGGGATTTTTTCACTTTTTTTTTTCGAGTTTTATATTTTGACTCATTGTTTACCGAAACACGAAAAAGTCGGGTAAAATCTCGGATTTAATTTTTTTTTTTTCTTCTTTTTTTCGAGTTTTATGTTTTGACTCATAGTTTACCGAAACATGGAAAAGTCGGGTAAAATTATATGCCGAAAAATCGGCACAGAAAGAAAAGTCGAGATTAATTTTCCAGACGAAAAGTTCGATTTTTTTTCCCCCGAGTTTTCAGTAAAACATCGTTACGGCCCTATAGGATTTATTGCGGGAAGGAGTGCAACTCTTAGATGACTTGGCCAGACGATACTGGATAATCTTTAACAAAGTAGGACTGTTTGTAGATACCATCTATTTTAAGCCTTTTAAAAATATGAAATTGTAGCTTCAAGGAAAGCTATGGAGCGAGACTAATACAACGTGATATTTGGCGATATTTCATCCAGCCTGACAACAGGCACTTGAAGGGATTAAAATAAATTAAAATAAAACTTCTTACCACTGCTTAATACAAGAATACAAGGTAAGTCAGACGCCATCTTTGTTTTGACTGATTTACCATGTATCGTCTGATATCATCTCACAATACTCACTAGTTCTAATACTTCATGTCATTTTTATTGCTAACGAGACTTTATTTGATTAGTGAGCCTATCAGATTCTAGCCTATAGGCCTATAGGCTAGTGAGCCTATCAGATTCATCGATTGTCGTGAATACCAAGTCTCGCGCTTCTAGCTAAAATGTCTGCATTTGACAACCGAGTTTCAAAGTTTAAAGATCGATCAACGTTTTCCGTGAGTTTCTCAACTTTCAACGGCTATAAACTATGGAGGCCGCCATGTTTGACGTTTGTTTACAATGTGTTAAGTGCCACGACTTCTGATTGGACAATGCTAAAGTCACGCGTAAACAGAACGGGCGCAAAAGTTTGGGAATTGCTGAGTTTTGAAGCAACGATACGTTGTAAAACTCATGGACGCCGCGTAAGGAACATGATGTTAGTTCAGCTCTGAACGTAGATCTCATAACACTCGCCATGTACGTTCAGGGACTGTACTATTACTAATCTGATCTATTGAATCCTTGTCAAAGGAGAATCGCTTAAAATTCCCAGTCAATTTTATTTGACAGCTTTTTACTGCTAGTCTAAACGGTTGCGTGCTAGTCCCTCCGAACGAGACAACACGCTGTTAATACAGTCCTGAACGTAAAGGGCGAGCGTAATGTTACCTACCTACATAAGTGCGTTCAGAGCCGAACTAGGGCCATGTAGACAACAGGGTTGAGCAGATTATGAGATAGGCCTAGATGTTAAAATTATTAGTAATAGTAGGTCCCTATGGCCTAAATTATAAATGTGGTCCCTAACCCTTGTCGGTTCACCCGGGGTCTCCATGGACCCCATGCCCATGTTTTATAGTATTTAGTATTAGTAATGACTACTGGGCACTGCTTTCTGAAATTTAGTGACTTTGTCTCGTAGCGAAGAGTTCGATATTTATCTGTCTCCCACATGCAGAGTTCTGTTACATGCAAATCAGGCTCAACGTCGAAGATAACAAGGGGTCCCGGACCCCTAACTTACAACTAAACAGTAAGTATTTTGCTAATGTGTTTGCTGCCTGATACCATATTGCGTACACCAGCAGACTGAGCAGAGTATTCTCTCTTTAACTTTAAACATCTGCATGTTACAAATACCAAAAATTAAATGATGCATTCCAAATATTCAATGGTTTTTGTATCAAGCGTGAATAGAACACAAACAAAGTAGCAATTTTGTGAGAATTATTAAATATTTCCAAATGACACTAAAATGTTTTTGTATTAATAATTTACATTTAGGCCTAGTTGTTTTTCAGTTGTAGGCCTAGTTTTAGTTTGGCTAGCTAGGGCAATGGTTGATAGGCCTACTATTGCTACTAGCCTGTTGGTGGAAAGCGCGCCAGAAAAATCCCGGGACACTTCTCGGCCGACACTGACCTGGCTGGGAGTGGGACCGAAATCAAATTCCGGACCTCCTACCTTCCCTGACCCTGGGTCCTGGGTACACTATCAAGTGAATAAGTGAACCATGTCCATATAGGCACGTCAACAACGCACTACCACTCGAAGTCGAACCTGCGCCTCGCTCGCTTAGCCACCGGGCCGTGACTAACTTCCAGAGATAGGAAGGACGTAGAATGCCAATCAGTTGTCATATCATATAGGGGCACCGACTTGTTTGGTGCTTATCGGTTCCTTAAACAACCAAACAAATATAATCAGTGCCAAATGTCAATCAAACATCAAACCTCTCATCGGCATAGATTCATAAAAATCTGTGGATCACGAAACTCAATGACGTCACTAGTTGCCGTCGCCATTATCACGTGACGTTAGCCTGGTCGGTGAATGGTAAATTGGCCCATATGCAAAAAGTTCCATCCTCAATTGTGGGTGCATTTCTCAGTGGAGCTCTTAAAAATGGTTATCGAAGTACTGCAGAATGTTATATTTGTTGGGATTTGCTCCAGTTTACCGAGGAGAACGTTAGATCAGAGACGGTCCTGCAAATTTAAAACATTATTGTCAGGGCTAGAACCTGCAGATTTCGTCAGTCTCGAGATGTAAACAGGGCTAGCCCTAACCATAACCTGGGCCAAGCCTAACCCTTACCTTACCTTAACCCACAATCAATATGACGACATAATAATAAATTAATACTCCATTACGTTTTACATAACTGCATGGTATATACATGAGTGTGGTAGTAAGACATATAAACAATAATAAACATCACAGAACACGGAATAAGGTTTACAAGTTTCTAAAAGTATTTTTTCCTCAACTTAAACCTTCTTCCTTCAGATGTAACGCTAACCTTTCATTCCCAGCTGTCGTGCGATACTAATGCGGTGCCATAGCTCTGCTGTTAAAACCCCACTAGTCTCCAACTCTCACTTCAACTTCTAAACCCTTCTCCGGTGCACTGCTAACTTAACTTCCCCAAACCGGTTTTATAAATATGATTTGACGCCCTACTGTTCAGGTCTGGGTTAATGAAGACGTGCATACGCCATTCAGGCTACCATGTGGATTTTTTCCCCCCAAATGGTAGCGCTTCGGCCCACTCATATCGAATTCCAACATATCGGTTTTTTCACCAATAGCCAGAATGTGAGAACTTTCCCGCCCAACGCACGGGACCTCCATCTGTGTTACACTATAGGCCCTATGCACCGTAGAGGTTAATTAGTTTGTAAAATATCTTCTGGTTTATGTATTGAAGTTGTTAGCTAGTACCATTGACAACAAGAACTAGGCCAACAAGAATATGTCTGGTGGTTAAAATCGGGCAATGACATCATTGTCTGATAATCCATACAAGGTAATCCCATGAGTTAGAAACCTTCCTATGTGCCCATATAAGTACAGTGTCTTGAAATCCTGGGTAGCGTCTGTATAGCTGACCAATCCGATAAAGCATAGGTTCCGAACCTTTTTTGGATGGCGACCCAATTCCCGACCCAGGATCAAATCGTGACCCCTCAAAGAACAAAGTCACATTTTACTACGAAACGTCATTATCATTCACTTTTATTATTGTTTACTTATTTTTAGTCTGATAACAAATTATTGAGAGGAAATCGATTAGCAATGTGACAAGAGCTGTGTAGATCACATGTTCCCGAAGCAACGGCCACAGTTTTACAACTGAAATTCCCGAATTTTTAGGTACGTTATTTCCCTTTACTGCAGAGGTCCAATCAGAGGTCGTGATACAAACACATATCCAAATACAAACATTGCGATCTCCACCAAAAAATGAATAGATAAGTTTACAGCCGTTAAAAGGTTTTGTATTTCAGTTGAGAAACTCACGGAAAAGCAATCAAAACTGATTTAAAGACTAGAGAAGTATTTATTTACACGAAAATTGGTAACGGCAAGCATAGGCGTACGGCCTCGATGACAGTTAGTGGCAGAACCTGAAATGTCCGAAAAAAATTGGGTTTACAGACAGCGGCGTCGGTGTTCTTTGCCTCTCTTGAGCTTACCTTGTATGGACCCCAAAGAAAATTTTGGAATATTTGACGGCTGCAAACCCCTTTTCCTGCTATTCCAGTCCGAGAACAAAGCAACTTCAAAGTGATCTATACAGCCTAATTAAGGTGGCTGATTCGAATTCCAATCAACCACTCAATCGTTTAAAGTCCACGAAGACGGGACCGTTGGGAGAAAATTTTGAAATTTCGACGCTCCCAAACGCGAATACTTCAATGTGGTCCAATGTAGCCTACCTGACTGACCCAAATTCCAAACAACTAGTCCGCGACCCCACGAAAAGTGCTCGCGACCCAAGTTGGGTCGCGACCCAGAGGTTGGGAAACGCCGCGATAAAGGAAGCACTTGGTAAATTTCCCGGGGCTCATCAATGACTCATGCGCGTAACCTCTTTATAAACAAGTGTAAGATTTAAGTTTCTTTAGAGATCATGATGAGACGGTAGGAAATAGATATCATATGTTGGCTCTTTGATTGTGAATATGCTTTTATTCTCCAGCGTTTCTTAGCGAACAAACATAATCCTAATGTGGGCTCTTTGATTGTGTTCATGCTTTCATCCAAGAAAGAAAATCAGTTGATGGAAAAGGAACAGAAGTTCATTAAAGCATGGTGGGATCAACCTTCAAAACAAAGATTTCAAAAGCCCCGGTTTATACCGCAAAGTCTCAAAAGTATATGTTATCAATGTAGGGAAATGGGCTGTGTTGTAGCTAAATGTAATAAATAATTTGTTTGCTTTATATATTTCTAGAGTATTAAGGAAATATGTAACACTTGAGTAGACTATGAAGGAAAATCTTGTCAGTGGAAAGAAGTCAAGACTGCTGAATATGTGTTAAATAACCCTATGGAAGCTTCTATACAGAATTTAGTTTTGGGGGATCCCAATAACTTTAAGGCGGGGAGTATTCACTCGCATGTTGATAAATGGCGAGATATTTTGTTAGAATCTCCGGATTCTATCAATATTTTGAATTGGTTAAGCGACGGGGTTAATGTAGAAAATTTCGTTTGGAAATAGAAAATATGATCATAGCTACCCACCTTCTAAAGTGTTTTCTAACTCTAGCTCTTGTCTAAATTTTCAAGATTTTATTACAACGGAAGTTAAGGGCCGTCTTTCCCATGGCGCCATTACTGTTTGTGGAAGAGTGAATGAAGTATCCCCGCCTTACGTAGTTTCTTCATTAACTGTAGAGCGGCGTTTCCCAACCTCTGGGTCGCGACCCAACTTGGTCGCGAGCACTTTTCGTGGGGTCGCGGACTAGTCTGAGAACTTTAAATAAAAATGTTATCTTTTCATGTAATCTATCTATACATCTTCAATACATGGCAAAATAAAGTGACCGAAATCAAAACACTAATTTTACGGACTGGAATTGCAGGAAAACGTGTTTGCGGCCGTCAAATATTCCGAAAGTTTCTTGGTGGTCCATACAAGGTCAGATCCGCCTCTTCGCCTCTCTAAGAAGACCGGCGCCGCTATCAGTAAACCCCGAAATGTTTTCGAATCTGTACTGGGTTGACTATGGATTAAAACATTTTGTCTCGAGCCACTCTATTTTGTAGGGGTGACTATTGTTGGTAATTTTCACTATTGCGATAGTATTGCTATTGGGTAAACAGCTATTGCAATACTATTACTATTGGGGATTAAATATTGCGATACTATTGGACTATTGCGATAGTTTGATCTGTTTATTAGTTTAGGTTTAAAACACACTGTCATGTATACATTTATTATAACATTTAATCAAACTAAAAATTTTGAAACAGTAGAAAGTTCCAGGTAATGTTAGATAATATAATACAAGTAGACTGCCAATAATATAACGGATGCGCACACAACCGACAATCGCTTATACGGACACAAAAGTTTGGTCCCGATTTTTGTAATAAAAAATTTCTTGTTTTCAAAGTCTTTTTATAACGGACACTCGATGTAAGAGTAAATTTTTATTACGGACATGTAAGAGTCTATTTTTATTACGGACTCTCGAATAAGCAGAACAAAATAATGATGTTACTGATTACATGTATATTATCGGTGACCGGAATACTTTTCCCAGAAAATAACCATACTGATTTTTAGTGTTGTCACAATTACAAAATTCTTGAATCGGGTAATCGCCTCGCCAAAAATCGTATCGGTTGGGCTGTGGAAGACATTCCCGCATTATGACTTACCCCTACTGCTTTAACTGCTAATTAAAAGTCCAGTACTTGCAATAGATTACAATTCACTAGTTGATCAACATCTCCAGCCCGTAAATCAGTACGTGATATTTTAACACGGATATCGGTAGTCATATCGACAAATAAACTGACAGAATTAAGCGACACGTGTCTTCTAAAGGTGCGGCAAAAGGGGAGGGGGCGAATAGAAGAGCCTCTTAGCTGGTATCTCAGGTACACGGTAACGTCGCATTCTGATTGTGAATTAAATAATAAAGTAAATTGGGTTTTTTTCTTTATATTATTACTATTCAAAAAAAGTAGGGGATATTTGATTTTTAAGTGTTATTAAGGTCACCTAATGAAACTGGCGAAGAAACAAATGACAAAATGAAATGAAGTTCACATTCATCGATTTATTCCAAATGATCGATAGAATAAGTAAGGCACAGACTGACCATTATAAGGGTAAAATGATACCCGGGGTCAAACAGCAAAGTTACCACAGCATCACAACAAGGTCAGTAACGGGTAAATCCCCCTCTGTTTGCCAAACAAGCATTGATCCGACGTGGCATACTCCTAATGAGACGTCTAAGGTCATTTTGGTCCAGATTGTCCCACTCTTGTTGCAACGCAGCAGCAAGTTCTTGGACATTGGGACGTTGTTGACGTTGACGTAACCTCTGTCCAAGCATGTCCCAGACATGCTCGATGGGGGAGAGGTCGGGACATGCTTGGCCAAGGTAATGTGGTGATGTTCTGTTGTTGGAGGTAACCTGTAACGATCCTGGCCCTGTGACATCTTGCGTTGTCATCCTGGAAATTGAAACGGCGGCCATGACGTCGTGCGAACGGCACAACATGGTCTGCCAAGATGTTGTCCCGGTAGTACTGGCCTGTAACACGCCCTGCAACAACATGTAAAGCCGTTCTTCCAGCAACAGTGATGCCTCCCCACACCATAACAGAACCACCCCCAAATCGATCATGTCTGATGACGTTAACGTCTTGGAAGCGCTCGTTTCGACGACGCCACACCCTCCTACGTCTGTCCAAAAAATCAACAGTGAACCTGGACTCATCCTAAAACAGCACATTGCTCCAGCGTCGATTATCCCAGTGTTGACGATCCCTACACCAACGACGTCTTGCCTGAATGTGATGATCTCTCAAACAAGGGATTACGTGAGGACGTCGGGCGCGAAGGTGACCCCTATGCAGTCGATTCCGAATCGTCTGGCCACTCACTCTCACACCAGTGTCTGTTTGAAGACGAGCGCTGATCTGATTTGCTGTGATGACACGATTTCTCAAGGCCAATGTACGGATAAATCGATCCTGGGCTTGAGTTATCGCATTGGTCGACCTGAGCGTGGTCTGTCCTGTACAGATTGTGTATCACGGTATCTGGACCATATCCTGCTTATGACAGACTGAGAAACATTCATCGTCCGCGCCACAACCGCCTGTGTTGTGCCGATCTGTAGCATGCCAAGGGCACGTAACCTTTCATTTTGGGTAAGCCGACGCATATCAAAACAATTAAACTGATGTTTCCACCCTGGAATTCAATGCCACAATGACTGTAACATTCAAAGTCAGCGTCGTGCAAATCTTGGGTTGGACCCCCATGATGATCCCAAGCATCACCTGCATTCCATGCGGTAGCTATTGGTGCGTTTGGGCGTCACATGTAACTGGAAATGCTTCTTCTGTTAGGTTCTATAGTGACTTTTTTCGTAGTCATTTGCATATTTTAGTATTATGCCCCCAAAATCAAATATCCCCTACTTTTTTTGAATAGTATATATAAAATTGTATATTATTAATATTACATTGGTTGTTTAGTAACTTGTAAAAAAGGCATAGCCAACTTTCCTGTCATATGCGGCATGCTTTCAGCATGTCTGTTATTGGCGTACGTGACCATTTTCAGCTTTTTCGCGCCAAAATCAACCATTTTACACATTTCTTAGTAAGCCATGCCTAATATGGTAGACGAAGATTTCCATGTGACATTGAGATCGTGTAACGCTATTTTAGTGATAACGGAACTTTTTGTTATAAATACAGAGTAATTATTCGACAAATACGAGTGAATTTAAGCCATGTTACTTTCGCTATTACAAACTATCGATAGTTTGCTTGACTATCGCAATGTTTATCGATAGTTTCTTTTTACTATCGATACATACTATCGACAGTCAAACTATCGCGATGCATCGATTGTTCGATGTATCGTTACACCCCTACTATTTTGCGCGACTTTTTTCGGGTTATGATTATTATTTGTGAATGCAGCTGCAACAGTTAGTTTGGATGGGTGGAATTCAGAGTGGGATACTTTTGGAGTTGCTTACACGGGCTAGAATAGCAGGAAACGCATTTGAGGTGGTTAAATTTTCACAATTTTCTCGGAGAGGGTGAGGTCCCCATAACCCGCGACGATTGATTGGTTGTTTGGAATTTGGGTCAGTCAGGCAGGCTACATTGGACCACATTGAAGTATTCGCGCTTTGGAGCGTCAAATTTTCAAAATTTTCTCCCAACGGTCCGTCTTCGTGGACTGTAAACGATTGATTGGTTGATTGGAATTCGAATCAGCCACCTTAATTAGGCTGTATAGATCCATACACGGTAAGCTCAAGAGAGGCAAAGAACACCGACGCCGCTGTCTGTAAACCCAATTTTTTTCGGACATTTCAGGTTCTGCCCCTAACTGTCATCGAGGCCATACGCCTATGCTTGCCGTTGCCAATTTTCGTGTAAATAAATACTTCTCTAGTCTCTAAATCAGTTTTGATTTCTTTTCCGTTTTTCAACTGAAATACAAAACCTTTTAACGGCTGTAAACTTATCTATTCATTTTTTGGTGGAGATCGCAATGTTTGTATTTGGATATGTTTGTCTATTTCGGACTGGCGGTCATCTGAAATTTATTACCCAATTATGATAAAAGAGGATTTGGCCCTCTTAAGGGCTTTAATTTGTATTAGGCATGATGTTTAGATGTTAATATTGATAATAAACCCCTTTTGGATAGCTGGGAAAAACAAGGGAGTCGGTCTTTAAATTAAAATAATATTCGTAAGGATATATTTACTATTCTGCAAGAATTCAATATTCACATGCTTTAATGAACTTCTGTTCCTTTTCCATCAACTGATTTTCTTTCTTGGATAAAAGCATGAACACAATCAAAGAGCCCACATTAGGATTATGTTTGTTCGCTAAGAAACGCTGGAGAATAAAAGCATATTCCTCCTCACTTTGGTCGCATGACTTCCTAGCTTTCTCGTCAAGAAGAATGAGTTTCTGATGCAGAGTATCAAGGTTTATGTCCGAAGTTCTAGAGGCATATTCTTTAACTTCTCTAACCATTACCTCAACCGACTCTTTCTCTTATTTATTTTTCTGCTCTTCCAGTTGTTCTTTTAACCTTTTAATTTCTTGTCTAGCATCAAACTGAATATATCAAATAAAATCAAGGTCTTGCCAATTTGATAGAGTATTCTCAACTTCGAGGACGTGTCTGCCAGAACTAACACCCAAGCTCTTGAGACTAATAGACTGATGGCCGACAAATGTTTTTCAAGCCGGTGGTTCATAGCCGAGGCGGACACAGGTGAGTCTTTTAGGCCTACACGGTCTGAACAAATAACCTGAATCGAGTTCTATTCCAAGTGTGTCGCACACTCTAATGTAAGATTTCAATTCCGAGTAAATACAAATTTCCTTGTTTTCCACGGGAGGAATAATTAACCTTCTTGGTTCCTAACTTAAAGATTTTCCTTCAGACATGTGAATATATAAACCCTCATCATTTGGTAGTCTTCTAACCCGTGAAAATGTAAACCTACCCAAATCACCAGCTCTGTCACCTGAGAAACACAGTAACTTAAAATAAGTCTTATCTCTATAGTGTGGTATAATATGTAATAGAAACAGCTCCCGTGGGATTTGTTTTGCTAAAATTAATTTTTTTGTTGTGTTGGGTTGATTGCATATTCCTGAAGCAATGGCCCGAGAAATCCCTCTCTGGCCATTGCTGGAATAGCGTCTGTTTCTTGAACTTATGCGGGAGTGTGTCTATTCTTTCCGTTCAATGAAAGCTATGACTTAAGTACAGCAACATGACAGTCCTTCGTTTAATCTGGGTCTTCTCTTAAACTTTGGACAGTGATTTAAGGTATTAAAAAGGGTGAAAGTATGTTCGTTTCCAAACAGTATTGTTTACATTTCATTCGACTTGATAGCCTCGTTTTTCACGCAATTAGTTTTACTGCAGTATTCTGCTATGCACGGGTTAATTAGGCATAATAAAATCGTAAGCCATGACGTAACGTTATGTAAACATATTTGGTCCAATATTTGCACTCGTTTTAAATGTAAAGCTTTTGTAAGGCAGCTAGTGATTGGTTGGTAGACGGACTACTGACCAATCAAAATTTAAAACAACAATATCCACTCATAATAGCAGTGTGTAGTGGGATTACCTCTAATCAAACGAAACGCTGCGCGGAGTATGAGTTGATTGAGGTCCAAGCTATTCAAAAATGTTGGGGTTCAATTTTTCCGACCGCTTGACCCCCACTGGGAGGGGCATTTTCGAAACCGGGACCCCTCTGAGGGGGAACATGGCTTTCTCCGCCAATAATGGCTGGATTTTCATGATCTAAAGTCCATTCTCGTAATTGTCATCATGCCGATCCCATCTATGATACACTTAAAGCGATTGACTTCCGGTGGCGAATACCATTTCCGGTATCAAACTCGGATTGATTTCAGTTTGGATAAATCTATCACGCAGTACCACTTTTTGTGGCATCGGAAGCATAGTAAATGTTTCGTGCAGTCACTTTTGGGTCATTGGAATGTTCTGTCATGAGATTCAAGACAAATCTGACGCTTGTGACAAGCAAACAAGTTTGATATCAAAGACAAAAAGAAATAATAACAATACAGAAGTCGCAAGAAACAAAAACAACGAAATTTCTATATTGGAAATAAACATGCAGTTCACGGCATTAGCGATGCATCATCCTCGTGCCCTTTAACACCCTGGACAAATTGGTACGCTCCATATTAAAACCCTTGCACAGAGATGTACAAGGTCATCCATTATTCCGGAAACTGCACCCGCCCGTGCAGTCTTTTTACAGTCACTTTCTGTTAGTTAAGTTAAAGCATGAGGGTCAGGCAGGGTAAGATTCTGCGCAGGTACACACATGCCTTTGTCCAGCTGTGTCACGGTCGTATTTCATTAGTATCACTATCGGTCGCCCAAACTCAGCCGCGTGGCTCGCCCAAACTGTTTACCTGTAATATATTAAGGCTCGCCCAAACTGTCTGCATGCAATGCCCGTGCAAACAGGTAGTATATAAACCTTACAATCTGGCTTGTTTGGGAGATGGATTATGACAGTTGGACTGGTATCGTCGATGTATGGTTTAGCCGATGGGTGGACGGTTTGCTCTGTGAATGGTATCGTCGATGTATGGTCTTGCCGACAAATGGTATCGATGGGTGGACGGTTTGCTCTGTGAACGGTATCGTCGATGAAGAATCGCCGATAAATGGTATCGTCGATGAATGGTCTTTCCGATAAATGGTATCGTCGATGTATGATCTTGCCGATGCGTAGACAGTTTCTTTGTGAATGGCATCGACTATGAGTAGTCGCTGATAATGGTATCGTTGATGATCAATCTTGCCGATGGATAGACAATTTTAACTTCGCACATATACAAATTGTTATTTTGTATAAACTAGTGTCCAAAAGAAACGATACCACCTGTTTGCAACGACAGAAAAGAAAAACTAAACAAAGCAGAAGTTTAGGATTAGTGTTATTCTTTTGAGAAATCCTGTCACAGCATCTGCACACAAAATCATTTCAATCAAATCTGTGCAATCAATATGACAAGCCGTTAAAGATCGGTGGGGTTGAAAAATAAACATTTCGTTAGAACACTGATCACAGAAACAACGGGAAATGACACACCACATGTCTAAAAGTCAAGTCAGTATAGGGTATGTCCACCTTGAGCATCAATACATGCCAGAACACGCCTGCGGACCGATGACGTCAAACGTCTGACGTTGGGAGTGATTTGTTGCCATTCCTCGAGGAGACATCGTTCCGAGTCCTGCACGTTGACTGGAGGCACAAGGCGACGTCTCATAAGTGCTCGATGGGATTCAAGTCCGGTGAACATGCGGGCCATGGCAAAACGTGTACGTTGGCAAGGAAGTTCTGTGTCAATCTTGCTGTGTGCGGTCTTGCATTGTCACGTTGGAAAATGATTCCACGAGGCTGCAGAAAGGGCACCACAACAGGCCGTAAGATGTCATCACGATAACGCTGTGCATTCAGGTTTCCACGAATTACGACAAGCCTCGTTGTGACGTCACCACATATGCCACCCCAAACCATTAACCCCCCACCTCCAAATGGCCGGACCTGTAGGACACAGTTAGGCGCCAAACGTTCACCAACTCCTCGGTATACAAGCTGCCGTCCATCGTTTTCGGAACATGAGGAATCTGCTCTCATCAGAGAACATAACACGTGCCCAGTCCCGCCGTTGCCAACGTCGAACTCGCCTGACCCATATCAGTCTGTCGTGCCGGTGTCAAGGCGTCAGGTGTGGTCCGCGGTAGGGATGACGTGGCCGGATACCATACTGCCGTAGTCTCCTGTAGACGGTTTGTCGACTGATCCTGTGTCCCAGTGTTGTCGCCGCCTTGGATGTCGCTGTTACGGTGCGGTTCCTCGGGTGTAATACCCGGATGTAACGACCCTCACGGGGCGTGGTTACTCGTGGTCTTCCACTCCACTCCTGGGCCTGTCTGACGTATGACCTGTCAGACGGAACCGCTGCATCAACCTGGTGATAGTGATGCGTGCGCAGCCCAACCTTCTGGCTACGTCGACATGTGACGTTCCTTGTTGAACCATTCCAACGGCTCTCTCTCTCTCTCTCTCTCTCTCGATGGCTGTCATATGTGGCATATCTTGTGTTCTTTTTGTTGCTGTGATATCAACGTGTCTGATCAGACGTTTTATACAGTTTTCATGCACGTTCAGAACATGCTAGAGAGGGAAATGTCACTTTCATGAAATTTACGTTTTTTCCCGGAAGTGATCAAGGTTCCCGGTATTTTTATGGACTATGCTGTGTTAGGGATGTGCAATACGAATTGGCATGTTTTCTCATACTTAAAATTTCATACTTAAAAAATTAATTGGAAAGAAGTTGGTATCGTTTCTTTTGGACACTAGTTTATTCATATTGTACTATATAAACTGAATTCTTTTGTATTTTAGTCTTCTTTATTCCCGAAAACGGTCACGCCTCTACCATTCTGTGACAAGCTGCCAACCACTTTGCTCAATGGCAGGAAGGTTCGGGGATCTTGTCTGTACATCAATTCAGTAATTATCACACCTTCGAAAACTTCTAAAAAAAACAGTTGATTACATATTCGTCACCATCGAGCTTAACGCATGCACAGTCAGCATCAGGAGGTTGTGAAATCTATTGGGCCTTGACAATGACATGTAATCGTTTGATCACATGTATTTCTCTGTATTTTGCAGGTACCACAGTTAAAGCCTTGGTGACCTCGAGAATTGTGAGAACATCACCGTAAGCTACAGATGCAAGGACCTGGTGAGGTATGAGCTTGTCATTCTATTCATGTATGGCCAAATACTATGCTATTCAACTAGCCTGCGTGACTGCCTCTTGCAGGCAGTATAGTTTTTGCATGATTTATGGTTTCTTTATACCCTGACGTTCAGCCATAGTAAAATGATGAGGACTTTGGGTGGTGAAGCCTGTGCTGTATCGACCAGACTAGCATATGACACTGGTGGCGACCCCGTTATCCTCTGTTTCAAGACGCTTGGAGAATATATATTATCTCAACTGAGCTGGTGATGGGTGACTTGCCTACGCAGGTCAAGGAATTCATCTGTTTCGTTAAACCTACCGGCATGTTGATGGCAATTGTTCAGTTCAGAAAACTTTGAGTAAGAGGTGTTTCGACAGGAACACTGCGATACGCGACAAGTCGTACGTAACCAGATCCCCAAACCTTCCTGGCAGTTGGACAAGAGCATTTATGCTTCCGTGCTGAATCTTGATCTGCCCGTCTTGCTGTAATTGAACTCACAAAATGTGGTTGTAAAACAGGCTGCACGAAGCGATTCAGTTGCAGCAAAAATGGTATGCCTTATACAACTTTGCATGTGTTTTGATAGGGGCCGTACCAATATGATTAGGGGTGTGCAGGAGGACGAAGATGATGAATAACTTATTTCCAAGATAGGATCTAACGTAACATGACAAAGTGTCTTGAATCGCACGACCTATCATTCTAGTCACCCAGAAGTGCCCATGCTTCAAAAGCCACTTAAAGTGATAGGCTTAGACACCGGAAATTGGTATTCCCCACCGGAATTCAATGAAAACTGTTCCCATTTGCTATCGGCATAATGACAAAACCCAAGAATGAACTTCAGATTATGAACATCCAACCATTAGTGGCAGAGATAGCCAATAGACTAGGGTCGGGTCGGGGGGGGGGGGGGGGCGGATCTCAAAAAAGCCCCTCCCAGAGAGGTCAAGAGTCGCAAAATTGGAACCCTAGCATGAGGTCCGCGTGATGAACAAACCGCATAATAAAAATCCCAAAATTATCGGCTGAAATAAATCCGAGTCTGACACCGGTAATTGTATTTGCAACCGGAAGTCAATGGACACTACATCCATTCGCTTTAAGTGTCACATATGGGGTCTGCATGATGAAAAAAATCAGAATGAACATAAGATCCATGCTTCAAAAGCCACTTAAAGTGATAGGCTTAGAAATTGGTATTCCCCACCGGAATTCAATGAAAACTGTCCCCATTTGCTGTCGGCATGATGACGAAACCCCAGAATGAACTTCAGATTATGAATATCCAACCATTATTGGCAGAGATAGCCAATAGACTAGGGTTGGGGGGGGGGGGCGGATCTCAAATAAGCCCCTCCCAGAGAGGCCAAGAGTCGCAAAATTGGAACCTTAGAATGAGGTCCACGTGATGAACAAACCGCATAATGAAAATCCCAAAATTATCGCCTGAAATAAATCCGAGTCTGACACCGGAAATTGTATTTGCAAACGGAAGTCAATGGACACTACATCCATTCGCTTTAAGTGTTACATATGGGGTCGGCATGATGAAAAAACCCAGAATGAACATCAGATCCTGAAAATCCAAAGATTATTGGCTGATACCGGAAGTTGGTATTCCATACCGGAAGTCAATGAAAACTACATCCAATAGCTTTCAGATGATGAAAACACACGAGAATGAACTGCAGATCATGAAAATCCAATCATTATTGCCGGAGAAAGCCACGTCAATGGTTCATAGAGGTCTCGATTTCAAAAATCCCCGTCCCAGGGGGCAAGGAGTCGAAAAATTTGAACCCCGACATTTTTGGATAGCTTGGTCCCTCATCAACCCAAAACTACAAAAAAAAATCAATTTTAGCATACAAACCCTATGGGATGACATGTCATACCACACTACTAGCTAAACAATATCTTTGTGTCCTGGTCAAACATTCCTTAGATACACCAACATCACTGGCTCTACACATGCGAGTTGTCTTGTCCAAAAATAGAGGCTTGGCTTTCTTTTTACAAAGTAGCGCCCTTGCTTACTCAATGCAGGGACGGATCCATGAATTTGACAGGGGTTTGCCAGGTTCCAGATAAGGAAATCGGCCATCATCGTCTCTAAATTACATAAATATACGTACAAAAAGAGCTTTTTAAAGAGAGAAATTCACGCCACCGAAGTCCACTTGAGGTCAAACTTACACCGTAATATTTTCAGAATTTTCTTGCCAAAAATGGCTGCTGACGGCTATTTTTTTTTCAAAATTGCGACTATTTTCGGGATTTTCGGACGTTTGGTCTTGACAGATCATTTAAAAAGGTCAGGTATGGCTTGTAATGTGTCTATTTTATGCTTTTCAGGTATATAGAGTCCATTACCACTATCTTAATGAGATTGTCAGAATCAAAGATGGCGGAAATCCAATATGGCGTCCAAAATTGTCTATACCATGACATGAAAAAACATTTTCCAAAGACTATGTCATTCTGAACATCATTTTGGCCCTGATAATGAATTTTGAACACATAAAATTCATTATAGGACCAAAATGATGTTCAGAATGACACTAATCTACCTTTGATTGAAAATGGCGGGAGGTAATGATTAAAGGCGAAGCTTCAATGGAGTATATTCACCACACTATTAGTCTGGCAGAACTATGGCTGAACCTGGAAATTGTTTACAAATGATTGATGTCAGTAGCCTAAGGTGTCCTTCTTTTTTCAGAATGTGCCAGGTGAACCGCGGTAACCCTTGAGTGTGTTGAGAAAACTTAAAATGACATCCAAGAGGGCCGGTATTTCACTAAATACACTAAAATTGTTCATGTTTTGGGGTGATTAGATAATAGTAAAATCCAACATACCAGATATCAATATGACCCTTAAACTCGTTAGTGGTGATTATTTTACCAAACCAAATATTATCTAGAGACAAACTATATTTCTGGACATAGGAGTATATTATGAGTGATATGTTAACACCACATACATGTCTATCAGGGCCCTGTTTCACAAAAACTTAAATCTCCTTAAAATCGTCTTAAACTAAAATGTCATCCTAACTTAAGATAGATGAGTTTCACAAAACGATTTTAAGCATTTTACTTAAAATCCACTAAAATATATTTTAAGTTAAAGAAAAAAAACACTCAAAACCCCGGTAAACTAAACACTAAAAGAAAATCATTTATTCATATCCAATGTCTTGGAAAGAAGAGCCCACTTATCTATAAAGAAAATATTTTCGTGTACAATGGTTTAATATGGCCCATTTCTTGGTTTTAAAGGCCTATAATACTAGGCAAACCATATGTAGTATTCACGCATACTTTTGAGGATATGTAAATACTAGAGAGATAAATCAATAATCTCAAATGTGTCTATTGAAAAATGTTATAGGCCTAGGCCTATTTGAAATTAAATTTTAATATAAATTTATTATTATTTCTTAATGAAGTTTTACCCTAATAAAACAAAAATAATTGGCATTTTAGGAGCCAAAGCTATTTTATCTTTGGGGGAAAATCATTTAATTGAGTAAATATCATTTCCAAAGTATCATTGAAAGGGTGAGTCTATGGGAATGACATATCAAATCTAGGCATCGAAATATTGGCTATTTGGTGTATTAATTTCAAAGTTGATAAATACTTTTAACATGAGACGAAAAATTACAACCTAGATTAGCCGTTTGAGTCACAAATATAATATGTTTGTACAATTCTCCATAAAACTACAAATCCATGCGATTTAGTTTATCGATACACATTATTTCCATTGAAGCCTGCGAGTAAATCAAATTCCCATGTCACGGATCAAATGCCAAGTTCAAGGCCAACCCACCGATACTTTTCGAATCGCACATAATGCAGTACACTCATTTATTTCGCCTTTCTACGAATGTCTGACCGTGTGCAAACATTGCTTCAACGTATGAAACTCTCCCCGTTGATATTGCAACCGTTAATTCAACCTGCCAACAGTTTTAGTTTCGAAGCGTATTTGCTTTCACCGTAAGTACCCGCAGCGGAAATGTACACTGCGCTGCACTGCGCGGGCGCAGGCGATTTTAACTAAAATCTATTAAAATCGCATTTTAAGTTAAAATTAATCTTCGTGAAACCCATAAAATTTAAAATTTCATTTTGATTTTAGTAAAATCTATTTTAGTGATTTTAGCAAAGTTTTTGTGAAACATGACAAGACTCTGGAGCAAGTTGGTCAGTTGTAATGTTCTCATAGTAGTAATCTTCACCCAGTAAAACTTTTCCCTGCAAATGCATCATTCGTTGAGCAAGACTACATGGTTTGGGTGGGGATGTGGACCATACATTTACAGTTTGAGATGTCCATACCCTCCAGCGCGTTTCAAACATTGATTTTCTAGAACCAGCCGACATATTTACAGTGGCCCGTGTAAGCACATATTCTATTAGAGCGTCTAGAGAGAGAATACAATAAAGCTTTTACGACTTTCAAAGCTGTTCCTTTCCCCAGGATGTAACAGCATGTAACGTAACTGTGTCATATCCAGTAAGAGCATGAGCTGGCAGGATTTCAATACTACTGGGCATGTGTTTCTCAGAAGATGAACCAATGTCAACGGTTGTTCTTCCGTCGATTGGTGATTCCATTGCAAGAAGCTTGTTATAGACAGGACTCTTGCAAATCCATGCCTGAAACACATTGGAGGGTAGGCTTCAAAAACGGGAAATGTGTCGTCATCATCAGCACCTAAACCATGTATAGTCTTGCTCCAAAGAATGATGCATGTGTAGGGAAAGTAAAAAGATGACACCACCAAGCGATTGTGTGGCGTTGACTGAAAGGAACTATATTGCTGGATTAAGGACACTAAATTGGGAACATTACAACCGGTCAACGTGCGACAGTGTCTGTCACGTGGCTCATCAGATATGGATACAACAGTGACATGTAGTACGCACTGGTGATGGCTTAGATTATACAGTATTTTGCGCTTGTGCTGTCACAGGTTGCAGACAGAAACCTGAGGATTAAACTGAGTACTAACTAGTTATTTTCGTGTTTTGGGGTGGAATTTTTTTTAAAAATATTAACAAAAACAGCTTGTGCCACCCTTTCCAGGGCCGACCTATGTGGCCCTGGTGCTCCCGATAGGCATGTATGTAGTGTTATTGTATCACTCAAATGCTCATATATCCCGAAATATATAATATGTCTCTAGATATAGTTTGGCGTGGTGAAATAATCGCCCCATCCTTCCTCAACGAGTTAAAGGGTCATATTGTCGGTCATTTTGGATTTTACAACGATCTTATCACCCCACAACATAATGAACGATCTCAGTGTATTCCTTGATCCCACAAATATATGGTTAGACACCAAAAGTATCATCTTAGACTAAATACTATGTGAGTTATAGGGGATTATTTGATTATGACGCCATCTTGAATTTCTCTAAAAGCTCAAGGGTGACCAAGGTTGTCACCCGGCATATTCTGAAAGAGGTCACCCTAGACTACTAATATCAATCATAACAAAATAACTTTGTATACAATTCCCATGTTCAACCATAGTTCTGCCAGACTAATAGTGTGATGAATATACTCCATCGGAACTTCCCCTTCAGTCATTAGTTTCCGCCATTTTCAACTAAAGGTAGGTCAGAGTCACTCTGAACACCATTTTGGCCCTGATAATGAATTTTATGAGTGCAAAATTGATTATCAGGGTAAAAATGGTGTTCAGAATGACAGTCTTTGAAAAATGCTTTTCCATGTCACGAAAATAGATGATTTGGGACCCCATCTTGGATTTACGCCATCTTGGATTCTGACAATCTCATTTAAGATAGCGGGAATGGACTATACATACCTGAAAAGCATAAAATAGACACATTACAAGCCATTCCTGGCCTTTGTAAGATATCTCTCAAGCCCAATACGGCAGATAATCCAGAAAAAAAGTCGTAATTTTGGAAAAAAAATGGCCGTCGGTGTAAGTTTGATCCCAAGTGGACCTCAGTGACGGGTAGAGATTCCTTAGAAATTCCAAAAAGGTTTTTTTTACTGATGGTGAGGCCAATGGATTCCCTACCCCAAGCCTAGTGTTCCAATCCGAACCTCTACCATGGTCACGAAAAATAGCTCTTAAGCAACCAATCAAACTGTCGACAGTAGATGCAGCCATACCCCTCGGACCAGCACACAGAGAATATTTTAGAACTTTATACTTTTTGGGACATGATCCGTTATGAATTTGACTTTTACCACAACTTTCTTTAAAGACTAAAAATTGCCTTGAAACAAAAGGTGAAGCATCATCTAAAGATCTCGGAGGATTAAGTAAAGTCAAAAAATGTTTTAATTCTTCGCTTAACTTCTGTTTCTGTTTCGAATACTTCGTACTTAAAACGAAACTATCCAACTGTTAGATTTTGCATCCACAATGGATACTTGAAGGGGAAAAAAATGAAAACTATTCATATATATATATATATAATCCAAATCTTAAATAAATTAAAGTGAAAATGAAAACTATTCATATATATACTCTTCAAAAAAAGAAACGCACAACCCATTTTCCATCATTTTTTTTATTTGAACGAGGTCTTTGTTTCGGTAAATCTTACTTGTTTTTAATGCCATTATGTAAGGATAAAAGAAATTCATTATTGATTTTAAAGGTAGGGTCACTAATTGTGACTGGTCATACTTTTTGTCGAAATTTTTTATCGCTTGATTGCACCAAGAAACATGAATTTAACAATTTCGCGAGCTTTTCGCGTGGAACCTTAATCTAAGGTCTTTAAAATCCCGGGGTTCTCGGTTTCCAAATCAGTTGCACATGTAAACACTTAAAGACCCAAGTGATGCCACATCCGAACGAACCCAACGCAACAATGCTATTGGTGGATTACAAACAGGTGATTCCAAGACAGATGTAGCAAGGCTGCTGAATGTTTCCCTTAGTTCCATTTCTCGCCTTTGGGATAGGTACCGACAGCGAAGTTCAACACGTGAACGCCCTAGTTCAGGCCAAACAAGTGTGGTCCCACTTGTCCTGGATGGTCACTTCCGGTTACGTCATTGGCGTAAATGGTTTTCAACAGCGACCTCTACTGCAGCAGCAATTCCCGGACGGAGTAGAATCTCATACCAGACAGCAGGCAAACGCCTACGTGAAACCGAATAACGAAGCAGACGTCCCCGTTAGAGCGTCTGTTTTGAAATACGCCGACACCATGAAATCCAACTTTAATGGGTTCAGGCACTGAGGGTATGGTCACAGCAACACTGGGGAGCAGTTTGGTTCAGCGACGTGTCGCCGTTCTTGTTGCAACAAGGCGATAGTAGAGCGAGGATATACTAACGACGAAATGTAACGTTGCGTTTCTTTTTTTAGGAGAGTATATATAATCCAAATCTTTAAAAAATTAAAGGGAAAATTTATAGAAATATCAGAAACAATTTGCGGGGAAAATATTTTGCATGTCACGCCATAAAGTTACATTATGGGAGATTTTTATAAGGAGTTAGCCATTCTTGCTATAACAGTTCAAAAATAGGTGATGAAACAAGAATATATTGAATATTTCAGTCAAATTACTTTATTCTGAACAAAGTTATTACCACTATAATTTTTACTAGAAATGGCATCGACAGCCTTTTTCGATTATGGCCGATCGTTGATTGATAGACGTTGACTCCACCTACATAGTCTCGATTATCAAGTAATGTATACAGTGACTGGTACTGTTAGCGTATTCGGTTTGAGACGAGCGTATTACATTTATTATTTACTATAAATTAGAATTAAGACTTTTAATATACAGATAATATCAGAAACAATTTGCGGGGAAAATATTTTGCATGTCACGCCATAAAGTTACATTATGGGAGATTTTTATAAGGAGTTAGCCATTCTTGCTATAACAGTTCAAAAATAGGTGATGAAACAAGAATATATTGAATATTTCAGTCAAATTACTTTATTCTGAACAAAGTTATTACCACTATAATTTTTACTAGAAATGGCATCGACAGCCTTTTTCGATTATGGCCGATCGTTGATTGATAGACGTTGACTCCACCTACATAGTCTCGATTATCAAGTAATGTATACAGTGACTGGTACTGTTAGCGTATTCGGTTTGAGACGAGCGTATTACATTTATTATTTACTATAAATTAGAATTAAGACTTTTAATATACAGATAAGAAGAGAAAGTCTGCGATAGGATTTTAAAGTTTGAAAGGAATGGACCAAATCAACGAGGCAGTATTGTAAATAAATTATAATATATATAGCCGACGTCTTGCGTTGCCAGCGTGTACTCTTTTGTACTTCAGGCAGGCCTCAGTGACTCCCTAAGCAGACGAATAGAAAACAGTGATCCGATGAGGTTGCAATTCAACTGGGGTGATGTTAGCTGCGATGTTTATCAATTTCCATAATTTTATAATAACGACAGTGTGTATTATAGGGAAGGCAGCGTGATGAGCTGCTAATTTCCGGAAGATTATGACGTCAACGTTGTTTCGTTAAGCCTCTTGCAGTAGTCAGAAAGGGTGTGAGCCCATTTGAGGCGTGGACAGCAGAATAACACAAATCAGACAGAAGCCATGACAGTACTTTAATAACCACGTGACTTATCGGTTGCATACAAATTGGCATAGGCCTACAGAAAATAATAACGTAACATCCTTTCTCTTTTCAGAAAGAAATAGATCACATATCATAATACTCAAAATGACTGATTAGAAATAAACTAAACAATGAAACACAGTTCTATGTGTATAACAGAACACGGTTACTAGATTACGTTATAGAGCATACTTTATGTTACATAGTCTTTCAAATAGTAAGGTTTAACAGTTCGACGGCCCGATCGAGTGAAGTTCAAATTCCTTCTTATTGGTGCATTAGGTTGAGGTTGATCAGGTTCTTCTCGGCTAGGGACATGAGCAAAACCCTCTTCTTCCTGATTACGCGTATAAGGAACATATACATCAGAGGTTTCATAGCTTTCATTAGATCTACGAAGAAATTGACGATTACGTCTGAAAGTTCCTTCAGGTGTTCGCACCAAGTAAGAGCGTTTATTCCATCGACGGATCACTTCCCCTTTTTTCCACAAATTATCACCTAAGCGAAAGGGTTTAATACGAACGACATCGCCTGAATGTAATACTGGAAGGTCCTTGGCAAAACGATTATAATATTTAGCTTGTCTTTGTTTTTGATTATGTAACTCAACAAAATCACGATGTGAACTGATAACAGGTTGTAACATAGACGAATTCACAGGTAGTAAACTGCGAGTGCGACGGTTGAGAAAACGTTGAGCAGGACTTGTAGACATTCCTTCAGAAGGAGTATTACGGAAATCAAGTAGCGCAATATACTGATCATCATTAGAGTCTTTGGCTTTACGCATTAAACGTTTGGCTATTTTAACCGAACTTTCAGCTTTTCCTTTTGAGCGACTATTGTAAGGACTGCTTGTTGTGTGCACAAAATCCCAAAGTTCAGAAAAGTGTTTAAATTCGAACGATGAGAAACCAACTATTCCATAACGTGCAAAATGAGATTTAAGCTTACAGATGACTGCAGATGTTCTAGTATTCACAAGACGGTCAATTTCGAAGAAATTACTATAATAATCAGTTGTAATTAAGTAATTGACTTCATCAAGTTCAAACAGATCTACTCCTACTTTTTGCCATGCGCGAGAAGGTATTTCGTGACTAATGAGAGTTTCTCTTGGCTGTGAGATTATCATTTTTTGTAGCATTAACGATTTTGTCTAATCTTTCAGGTCTCATAGGAAGGTAATCGGTGGTATTAACAGAATTAAAGTTACTAGTTTCACTTTCAGTGGAGTCATTTAAAAATGAACGTGATAGAAGATCTGCGATATGCATATCTGAACCTTTTAGATACGAAACTTCGATATCATAAGCTGCAGCACGCAAGAGCATACCCTGTAAACGACGAGGTACTTGAGACATTGGTTTTTTCATGATCGATTCTAATGGTCGATGATCAGAAATTACATTTGTTAACCGTCCGAATGTATACTGGTGAAATTTTTCAAGCGAGTAAACTATCGCAAGCATTTCTTTTTCGATTTGTGCGTATCGAACTTCAGTTTCGGTTAACGACCGACTTGCATAAGCGATTGGTTTTCCATGCTGTAGTAGAACACTTCCAATGCCATGCAGGCTAGCATCACATTGTATAAACAATTCGTCAGATGGGTTATAAAATGCTAATACCGGTGCGGTAGTGACTAAATGTGTCAGGTGAGCAAAAGCTTGGTCTTGATCTGTTGACCAATTCCAGGCATTGTCTATATGCATGAGTTTGCGAATAGGTTCAATGACTTCAGACAACATTGGCAGAAATTTTGACAGATAGTTTATGAAACCACAATAACGCCTGACTTCTTCAACAGTTTGGGGCTTAGGCATTTCAGTTATGGCTTTCACTTTCAAAGGATCGACTTTGACACCATCACTAGATATAACATGACCTAGAAATGTAATTTCAGATTTACGAAAATCACATTTGTTTTTGTTGATTTGAATGTTTAGTTTTCGACACCTTAATAAAAGATTCTTGAGATTTTTGTCATGATCAGAATTAGCAGCTTCATCAGATTCGCCTTGGCCATATACAACAATGTCATCAGCAATGTTTAAAATACCAGTTAAACCAGCTAACGCAGTAGTTAAACGTTTCTGGAAGATTTCTGAGCTAACGTTAGTACCAAAAGGTAATCTTAACCATCTATAACGACCAAACTGGGTCTGAAACGTTATCAGAAGACTTGATTCTGCATCTAAGACACAATGCCAGTATCCATTAGACAAATCTAACTTGGAAAATACTCGAACCAATTTTCCACCAGAAGGTTGATCCCCAGACGATAATTGATGTAAAATGTCATCAAGTACAGGAAGTTGACATCTTTCACGTAACAGAGCCTTATTCAAAGGACGAGGATCTAAACAAACACGAAGTTCTCCAGATTTCTTCGTTGTTATCAGCATCTTACTGTGTTCCATGGTGTTGGAGATTCTTGAACAGCTAAAACACCAGATTTAACTAATTCATTTAGTTTATCTTTGACTTGAGACTGAAGAGCAATATGTACTCTATTGGGAGGTAAGATAACTGGTTGTACAGTATCATCGATGGCAAAATGTACTATTCCAGGTAAAGTTCCAATTTTACCACTTTCAAATACATCAGCAAATTCTGTTAGGGGTTCGACAGGAATTGTAGAGTTAACAGCAGAGACGGAATTAAACTTTTCATAATTCACTGTTATAATTCCAAGATCTTCAGAAGTTTGTTTCCCTAATAAAGGAGTCAGGTTTTCTTTGACGATAATAAAAGTTACTGTATACTGGCAGTATCTGTGATCGATATATATTAAGGTATACTGTTTTGATTTTCATTTGGTGTATATTCAAATGAGTTGTAGATTAGCAGTGCTTCTCTGCCTAAGTTATGTAGAAAAAGTGCTTTCTTATATTCTTCAGACTGATAAATAACACAAATTTATATGGAAAACAATCACTGATTTTATTTCACACTACGTTTCAACAAGTTCCTCTTGTCGTTCTCAAGTGAGTAATGACCGTGTAATGGCAAGAGGAACTTGCTGAAACGCAGTGTGAAATAAAATCAGTGATTGTTTTCCATATAAATTTGTGTTATTTATCATATGTTCAGTTACTAAATGCCGTATAAGGATTTCTTCAGACTGGTGTTGTAAACCTGCAACGATTGCGTAGTTTGACCATGTTTGTATAACATCCAATTTTCAACTGGGTTTTCTCCTAAAACCAATTTTGACGGCGGTGGAACATTGATAACTGGACCACGTTGATCATTATTTCTCCCATCGACAGGATCATCAGCATCAGCCATTTTACAGGATAAAATCACTACTGAGCATACAAATATGCAGAAATAGTGCGGCGGGCAAAACATTGAATGACGTCAGATCACAGAAATGTCAACACGCTTCTCGAACATTCGCCGGTAGTCGATAAGCTATATAGGGCAGTATCTGTGATCGATATATATTAACAGAAAACCAAGTTTGCTCCGACTTTGGAACTTTAAGATATTTTTGCTTTAAATGATAAAACTAAATGTCCTGAACATTATATCAAAAGTTCCTAGATGGGACAGAAGCAGTAAATTAGTTCTTTGATCATATTTGTTTGTTGCGCGAAGAGTTGCTTTTATACTATATTTAGACTAGCGTGTTACGTAGTATTCTTAAGTAGCCAATCACCGGCAAGTAAACACTTAAAACATGTGGTCTTTTCCACGAACTGCGTGAGATGTTTTAGACACTACGGTAAACAAAACTACACGACACACTTTAATTAAACTTAAACGTATGAAAACTTCGATTCTAACATGATCTTAATTGTACCTTGATAGCGTAAATATCAATTTTACATAGTCTGATAATATTTTTCATTCAAGTTTTGTAAATTAATAGTTACGCGTTAATTAAATCCAACTCCCGAACTCGCCGGAGAATAGCGCACGGCTGAACGTGTTTCCTTGACAAATACTCGCTTATTTTTAGTTGTCAATAAAATAACTTTCCCAGTTTAGTCTTTATTAAAACGGATCTTGTTAAATCAAATTATTTAAATTTCACTCTGCATTGAACTACATGTACAATCTATTTATAATTACTATGCTACGTTTGAAACTGGGGTCATTAGTTACAAGTACAAACAGTAGGTTTACTAGTATACTTTTTTTTTTTGCACACTTTACTCCCTAGTCCGATACACATATACTTGGCCAGTGCTTCAGTATTACTTATTTCATAACACAAATAACACCCCTTTGGCCTCCCTCTTTACCATATGTTACTCCATAGATTTTGGCAAATGCTTTTGTATTATTTATCTCATAATACATATTACACCACTCTCCCATTCCCACATGTTACTCCATGTCATTACACATATTAGGCAAATGCTTTTGTAATATTATCTTATGACAGAAATTACACATGTTCATAGTCCAATACACATACTTCGACCATTGCTTTTATATTATTTATCTCAAAACAAATAATTACACTTTTCATTTTCATATGTTTCCTTGAAAAATAACTACATGTTTAAAGTATTGAATGGCCTATTTCCATACTTTAATCTTGTAATTATTAACAAGAAAAAAATATGAAAATGAATAAAATCATACACCCCTTCCCACCCCCATACCACACTTTATAATTGACTGATTGCACTGTAGTGTGTTTAACTTCCCACTGCAGCCCCCTCTAACCCAAGCACCAAAATCAATTTCCACTTCCTTTCCTCCTTTACAATACAATTGTCTAAATTGTACTTCCAAGTTTAGACAAGGGTTTGACAGATTGGCTAGGTAGCAGCGGTCTGGTAAGAAAAGGGTTTAAATTGTGTGCTTTTTTAAGAACTACATACATGTACGTCTGTCTGCTCAGTATCATGTTTTTCACTTAGAGGGTTTGAATACACATTATTTTAAAAAGAAACATACTTAAAACATTTAAAATCTAATGCCAAAAAAGTGTTCATACAATATAATTGAAACATACAGAAAAAAATTGCACCGAAACCCGGTCTTTGAGCCCCAAAATATGAGTGAAACAGAAAATCTAAGTGTACATGTCAAATATTGGATTATTATTTAAAATCATTAACGCATAAGACACTTTCTTTTAACCGTTGTCGACATTTCCTTTCTTCACTCCACTCCCTCGTTTTGCTGTACACATGAAGTTTGTTGCAGGTTAAAACATAAGCTTTGAATGATAGCAAAACAATAATTACTGGGGGTTGCCACTTTCGTTATTGTTGATTTATTATTGGTCAAGATGCGTCACATGGTCCCTTTAGTCACCTTTGACCGTGTCACATGACCAGTTTAATCAACACCGACAATATTAAAATTAAACCATTTATTTAGCAATAACTGCTGCGCCGTTACCTAGGAACTTTTTCGTGAGGCTTCAATATACGTTAATAAAGTTATTTGTTTTCTAAATTCTTAACGTTCCAGTTGTCGGAGCAAGGGTGACACGATAATCGATGTCAGAATCTGGCCTATCACTCGCGGCTCTAGATTTTCTCTTTCTAGATGTTGATGGGCTATCGTGTAACTTTTAATTGGCGAGCTGGGGATAAAGGAAAAAATAGATGCAGGCGCGGATCCAGAGGGGGGATCCAGGGGGTCCGGATCCCCCCCCCCCCCTGCTCAGGCTTGAAAATTTTTTATGCGATTTTATTGGCGATTTTTTGACCTGTAATTTTGGAATTTACCTTCCGGAAATACGTCAGAATGCACCAAATTGAATCTAATTTACCAAATTTTTCTGGGGGAGGGCACCCAAACCCCCCGTTAATTGCTTGAGCGCAATTAGTTAAGCAATTATCAAACCTAGACCCCCCCCCCCCCTGCAAAAAATCCTCGATCCACGCCTGAGATGATAAAAAATAACAAACAACAATACAAACGGCAATCTTATTGTTACTGTATTAGTCCACCATACTATTTCCACACGTGTTTTGTAACATATTGAAACATATACATCCAAGTTGATCTGCTAACGACACTACCCTATAGACTAATCTGAGTGTAGAAGATAGTAAACAACAAAATCAAATATTTACCGAGAACCAATTGGTAAATAAGATACTATTAAAATCCTACTATGTACAATTATGGTTAAAATCCCCACGGCCAGTGGCCATTTAATGTGCAATGTAAAATGAACTTTTGGGGGGATAATTCATTATTTCAAACTTAGTAACACCTGCACATTTAAACCCGTCAACTTTTGGGGGGAAAATTCGTAATTTCAAACCTAACACCTATACGTTTACACCTGTGTATTTTCATTCTCTGAATAAAACGACAAACTCCTGTCTGAATACATCTTACGCACACCATGGCTGTCTGGTGTGGTAACGAGCACGTGCAAGCGTGCGTGACCTATAGTGCCCACTGCTTTCTGGAAAGGGTGAAAACGAAACATGGAAATCAAAACAATACAAATCAGTTTACCTGAATAGCAGCATAAGCAAGAAGCGAGAAATACCACCTCCTTCTGTTCAATGCGGGCCCGTGGCCACGGGGTGGGGAAGCCCCCCCCCCCCCAAAAAAAAATATTTCGCCAAAAATAGTGATTTCTTAGGAGTGTTCATAGCCGGCCACATCCTCAGCCCCTCCAAAACATTCCGTAGCCCCACCCCACCCAAAGAAAAATAACATTCCGTAGCCCCCCCCCCCGAATTTTATGAGCTGGCTACGGGCCCGGTTCAGTGGTGTTTAAATCAAAATCCCAAATTTCAAACACCTCTTCGAGAACAGAGTTTGTCCAACCAGTGTCCAGGAAACGTTTTATTATCTCGTCTTTTGAAAGGGGTTTAAGGTCCTAATTTTCCCTAAAAGAAAATTCCGATTTTGTTCCCTTCCTAAACTTTTTCAAGACCGGGATAATGTCTTCCCTATTTAGCACCGCGTTGTTAGAGAGGACAAACATTTCGTCCAAACAGTTGGCATGATGGTGGGCAAGTTACAAACACAGTCATGTCACGTGTTACATACTTCCGGGCGGAGGTTAAAGTTGTGAACACACTCGGCAAATCTCGACAGATTCCGGAACGTTCCGGAACCTACATCAGGGGCCAATTCGATTATGCAGTCCGGACTCTCTTTTTCCATTCGTTTTTGGTCACGTGACCATTTTTGGAGAGTTCGGATCGTCCAACCTCTCCAATTTTTCGACCGGTGCGATTGCGGAGAGTGACGTAACAAGATGGCGGCAAGATAAGAAATTTCCTTCCAAATTTTACAAATATGAATCAGTTTCGTTGTTTTCTGACGATAATCTCACCCTACAGTCGCCTCAATCGCTTTGTAATCTTATTTGTCGATAGAATTTTGCCTCGCCTCACGTCAAATCGCTGCATTTCAGCTAAAAACAGTTGTCTGTCTCAAAATCAGGCATACACTAAATTTGATTTTGAATTTATTTTTTTACCTATCTTCAAAATACAGCCCATAACCGGAGATCCAGATATTTATTATACCCCCAAATGATTAATTTAACCGACTTACAATGTTGACAATAAAGCAATACGTCGTCTTCTTTTGACTGCTCTCGCTGGCAATTTGATGGATCCGGGAGATTCTCTAGAATCAAAACTAGAGTTACAGTCGCCATTTTGGTTCTCAACCTGTACTCGATTACACCGTAAACGCGGACAATCCGGATTGGAGAACGTGGAGAGTCCGGACTGCATAATCGAATTGGCCCCTAGTCTCGGCTGTATGACAGTAAGTGATATGTACCTACGCCCATACATTTGCGACACTCGGCAAACCTCGGCAGATTCCGTAAACTCCGGAACCTACATCTAACCTCGGTTGTATGACGAATTCCGCCATATTGGAACTACTTTAAATAAGTGGAATTGTAATTTACAACTAAATATTTATATCTAGCAGTTCACGATTTAGACGAAAAGACAGTGTGAATAATGTCTTTCAACAGGGCTTTTAATTTACTATGGGGAATTTTAGTGTACAAAGTAAAAGAGTCAAACGTTTGAATAGATGAGACTGAAGCAAGGGATCTAGATTGTAAACCATCAAGTAATTTACAACTAGATATTGATATCTAGCAGTTACCGATTTAGACGAAAAGACAGTGTGAATAATGTCTTTCAACAGGGCTTTTAATTTACTATTGGGAATTTTAGTGTACAAAGTAAAAGAGTCAAACGTTTGAATAGATGAGACTGAAGCAAGGGATCTAGATTGTAAACCATCAAGTAATTCTTTGGAATTCTTTAATATCCACATTTGATTTATACCAAGTCCCGGATGAAACATGGCTTTGCCCATACCGAACACAAATTGGCGACCTATTTGGCTAGCGACCTATTCGACAGATCCAGCTGTAAGTTAATGACGAAATTACACTTCTATTCTGAGCTAAAGGAATGGATAAAATATAATATATTCTACTTTCATCGCAAATGTATGGGCGTAGGTACATATCACTTACTGTCATACAGCCGAGACTAGATGTAGTTTACGGAATCTGTCGAGATTTGCCGAGTGACATTTGCGATGCGGCTACCGGTTTACCTTAACAGGTAAACTTGACGCTATTACAAACAAACAAGACACCATGGGCGCAGCTATGTTTCATCCGGGACCTTTAAAGTAGTTCTAAGACATCATGGGCGCAGCCATGTTTCATCCGGGACCTTTAAAGTAGTTCCAATATGGTGGAATTCGTCATACAGCCGAGACTAGATGTAGGTTCCGAAATCTGTCGAGGATTGCCGAGTGGTTGTGAACAGTTTGTATGGTTGGGTGTTATATGATCGCCTCATAAATCGCATCAATATTATAGTATGGGTTTGACTAGTATATCAAATTATAGTTTTAATTTAATTTTCAAAGATACATCAAAATTTGAAAAGACTTTTAAAATTTTGAAAACTGCTTTCAATGCTTTATCGTTTAAATTGTCAACGCCTGGTTAAAGAAGAAGAACATCGTACAATTACACCTCGGTATTTGTATTTTTGAACAATGTCTAAGCAGTTTCCACTTGTCAAAATAAAATAAAATAAGTACGAACAATCCATTAAACCATAAGACATAATTCGAAGTCCTAAAAAAACGTTATAGGCAAAATAGTGTAATCGGCAAATGGACTGCTCCTCGTGTACAAAATACACGACAAACAGTGCTAACAGGTGTCCGGAAGAGTAAGCTTACCTTGTCTGGCGCCACACCCGCCATACCTGCATTCAAACTATTAGGTGAAATGTCGGTAAAATAGGGGTGATTGGCCAATGAACTATCGGTACGCAAAATGCAGGTGATGAACTGTGTTAACGATGTAGTAGACATAATCAGGAAGATTGTAAGAGTATATAATATCGTGTCAATTAAATATATCTAGAATAATAGCCGAGAGAGACACGTTATATTTACCAATCAAGTCAATATGACGACCATAAAACTTTTTAAAGGTTTTTATACGCCCACATTTTCATGTAGACGTATATTGTCGTCGCCCCTGTTCGTCCGTCCGTCCGTCCGTCCGTCTGGACGTCCGTCCGTCCGTCCGTCCGGACGTCCGTCCGTCCGTCCGTCCGTCCACAATTGTTTGTGAACAGTCTACAGGTCACAATTTTTATCCGATTTCAATGAAACTTAAAATATAGGTTTATCACCCTAAGATCTCGGTTCCTTTCGATATTGGCATGTATTGGACTGTAACTTCATGGGTTATGGCCCCTGATTGTACGAAAAATCACGTTTTTTAGCTTGTGAACAGTGTAGAGGTCACAATTTTGAACCGATTTGGATGAAACTTGAAATGCATGTTTATAAACCAAAGATCTTGGTTCCTTTCGATATTTGCGCCAATTGGATCGTAACTTCCTGAATTATGGCCCCTGATTGTCCGAAAAATCGCCCTTTTTAGCTTGTGGTCCCTCTGGAGGTCAAAATTGTTATCCGATTTAAAAAACCGTCTGATTATATCACCGTTACATGGTTATGAAGGTTGAGTTCGAATTTCGTGAAAATCGGACCAAAATTGACGGACAAAATGGCCGCCATTTGTACGCGAATAGTGTGAAAATATGTTATATCAAGGTTGTGAACAGTGTAGAGGTCACAATTTTGAACTGATTTGGATGAAACTTGAAATGCATGTTTATAACCCAAAGATCTTGGTTCCTTTCGATATTTGCGCCCATCGGATTCTAACTTCCTGAATTATGGCCCCTGATTGTCCGAAAAATTGCCCTTTTTAGCTTGTGGTTCCTCTGGAGGTCAAAATTGTTATCCGATTTAAAAAAAACGTTTGATTATATCACTGTTCCATGGTTATGAAGGTGGAAACAGAATTTCGTGAAAATCGGACCAAAATTGACGGACAAAATGGCTGACGTTTGTACGCGAATAGTGTGAAAATATGTTATATCAAGGTTGTGGACCTTATAGAGGTCACAATTTTGAACCAATTTTGATGAAACTTGACATGTATGTTTATAACCCAAAGATCTTGGTTCCTTTCGATATTTGCACCAATTGGATCGTAACTTCCTGAATTATGGCCCCTGATTGTCCAAAAAATCGCCCTTTTTAGCTTGTGGTCCCTCTGGAGGTCAAAATTGTTATCCGATTTAAAAAAACGTTTGATTATATCACCGTTACATGGTTATGAAGGTTGAATTCGAATTTCGTGAAAATCGGACCAAAATTGACGGACAAAATGGCCGCCGTTTGTACGCGAATAGTGTAAAAATTTGTTATATCAAGGTTGTGGACCTTATAGAGGTCACAATTTTGAATCGATTTTGATGAAACTTGACATGTATGTTTATAACAGATCTTGGTTCCTTTCGATATTTGCGCCCATCGGGTCATTACTTCCTGAATTATGTCCCCTGATTGTACGAAAAATCACCCTTTTTAGCTTGTTGTGCCTCTGGAGGTCACAATTATTATCTGATTTAAAAAAAAAACGTTTAATTATAAAAACCAAACAAATTCTAATGATTTTTTGATAATTCCTTAATAATATGTGACAACTCTTGTTGACTGCCCGGACGATTTGGCCGCTGTGTGGGCGTATGTTTCGTTGCCTGACAACCTATTTTTATAAGTTTAGTGCGCAAGCTTAGATGACAAATGCCTCCATCTACTTAAAACATTAGAATAAAAGGAACAAGCTCTCGCGTAACGAAGTAGCTGAGAAACAAAAACTCCACAAGCTGAGACACAAAAACTCCATAAGCTGGTGATATTGGAATGTTACTACTAATAAATGGAAAGTTAACAATCGGAAAGTCAAAGTCATCACGTTTATCGCACAATTTAACTCAGTTTATGGCAATTGTCAAAATCGAGACGCAGATCTAAGAAGGAAGCGTAATTGTCACCGTCAATGGTGTTTTTAATTTCGAGCTCATCAGGATATAAGAATTTTACATAATCATTAAATTTAGAATTATTAAGTGATAAAAGGTCATCGATAAGTGAAATTAAAATGTCTGACTACTCGTTCATTTGTTTTTACGAGCACCTGCATGTAATCGGCTTCGTACGAATAGAGAATCAAATCAGCAAGCAAGGGTGCACTGTTGGTGCCCATGGGCATACCTACCAATGCTGATATATCTCCCCTCCAAATTCAACAAAAATGTTATCAATTAAAAAATCCAACATCTGAATTATCTTGATGGCGGTAAATTTGTTTTTGGAATCACTGTGATTCTTAACGAAATAAGTGGAATTGTAATTTACAACTACATGTAAATATTGATCTAGATTGTAAACCATCAAGTAATTCTTTGGAATTCTTTAATATCCACATTTGATTTATACCACATTTTGTCACAGTATTTTTGAATACTGTAGTGTCGAGTGGTATTTCTATATCAAGTACCAAGTCCCACTTGGTGTTCCAAGGCGTCCGCAATCTATAACAAGTTACCTATTTGAAGTCTAATGCATATTCTGAACAGTAGCCACGGCAAATCGGCTATATATAGGTGAAATCCCGCTGGTAGCACGGGACTCTGTTGAAAGGCGGAAGTAGTCCCGGTTATGCTGACGGACATCTGTATTCTACAGGGCAAAATCACAACACACCTCCCCGTCTTTATTTGAAAGGAATGGTTCCTGGTTCTGAAAAATAAATCCTACTCTTCACATTCACACTTTCAATCACACTAATAACGGTATACAGGTACACCGTATCATTCAGGCGTCAATCAAAATCAAATCGGTTATAACTTCACCGAAAAAATCTACATACACAAAGCTATTCAACGGTTTACAGTAAAGTCACCGTAGTAGACATAGACAGGTAGCTAATCAACATCGTAATGCTGAAGACATCTTCAATTTAAATTTTGTTCCTTTATTTCGAATGAAAGATTGAATCTTATTTCTTAAACTCCAAAAATAGAATTTTATTCTGGCCAGATATTTTTGTATTCGTAACAAATAGTGCATGTTGACTACAGTTGATCGCGCAGATCGTTCAAACAAATTCTCGGTAATAGTTAAAGATCCAGACGTACACTCAGTTAATTGATTGTAAATATTACACCGTGAGATAGTCAACGGTGAGACTAAGTTACTATTTGTAACTTCTGATTCGTAATGCGCATCAAAAACATCGTCGATGGTGAGCAAATCATCAATAAATAAATCGGCGTTCACGATATTTAAAGGAACACTGGGAGGGGTCAATGACAATCTATCTTTGAAGAATCTGACACACTGCTTAATCAGTTCTGCTATGAACAAATTCATTTCTTCTCGAAATAACTGTTTCTTCAAATTTACGGGTACAGCCAAATAATGCACTGGAACTTCGGACCATTTATCTATGGTAGATCTGTTTAACTAACTCTACTAATTTAAGTCTAGGAGGCTTTTCTTTTTGTTGCTCAAAGAAACAATCGGATATTGAATATTCCCTAGCGGTAATTTCCGTAACAACTAAAGTTGATAAACCGCGAAACTGAAGTCTCGTTTGACTATTTGATATCGAACGCAACCAAATCATAACAGAATTCTCAAACGCATGAAACTCGGGAACGTCTTTAATTTTTGACAATTCATCCTTAAACTTTTGACTGCTATTCTCGGGAAGTTTTGTCATCTGCCTTCCAGTACTTAACACAGTCGACACAGGTTGACTTTGAGCTTTTAAATTAAACTGACTGCTAGAATCTAAATGATTACTGTGGATAAACGTTGAAGCTAATACGCACGTTTGTTCAGTTTTCGCGGAATCAATTGTGTCGATTCTTGGAATGACACCGGTTGCAACGGTATCCTGAAACTTTTGATCACCCCCCGGGGTGGTGATATTTGTTACATCACCGTATAAATTGGTGTTAGTGAAACCGTTCGATGCCTTAGCGGTTTCAAAACTGGCGATCGTCCCGCGTCTATCCGACCCGTTCGTAGTCGAAGTTTCAGATATTCCGAAATGCGAATCCATGGACAAGCTTGGGACACAAGGCTTGCCTTCTTGATCGATTTCAAGTTTTAATTTTATTGCAGCCTGTTCATTGTCAATGTGTGGGTCGCACGTTAAACTCTCCGGAATAAGCTTGGAGACTGGAGTTACCGACTTGGGCATTATTGCATGTGACCGAGTTACTTCTGAGAAATTACAAATATCGGTCAACTGACGGAACTGATCAGTTAATCTTTCAAGTTTGATAATGGCGTCATCCCACTTCTGGTCCACTCTGTCACAGCGCTGCTCTGTGTTTTCGAAACATTCTTGTTCGGACGAAATCATTGCCTGTGATTTGGGAGTTTCGGCTTGGGTTTTGGTTGCTGCCAGTATATTATCATTAGGCCTACGATCAATTCTTTGGGTCGGTGATGATCGATTCCGAAACGAGTTTGCGGTCCTAGACGTTTCTGCACGATTGAAACATTCCTGGAGCTTAGTCATTAGTTCAAAGTATGTCAAATTGCCATTACGTAAAAGGACAATTCTATGAACATCGACCGCATATCCCTTTAAACAAAAGAACAACTGTTCCTTACATTCCTGATCGGACCAGGACTGTGATATGACAAACCGGGTAAATTTATTTGCCAGTTTGAATAGCCGTCATAAAACAATGACTCTGGGATGTTATGACACCGTTGAGATCGGTTAAACGTACTGTAATTGTTACCCGTATAAAACTGGCGGGTTGAGGAATTGCCACACGTGGACGACGGTGGAATATGTCGGCCATCTAGCCATGATGATCTTATTTTTTCATCATCATCTCCTTACAAATAAGATAGTAGAGCCTTGGCGAGGCAATCGTAAACTAATACTCAATAAGTCACTCCCTAACTGTACAAAACACTTGTTGAATATGCCCGTGCAGGCATATACACACAGTGAGTGTAAACACACAAGCGCCGCACGTGCAACTAGCTAAAAAAAAGTTTCAGTCTTTTCGATTAAAGCTGAACTCCGGTTACAAAAATACCGAAATAATTAAATAAAAAAAAAATTAACGCCTTCAGCCGCCATACTTGTTTCCAATATGTGAAATAAATATGGCGGACATGGAGGCTTATGACCTGGGCAGGTTAGTCGATCTCACTTCCAGTTGGTTGTTTATCAGCCACCTGTACACATCCGGTTTTACGCTTCACTAGTGATTGCTCTATTTTTCCCAACAGTATACCAAATTATTGAAGATTGCAAAATGTCTGATCAGGTAAGCCTGTAAATATTTATATGAACCGCGTCTACTACAATATAGCCTAAGCTTTACTCTAAAACAAAAGATACAAAAAGATGACTTACCCCGACGTGAAATTTCCAAGCAAAACAAATCAGCAACACAAACTACTGTCTTCTTCATATTATTATTATTTTTTCCACCTCTTCTTGTGAATATCTTACACATATATGTAAATCACCAAAAAAGTTATGGCAGCATAATATCCAGTGTAATTATAACTAATACTGTGCAATAAACAGATAGTTTATAGATAATATTATGCAATAAACAGATAGTTTAGATTAGATTTTCACGATCAAGGGGCATAACTACATTTTTGGGGGCGGCTCTGACTGGGGAGTGTTTGAAAGTGCTCAATTTATTGATGTTACGTTTTTTTGTTATACATATTATTTTACTAATTAGATGACGTTACAATCAAGTCATATAACCATTTTGTCGATCAGATTGGGCCTAATATTGGACGCTTTGTTTTGCTTCAGCTTTTACTTTTATATCATAGTCTAAATCCTCCTGATCCGAATTATCGTCACTCAATGTAGTTATGCCCCTTGATCGTCAACAACAACAACAGCAACAGCAGACATGATATTGCGGCCTGTGAAAATCTAATCTAAACTATCTGTTTATTGCATAATATTATTTATAAACTATCTGTTTATTGGACAGTATTAGTTATAATTACATTGGACATTATGCTGCCATAACTTTTTTGGTGATTTACATATATGTGTAAGATATTCACAAGGAGACGTGGAAAAAATAATAATAATATGAAGAAGACAGTAGTTTGTGTTGCTGATTTGTTTTGCTTGGAAATTTCACGTCGGGGTAAGTCATCTTTTTGTATCTTTTGTTTTAGAGTAAAGCTAACGGTATATTGTAGTAGACGCGGTTCATATAAATATTTACAGGCTTACCTGATCAGACATTTTGCAATCTTCAATAATTTGGTATACTGTTGGGAAAAATAGAGCAATCACTAGTGAAGCGTAAAACCGGATGTGTTCAGGTGGCTGATAAGCAACAAACTGGAAGTGAGATCGACTAACCTTTCCAGGTCATAAGCCTCCATGTCCGCCATATTTATTTCACATATTGGAAACAAGTATGGCGGCTGGAGGCGTTAACTTTTTTTTATTTAATTATTTCGACATTTTTGTAACCGGAGTTCAGCTTTAACTAGTAATAATATGCAAAACAATATAATTTATATATTATATCCTTCTCCCCTTGTTAATTAAAAGTTTTTATCCGCTCCTATCATTTGTAGTGTCGAGTGGTATTTCTATATCAAGTACCAAGTCCCACTTAGTGTTCCAAGGCGTCCGCAATCTATAACAAGTTACCTATTTGAAGTCTCATGCATATTCTGAACAGTAGCCACGACAAATCGACTATATATAGGTGAAATCCCGCTGGTAGCACGGGACTCTGTTGAAAGGCGGAAGTAGTCCCGGTTATCCTGACGGACATCTGTATTCTACAGGGCAAAATCACAATACCCTCTTTAATGACCGTTAGTATAGATGTCAATACTTTTGAAAGTGGTTTTGTGGAACAACGGAATGAACCTGCTATAAAACGTTACTTGTAGTGATTTGTATGTAGTTTAGGTATCCAATATAACAAGGGCAAATCTGTATAGGTATCTCGACCAAATGAAGTGAGTACATATCTGGGATTGGATATAATTTCATCCCTACTAAGAGTAGATCGTTTATATACTATTCAAAAAAAGTAGGGGATATTTGATTTTGGGGGCATAATATTAAAATATGCAAATGACTACGAAAAAAGTCACTATAGAACCTAACAGAAGAAACATTTCCAGTTACATGTGACGCCCAAACGCACCAATAGCTACCACATGGAATGCAGGTGATGCTTGGGATCATCATGGGGGTCCAACCCAAGATTTGCACGACTCTGACTTTGAATGTTACAGTCATTGTGGCATTGAATTCCAGGGTGGAGACATCAGTTTAATTGTTTTAGTGACCAGAAAACAAATTTTGATATGCGTTGGCTTACCCAAAATGAAAGGTTACGTGCCCTTGGCATGCTACAGATCGGTACAACACAGGCGGTTGTGGCGCGGACGATGAATGTTTCTCAGTCTGTCATAAGCAGGCTATGGTCCAGATACCGTGATACACAATCTGTACAGGACAGACCACGCTCAGGTCGACCAAGGGCGACAACTCAAGCCCAGGATCGATTTATCCGTACCTTGGCCTTGAGAAATCGTGTCATCACAGCAAATCAGATCAGCGCTCGTCTGAGAGTGAGTGGCCAGACGATTCGGAATCGACTGCATAGGGGTCACCTTCGCTTGTTTGAGAGATCATCACATTCAGTCAAGACGTCGTTGGTGTAGGGATCGTCAACACTGGGATAATCGACGCTGGAGCAATGTGATGTTTTCAGATGAGTCAAGGTTCACTGTTGTTTTTTTGGACAGACGTAGGAGGGTGTGGCGTCGTCGAAACGAGCGCTTCCAAGACGTTAACGTCATCAGGCATGATCGATTTGGGGGTCGTTCTGTTATGGTGTGTGGAGGCATCACTGTTGCTGGAAGAGCGGCTTTACATGTTGTTGCAGGGCGTGTTACAGGCCAGTATTACCGGGACAACATCTTGACAGTCCATGTTGTGCCGTTCGCACGACGTCATGGCCGCCGTTTCATCTTCCAGGATGACAACGCAAGATGTCACAGGGCCAGGATCGTTACAGGTTACCTCCAACAACAGAACATCACCACATTACTTTGGCCAGCACTGAGTCTCGACCTCTCCCCCATCGAGCATGTCTGGGACATGCTTGGACAGAGGTTACGTCAACGTCAACAACGTCCTGCCAATGTCCAAGAACTTGCTGCTGCGTTGCAACAGGAATGGGACAATCTGGACCAAAATGACCTTAGACGTCTCATTAGGAGTATGCCACGTCGGATCAATGCTTGTTTGGCAAACAGAGGAGGATTTACCCGTTACTGACTTTGTTGTGATGCTGTGGTAACTTTGCTGTTTGACCCCGGGTATCATTTTACCCTTATAATGGTCAGTCAGTGCCTTACATAGTCTAACGATCATTTGGAATAAATCGATGAATGTGAACTTCATTTCATTTTGTCATTTGTTTCTTAGTCATTTTCATTGGGTGACTTTAATAACACTTAAAAATCAAATATCCCCTACTTTTTTTGAATAGTATGTAGCACTGTCGATTGCTTTCCCGAAATTAAGTTCTTTGAACAGACAGTCATAATATTATCGTTTACATATAAACACTATGTTATTGGACGCTTTGTCAGTCGGGACAATGGCATACTTGTCATGCAAAGCATTGAGATTTTCAACAATGTTAACATCATTGAAAATAGACTTACTGTCTGTTCCAGGCAACACTACAACTCGAAAATTGCTTGCTATTTCTTCAATTTTTAATTAGAATGGTTAAAACATAACGACCTACCTGGAATGGTCATACCGTTACGTTTACCAATTTCAGATCAAGCTATGTAACCTTTCTCTCTTGAAAAATCCTTCTTTATTTACTTCGCGGTATTGAAGTCTTCCATGCTTGACCTAATTATTTGGGATAAACCAAATAGAACAGGGGTGTGGATAATGCTGTATTCGTTACTCCTCGGTTTTATGGAAAATACGACTAACGAAATGGTAAGTAGCGTTCGTAACTACGAAAAATGGCTCGGAAGTCGTAATTACTACTGGAGAACTCGGGTAGCTAAAACTATACCGAGTTCACGACATATGACGTAACAAGATGGCAGCCAAAGTTACAAAGTTGAACTTTTTAAACGATAATTATGCTATTTTTGTAGTTAAATTAGTGTTGTGGACGTGGATATCGATTTGAATATGTGATTTTTAAAATTTTACATATTGGGATACATTTTCTGAATAATGCCAAGAAACACATTAAACAGAAAATGAGAAAGATGCCTGACTTTCCATTGTGTTCCAACTTGTTATTGTACGGCAGTTCAGGTTTTAGGACGATATCAACAAAAAAGTTACTGTAATGAGACAAAAAAAAAAACAACTGTGGTTTAACGCTCACTCGGCACAAACTAGGTCTTTTGTGGAATAACGTACATTTTGTTGAATTTAAGATGTCTACATACAGAAAAAGTGTGCCACACGCAAGATTTCGTTTTGGTAAACTGCGCCAGAAAGATGGTGAAACAATTAATGAATATGAAGTACGTCTTCGAGAAGCAGCCACAGATTGTGAATTTCTAGATATGGATGGTCAGATTGTATATCATCTTAGTTTGACAATTAAGGATTCTGATTTTAGAAGAAAAGCTATGGACAAGAAATATAGTTTACAGAAATTTCTACTAAAAGCACAGAGTAAGGAAAACACATACCGTAGAGCAGGAGAAATGGAAGCAAACGAGGAAAGAGCTGTAAATAGAGTTCAAAGTTATAAACCAAGGCCTAATCATCAAAGGAAACAACATAGATCAAATAACCATAAGTATCAGAAATACACACAACCAGCTTATTCTCGTGATAAACAAATTGACTGTCCACACTGTGATGTCGATCACCCATCTGGAAGATGGAACTGTCCGGCATCAGGTGTCAGGTGCGATAATTGTGGTGGTAAAGGGCATTATGCTGTAAAATGTTTAAAACCAAAGAGCCACACACAACACTCTTTCAGTCATCGTAAATCTAGTAATTACCAGTCAAACAGACATCGTCAAACACATGTGAAAAACATCTTCGAAGAATCAGAAACAGATGAAGAGTGTGTATATAAAGTGGGCATTCCCAAAAGCAGCCAAGAGAACAATTCATCTGTAGTCAAGATTTATGTAAATGGTATAAAAGTACAGTTTGAAGTAGACACTGGTGCTAGTTCAAATCTTATTGATGAGGACCGCTTTGAAAAAATTCAAGAGAAACTAGATCCAGATAATAGGTTAGAGTTAAAACCAACCAATGTTAAACTACTTACGTATGGTGACTATATGATTCCTGTTATTGGTTATTTTGAAACAATAGTAGCCAGCAAACAAAGTAAGGCACTCAAGGCAAAATTCTTGGTTGTTAAAGGTTCAGTCAGATCTAGCCCATTAGATTTAGGTTTAATATCATGTAATTATCAAGTTCAGACTATGTTAGAAAAACCAAGTGAAACTATTGATAGTATTCTGCAGCAGTATAATGATATATTCACTGGTTTAGGTCAGCACACCAAATATGAAGCGTCGTTTATAATAGATGAAACAGTAATTCCTACAATACAGAAACAACGCAAGGTCGCATATAATTTAGAGGAAATGGCACTTCAAGAAGAAAAACGATTAATGGATAAAGATATTATTGAAGATGTTCCAACCACAGAACCGACAACGTGGTGTACTAATCCAGTAATCACAACAAAACCTCATAATCCGGATAAAATCCGTTATTGTGTAAATATGAGACCAGTCAACCAGGCAATAAAACGACCTATTACTGAAGCACAACCCGTAGAAGATATTGCATTCAAGCTTAATGGTTCAAAGGTTTACAGTAAGTTGGATATGAATGAATCATACCATCAGATAAAACTTAAAGAATCTTCACGCCATCTCACAACTTTCTATGGTGTAAACAGGAAGAAGAGATATAAACGTTTAAGTTATGGTGCTATATCGTCTCAAGACATTTTTGATGATATCATGTACAAAACAGTTGGTGATTTACCTGGGGTCATAAACATTCGTGATGATATAATTTGTTTCGGTTCAGATGTACAAACTCATGACACTGCACTCAAATCTGTTCTTCAAAGATTTCGTGAATGCGGTTTAACTTTAAACAAAGATAAATGTCAATTCAGGTCAACAGAAATAGATTTTTTCGGTTTTAAATTTTCATCTGAAGGAATGAAACCTGATCCTAAGAAGATCGAAACAATAGAGAATCTAGAAAAACCAAAGACTGTTAGTGAAGTCAGATCTTTTCTAAGTATGTTAGCGTTTTCATCTAGATTTATACCTAAATTCCCAGCTATTTCAACACCTCTTAGAAAATTAACAGAGAAAAATGCTGTAATGAAATGGGGTCCCGAGGAAGAGGAAGCATTGGACCAACTTAAATCCAGTTTATCTAAAGATTTAACTTTGACATATTGCAACACAAAGTTAACAACAAGAGTTTACGTCGATGCAGGTCCTACCGGTATAGCAGCAATGTTAGCACAATTTGAAAATCAAGTTTGGCATCCAGTATTATTCGTGAGCAGATCATTAACCAAAGTGGAACAGCGATACAGTCAAATCGATCGAGAAGCTTTAGGTGCAAGATTGGCATGTGAAGAGTTATACATGTATATACTTGGTTCAAAATTTGAATTAATTACAGACCATCAACCTCTTTTACCTCTATTCAACAATCCGAATAGTCGTCCACCTATTCAATAGAAAGATGGTTACTATATCTCCAACAGTTTGACTTCAAATTAGTATACGAAAAAGGAAAGTTTAATCCAGCGGATTATCTTAGTAGACATCCAGTTCCTCATACTGACAATGATCGAAGTATTTATAGACATAGTGAAGAAACAGTTCGAGCTATTTTTCGTCAATGTTCGCTACCAGCAGTTACACTAAAAGATATACACAACGAGACTGATAATGACAGAACATTAATTAAGTTACGAGAGTATATCAACACTAGCAACCATGACATGTGTAAGTCAGATGACGATACTAAGCAGTATGCTACAGTGTTTCATGAACTTAGTCTGATTGATGGCATCATATTGCGTAGTGATAACGTTATCGTACCAAAGAAATTACAACGTAAAGTCGTGGAATTGAGTCATGAAGGTCATCAAGGAATGACATTAACTAAACAATTGCTTAGATCTAAAGTATGGTTCCCACTCATGGACAAAATGGTGGAAACTGAAATAAAGAACTGTATTCCCTGTCAAGCAGCTATTCCTGAGCATAATAGAGATCCGTTAGTCATGTCAGTATTACCCAATCATCCATGGGAACGTCTATGTGCAGATTTTTGTGGTCCGTTTCCTACTGGAGAGTATGCATTGGTTATAATAGATGAGTATTCAAGGTATCCAATTGTTGAAATTGTGATGTCAACATCATTTAAAGGGGTAAAACCGTGTTTTGAGAAGATATTTTCATTATTCGGAATACCAAAATCAGTCAAATCGGACAACGGTCCTCCATTTAACAGTCAGGAGTTCAAACAGTATCTCAAAGACCGTGGTTGTAAACATTCACCTGTTACACCTCTATGGCCTGAAGCAAATGGTATGGCGGAAAGGTTTATGAAACCTTTGGTCAAGTTCGCCCAAACTGTCAATATAGAGGGAGGTGATTGGAGAATTGAAATTCATTCATTTTTAGCTAATTACAGATCGACACCCAGATTGTAATAGCTTCTATATGAAATAAGACAAAGGCACGTCTGCTATTATAACTACTCTGCAATCTTTATTTATGTAGGCTCTTATATAGTAACATACATATACATATAAGGTATTGGTGGAACTAATGACTATTAATGAGGCTTACTATTGGTATATACATATTGTACTGTATAGTATAGAAATATAGGACATTACATCTCCTTTTTTTTCAAATGATATTTATTTATTTCTATTTCACATTTATTCGTACATTAGTGTACACTTCTTTACAATATTTACAATATATATAAATACATTTAGTCAATGCATAAATAAGTGATTATTTCATTAAGATCTTTCTTATGTGAGTAGGTTTCGTGCGACTCACGCATATTTATCATGTCTACAATTTGACCAGCTCTTTTGAGATCAGACTGATTTACATTGGTATTATCCCATTTATTTATTATGTTTAAAAGTTTATTTACTTTTATATTATATAAATCGTATCTAGAGACATCGTATCTGTTGCAGATATAACTAATGTTGTTACAGGTATTGGAAGAACTTCCATTTAAGGCATGACGGGCACATATCTTAATACATTCATTATTATTTTGGATTGAACTAATAAACTGTTTTACAAATCGTTTATGAAATTGAGTCTCTATAGAATAATCCTGACAAATTAATGGAATAAGGACATTATGTGTACGACATGGGATATCCCACAGCCTACGAGTGCACTTGCGCCAAGTACAGTAAAATCTTTCAATGGACCTATCAGAGAAATCCCACAGCTGACAACCATACAGTGGCATACAATACGTCTTAAATAACTTATACTTTACATTTGAATGTACATGTTTGAAGTGAGTATTTACAACATTAAAACTTGTTATGAAATTGTTAACACCCTTTTGAATTACCTGCTCTCTTGTTTCTGATTGTAATGAATTACCTAGGTGTAATTCTGTATCTACAATGTTAATAATTTTACCATTAAAATATACATCTTTATTGATGTCTTTATTGTTTTTATTGTGATTAAACACTACAAGCTTAGACTTGTCTGGATTAAATTTAACATCGTATTCATATGCAAAGTCAGCACACAGGTTTAGTAATTGTACAAGAGCCAGTCTAGATGGAGTAACAAGTGTTACATCATCTGCATAAGCCAAAGCGCCGACATACACATGGCCTATTTTACAACCAATGTTGCTGTTTTTTAATCTGATTAAAAGTTCATCTAAATAGATACTAAACAGTATAGGCGACAATACCCCGCCCTGTTTCACACCATTTTTTGATTTTAAAAGATTCAGTTATATAGTTATCCCATTTAATGCGAATCGTTTGATAAATATAACTGTTTAAAAGGAATCGGCATAAAAGTGGACATAAACCTCTTTTTATCAGCACTCTGAATAATTTGATGTAATGAACACGGTCGAAAGCTTTACTTGCGTCTAAAAATGTGACATATACATTAGATTTTCTATTATGATAATAACTTATGGTTTCATTAATAACAAATGAACACTGCGTTCATACCTAAATTTATATTATGACATTACAATTTAAAAATTCAAATTAACAGAAATTTATTAATATTATAGTTTTCTTAAAAATGTAAACCATAACGGTTTCTAATTCTTTATGGTTTTCTGGATCTTTTAGATTTACTATTGAATCGATGCGGGAAGGTGATGGTTTCAATCCTTCTTGTGTTAGTATATGTCCTAAATAATGTACTTCTGTTTGAGCTAACTTTGATTTCTGCGCACTAAGTTTTAAATTATTTTCATGTGCTCGCTTAAGAATTTGTTCAAGTCTTTTATTATGCTCTTCAATTGTTGTACCATGTACCAAAACATCATCCATCATAATTTCTACACCATTTAAATCACCAAAAAGTTGTTGCATCGCTCTCTGAAATACTTCAGGTGCACTACTGATTCCCATAGGCATTCGAAGATGTCTATATCTACCAAAAGGTGTATTAAATGTTGTATATCTCGAACTATTATCTGATAATTTAATTTGGTAAAAACACATATTTGCATCTAACACACTGAAATATTTACTGCCTTTTAATCTTGTAACAATATCATCAATCGAATTTAAAGGAAAATGCTCTCTTAATATTGCCTTATTTAAGCTAGAGGGGTCTATACAAATTCTTACTCTATCCATACAAACATACCAATCATCATTATTATCATTTACATTATTATCATCAATATGTGAAACAAACACATTATTTAAACTACACTGACTAAACATATTATTAACATAATCATCATCATATTTTTCATTGTTATCAATAATGTTAAATTCTGGCCTGTAATCACTTCTAAAATTGTTTCTCGGATTATAAGTACTATAATCAAATCTATGTACATTTTGTCCTCGGAAATAACGTCCTCTGCGACTTCCTCGTCCTCTACGAAAACTAAAATATCCACGCTGTCTTCTGGGATGTATTGAACTTCTACACAACTTTGACTTCGAAAAATGTCCTTTATGTCCACAACTGTTACAATAATTATGATATGCGGGGCATTTCATACATTCATGCGTCTTGCAACAGTATCTACAATATCTCGTATTGTCTCTATTTGATATATTTGAAAAATTATTTCCGGGAACTTTAAAAGTTTTATGAATACTCGATTCTTCCCGTGTTGACATTTCTTTTAAATGTTTCTGTGTTAATTCCGAACTTCTACAAATTCTAATAACATTATTTAATGTAAGTTCAGGTTCGTCTAAATCAAGTAATCTCATTTTAACATGAGTATCACGGATTCCTTGAACAATCCTGTCAAAGAGTAAGGAGTTTTCAATTTCGCCATACCCACATCCTTTTGCTTTATGTTTTAAATCAGCAATGAAGTCCATTAAACTTTCGCCTTCTCTCTGGTGCCTTTCTAAAAAAGTTTGCCTTCTAATATTTCGATATTTCTTATGTCCATAGTGAGCATCAAACTTTGTCAAAACTGTTTCTAAATCTTCATTACTTTCTGCTGCTTGTCCATCAATCGCAGGTCTGTCCCCATCTCTTGGTCTTGCTGGAACCGCAGGTTTAAACTCAAAGGTGTTGTAGAGTTTTATGCCATCAGGTCCTAATAAGTGTAACAAAAGATTTACTTTCCACTTACCCGAAGCGTTTTCCAAATCCTTTGCAATTAAATACACTTCAAAAGTCTGCTTCCATGCTTTCCAGGTTTCTCCTGTATTATCATTTCCATTCGGTTTAAACTGAGATGGTGGAGGAATATCCATTATTATACAAATATCTTCTTTTAAATCTTCGAATCAAATATCTATCTTTAAAATTGGGTCTTCTTAAAATTAATCCCAAACTCTGACACCATGTAATAGCTTCTATATGAAATAAGACAAAGGCACGTCTGCTATTATAACTCACTCTGCAAGCTTTATTTATGTAGGCTCTTATATATACTATTCAAAAAAAGTAGGGGATATTTGATTTTTAAGTGTTATTAAAGTCACCTAATGAAACTGACGAAGAAACAAATGACAAAATGAAATGAAGTTCACATTCATCGATTTATTCCAAATGATTGTTAGACTAAGTAAGGCACAGACTGACCATTATAAGGGTAAAATGATACCTGGGGTCAAACAGCAAAGTTACCACAGCATCACAACAAAGTCAGTAACGGGTAAATCATCCTCTATTTGCCAAACAAGCATTGATCCGACGTGGCATACTCCTAATAAGACGTCTAAGGTCATTTTGGTCCAGATTGTCCCATTCCTGTTGCAACACAGCAGCAAATTCTTGGACATTTGCAGGACGTTCTTGACGTTGACGTAACCTCTGTCTAAGCATGTCCCAGACATGCTCGATGGGGGAGAGGTCGGGACTCAGTGCTGGCCAAGGTAATGTGGTGATGTTTTGTTGTCGGAGGTAACCTGTAACGATCCTGGCCGTGTGTCATCTTGCGTTGTCATCCTGGAAGATGAAACGGCGGCCATGACGTCCTGCGAACGGCACAACATGGACTGCCAAGATGTTGTCCCGGTAGTACTGGTCTGTAACACGCCCTGCAACAACATGTAAAGCCGTTCTTCCAGCAATAGTGATGCCTCCCCACACCATAACAGAACCATCCCCAAATCGATCATGTCTGATGACGTTAACGTCTTGGAAGCGCTCGTTTCGACGACGCCACACCCTCCTACGTCTGTCCAAAAAATCAACATTGAACCTTGACTCATCTGAAAACATCACATTGCTCCAGCGTCGATTATCCCAGTGTTGACGATCCCTACACCAACGACGTCTTGCCTGAATGTGATGATCTCTCAAACAAGGGATGACGCGAGGACGTCGGGCGCGAAGGTGACCCCTATGCAGTCGATTCCGAATCGTCTGGCCACTCACTCCCACACCAGTGTCTGTTTGAAGACGAGCGCTGATCTGATTTGCTGTGATGACACAATTTCTCAAGGCCAAGGTACGGATAAATCGATCCTCGGCTTGAGTTGTCGCCCTTGGTCTACCTGAGCGTGGTCTGTCCTGTACAGATTGTGTATCACGGTATCTGGACCATAGCCTGCTTATGACAGACTGAGAAACATTCATCGTCCGCACCACAACCGCCTGTGTTGTGTCGATCTGTAGCATGCCAAGGGCACGTAACCTTTCATTTTGGGTAAGCCGACGCATATCAAAATTTGTTTTCTGGTTACTAAAACAATTAAACTGATGTTTCCACCCCGGAATTCAATGCCATAATGACTGTAACATTCAAAGTCAGAGTCGTGCAAATCTTGGGTTTGACCCCCATGATGATCCCAAGCATCACCTGCATTCCATGCGGTAGCTATTGGTGCGTTTGGGCGTCACATGTAACTGGAAATGTTTCTTCTGTTAGGTTCTATAATGACTTTTTTCGTAGTCATTTGCATATTTTAGTATTATGCCCCCAAAATCAAATATCGCCTACTTTTTTTTAATAGTATAGTAACATACATATACATATAAGGTATTGGTGGAACTAATGAATATTAATGAGGCTTACTATTGGTATATACATATTGTACTGTATAGTATAGAAATATAGGACATTACACAGATCAACTACTGGACAATCTCCTTATCAACTAATGTTTAATAGAAATGTCACATTTGAAGTTAATACGCCAGAAAATTTAGAAGTTGTTGCAAAAGACACTGCTAAAAAGGTAGTCTCGGTCACCCAGAACCTCCTAGTCTTCAACGCACGGAGGGTCTGGGACGGTTCTCAATTTTTGACGAAAATTACTGGATAATCTACCCCATAAAAAACCAAACATTTGGTTACGCATGCGCAATGGAGCCTTTTGGCTAAAGTCTAGGGTAAGTGCTAGATCGTATGAAGCCGGGCCGATTTTGCTAGATTCTATAAAGCGTGGTTGAAATATATCCCACAATTCACTTGGCACATCTATTATTAGAAACAAAATAGAGACGATGAAGAATTAAGAAGATTGTGAGTAGCCATACGTCTGATTCATGACGAGAGAAAATTACCAATTCAATTGAAACCTTTACAAACAAAATTTTAAAGAGTGTCATTGTTGACAAACGAGCTGTTTTGATAGATTCAGTACTTGGTAACTTAAAAGACTGGATAATCCAGACAATGACCTATTTTCCGTCAAATTTTGAGGACCTATCCAGACTAATATTCGTAGAATATTTGTGTGGATGATAGAGACTACTAAAAAGGAAGAGATAAAGGAATACGCAGATACGAAACGTCATGTCAGCAGTCATAAATTTATAGTCGGAAATCCGGTATTAGTGAAAACAAAGAAGAAATGCAAGTTATCAACGCCTTATGATCCTCAACCATATATCGTATGTCGCGTTAAGGGTACAATGATTACTGCAACTAGAATCTCGGATGGAAAGAACATAACACGTAATGCATCACATTTCAAATTATTAGAAATTCCTATGAGATCAGTTATTATGATGAGTGATAAACAAACTCCTCGAACTAGAACTGATGAAGTTTTGGAAAACGTCATTGAAAACGAACTGCGCAATCACAAATGTTAGTACAATATGATAATCAATATTTAAATCAGAAATCTTCTGATAATAATGTTGTAAATGATACACAAGTGAAAGTTCCAAATAATTATGGCGGTATATTAGTGCCAAAATTCTAACATGCTTTCGTCTAATTTCTTAATTCTATTCATGTAATTTCTAACCTCCATTCATGTAACTTCTAACTTCTATTCATGTAATTTCTAAATTAAGACAATGTATAATTCAACTTCTTTATTTGTTCAGTGTAAATATCAATTCTATTTCATCTTATTTCTAATATTGGGGCGAAAAATGTCTACTTCATTGTGGTGTTACATGTTAAGCATGAACGGCAAACAAATTTAGAATTTTGATACATCTACCTAGCAACCATCATTATGACATCGTTTGGTGTCGCCACCGTGTGCTCAGTTTGGGAATTGAGCACCTGATCGGGACCATTCTATTGATACAAACGACTCCCTCTTCGTCAGATTGAGTGGCTTGCCTGAGTGTTAAAATTGAAAACAACATCGGGAGAGAGAGATGGGGACATGGGGTTTAACATCAACTCGACACCAACCAGGTCATTTCGGTATTAACACCGTTCAATTGTATTTCAATAATTCGCTTGCGCGTAGGAGTGTTTAGCAGTGGGAGGAAACCGGAGGACCCGGAGAAAACCCACGAGGTTGGAAAGGCGGCTCTGCTCCATGTCACGTAAAAACGGGAAATCGAAACCACGCCAGTTTATTCAATGACAGACCTTATGTTACAGCGTGCACGTGCTAACCATTCGGCCATCCTACCCTCTAAACAACATTGAACGTGATATAAATGTATGGTTTGCAAATATTATTTCGAATACCTTGGCTAAGTGGGTAAGACGCAGGCTCGCTAGGCTGTGGGTCGGGAGTTCGATCCCTGCATTGGTCGAAAAAAGTTCATCCAGATTTTCTGGCGTGGTTCCCCCTTATTAGTGTCTTGTCGTTCCGATGGGATGAAAACCCGAGGTTCCATGTACATGTTGGCGTGCACGTAAAAGATCCCGTGACCGTTAGACTTCGATATAAGTCCACGTCGTAGATCCGCTCTCCGGGCAATATTTCCCTAAAGCACACTGTATGGCGTATGTCCGTCTCCATTAGCCCGGTTCGGAACAAAACAGTAGGGCGTTAAACCCTCTTCATTTCATTTCATTTTCTATTTCAAATATAAGCTTAACGGGATTTGGAGAATTTTATTTTATTTTTTTTTACGGTTGAGCCAATAATTAATATCTATATGCAGTTGGTCTATATTAACACAGGGTATAAATGTTATGGATAGGCCTACACAGATACTGAGTTTAATACTAAGTGACCTCTCTCTCTCTCTCTCTCTCTCTCAGCACTCCTTCCAACCTTCAACCAAACGAAGAATGGGTCGTTTATACCAATTATGGTCCCCATCAGGTGCGCAATCATCCAATTGAGCACACAGTGGCGACACCAAACGATGTCATAATGATGGTTGCTAGGTAGAAGTATCAAAATTCTAAATTTGTTTGCCGTTCATGCTTAACATGTAATACCACAATGAAGTAGACATTTGTCGCCTCAATAATAGAAATAAGATGAAATAGAATTGATATTTACACTGAACAAATAAAGAAGTTGAATTATACATTGTCTTAAATTAGAAATTACGTGAAGGGAAGTTAGAAGTTACATGAATGGAGGTTAGAAGTTACATGAATGGAGGTTAGAAATTAGACGATAGCATGTTAGAATTTTGGCACTAATATACCGCCATAAATAATGTGTTTCAAAATCCAAGTAATATTAATGACAGTGAAAGCAAACAATGTGAATCTCAAATCATATCTACTCCGTCAAATTTTAATTCTAGTGAAAACATGAATAGTAGTAATAATGTAGTAGTGTATATTTTTATGTATAGTTTGCATACGTATTTAATTATAAGATTTAAATGGCGTATTTTATTTATTGTAATAATGTATATTTTTATATATAGTTTGCATACGAATTTAACTAATATGATTTAAATTACGTATTTTATTGTAAAATTAAAGTGACATTTATTTGCTGACGTTGATAAATAACAGCTTAACGCTGTTATATAAGAATATTGACGTATTAAAGAGACACTAGAAGAGTCCTTTATTGTGTATCATTTTAGATTGATTTTAAGTATAATTAATGGTGACGACTAAGACTTTCTAAACAATACGCGGGGATTAACTAGAGGCAATATAATTACTCAATATGACACGTCAAGGATTGAGTTAGGCAAGATTGGTTTTAACCAATCATTGTCCAAACCTTTAGTTTTCTCTGGATGTTTTAAACATCCACCAATCAAAATTAAAAGAAAATAAATAGGCGTGTTATTCGGAAATTCAACCCTTTAAATTCGCGGACAATTCGTTTAGTCGTTACTTGAATAAATGATACTTCTAGCTACAATATTGGAACTCTGATTTCTATTTAAAGGTACGTCTCTTTATTTATTGTATGTAAAATGTTTTAAGTTTATTTCTATGTTTTTATATTGTATGAACTTTGTATTCGTAAGAATAAGATTTGATATTGATTCGATTAGTTATTTTATAGCATCGGTGAACTGAATTAATAGAAGATATATTTCATACTTCTAGTTTATACCAGCTAAATTAAATAGAATAACATCGGTTATTTCATTGATATATATAACGCTTTTACTAAGCCGAAAAGTATGAAATCTAGTTAATACTTGTTTTAGTAAAATAATCGTGATTTAAAATACTCGTCGATTTATCTTAAATATCAAATTATGATATCATGATTAAATAAACGGAAAAGTACGTTTCTTTATACGAAAACGAATTAATACTTGTTTATATTTAGATTTCGATGATTTAAATAATGTATTGCTTTAAGTATATAATAATACATAAATTAGTAAACGGAAAAGTACGATTTTATTATAATCGAGCATACTTGTTTTACTAGAATTTATAGTTAAGATTTAAATGATTTCAGACATCAGATATCTCTCACAAAGCGAGTTATATTTAGTTTATATTTTTCATATTTACACCACCCATAATTGATTATAATTGTTTATTTACACCACCCACAATTGTTTATATATTCGCACTTTTATTTCATATATTTTGATATAGACTTGAATAAATGATACTTCTAGCTACAATATTGGAACTCTGATTTCTATTTAAAGGCTACGAAAAGCGCACGTTTATAATAATGAAGATCCACTAGAGTCAGAAAACAACCAATTAAATATGATGATTATGTTATGTGTATTAAAGATATGTAGTATTAGTATCACCTAGATTCATTCATTTATAATATGTTACTTCAGCATATTGCAACTCTAAGTAAGAGATATCTTATTTTAGTTTCAGACTTTGAAAACTTAAACAAAGGAAGGAATGTAGTATCCACATTATAACAATATAGTTAGTGGTATATTCTATTTATAGTGTTTGGAGTGATGTCCCATATACATGGGTATCCCTAGTTACCCGTATGTAAGCATAGCTGAATAAAGTTCTATGATTTATGAATTCCTACTGTTGATACATGTGTTGTTACATGTTAAAATAATTTTATTTCAGACAATTGAGTAATTGTGGTCCTTATCCTGTTTTTGTGGCTTTAAATCAATTACGTCCCCTCAGTAACCCTTTCATATGTTTGGAGGTTTATTAGGTCATTGACATTCTAGGAACCCATGTGGCCACAGATCACTAATTATTTCCCCATTGACTTTAATGTTAATTCTCGTCTCTTAGACCGGCTGTAACTTTTTCCCAAATATTCGTTGGGTAGAACGCTTTCTGCCACAGATGGAACAACATGTGGCAAACTCTGGCCCAAAAGCATGTATGAGGTTCACCATGAAAAACTTGAGATACACAGGCTGGAAGTCGAGACAACTAAACAAGCAATTTTCGGCCCTCCCTTTCAACGTAACCAACCTCACAGCCCTTGTATCCTTCCGCCTCAAAATCATGAATATTCACCAAAGCCTGGCAGAAAATGTATTTTCAAACCTTTTCTTCAATTCTACACCAAAAGGTCAACAAAAATCGCCATGCAAAAAGGGGGGAAAGGGAGAGAAGGACTAAAAATAACTTTCGCTCTACATTGTGTCCATGTGCTCTCTACTTTAGGAATTTGGACCCCCACAGAGTAAGTTTATAATTTTAGATGAATTAATGTTTTATTGTGTTGATATTTGTTTTATCCTAATGTGGAATAGCTATAATAATAAGGCAGTCAACCTGCTATTTTACCATTTGAAATGCCGTTAAGAGTTGAGCAATACAGGTCATAGGTCATATTGATAATGGTGCAAGGAATAAGGCCAAGTCATTTAATTTAGTGATTCACTGTAGTGTTAGGCTGTATTAAGGTAGTAGAAACCAAGGATTAGATTCTTTGTAGATTTAAGGTATATTATTCAGACTTTGCTATTTTGTATTTTGTAGCTTTTTACCCCTCTCCAAATGGGTTTGTAATGAAAGAATAATAAAGGAATTTAGAATTAAAAAGGCTTATGAACATTACAGTAAAAAGTCTGCGATAAAGAGATCCAAGGATGGTGGGAGCAGAGTCACGCAAAAGGACATTAACGGAAAAAGGACAGTTAGTGTATGATCAAGTCACAGAAGATTATATCACTAGATTAGGCATAATTAGGCATAAGTTTGACGAAATTGTACACCAAATAGATTTAGAAGATGAAGGATCCCTACCATCTTTGAGAAAAGAAATTTTAGATTCTTTCGAGATGTACCATCACATAGCGATCAAATTTATGGACTATTTAAAGAGACAAAAGACAGAACAAGGCGAATTAGAATATTCTTCTCAAAAACTGTTATTGGATTCAATGAATTCAAAACTGAAACTGGCATTAGAACGAATACCAAACTTACAAACCAAATCTCCAGATAAGGAAGTGGAAGCCATTCCCACTGATGGCTTCGAAAGGTCTACAACAGGGCTTTCGCATTCCACGAATTCTTCAAAGGTCAGTTCAATAGTAATGAGGCAAAAGGCAAAGGCAGAGGCAGCAAAGGTTCGATTAAAATTTGCAGAGTATGAGGTTGAAATAATGAAAAAACAAGCTGAAATGACTGTAAAATTAAAGTTGTTAGAATCAAAAAGAGATGTTGTCGAGGCAGAGGCTGAGTTAAAAGTTATGAATGAAATGTTAGAAGAACAATTCGATAGACAGTCAAAAATTTCAGACAATTTACATGACATTACGAAGACAAGAACCGAACAGTATGTTAAAGATCTTCCCCCAGAGATTCCCACACCGTGTGAATTTGTGAAGACCCCTATTTCAATTAGACCTAAGAACTTTCATGATGTTCCAAGCATCAGTGATGCACAATCTTACAAAAAGACAAGTGTTTTAAGGCCAGAGGCATTAGAATTTAATCCAAATACACATAATGCACAGTGTACCGAAAATTATGGAATTTCTGAACTCTCAAAATATCTTGTAAAGAAAGATCTTCTGTTATCACGAATAACACAATTCACAGATAAACCAGAAAATTATCTTGTATGGAAAACCAGTTTCCAGTCAATAATGAAAGATCTTGAGGTAACCCCGTCTGAAGAACTAGATTTATTATCAAAGTGGCTAGGTTCGGAATCAAAAAGGCATGCAGTTAGTTTACGGTTTACGTGCTGCCAACATTCATGACCCCCTCAAAAGCATAACTCTTATTTGGCAAAGGCTCGATGATAGATACGGTGCGCCCGAATTGGTAGAAGCCTCTTTAAAGGAAAGATTAAACAAATTCCCCAAACTATTAAGTAAAGACACCAAAAAACTATATGAGCTATCCGACCTATTATCGGAAATAGAAAATGTAAAAGAAAATGAACATTATAGGATTTCTTTGTCATATTTTGACTCTTCCTCAGGAATAAATCCGATAGTAAATAAATTACCAGGATTTCTTCAGGCTAGGTGGACTGATCGTGCTATTAGGTATAAAGTAGAATATTCTGTTATGTTTCCCCCCTTTAAAGTGTTTACAGAATTTATTAGAGATATGGCTATTCGTATGAACGATCCTAGTTTCCAGTATGATTATTACACACACCCTAAACCTAGTCATTCAGATAGTACAAAAACATTTACTAGCAATTATCAGTCACAACAGTTTGGAAACAGGCCACAGCTGTCAACTAAGAAAACCGATTTACAAGCTCCAGAAACTGCAAATATTATCATGTGTCCATTACATGATCAACCTGCTAAACATACACTCAAGTACTGTCGCGATTTTCTGTCAAAATCTCAAGAAGAAAAGAAAGATGTGGTTCTGAAAAACGGACTCTGTTTTAAGTGTTTAATAGGCAAACATTTTTCTCCAGACTGCCAAGAAAATATTAGGTGTGAACATTGTAATAGTAGTAGTCACTGCACAATATTTCATAGAGACAAAACCGAAGGTTCGAGAAACTATGGCGGGGAAAAGACAAAGCCCAAAACTATAGACAATACAGAACTTAAATCGATAAATAGTGACAGGTCAAAAGTGAATTCCAAATGTACTCAAATTTGTGGTGACTCCTTTAAAGGAAAGTCGTGTGCAAAGATTGTGTTGTCCAAACTTTATCATAAAACTCAACCCGAACAGGTACTTAAGGCATATGTCATTTTGGATGACCAAAGTAATAGGTCGCTCGCAGGAACAGAATTCTTTGATTTCTTTGGTGAAAACTCATCTGAGATGGAATACATTCTGTCTTCATACTCAGGTCATATGACGTCAGCAGGTAGACGTGCTAATGGTTATGTCATTGAATCACTTGACAGTGAATACAAAGCTGAACTAGACCTGCATGCAGGAATGACGGGTTTCACTGGTGCCACGTTAAATTTAAACTTATGTCACTTTCGCTCCCATGTTGCTCTTGAACCAATGGCAACGATAAACAGATTTCCACATAAACATTGCACACATCAAATAAAAGGGAAACAGAATCAACAAAAATCCAGCAATATCAATTCATTTTATATAGTTGTAACATGTAATTGATCCTGATAAAATTACAGTACTTCCGGTGATAATGAAAATGTTCAATTAGTTTCATGAAATCAGAAATGGCATAAGATATCATATAGTGAAAATTTTATGTAAATCGAAAAATAATTGCCAATTTTATTGACCAAAAAACTTGAAAAGTGACTTGTAGAAAATCGGCTATTTCTCGGCAACCGTACAAGTTAGAAACCATTTTGTGGTATCTGTATGATCGTATGGGTTCATTCTATTTGTTGATTGGCATCAAATATCATAATTTGAAAAAGATTTCAAAACAGACTCATTTGAATAAAATATCTGTTTTGAAGGCTAAAAATACAGTTGTTGCCAAAATGACATTACTTCCGGTGTTACTAAAATGTTAAATTAAGTTTATAATATCGTCTATGACATTAGGCATCAAATGATGAATCTTTTATGAAAATCGAATAATAATTGACACATTTACGGGCCAAAAACCTATAAAAGTGACTTGTAGAAAACCGCCTATATCTCGGCAACCGAACAAGTTAGAAACAATTTTACGATATTTGTATGACCATATGAGTATTGTTAATATGTGAATTTAAACCAAAAGTTAATTTTATCATTACATATGACATAATTCTTGGTTGAAAAAAAAATATCGATTTAAAAAGTTAAAAATGGAGTTTTTGACTAAATAACGTCAATTCATGAGGTGTCAATTTTAAATAGTAATCAACATGATATGACGCACACTTGCTTTTTGAATCAAATGATGTCACTTTTGTGAATATCCATTAATAATTGACTATTTTACAGGCAAAATTACGAAAACAGTGACTTATGCAAAACTGTCCGTTTCTTGCCAACTGCTTATATTACAAACTAATTTTAACATACATTTTCTGCGTATGGATCAAAGCTACAAGTTTATAAAAGTTACGTAGAAATATTTTAAAATCTGAAAAGCCTGAATGGGTTGCAAAAGGTCAATTTTACACCTTTTTTCAACTCTTAATCGAATTTCCTCGAAAATGTAGTCGAAATTAAAAAAACTGAGCTCACCCTTTTTTGCGCCTTTAAAGGGCACACTCTTATTGTTATATCAAGCTTTTAAAAAAATAATATTTTCTCTTGAAAAATGGTACCTAACTGTCAAAATTGTAGATTTTGGTAGTTTTTGGTATACTTATGCCATTTCCGGTGCCGACAGATAAAACTATTAGTAACAAAAAAATGACAATTGAGACAAGGTGTGAACTGCAAGCGAAGGCAACTCTGCTTGGGAGATCGATGCACAAGACCAAAGCGCACCGTGTCCATAATATTGTGGACTCGGCATCAACAAACTACGCTCACCATTTGAATAAAGACAAACACGTTAATCTGACCCTTCAAAAGTCTGCATTGCTTAATACACGAAACAAATATAATATCCCTTCTTTCATTGTTTCCCCCATTTTAGTCAAATGTGAAAAACGTACTAAGGGATACACGACATGTACATAATCACTGACGCCGACGGGTAATAAATAACATTAAGATACTAGATCATAGCCCACAAATGGTTCTGAGTTTTTTTTATAAATCTTTCCAACAAATTAACAAACACAATTTGCAAGCGATGGATAGTGAACAAGCTAAACAAAAAGCGATTTTTCATACAATCATATTTAATTCAGGAAGTTACAATCCGATATGCGCTAATTACCACAGGAACCAATCCATTTTATACATGTGTTACATGTAATTGATCCTGACCATATCACAGTACTTCCAGCGATAATGAAAATATTAAATTAGTTTCTTAAAATCAAAAATAATCATCACATGGTGAAAATTTTATGTAAATCGAATAAGAATTGCCACTTTTATAGACCCCAAACCTTGAAAAGTGACTTGTAAGAAATCGTCTATTTCTCTGCAACCATACAAGTGAGAAACCATTTTGTGGTATCTGAATGATCGCATGGGTTCATTCTATTAGTTGATGCGAACTAAATATCATAATTTTAAAAATATTACAAATCAGAGTCATTTGAAAAAAAATATCTGTTTTGAAGGCTAAAAATACAGTTTTTGCCAAAATATAATTACTTCCGGTGATACTGAAAATGTTAAATTAGTTCTATAAAATCATGAATGACGTAAGATATCATATGGTGAAAATTTTATGAAAATCGAATAATAACTGACACTTTTATAGACCAAAATCCTCGAAAAGTGACTTGTGGAAAATCGCCCATTTCTCTGCAATCGTACAAGTTAGAAACCGTTTTGTGATATCTGTATGATCGCATGAGTTCGTTCTATTTGATGAATAGAATCAAATATCATAATTTGAAAAAAATAACAAGTACGACCCATTTAGACCGTCGTCTGTCAGTAGCTATCGTTTCAAAAAATTTCTATGAAATGGGTTTAGTTGTAAAGTCACACATTAGTAAAATGTGATTTTTTATGGATAAAAAGCCGCCTTCCCGCTTCTAGAATGTCCCAGTTTTTATAAACGAGTCGTCGCAAGTTTCTGTTCGCGCCATGAAGTTTATCAACCACTATTTACACCTGATGCATATCATTAAAACAAACAACCAATCAAAAACACTCTAGAGCCAATTTGACCTCAAGTTCACAGGTCAAAAGGTGAGTCTGAGTTAGCGAGTTTACTTTAAGACGATGAAGTGCCTCATCCACCTCGTGGACAAAGGATTGTGGAAAGCTGATTAAATTTACAGATACCAGTTGGAATAAGGTTGTTTTAAGTTTTAAAGAATGGACGAATCTTGATGGAAACGAGCTAAAAGTGTACCAACAATATAAAGATGTATTTGATGGTAAGTTTATCAACTAAATCAAACTAAAATTGAAAGTAGAGTCGCCATTTTATTTTTCAGCGAAACACAAAATGATAGGCGGATTAAATTTTATAGACACCTGTACTCATCAAAAATGATCGGGACTGTACAACGCAACGAGAGCTTACGTCCGTTTATAATATTTCTTGTTTGTTGTCATTGCTGTGTGCAAGTTGAAGTTACGATAAATAATAATAATGTTTGTTGACATTCACATTGTATAGTCTCGTTATATAGTTCATAGAGATAGGTTTGTTTTAAAGTTCCAATTTCATATTTTCTAAGAAAGTCAAAACATAATTATTTCTATGTCTTTTGCTCAAAAGGTTGTCAACTCACTATTATACTATCATGGGCAAAATTTTGGGGGGCATTAAAAAGGCTGGCACAGGCTTATTGAGGAAATAGTAACACAATTACCTCCCTTGTTTTCCCATTCCTCTCCATGGACGGCCATCTTCAAACGTTTGAATTTGAAGTTGAAAATGATATTTTTGCCAATTTCTCAACTGGCAATAGTGAATTATAGGATTAATAGGATTATTCTTTAACAAGGTAGGACTGTTTATAGGTTGAATCTATTTTGGGGCTTTATTTTAATAAATTTTAAAAATATAACTTAAAAATATGCTATTGGAACTTTAAAGGAGCTAAGTCTTTAACTCAATATCATCCAAAATCTTCAACATTGAAAATACGAATTATTTGTCAATTTAAATCAAAATTGATGATGTGATCTTACCGGATAAAGATGGGCTTCTGATATCCAATATTTAAGACAAAATAAATATTTTACCATTGGTACACGAATCGTGTACCATAATGCGTTTCAGCCCCAGTTCTAGCAAGAGACTCGAGGAACGAGGCTAGAAACATTGTACCAAATCAAACGGCACATGTAGACTGGAATAACTAGACGCTAAACAAAATGCCTTCGGTTGACACTGCTGGTTTATTTCCCCGAACATAACTGATTTGAAATTAGAGTAAAAACGGAAACCATTGAATGCAAATCAGTTTACATACATTCATATTACAGTATTATATGCGTTGCGACCCACTTGAGTCAATTTCAAGGTCCCAAATGTTAGCGATTTAGCTCCTTTAAAATCGAAAGCATTCACGCTAGCCTTTGGTTTTATTTTATTAACCCCAGATTGTCTAAGTGTCTTTTCACAAATCAAGTGCAAACAGGTGGCAGTGTCTTATTGTTTTTCATAAAAGAAAAGTAATTTTTATTATGGATATTTGTTGCCACCTAAATTCTTCTCTCAGGTTCTAATTTGCTTTTTTTGTTTATGTGTGCAATAAAATTAGGAGTCAGTATGTTTGTATTTATAGGGAATAAAGATGATGCACTATGTGACTATGGGTTTATGGCTATCTTTCCAAGTGTTATTCGAGATTCACAGACAGAACAAAGATTGAACGAGCTACTAAAAGAGTTGCATTAGGCTACAGTCTGGTGAGAAGCAAACGAGTGATGAGAGTCAATCCACCTCTAGACAAGGTTTGCGATCAGCCTCCACTAAATCATCAACCACCCAAGCTGTCCACTTGCGAGGACATGTCTTTACTCCTCTGGGCATTATCTGCAAAAAAGTACCTTTGTTCTACAGGTGTCAGAATAAGACTGTCTCTGATAAGCTGGTTTTAGCAGAAATTAAAGATGGGGGTAAGTTTTTATTATTTGTTCAACCGTTGTGATTTAATATTGTCCCCCCCACCCTCCTCCCAGTGTTACCTAGTGGAATAGGCCCATCGACCCTCCTCAGCGTGTCGTAAAAGGCGTTTATTGGGGAGAGTGGTCGGGTGGCCGATAGGTGTTATCTATCAGTCTGTCATCAATAGTCGAGGGTACGAGTCTCATTCTCTGCGATCTCAGTGAAAACGTGTGGGAGTAGCCTATCCAAACACGCAGGGTTATGTACATGTATTTACCAGGTCTGCCAAAAGTTGTCTAGTTCATTGTTAAAAGTAGGCTGCTCCATACAAAGCCTATTATACACATAAAACTGTTGCATAAAGAATTTTATGGGTTTTTTTGTTTATGCATATGTAACCAGAAAACGAATATGCATTCTACTGCTAGTTGGTTTATGATATCCATGATATTTACAATTTTCCATATCTTTTTAGGGCGACTTAGAGAAGCAGCAATTAAGAAAGAAGATGAAACCATTCTCAGGCACATCAGAGATAAAGACTGTGTTGCTGTTGAAGTTAGGTACCATCTACGATGCTACAAGGATTATGTTCGATTCCTAACAAGAAAACCCACTAAAACATCCGTTCTAAGAATGAGTCAACATTTTTACTAGCACTTTTACTAGTTTTGAAATGTTTTAAATTACAATACACAGACATGATTTATATCTATTTTAACTTTTATAAAAAAATATATCACTAGATAAAAATGAATAAATATGTACATACTTTTCCATCTTTTGATTTTAGTATTTTGTTTAACTGTTTGTTTTACCTGTATTTTACATACTAACTACATGTATAATATTCAACTACTTTATGTCCAGATTTAATTGAATTATTATTTTAACAAAACAAAGGGTTTTCTGTATTTTAAACTAGTTTTGAAATGTTGTTTTTAATTATAATACACAGGCATGATTCATATCTTTAAAAGATAACCAAACAATATATCGAAAGATAAATAAATGTGTAAATACTTTTCCATTTGTTGATTTTAGTACTTTGTTTAACTGTTTTTATATTTTTTTATATTTTATATTTTAACTATTTAAGCATTAATTATTGCACAACTGTTACAGCAACATTTAAAAAAATTATTGATATAACAGTTATTAAAAATGAAAAAAATGTTTCCTGTATTTTAAAAAAATATTGATATTGAAATGTTGTTGTAAATTGCAATACAAAGGCCTAATTTATATCTATTTAAACCTTTAATACTAGTCATTACATAAAAGATTAATGTTTTAAATTTGTTTTCATTCTTTGTTTGGTGATAGGGTGGGTTGCCAAGGAGAAATTTAGTCTTTGTTCAATACTTATAGGTCATTTATGATACGAGTTATCTCCCCTTATACCTCTTTACATGGGACCCCTCTTTGAAATATCACGTTTATGTATTGTTTTTTGGTTGAAATCAAATATGTCTATGCAATTATCAAATTTATGTATGATTTCTGATAATAAATTAAATTCAATATCAATACAATGACGCTGTATTTTCATAAATAGACAAAAACATGCTACGATGTGCAACATTACTGCTTTGTGGTCGCTTATAATTGGTCCTGTGCATATACAAATTGAGATATTTCCAAATTTATTTTTTCTAATGTTGCTGTGCACTTTGGCAGTACACACGAAAAAAATTATTCACCTGCAGTAATTTTATCATCCAAAATCACGACGTCAAAGTCATGTTAGATAAGCATGATAAAGTGACCGAGAGCCTGGGTATATGGGTAATATTTTAAAAACTGGCAATATCTGAAGGTGGGAATATGGATTTTCCATCACTAGAAACCTTGTATTATAAGAAAATGGCAACATTTTTTAGACCCAGGGGGGGTGCAACAAAAATCGATTTTTAAGCACATTTTCCCTATACAGACGACAGTCTAATTGGAATGAAATATTGTTTTTTAATGCTAAAAATTAAGTTTTGAGCAAATGACGTCATTTCCCGTGGCAGCGTATGAGGTAGAATGGTTTGACCTTGTCCACTATGGCATTAGGCATCAAACGGTGAAAGAAAATTGAAAATAACATAATAATTGATTCTTATACAGCAAAAATAACGTGAAAAGTGGCTCATGCAAAATTGACTTTTTCTCGGCAACTGCGCGTATTACAAATTAATTTTCACATACATTCTCTTCGTATGGGTTATTGCTACGAGATTATGAATGTTACGAAGATATATTTTTCAATATGAAGACGCTGGATGGGTTGTAAATAGCTCATTTTGACACCTTTTTTCACCCTTTAATCCAAATTGCCCGAAAACGGAATCGAAATTAAAAAAACTGAGCGCGATGTTTTGTGCGCCTTTATATGGCACATCTTTTCAGTCATATTAGATTTGAAAAAAATAATTTTTGCTTTCAAAAAGTGGTACCGAACTGTTAAAATTGTAGTTTTTGCTAAATTTACCTCACTTACGGTGCCGACAGGAAACTTTGCCGGTAACAAAAAAAATGACATTTTGGACCATGGAGCATATAAACTTTGTTTTATACAAATCGGACAATAAATAATTTATATAGAACCTATAAACTGAATTAGCCAATAGCAACCAAGAAAAATTATCCAGAAAAAAAATGTTCACATTTTTGCCCAAATCAGACGACCCTTTAACCCTTTATAAAAAGTCATTAAAAAATATTCATTAATAAAAAAGTTTTTTGTCAAAATTTAAATTTTCAAAATTTGGCGCCTTATTTTTCCGAAGATTCGGCGAAATTTAAAACTCTAAAGACCCGTAGCTATGTGCCATGTCTCTGGCTATGTCAAAAACTACCAAACGATAAAATCCAACAATTATTGTTAATATTACGGCAATATTTCAAAAAACGACAACTTCGGTGATTTAGGACATTTCGCATTGTCGCAGCATGCCGGAAATAGCTTTAATCTCTAAGTCACACCCACTTTCGCAGTAAAAATCAAGACATTGCATCGATCCGACAAGTAGATCCTGAGATATAAGCAAATTGGAAAAAAAAAAATAATAATAATAAGAATAATAATAAGAAGAATTTTAACAAAAACAATAGTGTTTCACACAAGCTACGCAGTGTGAAACCCTAATTACCAACTCTCATCGAGTGTAATCAGATACCAGATTCTAGGCATGAAATACCGACACGCGAGGTTGCCACTCAGTATAAGCATTTAAAAGATATATCACCCTTGATTCCAGATTATGACATCGAGGCACCAATTGTGTTATTATTAGGAAGTGACATGATTTCCGCACATCATGTTTTAGATCAAAAAATCGGACAAGGCAATGAGCCATATGCTCAGAGGTTAAGGTTAGGCTGGGTGATCATTGGAGAAACATGTTTAGGTCTTGTTCACCAACCAGATATAATAAATGTAAACAAAACTTATATACTTAGTAATGGTAGAACTTCGGTATTAAAACCATGTCCAAATAAGTTCGACCTCCAGGAAAAGTCATGTGAAATAGGAATTGGAACTGATATATTTCAGAAAACCAAGGACGACGATACACAAAGCTACTCACAAGAGGACAAGGAATTTTTAACGATTATGGATTCGGAATTCATAAAAACGCCACAGGGTAATTGGAGTGCCCCACTGCCGTTTAGGAAAGACCGCCCTCAACTTGAGAATAACAATGAACAGGCCCTTAATAGAGCTCAAAGTCTTGCTAGGGGATTAAAGAAAAATCCAATAAAACAAGAACACTTTTGCCAATTTATGAAGAAAATATATACCAATCATATACCAAACGAGGCTTATTATCCACAATAAACAGTATTTTAGACCCACTTGGATTGGTGTCACCAGTAATATTAGGCGGAAAACTTGTTCTCAAGAAGGCCATGGCATTAAAGAAGTCAGACTGGGATGAACTATTACCAGACAGTCTGAGATGTGAATGGGAGAACTGGAGAGATTCTCTAGTTGAACTTGAAAACCTTAAGATCCCCAGGGCATACACAGATATATCCCTATTAGATTGTGCTTGTCGTGAATTACACATATTCGCAGATGCGTCTAAGGAGGCAGTAGGTTCAGTCGCTTACATTAAACTTTTTGATGAAAATGGATCTTCACAACTTGGATTTGTGTTAGGAAAATCAAAGGTAGCTCCATCACATGGACACACAATCCCAAGACTAGAATTGTGTGCAGCAGTGTTAGCCGTAGAAATGTCGGACTTTATAACCAAATATATATCGGTAGATACAATACAATTTTATACAGATAGTCAGGTTGTATAAATAATGAGACTAGAAGATTTTATGTGTATGTAGGAAATAGAGTAGACAGAATTCTCAAATCGTCCTCAAAATCTCAGTGGAATTATGTGCCCACTAATTTAAATCCAGCAGACTTTTCTACAAGACCAGTTAAGGCTAATCAACTTAATGACAGTGTTTGGTTAAAAGGACATTCTTTTCTTGTAGAATCTGACCATGTAGAGACACTGGCATTCGATCTCGTAGATCCAGATCAAGACCAAGAGATTCGCCCTACTGTGGAAGTTTACAAAACCAACATTAAACCAAAATCATTAGGCCCAGACAGGTTTAGAAAATTTTCGTCATGGTCAAGATTAATAGCAGCCATAACAAGTCTTAAAAAATTTGTTGCTAGGAATGTAAACAAGGAAGGACATTCTATAATTGAGTTTAACAAATCTTCAGAACAATTGATTCTCAGGGAAATTCAGTTAGAAAATTATTCACGGGAGAGTGCTATACTAAAACTTTCGCCGATACTTAACAAAGATGGCTTGTTACAAGTTCAAGGTCGAATCAACAATTCTCAACTCAGTATTGGAGAAAAGAAACCCTTGATTATTCCAGGCAAAAGTCATATAGCATGTCTACTAGTAGGGCATTTTAATGAAACAATACATCATCAAGGCAGACATCTGACAGAAGGAGCTATTCGCTCTGCAGGCTTTTGGATTACAGGGAGTAAGAGACTCATAAACACGATCATCTTTTCATGTGTAACATGTAGAAAACTTAGAAGGCCAGTTGAATATCAAAGGATGTCCGATCTTCCGAGTGATCGCTTAACGCCAAGTCCCCCCTTTACCTACGTAGGAGTGGATACATTTGAACCATGGACAATAATTACTAGGCGAACTAGAGGTGGTCAGGCCAACTCGAAGCGATGGGCCTTGATCTTTTCGTGTCTTGTCACTCGCGGTATTCATATTGAAGTAATAGAGGAAATGACTTCTTCGTCATTTATAAATGGATTAAGACGTTTTATAGGCCCTGTGAAGGAATTTAGGTCAGATCGTGGAACTAATTTTATAGGCGCAATTGGTGATCTGAATGTTAATGTAATTAATGTTGAAGATCACACTGTCACTCAGTTTTTGATTGATAATAGAACCATGTGGACATTCAACGCTCCTCATTCATCACATATGGGTGGTGCGTGGGAAAGAATGATAGGCCTTGTTAGAAAGGTGTTAGACGCATTGTTGCTCAATACCTCATCTAAGAATTTGACTCACGAAGTTTTAGTTACCTTTATGGCAGAAGTCTGTGCTATTATTAACGCGAGACCACTCGTAGCTGTTTCAACAGATCCAGACAATCCCTCAATATTATCACCGGCAGTATTGATAACTCAAAAATATCAACAGGATGTAGAACCTTTTCAACACATAGACATAAAAGATATGTATAAGACACAATGGTGCCATGTACAAAGCTTGGCTGAAAATTTTTGGGATCAGTGGCATAAACAATACATTCAAACGTTACAATTTAAGTGGAAGTGGCATCAGAAACGCCCAAATTTGAATAACAAGGACATAGTGCTCGTCATGGACTCGGACTCACATAGGAATAATTGGCCACTTGGCATTATAGAAAATGTCTATCCTAGTGCGGATGGGATAGTACGTAAAGCATCTGTTAGAATGTTTAAGGATAATAAACGTGTGACTTATACACGACCAATAACTCAGTTGGTTTTATTAATCAGTGAATAGGACTCACATATATATATATATATATATATATGTATAGGACTTCCACACTTGTAGAGACTTATCATTCTGGTAGTGCTTTTAAGAATAGAAAGCAGACGGGGAATGTGTTGTTACATGTTAAAATAATTTTATTTCAGACAATTGAGTAATTGTGGTCTTTATCCTGTTTTTGTGGCTTTAAATTAATTACGTCCTCTCAGTAACCCTTTCATATGTTTGGAGGTTTATTAGGTCATTGGCATTCTAGGAACCCATGTGCTCTCTACTCAGTTTAGGAATTTGGATCCCCCCACAGAGTAAGTTTATAATTTTAGATGAATTAAAATAGCATTATGCAAGAGCAAAATCTGCTTATTACAGGTCTTTCTTTAGGCCTGAGATGTTATCTAAATAATCAATTAGACATTAATTAACATATCCAGGCCATAATAAACTCTTTAAGTCAAGGCTAGCCTTCGATGTTGGCGGATTGAATTCCATTATGCCGCTTAATGGTCGTTGATAATTAAATCAAGCAAGTGGATAATCGAGACTATGCTGTTTATATTAATGATTTGAGTAATGATGACCGAGGCTATGTGAATATTTCAAACGCTTTTTTTCTCGACTAATAGTGAACCAATTTGACTGAAATTTTCAGCAAATTACCTTTACACTATCTAGTTTTTAACTATTATAGTGAGAACTGCCATCTCTTTATCTTATTTCCCATAATGTAACTTTAATGTTTTATTGTGTAGATATTTGTTTTATCCTAATGTGGAATAGCTATAATAAGGCAGTCAACCTGCTATTTTACCATTTGAAATGCCGTTAAGAGTTGAACAATACAGGTCATGGGTCATATTGATAATGGTGCGAGGAATAAGGCCAAGTCATTTAATTTAGTGATTCACTGTAGTGTTATATAAGCTGTATTAAGGTAGTAGAAACCAAGGATTAGATTCTTTGTAGATTTAAGGTATATTATTCAGACTTTGCTATTTTGTATTTTGTAGCTTTTTACCCCTCTCCAAATGGGTTTGTAATGAAAGAATAATAAAGGAATTTAGAATTAAAAAGGCTTATGAACATTACAATACATATATATGTGAACTCATAGTCATACACCCCGTCACAGGAAGAAGAAAATAAGTGTTCTGTGAGGAATATTTTAGAAGACAGGCACTTCTATGATTATCTCAAAGTCAAAGGAATACTAAAATACCGGAAACCAAATAAAACAAACCAAAACACACGCACACACAAATTGTTGATATTGTAACAATAAATGGATTTATTTTGCATGAAATAATCGAAAATAAGTGCGAAACCTCCCGCCCAAAGTATTATTAACCGAATGCACCCGATTTATGGAATATCTTCTACCCCTACATGATATACGAGTGACCCAATTTACACATGTTGTTACTGTTTATGTTCTGAGAAATTGAATGTTTCGAAAAATGTGAAATTACAAGAGAATAGATGAATGTATTGAACTTATTGGCGTTAAGGTTCAATGAAGAAATTAATGGGGTAGGTCGTTAAGTTTTACCCATTTTAATTAAAAATTGAAGAAACAGCAAGCAATTTTCGAGTTGTAGTGTTGCCTGGAACAGACAGTAGGCCTAGTGCCAACTGACAAACGTTGCATGTATATTCTTCGTTTAAGTAAACGACTGATAGACTTAGTCCAATCAGAGAGAGTACCGGAGATAACATCTTCCCTCTTGGCCCATGATCTAGTCCCTACGGCATCCATAATAAGTTTGAAATTTTGATCCCATGAATATGATTGCGACTCCCGGTATTTGGGTCCTTTGGACAAAATTTCTCGTAGCTTATTATTCTGGACTATGTTCAAATCATAAAGTTTTGCATTGATGTCAGACAATACGTTTCTGTAATTAAAGCTGAACTCCGATTATAAAACTACAGAAATACTTAAATGAAAAAAGGTAACGCCCAGAGCGACCCCCATACTTGTTTTTAATTTCTTGAACTAACATGGCGATCGTTTTGGGTGGACTAACACACAGGCAGGCCACGCCCACTTCCATTATATACCATGTCAAGCGAAGTGTGCACATCCGGCTAGGTGGTCAACAACAGATTACCTCCTGACTGATTGATTTTTTTTTACAATATCAGTTCACAGAAAATATTATTGCTACACAGTGGACTAACACACAGACAAGCCACGCCCACTTCCATTATATACCATGTCAAGCGAAGCCGCACACTTCGCTTGTCATGGTAGATAGCAATCTGTTTCACAGAAAATTACTTACGAATTATCTCTGTAACAGTCGACTGTCCACAACAGGTGCGTTGACTGCACGCGCCGTTAGTCATTGGCTCAACGGCTCGTGCAATGTTTACTTAACACCTAACTGCTTCGGGCAAAATGATGCATTTTACTCATTTTAATACATTGTACCCATTTACACTAACTGCTTCGGGCAAAATGATGCATTTTACTCATTTTAATACATTGTACCCATTTACACTAAATAGGAAATACTACAAATACTTCAAACGTCTTTATTTATTTTTCTTTTACCTCAAAAAAATGTTTGAGAATTTAATTTGTCGGAGTAAAAAAGTTAATATGCCGTACTCATTAAGCCTCGTCGATGTCATGCTTATCAGTGATTGTAGCGGCCAAGCGAATATTCACTGCGGGATCAGTTTGGGTAGATAGTGGAAGTGGGCGTGGCCTGCCTGTGTGTTTGTCCACCCAAAGCGATCGCCATGTTAGTTCAAGAAATTGAAAACAAGTAAGGCGGTTGCTTTGGCCGTTACTTCTTTTTATTTAAGTATTTCTGTAGTTTTATAATTGGAGTTCAGCTTTAAATATTTGTGATGCAATGGGTTTAGTATAAGTATAAGAAAACTTTTCTTCCTGATTTATTGAAAATCATTACCTGTGTTTTATTAAATGTTAATTGTAAGTCTCCGTTGCTTGCAATATTTATCAACTACATATAATGAGGTTTGTAGACCACTACTTGATAATGAAAACGAAATAATATCAGCAGCATATGGTAATGCAGGTAAGTGGTATCATTTAATTTAGTGACATCAATAGAATGATTTAAAACATATGGAAGCTTGTCAAAAAAATGCTGAATAATAACTAACTAAGGTTATTTCCTTGAATGACGCCTACTTCATTCATAAACGTTTCACTTAGTGTAGTTCTAACTTTGACTAGTAGTTGGCTATTATATTATAGACATGTTTTTTTTAAACATTTATAAACATTACCATTTACACCTAAATCTAATAGTTTGTTGAAAAGACATTCTCCCCAAACTCTATCAAAGGCTTTATTAAAATCAATGAAACAAACACTTATCAATTAAAGCTCTTATCATTAAGATATTGCCAGAGGTTTTATAATGCTTTCTAAAGCCACACTTGAAGTTGATATACTAATAAATATCTTTCAAATACAGTTGGTTATTGCAAGACCTCTAAAATCATTTTCACTCTGCGGTGATTTGTCCTTAGGGATCGGTACAATATAACCTTCTTCCCATCGATGCGTGAAAAAAAAACATGCCCTATATGCAGCTATTAAATATTTCCACTAACTTTGGTGAAATATGGGTTTTAACCGCCTTAATAATTTCATTGCGTCCATCTAATCCAGTATGTGCAGGACCGTCTCCGATTCAGCGCTCTCCGTTTACCGTGTGGAATCTCTCACCCGTATTCCAGCACCCGGATTCGAAATGAAATTTAGCACAAATTTCTCATCTTTTTACAGAATGCATTTATGTTAAAAAAGAAAAATGTTCTGTGGAATTCGAAATTCACGTGATTTCAAATCTCTGTCTGAAATTCCACAGTTTTCTGATTTATTATAGTGTTTGAAGAATGCCGCACTGTTCATCTGAAAATATGTGGATTTTCATAATCTTTGACCAGGGCAATGCACATGTTTGGGTTCGTCCGTCTGTCTATCCATCTGTCCGTCACACTTTTGGGACACAATAAATCTCTTCCTAATTGAGCTAGAATGTTCAAACTTGGTGTAGGGGTTTATTAGGTCAATGCCTTGATGGAGTTCGAAGATGAGCATTTTCTGCTTAGGGTAGGCAGAGATAAGCAATTTGATTGGTTGATACTTTGGGACAAGATAACTTAGATTCATCTTGATTGATGATTTTTATGCCAATACAATGACTGCATTCTCATTCAGTAATGGATTCGACAGTAAAAGTGTATAGAAACGATTGACTCGGACACGAGGGCCTTTTCCCTTGGCCAGAGGAGCCCTTTTGTCAAGCGTGGGGGCCCTTTTGTCTGCCTTTAGGGTCTCCCTAACTAGGGTACATTTTCATTTTTCTCGTCGGTTTTAGCATTTTTCTTTATAAAACACTTTTGGATAACACTTGGTGTACAGTTTGATTGCTTGATAAGTTTGAAAAAAATAAATGTGCGATTAATTAATATGTGTCATCTATTTATTTTGGGATTTCGGCGGGGGACATCAGCCTCACTGTTGGCTTGTATATAGTTAAGACTAGTCTTTATTATTTCTCCTTATTTCGTGCAAATTATAAATAAACAATTTTTCCCTGTATTCCCCCCCCCCCGCTCCCTTTGGGGGGGGGGGGCGGGGGAGACTTTTTGGTCTAGAATTGGGGAAGAGGAATTTTGACACATTACATTTGACGTTTGGCCTCCTAGGTATTTTAACTTTATTATTACCGGTTTGGGGGACATGATTGTACTTTTAACATGCATGTATAATCAATGGAAATACATTTTAGCAGAGCATCTAATATTGGTAGCGTTACACTTCCATAGATTTCCATCCCAGTCAACATCAAATTCCCGTAGCAAAAATCTAAACGTCCAATCCCCTTACAAAATTATGATGAGGAGATTGCCAAATGTTGTCCCCATTGTGCCTATAGCCTAAAGAATGGAACCAGCGGAATGTTGAGCAAAAAGCTACAGTATGTGATGTTACAGACATTTAACATTGAAGTCAATTGGCAAATAGTCTGAGCTTCGATGGGGAGGCAGGCCACCATTAATTTCCTCAGTGACGTCGGGGGTCGGGGAGGGGCACAGTCTACAGTAGGTATTTTCTTCAGAGTGACACCCCCCACCCCGTGCAAAATAAAATGCCCGGTTACAATTCAAGCACAAAATCCAATTACTGCTAATTTGGAGTCAATATATGTTCAATTGAATATCCAAAATATGTTCAAGAGGGGTGGGATGGAGAAGTTGAGCCAGACTGAATGAAACTATTTGTTCGTGCAAAATAAAAATAAAATGCCCGTTACGATTCAAGCACAAAATCCAATTACTGCTAATTTGGAGTCAATATTATGTTCAATCGAATATCTAAGATATCATGGGGAGGCTGAGCCAGTCTAAATGAAACGAAGAGACATGTCTCTGCAACACATAGATGTTAGGCTACTTTCTCGAGAAGGGAATTGCAACAATTTCAGGTTTTAAAAGATTAAAATTGTGTTAATACAAAGGAACACGACAGCAAAATGCAGTTCACTCATGTTTGGGAAATTCTAACACAGCCTACCCCAACAGTACATAATTAGACTAAATTTCTTAATTTTTAAATTTCTGACATGGATACTTTTCAGTATCTGACATTCTGACAAACACATGGATCCTTCCGAGCTATTCAATATTGGAAAAAAAATGCAAGGCTCATTTTACAACAGATGAATAAATAAAATTTTGACAGCAATATTGTGGTAACCGAGAGAGAGAAAGGGGGTGGTTTAACGTCCATTCGACACACAATTTCACAGTACCGAAACAGCCTTAACAAGGGTTTCAAATGATCTTTTGATGGAATTTGATAATAGAAAATGTACATTTTTAATTTTATTGGATTTATCTGCTGCTTTCGACACAGTGGACCATTCCATTCTTCTACGTAGACTACAGTTTAAATTCGGTATTTGTGGCTCTGCATTAAATCTTTTAGAAAGCTATCTTGTGGGTAGAAAACAGTGTATTTTAGTTAATTGTAAATCGTCGTGTGAATCTGTTTTGTCATCTGGGGTCACCCAGGGTTCTGTTCTTGGGCCGATTTTATTTACCATCTATACGTCACCATTAGGTGATATTGTTAGAAAATATGGTCTCAGCTTTCATTTGTATGCCGATGATACTCCATTATATATTTCATTTAAACCTATTTGTCCATCCTCTTTCAATTTATCAAAACTGCAACTTGAGAACTGTATTAGTGAAATTAGAAAATGGATGTCAAAGAACTTTCTAAAATTAAATGATGATAAAACCGAATATTTGTTATTAGGCTCAAGGCATCACTTAAGGATGATAACCCTCCTGTTGTAATAGGTAATTGTGATATATTTTCATCTGATTCTGTTCGTAATATTGGCGCAATCTTTGATAGTTTTATGCTTATGGGAGCTCAAGTAAGTAATATTTGAAAATTGTGCTATTTTGATATTAGAAATATAGGTAAAATACGTAAATTTGTAACTGAAGAGGCCACTAGGTCACTTGTTAATTCTCTTGTCAATTCTCGATTAGATAACTTTAATTCACTTTTAGTTAGTTTATCGTTAAAGCTTATAGATAAATTACAAAAAAGTACAGAATACTGCTGCTAAGACTTGTTACTTTAACTAAAAAATGTGACCACATAACTCCTGTTTTATACAATTTACACTGGTTACCTGTTAAATATCGAATTGATTTTAAGATTATGTTACTTACTTTTAAATGCTTAAATAATCTAGCTCCTGTTTACCTCTCAGATCTTTTAGAACTTTATACACCCGGCCGAATATTACGTACATCAGATAAACTACTTTTAAAGCCCAAAACTATTCAACTAGTCTCTTATGGTCAGCGCCCTTTTAGTTATCAAGCACCTGTTTTATGGAATAATCTACCATTTAGTTTAAGATGTTGTACATCTCTATATTCTTTTAAAAAACAACTTAAAACACATTTATTTAATCAGGCTTTTAACTGACTCGGTATGCAATCGTTAACATCTTGTTGTTTATTTATTATTACATTGTCACTTTGTAAAGTACCCCTGAAAGGGTGCACTATAAATATGCTGTAATAATAACAATAATAATAATTCGACACAAACTAATTAAGTCATTTCGGTAACCACGCCAGATGACTCAATGACACGCTAACCATTCACTACAAACTGAGAAAAATTGGTCATGTCTTTGCACTGAAATTTGTATGTATGAAGTTTAACATCAAAATTTTGAGATACACAAACTTGAAGACGCATACTAAAAACATGTAACAATTTACTGTACATATCACCGTAGCCAACCTGATAACCGCGTTATCCTTCCGCCTCAAAATCATGCATTACCTAAACTTGGCAGAAAATATTAATTCAAATGCTGCTCGTCGTCGGCGTGTTCATGCAATGAATTTACTTTACTTTACTTTAACCCCCTTCGTCCTTTCTAGACTTAACAATCAACTTAAATGGCATGCAAAATGGAAGAAGAGAGACGGGGAGAATTGCTATAAATAGACGACCTACAATTTGTGGTACGAGATGGTAAAATTTAATAGTGGTCTGCCTCCTATATTGATCAGCGGTAGTCACGCTGAGCGAGACTACTTAGTCAGTAAGTGAGATCTTCTCGTTGTGTGGAAAATAATGCCAAGTTGTGGCGCCCTGAATCATTATATTATCGTATTGAAAAATAGCCTATGAGTCAGTAGTAATAATAGAATTAGCCACCTGAACTTACTATGAGGCAATCCCTGAATCTGATGATAAACGAAGTTGGGCAATAGACTTTATTATCTAGACGCTCGGGACTTTTTTGCAGTGTGGAGGGCATTCTCCCACAAGTCTCGCTGTTAGTGTGGACTACAAGGGAAGACAACTCTGTTTGGGTGATTGTGTGGAGGGTTGATGAGACCGTCCATTAAGAACGAAACTTAATATGGCGAGCATAACAATTGGTGGTAGAAAGAGAACTCTAAGAAAATCGTCAGTGATTTTATTGATATTGATACCATTTGTGTTGGTAGCGAAGGTTTACATTAACTATTTTTACAATGATTCAGGCATTTGTCATAATGATGCACCATTTAACTCTAACAAGCTTTATTTAACAGTGGCTGTCGAATCACCACTTGAGATTCTGATGTTTAAATACGCGTCATTATTGGGTTTATCGCATGTGAACAAGAGACGACCTTCGTTTCCAGCCAATACTATGCTAGAAAATATGTTCTATATCCGTTACACATCGTCTGAAAGAACAGATTGTTGGGATAAAAGAATCGAATCGATACCAATGGGATACGACGCTAGTTTGACAAGCTTACCTCAAAGAAACGTGTCTATTAAAGGCTATCTGCAATCTTGGAAATACTTCCAGTCAATTGAACATACAATAAGAAAAGAATTTCGTTTTAAAAATCATATTCTTCAGGAGACTAAAACAAAATTCAATAACTATATCGATAAAGCGAAAGAAGGAGCAGTAGTGGGTGTACACGTAGCTGGAAATAACATATTATATATGGGTGATGTAATTCAGGGACTAAATAAAGCACCATTAAATTACATACAAAATGCCATGAAACACATGCGTTCAAAATATAGAAATGTCAAATTCTTATTTTTGTGTGATGACAGGAACTGGTGTCAAGCCTATATCAAAGGTAGTGATGTTGTGGTTGCTGATGAGGCGGATAGTAAAACTCATTTAATTTTATTAAGTCTCTGTCATCATTCAATAGTAACAACAGGACTCATTGGTTACTGGGGGGCATGGCTAGCTAATGGCCATACAGTTTATTATAGTGACTATATACGTCGCCAGTCGGCAATGGCAAAACAAATAAGATATAATGATTTTTTCCCCCCACATTGGGTGCCTATGGGCATTTAAAGAGACTTTTGTTTGGATTTTGGTCTGAATTTCTGAATGTATATGATTTATAATAAATGTTCAAAACTAAATTTAAATATCCCAGCCCGTCCAAATTCATTGCATACTATATCATAATGATCAAAGATGAATATTGATCGAATCGATGATGATTGCAGATCCAAAGGTTGTAGCACACTAGGTTACCCCCACCCCCTACTAGCCCTTAGTATAGAACAGTGTTAAACAACCCCCCAAAATATACCTGAATCAAAATCCGAGTATAGTATTCACTAAAGGGGTGGTGTGATTGCGGAACGGAAAATTGCTGACATCTTTTAAATATCTGCAAGTCCTGTAGCCTCTATCGCTTTGACAAGTTTTTCGGCAAAGAGAGGGTAGCTCGGGGACGAGAGGCTTCAGACATAATAAGGGAAAAATCCATCAAAGAAAATAACCTTCATCGCGTTCTCATTTTTTCTGGTGAAAAGAGGCATTACACCGGAACGGAAAGTCACAGAAGGCTGAATATCGATACGATTCATCCTCTCGTGACCCCGATGCTTTCCACCAAATATAAAATAAATACGTGGGCAAACAAAAATTTAATCACGATAACACAGTGATCAAGAAGACAGATTAAATTTGAAAAGCAATAACATACATTTAAATTAGATGATAATTAGAACCGTTAGATGTATTGTTGAGAGCTAAAAATCTGCCTATTGCAAATTGTTCTTTTAGACTTAAACATACATAATGCAGGAGCAAAATCTGTGATATTTATTGGATTGTAGTTCGATTTGCTGCAAAATTTTCCTTCGTGATTAACGATTAAATGGATAATCGAGACTACTAGTTTTGTCTTATCGACTTTAGTAATGATGATCGTGGCTAAGGGGAACTTTCATTCGCTTAGTTCATGGTTCATAGTGGATCAATTTGCCTGAAATTTTCAGCAAATTGCCTTTACATTAGCTAGTTTTTAACTTTTATAGTGAGAACTGTCAACTCGTTATCTAATCTCCCATAATGTATCTTTAATTGTTATATTAATCATAATCATGGCAAGCCCATTATCAATTGTGATTTTGAACGGATTAAAAAACGATCCCCATTCAATAATTCAATTTAAAAATAGGTTGCCAGGCAACGAAACATACGCCCACACAGCAGCCAAATCGTCCGGGCAGTCAACAAGAGTTGTCGCATATTAAGAAATTATCAGAAAATCATTAGAATTTGTTTGGTTTTTATAATCAAACGTTTTTTTTTTAAATCAGATAATAATTGTGACCTCCAGAGGCACAACAAGCTAAAAAGGGTGATTTTTCTTACAATCAGGGGACATAATTCAGGAAGTAATGACCCGATGGGCGCAAATATCGAAAGGAACCAAGATCTTTGGGTTATAAACATACATGTCAAGTTTCATCAAAATCGGTTCAAAATTGTGACCTCTATAAGGTCCACATCCTTTATATAACATATTTTCACACTATTCGCGTACAAACGGCGGCCATTTTGTCCGTCAATTTTGGTCCGATTTTCACAAAATTCATATTCAACCTTCATAACCATGAAATGGTGATATAATCAAACGTTTTTTTAAATCGGATAACAATTTTGACCTCCAGAGGGACCACAAGCTAAAAGGGCGATTTTTTTGGACAATCGGGGGCCATAATTCAGGAAGTTACGATCTGATGGGCAATATCGAAAGGAACCAAGATCTTTGGGGTATAAACATACATGTCAAGTTTCATCAAAATTGGTTCAAAATTGTGACCTCTATAAGGTCCACAACCTTGATATAACATATTTTCACACTATTCGCGTACAAACGGCGGCCATTTTGTCCGTCAATTTTGGTCCGATTTTCACGAAATTCGAACTCAACCTTCATAACCATGGAACTGTGATATAATCAAACGTTGTTTTAAATCGGATAACAATTTTGACCTCCAGAGGGACCACAAGCTAAAAAGGGCGATTTTTCAGACAATCAGGGGCCATAATTCAGGAAGTTACGATCCGATTGGCGCAAATATCGAAAGGAACAAAGATCTTTGGGTTATAAACATGCTTTTCAAGTTTCATCCAAATCGGTTCAAAATTGTGACCTCTACACTGTTCACAACCTTGATATAACATATTTTCACACTATTCGCGTACAAATGGCGGCCATTTTGTCCGTCAATTTTGGTCCGATTTTCACGAAATTCGAACTCAACCTTCATAACCATGGAACGGTGATATAATCAAACGGTTTTTTAAATCGGATAACAATTTTGACCTCCAGAGGGACCACAAGCTAAAAAGGGCGATTTTTCGGACAATCAGGGGCCATAATTCAGGAAGTTACGATCCAATTGGCGCAAATATCGAAAGGAACCAAGATCTTTGGTTTATAAACATGCATTTCAAGTTTCATCCAAATCGGTTCAAAATTGTGACCTCTACACTGTTCACAAGCTAAAAAACGTGATTTTTCGTACAATCAGGGGCCATAACCCATGAAGTTACGGTCCGATACATGCCAATATCGAAAGGAACCGAGATCTTAGGGTGATAAACCTATATTTTAAGTTTCATTGAAATCGGATAAAAATTGTGACCTGTAGACTGTTCACAAACAATTGTGGACGGACGGACGGACGGACGTCCGGGCGGACGGACGAACAGGGGCGACGACAATATACGTCCACATGAAAATGTGGGCGTATAATAAAATAGATAATCGAGAATTGCTTTATTATTAGAACAGCGGTAAGCAATAAAGACCGAGGCAAGCCCTAGAACATTAGATGATTGTGATTTTGAACGGATTGAAAACGATCGCCGTGTAATAATTCAATTTAATAAATAGATAATCGAGAATTTCTTTCAGAACAGCGGAAAGCAATAAAAACCGAGACTACACTAGTATTCATATAGTTATAACCTCGCTCAGAAAGAAATATTTTTACTAAAATGTTCAATATATTCTTTTTCATTATCTATTTTAAACCGTTATAGCAATAGCTACGAGCTCTTTGCGGAGTCATCCCCACTTATGAACACGATAACGTCAATAGTTTTTAACAGTTTGTTAAAATTGTTGTGAAGCATTCGGGTCATGAGCTCTATCCATATTCAGCGTTCCGCGACTTTCCATTAGTTATGTCCCCTTTTGCAAAACAACTTGTGAACGCGTCATGCGATATAGGCGATAGTTTGCAATCCTTTTCTTTTCATATTTGGCTTAAAACATTGGGATCATCGATCCCTATCGATATTCTGATTCATAATTCACAGCTTTCCGCTCCCACGGTATTAAAAATTGCCGAAAACCGAGTTAACGCAATAGATCCAATATGTTTTAACGGATTGTGTTTTGTCAAATGTGGTTGGAAGCAATGATATGATAATAAGAGGACGAAACCCAGAGATTGGATTTAGTCGAAGATCCTTATCTAATTTGCTCAACATCCAAGTTTTCCTTTCGGATTGACTGCTGCATCCCCCTCCCTCCCCCGAACTTTCGGGCAATCTGTTATTTCGGTAAGGCGGGTAAAGTGAAAGAATTTTATTTTTATTTCATCTAATTTTACTTTCCTTTTAATTGAATACTGCATTGACTATGGATTGAAACATTTTGTCTGAAGCCACTCTACTTTGAGCGTCATCTTGAAAATAAAAGGTGACAAGACCTAAGCGATAATCATTTGACCACCGACTCGCGTAGTTGAAGAATCCGAAATTACTCTCTCCCCGTCAGTTAGAAATCTAGGTGTCCTCATAGATTCCAACAGAAATATGAACAGTCATATCAATGATCTTCCGGAAATGTCACTTTCACCTAAGAAATATCAATCGATTCAAAGATTATCTACTACCCGAAGCAACAAGTACACTCTGCTCCTTAATCCCATCCCGTTCAGACTATTGCAATAGCCTTCTTGGTGGTGTGTCAAAAGAGTCCATCAAGAAGTTTCAAAAGATACAAAACACTGTCGCTCGGATAGTATATCGTGGCCCACAAACATCTCATGTATCACCAATATTAAACTCTTTACACTGGCTGCGAATACAGGAAAGGATTGATTTCAAGATTCTATCGCTGACCTAGCAATGTGTTAATAACCTAGCGCCATCTTATTTAACTGAAAATTCAAAGTTACAAGCCTTCCCGGAGTTTACGCTCATGTGACCAAATACAGTTAGTAACCATATGGTGAATAATCAAAACATATGGGATAAGAGCTTTTAGTTTTCTTGCTCCATCAAAATGGAACGATCTTCCAGTGCTCCTTCTACTGACTGTTTCAAATCCAGACTTAAAGGGACAATAACATTCTTGCTGGCTTGGTAGCTCCAGAAAATAAATAATACCCTTATTCTAAGTACTAGATGTTTAAGTGTCCTACCTGTTGTGTAAATTATCCATTACAACCTATTTTACTTGTCCAGAGGGTTCGAAAATATTTTAAAATCCAAGTCACATTTGAAAAGGTTTACGTTAGACTTTTCAAATCAATTGGCTGAATTTTTCCAATTTTTTAAAATAGGTGTGTTAAGATGAAATTTATATCATCATTTAATTGGAATATTCTAAAATAATACGATTTGTTGACCAGAATGAAGATTGGGACATATTATTCAATTACAACAAGAGTGTTATTGGGGCTTTAAAACATACCTGTTTAGTCCTGTTTCAACGATATACTTAATTAAAATTGTGTTGAAAGCGCATAGAGCATACTTAAAGTTATGTAAATGCTCATATTATTATTATTAATAATATCTGAAAACACCCATAGAAGGCATACAGTTTGCGTATATGATTTAATGTATGTCTGGATGATGTAATGTGGGGAATCTTTTATCTGGACGTATTTTTTTATGCATTTATCTACCGTAAACAAAGAAGTATTTCAAATACCCGTAGCAAAAAATCTAAACTGTCAACCCACTACAAATTTATGATGAGGAGATTGCCAAATGTGGTCCTCATTGTGCCTATAAAGATTGGAACCAACGGAATGTTGAGCAAAAAGTTACAGCCTGTGATGCTACAGACATTTAACATTGAAGTCAATGGGCAAATAATTACTAGTCTGAGACCTAATCCAAGTTTCCTGAGTTATCTCCCGTATAAAGTTCTTTTCTGTTTAAGGCAGTTAGAGTTGTATTTTGTAAATATGGCAGACAAAATTGCGAGATAGTCAATTGGCAATCTTTTATTATTAAGATTCCGACTTTTTGGAAAATATTGCAATGCCTTTCGGCATGAAACCATCGTGTAGTGCATGTAAAACATCCAGCTCACCAATCTGGAAAAAAAATCCTCAGGGTGAAGTACTATGTTTGTCCTGCAATGGGAAACAAAATGGCACAGGCGGGAAAGATGGAAATGGCAGTGGAGCTAACCAAGGACCTAACGGTAACAATGGTTCATCAGGACGAAATAACGGTTCGGGTGGGACGGCGGTACGTAAAAGTTCAAGAATTAAACCTGCTAAACATAAATTTGCTGGCTCAAATAAGCCATTGTCAACTAAAGGAAAGGGTAGAAGAATCATTTTCAAAAAAACGGTAAGTACCGGTACATGTAGGCTACTACTACTAGGTGTAGCGATCATTCTTAGGATAAAGGATATAAGAAATAAGTTTGCACAACTTTAAGACTTAAAATCTTACCAGTATTACAAGTTCTTTGCTGCCATCGTTCACACCCGTCACAATGAACAGCCTCCTGTCTGACTCACAAACTATACAGCTATCAGACATTTTGAAAAATGATACTGAAATATTTGATTTCAGTATTTTTATACAATACCCCAGCTTTTACACTTACTCAAATCATTTTAATTATCATTATGATATTTGTCTTTGAAGTGCTTCACCAATTTAATTAGCTTGTAATATGTAACAGGCCTTGCCTGAGTAGAGCGAAGCTGGTGTGATTGTTGTCAAATATAAAACCTTCATAATAAAGTTTCCCCAGTTGAAAAAAAACCCCAAAAAGTGTGAGAATTTTCATTGACGTCAAAAATATGTGACGTCACATTCATATTTCTTAGAGACGCGAAATCTCGCTTGGGCGAGATTTGGTAAGTTGACATGCGCTGACATGCACATTGCCAGACATGCGCATTGCCAATTTTGCCCAGTGTATCCGGTTCCGGTCTGAATTTTTTTTTAATCAACAGTCTGTGGGTGACATTTTGCTAACGCTCCTGTGTTACCGGAAAAGAGCTTTGAGCGTGGTGCTTTAGAGCTTCGCTCTATAATAGGGGTAAATACTACAACTCAGTTTAGTAAAAGACAAAATATATTTTATTAACTTGTCTTGTCACCATCTACTAAAACAGTAATACAAATGGTAATCATCAATTTATTACAACAACAATATCAATTTGAATAAAACAAACAGTAATCATCAATTTGAATAAGACAGACAGTAATCATCAATACATGTATGAGTAAAACAACAATATCAATTTGATTAAGATAATAAAATCCGATTGGTTTTGGTCTGAGTGGTAACCACCATACCGGACAACAAAACCAAATGGAAGGAAGAATGGATCAGGCCTATCACTCACCGACAAGCCCCAAGGAAGAGTTGCACCGCCCTGCCATTCTACCGAACAGAACGACCAGACCGACAAAATGACCAAATATATATATATGTACATATCATGTCTCTGTATGTAAATGTTCTTGTCTGTTCGTAATTGTCCATTTTGTCTATATGTTCGTCCATGTTTATGTATGTCTTGCACTGTGCTCATCTGTCTATGTCTGTGATCGTCTCAAATAGCACTTTTTTACTTTACACCAGTTAGTCAATGCTTCTGTACATATATATATAAATATATTCAATTATCTATTTTCCACTAATCACTTTGTAAATATTCTCACCATACACAAATAACATGTTATTGTCTGCGATATCACCTCGGTGGAAGCGGACGTTAAATAAAGCTATTTCACACACGGTCTGAGTGGTCTTCAAAGATATATCACTTTTAATTGTTGGGATGAGTTTTCAACCAATGAAGTGTAAATAATTTAATTTAATCAACCTGAAAATAATATCATATTAAATGTATTGGACGTTAAATCTGCAATAAACAACAACAACGTTGGGATGAGTTGTCTTATAACCTGAGTCTTATTGTACCTATGTTTTAAAGTTGGGATGAGTTGTCTTTTATAGTGGGATGAGTTGTCTTTGGGATGAGTTGTCTGGATACCAAAACAATCCATCATGAATCCTGGCTTGTAGGTGACAAATTGACACAAAGAAAAATTTAGCATGGCTCTCTGGGGGTATTTACTATACTTACAAGTTGTAACCTAAACAAAAAGCCATACTACATAGACATGTTTGAGGAGTATACAATGTAGGTCAATTAGAGGTTATTTTAATATCAACTATTTTGATAACAGCCATTAAAACTTCATCACCGCACAAATTTCAAGTGCCAATTAAAAATATAAGCCATCAAATACACAAGATGGACTTTAATATATGTTAGAGTAGGGTAATTCAATATGTTATGGTTGGGTAGTTCAAGCTCTATTATCCAACCTTTCCAGAATTTGAACCCCTGTCCCACATGCACATAGCCAAAATTGAAGGTCAAAATGGGTCTATTTGGTGCATTGAATTTGTGAGAATGGGCCTAATACAGGATGACTATTTTGTAATTGTTCTTGCCTTGCCTTCCCCCTATTATCGAGATTTTAAGACAGGGGTTGTTTTCCACCGGTCCAACAGCAACACGTACGTCTCGACTGCGCGGCGAAATATTCTTATTTCAAGATAAATATATCGTGGAATAAAGTGGAATAGTTATATATCATTATGTTTATATCATTATATTTTATACAGAAAGTTGAATCTATACAGTTTAATTATTCTGTATCGAAGACATTGGCCACTTTAATAAAACATTATGTTAATCAGTGTTTATTTACTTGAAACAACGCTACACAATGACATAAAAGTTCAAAAAACGATATTTACGTTACTGTCGCCAAGCAATAGTTTACTATAGCAAGAGCGACATAAACAAAATACTTGACTTTTGGTATATTCTATTTATATTACATGTACTTTCATTTGACATATATCTCCCAACATTTTACCTACAATGTACAAGATAATACAAATAATTCAGTCATACATAGTGGCATTAAGAACTGTCGCCAAAATTCAAATTCGTCTTTTTAACCGAGGTTAATTGTATTACAACGTATATTTATGCTATTACATTGGGTCCATATTATAAGTTATTTTTATATAACAGAAGGTTATATTCCCTACTTTTTGAAAATATGTGAATGTACTGTTAGTAGTTATCTGTAATTTACTGAATTTTGACATTCTTTCAAAAATTATAAAAAGACCTGATTTCAGGAAATATTTACGTTACAACCATTTTTTTAGGTATTAAAAGTTTGAATATTTAAAAATAGTTGCTATAAATTAAAAGCATATATCAAATATCAGTATAAGAAACCATGATACATGTATGCAGAACGAGTTACAACTATTTCTTCTAGCTAAGGCTACATCAGTCTGAAAATCATTTTTACGTTACTGATATTTACGTTATCAACCTGGTCAAATTTGTATATTGGCCAATGTTTTTTCATGTGATCAGACTCGATTTAGATATTTCTTTGACTTTCAAACCAAAGAAAACGTGGCCAACGACTTGTCTAAACACGGCTTATGCTTATTTGTTAAAACAGCTCACATACTGAAATCAGAGTCGCCTTACGGTAAGCCCAATAATATTTATGTTGCTATTTTGCACATTTCTGCCATGTTCAGACATCACTTTCATTTCAAAAACACAAGAGATATTATGACTGTCCCATAGTTCTCATGCAAGTGACGTTGATATTTACGTTACATTTAGTAACGTAAATATAACTAATAACTCCTCTTATCCTGTACCCAAATGGATGATGTCATTATTATAGTGACCATATCATCATTCATTTGTTTATTACACTTGAAATTGTGTAATATTTCACACATCAATCAAAATATCAGTACCATTATTGATAGGGAATTTCGAAAACTATAGTCATAAATGTCATTACAAAAAGAGTGTTCATCAGTGGCAATCCAACCATCCAGATAATGAATCAAGACATACCGGGTCAGTTGCGTGTATAATCCTAAAATTGAATATTTTTAACGCGAAAAATAAGTATTTACATAGCGTACTTTTGCTATTAAATTGGACTATTGAACTTTAATGGTGGTAACGTAAATATCTTGTTGAACACCAGATCAGTTAGTGTCTAGGAAAGGTCTTGTTACTGTCCTATCCATCTCATTGGTTGGGTTTGCAATCGTTGGGACTTACATGTTTTGGATTTCATGAATATCAAAGTCAGGGGCAGCAATGAACAGTAACAATCGGTTCCCGATACTATTGATAGTGATATAATTCCTGAAACTGTCGATTCAAATAATGGTCTCCAACAGAAAGCATAAAAGGATGGCGACTTTGTAGTATGAGTACACGATAAAGAATGGTATATTGGAGTCATTTGAGAAGTAGACGAATATGATGTTAATGTTTTATTCATTTAAGCATCGAAAGCAATGTTTAAGTGGCCACATTCACCAGATGAAATATGGGTTGACAAAAATAATGCTCAGTGTACATCAGATGACCGGAATCTTCTGGAAAATTTAGCTGGGTCTTCATAATCGATGACGAAGATCGATATAATAACAATAGAAAACATAATATATGACATGTTTCCTAATACCGGTACACACTAAATATTTATGTTCAAACTGATCTGCAGTAAATTTTTTCGCTTGGTCGCTCTCATCACTGATAAAGCTCAGTCAATTGTTATTAACTCTTTGTTTTCTGTCTATAAAATTATAAAACTGTGTTTAAAATTATTAAAACCATAAATGAAATACTTTAGCAGACATATATTGCAATTACTGAAAATGGTAACAAAATCAGTGCGTACAAAAGGATAAAATGTGTAAAAAGTGTCAATTCATCCCTGTTTGGCTACTTCTATTTACGTAACCGTAGAAATCAAACTTGGACACATATATCTTTGGCCAAATGATTATACTTATGTATATATGTTAAATCTACGTTTTAATTAGGACTACTAAACGTTTTGTATTATCATCCAATAAATCTGGGACCTGTTGGTGATTTTTCACACTCTCCGCAACAGCTAAATCAAAATCCGGACTTAATATACATGTATGATCTAATATTTGATAATACTGAGTAAAAGGCACACAAGCATTCTCATTTCAGATAATGAATGTTTATAAAGATATTCGTTACAAAATTCGAGTTCACTTATAACCCTTTGAATATGCAATATTTATGTTACGTTTATGGGGACTTTTATTATGCTGATGTATTTTGTGTCTGCCATAGTTGGGTTCAAACTTTTGATGTATATGTTATCTAGGAAAGATCATAATGACCATCAAAATAACTACTGCGAGAAAATAATAGTTAGTAATTTTATATAACAAACCTACATGTATGACAAACATATTGTCTTAGATGTGCTTGCGTAATTATGCCATTTACGACTGCCTCACTTCTGCGACCAATAAACCAATTATCGATTTACAAAGATCTTCATTTTTGGTTTTGACGGCTTGCGGATAAGTTAAATTTTGAAAGTTAGGACAATATTTGAACATTTCCTTGTATATGATTTAGTTTCCATAGCATCAATACATTGAATTTATTTGTAACGTAGATATCATAAAGACAGTTACGTGATTTTGGTGACAATAAGGAAATGTGATGCGAAATACTTATACCCGGTGGATAAAGAGAAAGACATATATTTTCGAAAACTTTAATGTTTGCACAAGACCACGGCATAAATGTTAAAGCTGTGTGTACAAGTTTAAAGGGTTAATGTCATTCATTCTCAGTTAAAGGGAGATAACTCATGTTTTTAAAACATTTTAGTTAAGAGATTATGTTGAATAGTCTAGAAAGTTCTGAGCCGCCATTTTCTTGTAACCCATATTGTATATCTTTACTGTATAGTTATCAATAAAACCCGAAACAAAACATGGTCCGAAGAGACGGATGGTGAAGATAGGCGTATGGGTGATAAGGAAAAGACCAGAAAGGTACGTGGAGTGCACGGGGGATTGTGAAGAAAACCGTATCAAGTACTGATGAATTGTTATCATCAATCAGTCATCGATCAGCCTGTGAGTGACGAAAATGTCATTGAAAGACTGCAGGGTTTTAAACAGACTTTAAAAGATAAGGTAGATGTCCTTAGAAATTTAGATGAAATCATTTTGGAGTGCCTTGATGAAAATGATGATATTGAAACTGAAATATTTGATAGTCACGAGTTTCGTGAATTTATTTTCAAATCTTTAATTAGAATTGATCGAGTTTTAGAGGCCAAACCTGTTCCCAAGCCTGATCAGAATATCAGTCAAAATCAGTATAAGGATATAGCACCAACAAGTTATGAAATTCCTCCAACCAGTCCAGACACAGCAGGTGTCAACAATCATAGTCAAGGTTGTATCGACAGGACAAGTAATAATAATTTGAAGGCTGGTCTGCTAAAGTTGACTCTAAATAAATTCTCAGGTGACTCTAAAGAGTGGAAATCGTTTTGGGATAGTTTTTCTGCTGCTGTAGACAGTAATGAATATTTAACCAAAGTTGACAAATTCAACTATCTTAGAAGTTTGCTTGATGGAGTGGCAGCATCTTCCATTGCCAGCATTACCCTGTCGGAGGAAAATTATGATTCAGCAGTGAAATTGTTAACTGACAGATTCGCCCCAGGTGATTATATCAAGCTACATGGATGCATTACTCGGCCTTAACCCGGTCAAGGACCCCAACGAATTGGGAAAACTTAGATTGTTGTATGATACTATTGAGACAAACATCAGAAATTTACAGAGTTTGGGAATATCAACCGAGTCATATGGAAGCCTGCTTATATCACTAATCCTTCAGAAAATTCTCGAAGAGTTAAGCCTGCTTATTACCCGTCAATTCAAATCTGAGAAGTGGAAGTTTGAAGAAATATTATCCGGAATCAGCTGTTGTCTGATCAAGAAATCAACGGAAACTGTCGATAGATTAAGAAATAAGGAAGATCTACCTAAGCCAAGACCAAGGCCCTTTACCGCAGCAACCTTGTTTACTGATAACAAGAAAGACTTTAATAGTAGTAGTGTAGGTGAGAGTTCTGGAATTTTCAAACAGACTACTAAAAGCTCAGGTCCATACTGTAGTTTTTGCCCTCGGCAGCATTCCTCGGTCAATTGTAGTAATATTACCGATGTAGCTGCGAGACGTACTATTCTCAGAAAAAAGGGTAAATGTTTCAAATGTCTGCGATTGTAAGAAATTGTCCATCAAACTTTAAGTGTATGAATTGTGAAGGTAATCACAATTCTGCTGTTTGTGATAACTTTGGGCCTAATCAAAACAAACTGTTTGGAGTAAAGGATCATAGGTCATCGAACACCATGTGTGTAAACAGTGACACTTCCGTATTGTTGCAGACAGCTGTAGCCATGATCAGTAGTCCAAGTAGCCCGAAGAAATTAAAGGCCAGAATAGTATTCGACTTAAGCAGCCAGCGAACTTATATAAGGGAACATACTTGTAACCTTCTTAACCAAACTGAAATAGGGTCCGATAGTTTGTTAATCAAGACATTTGGAGATGATTCACCCAGATTAAAACTCTGTCATTTTTATCAGATAGCCGTTGCAGCACATGATGGAATGGAGATTTATATTAAGGCCTACAAAATTTCAACAATCTGCAGTCCAGTTGGTAATCAAGCTATAGAAATTGCACTGCAGAAATATCCATATCTACGAGGTTTAGATCTTGCAGATGACCCACGACCCGGAGGCGGTGATGTAGAAGTAGACCTTTTGATTGGAGCCGACTACTATTGGATGTTTTTCAATGGTAATACCCGATGGGGGGAGAGTATTGGTCCAGTAGCTATGCAGTCTAGATTAGGTTGGATTTTGTCCGGTCCAGTTGTTTTGTCTTGTAATAAAGATCGTGAATGTACTGTAAATCTTAATTCTACCCATGTGTTAAAAATAGACACATTTTTTGTTCCTGAAATCAATGAATCCAGTGATAACGAGATCAAAGACCAATTGTCAAAATTCTGGAATCTTGAAACTCTTGGTATCAAGAAGAATGAAACTTCAGTCTATGATAAATTCATAGAAGATATCAGTTTTAACGGCGATAGGTATGAAGTCAAGTTACCATTTAAGGATGATCATAATTTACTGCCTGATAACTTTGTTGTTTGCAGAAATAGATTAGAGAAACTGATAAACAGATTACGTCACCATCCAAACATTTTAAAAGAGTACGATAGAATCATCAACGATCAAATCAATGAAGGCATTGTTGAACATACATGTATACCTGACCCAGAATCATCGTCACAAGCCGAAGGTACATTGCATTACCTGCCACATAGAGAAGTTGTGCGAACAGATAAAGAAACAACGAAAATAAGAGTAGTTTATGACGCATCTGCCAAATCAAGTAGTTTGAGTCCAAGTTTAAATGATTGTTTGTTCACGGGTCTGCCCCTTACACCTTTTATTTTCGACATCTTGCTCCGTTTTCGTTTAAACAGAATAGCTGTTACTGCCGATATACAGAAAGCACTCCTCAACATATCTATTGTTCCAGAACATCGCAACTTCCTGAGATTTCTTTGGGTGGACAATCCTTTCAACGAAAATCCAGTTATTCAAGTGTTTCGATTTTCAAGGGTAGTTTTTGGTGTGACCTCTAGCCTTTTTTGTTGAACACCACATTACGACACCATCTCAGTTTATATGAAGAAGATGATCCCGATTATGTTCTAGAAACTTTAAATTCTTTATATGTAGATGATTATGCCTCTGGATCAGATTCCATCGATTCAGCATTTAAGATGTGCACGAAGGTCAAAACGACGCTTTTGAATGGTGGTTTCAACATGAGAAAGTGGTTATCAAATTCCGATCAGTTAATTGACATGATCAAGTCAGCCCCTGAATTTCAAGAACCTAACTATCAAGTTTCAGATCTACATTCGGTCAAAGAAGAAGATCAAGGCTATTCTAAACCGAGCTTTCCTCAAGATTCAAATACTTCAAAAATTTTAGGTATTATATGGGACAATCACAGTGATGTACTGAAATTTAACTTTAGTAAAATTGCGCAATTCGCTGAACATGAAGTAACTAAGCGATTAGTGTTGAGTGTAGCGTCAAAGTTTTATGACCCCTTAGGCCTCATTTCTCCGATAGTACTAAGCTTTAAGTTGTCTTTTCAGAAACTGTGTACCATACGTGTTAACTGGGATGATCAGCTAGAACAGAGTTTAGCGCTTGAATGGAAACGTTTGATAACTGAGTTACAAAAGTCTAACATCATTCAGATTCCTAGATGTTATTGTGAAGACTTGTCAGATTCTAGTTGTATAGAATTACACGTATTCGGAGATGCATCAGAACATGCATATGGAACTTGTGTTTATTTGCGCTGCGAACATGAATCAGTCATTCATTGCAATCTCCTCATTTCAAAAACTCGGGTAGCCCCTTTAACTAAACAAACTATACCTAGGCTAGAGTTATTAGCCTGTTTGATATCATCTAGAGTTGCCCAGAGTGTTTTAAAGGCGCTTAGTCATGTCAATATCAGCCAAGTATTCTACTGGTCAGATTCGCAAGTAGCGTTGCACTGGATCAAGAACACGTCAAAAGAGTACAAGCAGTTTGTACAGAATCGCGTAATGGAAATCAGGCGATAGACATCTATCGAGAACTGGTTTTATTGTTGTACGTCCGAGAATATCGCAGATCTCGCATCTAGAGGTTGTACCTCATCCGAATTAGTTCAAAATCAGAACTGGTGGCATGGTCCTACCTTTTTGTCGAAGCCAAAATTAGAGTGGTTTAATCAATCAGAAACCGAGTCAAGCGGATACAGTGAAGAATTCGAGTCCGAATTAAAGATCAAACTTGTGAGTGTAGTCACAAATATCAGTCAATCAAATCAATCAAAGCTGAATTTGAATGCAATCATATTGGCGTCAAAGTTTAGTAGATATTCCACATTGTTGAGAGTGACATCTTACGTACATGTATTGCATTTTATACACAACCTTCGTTGTCGAGTAAAGAAATCTGATGCTTTGTATCATGGCGTACTGAGTGAAGACGAATTGAAATCTTCCGAAATCATTTGGATCCGAGAACTTCAAGCAACTATTCCCAAAGATGATAAGTTCAACCAGAGAACTGTTTCACTAAACCTCATAAAGGATGATGATGAGATTCTTCGTTGCCATTGAAGGATCGGTAATTCAAACTTGAGTTTTGACACTAAGTTTCCTATGTTTCTGCCCGAAGGTCATTATGTGACGTCATTAATCATTTGGAAATGCCATGCTGAGGTTATGCACAACGGTGTGCAGGAAACTTTATTTCAGTTGCGATCTAAATATTGGATTGTGCGTGGTAGCAAAATGGTAAAAAGTATCATTTCACGTTGTACTCTCTGTAGGAAGTTAGAGAGTAAAGCCTATGGAAACCCAAACTCACCACCTTTACCACAGTTTCGCGTCGCTGACGATTTTGCATTCAGTCATATCGGAGTTGACTATGCTGGCCCTTTGTATGTAAAGGATATCTATTTGAAATCAAATGACATGTACAAAGCTTATAACTTATATTGATCTGTATACTTGTGCGAGTAGTCGAGCTATTCATCTTGATCTTGTTCCTGATTCAAGTACGCCATCTTTCATTCGTAGTTTCAACCGATTTATTGGACGCCGAGGAGTTCCACGTTTTGTTATATCTGACAATGGGAAAACATTCAAGGGAGCAGATTTGAAGGCTTTCACAGCATCAAAGAATATAGAGTGGAAGTATAACATCGAGCGATAACCCTGGTGGGGTGGATTTTTCGAACGGATGGTTCGCTCAGTAAAGACTAAAAGAGATGCCTTAAGAAATCGCTAGGAACGTCGCACGTTTAACTTACGAGGAACTTCTAACGTTAATCGAGGGAGTTTTGAACTCCAGACCTTTAACCTATTTGCGCGCTGATGGAGGTGATCCGTTGACGCCATCCGAATTGGTAATTGGGAGAAGATTATTGTCAGAATCGAGAACCATCCCGACGTTGGAAGATAAACTTGATCCTTTAGAATGACGAAAGCATCTCTCAAATGTTCTCAATCATTTTCGTAACCGATGGAAACATGAATACCTCACAGATTTACGCGAACATCATAAGCCGCGTGAGAAGAAAGGCCAGTTTGTCGAAGTTGGTGATGTTGTGATTATGTACGACGACAAGACTTCACGACTGAATTGGAATATGGAACGTGTGGATAAAACGCTTATTGGTCGTGATGGGAACATTCGATCAGCCATAATACGAACCCTGAATAATTCTGGTAAACCTATATCAATGAACAGACCTGTGCAGAAGTTATATCCAGTTGAGCTAAACAAACTAACAATTGAGTTCTGAATTTTAATTTTTTTCATTTTTGTTAGTGTGGTATTTAGGACAATATTAATCACCAGATTACATTATCGATTATTTGTTATTGACTTGCAGTCAATAAGTGGGGAGTGTGTACAAGTTTAAAGGGTTAATGTCATTCATTCTCAGTTAAAGGGAGATAACTCCTGTTTTTAAAACCTTTTAGTTTAGAGATTATGTTGAATAGTCTAGAAAGTTCTGAGCCGCCATTTTCTTGTAACCCATATTGTATATCTTTACTGTATAGTTATCAATAAAACCCGAAACAAAACACTGTGACGATTGATTAAAATTTAAGTAATCCTGTTTTGCAAAAGTGCTTAAATGTTCACTTTTTGTGAGAATGGGCCATTAATGCGACATCATTACTGTTAAAAATCTACCAATTTAAGAAGCCGAAGAGAATTTGCGTCGGTCACGTGTTCGCTCAGTCAGTCAGTGCAGTTTTCATGCCGTGGCGTGTGATACGGTTCGACTGTTATTAGTGTTATGAGTTGAGTTACATTACATCTTGATCACACTCGATCTGTAGATAATTAAAATCTAGATAATTTCAATAACAACTAGACCTGCATGCAGGAATGACGGGTTTCACTGGTGCCACGTTACCCTTGAACATGTCACTTCCAGTGCCAAGTTACCCTTGATGAAAATGTTCAATTACTTTTATGAAATCAGAAATGGCATAAGGCCACACATGGTGAAAATTTTATGCGAATCGAATAATATATGCCACTTTTATAGACCCAAAACCTTGAAAAGTGACTTGTAGAAAATCGGCTATTTCTCGGCAACTGAACAAGTTAGAAACAATTATATGATATCTATATGACCTTATGAGTTTTGTTAGTATGTGAATTTAAACTAAAAGTTAATATTATTATTACATATTAAATAATTCTTGGTTGAAAAAATATCAATTTTAAAAGTTAAAAAGGCAGTTTTTGACCAAATGGCGTCACTTCCGGTGGTAATTGTAAATTGCAATCAACTTGATATGACGCATACTTGCTTTTTGAATCAAATGATGTCACTTTTGCGAATATCCATTAATAATTGACTACATGTATTTTACAGGCAAAATTACGTAAAACAGTGACTTACGCAAAACTGCCCTTTTCTCAGCAACTGCTTATATTACAAACTAATTTTCACATACATTCTCTTCGTATGGATTATAGCTACAAGTTTTTAAAAGTTATGTAAAAATATTTTAAAATCTGAAAAGCCTGAATGGGTTGTAAATAGGTCAATTTTACGCCTTTTTCACCTCTTAATCTAATTTGCTAGAAAATGAAATAGAAATTAAAAAAACTGCTTCCAACATTTTTTGCGCCTTTAAAGGACACACTTTTTTTTAGTTATATCAGTTTTAATATAAAATCATATTTTCTTTTGAAAAATGGTACCTAACTGTCAAATTTGTAATTTTTGGTAAATTTATGCCACTTCCGTTGCCGACAGATAACATTATTGGTAACCAAAAAAAATGACAATTGAGACAACGAAGCATATGAACTTTGTTTTATACAAATCGAACAATAAATAATTTATCTAGGGCTGAAAAACTGAATTAGCCAATGGCGGTCAAGGAAAATTACTGAGACAAAAAAAATTTAACATTTTTGCGCAAGTCAGATGACTCTTTAATTCTGTACAACACGTCTAAAAAATATTCATAATTAAAAAAGTTTTTTGTAAAATTTTCGAAATTTGGCGCCTAATATCTTCGAAGATTTGCCGAAAATCAAAAATCGAAAGTAGCGTAGCTATGTGCCCTGTCTCCGGCTATGCCAAAATGTATCAAAAGTTAAAATTCAATGATTATTGTTAAAATTACTGCAATATTTTTAGAAACGATAACTTCGGTGATTTCGAACATTTCACATTGTCGCAGAACGTTCAAAATAGCTTTATCCTCTAAGTCACACCCACTTTCCCAGTAAAACCGAAGAAATCGTAACGATGCGACGAGATCTATTCAAATTGGAATCTGAATAATAAGAATAATAATTTTAACAAAAACAATAGTGTTTCACACAAGCTACGCAGTGTAAAACCCTAACAAAGTAGTTTTATCAACAAAGCACCGAGGGTGGAGATTGGAGTTATGGAACTGGTGAAATAAACTTGATCACCAAATAGTACAACACTTCCGCCATGATAATCTCTGAATTTGATGATCAACATTTGTTTTTTTCATATTTAGTACTTTCAAATACTTACAAAGAGGAAAAACACAGGATTTAAGAGAGGGGCAAAGCTAATATTTGTAGGTACTGGTAGGCTTATTACTTGATATTGACAGACGTGTACAATGATGTATTAAAAACCACTTGCTTGTAAATCATACGGTGATGTGAGTGGTTATTTAATGTTGAAACTTGATACCAAACGGTTAATTGTTACTAACCGGTTAATAGTCACCGTTATTCGAATAACAAAATTTCCTAACCGTAGGAGCACTAATATGTGCGATTAATTAGTATGCGTCATCTATACATTTTGGGATTTCCGCGGCGGACATCAACCTCACTGTTGGCTTGTTTATTGGAGGGGGGCATGTTCCCACCATCAGTCCATTTGATACAGAATGGTCCAACTGACAGTTCTGAACTATTCAAACAACTGTTTCTTCTTTTCTTTTTACAGCAACCAATGAAAGCTCCATCTGCTGTGGCTACTGTTGTTACTGGAGAATCAATATTTCATGATGTAAGTACATGTCTATACAAAGAAAACAATTAACATGTCATGTGTATTTAAAAAGAAAATGATTATGTACAGATTTTAAAATAATGAGTCTTGACCTATCATTTTGCTGGATTAAGATTTAAATGTGAGTAGTGGGGCATGCCCCTTGAGTCATTTAGTTTAATAGGAAGATTGAACCCATTCTTTCAGGAAATGTATTATCAAGTAGGAGATATTGTATCACTGGTAGACCATGGCAGTCAAGTTTATTATGCACAGCTGAGAGGTTTCTTAAAAGATCAATACAACGAAAAGAGTGCAGTCATAACGTGGCTTCTACCAACCCAGTCTAGTCCTACAGATAGATTTGATCCTTCCACATATATTTTAGGCAAGTTCTGGTTCTTATTTTACACAATCTGATTAAAACACAGATCCAATTTCGTTTCGTTTTTTATAGTTCACAATTTCGTTTTTACTTGTCCCTACTACTCTTGGATCTGGGGGACTTGTTATTGTCCCCTGCCTTTCGAAGAAAGTTGGGGGACTATTAAAATGGGTTCGTCTGTCCGTCTGTCTGTCTGTCTGTCTGTCCGTCACACTTTTTTGGGACACAATAACTCTCTTCCTAATTGAGCTAGAATGTTCAAACTTGGTGTATGTGTTTATTAGGTCAATGCCTTGATGGAGTTCGAAGATGAGCATTTTCCGCTTAGGGTAAGCAGAGATAAGCAATTTGATTGGTTGATGCTTTGGGACACGATAACTTTAGTTCTAATTAAGTGAGAGTGATGAAACTTGGTGTATAGTTTCATTACAGTAATACCTCGACTAAGTTCGATAATGAGCATTTTCTGCTCAGGGTAAGCAGAGCGATACGCAATTTGATTGGTCGAGACTTTGGAACACAATAACTCTCCTTCTAATTGAGTTAAAATGTTCAAACTTGGTGTATATGCTTATTAGGTCAATGCCTTGATGGAGTTCGAAGATGAGCATTTTCCGCTTAGGGTAAGCAGAGATAAGCAATTTGATTGGTTGATGCTTTGGGACACAATAACTTTAGTTCTAATTAAGTGAGAGTGGTAACACTTTGTGTATAGTTTCATTACAGTAATACCTTGAATAAGTTCGATAATGAGCATTTTCTGCTTTAAGGGTAAGCAGAGCGATACACAATTTGATTGGTCGAGACTTTGGAACACAATAACTCTCCTTCTAATTGAGTAAAAATGTTCAAACGTGGTGTATATGCTTATTAGGTCAATGGCTTGATGGAGTTCGAAGATGAGCATTTTCCGCTTAGGGTAAGCAGAGATAAGCAATTTGATTGGTTGATGCTTTGGGACACGATAACTTTAGTTCTAATTAAGTGTGATTGATGAAACTTGGTGTATAGTTTCATTACAGTAATACCTTGAATAAGTTCGATAATGAAAATTTTCTGCTCAGGGTAAGCAGAGCGATATGCAATTTGATTGGTCGAGACTTTGGAACACAATAACTCTCCTTCTAATTGAGTGTATATGATTATTAGGTCAATGCCTTGATGGAGTTCGAAGATGAGCATTTTCCGCTTAGGGTAAGCAGAGATAAGCAATTTGATTGGTTGATGCTTTGGGACACGATAACTTTAGTTCTAATTAAGTGAGAGTGATGAAACTTGGTGTATAGTTTCATTACAGTAATACCTTGACTAAGTTCGATAATGAGCATTTTCTGCTCAGGGTAAGCAGAGCGATACGCAATTTGATTGGTCGAGACTTTGGAACACAATAACTCTACTTCTAATTGAGTTAAAATGTTCAAACTTGGCGTATATGCTTATAAGATGAGCATTTTCTTCTTAGGGTAGGCAGAGATAAGCAATTTGATTGGATGATACTTTGGTACAAGATAACTTAGGTTCATCTTGATTGATGATTTTTATGCCAATACAATGACTGCATTCTTATTCAGTAATGGATTCGACAGTAACAGTGTATAGAAACGATTGACTCGGACACGAGGGCCCTTTCCCTTGGCCAGAGGGGCCCTTTTGTCAAGCGTGGGGGCCCTTTTGTCTGTCTTTAGGGTCCCCCTAACTAGGGTACATTTTCATTTTTCTCGTCGGTTTTAGCATCTGATTATGTAATTATCTGAAAATCATTAGAATTTGTTTGCTTTTTATAAAAGTTTTGCACCAAGCTAACAATTAGTATAGGAAACATTTAATATCATGGATTTAGCTGTTCAGTTATCAAAATTCATTGAAAATCAAAATACTTGTTCGTTTCAACACCATAAACTCTGTGTATCAATCTGAAGTCAATCGGATGATAAGTTTGGCCTCTATAGTGTCACAAGGTTTTTTGAAGTGATCAAGGGAGATAACTCTGGATGTAATTTTTTGAAATCGCTGAAAATCAATAGGCTTCTTCATCTCATGACCTTAAACAGTGTGTGTGTATTTAAAGTCAATCGGATATTAACGTCCACAGGATTTTTTGATGTGATCAAGGGACATAACTCTGGCAGTAATTATCGGAAATCGCTGAAAATCAACAGCCTTCTTCGTCTTATGACCTTAAACACAGTGTATCAATTTAAAGTAATCGGATACAATGTATTAACTTTAGCCTTTAGAGCGTCCACAAGATTTTTTGAAGTGATCAAGGGCCATAACTCTGGCACTAATTACTGGAAATCAATAGGCTTCTTCGTCTTATGACCTTAAACACATTTGTAATACACTAAAATCTGATTAAGAGTAACAACTCATTATGTAATTATCTAAAAATCATTAGAATTTGTTTGCTTTATATAAAGTTTTGCCCCACGCTAACAATTAGTATAGGAAACATTTAACATCATGGATTTAGCTGTTCAGTTATCAAAATTCATTGAAAATCAAAATACTTGTTCGTTTCAACACCTTGCCTTAAACTCTGTGTATCAATCTGAAGTCAATCGGAAAAGTTTGGCATCTATAGCGTCATAAGTTTTTTTTTAAAGTGATCATGGAAGATAACTCTGGAAGTAATTATTTGAAATCGCTGAAAATCAGTAGGCTTCTTCGTCTCATGACCTTAAACAGTGTGTGTAAATTTAAAGTCATTCGGATATTAACTTTAGCCTTTAGAGCGTCCACAAGATTTTTTGAAGTGATCAAGGGCCATAACTCTGGCACTAATTACTGGAAATCGCTGAAAATCAATAGGCTTCTTCGTCTCATGACCTTAAACACTGTATATAAATTTAAAGCCAATCGGATATTAACTTTGGCCTCTAGAGCGTCCACAAGATTTTTTGAAGTGATCAAGGGCCATAACTCTGGTAGTTATTATCAGAAATCGCTGAAAAACAATAGGCTTCTTCGTCTCATGACCTTAAACACTGTGTATAAATTTAAAGTCAATCGGATATTAACTTTAGCCTCTAGAGTGTCCACAAGCAATTGTGGACGCCGAACCGACTGACGGACGGACGGGGGCGAGGACTATTCAAGAAGTTACGATCCGATATGCGCAAATATCGAAAGGAACCAAGATCTTTGGGTTATAACCATGAATTTCAAGTTTCATTAAAATTGTGGACTCTCTACAGATCACAATTCTTATCCGATTTTGACGAAACTTCAAATATATACATTTGTCCCCATAAGATCTCGGCTGCTTTCGATATTGGCATGTATCGGATCGAAACTTCATGGATTATGGCCCCTGATTGTACGAAAAACCATGTTTTTAGCTTGTGGATCCTATAGAGGTCACAATTTTGAACCGATTTTGATGAAACTTGACATGTATGTTTATTACCCAAAGATCTTGGTTCCTTTTGATATTTGCACCCCTCAGATCGTAACTTCCTGAATTGTGGCCCCTGATTTCCGAAAAATCGCCCTTTTAGCTTGTGGTCTCTCTGGAGGTCAAAATTATTATCCGATTTAAAAAAACGTTTGATGATATCACCGTTACATGGACATGGTAATGAAGGTTGAGTTCAAATTTCGTGAAAATCGGACCAAAATTGACAGCTGTTCTTGTCAGGCCATCCATCCTTCATCACTAACAAGGGGAAATCACGCCAGAAAATCTAGATGAACTTAGTCACCCAATGCAGAGATCAAACACCCAACCTCAAGGCTACCGAGCCAGCATCTTACCCACTTAGCAACATATCCCCAGTCGAATTTGAAGCCTACTGAAATGAACCTTTATATAACCCAAAGATCTCAATTCATTTCGATATTTGCACATATCAAATTCTAACTTAAAGATGTAGGAAAAATCACTTTCGGTATTGCTTGTTCTCTATCCATCTCTCGAAAATGTGGGCGTATCCTGCCTGGCAGTGCCAGCCTATCTTTTTAGCTAAATTGACGCACAAAATGGCCGCCGTTTGTATGCGAATAGTGTGAAACAAGCCAACAGTGAGGCTGATGTCCCCCGCCGAAATCCCAAAATAAATAGATGACACATATTATTTAATCGCACATTTATTTTTTTCAAACATATCGAGCAATCAAACTGTACACGAAGTGTCATCCAAAAGTGTTTTATAAAGAAAAATGCTAAAACCGACGAGAAAAATGAAAATGTACCCTAGTTAGCGGGATCCTAAAGGCAGACAAAAGGGGCCCCACGCTTGACAAAAGGGCCCCCTGGCCAAGGGAAAGGGCCCTCGTGTCCGAGTCAATCGTTTCTATACATTGTTACTGTCGAATCCATTACTGAATGAGAATGCAGTCATTGTATTGGCATAAAAATCATCAATCAAGATGAACCTAAGTTATCTTGTCCCAAAGTATCAACCAATCAAATTGCTTATCTCTGCCTACCCTAAGAAGAAAATGCTCATCTTCGAACTAAATCAAGGCATTAACCTAATAAGCATACACACCAATTTTGAACATTTTAATTCAATTCGAAGGAGAGTTATTGTGTTCCAAAGTCTCGGGAAAACAAATTGATTATCGCTCTGCTTACCCTGAGCAGAAAATGCTCATTATCAATCTTAGTCAAGGCATTACTGTAATGAAACTATACACCAAGTTTCATCACTTTCACTTAATTAGAACTAAAGTTATCGTGTCCCAAAGCATCAACCAATCAAATTGCTTATCTCTGCTTACCCTAAGAGGAAAATGCTCACCTTCGAACTCCATCAAGGCATTGACCTAATAAGCATACACACCAATTTTGAACATTTTAACTCAATTCGAAGGAGAGTTATTGTGTTCCAAAGTCTCGGCAAATCAAATTGCTTATCGCTCTGCTTACCCTGAGCAGAAAATGCTCATTATCGATCATAGTCAAGGTATTACATGTACTGTAATGAAACTATACACCAAGTTTCATCACTCTCACTTAATTAGAACTAAAGTTACCGTGTCTCAAAGCATCAACCAATCAAATTGCTTATCTCTGCCTACCCTAAGCGGAAAATGCTATCCTTCAAACTCCATCAAGGCATTGACCTAATAAGTATATACACTAAGTTTGAACATTTTAACTCAATTAGAAGGAGAGTTATTGTGTTCCAAAGTCTCGACCAATCAAATTGCGTATTGCTCTGCTTACCCTGAGCAGAAAATGCTAATTATCGAACTTAGTCAAGGTATTACTGTACACCAAGTTTCATCACTCTCACTTAATTAGAACTAAAGTTATCGTGTCCCAAAGCATCAACCAATCAAATTGCTTATCTCTGCTTACCCTAAGCGGAAATGCTCATCTTCGAACTCCATCAAGGCATTGACCTAATAAGCATATACACCAAGTTTGAACATTTTAACTAAATTAGAAGGAGAGTTATTGTGTTCCAAAGTCTCGACCAATCAAATTGCGCATCGCTCTGCTTACCCTGAGTAGAAAATGCTCATTATCGAACTTAGTCAAGGTATTACTATAATGAAACTATACACCAAGTTTCATCACTCTCACTTAATTAGAACTAAAGTTATCGTGTCCCAAAGCATCAACCAATCAAATTGCTTATCTCTGCTTACCCTAAGCGGAAAATGCTCATCTTCGAACTCCATCAAGGCATTGACCTAATAAGCATATACACCAAGTTTGAACATTTTAACTCAATTAGAAGGAGAGTTATTGTGTTCCAAATTCTCGACCAATCAAATTGCGTATAGCTCTGCTTACCTTGAGCAGAAAATGCTCATTATCGAACTTAGTCAAGGTATTACTATAATGAAACTATACACCAAGTTTCATCAATCTCACTTAATTAGAACTAAAGTTATCGTGTCCCAAAGCATCAACCAATCAAATTGCTTATCTCTGCTTACCCTAAGCGGAAAATGCTCATCTTCGAACTCCATCAAGGCATTGACCTAATAAACACATACACCAAGTTTGAACATTCTAGCTCAATTAGGAAGAGAGTTATTGTGTCCCAAAAAGTGTGACGGACGGACAGACAGACGGACAGACAGACAGACAGACAGACGGACGAACCCATTTTAATAGTCCCCCAACTTTCTTCGAAAGGCGGGGGACAATAATGTGTATTCAAACCCTCTAAGTGAAAAACATGATACTGAGCAGACAGACGTACATGTATGTAGTTCTTAAAAAAGCACATAATTTAAACCCTTTTCTTACCAGACCGCTGCTACCTAGCCAATCTGTCAAACCCTTGTCTAAACTTGGAAGTACAATTTAGACAATTGTATTGTAAAGGAGGAAAGGAAGTGGAAATTGATTTTGGTGCTCGGGTTAGAGGGGGCTGCAGGAACATAATTTGGTGTCTTTCTGAAAATTCATTTTGGTATTAATAATTAACCGGAGCTGCAGTGGGAAGTTAAACACACTACCGTGCAATCAGTCAATTATAAAGTGTGGTATGGGGGTGGGGAGGGGTGTATGATTTTATTCATTTTCATATTTTTTTCTTGTTAATAATTACAAGATTAAAGTATGGAAATAGGCCATTCAATATTTAAACATGTAGTTATTTGGGCGTATAAAAAGAGCGATATCCGATAATTACTACCAGAGTTATGACCCTTGATCACTTTGAAAAATCTTGTGAACGCTCTAGAGGCTATAGTTAATATCCGATTGACTATAAATTTATACACAGTGTTTAAGGTCATGAGACGAAGAAGCCTATTGATTTTCGGTGATATCTGATAATTACTGCCAGAGTTATGACCCTTGATCACTTTGAAAAATCTTGTGAACGCTTTAGAGGCTAAAGTTAATATCTGATTGACTTTAAATTTATACACGGTGTTTAAGGTCGTGAGACGAAGAAGCCTATTGATTTTCAGCGATATCTGATAATTACTACCAGAGTTATGACCCTTGATCACTTTGAAAAATAGGTTGCCAGGCAACGAAACATACGCCCACACAGCAGCCAAATCGTCCGGGCAGTCAACAAGCGTTGTCGCATATTAAGGAATTATCAGAAAATCATTAGAATTTGTTTGGTTTTTATAATCAGGTTTTTTTTTTAAATCAGATAATAATTGTGACCTCCAGAGGCACAACAAGCTAAAAAGGGTGATTTTTCGTACAATCAGGGGACATAATTCAGGAAGTAATGACCCGATGGGAGCAAATATCGAAAGGAACCAAGATCTTTGGGTTATAAACATACATGTCAAGTTTCATCAAAATCGATTCAAAATTGTGACCTCTATAGGGTCCATAACCTTGATATAACATATTTTCACACTATTCGTGTACAAACGGCGGCCATTTTGTCCATCAATTCTAGTCCGATTTTCACGTAATTCAAACTCTCTCTTCATTACCATGTAACGGTGATATAGTCAAACGTTTTTTTAAATCGGATAATAATTCTGACCTCCAGAGGGACCACAAGCTAAAAAGGGCAATTTTTCGGACAATCAGGGGCCATAATTCAGGAAGTTACGATCCGATGGGCGCAAATATCGAAAGGAACCAAGATCTTTCGGTTATAAACATACATGTCAAGTTTCATCCAAATCGGTTCAAAATTGTGACCTCTATAAGGTCCACAACCTTGATATAACATATTTTCACACTATTCGCATACAAATGGCGGCCATTTTGTCCGTCAATTTTGGTCCAATTTTCACAAAATTTGAACTTAACCTTCATAACCATGGAACGGTGATATAATCAAACGTTTTTTTAAATGGGATAACAATTTTGACCTCCAGAGGGACCAAAAGCTAAAAAGGGCGATTTTTCGGACAATCAGGGGCCATAATTCAGGAAGTTACGATCTGATTGGCGCAAATATCGAAAGGAACCAAGATCTTTGGGTTTTAAACATGCATTTCAAGTTTCATCCAAATCGGTTCAAAATTGTGACCTCTACACTGTTCACAACCTTGATATAACATATTTTCACACTATTCGCGTACAAATGGCGGCCATTTTGTCCGTCAATTTTGGTCCGATTTTGACGAAATTTGAACTCAACTTTCTTAACCATGGAACGGTGATATAATCAAACGGTTTTTTAAATCGGATAACAATTTGGACCTCCAGAGGGACCACAAGCTAAAAAGGGCGATTTTTCGGACAATCAGGGGCCATAATTCAGGAAGTTACGATCCGATATGCGCAAATATGCAATGGAACCAAGATCTTTGGGTTTTAAACATGCATTTCAAGTTTCATCCAAATCGGTTCAAAATTGTGACCTCTACACTGTTCACAACCTTGATATAACATATTTTCACACTATTCGCGTACAAATGGCGGCCATTTTGTCCGTCAATTTTGGTCCGATTTTGACGAAATTCGAATTCAACCTTCATAACCATGGAACGGTGATATAATCAAACGTTTTTTTAAATCGGATAACAATTTTGACCTCCAGAGGGACCACAAGCTAAAAAGGGCGATTTTTCAGACAATCAGGGGCCATAATTCAGGAAGTTACGATCCAATTGGCGCAAATATCGAAAGGAACCAAGATCCTTGGTTTATAAACATGCATTTCAAGTTTCATCCAAATCGGTTCAAAATTGTGTCCTCTACACTGTTCACAAGCTAAAAGATAGGCTGGCACTGCCAGGCAGGATACGCCCACATTTTCGAGAGATGGACAGAGAACAAGCAATACCGAAAGTGATTTTTCCTACATCTTTAAGTCCTGTATTTCATACTGTATTGGGAGCAGCCATTTAGTTGGTCAGTTCCAGCCTGATATTGATGAAATTCGAAACCGACAATGATTATGGTGTGACGGTACACAACCTAGAAATATGACTTTTCATCAAAATCGGATAAGAATTGTGACCTGTAGAGAGTCCACAACCATGATATACCATATTTTTACACTATTCGCGTACAAACGGCGACCATTTCGTCCGGCAATTTTGGTACGATTTTCACGAAATTAGAACTCAACCATCCTCATCAAAATCGAATTAAAATTGTGACCTATACAGGATCCACAATCATGATATATCATTTTTTTAACAGTATTCGCGTACAAACGGCGACCATTTTGTCTGTCAATTTTGGTCCGATTTTCCCGAAATTCAAACTCAACCATCCTCATCAAAATCGAATTAAAATTGTGACCTATACAGGATCCACAATCATGATATATCATTTTTTTAACAGTATTCGCGTACAAACGGCGGCCATTTTGTCTGTCAATTTGGGTCCGATTTTCCCGAAATTCAAACTCAACCTTCCTTACAGTGTAACGGTGATATAATCAAACGTTTTTTTAAATTGTGACCTCCAGAGGGACCACAAGCTAAAGAAAGGGGGATTTTGCGTATAACCAGGGGCCATAATTCAGGAAGTTACGATCCGATATGCGCAAATATCGAAAAGAACCAAGATCTTTGGGTTATAACCATGAATTTCAAGTTTCATCAAAATCAAATTAAAATTGTGACCTTTACAGCGTCCACAACCTTGATATACCATTTTTTAACAGTATTCGCGTACAAACGGCGGCCATTTTGTCTGTCAATTTTGGTCCGATTTTCCTGAAATTCAAACTCAACCTTCCTTACAGTGCAACGGTGATATAATCAAACGTTTTTTTAAATTGGATAATAATTGTGACCTCCAAGCTAAAATAAAGGCAATTTTGCGTATAATCAGGGGCCATAATTCAGGAAGTTACGATCCGATATGCGCAAATATCGAAAGGAAGCAAGATCTTTGGGTTATAACCATGAATTTCAAGTTTCATCAAAATCGAATCAAAATTGTGACCTCCACAGAGTCCACAACCTTGATATACCATTTTTTAACAGTATTCGCGTACAAACGGCGGCCATTTTGTATGGCAATTTTCGTCCGATTTTCCCGAAATTCGAACTCAACCTTCCTTAGGGTGTAACGGTGATATAATCAAACGGTTTTTTAAATCGAATAATAATTGTGACCTCCAAGCTAAAAAAAAAGGCGATTTTGCGTATAATCAGGGGCCATAATTCAGGAAGTTACGATCCGATATGCGCAAATATCGAAAGGAAGCAAGATCTTTGAGTTATAACCATGAATTTGAAGTTTCATCAAAATCGAATCAAAATTGTGACCTCCACAGGGTCCACAACCTTGATATACCATTTTTTAACAGTATTCGCGTACAAACGGCGGCCATTTTGTATGGCAATTTTCGTCCGATTTTCCCGAAATTTGAACTCAACCTTCCTTAGGGTGTAACGGTAATATAATCAAACGGTTTTTTAAATCGAATAATAATTGTGACCTCCAGAGGGACCACAAGCTAAAAAGGGTGATTTTTCGGACAATCAGGGGCCATAATTCAGGAAATTACATTCCGATAGCCGCAAATATCGAAAGGAACCAAGATCTTTGGGTTACAAACATGCATGTCAAGTTTCATCAAAATCGGTTCAAAATTGTGACCTCTATAGGGTCCACAAGCTAAAAACGTGATTTTTCGTACAATCAGGGGCCATAATCCATGAAGTTTTGATCCGATACATGCCAATATCGAAAGGAACCGAGATCTTATGGCGATAAACCTATATTTCAAGTTTTGTCAAAATCGGATAAGAATTGTGACCTGTAGAGAGTCCACAAACAAATTGTGGACGGACGGACGTCCGGACGGACGGACGGACGTCCGGACGGACAGGGGCGACGAAATAATACGTCCACATGAAAATGTGGGCGTATAAAAACGTGATTTTTCGTACAATCAGGGGCCATAACCCATGAAGTTACGGTCCGATACATGCCAATATCGAAAGGAACCGAGATCTTAGGGTGATAAACCTATATTTTAAGTTTCATTGAAATCGGATAAAAATTGTGACCTGTAGACTGTTCACAAACAATTGTGGACGGACGGACGTCCAGACGGACGGACGAACAGGGGCGACGACAATATACGTCCACATGAAAATGTGGGCGTATAAAAATCTTGTGAACGCTCTAGAGGCTATAGTTAATATCCGATTGAGTTTAAATTTATACACAGTGTTTAAGGTCATGAGAGGAAGAATCCTATTGATTTTCGTTGATATCTGATAATTACTGCCAGAGTTATGACCCTTGATCACTTTGAAAAATCTTGTGAACGCTTTAGAGGCTAAAGTTATTATCTTTAAATTTATACACAGTGTTTAAGGGCATGAGACGAAGAAGCCTATTGATTTTCGGTGATATGAGATAATTACTACCAGAGTTATGACCCTTGATCACTTTGAAAAATCTTGTGAACGCTCTAAAGGCTAAAGTTAATATCCGATTGACTTTAAATTTGTACACAGTGTTTAGGGTCATGAGACGAAGAATCCTATTTGATTTTCAGTGATATCTGGCACTTGATCACTTTGAAATATCTTGTGGACAAAGGCCTTGAGAGAAACCATCAAAACTATTCTAATCATTTCTGATAATTATTTAATGGGCTATTACTCGTAATAAGATTATCATGTGTTGTAAATGTTCTCCTTACTGATAAAAGAAACAATATGCGACAACCCTTGTTGACTGCCCGGACGACTTAGCTGTTGTGGGCGTATGTTTCGTTGCCTGGCAACTTATCTTTTGTCAACGTATTTTTCCTTGGCCGCAATTGGCTATTTCACTTTTTAAGTCCTGGATTAATTATTTATTGTTCTATTCGTATAAAACAAAGTGCATATGCTCCGTGGTCTAAAATGTAATTTTGTTTGTTCCCGGTAAAGTTGCCTTTCAACAACGGAAATGGTATAAATTTAGCAAAAACTACAATTTTGACAGTTCGGTGCCACTTTTTGAAAGCAGATATTTTTTTTCAAAAATGGTATGACTGAATGGGTGTGCCCTGTAAAGGCACAGAAATCATCCGCTCATTTTTTTAAATTTCGATTTTTTTTTTTTAGGTCATTTCGATTTAAAGGTGACTTTTCATATTTTAAAATATTTCTTCACAACTTTCATTAACTTGTAGCAATAATCCATACGAAGAGAATGTACATGTATGAGAAAATTAGTTTGTAATATGAGCAGTTGCAGGAGTCACTTTTTACGCGTGTTTGCCTGTAAAAGAATCAATTATTGTTGGATTTCATAAAAGTGACACCATTTGACGCGTAATGATATCAAAATGGTTTCTAACATGGTTAGTTGTGGAGAAATAGGCAATTTTCAACAGGTCACTTTTCAAGGTTTTTAGTCCATAAAAGTGTCAATTATCATTTGATTTTCATACCATTTTCACTGTGTGATACCTAATGCCATTTTCGATTTCATAATAGTAATTTAAGATTTTCATTATCACCGGAAGTAACGTCATTTTGACAAAAACTCTATTTTAAGAAATCAAAACAGATATTTTATTCAAATCAACAAATAGATTGAACACATGCGATCATTTAGATACCAAATAATGGTTTCTAACTTGTACAGTTGCTAAGAAATAGACTATTTTCTACAAGTCGTTTTTTAGGGTTTTTGGTCTATAAAAGTGGCAATTATTATTCGATTTACATAAATTTTTCACCTTGTGATGCCTTATGGCATTTCTGATTTCATAAAACTAATTGAACATTTGTCACGATCACGATATTGCTGGATTTGGTTGATTCTGTTTCCATTTTATTGTCCCCCGCCTTTCGAAGAAAGTTGGGGGACTATTAAAATGGGTTCGTCCGTCCGTCTGTCTGTCTGTCTGTCTGTCTGTCCGTCTGTCCGTCACACTTTTTGGGACACAATAACTCTCTTCCTAATTGAGCTAGAATGTTCAAACTTGGTGTATGTGTTTATTAGGTCAATTCCTTGATGGAGTTCAAAGATGAGCATTTTCCGCTTAGGGTAAGCAGAGATAAGCAATTTGATTGGTTGATGCTTTGGGACACGATAACTTTAGTTCTAATTAAGTGAGAGTGATGAAACTTAGTGTATAGTTTCATTACAGTAATACCTTGACTAAATTTGATAATGAGCATTTTCCGCTCAGGGTAAGCAGAGCAATTTGATTGGTCGAGACTTTGGAACACAATAACTCTCCTTCTAATTGAGTTAAAATGTTCAAACTTGGTGTATATGCTTATTAGGTCAATGCCTTGATGGAGTTCGGAGATGAGCATTTTCCGCTTAGGGTAAGCAGAGCGATACGCAATTTGATTGGTCGAGACTTTGGAACACAATAACTCTTCTTCTAATTGAGTAAAAATGTTCAAACTTGGTGTATATGCTTATAAGGTCAATGCCTTGATGGAGTTCGAAGATGAGCATTTTCCACTTAGGGTAAGCAGAGATAAGCAATTTGATTGGTTGATGCTTTGGGACACGATAACTTTAGTTCTAATTAAGTGAGAGTGATGAAACTTGGTGTATAGTCTGTCTGTCTGTCTGTCTGTCTGTCCGTCACACTTTTTGGGACACAATAACTCTCTTCCTAATTGAGCTAGAATGTTCAAACTTGGTGTATATGCTTATAAGGTCAATGCCTTGATGGAGTTCGAAGATGAGCATTTTCCACTTAGGGTAAGCAGAGATAAGCAATTTGATTGGTTGATGCTTTGGGACACGATAACTTTAGTTCTAATTAAGTGAGAGTGATGAAACTTGGTGTATAGTTTCATTACAGTAATACCTTGACTAAGTTCGATAATGAGCATTTTCTGCTCAAGGTAAGCAGAGCGATACGCAATTTGATTGGTCGAGAGTAGTCGAGACTTTGGAACACAATAACTCTCCTTCTAATTGAGTTAAAATGTTCAAACTTGGTGTATATGCTTATTAGGTCAATGCCTTGATGGAGTTCGAAGATGAGCATTTTCCGCTTAGGGTAAGCAGAGATAAGCAATTTGATTGGTTGATACTTTGGGACAAGATAACTTAGGTTCATCTTGATTGATGATTTTTATGCCAATACAATGACTGCATTCTCATTTAGTAATTGATTCGACAGTAACAATGTATAGAAACGATTGACTTGGACACGAGGGCCCTTTCCCTTGGCCAGAGGGGCCCTTTTGTCTGCCTTTAGGGTCCCCCTAACTAGGGTACATTTTCATTTTTCTCGTCGGTTTTAGCATTTTTCTTTATAAAACACTTTTGGATGACACTTCGTGTACAGTTTGATTGCTCGATACATTGAAAAAAATAAATGTGCGATTAATTAATATGTGTCTTCTATTTATTTTGGGATTTCGGCGTGGGACATCAGCCTCACTGTTGGCTTGTTTGATATGTGCAATGTTTATGTGGAAATCTATTTATCGCTTCCATTGGTACTGGAAGTGATATGAGTTCACGGGTTAAAGGGGCACCGAAAGTGACAAAAGTTCAAAGGTAACGTTGCACCAGTGAAACCTGTCATTCCTGCTTCGCAGGTCTAGTTTCATAATTGTTATGTTTCATTTTTTTTAGGACCTGAAGAAGATTTGCCAAGGAAACTTGAATTCATGGAATTTGTATGTCATGCGCCTTCAGATTACTATAGAGCTAAGAGTGCTCCGTATCCCACAAACAATGAAAAACCTGATCTTTGTTTTATATGGACATCAATAGATAGTCATGTTATTAAACCTGCTCTATCAATTAGTGAAATGTTTGGCATGGAAGAAACTGTGAAAAAGAAAAATGCTAAAGAAAAAAAATCAGATAAAAGTTTGTAGAAAATAGTAAATTATACACTTGTAAATAAATTCTAGAAATACTTTTGTGTTTCTTCATAGTTTTGCTGTTTCTGTAATTCAACTGTACATGATTTTACAAAAATGGATAGAAAGACTTCATCATTTCTATTTGTAATGCTTCAGGTAATAAAGGAACTCCTTGCAAATTAATTATTTATCCCACATATTCTTGAGATTTTCGATAAATTTTAATTTTGGACAATGTTCATCGTTATTTAGGGCGTTATTGCATACTTCTAGATTCAAATGTAATTTTTATACGCCCACATTTTCATGTGGACGTATATTGTCGTCGCCCCTGTTTGTGAACAGTCTACAGGTCACAATTTTTATCCGATTTCAATGAAACTTAAAATATAGGTTTATCACCCTAAGATCTCGGTTCCTTTCGATATTGGCATGTATCGGACTGTAACTTCATGGGTTATGGCCCCTGATTGTACGAAAAATCACGTTTTTTAGTTTGTGAACAGTGTAGAGGTCACAATTTTGAACCGATTTGGATGAAACTTGAAATGCATGTTTTTAACCCAAACATCTTGGTTCCTTTCGATATTTGCGCCCATCGGTTCGTAACTTCCTGAATTATGGCCCCTGATTGTCCGAAAAATCACCCTTTTTAGCTTGTGTCCCTCTGGAGGTCAAAATTGTTATCCGATATAAAAAAAATGTTTGATTATATCACCGTTACATGGTTATGGAGGTTTAGTTCAAATTTCGTGAAAATCGGACCAAAATTGACAGACAAAATGGCCGCCGTTTGCACGCGAATAGTGTGAAAATATGTTATATCAAAGTTGTGGAAATTATAACTTATTATAAGGGTCACAATTTTGAACCGATTTTGATGAAACTTGACATGCATGTTTATAACCCAAAGATCTTGGTTCTTTTCGATATTTGCGCCCATTGCCAGGATCGTAACTTCCTGAATTATGTCCCCTGATTGTCCGAAAAATCGCTTTTGTTAGCTTGTGGTCCCTCTGGAGGTCAAAATTATTATCCGATTTAAAAAAAACGTTTGATTATATCACCGTTATATGGTAATGAAGAGAGAATTTGAATTTTGTGAAAATCGGACCACAACTGACGGATAAAATGGCTGCCGTTTGTATGCGAATAGTGTGAAAATATGTTATATTAAGGTTGTGGACCCTATAGAGGTCACAATTTTGAACTGATTTTGATGAAACTTAAAATACATGTTTATAACCTAAAGATCTTGGTTCCATTGCATATTTGCGTATATCGGATCGTAACTTCCTGAATTATGGCCCCTGATTGTACGAAAAATCACCCTTTTTAGCTTATGGTTCCTCTGGAGGTCACAATTATTATCTGATTTAAAAAAACATTTGATTATATCACAGTTACACCGTAGTTATGGGTGAGTTTGAATTATGATTTTCTGGTGATTACTTCAAATGCAACAACTGTTGACTGCCCGGACAATTTAGCTGCTGTGTGGGCGTATGTTTCGTTGCCTGGCAACCTATTTTTAAAATACATTGTACATCCCCATGAGACTAGATTTTTTTATCCAACATCCTAAAATTGTCACTGACCATTTACCATAATTTTAAGAGCCTTGAAGCAGCAACCACAAGAGGTAAATTACTTTGTCACATTATTAACATCAAAGAAATTAACTAAAATAATCTTTATATTTCCACTTGATTTACATGATATGATTTTACATACACTATATACAAATTCATTCATTGAGGAGACCTGATATTTACTATGTAAAACAGTTATGACTAGTCATACATTTACTAACTATAGTAAGCTTATTAAAATCACAATTTCCATTATAACCAATTCTTAAAGATACATTATAGGAGAAAGATAAAGAACTGGCAAATAAATCCATTCTGTATGAAAGTATAATGTTGCCAATATTATTTCAATGTTCACAGTGCAAAATGCCCAGTCAGAGCAGTATGATAGGACGTTAAACCACATTTCTTTCATTTCCTTGATTGTTTTCCGAAGTCCTGTAAATATTAGTAGCGCTCCTTTCTACTGACTTGGACCTTGTAGATTGATCATGTAAAATAATGATTTCCGCCCTAGTCCGGACTTTCTTCTGTATGCAAATGAATGCAGAATGGAAAAGTGTTGTTATGTACAAAATAATTATTATACTGTATTTTGTATTATTGAAAAGTGTAGCCTATTCTGTATTTGACAATGGTATTGTGGTGCAATGCAAATTGTAAAACTTAAAATACCTTTTTTGAATTGCCAACATATGCAGTTTGTACAGTGAACATTGAAAATTGGCGACATTTTCCTTCCATAACTATGAACCAAGAATTTGGCGAGTGAATTTTACGCCTAGCCTGAATCATCACTACTAAAGTCGGTAAATAAAAAAACATAATTCGCTTGCGTGTAGGGGTCTTTAGCAATAGACGTAAACTGGAGGACCCGGAGAAAACCCACGATGTTTGACAGGCCATCCTAATCGCCTACTGGGGAATTGAAACCATGCTAGTTGAATCAATGTCAGATGGTATGGTACAGTGTGGAGACGTTAACCATTTGAGCATCCACCATCCCCATCATTAAATAGATACAAATGTGTATATCTAATAGCTATCACTTACAAGGGACAGAATAAAATATCTTTTTTTGTTTTATGCAAGCTAGTTTAACTTGTTTAATTTTGTAGAAAACATATATTTTATCCTCATATTATCATATGTAAAATCAATAGGATATCTTTAACAATAACTAAAATATTTCTATATATCCATACAACAGAACAAATATAGGTTGCCAGGCAATGAAACATACACCCACAGTAGATTAGTCATCAACAGAAAGGCAATTCTACAAAATGCTTTTGAAATTAATGTTATGGTCTGAAATGTGCGAATATTGATAGGAAGTGAGATCTTTGGGAAGTAAGTTTAAAGTTTAAACAAAATCAGACAAAAATTGTGACCTACAGAGTGTCAAGAACCTATGTATTACACACCTTTACACTATTTGCTTACAAGGAGCAGTAATATCGGGCCGTTTCATTTTGATTTCCCCTCAAATTAAATTAAACCTTCAATATTGTGTAATGGAGATACACAATGTATATGTAAACAGTTTTTAAAATCAGATAAAAATTGTGACCTCTTAGAGGATACACAAACTAGAAATGTGATTTTTTGTACAATCGGGGGTCATAATTCAGGAAGTTATGGTCTAATCTGCGCAAATATCAAGAGAACCCGAGATCCTTAAAAATCTGATAAAAATTATGACCAGCAGAGGGTCCACAACCTTGATATTTTTACAAAATTTACATTCAAGGAGTGGACATTATTTGGGGCAGTTCTGGTCTGATTTTTTATGATGTAAAATCGCTATTTTTTCATTCAATCAGGGGCCATAATCCATGAAGTTATGGTTCAAGATCTTTGTGAAATAAACACATGTTTTAAGTTTCATCAAAATCAGATCAAAATTGTGACCTCTTGAGGGTCCTCAACCTTGATATTGCATACTTTAACAATTAACACTATTTGCGTACAGTGAGAGAGCAATTTGTAAGGGAGTCTTGGTCCGATTTTTATGAAATTCGAACCCATCCATCATTATGAGAACTCCTCTCTTAACATACATATTATATCATGTTCATCAAAATAGAATAAAAATTGTGACCTCTACAGTGTCCACAAGCTAAAGAGGTGATTTTTCATATAATCAGGGTCACAATTCATGAAGTTATATCGGACATATACATTGGCATTTCACCCTTAAATTTAATGGGCTCTTCTATTGAAGGCAACAATGATTGGACAATTGCTCGATAGTTTCTGCCAAATGGCGAAAAATTACTGAAGTAATCATGCTAATATACGTGCATGTTTTTGTTTATATGTCGCCATTTTGGAGTAACTGAATTGATAAATATATCAACCTATGATGACATCATGACAGGTTGTTATGAGATATAACTGATACGAACATCAAAGAAGAAACTACCACCACTTGTATATCATGAGATATAAAATTGTGGATTTAGGACATAAAATAATGGTCAATTAGCTTAGTGCTTGTTCTCAAGCAGAGCTAACTACAGGCAGCCCATGTTTAGTATGCTATGTCCGGGAGTAAATAATTTTTTTTGAAATATTCCAAAAATTTTGTTAGAAATCTGTTAATTACCAGTACTCTAAAATGTTTTTGAAATGTACAATATGAAATCTTTTCCTTATAACCCAAAGAACTGGGATCCTAAAACCGACCATTTCTGATTTCACTGAGACTTGATATGTTAGGTTGTTATGCCTGAAAAAGTTTAATTTCAAAGTTTCAAATCAGTCAGAATTATGGTTCTAGACATCTGTATTTTGGGCGTTTTTGCAGGTTTTCCATAACTCTCCTATCTTTAAAGGATAATAGTGGTGCCAGCCATTATAATATATGTGATAGAACTGGTTAAACATGTTCCAAAAATAATTGTAACAGAGATCATTCCTATGATAGATGTGTAACAACGATTTGAAGAAACGTAAGTGACAAAAGGAAAACATGTCATCCTTCTATATAACTGACTGAAGTAACAAGCGATAACAGATACACAGGCGAATGTCTATTCACTAATAACTCCTTCGAAGACCAAAAGTTGTTAAATGAGATTGTGAGAGGATATCAGTCAGTTATATAGGAGGATAACATGTTTTCCTTTTGGAAGAGGTGATTTTGCCTTAACCTTCATCTTATATAAAGTTCATTTCACAAACTACAACATGAAAACTAAAGAGGTATTATTTCTAGTTTAGTCTGGTATAATCTACCACTTTACCAATGGGTGTGGCGGTCAAAATACAAACATTAAGTACAAAAGTAGTGAAATTCAATGCTTTACGGCACAACAACCCTACATACCTAGTTTGATCGAAATCTGAGATGGTCTGGATTAGGCTATTGGGTGAATTGACATAGAATTGCCCACCTAATAATCAACTGTATTGTGTTTTAAAAATTTAAATGAAGAGATAACTCTGAAATCTGCAACAGAGATCTTTACCCTGCATGTTTGACAAAAGAATTTTTTTTTTTAAGGAACTCGCTTGTAGACAGACAACATTGAATGTGGGTATTAAAAGGGCATTTAAGAGTGAATTTTATTACTTTGTTTAATTTACTGCAAATAAATTAATCACATAACACATGCTCACATACATACTAAGATGCACTTGGGTTTTATAGTTCCATTTCTACATGGCTTTAAAGCTTAATGAACAAATACCATTGTTAAGAAATTGAAAATTTTTTCCGCTCATTTATTGTTTGAAACATGCTTTTCAGGTATTCATAAGATGTTATCATAATGGCACAGGCTGGAGCAACTTTGATTATTCTTGGAACAAGCCCTGAAAAATATTAAACACTTTGAAAATACATGCCTCATCAATTACTAAATGAATAACTTCTGGTTGTGTAGTCCTGCCTGATAGAATTACATAAACTAGTATTTCTTTAGAACATAATTTAATATTTTACACATTTACCGATCAAGTATACTTTGCAAAATGGACAATCTTGTTTACATGATGTATTTTAAAAAGTACAATTGTTAGATCTCCAGTGATATCTCTTGTGCAAAGTGACAAAATAAATTTGCATATGATGATGTCATTAGATGGTGATCAACCATCTTGTATTGAAATAATCTATCACAAATTTCACATTTTCAATAAAATATAAAATATTTGACTGCTATCACTATTTCAATATAAACGTGGGTTGCCAAGCAAAGAAACAGTCCATAAATGAATATGATATTTGTACTGTAAAATATCATTGGGGCATTATTAACAAGATTCTGTGGCATAATTAAGGGCAATAATTCTTCAAGTACAATTGTTGTAATCATCACAATTGAAACAAATAGCCATAAATTTAAAGGAGATCAAATTATGACTTGTGTTTTTGATACATTTCACAAGACTCTATAAATTAATAAAGATTTGATATTCAGCTTAATCAAAACAAAGAACATAAATTTCAAGTTGATCAGATGATGACTTTTATCATTCGATAGAACAATTCTTTGGAAGTACAGTTAACTATTCAAAACAAAAGACAGTACAAGTTAAATATAGAAGTACTTCTCTGTTATTTAATTACGTTTCATAACAACATACATGTTACATTCTTAAGTTAATTTTGGACCAAAAGCAGGCATTACGCAAGAACAAATGTAGGGTATTTTGGATTGCTTCCCGCAAGTAGGCCAATGATTGAGTATACCAAATTCCATGCCAAGGCCTACAGGAATATTACTGTGTAAGGATCCCGAAGTATAGCGGATGACCTTAAAGGAGCTAAATCGCTAACATTTAGGACCTAGAAATTGACAGAAGTGGGTCTCAACGCATATAATACTGTAATATGAATGTATATAAACCGATTCAATGGTTTGCGTTTTTACTCTAATTTCAAATCAGTTATGTTCCGCGAAATAAGCCAGTATGCTCTATCGAATGCAAATTTCTAGCGTCTGGTCATTCCAGTCTGCATACGCTGTTTGATTTGATGCAATGTGGGTAGCCTCATTCCCTGAGTCTTTTGCTAGAACTGAGGCTGAAACTGAAATGCATTATGGTGCACGATTCGTGTACCAATAGTAAAATGTTTATTTTGTCTTAAATTTTGATTCGTGTACCAATTGTAAAATGTTTTTTTGTTTTAAATATTGGATATCAGAAGCCAATCTTTTTACGGGAAGATCACAGTATCAATGTTGATTTAAACTGACAAATAATTTGTGTTTTCAAAGTTGAAGATTTTGGATGATATTGAGTTAGAGACTTAGCTACTTTAAACAGTCAGCAGTAACAGGAAAATATGGAGCCGAATCGTTGCCATAATTAGTAGTTAAAACATAGTTATCACATCATCATTTGATGTTTTTAACCAGTATATAGGAGAATGTACGCATTTCTTAAACAATGCACTTTTATTTTTTCCTGAAATACCTCTGCCAAACTCGCCCTGCGCCTTATCTACGCATGCGCCTTATACACCGAAAAATACGGTATTCATAAAACTGTCCATTATTTATTGAAAATAATGGACAGTTTTATTAATAATAGACACTTATCGGAAAAATGAACAAGTATTTTGGGATAATTACAGTACATGAAATTAATTAAAAACCTTCATGTTACCAAAATGTCACATGAACGAATATTGATTTCACATGTTGTGTCTACATAAAGAATTCCACTTAAATCCGTCCATTATATGGCACTTGTCCGTTTAATAGTACGTTCGGCACTAGATCAATGATCAGTTTTTATACGCCCACCTTCTTTGTGAACACCCTGCAGGTTATAACTTGATATATAGGAATGTATCCGACAGATCTCGGTTCCTTTGGGATCACAGTGGCTCATTGGTTAAGACGCTGGCTCACTAGTCTGGAGGTCGGGTGTTTAATTCTTGACATTGGCCAGGAAAGTTCATCCAGATATTTCGGCCAGGCAAGGACAGTTGTCTAGTCGTTCAACCAAGGTCCTTTGTAAGCTTTGGAGAACAAGCAATACCGAAAGTGATTTTTCCTCATTAAGTCCTGTATTTCATACTGTATTGGGAGCAGCCATTTTGTTGGTCAGTTCCAGTCTGATATTAATGAATTTCGAAGCCGACAATGATTATGGTGTGACGGTACACAACCTAGAAATGTTACTTTTGGTCAAAATCGGATAAGAATTGTGACCTGTAGAGAGTCCACAACCATGATATACCATATTTTGACACTATTCGCGTACAAACGGCGACCATTTCGTCCGGCAATTTTGGTACGATTTTCACGAAATTCGAACTCAACCTTCCTTACGGTGCAACAGTAATATAATCAGAGTTTTTTTTTAAATCAGATAATAATTGTTCAAGAGATGGACAGAGAACAAGCAAAGTGATTTTTCCTACAATCAAAGGCCATAATTCATTAAGTTACAATTTGATATGCGCAAATATCGAAAAGAATAAAGATCTTTAGGTTATAAATAAGCATTTCAGGTTTCATCAAAATCGAATTAAAATTGTGACCTCTACATGGTCCACAACTTTGATATACCATACTTTTACTAGTGCTGGGTATTGCGACTGCAGTCATGATACGATACATATTGCGATTCATGTGCCACGATACAATACGTATCGCGATTCATAACTAGGTCATAGATTTATCAATAAAACAACAAATTAAATATGTGATTGTGTTTGTAATGAAGTCACTAAAACCAAGAAATAAATAAACTTGATTAGGCCTACTATTTAGTAATCCTAGCAGACGAACCTAGACAGTCACCACTATGCTGTCTTGTCAAAAAAGTGCTAAGATTGGTTGTATTACCACAATATTTTAGAATAGTTTTGCATATTCTTAAAACAACTTTCGTTGTGTCACCTTTTAAAAACCCAAAGTTTTCCCAAACTTACGATTTATATTTGGCTGAAAGATTTGTTATTGCGACTGTGTTTTCCGCCATTTTGATTTTTACAAGAGCTACTATCTAATTATATTTACGTTCTAAATTTATAAAATTCGAGAGTAAAATGTCGTTTTATGTATTCAAATATGTCAGGCGCGGATCCAGGATTTTTTGCAGGGGGGGGGGTCTAGGTTTGATAAAAGGCCCTCCCCCAGAAAAATTTGTTAAATTAGATTCAATTTGGTGCATTCTGACGTATTTCCGGAAGGTAAATTCCAAAATTACAGGTCTAAAAGTCGGTCCGGACCCCCTGGACCCTCCCTCTGGATCCGCGCCTGTATGTATGTTTTATATCTACGCCTTATAACAAACTTTAAAATTCAGAAATAAAACAAAAATACGTTAAAATGTTGTTTATCTTAACCTACAAAACTAACGGTAATTACGGTCGTGTGCTATTCGAGGTATTAAACTGAATGGAAAATAGCCTAGAGACCATGGTCCGATAATGACGGAAGGGGCGGGGTTTATGCTTTTTAACCAATCGGATGTGAGAAGTAGTTATATGCTGGAACCATAGAGTTCAAATCTCCAACTAAAAAGTAAAATGTTACACAGTGTACAGGGAATGTGATAGCCTACAATTATAACTTATAAGTTAGGATAAGGGTTAGGGTAAGGGCTGTGGCCTGCAGATTTCGTCACAGTCTGGAGATGTAGACAGGGCTAGCCCTAACCCTAACCCTGGGCCAAGCCTAACCCTTATCCTAACCCACAATCCACATATGACGTCATAAGACCAGGCTGCGGTGGATGGAAGAAAAACGTTTACTACTTCTCACATCCGATTGGTTAAAAAGCATAAACCCCGCCCCTTCCGTCATTATCGGACCATGGTCTCTAGGCTATTTTTCATTCAGTTTAATACCTCGCTATTTATAGTAACACACATGTCAAGACTACTGGACATCGTTTGCGAAGTGTCATTGTTTCAAATAAAGTTTAGGGTTGAGGATATAATTTAAAGTTTTTAAAGTTCATAATATATTTGATAAAAAGCAAAAAGAATCGTGAAAAATCGATTCGGTATCCCGCGATTCAATACAGGTATCGTGAGACGGTAAATCGCGATACATCGATTCAACGATTTATCGTGCCAGCACTAACTTTTACACTGTTCGCGTACAAACGGCGGACATTTTTTCTGGCAATTATGGTCCGGTTTTCTCGAAATTCGAACTCAACCTTCCGTAGGGTGTAACGGTGATAGAGTCAAACGTTTTTTTAAATCGGATAATAATTGTGACCTCCAGAGGGACCATAGGCGATTTTTCGGACAATCAGGGGCCATAAATCAGGAAGTTACCATCGGATATATGCAAATAACGAAAGGAACCAAGATCTTTGGGTTATAACCTTGCATTTCAAGTTTCATCAAAATCGAATTAAAATTGTAACCTCTACAGGGTCCACACCCATGATATACAATTTTTTAACAGTATTCGCGTACAAACGGCGGCCATTTTGTCTGTTTTGGTCCGATTTTCCCGAAATTCGAACTCAACCTTCCTTAGGGTGTAACGGTAATACTATCAACCGTTTTATTAAATCGGATAATAATTGTGACCACCAGAGGGACCACAAGCTAAAATATGGCAATTTTGCGTATAATCAGGGGCCATAATTCAGGAAGTTACGTTCCGATATGCGCAAATATCGAAAGGAACCAAGACCTTTGGGTTATTACCATGAATTTCAAGTTTCATCAAAATCGAAATTAAAAATGTGACTTCTACAGGGTCCACAACCTTGATATACCATTTTTTAACAGTATTCGTGTACAAACGGCGGCCATTTTGTATGGCAATTTTCGTCCGATTTTCCCGAAATTCGAACTCAACCTTCCTTAGGGTGTAACGGTGATATAATTAAACGTTTTTTTTAAATCGGATAATAATTGTGACCTCCAGAGGGACCACAAGCCAAAAAGGGTGATTTTTCGGACAATCAGGGGCCATAATTCAGGAAATTACATTCCGATAGGCGCAAATATCGAAAGGAACCAAGATCTTTGGGTTAAACATGCATGTCAAGTTTCATCAAAATCGGTTCAAAATTGTAACCTCTATAGGGTCCACAAGCTAAAACCGTGATTTTTCGTACAATCAGGGGCCATAATCCATGAAGTTTTCATCCGATACATGCCAATTTCGAAAGCAGCCGAGATCTTTTGGGGATAAACCTATATGTCAAGTTTCGTGAAAATCGGATAAGAATTGTGACCTGTAGAGAGTCCACAAACAAATTGTGGACGGATGGACGTCCGGACGGACAGGGGCGACGACAATATACGTCCACATAAAAATGTGGGCGTATAAAAAGGTGTTTTGAGCCGGTGGAACCTATACAGGTCACAATTTTTAACCGATTTTAAAAAAAACATTACACCATATATCACAGTTACACCATAATAAGTTCAAATTTCGTGAATTGGTTTGTGCCTTTGATCCTGTATCCTGTCACGTATATCAGAATATATATTAAATTTCAAATCCAAATTTGGACGCCTTGTATCCTCCATAATATTAACCACAGTACTAAGAATATTATCAATATCTAAATTATTTTCATGAGCAGCCTTTCCATCACATCTTATCCCTCATATCAAGACCATCATTATCCAAATGCTACTCACATTTTTTCTCATTATTATCCCATGCCGAACGAAGTTAGAGAGGGATATTGAAACAGGGTCCATCCATCCGTCCCGATTTTGTTTCCAGAGCATATCTCATAAACCTTCAAGATATCAACCTATTACTATTACAGTACTTGTGATTTTTGCTACTTAGGAATTTCTGGGATTTATATTTTTTGTGTTTCAATGGAAACAAATTTTACATATTTTTTGGTGTATAAATTTGTTTCCGGAGCATATCTCATAAAACGTTGAGAAATCTTTCTGAAACTTCGTAAACACATCAACCTATTACAGTAGTTGTGCCTTTTGCCATTTAGGAATTTCTGGAATTTATATTTTTTGTTTCCATGGGAACAAATTTCACTCAGCTTTTGGTGTATAATTTTGCTTCCAGAGCATATCTCATAAACTGTTCAAGATACCATTTCATTGATTGGCTCAAAACTTTGTAACAACACAAACAGCTATACCTTACATAAAAGTCATATATACATGTATATATAACAGATTTTTTTTAAATTGAGCTCCAGTCCTCTCCACTTGCAAAATATGTCTAGTTGCTATGTAGATTTTTAAAACCAGAACTTAATGATTAAAGTAGCTAAGTCTTTAACTCAATATCATCGAAAGTCTTTGACGTTGAAAACACAAATTATTTATCAATTTAAATCAACATTGATGATGTGGTCTTACCAGGAAAAGATGGGCTTCTGATATCCAATATTCAAGACGAAATGATGTTTTTACCATTGGTACCCGAATCGTGTACCATACGGCATTTCAGACTCATTTTCAGCTATGGACCCAAAGAACATGGCTAGGTATACTCCACATTACATCTCAAACAGTGAGCATGTGCAATAAATACTATGTAGACTGGAATAACCAGACGCTATATATATTGTGATTCAACTGACACTTCTGGTGTACTTCGCCAAACATAACTGATTTGATATTAGAGTAAAAACGGAAACGATTGAATGTACCGGTAAATCAGTTTATATACATTCATATTATATTATTATATGGCTTGCGACCCATTTGTGTCAATTTCTAGGCACCAAATATTAGCGATTTAGCTCCTTTAAGGTCATAAATTATCTCAAATCTTCTAGTAAATAGCAATCAGTCATTATTTTTCAGTAATAGAGAGCAATATCTACTAAACAGGGCCACAATATTAGAACCAGTGACACTGTTCGCAAAATCTGATAATTTTTATATTGATTATCAATAGAATAAATAAGTTATTTTTCCTTATTTCTTCCAAACAACTGCAAGGGTACGGGATGTTTGATGACTAGTCATCTTGTTAATATTTGTTTTCGACTGTGTTATAAACATGTCGTCTCTATGTTGAATATTTTGGACTGTCTGTGTTTGCTTGCATTGTATGACTGGAGCGTTTCTCACATGCATTCATGAGCATGTGGATGTTGTTTTAAGAATATGTCCATTATTTTGTGGTGTGCTCTTTTAGAAAACTATCCATTATTTGTATCTCTATGGTGCTATATATGTTTTAAGTTTGATAATAGCCTCAGACTGTCCATTAAGTAAATACAAAGAAAACCTTCAGTGCTATTGCCCCTCAGTTATTCTTTCTATTTTTACGTAATGGACAGTCTTCGACCATTATCCATCACAAAATATAATACTTAAAATTGACAAAGTATTATTGTCAAAATGGTAAAAATGACCTTTTTTCAAGATTTTTTACTTGTAAAAAAATCACATTAAACACAAAATCACTATTTTAGTATCAAATCAAACCAAAAATCTAGTTATGTTTTTTCACTTTCTACTTTTTACCTTTACAAATTCACTGTCAATTTTTCATCTTTGCATTTTCAACTATCAGAATTTCTCCACTGTATTTTCCACCACAGAAATTTCTCCAATCGAAGGGACAGAGACATTCATAACTCTTAAGAATTGTATTATTTTATTTATTATTTTTGGGAGATAAAAAAATGAAATGAAATCGTAGTCATGTCAAACAATTTTTTGTTTAATGAGTTATATCATCGAACCATGAGGTTGGTTCATTGTCTTAAACATACATTATGCAAGAGTTAAATCTGCCTATTGCATGTCTTTCTTTAGGCTTGAAATATAGACTATTAATTAGACATTAACAAATTATTAACAAAACAAGATCACAATCAACTCTCAATGGCATCGGATACTCAAGATTTTAACTAGATTAGAATGGTTTGCCATTCAAAAATGGAAAAGCGATGCTTAGTCTCAAATATACCAGACCCCTGGTTACTGCTATGCACACATCTTATCAAAACTACAAACAGTGATAATTTGGCTCAGAATGAAGTAATTTGACTGACATTTTCAATATTTTCTTATTTTATCGTCTATTTTTTAATTATTATAGCGAGAATGACCAACTCTTTATTAAACTCTTAACAAATGTATCTTTAATAGACCCGTTGAATCTTTGACAGCACATCGGCATGGATGTGAGGGAATTGCTGATGTTATATCTGAAATAAGTGAAATTAAAAAAAGATGTGCCTGGCTGCCATAATCAATTAAGAAAAGCTTTACAGTTATTAGACGATAAAATAAATTGCAAACAAGACAATTAGAGAGTATCATGTTTCATCAGGAATAGTTGGTCGACCAAAGTTATGTATTCCACAAGAACAGTTACAATATTCAGTTGACAAAGATCTGTAATTTGTGGAAAATTAAAAAATAAAATATCCCCAAATTTTAATCACTGGGTCGGTTTCCCAGAATATTTTAATTTTCCTTTTCAATTGATCATGATAAGGTACGATCTATAGTTGTGATCGCAACACATGCCGCAGAACCTACCGGTCCACTGTCAATACTAAAATCTAATGGATTATGAAACATGAAAGTAAAGACATAAATTATTTGTTCTTTTCACAATGACTGATGGTTAAATAATGCGAAACTAGAAACAAAAGTTGTATTAACTCTGAATGCAGCAGCCTTTTATACCAACAAAGATTTATGACGTGTGCCCATAGTCCCTTATCAGGGAGTATTAATTTTAGTCAAGACAATAAAGATAGGTTGCCAGGCAACGAAACATACGCCCACAGCAGCTAAATCGTCCGGGCAGTCAACAAGGGTTGTCGCATATTTTTACTTTTTTCGGTAATGAAACATTTGTAATACTCTAAAAACTGATTAAGAGTAACAACTCATTATGTAATTATCAGAAAATCATTAGAATTTGATTGCTTTTTATAAAATTTTACCCCACGCTAACAATTGAATTAGTATATATACATGAAACATTTAAAATCATGGATTTAGCTGTTCAGTTATCAAAATTCATTGAAAATCAATATACTTGTTCGTTTCAACACCTTAAACTCTGTGTATCAATCTGAAGTCAATCAGATGATAAGTTTGGCCTTTAAAGCGTCCACAAGATTTTTTGAAGTGATCAAGGGCCATAACTCTGGCACTAATTATCGGAAATCGCTGAAAATCAATAGGCTTCTTCGTCTCATGACCTTAAACACTGTGTATAAATTTAAAGCCAATCGGATATTAACTTTGGCCTCTATAGCGTCCACAAGATTTTTTGAAGTGATCAAGGGCCATAACTCTGGCACTAATTATCGGAAATCGCTGAAAATCAATAGGCTTCTTCGTCTCATGACCTTAAACACTGTGTATAAATTTAAAGCCAATCGGATATTAACTTTGGCCTCTATAGCGTCCACAAGATTTTTTGAAGTGATCAAGGGCCATAACTCTGGCACTAATTATCGGAAATCGCTGAAAATCAATAGGCTTCTTCGTCTCATGACCTTAAACACTGTGTATAAATTTAAAGCCAATCGAATATTAACTTTGGCCTCTATAGCGTCCACAAGATTTTTTGAAGTGATCAAGGACCATAACTCTGGCACTAATTATCGGAAATCGCTGAAAATCAATAGGCTTCTTCGTCTCATGACCGTAAACACTGTGTATAAATTTAAAGCCAATCGGATATTAACTTTGGCCTCTATAGCGTCCACAAGATTTTTTGAAGTGATCAAGGGCCATAACTCTGGCACTAATTATCGGAAATCGATGAAAATCAATAGGCTTCTTCGTCTCATGGCCTTAAACACTGTGTATAAATTTAAAGCCAATTGGATATTAACTTTGGCCTCTAGAGCGTCCACAAGATTTTTTGAAGTGATCAAGGGCCATAACTCTGGTAGTTATTATCGGAAATCGCTGAAAAACAATAGGCTTCTTGGTCTCATGACCTTAAACACTGTGTATAAATTTAAAGTCAATCGGATATTAACTTTAGCCTCTAGAGCGTCCACAAGCAATTGTGGACGCCGGACCGACGGACGGACCGACCGACGGACGGACGGGGGCGACGACAATATACGACCACATTTCAATGTGGGCGTATAAAAACAAATGAGTTTTGGCGTCAAAACTTCGTCCGAAATCGGAAACACGCCCCTGTCCATATATGGTCATTAAGACTGAAGGAAATGTGGTAGTCGCAAATGCAATGGAGAAAATATGATAGCTGAAATTGGAAACATGAAAAATTTACAGGGAATTTGCAAAGACAAAAAGTATAGAGAGGGAAAAAACATAACTAGAATTTTACATTGTTAGTGTTGTGTGATATTTACAAGTGAAAAATCTCTAAAATGGCCATTTTTATTAATTGTCTATGATAATTTTGCAATTTTTACCATGATATTTTCTCTTATAATGGCAACGATACAGCTCCAAGTAAGTAAGTAGATTTTATTGCTTAAAAACAGTGGTACATTTTAAGTGACTGTATCTTACCTCTAAAAAGTGACTGTATACCTTGCTGTCTATACATATGTTGTAATATTATCCATGTTGATGTTGATCTTTGATCTAAATATAAAATACATTCATTTGTTAAAAGATTATTTTCAAAATGTACCAAATACAATAAATACATGTAGACAACTCCAACCTATATCATCAAAATTTTTCAGTAGGGTTCCCCACATGAACATTTCAACTGAGATCTAATAAATACTATTGAGAACTTTAATCTTCCTATGTATCACTTTAAAACCTACGAAAGTCAAAATATATGTAATGATCAATGGAGAATGTGTATTAAAGGCCTGATGATGTTCTGATGCAGCTAAAAGCAAAAGTAGTGGACACACTTATCGAATGATTCAGCTGAATCAATCTGCATCGAAATTTGCCTAGTGTGTCCAGTCACCAGTGTAATTTGGCCGAATCAAACATGTATGATATATTCAGCCAAATATATTTGCCCGGTGTGCCCGGTACACCGAATTATTCGCCCGATTTTTAGAATTCATTCACTAATCACCACTGAAGTCACATACTTGGATGAAGACATTGTCTCTGACGCTGCCATGTTTAATGATGTGATGTGGAAGGTGATGCTATCGACTGGTGAATCGGGCAAAGAATTTGCCAAGTGTCTATATTATTTCGGCTGAATGAATTTGGCTGTGATGATTCGGCAACTGTCTCTTCCTCTCTTAACAGCAGCTCGTCAATTTTAAGTAAACATTATTGTGAAATTTACATACATATTATAATTGTCTTACTTGATAATGTATTTGAAGTTCCAATAGTTATTTGTCTGTTAGTTTTAACAACATCAAATGGCAGTGTTAAGACTGCAGCTACCTAAAAATGAAAATAATGTGATCATCTTTTTATTAAATTTTCAAAACCCATATTTTACAACTTAATGAGAAAATAAAAACATTCACTCAATTTCTTATTTCTATAGCCGAGACAGAGTGGTGCATGCAATAGCTGACAATAGTCATCAATAGTTATCTTAAGACAAATTTTATGATTGGATTTTGTGACTTTCTAATTCAAGCGAAGTTTACAATCTACTTCGATTTCTTATCTTGTGTACACTTATAGATATAGACTACAAACCACTCCAGCTGATGCACCAGCAACAAAACTTTCTACTGGTTTTAATTTAGTTGAACCCCTATGGCTAGTTCTTAACACGTGGGATTTCATTTGCTCATAACTGACTTGTGACTTTCTAATTCAAGCGAAGTTTACAATCTACTTGGATTTCTTATCTTGTGTACACTTATAGATATAGACTACAAACCGTTCCAGCTGATGCACCAGCAACAAAACTTTCTACTGGTTTTAATTTAGTTGAACCCCTAGTTCTTAACACGTGGGATTTCATTTGCTCATAACTGAACCAGTATAGGGCTGAAATAAAAATATTCTTTCTTATATAGCAAAAAAAACATCCCTATAAAAAATTGTTGTCATCTGTGAATACTGAGAATTCTTCTACAATCCTGGTTCTTATTTCAGCATTTATCAATCTGTAAAATGTACATGCAGACAATTAATTTTGCAATATTCTCTTTACCTCTCAAATTGTTCAAAATTTCAATGGATAGACTTAGTTTCCAAGATATCACAAATAAAAATTGTGACCTGTAGAGTGTTCACAAACAATTGTGGACTGACGAACATCCTGACGGGCTAGGACGTCAACATTATACGTCCAGATGAAAAGGTGGGCGTATAAAAAAAAACTACTTGGAAATAAACATCCTTCATTTCATATTTACAAACACAATACATCAAGTATTACTTCCCTAGAATTTATTTAAAAGAGGAGCTAGTGAAAACGAGATGGTAAAAATCTTCCTTTTACATTCAATTTTTTGAACTTCGATACATTTTTTTACACTCAATTTTTTTTAAACATCTATATACTATGTACACTCAATTTTGGGTAATCTTCTGTACTGGTCTGTAATGTTTCACTAGAAATTGAGGACATGTGCAGTAGCAATCAGTTTCATAAAAGACATAGTCAGTAGTCACAAATGAACATTCTCAGCCTTTTGAACACCCTTAAAGATCAAGTAAAAGAAAAATTAGGCTACCTGAAAATGGTAAATCTCGTAACAAAGTAGGACCAAGACCTCGCCACATAGATAATAAACCACCCTGACTGATCATCTTTTGGATTGCTGTAATTATTTCTCTGTAGGTCAGCTGCTCAGACTGCATTTTTGTGCGAACAAGTTCTAAGGGACTTATTAAAGTCACTGCCCAAACTGTAACATAAATTCATTTATAATTAATTGTCCTAGTGTTACACTTGGTAAACTTTTTAACAATTTTTGTGTTTATTAATATTTAAATTTTTAGTATAGCACATGTTAGTCAGCACCTCTAAACCCCCACTTTATAACATCCTAAACTTCATTAGTCAATTTCTGTAAGCTGTTGTTGCTATAACAATAGTAATAATAGTGAGTACTTTTAACTCAGTTTCATTGTTACTTGGTAATGCAATGTCTTTGTCGGTAGATACATTCAGTTGTCAACAGTCTTTCTTTCAAAGTGAAAGTCGTTTGTAAATTTAGTTTTGAGGATTGATTTCTTTGGAGCACTGGTAGAGTTAGTTATTTACTGATTACATTTATATATATGTATCTTTAACACTGTAAACTTATATTTTTATACTTAAATTGTTAGTTTTTTTATGGATAAAATTGATTAAGTTTATTTACGTACATACATTCACACATTATATAAATATTTCATCCTCTAATCTTATTTCAGGTTGTAAGGTTACATACATGTATGATAAACTAACTGAGTATTTACAACTACACTTAGTGTATTTTAGTTAAAGTGCATATAAAATGGCTCTAAAATTTTTTCTATATTTGTAGACCATGGTTATTTTATCCACTTTACGGCAAATTCACATCAATCCGACTAAAATTAATTCAGTTATCTTCACTCAAAGTCATAAAAATAGACCTCCCGTAAAAACGACTTTGCCAAATATCAAAAACACTCAGTGCCGTCACAGTGACCGAATGCATATATTCGGAATGTTTATTCCTTAATTACTTATATACACCCGGCGTGTGTATTCATTAACACCTGACTGATTCCTTAATCCCCCTGATTAAATAAAGCAATTGACTGCGGAATAGTTGTTTTATAACTCATTTTAATTTGTTTCATAATATACGGTCGTTCTGTTTTCTCACGGCAGCGATTTTAATACACTCTACCATCAAGTACAATCAAAACGATTTGAGATACACTTTCGTTAGAATAGTATTGTGGTTCTAATGTATCTCGAATCGTTTTGACTGCACACGATGGTAGACTGTATTAAAATCGCTGTCGTGAGAAAACAGAATGACCGTTCATAATGAAAAAAATTCTAAATTAGAACCACAATACTCTTCTGACGAAATGTATCTCAAATCGTTTTGACTGCACACGATGGTAGATTGTATTAAAATCGCTGCCGTGAGAAAACAGAACGACCGTACATAATGAAACAAATTCTAAATTAGAACCACAATACTCTTCTGATGGAAATGTATCTCGAATCGTTTGGACTGCAGACGATGGTGGAGTGTATCAAAATCACTGCCATGAGAAAACAGAACGACCGTACATTATGAAACAAATTCTAAACTGGGATCTTGAATAAAAATGAATTATAAAACAAACAAGCCAACAGTGAGGCTGATGTCCCCCGCCGAAATCCCAAAATAAATAGATGACACATATTAATTAATCGCACATTTATTTTTTTCAAAAGTATCGAGCAATCAAACTGTACACGAAGTGCCATCCAAAAGTGTTTTATAAAGAAAAATGCTAAAACCGACGAGAAAAATGAAAATGTACCCTAGTTAGGGGGACCCTAAAGGCAGACAAAAGGGCCCCCACGCTTGACAAAAGGGCCCCTCTCGCCAAGGGAAAGGGCCCTCGTGTCTGAGTCAATTGTTTCTTTCCACTGTTACTGTCGAATCCATTACTGAATGAGAATGCAGTCATTGTATTGGCATAAAAATCATCAATCAAGATGAACCTAAGTTATCTTGTCCCAAAGTATCAACCAATCAAATTGCTTATCTCTGCCTACCCTAAGAAAAAAATGCTCATCTTCGAACTCCATCAAGGCATTGACCTAATAAGCATACACGCCAATTTTAAACATTTTAATGCAATTCGAATGAGAGTTATTGTGTTCCAAAGTCTCGGCAAATCAAATTGCTTATCGCTCTGCTTACCCTGAGCAGAAAATGCTCATTATCGATCTTAGTCAAGGTATTACTGTAATGAAACTATACACCAAGTTTCATCACTCTCACTTAATTAGAACTAAAGTTATCGTGTGTCAAAGCATCAACCAATCAAATTGCTTATCTCTGCTTACCCTAAGCGGAAAATGCTCATCTTCGAACTCCATTTAGGCATTGACATAATAAGCATATACACCAAGTTTGAACATTTTAACTCAATTAGAAGGAGAGTTATTGTGTTCCAAGGTCTCGACCAATCAAATTGCGTATCACTCTGCTTACCCTGAGCAGAAAATGCTCATTATCGAACTTAGTCAAGGTATTACTGTAATGAAACTATACACCAAGTTTCATCACTATCACTTAATTAGAACTAAAGTTATCGTGTCCGAAAGCATCAACCAATCAAATTGCTTATATCTGCTTACCCTAAGCGGAAAATGCTCATCTTCGAACTACATCAAGGCATTGACCTAATAAACACATACACCAAGTTTGAACATTCTAGCCCAATTAGGAAGAGAGTTATCGTGTCCAAAAGCATCAACCAATCAAATTGCTTATCTCTGCTTACCCTAAGCGGAAAATGTTCATCTTCGAACTCCATCAAGGCATTGACCTAATAAACACATACACCAAGTTTGAGCATTCTAGCTCAATTAGGAAGAGAGTTATTGTGTCCCAAAAAGTGTGACGGACAGACAGACGGACAGACAGACGGACGGACGAACCCATTTTAATAGTCCCCTGCTTTCTTCGAAAGGCGGGGGACAATTATTCTGTAGACAATTGTTTTATTTAATTAGGGGGATTAAGGAATCAGTCAGGCGTTAATGAATACACACGCCAGGTGTATATAGGTAATTATGGAATAAACATTCCGAATATGCATTCGGTCACTGTGACGTCACTGGCATCTGAGGGGTTTAAGGGTGTTTTCAATAATTGACAAACTCGTTTTTACGGGGAAACGACTTTGAGTGAAGATATCTGAAATGATTTTTTAGTCGGATTAATGTGAAAATGGTCATAAACTGGATAAACTAACCATGGTCTACAAATATAGAAAAAATTTTAGAGCCATTTTATGTGCACTTTAAAGTACCAGTACCATATTTACTATTTGTTTCAAACAGTTATTCTCTTTGTAGCTGATATTTATTTCTATGCCATAGTAATGGTGTTAGTTAATGATGTTTGTATTTTGATATTGCCTTTTATTTTGTAAAACTTATATATTATATTGAATTGTATATTAGCAGGGGTTTTATTGTTTGCCTGGTTTATATGATAATAAAGTATTGAACACGTTCTGGATTGTTTCTTATGACAACCCCAAGACCCTTCTACAACACTAGTACTTTATTTGTACACATGATCCTCCACATCCTGCCAGGCAGGATACATTCACATTTTGCGATGGACAGAGAACAACTTAAAACAAGCTAACAGTGAGGCTGATGTCCCCAGCCAAAATCCCAAAATAAATAGATGACCATGACGTATATCAATTATTTGCACATTTATCTTTTTCAAATGCATTGAGCAATCAAACTATACACTAAGTTTCATCACTCTCTATCAGATAGAATCAAGATTATCTTGTCCAAAAGCATCAACCAATGAAAGAGAGAGAGAGAGAAATGAGATTTAATGTCCACTTGACACAAACTAGGTCATTTCGGGACTAACATATGGTTTAATTTTATTTCAATAATTAGCTTGCGTGTAGGGGTCTTTAGCAGTGGGAGGAAACCGGAGTGCCCGGAAGAAACCCACGAGGTTGAGAAGGCGCCCCTATCTCCATGCCAACTACGCTCACATCAGGGATCAAAACCACAGCCGCAAGCCAGAGGTGACCTGTCAGCTAGAGATCGAAGTGCACCACTCTAGACAACTAGGCCATCCCAACCACCATCGACCAATGAAATTGATTAGCTATGTTTAGCTTTAGCTCAAAATGTTAATCATTGAACTCAGTCAAGACATTCAAGTAATGGACATTTACATCAAGTTTAAATATTCTACCTCAATTAAAAGCAGAGTTGTTATGTTCCAATGTCTTGACCAATCAAATTGCTTATGGCTCCTAAGGCTAAGCAGAAATTCTCATCATCAAACTTAATCAAGGTAATGATATAATCAAAGTGATCATGTCCCTAAGCATCAACCAATCAGATTGCGTATCTCTGCTTACCGTAAGCAGACAATGTTTGTCATCAAACACCAATTCAAGGTATTGAAGTAATACAGCTACACACCAAATAAGTGTCCTCACTCTGACTTGATAAGAACTAAAGTTATCGTGTCCCAAAGCATTAACCAATCAAATTGCTTATCTCTGCTTACCCTTAGTAGAAAATGCTCGTCTTCGAACTCCGTCAAAGTATTGACCTAATAAACACCTACACCAAGTTTGAACATTCTAGCTCAATTAGGAAGAGAGTTATTGTGTTCCAAAAAGTGTGACGGGCGGACAGACAGACTGCCAGACCCATTTTAATAGTGCCCTGCATTCGGGGGACAAAAAAGCAATTTTTCATACTATCAATGGCCATAACTCAAGACAGTTACAATCCAATATACACAAATATCGAAAGGAACCAAGACCTTCGGGTAATAAAAATGAATTTCAAGTTTCATCAAAATCGGATCAAAATTGTGACCTCTAAAGGGTTGACTACTTTATGATATACCATATTTTTACACTTATAGCGTACAAGATGCGACCATTTTGTCTGTCAGTTTTAGTTTGATTTACACCTTCATTACGGTGTAATGGTGAAAAAATCAAAAGTTTTGGGGCTATAAACATTCATTCAAGTTTCATCAAAATGGGATTAATATTGTGACCTCTACAGGGTCCAACAATCTTGATATACCATATTTTTACACTTTTTTGCAAACAAGCGATTGACATTTTGTCAGGCAGTTTTGGTCGGATTTTCATATTTTTGAATCAATTTGGCCTAAGATACACCCCTGCAGAATATTTTTGTTATTTTGTCCCAACCCTACTGTGACTTACAAGCCAATCAACCAAAATAAGGTTGTAATTGAAAAATTGAAAAGCGTTTTGGGATGTTGGATATTTAAATGTTAATAGTCCGAAATTATTTTAATGAGATTCGTGTGACTATGAACTTGCCGTAAAGTGCATATAGTAACCATTGGCTATACGTACATGCAATTTTTGTTATTTTGTCCCAACCCTACTGTGACTTACCAGCCAATCAACCAGAATAAGGTTGTAATTGAAAAATAGGTTGCCAGGCAATGAAACATACGCCCACACAGCAGCTAAATCATCCGGGGAGTCAACAAAAGTTGTCGCATATTAAGTAATTATCAGAAAATCATTAGAATTTGTTTGGTTTTTATAAAGTTCTGCTCCATGCTAATGTAAAGTATACGAATCATTTAATATCATGGAATAAGCTGTCACCTCCACTGGATACGAAACATTTAATATTATGGCGACTTTTCGTACAATCAGGGGCCATAATTCAGGAAGTTACGATCAGATATGTCCAAATATCGACAGGAACCAAGATCTTTCAGTTTGACCAAAATCGAATTAAAATTGTGACCTCTACAGGGTACACAACCTTGATATATCATATTTTTACACTATTCGTGTAAAAATGGCAGCCATTTTGTTCATCAATTTTGGTCCGATGTTCACAAAATTCAAACTGAAAATTCATTACAGTGTAATGGTGATATAATCAAATGTTTTTGAACTCCATAAAGGCAATTTTCCGTATAATCAGAGGCCATAATTCAAGAAATTACAATCCGATATGCGCAAATATCGCAAGGAACCAAGATCTTTAGGTTATAAAAATGTATTTCAAGTTTCATCAAAAACGTATTCAAATTGTGACCCCTATAGGGTTCACAACCTTGATATACCATATTTTTACACCATTCGCGTACAAACGGTGGTCATTTTGTTTGTCAATTTTGGTCCGATTTTCATGAAATTCAAACTCAACCTAGATTACCCTGTAACGGTGATATAATCAAACGTTTTTTTAAATCAGGTAATAATTGTTACCTCCGGAGGGACCACAAGGTGATAAAGGCGATTTTTAGTACAATCAGGGGCCATAATTCAGGAAGTTACGATCCAATATGCGCAAATATCGAAAGGAACCAAGATCTTTATGTTATAAACATGTATTTCAAGTTTCATCAAAATCAGTTCAAAATTGTGACCTCTATAGGGTCCACAACCTTGATATAACATATTTTCACACTATTCGCGTACAAATAGCGGCCATTTTGTCCGTCAATTTTGGTCCAATTTTCACGAAATTCCACATCATCTTTTATAACAATTTAACGGTGATATAATCAAACGTTTTTTTAAATCGGATAATAATTTTGACCTACAGAGGGGCCACAAGGTAAAAAAAGTCAATTTTTCGGTCAATCACGGGTCATAATTCAGGAAGTTACGATCAGATGGGCGCAAATATAGAAAGTACCAAAGATCTTTGGGTTATAAACATACATGTCAAGTTTCATCAAAATCGGTTCAAAATTGTGACCTCTATAGCATGATATAACATTTTTTCACACTATTCGCGTACAAACGCCGGCCATTTTGCCTGTCAATTTTGGTCCGATTTTCACGAAATTCGATCTCAACCTCCATTACCATGTAACGGTGGCATAATCAAACGTTTTTTTAAATCGGATAACAATTTTGACCTCCAGAGGGACCACAAGCTAAAAAGGGTGATTTTTTGGACAATCAGGGGCCATAATTCATGAAGTTACGATCCGATAGGCGCAAATATTGAAAGGAACCAAGACCTTTGGGTTATAAACATACATGTCAAGTTTCATGAAAATCAGTTCAAAATTGTGACCTCTATAGGGTCCACAACCTTGATATAACATTTTTTCCCACTATTCGCGTACAAACGGCGGCCATTTTGTCTGTCAATTTTGGTCCGATTTTTACGAAATTCGAGCTCAACCCCCAAAACTATGTAACAGTGATATAATCAAACGGTTTTTTGAATCGGATAACAATTTTGACCTCCACAGGGAACACAAGCTAAAAAGTGTGATTTTTCAGACAATCTGGGGCCATAATTCAGGAAGTTACGATCCGATATGCGCAAATATCGAAAAGAAACAAGATCTTTCGGTTATAAACATGCATTTCAAGTTTCATGAAAATCGGTTCAAAATTGTGACCTCTATAGGGTCCACAACCTTGATATAACATATTTTCACACTATTCGCGTACAAACAGCGGCCATTTTGTCTGTCAATTTTGGTCCGATTTTCACGAAATTCGAACTCAACCCCCATAACTATGTAACGGTGATATAATCAAACGTTTTTTTGAATCGGATAACAATTTTGACCTCCACAAGGAACACAAGCTAAAAAGGGTGATTTTTCGGACAATCAGGGGCCATAATTCAGGAAGTTACGATCCGATATGCGCAAATATCGAAAGGAACCAAGATCTTTCGGTTATAAACATGCATTTCAAGTTTCATGAAAATCGGTTCAAAATTGTGACCTCTATAGGGTCCACAACCTTGATATAACATATTTTCACACTATTCGTGTACAAACGGCGGCCATTTTGTCTGTCAATTTTGGTCTGATTTTCACGAAATTCGAACTCAACCCCCATAACTATGTAACGGTGATATAATCAAACGTTTTTTTTAATCAGATTACAATTTTGACCTCCACAGGGAGCACAAGCTAAAAAGGGTGATTTTTCGGACAATCAGGGGCCATAATTCAGGAAGTTACGATCCGATATGCGCAAATATCGAAAGGAAGCAATAAAAATGTGGGCGTATAAAAATTGAAAAGCGTTTTGGGATGTTGGATATTTAAATGTTAATAGTCCAAAATTATTTTATTGAGATTTGTGTGACTGTGAACTTGCCGTAAAGTGCATATAGTAACCATTGGCTATACGTACATGCAATTTTTTCATCTTATGTTAGGGTGACCCACCATAAATAAATATCTCCAAATATCTCTACAATTACGCCACAATATTTATATATATACCAAGCCTTAAATTAGCTTCACACATTTATAGTCACTAAATAAACGATCATGTTGTACTTAATAAGATATGACCATTTAATAATAATAGACTGAAAACTGGCTCCGAGTGTTGTCCATAACATCCAGACACTTTTGAGTAAAAGATAGGATACAAGCCCCTGTTTTGAAATTAATCTCGCTTAACCAGTCTACTGACCATTCTACGTCTGATTGACAGGTCGGGATAATCAAGACTACTTGTTTACGAAACATAACAGAAAGCTGGAACACGAAATTGAATTTAGAAATACACGTTAGGCAACTCAACAAATATTTTAAGAACTTTGTAAAAGTAAAATGAAACTATCATGTTCTTGCTGACGAAAGTTTTTCAGAGATATTATTTGTACTAAATCAAAAGATTCCGCTTCTAACGGTACAGTTAATGATAAAGCAATTTAAAGATAGGCTGGCACTGCCAGGCAGGATTTTCGAGAGATGGACAGAGAACAAGCAATACCGAAAATGATTTTTCCTACATCTTTAAGTCCTGTATTTCATACTGTATTGGGAGCAGCCATTTAGTTGGTCAGTTCCAGTCTGATATTAATGAAACTCGAAACCGACATTGATTATGGTGTGACGGTACACAACCTAGAAATGTGACTTTTCATCAAAATCGGATAAGAATTGTGACCTGTAGAGAGTCCACAACCATGATATACCATATTTTTACACTCATCGCGTACAAACGGCGACCATTTCGTCCGCCAATTTTGGTACGATTTTCACGAAATTAGAACTCAACCTTCCTCATCAAAATCGAATTAAAATTGTGACCTATACAGGGTCCACAACCATGATATATCATTTTTTTAACAGTATTCGCGTACAAACGGCGGCCATTTTGTCTGTCAATTTTGGCCCGATTTTCCTGAAATTCACACTCAACCTTCCTTACAGTGTAACGGTGATATAATCAAACGTTTTTTTAAATTGGATAATAATTGTGACCTCCAGAGGGACCACAAGCTAAGAAAGGGGGATTTTGCGTTTAACCAGGGGCCATAATTCAGGAAGTTACGATCCGATATGCGCAAATATCGAAAAGAACCAAGATCTTTGGGTTATAACCATGAATTTCAAGTTTCATCAAAATCGAATTAAAATTGTGACCTTTACAGGCTCCACAACCTTGATATACCATTTTTTAACAGTATTCGCGTACAAACGGCGGCCATTTTGTATGGCAATTTTGGTCCGATTTTCCCGAAATTCAAACTCAACCTTCCTTAGGGTGTAACGGTGATATAAACAAACGGTTTTTTAAATCGAATAATAATTGTGACCTCCAAGCTAAAAAAAAAGGCGATTTTGCGTATAATCAGGGGCCATAATTCAGGAAGTTACGATCCGATATGCGCAAATATCGAAAGGAAGCAAGATCTTTGGGTTATAACCATGAATTTCAAGTTTCATCAAAATCGAATCAAAATTGTGACCTCCACAGGGTCCACAACCTTGATATACCATTTTTTAACAGTATTCGCGTACAAACGGCGGCCATTTTGTATGGCAATTTTCGTCCGATTTTCCCGAAATTCGAACTCAACCTTCCTAAGGGTGTAACGGTGATATAATCAAACGGTTTTTTAAATCGAATAATAATTGTGACCTCCAGAGGGACCACAAGCTGAAAAGGGTGATTTTTCAGACAATCAGGGGCCATAATTCAGGAAATTACATTCCGATAGCCGCAAATATCGAAAGGAACCAAGATCTTTGGGTTACAAACATGCATGTCAAGTTTCATCAAAATCGGTTCAAAATTGTGACCTCTATAGGGTCCACAAGCTAAAAACGTGATTTTTCGTACAATCAGGGGCCATAATCCATGAAGTTTTGATCCGATACATGCCAATATCGAAAGCAGCCGAGATCTTTTGGGGATAAACCTATATTTCAAGTTTCGTCAAAATCGGATAAGAATTGTGACCTGTAGAGAGTCCACAAACAAATTGTGGACGGACGGACGGACGTCCGGACGGACAGGGGCGACGACATAATACGTCCACATGAAAATGTGGGCGTATAAAAATGAGACGAACGTAATTTTTAACGCATCTGTAATAACCAAGAATCTAAATTTTACTATTCAAAATCGTCAACAATAGATTTTTTTACGGGTGTTATTCAAACCTGGAAATAAGGCACTAGGCCAGATTCTGACATCGATTATCGTGTCACCCTTGCTCCGACAACTGGAACGTTAAGAATTTAGAAAACAAATAACTTTATTAACGTATATTGAAGCCTCACGAAAAAGTTCCTAGGTAACGGCGCAGCAGTTATTGCTAAATAAATGGTTTAATTTTGATATTGTCGGTGTTGATTAAACTGGTCATGTGACACGGTCAAAGGTGACTAAAGGGACCATGTGACGCATCTTGACCAATAATAAATCAACAATAACGAAAGTGGCAGCCCTCAGTAAATATTGTTTTGCTATCATTCAAAGCTTATGTTTTACGTTTTAACCTGCAACAAACTTCATGTGTACAGCAAAACGAGGCAGTGGAGTGAAGAAAGGAAATGTCGACAACGGTTAAAAGAAAGTGTCTTATGCGTTAATGATTTTAAATAATAATCCAATATTTGACATGTACACTTATGTTTTCTGTTTAACTCATTTTTTGGGGTTCAAAGACCGGGTTTCGGTGCAATTTTTTTCTGTATGTTTCAATTATATTCTATGAACACTTTTTTGGCATTAGATTTTAAATGTTTTAAGTATGTTTCTTTTTAAAATAATGTGTATTAAAACCCTCTAAGTGAAAAACATGATACTGAGCAGACAGACGTACATGTATGTAGTTCTTAAAAAAGCACACAATTTAAACCCTTTTCTTACCAGACCGCTGCTACCTAGCCAATCTGTCAAACCCTTGTCTAAACTTGGAAGTACAATTTAGACAATTGTATTGTAAAGGAGGAAAGGAAGTGGAAATTGATTTTGGTGCTTGGGTTAGAGGGGGCTGTATGGAAATAGGCCATTCAATACTTTAAACATGTAGTTATTTTTCAAGGAAACATATGAAAATGAAAAGTGTAATTATTTGTTTTGAGATTAATAATACAAAAGCAATGGTCGAAGTATGTGTATTGGACTATGAACATGTGTAATTTCTGTCATAAGATAATATTACAAAAGCATTTGCCTAATATGTGTAATGACATGGAGTAACATGTGGGAATGGGAGAGTGGTGTAATATGTATTATGAGATAAATAATACAAAAGCATTTGCCAAAATCTATGGAGTAACATATGGGAAAGAGGGAGGCCAAAGGGGTGTTATTTGTGTTATGAAATAAGTAATACTGAAGCACTGGCCAAGTATATGTGTATCGGACTAGGGAGTAAAGTGTGCAAAAAAAGTATACTAGTAGGCCTACTGTTTGTACTTGTAACTAATGACCCCAGTTTCAAACGTAGCATAGTAATTATAAATAGATTGTAGTTCAATGCAGAGTGAAATTTAATTTGATTTAACAAGATCCGTTTTAATAAAGACTAAACTGGGAAAGTTATTTTATTGACAACTAAAAATAAGCGAGTATTTGTCAAGGAAACACGTTCAGCCGTGCGCTAATCTCCGGCGAGTTCGGGAGTTGGATTTAATTACCGCGTAACTATTAATTTACAAAACTTGAATGAAAAATATTATCAAACTATGTAAAATTGATATTTACGCTATCAAGGTACAATTGAGATCATGTTAGAATCGAAGTTTTCATAAGTTTAAGTTTAATTAAAGTGTGTCGTGTAGTTTTGTTTACCGTAGAGTCTAAAACATCTCACGCAGTTCGTGGAAAAGACCACGTGTTTTAAGTGTTTACTTGCCGGTGATTGGCTACTTAAGAATACTACGTAACACGCTAGTCTAAATATAGTATAAAAGCAACTCTTCGCGCAACAAACAAATATGATCAAAGAACTAATTTACTGCTTCTGTCCCATCTAGGAACTTTTGATATACACTGGGAAACTGACATCGTTTAAGATGGGGTTTTTTGACTTTAAAAAATGCTATAGAGTTTGATTTCAAAACATCGTTTGATAATTGACAATAATCGTTTGAAATCTACAAAGATAGGCTGGCACTGCCAGGCAGGATATGCCCACATTTTCGAGAGATGGACAGAACAAGCAATACCGAAAGTGATTTTTCCTACATCTTTAGGTCCTGTATTTCATACTGTATTGGGAGCAGCCATTTAGTTGGTCAGTTCCAGTCTGATATTAATGAAATTCGAAACCGACAATGATTATGGTGTGACGGTACACAACCTAGAAATGTGACTTTTCATCAAAATCGGATAAGAATTGTGACCTGTAGAGAGTCCACAACCATGATATACCATATTTTTACACTATTCGCGTACAAACGGCGACCATTTCGTCCGGCAATTTTGGTACGATTTTCACGAAATTAGAACTCAACCTTCCTCATCAAAATCGAATTAAAATTGTGACCTATACAGGGTCCACAACCATGATATATCATTTTTTTAACAGTATTCACGTACAAACGGCGGCCATTTTGGCTGTCAATTTTGGTCCGGTTTTCCCGAAATTCAAACTCAGCCTTCCTTACAGTGTAACGGTGATATAATCAAACGTTTTTTTAAATTGGATAATAATTGTGACCTCCAGAGGGACCGCAAGCTAAAGAAAGGGGGATTTTGCGTATAACCAGGGGCCATAATTCAGGAAGTTACGATCCGATATGCGCAAATATCGAAAAGAACCAAGATCTTTGGGTTATAACCATGAATTTCAAGTTTCATCAAAATCGAATTAAAATTGTGACCTTTACAGGGTCCACAACCTTGATATACCATTTTTTAAGAGTATTCGCGTACAAACGGCGGCCATTTTGTATGGCAATTTTGGTCTGATTGTCCCGAAATTCAAACTCAACCTTCCTTACGGTGTAACTGTAATATAATCAAACGTTTTTTTAAATCGGATAATAATTGTGACCTCCAAGCTAAAAGATAGGCTGGCACTGCCAGGCAGGATACGCCCACATTTTTGAGAGATGGATAGAGAACAAGCAATACCGAAAGTGATTTTTCCTACATCATTAAGTCCTGTATTTCATACTGTATTGGGAGCTGCCATTTTGTTGGTCAGTTCCAGTCTGATATTCATGAAATTCGAAGCCGACAATGATTATGGTGTGACGGTACACAACCTAGAAATGTTACTTTTCGTCAAAATCGGATAAGAATTGTGACCTGTAGAGAGTCCACAACCATGATATACCATATTTTTACACTATTCACATACAAACGGTGACCATTTTGTCCGGCAATTTTGGTACGATTTTCACGAAATTCGAACTCAACCTTCCTTACGGTGCAACAGTAATATAATCAGAGTTTTTTTTAAAATCAGATAACAATTGTTCGAGAGATAGACAGAGAACAAGCAATACCGAAAGTGATTTTTCCTACAATCAAAGGCCATAATTCATTAAGTTACAATTTGATATGCGCAAATATCGAAAAGAATAAAGATCTTTAGGTTATAAACAAGCATTTCAGGTTTCATCAAAATCGAATTAAAATTGTCACCTCTACAGGGTCCACAACTTTGACATACCATATTTTTACACTGTTCGCGTACAAACGGCGGCCATTTTTTCTGGCAATTATGATCCAATTTTCTCGAAATTCGAACTCAACCTTCCGTAGGGTGTCACGGTGATAGAGTCAAACGTTTTTTCAAATCGGATAATAATTGTGACCTCCAGAGGGACCATAGGCGATTTTTCGGACAATAAGGGGCCATAATTCAGGAAGTTACGATCCGATATGCGCAAATAACGAAAGGAACCAAGATCTTTGGGTTAGAACCATGCATTTCAAGTTTCATCAAAATCGAATTAAAATTGTGACCTCTACAGGGTCCACAACCATGATATACAATTTTTTAACAGTATTCGCGTACAAACGGCGGCCATTTTGTATGGCAATTTTGGTCCGATTTTCCCGAAATTCGAACTCAACCTTCCTTACGGTGTAACGGTAATATAATCAACCGTTTTATTAAATCGGATAATAATTGTGACCACCAAAGGGACCACAAGCTAAAAAAAGGCGATTTTGCGTATAATCAGGGGCCATAATTCAATAAGTTACGTCCCGATATGCGCAAATATCGAAAGAAACCAAGATCTTTGGGTTATAATCATGAATTTCAAGTTTCATCAAAATCGAATAAAAAATGTGACTTCTACAGGGTCCACAACCTTGATATACCATTTTTTAACAGTATTCGCGTACAAACGGCGGCCTTTTTGTATGGCAATTTTCGTCCGATTTTCCCGAAATTCGAACTCAACCTTCCTTAGGGTGTAACGGTGATATAATCAAACGGTTTTTTAAATCGGATAATAATTGTGACCTCCAAAGGGACCACAAGCTAAAAAGGGTGATTTTTCGGACAATCAGGGGCCATAATTCAGGAAATTACATTCCGATAGGCGCAAATATCGAAAGGAACCAAGATCTTTGGGTTATAAACATGCATGTCAAGTTTCATCAAAATCGGTTCAAAATTGTGACCTCTATAGGGTCCACAAGCTAAAAACGTGATTTTTCGTACAATCAGGGGCCATAATCCATGAAGTTTTCATCCGATACATGCCAATATCGAAAGCAGCCGAGATCTTTTGGGAATAAACCTATATTTCAAGTTTCGTCAAAATCGGATAAGAATTGTGACCTGTAGAGGGTCCACAAACAAATTGTGGACGGACGGACGGACGGCCGGACGGACAGGGGCGACGACAATATACGTCCACATAAAAATGTGGGCGTATAAAAAAAGGCGATTTTGCGTATAATCAGGGGCCATAATTCAGGAAGTTACGATCCGATATGCGCAAATATCGAAAGGAAGCAAGATCTTTTGGTTATAACCATGAATTTCAAGTTTCATCAAAATCGAATCAAAATTGTGACCTCCACAGGGTCCACAACCTTGATATACCATTTTTTAACAGTATTCGCGTACAAACCGCGGCCATTTTGAATGGCAATTTTCGTCCTATTTTCCCGAAATTCGAACTCAACCTTCCTTAGGGTATAATGGTGATATAATCAAACGTTTTTTTAAATCGAATAATAATTGTGACCTCCAAGCTAAAAAAAAGGCGATTTTGCGTATAATCAGGGGCCATAATTCAGGAAGTTACAATCCGATATGCGCAAATATCGAAAGGAAGCAAGATCTTTGGGTTATAACCATGAATTTCAAGTTTCATCAAAATCGAATCAAAATTGTGACCTCCACAGGGTCCACAACCTTGATATACCATTTTTTAACAGTATTCGCGTACAAACGGCGGCCATTTTGTATGGCAATTTTCGTCCGATTTTCCAGAAATTCGAACTCCACCTTTCTTAAGGTGTAACGGTGATATAATCAAACGGTTTTTTAAATCGAATAATAATTGTGACCTCTAAGCTAAAAAAAAAAGGCTATTTTGCGTATAATCAGGGGCTATAATTCAGGAAGTTACAATCCGATATGCGCAAATATCGAAAGGAAGCAAGATCTTTGGGTTATAACCATGAATTTCAAGTTTCATCAAAATCAAATCAAAATTGTGACCTCCACAGGGTCCACAACCTTGATATACCATTTTTTAACAGTATTCGCGTACAAACGGCGGCCATTTTGGGGCGCGTCGAATTACCCAATAACACCCAATAACTGCCCAATAACACCCAATAACTGCCCAATAACTCCAAAATAACACCCAATAACACCCAATAACTCCAAAATAACAACCAATAACTACAAAATGTTGACTTGTTGACTTTGGAAACAAAATAACAATTTAGTTGAATTTAAGAACATCGCTGCTTTACGCTCACTCGCCTGAAGGGAGATAACTCGTGTATGTGATTTTTTGTTTACAAGAAATTAATGTATGGTTTCGTTGGATTTGAAATCATACAGGAGTTCTCGATTAATCCAATGTTTATCCAGGCGTTTTTCAAATGTTTTAGTATTTTTTGCCGTTATTACACTGTCAGGTAGATTATTCCATAATTGTACTTCTCTGTTTGTGAAAAAGTTTTTTCTGATATTTTTGTTTGATCTTCTTAAATAGAGTTTTTTACTGTGTCCCCTTGTTTTAGTTGTGTTTGTCTCTGGGTCACACAGCTTATATTCGTATGGAGTTAAGGTTCTCGTTCCTGTAGTCAGTACCTTGCATTTGTCGGGATGGAATTTGAGTAACCATTTGTTTGACCAGTTTTCTAATTCCAGCATATCTTGTTGTAGAGTTTCCATATCCGCTGGTTCTTAAATTCAACTAAATTGTTATTTTGTGTTTCCAAAGTCAACATTTTGTAGTTATTGGTTGTTAATTTGGAGTTAATGGGTGTTATTTTGGAGTTATTGGGTGTTATTTGGAGTTATTGGGTGTTATTGGGTAATTCGACGCGCCGGCCATTTTGTATGGCAATTTTCGTCCGATTTTCCCGAAATTCGAACTCAACCTTCCTTAGGGTGTAACGGTGATATAGTCAAACGGTTTTTTAAATCGAATAATAATTGTGACCTCCAGAGGGACCACAAGCTAAAAAGGGTGATTTTTCGGACAATCAGGGGCCATAATTCAGGAAATTACATTCCGATAGCCGCAAATATCGAAAGGAACCAAGATCTTTGGGTTACAGGGTCCACAACCTTGATATACCATTTTTTAACAGTATTCGCGTACAAACGGCGGCCATTTTGTAAGGCAATTTTGGTCTGATTTTCCCGAAATTCGAACTCGACCTTCCTTACGGTGTAACGGTAATATAATCAAATGTTTTTTTTAAATCGGATAATAATTGTGACCTCCAAGCTAAAAAAAAAGGCGATTTTGCTTATAATCAGGGGCCATAATTCAGGAAGTTACGATCCGATATGCGCAAATATCGAAAGGAAGCAAGATCTTTGGGTTATAACCATGAATTTCAAGTTTCATCAAAATCGAATCAAAATTGTGACCTTCACAGGGTCCACAACCTTGATATACCATTTTTTAACAGTATTCGAGTACAAACGGCGGCCATTTTGTATAGCAATTTTCGTCCGATTTTCCCGAAATTCGAACTCAACCTTCCTTAGGGTGTAACGGTGATATAATCAAACGATTATTTAAATCGAATAATAATTGTGACCTCCAAGCTAAAAAAAAGGCGATTTTGCGTATAATCAGGGGCCATAATTCAGGAAGTTACGATCCGATATGCGCAAATATCAAAAGGAAGCAAGATCTTTGGGTTATAACCATGAATTTCAAGTTTGATCAAAATCAAATCAAAATTGTGACCTCCACAGGGTCCACAACCTTGATATATCATTTTTTAACAGTATTCACGTACAAACGGCGGCCATTTTGTATGGCAATTTTTGTCCGATTTTCCCGAAATTCGAACTCAACCTTCCTTAGGGTGTAACGGTGATATAATCAAACGGTTTTTTAAATCGAATAATAATTGTGACCTCCAGAGGGACCACAAGCTAAAAAGGGTGATTTTTCGGACAATCAGGGGCCATAATTCAGGAAATTACATTCCGATAGCCGCAAATATCGAAAGGAACCAAGATCTTTGGGTTACAAACATGCATGTCAAGTTTCATCAAAATCGGTTCAAAATTGTGACCTCTATAGGGTCCACAAGCTAAAAACGTGATTTTTCGTACAATCAGGGGCCATAATCCATGAAGTTTTGATCCGATACATGCCAATATCGAAAGCAGCCGAGATCTTTTGGGGATAAACCTATATTTCAAGTTTCGTCAAAATCGGATAAGAATTGTGACCTGTAGAGAGTCCACAAACAAATTGTGGACGGACGGACGGACGGACGGACGGACAGGGGCGACGACATAATACGTCCACATGAAAATGTGGGCGTATAAAAATGCACACGAAGATATGCTAAACTTACCGTGGTCGTAGTATTATTATCCATTAAAAATAATGAATCACGGTACTATTGACAAATACATTAAAAATCACAAATGAACCCTTATGAAAAAGTCCTATAGAAAGAGTATAGGTTCCTATAGAAGTTTGAGGGAATCTATAGAATGCTATAGAATACTACAGGAAAACAAATTCATTCTGTATTTTTTTTCACATGACTATAGATTCAAAAAGATTTACTATAGTTTGTGTAGGATCGGTAGATGAATTTTTTCTAAGTGTAATTTCCTATAGAATCCTATAGAATACTGTAAGAAACTATTGGGAAAAAAATAAACCTATAGATCATGGGTGCTGCTATAGAATTGGTGGTAAAAACTATAGTTTTCTGTACAACTAATTTGTATCCTTGAGCCAGTTGAGTAATCCTTTAGTTTTCTATAGCCTTTGTAGTAAAAACTATAGTTGGCTATAGAACTAACCTGTATTCTCAAATCAGCCCTGGTTCCTATAGATTTTCTGGCAAAAACTATAGTTTTCTATAGAAGTATCTTACTGTCTCAAGTCAGTCGTGTAATTCTATAGTTTTCTATAACATTCTGTAGAAAACTATGGAAAAAATATTTTATTCTATAGATTTTGTGGAGAATTTATATTTATACGGTACTTAATAAACCATTTTAACAAATATCCTACTATAGTTTCCTATATAATAATGCAGTAACAATGTTCTATACTACAGATTTCAAAATTTTACGATGTCTTATTCATACTATAGAATTTAGAGATGCACATGTGTGAATAAAAGTATGGTACTCCTGGATGCAGTTTTCCTTAATTTACTGATACCAAATGATAAACTAAAATAAGCTTAACATGAAAAAAGAAATAAAATAAAGTCTTTAAGTAATATTATTTTAATGTTGAGTATGAATGAAATAGTGATACATGTTGACACTCTAATAGTAAGTGCAGGAGGACCGCACTACACGAAAAACAAAAACCTATAAGATTAACCTGCGGAAAATATCAAATAAGAAATTTTCCACCCCCACCCTCCCAAAAATGGCAGTAAAGGTAGATCTTCACAGCAAAAATAACAGATAATAAGATAGATCAATAAAGTAAAGACAAAGTTTATTTGAACAGTCTGACTGTTTGGTGACCTGCTAGTTAGATTTTAATGACTATAACAGATTCTGTACTCAAAATTATATCATTTGTTGAAGCCAGCAGGTCAACCGTGCATACCTGTCAACAAATTATAATTATCAGCCAACTGACTCTCTTGAAATCTGTTTGGTCATTGGCTGAATTTTGAATTCTAAAATTCAATGTATAACCACTTACATTATTATGTTAGTATTAAAGTTCCAATAGCATTTTTTTAAGTTATATTTTTAAAATTTATTAAAATAAAGCCCCAAAATAGATTGAACCTATAAACAGTCCTACCTTGTTAAAGAATAATCCTATTAATCCTATAATTCACTATTGCCAGTTGAGAAATTGGCAAAAATATCATTTTCAACTTCAAATTCAAACGTTTGAAGATGGTCGTCCATTGAGAAGAATGGGAAAACAAGGGAGGTAATTGAGTAACTATTTCCTCAATCAACCAGTGTCACCCTTTCTAACCCCCCCAAAATTTTGTCCATGATCGTATAATAGTGAGTTGACAACCTTTTGAGCAAAAAACATAGAAATAATTATATTTTGACTTTCTTAGAAAAAGTGAAATTGGAACTTTAACACGAAACTGAAGAGAATGGTGCTGTTGTTTTCACAGATTTGATTAAAGACAGAAAGATAAGTATAATTTATTACATTTTCAACAATAATATTAAATAAGATAAGATTTATGTGATTTTGTTATTTACTTAACTTTATTTAACTATTATTTTCCCTATATTTCAGTTCTACCAAGAAAAAAAACTTGTAAAGTTCTGACTAGTGAGTCAGCAGCAGAATTCAGATTCATCCATGAGGGAAAAAATAATCTTATCAATTTCGAAGAAATCATGGGCCAACTATATTATGTATTCCCAAAATAAAAATTAATAAAAAATCTGTAGATTTCTATAGTACCCATTCTACAGAAAACTGTAGTGAACGAAATTCAAAACTACAAAATACTACAGTAATCATTCCTATATTACGGTAGAAATCCTACAGAAAGTGCAATAAAAAAAACCTATAGAATACTAAAATATTTTCCTATAGAAATTATCCCATAATTCTGTAGGAAAAACTATAGTATTTGCACTGCAGAAACTGTAGAATATTTTGGGCCGTTATTTCCTACAGGCGCCCCAAATTCTGTAGAATACTATAGAATTTTATCCTACAGAAAATGGGACACGCCCCCCACAAAACTCTATAGATTTTCTATAGAGTTCTTTAGAAAACTACACTGGTATTCTATAGGACTTTTTGCTAAGGGAATGAAAATAGCTTTCCACGTGTACACGTGACTAGAAGACCTGGCAATGATTCCACCATTGACAAATACATCAACAATCGGTAAATCACGTCCAATGTTATTATATCATTGGAAATCGGTAAAGCACATTCCAGGTAAAGTATTTTCTTTAAATCACTAATGAATGAAGACAGGTTTTCATCTGCATAATAATATGTGGTCGTGTGATAATCTCGCGAGACTTGTATACTGGCGCCAAACGTCGCTATTCGTCGATCTCCATAGACGAGCTATCGCTCAGGGAGGTGCGGGTCTGTTCATCCCACGATCTTTTCACCCTGGGCTGTTTCATCCCAATGTTGTTGTATATTACAGATTTAACGTCCAATACATTTAATATGATATTAAGTTGATTAAATTAAATTATTTACACTGCGTGGGTTGGAAGTTGGTAAAAACATACAATTGGTTAACACAAAAAAATAAAAAGTCCTTGTATGTTAAAAAATCAATTTAAATCACACTTATAAGACCGATCCCTTTGTCATAACAAAAACATGTTTCACCTCAACGCAGACAGGCAACTACAAGTGGGAATTGATAAAACAATAGCATTTGACCAATCAAATAATGAATGTAAATAAAAAAAAACACATTAAAAAGGACATTTATGACTCAACTGTATATTCAAAGACATGATTCTGTGTGGCACCCAGACAGGTGAGCACAGGCGATAATTAATAAAACAACAGCTTTCGACCAATCTCAGGATTAACCCATACTGTACTAACATACATGTATATTGAAAATATGCGTTTCATATGGCACCCAGGATTTGAAAAACCTAAGCATTCGGCCAAACAGATAATCAATCTACACTTATAACGGACATTTATGACTCCACCGTATATTCAGCTGGCCAAAAGGTGACTAGCTCAGCATACCGCGTATACACAGACCATTTCTGTAATTAATGTACATGGGGATATATATTAAGAGGTTTGCATGCCGCTAGTTCTTGCAAACGTTATTCATATGTATAAACCATGATATTTCAATGTTCGATTTCTTTTTAATGTGCATGCTGCAAATAAATGTCTTTAAAACGTTCTTTATAATAATATGTATAAACTAGTGATTGCATGCAGCAATTATTTTTTTCGAATCGTTCTTTATATGTGATTGTTTTCCAATTTTATATCTGTGAACCAGTCTCTTCCAGTATTTTAAGAGTTCATGTTATTTTTTAGTGTTTATTTTTTAGTGTTTATGTTATTGTTTAGTGACATGGATTCCACTAAGTAAAAACACGTGTCCCAAATCATGCTTTAAATTTATTGTATAAGTCTATGACACTCCCGTTCAGGCGTCGAATTCGGATTCTGATATATCGGTATAAAAATGAATATCAAACACGACGTCGCGCCTGTACATGACACTATTCTAATCACGTGCAGAGGACAGCTGATCGTTCCCCCTGGAATTCCTTTCTCGCATTTCGACTAATTTGCGATAAAAATTATATGTGAAAGAATGATATTACAGAAGAGCAATGAAGACATAGATCAGTAATTAATTTTAATTGTTAGGCTATCTGGCTTCTTACTTAAATGTGTGAATACAACTCAACCCTCGCCGCATGTTTTTATTACTAATCCAAAACAAATAATTACTTGTTATTAAATAATAAATAAAAAAAGTACACGTTTGTTTAACTATAAGTAAGTGCTTCACAGTTTATTTAACAATAAGTACAGCTTAGTTAATTAACTGCTATTCTAATAACCAACTTTCAACCTATGAAGTGTAAATAATTTAATTTAATTAACCTGTCCATAAGGTATCACGTCATTTGGGACTCACGTCATTTGGGACTCCCGTCATTTGGGACTCAATATAAACGACATTTGGGACCCGATATAAACGATATTTTGGACCAGAGTTCGACACAAACGTCGACTAATTTATCGGAGGATCACTAGCTGCGTGCATATAATTTTGTGCATTTCGCTCGGGAATCGCGCTTCTTTGACGCTCCGTATGAATTCCAAGTACCGGTAGATATTAAAATAATAATTAGATCATGCATTTAATGGTTTCGCTAACCAGTTGTTAGTGAAATATAAATCTAAGTTGAATATAACCCTCTGACAGAACACCAAATACACTGAGAAACAGTCATTAATAATAATATATTTTTTCCGCCATTGCCAAATCCGCCGATGACACGTGACATTGATTGGAATTTCTAGGTCAAAAAGCCGGCGATGTCACATGATCACTGTGCTGCACGTGTGTCTATCATGGACGAATGAATAAAAACATTTGAAAGTTATGAGACAGACAAAAACTACAAATTGTGCTATGAAATGTTAAAATAAATAAATGTATTGTTAAAATAAATAAATGTATTGTTAAAATAAATAAATGTATTTATAAGACTCGTACACATTTTAATCATATGGAAGAAATAGCTAGTACTCGACTATTTTGTTATTTGATTTCAGATCGAATCATCGATGTTTTTATAATAATGTTAATCGTATTGTTTGTATGATCGTATGATCATTGTTTTGTTGTTCACCGATGTTTTTTTTTTTAATGAAGTATTCTTGTATTGTTTGTTAATTGGTGTTATGATTTTAGCAGTTTTGGTTGTTTGATTAGTGTTTATTGTCAGTATCAGAAAATGCCGTGGCATTTCTTTAGACTATTTTGTTATGTAACTTGCAAACGTTTTTATTTATCCGTCGATGATAGACAAACGACACAATGGTCACGTGAATTACCATTGACGATTTAAATTTACCTAACAACTGGTCAGTGACTTCAGCAATGTATTTTCCAGTTATTATTTTAATATCTACCTGTACCTGAAATTCACACGAACAGAGCGTGGAAGACGCGCAATTCGGAGACCGCCGAGACTGTCTTCAATGACCACGTGACTTATTTTAATGAACAATGTCGTGTGGACGACTTTACCAACGTATTACTTATATCTTGATCGAGTCCCAAACGACGTACACCAAAGCCCCAAACGTCGTATATCAAAGTCCCAAATGTCGTATACCCGAGTCCCAAATGTAGCGGTCAATTTTTTTTGAGTCCCAAATGACGTGAGTCCCAAATGACGTGAGTCCCAAATGACATGTAATCGTCCATAATATCATATTAAATGTATTCGATGTTAAATCTATAATAAACAACAATAACAAGGACGGTGGTTGTGTGTGGGGGGGGGGGGAAACAGCCCGGAATGAATAGATTACTTGTCATTTCGATCCCGCGTCATTTCGGACTCAAGTATAAAACCTCGACGTTTCAGACTCAGGTATGTGACATTTCGGACTTGGGTAGGTGACGCTTCTGACTCGGGGAATAAGTTTAAAGGAAAGGTTTAACACAACTGTCAAATCAATTTATAATAAGCCCCCCCCCCCCCCCGCACAAATAACATGCAGGTTAAATTATATAATTTACACCTCGCCATCAAGTACAGCACCTGGAGTTGTGCATAACGAACCTACGGCAAAATTTCAAATGTTGAATGTTTACGAAAAGAGCGTTTTATTTTTTTTATATCTGTACTATCTATATAAAAATGTTGTTGATGAATTTATTTGAAATAGGCCAATTCAAAACACGAAAGAAAATATTTATTAACACGAAACACGTGGTTAGTAAAAAGGCTCCACCAAACGTTAAATCATTAGTGAATAGTTGCACTTGCAGTTCTTTGATAATCAAAGTTTCCCGTAAAAAGTAATGCATTTGTTTAAAACGAATAATATGCTGATGAATTGATTTGAAAATGACCTACACAAAAATTAAAATAAATATTTACACGACATGCACTCTTTTTACAAGTATCTAGAAATTGTTAACGATAATCCGCGAGCTGCACGTTGAAATGCATTATTCCTCGACAAGCTTGGTAATACCAATCGATAAATTTGTGCGTACAAAGCAATGTTTTTCTATGGAAAATATTAGAAATAGCAACGATCAAAGCGGAATAATTAAAGCTGATTAGCCGATAATCCCCATGTTATTGTTGTGGCTGTGCAAAGAAATCTTACGGTTGTTTGGTGGATGAGGAAAAACGTGAGTTGTCAATCATTGATAATGGCGGCCGTGTGTTGATTGCAATTATTCCGTTTCACAAAAAAAACCCAATGGCAGTGACTGGTCAATCAAGCTCGTTTACTATTTGATAAAAGAAAAACACTTACTAAATTACTAAATATACACAAATTTTCAACAATATTTTATTACCTAGTTTATTACTCGCCGATGAAACAAAACAAAAGAGAACTAGCAATGTTAATCGCGATCTCAACAGTCGCCGATCAACTGAATAAGGCAACTATCAGCCTCCCATAAAACGAAAAGAAATGGCTGTACTGTCACATAAATTTTCCACAGTCTTTTAATTATTAATCCGAAACGTCGCTAGCCGAATCCGAAATGAAACAGCCCGGGATGAACAGTCCGATAAAAAAATTAGGTTGAGATGAAACAGCCCAGGGTCATGGGATGAACAGACCCACACCCCTCCTGGGCGACAGCTTGTCTACGGAGATCGACGAATAGCAACGTTTGGCGCCAATATACAAGTCTCGCGAGATTATCACACGACCACATGTGCAGATGAAAACCTGTCTTCATTCATTAGTGATTTAAAGAAAATACTTTACCTGGAATGTTGTTAATTAGCTTTTGGCGAGTTAACACCTAGCTGTGCTTAGTGGATTATCGGATTACTAGGATTTACTAGGATTACTCTATACTGTAAGTTATATTTATTCTCTTCTTGCCTTATTTGTTATTTGTTTTAAAATCTAACTAAATAATTCGTCATCTGAACAACTCAAGTTAGCGGGCGGGCTAATCTTAGTTGTTCAACAAAGTTAGGCTTCAGACTTTCGTCACCTTTCGACTCTCTCCCCAAACCTCCCATCTTTTATTTTACTCCATTTATTGTTTTATATTATTCTATTTTCCTTTTCTTCACTTCACTTCAAATTTCCAATCTAGCATTCATCATGGCAATGAACTTCGTAAATGCCTTGGTCAATTCACCAAGACAACCTCAACCTGCTGTCGCATCTAGATCGGTGCCAGAATATAAATTTATAGTAATATGTACTCCTAAAAATGGGAAATCTTTTAAGGGCACAAAGGTGTCCAAAATAGGAGATGAAATCCGTATGAAATGGGGGACAGCAGCTCTCCCAGACATACGGATTCTCGCTAATGGAAATGCCAGGATATCGTTCCAAAAAATGGAAGACGCCCAATTGGCCACCAGCATTAAAACACTAGGCAACCTAAACGTAGAAGTCTCCTTGTCGGAGCATAATCAAACCGACAGGGTAATCGTTTATAACATCCCAAAAGATTATTCTGACGAAGAAATAATAACCAATCTAAAACTGGGGGGCTACAATCCCCTAGCCATATATCAATACCCTGTAAGACAGGGAAAAAACATCAGGACCATACAAATCACCTTTAAAAAAAATGAAACGCCACAGGGAGTAATATATATGTTATATGAAAGACGCCCCGTACACCCCTACATTCCAAAGGTCAAACGCTGTACCAAATGCCAGAGAATAGGCCACGTCGAAAAATTCTGCAGAAGTGAGGCCATATGCGGAAAATGTGGGAATTCCCACAATACAAAAGACTGCAGGGCCTCACAATTAAAATGTGTCAACTGCAGGGGAAATCATGGTGCTGACTCACCGAAATGCCCCAAATATCTGAGCACCAAATCAGTACTGAGCATGCAGTACACGCATGGCATTAGTCACAAAGAAGCAACGGCACATATTGTGAATAAAACAACACCCCAAAAAATAGAAGCACAAATCACCCCTCCTAACAAAGAGGAACAAACAAAAGAAAGCAAACAATTCACACCAACATTCAAAAACATTAAAGAATTTGTCAACTTCTGCACGGATTTGGCAAAATTAGGAAACATAAAGGACGAAGAAGAACGAAACACAGCAATAGGAAAGAGTATACTAAATCATGTGTCTAATTCGGCAAAATTAATACAAATTACCCAAACAACCAAAAATAAAGAAAAACCTTCACAGGCCGAGAAAACCCCAGCAAAAAGTAACATGCCCCCACCCCCCGGATCTAAACCCAGGGATCGCAGTAGAAGCAGAAGCCACTCTAGGCAAACACCGGCAAAAAGAAACATAGACTTAGTTGTTTCAGAGGAAGAAGACAATACCCTGAGACATGGGACTAATCCCATGATCACAGAAGCCGAAATACATAACCAAAATAAACGCACTTGCAGTGTAAGCAGCAGGGAAGACGCATTGTAAAACACACTAATACCTTAAATAAACAAATCACTATCTGTCACAATGGCGAAACCACTCACAATCTTTCAACTCAACGTGAACGGGCTGCGGTCTCGTTTGATTGAACTCAAACAATATGTCTATCAAAACAATCCAGACATACTATGCCTACAAGAGACACGGCTCACTCACAAAAACAAAGACATCAATCTAGATAACTACACAATGGCAAGGCATGATCGACCGGGTCAATCAAACGGAGGCGGCCTTGCCATTTACGTCAAAAACAACATCTCATACAGCAGACTAACAGTAAAACAAACAAATAAATTAGAGCTAATGGCGATCAACATTATTATAGAAAATAATCAATCTCTAAGCATAATAAACATTTACAACCCACCAGTTAACAAATTAAAAAGTAAAGATTATGATAGGATAGTTAAACAAATTCCGGGTGACAATCTAATTATATGCGGGGACTTCAACTGCCATCACACAACATGGGGCTCACCAACAAGCGACACAGATGGGAAGGAATTATATGAGTATATAGAAGACAGCAGTCTTCTATTACTTAATGAAAACAATAGTGAACCAACTTTCGTAGGGAAAAATAGTAAACAAGGAACCCACATAGATTTGACATTAGTTTCAACAAAACTATACCCCCATTGCAATTGGGAAATAGGCAACGAAACCTTAGGCAGTGACCACATAGCAATACACACCTCAATATCTTGCAAAACCAATACAGAAAACACCAAGTGTCGAGCTAAATGGAAAATGGATAAGGCAAATTGGGATCTATACAAAAACTTGTGCAATTGTTGGGATTTTGAATCAATTAGACATGACAATATAGACACATTTTCAAACAATCTAACAGAGGCTATAATAAGTTCTGCAGAACAATCTATTCCCCGAACAAAAGAAACTAACAGGAAATCCCCCAAACCCTGGTGGTCAGATAATCTACAAACTCTAGTCAACACCCGAAAATCGGCGCTACGAAAATACAAGCGTAGACCGAATGAGGAAACTAGAACTGACTACCTCGAAGCAAAAAATTTAGCAGAAATAGAAATAAAAAAAGCCAAAGTAGAAAACTGGCAAAACTTCTGTAGCTCCTTAAATGACCGATCAAACCTAAAAACAGTATGGAACAAAATATCAGGAATCACCGGCAAAAAAGTAAGAGAAAACATTCCTTTATTAACCTATAAAAACGAAACAGCTTTAAACAACACGCACAAAGCAAACTTGTTAGGACAGACTTATGCCGACGGTTCTAGCAACAACCAACACAATGAAATATTCAAGATTAATAAAAATACATTCCTAAAAAATCAACCGCCAATAATACATGAGGAATCAGATAATGAATCAGATATAAATAAACCCATCAATATAGATGAGCTGAAAAAAGCATTGCGGGCTAAATCCGACAGTGCAGAAGGGCTAGACTGTGTGAAATACACAATGTTAAAAAATCTACCCGAGAAAGCACTATCATTAGTCTTAGATGTCTTTAATCTCTCATGGTCTAAAGGAAAAACACCACAAGAATGGAAAACTGCCTCAGTCGTCCCTTTACATAAACACAATAAAAATAAAAATGAAACAACGTCATATCGTCCAGTAAGTCTCACATCCACTTTATGCAAAACACTAGAAACAATAATCACAAATAGGCTAAAATTTCACTGCGAAAGTAACAACATCTTCACAAAGCAACAAAGCGGCTATCGTTCCGAAAGATCAACAGCAGACCATATCATTAGATTACAACATGACATCTCCAGAGCATTTACGCACAAGAGATACCTCTGTGCAATTTTCGTCGACTTAACAAAGGCCTTCGACCTGGTATGGGTGGATGGTCTTTTACACAAACTCCACAAAGCAAAAATCAAAGGCCGAATGTACAAGTGGATAGAGGACTTCCTCAACGATAGGCATATCAGGGTACGCGTAGGAAATTGCTTAAGTGACAAATTTAAAATGGAAAACGGAACGCCGCAGGGATCCGTTATCAGCCCAATACTCTTCAATATAATGATAAACGATCTTATTAGCTACGTAGGGAACGGCACATAATCCGCACTCTTTGCTGATGACAGTTCATTCTGGAAAGCTTCAGACAACCTAGGCATAATCAAAAAATCTCTTCAGTATACCCTAAAACAAATTTCAAAATGGGCAAATGAATGGGGATTCAAAATTTCAGAAGGGAAAACAGTAGCAATACTGTTTCATCCAACAGACAATAACAGGAAAATCGACTTAAAGGAGCTAAGTCTTTAACTCAATGTCATCCAAAATCTTCAACATTGAAAACACGAATTATTTGTCAATTTAAATCAAAATTGATGATGTGATCTTACCGGAAAAAGATGGGCTCCTGATATCCAATATTTAAGAAAAAATAAATATTTTACCATTGGTACACGAATCGTGTACCATAATGCGTTTCAGCCCCAGTTCTAGCAAGAGACTCGAGGAACGAGGCTAAAAACATTGTACCAAATCAAACGGCGCATGTAGACTGGAATAACTAGACGCTAAAAAAAATGCCTTCGGTTGACACTTCTGGTTTATTTCGCCGAACATAACTGATTTGAAATTAGAGCAAAAACGGAAACAATTGAATGCAAATCAGTTTATATACATTCATATTACAGTATTGTATGCGTTGCGATCCACTTGAGTCAATTTCTAGGTCCCAAATGTTAGCGATTTAGCTCCTTTAACTCTCAATGGCTCAAAAATTGAATTCAAAACAGAGGCTAAATTTCTTGGCATGACATTTGACTCAAAACTATCTTGGAAATCTCATATCGACGGCCTAGTAAATCGAACATCTAAAACACTCAACATGATGAAATATATCAGAGGGACGCAATGGGGCGCAGACAGAATTACACTTATGCTAATCTACAGATCACTAATCCGTTCGGTAATCGACTACGGGTGTTTGGCCTATGCCAACGCAAGTGACACACAACTAAACAAACTAAATATAATACAAAACAAAGCACTTAGACTAATAACAAGAGCCGCCATAGGAACCAAAACAACTGCCCTATTACAAGAGATGGGAGAACTCCCGCTTGATCTCAGGCGGGAGGAACTGTCACTCAAGTACTGGGGAAAACTGCAAATGCTAGAAGAGAGATGTCCAACATACAAGTGCCTCAATCAATTCAAACGCATAGGCTTCAGGAAAAACACCCGTCCTATGACATTCGGACAAATGACAAACGATATTTTAAACAAACATAGCTTGAAAGGTACAATTATACGGAAAAAAACTTATCCTGACACCCCACCATGGAAACTAAGAAATCCAATCACCAACACGCAACTAAATAGCAGTACAAACAAACATGTAAATCCCATAGAAGCTAGAGCTCTAGCACTTCAACTGATAAACACCGAATGGGCAGATCATCTCACAATCTACACAGATGGATCCAAAAATACCACACAGGGGTCTACAGGGTACGGCATACACATACCCAAAGTAAAGCTAAACATCAGGAAAAGGATACCAGAACACTGTTCTGTGTACACCGCCGAACTGATGGCCATTAAAACTGCACTAGAATGGCTAGCCACGCAAACGCACCAAAAAGCCGTAATCCTGACCGATTCCCTGAGCAGCGTTAAATCTATAGAATCAGATTCTTCAAAAAGCAGGCAGGACATAATCAGTCAAATCAGGGATATTAATCAGAAAATTAAAAACAATGGAAGGGAGGTAGTCCTCGCTTGGATCCCCTCCCACGTCAATATTCTCGGCAACGAAAAAGCTGACACACTAGCCAAAGAGGGGACGTCACTAAACGAATTTGACTATTTAGAATATAGCAGCCAGGAATTTACAAGCATAGCTAAAACAAAGATCAAAGAAGCATGGAAAACCCGTCTACAACAAGAAAACACCCATCGCTATCAAATAGATAGCAATCTTGTCGACAAGGTTTACATCAATCATCCTTCCATCAAAATATGCAAACTAATCACTAGGCTTAAAACAATAAATGTAATTAAAGATTTCACTTATACACCAATAAAATGCCCGTGTGGACAAATTGCAACCACGCCACACCTGCTAATCAACTGTAATCAACTGTACAATGAACGTCAACCAATGATTAAAAAACTAACAGAGAGAGGAAAAACTCTCTGTCTTAAATCCCTACTTTCTCCATCACCTAATGACAGATACTGGACATCTCAGCTTATCTGGGACTTTGTTGAAAAAATAGGAATGACAAAATATATATAACAAACAGAACTAACCAATATCAACACAGTAGAACGAAATCGCAAAAATGTCCCCTCGAGGGAAGCGCAAATCGTTCTACGACATAAACAATATCACATTAAAACTAATTAATCAAGCACATTCACACAAATCACACAGTAGGATGATGAGTAAAAACGTCCTCTCGAAGGAAGCTCATTCATTCTACACCTCTAATAATACTTGGCAGCAGGGTATTGGCGCAAAACTGTCCCCACCGAGGGAAACGCTACATACCCTGAAAACTCAATGGATTAGCTTTATCTTTATTCGACTAAACAAGACATTGATTGTAGATCATAGTAAATCACCATGTATGCTATATTGTACTTTATGAACCTTGAATAAAAGTAGTTTGTAGATCATATATCTTATTATCTCTTGTCGACTAAATAAATATTGATTGTAGATCACATTAAGTTAACATATATGCCATAATGCATTTATTACCTCTTGTAAGTAAAGAACATTGTAACTGATTATCTATTAATAAAGATTGACTGTATAAACACTTACGGTAAACTTGAACGGAATTCAACACCCATAGTATGATCCTAAAAAAGAACACCACAGTATATAGGGAAACCATGGAAGATCGACAACTGCTCCAGTCCTTTCCATGACTCAATAAGTATCTTTAAAAACTCTTTACTATTACTGTTTTAAAAATCTAAATACCCCCAATATTATTCAATACTAATACCCTCCAAATTTATTCTACTCTAAAAACCTTAATTACTATTATTATTCTTATCTACCTAATTATTCTTATTCTCATTATTGTTTTATTCTTATTATCTTCTCTATTATTATTTTAGGCCCCCCACCCCCAACCCCCCAACCCCCCAGAAGCCTTACTAGACGAAATCATAACACATATCATTGTAAGACCAGATACTATCTTTTTCCTTCTCTCTTTTCAGGCGCTGGATTCTTCCTTCTGAGAACCAACAACAAAGGAATGAACCATAGAAACAAAATTCAAAACAATACCACCATACCGGACAACATATCCAAATGGAAGGAAGAATGGACCAGGCCCTAAAACTCACCACCAAGCCCCAAGGAAGAGTTGCACCGCCCTGCCATTCGACCGGACAGAACGACCTGACCAACCAAATTAACAAAATAGATATAGATATATATATATATATGTTTGTCCAACTTCATGTCTGTAAAATGTATGTATACAAATGTCTCTGTCTGTATAAATGTTCGTCCATGTCCATGTCTGTTCTATCATATGTCCATGCACCTGTTACTCCTGTTAACTCACGTCTCTTCTCTGTATATTCGTTGCACATATATATCTATTAAAACACCTAATTAATCCACACTAATCCACTAATCACGTTGTAAATATTATCACCATGCACATATAACACGTAATTGTCTGCGATATCACCTCGGTGGAAGCGGACGTTAAATAAAACTAATTCACACACACCTGGAATGTGCTTTACCGATTTCCAATGATATAATAACATTGGACGTGATTTACCGATTGTTGACGTATTTGTCAATGGTGGAATCATTGCCATGTCTTCTAGTCACGTGTACACGTGGAAAGCTATTTTCATTCATTTGTGATTTAAAGAAAAATACATCACCGGGGATGTGCTCTACCGATTTCCGATGGTATAATAACAATGGACGTACCGATTTTTGATGTATTTGTCAATGGTACCGTGAATCATTATTTTTAATGGATAATAATACTACGACCACGGTAAGTTTAGCATATCTTCGTGTGCATTTTTTTTATATCCACCCTTTTTATTCGTACTTCATTTCATATGTAAATAATCGTAATCAAAATGCACGGATCGGATAAACGACTCGCGAGCAAATAAATTTTTCGTCTAATATTTAAACACTTGATAAATTAATCGGCAGCTCGGAAATTAAAGCGATGTCTAGTAATCAAACGCATTACATAATTTGACGGTTCGTCCATTTTTAACCCCCACTCGGAGATAGCAAAAGGGGGAAAGCATGAAGCAGGTACCGCTATGTTTTGTTCTGATGACAAGAAGGACGTCCGAAGACTATGAACAAGTGGGTTAATAAATAAATATATACATGATAACAATTTATCTATACACATATTGCAATCTTTACATTTACATTTTAATCTCTTATATCATGCATATAACAGGTGGGTTAATAAATACAATTTACATATTGCCATCTTTGCATTTACATATTGTAATCTTTTGTTATTGTAGGTACTATTACATATAAAGGAAAGGTATCAACCTGCAGTAGAGTGTGGCATATTGGACTTCGAACCAGGTTGCTGGTCAGCTATCAGAAAAGTGTTCCCCGGGATGAAGTTAAAGGGCTGTGTTTTTCATTGGATACAATGTGTTTGGAGGAAGGTTCAGGGTGTTGGTTTGGCGGGTACCTACTACGAAAGGAAGACCATCTATAATTACGTCCGTAGTTTGATGGCGCTTCCTTTTCTACCCGCCGACCACATGCTAGCCGCCTTCGACAAGTTGTGTCTGATGGCAAACACGGACCCTTTACGGGAACTTGTTTCGTATATAAGACAAACCTGGTTCGAGTCGTCTGTCTATTCCTTAAATAATATAAGCATTTTCATGATGGCTTTCCGAACAAACAATGATTGTGAAGGTAAGTTAATTTAATTACTTATATTCAATATTATTTGCATTCAATTTGCATTCAATATTATTTACATTCAATTTGCATTCAATATTATTTACAATAGTAATTAGTAGTTTAATTGAATATTCTTATTACATGTTGACATTCTTTAATATGAGATTAATGTATTTCAGGATGGCACAGACGTCTAAATTCGAGGTGTATGGGAGCCGGTCTCAGTTTTTATGTTTTGATACCAATTTTGAAAGAAGAAGGCGAATTGATAGATCTACAATGGACAATGGTTGAAGAAGGGGTGAATTTTAGGAATTGTCGAAAACAGTATTGTAAAATAAACACAAAGATATTCGAAGCTTGGGCGCAATACGCTTATCGTTCAATCACGACAAGTGCATTTTTGAAACTAGCGGGTAATTTGTATGGCCACAAATAGTTTACAAATTTATACAATATTATAAAATACACTTACAAATTTAATTTAAGTATACATTTAATGCAATATTATTAGATACATTTACCAATTTAACTAAATATTTTAAAGAATTTAATTTGAGTATACATTTCTTTATAAATTTATTCGTGAAATAATTTAATGAAATTTAACAAATACATTTATTTATAAAAGCCGTAAATATATAATTTAATGAAATCAAAGTAATTGATTTATGTATGAAATTTAACAAAAGCCGTAAATAGATAATTTAATGAAATCAAAGTAATTGATTTATGTATGAAATGATTTATGTATGAAATGATACAAATAGTATTACTAAAGTGCTGTGACATGTTGTTATTGTTATGTTGTTAATGTATGAATAAAATATTAAAAATATGTAAAACCTGTTTATTGATTTGTGGGATGAAACGACCCGATATGTGGGATGAAACAGCCTGGTGTCAATTTGGGATGAAACAGCCCGGATGAAACAGCCCGGGGTGAACCGGTCATGGGATGAAACAACCTGCTCCCACTCGGAGATATCAAACGCTGTACAATTAAATTAAACTATGGTTCTAATTAAACCATTTTTGTAGTTTTCAAACGATTATTGTCAATTATCAAACGATGTTTTGAAATCAAACTCTATAGCATTTTTTAAAGTCAAAAAAACCCATCTTAAACGATGTCAGTTTCCCAGTGATAATGTTCAGAACATTTAGTTCTATCATTTAAAGCAAAAATATCTTAAAGTTCCAAAGTCGGAGCAAACTTGGTTTTCTGTTAATATATATCGATCACAGATACTGTCCTACACCTGTCACTGATAATGTCAGGCAAGATTCAGGCTTTGTCAAGCACTAAACCTCTGGTGCCTCTGGTGCGCATATTTCCACACTAAGTTTGATTGGGTAACAAGCCCAGCTTGGGAGCCTAATGGATTCCTTCGTTAAAAATATCGGAGAATTATCGGAACACATTCATAACAAAGAGACTTGCCACTGCCGGTTTTCGTGCAAATAAACACATCTTTAGTTCCTAAAACTGCTTCAATTGCTTTTTTGGGGGGTTTTCCTTGAGTTTCTCCATTGAAAAAAAAAAACTTTCAACGGCTGTAAACTTGTCTGTTTCTTTTTCTAAGGAGGCCGCCATGTTTGATTACAGTGTGTTATGTGCCACGACGTCTGATTGGACAATGCTAATTAGTCACGTGTAAATACAACGGGCGTAAATGTTCGGGAATTGCTGAAGCAACGGTTACATGTTTGTAAAACTCGCGGATGTTGTTCAAGGAACATGCAGGTCACCCTACTTATGTGGTCTTAAAGTATTTAAGATTTTTCCCTTCTATTCTGGCATTGCTTGTTTACTACATGAATTCATTTACTCGCAGATGCATAATTTTGAGACCCACTGCAGTGACTGCATTTATTTTGAGACTGACAATTTTGCTCCCTTTGGGGAATTTTTTCCTTAGACAAATATACACACAACAGAATAAGAGTAAAAACATTTTCTCAATCATGATAAGTTGTTGACAAGGTGCATAGATTCACACAAATACATATTTGGGATTTTCCCTTCTATTTTGGTATTGTTTGTTTACACTCCTGTGAACTACATCTACTGTTAGTTTTGAGAACATTTCACTTACTTCTAGCCAAAACTCCAGCTATTATTGGTTTCCACCAATCACTAACATTACCATCTCTATATAAAAGAACACCCTTAAGTTGCTCATAACATGTAAAATATACAACAGTAGCTGGTACTGCCATTACGCTGAAAGTAGTAACAAATGGTAAATCAACAATCTTCATAATGTTCCATATAATGGGCAAATTCTCTTGAAATTATTATCAGAAATCATTTTGGAATCATAAACAGGCTTCTTTGTCTCACTATTATATAAAGTTTTTATAAAGATTGCATAATAAATGGCACTCTGTTGACAACAGAGATGGGTAACCACACTTCAATGGCGGTACACAGACCCGTAGCTAGCAGGGGGGGGGGGGTAAGGGGGGCATTTGCCCTTTACCCCTTGGGGAAAAATCGTCTCCCTTAATGGGCGCCAAATGGTGCAATATGAGACCAACGACTCCATAATAGTATGGGCACCACATAAAGCCGAATGACATTGGTTGGGCGCCCACAACAATATTGGCGCCCGACCAATGCCGTTTGGTTTTATGAGCGCCCTGCCGAATGGTGAGGCGCCACATAATGACCCACACGATTAACTCCACATCTGATGGGGCGCCCAAAATGGAGAGGCGCCCATAATGACATCATTGGTGGGCGTCTTATAATGTTGGGCCGCACATAGTGCATAATACCGAATCGGATTGGTTGGGCGCCCATACTTAGATGAATGGGGCGCCCATAACGGCATGATCTGCGGGGCGCCTTATCCCAGAGGGGCACCCATAATGCCGAGATCATAGGCGCCCATAATATAATGCTAGTGAGATTGGTTAGGGGCCCACGAACGAATTGGGCGCCCAAAAGAGTGTGATAATTTTCTAAATTCAAACGGCATGTTGGGTGTCTCATCCGATAGGGACGCACATGATGCTGAGATCATGGGAACACATAATATAATGCTTGTGAGATTGGTTAGGCGCCCAAGAATGAATTGGGCGCCCAAAACGTCTTGATAATGTTCAAAATTCAAACGACATGATTTGTAAGGTGCTCCATCCAGGAGGGGTGCCCATGATATAATGCTGGTGAGTTTAGTTAGGCGCCCACGAATGAATTGGGCGCCCAAAATGGCCTGATATGTGGGGTGCCTTATCCCGGAGAGGCACCCATAATGACATGATTGGTGGGGTGCCTCATAATGTTGGGCCGCCAATAGTACATAATGCCGGATCAGATTTGTTGGGCGCCCACAACTTGTTCAATGGGGCTCTCAAAACGACATGATTTGTGGGGTGCCTTATCCCAGAGGGACGCCCGTAATGCCGAGATCATGGCAGCCCATAATATAATGCTATTGAGATTAGTTATGCTAGTGTGACATTCAAATGGCATAATGTATGGGGTGCCTCATCCCGGAGGGCCGCGTATAATGCCGAGATCATGGCAGCCCATAATATAATGCTATTGAGATTAGTTATGCTAGTGTGACATTCAAATGGCATAATGTATGGGGTGCCTCATCCCGGAGGGCCGCCCATAATGACGAGATCATGGCAGCCCATAATATAATGCTATTGAGATTAGTTAGGCGCCCATAATATAATGCTAGTGAGATTAGTTAGGCTCCCACAAATGAATTTGTCGCCAAAAATGGCGTGATATCTTCAAAATTGTAACAAGCTGCACTCTAACCCGATTCCGCACTTTTCATTTTTCTCATAAATTATCATAGGTACGTTAAAGTCATATTCCTTCCTTCAAATGTCGATAATGTTCATACCAAAGTATCATTAATACGCCAATATCATAAATTCGGCTTCAAAATTGAAATTTTCCATCATTTTCAGGTGCAAACCCTATTTTCCAAAAGTTGCCTGAAATCTTTTAATTGAATACCGTGAATTTGTACTAAATTGACAATGGAATAAAACATTTGGTCTGGAACCACCCTACTTTGTACCACATTTTTCGGGCATTGATTATTTTTTGTGAATTCAACTGCAACAATGGCCCATGAAATCCCTCTCTGGCCAGCAACATGACAGCTCTCATTTAATCTGGGGTCTTCCTTAAAAATTTTGGTCAGTGATTTAAGGTATTGTATCCGTTTAGATATCCTTGTTTGTCACGCAATTATTTTTTCTGAAACATTCTGCTATGCACTGGTTAATTGGGTATAATAAAATCGTCAGCCATGACGTAACATTATATAAAGATAGGCTGGCACTGCCAGGCAGGATACGCCCACATTTTTGAGAGATGGATAGAGAACAAGCAATACCGAAATTGATTTTTCCTACAATAAAAGGCCATAATTCATTAAGTTACAATTTGATATGCGCAAAAATCGAAAAGAATAAAGATCTTTAGGTTATAAACAAGCATTTCAGGTTTCATCAAAATCAAATTAAAATTGTGACCTCTACAGGGTCCACAACTTTGATATACCATATTTTTACACTGTTCGCGTACAAACGGCGGCCATTTTTTCTGGCAGTTATGGTCCAATTTTCTCGAAATTCAAACTCAACCTTCCGTAGGGTGTAACGGAGATAGAGTCAAACGTTTTTTTAAATCGGATAATAATTGTGACCTCCAGAGGGACCATAGGCGATTTTTCGGACAATCAGGGGCCATAATTCAGGAAGTTACGATCCGATATGCGCAAATAACGAAAGGAACCAAGATCTTTGGGTTATAACCATGCATTTCAAGTTTCTTCAAAATCGAATTAAAATTGTGACTTCTACAGGGTCCACAACCATGATATACAATTTTCTAACAGTATTTGCGTACAAACGGCGGCCATTTTGTCTGTCAATTTTGGTACGATTTTCCCGAAATTCGAACTCAACCTTCCTTACGTTGTAACGGTAATATAATCAAATGTTTTTTTAAATCGGATAATAATTGTGACCTCCAGAGGGACCACAAGCTAAAAAAAAAGGTGATTTTGCGTATAATCAGGGGCCATAATTCAGGAAGTTACGATCCGATATGCGCAAATATCGAAAGGAACCAAGATCTTTGGGTTATAACCATGAATTTCAAGTTTCATCAAAATCGAATTAAAATTGTGACCTCCACAGGGTCCACAACCTTGATATACCATTTTTTAACAGTATTCGCGTACAAACGGCGGCCATTTTGTATGGCAATTTTGGTCCGATTTTCCCGAAATTCGAATTCAACCTTCCTTAGGGTGTGACGGTGATATAATCAAACAGTTTTTTAAATCGGATAATAATTGTGACATCCAGAGGGACCACAAGCTAAAATATAACAAGAACACAAAAGTATTCTCATATAACTCCAATCTTAAAACCACTACATTGGTTACCAATGGAAGTCTGGATAACTTTCAAGATTTCAACATTGGTTTATATGTGTCAACATGATCTTTCCCCATCTTACCTCACGTATCACATTCAATCATATCAACCAAATCGACCACTTCACTCACAAAATAACCCCTCATTGGTTGTGCCGAAAGCTAAACTGAAATCCTATGGGGAAAAAGCCTTCAGTGTCTGTGGACCGCGTTTGTGGAATAACTTACCATTGGCGATACAGAGTTCTAAAACATTAGCTGTGTTCAAATCCAAACTCAAAACTCATCTGTTTGTTACATATTATCAGGATTAGCTATTATCTTCCATGCGTTTAGAGCATGCAATACAAATGTACATTATTATTATTTTTCTTAGACATTTTAGCTGGAAAGTGTGAGACTTAGTATCAAGAAATCTGATAGGGTCTCAAGCAAGCTAGTGATTTGCTAAGGATCCCCCATGAAACTCAGTATCTTTCTGCCATGTTCTGCAATTCGGGTCCCAAACGTTTTCAGTGTTCTGTAATTCAAATCCATTCATAATCAATCAAAATCACAAATATAGACCTCTTGCTCAAATGACTTTGCCCATTATCAAAGACAGATTGCCAGGCAAGGAAATACGTCCACAGCAGCTAAATAGACCGGGCAGTCAACAAGAGTTGTCACATATTCTTATTTTTTTCGGAAATGAAACATTATAATACTCTGAAATCTGATTAAGATTAACAACTCATAAATTAATTATCAGAAAATCATTAGAATTTGATTGTTTTTTATAAAGTTCTGCCCCATGCCCGCTTAGTATACGAAACATTTAAAATCATGAAATTAGCTTTGGCTGTGGCAGTTATTATCGGAAATCGCTGAAAATCAATAGGATTCCGCGTCTCATGCCATTAAACACTGTGTTTAAATTTAAGGTGAAGGTGAATCGGATATTAACTTTGGCCTCTAGGGCATCCACAAGATGTGATCAAGGGTCACAACTCTGGCAGTAATTAACAGAAATAGCTGAAAATCAATAAGCTTCTTCGTCTCATAACTTTAAAGTCAATCGGATACTAATTTTGGCCTCTAGAGCATCCACAAGATTTTTTGAAGTGATCAAGGGCTATAACTCTGGCAGTTATTATTGGAAATTGCTGAAAATCAATGGGCTTCTTCGTCTCATGACCTTAAAGTTAAAGGGCCAATCCTGATAACTTTTTGGGGAATAAATCTGCTTAATTTTGTTTTAAAATCCTTTAAAATCCATAGCCTAAGGCCCACCTACTAACCCAATATTTTTGATACGCTTGTAAATAACTTAAATCTGACGATCTTCATCTGGAAATGGAGACTGTTGTATTCTCAGTATCTGGATAAAACCAGACTTTTTTCTATAAAAATAATATGTAGGTGAAATTTACCTTTTGTTATCAAGTACAGTGCATGGGTAATTCACTGTATAGACCTCTCAAGAAACGTTAATCGATTATCAGGTCACCCAATGAAAAAATTGACCCGGAATCTTAAAAGGGTTACGTGTCCGGATAAGCAGTGTTGACGTTCACGTCCAAACGACTCAATATTTTGAGCTGAAATTTTGAGACAAGGTAAATACACCATGCCACTATATTTTGGTCCATAAATTTCATAAATACTCGGACTTTAATTTTTGAGACTCTTTTTTTATCGGGATTGTCCCTTTAAACACTGTGTATCGAAAAAAGGCTCAGAATGTCCCTTATCTTAGCTGAAATTTCCACATCTTGCAATGACACAAAGATAATGTGGCATTTTAAAATGCACTATAAAATTTTCAGTCACAAGCTCGAAATCTATAACAATTCAAGACAGGAAAGTTTTGCTTGTAATAATGCTTTTGCCTTATAGGCCTACATTGTTTGTTATATAATAATTAGTGTATATCAAATATATAGTCCTTGTGACGTCACACGCCAATCAACCGGATTAAGATTGTAATCTAAAAATTATAATCGGATTAAGTGTTTTAGAGCTTTTGACATAGCAATATATCGACAAAACAACGGACACGGCCATATATCAAATAATTCTAATCAGATTGTTGTGAAATTGTTATAAAGATTATACAGTGTTTGATTGTTTCATGTGCTCTCTAACTTACAGCGTTGGTGGTAATCCACTCCATAATGATGATATTCCTTCTGTTTTTGATATCTTCACAAATGCATCCTGAAATAAAAGGTTACAGTATCTACATGTACATTGTACAACTTTAGGGACTCTGGCTGTGTGAGTATTGCACTTAGTGCTGGGTATTGCGACTGCAGTCATGATACGATACATATTGCGATTCATGTGCCACGATACAATACGTATCGCGATTCATAACTAGGTCATAGATTTATCAATAAAACAACAAATTAAATAAGTGATTGTGTTTGTAATGAAGTCACTAAAACCAAGAAATAAATAAACTTGATTAGGCCTACTATTTAGTAATCCTAGCAGACGAACCTAGACAGTCACCACTATGCTGTCTTGTCAAAAAAGTGCTAAGATTGGTTGTATTACCACAATATTTTAGAATAGTTTTGCATATTCTTAAAACAACTTTCGTTGTGTCACCTTTTAAAAACCCAAAGTTTTCCCAAACTTACGATTTATATTTGGCTGAAAGATTTGTTATTGCGACTGTGTTTTCCGCCATTTTGATTTTTACAAGAGCTACTATCTAATTATATTTACGTTCTAAATTTATAAAATTCGAGAGTAAAATGTCGTTTTATGTATTCAAATATGTCAGGCGCGGATCCAGGATTTTTTGCAGGGGGGGGGGGGTCTAGGTTTGATAAAAGGCCCTCCCCCAGAAAAATTTGGTAAATTAGATTCAATTTGGTGCATTCTGACGTATTTCCGGAAGGTAAATTCCAAAATTACAGGTCTAAAAGTCGGTCCGGACCCCCTGGACCCCCCCTCTGGATCCGCGCCTGTATGTATGTTTTATATCTACGCCTTATAACAAACTTTAAAATTCAGAAATAAAACAAAAATACGCCCACACAGCAGCCAATAAATCGTCCGGGCAGTCAACAAGAGTTGTCGCATATTAAGGAATTATCAGAAAATCATTAGAATTTGTTTGGTTTTTATAATCAAACGTTTTTTTTTTAAATCAGATAATAATTGTGACCTCCAGAGGGACCACAAGCTAAAAAGGGTGATTTTTCGTACAATCAGGGGACATAATTCAGGAAGTAATGACCCGATGGGCGCAAATATCGAAAGGGACCAAGATCTTTGGGTTATAAACATACATGTCAAGTTTCATCATAATCGATTCAAAATTGTGACCTCTATAGGGTCCACAACCTTGATATAACATATTTTCACACTATTCGTGTACAAACGGCGACCATTTTGTCCGTCAATTCTAGTCTGATTTTCACGTAATTAAAACTTTCTCTTCATTACCATGTAACGGTGATATAGTCAAATGTTTTTTAAAATCAGATAATAATTTTGACCTCCAGAGGGACCAAAAGCTAACAAAAGCGATTTTTCGGACAATCCGGGGACATAATTCAGGAAGTTATGATCCAATGGGCGCAAATATCGAAAGGAACCAAGATCTTTGGGTTATAAACATACATGTCAAGTTTCATCAAAATCGATTAAAAATTGTGACCTCTATAAGGTCCACAACCTTGATATAACATATTTTCACACTATTCGCGTACAAACGGCGGCCATTTTGTCCAGCAATTTTGATCCGATTTTCACGAAATTCGAACTCAACCTTCATAACCATGGAACGGTGATATAATCAAACGTTTTTTGAAATCCGATAACAATTTTGACCTCCAGTGGGACCACAAGCTAAAAAGGGCAATTTTTCGGACAATCAGGGGCCATAATTCAGGAAGTTACGATCCGTTGGGCGCAAATATCGAAAGGAACCACAATCTTTATGTTATAAACATGTATTTCAACTTTCATCAAAATCAATTCAAAATTGTGACCTCTATAGGGTCCACAACCTTGATATAACATATTTTCACACTATTCGCGTACAAACAGCCGCCATTTTGTCCGTCAATTTTGGTTCAATTTTCACGAAATTCAATATCATCTTTTATAACAATGTAACAGTGATATAATCAAACATTTTTTAAATCGGATCATAATTTTGACATACAGAGGGGCCACAAGCTAAAAAAAGGCAATTTTTCAGTCAATCACGGGACATAATTCAGGAAGTTACGATCAGATTGGCGCAAATATAGAAAGGATCCAAGATCTTTGGGTTATAAACATACATGTCAAGTTTCATCAAAATCGGTTAAAAATTGTGACCTCTATAGCTTGATATAACATTTTTTCACACTATTCATGAACAAACGGCGGCCATTTTGTCTGTCAATTTTGGTCTGATTTTCACGAAATTGGAACTCAACCTCCATTACCATGTAACGGTGGTATAATCAAACGTTTTTTTAAATCGGATAACAATTTTGACCTCCAGAGAGACCACAAGCTAAAAAGGGTGATTTTTTGGACAATCAGGGGCCATAATTCAGGAAGTTACAATCCGATGGGCGCAAATATTGAAAGGAACCAAGACCTTTGGGTTATAAACATCCATGTCAAGTTTCATGAAAATCGGTTCAAAATTGTGACCTCTATAGGGTCCACAACCTTGATATAACATATTTTCACACTATTCGCGTACAAACAGTGGCCATTTTGTCTGTCAATTTTGGTCCGATTTTCACGAAATTCGATCTCAACCCCCATAACTATGTAACAGTGATATAATCAAACGGTTTTTTGAATCGGATAACAATTTTGACCTCCACAGGAAACACAAGCTAAAAAGGGTGATTTTTCGGACAATCAGGGGCCATAATTCAGGAAGTTACGATCCGATATGCGCAAATATCGAAAGGATCCAAGATCTTTCGGTTATAAACATGCATTTCAAGTTTCATGAAAATCGGTTCAAAATTGTGACCTCTATAGGGTACACAACCTTGATATAACATATTTTCACACTATTCGCGTACAAACGGCGGCCATTTTGTCTGTCAATTTTGGTCCGATTTTCACGAAATTCGAACTCAACCCCCATAACTATGTAACGGTGATTTAATCAAACGTTTTTTTGAATCGGATAACAATTTTGACCTCCAGCGGGAACACAAGCTAAAAAGGGTGATTTTTCGGACAATCAGGGGCCATAATTCAGGAAGTTACGATCCGATATGCGCAAATATCGAAAGGAACCAAGATCATTTGGTTATAAACATGCATTTCAAGTTTTATCAAAATCGGATCAAAATTGTGACCTCTACACTGTTCACAAGCTAAAAATGTGATTTTTCGTACAATCAGGGGCCATAACCCATGAAGTTACAGTCCGATACATGCCAATATCGAAAGGAACCGAGATCTTAGGGTGATAAACCTATATTTTAAGTTTCATTGAAATCGGATAAAAATTGTGACCTGTAGACTGTTCTCAAACAATTGTGGACGGACAGACGGACGGACAGGGGCGACGACAATATACGTCCACATAAAAATGTGGGCGTATAAAAATACGTTAAAATGTTGTTTATCTTAACCTACAAAACTAACGGTAATTACGGTCGTGTGCTATTCGAGGTATTAAACTGAATGGAAAATAGCCTAGAGACCATGGTCCGATAATGACGGAAGGGGCGGGGTTTATGCTTTTTAACCAATCGGATGTGAGAAGTAGTTATATGCTGGAACCATAGAGTTCAAATCTCCAACTAAAAAGTAAAATGTTACACAGTGTACAGGGAATGTGATAGCCTACAATTATAACTTATAAGTTAGGATAAGGGTTAGGGTAAGGGCTGTGGCCTGCAGATTTCGTCACAGTCTGGAGATGTAGACAGGGCTAGCCCTAACCCTAACCCTGGGCCAAGCCTAACCCTTATCCTAACCCACAATCCACATATGACGTCATAAGACCAGGCTGCGGTGGATGGAAGAAAAACGTTTACTACTTCTCACATCCGATTGGTTAAAAAGCATAAACCCCGCCCCTTCCGTCATTATCGGACCATGGTCTCTAGGCTATTTTTCATTCAGTTTAATACCTCGCTATTTATAGTAACACACATGTCAAGACTACTGGACATCGTTTGCGAAGTGTCATTGTTTCAAATAAAGTTTAGGGTTGAGGATATAATTTAAAGTTTTTAAAGTTCATAATATATTTGATAAAAAGCAAAAAGAATCGTGAAAAATCGATTCGGTATCCCGCGATTCAATACAGGTATCGTGAGACGGTAAATCGCGATACATCGATTCAACGATTTATCGTGCCAGCACTAATTGCACTAAGCAGGAGGTACCTGGTATGATCTTGGTGTAGCCTGTTCCCGCTTTGCCAGAGATGCAAGACATAGGAACTGGCAATGAAAAATAAAAACCCTTGTAGTTTGGATGGATCAAAAATGTGTTTCAAGGGTAACTTGACACCGGAAGTTAGCCATTACTTTCAAACGGCACTGAGTTTAATTTTTCAATAAATTATATCGATATTGAAATGATTAATTTTCACTCTATTATGTGTGCGTGATCACCAGGAACATTTTTATGTGAAATAGATGTATACTGTTTTGCTGTTTGTCGTAATTATAAACAAGAACTTTTTGATCAGCTGTTAACTGTCAAAATATTTAAAATGGCCGTCTCCGATGATCTGCCGATATCTACTTTATTTGTCACCCGTAATTAACTCTAGAAATTTGCTGATATTAACGATTTATTATAACGGAGTGGATATTCGCCATTCGAATGGCGAATAGCCCAGGCCCATAAGGATGGTTATTCGCCATTCGTTTTATATAATAAACTTAAAATTCTTGCAGATTTTGTGTGTTTTTATTCAAATTACAGACCCAGAACCCCTTTTTAATTGCCATTTGTCATTTGAAGCTTCACCGTGTAAATGAAAGCCTTCGTTCACAGCGAAGCGAAGACAGAGAAACCAACACGTGTGTACACGGAAGTAACACACATGTGAAAAGTTCCGTATTCTGTGAAATTTTGTATCTATTACTAATCCTGAATCCAGTTTATATATGTTATTAACCATTTCTATATTTCATTTCCTACCAATACGTTTAACGTCAACTCGACACAATGTAGGTCATTTCGGGACTATCAAATGGTTCAATTTCATTTTAATAATTCGCTTGCGCGTAGGGGTCTTTCGCAGTGGTTGGACAGGCAACACTACTCTCGTGGGTTTTCTCCTGGTCCTCCCACTGCTAAAGACCTCTAAAGTGAATTGTTAAAATAAAATTGAACCATGTTAGTCCAGAAATTACCTAGTTTGTTTCGAATGGACCTATGGCGAACCGTTTCAATCTCTCTCTATCTCTCCCTTCTCTCTCTCCTTCTCTTTTCTTCTCTCCTCCACTCTCTCTATCTTTCTCCTCTCTTCTCTCTCTCTTCCCCTCTTCTCTCCCCCTCTTTCTTCTCTCTCTCCTCTCCTTTCTTCTCTCTCTCTTTTCTCTCATTCTTCTGTCCTCTCTCTCCCCTTCTCTTTCTCCTCTTCTCTCTCACTCACTTCTCTCTCTTTCTTCTCTATTTCTCTCACTTCTCTCATCCTCCCCTCTCTCTCTCTTCCGTCGTCTTTCTCTCCCCTTCTCTTTCTCTGTCCTCTCTCACTCTCTACTCCCTCTCTTTTTCTCTCACCTCTCCTCTCTTTTCTGTCCTCTCTCTCTCTCTCCTCTTCTCTTTCGCTCCCTTCTCTCTCTCTTTTCTATTTCTCTCTCACTTCTCTCCTCCTCCTCTCTCTCTCTTCCGTAGTCTTTCTCTCCCCCTCTCTTTCTCTCTCTTCTGTCCTCTCTCCCTCCCATTTTCCTCTCTCTCCTCTTTTCTCTCCAGGTTCCTCTCTCCTCTCTCTCTTCTCTCCCTCTCTCTCTCATCAGGATATACAGTGAATATCAACATAGAATAAAGCATTGTTCCATTCGTTTTTATTTTCCATTATTTCCAATCCATATACTTGAATACAACTATTTTATTTTATCTAAACCTTGACGGACAGGTCATAAAGTATGGTACTTTTTCAGGTAGTCACCGCTAGGCTATAAATAGACCTCCAATGGCACTCTGCCACTGATCTATATATTATTATATATAGATCAGTGCACTCTGCCAAACAACGTTTCTTGTAGTAGTAATTTTCGCATTTTTACTGCAACAAAAATGATATATGTTCATTTTGTACGACGAAGTAAAACTAGTTTAAGTGTTTGGTACAATTACCCCTCGACCAGACATCGTGATAGTACAGAAAGTACCCGGTATCGATTTTAAAAAAAACGAATGGCAAATAACGAAAACGAATGGCAAATAACATAAACGAATGGCGAATAACTCTTTGCCATTCGAATGGCGAAAATCCTCTGCCTTATTATAACGTGGGGAACGTTCTGATGTGAGGTATATTGAAGTTTTACTCCTCTGCGTTATTATGACTAAGAGTATGTTTACATTTGATTGACCTATCTAGCCTACTTTATCTTGTCACCTTTTCTTTAGCCTAACTGTTCAGAAATTCGCTGATATTTGCGATTTATTATAACGTGACTCATAAAAATTATGCACGGGTTATATAAACCTTGTTTGTTTCCATTTCAATATGCGATGATTTATTTTACTTACCGTACACGGTACCGATAATTGAAGATTAGTTTAGCTAGGCCTAACAACAGATCGGCATTATCAATGGCCACCAAGGAAAGATAACTAGAAACATTACATGGTCTCAGACTACTAGATTTCAACATGAGTAGTTCTTCCTATATTAAAACTGTTGACTACGATTCCTTAAAAGACTCAGAAATATCTTTTAACACCTCGATATTTAACATAATCAAATCGGATTATGTAGAACTACCGTTATCAACAACTCTGGCTAACTCTATTTATACTATTTGGCCACAGATCACTAATTATTTCCCCATTGACTTTAATGTTAATTCTCGTCTCTTAGACCGGCTGTAACTTTTTCCCAAATATTCGTTGGGTAGAACGCTTTCTGCCACAGATGGAGCAACATGTGACAAACTCTGGCCCAAAAGCATGTATGAAGTTCACCATGAAAAACTTGAGATACACAGGCTGCAAGTCCAGACAACTAAACAAGCAATTTTCGGCCCTCCCTTTCAACGTAACCAACCTCACAACCCTTGTATCCTTCCGCCTCAAAATCATGAATATTCACCAAAACCTGGCAGAAAATGTATTTTTAAACCCTTTTCTTCAATTCTACACCAAAAAGTCAACAAAAATCGCCATGCAAAAGGGGGAAAAAGGGAAAGGGAGAAAAGGACTAAAAATAACTTTCGCCCTACATTCGTAGGTGACGGCCCATGAATATTTAGTGATCTGTGTCCTATATAGGAGTGAAACTTTAGGTATCACCAAAAGGCCTCTTTTATATGCTTCCCATATGTTCTGGCAACACACCGGTGAAAGAAAATCAAAATCAAAGAATAACTCCAAAAATGATGGCCCTTTAAGTATACATGCTGCTTTATGTACAACGGTGCATCTCAGGTCCCTGGGCCTTTTGTGCTAAAATTTAAAAATCTTTCTTATTAATGGCAGTATTTGAGTTTTGTGAAAAAATAAGACAAGTTACAAACAAATTACACAGAAAACACTCATAATCTGGATTTTTTTTCAAAAATATATTTTTTACTGCCATGTCATGAAAAATGTACACAATTTACATGTAGCATCTTTCAAAAAACCAATAATTTTCCACTTTTTTAGATAGTCAGACTGGCAAGTAATACATTTTTGGAAACCCTGGGCAATATGCAAACCGAAAAATCACAAATCAGATGCATTGGTTGTAATTATAGAGGTCTGTACTGAAACATGTAACCCCACCCCCTAAATATGTCAATGACTGAATCAATCCTATCTTTGGTTGCAGAGCTAACATTACCAAAGGAATCTGTCTAACAGCTATGTTTTACCATCCCTGGCTAATATGTGTACATAAAAACTAAAATAGGTGCAATAAATATGAATTATGGTTAAAAATAGGCCTTGATGAAAGAAGAAAATGCCATTTTTGGTCTATGACCACCCCTCTCTAACAAAAGGGTCACAGAATACACAATTTTCACGAATTTGAAAATAGTTCAATGTTTTCAACATCTCAAAACTCAGAGGCATCATACAAATCTTTATTGCAATTCTTGTGCTGAATCAAGATGTCTGGACCATTGCATCAATTGCCTGGAAAAATGAAGTCAAAAAGGCAGTTATGACAGAGTTGACAACATAAAAGAGGCCTGAAACGGGGCAAAATTAACATTTTACTGCTCTATAAGTAACATAAATGCAACAAACACCACCAATCCTAGATTTTGATAAGAAAATATTGACCATTAAGCTGACATTTACACATCTACACAAGTTTTGTATCAGGGTGTGGTCTTATTGGCCTGACATGTCTTAGGGTTCTAAGTTTGACATTAAACAAAAAAGGTTAGAAATCCTGGAAATGTACAAAATAACCATTTATTGGTGAAAAATAACATTCCTATCTGTAATTCAACAACAAATTCCAATTACTATAATTTAATTGTCAACACAGGTGCAATTAAATCTCTCAAAACACATAAATAAAAAAGGGTGGGGTGGGGAATTTATAGCAGAATGGTGGGATGAAAAATGTCTATAAAGTCTGGGATATTGCTTCCTTCATGAAGGAAATACAAGAATTTAACGTTTCAAAGGGGAAAAAAATGCTTTTTCTGTCTAAATTGGTGGCAAAATTGAGCCAACCCCTGTTTTGAACATTTTGTACAAACCCATCTGCTGATTATCATTATCTCAGTGTTGCCAATTTTCAATTTACTGTAGGAAAACTGGAGCTATTTCTAAACCTGACAAAGTTATAGATCCCATCTAAGTTACATTAGCAATGGAAATAAGGGAAGTTTTAGAAATTTTGACTCTTTTGAGTAGGCATGAAGGCATTAATTTCTACATCGAAATTGGGTAATCTGTAGATTTTTTGTGAATATTCCTGATTTTTAGACAAAATTAGGTGAAATTACAATGTTGTTCACTTTGTCTGTGCTTTCTTAGGCTGAATACACTAAAATTGGACATTGAAGTATTTCTCTTACTGTTAAAAATTAAATAAAACCTGAAAATTGAGAAATTTGCAGTAAAATCACAATTTTTCTCCAAACTTTGATATTTTTTTTTTAAAATTTAACATTTTTTGAGTTTTTCTCTTCTCAAAATATTTTATACATATTTTCTGACAATTTAGTCATCATGATTTCTAAACTAAGGCATATCAGTCACAGCCATGTCATACACAGACAGGCCACAGATCACTAATTATTTCCCCATTGACTTTAATGTTAATTCTCGTCTCTTAGACCGGCTGTAACTTTTTCCCAAATATTCGTTGGGTAGAACGCTTTCTGCCACAGATGGAGCAACATGTGACAAACTCTGGCCCAAAAGCATGTATGAGGTTCACCATGAAAAACTTGAGATACACAGGCTGCAAGTCCAGACAACTAAACAAGCAATTTTCGGCCCTCCCTTTCAACGTAACCAACCTCAACCCTTGTATCCTTCCGCCTCAAAATCATGAATATTCACCAAAACCTGGCAGAAAATGTATTTTTAAACCCTTTTCTTCAATTCTACACCAAAAAGTCAACAAAAATCGCCATGCAAAAGGGGGAAAAAGGGAAAGGGAGAAAAGGACTAAAAATAACTTTCGCCCTACATTCGTAGGTGACGGCCCATGAATATTTAGTGATCTGTGTCCTATATAGGAGTGAAACTTTAGGTATCACCAAAAGGCCTCTTTTATATGCTTCCCATATGTTCTGGCAACACACCGGTGAAAGAAAATCAAAATCAAAGAATAACTCCAAAAATGATGGCCCTTTAAGTATACATGCTGCTTTATGTACAACGGTGCATCTCAGGTCCCTGGGCCTTTTGTGCTAAAATTTAAAAATCTTTCTTATTAATGGCAGTATTTGAGTTTTGTGAAAAAATAAGACAAGTTACAAACAAATTACACAGAAAACACTCATAATCTGGATTTTTTTTCAAAAATATATTTTTTACTGCCATGTCATGAAAAATGTACACAATTTACATGTAGCATCTTTCAAAAAACCAATAATTTTCCACTTTTTTAGATAGTCAGACTGGCAAGTAATACATTTTTGGAAACCCTGGGCAATATGCAAACCGAAAAATCACAAATCAGATGCATTGGTTGTAATTATAGAGGTCTGTACTGAAACATGTAACCCCACCCCCTAAATATGTCAATGACTGAATCAATCCTATCTTTGGTTGCAGAGCTAACATTACCAAAGGAATCTGTCTAACAGCTATGTTTTACCATCCCTGGCTAATATGTGTACATAAAAACTAAAATAGGTGCAATAAATATGAATTATGGTTAAAAATAGGCCTTGATGAAAGAAGAAAATGCCCTTTTTGGTCTATGACCACCCCTCTCTAACAAAAGGGTCACAGAATACACAATTTTCACGAATTTGAAAATAGTTCAATGTTTTCAACATCTCAAAACTCAGAGGCATCATACAAATCTTTATTGCAATTCTTGTGCTGAATCAAGATGTCTGGACCATTGCATCAATTGCCTGGAAAAATGAAGTCAAAAAGGCAGTTATGACAGAGTTGACAACATAAAAGAGGCCTGAAACAGGGCAAAATTAACATTTTACTGCTCTATAAGTAACATAAATGCAACAAACACCACCAATCCTAGATTTTGATAAGAAAATATTGACCATTAAGCTGACATTTACACATCTACACAAGTTTTGTATCAGGGTGTGGTCTTATTGGCCTGACATGTCTTAGGGTTCTAAGTTTGACATTAAACAAAAAAGGTTAGAAATCCTGGAAATGTACAAAATAACCATTTATTGGTGAAAAATAACATTCCTATCTGTAATTCAACAACAAATTCCAATTACTATAATTTAATTGTCAACACAGGTGCAATTAAATCTCTCAAAACACATAAATAAAAAAGGGTGGGGTGGGGAATTTATAGCAGAATGGTGGGATGAAAAATGTCTATAAAGTCTGGGATATTGCTTCCTTCATGAAGGAAATACAAGAATTTAACGTTTCAAAGGGGAAAAAAATGCTTTTTCTGTCTAAATTGGTGGCAAAATTGAGCCAACCCCTGTTTTGAACATTTTGTACAAACCCATCTGCTGATTATCATTATCTCAGTGTTGCCAATTTTCAATTTACTGTAGGAAAACTGGAGCTATTTCTAAACCTGACAAAGTTATAGATCCCATCTAAGTTACATTAGCAATGGAAATAAGGGAAGTTTTAGAAATTTTGACTCTTTTGAGTAGGCATGAAGGCATTAATTTCTACATCGAAATTGGGTAATCTGTAGATTTTTTGTGAATATTCCTGATTTTTAGACAAAATTAGGTGAAATTACAATGTTGTTCACTTTGTCTGTGCTTTCTTAGGCTGAATACACTAAAATTGGACATTGAAGTATTTCTCTTACTGTTAAAAATTAAATAAAACCTGAAAATTGAGAAATTTGCAGTAAAATCACAATTTTTCTCCAAACTTTGATAATTTTTTTTTAAAATTTAACATTTTTTGAGTTTTTCTCTTCTCAAAATATTTTATACATATTTTCTGACAATTTAGTCATCATGATTTCTAAACTAAGGCATATCAGTCACAGCCATGTCATACACAGACAGGCCACAGATCACTAATTATTTCCCCATTGACTTTAATGTTAATTCTCGTCTCTTAGACCGGTTGTAACTTTTTCCCAAATATTCGTTGGGTAGAACGCTTTCTGCCACAGATGGAGCAACATGTGACAAACTCTGGCCCAAAAGCATGTATGAGGTTCACCATGAAAAACTTGAGATACACAGGCTGCAAGTCCAGACAACTAAACAAGCAATTTTCGGCCCTCCCTTTCAACGTAACCAACCTCACAACCCTTGTATCCTTCCGCCTCAAAATCATGAATATTCACCAAAACCTGGCAGAAAATGTATTTTTAAACCATTTTCTTCAATTCTACACCAAAAAGTCAACAAAAATCGCCATGCAAAAGGGGGGAAAAAGGGAAAGGGAGAGAAGGACTAAAAATAACTTTCGCCCTACATTCGTAGGTGACGGCCCATGAATATTTAGTGATCTGTGTCCATTTATGACTATACTGAATATTCCACATCCATTGTTGTTCAATTCCACTGTGTGGATTCATATACTAACTTACTGTCATCATGTGCAAATTCTCATGTGCTGTATAAAAACAATGAAAACAGTGGGAAAGGAATTATTTATAAATCATCTCCGACGTCAACTCTTTCCAAGAATTTGAAAAAAGCGACAATTACCTTCTACAATAAATACAACAAGCTTCATATTCAAGGAAAGGACAGTTCTGCGTGGGTGGACACCAATATATTTCAAATTAAACCGAACCTTAAAAGTATTAATACTAACAATAGTGCTCTAAGTGATAGCCTACCTTCCGTGCTGTCTCTTGTAAATTTATGTCAACAACCCGTTACGAGCACGTCATTAAAGGGAAAGGGAAACAACAATTTACTAGAAGATACTCGGCCACTAATTCCGGGCCCTGTTACTACTGTAAGTGTTGTATCAAACAATATACCTGAACTGAACTATTTGAACGAACTTTCTGAAATTATCAACCGAATTACAGAGCTTTCTGATAAAGTCAATGCTCTAATATCGGCACAAAATAAACTTATTGGAAATTCATCTACATGTAGGCCTACATCAAATGCAGTAAAAACAGTTAATGACAAATCAACAACTACCTACAGTTCAGCAATTCAAGATAAGTCTACCAACACGTCATCTTCTATCTATACTGCTGCTAAATGTGTATCAACTAGTGCTGATAATAATAACAATAGGCCTATTACTGATGTATGTATTTCTACCGGTGCAAAATCAACAATAAATTCGACCAACTCAACTACTAGTACCAGTTCAACGAGATTTCTAGAAAAACCTACACCTTTCAACTTTAGTAAAGCTAAAACACTGTTAATAGGAAGTTCAGTTACAGCTGGTATTAAAACACCTAACATTACAAAATTATTCGATCACGAATGCGTAGTTGACACCAATCGTGGGGCCTACTATACTAATATAAATGATAGACTTGTGCAACTTTTAAATTGTAAGCACTCACTTAAAAACATTATTATATGTGCTGGGGGGAATGATATTTCATTAAACAATCCCACTCAAAACACCACAGACTTTAATAAACTAATTTCAGTCACTAAAAACTCTTTTAAAGGAAATATTTATATTTGTTCGGCATTGCCAAGAAATATACATCGTCCATATATTAGAGAATGTAAAAAATTTAATACTTATATCCAGGAGTTCTGTAATAAAAATAACTGCACGTTTATTGATGTATTTACACACTTCTACCAAAGATGTCCAAAGGATGTAATGAAACGTGACGGAGTTCATCCTAATTATAATGGAAATGATCTATTAATGAATATTTTAAGTAATACTCTTGTTTCAGCTAATTCAACTGATGCGCATGAACACGTACCTGTTAAATCAACAAATTACTATGAATACTATGACTATATAAGATCTCGCCAATATGAGTACAGGTGTAATGTATATAACAATAGACCATTGCATAATCCTTATTACTTCCCCCAATATAAATCTTCCCCCCTATCATAATTATTCTTAAGCTAAGCTTGTTTATTCATAATTGCCTGTACTGTAACTTGGCAGTAACCCAAATCAAACTTTCATTATTCAATGACTTTTCCATTTTCTCATTAGAAAGTTTTTCAGGCAATTGTGTGTCCTTATTTCCAGTCATTTATTAATTTGTTTATTTATGATTATTATGAATACTGTTTTAGTTAAGAAAGGTCTACATATTGCTCATCTAAATGTATGTCATGTTAAGAACAAAATTTCTGAACTAGGTGTTTTCCTTCTACTATTATTAGGAGATTTAAATATTGACTTAATCATAATAAATCTTGGACCGATCTTCTTGAAATATATGGTCTACATCAAATTATTAGGTCACCTACTAGAATTACTTCTTCCTCTAAATCACTAATTGATAATAATATGAACATTTATTTATATAGCGTCAATTCCACACTTAAAAGTATGCTCTATGCGCTTTTTACACACAATTCTAAATTAAATATAACGTTGAAACAGGTATGTTTTAAGTCTGGATTTAAAACACTCGATAGAAGGCGAACTTTTGATGAAAACTGGGAGATCGTTCCATTTTGATGGAGCAAGAAAACTAAAAGCTCTTGCTCCAAATGTTTTCATTTTCCACCTTGGGGTTACCAACTGTATTTGGTCACATGAGCGTAAACTACGGGAAGGCTTGTAACTTCGAATTAATTCAGTTAAGTAAGATGGCGCTAGGTTATTAACACATTGATAGGTTAGCGATAAAATTTTGAAATCAATCCTTTCCTGTATTCGTAGCCAGTGTAAAGAGTTTAATATTGGAGATACATGAGATGTTTGTGGGGCACGAGATACTATCTGAGCGGCAGTATTTTGTATCTTTTGTAACCTCTTGATGGACTCTTTTGACACACCACCTAGAAGGCTATTGCAATAGTCTAAACGGGATAAGATTAAGGAGCGGACAAGCGTACTTGTTGCTTCAGGTGTTAGATAATCTCTAATCCGACTGATATTTTTAAGGTGAAAGTAACATTTCCTGGTAAGATCATTGATATGACTGTTCATACTTAAGTTGGAATCTATAAGGACACCTAAATTTCTGACTGACGGGGAGAGAGTAATTTTGGATTCTTCGACAACTATATGGTTAAAATTAAGTTTGTTCACACGAGTCGGTGGCCCAATGACTATCGCTTCAGTCTTGTCAACGTTTAGTTTCAGGATGTTTTGTGTCATCCATGCTTTGATGTCTTGGATACAATATTCCATATTAGAAATACCACGCTGCTGAGCTAACAGGTCTAACTTTTCCATCAGTTGTGTGTCATCGGCACAGAGGTGGTGGTTTACATCATTGTGTGTGTTGATCAGACTCCCTAACTCTGACGTGTACAATGTGAAGAGAATTGGACCAAGTACGCTTCCCTGGGGAACACCACATAGTAACAGAACCTCCGTTGAATAAGAATTGCGAATAGAAATAAACTGTCTGCGACCTGTAAGATACGAGACGAACCACGATAACACACAACCATCCAATCCAAAAGATGTCTGGAGGCGGTCTAGGAGAATTTGGTGGTCGATAGTGTCAAACGCGGCTGAAAGGTCCAAAAGAACCAACAATCCAAGATTGCCTTCATCCACCATCAGATTTATATCGTTTAAAACTCGATTTAACGCAGTTTCTGTTCCATGTGATTGGCGCGATAAGCGGATTGGAATTTATGTAGCAGATTGTTTTCAATCAGATGTTCCAACAGTCTCTTTTTAACTGCTTTTTCAAGTACCTTCGAAAGGAATGGCAAATTTGAAACTGGTCAATAGTTTTTGAAAATGTTTTTATCAAGTGAAGGCTTCTTTATCAAGGGTTTTATGACAGCAACTTTAAAGGGATCAGGAACAATACCAGATTGAAGGCTAGAATTGATTACTTTAGTTATCACAGGAACAAGGGTATCAGCACATTGCAGTAAAATCTTTGTAGGAAAAGGATCCAGCAAGCACCAGGTTGGTTTAGATTCCTTCAACAGAATTAACATCTCGGCCTCTGAGAACGGTTTGAAATGATCCAGTTTTCTACCTGAGAAATATTTATCCTGTCCAGTTCCTTTCGAAGTTGTAATGGTACTGATGTCATTTCTAATTTTAAAAATCTTATTTGAAAAGAATTCACTGAATTCATTAGCTAGACCAACATCGTCAATATCCTTTATTTGTGGAAGAACGACATCTGAAGATTTTCCCAATAAAGTAGATAAAGTTGTGTACAAAGCTTTTGGATCTTTAGATTTCGATAATATCTCGTTGTTGTAATACATTTTTCTGGTGTTTCGAAGAAGATTATTCACATTGTTACGCTCACTAACATAAATTTGTCGATAAACTTCTAAATATCCCGACTTTCTCCACTTACGTTCTGCTGATCGCCTGCGGGCCTTTGCACCACGAAGTTTGTCGCAATACCAGGGTGAATTAGGCTTCTTTCTAAGGAGTTTGACACTTTGTGGTGCATGTTTATCCAACAAATCTTCGAGCGTTGCATTAAATAGATGAACCAATTCTTCAACATCTTCAGGTGGATTTGAACAGAGTTTTGATGATTTGAGGTTATCTTGTAAGTCAGATAATATAATATTCTTAAATTGGCGACATTTCACCTTTGATTTAGATGGTAATGGTTTCTTGAAATCTAATTTAAAGTTTACATAGAAATGATCAGAAACTTGTTTGTCTTCTACTGAAATGTCATAAACCACATTTTCAGTGGTTCTTGTTATAATACAGTCTAAATTGTGGCCCGACTTTTGAGTTGGTTTAGATACATCCTGCCTAAGGGCTAAGACCATGAGATTGTAGAAGGCTGGAAACTTTCTGCACAAAAGGTTTTGTGATATCGTCGAAATGTATATTAAGGTCACCAAGAAGGACCAGTTGTCCATTTTTTAGATTAATCGATAAGCAAAATGCTGCAAATTCCTCTAAAAATAGTGATTCTGACAGTCCGTTTGTCCTGGAAGGGGGTGGTCTATAACAGCACACACACCGCACAGATTTTGATTCCTTTGTGATTAGAAGTTCTAGGTGCTCAAAGGATTGATATGCTGTATTTGGGTTAAATAATTGAAGATGTAGATCTTTGCTGTAAATGACTGCAATACCTCCGCCGATTTTACCGGTTTGACGTGGGACCTGTTTGATCGTGTATCCAGGAGGGGTCATCTCCGAGATGACAGCTTCGTCCCCTTTTTCCCTCAGCCATGTTTCTGTGATAAATAAGATATCTATGTTATCATCCAAAAGTGTGTCTGCAATTTCAAGGGATTTATTTCTTGCTGACCTCGCATTCCACAATCTAGCAGACAAATCATTTGAGTTTGTATTTAAGTTGGTGTCAAACTGTATAAATTTAGGTATCGGGTATATTCGAATGAGATTTGATTTCTCAACACCTCTCTGTTGAACTTTATTAATTGGATACCTAACTAAGGTATTACTAATCACTTGTATTGGCTTTTGTTTTCTTCTCCCACTGCGTTTACCCCTTTTTGTTGAAGTGTGAACACTAATTTGTAAATCGTTTATTTTCTTAAACACTGTTGGATTGAGTTTGAGTTTAAAATGTGAATTGTAGTCAAAAAGTTGTTCTCTTGAGTATGTCAAACACATAATCTCACTGATTGATAGTAAGCTGAAAGCTGGCTCACATAAACATCCTGATAACAACAGTTCACCAAATAGACAAAAAAGAAGTAAAATAAACCACTGAATATGCATAACCTATCCATCTAATTCAACAATTTTGAGTTCAAAATAATCCTCAACACATTCTGTTATGAATCACAAATTTCTATAGTGATTAATCCAAGGATAATCCAGAAAATTAGGTTCTAGTGAAGAGCAGATTTATTGCTGCCTGTCAGGCGCACAATTGATCATATATTTGTATCTGAAACTAAACATGTCAAAGAATCTATTGTTCCTTCATACTCAATATCAGACCATTTCCCTATTTGTTTTACTTGGCAAAAGAAAGGGGTAAAATTCCCCAAATCTTCACATACTAATATTACTTATCGCTCATTTAAACATTTTGATAATGATTTATTCCTCTATGATTTACAATGGGCTCCATATAATTCTGTATATGATCACTGTGATCCTAATACCACTGGACAACTGGTATAATATTACACTGCCCATTATTAATAAACATGCCCCTTTAAAAACCAAACGAGTCAAAAATGTTCATAAACCTGATTGGATAACCCCTGAAGTGTTTCAATATATTCATGAACGTGATTTTCATAAGAAAAAAGGCAATACTCTGCAATTTAAACATTTTCGTAATAAAGTTAAATCTCTTATTCGTAGTAATAAAAGGAAATGTCTTGAATTATTAGTCACTGATCGCAAAAACAGTAAAAAATTTGGAAAGCCATCAATACTGCTAATTCTGAGGGTAAATCTCATGATTGTTCTTCCATTCCTGTTGCCCCTGATATTTTTAATGCTCATTTTGTTAATGTTGCAAAGTCCATTATAGGTAGTCCATCAAATAATTTAGATCGTTCTACCTCTAATGTGATATCTACATTTGTATCTAATCATCTTGAAAACAATACCTTGTGTCATCTTCCCTACATATCGAAATTTGATGTATTCCAATATCTTCATTCTCTTGATACTTCCAAATCAATAGGATTAGATCAAGTTGGTCCTCATTTTCTTAAACTTGGTGCTCCAATTCTTTGTGATTCATTGACATTTATTTATAATCTTTGTATAGATAAGAATATTTTTCCGTCCACCCTTAAACAGGCTAAAGTTCTTCCATTACATAAATCAGGTCCAAAATCCCAGCCCAATAATTATCGCCCCATATCTATACTTCAAACTATTTCTAAACCCTTGGAAAAGCATATTTGTAAACATATTAATAACTTTCTCCTGGATCCCGATTTACTTTATTCTCATCCGTCTGGTTTTAGGTCCAAATTTTCTTGTCATACTGCCCTTACAAATATTGCAGAAAATGTTTATTTTGCCATTAATAAAGGTCAATACACTGGTTTAGTTTTCTTTGATTTCCGTAAAGCCTTTGATATGGTCAATCACTCCCTGTTACTTGAGAAACTAAAATTATACCAAATTTCTACCAAATTATGCACATCATTAGAATCGTACTTATCTGAGCGTTATCAATGCACTCAAATTGGTGAAACCAAGTCCTCTCTTGATCTCATAACTCATGGTGTTCCTCAAGGCTCCATTCTTGGACCACTACTATTTAACCTGTTTATTAATGACCTTCCTCTAAATTTGACAGCTCAATGTGATCTTTTTGCTGATGATACCACAGTATATTCTTCTTCTACCAATTTTGATTCTCTTAACTCTACACTTCAGTCAGAAACTGATAAAATTATAAAATGGTGCAACTCCACTGACATGATAATCAATGAATCTAAAACTAAATGTATGATTATTGCTTCAAAACCTAAAATAAATTCCTTAACTACACATTTGTCCATTTCTATTAATTCTACCTTCATTGAACATGTTTCCGACTTTAAACTCTTAGGAGTATATTTTGACTCTAATCTTTCTTGGGACACTCATGTAAACCATTTATGTACTATTTTAAAACAGAAAAACTTTCAACTTAGGAAAATCAAATCATTACTTCCAACTGATGTATTAAAATTATTTTATAACGCTCACTTTCAATCACATCTTGACTACTGCTCTACCATTTGGGACTCCTATAAACTTAAAATTATCCAAAAATTATCATTTAAAATTATATTCAACAAACCTATTATTAAAAATAATGCTTCTGATTCTTCATATTCCATTCTTTCAAAATCTTTAAAACTGTCTACCATTCAACAACGTCATTTAATGAATAAATATATATTTCTGTTCAAAATATTAAACTATAAAAGTCCAAATTACTTATGTTCTTTATTTCAATTTAAAAATACTCCTTACAACTCTATAAATCTTAAACTACAAATTCCACATCCAAATTGTACTAAATTTAAACATAGTCTTAGCTATAATGGACCAGTTTTATGGAATTCACTTCCAAATAATTTAAACTCATTACATGTTCTCTCAACTTTTAAAAAATCACTGCATAATTATATCCAAAATGTTATATAACCATTCTGTATATTTAAATTTAAACCATTATCGTTTTCTGCATTTGATGTTATTTGAAATGTAAAAAATACATTTTCATTATTCAGTTTCCTTGAATGTATAATATATGTGTATGTTTGTTTTGTCTGTTGTCATTTAAGGGCAGAATTATAAACAGGCTGCAAAGCCTAATTTTTCACCCTTTTGAAAATAAAGAATTTATTATTATTATTATTAACCAAGAACTACCTGGGTACTCATTCAAATGCACGCAAAAGAAATGATGACAGAATTTGATGAAGAGTATACGTTACACATGATGCTGAACTCCAGGGAAAATTTTCCTTACATTGATTTTCGAAATACAGGGTACAAATTACTTTGTTTCAGTTGATTAGCAGTTTTAGAAATTTGGAACTATTGATTAGCAGTTTTATTATTTTCTATCATTTTCAATGTGATGTATGTAACACTATAGATAACAGATTAGCCAATTTTTGTTTAACTTGAGTAGCAATTTGTACTGTTAAAACTAAAAGGCTTCTTATTTTGTTCCTAAAAATCGTCATGAGTAGGATATCAATAGGACGTGTAGTTTATAGGGTAATTAGGGTTTCACACTGCGTAGCTTGTGTGAAACACTATTGTTTTTGTTAAAATTATTAGGGTTTCACACTGCGTAGCTTGTGTGAAACACTATTGTTTTTGTTAAAATTCTTCTTATTATTATTCTTATTATTATTATTTTTTTTGTCCAATTTGCTTATATCTCAGGAACTACTTGTCGGATCGATGCAATGTCTTGAGTTTTACTGCGAAAGTGGGTGTGACTTAGAGATTAAAGCTATTTCCGGCATTCTGCGACAATGCGAAATGTCCGAAATCACCGAAGTTGTCGTTTTTTGAAATATTGCCGTAATATTAACAACAATTGTTGGATTTTATCGTTTGATAGTTTTTTGACATAGCCAGAGACATGGCACATAGCTACGGGTCTTTAGAGTTTTAAATTTCGCTGAATCTTCGGAAAAATAAGGCGCCAAATTTTGAAAATTTAAATTTTGACAAAAAACTTTTTTATTAATGAATATTTTGTAATGACCTTTTACCAAGGGTTAAAGGGTTGTATGATTTGGGCAAAAATGTGAACATTTTTTTTCTGGATAATTTTCCTTGGCTAATTCAGTTTATCGGTTCTATATTAATTATGTATTGTCCGATTTGTATAAAACAAAGTTTATATGCTCCATTTCCAGTATCACCGGAAGTAATTATATTTTGGCAAAAACTGTATTTTTAGCCTTCAAAACAGATATTTTTTTCAAATGAGTCTGATTTGTAATATATTCAAAATTTTAATATTTAGTTCGCATCAACTAATAGAATGAACCCATGCGATCATTCAGATACCACAAAATGGTTTCTAACTTGTACGGTTAGCCGAAATAGCCGATTTTCTACAAGTCGCTTTTCAAGTTTTTTGGCCAATAAAAGTGGCGATTATTTTTCGATTTACATAAAATTTTCACTATATGATATCTTATGCCATTTCTGATTTCATGAAACTAATTGAACATTTTCATTATCCCCGGAAGTACTGTAATTTTATCAGGATTAATTACAAATGTATAAAATGAATTGATATTGCTGGATTTTTGTTGATTCTGTTTCCCTTTTATTTGATGTGTGCAATGTTTATGTGGAAATCTGTTTATCGGTGCCATTGATTCAGGGGCAACATGGGAGCGAAAGTGACATAAGTTTAAAGTTAACGTGGCACCAGTGAAACCCATCATTCCTGCATGCAGGTCTAGTTCTTATTATTATTCTTCTTATTAAGCTTTCATATTACATATGAAAGCTTATTGTTTCTGTTAAGATTATTAGGTTTTCAGACTTTCGTCTGAAAGACTATTGTTTTTACTAAAATTATTATTATTATTATTATTTATCCCCGGAGCCTATTTCTCCATGATCGAAAACAGATATCGATCTGGAACCAAATATTCTATCGGGAAACTAGGTGGTGGCTACTCATTAAATCACTTTTGAAACTTCTGCGCAGACCGGAAGTGACAGAATTTCGTGCGGTACCAAAAAATTAAAAAACGGCCGTAGATTCGTCAATTCTGTACCTATTTTCAAACAAATGACATTTTCGGAAACCCTGAGTCTTTTCTCGGACGATAGCAGTTGAAAATTTCGAAATTTTGAAACTTCGTCGCTGACTTCTAGAGACAATTTTGTTATTTTTCAAAATTTTCAAATTTCACCTACATTTTTGGTACGATTTCGATGGTTAGAAAATGAATAACGGTACGTCGAAAATCTAGTATTTTCCATTTTTGGAGCCTTTTTAGACGCTATTTTCTCGAAAACGACCCCTACGATTCTTCTGAATCTTTTTTAACGCAGAGTCCTATCGGTGGTCTGTTGCGTGAATCCAACATGAAAAGGTTTGAAATAATATAAGTGGTCCAAAAATGGCCTCAATCTTTGAAAAAAGTTGAAAAATCGTTAAATTATTGAAAATGTTCTTTTATTTATCTTTTCTACAAAAACTACTGAATAGATATTTCTGACACTTATGGGAAAGAAAGTTACATACTTGTTAAAAAAATACCGACAAAGATCCAAAAACCGGAAGTAGTGGAAAAAATATTTGATATTTTGAGAAAATACAGTGAAGAATTGGTACTCTTGCAAAATTTGCGATTTCTCAGGCTATTCAGACGATTTTATCTCGAAAAGTAGTCTTATTTCTTTTCTTACACTTCTGTTACTTAAAATCCTAATTATGGTCTAGTGCGTGAATCGAAATTAAAAAGCCTCTATATAGTATAATTGATCCAAAAAGGTCCACAATCTTTGAACAAATTAGAAAAATTGTTGTATTTTAAACTACAGTTATAATATTGGTGTAAGGGAGATAACTATTGCTAAGTGGGATGGAATCAGGCCACTAATTATTTACTAATTTTCCTTTTGATTTATATTACATAATGGATGTTTCTGAAAATTCTAGTACTTGAAGTTAAGTATCCAGACATCTTCTAAAATTATCTCAACAATGATCTGTAAACCGGGAATAGTCCAAAAATGATCCGATATTTTGAATAAACCTATAATTAAGTAAAATAAATGTAGACTTTGCAAAAAAACGTGAATTCTACGGCAGATTTCACCCAATGGAAACAAATAGAGTGTCGTTAAATAGCGCGGATAATTTACTTTTATATGATATCAGAATGATACAAATGCAATGGTAGGCAATAGATTATGATGAGATGCCGAAAATGTAGCATTTTCTTCTATTTTTGGAGCCTATTCAGACTCGTTTATCTCGAAAACTACTTCTATTTCTCTTCTTAAACTTCTGTTAGCCCGAGTTCTATCGGTCGTTTAGAGTATAAATGTACATTTAAAGGCATGGCAATGATATAAAGGACCCTGAAAGCCGATTCAGCACTGCTATGCAGGTCTAGTTAAGCTTTCATATTACATATGAAAGCTTATTGTTTCTGTTAAGATTATTATTATTTTTTTTTTTTGTGTATTTTCTGCAAATCGGATTTCTCGGAATCTAACCATGGGATCTTTCTGAAACTTTGACCTACCCCCCCAAAAATGGGGTGCGAACGTTGTTTAAATATATTTTCAAAACGTTTTACGAATCCGAAATCACCGAATTTTACGAACGAAAAAACTGACAATGCATAGTCGTAACTTTGTTATTTTTTGACCGATTTTACTAATTCTTTTTTCTTTGAATACCTTGAAAAAAATCGTTTTCATCTGCAGTTTCACATTTTCGAATTTCGAAAATTCGTCGCTGTGATTTCGAACCGGAAGTTTAGACCAATTTGACAACTTCTTTAATAGTTGTACGATTTTCATGAAATTTAGTATACAAGTAGATCTTACCGATGTGACTTCAAAAATATAATTAGAAATTTTCTAAATTATCTCCCCTTGGTGAAATTAAGGATCAAAGTTTTCAAAAAAATCGTCGAAATATAGGTCAGAATGACCTAAAAAAAAATTTCGATACTCGACAAGTAATTACTGATTCCTACACAAAATATGGAGTTTGTCGATCGAACCGGAACTGCCACCATCTTGAAACATGAAAAATCCCTGAGGCTTTTTTGCTATTTTACTTACAGACACGGGAGTTATATTTTCTGAATCCTTGAAGGATGGCCCAAAAATCGTAGGGAGCAGAATTTTGATTTCGGTCACGTGATGGTCACCATTTTGAATTGAAAATGAAAAGTAGTAGCAATTTGAAGGGCCGAGACTTTGAAACACAATAACTCTCCTTCTAATTGAGCTAGAATGTTCAAACTTGGTGTAGACGTTCACTAGGTCAATGTCATGATTGAGCATTTTCTGCCTAGGGTAAGCAGAGATAGGCATGCTGATTTGTTGATTCTTTAGGGCACGATAACTTCGGTTATAATGAAGGGAGGGCTGTGAAACTTTTGTCAATAGAGAGTCCAATAGCTAGCCTGTTGTGTGAAATCATTGTATCATTTATTTTAAATATCAGGGATAGGCGAAAAAAAGAGATTGAAAATCCAAAAAGTCGTATTTTTACAATTTGGAGCATGTTTAGAGGTCTTTCTCGTAAAGTCAACTTAATATTTTTTGGGAACTTCTTCTACAAAGAGGCTTATTGGTAGTCTTTTACATAAAACCATCGATCAACAATCCAACATATGAGGAGTAGAAGAACAAAAGGATCGAACATTGAAAACGGCATCCTTTCATTGTTAAGCGAAACATGCAGTGTGGGTGACTACAATCTACACATTTAGTCATCGTATACAGCTTATTCAACAGTATCGAATTCCAACTGCTTAGGGATATTTTTTTTTTCGTCCCATCCGAACGACTAGACAGCTGTGCTTGTCAGGCTCTCCGTTCTGCCTCACTGACAACAGGGAACCACGCCGGGAAATCAAGATGAACTTTTTCCATGCAGAACTTTCAATTCAGACCAAACGTTTATTGCATACGATTAAGCTGGTCAGTTGGAGCATATTTTCAAAAGTTTAGTAATAATCGGTTGGTAATTAAAGTACCGTGCACATTAAACTGTTAAAACAGAAAATTTCGCCCGGTTGAAATGTTTCTTGCTATAAGTCAGCAATTTTCCGAATTCAGGGAGGCTGAATGGCTGAATGGTTAGCATGTGCGCGCTGTATCGTAACGTCTGTCATTGAGTCAACGGGCGTCGTTTCGATCTCCAGGTTGCACGTGACATGGAGTATGATGTCCAACCTCGTGGGTTTTCTCCGTGTCCTTCGGTTTCCTCCCAACGGCTAAAGACCAGTAAGCGCAAGGGGAGTTTTTAAATAAAATTAAAAAACATATGTTAGTCACGAAATGACCTAGTTTGTGTCTAATGGACATTAGGCCGCATTTCTCTCTTTCTTTTTATTTTTAAAGTTTTGTAATAAACGGTTGGTAATCAAAGCTACTGTAAAAGTGATAAAACAGAAAATTTCGCCCGGTTGTAATGTTTCTCACTTTAAAGTCAGCAATTTGCCGATTTTAAAGGGCAAACGTTTATTGCGAACGATTAAGCTGGTCAAGGGGAGCTTATTTTTAAAAGTTTTGTAATATTCGGTTGATAACTAAAGGTACCGTGCAAATTAAACTGTTAAAATAGAAAATTTGGCCCGGTTGAACTGTTTCTCGCTGCAGGTCAGCAATTTGCCGATTTTAGGGACGTTGCGTGGCTGAATAACGTCTGTCTTTGAGTCAACGGGCGTTGTTTCGATTTTTTGGTTGTACGTGACAAGGAGTATGTTCGCCTGTTCAACTTCGTAGGCCGTAACGCCGCTGCCCGGGTAAAATTTCCCTCATTGCACACTTTATGGCATATGCCCATTTTAGGAGCAGAACAGTAGGACGTTAAACCCCATTCAATTTCATTTCATTTTCTCTATGTTGCTTATTTATTATAGTGGATAAATATTTTTCTGGTTCTAGCAATTATTTAATTTCTGCATAGAAATCTTGCTTTGGCCAGTTTTTTTATTGCAGAGTGCCATTCTTGTATAATTCAGTCTATGATCCTTTGTTTAAAACATGCTTAAGAAGTCGTCACGATTTCCTACTTATAACCAAACATATTGGAAATATTAGTCTGGCATTATTAAATCCTAATCCTAATTGGTCTTATTTAAAATTAAACTTTCATTTAACTATGAACAACCCTTAACGTGTCTCTTTAAAACTATTAAATACTCTAAAACAGTAGCTCAACCTTTTGACCTAAACTCATTAATTTACCATTTTCTTGTGAGCGACTTCTTATTCTTCCTATATGACATATTGCACGTGTCTGATTTCAAAGGGGGGTTGGGTGGCTGAATGGTTAGCACGCGCGCCTGTCATTGAGTTAACTAGCGTGTTTTCAAATGCCCGGTTGTACGTGACAAGGAGTAAGGTCGCCTGTCCAACCTGCCATTTTTAATTTGTTTTTCCCGCCATTTTCATTTCATTTTCTCATCCGTCTCATTACAGTAATACAAGTTTCAGTTATTTCCCTTTAGTTTTCAGATTATTGTTATGCCTGGGTGCAATGTTTCATACTATATTTAGACTTGTAACTTCGAGAGTTTTTGACCAATTTTGATAATTTTTTCTTCTTATCCTTTTATTTAGGATACTTGATACAATCAATGACACGTGACGATGAATATGAAAGCTTTCATATCTGCATGGGACAGTAGCAGATCTAGTTATTATTATTTTTTTTTTTTGTGTTTTCTGCAAATCGGATTTCTCAGAATCTATCCGTAGGATCTTTCTGAAATTTTGACCTACCCCCCCAAAAATGGGGTGCGAACCTTGATTAAATATATTTTCAAAACGTTTTACGAATCCGAAATCACCGAAATTTACGAACGACAAAATGGACAATGCATAGTCGTAACTTTGTTATTTTTTGACCGATCTTACTAATTCTTTTTTCTTTGAATACCTTGAAAAAAATCATTTTCATCTGCAGTTTCACATTTTCGAATTTTGAAAATTCGTCGCTGTGATTTCGAACCGGAAGTTTAGACCAAATTGACAACTTCTTTAATAGTTGTACGATTTTCATGAAATTTAGTATATAAGTAGATCTTATCGATGTGACTTCAAAAATATAATTAGAAATTTTCTAAATTATCTCCCCTTGACGAAATTAAGGATCAAAATTTTCAAAAAAATCATCGAAATATAGGTCAGAATGACCTGATTTTTTTTTTTTGATACTAGATAAGTGATTACTGATTTGTACACAAAATATGAAGTTTGTCGATCGAACCGGAAGTGCCACCATCTTGAAACGTGAAAAATCCCTAAGGCTTTTTTGCTATTTTACTTATAGACACGGGAGTTATATTTTCTGAATCCTTGAAAGGTGGCCTAAATATTGTTCAGAGCAGAATTTTGATTTAGGTCAATTGATGGTCGCCATTTTGAATTGAAAATGAAAAGTAGTAGCAATTCGAAGGGTCGGGACTTTGGAACACAATTACTCTCCTTCTAATTGAGCTAAAATGTTCAAACTTGGTTTAGACGTTCACTAGGTCAATGTCATGATTGAGTTCCAAGATCAGCATTTTCTGCCTAGGGTAAGCAGAGATAAGCATGCTGATTTGTTGATTCTTTAGGGCACGATAACTTCGGTTATAATGAAGGGAGGGTGGTGAAACTCTTGTCAATCGAAAGTCTAATAGCTAGCCTGTTGTGTGAAATCATTGTATCATTATTTTTAAATATCGGGGATAGCAGAAAAAAGAGATCGAAAATCCAAAAAGTCGTATTTTTACGATTTGGAGCATTTTTAAAGGTCCTTTTCTCTTAACCCTAAGAACTCCTCCCCTGTTAAAATCGATCGCCAGCGATCGGTAAATTCATCACGTCTTATCCGAAAAAATATTCACAGTAAACAAATATCATTTATATCATTCGAAAGCCACGAAAATTCCCCATAAAATGAGACTAATAACGGGCGATTATTCAACATAGAAGTCGTGTTATACGAGTCTACAGTCTAACAAAGATGGGTAACTCTGTGAGCGTAAACAAATGACGTCGTGTTATTTATATTTAGCAGAAGTCCTATTATTTCGTGTACCTATAGCCGTAAAAGGTGGTTTATCACGTCTAAAAGAGAAATTATTAAACTGAAAATTAAGAATAGAAGTTTTGTTAAGTTTTCCAATGATTAAACACGTGTGATCTTGAATATGTGAGCGATGCCGATGAATTCAAATGAGCAAACATGTGACCTAGATTCGTCCGACGAAGAATTTGTCAACGAGAGATCCTGATTAGATTAGATGAGTGAGTTTTGTTTACTAATTTATTATTTTACACCCGAACAAACGTAAACTTGATGATGATAATTATTTAATTGTAGAATGTGTGCTTATTTCTACCATGAATGATCCATTTAGCATCGAATTATCGGTAAATTAGATCAAATATGTGGGCCTAAAATGTAATACTAATAGTAATAGTACTACAGTAGTATATTTCTCGGTCACGTGCGTATGGCGGAGTACGCACATGGCTGACTTGATGAAAAGGGGATGTTTTCTGTTTCAATTAGACAATTTTGGCATGAAATGCAGAAACCCGCGTATAGTTATTCAAATTTCAAAAAGGCTTGGCCACTAATTATTGTCAGTTTTCGTTTGTTTGCTTTCGTTCCAATTCCAGCAATGATGGAGGGGTTGGACCGTTGTTGGGACTAGGCCTCTAGGCCTCGGGCAAGTAAGGCTAAATCACTTATGATAATTTAGATTTCTATCTCTGCCCTTTGGTAAAAATAAATAATAGGCCCACACATGTTGTTGGGACTAGGCCTCTAGGCCTCGGGCAAGTAAGGCTAAATCACTTATGATAATTTAGATTTCTACCTCTACCCTTTGGTAAAAATAAATAATAGGCCCACACATGTACATGTATATTATAAATGCCAAACGAAAGCGTGTGTGACTATCCTTCTGTGTTTTACATGTACACTATTTAATCAAAGTGTGATATTTAATTTTTTACCTAGGCCTTCAACCTCAGTTGAAGATACTGCACATGGACATGGTAGACTAATGATAGTCTTAGGCCTTAGGCCTTATGGTACTGATACAAGCATGGATTGGGATGTGTGAGTTTTGTTTGTTATGTATAATGTATATGTTTTTACATTCAAATTATTCAAAACAAGTATAAACCTAAAATGTCTAGATGTTCTACAGCTTTAGATTGTGTGCCTAGATTTACTATTGTATAAAATATTGATTTATGACCTTCCTCTTTCAAATTATTTTACCTAAGGTTACTCAATGTAGAAGTCTTTTGGGTTTTTGTCCCCCGTCTTTCGAAGAAAGTTCGGGGACTATTAAAATGGGTTCGGCCGTCTGTTTGTCTGTCCGTCTGTCTGTCCGTCTGTCCGTCACACTTTTTGGGACACAATAACTCTCTTCCTAATTGAGCTAGAATGTTCAAACTTGGTGTATGTGTTTATTAGGTCAATGCCTTGATGGAGTTCGAAGATGAGCATTTTCCGCTTAGGGTAAGCAGAGATAAGCGATTTGATTGGTTGATGCTTTGGGACACGATAACTTTAGTTCTAATTAAGTGAGATTGATGAAACTTGGTGTATAGTTTCATTACAGTAATACCTTGACTAAGTTCGATAATGAGCATTTTCTGCTCAGGGTAAGCAGAGCGATACGCAATTTGATTGGTCGAGACTTTGGAACACAAGAACTCCCCTTCTAATTGAGTTAAATGTTCAAACTTGGTGTATATGCTTATTAGGTCAATGCCTTGATGGAGTTCGAAGATGAGCATTTTCTTCTTAGGGTAGGCAGAGATAAGTCATAATATTAGCACAGAAGAATGGAAGCATGGACAGTGTATAGACACAGAGCCCAGTAGGCTATACCGAAGTTTATTCCAAGACATGGAGTTGGAGTTTCATGAGTTGGCAGTTGGCACAATGGAATTTAGTCTGTTTGACGGGTGAAAACTAGATAACATAGCAGATTTTTTGTCATTGCTATATTTATTGTTAATAACATAATTATTGATTGTTGCATGATTTTCCTAGGCCTGTGTACATGTATCTACTTGATTGTATGTATTCCTTCTGAATTTTGTTCTCCGCCTTGTGCCTACTTTCATATTTCGGTGTAAAAAAAGGGCTATTGTCTTTGGGATCGTGTTTACCTTATGGCAAATGCTGTAATATTTTCATAATAGCAGCTATGGGTATTATTTTAACAACAGAAGTATAAAAAGATAGGTTGCCAGGCAACGAAACATACGCCCACAGCAGCTAAATCGTCCGGGCAGTCAACAAGGGTTGTCGCATATTTTTACTTTTTTCGGTAATGAAACATTTGTAATACACTAAAAACTGATTAAGAGTAACAACTCATTATGTAATTATCAGAAAATCATTAGAATTTGATTGCTTTTTATAAAGTTTTACCCCAAGCTAACAATTAGTATATACATGAAACATTTAATATCATGGATTTAGCTGTTCAGTTATCTAAATTCATTGAAAATCAAAATACTTGTTCGTTTCAACACCTTAAACTCTATGTATCAATCTGAAGTCAATCGGATAGTAACTTTGGCCTCTATAGCGTCACAAGAATTTTTGAAGTTATCAAGGGAGATAACTCTGGCAGTAATTATTTGAAATCGCTGAAAATCAATAGGCTTCTTCGTCTCATGACCTTAAACACTGTGTATAAATTTAAAGTCAATCGGATATTAACTTTGGCCTCTAGAGCGTCCACAAGATTTTTTGAAGTGATCAAGGGCCATAACTCTGGCACTAATTATCGGAAATCGCTGAAAATCAATAGGCTTCTTCGCCTTATGACCTTAAACACTGTGTATAAATTTAAAGTCAATCGGATATTAACTTTGACCTTTAGAGCGTCCACAAGATTTTTTAAAGAGATCAAGGGCCATAACTCTGGCACTAATTATCGGAAATCGCCGAAAATCAATAGGCTTCATTGTCTTATGACCTTAAACACTGTGTATAAATTTAAAGTCAATCGGATATTAACTTTGGCCTCTAGAGCGTCCACAAGCAATTGTGGACGCCGGACCGACGGACGGACGGGGGCGACGACAATATACGACCACATTTCAATGTGGGCGTATAAAAAACTAATTTTGATTTTATTGCTACAATTATGAATAATACACAGATTTGTGGCAAAATAGTTGTTTTCTTTTAATCTACATCAAAAACCCTACCAGCTTATAATCCCTGTGGTCTGTTTGAGGTCAAATGGAAAAGCTAAAATTATTTTTGGGATCAAAGGTCAAATAAAAAAGGTCAAGGTCAAAGTTCATGCACGTGGGGTCAACGAAATGATCCCCTATAGAAAGCCCTGCCAATGTCTTATCAGAAACATATAACATGTGGTTCTTCTAAGAATTATTTTTTACCATTTGCCCAGTAACAGATACCAGTGTTAAAACTCCTATTTAGGGGGTGAGTGTATAGGGTTTTAAAGTCAACATAATATTTTGGGGGAACTTCTTCTACAAAGAGTCTTATCGGTAGTTTTTTTTTATGAAACCATCGACCAACAGTCCAAAATAGCAGGAGTAGAAGAATAAAAGGATCGAAAATTGAAAACGTCACCCTTTCATTGTTAAGCAAAACATGCAGTGTGGGTGGCTATAATCTGCACATTTAGTCATTGTATAGAGCGTATTCAACAGTATCGAATTCCAACTGCAAAGGGATCTTTTACGTGCACTTCAATGTGTACACGGCGGGGGGGGGGGGACACGCCAGAAAATCGAGATGAACTTTCTCGGCCAATGCAGGGATCGAACACCCGACCTCCTGGCCAACGACTTAGCCACATAGTCTGGACACCCATCGTACATTTCATCCGTCAAATCAAAGCATTTCATTGCATTAGACCAATAATTAATTATTCTTAATTTAAAACTTTATTTTAATATTAGCCTGGCATTATTAAATCCTAATTTTATTGGTCTTATTTAAAATTAAACATTCATTTAACTATGAACAACCCATATTGTGTCTCTTTAAAAAATTATAAATACTCTAAAACAGTAGCTCAACCTTTGATCTAAACTCATTAATTTACGATTTTGTTGTGAGCGACTTGTTATTCTCCCTATATCACATATTGCACGTGTCTGATTTCAAAGGGGGGGGAGGGGTGGCTGAATGGTTAGCACGCGCGCCTGTCATTGAGTTAACTAGCGTGTTTTTGAATGCCCGGTTGTACGTGACAAGGAGTAAGTTCCCTGGTCCATCCTGCCATTTTTAGTTCTTTCTCGCCATTTTCATTTCATTTTCTCATCCGTTTCATTACAGTAATACAAGTTTCAGTTATTTCCCTTTAGTTTTCAGTTTATTGTTATGCCTGGGTGCAATGTTTCATACTATATTTAGACTTGTAACTTCGCGAGTTTTTGACCAATTTTGATAATTTTTTCTTTTCATCCTTTTATTTAGGATACTTGATACAATCGATGACATGTGACGATGAATATGAAAGCTTTCATATCTGCATGGGACAGTAGCAGATCTAGTTATTATTATTTTTTTTTTTCCAATTTGCTTATATCTCAGCAACTTCTTGTCGAATCGATACAATTTCTTCAGTTTTACTGGGAAAGTGGGTGTGACTTAGAGATTAAAGCTATTCCCGGCATTCTGCGACATTGCGAAAAATCCAAAATCACTGAAAATGTCTTTTTTTGAAATATTGCCGTAATATTAACAATAATCATTGGATTTCAGCATATGATGCATTTTAACATAGCCAGAAACAGGGGACATAGCTATGTTACTTTTGATTTTTGATTTTCGACGAATCTTGGAAGATATTAGGCGCCAAATTTTGAAAATTTAAATTTTTACAAAAAACTTTTTTATTTATTAATATTTTTATATGACATTTTAACCAAGGTTAGAGAGTCATCTGATTTGAACAAAAATGTCAACATTTTTTGTTTCCGTAATTTTCCTTGGCCGCCATTGGCTAATTCAGTTTTTCAGTCCTACATTAATTATTTATTGTTCGATTTGTATAAAACCATGTTCATATGTTCCGTGGTTCAAACTGCCATTTTTTTTGTTACCAGTAAAGTTTCCTGTAGGCACCGGAAGTGGCGTAAATTCAGCAAAAACTACAATATTGACAGTTCGGTACCACTTTTTGAAAGCAAATACTATTTTCTACTAATCTGATCTTACTCAAAAGATGCGCCCTGTTAAAGGGACAATCCCGATAAGAACAGACTCTCAAAAATTAAAGTCCGAGTATTTATGAAATTTATGGACCAAAATATAGTGGCATGGTGTATTTACCGTGTCTCAAAATTTCAGCTCAAAATATTGAGTCGTTTGGACGTGAACGTCAACACTGCTTATCCGGACACGTAACCCTTTTAAGATTTCGGGTCAATTTTTTCATTGAGTGACCTGATAATCGATTAACGTTTCTTGAGAGGTCTATACAGTGAATTACCCATGCACTGTACTTGATAACAAAAGGTAAATTTCACCTACATATTATTTTTATAGAAAAAAGTCTGGTTTTATCCAGATACTGTAAAATACAACGGTCTCCATTTCCAGATGAAGATCGTCAGGTTTAAGTTATTTACAAGCGTATCACAAATATCGGGTTAGTAGGTGGGCCTTAGGTTATGGATTTTAAAGGATTTTAACACAAAATTAAGCAGTTTTATTCCCCAAAAAGTTATCGGGATTGGCCCTTTAAGGTGCACAAAATCTCGGACTCAGTTTTTTTAATTTCGATTTTGTTTTCGGGCCATTTCGGTTAAAAGGTAAAAAAAGGGGTAAAAATAAGCTATTTACAACCCATCTAGTGTCTTCATATATTAAAATATTTCTTCGATACTTTCATAAACTTGTAGCAATAATCCATACAAAGAGAACGTATGTGAAATTTAGTTTGTAATATAAGCAGTTGCCGAGAAATGGGCAATTTTGCATGAGTCACTTTTCACGTTATTTTGGCTGTAAAAGAATCAATTATTATTCGATTTTCAATTTTCTTTCACTATCCGTTGCCTATTTCCACAGGCGACTATTCCAAACCATTTTAACACTTTTACTGTTACCGGAAGTGACGTCATTTAGGCAATAACTGAATTTTTAGTGTTAAAAATACATTTTTTATTCAAATGAGTATTATTTGTAATATTTTCAGAATTATGAAATTTGGTTCCCATCAACAAATAGAATGAACCCATACGATCATATAGATACCACAAAATGGTTTCTAACTTGTATGGTTGCAGAGAAATGGACGATTTTCCACAAGTCACTTTTTACTTTATTTTGGCTCTAAAAGAATCAGTTATTATTCGATTTTCATAAAATTTTCACCATATGATGTCTTATGCCATTTACGATTTTATAGAACTAATTTAACTGTTTTAGTATCACCGGAAGTGATGTCATTTTGTCAAAAACTGAATTTTTAGCCTGCTAAACAGATAATTTATTCAAATGCGTCTGATTTGTAATGTTTTCAAAATTATGATATTTGATTCCATTCAACAAATAGATTGATCCCATACGATCATACAGACACCACAAAATGGTTTCTAACTTGTGCGGTTGCGGAGAAATAGTCGATTGTCTACAAGTCACTTTTCAAGGTTTTTGGTCTATAAAAGTGGCAATTATTATTCTATTTACATAAAATTTTCACTATATGATGTCATATGTCATTTCCGATTTCATAAAACTAATTGAATATTTTCATTATCACCGGAAGTAATGTAATTTTGTCAGGATCACTTACAAGTAACAAATGAATTGATATTTGCTGGATTTGGTTGATTCTGCGTCCAATTTATTTGATGTGTGCAATGCTTATGGGGAAACCTGTGTAATGGTTTCATTGGTACCGGAAGTGACATATGTTCAAGGGTAACGTGGCACCGGAAGTGACATGTTAAAGGGTAACGTGGCACCAGTGAAACCTATCATTCCTGCATGCAGGTCTAGTTATAATTAAAATTTCCTCCATGAAATGTAAATCTATATTATCTATATTACTGAACAAATTCCAACTTTCTGCATGCATTTTATCTGAATGTATTACAAGTAACATCTGTTTTAGTGTTTCACCTACATTTTAGCATCGCAGTATAAATTTGGTAATACAGAGGCAGACATTGATCAAAGCAAAACTTCTCATAAATATGCATAAAATCCGCTTAATTAACTACAAAAAAAACAAAAAAAATACTGCTGACAATCAATAAATATTGTGTAAACATTCTTACCAGAGTTCCTGTAAAGTGTCCTGGTTTCTTATACCAAGTTTGAGACTGTGCATTCTGACCATTTAGGCATGTACAAATATGATCCATAAGTCCATTGCAATAAAGAAAACACATTCCTTTAGTGAAGGGTTTACTCTGAGCTTGAAGACGTATTTTCACAACATCAAGAGGAGTAACTGGAAAAAAGAGTGCCAGCATTAAAGCATTTTTCTACCCATATTCCTAAAGCAACGGCTGCCAGATTTACAACATCTAGGTGTTGCTAGAATAGGCTAAAATTCCTAAACTTTAAGGTATGTTAATTATCTCCCTTTACCATAGACACGCGATACAAATTTATTATTGAATAGATTTGTTTATTTACAGCCATTAAAAGCTTCACGGGAAACCAAAGAAAAGTAATCTTACTACCATAATGGAAGAAGATAAAAGTTAGATGTAAATTAGAAAGTTTTGGATAATCATACTAGTGGAAAAGCTGAGGTTGAAGTACAAAAGGTTCCAGCAACCTTGACATTGAACAAACCTTGAACTTTGCAACTCAATTATCACAGCTAGACATTTCAGTGGGAAAGCACAAGAAATCTGAGAGCTCTAGAGCTGTGTCCTACACATCTGAGAAAGCTCATCAGGGTTTCCCGATTCTGTTTCCCCTTGTTTGTGGTCAGTGGCGGCGCCAGCCGTCGGTGGTTGGAGGGGCAAAGCTGGGGCAAAGTCCAAGGTTAAGGGGGCAAAGGCACGAGTATCAACTAAGGGGGGGGGGTCTCCCCCAGAAAATTTTGAAAAAATGCAGTCTGACAGTATTTCAGGCAGTGACCGTTGAGGTAAAGTGTCAAACGGACGGACTTGCGAACCTCGACGAATCCCACTCTCGAGTGCCAATGTTTTGAAAAACAGACTCTCGGAAATGCTCTCTGACAGCGTATTCAGTCATGCACCGATCGTCGAGATAAATAAATCTGACCACATACTGTCCGTAGCCTGATCACTAGTTTATACGATCAGAGACCAAAATGGCAAACGAACGGACTTGCGAATCTCAACGAAGTACCTTTGTAAGCGCTAAAGTAGCGAGTCCTTGAAAATTTTGAAAAATAGACACCGATCGTAGAGATAAATAGGATGTCACCTGTGGCCTGATCACTAGTCTTTCCGACCCCAGAGAGGAAAGTGTCACATGAAACTCAATGAAGTCCCCAATAATTTGAAAAGTAGACTGCCCGAAATGCAGCCTGGCAGTATTTCAGGCATTGATCGTCGAGATAAAGATACCGCCTGTCGCCAAATTACTAGTTTATCCGACCAGAGAAGAAAGTGACAAACGGTCGGAGTGAGTGACTCAAAGTGAATGAATATTTTCGCCACTATATTTTGTGAAATAAACGGACTTGCGAACCTCAACGAAAATTTGAAAAGTAGACGGCCCGAAATGCAGTCTGGCAGTATTTCAAGCATTGATCGTCAAGATATTAGAGCTTAACAGATACCGCCTGTCACCAAATCACTAGTTTATCCGACCAAAGAAGAAAGTGTCGAGCGAGCGGAGTAAGAGTGACCCAAGGTGAATGAATATTTTCGCCACTATATTTTGTGAAATAAACGGACTTGCGAACCTCAACGAAAATTTGAAAAGTAGACGGCCCGAAATGCAGTCTGGCAGTATTTCAGGCATTGATCCTCAAGATAATTAGAGCTTAACAGATACCGCCTGTCACCAAATCACTAGTTTATCCGACCAAAGAAGAAAGTGTCGAGCGAGCAGAGTAAGAGTGACTCAAAGTGAATGAATATTTTCGCCACTATATTTTGTAAAATAGAATGCAGCCAGGTAGCATTTCAGACATTTTTTTTCCCGAAAATTATTGGGGGGGCAAACAGAGGGCAGGCAAGATTTTTTTGGGGGGGGGGGCAAATGCCCCCCCTTGGTGCCGCCACTGTTTGTGGTGCAGGAGGGCCTGACAAGGTCAGCTGTTTAGTCGGTGAAAATTTCCCTCATACATGTAGGACACTGTATGGCATATGCCTGTCTTCATTAGCCCAGTAAGATTTGAATAGTAAGACGCTAAACACCATTTCAATTCATCTCCCAAGGTCTCATTCTGTTCAAATCAACTAATCCTTGGGTTGATCAATGAGGGAGACACATATTCAAATGGACTGGCCATGTTGTTTGTGCTATTTTTATCAACCAATCACATGAATCGTTAAATACCAAAAAACAGGGGGGTCACGGTGGCTAAGTGGATAAGGCGCTTGTTCGACCCCTGCATTGGCCGAGAAAGTTTATCTCGATTTTCTGGCGTGATTTCCCCTTGTCAGTGATGCAGAAGGAGGGTCTGACAAGGACAGCAGCCTAGTCGATCGGATGGGACAAAAAACTGAGGTCCCGTGTATACATTGGAGTGCACGTAAAAGATCCCTTGGCAGTTGAAATTCGATATAAGAATAGGCCATAGCGCCGCTGCCCGAGCAAAATTTTCCTCATAGCACACTGTATGGCGTATCCCCGTCTTCCATTAGCCCAGATTAGGTGCAAAAGAGTAGGACTTTAAACCCCATTTCATTTCATTTCATTCATAAAAACAGACATAAAAATAACATATTTCCCATCAAAAAGATGTTTTGTGTGTATATCCACACTTTTTTTATATTACATTTCTTAAAAACCTTTTCCATAGTCGAGTGAACAAAACACATAATGTTGGCCAAAATCAAGCTGGCACACTATTAAAGCCCCAATAACACTCTTGTTGTAACTGAAAAATATGTCCCAATCTTCATTCTGGTAAACAAATCGTATTATTTTAGAATATTCCAATTAAATGATGATATAAATTTCATCTTAACACACCTATTTTGAAAAATTGGAAAAATTCAACCAATTGATTTGAAAAGTCTAACGTAAACCTTTTCAAATGTGACTTGGATTTTAAAATATTTTCGAACCCTCTGGACAAGTAAAATAGGTTGTAATTGATAATTTACACAACAGGTAGGACACTTAAACATCTAGTACTTAGAATAAGGGTATTATTTATTTTCTGGAGCTACCAAGCCAGCAAGCATGTTATTGTCCCTTTAAGCCAGCACTAGGATATTCACCACATGATAAGCAGAAATCAAGCTAACACACTATAAGAAAATTCTCTGGAAGACTGTTACTGCAATGAAAGCATGTGATTTACTAATCTGAGCCTTTGACAAATAACATAGATTGAAGATATAGCCTACATTTATTAATTAAGTTTAATGGACAGTGATCCATTTCTTTCGACAAAACAACAAAGATTTTCTCTTTAAAATTTTTTGATCACTTCGCAGACTCAAACTACGATCAAGAGCAGATAATACTCCATAGATTAACCTGGGGTATAGTGGAGTAGCATGGAATGGGACCACTGGGGATAACAAGGATGGGTCTTTGATCAATAGAAATTAGTGACAAAAAATGTAGAGTATTACATGAAGGTCTTGATAAGATGTACAAAGTTAAAAGGAGATGAAGCCTTCTATTGAAGATGATATCTATCAGCAGTTTGTTTTCAAACAAAAGGGGCATATCTATGACCGATGTCTAGGTCATATGTTATTTTATTATTTTTCAATTCTGTTTTAAATTTCAAAATCTATATTTTAAATTTCATTAATGCTTGGCTAGTCATTAGACAGCAATTTACCTGTCAGTCAAATTATGACAGACTGGCAACTAAAGTAGTTGATCTGTTAAGTCTCTGTGTGAAGTAGTTGTATTTTACGTCCGCTTCCACCGAAGTGATATCGCAGACAAGATAAGTCTCTTCTTACTATTGTTTTAAATGCTTCAAGTCTTAATCCTTTAATAATTATATGTTTATGTCAACACTTTCTAATAACTGATTTGTATAAATAGACAATGTATGCTAGATTATCATTAGTTGGCGAGACCAGCTTAGGGAACATGCTAGTTGGAGGTCCGATATATTTACTAAATTATAAGTTGTTAAATTGTTGCTGTTATTTATTTGCTGCTGAAAATAAAGTGTTGAAGATCCATTACAAGAATCTGTAGTCATTTCTGATACTTAAAGGACACACGTCGACGAGCTACATTCCCTGAAAGTCGAACGGTGTTAGATGGTGGAGAAAGCGGGCAGAGTAAACAAAATTGTCTACTCTTGATTCCGGTACAGCTAAGCGAGATAAATTATCAACATATTTTGAAGAAGAAAGGATGGATATCAACTTAATTCTTCCTTCAGCAGCTGTAGCAGCAATAAGAAGTCTGAATCAAATACCAATGTCTTGGAGTCTCAAACAGGATAGGGGTTCTACAGAAATCAGCTTTAAATGGGGCCTCTCAGAAAATTCATTACCCAGTCCGGAAAAGAAATATCGTTCTTTTGCCAAAAGACAAAGGGATAGACAACGACAGCTAGAATTTTTTGCTAAGAAGGATGCCCAAAAAGCACAGAATTCTGTGGTCTCCAGTAAAAAGGATGTGGGTGTCCAAAATATTCCTGATACTAAAGATGTGGCTGTTGGGAATAACCTTGTGTTAATGGTAACAAGAGAAACAATGTGTCATCCTGCCAATAGCCACGATAAAGGTTGTCAAATAAATTTTGACAGTGAGGCAGCGATGAAAGATGTTTCAAATTCTAGTGCCAAAAGTACCAGCAGTCAAGACCATCGATATGTAGGAATTTGTTCAACAAGTCCACCTGTACAAGTGCCTGACAAAGTGCTTAGACAAAGAGTTAAGAACACAAAACAAGAATATCTCATTCAGTGGAAGAATTGTCCAGCAACTTCGAATTCTTGGGTTTTAGAGGAGGAACTAGATCATAGTGCTCAGCAATACATAAATGCGAATTCAAATAGAATACAAGGACCCAAACTACGTTTACCTGATGAAAACGTTTACCAGTACAATTTGCAAGAACATCATTTGTCTAGGTCATATGTTATTTTATTATTTTTCAATTCTGTTTTAAATTTCAAAATCTATATTTTAAATTTCATTAATGCTTGGTTAGTCATTAGACAGCAATTAACCTGTCAGTCAAATTATGACAGACTGGCAACTAAAGTAGTTGATCTGTTAAGTCTCTTCTAACTATTGTTTTAAATGCTTTAAGTCTTAATCCTTTGATAATTATATGTTTATGTCAACACTTTCTAATAACTGATTTGTATAAATAGACAAATGTATGCTAGATTATCATACTGTCTGTGATATCACTTATGTGGAAGCAGACGTTAAACACCAAGTAGTAGTAGTAGTAGTAGTAGTAGTAGATTATCATTAGATGGAGAGACCAGCTTAGGGAACATGCTAGTTGGAGGTCCGATATATTTACTAAATTATAAGTTGTTAAATTGTTGCTGTTATTTATTTGCTGCTGAAAATAAAGTGTTGAAGATCCATTACAAGAATCTGTAGTCATTTCTGATACTTAAAGGACACACGTCGACGAGCTACATTCCCTGAAAGTCGAACGGTGTTATATCTCCGGAGGTGATAATTGAAAATCTATAGACTCCTTCAAATCAATTTCAAAAATATAGATGATAGTTTTTACCACCAATTCTATAGCAGATTTGTAGGGGGTGTTCCCACATTGCCAGCAGGCGTTGATGTCAAATTTTGCCGCTAATCCAGAGTTAATCCTAGAACAATAGTGGTAGTCGGTGTCTTCCCATAACGCCGACTCACCAGAGTTTGGAAAGTCGACCGCGGCACTCTTTGATGGGTTAAGAACGGATTAAAGGAATTAATGAGGTAGGGACCAGTCATTATTAATATAGTTCACTTAAATTTAACTCACTAACTATAATTTTCTTAATCTATAGTTTACTTTACTTTGTTCAGATTATTAATATAGTTCACTTAAATTCAACTCACTCATTAATTAAAAAAATAATATACGAAAGTTCAACAAGAAGCTGACAAGTGATCGAAATTCAGTTCATTGTGATTATTTCTCAAAATAAGTATAAATACGTAAATAATCCCAAGACTTTTCATATACATTACTTTCTACGATGGCTAATGCACAGTTAAAATCTAAGTTTCTTCCTACAGCAAGAGTTGGCAGTTACCTATGTGTTGCTGGTTTTAAGTATAGACTGAATAAGAGAAAGAATAACGACTTACTGATATGGCAGTGCTGCGAAAAGAGCAAGGGATGTAGGGCTACAACATCTACCATTAACGATATAGATAGCAGAATAGACGTCGACCACAACCACCCACCAGCCTATTCCGATATACAAGTAAGTTACTGTGTTATAAAAGCATCTTTAAAATTACATTTGAATTCTCATATTTTTTAAATTTCTGTCGTAAGCTTCTAATTTTATATTCTACTATTTATTCATTGTTATTATAAAATAAATCTTATTTTTTATAGATCACAGACATGATGCAGTGCTTAAATGTCCAATCTACGACAAATACGATTACACAACTTTACCAAGAAGAAATAAACGGTAAACGGAATGGTGAATAGACAGACGACAATAGAATCCCCATCGCCAACATGCCAACGTTTTACTCCAAGAAAAGCATCCTATATAGAGCCAGGAGAATAAGAAATTTCCCAAATTACCTAAACATCGACGTGCCATTGTTGTGCCCGACCTTTTTCAACAGACATATAGCGGAGAACAGTTTTTATTCATCAATGATGGTGACGAAGAGAAAATTTTAGGATTTACAACAATACAGAATCTTGAATCTTTGTGTGACTCGAATGTACTTTTTGGCGATGGAACATTTTATATATGCCCTCGAATTTTTTATCAACTATACGTCATCCACGCACTGATCCAAGATTGTCCTGTTCCATTGGTATTTTTCTTTTTACCTGACAAGAGAGAGTCGACATACTGGAGAGCTTTTGGTCTCTTGAAGCAAGTGGCAAGTGAAAACGGATTCAACCTTCAACCTTTCTTTTTTCAGGTAAGAATATTTTTAATTAATGTACACAATACACCGATGAATATCATATTCTACATCGTAATCTACATAACAATAACATAGTAGTATGACCTAAATGTGTTTCTTATTTTTTAGATGGACTTTGAGTTGGCCGCAAAGAATGCTAGTGAGACAGTTTTTCCCGAGGTAGAATGGAAAGGGTGTTATTTTCACTATACGTCATACGAGAAGAAGAAACATGCAAATTAGACGGTGTATCAGGATATTATTACTGCCCGTGACTGATGTAAGTATTCATTATATTTAGTAAATAGTTAATATAAATATATAGTTAGTATAAATATATTATACATATAGACATTTTGTAAATATAGATATATATAGATATATTGTAAATATAGCTATATTGTAAAGATAGCTATATTGTGAATATAGATATATTGTAAATATAAATAATTTATATGTATCGTTCTTTTATTTGAAGATTGATGATCCAAATAATGGCCGAGGTACCAGATAATGAGAAATTTCAACAACTGGCCGACTATATGGTTTCCCAATGGTTGCTCAAGTACAATGGAACCACAACCAAACCACGGAAAGAACCAACAATTCTTTAGAGAGGCGGCACGGGCGTCTAAAAAAATTAATTGGAAAAGCTCATCCGAATATTTTTTATGGCATTTTTGAAAGAAGAGCATAAGTCGATCGAAATTCAGTTGTTGTAGTATTCGAGTGGCCAGAGACAACCACCTAAAAGGAAAGAATACACAGATATCAACAGAAAGATCGAAGATGCAAAACATAGATATGAAGAAGGAGGATTGAATTTATTAAAATATGTTGGACATTTTATGCGTGCCAAAAGTTAAAATTATTTGCAATGTTATGTGTTAAAGGTTGTTATAATTTTTTTAAAAAATAAATGCTCCCAAAATTATCGGCTTAATTAGTTTTATCCCCCAGCTTGGGTCTATTGTTCTTGGCCAGTCGACCCCTTAACACCGACCCAAATTTTTCCCCTAAAACTCAGTGATTCGGCGTTATGGGAATAAACCTGGTAGTCAATAAAACTGTATTGATTTTAACAAAATTAACTGTTATTAAAAAACACTGATTTTAACATTTATTAAATATCAATTTTAATATTTACATTAGTCTGCTTGACTTTATTCTGTACTTGTAACCATTGTTTATTAAATTTTGGCCACCTCGATTATTGGAGATAAAGCGAATATAAAACAGAACATTTGCCATTTTAAAATAAATATAATTTCGACACAGATCGACCATCTGTTTATATTAATATAGTGGGTTGAATTCATGTTTGAAGGCAGAACGCCGGCATGAACTGTGTTCAAAATGTCATTAATTAGTTGATTAATAAATTTTATTAAGAGGGATTAAGAGCTCATTTACACTAGTGAACAGGGGGCAGTTTCACAAAAGTTCGTAACTTTAAGAAAAAAAACTGCGTAAAGAAAAACTTACGAAAAAGATACGAAGTATTTACGTCGGTTTCACAAAGGCCGGCGTAAGTTTTTTCTTAACTCTTTCACGTATCTTTTTTCGTAAATACGTCGTGACCATTCATGAAGTCATGTTACGTCACTTTATTCAAACTTCTGTAAACATTCCCACGGTCTAAATGTTGAAAATGTCGGCATTATAGCCGCTATTATTGATTTGATCATTTACCTTTTGAAACATAAACGACGAAATGATATACATATATATACTCTCCCAAAAAAGAAACGCAACGTTACATTTCGTCGTCAGTATATCCTCGTTCTACTATCGCCTTGTTGCAACAAGAACGGCGACACGTCGCTGAACCAAACTGCTCTCCAGTGTTGCTGTGACCATACACTCAGTGCCTGAACCCATTAAAGTTGGATTTCATGGTGTCGGCGTATTTCAAAACAGAAGCTCTAACGGGGACGTCTGCCTCGTTATTCGGTTTCACGTAGGGGTTTGCCTACTGTCTGGTACGAGATTCTACGCCGTCCGAGAATTGCTGCTGTAGTAGAGGTCGCTGTTGAAAACCATTTACGCCAATGACGTAACCGGAAGTGACGACCCAGGACAAGTGGGACCACACTTGTTTGGCCTGAGCTTGGGCGTTCACGTATTGAACTTCGCTGTCGGCACCTATCCCAAAGGCGAGAAATGGAACTAAGGGAAACATTCAGCAGCCTGGCTATATCTGTCTTGGAGTCACCTGCTTGTAATCCAGCAATAGCGTCGTTGCGTTGGTCTTCGTTCGGATGTGGCATCACTTGGGTCTTTAAGTGTTTACATGTGCAACTGATTTGGAAACCGAGAACCCAGGGATTTTAAAGACCTTAGATTTAGGTTCCATGAGAAAAGCTCGCGAAGTTGTTAAATTCATGTTTCTTGGTGCAATCAAGCGATAAAAAATTTCGACAAAAAGGATGACCAGTCACAATAAGTGACCCTACCTTTAAAATCAATAATGAATTTCTTTTATCCTTACATAATGGCATTAAAAACAAGTAAGATTTACCGAAACAAAGACCTGGTTCAAATAAAAAAATGATGAAAAATGGGTTGTGCGTTTCTTTTTTTGAAGAGTATATATACGCTAAGACTTAGCAGTGTATTTATTAATAAACTGATATTTTCAAGCCTTTTGTTTACTTGTTTGCTACGTCATAACGCGTGTCACAGTAGCATGCGCTTCGTCTGTCAGTCTGCCAAAAGCCGAAATGGGGTCTAAAATTGGACCCCTGCAGCTCTCCGCTTTTTAATTGAGGCAGTTGAGCAGAACTGTGGAATTCTAAAAGGAAAATTGAGCAGCAGCCTGACCAAGTCATCGCAAAGTGAGAGTTTGGGAGAATATTTGTAAGCTTACTCTTAAGGCCCTAGTTAGTTATAGGCCTACAGGGTCTACTAGTAGTAATATTAGGCATAATAATAGTTATACCAAGTGTTGGCCATATACTCTTGTTTAATGAAAACTAGCCTACTGAGATTATTTTTCCTGGGTTCCTGTTTGTGATAAATCAAATTAATTACTATGTTGTAGGCCTACTTGTAGTGCAAAAGCTTGCCTTCAATCGAAGGCCCACGAGACCCCAGTTTTAAGCCTGAGTATGCCAAGTCTGTAAGCTATATATATATATATATAGGCATACCTTTCCGGTTCTATAGCAGGTAGTCTAAACCCGATCCTGACCACAAAACTTAAAAGGCGATTAGTCAAGTCACCTAACCTGGGTTAATGGAAGACGGGCATACACCATACAGTGTGCTATGAGGGAAATTTTGCCCGGGCAACGGACTACTCTTTTACAACGAATTCCAACTGCCAATCGATCTTTTACGTGCACGCCAATGTGTACACGGGGATTCTGTTTTACGTACCATCCGAACGACTAGACAGCTGTCCTTGTCAGCCCCTCCGTTCTGCATCACTTTGTCAACCAATGCATCGAACCCGACTTCCAGGCTATAGCGAGCCAGCGCCTTAGCCATGTGATCACCCCTATCGTAATGCAGCCTGGACTTGTACTGTAGTTTGTACACTACAGATGACAAGGATTTCGATCAGTGAGTTGCGGTTTCGATATCATAATTAATACAGTTAATAACATGTAATATATTGGTCCGATCAAGTCTGTACCGCGAAACTAACTCCTCGTCTGTAGGCCTATGGATGTCGGGAGGGTATAATCTATCACTGAATATTCTCTCCCAACGAAGTTCCTGAGGGCAGTTTTTAAAAAGTTCGTAAATTTAAGAAAAAACGTTACGTTAAAAAAAACGTACGAAAAAGATACGAATTATTTACGCCGGTTTCACAAAGGTCGGCGTAAGTTTTTTCTTAACTTTTTCGTAGATACGCCACGAATGGTAGTGACGTCATTTTATGTCATTTCAATCAAGCTTCTGTAAACATTCCCCCAGTCATAATGTTGACAAATTCGACATTATAACCGTTATGTTGGGTTTTATCCTAACCATTTGAAAGATAAATGACGAAATGATATATTCCTTATATATACGCTAAGATGTAGCTGTGTATTTATGAATAAAAAGCTATTTTCATGCCTTTTGTTTACTTGTTTTTCTTTTGTGTCGGTCTTTGCCGCGATAGGCGTAGGCCCACTCTTTAGGGGAAATCTATTGATAATTAATCGTTAACACGGGTTGTTATTGCTCGTGAAACACGATAAATTACTCTAAACACTGATGGTACACTAACCCCGTGATCATGTGCATCAGTCAACGCCGGATTAACCATGGTGGGGGCCCCTGATCACTGACGGCGAGCGCCAGAGCCCCGAAATTTTTAGAAATTGGAGGCCAGAAACGTGATTTCCTGGCATTTCAGGCACTTATGTTGGAGCCATTAAGTACTTTCCCCGGAAAAAAATAAAATTCTGCCACCAATTAAATTAGCGCATTCTGGCATTATTTCAGTGGACCAATCCATGCGAGTGCTATGAAATGATGACATTTCTAGAGGAGGGGACTGTAAGTGGGCAGAGCGACATCAAAGCTAATTTTGAAGTCGCTCAGTGATAAATAACAGGGTTACTTGATTCGGAATCGTATTATACCCCCACGATGATTTGATGAATGGAGGCCGTAACGTTACGACCAAGTCGGACTCGATGTTTGACAAACAAAATGGTAATACGAGATTTAATCAAGAAATATGAATATTTCGTGTGATCACGGTTTTGCATCTCATCAAATTCAGCTTAAACCCACCACCGGATTACACCGAATTCTCGGATGTCGATCGCAACACACCATGGATTGAGGGTGCCCCAGGGACTTCCGATGGAGGGCCGTCGAAGCATCAGAGGGGCCCCGTCACCAGACCACCGGCCGTTTGAGTCCTCGGTCCGACCATGAGATTTTTGTGGGGGGCCCCCTAATGTGCCCCATGGTTAATCCGGCGTTGGCATCAGTGACGAGTTCTTGGAAGCTAGGTGTGGCATAGTAGGCCTACTGTAATGCAATCAGGACTTGTAAGTTGTACAGTAGGATTTCGATCGTTAAGTTGCGGTTTTGATATCATCATTAATACAGTGAACAACTACGGGGCCTACTGGTCCAATCAAGTTTGTTACGTGAAACTAGGGAATCACGGTGTTTGATCCCTGCATTGGCCGAGAAAGTTCATCCCGATTTTCCGGCGTGGATTCATCTTGTCAGTGATGCAGAAGGAGGGTCTGACAAGGACAGCTGCCTAGTCGTTCGGATGGGACGAAAAACCGAGGCCCCGTGTACACATTGGCGTACACGTAAAAGATCCCTTGGCAGTTCAAAATTCGATATTAGAGTAGGCCGTAGCGCAGCTGCCCGGGCAAAATTTCCCCCGAAGGCTCTCTCGTACCTCTAGTGGTACGCGTTCCACAGGGCGTAAAGTAACAATGCGGACATTTTGTCTAAGATACGTAAAAAAATCCAACTTACGACAGGGTGAGAGTTGCCGTACACTTTACGATCAAATTTACGAATTTTGTAAATTAAGAATTTTAGTGAAATGCAATTTTTTCGTAAGTTTACGTTACAATAAATTTTTTATCGTAAGATGCTTTGTGAAACTATCCTCTGATACGCATAAAGTATAAAGGCGTTCAGATACGAAAAATTTCCAACTTACAACAAGGTTAGAGTTGCCGTAGACTTTACGATAAAAGTTACGAATTTCGTAAGTTAAGAAGTTTAGTGAAACGCGATTTTTACGTTACGATTAACTTACGCAATTTTTTCATCGTAAGTTGCTTTGTGAAACTGGCCCCAGTTCTTGAGTGACTAGTTTTAAACAGAGTATAGTTTTAAGATCAATTAAAGGATTAACAGCCTGCTGACATAGTGGGAACACACCCTCTGCAGTACTGTGAACAAATCCAGAGAATAAACTCTTTTTCCTATAGTATTAATTGCTTATTAAAAATTTCAAAATGGTCAAAAAGCAGCTTGTGTGGTGATGTCTTTGGTGCTATTGCATTTTCGCACCTCTACCAGTTCCCGTTGAAATTTTCAGGGGATATTACGGACGACTAGCAATGACCTCACACCAAATTTCAGCCAAATCGATGGATAACTTTTTATTTTACCGATCTTTTAATTTCTAATGAGAGATAATTTTATCTGTTTGATGCCATTTTCTTTGCTGACAATTTAGATTTAAATAACAAACACCAAGACAGATTTCGATACACTGCGCAAGTTGACTAACACTGTAGTTCATACAAATTATTAATAATTTTCGTATACTTTCATTTTTGCGCTAAACCAATATTTTCTATAAAATACTGTTTGGTGTTTGCCAGTTGGATTGGCCTTCACCTGTGAATATCGCCGTGACCTTGAGCGGACCTGACATCAATCAAATTTTCAATCAAGCTCGGGACATCCGGCTAGCAATATTTCAACTACCAATTGCAATTACCTACTGATTGAGGGTTTTTCACTGTAAGTTTAGTGAAAACATTATTGCTACACATTATTATGTCTGATCAGTATATTTTTTACTAATTAGACGAAATAAGTAAACCCCGGTGTACTTTTGTGGAATTCCTTTTACTTTGTGATTTCTGCTGATATGGTCTTGGTTTTTCATGTCATTAGTTTTATTGTGCGAACTTCGTGCAAACCGTTACCTGCATTGTTTCGTGTGTAATGACTGTGCCTGCCGTCTGAATTTTATCTTGCTTGGAGTGAAATCCAGCATTTAGGACATGTCTTGAACGGGTGAATCAGTATTAACAGGGGCGGATCCAGAGGGGGGGGGGGGGGGGGGGGTCACCCCCTCCCCCTTGCTCAGCTACATAAAAAAAAATAATGCCTTGCATAAATGAAATTAAATCACAATGTGATCCTACATCATTATAAAAATGATTTCTCTGTTTAAAAAGCTCAATTTGTATGTATGCCTACATAATTTAGAGACATGATGGCAGATTTCCGTGACAGAAACCTGGCAAACCCCCTCCTGCAAAAATTCCTGGATCCGTCCCTGATTAATAGTAAGTGCAGGAGGACCGCACTGAAAGCAAAACAAAAATCTAAAAGATTAACCTGCGGACAAGACAGACATTGCAAAATAAACAAATATCAAATGTATGCGGAAAGACTCGTAAGATTTTTTTTAATTGTTGAAGGTTACTGTGGGACATAATCATGGAATTTCCAGATTATATTTAAATATGTTGTTTTAGTAAAAACGTACCTTCATATTCATCTGGATAAAGCTAAACCCTTATCTTGGAACAGGAGGCCCATTTAATTGATTAGGGATAAACTCATTCATTCATTTATTCATTTATTACACATGTGTCAGATGATACAGTTTGTTTAATAAAACATTTTGAATAATAAATAATCATTTGTTTTCTCTGAATTTATGTTTGGGACAAACCATTGAGCATCCAGTATACTAGTTTCTTTAGGAACTGTCTTTGAGCAGACAATGTCCACTGACAGTACCTATCCGGCCTTATATAGCTGCAGTATGAAAATACCGTTCTACCCCACCTCTGTCCTAAGGCTATTTTGGAATCCTTACCTACTATTTTTCACCTTGATTCTACTTTATTTGCCAAAGGAATCATTTCTTGCCACAGCTGACACACATTTATAAAGATTCAACACTATTTTCAAGTTGAATTCTGCGATTAAAAACGTACACCAATTTACGTTTAAACTGAAGAGCCATTATGAGACCCGGACATGCACAAACCGCATGCTTATTTCATCGCTAAATTCTACATGAAAATGGGAGTTGAATTATTATAAATTTGTGTCAAATATAGTGAGAAATGATTCCTTTTGGTGGAAAATAAAGAATTGTGATGACAAATAGACGGTAAGGGTTCTAAAATAGACAGAGAACAGAGGTGGGGAATAGCAGTATTTTACCATATTTTCATATTGCAGCAATATAAGGCAGAATATGAATCCCTGTTTCTTCTGAACAAACCCACGGTTGGAGGTTTTGTGTCTGGTAAAAAGGGGGGAACTTACTTTTACATTATTTAAACTGAGGGTCGGGACGTGATTGGGCACCTTTGGTTTTGGCGAGCTTTAATCTACATTTTTGCTCTGTAAGTAGGGCTGGGTATCGATAGTGATTTTTGCTATCGATAATCGGCAATGAAATGTCGGTCGATAATCGATAGTATCGAAAACAAACTTATTTTCACGGTCATCATCAAGACTGGATACAGTGTAAGTTCAAAGTTCAACACCATACGAAGTTGCGAAAGATCGTTTGCTCCTGTGCTTCCACACAGCACTTTTAGCTTTGCCGGTAACATTAACAAGCGTTTTGACGTCCATGTGTACTATTTATTGTACCGGGTACTCTATTACTGAGGCACACGTACAGAAATAGTGAACTGTTCAGACGAATTCTGAAGCTTGCAAAGGGAAATAACGCTAACTTTATTTACACATCCGGGTATCTCCGATTTAGCGATATTCAACAATAATTTCTTCAAAACTAAAGTAACGTTTCAATGAGAGTGAATTTATGAAAACGGCTGTTCAATAAGCAGTCACAATTTTGTTATGTGTTACATTGAATACTTCACTTGATAGTAATTAAAGTGAGCGGTGTATTATGATTAACTGAAAGAAGCCACTGACATTTCAGACGCAAGAAAAATAGACGAAGAGCGATAATCGATAGTAACCCACCGCTATCGATAGTGCTTTTCAGGGCCGTCCAATCGATACTATCGATTTATATCGATATTTTACCCAGCCCCATCTGTAAGTAGCATGTGCCAACCAAAATTCAATTTTTGAGGTAGGGACTCAAACCTTTGCATACAGTTAGAAAAAAACCCTGAGAATCATTAATCTGTTTGAATTTTAAAAATCAGTTCAGAACTTTTATTTTTATAGCTGGTTTTATTTACCCATAGGTAAACAGCGTTTTGAAAATCCCGTCAAAAACGGGGTTTAATAGATATGTATAATTGCGTATCGTCTGCATAAACATGGTAATTCAAATTGAAGGATCGAATAAGATTTCTGAGAGGCGTTGTGTTAGCTGTAAATAATAATGGACCAAGAACGGATCCTTGCGGCACACCATATTTGACCTCAACGCGAGTTGACTTTTTTCCATTTATCATGACTGATTGTTTTCTGAGATTCAGATATGATGCAAACAAATTTAGTGCCTTTCTTTTGATTCCAAAGAATGTTTCAAAACATTTAAGAAGAAGGTTTTCGTCGATAGTATCGAAAGCGGCACTTAGATCCAATATGACTAGTACCACAACATTGTTATTGTCAAGTTTAAGCATAATGTCATTATAAACTCAGTTTCTGTACTGTGTTTATGTCTATACGACGACTGAAAGGGTTCATTTAGCTGATTCATGTTAAGGTGATGCTTAAAACGGACAGAAACAATTTTTTCAATTAATTTAAAAATAAATGATAGGTTTGAGATTGGACAATAATTTTTAAGTATATTATGATCGAGATTATTCTTTTTAATTAGAGGTACTACCAATGCTTCTTTGAGTTCGTCTGGAAAATGACCAGAAATGAGAGAAGAATTTACAATGGCACAAAGAATCAGGCTTAATTCAACAACACAGGACTTCAGAAGATGTGTCGGGAAAGCATCAAAATCACATGAAGCTGATGACGACTTTTGGACGATAGACTTGATATCAGATGGAGTGCACAACGAAAAGTCTGTCAGAAATTGTTGTATCAAGTCAAATGAGTCTAAAATGTCACAAAACTAGTGTCTTTATCCAAGTGTAGGTTAAAGTCACCACTAGTCAAAATCTTGCCAGGTTTGGTACATATATCATGGAGTAAGTCAGTAAATTCACAGAAAAAAGTTTCTACTGCCGTGGTAGGTTTTGATGATATTGGTGGACGGTACACAGTAACAAAGTGTACGATCTGGTTGTTAATGTTGATTAGGCCCTCGAAACTGGTAGGTGATATTATTATACCCTTGGAAATAGTGATTGAGGATTTGTAGAACAAGGCTAACCCTCCTCCCATTTCTTTTGTGCGATTTGATAATATGGCAGAGTAATTCAGCGGAAGCAAATGATTAAGGGTGATGGTATCATTGTCCTTTAGCCAGGTTTCAACTGCAATTAGTATATCAAGGACTTCGTCAATAAGCAATTCTTGAACTTCAGTTGCTTTATTCCGCACTGACTGGCAATTTAGCAGACACAAATTGAATTTGGAATCTACTGAGGTTACTTTATCATTTGTTGTAGAAGATGTGGGAATGTGTATTAAGTTGTATGGGTTAACCCCTCTTTCCTCTGACTTTCTTCTTGGCTTGTTTGTTATTTTAACTTTTGGTACACAATTGTCAACTTTTATTCCTCTATGTTTACTAGTGCCAGATGAGCAACCCCGTCTGGTACGTTTATGTTTTACGACAATATGACTGGTGAGAAAATGCAGAAAATTAGTATCATACTCTGGTAGAATATTATACTGATCTTTCAATATTAATTGATCTCTGGTATAAAACTTGACCATGTCAGGTTTAACAATAAACTCAGTTAACATAGTGAGTACAGGTTTGTTGGTGTCATGCTTCATTGATTGCTCAATAAATACATAAACTATCAAAATCAACAATTTCTGCAAAATTTAAAGAAAGTTTGTCCACAAGCCTGAATCCTGTATGTTCACTAGTTCCATAGAAAGACATTAATCATTAAATCCAAAAATTAAACACAATTTAAACTGTAAGAAATCATTGAAATTATCAGAGCTAAAGGGAACAGCCGCCATGAGCGCAAAACCATTAGTAATTTTAATGTGATTTTCACTCGTAAAAAACTTTGTTGACACAAAGAAAAAATTCAAAATTGTGACATTTTCAACTAGCAAAATTTCGACATTGATCACAGCAATCTAGAAATGTATTCTTTTCGTCAAACTATTTTCCATCGTAAACAACTTTGTCGGCACAATAAATATTCGAATACCAAAAATTCGACCTGTATCCTGGCATTCCTTAAAGGATTCAGAAAATATAACTCCCATGTCTGTAAGTAAAATATCACAAAAGCCTTATTGATTTTTCATCTATCAAGATGGTGGCACTTCCGGTTCGGTCGACAAACTCCATATTTTGTGTACGAATCAGTAATTACTTATTTATTATCAAACAAAAAATAATCAGGTCATTCTGACCTATATTTTGTCAATTATTTTGAAAACTTTGATCCTTAATTTTATCAAGGGAAGATAATTCAGAAAATTTCTAATGCTATTTTGGGGGTCGAATTGGTGAGATCTACTTACATACTAAATTTCATGAAAATCGTACAACTATTAAAGAAGTTGTCAAGTTGGTCTCAACTTCTGGTTCAAAATCACAGCGACGAATTTTCGAAATTCGAAAACCTGAAATTGCAGATTTGAAGTAAATATCTCAAGATAATCAAAGAAAAAATAATTAGTCAAATAGGTCAAATAGACACAAAGTTACAGCATTGTAGGTCAAATGCATTTGTTTGTATAATTCGTTGATTTCGGATTCGTAGAACGTTGAAAATATATTTAATCAGGGTTCGCACCCCATTCTTCGGGGGTAGCCGGGTAGGTCAAAGTTTCAGAAAGATCCTATGGTTAGATTCTGAGAAATCCGATTTGCAGAAACTACACACAAAACAAAACAAAAAAAAATAATAACTTTAACAAAAAAAATATATGCTTTCATATGAAATATGAAAACCATAAGATCTTGAAAATTGGTTTTCTGATTATAATAGAACAATAAAATCAAACTAGGAAGTATGTTTTCTTTGACCAGATATTAACTAAAATATATGAAATTTAATAAAAGGAAATGAAACAAACGAAAACCTGTTACAGTTGGGTAGGTATGTCTAACTATACATATTTAAATCAACAATAACACTATGTCAATAATTTTTAATGGGGGCAAAAGTAATGGAAATCTTTCTTATTTTTGACTGAAATTGAAAAAAATAATATATTTAATTACAATAACTGAAAAATACATAGGGAAACTGATTTTCTTTCTGATGTTGAAATCATAGGCGTACGGGCTCGATGACAGTTAGGGGGCCAGAACCCGAATTGCCCAAAAAATTTTCGGGTTTACAGACACATCCCCCCCCCCCCTCAAGAAAATTGTGGAATATTTGACGGCTGCAAACACGCTTTCCTGCTATTTCAGCCCGTGAACAAAGTGGTCTAATATTATGGCGGGATTTAAGGGCCAAAACTAAATGTATGTTGCAAGTGTTATTATACATCAGAGAAAATACCTAATACCTAAGATACAAAATACATATGTCGTTATACTTATAATGATGAATACGTAATACTGTTAAAGCAAAAGTCAAATGTCAAATTACAAATGTTTTTTGGAAAAAATCCACTAATGTGCACAACCTTTTCACCTTTTCACATATACACTTCAACAAAGCAACTTTGCAAAATGACATTTGTCTTTTGTCTTTTGCATCTTGAGTTCTTGAGGTTAACGGTCAACAGTCAAAGGTCATCGGGTTACATGTAAAATTGTTAATCCAAAAGTATCCACTGGTTTTGTAACCAAAATCCCACTCCGAATTCCAAGCATCCAATCAGACTGTTTCAGCTGCATTCATAAATACTAATCCATGCCCAAAAATTGTCACCCAAAGTAGAGTGGTCCCAGACAAAATGTTTCAATCCATAGTCAACTCAGTACAAAATCGTGGTATTGAATTAAAAGAAAATTAAAATTAGTGTTTTATTAAGGCTCGAACACAGATAGGGAAGCAAAACTAGAAATCCCCGAAAAAATTTCAGGCTTACAGACAGCGGCCCAGGTTTTCTTCGAGAGGCGAAGAAGCGGAGCTGACTTGTGTGACAAAGTAATTTATAGTATACATATAACTTTGCTAGATTTGACATTAAATTGTATTGGACGTTTTCAACTATATACAACTTCTGCTAATGTGTTCAATATGTTATTTACGGGCAACACACGAATGACCTCTGCTCGTTTTGACAAAAGGCACAATCTCATTAAATATCTTATTTATTCATATGTTATTTGTAACCTACACATGGTCTATGTGTTTAACACTCGGCCGAACTTTGCGACTTTAAAGGAAAGATGCAGTGCAGTTATAGAAACTATACTCTCAATTCCAAATAAGTTAATCTGTCATGTATCATTCTTAATGGCCGTATGCTTTATAAAGCCAGAATTAACTGACAGTAAGTCAGACTTGAATAGAGCTCCTTCCGATCTATGTCTATTCTATGTTCTCAATAAAGATCTACCAACTATGCTGATCGTCTGTTATCTGTAGTGTTACACTTGTTTAGACCTCCGAAGAAAATTTTTGAATATTTGACGTCCGCAAACGCATTTTACTGCTATTTCAGTTTCAGCCTGTATAATTAGTGTTTTATTAGATTTCGGGCACTTTATTTTGCCAAGTAGATGAAATAATTTTTTTTCCCACTATTTCCCCTCTGCTCGAAAAATCAGCTTGCCCGAAAGTTATGGTTGAAATAATAAAATCAAACAAAAACTTTACATTTTCTCTCAATAATTTTGAAATAACTTTTCTTTTTATAGTTATAGGCTATCTTTTACAATGATTTCAAGTTTCAACCTATAGCCTATACCAATAACAATAAAAATAGGTTGCCAGGCATACGCCCATACAGCAGCTAAATCGTCCGGGCAGTCAACAAGAGTTATCGCATATTAAGTAATTATCAGAAAATCATTAGAATTTGTTTGGTTTTTATAAAATTCTGCCCCATGCTAACGTTTAGTATACGAAACATTTAATATTATTTCTAAAATTGGATAATTATTGAGACCTCTAGATGGACCACAAGCTAAAAAAGTCAATTTTGCATACAATCAGGGGCCATAATTCAGGAAGTTACAATCCGATATTATCCGTTGAATATCAAAAGGAACCAAGATCTTTGGGTTATAAACATCCATTTCAAGTTTCATCAAAATCGGTTCAAAATTGTGACATAGGGTCCACAACCTTGATATAACATATTTTCACACTAATTGCGTACAAACTGCGGCCATTTTGTCTGTCAATTTTGGTCCGATTTTCAAGAAATTTGAACTCAATCTTCATTACCATAAAACGGTAATATAATCCAGAGGGACCACAAGCTAAAAAGGACGATTTTTCAGACAATCAGGAGCTATAATTCAGGAAGTTACGAAACGATGGGTGCATACATCGAAAGGAACCAAGATCTTTGGGTTATAAACATACATGTCAAGTTTCATCAAAATTGGTTCAAAATTGTGACCTCTATAGGGTCCACAATCTTGATATAACATATTTTCACACTATTCGCGTACAAATGGCAGCCATTTTGTCCGTCAATTTTGGTCCGATTTTGACGAAATTTGAACTCAACCTCCATAACCATGTAATGTTTTTTAAATCGGATAACAATTTTGACGTCCAGAGAGACCAAAAACTAAAGATAGGCTGGCACTGCCAGGCAGGATACGCCCACATTTTTGAGAGATGGATAGAGAACAAGCAATACCGAAAGTGATTTTTCCTCATTAAGTCCTGTATTTCATACTGTATTGGGAGCAGCCATTTTGTTGGTCAGTTCCAGTCTGATATTAATGAAATTTGAAGCCGACAATGATTATGGTGTGACGGTACACAACCTAGAAATGTTACTTTTCGTCAAAATCGGATAAGAATTGTGACCTGTAGAGAGTCCACAACCATGATATACCATATTTTTACACTATTCGCGTACAAATGGCGACCATTTCGTCCGGCAATTTTGGTACGATTTTCACGAAATTAGAACTCAACCTTCCTTACGGTGCAACAGTAATATAATCAGAGTTTTTTTTTAAAATCAGATAATAATTGTTCGAGAGATAGACAGAACACAAGCAATACCGAAAGTGATTTTTCCTACAATCAAAGGCCATAATTCATTAAGTTACAATTTGATATGCGCAAATATCGAAAAGAATAAAGATCTTTAGGTTATAAACAAGCATTTCAGGTTTCATCAAAATCGAATTAAAATTGTGACCTCTACATGGTCCACAACTTAATTGATATACCATACTTTTACACTGTTCGCGTACAAACGGCGGCCATTTTTTCTGGCAATTATGGTCCGGTTTTCTCGAAATTCGAACTCAACCTTCCGTAGGGTGTAACGGTGATAGAGTCAAACGTTTTTTTTAAATCGGATAATAATTGTGACCTCCAGAGGGACCATAGGCGATTTTTCGGACAACCAGGGGCCATAATTCAGGAAGTTACGATCGGATATGTGCAAATAACAAAAGGAACCAAGATCTTTGGGTTATAACCATGCATTTCAAGTTTCATCAAAATCGAATTAAAATTGTAACCTCTACAGGGTCCACAACCATGATATACAATTTTTTAACAGTATTCGCCTACAAACAGCGGCCATTTTGTCTGGCAATTTTGGTCCGATTTTCCCGAAATTCGAACTCAACCTTCCTTACGGTGTAACGGTAATACTATCAACCGTTTTATTAAATAGGATAATAATTGTGACACCAGAGGGACCACAAGCTAAAATATGGCGATTTTGCGTATAATCAGGGGACATAATTCAGGAAGTTACGTTCCGATATGCGCAAATATCGAAAGGAACCAAGATCTTTGGGTTATTACCATGAATTTTAAGTTTCATAAAAATCGAATTAAAAATGTGACTTCTACAGGGTCCACAACCTTGATATACCATTTTTTAACAGTATTCGGGTACAAACGGCGGCCATTTTGTATGGCAATTTTTGTCCGATTTTCCAGAAATTCGAACTCAACCTTCAGAGGGACCACAAGCTAAAAAGAGTGATTTTTCGGACAATCAGGGGCCATAATTCAGGAAATTACAGTCCGATAGGCACAAATATCGAAAGGAGCCAAGATCTTTGGGTTATAAACATGCATGTCAAGTTTCATCAAAATCGGTTTAAAATAGGTTGCCAGGCAACGAAACATACGCCCACACAGCAGCCAAATCGTCCGGGCAGTCAACAAGAGTTGTCGCATATTAAGGAATTATCAGAAAATCATTAGAATTTGTTTGGTTTTTATAATCAAACGTTTTTTTTTTTTAAATCAGATAATAATTGTGACCTCCAGAGGCACAACAAGCTAAAAAGGGTGATTTTTCGTACAATCAGGGGACATAATTCAGGAAGTAATGACCCGATGGGCGCAAATATCGAAAGGAACCAAGATCTTTGGGTTATAAACATACATGTCAAGTTTCATCAAAATCGATTCAAAATTGTGACCTCTATAGGGTCCACAACCTTGATATAACATATTTTCACACTATTCGTGTACAAACGGCGGCCATTTTGTCCGTCAATTCTAGTCTGATTTTCACGTAATTCAAACTCTCTCTTCATTACCATGTAACGGTGATATAGTCAAAGGTTTTTTTAAATCGGATAATAATTTTAACCTCCAGAGGGACCACAAGCTAAAAAGGGTGATTTTTCGGACAATCAGGGGCCATAATTCAGGAAGTTACGATCCGATGGGTGCAAATATCGAAAGGAACCAAGATCTTTCGGTTATAAACATACATGTCAAGTTTCATCCAAATCGATTCAAAATTGTGACCTCTATAAGGTCCACAACCTTGATATAACATATTTTCACACTATTCGCGTACAAATGGCGGCCATTTTGTCCGTCAATTTGGTCCAATTTTCACAAAATTTGAGCTCAACCTTCATAACCATGGAACGGTGATACAATCAAACGTTTTTTTAAATCGGATAACAATTTTGACCTCCAGAGGGACCACAAGCTAAAAAGGGCGATTTTTCGGACAATCAGGGGCCATAATTCAGGAAGTTACGATCCGATTGGCGCAAATATCGAAAGGAACCAAGATCTTTGGGTTTTAAACATGCATTTCAAGTTTCATCCAAATCGGTTCAAAATTGTGACCTCTACACTGTTCACAACCTTGATATAACATATTTTCACGTTATTCGCGTACAAATGGCGGCCATTTTGTCCGTCAATTTTGTCCGTCAATTTTGGTCCGATTTTGACGAAATTCGAACTCAACCTTCATAACCATGGAACGGTGATATAATCAAACGGTTTTTTAAATCGGATAACAATTTTGACCTCCAGAGGGACCACAAGCTAAAAAGGGCGATTTTTCGGACAATCAGGGGCCATAATTCAGGAAGTTACGATCCAATTGGCGCAAATATCGAAAGGAACCAAGATCTTTGGTTTATAAAGATGCATTTCAAGTTTCATCCAAATCGGTTCAAAATTGTGAACTCTACACTGTTCACAAGCTAAAAATCAGGGGCCATAACCCATGAAGTTACGGTCCGATACATGCCAATATCGAAAGGAACCGAGATCTTAGGGTGATAAACCTATATTTTAAGTTTCATTGAAATCGGATAAAAATTGTGACCTGTAGACTGTTCACAAACAGGGGCGACGACAATATACGTCCACATGAAAATGTGGGCGTATAAAAATTGTAACCTCTATAGGGTCCACAAGCTAAAAACGTGATTTTTCGTACAATCAGGGGCCATAATCCATGAAGTTTTCATCCGATACATGCCAATATCGAAGTCAGCCGAGATCTTTTGAGGATAAACCTATATTTCAAGTTTCGTCAAAATCGGATAAGAATTGTGACCTGTAGAGAGTCCACAAACAAATTGTGGACGGACGTCCGGACGGACAGGGGCGACGACAATATACGTCCACATAAAAATGTGAATACGAATGATAAAGTGAGAGGAATCCAAAACCATTTAAATAACATAAACATAGACAGGATCAAAGTCATAATAAACTTGATACAGTGACACCAGTAGTAGGAGTGGATAAAAACAAAGTCAAAGGTATCACAAAACCATCTTTTAAAGTATCTAACGTTTCGTAGGTAAAACCCTACTTCTTCAGAGATTATAAGTTACAAAGATAGGTTGCCAGGCAACGAAACAGACGCCGACAGCAGCTAAATCGTCCGGGCAGTCAACAAGGGTTGTCGCATATTTTTACTTTTTTTGCTAATGAAACATTTGTAATACACTAAAAACTGATTAAGAGTAACGGCTCATTATGTAATTATCAGAAAATCATTAGAATTTGATTGCTTTTTATAAAGTGTTACCCCACACTAACAATTAGTATATACATGAAACATTTAATATCATGGATTTAGCTGTTCAGTTATTAAAATTCATTGAAAATCAAAATACTTGTTCGTTTCAACACCTTAAACTCTGTGTATCAATCTAAAGTCAATCGGATGATAAGTTTAGCCTCTATAGCGTAACAAGATTTTTTGAAGTTATCAAGGGAGATAACTCTGGCAATAATTATTTTAAATCTCTGAAAATCAATAGGCTTCTTCGTCTCATGACCCTAAACACTGTGTGTTAATTTAAAGTCGATCGGATATTAACTTTGGCCTCTAGAGCTTCCACAGGATTTTTTCGAAGTGATCAAGGGCCATAACTCTTGCAGCAATTATTGAAAATCACTGAAAATCGATAGACGACTTAGTCTCATGACTGTAAACACTGTATAAATTTGAAGTCAATCGGATATTAACTTTGACCTCTAGAGCATCCACTGTGTATAAATTTAAAGTCAATCGGATATTAACTTTGGCCTCTAGAGCGTCCGTAGGATTTTTTGAAGTGATCAAGGGACATAACTCTGGCACTAATTATCGGGAATCGCTGAAAATCAATAGGATTCTTTGTCTCATGACCTTAAACACTGTGTATAAATTTAAAGTAAATCGGATATTAACTTTGGCCTCTAGAGCGTCCACAAGATTGTTTGAAGTGATCAAGGGCTATAACTCTGGCACTAATTATCGGAAATCGCTGAAAATCAATAGACTTCTTTGTCTCATGACCTTAAACACTGTGTATAAATTTAAAGTCAATTGGATATTAACTTTGGCCTCTAGAGCGTCCACAAGATATTTTCAAGTGTTCAAGGGCCATAACTCTGGCACTAATTATCGGAAATCGCTGAAAATCAATAGGCTTCTTCGTCTCATGACCTTAAACACTGTGTATAAATTTAAAGTCAATCGGATATTAACTTTGGCCTCTAGAGCGTCCACAAGATATTTTGAAGTGATCAAGGGCCATAACTCTGGTAGTTATTATCGAAAATCGCTGAAAAACAATAGGCTTCTTCGTCTCATGACCTTAAACACTGTGTATAAATTTAAAGTCAATCGGATATTAACTTTGGCCTGTAGAGCGTCCACAAGATATTTTGAAGTGATCAAGGGCCATAACTCTGGTAGTTATTATCGCAAATCGCCGAAAATCAATAGGCTTCTTCGTCTCATGACCTTAAACACTGTGTATAAATTTAAAGTTAATCGGATATTAACTTTGGCCTCTAGAGCGTCCACAAGATTTTTTGAAGTGATCAAGGGCCATAACTCTGGCACTAATTATCGGAAATCGCTGAAAATCAATAGGCTTCTTCGTCTCATGACCTTAAACACTGTGTATAAATCTAAAGTCAATCGGATATTAACTTTAGCCTGTAGAGCGTCCACAAGCAATTGTGGACGCCGGACCGACGGACGGACCGACGGACGGACGGACGGGGGCGACGACAATATACGACCACATTTCAATGTGGGCGTATAAAAATGATGCAGTTGAAGTTCAAGGTTAGTCATGGCAAAGCCGTATATAGATAAAGTTGCGACAACTGTGAAGCCAGAAAATTCACATGACGTCATGAAAATATGACGTTATGTGTAAAAAGATGCCATCTTGGGTCCCAAGTACCTACGCACTATCTATTTATAATATGCCCTATTTTATTGTTGTGTCGCAATTGGCTGCCCAGACATACAGGGTGTGGATAGATATGCCATAGATTTCTGCGGAAATTTTTTTTTTTGGAGATCAAACATATTTTTAAAACGAAAAGTATAGCCGAACATACTATCATTATTGTTATACAACACAAAGAGTATGTTATATAACCTAATTCGTAAGAAAATAAAATAGAAGATAACCAGATAAGAGCGCTGTGTATTAAATAAATTTAAAAATGAATATTTTTTTTATAAAACGAAAAGTATAGCTGAAGATACTATCATTATTATTATACAACACTATGTAAATGGTATGGAACAAGACGGTATTGTATGTCTTATTATGTTGAGCTGAATAAATTATGATTTTTTCCACTATTTAATTTGTTTATTTTTTGCAATGTCTATTTTCTGTCTTGTCCGCAGGTTTATCTTTAAGATTTTGGTTTTGCGTGTAGCGCGATCCTCCTGTACTTACTATTGTCTCAGTGTCGTGGTTTAGAGACTACCTGAACTACAGTTTAGATGCCCACGACCCCCTGTGTAGCTGTGTTTGATGAATTTAAAAAGAAATTATTTATCCTCCCACCACTGAAAGACACTTATTACGAGATATCGCTCTCCGAAAATCTCCGGAGAACGTGATGCCGTATTGAATTATGTTAATTACGTCAATTTTTCCTTGGCCGAATTCGGCCGATTTTGAGTATGAATTTGTTTGACATTTTTATCAATGAACCAAACAGCATTGGTTTCTTTTCCAATTTGTTTATTATAAATTGTAGCCTGTAAAACGTAACCGCGAGAAAAAGATAAAACGTTTTGTTTAGTAAAGCTATATGATGCCATGCCGTCATAATTTTGATGGCGTCAGAGTTGGGACCCACAATGGCGCCTGTAAATGAGTTGTCGTAACTTTTCCTATACAGGGCTTTGAGTCATGGTAACAAGTGATGTCATAATGTAAGTATGACGTCATAACATTGATGACATAATAATTATAAAGGGTGTAAAGTTAAAAAAAATTAGAATTAATTTACAGGCATTTCATTTAAACCATAAGGCCATATAGTATTTAATCTGTGGATTCAAAGTGATTCAGCAATATTAAGTTTAGTTCTATCATTCTGAGGGATTTTATCGAGTACAGTGCAAACATAAGATTCGTGACCGAGTGTATTAAAATGTGGGGCAATGTGGGGGGATTTTCCAATTTTTTTTAGTTTAATGTTACTTCCATGGCTGTTAAGTCTCGTGCTAAAAGGAGTGATCGTTTGGCCTACATATTGTTTTTTACAAAATTGACAAGTTATACAGTATATTACATAAGAACTGTGGCAATTTAAACAAGCCAACAGTGAGGCTGATGTCCCCCACCGAAATCCCAAAATAAATAGATGACACATATTAATTAATCCTGATTTATTTTTTTCGAACGTATCGAGCAATCAAACTGTACACAAAGTGTCATCCAAAAGTGGTTTATAAAGAAAAATGCTAAAACCGACGAGAAAAATGAAAATGTACCCTAGTTAGGGGACCCTAAAGGCAGACAAAAGGGCCCCCACGCTTGACAAAAGGGACCCTCTGGCCAAGGGAAAGGGCCCTCGTGTCCGAGTCAATCGTTTCTATACACTGTTACTGTCGAATCCATTACTAAATGAGAATGCAGTCATTGTATTGGCATAAAAATCATCAATCAAGATGAACTTAAGTTATCTTGTCCCGAAGTATCAACCAATCAAATTGCTTATCTCTGCCTACCCTAAGAAGAAAATGCTCATCTTCAAACTCCATCAAGGCATTGACCTAATAAGCATATACACCAAGTTTGAACATTTTAACTCAATTAGAAGGAGAGTTATTGTGTTCCAAAGTCTCGACCAATCAAATTGCGCATCGCTCTGCTTACCCTGAGCAGAAAATGCTCATTATCGAACTTAGTCAAGGAATTACTGTAATGAAACTATACACCAAGTTTCATCACTCTCACTTAATTAGAACTAAAGTTATCGTGTCCCAAAGCATCAACCAATCAAATTGCTTATCTCTGCTTACCCTAAGCGGAAAATGCTCATCTTCGAACTCCATCAAGGCATTGACCTAATAAGCATATACACCAAGTTTGAACATTTTAACTCAATTAGAAGGAGAGTTATTGTGTTCCAAAGTCTCGACCAATCAAATTGCGTATCGCTCTGCTTACCCTGAGCAGAAAATTCTCATTATCGAACTTAGTCAAGGTATTACTGTAATGAAACTATACACCAAGTTTCATCAATCTCACTTAATTAGAACTAAAGTTATCGTGTCCCAAAGCATCAACAAATCAAATTGCTTATCTCTGCTTACCTTAAGCGGAAAATGCTCATCTTCGAACTCCATCAAGGCATTGACCTAATAAACACATACACCAAGTTTGAACATTCTAGCTCAATTAGGAAGAGAGTTATTGTGTCCCAAAAAGTGTGACGGACGGACAGACAGACAGACAGACAGACAGACAGACAGACAGACCCATTTTAATAGTCCCCCAACTTTCTTCGAAAGGCGGGGGACAACAATTAGCTTTAATATAAAAATTTTTTTGGTCTATACTAGTAATATGATTGGTGGTTTCCATAGTTGCACATGCTTTGCATTTCGGTCTGTTGCAAGGTTTGCATCCTCTATAAAAATTATTATTAATTACAGGCACTTCTGTTTTTTTCAATGTGTTTACTTCTATCAACTGACCAATGGTCCTGCATTTTTTCTGTGAAATTACAATTTTAGAATTATCCAGTAGTTTAGACATACGGGCACTAGTCTCTAAAATTGAAGTGTCTTGAGCTAAGGTACGTAAATTAGGTTGACGGGGGTCATAGGTAGTTACCCAAGGTATTTCTTAACATTAAAATCTTTAATAGTGTATTGTAGTAATTCATTTCTGCTTTTTTTGATGGACTTTGTTAAATTCTTTTTTGATGGCTTTAATTTTATATCCGTATTGTTTAAGGTAGGTTTCAAATTTAGTTAAATGGTAGCTGGTCCATTCAGGTTTGCTGCAAATACGCTTAATGCGGATGGCTCCACTGTAAATTATTGAATTGAAGATATGATGAGGATGGCAGCTGGATGGTTTGAGGTATTGATGACTGGCTGTTTCATTGCAGAATAAATTAGTTTCCAGTTTGTTGTTATGATTGATGACTTTAACGTCTAAAAATGAGACTTCAGTATTACTGATATTCATAGTGAATTTGATTTTAGGGTGCTGTTGGTTGAGGGTTGTTAAAAAATTATGACATTCTTCGAGGGTAGACGAAGAAATAGCCCATATATCATCAATAAATCGAAAGTGTTCATCTGGTCTATTTGGTAAAATTATTATGTCATCAATGTTATGACGTCATACTTACATTATGACATCACTTGTTACCATGACTAACCTTGAACTTCAACTGCATCATTTTTGTAACTTATAATCTCTGAAGAAGTAGGTTTTTACCTACGAAACGTTAGATACTTTAAAAGATGGTTTTGTGATACCTTTGACTTTGTTTTTATCCACTCCTACTACTGGTGTCACTGTATCAAGTTTATTATGACTTTGATCCTGTCTATGTTTATGTTATTTAAATGGTTTTGGATTCCTCTCACTTTATCATTCGTATTCACTAATTGTTTTGGAGGCACCATTGCATCGTCAATAGACAGATCACCATTTTTAGACATAATCATGAAACAACTTAACAGCACAAAGAATGAAGCATCAAGGTTAGTCAGATTTGAAGAACATCAAAAATTTCTAACCAAATGTAGAAGCCACAAAATATTCCCGAAATGTCTATAGATAAGTTTAAAACCTATTGTTGAAAATGACGCAGAATTATCAAAACTATGGGCATCAAGTCTCAACCAAGCCTCCCAAAAACTTAACCACATCAATATTACATTTCTCAGTAGAAAGATAAAAGAAACTAGAAAAAACTATAAGAGTGCAATCACTGAATTAAAGAATGTTTTTCCCCTAAATAGTTTCATGGAGGAAATGAATAAAATTCAATCATCATGTGATAGACTCCGATTATCTCTTCAACATACTCACCATAATAAACTAGGTCTACTTGCTAATAAGGGGGATTCATCTGCTACTAAAAAAGTTGCCACAAGAAAAAAGAAGACCAGAAGATTTAAACGCCATGATATTAAACTAGGTAAAACGAATAAGAAACTACTACTTGATGGAAAATTTGGCTGTATTATCCATAACCTCAGCTCTAAGACACTCACACACTCAGAATACAGTCTACTTCAAAAAGGTCTTTCTTTTTGTCCACTACCCCCTAAATTTGATCAAATCCAAGAAATTCAAAACCTTATATCTTTTCAACGCAGATTAAGACTTTCAGAATTTTTTCTTGACAAACCAGCTAAAGAAATTTTACCACCTTCCCTTTATATAAAGAGCAATTGGTCACCCCCTTCCAACAGAGATGAAGCACTTGAGTTACATTGTAAAAATCAGTATAGACTATTAAAAAATTACAGAGAACATAAAATAAGAAACAACCTCACTGAAGAAGAAAAACAAGCTATCCACTCCCTTAAAGCAGATACAGATATTGTAATTGGCAATAGTGACAAAAGCGGTGGCATAATTATATGGAACAAACATGATTATATTAACGAATGTTTTAAACACCTGAATGACTTGAGCGTGTATCAAGAAGTACCCAGTGATAACTCCCATATGATTCATCAGAACCTTGAGAAAATAATTCTTAATTTGGCAATACCAGATAATGAAAAAAAAGCTATTCTTCACTGGCCTAAACAGCGAACCCCACAATTTTACATCTTAGGCAAAATACATAAGACTAAGAATAAAGGTGAAATCCCTCCAGGAAGACCCATTTGCAGTCATACTAACTCCCCTACAGCTAAAGCATCATATTGGCTTGACTGGAAATTGAAACCAATTGCAGAAGCCTACTGCACCGAAGTCGTGAAAGACACCACTAATTTTCTACAAAAATTACAAAATATAAATATAAGTAATAATACCTACCTACTCACATTTGATGTTATTAGTCTATATCCTAATATTCCTATACCAGAAGGAATAGAGGCCCTTAAAGTAGCTTGTGAAGAAGACAGCAATTTACACCCTACAGAAATCGACGCTATCCTTCAACTAGCTAATTTTGTACTAACAAACAATTTAATGAATTTGAATTTAATGGAAAATTTTACCATCAATGTGGTATTATTGACCAATGAAAAGCCTTCCTCGTCTCTACCGCTTTCGCTTCGGCATGAAGAACATGTCTGTTGTCTTGATTTCTCATGCTCTCTAATAAACGCTTTATATGACTGTTAGTCTGCCTCCTGTCATTAATAACCAAATACGGTTACAACCAAACATGGTGTCAGAATTTTACGGACATTTTTACGGCTACAGACAGGTGTGTTAGTTTTAAATATTGAACTTTTCAATCATTTCGAGTCGACGGTAAATCACGTGTTATCGAGAATATGGATACGGCGACATCCACTGCCACCGATAGGCCTACAAGGACAAATGGTAATTTACAAGTTTCGTCAGCAATTCAGCCACCGCCAGAGTTAGACTTTAATAATGGACAAGCCTGGTCGGCGTGGATACGACGTTTCGATCGATATAGATTGGCATCTGGTTTGGATCAACAGTCAGAAGATAGACAAGTATCAACTTTAATTTACACCATGGGTCAACAGGCAGACGATATCTACAATAGCTTTGATTATCCTGCAGATGAACAAATAACATATGACATGGTTAAAACAAGTTTTGATGGTCATTTTATCATTCATAAGAATGTGATTTTTAAAAGGGCAAATTTTAATAAACGTTTTCAAAAAGAAGGAGAATCGTCTGATAACTTTATAAATTCCTTATTTCCGCTTTCGGAATATTGTGAATATGGTATGCTTAGAGAGCACTTGATTAGAGATAAAATCGTCGTAGGAATTCGTGATGAGAAATTATCGCAAAAACTACAATTGGATTCTCAACTTTCATTGAAGAAAGCCATTGATATGGTTCGTCAATCCGAATCCATTATAGCACAAAATCGCACACTTCGTGAGACGAATTCGACCACTGAAGTAAACGCCATAAAGTCGAAGCCGAAACAGAAGTTTAAACCACCGCTTCATAAGAAGGGGAGTAATCCTGTTCCAGCACAGAGCACTCATACCAATGTCAAGGTTACATCGGATGTAAACAAACAATCATGTCAAAGATGTGGAAATAAATATCACGCAAGATCTGAATGTCCAGCGAAAAACTCAACGTGTCGCAAATGTAAGAAATTAGGACACTGGGACAAAGTTTGTCGTTCAAGACATGTCAACACCATTGAAGAAAATAATTCCATATGCATTTATGGGTCTAGTTTCTACAAATGAATGTCAAGATATTTTCAAGAGAAAACTTAAACTGGGAAAACTTGATGTTGAATTCAAGATAGACTCCGGTGCAGATGTAACTTGTATTTCTACTTCGGTCTTTGAGCAAGTTCAATGTTTAACGCCAAATTTGAAGTTAGCAAAACCAGATAGAATATTATATGGTCCTAGTAATACAAAGGTAATAGTTCTTGGTAGTATGAATATCGACATTATGTGTGAAACAACATCTAAAATTACCAATCAAAGAGTTTATGTAGTGAATGATTTGTCTATACCATTATTGGGACAACCTGCAATTAAAGCCTTAGATTTGCTACATTCTTCAACTTTTTGTACAACTCAACATCAACAAGAAACATCATCATTGAATACAGTGGTAGATAATAATTCTGATTATGTGAAGCAATATCCAAAGTTATTTTCTGGATTAGGGAAGTTGTCTGGTGATTACACCATAAGATTAAGAGAAGATGCGGTCCCATATGCTGTTGTGACGTAAAGAGCTGTCAAGTTACCTCAATATGAGAGATTGAAGGCTGAAATCGATATTATGTTAAAAGATGGAGTAATTTCCAAAGTGGACGAACCAACCGATTGGTGTTTCCCCATCATACCCATTGACAAGGCTGATGGTAGGATACGTCTCTGTGTAGATTTCACTATGCTGAATCAGAATGTGCTAGTAGAAAATTATTTATTACCCACAGTAGACTCCACTTTAGGTCAATTATCTGGTGCAAAGTATATGTCAAAATTAGACGCCAATTAGACGGATTAACTTTGAATTTGAATAAGTGTTTATTTGCACAGACAAGAATGAAGTTTTTGGGTCACATTATTTCCCAGACTGGAATTTCCCCAGATCCGGATAAACTCAAAGCCATTAAAGAACTCGAACCACCTAATGATGTTCACGGTGTGAGACGCATACTTGGCGTAGTTCATCAACTTGGGAAATTCACCCCAAATTTAACAACATTAACTCAACCATTGAGAGAACTTCTTTCCAGTGCAGCAGATTTTAATTGGACTAATGAGAGACAAAAGTGTTTTGATTCTCTTAAGGAAGAATTGTGTTCTTCTCGTGTTTTAAAACTTTATAACCCTAATCACAAAACCAAAGTTAATGCAGATGCATCAAAATTTGGATTAGGAGCGGCAATTTTGCAATTTGATCCAATTAGTTGTTATTGGAAACCTGTATCATTCGCATCACGCACGATGACAAGTGCTGAATGTAATTATCCCCAGATTGATAAAGAGGCTCTCGGTGTAACATGGGCTTGTGAGAAATTCTCCGAATATTTAGTAGGCATAAAGTTTCACATCGAAACTGACCACAAACCCTTGGTTTCTCTTTTAGGTACAAAATGTGTGAATGAGCTTCCTGCTCGCATACAGCGATTCAGACTACGATTATTTCGTTATAAATATACCATTTCTCATGTACCAGGTAAAGACCTCATTCTAGCTGATGCACTGAGTAGAGCTCCATTGTCAGACTGTCTGGATAAAACTGATTTAGAATTAAGCAAAGATTGTGAAGCTATGATTTGTTCAGTTAGACAAAATTTTGTTAAAATTTTTAGTAATGAAAGTCGATTATTAGAAATTCAGAAGGTTCAACATAATGATCCTATTTTAAGCAAAGTTATTACTTATGTTAAAAGAGGTTGGCCTGAAAAATCTAATATTATCTCTTCATTGAAAAATTTCCATCCTGTACGTCATGAACTAACTCTGATAGATAATTTATTAGTTCGTAATGCAAGAATTGTTATTCCAGAATCTTTAAGGTCAGAAATGTTACAGAAATTACATCAAGGTCACTTAGGTATTCAAAAGTGTCGTGAACGTGCCTTACAAAGTGTATGGTGGCCTGGATTAAGCAGTCATATTCTTGATCTAGTTCAAAATTGCACACAGTGTGCTGAATTTCGTGCCAAACATTCTGAACCATTAATTCCTACAAATTTTCCGGAAAGACCATGGAAAGTCCTTGGATCTGATTTGTTTTATTTCAAGGGAAAAACATATTTACTTGTAGTTGATTATTTTTCTAGATATGTAGAAATTGCAGCGTTAAAATCTCTAACTTCATCAGAAGTAATTCTTCACTTCAAATCGATTTTTGCAAGGCATGGCTTACCTGAAATTCTTAGATCTGATAACGGTCCTCAGTATAAATCATATGAATTTAAGATATTTGCTAAAGATTTTCAATTTACACACATTACTAGCAGCCCGATACATCCACAAAGTAATGGAGCAGCGGAAATTGCAGTAAAAACAGTTAAATTGTTACTTAAGAAATCACATGATCCTTATAAGGCATTGTTGGCATATCGATCCACCCCTCTTTCTAATGGATATAGTCCATGTGAGCTTTTGTTTGGTCGAAAATTGAGAAATTTTGTACCTTGCTTAACACGTAAATTACAACCTCATTGGCCTTTCTTGAATAATGTGAGGGAAAGAGAAGAACAGTATAGAAAGCGTTCTAAGAAAAACTTTGATCGTCGTCATAATGTTTCTGAAAAATCTGTACTTAAATTGAATGAGAATGTATATATTAGTGATTTAAAACATCATGGTATTGTAAAAGAAATACTTCCTAATAGATCATATCTTATTGAAACTGTACATGGTATTGTTAGGAGAAATAGAATTAATCTTGTTCCATGTAAACCTCCAAGGAATCCTATTTATACATATGCAGATTTAGATTGTTATAATGATAATATAACTGATGTTAATCATAATATGCCAAATATTTCTGTTAGTGATTTTCATAATCCAACTATTCCAAAATCTCCAATTTTAGTTAGACGTTCTAACAGATTAAGAAAACATCCAAAAAGATTGATCACTGAAATTTAAAGAATTATTATGTTTTGTTATGTACAAAATGTTTTTGGTTATTGTTTGATCAATTATTATTTTTATTACATTGTCATATCATTAAGAGACAATGAAGGCTATACAAAGGGGGATATGGTATTATTGACCAATGAAAAGCCTTCCTCGTCTCTACCGCTTTCGCTTCGGCATGAAGAACATGTCTGTTGTCTTGATTTCTCATGCTCTCTAATAAACGCTTTATATGACTGTTAGTCTGCCTCCTGTCATTAATAACCAAATACGGTTACAACCAAACAATCAAATTAGTGGAACTGCTATGGGGACCCCGTTTGCAGTTACGTATAGTAATATTTATATGACTTATTGGTTAAAAAAATATTGGAATCATTTACCAAATAGACCAGATGAACACTTTTGGTGGTTTCCATAGTTGCACATGCTTTGCATTTCGGTCTGTTGCAAGGTTTGCATCCTCTATAAAAATTATTATTAATTACAGGCACTTCTGTTTTTTTCAATGTGTTTACTTCTATCAACTGACCAATGGTCCTGCATTTTTTCTGTGAAATTACAATTTTAGAATTATCCAGTAGTTTAGACATACGGGCACTAGTCTCTAAAATTGAAGTGTCTTGAGCTAAGGTACGTAAATTAGGTTGACGGGGGTCATAGGTAGTTACCCAAGGTATAACTTTCTTAACATTAAAATCTTTAATAGTGTATTGTAGTAATTCATTTCTGCTTTTTTGATGGACTTTGTTAAATTCTTTTTTGATGGCTTTAATTTTATATCAGCATTGTTTAAGGTAGGTTTCAAATTTAGTTAAATGGTAGCTGGTCCATTCAGGTTTGCTGCAAATACGCTTAATGCGGATGGCTCCACTGTAAATTATTGAATTGAAGATATGATGAGGATGGCAGCTGGATGGTTTGAGGTATTGATGACTGGCTGTTTCTTTGCAGAATAAATTAGTTTCCAGTTTGTTGTTACTTTAAAAGATGGTTTTGTGATACCTTTGACTTTGTTTTTATCCACATAAAAATGTGGGCGTATAAAAAGGGCAAATTTTCGAACAATCAGGGGCCATAATTCAGGAAGTTACGATCCAATGGGCGCAAATATTGAAAGGAAGGTTATAAACATGCATTTTAAGTTTCATCCAAATCGGTTCAAAATTACACTGTTCACAAGCTAAAAACGTGATTTTTCGTACAATCAGGGGCCATAACCAATGAAGTTACAGTCCGATACATGCCAATATCGAAAGGAACCGAAATCTTAGGGTGATAAACCTATATTTTAAGTTTCATTGAAATCAGATAAAGATAGGCTGGCACTGCCAGGCAGGATACGCCCACATTTTCGAGAGATGGATAGAGAACAAGCAATACCGAAAGTGATTTTTCCTACATCATTAAGTCCTGTATTTCATACTGTATTGGGAGCAGCCATTTAGTTGGTCAGTTCCAGTCCGATATTCATGAAATTCGAAGCCGACAATGATTATGGTGTGACGGTACACAACCTAGAAATGTGACTTTTTATCAAAATCGGATAAGAATTGTGACCTGTAGAGAGTCCACAACCATGATATACCATATTTTTACACTATTTGCGTACAAACGGCGACCATTTCGTCCGGCAATTTTGGTATGATTTTCACGAAATTCGAACTCAAACTTCCTTACGGTGCAACAGTAATATAATCAGAGTTTTTTTTAAAATCAGATAACAATTGTTCGAGATATAGACAAAGAACAGTATTTAACAGTATTCGCGTACAAACGGCAGCCATTTTGTCTGTCAATTTTGGTCTGATTTTCCCGAAATTCAAACTCAACCTTCCTTACGGTGTAATGGTGATATATTCAAACCTTTTTTTAAATCGGATAATAATTGTGACCTCCAGAGGGACCACAAGCTAAGGAAAGGGGGATTTTGCGTATAACCAGGGCCATAATTCAGGAAGTTACAATCCGATATGCGCAAATATCGAAAAGAACCAAGATCTTTGGGTTATAACCATGAATTTCAAGTTTCATCAAAATCGAATTAAAATTGTGACCTTTACAGGGTCCACAACTTTGATATACCATTTTTTTAACAGTATTCGCGTACAAACAGCGGCCATTTTGTATGGCAATTTTGGTCCGATTTTCCCGAAATTTGAACTCAACCTTCCTTACGGTGTAACGGTAATATAATCAAACGTTTTTTCAAATCGGATAATAATTGTGACCTCCAGAGGGACCACAAGCTAAAAAAGATAGGCTGGCACTGCCAGGCAGAATACGCCCACATTTTTGGGAGATGGATAGAGAACAAGCAATACCGAAAGTGATTTTTCCTACATCATTAAGTCCTGTATTTCATACTGTATTGGGAGCAGCCATTTTGTTGGTCAGTTCCAGTCTGATATTCATGAAATTCGAAGCCGACAATGATTATGGTGTGACGGTACACAACCTAGAAATGTTACTTTTCGTCAAAATCGGATAAGAATTGTGACCTGTAGAGAGTCCACAAGCATGATATACCATATTTTTACAATATTCGCGTACTAACGGTGACCATTTCGTCCGGCAATTTTGGTACGATTTTCACGAAATTTTTACGGTGCAACAGTAATATAATCAGAGTTTTTTTTAAAATCAGATAACAATTGTGATTTTTCCTAGAATCAAAGGCCATAATTCATTAAGTTACAATTTGATATGCGCAAATATCGAAAAGAATAAAGATCTTTAGGTTATAAACAAGCATTTCAGGTTTCATCAAAATCGAATTAAAATTGTCACCTCTACAGGGTACACAACTTTGACATACCATATTTTTACACTGTTCGCGTACAAACGGCGGCCATTTTTTCTGGCAATTATGGTCCAATTTTCTCGAAATTCGAACTCATCCTTCCTTACGGTGTAACGGTAATATAATCAACCGTTTTATTAAATCGGATAATAATTGTGACCACCAGAGCGCAAATATCGAAAGGAACCAAGATCTTTGGGTTATAACCATGAATTTCAAGTTTCATCAAAATCAAATAAAAAATGTGACTTCTACAGGGTCCACAACCTTGATATACCATTTATTAACAGTATTCGCGTACAAACGGCGGCCATTTTGTATGGCAATTTTCGTCCGATTTTTCCGAAATTCGAACTCAACCTTCCTTAGGGTGTAATGGTGATATAATCAAACGGTTTTTTAAATCGGATAATAATTGTGACCTCCAGAAGGACCACAAGCTAAAAAGGGTGATTTTTCGGACAATCAGGGGCCATAATTCAGGAAATTACATTCCGATAGGCGCAAATATCGAAAGGAACCAAGATCTTTGGGTTATAAACATGCATGTCAAGTTTCATCAAAATCGGTTCAAAATTGTGACCTCTATAGGGTCCACAAGCTAAAAACGTGATTTTTCGTACAATCAGGGGCCATAATCCATGAAGTTTTCATCCGATACATGCCAATATCGAAAGCAGCTGAGATCTTTTGGGGATAAACCTATATTTCAAGTTTCGTCAAAATCGGATAAGAATTGTGACCTGTAGAGAGTCCACAAACAAATTGTGGACGGATGGACGTCCGGACGGACAGGGGCGACGACAATATACGTCCACATAAAAATGTGGGCGTATAAAAAGGCTATTTAGCGTATAATCAGGGGCCATAATTCAGGAAGTTAAGATCCAATATGCGCAAATATCGAAAGAAACCAAGATCTTTGGGTTATAACCATGAATTTCAAGTTTCATCAAAATCGAATTAAAATTGTGACCTCCACAGGGTCCACAACCTTGATATACCATTTTTTAACAGTATTCGCGTACAAACGGCAGCCATTTTGTATGGCAATTTTCGTCCGATTTTCCCGAAATTCGAACTCAACCTTCCTTAGGGTGTAACGGTGATATAATCAAACGTTTTTTTAAATCGGATAATAATTGTGACCTCCAGAGGGACCACAAGCTAAAAAGGGTGATTTTTCGGACAATCAGGGGCCATAATTCAGGAAATTACATTCCGATAGGCGCAAATATCGAAAGGAACCAAGATCTTTGGGTTATAAACATGCATGTCAAGTTTCATCAAAATCGGTTCAAAATTGTGACCTCTATAGGGTCCACAAGCTAAAAACGTGATTTTTCGTACAATCAGGGGCCATAATCCATGAAGTTTTCATCCGATACATGCCAATATCGAAAGCAGCAGAGATCTTTTGGATATAAACCTATATTTCAAGTTTCGTCAAAATCGGATAAGAGTCCACAAACAAATTGTGGACGGACTGACAGACGGACGGACGGACGTCCGGACGGACAGGGGCGACGACATAATACGTCCACATGAAAATGTGGGCGTATAAAAATTGTGACCTGTAGACTGTTCACGACAATAAATAAATGCATATTAAATGAAGACTGGCATACGCCGTGCGATGAATATATTCTTATCTAACAAATTCAGTCTCAAAGAATTAGAATTGTTAATATTTCAAGTATTTTCTCGAATTCGCAAGTAGCGGTCGTCTAACTGTAATTTTATATAGTCTCGATCAGCAGTACTTCTCAGTGTAAAGCGTACAGCGAATAGTTGTCTGAATGATAGAGACTACATTTGAGACGCCTTCCGCCATATGACAGTATGGCCGATACAATTTCAGTCACCTCAGAACAATTGAATTTTTACAACTTTCACGTCCACTTATGGAAATAAATGAAGGTGGATCTTATCAAGGAATGTTGCGTCCATAATTTAGCAAGTTTTATTCCCCTCTGCATGTTCCTCGAAAAAAGTTACAAAATTCCAAACTTTTCAATCGGAGAAAAAAATGTTCTTACCTTGTTATATGTGACAAACTTTCCATGCGGAGCAACCTTATGGGGCGCCGTTTGTAAATTAATTATTTAGCTTTTTACATAGCAAAAAACACTAGATTTAATACAAATTTATATATACATGTATAGTTAAATCTCGACTTTTGTGCAAATTTTTCACTTTTAATATTTAAACTACAACAAAAACTCAATATTTAACATAATATATATAAATATTTCTTGATCTGTCTCTATTTTCATATTTAACATTTAGCATTGAATATTAAGACCAAAACAAGAGATTTGATGATATATAAATATTTAGCTAAATATTTAGTAAAATGTTTAAACATTTAGCTAAGTATATATTTAGTTAAATGTTAAAATATATATCCTTCTTTGTCAAGCACTCTGTACATTCGCTGGAACTAACATGGAATCAATGAACTTTGGATATACTACCAAGAACATCCCAATACCTAGCGAACAACAATATACAAGGACAAGGGCGTACATAACGATTTCGTTTAGGGAGGTGTTTAGCCAAAATGTGATCGACTGATGCACATACCCCCAACGCCCGCCCCCACCTCCCAGTGCGAGTGACGCAATCCGGAGCCGAGCACCACATGTCAGATTTCTAGAGTTGACATAACATCTGTACAATCAGACGCCCCACGCCCCACACACCAGTGGTACTACAAGCTGGGCAGTTCACTATAATCGTGAATATGATAGTGCTGAGACAGTATAAGACAATTGAGGAGAAGAGGAATGATTTTGAAATGGAATCACGCGCCGCAAGCACGAAAAAATTTCAGATATGTAAGCGAGTAGAAGAATGATGTTATAAAAAATTTCAGATATGTAACAGAGCCTTTAAATTTTTGGGACTGGGCTTGAAAATTTGAATCAATGTCATGGCAAATGGAACCAAATTCTCGTTAACGAGAGGATAAGAAATGGGACAGAATCTTGAGGCCTATCTATCAATTTCGCCTATTTTGTGATTGTTTGTTTATCCCATTAATTCATTTAGTCGGAGACCGACTGCGGTGAGTACTTTTTTTGAGACCGACTACTTTTTGCCATGGTAGAAAACATTTCATAGAACAACATACTCACAACAGAATAATAGTGACAAGCAGACGTGGTTATTGTATACTATAGTTTTGTGTGACGTATGAAATTTATAGGTACACGGATTCACGCAACTACTTAGTATTTAGGATCTATTCTGGCATTGTTTTTGAGACCGACTGCAGTGACTGCACTTATTTTGTGACCGACTATTTTTCTCCTTCTCCTTGGACCAACATACTCACAAGAGAATGAAAGCGAAACACAACATCTTTTCAAACATGATAAGTTGACAAGATTATTTTATACTAAAGTTTTGTGTGAGTAGCGTGACGTATACAGTGAGCACTTATTTTGATACCGACTGCTCCTATTTTGTGACCTACTGCACTGATTTTGCGTGATAAGTGTGATGTATACAGTGAGTACGTATTTCGATAATGACTACTCTATTTTGCGACCGACTGCACTGGTTTTGCGACCGACTGTTTTTTTTGCTGTACAAGGAAACTTATACAACAAACGGAACTCTTGTGCAGAAGAATGCGATGGAAGGCTTTTTTCTACTTGAATCCTGAAAACACTGGTGAGCAAAAAGAAACATTTGGATTCAATTCAACTAAAACACCACCTACCGTAAATGAACTGATTAACTTTGAGAAGCAATTATCTTCTATCATTAAAGATTTAAAATTTCGTGAAGTGAACTGCCAATTTCAAACACGTCTTGCAACAGATATTAAATATAAGATTAACCAAACAAATGACCTACTCGTGCCAGCGGATAAAACTACTAACTTCTACAAATTTGAAAAAGGTACGTACAGCAGATTACTTAATAAAAACATCACAAAGAACTACAAAAAGATAGGTCAGGACACTGTTTCAGCGATCGAAATCTAAAATAAAAGCATCGCAGCAAACCTCAAACTCGAGGATAGAATCAAAGTTTCCACTAAGAAAGACGCTTTTATTACTTTAAAAGACCACAAACCAAATTACCAGAACAACCTAACATGTCGACTTATTAACCCCACCAAATCAGAAATCAGAAAAATAAGCAAAACCATCATTGAAAAATTAAATTCGGAGCTCCGAGATATCCTGAAACTCAACCAATGGAAGAACACAGCATCAGTTTTAAACTGGTTCAACAACGTTGAAAATAAACACCAATGTAAATATATCGAATTCGATGTTGTCGACTTTTACCCGTCTATTTCTAAAGATTTGCTAAACTCAGCAATAGACTTTGCATCACAATATTGCACCATTAACCAAGATGATTGAAGAATTATACTACACTCAAAAAAATCTTGTTTATATAATTGTGACGAACCATGGGGAAAAACACAGTCGCCAAATTTGTTTGACATAACCATGGGTAGCCATGACGGGGCCGAAGTATGTGAACTCGTTGGTCTATATCTTCTAAATGAAATTACAGAGAAGCATGGGAATATTTTTGGATTATACAGAGATGATGGCCTAGGCATCACCAAAGCCCCACCAAGACAGGTTGAACTAATAAAGAAAGATCTCTGCTCCATATTTCATAAACACAGATTAAAAATAACCATTAATGCAAACAAAACCATAGTGAACTTCTTGGATGTAACATTGAATCTTGCAAATGGTAAACATTCCCCATTCAACAAGCCGAACAATACTCCCCTATATGTGAACATAAAGTCTAATCATCCCCCAAGTATACTCAAAAATATTCCTGAGACCATAAACAAACGTTTAAGTGAAATATCAAGTGATCAAGAAACATTTGACAAGGCTGCCCCCCATATCAAACAGCATTGGATAAAAGCGGATATACACACAAACTCTCCTACTCCCCGAGTGTACCACTGAACTGCAGCAAACAAGCCGACTCCCGAAAAAGACAGAGAAACATCATTTGGTTTAACCCTCCATATAGCAAAAACGTGCAGACAAATGTTGGGAAACTGTTCCTAAAATTATTAGATGAAGAATTTCCACCAACATATAGCAAAAAAGGTGCAGACAAATGTTGGGAAACTGTTCCTAAAATTATTAGATGAAGAATTTCTACCAACAAACTTCATAAACTTTTCAACAGGAACACCGTTAAAATAAGCTACTGCACGATGAGTAATATCCAACAAAGTATCAATAATCACAATAAATCGATCCTGAATAAAAGTGAACCTCATCCAAATAATAAAGTATGTAATTGTAGAACGCGTCAAGATTGCCCCTAACAAAATAAATGTTTAACGGAATCCGTAATATATCAAGCTACAGTCTCTGCCAAGAACAAACAAGATGAAACGTATGTAGGTCTAACAGAGGGTCCCTTTAAAACAAGATTCAACAACCATACCTATTCTTTTAGAAACCCCAAGATGACAAACAGCACAGAATTAAGTAAATATATATGGAAACTAAAGGAAGAAAACACCGACCACATTATCAAATGGGAAATTTTAAAGCGACCCCTACCATACAACCCCTCGTCTAATAGAGGCAACTTATGCCTATGTGAAAAATATTTCATAATTTGTAAACCGGAACTTTCCACCCTTAACCGAAGAAATGAAATTGTAACAACCTGTAGGCATGTTCATAAACATTTATTACAAAACTTTAAGTGATAGCTTTTACCACGTGTTTCCTTTCGACATCAGTTAACGGTTATTGTTGTTTTGTTGTCTTGTTGCCTCGATGACGTCATTAATGTAACTATGTTTTGTATATTCAAATTTCATTTTATAATTGTCTTCTGAAGAGTGTGCATCGCACATGAAACTATTAGTAAAGACTTTTTGATTCTATATCTTTTATTGTGTATTCGCTCTGGATTTATTCATCGAGCACTTTGTGTTCAGTAAATGTGCACTACTTGGATCTTAATTTCGTTAAACATTTATATATTTAGTTAAACATTTATATATTTAGCTAAATAATATATATTTAGCTAAATAATATATATTTAGCTAAATAATATATATTTAGCTAAATAATACATATTTAGCTAAATATTTATATATTTAACTAAATAATCATATATTTAGCTAAATAATTATATATTTAGTAGTGCTCCTATGGTTAGTCGGATAACCGTAAATGGTTAGAATTGGACGGTTAAACGGTTCGAATTGAGCGGTACGGTTAATTGGAGATGTCCCCATTAAATGGAGTTATCTCCCATTACAAACGTCTCCATGACGACAGAGCGCCATTTTGAAAATTTAACAATGTATGTCAACTTGAGATGCCCCTGTTAACCCAGTATTATAACGTGTCAATGAGCAGCTGTTTGTTTTACAAGAATCTAATAAAAAAAATATTATTCTTGGGTTTTAAATATTATTGTTTAAAAGTTAAAGGAAGTTATTACTTACTGAGGTCAGGCGCTTTCTTCTTTATAACTATTCCACTTTATTCCACGATATATTTATCTTGAAATCAGAATATTTCGCCGAGCAGTTGAGAGGTACGTGTTGCTGTGGGACCGGTGGAAAACAACACACGTCTTAAAATCTCGATGATCAGGGGAAGGCAAGGCAAGAACAATTACAAAATAGTCATCCTGTATTAATGCGACATCATTACTGTTAAAAATCTACCAATTTAAGAAGCCGAAGAGAATTTGCGTCGGTCACGTGTTCGCTCAGTCAGTCAGTGCAGTTTTTATGCCGTGGCGTGTGATACGGTTCGACTGTTATTAGTGTTATGAGTTGAGTTACATTACATCTTGATCACACACAAGCTGTAGATAATTCTAGTTGCCTGATTATAAGTCTTTAATAATTTCAATAACAGCACCGAGGTTGGAGATTGGTGTTGTGGAACGGGTGAAATAAACTCTGATCACCAAATAGTACAACACTTCCGCCATGATAATCTCTGAATTCATGATCGACATTTGTTTTTTTTTATATTTAGTACTTTCAAATACTTACAAAGAGGAAAAACACAGGATTTAAGAGAGGGGCAAAGCTAATATTTGTAGGTACTGGTAAGCTTATTACTTGATATTGACAGTGGCGTACAATGATGTATTAAAAACCACTTGCTTGTAAATCACACGGCGATGTGAGTGGTTATTTAATTTTGAAACTTGATACCAAACGGTTAATTGTTACTAACCGGTTAATAGTCACGGTTATTCGAATAACAAAAAGTCCTAACTGTAGGAGCACTAATATTTAGCTAAATAATTATATACCGTAGCTAAATAATATATATTTAATATATATTTAGCTAAATAATATATATATGTATCTCGAATTGTTTAGATCGTACACGATGGTAGAGTTTATTAAAATCGCTGCCGTGAGAAAACAGAACGACCGTACATTATGAAACAAATTCTAAATTGGATCTTGAATTAAAATGAATTATAAAACAAATTATTCCGTAGTCAATTGTTTTATTTAATTAGGGAGATTAAGGAATCAGTCAGGCGTAAATGAATACACACGCCCGGCTGTATATAGGTAATTAAGGAATAAACATTCCAAATATGCATTCGGTCACTGTGACGTCACTGTCTTCCGTCTTACTCCAGTCGCAGTAGTGGTTTTTCCTACCGAGTTCCTTTGCGCAATTTTTTTAGTCGAATGACTACAAAAAGTTTACTGGCCTATAGCTCGCTTAATTTACAAATAAACTGACCCAAAACAGTACTGCACGCAGCTTAACATATAATAAATCAATTCTTATTGAAATAAAGGTGAGGCCTTACCGCATAATTATATGATTTGATGAAACACATCTCCTACGTGAAATTTCGACTGGCCGACCGTCATGGCCGCAAGTTGCGTAATACGTCATTAGGCCTACAACATAAACAGCGCTATGCAGAGAAAAACTGTTCGGTAACTATTTTAATGGTCCAGTCTTCACTATTTGTGATAGAATTACTTATTTTAATACAAACTGTAATGATGTGTGTTGACAATTGTGCGTTTGAACCTATTTGAACTTGCGTAAGGGGTCTTAGACTGTACCAATTGTTACCTTAAAGCCCCAATAACACTCTTGTTGTAACTGAAAAATATGTCCCAATCTTCATTCTGGTCAACAAATCGTATTATTTTAGAATATTCCAATTAAATGATGATATAAATTTCATCTTAACACACCTATTTTGAAAAATTGGAAAAATTCAACCAATTGATTTGAAAAGTCTAACGTAAATCTTTTCAAATGTGACTTGGATTTTAAAATATTTTCGAACCCTCTGGACAAGTAAAATATGTTGTAATGGATAATTTACACAACGGGTAGGTCACTTAAACATCTAGTACTTAGAATAAGGGTATTATTTATTTTCTGGAGCTACCAAGCCAGCGAGAATGTTATTGTCCCTTGTAACAAGTATAGTTACAAGGCGATTATGTATGGAAGTATATTTTTTTTATTGAATTATTTCTGTAGTTTTGTAATTGGAGTTCAGCTTTAATTTGGGTTTTCTTTCCAATCAGTTGCGTATAGTTACAAATTTTGACTCACCAAAAAATGATGTAAGAAAGGCTCCCGAGCACGAAGCAATCATTTGTTGGCAAGGAGTAATTAGAACCCCATGCTTTTGTATATTATCTTCTGTTGTCATCTTTTAATTTGCAATAAACTACTATAGTTTTTGTCTAACATGTTTCGTCTAAATATTCAGGTTATTTAACAAGTTTCCAGTAAAGAAATAGTTACTTCCCTTTACTACGAAAAGAAAAATGGTTGATTGAATAATGGAAAAGTTTATGAAATTTTTAAAGAAAGTAATTGTTGCAGAGCAAGATGAATAGTGTTCTAGTAAAATTGAAATATGTTAAAAGATAATTGATAAATGTACGATAATTCATCTCACAAAAATGAAAAAAGCATAAAAATCTTATGTTTTGCTGGAATACGAAACTAAACATCAGAACTCTGGGTAAATGGATGGAGCAGACATCGTGAAGTAAAATTTGTTGGACTGATAATTTTTCTACGACCTAATTAAACAAAGACAGGTTTCTCGATATGGCTTGTAGTGGGTTTAGTTGTTCAAAAAACACATTAACTTTACTCAATGTTTTGTATTTTGTAAGTATGATTTATAATTACGTTGTTTGTCGATTATGTTGACTGAGTGATAAGGATTAATCATTGATGATTGAATTGAAATAATTGAATCAGTATGACTATGAGTAAAATAAAGAGTAAGTAAAGTAAAGGCAGGCGCTATTTTGCCGGCACTGGGGACACTTCCGTTTACATGTCACCTCCGACATGCGCAGTTCTCTGATTTTAGGACTTTTTCAGCAGTTTTCGCTTTGGCAATGTTACCTAGCCCTAGGCTAACCCATGACCCTACCCCCTAACCCAAACCACCATTCGTAACCCTAGCCCTAACCCTAACCCAAACCTAAACCACCATTTGTTTTTTGTCTAGCCTTTCTTCTCTCTCCGTTTCTTATATGGAAGCAAATAGCCATGGCTGGGGCTATTTGCCACATGTGGTAAGACAATTCGGGGGCTATTTGCCACTTGTACGTCTCCGCACAGCAATTATCAACCAATATCCACGAAACTCACAGAAAATGATAACATTAATATTATCTCGGAGTAGCCAAAATTTCGACCACTTCCGGTTAGCGGTTTCCGAGATACAGGTTACCACACATTTCATGTGGCACGACTACAGACCATCAACCGATATCCATAAAACTTACAGGATATAATAACAATGATAATATCTCAGAGTAGCCAAAATTTCGGCCACTTCCGGTTAGCGGTTTCCGAGATATCGGGTTACCACACATTTCATGTGGCACGCATACAGACCACAATTATCAACCGATATCCACGAAACTTACAGGATATAATAACAATGATAATATCTTAGAGTAGCCAAAATTTCGGCCACTTCCGGTTAGCGGTTTCCAAGATATCGGGTTACCACACATTTCATGTGACACGCATACAGACCACAATTATTAACCGATATCCACGAAACTTACAGGATATAATAACAATAATAATATCTACTCCGAGATGTTATCATTGTTATTATATCCTGTAAGTTTCATGGTAACCCGATATCTAGGAAACCACCTACCACCTGATCCCATCTGACGTTTGACGTCTTCAGTACAGCGTTGAATCATGGCCTGTATTGCTGCACAGGGTGGTAACATTCGATATTAATCTTTAAAATGACATTTTTATATGCCCACATTTTCATGTGGACGTATTATGTCGTCGCCCCTGTCCGTCCGTCCGTCCACAATTTGTTTGTGGACTCTCTACAGGTCACAATTCTTATCCGATTTTGACGAAACTTGAAATATAGGTTTATCCCCAAAAGATCTCGGCTGCTTTCGATATTGGCATGTATCGGATGAAAACTTCATGGATTATGGCCCCTGATTGTACGAAAAATCACGTTTTTAGCTTGTGGACTATATAGAGGTCACAATTTTGAACCGATTTTGATGAAACTTGACATGCATGTTTGTAACCCAAAGATCTTGGTTCCTTTCGATATTTGCGGCTATCGGAATGTAATTTCCTGAATTATGGCCCCTGATTGTCCGAAAAATCACCCTTTTTAGCTTGTGGTCCCTCTGGAGGTCACAATTAATATTCGATTTAAAAAAACGTTTGATTATATCACCGTTACACCCTAAGGAAGGTTGAGTCCGAATTTCGGGAAAATCGGACGAAAATTGCCATACAAAATGGCCGCCGTTTGTACGCGAATACTGTTAAAAAATGGTATATCAAGGTTGTGGACCCTGTGGAGGTCACAATTTTGATTCGATTTTGATGAAACTTGAAATTCATGGTTATAACCCAAAGATCTTGCTTCCTTTCGATATTTGCGCATATCGGATCATAACTTCCTGAATTATGGCCCCTGATTATACACAAAATCGCCTTTTTTTTAGCTTGGAGGTCACAATTATTATCCGATTTAAAAAAACGTTTGATTATATTACCGTTACACCGTAAGGAAGGTTGAGTTCAAATTTCGGGAAAATCAGACCAAAATTGCCATACAAAATGGCCGCCGTTTGTACGCGAATACTGTTAAAAAATGGTATATCAAGGTTGTGGACCCTGTAAAGGTCACAATTTTAATTTGATTTTGATGTAACTTGAAATTCATGGTTATAACCCAAAGATCTTGGTTCTTTTTGATATTTGCGCATATCAGATCGTAACTTCCTGAATTATGGCCCCTGGTTATACGCAAAATCCCCCTTTCTTTAGCTTGTGGTCCCTCTGGAGGTCACAATTATTATCCAATTTAAAAAAACGTTTGATTATATCACTGTTACACTGTAAGGAAGGTTGAGTTTAAATTTCGAGAAAATCGGACCAAAATTGACAGACAAAATGACCGCCGTTTGTACGCGAATACTGTTAAAAAAATGATATATCATGGTTGTGGACCCTGTATAGGTCACAATTTTAATTCGATTTTGATGAGGAAGGTTGAGTTCTAATTTCGTGAAAATCGTACCAAAATTGCCGGACGAAATGGTCGCCGTTTGTACGCGAATAGTGTAAAAATATGGTATATCATGGTTGTGGACTCTCTACAGGTCACAATTCTTATCCGATTTTGATGAAAAGTCACATTTCTAGGTTGTGTACCGTCACACCATAATCATTGTCGGTTTCGAATTTCATTAATATGAGACTGGAACTGACCAACTAAATGGCTGCTCCCAATACAGTATGAAATACAGGACTTAACAATGTAGGAAAAATCACTTTCGGTATTGCTTGTTCTCTGTCCATCTCTCGAAAATGTGGGCGTATCCTGCCTGGCAGTGCCAGCCTATCTTTAGTGATTTTGAACACTCTCCTGATGTTAATGAACTGCATTGAAACTCAGAACAATGGGATTTTCGACCCCCACCACCTTTGTTTGTATGGTGTAATTCCATTTACCGCACAGCGTTCATTTGAAGTTTTCCAATCCACTGTGAACATGTTGATGCATTAAATATACTCTACATCAAAGCGTTGCTATTTTTAGTTTTTTAATTACAGTCATGTCAATCTGATGCAAAGTTTCTTTTGGTATTCAGTTTATGACACAAGCCACGAAATGGTGTAGAACTTCAGATGAAAAAGCACTTAAATTTAAATAAATTTTTACGAATTCTTTGGGGGTTAAAAACTTGTATTAATAATTCATCTTTCAAATTTTGTAAAGGAAAAGATAACTTGTTGTTCTGTTTTTGTGCAAATACATATTTTGCGGAACATATAAGCTTGTAACAGACGTTACATGTCCAATTAATATTTGCCCCAAATTTGCTAATAACTACCAGCCCAGTTGATTTGAGTGTGATAATATCAAAATCTATATTCTAGAATGTAAAAAAATGTCTTTGTGCGCTGTTTACCCCCCAAAATTGGCAAAGATCTTTCATGGACATCTGGTTTCAAAACAGTGTGAAATGTCTGAACTGATAACTCTTTTACACTCTTTCTTGGGCATGATTTCATTGTCATTCTTAGCTATTATGTTACAATATTTGATCAATTATTATTTTGTTATTAAATTTTACTTCTGTGTACTGTTTTGTCAATATTGCACAAAATATTTGTAACGGACGTGACTCCCTACTATGTAACGGACGTGACCTTTTGTAACGGACGTCACTATTGACCCAATTAACAGTGCGAGGTGTATCTGAGGTATTTAACGATCTTTTCCATGCATAGTTTGAGGACATTTAAAAAAGAAGGCAATCTATGTAATTTTATTAAATTTAATAAAGAGTCGTAATTTTCTTTAGGTCATCTTAGCTCCTTGTGTAACGGTAGTGATGTTTGACCTTATCAATTTCGTCCACCATCACGTCCGTTACACGTAAAACCGAAAGTCAAACTGTTATCAATCAAATTTGCATGATTCTTTCAATTTTTTTCGATCACCCGAATGTGTGGAACGGCTCTTGATTTTGAGCGCAAAGCAGGCGGCTTTGACATCTTTAATATCCTCAGTTTTTGCCAAATTCTTGTAATAATGTAACGGACGTGATTTTGATATAACGGACGTGACGACAACAAAAGTTTGAGGACGGAATTTCCTTGTGGGGGTCCCGGCGTCGACCATTTTTAATTACCCGCAAAATCGTGAGGTATACGAACTGTGTGTAGAACAAGGGAGCTAATAACCGCGGAAGAGCCATGGATTTGAAACGGGAGGGGAAATATCGATCATCGTAAACGCAAATAACGGATGTGATTCTTTGACGGAATCTCGAGTGGACGATCGAAAATGCGAATAGTTTCTTCTCAACCGTCTCTAAATCAACAGAAATACTTACATCATATCACTCAATTATGCCTCTTGATTTGTAACATAAACATACATATAGATGCAGGTGGTGAGCAACTCTTTCAATGCATTAAAAAATCGTTTTTTTTGGACGGAATTTGTCACGTCCGTTACACACTTTTTAAACAATTTTTTTTATTGAAAAATATTAAGATTTTTGGAATTTGACACTTCTGATGGATAGAAACATCCTTTATCTTCAATTTAAGAAACAACTTGTAGATTTCAATCTATGTCTTCAGTATCAAAATACTTACCCTTTTTTAACACCACCAAGAGGGACAAATTTAGACATCAAAAAAGGGGGTATTTTTATTTTTGTTTCGCAATAAATACTTTATTTGTACTATTTTAATCATGAAGTTGTGTTTATTATCTCTTTATTATATTTTGTGTATAACCATACCAAAAATTACATTGGATTTGTCCTAGCTTTGGGAAAAATCAATTTTTGCAAAACCATACGTTAGTTCTACACCTTATCGTGGCCTGTGTCTTATACGAAACCAGTAGTCTCGTTTTTCACGTCAGTTAGCAATCTCGCGTCAAAAGTCAAACTGATCCCGCAGTGAATATTCGCTTGGCCGCTACAATCACTGATAAGCATGACATCGGCGAGGCTTAATTAGTACGGTATATTAACTTTTTTACTCCGACAAATTAAATTCTCAAACATTTTTTTGAGGTAACAGAAAAATAAATAAAGACGTTTGAAGTAATTGAAGTTAAAAAATATTTCCTATTAAGTGTAAATGGGTATGAAAATGAGTAAAATGCGTCATTTTGCCCGAAGCAGTTAGGTGTTAAGTAAACATTGCACGAGCCGTTGAGCCAATGACTGCAGTCAACGCACGTGCTATGGACACTCATCTGTTACAGAGTTAATTCCTAAGTAATTCTCTGTGAAACAGATTGGTCAAAAGTATGGCAGATCTTAATAAACGTTCGTTGTACCCGCTTATTCCGATCGGTAAAAGAACGATGACATTAAAGGGACAATAACACTCTGCTGGCTTGGTAGCTCCAGAAAATAAATAATAGCCTTATTCTAAGTTCTAGATGTTTCAGTCAGTGTTCGACACAAACGTCGGTCCGTAGGCCCGAGGCCGACTGATTTATATTTGCATATTTCACTCGGGTCCGCCGGGCCTTCGTCTTCTTAGCGCGCATAGTTAGTGTTCTCATTCGACAATTCTGGATATGGTAGAACTGTCATAGAAACGCAACGACAGAGTCTCCACCAATAGTTAACGGTTATTGTTTACTTGTCATCGACATGACGGAAGCTGATGTTTTTCCAAACAATGACTCGCTGAACCAGCCTCTTATTTGTGCATCTCGTTCGGGAATCGCGCTTCCTTCGACGCTCCATATGAATTCCAGGTACCGGTAGATATTAAACTGATTAATGGTTTCGCTGACCAGTTGTTAGTGACATTTAAATCTTAGTTGAATATAATCCTCTGATAGAACACCAAATACACTGAGAAACAATCATTAATAATAATATATATTATATTTTTTTCCGCCATTGCCAAATCCACCGGCGACACGTGTGACATTGATTGGAATTCCTAGGTCAATAAGCCGGCGATGCTACGTTGCATCTAACGTTATGATTTTTTATATACACATGCTGACAGAGGGCTTAATTTTAACCATGTTGAATTTTTGTCGTTATTATTTTTGAAAGGCATCTGGAGTCGTACGGAATTTTATTTTAAAGCAATTTCAATTATGGTTGCCACGTGACCACTGTGCCGTGTGTCTATCATGGACGAATGAATAAAAGCATATTTGAAAGTTACGAGACAGACAAAAATTAAAACTTGTGTTATGAAAAAATACTATTGTGCTGTATGCATCCAAAAAACGAAGACAGTAATTTATTCAGGAATATTAGGCTTACTGACATTAATTTCATGAAGCCGAAACGTGTATTAAATTTTCCGAACGGTGTAGTTGTGGGCCGGCCTTTTATTAAACGTAATGGAGACTGATGATTTTAAAAACATTTCTTACGGACCTCTTTTGACTCAATTCTGGGCTATTGTGCTAACAATCTAGGGCAGTTAATTGTTTGGGGGTTTTTTGTAACTATTTGAAGTTTACGTAGGTTAATATGGAAAACCCAATGTAGCCATGAATAGACTTGTTCCATTTATAAATTGAAATGACACACTAATTCGTGTCTTCTTTTTTTCTTTCGCAAGTTACTAAACCATAGCTTTATACATGGAAACTATAAATAATTATTATTGGTTGGGCCTGCGTGTTACCTGAAGGACCCACGTGATCATGTGTCGCACAGGTCCTGCGGGCCTGTGCTTGGAAAATGTTTGTTTCGGACACTGGTTTCAGTGTCTTACCTGTTGTGTAAATTATCCATTACATCCTATTTTACTTTTCCAGAGGGTTCGAAAATATTTTAAAATGCAAGTCACATTTGAAAAGGTTTACGTTAGACTTTTCAAATCAATAAGTTGAACTTTTTCCAATTTTTTAAATTAGGTGTGTTAAAATTAAATTTATATCATCAATTAATTGGAATATTGTAAAATAATACAATTTGTTGACCAGAATGAAGATTTGGACATATTTTTCAGTTACAACAAGAGTGTTATTGGGGCTTTAATATTCATTTATAGCAACAAATAATATATATATTTTCACGAAGCCGGTAGGTTTAGAGTATTCTGAACGGTCGCTTGGTGAAGAAATTTTTTTTTTATTTCGCTTGACACAAAAAAAAAATTTGAGTCGGCTGGTTTTGTAATGGGTCGGTCGGGTTACCGGAAACATAACATTTTTTTTATTTTGGCCTCAAACTAATCTGATAAAAATTAATTCAGATATTTACGTTTTAGTATCGGACTGCCAAAAACGGTTTTCAAATTTTCAATTACAACCTTAATCCAATTGATTGGCTGGTGACGTCACAGGCACTACACATAGTATACACATCATCTATACAATATATCACTGCCTGTGCAATTATATCACTGTATATACATGTATGAGGTTCTTCATGAAAAACTTGAGATAGACAAGCTGGAAGTAGAGACAGCTAACCTTGCAATTTTCGACCCTCCCTTTCAACGTAACCAACCTCACAACTCTTGTATCCTTCCGCCTCAAAATCATGAATATTCACCAAAACCTGGCACAAAATGTATTTTCAAACCCTTTTCTTCGATTCTACACCAAAAATTCAACAAAAATCGCCATGCAAAAGGGGGAAAAAGGGAAAGGGAGAGAAGGACTAAAAATAACTTTCGCCCTTGTTTCGTGGGTGACTGCTCATGAATATTTGGTGATCTGTGTCCGTTTGTGGGACAAAAATGGCTGCCAATCTTGAACTACGCGGGCCAAATATAATCGGGCTTTCTGATTGGTCAATATCTTTACAATGATTGACAGGTCGGATTCATCAATAGCTTTGGAGCTCTGGAGCACTTAGGTGTTAGCACTGGTGTCACTTAATTTCTGTCATTGGTGTTATTTTAAATATAAAGAGAAGTCATAAATGTCAGTTATTACAATATAGATTAATATTTGATTGGACGAATACTATTGTTTTATTAATTCCCACCTGTGATCACATGTCTGGGTGCCATATGTAACCATGTTTTTGAATATGCATGCAGTTATTACAGTATGGATTAATTGTCCCCCGTCTTTTGAAGAAAGTTAGGGGACTATTAAAATGGGTTCGTCCGTCTGTCTGTCTGTCTGTCTGTCCGTCTGTCCATCACACTTTTTGGGACACAATAACTCTCTTCCTAATTGAGCTAGAATGTTCAAACTTGGTGTATGTGTTTATTAGGTCAATGCCTTGATGGAGTTCGAAGATGACCATTTTCCGCTTAGGGTAAGCAGAGATAAGCAATTTGATTGGTTGATGCTTTGGGACACGATAACTTTAGTTCTAATTAAAGGGACAATAACATTCTGGCTGGCTTGATAGCTCCAGAAAATAGAAAAATAGCCTTATTCGTACCTGATGTGTTATTTATCCATTAAATCCTATTTTACTTGTCCAGAGGGTTCGAAAGTATTTTTAAATCCAAATCACATTTGAACAGTCTAACGTAACTCAGTTCAAATTATTTTAGAGCCAATTTTCTCAAAGGAGGTAACTAGATGCAGATTTGTTTGACTTCCTGTTCTAAGAATAGCATTTCCATGATGTCATCACTGGGATATCCCCATGTGACACGCTAGATTGTCAGTCAGTAGTGCCCCAATTAAATATACATAAGATCGGTGTAAGTGGATATTAATATGACTTACTGAACAATTAATTTAAGTTGATAAATATCATTCTATAGACAGTCCGTCCGCAGATAATTTGCCTGTATTGTTAACAGATATATAGGCCATATTTCGCTCGTTTCGATATTATCTACTACCGTAGGTAGGCCTACTACACCGACTCGAGTTCGACATTGATTGACAAGTGTTGATTTTTTTCCGTCGATTGACAGTACAATGTCATTATGCCTATTTATTCGGCTAAGAAGCACAGGCAAGCAGACTGAGATGGTCGTTTACAAATGTGAATTTGGGAACAGAGCAGAATAGGTGGGAAGAATGGAAAGACTAATACCTAAAGCCGAAGAATTGGCAACCACCAGGCAAAGCTGTTATTATATCTAATAATACAATACAGGTAATTTGAAAAAAAAAAAAAATTGTCATCATTGAAAACGAAATTCAACCTATTCTTATAAGTATTCTTTGCTGTGGAAAAAAAAACATAATTAATTCTTTATGTTTGTAAAAGACACAAAATATTGTTTCTATTCTTTTGCAATTAAGGGCTGATCTAGTGGGGCATGCACCAAATTCCACTGGAAATAGCTTCTAGTTTTTAGAAATTTTCTGGGGGAGGCCACCTGGCCTTCGTACTGGTAAAGTCTGACTTTGTCGTCTGTGTGCACCCTGTATCCATGATCTTTGAATCTGCCTTTGTAATTGTTTATTCTGCCTTTGTAATTGTTTATTCTCCATTTTTATTCCTTATTGTTGACTTTCTTTTGATTTAGTTGGTTAAATAGAGCTTGTGTTTATATACGTAACCTGCATTTAAATTATGACAGGAGGAGGTGTTTGACGATCATTTCAATGTTTTCACTCCAGTTTGCAAATATCCCAGCAATAACTGAAAACAGGGCTTTTAGTTTTACTTGTTATTCTAAAGAATGTTAAGCATGTCGTACAATAATTTAACCCCAAAACAATAATACTTTCACAATTTCAATCTTCCAGGTACCACAGAAAATACCTGCAAGAGGGCACCAAACTGGGCTTTTGCACAAATGAAAAGGGCCAAGCATTATAGCTTCATGTTTCCTTGCTATATACTATGGTGAAGGCCCCTGGGTCCAGATGCCAGTCAAATCAACAAACCTTAGCCTCGGCAGATCACACCACTGATTGCAACGCGGACCAGACTGAGCACACTTGCCATAATACGGTTTCCCACACAAACCCCATGTGCAATTTTACCATGGATGCCACTCTGCAAAAGGCAGTGTGTCTTTATTTAAAGGGCCAATCCCGATAACTTTTTGAGGAATAAAACTGCGTAATTTTGTGTTAAAATCCCATATATCCCACTACCTAAGGCCGACCAACTAACCCGATATTTGTGATATGCTTGTAAACAACTTAAACCTGACAGTCTTCATCTGGAAATGGAGACCGTTGTATTATACAGTATCTGGATAAAACTAGACTTTTTTTCTATAAAAATGATAGGTAGGTGAAATTTACCTTATGTTATCAAGTACAGTACATAGGTCACTCACTGTATAGTCCTCTCAAGAAACGAAATCGATTATTAGGTCACCCAATCAAAAAATTGACCCAAAATCTTAAAAGGGTTACGTGTCTGGATAAGCAGTGTTGACGTTAACGTCAAAACGACTCAATATTTTGAGCTGAAACTTTGAGCCGAGGTAAATACACCATGCCTCTATATGTTGGTCCATAAATTTCATAAAGGCTTCGGCTTTAATTTTTGAGACTCTGTTCTTATCGGGATTGTCCCTTTAAGGAAACCAAATTGAAAAGGCCTACCAATCATTGACCTCACATCTCCTACCCATACTGGTCTAGGCCTACTATGTGGCTTCTCTGCCAAATTCTACGGAAACACTGTCTGTGATATCGCCCTAATGGAAACAGGCATTAAACCTAAAGCCCCCCCCCCCCCCAAAATCTTCGCCATTTAGGATGGAGCATAAAGGCAAATAATGATGGGGCCCAATTTCAGAAATAGCCAATAAAGAGAACCAGAATTTGATGTAAGAATTTATTTATTTTTAATAATATTCGTCTTGAATTAAAACATGTACACTGTCCATTTCTTCCAGAAACAATCTCCATATCTTCAGGAAACAAAATGAGGATTTTAGGACTCTATTCCCTATAGTGCCAAGGCGTCACATCGCAAAGTGCCTTTAAGCCATGTGTCGTCTCCGCGAATAACATCTTCGTCCTTACCAATTGCAAGAAACTGATCAAAACACAAATCTATATATCTTTTATTTTTTTTATATACTTTTGATGACCTACACTACATGAAGTGTAAGACAAGCAAAACAAAATTTCGAACTATAAAAAAATGAAACGAAATAGTATTTGTGATTGACAAGATCCAGAACTCTTGGCTCTCTAAACCATACTCTTCAAACTCCTGAAAAATATTCAATTAAACATACATAATACAAGTGCTAAATCTGCCTAATATAGGTCTTTCCTTAGACCTGAAATAATATCTAAATTATTAATTAGACATTAATTTATTTATTCACACCATAGCCTCGATTGCTAACCTGCAATATTTACTGGATTGGAATCTGATCTGCGGCTCAATGCCCGTTAATGATTGAATAAAAAAATGAATAATCGAGACTATGTTTTTATCATAACCGACTTTATTTATGATGATCGAGGCTACGCCTAAAATTCAATCGCTAAATTCTTGGTTCAGATTAGATCAGTTTGACTGAAATTTTCAAAAATGTCCCTTTACATTATCTAGTTATTAACTATTATAGTGAGAACAGTCAGCTCTTTATCTAATTTCCCGTAATGCATAATGTATCTTTAACTATTTTTATACGCCCACATTTTCATGTGGACGTATATTGTCGTCGCCCCTGTTCGTCCGTCCGTACGTACGTCCGTCCACAATTGTTTGTGAACAGTCTACAGGTCACAATTTTTATCTGATTTCAATGAAACTTAAAACATAGGTTTATCACCCTAAGATCTCGGTTCCTTTCGATATTGGCATGTATCGGACTGTAATTTCATGGGTTATGGCCCCTGATTGTACGAAAAATCACGTTTTTTAGCTTGTGAACAGTGTAGAGGTCACAATTTTGAACCGATTTGGATGAAACTTGAAATGCATGTTTATAACCCAAAGATCTTGGTTCCTTTCGATATTTGCGCCAATCGGATCGTAACTTCCTGAATTATGGCCCCTGATTGTCCGAAAAATCGCCCTTTTTAGCTTGTGGTCCCTCTGGAGGTCAAAATTGTTATCCGATTTAAAAAACCGTTTAAATATATCACCTTTCCATGGTTATAAAGGCTGAATTTGAATTTCGTGAAAATCGGACCAAAATTGACGGACAAAGTGGCCGCCATTTGTATGCGAATAGTGTGAAAATATGTTATATCAAGGTTGAACAGTGTAGAGGACACAATTTTGAACCGATTTGGATGAAACTTGAAATGCATGTTTATAACCCAAAGATCTTGGTTCCTTTCGATATTTGCGCCAATCGGATCGTAACTTCCTGAATAATGGCCCCTGATTGTCCGAAAATTGGCCTGTTTAGCTTGTGGTCCCTCTGGAGGTCAAAATTGTTATCCGATTTAAAAAAACGTTTGATTATATCACCGTTCCATGATTATGAAGGTGGAGTTCGAATTTCGTGAAAATCGGACCAAAATTGATGGACAAAATGGCCGTCGTTTGTACGCGAATAGTGTGAAAATGTGTTATATCAAGGTTGTGGACCATTTTGAACCAATTTTGATGAAACTTGACATATGTATGTTTATAACCCAAAGATCTTGGTTCCTTTCGATATTTGCGACCATCGGATCGTAACTTCCTGAATGATGGCCCCTGATTGTCCAAAAAATCGCCCTTTTTAGCTTGTGGTCCCTCTGGAGGTCAAAATTGTTATCCGATTTAAAAAAAAACGTTTGATTATATCTGCATTCCATGGTTATGAAGGTTGAGTATGAATTTTGTGAAAATCGGACCAAAATTGACGGACAAAATGGCCGCCGTTTGTACGCGAATATTGTGAAAATATATAAAGGTTGTGGACCTTATAGAGGTCACAATTTTGAACCGATTTTGATGAAACTTGACATGTATGTTTATAACCCAAAGATCTTGGTTCCTTTCGATATTTGCGGCCATTGGATCATAACTTCCTCGAATTATGTCCCCGGATTGTCCGAAAAATCGCTTTTGTTCGCTTTTGGTCCCTCTGGAGGTCAAAATTATTATCCGATTTAAAAAAACGTTTGACTCTATCACCGTTACATGGTAATGAAGAGAGAGTTTGAATTTCGTGAAAATCGGACTAGAATTGACGGACAAAATGGCTGCCGTTTGTACACGAATAGTGTGAAAATATGTTATATCAAGGTTGTGGCTCCTATAGAGGTCACAATTTTGAATCGATTTTGATGAAACTTGACAGGTATGTTTATAACCCAAAGATCTTGGTTCCTTTCGATATTTGCGCCCATCGGGTCATTACTTCCTGAATTATGTCCCCTGATTGTACGAAAAATCACCCTTTTTAGCTTGTGGTGCCTCTGGAGGTCACAATTATTATCTGATTTTAAAAAAAACGTTTGATTATAAAAACCAAACAAATTCTAATGATTTTCTGATAATTCCTTAATATGCGACAACTCTTGTTGACTGCCCGGACGATTTGGCTGCTGTGTGGGCGTATGTTTCGTTGCCTGGCAACCTATTTTTAAATTCTATTTGCAGTAAACCATATGTAATTTGAAAAGGTGCGAATGAAGGGGTTTTAACTACTGCGGTTCAACTACCTACGCCTATGACATTAGTCTTCCTTGATGAAATCTTTTGAAGGATATTATGACAGAAAAGAATCACTTACTGGTTGTAATGAAATAAAATGCTCTGGTCTGTAGGCATAACTCCACATCTGCCACAGGAATATAGGATTTGGTGATTGGCTTAACTGTTGATTCGCAACTTCTTCCAAAAGTCAAACAAAATTAAAGGCATTATTTCAGCAAAACACAACAAGTCTCTGTCATCCATCTACATTTGTACTTCTGCATGTAGCTCATTTACCATTTTCTGAAATTTGAAAATTGTGTAAGCAATTTATAAATAATTATCCCCCAACTCATATACTGTTTGAATATTTCATATGATTATTGTCAGAAATGATCATACATATTTTTGTATTTCTATTTAAATATGTCAGCTTATATTTTTATACAATTAATTATAAGAAAATAGCTGTTCCTCTTGAGCTCATATTTGGGGGTTTTCATATAATAATAAGAATGTGTGTAAAAAATAATCTGTTGTGAGTTTACAATTTTTTTTTATGATAATATTTCTTTGTAAATATTCCTCTATACCAGTATGCTGTTTTCGTTTCTGTGTAAATATATTTCGACTATTAAAAGAAGGGTTTGTTCTTACTTTTGAGTTCCTCTGTTCATTCCTTTCTGAGTCTTTCAACTCACCCGCTTTATGGGCTAAAAGGGGTGGATGGAGGGGGTAGTTTCATGACATGTTACAATTACATGTAATTGCAACTTCTGTCTAGATCTAATTATCCTTGATGGTGCTGTTACTTTTGAAGGTTGTTTTGCATCAGTAGCTTCTGCCATAGTTGCTAAAGTAGGTGGGGGTGTCAATACCAGGTATAGTATTGAATCTAATGATTCCACCTGGCATGTCCAACACAAAAACGCTAGATATCAATCCAGTTTTAACTGATCTCGTACCAACTGCTTTCAAAATACCTGTAGTGTAAAACCAAAATGCAAATGTAGTTAAATAAGGTTTTCAAGAATTCATATAAAATTCTAGTAAATATGTCTAATTAAAATAAATAATTATATGCAAGAAATTTTTCTGATCCGTCCCAACTTTATATATAAATCTTGTGTCACGAATGATATATTTAATATTTAGCTGAGATGATATTACTGTCTGAGGGTTCTTAGTTACTATAATGTAACGATAACTATAGCTGGTTATCGTTACAAGAGGTGCAGTCTAAGACCGTTGACGCAAGTTCAAATAGGTTAAAACGCACAATTGTCATTACAGTTTGTATTAAAATAAGTAATCCTATCATACATAATGAAGTCTTAACAACTAAAAGAGTTACCGAACAGTTTTTATACGCCCACATTTTCATGTGGACGTATTATGTCGTCGCCCCTGTCCGTCCGGACGTCCGTCCGTCCGTCCGTCTGTCCGTCCGTCCGTCCGTCCGGACGTCCGTCCGTCCACAATTTGTTTGTGGACTCTCTACAGGTCACAATTCTTATCCAATTTTGACGAAACTTGAAATATAGGTTTATCCCCATAAGATCTCGGTTCCTTTCGATATTGGCATGTATCGGATCAAAACTTCATGGATTATGGCCCCTGATTGTACGAAAAATCACGTTTTTAGCTTGTGGACCCTATAGAGGTCACAATTTTGAACCGATTTTGATGAAACTTGACATGCATGTTTGTAACCCAAAGATCTTGGTTCCTTTCGATATTTGCGGCTATCGGAATGTAATTTCCTGAATTATGGCCCCTGATTGTCCGAAAAATCACCCTTTTTAGCTTGTGGTCCCTCTGGAGGTCACAATTATTATTCGATTTAAAAAACCGTTTGATTATATCACCGTTACACCCTAAGGAAGGTTGAGTTCGAATTTCGGGAAAATCGGACGAAAATTGCCATACAAAATGGCCGCCGTTTGTACGCGAATACTGTTAAAAAATGGTATATCAAGATTGTGGACCCTGTGGAGGTCACAATTTTGATTCGATTTTGATGAAACTTCAAATTCATGGTTATAACCCAAAGATCTTGCTTCCTTTCGATATTTGCGCATATCGGATCGTAACTTCCTGAATTATGGCCCCTGATTATACGCAAAATCGCCTTTTTTTTAGCTTGGAGGTCACAATTATTATTCGATTTAAAAAACCGTTTGATTATATCACCGTTACACCCTAAGGAAGGTTGAGTTCGAATTTTGGGAAAATCGGACGAAAATTGCCATACAAAATGGCCGCCGTTTGTATGCGAATACTGTTAAAAAATGGTATATCAAGGTTGTGGACCCTGTGGAGGTCACAATTTTAATTCGATTTTGATGAAACTTGAAATTCATGGTTATAACCCAAAGATCTTGCTTCCTTTTGATATTTGCGCATATCGGATCGTAACTTTCTGAATTATGGCCCCTGATTATACGCAAAATTGCCTTTTTTTTAGCTTGGAGGTCACAATTATTATCCGATTTAAAAAAACGTTTGATTATATTACTGTTACACCGTAAGGAAGGTTGAGTTCGAATTTCGGGAAAATCAGACCAAAATTGCCACACAAAATGGCCGCCGTTTGTACGCGAATACTGTTAAAAAATGGTATATCAAGGTTGTGGACGCTGTAAAGGTCACAATTTTAATTCAATTTTGATGAAACTTGAAATTCATGGTTATAACCCAAAGATCTTGGTTTTTTTCGATATTTCGAGTTTGAATTTCGGGAAAATCGGACCAAAATTGACAGACAAAATGGCCGCCGTTTGTACGCGAATACTGTTAAAAAAATGATATATCATGATTGTGGAGCCTGTATAGGTCACAATTTTAATTCGATTTTGATGAGGATGGTTGAGTTCTAATTTCGTGAAAATCGTACCAAAATTGCCGGACGAAATGGTCGCCGTTTGTACGCGAATAGTGTAAAATATGGTATATCATGGTTGTGGACTCTCTACAGGTCACAATTTTTATCCGATTTTTATCATGGTTGTGGACTCTCTACAGGTCACAATTCTTATCCGATTTTGATGAAAAGTCACACCATAATCATTGTCGGTTTCGAATTTCATTAATATCAGACTGGAACTGACCAACTAAATGGCTGCTCCCAATACAGTATGAAATACAGGACTTAAAGATGTAGGAAAAATCACTTTCGGTATTGCTTGTTCTCTGTCCATCTTTCGAAAATGTGGGCGTATCCTGCCTGGCAGTGCCAGCCTATCTTTCTTTGTGGTAATGCGTTTTACATTTTCTTAGCAGTGTTTCTTGTAATGTGCAGGCAGCCATGACACAGGCCAGTTGAAATCTCGCCAAATACCGTGACGCCTTAACTCCGCCCATCACTTTCCATATAAGGCAATGCCTACGATACGCTGACCCAGCACAAATACTATAAGAGAATCTCGACTGAAATGTCAGAGACTCCCATTACATCCTTTTTTTGAACAATAAAATCTATTATCAGTTTTTGTTCAGGTTTGAGCGAAAAATTTATGTCCAACCTCCCCAACACACAGTCTATTATCATTTCTGACATATTTTCCCACGCTAAGGTCATTGGCATATAATTATGGTCATATGCCATATATGGAAAGGGGAGTATGATCACGTGAGTTGGATTGCGCATGCTCTATTTGACTGGGCGGCCATTATAATTTCAGAACTTGAGAATTTTCATGAAGGGATTTGATTTTATCAAATCATATAATTATGCGGTAAGGCTTCACCTTTATTTCAATGGGGAATTGATTTATTATATGTTAAGCTATGTGCAGTACAGTTTTGGGTTAGTGTCTGTGTAAATTAAGGGAGCTATAGGCCAGTAAACTTTTTGTAGTCATTTGACTACAAAACTTGCGTAAAGGAACTCTGTAGGAAAAGCCACTACTGTGCCTGGAGTATGACGGAAGGCATCAGTAGTGGAACCATTTCTAGAGGGTTCTATGATCCAATCAACAATAATTTAAAAATGGAGCTTGGTGAAGCAATGCCAAGATTAGGCAAAATCCAAGGTAATAATGAAACAATCACCTAATTTTAAAGACAATCAGACAGTTTGATCTGTCAATTAAGTATTAAGTAGGCAAAGCCGGTGGTAATCCGTTTACTCAAGACGAAGTATTATTACAATACAAACCAAGTACCGAAATTCCAAACATTCACTGCACAATTTGTCCCCGGTTTTGAAGCCAAGGCTTGAGAGAATAAGTAAATAATATAAACTTACCGTAAAGAATGGAATCATCGTTTGGGATGCACCGTAGCAGTTTATGCTTTCTAAAAGTTAAACTGCCAGTCATGATCTATCATATCATAGCGAAGTTGATGTTGAGAAGCGAGCTGTCATTACAATGTAGTGAGGTGACAGCTTACGCATGCGCGGCATTGGAATTTCCCCGTTTCTTGTCTGTAGACAGATTTTACAAGTCTCACTGATAGTGAAATTGTGAAAACGCTCAAGGCCTAGTTGAATTTCTCCAATTTTTTTAATTAGGCGTTTTAATATGAAATTTGTGTCATCAATTGATTGGAATATAGTAAAACAGCACAATTTGTTGACCAGAATGAAGATTGGGACATATTATTCAGTTACAGCAAGAGTGTTATTGTCCGTTTAAGTGAGAGTGATGAAACTTGGTGTATAGTTTCATTACAGTAATACCTCGACTAAGTTCAATAATGAGCATTTTCTGCTCAGGGTAAACAGAGCGATACGCAATTTGATTGGTCGAGACTTTGGAACACAATAACTCTCCTTCTAATTGAGTTAAAATGTTCAAACTTGGTGTATATGCTTATTAGGTCAATGCCTTGATGGAGTTCGAAGATGAGCATTTTCCGCTTAGGGTAAGCAGAGATAAGCAATTTGATTGGTTGATGCTTTGGGACACATTAGCTTTAGTTCTAATTACCTTGACAAAGTTCGATAATGAGCATTTTCTGCTCTGGGTAAGCAGTGCGATACGCAATTTGATTAGTCGAGACTTTGGAACACAATAACTCTCTTTCTACATGTAATTGAGTTAAAATGTTCAAACTTGGTGTATATGCTTATTCATTACAGTAATACCATGACTAAGTTCGATATTGAGCATTTTCTGCTCAGGGTAAGCAGAGCGATACGCAATTTGATTGGTCGAGACTTTGGAACACAATAACTCTCCTTCTAATTGAGTTAAAACGTTCAAACTTGGTGTATATGCTTATTAGGTCAATGCCTTGATGGCGTTCGAAGATGAGCATTTTCTGCTTAGGGTAAGCAGAGATAAGCAATTTGATTGGTTGATGCTTTGGGACACGATAACTCGATACGTTTGAAAAAAAATAAATGTGCGATTAATTAATATGTGTCGTCTATTTATTTTGGGATTTCGGCGGGGGACATCAGCCTCACTGTTGGCTTGTTGTTTGATTGCTGGAATGCTATTGTTATACGCCCACATTTTCATGTGGACGTATTATGTCGTCGCCCCTGTCCGTCCGGACGTCCGTCCGTCCACAATTTGTTTGTGGACTCTCTACAGGTCACAATTCTTATCCGATTTTGACGAAACTTGAAATATAGGTTTAACCCCAAAAGATCTCGGCTGCTTTCGATATTGGCATGTATCGGATCAAAACTTCATGGATTATGGCCCCTGATTGTACGAAAAATCACGTTTTTAGCTTGTGGACCCTATAGAGGTCACAATTTTGAACCAATTTTGATGAAACTTGACATGCATGTTTGTAACCCAAAGATCTTGGTTCCTTTCGATATTTGCGGCTATCGGAATGTAATTTCCTGAATTATGGCCCCTGATTGTCCGAAAAATCACCCTTTTTAGCTTGTGGTCCCTCTGGAGGTCACAATTATTATTCGATTTAAAAAACCGTTTGATTATATCACCGTTACACCCTAAGGAAGGTTGAGTTTGAATTTCGGGAAAATCGGACGAAAATTGCCATACAAAATGGCCGCCGTTTGTACGCGAATACTGTTAAAAAATGGTATATCAAGGTTGTGGACCCTGTGGAGGTTACAATTTTGATTCGATTTTGATGAAACTTGAAACTCATGGTTATAACCCAAAGATCTTGCTTCCTTTCGATATTTGCGCATATCGGATCGTAACTTCCTGAATTATGGCCCCTGATTATACGCAAAATCGCCTTTTTTTATACGCCCACATTTTCATGTGGACGTATTATGTCGTCGCCCCTGTCCGTCCGGACGTCCGTCCGTCCACAATTTGTTTGTGGACTCTCTACAGGTCACAATTCTTATCCGATTTTGACGAAACTTGAAATATAGGTTTATCCCCAAAAGATCTCGGTTCCTTTCGATATTGGCATGTATCGGATCAAAACTTCATGGATTATGGCCCCTGATTGTACGAAAAATCACGTTTTTAGCTTGTGGACCCTATAGAGGTCACAATTTTGAACCGATTTTGATGAAACTTGACATGCATGTTTGTAACCCAAAGATCTTGGTTCCTTTCGATATTTGGGGCTATCGGAATGTAATTTCCTGAATTATGGCCCCTGATTGTCCGAAAAATCACCCTTTTTAGCTTGTGGTCCCTCTGGAGGTCACAATTATTATTCGATTTAAAAAACCGTTTGATTATATCACCGTTACACCCTAAGGAAGGTTGAGTTCGAATTTCGGGAAAATCGGACGAAAATTGCCATACAAAATGGCCGCCGTTTGTACGCGAATACTGTTAAAAAGTGGTGTATCAAGGTTGTGGACCCTGTGGAGGTCACAATTTTGATTCGATTTTGATGAAACTTGAAATTCAAGGTTATAACCCAAAGATCTTGCTTCCTTTCGATATTTGCGCATATCGAATCGTAACTTCCTGAATTATGGCCCCTGATAATACGCAAAATCGCCTTTTTTTTAGCTTGGAGGTCACAATTATTATTCGATTTAAAAAAACGTTTGATTATATCACCGTTACACCCTAAGGAAGGTTGAGTTCGAATTTCGGGAAAATCGGACGAAAATTGCCATACAAAATGGCCGCCGTTTGTACGCGAATACTGTTAAAAAATGGTGTATCAAGGTTGTGGACCCTGTGGAGGTCACAATTTTGATTCGATTTTGATGAAACTTGAAATTCAAGGTTATAACCCAAAGATCTTGCTTCCTTTCGATATTTGCGCATATCGGATCGTAACTTCCTGAATTATGGCCCCTGATTATACGCAAAATCGCCTTTTTTTAGCTTGGAGGTCACAATTATTATCCGATTTAAAAAAACGTTTGATTATATGACCGTTACACCGTAAGGAAGGTTGAGTTTGAATTTCGGGAAAATCAGACCAAAATTGCCATACAAAATGGCCGCCGTTTGTACGCGAATACTGTTAAAAATGGTATATCAAGGTTGTGGACCCTGTAACGGTCACAATTTTAATTCGATTTTGATGAAACTTGAAATTCATGGTTATAACCCAAAGATCTTGGTTCTTTTCGATATTTGCGCATATCGGATCGTAACTTCCTGAATTATGGCCCCTGGTTATACGCAAAATCCCCCTTTCTTTAGCTTGTGGTCCTTCTGGAGGTCACAATTATTATCCAATTTAAAAAAACGTTTGATTATATCACCGTTACACTGTAAGGAAGGTTGAGTTTGAATTTCGGGAAAATCAGACCAAAATTGACGGACAAAATGGCCGCCGTTTGTACGCGAATACTGTTAAAAAAATGATATATCATGGTTGTGGACCCTGTATAGGTCACAATTTTAATTCGATTTTGATGAGGAAGGTTGAGTTCTAATTTCGTGAAAATTGTACCAAAATTGCCGGACGAAATGGTCGCCATTTGTACGCGAATAGTGTAAAAATATGGTATATCATGGTTGTGGACTCTCTACAGGTCACAATTCTTATCCGCTTTTGATGAAAAGTCACATTTCTAGGTTGTGTACCGTCACACCATAATCATTGTCGGTTTCGAATTTCATTAATATCAGACTGGAACTGACCAACTTAAATGGCTGCTCCCAATACAGTATGAAATACAGGACTTAAAGATGTAGGAAAAATCACTTTCGGTATTGCTTGTTCTCTGTCCATCTCTCGAAAATGTGGGCGTATCCTGCCTGGCAGTGCCAGCCTATCTTTTAGCTTGGAGGTCACAATTATTATTCGATTTAAAAAACCGTTTAATTATATCACCGTTACACCCTAAGGAAGGTTGTGTTCGAATTTCGGGAAAATCAGACCAAAATTGCCATACAAAATGGCCGCCGTTTGTAAGCGAATACTGTTAAAAAATGGTATATCAAGGTTGTGGACCCTGTAAAGGTCACAATTTTAATTCGATTTTGATGAAACTTGAAATTCATGGTTATAACCCAAAGATCTTGCTTCCTTTCGATATTTGCGCATATCGGATCGGAACTTCCTGAATTATGGCCCCTGATTATACGCAAAATCGCCTTTTTTTTTAGCTTGGAGGTCACAATTATTATCTGATTTAAAAAAACGTTTGATTATATTACCGTTACACCGTAAGGAAGGTTGAGTTCGAATTTCGGGAAAATCAGACCAAAATTGCCATACAAAATGACCGCCGTTTGTACGCGAATACTGTTAAAAAATGGTATATCAAGGTTGTGGACCCTGTAAAGGTCACAATTTTAATTCGATTTTGATGAAACTTGAAATTCATGGTTATAACCCAAAGATCTTGGTTCTTTTCGATATTTGCGCATATCGGATCATAACTTCCTGAATTATGGCCCCTGGTTATACGCAAAATCCCCCTTTCTTTAGCTTTTTGTCCCTCTGGAGGTCACAATTATTATCCAATTTAAAAAAACGTTTGATTATATCACCGTTACACTGTAAGGAAGGTTGAGTTTGAATTTCGGGAAAATCGGACCAAAATTGACAGACAAAATGGCCGCCGTTTGTACGCGAATACTGTTAAAAAAATGATATATCATGGTTGTGGACCCTGTATAGGTCACAATTTTAAATGGCCGCTCCCAATACAGTATGAAATACAGGACTTAAAGATGTAGGAAAAAAATCACTTTCGGTATTGCTTGTTCTCTGTCCATTTCTCGAAAATGTGAGCGTATCCTGCCTGGCAGTGCCAGCCTATCTTTTTATTACATCTACCTGCATTATTTGTGATAGATGTACCTCTGATATAATGCCATATGGTTCGATTTAGGGGTAACAAAAATCGTTGTACTACAGTCAACATTTTATTGACCCAAATCCCGCACATCAAGGCACTAATCATTGAAGCGTATTTCCTGGGTGGCTTCTTTTGGCGCCAGTACATGTCTAACTCTCTCGCGGGTCTATCGCACTGCCATTGTGGGGTTGACTTCTGGCCACATGTACACGTTAATTCATTTGTGATTTAATGAAGATGCATTACCTGTGTGATTTACTGAGTTCCAGGGTTGGAAAAAAACATTTTTTTTATAAAAAAAAAACAAAACAACGTCTTTTTGTTTAAAACAATGTTTTTTATTAAGCTTTCATATTTCATATGAAAGCTTATTGTTTCTGTTAAGATTATTATTATTTTTTTTTTTGTGTGTTTCTCCTGCAAATCGGATTTCACAGAATCTAACCATAGGATGTTTCTGAAACTTTGACCTACCCCCCCAAAAATGGGTGGTGGCTGTTGATTAAATATATTTTCGAAACGTTTTGCGAATTCGAAATCACCGAATTTTACGAACGGAAAAATTAACAATGCATAGTCGTAACTTTGCTATTTTTTGACCGATTTTACTAATTCTTTTTTCTTTGAATACCTTGAAAAAAATCATTTTCATCTGCAGTTTCACATTTTCGAATTTCGAAAATTCGTCGCTGTGATTTCGAACCGGAAGTTTAGACCAATTTTACAACTTCTTTAATAGTTGTACGATTTTCATGAAATTTAGTATTTAAGTAGATCTTACCAATGTGACTTCAAAATTATAATGAGAAATTTTCTAAATTATCTCCCCTTGGTGAAATTAAGGATCAAAGTTTTAAAAAAAATCGTCGAAATATAGGTCAGAATGACCTGAAATTTTTTTTCGATACTCGACAAGTAATTACTGATTCCTACACAAAATATGGAGTTTGTCGATCAAACCGGAAATGCCACCACCTTGAAACATGAAAAATCCCTAAGGCTTTTTTGCTATCTTACTTACAGACACGGGAGTTATATTTTCTGAATCCTTGAAGGATGGCCCAAAAATCGCAGGGAGCAGAATTTTGATTTAGGTCAACTGATGGTTGCCATTTTTAAGTGAATATGAAAAGTAGTAGCAATTTGAAGGGCCGAGACTTTGAAATACAATAACTCTCTTTCTAATTGAGCTAGAATGTTCAATCTTGGTGTAGACATTCACCAGGTCAATGTCATGATTGAGTGCAAAGATGAACATTTTCTGCCTAGGGTAAGCAGAGATAAGCATGCTGATTTGTTGATTCTTTAGGGCACAATAACTTCGGTTATAATGAAGGGAGGGTGATGAAACTCTTGTCAATCGAGAGTCTAATAGCTAGCCTGTTGTGTGAAATCATTGTATCATTTTTTTTTAAATATCAGGGGTAGCAGAAAAAAGAGATCGAAAATCCAAAAAGTCGTATTTTTACGATTTGGAGCATTTTTAAAGGTCCTTTTCTCTAAAGTCAACATAATATTTTGGGGGAACTTCTTCTACAAAGAGTCTTATCGGTAGTCTTTTATATGAAACCATAGACCAACAGTCCAAAATATCAGGAGTAGTAGAATAAAAGAATCAAAAATTGAAAACCGCACCCTTTCATTGTTAAGCAAAACATGCAGTGTGGGTGGCTACAATCTGCAAATTTAGTCATCATATAGAGCTTATTCAACAATATAGAATTCCAACTGCTAAGGGATCTTTTGTGTGCAATCCAATGTGTACACGGCGGATGGGGGGACACGCCAGAATATCGAGATGAACTTTCTCGGCCAATGCAGGGATCGAACACCCGACCTCCTGGCTAGCAGGCCAACGCCTTAGCCACATAGTGTGGACACCCATCGTACATTTCATCCGTCAAATCAAAGCATTTCATTGCATTAGACCAATAATTAATTATTCTTAATTTAAAACTTTATTTAATATTAGTCTGGCATTATTAAATCCTAATTTTATTGGTCTTATTTAAAATTAAACTTTAATTTAACTATGAACAACCCTTAATGTGTCTCTTTAAAACAATTAAATACTCTAAAACAAAAAACAAAACAAAAAATCAATAAGCGGGTCAATTCAGGTAAGTATAACTACGGGTTCTGTCCACCTTCTCTCGTAAGTATAACTACGGGTTCTGTCCACGTTCTCTTGTCTACGGCCACACCACGTTGAAAACACCAGTTCTCGTCCGATCACTGAAGTTAAGCAACGTCGGGCCCGGTCAGTACTTGGATGGGTGACTGCCTGGGAACACCGGGTGCTGTAGACGCCTTTTTAAACGGGTCAATTCAGGTAAGTATAACTCGGTTCTGTCCACCTTCTCTCGTCTACGGCCACACCACGTTGAAAACACCAGTTCTTGTCCGATCACTGAAGTTAAGCAACGTCGGGCCCGGTTAGTACTTGGATGGGTGACCGCCTGGGAACACCGGGTGCTATAGACGCCTTTTTAAAACCGACAAAAACCGCCCCAAAAATCAATAAGCGGGTCAATTCCGGTAAGTATAACTACGGGTTCTGTCCACCCCCTCTCGTCTACGGCCATACCACGTTGAAAACACCAGTTCTCGTCCGATCACTGAAGTTAAGCAACGTCTGGCCCGGTCAGTACTTGGATGGGTGACCGCCTGGGAACACCGGGTGCTGTAGGCGCCTTTTTAAAACCGACAAAAATCACAAAAAAAATCAATAAGCAGGTCAATTCAGGTAAGTATAACTACGGGTTCTGTCCACCTGCTCTCGTCTACGGCCACACCACGTTGAAAACACCAGTTCTCGTCCGATCACTGAAGTTAAGCAACATCGGGCCCGGTCAGTACTTGGATGGGTGACCGCCTGGGAACACCGGGTGTTGTAGACGCCTTTTTAAAACCGACAAAACCCCCCAAAAAAATCAATAAGCGGGTCAATTCAAGTATGTATAACTACGGGTTGTGATTTAAAAGTATTTATTCAGAATTCTTATATACAACGATGGAGGGAATAATATGAATAAATTGGATACAGTAACAAGCAACTAAATGCTTATATAAAACTGCTTCCAGAATAGTATGTATTGAATATAAATTTTAAATGATCAGCTGGCAGTGTAATAAGATAAAAATTATTATCTAGATTAGGGTTTCATAGTTAATGGTGGAAAGAAGAAAATGTGTTGAGTAAAAAAAAATAAGGAAAATCGAATAAAATAAGAGAAAGAAAAAATTGTAGCGAAGGATAGGGACATTGATGTAGGGGGGGTGGGTGAATAGAGATTTGAATTAGAAAGTAGTTTGGGACGCAACGCCAGAAAACCCAAAAAGCAAAACACGCACCAAAAGCTTGTAAGAATACTTTTATTTTAGCAGTTTCAATGTTATTGATTACACATTTCTCGCGTGACCCTGGGTTACCTATGGATTGTGCAAAGGAGATTAGGAGGTGATCAAACTAGTAATAACCATTTTTCGCATATACAAGTTGTAATGGTGATTTGCAGAGCGGAGGCACATTCATTTCCGAGATTTGAAGCGTTTGGTTAGAGCTATATATTGGTGAACTACTGAAAGTACAGACACATTTTTAATTTTAGGAAGATTGTCAATCCCAAACAAAAGTGAATTAATATTCTTGAAATGGTCATCCAATGTATCGATAGTGAGTCTGCGTTGGTCTATAAAAAGGCGACACTGAAAGAAATAATGTTCACTAGATTCACATCTGTTTCCGCATAAACAGGATGGATCGTCAGATACATACATGAGGTATTTATGATGATTTAGGTCAGATTTAGAGTTGCGTAATTTAGAAAGAATAATTTGTAACGACCTGTCACCAAAATTGAAGAGATCATTGTATTTAGGTTTGCCATATGTTTTTCTAATTTGAAATTTGAATGAAGAGATTGAATTTGAAGCTTTGACGTTTTCATCAAGACGATTCCATTCTTGTACTGAAGATGGGAAAAACGAGTTTTGATAAAGATTAGATTTACAGTTAATACTCATTAGATTATTGGAGTTTCTGAGTTGATATGGTTTACTGGACGCTATAGATTGGGGGACTAAATCGAATAGATTCGAGGGTGTTTGAAGATTGATAATTTTGAAAAATAAAACCATTTTATGTTCGTAGCGTCTTTTTAAAAGAGAGGAGAATCCAGATTCATTATAAAGTAAATTATGAGAAGTACCACGAGGAAGGCCTGTAATAGTTCGAATAGCGTCTAAATGTAGCGATTCTAGTTGGTCACTTTTTTCTTCAGTACAGTTGTTCCAGACACAATCAGCAACTACAGGTTCTGTCCACGGGTTCGTCCGATCACTGAAGTTAAGCAACGTTGGGCCCGGGTAGTACTAGGATGGGTGAACGCCTGGGAACACCGGGTGCTGTAGACGCCTTTTTGCCCTAAACTCATTAATTTACCATTTTGTTGTGAGCGGCTTGTTATTCTTCCTATATGACATATTGCACGTGTCTGATTTCAAAGGGGGGTTGGGCGGCTGAATGGTTAGCACGCGCGCCTGTCATTGAGTTAACTTGCGTGTTTTCGAATGCCCGGTTGTATGTGACAAGGAGTAAGGTCGCCTGTCCAACCTGCCATTTTTAATTTTTTTCCGGCAATTTTCATTTCATTTTCTCATCCGTCTCATTACAGTAATACAAGTTTCGGTTATTTCCCTTTAGTTTTCAGATTATTGTTATGCCTGGGTGCAATGTTTCATACTATATTTAGACTTGTAATTTTGCGAGTTTTTGACCAATTTTGATAATTTTTTCTTCTTATCCTTTTATTTAGGATACTTGATACAATCAATGACACGTGACGATGAATATGAAAGCTTTCATATCTGCATGGGACAGTAGCAGATCTAGTTATTTTTTTTATTAATGTTCATAATTTGACAAATAAATGACAAAGGTGATTAAAACCAATGAAAACATAGTTATATGATATAGTAATTACATGTTTGTCATCCTATAAATGAAGACAAGCTTCCCAGCTTTCTCGACACCTAGTCGATTTCTCAATTTACAGTGAACAAGACCAAATGTTGAAAATTACTTTGTTTTAATTTTAAAGTGACACAATACTAAATTCTCCATACAACATATCCTAATTACATGTATATACAACTCACAACCCACACACCGCACCTTTAAACTAAATATAACTGTTTCCATCCCTTTGATCTTTACTACTTTGGTTTACGTAATATTTATTAATACAGTACAATTTAAATACATAGAAATACACAAATGAACACTAGAATTTCGAAAAGAAAATTATTCACCAAATTATTTAATAATTTGACGATTACTTGACGATTTTCTAAGTTTCAGGTAAATTTTTTTTATAAAAAAAAACACAAATCAGCGTTGTTTTTTTTCAATTGTTTTAAACGTTTAAAACAAGTTGTGTAAAACTCGTATAATAACTGAACACCATAGATAAGTGAACGGGAAGTCCATTTTTAAACCCATTTCGGGAAAACTCAACGGCTCAGCCAATAAATGATCGCCATCGATAAGTGCATAGAGCGTCCATTTTTAAACGCATCTCGGAGAAACTAAACCTGTTGCTATTAATCTAAACCATGGTACTAATTAAACCATTTTTACATGCCCACATTTTTATGTGGACGTATATTGTCGTCGCCCCTGTCCGTCCGTCCACAATTTGTTTGTGGACTCTCTACAGGTCACAATTCTTATCCGATTTTGACGAAACTTGAAATATAGGTTTATCCCCAAAAGATCTTGGCTGCTTTCGATATTGGCATGTATCGGATTAAAACTTCATGGATTATGGCCCCTGATTGTACGAAAAATCACGTTTTTAGCTTGTGGACCCTATAGAGGTCACAATTTTGAACCGATTTTGATGAAACTTGACATGCATGTTTGTAACCCAAAGATCTTGGTTCCTTTCGATATTTGCGGCAATCGGAATGTAATTTCCTGAATTATGGCCCGTGATTGTCCGAAAAATCACCCTTTTTAGCTTGTGGTCCCTCTGGAGGTCACAATTATTATCCAATTTAAAAAAACGTTTGATTATATCACTGTTACACCCTAAGGAAGGCTGAGTTTGAATTTCGAGAAAATCGGACCAAAATTGCCATACAAAATGGCGGCCGTTTGTACGCGAATACTGTTAAAAAATGGTATATCAATGTTGTGGACCCTGTGGAGGTCACAATTTTAATTCGATTTTGATGAAACTTGAAATTCATGGTTATAAACCAAAGATCTTGGTTCCTTTCAATATTTGCACATATCGGATCGAAACTTCCTGAATTATGGCCCCTGATTATACGCAAAATCGCCTTTTCTTAGCTTGTGGCCCCTCTGGAGGTCACAATTAATATCTGATTGAAAAAAATGGTTGATTATATTACCGTTACACCCTAAGGAAGGTTGAGTTTGAATTTCGGGAAAATCGGACCAAAATTGCCATACAAAATGGCCGCCGTTTGTATGCGAATACTGTTAAAAAATTGTATATATCATGGTTGTGGATCCTGTAGAGGTCACAATTTTAATTCGATTTTGACGAAAAGTAACATTTCTAGGTTGTGTACCGTCACACCATAATCATTGTCGGCTTCGAATTTCATGAATATCAGACTGGAACTGACCAACAAAATGGCTGCTCCCAATACAGTATGAAATACAGGATTTAATGATGTAGGAAAAATCACTTTCGGTATTGCTTGTTCTCTATCCATCTCTCAAAAATGTGGGCGTATCCTGCCTGGCAGTGCCAGCCTATCTTTTAGCTTGTGGTCCTTCTTGAGGCCAAAATTATTATCCGATTTGAAAAACCGTCTAGTTATATCACCGGTACACCGTTAATAAGGTTGTGTTCGAATTTTGTGAAAATCAGACCAAAATTGACGGACAAAATGGCCGCCGTTTGTACGAGAAAAGTGTAAAAATATGGTATGTCAAGGTTGTGAACACTGTAGAGGTCACAATTTTGAACCGAATTTGATGAAACTTGAAATGCATATCTATAACAAGAAGATCTTGGTTCCTTTCGATATTTGCGCATATTGTATCGTAACATCCTGAATTATGGCCCCTGATTGTACGAAAAATCACGCTTTTGCTTGTGGATATTATAGAGGTCACAACTTTGAACCGATTTTGATGAAACTTGACATGTATGTTTATAACCCAAAGATCTTAGTTCTTTTGATATTTGCGCCCATCGGATCTTAACTTCCTGAATTATGGCCCCTGTTTGTCCGAAAAATCACCCTTTTTAGATTGTGGTCCTTCGGAAGGTCAAAAAAATTATCTGATTTAAAAAAACGTTTGATGATATCACCGTTGCTTGGTAATGAAGGTTGAGTTCGAATTTCATGAAAATCAGACTAAAATTGACGGACAAAATGGCTGTCGTTTGTAAAGATATGTTATATCAAGGTTATGGACCCTATAGAGGTCACAATTTTAATTTGATTTTGATAAAACTTAAAATACATGTTTATAACCTAAAGATCTTGGTTACATATTTGCGCATATCGGATTGTAACATCCTGAATTATGGCCCCTGATTGTCCGAAAAATTGCCTTTTATTGCTGGAGGTTGCAATTATTATCCAATTTAAAAAAAACCATTTGATTATATGACTGTTACACCGTAATGAAGGTTTGAATTTCGTGAAAATCGGACCAAAATTGCTGGGGGGGTTGGGATGGCCTAGTGGACTAGAGTGCTGCGCTTCGACCTCTAGCTGGCCGGTCACCTCTGGCTTGCGGCTGTGGTTTCGAGCCCTGGTGTGAGCGTATGTGGCATGGAGATAGGGGCGCCTTCTCAACCTCGTGGGTTTCCTCCGGGCACTCCGGTTTCCTCCCAATAAGCGCAAGCGAATTATTGAAATAAAATTAAACCATATGTTAGTCCCGAAATGACCTAGTTTGTGTTGAGTGGACGTTAAACCCCATTTCTCTCTCTCTCTCCAAAATTGCTGGACAAAATGGCCACTGCTTGTACGCGAATAGTGTAACAATATTGTATATCAAGTGAACCTGTAGAGGTCACAATTTTAATTTTATTTTGATGAAACTTGAAACAGAGTTTAAGGTCTTGAGACCAACAAATATATTGATTTTCAATGAATTTTGATAATTGTTCTTCAGCTAAATCCATAATATTAAATGTTTCGTATACTAGACATTAGCATGGGCCAGAACTTTATAAAAAAACAAACAAATTCTAATGATTTTTGATAATTACTTAATATGCCCGGACGATTTAGCTGCTGGTGGGCATCGGCATCCATGATGGATATTTAACTTCCGGTTTTTCGCCATGTACCGTTATTTGCTGTATTTTTACTTAATTCCCAATTTAACGCATGATTACGTCCATGACAATTCGGTTTTTAATTTTTTATTAATAGAATATTCTCTAAGGTGTCCAAAAATCATAAAATTATGTTGGAACGTTCCTCCATAAAGAAATGGAAAATATTTGAATTTTTTAAAATTCTAGAAAAAATCGTTACACTCACCTGATACGGATCAAATTGTTATGTTCTACAGGCCCAACATTCCCCCGAACATCTCCAACCAAGTTACACCATCCGCCAATGGAAATAAAGGTATGGTCGAACGTAATTCGATACCTACTTTTCTGCTTAAATTCCTGACGTGATTTTGGACCAAATATTAAGCCAAACTGAGTAACTAGTTATTTAGCTCTCATTAATCCGTTATTAAAATAACCACTTAATAACATGGTCACGGTGGCTCAATCTCATGGATGTAGATTTATTCACTATTCATTGTGATGACTAGGGTAATCATACGTCCTGGTTTAGGGGGTCCTTAGTTTAGTTGTCCCATCCCAATGACTCTCAGGTGCCCAAATGTCCTGGTTTTGAAAAACGGGATCAATAACACCAAACACAAGATAAACTATTAGATTCGTATTCGTAGAATATTCCGAGGTGTGTCGAATGTGCATAATACAGGCCTAAAACCTTACTAATCTGAGGCTGTCTGTCCACAGTTAGCTCTGCTTCAGAACAGATTTATTTTCAAAGTATGAAGTAAATGGATCTCTGTGTGCAGAATGGCCAAACCAGACAGGTTCCTATAAATATTACTAACATGAGACTATCAAAATAATGCCCGTCGGTGATCCATTCATCAACATATATTTTGGTGTAGCTACCGTCACAAAATGCATCTTTTGCAATCCACTGTCAACCAGGGCAGTTTTGCTTAGTTTTCATTTGTTCGACGATATGAAAATGTTACCCATTAAAATGCCTCGAATGTTGTGTTATTTGGGGTAGATACTCGTGTTAATTTGACAGGGTGCTACGTATGTATTTTATCCCACGAACGCAATGTTTAATGAATGAATAATTGGGTCACGCTTCCTGCAGATTTAAAATACACACCACCCATTCAGAACGTAACTCTTTGTTGTATGATTAATGATTAAAGTTCCAATTTCACTTTTTCTAAGAAAGTCAAAATATAATTATTTCTATGTTTTTTGCTCAAAAGGTTGTCAACTCACTATTATACGATCATGGACAAAATTGTGGGGGCATTAGAAAGGGTGACACTGGTTGATTGAGGAAAAAGTTACTCAATTACCTCCCTTGTTTTCCCATTCTTCTCCATGGACGGCCATCTTCAAACGTTTGAATTTGAAGTTGAAAGTGATATTTTTGCCAATTTCTCAATTGGCAATAGTGAATTATAGGATTAATAGGATTATTCTTTAACAAGGTAGGACTGTTTATAGGTTCAATCTATTTTTCGGCTTTATTTCAATAAATTTTAAAAATATAACTTAAAAAAATGCTATTGGAACTTTAAAGTATGATCCAAACTACAATATAAATCCATAATTTCATTGACATTTATCATCCGATGATATATACATCTATCTGAAAGTAGCCAAGTCTCTAACTCAATATCATCCAAAGTTTTAGACACGCAGGAATACATTTCATCAAAATTTGTAATAAAAGTAAAAGGTTCTTCTATGCTGAAATGCAATGTACATAGAATCTAATTACACCATTCCCTGTGAACAGCTGATTGAATGCGTATCAGCATTGGATTTGTTGAGAAAATATGAAATCTCTGAAGCATGTCATCTTGTCAAAATATCAAGTAAATGACACAATCATAAAATTGATGAGACGGGACATACGTGTATATCATGTACGGTCATGGAAACAATTAACAATTATGATTACCATGAAGGAGACCTGTTGGTAAATTTTGTGATGTAAAACTATTTTGCAGATGTTTGATATGTTAATTTTGTTGCCATGTCGATGCTGTTTAATTCAGCAAAATTATAGCCTGTTATTAGTTTTTTTCATAACTGTATTTTTGGGAGCGCTACGTCTGCTCCCCCACAGTTATTGATCCCTCCTAAAGGCAAGTAGTATGAAACTAACGCTTTTTCACATCTCGGTTCTAAGGCTATTTTAGAATCCTTACCGTCTATTTTTCACGGAGATTACTCTTTGATCACCAAAAGGAATCATTTCCTGTCACATCTGACACAAATTTATAATAATCTAAAAAAAAGTACACAACTTTCATTCAAACCCAGGCGCCATTTTTAACTGACGTCTGCGCAGACCGGTTCATAGCTGCTCTCAGCCAGTATTCCAAATTTAGGAATGGAATTTTTACCGTAAACGAAAATTCATGCTATACACCAATTGACACTGATTGACAACAGACTAAACTAGCTATCTGATGGGGGGTGGGGTTGAAAAAGCTGTTGTAGTGTTACACAATCAGATTATTTCAACTTACTTATCCTATGAAAATACAGCTATATAGGAGACAGTTTAAAATTGATAGGCACTGCAGGTTTCAACATCTTAGATTTAACCATAATTTGGCACTTGAAACTAAGTTAACTGCGAAAAACTGCGTGGTTTTTGATGAAAGTGTTAAAAAGTCTAATATTGCATCATGATTGCTGTTTTAAAGTATTTTCATGTTTGATTTACATTGAATTTATCTCATCTTATTACAGAATGCATTTAAGTTCAACAATAAAAATGTTGTGTGGAAATCAAAATTCATGTCCTTTGAAATTTCTCTCTGAAATTTCGCAGTTTTCTGATGTATTATGGCATGGTTTTTTTTAAAGTGTACCATAGATTCCCAATCCCTAATGAATTATGAAATTCCTATGCCTCTTACAAAGTCACTGTCTTGGGGAAGATTGATACATATTCTTCCAAAATATATCTTAAAAAAGATAATTTTTTGCAAAATAATTTTTTTATTGAACATTTTACCTAACATACTGAATTTTGTTAAAAAGTATGACTCCAGATGATATTATACCAAATGCAAATGATGCACATTGGAATTCCTATAAATAGCAATCTCTACTGGTAGAATATACATTGAACTATGTTGAATGAAAGACGATGTAATTTTTGGGGGGTCATAAGACAGTAACAATGACAATTTTAAGAAGCATAAAATGCCGATTTTGATTGGACAGACGCATGGAAAATTTATTTTCCCTTCAGATATTAACCATTGCTTATATATATTAATAATTTTCTTCAAAATTTAAATGTAATAATTCATTATCTACATCTTAAGTTCATTGGGGATATGATTTACAAATTAATTATTAATTTAAAAATTAATTGCATTGCTAATGTTACATGTGGACAGACATTCTGGCAAATTTGTAACACTAGCACTAAAGTTCGAAGAAAATTTCTATTTATAGTGTTAATGTAAGTAGTTACTCAGTTACTGAGATATAATTATATGAAAAATAAAGCATAATATAAAAGAATTAAAGATGATAATATATAATCACATTTTAATTGCCTAAAATTTAAATATTTTGGGGGCATGCAAATGTTGCTAACGTTACCTAAGGACAGACATGGAAATTTTATAAATAACTGTATTACTTGAATTATTGTTTTTATCTAAAAATACAAATAGTCCAAAATGAAAGGTATTAAATAAATGTTATATGATACTTCGACCGGGGGTGAGTTTTTATTTTAAAATCAGACAAATAGTATTTTAAAAGCATGTGCTAATGTTACGTAAGGACAGACTGTTTGTTTAGTCTGTCTGATAATTGACACGTTAGCACTTTTTTTGCGGGAGTGCCGGGAGTCAAACTCATTTCGATCGAGTGAATAGTGCGAGAATGCCGACAGCCATTTTTTATGCATCGACAATCGGAATGCCGGCTTTCCGTTCTAAACGCCGTAAAGAAAGTGATACATTATGAGTAAATAACGCCATGAAAGCCGAAATGATTGTGCTAACGTATCAAGAGTGCTAACGTTCACATTTTCGGACAGACAGCTGTAAAAATGGCATAACCAGTCGACTACCCGTATCAAATTATCCTTTTCCGGTGTGGAAGATCGAGACTAATAACTACTTTCGTTTTACGTGATTCAAATTCTATCACGTAATACGGAGCCGGAAAGCAATATTAAAATAATGCTAACGTTTCGCTAAAACTGGACAGACATAAATGGACGAAACGTTAGCAAAATATAAGCATTGAAATTTGATTTCCAAACCATTTTCCTGCGATGTTTTAAATGGCATTTAGTAAAACATAAACAGCCATTCCACAATACGTAAAATTTATTTCCATGTGACATAAAAATACAAAGTTTGAAAAACAAATGTAAGACCACCTCAATAATGTAGTGGATGGACAGATCAGTCAGATTTTCACTGGGGTTTGAACAATTAAGTTTCCAAATGTTTTATTTTTCTCACCAGTATATTTTTTTGTCTGTTTTAAAAATCACAACCTGCCCATTGTAATTATACAAAAACAAATTAAAAATTTTAAAACAAATGTTATTTCAAAGTATTCTAAAATCTTGATAAAAATGGTGGGAAAAATGTCTGTCTTAAATGATGCAATTCATTAAAATGTTTGTAATGTATTTTAATTAAAAAATACTTCAATAAACCTGGTACTAAGTATTTTATATGTTCAATATATGCTGATTTTGAAAATAAGAAAAATATTTACAAACTCTTTTTCCTTTTTCTTATAAAACCATTACATTTGTAAGGTACCCACTGGTACACTTTATAAAAAAACATGCCTTATAGTGTTTGCAGAATGCAGCACTGCTCATCTGAAAATGCATGGATTTTCATAATCTTTGGCCAGGGAATTGCATATATGTTTGTTTATTAGATTACAAAAGATTTGTTCAAATAGCAGCAACATGTGAGGTATATAGGACTAAGACTAGTACGAATGTAGTGCGATTTATAAATAGACAATTTTTCCCTTATTTTTTTTCACCCCTCTTCCTGCATTTTTGGGTTGACTTTTTGGTCTAGAATTGGAGAAAAGGCATCAAATTTTCAATTTCGTAGCAGTTTTGGGTAATACTGAGGATATTACAGCGGAGGGATAGGGGGTGTAAAATATCTTTCTGCGGAGCAATCATTGTGTCGGAAGTGAGATTTTCACCCCAATCAACTTAAAATCCCCGTAGCAAAAAATCTAAATGGTCAACCCCCTACAAATTTATGATGAGGAGATTGCCAAATGTGGTCCCCATTGTGCCTAAAAAGATTGGAAGCAACCGAATGTTGAGAAAAAAACTACAGCCTGTGATGTTACAGGCATTTAACATTGAAGTCAATGTCCAACAATAAACTAGATTTAGCTCCCTTCGTTTGGGAGAAATTATTGTGTCAATTAGAAAATAGTTCGACCTTGACGGTGACCTAAATAAAGATAATTCAGTGGAGAAACGTAAGTAATGACAACGAGATATGTCATCTAATGCTTATGGTAGATGTTTCAGATTGTGCATAATAGGTTATATGTATTTTGTATTAGAGGTTTCTTGTGTTTTGTCTTTTGCATTAGACGTATGAGGTATTTTGTATTAGAGGTTTCTTGTATCTTGTTTTTTGCATTAGACGTTTTAGGTATTTGGTATGGCATTATGTTACATGTGTGTTTTGAATTAGACATTTCTACATAGCATTAGGTTTTTGCCGCTTTCCCCCGCCATATAAATAAGGATATTTGTAATGGTAGCAGAGTACACGAGCGTACCTGATGAAAAAGAAACCTACACAAGGTTCTTTATATTACTGTAATTTTTCCCCATGGTTAGTAAACGTCTATATATGCGATTTTTACAATTCTCCCTCGAAGACAAAACATTTCACGCCACGTGACTTAAGCGTAAAATCAGAAGCCATTGACTGAAATTTAGATGACTTTCATCTAATTTTGGATTAATTTAAATATATTACTAGCGATTGTATTATAATACTTTGATATCGATCAGAATATATGCAAATAATCTGACTCAAAAATTATCGAAATATAAGCGCAATTACCGTTTATATACAGGAGACAATTAAGTGTGGGGAAAATACTGCTCTGACGCCACATTTCCGGGGATTTCCCTAACAGGCATTGAAAATGGGATTTATCGGTTTTGAAGAATGAAATTTCCAAATTTCAACTAAATATGGCCTGCTTTTCTTTCTGATAACACTAAGATTATAGATATTTTATATATACACCATGCCTCTATATTTTGGTCCATAAATTTCATAAATGTTCGGACTTTAATTTTTGAGACTCTGTTCTTATCGGGATTGTCCCTTTAATCAGATTTTAGTCCGAGCATTTATGAAATTTATGAACCAAAACATAGAGGCATGGTGTATTTACCTTGTCTCAAAATTTCAGCTCAAAATATTGAGTCGTTTTGACGTTAACGGCAACACTGCTTATCCGGACACGTAACCCTTTTAAGATTTCGGGTCAATTTTTTCATTGGGTGACCTGCTAATCGATTCCCGTTTCTTGAGAGGTCTATACAGTGAATGACCCATGTTCTGTACTTGATAACAAAAGGTAAATTTCACCTACATATTATTTTTATAGAAAAAAGTCTGGTTTTATCCCTATACTGTATAATACAACGGTCTCCATTTCCAGATGAAGACTGTCAGGTTTAAGTTATTTACAAGCATATCACAAATATCGGGTTAGTTGGTCGGCCTTAGGTAATGGGTTTTAAGGGATTTTAACACAAAATTAAGCAGTTTTATTCCCCAAAAAGTTATCAGGATTGGGCCTTTAAGAGAGATTTGTTTGAACAGGAAGAATAGACACACGCCTTCAAAAACTCAAGTATCAGAAGTCAATCCAGCAATGGTCAGAGGGGTATTTCTCGGGCTATTGCTTCAGGAATAAGCTATTGTAATTTCTTTCGGATAATTGGCTACTTTACTTAAAGGCATTTTATTTGTGGAAAAGATGGGAAATGAACAGCTGATTTAAGTCAAGGAAGAGTTTGAGATGATTTTATGTCTCTAGAAGATTATTCCACAGTTTAGGCGTATTCATTGAGAACGATCTGTATCCAAAGGATTTCAATTTCCACCTTGAGTTGCACAAATGATATCTGGAAGATTATTCCACAGTATAGGCGCATTCACTAAGGAATGATCCGTATCCAGATGATTTTAACTTCCACCTTTAGCAACACAACTGATGGATGTGTTCTGCCAGAGGTTTCGTGAGGGAATTTGTATTTGCATAAAGTTAGATAAGTATGTTTGGGCTAAGCCATTCACAGATATGTCAAAGACAGACTTGACGATAATTCTTTCATTTATTGGCAGCCAATGGAGTGATTACAGAACAGGAGTAAACAGTGCAAATGGCACCTTTCACAGTGTTTCCATGCTCAATTCTTTTATTTAGAAATGAATAATTATTACATCCCACTTCTACTCGTTGCCACTGGCAACCTTTGATGAAACTGTCCTGTTCATTTCCAATACATGCTTAAAAGTAGTACTGTTCATTTCTGATACACGGATATTTTTAGACAGCCATGGAAACTTACCAAGCAGTAAGAAGCGGACATTTAGTCCGACCCAGATCGCTATGATAACAAGTTTCATACTGCACTAATGTACAAGAGACAACTAGTCAAAATCATAGTAACAAAACAAACCGGTAGGAACTACATGGCAGTGCAAAAATATATACAATGATATTAAATCAACATAACAACATATTACGAAAAACAATTATTACACATATCAATTGGCATTTATTCCCTAATTTGGTTTGATTTATATTAATATGCAAAACATATAAATTAGAATACTGAATAATTATTTTAACTAATTGTGATGATAGAAGGTGCAGTTCTCTTGCTGGACACTTCACAAGCCTTGAAAATGAGCAGGATAAAACAAAAACCGCCTAGAAAGTCATAAACTTTATTACAAATAAATTTCAACGGACGAACCATCCACCGATGCATACTTTCACCAGGAATGACCCTCATTTCCTTTGCACCACATTTAATATCACCGCAGTCCTCTATGCCATAGACAAGTTGTTTTGACGATGTGGTCTAAACAAACACGTGGCTGTATTACGCTCGGGGTGTCACAACAAGACGCATGTGTAAATTCTACCATGAAATGTAACGTGAGGCACAGAAAGGGATAAATGAAAGAGCAGAAAGTATTTGTCACTTTTCTGTTAAAACGACTCGATAATAAATACTATTTTTCACATTTTGCTTCAATATACAAGATAGAAATGTGATGTAAAGTAACTTATTATCACCTTTCCTCGGAGCCCCCGACCAAAACTATCCTAATATTCACCGATACACCGAGGAAAGTGTGCTAATAACTATTACTTAAATGTACATGACGTGGACATGAGTATTGTCGTCAATTTACTGAACATCAAGTAAAATTTAGTCCACTTGTGGCACCTGTCGCAAGTGACAGGTTGTTTTGTTTGCTCCCTGTTGGACGAAAAAATCACCAGTCTTACTGAATTATTTTAAAAGGTAACAAATCTTGTCAAGAAGCAATGACTCCAACAAAAAGTCAAAAAATATTGATGTGTGACAGATGTTAGACTATTAGTTATTAGCAAAAGGCTGCAGTTTGCACAGTTGGAAAGATGGCAGCAGGTGGAACATAAAAGTAGATGAAATCAATCTTTAAACATCTCCATAATTATACTTTTAATGTAAGCCTAATCACCTATTGAAGAGAATGTTTAAATGTACATGAAACAACTGTAGTACAAGATTATATTGTTGATAATTCTGACCATACATGTACATTTACATGTAGATGTTTGCAGTTTTACTGAATCTTTGCTTTGTGATGACCCATTGAACAGATGTAGCTACTATATTACAGCATTAAAACCAAATAGTAAAGGATCTAATCGGTTATCTCCCAAAACTTAGACAGCCATAATTTAGACAGCCATAACTTAGACAGTGGAGTAAGTGATTAATTAACACAACACCCATAGCTGCAATGGAACAGTCCTAATCAGTGGTGTAATTGACCCATAGGGAGATTAAGTTTGTTGGGCTGAGATGTTTTGATTTGAAAATGCATGTCTTTGATGCAAGTTTGATTATCAAAACAATAAATATATCTAACTTTGATCAAAGGGTGATTATTAAACATTTAAGTATGTGTAAGCAGCTGAGATGTTTTGATTTTAAAATGTCTACCTTTGAGCAGTACAGGATGTGTAAGCAGCTGAGATGTTTTGATTTCAAAATATAACTTCCTTCGAACTTTAAACAGCAATATAAAATGGCTGGACTGTGAAAGGTAGAATTTGTCACATCACAGAAGGGAACTCCGCAAGTTTTCCTCGACGGTTTTCTATACAACAGAAACAAAGTGAGACAGACCTGCATACACTGGCGATGTGTAGTTACTGCATGTTCCAGAAAGTGCACCACTGTGGGTGACTTTTGTCAGAATGTCAGCGACCACATTCACCCTCTTGAAGAAGCAACCAAGATCAAGTTCCTCAGCAACCTACGGAAGAGAGCAAGAGAAGAGACCACACAGATGCACACCCTCTACAAGGTGACAAAACCAAGATTCAGTATCTGGACGCATGTCGGCCAATTGATCCATCTCGGATAGACACTTTGTTAACATTTGCATTGAAGATTTGTGAACATAAGAGTATTAAAATTATTATTATTTATATAAGTAAAAACTTGATCAGTAAAGAAATGAAAGAAATGGTACTATATTTGTTTTGTACTTGTTAATCAATCTGCTTTAACATACCAATGTTACAATTTGCTAAGTTTTGGGATTTTTTCTAGATTTTCTTGGACTATTCCATTATCAAATATAGGTAACAGGTTGAGGATTAGTTGTGCACTTAACCGTAAATGTTGTTGTTTTAAGCTGTCTAAGATATGGCTGTCTAAGTTTTGGCAGGTTACCATCTAATCAATTGTTGTTATTCTTTAATTTCTTGTTAGAACTTCACTTACAAAGTGTGTATTTTCATGAGAAAAAGAAGACTTGTGTTGGATCACTTTGAACACTAGTTTTAACATTCTGAGGGATAAATCTGGTTGACTATGTTGGTTTAAACAATATTTATTTCTATTGTATCAAGATTAATGACAATAATGATATTGGGGATCTGAAAACAAGCTATAGCTTATATAAATTCATCTCCACGTAAACTGAAAATTTCAATAACATTGCTAAAATGTACAATTTTCAAAAGTATTATATGTTGCATTTTTACAAATATATGAGTAAATAAATAAATAAATAAATCATCTTCATGATCAGCACCATCATCATCATCAACGTCATCATCCTCATCAATATAAATGAATTGTAAATAATTATCTTCATCACATATCACCGTCGCCTGCCAGTTACGTTATCTATTCAAAGCGCTTGGTTAGTTTTAAATACTTGTGAACTTTACTAAAAATCACTTCATTGTACGAGTTACTTTCATTGGGATCGCCATATAGGAACGCTTTTGTATGTTTCGATTTGAATGGGAGGGTATTTAATGTTGAAATACGCTGCGACAAATAATTTGGGCAGTAAAGGAAATAATGGTCACTGTCTTCTTGGGTATAACCACATCTGCATGTCGGATTATTTGAAATATGCATTAAAAATCTATGAAAGTTTAGGGCACTTTTACAATTACGAAGTCTGGAATGTATAATTTGAAATTTACGTTCTCCATAGTAATAATATTTGGGTATTTTATGATCGTTCATGCTTAACTTAATTTTGAAATTTTGAATAGTGGGGGCGTTTTGCGTATCGTAAGAAAGGTTGTTCCAGAGGTCAACTGTTGAAGGCAAAAATGAGTTTTTGTAGTAATTGGTATTAGAAGCTATATTTTTCAATTCATTGTTATTACGAACAGGGTAAGGATTTACTTCAGAAATTTTAGGTGGTACTAGTAGACTTAAGAAAGAGGGAACCAATTTATTGACCATTTTATACATAAGAATAAGTTTGTGTCTTATACGTCTTGTTGATAATGGGTTATATCCAGATTCATAGTATAGTACGTTATGGGAAGTGCCTCGAACAAGACCTGTTATCGTTCTCAGGGCGTCAAGATGGAGATTTTCTAATTTTGATGACTCAAATTTGCTACAGTTGTCCCAAACGACGTCAGCGTAGTCAAATAATGGCAATATAAATGAATTGTAAATAATCTCTAAAGACTTACGAGAAATACGATACTTTAAGCCACGGAGACAGTCGATAGAGCGTTTAACTTTAGATATTACATATTCGATATGGTTATCCCACTGACAATTGCTTTGCAAAAGAAGACCAAGGTGTTTATGATATATCGTTTCTTTAATTCTTACATTGTTAAAATTTAATTCAAAAGAGGTTTAGAATTGTTTTCTAGAAAATGTCATGGAAACTGTTTTTAGGGGGTTAAATCTTACTTTCCATTTAGTCGACCAGCTGCTTATCAAATTGAGATCTAAATTCATTACATTTTCACATTCACCTGGATTTTCAATCGTTAGATACAACGACGTATCGTCTGCAAATAAGCGTATATTAGAATTGATATTTTCAGTAATGTCATTGATATATATAAGGAAAAGAAGTGGTCCCAATACTGATCCTTGGGGAACACCTGCGGTTATATTATTTAGATTAGAGCTTTCACCTTTAATAACTACTGATTGTTTTTATACGCCCACATTTTCATGTGGACGTATTATGTCGTCGCCCCTGTCCGTCCGGACGTCCACAATTTGTTTGTGGACACTCTACAGGTCACAATTCTTATCCGATTTTGACGAAACTTGAAATATAGGTTTATCCCCAAAAGATCTTGGCTGCTTTCGATATTGGCATGTATCGGATCAAAACTTCATGGATTATGGCCCCTGATTGTCTGAAAAATCACGTTTTTAGCTTGTGGACCCTATAGAGGTCACAATTTTGAACTGATTTTGATGAAACTTGACATGCATGTTTGTAACCCAAAGATCTTGGTTCCTTTCGATATTTGCGGCTATCGGAATGTAATTTCCTGAATTATGGCCCCTGATTGTCCGAAAAATCACCCTTTTTAGCTTGTGGTCCCTCTGGAGGTCACAATTATTATTCGATTTAAAAAACCGTTTGATTATATCACCGTTACACCCTAAGGAAGGCTGAGATCGAATTTCGGGAAAATCGGACTAAAATTGCCATACAAAATGGCCGCCGTTTGTACGCGAATACTGTTAAAAAATGGTATATCAAGGTTGTGGACCCTGTGGAGGTCACAATTTTGATTCGATTTTGATGAAACTTGAAATTCATGGTTATAACCCAAAGATCTTGCTTCCTTTTGATATTTGCGCATATCGGATCGTAACTTCCTGAATTATGGCCCCTGATTATACGCAAAATCGCCCTTTTTTTTAGCTTGGAGGTCACAATTATTATTCGATTTAAAAAACCGTTTGATTATATCACCGTTACACCCTAAGGAAGGTTGAGTTCGAATTTCGGGAAAATCGGACGAAAATTGCCATACAAAATGGCCGCCGTTTGTACGCGAATACTGTTAAAAAATGGTATATCAAGGTTGTGGACCCTGTGGAGGTCACAATTTTGATTCGATTTTGATGAAACTTGAAATTCATGGTTATAACCCAAAGATCTTGCTTCCTTTCGATATTTGCGCATATCGGATCGTAACTTCCTGAATTATGGCCCCTGATTATACGCAAAATCGCCTTTTTATACGCCCACATTTTTATGTGGACGTATATTGTCGTCGCCCCTGTCCGTCCGGACGTCCGTCCGTCCACAATTTGTTTGTGGACTCTCTACAGGTCACAATTCTTATCCGATTTTGACGAAACTTGAAATATAGGTTTATCCCCAAAAGATCTCGGCTGCTTTCGATATTGGCATGTATCGGATGAAAACTTCATGGATTATGGCCCCTGATTGTACGAAAAATCACGTTTTTAGCTTGTGGACCCTATAGAGGTCACAATTTTGAACCGATTTTGATGAAACTTGGTTCCTTTCGATATTTGCGCCTATCGGAATGTAATTTCCTGAATTATGGCCCCTGATTGTCCGAAAAATCACCCTTTTTAGCTTGTGGTCCCTCTGGAGGTCACAATTATTATCCGATTTAAAAAATCGTTTGCTTATATCACCGTTACACCCTAAGGAAGGTTGAGTTCGAATTTCGGGAAAATCGGACGAAAATTGCCATACAAAATGGCCGCCGTTTATAAGCGAATACTGTTAAAAAATGGTATATCAAGGTTGTGGACCCTGTAGAGGTCACATTTTTTATTCGATTTTGATGAAACTTGAAATTCATGGTTATAACCCAAAGATATTGGTTCCTTTCGATATTTGCGCATATCGGAACGTAACTTCCTGAATTATGGCCCCTTATTATACGCAAAATCGCCTTATTTTAGCTTGTGGTCCCTCTGGTGGTCACAATTATTATCCGATTTAATAAAACGGTTGATTATATTACCGTTACACCGTAAGGAAGGTTGAGTTCTAATTTCGGGAAAATCGCACAAAAATGGCCGCCGTTTGTACGCGAATACTGTTAAAAAATTGTATATCATGGTTGTGGACCCTGTAGAGGTCACAATTTTAGTTCGATTTTGATAAAACTTGAAATGCATGGTTATAACCCAAAGATCTTGGTTCTTTTCGTTATTTGCGCATATCGGATCGTAACTTCCTGAATTATGGCCCCTGATTGTCCGAAAAATCGCCTATGGTCCCTCTGGAGGTCACAATTATTATCCGATTTGAAAACGTTTGACTCTATCACCGTTACACCCTACGGAAGGTTGAGTTCGAATTTCGAGAAAATTGGACCATAATTGCCAGAAAAAATGGCCGCCGTTTGTACGCGAACAGTGTAAAAATATGCTATGTCAAAGTTGTGGACCCTGTAGAGGTGACAATTTTAATTCGATTTTGATGAAACCTGAAATGCTTGTTTATAACCTAAAGATCTTTATTCTTTTCGATATTTGCGCATATCAAATTGTAACTTAATGAATTATGGCCTTTGATTGTAGGAAAAATTACTTTCGGTTTTGCTTGTTCTCTGTCTATCTCTCGAACAATTATTATCTGATTTGAAAAAAAACTCTGATTATATTACTGTTGCACCGTAAGGAAGGTTTAATTCGAATTTCGTGAAAATCGTACCAAAATTGCTGGACGAAATGGTCACCATTTGTACGCGAATAGTGTAAAAATATGGTATATCATGGTTGTGGACTCTCTACAGGTCACAATTCTTATCCGATTTGGACGAAAAGTCACATTTCTAGGTTGTGTACCATCACACCATAATCATTGTCGGCTTCGAATTTCATGAATATCAGACTGGAACTGACCAACAAAATGGCTGCTCCCAATACAGTATGAAATACAGGACTTAATGATGTAGGAAAAATCACTTTCGGTATTGCTTGTCCTCTATCCATCTCTCAAAAATGTGGGCGTATCCTGCCTGGCAGTGCCAGCCTATCTTTTTAGCTTGGAGGTCACAATTATTATCCGATTTAAAAAAACGTTTGATTATATTACCGTTACACCGCAAGGAAGGCTGAGTTCGAATTTCGGGAAAATCAGACCAAAATTGCCATACAAAATGGCCGCCGTTTGTACGCGAATACTGTTAAAAATGGTATATCAAGGTTGTGGACCCTGTAACGGTCACAATTTTAATTTGATTTTGATGAAACTTGAAATTCATGGTTATAACCCAAAGATCTTGGTTCTTTTCGATATTTGCGCATATCGGATCGTAACTTCCTGAATTATGGCCCCTGGTTATACGCAAAATCCCCCTTTCTTTAGCTTGTGGTCCCTCTGGAGGTCACAATTATTATCCAATTTAAAAAAACGTTGATTATATCACCGTTACACTGTAAGGAAGGTTGAGTTTGAATTTTGGGAAAATCGGACCAAAATTGACAGACAAAATGGCCGCCGTTTGTACGCGAATACTGTTAAAAAAATGATATATCATGGTTGTGGACCCTAAATAGGTCACAATTGTAATTCGATTTTGATGAGGAAGGTTGAGTTCTAATTTCGTGAAAATCGTACCAAAATTGCCGGACGAAATGGTCGCCATTTGTACGCGAATGCCGAATAGTGTAAAAATATGGTACATCATGGTTGTGGACTCTCTACAGGTCACAATTCTTATCCGATTTTGATGAAAAGTCACATTTCTAGGTTGTGTACCGTCACACCATAATCATTGTCGGTTTCGAATTTCATTAATATCAGACTGGAACTGACCAACTAAATGGCTGCTCCCAATACAGTATGAAATACAGGACTTAAAGATGTAGGAAAAATCACTTTCGGTATTGCTTGTTCTCTGTCCATCTCTCGAAAATGTGGGCGTATCCTGCCTGGCAGTGCCAGCCTATCTTCTATTTGTCAAATAATCTAAAATAAGCGTTAAAAGTTTACCTCGGATACCGATACAACTCAATTTGTGAATCAGACCCTTATGCCACACACGGTCGAACGCTTTACTAATATCACAAAATATGGCTTTAACTTCTTTTCCGTTATCGAGGGCTGACAAAATATAATCATATATATCAATTAATTGATAAATAGTACAGTTATTTATTCTGAATCCCAATTGGAGAGGGCTTAATAAGTTATTGGTTAATAGAAAATTGTGTATATCTTTGTAAATTAGTCTTTCAAAGACTTTTCCGAGTAGACTTAATAATGATATAGGTCTATAATTCGCGGGATCGTGAGTGTCACCTTGTTTAAAGATTGGAACTACGATAGCCTGTTTCCATATGTTTGGAAATACAGTTGTATTGTGTAGGAAATTAAACAATGCGGTAAGGGGCTGGCTTAATGACATAGCACAATTTTTCAAAATAATGTTGTTAACTCTGTCAGGTCCACTGGCTTTATTTGTCGAAAGTGAGATCAGCTGATCGCGCACCTTAGCCGTTGTGTAAACTGGCTGCTCAATTTCAATCGGATTAACATAGAGTTCTGGTGGCTCATCGTTTGCTCAAGATGAGACTGACTCGTAAAATAATCGTTAAAAATATTAGTTTTATCACAATCACCATAAAATAGTTTATCATTGACTTTCAGGGTAGGGATTTCCGTGGAGGATTTGCCAGTATGAAAGGCATGACTTTTGACTATGTTAGTCTTTGAATTTGGTAAAGAAATGTACATGCTGAGTATTATTAGTATTAATAATAACATTTTAGATCAAGTATCAAAATTTAAGTATTTCTGTTCTCTTTTTCAGGTTGTAGCCATTATTTTGATTGGTGTTGCAGCTTATGGTCGTGTTGCATCATTGGTTACAAGTCTGACATTAGTTGGCAGTGTTATAACATGTGGTGTTATTTTATTCTTTATTGCTTTAATAGGTCTAGTTGGATCTATTAGGCACCACCAAGTTCTTCTGTTTTTTGTATCCTTGATAATTTCATGCCAATTAATTTTCTTAACATGAAAGAGAGAAGACAGAAAAAGACATTTACTTTAAAATATATCCAAATAGTATTATATATAATGTAACATAATTGTATCTGAATCAATTTCAAATTTGTTCTTTGATATTATAAATCAATAACCCCGTCTTTGGCATAGTATAACAATTATGGGGCAATGAAAACTCCAAATAAAGCAAGTACTTTCCAGTCGTAATTTGGTTTTACTCTTTACCATTTCAATTTTCAAATCATTGATAGTTTCATCTGTTTGTCATACATGTATCCCCGCCTTTCAAAGAAAGCAGGGGGCTATTAAAATGGGTCTGTCTATCTGTCTGCCACACTTTTAGCGACTAAATAACTCAATTTAGTTAGACTGTTCACAATTGGTGTATTTGTTTATTAGGCCAATGCCTTGATGGAGTTCGGAGATGAGCATTCTCTGCTTAAGCTAAGCAGAGATAAGCAATTCGATTGGTTGATGCTTTGGGGCACAATAACTTTAGTTCTAAAGAAGTAAAGTGGTGGAACTTTGTGTATTGTTTTTTTACATCAATACCTTGACTACACTTGATTATGAGCATTTTTTGCTCAGGGTAAGCAGAGCCATAAGCAGTTTTGGAACACAAAAACTCTCCTTCTTATTGAGGTATAATGCTCAAACTTTGTGTAGGTGTTCATTAGGTTTAATGCCTCAATGTACATGTAGTTCAAAGAGTATTTAGATTTGGTATACATGTAGGTGTCTATTAGGTGAATGCCTTGACAGGCTAAGGCTAAGCAGGGATAAACAATTTGAGTGGTTGAGCTAAGGAACGATGAGCAATTTGATTGGTTAAGACTTTGAAATGTGTGTGTGTGAGTGAAATAGCTTTATTTAACGTCCGCTTCCACCGAATGTTTAAACAGATGTTCATTAGGTGAATGTCTTAACTCTTAACTGAATTCAAGAGCTAAGTATTTTCATTGGTTGATGCTTTGGGACAAGATAACTTTGATTCTAACTAAGTGTATAGTTGATAAGCAGTTTGATTGCGCGATACTTTTGAAATGGATAAATGTGTAATTAATTAATATGTCATCTTTTTATTACGGGATTTCGCCTCACTGGTGGCTTGTTTAATTACTTAACAATTTCAAGTATATGATTATTCTGTTCCTGCTATTCCTTTTGCAATTTTCACTGGCCTGTGCCTGTCTAGCTGTCAACACGCAACAGAAGGACGATTTAGTGACAAGAGGTTGGATGAAAGCATCAAATGAAACAAGAGACAATGTGCAGAAAAATTTTGATTGTTGTGGCTTTCTTGATAATAAGTTGCCAGCATCAGATAATCAAGGTCATCCTCCCTGTAAAGAGGTAAATTTATAAGAATAAAAAACTTAACTCTTAACTCTTAAATGACCCAGAGGTTTGACGTCATAAAAACCCACGTCATAATGGTCAATAGTGTTAAAAAATATAGGTATGCATTTTAAAGTCATATCAATAATAACAACTGAAAGTAGACCCATTCATTCATGTAAATGGATGAAATATTTTAAATTGCCATTTTCACAAATATGAATTTTATACAAAAAAATTAATTTAGACATTTCATGCAAAATTCATGTAGGCCTACATGGACCTAATGGTTATTTCTATTTTTTGATCTGCTTTTGTGAACTAAAAATCATTTATCATCAATGATTATTAAAATTTAAAAGTGATTAAAATTTTGTTGATTAGCCTAGCTAAGCTTCTTCTATCACGTTCTAACGCAAAACTATAAATATCTACACCACCGATAAAATATGAATCGCTGTAATTCAATAGGTATGGTAACCCGTCGTACGGAGAACGTTGTCGTATAGGCCTAGACATTTCACCGTTTTATTGTAATTTTTATACGCCCACATTGAAATATGGTCGTATATTGTCGTCGCCCCCGTCCGTCCGTCCGTCCGTCCGTCCGTCCGTCCGGCGTCCACAATTGCTTGTGGACGCTCTACAGGCTAAAGTTAATATCCGATTGACTTTAAATTTATACACAGTGTTCAAGGTCATGAGACGAAGAAGCCTATTGTCTTTCAGCGATTTCCGATAATAACTACCAGAGTTATGGCCCTTGATCACTTCAAAAAATCTTGTGGACGCTCTAGAGGCCAAAATTAATATCCGATTGACTTTAAATTTATACGCAGCGTTTAAGGTCATGAGACGAAGAAGGCTATTGTTTTTCAGCGATTTCCGATAATAACTACCGGAGTTATGGCCCTTGATCACTTCAAAAAATCTTGTGGACGCTCTAGAGGCCAAAGTTAATATCCGATTGACTTCAAATTTATACACAGTGTTTAAGGTCATAAGACAAAGACGCCTATTGATTTTCAGCGTTTTCCGATAATTAGTGCCAGAGTTATGGCCCTTGATCACTTCAAAAAATCTTGTGGAGGCTCTAGAGGCCAAAGTTAATATCCGATTGACTTTAAATTTATACACAGTGTTTAAGGTCATAAGACGAAGAAGCCTATCGATTTTCAGCAATTTCCGATAATTAGTGCCAGAGTTATGTCCCTTGATCTCTTTAAAAAATCATGTGGACGGTCTAAAGGTCAAAGTTAATATCCGATTGACTTTAAATTTATACACAGTGTTTAAGGTCATAAGACGAAGAATCCTATTGATTTTCAGTGATTTCCGATAATTAGTGCCAGAGTTATGGCCCTTGATCACTTCAAAAAATCTTGTGGAGGCTCTAGAGGCCAAAGTTAATATCCCTTGATCACCTCAAAAAATCTTGTGGACGCTCTAGAGACCAAAGTTAATATCAGATTGACTTTAGATTTATACATAGAGTTTATGGTGTTGAAACGAACAAGTATTTTGATTTTCAATGAATTTAGATAACTGAACAGCTAAATCCATGATATTAAATGTTTCATGTATATACTAATTGTTAGCGTGGGGTAAAACTTTACAAAAAGCAATCAAATTCTAATGATTTTCTGATAATTACATAATGAGTTGTTACTCTTAATCAGTTCTTAGTGTATTACAAATGTTTCATTACCGAAAAAAGTAAAAATATGCAACAACCCTGGTTGACTGCCCGGACGACTTAGCTGCTGTGGGCGTATGTTTCGTTGCCTGGCAACCTATCTTTCAAGAAGAAACAGTAAGATTTTAACTGTCAAAATGTCAAACAGGAAGTAAACAAATGAGAAAAGGCCGTCAGTTTATAAGGGAGGTCACTCTCATTGTGCTAGAAACGTTGCATTCGGCTAACTGGTTTTGTCGACAAAAGTCGCCCTGGGTACTTAACGGTGACGTCGTAGGTGTCGACAAAAGTCGCCCTGGGTCAGTTAAGAGTTAAACGGATAGATATAAAACTGATATGGTTTATTTCTTTCTAAAAGTTCTTAATCCAGCCATCACCCCGGTTACATAATGCAATTACAATTCCCACTGTCATCAAAACATTTACGTTTCATGAATTTTTGTAATATCGGTAAGCATTAATATGCCCAAATATTCATGTGGATGGATTATGTCGTCACCCCTGTCCTTCCAGACATTCACATTTTTATTAAAATGGCTTTGTCCGTCTCTAATTTAGCTAGAATGTTCAGACTTGGTGGTGGTGTTTATTGTCCCCCGCCTTTCGAAGAAAGTTGGGGGACTATTAAGATGGGTTCGTCCGTCTGTCTGTCTGTCTGTATGTCCGTCACACTTTTTGGGACACAATAACTCTCTTCCTAATTGAGCTAGAATGTTCAAACTTGGTGTGTGTGTTTATTAGGTCAATGCCTTGATGGAGTTCGAAGATGAGCATTTTCCGCTTAGGGTAAGCAGAGATAAGCAATTTGATTGGTTGATGCTTTGGGACACGATAACTTTAGTTCTAATTAAGTGAGATTGATGAAACTTGGTGTATTGTTTCATTACAGTAAGCAGAGCGATACACAATTTGATTGGTCGAGACTTTGGAACACAATAACTCTCCTTCTAATTGAGTTAAAATGTTCAAACTTGGTGTATATATGCTTATTAGGTCAATGCCTTGATGGAGTTCGAAGATGAGCATTTTCCGCTTAGGGTAATCAGAGATAAGCAATTTGATTGGTTGATGCTTTGGGACACGATAACTTTAGTTCTAATTAAGTGAGAGTGATGAAACTTGGTGTATAGTTTCATTACAGTAATACCTTGACTAAGATCGATAATGAGCATTTTCTGCTCAGGGTAAGCAGAGCGATAAGCAATTTGATTTGCCGAGACTTTGGCACACAATAACTCTCTTTCGAATTGAGTTAAAATGTTCATAATTGTTGTGTAATCTTATTAGGTCAATGCCTTGATGGAGTTCGAAGATGAGCATTTTCTTCTTAGGGTAGGCAGAGATAAGCAATTTGATTGGTTGATACTTTGGGACAAGATAACTTAGGTTCATCTTGATTGATGATTTTTATGCCAATACAATGACTGCATTCTCATTCAGTAATTGATTCGACAGTAACAGTGTATAGAAACGATTGACTCGGACACGAGTGCCCTTTCCCTTGGCCAGAGGGGCCCTTTTGTCAATCGTGGGGCCCTTTTGTCTGCCTTTAGGGTCCCCCTAACTAGGGTACATTTTCATTTTTCTCGTCGGTTTTAGCATTTTTATACGCCCACATTTTTATGTGGACGTATATTGTCGTCGCCCCTGTCCGTCCGGACGTCCATCCGTCCACAATTTGTTTGTGAACTCTCTACAAGTCACAATTCTTATCCGATTTTGACGAAACTTGAAATATAGGTTTATCCCCAAAAGATCTCGGCTGCTTTCGATATTGGCATGTATCGGATGAAAACTTCATGGATTATGGCCCCTGATTGTACGAAAAATCACGGTTTTAGCTTGTGGACCCTATAGAGGTTACAATTTTGAACCGATTTTGATGAAACTTGACATGCATGCTTATAAACCAAAGTTCTTGGTTCCTTTCGATATTTGCGCCTATCGGAATGTTATTTCCTGAATTATGGCCCCTGATTGTCCGAAAAATCACCCTTTTTAGCTTGTGGTCCCTCTGGAGGTCACAATTATTATCCGATTTAAAAAAACGTTTGATTATATTACCGTTACACCCTAAAGAAGGTTGAGTTCGAATTCCGGGAAAATCGGACCAAAATTGCCATACAAAATGGCCGCCGTTTGTACGCGAAAACTGTTAAAAAATGGTATATCAAGGTTGTGGACCCTGTAGAAGTCACATTTTTAATTCGATTTTGATGAAACTTGAAATTCATGGTAATGACCCAAAGATCTTGGTTCCTTTCGATATTTGTGCATACCGGAACGTAGCTTCCTGAATTATGTCCCCTGATTATACGCAAAATCGCCATATTTTTAGCTTGTGGTCCCTCTGGTGGTCACAATTATTATCCGATTTAATAAAACGGTTGATAGTATTACCGTTACACCGTAAGGAAGGTTGAGTTCGAATTTTGGGAAAATCGGACCAAAATTGACAGACAAAATGGCTGCCGTTTGTACGCGAATACTGTAAAAATATGGTATGTCAAAGTTGTGGACCCTGTAGAGGTCACAATTTTAATTCGATTTTGATGAAACCTGAAATGCTTGTTTATAACCTAAAGATCTTTATTCTTTTCGATGTTTGCGCATATCAAATTGTAACTTAATGAATTATGGCCTTTGATTGTAGGAAAAATCACTTTCGGTATTGCTTGTTCTCTGTCTATCTCTCGAACAATTATTATCTGATTTTAAAAAAAACTCTGATTATATTACTGTTGCACCATAAGGAAGGTTGAGTTCGAATTTCGTGAAAATCGTACCAAATTTGCCTGATGAAATGGTCGCCGTTTGTACACGAATAGTGTAAAAATATGGTATATCATGGTTGTGGACTCTCTACAGGTCGCCGTTTGTACGCGAGTAGTGTAAAAATATGGTATATCATGGTTGTGGACTCTCTACAGGTCACAATTCTTATCCGATTTTGACGAAAAGTAACATTTCTAGGTTGTGTACCGTCACACCATAATCATTGTCGGCTTCGAATTTCATGAATATCGGACTGGAATTGACCAACAAAATGGCTGCTTCCAATACAGTATGAAATACAGGACTTAATGATGTAGGAAAAATCACTTTCGGTATTGCTTGTTCTCTATCCATCTCTCAAAAATGTGGGCGTATCCTGCCTGGCAGTGCCAGCCTATCTTTCTTTATAAAACACTTATCGATGACACTTCGTGTACAGATTGCTGGATACGTTTGAAAAAATTGAATGTGCGATTAATTAATATGTGTCATAAGTTCCTTGAATGACATTTAGAAGTAGAGGTATAATATTCATAATAACACAACTTTATGGATTTACTACTTCTTGGTTTATTACATGCAACGTTTCAATACTCTTACAGGTATCTTTATCAAGCAATAATCAATAATGAGTAACAACTCTACATTTATAGTAATAATAATAATAATAATTTATAGTACATCCATGCGTAAGAACAATTTAACAATAAAAACATAACATTAGTTAAGATTTATAACAACAAACATTTCCCTTTGAATATGGCTTCACCATTTCTTTTCAATCTAAGGTGTTAAAACATGGGGACTGAAGCCACCGCCTAAACTAAAATGCAATCAAAGCCCATTAACAACACAATTTAATATATTAATCTCTTTTTGCTTATCACTGAAAAACTGAACAAAGCCCCTAACGTGACAGGTGAAGAAAAGCCTCCAATCCACATCAACATTCCATTTATAGGCCCAACAAGTTATAAAATTAAAAGATTACTAACTAGATTGCAAATAGATGTAACATTTAGTGGGGGAACATCATTAAAATCACTTATCAATGCCCATGGGAGAACCAAAATACCAACAGTGGACCCAAAGGGTATAGTTTACCAGATCCAATGCGACTGCAAATCCATTTACATAGGCGAAATATGCAGACCATTATCAGTGAGACTCAAAGAACACAAAGCAGCAACTAGACGTATGGAACCAAACAAATCTACAGTAGCCGATCATATTATAAACAATCCTACCCATAACATAGAATGGGACAACACCAATGTGCTTACCAAAAATATTAAAGTATGGAAGAAAAGAGTTTTGTGGGAAGCATTAGAAATCCGAAGACAAAAACCAAAGAGGTTGCCAGGCAACGAAACATACGCCCACAGCAGCTAAATCGTCCGGGCAGTCAACAAGGGTTGTCGCATATTTTTACTTTTTTTGGTAATGAAACATTTGTAATACACTAAAATCTGATTAAGAGTAACAACCCATTATGTAATTATCTGAAAATCATTAGAATTTGTTTGCTTTTTATAAAGTTTTGCCCCACGCTAACAATTAGTACAGGAAACATTTAACATCATGGATTTAGCTGTTCAGTTAGCAAAAATTCATTGAAAATCAAAATACTTGTTCGTCTCAACACCTTAAACTCTGTGTATCAATCTGAAGTCAATCGGATGATAAGTTTGGCATCTATAGCATCTATTAGTAGTGATTGGCACCTATCGGTTTTACCGATATCAGATATTGACAGTGAAATATATCGGCCGATACAGATACAATTACCGATAGAGGTGGATATAAAAATATTACACATTAAAATGTATCGAATGGCATGATGATCTATGTAGATATATGTCAAATTTAGTCGGTACGATTGTTCCGTGGGAATCGACAAGAACCCGTTGTTTTAGAAGTAAAATATAATTGGGTCACGCTTCCTACGCAATCAAAAATACTCACTATCTATTATGAACTTAATTATTTGCTGCATAATAAAGTCAAGATTATCACATTTTAAGTGTTGATTACGATATAATACCCTAAAGTGATCGGCACCTGTATGTCTAAAATATATGGCAGAACGTTGCATTCGGTAATTAATGATACATCAATGGGAAGAGCTTCATGACCTGTCTGTCAACGTGACATTCTCCCGCCATTTATGCAGCTATTGTTAAAGTTCCAATAGCATTTTTTTAAGTTATATTTTTAAAATTTATTAAAATAAAGCCCCAAAATAGATTGAACCTATAAACAGTCCTACCTTGTTAAAGAATAATCCTATTAATCCTATAATTCACTATTGCCAATTGAGAAATTGGCAAAAATATCATTTTCAACTTCAAATTCAAACGTTTGAAGATGGCCGTCCATGGAGAAGAATAGGAAAACAAGGGAGGTAATTGAGTAACTATTTACTCAATCAACCAGTGTCACCCTTTCTAACCCCCCCAAAATTTTGTCCATGATCGTATAATAGTGAGTTGACAACCTTTTGAGCAAAAAACATAGAAATAATTATATTTTGACTTTCTTAGAAAAAGTGAAATTGGAACTTTAAAAATAAAACCATCATAAATCAGAACTTATTTGTGGGTAATATTATTAATTAATAAAATATGATCTTCACTATGGGTTATTATTTGTTGATACTACTTATGCCTAAATTCTTAAAGTAGCCTAACCTCACAATACAAATCACTAAATTATTTCTAAATATTTATCGACATCTACAAGCCGGAATGACTGACAGTTTAATCCTGTGACATCAAAGGGATGGCCCTTTCATTTTTAAACGCCCACATTGAAATGTGGTCGTATATTGTCGTCGCCCACGTCCGTCCGGCGGTCCGGCGTCCACAATTTCTTGTGGACGCTCTAGAGGCTAAAGTTAATATCCGATTGACTTTAAATTTATACACAGTGTTTAAGGTCATGAGACGAAGAAGCCTATTGATTTTCAGCGATTTCTGATAATTAGTGCCAGAGTTAAGTCCCTTGATCACCTCAAAAAATCTTGTGGACGCTCTAGAGGCCAAAGTTAATATCCGATTGGCTTTAAATTTATACACAGTGTTTAAGGTCATAAGACGAAGAAGCCTATTGATTTTCAGGGATTTCCGATAATTAGTGCCAGAGTTATGGCCCTTGATCACTTCAAGATATCTTGTGGATGCTCTAAAAGCCAAAGTTAATATCCGATTGACTTTAAATTTATACACAGTGTTTAAGGTCATAAGACGAAGAAGCCTATTGATTTTCAGCGATTTCTGATAATTAGTGCCAGAGTTATGGCCCTTGATCACTTCACAAAATCTTCTGGACACTGTAAAAGCCAAAGTTGATATCCGATTGACTTCAAATTTATACACAGCGATTTCAAATAATGACTTCCAGAGTTATCTTCCATGATCACTTTTAAAAAAAACCTTATGGCGCTATAGATGCCAAACTTTTCCGATTGACTTCAGATTGATACACAGAGTTTAAGGTGTTGAAACGAACAAGTATTTTTATTTTCAATGAATTTTAATAACTGAACAGCTTAATCCATGATGTTAAATGTTTCCTATACTAACACTATAAACCGCAGAATGCCTCGTTCAGCATTTCTGTCCAAACGAGGTAAAACAAATGCCTCGTTGTCTGGAGTTCCAAAACGAGGTTTTTTAAATTACCCTGTTTTTGGAACGAGGTATTTTGTTCAGAACGAGGCTTGGTAAAAATGCCTCGTTTACTAAACGTGTTTTTTTCAAGATAGTTATTAGCAGTATTTCCTATCAGCGAATTTGTAAAAATTAAAATTTATGTTACTTAATACGAAAATAAAACCAGTCCAAACTATGATATAATCAGAGAAATAGACAAGACAAGAATACACGTCATAGATGTAAGTGTAAAGCAACATCAGCTACCTTGATTGATTTATTGGCCCAATCAGTTATAGGACAACTGTGGTGTTGTGACAATTTATTGGGGCCAATAAATTAATCAAGGTAGCTATGTGTCTGCAATAGTTTTACACCTAACTGATATCGCAGACAACAAATTAGTGTTTATCTGGTCTAAATACAACAAATAATCCATTCTTATTAATCAAAAAAGCATATAATTTCATTTCTTATTTCCAATACGCCAGTTTATTATTTATATTTATTGTAAAAATATTACTTGACTATAGGTGTTAAGAAACAACTGTGCTTCATTTCCCATTTAATTGACAATGGGTATAAGCCTACAAATTCATCGCTGCGCGTTTATGTAATTTTGCTCCAATAATATTTTGTGCAATGTTATGGGGTTTCAACAGAAACAGTCAATGCTATAGTCAAGTTATTTTTTTTACAATGAATATAAATAATAAACTGGCGTATTGGAAATAAGAAATGAAATAACTTGTCTATAGGTGTTAAGAAATAACGGTGCTTTATTTCCCATTTAATTGACAATTGGTATAAGCCAACAAATTCATCGCAGCGCGTTTATGTAATTTTGCTCCAATAATATTTTGTGCAATGTTATGGGGTTACGACAGAAGCAGTCGATGCTATAATAGTCAAGTTATTTTTTGCAATAAATATAAATAATAAACTGGCGTATTGGAAGTAAGAAATGAAATAACTTGACTCTATGTGTTAAGAAACAACTGTACTTTATTTCCCATTTAATTGGTATAAGCCAACAAATTCATCGCTGCGCGTTTATGTAATTTTGCTCCAATAATATTTTGTGCAATGTTATGGGGTTTCAACAGAAACAGTCAATGCTATAGTCAAGTTATTTTTTTACAATAAATATAAATAATAAACTGGCGTATTGGAAATAAGAAATGAAATTATATGCTTTTTTGATTAATAAGAATGGATTATTTGTTGTATTTAGACCAAATAAACACTAACTTGTTGTCTGCGATATCAGTTAGGTGTAAAACTATTGCAGACACATAACTACCTTGATTAATTTATTGGCCCCAATAAATTGTCACAACACCACAGTTATTTCTTAACACCTATAACTGATTGGGTCAATAAATCAATCAAGGTGTAGCTGATGTTGCTTTACACCTACATCTATGGCGTGTATTCTTGTCTTGTCTATTTCTCTGATTATAATATCATAGCTTGGACTGGTTTTATTTTCGTATTAAATAACATAAATTTTAATTTTTACAAATTCGCTGATAGGAAATACTGCTAATAACTATCTTGAAAAAACCACGTTTAGTAAACGAGGCATTTTTACCAAGCCTCGTTCTGAACAAAATACCTCGTTTCAAAAACAGAGTAATTTAAAAAACCTCGTTTTGGAACTCAGACAACGAGGCATTTGTTTTACCTCGTTTGGACAGAAATGCCGAACGAGGCAATCTGCGGTTTATAGTGTAATTGTTAGCGTGGGGCAAAACTTTATAAAAAGCAAACAAATTCTAATGATTTTCAGATAATTACATAATGAGTTGTTACTCTTAATCAGATTTTAGTGTATTACAAATGTTTCATTACCAAAAAAAGTAAAAATATGCGACAACCCTTGTTGACTGCCCGGATGATTTAGCTGCTGTGGGCGTATGTTTCTTTGCCTGGCAACCTATCTTTTATCAAAATCATGGGTAAAATGTGTGATATTTTCCCGCCTTTCTCAAAACTCCTACTCATTATTATAATAGTGGGAAGACAAAACCAGTCAAGTACTGAAGTAGATAAGTAGTAAAATTTGGAATTATTGTAATATGTGATATTACTGTAATTCTCAAGACTAGCAGCCTTACAAAAGTTACAGTCTCACTACGACGATCCGCCGGGTTATTATTATCATAGTGTTATTTGGTTTCTTGTACGTCGCCATGAAACGCGTTACTTTGTCCGATTTATGTACATTTTTACTATTTCAGAAACTATAACTTATGTATTTATATCCGGTAATATGTGTCCTTGTATCATCACATTTTCCCCGATAGTAAACTTTATATACTAGAGCATGTGAACTCCTCGAAATTCCATAAAATGTCATTGTAAAATCACATGATCTCAACCTAGTAGTCCATGATGGATTTTACGAACAAACGTTATTGAAATGTAAAACATATATATTCTATTTAAACCAGAAATGTTAATTATTGTTAACTTTTCATAGTATTTCTACTGTTTGTTATTTTATTAATATTGTTTTTCTAACTTATAATTGGCCGTACTTAGAATGTAAAGTACGAACTACGTTTTGTCCATCACCCACTGTGTAATGGCGCACGATGACACTAGGCCTATATATACTGGGGCTTTGTGCTGATACTTGTCCGTTTTATGATTATTTCATTAATTCTTATTCTGTATATTTTAAATCAACTACTGTTAAATTTAAGCACATCGGACAAGTCGGCATAGGCTGTTATCGTTTTAAATTATAATGTTATTATCGTAAGGCTGTAAATAGTCCCGACGTTCTCAAAAAGGACAACTGACCATTGGTCAATTCGGTCACCTGGTACATAGGTGTTGTCTATATAAGACCCCTTTGACGGCGTGATGGCAGATGGCAATCGACTTCGGTCAGCGACATCTCGATCAACTTTGGACTCAGGAACCTTTCTTAATCAGTCTCAATCAGTTTTATAATACAAATTAGTCCCAGTAGAACCGATCGTCTTATTAGGTGAGGATTAGTACATAACAAAACTTCATCGGTACCTTTTTACTACTATAATACGTATATATAATAAGATACGATTAAGATATTTCATAATGTTTATAAGCATTTAACGGCTTCTACTATTCGCCGCTTTAAAGAGTTATGACGCCATTATGCCCAGGTGTGCCTAATGCGTCATCGTTAATATTTAGCTCTCGTTGACAATGCCATCTCCCACCACGTCAGACACCGAATGCTTATGCTTTTTTTTTAATACTGTTTTTCTAATAAATCGTACATGTTTATTTTGATATAGAAATCATATTCGCAGCTGCGGAAACATAATAAATAACGTTATTGGTCTTAGTAAATACGGCGTTGGTTGGTTATTAGTTAATGAGTTGCGACATGCCCATTGGAGTTATGTCCCTTTATACGCGTTAAGGCCCTAAACTACTGTACTTATCCCTAGTGCATAATTACCTGTTCACGAGAAGAATGGCATCAGCATTCCTGGAGCAGCAACAATGGAGTAATAGAGGACTTGTCTAAGAGAATGGTGACACAGCAGGAGGCATGGATAACCTAAATTAGGAGCTGAGGCGATTGACTATTAAGGCATTGGTGGAACTGTCCCTAACAAGGAGCGCCTTAATATAAAGCTGTAGTACTGGAAGGATTGCTGTCGCTGGACTGGACAAAGGACACGAATATTCCCCTCCCCACTCCGTGTATGGTAACATATATCTCCATATTTTCCGTAACGCTCCCCCAGCAGTGCTAGGGTGCTGGGTGGCTTACAAACTGGTGTCAGAAGTGGGATCTTAAAGTTTCAGGTAAGGTCCAGGATACGAAACCTACGTGTGGATTTTCTGTAGTTTAGGTTTGGCGTGTAAAAAAAAAAAAAATAAATATATAAAATTTAGTTCGCCGTCCGACGTGGTGGATAAAAAAAGGAAAATTAAAAAAAATAAATAAATATAATAAAAGATAAATGAAGAAGAAAAAAAAATGGGGAATTACCACTTTCATTTTTTAAAAGAATATATATATATTACGGCTAGATATGTATACTAGGTTATATAATACTGCGTGCTACTACTTTTAGGATAACACTACCATTCCTGTTAATAATCACTAGTACCGGTATCACTACATATAACATGGCATTCGTAATTGGAACAGGATCACCCGACCCACCCTGAAATAAGTTATAAATCTGCCGAGAAGGACATGGATGAAGTTGGTCAAGGAGATCAAGTGTATAGAGATGACGAGTCGGATGATGACGTACCTTTAACTATAAGCACTTACATAGAGAGACGAAGGAATGAGCGAGTGCCCCCAACAACAACCCGTGAAGGTGGACCGAGGAGCAATGATGATATTGGTATTGAAGACAACGGTGACGAATCACCCCCCATTAGGACAGGACACCAACATCGACAAATATTCAACGTAAAACCGGATTCGTTTCACGGGAAAGACAATTGGGAGGAATATACTTGTATTTCCCATTTCAATGACTGTGCTGAATTAGGCTGTTGGTCTGACAGGACAAAATTGCTTTATTTAGCAGCTAGTTTAAGAGGTCAGACAACAACATTTTATATGAGTATGGTACCAGAAGATAAACGATCCTTTGGATGTCTTATTAGTAAATTACATCAAAGATTTGGGAGCTCCAAGCACACTAACAAATGGCTTTCCAAGCTTGAATCGAGAAAAAGATTACCTGGTGAGAGCATTGCCTCGGTGGGTGACGACATCAGACAAATGGCGCCGAGAGCATATTGCAATTTGGATATATTGGCACAAGAGGCCCAAGCCCTTAATCAGTTGTACAGGATTGTTTCCATTGAAATGAAATGCAGATGTATTGACCGAGACTGTAAGACTGTGGCTGAGGCCGTCAATGTTATAGAGAGGTATGAAGCAATTGTAGGCGATGCGGAAATACGAAGACCTGCGATAAGAGTTGTTGAACCACAGAAGGAGATCCCAAACAATAAATACACAGATAAAAAGAGAGAAACTACTAGTTGTACAAGTGGAGGTACAACAGAAGAATTACTGGCTCGCATTATGGACCGACTAGAATTTTTGGAATCGAATAGTAGAAGTAAAGGATATAACCAAAGTGGCAGACGCTCAGGAAGCTCGGCAACATGTTATAACTGCAATTCACCCGACCATTATTATAGACAATGCCCTCGACACGCCCGTATGAACAATAGTGGATCCCAGTATAGACAGAGGCAGGGAAATGGGAGACCGTTGACTCAGTAGACCAACAGTCAACAGAATTTCATAGGCCTTTAGAGATTTCAAATATTAATAAAACAAGGGCGGGTTACATTGGAGAAATAAACGAAAACTGGGATAATGCTTTTTACACTACGGTACTGGTAATGTTCACGAATTCATTGTAGAGTTTTTGATCGACAGTGGTTCTACCACATCTATTTTATCTAAAGGCATATACGACCAACTACCTAAAACAAGGCCTAAATTATCTGATGTCTTTATGCAGATAAATGATGTTAATGGGAACAACATACATACTTATGGATCAGTTGTTTTGGACACATTATTCGACGATGTATCGTTGACACAAGGGGTTTTAGTGTGTGATATACAACAGGACGCAATACTCGGTCAGGATTTTCTTCTCAAACACGTAGGTAAGGTTAATTATCAACGAACCACGTTAGTAACACAGGATAATAAACACGAAATTAAATGTTGGATCGGAGGTAAAGCGAACATGGTCTGTGGGGTAGAAGCAAGGACCACCATAACTATCCCGGCCCATTCCGGAATGTTTATACCAGTAAACATATCTGGACGAGAACATCTTACCAAAATAGGATATTTAGAGGGGTGTGAGAGTCTCCGACCGATACACATTCTACCCGGAATTATAAACACGACTGCTGAAGAAAACTTCACCAATATTATTAACAGCACGGAGAATTCCATCACAGTTTATGCTCACCAAACCATAGGGAAATGCGAGTCGTATTATGACCAGGAAGGTACCCAAAGGATAGTCAGGACCACCAAAACAAAACAGGAAATTACGACACAGTGTACAACGATTCCTGATTACTTAGACGATTTATTAAAACGGAGTTCTACCCACCTGAATGGCAAACAACAAGGTTCGCTCTGCCAACTTCTAATCAAACACCAAGACGTATTTTCAAAGTCCTCTGAAGATTTAGGCCGAACGGATAGAGTTACCCATAGAATAAATACTAGTGTAGCTTTCCCAATACGACAACAAGCCCGGAGACTACCAATTGGTAAGAGAGAAATTGAAAAGGAGGAGGTCAAGAAAATGTTGGATAGAGGAATAATAGAACCGTCAAATAGTGCTTGGGCGTCCAATATCGTGCTTGTTACTAAAAAGAGTGGGCAAATCTGCTTTTGCGTAGATTATAGGCGATTAAATGAAGTTACGATCAAAGACGCGAATCCTCCTCCCAGGGTAGATGATTGCCTGGACGCGCTGTCAGGTTGTAAATATTTTAGTTCCATGGACTTAAACTCGGGATTTTGGCAGATAGGCATGGCGTCTGAGGATAAAGAGAAGACAGCATTTCTTACAAGTATGGGGCTTTATCAATTTACTGTCGTGCCATTTGGCCTAGTAAACTCACCCTCAACTTTTGAAAGGCTGTTAGAAGGCGTACTTAGAGGATTACAGTGGGAGGAGTTGCTTTTATATATGGACGATATTATTTCACCTTGCTCAGAAGTAGAGGAGGGAATTCAAAGATTGGAAAGGATATTTCAACGCCTACTTGACGCGAACCTAAACTTGAAGCCATCTAAGTGTGTGCTGTTCCAAAAAGAAGTAAAGTTTCTTGGGCATGTTGTATCCGAAAAGGGCATATCTAGCGACCCAGAAAAGACGGAGGCAGTTACTAACTGGCCTGTTCCGAGAACTGCCAAACAAGTTAGAAGTTTCATAGGAATATGTTCGTACTACAGGCGATTTGTGAAAGGGTTTGCACAAATAGCCAGACCTCTACATAAACTTTGCAATAAAGGAGTATGCCTTAAATGGACTGAAGATTGTCAGGAAGCATTCGACACTCTAAAACATGCATTGACGGAAAGGGTTATTGCATATATGAGTAAAACTATGAACAAACATGAACAACAATACTGCGTAACAAGGAAGGAGCTGTTGTTATGGCCGTCGTACGTTAACGGTCAAGCAGTCACACTCCGCACAGACAACGCAGCTGTCAGCTGGATGCAAAATTTGAAGAGACCCACTGGACAGACAGCCAGATGGTTACAGGAGCTAGGAACCTATAATTTGACCATATTTCATAGAGCTGGTTGCAAACACTGTAACGCAGACGCACTCTCAAGAAAACCATGCACGTCTTGTGTTAGGCAGGAGCGCAACGATTTGGACCTGGAAGATGAGAATGAAGAGAACCAAGAGAATATCATTGAAAATAAAATAAGATCCACTGTCTGTTGCACCGACAATGCCCAAACTCGCAATCTGCTCGTACTTAATGGTTGGAATTTAGACGAAATTCGACAAGCTCAGCTTTTAGGCGTAGATATCGCCATCCTTATGACTGCATTAGAAAGCGGAAATGGTCGACCACAATGGGACCAGGTTTCCAATTATGGTATTATTACTAAGAGCTTGTGGAGAGGTTGGAAATTAAGGACGGTGTACTCTATAAAAGATTCTTTGAAACTGGCGATGACTACCTACAACTGATTATACCGAATTCTCACAGGCAGGGACTTATAAAATATTTCCACGACTTGCAGGACATCTTGGAGCGGAGAAAACAATGAATCGGATTAAACAGTCGTATTATTAGCCAACATTAAAAGACTCGGTCACGGCGTATTGTAAAAACTGACCTATGTTCAGCTAGAAAACCCTCTGGTAGCAAATTCAAAGCACCCTTAGGATAATATATAGTTGGTGCCCCAATGGAGAGGATTTCGATGGACATCCTTGGCCCTCTGCCATTAACGGAAAATAAGAACAGGTTCATTTTAGTCATGTGCGATTGTTTCAGCAAGTGGACCGAAGCATTTGCTATACCACACCAAGAAAGCTCCACCATTGCGAAGGTTGTCGTCAATGAGTTTATCTGTCGATTTGGTATGCCACTACAAATACACACTGATCAGGGCAGGTGTTTCGAATCAAAGTTGTTTCAGGATATGTGCTCTTTATTTAGGATAGACAAAACAAGAACTACAAGTCATCAACCGCAAGCAAACCGTACCGTAGAAAGGTTCAACCGCACCTTAGCCTCCATGTTGACGATGTTCTGTGAGCGCGACCAGAGATACTGGGACGAATATCTGGCTCAGGTAATGATGGCGTATAGGTCGTCTGTTCATTCCAGTACAGGATGTATGCCAGATATGCTGATGCTAGGTAGAAACATCATCATGCCAGTCCAAGCTATTATACCGAAACCGACGGAGACGGAAGAAATCGATACTGTGGAAGTAAACGAATATATACATCAATTGCAACATAAATTATCTGGGGCGCATTCACTTGCCCGCGAGAAATTAAGGAAAAATTCTGATTACCAGAAAAGGCACTATGATCTGAAAGCGAAGAAACGATTTTTAGAAAAAGGACAAGTTGTATGACGCCTCCAGGAAAGTGGGTGTATGTCACAAACTTACATCAAAATGGAAGGGCCCTTATATTGTGATGAAACGAATAGATGACACTACATATCTTATAAACGATCCGAGAAGCAAATGCCCAAAGTTTATCATCTTGATCGGTTAATGCCCTATCAAGGGAATAATCCGCCAACTTGGTGTATAACAGACGAAAACAAAACAAACCCATGAATATATTAAGAGGATTACAAGAATGAAGAAATAAGTGAAATAATTTAAACAAATCTAACAAAAAAATCTATACTAGGAAAGAAAAGGCGATCTAGGAACTGCCCGAACGGGATTTCTATTTTTGGTCAGAGGAGAAACGGAGACATGTGCTCCAGGTAGGGTGCCCCACCATATATAAATATCTCCAAATAGCTAAACAATTACACCACAATATTTATATATATAACATGTCTTAAAACTATTTCACAAATTTATAGTCACTAAATAAACGGTCATGTTAAACTTAATAAGCTATGACCATTTAAACATCATAAATAATACACTGAAAAATGGTTCGGAGCGTCGTCCATAACATCCAGACACTTTCGAGTAAAAAATAGGTTACGTGCCCTTGTTTTGAAACTAGTCTCACTTCACCAGCCTACCGACCATTCTCCGTCTGATTGACAGGCCGGGATAATCCAGACTACTTTTTACGAAACGTGACTGAAAGCTGGAACAAGAAATCGAATTTATAAATAACACACAGTGTTGACTCAACAATTGTTTTTTCTAACCTTGTAAAAGTAAAACGAAACTGCTGCTGGTATCATGATTCTGTACAACCCAAGTTATTCATAGATGTTATTTGTACTAAACCAAAATATGTCGCTTCTAACGGTTATGCGAAGGATAAAGCAATTTAAAAAATAAAACGAACGTAATTTCTAAAGATGCCGTAATAACCAAAACGATAAATATTACTGCTACTCAGAATCGTCAACAATAGATTTTTTACGACTGTAATAGTTACCAGTGTGTTTAGAATTTCCACGGGCTGTTGCTATTTATAGACTCAACTAGTGTGCGAGACTGTCAGAAAATTAGTAGTAGTGAACCAAGTAAAGCGTGCATATTCAACGTGTCTAGTACAACTTTTCAGTAGGCACGTGGGGCACCCTACTCCAGGGCTTTATTCTTGGATTGTGGGCGGGGGGGAGGGGGGGGTAAAGACGGGGATAACCTATACGGCCGAACAAGTAATGGCCGCGTTCATGGAACTGTTAACGTTTACAGAAACACCGGATGGTGGATGGATACGCTCATGACTTTTAATTATAGGTTGCCTGGCAGTCGGCCTCGGCAAACATCGGTATAAGGAGGGACGGAGGCACGTTGTCAAGGGCCCTGACCCAGGTTGGCGCGCGAACAATCGTCGGTTATTGGCCTAGGATGGTCACAGTTTATATATTTCGGGAGTGTGGATCCTACTTAGCTTTTCTATTATTAAAGATCGAGACACATACACACACTAGGAACATACAACTTAGATGTAGGCTGATGAACTTAGTAGTGATCAGTGCTCACTCTGGGTTCCATTTTTTTTCCGCCAATTTTTTTATTTTAATTTATCAGCCAGATATTTTTTCCGCCAAAATAAAATAACTATTAAAATTTTTTTTCGGGAATTTTATTTACATAAATACATACAATATATATCTTAAAATTTACAAAATTCTACTCTGCTTTGCAGACTCCCATTTTTTGAAGACTGATTCACATGTTGAATAAAACATTGTTTTGTTAGCTGCATCATACCTTAACCAAGAATTTGAAAATTTCCATTCATCCCTGAAAGATCTACCTTTTCCAAATGCACTTATTATTTTACGTTTTTCGAAATTTTTCTCTGTGGTGGTCGTTTGGGGTATCAGTTCAATATCTAGGGCTGTAATATCATCATGTCAGTATCATCTGTAGTCTTCGGGCATTTTGGTGGTGGAATATTAAAAAAAAATCTGACATTAAGGCTGCTAAATATTTCGCTTACGACCCATGGCATATGATTTGATAATACATGGCTTTCGACAGTTTATATACGCATTTATATCGTCAATTTCGGTATGAAATAGATCAAACAGCAGTCATAATCCAATAATCCCGAACAAATCGAGTGAGTATTGTTTACAGTGTCCGCCATTTTGAATATATCGAAACCATCAACAAAGCAACCGATTCGTATTTGAAAACAGACATTTAAATCTTTTGTCTCTTGATTGGTTTATTACTACTCTGACTGTAAATACTTATCAACACTAATCCCAGATTGATCAAGAGACAAAAGATAGGGCTATTATTGATACCTAATTGATTGTTGATTGACTCAACGAAGCGCGACGGTACACTGTTTAGTATGTACGCGCGGAAATCAAAGCTTTGTGCCGATAATTTTTTTTATTTCCAGGTAAAAAAAGAATCGCCATACAGGAAAAAAATTTCACCAAAAATTTCGCCAAATTGAATATTCTTTAGCCAAAATTATATTTTAATCGCAATTGGCGAATGTGGCGATCGACAGCGTGAGCGCTGGTAGTGATGACTCCTTTTAGTGTTATAACCATGAAGTATTTAAAAACGCAAATCGCCTAGGATGGTCACTGTTTATATATTTCGGGAGTGTGGATCCTACTTAGCTTTTCTATTATTAAAGATCGAGACACATACACACACTAGGAACATACAACTTAGATGTAGGCTGGTGAACTTAGTAGTGATGACTCCTTTTAGTGTTATAACCATGAAGTATTTAAAAACGCAAATCGCGGCGACGGACGTAACTGATTCCTAAAAAAAAGCGGATAATAGTAGAGCCGATTTACGTAGTTTTTAAGCAAATCGTTCAGTAAAGAGGGAGATAACGGGTGGTATAACAAGTGTACAGCACAATTCTCAACAAGACCTTCTTCATTCCAGGATGATGAATCCAGAAGAGTTGTGCACCTGCGGGCTATGTCAAGAAGTTTTCCCAAACAGAAGAAAACTGAACAACCACCGCAAAAAAACGATTAAAAATGGTCTGTGTTTGGTGCGATCGCGAGACTTCGTTCAGGTGAATGGTGGATCTGAAAACTCACATGAAGACTGAACACTCAGAGAAATTGAAACTCATGCCAGAGAAGTTTTTGTCAGAAAACAATGGTTTTTGGATGGCTTATCACCCAGAAGACTACGGATCGGTCATCCAACCCTCGTCCAGAAACTCAGAGGAATGGAGATTTTAGCCATGATGGACAGGGTAGGTTGTTCACGAACCAAGGATCAGTGGTATAGAGGTTGGGAATTCGAGGAAAGGAACGCTGTGACGAAGCGAACATACTCACCTTCCAGACCTGGACTGTATGAAGACCTGACACTCAAGAACATCAACATCATGCAGGGTAACACCAACGCCATATTCAGCACGGAGGTAGGCATGGGCGCCTTTTGGGTCAGAATCATTATGGACGATGCAGTTTTAAGTCACAGCAAGTCAATGGATGCCCTGCTTAGAAGGCTAGTGACCCTCAAGACAGACAACCAAGGAAGTGAACCGATGGTCTTCCAAGAGGTAGTGAGAGCAGAGATGGGTAAAATAAAGGAAAAGACGGCAAAGATGTTAGGCATAGAACCACGCTTTCTCAGTCATGTACAATCATGTCGCTTTAACTATAATAAGAAACCAAAGACCCATAGCTTGCAGCTGTCACCCTTACCAACTCCGTCCGCTTCGGACATTACTTTGGACGTCGAAGATGAGCCTTGGTTCTCATCAGATGAATTATCGCAGATGAGACAAGATGCCGAGGAGAAAGAGAATGTAGACCCAGGTAAAGGAGAGTCCAAGAAAGTTCGAATTGGGGAAACTGTTATATTAGACAACTCTAGAGGGATTGACAGAAAGAAAGGCGATGGTACCGAGGACAAGGCAAGGATTAACAATGATGTACATGTAGGACATGGTGAAGGGAGTAGGAACAACTGGTCAGATGATGGGAGGAAAGACTTGGGACTTAGGATAAACAAGAAGGGAGGGGAAGATTTGAATAAGAAAGACAGAAATGTGAACAAGAATGAAGATGAAGATAGAAAGAAAGGTAGAAACCTGGATAAGAACGGAGAGGTAGATTTCAGTAAGACAGGAGAAACAGGAAAGAACTGAGGAGAAATGAACAAGAAGGCAAGAGATGTAATGAATAAAGAGGGGGATATAAATAAAAAGACCGGTGGAAACAATAACAACACGAATACCAAAGGAAAAGACGATCCGAGTGGGAAGAGGGTTATTGAAATGGACGGTAAAAGAAAGGATTACAGTCGAGTACACTGGGAAACTGACATCGTTTAAGATGGGGTTTTTTGACTTTAAAAAATGCTATAGAGTTTGATTTCAAAACATCGTTTGATAATTGACAATAATCGTTTGAAAACTACAAAAATGGTTTAATTAGAACCATAGTTTAATTTAATGGTACAGCGTTTGATATCTCCGTGTGGGGGTTAAAAATGGACGAACCGTCGAATTATGTAAGCGTTTGATTACTAGACATCGCTTTAATTTCCGAGCTGCCGATTAATTTATCAAGTGTTTAAATATTAGACGAAAAATTTATTTGCTCGCGAGTCGTTTATCCGACCGGTTCATTTTGATTACGATTATTTACATATGAAATGAAGTACGAATAAAAAGGGTGGATATAAAAAAAATGCACACGAAGATATGCTAAACTTACCGTGGTCGTAGTATTATTATCCATTAAAAATAATGATTCACGGTACCATTGACAAATACATCAAAAATCGGTACATCCATTGTTATTATACCATCGGAAATCGGTAGAGCACATCCCCGGTGATGTATTTTTCTTTAAATCACAAATGAATGAAAATAGCTTTCCACGTGTAGACGTGACTAGAAGACCTGGTAATGATTCCACCATTGACAAATACATCTACAATCGGTAAATCACGCCCAATGTTATTATATCATTGGAAATCGGTAAAGCACATTCCAGGTAAAGTATTTTCTTTAAATCACTAATGAATGAACACAGATTTTCATCTGCACATGTGGTCGTGTGATAATCTCGCGAGACTTGTATACTGGCGCCAAACGTCGCTATTCGTCGATCTCCGTAGACGAGCTGTCGCTGGTGCGGGTCGATTCATCCAACGATCTTTTCACCCTGGGCTGTTTCATCCCAATGTTGTTGTATATTACAGATTTAACGTCCAATACATTTAATATGATATTAAGTTGATTAAATTAAATTATTTACACTGCGTGGGTTGGAAGTTGGTAAAAACATACAATTGGTTAACACAAAAAAAAAAGTCCTTGTATGTTAAAAATCAATTTAAAGTTCCAATAGCATATTTTCTAATAAAGTCAAAACATAATTATTTCTATTTCTTTTGCTCAAAATGTTGTCAACTCACTATTATACGATCATGGGCAAAATTTCATGGGGGTTAAAATGGTTGAGACAGGCTGATTGAGGAGATAGTAACTCAATTACCTCCCTTGTTTTCCCATTCCTCTCCATGGACGGCCATCTTCAAACGTTTGAATTTGAAGTTGAAAATGATATTTGTGCCAATTTCTCAACTGGCAATAGTGAATTATAGGATTAATAGGATTATTCTTTAACAAGGTAGGACTGTTTATAGGTACAATCTATTTTAGGGCTTTATTTTAATACATTTTAAAAATATAACCTAAAAATATGCTATTGGAACTTTAAATCACACTTATAAGACCGCTCCCTTTGTCATAACAAAAACATGTTTCACCTCAACGCAGACAGGTAACTACAAGTGGGAATTGATAAAACAATAGCATTTGACCAATCAAATAATGAATGTAAATTAAAAAAAACACATTAAAAAGGACATTTATGACTCAACTGTATATTCAAAGACATGATTTTGTGTGACACCCAGACAGGTGAGCACAGGTGATAATTAATAAAACAACAGCTTTCGACCAATCTCAGGATTAACCCATACTGTACTAACATACATGTATATTGAAAATATGCGTTTCATATGGCACCCAGGATTTGAAAAACCTATGCATTCGTCCAAACAGATAATCAATCTACACTTATAACGGACATTTATGACTCCACCGTATATTCAGCTGGCCAAAAGGTGACTAGCTCATCATACCGTGTATACACAAACCATTTCTGTAATTAATGTACATGGGGATATATATTAAGAGGTTTGCATGCCGCTAGTTCTTGCAAACGTTATTCATATGTATAAACCATGATATTCCAATGTTCGATTTCTTTTTAATGTGCATGCTGCAAATAAATGTCTTTAAAACGTTCTTTATAATAATATGTATAAACTAGTGATTGCATGCAGCAATTATTTTTTTTGAATCGTTCTTTATATGTGATTGTTTTCCAATTTTATATCTGTGAACCAGTCTCTTCAAGTATTTTAAGAGTTCATGTTATTTTTTAGTGTTTATTTTTTAGTGTTTATGTTATTTTTTAGTGACATGGATTCCACTAAGTAAAAACACGTGTCCCAAATCATGCTTTAAAGGGACAATCCCGATAACAACAGAGTCTCAAAAATTAAAGTCCGAGCATTTATGAAATTTATGGACCAAAATATAGAGGCATGGTGTATTTACCTTGTCTCAAAATTTTAGCTCAAAATATTGAGTCGTTTTGATGTTAAAGTCAACACTGCTTATCCGGACACGTAACCCTTTTAAGATTTCGGGTCAATTTTTTCATTGGGTGACCTGATAATCGATTCCCGTTTCTTGAGAGGTCTATACAGTGAATGACCCATGTACTGTACTTGATAACAAAAGGTGAATTTCACCTACATATTATTTTTATAGAAAAAAGTCTAGTTTTATCCCTATACTGTATAATACAACGGTCTCCATTTCCAGATGAAGACTGCCAGGTTTAAGTTATTTACAAGCATATCGCAGATATCGGTTTAGTTGGTCGGCCTTAGGTAATGGGTTTTAAGAGATTTTAACACAAAATTAAGCAGTTTTATACCCTAAAAAGTTATCGGGATTGGCCCTTTAAATTTATTGTATAAGTCTATGACACTGCCGTTCAGGCGTCGAATTCGTATTCTAATATATCGGTATAAAAATGAATATCAAACACGACGTCGCACCTGTACATGACACTATTCTAATCACGTGCAGAGGACAGCTGATCGTTCCCCCTGGAATTCCTTTCTCGCATTCCGACTAATTTGCGATAAAAATTATATGTGAAAGAATGATATTACAGAGGAGCAATGAAGACATAGATCAGTAATTAATTTTAATTGTTAGGTTATCTGGCTTCTTACTTAAATGTGTGAATACAACTCAACCCTCGCCGCATGTTTTTATTACTAATCCAAAACAAATAATTACTTGTTATTAAATAATAAATAAAACTAGACCTGCATGCAGGAATGACGGGTTTCACTGGTGCCATGTTACCTTTGAACTTGAACTTGTGTCACTTTCGGTGGTACGTCACCCTTGAACATATGTCACTTCCGGTACCAATGAAACCAATATACAGGTTTCCACATAAGCATTGCACACATCAAATAAAATGGAAACAGAATCAAACAAATCCAGCAATATCATTTCATTTTATACATTTGTTACATGTAATTGATCCTGACAAAGTTACAGTACTTCCGGTGATAATGTAAATGTTCCATTAGTTTTATGAAATCAGAAATGGCATAAGGCATCACATGGTGAAAATTTTATGTAAATCGAATAATAATTGCCACTTTTATAGACCAAAAACCTTGAAAAGTGACATGTAGAAAATCGTCTATTTCTCGGCAACCGTACAAGTTAGAAACCATTTTTTGGTATTTATATGACCGTATGGGTTTATTCTATTTGCTGATTGGAATCAAATATCATAATTGTATAAACATTACAATTCAGACTCATTTGAATAAAATATCGGTTTTGAAGGCTTAAAATACAGTTTTGCCAAAATGACGTTACTTCCGGTGATAATGAAAACGTTAAATTAGTTTTATAACATCGCCTATGACATTAGGCTTCAAAGGGTGAAAATTTTATGAAAATCGAATAATAATTGACACTTTTATGGGCCAAAAACCTTCAAAAGTGACTTTTAGAAAATCGCCTATATCTCGGCAACCGAACAAGTTAGAAACAATTTTATGATATCTTTTTGACCGTATGAGTTTTGTTAATATGTGAATTTAAACCAAAAGTTAATTTTATTATTATATGTGACGTAATTCTTGGTTGAAAAAAATATCGATTTTAAAAGTTAAAAATTGAGTTTTTGACTAAATGACGTCACATCCGGTGTCAATTTTAAATAGTAATCAACATGATATGACGCAGACTTGCTTTTTGAATCAAATGATGTCACTTTTGTGAACATCCATTAATAATTGACTATTTTACAGGCAAAATTACGAAAACAGTGACTTATGCAAAACTGCCCATTTCTCGGCAACTGCTTATATTAGAAACTAATTTTAACATACATTCTCTTCGTATGGATTATAGTGACAAGTTTATAAAAGTTAAGTAAAAAAATTTTAAAATCTGAAAAGCCTGAATGGGTTGTAAATAGGTCAATTTTACGCCTTTTTTCACCCCTTAATCCAATTTGCTAGATAACACTTTTGGTAATAAAAAAAATAACAATTGGGACAACGAAGCATATGAACTTTGTTTTATACAAATCGAACAATAAAAAATTAATCTAGGACTGAAAAACTGAATTAGCTAATGGCGGCCAAGGAAAATTACTGAGACAAATTTTTTTAACATTTTTGCGCTAGTCAGATGACTCTTTAATTCTGTGCACAACACGACTAAATAATATTTATAAATAAAAACGTTAAATCGAATAATAATTGCCACTTTTAAAGACCAAAAATCTTGAAAAGTGACTTGTAGAAAATCGGCTATTTCTCGGCAACCGTACAAGTTAGAAACCATTTTGTGGTATCTGTATGATCGTATGGGTTCATTCTATTTGTTGATTGGCATCAAATACCATAATTTGAAAAAGATTTCAAAACAGACTCATTTGAATAAAATATCTGTTTTGGAGGCTAAAAATACAGTTTTTGCCAAAATGACGTTACTTCCGGTGATAATGAAAATCTTAAATTACTTGTATGAAATCCCAAATGGCATTAGGTATAACATGGTGTGACGTTTATGAAAATCGAATAATAATTGACCCTTTTATGGCCCCGAAACCTTCAAAAGTGACCTGTAGAAAACCATCTATTTCTCGGCAACCGAACAAGTTAGAAACCATTTTATGATATCTATATGACCATATGAGTTTTGTTTATATGGGAATTTTTCAAAAAATGTCAAAATTCCCGTCCCTGGAAAAGAATTGGTTGTATGGAAAAAAATTACAGATTTGAAACTACTTTTTTTACTTTATTATAAAGGGTGTGTAATAGATAAGTGAATAAAAATCATATTTGCCATTTATCATACTGTTTTTTGTGGAAAATCAATGAATCTGTATTCATGGTACTGCCAAAATGCGATGTCCCAATTTTTTTAGTAGACTTTTGACACAAACAAATAGATCTAAATTTCAAATAAATCTGTATGTTTCAAGTTATTATTACTTAATTTTGTTCTTCTGTTTGTGATTCTATAATTGTTTTCATCCAACTTTGCTTGAAAAAGTGAAAAAAAATGATGAAAATGCTTGTCCCTTGAAGTAAGTTCCTTCCTGTTACCTTGTGAAAAATTCCACTCAAAATAATGAACCCTCCCTCTGAACCAAAAAGAGGCTGTGTCAAACAAAGGTCACTTCCCTAATCCTTAGCATGGTGAAGAATGAAAGGAGAAATTAATGAATGGATTTTATATCCAATCAATCAAAGGTTAAATAGGTGAGTAGTACTTTTTAAGTCCATCTATCCTGTTACTGATGTTTTTAGGATTTCTTATGTAGATTCATTTTTTGAATTGACATCATTGTATGCTTTGTGGGGGTAAGATTACTTTCCCATCAATTAGTTTAAACAGTGGATTAACTATCACTCAATAATGATTGGCATAAGAGAAAAATTTCTGTCCTGTTACTTTCTCTCCTGTTACTGGGTATTTGGTAACAGGAAAGAATGTAGTAATGTTAATATGGTAACAGGAAAGACAATACGTAACAGAATAGAATGAGATGCTAATTTTATTGTCTTTAAAACAGTTTCAAAGAAAACCAGAAAGTATAAATGACCTTTTAAAGCTGTCCTTCAAAGAATTATCAACAAAAATAAATAATTATGGTTATCTTACTGAAATTCAAAAACAGGTAACAGGAAAGAAACAACATGTAACAGGACGGAATTGGCAGGCAAGTTCTTTCTTTAATAGCTCTTTCCTCTTTCTTTCAGTGATGATGCCATTGTCAGCTGCTGAGAAGCAGACAGAGGAGAGACGCAGACCCTGAAAGGAGGGCTAGATATTTACAGAATGAGAAAGACAAATACATAAAAGACAAAGAAACAGGAAAGAAGAAACAGGTCAAAGATATGTCAAAAAGGGAACACAGACTGAAGAAAAAAGAATGGCGGCAGTATAAAAAAGACTTCAAAGCACGACAGAAAGCTGCTGAAAATATCCTCACTCCCCCAGGGTCTCCAATTATGCCTGTGCCTGCACCACCATCACGTCAGAGGAAGCAGGCAGTGAGAAATAGATCTCGAGCTGACTGACTGCACTATAAAAACAATTTTTGAGCATGAGATTTTAAAAATTAAGAAAAGAAAAAGTTTCATGGGTATTTGGCAGATATTCGCCGTTGCCTCAGTCTTGAAAATGCCCATCTTTTCTGTCTATCCTTCGTTTGGAGACACTCTGCTGAGGAATCATTTGCACAGGCTTGTAATCCCACGAATTGAGTATGAACAGTCTATGGACCCAGGTTACATCATGTTAACTTCCACCAGGACAGACATGAGACCAATAAATTGGATACCCAATCACTTCGTTCCTGTGCTTCTCATTGACCCAGAAAGAATTAACAGTGATCTTGTGGATGATGGACAGAAATCTGGAACTGATGAACAGAGAGTAAATGAAGAAGATGAACAGAGCGTAGATGAAGATGAACAGAGAGTAAATGAAGATGAACAGAGGGTAGATGAAGATGAACAGAGAGTAGATGAAGATGAGCAGAGAGTAAATGAAGAAGATGAACAGAGAGTAAATGAAGAAGATGAACAGAGAGTAGATGAAGATGAACAGAGAGTAAATGAAGATGAACAGAGGGTAGATGAAGATGAACAGAGAGTAGATGAAGATGAGCAGAGAGTAAATGAAGAAGATGAACAGAGAGTAGATGAAGATGAACAGAGAGTAGATGAAGATGAACAAAGAGTAGATGAAGATGAACAGAGAGTAAATGAAGATGAACAGAGAGTAGATAAAGATGATGAACAGAGGGCAGATGAAGATGAACAGAGAGTAAATGAAGATGAGCAGAGAGTAAATGAAGAAGATAAACAGAGAGTAGATGAAGATGAACAGAGAGTAGATGAAGGACACAAAGTTGGACAGCAAGCTGACAGACAAAGTTTGTATGGTCTGTTGTCTGAGAATGGTGGCATAACAGACTTAAGTAATTTGCTCAATCAATATGTTGTTGTTGAGTATGATGGTCATCCATATCCTGGATATGTGACAGATATCAGTGAAAGTGCAGTATATTGTGAATGCATGCATCACGTTGGCAAGAAAAGCAATGACTTCTATTGGTCAAAAATATTCAAAGATGAATGCTGGTATGAATATGATAGTATCATCGCCATTATTCCAAAACCTGTCCTCTTTGATGGATCAAACACTCACTTTGCTGTTGATAGCGGAATTTGGCAAAAAGTCCTAAATGCAGTAGATGAAGATGAACAGAGAGTAGATGAAGATGAACAGATGAATATAAACAGAGAGTAAATGAAGATGAACAGAGAGTAGATGAAAAAATGAACAGAGAGTGGATGAACAGAGAGTAGATGAAGATGAACAGAGAGTAGATGAAGGACACAAAGTTGGACAGCAAGCTGACAGACAAAGTTTGTATGGTCTGTTGTCTGAGAATGATGGCATAACATGCATCATGTTAGCAAGAAAAGCAATGACTTCTGTGGGTCAAAAATATTAATATCATTAGTGTCATTACCATTATTCCAAAGCCTGCGCTCTTTGATGGATCAAACAACCACTTTGCTGTTGATAGCAGATTTGGCAAAGAGTCCTTGATTCAATGAAAACTGAAAATCATTCATGTTGAAATTGATATAAATGTTACTTGTTAGTTTGTTGCAAATTTTACAGTTTCAATAATTACTTAATAGGTTTAATAGGTTTGTTGATGTTTTATAGTGTTTTCTTCAGTCAAGAACATATGTCTGGCGGTATGTTTCTGAATATGGTTTCAATAGTACGTTTCTTTCAACCAGAACTCTTTCCTGTTACTATGTTTTCTTTCATGTTACTGCAACAAAGAATTTCATTATATTACTCATGTTGTAAACAACTAAGAACGGTGTTAGATTTCTATTTTATTTCAATACTGACTAAGATATGCCAGTGCCTATCATTTCTCATCTTTCATGTTTTTATTTGTTAATGGTAAACAATTCAGTAGCATTGTTCTATACTGTTACTTTTTTGTTCTTTACTGTTACCACAAATTCTATCCTGTTACTGCTCATTAAAAGCTTAATTATAATTATCATAGAGGAACAATCATTGTCATAATGCATTGGAATAAATCATCAAGATACATCAAACATAAGAAGGATATTTTAATTCAAATTACAGTTCGATGAAAGAATTAATTAAAATCAAAGCTAATTCCAACGGTAACTATGTGACAATGCAGATAGTTATCAACAAGAAAAAGTATTTTATTTCTTTATTGCCAAAGTAATTTTTGGATAAATGAGAAGAACTATTACAGAATATCCCAACAAAAGTGAAATAAATTTAGAAATAAATACTTTATTTGTTTTTTTACGCAGATGATTCGTTGGTAACAGGAAGGAATTATTTTGGCCTGAATGTTCAAAAATTATAATAATTTTCATATTTGCAAATGTCATTAAGCTTGCATATTTCTGTTTTGCAACCTTATGTATATTTCTGTTGTATTGAAGTATAAAAAATTGTATTTTGAGAAACTCATCTTTTTAGTTTTTGGTGCCTTGGAATTTTGACATTTTTTGAAAAAGTCCCATATGTGAATTTAAACTAAAAGTTAAAATTATTAATACATATTAAGTTATTCTTGGTTGAATAAAACATTGATTTAAAAAAGTGTAAAATGCATTTTTTGACCAAATGATGTCACTTCCGGTGTCAATTTTAAATTGTAATCAAGTTGATATGACGCTACGTGCTTTTTGAATCAAATGATGTCACTTTTATAAAAATCCAATAATAATTGACTATTTTACAGGCAAAATAACGAAAACAGTGACTTATGCAGAACTGCCCATTTCTTGGCAACTGCTTATATTACAAACGAATTTTAACATACATTTTCTTCGTATGGATTATAGCTACAAGTTTATAAAAGTTACGAAGAAATATTTTAAAATCTGAAAAGCCTGAATAGGTTGTAAATAGGCCAATTTTACACCATTTTTAGCCTCTTAATCGAATTTGCTCGAAAATGAAATCGAAATTAAAAAAACTGCTTCCTACATTTTTTGCGCCTTGAAAGGGCACACTCTTTGAGTCAAATAATTTTTCCAAAAAATAATATTTGTTTTCGAAGTAGGAAAATAACTGTCAAAATTGTAGTTTTTGGTAAAATTATGCCACTTCCGGTGCCGACAGATAACACTTTCGGTAATAAAAAAAACGACAATTGATACAACGAAGCATATGAACTTTGTTTTATACAAATCGAACAATAAAAAATTAATCTAGGACTGAAAAACTGAATTAGCCAATGGCGGCCAAGGTAAATTACTGAGACAAAATTTTTAACATTTTTGCACTAGTCAGATGACCCTTTAATTCTGTGCACAATACGACTAAAAAATATTCATAAATAAAAAAGTTTTTTGTAAAATTTTATATTTTCAAAATTTGGCGCCTAATATCTTCGAAGATTTGCCGAAAATCAAAAATCGAAAGTAGCGTAGCTATGTGCCCTGTCTCAGGCTATGCCAAAATGTATCGAAAGTTAAAATCCAATGATTATTGTTAAAATTACTGCAATATTTTTAAAAACGATAACTTCGGTGATTTCGGACATTTCACATTGTCGCAGAACGTTCAAAATAGCTTTATCCTCTAAGTCACACCCACTTTCCCAGTAAAACCGAAGAAATCGTAACGATGCGACACGTAGTTGCTGAGATCTATTCAAATTGGAATCTGAATAATAATAATAATAATAATAATAAGAATAATAATTTTAACAAAAACAATAGTGTTTCACACAAGCTACGCAGTGTGAAACCCTAAAAAGTACACGTTTGTTTAACTATAAGTAAGTGCTTAACAGTTTATTTAACAATAAGTACAGCTTAGTTAATTAACTGCTATTCTAATAACCAACTTTCAACCTATGAAGTGTAAATAATTTAATTTAATTAACCTGTCCATAATATAATATTAAATGTATTCGATGTTAAATCTATAATAAACAACAATAACAAGGACGGTGGTGTGGGGGGTGAAACAGCCCGGAATGAATAGATTACTTGTCATTTCGATCCCGCGTCATTTCGGACTCAAGAATAAAACCTCGACGTTTCAGACTCAGGTATGTGACATTTCTGACTTGGGTAGGTGACGCTTCTGACTCGGGGAATAAGTTTAAAGTAAAGGTTTAACACAACTGTCAAATCAATTTATAATAAGCCCCCCCCCCCCCCCGCACAAATAACATGCAGGTTAAATTATATAATTTACACCTCGCCATCAAGTACAGCACCTTGAGTTGTGCATAACGAACCTACGGCAAAATTTCAAATGTTAAATGTTTCCGAAAAGAGCGTTTTATTTTTTTTATATCTGTAATATCTATATAAAAATATTGTTGATGAATTTATTTGAAATAGGCCAATTCAAAACACGAAAGAAAATATTTATTAACACGAAACACGTGGTTAGTAAAAAGGCTCCACCAAACGTTAAATCATTAGTGAATAGTTGCACTTGCGGTTCTTTGATAATCATCGTTTCCCGTAAAAAGTAATGCATTTGTTTAAAACGAATAATATGCTGATGAATTGATTTGAAAATGACCTACACAAAAATTAAAATAAATATTTACACGACATGCACTCTTTTTACAAGTATCTAGAAATTGTTAACGATAATCCGCGAGCTGCACGTTGACATGCATTATTCCTCGACAAGCTTGGCAATACCAATCGATAAATTTGTGCGTACAAAGCAATGTTTTTCTATGGAAAATATTAGAAATAGCAACGATCAAAGCGGAATAATTAAAGCTGATTAGCCGATAATCCCCATGTTATTGTTGTGGCTGTGCAAAGAAATCTTACGGTTGTTTGGTGGATGAGGAAAAACGTGAGTTGTCAATCATCGATAATGGCGGCTGTGTGTTGATTGCAATTATTCCGTTTCACAAAAAAAACCAATAGCAGTGATTGGCCAATCAAGCTCGTTTACTATTTGATGAAAGAACAACAATGAAGTATTACTAAATATACACAAATTTTCAACAATATTTTATTACCTAGTTTATTACTCGCCGATGAAACAAAACAAAAGAGAACTAGCAATGTTAATCGCGATCTCAACAGTCGCCGATCAACTGAATAAGGCAACTATCAGCCTCCCATAAAACGAAAAGATAAATGGCTGTACTGTAGGGGGGTTGGGATGGCCTAGTGGTCTAGAGTGCCGCGCTTCGACCTCTAGCTGGCCGGTCACCTCTGGCTTGCGGCTGTGGTTTCGAGCCCTGGTGTGAGCGTATGTGGCATGGAGATAGGGGCTCCTTCTCAACCTCGTGGGTTTCCTCCGGGCACTCCGGTTTCCTCCCACAACAAAGACCCCTGCGCGTGCGCTAAGATAATGAAAATGGAAAAAATAAGACTTGTCTGCGATATCACCTTCGGTGGAAGCGGACGTTAAACACCAAGAACAACAACAACAAGGCTGTACTGTCACATAAATTTTCCACAGTCTTTTAATTATTAATCCGAAACGTCGCTAGCCGAATCCGAAATGAAACAGCCCGGGATGAACACTCCGATAAAAAATTAGATTGAGATGAAACAGCCCAGGGTCATGGGATGAACAGACCCGCACCCCTCCTGGGCGACAGCTTGTCTACGGAGATCGACGAATAGCAACGTTTGGCGCCAATATACAAGTCTCGCGAGATTATCACACGACCACATGTGCAGATGAAAATCTGTGTTCATTCATTCGTGATTTAAAGAAAATACTTTACCTGGAATGTGCTTTACCGATTTCCAATGATATAATAACATTGGACGTGATTTACCGATTGTTGATGTATTTGTCAATGGGAAAATCGTTGCCAGGTCTTCTAGTCACGTCTACACGTGGAAAGCTATTTTCATTCATTTGTGATTTAAAGAAAAATACATCACCGGGGATGTGCTCTACCGATTTCCGATGGTATAATAACAATGGACGTACCGATTTTTGATGTATTTGTCAATGGTACCGTGAATCATTATTTTTAATGGATAATAATACTACGACCACGGTAAGTTTAGCATATCTTCGTGTGCATTTTTTTATATCCACCCTTTTTATTCGTACTTCATTTCATATGTAAATAATAGTAATCAAACGTATTACATAATTCGACGGTTCGTCCATTTTTAACCCCCACTCGGAGATATCAAACGCTGTACCATTAAATTAAACTATGGTTCTAATTAAACCATTTTTGTAGTTTTCAAACGATTATTGTCAATTATCAAACGATGTTTTGAAATCAAACTCTATAGCATTTTTTAAAGTCAAAAAACCCCATCTTAAACGATGTCAGTTTCCCAGTGGTAGCAGCCCGATGGAAGACCAAAGGCCAGACTGGAAACTGAGTTCCCGAGCTTTTAAGCTGTTGAGAGGTGGAGCCATGCCCCTTTTTTCACCTGGACGTCGTGATTGGGAGGACAGCAAAGTTGTAGATTTTGGTTCGTCACCGTCGCTGAAGTGGCCTACCGTGAACTGTAGGAGTATGAACGCTAACGAGAAGTTGACTGCTTGGGAGTATATGAGCGTAGCTCAACCTCAGATGTGGATCATTCACACTTGACAGAGATGAACTTTAGCTAAAATTTAATTTTCTGGCCTTGCCCGGTACAGCTGTATTCAAGCCATCTACGAAAAATTCGGAGGCAGCAGGAAAATCAAAATATTACTTGTACAATATACTCAGAGAAATCGCGTTGGAAAAATATGTATCTCCTTCTGCAACCATGACCCTGGATATGTTAGAAAGCGCCACAGAACGTAAAAGTCGAGACACTGACCGTTACATTAACATAATCGATGACACAGCCATCCCTTTAAGAGTACAGGACGATTCAGCTTAAAGATTTCCACATGATGTAATTATTGTTGTATAGTATGTTTTTATATGCCATGTTAGTTACTTAAAGGTTAACAGTACAAAATTCGGGAGAATTTTTAAAACTTGGGTGGGGGAAGTGTAATATGTGATATTACTGTAATTCTCAAGATTAGCAGCCTTACAGTCTCACTACGACGATCCGCCGGGTTATTATTATCATAGTGTTATTTGGTTTCTTGTACGTCGCCATGAAACACGTTACTTTGTCCGATTTATGTACATTTTTACTATTTCAGAAACTATAACTTATGTATTTATATCCGGTAATATGTGTCCTTGTATCATCACATTTTCCCCGATAGTAAACTTTATATACTAGAGCATGTGAACTCCTCGAAATTCCATAAAATGTCATTGTAAAATCGCATGATCTCAACCTAGTCGTCCATGATGGATTTTACGAACAAACGTTATTGAAATGTAAAACATACACTATAAACCTCAGAATGCCTCGTTCGGCATTTCTGTCCAAACGAGGTTAAATAAATGCCTCGTTGTCTGCAGTTCCAAAACAAGGTTTTTTAAAATTGCCCTGTTTTTGAAACGAGGTATTTTGTTCAGAACGAGGCTGGGTGAAATACCTCGTTTATTAAACATGATTTTCTCAAGATAGTTATTAGCAGTATTTGCTATCGGCGAATTTGTAAAAATTAAAATTTATGTTATTTAATACGAAAATAAAACCAGTCCAAACTATGATATTATAATCAGAGAAATAGACAAGACAAGAATACACGTCATACCATAAACTATTTTATCATTATCAATACCCATCTGTCTTCATAATAAAACGTTTTATTTAAATTTTAATGTATGGGGTGTGCTTTATTTCCCATTTAATTGACAATTGGCATAAAGTCGACAAATTTATCGCTGTGCATTTATATAACTTTGCTCCAATAATATTTTGTGCAATGTTATGGGGTTTCAACAGAAACAGTGAATGCTATGGTCAAGTTAATTTTTTTTTTACAATGAATTATAAAAAAATAAACTGGCGTATTAGAAAAATATGAGATGAAATTTAATGTTTTTTTTGATTAATAATGGATTATTTGTTCTATTTAGATCAGATAAACACTAATTTGTTGTCTGCGATATCAGTTAGGTGGAGGTGTAAATTTAAAGCTACCTTGATTGATTTACAACCCCAATTTAATTTTCACAACACCTCAGTTGTTACTTAACACCTATACCTGATTGGGCAATAAATCAATCAAGGTATGTAGCTGTGTGTCTGCAATAGTTTTACACCTCCACCTATGGCGTGTATTCTTGTCTTGTCCATTTCTCTGATTATAATATCATAGTTTGGACTGGTTTATTTTCATATTAAATAACATAAATTTTAATTTGTACAAATTCGCTGATGAAAAAAAAAAGTCTAGTAAACGAGGCATTTTACTAAGCCTCGTTCTGAACAAAATACCTTGTTCCAAAGACAAGGCAATTTAAAAAAAACCTTGTTTTGTAACTGCAGACAACGAGACATTTTTTATACGCCCACATTTTCATGTGGACGTATTATGTCGTCGCCCCTGTCCGTCCGGACGTCCGTCCGTCCGGACGTCCGTCCGTCCACAATTTGATTGTGGACTCTCTACAGGTCACAATTCTTATCCGATTTTGACGAAACTTGAAATATAGGTTTATCCCCAAAAGATCTCGGATGCTTTCGATATTGGCACGTATCGGATCAAAACTTCATGGATTATGGCCCCTGATTGTCTGAAAAATCACGTTTTTAGCTTGTGGACCCTATAGAGGTCACAATTTTGAACCGATTTTGATGAAACTTGACATGAATGTTTGAAACCCAAAGATCTTGGTTCCTTTCGATATTTGCGGCTATCGGAATGTAATTTCCTGAATTATGGCCCCTGATTGTCCGAAAAATCACCCTTTTTAGCTTGTGGTGCCTCTGGAGGTCACAATTATTATTCGATTTAAAAAACCGTTTGATTATATCACCGTTATACCCTAAGGAAGGATGAGTACGAATTTCGGGAAAATCGGACGAAAATTGCCATACAAAATGGCCGCCGTTTGTACGAGAATGCTGTTAAAAAATGGTGTATCAAGGTTGTGGACCCTGTGGAGGTCACAATTTTGATTCGATTTTGATGAAACTTTAAATTCATGGTTATAACCCAAAGATCTTGCTTCCTTTCGATATTTGCGCATATCGGATCGTAACTTCCTGAGTTATGGCCCCTGATTATACGCAAAATCGCCTTTTTTTTAGCTTGGAGGTCACAATTATTATCTGATTTAAAAAAACGTTTGATTATATTACCGTTACACCGTAAGGAAGGTCGAGTTTGAATTTCGGGAAAATCAGACCAAAATTGCCATACAAAATGGCCGCCGTTTGTACGCGAATACTGTTAAAAAATGGTATATCAAGGTTGTGGACCCTGTAAAGGTCACAATTTTAATTTGATTTTGATGAAACTTGAAATTCATGGTTATAACCTAAAGATCTTGGTTCTTTTCGATATTTGCGCATATCGGATCGTAACTTCCTGAATTATGGCCCCTGGTTATACGCAAAATCCCCCTTTCTTTAGCTTGTGGTCCCTCTGGAGGTCACAATTATTATCCAATTTAAGAAAACGTTTGATTATATCACCGTTACACTGTAAGGAAGGCTGAGTGTGAATTTCGGGAAAATCGGACCAAAATTGACAGACAAAATGGCCGCCGTTTGTACGCGAATACTGTTAAAAAAATGATATATCATGGTTGTGGACCCTGTATAGGTCACAATTTTAATTCAATTTTGATGAGGAAGGTTGAGTTCTAATTTCATGAAAATTGTACCAAAATTGCCGGACGAAATGGTCGCCGTTTGTACGCGAATAGTGTAAAAATATGGTATATCATGGTTGTGGACTCTCTACAGGTCACAATTCTTATCCGATTTTGATGAAAAGTCACATTTCTAGGTTGTGTACCGTCACACCATAATCATTGTCGGTTTCGAATTTCATTAATATCAGACTGGAACTGACCAACTAAATGGCTGCTCCGAATACAGTATGAAATACAGGACTTAAAGATGTAGGAAAAATCACTTTCGGTATTGCTTGTTCTCTGTCCATCTCTCGAAAATGTGGGCGTATCCTGCCTGGCAGTGCCAGCCTATCTTTTTACCTCGTTTGGACAGAAATACCGAACGAGGCATTCTGAGGTTATAGTGATATATATTCTATTTAAACCAGAAATGTTAATTATTGTTAACTTTTCATAGTATTTCTACTGTTTGTTATTTTATTAATATTGTTTTTATACGCCCACATTTTCATGTGGACGTATTATGTTGTTGCCTCTGTCCGTCTGTCCGGATGTACATCCGTCCGTCCACAATTTGTTTGTGGACTCTCTACAGGTCACAATTCTTATCTGATTTTGACGAAACTTGATTCCTCGGTTCCTTTCAATATTGGCATGTATCGGATCGGAACTTCATGGATTATGGCCCCTGATTGTACGAAATATCATGTTTTTATACGCCCACATTTTCATGTGGACGTATTATGTCGTCGCCCCTGTCCGTCCGGACGTCTGTCCGTCCACAATTTGTTTGTGGACTCTCTACAGGTCACAATTCTTATCCGATTTTGACGAAACTTGAAATATAGGTTTATCCCCATAAGATCTCAGTTCCTTTCGATATTGGCATGTATCGGATCGGAACTTCATGGATTATGGCCCCTGATTGTACGAAATATCATGTTTTTAGCTTGTAGACCCTATAGGCTATAGAGGTCACAATTTTGAACCGATTGTGATGAAACTTGACATGCATGTTTATAACCCCAAAATCTTGGTTCCTTTCGATATTTGTGCCCATTGGATCGTAACTTCCTGAATTATGGCCCCTGATTGTCCGAAAAATCGCCCTTTTTAGCTTGTTGTCCCTCTGGAGGTCAAAATTATTATCCGATTTAAAAAAACGTTTGATTATATAAAGGGGGTTGGGATGGCCTAGTTGTCTAGAGTGCCGCGCTTCTACCTCTAGCTGGCCGGTCACCTCTGGCTTGCGGCTGTGGTTTCGAGCCCTGGTGTGAGCGTATGTGGCATGGAGATAGGGGCGCCTTCTCAGCCTCGTGGGTTTCCTCCGGGCACTCCGGTTTCCTCCCACTGCTAAAGACCCCTACGCGCAAGAGACTTATTGAAATAAAGTTAAACCATATCTTAGTCCCGAAATGACCTAGTTTGTGTTCAGTGGACTTTAAACCCCATTTCTCTCTCTCTCTCTTTTGATTATATCACCGTTACATGGTAATGAAGGTTGAGTTCAAATTTCGTGAAAATCGGACCAAAATTGACAAACAAAATGGCCGCTGTTTGTACGCGAATAGTGTGAAAATATGTTATATCAAGGTTGTGGACCATATAGAGGTCACAATTTTGAACCGATTTTGATGAAACATGACATGCATGTTTATAACCCAAAGTCTTGGTTCCTTTCGATATTTGCGCCTATCGGAACGTAATTTCCTGAATTATGGCCCCTGATTGTCCGAAAAATCGCCTATAGTTCCTCTGGAGGTCACAATTATTATCCGATTTAAAAAAAAACGTTTGACTCTATCACCATTACACCCTACAGAAGGTTGAGTTCGAATTTCGAGAAAACCGGACCATAATTGCCAGGAAAAATGGCCGCCGTTTGTGCGCGAACAGTGTAAAAGTATGGTATATCAAGTTGTGGACCATGTAGAGGTCACAATTTTAATTCGATTTTGATGAAACCTGAAATGCTTGTTTATAACCTAAAGATCTTTACAATTTTGAACCGATTTTGATGAAACTTGACATGCATGTTTATAACCCAAAGATCTTGGTTCCTTTCGATATTTGCGCCTATCGGAATGTAATTTCCTGAATTATGGCCCCTGATTGTCCGAAAAATCACCCTTTTTAGCTTGTGGTTCCTCTGGAGGTCACAATTATTATCTGATTTAAAAAACCTTTTGATTATATCACCGTTACACCCTAAGGAAGGTTGATTTCGAATTTCGGGAAAATCGGATGAAAATTGCCATACAAAATGGCCGCCGTTTGTACGCGAATACTGTTAAAAAATGGTATGTCAAGGTTGTGGACCCTGTAGAAGTCACATTTTTTATTCGATTTTGATGAAACTTGAAATTCATTGTTATAACCCAAAGATCTTGGTTCCTTTCGTTATTTGCGCATATCGGATCGTAACTTCCTGAATTATGGCCCCTGATTGTCCGAAAAATCGCCTATGGTCCCTCTGGAGGTCACAATTATTATCTGATTTGAAAAAACGTTTGACTCTATCACCGTTACACCCTACGGAAGGTTGAGTTTGAATTTCGAGAAAATTGGACTCTAATTTGCAGAAAAAATGGCCGCCGTTTGTAAGCGAACAGTGTAAAAATATGATATGTCAAAGTTGTGGACCCTGTAGAGGTGACAATTTTAATTTTTTCGATTTTGATGAAACCTGAAATGCTTGTTTATAACCTAAAGATCTTTATTCTTTTCGATATTTGCGCATATCAAATTGTAACTTAATGAATTATGGCCTTTGATTGTAGGAAAAATCACTTTCGGTATTGCTTGTTCTCTGTCTATCTCTCGAACAATTATTATCTGATTTAAAAAAAAACTCTGATTATATTACTGTTGCACCGTAAGGAAGGTTGAGTTCGAATTTCGTGAAAATCGTACCAAAATTGCCGGACAAAATGGTCGCCGTTTGTACGCGAATAGTGTAAAAATATGGTATATCATGGTTGTGGACTCTCTACAGGTCACATTTCTTATCCGATTTTGACGAAAAGTAACATTTCCAGGTTGTGTACCGTCACACCATAATCATTGTCGGCTTCGAATTTCATTAATATCAGACTGGAACTGACCAACAAAATGGCTCCTCCCAATACAGTATGAAATACAGGACTTAATGATGTAGGAAAAATCACTTTCGGTATTGCTTGTTCTCTATCCATCTCTCAAAAATGTGGGCGTATCCTGCCTGGCAGTGCCAGCCTATCTTTTTAGCTTGTGGTCCCTCTGGAGGTCACAATTATTATCCGATTTAAAAAAACGTTTGTTTATATTACCGGTACCGTTTATATTACTGTAAGGAAGGTTGAGTTCGAATTTCGGGAAAATCGGACCAAAATTGCTATACAAAATGGCCGCCGTTTGTACTCGAATACTGTTAAAAAATGGTATATCAAGGTTGTAGACCCTGTAAAGGTCACAATTTTAATTTGATTTTGATGAAACTTGAAATTCATGGTTATAACCCAAAGATCTTGGTTCTTTTCGATATTTGCGCATATCGGATCGTAACTTCCTGAATTATGGCCCCTGGTTATACGCAAAATCCCCCTTTCTTTAGCTTGTGGTCCCTCTGGAGGTCACAATTATTATCCGATTTAAAAAAACGTTTGATTATATCACCGTTACTCCGTAAGGAAGGTTGAGTTTGAATTTCGGGAAAATCGGACCAAAATTGACAGACAAAATGTCCGCCATTTGTATGCGAATACTGTTAAAAAAAAAAATGGTATATCATGGTTGTGGACCCTGTCTGTATAGGTCCCAATTTTAATTCGATTTTGATGAGGAAGCTTGAGTTCTAATTTCGTGAAAATCGTACCAAAATTGCCGGACGAAATGGTCGCCGTTTGTATGCAAATAGTGTAAAAATATGGTATATCATGGTTGTGAACTCTCTATAGGTCACAATTCTTATCCGATATTGATGAAAAGTCACATTTCTAGGTTGTGTACCGTCACACCATAATCATTGTCGGCTTCGAATTTCATGAATATCAGACTGGAACTGACCAACTAAATGGCTGCTCCCAATACAGTATGAAATACAGGACTTAATGATGTAGGAAAAATCACTTTCGGTATTGCTTGTTCTTTATCCATCTCTCGAAAATGTGGGCGTATCCTGCCTGGCAGTGCCAGCCTATCTTTTTTAGCTTGTGGCCCCTCTGGAGTTCACAATTATTATCCGATTGAGAAAAACGGTTGAATATATTACCGTTACACCTAAGGAAGGTTGAGTTCGAATTTCGGGAATATTGGACCAAAATTGCCATACAAAATGGCCGCCGTTTGTACGCCAATACTGTTAAAAAATTGTATATCATGGTTGTGGACCCTGTAGAAGTCACAATTTTAATTCGATTTTGATGAAACTTGAAATGCATGGTTATAACCCAAAGAATCTATGTTCCTTTCATTATTTGAGCATATTGGATCGTAACTTCCTGAATTATGGCCCCTGATTGTCGAAAAAATCGCCTATGGTCCCTCTGTAGGTCACAATTATTATCCGATTTAAAAAAACGTTTGACTCTACGGAAGGTTGAGTTCGAATTTCGAACTACGGAAAAAATGGCCAACGTTTGTACGCGAACAGTGTAAAAATATGGTATATCAAAGTTGTGGACCCTGTAGAGGTCACAATTTTAATTCGATTTTGATGAAACCTGAAATGCTTGTTTATAACCTAAAGATCTTTATTCTTTTCGATATTTGCGCATATCAAATTGTAACTTAATGAATTATGGCCTTTGATTGTAGGAAAAATCACTTTTGGTATTGCTTGTTCTCTGTCTATCTCTTGAACAATTATTATCTAATTTAAAAAAAAACTCTGATTATATTACTGTTGCACCGTAAGGAAGGTTGAGTTCGAATTTCGTGAAAATCGTACCAAAATTGCCGGACGAAATGGTCGCCGTTTGTACGCGAATAGTGTAAAAATATGGTATATCATGGTTGTGGACTCTCTACAGGTCACAATTCTTATCCGATTTTGACCAAAAGTAACATTTCTAGGTTGTGTACCATCACACCATAATCATTGTCGGCTTCGAATTTCATGAATATCAGACTGGAACTGACCAACAAAATGGCTGCTCCCAATACAGTATGAAATACAGGACTTAAAGGGACAATATATAACACTCTGGCTGGCTTGATAGCTCCAGAAAATAGAAAAATAGCCTTAATCTAAGCGCTAGATGTTTGAATGTCTTACCTGGTGTGTTCTTTATCCATTAAATCCTATTTTACTTGTCCAGAGGGTTCGAAAATATTTTTAATTCTAAATCACATTTGAATATGTCCACGAAGCCCAGTTCAAATTTTTTTTAAAGCCATAAGGGAGGTAACTAGCTCCAGATTTGATTGACTTCCTGTTCTAAGAATAGCATTTCCATGATGTCATCACTGGGATATCCCCACGCGACACGCTATATTGTCAGTCAGTAGTGCCCCAAGATATATACATAAGATTGGTGTAAATGAGGTTAAAATGGAGATTAAAATGACTTACTGAACAATTGATTTAAGTTAATAAATATCATTCTATAGACAGTCTTTCCGCGGATAATTTGCCTGTATTGTTAACAGATAATAGGCCATATTTCGCTCGTTTCGATAATATCTAAGTACTACCGTAGTTAGGCCTACTACACCGACTCGAGTTCGACATTGATTGACAAGTGTTGATTTTTTTTCTGTCGATTGACAAGTAGTCGCGCGGTATAAATTATTAGTACAATGTCATTATGCCTATTTATTCGGCTAAGAAGCACAGGCAAGCAGACTGAGATGGTCGTTTACAAATGTGAATTTGAGAGCAGATTAGTTGGGAAGAATTGAAAGACTAATACCTAAAAGGCTAAAGCCGAAGAATTGGCAACCAGGCAAAGTTGTTATTATATATGTAATAATACAATACAGGTAATTTGAAAAAAAAAATTGTTATCAGTGAAAACCAAATTCAACCTATTCTTATAAGTATTCTTTGCTGTGGAAAAATATATTTTTTTTAAAAAACATAATTAATTCTTTATGTTTGTAAAAGACACAAAATATTGTTTCTATTCTTTTGCAATTAATGGCTGATCTAGTATGGCATGCACCAAATTCCACTGGAAATGGCTTCTAGTTTTTCGAAATTTTCTGGGAGAGGCCACCTGGCCTTCGTACTGGTAAAGTCTGACTTTGTCGTCTGTATCCATGATCTTTGAATCTGCCTTTGTAATTGTTTATTCTCCATTTTTATTCCTTTGATTTAGTTGGTTAAATAGATTATTTGAGCTAATGATTATATACGTAACCTGCATTTAAATTATGACAGGAGGAGGTGTTTGACGATCATTTCAGTTTGCAAATATCCCAGCAATAACTGAAAACAGGGCTTTTACTTGTTATTCTAAAGAATGTTAAGCATGTCGTACAATAATTTAGCCCCAAAACAATAATACTTTCACAATTTCAATCTTCCAGGTACCACAGAAAATACCTGCAAGAGGCCATCAAACTGGGCTTTATATTCATGTTTCCTTGCTATATAATATGGTGAAGGCCCCTGGGTCCAGATGCCAGTCAAATCAACAAACCTTAGCCTCGGCAGATCACAACACTCATTGCAACGCCGACCAGACTGAGCACACTTGCCATAATACGGTTTCCCACACAAACCCCATGTGCAATTTTACCATGGATGCCACTCTGCAAAAGGCAGTGTGTCTTTATATATTTAAGGAAACAAAATCGAAAAGGCCTAACAATTATTGACCTCACATCTCCTACCCATACCGGTCTAGGCCTACTATGTGGCTTCTCTGCCAAATTCTTCGGAAACACTTGTCTGCGATATCGCCCTAATGGAAACAGGCATTAAACCTAAAGCCCCCCCCCACCCATCTTCCCCATTTAGGATGGAGCATAAAGGCAAATAATGATGGGGCCCAACTTCAGAAATAGCCAATAAAGAGAACCAGAATTTGATGTAAGAATTTATTTATTTTTAATAATAGCTGTCTTGAATTAAAACATGTACACTGTCCATTTCTGTCCAGAAACAATCTCCATATCTTCAGGAAACAAAATGAGGAGTTAAGGACACCCTAGAGTACCAAGACGTCACATCACAAAGTGCCTGTACGCCATGTGTCGTCTCCGCGATTAACATCTTCGTCCTTACCAATTGCCATTGGCAACAAACTGATCAAAAATCCAAATCTATATATCTTTTATTTTTTTTGTCCCCCGCCTTTCGAAGAAAGTTGGGGGACTATTAAAATGGGTTCTTCTGTCTGTCTGTCCGTCACACTTTTTGGGACACAATAACTCTCTTCCTAATTGAGCTAGAATGGTGTATGTGTTTATTAGGTCAATGCCTTGATGGAGTTCGAAGATGAGTATTTTCCGCTTAGGGTAAGCAGAGATAAGCAATTTGATTGGTTGATGCTTTGGGACACGATAACTTTAGTTCTAATTAAGTGAGAGTGATGAAACTTGGTGTATAGTTTCATTATAGTAATACCTCGACTAAGTTCGATAATGAGCATTTTCCGCTTAGGGTAAGCAGAGATAAGCAATTTGATTGGTTGATGCTTTGGGACACGATAACTTTAGTTCTAATTAAGTGAGAGTGATGAAACTTGGTGTATAGTTTCATTACAGTAATACCTCGATAAGTAAAAGTTCGATAATGAGCATTTTCCGCTCAGGGTAAGCAGAGCGATACGCAATTTGATTGATCGAGACTTTGGAACACAACAACTCTCCTTCTAATTGAGTTAAAATGTTCAAACTTGGTGTATATGCTTATTAGGTCAATGCCTTGATGGAGTTCGAAGATAAGCATTTTCCGCTTAGGGTAAGCCGAGATAAGCAATTTGATTGGTTGATGCTTTGGGACACAATAACTTTAGTTACTTCTAATTAAATGAGAGTGGTGAAACTTTGTGTATAGTTTCATTACAGTAATACCTTGAATAAGTTCGATAATGAGCATTTTCTGCTTAGGGTAAGCAGAGTAAGCAGAGCGATACACAATTTGATTGGTCAAGACTTTGGAACACAATAACTCTCCTTCTAATAGAGTAAAAATGTTCAAACTTGGTGTATATGCTTATTAGGTCAATGCCTTGATGGAGTTCGAAGATGAGCATTTTCTGCTCCGGGTAAGCAGAGCGATACGCAATTTGATTGGTCGAGACTTTGGAATTGAATAACTCTCCTTCTAATTGAGTTAAAATGTTCAAACTTGCTGTATATGCTTATTCATTACAGTAATACCTTGACTAAGTTCGATAATGAGCATTTTCTGCTCAGGGTAAGCAGAGCGATACGCAATTTGATTGGTCGAGACTTTGGAACACAATAACTCTCCTTCTAATTGAGTTAAAATGTTCAAACTTGGTGTATATGCTTATTAGGTCAATGCCTTGACGGAGTTCGAAGATGAGCATTTTCCGCTTAGGGTAAGCAGAGATAAGCAATTTGATTGGTTGATGCTTTGGGACACGATACGTTTGAAAAAAAATAAATGTGCGATTAATTAATATGTGTCGTCTATTTATTTTGGGATTTCGGCGGGGGACATCAGCCTCACTGTTGGCTTGTTTATATACTTCTGATGACCTACACTACATGAAGATCCTAGTGTAAGACAAGTAAAACAAAATTTTGAACTATGAAAAAATAAAACGAAATAGTATTTGTGTTTTAATCAGATTGCATTGACAAGATCCAGAACTCTTGTCTCTAAACCATACTCTTCAAACTCCTGAAAATTTTTTTAATTAAACATACATAATGCAAGTGCTAAATCTGCCTAATACAGGTCTTTCCTTAGGCCTGAAATGATATCTAAATTATTAATTAGACATTAATTTATTTATTTACACCATAGCCTCGATCGCTAACCTGCATTATTTACTGGATTGGAATCTGATCTGCGGCTCAACGCCCATTAATGATTGAATAAAAAAATGAATAATCGAGACTATGTTTTTATCATAACCGACTTTATTAATTATACGTCCACATTCATAATGTGAACGTATTATTTCATCGCCCCTGTCTGTGTGTGTGTGTGTATGTATGTATGTATGTGGGTGTGTGTGTGTGTGTGTCTGTGGTTCGCCTACAGGGCGCAATTCTTCATGGATTTTCTTCAAACTTGGTATACTTATTCCTTATACCCCAAGGAAGATCCCTGTTGTTTTTGGGGCATGCCCGACCCCCAGGGGCCGAGCCACGCCCATTTCTAGTATTTGTTTGTTTGTCGTCTACAGGCCACATTTCTTAACATCCCTATCGTTTGGGGTGTATGCCCCACCTCCAGGGGCAGAGCCATGCCCATTTTCTTTTCGTGTGTCTTTTTGTCGCCTACAGGGCGCAATTCTTACTGGATTTTCTTCAAACTTGGTATACGTATTCCTTATACCCTAAGGAAGATCTCTATTGTTTTTGGTGCATGCCCGACCCCCAGGGACAGAGCCATGCCCATTTCTAATATGTATTTGTTTGTCGTCTACAGGCGACATTTCTTAACTTATAATTTTGAAACTTAGCATACACATTCTTTGTACCCTAAGGAACATCCCTATCATTTGGGGTGCATGCCCAACCCCCTGGGGCAGAGCCACACCCATTTTCTTATCGTGTGTCTTTGTGTCGCCTACAGGCCGCAATTCTTATTGGATTTTCTTTAAAACTTTGTATACTTACTCTTTATACTCTAAGGATGATCCCTATCGTTTGGGGTGTATGCCCCACCCCCAGGGGCAGAGCCACGCCCATTTTCTTTTCATGAGTCTTTGTGTCGCCTACACGGCGCAATTCTTACTGGATTTTCTTCAAACTTGGTATACGTATTCCTTATACCCTAAGGAAGATCTCTAATGTTTTTGGTGCATGCCCGACCCCCAGGGACAGAGCCACGCCCATTTCTAGTATGTATTTGTTTGTCGTCTACAGGCAACATTTCTTAACTTATAATTTTGAAACTTAGCATACACATTCTTTGTACCCTAAGGAACATCCCTATCATTTGGGGTGCATGCCTAACCCCCTGGGGCAGAGCCACACCCATTTTCTTATCGTGTGTCTTTGTGTCGCCTACAGGCTGCAATTCTTATTGGAATTTCTTTAAAACTTTGTATACTTACTCTTTATACTCTAAGGATGATCCCTATCGTTTGGGGTGCATGCCCAACCCCCAGGGGCAGAGCCACACCCATTTTCTTTTTGTGTGTCTCTGTGACGCCTAGAAGCCGCAATTCTAACTGGATTTTCTTAAAACTTTGTATACTTACCCTAAGGATGATCCGTATTGTTTTTTGGTGCATGCCCGACCCCCAATGGCAGAGCCACGCCCATTCCTTGTATTTATTTGTTTGTCGTCTACAAGCCACATTTCTTAACGTATCATCTTGAAACTTTGAATGATTATTCTTTGTACCCTAAGGAACATTTCTATCATTTGGGGTGCATGCCCAACCCCCAGGGGCAGAGTCACGCCCATTTTCTTTTTGTGTGTCGCCTACAGGCCACAATTCTTAATCGGTCATCTTGAAACTTAAAATACTTATTCCTTATACCCTAAGGATGACCCCTTTTGTTTTGGGTGCATGCCCGACCCTCGTGGGACAGCAACACCCATTTCTTGTATTTGTTTGTCTGTCGTCTACAGGCTGCATTTCTTAATGTATCATCTTGAAACTTTGAATACTTATTCTTGGTACCTTAAGGAAGATCCCTATTGTTTTTGGTGCATGCCCAACCCCAAGGGACAGTGTCTGTCTGTGTGTCACCTACAGCCCACAATTCTTAATCGATCGTCTTGAAAACTTTTTTTATCCTTATTCCTTATACCCTAAGGCTGACCACTATTATTTTTGGTGCATGCCGGACCCCCTGGGACAGAGCCACGCCCAATGCTTTTGTGTCTTGTGTTCGCCTACAGGATGCAATTCTTAACAGATCCTTTTAAAACTTTACAAACCTATTCCTTATACCCTAAAGATGACCCCTATTGTTTTTGGTGATTTCCTAACCCCCAGGGGCAGAGCCATGCCCATTTTTACTTCGTGTCTATGTGTGTTGTCTACAGGCCACGATTCTTAATGGATCGTCTTTAAACTTGGGATATGTATTCCATATAGCCTAAGGACGTCAACTGCATGTCCCGACTCACACAGGCAAGACACGACCAATTTTTGTGTTTGTCGTTTACAGGCCGCAATTCTGAATGAATCAGCTTGGTACTTGGTTTATGTATTCCTTATAGCCTGAGGGCGTCCACTATTGATTTTGATGAATGTCTCGACCCCCAGGGGCAGAGCCACGCCAACTTTTTGCCTTTAGTGTTAGGAAGGCACAATTCTGAATGGATTATCTTGGTATAGTTTTTCCTTATACTCTAAGGACGGCAACTATTAATGTTGGTGCACGACCCTCAACGCTAAACAAACCAAACGCCTAGCCTTCTTGACAAAGTACCATATCAATCAAAGCAGGAATGTGGACGTATATTGTAGCGTTAGCGTTATGTTGATGATTGAGGCTAGGCCTAAAATTTAATCGCTAAATTCTTGGTTCAGATTGGATCAATTTGACTGAAATTTTCAAAAATGTCCCTTTACATTATCTAGTTAATAAAGTTACATTATGGGAGATAAGATAAAGAGATGGCAGTTCTCACTATAATAGTTAAAAACTAGATAGTGTAAAGATAATTTGCTGAAAATTTCAGTCAAATTGATTCACTATTAGCCGAGAAAAAAGCGTTTGAAATATTCACATAGCCTCGGTCATCATTACTCAAATCATTAATATAAACAGCATAGTCTTGATTATCCACTTGATTGATTTAATTATCAACGGCCATTAAGCGGCATATAAGAATTTAATCCGCCAACATCGAAGGCTAGCCTTGACATAAACAGTTTATTATGGTCTGGATATGTTAATTAATGTCTAATTGATTATTTAGATAACATCTCAGGCTTAAAGAAATACCTGTAATAAGCAGATTTTGCTCTTGCATAATGCTATTTCAACTATTATAGTGAGAACAGTCAGCTCTTTATCTAATTTCCCATAATGCATAATGTATCTTTAACTATTTTTAAATTATATTTGCAGTAAACCATGTAATTTGAAAAGGTGCGAATGAATGGGTTTTAACTACTGCTGTTCGACTACCTTCACATTAGTCTTCCTTGATGAAATCTTTTGAAGGATATTATGACAGAAAAGAATAACTTACTGGTTGTAATGAAATAAAATTCTCTGGTTCTAAGGCATAACTCCACATCTGCCACAGGAATATAGGATTTGGTGATTGGCTTAACTGTTGATTCGCAACTTTTTCCGAAATGTCAAACAAAATTAAAGGCATTATTTCAGTAAAACACAACAAGTCTCTGTCATCCATCTACATTTGTACTTCTGCATGTAGCTCATTTACCATTTTCTGAAATTTGAAAATTGTGTAAGCAATTTATAAATAATTATCCCCCAACTCATATACTGTTTGAATATTTCATATGATTATTGTCAGAAATGATCATATATATTTTTATACGCCCACATTTTTATGTGGACGTATACCGTCGTCGCCCCTGTCCGTCCGTCCACAATTTGTTTGTGGACTCTCTACAGGTCACAATTCTTATCCGATTTTGACGAAACTTGAAATATAGGTTTATCCCCAAAAGATCTCGGCTGCTTTCGATATTGGCATGTATCGGATGAAAACTTCATGGATTATGGCCCCTGATTGTACGAAAAATCACGTTTTTAGCTTGTGGACCCTATAGAGGTTACAATTTTGAACCGATTTTGATAAAGCTTGAAATGCATGTTTATAACCCAAAGATCTTGGTTCCTTTCGATATTTGCGCCTATCGGAATGTAATTTCCTGAATTATGGCCCCTGATTGTCCGAAAAATCACCCTTTTTAGCTTGTGGTCTCTCTGGAGGTCACAATTATTATCCGATTTAAAAAAACGTTTGATTATATCACCGTTACACCCTAAGGAAGGCAGAGTTTGAATTTCGGGAAAATCGGACCAAAATTGCCATACAAAATGGCCGCCGTTTGTATGCAAATACTGTTTAAAAAAAGGTATATCAAGGTTGTTGACCCTGTAGAGGTCACACTTTTAATTCGATTTTGATGAAACTTAAAATTCATGGTTATAACCCAAAGATCTTGGTTCCTTTCGATATTTGCGCATATCGGATCGTAACTTCCTGAATTATGGCCCCTGATTATACGCAAAATCGCCTTTTTTTTTAGCTTGTGGCCCTTCTGGAGGTCACAATTATTATCCGATTGAAAAAAACGGTTGATTATATTACCGTTACACTGTAAGGAAGGTTGAGTTCGAATTTCGGGAAAATCGGACCAAAATTGCCATACAAAATGGCCGCCGTTTGTACATGAATACTGTTAAAAAATTGTATATCATGGTTGTGGACCCTGTAGAGGTCACAATTTTAATTCGATTTTGATGAAACTTGAAATGCAGGGTTATAACCCAAAGATCTTGGTTCCTTTCGATATTTGCGCCTATCGGAATGTAATTTCCTGAATTATGGCCCCTGATTGTCCGAAAAATCACCCTTTTTAGCTTGTGGTCTCTCTGGAGGTCACAATTATTATCCGATTTAAAAAAACGTTTGATTATATCACCGTTACACCCTAAGGAAGGCAGAGTTTGAATTTCGGGAAAATCGGACCAAAATTGCCATACAAAATGACCGCCGTTTGTATGCAAATACTGTTTAAAAAAAGGTATATCAAGGTTGTTGACCCTGTAGAGGTCACACTTTTAATTCGATTTTGATGAAACTTAAAATTCATGGTTATAACCCAAAGATCTTGGTTCCTTTCGATATTTGCGCATATCGGATCGTAACTTCCTGAATTATGGCCCCTTATTATACGCAAAATCGCCTTTTTATACGCCCACATTGAAATGTGGTCGTATATTGTCGTCGCCCCCGTCCGTCCGTCCGTCCGTCCGTCCGTCCGTCCGTCCGTCGGTCCGTCCGTCCGGCGTCCACAATTGCTTGTGGACGCTCTAGAGGCTAAAGTTAATATCCGATTGACTTTAAATTTATACACAGTGTTTAAGGTCATGAGACGAAGAAGCCTATTGTTTTTCATCGATTTCCGATAATAACTACCAGAGTTATGGCCCTTGATCACTTCAAAAAATCTTGTGGACGCTCTAGAGGCCAAAGTTAATATCCGATTGGCTTTAAATTTATACACAGTGTTTAAGGTCATGAGACGAAGAAGCCTATTGATTTTCATCGATTTCAGATAATTAGTGCCAGAGTTATGGCCCTTGATCACTTCAAAAAATCTTGTGGACGCTATAGAGGCCAAAGTTAATATCCGATTGGCTTTAAATTTATACACAGTGTTTAAGGTCATGAGACGAAGAAGCCTATTGATTTTCAGCGATTTCCGATAATTAGTGCCAGAGTTATGGTCCTTGATCACTTCAAAAAATCTTGTGGACGCTATAGAGGCCAAAGTTAATATCCGATTGGCTTTAAATTTATACACAGTGTTTAAGGTCATGAGACGAAGAAGCCTATTGATTTTCATCGATTTCCGATAATTAGTGCCAGAGTTATGGCCCTTGATCACTTCAAAAAATCTTGTGGACTCTATAGAGGCCAAAGTTAATATCCGATTGGCTTTAAATTTATACACAGTGTTTAAGGTCATGAGACGAAGAAGCCTATTGATTTTCAGCGATTTTCCGATAAATAGTGCCAGAGTTATGGCCCTTGATCACTTCAAAAAATCTTGTGGACGCTTTAAAGGCCAAACTTATCATCTGATTGACTTCAGATTGATACACAGAGTTTAAGGTGTTGAAACGAACAAGTATATCGATTTTCAATGAATTTTGATAACTGAACACTACTACTACTACTACTTAGTGTTTAACGTCTGCTTCCACATAAGTGATATCGCAGACAACTTATAACTGAACAGCTAAATCCATGATTTTAAATGTTTCATGTATATATACTAATTCAATTGTTAGCGTGGGGTAAAACTTTGTAAAAAGCAATCAAATTCTAATGATTTTCTGATAATTACATAATGAGTTGTTACTCTTAATCAGTTTTTAGAGTATTACAAATGTTTCATTACCGAAAAAAGTAAAAATATGCGACAACCCTTGTTGACTGCCCGGACGATTTAGCTGCTGTGGGCGTATGTTTCGTTGCCTGGCAACCTATCTTTTTTTAGCTTGTGGCCCTTCTGGAGGTCACAATTATTATCCGATTGAAAAAAACGGTTGATTATATTACCGTTACACTGTAAGGAAGGTTGAGTTCGAATTTCGGGAAAATCGGACCAAAATTGCCATACAAAATGGCCGCCGTTTGTACGTGAATACTGTTAAAAAATTGTATATCATGGTTGTGGACCCTGTAGAGGTCACAATTTTAATTCGATTTTGATGAAACTTGAAATGCAGGGTTATAACCCAAAGATCTTGGTTCCTTTCGTTATTTGTGCATATCGGATCGTAACTTCCTGAATTATGGCCCCTGATTGTCCGAAAAATCGCCTATGGTCCCTCTGGAGGTCACAATTATTATCCGATTTAAAAAAACGTTTGACTTCGAATTTCATGAATATCAGACTGGAACTGACCAACAAAATGGCTGCTCCCAATACAATATGAAATACAGGACTTAATGATGTAGGAAAAATCACTTTCGGTATTGCTTGTTCTCTATCCATCTCTTAAAAATGTGGGCGTATCCTGCCTGGCAGTGCCAGCCTATCTTTGTATTTCTATTTAAATATATCAGCTTATATTTTTATACAATTAATAATAAGAAAATAGCTGTTCCCCTTGAGCTTATATTTGGGGGTTTTCATATAATAATAAGAATGTGTGTAAAAAATAATCTGTTGTGAGTTTACACATTTTTTTTATGATGATATTTCTTTGTAAATATTCCTCTATACTAGTATGCTGTTTTCGTTTCTGTGTAAATATATTTCGACTATTAAAGAAGGGTTTGTTCTTACTTTTGAGTTCCTCTGTTCATTCCTTTGAGTCTTTCAACTCCCTTGTTGTGGCAGTTTTGCCTTTTTATGGACTAAGTGGGGTGGATGGGAGGGGGTGGTTTCATGACATGTTACATGTAATTGCAACTTCTGTCTAGATCTAATTGTTCTTGATGTAGATAGGTTGTTTTGCATCAGTAGCTTCTGCCATAGTTGCTAAAGTAGGTGGGGGTGTCAATACCAGGTATAGTATTGAATCTAATGATTCCACCTGGTTGTCCAACACAAAAACGCTAGATATTAATTGACTGCTTTCGAAACCAGTAGTGTAAAACCAAAATGCAAATGTAAATAAAAAAGGTTTTCAAGAATTCATATAAAATTCTAGTCAATATGTCTAATTATATGTCTGAGGGCTCTATTATCCAATCAACAATAATTTAAAAATGTAGCTTGGTGAAGCAATGCCAAGATTTGGCCAAATCCAAGGTAATATTGAAGACCATCACCTAATTTTAAAGATAATCAGACCGTTTGATCTGTCAATTAAGTAACTAGGCAAAGCTGGTGGTAAACCGTTTACTCGAGACTCTACGAGACGAAATTATTACAAACCAAGTACCGGTACCGGTACTGAAATTCCAAACATTCACTGCGCAATTTGTTCCTGGTTTTGAAGGCTTGAGAGTATAAGTAAATAATATAAACTTACCGGAAAGAATGGAATCATTGTTTGAGATGCACCGTAGCAGTTTATGCTTTCTAAAAGTTAAACTGCCAGTCATGATCTATCATATCATAGCGAAGTTGAAGTTGAGAAGCGAGCTGTCAATATAATGTAGTAAGGTGACATCTTATGCATGCGCGGCATTGGGATTTTACAAGTCTCACTGATAGTGAAATTGTGAAAACGCTCAAGGCCTAGTTGAATTTTTCCCAATTTTTTTTAATTAGGCGTTTTAATATGAAATTTGTGTCATCAATTGATTGGAATAATGTAAAATAGTACTATTTGTTGACCAGAATGAAGATTGGGACATATTATTCAGTTACAGCAAGAGTATTATTGTCCCTTTAATGATGTAGGAAAAATCACTTTCGGTATTGCTTGTTCTCTATCCATCTCTCGAAAATGTGGGCATATCCTGCCTGGCAGTGCCAGCCTATCTTTTACAGCTGTAATAGTTGATATGTTTATAGAGAACATCACGTGCCATGGCTATTTATAGTCTTACAGACTAAACCACTTGCTATTCATAGTCTCAAGACCCAGGCACTGAAGCGTGCACATTAGTCGTGTCGAGTCCAACTTTCTGTAGAGTGTACAGGTCACCCTAATATTGGAGGCTGTTCAATCTGGTCAATGTTCAACCCGCCAGATGTTTCAATTTTTATACGCCCACATTTTCATGTGGACGTATATTGTCGTCGCCCCTGTCCGTCCGTCCACAATTTGTTTGTGGACTCTCTAGAGGTCTCAATTCTTATCCGATTTTGACGAAACTTGAAATGTAGGTTTATCCCCATAAGATCTCAGCTGCTTTCGATATTGGTATGTATCGGATCGAAACTTCGTGAACTATGGCCCCTGATTGTACAAAAATCACGTTTACAGAATGTGGACCCTATAGAGGTCACAATTTTGAACCGATTTTGATGAAACTGAACATGTATGTTAATAACCCAAAGATCTTGGTTCCTTTCGATATTGTGGACCTTATAGAGGTCACAATTTTGAACCGATTTTGATGAAACTGGACATTTATGTTAATAACCCAAAGATCTTGGTTCCTTTCGATATTTGCGCTCATCGAATTGTAACTTCCTGAATTATGGCCCTTGATTGTCCGAAAAATCGCCCTTTTTAGTTTGTGGTCCCTCTGGAGGTCAAAATTGTTATCCGATTTAAAAAACCGTTTGATTATGTCACCGTGCCATGGTTATGAAGGTTGACTTCGAATTTCGTGAAAATCGAACCAAAATTGACGGACAAAATGGCCGCCATTTGTACGCGAATAGTGTGAAAATACGTTATATCAAGGTTGTGAACAGTGTAGAGGTCACAATTTTGAACCGATTTGGATGAAACTTGAAATGCATGTTTATAACCCAAAGATCTTGGTTCCTTTAGATATTTGCACCAATCGGATCGTAACTTCCTGAATTATGGCCCCTGATTGTCCGAAAAATCGCCCTTTTTAGCTTGTGGTCCCTCTGGAGGTCAAAATTGTTATCCGATTTAAAAAAATGTTTGACTATATCACCGTTTCATGATTATGAAGGTTGAGTTCGAATTTCGTGAAAATCGGACCAAAATTGACGGACAAAATGGCCGCCATTTGTACGCGAATAGTGTGAAAATATGTTATATCAAGGTTGTGGACCTTATAGAGGTCACAATTTTGAACCGATTTGGATGAAACTTGACATGTATGTTTATAATCAAAAGATCTTGGTTCCTTTCGATATTTGCGCCCATCGGATCGTAACTTCCTGAATTATGGCCCCTGATTGTCCGAAAAATTGCCCTTTTTAGCTTGTGGTCCCTCTGGAGGTCAAAATTGTTATCCGATTTAAAAAAACATTTGATTATATCACCGTTCCATGGTTATAAAGGTTGAATTCGAATTTCGTGAAAATCGGACCAAAATTGACGGACAAAATGGCCGCTGTTTATAAGAGAATAGTGTGAAAATATGTTATATCAAGGTTGTGGACCTTATAGAGGTCAAAATTTTGAACCAATTTTGATGAAACTTGACATGTATGTTTATAACCGAAAGATCTTGGTTCCTTTCGATATTTGCGCCCATCGGATCGTAACTTCCTGAATTATGGCCCCTGATTGTCCAAAAAAATCGCCCTTTTTATCTTGTGGTTCCTCTGGAGGTCAAAATTGTTATCCGATTTAAAAAAAACGTTTGATTATATCACCATTTCATGGTTATGAAGGTTGAGTATGAATTTTGTGAAAAACAGATCTTGGTTCCTTTCGATATTTGCGCCCATTGGATCATAACTTCCTGAATTATGTCCCCGAAATGTCCGAAAAATCGCTTTTTTCGCTTTTGGTTCCTCTGGAGGTCAAAATTATTATCCGATTTAAAAAAACGTTTGACTATATCACCGTTACATGGTAATGAAGAGAGAGTGTGAATTACGTGAAAATCAGACTAGAATTGACGGACAAAATGGCCGCCGTTTGTACACGAATAGTGTGAAAATATGTTATATCAAGGTTGTGGACCCTATAAAGGTCACAATTTTGAATCGATTTTGATGAAACTTGACATGTATGTTTATAACCCAAAGATCTTGGTCCCTTTCGATATTTGCGCCCATCGGGTCATTACTTCCTGAATTATGTCCCCTGATTGTACGAAAAATCACCCTTTTTAGCTTGTTGTGCCTCTGGAGGTCACAATTATTATCTGATTTAAAAAAAAACCGTTTGATTATAAAAACCAAACAAATTCTAATGATTTTCTGATAATTCCTTAATATGCGACAACTCTTGTTGACTGCCCGGACGATTTGGCTGCTGTGTGGGCGTATGTTTCGTTGCCTGGCAACCTATTTTTTTAACAGTATTCGCGTACAAACGGCGGCCATTTTGTCTGTCAATTTTGGTCTGATTTTCCCGAAATTCAAACTCAACCTTCCTTATGGTGTAACGGTGATAAAATCAAACGTTTTTTTAAATCAGATAATAATTGTGACCTCCAGAGGGACCACAAGCTAAAAAAAAGGCGATTTTGAGTATAATCAGGAAGTTACGATCCGATATGCGCAAATATCGAAAAGAACCAAGATCTTTGTGTTATCACCATGAATTTCAAGTTTCATCAAAATCGAATTATAATTGTGACCTTTACAGGGTCCACAACCTTGATATACCATTTTTTAACAGTATTCGCGTACAAACGGCGGCCCTTTTGTATGGCAATTTTGGTCTGATTTTCCCGAAATTCAAACTCAACCTTCCTTACGGTGTAATGGTAATATAATCAAACGTTTTTTTAAAGCGGATAATAATTGTGACCTCCAGAGGGACCACAAGCTAAAAAAACGGCGATTTTGCGTATAATCAGGGGCCATAATTCAGGAAGTTACGATCCGATATGCGCAAATATCGAAAGGAAGCAAGATCTTTGGGTTATAACCATGAATTTCAAGTTGCATCAAAATCGAATTAAAATTGTGACCTCCACAGGGTCCACAACCTTGATATACCATTTTTTAACAGTATTCGCGTACAAACGGCGTCCCCGATTTAAAAAACCGTTTGATTATATCACCGTTACACCATAAAGAAGGTTGAGATCGAATTTCGGGAAAATCGGACCAAAATTGCCATACAAAATGGCCGCTGTTTGTACGCGAATACTGTTAAATAATGGTATATCAAGGTTGTGGACCCTGTAACGGTCACAATTTTAATTCGATTTTGATGAAACTTGAAATTCATGGTTATAACCCAAAGATCTTTGTTCTTTTCGATATTTGCGCATATCGAATCGTAACTTCCTGAATTATGGCCCCTGGTTATACGCAAAATCCCCCTTTCTTTAGCTTGTGGTCCCTCTGGAGGTCACAATTATTATCCGATTTAAAAAAAGGTTTGATTATATCACCGTTACACCATAAGGAAGTTTGAGTTTGAATTTCGGGAAAATCGGACCAAAATTGACAGACAAAATGGCAGCCGTTTGTACGCGAATACTGTTAAAAAAATGGTATATCATGGTTGTGGACCCTGTATAGGTCACAATTTTAATTCGATTTTGATGAGTAAGGTTGAGTTCTAATTTTCGTGAAAATCGTACCAAAATTGCCGGACGAAATGGTCGCCGTTTGTACGCGAATAGTGTAAAAATATGGTATATCATGGTTGTGGACTCTCTACAGGTCACAATTCTTATCCGATTTTGATGAAAAGTCACATTTCTAGGTTGTGTACCGTCACACCATAATCATTGTCGGCTTCGAATTTCATGAATATCAGACTGGAACTGAGCAACGAAATGGCTGGTTCCAATACAGTATGAAATACAGGACTTAATGATGTAGGAAAAATCACTTTCGGTATTGCTTGTTCTCTATCCATCTCTCGAAAATGTGGGCGTATCCTGCCTGGCAGTGCCAGCCTATCTTTATCCACATGAAAATGTGGGCGTATAAAAAATCATGTTTTTAGCTTGTGGACCCCATAGAGGTCACAATTTTGAACCGATTTTGATGAAACTTGACATGTATGTTAATAACCCAAAGATCTTGGTTCCTTTCGATATTTTTGCCCATCAGATTGTAACTTCCTGAATTACGGCCCCTGATTGTCCGAAAAATTGCCTTTTTAGCTTGTTGTCCCTCTGGAGGTCAAAATTATTATCAGATTTAAAAAACCTTCTGATGATATCACTGTTACATGGTAATGAAGGTTGAGTTCGAATTTCGTGAAAATCAGACAAAAATTGACGGACAAAATGGCCGCCGCTTGTATGCGAAAAGTGTGAAAATATGTGGACTCTCTACAGGTCACAATTCTTATCCGATTTTGACAAGACTTGAAATATAGGTTAATCCCCATAAAATCTCAGTTGCTTTCGATATTGGAATGTATCTGATCGAATCTTCATGGATTAAAGCCCTTGATTGTACGAAAAATCAGGTTTTTAGCTTGTTGACCTTATAGAGGTCACAATTTTGAATCGATTTTCATGAAACTTGATGTATGTTGATAATCTAAAGATCTAGGTTCCTCTGGATATTTGCGTCCATCGGATCGTGACTTCCTGAATTATGGCCCCTGATTGTCCGAAAAATCACCCTTTTTAGCTTGTGTTCCCTCTGGACGTCAAAATTATTATCCGATTTAAAAAACCATTTGATTATATCACCATTACATGGTAATTTAGCATGGGGCAGAACTTAATAAAAACCAAACAAATTCTAATTATTTTCTGATAACTTAATATGCGACAACTCTTGTTGACTGCCCGGACGATTTAGCTGCTGTGTGGGCGTATGTTTTGTTGCCTGGCAACCTATTTTCTTTCTTGTCATAGATCATTTTTATTGCGATAAAAGATGAATTTTCACGATAAAAGAGAACTTATCGCAATAATACCACTTTTTATCTCGATAATTCCATTAATCATGATAAAATAATTTGATATCGTTGCAATCTTAGTGTATGTTAGATTACTTTCTTGAAGAATTTATTTTTTCTTGAATGGGAAGTGAATTTAAATACTGGTACTACTTTAACAGAACCAAATTTAGTCTTGGATCAAATTTCTACTTTATTATTTTAGTTGTCTTGCTGTAAACTGAATCAAAGTAACTCCTGTTGTTCTGGTCAGCCAGAAAATACTACAAATCCGACATGTCCATTGGAGTGTCAAGCATGTTATCGTAAATTACAAGATAAAATATATGCAGCATTCTCTGTGACTGGCGGTATAGGATTATTCTTTAGTTTTACAGAGGTAAGATCATATAGACCTACCTTATTTCCCTTTAGATTTTCATGAAAAATAATTGTGCTGAAATATTTCTATGCCAAAAAATTAATAATTTTAGTTTAATTATTTTAATAGATGATTCAATGTAGTGGCATGATATTAATGATAATATTTTTTCCTCGAAGAGTTAATGTCAGGGGTCATTTTCAGCATTTATCCCAACCAACAAAGTACAGTTTCAGTAATTTGGTCTCTGAATAAAGGCCAAATTTATTCTTTAAATGACAATCATTTTAGATTTTGTCTTTATTAACATTGATACAAAAACATATTACCGGTAGTCCCATGGTTAGGAGATGATTATAGTATATTTTGATAAGTCTGAAAACAGTATAAATTTCCATATTTCTATACCACTGTGTTGAATTGATGTGCCATAATTTCAGATTATAGGTGTATGGATTACTGTTCGGTATAGAAACCAGAAAGACCCCAGGGCTAATCCAAGTGCTTTTCTCTAATGCTTACTATAACTAAGTATATAGTGTAAGGTACTAACACATTATTTATTTACCAGCATATTATCAAATAATGGTGGTGGCTTGGCTTGTGAATCTAACATTTAGTTCATACTTTCTATGTGGAAGTTTTGATAATATCTGCTTTCTTAGTTAATTTGTTTTTCTTTTCATTGTTTTATAACAGTTTTAATTATTATTACTTGCATTTTATCTTCAGCCTTTTTTATACGCCCACATTTTTATGTGGACGTATATTGTCGTCGCCCCCGTCCGTCCGTCCACAATTGTTTGTGAACAGTCTACAGGTCACAATTTTTATCCAATTTCAATGAAACTTAAAATATAGGTTTATCACCCTAAGATCTCGGTTCTTTTCGATATTGGCATGTATCGGACTGTAACTTCATGGGTTATGGCCCCTGATTGTACGAAAAATCACGTTTTTAGCTTGTGAACAGTGTAGAGGTCACAATTTTGATCTGATTTCGATGAAACTTGAAATGCATGTTTATAACCAAAAGGTCTTGGTTCCTTTCGATATTTGCGCGTATCGGATCGTAACTTCCTGAATTATGGCCCCTGATTGTCCGAAAAATCACCCTTTTTAGCTTGTGCTCCCTGTGGAGGTCAAAATTGTAATCTGATTCAAAAAACCGTTTGATTATATCACCGTTACATAGTTATGGGGGTTGAGTTCGAATTTCGTGAAAATTGGACCAAAATTGACAGACAAAATGGCCGCCGTTTGTACGCGAATAGTGTGAAAATATGTTATATCAAGGTTGTGGACCCTATAGAGGTCACAATTTTGAACCGATTTTCATGAAACTTGAAATGCATGTTTATAACCGAAAGATTTTGGTTCCTTTCGATATTTGCGCATATCGGATCATAACTTCCTGAATTATGGCCCCTGATTGTCCGAAAAATCACCCTTTTTAGCTTGTGTTCCTTGTGGAGGTCAAAATTGTTATCCGATTCAAAAAAACATTTGATTACATCACCGATACATAGTTATGGGGGTTGAGTTAGAATTTCGTGAAAATCGGACCAAAATTGACAAACAAAATGGCCGCTGTTTGTACGCGAATAGTGTGAAAATATGTTATATCAAGGTTGTGGATCCTATAGAGGTCACAATTTTGAACCGATTTTCATAAAACTTGAAATGCATGTTTATAACCGAAAGATCTTGGTTCCTTTCGATCTTTGCGCATATCGGATCGTAACTTCCTGAATTATGGCCCCTGATTGTCCGAAAAATCACACTTTTTAGCTTGTGTTCCCTGTGGAGGTCAAAATTGTTATCCGATTCAAAAAAAAGTTTGATTGTATCACCGTTACATAGTTTTGGGGGTTGAGCTCGAATTTCGTGAAAATCGGACCAAAATTGACAGACAAAATGGCCACCGTTTGTACGCGAATAGTGTGAAAAAATGTTATATCAAGGTTGTGGACCCTATAGAGGTCACAATTTTGAACTGATTTTCATGAAACTTGACATGTATGTTTATAACCCAAAGATCTTGGTTCCTTTCAATATTTGCGCCCATCGTATCGTAACTTCCTGAATTATGGCCCCTGATTGTCCAAAAAATCACCCTTTTTAGCTTGTGGTCCCTCTGGAGGTCAAAATTGTTATCCGATTTAAAAAAACGTTTGATTATACCACCGTTACATGGTAATGGAGGTTGAGATCGAATTTCGTGAAAATCGGACCAAAATTGACAGGCAAAATGGCCGCCGTTTGTAGTTGTACGCGAATAGTGTGAAAAAATGTTATATCAAGCTATCGAGGTCACAATTTTGAACCGATTTTGATGAAACTTGACATGTATGTTTATAACCCAAAGATCTTGGGTACTTTCTATATTTGCGCCCATCTGATCGTAACTTCCTGAATTATGTCCCGTGATTGACTGAAAAATTGCCTTTTTATACGCCCACATTTTTATGTGGACGTATATTGTCGTCGCCCCTGTCCGTCCGTCCGTCCGTCCGTCCGTCCACAATTTGTTTGTGGACCCTCTACAGGTCACAATTCTTATCCGATTTTGACGAAACTTGAAATATAGGTTTATCCCCAAAAGATCTCGGCTGCTTTAGATATTGGCATGTATAGGATGAAAACTTCATGGATTATGGCCCCTGATTGTACGAAAAATCACGTTTTTAGCTTGTGGACCCTATAGAGGCCACAATTTTGAACCGATTTTGATGAAACTTGACATGCATGTTTATAACCCAAAGATCTTGGTTCCTTTCAATATTTGCGACTATCGGAATGTAATTTCCTGAATTATGGCCCCTGATTGTCCGAAAAATCACCCTTTTTAGCTTGTGGTTCCTCTGGAGGTCACAATTATTATCCGATTTAAAAAATCGTTTGATTATATCACCGTCACACCCTAAGGCAGGTTGAGTTCGAATTTCGGGAAAATCGGACGAAAATTGCCATACAAAATGGCCGCCGTTTGTACGCGAATACTGTTAAAAAATGGTATATCAAGGTTGTGGACCCTGTAGAAGTCACATTTTTTATTCGATTTTGATGAAACTTGAAATTCATAATTATAACCCAAAGATCTTGGTTCCTTTCGATATTTGCGCATATCATAATGTAACTTCCTGAATTATGGCCCCTGATTATACGCAAAATCGCCTTATTTTAGCTTGTGGTCCCTCTGGTGGTCACAATTATTATCCGATTTACTAAAACGGTTGATTATATTACCGTTACACTGTAAGGAAGGTTGAGTTCGAATTTCGGGGAAATCGGACCAAAATTGCCATACAAAATGGCCGCCGTTTGTACGTGAATACTGTTAAAAAATTGTATATCATGGTTGTGGACCCTGTAGAGGTCACAATTTTAATTGGATTTTGATGAAACTTGAAATGCATGGTTATAACCCAAAGATCTTGGTTCCTTTTGTTATTTGCGCATATCGGATCGTAACTTCCTGAATTATGGCCCCTGATTGTCCGAAAAATCGCCTATGGTCCCTCTGAAGGTCACAATTATTATCTGATTTCTATCACCGTTACACCCTACGGAAGGTTGAGTTTGAATTTCGAGAAAATTGGACTCTAATTGCCAGAAAAAATGGCCGCTGTTTGTACGTGAACAGTGTAAAAATATGGTATGTCAAAGTTGTGGACCCTGTAGAGGTGACAATTTTAATTTTTTCGATTTTGATGAACCTGAAATGCTTGTTTATAACCTAAAGATCTTTATTCTTTTCGATATTTGCGCATATCAAATTGTAACTTAATGAATTATGGCCTTTGATTGTAGGAAAAATCACTTTCGGTATTGCTTGTTCTCTGTCTATCTCTCGAACAATTATTATCTGATTTAAAAAAAAACTCTGATTATATTACTGTTGCACCGTAAGGAAGGTTGAGTTCGAAGTTCGTGAAAATCGTACCAAAATTGCCGGACGAAATGGTCACCGTTTGTACGCGAATAGCGTAAAAATATGGTATATCATGGTTGTGGACTCTCTGCAGGTCACAATTCTTATCTGATTTTGACGAAAAGTAACATTTCTAGGTTGTGTACCGTCACACCATAATCATTGTCGGCTTCGAATTTCATGAATATCAGACTGGAACTGACCAACAAAATGGCTGCTCCCAATACAGTATGAAATACAGGACTTAATGATGTAGGAAAAATCACTTTCGGTATTGCTTGTTCTCTATCCATCTCTCAAAAATGTGGGCGTATCCTGCCTGGCAGTGCCAGCCTATCTTTTAGCTTGTGGCCCCTCTGTAGGTCAAAATTATTATCCGATTTAAAAAAACGTTTGATTATATCACCGTTACATTGTTATAAAAGATGATGTGGAATTTCGTGAAAATTGGACCAAAATTGACGGACAAAATGGCCGCTGTTTGTACGCGAATAGTGTGAAAATATGTTATATCAAGGTTGTGGACCCTATAGAGGTTACAATTTTGAACTGATTTTGATGAAACTTGAAATACATGTTTATAACATAAAGATCTTGGTTCCTTTCGATATTTGCGCATATTGGATCGTAACTTCCTGAATTATGGCCCCTGATTGTACTAAAAATCGCCTTTATCACCTTGTGGTCCCTCTGGAGGTAACAATTATTACCTGATTTAAAAAAACGTTTGATTATATCACCGTTACAGGGTAGTCTAGGTTGAGTTTGAATTTCATGAAAATCGGACCAAAATTGACAAACAAAATGACCGCCGTTTGTACGCGAATGGTGTAAAAATATGGTATAACAAGGTTGTGAACCCTATAGGGGTCACAATTTTAATACGTTTTTGATGAAACTTGAAATACATTTTTAATTTTGGTTCCTTGCGATATTTGCGCATATCGGATTGTAATTTCCTGAATTATGGCCTCTGATTATACGGAAAATTGCCTTTATGGAGTTCAAAAACATTTGATTATATCACCATTACACTGTAATGAATTTTCAGTTTGAATTTTGTGAACATCGGACCAAAATTGATGAACAAAATGGCTGCCATTTTTACACGAATAGTGTAAAAATATGATATATCAAGGTTGTGTACCCTGTAGAGGTCACAATTTTAATTCAATTTTGGTCAAACTGAAAGATCTTGGTTCCTGTCTATATTTGGACATATCTGATCGTAACTTCCTGAATTATGGCCCCTGATTGTACGAAAAGTCGCCATAATATTAAATGTTTCGTATCCAGTGGAGGTGACGGCTTATTCCATGATATTAAATGATTCGTATACTTTACATTAGCATGGAGCAGAACTTTATAAAAACCAAACAAATTCTATTTGATTTCTTTCTCTTCATTACATACAAATTTGTCACTCCCATTACAGTATTAGTTAGTTTTATGTCAACTTCAGAATTGTTAATATATATATAGAGAGCATTTACTTGACAATTATCATCATCGAGTTATTCTGAATCTGGATGGTGATCAGGCGTTTGAGGGAGCATTTTCGAGACATTGGGGGTCTACAATGGGTGTGTGTGTGAAAGGGGGGAGGGGTGTCATTATGTTGACATAATATGTTAATAAAACATGAATTTCTAAGATTGCCCATTTCTAAGTAAGTGTTTATGATGCCCCTGGACAACTGTTTAATTTGTGGGGTGGGGGTAGCAGGTGTGCATTTGTGGAAGGGGGGGGGATAAAATAATGGGACGCCATTTTTGAAAGGTAGCCTTTTTGTGATAATATTCTAACTTATATATTGTTTTCGACTTATTTATATAGCTATCGACATATGAACTGCCATTTTGGGTGGGAAAATGGGACAATGTCAAAATTGGCAAGATGTGGAACAAATGAACTGTTGAGTGTTTTTCCCCCGTATTTCGACAGCCTTTGTCAAAGTCCTTATTGCATTATAAACATTTTGTCTTTTATCAATTTACAAACGATTCTGAATTGATGGAATATATTCTTTTCCAAATATTCAGTCTCGAAACTTACAAAATATAACCATTTTCATTGGCCGATCTAGGAATTTTAAAAGGGGGGGGGTGCAAAATGAGGGCACTTACTGCGTGGAGACACGGGGCACACCGCTGCAAGGGGGTTGAGAGGGGGGGGTTCCCCAAGACAATTATCTGTCATTTCCTTGCATCTGTAGACATTCTAAGAGCTATTTGGCTGATATTTTCGTCTTAAGTAAACATATTTGGGTCTGAAAAAAGGCATTTTCAGCAGTAAAAATGGACACTGACGAAAATTAGGGGGGGGGGGAGGATCCACTGGATCCACCTCTGATTTTCACCTTCAATTTTGGCCATGTAGTACAGAGGTTAATATTCTGATAATAAAATTTCATTTACCCTACTATAACATACACATTAATGTTCATCTTGTGTATTTGATGGCTTATATTTTTAAGGGGTGTTCTCACTTTGCCGGCAGGCTTTGATGTCAAATTTTGCCACTAATCCAGAACAATGGTGTTATAAATTATAAACTATAGTTCATATCTTTTTTATGTATAAAACTGTATTGATTTTAACACATTAAACTTTTATTAAATAACATTAAAATATATTGATTTTAACCAATTTAACATTTATTAAAAAACATTAAATAATTTAAACAAATAAAAATGCATTACAATTTACATAATATTTAAATTTTTATTAAATTGCATTGTATAATTTATTAAATTGCATTGTATACTTGTAACCATTGTGTATCAAATTTCAACCACCTTGATTATTGGAGATAAAGCGAATATTAACCTGAACGTTTGCCATTTTAAAATAAATATAATTTCGACACAGATCGACCATCTATTTATATTAATATAGTGAATTGAATTCATGTTTGAAGGTATAACTCCGGCATGAACTGTGTTCAAAATGTCATTAATTAGTTGGTTAATAAATTTTATTAAGAGGGATTAAGAGCGCATTAACGCTCAAAACTAGTGAACAGTTCTTGAGTGACTACTTTTAAACAGACTATAGTTTTAAGATCAATTAAGGGATTAACAGTCTGCCAGCAAAGTGAGAACACACCATTTTAAATTGGCGCTTGAAAATATGTTCGGTGATGAAGTTTTAATAGCTATTATTTTAAAATTAAGTCTAAATGACCTATGCTTCTCAGATGTGTTTATTTAGAGTAACTTTTTGCGTAGATTACAAAAATTTAATCATTTTCACAATGTACATTGTATTGTTTATTTTGCCAATGAGAACAAAATGGTTAATGCGTGTCACAAATTGGAATTTTGGGGGTTTGCCAATCAGATTAGAATTGTTTTTGCCATTTTATCAACTCGTAAGAGAGGATAGTGTAACGGCTCTTTTGGGATTCAGGGAGTATCTTTTCAATTTAGTTTTGCTTTAAAAACAGATGAAAACTAGTTTTGTCTGCTTAGAAAGTAGTTCAGCTCTGAATGTCGGTCTCAATACACTCACCGTAAACGTTAAGGGTCTGTCCCAATGAATCCTTGTCGGAAAAAATTGGTGCCCTAGTCAATTTTACTGTACAACTTTTTACTGCTAAACGATGAGGTGTCAATCCCTGTGAACGCCTGTACAATGTAAAGGAACATGTTATTGAGAAAATAAAGCCTTGCTTACCTTGCTAGAGTCGGTATGAGCAACACAACACGCTGTTAAAAATGCGTCCCCCCCCCCCCATCAAGACACAAACTAGGACATTTTGGGACTAACATATGGTTTGATTTTATTTCAATAATGCGCTTGCACATAGGGGTCTTTAGCAGTGAGAGGAAACCGGAGGACCAGGGGAAAACCTACGAGGTTGGACATGAAAATCGGAACAAAATTGACAAACAAAATGACCGCCGTTTGTACGCGAATGGTGTAAAAATATGGTATATCAAGGTTGTGAACCCTATAGGGGTCACAATTTTAATACGTTTTTGATGAAACTTGAAATACATTTTTATAACCTAAAGATCTTGGTTCCTTGCGATATTTGCGCATATCGGATTGTAATTTCCTGAATTATGGCCTCTGATTATACGGAAAATTGCCTTTATGGAGTTCAAAAACATTTGATTATATCACCATTACACTGTAATGAATTTTCAGTTTGAATTTTGTGAACATCGGACCAAAATTGATGAACAAAATGGCTGCCATTTTTACACGAATAGTGTAAAAATATGATATATCAAGGTTGTGTACCCTGTAGAGGTCACAATTATAATTCAATTTTGGTCAAACTGAAAGATCTTGGTTCCTGTCGATATTTGGACATATCTGATCGTAACTTCCTGAATTATGGCCCCTGATTGTACGAAAAGTCGCCATAATATTAAATGTTTCGTATCCAGTGGAGGTGACAGCTTATTCCATGATATTAAATGATTCGTATACTTTACATTAGCATGGAGCAGAACTTTATAAAAACCAAACAAATTCTAATGATTTTCTGATAATTACTTAATATGCGACAACTCTTGTTGCCTTTCGAAGAAAGTTGGGGGACTATTAAAATGGGTTCGTCCGTCTGTCTGTCTGTCTGTCTGTCTGTCTGTCTGTCTGTCTGTCTGTCTGTCTGTCTGTCTGTCTGTCTGTCTGTCTGTCTGTCTGTCCGTCTGTCTGTCCGTCCGTCACACTTTTTGGGACACAATAACTCTCTTCCTAATTGAGCTAGAATGTTCAAACTTGGTGTATGTGTTTATTAGGTCAATGCCTTAATGGAGTTCGAAGATGAGCATTTTCCGCTTAGGGTAAGCAGAGATAAGCAATTTGATTGGTTGATGCTTTGGGACACGATAACTTTAGTTCTAATTAAGTGAGATTGATGAAACTTGGTGTATAGTTTCATTATAGTAATACCTTGACTAAGTTCGATAATGAGCATTTTCTGCTCAGGGTAAGCAGAGCTATACGCAATTTGATTGGTCGAGAATTTGGAACACAATAACTCTCCTTCTAATTGAGTTAAAATGTTCAAACTTGGTGTATATGCTTATTAGGTCAATGCCTTGATGGAGTTCGAAGATGAGCATTTTCCGCATAGGGTAAGCAGAGATAAGCAATTTGATTGGTTGATGCTTTGGGACACGATAACTTTAGTTCTAATTAAGTGAGAGTGATGAAACTTGGTGTATAGTTTCATTATAGTAATACCTTGACTAAGTTCGATAATGAGCATTTTCTGCTCAGGGTAAGCAGAGCGATACGCAATTTGATTGGTCGAGACTTTGGAACACAATAACTCTCCTTCTAATTTAGTTAAAATGTTCAAACTTGGTGTATATGCTTATTAGGTCAATGCCTTGATGGAGTTCGAAGATGAGCATTTCCGCTTAGGGTAAGCAGAGATAAGCAATTTGATTGGTTGATGCTTTGGGACACGATAACTTTAGTTCTAATTAAGTGAGAGTGATGAAACTTGGTGTACAGTAATACCTTGACTAAGTTCGATAATTAGCATTTTCTGCTCAGGGTAAGCAGAGCAATACGCAATTTGATTGGTCGAGACTTTGGAACACAATAACTCTCCTTCTAATTGAGTTAAAATGTTCAAACTTAGTGTATATACTTATTAGGTCAATGCCTTGATGGAGTTTGAAGATGAGCATTTTCCGCTTAGGGTAGGCAGAGATAAGCAATTTGATTGGTTGATGCTTTGAGACACGATAACTTTAGTTCTAATTAAGTGAGAGTGATGAAACTTGGTGTATAGTTTCATTACAGTAATACCTTGACTATGATCGATAATGAGCATTTTCTGCTCAGGGTAAGCAGAGCGATAAGCAATTTGATTTGCCGAGACTTTGGAACACAATAACTCTCCTTCGAATTGAGTTAAAATGTTCAAAATTGGTGTGTATGCTTATTAGGTCAATGCCTTGATGGAGTTCGAAGATGAGCATTTTCTTCTTACGGTAGGCAGAGATAAGCAATTTTTGGATGACTTTTCGTGTTCAGTTTGATTGGTCGATACGTTTGAAAAAAATAAATGTGCGATTAATTAATATGTGTCATCTATTTATTTTGGGATTTCGGCGGGGGACATCAGCCTCACTGTTGGCTTGTTTAAGATTATAACTGATAAATTCTTGCTTACATCATTATATTCATGATAAATCAGTAATGATATTAAGTGTCATTCCATGAGAAAACCATGCAAAATCATGCAGAATCGGGAAGGTGGGGGGTCGGCATATCGAGTTCATCTTGTGGGGATTTTATGGACTCCTCAAGACTACTTCACAGCCAGAAGAACCGATCTTAAAATTTAACCGTTATTGAGATACACCCTCGGGCTGATTTTTGGCCATTTTTGCCCCTTTTCAGGCCATTTTTGGTCAATTTTCAGCCACTTATTCTGGTGAGTCTAGGGTTTGGATGAAAATAGTGGTGGTTGGTGATGTTAGTGGGGGTCTTCCTGTGCCCCAATATACAGACCTTAAGATCACATCTATTCTCTGAGAGTAATGGTCGGCAAAATTGTAACATATGGCGAATATAGTAGAAAATATACACCTTCGAAGATTAGCCCTATTTTCTATGATGCGGGGGTAGGTCAAAATATCGAAATGGTTTTATGCACAGCTCGACCCCCTCTATCGATATAAGAAATAAAATCTCTGTCACCTCGTTTCATTCAATGCGAAATCATATGTCAAAGTTGGTGAATTTTCCCTATTGTAATCCCTGATTCTCTATGAAATGGTCAACTACTTTCATACAGGGTAAGTCAGCTTTCTCCAATTCTTTGCCAAATCATTCGCCCATGCTCGCTGGTAGCAGCAGTAAACCGGCTCGAGCAAAACTGGTCTATTTGATGAAGCTTGGTATCCAATGCAAGATGGCCGCGCCCGGGACCGCAGAAAATTGAGGTTTTTCTTCATTTTTGGCCATTGAATGTGGCACATATCCCACACATGAGAACTAAAATGACTTCATCCAATTGAAAGACTGTACTAAAAACATTTAAGTACACTCTTTAGCACATTACGTAGCAATAAGTGATGTGAGAACCGAATTGGAACTGATTTCTTGACGTATAGTGGAAATTTTGATCTTAATGTGCTGCCTATTGCTACCGCTTGGATTTCAAACGCAATATTCCCAAAGGACGTAAACATCCCCTGCATGGTACCACACCCAAGGGAAATACATAAAAAAAGCGTGCTGTGTCACTTAGAATCAGCTAAGAGAAATAAAATACTATTGAAAAAAGGAAGGAATAGAATTGTGTCTTTGAAATATCAATAAAAACCTTCTATGTGTGCTTGACCACAACTAATTTAGCAGAAAAGAGTTGTGCGGTATATACACAATTGGCCGAAAAGAGTTGTGCGTTGAACCTCGAGTTGACTGGGTAAAGCCATGGGCTTTAGAAGTCCTCAAACGTGCTGCCTTGAGTCTGATATAGCTGAAGGCGTTGGTTTTTTTTTAACCTGGCAGCATTAAAAATATTCTTGCTAGTTTTAGATTTTTTTTCTTCTATTCTAGGTACATACCGGAAATGTTATGCTGTCCATAATGAGGAAATGGACCGTGAAAAAACAACAGGCTAGTTCTTCAAATAAATAATATGGCATGGGGTCCAAAATTCAACTTCATCATCATATGATCATTTTCAGAGCCCAAAATGGATCTTGCCAGACCTTGTAAAGCTACATGTTTACATGAAGGGGAGTCAAAATGTTGTATCAAGCATATTTTGCAAAATTCACTTTTTTTCTTAGTCAGAATGAGAATTTTCTTGCGCATCTTTTCATCTGGTTGTCGTATTTCTAAGCCAATAGAAAGAGGGTTTATAGATACTGTTTCAAAATGTCGTATGGGGTGTTCCAAAAAAAGAAATTATTAAGTGCGAAAATGTTGTATTTTCTTGAAAAAAATCAACTTTGTGTCTTACCTAAGTATTATAATCAAATGAAATATAGCCAGTAGTGTTTTATGATTAAATACCTATTATTGAAATTATTGTTGAGGCTTTACTTTGTGAAATCTATGAAATTGAAACAGGTAAAGGTGAATATTTTCCGGAGATAAGTCTTTGCTGTATAGACTTGCAAATAACGAGCTTTCACTCATTATTTCTGTACTAGAGGTTGAGATTGATGTGCAGATAGTTACATACTGTTTAAATGGCTACACATACATTTTGTAAATAGATATTTGAGAAAAGCTTCAGAAATATGACCTTTTACATACAACATTTTGACGACGATTTTATAAGACATTTTGATTCTTATGCTTGTCCTGTGCTTGTTTGGGCTCTCCTGGACAATTTCCCAAAATCCAGATACGACCTTTTGACTCCCCACCCACGATATTTCTATCAGGGGCCACCTCTCAAAATATCAACCGCAATGTATATTTGCCATTGAAAATTTTCTTGTATCTAGTCTCCGAATGATGGACTGGCTGGTAACAGGGACCTAGCTAGTTGATCATTTGGACACTTGATTTGTAAAAAACATTTTTCAAATTTTGATCCATGCAAATACTTAGAAAATAAATTTAGTAAATTATTTTATATGGAATAAGTTTAGAAAATTGTTTTATGTGGTTTGAAATTACTGTTGGAACTGATGACATCCCTCCCACTTTTGGCAGTTCTATGTTCTAGTAGCTGTTACAGGAAGTGGAGGCGGCGTTTCAATTCTACTACCCATAGCGGCAGATGATGTAGTAGCAGTAGATTGATAATGGGTGTTAGAGGCACTACCAGTAGCTGCAGATGATGTAGCAGTGGGGTGGATGTCATCAGTTCCCACAGTAATATCAAACCACGTGAAAAAAAATAGTTTTAAAAGGCCTGTCAAGATCCATTTTGGGCTCTGGAAATGATCACATGATGAAGTTGAATTTTTGACCTTATACCATATTATTTATTTGAAGAACTAACCTGGCTCTTTTTACAGTTCATTTTCTCATTATTGACATTGTAACATTTCCAGGCATATACCTAGAACAGAAGGAAAAAATTCTAAAATTAACAAGCTAGCCTCCAGTAAAGGTATTACAGCTATATTAGACTCAATGCAGCTAGTTTCAGGACTTCTGAAGTCCATCGCTTAACTCAGTCAATTGTTGTCGATCACACATACAAGATTTTTTTATCGACATTTCACTTACCCCATGCAATAGGAATAAACAGAATAAACAGATTCTAAGTGATACATCAAGGTCTTTGTATGGATTCCCCTTATGGAATATTCCGTTTGTAACCGAGGCGGTAGCGATGGGCAGCACATATCACCTTTCCATCTAAACTCGACGAATCAAGATATGAAAAATACACTTCGTCAAGAAATCAGCTCCCATTCGGTTGTCACTTAATGCTATATGTAATGTGCTAAAGGGTGGACCTTAATGTGATGTTCTTATATTAGTACACTCTTAGTACACAGCACAGTCTTTGTATGGATTCCCCATAGGTGTGGTACCATGCAGGGAATATTTACGTCGTTTTTCATTTGAGATCCAGGCCGTAGCGACTGGAAGCACAATAAGATCAAAATTTCCACTTCGTCAAAAAATCAGTTCATATTCGGTTCTCACATCTCTTATTTCTATGTTATGTGCTAAAGAGTGAACCTTAATGTTTTAAGTACAATCTTTCAATTGTATGAAGTCATTTTAGTTCTCATATGTTAGGATATGTGCCACATTCAATGGCCAAAAATGAAAAAAAAATTCAATTTTCTGCGGGCAAAATACTAGATCTTTCCGAACGGACAAATATTTTTCCGTGGGTTAGGGTTAGGGTCCGGGTTAGGTTTATCTAAAACTATTCTGAAAGGGTTTGGTTAGGGTTCGGGTTAGGTTTATCTAAAACTATTCTGAAGGGTTAGGGTTCGAATTGTGGCTATAAACACGGAAAAATATTTCTCCGTTCGGAAAGAATCAGTATCGTGCTTTCTGCGGTCCCGGGCGCGGCCATCTTGGATTGAATACCAAGCCATATCAAAGTGAACAGTTTTGCTCGAACCGGTTTACTGCTTCTACCGGCGAGCATGGGCGAATGATTTGGCAAAGAATTGGAGAAAGCTGGCTTACCCTGTATGAAAGTAGTTGGTCATTTCATAGAGAATCGGAGATTTATAATATGGGAAATTCACCAACTTTGACTCATGATTTCGCATTGAATGAAACGAGGTGACAGAGATTTTATTTCTTATATCGATAGAGGGGGTCGAGGTGTGCATAAAACCATTTCGATATTTTGACCTACCCCCGCATCATAGAAAATAGGGCTAATCTTGGAAGGTGTATATTTTCTATTTTGTTCGCCATATGTTACAATTTTGCTGACCATTACTCTCAGAGAATCGATACGATCATAAGGTCTTTACATTGGGGCACAGGAAGACCCCCACTAACATCACCAACCACCACTATTTTCATCCAAACCCTAGACTCGCCAGAATAGGCGGCTGAAAATTGACCAAAAATGACGTGAAAAAGGGCAAAAATGTCCAAAAATCAATCTGAGGCTATATCTCAATAACGATTAAATTTTGAGATCGGCTGTTCTGGCTGTGAAGTAGTCCAGAGCAGTCGATAAAATCCCCCAGAGATGAACTCGATCTGCCGACCCCCACCTTCCCACCTTCTGCATGGTTTTCTCGTGGAATGACTCTTAATGAGTTTTGAATTGTTAATTTGAAAACTACAGGGGACCCTGTCACTTCCAACATCTGAATACTACCGCATACTGTGAAATCTGTCATCATTCTCGTGTCCCGATTTACTCCTTATTACTTCAGCCAAAAAGTAGTTGTCCGGATTCTGAATATTCCAAACTATGACGTAATCTGCATTTTTGTCACATTCTTTGCATTCAAGTAATCCATCCTTCAATCAGTGGATGTTAACCGACAATCCCTTGTAAGATAGCGCTTGGTATTTGATTTGAGTTTTTCAAGTCAAATACAGCAATATTATTACATATAAATTGCCGAGATAAAGAATCACTATCATTATAATATTGTGTTCATAATGTGTGATAGTCTTGCAAAGTGCCCGTTGTCCGTACGGATTTGGCATTGAATGTCAAGTGGCAAATTGTAGCAGATTTTGATAAAGTTCTACGACCTAGACAAAAGGAATGAGCCGTTAAAGGGACAATCCCGATAAGAACAGAGTCTCAAAAATTAAAGTCCGAGCATTTATGAAATTTATGGACCAAAATATAGAGGCATGGTATATATACCTTGGCTCAATGTTTCAGCTCAAAATATTGAGTCGTTTTGACGTTAACGTCAACACTGCTTATCCGGACACGTAACCCTTTTAAGATTTCGGGTCAATTTTTTGATTGGGTGACGTGATAATCGATTCTCGTTTCTTAAGAGGTCTATACAGTGAATGACCCATGTACTGTACTGATAACAAAAGGTAAATTTCACCTACATATCATTTTTATAGAAAAAAGTCTGGTTTTATCCAGATACTGTAGAATACAACGGTCTCCATTTCCAGATGAAGACTGTCAGGTTTAAGTTATTTACAAGCGTATCACAAATATCGGGTTAGTTGGTCGGCCTTAGATAATGGGTTATAAGGGATTTTAACACAAAATTAAGCAGTTTTATTCCCCAAAAAGTTATCGGGATTGGCCCTTTAAGTATTCAATTGGCCGTACAGTATCCAACATTTTAAAGCAAAAAGATGAATTCTTGTTCTGCCTATCTGAAAGTAGAATGAATTTAAATTTTAATAGAATGAAGTAGAAGTTTCTTGGAAGACTGTTTAGACCACTTCATTGGCATTTTCATCATTATTAACATTATGAAATGACATTTTTGGTTTAGAATTTAGAAAGACAATAAAATGAAGATCAACCTAATAATATTAATATTGTTTCATTACTTCAATTCTGTATGTTATCCATCTCTCAAAAATGTGGGCATATCCTGCCTGGCAGTGCCAGCCTATCTTTTTTAGCTTGTGGTCCCTCTGGAGTTCACAATTATTAACCGATTTAAAAAAAAAGTTTGATTATATCACCGTTACATCGTAATGAAGATTGAGGTCAAATTTCGTGAAAATCAGACCAAAATTGACTGCTGTTCTTGTCAGGCCATCCATCCTTCATCACGAACAAGGGGAAACCACGCTAGAAAATCTAGATGAACTTTGTTACCCAATGCAGGGATCAAACACCCAAACTCAAGGCTACCGAGCCAGCATCTTACCCACTTAGCAACATGATCCCCAGTCGAATTTGAAGCCTACTGAAATGAACCTTTATAACCCAAAGATCTTAATTCATTTCGATATTTGCACATATCAAATTCTAACATAATGATGTAGGAAAAATCACTTTCGGTATTGCTTGTTCTCTATCCATCTCTCGAAAATGTGGGCGTATCCTGCCTGGCAGTGCCAGCCTATCTTTTAAATTTTTATTTGAAGTACTAAAATTGCTTCACTTTAATTTAATTGGTAGAACTTAATTTTAATGTTACTTTTATTTAGAAAACTTTATATTTTTGATAGATTATCTTATAATTTACAACCAAATTGTATGACATATAATTTACTTTTTGTTTGTGGCATATGGCACAACATTAAGACAAGTGTTCTCTTGTTATTTTTGCTCGAAAAAAATAAGAGAGTACTTGTTGAAAGGTTGCCATATAATTTGTGTTGTGTTTTAATTATGCTCAATAATTAAATGTGCTGATATGGCTACTAAGCCTGCAGCCAAAATTTCTAGCGTGAAGTTCCACTACAAGGTCCTCAAAGCTAAACAAACTATACTTTTTTGGAAAGCTTAAAACATCAGGTTCCTGTTTCACGAAAGTTAGACAAAGATAACATCCAAACTTTAGTAATTTCACTGGATAAAATTACATTGATTTTAGTTCTTTTAGCCAAACAAAATTGAAGGATCTACTAAAATTTGGATTTTATCTTTAGATAAGAATTCAAGAAACAGGGCCCTGGTACACATATCTGAGCATTCCAAGAAAAATGTTTTCAATAACTCGATGATGATAATTGTCAAGTAAATGCTCTCTATATATATATTAACAATTCTGAAGTTGACATAAAACTAACTAATACTGTAATGGGAGTGACAAATTTGTATGTAATGAAGAGAAAGAAATCAAATAGAATTTATTGTCTTACTGTTCTCCACCAATCTGAATAATGAGGATGATTATATAGTGTGTGGGGGATTTTTTAATGTAGATGTTTTGCACTAAAGGTTTACAGGTATACAAGTAAAATACTGTTTTGAGAGAACTTGCCTGTTGTTCAATCCAATTCAATTTGTTGAATCAAATATATTGTTTTCCTTCCCATCTGGACGACTGTGCACTGCCCATTCCAGTCCCCTCCCGTCATTTACTACTGACCAAGGGAAGCCACACCGAAGTTGTACATATTGGTGGTAGTATAGAGTCATTCCATACGGGACCATTGGGGGGAACATGACCCCCTAGTCCGACTCGGTTTGGTACATAATTCCAATCTGTCGACTTTTCCTGTAAAAATTGTGGAATAGGCTTTATTTTGAAGGTTAAGATGTTTAATGACAAAAAAACCAATGTGGGTCGGTCTTCATAGTATTCGAGACCATTATTTGAGGGTAGCCATTTTGCGATAAGGCGTTCCATGTGACGTTGTCAATGGTAAAAGGACCGTCTTTCGACCCTTAGAGATTAAATGCCATATTAACAACAAAAACTAATGTTTATCAACACATCAGTTCGTATTGAATGTACAGGAAATGCTGGTCACATGGGACCCACTCCTCTATGAAATTATGTCCCGTTATCTCTAGCGAGGACGCCCATTCTGCTATGTATTAGCTTGGAGCATGTGGCATGAAAATTCCTCATCCGAATTGGCCACTGAGCTAATATCGTTTTTCCAGGAAAATAGCACATTTACTTTTTCTCCAGTCTGATTTTAAGACTTGGTGACGACATCAAAACATTCAATTTATGTTGTCTTATCAGTTATAGATAAATAATTGATGATGGTTAATTAAAATGTGAGACTCAAAACATTTGAAAAGATAATTAATAAATTAAAACAGAGCAGAAATATACTCTCTCAAAAAAGAAACACAAAGTTACATTTCATCGTCAGTATATCCTAGCTCTACTATCGCCTTGTCGCAACAAGAACCGCGACACATCGCTGAACCAAACTGTTCTCCAGTGTTGCTGTGGCCAAACCCACAGTGTCTGAACCCATTAAAGATGGATTTCATGGTGTCGGCATATTTCAAAACAGAAGCTCTAAGGGGGACATCTGCCTCGTTATTCGGTTTCACGTAGGCGTTTGCCTACTGTCTGGTACGCGATTCTACGCCGTTTGGGAAATGCTGCTGCAGTAGAGGTCGCTGTTGAAAACCATTTGCGCCAATGACGTAACGGGAAGTGACGATCCAGGACAGTTGGGGCCACTCTTGTTTGGCCTGAGCTAGGGTGTTCACATGTTGAACTTCGCTGTCGATACCTGTCCCAAAGGCGAGAAATGGAACTAAGGGAAACATTCAGCATCCTGGCTATATCTGTCTTGGATTCACCTGTTTGTGATCGACGAATAGCGTTGTTGTGTTGGTCATCTTTCAGACCAGTTTTTTGTGTAGATTCTGAATCTGGATGGTGATCAGGCGTTTGAGGGAGCATTTTCGAGACATTGGGGGTCTACAATGGGTGTGTGTGTGAAAGGGGGGAGGGGTGTCATTATGTTGACATATGTTAATAAAACATGAATTTCTAAGATTGCCCATCTCTAAGTAAGTGTTTATGATGCCCCTGGACAACTGTTTAATTTGTGGGGTGGGGGTAGCAGGTGTGCATTTGTGGAAGGGGGGGGGGATAAAATAAGTCCTTATTGCATTATAAACATTTTGTCTTTTATCAATTTACAAACGATTCTGAATTGATGGAATATATTCTTTTCCAAATATTCAGTCTCGAAACTTACAAAATATAACCATTTTCATTGGCCGATCTAGGAATTTTAAAAGGGGGGGGTGCAAAATGAGGGCACTTACTGCGTGGAGACGGGGCACACCGCTGCAAGGGGGTTGAGGGGGGGGGGTCCCCCAAGACAATTATCTGTCATTTCCTTGCATCTGTAGACATTCTAAGAGCTATTTGGCTGATATTTTCGTCTTAAGTAAACATATTTGGGTCTGAAAAAAGGCATTTTCAGCAGTAAAAATGGACACTGACGAAAATATGGGGGGGGGGGGGAGGATCCACTGGATCCACCTCTGATTTTCACCTTCAATTTTGGCCATGTAGTACAGAGGTTAATATTCTGATAATAAAATTTCATTTACCCTACTATAACATACACATTAATGTTCATCTTGTGTATTTGATGGCTTATATTTTTAAGGGGTGTTCTCACTTTGCCGGCAGGCTTTGATGTCAAATTTTGCCACTAATCCAGAACAATGGTGTTATAAATTATAAACTATAGTTCATATCTTTTTTATGTATAAAACTGTATTGATTTTAACACATTAAACTTTTATTAAATAACATTAAAATATATTGATTTTAACAAATTTAACATTTATTAAAAAACATTAAATAATTTAAACAAATAAAAATGCATTACAATTTACATAATATTTAAATTTTTATTAAATTGCATTGTATAATTTATTAAATTGCATTGTATACTTGTAACCATTGTGTATCAAATTTCAACCACCTTGATTATTGGAGATAAAGCGAATATTAACCTGAACGTTTGCCATTTTAAAATAAATATAATTTCGACACAGATCGACCATCTATTTATATTAATATAGTGAATTGAATTCATGTTTGAAGGTATAACTCCGGCATGAACTGTGTTCAAAATGTCATTAATTAGTTGGTTAATAAATTTTATTAAGAGGGATTAAGAGCGCATTAACGCTCAAAACTAGTGAACAGTTCTTGAGTGACTACTTTTAAACAGACTATAGTTTTAAGATCAATTAAGGGATTAACAGTCTGCCAGCAAAGTGAGAACACACCATTTTAAATTGGCGCTTGAAAATATGTTCGGTGATGAAGTTTTAATAGCTATTATTTTAAAATTAAGTCTAAATGACCTATGCTTCTCAGATGTGTTTATTTAGAGTAACTTTTTGCGTAGATTACAAAAATTTAATCATTTTCACAATGTACATTGTATTGTTTATTTTGCCAATGAGAACAAAATGGTTAATGCGTGTCACAAATTGGAATTTTGGGGGTTTGCCAATCAGATTAGAATTGTTTTTGCCATTTTATCAACTCGTAAGATAGGATAGTGTAACGGCTCTTTTGGGATTCAGGGAGTATCTTTTCAATTTAGTTTTGCTTTAAAAACAGATGAAAACTAGTTTTGTCTGCTTAGAAAGTAGTTCAGCTCTGAACGTCGGTCTCAATACACTCACCGTAAACGTTAAGGGTCTGTCCCAATGAATCCTTGTCGGAAAAAATTGGTGCCCTAGTCAATTTTACTGTACAACTTTTTACTGCTAAACGATGAGGTGTCAATCCGTGTGAACGCCTGTACAATGTAAAGGAACATGTTATTGAGAAAATAAAGCCTTGCTTACCTCGCTAGAGTCGGTATGAGCAACACAACACGTTGTTAAAAATGCGTTCCCCCCCCCCCCATCAAGACACAAACTAGGACATTTTGGGACTAACATATGGTTTGATTTTATTTCAATAATGCGCTTGCACATAGGGGTCTTTAGCAGTGAGAGGAAACCGGAGGACCAGGGGAAAACCTACGAGGTTGGACAGGCAACCCTACTCCTTGTCACGTACAACCGTTGATTCAAAACCAAGCAAGTTGACTCAATGCCAGGCTTTATGATACAGTGCGCACTTGCAAACCATTTGGCCATCCAAGCCAGTGTTCGACACAAACGTCGGTCCGTAGGCCCGAGGCCGACTGATTTATCGGAGGACTCCTGCTTGCCTATTTCACTCGGGTCCGCCGGGTCTTCATCTTCTTAGCGCGCATAGTTAGTGTCCTCATTCGACAATTCTGGATATGGTAGAACTGTCATAGAAACGCAACGACAGAGCCTCCGATAGTTAACGGTTATTGTTTACTTGTCATCGACATGAGGGAAGCTGATGTTTTTCCAAACAACGACTCGCGTAACCAGCCTCTTATTTGTGCATCTCGTTCGGGAATCGCGCTTCCTTCGACGCTCCATATGAATTCCAGGTACCGGTAGATATTAAACTGATAACTATACGTTTAATGGTTTCGCTGACCAGTTGTTAGTGACATTTAAATCTTAGTTGAATATAATCCTCTGATAGAACACCAAATACACTGAGAAACAATCATTAATAATAATATATATTATATTTTTTCCGCCATTGCCAAATCCGTCGATGACACGTGTGACATTGATTGGAATTTCTAGGTCAATAAGCCGGCGATGCTCTGTTTAATTTTAAGTTGCATCTACCGTTATGATTTTTTATATACACATGCTGACAGAGACTTAATTTTAACCTGATTTTTTATATACACATGCTGACAGAGACTTAATTTTAACCATGTTGAATTTTTGTCGTTATTATTTTGAAAGGCATCTGGAGTCGTACGGAATTTTATTTTACAGCAATTTCAATTATGGTTGCCACGTGACCACTGTGCCGTGTGTCTTATCATGGACGAATGAATAAAAGCATATTTGAAAGTTACGTAACAGACAAAAATTAAAACTTGTGTTATGAAAAAATACTATTGTGCTGTATGCATCCAAAAAAAGAAGACAGTAATTTATTCAGGAATATTAGGCTTACTGACATGAATTTCATGAAGCCGAAATGTGTATTAAATTTTCCGAACGGTGTAGTTGTGGGCCGGCCTTTTATTAAACGTAATGGAGACTGATGATTTTAAAAACATTTCTTACGGACCTCTTTTGACTCAATTCTGGGCTATTGTGCTAACAATCTAGAGCAGTTAATTGTTTGGGTTTTTTTTGTAACTATTTGAAGTTTACGTAGGTTAATATGGAAAACCCAATGTAGCCATGAATAGATTTGTTCCATTTATAAATTGAAATGACACACTAATTCGTGTCTTCTTTCTTTCTTTTGCAAGTTACTAAACCATAGCTTTATACATGAAAACTATAAATAATTATTATTGGTTGGGCCTGCGTGTTACCTGAAGGGCCCACGTGATCATGTGTCGCACAGATCCTGCGGGCCTGTGCTTGGAAAATGTTTGTTTCGGACACTGATCCAAGCCCTCGATAAAACTTAGACAGACATTAACTATGACAATATTTCAGGTTGTGTATACATTAGTGACTTGGCCAGAGACCCTGGAAATATTGAAAAAAAAGTGAATAGTTCATTTGGTCCACATTTTGCCAGAGGCTGTGGAAATACTGAAAAAAAGTGAATCCTTCATTTGTTCCAAGGGTAGCACGAACTGTGTGAATCACACATTGTGTGTGGTACTAAATTTATAATCTACACCAAAAGTTGTGTTAGAAACAAAAATAAAGAGAGTTCTACTCCTGTTGGAAATGTGAGTTTAAACTTATTTAAAGCACCAGAAAACTTGAAAAAAATTACTGAATCTATGATTTATGATCCCACTTGTTTTAGTACCTTAATATGAAATTGTCATATCTCAGTGAGTATTTGACCTAGAGAGGTATAATTTCGGTTTCGTTAGCTTTAGGCCATATACTATAATATATATTTTGGTTCCCCGCATTTCGAAGAAAGTTGGGGGACTATTAAAATGGGTTCGTCCGTCTGTCTGTCTGTCTGTCCGTCTGTCCGTCACACTTTTTGGGACACAATAACTCTCTTCCTAATTGAGCTAGAATGTTCAAACTTGGTGTATGTGTTTATTAGGTCAATGCCTTGGTGGAGTTCGAAGATGAGCATTTTCTGCTTAGGGTAAGCAGAGATAAGCAATTTGATTGGTTGATGCTTTGGGACACGATAACTTTAGTTCTAATTAAGTGAGATTGATGAAACTTAGTGTATAGTTTCATTACAGTAATACCTTGACTAAGTTCGATAATGAGCATTTTCTGCTCAGGGTAAGCAGAGCAATACGCAATTTGATTGGTCGAGACTTTGGAACACAATAACTCTCCTTCTAATTGAGTTAAAATGTTCAAACTTGGTGTATATTATGCTTATTAGGTCAATACCTTGATGGAGTTCGAAGAGGAGCATTTTCCGCTTAGGGTAAGCAGAGATAAGCAATTTGATTGGTTGATGCTTTGGGACACGATAACTTTAGTTCTAATTAAGTGAGAGTGATGAAACTTGGTGTATAGTTTCATTGCAGTAATACCTTGACTAAGATCGATAATAATGAGCATTTTCTGCTCAGGGTAAACAGAGCGATAAGCAATTTGATTTGCCAAGACTTTGGAACACAATAACTCTCCTTCGAATTGAGTTAAAATGTTCAAAATTGGTGTGTATGCTTATTAGGTCAATGCCTTAAATGGAGTTCGAAGATGAGCATTTTCTTCTTAGGGTAAGCAGAGATAAGCAATTTGATTGGTTGATACTTTGGGACAAGATAACTTAGGTTCATCTTGATTGATGATTTTTATGCCAATACAATGACTGCATTCTCATTCAGTAATTGATTCGACAGTAACAGTGTATAGAAACGATTGACTCGGACACAAGGCCCCTTTCCCTTGGCCAGAAGGGCCCTTTTGTCAAGTGTGGGGGCCTTTTGTCTTCCTTTAGGGTCCCCCTAACTAGGGTACATTTTCATTTTTCTCGTCGGTTTTAGCATTTTTCTTTATAAAACACTTTTGGATGACACTTCGTGTACAGTTTGATTGCTCGATACGTTTGAAAAAAATAAATGTGCGATTAATTAATATGTGTCATCTATTTATTTTTGGATTTCGGCGGGGGACATCAGCCTCACTGTTGGCTTGTTTATAATTTTTTTTTTTGGGGGGGGGGGGTATGTTCCCAACTTTCCGAAATTTGGTCCACTTGACATGGAATGACCCTATGGTCAATGTGAGAATGAAACAAAAGGACCAAATTTGATGGTTATACCAGTCATTGTTTTTTGAGGCGCGCGATCGCTCGCGAGCGCCTGCCGCGCACCTGAATGTCGGCCGAGGGGCGGTTTTTCTCCCTCGCCTTAAAATTGAAAATCGCTCTCCATATTTGTAAATCATAGACATGTATTCGATCTCCGCCATACTGTCATTGTGAAATTAAATTATTTGGTGTATTCGATTATTATGTGATCGCACATGGTAATAAAATTCCGATGAATATGTTGCTAAAAATAGATGGCGCCAAAGCGCCATTATTGGTTAATTTAACTGAAATGAAAAGTAGAACTCTCGCGAGACGTGAGAAATTACAAGAGATGGCACGTAAAAATTTCTAATGCGAATAATTTCGGAAGAAATAGATTATATTTTGATGGAATTTTCAAGCGTTTATGATTATATTTTGAATGGGGGTTATGTTTACTAAAAATAATTATACAAGCTAAATATATTTAGAAATTTCGACAAGTATTTCTATTGGAATACCGTAAGTAGTTATAGACGATAGCAGAAGTTTTACTTGACCGTACGACTACGAACGAATGATATTATTTAGCAGACGATGTATATTATCAATTATGTAAACAGGAATGACCCCTTGCACCAAGTTATTGATCTTAAGAACCATTTTCCATATACAGAAAACTAGTCACTCTCCTTAACTTCTAAATCACTCTTCCTATCGAAACTGGGAGAGCTTTTTTTAGGAGAGCGATTTTTTCAATTTCTTCATTTAAGGGGAGCTTTTTTCGACTCTCCTCTAAAATACAAAAAACAACGACTGTTATACATGTAGTGACAGCGATGATGGTGACTAACTTTGATGACATTTAAGTGAATAGTAACTACATAATTATGATTTTCAATGATTGTTTTACTTAATAAATAATTAAGATATAAATAATCAATACACTTTTCTTTGCCAAGGATGAAGGCATCAGGAGTTTTTGCCAGTATTTAATTTTATGCCAACCTCAAAATTATTAGAATTTACTTAACAATTGTGACAATTTTCATCAGGCACTAAATCAAGTTACTGCAAACATTTTTCTTGGAACTCAGATTTGTATTCCTGGTGTTACATACTTTCTAAAAATGTTTAGTTTGTTTAGCGAACAAGATCTTGTAGCAGAATTATGTTTCAAAGCAAGCTTTTATTTTGGCTGCAGGCCTATCCTATACTTACTATCTGTTTTACAAATATCAGATGAGAAACATATTGGCCGATACAGATACAATTACCGATAGTGACTCATTAAAAAATATTATCCTTTATTTAAAATGACTCGAAAATTCATGAGAATTGATGTAGATAGTTTGTCTTAAATGTGTCAGAAATCGCAGGGTACTATTTTATCTTGGGAATATAATGCAAACACAATGTTTTTTGAAGGAATTGGGTTGTGCTTCTTTCTGAGTTAAAAATACACAGCATCTATTGGGAATTAATTATTTGTTGCATGATTGATTAGTAAAGTATGGCAGTCCTTGAAATTAGGACTTTCCTAGTCAGGAGAAATCAGAAAGTGACTTGGCTAAATTGAGCTGCTGCTGCATTTCTTCATATTTAACACAAATTGTCTATCATTTGTAGATAGATAAACGTCCCATGGAATGATTTTCGGTGTCAGTTATTTCGGTTCTAATTATGTTAGTGGTACTGTCATAAGTTTTGTTGCAGTATTATCAAAATTGTTTAGATTTTTCCCATTTCGATCTTTTCTTTATTCATGTTCCCATGTGTGCGATCACGCGACAACCATAACTAAAATTGCTTCATAAAATTTCCAATGGCTGTGCGATAGCCTTCAATATCAAAGAAAATTGAGCATGTGTATGAAATATTAGATTATAACAGTAAATACTATTTAAAACTAAATTTTGCATCATAGAATTATTGACCCCATGACTGTATATCTATAGGTCATGACCTAAGGTTATAACCTCTATGCATGTTAAGTTCGTCGGTGTTTGCCGCGGCTTTTACCACAGTTTTGTCCGATTTTGTCGTATGCCAAGGTTAATTTTGAGCAGTGGCTGTATGATCGAGATTTTTATGATTTATTAAAGTTATTGAAAATGTTGATTACAATATAAATCCCTAAATTTATTGGTACCAGTAGAATGGTTCATAGCTTCAATCATAGCAATCAGTGTCTATAAATGAGTTGCAAGTGTGCAACCATATTATGGCCTCAAGTCTTGTATTATATAGTCACCAAAAGGCAACTAAAGTAAAAGGGAATGGATTGTGCGTAACTGAATAATATTTTATAGGTATATTTGCCAAGTCTTTTTGAACATATATCGGCGACAAAGTATTGGCCAAATGGCTGTGTATCGGCCAAACAATTTCTACTGATGATAGGTCACTTACTGATGGTGAAACCGATAATCAGAACATCACTAATTAAATGCCACTTTTGTTTTTTTTATTATTTATTATTTAGAGTTCTATCTTACTTTGCATGTTACTGTGGTTTTATTTTGTGCACACTTAATTGTATTATTGTAGTGCATGTTAATTAACTGCATTTCTTAGAATATAATAGAAAATTACAATAGAAAATAGTCACTTTAAATATTTTTATTTTAAAAAAGCCTTACTGTTACATCAATGGTCATATATAGCTGTCACACCTGTCGTTCATCCAAGCGGATGCTGTAAAAAGCAGAATTTCACATTTCTACTATTAGACTATTTGAAGACATTTTTCTTTGAATAAAATTGCAGAAGAGCAAATTGAATTTCAACTATTTGTAATAACCGAAATTAGCTATGTTTGAGCAAAAAAAAATCACTATTCAGTTACTTTTGATTATTATGTTCAGCACTTCTAGTCTGATCCCCAAACCCAATATTTCGAGTTAACCTGGAAAATGTCTACCAAGATATCATCCAAGACGGCCACCATTTCAAATAATCCCCTATAACTCCCATTGTATTTATATGTTCCTGGGGTCAAAGGAGTATACTGAAATCATTCATTATGTTGTAGGGTGATCAGATGATAGTAAAATCTGAAATGCCAGAGGATATGGCCCTTTAGTTGTTAGAAGCGGTTGAGGTTCATTTTTTCACCAAATCAAACTATATTTAGAGACAAACTATATATTTCTGGATAAAGGAGAATATGAGTGATACGAAAACATCACATACATGTCTGTCAGGGGCCCCAGGGCCACATTGACCAGACCTGAAAAGGGGGGCATTATTAGCTGTTTTTATACGTCCACATTTTCATGTGAAGTATATTGTCGTTGCCCCCAACCATCCGTCCACAGTTTGTTTATGGACACCAGTGATGGGATTTTAAAATCTATCTGGTCGGACATGTTTATAACCGAAAGATTTTAGCTTGTGGTCCTTCTGGCGGTCACAAATATTATCTGATTTTAAAAACATTTGAATATATCACCTTAAGAAGAATTTCGTGAAAATCAGACTAAAACTGCCAGACAAAATAGTTTACACCCTAATGATGGTTGAGTTTGAAATTTTGAAAATCGGACCAAAACTGACAAACAAAATGGACACCACTCGTATGCAAATTTGAAATAGTGTATACATATGATATATCAAGGTTGTGGACCCTCGAGAAGTCACAATTTTGATCTGATTTTGATGAAACTTTAAATATATATCTTTATAACCCAAAGATCTTGGTCCTGTTGATATTCGCGTATATCGGATCATAACTTCCTGAATTATAGCTCTTGATTGTTTGAAAAAGCATTTTTATACGCCCATATTTTCATGTGGACGTTTACTGTCGTCACCCCTGTCTGTCCAGATGTCCGTCCGTCCACAATTTGTTTCTCGACTCTCTACAGGCGACAATTCTTATCCGATTTTGATGGATCTTGAAATATAGGATTATCCTCATAAGATCTCTGCTGCTTTCGATATTGGCATGTATCGGATCGAAACTTCATGGATTATAGCTCCTGATTGTACGAAAAATCACGTTTTTAGCTTGTGGATCCCATAGAGGTCACAATTTTGAACCAATTTTGATGAAACTTGACATGTATGTTAATAACCCAAAGATCGTAACTTCCTGAATTATGGCCCCTGATTGTCCGAAAAATCACCTTTTATGGCTTGTGGTCCCTCTGGAGGTCAAAATTATTATCTGATTTAAAAAACTGTTTGATTATATCATCGTTACATGGTAATGAAGGTTAGGTTCGAATTTCATGAAAATCGGACCAAAATGGCTGCCGTTTGTACGTTAATAGTGTGAAAATGTGTTATATCAAGGATGTGAACTCTCTACAGGTCACAATTCTTAACCGATTTTGACAAAACTTACAATATAGGTCTATCCCCATGCTATCTCGACTGCTTTCGATATTGGCATGTATCGGATCGAAACTTCATGGATTATGGCCCCTGATTGTATGAAAAATCATGTTTTTAGCTTGTGGTCTGTATAGAGATCATAATTTTGAACCGATTTTGATGAAACTTGACATGTATGTTAATAACCCAAAGATCTTGGTTCCTTTCGATATTTTTGCCCATCGGATCGTAACTTCCTGAATTATGGCCCCTGATTGTCCGAAAAATCGCCCCTTTTAGCTTGTGGATCCTCTGGAGGTCAAAATTATTATCCGATTTAATAAACCGTTTGAGTATATCACCGTTACATGGTAATGGTGGTTGAGTTCGAATTTCGGGAAAATCGGACCAAAATATTGACAGACAAAATCGTCGCCATTTGTACGCGAATAGTGTGAAAATATGTTATATCAACGTTGTGGACTCTTTACAGGTCACGATTCTTATCCGATTTTGACAAAACTTGAAATATAGGTTTATCTCCATAAGATCTCGGCTGCTTTCGATATTGGCATGTATCGGATCGAAACTTCATGGATTATGGCCCCTGATTGTAAGAAAAATCATATTTTTAGCTTGTGTACCCTATAAAGGTCACAATTTTGAACCGATTTTGATGAAACTTGACATGTATATTAATAACCCAAAGATCTTGGTTCCTTTCAATATTTTTGACCATCAGATCGTAATATCCTGAATTATGGCTCCTGATTGTCCGAAAAATTGCCCTTTTTAGCTTGTGGTTCCTCTGGATGTCAAAATTATCATCCGATTTAATCAACCGTTTGATTATATCACCATTACATGGTAATGAAGGTTGAGTTCGGACCAAAATTGACTTACAAAATGGCCTCCATTTGTCACGAATAGTGTGAAAATATGTTGTATCACGGTTGTGGACCCTGTAGAGGTCACAATTTTAATCTGATTTTGATGAAATTTGAAATGTAAGTTTATAACCCAAAGATCGCGGTTCCTTTCGATATTCAGGCACATTGGAACATAACTTCCTGAATTTTGATGAAACTTGAAATACGTGTTTATAATCCAAAGATCTTGGTTCCTTTCAATATTTGCGCATGTCAGATTGTAACTTCCCAAATTGTACGAAAAATCGCCTTTATTAGCTTGTGGTCCCTTTGGCGGTCAAAATTATTACCAGGTTTAGAAGAAAAAAAACGTTTGATTATATCACTTTTACACCGTAATGAGGGTTCAGTTCTAATTTCATGAACATCAGACCAAAATTGCCAAACAAAATCTGATTTTGATGAAACTTGAAATGCATGTTTACAACCCAAAGATCTTGGTTCCTTCCAATATTTGCGCATATTGAATTGTAACTTCATGCAAAATGTGGGCGTATCCTGTCTGGCAGCTGCTGGTTTCTCAATCAAGTGCATACCTTCTTGAAAATGCATTATGCAATGCAAAAATACTAAATAATACTATAAAACGTAAGTACGTTGATTTGATCAATATTTTTTTCCAGGTCACGGACTGCCATGAAACATCTGATATATACACAGTATTTTTGACGGTTTTTATTTCGGTAATAGTTTTGTATCGAAATCCTGAAATAACGCCAACCTCTAGATTAAACTGAATATTACCTTGTTTTGTGGGGGTTATTTTCGTATTTTGCTGGTAAAATTTGGTTTCTTAAATGTTCAAAACATAGCTTGTGCCCTCCTTTTCAGGGCCGTCCCATGTGGCCCTGGACCCCTTGAGTATGTTGTGTTATCGTATCACTCATATTTTGCTATCACTCATATTTTGCTATATAGTTTGTCTCTAGATATGAGAGCATATGAGATATAGTTTGGTTTGGTTAAATAGTCACCCCCCTCCCCAACTGCCTCTAATGAGTTAAAGGGCCATGTTGTCACACATCTTGGATTTTACTAATCACCCCACAACAAAATGAAGGATTTCAGTGTATTCCTTGACCCCCAGGAACACATGTTTAGACACCAAAATTATTATCCTAGAATAAATACTATGGGAGTTAAAGGGGATTATTTGAAATTGTGGGCAATTTGGACCCAATCTTGAATTTCTCAAAATGCTCAAGGGTGACCCAGGTTCAGCCGGCAGAGTCTGAAAGAGGACACCCTAGGTTACTAAAATCAATCAAAGAATAAATATTTGTATACAATTTCCAGGTTCAGCCATAGTTCTGCCAGACTATTTCAGCCAATATTGATATTGGCAAAAATTATCAACATTATATGACATGTTTGTTACAGACAACAAAGCCGCTGTGAGAGTATAATATGCCCTTTTCAATCTATTTTTACAGCACATGTATACAGATGGAGTGCTTTACCCTAATGTTTTTCAAATAAAATGTATAATTTGCTTGTGATATTACTTTAATTTAGTTTAAGGAATCTTTCATTGAATGTTTTTCAGATAATTGGAGTAGGATTGGCAATGCGGTACAGAAACCAAAAAGATCCACGAGCTAACCCCAGTGCATTTTTATAGTGAAGAATGGTTAGATTAGATGTATATATTGTTTCATAATTTTATATAGTATGTGTCCTATTGTTTGTTTATTTGAGTTAAAAGTTACATAGATCTAGTCCTTTACTATTCAGGGAAATATACTTAGAGATTAAAAGAGAATTTTTTAAATCAATTATTTGGGATACTGAAAGTTTGATAAATATTCAGAAACTTTGTATTATGTTAATAAGTGCATGCTTTCAGCTTTATTGAATTGATTCTGTGCAGTGTTCTGAATTTCTACATCTACCTACAAACATGAGGAAGACTGATTTTGTAATACATGTACATACTTATAAGTATTTGTAAATTTATACTGGTACTTTACACTTTACAGAGATTTCTTAATTCTTTAATTGATTCCAGCATTAAATAAACTTGAATAGTTGATTGTAAAACAGATGGAACTATTCTAAGAAACCATTCTTCATTAAATGTTATTGTATCTAATGTTAAGTGACTCCTTGTTATTTATGGACATTATACTCCTACCAGGTTTATGCATTTGATTAATGTTTGTCATCGTAAAATTGTCTCTTATTCTTAGTTGTTAGTTCCCATTTTAATGATGTATTAATATTTATTATTGTAAGTATTTATTTTATTTCATGACATTTCTGTATATTATGTATGTATACTATGACTGAGGGACCAATATTATGAGTAAAAATGAAAATGACTGACAGAGGTATATATGTGTATTTGAATGTTGATAACAAATGACTGGTTTTCTGTATTTAAATGTCAATATTTACCAGAGAGACTGTTACATGAATAATATATCTGAGTTAAGTACAATGAAAGAAAAATCAGTGAAAGAAAAGTAAACCTTAGAATAACACAGTTGCAGTCTAATTAAAATTATTCCAATGACTCAATCCATTCAATTTCATTCATCGAAATTGAAGGAATTCGTATTATTGGGTGACCCGGCACGTTGTATAATGTGCAGATTAAGATCTGTCTGCCAAACAAAACCGTTAATGCAGAAAACTGACAAATCTTGTGATTGCTTGTCTCATCAAGGTCAAGGCATTATTATATTGTTGTCACTTGATCAGAAGTTTTCTTCAAGTCTTTCGAATTTGATGTTAATGAAATAACCGTCTGAATAACAAAAAATCTGGTTATACGCCCACATTGAAATGTGGTCGTATATTGTTGTCGCCCTGTCCGTCGGTCCGGCGTTCACAAGCTCTACAGGCTAAAGTTAATATTCGATTGACTTTAAATTTATACACAGTGTTTAAGGTCATGAGACGAAGAAGCCTATTGTTTTTCAGCGATTTCCGATAATAACTACCAGAGTTATGGCCCTTGATCACTTCAAAAATCTTGTGGACGCTCTAGAGGCCAAAGTTAATATCCGATTGTCTTTAAATTTATACACAGTGTTTAAGGTCATAGACGAAGAAGCCTATTGATTTTCAGCGATTTCCGATAATTAGTGCCAGAGTTATGGCCCTTGATCTCTTTAAAAAATCTTGTGGATGCTCTAAAGGTCAAAGTTAATATCCGATTGACTTTAAATTTATACACAGTGTTTAAGGTCATAAGACGAAGAAGCCTATTGATTTTCAGCAATTTCCGATAATTAGTGCCAGAGTTATGGCCCTTGATCACTTCAAAAAATCTTGTGGACGCTCTAGAGGCCAAAGTTAATATCCGATTGGCTTTAAATTTATACACAGTGTTTAAGGTCATAAGACGAAGAAGCCTATTGGTTTTCAGCGATTTCTGATAATTAGTGCCAGAGTTATGGCCCTTGATCACCTCAAAAAATCTTGTGGACGCTCTAGAGGCCAAAGTTAATATCCGATTGACTTTAGATTTATACACAGTGTTTAAGGTCATGAGATGAAGAAGCCTATCGATTTTCGGCTATTTCCGATAATTAATGCCAGAGTTATTGCCCTTGATCTCTTTAAAAAATCATGTGGACGCTCTAAAGGTCAAAGTTAATATCCGATTGACTTTAAATTTATACACAGTGTTTAAGGTCATAAGACGAAGAAGCCTATTGATTTTCAGCGATTTCTGATAATTAGTGCCAGAGTTTTGGCCCTCGATCACTTCATAAAATCTTGTATACGCTCTAGAGGCCAAAGTTAATATCCGATTGACTTCAAATTTATACACAGTGTTAAGGTCATAAAACAAAGATGTCTATTGATTTTCAGCGATTTCCGTTAATTAGTGCCAGAGTTATGGCCCTTGATCACCTCAAAAAAATCTTGTGGACGCTCTGGAGGCCAAAGTTAATATCCGATTGACTTTAGATTTACACACAGTGTTTAAGTTCATGAGACGAAGAATCCTATTGATTTTCTGCGATTTCAAATAATTACTGCCAGAGTTATCTCCCTTGATAACTTCAAAAATTCTTGTGACGCTATAGAGGCCAAAGTTACCGTCCGATTGACTTCAGATTGATACATAGAGTTTAAGGTGTTGAAACGAACAAGTATTTTGATTTTCAATGAATTTAGATAACTGAACAGCTAAATCCATGATATTAAATGTTTCATGTATATACTAATTGTTAGCGTGGGGTAAAACTTTATAAAAAGCAATCAAATTCTAATGATTTTCTAATAATTACATAATGAGTTGTTACTCTTAATCAGTTTTTATACGCCCACATTGAAATGTGGTCGTATATTGTCGTCGCCCCCGTCCGTCCGTCCGTCCGTCCGTCCGTCCGTCGGTCCGTCCGTCGGTCCGGTGTCCACAATTGCTTGTGGACGCTCTACAGGCTAAAGTTAATATCCGATTGACTTTAAATTCATACACAGTGTTTAAGGTCATGAGACGAAGAAGCCTATTGTTTTTCAGCGATTTCCGATAATAACTACCAGAGTTATGGCCCTTGATCACTTCAAAAAATCTTGTGGACGCTCTAGAGGCCAAAGTTAATATCCGATTGACTTTAAATTTATACACAACGTTTAAGGTCATAAGACAAAGACGCCTATTGATTTTCGGCGATTTCCGATAATTAGTGCCAGAGTTATGGCCCTTGATCGCTTTAAAAAATCTTGTGGACGCTCTAAAGGTCAAAGTTAATATCCGATTGACTTTAAATTTATACACAGTGTTTAAGGTCATAAGACGAAGAAGCCTATTGATTTTCAGCGATTTCCGATAATTAGTGCCAGAGTTATGGCCCTTAATCACCTCAAAAAATCTTGTGGACGCTCTGGAGGCCAAAGTTAATATCTGATTGACTTTAGATTTATACACGGTGTTTAAAGTCATAAGACGAAGACGCCTATTGATTTTCAGCGATTTCCGATAATTAGTGCCAGAGTTATGGCCCTTGATCACCTCAAAAAATCTTGTGGACGCTCTAGAGGCCAAAGTTAATATCCGATTGACTTTAGATTTATACACAGTGTTTAAGGTCATGAGACGAAGAAGCCTATTGATTTTCGGCGATTTCTGATAATAACTACCAGAGTTATGGCCCTTGATCACTTCAAAAAATCTTGTGGACGCTCTAGAGGCCAAAGTTAATATCCGATTGACTTTAATTTTATACACAGTGTATAAGGTCATGAGACGAAGAAGCCTATTGATTTTCAGCGATTTCCAATAATTAGTGCCAGAGTTATGGCCCTTGATCACTTCAAAAAATCTTGTGGACGGTCTAGAGGCCAAAGTTAATATCCGATTGACTTTAAATTTATACACAGTGTTTAAGGTTATGCGACGAAGAAGCCTATTGATTTTCAGCGATTTCTAATAATTAGTGCCAGAGTTGTGGCCCTTGATGACTTCAAAAAATCTTGTGGATGCTCTAGAGGCCAAAGTTAATATCCGATTGACTTTAAATTTACACACATTGTTTAGTGTCATGAGACAAAAAAGCCTATTGATTTTCAGCGATTTCTGATAATTACTGCCAGAGTTATGGCCCTTGATCACATCAAAAAATATTGTGGACGCTCTAGAGGCCCAAGTTATACCCGATTGACTATAAATACACACACACTGTTTAAGGTCATGAGACGAAGAAGCCTATTGATTTTGAGCGATTTCAAATAATTACTTCCGGAGTTGTCTCCCTTGATCACTTCAAAAAAACTTGTGATGCTATAGAGGCCAAACTTATCATTCGATTGACTTCAGATTGATAAACAGAGTTTAAGGTGTTGAAATGAACAAGTATTTTGATTTTCAATGAATTTTGATAACTGAACTGCTAAATCCATGATATTAAATGTTTCCTATACTAATTGTTAGCGTGGGGCAAAACTTTTATCAAAACAAATTCTAATGATTTTCAGATAATTACATAATGAGTTGTTACTCTTCTTAATCAGATTTTAGTGTATTACAAATGTTTCATTGCCAAAAAAAGTAAAAATATGCGAAACCCTTGTTTACTGCCCGGACGATTTTGCTGCTGTGGGCGTATGTTTCGTTGCCTGGCAACCTATCTTTAGTGTATTACAAATGTTTCATTACCGAAAAAAGTAAAAATATGCGACAACCCTTGTTGACTGCCCGGACGATTTAGCTGCTGTGGGCGTAAGTTTCGTTGCCTGGCAACCTATCTTTTTAATTAGATTGTGACGATTGAGAATTCTGGAACTTGAGGATTATATAACATCAAAAGCTTATAATCATTACATTGGTTTGACTCATCTTTAATTTTTGTGTGTGAGTTATTTTTATATGCCCACATTGAAGTGTGGTCATATATTATTGTCAGTCTGTACGTATGTCCGGCGTCCACAATTTCTTGTGCAGATTCTAGAGGCTAACTTTAATGATATCCGATTGACTTAAAATTTTAACACAGTGTTTAAGGTCATGAAGCCTATTGATTTTCAACGATTTCCGATAATTACTCTCAGAGTTATGGCCCTTGAGCAATTGGAAAATCTTGTGGGTGCTCTAACCAGCGTGTCGCGGCACACAGGTGTGCCTCAAGATCTTTCTAAATCTGCCACAAAATTTTGAACAGTACACTAATAAAGTGTGAAAATTTATGTGATCCCAATAGAGTATTCACTGGTGTCTAGCTCTGTTTTTATCCCGCGCCGAACGAAGATAGGGGGAAATTGAAACACGGTCCGTCTGTGCGTCCCGAATTCGTTTTCCGGAGCATATCTCATAAACCGTTCTAGATATCTTTCTAAAACTTTGTACACACATCAACCTATTACGGCAGTTGTGCCTTTTGCTCTTTAGGAATTTCTGGGATTTATATTTTTTTGTGTTTCCATGGAAACAAATTTGACTTAGTTTTTTGTGTACAATTTTGTTTCCAAGACATATTTCATAAACCACGCAAGATATCTTCATGAAACTTTGTACATACATCAACATATTACTGTAGTTGTGCCTCATCAAGCTCATTCAACTATTCATCATTAATTTTAAAAATCTTGCTTGTAATAAATTATGTACATACATATACATTTATTAGTGTTGAAGAGAAACATGAATAAATGTGAGGATTGTACTAAATTATTTACATGCCAGTGTAAATGTTTTCTCATGTGTTCCAAGGTGTGCAGTTGGCACAAAAAGGTTGAGAACCACTGCGCTAGAGGTGAAAATTAATATCCGATTGACTTTAAATTATACACAGTGGTTAAGGTTATTAGAAGAAGAATCCTATTGATTTTCAATGATTTCCAATAATTACAACCAGACTTATCGCCCTTATCATTGTGAAAAATCTTGAGGATTCTCTAGAGACCAAAGTTATCATCTGATTGACTTTAGATTGATAGTGATACACAGAGTTTTAGGGTCTGGAGACAAGTATATTGATTTTCAATGAATTTTGATAACTTGAACAGCTAAATCCATGATATTAAATTTTTGCATACTAATCCCTAGCATGGACAAAACATATTCTAATAATTTTCTGATTATTACTTAATGAGTTGTTACTCTTAATCAGATTTTAGTGTATTATAAATGTTTCATTATATTACCGACAAAAGGAAAAATATGTGACAACTCTTGTTGACTGTCTGGATGCTTTAGCTACTGTGGGCATATGTTTCGTTGCCTGGCAACTTATCTTTCAAAACTTACCTTTGTTATATTTAATGCTTTACCAATGTGCTTGAAAATCCATATATTATATTATATTTTCTCAATTGTTAACAGTTTTCATGATTGTATTACGCTTCTGCTTATGAATTTAAATTGCATTTAGTTTTAACAATTTTAGATATTAGTGGTGAAGGACAAGCTTGGTGTGTATTCTGGATAATTTAAAATGTGTAAATTATAATGGTATTATTAGAAATATAATATATTTGAATGAAGAGGGCAACTTTAATGTGTATATGTTTGTCTTATAATTAAGCATAATTAACAGGTATATTAATCATAATCTTCCAAATTTGTGTGTATAGCTCGCTATAGCCTTTAAAAATATTTATGTACCTTTATTGAAGAGAGTTATATTACAATAGTTACCTGTAACTATATCTGTAATAAGAATAGATAGCTTGCTCAACTTGCACAGTAGATGGAATTGGAAACAGACAAATGGTTTTCAAATATAAATTGAAATTCTGGACATGTAAAACAAAAAATAAATCTGATTTATTAGAACAAACCTGAATCAAACAAATCTGGTTCTTTAAGAAAAGAGGGGTTGGATGGTCATACAGTTAGCATGTGAGCGCTGTATCATAATGTTTGTCTTTGAGTCGACTGGCGTGGTTTTGATACCCAGTTTTACATGACAAGGAGTAGGGTCGCTGGTCCAACCTTGTGGGATTTCCCCGGGTCCTCTGGCTTCCTCCCTCTGCTAACCCCTACATGCAAGCGATTATTGAAATAAAAATTTCTCCTAAAATGACCTAGTTTAATTATTCTTATGTTTATTTGAATTTAAAGCAGCAGTTTCAAATTTCACTGAATAGATGTTGATGAAATGCAGTTTAAGTGTGCATAATATTAAGTATAAAGCCGCTCAGAAATGATCACTAGCTGTATGGGACACTATCATTATCAAAGATTCCTTCACGCAGAATCAACTACAGTAAACTTTGCGTAAGTCGGATCTAAGTGGACTGACGAATTTTATCCGAGTTAAGCAAAGATCCGATGACAGAAATTCAATCTTAGCTCAAGTAGACATAAACTACAAGAGCCGAATAATAAATTGTTCAAAATAACATTTCAAGCTTTCATTCGTATGTACGAATAGAAAACTTCCGTCTTTGAAAAATGCCTTAAATTTTCCCAGAAAGTGTATTGTACAGCAGACAGTGAGTTTCTAATTTTCCATGAAAATTCTGTTATTGTGTCGCATCAAAAGGCTAATTTGAGTCAATTGATAGGGGAAAGTAATATGGGGCCCTGAGCATGGAATAGCTAACCGTGTTTTAGACCATCGAGATCAAACTGACTTGGGCGAAGGGAAAAAGTCGGAATTAGATCAAATGGACCGTACATTTTGATCTGAATTGAGCAAAGGTCCGACTTGCGCACAGAAATTTAATAAGAAAAACCTGCAGGATCAAAGGGTCCAAACGATTTTATCCAAGTTGAGCAAAGATCCAACTTATACGAATCCAACTTATGCGACGGTTACTGTAGCTTAATTATTTAAAATATAACCCAGACTGTTTCTCTTTAATGTCACTTTTCACAGCTTTAAGAAATATATCAGAAGGTAAAATATATAATTTGTCCCAGTATTTATAAATTGGCAATGGTTACATCCCACTGTTAATTGTTATAAAACTTGTGAAAGTAAAGTTCTGCATCTCAGTTAAGCTATTTTCTTCTTTAGTAAATTTATACTTTGTTTTGATTTGTTATGGCTATATGATGGTGGTCATTTAATATGATCTTGTTAAAATTGGGTTTAATTTAGATACTAGAATTAAAGCGGGGCTTATGTCGACTTTGCAACCCAAAGCAACTAGTTGCGGTCAGTTGCAAGAGTGCTTATGTCGATCATATCAACAACTGGGAGCAACTGAATTTGGAGTGTTTATGTCGACTCAGGACTGATAATGATCCCACTTAACATGTGACTGTTAATTTATTCATCACGTGATCAACAAAATGGCGAATAACTTAAAAGAAGCAACATAAAGGCATGGGCGATCTTACTACAATTCTATTAGTATATTACTGTCGACATCAACAACATTTGAAAAGTGGGTGTCTTCGTTCACTTCCATCTGTTTATTTATAAAGTCACATGACACATGTCTCTTATCACGTGATGTTATTTCCATGGAAACGATTTGACTCCAGTTTCAAGAACGCTCATGTCGACTGCAACTAGTTGCCGCTAGTTGCACCAAGTTGCAGAAAGTTGAACATGTGCAACTGATTGCAACTGACAGCAACTAGTTGTAAGAGGCGCTCAGGTCGACTTTTTATACGCCCACATTGAAATGTGGTCGTATATTGTCGTCGCCCCTGTCCGTCCGTCCGTCCGTCCGTCGGTCTGTCGGTCCGTCGGTCCGGCGTCCACAATTGCTTGTGGACGCTCTAGAGGCTAAAGTTAATATCCGATTGACTTTAAATTTATACACAGTGTTTAAGGTCATGAGACGAAGAAGCCTATTGTTTTTCAGCGATTTCCGATAATAACTACCAGAGTTATGGCCCTTGATCACTTCAAAAAATCTTGTGGACGCTCTAGAGGCCAAAGTTAAAATCCGATTGGCTTTAAATTTATACACAGTGTTAAAGGTCATGCGACGAAGAAGCCTATTGATTTTCAGCGATTTCCGATATTTATTGCCAGAGTTATGGCCCTTGATCACTTCAAAAAATCTTGTGGACGCTATAGAGGCCAAAGTTAATATACGATTGGCTTTAAATTTATACACAGTGTTTAATTTCATGAGACGAAGAAGCCTATTGATTTTCAGCGATTTCCGATAATTAGTGCCAGAGTTATGGTCCTTGATCACTTCAAAAAATCTTGTGGACGCTATAGAGGCCAAAGTTAATATCCGAGTGGCTTTAAATTTATACACAGTGTTTAAGGTCATAAGACGAAGAAGCCTATTGATTTTCAGCGATTTCAGATAATTAGTGCAAGAGTTATGGCCCTTGATCACTTCAAAAAATCTTGTGGACGCTATAGAGGCCAAAGTTAATATCCGATTGGCTTTAGATTTATACACAGTGTTTAAGGTCATGAGACGAAGAAACCTTTTGATTTTCAGCGATTTCCGATAATTAGTGCCAGAGTTATGGCCCTTGATCACTTCAAAAAATCTTGTGGACGCTTTAAAGGCCAAACTTATCATCTGATTGACTTCAGATTGATACACAGAGTTTAAGGTGTTGAAACGAACAAGTATATTGATTTTCAATGAATTTTGATAACTGAACAGCTAAATCCATGATTTTAAATGTTTCATGTATATATACTAATTCAATTGTTAGCGTGGGGTAAAACTTTATAAAAAGCAATCAAATTCTAATGATTTTCTGATAATTACATAATGAGTTGTTACTCTTAATCAGTTTTTAGAGTATTACAAATGTTTCATTACCGAAACAAGTAAAAATATGCGACAACCCTTGTTGACTGCCCGGACGATTTAGCTGCTGTGGGCGTATGTTTCGTTGCCTGGCAACCTATCTTTTTCAGTTACATTCAGTTGCTTTTAATTGCTCCCAGTTGCCGAAACGCCAGTTGCTTTCAGTTGCAAGGTCGACATAAGCCCCCCTTAATGATTACTTACTCTAGTATGATATTATTTCACTATAATTCACTATACAGTAGTCTCATATAGAATCTATTGGTGTGTTACATTGTGTGCTTACGAATGGGTAAAAAAATTAATTTATGTAAATCCATGATACTATATTTAATTTTTGGGTAGGTACATGTAAAAAGGATTAACTTTTTATTCAAAAGCTATTTTTGGTTTCAGCATTGACAACGTAGTATGGTAATGAGTTACAATTGTTTATGACTGTTTGAGAAATTGATTTATTGGCTTATCCCTTACATCAGATCTGTTTAAAACCATCTCAGATACTGCTGAAGTGAGGACAACTAAAATCGAATTTGACATAAAAAAAAAGAGAAACAAAAAATATTTATTTTAATCTGATTGATCCATTCTTATTTAATATTTTCACTTTTAGGTCTTAGGCTAGTTGTATATTTTCTTTTGTTATACCATTCCTTTTATGTGAAAATATACCATTCTGCTGTAGTATTAATTCATCATAAACATAGAATGTGCAATAAATAAGTTAATCTCCATTCAAATGTTCTTAATTATGTTATTTTAAACAGGACTAATTTCAATATTATGTAAAATGAGCAAAGCTCGAAATTGTAGTGGTAATGTCAGTGTTAGAAAGTGGAAGGATCTCGGTGAACAAGGAAGTAATAATTTTCATGTGGACGCATACTGTCGTTGTTTGTGCGTTGACACCTTACGGGTCACAATTCTTATCCGAACGAAACTTGGAATATAGGTTTATCGATTATGGCCCCCGACTAGCTTGTTGTTTTAGCTTGTTGTCCTATAGGTATCAATTTTCATCTGATTTAAAAATACATGTGAATATAGCACCGTTACACCCTAATCATAGTTTGGGTTCAAATTTTGTGAAACTACCGAACAAGAGGCCACCCCTCTTACTCTAATAGTGTAAACATGTGGTATATCAAGGTTGTGGACTCTCTAAACATCACAATCACAATTTTAATCCGATTTTTTATAACCAAAATATCTTGGTTCCTATCGATAATCGCCCATATCGGATAGTAACTTCCTAAATTATGGCCCTTGATTGTACAAAAAAAATTGTTGTTAGCCTGTATATATTCCCTCTAGGGGTCTCAATTTTTTATACGCCCACATTGAAATGTGGTGGTATATTGTTGTTGCCTCCGGCCGGCGTCCACAATTGCTTGAGGACACTCTGGCTAAAGTTAATATTCGATTGACTCTAAATTTATACCCGTGAGATTTCAGCGATTTCCGATAATAACTACCAGAGTTATGTCCCTTGATCACTTCAAAAAATGTTGTAGACGCTCTAGAGACCAAAGTTAATATTCGATTGAATTTAAATTTATACACAGTGTATAAGGTAATGAGAGGAAGAATCCTAATGATTTTCAGCGATTTCCGATAATTAATGCCAGAGTAATGGCCCTTGATCACTTCAAAAAATCTCGTGGACGCTCTAGAGGCCAAAGTTAATATCCGATTGACTTTAAATTTATACACAGTGTTTAAGGCCATGAGACCAAGAGGCTTATTAATTTTCAACGATTACTGATAATTACTGCCATTGATCACTTCAAAAAATCTTGTGGTTGCTCTAGAGGCCAAAGTTAATATCCGATTGACTTTAAATTTATACACAGGGTTTACAGCCATGAGACGAGGAAGTCTATTGATTTTCAATGATTTCCAATATTTACTGCCAGAGTTATTTCCCTTGATCACTTAAAAAAAATCCTATGGACGCCCTAGAGGCCAAAGTTAAGATCCGATTGACCTTAAATTTACACACAGTGTTTAAGGTCATGAAACGAAGAATCCTATTGATTTTCAGCGAATTCCGATAATTACTGCCAGAGTTATCTCCCTTAATCACTTTGATAAATCTTTTGTAATGCTCTAGAGGCCAAACTTATCATCCAATTGACTTCAGATTGATACACAGAGTTTAAGGTCTTGAGACGAACAAGTATATTTATTTTCAATGAATTTTGATAGCTAAATCCATGATTTTAAATGTTTCGTATACTAAGCGTTAGCATGGGGCAAAACTTTATAAAAACCAAACAAATTCTAATAATTTTCTGATAATTACTAAATGAGTTGTTACTCTAAATCAGATTTTAGTGTAGGCTATTATAAATGTTTCTTTACCGAAAAAAGTAAGAATATGCGACGGACGATTTAGCAGCTGTGGGCGTATGTTTCGTTGTCTGGCAACCTATCTTTCATTTTGAGGGAAACCTATATTATTTGTTAATCATTGTATTCGTATATCACTAGGTCACAATTTTCATCCAATTTTAATAAAACTTGAAATGGTTGTTTATAACCCAAATATATTGGATATCGGATCAAATCTTCCTGATTGTACGAAAAACCGTGTTTTTATCTCGCAATTACTATCCAAAATGTTCACATATATCATTGTTACACCGTTAGGTCGGTCGGTTGGGTTCGAATTTTGTGAAAATCGGAACAAAACTGCCGGAAGAAATAGACGTCCACTGTACGCAAATAGTGTAAACATGCGCTTAGTAGCTGCTGGAAAGAGCTCTGTCAAGTGTTCTCAATTTGTACTATATTGGAATAATATTTCTGTGTGAAAATTTCATTACAACTTTGTGTGATATCAAGGATCATAGTTGATGCAGTTTTGTCTAAATTTGTTTGGAGCATTTTGTGTATTTTGAAAAATCAAAGTGTTAGACAGAGAGGGATGAACGTTACTCACCTCTGCACTGTTTGTGAACTCAAATCAATTAACACCAACTGTGGATAGGCAAACAAAAATTAAGTGAGACCCTCCCAACATATAATTCTGTTAATGAACTTGCAGGCAGGTTTGTCCACTACCTTAAGCATAAGATTCTAAAGATTAAGACTGACATCATAAGGGCTCAAGCTTCTATGACACTATCAATGCCTACTTACAGAATCATAACAGCAAATCTATTGAATAATGCGTATACAGACCAATCTCTACTTCAGATAATTCAGGAAACCAAATCAAAGTCTTGGAGTTGGATCCAGCACCAACCACTCTTGTTAAAGACAACATGCATCTCCTTCTTCCAGTTCTATGTGGCATCGTTAATAGTTCCTTACGAGAAGGAGTGTTCCCCCAAGAACTGAACAAAGCCCTTATCCGACCACTTCTCGAGAAACAGAACCTTGATCGTGATATGATGAAAAATTACAGGCCTGTTAGTAACCTCAGCTACCTTTCAAAGCACATGGAATCGAACAACCTAACAAACATTTTACAGTCTGCATACAAACGTTTTCACAGCACTGAGACAGCTTTAATCAAAATAACTACTGATATTTATCACCCAATAACACATTTAGGAGATAAACACCTCCTGTATATTAAGGAAGAACTAGTTGCAAAAAAGGAATGGTGACATTTTTGGACTTGACCTGTGTGAGATTGATGTGCTATTTATGATCAAAAAAGGTTTTTCAAAAATTAGTGGATTATGCAGATATTTGCAATTTTCATAGTTGTATTGTTAGCAAATGAATTTAAACTCACTGTCAAATTGGTAAAAAAAAACCTGAACCAAGTCTTAATCTGTGAGATGTGTTATTCTGAAGCAGAGTATTTCAAGCACAAAACCAATCAACCGCGGAGAGGTTGCAGGGCTGGTCAGACAAAACAAAGGCTGATTAAAACTATTAGCAGTGTGAGAAAACATTTTGATGACTTTACAACCAGGAGTGTTAACTATGATAACCTCATTGAATTATCTACTAAATCGAATAACATTGAAGTGATTGTCACCAAAAGAACACATGATTTTAAACCTACACATGAGGACATAAATGGCACAGGATTGCCTATTGGCAGCCAGGTTTTAAAGGGACAATCCCGATAAGAACAGAGTCTCAAAAATTAAAGTCCGAGTATTTATGAAATTTATGGACCAAAATATAGTGGCATGGTGTATTTACCTTGTCTCAAAATTTCAGCTCAAAATATTGAGTCGTTTGGACGTGAACGTCAACACTGCTTATCCGGACACGTAACCCTTTTAAGATTTCGGGTCAATTTTTTCATTGGGTGACCTGATAATCGATTAATGTTTCTTGAGAGGTTTATACAGTGAATGATCCATGCCCTGTACTTGATAACAAAAGGTAAATTTCACCTACATATTATTTTTATAGAAAAAAGTCTGGTTTTATCCAGATACTGTATAATACAACGGTCTCCATTTCCAGATGAAGACTGTCAGGTTTAAGTTATTTACAAGTGTATCACAAATATCGGGTTAGTAGGTGGGCCTTAGGTTATGGATTTTAAAGGATTTTAACACAAAATTAAGCAGTTTTATTCCCCAAAAAGTTATCGGGATTGGCCCTTTAAGATCAAGTGTAAATTTTTCAAATCTTGTTTCAATTTCAAGGATTTCAGCATTTGATGTCACTAATAATGTATCTGTTGTGCTCTGGAATGCCCGTTCTATCTGCAATAAACTGCCAGCTTTAGCGTCATTCTTGTACGAAAACAAGCCGGATATTTGTGTTATCACCGAGTCCTGGATATCGAGTTCCTCGAAGGGTGAGTGTGTGAAAAATGAACTTTGTTCCCTAGTTTCTGGTTATGGTATTTACAGTCGACCTAGGGCTTCTTCCATGGGCGGTGGCGTTGCTGTCATTGCACGTGATAACCTGAATGTGAAGGTAAATAGGAACCATCAACAAATTTCATCGTTTGAATCAATGGACCTATCTGTCAAACTGAGTCCTGAACTTATACGCCTCCTGATTGTGTACAGACCCCCACCGTCAAACAAGAATAATCAGAAACTCAAGACATTCTTTGATGATTTTTCTTCATTGTTGGAATGGGCCGTCACGTTACCCTGGTGGCTTGTTATTCTTGGTGACTTTAATTTTCATATTGACAATTCCAGCTGTCCAGATGCCAAGAAATTCCTAAAGATACTTGACTCATTCGGACTTGTCCAGTACGTAATAGGTCCAACACATTCCAAGGGACACACCCTCGATCTTGTCATTACGAGGTCTTCGCAGAAATTTGTCATGAACTTTGGTATTGATAATACACTGCCTTCAGATCACAGCTTGGTAAACTTTATATGTGACGTTACACGTCCGCGACCCAAGAAAATCAAGCGCGAAACTAGGAAAATTTCATCCATTGACGCTGACGCTATCAATAAAGCCATGATCTCTACACCATTGAAGCCAATGTCAGGTGCTAGCGTTGATGAATTGGTTAGCGACTACAATGATAGAATGGGTAATCTTCTTAATGATCTCGCCCCGCTTACAACCAAGGTTTTACAAGACAAACCGCGCGCCCCATGGCACAATGACGTCATTCACCGGCACACGGTTGAACTGCGGCGCCTGGAACGGAATTTCAGGACCAATCCCTTAGAAATCAACCGACAGATTTTCCTTGACAAGCGATCGGCACACAATCGCCTAACAGCAGACACCCGTAATTCGTATCACCGCAACAAGACCCAGAACGCTGACCAGAAGCAACTCTTCCAAATTATTGGTGACATTATTGGCGAAAAGAAGTCACTGGCTGCTACTCTACCAAACCACACAAATCCACAGGCACTAGCACAATCTTTCTCAGATTTCTTCACACAAAAAGTTCAAATGCTAAGAAACTCGCTGGACTCTATACCAAGTCAATATGTGTTTAATGATTGTGATATTGGTCATTCTTTTACACATTTTACTCATGTAACTGAATCCTGCTTATTGCGTCTGGTGTCAAAAATGAACTCTAAGTCCTGTTCACTTGATCCGTTTCCCACTAGTCACTTGAAATTGTGTATTCAACATTTCATTCCCCGCCTTACACAGATCATCAACACTTCATTTAAAGGACAATATTGGTGCCAGTCATTATTACATATCTGATAGAACTGGTAAAATACATTCCAAATATAATTTTAACACAGAGATCATCGCTACAGGAGACGTGTAACAAACTATATTTGGAATGTATTTTACCAGTTCTATCACATATGTTAATAATGACTGGCACCAATATTGTCCTTTAATAATGGGCAGTTTCCCTGCGAATTTAAGCATGCCATTGTTCGGCCATTACTGAAAAAGCCAGGTTTGGATTCTAATGTACTGAAAAATTATCGTCCAGTTTCGAACTGCCCTTTCGGTGGCAAACTCATTGAAAAATGTGTAGCTAAAGAACTAGATAATTATCTTACTGAGTTTTCTTTATATTCAAAATTCCAGTCCGCCTATAGAAAGTACCACAGCACTGATGGCCATTCGGAAGTTATTCTGGTGTTGTTAGATTTGTCAGCGGCTTTTGATACCATCGATCATTGCATTCTATTGGAGAGACTCCAGAAACGATTTGGTATCAAAGGCTTGGCCTTACAGTTGATGAAATCTTACTTGTGTGATAGAACTCAAAGTGTTGACGTAAATGGTCACAAATCTGTATCCACTTCACTTGAATTCGGCGTACCACAGGGTAGTGTCTTAGGCCCGCTACTGTTCACACTTTACTGCACTCCTTTAGAGGATATTATACTTAGTCACGGTTTGGATTTTATGTTATACGCTGATGATACTCAGTTGTATTTTACATGTAAAAATGCTGAAGTTTCAAAGGTTGTAATTGAAAAATGTATTGATGATATTCGTGCATGGATGCTTACAAACAAACTGGTACTTAATGATGGTAAAACTGAGGTAATACATTTTCATTCAAAATATAGAAGCTGTGAAAAATTAAAATCTATCCGAATTGGCAAAGAGGAAGTTCTTCCATGTTCAAGTGTCGGTAATTTAGGTTTTTATTTTGACGAAAATTGTCTTTTATCTAGTCACATTACTAAAGTATGTCGGTCCGCATTTTTCGCGCTGCATAAAATTGGTCGTATCTGCAACGTTTTAGACCGCACCTCCACTGAATCACTTGTTCACGCTTTCATCACCTCACGCCTTGATTACTGTAATAGTCTTTTGCATGATCTCTATCCTAGCTCTCTAACTAAACGTCTACAATCTATCCAAAACTCTGCTGCACGACTGCTAACACGCACTCGTAAGAATGAGCACATCACCCCAATTCTCCATGATCTCCACCGGTTACCTATGCACAGCCGCACTGAATTCAAAATTCTCACATTTACTTATAAATGTCTTAATCAGCTAGCACCATCTTATCTATCTGATCTTTTAACACCGAGAGTTCCACAGAGGCGGACCCGCTCTTCAGCCGAGACCATTCTTGTTGAGCCAGCACGTCGAGCACGACCGTTCCTCCAAGTGACGTACGGCAAGCGGGCTTTCGCTAATGCTGCTCCTCGATTATGGAACTCTCTACCTCTTTCTGTTCGCAATGCCTCCTCCCTTAACTCATTCAAAAAACACCTTAAAACACATCTTTTCCGACAGCACTACATTGAATGATTGCTTTTATTTTTGCTTTTATTTCTACTTTGTTTTAGTGTCATATCGTATGTTTCTATGTGATATCATGTTTTATGCCATATTATATGATTTTATTTCATGTTTATATCATTTTATATGTTTATACATGTTTATATGTCGTATTGTATTTTTATATCATTTTATACGTTTTTATAACATATAGTTTTATGTCATTTTATATATTTTCATGTCATATTATATGTTTTTGTACTACGCATTGAGATTGTTTTCATGATGTAATGCGTATAATAAGAAATAAATATTATTATTATTATTATTTAGAGGGGTGTTATTGTCCAATAGACATGTCCTGAGATCATTAGGACCCAAGACGCGTTAGCGTCGCGGGTTCTAATGTAAAATCTCAGGACATGTCTATTGGACAATAACACCCCTCTAAATGCGAAACAGGAGGTGTTTATCGACATTGTAACATGTTCTTTTTCAGGATTTTAAAAGAACTTATTTTATTGTGTAAACTTCAAAATTCGCAAAACAGCAAATCGATTTTGACGTCAGACAACGTTGTGACGTAACTTGATAACGGACTGCCGTTTACCGAGGTGTGCCGAATTAGTGGTCGAATCCAAGCGAAGATAAATTCAAGTTTAAAATGCTTGAGTCTTTGGTCTCTGGTAAATAAATTATGGAAGAAAATGTTTTTCGAATATTTCAAATAAAATATTTTTAACGTTTGAAGACTTAAAAAGATATGTTAATTAGCCTTAGTGTGGTCTTTTTGACCGGCAGTGCCAGTCGTGAACGAATTAGTTACGGCCTGTTAACCGAGACTACACAGAGGTAACTCTTCTTGACAACAATGATGGCTTCGTTTTCGCAGTTTGTGATAACATGGGTGAGTTTTTAGCCTTTATTATTATATTTGCAGACTGCCAACACAATTTTATTGCTGGTTCTTGTTCGGAGTAGAGCAGTTCTTACATACATCCCTCAAAATACCCTATAAAACTATGCGATGCCTAGGATTCACGTGGTTGCATCGTTCTGACGTGTTGTCAATCATTGTCAATTTTGGCATAATTTCGCGTTATTCTAGGCCCATTCTCAGCTGTTATTTCACCTTCCCTAGTTACTATATTTCCAAACACTTTCTTTTGACTAATGACTCATTGTCAGTCGGATCATGTTATTCAGAATTTGAGCAAACTTTGATTTAAAATTTCCACTTTAAAGTAAACACTGCGGAGTGCAAGAAACAAAAACAAAATTGTCCACACTGCTTTAGTGCTTAGTTACGAATAATTTATGTTGCCTGAAAACGGTTTTCATTAATTTATGACTGATTTTCTCTGTTTTATATATTTCAGAGATGTGTTTGTATAAAGGATGAAATTTGAAAATAGTGTGATGATTATTTGAGCAGAATTTCATGAAGATATTTGCCAATAAAAATAAAGTTGAGGAAGATGGCTGAGGACAAAATGAAAAAAAAAAGTGCACTGTAGAATACGCAGTTATTCGCCTTGCTAAAACACAGGGGTGTTATTGTCCAATCGACAGTGTCTAATCGACCAATCAAAACGCAAGATTCACCCTTAAGCATGTTACAATTGACAGTAGATATGGCTTGTTTGATAAATTACATAATGTACTGCGATCTAGGAGATATCGCTTTACATGAATTTGATATTGGCCAATCAAAAAGGAACTACTTTCTTTTATTTTAAAGAAACCACTTATATTCAATATAAAGTAACTTCTTTTTTTGTTAAAAAGAAACTGTTTTTATTTAATTGACCTTGAAGGAAATACTGGGTCAAAATATAGGACTTTGCAATAGGTAAACTGCTGTCAAAAAATGATGTATCACTATTCTGCTATGTAATCAGATTCAGTAATCTTTTAGTCCCAAATGGCCTAGTTTGTGTCGAGTGGACGTTAAACTCCATTCTCTCTCTTTCTTCGAGGGGGGGGGATCCTATGGGGGCGAATGGTTACCACGTGCGTGCTGTATCATAAAGCCTGTCATTGAGTCAACTGGCGCATTTTCGAATCCCCGGTTGTACGTGACATGGAGTAGGGTCGCCTGTCCAACCTCGTGGGTTTACTCTGGGTCCTCTGGTTTCCCCCCACTACTAAAGACCCCTACGCGCAAGCAAATTATTGAAATGAAATTAAATCATGTTAGTCTCGAAATGATCCTAGTTTGTGTCGAGTGGACGTTAAGCCCCATTTCTCTCTGTGTCCAAGCTCTGCAGGAAGAAATAAGGACCCGAGGCACTGTTTAAGCTGGTTTCGAGCATACCCAGAAAACAGACAACAAAGTGTCAAGATCGATAACGTCAAATCTGTTTTAAGGTCCCTATGATGTGTGATGTGCCCCAAGGGTCAGTTCTAGGTCAAGTACTGTTCATTATCTTCAGTCGACCATTAACTAAATTTGCTGAAATGTTTGGTCCTAATATTCACTTGTATGCTGATGATACTGTTGCAGGGGGTCAAATTACGACGAAAATAACCACACCAAGGGTTCAGTAAAACAGCAATTTATTACTTTACAATAAAAACCCTGAAATTATACAATTACAATATAAATGATACAATCAAACAAAACATATAAAACCAATTCATTCATATTCATTTAAAGAATATATTACATATTAACACCAAAATCTCTATTCTAAATACTACTTATATATATATATACTTAAACTATATAAATACTTTAAAGGGAAACTACCTGCTGCTAACCAGTATGAAATATACAGGCATAATCTAAATAATCTTACTAATAATAATAATATTTTCTTACCCATGAAGGGTTTTTTAATAAAGTAACCAGAGACTGGACCAAGGTGAAGTTCCTTATAGCTCTCTGTAATAAAATATGGGATATTGTATATTAAATTATTATTAAAGCGAAATGCTTTAAATAGCGTTATTATTATTGGCTGTATGCAAGGTATTTGTAGAAATTAATTTATAAAAACCAGATTAACTTTAACTATTTAACAACTTTACTTAAAACCAACATGTCCGCAAACTTTAACAAAGACAAATTATATATAAAACTGATAAAACAAATAGCAACACGTACCTTTAAACTTAAACTGCAAATCTGTAGACAAATATTCTGCCATACCCAATACACACAATTGATACAAGTAAATGATATTTTAACTATTGAGAACTTCAAATACAAAACCACTACCAAGGTTTAATGAAATATTCAACCTTACACTACAAGATTCTATAATAAAGTAACCAAGGAGATGTGAAATACAAAACCAAGAAGCCTTAGGGTCAAAGGTGAAAATTGAATCCCAGTGAGCAAAGGATGAACTCGAACTCACTGGTTACCTAAAGAAGAGTGTACAGTACAAGACAGTTTAAAGATGCATTGATGCGTGACATATAACTTAAAATTACATTAGTATTGTGATCATATTAAAATACCCATAAAATCACTCCCTTTGGGAAAATGTTGTCCCTAACATTTAAAACTAAACAATCAGACTAGTAAAATACATCCGGGAACAGACTTTTACACAAAGATGGTAATGAATTTAAAACAATTTGTAAACGATCAGGTGACAGGCTCATGAAATCAGATGGTAGGAGAGACTTCGCCAAATCTGCTCGGAACTGTGGAGTAGAAGCTACTGGTTGTTGCTGAGACATGACGTAGTCTGTATACCGGGCTGGTTGTCTTCTCTCTCTTCCCGATCTTCTGGGAGTAGGATCTTCTGGCAAGTGTGATTCCTAAGTTGTCTCTGAATCTGAGGCTGACGCTTCAGGCCTATCTGCATCATCTCGATGTGAATTATCAAGCTCAAGATTCCACCACATCCTCTGTGACCTGTAACTCTGCTGGGCTAGCTGGTTGCAGGAAATCTGCACTTTCCACCAGAAACACAAGCTCCTCCTCGTCACTTTCTGCCTCTTCCGGTTCTGTGATTTCTGTCACCTTTGGTGGTTTAAATTTTTCTTGGTTTTGGTGTTGGGCCACGATGGACTGGTTCGATGGCTGGAAGACTGCTGATTGGTAAAATGTGGTTACGGTGTAGAGTTCTCTTTCGGTTTCCACATAATTCCTGCAACTCGTACACTTGGAATATCTTGATTCGGTCTTCTGAGGATCTTGTATGGCTTGTCCTCCCACTTATCAGCTATTTTATGCCTTCCTTCCTTAAACGCTAATCTCTTCACTAAAACTGTATCGCCAGGCTCCAAGGTGTTAGCTCTGGCTCTTAGATTATAACGCTTTCGTTGTTCCTGCTGCGTATCATCCACAAGGGCTGAAGCAGTTAGGTACGCGTACTTCAGTTTCTCCTTCAGGGATTCTACGTAGGCGTTGTAGCTTTTTACTGCCTCTTTACGCCCCACACGTCCAAGCATAACGTCTACAGCTAATGTCGGTTTCCTACAAAACATCAACTCATATGGAGAATACCCTGTCGAAGAATGCCTGGTACAGTTGTACGCATGCACCATAGGTGCAACGTAAGTTTTCCAATCAGACTTCTGCTCAGGATGTAGAGTACCTAATATATTGAGCAAAGTCCGATTGAATCGTTCACATGGACCATTCCCTTGTGGATGATATGGTGTTGTTCTTTATTTCTCCATTCCAGCAAGTTGACAAAGCTCTCTTATAACACGTCCCTCAAACTGCTGACCCTGATCACTATGTATCCTTTGGAGAATTCCATAGTGAACGACAAAGTTTTCGAAAAATGCCTTGGCTGTTGTCTTGGCTGTAGTGTTTCTTACTGGAACGGCTTGCTTGTACTTAGTGAAGTGATCTGTGATGACGAGAATACTGTCATAGCCTCCACGAGATTCCTACACACACATATAATCCATACACACCAGCTCTAGCGGTTGACACGATGTGATATTAATCAGCAGACAGGTTGATGGTACGGATTTCCTCTTGATACAGTGAGAACAGTTCTTTATGTAGGTTTCTATGTCAGATGTCATCTTCGGCAAGTAAAGACATTCTCGAGCTAGATCAATAGTTCTGTCCCTGCCTTGGTGTCCCATGTCATCATGGATTCCTACCATTGCCAAATTTCTGTAAGCCTTTGGAAGCACCAACTGAAAAGTCTCTACTACTGATACATGACTGCGTCTATACAATACACCAGACTGCAGAACGAAGTGTTCAAAATCCTTGTATAAAGCAGATTCTTCAGGTGAATCGTTCCGTCGCTTAGCTGGTCTACCTTCTTGGATGTCATGGCGTAACTGGGCTAGTAATCGGTCTCCCTTCTGTTTCTTCTCCCATTCATCATCACTCACTAGGTGTTGTTGATGCAGTTGCAGTTGGTGTTGCTTGGTGAGAAATGCTGATTGTTTGTATAAATCCATCTTCTAGGTCAATGTTCTTCAATGCACCAATAAAATCAGAGTCTATTTCTTCTTCTTGTGTTGTTCTGCTTAGGGCATCGGCATCTGTATTCTTCTTGCTTGCACGGTAATGAATGGTAAAGTTGTAGTTGTTATGGGCAGCTAACCAACGGTGTCCTGTGGCATCTAACTTTGCAGTGGTTAAAATATAAGTCAGAGGGTTGTTGTCTGTGTACACTGTGATGGTGTTATTAAACAGGTACTGATGGAATTTCTCTGTCACTGCCCACTTTAATGCAAGAAACTCCAACTTATACGCAGGGTAATTCTTTTCTGATCTTGAAAGACTTTTACTGGCATAGGCAATCACTTTCTCCATGTCATCCTTCTTCTGGTAAAGTACAGCACCTAAACCATGTCCACTTGCATCAGTGTGAAGAATAGATGGTTGAGAAAAATCTGCATATGCCAAAACTGGTGGTTCCACAAGAGATCTTTTAAGTTGGTCAAATGCTCTTTGTTGTTCTTCAGCCCATTTCCATTTGTTCTCTTTGTCCTTAGCCGCTCTCCCCCTCTTCTTTTTAGTTGGACCTCCAACTAGCAAATCGTTAAGTGGTTTTGCTGTATTGGGAAAATCCTTAATGAACCGCCTGTAATATCCTACAAAGCCGAGGAAACGTCTCAGTTCATCTGTATTGGTAGGAGTTGGCCAAGAAGTTACCTTGTCTGTCTTCTTCGGGTCAGTACAAATACCATCTGCCGAAACGATGTGACCTAAATGCCTTACCTTTTCTTTGGGCGACAGCTTGATTCCATGTTCAGCCAGTTTACCAAATACTTGGGATAACCTGTCGATGTGTTCTTCATAGGTCTTACTGAAAATGATTAAATCGTCTATGAAAATGGCACATATTTTCCAATTCAGTTCTCCTAGACAATCTTGCATAAGCCGTTGGTAAGAAGCTGGTGCATTGGTAAGCCCAAAAGATAGTCTTCTGTACTCATAAAATCCCAATGGTCATTGGTATATCTTCTTCCTCAATACTGACTTTGTGGTAACCGGACTTCATGTCAACTACAGAGAAATACTGCGACCCAACTAGGTTGTCCAACATCTCCTCTATGCGTGGTAATGCATAGGCATCACGAACGGTCTTCTAGTTCAGCATCCGGTAGTCTACACACATACGAAGCGATGAGTCTTTCTTCCGGGCTAGGACTGCAGCTTTAAGTAATACTTGAAAATTGTCTGGAAGAAATCAGGTTATGGATGACATCACACTTTCTGAAAATAAATCCTGAAAAAACTGAGTATGTGGTAATTGGAACAAAACAACAACTTAGTGGATTCTCAATACCACCTCTTAAATTTCAACATGAAAGTCTTGCTCAATCTGCACAAATTCAACCCCTTCAACGAATTCAAAATGCTGCCGCCAAAGTTTAGACAAGTACAAAAAAATCAGATTCTGGAAAATCTACAGTGGTTCCCGGTTCAAATCAAGTTCAAAATATTACTGCTGACTTTCAGGGCGTTGCATGATCAATCACCAAAATATATCAAAGACCTGATTAGCCCATATATATCCACAAGAACCCTTATATCCACAGATAAACAATTCCTGTATCAACCATCAGTGAATCTTGAAATAGCAAAAAAGATCTTTCTCATTCTTTGCTCCTCTCTTATGGAATTCGCTGCCTTTTAGTTTTAGTATTATCGCGCTATATAAATTATTATTATTATTATCGATCTCAATAATTTTGATCCAAGTTTGATGAAACTCGAAAAACATGGTTATAACCCAAAGATCTTGGTTTCTTTTGATAAAAGCGCATATTGAAACGTAACTTCCTGGATTTATGGCCCCCTGATTGTTTGAAAAATCGCATCTTCAGCTTGTGGACCAGCTAGAAATCACAACTTGTATTCAATTTCAAAATCCGTTACACACAACGAAGGTCGAGTTTGAATTTCGTAAAAATCTGACCAAAACTGACTGACAAAATGGCGGCTCCTTGTACGTAAATAATGTAAAAGTATGCCATATCAAGGTTGTGGACCCTCTAGAAGTCACAATTGTTATCAGGTTTTGATGAAACTTAAAATATATGTTTATGTCCCAAAGATCTTGGTTCCTTTCGCTATTTGCGCATTTCAGACCATAACTACTGTTATAATCTATTGTATGTGTTTTGTACGTTCTTTCCAAGAGTTTTTTAATCTTTCGCACCCTGTAAAATGTAAATTTAACATACCCAGCGACGATTGATTGGTTGTTTGGAATTCGAGTCCGCCAGGTAGGCTATACTGGACCAAATTGAAGTTGATGTATTCACAGGCTGGAACGGGCCCGTAGCCAGCTCATAAAATTGGGGGGGGGGGGTGCTACGAAATGTTTTGGAGGAGCTGAGGATGTGGCCGGCTAAGAACACTCCTAAGAAATCACTATTTTTGGCGAAATATTTGGGGGGGGGGGGGGAATTCGGTTTTTCGTGGCAACGGGCCCGGGCTGGAATAGCAGGAAAACGCGTTTGCGGCAGTTAAATTTGAAAACAAAACAAAATCCCAACCGACCCGTTTTCGTGGACTGTAAACGATTTATTCGAATTCGAGTCAGCCACCTTAGTTATACGATATTAGACCACTTTGAAGTTACTCTGTCCATGGGCTGAAATAGCAGGAAAACGTGTTGGCAGCCGTCAAATATTCCAAAATTTTCTTTTGAGGGTGGGGGTGGGGGTCCATACAAGATAAGCTCCGCTTTTTCGCCTCTCGGTGAAGACCGGCGCCGCTCTCTGTAAACCCCGGGCATTTCGAGTTCTGCCCCACCTCCCTAACTGTCATTGAGCCTATGTGCTTGCATTTTATATAATTTCATTTGCGGACCCCCAACCCCCCAATATAAAATGTCACGCCTATGCGTCTGATCATTACTATACATTGCAGTACGGACGCTCGGAGCGGGGTTGACCCATGATCCATTCACTTGATTTGATATTTGTTAGTTATTGCTTGCAATGTTCTAGTTACTATACTTGTAACCTTAAACTGTGTTTAAGGTTACAATTGATACAGTCTAAGAACCATTACGCAAGTTCAAATAGGTTCAAACGCACAATTGTCAACACATATCATTACCGTTTGTATTGGAATAAGTAATTCTATCACAAATAGTGAAGACTGGACCATTAAAATAGTTTCTCTTTGCATAGCGATGTTTATGTTCTAGACCTAATGACGTATTACGCAACTTGCCGCCACGACACTGGCCAGTTGAAATTTCGCGTAGCAGTTGGGTTTCATCAAATCATATAATTATGCAGTAAGGCTTCACCTTTATTTCAATGGGAATTGATTTATTATATGTTAAGCTATGTGCAGTACAGTTTTGGGTTAGATCATTGGTAAATTAAGAGAGCTATGGGCCAGTAAACTTTTTGTAGTCATTTGACCAAATAGCTTGCGCAAAGGAACTCCGTAGGAAAAGCCACTACTGAAGACATCAGTAGTGGAACGGAAGACATCAGTAGTGGAACGGAAGACATCAGTAGTGGAACCATTTCTAGCAATGTTCGTGCCTTCCACTGGTTTGTCCTTTTGATTTTGTTTGCGTGTACTATTAGAATGACAAAAAGTACTTTTTCTCAGATAAAATGCTTATTTCTAATTTTCGAGCTAATTCTTGTCCAATAAACATGTCGAGCTGGCGACAGAATATTCTTCAATAATAAAATTTAATACCTCCGTAAATTTAGAATGGGTTTTTTTTTCAGGCACAGTATTTTGAGATTAGAAATTGGCAATAATGGAGTTATCTACCTTTCAATAGTTCCGAAAGAAACGACAATAACAACTTTAAAAACTGGTAATTAGAAGGCTATAGATGCAGCGTGCGTATAAAATATGTGCACAGTGAAGTTACCAAAATGGACAGTGATCATATTGAAACGTGTATTTATCATCCTCATTTTATGCAACGACCTGCATTTATCATGCACGACCCAGAATATGGGTTCTCTATACACTACACAGACTAGGTACCAAAAACGGGCTAAATTTTGGATGTTTGTCTTGTGTCCAGTTCACTGACATTTAATTCGCTGGTATGTTATATCTAAACAACATGTCCCACTTGATAGCATTATTACCCTGTTAAGTGTTGACAACTTTTAACCTGCCTGCTATTGAGAGTATCAAATGACAACATTTTGATTTAGAAAATAAAAAGCTCTTTACTATAATTGGTATCAGTTGTTTATTTCTTCCCAAAACCAAGTTTTATCATTAAAATGAATGGTATTGGATGCCAGAATATAGGCCTATTAAAAATTGACATCTTTCAATAAAGGTGAGCTATTTATAATCATTTTTTTTTTCTGAAAACAGAAGATATGTAGTTTAATTGGACAAGGATTTGCAGGGTTAGACCCAAGACAAAAGGCTTTTTTTTATCGACTTGCCAAATTGATTTGAGATGTCATGTGATAATTTAGTCGATTTCAAAGTACTTTGGCGAGTTCGTCAAATGCTCGGATTAGCTGTAAACAATTATTGTGGCTGGACACAGTTGAAAAAAACACGTGACCACCCGATCAAATCGTCAAATCGCACCCTGAACTGATTTGGCGATTTGATGTAATCGCTTCGGAAATCAATGTCGATAAATTTGTTGATTAGGGTAACCAATTTGAATTAGATGGACGTTAAAGATGAAAATGTGATTGAATGCAAATCACTTTGGCTAATCAGTGGTCGATAAAAACGCCTATAGTAGTGTGTATTTTTGTACAGAATTTACAAATATTTTAAGAATAAAGGTGCTAAATTGATAATATTTGGGACCTTGAAATTGACACCAATGGGTCGCAACGCATATACTAATGTAATATGAATTGATTTACATAAATTGATTTACATTCAATTGTTTCCGTTTTTACTATAATTTCAAATATTTATGTTCGGCGAAATACGCCATAAGTCTCAATCGAATAGCAATCTAAAGCATCTGTTTATTCCAATCCACCTCCATAGTATTTATTGTGCATGCTCTACAGATAAGAATACAGGTCACCGTTTGAGACAGGACTTGTGGAATATGTCTAGCCTCGTTCTTTGAGTCCCTTGTAAAAACAATTGTCCCGAAACCAGAGCAGTTATTTTAATTTGAGGAAGCTCATTTCGTCCAGTCCTTATTTTTATACGACTACATTTTGTTGTGGATGTATACTGCTGTCGACCCTGTCCATTTATCTGTCCATAATTTATTTGTGGACACTCTACAGGTCACAATTTTTGACTTAACTTGAAATATGGGCATTTCTCCCAAAGATTTTGGTTTCTCTCGATATTGGCATGAATCGAGCCAGATCTCGCTTTAGCTTCTAAATCCTCTAGAGGTCACAATTTTCATCCAGTTACATATTTATATCCCAAAGATCTGGGTTACTAATCTTGATACTTCAGACCGTAACTTGCTGGATTATGACCCCTGATTGTACAAAAAACGCCTTTTGTAATCTTATTCTGTCCATCAAATACGTGTATACTTGCGATTTTAAATTGTCTCGGTCGCGTATTTTAATTGGCGGTTGTACATGACATAAATTTAGCCCCGCCGAAGAAAGCTCATCTCTCAACCCTGCAGTGGAGATAGAAACGAAATGGGGTTTAAGGTCCTACTGTTTTGCTCATAAACCGGGATAATGAAGACGGCGCTCCGCGCTCGACCTACTCTTGTATCGAACTCCAACTGCTAAGGGATCTTTTACGTGCAATCCAATTTGTACACGGGACCTAGCTCGGTTTTTCGTCCCACCCGAACGACTAAACAGCTATCCTTGCCAGGCCCTCCTTCCTGCATCACTGACAAGGGGATACCACGCCAGTAATTCTGGATGAACTTCCTTGGCCAATGCAGGCATCGAACACCCGACCTCCAGGCGCGAACCAGCGTCTTACCCACTTAGTCACCGTGGTCCCCACACTGAAGATAAGAGATGTAGATGTAGAATCCGGTGTGAATCACATCACAGGAATCTGACCTTCTATCTGTATATATATGCTTACATCCGACGTCTACTCGTTGGCGTGGCAACCTTTGATGAAACTGTCCTGTTCATTTCCAATACATGCATAAAAGTAGCCGTGTATCAGAAATAAACAGTACACTTTCGAATAAAGAGTACTATGGTGGCCTACAGTCTGAATAACATTTTTTTCTAAATAGGCTAAAAAAAAAATAAAAAAATTTTTTTGGTTTAAATTGAAAGAAAAAAACAACAAAAAAACTACATTTGCCTAGCGTCTTAATAGTGTCTTGATTAACCAGACGCTCAGTGTGAGATATCTCATTGCCGAAAGTAATAATCGTCGTAAAGTGTACCAGTTCCCGTAGTCGTAGATCAATATATTTTCTTTTTATCGACCTTTATCTTCTCCAAGGAGATATATATTTATCCGTTCGACGCCATTTGCCTTTGTTGACTATTTAGACTCGAATAACAAGACACTGCTACGCGCCTAACGCCAGTTTGTTTCACAGAGAATTACTTACGAAATACCTCTGTCACAGATGACTGTCTACAACACGCGCGTTGACTTCGTGTGGCGGTAGTCATTGGCTCAACGGCTCGTGCATTGTTTACATCACACCTAACTGTTTCGGGCAAAATGATGCATTTTACTCATTTTAATACCCATTTACTCTAAATAGGAAATACTTCAAACGTCTTTATTTATTTTTCTTATACTTCAAAAAAAAGTTTGGCCTAACGCTAGCAGTTCATAATAATAATAATAATTTTCGTATATTTTAAATTTTGCGCTAAGCCACCTTTTTCCGTAAACGACTATTTGGCGATGACCAATTTGATTGGCGTTTAGGGCGACGGCAAGCATAAACGCAAAGACCCCGAAATTTCAAGTCAGGGTCAGCATCAAGGTCACAATGTTATTCACACGTAAACGCCAATCCAAATGGTCAACGCCAAATAGTCTTTTACAGAATGGTGGCTTAGCGCAAAAATTAAAATATACGAAAATTATTATTATTATTATGAACTGCGAGCGTGTAGCGCAGTGTGTCGAAGTCCGCCTGAGTGTCTTGTTATTCGAGTCTAAATAGTCAACAAATGCAACGGAAACTAGTACAGGTGCGAAAGTGCTATAGCGCAGCAGTTTTTCTGATTTAGACTTGTTTACACTTTACGACGAATATAGTCTCGGTCACCCAGAACCTCCTAGTCTTCAACGCGCGGAGGGTCTGGGTCGGTTCTCAATTTTTGACGAAAATTACTGGATAATCTACCACATAAAAAACCAAACATTTGGTTACGCATGGGCAATGGAACCTATTGGCTTAAGTATCCAATGAAAGTATCGGTAAGTGCTAGATCTTATGAAGCCGGGCCGATTTTGCTAGATTCTATAAAGCGTGGTTGAAATATATCCCACAGTTCACTTGGCACATCTATTATTAGAAACAAAATAGAGACGATGAAGAATTAAGAAGATTGTGAGAAGCAATACGTCTGATTCGTGACGAGAGAAAATTACCATTTCAATTGAAACCTTTACAAACAAAATTTTAAAGAGTGTCATCGTTGACAAGCGAGCTGTTTTGATAGATTCAGTACGTGGTAACTTAAAAGACTGGATAATCCAGACAATGACCTATTTTCCGTCAAATTTTGAGGACCCATCCAGACTAATATTCGTAGAATATTTGTATGGATGATAAGAGACTACGACGAATATTACTTTGGGTAAAGGTGTGAAAGTGCAATAGTGCCACAGTTTTTCTAATTTAGGCTTGTTAACACCACTGATCTATCAGTGGTTTACACTTTACGACGAATATTACTTTCGGAAAGGAGATAACTCACACTGAGGGTTTGGTTAATCAAGACACTATTAAGACGCTAGGCAAATGTAATTTAATTTTTTTTTTTCTATTTAAAATTTTTTTTTAATTTTTTAAATTTTTTAGCCTATTTAGAAAAAAAATGCTATTCAGGGCCCTGTTTCACGAAATTTTAACTTAAGATAAAATCCAATTTTAGTAGATACTTCAATTTTGATTGGCTAAGCACTAAAATCAATCTAATATTATCCAATCAAATTACTAAAATTGGGATCTTATCTTAGTTAAAATTTCGTGAAATAGGCCCCTGACTGTATGTTGTGAAATATTTGTCATGTTCATGTTAAATAACTGCTCCCTGTTAGAAACAAGGAATTCTCCCCCTTTTGTTTACCCGCCATATTTTTTTACTTTCTGTTGTTCAGAGAGAGAGTCAGCTCTGTTATTTGTAAACTTAAGACATATTTAAAGCCCGAATGATCTACTCTTCAGGTAAACAATTAAGAAAGAGTCCGTTCACAGTCGCCATTGCAATTTCCCCATTTTGTATGTTCATTTATGACGTTATGTGCAGATTGAGAAACCCCGAGTCATATTCATTATTGTGATTATTTATATTATCACCTCGTGAGCCAATTTAAATCCCTTTTGTTCATCTTTATACTAAGAGTCTCTATTTATTCTATAATATTTAAACATACTGGAATATTGTTGTATTGTTATTTCTGTCATATTTCAAGTGTCAATGGTCTCATAATTAAGTCAGTTAGAATTGTCAAGCTAGTTGCAGAATTGCTTATTCGACGTGCTCACGGTATAAGGGAGATAACTACATTCTTTCTGAAGTAACTGCCTGAATTTTTATGAATATATTTTGTATCTTTGCAGAATGTTTTGTTGAAGTTTCCTATCCTTAAAGATCGAAATAAACTCATTAGAAGCATTTCATGCGGCTTGTTGATTAGATTCCATGCCAAGATTTTTCTGAAGAGATTAAGATAGATGTTCAGTCCTGGTATTTGGTAAATAGTAATCAACAGAGATAAATTATGTCAAAGTCTACAGAGACCACAGATAAAATAACAGAAGCAGAGTATCATCAATCTGGTGAAGAGAAGGAGAGAATTTCTACAGTTAAACAAAAGAGAAAAGTTGTCCGTGCACGAATCACAAGATCAATGAATAGAATCAGAGATTCAATACAGAGCAACGATGATAATCACAGAAGATTAAATAGAGAATTAGAAGAAATAAAGAGAGATTCATTTATTGCTAGAGACTTAAATTCTGAACTTTATGCTTATGTGTCAGATGTAGCTACATGTAAGTTAGATCAATGGGAAGATGAATTAACCAGCGATATTTTTGATATTGAAGAGGAACTGGAAGATTATTTGAATAGAGATGCCCTCTCATCTCAGCGAGAAAATGAAGTAGCCGAAATCAGGAACATTTCTCCGCCTCCTGAACAGAATACAACACAAGATCAAACCAGTCCAGCAGTAGAGATTCTTACATCGGATAATCAGTCGCCACAAGCAGACAAAGTGCCTGAATCACCTTTAGTCATTAATCATTCACCTTCATGGACAAGTCCATCATCAGAGCAATCACATCCTGTTATTAAAGAGAAAGTTACATCAGTTGACAGCTGGATAGACGAATTAGTAGAATTTCAAGAGACAAATCTACCTCGTGAAAATCAAGAGTTTACAATTGCAGAAGCTCTGTTTAAACTGGAATCAAGCAGAGACATTCCATCAATACAGATTAATAAATTTGATGGAAACCCATTACATTATGTTGACTTTATAGAATGTTTCCAAATTCAGATTCATAATAAAACACATTTGAACGACAATGCGCGAATGTCACAATTAAAATCGCATCTTACACCCACAGGAGACGCTGCTCGTGTACTGTCAGGAATGGGATCACAGGGCACAATGTATGCAACTGCCCTTAAAACTCTCAAGCAAGAATGTGGCCAGAGAAGTGTCATAGCGAGGGCATACATAAATAAAATCACCAGAGGTGGTAAGGTGAATAATGATCGCGAGAGCTTAAGAGATTTTTCACTTGACATTTTCAGTTGTATAGGTGCATTAACAAAACTCAATTATACGGCTGATCAATGCTAATGAGACCCTACGAGCAATTATAAAAAGACTTCCAGACCCTCTCATTGATAAATGGAAATCTACTGTAGCAGAACTCAGAGACAAGGGACACAATCCAACTATCAATCACATCAGTGATTTTATCAGAAAGAGACTTCATGCCATGTTTGATCCAGATTTTGGCGATCTTGGTAGCAAACCTTTTATCAAATTTGATCACCGGAAACCACAAGCACCTTATAAATCAGCACATTTTACATATAGATATTTTAAGACAACATGTCCAATGTGTAAAGCAGATCACAGAGTTTATGACTGCCTGAAATTTAAAGACCTATCACTTGATGAGAAAGTTATCAAAGCAAGAGACAATAGACTTTGCTTCTCATGCCTGAATGAAGGGCACACCTCCAGACGTTGCAGAAATAGAAAGAGTTGTGGTATTAATGGTTGCAAGAGAACTCATCACCATTTATTTCACACTGACCCAGAATCTGATCAACAAGAACAGACTAGCTTTCATACTCCCATGTCTTCTGTATTGGATAAGGCTAGCCTTTCGCCTGTCGTCAGAGCCCGTTTCCGTGCAGCAAATGGCAGAGTAAGATATGGAAACGTTTTAGTGGATAGCGGCGCAGGAACTACAATTATAAGGAAGGAATTTGCAGAGTCATTAGGTCTACAAGGAATATATGAAGCATTAAACCTAGCAGTCGTGGGTGGAGAAGAGATAGAACAGGAAAATAGTCGTAGAGTAAATTTCTGGTTGTCAGGTTTACACAGTAGTGAAGAATATGAGATTGAAGCCCATGAATTAGATAAGACAGTTATTAATGTCCTTCCACTGAATAAGGCCTGGTTAAAATCATTCAGACATCTAAAAGATATTGAATTCACACAAGAAGAAGGCCCTGTTGATTTAATCCTTGGTGTAGGGTACAGCCATCTTCATGCCGAAGAAGAGATTAGACAAGGTCGTGAATTTGAACCCTTAGCCAAGAAGACCCGTCTAGGATGGTACGTCATTGGTTCGGACGAGAGTAAACAAATTTCATCAGTATCCATTAGTTTCGTAGAGAGAGTTGATCTGAATAAGTTCTACGAGTTTGGTATTCAAGCACCTGATTGTCATTGTCAAGAGAAACCAATTTCTAAAGATGATAAAGAAGCCCTACAACTTTTCGAATCTTCATGTAAGAAAGAGGACAGTCGTTATGTCATCGCATTACCATGGAAACAGGACCCAGAATTTCTTCCAAACAACTACCCCTTAGCTTTCAAGAGATTAACATCGCTAGAAAAAGGTTTGAGTAAAACGCCCACCAAAGCCGAATTATACAACAAAGTCATAGAAGAGTATGAGAGTAACGGTTGGTCAAAGAGATTAACTAAGGAAGAGTTAGAAGATAAAGAGAAGCCATCGTATTTCCTACCCCATCATGGAGTTTATAGACCCGAGAAAATCAGCACTCCTTTACGTGTCGTCTTCGACCCAGCCTGCAAATACAAGGGGATTTCATTAAATTCATTTCTCCATAAGGGACCCTGCCTTATTGGAAACCTTTTGGGTGTATTACTCCGCTTTAGAGAAGAGCGGATCGCCTTCACTGGAGATATAGCTAAGATGTTCCTCCAAGTATGTCTAGATAGTCAAGATACATACGTTCACAGATTCCTTTGGCGTAATTTAAATTCATCAATTCCTCCCTCAGTCTACAGATTGATGAGAGTTACTTTTGGTGATAAACCCTCTCCTGATATGGCAAGCTTTGTGATTTTGAAAATAGCCAAAGAGATACAAGACAAGTCACCCGAAGCAGCAGTAATTCTTCGTCGAGACCGCTATATGGACGATTTGATTCATTCCTGTTCCAGCCCGGAGGATGCCTGGAATAGAATACAACAGTTGGAGACAGCTTTAAATACAGGAAGCTTTAAAATCAAAGAATGGTTTTGTTCGTCGAAAGAGATAAGAGATAAATTGTCTTCGTCCAACAGAGAGAGTCCAGATGGTGTTACAGTCAGTCTAGACGGCGAAGGAGAGACCAAAACCTTAGGATTAGGGTGGAATTCACACACCGATGTTTTGAAATTTTCTGTGAAGAGTTTAGAAACAGAGAGATATACAAAGAGAATTGTTTTGTCAAAATTATCTACATTGTATGATCCAATGGGTTTAGCTTCTGTTGTTACAATTAGAGCCAGAATCGAAATGCAGAATTTATGGCGTTCCAAACAATATGATTGGGATGATCCACTACCTGATGAACTGTCTTCAGTATGGAATGGTTTATTCAAAGAGCTTCAGGAATTGCAAAATGTCGAATTCCCAAGATGTATTAAGCCCGAGGGCGCTGTCGGTTTACCAGTTCTCAATGTTTTCTCAGATGCGTCTTCAGTTGCATATGGAGCCGTAGCCTATCTACTATGGAATACACCTAGTGGCCCAACATGTTCCCTGATTTCATCAAAGGCAAGAGTCGCTCCTCTTCGTCAGAATACAATCCCGAGACTTGAACTCATGGCCGCATTAGTTTCATCAAGGTTAGCTAAAACCATAGAGGAAGAGTTAAAGATTAAACCCAGAGAAACAATTTTATGGTCGGATTCAAAGATTGTACTCCATTGGATTCGCTCCGAGTCATTAACATTAAAGCCATTTGTGGGAGTAAGAGTATCCGAGATACAATCGACATGGGACCCAGCTAATTTCAGACACGTCCCAAGTGGTGAAAACCCCAGTGATGATTTAAGTCGCGGTATTTCTGTTAGCCAAATGACAGGGAGATGGATGAATGGCCCGGAATTTTTGAAGAGACCCAGAAACGAATGGCCAAACGAGGAAATAAAGGAAATCCCATTATCTGAAGATCCGGAAGTAAGAAAGAAATCATTCAGCTTATATGCATTCACCCATACAGACCCTATAGTCAACCCAGCAGACTTTTCAAACTGGCAGAAACTGATTAGAATCACTGCTTACTGTTTACGATTCATCAACAGAGTTTCAAAGAGAGATACATGTACCAATACCTATGAATCTATAGTTTTGCAACCTTCAGAACTAGAATCAGCTGAGAGACACTGGATAATATCAGCACAAAATCAAGTTCCAGACTGGAAAGAGAGGTACAGAGATCTAACACCTTTCATTGAAGATCGTATTGTTCGCGTTGGAGGGAGATTAGGCAGATCACAGTTACCATATGATCAAGTTCATCCTACATTACTCAGTCCAGAACAACACATATCTAAGCTGATAGTAAGAGACATTCACAATAAATCAGGTCACTTAGGAACCGAGAGCACACTTTGTGAAGTTCGTCGCAAGTACTGGGTAGCCAGAGGTAGAAATTTAGTGAAATCCATCGTCAGAAACTGCGTTGTATGTAGAAGATTTCGACAGCCTCAACATTCTACATTAATGGCAGACCTTCCACCGGAGAGACTTAAGACATTTTCACCTGTGTTCAGTGTTACAGGTATAGACTTATTTGGTCCTTTGACAGTGAAAATATCAAGAAACAAACACTCTAAGGTTTGGGGTGTTTTGTTCACTTGTGCTACAGTCCGTGCAATTCACCTAGAGATAGCCGAAAGTCCATCTACAGAGTCATTCCTTCATACTTTGAGACGATTTGCAGCGCTTCATGGTTGGCCATCAACAATTATTACTGACAACGGATCTAATTTTGTCGGGGCGAGGAAAGAGCTACAGAAACTCGTCCGAGATGGTAGGAAGACCCTCGAAGAATTTGCTATGCTGCACAAAGTCAAGTGGTTATTCATTACACCTTTAAGCCCTCACCAAGGCGGGATGTATGAAAGTCTGGTGAAACAAACCAAGAAAGCACTTCGTGTTTCGATTGGAAATCAAGTTCTTACATGGAACGAACTTTCAACTGTCTTCGCAGAAGCTAAGAGTTTAGTCAATAGTAGACCCTTGGGATACGCTTCAAACGACCCCAATGATTTACAACCGTTAACGCCTAACCACTTTATATTGGGAAGAGCATCAACAGATATCCCACAAGGCCCGTATGAGGAAACAAAGAACCTCCATAGGAGATTTTTATTTGTCCAGATGTTAGTCCACCAATTTTGGAAACGCTTCATTACAGAGTATATACCAACGTTAATCCGCAGAGCTAAGTGGCAACAACAACAGCGTCAGATGCAAGTCAATGACATTGTGTTATTATCAGACTTTAATCTACCCCGTGGTAAATGGGAACTCGCCCGTGTTATTGAAGTTTACCCTGGTAAAGACAATATTGTGCGAAATGTCATGGTCAAAACCAAATCGAACACTTACAAGAGATCCGTACAAAGACTGTGTCCTATTTTAGAATCATAATAGACTCAGATCACACACAATTTTGTGGCCCCCCCGAGGGATTGTTGTGAAATATTTGTCATGTTCATGTTAAATAACTGCTCCCTGTTAGAAACAAGGAATTCTCCCCCTTTTGTTTACCCGCCATATTTTTTTACTTTCTGTTGTTCAGAGAGAGAGTCAGCTCTGTTATTTGTAAACTTAAGACATATTTAAAGCCCGAATGATCTACTCTTCAGGTAAACAATTAAGAAAGAGTCCGTTCACAGTCGCCATTGCAATTTCCCCATTTTGTATGTTCATTTATGACGTTATGTGCAGATTGAGAAACCCCGAGTCATATTCATTATTGTGATTATTTATATTATCACCTCGTGAGCCAATTTAAATCCCTTTTGTTCATCTTTATACTAAGAGTCTCTATTTATTCTATAATATTTAAACATACTGGAATATTGTTGTATTGTTATTTCTGTCATATTTCAAGTGTCAATGGTCTCATAATTAAGTCAGTTAGAATTGTCAAGCTAGTTGCAGAATTGCTTATTCGACGTGCTCACGGTATAAGGGAGATAACTACATTCTTTCTGAAGTAACTGCCTGAATTTTTATGAATATATTTTGTATCTTTGCAGAATGTTTTGTTGAAGTTTCCTATCCTTAAAGATCGAAATAAACTCATTAGAAGCATTTCATGCGGCTTGTTGATTAGATTCCATGCCACTGTAGGCCACCATAGAGTACTGTTCATTTCTGATACACGGCTACTTTTAGACGATCATAGAAACTTACCATGCAATAAGAGGCGGACGTTTAATCCGACCCAGATCGCAATGATAATCAGTTTTACACTGCACCAGGCTAATGTACATGAGACAACTAGTCAAAATCATAGTAACAAAACAAACCGGTAGGAACTACATGGCAGTGCAAAAATATATACAATGACATTAAATTAACGTAACAACATATTACGAAAACAGTTATGATACATATCAATTGGCATCTATTCCCTAATTTGGTTTGATTTATATTTATATGCAACACATATAAATTAGAATACTGAATAATTATTTTAACTAATTGTGATGATTAAAGGTGCAGTTCTCTTGAATATGAGCCTTGAATATGAGCAGGATAAAATAAAACAAAAACTGCCTAGAAAGTCATAAACTTTATTACAAATAAATTTCAACCCCCGACTGGCACCGATGCATACTTTCACTAGGAATGACCCGCATTTCCTTTACACTACATTTAATATATACGCCATAGACAAGTTGTTTTGACGATGTGGTCTAAACAAACACGTGTCACGTGGCTGTATTAAGCTCGGGGTGTCACAACAAAACGCACGTGTAAATTCTACCATGAAATGTAACGCGAGGCACAGAAAGGGATAAATGAAAGAGCAGAAAGTATTTGTCACTTTTCGGTTGAAACGACTCGATAATAAATACTATTTTTCACATTTTACTTCACAATACTCGATAGAAATGTGATGTAAGTAACTTATTAGCACCTTTCCTCGGTGTATCGGTGAATATCAGGACAGTATTGGTCGGGGCCGCCTCGGCTGAGCCTCCGACCAAAACTGTCCTGATATTCACCGATACACCTCGGAAAGTGTGCTAATAACTATTACATACACCATACCGAACTAGACAATATATAATAAAAAGATAGGCTGGCACTGCCAGGCAGGATACGCCCACATTTTTGAGAGATGGATAGAGAACAAGCAATACCGAAATTGATTTTTCCTACAATAAAAGGCCATAATTCATTAAGTTACAATTTGATATGCGCAAAAATCGAAAAGAATAAAGATCTTTAGGTTATAAACAAGCATTTCAGGTTTCATCAAAATCGAATTAAAATTGTGACCTCTACAGGGTCCACAACTTTGATATACCATATTTTTACACTGTTCGCGTACAAACGGCGGCCATTTTTTCTGGCAGTTATGGTCCGATTTTCTCGAAATTCAAACTCAACCTTCCGAAAGGGTGTAACGGAGATAGAGTCAAGCGTTTTTTTAAATCGAATAATAATTGTGACCTCCAGAGGGACCATAGGCGATTTTTCGGACAATCAGGGGCCATAATTCAGGAAGTTACGCTCCGATATGCGCAAATAACGAAAGGAACCAAGATCTTTGGGTTATAACCATGCATTTCAAGTTTCATCAAAATCGAATTAAAATTGTGACTTCTACAGGGTCCACAACCATGATATACAATTTTCTAACAGTATTCGCGTACAAACAGCGGCCATTTTGTATGGCAATTTTGGTCCGATTTTCCCGAAATTCGAACTCAACCTTCCTTACGGTGTAACGGTAATATAATCAACCGTTTTTTTCAATCGGATAATAATTGTGACCTCCAGAGGGGCCACAAGCAAAAAAAAAAAAGGCGATTTTGCGTATAATCAGGGGCCATAATTCAGGAAGTTACGATCCGATATGCGCAAATATCGAAAGGAACCAAGATCTTTGGGTTATAACCATGAATTTCAAGTTTCATCAAAATCGAATTAAAATTGTGACCTCTACAGGGTCCACAACCTTGATATACCTTTTTTTAACAGTATTTGCGTACAAACGGCGGCCATTTTGTATGGCAATTTTGGTCCGATTTTCCCGAAATTCGAACTCAACCTCCCTTAGGGTGTAACGTAACGGTGATATAATCAAACGGTTTTTTAAATCGGATAATAATTGTGACCTCCAGAGGGACCACAAGCTAAAAAAGGTGATTTTTCGGACAACCAGGGGCCATAATTCAGGAAATTACGTTCCGATAGGCGCAAATATCGAAAGGAACCAAGATCTTTGGGTTATAAACATGCATGTCAAGTTTCATCAAAATCGGTTCAAAATTGTGACCTCTATAGGGTCCACAAGCTAAAAACGTGATATTTTCGTACAATCAGGGGCCATAATCCATGAAGTTTTGATCCGATACATGCCAATATCGAAAGCAGCCGAGATCTTTTGGGGATAAACCTATATTTCAAGTTTCGTCAAAATCAGATAAGAATTGTGACCTGTAGAGAGTCCACAAAGAAATTGTGGACGGACGGGCGGACGGACAGTGGCGACGACAATATACGTCCACATAAAGCGCTGACGTCATACAAAAACCTAACCAATCTCTGAAGTCTTGTATACTTCCGCTTCAAAATCATGAATATTCACCAAGGTAGAGAAAATCTTAAAATATCTTTGGCACTTGATTCAGTGACCTAGTCACTGCGGATTGATTTTGTATGACGTCAGCGCATGGAGTTGCGGACAAACGTCAACGAAGGAAAATAATGTAAATATTGGAATCAAATGGCTATGATGTCGTTTTGTGGGGAGTATTTGTGCAAATCAAAACGCCTAGATTGAAGAAAAAACATATCTGAGTGAATTGGCAGAGGTTAGATTACTTGACATTACGAATTGTGGAAGATAACGTGCCGAAGCGAGAGCAGGTAAAATCGAGGCTTCAACAGGCATTGCATTCCTGTTCTTTTTTTTATTATATATATACTATTCAAAAAAAGTAGGGGATATTTGATTTTTAAGTGTTATTAAAGTCACCTAATGAAACTGACGAAGAAACAAATGACAAAATGAAATGAAGTTCACATTCATCGATTTATTCCAAATGATCGTTAGACTAAGTAAGGCACAGACTGACCATTATAAGGGTAAAATGATACCCGGGGTCAAACAGCAAAGTTACTACAGCATCACAATGTAGGGCAGTATCTGTGATCGATATATATTAACAGAAAACCAAGTTTGCTCCGACTTTGGAACTTTAAGATATTTTTGCTTTAAATGATAGAACTAAATGTTCTGAACATTATATCAAAAGTTCCTAGATGGGACAGAAGCAGTAAATTAGTTCTTCTTTGATCATATTTGTTTGTTGCGCGAAGAGTTGCTTTTATACTATATTTAGACTAGCGTGTTACGTAGTATTCTTAAGTAGCCAATCACCGGCAAGTAAACACTTAAAACACGTGGTCTTTTCCACGAACTGCGTGAGATGTTTTAGACACTACGGTAAACAAAACTACACGACACACTTTAATTAAACTTAAACGTATGAAAACTTCGATTCTAACATGATCTTAATTGTACCTTGATAGCGTAAATATCAATTTTACATAGTCTGATAATATTTTTCATTCAAGTTTTGTAAATTAATAGTTACGCGTTAATTAAATCCAACTCCCGAACTCGCCGGAGAATAGCGCACGGCTGAACGTGTTTCCTTGACAAATACTCGCTTATTTTTAGTTGTCAATAAAATAACTTTCCCAGTTTAGTCTTTATTAAAACGGATCTTGTTCAATCAAATTAAATTTCACTCTGCATTGAACTACATGTACAATCTATTTATAATTACTATGCTACGTTTGAAACTGGGGTCATTAGTTACAAGTACAAACAATAGGTTTACTAGTATACTTTTTTTTTGCACACTTTACTCCCTAGTCCGATACACATATACTTGGCCAGTGCTTCAGTATTACTTATTTCATAACACAAATAACACCCCTTTGGCCTCCCTCTTTCCCATATGTTACTCCATAGATTTTGGCAAATGCTTTTGTATTATTTATCTCATAATACATATTACACCACTCTCCCATTCCCACATGTTACTCCATGTCATTACACATATTAGGCAAATGCTTTTGTAATATTATCTTATGACAGAAATTACACATGTTCATAGTCCAATACACATACTTCGACCATTGCTTTTATATTATTTATCTCAAAACAAATAATTACACTTTTCATTTTCATATGTTTCCTTGAAAAATAACTACATGTTTAAATATTGAATGGCCTATTTCCATACTTTAATCTTGTAATTATTAACAAGAAAAAAATATGAAAATGAATAAAATCATACACCCCTCCCCACCCCCATACCACACTTTATAATTGACTGATTGCACGGTAGTGTGTTTAACTTCCCACTGCAGCTCCGGTTAATTATTAATACCAAAATGAATTTTCAGAAAGACACCAAATTATGTTCCTGCAGCCCCCTCTAACCCAAGCACCAAAATCAATTTCCACTTCCTTTCCTCCTTTACAATACAATTGTCTAAATTGTACTTCCAAGTTTAGACAAGGGTTTGACAGATTGGCTAGGTAGCAGCGGTCTGGTAAGAAAAGGGTTTAAATTGTGTGCTTTTTTAAGAACTACATACATGTACGTCTGTCTGCTCAGTATCATGTTTTTCACTTAGAGGGTTTGAATACACATTATTTTAAAAAGAAACATACTTAAAACATTTAAAATCTAATGCCAAAAAAGTGTTCATACAATATAATTGAAACATACAGAAAAAAATTGCAGCGAAACCCGGTCTTTGAGCCCCAAAATATGAGTGAAACAGAAAACCTAAGTGTACATGTCAAATATTGGATTATTATTTAAAATCATTAACGCATAAGACACTTTCTTTTAACCGTTGTCGACATTTCCTTTCTTCACTCCACTCCCTCGTTTTGCTGTACACATGAAGTTTGTTGCAGGTTAAAACGTAAAACATAAGCTTTGAATGATAGCAAAACAATAATTACTGGGGGCTGCCACTTTCGTTATTGTTGATTTATTATTGGTCAAGATGCGTCACATGGTCCCTTTAGTCACCTTTGACCGTGTCACATGACCAGTTTAATCAACACCGACAATATTAAAATTAAACCATTTATTTAGCAATAACTGCTGCGCCGTTACCTAGGAACTTTTTCGTGAGGCTTCAATATACGTTAATAAAGTTATTTGTTTTCTAAATTCTTAACGTTCCAGTTGTCGGAGCAAGGGTGACACGATAATCGATGTCAGAATCTGGCCTAAAGTCATCGATTTATTCCAAATGATCGTTAGACTAAGTAAGGCACAGACTGACCATTATAAGGGTAAAATGATACCCGGAGTCAAACAGCAAAGTTACCACAGCATCACAACAAAGTCAGTAACGGGTAAATCCTCCTCTGTTTGCCAAACAAGCATTGATCCGACGTGGCATACCCTAATGAGACGTCTAAGGTCATTTTGGTCCAGATTGTCCCATTCCTGTTGCAACGCAGCAGCAAGTTCTTGGACATTGGCAGGAAGTTGTTGATGTTGACGTAACCTCTGTCCAAGCATGTCCCAGACATGCTCGATGGGGGAGAGGTCGGGACTCAGTGCTGGCCAAGGTAATGTGGTGTAACGATCCTGGCCCTGTGACATCTTGCGTTGTCATCCTGGAAGATGAAACGGCGGCCATGACGTCGTGCGAACGGCACAACATGGACTGCCAAGATGTTGTCCCGGTAGTACTGGTCTGTAACACGCCCTGCAACAACATGTAAAGCCGTTCTTCCAGCAACAGTGATGCCTCCCCACACCATAACAGAACCACCCCCAAATCGATCATGTCTGATGACGGTAACGTCTTGGAAGCGCTCGTTTCGACGACGCCACACCCTCCTACGTCTGTCCAAAAAATCAACAGTGAACCTTGACTCATCTGAAAACATCACATTGTTCCAGCGTCGATTATCCCAGTGTTGACGATCCCTACACCAACGACGTCTTGCCTGAATGTGATGATCTCTCAAACAAGGGATCACGCGAGGACGTCGGGCGCGAAGGTGACCCCTATACAGTCGATTCCGAATCGTCTGGCCACTCACTCTCACACCAGTGTCTGTTTGAAGACGAGCGCTGATCTGATTTGCTGTGATGACACGATTTCTCAAGGCCAAGGTACGGATAAATCGATCCTGGGCTTGAGTTGTCGCCCTTGGTCGACCTGAGCGTGGTCTGTCCTGTACAGATTGTGTATCACGGTATCTGGACCATAGCCTGCTTATGACAGACTGAGAAACATTCATCGTCCGCGCCACAACCGCCTGTGTTGTGCCGATCTGTAGCATACCAAGGGCACGTAACCTTTCATTTTGGGTAAGCCGACGCATATCAAAATTTGTTCCCTGGTCACTAAAACAATCAAACTGATGTTTCCACCCTGGAATTCAATGCCACAATGACTGTGACATTCAAAGTCAGAGTCGTGCAAATCTTGGGTTGAACCCCCATGATGATCCTAAGCATCACCTGCATTCCATGCGGTAGCTATTGGTGCGTTTGGGCGTTACATGTAACTGGAAATGTTTCTTCTGTTAGGTTCTATAGTGACTTTTTTCGTAGTCATTTGCATATTTTAGTATTATGCCCCCAAAATCAAATATCCCCTACTTTTTTTGAATAGTATATGTCTAGTTCGGTGTGGTGTATGCATATATATATGCGGATAAAAGGTCAGATGCCTGTGATCACATCGTACTTCGTTAGCAAAACTATCATTTCTTTCTTCAAAGTAACGATTGTTATTTATTTCTGCCACATCCAACTACAATTAAACATAAGGCCTACCAGACGCGGGTCATTTCTTTCTTCAAAGCAACGATTGTTATTTAATCCAACTACAATTAAGCACAGAGAATACCTCACGCGGGTACATTCATTAAGGCTGGCTGACTTTTCCCAACATTTCAACACGCAATAGGTTTGACGTTTTAACTTCATGCAGGCGGGGCTAGATAATTATATACGGGACCATACTGCACGCAGCGATCCATCTACGTCAATACTTCGAGAATGCATCACTGCCCAATCTGTGCCACAGAGAATTACTTACGAATTAACTCTGTAACAGATGAGTGTCCATAGCACGTGCGTTGACTGCAGACGGCGCCAGTCATTGGCTCAACGGCTCGTGCAATGTTTACTTAACACCTAACTGCTTCGGGCAAAATGATGCATTTTACTCATTTTAATACCCATTTACTCTAAATAGGAAATATTTTTTAACTACAAATACTTCAAGCGTCTTTATCTATTTTTCTGTTACCTCAAAAAAATGTTTGAGAATTTAATTTGTCGGAGTAAAAAAGTTAATATGCCGTACTCATTAAGCCTCGTCGATGTCATGCTTATCAGTGATTGTAGCTTCCAAGCGGATATTCACTGCGGGATCATTTTGCTTAATGCCGTCCATTTAAAACGCTCACGGGACGATTTTGGCCTACTGTGTCAACACCGGGATCTCCAGACGTAAGTACAGGGGGGCCGCACCACGCTTAAAAAATGCATAAGACAAACCCGCAAACAAGATACCCAGTCCTCTGGCCTGTAGTGACACAGACTTCACTCAAAATGAAAACAAACTAACAATTCGAATAAAGAGAGAGGGAGAGAGAGATAGAGAAATGGGGTTTAAGGTCCACTAGACACAAACTAGGTAATTTTGGGACTAACATATGGTTTTCATTTTATTTCAACAATTCGCTTGCGCATAGGTGTCTTTAGCAGCGGGAGGAAACCGGAGTTCCCGGAGGAAACCCACGAGGTTGAGAAGGCGCCCTTATCTCCATGCCACATACGCTCACACCTGGGCTCGAAACCACAGCCGCAAGCCAGAGGTGACCGGCCAGCTAGAGGTCGAAGCGCGTCACTCTAGACCACTAGGCCACCCCCCCCCCCCCAATACGAATAAAGGAACAATCCAAGAAAAGCTGGAACATATTTTCTTAATCTTATTTCATTCTAGTGGTTAGAGTCAACCTGCGCCGCAAATCACCATTATACCCCGATTTTTCAAAATTTTCCCATTGAATTAAAGCCAGGACCCCTAAAACCTTACTACAGCTCTGGCATTGACAAACAATGAAAAATGTATAATAATCATAACTGGTGTTATAATCACAAATCGTAATCATGATTTTCTGCTGAAATCATAATATATTTTCGATCAGTAAAGACATGCAAAAGTATACGATCAGAAAATGCAAAATGTGTCCATAGATACCATTTCTGAAGTTTAGACTGTTTTAACGTAAAATTTTGACCACGGGCCGCGATTTGAATGCTTAATTTCCGTAAATGCAACTAATTTCCAAAAATTCGTAAAAATATCCTTTGTACCTGATGGCACTCTTGGAGCTCTTCTGGAGAGTTTCCTATCTTTCTGGCCATCCATGGATTGCCATTTGGAAATTTTGTAAAAATGGTACTTTTTTCTTGACCAGCGGCTGCCAGGCAGGATACGCCCACATTTTCGAGAGGTAGATAAAGAGCAAGCTAAAAAGAAAATGATTATTTTCTACGATCAAGGGCCATAATTCATGAAGTTACAATTCGATATGTGCAAATATCAAAATAGGTTGTCAGGCAACGAAACATATGCCCACCAGCAGCTAAATCGTCCGGGCAGTCAACAAGAGTTGTCTCATATTAAGTAATAATCAAAAATAATTAGAATTTGTTTGGTTTTTTTTATAAAGTTCTGCACCATGCTAACGTTTACTATACGAAACATTTAATATTATGGATTTAGCTGTACAATTATCAAAATTCATTGAAAATCAATATACTTGTTTGTCTCAAGACCTTAAACTCTGTTTCAAGATTCGTCAAAATCAAATTAAAATTGTGACCTCTATAGGTCCACAACCTTGGTATACAATATTATTGAACTAGTCCTATTTGTGTACAAGCGGAGGCCATTTTGTCCGGCAATTTTGGTCCGATTTTCACGAAATTCGAACTCAACCTTCATTAACGGTGATATAATCAAATGGGATTTTAAATCAGATAATAATTGCAACCTCCAGGGGGGGGGGGGGGGAAGCCATTAAAGGCGATTTTTATACGCCCGTATATTGTCGTCGCCCCTGTTCGTCCGTCCGTCCGTCCGTCCGTCCACAATTGTTTGTGAACAGTCTACAGGTCACAATTTTTATCCGATTTCAATGGAACTTAAAACATAGGTTTATCACCCTAAGATCTCGGTTCCTTTCGATATTGGCATGTATCGGACTGTAACTTCATGGGTTATGGCCCCTGATTGTACGAAAAATTACGTTTTTTAGCTTGTCAACAGTGTAGAGGTCACAATTTTGAACCGATTTGGATGAAACTTAAAATGCAAGTTTATAACCCAAAGATCTTGGTTCCTTTCGATATTTGCGCCAATCGGATCGTAACTTCCTGAATTATGGCCCCTGATTGTCCGAAAAATCGCCCTTTTTAGCTTGTGGTCCCTCTGGAGGTCAAAATTGTTATCCGATTTAAAAAACCGTTTGATTATATCACCGTTCCATGGTTATGAAGGTCGAGTTCGAATTTCGTGAAAATCGGACCAAAATTGACGGACAAAATGGCCGCCATTTGTACGCGAATAGTGTGAAAATATGTTATATCAAGGTTGTGAACAGTGTAGAGGACACAATTTTGAACCGATTTGGATGAAACTCTAAATGCATGTTTATAACCCAAAGATCTTGGTTCCTTTCGATATTTGCGCCAATCGGATCGTAACTTCCTGAATTATGGCCCCTGATTGTCCGAAAAATTGCCCTTTTTAGCTTGTGGTCCCTCTGGAGGTCAAAATTGTTATCCGATTTAAAAAACCGTTCGATTATATCATTGTTCCATGGTTATGAAGGTCGAGTTCAAATTTCGTGAAAATCGGACCAAAATTGACGGACAAAATGGCCGCCATTTGTACGCGAATAGTGTAAAAATATGTTATATCAAGGTTGTGAACAGTGTAGAGGACACAATTTTGAACCGATTTGGATGAAACTTGAAATGCATGTTTATAACCCAAAGATCTTGGTTCCTTTCGATATTTGCGCCAATCGGATCGTAACTTCCTGAATTATGGCCCCTGATTGTCCGAAAAATTGCCCTTTTTAGCTTGTGGTCCCTCTGGAGGTCAAAATTGTTATCCGATTTAAAAAACCGTTTGATTCTATCACCGTTCCATGGTTATGAAGGTTGAGTATGAATTTTGTGAAAATCGGACCAAAATTGACGGACAAAATGGCCGCCGTTTGTACGCGAATATTGTGAAAATATGTTATATAAAGGTTGTGGACCTTATAGAGGTCACAATTTTGAATCGATTTTGATGAAACTTGACATGTATGTTTATAACCCACAGATCTTGGTTCCTTTCGATATTTGTGCCCATTGGATCATAACTTCCTGAATTATATCCCCGGATAGTCCGAAAAATCGCTTTTGTTCGCTTTTGGTCCCTCTGGAGGTCAAAATTATTATCCGATATAAAAAAACGTTTGACTGTATCACCGTTACATGGTAATGAAGAGAGAGTTTGAATTACGTGAAAACCGGACTAGAATTGACGGACAAAATGGCCGCCGTTTGTACACGAATAGTGTGAAAATATGTTATATCAAGGTTGTGGACCCTATAGAGGTCACAATTTTGAATTGATTACGATGAAACTTGACAGGTATGTTTATAACCCAAAGATCTTGGTTCCTTTCGATATTTGCGCCCATCGGGTCATTACTTCCTGAATTAAGTCCCCTGATTGTACAAAAAATCACCCTTTTTAGCTTGTGGTGCCTCTGGAGGTCACAATTATTATCTGATTTAAAAAAAAAACGTTTGATTATAAAAACCAAACAAATTCTAATGATTTTCTGATAATTCCTTAATATGCGACAACTCTTGTTGACTGCCCGGACGATTTGGCTGCTGTGTGGGCGTATGTTTCGTTGCCTGGCAACCTATTTTTCGGACAATCAGGGGCCATAATTCTGGAAGTTACAGTCAGATATGCGCAAATATGGAAAGGAACCAAGATCTTTAGGTTATAAACATGTATTTTAAGTTTTATCGAAATAAAATTGTGACCTCTATAGGGTCCACAATTTACACTATTTGCGTACAAACGACAACCATTTTGTTCATCAATTTTGGTCCGATTTTCACGAAATTCAAACCTTCATTACCGGTGATATAATCAAACGTTTTTTTAAATCGGATAATAATTTTGACCTTCAGAAGGACCACAATCTAAAAAAGGGTGATTTTTCAGACAAACAGGGGCCATAATTCAGGAAGTTACGATCCGATGGGCGCAAATATCGAAAGGGTTATAAACATACATGTACATGTCAAGTTTATCAAAATCGGTTCAAAATTGTAGGGTCCATAAGCTAAAAGCGTGATTTTTCGTACAATCAGGGGCCATAATTTAGGATGTTACGATCCGATATATCGAAAGGAACCAATATCTTTGAGTTATAGACATGCATTTTTTTTAAGTTTCATCAAATTCGGTTCAAAATTGTGACCCATACAGTGTTCACAACCCTAAAATGCCATTTTTTACCCTTTTCGCGTACAAGCGGCGGCCATTTTGTCCGTCAATTTTGGTCCGCTTTTCACGAAATTCGAACACAGCCTTCTTTACAGTGTAACCATGGGCGTCACACATGGGGGGGGGGGGGGACCGCGGGGTCGGATCCCCCCCCCCCAATTGTTTTCCTGGGGGGATCTGAATACACTTGGACCCCCCAAAAATTTGGCACAATAAAGTGCCCGAAATATAATAAAACACTAATTTTAGGACTGGAATAGCAGTAAAACGCGTTTGCGGCCATCAAATATTCCAAAATTATCTTGGGGGGTCCATACAAGGTCAGCTCCGCTTCTTCGCCGTGCGAAGAAAACAAACTGGCCGCAGTCCGTAAACCTGCTTCGGGCATTTCTAGTTTTGCTTCCCTAACTTCCTAATAAAACACTAATTTCACTTTTCTTTTAATTGAATACCACGAATTTGTACTGAGTTGACTATTGATTAAAACATTTTGTCTGGGGCCACTCTACTTTGTGCGACATTTTTCGGGCTTCGATTATGAATGCAACTGCAACAGTGTGATTTAATGGTTGGAATTCAGAGAGGGATTTCGGTTACAAAACCATTGGATACTTTTGGAGTTGCTCACACAGGCTAGAATAGCAGAAAACGCATTTGCGGTGGTTAAATTTTCAAAATTTTCTCCGGGAGGGTGAGGCTCCCATAGCCCGCGAAGATTGATTGGTTGTTTGGAATTCTGAGCAGCCAGGTAGGCTATATTGAACCAAATTGAAGTTGCTGTATTCACAGGTTACAGACTGAAATAGCAGGAAAACGCGTTTGTGGCAGTTAAATTCTCAAAAATTTCTCCCAACGGTCCCGTCTTCATGGGTGTAATCGATTGATTGGAATTCGAGTCAGCAAGCCACCTTAATTAGGTAATATTAGACCACTTTGAAATTGCTTTGTTCATGGGCTGAAATAGCAGGAAAAGGTGTTTTCAGCCGTCAAATATTCCAAAATTTTCTTAGGTGGGGGTAAGCCACGCTTCTTCGTCTCTCGGGGAAGACCAGTGCCACTGTCTGTAAACATGATAAATGTTGTATTGGTGTGTTGTTTAGTTTAACCCCGTAAAATATGCCAAACAATGTTTACAGAAGACTAAGACTTTAAACAAAATTTATGGGGGTACCCCCCCCCCCCCACACCACCATTGCGGACCCCCCCCCCATATATATTTCACGGCTACGCCCCTGAGTGTAACGATGATATAATCAGACAGTTTTAAAAATCGGATAACAATTTTGGCCTCAAGAGGGACCAAAAGTTAAAAAAAAGGGGATTTTTCGTACAATCAGGGGCTATAATTCAGGAACTTACGATCCGATATGCGCAAATATCGAAAGGAACCAAGATCATTGAGTTATAAACATGCATTTCAAGTTTCGTCAAAATCGGCTCAATATTGTGACTTCTACAGTGTTCACAAGCTAAAAACATGATTTTTCGTACAATCAGGGGGCATAATCCATGAAGTTACAGTCCGATATATGCCAATATCGAAAGGAACCGAAATCATGGGGTGATAAACCTACATTTCAAGTTTCATTGAAATCGGATAAAAAATTGTGACCTCTACACTGTTAACAATTGTGGACGGACGGACAGGGGTGACGACAATATACGTCCACATTAAAATGTGTGCGTATAAAATATTGTAAAATTTGGCATCTTAGAAAGACTTTTGCACCATGCCGAATTGGATAGGTACTACCAATTACTATAAGTGACGCGTTGGGTATATATCTTGTTATGACAAATTCACAAATCACAATTCAAGTCACAGATCAGGGCACACAAGAGTCAAATTTTAGACATGATTCCTTTTGTATACTAAGGAAACTCTTTCCATCGCTCCTATGACACATTCAACAAATTCACTGCGTTTCAGTAGTCAAAGTAGGTCAAACATTAGCCACGACTGACTCACTGCTGATGAAATATCTCAATTCCAAAAAGACGCCTGTATGTGTGAATTCTGGAAACGGTTCTTAATAGGCCACGGTAAACCGCGTTTCCCAAACGTCGAATCCTCGAATACGGACGACTGTATACAAGGGCGGTTTTTTTTATGTCACTATAAAGTGCCCAAAGTATTGGAGAAAGTGACTGACATAGAAAAATATTTGCATATTCCACATCTTATATCTAAAATTTAAATGACTTCAAACAATGTATATTCCACATCTTATATCTAAAATTTAAATGACTTCAAACAAAATAGAGAAAATTTGGACAATTATCACCGACGTTTCGGGGCTATTCCTTTAGTTCGAATATGCACCCAGGTGATACATATGTACATATGTAATATTTCATACATATGGATGTGCCAGGATTGGGGGTGTAGCATAGCTCATTACTGGAGAAGTATTCTGGAGAAGGCGGTCACTGTTCAATGTGTTCATTAAAAGTCCAAGTCCAAATCCATTTCAATATTACTTTATATACAGTTTAACAATACATTGTTTACAAATTCTATACAGGGCATCTGATCTCCCTGTCTCTCTGTCTCCAATCTGTTTGTGTATGGGTCTTTTAAAGACACTAATTTGCATACACACAAAGGAACAATTTCGACATATCAGATGAAAGATAAAATTATTGTAACACATCAAATGAAAAGAAGTTAAATAAATATATAAATTTCATTGGTTGAAAGTTTCATAGTGAAATATAATTTATAGGATCTAATAAGCTTTAAGCCATAACAATTAAAAAGCATTGACACTTGATTGGCATTGATCAGACTGCATTGTTAACTGTATAAATCTTTGCTCAAGGTTTCTCTTAATAAGCCTACTGGCATTCAAAGAATATAAAACAGTCAACACCAATCATGCTTTTAGGCAATTACTTTAAATCAATATATTGACATTAAAAGTAACGAAAGACCAACCTTAATATTAGCTATATTGTCTATATACTTTAAGAAATAAATTCTGTATAATCTTAAAATAAAATTTGAAAAAGAAGTAGAATTTAGTATCACTATTCGGTGATAAATGCCCCCGTCCTGAAAAATTCATGCGTCTTCGCATGATATATTATACAATATACTTGATGAAATTATTAATAATTATATAAAAGAAAAAAATATGCTTATAATTAAATATTTGTATAAAAGTTTTGTATCACAATATCCTGAGTGAATTATGTTGTTATATGATTATACAGGCTAAAGTCACTTAGGTAATCCTTTGTTGTCGCCTTATGTATAATACATTCTTGTCACATACATAAATATCACTTGCAATAACTATGAGAAAAAATTTTTTTTCTTTTTTTTTTAAGGAATGTAAAATTCCAATTATATGTTTTTCGGTCAGTTATTGAACTGAATAAAGATAATGAAATATAAAAAGTCAATGGTAATTAAGAGTCACATAATAAAACATTAGCACTATGATGAAGGAAGTTTTGATATCTTCACTTTTTGAAGTCTGCGTCACCGGAATATTTATAATTTGTGGAGATAATTGAACACATTATTTCTTGCAGTAGTTGTTGATTGATTGCGGAACACATACACATTAGATATTTACATGGTAACACACAACTTTTATAATTATACCGCACTTATGTACACACAAATTTAATCAGGAGCACACTTTAAATCTTTAGCAATTTTTGGAACATTACCATTTACTGGATCAGGGATTATGACTAAGGTCCACCACATTCAACTTATTGGTCTAGCACATTTTGTTATCTGGTTACCTTGCAGTCTGTCTGGTGATGAACCATGCGCTAGTACTTCTTCTTCTTGACATGGAGAAATCTCACTTGGTTTGACAAAGTCAACCTTGCCCAGAATAGAAGATATCAGCTTCAATCTTCTTTGGTCCAGTCTGTTATCAGAGATGTTGCTCAGCAAGATTAAACCTGAAATATTTCTTGACCATCTCATATAATAACATTCAATGTGTGACAATAAATCAATTATATTAAATAATTTTTAATCAAAAGAATGTGGTCATTCCCTGTACTCAACCTGACTAAAATGTAATACCATTCCCATTTTCCGTTCTAAATGTTATAATCATGTATGTCTTCAACACTGTCAAATTGTCAAGACTGTGCAAAGGCTCAGAAGATTCTCTAGTCTTTTATTCTCATATATTCGCTTATTTATTTGCATGTTATAATTATTAAACAAAACAAAATTGGGGGTATATTTCGCGAAATGTAAAAAAAGAAAACAAATTATATTTATATATACATATTCAATATAATAATAATCATATTGAGAACTTCTATTTTATTACATGAAAAACATTGTAGTGTTGCTTTTTCAAATTAAAAGAACTAGGTCTATGTGGTCTAATCAAACTTAGTAAAATGCTATGCATAGTGATCGTCACCAATATGGCACAGCGCTGGCGTGTCAGTCAAAAATGGATGGCCAGTCCACCTTGCCTGACAAACCTGTTGTATCTATATAACAATAATTTTAAAAATAACTTAGACACACAGACCTTTTTCTTTTTTTTCTCTTTTTTTTGTTGAAAGTAAGGTAATTTAAATAATTTGTGGAAATTTAAAGGGTGTCAAATTTTAGTCGCTTTTTACGACACGCAATTTAACTAAACGGTGGGCCTACTCTTGTCCCCGGTCCCACAGGGAAACAAAGTCACTATATCTGTCGTAATTACACGAGTTTTCTATATGCTAACATTCATTCTTTTTTTTCTCTCTTTTTAAAGTTTCTGTCCATGAACCTATATACAACTGTCTTGTTTTTGACAAACTTAAAATATAGTGCAAAGAATATCAATCTGAATTTCCTGATTTGAAACATGGAGGAAAATAGCAGTGTTAAAATATTTACATATTTTTGATCAGTGGTTAATAATTGACTTACAGAAGCCTTTAAATTATTATTTATATACATATTATTATTTATAGTTATAACATTAAAACAAATTGGCATACAAAATGCGTTTAAGAACTCCCTATATCTTACATCATTAATTATTAAGTTATTATTTACAGTTGGATTTTTAGGATTTCTGACTTTCGAGACGTTTTTAGAAACTACCGGTACTGAGTATTGCTCAATACACTTTAATTGACTGACTTTCTTTATTGACAACAAATCATTACCAATTACTATATCATAATTACTTGAAGTTGACCTTATGATATAAAATTTATGTAATATGATTGTGTCTGAAACTTCTAAATCAAGTAAAACATATCCTAAAATTTTGACAGCTTGACCTTCACAACTAATACTAACACCAGGGGTTATGTCAGATGGCAAGATTTCTGTAGTTGGTCTGATTTGATCTAACAGTGTCTCAGAGATAAAAGATATGCTTGTTCCTTTGTCAAAAAGGCTTTTAACAATACATGTATTATTACCTATAGTGACAGTCACAAAATCTTTGTTCAGGAAGACAATAGCATTTTTATCGGTTTTCAAAGACTTGGTATTACAATTTAGGTCTTTTGAGTGAGAATAACCCATCTTAATTATTCTGACTTAGGTTGAAATCAACTAGTAAATAAGTCTATTTTCAAAAAAAATTATAATTATTGTCACACACTAAATGTAAATTTTCGAGAATGGTACAAGAAATAGTTGATTTAACTTACCAAACTAATTCTCTGATCTCATATGAACCAAATCTAGGAATCCACTTGTATCTCCAATCTGTTCTTGAATGTTTTTGTTCAAACCATTAGATCTTCAGTTGTTCTCGCTTGGCATGTTAGAGGTTCCAAGTCTTGAATTCATCTTCCACCATTATATCACCTACTCTTTCGGGGCTATTCTTTTAGTTCGAATATGCACCCAGGTGATACATATGTACATATGTAATATTTCATACATATGGATGAGCTAGGATTGGGGGTGTAGCATAGCTCATTACTGGAGAAGTATTCTGGAGAAGGCGGTCACTGTTCAATGTGTTCATTAAAAGTCCAAGTCCAAATCCATTTCAACATTACTTTATATACAGTTTAACAATACATTATTTACAAATTCTATACAGGGCATCTGATCTTCCTGTCTCCAATCTGTTTGTGTATGGGTCTTTTAAAGACACTAATTTGCATACACACAAAGGAACAATTTCGACAAATCAGATGAAAGATAAAATTATTGTAACACATCAAATGAAAAGAAGTTAAATAAATATATAAATTTCATTGGTTGAAAGTTTCATAGTGAAATATAATTTATAGGATCTAATAAGCTTTAAGCCATAACAATTAAAAAGCATTGACACTAGATTGGCATTGATCAGACTGCTTTGTTAACTGTATAAATCTTTGCTCAAGGTTTCTCTTAATAAGCCTACTGGCATTCAAAGACTATCGGGGGGTTGGGATGGCCTAGTGGTCTAGAGTGCCGCGCTTCGACCTCTAGCTGGCCGGTCACCTCTGGCTTGCGGCTGTGGTTTCGAGGTCTGGTGTGAGCGTATGTGGCATGGCTCCTTCTCAACCTCGTGGGTTTCCTCCGGGCACTCCGGTTTCCTCCCACAGCAAAGACCCCTGCGCGTGCGCTAAGATAATGAAAATGGAAAAAATAAGACTTGTCTGCGATATCACCTTCGGTGGAAGCGGACGTTAAACACCAAGAACAACAACAAAGACTATCACTCGTACTGATATAACCTACTGCACCAGAGCTCCAAAGCTATAGACTAAATTTATCTTTGATAAAGTAGCCTAGCTAAGACTCCAAAAAAGACTTCTCAAATCCAGAAAGACTACTAGATACTACAAAGATCATCTAGTCCAAAATAGATTTAAGGTTGTCTTTATTTTTATTCTTATACCATCACAAGGTATAAGGTTTACTTTCAATTTTGCATTCTTCATCTATCTTATTTTATTTTACTTTACTTTCTTTAATTTAATTTATTTCCCTTTCCTTGCCCAATTCCTCAGTGCTTTATTGTTAGGATATTATTTTTACCTTATTTCTATACATTAGATATAATCTTTTCTTTTTTTCTTAAATTCTTCTTCCATTTCATATTTTTACACTCCTAATCTATTTTTTGTTACTTCCTTCCTTTACCCCTTTTCCAACTCTATTTACCACTTTTTTGTCTTTATTTATTTCTTTTTTTTCTCTATTTTGTATCTATTTAATCATTTTACTTTTCTTTCTATCATCTACAAACAAAGAAGTTCAGTGTACAAGCCAATCAACTGATTGAACTCGTCACAAGCTTCTTAAAACAATAACAAGGAACCCATAGTTAATTAGTATTAATAACACTGATTGACTAGCGGCTCTTTGTTAACAGACAAGGTGGTTGTTCATGGGATACCGACCGAATATACCGGGGAGGAAATAATGGACGACCTGAAAGATAGGGAGTATGACGTCACTGAGATATACAGATTTAGAGTGGCCGAGGGGAAGGATCAGGGAAGCGTTGCCCGACCTTCAAGAAAGGTACAGCACCCGAGGTCATAAACATAGTGTATCTCAGAAGACGGACCCATCCCTATATACAGAGGGTACGACAGTGCACTAACTGTCAAAAATTGGGTCATACAGTGAATTACTGTAAAGGAAAAGCCGTATGCGCCCAATGTGGGGGAGAACACTTGGTGGCTGAGTGTAGGGTGGGTAGCAAAATTAACTGCTCAAACTGCAAGGGCAGCCACGCAGCTAACTCCCCCCAATGCCCAAGAATTCAAGCTACGAAAGCAGCGCTACGTCTGCAAAGTAAAGAAAAACCCACCTTTAGGGAAGCGACCCAACAAGTAAAGAACAAGGAGAGGGAAGCAAAAGTAGTTAGAGAACCGGTGATGGAACCCAAACAAGCTCCAGTCCCGACTCTCTTGACGTCCGAAGCAACCCCCACCCCTAAAGGTAAAGACAAGAACAAGAAAGAGAAGAAAATATCACCCAAACCTGTAGAAGTCAAACAGAAGACAAAATCATCCAAAAAGAAAGAAGAGGAACCGAAAACGAAGATTCATGAAGAACACTTCATTCCTAAATTCAAAACGGAAAGTGGCTTCATGAACTTCATGATCGAGTTCCTCAGGGTGGCCGTATCCAATGAGGACCAAACTACCAAGATGGCAGGTTTACTCGACAAAATAAGGACACACATGGTCAACGCCGATGTCCTGTGTCTCATGATTAATTCAATCAACACGGTAAAAAAAAGATCAAGAGAAGAAGACGACGACGAAGAAACGACAAAAGGCGATCAAATGGCAAACCTCGCACTCCGTAGAAGGATATCTCATGTTCGTCACTACAGCACTGGTGATATGCCCAGTTGCTTGCCGGTTTCAACACCAAAGACAAACTCTAATAAGGTACCTACTATGGAATGTGAAACGCCAATTGACCAATAAATAGCCAAGACAGAGAGGCATCCACCGGACAGTCATCATGGCGGGCCAGGTAAAGGTTCTACAACTTAACGTTAACGGTCTGGCCCCCAGATCTGCAACCCCAAAGATGTAATATGCCTCCAGGAGACCAAGCTACTACCAACTAAGAAAGACATCTACCTACCCGGATATACTTGTCAGAGAAGGGACAGACCGGGCAGCACGACACGTGGCGGCGGCCTTGCCATCTACGTCAGTGATAACTTAAATTATATTTCTGTTACGCCGGATGTAGCGGGCCCTCTAGAAGCAATGGGCATAGCCATCACATTGAGCAATAATACAAAATTGACAATAGTGAATGTCTATGCACCTCCTCAAGTCATGATAAAATCAGTAGACTTCCAGTCACTTCTCGACCAGCTTCCGCAGGGCGAATTTGTGTTCTGTGGGGATTTCAACGCAAAACACGCTTTGTGTGGGTCACCGAGGAATGACTGTCGGGGGACTAGCCTGTGCTCAATAATAGAAGGGAACGACCTATGCGTACTGAACGACGAGAGTCCTACTTTTGTTGGAGGAAATGCACCACCTTCACACCTGGATCTCACGCTCTGTACGCTTGGTATGGCAAACCGCTGCGACTGGCAAGTACACGAAGATGAAACACTTGGCAGTGACCACCTACTTATAGAACTCTGCATCCAATGTGAAACAACCAGGGAAGTCTATAACGGGAAACCCAATTGGAAAATAAAAGAGGCTGATTGGGCTAACTTCCGTGTAAGCTGCCTTGAGTGGAAAGAGGATGACATCATCGATGCCAACATCGACGTGTACGCTGCAAACATCACAAGTGCTATTATAGGTGCCGCAGACGACTCCATTCCCAAGACTTCTGGAGGGAAACCAAGGATTAGAAAACCTTGGTGGTCACCAGAATGTCAGAAGGCGGTTAACGAAAGAAAGAAGGCACTACGCCTACGGAAACGCCACTACAATGAGGTCAACCACCAAAACTACCTGAAGTTGAAATACGCCGCAAGAGACACCATCCGGAAGGCACAAAGCGGACACTGGATGACTTTCTGTAATGCGTTGAATCAAAACACGCAAACAGGTGTCGTCTGGAAGAAGCTGAACGCCATGAACGGGAAGCGCAGATCATTCAACATACCAAACCTAAAGAATGGAGATGAGTACGCTACCAACGGCAATGAAAAGGCAGACCTACTTGCGAAAGCGTTCGCTGACGCAAGCAGGGACGAAAACCAATCACCAGAGTTCCTGAAGAGAAAGGAAATCTTTTACTCACAGCACCCTTCATTAGAAATTGAACCTAATGGAGGGGCTAAACCAATCAATCTACCCTTCTCTGAGGAGGAGATATCATCGACACCGACATCGACGTGTACTCCGCCAATATCACGAATGCAATTATAGGTGCAGCAGACAACTCCATTCCAAAGACTTCTGGCAGGAAACCAAGGAATACAAAACCCTGGTGGTCTTCAGAATGTCAAGAGGCAGTTTACGAAAGAAAGAAGGCACTTCGTCTACGAAAACGCCACTTCAATGAAGTCAACCACCAAAATTACCTGAAGTTGAAATACGCAGCAAGAGACACCATCCAGAAGGCACAAAGTGGGCACTGGAGGACATTCTGTAATGCGCTGAACCAAAACACGCAAACAGGTGTCGTCTGGAAGAAACTGAACGCCATGCACGGAAAACGCAGATCGTTCAACATACCAAACCTTGAAGATGGAGACAAGTACGTTACCAACGGCAATGAAAAGGCAGATTTACTTGCTAAGACATTTGCAGATGCAAGTAAAGATGAAAACCAACCACCAGAATTCATGAAGAGGAAAGAAATCTTTTACTCACAGCACCCTTCATTAGTAATTGAATCTAATGTAGAGGCTGAACCAATCAATCTGCCCTTCTCAGAGGAAGAGTTAAATAAGGCTCTTTCCCTCAAGAGGGATAGTGCGGCTTGTGAGGACAAAGTAAAGTACCCAATGCTCAAACATCTGCCCAGAAATGCCAAAAAGATACTACTGAACTTCTTCAACACATCTTGGTTGACAGGGGAGGTACCTAAAGAATGGCGGAAAGCCAACGTCATCCCTCTTCCGAAACAAGGGAAAGAGAGAACAAAGGCAGAGTCCTATCGACCGGTAAGCTTGACATCCACACTGTGCAAAACCTTGGAGACAATGGTTAACATCCGACTTCAGTTCTACCTGGAGAGTAACCGACTGATCGACGAAAATCAAAGCGGGTTCAGGAAGGGACGATCAACAATGGACCACTTGGTGCGACTACAGCAAGTCATGTCTCAGGCACTCCTCTCGGGGCACCTGCTATGTGCCGTGTTTGTAGATTTAACCAAGGCTTTCGATTTAGTTTGGTTGGACGGGCTGCTTTTCAAGCTGGGACGTATCGGAATAACGGGCACAATGTTTCGGTGGATCAAAAGCTTTCTGAGCGATAGAAGGATACAGGTGAATGTTGGCAGATTCCTGAGTGCCGAGCAAACATTAGAAAATGGCACGCCTCAGGGGTCGGTCATCAGTCCCACTCTCTTCAATCTTATGATCAACGACATACAGAAATCTTCATATCTCGACGCCAGAATTGAGCTAGCAAAATATGCTGACGACAGCACAATATGGAGGAAAGGGACGAGGTTCTGTGAACTTCAAAAGAATATGCAAAAGGTCTTAGACAAATTCATGACATGGGCAAACGACTGGGGATTTAAGGTCTCGGAGAAGAAAACAGTCGGCATGCTTGTGTGCAGGGATGGAGGGATAAGCAGAATGACTCTGTGTATGAACGGGAAAACCATCGAGTTTAAAGACCAAACCAAGTTCCTTGGCGTAATCTTTGATCGAAGGCTGACCTGGAAACCGCACATCGACTGGACTGTAGATAGATGCTCCAAAGTCCTAAACTTAATGAGAAAAATAACGGGTAGCACCTGGGGAGCCAATAGAGTTACACTTACAATGGTGTATCGTGCTCTAATACGCTCTGTATTAGACTACGGATCTTTGGTCTTCATGAACTGCGCGCCAACACTCTTAAGTAAGCTTGACACCATCCAATACAAAGCTCTGTGTATTGCGACTGGCGTAGGGCTTGAGACCAGGAGAGAGGCATTACTACAGGAAGCCGGAGAGTTGCCCCTATCCCTAAGAAGAAAAGAACTAGCAACAAGGTATTGGGCTAAGATCTCGCAATTGGGCGAGAGATCCCCTGCCTTTGTCAGCCTAAAGAAGACAAGATATGTAAGAGATCCTAGAAAGAAAAGCTTCGGCCAGGGTATCAGGGAAACAGTCAAGGAACTACGACTGGAGGAGCTCGTGATAAACGAACACGACCTACCATCGATCGCTCCTTGGACACTCCCAATACCACCGGTCAATCTAGATCTGCTACAGAAAACCGACAAGAAAAACAACTCCACGGCAGCACGGGCTCTCTCTCTGGAACACCTGGAAGACAACTGGCCGTCGGATGACTAGGAACATGTTTATACGGATGGCTCACGCAATCCTGAAAGGGGCACCAGCTCGTTTGGAATATACCTGCCAAACGGGGAACAGGGAATAAGCAGGAAACTGCCCAATAACTGTTCGATGTACACTGCAGAGATTGTGGCCATCCGTGATGCTATATCATGGATCTCTTATCAAAAGACTAGTAAGTTCGTCATCCCAAGCGACTCTCTGAGCAGTCTGATTTCAATCCAAAATGACAACTCGGACTCAAGACCAGAAGTTATTTTGGAAATCAGGCAGCTGTACCAGAGGGTCCTTGAGAAGGGAAGCAAATTAGAGCTCGTGTGGATTCCATCACATGTGAACATTAGAGGAAACGAGGAAGCAGATCGACTCGCAAATGAAGGTCTCGGGGACACAGCACCACTCCGCACCATAGAATACAGCACCACGGAAATCTACAGTATGGTAAAAAGACAGGTCATTTCACTCTGGGAATTAAAGCTCGTTGAACTTGACACATACAGATTCCGGCTGGATGACAAGATCTACACGAAGACAGCTATCAATCACCCTAGAAGAGATATATGTAAACTTATATCGAAACTAAGGGTGAAAGAGCGGCTGCGAGACTACAAACACCAAGTCATCGTCTGTGAGTGCGGAGAAGAATGTACCACCAACCATGTCCTGGTAGACTGCGAGGTATTCAAGGAAGAGAGAACGGAACTAGTGGAGATGATGGAGACCAACAACATACCGCTCAACACTAAGAACCTACTCTTTCCAACACCCGATCTGAAGCTGCAAATCTTCGAACTAATCCACGATTTAATGAACACCGTTGGATTAAGTAGAATAGTGAAGTAAGAGGGGGCTACGATAAGACGAGCTCGGCATCTAAACACTAAACTACATAGGGGATATACACCAAAGTAGCGGGCTAGTGGAGTAAGGGAGGGTCACGGTAAGACGGGCTCGGCATCTAAACACTAATCCACTACAAAGACACCAAACATACGAAGTGGGATAAGTGGAGTAAGGGGAGGCCACGATAAGACGGGCCTGGCACCTAAACACTATACCCCAAAAGATGACTTCTACCAATCCAGAGACGAGACACATATATGTCTGCATAAATGCTGTCCCTACAGATCAACTACCAAACAATATGTGTTTTATTAAATAAAGGGAAGAACTTCTCACTAAACCTACTCCATGGCTCGATGCCGCAAATGGAAAGATTGCAAAATCATATTCTAAAAACAGGAAGAAGCCTCGACTCTCCTATGTCTTGTCTGCGATATCACTTCTGTGGAAGCGGACGTTAAAACATCAGGTAGTAGTAGTCATGCTTTTAGGCAATTACTTTAAATCAATATATTGACATTAAAAGTAACGAAAGACCAACTGATAACCTTAATATTAGCTATATTGTCTATATACTTTAAGAAATAAATTCTGTATAATCTTAAAATAAAATTTGAAAAAGAAGTAGAATTTAGTATCACTATTCGGTGATACAATTGCAATTTGGACAAAAATGGTGTTACTAATCACCGAAAAGAGTGACATTTTTTTGCCAATTTCACTTATTCATAGCTTTGTGAATTTTCTTTGAAATTTTAGATATGATGTGTAGAATATGCATAATATGTATATAACATTATCTTTCTTTATCGGTCACTTTTTCCAATACATTGGGCGATATTGACGGTGATTAGTAGAAACACAAATTATGCAGTAATCAATAATTTGTTCTTTTTTTTCAACTCTAGATGGGTGCAGACTGTTTCGTAACCTGGCTGTTTCGTACTTAGTTCTTTCGTACCTCGTTTCGTACCTCGTTTCGTACCTCAGATTGATTCGTACCTTTTCCTACGTGTTGTTGAAATAAAGTTGAAACATGATTGATTGATCGTACCTTTTTCTACGTGTTGTTGAAGTAAAGTTGAAACATGATTCGTACCTTTTCTTACATGTTGAAATAAAGTTGAAACACGACCACTTAAAGGTGCTAAATCGCTAATATTTAGGACATAGAAATTGACACAAGTGGGTCGCAACGCATATAATACTGTAATATGAATGTATCGTAACTGATTTACATTCAATGATTTCCGTTTTTACTCTAATTTCAAATCAGTTATGTTCGGCGATATAAGCCAGCAGTGTCAATCGAGTGGCTATTTCGAGTGTCTGGTTATTCTAGTCTACACGTGCCGTTTTATTTGGTGCAATGTTTATAGCCTCGTTCCTCGAGTCTCTTGCTAGAACTGGGGCTGAAACGCATTATGGTACACGATTCGTAAAAAATGTTTATTTTGTCTTAAATATTGGATACCAATAGCCCATCTTTTTCCAGTAAGATCACAGCATCAATGTTGATTTTAATTGACAAATAATTCGTGTTTTCAATGTTGAAGATTTTGGATGATATTGATTTAGAGACTTAGCTCCTTTAATAATATCCAACCACTACGAGAATTTTATAAAAATGGTTGTAACGCGAACTTTATTAAACAAAGATGGCCGCTTGTTGCGAGAATTTGATAAAAAAAAATTGCTGCTGAACCAGAATTAGAACCCCAAATTGCTTTGTACTGTTTTAAATATGTTGAAAGGGAGTTGACGTGGAATGTACCAAAAATTTGATGTTTTGTGGTTAGTTTTCCTAAAAATACAAACTTGATTAATTTGGAATTAGAGTAATTTCGTGATATCGAATTATCAATATAGGGTAAAGATAGGCTACGTTTGTCAGGGTTCGTGGTCATTATTTTGTTTATCTTTGGTTCGTGATCCAGCACTAAGCAGTTCGTAGCTGTCCGCTATGGCTTAACGGTATTATTGCAAAATTTGAAGAGACAATTTTTATACGCCTACATTGAAATGTGGTCGTATATTGCCGTCGCCCCCGTCCGTCCGTCCGTCGGTGCGTCCGTCCGTCGGTCCGGCGTCCACAATTGCTTGTGGACGCTCTAGAGGCTAAAGTTTATATCTGATTGACTTTAAATTTATATACAGTGTTTAAGGTCATGAGACGAAGAAGCCTATTGATTTTCAGCGATTTCCGATAGTGCCAGAGTTATGGCCCTTGATCACTTCAAAAAAATCTTGTGGGTGCTCTAGAGGCCAAAGTTAATATCCAATTGACTTCAAATTTATACACAGCGATTTCCGATAATTAGTGCCAGAGTTATGGCCCTTGATCACTTCAAAAAATCTTGTGGATACTCAAGAGCCCAAAGTTAATATCCGATTGACTTCAAATTTATACACAGTTTTTAAAGTCATGAGACGAAGAAACCCACTGATTTTCAGCGATTTCTGATAATTAGTGCCAGAGTTGTAGTCCTTGACCACTTCAAAAAATCTTGTGGATGCTCTAGAGGCCACACTTAATATGCGATTGACTACAGATTGATACACAGAGTTTAAGGTGTTGAAACGAACAAATATTTTGATTTCCAATGAATTTTGATAACTGAACAGCTAAATCCATCATATTTAATGTTTCCTATACTAATTGTTAGTGTGGGGCAAAACTTTATAAAAAGCAAGCAAATTCTAATGATTTTCTGATAATTACATAATGAGTTGTTACAATTAATCAGATTTTAGTGTAATATAAATATTTCATTACCGAAAAAAATAAAAATATGCGACAACTCTTGTTGACTGCCCGGACGATTTAGCTGCTGTGGGCGTATGTATCGTTGCCTTGCAACCTATCTTTACTGCTTCCTAAAGTCAGTGATTTGTATGTTTGTTAAGTCCTACACGTATTTAAACGAGGCGGGGATGCACTTTTGACTGTCATGGAAGACGTAATTCTCTACCGTTGCACATCAATTTAGGTAATTTTTTTTAAAAAAAAATGGTCCACACCCCATTTTCGGAAATCCCGCAGAGGTCACAAATTGTGTATGCCAAGCCAAGTTACTTAATGATTTTAAGAGAACATAATATAGACTATCGTAATTATAAAAAGATCAAAAAATCTAAATTGACATAGGTAACCTTGGCCAACTGATTTCATGGATAGTCTTTATTAATTATGCATGGTTTTGGGTGGTAAAAACTCCTCTTTTAGATACTAAGATTTCTCTGTACATCTCTTGTTGAATATTTCCTGTAGAGTGAATAAAATATCTTTTTCTAATCTTTCAGAAAATGAAAATCCCCATAACATCAAAGCCATATAAAAATTGATAAATGAAAAAGTGTAAATATAGCTTTATATCACATATTAGATTTCTTCCCTTTTAACTATTATTATATCTATGGTAAAATATTCTATACTAATATTTGTAGAGAAGTAATTGCCATACATACTTTACGCAAATAATAATTTGATTATGTTTGAAAAGTGTAATTTGTTTGAATTTGGAGAACAAATATGTACCATCATTAGTTTAAAGATGGATGCCAGACAAAGCAAAAAGAACATAAATTTTAAAAGCAGACCCGTCAATCTTGTGTTATGGGAGCATCAATTGAGAAATAGTGCAAACACTTTAGAAACCCGAACAGAATGTGAAAATAGGGTTTACATACTTTATATTTACATAGACTTAATCCAGAGAAGATAATGTTTGATGAAAGGATTAAGTTTTCTTGCTTACCAAATGTCAGTAATTTGAGTAAAATATATCCGGTCTCTCTTGTTGGACAAACTTTTACAAAAGGTTTGTCTTTTTATATTCGGGTGTAAATGAGAATCAGTTCCCTAATAGATACATAATGTATTTGAATACATTGCATACCATAAATTGTATGTTAAAATATAGATTGTTACTCAGTACTTGTGTGTGTCAGAGTCTCAGAGAGGGTATTTAATTTTGATAATTCTGTATTTCTGTAATCGAAGCACACACTTGTACAAAACAATCTGGAGAAAAAATGGACTGGTTTGTATGGATGGAAAAGACATAAAAAGATGGTGAAATGGCTGTATTCCTATTAGTAAGAGGAATTGGATTATATAATGTGTTAATCTTTTCATTTGAATTTCATTTTGGCATATTGTGCTTCCATTAATTACAATGATGTAGTAAGCATAGTAATTTTTTGGAAAACAACCTGTAGCTTTAAGAATCAGAGTAGATATTTTTCTTTACAAATGTTGGCCTTTTGATCTACAGAAGAAGAAATAAATTTTATTGCATAGAAAACTTACATGTTTATGTGCCTGCATACATAGAAATATGACACATTTCAAAGAAAATAGTTACAGAGTCATAAATGAATTATACATAAAAGCTACTATAAAGCATTTAAACTTTTCTGTTGCAATGTGTTCATCAAAATTTTGAATACCGGTAATTGTGAATTGTTCAAGTTATGGAAAGTTTTGTGAGATAGATTACCACTTGATAGCTATTATTATAAAAACTTTGATAACCTATGGCCTATTGGATAAACGAGGGCCTATATATTGCTTTGTATACAATAATATTGTCTGAATAATAGCCTATGTATTTCGGCATAGCTCCCCCCTCCAAAAAAAAAAAAATCGATTTAGCCCCCCCCCCCCATTTTTTGCCAACAATGATTTCTTAGGAGTGTTCTTAACCACCACATCCTTAGCCCCTCCCAAAATTCTGTAGCCCCACCAAATTCCATGAGCTGGCTATAGCATGTATTTATCAATTCTTGGGTTTTAAATTTTGATGTTTGATCAATTTTTCACATAGTTTGTTTATCTTTGATTGGCAAGATATTTTTTTTCAAAAGAATCTAAATCTTTAGCCTTATCCCAAATTGAGGTATATTTTAAGTATATTTAAAAATAAAAACCATAAATTTAACTGTATTTATTGTGTTTAAGGTTACATTCTTTGAAATTCTAATTTTATTGTATGTAAATTGTCTGACATATAAATTCTCCAGCTGGTTAATTCCACTTCCTGTCATTCAAGACTGGCAAATCAGACTTAAATGAGAGTTCAGGGTTAGGGTAAAAACAAAACCATTTTTCTTACTGATTGGGATGTATGTTCACCATTCACTCCCTGCCTGATCTCACATCAATTTTGTGTTTCTTTGGAATTAGATCAGAAATATGATTTCATCAAGGTTCAGATATGAGTTAGACTTCAGAACCCCATGGCAAATTCCAAATTTCTTTTTTTTAAATAGACTGTACAAGTTTTAAGTAGTGTTTGAGAGTACTAGTAATGACCATAATTCAATTGTCAGTCATCTGAATTTTGCAAACTGTTCCCATGATCCTGCTTGAAATACTTGGATTGTGTCATCTAAATAATCAAATGTTATCTAAAGTTTATGACTTTTTCTCAAAGCCATACTGAACATTCCAGCTGTCTTAAAGTAATAGGTACAATATGGTCTTGTTTGTTGCTACATCCTACACCCCTGGTTGTTTCAAAAACAATCTATGGGTAGGGGGTCAATCTTATGACAACGTTTATGTTGCTATAGTAACGCTTAGTCAAGATTTTGTAAAATGATCACCTGCTATTAATATTTTTTTTTATATCTTTGATTGATTCAGGCTGGTTGTTATGGGAACAACCTTACTTTGAGTGGGGTCAAACATGGTGCAAGTTTTACAAATAAATTACATAAAATCAAAACAACTGTCTGAAAGGAAATGATTATTGACATTACTCTCAACATTATATAAAAAATTTCTTTTACCATTATAAATAAAATATATGATTATGAATAAATTTTAATTACATGATTATGAGAGGTGAAAATTTTGTGTATGTGTGTGTGTGGGGGGGGGGGGGGGCTATTTATGGAAGGGTTATAGTTTAGGCTGTAATAATTAAAATTTTCTTATTGATTATAAATTCAAAAAATGCTGTTTGCGAATTAAATTCTGAAATTTTGATAAAAATTGAGAAATCTGGTATTTACATCACATATTTTCTAACTGATGATGTAATTACAGGCCAAAGATGTCACATATTATCAGATTTAACCTGTGCTATTTATTTGAAATTATCCTTCTACTAACAGTAAATATTCTGTCCTTTTCTTGTACATGTTCAAACTTATACCATTCACATGATAGTTTGAAACAAGTAGACGACAATAGGCATCCAATGAAATGGATCCACTCCCTTAATTTGTACACCCGCAGTTTCTTGTCTATATTGTTTATTTTTTAATGTATTGTTGGTTTGCTGACCTTATATGTTATTTTCACAAGATATGTGTATAACACAGTAAATACCACGAATACAGCACTGTAATTGGTAGCAGACAAAAAAAGATATTCCAGATACCTTTACATATCTTGTACATTTATTGGTAGGGAAAGAAAAAACATCATGGTATTGTTAGTGGTGACGTAAGCTTTTTGTAAGAGGAGGAGTCTGTTACCCAGTCTTTATGGAAGCAACATTTGTTGATTTTTAGTCAGAGTGGCACCATGAAAACTTTTGTCTTAGACAGGTTTATCTAACTAATTGACCTTACATTTCTGTCTGTTGTAACATGTTAATGCTATTCTTGATATGTATGGACCATATATAAATTATATACCCATTTTTAGACTTTATCCTTAAAGATGCATAAACACTAACCTTAGATTTTCGTAATAACCAAAAATATAAGCACTAAAATTACAGAAACAACTAAAGAATCATCTCCATAATTGACAGCAGATTTTTGTCAAATTTTGCCAAAAAATAATATTTAAACATGCTAGAATATAGTCAAGTCACAACTGGCTAAGATTTCCAAAGTGATAATGCATCTCTTAAGAAAATTTTATATAGACTAAAAATACCACTAATGCTTATTAATCAATGGCATTTTATTCACTTTTAATTTAAAAATTGAATGAATAAAAGTCTTAAACATAAACAAGATATTTTCTTTAATCTTTAGGAAGATGCTGCATTTTTGTTTGCTTTATTTAAAACATTATGTGTAGAAAGGTATAATAAATGCAGCTGTCCTGAATTTTATCTATAAATAACCAAACGCTGGCTAACCTAAAACATAAAGCTATGGATAATGTTTCTGGCTGTCAGGAAAAACTCTCACCCTGATAATCTAGGTGAAATATGAAACCAATTTGGTCTGACACTGGTTGAGTTCACCCTACATTGCTGCCTTGGTACTTACTGTCTGCTTCCAGTCTTGGCAGACATATTGGATCTTGTACTTCCTGTTGCTAGCAGAGTTTCTTATTTTAACACTGGTTTACATTATATTATATATGTGTGTGTATATATATATATATATATATATATATACATGTTAACTAGAACAGATTTGGTAAGTAATATATTAAACACCTAATTTTACTGATATTTATGGTACTCTTTTATATGAACTTTAACAAATGTAAGAATTGTGAACTTAAAAAGAAAGTCATCATGTTGTAAACTGACATGCAATTGAAGAATAAGTAGGCATAGTAATTAATAAAGTAGCTGGAATACCAATACTGAAATTGTTGAAATTAGATGATCTTCGCGAAGTGATACCACATGGTATGTGTGAAATTCTGATCAGTTCTGTGATTTTAACAACAAATTAGGTTTACATAATGAGAAACTTTAAGTGTGACTGAGTGAATTGGAGGACAGTAAGGAAATTTCTCAAGGGGTTTTTTATTTGAAATTTTGTTTTATTGAAAATGCAAAGAAAATTTGAACAGCATTCTAGTGGCCTAACATAATTATGACAGTGAGGGAAGGTTAAGTTGTTGACAGTACCTAGTAAATTTACATATCCCCCTTCAAACATCTAATGATATGATAATCATATATTATTGGGTTGCTTTTATTTCGACTATCTTAATACAGGTATGGTTCACATTTTGAAGGCCTATTTTTTTTAACCTCTTATTTTTAAAAACACAGAAGTGAAAATGGTATGTGCTACAATGTTTGAATTTAGAAGCACCAGCTATCTTTTTTCTCGGCCTACATATGTCACAGGTTCTGATTAATCTATTCAAACAAATTAAAATAATGATTTGAAATCTATCAATTTGAAATAAAACGAGATGACTTCAACCAAGGTTGTTTTCAGTTCAGCTGTCTAGTTCAAAAGTTGATATGTAGCATCACACTATCTATTTTATGTTTATATTATGTATAGCTTCAATTTCAATGACAGAAATGTGCAAATTTTTGAGTTTATAAAATGATGAGAATCTTCTCATAACAACGAATTGTCGTAATATAATGAATGACTGTTTTGTTCAATGAATAAAGAGATAGTCATTTTTCCATAGAAATCTATCTGGCAACACCACTTTTATTGGTGCCAAAATTACATATTTCTCCTCCATATTTTAATGTAAAGTGCATCAGCTATTTTCAGACATTTAATATATCCCCCACATAAAAAAAATACATTATAATATCATTTTGCAATACAATACATTAGGTAACAATACACTAACTCCACAAATATAAGTTTGCATCAAGGAATTCTTGGAAGTGAAGACAACTCAAAAAGGACACAGAACAAAACCTGTCTACCAATAATTCATTGAATTTACAGATTATTAGCAACATTTCACATCCTATATGCAGTGGGAAGCTATTGAAGTAGGACTTATTCAAGTTGGTACCATTACCTGTTTTCTTCTGAATTAAAAGTAGTTTTTACCAAATAATGCTTTTTATATGCCCACATTGTCCTTGCCCCTGTGCTTGTAGACGTTCTAGAGACTAAAGTTAATATCCAATTGACTTATACAGTGTTTAAGGTCATTAGAGCAAGAAACCTTTTGATTTTCACCGAGTTATGTCCCTTGAGCACTTTGAAAAATCTTGTGGATGCTTTAGAGCTCCTTTTTTATACGCCCACATAGAAATGTGGACGTATATTGCCGTCGCCCCCGTCCGTCCGTCTGTCCGTCCGTCCGTCCGTCCGTCCGTCCGTCCATCGTCCACAATTTTTTGTGAACGCACTAGAGGCCAGGGTTAATATCCGATTGACTTTAAATTTATACACAGTGTTTAAGGTCATGAGACGAAGAAGCCTATTGATTTTCAGCAATATCCGATAATTACTGCCAGAGTTATGACCCTTGATCACTTTGAAAAATCTTGTGAACGCTCTAGAGGCTAAAGTTAATATCCGATTGACCTTAAATTTACACACAGTGTTTAAGGTCATGAGACGAAGAAGCCTATTGATTTTCAGCGATGTCCGATAATTACTCACAGAGTTATGACCCTTGATCACTTTGAAAAATCTTGTGAACGCTCTAGAGGCTAAAGTTAATATTGGATTGACTTTAAATTTATACACAATGTTCAAGGTCATGATACGAAGAAGCCTATTGATTTTCAGCAATATCCGATAATTACTGCCAGAGTTATGACCCTTGATCACTTTGAAAAATCTTGTGAATGATCAAGAGGCTAAAGTTAATATCCGATTGACTTTAAATTTATACACAGTGTTTAAGGTCATAAGACGAAGAAGCCTATTGATTTTCACGGATTTCCGATAATTAGTGCCAGAGTTATGGCCCTTGATCACTTCAAAAAATCTTGTGGATGCTCTTGAGGACAAAGATGATGTCCGATTGACTTTAAATTTATACACGGTGTTTAAGGTCATGAGACGAAGAAGCCTTTTGATTTTCAACGATCTCTGATAATTATTGCCAGAGTTATGGCCCTTGATCATATCAAAAAATCCTGTGGACGCTCTAGAGGCCAAAGTTAATATCCGATTGACTTTAAATTTACACACACTGTTTAAGGTCATGAGACGAAGAAACCTACTGATTTTCAGCGATTTCAAATAATTACTTCCAGAGTTATCTCCCTTGATCACTTCAAAAAAACCTTGTGACACTATAGATGCCAAACTTATCATCCGATTGACTTCAGATTGATACACAGAGTTTAAGGTGTTGAAATGAACAAGTATTTTGATTTTCAATGAATTTTGATAACTGAACAGCTAAATCCATGATATTAAATATTTCCTATACTAATTGTTAGCGTATGGCAAAACTTTATAAAAAGCTAACAAATTCTAATGATTTTCAGATAATTACATAATGAGTTGTTACTCTTAATCAGATTTTAGTGTATTACAAATAGTGGAGCGGCTTGGTAACATTTTTTTCAGAATTGATACTTGGTGGCAGAAAGGCTCATATTTTTTACATAGGAGGCCTATAGTATCCTAAACATAAAATGATCAGGAGGCAGGCCTAATTTCATTTAGTTAAAATTTTACAGGCAAATGAATTTTACGAAAATTTTTACCTTTAAACTTTTCCCCCTCACATGAAACTTATCTCCCTTTAAGACTTTGTATAGTAATAGAAGGAGTGGTCCAAACATCACACACATTTTAAAGGAGTTTGAAAGCAGCTGTAGAGCACAGAGGCCAAGTACAGATTGCCACCATGAGCAAAAACCATGCACCCAGAGACAATTTGCAAAGACTGTCCAAGATGTTGTTACAACCATATTACATGTAGATCAAGGCAACCCTTTCTCAGCCGACACAAATGACCTTCTGACATTGGATACAAGGGTGATTTTGAGTGAGGATGTTGCTGACAATGTGCGTAAAGCAGAAGCAGCTGGAAGGAAGCAACATAAAACATTTGTAGAAGAACGGTTGACAGAATCTTCCTCAAAGTTTTATGACAACATCTCAAAGAACAATTTCACCTTACTTGGCAGTGGCATTAGGAAGTCATCTTCTAAAAGAAAAACAGAACCAAGGTGTCAAACATGAGGAAAGATGTTCAACTCTTCTTTAGATTGTACGTTTCTTGCCAGAACAGAGATGGTGATATGGAAACATTCTTTCAGCGTGAGAATCATACTTGGCCACCATCACTAGCAGAAAACAATGAGATGAGAATAACGCATAGTAAGGCTGACATTCTCAATTCTCCGGAGCCTTTGGTCACAACTTCCACTGTTGAACCACCTGATGTACAAGTCAAAATCCTTGATGGAGCAGCCATAGTTCAGACACTGGATCTCGTGAGAATCAAGAAGGAAGGAAACCTTGCACTTAACGCATTTGATGATTTCTCCAAGAATGTCTTCATTCCATACATGCTGAACCAGTTAAGTACTGTTGATAGATTAGACATTGTATGGGATCGCTATCTACCAGATAGTTTGAAATCACACAGCAGACTGATCCGTGGGGATGGCATGTCATTGAGGGTAGAGGTTAACACCCGCTTACCATCTAATTGGAAATCATTCCTCAAGTCTGTTTCATTTTTTGGCAGAAAATATGTTAGATGTTGATGTCCCAAATGGCAAAGTTCTCTGCACTACCCCTTGAAGACAAGGTGCTCTGTAGTCAGACTGACGTATTTATCAAATCGTCATTTTCGAGTTTCCATTGATTCCTTGCCAGCTTCCCGTGAGTTCGACCTTGAATTTGGTATTCCCCAAGGATCGGTATTGGGACCGATCCTGTTTACTTTATATACTAGTCCACTTGAAGACATTTTCAGTAAACATGCTGTAAATGCTATGCTCTACGCTGACGATTCACAGCTCTATATTGTGTCCGAGAAATTACAAGATGATATTGGTTCTCTCGAAGCTTGTACTGATGAGGTTCGCGACTGGATGAAGTCGCATCTGCTGATGCTAAACGAGGACAAGACCGAGCTGGTTCATTTTACCTCAGTCCTGAAACCAGTGCAGTGCAATTGGACAGCCTCAGAGTCGGCAGTTGTGATATCACTCCTTCACAGTCTGTTAGAAATTTGGGTGTCATGTTTGACGATGACGGTCTAATGACGTCGCAAGTGAATGCAATTTCCAAGTCTGCTTACTTTGCTTTATTTCGAATCAGTAAGATTAAGAATCTTCTCGACCGTGCTACGACTGAAAAACTAATTCACTCTTTTGTTTCATCGAAATTAGACTACTGTAATAGTTAAATTACAGTCTAAATTACAGTCTGTCCAGAACGCTGCAGGAAAGTACGATGAAGTTTCACCAATTCTGTACGATTTACATTGGTTAAAAGTTCAATTCCGTATCAATTTCAAAATTATGTTATTCGTTTTTAAAATTCTAAGTGGTTATGCTCCGCATTATCTCAGTTCACTGATTGAGCGCTATGTTCCAAGAAATCGCAGTTTGCGATCTGGTGACTCGAACAATGTAACACTTGTTAGAACGGATAAACACAAGAAGACGAAGGAAAATCCACGAACTACCATCAAGAGATACGGCTGGAGGGCTTTCTCTGTGGTCGCCCCGTCCTTGTGGAACGAGCTTCCATGCAGTGTGCGCCAATCACCGAATCTAGTGACTTTTAAATCCGGACTAAAAACATTTTATTTTAAAAAACAATTTAATTTATAGTCTAGTCAGTCGTTTGTTTTAATTTGTTTGTTTTTTTAAATGTGTAAACTGTCTTATTCATATTTGTTCAGCGCTCTGAAACGAAGTGTAGATCGCTTTAATCAATAAATATTAAACACTATTATCTGATCTTGAACCTTGTAATCACGAAGAGGCGGATACATGCAGCTACCCAAGGCTTCAAGAACATTCTGGTGGTTGCAACGGATACAGATGTTGTTCTCCTCAGTATTGCTCTCGCCTCTTACCTTGACTGTCAGCTGTGGTTGAACTTTGGTCATGGAGCCCATGAACGGTACATTCCATCTCATCAGATTGCTGAAAAGCTTGGACTCAATATATCCAGGGGCCTTCTCCTCTCCCATGCCTTTACAGGCCTGTGACACAGTCTCAACTTTCTCTGGAATTGGGAAGACTACAGCATGGAATGTCTGGATGTCAATGAAAGAAATCATCACTCCAATTTTCACTCAATTGTCGATGCCAGCACAGATTGACGAGGCAGTAATGTGTCAGCTAGAGCGATTTACTGTGGCCATGTACAAAAGCACTTTGCCCATACTCACTGTGAATGAAGCACACATGAGTCTATTAACCTAAGGTGATAGGAGTATTGAAAACATTCCACCAACTCAGGACGCATTGATCCAGCATGCCAAAAGAGCAGCCTACCAGAGTGGCCATATATTGGGACAAACTCTCGACAAACACCCAGTCATTCCTTGCCCATCGGAATGGGGTTGGACTCGGGAAGAGACATCATGAGTTCCTAAATGGACTACGTTGCCCGAAGCAGCAAAGGTGTGCAGAGAACTGCTCAAATGTGGATGCAAGACCAACTGCAGTGGGCGGTGTAGATGTTGCAAAGCAGGTCTTTGGTGCACAGTAAAATCAAGCGCTTGTGGTGAATAACATCACTTATTTACTTCCTCAGTGCCTAACAATAATCCCTAAATTAATAATTTTCATAATTGGTCTTCATTAGGTGTCTTAGGCCTTGATAAATAGATTTGCGTAAAAATCACAATTTTTGCATTTTTGTCCCAAAAAAGCAGGATGCGCATTCAGGAAGTGTTGCCTCCTGCTTGTTTTAGGATAAGTAGGTGTTAGGCTATGTTTGTGCCAAATTTCAGCCTTTCTGCCAGATGTGAACAATTTTTAAAAATTTCATTTAAGTGAAAAACACATTTTTTGCATTTTTGTCCCAAAAAAGCAGGATGCACTTTCAGGAAGTGTTGCCTCCTGCTTGTTTTATGATTAGTAGGTGTTAGGCTATGTTTGTGCCAAATTTCAGCCTTTCTGCCAGATGTGAACATAAATTTCACCAAGCCGCTCCACTAAAATGTTTCATCCCCCCAAAAAGTAAAAATATGCGACAACCCTTGTTGACTGCCCGGACGATTTAGCTGCTGTGGGCGTATGTTTCGTTGCCTGGCAACCTATCTTTCAATCTGGGCTGAATTCTCCCCCAGTAACTTCAAAAATGATCATATAAAGGTTGGGCAGTTGAGATTAGCACTCTCAAACACTGTCCCAGAATAAAAAAAACATTTGTGACAATCACCAGGAGCAAATTTCGCACTGAACTGGAAACAACGTATTTTCATTAAAATATAAATTTGGAGATTATTGTATCTCACCTTCGATCCGTATTCATTCCATATGCAATGTAAATGTGGTCAAGGGGTGCAGGCCCGTGCAAGGATCCGTGGTTCATGTTGGATGGCTTCTATAGAAAAAGGCCATTTTCAAGTTCCTATGAAATGCCTGAAGAGTGCCTGAAATGGCTGGAAATCACATTTCCGGGCTCCAATTTCTAAAAATTTCCTAGGGGGGAGATCCCCCCCCCCCCGATCCCCCTCAACGAGCTTCGCACCTACGGTGCTCGTCGTGACCAGCTTCGCTGGCAGTGGCTCCGCGGTCAGTAACCTCCTCATAACTCTGGGGGTAAATGGGTTGGTTGAGAATTCATTTAGGGGTGAGCGGTGAGAAAAGGTTGAGAAACGTGGCTTTGGAGGCTAAAGTTAATATCCGATTGACTTTATATTTGTGCAGTGTTTAAGGTCAATCAATGATTTCCGATGATTATGGCAATTGATATTAAATGATTTGTATGCTTAATGTTAGAATAGAGCAGAACTAGAAGCCAAATGGGTTGTTAATCATAATCAGTGTTGACAAAAGCAAAAATATTTCCATAACCCTTGTTGACTTCCAAGACGACTTAGCTGATCTGATAAGATATGTTTTGCTGCCTGGCAACCTATCTTTCAGTGTATTTATGAACAATGAATATTTGCAAATTGTTAGAACCCCAGCATCAGATTCATGTGTTTCTGTGCTTTTGGTCGTATATTGTCGTCGCCCCCGTCCGCCCGTCCATCCGTCCGTCCGGCGTCCACAAGCCAAAGTTAATATCCGATTGACTTCAAATTTATACACAGTTTTTAAGGTCATGAGACGAAGAATCCTATTGATTTCTGATAATTAGTGCCAGAGTTGTAGTCCTTGATCACTTCAAAAAGTCTTGTGGATGCTCTAGAGTTTAAGGTGTTGAAACGAACAAGTATTTTGATTTTCAATGAATTTTGATAACTGAACAGCTAAATCCATAATATTAAATGTTTCCTATACTAATTGTTAGCTTGGGGCAAAACTTTATAAAAAGCAAACAAATTCTAATGATTTTCTGATAATTACATAATGAGTTGTTACTCTTAATCAGATTTTAGTGTATTACAAATGTTTCATTACCAAAAAACGTAAAAATATGCGACAACCCTTGTTGACTGCCCAGACGATTTAGCTGCTGTGGGCGAATGTTTCGTTGCCTGGCAACCTATCTTTTATTGAGCTATAAATTCAGTTGCTAATAGAGGAGATGATAAAATTCCAAGGACTCTTTTATGAGTGTAAATGTATTCAATTCTCCCATTATTGGGCTGTTTGGTAAAATTGTATTATATAATAACGGTAATCCAGATGGTAGTTGGCTATATCTAGATGTATTCCTATAATATATATTTAGTTTGTGTAATGATTATAAATTGTTAGTTAATAATTATGATTCTTTATGTTGTTAAATGGGATTTGTTGGTAGAAATAATTGGTTGAATTAGACACATGAAAAACTGGTGATCCATAATGATACTTTTAAATCTGTCATATTGTGTATCGTTTTGCGAAGATAAAAGCTGTGATTAATAAAGTCTATAGTTGATAGCATATGGTCAATATACTGGACATCTGTATCTCTTCTTCAACTTAAATGTCATGAATTAGATTTTAAAGCCCAGTTCCTGTGCATATCAAAAATATAATTCTTGACATGTTATATTAATGTACTGCCTACTAGTTGATTAGTTTAATGGCACCGCCTCTTCTTTTCTCAAAAAATAAATTTCAGAAAAACTTGTAAGAGTTGTAACTAACACATAAATTCGATCCAGTACCCTTAATATTACCCTGTGCAAAAAAAAAAAAACTTTACTGAAAGAAGAAGTATAAAGAAGAGAACTTAACCGTAGATTTCTGACTAAATGCTTACTCAATATTATTGAGATAAGTGGATAAAAATATTAAATTATTAAAGGATTCTTGTTCCACTAATGTATCAACATATAGATAATAAATGTAGCTGTTCATCAGCAATTGTTTTTATGCCCTCATAAAAATGTGGTTGTATATTACCAGCGCCTCTGTCCATCGGTAGTCTACAATTGCTGATGAACATATCACCAAATAGTGATACTAAATTTTACTTCTTTTTCAAATTTTATTTTTAAGAATATACAGAATTTATCTATTAAGCATTTAGACAATATAGCCAATATTAAGGTTATCAGTTGGTCTTTCCTTACATTTAATGTCAATATTTTGATTTAAAGTAATTGCCTAAAAGCATGATTGGTGTTGACTGTTTTATAATCTTTGAATGCCAGTAGGCTTATTAAGAGAAACCTTGAGCAAAGATTTATACAGTTAACAATGCAGTCAGATCGTGTCATCACCTTTACTGTCTTTATGGCTTAAAGCTTATTAACTAATTAACTTTATTATAAAATTTCAACCAATGAAATTTATATATTTAACTTCTTTTCATTTGATGTGTTACAATATTTTTTTGTCCCCCGCCTTTCGAAGAAAGTTGGGGGACTATTAAAATGGGTTCGTCCGTCTGTCTGTCTGTCTGTCTGTCTGTCTGTCCTTCTGTCTGTCCGTCTGTCTGTCCGTCACACTTTTTGGGACACAATAACTCTCTTCCTAATTGAGCTAGAATGTTCAAACTTGGTGTATGTGTTTATTAGGTCAATGCCTTGATGGAGTTCGAAGATGAGCATTTTCCGCTTAGGGTAAGCAGAGATAAGCAATTTGATTGTTTGATGCTTTGGGACACGATAACTTTAGTTCTAATTAAGTGAGATTGATGAAACTTGGTGTATAGTTTCATTATAGTAATACCTTGACTAAGTTTGATAATGAGCATTTTCTGCTCAGGGTAAGCAGAGCTATACGCAATTTGATTGGTTGAGACTTTGGAACACAATAACTCTCCTTCTAATTGAGTTAAAATTTTCAAACTTGGTGTATATGCTTATTAGGTGAATGCCTTGATTGAGTTCGAAGATGAACATTTTCCGCTTAGGGTAAGCAGAGATAAGCAATTTGATTGGTTGATGCTTTGGGACACAATAACTTTAGTTCTAATTAAGTGAGAGTGATGAAACTTGGTGTATAGTTTGATTATAGTAATACCTTGACTAAGTTCGATAATGAGCATTTTCTGCTCGGAGTAAGCAGAGCGATACGCAATTTGATTGGTCGAGACTTTGGAACACAATAACTCTCCTTCTAATTGAGTTAAAATTTTCAAACTTGGTGTATATGCTTATTAGGTGAATGCCTTGATTGAGTTCGAAGATGAACATTTTCCGCTTAGGGTAAGCAGAGATAAGCAATTTGATTGGTTGATGCTTTGGGACACAATAACTTTAGTTCTAATTAAGTGAGAGTGATGAAACTTGGTGTATAGTTTCATTATAGTAATACCTTGACTAAGTTCGATAATGAGCATTTTCTGCTCAGGGTAAGCAGAGCGATACGAAATTTGATTGGTCGAGACTTTGGAACACAATAACTCTCCTTCTAATTGAGTTAAAATTTTCAAACTTGGTGTATATGCTTATTAGGTGAATGCCTTGATTGAGTTCGAAGATGAACATTTTCCGCTTAGGGTAAGCAGAGATAAGCAATTTGATTGGTTGATGCTTTGGGACACAATAACTTTAGTTCTAATTAAGTGAGAGTGATGAAACTTGGTGTATAGTTTCATTATAGTAATACCTTGACTAAGTTCGATAATGAGCATTTTCTGCTCGGAGTAAGCAGAGCGATACGCAATTTGATTGGTCGAGACTTTGGAACACAATAACTCTCCTTCTAATTGAGTTAAAATTTTCAAACTTGGTGTATATGCTTATTAGGTGAATGCCTTGTTTGAGTTCGAAGATGAACATTTTCCGCTTAGGGTAAGCAGAGATAAGCAATTTGATTGGTTGATGCTTTGGGACACAATAACTTTAGTTCTAATTAAGTGAGAGTGATGAAACTTGGTGTATAGTTTCATTATAGTAATACCTTGACTAAGTTCGATAATGAGCATTTTCTGCTCAGGGTAAGCAGAGCGATACGCAATTTGATTGGTCGAGACTTTGGAACACAATAACTCTCCTTCTAATTTAGTTAAAATGTTCAAACTTGGTGTATATGCTTATTAGGTCAATGCCTTGATGGAGTTCGAAGATGAGCATTTTCTTCTTACGTTAGGCAGAGATAAGCAATTTTTGGATGACACTTCATGTTCAGTTTGATTGGTCGATACGTTTGAAAAAAATAAATGTGCGATTAATTAATATGTGTCATCTATTTATTTTGGGATTTCTGCAGGGGACATCAGCCTCACTGTTGGCTTGTTATCTTTAAAGGGACAATCCCGATAAGAACAGAGTCCCAAAAATGAAAGTCCGAGTATTTATGAAATTTATGGACCAAAATATAGTGGCATGGTGTATTTACCTTGTCTCAAAATTTCAGCTCAAAATATTGAGTCGTTTGGACATGTACGTCAACACTGCTTATCGGGACACGTAAGCCTTTTAAGATTTTACGTCAATGTTTTCATTGGGTGACCTAATAATCGATTAACGTTTCTTGAGAGGTCTATACAGTCAGTGACCCATGCACTGTACTTGATAAATAAGGTAAATTTCACCTACATATTATTTTTATACGCCCACATGGAAATGTGGTCGTATATTTTCGTCGCCCCGTCGGTCCGTCTGTCGGTCCGTCTGTCGGTCCGTCCGTCCGTCCATCGTCCACAATTTCTTGTGAACGCTCTAGAGGCTAAAGTTAATATCCGATTGACTTGAAATTTATACACGGTGTTTAAGGTCGTGAGACGAAGAAGCCTATTGATTTTCAGCGATATCCGATAATTACTACCAGAGTTATGACCCTTGATCACTTTGAAAAATCTTGTGAACGCTCTAGAGGCAATAGTTAATATCCGATTGACTTTAAATTTATACACAGTGTTTAAGGTCAGGAGACGAAGAAGCCTATTGATTTTCGGTGATATCTGATAATTCCTGCCCGAGTTATGACCCTTGATCACTTTGAAAAATCTTGTGAACGCTCTAGAGGCTAAAGTTAATATCCGATTGAATTTAAATTTATACACGGTGTTTAAAGTCATGATACAAAGAATCCTATTGATTTTCAGCAATATCCGATAATTACTGCCAGAGTTATGACCCTTGATCACTTTGAAAAATCTAAAGTTAATATCCGATTGACTTTAAATTTATACACACTATTTACGGTCATGGTACAAAATAGTGTATTTATTTTTAGCGATATCCGATAATTGCTGCCAGAGTTATGACCCTTGATCACTTTGAAAAACCCTGTGAATGCTCTAAAGGCTAAAGTTAATATCCGATTGACTTTAGATTTGTACACAGTGTTTAGGGTCATGATACGAAGAATCCTATTTGATTTTCAGTGATATCTGATAATTTCTGGCAGTTGATCACTTTGAAATATCTTGTGGACAAAGGCCTTGAGACAAACCATCAAAACTATTCTAATCATTTCTGATAATTATTTAATGGGCTATTACTCATAATAAGATTATCATGTGTTGTAAATGTTCTCCTTACTGATAAAAGAAACAATATGCGACAACCCTTGTTGACTGCCCGGACGACTTAGCTGTTGTGGGCGTATGTTTCGTTGCCTGGCAACCTATCTTTATAGAAAAAAGTCTGGTTTTATCCAGATACTGAATAATACAACGGTCTCCATTTCCAGATTAAGACTGTCAGGTTTAAGTTATTTACAAGCGTATCACAAATATCGGGTTAGTAGGTGGGCCTTAGGTTATGGATTTTAAAGGATTTTAACACAAAATTAAGCAGTTTTATTCCCCAAAAAGTTATCGGGATTGGCCCTTTAATAATAATCCTTTTGTCTGTATGCAAATTAGTTACTTTAAAAGATCTCTACACACAGACAAGAGAGAGAGATTGGATTAGAGAGAGACAGGGAGATCAGATGCCCTGTATAGAATTTGTAAATAATGTATTTTTAAACTGTATATAAAGTAATATTGAAATGGATTTGGACTTGGACTTATGATACACAGTGATCACCTTCACTAGAATACTTCTCCAGTAATGAGCTATACACCCCCAATCCTAGCTCAGCCATATGTATGAAATAATACATATGTATCACCAAGGAGCATATTCGAACAAAGAATAGCCCCGCGAAACGTAGGTGATATAATGGTGGAAGATGAATTGAAGATTCGGAACCTCTAACATGCCAAGCAAGAAAAACTGAAGATCTAATGGTTTGAACAAAGACATTCAAGAACAGATTGGAGATACAAGTGGATTCCTAGATTTGGTTCATATGAGATCAGAGAATTGGTTTGGTAAGTTAAATCAACTATTTCTTGAACCATTCTCGAAAATTTACATTTAGTGTGTGACAATAATTATCATTCTTTTTGAAAATAGACTTATTTACTAGTTGATTTCAACCTAAGTCAGAATCATTAAGATGGGTTATTCTCACTCAAAAGACCTAAATTGTAATACCAAGTCTTTGAAAACCGATAAAAATGCTATTGTCTTCCTGAACAAAGATTTTGTGACTGTCACTATAGGTAATAATACATGTATTGTTAAAAGCCTTTTTATACGCCCACATTGAAATGTGGTCGTATATTGTCGTCGCCCCCGTCCGTCCGTCCGGCGTCCACAATTGCTTGTGGACGCTCTAGAGGCTAAAGTTAATATCCGATTGACTTTAAATTTATACACAGTGTTTAAGGTCATGAGACGAAGAAGCCTATTGTTTTTCAGCGATTGCCGATAATAACTACCAGAGTTATGGCCCTTGATCACCTCAAAAAATCTTGTGGACGCTCTAGAGGCCAAAGTTAATATCCGATTGGCTTTAAATTTATACACAGTGTTTAAGGTCATAAGACGAAGAAGCCTATTGATTTTCAGGGATTTCCAAAAATTAGTGCCAGAGTTATGGCCCTTGATCACTTCAAAAAATCTTGTGGATGCTGTAAAAGCCAAAGTTAATATCCGATTGACTTTAAATTTATACACACTGTTTAAGGTCATGAGACGAAGAAGCCTACTGATTTTCAGTGATTTCAAATAATTACTTCCAGAGTTATCTCCCTTGATCACTTCAAAAAACCTTGTGATGCTATAGATGCCAAACTTATCATCCGATTGACTTCAGATTGATACACAGAGTTTATGTGACAACCCTTGTTGACTGCCCAGGCGATTTAGCTGCTGTGGGCGTATGTTTCGTTGCCTGGCAACCTATCTTTGACAAAGGAACAAGCATATCTTTTATCTCTGAGACACTGTTAGATCAAATCAGACCAACTACAGAAATCTTGCCATCTGACATAACCCCTGGTGTTATTATTAGTTGTGAAGGTCAAGCTGTCAAAATTTTAGGATCTGTTTTACTTGATTTAGAAGTTTCAGACACAATCATATTACATAAATTTTATATCATAAGGTCACCTTCAAGTAATTATGATATAGTAATTGGTAATGATTTGTTGTCAATAAAGAAAGTCAGTCAATTAAAGTGTATTGAGCAATACTCAGTACCGGTTGTTTCTAAAAACGTCTCGAAAGTCAGAAATCCTAAAAATCCAACTGTAAATAATAACTTAATAATTAATGATGTAAGATATAGGGAGTTTTTAAACTCATTTTGTATGCCAATTTGTTTTAATGTTATAACTATAAATAATAATATGTATATAAATGATAATTTAAAGGCTTCTGTAAGTCAATTATTAACCACTGATCAAAAATATGTAAATATTTTAACACTGCTATTTTCCTCCATGTTTCAAATCAGGAAATTCAGATTGATATTCTTTGCACCATATTTTAAGTTTGTCAAAAACAAGACAGTTGTATATAGGTTCATGGACAGAAACTTTAAAAAGAGAAAAAAAAAAAGAATGAATGTTAGCATATAGAAAACTCATGTAATTACGACAGATATAGTGACTTTGTTCCCCTGTGGGACTGGGGACAAGAGTAGGCCCAACGTTTCGTTAAATTGCGTGTCATAAAAAGCGACTAAAATTTGACACCCTCAAAATGTCCACATATTTATTACATTATATTACTTTCAAAAAAAAAGAAAAAAATCTGTGTGTCTAAGTTATTTTTAAAATCAGGTTTGTCAGGCAAGGTGGACTGGCCATCCATTTTTGACTGACACGCTAGCACTGTGCCATATTGGTGACGATCAATGTGTAAAGCACTGTGTAATCATTTTACAAACTTTTACAAAGTTTGATTAGACCACATAGACCTAGTTCTTTTAATTTTAATCATAAGATAATAACAACATTACTATGTTTTTCATGTAATAAAATAGAAGTTCTCAATATGATTATTAATATATTGAATGATATGTATATATATATATATATAGATATAGATTGTTTTCTTTTTCACATTTAGTGAAGTATACCCCGCTATTTCTTTTTGTTTCATAATTATAACATGAAAATGAATAATAGAATAATTGACATATGACAATATATTGGATCATAAATAATATATAAGACTAAATAAGAAAATGAATTAGATCATAAAAGAAATGATCACATAAGTAAATAATCGATCATAATATAAGAATAAGAAATGGTCATATAGTAAGAATAAGAAATGATCATGGTAATAACTAAAATATTGAATAATACTTTATGGGAAAAAAAGAATAGGTTATCTTCTGAGCCTTTGCACAGTCTTGACAATTTGACAGTGCTGAAGACATACGTGATTATAACATTTGGAATGGAAAGTGAGAATGGTATTTTTAGTCAGGTTGAGTACAGGGAATGACCACATTCTTTTGATTCAAAATTATTTAGTATAATTGATTTATTGTCACACATTAAATGTTATTATATGAGATGGACAAGAAATATTTCAGATTTAATCTTGCTGAGCAACATCTCTGATAACAGACTGGACCAAAGAAGTTTGAAGCTGATATCTTCAATCCTGGACAAGGTTGACTTTATCAAACCAAGTGAGATTTCTCCAATGTCAAGAAGAAGAAGTACCAGCACATGGTTCATCACCAGATAAACTTCAAGGTATCCAGACAAAAAGTTGTGCAAGATCAATAAGATGAATGTGGTGGACCTTACAATTATAATCCCTAATCCAGTAAATTCCAATGTTCCAGAAATTGCTAAAGATTTAAAGTGTGTTCCTGATAAAATTTTGTGTATATAAGTACAGTGAATTCATTAAAGTTGTGTGTTGCAGCAGAGATTATTTTTATATAACCATGTAAATAGCTAATGTGTATGTGTTTTGCATTGGAAACATCAATTTTCAACTACTGCTAGAGATAATTATCTCCAAACGAAAATTATAAATATTCCGGTGATGCAGACTTTAACTTTAAAAAGTGAAGATATTAAAACTTCCGTCAGCATAGTGCTTATATTTTATTATGTGACTCTTAATTACCATTGACTTTTTAGGGTTTCACACTGCGTAGCTTGTGTGAAACACTATTGTTTTTGTTAAAATTCTTCGTATTATTATTCTTATTATTATTATTTTTTTTTTTCCAATTTGCTTATATCTCAGGAACTACTTGTCGGATCGATGCAATATCTTGAGTTATACTGCGAAAGTGGGTGTGACTTAGAGATTAAAGCTATTTCCGGCATTCTGCGACAACGCGAAATGTCCGAAATCACCGAAGTTGTCGTTTTTTGAAATATTGCCGTAATATTAACAACAATTGTTGGATTTTATCGTTTGATAGTTTTTGACATAGCCAGAGACATGGCACATAGCTACGGGTCTTTAGAGTTTTCAATTTCGCCGAATCTTCGGAAAAATAAGGCGCCAAATTTTGAAATTTTAAATTTTGACAAAAAACTTTTTTATTAATGAATATTTTTTAATGACCTTTTACCAAGGGTTAAAAGGTCGTCTGGTTTGGGCAAAAAGGTGAACATTTTTTTTCTGGATAATTTTCCTTGGTCGCTATTGGCTAATTCAGTTTATCGGTTCTATATAAATTATTTATTGTCCGATTTGTATAAAACAAAGTTTATATGCTCCATGGTCCAAAATGTCATTTTTATACGCCCACATTGAAATGTGGTCGTATATTGTCGTCGCCCCCGTCCGTCCGTCCGTCGGTCCGTCCGTCGGTCCGTCGGTCCGGCGTCCACAACTCTAGAGGCTAAAGTTAATATCCGATTGACTTTAAATTTATACACAGTGTTTAAGGTCATGAGACGAAGAAGCCTATTGTTTTTCAGCGATTTCCGATAATAACTACCAGAGTTATGGCCCTTGATCACTTCAAAAAATCTTGTGGACGCTCTAGAGGCCAAAGTTAATATCCGATTGGCTTTAAATTTATGCACAGTGTTTAAGGTCATGAGACGAAGAAGCCTATTGATTTCCATCGATTTCCGATAATTAGTGCCAGAGTTATGGCCCTTGATCACTTCAAAAAATCTTGTGGACGCTATAGAGGCCAAAGTTAATATCCGATTGGCTTTAAATTTATACACAGTGTTTAAGGTCATGAGACGAAGAAGCCTATTGATTTTCATCGATTTCCGATAATTAGTGCCAGAGTTATGGCCCTTGATCACTTCAAAAAATCTTGTGGACGCTCTAGAGGCCAAAGTTAATATCCGATTGGCTTTAAATTTATACACAGTGTTTAAGGTCATGAGACGAAGAAGCCTATTGATTTTCAGCGATTTCCGATAATTAGTGCCAGAGTTATTGTCCTTGATCACTTCAAAAAATCTTGTGGACGCTATAGAGGCCAAAGTTAATATCCGATTGGCTTTAAATTTATACACAGTGTTAAAGGTCATGAGACGAAGAAGCCTATTGATTTTCAGCGATTTCCGATAATTAGTGCCAGAGTTATGGCCCTTGATCACTTCAAAAAATCTTGTGGACGCTATAGAGGCCAAAGTTAATATCCGATTGGCTTTAAATTTATACACAGTGTTTAAGGTCATGAGACGAAGAAGCCTATTGATTTTCAGCGATTTCCGATAATTAGTGCCAGAGTTATGGCCCTTGATCACTTCAAAAAATCTTGTGGACGCTTTAAAGGCCAAACTTATCATCTGATTGACTTCAGATTGATACACAGAGTTTAAGGTGTTGAAACGAACAAGTATATTGATTTTCAATGAATTTTGATAACTGAACAGCTAAATCGATGATTTTAAATGTTTCATGTATATATACTAATTCAATTGTTAGCGTGGGGTAAAACTTTATAAAAAGCAATCAAATTCTAATGATTTTCTGATAATTACATAATGAGTTGTTACTCTTAATCAGTTTTTAGAGTATTACCAATGTTTCATTACCGAAAAAAGTAAAAATATGCGACAACCCTTGTTGACTGCCCGGACGATTTAGCTGCTGTGGGCGTATGTTTCGTTGCCTGGCAACCTATCTTTTTTGTTACCGGCAAAGTATCCTGTCGGCACCGTAAGTGACGTAAATTTAGCAAAAACTACAATTTTAACAGTTCGGTACCACTTTTTGAAAGCAAAAATTATTTTTTTCAAATTTAATATGATTGCAAAGATGTGCCATATAAAGGCGCACAAAACATCGCGCTCAGTTTTTTTAATTTCGATTTCGTTTTCGGGCAATTTGGATTAAAGGGTGAAAAAAGGTGTCAAAATAAGCTATTTACAACCCATCCAGCGTCTTCATATTAATAAATATATCTTCGTAACATTAATAATCTCGTAGCAATAACCCATACGAAGAGAATGTATGTGAAAATTAATTTGTAATATGCGCAGTTGCCGAGAAAAAGTCAATTTTGCATGAGTCACTTTTCACGTTATTTTGGCTGCATAAGAATCAATTATTATGTGATTTTCAATTTTCTTTCACCATTGGATGCCTAATGCCATAGTGGACAAGGTCAAACCATTCTACCTCATACGCTGCCACCGGAAATGACGTCATTTGCTCAAAACTTAATTTTTAGCATTAAAAAACAATATTCTATTCAAATGGGTCGTACTTGTTTTTTTTCTTCAAATTATGATATTTGATTCTATTCATCAAATAGAATGAACCCATGCAATCATACAGATATCACAAAACGGTTTCTAACTTGTACGGTTACAGAGAAATGGGCGATTTTCCACAAGTCACTTTTCAAGGATTTTGGTCTATAAAAGTGTCAGTTATTATTCGATTTTCATAAAATTTTCGCTGTATGATATCTTACGTCATTTATGATTTAATAGAACTAATTTAACATTTTCAGTATCACCGGAAGTAATTATATTTTGGCAAAAACTGTATTTTTTTAGCCTTCAAAACAGGTATTTTTTTCAAATGAGTCTGATTTGTAATATATTTAAAATTATGATATTTAGTTCGCATCAACTAATAGAATGAATCCATGCGATCATTCAGATACCACAAAATGGTTTCTCACTTGTATGGTTGCAGAGAAATGGACGATTTCCTACAAGTCACTTTTCAAGGTTTGAGGTCTATAAAAGTGGCAATTCTTATTCTATTTACATAAAATTTTCTCCATGTGATTATTATTTCTGATTTTAAGAAACTAATTTAATATTTTCATTATCGCTGGAAGTACTGTGATATGGTCAGGATCACTTACATGTAACACATGTATAAAATGGATTGGTTCCTGTGGTAATTAGCACATATCGGATTGTATCTTCCTGAATTAAATATGATTGTATGAAAAATCGCCATTTGTTTAGCTTGTTCACTATCCATCGCTTGCAAATTGTGGGCTATGATCTAGTATCTTAATATTATTTATTACCCGTCGGCGTCAGTGATTATGTACATGTCGTGTATCCCTTAGTACGTTTTTCACATTTGGCCAAAATGGGGGAAAGAATGAAAGAAGGGATATTATATTTGTTTCATGTATTAATCAATGCAGACTTTAGAAGGGTCAGATTAACGTGTTTGTCTTTATTCAAATGGTGAGCGTAGTTTGTTGATGCCGAGTCTACAATTTTGACAGTTAGGTACCATTTTTCAAGAGAAAATATTATTTTTTTAAAAACTTGATATAACAAAAAGAGTGTGCCCTTTAAAGGCGCAAAAAAGTGTGAGCTCATTTTTTTTAATTTCGATTTCATTTTCGAGCAAATTCGATTAAGAGTTGAAAAAAGGTGTAAAATTGACCTTTTACAACCCATTCAGGCTTTTCAGATTTTAAAATATTTTATAAACGTGTAGCTTTGATCCATACGCAGAAAATGTATGTTAAAATTAGTTTCTAATATAAGCAGTTGCCGAGAAATGGGCAGTTTTGCATAAGTCACTGTTTTCGTAATTTTGCCTGTAAAATAGTCATTTATTAATGGATATTCACAAAAGTGACATCATTTGATTCAAAAAGTAAGTGTGCATCATATCATGTTGATTACTATTTAAAATTGACACCGGAATTGACGACATTTAGTCAAAAACTCCATTTTTAACTTTTAAAATCGATATTTTTTTCAACCAAGAATTATGTCATATGTAATAATTAAATTAACTTTTGGTTTAAATTCACATATTAACAAAACTCATATGATCATAAAATTGTTTCTAACTTGTTCGGTTGCCGAGATATAGGCGGTTTTCTACAAATCACTTTTAAAGGTTTTTGGCCGGTAAATGTGTCAATTATTATTCGATTTTCATAAAAGTTTCATCATTTGATGCCTAATGTCATAGACGATATTATAAACTTAATTTAACATTTTAGTAACACCGGAAGTAATGTTATTTTGGCAAAAACTGTATTTTTAGCCTTCAAAAGAGATATTTTATTCAAATGAGTCTGTTTTGAAATCTTTTTCAAATTATGATATTTGATGCCAATCAACAAATAGAATGAACCCATACGATCATACAGATACCACAAAATGGTTTCTAACTTGTACGGTTGCAGAGAAATAGCCGATTTTCTACAAGTCACTTTTCAAGTTTTTTGGTCAATAAAAGTGGCAATTATTTTTCGATTTACATAAAATTTTCACTATATGATATCTTATGCCATTTCTGATTTCATGAAACTAATTGAACATTTTCATTATCACCGGAAGTACTGTAATTTAATCAGGATCAATTACATGTTACAAATGTATAAAATGAATTGATATTGCTGGATTTTTGTTGATTCTGTTTCCATTATATTTGTTGTGTGCAATGTTTATGTGGAAATCTGTTTATCGGTGCCATTGGTTCAAGGGCAACATGGGAGCGAAAGTGACATAAGTTTAAAGTTAACGTGGCACCAGTGAAACCCGTCATTCCTGCATGCAGGTCTAGTTATATTTTATTATCTTTATTCAGTTCAATAACTGACCAAAAAAAACCATTAAATTGGAATTTTGCATTCCTTAAAATTTTTTTTCTTCCCATAATTATTGCAAGTGATATTTATGTATGTGACAAGGATGCATTATACATAAGGCGACAACAAAGGATTACCTTATTGACTTTAGCCTGTATAACAACATAATCCACTCAATATATTGTGATACAAAATTTTATACAAATATTTAATTATAATAAGCATATGTTTTTCTTTTATATAATTATTAATTATTTCATCAAGTATATTGTGTATATATATCATGCGAGGACGCATGAATTTTTCAGGACGGGGGCATTTATCACCAAATAGTGATACTAAATTTTACTTCTTTTTCAAATTTTATTTTTAAGAATATACAGAATTTATCTATTAAGCATTTAGACAATATAGCCAATATTAAGGTTATCAGTTGGTCTTTCCTTACATTTAATGTCAATATTTTGATTTAAAGTAATTGCCTAAAAGCATGATTGGTGTTGACTGTTTTATAATCTTTGAATGCCAGTAGGCTTATTAAGAGAAACCTTGAGCAAAGATTTATACAGTTAACAATGCAGTCAGATCGTGTCATCACCTTTACTGTCTTTATGGCTTAAAGCTTATTAACTAACTAACTTTATTATAAAATTTCAACCAATGAAATTTATATATTTAACTTCTTTTCATTTGATGTGTTACAATATTTTTTATCTTTAATAATAATCCTTTTGTCTGTATGCAAATTAGTTACTTTAAAAGATCTCTACACACAGACAAGAGAAAGAGATTGGATTAGAGAGAGACAGGGAGATCAGATGCCCTGTATAGAATTTGTAAATAATGTATTTTTAAACTGTATATAAAGTAATATTGAAATGGATTTGGACTTGGACTTATGATACATGGTGATCACCTTCACTAGAATACTTCTCCAGTAATGAGCTATACACCCCCAATCCTAGCTCAGCCATATGTATGAAATAATACATATGTATCACCAGGGAGCATATTCGAACTAAAAGAATAGCCCCGAAACACGTAGGTGATAAACAGCTACATTTATTATCTATATGTTGATACATTAGTGGAACAAGAATCCTATTTAATTTCAACAATTGCTGTTTATTACTTCTAGAGTTATGATCCTTGTTTCAATTTGTAGAAACTTGTGAACGCTCTAATGGTGTAAGTTATCCAATCTATATTAAACTGATATCAGTGTCTTGTAAATGAACCTATTAGTATTACCTACAAAAGAATAAATATGTGACAAGCCTTGTCGACAGCTTGGACAATTTAACTGCTGTTGGCGAATGTTTTGTTGCCTGGCATGTAGTTCCTTCCTAAAATTACATACTTTCAATTAACTAACAACAAATTAAAAGATGTTTTAGAGATTCATTCTTTCCTGTTTCTATCTTTTGATGGATATTGTTGTGAAGTAATGTCATTGAGAGAGAGAGAGGGGGAGAAATGGGGTTTAACATCCGATCAACACAAACTAGGTCATTTTGGGAAAACATATGGTTTTAAATTTATTTCAATAATTCACTTGCACGTAGGGGTCTTTAGCAGTGGGAGGAAACCAAAGTGCTCGGAGGAAACCCACGAGGTTGAGAAGGCGCCCCTATCTCCATGCCACATACGCTCACACCAGGGATCGAAACCATAGCCGCAAGCCAGAGGTGACCGGCCAGCTAAAGGTCAAAGCACAGCACTCTAGACCACTAAGCCATTCCAACCTCCCTGTAATATCCTTGAAATAAATTAAAGGTTTCAGAGGGGATCTATATATTCCATTTGCTTTGCCAAAAACACCCTGTTTATAAGCAAATTAACCGTTTTTCGTGTGACAAGAGCAGCCATTAGCAGTGAACCCTTTCAAACCAGTTTAATACAGTTGATGTATATAACAGATAGATATGAAATATAATACTAGTAATATATTCACATGGTTCACAGTTTCATTTTGAGACCTGGAAAAGTTTTTCTTCTAGAAGTTTTTCTTTTGAAATCTGATCAGGTTCCATATTGCTATGAAGATTGTCACGGTAGATGAGTAGCCATGATAAGGAGATCTGATGCTATATATTAATAATATAAAGTAAATATGTATGTTACTGAGAAGATGAACCTTTGATATATATTTGACCTTTTACTACCTTTGTTTTTTATCATTATATGGTGGGATGGGGAGGGGGTAATAATTATTTTTGAAAGACACGATCCCATATTATTTATACCAGTAGATTTAAATTTGAAAACCAAATCAATTATTGGGACTGGGAAGGGAGAGGGTGAGGGTCTAAGAGCCGTCCACACAGAATTAATCACATTTATTCACTATAATTTATCATAGATTTCTGTTTTAGGGAAGTTCACTGTCGATTTGGATAAGTGTCTTGATAATAATTGACCTTTATCCATGTATTTTCAAGAATACAAGGCACAGTTTTCTGGATATACAATTACTGAGTTAAATACTAAGCAACGTTTTGATGAGAATAATCTCGTCTTTATCAACCAAATGATATAGATGAGAGTATCCTGATTGACAGGTCACTTATTATTTAACTCAGTAATTTTGTATCCATAAAACTGTACCTTGTATTTTAAATTCAGTTACTAAATGCCAATCAAAGAAGATGTATTTTCAGATTGAACAAATTGATAAAATGGTAATGTTATGATGTATTGGATATATATTACATCTATATGGAGATGATATTAGTTGTTGTTGTATAAAATTTAAAGAACAAAGAAAATGCAGGTATGTTATAACAACTTAAAATCAACAATCTAGAGATATGACTAATAATGGTTGTATGACTCTTAATGTCTCCGATCATTTGAAGGGTTTATAATCCCGTTCAAACAAAATTATTGTGAAGGTTGAGTTCTCTGAAAAACATATCAGTCCAAAAATGATTCAATTCCACCTGAAGGATTGAGAAATGTTGATTGTTTTTATACGCCCACATGGAAATGTGGTCGTATATTGTCGTCACACTTTCTGTCCGTCCGTCCGTCGCTCTAGAGGCTAAAGTTAATATCCGATTGACTTTAAATTTATACACGGTGTTAAAGGTCATGAGACGAAGAAGCCTATTTTCAGCAATATCTGATAATTACTACCAGAGTTATGACTCTTGATCACTTTGAAAAATCTTGTGAATGCTCTAGAGGCTAAAGTTAATATCCGATTGACTTTAAATTTATACGCAGTGATTAAGGTCATGATACGAAGAAGCCTATTGATTTTCAGCAATATCCGATAATTACTGCCCGAGTTATGACCCTTGTTCACTTTGAAAAATCTTGTGAATGCTCTAGAGGCTAAAGTTAATATCTGATTGACTTTAAATTTATACACAGTGTTAATGTCATGAGACGAAGAATCCTATTGATTTTCAGCGATATCCGATAATTACTGCCAGAGTTATGACCCTTGATCACGTTGAAAAATCTTGTGGACGCTCAAGAGGCCAAAGTTAATATCCGATTGACTTTAAATTTATACACAGTGTTTAAGGTCATGATACGAAGAAGCCTATTAATTTTCAGCAATATCCGATAATTACTGCCAGAGTTATGACCCTTGATCACTTTGAAAATCTAAAGTTAATATCCGATTGACTTTAAATTTATACACACTGTTTACAGTCATGATACAAAAAAGCATATTTTTTTTCAGTGATATCCGATAATTACTCCGATAGTTATGACCCTTGATCACTTTGAAAAACCCTGTGAACGCTCTAAAGGCTAAAGTTAATATCCAATTGACTTTAAATTTGTACACAGTATTTAGGGTCATGAGACGAAGAATCCTATTTGATTTTCAGTGATATCTGATAATTTCTGCCAGAGTTATGGCACTTGATCACTTTGAAATATCTTGTGGACGAAGGCCTTGAGAAAAACAATCAAAACTATTCTAATCATTTCTGATAATTACTTAATGGGCTATTACTCGTAATAAGATTATCATGTGTTGTAAACATTCCCCTTACTGACAAAAGAAACAATATGCGACAATCTGTGTTGACTGCCCGGACGACTTAGCTGTTGTAGGCGTATGTTTCGTTGCCTGGTAACCTATCTTGTATTACTGTTGTGCGAGAAGATTGTGCGATGATCCTTCAATTCCATAAATGTTTGCTCCCACAGGAAAGAGCCCTGCGTGTGTGCTAATATAAAAAAAATGAAAAATTAGACTTGTCTGTGATATCACCTTTGGTGGATGCGGACGTTAAGCACTAAGAAGAAGAACAACAACAACTACAACTATAATGTATATTAATTATAGTTCAACACACATGTCACATAAATGATGGGATGATTCACTTGCTAATGTGTGTTACCTGCAGTTCAATACATTTGCTAATGTGTATGAACTATTGTTTAAGGTAGCTAAGTCTCTAACTCAATATCATCCAAAATACTCAACTTTGATAACACAAATTATTTGTCAATTTAAATCAACATTGATGCTGTGATCTTACTGGAAAAAGATGGGCTTCTGATATCCAGTATTTAAGACAAAATAAACATTTTTCCTTTGGTACACGAATCGTGTACCATAATGCATTTCAGCCCCAGTTCTAGCAAGAGACTCGGGAACAAGGCTAGACGCATTGCACCAAAGCAACAGCATATGCAGACTGGGATAATCAGACGCTAGAAATTTGAAATCGATTGAGACTGCTGGCTTATTTCGCGGAACATAACTGATTTGAAATTAGAATAAAAACAGAAACCATCGAGTGTAAATCAGTTTATATATGCGTTGCGACCCACTTCTGTCAATTTCTTAGTCTTAAATGTTAGCGATTTACTTGATTTAGCTCCTTTAATCTAGTGGGTATTAATGTACTTCAATATACACAATATGATACACACCCATTAACATACTTCAATATACTAATGCCATAACACTTATTTATATTATAGTGTGTATTAATGGTACTTCAATATACACAACATGATACACACTTATTAATGGTACTTCAATATACATAATGTGATACACACTTATTAACATGCATGTAATCATGTGCATTAATGGTACATAATGTGATACGCACTTATTTACATGGTAGAGTGTATTACCGTAATATTACTTTTATAATATGTTTGGACTAAAAACATATTCAAACTGATTAATCTATCAAATCATTCTCAAAATATTTTACTCGGAAGGGACTACTGGTATACCATAAGCCAATGACCTGGCTGAGGGAGAATTCAATTTCTGCTTGTATTTATCGTTACTCCCTGTCCATCTTTCATATTTATCAAAGCCTAAGTAAATTCTAAGATTATCATCAGCCCACTTCTTTTTCGCTGTTAAATCTCAGATTTTGTAGTACATTAAGTCTCTCATTGTTCGCATGCACACCTGCAAGCTATTTGATCAACACGTACCCTGCTTTTCCGCATGTCACTCGGGGGGGCGTTTGGTCGAATGGTTAGCTTGTGCACTGTATCATGTTAGTCCTGAAATAACATAGTTTGTGTCAGAGGCATACCCGCGAAAAATATATTGGGGGTTCCGCAAATGAAATTATATACAATGTTGACAATCTGGGAGGCCGGAGGTACGAGGTTGCGCAGCAGCCGATGTAGCGTTTTAGGGAGAGTGTGGGACTCCCCCCTTAAAAATTCTGTCTTCTGTAAACACTGTTTTGGCATATATACTCTCCCAAAAAAGAAACGCAACGTTTCATTTCGTCGTCAGTGTATCCTCGCTCTACTATCGCCTTGTTGCAACAAGAACGGCGACACGTCGCTGAACCAAACTGCTCTCCAGTGTTGCTGTGACCATAACCTCAGTGCCTGAACCCATTAAAGTTGGATTTCATGGTGTCGGCGTATTTCAAAACAGAAGCTCTAACGGGGACGTCTGCCTCGTTATTCGGTTTCACGTAGGCGTTTGCCTACTGTCTGGTACAAGATTCTACGCCGTCCGGGAATGGCTGCTGCAGTAGAGGTCGCTGTTGAAAACCATTTACGTCAATGACGTAACCGGAAGTGACAATCCAGGACAAGTGGGACCACACTTGTTTGGCCTGAACTAGGGCGTTCACGTGTTGAACTTCGCTGTCGGTACCTATCCCAAAGGTGAGAAATGGAACTAAGGAAAACATTCAGCAGCCTGGCTGCATCTGTCTTGGAATCACCTGCTTGTAATCCACCAATAGCGTTGTTGCGTTGGTCTTCGTTCGGATGTGGCATCACTTGGGTCTTTGAGTGTTTACATGTGCAACTGATTTGGAAACCGAGAACCCCGGGATTTTAAAGACCTTAGATTTAGGTTCCATGCGAAAAGCTCGCGAAGTTGTTAAATTCATGTTTCTTGGTGCAATCAAGCGATAAAAAATTTTGACAAAAAGTATGACCAGTCACAATTAGTGACCCTACCTTTAAATCAATAATGAATTTCTTTTATCCTTACATAATGGCATTAAAAACAAGTAAGATTTACCGAAACAAAGACCTCGTTCAAAAAAAAAAATGATGAAAAATGAGTTGTGCATTTCTTTTTTTGAAGAGTATATTTTACAAGGTTAACTTAAACTAAAACATCACACCAATACAATATTTATCATGTTTAAATCAGGGGGTGCCATATTCATATTTTTTCATGACTTTTACATATTGACTGTTACGCTTGAGTTATGAACAACATGACAGAGAGAGTTTAGTAAAGGAATTTTTATGAGGAGGATCAATATGAAAGAAAACTTGATGCACATAGGCGTTAACAGTTAGGGCCCAGAATCCGAAATGCCCGAAAATTTTTTCGGTTTACAGACAGCAGCGCTGGTCTTCCTCGAGGGGCGAAGAAGGGTGGCTTACCTTGTATGGACCCCTACCCCCACCTAAGGAAATTTTGGAATATTTGACGGCTGCAAACACCTTTTCCTGCTATTTCAGCCCATGAACAAAGACACTTCAAAGTGGTCTAACATAGCCTAATTAAGGTGGCTGACTTGAATTCCAATCAAATGTTTACATCCACGAAGACGGGACCATTGGGAGAATATTTTCAAAATTTACCTGCCACAAATGCGTTTTCCTGCTATTCCAGTCTGTGAATACAGCAACTTCAATTTGGTCCAATATAGTCTAACTGGCTGACCAGAATTCCAAACAACCAATCAATCGTTGCGGGCTATGGGGGCCTAACCCTCTAGGAGAAAATTTTACCACCGCAAATGCTTTTTCTGCTATTCTAGCCTGTGTAAGCAACTCCAAAAGTACCCAATGGTTTTGTAACCGAAATCCCACTCTGAATTCCAACCATCCAATCACACTGTTGCAGTTGCATTCACAAATAATGTTTTAATCCATAGTCAACTCAGTACAAATTTGTGGTATTCAATTAAAAGAAAAGTGAAATTAGTGTTTTATTAGGGCTCGATGACAGTTTGGGAAGCAAAACTAGAAATGCCTGAAGTAGGTTTACAGACAGTGGCGCCAATTTTCTTTGAGAGGCGAAGAAGCGGAGCTGACCTTGTATGGACTCCCCAAGAAAATTTTGGAATATTTGATGGCCGCAAACATGCTTTTCTGCTATTCCAGTCCTAAAATTAGTATATTCAGCACCCCCCCACCCAGGAAAAACAATTGGGGGGGTGGCGCCCCCTGGATCCCCCATGTGTGACGCCCAAGGTTTGTGTCACTCAAGACGATATCTTGCCAGTTTGCATTTTTCTGGTAAGATTGAGTGTCTCTACTTTCAATATATACCAAATTTGCCATAATTTTATTGGTTGTTGTTTCTATATAAAACTATTTAACCGTTATTCTTACATGTTGGCTTCAAGATGCATAATATACTGTGTATAAATTATAGTTGCTTTATTTTCATGATCATAACTGTAACTTTGACCAGAAGTATACTGCTGGCAGTGCTGGAGTTAAATGGTCACTACATACAATTCTAGTTAATATGTTGTTTATGAATCAGAATGAACTTCAAGGCTAAAATTTTGTGAATGATCTTCTTAAATGTGGAATGAAATGAATGTACAGACTTGAGAATTCTTCTTTTCATTGTAGTCTATTTTGTAAAGTCATTTTTATACGCCCACATTGAAATGTGGTCGTATATTGTCGTCGCCCCCGTCCGTCGGTCCGTCGGTCCGTCGGTCCGTCGGTCCGTCCGTCGGTCCGGCGTCCACAATTGCTTGTGGACGCTCTAGAGGCTAAAGTTAATATCCGATTGACTTTAAATTTATACACAGTGTTTAAGGTCATGAGACGAAGAAGCCTATTGTTTTTCAGCGATTTCCGATAATAACTACCAGAGTTATGGCCCTTGATCACTTCAAAAAATCTTGTGGACGCTCTAGAGGCCAAAGTTAATATCCGATTGGCTTTAAATTTATACACAGTGTTAAAGGTCATACGACGAAGAAGCCTATTGATTTTCATCGATTTCCGATAATTAGTGCCAGAGTTATGGCCCTTGATCACTTCAAAAAATCTTGTGGACGCTATAGAGGCCAAAGTTAATATCCGATTGGCTTTAAATTTATACACAGTGTTTAAGGTCATGAGACGAAGAAGCCTATTGATTTTCAGCGATTTCCGATAATTAGTGCCAGAGTTATGGTCCTTGATAACTTCAAAAAATCTTGTGGACGCTATAGAGGCCAAAGTTAATATCCGATTGGCTTTAAATTTATACACAGTGTTTAAGGTCATGAGACGAAGAAGCCTATTGATTTTCAGCGATTTCCGATAATTAGTGCCAGAGTTATGGCCCTTGATCACTTCAAAAAATCTTGTGGACGCTATAGAGGCCAAAGTTAATATCCGATTGGCTTTAAATTTATACACAGTGTTTAAGGTCATGAGACGAAGAAGCCTATTGATTTTCAGCGATTTCCGATAAATAGTGCCAGAGTTATGGCCCTTGATCACTTCAAAAAATCTTGTGGACGCTTTAAAGGCCAAACTTATCATCTGATTGACTTCAGATTGATACACAGAGTTTAAGGTGTTGAAACGAACAAGTATATCGATTTTCAATGAATTTTGATAACTGAACACTACTACTACTACTACTTAGTGTTTAACGTCTGCTTCCACATAAGTGATATCGCAGACAACTTATAACTGAACAGCTAAATCCATGATTTTAAATGTTTCATGTATATATACTAATTCAATTGTTAGCGTGGGGTAAAACTTTATAAAAAGCAATCAAATTCTAATGATTTTCTGATAATTACATAATGAGTTGTTACTCTTAATCAGTTTTTAGAGTATTACAAATGTTTCATTACCGAAAAAAGTAAAAATATGCGACAACCCTTGTTGACTGCCCGGACGATTTAGCTGCTGTGGGCGTATGTTTCGTTGCCTGGCAACCTATCTTTTTTTACACTGACAATGTACTTATGGTTGAATTATACAATACAATAATTGTATTTCCTCCCTTTAGAATATTTTAGGATATTATTAAAGAATTGTATTGTGATATTGACATAAACCGTCTTCTTGGAGATGAGGTTGCAAACTTAAGTAGATTTATGATGTGATCTTGTTTAATACATTTTTATATGCCTACATTGAAATGTGGTCGTATATTGTCGTTGCCCCCGTCCCTCCGTCGGTCTGGCGTCCACAATAGCTTGTGGACGCTCTAGAGGCTAAAGTTAATATCCGATTGACTTTAAATTTATACACAGTGTTTAAGGTCATGAGACAAAGAAGTCTATTGTTTTTCAGCGATTTCCGATAATAACTACCAGAGTTATGGTCCTTGATCACTTAAAAAAATCTTGTGGACGCTCTAGAGGCCAAAGTTAATATCCGATTGATTTTAAATTTATACACAGCGTTTAAGGTCATAAAACAAAGACGCCTATTGTTTTTCAGCGATTTCCGATAATTAGTGCCAGAGTTATGGCCCTTGATCATGTAAACAAATCTTGTGGACGCTCTAGAGGCCAAAGTGAATATCCGATTGACTTTAAATTTATACACAGTGTTTAAGGTCATAAGACGAAGAAGCCTATTGATTATGGCCCTTGATCTTTTAAACAAAATCTTGTGGACGCTCTAGGGGCCAAAGTTAATATCTGATTGACTTTAAATTTATACACAGTGTTTAGGGGCATGAGACAAAAAAGCCTATAGATTTTCAGCAATTTCTGATAATTAGTGCCAGAGTTATGGCCCTTGATCACTTCAAAAAATCTTGTGGACGCTGTAGAGGCCAAAGTTAATATCCGATTGACTTTAAATTTATACACAGTGTTTAAGGTTATAAGACAAAGACGCCTATTGATTTTCAGCGATTTCCGATAATTAGTGTCAGAGTTATGGCCCTTGATCACCTCAAAAAATCTTGTGGACGCTCTAGAGGCCAAAGTTAATATCCGATTGACTTTAGATTTATACACAGTGTTTAAGGTCATGAGACGAAGAAGCCTATCGATTTTCAGCGATTTCCGATAATTAGTGCCAGAGTTATGGCCCTTAATCACTTCAAGAAATCTTGTGGATGCTCTAGAGGCCTAAGTTAATTAATATCCGATCAACTTTAAATTTACACACAGTGTTTAAGGTCATGAGACAAAGAAGCCTATTGATTTTCAGCGATTTAAAATAATTACTGCCAGAGTTATCTCCCTTGATAACTTCAAAAAATCTTGTGACGCTATAGAGGCCAAATTTATCATCCGATTGACTTCAGATTGATACACAGAGTTTAAGGTGTTGAAACGAACAGGTATTTTGATTTTCAATGAATTTAGATAACTGAACAGCTAAATCCAGTATTGTTTACATTTCATTCGACTTGATGGCCTTATTTGTCACGCAAGTAGTTTTACTGCAGTATTCTGCTATGCATGGGTTAATTGGGCATAATAAAATCGTGAGCCATGACTTAACGTTATGTAAACATATTTTGTCCAATATTAGCACCCGTTTTAAATGTAAAGCTTTTGTAGAGCAGCTAGTCATTGGTTGGTAGTCGGGCTACTGACCAATCAAAATTTAAAACAACAATATCCACTCATTACAGCAGTGAGTAGTGGGATTACCTTTAAATGCCTTTAATCAAACGAAACACTGCGCAGAGTATGTACTTTTATTACAAATAACAACCGTATTAATACTTCTGTGGGAATGCATGCATCTTTAAGTTGAAATTGATTGATTTGAATAATTTCTTTTTTTGCCAAAATGTTTTTTAATAATAGTCTTAGTAGTGTAAGTGTAGGTTAAAAAAATATGTGATAAATGATGAAGAAAAAAAGGTAGTTGTAATTAGTTTTATCACCATAATCAGTATAATAATCAGTATACGATATAGCAAGCATGGACATTAAGTTCATTTAATTTGATACACCATTGAATATTCATCAAGCTAAATGAATATTTTTTCAAGAGAATCTGTAGATATGTGTGTAATTGGTAACATACTGTGAGAAGCATGTGTTTTCTTTCATACAAAATAGTGTAAAGACATCACAGGTAAAATAATTAAGTAGCAGAAGTTGCCAGATAAATATGTAAGACATTTTAATTACTTCGATACCATTACCAAAGTTTAGGCTATTTTAGAAAAACAAATAAAAAGGTGAGGAGAAAGTTGGTTTTAACATTACTCAACACAATCTGGGTCATTTTGGGACTAACAAATGATATATCCACTCACCCTCCGGTAATATGCAACAATCTTATTATTATGTTTACTACATTTATTGTTGATTGTCGATAACACAGAGATTGTCTACCCCTGTACATTCCAAAATATTTCCAGTGTACTGACCGTTAATAAATCTTTTTAGTTCTGTACTAGTACATAATTTATCAACGAAGTAGCAGCTTCATTTTGTAATTATTATTAAGGTATGCAGAAATGGTAATTTTGACCACCTATATCATTGCTGGCTTAAAGAAAACTTAGCTAATGAATTTGTCTACTTTCATAAATGCTTCCAATGGTTATCACAACTGGTTTTCAAGCTTTTACAGATGGTGGTCCCTCCTTGACCTTGGTATGGCTACACTAACTTCAAAAAGTTATGTTTGGCAAGAGAATCTCTTTTGTTGTTTTGTTTCTAAACAGATAATTAATATGGTTTACATGAGACATGTTATTAATCTAACCTATGCACATAGGAACACTCCTCTATCTAAATCCTAATAACTATAGTCTGTTTGACAACTATCTGCATTGTAATCTCATTGCTCAAAAGAAAATAATAGATCTCACAAGTTTTTTCTGGAGAAAATAAGTCTGGAAATACCACCTATGAAAGAGAAAGATTCACAAATTTAAGTGTTTCTGGTTGTGAGTCTTTCTTGGTAGACTAACGAACGTCAGGGCACTGAGTTCTCAACTATAATGCCCTGGGTTCAAATCCTGATGTGGGCTGTGAAGAACATCAAATATTTTTCAAGTCAGGCCTTCAGTTGTCTGAAATATTGTGTTGACCAGACATTAAAACGCCACTCCATTATTACCGATACTACTACTGGCAGAACTTCTTGACGATACAAAGTAGGTTAGATTACAATGTTGTGGAAAAAAATCAGTAAAAATAAAGAAAAGGAAATTTTTAGACTACTTTTTATTTAGGCTACCTAATGCCCAAACTTTTTGCACACAGAGATGACAAAACTTATTACAGTATGGATAACTCTACCTACTACTGCTGATGGTGTTTCTTACTGTTATCTTTTAATTGGATTTTTTTCAAAGAAGGAAACTAATATCATAGAGTCAGATTGCATGAATAAGCCAGTAATAAATAAAATAAATATTATATTACAGACAATCTGTGTGTATCTTCTTCGATTATTATTGGTACTTAAATTCAAATTTGTATTATGTAAAATGTGCATTACTGATTTGTATTATGTAAAATGTTTTTCCTGATTTGGGTAATAAAACCGTTCCTATTGATAATTTGTATTTAATTTATTTCATATAAATAGTGTTTAGGATTTATTGTCAAGTAAATATATCTATAAGAAATAAATGAATGGATGTTTAAGTTGAAGCAAATTACAATTATTGAAATTATTTGATTTCTGATTTATGAAGATGCAATTTCTAATTATTTTATCATTATTCATTTCAAACTGTTGATAGTCAAAATGTTAATTAAAATGAGGCGAAATTAAATTTGTATATTTTATCAACTTATATTATATATCTTAACTTTTATTCACAAAGACCTGAAGAAACATCTGCTGATCAAGATTGGAATAAATGTAAAAAGGAATTTTTTTTATGTATTCATTATTTATATGTATTTAAGTTACTGCTAAGATAAGAATGGAATATTGAAATGGAAATGCAGATGTAGAAAGTAATTCAATAATTCCCTTTTCAAAAGGGCGAAAATTTATTTTGAAATGAATGAAATGACTTTTTCACATTACCATATAGATGTGATTATGAAAGAAAATTAAAACATCATTTACAGAATTATTTTTTCAATTTAATTTTATAACAAACACCATTGGCTGGATCTTCATTGTGATAGTGCAGTGTAACATACTTAATCTTTATATAACGACAAGTCATTCTGGGTATTACTAACACTTTATCTTATTGTACTAGTGATAGGTTTGTAAAGCGTGAATCTGTGTCCTTTTCATACAGCTTATAATATTTAGCAGTGAAAAGAGGGAGCCCATGATTTTGCCTTTAGCAAACAAGCATTGCCCTTGCTTCTTTAATACGACTGATGTTAGGCTTTTACAAATAAATCGTGGTACGCGATAATAGTAACAATGCCTGAACAGCTCGCTTTAGTAATTGGATTCAATTCATATGATAAATTTAGGTCTAGTTCAGGTATTTCCTGTATAAAGATGAAGTTGAATGGGTCCACCTCCCAGACCATTGAAAGTCATGCTTCACTGATTTCCTTATGATCGTTGCCTCAAGGATATGTGAAAGCATTTGAAGCAGCAGCTTTTTCTATGTAATTTGGCGGGGAGGGATAATGGCAGAGTAAAAGGTGGTTATAATGGGTGAGTTGCACATCTGAAACACTGTATTATCATGAAAGGCAGGAGATTCATATAGTACAGTTACTTTACAGTACTTTAAGGGAAGGACCAGATACCATGTTACACTGTAGCAACTAACTGTAACTACCGGTACTTTAACTGACATTAAAACTATAGTATTATTGTTAAAAGGTGGATACACTACAGTGATTTAATATAAAGTAATGTTATATTGTGGCTTTGGGAAAGTTTCTCTACAACATGTCATATGTTGTTTTTGTGATTAACTATAAAGGAGAAGTATAGAGTATGCTTTGTAACAACTGTTAAGTAATTGCTACCATTTGCACGTGTTAGTGTTTCTGTGGTTAAATATGTGGCATCGTACCTCTTAATATACCAGTCACAAGTTTAATATTTTGTTTTCAAGTTGGATTGCCTGTAGAAATAAACCAACATCTTGACATTTAAGTTTATTGATAAATTTATGTGAAAAAACTGTGTTTGGATTACCAGTATATATGTAATAGTGTCTAGTGCTATCAGCATGTAATTTATTGGAATAAGGAATAATACAAGGAGAATTCTTCGGTAAGTTTCATCCATGCTTGATTCACACATTGCTATAGACATAAATGTAATTTAGTACATGTAACATGTTTGTGATTAATATTTCTAAATTGAATTTATAAGGTTATCATGGGTTGTATTTTATTTCACATATTGCCCCAGTTAGTCTGTTTTACACAGTGAAATGTGGTTATATGATACACACTAACAAACATAGAGAAACTTAATATACCTCTTATTTTGCTACTAGTCCCATCATCCAATAAAATTAAATATTATCATGATGGGGATCTAATATTAGTGCAAGTTTCTTTATGTTTCTAAGGTGTGAATTAGTTATTTAAACAAATCATTTCTTGAAGTGTTTTTGATATACAGTCCTATATTTGCTGACTTGTAAGCCTTTCATTCATTCTCAAAGTGAACACTGTCAGTTCAAAGCCAGTTTTCCCCATTTTATTATGTGACGACTGTATACAAGAGCTTTTGTTGAAGGACATTTTTGTGTGCTCTATTGGATTTTTTAAAACTTTTATTTATTAGATTGAAGATGTTTGTTACATGTATATCTTGTGTGTGAATTATGTACACATATAGTCTATGTTCTATTCAGCAGAATTGTATTAGTTAAACACATGTAGATAGAGTATGTATAGTAGATTTACTGTTGTCATTATTATAATGAACTCTGTATAATGAAGTTCTCTCTATGCAAGAGCACATCCTAAGCATAAATAGACACATATCATTATTATGTTCTATCTAGATTCAATGAACTTGACTCATAAAAATTTAACCAAGATATGTACTTGACGAGACACAAACATGCTTATTATCAAGATAAAAGATCTACCATACATTTTATGAAGACACTGGTACTCTTTCGACAATATCTAATTTTTCAGGGCTTAAACCAATACTTTGATTGGTTATTTAGCAATAATTAAGAAGACAAAGTTTAAATATCAATGGTAGATAATCTCCCACTTGCATTCAATTGGATTAAAAAGAGACCCATCAAAAATATTTTAGTTAAAGTTTTAGGTGATCTTGGTTTGTTTTCACCATATCACACCAAATGTTGAAATATTTTCCATTCATCATATTATGTTTGTAAATTCTGTCAGAACTGAACCATTTTCGAAACAGTATTCCTTTTAAGGATTAAATTTTCATAATATTATAATTTGCAGTGGATTAAAAATACCTTGAATGACAATAAGAGATTGATAATGATAAAATATTTAATATGTCTGTCAGTCTTATACAGCATTTATTGATATATATTTGTCATTTACAATATTCACTTTTATTCATGAATATTCACTTTAACAATAATATGCCTCCATTAAATTTATTTGATATCTTGATAAATGTGTGGATTACAGAAAATATATAAGGGATTTTCCATAATGCAGTGGTCTATTTTAGAGAAATAAAATTTGAAAGTAATTTCCACAAAATTGTCCATTAATGTGCTAGATACCTGTTTTATTGACTGTACTACTTGTTTCACAGTATAATGGTAATGCTTCATTTTATTTGGGCTTCAAGTGTTAAGATGATGACAAGCTTTCTATACTAACAAAAGGATTTATATTAAACCTATGTCAACTTGCCCATCAGTCTTAAGAAAACTCCTGATGAGGATCAAAAGAATCCACATCATCTTGGTACATTAAAGATGTGCACGGCTCACACTGGCTTTCAATTTTTTCCCCGCCAAAGTGGATAATAATTTGTATATAAAAAATGTTTATATTTTTTTCTGTCAACTGAAATATTTTATCTGCCAAATGTGTGATAACATGTAACAATTTTGTTTCTTGGATAGGCCTATTACAAAACAATTACCGGTATACAAAATACAGCAACTTACAAAATCTGTCTTTATACAATATTGTAATATATTGCACAATACATTTTCTATAAATTTATGTTTTGCGAGTATAATAGGCCTATTGCTATTTCCAGGTACTGAAATGGTATCGTAATCAGAATCCCTAATAGAATTATAGAAATTTCAGTTCCTTTTGTAAGAGATGATTACAATCAAACTTGTTGGTTGCTTTAGAGCATCTTGGCACCGTAATGAAACAAATGGTGGACCATTTTCTCACTCGAGCATGTTAAACTCGTGATATTGTTTCCGACCAATGGTGATATAATATAATTTGAAATATCCGATTAGGCATGCTTTTATATTTTACCTACATACAGAATTCAACTATCAAAATATTTAATTCTCTTCGAAAAGAATTGTGGGCCATTTTCATTATTTCCATTTATTATTTATAAGATGAAACAAAACATAAAATAATAACCATGTGGATTAATTATTCAGAATAAATGATGATTTGCGATAGGCTTTGTATATATCATTGGCAATTATCAATCAACTAATCATTTATCCAAGACAATGAGTTAGTATTCTTCATTGACACACTCCAGTTTATCAGAGAGTTGATTAATTTATAGTATGCTGCATATGATTGTGATTGACACTTAATATAATGGTCAATCTAGGATATATACGATTACAATTTTAAAATTTGTTCCCATCAGTTCTCATAAAGAATCGGCAGTACCCCAAAACTTTGTCGCCTAAATCATAATTTTTTCGCAAATTGCGACTCTGTGAGCCTTGAAGATATGTCCTCGACAGTCTGAATCCTAATAATAGTAAATGCAGCAGAATTCATGAAACATGGGTGGATAATTCTGTGAAATTACCTGTGAGTTAAGTTTTTATCAGGACAGTATCATAAGGTTTATCTTGAAAAGTGAGTGGATTATAGTGTATTTTTTGTCAGGAGTGTCATCATCTTTATCTAGAAATTAATTTTGAGACCAACATAAATTTATTTATTAATTTTTTTTAATGTGTACAATACCCAGAAGGAGCATTTTGTCTGATCTGTTAAATTTCTGTTTACGTGGATGGCTCGCTTTTTCTGGTCACATTGCTGTACAAGAAAAATGCAAATACACAATGTTACACTGCAAATATATTATAAATTTTTAAAGATTAATAAATTAGCTTGCCTTAAATGTGTTTCAGTTATAAGATATTATTATGACACATGTTTATATGAGTTGAAATTAAAATGATAGATAATTAGATACTGTATATAAAATGGCTCACCTCTAGGTTAATGAGATCAGTAAAGGAAGACTAAATAATTCAAATCACATCTGTTTAGAACATTAAAATAACAGAGGAGTGGTTAGGATATATGGACTAGTAAATATTCTATGATAGGTTACTTTCTGAGGAGGTTAAAATATGGTAAATTTGAAATTATACAGGACCCAAGAAAAGACACTCACATTGATATTAATATACCAAAATCAAGTTCCACTAAGCAAATTAATTCATGCAAATCAAATTTTTAGTCATTAGTTTGTTTTGATGTAGTATCGCTTGACTTAAAAGTTAACTATTTACTAAAAGGAATCCATGCTAATACCAAATAATTCTGGCTTCAAACAATTAACTTTCCAGAAAGATATCAGACGGAAGAGGCAGAAATTTGAAATGTGTTTTCTGAACATTTTCTGACAATGTTGTATTTTGGTAATATCTTTTTTTGATCACTGACATTGTTTTCATTTGGTAGAAAATGCTCTAAAAAGGTGTGTCTTTAATTTAGCCTAAGTTATAGATTAATCTGCTATTCTATTTTAGAAATAAGCCTTCGCCATGAGATCTGTGCTTATATAAACTATTAAATTATATGTAATTTTCACTTCCAGTTTCATCTTTGTTCTGGGTTGTTTTTGTTTTTTTATGTAAATAATATATTCTTTAAAGGGACTATCCCGATAAGAACAGAGTCTCAAAAATTAAAATCTGGGTATTTATGAAGCAAAATATAGCGGCATGGTGTATTTACCTTGTCTCAAAATTTCAGCTCAAAATATTGTGTCGTTTGGCCGTGGACGTCCACACAGCTTATCAATCAACTAACTCTTTTAAGATTTCGGGTTAATTTTTCAATGGGTGACCTGATAATCGATTCCCATTTCTTGAGAGGTCTATACAATAAATGACCCATGTACTGTACTTGATAACCAAAGGTAAATTTCACCTACATAAGTTTGGTTTTATCCAGATATTATATAATACAACGGTTTCCATTTCCAGATGAAGACTGTCAGGTTTAAGTTGTTTACAAGCGTATCACAAATATCGGGTTAGTTGGTCGGCCTTAGGTAATGGGGTTTAAGTTATTTTAACACAAAATTAAGCAATTTTATTTCCCAAAAAGTTATCTGGATTGGCCCTTTAATGATAATAGAATATCAAACAGTAAGCATCACAAAAATGGGTGAAGTATACAAGAAAATCATAGTGTTTAAAGTGGATCAGTGCTTGCATTGTGATTATAGTTCATTATGGTGGAGATTCTACAGTACAGTGCATGGTTAAAATGATAGTTTATGTCACACAAAGAATTCCACATGAATTGACTTGTAGATAAAAATAAAATATTTTACATTCTCCAACCATCTATTGATAGCAAAGATGATGGGATTATGTTTTTATTTCATTGCCTTGTGTTTATTTTCTACAGAATAAACTTTATTCAATAAAGCCATCTTTTGGTTAAACATTGTTTGTTATTGATTTTGTAGTAAAAAAGGGTGAGAGTTTTAAACTTAAAACACATTTCTTTATTTTGTTGTCTTACTAACATTTACACTTGAAAATTTGTGGATATGATAGTAATTTATTAATTTTACATGTAAAATAATTCAATGAATGGCAATATTATTGTATGTTTACACAAGAATTTTGAACACTATCAGTATAACTTGAGATATATTATTTTGAATAGAAAATTTGTAACTAAATATTTTTAAGATGATTTAAGTAATCCACATCATTTACATATATCTTCAAAACATTGGTGTTATTATGTAATTAACCTGTTAGTATATCTGAATATGAAAAATTCTTTATAAAGAATGGTTCAGTCTGTATGAAAAGATTGAATGATTATTACTGTGTTTATCCAACTTAAACTTTAACTGGCCATAACCTAAATTAGACTTAATCTATCTAAATATAACTTTAAGACATATGTTTTAGAATAAAAGAACTTTTGGTTGTGTATGATCTAAAAGTAAAACTCTCTTTTTAGGCTTTATTCGGGCATGATAGAGCTTTAATAAATGTGATTTCTTGATTGATATGTCTCTCAAAAAAGATGAGACATTTAAAATACTACACAAGCTATAAGCCAGAACCTTCATGATGTGAAGGAACAAATTAGGTGTAGGACAAGTCATCATAGTGATTCAAAGAAGACTTAATGCCCTTCATCTAAATCAGAGATTGGGTCAGACTGTCTGTCTTTACAAAGCTCATGTCACAGTCAAGTTAAAATTTTATGTGGGTCCTTAAACTTGATGTTTTCTAAGAGGTGGTCATTAATGTCATTTGATTAGCAGGTAGTCTGTGGTCTCTATTATATTCTACTGTTATCTAGCCAGGGGCAAGGCCGTTCCCTAGGGGAGTTGTTCAAGGAGTGTATCTGTTAATCAGAACAGATGAGACAGGCTATTGAAAAGTTTCTTTTTAAGGTTATTTTTAAGAGTTGCTTTGTGACAATTGTTAAGAAAAACAACAATAAAATGATCTTAAACTTCTCATTTGTCATGTATATTATTTTAGATGATTTCTTTATCGAATTCCTGTTTAAATCTAGAATTCAGTGTCAGGTAATTATACTTGAGTGTCACAGCAGGATGCAAATTTGGTAATAACGACCCAATTTGTGTATGTCAATATAAATTATGACTTGTGGAATTATCTGTTTTTAATTGACTTTTTGGTAAAAAATAAATTTACACATCAATTATTAGAAACTCTTGGGGCGATGTTTGACATACACCTTGCTGAAACAAAATTATCTAATATTAATTGATCTCATGGATATTTTAAAGTGTTATATTTAGTTAGTGATAATAGTACAGATTTTGACAAAATGTAAAGTGTTATAAACATTTGCTTCCATCAATCATGCAAAAAAGCATTATTTTAACTATATTCTTTTTTTTTCATAAAGTTTTTGCCATTAATGTGTAGGCGTGTAACACAAGAGGTGTGTGAAAAAACCCTGGTTTTTTCAGGACCAAGTAATAATTACTGTACAAATCATTCCAGTCTTGTTTTCTCATTTACAAAACTATATTTCTGTCATTATGTGTTTTAGATGCCATTGAATTTCTCTTTCTAAAAATAATCTTCACAATATCACTAATTCTGTTGGCAGAAGTTAGCACACACATTTCCAGATGAAACTTCTAAACGTTTTTGAAAAATTCTGAAGTAGTACTGATTTTAAGGCTTTTTTAGGCAACAAAATTAAAGTTACATTATGGGAGATAAGATAAAGAGATGGCAGTTCTCACTATAATAGTTAAAAACTAGATAGTGTAAAGATAATTTGCTGAAAATTTCAGTCAAATTGATTCACAATTAGCCGAGAAAAAAGCGTTTGAAATATTCACAATTAGCCGAGAAAAAAGCGTTTGAAATATTCACATAGCCTCGGTCATCATTACTCAAGTCATTAATTTTAACAGTATAGTCTTGATTATCCACTTGATTGATTTAATTATCAACGGCCATTAAGCGGCATATATAAGAATTTAATCCGCCAACATCGAAGGCTAGCCTTGACATAAAGAGTTTATTATGGTCTGGATATGTTAATTAATGTCTAATTGATTATTTACATAACATCTCAGGCTTAAAGAAAGACCTGTAATAAGCAGATTTTGCTCTTGCATAATGCTATTTTAACTGTGTACATAAATCTGTATTTTAAGTAATAAAAGTAAGATTTTATGCAATGAATTCACAGATTAACTGGAAAACAAAAATTTATAAATATAACATAATTTATTTCTATCTGGAAATTTAATAACTTTTATAGATAATTTTTTTGTAAAAGAAAATTAAAAGAAATACAAAAGCTGTATGGCTTAACTGAACTTGAACCCTTATCTGATGCATGTGCAATCCGAGTACTATGAGCAGTGGACAAATTCTGTTATCCCGCTGTTTTATTCTCACAGTCCAATCAAAAATTAAATCCCCCCCCCCCCCAAAAAGAAAAAAAATTATTTATGTAGGAATATTTTTTAAAAATTAATTTTTGTTAAATGAGCAAAAAGATAATATATTTATGTCTGGATATTTTTTCATCTTTAATTTGAATGTGTTGATGAAAATAGATTTTCAGCACCAACAATTTAATAATAGTTATGGGTAGATAAATAATATTTGTTTAAACTATATTATGAAATACTTCTCACTTTCATAAATCACTACAAGAATTCGAGTCAGTCTGTATTCACATGATCGGTGAATGCAACATTTGCAAGTTTTGAAAAAGCTATTCATTAGCATGTATAGAACATGTATTTGTGAATGTAGAATTTAAGATATATAAACCTTTGCTTCATTCGAAGAGTAAGTGTGTAAATAAAATTTTTCATTATAGATGGGCTAGAAGGGAAGATGAACTAAAATGGCGGATGAGGAAACAAATGTACACGTGAAAACGGAAGCAGAAAGTTCAGATGGAAGTCCCCCGCAAAATAAGGAAGGTAAGTAAAATCAGATTTTCAGAATGTATACCATTACATACATAGTATATAGGTGTATAAATGTATTCCTGTCCATCATGTAATTATAAACATACCATGTAATATTATGTTAACAACATGTACACATATACTACACTACACATAGTACAATGCACAATCAACATTGTACATTATAACATATTTACATCTATATATTATATTAAACACATAATATGACATTATATAATTATTTACAGAAATGTGAAAAAGTTATATTATTAATATGATAAAAGGAAATACTAATTTATGTTTGGGCATTTGTCACTACATCACATTGTAGTATGCATCCAATAGAGATCATTAATTAATTGAGCTAAATTGTTAACAGTAAGATATTATTGTGAATCACTAATGCTCACACCAGTAGAGAAAAAGCGAGTTCCTTAGGAACTGTCTCTGAGCGGACAATGTCCACTGACAGTTCCTATCTGGACCTATACGGCTGCAAAATGAAAATATTGGACGTACTGGCGTCCACAAATGCTTGTGGACACTTTAGTTAATATCCGATTGATTAAAATTTATACACAGTGTTTAAGGTCATGAGACGAAGAATCCTAATGATTTTCAGCGATTTCCAATAATTACTTCCAGAGTTATGGCCCTTGATCACTTCAAAAACTCTTGTGGACGCTCTAGAGGTTAATGTTAATATCTGGTTGACTTTAAATTTATACACAGTGTATAGGGTCATGTGATGAAGAAGCCTATTGATTTTCAAATATTTCTGAAAGTTACTACCAGAGTTATGGCCCTTGATCACTTCAAAAAACTCTTGTGGGAGCTGTAGATGCCAAAGTTAAAATATCCGATTGACTTTAGATTTATACACAGTGTTTCAGGTCATGAGACAAAGAGTATGGCCCTTGATCACTTCAAAAAATTTTGTGGACGGCACACTCTTGAGGTGAAAGCTAATATCAGATTGACTTTAAATTTATATGCTGTGTTTGAGGTCATCAGAAGAAGTATCCTATTGATTTTCAACGATTTCAGAAGATTACTGCCAAAGTTATCTCCCTTGATCACTTGGAAAAATCGCCCTAGGGACCAAAGTTATCATCCGATTGACTTCAAATTAAGACGAACAAGTATATCTATTTTCAATGAATTTTGATAACTAAACAGCAAAATCCATGATATTAAATGTTTCATATACTAAATGTTAGCACAGGACAGAACTTTATAAAAACCAAACAAATTCTAATGATTTTCTGATAATTTTATTGTATTATAAATGTTTCGTTACCGAAAAAAGTAAAAATATGTTGCTTGGCTTGCCAGACGATTTAGCTGCTGTGGGTGTATGTTTCGTTGCCTGGCAACCTGTCTTTTCTCATTCATGTGTATGCCTTCTTGAAATGAAGTTTACAAAACAAGAATACTCTATTAAACTATAAAACATCAGTGCTGACTCAAAAAAGTGTCCATTAACTATGTTATGTAGCCATTTCCCAGATCACAGACCATCATGACATATTGATTACCAGTTTACTTGTACTCTCAATATAGTTGTCATTATTATGTTTCTGCTTTATTGTCCCCTGCCTTTGGAAGAAAGCAGGGGACTATTAAAATGGGTTTGTCTGTCTGCATGTTTGTCTGTCCGTCACACTCTTTTGGACACAATCATTTTCCTTTTAATTGGTGTAGGTGTTTATTAGATAAATACCTTGATGGAGTTCGAAGATGAGCATTTTCTGCTTAGGGTAAGCAGAGATATGCCATTTGCTTGATTGATGCTTTGGGGCACGATAACTTTGGTTCTATTTAAGTGATGAAACCTGGTGTATAGTTTGATAACATCAATACCTTGAGTAAGTTTGATAATGAGCATTTTCGGCTCAGTTTAAGCAGAGAGATAAGTAATTTGATTGGTCAAAATTGACAACTTTGATTCTAATTGAGTGATCGTTGTAAAACTTCATGTATAGTTTCATTACATCAGTAATCAGTATCTTAACAAAACTGGATGCTGAGCATTTTCTGCTCAGGCAAAATGGAGACTTCAGTCTGATTGGTTGAGACTTTGGAACACAATTGGGGTAGAATGTTCAAAATACGTGTAGGTATCCATTAGGCGGATGCCTTGACAGAGCTCGATCATGTGCATTTTCCACTAAGGCTTAGCAGAGATAAGCAATTCGATTAGTTGAGTTGAGACTTAGGAACACGATCACTTTGGTTCAAATTGGGTGAGAGCGATGAAACTCTGAGTAAAGATACATTATATCAATACATCAACTAGTTTGATAATGAGAATTTTCTGCTTAGGTTTACTAGCAATAAGAAATTTGATTTGTCAAGACTTTGGAACAGAACAACTCTATTTGAGGTATAGATGTACATTAGGCGAATGTCTTGACTGAGTTCAATGATTAATATTTCCCATTAAAGCTAAGCAGAGCTAAGCGATTTCTTTGGTCGATGCTTTGGGACAAGATAACTTTGATTTTAACTGATTGAGAGTGATGAAACTTAGTGAATGGTTTCACTACCAGGCAGGGGTGTAGCCGTGAAATATATATTAGGGAGGGGGGGGGGGTACCCCCATAAATTTTGTTTAAAGTCTCAGCCTTCTGTAAACATTGTTTGGCATATTTTACGGGGTTAAACTAAAACATCACACCAATACAACATTTATCATGTTTACAGACAGGCTGGTCTTCCCCCACCTAAGAAAATTTTGGAACATTTGACGGCTGCAAACAATTTTTCCTGCTATTTCAGCCCATGAACAAAGCAATTTCAAAGTGGTCTAATATAACCTAATTAAGGTGGCTTGCTGACTTGAATTCCAATCAATCATTTACACCCATGAAGACGGGACCGTTGGGAGAAAATTTTGAGAATTTAACTGCCACAAACGTGTTTTTCCTGATATTCCAGCCAGCCTGTAGCCTGTGAATACAGCAACTTCAATTTGGTCCAATATAGCCTACCTGGCTGCCCAGAATTCCAAAACAACCAATCAATCGTCGCGGCCTATGGGAGCCTCACCCTCCCGGCGAAAATTTTGAAAATTTAACTACCGCAAATGCATTTTCTGCTATTCTAGCCTGTGTGAGCAACTCTAAAAGTATCCAGTGGTTTTGTAACCGAAATCCCACTATGAATTCCAACCATCCAATCAAACTGTTGCAGTTGCATTCACAAGTAATAATCGATGCCCGAAAACTGTCGCACAAAGTAGAGTGGCCCAGGATAAAATGTTTTAATCAATAGTCAACTCAGTACAAATTTGTGGTATTCAATTAAAAAAAGTGAAATTAGTGTTTTATTAGGACTCGATAGCAGTTAGGGAAGCAAAACTAGAAATGCCCAAAGCAGGTTTACGGTCTGCGGCCAGTTTTCTTCGCGGGGCGAGGAGTGGAGCTGACCTTATATGGACCCCCCCAAGCAAAGTTTGGAATATTTGTTTGCAGCAAACACGTTTTAATGCTATTCCAGTCCTAAAATTAGTGTTTTATTAGATTTCGGGCACTTTATTTTGCCAAATTTTTTGGGGGGGTCCAAGTATATTCCGACCCCCCCATGTGTGACGCCCATGCTACCAGGTATTTCAAAACCTGACTGAGTTTGATTGTGAGCATTTTATGCTTAGACTAACTCGATATTTTTGAAAAAGATAAATGTGCAATTAATTAATATGTATCATCTGTTTATTTTCGGATCTTGGTGCGGGACATCAGCCTCACTGTTGACTTGTTAAAATTTATGTCAATCAGAAAATCAATGATACCTTTGAAAAATCAAAATATTTGTATAAAAAATGAAATGAAATGAAATGGGGTTTAACATCCTACTCTTCTGCACCTAACATGACTAATGGAAGACGGGCGCACACCAAGGGATCTTTTATGTGCAAGCCAATGTGTACATGAGACCTCAGTTTTCCATACCATCCAAACGACTAGACAGCTGTCCTTGTCAGCCCCTCGAGCCAGCGTCTTACCCACTAAGCCACGTGATCCCCAAGTATTTGTATAAACGATTTGCCAAGATACATTGAAATTGAACAGAAGCAGGAATAATTTTTAACAGTACCATTCTGGTGGAGAAGTGAGCTGGTATGTTAAATACATATAGCGATATATTAGGTTTTTATACGCCAACTTTGAAATGTGGTCGTACATTGCTGTCGCCCTTGTCTGTCAGTCTCGAGGGTAAAGCTCATATCCGATTGACAGTAAATTTATACACAGTAATTAAGGTCACGAGATAAAGAAGCCTTTTGATTTTCACCGATTTCCGATAATTGTAGCCCTTGAACACTTTTAAAAATCTAGAGGCTAAAGTTAATATCCGTTTGATTTTATATTTATACACCGTGCTTACGCCTTTATATAATCGTTGTGATTGATACACAGAATTTAAGGTCTTCATATGAACAAGTATATATATTTGCAATGAATTTTGATAACTTGATCAGCTAAATCCATTAAATTGTGTATACTAGCATGGGCCAAACAATTTCCTGATAATTACTTAATGAGTTGTTACCCTTAATCAGATTTTAATGTATTATAAATGTTTCATTACCGAAAAAGTAAAAATATGCGACAACTCACGTTGACTGACTGCACGATTTAGCTGCTGTGATTGTATGTTTCGTTACCTGGCAGTCTATCTTTCCATACTTTTGACGATTTTTATTTCTGTGACGATTTTATATCGGAAAACAGAATATTTCCCAGCTCTAATTTATAAACCATTCGATCCGAACGTAATTTTATTAATCCATTAATTTTAGCCACATCTTAAAATTATGGACATTATTAAATTGGTAACATATCCTTTTAAAAATCACCCATATTATAATATACCAGATTTTCTTACGCAGAATAGTAATTTAACATTCTTTGTATTCACTTACTTTTTATTGAATATTTTGTGAAAAGTAAACATAATTATCATAAGAATGTGTTTTTGTTAAAGTTATATAATGGTAATGTGTTAAAATGGCGAACAGAAGATAATTCAATTATATTTTAAGACTGGTTAATGGGAATTCCTTTATGAGACTGACCCAAGATGATGTGTACTTTGTAGTTTATTCAAATAGACCTGCTAATCACAGAACATCCTATCAGCTAATCAGCACGAATCACTGAAATTGATACCTGGGATATCAAAAAGTGCTACCTGTTCTTCTGAACTTTAACCTTAAAACGACCTGCTGTCATGAATACCTCTTAACAACATTGGACCAGGTTTGCAGCATTTTTAAACAACATGTGATAGCCCTGTCTATTGTCAGGAGCCTAACCCTTGTCCCTTAAGCCCATGTAGGATATTTCTGTACACTGTCGGCAAACATTATCTCTTGTAACTGACATCTAGTCCTGAATGAGAATGACTAGTTGTGACCTACTCAATACCCGCTCCTCAATAGCATTGGGTTTTGTAACAGTTTGTTCAAGCGAAGTATAGCAACATAGGTTCCTTTCATTGCATCTGAGGGAATGTGTACTTTTTCAATTCAATTGATGTTGAATGGTGTGTAGTCACGGATAGGAAGGGTTTTTTATTTGATAGGTTCATGTGTATCTTTGACTGTCAAAGCCAGGCTCCCGTTTTCATATCCTTGTAATAATGATTATAGTTGGACAACGCAAGTAATTCTACCTAGTACATTATCAACTATTTTAAAGAAAGGAGTCAATTGTTTGAAAACCTTCTTGTTTGATCTTTTGATTTCTCAATCTGATCTATTGAAACTAACCTTTCATAATGTATGGTTTAAAAGAGATACAAGGGCATATTGAAAGTTACACTTCTGAAGAAATATTTGCTAACTTTTTTGTGTGTGACAACCAATATTAAGTCTTTTTAATCATAAATTGCCTTTTATATGGAAAAAGTTGTTAATTTTTTTTATTCTGGAGGGATTGCCTAAATCTTACAAGTAGATTGTTGCAACTCTCAAAAGATAAAATCAGACATAAAATACCATGGGAACAGTGTTGTATGTTTTTGTGTCTTTTATATTTGGCATCATTGTGAACTCTTTGTGTATGCATATTGTAAATGTTTTTTTGTGGGGGAATCTGAAAAGGTTAGGATGTAAGATTGTTTTTTACAATATATTTAACATGTGCTAACCATAACAAGCACCAATATTTATCTACATATGTAATAAATTATGTCTATGTTTATTGAACACATGAGAATAATGTGCTGGATTCAGTCACGGAACCCATAACGGAAGGAAGCCATATACATTCTTTCATCATCAGCATTGTTTGTAACATTTACCTCTATTCACTACTATATTAATATGACTGACTTACACCACAGTACATGGCTACTTTAATGGGACTTTTATATATCTTTGGCATTTCAAGCCAAGTGAAAACAGATTTAATGGTCTGAGAAATTCAGGAATGATATGGTTGTCCATGATAATCAAAGGAAATGAGTGGAATTAGATCTTTCTATGTTGCTTCAACCCATGTATCAATATTATTATCCTGAATGGTTGCATTTTAAAATAATAACTTCAGATATGCTTTATCTCAGGGGAAAAACATTAAAGAACTGTTAGTTGCATACTTTTCCTATTATTTTATTTATTGATAAATTGATTCACATATTAGAAATAGTTTTAAGATAAACAAGAAATGATTATTGAATTTTCTAATATTGGTGATCCCATTCTCTCATATCTATTACACCATCAGCCTTGGTCTATTTTCTTGAAGAAATCTTTGTTTATTGCTTATTTCTCAACCTGCTCAGAATCATTCAATTAAATGTTATTCTTGGGTCAGTTATTTTTATGAAAATATCATTCATGAGGGCCTTGCATATTCCTAAATTCTCCTGCTAATTTGAAATAAAAGCACAAGTGACAAGTTATAGCAGCTGCTTTAGACTAGAAACATAGAAATATATGTATACACATAGTTGATAAAAAAAAAACTGTCAGGGGCGGATCCAGGAATTTTTGCAGGAGGGGGTTTGCCAGGTTACTGTTACGGAAATCTGCCATCATCGTCTCTAAATTACATAGGCATACATACAAATTGAGCTTTTTAAACAGAGAAATCATTTTTATACTGATGTAGGATCACTTTGTGATGTAATTTCATTGATGCAAGGCATTATTTTTTTTTATGTAGCTGAGCAGGGGGGCCTGACCATGTTAAATTACTTATAACCATTAATCTTACTATACTATTCAAAAAAAGTAGGGGATATTTGATTTTGGGGGCATAATACTAAAATATGCAAATGACTACGAAAAAAGTCACTATAGAACCTAACAGAAGAAACATTTCCAGTTACATGTGACGCCCAAACGCACCAATAGCTACCACATGGAATGCAGGTGATGCTTGGGATCATCATGGGGGTCCAACCCAAGATTTGCACGACTCTGACTTTGAATGTTACAGTCATTGTGGCATTGAATTCCAGGGTGGAAACATCAGTTTAATTGTTTTAGTGACCAGAAAACAAATTTTGATATGTGTCGGCTTACCCAAAATGAAAGGTTACGTGCCCTTGGCATGCTACAGATCGGCACAACACAGGCGGTTGTGGCACGGACGATGAATGTTTCTCAGTCTGTCATAAGCAGGCTATGGTCCAGATACCGTGATACACAATCTGTACAGGACACACCACACTCAGGTCGACCAAGGGCGACAACTCAAGCCCAGGATCGATTTATCCGTACCTTGGCCTTGAGAAATCTTGTCATCACAGCAAATCAGATCAGCGCTCGTCTTCAAACAGACACTGGTGTGAGAGTGAGTGGCCAGATGATTCGGAATCGACTGCATAGGGGTCACCTTCACGCACGACGTCCTCGCGTGATCCCTTGTTTGAGAGATCATCACATTCAGGCAAGACGTCGTTGGTGTAGGGATCGTCAAAACTGGGATAATCGACGCTGGAGCAATGTGATGTTTTCAGATGAGTCAAGGTTCACTGTTGATTTTTTGGACAGATGTAGGAGGGTGTGGCGTCGTCGAAACGAGCGCTTCCAAGACGTTAACGTCATCAGACATGATCGATTTGGGGGTAGTTCTGTTATGGTGTGGGGAGACATCACTGTTGCTGGAGGAACGGCTTTACATGTTGTTGCAGGGTGTGTTACAGGCCAGTACTACCGTGACAACATCTTGGCAGTCCATGTTGTGCCGTTCGCACGACGTCATGGCTGCCGTTTCATTTTCCAGGATGACAACGCAAGATGTCACAGGGCCAGGATCGTTACAGGTTACCTCCAACAACAGAACATCACCACATTACCTTGGCCAGCACTGAGTCCCGACCTCTCCCCCATCCAGCATGTCTTGGACATGCTTGGACAGAGGTTACGTCAACGTCAACAACGTCCTGCCAATGTCCAAGAACTTGCTGCTGCGTTGCAACAGGAATGGGACAATCTGGACCAAAATGACCTTAGACGTCTCATTAGGAGTATGCCACGTCGGATCAATGTTTGTTTGGCAAACAGAGGAGGATTTACCCGTTACTGACTTTGTTGTGATGCTGTGGTAACTTTGCTGTTTGACCCTGGGTATCATTTTACCCTTATAATGGTCAGTCTGTGCCTTACTTAGTCTAACGATCATTTGGAATAAATCGATGAATGTGAACTTCATTTCATTTTGTCATTTGTTTCTTCATCAGTTTCATTAGGTGACTTTAATAACACTTAAAAATCAAATATCCCCTACTTTTTTTAAATAGTATATATTTCGAAGTCGACAACTTAATCATGTCTTATGAAAGAACGGGTGAAAATTGAGTTTACTGAAAATAGTTCTAGAAACCATTTTGCACCTACAACTTCAACCCCCAAGCTGACTTATGTGATTGGGAAAAAATGCCACCTCTTCAGTATTAGCAAAACCATTTAAAGTTTATCTTCTCAGTAATAATCCGCTAACCAATTCAGAGATATGACAAGTAAGCCACCCTGTTTTTCTTAAATTAAGCATCCATATCCATGTATATGTGTTGTCATAAAGTTTAGTTCAGATCAAAACTACAAAAAAAATTCAGTTCATATCCAACTTCAAAATAACATATTTGTTGTTATCATACATTTATATAACGTATTTGTTGTTATAATACATTTATATAACATATTTGTTGTTATAGATACATTTATATAACATATTTGATGTTATCATACATTTCACATATTTTTTGTTATCACACATAAATAACATATTTGTTGTTACCACACATAAATAACATATTTGTTGTTATCACACGTATTTGCAGTTATTTTAGCCAGGTAAGAGTAGAACAGTAGGATGTTAAACCCCATTTCATATTTGCTGTTATCAAACATGAATAACATATCTGTTGTTATCATATACAATATATTTGTTGTTATCATACATATAACATATTCTTGTTATTATACATATATAACATATTTGTTGTATAACATATTTGTGAAAGAATGTATCAAATTATTTAGTCAAGTGTGTTTATGATTGAGTTTGTAAACGATTCAGATGACTGGTAATGTATAAAGAGTTATCACCTATTCAACTCAATGATTTATCTTTCTGGTTAACAAAACAATGATCACATTATTAATGTTTTACTTATATATTTTACTGATTTCATCTGGACTTAAGAATTCATTCATTCATATCTATATAGATAAATAAAAACATGAATAGTGAAGAAATGAATTTATACAGATTGAATCTAGGTGTGACCTAAGGTTACTACTGGTGAGAATACTTGATTTAATATTCCACGTGATGGATGAGATATTTAATGTTTTGTTAAGAGATGTTTTAAGTTTTTCAGAATGAACTTAAGCAAAACCAAAGACAGACTATAAAATGCCTTCAATAAAATCTGCTTTAAAAAGCTAAATAAATAACAAGATTTAGTTAGTATGAAAACCTGTACCACAGCTCATCAATCTTGATATGTTAGTACCTGTGTGTTCAGGAATAGATCCCTAATTTCAAGTTTGGGGATTAGCTTTTGGAGGAAATGAGTAAACAGATAGGATCTTTAGGATATCAAATTCTACTTTTAAAGATATACTGTTGATGGTTTAAATATTTTCTCATTGATACCCAATTTTATTGCTTTCAAATGATTTAAAATAAAGATGAGAACTTCATACAATAGGATTTTAGAAGACAAGGAGAGATGGTGATTGTTTTCACCATCACCTTTCTTAAATCTTTTTGACCTGCGAGTCACTATACCACCTCTTTACTCTCTCATATTTCATGGTTTCTTTAATCCTTAAATAAATATATCTCTGACCTCCACAGATTTATGTTGATCCTTTGAGTGGAAAGGAAAAATTGATCATCTGTAACCCATATTTTATCTTTGAATTATTCATATTTTCTTGCAGAAATATTAATAAATGGAATGTCTTCCAAGTGAAAAAAAATATTTAGCCTTCTCAGTCCTAACAAATATTTTTTTGGTTGAAGCCTAATATATCCCCATGGAGAAAATTAGGATACTGATAAGTATGTAGATGGGTTTGACAGTTATGAATTATGTTTATATTTACTCTTAAAAGATAAGTGTGTAAGAGGAGACTTTAGTCAGAATTCTGCAGAAAAAATATATACTAACTCTGCCATCAATGGCACATAAACTAGGAAAAATATGCCAAAATAATCTGTTAAAGAACAGTGATCTATGACCATGACTCACAATGTGTTGGTTTACATTTATCACAATGTGGTGGTTTACATTTAAATTTGGTAATTTTTATACACCCACATTGAAATGTGGTCATATATTGTTGTCGCCCTGACTGTCAGTCTGTCGGGTGTCCATAACACAGTGTTTAAGGTCATCGGACAAATAATCTTTTTGATTTTCAACAATTTCGAATAATTATGGTTGGATGATCTGGAGGCTAACGATAATATAATAATAATAATAATAATAGTGTGTATTTATAATATCCGATAGACCTTAAATTTATGCACAGTGTCTATGGTCATCAGATGAAGAACGTATTGATTTTCAACAATTTCTGATAGTTATGGCCCTTGACCACTTGAGAAATCTTGTGGACATGTTATAGGCTAAAGTTAATATAAATTTATACACAGTGTTAAAGGCTCAATACCACTCTTGTTGTAACTTAATAATATGTCCCAATCTTTATTCTGGTCAACAAATTGTATTATTTTACAATATTCCAATTGATTGATGATGCAAATTTCATCTTTTCACACCTAATTTAAAAAATTGGAAGAATTCTTCTAAATGATTTGAAAAACCTTAAGTAAACCTTTTCAAAAGTGACTTGGATTTTAACATATTTTCGAACCCTCTGGACAAGTGAAATAGGATGTAATGGATAATTTACACAACAGGTAGGACATTTAAACATATAGTACTTAGAATAAGGCTATTATTTATTTTCTGGAGCTGCCAAGCCAGCAAAAGTGTTATTGTCCCTTAAAATTCTGCCCGTCTGGCATCCACAATTTACTTGTGGATGCTCTAGAGGCTGAAGATAATATCCAATTGACTTGTGGCCCTGGAGTTGTGGCCCTGGATCACTTAAGAAATCCTGTGGATGCACTCGCTATTGGCTAAAGCTAATATAAATTTATACACAGTGTTTAAGGTCATGAGACAAACAATCAAAACAAATTCTAAAAAAATTTTCTGATAATTACTTAATAGGTTGTTAATTGTATTTAGATTTTAGTGGGTTGTAAATATTTTCATTAGTGACAAAAGAAAAAAATATGTGACAACTGTTGATGATCTCCCGAACGACTATGTTTCTGTTTCTGTGGGCGTATGTTTCCTTGCCTAGCAACCTACTTTAATTTTTTATGTAAAGCTTTTTGCACATGTTTTTTTTATGTAAAGCATGGTGATGGAAAGAAGTTTTTCTTTTTAAATATCTAAAAATATTTTAAAAATGTCATCAGTAAGTTCAGGCAATGGAATTAAATTTGTTATCCATTTATATTTTTAGTAAAATTTATTTTGAGCAATCAAAATATTTTCCATACTAACAATTTCTTTAGAAGGATATAAAATAATCAGTCTGTTAAATAAAACCATAGAAGCAACATGAAGTAAACTGAAGAAACATAATTGAGCCAATTAATAGCAGTGAGGGAGATAATCAACTTGATCCTACTAGCTGTTAATTTCTTTACTCATATCAAAAACTCTTCTCAAAACAAAACAAAACTTTTACATGCACAAAAACCTGTTCTCAGTACATGCATGTTTATTTGAGAAGTAATGTTCACATAACATAAGATGTTATAATCGGTGATTGTTTCTTTGAAAGGCAAAAGAAAGTTAACTATAAAAATAAACAATTTTGGAGAGAGTAAGGAAGAGCAGACGCTATAGACAACAATCGACAAATTAACATCTGGAATACTTTAGTCACTGTATATTTTAAGTCCTAAATACTCACAAAGGCCTAATTTTCTCACTAATGTTAGAAAATATTAAGTAAATCTGTTTCTCATGGCTTAACCCTACATTTAGATTGTGCCGGAAGTTGGGATCAGTGCAGAAACGGTCAAAATATATGAAATTCATATTTCTTCAGAAGGTGATTTTAGAGGAAATAAAAGCTTATTTTCAGACTGTCTGCAAACAGTTGTGCTTACTGAAGGACTAAGTTCTTAACTTTGCACTGAAATAAAAAAAGTTGATCAACTACATATCAGATTTCAAAAAGTGAGCTGTAACCAGACTCAGTTTCATCTATTATCAGTATTTTCTGGCCTAGATTCCATTTACCTGATGGTATTTAATTTTGATTTATACGTAGTTTATTTCAACTTTCTTATTTCCTTTTAATAGTGTGAATTGAACTTAGAACTAATGATTGGGCGTGGTCCTAAAACAAGAGGCACTGCACTGAATTAACGTCAAACTGTTTTATTTCAAAATACAGATTCATCCGTCTGTTTGTCTGAGTGATGGTAATTTCCATGCCCAGGGTGTTTATTTTCTGAGAACATTTTGTGGTGTGTTTGTGTTATACTCAGCTCACTTTACCTAAACTTATTTGATATAAAACATATTGTAAGAACAGCCCCAGGTTTCTTTACATATTAAACCATGTTTGCTAAGAGAGAATCTAGCAACGTAGGAAATTCTATATGCTTGATGTCAATTTTTCATGTACAATCTGTTGCAGTAATATGATGTGTTTTATGTTTATTTGATAGCAGATTTATAGAAAAAACAGTCTTTAAAAACCCACAGAGCTTTTTTCACAGAAGAAGCTATAAATAACAATTTACATGTACATGCATCATGAACTGATGATGGAATATATTTTTACAATCATGCAATTTTATTTTTCATAAGAAATATTATGAAGAAATACCATGATATTCATAAGATCAAACATGAATATACATTACTACACTGATAAATTTACGAATTAGAATAACCAGACTGTTGCTTTGTGAATATAAGTGTTTTGAGATAAAGGGGGATAACTCATTATATAATTAAGTTTAATTGATTATATTCATCAATATTCACAAACCAACAGTTTATATGACAATTTATTTCTATAGGATGTAGACATGCCAAGTGTATAAAATAGTTGAAGTAGTAAATTAGTCAAGGGATTAGGCTGTATAATTAAAAAATTAGTCTTAAAATGCATCAAGGGAGGTAACTCTGTTCATATATCAAAATTGATTGATATTAGTGAAGTGAATTCTTATCAATTTTGTTAAAATTTTCAGATTGATTATGCCTTTTTTTTTATTAGATTGCATTATATCTCTCTTGAGAAAAAGTACAATTTCTTACAAATGACTTTGTGAAGAAAATGTGTAGTACATATAATGGAAAAACTTTGCAAAAAGTAAAAAAAAAATTGTTAATGCTATGACTGTGATTGTAAATTATCCTTAAACCATGTACAAAAACCAGGCATTGGAAATATTTATTAATGTAACACCCTGTAACCTTACACCTTAAAGATTACCCAGATAAGTCAGAACAGCAGCTATTTAATTCAAAACTATTTTAGAATGTTACCATTATGTCAAAACCACACCTTCAAAAAGCTATGTATAAAAAACTAATGTTAAAAAACATGTTTTTTGTATTAATCACATACTCTAAAATCCTTTACACTAATCGCTTGGCAAATAGGATAACCAAGATGGATGGAAAAAGGTTTAGTTTACATAATGAGAAAACAATACTTACCAGTAGCCCATTTAAGACTTGTTAGCAACAACTTGGGGCAGCATGTAAAATGTTATGTGTTTTTAAAATCCCATGGTTGACAAAATGTCCTTAATTTATAAAACATTAATTGAGTGAAAAAAAAAAAAACAGCTTCAGTGTTTCAACAGCATATTAATAGTAGATTTATAAAAGTGATTATTATATCTTACTTTTTTGAATTAAAATCTTTTTTCAAATGAAGTCACAAAGTCACACATTTTCTTGAATATGTACCTGCATAGGTAGGCCACAACAATTTTATAAAAATGACCTCAAACAGTCAGACGAATTGATCTGAGAGATAAATTATTAAAATATGGTTGTATATTGTTGCCACACCTCTCTGCCTGTCTAGAGGCTGAAGTCATATGACATAGAAACCTATTGAATTTTAGCAATTTCCATAATTACTGTCATAGCTCTTGACCACTTTGAAAAATCTTGAGGATTTTATAGAGACCAAACTTATATCAAGTTTATACACACTGTTTACGGTCATGCGATGGAGAAACCAGTTGATTTTCAATGATAACTTGAACTGCTAAATTCATGATATTACATGTTTTGTTTACAATATGTTGTCATTTGGCAGAACTAGAAGATAAACAAATTCTAATGATTTAGATAATTACTTCATTAGTTATAAACACAAAAACATAAAATGGAACATAACCAAGACATTTTGTTGAGGGTTCTTTCAATATTATCTAGTCAATAATAGAACCCTCAATGAAGCGTCGATTTAAATAAAATAGTTATTGTGTTCTATATTATGTTTTTGTGTTTATTACGTGTGTCAATTGTTAAATACCACTCAAAGAAGGTACTTAATGAGTTGTTACTCTAAATCAGCTTTTAGTGTCTAGTAAATTTTGTCATTACTGACAAAAGAAAAAGTATGTGACAGTCCTTTTGGACTGCTCGGACTTAGCAGCTGTGGGAGTATGTATATCTTTATGAATCTTGTGGCCACAATAGAGTTTTAATTTAATTAATTTCTACATATTTACATCATCTACTATGCTACTATGTATAAAAACATGCCATTGATATGATGTGTTTTCTTTTATCATTCGGTAAAATAAAATATTTCTCGTATAACTTTATGTGGTAAGCCATTGTGTTTTGTATGAGAACAAAAAATGGAGTGAATAGATGTGATATCTATTTTGTTTTTATATACCATGGTAAGAAACAAGTGATCCCTTGTTTTGACTCCCTAGTAGGTGAAAAACAAATTAATAAGGAGGGATCACCTGATCACAGACTTACTGATATCAAAGAAATGAGATCGCAGGTAAAGGTGAGATGTCAACAACATTGTATGATGTAGATACAAAAACTAGGTCTTATCGTACACAGCCTTGACAAAAAGCAACAATACATTGCTTATTCAGTACCACTATCCAACGTCATTTGGCTAAATCAAAACACTCATTTTACACCATATTATTTGTCCAGGCAATGGAATCTCCTTACTACTCTGTCACCAACCCTTTACATGTTATTGAATACCAATAGGTTTTGGCAAGGAAAATCTCTATTGTACAAGAGTGAAAATTGTATTAATACACAAGATTTCTTGCTCTCTACATTGTAAAAGTAGGAACAATCAAAAGCCTATAGCTGTGTATTGACAGCCTGCCTCTATTTGTTTGAGCTGAATGTGGGTGGTCTCTTATATCGTAAAATACAACTTATTTTAGTGTAGGGCTAACCTTAGATTGGCTAATAGCGCTGCTAAAGCTACCATAGAGCACTGGTTGAAGATAGATCAAGTTCCACCTCTCAGCTCGACTAACAGGGAGGTAGGCAAAGCTTAACTTGGGTGGCATATATCCGCACACATAACTCCCAAGAAATGGACTTTTTGTGATCTTTTTCATTCTTTATGCAACTTTTGAGGATTATTGGTGGCGTGTGTTGTTTCTCGAGAGAGTAAGATGTAATTTTACAGGTAAGTTTTCACTCGCGAAGGCATAGTTAACGATCTTCCCTCCAAGTTCTGCTCCACAGAGGATCGACATCAGCATCAATATACATTGTGTTTTACATATATATGTGATTGTACATGTATGTTGTTATATTAGTTAATTGTAACGTGGATGGATGGATATATGTAAATCTTAATCTTGTGTTGGATATTTTAAATTATCAAGTGATTTGAATCCAGTTGTAACTTGAATTGAATATAGATATTAAATAATGGAATATGGTTGCAAATGGAAAATTTACTGCAGAGTGCAAATTTCTTTGCGGGTTTGTTGGATTGCAAGATGGAGAACTGAGAGCGGACTGAAGGATATTTATGGAAAAGACATTCAAATATGAATTTGGTGATAAATTCTTACAGGAAACATAGAATAGATAGTATTCAGTGATCAAAATTGATTCTCATAGTAAAGTGCTCAATGGATATATCTATTCAGAAATAAAGTCCAATATCATAATCAACAAATTATCATAAAATATGGAGTAATACAGCATGATCAATTGATACCTTCCGTTACTGATACAGTGATACAAGGTTAATGTATGTAGATACCTACAAATTGCCTTGATTCTTATCATCACATAATTAAGTTGTAGATCATCGTAAGTATTATCTGGAAGAAGTGTGTTTAGGTGTTCACTGTGATATAAAGACAAGATTTAAAGATGTTACTATACATCATCATTATAGATATTGTCATCGTGAACAAATCATGTTTATTCTGGATATTTTGTGAAATGATTGCATTTCATTTGCAAGTCATAGAATTTCATATGTTTAGTAGTTTTTCACTCAAAAATAATACCTTTTGGCCATAATATGATTTATGACACGAATTTACTGTCTTAGAATTGACTTCTGAACTAAGAATTTTGATAGTTCATATTATATAATAATTGAGTTTAGGTATTTTATAAATTGTGAGAAATCTGATACAGATCAACCAAATCTACTTGACAGATGTGAAATCAAGTAATATTGATTCTTACTGACCGTCAAAACAGCAAAATTCAGTTTATGAATTTGGCAACATCAAGTTGCTAAATTTTGAAATGGATTTTAACAATGATTTACATCATCTTTAAGATCCATTTCAAAATTCAACAGCTTCTGGTGTAAATATTGGTCAAATATTCCATAGCAGGGACTAATGAATAAAATCTGTATATGGCTTTGTTGTTGTATAAGGTCAGACCATTGGCATATATTTCAAAAGTCAAAAATATGACAGTACTATTTTATTGTAACTTAGCACATCTGCGGATAAAAAGACCTTTATGGACATCCAATTAATAAAAACTGAGGCAAAATTAAAATGGCCATAATGGAATTCGTTGATTTTTGGGCCAATAACTTTATGAGGCTTTTAAGTAGAATTTAAACACAAACCTCTTCCATATTGGTGAGAATAATTGTCAAGTAGATGATTTTATCATATAGTTGTCTTACAGTATAGTTTTGAATGTGTATAGGTTATAGGGAGATTAAAGTTCAGTTTATGCTAAAGATTTACAAAGTTGGTGTCATTTCATGCAATCTGACATGTTTTAAGCATCTAAAATTTGGCGTTTCTACATTAAATTTACAAAATTAAAATATGCGCTATATAACAAATTAAAGATGCATTATGTGAGAGTCAAATTTGCTTATTTATTACAGGGCATTTCTCTGTCTTCAAATTTACATAAATTATTATCTAGACATTAATTCACTTGACAACATGTTCAGTACCAATAAAGTCGGTTATACGCCATGCAGTTATAGAAGGTTTGCCTGGCACGTGGCAGAACATTTTGGAAATGCATGTTGCACTAATAGAGAATGCTGATACATTGTCTGACAATACACAACGTTCTTTCTTATATATTAAAAGTATTATTTGGTTTAAACGTAAATCAGATTTAATTGCATCCACTGTCACAAACCCATTGACAGAAATATTCAGTATTTTCATTTTTCATTATCTATTTTTAAATCATTATAGCACTGTGATGTTGCAACTTATGGTATTGATTTATGAACGTTCTTGTTACCATAATCCATTTTTGAACCCCTGAAATGGCTAAGTTAATTTTGATGAATAATAAAGTCATAAGTCCTACAAATTCCTGAAAATAAATTACCAATATTGGTTTACAAAATCATGTACACTGTATTAGTTTCAAATATATAACTGTGAAGTTTATAATTTCATACCATTGTGGTACTAAATTATGCCATTTTGATAAAAATGAATAAGAATGTAGTCCTACCATCTAGGTTATGTTGAAGATAATGGTCTTTGACCTTTGAGTAGTAAGAAATGTTTTACTGGTAACACCATGCATACAAATTTTAGACAAATTTAACATTTTTTATGAGAGTAATTAGTAGCAGAATAAACAAATCCTGCAAAAAGAACAGATGCCAATAATATTTATAGTGACATCAATAGGTCATGAGGCCAACAGATGATAGAGTAAATTTGTTCCCTACATTCCAAAATTTGCAAAGTTGTGAAAAAATTTTCAAAGCAGATGCACCAAAATGTCTGAGAAGAATAATAGGACTTCTGTTCATATTTCTTCACATGTTTAAAAGTTGAAGAATGTTTAACAACATATAAGAATTCCCATTAGTACTGACAAGTGATCATCTTCTAAATTGTATCTTAAAGAAGTATTATTGGAGATTAGATAAAAAGCTGGCAGTTCTCACTATAATAGTTAAAAGTTGAATAATGTAAAGGGAATTTGTTGAAAATTGCAGTCAAATTGATTCACTCTGAACCAAGATATTAGCTTTTGAATTTTTAGCCTAGCCTCGATCATCATAATAAAAAGTTGAACTGGTTTAAAAACCCTGGGGATCGCTAAACCAGTTTAACTTAAGCGTCTGAACGCACATATGGGGCAAATAAGCTAGTTTAAAACCCCCAGCTCGTGACCTGTCTCTTTATTTTAAACTGGTTCATCTTGTCCGTCTGAAGGGGTTGGCTTAAATACCCTGGCTCCAGCTTGCTTTGAGCATGGGCAAGATGCAGTAAGTTACATTCCTGTGAAAATATCAGGGTTAGACAGTGCCAATGTTATCAAAGGCGTGCAAGAACCGAATAAAGAACATGAAGCTACCCATGCGCTGTTAACTCTAAACTGGTTTGGCTTTTAGTACATATGAACGCAACACGATGGTGTCTTAAAAACCCTGGCTGTTATGAACTGGTTTAAAATTAAGTGTCTGAACGGGCTAATAGTCTCGATTATCCATTTATTGATTTAATCATCAATCAACGTTGAGCAGCAGATTGAATTCAAATCCTGTAATGACATCAAGAGTTGATTATGGTTTGATAACTTAGAGATAAAATTTCAGGCCTAAAGAAAGACCTGTAATAGGAAGATTTAGCTCTTGCATAATGTTTGTTTAATTATGACATGTTCAATTTCTTGTGGAAGTTACAAAGTAAAAAATAAGTTATAAATGGTGTATTCCGGATTGTTCATTTGTTGACATATTTACCATTTGGAGAAAAGGGATATAGAAAGGTCTTATATATAGTTGTAATCAGAGCTTCTGCTTTCTTCATTTATAGTTTAAACTCAGTTCCAAATAATCATGAGCTAATTATATATTGAATGAAGATAAGGGGATGATGTGATTTTTAATGTTTTGAAATTTATGATTAGTTGTATGATGAATTTCTTGTCAACCCGGGTCATCAACTGACCCTTCTTTTATTTATTTGTTTCTATTGCAATGGTGAGTTAACTGATAACGTCCATTTTTATCCATTTTTGAGGTGTGAACTTGAAAATGATCTATCCTTTCAATACATAATGAGTCAAATGCCTTTGACTGACCCTCTTAAATTTCCCATAATATCACCAAATCTGTTTCAATTGTTTAGATGGCTAAATCAATAAAAAAAGACTTTCAAAATAATTCCCCCCCCTCCCAAAAGTTTTTTGAACTATGATTTTTTGATACAAAGAAAGAGTAAAGAAAGATTTAAAGCTACGCCATGAATATGGAGAGAAAGGGTGTATTTCTGGTAATAAAATTATTGAGCATTGGGTGGTGTCTCCAGTAGCTAGTCGTAACAGTTGATCAATGGTGAATAATTAAAATTAGTTACAGTGATCGAACCTTAAGAAAAAACAGGAAGGGGTGACCCAAAATGACGAGGTATTAGGATAAGGGGTGGCGTTGTCAGGTGCTGGTATTTATGATAAAATGGTTGAATGGGTTTAAGACATGTAGCCTCTCTCTTTATATAAACTCAAGCAGGTGGAAAAAAACTCATCATAAGTTGTTGATGTGAACATAGATTGTATATTAGGATAGGGTATATGTAGGTTATATGTAATTGTTGCTGCCATACACATATGTTTCCCTTTTCATTTAGTTTTTAAATTGTTATTGTAGATAAGAAATGATACACAGGTGCATGATATGTAATTTGCCTAAAGGTCTGAATTGAATGCATGTATAAAAGTGCGAAAAACAGAAAAGTATTTTGAAGTGATTTCAGATTTGTTTACATCAAAAATCTTCCACTCTGTGAAATAGACTCTCAGATCTCTTGTTGTCAATATCTGATAATTAAGACTTGTATGTGGCTAAATGAATGAATCGCCTATAGTTCATGAGATAGGTCAGACATGTACATGATATTCAAATGGTAGGTGTATGATTGTAGTGACCAGCTAGTGTAGTGTTCATAAAATATCTTCACAACCTTGAAAAAAGTCAAATCAAACATCACTCAATCAGCATCAGGGAGGGCTTCCATAACCTATCTGTAACCCAGAGAGATCTCTTATAACCACAATTGTTCATGACCATTGACAAATGATAAGGTGGCGCTATGTTATGAATTTGAATGATAGTTATGATATTAAATTAAAACTGTTGTTTTAGTTCTGGCAGGAAGAACTAAGACCATAGGTTAATAATAAATATATATACATATAGATAATTTAGTACATACAACCAGACACAAGATCATTGTATGTTTTAATATACTTCTAAATATATATATGCCTGGTTTTGGCTGGACACATGTTTGTTGTAACTGTCAGAATGGCAGATTGCTAACATATTATAATACTGTAGCAGCATGTATGGTTTTGGGTTTAAACTGATTATGCCCTGTTTCATTTGTACATAATTTATATTTAGATATATCTGTATTTACTTTACTCAAAATATCTTCCCCACATACAAATAAATAATTTTATATCAAAGATGTTCTATCATCAATCTGATATTCGCATAAAGAAATAGACTTTAAGATTTAGATATCCCATACTTATCTCTGTTACTTATTTTGAATAACAAAATATTTACACATTTGGAATTTATTTATGCATTTCAAATTAATCTCAACGAAGATATGTTGGTCGTTTTTTGGGTTCCTATTTTCTACCTGGCATGTAAAAAATAGTTTTTGTATTCACAAGATGTGCACTTTCCTTGCTCATAGACATACCACTTTGCATTGTTGGGCTAAAATAACATTATTTGTTGACTTCAACAGAAATGCACATGAAAATTACCAGGTGCACATAGGAAGGTCAAAAAGAAAATAATCCAATAATTTTATCTGGCAGTGCATCTGTTTTATGTAATGGCGGTTTCTAAAATCTTAGTGGCTGTAAATCACAAACATATTAACAAATGGTGAAAATAATGAGAGGGGTGGCTGTGGTAATGAAGTTAAAAATAAAAGCTAGTGGTGGTAATATGATAGTTAGAGAATGTTACAATATTGTTAAGATATAAACTGTGTTATTGTTGGTAGAATAATAATTAGATGTTGGATACTAGGTTGCCACTGGGATATCTAAGCCATGTTAATTTATTCTGGTCCACTGCTGATGAAACTGTATAAAGTTTATATGATAGGAAGTTTGTTAGAGATAGTAACGTCTCCTCTAACATTATTAGTAAAAAAAAGAAATTTGGAAACAGTTGAGATATTTTTAAATGCCCTGTCTTGAATTTTGCAAAAAATCTTTAAGAATTTGTTAATTGAGTAAGAACATGCTCAGAATACCTTACATTCTGGGGTAAATATTTGATAAGATCAGGATGAAATTTTGTTTTAAATATGTATAGAAATCTTTAAACTTCTATTTATAACAGTTGTCATAAGCTGCAAAATGAACAATATATTTTGTTGTGTAGATTTTAAGTAAAAGGCGTCTATTTAAAAGTTTGGCAATATTATATTTTAAGAGTGATATGCATTTGAGATAAGGAAGAAATGAATGGTGAAACTGGCACAAGAGTGAAATAAAAACATAAGTATGTTTAATGTTAGTCCCAAAGTGACCTAGTTATATTGACTGGACTTTAACCCCACATAGCTGCAGTTTGAAAAGAGAAAGATACTTTTGGGATTTTGATTACAAAAAAAACATATTTGTAAGGAAACACCTGGGCTACTGCACCTCTTTGCTGCATCAAAATGATTAAATTAAAATTGTTTTATATTATTTTCAAGATAACATGCCTAGGGTTGAACAGCTCATTCATCCATTTAAATTGAAATCACTACATGTATTTTAGAGAGTTTCTAGTTAATGAAAACCACATGTAGATATTTGTACTTAGTGACATTTTGTAAAGTTTAGTTTCTAGGGGGTATTTTGACCAATAATATTTAGCAATCTTAGTATTTCATAGTTGATTCTAAATATATAAGGTGCTAAACTCCTGTAGTGCAGCTAGTATAATCATGTACATAAGATATATGTGCCACACCACCAATGAACCTTTTTTTTCTTTAAATAAAGATTGGAAAGTGTTGTAGGCAATAAAAACAAAAAATGTAGGTTGGATGCATTTTTGACTGTCATTTCCATGGATATATGCAGATGACTCACAGTTGTAGATCTAATTGTTGTATTTTGGTGTAAATTTAAACTTGAAGGATACAACCAATAACTTCATTTCTAATTGAGACAGAATTGACCATTAGGTCAGTATTTTGACTTGAGTTTAATGATTAGCATTTTCTGCTTTGGCAAAGCAGAGATAAATAATTTCATTGGTCAAAACTTTGGATCACAACTCGGGACCAGGGCCGTATATACCTAGCGGGGGTACATTGCACTTCCAGAAAAAAATAAGGCGCCCAGAGAAATGGCGCCCCCTCAAAAAACATTGACAACCTCTCACTTATAAAAAATAATACACATGGTTATGATCTTAAGTCACTGATCAATTGGTCGGTTTTAAGGGTGCCCACACCACAGACACGGAGTGGGTGCAATTGGAGCAACTGCTTCTCATAAAAAATTTCCCGCCCCTGTAAAAAAAATCTTCCATATAAAATACCAAATTGACTTTTAGATATCACCAGAGTGGCTGAAAAAGTAGTTTCCAGCGTTATTTTTCAAAATTTACTAAGGGTGGACTCCAGACGTGGGTACCAACCCCCATAGGCGAGAAATGCCCATCTTATCCCCCCTTTCTGTGTCAGCGCCTGTCGCACCACATGACATAAGAGGGTTCGTTTTGGTCGCCCTATCCACATTTGATAGGGCCTTATTGGTCTTTGGGAGCGCCACCACCAAATGACTTTATTAGAGATTCTCGTTCTGGTCGCCCTATCCACATGGCCTTATTGGTGTTTCAGACTAGTTCTAGTTTAGAGGACCAGAAATTTCTTATTTTGTTGTGTTTAACATCAAAATGAGAAACAGTGCCATCGAAATTGACACGCTCCAAGTGCATGGAAATTGGGTTTGCAGCAGTCAAATTTTTTAAATTATCGCGGAAAGGGGGATGATGTCTGGGTGTTGCTGCTCTGCGCATTATATTGGGCATTATAACTTGGGCATTATATTGGCACCCCGACCCACCACTCTGCTGCACCCCAACTTTTAAAATCCTACATACAGCCTTGCTCGGGACTGAGTTTGATGAATTGCATTATATGTTCAAACTAAGCAGCAACAATTTGATTGGCCTAGACTTTTGAACACAATAGCATTACTTTTGAGGTTAAGCAGAGTTGTAAAGAATTTGAATGCTCGATGCTATATAACATGATAAATGTGCAAATAATTAATGAGTGTCATCTATTTATTTTGTGATTGAAGCAGGGGACATCTGAATAAATTCTTATTGGACCTAAGAATGATTTAAACATTGTTTGTATTATCTGGAATATTGTGGCCTTGAAAGTATCTTAATATACAGCAACTGTTGGTCTGCCTCTCAAATAGCCTACAGTGATAGCACATTTACTCAAATTTCCCACAATGATAGCACATTTACTCAAATTGCCCACAATGATAGCACATTTGCACAAATTTTTCTCATTTTGCCTTGCTGTAACTTCATTTATCAAAAATAGACTTTTGGAAAAGATTTGCAAAACTCAACTGATCAAATTAGTTCAAAGTTAGTAGTGTGAAACTGCTTCACAATTATTGATAAATCAAAATGCTTTTATGTATAATTTTGGCCTGTGTTTGACACCCCAGATCTTCATACCACACCTAGTTTTAATTCATTTGAATAACACCCAGCTATTTTCAGTCTTGTTGACTTTGCTTATAGTTGCAGAATGTTAATTTGTCCACCATTACTATTCCTTTCTTTTACAGGTTGACATATTCTTTTAAAAATCAAATTAAATTTAAACACTGATCAAAATACAACTAAACTACTAAAGGTTGAAAGGAAAGAATTTTGCAAAGTTTACATTGTAAAAGGGTGGGACTTTATTGTTTAAAATGCCAACATCTGGCTCTGGTATGGACAAAAACATGAAGCACTATTTTTTCAATGTTCTGAATTGTTTGAAAATAAGAACATGAGATTATTTGTACCTGCAGTAAATGTTAAAATTTGTTTTGATGGCTTGCATCTGTTGAGTTTCTGCAAGCAAGCACCATCAACTCTATATGTAGGTGGAGCTTTATACCTGTATCTGACAGCATAGATAACAGGCATGATTGAAAGTAACATAATATTTAACGCAAATTTGTATTTTGTACATAGGTTAAGGGGAAACAATATGGTCTCATGTGGGTTTAATTTCTAACCTTAAATTACTTTAAAAACCTAGCTTCGACAATATCGGAAACTCCATCTGGCTATCATCAACAACTACCATATCATAATTCTCATACTGCAACTTCTAATTCAAGTCTACCAAATAATTTTGCACCCTTTGAATGAGTCATTGGGGTTCAAGTATGTTTGTTCAGTTGTTATCTGTCAGAAGCGAATGTATGGCGGGCTTGTCAAGAGGTGTACGATTTCTGAACATACTTACCCAAGTACATGCTGATTACTGCTTTACACTTCATTAAAAAACATCGAGCCGCTTTTAAGATCCTTTTATGTACACATTTGAAGATTTGCTCCAATTAATATGATTTGTTGAAATAAACTGATATATGTACCTTAGAAAGATGGCAGACCATTCATTACATCACAATTTGATGAGTAGCGCAAATATTCCACCTGGCTGGAGTTTTTTCTTCTCGTGTTTATTTTTCTACCTTAGTTGTTAGAATGCATTAGGTGTGATGAAATAAATGTACGACTATATGAAACTATTAACATGATATTAAGAAAAAGAGCAATGACTTGAAGATTATTATAATAATAAAAACACCTGTCTATAAACAAATTATTTACATATCAATATTTGATGTAGAAATACATCAAAGTATTTTGTGAATAATGATTATAAAATGAGAGCAAAATAGAAGATACATTAATAACAGACGACATAACTGCGTCATTTTGAAACTGACATATGGCATATTATTTGTTCAGAAACTTGCTTGCATACATGCCTCTTTAACATTGGGAAAAGGAAAAACCAAACAAAAGATGCATCGAAATGCATCTCACTCGATACAAATCTATTGTGTGACCAGTCCAATATAAAGTTCCAAAATTACTGTGATTTGATCTAATGTGGACAAGAAAAGCAAAATTACATCAGACACTAGATAATATTAGATATGCTTGATAACGATTTGTGAAATCTTGTTGAAATGTCGCAATGTAATTACTAATAAACCGTATATCATAGTAATTGTGTTTTATTTAATTATATCTCAATTACTCAATGCCACTCAAAGAATATAGAATATTATATATACTTGTACACTTGGTCCAAAATAAATGAAACTGATCATCCAACTGTAAGTGTTCTTTTGGGCATTATGATAGATCTAGTGTTAAACCACTCTCAACATTTATACTTTGATTCGGTAAATAACCAATCTAATTAAAATATAGATCTATATTTCATTTCGTTTTTTATACTTTCGATGGCCTACACTCATGTAGATCCAACAAGTTATAGTGGGAGCTCACGTTCTATGACGTCAGGTATCAAGCACGGGACATTTGACCCGATAACGTCAGTCATTCGATTAACCAATTAGCGACCGCCATGCTTTTTAAAATCTACTTTTGTTTTGTTTTGATTTCTATCCGCTGGTGTTAGTATAGACGTCATTGGCTGGTAATATCTACCCACAGTTCCACACATGAAAAGGTCAAACGGTCGATTCGACAGACCATTTGATTGGCTGACCCCTCATTTCAGGCAGAACGCGAGTTAAATAACAAGTCATCCAGATCCAAGAGTAGTAAAGACAAGTAAAAACGAAATTTTGAACTATAAAAAAAAGAAACGAAATTGGATCTGTGTTTTAATCAGATTGGTAAATAACCTGTAATCTTTAAGAATAAACCCCCAGTTAAATTAGTTGTACTACAGCTATATAAGAATGATAGAAGACATGACAAAGATGAATACTTGAATTTCTGACTGTCAATAACCTTATTATCCCTCTGTACTGTGGTACAGATAATTCTTAGTTAAATGCATTCATGGGAATATTTCATTTATATATGACCACTTCAATATGGTTGAATATTGTAGTCACCCCTTCATCCAAACTTCAGTATGAGCTGTTTCTATGCTTAGTCTGTAATTCAGTTATTAGACAGCAGAAAAGCTTTTAAAGATATCAATGAAGATACATTTTGAGGTCTGTATTAAGTAATGATATCTTCTAAGGAATCTATAATACAGGTGTTAGAGATATAGGATGTAAAGAAGAAGATTTGTGTTTGTTTGTAATATTGTTATGTTTATATAGGTATGTATCTGATAAAAGGCGTAATAACTGACAGACAACAATCAGATACCTGATCACACTAAACCTTGTCTCACCATTCTCGTTCTACACCACTGACTACACCATTCAGGTTAAACCGTAAAATATAACACTAATTCAACATATGACATAAGGGGACAAATGTTTGGAAGAGATGAAGGAATTTGATAATATGATTTAGAACGGTCATAAGAAATAATGTTATTGTCAAACATTCATTGAAAAATAGTTTTAAATTGTATATAACAATAGGTGGATCTTTACAGCTTATGCTTGGTTAGGTTTATATTATGACCCAGTAAAAAGTAAAATTCACTTGGGACTATAATGTTTGTAAGATATTTCTGTTGACTTTTAGTCTTTAGCTTTACTATAGTTAATCTCACTTTTATCAGTTTGATATTTTAAGTTATTTCAAAGTTCCCCATGTTTAAAAGACACTACGGATTGCATTGTATATATTTTTTTTTATTAAAAAAGAAATGGTTTAATGCAGTTATGTGGGATGTGGGGGCTTTTGACCCTCAATAATTTGCAAGGGAAATTACTTTATTTGGGCTGTTACTCCTTAAAACCCTACTAAGACACCCAGGTGCCTTATGGTTTGCTACTATGCAGACAATATCCCATTCCAAATTCCCATCCTTCCACCACCCAGAAATGTAATTTAGCTGTATGTGACCCTATTGACATGCTAAACCCAAAAAATCCTGGGTATTAAATTACTTACTTTGTATTGTATTTATAAAAATTTAAAGTGACTTTGAACAAAATGAGGTATATGAGAACATATGTTCAACACGAACAGATATGATTGAATAAATACTGTACACAGTGAGTAAGAATACAGATATGTACACTGGTAACCCACATACAGAATCAGATTAACCTATTTTAATATGTGACATAATATTATGTTATAAGATGGAAATCATTCAAATGTAATAAAAGAGGTTATTTGATATTTTATCACATCTTTCCATTGACTTCATGTGGGTATATCACACCACAACATATTCTCACGCCTACACTGCTGCTTATTTGCTACTTGTGACCTGTTTGGCTTTTGACATTTCTGTTAAATAAAACATCACCTCCACACCACCAATAAGGTCAGTTTTATTGAGCAGGAAAGCTTGTAAAGAGTCTGATATAGGATAACAAAAGTCTATTACAATTGATCACCTTCAGATAGTGAAGGCCTTTTGATGATATTTGATCATCCATGAAATGACCGACTGCTACTGTTCTTATACTGGTCAATTCCTGGTCAACAATTTTTCTACAGTTTGCACATACATGCAGACAGGCAAGATAAAGTTGGGATTTGGATCAAGTTCTTTGTGATATGTTGAAAATAACTAAAACACAAATGGAAGTTGATGTAGGAGTCCTCAATCAATTGTTAATTGATATTTGATATAAGAAGGAAGATATGGCAGTAGCTGTAGTAGCTGATCTACCAGATAGTACAACTAGTACTGATGGTGATGATGGTGAGAATATGACAGTTATAATATCAGAAAGATCACAAGGTCCAGGCTAAACATAATAATTTTATCATGGTGCCAAAGCTCAACAACAGTGTGTAACAATCATTATTATAGATTTCATTTGAGCAACTAATCTTGATGGTTAAAAGGTTTTTTTTTGGATGTGACTACAATTATTTCGATGAAGTTTACTATAAGTAAAACAGATATTTGTAGGTACATGAAACACACTTTATGTACTTGACAAGATTACATCACCAATATTTATTTACCCAAAGTCATAGTTCTTAAACTTAAAACAAGCAAAACTTCTTTGATTTAGGTCAAAATATAATGTTCAATATTAAGCGGAAGTCAGTTTGTTTAGTAATTTAAGTTCCATTTTTTTTACGCCCACATTGAAAAACAGTTGTCTAAAAATCCTTTTGGTCACTCTAGTGACTAAAAATATCAGTGTTTAAGTTCATTAGATGAAAACAACTGATGAGTTTGCACAATTTCGGAAAATTACCACGTGATTTATGGACATTTGTTAAGTGTTAAGACCTATGAGATGAAGATGACCATTTACTTTCATGAATTACTGTTAGAGCTATCACCCTTGATCAGTTTAAAAAATCTCAAGGACACACTACACTGATTGACTTGGAATTTATACACATTATTTATGTTGATGAGATAGATAAGCTGATACTGTTAGTGCCTTGATCACAAGCTGTCATTTTGGTACTAACATATGGTTCAATTCTATTTCAATAATTCGATTGGGCATAGGGGTCTTTAACAGTGGGAGGAAACCAAAGAACCAGGAGAAAACCCATGGGGTTCGACATGCGACCCTGCTCCTTGTCACGTACAAATCAGGGAATCAAAACCACGCCAGTTGACTCAATGACAGACCTAATGATACAGTGTACATGCAAGTGCTGACTATTCGGTCATCCAACCCCCCAAATATGCAACAACTATGTTGACTTTGACTATCCGGATGGCTTGCCTGGCAACCAATCTTTATTATTTACGCAAGTCAAAGAGGTTGAGTTGTTCACTTATATATGTTTTATTACATGCACATATTTATATCTTAATGTTTTTTCATTACAGACGCAGCTCAGAAATTACGTCGGATTACAGTTAGCCGACCCCCCAGTAGTCATATCACACGAGTAGATGAAGAACCTCCAGGTGAATCAAGTCGCAAAAGTAGTCTTACTCGAACGAATGTAGAAACTGTAGATAGGGGGGTCGGACCCACACCTATACCTCCACAATTACCACCTGACCCCCGTTACTCTTATTTTGGTCTTCCACCTGGTATTCTTGATCCACGAAACACTCTCATTGATTCACCTTATGGTATGTTACATTTTCTTCAAATCATTATGAAATTAGAATGAATACTTGATAAATTGTAGAACTGGAGAGTAATGTGTTTCAACCTATTGCAAAAAATCACAAAGAATTTAATGATTTTTTTTTAATACAAAAGTACAAATTGTTAGTTACATAAACTTCACAAGTAAATGAAGAGTGATATTATGTGTTCTAGAATGGTATGGATACACTGCCTTGTGTATGATACCAGTCACAACATATTTGTGTGTTGAGTATATCAAATTTAATAATAAATATAAATGTTTGAATATATTTCAGGTCTTCCATATCCATTACACCAAGTGCCATATCATTCAATAAATGCTCCATTACCACTTAATCCTCAGACATTAGAAGGTCGATATAATTGGCCACCAACATCATCTAGTTTTCATCATCCTTTACCAGGGTAAGATAACAAATTATTATGCTCTATCTCAGGAGCTATATATCTATGACTTTTGAAGATTGTAATCAATTCACAGAATTGATACAAATTCATTTTTAAGAAGCTCAATTTATTAAATTTTAATGGACAGTACATTCCATTCCAGAAAGTAGTTAAAAACTGCTTGGCCTGGACAATATTTTAAATTTTCATTATTGCAATAACGATATAAAAGCCACAATATATTGTCAGTGTTGCAATATTGTAGTGATTCTGGCAAGGAGACTCAAAACCAGGTGATGAAACTCTACAAAAGATTTCTATGAGATATATTGTCATTAAAATGTACATTTGTACTATACAGATAAAATGAAATTAGTATCCAAACCTAGTTAAAAAAAAAAAACTTATCAATTGAATTCTTGAGTATGAACAATTTGATGTTTCAATAAAATCAGAGAATATTTATTGAAGAAATGGCAATAATCTAGAGTCAAACGACATATTGGATTTTTGGGGTATTTTCAACTATTGTTGTCGATAAAACTACATGTTGTGATAATTGATTTATTGAAATTATTGTGCTGTCCTAAAAATTGCTAGTACTCTAAACTCCTTGCTTTGAATACACCCACATGTGTTCTTGTATATATTGCTGTTGACATTAGATTTATACACATTTTTTATACATATATTACTGTCGCCCCCATCATTCGTCTGTTCTTCCGTCGGTCCGTCCATCATCCACAATTTCTTGTGAATACTCTAACTCCAAAAGTTATTATCCGATTGTTTTAAAATTGATGTATGTGGTTTACATTAGTGAGATGAAGATGCCTATTGAATTTCAATAATTTCTGTTTATTACATCTTAGAGATATGAAATTTATATGCATTATTCGAATTAGTGAAACAAAGAAGTGTATTGAATTTCAGTAATTGTTGTTTATTACCTCTAAAGTTATGGCCCTTGTTTCACTTATTAAACCTTGTGAACACTCCAACGTCAAAAGTTATCACCCAATCTTTCTAAAATATGTATGCTTTATTTAAATAAGTCAAGCAAAGAAGCCTATTTAATTTCAGCAATTTCCGTTTATTACATCTAGAGTTATGTCCCTTGTTAAAGTCTTGAGATGAAGAGGCCTATTGATTTTCAACAATTTCTGATAATTACTGACTAAGTTATAGCCCTTGCTGCTTTTTTTTTTTTTTAAAGAGTTCCAATAATTACTGTCAGAGTTATGGCCCTTGACACTTAAAAAAATTGCTAAAGTTAATATAAATTTACGGTCACGAGACAAACAATCTAAACAAATTTTAATGATTTCAGATAATTACTTAATTTGTTGATACCCGTAATCAACTGACTACCATTGTTAACTTCCCGGACCACTAGCTGCTGTGTGTGTGTTTCATTGCCTGGCAACCTATTAGTTTTTAAGAGCTCTTTGTTTGATTTATGAAATAGGTTGCCTCCGAGTCCTTCCCAGTCAGATGTCTCATTACTGAGTATGCGGAGTGGATTTGGTTCTGGAGAGCCTGTTATGCAACTTGCTTCACGCATACAGTTGGAACATTTACATCGAAATATTTACTACGGCAATTCATATCCAAGCAGACGGTTCAGTCCGGCCGGTGTACCAGGTAAATACATTTTGTTTTTTAAGCATGGTGGATTTTTCTGACAACTTTTGATATTATGTTTTATTCACATTGATTTTACCTAAAGCAAATTACCCAATTTTGTATCAAAGTTTACAGTCACACTGACAATATGTGACTGGTTATGGCAAAATGTGTCAGAATGCGCAAAATCTAATTATGATTTACAAACCAAATAAGTGAAAATATTGATTTTGATTGAAATACTATCTATCGACAAAAATGATCAAATTAGCAATAAAAGATTTTAAAACACCTTTATTTGGACGTTTTCTAAGTACCATATTCTTAAATCTAATCTCTTTCATAAAATTCTCAGCAAAATTAGTTCTTTTTCTTTGCTCGTAGCAGGGCGACCGGTCAATCCTCTTACATAATACTTGGCACCGTTGTAAAGCGGAGAAGCTTTGGTTTACAAATATGACCCAAGTATTGCCGATAAATTTTATTTGAGGGAATACGACTGAGTTTTAAAACCCCTAAAAATTGTAAACAAACTCCTTTTTTTGCTAAGTTGTCTACACAACTCTTTGCTGATAAGCGCAGACACCACATGCAAACTGCATGAAAACCCCTGGAAAGAACACACAGCTCAGTCATTTTTGCCCGATTCAAGCAAGCTATATATCAGATTGGAGGTATTGAGTTGGAGAATGTCAAAATAACAATAACTCCATTTTGAAATTTTCCTCATTGCGAGTCATTATGCCATAACACTATAACAGGACACAATATAAGAATATCATCAGCCGATAAAACAAATTAGTCTGTTGGTGTCTCTGCAATAGGTAATGATTAGAAAACATGGATTAAAGCAAATATTACCCAATTCTGTGACTAAGAATCCTCATTAATATTGACTTTATAAATCATTATCCATGTTAGGTTATCTTTTGTATAATTTAGTAATGAAGAATAGCTACTTCTATAAATATAAAAAAAAAGGTTTAGTGTATCAAGGGAGACAAATATAGATTTATACACAAAGATTCTATGTTATTCTAAAAAATACTAAGTGATTTAATATATATACATTAAAGAGTACATAAAATGACCATATTAAAGTAGTATATACTTTAAAGGACAATATTGGTGCCAGTCATTATCACATATGTGATAGAACTGATTAAACACTTTCCAAATATAATATTAACACAGAGATCATTGCTACCATAGAGGAGTAATAAAGGATTCATGAATCGGAAGTGATGAACGCCAAAGGAAAACACGAGTTATCTCTCTCTATGTGAATGACTGAAGTGACGAGTGATGACAGATAAACGGCCGAATTTTTGCTCACTAATAATTCTTTCTAAGACAAAAAGTTGTTATATGGGACCGCAAGAGTGACGAACGCCAAAGGAAAACACGAGTTATTCCTTTATATAACTAACTGAAATGACTAGTGATAACAGATACATGGGCGAATATCTGCTCACTAATAATTCCCTCGAAGACCTAAAGTTGCTGTGCGACACTGTTAGAGAATATCTTACAATTCATAAAAAGAATTGACTGCCACTAGATAAGAGAACAGGAAAGAAAAACAGATTGAAAGTCTGTGCATTACCATGTTTTTATAAGGTAGGGGAGACCGGGGCACATTGAACCACCATGGATATATCCTTTATACATAATACTATACAACCCAACACTATACAGAAGTGAGATAACTTCTGAAACCATTTCTCCATCAATAAGTCACATGTTGTCAATTATTTTCTTAGGCAGTGAATTTTTCAAAAAAGCGCTTAAAAGAGAAAAAATTTCCATACATGTTAACTTCTTAGCCTAGGAAATTCTTGTACTTAAGTTCATATATGTCTAATCTATACAATCCAGATAAACCGGGGTTTGATCCATATAAGAGAGCATACTGATTTTTTTTTAAAATTTTGATCATGAAATAAAGAGATCTTCTAATAAAAACATTTGATATGAAATGAGGACAAACATGTATGTGAACAAAGTGGTTCAATGTGCCCCGGTCTCCCCTATAGAATGAATAAAAACAAGGGGCTCTATGGAGTATTTCTATTTTTCCCCATGTTCTCTTATCTTATGACACTTAATTACTTTATTGTATGAGTCAGATAACCTCTTGCGGTCCCATATAACAACTTTTTGTCTTCGAAGGAATTATTAGTGAGCAAAAATTCGACCGTTTATCTGTCATCACTCTGCACTTCAGTCATTCACATAGAGAGATAACTCGTGTTTTCCTTTGGCATTCATCACTTCCGATTCATGAATCCTTTATTACTCCTCTATTGTAGCAATGATCTCTGTGTTAATATTATATTTGGAAAGTGTTTAATCAGTTCTATCACATATGTGATAATGACTGGCACCAATATTGTCCTTTAAGCTAGTGTTAAATATATTTCGCTCACTAATTTCTCACCTATCTGATTAAAATTATTTGATATAATGCCTTTGACACTCTGAAACACTTTTTGGGATATCATAACTCTCTGTCTAATTGAGGTAGGACGTTCGAACTTGGTGTAGGTATTTATTAGGCAAATATCTTGATGAGTCCTATTCAAAGATAATCAATTTGATTGGTTGATGCTTTTGCGAAGCAAAGACAATCAATTTGAGTTGTTGATGCTTTTGGACAGAATAACTTTGATTCTCATTGAATAAGAGGGATGAAACTTGATGTATAGTTTCATTACATCAATACCATGACAAAGTGCAATTATGGTTGATTTCGATGCTTAACAAAAAGATCAATTTTTATACGCCCACATTTTTATGTGGACGTATATTGTCGTCGCCCCTGTCCGTCCGGACGTCCGTCCGTCCACAATTTGTTTGTGGACTCTCTACAGGTCACAATTCTTATCCAATTTTGACGAAACTTGAAATATAGGTTTATCCCCAAAAGATCTCGGCTGCTTTCGATATTGGCATGTATCGGATGAAAACTTCATGGATTATGGCCCCTGATTGTACGAAAAATCACGTTTTTAGCTTGTGGACCCTATAGAGGTCACAATTTTGAACCGATTTTGATGAAACTTGACATGCATGTTTATAACCCAAAGATCTTGGTTCCTTTCGATATTTGCTCCTATCGGAATGTAATTTCCTGAATTATGGCCCCTGATTGTCCGAAAAATCACCCTTTTTAGCTTGTGGTCCCTCTGGAGGTCACAATTATTATCTGATTTGAAAAACCGTTTGATTATATCACCGTTACACCCTAAGGAAGGTTGAGTTCGAATTTCGGTAAAATCGGACGAAAATTGCCATACAAAATGGCCGCCGTTTGTACGCGAATACTGTTAAAAAATGGTATATCAAGGTTGTGGACCCTGTAGAAGTCACATTTTTTATTTGATTTTGATGAAACTTGAAATTCATGGTTATAACCCAAAGATCTTGGTTCCTTTCGATATTTGCGCATATCGGAACGTAACTTCCTGAATTATGGCCCCTGATTATACGCAAAATCGCCTTATTTTAGCTTGTGGTCCCTCTGGTGGTCACAATTATTATCCGATTTAATAAAACGGTTGATTATATTACCGTTACACCGTAAGGAAGGTTGAGTTCGAATTTCGGGAAAATCGGACCAAAATTGCCATACAAAATGGCCACCGTTAGTACGCGAATACTGTTAAAAAATTGTATATCATGGTTGTGGACCCTGTAGAGGTCACAATTGTAATTCGATTTTGATGAAAATTGAAATGCATGGTTATAACCTAAAGATCTTGGTTCTTTTCGTTATTTGCGCATATCGGATCGTAACTTCCTGAATTATGGCCCCTGATTGTCCGAAAAATCGCCTATGGTCCCTCTGGAGGTCACAATTATTATCCGATTTGAAAAAACGTTTGACTCTATCACCGTTACACCCTACGAAAGGTTGAGTTCGAATTTCGAGAAAATTGGACCATAATTGCCAGAAAAAATGGCCGCCGTTTGTACGCGAACAGTGTAAAAATATGGTATGTCAAAGTTGTGGACCCTGTAGAGGTGACAATTTTAATTCGATTTTGATGAAACCTGAAATGCTTGTTTATAACCTAAAGATCTTTATTCTTTTCGATATTTGCGCATATCAAATTGTAACTTAATGAATTATGGCCTTTGATTCTAGGAAAAATCACTTTCGGTATTGCTTGTTCTCTGTCTATCTCTCGAACAATTGTTATCTGATTTAAAAAAAAACTCTGATTATATTACTGTTGCACCGTAAGGAAGGTTGAGTTCGAAATTTCGTGAAAATCGTACCAAAATTGCTTTTGACGAAAAGTAACATTTCTAGGTTGTGTACCGTCACACCATAATCATTGTCGGCTTCGAATTTCATGAATATCAGACTGGAACTGACCAACAAAATGGCTGCTCCCAATACAGTATGAAATACAGGACTTAATGATGTAGGAAAAATCACTTTCGGTATTGCTTGTTCTCTATCCATCTCTCAAAAATGTGGGCGTATCCTGCCTGGCAGTGCCAGCCTATCTTTAAAGATAAATGTTTCATCTATTTAATTTGTGATTGAAACAGGGGAAGCAGTCTCACTGTTGGCCTGTATTAATACACAGGGCAATTAATCGGTCAAACTTTAACGATTATACAGTTTTGGTACCAGTTATAAACTGTAGAGGAATTCACACGCCTAATAACCGGTAAAAAAGTTTTTAGGGCAGGTCTATATTAGCAACTTTAGGTGAAAATGACTCAATTTATTATCAATGAATTTGAATGAAATTGGTGTATATAATCATACTGGCTTCAAGTAGATATCTCATTTATTTAAGAAAAGAGTAAGTAGGTTTGTTGGCAGGCTGTATTAATGAATTGGTTTATATTGTCTATATTTTAGTTTTACCACAGACTGGACCGGGATCTCTAATAAGTGATTATCCTCCTCCTCCATCTAGAAGTTTATTATCTGATCATATACCCCCTACACCAGGTAGTGGTAGTATAACATTGCCAGGTTCTTTAGAAAGTAAGTATCTTAGTAGTTTATGAATCTGAACCGAACCAATTACAATTCATACAAATATCAATCTTTATTATCAATATAACAACTTCAAAGTGGGTATTTTGACTATGTTATAAAGGAATAAGGGTAATGCAACCAGTTAAGAGATCTCAGGAAATTATTAGATAGACTTTTTGGAGTTGAGGGGGTGAGGGTACATTTCTGATTTGCTCCTTCAAATCCTGCACAAAATAATTGTTTGAAGAAATAGCATTGAGCTACCAGGCATATTATCATTCTTTGCCAACCATGTATGTTTCTGAGCTACATTAGTACATTAGGGTAGAGTATCACCACATGTGTATTAGTTTGATTTGGGTATAATCCAGACTTGGCCATGTTATAGTTTCCATTACATAAATTATTGCTGTAATCAGGGCTCACACTGTCGGTCGCCAAAGTCGCAATTTGCGATTAAATTATGAAAGTGGCGATTAAATTTTCATTTTGGCGAAAATTTTTGCGATAAAGTTTTGGGGTACTGGCGATTCTTTTTTAGAATTGGCGAAAAAAAAAATTCTAAAATTCTAACCGTATTTATCCTTGATTAACCATATAGCGGCATACTATAAATCAATCAACTTGTTGATAATCCCGAACGTGTCATGAGTAACACTAAACACTTGTCTAGGATTAATGGTTTCAACTGATTGATAATTGTCGATCATAAAGCCTATATCTAGCCATTGTTCATCATTAATTAACCCTAACAAATAGATTAGCGGTGACTATTTGATGTTGTGTAATGAAAACAAAGGGGAATAATCAAAATGGCTGATCATTGCCGGCAACTCTGTTGAAGGAGAGTTACATGATTTGATAGTTGAATTTCGTTTACTGTACGTGGCTCATACATCATGTACAAATATTACAGCATGGCTAATTGGACATTATTATTCCAAATTATATATCGCAATGGGTCGAAAACGAAAAAGTGAGTTGAATAGCGACGATTCTAGAGTGAAAAAACTGTCTGCCTTTTTTTTGTTTCCGCCGCCGAAGTGTTCTAAAGTTAACGAAGAGTCTGACGTCGGCTCCTCTAGACGAAATGAACTTGATGCTACGATTAACGATTCAGATGCTGATACCGTGACCGTACCCGAAATCAACGATAGGCCTATTGTACACGCGAAACGGAAATTCAAAGAAAACTGGAAATTTTGCAACCCTTGGCTTGTCAAATTTGATGTCAATCACCTTAACAAAAAACCAACCTGATCTCAATATATCATTTACAAAATGGGCTAATGTAAAGCAAAGTAGAATCTTGTAAATTGTAAATATGGTTGTTAAAGAATGTTAAAGACATAAAAAAATATTATGTTATTACAACATGTGTTTTTTTATCATATATTTTTGGCAGATAAAATATTCAAGTTGGCGGAAAAAAAATATCATCATTGTTTTACGTAAAAATTAGGATCTATTTTGGCGGATAAAAAATGAAAGCCAGTGTGAGCCCTGGCTGTAATGAAACAAGATTCAGAATTTTTTATTGATATTACTGAAAACAATCAACAGCTGGTCCAAACTTTCTCACATGCTCTGAACATCATAAAAAAACATTTGTAGCATCAAAATGAATATGTTTTTATTTGTGTGTTTTGGCTTAGGTTCAAGGTACGCAAGTCCCAGACCGAGCATTGGAGGAGGAGCAAAAAACAGTCGGAAACGAGCTTTATCTCATTCACCTATCTCTGATTATCTTGATATACAAAGTTTAACTCGTAGTTCTGAGGGGTCATTACAGCTGACTCCATTTCCCACTCACAATTCCCGTAGTTCCAGTGCTGCTAGTGGCTCCTATGGACATTTATCTGCAGGTAAACATATTTTTTGATTCGATTGTAATTTAGTTTTGATAATGCCTCATTTTGTAAAGCCTGAAAAATCAATCAGTTAATGATAAGAATAAAAAAGAATTGCATAGAAATTCAGTGAAAGACTGAATTTTTATACACCCACGCTGAAATGTGATCGTATGTTATCGCCGCCCCATCTGGCAGTCTGACATCCACAAGCTCTAATATCCGATTGACTTTAAATTTATACATAGTGTTTAATGTCATGAGACGAAAAAGTTATAGCCCTTGGTCAACAGACCAAGGTTATCATCCGATTGACTTTAAATGTATACATAGCGTTTATTTTCCTGGGACAACAATTTCTGATAATTATTGCTTGAATTATAGCCCTTGATGACTTTGAAAAATGTTGTGGATGTTCTGAATACCAAAATTATCATCTGTTTGACTCTAAATTTATAAACAGTTTTTAAGGTCATAAGACGACAGAATCTATTGGTTTTCAACGATTTCTGATAACTTGAATCTCTAAATTCATGATATTCAATGTTTTGTATACTAATGTGGCAGAACTAGAAGCGAAACAAATTTTAATGATTTCTGATAATTACTTAATGGGTTGTTACTCTTGCTCAGATTTTAGTGTTGTGTTATTGTTTTCATTACAAACAAAAGAAAAAATGTGTGACACCTATTGTAGACTGTTGGGATGACTTAGCTATTGTGGGCGTATGTTTTGTTGCCTGGCAACCTATCTCTGTTGAATGAATAGAATTATTTGTGTATTTCAGCTTCCTATGGTGCCGTCAGTCCAGCTCACCAGCCGATGTCACACAATCCTTATATCCGTCCTTATGGCAATGTGCCAACCTCGCCTTTCTTCTATCAACAAATGATACCGCCTGTGATGGGCCGTCAGATGCCACACCATCTTGGATCAGGTTTACCCCCTACCTCACAACCACTTGTTACTCCCTCAAAATTTGAACATGTAAGTTACATACATTTTTATCTGCCCTCTAGAGTTGAGTCTAAAATCGTGCAGTCATTTGTCATATGTACTTTATGTGTGATTGTACTCGACAAAGTTTTTAAAATATTTCCTTAGTACTGTCACAGAGCTTTGTGTAATTATTTTGATTGGATGTTAACCTCAATTCAATAGAGGCGGTGGATGGCCGAATGGTTAGCGCATACGTGTTGCATCATAAAGTTGGTCATTGAGTCAAATAGCGTTGTTTCAATTGCCCGGTTGCACGTGACAAGGAGTAGAGTCACCTATCTAACCTCGTGGTTTTTCTCCAGCTCCTCCGGTTTTCTCGCACTGCTAAAGACCCCTACGCACAAGCGAATTATTGAAATAAAATTGAACAATATGTTTGTCCCAAAATGACCTAGTTTATGTCGATTGGAGTTAAACCCCATCTCTCTTTCTCTCTCTCTCTGTGTCTGTCTCTCTCTCTGCCAGTAATTGGTACCATATTATGTGGAAAAGTGCGACTAAATTCATAGAAATAACTATTCAAAGAATACAATCAAACTATATTTTGTTAAATATGAATGCTGTTTGTATTTACAGCCACATATATCAACAACAACAACAATAGGTAAAGATGCCAGTAGTAGTGTTGTTAGTAGTACCATGGATTCACACATTGAAGCTAAAAAATCAAAAATTAAAAAAGAAGTTGATACCTCACATCATGGTAAGATAACTCTAATTTAATACAACATTTATGTATATATTTATGGACACAGATCACCAAATATTCATGGGCAATCACCCACGAAACAAGGGCGAAAGTTATTTTTAGTCCTTCTCTCCCTTTCCCTTTTTCCCCCTTTTGCATGGCGATTTTTGTTGAATTTTTGGTGTAGAATCGAAGAAAAGGGTTTGAAAATACATTTTCTGCTAGGTTTTGGTGAATATTCATGATTTTGAGGCGGAAGGATACAAGAGTTGTGAGGTTGGTTACGTAAAAAGGGAGGGCCGAAAATTGCAAGGTTAGCTGTCTCTACTTCCAACTTGTCTATCTCAAGTTTTTCATGAAGAACCTCATACATGCTTTTAGGCAAGAGTCTGCCACATGTTGCTCCATCTGTGGCAGAAGCGTTTTACCCAACGAATATTTGGGAAAAAGTTACAACCGGTCTAAGAGACGAGAATTAACATTAAAGTCAATGGGGCAATAATTAGTGATCTGTGGCCTGTCTGTGTATGACAAGGCTGTGACTGATATGCCTTAGTTTTGAAAATATGATGACTAATTTGTCAGAAAATATGTGTAAAATAACTTGACTACAGAAAAACTAAAAAAAATTAAATTTAAAAAAATATTTATCACATTTTTGGGTAAAATTGTGATTTTACTGCAAATTTTCCAATTTTCAGTTTTTATACGCCCACATTGAAATGTGGTCGTATATTGTCGTCGCCCCCGTCCGTCGGTCCGGCGTCCACAATTGCTTGTGGACGCTCTACAGGCTAAAGTTAATATCAGATTGACTTTAAATTTATACACAGTGTTTAAGGTCATGAGGCGAAGAAGCCTATTGATTTTCAGCGATATTCGATAATTAGTGCCAGAGTTATGGCCCTTGATCACTTCAAAAAATCTTGTGGACGCTCTAGAGGCCAAAGTTAATATCCGATTTACTTTAAATTTATACACAGTGTTTAAGGTCATGAGACGAAGAATCCTATTGATTTTCAGCGATTTCCGAAAATAACTACCAGAGTTATGGCCCTTGATCACTTCAAAATATCTTGTGGACGCTCTAGAGGCCAAAGTTAATATCCGATTGACTTTAAATTTATACACAGTGTTTAAGGTCATGAGACGAAGAAGCCTATCGTTTTTCAGCGATTTTCGATAATAACTACCACAGTTATGGCCCTTGATCACTTCAAAATATCTTGTGGACGCTCTAGAGGCCAAAGGTAATATCCGATTGACTTTAAATTTATACACAGTGTTTAAGGTCATGAGACGAAGAAGCCTATTGATTTTCAGCGATTTCCGATAATTAGTGCCAGAGTTATGGCCCTTGAACACTTGAAAATATCTTGTGGACGCTCTAGAGGCCAAAGTTAATATCCAATTGACTTTAAATTTATACACAGTGTTTAAGGTCATGAGACGAAGAAGTCTATTGATTTTCAGCGATTTCCGATAATTAGTGCCAGAGTTATAGCCCTTGATCACTTCAAAAAATCTTGTGGACGCTCTAGAGGCCAAAGTTAATATCCGATTTACTTTAAATTTATACACAGTGTTTAAGGTCATGAGACAAAGAATCCTATTGATTTTCAGCGATTTCCGATAATTAGTGCCAGAGTTATGTCCCTTGATCACTTCAAAAAATCCTGCGGACGCTCTAGAGGCCAAAGTTAATATCCGATTGACTTTAAATTTATACACAGTGGATGATGCTCTAGAGGTCAAAGTTAATATCCGATTGACTTCAAATTTATACATAGTGTTTACAGTCATGAGACTAAGTCGTATATCGATTTTCAGTGATTTTCAATAATTGCTGCAAGAGTTATGGCCCTTGATCACTTCGAAAAAATCCTGTGGAAGCTCTAGAGGCCAAAGTTAATATCCGATCGACTTTAAATTAACACACAGTGTTTAGGGTCATGAGACGAAGAAGCCTATTGATTTTCAGAGATTTAAAATAATTATTGCCAGAGTTATCTCCCTTGATAACTTCAAAAAATCTTGTTACGCTATAGAGGCTAAACTTATCATCCGATTGACTTTAGATTGATACACAGAGTTTAAGGTGTTGAAACGAACAAGTATTTTGATTTTCAATGAATTTTAATAACTGAACAGCTAAATCCATGATATTAAATGTTTCATGTATATACTAATTGTTAGTGTGGGGTAACAATTTATAAAAAGCAATCAAATTCTAATGATTTTCTGATAATTACATAATGAGCCGTTACTCTTAATCAGTTTTTAGTGTATTACAAATGTTTCATTAGCAAAAAAAGTAAAAATATGCGACAACCCTTGTTGACTGCCCGGATGATTTAGCTGCTGTGGGCGTATGTTTTGTTGCCTGGCAACCTATCTTTATTTAATTTCTAACAATAAGAAAAATATTCAATGTCCAATTTTGGTGTATTCAGCCTCAGAAAGCACAGATAAAGTGAACAACATTGTAATTTCACCTAATTTTGTCTAAAAATCAGGAATATTGACAGAAAATCTCCAGATTCTCCCATTTCGATGTAAAAATTAATGCTTTCATACCTACTCAAATGACTCAAAATCTCTAAAAATGCCCTTATTTTCATTGCTAATGTAACTTAGATGGGATCTATAAGTTTGTCAAGTTTAGAAATAGCTCCAGCTTTCCTACAGAAAATGGAAAATTGGCAACACTGAGTTAATAATATACAGCAGATGGGTTTGTACAAAATGTTCAAAATAGGGGAAGGCTCAATTTGGCCAGTATTTTACCCAGAACAAGCATTTTTTTCTTCTTTGAAGCATTAAATTCTTGCATTTTCTTCATGTAGGAAGCAATATTTTTCACCCCATCTTTCTGCTTAGAGGGGCTATAAATGCCCCACCCCACCTGTTTTTATTAATGTGTTTTGAGAGATTTAATTGCACCTGTGTTGACAATTAAATGATAATAATTGGAATTTGTTGTTGAATTACAGATGGGAATGTTATTTTTTGCCAGTAAATGGTCATTTTGTACATTTCAAGGATTTCTGACCTTTTTTGTTCATAGACAAACTTAGAACCTTGAGACATGTCAGGCCAGTAAGACCACACCCTGATACAGAACTGGTGTAGATGTGTAAATGTCAGCTTAATGGTCAATATTTTCTTATCAAAATCTAGGATTTGTGGTGTTTGTTGCATTTATGTCACTTATAGAACAGTAAAATGTTAATTTTGCTCCTTTTCAGGCCTCTTTTATGTTGTCAACTATGTCATAACTACCTTTTTGACTTCATTTTTTAAGGCAATTGATGTAAAGGTCCAGACATCTTGCTTCAGTAGAATAATTGCAATAAAGATTTGTATGATGCCTCTGAGGTTTGAGATGTTGAAAACATTAAACTATTTCCAAATTTGTGAAAATTGTGTATTCTGTGACCCTTTTGTTAGAGAGGGGTGGACATAGGCCGAATATACCTTTTTTATTCTTCCAGCAAGGCCTATTTTAACCATAATTCATATTAATTGCACCTATTTTAGCTTCTATGTACATATATTAGCCAGGGATGGTAAAACATATCTGTTAGACAGATTCCTTTGGTAATGTTAGCTCTGCAACCAAAGATAAGATTGATTCAGTCATTGACATTTTTAGGGGGTGGGGTTACATGTTTCATTACAGACCTCTATAATTACAATCAATGCAATTTTTCTGTTTGCATATTGTCCAGGGTTTCCAAAAATATATTACTTGCCAGTCTGGCTATCTAAAAAAGTGGAAAATTATTGGTTTTTTGAAAGATGCTACATGTAAATTTTGTACATTTTTCATGACATGGCAGTAAAAAAATATATTTTTGATAAAAATTCCAAATTATGGGTGTTTTCTATGTAGTTTGTTTGCAACTTGTCTAATTTTTTCACAGAGCTTAAATACTGCCTCTATTTAAAAAGATTTTTTCAATTTTAGCATAAAAGGCCCAGGGACCTGAGATGCACCACTGTACTTAAAGCAGCGTGTATACTTAAAGGGCCATCATTTTTGCAGTTATTCTTTGATTTTGATTTCCTTTCACCAGCATGTTGCCAGAACATATGGGAAGCAAATACAAAAGGCCTTTTGGTGATATCCGAAGTTTCACCCCTATATAGGACACAGATCACCAAATATTCATGGGCAATCACCCACGAAACAAGGACGAAAGTTATTTTTAGTCCTTCTCTCCCTTTCCCTTTTTCCCCCTTTTGCATGGCGATTTTTGTTGAATTTTTGGTGTAGAATCGAAGAAAAGGGTTTGAAAATACATTTTCTGCCAGGTTTTGGTGAATATTCATGATTTTGAGGCGGAAGGATACAAGAGTTGTGAGGTTGGTTACATTGAAAGGGAGGGCCGAAAATTGGTATATATATTTATATTGTTGTAGATCATTATGATGAGGATGATGAAAGAGCTAATGGTGATGGACATGGTAGAAGTGGACATATACCACAAGAGGGAGAACCAGATTTTATAGAAACTAATTGTCATTGGGTAGATTGTACACAAGAATACTCATCACAAGAAGAACTTGTCAAGGTATTGTATGCAAGTACAGACCTTTAAGGAGATTTTGACATGCACTGAATTAATCACGATTTTCTCTTAATCAACGTTGTATGAAAATTTCTCATTTCTTAAGAGATTAAGATTATGATTAAGACAATTGCAAACCTTCATCAAAATCATGTAGAGTATAGCATCATCCACCATCAATAATTTGATTATTGACTTATGGCCCAGAGTTATTTCATTTCCTCTGATATTTATTTTTTAGCATATAAATCAAGATCATATACAGGCTAATAAGAAATCATTTGTTTGTCGGTGGAATGATTGTAGTAGAGAAGAGAAGCCGTTTAAAGCTCAGTATATGTTGGTTGTACATATGAGACGACACACAGGAGAAAAGCCACATAGATGTACTGTAAGTACTAATTAGTTTTTTTATACTCCGGTCTGAACACAGTGTTAAGTTCAGGAGCTAAATTAGAAGCTATTTGATCTTCATTCATTCGAATAACTACTGCCCTTTATCACGTTGAAAAATCTTGTGGACTCTCTATATGCTAAAGTGATTTTTTTATGTTAGGGTGCCCCAGCACAAATAAATATCTCCAAATATCTCGACAATTACACCACAATATATATATATATACCAAGCCTTAAATCAGTTTCGCACATTTATAGTCACTAAATAAATGGTGTTGTTGTACTTAATAAGCTATGACCATTTAACCAGCCATAAATAATACACTGAAAGATGGTTACGAGTGTCGGCCATTATATCCGGGCACTCGTTAGTAAAAAATAAGTTACGTGTCCTTGTTTTGAAATTAGTCTCGCTTAACCAGTCTAGCAACCTTTCTAGGTCTGACTGGCTGCAACAAGAAATTTAATTTAGAAACACGCATGTTGGGCAACTCATCAATTGTTTTGAGAACCTTGTAAAAGTAAAATGAAACTACTGCTAGTATCTCGTTCTTGCTGACGAAAGTTTTTCAGGGATATTATTTGTACTAAACCAAAAGATGCCGCTCCTAACGGTACAGTTAATGATAAAGCAATTTAGAAAATAAAATGAACATATTTTCTAAGGCTAAATATTACTGCTATTCAGATTCGTCAACAATAGATTTTTTATGGCTGTGATCGTTGATAGATGTGTAGAGAATTTCATGTGCGATGGCTATTTATAGACTGGTACGAGTGTTATCATACTTCGTAACTAGCCAGAAATCACTTCGAGTCAAGCCACTGAAGCATGCACATTCGCCGTGTCGAGAACCAACTTTCTGTAGGGAAAATTTTCACTGTACAGGTCATCCTATCATTGATGGTCTTGAGATAGAGGAGCATATTGATATTTTCAATGATTTCCAATAATTACATTAAAAGTTACAACTTTAAAAGTCTGGTGACATGCTTGACACTAAAGTAATCATGTGTTCATGTTTATGAAATAAAAAAAGCCTTTGATGTCTTAAAAAAAATCTTGTTGATGCTTATTAATTTTGTCATTTGATAATTACAGTCAATTTGAAAAAATCTTGTGGATGCTCTGTAACATTATGAAAGTTGGTTGTAATGTTTACATGAAAATTGTACAAAATTTGTTTTATCCATCTAATGTGCATAATTTGTATATTTATCATTTTGATGTATTGCAGTTTGAAGGATGTAATAAAGCTTACTCAAGATTAGAGAATTTAAAAACACATCTACGATCTCATACTGGTGAAAAACCTTATATGTGTGAATTTCCTGGTTGTAGCAAGGCTTTTAGTAATGCTTCTGATAGAGCTAAACATCAAAACAGAACTCATTCTAATGCTGTAAGTTATCTAATAAATATATGTTTTAATTTTACTGTTGCCCTAAATAATAACATGATTTTATACAAAAAAAATATGACATTCAGTGTCGTTTTTTTTTCAAAACTTTTATATCCACAGCACACCCCCTATTTAAATGAGATATGGCTCTTAATTAAAATTTTATTTATGATTCTGTGCAAAATGATCTGGTTAGGATGATAAGTAGTGGTCATTTTTGGAAGGTATGCTGTAGGTGTTTTCATTTTATCTTCACCATTTTAATTGTGTCACTATAGACTTCATGAATATTTGGTTCCCTGACAACCTATATTTATTATTTATAACAGAAACCGTATGTATGTAAAGCTGCTGGTTGTACTAAAAGATATACAGATCCTAGTTCACTACGTAAACATGTTAAAACTGTTCACGGACCAGAATTCTACGCCAACAAGAAACATAAAACTAATGAAACTCACTTCAAGAAGGAAGAAGATCCGGTAATATTGTGTTTTAATATATTTCTCGCTCTTGGTCTATATATTATGGGTTTTCAATGTCAATATGAGTAATACTAAATACTGAACTACTGTTTAAGAAAAGTTGTCAGAGAAAAGTACCCACAGAGGCAGTCTTGAAAATAGACAAACAGAATAAATCTTTTTTTGGAGTATGGAAATCTATATAAGAAGGCTGTCAAATTTGCACATGAATTTATCAATGAAATATGACTTGAAACAGTAATTCTGCCCTTTACTTCATAAAAATATGTTATTTTTGACTGAAACAGACCCTTTTTTCAAATGAAAACTCATTTCTCTTGACAAAGTTGATATTAAGCTCCCCTGTCATATATGTTTATGAGATATTTTTATACAGGTTGTATTGATTTCTCTTGCTAAATATCTGGCCAGGTGCTGGTAGTGAATATGTATAATTAGAGAAATTATGAACATTTTTAGGACAAAGATCAAGATGAAACAGAGACTAAGAAAGTGGAAGAATGTTTGAATGTATCTTCCTTACAAACTACTTCAGGAGAAAGAAGAAAATCTCAGGTTAGTTATGACTAATTCTAATTCAACAATGTAAGCATGTTGTTGTCATGTTTTGGTGGCACCATGCACAGGAGTGCCATCACTTGACAGTTTAGAAATAATTTGTAATATTTTTACATGCCCATATTTTCATGTAGACGTATATTTTCGTCGCCCCTGTTCGTCTGTCCGTCCACAATTGTTTGTGAACAGTCTACAGGTCACATTTTTTATCCGATTTCAATGAAACTTAAAATATAGGTTTATCACTCTAAGATCTTGGTTCCTTTCGATATTGGCATGTATCGGACTGTAACTTCATGGGTTATGGCCCCTGATTGTACGAAAAATCACTTTCATGTGGACGTATTATGTCGTCGCCCCTGTCCGTCCGGACGTCCGTCCGTCCGTCCACAATTTGTCACAATTCTTATCCGATTTTGACGAAACTTGAAATATAGGTTTATCCCCAAAAGATCTCGGCTGCTTTCGATATTGGCATGTATCGGATCAAAACTTCATGGATTATGGCCCCTGATTGTACGAAAAATCACGTTTTTAGCTTGTGGACCCTATAGAGGTCACAATTTTGAACCGATTTTGATGAAACTTGACATGCATGTTTGTAACCCAAAGATCTTGGTTCCTTTCGATATTTGCGGCTATCGGAATGTAATTTCCTGAATTATGGCCCCTGATTGTCCGAAAAATCACCCTTTTTAGCTTGTGGTCCCTCTGGAGGTCACAATTATTATTCGATTTAAAAAACCGTTTGATTATATCACCGTTACACCCTAAGGAAGGTCGAGTTCTAATTTCGGGAAAATCGGACGAAAATTGCCATACAAAATGGACGCCGTTTGTACGCGAATACTGTTAAAAAATGGTATATCAAGGTTGTGGACCCTGTGGAGGTCACAATTTTGATTTGATTTTGATGAAACTTGAAATTTATGGTTATAACTCAAAGATCTTGCTTCCTTTCGATATTTGCGCATATCGGATCGTAACTTCCTGAATTATGGCCCCTGATTATACGCAAAATCGCCTTTTTTTTAGCTTGGAGGTCACAATTATTATCCGATTTAAAAAAACGTTTGATTATATTACCGTTAGACCGTAAGGAAGGTTGAGTTTGAATTTCGTGAAAATCAGACCAAAATTGCCATACAAAATGGCCGCCGTTTGTACGCGAATACTATTAAAAAATGGTATATCAAGGTTGTGGACCCTGTAAAGGTCACAATTTTAATTCGATTTTGATGAAACTTGAAATTCATGGTTATAACCCAAAGATCTTGGATCTTTTCGATATTTGCGCATATCAGATCGTAACTTCCTGAATTATGGCCCCTGGTTATACGCAAAATCCCCCTTTCTTTAGCTTGTGGTCCCTCTGGAGGTCACAATTATTATCCAATTTAAAAAAACGTTTGTTTATATCACCGTTACACTGTAAGGAAGGTTGAGTTTGAATTTCGGGAAAATCGGACCAAAATTGACAGACAAAATGGCCGCCGTTTGTACGCGAATACTGTTAAAAAAATGATATATCATGGTTGTGGACCCTGTATAGGTCACAATTTTAATTCGATTTTGATGAGGAAGGTTGAGTTCTAATTTCGTGAAAATCGTACCAAAATTGCCGGACGAAATGGTCGCCGTTTGTACGCGAATAGTGTAAAAATATGGTATATCATGGTTGTGGACTCTCTACAGGTCACAATTCTTATCCGATTTTGATGAAAAGTCACATTTCTAGGTTGTGTACCGTCACACCATAATCATTGTCGGCTTTGAATTTCATTAATATCAGACTGGAACTGACCAACTAAATGGCTGCTCCCAATACAGTATGAAATACAGGACTTAAAGATGTAGGAAAAATCACTTTCGGTATTGCTTGTTCTCTGTCCATCTCTCGAAAATGTGGGCGTATCCTGCCTGGCAGTGCCAGCCTATCTTTTAGCTTGTGAACAGGTCACAATTTTGGACCGATTTTGATGAAACTTGAAATGCATGTTTACAACCCAAAGATCTTGGTTGTATCGATATTTGCCCCCATCAGATCGTAACTTACTGATTTATGGCCCCTGATTGCCTGAAAAATCGCCATTTTTAGCTTGTGGTCCCTCTGGAGGTCAAAATTGTTATCCGATTTAAAAAAAACATTTGATTATATCACCATTACATGATAATGGAGATTGGGTTCGAATTTCGTGAAAATCGAACCAAAATGGACACCGTTTGTATGCGAATAGTGTGAAAATATGTTATGTCAAGGTTGTGGACCCTATAGACATCACAATTTTAATTCAATTTTGATGAAACTTGAAATAAGACGAAGAAGCCTATTCATTTTCAGCTATTTCCGATAATTAGTGCCAGAGTTATGGCCCTTGATCACTTCAAAAAATCTTGTGGATGCTCTAGAGGCCAAACTTGATATGCGATTGACTTCAGATTGAAACGAACAAATATTTTGATTTTCAATGAATTTTGATAACTCAACAGCTAAATCCATGATATTAAATGTTTCCTATACTAATTGTTAGCGTGGGGCAAAACTTTATAAAAAGCAAACAAATTCTAATGATTTTCAGAAAATTACATAATGAGTTGTTACTCTTAATCAGATTTTAGTGTATTACAAATGTTTCATAACCCAAAAAAGTAAAACTATGCGACAACCCTTGTTGACTGCCCGGACGATTAAGCTGCACCGGGCGTATGTTTCATTGCCTGGCAACCTATCTTTTATTCTTGTGTTAATCTCTGAAATTTGTTCTATCAGGATCATGTAGGTTCTACAGTGTCTCAGTCAAATCCGTCTCCACAAAGTAGTCCTGAGGTTAATGTAACCAATAGCAACCAACCTGAATTAATAGAGGATAACATAAATAGTGGTACCGGTTTTACGGGTGGAATTGAAGAGGAAGTTGAAATACCCGAACCTGAAGAAGCAGAGGTAAATTACACCATATTCACTTTCATTTCTGCCAAATTAAAAGTAGTTTGGAAATCTTTTAGAGAAAGGATGATAGCAGTGTTTCTGTCTACTCTTTCCTCATTTATACCTCAAGTGTCTCATCCAAATAGCCTGACACACATTCCATGTTAAACCAATCTGACATTGCCTGTACAATTCCATACTCCGCAGTGTTGCGTTTGATTAGAGGTAATCCTACTACACACTGCTATTATAAGTGGATATTGTTGTTTTAAATTTTGATTGGTCAGTAGTCCGTCTACCAACCAATCAATAGCTGGCCTACAAAAGCTTTACATTTAAAACGAGTGCCAATATTGGACCAAATATGTTTACATAACGTTACGTCATGGCTCACGATTTTATTATGCCTAATTAACCCGTGCATAGCAGAATACTGCAGTAAAACTAATTGCGTGACAAACGAGGCTATCAAGTCGAATGAAATGTCAACAATACTGTTTGGAAACGAACATACTTTCACCGTTTTTAATACGTTAAATCACTGTCCAAAGTTTTAGGGAAGACCCAGATTAAACAAAGGACTGTCATGTTGCTGTACTTAAGTGATAGCTTTCATTGAACGGAAAGAATAGACACACTCCTGCATAAGTTCAAGAAACAGACGCTTTTCCAGCAATGGCCAGAGAGGGATTTCTCGGGCCATTGCTTCAGGAATATGGTACAATTCAGATCCAGAATCACTTGAATTTTTATTTCTTAGCTAAACAGAGTGATTTGTAATAATGACATACCAATTTTAATTTCAGATTCCTGGCTCTGGTTCGGAAACACTATTGACGAGAAGAAATCGCATTAATTCCAGTCATTTGATTAATAGTAGATTGAAAGGTCGTGTCAATAATGTTCACTCAGCTTTACCACAAATACCGACAATCAACAGTCCCGGTGGTATGTCATGTTATAGTACAGTATGCAGGCAATAAACTAGCCAAACAAGGAAAACTATTATTTGAGAGCTTGATTGAACCGAAATTTTTTGACTCTTCTAAAACATTAGTCCTTTTTGCAACAGATCGATCTAGGGTCTTTATCATCTTGACACTAGCTATTCTTCTTCTTTATGACTCACATCAGCCAATTTATTATAGTGAATATTATTATGTATTATAGGTGGAAGAAATAATGCTAATACTCAGCCAACATTAACTGATATCAGTAATAAAGTCAGCCAAATGAAAGGAAGTCCACAACATAAACGTATTACTGATCTAGCAGGTAAGAATTTGACACAATAAAAAAAGATAGAACCAGACCAAAATGTGCTAGGTTATGATCGTAAAGCACTGTCTGGCAGACAATGTCTATATTTCTTGACCCTGGTGGTATCTTCTTTTTATTAGGAATTCCCAGGAACATGTAAACTAAAGTGACTTTGTCATTTATGTTATTTTATATTATTTTTATACGCCCACATTTTCATGTGGACGTATATTGTCGTTGCCCCTGTTCGTCCGTCCGTCCACAATTGTTTGTGAACAGTCTACAGGTCACAATTTTTATCCGATTTAAATGAAACTTAAAATATAGGTTTATCACCCTAAGATCTTGGTTCCTTTCGATATTGGCATGTATCGGACCGTAACTTCATGGGTTATGGCCCCTGATTGTACGAAAAATCACGTTTTTAGCTTGTGAACAGTGTAGAGGTCACAATTTTGAACCGATTTGGATGAAACTTGAAATGCATGTTTATAACCCAAAGAAATTGGTTCCTTTCGATTGTACTAAAAATCGCTTTTTTAGCTTGTGGTCTCTCTGGAGGTCACAACTTTTACCCGATTTTAAAAAACGTTTGATTATATCACTGTCTCACTGTAATGAAGGTTGAGGTCGAATTTCGTAAATATTGGACCAAAACTGCCGGACAAAATGGCTGCCGCTAATATGTGAATAGTGTAAAAATTATTCAGGCACATTGGACCATAACTTCCTGAATTATGGCCCCTGATTGTACAAAAAATCATGTTTTTTACCTTGTGGACCCTATGGTGGTCACAATTTTATTCCGAAATTAAAATAACGTTACACATTAATGATGGTTGAGTGTGAATTTCTTGAAAATCGTTAATTGAACAGCTAAATCCATAATATTAAATGTTTCGTATACTTAACGTTAGCATGGGGCAGAACTTTATAAAAACCAAACAAATTCTAATGATTTTCTGATAATTACTTAACTCTTGTTGACTGCCCGGACGATTTAGCTGCTGTGTGGGCCTATGTTTCGTTGCCTGGCAACCTATTTTTAATGTAAATGACACCTAGCAGACAGGTTTGATGGAAGATAGTGAATTCAATTAAAGAAGGATGTATCTTTGAACTCTGTGTCCAAAATCAGAAGAGGAACCCTGAGAAAATTTTCCATACTGGTTAAAACCAATTTTATTTAATTTTATTTAATATGAAAGCTTATTGTTTCTGTTAAGATTATTATTGTTATTTTATTTTTTGTGTGTTTTATCCACAAATCGGATTTCTCAGAATCTAACCATAGGATCTGTCTGAAACTTTTACCTATCCCCCCAAAAATGGGTGGTGGCTGTTGATTAAATATATTTTCAAAACGTTTTACGAATCCGAAATCTCCAAATTTTACGAACAAAAAAACTGACAATGCATAGTCGTAACTTTGTTATTTTTTGACCGATTTTACTAATTCTTTTTTCTTTGAATACCTTGAAAAAAATCATTTTCAACTGCAGTTTCAGATTTTCGAATTTCGAAAATTCGTCGCTGTGATTTCGAACCGGAAGTTTAGACAAATTTGACAACTTCTTTAATAGTTGTTAGATTTTCATGAAATTTAGTATATAAGTAGATCTTACCGATGTGACTTCAAACATATAATTAGAAATTTTCTAAATTATCTCCCCTTGACGAAATTAAGGATCAAATTTTTCAAAAAAATCAAAGAAATATAGGTCATAATGACCTAAATTTTTTTTCGATACTAGACAAGTAATTACTGATTTGTACACAAAATATGGAGTTTGTCGATCGAACCAGAAGTGCCACCATCTTGTAACGTGAAAAACCCTAAGCCTTTTTATACGCCCACATTGAAATGTGGTCGTATATTGTCGTCGCCCCCATCCGTCCGTCCGTCCGTCCGGCGTCCACAATTGCTTGTGGACGCTCTACAGGCTAAAGTTAATATCCGATTTACTTTAAATTTATACACAGTGTTTAAGGTCATGAGACGAAGAAGCCTATTGTTTTTCAGCGATTTCCGATAATAACTACCAGAGTTATGGCCCTTGATCACTTCAAAAAATCTTGTGGACGCTCTAGAGGCCAAAGTTAATATCCGATCGACTTTAAATTTATACACAGCGTTTAAGGTCATAAGACAATGACGCCAATTGATTTTCGGCGATTTCCGATAATTAGTGCCAGAGTTATGACCCTTGATCTCTTTAAAAAATCTTGTGGACGCTCTAAAGGTCAAAGTTAATATCCGATTGACTTTAAATTTATACACAGTGTTTAAGGTCATAAGACGAAGAAGCCTATTGATTTTCAGCGATTTCCCATAATTAGTGCCAGAGTTATGGCCCTTGATCACTTCAAAAAATCTTGTGGACACTCTAGAGGCCAAAGTTAATATCCGATTGACTTTAAATTTATACACAGTGTTTAAGGTCATAAGACGAAGACGCCTATTGATTTTCAGCGATTTCCGATAATTAGTGCCAGAGTTATGGCCCTTGATCACCTCAAAAAATCTTGTGGACGCTCTAGAGGCCAAAGTTAATATCCGATTGACTTTAGATTTATACACAGTGTTTAAGGTCATGAGACGAAGAAACCTATTGATTTTCGGCGATTTCCGATAATTAGTGCCAGAGTTATGGCCCTTGATCTCTTTAAAAAATCATGTGGACGCTCTAAAGGTCAAAGTTAATATCCGGTTGACTTTAAATTTATACACAGTGTTTAAGGTCATAAGACGAAGAAGCCTATTGATTTTCAGCGATTTCCGATAATTAGTGCCAGAGTTATGGCCCTTGATCACTTCAAAAAATCTTGTGGACGCTCTAGAGGCCAAAGTTAATATCCGATTGACTTCAAATTTATACACAGTGTTTAAGGTCATAAGACAAAGATGCCTATTGATTTTCAGCGATTTCCGATAATTAATGCCAGAGTTATGGCCCTTGATCACCTCAAAAAATCTTGTGGACGCTCTGGAGGCCAAAGTTAATATCCGATTGACTTTAGATTTATACACAGTGTTTAAGGTCATGAGACGAAGAAGCCTATTGATTTTCAGCGATTACAAATAATTATTGCCAGAGTTATCTCCCTTGATAACTTCAAAAATTCTTGTGACGCTATAGAGGCCAAAGTTACCATCCGATTGACTTCAGATTGATACATAGAGTTTAAGGTGTTGAAACGAACAAGTATTTTGATTTTCAATGAATTTAGATAACTGAACAGCTAAATCCATGATATTAAATGTTTCATGTATATACTAATTGTTAGCGTGGGGTAAAACTTTATAAAAAGCAATCAAATTCTAATGATTTTCTGATAATTACATAATGAGTTGTTACTCTTAATCAGTTTTTAGTGTATTACAAATGTTTCATTACCGAAAAAAGTAAAAATATGCGACAAACCTTGTTGACTGCCCGGACGATTTAGCTGCTGTGGGCGTATGTTTCGTTGCCTGGCAACCTATCTTTTGCTATTTTACTGACAGGCACGGGAGTTATATTTTCTGAATCCTTGAAGGATGGCCTAAAAAACGTTGGGAGTAGAATTTTGATTTAGGTCAATTGATGGTCGCCATTTTGAAGTGAAAGTGAAAAATAGAAGCAATTTGAAGGGCCGAGAATTTGGAACACAATAACTCTCCTTCTAATTGAGCTAGAATGTTCAAACTTGGTGTAGACGGTCACTAGGTCACTGTACATGTCTTGATTGAGTTCAAAGATGAGCATTTTCTGTTTAGGGTAAGCAGAGATAAGCACGCTGATTTGTTGATTGATTAGGGCACAATAACTTTGGTTATAATGAAGGGAGGGCGATAAAACTCTTGTCAATCGAGAGTCTATAGCTAGCCTGTTGTGTGAAATCATTGTATCATTTCTTTTTAAATGTCCGAGGTAGCCGAAAAAGTCGTATTTTTACAATTTGGAGCATGTTTAGAAGTCTTTCTCGTAAAGTCAACATGTGTTTCCTGCAAATCGGATTTCTCAGAATCTAACCATAGGATGTTTCTGAAACTTTGACCTACCCCCCCCCCCCCCAAAAAAAATGGGTGGTGAGTATTGATTAAATATATTTTCAAAACGTTTTAAGCATTCGAAATCACCGCATTTTACGAACGAATGAATTTGACCTGCATTACTGTAACTCTGTGACTATTTAACCTATTTTACTAATTCTTTTTTCTGTGAGTACCTTGAAAAAAATCATTTTCAACTGCAGTTTCAGATTTTCGAATTTCGAAAATTCGTCGTTGTGATTTCGAACTGGAAGTTGAGACCAACTTGACAACTTCTTTAATAGTTGTACGATTGTCATGAAATTTAGTATGTAAGTAGATCTTACCGATGCAACTTTGAAGATGTCCTTAGAAATTTTTTAAATTATCTCCCCTTGGTGAAATTAAGGATCAAAGTTTTAAAAAAAAATCGAAGAAATATAGGTCAGAATAACCTGATTTTGTATTTGGATACTAGATAAGTAAATACTGATTCGTACACAAAATATTGAGTTTGTGACTTGATTTGGAAGTGCCGCCATCTTGAAACGTGAAAAATCATTAAGGCTTTTGCGATATTTTACTTACAGACATGGGAGTTACATTTTCGGAATCCTTGAAGGAATGCCTAAAAATCTATCGGATCAGAATTTCGGTCACGTGATGGTCACCATTTCGAACTGAATATGAGAAAAGGTGAAAAATCGACATTAACGAGCACGTAAATGAAAGCAATAGGCCGTAGCTTGGAGAATATGTCTCCTATTTCCAAAATGAATACATTTCTGGATAGCCGGGATCAGGGTCGAACTATTGTCACTTTTTCAAATTTTGTCTTTGATGTTTTTTGTGCCGATAAAAGTTGTTTACGAGTGAAAAATCATAAAAACTTCGCTATATTTTGACCGATTTTAATGATTTTTTTTTTCTTGATGAGATTATTTACATGACCTATGACATGTGACAGGAAGTGACTGTGAATATGAAAGCTTTAATATCTGCTTGCAGATCTAGTTCATTATCATATTTAGAAATATTATATTTATTGCTACATGCCTAATTTAATAGAATTCTTGTCACACATATTTTCTAATAGACGTTTATATTTGTATTTACAGGAAGAGAAGTTAGTAATAATAATCTACTATATACTGGTAATAACAGACGTGATAGTAATACTAGTACCATCAGTTCTTACTTTAGTAGTATGAGATCAGATACCAGTCCTTATTCTTATGGTAGTCAATTCTCAAGTCGACGTTCTAGTGAAGCTTCGCAAATATCTAATCGTCTAAGTATAACTAATTCACCATACGAGTATGATATGACTGGAAACCTGCCGTATCAATCCCGTCGCTCCAGTGAAAGTAGTGGGGTAGGGAATGTGGCTGACAAACTTCAAAAAGCAACTCTTGGCAGTCAAACTAATCTTTATAATCATCCGCAGCAGATCAATATGAGAAATCCATCCAATAAATATGCAAATGAACGTCTTGCAAGATTTTTTGCTAATCGTAAGACCGAAAGAGAATTGGATGGTGCCAGGACCAGCATGTCATGTCGTACTCCATTACCACATGAAGTACCTAATCGTGAAATAAGGAGAGCGAGTGATCCGGTGAGGACGTTAGATCCCAATTTCAATGTGCTGAAAAGACTTCAAAGGTTTCATAGTTTAAATATGATGAAACCATTACCAATACCCCAGGGTATGAAAAGTTTACAACAGAAATATGGTTCTAATAATACGTTTCACTCATCTCGCAGTAGTATAGCAACAGATTATAGTCTAGCTGAAGATCAAGAATATGGTTCTCCCGGTGTAGTCATGGAAACCGATCATGAAGCAACTCTAGAAGAGAAAATGATGGAAGATAACGAAGACATGATAATTCCTGACGATATGCGACGATTTCTCAATGAACATTGTATGGCCGGTGATCCCAATAATATGCATGAATACGATTCAAATATAATGTATAATTTGAGTGAAATGGGAGATAACTCTGTACATCAATCGCTGTATCCTAATCAAGGTGTACACAGTAATTATCATAATTTACAGGTACAAGGTTATATGGAGAATCAGGCTAATACGATGATGGGTATGAATGGAGGTGATCAGTTTAATGGTGGACAACCTAATCAGGGTATGATGCAGAGTATGCAGCAAGGGTGGAATGCTGCTTATGGAGGTCACAATATGCACATGAGAAATATTATGGCTCAGGGACAACAGAATCCAAACATGATGCGAAATATGAATCCAAATGCAAATGCTGGTGTACAGCAGAATATGATGCATGGTAAAGTTAGTAATCAAATGAACCAATGGAATCAAAGCATGGTTAATCAAAATCAAAATATGATGCCACCACCACAACAACCAATGTACAGCCCTACACCTCCTGGTGTCAATAAAATGATGATGCAAAATCAACATCCCATGATGCAACAGATGAGAAATCAGTATATGGCGTCTGGTCAACAAAAACAAGAAAGAGACAGTCCTAAAGTTCAAGTTCCACACATAAGTCAGTCACAGATACCACCTAATGCTAAAGCTGCGACACGCCAGATGATGAGACAACAAATGATGCAACAACAACAAATGTATGAGAACATGCAGTATCAACAGCAGATGACTAACAACACAATACAACAACAACAAAACTTTTCACCTAATAATATGCAACCTAATCTCCCCGTTCCTCCACATAATAATCAAATGTCTAATATGCAATATATACCACATCCACCAATGTATCCACAAAACTCAAACCCTCAACAAGGTTGCCATTTACCTACCGGTGCTAATAATTCCCATAATCCACTAGAACGATCACCTGGAAGTAACCAGGTTACAAGTTCTACCGACAGGAAGGAAACAACAGCGCCCCCTATTGAAGACTTTATGGATAATCTACAATCTATTTCTACAGAAAATTTACTTGATAACATTAGTTCTATATCAACGGAGAATTTAAGTGCGAGTGTGAATATGTTCAGCCCAATGGCTGTAGGTTCGAGATCTGCATCTCAATCTTCATCACGTGTTAACTCTGTGCTTAATACTTCAAATATGGTGGTAAATGACATGAGTTCCATGCTAACTCAATTAGCAGAAGAAAATAAATACCTAAATATGAGGAACTAGTGAATTATCTTAAACTTGTTGTTATTGTTATAGACTTGTATATATAATTTTATATAAGCAAAAGAAATTTGAAAGCAGTTTCGTGGTGCATTATGATTATGGAATTAAAACGGAGATAAGATAATTTTAATTTGCCGAGAATGGAAAAATTTCATATATATTTTCATCAAAACATCTTGTTTTTTATCAAAAAGCAATATTATTATGGGATGTTTTAAATATTGTATATTTTGAGACATGTTTTATAGATTGGAAAAGAAATATTTTATAGATTACAGACAATACCATGGAATTTTTTCAATTTTATAGTCTTCCTTGTGTTTATATTTTTATTGACTATGCATATATGGTGCTAAAATGTGTAACATATATTATACTCCATTGATGTCTGTGTGTTTCCTATTTGTTATTAGGAAGTTATTGTGTGCTAATATTTGTAGGAATATTTTTAAACAATGAAGAATACAGAATACTGTAGTGTCAATATATGGTACAGTACTGACTTACTGGTGTTATATAAAGTCTATTATATTTTATTAATGTGTTCACTGTCCAGTTTAACTGCATTTATTTTATTATTACTTTCAATTATAAGTCATAATCAAACCATGCTGAGAGTATTAATACTCCCGCAACCTTACACCTATTTCAATCAAATTGAAGTCTACATTTGATTTTCGTTTATTTCCCGGCACATGTTCCAGTCAAATTACGATAACTGAAATGTTTAACTGTGCCTTAGCTTTTCTTTCTATCTGTCTTAATACTCTTTCTTTAACTTGTTTTATTATAAATCTGAATGATATGGAGGCCAGATGGTACCAAAGATTAAATTACAATGTATCCTGATCAATCCTTTTTATTTTGTGACTGCTTACACTAAAATTTGAATCTCATATCAAACATCTTTGAAAGTGCTACTTAAAATATGTATTTTTATATTAAATGTTAATGATAATTGTTTACAAATTGTTACATTATTAAATCCAGTCTTAAATCATTTTGAAAATTGTCTAACTATAGACCTACTAACTATGTGCTATATAATGATTTACATATTTTCCTCCCTATCGTTTACTTTATCAATGTTGTTGTCTGATTGAAGACTATGTTTTTTTTCTATTAAAGAACATATTGAGATCATTTCTGCAGCATAATACTTACATTGTTTATAAATGATGCATGAATTATTTCTATCATTTTATTATTATTATTAATTTTTTAGAGATATACAGAGTGTAATAATTTTTTAGAGATTCACTTGACTTGCATAATATAATTATGTACATTCATGTTATGTTAATACCATAATATATTATTATACTTACCTTTTACAAGGTATCATTACAATCCATTCATACTATATAACAAATATATATATAGTTAGCTACTGCTAATGTAAATAAATCAGCTATCAAATCTATTATGTGGCTTCTGGCATGTATTCAAACTGATGTGGAAATTCATATTATCATCAACAATAACCCTATTTTGAACAAATCTTAATAAGCACCACCAAAGCAACATACTACCCAAATACAGAAATCTGTTCCAGAAGACAATGTCTGAACATGCCTCTGTTCCTTGAGGCTTAACTACTTCAAAGTTGATTGGAATCCTGTGAACTGTCTGAAAAAGTCCAAAATGCAAAATGGCCAAATTTGCACCTTTCAGGTGCTCACGTCCCAACCCAAAAAAGCCCAACATTTTATTTCAACAAAATATGTACCAAATATTATATTTGTTCCTTCTTGGTGCCCAGATGTGCTCACAAGCAGAACAGTTCATCTAATCTGATTAAGAACAAGACAGATAACCTTGGTTCCATATTGGAAATATGAAAGTCTGATACAGAAAGCTTAAAAATAATATGGTGATCCAGTCACCTACCGGTACACCCAACACTGGCTGGGTTTTTGGTCAAATCCAGCCAGATGAGGACATTTAGTGTATCATAGTTTTATAGAGGTCACTTTCTCTATTTTACCATAATATTTTCCATCTTTCATATTTTTTTTGTACTTTTAAATTTTCAAATTTAATGGGATTGTGGTCGAGAAGGCATAAAAGCGGAGTAGAACTGAGACGACGAGAAGAACCCGAAAACAAATTGAAAATGCATAGAAATAAAACACTGATCAAGAGAAAAATTCATATGGTCGACGAGTTCAATGGAACAAGAAATCAAGCCAAATGTTTTCATACGCACTCATGAAAATGTGGTTGGTGCCGCCCCCCTTGTCCACAATTTCGTATGAACACTCTACAGATTAGATTTATAATCTGATCATTAGTGAGACAAAGAATTCTACTTAATTTCAACAATTTCCTTTAATATTTTCTATATGTTTATATCAAGCTTCAAAGAGCTAGAATGAATCTATTTGGCTTGCGTCCGCTTCAGGTTCTTTCTTTTCTTATATCCTCTGTGGGAACATCAGAAATAAGATTGTCACAAACTATTTAAAGGACAATATTGGTGCCAGTCATTATCACATATGTGATAGAACTGATTAAACACTTTCCAAATATAATATTAACACAGAGATCATGGCTACCATAGAGGAGTAATAAAGGATTCATGAATCGGAAGTGACGAACGCCAAAGGAAAACACGAGTTATTCCTCTATATAACTAACTGAAGTGACTAGTGATAACAGATACATGGGCGAATATCTGCTCACTAATAATTCCCTCGAAGACCTAAAGTTGCTGTGTGACACTGTGAGAGAATATCTTACAATTCATAAAAAGAATTGACTGCCACTAGATAAGAGAACACGAAAGAAAAACAGAAAAAAGTCTGTGCATTACCATGTTTTTATAAGGTAGGGGAGACCGGGGCACATTGAACCACCATGGATATATCCTTTATAAATAATACTATACAACCCAAGACTATACAGAAGTGAGATAACTTCTTAGAACCATTTCTCCATCAATAAGCCACATGCTGTCAATGATTTTCATAGGCAGTGAATTTTTCAAAAAAGCACTTAAAAGAGAAATTTTTTCCATACATGTTAACTTCTTAGCCTAGGAAATTCTTGTACTTAAAATAAGTTCATAACTATTCAATCCAGATAAATCCGGGTTTGATCCATATAAGAGGACATATTGATTTTTTTTTTAAATTTTGATCATGAAACTGTGATGGGGCAGATTGAACCACTGTCAGTGGGGTACTTTGAACCGTGAATTTTAATTCAATTTTGATGAAACTTGAAATGCGTGGTTATAACCAGGGATCTTAATCGGCTGTTTTTTGTCGGCTTTAGCCGATTGATCTTTAATCTAGCCGAATCGTAAAACAATGAATCGGCCACTATGTGATAATGACTGGCACCAATATTGTCCTTTAAATGTAACATGAACCACCGGGTTTGATCCATATAAGAGGACATATTGATTTTTTTTTAAAATTTTGATCATGAAACTGTGATGGGGCAGATTGAACCACTGTCAGTGGGGTACTTTGAACCGTGAATTTTAATTCAATTTTGATGAAACTTGAAATGCATGGTTATAACCAGGGATCTTAATCGGCTGTTTTTTGTCGGCTTTAGCCGTTTGATCTTTAATCTAGCCGAATCGTAAAACAATGAATCGGCCACTATGTGATAATGACTGGCACCAATATTGTCCTTTAAATGTAACTTGTAACAAATTGCACTTTTTAGTTCATTTTCTATGGGGTTATTCCTGGAAAAATCCTTATATAAAAATTCAACATTTTTGACATAGCTTCCTCAGCACTGACCCCACTTACTCACATCCCTTTTTATACGCTATTATTGTAATCCAAATTTATATAAAGTGATTTATATTCAATTTTTGAAAAATTTGTTATTTCTATTCAATTATGTTCACATGTATTAAAAGTTGGAATACCCTCTTAGTATTTACTTGACATTTTGTGAAATCAATATTATTGAAAATTACGCCTAAATATATAGTATTTACAAAAGATAGGTTGCCAGGCAACAAAACATACGCCCACAGCAGCTAAATCGTCCGGGCAGTCAACAAGGGTTGTCGCATATTTTTACTTTTTTTGGTAATGAAACATTTGTAATACACTAAAATCTGATTAAGAGTAACAACTCATTATGTAATTATCTGAAAATCATTAGAATTTGTTTGCTTTTTATACGCCCACATTGAAATGTGGTCGTATATTGTCGTCGCCCCCGTCCGTCGGTCCGGCGTCCACAATTGCTTGTGGACGCTCTAGAGGCTAAAGTTAATATCCGATTGACTTTAAATTTATACACTGTGTTTAAGTTCATGAGACGAAGAAGCCTATTGTTTTTCAGCGATTTCCGATAATAACTACCAGAGTTATGGCCCTTGATCACTTCAAAAAACTTGTGGACGCTATAGAGGCCAAAGTTAATATCCGATTGGCTTTAAATTTATACACAGTGTTTAAGGTAATGAGACGAAGAAGCCTATTGATTTTCAGCGATTTCCGATAATTAGTGCCAGAGTTATGGTCCTTGATCACTTCAAAAAATCTTGTGGACGCTATAGAGGCCAAAGTTAATATCCGATTGGTTTTAAATTTATACACAGTGTTTAAGGTCATGAGACGAAGAAGCCTATTGATTTTCAGCGATTTCCGATAATTAGTGCCAGAGTTATGGCCCTTGATCACTTCAAAAAATCTTGTGGACGCTATAGAGGCCAAAGTTAATATCCGATTGACTTTAAATTTATACACAGTGTTTAAGGTCATGAGACGAAGAAGCCTATTGATTTTCAGCGATTTCCGATAATTAGTGCCAGAGTTATGGCCCTTGATCACTTCAAAAAATCTTGTGGACGCTATAGAGGCCAAAGTTAATATCCGATTGGCTTTAAATTTATACACAGTGTTTAAGGTCGTGAGACGAAGAAGCCTATTGGTTTTTAGCGATTTCCGATAATTAGTGCCAGAGTTATGGCCCTTGATCACTTCAAAAAATCTTGTGGACGCTATAGAGGCCAAAGTTAATATCCGATTGGCTTTAAATTTATACACAGTGTTTAAGGTCGTGAGACGAAGAAGCCTATTGATTTTCAGCGATTTCCGATAATTAGTGCCAGAGTTATGGCCCTTGATCACTTGAAACGAACAAGTATATTGATTTTCAATGAATTTTGATAACTGAACAGCTAAATCCATGATTTTAAATGTTTCATGTATATATACTAATTCAATTGTTAGCGTGGGGTAAAACTTTATAAAAAGCAATCAAATTCTAATGATTTTCTGATAATTACATAATGAGTTGTTACTCTTAATCAGTTTTACAAATGTTTCATTACCGAAAAAAGTAAAAATATGCGACAACCCTTTTTGACTGCCCGGACGATTTAGCTGCTGTGGGCGTATGTTTCGTTGCCTGGCAACCTATCTTTATAAAAGTTTTGCCCCACGCTAACAATTAGTATAGGTAACATTTAATAGTACAGTTATCAAAATTCATTGAAAATCAAAATACTTGTTCGTTTCAACACCTTAAACTCTGTGTATCAATCTGAAGTCAATCGGATGATAAGTTTGGCCTCTATAGCATCACAAGGTTTTTTGAAGTGATCATGGGAGACAACTCTGGAAGTAATTATTTGAAATCGCTCAAAATCAATAGGCTTCTTCGTCTCATGACCTTAAACAGTGTGTGTGTATTTAAAGTCAATCAGGTATTAACTTTGGTCTCTAGAGCGTCCACAGGATTTTTTGATGTGATCAAGGGCCATAACTCTGGCAGTAATTGTCAGAAATCGCTGAAAATCACTAGGCTTTTTCGTTTCATGACCTTAAACAATGTGTACAAATTTAAAGTCAATCGGATATTAACTTTGGCCTCTAGAGCATCCACAAGATTTTTTGAAGTAATCAAGGGCCACAACTCTGGCACTAATTATTAGAAATCGCTGAAAATCAATAGGCTTCTTCGTCTCCTGACCTTAAACACTGTGTATAAATTTAAAGTCAATCGGATATTAACTTTGGCCTCTATAGCGTCCACAAGATATTTTTGAAGTGATCAAGGACCATAACTCTGGCACTAATTATCGGTTATCGCTGAAAATCAATAGGCTTCTCTGTCTTATGATCTTAAACACTGTGTATAAATTTAAAGTCAATCTGATATTAACTTTGACCTTTAGAGCGTCCACATGATTTTTTGAAGTAATCAAGGGCCATAACTCTGGCACTAATTATCGGAAATTGCTGAAAATCAATAAGCTTCTTTGTCTTATGACCTTAAACACTGTGTATAAATCTAAAGCCAATCGGATATTAACTTTGGCCTCTAGAGCATCCACAAGATTTTTTTAAAGTGATCAAGGGCCATAACTCTGGCACTAATTATCGAAAATCGCTGAAAATCAATTGGCTTCTTCGTCTTATGACCTTAAACACTGTGTATAAATCTAAAGTCAATCGTATATTAACTTTGGCCTTTAGAGCGTCCAGACCAGAAGATTTTTTGTAGTGATCAAGGGCCATAACTCTGGCACTAATTATTGGAAATCGCTGAAAATCAATAGGCTTCTTTGTCTCATGACCTTAAACACTGTGTATAAATTTAAAGCCAATCGGATATTAACTTTGGCCTCTAGAGCATCCACAAGATTTTTTGAAGTGATCAAGGGCCATAACTCTGGCACTAATTATCGGAAATCGCTGAAAATCAATTGGCTTCTTCGTCTTATGACCTTAAACACTGTGTATAAATCTAAAGTCAATCGGATATTAACTTTGGCTTCTAGAGCGTCCACAAGATTCTTTGAAGTGATCAAGGGCCATAACTCTGGTAGTTATTATCGGAAATCGCTGAAAAACAATAGGCTTCTTCGTCTCATGACCTTAAACACTGTGTATAAATTTAAAGTCAATCGGATATTAACTTTAGCCGGACGGACGGACGGACAGGGGCGACGACAATATACGACCACATTTCAATGTGGGCGTATAAAAATGATCAAGTTCAAACACAGATCTAGCCATAAAGACATGCTAAAAATGTTGGTCTATATTGTTATTGTTTATTACAATTTATACATCAAATACATTACATTAATTATGATATTATGGACACAGTTGATTTAACAAATTATTTACAATTGAAGGGGGGCATAAAAATTGTAAAAACTTTAAAAAGATAGGTTCAGCCAACAGGAGCTAAATTGTCCAAGCTGTCGACAAGGGTTATTGCATAATTATTGTTTTGTAGATAATTGGGGACATTTACTATAGACAATATCATACAGATGCGATTATAATTTTCGTCATTTGAGGGTTCACAAGGTTCTAACTTTAGCCTTTAAAGCGTCCATAAGAATTTCAAAAGGGATCAAGGGTCATAACTCTGGCAGTAAATATCGGATATCGCTAAAAATCAATAGGCTCCTTCGTCTCGTGACCATAAACACTGTGTATAAATTTAAAGTCAATCAGATATTAACTTTAGCCACTAGAGCGTTCACAAGATTTTAAAAAATGATCAAGGGTCATAACTCTGGCAGTAATTAACGGAAAATCAAGAGGCTTCCTCATCTTATGACCTTAAACACCTTGTATAAATTTAATGTTAATCAGGTATTAACTTGTGGAACAACTTATGGAACGGACGGACGGAAATATGTACGTCCACATTTCCATGAGGGCGTATAAAAATTGCTTAAGACATTTATTTCTATGATTGTTTTATATCAAAAAACCGAATTATCGCCAGCTGTAAAAACAATATTTGACTATACACTACAATAAATATTATATAAACATTTCTATAATAATAATTAGATAAATAATCAAACATTTACATGCTTAAAAAAACTATTCAAAAATATAAATCTAATATATATTTAAAAAAAACCAATAGGTCTAAAAAAAATCAAAGCTAAATTTCACTTATAATTTAATCAAAATTAATACTACACAATATAAAATGAAAATATAAATATTTCACCAGTTGGAATATAAATGAATTAACTCCTTGTGAAATGTTGCAGAAAGTTACCATCGTGTCACCATGGTTGCACTACATTCTCACAAGACCTTGGTGTTACTTTAGCGCATTTTAACACAGTAACCATGTGCGCTATGATTTATTTGTCATGTATGTTCCGAGATGCAACAAACGTATGGCTTAAATGGACTAGGATTATGAACAAATGACTCAAAATATGTTAACAGACTTGTTTACGCTATATTTCATCATGTAGCAAACTGGAAAGGTAGCTTCATGGTTCTTTTCTTAAATGCTACACTTCTTTTTGAAAGCTAGTAGCCTCAAAAGAAAAAATAGGTTGCCAGGCCACAAAACATACACCCACAAGCAGCTAAATCATCCGGGCAGTCAACAAGAGTTGTCGCATATTAAGTAATTATCAAAAATCATTAGCCATAAAAGGCGATTTTTCAGGAAGTTACAATCCGATATGCGCAAATATGGAAAGGAATCAAGATCTTTAGGTTATAAACATGTATTTTAAGTTTTATCAAAATCGAATTAAAATTGTGACCTCTAGCAGTTCCACAACTTTCATATAACATGTTTTTACAGTATTCGCGTACAAACGACAGCCATTGAACTCAACCTTCATTACCAAGCAACGGTGATATAATCAAACGTTTTTTTAAATCGAATAATAATTTTGACCTTCAGAAAGAGACCACAATCTAAAAAGGATGATTTTTCGGCCAAACAGGGGCCATAATTCAGGAAGTTACGATCTGATGAACGCAAATATCGCAAGGAACTAATTGAGATCTTCGGGTTATAAACATACATGTCAAGTTTCATCAAAATCGGTTCAAAATTGTGACCTCTACATGGTCCACATGCTAAAAGCGTGATTTTTCGTACAATCATGGACCATAATTCAGGATGTTACGACCAGATATGCGCAAATATCGAAAGGAACCAAGATCTTTGAATAATAGACATGCGGCATGACCTCCAGAGGGACCACAAGCTAAAAAGGCAATTTTTAGTACAATCGAAAGGAACCAAGATCTTTGGGTTATAAACATGCCTTTCAAGTTTCATCAAATTCGGTTCAAAATTGTGACCTCTTCTGTGTTCACAACCTTGACATACCATATTTTTACACTTTTCGCGTACAGGCGGCAGCCATTTTGTCTGTCAATTTTGCTCCGATTTTCACGAAATCCGAACACAACCTTCTTTACGGAGTAACGGTGACATCATCAGACGTTTTTTTTAAAATGGATAATACTTTTGGCCTCAAGAGGGATCACAAGCTGAAATATAGGATGCCAGGCAACAAAACATACGCTCACACAGCAGCTAAATCGTCAGGGCAGTCAACAAGAGTTGTCGCATATTAAGTAATTATCAGAAAAACATGAGAATTTATTTGGTTTTTATAAAGTTCTACCCCATGCTAACGTTAAGTATACAAAACATTTAATATTATGGAATTGGCTGTCACTAGGGTTGGGACAATAATGCACTTTTTTGTATGCCACTGTTCTACAGGGGTATTTCTTAGGCCAAATTGACTGAAAAATACAAAAATTAAAGAATTTTTGGTATCCGACAATTTTTTCTGTCGGAATGGGCCACATTTTCAAAATGGCCACCAAAATATGTAAAAATTCGTATTTTTAGGGTATTATTTCTCATTAATGCAATTTATTTTCAAGTATAGATCATTAATGGGATTTTTAACCATATTAATCGTGTACGACGTTACATGAAGCTTTTCTCTAGCTTCTGGAATCCAATATGGTGGCCAAAATCCAAGATGGCGGCCATATATTGCAGGGATTTCCTGATATTTACAGAATAACGATAAACATGTCGTGTAATATATCGATTTATAGGATTTTGCTGATGCTCTTTCGATAAGTCACTATATTTTACATTCCAGCAGGATTTTCCCTTTTAAATCCAAGATGACGGCCATATATTGCAGGGATTTCCCTATATTTACTGAATAACGATAAACATTTTGTGTAATATATCGATTTATAGGATTTTGCTGATGCTCTTTCGATAAGTCACTATATTTTACATTTCAGCAGACCTTTCTCTTATAAATCCAAGATGGCGAACATATATTGCAATGATCACCGGATATTTACAGTGTGACGATAAGTCACTATATTTTACATTTCAGCAGACCTTTCCCTTTTAAATCCAAGATGGCGGCCATATATTGCAAGGATCACCGGATATTTACAGTGTGACGATAAACATGTCTTGTAAAATATCATTTTAGAGGTTTTTGCTAATGCTCTTTCAATAAAAGTCACTATTTAACGACACTTAGCAAGTGTTAATTTTAAAAAGGTTTCAGTATCACAGACTTGCTTATATTCTGGAAGAACAACACATATTATGGAGTTTCTGAGTTCTTGTACAGTGAAATTTTGAAATTGAAACCGCTCATTGTCGGACTTGACACGCTATTTCGATTGATATATATAAGGTGCTGTATTTTATAGTTATCCTCCAATTTCAGATATTAGCTGCCGTTTATTTAGTTTCTTCAACGAAGTTATTGAAGAGTCAGTGACTGGACCAACATGTAGTTTACACATTTCCAAAAGCTTTTGCATTTTAGAAAATTTTAGCTGATTCAATTTTTCTTTCTGCTTTAACGCTAACTATTTGATTATTTTGACATTGGCCAAGAAGTAAGCTTCTAATTTTTTCACACGGTTAACCATGTCACTACTTCTTGCCCATTTCCATTTCTTTCTGCGCCATATACATGCACAATGTTTCGGCCCATCCGAACACTGTATGTTATGCCTTGCCTTGCCAGGCCGTACGTCCTGCACCACTATCAAGGAGAAATCGCACCAGAAAAGCAGGACACAAACCAGTAGTCAAACAAATGACTAAAGTGGAAACAAATTTGAAAAATGAATAATTGCTACTAACTAAGGTATCTGATGTAAAATTTACTGATCTCAAGGGATAAATAGCGCAGAAATAAATGGAAATGGGCAAGGGTAGTAACAAGGTTAACCGTGTAAAAAATAGAAGCTAATATCTGAAATTGGATAATGGAGGATAGCTATAAAATACAGCACCTTATATCAATCAAAATGGTGTGTCAAGTCTGTGACAATGAGCGGTTTCAATACTAAAATTTCATTGTTCAAGAAATCAGAAACTCCATAATATCTGTTGTTCTTCCAGAATATAAGCAAATCTGTGACACCGAAACTTTGTTAAAATTAACACTTGCTAAGTGTCATTAAAATAGTGACTTTTATTGAAAGAGCATCAGCAAAAACCCAAAAATGATATTTTACACGACATGTTTATCATCACACTGTAAATATCCGGCGATCCTTGCACTATATGGCCGCCATCTTGAATTTAAAAGGGAAAGGTCTGCAGGAATGCAAAAAATTGTGACTTATCGAAAGGGCATCAGCAAAATCATATAAAATGATATATTACACGACATGTTTATCGTTATTCTGTAAATATCTGAAATCCCAGCAATAAATGGTCGCCATCTTTGAATTTGGCCGCCATATTGGATTCCAGGAGCTAGCGAAAAGTTTCATGTGACGTCTTACAAGATTAATATCGTTAAAAATCCCATTAATGATCTATACTTATGAAAATAAATTGCATTAATGAAAAGTAATAGCTTAAGAATACGATTTTTACATAACTTGGCGGCCATTTTGAAAATGTGCCCCATTCCGATCGAAAAAATTGTCGGATACCAAAAATTCTTCAATTTCTGTATTTTTCAGTCAATTTGGCCTAAGAAACACCCCTGCAGATTTCCTTTTTGATATTGTCCTAACCCTACTGTCACCTCCACTGGATACGAAACATTTAATATTATGGCGATTTTTCGTACAATCAGGAGCCATAATTCAGGAAGTTACGTTCAAATATGTGCAAATATCGACAGGAACCAAGATCTTTGAGTTTTGAACATGCATTTCAAGTTTGATCAAAATCGAATTAAAATGGTGACCTATACAGGGTCCACAATCTTGATATACCATATTTTTACACTATTCGTGTAAAAGTTGCGGCCATTTCGTTCAGCAATTTTGGTCCGATGTTCACAAAATTCAAACTGAAAATTCATTACAGTGTAACGGTGATATAATCAAATGTTTTTTTAAATCAGGTAATAATTGTGACCTCCAGACGGACCACAAGATAATAAAGGCGATTTTTCGTATAATCAGAGGCAATAATTCAGGAAGTTACAATCCGATATGTGCAAATATCGAAAGGGGGGCATAATCCATGAAGTTACAGTCCGATACATGCCAATATCGAAAGGAACCGAGTGATAAACCTATATTTCAAATTTCATTGAAATCGGATAAAAATTGTGACCTGTAGACTGTTCACAAACAACTGTGGAGGGACGGATGGGGGCGATGACAATATACGTCCACATGAAAATGTGAAACTTCCAATCAATAGAAACAGGAAACACAAACCAAATACAGACGATTTGATGGGATCGATTTTGACAAAGTCAAAATGATGCATATGATATTCAGGTAAGTTGATACAAATTAATTAATAGAATACAATATCAAAAAAACATCGTTTTATCCAACGTTTCTTCAGTAAAAATACTAACTTCCTCAAGGTAAAGAAAACAAAATACAAAATGACTGGAAGTCAGTTATGACATCATAGGAAGTTATGACATCGTGGGTATAATGACGTCATAGACTTAGATACATAACAAGAAAGGTTAGCTTAACTAAAACTTAAGTAAAATTAAGGAAGAATTATGCATGATTATTAATGATTAAACCCCCTGAATTTGACTCATTTAAACCATTAGGCCTAACTGAATTAAGTCTATGAATCAACAGACTTTCTGCTGTGTTCAACTTTTTCTGATCTTTATCAGGAATTTTTTGTACTATGGTACACACAAAATCATGACCAGGTATATATGGGAGGCTACATCGGGGGAATGGCCAGGTTTTTTAAGCTTTATATTGCTTCTATGCTTATTAAGTCGAGTGCTGAAAGGAGTAATGGTTTGACCTACACATATTACAGGTTTTACATGTTAAACAATATACAACATAAGAACTGGCACAGTTGACAGAGTCCTTAATCTTGAATGATTTCATGTCTTTACAGGTTACTTCTTGAATATTGCACATAGTCTCGCATGGTTTGCATAATTTTCGTAAACAAGGTTGACAGCCGTATGAAATTTTGTCCTTAATATGATTCTTACTAGTGTCAGAAGTTCTCAACTTATTTTCTTTCAAGATATTGCCAATAGTATGATTCCTTCTCTCTGCTATTATTATTTTGCTGCTATTCATAATTTTTGTCATGTGTGAACTTGTGTCTAAAATACTTCTGTCTTTAATCATTGCAGATTTTGTTCACAACAATGAATTTGAATTTTCTGGTATGTTTTATAGACAGATATCGGGGACTGCCATGGGTATTCCGTTTGCTGTAACATATGCTAATATTTATGTCATACTGGATGAAAACCTACTTTGAACCATTACCTAATAAACCTGATATTTCATGCAGATTCATAGATGATATTTGGGCTTTATCTTCTCTCCCACAAGAAGAATGCAATAATTTTGTTTCCAAATTGAACCAACAACATCCTAAGATCAAATTTACTGCAGATATAAATAGCAACTCGATTAATTTCCCTTATGTAAAAGTTGTCAAAGAAAAGGAAAAGTTAGAGACTAATCTATATTCCAAGAAAACAGATTGCCATCATTATCTTCCTGCATCAAGTTGTCACGGCAAACATGACACCTTTAACGCTATACCTTACAGTGGTGCTTTGCGTATAAAACGTATTTGTAGTAAAGATAGCTGGACCAAATCAAACCTAAAAAATTTTGGATCCTATCTTAAACAATCCTGATATCCTATGAAAACTATTCTAAATGCATTTAACCGAGCAGATCAGAAGACCAGGACTGAATTATTGACCCATCAATCCAAGACCGATACCAATGTGAACATTATTCCTTGGACAACTACTTTTGACCCTCGACAACCTCATCTTCACAAAATGATTAAAGACAGAAATATTTTAGACACAAGTTCACGCATGACAAAAATTATCAATAGCAGCAAAATAATAATAGCAGAGAGAAAGAATCATACTATTGGCAATATCTTGAAAGAAAATAAGTTGAGAACTTCTGACACTAGTAAGAACCATATTAAGGACAAAATTTCATACGGCTGTCAACCTTGTTTACAAAATTTATGCAAATCATGCGAGTCTATGTGCATTATTCAAGAAGTAACCAGTAAAGACATGAAATCATTCAAGATTAGAGACTCTGTCAACTGTGCCAGTTCTTATATATGTTGTATATTGTTTAACATGTAAAACCTGTAATATGTGTGGTGATCCGATACGCATATTCTTAGCCCGATCCACGTCCTCAGTTTAGATAGATGGTTGCTCGTTTACATTTAGTAATTAGTAATTATTTAATTTAATTGTACATTTTTAAGAACTTTAGCTTTGTTATTGTGTCGCCTATATTTTAACTCTTATGTATATTGTAAAATTCATTTTCGTAACTCCGTCCTTACACGCGCTGTCGTTGGCCTGCTTTCTATTGGCTGCACGTGCTTGTGATTGGCAGTCACTGTAGGCGTGCATTGTACCACGTGGTTACGCCACATGATTTTAGGGTATATACCCCATGTCTTGCCCCGTAGCAGTGAGTGAGTCGGAGATGAGAGTAGGAGAGGTAAGACAGAGACCATTTCTCTAGTCAATTTTGAGTCTGACCCCGACGTACAGGGAGCGATAGAGAGAGCCTGGTTAGGAGCGTTTTAGAGAGCCCAACAAAACAAGGAGCGATAGAGAGAGCCCGATAAGGAGGGATTTAGAGAGCCCGATAAGGAGCGTTTAAGAGAGTCCGATTAGGAGCATTAGAGAGAACTCTGTTAGGAGCGAGAGCTAACGAGCGGTGGACGGAGAATCATTTATTTTTGTATCCGAAAAATAATAAAGAGAGTTACTGATCGATCTGGTGTTAGTCTTTCTGAGCCAGCTGCTGGGTTGGCTACTCCCACACCTCTACAGTGGTGAACCCTCAACGGAACAAACGGATAGAGCCAGGCCCACTCTACCACAGTAATCTGCTCTATCCGGAGATCCAGTTCACTACAGAAGTTTTCTGGTGGCAGAGGTGGGATACAGATAGACGACCCCCAGGATACAGATAGACGACCTCCAGGATACAGATAGACGACCTCCAGGATACAGATAAACGACTTCCAGGATACAGACAGACGACCCCTAGGATATAGACAGACAGATCGGATAGAGCCAGATAGCCAGGTGTCTCCAGATAACAAGACTTTCAGGGTTGAAGGAGGAGCTGCTCATTTTGGTGTTAGCTCAAATATGGAATCCATAAAAGAGCCGAAGAGGAAAAATGCATTAGAAAGACTTCGCGATACGATCTCAAGGCCAAGAGCGAAACTGAAGGGTTGTGATACACAGAGCCTGATGATGAATACGTTGAGAGCCAGAGCCAATGCTGAAGAATCATTTGATGCTGGTTTTACCGAACAGAAGACAGAACTAGTTTATCAACAGTCGGATATGGTGACTCCAAGGAACAGCTCTGAAGCTTCAGTATGTGATAACTGGCGATCAGCAAGTAATTATAGAGCCCCTGTCAAAGCGGCGCCTCCTGATGTCATGGTAAGTTTGGATTTAATGGGAAAGGAGAAACTTTATCATCAGGAAATGCTGAAGCTCTGTGAAAATGAGCAAGATTTTCTTTCTGGACCGAACTGCGGTATAACAGAATTGAATAACACCAAATGGAAAGAGCATGATCAGAGGAAGTCCAGAAGGAACAACATTACTCCTCAGCCATTTGATGGAACAAGCTCCATTATGGATTATCAGATTCATTTCGAGACCTGTGCTGAATTGAATAGATGGGATGAAACAGAGAAAGCTTTGTACTTGGCCGGAGTCTTAAAGGGCAGTGCGCAATCTGTGTTGTCATCAATGCCGACGGGAGAGCGAAGAAATTATAAAAGACTAATGCAAGCTCTCAGAAATAGATTTCTACCTCCAAACCAAACCCAGATGTACAGAGCAGAGCTTAGAGCCACGCGCAGAAAAGTTGGAGAGACCCTACCAGAACTGGGACAGGCGGTTAGAAGAAAAGTGAGTCTAGCGTACCCTACTGCTACTTTAGAGCTACAAGATGTCCTTGCACGAGATGCATTCTTTGATGCGCTACAGGAGAATAGAGAATTGGTCTGGAGAATTCAGCAATCAAGACCATCGAACTTGAATTCGAAGCTTTTATGTATGCAAGTAATCGAGTTCAACAACCAAGTCGTGCAAGAGCTGTTGAGACTGAATCAGAAACCGAGAGACATCTAAAGGAGATCTGCGAGCTGAAAAGTACTATAGAGCAAATGAAGACCTTGAATGTTAAACCAGAACCGAAAGAACGTCACGCAGAAGCCAGCAGACACCAATTTAACGCAACAGGGAGGGACGGAGCAAGTTTTGGTAATCAACGAGCATGCTTTCGATGTGGAGGAAAAGGACACATTGCTCGTCAGTGTAGTACTCCGAGAGCGGAATTTAGAGGAATTTCAAGGAGGCGTAGGATAAAGAGCCGAATATCGTCAGCTGTCTTCCATGAACCAAGCGAGTCTGGTCTTCATATCGCTGCCACAGTTTGTGGTAATCTTGCAAATTGTCTCTTGGATACCGGTGCAATCTTGACAATCGTTTCATTGAGATTGTATGAGAGCATCTCAAATCGACCAGAGTTATCACCAGTTGGACACGTCCTAAAAGCTGCCAATGGTGAATCACTGAAATCATATGGAAAGTCCATTTTCACTTTTAATGTTGATGGAGCTGAATATAGACAGGAAGCTGTAGTCGCCGAGATTGGATCCCAATGTATCATTGGACTTAATTTCATGCAAGCTCACAGATGTACTTTGGATATCACTGGGAAATTATTGACTGTCGAAGATGTAGAGCATCCCACACAGATGCAAGGATCTATTGGTATTTGCAGAATTCAGTTAGCTGAAACAGTTACAGTACCCCTGAAACATGAACAATTGGTTAAAGCTTATTTGAAGGGAAACCAGTCAAAGCTCTTCATGTCTACCCCTGGAATAATTGAGCCCGTTGAAGATTTCGTGAATAGAAATAACTTAATACCTGCCCGTACTTTAGTTGAGGCAAAGTAAGGCAGACATGAATTTACTATCAAGAGTCATGAATCCTTCAGATAGTGCAAAGACACTGCACAAAGATGTGAACGTTGGAAGTTTTGCCCCCGTTGATATTGTGGAGAGACCTGAAGATGTCATTAATGGTAGAGCTGAGCAGAAACGTAATGACCTCCCAAGGCATCTACTAGACTTATATAGCCGTTCAGTGGAAGGATTAACGACGGAACAAGCACAGGATATTGGAAAACTTTTGGCGCGTCTTCAGACTTTATTCGCTGCTTCATCTGATGACTTGGGACGAGCCACTAAAGTGAAACATGAGATAAAGACAGGCTCCGCGAAACCAATTAAACAAAAGATACAACGAGTCCCTATCCATCAACGAAATGATATTGAAACTCTATTGCAAGACATGCTCAAGAGAGATGTGATAGAGCCTTCAGTAAGTCCTTGTATAGAGCCTTCAGTAAGCCCAATTGTATTGGTGAGGAAGAAGGATGGATCCCTTAGGTTCTGTGTGGATTATAGAGAACTAAATATGGTTACTGAGAAAGATGCGTACCCCTTGCCACGGATTGACCAAACATTGGACTGTCTTGGAGGTGTCAAATGGTTTTCAACTGTAGATCTATTGTCAGGATACTGGCAGGTGGAGCTGAAGCCAGAAGATAAGCCTAAGACAGCGTTTACCACGATACACGGTCTGTTTCAGTTCAGAGTCATGCCATTCGGTTTGTGCAACGCCCCAAGTACTTTTGAGAGGCTTATGCAGTCAGTTCTTGCTGAACTACAGTGGGACATCTGCTTAGTGTATTTAGACAATGTGATTTTTTTCTCAAAGACGTTTGCTGAGCATGTACAACACCTAGATCTAGTCTTTAGTAAGATTGAAGCCGCTGGTTTGAAGCTGAAACCCTCAAAGTGTTTCCTGTTGAAGCATAAGGTAGAATTCCTGGGGCATATTGTGTCGCCATAGGGAGTATCAACAGATCCAGATAAAGTGAAATCAATTAGAGAATTCCAGTTCCCGTCGATGTGACACAGCTTAGGAGTTTCTTGGGAATTTGCAGCTACTATAGGCGTTTTATTGAAGGTTATGCCAAAATAGCAGCACCTCTTCATAAAATGACCGAGAAGGGAAGAGCCTATATGTGGACCCCGGAGAGTCAAGAAGCTTTTGAAATGCTAAAGGATTGACTTATGAGCGCTCCTTTGTTAGTTTATCCAGATCACACCATTCCATTTATACTGGATACTGATGCTAGTGGGTGTGGCATTGGAGCCGTACTATCCCAGATTATCGACGGAAAAGAAAGAGTCGTGGCTTACGCGAGCTGGAGGTTAAGTAAGGCAGAGCGTAACTACTGTGTAATAAGAAGGGAACTCTTGGCTGTAGTACATTTCGTAAAATACTTTAAGCCATATTTGTATGGAAGAAAATTTGAGATAAGAACTGACCACGGAGCACTACGGTGGCTGCTGCACTTTAAGAACCCTGAAGGACAAATCACAGATGGCTCGAGGTGTTGGCTGCTTATAATTTCAAGATTATTCACAGAGCAGGAAGAGTCCACAGAAACGCTGACGCACTATCCAGGAAACCTTGTGTTCAGTGTGGACACACACATGCATCAGCGAGACCCCCAGGAGCAGTGAACGTTATAAAAGTTGAAAATACAAGGATGAAAGATCAACAAGGAGCTGATCCAGATATCTCAATGGTGATTGGTTGAAAGGAAAGTGATCTTAAACCAGAATGGAAAACAATATCTCCAGAGAGCATACTGGTGAAGAAACTTTGGTCCAAATGGAATCAACTTCATGTTCGAGACGGTGTCCTGTGTCTAGAAGAGAGAAAAGAATTACGTCCACTACGAAAAAGAGTCGTTGTACTCTTACCTGCTAGAAGTGAAATTATTGCTCTTTCACATGACCCTCCAATGGGCGCTCACTTGGGTATAACGAAGACGATAGACCGAATAAAACTGAAATACTTTTGGCCAGGGATGAAAGCCGATGTAGAAGACTATGTGAAAATGTGTAACATATGCTCTCTAATTAAACTTAGGAAGCGAAAAGCTGCTTTGGAAGCATACACTGCAGGAGCACCAATGGAGAGAGTAGCTGTTGACATCGTTGGAAGAATTGAGCCTGCTACCACTCAAGAAAATAGTTATATTTTGGTCGTGACCGATTACTTTACTAAGTATGCTGAGGCCTACCCGATGCCAAATATGGAAGCAATAACGGTTGCCAAGGTTTTGGTGGAGAACTTCTTCCTGAGGTTTGGACTCCCCCGTCAACTTCATTCGGATCAAGGGAGACAGTTTGAGAGTGAACTTTTTCAGGAGATGTGCAGACTTTTAGGTATCAACAAAACCAGAACGACACCCTACCGCCCGAAATCAAATGGTCAAGTCGAACGAATGAACAGAACTCTGAAGTCGATGCTGTCATCGTATGTACAAGAGAAAGGAGATAACTGGGATGATGTGTTGCCCTATGTGATGTTTGCCTATCGATTCACGGTACATCAATCTACAAACAGTACTCCAAATTGCTTGATGCTTGGGCGAGAGGTAAATACACCTGTCGACCTCCAGTTTGGTTTGCCACCTGATGAAGTCTACAAAGAGACCCATTATTGGAGTCGCGCTCTTCGACAAACAATGGAAGAGGCATATTCGTTTACGAGACATTACCTTAGCGGACAATTAAGAAGACAGAAGAATTCTTACAACCCAAAGCAGGGACGAGATCCGTTACCTAAAGATTCACTTGCATGGTTGTATTCCCCAGTAAAAAGGAAAGGGATCCCGAACAAGTTACAGAAACACTTGAGTGGTCCGTACCGTGTCACAAAGAAAATCTCAGACATAACTTATGAGATTTTGGACGAGGAATCTGACTGACGACAAGTGGTACACATAGATCGTCTTAGAGAGTACCGGAAGAGAGTTATTATAGATCCCGAAGAAGGTTATCACAGTGCCGTGTCGGAGCTGGAATCTGACCAGGAACTCTCGGATGATTGTATGATTGCTAATGACGACAATAGTGAAGCCGACGATCCTTTGAGGCTAGGATTTCGCTCCTGTACCGGTCGACTATCACGACGTCCTCATGATTTACAGAATTATTTTTGTTGATAGAATAATGATGCTCATAAATAAGATGTTCGGAAGTATTTAGTTGATTCTGTCGTTATTAGAGACTCTGTGTTGTGTTACTGTTGGAGCCCTAATAGTGAATGGACGTTGGAGATTATTTGTGTTATTTATATACGTTATTGATGTAACCCTAATGGTGGATGAACGTTGGTGATATTTGTGAAACTTCATGAATTTTTGATTATTTGTAGAAACTTTTTATTTTCGTACGGAAGAAACAGTCCAGTTACTTCATTGTTATATATTGTGATGTATTTGATACTTTATATGTTTTATTTCATAACTCTTTTGTAACCTTGTTTATTTTGTATAATGCGAGACGCATTAGGCGGAGGCGTGGGTTATATGTTGTATATTGTTTAACATGTAAAACCTGTAATATGTGTGGTGATCCGATACGCATATTCTTAACCCGGTCCACGTCCTCAGTTTAGATAGATGGTTGCTCGTTTACATTTAGTAATTAGTAATTATTTAATTTAATTGTACATTTTTAAGAACTTTAGCTTTGTTATTGTGTCGCCTATATTTTAACTCTTATGTATATTGTTAAATTCATTTTCGTAACTCCGTCCTTACACGCGCTGTTATTGGCCCGCTTTCTCTTGGCAGCACGTGCTTGTGATTGGCAGTCACTGTAGGCGTGCATTGTACCACGTGATTTTAGGGTATATACCCCATGTCTTGCCCCATAGCAGTGAGTCGGAGTCGAATCATAGGTGAGAGTAGGAGAGGTAAGACAGAGACCATTTCTCTAGTCAATTTCGAGCCTGACCCCGACGTACAGGGAGCGATAGAGAGAGCCCGGTTAGGAGCGTTTTAGAGAGCCCGACAAGGAGCGATAGAGAGAGCCCAATTAGGAGTGATTTTGAGAGACCGATATGGAGCGTTTTAAGAGAGTCCGATTAGGAGCATTAGAGAGAACTCTGTTATGAGCGAGAGCTAACGAGCGGTGGACGGAGAATCATTTATTTTTGTATCTGAAGAATAATAAAGAGAGTTGCTGATCGATCTGGTGTTAGTCTTTCTGAGCCAGCTGCTTGGTTGGCTACTCCCACAGCTCTACAGTGGTGAACCCTCAACGGAAAAAACGGATAGAGCCAGGCTCACTCTACCACAGTAATCCGCTCTATCTGGAGATTCAGTTCAATACATATGCAATATGTAGGTCAAACCATTACTCCTTTCAGCACTCGACTTAATAAGCATAGAAGCAATATAAAGCTTAAAAAACCTGGCCATTCCCCCCATGTAGCCTCTCATTTTAATATACCTGGTCATGATTTCGTGTGTACCATAGTACAAAAAATTCCTGATAAAGATCAGGAAAAATTGAACACAGCAGAAAGTCTGAGGATTGATAGACTTAATTCAGTTTGGCCTAATGGTTTAAATGAGTTAAATCCAGGGGGTTTCAAAATCATTAATAATCATGCATAATTCTTCCTTAATTTTACCTAAGTTTTAGTTAAGCTAACCTTTCTTGTTATGTATCTAATCTAAGTCTATGACGTCATCATTCCCACGATGTCATAACTTCCTATGATGTCATAACTGACTTCCAGTCATTTTGTATTTAGTTTTCTTTACCTTGAGGAAGTTAGTATTTTTACTGACGAAACGTTGGATAAAACGATGGTTTTTTGATATTGTATTCTATTAATTATTTCACATGAAAATGTGGTCGTATAAAAAAAACAATACACATACTAATAGGTATAAAACAATTTGAGTATTTAACCAGATAAATATATAAAATGCCATTTTCTATAAATATATTTGTTCATCTGTCATAGCCTAAGAATAATTCTACAAAATTACACATACTTCTTATTTATCCTGTTATAAAAATGTTTGTGTGTGTGTGTGTGTGTGTATATGCACTTTTCAAAAAAAAGAAAAGAAATGAATAGCCCATTTTACATCTTTTTTTTTTATTTGAACGAGAACGTTTTTCGATAAATCTTACTTGTTTTTAGTGCCATTATGTAAGATAAAAGAAATTCTTTATTGGTTTAACAATTTCTCGAGTTATTCGCATAGAACCTAAATCTAAGGCCTTTAAAATCGGGGGGGGGGGGATTCTCGGTTTCCAAATCAGTTGCACATGTAAACACTCAACAAGCCAAGTGACGCCACATCTGAACGAAGACTATCACAACACGACCTTGTTGTTCCAAAAACAATGAAAGTGTGGTCTGGTGATAGGGCATTTTCAGTTGCAGTACCCACACAATGGAATAAACTCCCAGCAACATTAAAGGAAGCCAGAACATTAGAGTCCTTTAAATTATCCCTGAAGACTCACTTATTTAACTGTAAATACCAAACGTGACAGTGCAGCTCAGAACCATCGAGTAGAACAGTTCTAGATGAGAGGCGCCATACAAATTCATTAATATTAACAAAAGCTATTGGTCAGTTACAAGCAGGTGAATCCCCGACAGATGTAGCCAGACTGTAAAATGTTTCTCGCCTTTGGGATAGGTACCGACAGCGAAGTTCAACACGTGATCGCCCAACCTCAGGGCAAACAAGAGTGACCCCTACCTGCCCTTGACGGTCACTTCCTGTTTCGTCAATTTCGGAAACGGTTCTCAACAGCGACCTCTATTGCAGCTATTCCTCGACGGCGTACAATCTCAGACCAGACAGTCTGTAAACGCCGACGTGAAACCAGAATACGAGCCAGATGTTCCGTTTGAGCTGCTGTTTTTAAATACGCTGATACCGTCAAATATGATTTCATTCGGTTCAGGCTTCAGGGTATGGCCACAGGAACACTGGAGAACAGTTTGGTTCAGCTAAATGACGCAGTTCCTGTTGCAACGAGGAGATGGTAGAGTGAGGGTATACCGACGACGATATGTCACATTGCGTTTCTTTTTTGGAAGAGTGTATAATGAAAGAGACAGACTTAAGACTAGAATAATAAATAAGGTATGTAATAAAAAACATTAAAAGTATCTGGAAGCATGGAGGCTGTGAAATTTAAAGCATGCCACCCATGGCTTTATATTCTTTGTGAATTAAAATACCATTCACCTACTGCGCGACGGGACAATTTACCCAATACTACCCAATTCTACCCAATACCACCGCATACTACCCAATACTACAACATAATACTGCAAAATGTGTATATCAATTGAATTTTTTCAAAAATAATTAATCATACCGTGGGAATTGTACTTCAAATGCGATTACCGATGTCTGGCTGTTCCCTTTGCCTCCCTATATCACCTAAAACAAGCAAAAACTAACCCAATACTATCAAATACTTATCACATACTACCCACTATCATCAAATAACAACCTTATATTGTCAAATAGCAAAGCATTAGTTTAATTAATGTGACGAATATTCGATAATTCGCAGAGAATGGATATTGATATGCAGTTATCTCCCTTTACAATCGATAATTAGATTTTAGATTGATTTACGGATTAATCATCTTATTTTGTCATCTTCAAATGACAGTAAACATGCAATAACTTAGTACATGTAGTTGACATGAAAAAATAAATATAAACATGTGCAGTTGTTTTTGGTTTTTTGTTTGTTATTTGTTAAAGGACATACCTCCTGACGATACCCATGGAGGGGTTGAAATAGTTATTTATACACTGCTAGCTATCTTATATAATAATACAGTAGTTAATTACATACAATGATTAAAATATACACAAAACATACTTGATTTTCTTATTTTAATTTCATCGACTTGGAACTGCAACGCAAAATAAGATGATTAATCCGCAAATTAATCTAGTAAAATCTATTTATAGGTTGTAAAGGGAGATAACTGCATATTCATTTCCATTCTCTGCGAATTATTGAATATTTGTCGCAGTAATTAAACTAACGTTTTGCTATTTGACAATATAAGGTTGTTATTTGATGATAGTGGGTAGTATGTGATAAGTATTTGATAGTATTGGGTTAATTTTTGCTTGTTTTAGGTGATATAGGGAGGCAAAAGGAACAGCCAGACATCGGTAATCGCATTTGAAGTACAATTCCAACGGTGTAACTAATTATTTTTGAAAAAATTCAATTGATATACACATTTTGCTGTATTATGTTGTAGTATTGGGTAGTATGTGGTGATATTGAGTTCGTACTGGGGTGGTATTGGGTAGTATTGGGTAGAATTGGTTAGTATTGGGTAGTATTGGGTAAATCGTCCCACCTCCTACTGCGGTACTTAATAATGTAAAACATAAGAGGTCACTGTGGTCTATAGGAAATACTTTTAATGTTGAATTATAAGGCAGTGTCATACCCAGAATAGCAGAAGAACTAAATGCAAACATCGTGTACCAGAAATTAAATTCCCACTAGCAGCATTTTGAAGAGTAACATTCTTGCTTTCAGGGTCAGGGGCAATAACTAATCATACAATTTATGGGAAAGTCAACTACAGTTTGTGTCACAGATTATACAGTTTGTGTCACATATTATACAAATTGTGTCGCATATTATACAATTTGTGTCACATATTATATTGTTTGTGTCACAGATTATACAGTTTGTGCCACAGATTACACAGTTTGTGTCACAGATTATACAGTTTATGTCACAGATTACACAGTTAGTGTCACAAATTATATAGTTTTGCGAGTATAACTGATGCGTAGGAGACAACTGCTGGAACTCTGATAGTATAGTTTAGTTTCACTGAGCCTCTCAATTTGATTAAGGTGAAAGTTGAATGCTTCTATTCTCTTGAGCTCACTGTACCTATGGCGTAGAATTAATGGATTATTGTTAGTAGATTTGAGTACATCTACATCCGCTGTCAGGTGATCTACAATCTAAAACAAAAATACAAAATTAGGATTAAACAAATTAGGCCATGTTCTTTCTATTTTTCCTAATACATGTAAATAAAATAGGTTGCCAGGCAATGAAACATACGCCCACACAGCAGCCAAATCGTCCGGGCAGTCAACAAGAATTGTTGCATATTAAGGAATTATCAGAAAATCATTAGAATTTGTTTGGTTTTTATAATCAAACGTTTTTTTTAAATCATATAATAATTGTGACCTCCAGAGGCACCACAAGCTAAAAAGGGTGATTTTTCGTACAATCAGGGGACATAATTCAGGAAGTAATGACCCGATGGGCGCAAATATCGAAACGAACCAAGATCTTTGGGTTTAAAACATACCTGTCAAGTTTCATCAAAATCGATTCAAAATTGTGACCTCTATTCGTGTACAAACGGCGGCCATTTTGTCCGTCAATTCTAGTCCGGTTTTCACGTAATACAAACTCTCTCTTCATTACCATGTAACGGTGATATAGTCAAACGTTTTTTTAAATCGGATAATAATTTTGACCTCTAGAGAGACCAAAAGCGAACAAAAGCGATTTTTCGGACAATCTGGGGACATAATTCAGGAAGTTATGATCCAATGGGCGCAAATATCGAAAAGAACCAAGATCTTTGGGTTATAAACATACATGTCAAGTTTCATCAAAATCGGTTCAAAATTGTGACCTCTATAAGGTCCACAACCTTTATATAACATATTTTCACAATATTCGTGTACAAACGGCGGCCATTTTGAATTTTGGTCCGATTTTCACAAAATTCATACTCAACCTTCATAACCATGGAACGGTGATATAATCAAACGTTTTTTTAAATCGGATAACAATTTTGACCTCCAGAGGGACCACAAGCTAAAAAGGGCAATTTTTCGGACAATCAGGGGCCATAATTCAGGAAGTTACGATCCGATTGGCGCAAATATCGAAAGGAATCAAGATCTTTGGGTTAAAAACATGCATTTCAAGTTTCATCCAAATCGGTTCAAAATTGTGTCCTCTACACTGTTCACAACCTTGATATAACATATTTTCACACTATTCGCGTACAAATGGCGGCCATTTTGTCCGTCAATTTTGGTCCGATTTTCACGAAATTCGAACTCGACCTTCATAACCATGGAACAATGATATAATCAAACGTTTTTTTAAATCGGATAACAATTTTGACCTCCATAGGGACCACAAGCTAAAAAGGGCAATTTTTCGGACAATCAGGGGCCATAATTCAGGAAGTTACGATCCGATTGGCGCAAATATCGAAATGAACCAAGATCTTTGGGTTATAAACATGCATTTCAAGTTTCATCCAAATCGGTTCAAAATTGTGTCCTCTACACTGTTCACAACCTCGATTTAACATATTTTCACACTATTCGCGTACAAATGGCGGCCATTTTGTCCGTCAATTTTGGTCCGATTTTCACGAAATTCTAACCCGACCTTCATAACCATGGAACGGTGATATAATCAAACGGTTTTTTAAATCGGATAACAATTTTGACCTCCAGAGGGACCACAAGCTAAAAAGGGCAATTTTTCGGACAATCAGGGGCCATAATTCAGGAAGTTACGATCCGATTGGCGCAAATATCGAAAGGAACCAAGATCTTTGGGTTATAAACATGCATTTCAAGTTTCATCCAAATCGGTTCAAAATTGTGTCCTCTACACTGTTCACAACCTTGATTTAACATATTTTCACACTATTCGCGTACAAATGGCAGCCATTTTGTCCGTCAATTTTGGTCCGATTTAACATATTTTCACACTATTCGCGTACAAATGGCGGCCATTTTGTCCGTCAATTTTGGTCCGATTTTCACGAAATTCTAACCCGACCTTCATAACCATGGAACGGTGATATAATCAAACGGTTTTTTAAATCGGATAACAATTTTGACCTCCAGAGGGACCACAAGCTAAAAAGGGCAATTTTTCGGACAATCAGGGGCCATAATTCAGGAAGTTACGATCCGATTGGCGCAAATATCGAAAGGAACCAAGATCTTTGGGTTATAAACATGCATTTCAAGTTTCATCCAAATCGGTTCAAAATTGTGTCCTCTACACTGTTCACAACCTTGATTTAACATATTTTCACACTATTCGCGTACAAATGGCAGCCATTTTGTCCGTCAATTTTGGTCCGATTTTCACGAAATTCGAACTCGACCTTCATAACCATGGAACGGTGATATAATCAAACGGTTTTTTAAATCGGATAACAATTTTGACCTCCAGAGGGACCACAAGCTAAAAAGGGCGATTTTTCGGACAATCAGGGGCCATAATTCAGGAAGTTACGATCCGATTGGCGCAAATATCGAAAGGAACCAACATCTTTGGGTTATAAACATGCATTTCAAGTTTCATCCAAATCGGTTCAAAATTGTGACCTCTAAACTGTTCACAAGCTAAAAAACGTGATTTTTCCTACAATCAGGGGCCATAACCCATGAAGTTACAGTCCAATACATGCCAATATCGAAAGGAACCGAGATCTTAGGGTGATAAACCTATGTTTTAAGTTTCATTGAAATCGGATAAAAATTGTGACCTGTAGACTGTTCACAAACAATTGTGGACGGACGGACGGACGGACGGACGAACAGGGGCGACGACAATATACGTCCACATGAAAATGTGGGCGTATAAAAACCTTTGATTGATAAATGACATAGGGTGAATATATAATAGCATGCAACAATATCTCAATCAACCATGACAGCTGAAACATATTCGTTGTTTTAATAGGTCACGTTTCTACTCACACCATCTACATTAACAGGACTGAAAGAACTGTGACAGGATTGAATTCACTTGATTGCGTCAGTTCAGAACATTCCGGGCTAACAATCAAACATTCCCATTGACAGTCTTCTAGGTAAAGGGGGATAACTCTGTTCATATGCACATCAACCACTTTGAGTAAACATGGGTCAGTCAGACAACAAAATATTTTCTGTCAATTTGCAATGGTCATTTGAAATATAAATGATAACGACTCCATTGCCAGTGACCACCCTAAACCCTTAAAATAGGTTGCCAGGCAACGAAACATACGCCCACACAGCAGCTAAATCGTCCAGGCAGTCAACAAGAGTTGTCGCATATTAAGTAATTATCAGAAAATCATTAGAATTTGTTTGGTTTTTATAAAATTCTGACCCATGCTAACGTTTAGTATATGAAACATTTAATACTATTTCTAAAATTGGATAATAATTGAGACCTCTAGAGGGACCACAAGCTAAAAGATAGGCTGGCACTGCCAGGCAGGATACGCCCACATTTTTGAGAGATGGATAGCGAACAAGCAATACCGAAAGTGATTTTTCCTACATCATTAAGTCCTGTATTTCATACTGTATTGGGAGCAGCCATTTTGTTGGTCAGTTCCAGTTTGATATTCATGAAATTCGAAGCAGACAATGATTATGGTGTGACTGTACACAACCTAGAAATGTTACTTTTCGTCAAAATCGGATAAGAATTGTGACCTGTGGAGAGTCCACAACCATGATATACCATATTTTTACACTATTCACGTACAGGCGGTGACCATTTTGTCTGGCAATTCTGGTACGATTTTCACGAATTTGAACTCAACCTTCCTTACGGTGCAACAGTAATATAATCAGAGTTTTTTTTTAAATCAGATAATAATTGTTCGAGAGATAGACAGAGAACAAGCAATACAGAAAGTGATTTTTCCTACAATCAAAGGCCATAATTCATTAAGTTAAAATTTGATATGCGCAAATATCGAAAAGAATAAAGATCTTTAGGTTATAAACAAGCATTTCAGGTTTCATCAAAATCGAATTAAAAAAGGGACCTCTACAGGGTCCACAACTTTGATATACCATATTTTTACACTGTTCGCGTACAAATGGTGGCCATTTTTTCTGGCAATTATGGTCCAATTTTCTCGAAATTCGAACTCAACCTTCCATAGGGTGTAACGGTGATAGAGCCAAACGTTTTTTTAAATCGGATAATAACTGTGACCTCCAGAGGGACCATAGGCGATTTTTCGGACAATCAGGGGCCATAATTCAGGAAGTTACGATCCGATATGCGCAAATAATGAAAGGAACCAAGATCTTTGGGTTATAACCATGCATTTCAAGTTTCATCAAAATCGAATTAAAATTGTGACCTCTACAGGGTCCACAACCTTGATATATCATTTTTTAACAGTATTTGCGTACAAACGGCGGCCATTTTGTATGGCAATTTTAATTCGATTTTGATGAAATTCGAACTCAACCTTCCTAGGGGTTAGGGTTAGGGTTGATATAATCAAACGTTTTTTTAAATTGGATAATAATTGTGACCTCCAGAGGGACCACAAGCTAAAAGATAGGCTGGCACTGCCAGGCAGGATACGCCCACATTTTTGAGAGATGGATAGAGAACAAGCAATACCGAAAGTGATTTTTCCTACATCATTAAGTCCTGTATTTCATACTGTATTGGAAGCAGCCATTTTGTTGGTCAGTTCCAGTCTGATATTCATGAAATTCGAAGCCAACAATGATTATGGTGTGACGGTACACAACCTAGAAATGTTACTTTTCGTCAAAATCGGATAAGAATTGTGACCTGTAGAGAGTCCACAACCATGATATACCATATTTTTACACTATTCGCGTACAAATGGCGACCATTTCGTCCGGCAATTTTGGTACGATTTTCACGAAATTCGAACTCAACCTTCCTTACGATGCAACAGTAATATAATCAGAGTTTTTTTTTAAATCAGATAATAATATTGTTCGAGAGATAGACAGAGAACAAGCAATACCGAAAGTGATTTTTCCTACAATCAAAGGCCATAATTCAGTAAGTTACAATTTGATATGCGCAAATATCGAAAAGAATAAAGATCTTTAGGTTATAAACAAGCATTTCAGGTTTCATCAAAATCGAATTAAAATTGTGACCTCTACAGGGTCCACAACTTACCATATACCATATTTTTACACTGTTCGCGTACAAACGGCGGCCATTTTTTCTGGCAATTATGGTCCGATTTTCTCGAAATTCGAACTCAAACGTTTTTTTAAATCAGATAATAATTGTGACCTCCAGAGGGACCATAGGCGATTTTTCGGACAATCAGGGGCCATAATTCAGGAAGTTACGATCGATATGCGCAAATAACGAAAGGAACCAAGATCTTTGGGTTATAACCATGCATTTCAAGTTTCATCAAAATCAAATTAAAATTGTGACCTCTACAGGGTCCACAACCATGATATACAATTTTTTAACAGTATTCGCGTACAAACGGCGGCCATTTTGTATGGCAATTTGGGTCCGATTTTCCCGAAATTCGAACTCAACCTTCCTTACAGTGTAACAGTAATATAATCAACCGTTTTTTTCAATCGGATAATAATTGTGACCTCCAGAGGGGTCACAAGCTAAAAAAAAAGGCGATTTTGCGTATAATCAGGGGCCATAATTCAGGAAGTTACGATCCGATATGCGCAAATATCGAAATAAATTAAGGTCTTTGGGTTATGAAGGTTCATTTCAGTAGGCTTCAAATTCGACTGGGGATCATGTTGCTAAGTGGGTAAGATGCTGGCTCAGTAGCCTTGAGGTTTGGTGTTTGATCCCTGCATTGGATTACAAAGTTCATCTAGATTTTCTGGCGTGGTTTCCCCTTGTTAGTGATGAAGGAGTTTGGCCTGACAAGAACAGCTGTCAATTTTGGTCCGATTTTCAAGAAATTCGACCTCAACCTTCATTACGATATAACGGTGATATAATCAAACGGTTTTTTAAATGGTATAATAATTCTGACCTCCAGAGGGACCACAAGCTAAAAAAGGTCATTTTTTGTACAATCTGGAGCCATAATTTAGGAAGTTACGATCCAATGGGCACATATATCGAAAAGAACCAAGATCTTTGGGTTATAAACATGCATGTCAAGTTTCATCAAAATCGGTTCAAAATTGTGACCGCTATAGGGTCCACAACCTTGATATAACATATTTTCCACTAATCACATACAAACGCCGACCATTTTGTGTGTCACTTTTGGTCCAATTTTCACGAAATTTTACCTCAATCTTCATTATCATGTAACGGTGATATAGTCATACGTTTTTTTAAATCGGATAATAATTTTGACCTCCAGTGGGACCACAAGCTAAAAAGGGTGATTTTTCGTACAATCAGGGGCCATAATTCAGGAAGTTAAGAATCAATGAGCGCAAATATCGAAAAGAACCAAGATCTTCGGGTTATAAACATGCATGTCACATTTCATCAAAATCGGTTCAAAATTGTGACCTCTATAGGGTCCACAACCTTGATATAACATATTTTCACACTTTTCTCGTACAAATGGCGCCCATTTTGTCCGTCAATTTTGGTCCGATTTTCACGCAATTCAAATCATCTTTTCATTACCATGTAACGGTGATATAATCAAATGGTTTTTAAAATTGGATAATAATTTTGACCTCCAGATGGGTGCAAATATCGAAAGGAACCAAGATCTTTGGGTTATAAACATACATGTCAAGTTTCATCAAAATCAGTTCAAAATTGTGACCTCTGTAGGGTCCACAACCTTGATATAACATATTTTCACACTATTCGCGTACAAACGGCGGCCATTTTATCCGTCAATTATGGTCCGATTTTCACGAAATTCAAATTCTCTTTTCATTACCATGTAACAGTGATATAATCAAACGTTTTTTTAAATCGGATAATAAGTTTGACCTCCAGAGGGACCACAAGCTAACAAAAGCGATCTTTCGGACATTCAGGGGACATAATTCAGGAAGTTACGATCCGATGGGTGCAAATATCGAAAGGAACCAAGATCTTTGGGTTATAAACATACATGTCAAGTTTCATCAATTCAGTTCAAAATTGTGACCTCTATAGGGTCTGCACCTTGATATAACATATTTTCACACTATTCGCCTACAAACGGCGGCCATTTTATCCGTCAATTATGGTCCGATTTTCATGAAATTCAAATTCCCTCTTCATTACCATGTAACGGTGATATACTCAAATGTTTTTTTAAATCGGATAATAATTTTGACCTCCAGAGGGACCACAAGCTAACAAAAGCCAATTACCCCTAAGTACCACAAGGATTTCCAGTCAGCAAATTCGGTCGATGGTTGGGTTAAAATTTGGGAATAGTTTGTTTGACATAAATAAAAAACGCACTAACTCAAATTTCCTGAAATCGTTTTTGTCTATTTTGTTTATTTTCCCCGAAGTTCAAATGCTGACAGTTGAAAACAAAACTTTATTGAGATTTTTCTTCAATAGCAATGCCCTAAACAACCTGTTGACCTCTCTTAGCGAGTAAGGTCATCAACTTCGGGTTAAAGGTCAACGACTGATGTCATCGACTGAAAACATAAACATAAACAATGGCCGTGCTAGAAACAGCTAGTGTTTAGTCTGTGTCCCATGCTTCATGATACAGCGAGCACCTGCAAACCATTCGGCCATCCACCCCACCCCCATTACAGAAGGAGTCAGACGCTCGGTAGGGAAGGGGAGGTTCAGTGTATAGTTCAGTCATATAGTTCAGTCGTATAATCCAGTCGTATAGTTCAGTTGTATAATTCAGTCATATACTTCAGTCGTATAAACCAGTCGAATAATCCAGTCGTATAATCCAGTCGTATAAACCAGTCGAATAAACAAGTCGCTCAATATAAGCAACGGTGGCAGTGAACGAAGATAATATTTTATCAATTCATGTTCGTAGCCATAGCTGAAGGAGCTGAAGGAGCCGGGGGCACGGGGTAGAGTTTGGGGTCAGGGGCCTTCCCAACTAGTTTCAAGTTCGATTTTACCGGAAAAAGTGGTTTGGCAAGTAAGGTATTCAGACCATAGCTAAGCTATAACTGAAAGAGAGAGAGAGAGAGAGAGAGAGAGAGAGGGGAATGGGGTTTAACGTCCACTCGACACAAAGTATGTCATTTCGGGACTAACATATGGTTTTTAATTTTATTTCAATTATTCGCTTGCGCATAGGGGTCTAAAGCAGTTGGAAGAAACAGGAGGACCCGGAGAACATCCACGAAGTTGGTCAGGCGACCCTTCTCCTTGTCACGTACAACCAGGGATTCGAAACTACGCCAGTTGACTCAATGACAGGCTTCATGATACAGCAAGTACCAAATCGTACCAAAATTGCCGGACGAAATGGGCGCCGTTTGTACGCGAATAGTGTAAAAATAGGTTGCCAGGCAACGAAACATACGCCCACACAGCAGCCAAATCGTCCGGGCAGTCAACAAGAGTTGTCGCATATTAAGGAATTATCAGAAAATCATTAGAATTTGTTTGGTTTTTATAATCAAACGTTTTTTTTAAAATCAGATAATAATTGTGACCTCCAGAGGGACCACAAGCTAAAAAGGGTGATTTTTCGTACAATCAGGGGACATAATTCAGGAAGTAATGACCCGATGGGCACAAATATCGAAAGGAACCAAGATCTTAGGGTTATAAACATACATGTCAAGTTTCATCAAAATAGGTTCAAAATTGTGACCTCTATAGGCTCCACAACCTTGATATAACATGTTTTCACACTATTCTTGTACAAACGACGGCCATTTTGTCCGTCAATTCTAGTCCGATTTTCACGTAATTCAGCCTCTCTCTTCATTACCATGTAACGGTGATATAATCAAACGTTTTTTTAAATCGGATAATAATTTTGACCTCCAGAGGGACCAAAAGCTAACAAAAGCGATTTTTTGGACAATCCGGGGACATAATTCAGGAAGTTATGATCCAATGGGTGCAAATATCGAAAGGAACCAAGATCTTTGGGTTATAAACATACATGTCAAGTTTCATCAAAATCGGTTCAAAATTGTGACCTCTATAAGGTCCACAACCTTTATATAACATATTTTCACACTATTCGCATACAAACGGCGGCCATTTTGTCCGTCAATTTTGGTCCGATTTTCCCAAATTCGAACTCAACCTTCATAACCATGGAATCGTGATATAATCAAACGTTTTTTTAAATCCGATAATAATTTTGACCTCCAGAGGGACCACAAGCTAAAAAGGGCGATTTTTTGGACAATCAGGGGCCATAATTGAGGAAGTTACGATCCGATGGGCGCAAATATCGAAAGGATCCAAGATCTTTGGGTTATAAACATACATGTCAAGTTTCATCAAAATTGGTTCAAAATTGTGACCTCTATAAGGTCCACAACCTTGATATAACATATTTTCACACTATTTGTGTACAAACGGCGGCCATTTTGTCCGTCAATTTTGGTCTGATTTTCATGAAATTCGAACTCAACCTTCATAACCATGGAACGGTAATATAATCAAACGTTTTTTTAAATCCGATAACAATTTTGACCTCCAGAGGGACCACAAGCTAAAAAGGGCAATTTTTCGGACAATCAGGGGCCATAATTCAGGAAGTTACGATCCGATGGGCGCAAATATCGAAAGGAACCAAGATCTTTGGGTTATAAACATACATGTCAAGTTTCATCAAAATTGGTTCAAAACTGTGACCTCTATAAGGTCCACAACCTTGATATAACATATTTTCACACTATTCGCTTACAAACGGCGGCCATTTTGTCCGTCAATTTTGGTCCGATTTTCACGAAATTCGAACTCGACCTTCATAACCATGGAACGGTGATATAATCAAACGTTTTTATACGCCCACATTTTCATGTGGACGTATTATGTCGTCGCCCCTGTCCGTCCGGACGTCCGTCCGTCCGTCCGGACGTCCGTCCGGACATCCGTCCGGACGTCCGTCCGTCCACAATTTGTTTGTGGACTCTCTACAGGTCACAATTCTTATCCGATTTTGACGAAACTTGAAATATAGGTTTATCCCCAAAAGATCTCGGTTCCTTTCGATATTGGCATGTATCGGATCAAAACTTCATGGATTATGGCCCCTGATTGTACGAAAAATCACGTTTTTAGCTTGTGGACCCTATAGAGGTCACAATTTTGAACCGATTTTGATGAAACTTGACATGCATGTTTGTAACCCAAAGATCTTGGTTCCTTTCGATATTTGCGGCTATCAGAATGTAATTTCCTGAATTATGGCCCCTGATTGTCCGAAAAATCACCCTTTTTAGCTTGTGGTCCCTCTGGAGGTCACAATTATTATTCGATTTAAAAAACCGTTTGATTATATCACCGTTACACCCTAAGGAAGGCTGAGTTCGAATTTCGGGAAAATCGGACGAAAATTGCCATACAAAATGGCCGCCATTAGTACGCGAATACTGTTAAAAAATGGTATATCAAGGTTGTGGACCCTGTGGAGGTCACAATTTTGATTCGATTTTGATGAAACTTGAAATTCATGGTTATAACCTAAAGATCTTGCTTCCTTTCGATATTTGCGCATATCGGATCGTAACTTCCTGAATTATGGCCCCTGATTATACGCAAAATCGCCTTTTTTTTAGCTTGGAGGTCACAATTATTATTCGATTTAAAAAAACGTTTGATTATATCAACGTTACGCCCTAAGGAAGGTTGAGTTCGAATTTCGGGAAAATCGGACGAAAATTGCCATACAAAATGGCCGCCGTTAGTACGCGAATACTGTTAAAAAATGGTATATCAAGGTTGTGGACCCTGTGGAGGTCACAATTTTGATTCGATTTTGATGAAACTTGAAATTCATGGTTATAACCCAAAGATCTTGCTTCCTTTCGATATTTGCGCATATCGGATCGTAACTTCCTGAATTATGGCCCCTGATTATACGCAAAATCGCCTTTTTTTTAGCTTGGAGGTCACAATTATTATTCGATTTAAAAAAACGTTTGATTATATCACCGTTACACCCTAAGGTAGGTTGAGTTCGAATTTCGGGAAAATCGGACGAAAATTGCCATACAAAATGGACGCCGTTTGTATGCGAATACTGTTAAAAAATGGTATATCAAGGTTGTGGACCCTGTGGAGGTCACAATTTTGATTCGATTGTGATGAAACTTGAAATTCAAGGTTATAACCCAAAGATCTTGCTTCTTTTCGATATTTGCGCATATCGGATCGTAACTTCCTGAATTATGGCCCCTGATTATACGCAAAATCGCCTTTTTTTTTAGCTTGGAGGTCACAATTATTATCCGATTTAAAAAAAGGTTTGATTATATTACCGTTACACCGTAAGGAAGGTTGAGTTCGAATTTCGGGAAAATCAGACCAAAATTGCCATACAAAATGGCCACCGTTTGTACGTGAATACTGTTAAAAAATGGTATATCAAGGTTGTGGACCCTGTAAAGGTCACAATTTTAATTCGATTTTGATGAAACTTGAAATGCATGGTTATAACCCAAAGATCTTGGTTCCTTTCGGTATTTGCGCATATCGGATCGTAACTTCCTGAATTATTCGAATTTCGTGAAAATGGTACCAAAATTGCCGGACGAAATGGTCGCCGTTTGTACGCGAATAGTGTAAAGATATGGTATATCATGGTTGTTGACTCTGTACAGGTCACAATTCTTATCCGATTTTGACGAAAAGTCACATTTCTAGGTTGTGTACCGTCACACCATAATCATTGTCGACTTCGAATTTCATGAATATCAGACTGGAACTGACCAACAAAATGGCTGCTCCCAATACAGTATGAAATACAGGACTTAATGATGTAGGAAAAATCACTTTCCGTATTGTTTGTTCTCTATCCATCTCTCGAAAATGTGGGCGTATCCTGCCTGGCAGTGCCAGCCTATCTTTTTTATTTTAAATCCGATAACAATTTTGAACTCCAGAGGGACCACAAGCTAAAAAGGGCAATTTTTCAGACAATCAGGGGCCATAATTCAGGAAGTTACGATCCGATGGGCCCAAATATCGAAAGGAACCAAGATCTTTGGGTTATAAACATACATGTCAAGTTTCATCAAAATCGGTTCAAAATTGTGACCTCTATAAGGTCCACAACCTTGATATAACATATTTTCACACTATTCGCGTACAAACGGCGGCCATTTTGTCCGTCAATTTTGGTCCGATTTTCACGAAATTCGAACTCAACCTTCATAACCATGCAACGGTGATATAATCAAACGATTTTTTAAATCGGATAACAATTGTGACCTCCAGAGGGACCACAAGTTAAAAAGGGCGATTTTTCGGACAATCAAGGGCCATAATTCAGAAAGTTACGATCCGATGGGCGCAAATATAGAAAGGAACCAAGATCTTTGGGTTATAAACATACATGTCAAGTTTCATCCAAATCGGTTCAAAATTGTGACCTCTACGCTGTTCACAAGCTAAAAAACGTGATTTTTCGTACAATCAGGGGCCATAACCCATGAAGTTACAGTCCGATACATGCCATTATCGAAAGGAACCGAGATCTTATGGTGATAAACCTATATTTTAAGTTTAATTGAAATCGGATAAAAATTGTGACCTGTAGACTGTTCACAAAAAAATGTGGACGGACGGACGGACGGACGGACGGACGGACAGGGGCGACGACAATATACGTCCACATAAAAATGTGGGCGTATAAAAATATGGTATATCATGGTTGTGGACTCTCTACAGGTCGCAATTCTAATCCGATTTTGACGAAAAGTCACATTTCTAGGTTGTGTACCGTCACACCATTATCATTGTCGGCTTCGAATTTCATGAATGACCAACAAAATGGCTGCTCCTAATACAGTATGAAATACAGGATTTAATGATTTAGGAAAAATCACTTTCGGTATTGCTTGTTCTCTATCTATCTCTCGAAAATGTGGGCGTATCCTGCCTGGCAGTGCCAGCCTATCTTGTTAAAACTTGACGATCGTGCTTTTATGACAATCACAGCAAATACTTTTTTTCTATCTAAATCAGTCAAGGTCGCATCGGCAGATGTCTGAGTCTCTCTATTTATTAAATTAATTTCACTTGTGTCAGCCGATGGAGTCTCGTAAACTATCCCGGAAAAAAATGGGGTGTCAAGAAAATCGTCGTATGATTTCATACATTTAGTGGACTTAACCTTACTTTTACTCAGCTTCCTAGTCTTTGTCATCAGTCTGACCCGGTCTGACCAGTCTATTTTGAATGTATTTGTCACCAAAAATCACACAGTCGTCATGTAAAGCAGTCATGATAGACCGATGCTCCGAAGTTGTCGGGAATTTATTAACATTTGTCTTGCATAAGCCTATTTGTGATTTTTGTCATAGGTAGTTTGTTACAGTTCTCAAATCATAGGGATACTTGTCCAATCCAATGCTGGATAGCAAATCATCCGTGGACGATATCTTGCAGGGCCCAGTCTCAAATCTAGAAAAAAATAAGTCCGTCGATCAAAGCCTATGGCTACAGGGTGGTTAGATAATATACTGTGATTATAAAAATAATTTACACCATGTTACCGAAAAGTGTCTGGAAAATAAAGACTTTGGTGTCCCGTAAACAAACCAAAATGGCGGACGCTGATTTTACAAAAGTGGCCAATACTAAGGCAAAAGCTGATATCTCGAAACATTTCAGTTTGAAGAAAATGAAAACAGATGGGCGTTTAATATTCAATGTTGCATATGCAATAAATGTAACGCGGAAGTGAGGTATTCCGGGGGGACAACAAATTTAAATACGCACATGAGGCGACACATGTTAACAATGTTTTTCAAGTTTGAAGTGTTGAGATTTCCAGGTGTCTTATTCTAGTCACTCCTCAGTTTGTTGTGACTTGTGAAGTTGTGAGTGACAAGACAATCATTTCAAAACTATTTTGAATTGATCACTGAATGACATTTAATCATTGATAGATATTATTCTGCAATGTACTCGTTGTACAATGTACTATCAGTCTGTCCAGTGCTCACTCTGGGTTCAATTTTTCTGCCCCCAATTTTTCATTTTAATTTATTAGCCATATATTTTTTTCTGCCAAAACAAAAGAACGAATATCTATTCTTTTATATTTTTTCAGTAAATTTTATTTACATATAATATACATATGATATTACAATTTACAAAATTCTTCACTGCTTTGCAGAAGCCCATTTGTTTTAGAGCTTTTTCAACATCTGGGGTAACCACACCGTGTATTTGTTTTCAATGAATATTTTTCTTTATAACAGAAATTGTGACCAAGCACTTACTGATATATCAAGGATTTGAACATTTTCATTCATCTTTAAGAGATCTACATTATGTAAGGACTAAGAGCTGAATCTTTCTTTAGTGATGATGATTGAGGCTGGGCCTAATATCAAACGCTAATAATCTCGGTTCAAAGGAAGCAAATTGACTCAAATTTTCACAATATTCCATTTACGTTATCTATTTTTTAACTATTATATAGTCTGGTAGGGAGTATCTATCGGACGTTGACGAAGGCTGTTCAAGTTTTCGCTTACGGCCCATTATTATTAATGGCATGCGATTAGAAAATAATTGACTTTCGTTTGTTGGTTTCTGGTGTTTAATATCGACTTCCATATAAACTTTAACAACAAACCTGGCTTTATTTATTAACGATACGTGCAACAGGAGTAGGAAAAGGATAAAACAGACGTCATAGTCCAATAATCTCACACAAATCGAACAAGTATTATTCACGGTGTCCGCCATTTTGAATATATAGAAACCGTCAAAAAAAGCCACCGGTTCGTATTTAGAGACATACAATTAAATCGTTTGTCCCTTGATTAGTTTATTACTACTATTACTGTATATACTAATCAACGCTAATCCGAGATTGATCAAGAGACAAAGGATAAGTACTTGATTGATTGATAAATGACTCAGCCAAGCGTGATAGATTGTAACGTGTGTGCACGGTGCGGAAATCAAAACTTTGTGGCAAGAAATATTTTTAGCAATGGTTAAAAAAAGAATCGCCAAAAATTTCGCCAGATTGAATATTTTACCGCCAAAATTATATTTTTATCGCAACTGGTGGAAATGGCGATCGACAGCGTGAGCGCCGAGTCTGTCAGACTGTCACTCCCAGTGTCACATTGGACATTTTTTCAAAGATTACTTATTGTTGAAAGAAAGAAATAAACACATGGGTTTTGTGGATATCTTGTTCTTGTAGTTGACTAGTTGTACAATAGAGGAATTGCATGTTCAAAGACCTTCACATGAGTTTCAGTGTTGATACGAGATACATTTAAGGCTGTACTTTTGCAATAAATCTTCAGTTAACACTTTCACAATATATTGCAATACGACAAATCGTATCGCAATATGATTTTTTTGGCAATACCCACCCCTATTAACAACTCATAAAGTAATTATCAGAAAATCATTAGAACGCTTACTATACGATGCTTAGTATACGAAACATTTATAATCATGGATTTGGCTGTTCAGTTATCAAAATTCATTGAAAATTAATATACATGTACTTGTTTGTCTCAAGACCTTAAACTCTGTGTATCAATCTGAAGTCAATTGGATGATAAGTTTGGCCTCTAGAGTGGTCCAAAAGATTTTTCAAAGTGATCAGGGAGATAACTCTGACAGTAATTATCGGAATTTGTTGAAAATCAATAGGATTTTGCGTCTTATGAAGTTAAACACTGTGTATAAATTTAAAGTCAATCGGATATTAACTTCGGCCTCTAGAGCATCCACAAGATTTTCTGAGGTGATCAAGGGCCATAACTCTGGCAGTAATTATCCGAAATCGCTGAAAATCATATTAGCTTCTTTGTTCCATTATAAATTTAAGGTCAATCGGATATTAACTTTGGCCTTTAGAGCGATCACAAGATTTTTCGAAGTAATCAAGGGCCATAACTCTGGCAGTAATTATTGGAAATCACTGAAAATCAATAGGCTTCTTTGTCTCATGACCTTAAACACTGTGTATAAATTTAATTGTCCACAACTGTGGATGCCGGCCGGTTGGACGTGGTCGACGACAATATACAACCACATTTCAATGTGGGCGTGTAAAAAAGGGACATAAAAAGCTGTGTTTGAAAATTAATAAGTCTCCTAAAACATGACTTTTAAGATTGAGACAAGAGTCAATTAAAGTATTAAAAATAGACACTACATCGAGTCAATGAAAAGAAGTGCTGAACGAGACGATTTAAAGTTTAAAATTAGCATATTTACCAAAGTACATTCCCTAAACATTTGTTAAAATTGTTGCCAATATCATTAATTTGATAGCTTATAAAACTAATTATCACCATTGGCAAATGTACATATGTTAGACCGAAATAATGGACATTATAAATTATTTTCTTATGACATCACAGTGTCATAGTATTTAATAAATAGTGAAATAATACCTGTAATACACCAGTATTTAATATTGGTGATATAATAGACCAAAATATATCAGCTTTACTAATATACACAATATTAACTTCACCAGCTTTCAAATAATTACCAATGATATCAGATAGATCAATAAGTTTGGAAGCAGGGGAAGATCTGGAGAAAAATGATGACATTATTAACCTTTTTCTGATAAACAAACCATAATAAATACCATTTAATGAAACGAAATGAGAAAATTTGATTGAATTCTTAAAAATAGGTTGCCAGGCAATGAAACATATGCCCACGCAGCATCTAAATCGTCCGAGCAGTCAACAAGAGTTGTCGCATATTAAGTTATTATCAGAAATTCATTAGAATTTGTTTGGTTTTTATTAAGTTCTGCCCCATGCTAAATTATCATGTAACGTTTTTTTAAATTGAATAATAATATTGGCGTCCAGAGGGACCACAAGCTAAAAAGGGTGATTTTTCGGACAATCAGGGGCCATAATTCAGGAAGTTACGATCCGATGGACGCAAATATCCAGAGGAACCAAGATCTTTGGATTATCAACATACATGTCAAGTTTCATCAAAATCGGTTCAAAATTGTGACCTCTATAGGGTCCACAAGCTAAAAACATGATTTTTCGTACAATCAAGGGCCATAATCCGTGAAGTTTCGATCCGATACATTCCAATATCGAAACCAGCCGAGATCTTATGGGGATAAATCTATATTTCAAGTTTTGTCAAAATCGGTTCAAAATTGTGACCTCTATAGAGTACACAACCTTGATATAACATATTTTCACACTAATTGCGTACAAACGGCGACCATTTTGTCTGTCAGTTTTGGTCCGATTTTCACAAAATTTGAACTCAGCCTTCATTACCATGTAACGGTGATATAATCAAACGGTTTTCTAAATCGGATAATAATTTTGACCTCCAGAGGGACCACAAGCTAAAAAGGGAGATTTTTCGGACATTCAGGGGCCATAATTCAGGAAGTTACGATCCGATGGGTGCAAATATCGAAAGGAACCAAGATCTTTGGGTTATAAACATACATGTCAAGTTTCATCAAAATCGGTTCAAAATTGTGACCTCTATAGGGTCCACAAGCTAAAAACATGGTTTTTTGTACAATCAGGGGCCATAATCCATGAAGTTTCGATCCGATACATGCCAATATCGAAAGCAGTCGAGATCTTATGGGGATAAATCTATATTTGAAGTTTCGTCAAAATCAGATAAGAATTGTGACCTGTAGAATTGTGACGGAGAGGGGCGACGACAATATACGTCCACATGAAAATGTGAAAATCCACAAATATTTACAGTAGGCATCCTCAAACCAATCTTCCAACGAATTTCTGATGGGATCACAATTACTAGGTAACTGGATACATAAACAGCATAATTGTAGTGGTTGAAATATATAAAACTGCCATTTAAAACCATCATACATGTCCACTATCCTGACTAGTTTCGTCAAATAAATTTTAACTTTTTCAAAGGAACAGTTCAACAGAAACAGGAAACAAATTTGAAAAATGATGTCATATGTTGATGACATCACTAAGTTGTAATGGTTGCCCTGTCGTTGGTAACATGGGCGTATAAAAATGTTTTGCAACTAATACCTATACCACATTTTACACATAAACTTTAATATATAACTTAGTGATTTCACACTATTAACATCAATAATAGTTTCCTACTCACTGCTTGATTACTATGAACTTTGGTATACTGGAAGAGGGATCCCTTTTTGGCACAAAGGAGATGATTTCACACTTTCCAAATTCAGGATTTGGTTGTAGGTTGAGATATGCTGATCTGTGATAATAAAAGATGTTTAGATTAGAGTAGTGAAATTTGAATATGTTTCGTGCAACGAAGAGCCTTTGTGTAACAGATTCCATTACCCCTGATTTATGATACAGAAGAAACTGTCATCTTTTTACCTCCCTCGAGGTTTGATTTTTACTGTACTACATTAAATTTACTGTGCACTATTCTACCCATGTGCAATTACAATTTACATCATTTGTCCAGACTTATATTTCAGTATTGGCTGTAATTCAGCGAACAAAACTAACAATTGATAGACGCCAGGCTCAGGTAGGTCTATTAGTACTATTACAAAACAGTTGCCAGTATATACAATAAATAACAACTTACATAATCTTTAGCTCACTTTTGCACAATATATTTTCTATAAATTTATGTTTTGCGAGTATAATAGGCCTATTGCTATTTCCAGGTACTGAAATGGTATCGTAATCAGAATCCCTAATAGAATTATAGAAATTTCAGTTCCTTTTGTAAGAGATGATTACAATCAAACTTGTCGGTTGCTTTAGAGGATCTTGGCACCATAATGAAACAAATGGTGAACTGTTTCTTTACTGAGTCACTCGAGAATTGTCGCTATTTGACTTGTTCTTATGTTTCCGACCAATGGTGCAGTGTGAGCACTAGCCGCTTGCCACTTCGCCAATGGTGAATTTCCAGCATCTGTGGAGATAATAAATGATAAAAAAGGCCTATGCGGTCCTGTTGGTTCCTTGTTTCGCCCTGTGCATGCCCTTTTAACACAAACAACCAACCAAGAAACCCATTAAAAATTGCTATAATAATTTAAGACGAAGACGGGCGGTATTGTACTGTGACCATAAGTAATCATTTTTTTCTTTGGCTGAAATTATCATATTATTCATGTACTGTCCAATCATTACTGAATTAGACACGATATACAAAATGGCTAGAGATGTCGCATTCTTCGATACTTTTCGCTTCAGCAACTAATCTATCACTCCTAATTATCCACGTCACACATTATCCGTATGTACACAATTCTCTTAAATTGTTTTGGTCCTTATTTAGATCCATATGATTATGAATACCGGTATATCGAGATATTAAAAAGTTTTATTTCTACGACATCGGTATGACTATAAATTATCCCGACTTCCAAATCTGCTTTGGATGTCAGCAAAAGAAGATTCATTTCATAACACCAATTCACGTGGATTCCTCCAAGTAAAACGGGTACTCCAATCCTATGATTTAAATTTAAAGACGTTGAGAAATGTGTTGATTTCAGATTCTAAAATATTCGTAATTGAATATCAAAACACAACTTTGATTCGCAAATATTGCCTACGACACTTATTCTATTAATAATATTAACAGATGTGTACGTGTGGAGGACATGTAACGCCCCCTGGAATTTCATTCTCACATTCCGACTATATTACACTAAAACTTCTGTTTATAAAATATTCTATGGACCAATTTATCTAATTTTGTTAAATTTTCCAGTACTTTATTATTCGGAAATCTTTTTTGAAGTTGAAATACACAATACAAAGAGTTTTGCGCCTTTGAATTCGAGCCATAAATTTATTAAGTTAGTAGAATTAGGTCACATCAATATGACAGCTAATTATGTGTACATGTACAGTACACTTCAGGGCTAAGTATGAAAATCCTCCCTGTGGGTGTTTTTTCCACTCAAAAATCGCGGTGTTTTTCTCATGTCCACTCCGCGGAATTTGCGACGTTCTGGGCGGAAAAAAAGTCCGCGAAAAGATAAAATTCGCGGAGGATTATTGTCCGCGAAAATTTGAAATTCGCGGCGGATAATTGTCGGTGGAAACATAAAATTCGCGGAGGATTATATTCCATAGTGATTCAAAATAGTCTGAGTAATTTAGTCAATATTGTCACAGCGTTATTTAATAGTTAATGGAATAATATCACGAGTATATTAGTCGTTTTAGTTAACCTGTAATTTATATATTCATAATACTATTTTCAAATTGTTTTTTGAAAATTAACTAAATTGTACCAAAGTATTATTTTATTCATATCCTAAAATATCTGTTATGCTCGATTCATTTATAATGTACATGTACATCGGTATTCAATTCGTAAATCGCACCACAAAGTGCATACACATATCAATTTTCTATGTCATTAGTTCATCCGACAAGCAGACAATGAAACCATGTTTCGTGAATTCTGATAACATTGTCTGAAAATGGATGACAATAAACATAATATCTAGCGATTTGCACGTGGGCGTCTTAAAATATGCTGTCGATTTTTTATGTACTGATTTATTATCGATTTTAAATATGAAGAAGAATTTAATGACAATCGTAGAAATAAACAAATTAGCATTAATTCTTGGAAGGTATATTTTCTCCCCGATATTTAATTTAACGGTAATTCGATTAAAATGACGATTGGGCTCCCAACGTTCAAATAATACTTTATGTCCCGAGAATCAAATATCATGTAATGTATAGAAGCTGAAAGATTCTTTACTTATTTCAGTTTCGTATTTGACTAAGATACAGAGTCCCCATTCCCCACATTTCAATACGGATCAACATGTCAAATCGTTTCAGATAGCGCTATATGTATATGGCTTAAAAGTGTCATGTCTCAAATGGTCGCTTCATAGATATATTATTTTAATATTTATGCTTTAACTTATAAATGCAACACACAAACTGCTTACCGTATTTATACAGTTGACGATAAATATCCTAGATAATAATCCGGTTCGGTTTCTTTCCAATAATTATCACAGAAACAAATATTAAATTTCATTTTTCCAGTGAACATATCGATGAAGCTTTCAATAAATAAAACACCTAACAAACAGACCATATGAATCGAATCTTGTGCGGACTGAACTTAGATTTATGGGATTTAATTGTCGCACCAAAGAGTACAAAGGAAAATGCTTAACAACAAGCATGCATTAGTTAAAGCGGCTTGGCGTGATATAAGAGATGATTTTTGTGCCAAATTAAAAATACACTGAAAGGGCCTCACTAGTCCGCAGGTGCTCTACTCTCTAGTCTGTCGCTGTAAGAAATACGTGTACTATAAATGTGGGTATCAATAAAGCCTAACCCTAATAACAGATATCGGTTGACCAATGAACCCTAACCCTAACACAACCCTAACCCTAACACAACCCTAACCCTAACCCTAACTAATGAACCCTAGTAATATATTATAGAACCCGCGGGCTAGTGAGCATTCCCCTTATTACCACCGGTTAAAGGAATAATTCTATTGACAGAATATGTCAACTGCGAATTAAGTATTGATTTCATAATTTGCATGCGCCAACCTTCAAGTCTGTACCGATTCAAAAATTAAATTATCTCTTATTTTAATATCCATAATTTTTAAAGCCTGAGTTTTATGTTATCGTTAATAAAATTAATAGAATCTTATGCAAATTACTGGTAATACGTGATGTAAATTGTAGGAGGTGGGGAGGTGCTATTCATCGTAGCCCGTTCGTAATTTAGCCATGTGTGTGTTAAAGGGGTTTGTATTTTAGTCAATTATCAATTCCTTTTGATGGCACGTGTGAATTCGCCTAATAAAGATAGTTGATTGACAGTATGCATTGACTCAGACTCCTTGGTGCCTAAATGAAATGTCATCACGGTATTTTCAGACTGATAGTTTTAATGTACATGTGTTCGGTAAGGTTGACGGTGAATTTTGGCGATGTGTGCTTAAAATCAGGAGATGAAGGCATTTCATTCATTTGGGAATTAAATCAGAATATATTACTTGAGGTGTGAATTTTGTAACTTATTTGTCAGAATGGAAATGGCTATTTTAATGTACAACACTTTCGCCCAAGGTAAGGCCAGCATTTATGTGTGTAAATTTTGAAAATTTCCTAATTTCAATGAGTTTGAAATAGTCGAACGATTCAAGTTTTAAAAATATCGAACATATTAATGAAGTAATGTATCGATATAGGGTGAAACGATCGTGGGATGAACTGACCCATATTAGCCTGTTTTTAATATTCCATTTTTGTGATTTATAGTTAAGTCTAATAAAACAATACTTTAATAGTATAAACACTTACAATTACCATGCCAACGCGTTGCGGATTGAAACCACGGCTTTAAAACTATGAGTGAGCTCACTTTTTTTAATTATTTGAATAGAGGCTCTAGAACCACTTGTAATAACATGCTCAACACATTTCGGATTGAAACCACCGCTTTGTAACAATGAGATTACTCACTTTTCTTTATTATTTGCCGACATACTTAAACGGTAAACGGCTTCGTAGCACATTGTTGTTTTAAAAATCCAAAACAAAAACATAGTAACAGAATACAGACTACATGTGTAAATGTATAAGTCATTAATGGGCAGACAAGCGGACGTTAAATAAAGCTGAATAATACATTTTTACGAATGTTCGTCCATATGATTATTTGTAAGGTTTGTTATATGCCGCACATGTAACAAAAGAGTATGCGATGTTGTAAATTATACATCGATAATATATGCATATGGATACGAATACAATGTAAAGCATACGTGTAACAATAATTTCATCAAATTAAATTTCGCGCTGGGGTCGGTGGTTTATGCATATATTTTATTTCAAAGTTTTAAAAGCATGCCGATAATGCTGTTTTTCGGGATTGGACTACTGAATTATGGATACGAATACAATGTAAAGCATACGTGTAACAATAATTTCATCAAATTAAATTTCGCGCTGGGGTCGGTGGTTTAATAATTCCGCGGCAGTCGGTGGTTTAACAAATCCGCGGTGGTCGGCGGTTTACTCAAATTCGCGGCGGAAATTTAGAGCGGATTTTACAGCGGGACCTGAGCGGATTAATAGCCTGTACTCCGCGATTTTTCAATTCCGCCCAGGTCGGACCACGGAGGAATTTCATACTTAGCCCTGAAGTGTACTGTAGATACTAGAACAAATGAAAATAAACCTAGGCCAATAGGTTGTTATAAAATTGACTGTGAATTCACTCTATCAATCAAAGTATGGTTATTTCATATTTTAGAAGCTTAAACAAGAATCCACTCTGTATCAAATTTTAGGTGTTAAAAAATTTATTGAAGATAAAATTTTTCTTTATTTTACATGTTTCTTCACTGAAGTTTACACAGTATAGGGTTATTTTGACTAATTAAGATTATAAGTAAAAAGTACACCACCCTAGCAGTCTAGAAAATTTTGTGTTTTGAAATATACTTTGTGTTGTGCTTACATGTACTGCAGGTTTGTCAGTAGAAACAAGGAAACAATTATTCATGAATTCAATATAGCACTTGTTATTTGTAATAAATCACTGGATGTTAAAGTCTTGAAATTTCTGCTAATGTTTTGAATACATTATTGGCACTTGCTGCAAGCTTAAAAATATTGTAAACATCCTAGGAGTATATATAGTATATACCAAGATAAGTATACAGTACAAACAACTTTTCATGATGTCAGTGGCTAATGAAAAATGTATGCTAATACTTTTTTCATGCATTAGCCACAGTGGCTAATGAATTTTAGGAGCTAGTGCTAACACAGTGGTGATAATATGATTTGAAATAATAATATCGGATTGGGCATACTATCACACAGAGGGACCACAAGCTAACAACACAATTTTTTGTACAATCAGACGTCATAATTCAGGCATTACCGATTCGATATGTACGAAAATCAACAGGGAACAAATTATTTCGGTTATTAAAATGCATTTCAAGTTTCATCAGAGTTAGAACATGGGACGGACATTTTGTATGTCAGTTTTGGTCTGATTTTTACGATATTCGAACTCAAACATCTGTGGTGTGTAACGGTAATATATTCAAACGTTTTTAATTAATCAGATAAAAATTGTTACCTCTATAGTAAGCTATATCAGGGACAATAATCAATGAAGTTTCAGTCTGATACATGCCAATAATGATAGGAACTGAGATCTTAGGGTGATAAACCTATACTTCCAAGTTTCATTGAAATTTGATAAACATTGTGACCTGTATAGTGTTCACAAAATATTGTAGATGAACGGATGGACAAGGGCGACAACAATATACGATCACATGAATATGTGGGCGTATAAAAAGGTATTGAAAACTAAATTTCAAATGAAAAAAAAAAGACAAACCTAAAGATGAATATTTTACATTTTGTATGAGATGTTCTTCTTAATAAAAATCCACATAGATCAAAGCGTGATGACTCAGAATTAGGGAATGGATATGGTTCATCACATTCTTGTGTTTTATCTTCTACATAATCTAATATTCTCTCTTCTTCAAAATCATATGACCCTGAAAAAAATCATAAATAAATGTTTTTGGAAAAGGGGATAAGGGTAACCTATATCACGTTCACAAGCCAACTGTTGATGGACCGACTGACTGGTCTTTACTACATGAGGAGTTGACCAGTTGTAAGTGGAAGGTCGCATCAGGGTTTTAGTTGGTTATCCACAGTTCCCTGCACCTCACACCAAAAACTCGCTGTAACAGACCGATTCATAATTCAAAACGCAGGTTATATAATAACTCTTCCAGAACCTAGTGTAGTAATGACAAGTTTAAACGAAAATTTGAACAATAAAAAAATGAAACAAAATAGGATCTGTATTACATATTTTGTAATGAATTTGCTTATAACAATACTTACTACATGAAAATAGCACTGTAAACCAGGGATCTTAATCGGCTGTTTTTTGTCGGCTTTAGCCGATTGATCTTTAATCTAGCCGAATCGTAAAACAATGAATCAGCCACTATGGTATCATATATCAATCTACTTTCGGCCGGGGGGGTTGGGATGACCTAGTGGTCTAGCTGGCCGGTCACCTCTGGCTTACGGCTGTGGTTTCGAGCCCTGGTGTGAGCGTATGTGGCATGGACATAGGGGCGCCTTCTCAACCTCGTGGGTTTCCTAAGGGCACTCCGGTTTCCTCCCACTGCTAAAGACCCCTACGCGCAAGCTAATTATTGAAATAAAAGTAAACCATATGTTAGTCCCGAAATGACCTAGTTTGTGTTGAGTGGACGTTAAATCCCATTTCTCTCTCTCTCTCTACTTTCGGCCGATTTACAAAGAGTTAATTATCATGCTGATTGATAAAGCAATGAACAACAAGCCACTACGGTGTCATATATCAATCTATTTTCAGACGATTACAAAGAGGTAATTATTACTCGTCGATTAATTAACCCATCAAAGAGTCAATCAATGCAATGAATACCTTCAGTGTCAATCCTTCTCGGCTCATTTCGTAAATAAACAACTTTGTTGAGTTAATTCATGCCAAGTACGGTAAAAGAATAGCCGAAAATAATGGCGGCGTTGGTCTTGAACTTCAAGCATGCACGTGGAAGTTCCAAAAGCTGGAGATCCTCCCACGTCCAATATAGGTCACTCAAAGTTGAAGACTAGAAGATATTTTAGATCCGAATAGTTAGCTCCTTTCAAACGTCTTTCCTTTGATAAAAATTCACAGAAAATGTTTTGTCTCATATAAGTTATTAAAGTCTACTTTTTGCGAGTACCGGTAACACTAAAAATAAACTAATCTGAATCAGATTTGGCCAAGTGATCTTTCGACCGTACGGCATATTTCCGAGCCCTGACTATTCACGGAAAATAATTTGTGCTAAATTGTTTTATTATTGACACGTGCTTACAAATATACTTTTATATATTGACAAGTGTTTACGTATAAAATAATTAAAAACGAACTTATTTGTATTTGCTGGTAGTTTTTCTTTTTACTAAATCAATTCTAACTTCTGTTTGTTTGGATGAAAGCAAAAGTAGATTATGCACTATGCAAGTTGCCAAAATTTGACTATAAATTTCGATAATGTATGGATATATGAATACTAGTATGGAATAACAACACAGGCTTTGTTTATTAGAAGTTATTATTATAATATTATACAGGATACCGTAACGTTATGCAATTATTGATGTGAATAAAGTATGCATAAACCAACATGTCTGTTGTTCAAAAGACTACTTTCTGTTAGGGGTGCACGTGGCCGGTTCATTTCAAAATGGATTAAGAACCCTGCTGTAAACATAAATCATTTTGAAATAATTTCTATAGAAACCAAAATACAGCAAATTATACATATTTTTAACTAGTATTATTCCTCTGGATCATCAAATTTTAAACATGATGATTTACATGTACAATATACTATCAAACATCTTACCATCTATGGAAGGTGGGAACATAACTGGAACAGATGGACCAGGATTATGAACAAATGATAAATAATATCTACATGATTCCATCATAGTAACTTGTAAACATAAAGGATCTGATGCTCCAGTATGATATAATCTAAAACCACCTTCATGAAACACTATATATAATGTACGGTACCAGTGATACAGATAATCATCATCTATTTTATCTGAAACAGAAAAAAAACCAAGCCGATTATTTCACCACCAAATATGAATGGCAGAATAAATGACACTGTTCCTTTCATAATTTTATAAACCTTAAGTTGACCAGCAATAATCTATCCAGATAAATGTTCTGATATGCAGACCAATTAAAGGCTCTGAGATGCGAATTAGATTTTGTAAGGGGAATTAACTCTGGAATTTAATTGAAAAGTTAATAGATATTTTAAGATCCCTGCACAACAAGCAGTACAAAAACTACTGACTTAGGTTGAAATGAGAGAGAGAGAAATGGGATTTATCGCCCACTCAACACAAACTAGGTCATTTCGGGACTAACACATGGTTCAATTTTATTTCTATAATTCACTTGTGCATAGGTGTTCTTTAGCGCATGGAGGAAACCAGAGGACCCGGAGGAAACCCACGAGGTTGGACAGACGACCCTACTCCTTGTCAAGTACTACCAGGGAATTGAAACCACGCCAATTGACTCAATGACAGACCTCATGATGCAGCGTGCGCAAGCTAACCATTCAGCCATCCACCACCCCCCACCCCCCAGTTGAAATGAGAGGTGGTTTATTTATCTTCATAACATTTTGAGTTAAAAGACAATTTATCTACTCTCTCTGGCACCATCACAATTGGAACCAGCAGCTATACATTTTACCAGCCTGTCCCAATCACTACTCTTTTAAGGGAGTGTTGCCGTTGTCTCTCTTGTTTCCACAGGCACTTGAAGGGATTAAAATAAAACTTCTTACTACTGCATGACTATGTAGTATAGTAAAGGTAATTCAGACGCCATCTTTGTTATGACTGGTTTACGATATATCGTCTGTTATCATCTCACAATACTCACTAGTTCTAAGACTTTCCATCGTTTTAATTGCCAATGAGACTTTATTTGATCATTATACACCATCCAATGTAGTTAAATTGGTCATTTTACAGCGTTATTAATTACAAATCAAACTTAAAGTGTGTTCACTTGGCGATCCATATCTTCAACAGACCGGAATTACAATGAAATGAGGTCAAAAGAGAGGCCTGTCCACCCAGTTCCTAGGCACATATCGAGTAATGATAGGTTTATAAAGGGACTGGGTGATACAGACTTCTTTTGATAGAGCCGCTGTTGAGCGAGGCTTGATCATAACAGCCGATATATCGTAAACCAGTCATAACAAAGATGGCGTCTGAATAACATTTATTATACTATGTCAAACAGTAGTAATAAGTTTTATTTTAATCCCTTCAAGATGGCGTCTGAATAACATTTATTATACTATACTATATAGTCAAACAGTAGTAAGAAGTTTTATTTCAATCCCTTCAAGTGCCTGTGCTTGTTTCATAATCTATGTATTTATTAAAAAAAAATTGTCTGAATAATTTTTTTTACCTATGTCTATGAGAATATGTAATTGTTTCACTTTAGATAATATCTTATCTTTCACAAGATAAAATAAAAGTTCATGAGATTCTGTCATGTCAAAAAAGGATTCTATTTTCAAGATGTCTATCTTGTCATGGTGTAAATTATCCATTATATTGTTAAGAGTTTGTGTATCGAACGAGTTGCGACCAAAATCAGCAGGATCATTTGGCACTATTATAGTTTTATAAATATGAGTTCCATTTATTTTATTCAAGAGTGGAGGCACTGATTTATGCAGGAAAATAAATTGTTGAAAAGACAGGTTCCTGGATAAAATATCTTCAAAACTAAAATCCCACTCTGCCCTGAAAAGATAAAGAAAACATGCCGTCATTGGTATATCAATTTAAGTCATTTATTACAAACGTGTGATTAAAGCCAAAATGAACGAAAACCTCACTAATTATTTTCCAATCCTTATTGAAATTTTAACAAAAATAAACATATACCATAAATTTAAACAAAAATCTGGTTGATAGTGTTCTTCAGTTGAGACAGAACAAAACCCCCTAGGTTATATCTCATCTTAAGGTCAACCTTCATGAATCGAAATGCGCTATCCTTCAATCATTGTGCCCAAGATGATAAAGATTAGTCGTGTGAAATCCATAAAAAGCAATGTGAATGTCAGATGGTTACTGTAAGATTAGGATGGTATGATTGATTGCTTTTAATATTATTTGGACCCCATATTTGCTACCATAGGCCAGTACTTTTTATTGTGTGTGGTCTGAAGTGAAAGTCAATGTTTATATCTTAGTCTGGAATATATTGCGTCTTTAAAATTATGTATAAGAGAGAGAGAAATGGGGTTTAACGTCCACTCGACACAAACCAGGTCATTTTGGGACTAACATGTGGTTTAATTTTATTTCAATAATTTGCATGTGTGTAGGGGTCTTTAGCAGTGGGAGAAAACCGGATGACCCGAAGAAAACCCATGAGGTTGGACAGGTGACCCTACTCCTTATCACCTACAACCGGGGATTCAGACCCAAGCTAGTTGACTTAATGACGAGCATTATGATACAGCACGTACATGTATGTAATAACCATTCGGCCATCCAACCCTTGTATTTCATTTCATTACAATGCAGTAGGCACAGTATTTGTTAGTTGTCAAAATGAAGTGTATCCAAAGAGTCATTAATAGCGTTTTAATACTACAAAATTAGTATAATGCCCAACATTATGAAATCAAATGAACACAACTTACCCTAATGAATAAGAGAGCTTGGTAATATTTGAATCTGCATTAATACCTATAGTGGTGTCTACACAAATTCTCCATGCTGAGGAATTGCCTGTATATAGTGAATTATCACACTGATAATGATAATGTGTTATAAATTTCAACAGTCTGTGTGCCTCACTTTCAGCGCTGGCTAATACTTTTAAAGGACTAAATTCTTGTTGGAAGTAAGTGACTTGTACAACTAAGTATACAAGCACTCCTAAGCAAAGGGATGATATCACAGTCTTCTTTCTACGGTTTAAAGACATCTTAACAAATCGAAAAACACAATATTTAATCATCTGGAAATTTGACGCTATAATAACACTGATGGGTGTAGTCTTCTTGAGGAATGTTCTAATTTCTCAAATTCTTTTGAATCAAATTATTGCCGAAATTTACGGTCACATTGTCTATGTATATATTCCTTGCCAAAATTTTTTAAGGAATATGATAAATTGATTCTACATGTATGCAAATACTGTTTATCACCATCTCCTTAGTAGTGTGTTTCTTCATTATATTCCACCTAGAAAGAAAAATGTAATACACTAGTGACATAAATGAAATACTACTACAGAACCCAACCACAATTTTTAATTAAACATGACTGATTATAAAGTAATCTCTACATACCGTACTATCATTAAAATGTTTGAAAGTTTTAACAGTTGAATAAAGATTTCTGATATTGTTCTTTCAAAAAGACAGCTTCATGTCTAGATATATATTTTAGGAGAGACAGAGAGAGAGAGAGAGAAATGGGGTTAACATCCACTAGACACAAACTAGGTCATTTTGGGACAAAAGAATGATTCAATTTTATTTCAATAATGGTCTTTAGTCCTTGGAGAAAACCAATGAGGTTGGACAGGTGAGCATACTCCTTGTCATGTACAACCGGGGAATCAAAATCATGCCAGTTGACTCAATGACTGATCTTATGATACAGCGTACACCATTTGGCCATCCAGTAGCACAACATTTTGGTCCCAGACATTTCGGACTCAACAAAGATGACATTTCAGACTAAATAGGACAAGGGTTTAGAGTTCTTGATGACTTTTCGGACTCCGTCTGGCAACGTTTCGGACTGGTGAATAATTGAAAGACTGTCGAAAATTGATGTGATGATATATACATAATAGAAACAGCTGTTTGTTTTTTCGTTTTATGTGAAACTGATAGTTGTCTTTTGTTTTATTTAATTGACCTCTGATTGTTGAGATCGAGATTAACACTGCTATAGACTATAGACCGGGAGCCAGACAGGCTAACAAAACAAAACAAAAACAGACACTGCCAGTGACACATTTGTGATTGTCATTAATTATTCGTTTCGTCATCATAGTCATCTGTCCTTAAAATAGTAGGCCTATAGTATTAGATTAGCCAAACATATTATTTTCCTCGGCGAAAATATCGATATGAAATTTATGAATAGGGCTAAATAAACAACACTTTTATCTTGCTAACTTATGATTCAAAATTTTTAAAAATTTACATCAGCTCTCTATCAGCAGACCCAGACCGTAGACTTCATTAAAATTTGGTCTTTTTCTAGATTTCTATAATCCATTTCCATTTCAGCGTGAAGCGCCGTCTGGAATATTGGTTTTGATTAAGGGGAGCCTACTCTAATTCCATAACAAAATCTACTTAAGATTTCCGTCCCCTGCATCGTAAATGCGGAAGGTAGGTTCAAACCATGGAGGTAATATATATATATATATATATATATATATATATATATATATATATATATATATATAGGTGTATAGTAGACCTCTATGGTTCAAACCAGCATGATAAATATGGGGCAGAGGTGCGCAAAATTTTTTGCTATTGACATTTTTAAAAAATAATTCTTTTTGAATTTACCTTCACTGAAATAGCAACGCCTCTCGGGATTAACAATTAGTGCGAAGTTTTTACATATACCAAAATACATTTATAGGAGTTATTCGTCACATGCCTTTCATTCGACGGTGTGACTGAGCCTGGTGATTCTCCTCAAACGGCGAATGGGAATGGCGAACGCCAAAAATAGAGATAATGCGATTTGATGGCCTGGGCCCTGTTTCACGAAATTTTAACTTAAGATAAAATCCAATTTTAGTAGATACTTCAATTTTGATTGGCTAAGCACTAAAATCAATCTAATATTATCCAATCAAATTACTAAAATTGGGATCTTATCTTAGTTAAAATTTCGTGAAATAGGCCCCTGGATTTTATTTTGTTGTGTGGGGGTTTCGTATTTTACAAATCATTGAAATAGCTGTGACCTCAGTTATTCTCGTCCCGTGAATGGAAATGACCTATATTTGGTTAATACGGCCAACGGAAGTGCTAAACGAATTAGTGCGAATGCAGTGTCAAAGTTTATGCACGTGCATTCGGCAGCTTAGAGCGTATACAAAGGGTATATAAGGCCACTAATAGCCAGTCTTAGTCTGCGATATCACCTCGGTGGAAGCGGACGTTAAAAAAAACTAATTCACACAGTCTTAGTCGAACGGTCGGGGGGTGCGGACCACAGTAGGAGTGTTAAATATTCCGCTCTGTGGTAAGAAGCATCTTAAGGGAAGACTTTGTCTTTGGTGTTCAGCGAGTTCCGCAGGAGTAATTAAATTATTCCGCTCGGGGCAAGTTGGATTTCCGGGCCGAGTTTTGCCTTTTGGTCATATAGGCTAAGGCGAGCGTTTCGAATCTTGGGAAATTGTCTGAGTTTAGTTATGAGTTTCTAGTTAGTTATTTAAGGAGTTCCGTTTGGGTGATATATGATTTGTTTGCTTTCCTTCGTGCGAATATTAAGTTCGGGCTGAGGCAAGCGAAACCGTGATGTTTATAGGTATTTCCGTTTCGTTATGAGTTACAGTTCTTAGTTATTTAAGGGGGTGCGTCGGGGTGATATACGATTTATTTGCTTTCCGCTGAACGAATGCTGCAAGTTCGGGCTGAGGCAGGTATCTAGCCGAGATTTGTATTGTTTATTTATGTCTAATTAGTCGAGGCTTCTGTTGGGTGATGTAAGATTTGTGACGTCGTTTAGTGTGAATATTATTAGTTCAGATTAAGCTAGGTGTCAATGTCCATAAATTTCCTGAAGTTTGATTCATTCGGCCGTTTCATTCGGAAGACATCGACTTTTGTGTAGACGGGACGCTCAGTTCCGTGTTGGTAAAGAGACGTAGTTAATGAACTTGGCAGTGTTCGTTTATTTCAGCTGGTACACCATTGGAGGGAAGACGACCAACAGTTATGAACGCGCGTTTTTTGGCGAGCTTGCCAGGATGTCAGATAATTTTTCCGTGAATTGAGGTCGAAGGAACACTTTTATTGATAAATTATAAGTCATAGGTTACAATATAGTTACAGGATTAAATATAGGAATCAGTTGTATAGTTTATTTAAAGGATAAAATATAGGAGTTTGTTCTATAGTCACTTAAAGATAAACATAGTGTGTAGTTGCTTAAAGATAAAAATAACAGTAGTATTTAAGATGGACACATATTGGCATATTCTTGATGCAATGGTAGGTAGAGGTTATCGTAGGGATCGAGTGTCTTTTTCTAATCCATTATCGACTTCTGCTATGGAGTTCGGTAGTAATACGACTGGTGTAGGAAGTAGTTGTTCTGGTCAGAATAGTTATTCATATGTTCCACCGACTACCCAATATAGTGGAGGTCCTGCTACGACCACGTGGCGAAACCCTGAATCTCTCCTCAGGAGTGTTAGGAATAATGGATATGCTGATGCAAGTTATTTACGGGAGGACAATTTTGATAGTTATGTCTCTGAACCTGCGGTTAGGTCCGGAATGGGGCTTGCCGGTCTGGTTTCTGAAAGGGATATCCCTAACAGGCATGGGATGGATACAGGGTATGCTAGTAGGGAAGATTACTCCGCTAGGTCGGGTATAAAGGGGAATCCCCCAGCGCCCATGCAATATATGTCAACGGAGACTTGCACTTCTCCCGCTTCTAGATATACCAGTACCCCCAACCCTTATGGGTCAGCTCAGATTAGTTATCGGGGAATTGGACCTTGGGACCCAGATTATGTGCTTCAGGGACAGAATTCCGCTCGTCAAGTTACACGTAGAGAAAAAGAGCCTGATAAGTTCAATGGGGATAGCGACGATTGGCCAGATTTTCTCATCCAGTTCGAACATGTAGCGGAATGGAACGGGTGGTCGTCCCGAGAAAAGGCACAACAACTCGTGATGTGTTTGCGTGGGAAAGCCCTTAAACTTTTAAGTACGCTTGTACCCTATCAGTTAAAACAATACGAGGAGTTAAAGGTTGTCCTTGCCCGTAGGTTTTGTCCAGCGGAGCGACTTGCTACCCACAGGGTTGAATATAGAAATAGGCGAAGAAATAGGGATGAATCGGTAATAGATTACGGCTATAGTTTGAAAAACTTGGCTAGGAAAGCTTTTCCTGAGTTTTCGGCCTTAAATTTAGAATCCCTAGTAATCGATCAATACGTTCATGGGCTAGGAAATCATGAGATTAAAAAACATGTTCAGTTTTGTCACGCCCAAACAATTGCGCAAGCCATTGCCGTAGCGGTAGAATTTGAGGCGGTTGAAGGGCCTATAGATCGTATACGGAAGCCAAATTGTGAGGAGGTGAGGTCTAGGAATGGTGAGTTCGAGGATTTCCGAGTACAATTTGCCGACATGATTGATAGAAAATTTAAGGAGAATAGGGCTAACACATTTCAGCCGCGTAGTGAACACCGAGTGGATAATGTAGGAAGCGATAGGCCTGCGACCGGGAATTATATTCCGAGAGATGGTTGGAATCGGGGTAGGAATTTCCCTTCTCAGGATGTTAGAAATGACGTGCAATTTGATAGGCAGCCACGTTGTTTTTATTGTCAAGAACCTGGACACTATAGGCCTGATTGCCCAAAGCTAAGGAGTTCCCGAAATTCGAGAGAAAGGTCCTTTAAACCAATAAGGGCTGATGATATAGCTGCATCATCAGTCCCCAATCTTCAAAAGCAGCTTGGAAGTACATGTATAAAGATAAATAAAGATAGTGTCGATGAAAATAATGAAAATTATACAGGAATTAAAAATAGTGTTGACAATATTAAAGACAATAGTAGTGAAAATCAGCCTCAAAATATTAGGACAGGTAGTGCACTTTGTGTATTCGTGTCGGTAAGTGTGCCTGGCATACAGTTACAAAATATGTTACTGGACACAGGGTCAGCTTTCTCGTTGATATCAGTTGCAGGGTATGAAAACATGGGTCCCAATCAACCTGCATTGCAGGATACAAAAGTTGTTTTAAATACAGCGGATGGACATCCCTTGGAGCCAAAAGGGGTTATTTATCTTCAAGTGGAGATAGACGGCCAAATGTATACACACCCATTTTTGGTGGTTGACCGTGGCATGGATGGTATCCTGGGTATGGACTTATTTGGGACTATAAATGTAGTATTGATTTTGAAAAGATGATGCTAACTACTAATAAAGGATTAGTAACCTTACATACTAATACAATAGTTTCAAACTGTGCACGAGGTGTGCTCGGGGAAACATTAAGTAGTCCTGTAAGGTCAGATGAAATAGTAATTGTAAATCTGACGAGAAATCATCGGTAGTCAAATCCGTAATAGATAAGAGAAAATATGTACCAGATGAATCACATGGCAATGCAGATGTACTTTGTCAAATCTCTACTCGTGAAGGTCTCCATGTTAATTGTAGGGGCAGTTTTCCGGAATATAGAGATAAAATTGGTCTTAGTGAGGCAAGAATTGGTAAAGAGGGTTCTGAACGAGCGAGTTTAGACTTGTCGCTTGATAAAACTCTGTTACCGTTTTTCAAGTGCAATGGCAGCAACAAAGTTGGTAGTTGGAATGAATGTGGCGGGGAACAAGATATCTCCATTCCGAATTGGTTACATACCCGCACTGGTATAGGAGGACCGATTTACCCAAGTATTATGAAGCACAATGAGAGACCAGCTCGAGCTCGAATTAAAACTGTTGACAAGGAGTAAGGGACTGATGAATAACTAAGATTTGTTTTATTTTGTTGGTTCGTTGGGGTTTCTTGTCTCACGCCTTCTTTTGGTCAGGCGTTCGGTTTTAACGAGGGGGGGGGCGGATGTGGGGGTTTCGTATTTTACAGATCATTGAAATAGCTGTGACCTCACTTATTCTCGTCCCGTGAATGGAAATGACCTATATTTGGTTAAAACGGCCAACGGAAGTGCTAACCGAATTAGTGCGAATGCAGTGTCAAAGTTTATGCACGTGCATTCGGCAGCTTAGAGCGTATACAAAGGGTATATAAGGCCACTAATAGCCAGTCTTAGTCGAACGGTCGGGGGGTGCGGACCACAGCAGGAGTATTAAATATTCCGCTCTGTGGTAAGCATCTTAAGGGAAGACTTTGTCTTTGGTGTTCAGCGAGTTCCGCAGGAGTAATTAAATTATTCCGCTCGGGGCAAGTTGGATTTCCGGGCCGAGTTTTGCCTTTTGGTCATATAGGCTAAGGCGAGCGTTTCGAATCAGAGTTTAGTTATGAGTTTCTAGTTAGTTATTTAAAGCCCCAATAACACTCTTGTTGTAACTGAAAAATATGTCCCAATCTTCATTCTGGTCAACAAATCGTATTATTTTAGAATATTCCAATTAAATGATGATACAAATTTCATCTTAACACACCTAATTTAAAAAATTGGAAAAATTTAACCAATTGATTTGAAAAGTCTAACGTAAACCTTTTCAAATGTGACTTGGATTTTAAAATATTTTCGAACCCTCTGGACAAATAAATTAGGTTGTAATGGATAATTTACACAACAGGTAGGACATTTAAACATCTAGAACTTAGAATAAGGGTATTATTTATTTTCTGGAGCTACCAAGCCAGCAAGAATGTTATTGTCCCTTTAAGGAGTTCCGTTTGGGTGATATATGATTTGTTTGCTTTCCTTCGTGCGAATATTAAGTTCGGGCTGAGGCAAGCGAAACCGTGATGTTTATAGGTATTTCCGTTTCGTTATGAGTTACAGTTGTTAGTTATTTAAGGGGGTGCGTCGGGGTGATATACGATTTATTTGCTTTCCTCTGCTGCAAGTTCGGGCTGAGGCAGGTATCTAGCCGAGATTTGTATTGTTTATTTATGTCTAATTAGTCGAGGCTTCTGTTGGGTGATGTAAGATTTGTGACGTCTTTTAGTGTGAATATTATTAGTTCAGATTAAGCTAGGTGTCAATGTCCATAAATTTCCTGAAGTTTGATTCATTCGGCCGTTTCATTCGGAAGACATCGACTTTTGTGTAGACGGGACGCTCAGTTCCGTGTTGGTAAAGAGACGTAGTTAATGAACTTGGCAGTGTTCGTTTATTTCAGCTGGTACACCATTGGAGGGAAGACGACCAACAGTTATGAACGCGCGTTTCGGGCTTTCAATTTCTGTATTTTCCGAAATAAAAACTTTGAAACTTTATAAATGTGTTTTCTTTTGCTTCAGTTCACGTGAGAAACCTGACATCCTGCGTACGAACCTGGACTTCCGGTTTGCATAAGAGCGGTCACTCCCGCCGCTCGAGTGCAAATCGATAACACCCCGTCCTGTTACAGTTGTAAAAATTAGAACTACCTGAAAATTCGAAAATTCACAACGGAAGGGAGAAATACCATGGCTCTGCGCCATAGCATATATACGTTGACACTTGGTGGAGGGATTAGATAACGTTCTAAAAATCTGAACATGAACATAGTTTGCAACATCTAAGAACTAAGCGGCCAACGAGTAGAGTAAACAAGCATCAACAGAGACTGGTATGGATAGGCCTACGTGTCTGCCAAGCTATGTTTCATTCGATGATGTTCTCTAATGATGGAGGAGTAGAGCGCTTTAAGTACCGGTAACTTAAAGTTACATTATGGGAGATAAGATAAAGAGATGGCAGTTCTCACTATAATAGTTAAAAACTAGATAGTGTAAAGATAATTTGTTGAAAATTTCAGTCAAATTGATTCACTATTAGCCGAGAAAAACGCGTTAGAATTACTCAAATCATTAATATAAACAGTAGTCTCGATTATCCACTTGATTGATTTAATTATCAACCGCCATTAAGCGGCATATACGATTTTAATCTGCCAACATCGAAGGCTAGCCTTGACATAAAGAGTTTATTATGGTCTGGATATGTTAATTAATGTCTAATTGATTATTTAGATAACATCTCAGGCTTAAAGAAAGACTTGTAAAAAGCAGATTTTGCTCTTGCATAATGCTATTTTAATAGCCCGCAAAAAAAAAAAAAAAAAAAAAAAATCCAGGGATCGTTAAAATTAGTTTAACTTAAAGCCCCAATAACACTCTTCTTGTAACTGAAAAATATGTCCCAATCTTCATTCTGGTCAACAAATCGTATTATTTTAGAATATTCCAATTAAATGATGATATAAATTTCATCTTAACACACCTAATTTAAAAAATTGGAAAAATTCAACCAATTGATTTGAAAAGTCTAACGTAAACCTTTTCAAATGTGACTTGGATTTTTAAATATTTTCGAACCCTCTGGACAAATAAAATAGGTTGTAATGGATAATTTACACAACAGGTAAGACATTTAAACATCTAGTACTTAGAATAAGGGTATTATTTATTTTCTGGAGCTACCAAGCCAGCAAGAATGTTATTGTCCCTTTAATTAAGCGTCTTAACGGAGGTGTTGGACAAATAAACCAGTTTAAATAAAAACCTATCCCGCGACCTGTCTTCGAGAAGGATTTTTATTTTAAACTGGTCCATCTTAGCCGTCTGAACGGGTTAGCTTAAGTTTAAAACCTCGGTTCCAGCCTGCTTTGAGCATGAGCAGTACGCAGTAAGTTACATTCATGTGAAAATATCGAGGTCAGACGATGCCAATGCTATCGAGGTCAGAATAGTTAAACTGATTTGGCTTATTAGTAGGCCTACGCGTGAACGCAACACGACGCTATCTTAAACTTAAAATCCCTGGCGATTGCGAACTGGTTTAAAAATAAACGTCTGAAAGGCTATAATCACCCAAAGTCTTCCATATTGAAAACGCGAATTATATACTGAGCGCCATAGAAAACGCATCACTTAGTTTTTCGTATAAAAAAATGATATCTTATTGTGAACAATATTCAAATGGGAACACACCAATAACAACACATTTGTACACTTATGGATGTTTACTCTGTAATCAATGGTACAAAGTCAGAGGGGTCAAAACCAAAAGTACGACAAAGATGGTTACTTGTGTTGCACAGCGTACGTAAGAGCCAGTGAAGGACACACGCGCTACTGACAATTAACCATCATTGTCGTACTTTTGGTTTTGACCCCTCTGACTTTGTACCGTTGATTACAGATTAAACATCCAGAAGTGTACAAATGTATTGTTATTGATGTGTTCCCATTTGAATATTGTTCACAATAAGAAGCAAAAAAATAAGATATGTTTACAGGATCATTTTGTTATACGAAAAACTAAGTGATGCGTTTTCTATGGCGCTCAGTATATGTCAATTTAAATCAACATTGATGTGGTGATCTTACCGGGGGTACAGATGGGCTTCTGGGGTCGGTTGCTCAAAACTATTTTAACGATTCGTTAAACTCAAGCGGGTCGTTATCTTGCTAACACGTCGTTTGTTAACGATCCGTCAAATTATTGTTGCTGGAAAGTCAATTTCCTTATCCGTTAAAGTTAATCCAAGAGAAGATTGTTTTTTCATTGGCTGAATTTTAAAGTTTTAAATTTAAAGTGCATGTATATCAATTTCATAGAAGTTAGTATTAGCAAGAAACTGGAGACAATGGGACAACTGCAGGGGCGTACATAACGATTTCGTTTGGGGGGGGGGGGGTGTTTAGCCAAAATGCGACCGACTGATGCACATACCCCCCCCCCCTCCCCAGTGCGAGTGACGCAATCAGGAGCCGAGCACCACGTGTGAGTTTTCTAGGGAATATGGGGGTGGGGTAGGGCGGTTTCAAATCTAGGGCGCCATCAACAATCCCACCCCAAACTGATCCCGCAGTGAATATTCGCTTGGCTGCTACAATCACTGATAAGCATGACATCGACGAGGCCTAAAGAGTACGGCATATTAACTTTTTTACTCCGACAAATTAAATTCTCAAACATTTTTTTGAGGTAAAAGAAAAATAAATAAAGACGTTTGAAGTATTTGTAGTTAAAAAATATTTCCTATTTAGTGAAAATGGGTATTAAAATGAGTAAAATGCATCATTTTGCCCGAAGCAGTTAGGTATTAAGTAAACATTGCACGAGCCGTTGAGCCTCATCTGTTACAGAGATAATTCGTAAGTAATTCTCTGTGAAACAGATTGATCCCACCCCACAATGAAAGTAAACAACATACGTTATAACATTTAGCGTCCCGGTAGAACATAGATAGTAATTATTGTAGAATTAAATAGTTGTTCGCCAATCGTTGTCTCGCCGGAAAGCAGTTTTATTTAAATTCACATAGTTTATATCATATTAATGATTGTGCCTATAATACTGAGTAATTTGAGAAAATTTTGAAAAATTGATTCAATATCCTGTCATTTGAGGCCATTGTTGGAAGGAATTCTTGTGGACGAGTGGGCCAGAAATGTCAGTCAATGGGACAGAATCTCCAGATCTGTTTTGCAAGAGTTGACATAACATCTGTACAATCTGTCGCCCCACGCCCCAGTGGTACTAAAAACTGGGCAGTTCACTATAATCGTGAATATGATAGTGCTGAGACAGTATAAGACAACTGAGGAGTAGCAGAATGATTTTAAAATGGAATCGAGTGCCGCAGTCGCGAAAAAATTTCAGATATGTAAGCGAGTAGAACAATGATGTCATAATGGAATGGCGCCGCAGGCGCGAAAATTTTTTTAAATATGTAACAGAGCTTTTAAATTTTGGGGACTGGGATTGAAAATTTGAATCAATGTCATGGCAAATGGAACCAAATTCTCGTTAACGAGAGGATAAGAAATGGGACAGAATCTTGAGGCTTATCTGTCAATTTCGCCTGTTTGTTTATCTCCTTAATTCATTTAGTCGGAGACCGACTGCGGTGAGTACTTTTTTTGAGACCGACTTTTTTTTGCCATGGTAGAAAACATTTCATAGAACAACATACTGACAATAGAATAAGAGTGACAAGCAGAATTGGTTATTTTATACTATATTTGTGTGTGACGTATGCAATTTAGGCACACGGATTCACGCAAATACATAGTATATGGGATCTATTCTGGCACATTTTTGAGACCGACTGCAGTGACTGCACTTATTTTGTGACCGACTATTTTTCTCCCTGGGTGAAATTTTGTTGTTAGACCAACATATACTCACAACAGAATAAGAGTGACGTATGCAATTTAGGCTCACGGATTCACGCAAATACGTAGTATTTGGGATCAATTCTGGCATTGTGTTTGAGACCGACTGCAATGACCACACTTATTTTGAGACCGACTATTTTTCTCCGTGGGTGAAATTGTTGTTAGACTAACATAGGCCTACTCACAACAGAATGAGAGTGAAACACAACATCTTTTCAAACATGATAAGTTGACAAGGTTATTTTACACTAAAGTTTTGCGTGAGTAGCGTGACGTATACAGTGAGCACTTTTGATACTGACTGCACCTATTTCACGACCGACTGCACTGATTTTGCGACCGACTATTTATATACAAAAGTTTTGCGTGAGTAGCGTGACGTATACAGTGAGTACTTATTTTGATACCGACTACTCCTATTTTGCAACCGACTGGACTGGTTTTGCGACCGACTATTTTTTTTTGCACCCCCCTGGACAACTGTGCAGTCTATTCACAAAACTTGACAAAAAGATAGCTGTAGAATTTAATGGAGAAAACACTAAAAAAAAAACTATAGAATACTCTGTTTTGTCCCTTAGATATTTTAGCATGAATCTGTAGGAACAATTATGAGTTTTGCAGTACAGAATATTTGGGGCCATTCTTTCCTACAGGCCCTCAAAATTCTGTAGAATACTATTTCAATTTCATCCTTAAAAATGGAATAGCCCCCCCCCCCCATCGCCCAACCTTCTTGAATGTTCTGTAGAAAATTGCACTGCGAATGTGGGGGTTTCGTATTTTACAGATCATTGAAATAGCTGTGACCTCACTTATTCTCGTCCCGTGAATGGAAATGACCTATATTTGGTTAAAACGGCCAACGGAAGTGCTAACCGAATTAGTGCGAATGCAGTGTCAAAGTTTATGCACGTGCATTCGGCAGCTTAGAGCGTATACAAAGGGTATATAAGGCCACTAATAGCCAGTCTTAGTCGAACGGTCGGGGGGTGCGGACCACAGCAGGAGTATTAAATATTCCGCTCTGTGGTAAGCATCTTAAGGGAAGACTTTGTCTTTGGTGTTCAGCGAGTTCCGCAGGAGTAATTAAATTATTCCGCTCGGGGCAAGTTGGATTTCCGGGCCGAGTTTTGCCTTTTGGTCATATAGGCTAAGGCGAGCGTTTCGAATCAGAGTTTAGTTATGAGTTTCTAGTTAGTTATTTAAAGCCCCAATAACACTCTTGTTGTAACTGAAAAATATGTCCCAATCTTCATTCTGGTCAACAAATCGTATTATTTTAGAATATTCCAATTAAATGATGATACAAATTTCATCTTAACACACCTAATTTAAAAAATTGGAAAAATTTAACCAATTGATTTGAAAAGTCTAACGTAAACCTTTTCAAATGTGACTTGGATTTTAAAATATTTTCGAACCCTCTGGACAAATAAATTAGGTTGTAATGGATAATTTACACAACAGGTAGGACATTTAAACATCTAGAACTTAGAATAAGGGTATTATTTATTTTCTGGAGCTACCAAGCCAGCAAGAATGTTATTGTCCCTTTAAGGAGTTCCGTTTGGGTGATATATGATTTGTTTGCTTTCCTTCGTGCGAATATTAAGTTCGGGCTGAGGCAAGCGAAACCGTGATGTTTATAGGTATTTCCGTTTCGTTATGAGTTACAGTTGTTAGTTATTTAAGGGGGTGCGTCGGGGTGATATACGATTTATTTGCTTTCCTCTGCTGCAAGTTCGGGCTGAGGCAGGTATCTAGCCGAGATTTGTATTGTTTATTTATGTCTAATTAGTCGAGGCTTCTGTTGGGTGATGTAAGATTTGTGACGTCTTTTAGTGTGAATATTATTAGTTCAGATTAAGCTAGGTGTCAATGTCCATAAATTTCCTGAAGTTTGATTCATTCGGCCGTTTCATTCGGAAGACATCGACTTTTGTGTAGACGGGACGCTCAGTTCCGTGTTGGTAAAGAGACGTAGTTAATGAACTTGGCAGTGTTCGTTTATTTCAGCTGGTACACCATTGGAGGGAAGACGACCAACAGTTATGAACGCGCGTTTCGGGCTTTCAATTTCTGTATTTTCCGAAATAAAAACTTTGAAACTTTATAAATGTGTTTTCTTTTGCTTCAGTTCACGTGAGAAACCTGACATCCTGCGTACGAACCTGGACTTCCGGTTTGCATAAGAGCGGTCACTCCCGCCGCTCGAGTGCAAATCGATAACACCCCGTCCTGTTACAGTTGTAAAAATTAGAACTACCTGAAAATTCGAAAATTCACAACGGAAGGGAGAAATACCATGGCTCTGCGCCATAGCATATATACGTTGACACTTGGTGGAGGGATTAGATAACGTTCTAAAAATCTGAACATGAACATAGTTTGCAACATCTAAGAACTAAGCGGCCAACGAGTAGAGTAAACAAGCATCAACAGAGACTGGTATGGATAGGCCTACGTGTCTGCCAAGCTATGTTTCATTCGATGATGTTCTCTAATGATGGAGGAGTAGAGCGCTTTAAGTACCGGTAACTTAAAGTTACATTATGGGAGATAAGATAAAGAGATGGCAGTTCTCACTATAATAGTTAAAAACTAGATAGTGTAAAGATAATTTGTTGAAAATTTCAGTCAAATTGATTCACTATTAGCCGAGAAAAACGCGTTAGAATTACTCAAATCATTAATATAAACAGTAGTCTCGATTATCCACTTGATTGATTTAATTATCAACCGCCATTAAGCGGCATATACGATTTTAATCTGCCAACATCGAAGGCTAGCCTTGACATAAAGAGTTTATTATGGTCTGGATATGTTAATTAATGTCTAATTGATTATTTAGATAACATCTCAGGCTTAAAGAAAGACTTGTAAAAAGCAGATTTTGCTCTTGCATAATGCTATTTTAATAGCCCGCAAAAAAAAAAAAAAAAAAAAAAATCCAGGGATCGTTAAAATTAGTTTAACTTAAAGCCCCAATAACACTCTTCTTGTAACTGAAAAATATGTCCCAATCTTCATTCTGGTCAACAAATCGTATTATTTTAGAATATTCCAATTAAATGATGATATAAATTTCATCTTAACACACCTAATTTAAAAAATTGGAAAAATTCAACCAATTGATTTGAAAAGTCTAACGTAAACCTTTTCAAATGTGACTTGGATTTTTAAATATTTTCGAACCCTCTGGACAAATAAAATAGGTTGTAATGGATAATTTACACAACAGGTAAGACATTTAAACATCTAGTACTTAGAATAAGGGTATTATTTATTTTCTGGAGCTACCAAGCCAGCAAGAATGTTATTGTCCCTTTAATTAAGCGTCTTAACGGAGGTGTTGGACAAATAAACCAGTTTAAATAAAAACCTATCCCGCGACCTGTCTTCGAGAAGGATTTTTATTTTAAACTGGTCCATCTTAGCCGTCTGAACGGGTTAGCTTAAGTTTAAAACCTCGGTTCCAGCCTGCTTTGAGCATGAGCAGTACGCAGTAAGTTACATTCATGTGAAAATATCGAGGTCAGACGATGCCAATGCTATCGAGGTCAGAATAGTTAAACTGATTTGGCTTATTAGTAGGCCTACGCGTGAACGCAACACGACGCTATCTTAAACATATACAACTGGTAGTAGTTTTTTTCTTTGATGTCCATAGCAGTTATATCTCATAACAACCTCTCATGACGTCATCAGAGGTTGATATATTCGGTTCATATCAACCGCTGATGACGTCCTGACAGGTTGATATTTCATATCAACCGCTGATGACGTCATCCAAGGTCGATATTACTACAAAATGGCGTCGTATAAACAAACACGGCACGTGCTGTCGAGCAATTAACCAATCACTGTTGCCTTTTTTTAGAAGAGTCCATTAAATTTAAGAGTGAACGTTGTATATGTCAGATATAAACCTACTCTCCCTCGGATTGATATGAAAGAGAACACTTGGGCTGCGCCCGCGTGTTCTCTATCATATCAACCTCGGGTAGGTTAATATCCTATACATATACAACTGGTAGTAGTTTTTTTCTTTGATGTCCATAGCAGTTATATCTCATAACAACCTCTCATGACGTCATCAGAGGTTGATATATTCGGTTCATATCAACCGCTGATGACGTCCTGACAGGTTGATATTTCATATCAACCGCTGATGACGTCATCCAAGGTCGATATATTCGGCTCATATCAACCGAATGTAGATGATAGAAATAATACAAAGAACACAGAAATAAAATTTTATTCTTTTGACAATAAAAAAAAGTTGTGGTACAGTTTGTAGCATTCAGTAACGAAATAGACGGTGTACTTATCGGCATATTTAAATCGGTTATCCATACTCCATGTCTAAGATATCTTTCAGAATTTTCTTTCCGCCCACATTATTTCTCCACACACTACAAGATTTGAAAGCATTTATCGCTCAAAAGTTCCTTTGTAAAGTATTTTTGGATACAGTACACTTAAGCCAGTCGGTCAAATCCTTTTCTGAACATACCTAAATTTCAATCACGATTCATTGTCAGAAATATCGGAAAAGATTGCCTTTTGATCCAAATTTTCTTCAGGCTTTGGATAGATCCTCATCATATTTGCATCCACATCTATTCCATCGTCAATATGATGACTAAAAATGATTGATTATTCGTCTGACTTCGTTTAATTATCCATTTTGTTCTTGCATGCTTTCAATTCAATTTCCCAAAATGGCGGCGTTTAAACAAACACACGCGCACTATTACATCGGTAATTCTCGCTATTTGGCGGAAACTACCGAGCAATTATCCAATCACTGTTGCCTTTTTTAGAAGAGTCCATTAAATTTAAGGGTGAACGTTGTATATGTCAGATATAAACCTACTCTCCCTCGGATTGATATGATAGAGAACCCTTGGGCTTCGCCCGCGTGTTCTCTATCATATCAACCTCGGGTAGGTTAATATCCTATACTTAAAATCCCTGGCGATTGCGAACTGGTTTAAAAATAAACGTCTGAAAGGCTATAATCACCCAAAGTCTTCCATATTGAAAACGCGAATTATATACTGAGCGCCATAGAAAACGCATCACTTAGTTTTTCGTATAAAAAAATGATATCTTATTGTGAACAATATTCAAATGGGAACACACCAATAACAACACATTTGTACACTTATGGATGTTTACTCTGTAATCAATGGTACAAAGTCAGAGGGGTCAAAACCAAAAGTACGACAAAGATGGTTACTTGTGTTGCACAGCGTACGTAAGAGCCAGTGAAGGACACACGCGCTACTGACAATTAACCATCATTGTCGTACTTTTGGTTTTGACCCCTCTGACTTTGTACCGTTGATTACAGATTAAACATCCAGAAGTGTACAAATGTATTGTTATTGATGTGTTCCCATTTGAATATTGTTCACAATAAGAAGCAAAAAAATAAGATATGTTTACAGGATCATTTTGTTATACGAAAAACTAAGTGATGCGTTTTCTATGGCGCTCAGTATATGTCAATTTAAATCAACATTGATGTGGTGATCTTACCGGGGGTACAGATGGGCTTCTGGGGTCGGTTGCTCAAAACTATTTTAACGATTCGTTAAACTCAAGCGGGTCGTTATCTTGCTAACACGTCGTTTGTTAACGATCCGTCAAATTATTGTTGCTGGAAAGTCAATTTCCTTATCCGTTAAAGTTAATCCAAGAGAAGATTGTTTTTTCATTGGCTGAATTTTAAAGTTTTAAATTTAAAGTGCATGTATATCAATTTCATAGAAGTTAGTATTAGCAAGAAACTGGAGACAATGGGACAACTGCAGGGGCGTACATAACGATTTCGTTTGGGGGGGGGGGGGGTGTTTAGCCAAAATGCGACCGACTGATGCACATACCCCCCCCCCTCCCCAGTGCGAGTGACGCAATCAGGAGCCGAGCACCACGTGTGAGTTTTCTAGGGAATATGGGGGTGGGGTAGGGCGGTTTCAAATCTAGGGCGCCATCAACAATCCCACCCCAAACTGATCCCGCAGTGAATATTCGCTTGGCTGCTACAATCACTGATAAGCATGACATCGACGAGGCCTAAAGAGTACGGCATATTAACTTTTTTACTCCGACAAATTAAATTCTCAAACATTTTTTTGAGGTAAAAGAAAAATAAATAAAGACGTTTGAAGTATTTGTAGTTAAAAAATATTTCCTATTTAGTGAAAATGGGTATTAAAATGAGTAAAATGCATCATTTTGCCCGAAGCAGTTAGGTATTAAGTAAACATTGCACGAGCCGTTGAGCCTCATCTGTTACAGAGATAATTCGTAAGTAATTCTCTGTGAAACAGATTGATCCCACCCCACAATGAAAGTAAACAACATACGTTATAACATTTAGCGTCCCGGTAGAACATAGATAGTAATTATTGTAGAATTAAATAGTTGTTCGCCAATCGTTGTCTCGCCGGAAAGCAGTTTTATTTAAATTCACATAGTTTATATCATATTAATGATTGTGCCTATAATACTGAGTAATTTGAGAAAATTTTGAAAAATTGATTCAATATCCTGTCATTTGAGGCCATTGTTGGAAGGAATTCTTGTGGACGAGTGGGCCAGAAATGTCAGTCAATGGGACAGAATCTCCAGATCTGTTTTGCAAGAGTTGACATAACATCTGTACAATCTGTCGCCCCACGCCCCAGTGGTACTAAAAACTGGGCAGTTCACTATAATCGTGAATATGATAGTGCTGAGACAGTATAAGACAACTGAGGAGTAGCAGAATGATTTTAAAATGGAATCGAGTGCCGCAGTCGCGAAAAAATTTCAGATATGTAAGCGAGTAGAACAATGATGTCATAATGGAATGGCGCCGCAGGCGCGAAAATTTTTTTAAATATGTAACAGAGCTTTTAAATTTTGGGGACTGGGATTGAAAATTTGAATCAATGTCATGGCAAATGGAACCAAATTCTCGTTAACGAGAGGATAAGAAATGGGACAGAATCTTGAGGCTTATCTGTCAATTTCGCCTGTTTGTTTATCTCCTTAATTCATTTAGTCGGAGACCGACTGCGGTGAGTACTTTTTTTGAGACCGACTTTTTTTTGCCATGGTAGAAAACATTTCATAGAACAACATACTGACAATAGAATAAGAGTGACAAGCAGAATTGGTTATTTTATACTATATTTGTGTGTGACGTATGCAATTTAGGCACACGGATTCACGCAAATACATAGTATATGGGATCTATTCTGGCACATTTTTGAGACCGACTGCAGTGACTGCACTTATTTTGTGACCGACTATTTTTCTCCCTGGGTGAAATTTTGTTGTTAGACCAACATATACTCACAACAGAATAAGAGTGACGTATGCAATTTAGGCTCACGGATTCACGCAAATACGTAGTATTTGGGATCAATTCTGGCATTGTGTTTGAGACCGACTGCAATGACCACACTTATTTTGAGACCGACTATTTTTCTCCGTGGGTGAAATTGTTGTTAGACTAACATAGGCCTACTCACAACAGAATGAGAGTGAAACACAACATCTTTTCAAACATGATAAGTTGACAAGGTTATTTTACACTAAAGTTTTGCGTGAGTAGCGTGACGTATACAGTGAGCACTTTTGATACTGACTGCACCTATTTCACGACCGACTGCACTGATTTTGCGACCGACTATTTATATACAAAAGTTTTGCGTGAGTAGCGTGACGTATACAGTGAGTACTTATTTTGATACCGACTACTCCTATTTTGCAACCGACTGGACTGGTTTTGCGACCGACTATTTTTTTTTGCACCCCCCTGGACAACTGTGCAGTCTATTCACAAAACTTGACAAAAAGATAGCTGTAGAATTTAATGGAGAAAACACTAAAAAAAAAACTATAGAATACTCTGTTTTGTCCCTTAGATATTTTAGCATGAATCTGTAGGAACAATTATGAGTTTTGCAGTACAGAATATTTGGGGCCATTCTTTCCTACAGGCTCTCAAAATTCTGTAGAATACTATTTCAATTTCATCCTTAAAAATGGAATAGCCCCCCCCCCCCCATCGCCCAACCTTCTTGAATGTTCTGTAGAAAATTGCACTGCGAATCTATGAGTTTTTGCTACAGCCACTGATGCCAACACCCCCGTTAAAGATACATTATGGGTGATTAGATAACGAGTTGGTAGTTCTCACTATACTAGTTAAACCTGGATAATGTAAAGGTACTTTGATGAAAAATTTCAGTCAAATTAAATTTCAGTCAAATTGATCCACTATGAACCGAGAATTAAGCGATTGAAATTTCAACCTAGCCTCGATCATCATTAATAAAGTCAGTACGATAAAAATCATAGTCCCGATTATCCATTTATTGATTTAATCGTGAAGTGAAGTAATGCAGTAAATCAGGTCATAATCCACTTAAGATGGCAGGCTTGCGATGCCACCGAGATTGTGGTTTGAACAAGTTAATTAAGGTCTAATTGATAATTTAGATAACATTTCAGGCCTAAAGAAAGACCTGCAATAGACAGATTAGCTCTTGCATATTGTATGTTTAAATATAACGGCAAGTTAACAACACGTTAAAGTTAACAGGGCTTCCATCTACGTAGTCTACAATCTATCTCTCCGTTAAAGTTAACGTTCCGTCAACTCCATGTTAACGGATCCATAAAGGTTAACAGAGCTTGATCAACCGTCCCCTGATATGCAAAGAGACAAAACAAACTCCACCTACATAGTCTCGGTCATCAAGTAATGTTTAAACGGTATCTAGTGAAGCTTGTGTATAGCCTCGGTCATCACTGTCTTTTATGAATAATTTCCGGAAGTATGATGACGTCAACGTCACGGAGAAACCCCACCCACGACGCCATAGTGATTAAATCAGTCGACGAAAGCCTGTTTTAATCCGAGCCCAATCCAAGCCATCCGTGGGTCTACAATAGTTCATTTTGGGCTTGTTGTTTAAATAAAGATCTAATTTATAATTTCTATGACATCTGAGGCTCAAATGAAGACCGACAAAAGTCAGTTTTTGCTCTTCCATAATGTATGTTTAAACTACGACTTAGTTTATCAACCAATGTACTTTTTTGCATCAATGAAGACAGGCATACCTAATGCCGTGTAGGCCTATTGTGGAGTAAATTCTGCCAAGACAGCGGCGAATGCCGGCGATACGGCCGGGGTAATTTTTCTGCCAGCATATTCGGGGCAGAAATAAACTTCTTAGATACTGACCACGGTTATTTTAAACTATTTCTCGACACTCAAATGCAGTTTGCTATTAAGGAAAGTTTGTCCAACTAGCAACTCCACGGCCTTATTTAAAATTCCAACCGTAAGGTTCCATTACCTGCACATACATTAGACACCGGAGAAGCCATGCTGAACGCAGACCTTCTGGTTAGTGAGCCAATCATACAGTTACTGTTAGGGAGATTTGAAATTGGGATGTGGCCAAGAAAAAGCTTTAGCGTATTCTGTAAAGGAAACTTGCCTGTAAACATCCTATGAAAAAAAAGATTTAAATTTTATAAACATCCTATGAAAAAAAAGATTTAAATTTTAAATATTTTTTAATGTAGCAAAGCTAGCGCATATTGTATTCTCAATTACCATAGATATATTGAAAGCATACATTAAAATACATATCAACATATAAAACTGACTCTCTTCTGAAATATAGATTCCTAATTTTATGGGTCGTTAAATGCAAATTTAATCAAATTAACTTTTCAATCCTATCTTTGTAATGGTCAGGTGTAGCAAAACAAAACCAAATGCTGATTAAATGCACCCTCGCCTCGTCGAGATTAGGCTTCCATACTTAACCGAAGAATGCTCGCTCATGCGCAGTGATTGACTTCCAAGGCGACAAGTCGACAAAGCGAAATAATTCCATGTCGGCGACTTGTCGCTTTGTCGGGTTGTGAATAAGTCGAAGGCGACAAGTCGACAAAATTGACCCGACATGTCGACAAAATGAGGGCGACGATTGTCGGGTTAGTTTGTCGCGTTGTCGGGTTGATTTTGTCGACTTGTCGCTTTGTCGCCTTCACAACCCGACAAAGCGACAACGCGACAAGTCGACGAAATGCAATTATTTCGCTTTGTCGTGCCGCGACTTGACGCCTTCACAACCCGACAAGTCGACAGTGTAGAATGGCCGCTAACAGCCACCATACGTTGGTTGCAGCAACGGCATTCCTATATTTTTTTCGGGTCTACTTGTCCAATCTGTGGGTCAGTGTGAAAAAAAATCCCAGCCGCCATTGTTCGCCTGCAGGAAAATGATATTCCAGGATTGGAGGTAGTGATTCGGTCCACCAGCCGGTAAATGACCAAGAAAGCAGGTGGACATGGAAGACGTTTTTAAAAAATTTACTCGAGTCGTCATTCTGGTTATTTCATCTAACTTTAGCATTAAATAACAAAGCAATTATTCAAAAAGGGAAATAAAATAGCAAAGTAATTTTCAAATACAATTTGTCTTTCAAAAGAATAAAGAATACACAATAGATTTCTTCTTGCTTCAAATTCAGAACAGTTGATAACAGTTTATTGAAAAAGTCCAATATTGAGGTTCAGGGATATAAAAAGAAATTCACATGGATATATATGGCAATATCTAATGTCGAGTTAATATGTAGGCATGTGTCATTAAAGCTTCATTTTTCTTCAATAAATGGAAGTCCGTGTACAAAAGAAAAGCAATTACTAAAACTAATAAATGACAGTATTGTACAAAAGGACGTGAAAGTATATTCGATATTGGTAAGCACTCGTCTTGAACGATATATATTTGTACAAACTTAAGATATTTCAATACATAACTTGAACAAGAATAATTCTATAAATTCTGTTTATATTAATTTAAGTAAGAAATCAATATCAATCAGCTTTATTTCACCAAATAAATAAAATATGTCTATCAGAGCCTTTGAAGTAAAGAGAGAAAATTACTATTTGAAAAAACTAATTACTGGCGAATCGCTTTGCTATAATTATGTGTATAGGTTTTAAACGATACTTGTTAAGTGCTTGGCCTTTCTTGTATACTGTATATGGTTATCAAGGCGTAGGGGTTTGAATTCTGGTTACTGATATTAAAAATCTCTCTCTACTAATGGCCCCCGTAGATATTATAGATGTGTTTATTAGAAGTTTATTTGAGGGGAATCTCGGGATTTACAGCCAATAAGTTTAATGGATGACATGTAAGGAAAGTACCTGAATCACCTTAGCTTTTAGCTCTATACGGTCTGATTACTATCCCCAGGAGACGAAGTAAGAGCGTGTTTAATTACATCGTCTCTCAGGTAAGCTTCGTTAATTACTCTAGGAAAGCTTACCTCCACAACACAGAAATCATTAAATACGTCCATTCTCTCTAATGTTTCACACTATCTCTCTCAAAGATGTCAAAACAAGAACAAACTTTATTAAATAAATATACACTAACAAATGATTTACAGGGTCTCATTCGATTAATTTAGCTAAACAGTATTTCATTATGTAAAAGGACACAAAAATTCCACTTGGTACTGAACAAAAATATATATATAAATACAAAAATATATATATAAATATATATATATATATATTTTTGTTCAGTACCAATATATAAACAACAAAAAACCTACGCATTGCCATATAAAATGTAAGTAAAAAAACCCATTGTAATATAGATTTTCAACAATAAGAAACAGCGAAATTATAAAGGAATTATAATTATTTTAAAAAAATGAAAAAAAAATCGCGTCTTTCCAAAAATGAGAATACTGAAGCTTGACGCCACAATACAATAGTTTTGTGGGTTTGAGGTAATTATTTTTTATGGCGTCTCGCGAAATGGGGAGATGGGGAGATATGGTGGTATTCCATAACTATCAAGCTGGAACCAGGCTAGAAACATAGGAACGGTTGTCCTATCGAGCCCAGTTCTCTGTTCATACTGCCACAAAAGAAATCAGATGGCCAGCTCTATAGCCGCTTGACAACAGCCCCATTTTCAAAAGTAAATCAGGTCGCGATCATAAACATTGGCACCAAACGAAAATGATACAGACTTTCTACATATTAAATTAAATAAATCTAAGTTTGTGAAATATATTAAAATTTATTTAAATAACAAAACACTACTTTTCCCCACTTTTCCACTTCAGTTTCAATGTTGAACCACCATTACAAGATGGTGAGTGTAAAATATCTAAACATTAAGGATCAGGGTTAATGCCCCGATTGTGTATTTGTTTCCATATGTTCAGAAATATATATCTGAAGACATGGACCATTATCAAAAAAAACCCACACACACACACATAAAAAAAAAACAAAAAAAACAAACAAAAAAACCACACATACACACACAAAAACCCCGCTGAATTGGCAAATTAGCTGATATGCTTATTACGTGAATTAAAAAGTTGTTGAATATTAATGCCCATGGAGCGAGGTTTCGAGCATCACAGTTGAGTATAGGTGGCCGATCTGACAGCCTCAAATGATTCTTATATAGTGTACCAAAAACACCCTTTTTTGGTGATCCAAATTCAAGTGAAGAAGTTTCAGTTAAAAACTATAACAACAGCGTTGCTTTAAGAATATAAGCCCACGGAGCCACTGTCATTGTTTTCAAGAATTCCACTTTATTGTAGGATTGGATAAGTTTATATCGATCATTTATTAGGATTTACCCTTTGTCGCGTCATTGACCATAGACAGTGACCGTGATCAAGAGTATGCATTTGGGGTTTTATTGGTTTAATGTTTTTGGTGCTGGTAAATATGTGTTCCCATTATAAGAAGTTTTTATATGAAATGTGATAAGATCCCCGGGGAAATTACAAAACACTCGGTTGCCTTTACAGAATACACATTTATTGTTGCAGTATGGCGCCGAAATCTTTGCAACACGACACGTGACCTACCTCCAGAAATAGGCAGCATTTGGTAGAATCGGGTGTCAGATCTGCTAAAAGAAAGAAAGTTAATGAAATAAAGAAAAATGATTAACTGATTTCATCTCTGTTGGAGTGAATTTAGCAAACCCGTGACACGTGTAGCGGAGAGCAAAAAATCACCAAAAGTAGAAGTCATCTGGAAATTAGTAATCTCGCCTTACAGAATCACTCGGCCAGAACCGTGAACGTTCCATGGCTGGCTAACTTCTATGGGGATAAAAATCTGACAGCAATCTGGATTTCTATTTGCCAGCTAATTCAATTTGAAAGACTTTCATACACAAAATGGCATTCTTAATTTTAAGATAATGCCAAATTATTTGCGTGGTGATTTAACGTACATGTAGATGTTTCGTTCCAAGAGACTATTCTTGTGTCAATTTAGAGTTTGTTATCAATGCGACTATCTTCTATATTGCATACTTTTCCAGAAACAGTGGTTATTAAATATATATTCTTGGTTTGAATAAAATAGATCAAACTAAAGGGATGAATGCCTCCTTAAATGTATGTTCATTCGGATTATTATTGGGCCAAACACTACATTCGGTAGTCTATGACAAAGTTCGCTGCCAACCCGGAAGGTGATATCCAAGGCTGCGTAAAAAGGTGATAAATATTAATAATATACATTACGGTGTAAACTAATATCAGCCAAACTATTATACTCAAACATCGCATGCCCAATTCACGCTACAAAAAAATGGAGGGCAAACTATTTGATTATATTTCCGATAGGCTAATTTGGAATCGTGTACATATTATATACATCGGCAAACGGATAATACACGAATATACTTGTGTAAACGTTATGCATCATAGACGACGACCATCTGCCAGAAGAAAATAATGATAAATCTTGTAGTTTTCCGCTTTGAACTAAAACTCAATATTAATGGCGGTATTGCGTGAGCTTGTGTGTGTCATTATTTCATCTTACAATTAAAGGCGTGGTATTGTGATCGTTAGAGAGAAGATGGGAGAATAGCTTGTTTATACCATGTTGTTATCTCTCTTCAAATCAATGGAGGCCATTTGTTGGAAACATTCTATTTTTCTGCATAAAATGATTTGAAAAATTAAATTCAATCCGATTGTAAAACGGAACAAGAACTGAATTTATCCATTTTGAAAGTGAATTGGATTACCTTTTGTACACTGACCCCGATCATCCCTTATTGATGTCTTGAGAGATTGGATTAAAACTCTTTTATTTAAAATAAAATGTAAATAAAATTCCAGCTCATATTAAACAACATGGTGCTAAAATAGCGATGGTGTACACAATCAAAAGGACCTTCAATAACAATAATTGTGGTTCAAAATTTATTCAATTTTAATTTTAAAAACGCCAATCGTCACTCACATTTTTCGGACAATATCTAATTTTTCACGTTTCTAGCGGGGCTTATGTCGACTTTGCAACCCAAAGCAACTAGTTGCAGTCAGTTGCAAGAGTGCTTATGTCGATCATATCAGCAACTGAAGACAACTGGGAGCAACTGAATTCGGAGCGCTTATGTCGACTCGGAACTGATAACGATCACACTTAACACGTGACTGTTAATTTATTCATCACGTGATCAACAAAATGGCGAATAACTTAAACGAAGCTAAACAAAGGCATGGTCGGTCTTACTACAATTCTATTAGTATATTATTGTCGACATCATCAACATTTGAAAAGTGGGTGTCTTCGTTCGCTTTCATCTGCTTATTTATAAAGTCACATGACACATGTCTCTTATCACGTGATGTTATTTCCATGGAAACCAGTTGATTCCAGTTACAAGAATGCTCATGTCGACTGCAACTAGTTGCCGCCAGTTGCAACGAGTTGCAGAAAGTTGAACATGTGCAACTGATTGCAGCTGACTGCAACTAGTTGTATGAGGCGCTCAGGTCGACTTTTTTTCAGTTGCATTCAGTTGCTTTCAATTGCTCCCAGTTGCCGAAACGCCCGTTGCTTTCAGTTGCAAGGTCGACATAAGCCCCCCTTTAATCCCAAATGTACTCAAAAACCAATATATTCGTATTTTGACAAATTTTCAATATGTGATATCTTCCTAAATAGTAATCAAAACTCGGTCTGGCGTATTTTTGGACTGATATTACTTTCAGAGATTCACGTTTGTGGGGGATTCCCCAAACTCTCAAATGATGTAAAGAGACTTTTTAAAATTTAAATCCAAATAATCTGACTGAATTGGCTTCAAACGGATTTTAAAAAAATAAACGTTTCGGAAAAATAACCTTGGTTTCGAGTGTGTGTGTGTGTGTGTGTTGGGGGGGGGGGGGGTATCACTGGCTTGTGAATACCGTCGCCTGAAGTATTGCCGAAAGAATCACTTTTGTACTGATATTTCTCTCAAATCTTTCATCATTGATGTCATTTAAGCACATTGTCCAAGACATCAAATGAATTAAATCATCCTTTATTGTTATAGTTTTGACGTTTTAGATATATGTGAAAAATCTGTTAATCTTTTCTAAAAGTACATAATTCCTTCCCCACAATGCCATGTATTCTATACATTAATAGTAATTATTATGTTTACCTATATATCTAATCGCTGTCAGAATATATGCATCTTTTATGTAAAACCTGTATATTTAGTTACTGTATATAAGTGTAAATATATATTATATGTCTTGTTCATATACGCCCATTTGTCAATCTTAAGACAATACGGAGCTTAGATGGTAGGGAATTCACACGGGCCTTCATCGATCAATGTCACAACTCCATCGAATCCTTCCCTAATCGGTGAAGGGGCGGGACTAGACTGCTCTGATTCTTCTATCATAAATAAACAAATGGCCAAGAAGGGGAGGCAAATTAATAGATTTCATTTCCAGTAATTATAGGTTGTTATATTGCCGAGTATCCCGTAGAGAATGGTTTTAGTTTCTAAAACTTCGGATGTTCAACAAATAGTAAGTCAATGTCACACCAAACACGCGGTGTTTAACAAATAGTAATTCATTGCTCTTAAGTCCACCAAATATCGGGAGTTCAACGAATAGTAAGGCGTTGCTCTGCTGTCACACCAAACAGGTTGTTCAACAAATAGCAAACCATGTCTCTATTGCCCCTCAAAACATCGGGTGTTAAAGAAAGAATTCAGTCATGGCTCTATTGTCACACCAAACATCGGGTGTTCAACAAATAGTAAGTTATGCCCCTATTGACAAACCAAGAATCGGGTGTTCAACAAATAGTCACTGCTTAAAAGTCATAACCAAACATCTTGTGTTAAAAAAGCATTAAGTGCTTGCAAAGTTATTGCAAGAAATAATCATGCAATGATTATATCAATTAACCCTTAGCTAAACGATTTGGTAAACCCTGAATGAAATGGGATTCAATGTCCTATTTTTCTGTTCCACCCGGGTTAATGGAATTTGCCATTTCATTGCTGATTGTAATGAAGATAATTTCAGTGGCGGACAGGTTCTGGTAACTATAGTGAAAGTAATAGGAAAAGGATGAAAATCCTTCACGTGATGGTTTACCCGAATTTTGTAAAATATAATAGCAAATACAAACACAGGCAACCATTCAGATATCCGAAGAATTTCGCGTAATGTAAACAAGACTGAGTAGAAAGAAAGAGCTCGTTATAGCTGTTACTTTGCCATACCTACTAAAAGATGTAATATTCTTATACAACAGTGATAATTTCTCGGTTGTATCATTCATTAAATTCTTTTCAACACACAGATCTATCAAACTCCTATGAACTTAGTCATCACCTAACATTCAACATTAAAATATCGTCGATATCACTTTTATGGAAGCAGACGTTAAAAACAATGTACTACGTGTACTATTACTGACCTTAAAATAATATTTTGGCGTTGCTGGCGTCGATAAATTGTAGTCTTTCACGTTAAAAATTCTAGATTTACTAACAAAATTCCTAAGATAGAATACAGGGTGTACTCACAGCCGGATTAATTAAGGTTGCAGTAGACCCCCATTAAAACGAGTGTCTTTTAAAGGAGCTAAATCGCTAATATTTGAGACCAAGAAATTGCCACAAATTGGTCGCAACTTATATAATAATGTAATATGAATGTATACAAACTGATTTACATTCAATCGTTTTCGTTTGTACTCAAATCAGCTATGTTCGGCGAAATACGCCAGAAGTTTCAATCGAGTGACTATTTCGAGTGTCTGGTTATTCCAGTCTACATACGCCGTTTGATTTGGTGGAATGTTTCTAGCCTCGTCCCTTGGGTCTCTTGCTAGAACTGGGGCTAAAACGCATTATGGTACACGATTCGTGTACAAATGGTAAAATATATATTTTGTTTTAAATATTGGATATCAAAAGCCCATCTTTTTTCGGTAAGATCACAGCATCAATGTTGATTTGAATTGACAAATAATTTGTGCTTTCAATGTTGAAGATTTTGGATGATATTAATGTTAGAGACTTAGGTACTTTAATTATAATGATTGTTTGGGCAATAATTAAAGATATATTATAAAGATATAAGTATTTCTTGGGTGGTTATTTCCAATAAAAGTATAGCAAATTTGTTATATATGGAAAGCAGAGACACCCAATTTTACTAGAAAAATACTGGACTATCCGACAAACATCCGTATCGCAAGCACTGGGCAAAATTATCAGGGTATCCATAACTGGCAACCAGACTGTTGTCAGCCATCTTATTGTGTTCTAGCTTGACTGAGGCAGCGGTTGTTTTTTTCCTTATGAAATGGTTAAGTGTTTTGGGGAACGACGGAAAAAGAAGTTGATAGAAAATAAATAAGAATTTATTTAGGCCTCAATATGTATGGTAAATAAACAGCAAGTAACAACAGTTTATTTATAGCTTGAGGTATCTCATCGCGATCACAAAGTTTTGAGATTGATTTGAAGCAAATGTTTTGAGAGATTAATTAGTTTGAATATGTTTTAGTCCATATAGGCTTACATCATCAAATCACACAGTTTGTAAGCGGGAAAGTATCATGTCAATGTATAAGTATTGGAGGGGATTTAAAGGAGCTAAAACGCTATTATTTGGACCTAGAAGTTGACATGAATGGGTCGCAACCCATAATAATAGTGCGATATGAATGTATATAAACTGATTTTCATTCAGTCGTTTTCGTTTTTACCCTTATTCAACATTGGTATGCTCTCCAGATAAAAATATGACGTCACCGTTTGGCATGACTTGTGGACTATATCTAGCCTCTTCGAAACGCATTATTTGCCTTACATATTGGATTATAAGCCGGTAATATCACAACATCACTGTCGATTTAAATTTACAAATAATATTTGTTTTCAGTGTCGAAGACTTTGGATGATTGATACTCTTAAATATTTGCTCACCCAACTACTGGCTTCAACCCAGTTAACCCACCACTGGATGTACTACTCACTTTCAAGTATGTGTTTAGATCTAGGCACATATAGTGTTAATTTATCGCCTTCTCTGGCAAAAGTAATGGAGAAATGTTATTGTAAAGCCGTGAGCCTACTCTATCAATTATTTCGTTTCATTTGAGACGGTATAGATCAAGATTCATATTCGATATGATTATCAATATTTCTCACACTATGTGTCTTCTATTATTTAAGATACTTGTATTCTAAAACCAATTTACAAGTTATCTGGGGTGAGAAAACATTAGAAGCCTCTCTTAAAAGTCAATATGGTCTTTGGTCGACACATCATAATTTGGAAGGAGTTTGAAGATGGTAGTATGAGTTATTGTTCTTTGATCCCAAGGGAGGACACTCTTGCATATCTTGTCACACCTCCAGACGTCTGTGTCTATAGAGGCTTTTAAGAACTTATTTCCCCAGAGATATAATCTTCATCCTATAGCATTGTTGATATTATTGAAGATATATTTGCGATATCAAAAATCTTTTATGATTCTTATAAATATTTTATCAGCACTCGGGCAAAAAAGACATCTAAAATATTTTCCAGCACAAATATGTTTTGAAGCTGAAAAATCACAAAGTATTTATTTCATGGTAGGCCTACCTTTTAAGGTGTAAATTGAATCAATCACTTGATGTTTCTAATCAAAAGGAATTGTACTTCACTGATAGCATTACAAATTTATTATCTAAACCAGCACTTTGGTTAAAACGCCTTATAATCCTGTTGATAAACAATTAAAAATTGATTGAGAATAAATTGATATGAATATTATATTAATTAAATGGGCGCGCAGATTGGACAGAATGCAATCAAGCAGAAACAACTGTCTAATGCTCGAGGACTTCGCCCAAAAAACAAGCCAAATATAAAACTTGTATATGTAGGTTCATTAAAAAGTCTGTTCTACTGACTAGTTGTAAGTGAAAGTGGTGTTAACAGACAATAGTATCACGTTTTAAATCATTGAAGATCTAATAACAATTAAATGGATAGCAATAAGACCATAACCACTTAGCCTACATTATACATGTTTTATTGGAACTAACTAGATCTTTTATCAGATACAGAACCAATATTGCTTTACGCATGAAGATAAAACAATCATGATTAATTTCTATCATCAAGATTTAAAAGAAAAAATACAGAAATCTCGTCATTAATATAAAGGCTTGGTAGATTTCAAATACGACAAAGAGAATATTATTATGATGCTTAATATCATAATGTCTGCCGTGTGCGTCAGTCGGCATGAAAATGAAAATCTACCTGTATGTATCCATATCCCCAATCCTGTCGTGTTCACGTAGCTAATACATTTGGTTGTACCTTTATTAATCACTGGGCTGTGTGCAGGCCCGTAGCTAGCCCAAAATTGTTAGGGGGGCAAAGACCTCTGGGGCTTCTGGGGGCGCCTATGTACCTACCGTGGAAAGATCTATGGGGGGGCAGAACCTGAAATGCGCAAACTAATTACGGGTTAGGCCTACATACGTCTAGAGAGCCGCCCCCCCACACACGAAAATTGGGAAAATCTGACGACCTCAAACGCGTTTTCTTGCTATTCCAGTCCCTAAATACAGTAGGTGGTCTGATATAGCCTAAGTTAGGTGGCTGAGTCGAATTCCAATCAATCGTTTATATTCCACGGAGATGGGGTCGCTGACAACAATTTTGACTGCCGCAAACTCGTTTCCTGCTATTTCAGCCCTTGAATAAAGCAACTGAAACGTGGTCCAATATAGCCTACATTGGGTGGCTACCATACTTCTCTCAGTGTTTCGTTTGATTAGAGCTAATCCCACTTAACACTGCTGTATTCGAAACAAATTTCTGTTCCAAATAATGACTGGTCAATAGTCCGATTAACAACCAATATTTAATTATTATTATTATTATTATTATGATGTATTTATATAGCGCATCTTTCACCTATAGAGTGCCCAGATGCTCTTTACAAACTTAAAAGGAAGATACAATACATACAAATAAAAGTACACGTAAATAGTAGAAAACAAATATGAAAACAACACCGTATCACATTAATAAAAACCTTTGGTAAATAAAAACGTCTTGAGATTTGCTTTAAAAGTTGAAAGTGATGCACAGTTCCTTAGGTTAAGTGGTAATTTGTTCCACAATTTAGGTGCCTTTATTGAGAAAGACTTTTCCCCAACCGATACTTGTTTTGCATTTCTTTCGATCAGCAAGAAGTTATCGTTACTTGAGCGAAGTTGACGAGATGGCTTGTACAAACACAATAGTTGCGAGAGGTATAGTGGTGCTACGTCATTTAAACACTTGTAGGTGAAGAGCAGAATTTTGTATTCAATTCTATAAGTAATTGGAAGCCAGTGGAGATTAAACAGTATTGGAGTTATATGGTCATATCTAGAACAACCTGAGATGAGACGAGCAGCTGAATTTTGTAATTTTTGTAGTCTGTCCAGCGATTTATTCGGAACACCTAACAGCAGTGAATTGAAATTATCTAGTCTAGAAATTACTAGGGCTTGTATAAGTGTTTTTGTTGCATCTATTGTTATAAACTTCCTAATTTTGGCAATGTTTCTCAAGTGGAAGTAGCCTACTTTACACAGATTGTTAATTTGGGACTCCATATTCATGTTAGAATCGAAGATTGCTCCAATGTTTCGGGCAGCAGTAGAATTAGTGATGGATGTCTCACCAACACGGATGGATAGATCATCATCTAGCTTAGAGAGGTTGTGTTTTGAACCAATTACCAAGTACTCTGTTTTCTCATCATTGGGTTTAAGGAAATTCTGTGACATCCAGAGTTTTATATCATCTATACATTTTTCAATGTTGAACTTGGATAGATTAAAACTGTCCGGGTCAGATGGCTTGAAGGATATATACAGTTGGGTGTCGTCAGCGTATAAGTGAAATTCAAGTCCAAATTTGCGAACCAAAGCGCCGAGAGGGGATGTATACAGACTGAACAATATCGGCCCCAGTACTGACCCTTGCGGAACTCCGAATTGCGTTACAATGTCATAGCGCTTAAAACAGAGCCCCAAATTGAATCAAATATTTTTATATAACGTTACGTCATGATTCATGATTTTATCATACCCAATTAACCAGTACATAGCAGAATATTGCCGAAAAAGTAATTGTGTGACAAACAAGACTATCTAAACGGGCACAATACCTTAAATGAGATTAAACGAAGGACTGTCATGTTACTGGCCAGCAGAGACAAGGGATGGATTTCTTGGGTCATTGCTTCGGGAATATGGTGGCTTACCTGAATCCCAAACAAACGCCGCATATGCGGGGGTTTTTTTTGGCTATTCTAACCCAAGAATAAATCAATCCCACTCTATTCCGACCCGAATTCCAACCATCCGATCGGACTGTTGTAGTTGCACAAACAAATAATAATCGATGTCCGAAATATGTGGCACAAAGTAGAGTGGCTTCAGACAAAATATTTTAATCTATAGTGATTTTAGTTCTAATTCGCGATATTGAATAAAAAGAAAAGTAAAAGTAGTGTTTTGTTAGATTTCGGACACTTTATTTTGCCAACCAGATGAAGTAATTTTTTTTGTTATTATTTTACCTTTACCCTTCTGCTCGAAAAGTCAGATTATCTATGGTGCTCTCTCCTCCGAAAATTGTGGAAAATAGTGTTTGCACGGAAAATTTCAATTTTGAACCATAATTTGCGATATTGGCATATTGTGAAATTTGGATATGAACATTATAAACATTTGAAGGAAGGAATACGACTTTAACGTACCTATAATAATTGTTGAGAAAAATGACAAGTTCGGAATCGCGTTACAGATTATCAAGCCAATTTGGGCGCCCAATTCATTCATGGGCTCCTAACTAATCTCGCTAGCATTATATTATGGGCGCCCATGATCTCGTCATTATGGTCACCCCTCCGGGATGAGGCAACCTACAAATCATGCCATTTGAATTTTGAAAATTATCACGCTGTTTTGGGCGCACAATTCATTCGTGGGCGCCTAACGAATCTCCCAAGCATTATATTATGGGCGCCCATGATCTCGGCATTCTGGGCGCCTGTCTAGGATGAGGCACCCCATAAATCATGCCGTTTGAATTTTGAAGATTAGCACGCCGTTTTGGGCGCCTAATTCATTCGTGAGCGCTTAACCAATCTTACTAGCATTATATCATGGGCGCCCATGATCTCGGCATTATGGGCGCCCCTCCGGGATGAGGCAGCAGACAAATCATGCTGTTTGAATTTAGAAAATTATCACGCCGTTTTGGGCGCCAAATTAATTTATGGGCGCCGAACCAATCTAACTAGCATTATATCATGGTCGCCCATGATCTCGGCATTATTGGCGCCCCTCTGGAATGAGGCACCCCACAAATCAAGCCGTTTTGCGCGCCTCATCAGTTGTGGTGTTATTCGTGTGGGTCATTATGAGGCGCCTCACCATATGTGGCGCTAATATGGAGATGTTGGTCGTTGACCTCTTATTGTGTCCTTTGGTACCCATTGACGGGGCCGATTTTTCTCCAATGGGCAAAGGGCGCCTCGTTTTGTGTCCTTTGGCGCCCATTGACGGAGCCCATTTTTCTCTAATGGGCAAAGGGCGCCTTCGGCGCCCAACTGGGGCGCCGAAATTTTCCAGGGGGAGGGGGCAGCTGCCCCCCCCCCCCCCCTTGCCCCCCCCAGCTACGGGCCTGGCAGTGTGGCCTCTAACCCCTACGCCATTGTCTACCAATAGCTACAGCTTCTGAAATGCAGGTCCAAACTATCGCTCCATGGAACTATAAGTCAGTGCAGAAGGATATTTTTCAAGACCACAAGATATTACTTCTCATTTGATGAGGTCATATGGCTAACTCATACAAACAAGTTCAAGCGTACCCGATACCCAGTGTGCTTTTTACCAAGGATTACAGTGCGTTAGTTGGTGATATTGTCCCCGAAGAAAGTTGGCAATTGTCCTAAATAAAGGTTATTCAAACGATATCATAATTGAAAATTGTTGTGTCGACTTGCCACCTTTTAATTTCAAAATACGTTCAATTAAAAGTGTCAAGACATTTCATAATTTATTTGTTAAAGAACACTTGTGCAGATTGATCTAAAAAAAACAAACCCCCAGTAAATTAATAACAGGAATTGAACGTCATAGGTTGGTGTCTCTGAGGGAAGGGGGGGGGGGGTACTACGGGCACGTGTTACTCTTTGTGCTCTAACAATTTCAATTTTCACCAGCCATCAATGGAATTGAGGGAATATCGACATAACCTGATTTTCTAGGTATTTCTACGCCATCTCTCTGTTTCAACAGTTAATGAAAGATGATACTCGTATTGAAATATTCATAATACTTCAAATATTGATCTTACAATCATTAGAGGAGATAAAAAAATATCATTAACCATAATACACCACAGATTGCTATACGACCACGTAATACTGCAAAGATGTGAGTAGTGTATAATGCTTATTGTATTTGAAGCTATAAAAATTGGTCTCAAGTTGTCGAGATGTAATTAAATATTAGCTATCTGATGATGTACGGTGTTAAAAGGTTTGTATTATATTCTGTTTCTATCAATTGCAAAAAAGCGGAAAACACAATTATTAATTGCGCATTGGTTCTGAGAAACAAAGCTAAATTTCCTTTTATTGCAAAGCAATATGCACTAATGGAACATCATTACTTGATCAAAACTCATAATGGCAACACATTAAGACAAGAACGAGTCCCTATAGTAGGTGTGATGAAGACATTCTGCTCATTAAAAGAAATATATCACGAAGCAGTAGTCGCAAGAACCGACTACTCCTTTTACAGCCTTGTCCCCGATTTGACAATCGTCTGAGATTATGGTTGATTCCTGCTGTTTGCCAGCACACAGATTCCATCAAAACAATTCTGGTCTATCATCTTATCAACCCCTGCTGTGGAAAAGCCGAGAAAGTGCCGCTCAAATCCAATTGTAATTCCCTTGTCTCAATTAAGAAAATTAATGTGAGGAGAGAAAAATATCGGAGGCATAAAGCAATTGCTTTATAAGATATGGGTTATGTGCCCCTGGGAATGGATAGAAAGAAAGAGGAGTCGACTGAGAGGCTCAATTGTAACCAGTATAACATCTCTCTTCCTACAACCACATCTCACGTGGCCTTCCTTGACGAGAACCAGCCGTCACGAGCCACGAGACTAAATTGACACAAGTCTTGAAGTCTGGTCTTGGCTGGACCCGAAGGAGAAGTGCAAGGCGTCACGGACTGCTTATCACCTTCAATAAAATGATTGGCAATCATTCGACCATCTATATGAAGATATTGCACGCTAAGAAAATGATAAAGGAAGCATTAGTTGATTTGAATTCAATCCCATGGGTAGAATTAATCACAATAATTCGCGAGTAATTCAAGAGCACCACGTCCCTCTCGATTCTTAGACGGCGTGAAAAAGGTCTCCGTTCTCCCTTGTTGCAGCCGGGAATATTCTTTGGCAAATATTTGCGGCAAATATCTAATTTGGCTGACTTGACTTAACGCCTCATCAGGATGAGATTTCAGCTTCTTGTAGTGACAGATACAGGAAATGACAATGCATTAATTCATTACTGGCAATTAGGTACTCATTTCTTGAACCGGAAGATATTGAAAGAGCGATTTATTTGGAGGAGTTCACAGGAAATCTATTTGTCTTAATTTCGGTCAGACCGTTAACGTGTGTTCACGCTAATACATTACCATATTGCACCAAGCAACAGAGAAATATGAAAAATAAATTGAAGATCAAGTTTGGCTCTGTTTTATTATATAAATACAATTTCTCTTTGATGGTCATAGACGTAAGAGGCGGGGGGGGGGGGCAGGCCCCCCAAATATTTTCATGAAAAAAAATTAGAAATCTGAAACGAGCTCAGAATTGTGAGATCGGTCATTAGGCGTTGAGTTTTTGAAAATGGGGTGGGGGTAGGGATATGGCTTGTCGGGAATGAATGCACAGTTTGTCGGGAAGCGTCGCGCCGTCTGTCGGGTTTTGAATATTTTTAATAATATGGAAGCAGAAAGAAAGCAGTCCAGTCAATGATGAACACGTACGCCATCTGAATAGAACTAGCACGTACACATGGCCTTTCTCAGTTCTTGAGTACTGTGTTCCTGTATACTGGCATCCAACTCCATGCACCGGACGAGCCCAGTGATAGAAGTGAGCAGCTGAAAATTTTGTTTAATAATAATTGATAAGTTTGTAATAATATTGTACCTTGTAGTCACATATAATATACATGTACGATGGCTCAATAGGCCGTAAATAATTCGATATTGAGCCCTTTTCTTTGGAAATAAATTTTCATAGGTGAATGTAAAGTGCCACTGGCAAGAGTTATACAAAGGTAATGTGCTCAACAACACTTATTTTACTTATAAATCTCTCCAAGAAAAAGTTCCAAAACCACTATGATGTAGATGTTAAATATCATTAAATAAGCTTTTTATTACATTATGTAATATTTGAATCCAATTTTACTAAATTGTTATTAAATTTGATTAGTTTCTCTTAATCAATTCCAAGTTCAATTGATGACTTTTTACCAGTTTTTATGCTGCAACTGACATAATACTAGAAAGTATTCGAAATGCCTGGAAATCGCGTCTACGGCCGTCTGGTTTTCAAAATTTTCTAGGGGAGCCCCTCCCCCCAGCCGGACGCTTAGCGCCTCCGGCGCTCGCGGGTGGGTGGCTTTGTCGCCCGCCACTCCTCGGACTCTAAAGAAATACATTTCTCGGGAAAATATGCTGCCCCCCCCCAAACAAGTTCGGCCTCGTACGCCTATGTTGATGGTTGTATGGAAAATGAGCTTATTTGGACCTCAAATGCTTTTGGTAGTTTTAGGTTCAGTATTTCTTGATAACATTGATATTTATATTCCGAGCTCAAACCCCTAAAAGTTCTTTGTAAATATGTAAAAAAAATATTTGTTCAAAAACAGCATGATTGGTTGAAATTGTCCTATATACGCTAGTTATTTAGGAATTTAATGTCCCTGTTACCCAAACGCTGTAAACATTTTAAACTATATTTCCTGATTCACTATATAGGCCTGAGGCGACATTCTATTTCCAGGATGTCCCATATAGCCTACTAATTTGGAGTTGTGAATTAATTTATCGCAGAGTTGTCGCTGCAGCCACCTACATCTCGTAAACACCCCATACTTCAACCTTAGGGCTGTCATTATATCAATAAGGGGTGGGGTGTAAGAAGCACATGTAAATGTCTTGTTTATTGCAACAAAACACTTGTCTTGTCGAAATTTCGATGCATTTTTTATTGGCGATGTCATCAACTCCCTGTAAACACAATGCAGATTAGACAAGTTTTAAAGTTAGACCAAAAGTTCATTTTAGTCAGTATTAGTACTTCAAATATCCGGTTATTTCGCTTATTAAATAAACTCGCACCAGTCCAATTTGTAACGTACTGGTGGAAACAGTAATGAAAATATTGTAACAATTCACATAAAGTATCGGTTCTTTCATAAAAAGATAATAACTGGTCGTTTTAAATTATTCACATGTATGCACGTTGAGAACTTTAAATCGTAAATTAATTTGTTTTGACGTTTGTGGATTAACTGTTATTAAAGGTCTTTTGAACCTGGGAGAACTTAAATTATACGCTTTCACATGGTCACACCACATCTCACCGTGTTACTGAACACTTTATACGAGAGACCTAATTAATATCAATCTATTAAATTGAGCATTTACCCCCGAGGAAAATAGGCTGCAGCTCCTTTATAAGAGAAAGACAACGATTCAATAGTATGAAACAGAACGCGATTTTAAGATGCATGATGGGTATCGGAGATACAGCTTTAAGCTGAATGATGGACCTTTATTAGAAATCTAGAAAAATATCCTTGTTATGGGTCCTGGATAATTCGGACAGCTTACATGCATGTGTTACAAAGTTAAATACGAATGACTGATAAGACAAGGTGTCTACCCTGTTTTAATGCTCATTAATTGTCAGATGTTTCCGAAATTGCTGAAATCCGAAAGTGTTTTTAAAACGTTATTTGTTACTAAAACTTTAAAAAAATATAATAATTCTGAAATGTGTTACCCCCTGGATCCGCACCTGAAACCCTTCATCTTAAGACCAAGCCCCATTAGTTGCTTATATACTGTCAGATCTGGAGAAGGAATGTGGTTTCTTGGGTTAAAACGATTGGTGGTATCTGATGGGGGGAAGCAAAACAAGCACACCTAACCGTCATTGGTGGGGAGTCGCGATAACTCAGTGAGGAAGACGTTGGCTCGCTAATATGGAGGTCACCACGTGTTCGATCCTGGCGTTGGCCGAGAAAGTTCATCGCTAGTGTGTTACGAAAAACCGAGGTCCTGTGTACACATTGGCGTGCACGTAAAAGGGTCCTTGGAAGTTTGAGTAAGCCTTAGTGCCGCGGAACGGCCAATATTTCCCCTATTATAGTACAATGTATGGGATACCCGTTTTCATTAGCCCAGTAGATGCAGATCATTTCGGCGTTAAACTCCATTTCATTTCGTTTCTATAATTTCTTAGATGACCATGAGTTCCACTTGGCACGAAGAAGAGGATAATAACATTAAAAACCCAAATTATTGAATAGCTAACCAGCCCAGTGTTCAACTCAATCTGTTTCACAGAGAATTACTTACGAATTATCTCTGTAACAGATGACTGTCCACAACACGTGCGTTGACTGCACACGCCGCCAGTCATTGGCTCAACGGCTCGTACAATGTTTACTTAACACCTAACTGCTTCGGGCAAAATGATGCATTTTACTCATTTTAATACCCATTTACACTAATATTTTTTAACTACAAATACTTCAAACGTCTTTATTTATTTTTCTTTTACCTCAAAAAAATGTTTGAGAATTTAATTTGTCGAAGTAAAAAAGTTAATATGCCGTACTCATTAAGCCTCGTCGATGTCATGCTTATCAGTGATCAGTTTGTGGTCAACTATTTAGTTGGGAATTCACGATTCGTGACGAACAAGCTATTTATATTGTTTTTCAAATAAAAAACAAACAGAATGACAATTAAAGACTGGCGAGTAAAACAGTGTTTTATTATTATATAACTTTACAAACAGCTTCAAAGGCAGATTTTACAATCTATTTAAATCCATTATATCAAGCAGGGCAAGTACAATTCTCTGAAGACAAGTTAAATAAATCAGTTTTCTTGGATAGAGAGGAATAACACAAGTAGATTAACCTATCATTAAAGCAATATAATGACTGTTAAATACGTTACTTAAACCTTCCCCGGATATCGTCAATTAGTTAATGTCGCTGAAGACACTTTTATCTTGTTAAGAAAAACGTTGAGGCGGACGTGAGCTGTCTTGTGAAATCTTGTTCTTTGGTAATGGCTTTATAATATAGATTACTGGAAATATCGTTTATAAAATGAGATAGTTATAAAAACTATAGAAAGCTATATTTATCCAATTTAAAAGTCACTCAATCTTTCAATCATATTTCGTGCTTGATGATTTTTTTTTTCTTTTTAGATCCCATATGATTTATATTTTACAATATTTGAAACAAATTTTAGTTAAAGTTATTGGCAGTGAATATAAGATCCGGAAATAACTTTCTTTTTCTTTGACAATTAATAATCAATGTTCTTGTTTTTAGATCTTTTATCCAATGTTTAAACCCCAAGATGTAGCAATTTTATTTTTAGCCCCCAGTTTGTACATTGGAAGGCATCTGTAAGTCGATACAGCAATATTTATTCACAACAACATATTGTTCTCTCGTAGCTTTGACATTGCTATTTCAGAGACTTATTATGAAATGTGTCGTGCAATCTGGTTAAATCAAAGGTCTTATTTCGTTTCGTTTTATAGTTCAAAATTTCGTTTTACTTGTTTATACTACACTATAGGATCTGGATGAATTGTTATCATTGACGCGTTTTGAATGATGTGAGGCATTAGCCAATGAGACGGTCTGTTGCGGCGACTTCTCGGCCTTTAAAAAAATAGAACCATTAGAAACGTCAACCCTGATTGATTAAACTTGTCAGATTGTGGTGTAGTGTAGGCATCTCATGTCTAATGGGCTTCTCATCTCTAAATTTTAAGACAAAATAAACATCTTACCATTGGTACACGAATCGTGTATCATAATACGTTTCGTCGTCATTTGTAACAAGGGACTCGACGAATGAGGCTAGACATATTCCACATATCATGTCAAACGGTGACGTCTTATCTTGTGAGCATGCGAAATAAATACTATCGGCGTAGTCTGTAATAACCAGACGCTAGAGATTGCCATTCGATTGAGACTTCTGGCGTATTTCTCCAAACATAACTGATTAGAAATTACAGTAAAAACAGGAACGGTTGAATGTAACTCATTTTATATACATTCACAGGCGCGGATCTAGAGGGGGGCGCACCCGGCGCACGCCCCCTCTATTTGTTGAGGTGGCGAACAATTTTTAGCTCCATATATTCTCACGAGAAAGGAGAACAAAAATAGTTTAGGTTGGAAATCGTAATTTACAGTACTAGTAGGAAATTAGTCCTTGTGGGCATTTTTTACACTCAAAAATCACAGTTCCGGGCTTCGCACTCCCAAGTTTGTGCAGCACGCCCCCTCTTTCTGAAAATCCTGGATCCGCCCCTGATTCATATTACATTAGTATATGCCTTGGTCCCAAATATTATCAATTTAGCTCCTTTAACTTACGGGCGTAACAAAAAAGCAAACCAATATGATGGCTTGGTACTGATGTTCTACTGGCGTTTCTTCGCACTGAGGGGGTTTGGGATGGCCTAGTGCCGCGCTTCCACCTCTAGCTGGCTGGTCACCTCTGGCTTGCGGCTGTGGTTTCGAGCCCTGGTGTGAGCGTATGTGGCATGGAGATAGGGGCGCCTTCTCAACCTCGTGGGTTTCCTCCGGGCACTCCGGTTTCCTCCCACTGTTAAAGACCCCTACGCGCAAGCGAATTATTGAAATAAAATTAAACCATATGTTAGTCCCGAAATGACCTAGTTTGTGTTGAGTGGACGTTAAACCCCATTTCTCTCTCTCTCTTTCTTCGCACTGGCTCATTAACCAGGAGATCCGGGGTCCGATCCCGGGCATGATCGACAAAAATTCCCAGGGTGCAAATTTCTCATGTCAGTGGATGCAAGGCGGAGGGCCTGGCAAGAACAGTATCTAGTCGATCGAATGAGACGAAGAAGAGAGGTCCAGTGTACACATTGGCGTGCGCGTAAATTAACCATCGACAGTTTCAGTTCGAAATAGAAGTTGACTATCGCGCCACTGTTCGGGCAAAATTATCCCCAAAGCACACAATATGGCGTACGCTCGTCTTAAGCATAGTCTGTGCATAAAAGTAAGACGTTAAACCCACATTTCATTTATCACGCCAGCGGGAGAAGACTGTGGGACCTGGAAAGAAACAAAAAGGTCGGACCAGCGACACTACCGCTCGAAATCACGCCACTTTACTCAGTGACAGACCTTATGATATAAAGCGCACGCGTTAAAAAACCATTCACTCCACCCCCCCCCCCAAAAAAAAATAGTAGGCATACACACTACATCATGCAGTAATCGATCTAGTGCAATAATAACAAAAAAGCGGGATTGGCACCACCCCGAGGGGTAGGGCATGCACCCGGAGAAAACCCACGAGGTTAGACAGACGACCCTACTCTTTGTCATGTACAAGCTTGGGCTGGAAACCACACCACATTATGAAATGAAATGGGTTTAACGTCCTACTGTTCTGCTCCGACTGAGCTAATGAAGACGGTTCACATTATGAATGTGGACGTATACAAATGGATACGAATGCAACTCAAACTGCAATGTGAGTGTGAATCTACTTCCACTTGATCAACCATTTTCTTAATTGCCAGTATTTTGTTTCATAACGCGACAACCCGACAACCCGACATCACGACAACCCGACAACCCGACAATACGACATTTTTACCCGACATCACGACATTTTTAGTGTCATACTATGGAAGCGTATTTGGGTCACTACTTATTGAGATAATATCCCAACATATCGACTAAAAATATGTCAACTTTATGAGTTATATTACAAGAAATTGACTTAATAAAGTTGACATGACGCATTAAATTCACCCTATGCCGACATGAACTATGTCGATATGTTTACATCATGTCAATAGTCGATTTGACTCTAAATCGATATGTCAGGTTTTATTGCATAATTATATATAGACTTAATAATAAGGCCACAGACCACTAATGTTTTCCCCATTAACTTTTATGTTAATTCTCGTCTCTTAGACCGGCTCTAACCTTTCCCCATATTTGTGTTGGGTAGAACGCTTTCTGCCACAGATGAAGCAAAATATGTGGTAAACTCTTGTCCAAAAGCATGTATGAGGTTCACCATGAAAAATTTGAGATGTACAAGCTGGAAGTAAAGACAATTAGAACATAACCTCATTTTTCTTCCAATCAGATACCTTTAAAATGACCACGTGACACTGTTCTATTTCATGAAGAATGAAGTTATCTTAAGTACTTGCCATTAGCTGTAGAAAACCCCACCCACAGCTCAGGTCATGGTATGTGATCGCTAATTGGGATTAACACAGTAAGCTAACTACACGGTCTCCTGATTTAGGGTGACCTAAATAAAGGATAAAGACAACAACATTTAATATAATTTAATTGTGGTTATATCTTAATATTTACAATATAATTTACATGCATTATATTTCAACCGTTACAGTTTTATCTTTTTTTTCGCAAAACTACTTTATTTACACAATCTGGAATTATTATTTCGAGAGTGTTATTAGCACTTGAAGGCACATCTTGGTTTACGCAAGTTTTCAACTTCTTAATTTCCTGAATTTCGTCATTATCTTCTTGTCAGTCGTTTCATTTCGGAATCCAATATTTTGCGGAATGTACTAAATTTCTCATCATCATCTCTCAAAATATGCACATTATTTCTGTTACAATCATTTTTGATATACCTTTGTAATCCCGAAACAATTTGAACAAGAATGTTTGGTGGATAATTTGTCGCATCTTTACGCCTTATCTCAACAATAAATCTTTGCAGCCAAAATTGTAATTCTTCATCATTTAATGTATTAATGTCCGTAGGAATTAATTTTCCTTTCTCAAAATATGTCTCTGGCTTAGAGTTCCTATTATCAACCCAGTCCTTCCATAAATTTAACGCCCATTTGTTGTTGTTTCTGGTCTTGATTGGAACTGAACATTTTTGTATATTTTCTAAATCTGCCTGCTTCACAGGACTAGAAAAACGTCCTTTATTATCACGAGTCACACATGGCATATCCACTAGTTGTTGCGTTGGAATATCCATCACTTGCGATAGGCTAATTAGTTATAAATAATATAAATAATATAAATAATACAAATATCATACTATATTTTGTATAAGTTTTGAAAGTAGAGATCATGTTCTAAGTGAGTTAGAACCCATATAGAAAATTCTTCATGGTTTAGAAAGGGCCCTTTCTAAACCATGAAGAATTTTCTATATGGGTTCTAACTCTTACGTAAACATGCAATTTTCGGGGCCACTATTCAAGAAGCTACGATACGATATACACGAATATCGACAGAAAATTAATTTCAAACCCTTTTCCTTGATTCTACACCCAAAAGGCAACAGAAATAGCCATGCAAAAGACGGAAAAGGGAAAGGGAGAGAAAGATTAAAAATATCTTTCGCCCTACATTCGTAGGTGACGTCGTAGAAATATTTGGTGAGCTGTGTCGTATATAAGGGTGAAACTTCAGGTGCCATCTAGTCACAATTTTAACCGATTTCGATGAAACTTGAAGTATATCTTTATAACCCAAAGATCTTTGTCCTGTCGAATAGTGGCCCCGAAAATTGCATGTTTACTTGTCTTTACTTCCAGCTTGTACATCTCAAATCTTTCATGGTGAACCTCATACATGCTTTTGGACAAGAGTTTACCACATATTTTGCTTCATCTGTGGCAGAAAGCGTTCTACCCAACACAAATATGGGGAAAGGTTAGAGCCGGTCTAAGAGACGAGAATTAACATAAAAGTTAATGGGGAAAACATTAGTGGTCTGTGGCCTTATTATTAAGTCTATATATAATTATGCAATAAAACCTGACATATCGATTTAGAGTCAAATCGACTATTGACATGATGTAAACATATCGACATAGTTCATGTCGGCATAGGGTGAATTTAATGCGTCAAGTCAACTTTATTAAGTCGATTTCTTGTAATATAACTCATAAAGTTGACATATTTTTTGTCGATATGTTGAGATATTATCTCAATAAGTAGTGACCCAAATACGCTTCCATACATAATGTCGGGTAAAAATGTCGTGATGTCGGGTAGAAATGTCGTGATGTCGGGTTGGTGTGTTGTCGGGTAGAAATGTGTTGATGTCGGGTTGTCGGGTTGTCGGGTTGTCGCGTTATGAAAGGCAACATTACGACATGATACCAATCAGCCACCATAGTCATCATATCTCCATTGTGCGTTTAATGTAAATCCATGGCATCTGTTCATTAAATATGTGTCTGAAACGATACCTAATTAGCATGTTTCAGTTTTTAGTTTTTAGTAATTTGGTGTTTTATAGTGCCAGGGTGTCAGGGTGAATAGCGGAGAAAATATTTCTTAAGTGGGGAATTGTATCATAAAGGTTGAGAAGCAACGCCGGATTAACCATGGTGGGGGCCCTGGGGCCTGGAACATGTGGGGGCCCCCTGATCACTGACTACGAGCGCCAAAGGCGCGAAGCCCCGCATGGGGGGGGGGGGTCGGTGTCGGGGGTTCTCTCCCCCCACTCCACCAAAAGAAATTTTCAGAAATTGGAGGCCAGAAACGTGATTTCCTGGCATTTCAGGCACTTATGTTGGAGCCATTTATAAGTACTTCCCCCAGAAAAAAATAAAATTCTGCCACCAAATTAGCGCATTCTGTCATTATTTCAGTGGACCAATCCATGCGAGTGCTATGAAATGATGACATTTCTAGAGGAGGGGACTGTAAGTGGGCAGAGCGACATCAAAGCTAATTTTGAAGTCGCTCAGTGATAAATAACGGGGTTACTTGATTCGGAATCGTATTATACCCCCATGATGATTTGATGAATAGAGGCCGTAACGTTACGACCAAGCCGGACTCGATGTTTGACAAACAAAATGGTAATACGAGATTTAATCAAGAAATATGAATATTTCGTGTGATCATGGTGTGCATCTCATCAAATTCAGCTTATACCCACAACAAATATCAACAACCACAACAACTACAGCTTATATACAATCGTACGTCAAACTGAGTCAAAATTCGCGTTACTCGAAATGATGGTGACGTGTAATTTGTTCGAGTTATACGATAATTCGAATTAGACGATGGTCGGTCCGATAGAAGATCTCACGACAATAAAAAAAAAACACGTGTTACACCCACCACCAGATTACACCGAATTCTCGGATGTCGATCGCAACACACCATGGATTGAGGGTGCCCCAGGGACTTCCGATGGAGGGCCGTCGAAGCATCGGAGGGGCCCCGTCACCAGGTCACCGGCCGTTGGAGTCCTCGGGCCGACCAAGCCCGAGGAGCGCAACTGAGATTTTTGTGGGGGGCCCCCTAATGTGGTGGGCCCTGGGGCCTGTGCCCCATGGTGCCCCACGGTTAATCCGGCGTTGTTGAGAAGCACTGATCTAGTGTAATAGATGTGACAAAGATTTATACTGTTACATGTAATAATAGTATATGGTTATATAATGAAAACTGTGGGGTCAGTCTAGTCCCATACACCAGGAAACGAACTGTACCTTGTGAAACCATGCAAATAGGCTTGTAAGATTCAGAAGTTATAATTCACTGTCAGTCGTGGAATATTCTTTTAAAATGCCCAATAGTCAAAAGAAGCAACGATTTGAAACAAATAACGACATTTCATTCTATATAAATCTTAGAAGTTTGTACCACTGAAAAATACGGTCAAATTACCATTATTGTTCTAAATGAGCATCGCAGATTTTCTTCAAGTGTTTAAAATTTCGTAATAAGCCCTCATCCAGAGTGGTGAGAGCGCTATTGTGTAAGAAATGACAATCATTAGCCTGTCACATTGCCATGCGGTCTTGTTCTCATAGTATGTAATTAACTTTTCCCTCATTCACTACATTAAATGTTAAGTTTAATCAAATATCAAACTACTTAAGCAACTATCAGTTGATTCATCCCGTATCCAGGAAAAGCAATCGAGATGGCAACCTGATTTACCACAGCAGCAGCAGGCTACACTTTAATCCAATAATATTCGTCATGCGCGTCGATGTAGGATAAATAACGGTGACCAAACGATCCCTATTTGAAATAAAACTCTTATTTTAAAACACGTTTATCTGTATAATAAATTCTCTGTTCAACTGTATTATGTGTCTTTGCCGCAGGCTAGAAAACGAGGGCCGTCTTTGTTCATGAAGCGAGAGTGAAATGAGCGGTTTTCTTTCTCACTGCGCGTGACTGCCGCACGACACCTGTAGCATGCGAGAATAAAGGCACGCGCCCGCTATAAAGGTAAAGAAATGGACAGTTTAGATGATTTGAGCCGCGGGCCTAAGATTGTCAGCTGTCACCAAAGTGACATTAGATTCACACGGAGTAGCCTTACTGTGATTGAGAGCCTTTACACCATTAATTTTGTTTTAATTGACAGGAAAAGTGAGATGCAGTCGACACAGCTTGTTATCGAACTTTGTTAATATCCTGTTCAACATCTTGATGTAGTTGTACCCACATAAAGAGATACATATGTCGCACATGTTGATTGTTGTCAATAAATTAACCATATAATAGAACTTTAGATCTCTTTAGAATTGTATACTTTGAGTTCAGTGTATAAAAAATTTCTTAATTATATGCCACACTCGACTTAATGCAATAGCTTTGCTAAACTTAAATAGGACGCTTATTTTAAATAGTTGGCAAGGAATAAAACTATTTTATAGTGTATTTACAAGATGTAGTTTTTGGTTATTTTTTTGATTGGTTTAAAATTTTTGTCGAGAATTCCGTCTAGGAATATTCATTTGTAGGAAATGAATTCTTGATAATCCGATTACAAATTTTCAAATTTTGGTGCTTAGCATTTTATAAAAATTATAATCTTATACCTATTCATTCTGTATGCGATAAATCAGTTGAGACCATCGGTAGCAGGCGCGGATCCAGAGGGGGCGCACCCGGCGCATGCCCCCTCTATTTTTTGAGGTGGCGAACAATTTTTAGCTCCATATATTCTCGCGAGAAAGGAGAACGAAAATAGTTTAGGTTGGAAATCGTAATTTACAGTACTAGTACGAAATTAGTCCTTGTGGGCATTTTTTACACTCAAAAATCACGGTTCCGGGCTTCACACTCCCAAGCTGGTGCAGCACGCCCCCTCTTTCTGAAAATCCTGGATCCGCCCCTGGATAGCATAATAGTATAGAAAGATACATTGGTAAAACGGTGTGTAAAACGTGGCCCATACCTTGCAATTAGTTGGCTCCATTATTGGTGGGAGAAATCTTTTGGAAGTGAAACATGTTTAAGGCAATGAAATGGCAAGATTTCTTCATATTGATAGATGTATCTCAATGTTGATACAAGATCATCATGGCGAGAGGATGACTGCCAGTCTGTGTTTCAATGACTACGTTATGCTCTTTTAAACTTCCAATAAGATGAAAACCTGTTGTTTGGGGGGGGGGGGTGCAATTTTATAAGCGTATATTTCTCAGTTTTAATGTCTATTAGATGATCACGAATTGTGTGTTCATCGTGACCATTGCGTATCTTTACGAGTAAAATAAAAACATTTGATATTATACTAGTAATAATAATCAAAATGTGTTCTGATATTTTTTTATGCTCTCTAAGTTGTGTTTGTAATTATTTCTACCTTTTTAGCTTGTAATTTATAGAAGATCATTAGAGCGTTTTTCTCTCAAACACATTGGCATCAATTAATTCATCAGCATTAGAATTTATTTGATTTGTCGGTTTTATTAAGATTATTTGTTAACGGTGCTATTAATGCCAACCAAACTATCCGAGTAGCTCACCAGGTAAAACTAATAATACAACATTATCTCATTACAGTTTGTCAAATGAATTTCAGGTATAAAAACAAGCATCAAAGTTGCTTGATGGCTCCTACAATAACACTAAGTGCCGTTTTAGATAAAGGTAGGAGGCTTAATATTCAAAGCAAATTTTCTTTCTATCAATTTAGCGTTCTGCAAATGGAGAATCTGTCAAACGTGTGTTAGGATTAGATGAATGATTGTGGATATAGCGAGAGACAATTTTCTCTAAACAATGGCCGAGTCACGCACTGCTACCAATTTATTAAACAAAGATATACAACACCTTTGAGTTCTCGTCAAGAGAATTAAACACATATCAATCGTCCCTACAATATTCTAAACCTACTCACAGAAAACATTATATTAGTAAGCATTAAACCTTTATAATTTACCGACGAGGCCGCATTATATCACTTAATATCAAGGCTTTGTAAGGCAATATTAAAAGCAAATGAAGCCGTGGTATTATTTCTATTAGCAGCACAATTTTACTTATTGTTTGAAAGATTACTAAGCCGAGGCAATCGTTTGGTTTAGAAAGATGGGCACATTTCTAGTTATTTAATACCTTTTCAATTGCTTGCCTCCATTTCCGTTCTTTTTACGACAATAGAAACGACCGGGAATGGCTGCTATAAAGATAAAACGATTGATGACAAATGGAAAATAAAGTAGACGAGAGGTCTAAGTGGAATTTTACTGCCGTCAAAACTAAAGACAATAAACGGATTTCTGGTACTTAGAGTTTTACTCGTGTTTTCTAGTAAAAGCCAGACGAGAATATTGTCTCTACTAGATTAAAGCTGTAAAGACACAGGATATTAAATTTATGTCCGATAAACAAATTTACCATACGAAAACAACAATTTGCTATAAAAGAATACTTTACCTGCATGATCAGAAAATGAATCCCAGTCTTGCACAATAATTGACAATTGTGTGCTTTTGTTCATAGCCAATAAATATATTTCAAAACAAACTTGTTGGGTTTAACAGATAGTTGTTCAAACATAAAATAAAATAAACTCGAACTCTTAACATATTACAACAGTACGTCAAACATTGGGACATTTGAATATGTGCAAGAAGGTGGAATAAGAATGGCCATAAACGATACCTGCCTCCACACAACAGCAAAAAGGCGACGTTTAGGTGATGGCAGTGTAGATATTTTAGGTTATGCACTTCAGCAGTCTGCGTCATTAAATTTAAAATCAGATGGAAGCTCGTTTTGGAATTGTTGTGGGCGTATATGTGTGTTCCAATTCCCATTAGATAATCAGGATACATTTTCCAGCGATCGTGTACTTCGAGTGTCATCAGCATAACCTGTTTTCCGGTTAATTCGGCATTGGAATAACTTTTATTTTGGAGAAATTGGGTGATCGGGAATCCGTAAATGTATATAACAGTAAATTATGAACATAATCTGAGATTACAAAATATGTTTATCAAGTTTATCACCTATAATGTTACCTACCATGAAACATTCCAACATACCATATTATCTCCCATACTTTGAGTCTGAATCAGCCATTGATATTAACTATACTTATAATAAAAAGTAAGTTTGTGCATTTGCTTAAACTCTGTTATCGAAAGGTGTGTCTTTTCCCCCAAATTTCATGACTTTACAAAACACAGAGTGGGCATGCTTGGAGTATCGGTAAAAATATTGTGAATTTCTTCCAGTTTTGATGAACCGTCTCCACAAATTTGGGAAATATATTTCCATAAATAACTCCATCGTATAAAAATGGTTTACAGTCTGGACTCATCCTAATAGTGTCAAGGATCCAGTGGCTCGGTTCCGGTGTTGGGTGAGAAAGTTCTCCGGATTATAATGTTATGAGTGTTCCAATCGAATATTCACTGTTGATCAGTGTGGTCGACCCATGTACACCTTGATGTACATGTATACGTCAAATAACCCTTTGAATTCAATGTACGGAGTGTGCCCCTTTTCCTTACCTCGGTTAGTACAGACAAGTAGGATTTTAAACCACATTTTATTTCATTTCGAATAGTCTCAGCAAGCGTTTTCATACATATAAAAAAACATCATGAAACCTTGGGCGGGTAATGGTTGCAGGTGACGACAATATACATCATTTATATGTCGAGATATGTGGGCGTAAACATATCGAAATATTTAGGCTTCATTTAAATTACATACAAATAATAATAATTCATATCAGACAAAATGGAAATTTAGAGTTTTTATTTATAAATTTCAGAAACCTGTTAGTGTTGCGCTATGAAAGAAAACATCACCAGAATATCACATTTTGCAACAATATAGTCTTCATTGTTTTATTCAATTTTTTTAAAAAAAGTTTCATCTAATTAAGTTTTCAATTCACCTGCGGATAGGATTGACAGATGTTTGTATTGATTTGTCTATATCATACATGTACTCCTCTAGAGTTTGATAAATTTTCTTTCTCTTCTCATCCGTAAATTTGTGTTAATATCTAAAACATAAAATGGACGAGATTGATTGTATATATAGCAATAACCTAGACAATATTCTCTATTGTCACAGCCATAACGACCCGTTTTGTGTACATCTATGAATAAAGAAAACACCGTGTAATTTACGAGCAAATACTCCGATAGCCGTCAATCATATTTCCAGCATTACGTTTCTTTATTTCTTTGTGTACACTACAATTCTTCGTTAGCTATGATTTTTTTTTTATTTGTCCCCTTGTCTTAATATTTCATATAATAATACCAATCAGCCAAGGGCGAGGAGATTCTAGACTTTATAGCTTCATCATAGAGAAAAATCCGACCATTAAGCGTTCATGGTAAATACTTGTATTGCGGTATAGGCCTTCAAGATATGTTCCTCGTCTGCTCCAGTCTTTGTGTGATGTATCGGCCGTCACTGGGTTTAATTATTTTATGCAAAGATCTGACACAACCAAAAGACATTTCCCTCCATCAAATATTTATTTTCTCTTATCAAACATTGATTTACATCAACAAAACCCATCAGCAAATTAAAGTAATTCGGAGGACGTAAATGGCGTCTCTGAAGACATCCTGACAGACTATTCACTACTCCTTCTGGCGGTGCCGTTTGCTAGCTGTCGTCTGCTAGACATTATACATTGATAATAATTGTTGATTTCATTGTGCTGTTGGATTCCGTTTCCTATCAAAATTAGATGGCACTAATTTTATCTCTTGTTGATTTTGTAATGATATAAAGTTTGGGTGCCGTTCCTAAACAGTCCAATTAATAATAATCAAAGAATGATAATTACTTAAAACCCACTGGGGTTATATTAATATAAGGTTAGCTTTTAAATCCCATTTAGATAGAAAATAAACTTGAATAAAATAAAAGAAGCATTATTACCTTGTAGTTTCGTTATAAATCCCATTAAAAGTTCGAATTTAAGATCATTGTTTTAAAAGAAATTGTCCAAATAATATTTAATTTACCCATGTCCCGTCTAACTCACACATAGCTTTCAGACATCAATTCAAACAATCAGTGTATAGATGAAAACTGGCAAAATTCTGTGGGTAGCTTTTCTTCTAACAGTCAGTGTATAGATGAAAATTGGCAAAATTTTGTGGGTTGGTTTTCTTCTAATGAAATGAAAATAGAAAAAAAAATAATCAAATAATCTAAAAGCTATAATAGAACATTATAGGGAAAGGATTTCATTAACTGTAGAAAATAATAATATGGAATGTAAACGCGTTTAATGTTGGATGAAATCATCGATTTTATATGAAAATATCTACATATAATAAAGGCTTGAATAAAGATATAAATAAAAGTAAAGTACACAATAAATCGATGTCATAGTTCTGAAAAGTCTTAAGTCTCAAAAATCGTCGGATTTAGTTTTTGAGATATTAATAGCAATGTTTTTATGAAAGTTACGACCTTACAGTTCTGAAATTATGCATAGAGAAGTCTCTAAATGTGATTAGTCATCCTATGTAAAAAAGCTATTTGGGTCATAAGTGGCACTTACAACCTTCCAGAACTATGGCATCGAAATGTAACATCTTGCACCAAATTTAGTAGATAGTTCACATTATTCTTCATTATTCAAATGGAAAGAAAGAAAGAATGTAATGAACATTTTTGAAAACTTCTTATAAACATGTTCAGCTTAAGTTAGCTCGTGACAGGAGTGGAAGAATGAGCTAAACATATAGAAACCATTGAAACTAACAAATCAAAACAAGTTCTGTTTTGACCTGATCCTTATTGTTCAACAAAAAACGTACCTAAGCTTTGCCATTATGTAACGTAGAATATATTATTTAAAATAGGACCTAGTACCAACAGATCGACTGTTTAAAAGTTATCTGGGAAATTAAAAAAAGGATGACGCATTACGTTAAATATCAATTCTATTGCAATGAAATAGATTCCATATAAACAGGGGACCCACAAGATCAACGACCAACACTTTATCACTAAGGTCCCATTCTCAAGGAAAGAAGTCGCCCTGGTTACTGATTTGAGCCAAATTGGGAGATCGGGCCTGCATTACATAGGTGTCTCTGGGTTCACATGCATGAAACGCTTTAATTTATTTGAAAATGTGTGATTGACAATGTTACTTCGTGGTCATGGTATTATATAATTTTAGTTTTAAAAAAATTAAACATTGCAATTAATTAGAGAAACCCAAATAAATGCACAACAAACTATCAAAACAGCATCATCTTGACATTTTATAGTATGATAAATGTTAGTCCATTATAAACGACTATCTTTATAGTATTCTTCACTAAATTAATACTTCAATTATATTTATGTTCAAGCTGTTTCACGATCGAAACTAGACAACGCCTATTAAGTTTAGCCAAGCTTCAAAGAGGTTAGTATACGCTTTAATGAAGCGGAGACAAGCCATTTAATTAATGTCGCTGTTGTAATCTGAAAAGGTAAAAATACAGAGAAGTGAAGTATAAATTAATACAAGTGGCTATTAAAATGTTCAAATGCCGTTGTTCCCATTATAATAATTCTCTAGTCAGAATGATTAGGTTATGCAAATGAGGTTATAGATGATGCAAAGATAATGTTTTATTATTGGCGAAACGAATAATGGATTATTAACCATTACTTTCTACGGATTTAAAATGAGTTGCCAGACAACGAAAAATACAGCCACCAAACTGGTTGTCCCCGTTGTAATATTTTGACATTTTGAATACGGGCAGTAACTGGAAAAATAATCGGCATCACTGAGCAAACAATTTCAAGGAGATCCCAATAAAAATCTTCAGAACATTAACCCAGAGTGTAATTATAGCATTAACTCTGATAGATGCCAACTCCCAATTTCACCCAACCAAACAAAAACAGGGAAGCATCAACTGCGCTGTAAAGACCCGGATCCAGACAAACTTACAACAAGGGAGACATTCTACGAAAAAGAGAACATTTGTCGAACATTGTATAATTTTGATGTATGTCCAGGTAGGGCACCACTTGAAGGGGGCACCTCACTGAGAGATACTGACAGTAAGACCATTTCTACGCAATATTGACTTGTATTTTTAAGCGTATTTTATGGCAAAGTCATCTAAAACAATAACAGGTGTCAGATGTTTAAACTGGGCGCAATTTCAATGCTTGCCATAAGCGATATTTTCGGCGGATAAGCCACTGTGTTTGTCACGAGGCCAGAAATATAATACCCCTTACCACCAAAATAGGGTCGGTCGGTGTGATTTTCTTTTGTTTTCATTGGAATGGTGGTGGAGGTAAAAAGGGATACAACTAACGGAACTAATTTGTAAATGTTTTATAACCTACATGTTTTTGCATGTTTTCAACAAATAACCACTCAAAATGTTTAATACATGTTGACTTATTCATACTTGTCAATGCAATAACTAAAGGTTACACAAACCAGCATGTTCTCTGGACATTTCCATTCGAGCCGCAAAAATAACCGCCGTGTAGAATAATTAGGCCACTTGGATGACCTGGATATGACTAGCTTGAGGATATACGTAACTTCTTATTCCTCCTGATTATGGTTCCCCAAAATAATTTCGATTCGTGTTGTTGTAAAATACCGAAATGTCGATAACACGGACTTTTTGTAAGTACTCGATAGGATTAAAACATAAAAAACATTTGAAAAAATTTATATAAAAGTAGCTCTGAATATATTAAAGGCCAAAAACACAAAACCTTGGTCGATTTATATAGTGTTTCGATCAAAATGCTGATTAATTAATAAGAGTATTCTTGAACTTAATATATTTATAAATATAAAACATTTATTCTGGCGATGGGGCTTTAATATAAATCATACAAGCTATATAACATGCAATTGTATACATTGATTTTTTTCTGTTTTATCCATACTAGAAACGAAATTGGTTTTAAATGTATGAATATAATACACAGACGGACACACTATCTTTCATAGATCAACGACTATCTTTTCTGTAGCCGAATATATATATATATGAAACTTGAGAACTGTTTAGATGTTCTATCTTTCTGCATGGAAAATTTAAGCATAAATATCTTTTCATCAAATTCTTAATTCTTAATTATTTGTGTTTAACAACGAAACTATCACATTTATATCTAAAACTTAATACAACATTTCTTAAATGAAATTTAAAGGTTATTTGAAATTTGATATAAGTTTAATCCGGAGACAAGTTTGATATTATACGATACATACAATAAATTATGCTAGACATAATATATATTATGCTGTAACCCAAAGTCATATTCATCATAATTTAAAGGAACTAAATCGCTAATATTTGAGACCTAGAAATTGCCACAAATGGGTCGCAACGCATATAATAATGTAATATGAATGTATACAAAACAGATTTACATTCAATCGTTTTCGTTTGTACTCTAACTTCAAATTAGTTATGTTCGGCGAAATAGGCCAGAAGTTTCAATCGAGTGGCTATTTCGAGTGTCTGATTATTCCAATCTACATAGGCCGTTTGATTTGGTGCAATGTTTCTAGCTTCGTTCCTCGAGTCTCTTGCTAGAACTGGGGCTGAAACGCATTATGGTACACGATTCGTGTACAAAGGTTAAAATGTTTATTTTGTTTTTAAATATTGGATATCAAAAGCCCATCTTTCCCCGTAAAATGACAACATCAGTGTTGATTTAGATTGACAAATAATTCGTGTTTTGAGTGCCGAAGACTTTGGACGATACTGAGTTAGAGACTTAGCTACTTTAACTTTTGTGATATAGCATTTTGGAAGCATTATTTTATTTACTCTCTTGAATATTCCACACCAAATGCCGTTAAGCTTTGAGAACATTTTTCGGTATTTTACTATACCGGGGTCAGACATAACGGATTCATCGACACAAGGGAAACTTTAATGGTAAGTGCAGGCAGCGGGAATGTACCACACATAATTTACAAGAAAAAAACCCCAAACAAATACACGGACAGGACAGAAAATGCAGAAATCGCAAACAAACGAATGATAATGATGATGAAAAATGTGTGTGAGTAAACAGATTTTCTATATCAAAGCAAGTTGGGTTTACTCCATTACTTATGTTCTATTTGATTTTTGTTTGTTTGGGGTTTTTTTTTGGGGGGGGGGGGGGCAAAATGGTGCAATAGTCTTTCCTTCAATAAAGAATATTTATATAATAACACGGTTTGTATATTATTAGTATTATAACAACATATTTACTGTGCATCATTTCACCTCACGTGTTCAGGGACATTTTTACCGAGTGACAATATAATCACAAAACTAAAATTATGGACACGTTAAAAGCTTGATTAACTAAATGTGTTTTAAGTTTATTTTTAAAACGAATATAGAGATGTGCAACATCTTAACCTGAAAGGTAGATTATTCCGTAAAACTGGGGCTTGAAAACTAAAAACAGCGCTGATTATGGGAGACAAGTTGAACAGATTTGGGCTTCAACAGTTGTTTATTTGATGTGAGAAATGTACGACCAGGTGTATAAAGTAAATAAAAACCTTTTTACCAGAACTCTGCTTTAACAGACCTTCCCTAAGTCTAAAAACGGTGATAAAAAGTTATTTGGGGGCGGTATACTTGTAGTATAATTTGTGGTAAGCCAGATGACGTATTGATTATTTTTCAGTCCGTCACTCCGCCTCAGGACACTGTCATTGATCTGGTTTACAAAACGATTTCTAAAGGTCTTATGGAGAAAGCTCGCACAGCCTCCTAGATGATTAATCTATGTAACTCTGACACACACACTGTAAAACATTTCCATTTTTTATGTCGCCGAATTCCGTAGTTTAACACCTTTTTTCTGTGAATTGATGGATTTTTTTGAGAAATTGTGTTAAAAGAATAAATCATTTCTTCAAATTATGTGTTTTATGTAATTCTGTGGAATATTCAGTATTAAACAGGAAATTTCCGTGAAATTTAGGTATAGAATATTTTATTCCCTTCTATAACGGACTTAATTCTGTTATTTTACGGAATTAACTGTGGAATGGCAGGAAAGTTACGTAAAATTTAGGGATAAAATGTTTTATTCCATTATATAACGGACTATTTCTGTTTTCAAATGCAACGATAAGAAAGCGTATACAATAATCCGTCGCTTTGCTGGCGAACTGGCGAACCTGAAATATTTAAGTATTGAGAATTTTGCGTTTGAAATTTGCGTTCTGTTGTTATCTCTGTAGCCATCAAATATTAACATTTATTTATGATTTAATATTTCATACATATACATCAGGAAACATGACGCCATTTACATATAACGTTATTATTGAATGGACATAGAGATAACGACAGAGCGCAAATTTCAAACGCATAATTCTCAATACTTAAATATTTCAGATTCGTCGGTTCGCCAGACAAGCAACGAATCATTCCTAATAATTATGATTTTATAGTATTCATTTCAATTTATCAACCATAATATGGAGGATCATATTGTGTAAAGTTTGGTATATTAAAAGTCATGTATTGCTAATTTCCATTATTTATTTATAAGATCTATAAAGTGTACTCCCATTCATCATACGGTAATCAGATTGTAAGTATTTTCATAAATGTATAAAAACAATTTTCAAAACCAGTGAGTATAGGTTGTATTGTCTGGTAACCTAGCACGCTTCAATCTGGATATTATAACCGATTGGCCAGTGTTAGCCGCAAACTTACATCTGAAAGCCTCTAAACGGTCTTAACACTGACCATTAATAGTTGTTCGACACGCCCTTTTCTCGATGAGTGTAATTCTTATATCAGCGGAAAGAGGTAAATTTCGTCAGCGATAGCACTTCGGCGGAAACCGACGTTAGATAAAGCTATTTCGCACATGCATACAAAGTCAATGGTTAATTCAATGAAATTTTTATCATTTTCGAGTCTAGGGAACTAAAATTACCAGGATTTATTTTTCTGTATTTGAAAATGCGGAAACCGACGTTAAATAAAGCTATTTCGCACATGCATACAAAGTCAATGGTTAATTCAATGAAATTTTTATCATTTTCGAGTCTAGGGAACAAAAATTACCAGGATTTATTTTTCTGTATTTGAAAATGGAATTTATGTTAATTGAGGGAATTTCTGTAAATTACAGGAAAAACAAATACGGATAAAATTTTCCTGGTAATTTTTGTTTCCGGAATTTTTTTCCTTTTTTTCACGGATATTTTTGTTACAGTGCAGAGTGTTTAATATAAACTAATCTTGGTAACATGGGAGAAAGTCCTTTGTCTGATATCAAAAACTACGACATTCATGACCTCGAACAAATGACAAAGATAAATGTACGCATGGTTAGTGGGAGAGTGTCTGGTAATCAGGCGAACAGTAATTATATACTTATAAACTATATATGCACATAATGTACATATATATATTTTACGCGGACACGCCTTTATCCTACATCCGTTGATCCGACATTAGAGTTGATATGGCCAAGAACTGACACCCGCTAGCAGATGTCACTCGGACAGTAAATAAAAACTAATAAATAAATCACAAAACTATTGGATGATGATTTAAAAAGCCATTGGGACTTTTCAACTTCGATTACCGAAAATCCAAGAACTGTCCTGCTTAAATCAAGTACATATAAATATTATTAAAACATCTAATTATTCAATCTAATTCGTATCATTACGGTTCCTAAAGCTGCGTTCACACTGCATGTGCATTCTGCAAGTTCCGGAGACCGGTCTCCGGAATTCGGATTGGTTTTTCTCGGATTAAAAGCGGTGCGTCACATTACAGTTTATTCAGAATGAAAAGCGCCACACTGAATGCGCAGTGATGGTCATTCATATCCAAGATGGCTGCGACTGACATTCGTATTGGTGGTCTTAAGTTGCTTATGTTTAATTTCCTGAGGCAAGGAACGCTACATCAGCAACCCCAATTCTTACATCTTCCACACCTTGCCATGCAGCGCTGGACATGATTTTTACGTCCACGTCAATGTGTACACGGGAACTCTGTCTTTCGTCCCACCCGAACGACTAGACAGCTGTCCTTGTCAGGCACTCCACCCTGCAACACGATGAACGTTTTCGGTCAACACCGGGAGCGAACCCTCGACCACCAGACCAGGGAGTCCGCTTTTTACTCACTGAACCATCGTGGCTCCAGTTTCACAATTCAAATCCTTTCGACATTAAACATATATAATGTAAAGAAATACATTTGGTTGTCATTTTTATCTAGCTATATGCAATACATGCTAGAGACTAGACCGTGAATGGTCAAATGTGATCTGTGTTTGGATTTTTATATGCCCACATTGAAATGTAGTCGTAGAGGATAATATCTGATTGACTTTAAATTTATGCACAGTGAAGAAGCCACATGATTTTGAACGATTTACGATAATTACTACCAGAATTATGGTCCATTACATTTATGCACAGTGTTTAAGGCGATGAAGAAGCCAATTGATTTTGTTGTAAATGTTTGCATTACTGACAAAAGGAAAAGTATGCCAAAGGTACGCTGACAACCTATCTTTTAGCTGGTTATGTTACCACAGTATTTGTTTCAGTGACGAAGCGCTACTGCTATGTAGGAAAACTGATTTCTGTTTGTAATATTAATTTTTATTAATTTGCAAAATATTGGCCCGGGCCGTAATCCCCGTGCCTTTGGGTGAAACATCGTCTTCGGTGTTATTGACACGAAATTTATCATCCCGAAAGTAAGCGATCGGCGAGAGAACCTTCGCATGTCAAGGGCTACGTTCGAGATAATTTGCAATTTGTTGAGACCAGAAATTGAAAAACAAGATACAAAACTACGGAGACCAGTGCCTCACCACGAGCGACTGGCTGTCACTTTGGAAACTGACAACAGTTACAAGACTCTGGGACAGAAATTGGACGGTATATTTTTCCGAATTCAACCCGAAACAATTATTCAGAACCGAATATTCGCAGTCAAAATTTGAGTGTGACACGCTTGATTCAAATCAAACTGTTGATCGTTCAAGTCCAAATTTCTGTCCCCGAGTCTTGTAACTATTGCCAGTTTCCAACGTGTTACTGCCAGTCGCTCGTGGTGAGGCACTGGCCTCCGGAGTCTTGTATCTTGTTTTGCAATGGCTGTTCTCAACAAATTCCAAATTATCTCGAACGTAGCCCATGGTATGCGACGATTCTCTCGCCAATCGCTTTCTCCCCAAACTTCGCCATCAATAAGGCCACAGGCCATATTCTTCTGGAATCCACATTATGATCATACACGCACGATCCTATAATATTATTACGATTATGATAATAAATTTCTCTACATTAGCCAGGGGCGTTTTAAAGTTTATCATGGCGGAGGCTATACTATTAAGAGGGGGCCCTTTACCGGGGCGGGGGGGGGGGAGGGGGGGTCTTGATTGATGACTTACATGCCAATGCAATGACTGCATTCTCATTCAGTAGTGGATTCGACTGTAACAGTGTATAGAAAACTATTGACTCGGACTCGGGGCCCTTCCCGTGGCCAGAGGGGCCCTTTTGTCAGACGTGGGGCCCCTGTGTAAGCCTTAAAGGCCCTCCCTCGCTAGGGTACATTTTCATTTTTCTCATTGGTTTTAGCATTTTTCTCCCGTTTTATTTTTTCAACTTCTTTGATTTTTTTCGCGAGTAGGCTAGTGCCTCAGCTATAAAACGCTTTTGATATTAATAAAGGAAACTTTGAGTCCTCCTGTCAGTGTTAGTGGCTATTTTTGTCCAAATCAAGATAGCGGATAATGCAACATCAACATTGAATGTACGTTTTCGTATTCAGCACCTATATTGACATATTGCACTCTTATAGGTAGAGTGAACCGTAGAATAGTCAAAAAAATATATCCATATTGGCAGCAATATTGTCCACCGTGTTGAAAAACAAGATGGAGGGCAATGTTAGATCAACTTGAAAGTGCGATTTTCGTATCCAGGACCCTTTCCCCTACCAAAACCTAAAAGAATGGCAGAATGCATGATAGAATACGATCACTTGGCAAAAAACATAAATTCACTTTGTCCACCATTTTGTCCGCCATCTTGAAAAATAATATTGCAGACAAAATCTAAGCTACTCGAAAATTCAATTTTCGTATATCATGAACCCCACAAAACATAAAATTGGTATACTGTATGATACAGGGCGAGACTCTAAAACTTGAGCAAAGCTCGTTTCCGGTAACACAGCGCGTAAGTAGCAGGAGTGGATCTAAGAATTTTGAAAAGGGGGGGGGGGGCGCCGCAAAATGACTGAACTTACCGCGGAGACGGAGCACGCCGCTGCGAGGGGGGGTTGAGGGGGAGGGGATCCCCCAAGACAATTATCCGTCATTTCCTTGCATCTGTAGACATTCCAAGAGTTATTTGGCTGATATTTTCGTCTAAGTAAACGTTGGAAGAGGACATATTTGGGTTTGAAAAGAGGCACTTTCAGCAGTAAAAAAGGGCACTGCCGAAAATTAGGGGGGGGGGGGGCGCCCCTCACGCCGGTAGAAAAATGCCACCCACAGACTGTTGATTAAAAAAAATTCAGACCGGAACCGTGTACACTCGGCATAATTGGCAATGCGCATGTTAGCGCATGTTAGCGCATGTCAACTTACCAAATCTCGCCCAAGCGAGATTACGCGTCTCATAGAAATATTAAAGTAATTCTCACACCTTTATTTCCTTTAAACAAAATAAATAATTTTAATTTAGATCTAAATTAAAATCAGTTCTGAAAAAGAAATTATTTAACATTACGTGTATCACTTGGGAAATTTAATTATGAAGGTTTTATATTTGACAACAATCACAACAGCTTCGTTCTACTCAGGCAAGGCCTGTTACATATAACAGTACCGATTAATTGGCGGTAGAATACAGAAACTCAGATTTTGGCAGTTATTTTGAAAAACAAGATGGCGGAAATTGTCTGATCAATTCGAAAGTATAAATTATTCATAGATCCAGGACCCCCAAAACAAAAAACATAATGCATGATATAGTACGGATTAATTGGCAGTAAAACAAATAATTTCACATTTTGACAGTCATTTTGTCCGGCATTTTGAAAATTGGTTCGTCTCTGACCGAAAAATGAAATTTTAACAAATAACGATATTGAAGGTATTAAAAAAAACAAATTCAGATTGTCCCATTCTTATTAATATTTTTACGAAACTAAACAAAGTCTCAATTAACCATTTTTAAATGAAATTTAATTAAGAAAAAGCGATCGTGTTTCAATGCATTAAAAATCACGACCATTCGATATTCTAGAGAGTTGATTATGGTCATGTGAATAAATGTCTAATTAATAATTCATTATAACATTTCTAGCAAACAGAAAGACCTGCAATAGGCAGATTTAGCTCTTAAACAATGCATTTTTATCTGCTTATTTGACCAGCGATAACTTCTGATAATTTTCCGTGGCTATTATCCGGTATACACATTCCGGTTTAGTCCCATAATCATCTTTTGTGATTATATTGACAATGAAACGCGAACGCGCACCCCCCCCCCCCCCATCAAGGGCGTTTTAAGGTTAATCATGGCGGAGGCTATACTTTTTTGAGAGCCCTCATTCGCGGGGATTGAGGTGTTTTAATTGATGATTTTTATGCCAATGCAATGACTGCATTCTCATTGAGTAATGGATTCGACAGTAACAGTGTATAGAAAACGATTTTTTTTTTTTAAACAATATTTTATTGAATGTTAGGATTGGGAAACAGGCAAAGCCTATATAATCCCTCTCCCCAAAATTATAACATGTAAACTAATAAAACAAGGGAAGTGTGTACACTATTTACAATAAAATACATAAGTATAGCTATGTTTATAATCAATCAGGCAATTGCACATGCATCCAAAGTGGGCTAGTAATATTTGTATTTAAATAATAACAAAAATAATTATATATACATACATATATACAAATAAACACCACATACACACATATATACATACAATATACATACATCGGAAGATCCAGAAAGTAGTATTTTTATGTTTTTCTGCTGTGTTGGGAGAGTCTCAATTGTTATCCGTCGTTCATCCAAATACAGGGGCAAACTAGTAGATAATGATAGCTGTCTTCAAACTGATGTCCACAATTACAATAAGGATTTTGATGAATATATCTTAGAAATTTGTGTCCGTTTAAATCGCTCATATTAAGGCGAAGTTTGGAATGTATTATTTGATGTTTTCTAGAGCCATGGTCAAAATAGTTTGGAGGTAAAGTATCAGATTCAGAGAGATACGTTTTGAAAGATCTAAGGGAGGGTAAATGTTTGGCCGTATCAGGTAGAGAATTCCAGAGTGTGACTGCAGAGGGAAAGAATGAGTTATAGAAGAGAGAAGTTCGACAATAGAATTCAGGGATATTGTTATTTCGAAGGTTATAAGAAATTGATCTAGATGGAATTAGAGCAGAGAGATAGTCTGGGGTTAAATTATTTAAAATTTTGTACATCAATGTTAACTTATGTCGCCTACGTCTCTCACGAAGGGTAATGAAACCTGTTTCACTATAAAGATCGGAATGGCTGGTTCCTTTTACAGTCCCGCAAATAGTGCGGAGTGCGTCAAGCTGTAGGTGTTCAAGCTGGTTGGACAAGTGATGTGTGCAACCGTCCCATATAATATCCCCATAATCAAAATGTGGTAGTATGAAAGAGGTATATATCGTTTTGAGTGATATTCTGTTTAACCAATATTTTAATGAACGAAAATGGTTAACGAGTTTATACACTTTTTGACTGATTGAATTTACATGCGAATCCCATTTGCCGTTAGACTGGAAGAAAAGACCAAGATGTTTATGTTCGTTTACTTCTTTAATTTGCACCGATCCCATAAAAAGGTGAGGTAAGTTTTGCTGTGTTTTAACTGAAATCGTGAGAGTTTCTGTTTTGAAGGGGTTAAAGGATACCAGCCATTTCTTTGACCATTCATTTATTCTCTCAATATCTGAATTTAAAACACGTGCGCATTCGGTCGGATCTTCGATCGATATATAAAGTGACGTATCGTCGGCAAATAGTTTAATATTTGATTCTATGTTTTCGATAATATCATTTATATATATTAAAAAGAGTAAAGGTCCGAGAACAGAGCCCTGTGGAACACCAGCAGTTACTTCCCTGGGGTCAGAGGAGACACTACTCAGTACCACCATTTGTTGTCTGTTGCATAGATAGCTTCTAAACCAGTGGAGTAGGTCACCCCTGACACCAGAGGCGTCAAGCTTTTGACATAGCCCAGCATGCCAGACCCTGTCAAAAGCTTTACTGATGTCACAGAACACCGTTCTCGTGTGATTGCCTTTATCAATTGCTGAAAGAAAGAAGTGGTTCATGTCAATGAGTTGATAGATAGTTGAATCTCCGCGCATAAAGCCGCTTTGAAACTTTGTTAGTGTTGCGTTATCCCGAAAGAAGTTAAAGACGTGCTTATAAACACATTTTTCAAAGATTTTTGATAAAATACATAACAATGAAATAGGTCGATAATTTGAACATTCAGATTTATTTCCTTTTTTATGGAGCGCTGAAACATTTGCAACTTTCCATATTGAGGGGAATTTAAGGCTTTTGAGAGATAGATTGAAAATATAACAGAGTGGATTAGAAATCGGAGATGAAATTGTTTTTAATAGTTTACCACTAATTTTATCAGGTCCTGTAGCCTTGGAAGAATCAATACAATCAAGCACGTCTTTAACTTCTTTGGGAGATAAAACAATGTTAGTAATCGAGTGTTGTACATGTTTCAATGAAGGTAGTGGATGATGTGTATCATCTAGTGTTGCCTGACGAACAAAATAATCATTAAGGCAGTTTGCTTTGTCTAGTGGGGTAAAATGTGTGGTGTTATTGTCGTTTAACGGTGGAATAGAATCGGTGTGTGAACCCTTATCTTTCACAAATGAGTTGACCAATTTCCACCAGGAAAACGATTAACTCTGACTCGGGGCCCTTTCCCTTGGCCAGATGGGCCCTTTTGTCAGGAGTGGGACCCTTTGTCTGCCTTTAGGGGCCCTCCAGCGCCTCAGCTATAAAACGCCTTTGCCCCCCCCCCCCGTGAAAAAATGTCGACCATAAAACAATAGGGATACATTGTCCGTCTCGGACCGGCGGCGGGCCTTATGGACAAGCTGACAGTCATACCTACTAAACTTACCTACCACATCTTCGAACCTAGATCGGACGGGCCCAAGGCATAGGCGTATGAGCTGGCCGCCCCCCCCCCCCCATTTTGGGCACCAAATGCTAGGAAAATTTGGGCACACAATTGTACTTTGTAAAAGTTGTATATAAGAAATATTGTGTTCTTGAATATGTCCAATTTAACAGCGAATTTAAATTCAGAGTGTCTATAGTTAGGCAATTAAATAGAAATCTTAAGACTCGAACCGTCTATGGTTTGGAGTACAGTAAGCCACTATTAACATACTAAGAACCTAATTTCATTTTTTGGGCCCCAACCACCACCGCCCCGCCCCACAGTCAAAAATTTCCCCGTACGCCTATGGTCCAAGGGACGGGCTGACAGTCAAGTCTATTTCTTACTCACCACATCCCAGGTCGGACATGCGTCGGGCCATAGGGTCCGGATGACAGTCAAGCCTAAACTTACCAACCACACACACGATCGCCCGTGCTCGCCACACTTTCTTTTCTTACACCCGGAGGACCCCCTAGGGATGAGACTTATCTTTGGTACGTTATCAAGGGGTGGAAGTGGACGTTAAACTCCACAATATAACGAACGAATTGTCCGTCTATTGTACAGCACCCCTGAGAACACCCCCCCCTCCCCCGAATCCACTTTACTCTGAGCTAGTTACAGCCCTGGGTCGCATTCGTATTTACGGTAATTTTGTCCGATTTACAATTAGCGCTACAATCACGCTACATGTTCTATATCTACATCTTGCAAACTCGGTTGCCAATTAATTAACTTTCGAGGATAAAAGTAGAAAATGCCAGCAACGCAACATTAGTCGGCTTAATACCGGTGTCAATTAATTTGGAATATATGACGCTTTTTTATACGTCCACATTCATAATGTGGACGTATTACGCCGTCACCCCTGTCTGTGTGTGATGGTGTGTATGTATGTATATGTGTATGTATGTATGTGTGTCTGTGGGTCGCCTACATGGATTTTCTTCAAACTATGTATACTTATTCCTTATACCCTAATGATGATCCCTATTGTTTTTGGTGCATGCCCGACCCACTGGGGCAAGGCCACGCCCATTCCTTGTATTTATTTGTTTGTCGTCTAAAAGCCACATTTCTTAACGAATAATCTTGAAACTTTGAATACTTATTCTTTGTACCCTAAGGAACATCCCTACCATTTGGGGTGCATACCCAACCCCCAGGGGCAGAGCCACGCCCATTTTCTTTTTGTGTGTCGCCTACAGGCCACAATTCTTAATCGATCATCTTGAAACTTAAAATATTTATTCCTTATACCCTAAGGATGACCCCTTTTGTTTTGGGTGCATACCCGACCCCCTGGGACAGCAACGCCCATTTCTTGTATTTGTTTGTCGTCTACAAACTGCATTTCTTAACGTATCATCTTGAAACTTTGCGTACTTATTCTTGGTACCTTAAGGAAGATCTCTATTGTTTTTGGTGCATGCCCAACCCCCAGGGACAGTGCCCCAGCAAATCTCGCTATAAAAATAATGCTTGTTTTCTTCTTCGTGTTGTTAGGTAGCCTACGGCTCTATAACATCGCTACTACTTTTTTTCTTATCAAAACAACACTGCTCTTATAAATTTCTCTTAATTGGATCCGGGTTCGATCGGTCCATCAATCTTAGTTAAAGAAAGACCAGACTAAGAAAAAATGCTGATAATATTTTCAAAACTGAAATGAAGACATATATCTAACTAAAGACAGTGCATGTTTTCATAAAAAAAAATGTTTTGTTGAAAGACATACCATTTCTTCGATTTTCTCATTGAAACGTGCGTAACTTGTTTACAAGTCATTAAGCCACATATTTGATAATTTCTTATTCTGTCCGCTAATAATGAAAAGATCCATTAGCGAGCTACTTTATTACATATAAGGAAATGAACAATAATAATAAGTGGCCGAAAGCAACAACACCCAAACAATAACTATTGTAAGCAAGTTGTCTCTTCGTGTTCAATATGACATTAGCGATAACAAAAAATCTTTCACACGCGTCTTTGACACGAGAAATGGACAGTTAATTTGACTCGTGTCTTTAATCAGCGCCTTTTGTGTTTGATTGACGTCCGATATGAACCTTAAGCTTGTAAGTTACGTTAGCAACATAATAATGCCAGCCGAATGTCAATGTGTAATAAGGCTATTTTCATTCTTACAGATAACTAAGTCATTGTTTTGATATGAAATCTTAAAGTAACTAAGTCTCTATCTCAATATCATCCAAAATCTTCAAAATTGAAAACACGAATTCTTTGTCAATTTAAATCAACATTGATGCTGTGATCTTACCGGAAAAAAGATGGGCTTCTGGTTTCCAATATTTAAGACAAAATAAAAATTTTTACTATTAGTACACGAATCGTGTACCATACTGCGTTTCTGTCCCAGCTCTAACAAGAGACTCGAGGAAAGAGACTAGAAACATTGCACCAAATCAAGCGGTGTATGTAGACTGGAATAACCAGACGCTAGAAATTTGCGTTTGAATGACACTGCTGACTTATTTTGCAGAACATAACTGATTTGAGTAAAAACGGAAACCATTGAATGTAAATCAATCCATATTACAGTATTATATGCGTTGCGACCCACTTGTGTCAATTTCTTGGTCCAAAATGTTAGCGATTTAGCTCCTTTAAACATCGTATCATCGGCTTTAATAAACAATCTGTCAACTAAAATGCAGGCCTATATACATTTTTGTAACTGTTTATATGTTATTTTTGATATGATAGGCCTATTTGTATCCTTTTGTCAAAACTAATTTATATATTTTTAACTGATTCATATTAATATCAATAATATTAACACTTTACGTGACACGACACAAGCTAGGTTTGTATTTGAGTATCGTTAGAAATAAAATCTGTCAACAGATCTCCATACCCGTATATTCTTCATGATGCAGTGCTAAATATTTAATCATTAGAATTTTTTCTTTCATAATTACTCGTGTCTCATAAAATTGCCTTCATTGCAAACATATTTCAAGTTAACAGAGTACGGGCAAAAGTGCACTTATTCACTTGGTCATATTAACCATTTGTCTTCAAGAATGAATTACTAATTCGCTTTCAAGGCGCCATCATGTTGACAATCTAAATCAAGCGAAACCGCCCGCAGATGCACGTGTTCGTTATAATAAATCATATGAAATAGTAGAGGGCCAACTCCCCGAATCTCGACACACATCCCTACTATGGATAAAACCAGAAGTGATAGTCGTACATAATTTTTTCTTTTGTGTGTAATGCGACATGTGCACATCTTATTCGAGAGTGTTAGCTGGAGGGTATTTATTTAATAACATCGATAGAGGTAAGGTAGATGGCGTAATAACCAATACCTTTCAACTTTCCCCAAAACATCAAACGATAGTCTCTCAGCTTTATGATCACTGCTAGGCTTCCGCTGATAATGTGCCCAGGGCATTAGTATGATGAATAGTTGGGTACTGTTTTCTAACAATAACTTTATTCATTGAAAAGTAATATTAAACATCACTAAATATTTACTTTAAGTATCTCAATCGGTAAACACCCTGTTCACTCGGTCACTCAAAGCACACGCAAGACATTTGCAAATGTATATGTAAATCAGACATTAGATAGACTTCTGTAATAGCAAAATGGCCATGTGTATAATTTTAGAATGTATGTACCGAACCAAAGTTGTATTAAACACCGACTCTTATCACTTGGTTGTCCATACAGTGGTGGACAGGCCCACTTCAAGTTTCGCCACCTCTTTAAATTATAGCTAGCTATGCAAATTAAAACATGCTATCCTACAATTCAAAGACTATAAATGAAAACAGTGCAAAAT